>LR991094.1:10005000-20005000 GCA_905163515.2 Lymantria monacha | reverse complement strand
GCCTAACAACAGATGTCTTTAGTGTATGACGGTGCCCCTTGTATGAATCTACCCCACTTCCCCCTACATTTAGAAAACATGGTACTGTTGAACCTTAGGATGTAAAATTAAATATATAATAGAATAGGAAAACTCTCATAGGTAAAATTGTATTATATTAGGTGGATTTTGTGATCTCTTCACAATATATTGAAGTGATCGAGTTGTTGCTTGTCTTATATAGAGTCTATCTAAAATTTTATTTGCAAAGTTTCCTTTTTCCCTTCTAAACTATTAATGAAAGAAAGTTATTAAGTTACTTATAAAAAATGAGGATTTTTTTATTTATGAATGCAAATTGTAAATGCGGATGGCTTTTAGCTCGGATCTGACTGCGGGTGAGCGCCGAGTGCTTTGTAACCGGTGAAAGTATGTTATGTGACGTCACCCAAGAACACCCCGAATGGGGTACTGACCTGGGTTTGGGGAGTAGCGAAATTTCACACCTCGATGGTGAATATGGAAGCACGGATATTTATGTGTTATGGCCCTGTGAACTTTTAGATGCCTGAGATTTATGGTATCATTAGTTTTGTCCAATATACAGGGGCGGCTTTACATATAGTGCAGAGGGTGCGGTGCTCCCGGGCGCCGGGTCTTAGGGGGCGCTGAGAGTCGCTCGGGAAACATATAGCCTCCACTGTAACGCTCTGCATGAAGGGGGCGCACGGTACGCAGCAAGTGCCTAATCATTTACAACCGCAGTATGTGCATTATTTGATAGCTTTGGGTAAGTTGCTATGTCGTCATGCTCGATGTAACTTCATAATCCGATGGCGTTTACCTAATTTCGTGTCAAAACAACGAGACTAAGCATGCGACAACGCATTCCAGGAAGTTTCATAGTTTAGTCGAAAATATTATAACTATCAACCTGTTCCATTTTGGTCACGCATTTTGATACAAGATGGCGCCAGGTGAATGATTGCACCCGGGCGCTACATGTGCTAGAGACGCCCCTGCCAGTATATGTTGAGAGTGTCAATCTGGGGGGGCACACTTAAAACATTTCTTATTTTTACTGACCGTCGCGCTGCCTACAGATTGGTTGTACAAAATTAACTGCTGCCATTTTGTTCTGCCTGTCAAACGTTTGACAACTGAGAATTGTTATTTTTTGTTCCTAGCATAGGTACTTATTGTCATCGATCTATTTTCGGTTATTGATATTCTTTCTGAAAAATATCTCAAGTTTCATTGTGAGGCTGATATTATTATTGTTTAGTTATCAGCTGATATGTTATTTTTTTATATTTCAGGGTAGCTTTCATAGTAAAAGAAAATTCTATGTAATTACACATGCACATGTAGATATGTATATATATTACTTCAACTTTAGTTCACCACCTAAACTCTGGGTGGCAGCACTTTCCATACATGCATATTTTATCATCGAGTTGCCACTCTTTTTCAGTTTAATAACTTTACTCTTTGGTGTCGATTCACTAATGTCGAAACCTATTCCTGAGCTTGTCCGTCTTATAAATAGTGATACCGGTTTTACGTTTAATTGGCGAAGAAAAGGAACGCGGTGAATTATGGATCCCTATGCTGTCCTTCTATTCCATGTATTATTAAATTAATTTATAATTGTTATAATAGATTTAGATAACAGATTTTCTTAAGTAACATGTATCTTAGATATCTTATTAAGTTTAATGGTTGATTACTAATATTTCTGGGCAAAATGTAATCAATAAAATTAAGGGTCAAGTTAAATAAAAACCTCTAGCTCGGTTTGCAGAGTTATCGTTATAGACGGAATACGTCTATATAATAAGATTTTATCAAAGTCTATCCTGTTGGTAGGCAGTCAATTTACATGATTAAAAAAATAATTCCCTTTTTTATTTGTAAATGAGGTATCATTAGAAGGTTTTTTTTTAAATAAAACTACTTTAACGGATTCTATCACGTTTGTATTTGATTTTTAATTGACCGACGTTTTGAACACTTTACAGTGATCACGGTCATGGGAGGACTAAGATCGTATCCACACTGAGATTCAAGTTGAGTTGATGAGTTCTGATCCGATGGTAGCTGAATAGATTTTGTTAGTTTTTCTAAAATTGTAATTTGTCACAATATAATAATTATCATAAATTAAATGTTTTAATAATAACAGATCATAAACAATATACAATTTTTTATATAGAATCATTTTCTTTTTGTACTGTCAATGAATTTGCCTTAAAAATGTAGGACAAAATTTAATAACTGATACTGTAGTGGGTAGATATAAATTTCTGTAATAACGATGACTTATTGGACGTGAGACATCTTAGTTAAATGTATTATGTTTTAAGTTATGTGGGGATACTAAGAATGATTAACTGAGTACATACGTTTCAGGAAAATAGCTATTATTCCGGTGTATATACTATATTGCTGCTTTGCTTGCATTCGATAATTGCGTATAATGATATTACTCAAATAGGTATTATAGATTTAATGTTAAGTTTATCCTACTAAAAGTATAAATGTGAGTTTGTGAAGATGTTTGAATATTTGTTACTCAATGATGCGTAAACCATTGAACAGATTGAGATCAAAATGAATACACGGATAGATCACTTTCTGGATTAACACATGGAATATTTTTTATTCCGATAATGTAATAATTTTATGATAAAATTAGTGTTGTGAAAGTCACTTTTTACTCAAGTGAAGCTGCAGGCAAATTCTAGTATTTTCTATCAATCTAATTCGGAAAATACAAATCCTTTTTTCATACTTTTTAAAATGTAATTGTTTTCGTTTTCTAGTTTTGGTTTTTGGGCTCATTTTTCTTTTTTTATTTTGGCGGGTAGCTGGTACCAGCTAGTAATATTAGCTCATTAAAGATTTTTGCCAGGAACTTCAAAGTGTCATGTGGTGCTCTTGTATCATATTCAATATCTTAGTGTTTTAACGTGTTATATTAACTAGTTTTGATGCCATTGTATTTATTTATATATTATTTATTTTATGTAATGTGATGCCAGGGATATAGCGAATATGATATAAAAAGCTTTACAAATGTTTCGAATTGATTTTTGAAGTATATATGGCGTATTCTTTTATATTTCTTTAGACTCATTCTTCTTCTAATTCTGTATGATTGACTGTTACAACTACCGATCGGTTACCTATTTATAGGATCGTTTTGGAATATTGGTAAAACAAGAAAATACACGTATTATTACAATTCAATTTTACCATTTTCTCAGCCATACATTACAGAAATTAACAATTAAAATTACAAAATTTCTAAGAAATTATTTAATATGACATTATAAAACTGGAAAATATAGAATATCCCTTTTTTCGACAATTTTTAGGGTTCCGTACCTCGAAAGGAAAAAACGGAACCCTTATAGGATCACTTTGTTGTCCGTCCGTCCGTCTGTCCGTCTGTCTGTCTGTCTGTCAAGACTCTTTTTCTCAGGAACGCGTGGAGGTATCAAGCTGAAATTTATATCAAATACTCAAGTCTACTGTCCCTTAGAGCTGTGAAAAAATCAAACTTTTAAGCTAACGCAATCAAAAGATATAGCTATTTATGTCCCAATTTTCTGCAAATTTTCGACACTCGCAAGGGAATCAAAACCTACAGGGTACTTCCCGTGAACTCAGAATCTTGAAATTTGGAACGAAGCAACGTCTTATAGCACAGATTAAGGAAAAATTGTGAAAACTGTAAATTTTTGATTACATCATATAAAAAATATATTTTTAATCATTTTAAACTCACTACCCCTTTTCACCTGAACGTGTATGGTTAACAAGCAGCAGTTAATTTTGCACTGACAATGAACAGGCACCGTGACCGAGTGGTCTAAGGCGCTGGTTTAAGACACCGTAGGCACGAGTTCGAATCTCACCGCCGCCGAGCTCTTTTCGCTAATATATTTTTGCAAAATTTATTTATAATAATGTAATAATATAATATTATAAATAAAATAGTTTAAAAACGTGTTCATTAAATGTTTTAAAATTAGTAGTTTTAATATTTATTAAAACTACTAATTTTAGTAGTTTTAATATTTATTAAAACTACTAATTTTTATTTACTACTAATTTAGGTGTAACTTGAATTAATATCAAAGAAAAAAGAAACTTGAATTCATCATCATCATTCTCCTACTCTTATCCCAATTACTTCCGACGTCCGCCCCGGGGGGTGTACGTCGCTCAAGGGGAGGGTACCTCTCAAGGGGTATCCCGTCGGGCCGGCCACTGACGACAAGTTCACGCTGCTCCAGTGGCCGGTCCAACGACGTAGGCGAGGTTCGTGGGTGGGTTACGGGTATGCGTGCGTACGCCCCTCTGTCGCCCCGGACGGAGTGGTGCGAGAAGAGCGCCGACCATAACCCACTCCTAAAAAAAAAAAAAAAACCCAATTACTTGGGATCGATACAATATCTACTCTTCTTTCATAGTACATAATGTAAAAGTTATTGGCAATAGTTTTATGACCGGCCCCCTGCCAGACGTCAACCCTCCTTGGGAATGTAATTGTTGAGCAAACGAGATTTTTAGTTTTACGGAACCCTTCGTGCGCGAGTACAACTCGCACTTGGCCGATTTTTTATGTAATAATATGTGTTCGAAAAGTGTGTGAACAAAACTTATGGACATTGATTCGGATTATAAGGTATTCTATTTCGAATAGACAATAATCGATCTCGAACAACACTAACCATAGCACTGAACGCTCAATGTGCGTCGCGCATGTCAACGTCAAATACTAGATAATAACCAAGCGGATTCTTATGATTTGTGCAAGGCAAAATGGCTGCCATGTTCTTATTTGTTGGTTTCAGTTGAATAATTCTGTATGTGGTACCTGGTGACATTATAACACTTTTAAACGATTGTGAATTGTGATATCAGATCGAGGTTAAATAACCAAATGCTATAAAATGTCTTGGCCTATGCAAAATACTGGGCCTTGGAACCCGGGTATGATGATGGCTCCTGATATGAATATGGGTTCTTATACACCAGAGCAATGGGCTGCAATGCAGCAGCAAAATTGGCAGCAGTGGACTCAGTGGCAGCAGCAATATGCCCAGTGGCAAAGCCAATACGGAGACAAGGTTAGTGAACAATATTAGTCGGTTCCGTTAATGGCTTTTGTATTGAAAATATTGACAATAAATTGCTTTTCATCATGTACCGGTTATTTGCAGTATGCGCAGCAAATGCAAGCTATTCAAGCTATGGGCGGAATGGGTGGCATGCCGCCTTTGCCTCCTCCAGATGCAGTCGCACCACCAGCACCGCCACCTCCGGAAAAGCCGCCACCACCTCCTCATGAAAACAATCAGCCACTATATGGCCATAAAGCTAGTGAGCTTGCACCTGTTCCAGCTCCTGTCGTCACCCAACAAAATATGAATTCCAATAATAATATCAATATCATCCCTATTGCCATTCAAACTGGTAAAGCTAATAAACATCCACCAGCAGCAACAGTGCCTTCAGGAAATGTTGAAGCTCTAAAAAAGTTGGCAGAAGAGGAGAGGCTCTTTGATATACAATTTCAAAAATGGGAAGAAGAAATTGAGAAATGGAAAAAGGATAATGTTAACCATCCTGATAAACAAGCATATAAAGAATATGAAGAAAAGTTTGAATCTTGTCGTGCACAGCTTTTGGAAAGGAGACAGCAGATGAATAAAAAGAAGGCTCGTCTATTGGAAAGTGTTCCTCTGCCGCCTCAACCTGCAAGTACAACTGTTACCACTAATGTTAATACTCCACCACACCCTGTCCAAAATGTGCTTAATGCTACATTCCCTAAGAAACAACAACAAAATTATAATTCTGCTATGTCTAATACACAGCAGCATTTTGGAAACAATTCTTCCACAATTTATTCGGTACAGAGTAATGCTCAATATCAAAATCAACAACTATTTAATATGCCTCCAAATCAAAATGCATATAATAGAAGTGGTATTGATATTAAGGAAGCTGATGGCAAATATCAATACTCCAACAATAATCAGTACTCTAATGACAGTTTTACTGGCACTCCTGGTAATCCTAGCTTTTTTCTTCCCAGCGAATCAAACAAAAAAGGTATACCAGGTTTAGATTTAGTCCCTGATAGTGATAAGTTTTTAGGATCTAATTCAAAACAGGAAGTAATAGACATAACTGGAGATAAACCTGCTGTGGGTCCAGATTATACAACAATTTCAAAAGGGATCAATAATATTCTGGGTGATGAAAAAATTATGAACATACTCTCTATGGTCAGAGGACAAGTGGCTCCAGATTCTACTACTAATATACCACCCATTCAAACCAACCAAAGTGGTCATTATACTGGGCCCATCCAGAGCAATTCTTCATATGACTCGCAGTATAACAATCCAAATTACAATAATCAACAATTTGACACTAGACATAATGTTCCTCTTATTAGTCCAGATGGAAATTATGTTCACCACAATAACCAAAATCTTAGAAATCCTGTTCTTCAAAATAGAAATGTAGAGGAACAACAAAATAGTATGATGAAAAACCACTTTGATAATTATGAGAGAGGTATTCAGTCCAGCAATAACAACAAGACCCAATATGATAAAGGAGTTCCTCCTACTAGGCCAAATATGAACAGTCCTAGGCCTCTCATTAGACCTCTTTTACAAGATATGCCTGGTCAAAATGATTATTCAAGAGGCATACAAAGTTCTGACCAACAAAATACCAATGACTTTTACAGAAACAGCCAAGGTCAAGGTCAACAAAATGTTATAGACTACCCTAGAAGACCTCAAAATGAATATTCTAGAGGTCCTACTGGTCCGGAACGCCAAAACGATTATTCTAGGGGTCCTCCTATTCCTGTCTGCCAAAGTGATTATTCTAGAGGTCCATCTGGTTCTGAACACCAAACTGATTATTCTAGAGGCCCTCCTGTTCCTGACCATCAGAATGATTATTCTAGGGTTCCTCCAGGTTTGGGCCAACAAATAGTTCATGATTATCCTAGAGGATCTGGAGGGGTTGGAATCGCTGGCGGTCCTGCAGAAAGAAGATTGCTGCTTGATAACAATATAGATCCTGTTGCCAGTCAGCCAGTGAGACCTAAATGGGTAGATGAACCTATGTTCAGTCCATCCTTAATAGTTGAATATGAGCACAAGCCTTTAAGATTGAAAGGTAGGTTTGAAAATATAATACTAAATGTTAAGTTTCTCTTTAATGAATTACTCAAAAGCAAGCTCAAACATTTTTCTGTAGTTTCAGGCAATGGGTCTAGAAAATAGTCTATTTTCTTGTAGTTTTATTTATTCATTTGTAGACCATACAGCTACTTACCTCTCCACCTGGAAGATAATGTTATAATTGCCACTTGTATTTTGAGCTGGTGATTAGTAAGCGATTGTTGGTATAAGTTTTCCAGGGAAGTGCTGCTGACCATCTTCTAGATTTCCCATACAAATTTTGAATGTCACGGGTATTTAAATTGTGTTGACACCTTTCATTAGCCAGTCACCACACGGGAAACTATAATAGCTAGTAATGTAAATTAATGACAAATACAGTAAATAATAAAGAGCAAAAAAACTGTAAAATCCAACTGCAGAGTACAATTGTATGATCTATTCTCATGTATATTATTTAATTGTTTTTAGCAAGAGATTTTATTGAACCTGTGCACATGTTTGATTACAATCATAAATCTAAGGAAGGTAATGCCAAAAAGGAGTTTGAGAAAGGAACAGAAGAAATATTTACGAGAAAGCCCAGAAGATCTGAAAAGGAGATAGAATATGGTGGTGGCAGATACAATCGGGACTTTTATTGCCGAGATTTTGAAAGACGGGCCCCAAGAGATGATCTACGTGATGAATATCGCACAAGGGTACCACCAAGAGATGATTATGATGATAGAAGAAAATTAGACGACGATAAAAGGAGGTTTGATGATGATAGAAGAAGGTTAGATGACAATAAAGGACGTTTTGATACTAGATTTGACGATAGGAGAAGGGATGACCGTGATAAATATATGAGACGTGATGATATGTACAGGGATCGAGATAGAGATACTCATAGAGACAGAGATCGTGATAGAGACAGTAGAAGGGAAGATCTTAGAATTCGTAGCGGAAGTCGAGATAGAGAATCTCGTAAGAGAGAATTAAATAAAGATAATGAAGTCAGTGATATTACCTCAAAAAAATCAAAAGATTCCGATGACATACTTGGGTCAATTGAGGAACCCAAACATGTTGTGATGATTGATGATTTATTAGAATTGCCTGGCCGTGAAATGAGGCCTGAAAAAATTGTGATTATTCTAAGAGGTATGAGGTGTTTCATTAAATTATTTTAATTAAGTTTTCATTATTCTTATTAAATACTAGCCAACCTACGCCACCACTACATCTGCGTTTTTTCATAATTTCAATTTTATTTCATTATTAAATTTAATTTCATGATTGAATTAATAACAAATAAAATATTAGTTAACTCATAATCAAGTGCCACTTGTGGGATCTGGATTTTTTAACAATTACAATTTTATATAATACATACATAGATACATATCATCACGCCATATCCCTTGCAGGGTAGGCAGAGAGAACAGAGTGCCAGAGAACTCTATCTTTGCATACTTCACTCGCTTCCTCAACATTCATAATTCTTTTCATACACGCTCGCCGGTTTCGGAGACTCTTGACTCCACCTTCCTTCAGTACATGTCCGATCGGGTCTAAATTAAATAAATAATAATTAAACAATTTTATATAAAATTTCCTTAAAGAGATAATAATATTAATAATAATAGACAATAACAAAAATGTATGGGTATACATCATAGATGAATTTGAATCAAAAATCAATCAAAATACTGCCAATATTTTTGAAGTTATCAACTGCTGGCTCATTTACTGATATGTTAAATCTGTCAATGCTTTGTCGGTAATCTCTCACAGCCTTCTATCTCATTCACTCACTCTATATATCGAGCCTTTACCGCCATTTTAGCGTAAGCGACAAAAATCAAATTTTACAGAAGGTTTTTTTTGAGTATTTTTTTTTTTTTTAAGGTTTTTTTTTTAAACAGAAATGGTTAAGGTTTTTTTTTTTAAACAGAAATGTAAGTTAAATTCTCATATACATTAATGATTTTTGGACATTTACATATATAATTGAAAAATAAACAAAAATAATTATTATTTATGCTATTTATGGCGCTTACATTATTTTTTGCTGTCGTAATCTAAAGCTATTTTGGCGTTTACGATAAAAATATCTATTAAAATAACTATATTTTTCGATCTATATGAAGAACAAAGTTACACCTGATTATGATACCAGATAGTTCTTGTTGTAGTTATAAAGCTAAACTGATCTATATACATATAAGAGGAAATAATATTGGGGGTTAATGTATGAAATCGCCGTTTCGTACTGATAAATTAAAACCATTCTTGTTCATAAAAGATATTTCTTTAATCAAAATATTTACCTTCATTATTTATATATTTCTGCCATCTAATTGGAAGATCATTTAAACCTTTGCAATAGAACTCTGGGCTCCTAGACTCCACAAATTGTGTGAAGGTATTTTGCAATGCTTTCTCGGAAGAAAATTTTTTCATGATTCATCAAAATGATAGTCGGTTGGGGCGAGGTTTGGCGAGTACGGAGGATGACGTATGGTTTCTTACTATAGGCCTTGTAGTGTTAAAACGCGTTATCATGGAGCAATAATGGTGAAGATCGATTGACAAGTCAGGGCTGTTTTACTGCGAGTTTCGCCATCATTGTTCGGAATTCTGCACAGTAGACGTGCGTTTATTGCTTGACCAGATCTGAGAAAGCTCTAGTGAATTGCACCATGAAGTGACCACTAAACAGATACCAGAAGCTTACCTATAGAAAGGTGTTGACCTTTCTATAGGTAAGCTTCACTTCAGGGCATTGATGTGGAGTTTGATCTAGGGTCAGCCATTGTGCTATTCGCTTGCGATAATCATAAAGAATCCACTTTTCATCACACGTCACAATTCGGTCGAAAATACCTTCACTTCGTTTGATTTTTTTTTTGATATCTATCATCATGCAGGTTAAAACGACAATTTCATATTTAAACCCCTATTATTAGGAAATGAATCAATCCTATGCAAAACAATTAAGAAAAATTATGTTGATGATTTTTTGTTTGACAAATGTAATGATGTTGCTGATTTTGTGTTTGCTTTTCAGTTGTTTAATTTTTTTGTTAAAAAGGTTTTTTAACAATAATTTGATCAGAAATATGTTTCTTGTTTCCGTGTGGTGGCGGAGTAAGAATACAATTCACCAATATATCCTACCCGTGGGTGATCGTACGAGATGACTAAGGGATATAAAACGCATATAACATCTATGCAAGAGAAGGAAAACTCGAAACAAAACCCTACACCAACACGTCTGACCAGCGTGGTATAGTAGGTCAATTTCCCTCTCATTATGGAGGAGCCTCGCGCCCAACAGTGGGACATATATGAGATAATGATGATGTTTCTTGTATCATAACTTTCATGTAAATAAACATGCTACGGCAGGTTTGTCTAAATTAAACGCTGTTGCGCTACAAGAAGTCGTACGCAAGGCACATAAGATAAACATGCTTATCGCTTACATTAAGGTTGTAAAAAATTATGTATTCACGATAATTTTGCACTTGCTATAACTTTATAACGGTATTTTTTTAGGGGGTACCACCACCAAGGTTGGGTCTGTTATGGTTTAAAATACTAGTTTTGATAAAAAAACACATTTTCGACAAAAGTGTCGTTTACGGTAATTTGGCGGTAAAGGCTCGATATTATGAGCTTTAGAAAAATCTGCTAAAATCTGCTTGTGCTGACACTAACGAACACAAGAAAAGAATTATCCAATTTGGTGCACTTATTTAGAAGTTATGTGCATACATACATTTCAACTATTCATTTTTATATATATAGATTATTTATATTTGCAGGACCACCAGGTAGTGGGAAATCATTCTTAGCTAAATTAATAAGAGATAAAGAAGCTGAGCATGGTGGTACTGTTAGGATTATGTCTATTGATGACTACTTTATGCAAGAGGGCGAGGTTGAAGAAAAAGATTCCACTACTGGCAAAATGGTAATTTTTTTATAGACTAACTAGGGTCATTTATAACTAATATAAAGGTTATTCATACCATCCTGACAGCCAGAGAACTAACCTATAAGGTGGAGTGCAACATGACTTTGCCCCTGGATTTGCAAAGGTCCGTGAGCAGCAATTACAACTTACCATCAGGTAACTTATATGGTTGAAACTCGTTATCAGAAGAAGAAATCCACTTTTTTACTCTTTAACAATACACCACCTTCCTCAAAATAAAAGATAACATGATGGGATAGGGATAGGCAATATTTTGATATGATGCCATCAGTAGCCTCCTCAACCTAGATTATACAAATATCTGTCTGGATACTGTGGTATAGTAAATTATCTTCCTTCATCTGAAGGAGATGTATTCCCAATAGTGCTGTGTTTGTGAGTTCAGAAGAATGATTAATATGTAATTTTTTTTTCACAGATAAAAAAACCAACTCTTAAATACGAATATGATGAGGCCAGTGAAGAGACTTATTTAAGCTCTCTGAAGAGGGCTTTCAGGAGATGTTTAACTGATGGTTATTTCACATTTGTAATATATGATGCTGTTAATGACACACTGAAGAGTTATGCTGATATATGGAACTTTTCTAGGCAAAACGATTTTCAGGTATATTATTAGGATAATTAAAAATTAATATATTGTTATAGTTTGTGTCTTAATAACTATAATAATACATTAACATATGTATAATTTAATATAAACTATTTTGTAGGTCTATATTTGCACCATGGAATTAGACCCACAATTATGTTATAAGAGAAACATTCACAACAGAAAGTTAAGTGACATTGAAGTTATCAGTGCTCGATTTTTCCCTACACCACGGCATCACATACAACTGGATGCCACCACATTACTTCAAAGTGGAGCCATAACTGAAGTTCAAATGGAGGATGCTGATGATGAAGTTGTTATGGAGGATGCACAGGAAACTGAGGTGAGGCCTCATTAATGAGCTCCATTGGGTGTTTGCCTAGTGCTAATGAGCACACCTGCTATCCATACCTGTTACCTCTGTTCTCCTAATGGGATGTTGAAATAAGCACTGAAATAAGGATTTATATTTTTGCACTGAATGTATTATACAACCAGAGTCAATGCTAGTATGGAGCCTGCGGTTGATTCAATAGTTCTATGTGGACAGTGTGCGCTTTCAGTGGGTTGACGCAATTTTTGTGCTTTATAGATGTACTAGGTGCCCGCACGAGTTCACATTCATAAAACTTATTTTTCAAGCTGTATTCAATGATATTGACATTCACAAAATGTAATTGAAATGGACTAGTTTATTTCAGTGATAGTATGAAGCAATATGATGTCCTTATTATATATGGCTACCTATCCTGAGTTCCTTTGGTTGCCATTTATAAAAAGTGGAAATTGTTTTCTTAACCATTTTACCTTTAAGGTTTACTTTTCAAGACTTACAATTTCTTATGCGGGACCCAGATATTTACAAAATTTGTTTATAACGATTAAGTGGTTTCCTAGATTAGCATGGATAAAAACATTGTGATACGAGATTTTTATATTTAATTATGTGTGTGTAGCTTTAAGTCACTCTTTCTCAGGAAGTAGTATGCACTGGATTCCTGTCGATCGTCCCGATCGGACAATTATAGAAAGTAATTATTTGTTAAGCTGATATAAAAGGCTTTTAATATAAATTTATATCTGTTCTAAGTAGCTGCGTTATAGTTTTCTAATTTAAGTGTATAGCATGCTACGATGTCGTCATTACCGTCCATAGCCGATATCGCATACTTACAGTGTCAATAATGACACTAATAATATTGTCCCTAGTCGAGGTGGCCGATGAACGGACCGGAGACAGTCCGCCTTCCCCAATAAGATTTAATGTTAGTGCGATGTCCCAAAGTTAACCGTTATATCACTCAGGGGAATGTGAAAAGGGTGCTTATAGGCAAATTAAATGATTTCGACGCTGTAAGTGGTCCTTTCAAACGAGCCACGTAAAGCAGTTTGCGGGATCCTATGTTGATTCAGTGTCACTGCAAGTGTAGTTAGTTTGCCTACTCTAATTCCTATCGACCGATGTTGGCATTTTGATGATTCGTATTCTTGACAATAATAATGCGTGACTACTTCGGATAGGAAATTCCAATCTCGATCGATCAGTATCGGATAATTGGTACTCGGGCCACCGATATTCTAAAATGAAAAGAAGTGTCACATTTTTGTATTTAATTCTATATCTATATGTATATATCTGTCATTTAATTAATTGAACTATGATATATGGTTAGGGTAGGATTAACTATATTTATTACAGCATTGTTACTAAAGTTGTAAGTTGCTGCCCCGTCACAGGTCGAAAGCGTTTTTACATCCAAATGGGAAACAATGGACGACGCCGCTCAATTAGGTAGGTTGCTGGTGCATTTGTTATAATATAAACTTAGCATTAAAATCTAGTTCTTTATGGATGTTTTTAGGAAAAATACGGGCCAAATATTTTTCCTGCTTTCATTTTTGGAGACTGTAATGGACTTGTCATTATTATGTATTGAATGTGTTTGTATATTGTTACAGCGAGACTCGACGGTACGAGCAAACCACTCCGACCCTCACAACTATCAATGGAGGACTACCTACAAATAGACGACTGGAAGCCAAGTACAGCAAAGCCAGGAAAAAAAACTGTGAGTATATTTCGAATACTTATGTTACTTTGCGGTTTGAAGTGTCGCGTTTAATCGCCATATATAGTTAAGAAAACGTAGTGAACAGACTTTTGATGTCCACTTCACTGAAACACAGCAATTATTTTAAGAAAATTACTACTATTTGTTTTATTAACGTCGGATTCTTTTCTTAACTTTATCTCCAGTGTATTATTTGAAAACAAAGCATAGCGTCATCGCTGGTTTCCTTTGATTGTCATTTAACCAACTTATTAATTTGGATATCAAATGACACCATTTGTTATCACAAATTAATGTTTTCTTATAAGTAAATATATTATTTGACACCATTTTTAAGCGGTAAAAATATATAAAACATCTTTTAAAACCTTTTTTGAAGATGTTTTTGACATGCAACTTGCATGACAAAAACCCTTTGAACATTTAACTAAAAGGTGAGTTATTTTTAAGTATTAAATCACGGTGTCACAGTGGATTTCATCATGTAATATTGAAACAGGTACGGTGGGCAGACATTGAAGAAAGAAGACAGCAAGAAAAGATGCGTGCCATCGGATTTGTTGTAGGTCAAACTGATTGGAACCGAATGACAGATCCAACGATGGGCTCTAGTGCACTCACTCAAACTAAATATATAGAGAGAGTGACACGTCGTTAGATTATTCAATTATATTTCTAATTATTATAAATTCGTTCTACTTATCCATATAGTCAGTTTGTCTGATAGATTATTGTAAATGTCTTTGACTAGCAAAACTATTAAATTATTGGTTTTCTAATAACTACACATGGAAAATGTTAATTATATCTACGAACTAAATGAGTTTTATCATATCTCACATTGAGTGTATTTGTTCATAAAATAATTATTACGATCTTTTGAATATAAGGATAGTATATAATAAGATTATTAAATACTTTGTTTTGTATTAAACAAACCAGGACAACTTCATACTGTGAATCATTGATATTATTCTTATAGGAAGATTTGATACTAATACAATCCTATTCACCGGCATTCATTAATTGATAAGATCGTAGTTTCATTTTATCATGTTGCGGTTATGTGTAATTACGTATACGGAACGAAATTGAGGGTATTAATTTTTAGACGATTTCCACAGTCTCCAACAAAATACGAATGGAATAAACAATTTTATGTTTCCGAGGCATAGAGGTTCTCATTTCGGCGCAATATTTATACTATTAGAGCCAACTATGAATCAATTTGATTATTCTTATTTAAAAGAGTATTATCCGGTGATTGTTTCATTTAATATTTTATAGTTCGAATTAATATATTTGAAAATTAATAATGGAATTTAAAAGTGGTAATGGGATTTTAAGTCAAAAAGCAAAGCTACTATGCTTTGAATTTTGGGGTTTCACTTTAGTATTACGTGAAAAATTCTATGCATTAATGGGCGGTATTGCTTGCTTAGTGAATGGTTATAAATCGATGGTCGAAGCCGCAAATACGAAACCAGGAACCAGGTGTTATGCAAACGCATGTGTACGTAAGGAACCCTATCTTTTCATATGTACTGTTATTCTATAGTCGAATTGTGCCTACAACATATCCAGCAACATAATGTGGTGATCTACATAGTGTTGTTAGATTAAATAATTTTTTAAGGTTTTTTTCTATTAGTTAGTGTTTTCAGAGTCAGATAAGTAGGCAAAGGGAATGGTAACACGCTAGACGGGCCAAAGCTAAATTATTATAGTATCGTTAGTCTGCCTCAAAGATCGAAAGAGAAGACTTATCACGATGGATTTAATTACAGTCTCTGCAACTGAGGTAATTTTGAATTGTGGCAATAAATTGAAACAGTGCCTATTGTAAGAGCAATACAACTCTTCCTACTTTTAATAATATCGAGACTGCCAACTCCAGTGGCGTAACTACAGGTGCAAGTCGGCAAAATGCCATGGGTACCTCAGTCGGAAGCGGCCTCCGGTCAGAGGAGAATCCTAACATTTATAATTACACATTTAGTAAAAGAGTTTTGTCCTTAATTTATTTAAGATACCTATTTAGTTACATATTCAAGTAAAAAAAAAAGTATTTAAATTTCAATGCATTTGTAAAAAAAACTACAATTGTGATTTCAGTTCAACATGTACTTCAAATTAGGTACTTTTAATTTAAAGGATATGTACCTACTTTACGTAATGGTTTATTATTAAACTCCTACAAGTATAATTAGGTATTATAAAAACTTCTTTATTTTTGGGGATTTGGTGTTTGTCCGATGAATTTCCCAAGGACCTCGAACGATATAGTTACGCCACTTTACCAGCTGATTCTTAACTAAATCCTACTTTCCTTCATAAACGGAGGTTTACTTAGCAATTATTTGAGTTTATTTCTTCTCTGATTACAATTTAAAGATTTCGTACGTAGGAAAATAAATTTAATAAAAAATAGGTAGCTTAGCAATATATGTATATTTGTTATTTGGATAGTATAAAATTTATTGTCAAAAGTATGATTTTCTCATTCATATATCGACCGTGGAAGTAGAAAAATGAAACGGTTTCATTTATTTTTCCTTTCCACAATCGATACGTATATATGTATATAATACACATTTAAAAAATACATTAATAGCACATTTAAATTGTTGTTGGTTCCTCTCAACCCTGCATGTCGGTGTACGTTATTCTGTGTATTACGCTTTTTAGTAGTATTGTCTCAATTTACACGCGTAGCCATACACCTTAATTGCTTGGTCTAGTATGTAATTATAAACTGCTTACTTTTGGTAAACAAATATGGTTATTAGGATGTGGATCTTTAGTATTATAGTAACGTATTTTTATATACTTGAGTCTGAGTCGGTCTTTAACAAATACGTGTTAGCTATGAATTTAGTTGCCTGTTTGGTAATCTGGCATACACGTCTTGAAGTATAATTTGTTATCATAAAATAAAAAAAGTATGTATATGTTTTAAAAGTAGAAATAAATGTTAAGGTACAAGAGTTTGTTTTTCATTACTCTTTTTTATTATCACTTATTTCTTAGATGAAATGACGGGACCTGTGGTTCAAGCAATTTCAATTTTGCTCTAATGGATTCGTGAATCCCGAAAGGAATAAACTACGGTTACCAATATTTTTATACACGTATTGATAATTCTCATCCGCTTTTGTTGCCTGTGTGTTTGAAAAAATCTTCATTTGTTTTTTATTTATTGAATCTTCTTGACTGTCAATATTTTTTACATTACTTATTGTATCCTGTTTATTTCCATTCTTTAGATTATTCTCCACATTTGTTTTATCCTCAATTTGTGTCATGCCGCTTTTATCAATTTTATTTGAAACAGATTTAGAGATGGTTTCGTCACCTTCTCTGCCAGCAGTCATAACCACAACTGGCTGTACCGAATTCATATCAGTCATGTGATCTTTGATGCATTGCTGCAGAATGTGTAGGAAGAATAAGAACGCTAATAGCGTTAGTGCCGACATAGATGCACCGGCTTTGTGTCCACTCCCATAGTTGCTAGAACAAAAAATGTTTTTAGACATGGAACAAATCAGCGAATACTAGAATCATGTAAATAAACGTCGATTACCTAACGAAATTGGGAAGAATATTCTAAATATTAAATATATTCTAAATATTAATAGCTAAGGATTTTCTAGAAAATTTTATTGGGTAATAAATCGTATGTGATATCGCAGGTAATTCTCCAACCCTCCACGATTAAATTTATCTGATGGTTATTATTTTTTTGGAAACTAGCGTTTTGGAGTAGTCGTCAAGTTCCACACACAAGGAATAAGGCTATTTTGTTTTAGTACAGTGCATTCATTTAAAGAATTTCAGTTAAGCTGACGTCCATTAATCACGTGACCTTTTTTTAGCATTTTTTAATAATATTTTCGGTTTTTTGCTTTTTTATACTTCGCAAAAAGGTCTTTATACAGATCACCTTCCCCTCCTTTCAAACCTCGCGTGATTAATGGACGACCCCTAAGTTTGAAGATCGCTTCATAATAGCAACATTAGCTGGGAGATCTTTTTAGTAATATCGGCTACAACAATGAAAGAAATTATATGCTCATTGCGCATAAAGTTCACATGCACTCGTATTTTTTTAAAACGGCATTAGGTGGGAGATCTATTTAGTAATACCCGCCACACCAATGAAAAAGTTTTGTTCTAATCGCGCATAAGTCGTATTTTTTTTAAACGGCGTTATCTAGGAGATCGTATTGGTAATACCTATCACACCAAATACAAAGTTTTATTCTAATCGCGCATAAATATTACATGCACTCGTATTTTTTTTAAACGGCATTACCTAAGAGATTGTTTTTGTAATACCTGCCATACTATTGAAAGAAGTTATACTCTAATCGCGCATAAAGATGCCCTCGTATTTTTTTAATCTTTCATATTTTCATTTACCATTAAGCGATCGAAGAATATTGCACGCCTCATAAGCGAAGCGTTGAGGTGATGCTCTACTCTCGATATATGAAAATCAAGGACTTTTCAAAACTAAAAATGACTATTTTTCTCACACTGCACTTATAAGTAATATTATCATATATATATATATATATATATATATATATATATATATATATATATATATATATATATACAGGGTGTCCCAAAATTCAACGATAAGCTGGCACCAGCAGGTGGACCTACATATGACTACTCGAGAACAGAAAAGAAAAAAATTCTACCTTGATTTTTTTTTTCATTACGACAAAAAAACCAAAATCTTTAAAAATGGACATCCTTTATTATATTATTAAGTGCTATTGCTACAGTTTTACAAGTAATTCTGTGATTTTTTTTGTATTGGCAAGGTAAGTAGCACTACTATCGATCACAACCATTAAAAATTCCAGAATATCTATAGTTTTTACACAAAAATCAATCAAAACTATGTTTTTTTCATAAATTATGTAAGATTTTGACTTTCAGCTCACTTTCACTCATCATAGTGAAAAAAAAAAGTATGGACGCTACTGTGGCAAATAGTATTAAAAATTGGCGCATCTAACTACAATTCTAAAATGGTATAACATTCTAGACAAATTAGCCACAAAAATATACTTAGGTGTACTATTTCAAAATAACAACCATATTTCGAAAATTGTTAGTGTTGATAGTAATCACTTTTACTATGTAGCCAAAATGTTTTTGTAGCAAGTTCTCAGAATTTTAATGAGACATGTGCGTAGTCCATAAGTCCATAAAATAAGTTGGACAGAGATAGAGAGATTATACGTTAGAGGGAGATAGATAGATGCTAATTGTTTAGTAACATTAATGCAGGTGGAGAAGTAATTAATGTCCTCAGCAGCACAGCAAGTCAGTATGCTCTACTTCTTTGTTTACTGCACACCGTTCTGTTTTAATTAAAGTGGCTCTGGTACTGACGACTTTTGGATTGAATTAAGTGACCTGGAAATTGACCTGACTTGGCATTATTTTAGACTGTGATTTTGTGTTTTTTTTAAAGAAGTTTTGCCTTATTTTCAAGTGTTTAGCATTCATCATGCCGCTACCATACACAGCGTTAGAATACGCTAATATGCACCTAATTTATGGAGAATGCCGATGCAATGCCAACGCTGCTAGCAGATTATATCGAGCAAGGTACCCTAATCTTCAAAGGTATCCGGATTATCGCATATTTATTAACGTGTATCAAGCTTTTTCGGAGGGTTGTATACCATCTGACAGGCGAAACGCTGGAAAACCTAGATCGGAACACGATGAAGAAGTTCTCAATGAAATAGAAAACGATTCAACTACCTCTGTACGTGCTGTACAAGCAGCAACGGGAATCCCAAAAAGTACTGCACATAGAATTTTAAAACGTCACGTCGTCGTGATGAAACAACCTGCAAGAAAGATGGATATTTAAATCTTCACAATCTTCATAGCTGGAACAATGAAAATCTGCACCTGGTGAGAGAAGACAATCTCAATACCAATTTAAGGTTAACCTATGGACTGGCATAATAAATGGCAAAGTGATAGGGCCCTTTGAGTTACAAGGAAACATAGATGGCAATAGTTATTTAAACTTCTTACAAAATGAGTTGCCAGGATTATTAGAAGATGTGCCCTTAAGTGATTTGCAAACCATGTGGTTTCAAAACGATGGTTGCCCAGCTCACTATGCCCGTCCTGTGCGAGAGTACTTAGACCAAGAGTACCCAGGGCGTTGGATCGGGCGACTTGGTCCTATCTTGTGGCCACCCCGTTCACCCGATCTAAATCCCCTGGACTTTTTCTATTGGGGTTGTCTAAAGGACAGAGTCTGCACAAAACCGATTGCAACCTTGGACGAGCTTCGCCATAAAATAATTCAGACTGTGGATCTACGGACTACGCACATGTCTCATTCAAATTCTGGGAACTTGCTACAAAAACATTTTGGCTACTTAGTAAAAGTGATTACTATCAACACTAACAATTTTCGAAATATGGTTGTTATTTTGAAATAGTACACCTAAGTATATTTTTGTGGCTAGTTTGCCTTGAATGTTATACCATTTTAGAATTGTAGTTAGTTGCGCCAATTTTTAATACTATTTGCCACAGTAGTGTCCATACTTTTTTTTTTCACTATGATGAGTGAAAGTGAGCTGAAAGTCAAAATCTTACATAATTTATGAAAAAAACATAGTTTTGATTGATTTTTGTGTAAAAACTATAGATATTCTGGAATTTTTAATGGTTGTGATCGATAGTAGTGCTACTTACCTTGCCAATACAAAAAAAATCACAGAATTACTTGTAAAACTGTAGCAATAGCACTTAATAATATAATAAAGGATGTCCATTTTTAAAGATTTTGGTTTTTTTGTCGTAATGAAAAAAAAAATCAAGGTAGAATTTTTTTCTTTTCTGTTCTCGAGTAGTCATATGTAGGTCCACCTGCTGGTGCCAGCTTATCGTTGAATTTTGGGACACCCTGTATATATATATAGCGCAACTGTCGAATTGTCCTAATTTCTTTTTCGTAAGACACTTTGCAAAACGTTATTTAAAATCAATTTGTATACCATTTTTTTTTTTTTTTTTTTTTTTTTTTTTTTTTTTTTTTTTTTTTTTTTTTTTGGTAGGCTATGGCCTGGTCACACGTCGCCCGTACCGTCCGGGGCAACGGAAGGGGAGCGCGTGGCCCCATAACCCACCTTATTCCCTCCCATCGCCATTGGGCCGGCCACTGGTACCGCTTCCTTGCCTTCCGTGGTCAGCCCGGCGGGTTACCCTTTCGGGTACCATCCCCCGTCGACGCCCCAGCTAACTGCCGGAGCGTCGCCCTCACGCGGTCGGCCTCTCTGCGGGTGAAGGACTATTCCCCGGTCCAGTCACCCGCGGCCTCGGCTAGGGCGGCATTAGGCGCAGATACTCGCGCCTACGCCGCCCCAGGCGCCGGCGGTGGAGCGTCTCACCGAAGAGGATTTCCTCTCGGAGTCGCCCCGCCGCCTCCTTCCGCGAGACAACTGTCTCGCAGAAGGCGGCGACCGCGTCCCAGTTCCTGACGCTGTCGAGCATCGCCTTAGCGATGGTCGGCAGCGCCAGGTCGGCACCGATGATCGCGACGAGTTCACGGCGCTGCTCTGCCCAGGCCACACAGACCTCGAGCGTGTGCTGCGCCGTGTCCTCGTCGCAATCGCAGTGGTGGCAGGACGGTGTCCTCTCCCTCCTCACGACCGTGTGCAGGTACTTGCCGAAGCAACCATGCCCCGTCAAGACCTGCACCAGTCGGAAGGAAAGGACCCCGTGCTGTCGACCCAACCACTCCATCAGCACTGGCCGGAAGGCCTCGATGGTCCGAACACCGAACCGAGGCCTTTCCAGCCGGATTGCCCAACGAGCAATAACGTCACGGCGGGCGTCGCCCCGCCAGGCGGCCATCTCACTAAGCGAGACGGTGCCGCCCCCTGCCCGCGTCACTGACACCCGCCGGTACAGTCCGGCGAGCATCTCCGCCTCCAAGTCCCACGGGGGTATTCCGGCCAACAGGCATGCTGCCTCCGTTGCCACCGTGCGGTACCCGCGTATGGCCCTGACCGCCATGGCCCGCTGTGGCCGCCACAGCAGAGCCCTAAGTCGGACGGTCAGAGACCCCGCCCACACGGGTGCACCGTACAGGGCCATCGACCGGACCACCCCCGCGTACAGCAGTCGGCACGTAGCGCTGGGTCCGCCCACATTCGGCATAAGCCAAGATAGGGCGGACGCCGCGCCGACAAGCCGTGGAGCAAGCCGACGGAAATGCTCCCGGAACCACCATCGCCCGTCGAGCACCAGGCCCAGGTACCTCATATGGGCCCGGATGCTGATGGGAACCGAATTGACGGTGATCGAGGCGTCGGTGGGTGGACTGGTGCGGGGCCCATGAAATAATAAGGCCTCCGTCTTATCCAGGGCCACCCTTAACCCCAGCGCCTCGATCCGCCTGACAATCTCCTCGGTGCCAAGAGTTGCCAGGCGTGCCGCCTCCTCCAGCGTCCCACCCCGGGCTGTGACGAGTGTATCGTCGGCGTAACAGATTACGCCCAGCCCGGGAATTTGTATACCATGAAAACCAGTGACCCACATTTATCAGGATCATGCCCGTGACGTAGACGGACGACGGCCTGTGGATCTGGTCCAGCCATATTTTTATATACACTAGTAACAAAAATTAAGAGATATAAAAAAAATCTAAATTTTTGGGTAAAATTCAACGAGCTGTAACTTCGAGGAAAATGATCGTACAGCAAATAAAAAAAAGTAAATTGTAGCTCTAAGTATCTAGTTTTCAGATAAGAACTGACATTTTTTTTTTCATATTTGTCGTGACGTTAAATCGTGCGTAGGCACGACTGATAACAGACTGGCTCACTCCCATTGTAGCTGCCACATCCACTTGACTGTGGCCCTCTTGAAGAAGGGTCACAATACGAGCCACATCTGTGGCAGATAAATGTCGACGAGGCATATCAAAAAATTGATTATAAGAAAAAAGCTTACAATACAAAAAAAATACGTTATGAATTCGGGCTAGAAAGAACAAAAAAAATCGCGTTTAATGTGAAGAAATGCCGAAATCCGCTGGGGGTATCAACCCTTTTTTATTAATTTTTTAAGTTGTCATTTAAAACTTAGGCAGTTGTGGTAGTAAAAAATCTATCAAATTAAAAATCTATCTAAATCCAGTTATTTTTTTTTGACAACAATGGAGCTTACCGAAGATGAGACAAAGAAATCTGAAAAAAAAAATTCAAAAAAAAAAATTACGAAAAAATTTTTTTTGTCCACAAAAACGCAAACACTTTTTTTTTCGATTAAATAAATAAAGATTATTGATAAAAACATTTCTTTTTTCTTAAAAATGAAAAAAAAATCATTAAAAATAAAAAATTGACCATAATGGTGATTTTTGCGAAAAGAATAAATTTGAAGCTTCGGTGCACTAAGAAAAAAAAATCGCATCGTTTCGAATTTTTTTAAAGATTTTCGGGACACTGAAGTTGAAAAATTACTGACGATATCCTTCGTTCATCCATTTTATCCAAAGTTATACCAATTTATCCAAATATTCTTAATTATGCAAATTTTTGGCCTTTTTTCAACTAAGATTTTCACCTCGAAAAAATTTTTTTCGTCAATAGCCATTTACGGTATCTTATAGGGAATATCATGAAGTTTTCAGAACCCTCCAACGATTTTCCATACGATCATTATTTCCGGAGTTATTGAATATTAAAGTTAAAAAGAACCTTTTGGCTTTGATTGACGATAACTCCGCGGCAAATCATTGTATAAGCTTCATGAAACTATCAAATTAAAGAGGATTAAATTTTCTACAAGAGCTTTTGAGTGGAATTAAGGAAAATATTTTTTTGAAGTCCGTAAACCATTTTTTAGACGAGAAAAATTTGGAAATTTTTTTTTGGTTGTTTCCTTGGCAAACTCAAATATGAAAAAAAAAATTTCATGTTCATATCTGACACATAAACTAGATACTTAGAGCTACAATTTGCTTTTTTTTTATTTGCTGTACGATCATTTTCCTCGAAGTTACAGCGCGTTGAATTTTACCCAAAAATTTAGATTTTTTTATATCCCTTAATTTTTGTTACTATACTATTTCCATTTCTTTATTTTCTCGATGACAGCTCCTGTGGAAACTTGAACGAGCGTCTTTTTTACATTATGTATACATTATTTAATAAAAATATGACGCTTACGCGCGTACAAGGTCATAGCAGAGTCGGAGAAACTGATAGGGATGGAGCTATCGATAAACGTAACACGATAAGAGACCCGATATTTTTTTACAAAGTGTAAGAAATTAAACTATTGCCGGATAATTTTATACAAATTTATTAACTAATATATACATTTCATTACAAGATGTAATTATATTATGTTGATTGTTCATTTATTTATTTTAATCAAAATCTGATGAATCGCCACTATCACTCGATGAGCTCTCCTCAACATTTATTATAAGTTCCTGTATTTCTATATTATCTAATGCCACATGAATTTCCCAATCCGACGCTATAATGTTTTGGGTTCTTCTCACAATTTTTTTTCCAGTGTTCGGCGGCGCACATGCATTTTTTAATAAATCTAACATCTTGTTTGCCGTAAAAGGGGGATGGGTATTGTTTCGAGCGGCGTGTCCTTTGATTTGTGCCCATATTAGTTCTATAGCATTGTACTGACAATGATACGGCGGAAGTCGAAGAACCCAATGACCACATTCGGCAGCTATGTCGTCGGTAATATATCTTTTAGGGAGGCTTTTTTTAGATTTTAAAATATTCACTAATTATACTTTTAATAAAGTATCATCCACATTTTCGCCATGACGTTTGAGCCAGTCAATTATCTCTTGTTTTTTATTGGCCTGCGTCGGTATTTTATCAATTTGTCTAGTGATATGTAGCGTTGTCCATAATAATTATCGACGGTTCTTCCAGAGATTGCACCATTTCTTTGAACCATCCTTCGTAAATCTCCGCGTTCATTTCTTCGTGGTAGTCCACTGTTTTCTTGGATTTAAAGGCCAGTAAAGCATCTGACACGAATGCTTTCGTAGACTCTGCATGGCATATGATAAGGCGTTCACCTTTTCCCATTGACACTGAACTAGTGGAAGCGGCGGTGTCATCAGTCCAGTTCTTCGATACTGTATGGTTTGCATTTAACCAAGTCTCGTCAGTGAAAATAATATTTGACCAATCTGATATCTTTTTGGTTTCGCTCAAAAATTCGCAGCGAGCCATAGCAACGTCGTGACGCTCCATCAATATTTTACGGTTGTCCGATTTTTTATAAGAAAATCCAATTTCTTTCAAAACTAAGCTTAATGACGATTTTTGGCCATGGAACAAACCACGTTCACGTAAAGAAACAACAAGTTTTTTAAGTGTTGGAATTTCTTTGCACAAGTAATAGTCATATATATGACGACGAATAGCGTCAGCATCGAGGTTGTCAACCGATGTCACACGACGTGGTTGGCGTTTCTTCTTCGGCGTACGAAGCTTATTTGCTTGCATGCCGCTTGTACCGTAAGCTTCGGTAGTAATTTTTAAAACAGTAGGTCCAATAATTCCTAATGCGGCCGCAACACGCTCTCGCACTTGCGACAGTGGTAATAGCAGGCCACCATTTTGATATTCTGCTTCAAAGTAATTACGAACCTTGATCACCAGTTCTCTCGCCTGACTTTTCAGAACAGATCCTTTAGACATTTTGATATTTGACAGCTGGGCAGCAATCAACACGGAGGAACACAAAATACACAACGTAACGTCAACGTAATATCATTACTTATTTGGTCACAACACTAAAACTATCAAATTAGAACTGTCATCGAAAAAAAAAAAAAATGGAAATAGTATAGTGTATGATGTTTTTGTTTTGATTGTGTATTCTGTTAAAAATGTATTCTTACTCGAAGAGTATTTCATTGGAGTTAATACTTACTAAACATACATATATGTATGTTTAGTAAGTAGTAATATATTAATTTTTAATTAAAATATCTATCTTAAAAATTACGAGCTCGCTGAGTTTCATGACGCATATTCTGTTTGTATTTTTTGTGTACCACTTTCCGATCCAGTGGTAAGCTGTTTGTATT
This sequence comes from Lymantria monacha, assembly GCA_905163515.2. Taxonomy (NCBI): domain Eukaryota; kingdom Metazoa; phylum Arthropoda; class Insecta; order Lepidoptera; family Erebidae; genus Lymantria; species Lymantria monacha. The sequence goes on along the minus strand of LR991094.1, from coordinate 19,979,001 downwards.
GATATAAAAAAAGGTAAAATTGACAAGTGCCCTTATAGGGCTTTTGCATTTTAAATGGTTTGATTTGATGCGATGCCAGGCATATTCCTTATGTTTAGATAGACCTTAAATAATCGATTTCTTAACGTTTTTATTTTCATCCAAGCGTTGAATCAAAACAATTTGTCACTATACTCGAGAATAGTGGGTAACTTATAAAAACATTTCAGAATCGCTGTGGAGGGTTGGGTTTATAGTGATTACATCCATCCATTCATTGGGTTATCAACGTCTACTGTTAGATCAAATCAAATCAAATGAAATCATTTATTTTGCATGCCCCATAGGGGCACTTACATATTGTCAATTTTACATTGATTTTTAAATTAAATTTAATGAATCTACCACCGGATCGGTAAGCAGCCACATACTGAGAAGATCCGGCAAGAAACTCAGTAGGCTCGTCATGTTTTTTTTTTTATTATATTTTTTCACGAAAGAGTTTGATTACATGTTTAATTTATGTTAGCTCCAGTGATATGCCCTTCGAGTAAAGATTCATTTTTTTTAAATTTTACATATAATACAAAATTAAACTAAGAATATTTATAAAACAAAAAAGAAACAAAAATGGCTGGACCAGATCCCACAAGCGGCACCCGATCACGAGTTAACTATTAGAGCAGCCATCACGCCCCTCAACCACATTGGAGGGAAGGGAGAGACCCGCTCCACGTAGTTACCGCAAGCAGAGACCTTTTCAGTGAGCATGACCACACCATAATCTTTAAATTTGAAACAAATAGCTTGGATAAATAAATACATAACTCGTTAGGCAAAACGCTACACTGTACAATTAAAACAATACAAATAATACAAGAGTATCAGACGACAGTGAGGATCAGCGTCAGAACGCTGTAAGAGATAAACATTAAAAGGGCAATTGTTGAGAGAGGAGCTGCTCATAACCATTCCATATTATCATTTAGATAATCCGAAATGCTGTAATATCCTTTTCTGCACAGTCTGTTTTTGATAGCCTTTTTGAACTTATTCATTGGCATATCTCGGATATCTTTAGGCAGTTTATTGTAAAAGCGTATACATTGCGCCATGAAAGACTACTAATTTTTTGTAGGCGAGTATGATAGATAACTAGATTATCCTTATTCCTAGTGTTCACACGGTGAATATCACTATATTTATCAAATTCATTAATATTTTTTTTTACATATAATATGTTTTCGAATATGAATTGTGATACAACGGTTAGAATGTTTATTTCCCTAAATTTTTCTCTCAGTGAAGCTTTTGGCCCTAGATTATAAATCGCGCGGACAGCCCGTTTTTGAAGAACAAAGATGTTATTAAAATCTGCAGAGCAACCCCAAAGCAGTATGCCATAAGACATAAGACTATGAAAGTAGGCGAAATAAACAATTCTAGCCGTTTCAATACCGGTTAACATTCGATTTTTTTACCGCATAAGCCGCTGAGCTTAGCCTACTTGATAATTTTTCAATCTGAGGACCCCAATGGAGTTTAGTATCGATGGTAATACCCAAAAATGCCGTGGACTCCACAAGCTCTAGGGCCACACCATTCATTTGAACATTGGTTGCCACTATTCTCACATTAGGTGTGGTAAATTTAATACATTTGGTTTTCTTTTCATTAAGAACCAAGTTGTTTGTACTGAACCAATGAACAACATTTGACAGAGCGTTGTTCACATCGTCATAATTAATCATTTGTCTTTTAATTTTAAACAATAAGGAGGTATCATCTGCGAACAACACTATGTTTTGGTTATCGCCTAAATAATAAGGTAAGTCATTAATATATACAAGGAACAGAAATGGCCCCAGAATGGATCCTTGTGGAACGCCCATTTTTATAACAGAACCCGATGATCGTACACCATTAACATCGACCCTCTGAATTCTGTTGTGCAAATATGATGTTAAAAGTTCGAGAGCCTTAGCCTCGACATAATCCTCCCCACAAGGATAGGATTTACATAACCGTTTGACAGGCAGTATTTGATAGACGGTTTAAAGATCGCAATTGGTGTTATAGTTTATAAGGTGAACCTCTTTTTCCTTAGCCAGTACGACTCCGACGGCCAAGTAAGAGGTTGTCACACCTTTTTTAATCCGTAATATATATTGTAAGGCTTTACTATATATTTTTTTTATAATTTGTGTTTTACTTACTGTTTCGATGATGAGTGATGAGTATGCGCGGCAGGCTCGTACGCATAATACACATGATGGTCGTGTTCGTGAACCGGTGCCGTGTATTCAGAGTACCTGCGTCAGAATTTTTTTAATATATTTTAAATAATGTCTACTGCCATCATTAATATAATAGTTTACGAATTCATGTTTAATTTAGTTTTCTATTTTGACCATTGTCGATTAATATTCGAAATTAATTAGCACCTGATTCATTTCAGTCGCACTGTTATCACTCGTAATCATCGAACCGCCTTAATAAATTAATTTAAGGACGACGGCGTTATAATTAACTATATTTAAACAGAACAATTGCGTCGCTTGGCGAATAATGTTAAGATTGCGAACATCGCTGGTCATGTAGACTATAATCGCAGCAATATTTGTACAAGGTGGAAAGGATGAATTTGTCATATTTTAATATTATAAAGTCATGGTTGTTATGCCATAGATTACACTCGCTCCACCTTAACGTAATGGTGAAGGCACTAGTTTCATATAAAATAATTGTTTCTAAAATTCTTATGGGTAGTGAGATTTTGAGCTACACAGTGGTTAAACTGCGACCATATTTTCTCCGAACACTTACACAATACACATATGGAAAGAACACGTAACAGTGTTAGTCCTCGCACGTTAGTCGAATTTTACTTTTTTTGCCCTCCGGTCAGAACTAAAGAGATTTTCATATACGACAGATTGCAGCACAAATAGTATAGTAATTTTGTTACTGTGGTTTGGTAATTGAAAAATAGTGTTCATGTTTTTTCTAATAGAATACTTAATACATTAAGGGTGTGCGGTGTTTATAACTCAAGGTCGACTGGAGTTACAGCTTCAAGTTTTAATGAGGCTTTAGTACTGGCTTCAGTATGCATTACATAGGAATATTAACACTGATTATTGACTTCGGAGTAATTTATGCCGTGCTACGCTTATGGTAGCCCTATCGGGTTAAACGGGCGCACCATAATATACACCCCACAAATACATGGGCAGCTACATATGTATACTGACCGTATATATGTATATTGCCCATAATAACAGCTGGTAATTATTACAAAGAAAAAAATTAACAACTATAAAACCGATTTCACTGAAACTCATCTTTAAATCTTTACGATATTTAAATGAGACAAAAATTTAATCATAAAAGAGATTTGTAAATTCTATATATGATATTGGCAAACATAAACAAAATATTGTATGCATTCAACTTCCTCCTTTTTTGAATTCTGTTAAAAATCGCTACCGGTTTAAATGGAGACATGTTATTTTGTTATCCGGGTTGAGAGCCCTCAGCACTCGCCCATAGTCCGGGTTAAGCTATAAAAGCCATCTGTGGCTAATAGCTAAAAGACACGATAAAACAAAAACGTTATTTAGTTGTGACGTGTACAATAGAGAAGAATTCCGGGCACCATACAGATTACCAGGTTTATCAACTAGTGAGTCAGTCTAGAAACTAGGGTGCTACCAGCGGAATACGTGTTACGAGGACGTATAGTGCCTGTGTTTCACTAAACTTCTGATAGAGCGTTAAAGCACATACAGTGTGTATGTATGTAGAACATCTCTCACTGACCAGAATATACCGGTTATCTCACTGACTTAAATATGCCGTGTATATGTAAATTACGGTTAACGCTGAGAAATAAGCGTCTAATAACCTAGGGAATTAGATCGAAGTTTGTATGGTTAGCTAACAACTCACAAATTTAAATCCAAGAAGCCAAAATTTGAACTGGATTCTATTTTCAATATAAGAATTTTCATAGTCGATATGAAACGGTGGAGTGACTGTTGGCGTTATCCTAGAGTCGACACACCGTCACGTTCGAGTGACTGAATATTCAACGGTCAATACTTGCTCGAAGAACTTGGTTGTGGAAATCTATGAGTTGTTGCATTTTCATGCGCCGAGTACATGTCCACAGGGTGCTCTACTACATTTTTACATATGTTGTACATCTAAATGAAAGTTTGCAGCGCTATAGAGAGAGAATTTCGACGAGAATTGGTAAGTATGAATAAGTTTATTTTTTTAGTTATAATAAGCTGGTTCTCTAGATTACATTACACCTCATGGTAAATTTTAGGTGATAAAGTATACTAACTTCGAATTTTAGGTGCTATCTATCACTCGCGAACTAATAAGCGGGATTAAGAATGAGGAAAGTAGTCTGTAAGATCCGTTAATATACACAAAAAAATATTCAGGCGCTTCGCTTGCTCAATTACGTGAACTGTTTTATATATCTTCAAAAAAAAAGTGATGATTTAATTCACCTTTCATAACCGAGCTAGGATTCGATATTGCTCCTCTCCGGTTGATGTTATCCAGTTGTCGATGTGCCGACCATGCTTTATGATACCTAACCAGATGCTGACAAATATAATATATTGTGTAAAGGGTTGTGAACAGATTAGGTAAAGGTCTTCCTTACTTGCCGTAAATTATTAATGGGATGATGATGTATATTTTTAGTCACACATGGCAGGGTATAAATTGTGTCTATCAGCAATAGTAGATTGTACAAGGGTCGACAGGCAGCAATTTCTATATGAGGCAATTAGACAAAAACCTACTGGCTGTTTACATACTCATAAGTACCTCAGCCATGGAAGGTGTATGTGAAAACGTCATGTGATCTTGTACTATATTCAATGTAACGTGTTATATTAAATCATTTTGATGGCATTTTATGCAATATGATGCACAGGAATTGCTGGGGCTGGCTGCTGTGAATATATCATAGTGCTTCCCAAATGTTTTCGTTTACCACCAACATTACCAGAAGATACCATTGACATTGGCCATAGCACTGTTAAAGGCGATAGTTTGACATACTGACGGACAAGGACTAATATGAATAAACTAAATACGTGAAGAAACTGATATGTGAAGAAAAATCTAACATGACACTGGCAACAATGGGTTCATATCAGTAGATGATTGCCAATACAACAAAGAAAAAGACCGCATAATTTTTCTTAATTAATCACAATTATGTAAAAATTTCGTAGATGAATACCTACCTGAGCAGCGCCGTGAACTCGTTGCAATCATTGGTGCCGACCTGGCGCTGCCGACCATCGCTAAGGCGATGCTCGACAGCGTCAAGAACTAGGGCGCGGTCGCCGCCTTCTGTTAGGCAGTCCACTCGCAGAAGGAGGCGGCGGGGCGTGTCAGGGAGGAGACTCCACGCTGACACGCTCCGCCGCCGGCGCATTGGGCGGCGCAGGCGCGAGTATCTGCGCCTGATGCCGCCCTAGACGAGGCCGCGGGTGAGTAGACTGGGGAATAATCCGTCACCCGCAGAGAGGCTGACCGAGTCGACGGGAATGGTACCCGAAGGGGTAACCCGCCGGGCTGGCCACGGATGTCAAGGAAGCAGTACCAGTGCCCAATGGCGATGGGGAAGGAATACGGTAGGTTATGGGGCCACAGGTCGCCCTTCCGTCGCCCCAGACAAGGAGGACGACGTGTATCCACACCATAGCCTTGCAAAAAAAAAAAAGCCGAATACCTAAACAAATTGTGTTTTAATTTGCGTGGCGTTTGAAGTGGCGTTTTCCATCCGGTACTCAGATTAAATAAACACAGCCGCGTATGACAAATGAAGAATTGATTTTCTAGAGCAGTGATAAACCAGTGGTTGAAGATGCAAAGTAAGTTCAAAAATCAGCCGTTTACTTATCGGATGAAAATCATATTTTACAAAATAAAATATGTGTGGGTATACATATGTCCAATAGTTTTCCCTCCAAAAATATATTCCTGGCCTTAATTAAAAATATAAAAAAAATTAAGGATACTAATTTTAGATTTTTATCGGGAATGTGAATACGTCATCTGGTGATCTTGTATTATATTCAATATCTTAGTATTTTGTGCTGCGAGGTAGCGCCTACGAATGTTACCAACCCTTACGTTTCTCGTGAATGTCGTAAAGGACCATCTGGGTCAACTCCACCTGATGCCGATTGGTCAACAATTACATTCCCAAGGAGTGTTGACGTCACGCAGACGCCCACTCATAAATCTACTACAACTTTTGTAATATCTACCAGTAGGTACATATTGGGTCAACCCCGAGTAATTGGGAGAAGTGCAGGAGAATGATGATTCTATATTATAGTGTTTTAACGTGTTATATTAAACAATTTTGGTAAATATTATAATGCGTAGGAACTCTTGGGGTGTAGTGAATATGATATAGATTATATGATTTTCATCCGATACATAGATGGGTGAAGGTTCCTAATACTGGGTAATAGAGTCACGATACTTCATTAATCGAAGAAAATACTTGAACTAAAAATTTAAGTATATTTGTTGCATTTTAACGTGTCGGTATAACAGAAGGTCACACATGAGATGAGTACCGGAAAGAGTAATCAGCTGGGCAGGCTGCTGAAGGCAACGGTCACGAAGGTTGCGGTACTGGTACTTCGCTCAAAGCAGATAAACGATGAGCGACAGGGATAACGTTATAAGGTAACATAAATGCCTTTGCCTTTACAAACTCCAATATTTTAAATTTCCTATTTTTTTTTTATACCTATTATATTATTATATTTTAGGAGACAGACAGTTCTTTTCCACTTTATTTTAGTTTGCGGAGGTTTTGCTCACATTCGTAAGTTGGTTACAATAACTTTGGGGTCTATAACTTTAAATAGGTAAGCAGTTGTTTTATATTTGTATTTATCTTCTACGGACTTCTTTAAAATACACCAAATATATTAATTTAAATATATTTCGGACATGGCTCAAATAATTTGAATACATTTTGTATTTAAATAAAGTTTTAATTTGAATAATTTATAAGTGTATCTTGCTCTTATACACTCTAGAAAGACGATTTTTCGCAAAAGTTAACTTTTTTATAAGCGTATACTTCTATAACGATATGTACTAGCATTATTAATGAGTTGCTGTATAACTAATTACACATTTCTTAGGACTGTTTAAAGATTAGAGGAAACTAAACATTATACTGGCTCCACTTTTTTATGGCCAGTTTCCTTCATCAAGCAATATTCGTTTTAAATAAACCAACAGTTTGAACCAGCAGTTCATATGTAATGGTATGAAAAAATTTGCAAGTTAATCGTCACCCAGGTTTAGTCGTTTGATTAAATAGAAAATTGCGAACTATTGTGAATGTGAACCAATATCATTGTAATTAGCGTGTTATTTTAATTTTAAAACTGTAGTTGCAATCTTTTTTTATTTATCTTTGATCGAATATAACTACAGCTATTTTCTAAAGGCACGCACGAATGCCGAACGAACGTCTGGTTAAGAAGATATACAATGCGAAAGTGGAAGGAGTGTAGGTACCGAGGGAGACCGAGACTAACCTACCTAGACCAGATCGGTCACGTACTGAAAGAAGGTGGTGTCAAGAGTCTCCGAAACCGGCGAGCGTGTATGAAGAGAATTATGAATGTTGAGGAAGCGAGTGAAGTATGCAGAGATAGAGTTCTCTGGCACTCTGTTCTCTCTGCCTACCCTGCAAGGGATATGGCGTGATGATATGTATGTATGTATTTTCTAAAGGAATCACGGAGAAGTATGCGCAGGAACCAATATACGGTTTATGTTTCACTAACAGATTCATTTCATTGAAGTTGCTGAGATTGATTAACAACTATAAGATTATAAAATATAACTTATAAGCCAGCCATTTATCACATAGTCTGGCTCTCTACTTAACAAGTGTATACAGGAATAGACAATTTGAACGGTCATTTTGACTACAAATGAAGAGCAATAATGAGAAAGGAATTTTTAATTTACACTCCGTAGCAGGGTGTTAAAGTTATGTGTAAGTATATGTTCTTAAGTAACATGGCGTTAACATTTGCCTTTGTGGAGAAAGATATATTGTTACCTATGAATTATTTGCGTAGTAGGCTGTATTACCATACTTTATAACGTTTCAAAAAAAAAAAAAAAAACTACTTCATCGGTGTATAGTTTTATTTTAAAATTAGGTTTGTTGTTTTAAGATATGTATATTACGGAGAATTATTTGTTTTCACTCGGGTGGCGAATAAATTATGTTTATATTATGTTACTGACCTGTCCGCAATCTGTTTTGTTTCTGTTCCTAGTTGGGATAGCAGATTTTCCAAAGTCATCTTGATTGTCAACCGAGGCGCACTGTGACAGTGAATGTCAAGGTTTAACTGACAAAGATGCGGTTACTCTCATGAGTGCATCATACGCTCTACTTAATCCAAGTGCTCTATTATGTGAAATCATAACGGTATTTTCTAGAAAACATATTGCCCATGTCACAACGATGATGTATTACATTTGGTGTTGAAGGTATGAAGAATAAAAAAAAAGAACGTTATAATTAATTTTTATTATATTACATCACAAGCACACAAGGACGTCCTCAATCACTCAGTCGCGCGTATACATAAATACTAACTATTATGTGATATAAATAATTATTTATATCACATATAACTTTTTACATCAGTCGTCAATTATCGAGAACCTGGCGGAATATTTTATTATTTATACAATAAACTATGTGCCAATTTACTATACATGCACATAATATTAATACAATCATTATTAAAATAAGGGTTCAATTAATGGACTGTTTAACATTGCAAAGATTTTTTTTTAAACTTTCAAAACGTGTACGCCTATAATTCTAGAATAAGTTAAATAAATAAATAATTTAATAAATTATTTAAACACTAGTTGACGCTGTTTCATCAGTGCGATGGGATAAGTTAGAACTATATGCTGACAGTTCTCATATAAGAACCCATCTAAAGCCAGTCAATATTTTGACAAATTTTCTTTTTGACTATTTCAATATATTTTTAATATTTATTGGAACTGAAATGAAATGGAATAAAATACCAATTCGAAGCGGTAGAATTGGATCCAAAATATAAATTAAAGATTTGTTATCACTAATTTTGAAGTCGCACTAAAGGATATTTTGGCGGAATACTCTGTTGGCATTAAACTTCATTACACTGTAAGTACATCTGACGGCAGTCGACACCTGAGCGTCCCCGACGACCTGCTTCGTAGAAATCATCGAAAGTGCCACCAGATTGTCTTTCCAATACGAAACTTGCCGCGTAGCTATAAATAGAGATATTCACTATAACACTTGTCCTTAATTTTTTATTAAATTTAGAATAATCTATCATCAGTAAACAATACTTACGTTCCAAATTGACAGAATACACTTTTGGACCCGATATCATCAGAGCACTCGGTGTTGGCGTCGCATACATATTTCTGCAGGCATTTGTCATCATTGGTGCCGAAGGACCTTACATATGTTTTGAGCATAGCAATACCAGCGAGTGCTGCGTCACTGACAGAATCCTTACGGCCCATTGAGCGTGCGGTCAGTGATCTATGAGAGAATGATGTCTTCAAGGCATCCAAGAGGTTGACAACGATGTTGATGAACTATCGGAAAGAGAAATCAACTGATTAGTTACTATTAAAATATTGGTCTAAAATAAAAATATCTAACAAACAGGTCTTATAAATATATTTAAAAAAAAAATGCACACTAGGATACACTCTGGCAAGTGGCAATTGTCGTTCAGGTATTTATCAATATTCCACATATTAAAATTTAGCTTCAGTTAACATTCGTGAATTCTAGATTTGATATTTTAAACAATATGTTTTTGAGGCAATTCATCATCGGCCTAGAGTGAAAATGTCTAACAAATTACATATGCAACTGTCATCTGTTAATTAATTTTATTCTTAGTTAATTATATTAAGTAAGTTTTCAAATTCAGAAGATGCGTGCTTCGTATTGTTATCGCGAAGACCTACTCTCATCTAACTCTAGAGGTTGCCGCACTCGTATTACCTCCATTAGAACTACTGCTAGTTCTTATTAACTATCATAGATGGCGTTACAAGTTGCTAATGGTTTCTGTGAAACATACACGCGTTCCGTGAATTCCTAAAATTTGATTAAAAAACATTTGCTTTCAAGTTTTCAGTCTTGAGTTGAGAGAATTAATGTGATATAGAAGCATCCTAGTTGTGGTACCAATTGTTGTTGGGATTATTTATTATACGTAGTGTAATAATGTATTGATGACTAGTATTTTATTAATATTGTTATATAAAAAAATATTTAAAGATGATGGAGAATAGATACCGTTATAGTTCAAATAAATAAAAAGGATAAGGAAGGATGGGTAGCGTACCTCTCCAGCCTGCTTTGCCATGGAGGCGACCTGGTCGGGATCTTTTGCACCGAGCATCGTCGACAGAACCGCAGCCAATATACCCTGAAGCAAGCGAGAAGCAATACCATCTCCGTAACCAATTTTTACTATTTACATTCAAGTAATAGGAATTACCTCAAAGAAATGGATGCGATATTCATATAAATAGAAATATTGTTACGATCTTATTCTATTACATATACTTGTTACTTCTCTGAGGTGATTCCTGAACCTGAAGATTCTAGTTATTTGTAGTGATTAAGGCTTTCTATTTACTACTCCATGGATAATGCCCGGCAGCTGCTACAGGTGAGGTTTAATGTACTTGGTGCTTTTTACACTATAGGAGTGATTCTAAGATTTATAAATATCCATGAATAAATAAAATTAATTATCTACAAAAAGATAAACTATGTTAGTGGATCAGTATGGATAAATAAATAATATAATGATGTCTATATTATTATTTCTTCTATTTGTACATCTTAGAATAATTTCAAGCTTGTGCAGCGTACCTATACCTACGGAGTTTCAAAAATTGTTTTATATTATTAATAAAGATTGATATTATTAATGGAATATTTTTTATTGTTTACCTGCATGGGGGACGAGGCGTTGTCTACTTTGTCAATACCGTCGTTAGCTGCACCTCCTCCGAGAATGGCGGTTATAATTTTAAGTCCCATTGAGAATAAGTTAGCCCATGGAGAAGTTGAAACCGAATCGGTGTCAAAGTTATCACTCTTGTTAGGCCCAGTCGTGCTAGGGTTGAATATCATTTGCATCAACATGCCTGAAATATTTTATAATCATATTTAAGTTTGCAAATAGCTCAGCAGATACATGTATTACCATTATAATTAATTCGATTGTTAATTTAATAGTTCGGTCTTTTCAACGCGTTAATTTTAAATATGTAGACCCGATCAAATATTTTAGCGTTAGACTTTTTGTTTATCTACAATTAAAAAAGCAAAAGGTTTATAGACTATAAATTTATATTGATGTGTATTTAAAAATATCAATAAGTCCATCGTAATAATTTAAATTTTGTCTACTCACCAAGCATGTTCGACCAAGAGAATCCTCCGTCAGATATTGAGTTATTTTGTATTTCATCAATGTCATCTAGGGCAACCTTTTTTAACGCGTTGGGTTTTTCAGCGAATTTACGTTCCTGAGCCACCTCCGTGTTTTGGGATGCTGGCAATGGGTTGCTGTAATACTGAGGGCTGTGTGTTCGGACATTGCTCGTCACCTGGAAAATACATTTTTGCAATAACAATATATATATTTTTCAATAATAACTTTCATTGCTTTGGTATTTCGTCGCGGTGTATTTAGGTTAATCAGATCAAATTTTTGAAATACTTTCTGCGCGAAGTTGAAATAAGTAAGCAGTAAAAGTAACTTTATTACAGAGTAAGTAGATATTAGTTAATTAATTGAATTAAGCTATGCATGGCGAATATGTATTATTATTTTGAACAGAAGGATTGGAAGAGAATCCCATCGAATTCCCACGCTTTAACAATATACGGTATACATCAAAACAGCAAGTAATACGGTAGGTATAGCGTCAAGTTAGGAGAAAGAAAATTACTTTTGTGTAATGAGCAGACTTCGAATGCGCATTGGAAGCTGAACCGCCCTGAAGATGTCTTGTTCAGAGGCGAACCACATTTCAATATAACATTTGAATTTCATCAAAAAAATTGCAATATTAAGTTCTAAAGGCATCAGCACAGGGGCAATAAGATGTTTTATCAATCCTGCCTTGATCTTGTTCCGTACTTCTTTCTGTTCTGAGGTGTGCGATATTATTGTTAAACCATGGGTAAGTTGTGAGTTTGCCTTCTTATCCACTATTTCAAGATTTATCAGAATTACGTACTTGTGATATGAGGGGAACTTGCTGTGGGTATGCCAGCGTATGGAGGATTGTTGATGAACTGATTAGCGCCAACAGCGCCCATCCCGCTACCTTGTGATGCATCTGTAAACAAATTATATATTTCGTTATATAAAGTAGAGCTAGTTTTGTGAGCAGCTTTTAAGAATTACTAATATGATCGAGGATTTTTATTTTTGTATACTGACAGAGTTAGTTACAAACCGACTGCAGAGATGGCCGAATAATCTACGTTCTGATCTCTCGGGCCGATTTTTGAAGGGTGATTAGTAACCATAAATGTTAACAAGTCCGATAAATACAAAATAAAACTATACTGCTTTCGCATGCAGCGTTTAGCTTTTATACCTTCCTAATACTTATTTGGCCATTTTTTTATTTGCCGAAAACTAAACAAAAAGCCCTATTTTCTATAAATTAAACTTTCAGGTTCAATATCTGGTAAAAGTTTATCGAAAATTGATAAAGGAAAATATGCTCTATATTCAATTTTTGTATTCAATTTTCAACAAACAATTAGGTATTTGTAGAATTTTCCCCTGTGTAAATTACAGATTTTTGAGAATTTGACCCTGAATTCAACGAAATTATGCAATTTATTGAAAATTAGCAACCTTTTTGTAAGTTCATATATACGTATCTCATTAGGTATAGGGGCATACATATGCACATATATAAAACACTCATTTGGAGTGTTTGTGCGTTACCTATGCGTTTAGAAATTGCTCATCTGATGGAGCTATAACATATATAGGTTTTTATAGTCTCATCACTATTTTCGAAAGGTTAAACAGACGTAAACAGCTTATTTCGCTACGTAATTTTGCACAAAACCTTGCACATGCTTCTCTTTAGCCCATCCAGACGCCAAATCAAAATCATGAGCGTGAATTGTAACCGCCGATAAGTCTATGCTTATTGTGAAATGGGACACCGCGAGAGGGAGACGTCCCTGCATTTTGTTACTGGGACAGCGACGGTTGGAAATATTCAGAAGAGTACCTAACTGGCTACTGATGTTAGTTCGTTCAATTGCCTGTAAGATGTAATACCTTGTGAAGCAACGTGTCGCTCTTTTGTCTAACCACGCTACTGACAAACCATGTGCACACTCATGGTTTTTTTCAGTAGTATACCTATAATTTGTCAGAATATCTGTCATAAAACAGTTGAAATGGACGAAAAATTATACTTATGAACGCGTCAAACTAAGTTGTATCTATAGCTACGTTGTTCAGAATAAAAATAATTTAATTATAGGCACTCTCGCGCAGTATATTCCGATTAGAAAGTGTTGTGATGATGTGAATGATTCGTGCGGATTGATCGCCCGCTTTTAGAGTTGCTTAGAAAGTGGCCGCTTGAGTCCCCTTCTCGGCGTTTTACGAGGATACGAGTCTTTAATTAGAGGATGTTTGTGAAATTATACATACTTAGGGTTTACGTTTTACTTTCTGTTTAGGTATATATTAAGTATTGAAAAAAAAGTTATTTTAACATTTTTCATGTACCTACATCGTAACTTGTAGACGATTCTATATTAAACCTTAACGCTTGAATTTATTAAATGTTCTTTTATACTTAATTAAAACAGCTAAAAATTATTTACTTAATCCTAATCAATCGATATTTTGATACCTAATAAAACTATTAATTAAATATGTATGTTTTATTTCTACAAACATACAATGTATATCTTCTGTTCCGCGGCTCGACGTTTTTTATATTCAAAATAAACACCCCGCATTAATCTAAGATGTTTTTAGTTTCTCTAAGAAGTACATATCAAATTGTGTGAATGTATGGAGACGTAACAATAAGTGTCATCAACCTTTACTGGTATCAGGGAGTTAAAGCAATACTCTCCCGAGAATTGTATAATATCTACTGTAATCGTTAACCAGTCTCCCAATCTTGGCGATTATGGCTTTTCTATTTCTCGCTTGGAGGATTAATTATTTTATAAAATATAGTATAAATATTTATTTGCACTGGCCTTCATATATATTTTCAAAAAGCATATTTTTTTAATCTTTGAATGTAACGCATTCTATGTTTTCTGAAGAACTTTTTTTTTCATTATTTCGAATACTACCAACCCTAACTTGCTCGTGGATGTCGTAAAAGACATTTAAGAGCCTTATAACGACTTGGGCCTACTCCATCTGATGCCGTTTAGTCAACAATTACATTACCAAGGAGGGTTGACGTCTGACAGGCGGCCGGTCATAAAACTATTGCCAATAACTTTTACAATATGTACTATGAAAGAAGAGTACATATTGTATCGACACCAAGTAATTGGGATAAGAGTACAAGAATGTTGATGAGATAAAGTCTTTTTACCTTAGAATACTTTGGCTGTGGGGAATTTTAAATATTTGCTTTTTTATTGCATTAACTGATGAGCATCGAACCGTGCTTGGCCCGGCCCTACCACTATCCATTATGCCGTATGCTTTAAGAATGTCAAACAACCTTCGAATGCAGGTGACCCGGTCTTTTGTAACTGTTATTCGGATGTCACATCTCACCATACTTGATAAGGTGCTAGTTATATAAATTAACGTAAATTTTAACTGTCCGCTAGTCACGAAACTGTCATAGACGATCTACTTTCTTCGACCGATAAATACGAGTAATATATTTACACTTGCTACTTTTTCCTACAGCAGACACTACAGTGTTGGTAAATAAACTGTCATATAAGCAGGTGCTGGCAGAATATCAGCGCTATTTTATTTGAGCGAAGTAGCACAGACTGAGCTAATAATGTTTTTTGTTGCTCATTCAAATAAGGTTATTTTATGTCGGCAGTTATGTTTTTAGTTATGTTTGTTTTTAATTAGATGTTTTTATGCCCACAAATAATTAGCAAATTGTGAAACGAGAGCAAAATAAATATTTTTGGTTTTGCGGTGGAATCTATGGTCGCACATCTTTATATATTTATATTTCGAAGTTATGAATGTATTCGATAATATTTTTTTTCTCATAGAAAGCTTTATCGGCCAAAGGAAACATTCGTGGTAAATATCCTTAGTTTTACGTACAAAGGTACGATAAGTTGGTCTTTTTGTTATGGACCATAGTAAATATCTAGAGGAATGGAAAGATAGCGTATTACCGCTTTATCTGCCAAGCGTTTTACGCTATTTGAGCAGAATACCGACACCGTTGGTTGATCTCTTTCCTTGATCGGACATAATTGAAAATTTGCGTTGGTGGTAGTATGGAGAGTATATACCTTTCATAATTATTATCATGTTTTCCTTAAACAACAGCTGAAATAAGTCTATTGCACTGCAGACTTTTGCAGGTTTTTTATTAGTTAGGATTATATTCGTACTTAATAAAAAATGTGCCATTTCTTCTATTGTGGACTGTTTCATAATCTAAATAACAAGCACTACAATATGTCGTTGATATTACTAATATGGAGGCAATTTACGGTTGAATTTAAAGTGGCTTCATGCCCCAGTAACCCTATGCAAGCGTAGGTGACTGAACCTAGCGTTGTCGTTATAAGCCTCATTTTCAACTGTTGCGGATCTTCACGTGCTATATGAACTAAATACCTTTGATTTATGAATTAATAATCTTAAGAAGATTTTTGATTTATTAATTAATGTGTATACTTTTATAATTATTAAGATATTGCATTTATAAATTAATAGCTATGTTTTATACGAGTTTAAATCTAAATTATTTCTGTTAGAATGTGATGAAGCCTCCAGACATTAAACATATAGGTACCATTATTATTAACGACCAGCCCTTATTTTTTTATTTTTCGACGGGCTATTTATTTCACTATTTGATCTCACTGTTCTCTGGATTAACAGCAAGTGGTCGTGCACCTTGACCTGCATAGAGATAGTTCTCTATCTTTTGAAAATTCGACTGGTACAATGTGGATATGACTTCAGTGGCCTTCTCGGTGAGCCTTATTGGTGCCTCTTCAAACCATGGCTTATCGGAAAAGTCAACAATATCAATGGCCCTGTTGACTTTTATTACCCTCATGAGAAGAAGGAAAGCGTGGGCAGTATTATGTAATATTTTTATTTCGTCATCGTTCATACAAAAATCGGAAGTGGAGTTATTTTAGTTACGTGGTTGTTCTAGTTTATTTTATGACTAAGTTTACGCAAATGTATAATACTGGTCATTGAACATAGAGGATGTCCCAGTTTTTGTCTAATGTAACCGGAATCAAAATCCTAATTTTAAATACACCTTAATACATAATTAATTATATTTTAGTTCACTCATGCGCACATTCTCTTTTAAATGAGTGAATAATTAATCGTATTTATTTTATTTTTTTTCTGTTCAGTCTCACGCATTTTTTCACTAAAGAATAAACAGAAATGAGTGGATTACACCTATACTCACATTTCGCCGTTATTTTTTAGTTCTAAGTAGTGGGCGAACTTACCGTAAAAGCTGAACTTCATAACTGCTGTAAATCTCTCAAAACTTTACGAAATTTTAAGAAACCCAGTAACTTTTCGCATTTGAATTGAAAAGGGTATTTATTTGTCTTAATTCTGAATATATCGCAATATTTTAACTTTTGAAATAGATGAACATAATAGTCGTAAATTTTATTAAGTTTTTATTTCACTCCCATTTCGCAGTAATTAGAAAATACATATTTATAGCTCTACTGGTTTGTGTTAATGTATCTCAATTCCAGAAAATGATAAACACTAAATTGCCATTTTTAGGTCACAAAAAATGTCCTGCATAGGATTCGATCCTGATACTTGGGATGGAACGTCGTTATTTAAACTTTAATATCTCCTATGCAGTTATAAGCCAATAACATTTGAATTTTAATACATATTAATAAATTTTTAAATTACATTATGTTATACATGAAAATCCATTATTAATTTTAGTTAATCCTTAAGGTTCTTTTCCTATCGATCATACGTATTGAGTGATGTGATTCAGGGAAAACTACGGTCAATAGCTATAAATATATAAGCATAATAATGTCTAGAAACGCAGAACAACGCAGCGGGCGTAAGACGTACGCAAACATGGCGATGGGTGAAAGCCACACAGTCCGGTCGCGTGTGTGCTACTGCCGTGCAAGGTTAACGTTTTTCTAATTTCGGAGCGAGGACTCAGACCAGCTATTACGTTGTGAGCTGCTCCTAACTTTCATCGGAAATCCAACGTGGAAAAATTACAAGCGAATTTCACTATTTATTTACCAATTGCCCTCTTAACCTGTTTATATATCTATATGTAATAACACGTGCCACTTTTATTCTTTTTTTATATTCATATGCGACTAATCCTAAAAAAAATAAGATTTCCTTTTCATTTATGCCAAGTACATATTTTAGAAAGTTTTATATAATTAGTTAAATTATTTTATTTAAATATATTATTAAATATATTGTTATGTAACTATAGCACACAAATTATACTTTTTTCTTGTTCTATCTTCCGCGTGTGTGTTTTTTGTTTTGACTTTTTAGCTTACGGTGACCGGTCCAGCGTGCAATCCGCTTTCTAAAACCATCCGTAAGTCCATAAGCGTGCGTGTTCAGTATACGGATATGAATGAGGACTTAAATATATTCACTCCTAACAAACATGCATTGTTACATGACTAATACTATGTATGTATATTTAAGATATGGTGCACGATGTCGTAAAACTTATAAATTATTTTAAAGATTACCCCAGATTGGATAAGATTTTTAGGTTTAAACAGAAAATTATTTTAAACCAATAATATACTTACTTTTATAATAATGTGATTCTTATTATGTTAAGTATTTTTCTTTCTATTGATAAATTAAAATTGTAATGACAATCTATTGGTGTTGTGCCACAAAATATGATCAGTAGTTGTATGTAGATACGCACCGTTAGTGCGCTCTTGATGCGGATCAATCGTACGGTACACTTGACTTAAGATGCACATGTTCGATTTAGGTCGACACCTACTTATCTACTAAACATACCAACCATGTATACACGCCAATAACTCATGAATAAAACTTTTAATTATAGACTGTACACACCTATATATATATATATATATATATATATATATATATATATATATATATATTGCATTTATCCCATACATCCATCAGCCCATCGAATATAAGTCTCCCCAAGACAGAAATAATACCATAATAACCACGCTTGGTGATTGCAATTGTGGCTATACGAATCCCAAGAGAGAGTAAGTGTGAGAGTAATTGTATTCTTCACCAAACGGGGGTACCGTTTGGTGAAGAATACAATTACCGTTTGGTGAAAAATACTGTGGATGAATCAAAAAAGCTATAGCGTGCAATTCAAATCCAAGAGTATCACTTGATTGCCATCCAGACCACTGCGCCATCTCTGCATTGTTAAAATACTAATTACTTATCTTCATTACAGATTATCTAACTAAATTGAGATACAAATTTTCAGTTATATATATATATATATATATCCCATTTTTTTTAGTGTGAAAAGATAAGAATTAACATTTCACTACATACATCCGAAAGAATCGGTCAAAGCCGGTGAAGAGCCGGTATGTAATTTTCGTCTTAAAATCGTTTCGATTACCCAACGACGGTCGGTGAATGACGAGAATGACTCTCACGTCCGCAGACAACTTTCACTTTAAAGATTTTGGGACATGAGTGTATCAAGAAAGTGACTTGTCGCGACAAGATGATGCTGTGAAGATTAACGACCACTGCATACTATGAAATGCATTAATTTATATACATTTAAAACATTTTGTACTGATCAATATCATCGTTATGTGATTAATTTACTTTTTATATAATGTACTCTAAAATCTAGGAATAAGATTGTAATATATTAGTTTATGTTAGAGTTTGTAAGAAATATAACTTGACTGGACGCCCGGCACGCAAGCGGAATCATTTGCCATTCCAATCGCAGCAGCTTTCCTCGCCACTTTCAACAGCGTGTGCGCACGTTTCAAGACTTTTAATTACTTATAAGGCTCTCAATCAGTGTCTAATACTTCTTAAGATCTCATGGTGATAGATTGTAATGTCTTTAGGTTAGCAATTTACAAATGTACTAAATTATTATTATTTTCTTGAAATATAAAAGCAACATTAAACATAAAGAGAACCTAATTATCTTCCGTCAAATTTTATAAAGAGAGATTTTTACTGGTAAGAAATGCTATTTCAAACGGCTACTTTTTGTTTCGTTCTTCAAAAATTGAAGTTGAATATTAATGCATTAACTCGCTCTATTTAAAGTATAGATCAATTAAAACTAGTTAACGAAAGAAAATTTAATTGATTATTATTTGTAACGTGACTGTCCATCGTAAATCGAATGGCCGAGTAAAAATACAGTTAGAATAGAAAATCTTAAAATTACTATAATGATACAGTGGTCATTATTATGTCAAATTAAAAGAATGTTTTGTCTGTATTCTTATAAATTATCCGCAACATATTTAAAGTTGAAAAGTATTATGCGAACATTTTCACATTTTAGAAAGTGAAGGTTCTATTTACACGACGGAAGCGGTTAACTTGTAATGTGTATAGTATACATAATAGCCGTGAAATTTTGTGGAGGATTCGCAGCTTTGTTTCGTCAATTGTCGTAATAGCAATTTTGGTTTTTAGTATTTCTCGTGGTAACCCTGAATCGGAAATGCGTTCATTGTTTTGTAACTATAGAGGTTGTTTTTGATTTGATGATTACACTATACATACACATTACATATTAAATAAAAATACTATCAAGACTTCACTACAGGGCTAAAATATATGTTATGAATAAATATTCAGATTAAAAAAAAAACAGACTATAAAAAAACTTGACAACTTATTTTTTTTTTTAATAAGGGTTTCTGACAATAATGTTTAAGGTTTTGTTTTTTTTTTACTGTTAAAAGTATATCATATCTCTATAAATCAAATTATTATTCTCTAGTAATGATTCATATAAATGTTGACTGTAGTT
This sequence comes from Lymantria monacha, assembly GCA_905163515.2. NCBI lineage: Eukaryota > Metazoa > Arthropoda > Insecta > Lepidoptera > Erebidae > Lymantria > Lymantria monacha. The sequence goes on along the minus strand of LR991094.1, from coordinate 19,958,634 downwards.
AAGACATGCGTAACGTAATTATTTCGCGCTATTTCATGGAAGACGTACTCGCTTTTTTTTGAGAAATTAAAATATATTTTAGCAGTCACTTTCATTTTTGCTAACACATAGTAAGTTTAATTTACTCAAAAGTATGCGCATACGCGAAATATTCTTTCAAGCTGCACGTAACGTACATTTTTTATAATAATTTGCCGCATTTAGATACAAATTTTTGTTTATTCACTTTCTATTAATAAAAAAATGTAGATTTTTAATAATATATATTTTTTTAGCTTTCATAAACAAAACCATCACCAGATCACTTGTGAGACACCTTATAAATCACGGAGTCACTTACTACTATCAGCGTCCTGAATATTCACACAGTAACCACGAACACTGAAATGTATCCACTGTATAAGGGAAGGACCTTTAAAAACCTTACCTTATTTGAGATTCGGTGGTATATACACTGTAACACTGATCCACGGTATCTTCCACTGGGTTAAATCGTCACCTGTGAAAGTGCGTGTTTCTTGTGCGAGAGTTTAACTTGCTATGAGCGTTGCGCCTTGAACTTCACTATATATATATGATGACCCAGTTATAGTGGCAGCAGGCTAACTGTGCTAGTCGGTCCGTCCGTCCGTGTGTCCAAGTCCAACCTGTTCCCATCCCGTTGAATAAATCCTTCCCAAATGAACCTTGTCAAGGACATTCGGTTACCGAACCGATAGCACGTCTTGTTCGTATCTTAAATATTATCACGTGTCGCTTTCGATGTTAGATTTATTTTGGAAATGTATCTATTAAAAAGATTGATGACCTACATTTTGAAGATTTTTCATAATTTTTTTAGAATATCTTTATATTTCCCCTGTCTTTGTATACTTCTTGTCTTTAGATTTGGCAAAATTGCGCCTAAATAAATTATATTCTTTTCTATGTTCTTTCGTGTTAGACACGGTGCTTTTACAATGGGGATGTGTAAATGTGTTTTTTTCTCATAGAATACAAAATAAAACATGTTTTCTCTTAGAATTCAATTGCTTTTAGACCGTTGTTGTAAGACAGTACCTACTTTATGCAACATATATCTATCATTTAATATTCCTATTAAAATGTTTCAAGTAAATTGATTATAACGCTAATTTTCTCCATAAATTCTTCGCATCAAAACATTAAGATGATTCAGTATTCATCTTAATGTTTTGATGCGATGTATTTTGCAGTGTGAATTTTTTATTTGTTTATGTAAAACTCAACCATGGCAAATCAAAGTAAACACTAGTAACGAGTTATAATGACAAGTTATAGTTACAAGTTTATTATGACAGCATGTAATGGAAACTGTTTCCTTGTTACAGGTATTAGTAGACTGGGCTTCAAATGAAAATAGTCTTAAGTCAGGTAAAACCTTCACAAAGGTAAGCAAATTGGTTTACTTTACATCGAAAATGAGTGGTATTTATCAATGGATTCTTTTTAAGTTATTTTTGGCAATTTTTCCTTAATCAATGAAAATGGTGGAACAGACCTTGAGTAAAGCGTGTGCGTATATTGTATACATAACTTGAACTATTTGATACAATATTTATATCGGAAATAAGATGGCCTATTAATTGTTACCAATTTATCTGAAAATTGGCATAGTAACAAAACCGCGTGTACGTGCTGATGACCATTTCATGCTGCAAGTATGGTCATAGGTTAAGAATACAATGTAGCATCGCTCTTTCCTGTCATTTGGGTAAAAGCCGCTTAAAGTGATCCTAAGGAGACTGAATATCAGTATTTTTTTGGGTGCTTATAATAGCATTTACGATCGCCAACTTATCTGCCAAGTGTGGAGATTATGGTATAACCACCTTTTTTTTGTTAGGCTATTGTTGTCGACACACGTCGTGCCCCTCGGCAACGAAAGGGCGTCCTATGGCCCCATAACCTACCGTATTCCCTCCCCATCCCCATTGAGCCGGCCACTGATACCGCTTCCTTGACATCTGTGGCCAGCCCGGCGGGTTACCCTTTCGGGTACCATCCCCCGTTGACGCCCCAGCCAGCTGCCAGGGCGTCACCCTCATGCGGTCAGCCTCTCTGCGAGTGACGGATTATTCCCCGGTCCAGTCAGTGGTATAACCCCTTAGAGAGACTTATGGCCAATAGTGGACATGGCTATGTCGATAGATGACAAAGTTGCGTGTTGTGTATACATATAGATAATAAAATATGTTGCGTATAGTTTGATCTATCTATGATATTACTAGACCCGATGGCGAATCATATAGAAAAATATTTCTCAGATCACTTAGAGAAGGAATCAGCAATATCGATTCTTTCTATAGCATATTTTGACGCTTCCAAGCTGATAGATTTTACTTTTTATTATATGTATCTTGTAGACAGCAAAAGTTTAACTAGATTTTGAATCCTCGACATGCAGGCAGCATCCATGCTTACGAGAGGACTCAGGTGTCTTATTTTACCTTTAATTTTGTGGTAAAATTGTGTATAATGAAGATAGAAAGAGATTCTTTTAGCAAACCACATTACTGCAAAAAAATTCAAAACAAACTGTATGCTAAAACCAGCATGATATAGTGTCAGTATCTTTCATTTGTGGAGATAGGAGGCGAGTCTAATAGTAGATAGATATGTACTAAAAATAGCAGCAGAGAAACTTAACAATACTAACATTTCTCTTGGAGGTCGTAAATGCTTACCAAGAGCCTAACCTACCTTTTTTTTGGGTATGCTATGGTCCGGACACACGCCCCGCTCATTCCGTCTGGGGCGATATAACCCACGGTATTCCCTCCCCATCGCCATTGGGCTGGCCACTGGTACTGCTTCTTTGTTATCCGTGGCCAGCCCGGCGGGTTACCCTTTCGGGTAGCATCCCTCGTCGCCGCCCCAGGTAACTGCCGGGGCGTCGCCCTCACGCGGTCAACCTCTCTGCGGGTGACGGACTATTCCCGGTCCAGTCACCCGCAGTCTCGGCTAGAGTCTAACCTACCTATACAAGTTCAACCTTCTGAAATTGTACCTTTACTTCTATATGCTGAAGGAAGAAAACATGCTATGTCGATCCTGTATAAATTGGGTTAAAGGTGTGGTGAGGTAGCTAATTACTAGGTGGGTAATTGCTTTGAATGAAGTATATATAGCGAGGTTTAATAGAATATTAATTTTTAATCATATTCGACGGCAAAGAAGGTAACTTCATAGTAATTGCTTTAGTTCTAATTGTACTTTGTGACACTTAATTCTATTTGTAATCATCGTCTCTTTGAGTCGAATTACTATTATTAGCTAAATAGTTTTGTGCTAGACTGAGGCTATTAGTTTTCTCAGAAAAACTGTAGTTTCTCGTGGAAACTAGCGGTTTAGGCCTTCTTTCAATGAGATGCTATCGTCTGCTTCTCACGCTATCTAACATAGTTAAAGCTCAATTTAATTTATCGTATGAAGCATTATTTACAATGTGGTTTATTGCTTCTGCACGCTGCTCTACTGACGTATCGTTGCAAGGTCGACGCAGTTAACTTTAGGTTCAATGAACCACATAAAGTTATACCTATGCATCGAGTAATAGAAGTCTGTGAGAATATTGCTAAGCTATCTGTAAAGTATCATCTAATATGAATGCAAAATTTCCAAAGTAATCAAAAATATGATGAAATGTAACATTTTCAAGTAATCACATAACCCTATTGCAAACTGACGATATTCGCACATAGTAGAGTTGTATATATACATTACTATTATAGCATATACTCGTAGATTATATTTACATATATTATACTGACTATCTCGCTCCCAGATTAATACCTTTACACATCTGTACTGTCAACTGCATACATGCAGTTGACAGTACAGATGTACTGCTGTACATACGTAGTCTGGAGCTTTTAAGTTCCAGGATGTAAATGCGCTGATTTTATGTAGGGTGAAATTAATACTGAATGAGTCTTTGAAGAATCTCAGAGTCTCTTAACCAGAGTTTTGACTAATAACCGTTGATAACGTAACCGCATTCAAGAAGTCGATAACTGGTCAATTTATTACTAAAACCAAAGCTAATAGAGTATCTAATGACATAAATTATTTTTATATTTTTTATTCATTTGTAGCAGGTAACCCATCGTTTGGACAAAAAAGTGTGAGTTGCTAGTAATTTAAATAGATTATAAAAAATATTAAAAGATAATTTAATCGATAAGTGTCAAATACATACATACATACATATCATCACGCCATATCCCTTGTCATATAATTCTATAAAATTTAATTTAATTTTAATTCTATAATATTGGGCAGCCGTATGGGTGCTAACTTGAAATACAGTATATAAACTATAACATTAAACAAAGATAATATATATGTATAGCGCAATTATTTATAGTAGATATCTTGTCTTTATTTTGTCTTTTATGACGGGTGAAGCACAGCAGTTTAAACATGTTTTACCCTTGACAACGAATAATATGAATAAAATTGACTAAATATATATAATTATCGAAAACATTATCGATGTATTAAAAATGTGTATAAATCTTTCGCCTTAGTAATTATTTTATTAATATCGATTTTTTTCAGGTACAAATGTTGTCCTCTTTCTATTCAAACGCCAACGGTCGTGAGTAATCTTATTATTTCATCTTTTTTCCTATAAAAGCATATGCCTTTTCTATTCTTTGAAAATTAATCATATTTTGTCGTGAAGTCTAAAACAAGTTTTATATTTAACGTTGTTTGTATCCGCATCTTATGCAAGTAAATTTAGTCGGACGGGTATACTGTTTCCTCCGATTATAGAATTACTATCTCTTATATATTGATGAAATAAATTATTATGAATCATCCATAATCTATGTTTTATTTAAACCCTATCCCTAAAGGACTTAGATAATTATATAATACTTATTCTACAGCTTTAATTAAAGAATGAAGCGAGAGTAGGGTATGCAGAAAAGAGCATGAAAGCAAAATTAATCCGGTCGAAATGCGATCTCTAGGGTTAATCTGTGGAGTTAGGCTGACCGACCGCATTCGCAAAAAATATTGGTGTAAAGATGCGAAAGGGAATGCTCCGATGGTTCGGACAAGTGGAAAGAATGCCGAACGAACGTCTGGTTAAGAAGATATACAATGCGAAAGTGGAAGGATGTAGGTACCGGGGGATACCGAGACTCACCTACCTGGACCAGATTGGTCACGTACTGAAAGAAGGTGGAGTCAACAGTCTCCGAAACCGGCGAGCGTGTATGAAGAGAATTATGAATGTTGAAGAAGCGAGTGAAGTATGCAAGGATAGAGTTCTCTGGCACTCTGTTCTCTCTGCCTACCCTGCAAGGAATATGGCGTGATGATATGTATGTATGTATGTAATTAAAGAATCAAATTAATTAAAGTTATATGTTGTCAGCGTGCAATTCAAATAAGTTAAAATAATGCTTCTTTTTTTAACGAGTAAAACAAATTAAAAATGAAAGTTGTATGTAAGTAAAAAACGAAATTACTTTCGCTAGCTCCTTCGTTCTCAGTAAAGAGGGCGTGTGTCCGTAATGAACTTATTGAGGATAATACGCGGTTATGTTACAGTAATATTGTATAAACTATAGTATAATATAAATAATGAGTTAAATTGAGAAAGAAAGTGGAATATTAGGCGAATGTTTTCAAACTTTCTCTATAATCCTTAAATTATTAAGGTGTCAAAGGCACAATACAAAGAGGATATAACTGTTAGGTCAATGAACTTGACGATGAATCGTTTCATTGCAATTCACTTTCGCACTGGGAAAATCCCATACAACTATACATATATATTTATAAATAAATGGTTGGCATAGAATATAAAATGCGGGCTGGATATTTTAAGTTTAATTCCCATACAGGGCAAGTTTCAATTGGTATAGTTGCGTAAACAAGACCGACATTTGTTTTTTGGTTAGTTACCTTCATTATTTTTAAATATTTAAATCCTCCGTGACAGTGATTAAATCTCTTTTTGTAAAAAAAAATATAAATAAGTAACATTCCATACCTCCGGGCGAAGTTCTCAATGAAGATTTTAAATATAATAATCCCACGAGGTAATCGTGAATAACTTTCTCGGTGCATAGAAAGTGACCTCGGAGTAAGTAGAGGGTTAAATATGAAACGTAAACTCGGTACACTTTGTTTATATATGAAAACTAGCTAGCATATACTATTGCCCGACACAGATTTTATTCGGCACATATTAACGGATTGTGAAGCGTGTATAGGTTGCAAGAATACATATATTTTCTATGTGGAAGGGCTCTCTTTAATGAAGTTGATAAATGTTTATCTTGAAAAGGTCATGATTATTATTTAAATAATATAGTACTGGCTTATCTCGGGCTGCCACGGACGTCAAAGATTCGGTACCGGTGTTCGGCTCAATAGTGATGGGGAGGGAATACGGTGGGTCATCGAGCCCACACGCCACCCTTTAGGCGCCCTGAATGAAACAGACGGCGTGTATCCAGACCATAGCCTGCAAAAAAAAGTACTGGCTTATCTAGTATCTTAAGAATGTCATGAGGTCCACAATTCTGCCCATGCGTTATTGGGACTTTTCAGTAACGGTATGTATGGTATGAAATGCATAAAGGAGCAGTTTATCTAAGAAGGTTCACTAGTCTTCTACTACAACTATATAATGAATAAAAGAACGATACCGTTATTAGTAACATCAGATTCGAAACTCAGTTGGAGAAAATTTAAGGGATAAAAATACATGCCTTGAAACTACTGTAAACAAGGGCAAATACTTTTCTATATCCAATATGTCCTGGACAATTTAGGGTCTAAATTGTGCTACCACAATATACAATGTAACCTTAGAGGCATCCATTAATTACGTGTGGGCTTTTTTTGAGGATTCTGCCTAACCTAACCTAAATAAATCTAAAGAGAAATGATGAATATCAATTACCCAACTTTACAATTACCTATTTTTTATTTGAGAAATATTGTATATAATTCACTACTCTTCTTTGCCATTGGATGGTAAAATACGACTGAAAGGTCATCATCATCATTCTTCTGCTCTTATCCCAATTACACGAGGTCGACGCAATATATAAACATACTTATTGCAAAATTTATTGGCAATAGTTTTATGACTGGCTGCCTGCCTGACGTCACCCACCAAAAATCGCTTTCTTGGGAAAGCGATTTTTGACCAAAGGGCATCTAGTGGCATTGCCCCAGGTCGATATAAGCTCTTAGTCGTCTTCTACGACATCCACATTCTATATGGACCCTTCTGGCCAATATAAGATAGAGCTTTCTTTTCTCCCATTGTGAAGGAGGCATTGACTTTTAGTGTTACGTGTATATAGGTTGAAGAAACCTATATATTCATGAAAGTATTTGTAATTTGTTAAAATTTTATGAATAAACAATCCTTCATTGGGATTAAGATCCTACTGAAGTGGTAAGAGGTCGTCGTTCTTCGAACCGGCAACCGTTGGGGAGAATACTTTCGTTGTATCCGATCGATGCAATTCCTCAAGTAAGGCGGTGTTGAGGTTTAACGATGTATTCACAGAGAGAGAGATGTTGAACGCAGAACGTCCATGAAGTGTGAAGTTGCTGTTAGAAGTGTCACAATAAAGAAGAAAATAATGTACTTTTTGCACACTGAATTTTTTAGTTATCAAGGAAAGTTAATATATTACGATTCGATATGTAACTTTGTAAAGTCAAATGTGCGCTCCGTAGTTATTAACCCGATAACTCTTCGCAATAATTTGTTGGTTACCCTATTAAGCTATCGTTGCTAGTAATAATTACAGTATTTCTGTTTGCGATCTTTAATTGATATGAGTGAAACGTTGGCTAGTTCGACCCAGTGTGGCAAAGCTGTACGTCCGGTAATATTTGTCAATTTGCATGTAGCTACAGCATCGAGGGTAACTGTAAAGTTGGAATGCGAGCTTGGTTCGTATACCTACTTCTCTTCTGAACTAAATATGAGATGCTGTTTAGATTATATCGTGGAAATTTTATTAAGTTTAATATCTATTTAATAGTGAGTACTAGTTTATTTATTTAGGTTCAGCCACAGCAAAAGTATTACAAATTCACATATAACGAATACAATTGAAGCATAAAGATTGATACAGTTGCCAATTACTGATATACCAGCATGTATAGATTAAAAGTGAATATTTTAAACAATAATCTATAATAACAATATCATAACTAACTTAAACATATTTACTTATATGGTGAACATAGAAATTAATATAAATTGTATAATTTGAATCGTGTTATTTAGTTCAATGAGGACCTATATGTTTTTTCCACTTAAGGGTATGGCAGATGGTAATCTCTTTTATTTTATTTTTTTATACATATATAAAAACTAGATAGACGACCATCGTGATAAGTTTCTAGTTTTTACCGTGATACGTTGTACGGCAATTCTAGATGTCAAAAGTGCTAAAACATTTAGCATCAAGTTCAGCTTAATCTATTGCAGTCTACAAGAAATTGTCAACCTAGTTACATTTGTATTATTGATGTGTCATAAGTATTATATAAATAATCGATAATTTTCAATAACCTATCTGAGATTATAGATAGATCGATAACTTTGATTGATACATGTATTATATATTGCTTGCATATAACACGGAAGCAATAATAACTAACGACGAAATAATTAAAGACATATGATACAAGATCTGTTATTCTCTCTTCATTATATCTAATATTCTATAAAGTATTAAATATACAAGTAAATCTGACCCTATCTCTATTATATAAAATTGCAGATAGATAGAAATACGTAAGTTATTGGAAACGGCTGTAACAGTACAAACATACTGACTCATTCCCGTGGATATTTTGCGACTAAGGGATCGTGCATTTTCATAAAAAGTGATAAAAGAATTCGACTGTGTGGTTGCTAACTACCTATTAAGCCACGCTTCAGGCAGCGAACAGAAAAAGCATTTTTATTTCACAGGCGATAAGATCAAGTAGACCACTAGTCATTGCATTTACGCACTTTTTTCAGAAACTTCTAAAAGTAGAAAGCTTACTTATCCGCAGACCATGCTACAACTAGAACAAGGACAATAGATTCATACAGAAATAAGATGTATTAATTACTTAATGAGAGCTTGAACATTAAAATATTTACATCAGAATTATCATTCAATTTATTGAACTTGAACATTAAAATTTTAATTTAGCCAGCCGCAATCGGACATTGAAGAATGCTGGAGAGTATTGAAAGAGAGTATGGTAGATACAGCGAAAGAAGTATGTGGAAGTTCAAAGAAGCATAGAAAAACAAATGGTGATGCATGGTGGGATGCGGAAGTGGCAGCTTCCGTAGAGCAAAAGAAGAAAGCGTGGCTGGACTATGTCTCTTCTTTGAATCTGAATGACAGTATGACTGAACAGAAGAAAGAAATATATCGGCAATGTAAGAATGACACCAAGGCCTTAGTGAAAGAGAAACGTGATAGAGCAAGTATGAGTGCAGAAGATAGGCTGACTAAAAACTTCGAGGGTAACACCAAACTCTTTTGGAGGGAGGTGAAGAAGTCTCGGGGTGGTTGGTCAGCCTTCAGAATGAATAAAATAAGGTCTAAAGGTGGAGACATTCTTACACAAACACAAGACGTGTTAAGCCGATGGAGTGAATATTTTGGCGATATGTATGCGGATGCCACAGTTGGCGCCGGTGTTGGATGTGGTTTAGTAGATCAACATTCGACAACGGCGTCCTCCGATGGCATCAGTATGGATGAAGTTGAATGGGCGATAAGAAGTTTGAAAAATGGTAAGGCAGCGGGCATTGATATGGTGTCTGCCGAGATGATCAAGCTCGGTGGCTCTTGTGTCTGGGAGGCGTTCCTGTTGCTCCTCAATTTATGTTGGAGCTCGGGAATGGTTCCCAGGGACTGGAATAGCGCAGTCATCGTGCCTTTGTTTAAAAACAAGGGTTCACGTTATGACTGCGCAAATTACAGAGCCATAAGCTTGACCAGTTTGGCAGCAAAAGTGTATGGAAAAATTATTGAAAGGAGAATGAGGATGGTGTCCGATGGTTTACTGTGTGAGACACAAGGAGGTTTCAGGAGTGGAAGGGGATGCATGGATCAAGTGTTCTCTCTGCGCAACATTGTGGAGAAGCATCTGGCTCTAGGTCAGAGGGTTTTCTGCAGTTTTGTGGATCTGGAGAGAGCATTTGACACGGTTGTACGAAAGGAACTTTGGGACATTTTACCGGAGTATGGTATTAACGGTAAACTGCTACAGGCTGTGCAGTCCAGTTACATGGGCTGTAGAGCCTGTGTGCGGCTGGATGATGGAATGTCGCCTTGGTTTGACGTCAATATCGGCGTTAAGCAGGGGTGCGTTCTGTCAGCCAGGCTGTTTATCATATATCTGGATAAATGTCTCCAAAGGTTGAACGATATGAATGTGGGAGTCCAGATGGGCGACTCAGTGGTCAATGCTCTGCTTTATGCAGATGATGCAGTCCTGCTGGCACAGTCAGCGACTGACCTGCAGACCCTAGTCGACACAATGACAGAAGATTGTAAGAAAAGGGGTCTACGCGTGAATGTGAGCAAAACCAAAATAATGGTCTTTGAAAGAGATAAAACCAGAACAGATGTAAGAGTAACAATAGGTAATGATGTACTAGAGCAAGTGGATGAATTTGTATATCTTGGATGTGGATTTAGCCGAGATGGAAGGTACACCACTGATATAGAGCGAAGAGTGAATGCGGGAAATAGAGTGAACGGAGCGTTGGGGCAACTTTTCGGCAGCCACCACCTCAGCCAGAAGGCACGTGTAGCAATACATAACGCAGTGCTTGTCCCAACATTACTGTATGGAAGCGAGAGTTGGGTATGCAGAAAAGAGTATGATAGTAAAATTAATGCGGTCGAAATGCGATCTCTGCGAAAAATCTGTGGAGTTAGGCTGACCGACCGCATTCGTAACGACGACGTAAGAGAGCGAGTAGGTATGAAAGAGAGTATTGGTGTAAAGATGCGAAAGGGAATGCTCCGATGGTTCGGACATGTGGAAAGAATGCCGAACGAACGCCTGGTTAAGAAGATATACAATGCGAAAGTGGAAGGATGTAGGTACCGAGGGAGACCGAGACTAACCTACCTAGACCAGATCGGTCATGTACTGAAGGAAGGTGGAGTCAAGAGTCTCCGAAACCGGCGAGCGTGTATGAATGAGAATTATGAATGTTGAGGAAGCGAGTGAAGTATGCAGAGATAGAGTTCTCTGGCACTCTGTTCTCTCTGCCTACCCTGCAAGGGATATGGCGTGATGATATGTATGTAGAATTATCATTCAATCTTTATCCCAATTATCTACATCTGGTCACTGTTACCGCACCTGATTTGATCTGTTTATATCAACGAGTGACAAAACTGAGTATCTACTTTAATCTATTTATATATATTAATATTATATGTAAGAAATTAAAACAATATTAATATATAAATAAATATGTATTATATATATTAATATTGTTTTAATTTCATACAAAAGGTATGTAATTGATAAACCAAATCAAATCATTTATTATGCATAAGCCCTAAAAGGGCACTTACATATTGTCAATATTACATATTTTTTTAAATTAATCTACCACCGGATCGGAAAGCTCCCACAAACTGAGAAGATCCGGCAAGAAACTCAGCGGGCTAGTCATTTTTTTTTAAATTACATGTTTTCTTAATATTATTGTATAAATATTTAATCCCCATTAGCTCCAGTGAGATGCCCTTCGAGTAAAGATTTATTTTTTAAAAGTTAAATACACCAATAACAAAAAAAAAACAAAAAGAACAGAAATGGTTGGACCAGATTCCACAAGCGGCACTCGATCACGAGTTAACTACTAAAGCAGCCATCACGCCCCTCAACCACATTCGAGGGAAGGGAGAGACCCGCTCACCTAGCTACCGCAGGCAGAGACCTTTTTAGTGAGCATGACCACACCAAGATCTATAAATTACAATCAAATAGCTCAATTAAATCAATAAATAAATAACTCGTTAGGCAAAACACGCTACACTGTACAATTTGTGACAATGATAAATATACAGAGTTCAGACGACAGTGAGGATCAGCACTAAAACAACGTAAAAGTTAAAATTATATAAAGTAATTGCTAGGAGAGGAGCAACTCATAACCATTCCGTATTATCATTTAGATAATCCGAAATGTTGTAATAGCCTTTTTTGCAAAGTCTATTTTTGATAGCCTTTTTAAACTTATTTATGGGCATATCTCGGATACCGGAACCATAGACTATATGCTCAAAATTGTGGCAAAACTTTACTTCTACTTAGAATTTATACCTAATCTCGTGAAATCAAGGGAAAGCAAACTTAAGTGCCTATAATTTGTCGAGTATCATATTTAGACTTTTAACTGATTGGTTTTAGCACCTATTCTTCGTACCCGGAACTTGAGAACTGGCACACAACAATTGATGTCCCCGTAGTGGTTTTATTATAACCGCAGAGGGCGCGTCAATGGTAGACAGACGCAAGTTAATTCGACTCATCTCTGAGATATGGGGTCAAATATCTAAGAACAATATGAGAGCCGCATATTTTTTTACTCATATTTCTCTGTGAATAGATTAAGAGTTCAATGTGTCTTCTCTATCCATTCCCGTGGCAGTTGTAACAAAAATCTTCAGAAATATGAGCAGCACGTGAAGAATTTATAAAACTAATTAAAACCGTAGATCTCGATGGAGGGACCACTTTTATTTAATAACGATATCGCTCTCAATATTCCAACTGCAGGGAAACGAAATGACAGATCTTTGTCATGCTACCCTTAAGCTCAAGTGGCTTTCAATCCAAGTACAAAGAGTGACAGCCATACTTTTTATAAGTATTTAAAATATTTCATCTCTTACAACACACCACACAATTTGCGAGGTTCTTAGAAGTCTTCCTTTTCTAGAAGCTTTACTTTACGCTGCTGGTGGTAGTGGTAATTTAAAATGCAGCCTCAGCTTGGATATACACGACATATCACATTTGGCTGTGAGATTTCCTATATCTTTAATAACGAATCCACGACCGTAACCCTCCACCAAGCCCTATGTCGATCATCCATCTACCTATTCATTCACTTATTGAGGTTCGCTGTTGGACATAAGATCCCTCAAAGGGGGGGATGTATCATGATCGCCACACATAGCATGCGTGTTGGAGATTGTACTTGGTGTTATAAGTTTCCCAGGAGAGTCCGGATGTCTATTCTAGCGATCTTCCTTGTCGGCTTCCTCCTTCTTCTCTCGTAAAAGATAATTCTTTGTACGATCCACAAATAGCGTGTCAAATTGTGTCAGTTGATTTGGAAAATGCTCTACGTCACAATAACGAAATCCTAAGTATAGGTCATTGTTTTTTTTTAACTTCTAAATCATGATCAACTCAGCTCATGTACGTCCCACTGGTGAGCACAAGCCGCCTCCACCATAGGAGGGAAATTGGACTTCTATACCATGCTTCTTAGATAGGCTGGTACCTACAAAGTTTTACTTCGAGTTCTCCTTCTCTTGCATAGATGTTATTTGCACATTATATCTCTTAGTTGTCTTTTACGATACCTACGAGTAAGAAAGAGGTTGGTGAGTAGTGTTTTTACTACATCACCACAAGCAAAGACAAAATCTTTAAATAATACATTAAAAATAGGTTTTATTTAAAGTAGTAATATCATTCAGGTAGCATAATTGGTACTATTGATTTCTACTATGGACCTTCAATGAGAATTCGTTGAACTACTATCTGCAAAGGCTTACAAATGTAGAGCTTTCGTACATTAAGAAGAACCTCACTTCCTAGCACTGACACTATGAAATTATAAATTGACTAACTATGCACGGCTCTGTTCGCCTTAATTTTAATATATTTTTCTTGTTGAAAAGCACTTCTGTATCTCTGACAACTTACATGCAAAATTTCAAGCCGATTAGTTGAGTAATTAAGACGTGAAAACGTATACCTAACCGTAACCTATCTAATATCACAAACAAACAATCGTATTTATGATATTAGATAGGATTAAACGTCAGGAGTAAAAGTACAACACTAACTATATATACTTGTCTTATTTCAATATTTTGTTTTTTATTTTAGGAGATTAGAAAGCGACCCCAATATAAATTTGAAATTGAAAAATAACAGACTCTTTCCGCGTAGTAACGATATAAGAATACAGTTTGCAAGCCCTTTTCTCGTAGTTGTCATAAAATATAAAAGTTTGTTTTCACTATCCATCTATCTGCTTGTAGACGTCCATTGTTGGACTTAGACCTCTCCGAGAATGTCAGTCGAAACGCTCCTGTGCCGACCTGCGACCTTTGAAAGGTCGTAAATTCACCTAGTAGAGGGTTCACTAATGACACAAAATTTTAAGTAACACCCAAAAAATATTTAAATGACACATAACATTGAGGTTAATTAATTTTTTGACGTTAATTGTTGTTAAATAAAATAAAAATTTTATGTAACACATACCTAACACGATGTAAATAACACGTAACATTAATGTTGTATTACTATTTATACTAAAACGTTAGGGGTCGTTGGTGAAAGCGAGCATAAAATATGTATGTAAGAAAATAAAATGTTACCTATTTAAAGAGAAAATAAACTCGAAAAAAAGGAAAGATCCCTATTGCAATCTGCCAGACTAGCGTGGTAGAGTAGTTCAATTTCCTTCCTATTACGTTATAGAGCAGTCTTGATCTCAACAATAGAATGTATAACACACGGAAACACGGGGGGTCATGAGGCCGCGAGCCGCCTTTTCGTCACCCTGGAAGGAACAAAGAGCGTGTATCTGGACACAGACTATAAGCTGCCGAAAAAAAAAACGGTGATGAAATAAGAATCCAATTCGTCATAATTTTTCTTGCCCGTTTGTGTTGTAAAAGACGCCTAAGGTATTCAAATTCAAATTCAAAACATTTATTATGCATAAACCCTGCGAGGGCACTTACATATTGTCATTTTTTTTACATTTAAAGTTAATCTAATAGACTACCACCGGATCGGAATGAGACCGCTACTGAGAAGATCCGGCAAGAAACTCAGTGGGTTTGTCTATTTATAATTTGTCTATGTTATTATATTTTTTTTTTTCATTTTTTATATATAAAAAAAAAATAGTACATGTTTATTATTTAATTAGCTTCAGTGCGATGCCCTTCGAACGCAATAGTTAAAATACAATAAAGAAAGACCATGGCTGGACCGGATCCCACAAGCGGCACCCGATCACGAGTTAACTACTAGAGCAGCCATCACTCCCCTCAACCACCTTGGAGGGAAGGAAGAGACCCGCTCCACGCAGCTACCGCAAGCGGACCTTTCAGTGAGCATGACCAATACCATGACGTACTATAAATGCAAAATCTGTATCTGTATCTGCAAATAACAATGATACAAGAGAAAAAAACTTGAAATTAATCACTGCTAAGACGTCTGACCATCATGCTCAATTTATCTTCCACAGTGGAGGAGAGCAGAGAGCAGTAGTGGAAAGTAATATAGACAGATGATGATGATGAATATCGATTAGTTATTCTTCAGTATGAGTTCAATTTGTTATTTTTCTATGCGCGCTATTCTATGGTAGCAGCTACGAATATTACCAACCCTTACTTTGCACGTGGATGTCTTAAAAGACGACTAAGACTAATGAGACTTTATATCGACCTAGGGCAAATCCATTTGATAACGTTTGGTCAACAATTATATTCCCAAGGAGGGTTGACGTTAAGCAGGCGGTCAGTCATAAAACTTATTGCCAATAATTTCTGCAATATGTACAAGTACATATTGGGTCGTCTCCAAATAGTTGGGATAAGAGTAGAAGAATGGTGATAATTCTTCTGAATGAATTAAATTATTTTTAGTGTTTCAGAGTAGCGTAGCAGATTTGACATAAAACTATTTTTACCGATTATATGGCGTTTGCATTTGATTTTTAATTTCTCGACATTTAAAATACTTTATAGGTAATGTACGGTCACGGAGGACTAAGGTGTCTTACATCCCATAAGTTACTGTTATTACAGAGCGTAGCAGGTGTCAAATTCTATTAATAGCAAAAAATAGGTTTAAAATGAACTGATAATTCACAGTATTTTCATAATACTATATCGCTTGTTAGGTGAAAATGTAGCTTCTAATCTTATGAAAGTATATGGTAAGTAAATATAATACGATTTGTAAATAATGTGGATGGATAGTGGGCCAGTGGGCCATCAGCGAAATGTTAGCTTTCGTTCTTACTGCCAATGACAGCCTATTATCAAGGCAGCGTGACCTAGAAGGACACGCCGCATACCGACCATTGAACATCATTATCAATTCGATAATCGTTTTGTTGTTTTAAGTAATCTAGTGTATATTTCAGTTTACCAATGTGTTTAATTTAGAATAAATGCGTGTTTAGTATTTATTTTGAAATCGATTGTAAATCTCGATCATCGATTTGATGAGAGTAAGATGGTTGTATGAGTTTTTGATCTCATATAAATCTATTTAACTACTTATTACCGAACTAGTAAGACATGTGGTTTGTCAATGTGATGGTTAGTAGACGTCATTTAATAATTCTCTTTCAATTCTTATTTTTGTTACAGATCAATACAATACAATGCTACAATTGGAATGTCTGCGACATCCACCGTACTCCCCGGATCTTGCTCCAACAGATTATAATTTTTTCCGGGATTTGGACAACTTTTTACAAGGAAAAAAATTCAACTCCGATGCGGCAGTCCAAACCGCCTTCAAAGAGTTTATTGATTCTCGCCCCCATGGTTTTTTTAGTAAAGGGATCAATGGTCTACTTATGAGATGGCAAAAGTGCATAAATAACAACGGTGCATACATACATACATACATATCATCACGCCATATCCCTTGCAGGGTAGGCAGAGAGAACAGAGTGCCAGAGAACTCTATCTCTGCATACTTCACTCGCTTCCTCAACATTCATAATTCTCTTCATACACGCTCGCCGGTTTCGGAGACTCTTGACTCCACCTTCCTTCAGTACATGACCGATCTGGTCTAGGTAGGTTAGTCTCGGTCTCCCTCGGTACCTACATCCTTCCACTTTCGCATTGTATATCTTCTTAACCAGACGTTCGTTCGGCATTCTTTCCACATGTCCGAACCATCGGAGCATTCCCTTTCGCATCTTTACACCAATACTCTCTTTCATACCTACTCGCTCTCTTACGTCGTCGTTACGAATGCGGTCGGTCAGCCAACAACGGAGCATACTTTAATTAATTAAATATATTTTACAAAAAAAAAATTACTTTATATTCCTCCCGTACAAAAAGCCAATTTCATATGTAAGTACCTTATTAGTGTATTAGTTATATTATTAGTGCAAAATACCATCCATATATTTGGAATACAATTTCACGTTATCTTAAAATCATATATTTTATATGTTTAAACTAATCACTTTAACATATCCTCTTTTTTTTTATTTGGCGTCGGGCTATGAAGTGGTCGCACCCCACTAATCCGTCCGGGGCGACAGAAGAAGCGGCGCGCAACCCCATAGAGCCGCCATACACGCACCTCTCTTCGCCGAGTGAGTAGGCCAGGAACCCGGTCATTGTCTTCGGTGGCCCAATTTTAACATACCTAGCATCTTTAGCTTCTATATAAAAAAAAAAAGATGTTATTATCTAGATATTTATGGTTTCTGCTCTGCTCGCATTTTCACAAAATTATGTTTAATAAATGAGCCTACATCGTCATATTTTCGTCTATAACATTTTAGATAAACAAGGTTATCGAATATAAAAGGTTTTCTAATCCGATATAAAGTGCCTGAGATTAACGTATTCAAACAAACAAACGTTTTAGCTTTGTTATAGGATATATCATAATTTGACTGAGTATTATAATATGACAATGTCGAAAGTATATTTGTATAAATATATCATACCTTTTCACTGCTCACTATAATAACAATAGCAATGTTTGATACAAATAGCAAGTCGCAATGTCACAGGCATAGAAAGTGAACACTGTTACCGATGTGAAGCAGAACGGATCATTTGTAAGAAACAACAATGGGTTATGATTGCCTGTTCCTAATTATTGAGTGCTATCACTGCTTCGGGTCCGGTTATTAACCTTCACATATATACGTACATAGACATGTTACGACTGTTAACATCCATCAATCAATCTATCGAAGTCCACTGGACATAATTCTCACTACGAGAAGAGGATTCACATCGTTCTCGCCACACTCGGCGGGCGGATTGGTGATTGCAGTTGATATAAATTTTAATAAAATTTCCTCTTCCCACTTCCCTAAGTTTACCGAGTAACCTACCCTCGTCGCGACTACCCTGAGCAACAAAACACTGGGGACTCGACTCTCCTGCGGATGGTAGACTAATCGCTGATTCGACTACCTCTATTATTGAGACATCAAGCGCACATAGATTGCGCCTGTGGCGGCACAATGTGGAGGTTCGCTAAACCGACTCCTTCTGTAAAACGGCTCAGAGATCCTAGAATAAAGTTTATGCAATTTTCCTTGTAGTGTAGGAGTAAGATTACAATATTCATCACCTGCCTATTCTGTGGGTACGGTAAAAATGGATTGAGGGACTTAAGTAGATAAAACCGCAAGAGAAGCAAAACTCGAAATGAAACTCTACGCCAATTAGTCTTACCAGCGTGGTAAAGTAGGTAGAACCTCCTATTATTTTCCTTTATTCGGTCAGCAACGAACCGTAAATGTATGACCTAATAAGAAGTAGGTATTAGCTATTAAAATCATTCGGTACATTAGGTTACAAGGCTAATTATTAAAATACTACTGTAGTTAACTGATCATTTAAATATTACATCATAATGGTATAAGATAACCGATTACACTGTTTTTTAATTTGGACGTACAGAAGATGTAAGCCTGTAATTAAATTTTGCTAGTACGCGCTTACTCATAAATGTTTAATTGCAGAATAATTAATCATTCCTTTCCAAGTTCCTTTTACTCGCCCACTTACAGAAAAGAAAGTATATTTTAAATTTGTAAACAAATAAAATGACGTAATCATTCAGTTTACGCTAACAATGTTTGATGACGATTAAGGTGGGCACCAAATACTAGGTCAACTATCTTATGGCTATCAGTATAGGTCATGAATACCTTGAAGCGATTGCGCAGTAAACTTAATTGTAGTGTAAGTAATCACAATTGCCGAGTTTAAAAAAAAATACATTTATGTACTTGCTAATTCCGTTTACTTAGATAATTATTTCTATTATTTTGACCCCATTTGTTATTATTTTAAATTATTGTGTCCCTTATCTTAAGAGCAATGTCCAATTTGAAATGAATTTATTAGTTACATAGTTATAAGAACTTCTTATTAAGACAAGGCTATCTAGTAGGTAATGCCCATTATAGGAAGCTGTAAATACCTATACATAAAAAAGTCTAAATGAGCAATTGTATGCAAGCCTAATTAAACTGAGCAGTTTCATTTAATTATAGACCGACAAACGCACAAACTTTTACCAATAATTTTGATTGATTGTTATAATAAGCTCTATTTAATCCTATGTTTTTTTTTTTGTATTTGGTGGAGAAATTTATTCCATCAATCAAAGTGAAAACCTACCTCGGAAGTTCTGCTCAAGATATAAGTATGGAATGAAATTGCTTGTTCATCCAAACAAATTAAATTGTAATAAATCTTATTTGAGAAAGTAAGTTAACGTGATGAATCAATGACGTTATAGCGAAAAAATGCTTACTTATGGACGACGGCTGGAGACAGACTTTTATGTGAGAGCCGTAAAAGCAGGATGAGGGATCACCAGAAACAGTTGGCAGTACTTTCTTCGGCAACTTAGAAACCAGCTATGTTTGTCAATCCACACGCCAATCGTGGCAATTGGGGCAATACTCCTCTCGAGTAAGCCTATTTTCTTCAATAGACTTCGATTACCTAATGACTGGATGGATAGATTTTTTTGATATACTACACTATTATATACTATTATATTATTACTATATCATCATCATCATCACAGCTCATATATGTCCCACTGTTGGGCTCGAGCCTCCTCCATAATGGGAGCGTAATTGACCTACGACTATACCACGTTGGTCAGACGTATTGGTATAGGGTTTTGTTTCGAGTTTTCCTTCTCTCGCATAGATGTTGTATGCGTTTTATATCCCTTAGTCGTCTCTTACGATCACCCACGGGTAAGATAGGGGAAGGTGAATTGTATTCTTACTCCGTCACCACACGGAAAGTTATTACTATATACAATAATTAAAATAAGCTAAGTTTTTGAACGAGGATTGTATTCATAAAAGATTTTTTTTTAATAAAGGCTATTTTATATTATATACCAAAGAGAAAAATTACATGACATTCGAACATGTTATATATTATGAAACGAAAAACATGAATGACCATAAAGATGTTATGTAGGAACCATCATTGTTATAAACTCATTTGCAAAAAAAAACGGGCGGTTTTGATTTTCATTCATATTTAAAAAGATACAATACCAAAAAGGTTTCAATCGTTTGTACACGTTACTGGCCGGTTTTAAAAATGCTGTGGTATTTAAAAAAGTACGTTCTAAATTCAATTTTTCATTTGATGTTCATTTTTACAGAAAACTCCTTTTTATCCTACATTTTTGGCGCGAAGTTCCAGAAGTTAACATCGACTTTCATAACTTTTATTCAATTTTTATCGATTAATTTCATATCCTTGACTGTCAAAGCTTTATTTAATGCTGTTTGGCTGTATCAAAAATGGTAGATAAAGTGGTAAAAGCTACCAAAATTATCGCGCTGCTTGAAGAGGGTTGCAGCCAATGTTTCGTGGCTAGGAGGCTAAATGTTAGTCGCTCGACAGTCCAAAGGACCTGGCAGCGATATCAGGAGACTGGTTCCGTCGAGAGAAGGCCTGGTTCTGGAAGAAAACCATGTACCCAACCACGGGATGATCGTTTTCTTGTGAGTCGCGCATTGAGAAATCGCAAATCTTCGTATGTGGATCTTAAGAACAACCTCCAAGAAGTAAGAAATGTGCATATTAGTCTATGGACGGTCAGGAGGAGGCTTCTCGCTGCCAATATACGCAGTCACCGCCCGGCCCGCGGCCCCAAATTACTCCGTGAGCACAGAGTTCACAGGCTTAGGTTCGCTAGAAATTGTGAATCATGGACTCAAGACGATTGGAATAGGGTTTTGTTCTCTGATGAAGCCAGGATATCTCTGTTCGGTGAAGATCGACGTCGGCGAGTGCTAAGAAGACAAGGAGAATGCTTTGCAGAGGCATGTTTCGAAGAAATCACACCTTATGGTGGGGGCTCTGTTATGTTTTGGGCAGGAATAAATTCAATGGATCGTACAGAGTTAGTCTTCATTGAAAACGGCTCACTGACTGGGCATCGATACATAACGGAAGTTCTAATTTCTCATGCACAACCCGCATTGGCCGCTCTAGGTGAAGACTCGATTTTTATGGACGACAATGCTCGCGCCCACCGATCCCGCGATGTTAATGCGTATGTGCAAGAGGTCGGCATTCGTCGTTTGGATTGGCCAGCTCGAAGTCCCGACCTCAATCCCATAGAGCATGTCTGGGACGTTCTGAAACGGCGTGTGAGATCAGTACACCCGGCTCCGCAGACCATCAGAGAGCTGAAGAATGTGATTACTGCGGAGTGGGAACGTATTCCGCAAGCAAGTATCCGGGATATACTCGCTAGCATGCCCAGACGAATTCAAGCTGTGATTTTAGCTAGAGGGGGTCACACTCGATACTAAACATTTATCTGCTTTTACTTTATTAAAGAAAAACAAACAAAAAAACTTTTTTATTTTTACTTCATGAGCATATGCACTACTAGCGAATATACACTACTAGCGAGGTTTAGCATTATTTCCCATAAATTGTATCTAAATTTTATGAAATACTCATGAAAACGATTATTTTCTTATTAATTTACCAAATTGTTTGGATAAAACTACCTATAATTATCAAACAAAGAAATATTAACATTTGAAATGGTTCATTGCTTAGGTGCCCGTTTTTTTTTGCAAATGAGTTTATTTCCCATTTAGCAAGCAGAATTTGCTCTTCCACGTAACTATTGATATTTACAGCAACAGATGAAAAATAATGCCAGCAAAAATATAGTCCAACACCAGTGACAATAGTTATCATGTTAGTGTCATCTTTCGTAGATACATGCATATATACTTTCATATACCATATTGGTATAATTTTAGTAGCGCTAAGTGATTTTATGCCAGTACAGTATAATATTACTAATATCAATACTGCTATTTTTTGTTGCCTTTGGGCTGCTTTCTCTTCTACAAAAAGCAGATCACCTGGTGGTAATTGGTAACTACCGCTCATGGAGCTTTGCAATACCTGGGACCTTTGTAATACCTTTTTGTTTTTTTTTTTTTGGTAGGCTATGGATGCGTCTCGCCCCGCTGAATCGGTCCGGGGTGACGGAAAAGGCGGCGCGTGACCCCATAGATCCACCGTAAAACTCGACTCTCTTCGCCGTGCGAGCGGACCACCGGTACCCGATTCTTGACTTCGGTGGAAAGAATTGCCTTTGTAATACCTAGGACCTTTACAATACCTGGGACCTTTGCAATATCTGGGACCTTTAAAATACCAGTTACCTTTCAATACTGCCTAACTTACTGGGTTTGTGATTCCGGCTCACTCGCTCATCCAACGAAGTGCAGTAGACAATTGCTATTTTAATAGCAGTACAGAGAAAACTATCAGCAGTATAGCTCAACAACTAGACTCACTTCCGATCTAGTCTTCATTACTAATATGAATCCAATATGAGATAAATTTTAAATCTAGGTATTACAAAATTATTCTGTTATTATTTCTATGACAAAAGGACTTAATTTCGTGCCATACAATGGATTAATTACAAATTCTAAGCAATAAAGGTAATGCTGTCGTCTCAAGGCACAGCACCCTAGTATTTTCAAGCTTCCACATTTAATGTTAATAGATAAACAGGCAAAAAAAGAACCAAATGAGTCTGGCACTAAAATAGACTCATTCATTCACACAATTCATCCAAAAAAATCTATGATATTATATAAATATGACCCATACGTCAAATAGACAAATTCCAATCTTTAGATTAGCCAATAATATCCTAATTACTATTCTGTAATGAGAATTAACTGGCCTCCTCCATAATGTGAGAAAAATTGACCTAATATACCACGCTGGTCAGACGTGTAAGTGTAGGATTTTGTTTTGAGTTTTCTTTCTCTTGCATAGATATTATATGCGTTTTATATCCCTCAGTCGTCTCTTACGTTCACCCAGGGCAAAGATAAGAGAGAAGGGGGAGGTGAATTGTATTCTTACTTCGTCACTACACGGACATTTGTACGCTTACACACGAGAGAGCCGGAAGCCCAACTGGGTGGGTTTGGGAATTGTAATGGTAGGCAGCGGCCTAGCTATACACTTGGTATAGCAAAGTTCGATGGGCAGCAGTGACACTTACCAACAGGTGTGCTGCTTGCTCGTCTGCCACCATAAGCAATAAAAAAATAAAAAAAAAACTTAAATAAAAAGAATATTCAAGACAAAAATAAAGTTAAATTGGACGCGATTCTAAATCATCACGTACCGTACACGTGAGAAGTTTTCATGTGATTTCAATCGAATGCTTAAATATACTTTATTTTTTTATTTATAAAGTCCCATCTTTTTCCCTAAATAGTCAGTAGTGTCATATAATTCCCATTTCTATGGCAGGCTATAGTAATTTGCCGATGACAATGCTAAGTAGGTATACAGTTTACTGTTAAGATTATTTTTTCTAAAATTTCGCAAATATTTAGGAAATCAACAATACACATTTATGATTTTATCCAATCCAAGATTGCACTCTGGATCTCATGATCGGCAGTCAAATATGTATGCCATTAGATTAACGAGGTAGTTAGAGAATGAAGATGAATGATAAAGATTATACTGAAGAAGAAGAATAATGTTCTTTAATAACATTTGTAAAGGTATTTCAGGTATTTATTACTACTGTGTGAGTATCCATATACATACTAGTACCCAAGTCAATAAAAGGTTCTTGTGGCCCCCTCAGTTGGCGGAGAGTGGTAATACAACAGGTTATGGAGTCGTATGCAGACCCATCCTGGACGGTTTGCATTAGATGCCGCCAGAGTGCATTGTCAGAGGAAGATTCTTTATTAATAAAATTAAAACGATCAATTGAGAATTTCCACTTTCTTAAAAGGTATCTGTACAACAATAATTATTGCAGGCAGACAAATGACTACAAAATGTATATAAACTAAGGCAATTACGTTTACTGAGTAAATTTAAAACAATTACTTGAGCGGTTTCGTTCGAAGCAGGTGAATGTTCGTGTTGTTTAGCACTTTTTGTTTTAAATATAATTTGGGCGCTTTTTACCGGCGCCAGCCCCGTCGGTCGTCGTCTCACTTTCTCTGACAACTCTTTGATAAACCATAAAATGTATTTGTACAAAAAAAAATTGTTCAACTTACTATATTAGTGAGAAATGATTAACCCGGATTGCACTATAACTAGTTGATGCCTTAATATGAGCAAAAAACTGCCATCATTTCACAGACAATTAATAAATATAATTACTCAGTGGCGTTTTTGTTAATATTATTTTATATATAATTTCTAGTATACAGGTTAGGAATATAGTATGTCAACTCTTTTTACTTTCGGTCTGGAGTCGAAAATATTGATTAAGGTCCAGGGGAGTGAGCGACACTGCTCCCTTGGGAAATAATAACAATAAAGCTGATCGCCAAGTCGGGTGGCTAAGCGTAATGATTATGACATTATTATGACTTCATGGTGACCTATATCCTACAATACGATAGCAGATGGATGGATTGATGCTTGTATCAGTAATTATAATCGTTCGCGTGGACTTTATCTACTTTATAATTTTTTTAAATTATTTTGTGTTTTCTGTGTGGTGACAGAGTAAGAATACAATTAACCACCCCCTTTCTTGCCTATGCGTGTCAACAATTAATATAGTATGCACACAACATTTATGCAAGAGAAGAAAAATTCTACAACCTCCTACTATGCAAGCGGCCCGAGACCAGGAGTAGGGGAGGGGGTATGTGATGATTATGATGTACCTAATTGTACCTACTTCGTGATGAGATATGATTCTTAATGTCAACGCGCTGAAATTTACTTATTCAGCGCGTCGCGTTCGCATTCAGTGTGTATATGTTAAGGAAATGCATCACCATGAATCGTTTCGCAATTTATTGCTGATAGCATATATTCCATTTACATATAATACACTTAGATTGGATTATGCCTAATAGGGGTGTCCGATATGAGTCATCATCATCATCACAGCCTAAATGTCCCACTGTTGGGCTCGGGCCTCCTCCGTAATGGGAGGGAAATTAACCTACTATACCGCGCTGGTCAGACGTGTTGGTATAGGGTTTTGTTTCCAGTTTTCCTTCTTTCGCATAGATGTTATATGCGTTTTATATCCCTTATATGTCCAATTTGGGTATCAAATTGTATTTTTTTTGTACAGCAATGTATTAGTCTCGCATTCGCCTCACGTTCATTTAGTAAATAAATATAAACAAATTTTACAGTTACTTCAGTGCTTAATAATGTAGTAGTTTAGTTAGTGTACAATAGTAGAGTTTTGATTAGATACACATATGTACCGATTTCTATCAAATACACAAACACTCACCATCGCGTCGTACAGACCAAGAGACGGTTATTCGTCTCATATGCATATTTTTGACGTTATCAATAATTCAGCATTATAACACTTCCTTACTTAAAATGAATCAAATATTTAATAAAAGTTTATGCAAATATTAATTGAATGTGTTTTATATAAAGAAAAAAAATAGTATTTCCTAGTTTCGGTTTTTAATGCTTAGGTAACTATAAATAAATTAAAATTATTTTATAGATTTTATCGCGTTTGTATTTGTTTTGTAATTTACCGACGTTTCATATACTTTTTAGCATTTATGAACACGAGAAGAATGCCCTCCCGTAATAATTTCATTTTACTTATATAATGATCAGAAACCATTATATAAATAAATTTACAATGAAAAATAATGATCTCGTTAAATTTATGTAAATGTGGAACAATTGTTTTAAATAATTCATGCATGACAATTGTAATTTTGATTTCCATTTTATCTCATGAATAAATTTTAGCTCATACTTAAGAGATTTTGGACTTAATTAAGTTATTCGTAATGATCAAAATAAAACAAGTTCTTAATTATTAAACATGGTAAATAAATAATAAAGTTAATGCTTCAGACACCTAATAAATAAAAAATGTCATTCATATACAATTAGTTTCTATTCTATAGAAAATCACCTTTTCCCCAACACTTTCTACAATATTGGAAACAGGAAAACACACGGAAATACGAGAACAGAATATGTTCTCGGAGTTTTCTATTATTTCTGATTAAAATGGACAGGCCATTTTAAGGTCTGTTATTATATAAAAATGTCTGGCTGTAACAATTTACTTTTTGTTTAAGATTGTTTTTGACCCATGACTTAATATTATTCTATGGATCACCTAAAAATTGTCCAGCGTGGTAATTCAATCCATGTTAGAAGAAAGTCGCTACTTTGTCAACCACGTCATAAGTGCAATTCAGTTATAAGTCTCTCTTACCTTACATTTAGAATACAAGAATTTCGAAGCGATAGAAACGGAAAATACCAGTGATTACATGCTTGGTTCTATCTCTAGTTCTAGTTCTTGCTAGGGGAAACGTCAATGTCGTGCGTTGTTCCACAGGGGTCGGTTCTGGGGCCGACTCTGTGGGACATCGGGTACTACTGGGCGTTGAGAGGGAGTCTCACCCCCGGGCTGAGCTTGATATGCTATGCTGACGATACGCTCGTCACAGCCCGGGGCAGGACACTCGAAGAGGCGGCGAGCCTGGCCACTCTCGGCACCGAGGAGATGGTCAGGCGAATCGAGGCGCTGGGGCTCAGGGTGGCCTTAAATAAGACAGAGGCCCTATTATTCCATGGGCCACGCGTAAGGCTGCCAATCGGCGCCTCGTTAGTCGTCAACTCCATCCAGATCAGTATCCAGGCCTATATGAAGTACTTGGGTCTGATGCTCGACGGGCGATGGTGGTTCCGGGAACATTTTCGCCGAATTGCTCCCCGGCTGGTCGGCGCGGCATCCGCCCTATCACGGCTCATGCCGAATGTGGGCGGACCCAGCTTCGAGGGCCGACGGCCGTATGCGGAGGTGATTCGTTCGATAGCCATGTACGGCGCACCCGTGTAGGCGAGGGCTCTGAACGCCTAGCTCAGGACTGTTCTGTGGAGACCATAGAGAGCCATGGTGGTCAGAGCCATTCGCGGGTACCGCACAGTATCGACCGAGGCGGCATACCTACTGGCCGGTACACCCCCGTGGGACCTAGAGGCGGCGATGCTCTCCGATCTCTACCGGCAGGTTACCTCAGTGCGCGACGAAGGTGGCTCCCCACCGTTGAGCGAGATAGCCACCTGGCGCGAGGACGCCCGCCGAGACGTCATCGCCCGTTGGGTTACGCGGCTGGAGAGGCCTAGACACGGTGTTGTTACCGTTGAGGCCCTCCGGCCCGTACTAATGGAGTGGATGGAGCGGCGGCACGGGGTCCTCTCTTTCCGACTGGTGCAAGTGTTGTCGGGGCACGGTTGCTTCGGCAAGTACCTGCACACGGTCGTGTGGAGGGAGTGGACTCCGTCCTGCCACCATTGCGGTAGTGGCGAGGACACGGCGCAACATACGCTCGAGGAATGTTCGAGCTGGGACGGGCAGCGCCGCGACCTCGTCATCGGTGCCGACCTGGCACTGCCGCCTGATGCCACCCTAACCAAGGCTTCGGGTGATCGGACCGGGGAATTGTCCGGCCATCGCGTGAGGGCGACGCCCCGACGGCGAAAGCTGTCGGGGCAGCGACAAGAGAGGAACCCGCAAGGATATACCGCCGGGCCGGCCACCGAAGACAAAGATCGGGTACCAGTGGCCCGCCTGCACGGCGAAGAGAGGTGTTTGTAGGGTTGGTCCATGGGGTTACGTGCCGCCTCTTCCGTCGCCCACATCCATGGTCCCACCTTGAGAAGGAAAAAAAAAATTAAGGACGCTAGGGGAAATTCTGTTACAATTTCAATTGATGTAATTTGTGTCCGTTAATTATATGTTTGTGAAGTCCCCCGCAATACAAGGATCACTTCCTTAGCGCAGTGTTTTAAAAAAAAAATCGTATCAAGGAAAAAAATATTGACGATATCGCCGGATTATAGCATTTTTGTTGATTGTTTTTACATTGTATTCAAGGTATTTGGATTTATTGCAAATTGTTATTTTAATCGATTGTGGAGGCTTACCTCTTTGACTCGTATGTACATATATATTATATGTATATGTATATTATATATATTATGATCTATTGCCTACCTAAGCTACATTATGGCAACATTTGCATGCTCATCATGGCATCATATTTGCATTGCATCAAAAGGAATTTGCTATTTAAACAATTATTAAATTTTAAATATATTTATGTTTAAAACTAAGTATTATTCGCTACTTTGCTTCTGTTTTGCTCAACAATTATGTATAAGTGATATGAGTCAAGTAGGTATTATGCACTTATTATTAAGTTTATATTATAGAACTACTGGTTATCTTTATATCTTTTATAAGATATTTGATTCAAAAATATGTTTTTAGACTTTTAATTGCAATGTGATATAAATAAAAAATACAGTCAAAAATTAAAACCTAACATATTGCTGTAAAAATAATAAATTAAGAAAAAATCAACATAGTATTATAATATTCAGAGCATATCTATGATTGTATGCCACTGTGTCCTAAAGATGCTCTCTTTTTAGAGCACGATTATTTAGTTGAGATTTAGATTTTGAATTAATTTTTATTTAGGTTTCCAACCATGCTGTTATCAAGCCTATTTCTCTTTTCTCATTTATTCCACCTGTTGGCTACGTGCTTTTGCAATAATGGGAAGAAAATTGGCCTGCTATAATACGCTGTCCAAGCAAACATACACGATAAAGGGCTTGTTGCTCTGAGAGATTTATTGATGTCCATTTCACTAGGTGTCTCTAATTCTATCTTTAACTGCGTAACGTCTTAGCTCAACTGAGTAAAAAGAATGGATACAGATCACTAAAATACATAAACTTAAAGCTTTACTATCTTTCAGTTTATACCTTATCAGTTATCATTTAGAAATCATTTAGAATAATATCGGATACAATGATGTCAAATTTTTACAGTACAAAGGGAAACAGCTTCAATTTGCAAATAAATTTCTTAAAGGCGAAGGCCCTGCAGGACTTATAAAGAGTCTTTTCTTCGTCTTTTTTGAACCAGTTTCTTTATAAATATGTAATAATGAACAATACAAAACTTATATCTAATATTATAGATATTATTCCAGCACCGTACCAAAATACCAATATTTCTAACTACTTTGGTTGGAATGATTAACTCGTCCTAACGTCGTACGAATACTAACAACCCTTACTTTGCTCGTGGATGTCGTAAAAGACGACTAAGATATTTTTATAAAGACCTACATTCCCAAGGAGGGTTGACGTCTGGCAGGCGGCCGGATATAAAGCTATTGCCAATAACTTTTAAAATATGTGCTATGAAAGAAGAGTACATATTGTATCGACCCCAAGTAATTGGGATAAGAGTAGGAGAATAATAAGTTCCAAACTGAAAAATAACAAAATTTATTGGCTCTAACAACAAAGAGGCTTGAAAAGCTAAATCTTTTCATCACCAACTTTCCTCATATAAGTAACCATCTAAGTGATTGCATAATACCGCTCACTGTGTTCGGTCATCGATCTCCTTGATATTATCTAATTGTGACGTAATTTATTATAAGACGACTAATTTAAATATTGACATACTACATTTAGCCGCTGTATAATTTGGTTTGTTTTATACATCTGTATGTGTGTCGAGTGTGCTTTGTTACATAAATATTGGTTTGGTATATATTATGCCTGAGTTGTGATGTAATTCAATGCAGTTCTTTTGATAGTATAATTCCAGTTTCATATATTCGGTTTGAACTTATTTATTAATTTTGCTCTTAGAACTATTTTATTTGTATAGATTGAATATTTACAATCAAATCAATTGTTTAAATTTAGTTTTATAGTTTTTGAACTTATTAATTTACTTTGTGCTAGATATTGATTATTTACAAAAATAAGAAAGCTGGTTCAGAAACCTAAATGAATGTTCATTTCATACGTTAGTTATACGTAAAGTGTAATCTTTTCTCTTTTTTTTTGGCGGTGGGCTACGGTGTGGTTACACCCCGCTAATCCGTCCGGGGCAACGCAAGAAGCGGCGCGTGACTCCGTAGACCCGCCCAACAACGTACCTATCGACGCCGTGCGAGTAGGTCACCAGAACTCGGTCTTTATTCGATGGCCCACCCGGCAGTCTACCCTCGCGGGTATCCTCTTGAGTCGACGCCCTGGCAGCTTTCGCCGTCGAAGCACTGTCCTCACGCGGTGGCCTTTCTCCGGGCAACCAGACTAATCCCTGGTCCGGTCACCCGATGCCTCGACTAGTTGTAATCTTAAGAAAATATGATATTTTTTTTAAAGATAACCACCAAAGACAAAGATCGGTTTCCGGTGGCTCGCTCGCAGCGCGAAGAGAGGCGCATTGCAGGGTGAGTCTATGGGGTCACGCGCCGTCTCCATCGCCCGGACTGATTTGGCGAGGCGTGACCACGGTATACCCCAAATTCAAAAAAAAGAAAAAGGAGTAGTATGCCTGTAAGGTGTCATAGATTTTTTTTTAAGAATACGCAAATTTTTTGTGACTGTCGGATATGATCCGATCCGTTTGGAACGACAGAATGATGGTGTGCGGTCTCATAAGCTACCATGTTACCTTCTTATTGCCACTAGGCTGACAACCGTCACAGATTCCTCAACTTCGGTGATCATTACACCCCTTATAATGAAATGAATTGTCTCCTAGAAATCTTCACAAACGTATAATTAACGCCCACAAATTACATTCAAACTTAAAAATATCGGTTTGAAATTGAATCCAGAGTACCCAGTTTGGTAGATTATTACTTAAATCACTACAACGCAGTTTTCTTCTTTTGCTTCAGTCTAGATACGTTTACTAACACTTAAGTGAAGGCTTCCTCTATAATAGAAGGAATATTGGCTTTCTAAATCACGCTGGTCCTCAACTACAAGTTTATAAGATTCTTTTCATTGATCCTTATTTTAATATACTCTGACCGTTCTTTATTCACTCACCCTGGGTGAGCAGGGTTTGGTTCATAAACCGCAATGCGGAACATCAGAATTATGAACATACTACTGGTACCGTGACTAATTATCTGACATTCACAGGCCATCGAACTGCTGTCCGTTGAATCTAGCATTACAATAGCATTAGGAAGGCTAAAACCGAGCAAGGCTAAATGTCGCGGCGGGGTCAAGTATTTGAGAGGTTTAGGTCGTACTTTCATAGCACATACAATATGTATGTGTGTATTAACATTGTCGAAGTATTAACACTGGTAACCACTAAACACACAGCAATAGATTTTTGTTGCATAATGTGCAAAGCAACAAAACCTGCTTTTTGCAAAAAAATAAAAAAAAACACTGAAACATTACGCCAATCATGCGTCGCACTACTGTTGTAGATCGCGTTGAAGTCTTTTGTATGACTATATAATAATTTTTTTTTTTACTTTATATTATAAAAACACATTGAATATATATTCGTTATAATACGTCAACGTCTTCATTTCTGGTTTCGTAAAAGACGAAGATCGCTTAAGATTGTAAGCAAATAACATAACTGCAAGAGAACGAAACAAAAGCATATACCAACCATTTGGATAGCATGGGATATAGGATGGGATATATATATATGTATCTCAAAACACATGTCCCGCAATTGGACACGAGCCTTCCACATGGAGATTTTCATTGTATTTTGAAAGATTCCACCCCGCCCAAATCGTTCAAGGCGACGAGAGGACAACATGCTATCTCAAAACGAACCGTATTGCCTCTCACCGTCAATAGAACGGGCCACAGGAACTGATGTATGATCCGACTTCGGTGATTACCATTACGGGCATATAATTTTGTCGACGTCTCGACAACCAAACGTCGGTATGTTGACTTCCCTGCGTGTGGCGGTTTAGTCTACAATCCGAGAACCCGTAGTTTCGTCTAGGGCGTCTTCAGACGTAGTTCTCAAAACAAGGCCGCGAACTAGATAGGGAACCCGCTTGGCTAGAATAAGTATCAATAATAATTATAGTTAATTCAAAGTAATAACTGTTTTATTATCTTGTTGCAAGAGGACTATCAACGCTAATTAATGTTAAGATCAGATACCGTTCTTCATCATAAAACGTTACTATGTAATAGCAACGTTCAACTTTGTTAAGGTAAAATTGTTAGTCCAATTTATTATTATTGGTATTTGTCTATCCTTTTTTTTTTTTTTGACGGAGTAAGTATATAATAAGACTGGTGTAGTATTCTACGTACACATTACTAAGCGCGTAAAGTCATGGATTTAATTCATTCACATGCAGGACAATTTATCATGCTTCCACAAATCGTTATTTTGAACCTGAATGTAATTTGTGTTTATTTATTTCTGTAAAGTCTACGCGATGTAAGGAATTATTCCTTAGAATAAGGCGTCTTAAAAATATCACTACTTTTTCGCCTGCGTGTATCTTCAGAGGCAAAGTAGCGGCATAAGCAGATGTCATTATTGCTGAGGCTAAACTTAAAAAAAATGTCAACTTAATTTCATATTAACCAGATTAGACAGTGTTCTACCTCTGACAGGAGCAGAGGAAAAGAAAAAAATTGTGTCTATAGTAAGAATAAGTTTCTCGGCCGGTCGCTTTACTGACGACAATCTTCCTAGATTGAATCTATTATATTATTTATATAAATTTCAGAGTCGTCGTAACCATCAGATAATAATTTATTAACTTGATTTTACTTAAATAAAGTAATGAGAAAGTTCTGTAATTACCATTTATTTCTATTTCTATGAATTATATTATTTTTGTTTGTAGTTTCTATTCTATAAATATTCTATTTTAAGAGAGAGCAAGTAGTAGATTGTAATATAAAAGTAATTTTAAACTAACAGCAACTTAAATTAAGCAATAATTTAATTTAATTAACAAATATCAATATCTTTTTTTTGATAACATACTCAAATAGAATTAAGTTTAAAATCAGATATTATATATAGGCGTTGAAATATAGACGATATTAGTATAACACCAACACCTATTAGTACCTATGTAATTTGGTGTTAACAATTCTATCGTTATATGATGAAATGTTAGATTAAAGTATTGATAGATATTATATTTATTTCTGACCAGTTGCTTCAAATGGATAAAAGAAAAATCCAAATATCATAATATACGAATAGAAATTGATGATTTTTTATATCTAATTTGTCCACCAAAAATTAATGATCAATTTCATATATCAATTTCAATAAATATAAGTTATAATAATTTTTTTTAAAAGTATACAATATTCATGATCAGTCTTTCATGAATATATAAAAGCAATGATTTTGTTCGAATCTACAATTTCATTTGAGGTTTATGGCTGTTTTCTTAATTTCGTTAATAAATAATAATAGAATAACAGCAATGGTAGAACACATTAAATATTTTCCGCTGTTATCAAGAACAAAATGATAAATCTCATTCAAAAGCTCCGATAAATATAATCATGGTTTGTGTCGAGGCAAATATGCAGTTTTCCATTTTTTTTTATTTTATTGACATGAGAGATTCCTTACTGAGCTTTCTTCAACTTCAATGTGAGCGATATACATTAACAATTTACTATTATTACGCAAACCATATCGAAAGGTTAGAACTGCACACTGTGGGATTTGGTACAAAGACCAGTGCGTAACAGTCTGTTGATCTCTAACTCTGCTGTTCTTATTGTTTAACTATTTTGCGAAAATAATAAACATAAATCGAAATGCCATATGATTTTAATGTTTTTTTTTTTAACTAATTACTCATGTAGGTAAAAAATATAAATAATTATGTACAAAATTTATATAATGAATCGCAAAACAATGAGAATTTTTAGTTAAAATTCTTGAAATTCTCCCTCTATGTAATATTATGACTGATTAAGAGCCAGGGTGATACATAATCAGCATCAAAATTATTAACTTATTATGCCTATAGTTACAAAATCCTACCAATAATATAAATAAAAAAAATGTGAAGCTGTTTAGATATTTGTTACTCAATTACCTGTGAGCCTTTGAGCAAATTTGGACCAATTTCTGGATTAACACATAGAATAGACTTTTAATTCCGGTAATGTGTTCCCATGGGATAATACTTTGGGAAAGTTTATTTTTACGTGAATAAAGTCGAGAACAGAAGTTAGTTATCTATATTAAGCATGAGCTTTTAATAGTATCCCGTAATATTCATATTTATTTACTACTTTCATACTTCTGCGTCATGTTTAAGTTAATTGAGGAAGGAATTGGGCAGCGAGGTCATCGCCCTGCGTTCACTTTCTCCCAATGACCAGTTCATGTTGTCGCTATAAAGATGTCACGTTGCTTATTTACTGGTTAACATAACTTACTCATTGATATGAGTTAAAAATAAATTTGTTTAATACATTATGAGTTATAATATTATAAAACCTCATGATTAAATTTTATCAACTAACGTGACATGTGGAGTACCTACTAATTTTAAAGTACGTAAACCAATATAGATACACCTACAAGTCTACAAGTAATTAGATTCGTAGAATTTATGATGAATAAAGTTTATGGACACAGATAAATTTGAAATAAAACTACATTTACGGATTCTATCGCGTTTGTATTTGATTTATAATTTCCCGACGTTTCGAACACTTTACAGTGATCATGGTCACGACAGTCCTCCCGTGACTCCCGTGTAAATGTAGTTTTATTTCAAATGTGTAATACTCGCGTAAACATTAGAAGTCATGAAACAGATAAATTTATTGTTTGTAACTCAGATTTAAATTAGAATAAATTTGAATTATCTTGAATACATTTTTTATTGATATTTAAAAAATATAACATTTATGTGCATATCTCCCTAGTACTATCTTTTCGTCTTGTTCTCCCCTGTCTCATTGTATTTTTTATATTTACTCTCACGCTATAATCAACTATCGTTCTTTACGTCTTCGATGCATTTCATTAACATCCTCATTCTAAGCTGCTTAAATTTTTCTGTTGGCCACGACTATAATGGTAGGGAAATTATTCTATTTTATGTCAATTGACTAACTGACCTTTTAGAATTGTCAATCTCTTACAGTGGAAGACTTTCTTAACTACGTTTTGTATTGTCTCCTCACTTTCGGTTAAGGAAGATGTGATGATATCGTTTTGTTATTCCGCTACCACATGGTTTAACTAATTTAAATCCATACATCAACACATTTAATTAATGCACCAAAAATTTCCAGTCCGTACTGGTTAACATATTGAATTCTGATGTTTACGCGAGTATTAGGCATTGGAAATAAAACTACGTTTACGGATTCTATCGCGTTTGTGTTTGATTTTTAATTTCCTGATATTACGACAACTTTTCAGCGCTTGTGGCTACAGCAGGACGATTCACCGGTGACCGTGAACGTTAAAATATTTTTATTCTCTGCTAGAATTGTACTAAACAATAACATGAGCCAATAATGGAAATGTTTGATTACTTTTTTTATTTATTACTTTAGGTGGCAAACGAGCAAGCAGCACACCTGATGGTAGTGTCACTACCGCCCATGGACCTTGCAATACCAAGGGTATAGCTAGGCCGCTGCCTACCATTACGATCCCCAAACCACAGTTGGGCTTTCGGCTCTCTAGCTCACTGAACGAAACGCAATAGTACATTGACATTACTCAGACGTCGATCTTCTGCGAGAGTGTGGTATTACCCCGGACAGACCGGCCCGCGACTGTAGACAGAGAACTTTCTTTTTGAAGAAACTTACTTTTATAACTAACTATTTATTAAAAATCATTTACGAATCGAAAAATTATTATCATAAATAAGACTTGGATAATACAATTGAAATGCATTCCAACCGCTGTTCAGTTGTGTCACAGTTCTACTATTGTGATCAATTGTATCACCTGGGGGGGCACACTTAAAACATTACTTATTTTTACTGACCGTCACGCCGCCTACATATTGGTTGTACAAACTTAGCTGCTGCCATTTTGTCCTATCTGTCAAACGTTTGACAACTGAGAATTGTTATTTTTTGTTCCTAGCGTAGGTACTTATTGTCATCGATCTATTTTCGATTATTGATGTACTTTCTGAAAATTATCCCAACTTTCATTGTTAAGCTGATATTATGATTGTTTCGTTCTCAGCTGATATGTTTTTTTTTATATTTCAGGGTAGATCTCATAATAAAAGAAAATTCTATATAATTACACATACACATGTAAATATGTATATATATCATTTCAACTTTAGTTCACCGCCTAAACTCTGGGTAGCAGCACTTTCCATACATGCATATTTTATCATCGAGTTGCCACTCTTTTTCAGTTTAATAACTTTACTCTTTGTGTATCACGTAATTTTTGTCTATGCCGGCGATGGTGATTAGCATATTTGACGACATAAATATTACACTTTAAAGCTACTTGAATTAATCAATAATAAAATTACTTTGTCTGTCTGTCGCTTTTATTCCTGAAAGTGTAAGTGGGACAGATTATGATCAACATGTTTGCGTCTGATTCCGCCCTATCTGAGGTCGTGGGTGACTGGACCGGGGAATAGTCCGTCACCCGCAGAGAGAATGACTGCGTGGGGGTGTCGATGGGGGATAGTACCCGGAAGGGCAACCCGCCGGACTGGCCACATATGTCAAGGACTTGGATACGATGGCGATGGGAAGGGCATACGGTGAGTTATGGAACCACGGACCACTCTTCCGTCGCCCCGGACGGAATGGACGGCATGTGTCCAGACCGTGGCCTGCCAAAAATAAAATGGTCAACATGGCGAAATACCATGCTGAGGCATTGTCCATTGGGAGTCCTAGTATTGGCAAGTACCTACAAGATTCCAACGTATTCAACAGTCAATTCTTATATTCAACAGTCTCTTTCGTCATTATTACAGTGAAATAAAAATGTATAATTTCAACAAAATTTTCAGCAGTAAATAATCGAATAATATTGACAATATCTAATGAAAAAAATATTGATAAAATATTTAGTTGTATGTATATATGTATGTATATGTAGTATAGTATGTGTCCATCCATCCGTCAGCCCGTAAACGTCCACTGTTGGACATAGGCCTCCCCACGAGAATGCCATTCAACACGGTCCCGTGCCACCTGCATCCAGCGGTTTCCTGCGACCTTGATAATGTCGTCAGTCCACTTAGTGGGGGGTCGTCCTACGCGGCGCCGTCCGATTCATGGTCTCCACTCGACGACCTTTCTTCCCCAACGGTTGTCGGTTCGTCGAGCGATGTGGCCTGCCCATTGCCACTTCAACGCGCTAATTCTTCGGGCTATATCAGTTACACCCGTTCTTCTACGAATTTCCGTATTTCGGATTCTATCACGTAGAGAAATACCGAGCATAGCCCTCTCCATAGCACGCTGAGCAACTTTGAGCCTTTTGATGAGGCCAACATTTAGAGACCACGTTTCAGTTCCGTAAGTCATCGCTGGTAACACACACTGCTTATAAACCTTTGTTTTCAGACACTGCGGAATATTAGACGAGAAGATCCTCCTAAGTTTCCCGAACGGTGCCCAGCCGAGTTGTTGAGTGTGACTGTTTGTCCTAGGTAAACATAGTGATCGACAACTTCGAGAATCGCATTCCCAACCAGGACCGGTACAGAAATGACATGGGCATTGGACATGACTTTCGTCTTGTCCATGTTCATTTGCAGCCCTACTAGTTGGGAGGCCTTGCTGAGGTCATTGAGCATGGTGCCAAGGTCCTCCAGAGATTCTGCCATGACTACGATATCATCTGCGAATCGAAGGTGAGTGATGTATTCGCCATTGATGTTGATGCCGAGTCCGGTCCAGTCTAAGAGCTTGAAGACATCTTCCAGCGCAGTGGTGAACAGTTTCGGAGAGATAACGTCTCCCTGTCTCACGCCTTACTGCAGCTGGATCGGTTTTGTACTCTTATCCTGGATGCGGACCGACATAGTAGCATTTTTATACAAACACTTCAATACTTCGATATATCGATAGTCAATTTGGCACCTCTGAAGGGACTGCAGCACCGCTCAAGTTTTGACAGAATCAAAGGCTTTCTCATAGTCCACAAACGCTTAACATGTTGTATGTGTATATAGTTATATCTTTATTTATTTGTATATGTATGTTTATAGTTTTAGATGTAGGTATTTATTTGTATTTGTGTATATATAAGTATGAATATATTTATTGGGCATCCCGCATATACGGTAATTTAATTAATTTCATTTATTTTAAATGCTTTTTTTAAATATATTCTATTTACATTGCACCTAACTCGCATTATTTTTGCTCCATCCTAGGTCGACTGGTAGAAAATCCGCCTTGTACTGTCATTTTGTGCTAAAGTTTTTAAATAAAGAAATATAATATAATATTTCTAAGAATGAAGTACTTAATGAGATATTTAACTGAATTTTATGATTCGAAGACTTTCCATTAGATGAACAGCAATTATAGCGATTTCATAATATAATTGCATTTAAAAATTCACTTATAACAGCGTATTTTTACCGAGATGCGACTTCCATATGTTTTTATGTGAGCCAAGGTGCATTTTACCCAAGGTTGTAAAGTCTAATTAGTAGAGTTCTTTATGGTAACGCACTAAGACTTCACTATACCTTTTTTGTCCGTGTGGTGACGGAGTAAGAATACAATTCACCACCCCCTATCTTACCAGTGGATGATCGTAAGAGACGACTAAGGGATATAAGATGCATATGATATTTATGGAAGAAAAACTCGAAACTAAACCCTATACCAACACGTCTGACCAATGTGGTATAGTATGTCTATTTCTCTCCTATTGTGGAGGAGATTCGAGCCCAACAGTGAGACATATATGAGCTGGGATGATGGTGATAACTTTTTTGCCTGTGGGTATCTTAAAAGACGATCAAGTGATAAAATCTCTGGAAAAGAAAAAAAAACCCGACATAAAATCCTATGTCAACCCAATTGAGGTATTTCCTCACCATCTTCATGGAGGCGCAAGCTCACCAGTGTATATGTAACACAACTACATATGTATATATAAGCTGATGAGAATTATTAGACGTGTAAGAATTTCGTCATATTAGTATGTACATAACCCAAATGATATTTATAATTTATGTTGGCATATCATTTTCATAAATAAAGCAAAAATATAGACAGATAGGAGTTCAAATAATTTATTAATTAATTAATAAGAAAATGTATCAGATTTTTCTACTAAACATTGACAAAACGTTATATTTAATGATAATACTTATTTTTATATCTACTTATAAGCTGTGTGGTAAGGGCTATTATCAAAGGTATATTATCAACCCTTACTTTGCTCGTGGATGTCGTAAAACACGACTAAGAGCCTTATTTCGACCTAGGCCAACACTACCTGATGGCGTTTAGTCAACAATTACCTACATGCCCAAAGAGGGTTGACGTCAGGCAGGCGGCCGGTCATACGGACCACCGAAGACAAAGATCGGGTACCGGTGGTCCGCTCGCACGGCGAAGAGAGAAGATTTTACGGTGGGTCTATGGGGTCACGCGCCGCCTTCTCCGTCACCCCGGACCGATTTGGCGGGGCGAGACGCACCCATAGCCCACCAATAAAAAAAAAAAAAAGGCGGCCGGTCATACAATTTTTGCCCATAACTTTTTTGCAGTATTTAGGAAGAGGAGTAGGCACATATTGGATCGACCCAAAGTAATTGGGATAAGAACAGGAGAATGATGATGACTTATTTTTATATTTACATTAGCTGACCCATTAAACCTTCCATACAAATCTGAAAAAATAAAAAAAAACAAAAAACTCTTGAAATATGAACGTATCGTCATCTATTGGATCCAATTACGAACCATCCAGGACACAAAAAAAAAATCATGAAAATCTGTCCAGTTGTATAGTAGGAGTTGAATAAGATACACATGTAAATAAAATAACTGTTAAAATCACATTAAAATTAAGCTATTTGATAAGGTGCAATTGAAAATTGAGCTGATCGTTCTATAAGACGAAATTAAGTAAGTGAGAACTGAGTAAACGAGAAAACTTTATACGAAGTATATCTGTCAGGTCCCATCATTTTGGTCGCCGAGTATAAGAACCGAGTTTTAGTGGCCCGCTGATATAGTGACAGAGAAGTACGTGCACGGTAGGTTATGGAGTCACACAGACCTTTCCTGATTGCACCATAGCCTGCCACCAAAAATAAAGGACCTGTCATATTACCTCCCTAAAACCACAACTCTATAAATGAGAAATATGAGCCTGTATAAATGACAGTCGTTTTTTCACTCGTGAACTGAGATTGCTACTTGCCATTATTATCTTATATAAAGCAGCTTATAGAAAGCAATAGTTTAACATTTACTATTTTGAATCATTCTTAAATTTCAAGGAACTCTTCGATTCAAATAATCAAACGTCAGTCTGCTATTGTTTCGTTATAGTTAGATAAAATCATATTTGTTTATAATTTGCATACAAATTTGAGGTATTTTAAAAGACCTATAAATGCGAGACCTCTCCTATAATTTTGTAAACTAGAAGATCAGGTTAGTGAGAAACCTCTATAAGAGAAAAATATATCACGGTTCCTTGTGCTCTCACTTATCCAGATTCGACTATATATATGACTACCGAACTTTCCGGGAATATCGTATAAGCGTGTTGTAAGCAGATAACATCCATTTTAAATGAAGGGAAATTGAAATAATATCTCATATACAACTGGTACACCTATTGTAGTAGTATAGTAGACTAAACACATATGAAAAAGTTTTCCTTGTGCAAAATACCTGTCACTACCCTTTACT
Organism: Lymantria monacha; assembly: GCA_905163515.2. NCBI lineage: Eukaryota > Metazoa > Arthropoda > Insecta > Lepidoptera > Erebidae > Lymantria > Lymantria monacha. The sequence continues at coordinate 19,917,298 of LR991094.1, read as the reverse complement.
ATCCCGTAGGTGTCAGACAAACCGACTAAGGGATCGCCAGAACCGAGCAGTTTTTAACGCTAACTACAATCTAATATCCATTTGGCAAGCGCAGCGATATAGTATAATCTTCCTATAGGAAAGCCTATATTTAATAGTGGAAGTTAATAAGCTGGTGATAAGAGGTTCATATCTAAACCGGATAGGTATGTGAGTTGCAGAATATAAAGAACAATTTAAATAGGATGAAGATTACGAAATAATTTATTTTTTTATTATTTACTTAGAAAGCAGAGTCATTCAAGGCGTTAATTTTTAAATAATCTTGTCAGGTATGTGCTACATCATACCTCAGGCTAAGCCCAGAAACTTGCTTAAGCCACGCCACGCAGTCTATAACTTAATACTAACAGATGCATTACATAATATATATTATTATATTATGTCAAAAATAGCACATATATTTTAAGCACGCGTAATTTCAAAAGTTTATTGGCCTTATCTTATATAATATTCGTTCGAAAGTACTCGAAAGCGCCGTCCAGTACGTACTAATAAAATGAATTATATTAATATGTATGTATATATTTATTAAGATAATTATATTTTATTTTCATTTATTAGAAGTTTATTTAAAGATTATTTTAACAGTCCGCTCTATATAAATAAGTCCTGGAACTGTTGTATTAATAATAATAATAATTAGTCTTTATTTTATCTTATTATTCAACCCATTCTCTACATTAAGAATACAATGTGGCTACTATTGATACTACGTTGACCAAACGGGTTGTAATAGCGTTTTATTTCGAGGTTGGCTTTTTCTTATAGTTAATGCAATCTTTAGTATCTTATCTTGTCCCTAGGAATAGACTGGGTGGTTACATATTGTGCATGCACATGTATTGTGCGTGCTATGCACATTGTTCACTATCCAGAATACAAAACATGCAATTGAATAAAAATACAATAAATCGAAATAACTATTTATTGTAAATAGTTATTTCAATTTATTGTATTTTTCACCGGACTATTAACAACTATGTATTTGTGAATCCCAAAAATATTTCTTTTATGTGAAAATCGAAAGCATTCTACCAACAATTCAGAGAACCGCTATCTAAGTAGTCATCTGCGTGCCCATGCTGAATATGACGCCATCTATTATAAATTTATATACAAGGTACTCTTATATCTTTCCATATATATTTTTTTAAGATCCTGCACTGATGAGTAGTGCTTGGCAGACAGTTTTTATGGCAGACAAAAATATCCAATTAGTATATATAAGTTCTATCCATACCCAGAACAACTATTTGTGAATGGCACAAAGAATTGCCCTGTACAAGGATCGACAACAATCATCGTGGTAGGTCGCTTAGATTAATATACTCCATCTACCTATGCAGTCGACTTGAGTGAGTAATGAGTGAGGCAATCTCGTGCATAAACAATGAAGTATGAACAAAAATAAATATATTACAGTATGCATGCTCTAAAAAGTACTAATTAATATTATTCATCTAGATTACAGTATCTATATTGTTGCTCGCAGATGTCGCTACGAGAATTAATTTCTTCCGCTGTCGGTAGATGGCGGTACAAAGCTTGTGAACTATGAAATTCCTTTGAAAATCTGTCACTGGTCACCTCTTCGTTGTCGAATACAGTTTTCTGCATTCGTGATATAAAAGGAGTAATTTTACACACTAAAAGTCGAATACAACTTGTTTCTTCTTCGGTGCCTTGTTCCTGAATTATTTCCTCAATTGCTCCAGGTAGAGATGTATTTTTCGCAGCTGTAATAAGATCCTGAAGTCGTCTTGATTTTTTATTTAGAATCCATGACATAGGGTCTTCTGATCGAAAATGTTCTGATTTACGCTTAGGTCCTGCTAAGAATGATGATATCTGAAAAAATAAATTAATGGTAGCTATACATGCGTGAAGATAACACTTGCTTACATCCCGCCAAAAAGATAAACCTACAATGATGATGAATGATGCTAATAAGGTAAACATAAAATGAGACGAATAGATATACCCCCGTATTCTAAGTCGTTACCTCGAAACTTCCTCGACTCGACTCACCCTCAATGAGGACGTTTCATATTCACAGTTGTCATTTTCATCCTTACCTTTAAACATTTCCTCAAGTGAGGTAAGGTTGAGTCGAGGACACAAATGTCAAAGTATCGCAACGTATCTTACGTTGCGATACGCCTTGAGGATACCTTAAGGAGGTGTTCACATATAATTTATTGTCAAATTATTTACTACTATTTGCATTCTGCAAAAAATCTAAAGGAATATCACACGAATTTTCAAAAAGTTTACGTAAACCTAACAACCAACTACGCTTAGGTACCAATTGCGCCCACTATATAAGTGCTAACTGCTTTACCATTTTATATAACAGGAAACTTTCAAGTGATTGGCTAAAATTATAACTTTGAATAGAGTAGGCACTATCATAGTAACCGTTATTTAATATTTTCAGATATTTTTTTTCATGATTTGCATAAAATCAGCCAATCAATAGTGTCAAGAATTGTGACCAAACTTGCCAACGCTTTAGATTAAGTAAGCGTAAAAATATTATTTCACCGTTTTGCAGTATTTCCTGGTGTAATACGATGTATTGATTGCTCTCATATACAAATAAAAATCCATTTTTTTCATTTGGGCAAGCCAGGGAACAAATGACTGATGAATTACCATAAATTTTTAAAGTGCCAACATAGTAAAGCAAATTTCTTTAACTTTACGACGTTATTTGTGACGTATTACCTCCACTCTTCCTTACTGGAGGAATTTCAAAATTTCCTCAAGTTTACGATTATGAATACCGATGTTGAGGAAGGTTCGAGGCGATCCTCGAAATTGCCTTAGCTGAGTGTGAGTGGAGGCGATTTCGAGGTTACGACTTAGAATACGGGGGATAGTCTCAGAAATAGGCTACTATAAATTTCAATTATTGTAAGATTAATACCAATCTTTATAAATTAGTTTAGATACATTTTTTTTATTCAGACTGCATGTCTAACATCAAGGGCATCATAAAAACACACGTAAGTAAGTAGACAACGGTGTGCTGAGTGTGAGTTTTGTCATTAAGATGACGCATTCTACAGCGAGCGCGTAAGCATGTCATTTGTATGAAGAAATGTATTTATAAAAACCCGATAACCAAGCCAAAAATGATGTCACAAGCGGGATTCGAACCCGCTCCTATTGGGATTCCAGCCCAAACGTGCTGCCACTACACCACCGTGAACTATTGTAGGACATGCAAATCTCGCTTCGTATCATATTTACGTCTTAAGGTGACGTAATCGTTCGAATCCCGCTTGTGACATTATTTTTCGCTTCGTTATCGGGTTTTTATAAATAATTAAGCATATTAACTGTATGTCAATATTCTATATCATTCTCTCGCAAGCTCAACTCTATAGGTACATACATTTTTGTTCTTTTTTAGAATCACTCTTTGTTTTCTAAAATTCCAAATCATAATGATCCTATAAACGAATTCACTTTAAAAAATTATAGATATATGCACACAAATTTTTCATAGGAATATTATGAACACGAAAGTATAAATACCAATGTATATATTTTTTTCTTTAAATAATTATACGTTGAAAGTCTGACATTCGTTGTTTTTTGATAGGCCGGCGAAAAAATCTTATATTCACCAACCTTCAGGACTAGTAATGATACGAAAAGAGACAATCTAAGAGGCAACTAAGGAAAAAGAATGATGAAAAACAAACATAAAATATCAGCAAAATAAATATTCCTGTAGGAATATGGTATTATGGGAGCGAATCTTTGGACATACATACATACATATCATCACGCCATATCCCTTGCAGGGTAGGCAGAGAGAACAGAGTGCCAGAGAACTCTATCTCTGCATACTTCACTCGCTTCCTCAACATTCATAATTCTCCTCATACACGCTCGCCGGTTTCGGAGACTCTTGACTCCACCTTCCTTCAGTACATGACCGATCTGGTCTAGGTAGGTTAGTCTCGGTCTCCCTCGGTACCTACATCCTTCCACTTTCGCATTGTATATCTTCTTAACCAGGCGTTCGTTCGGCATTCTTTCCACATGTCCGAACCATCGGAGCATTCCCTTTCGCATCTTTACACCAATACCCTCTTTCATACCTACTCGCTCTCTTACGTCGTCGTTACGAATGCGGTCGGTCAGCCTAACTCCACAGATTTTCCGCAGAGATCGCATTTCGACCGCATTAATTTTACTATCATACTCTTTTCTGCATACCCAACTCTCGCTTCCATACAGTAATGTTGGGACAAGCACTGCGTTATGTATTGCTACACGTGCCTTCTGGCTGAGGTGGTGGCTGCCGAAAAGTTGCCCCAACGCTCCGTTCACTCTATTTCCCGCATTCACTCTTCGCTCTATATCAGTGGTGTACCTTCCATCTCGGCTAAATCCACATCCAAGATATACAAATTCATCCACTTGCTCTAGTACATCATTACCTATTGTTACTCTTACATCTGTTCTGGTTTTATCTCTTTGAAAGACCATTATTTTGGTTTTGCTCACATTCACGCGAATCTTTGGATACATTAATAAATAAGATAGCCCACCGTATTACACTTTATCTCCTCATTATGCGTGTGTGTTATAAAATAGAAACATACAGAAGATGTCTTCAAAAAGACTAAAGCAGTTGCCAGTTGCACGCGCTGATTATGAGGGTTGGAAACCTATGTCCTATGTCACGTAATAGCTGTTATTCAAGTTTTTTGGTGCTTATACCATTTCTATCTGTTATTAATAATTTCTATGGTAAAGCCTCAAAGACCACGCAAAAAATTTGCACAGCGATATACTTGCTTTCTATTACATAGGATTGCATATGATACAGCGAAATATCGGGTTGTTACATTCCTGTTTAACCTTTTGAAAAGAAACAAACGTTGGAGTCCAGTAATGTGATGTACATGAGCTTAGATGATTTTTTTTTAAAGACAACTTGCGGCACTAAGGACATGATCTTTATATAATAGGGGACTTTACAAACTTATAATCAACGGACACAAATTACACTCACCCCCGTATTCTAAGTCGTTACCTCGAAACTTCCTCGACTCGACTCATCCTCAATGAGGACGTTTCGTATTCACAGTTGTCATTTTCATCCTTACCTTTAAACATTTCCTCAAGTGAGGTAAGGTTGAGTCGAGGAAACAACTGTCAAAGTAAGGTACGTTGCGATACGCCTTGAGGATACCTTAAGGAGGTTTTCACATATAATTTATTGTCAAATTAGGATAGTTTATTGAATATTTGTATGATAATTCGTACATTTATTTAACTCGACGCTATTTGCATTCTACAAAAAATCTAAAGGATTATCATACGAATTTTTAAAAAGTTTACGTAAACGTAACAACCAACTACGCTTAGGTACCAATTCCGCCCACTATATAAGTGCTAACTGCTTTACGATTTTATATAACAGGAAACATTCAAGTGATTGGCTAAAATTATAACTTTGAATGGAGTAGGCACTATCATAGTAACCGTTATTTAATATTTTCAGATATTTTTTTTCATGATTTGCATAAAATCAGCCAATCAATAGTGTCAAGTATTGTGACCAAACTTGCCAACGCTTTAGATTAACTAAGCGTAAAAATATTATTTCACCGTATTGCAGTATTTCCTGGTGTAATACGATGTATTGATTTTCTCTCATATACAAATAAAAATCCATTTTTTTCGTTTGGTTGTCCAAACGAAAAAAATGGATTTTTGGATGGATGCCAGAGAACAAAATGTTACCATAAATTTTTAAAGTGCCAACATAATAAAGCAAATTTCTTTAAATTTACGACGTCATTCGTGACGTATTACCTCCACTCTTCCTTACTGGAGGAATCTTAAAATTTCCTCAAGTTTACGATTATGAATACCGATGTCGAGGAAGGTTCGAGGCGATCCTCGAAACTTCCTTAGCTGAGTGTGAGTGGAGGCGATTTCGAGGTTACGACTTAGAATACGAGGGTCAGACTCAGAACAACAAATTGTGGATCAAAGAGAACAATACTTAATCAGGACAATAAGTATTGTCAAACGTGGGAATCGAACTCATGGCATTAGAGGTCGGTATTTTTATCATTTTTAACCACTACACCGTCTGTGTAGACAGATGATGATGATGATGATATTTAGGCTACTTACCTATATTCTTTAAATATCTGCTTGTTTACAATAATATATTATAAAGATTTCACTTACCAATTGCGCAAGAAAAACTAGAGCATTGACAGCAACCGCACTTATTTGATTCGTTTGAAGTCCAAACAACCGAACTAAATGTCGCAGAGGAGTCAAAGGGCTCTGACTTTCGTTGACATCATAGTTAGGCACTTCGCCTTGCGTAAAAGATTCACTTTCTCCATGTGCATTCTCTTCATTATCAAAAGAATTCTGAGGCCATCTTTTGTTTGAGGTTTGGACTTTGTTATTTCCAGTGTGAAATGCTCGTACTACGAATTCCGCTACTTTCATAGCCACTGATTCAGAACCTGAGGTAACAACATAAGTTGTTTAAGAATTAAAAAATATCAGTCTGTTAATTACGGTTTAGACGGTCTTTTATCTATATTGAATACCTACTCCGACCACCTATCCTGTCACCCATCGTTATCCTACCTACACTTACCTATGCCTGTATTTAGATCATCATTCTCCTACTCTTATCCCAATTGGAATAAGAGTAGGAAGTAATTACTTGGGGTACAAGTACAAGTAATTACTTGGGGTCGATACAGTATATACCTACTCTTATTTCATAGTACATATTGTAAGAGTTATTGGCGATAGTTTTATGACCGGCCGCCTGCCCGACGTCAACCCTCCTTGGGAATGTAATTGCTGACCAAACGGTATCAGATGGAGTTGGCCCAGGTCGTTATAAGGCGGTACTGGACGTCGTTGGCCTCCTTTTGAGAGGAAGTCATCTCTGCAAAGAAGGCCGCGGAACGGGAACGCGAAGCACTCGCGTCTGCGAACTCGCTCCGCCGGCGGCGACCAGGGAGAGAGAGGCGCCGCTACGCGCACCTCCTCCCACCGCCTTGACGGCTGACTGGACTGGACGTATTCCGGCCGCCAACATCTATGGCCGGCGAGTCCCACACACCCTCCCGTCTGTCATTGGCAGGGAATAGTGCGTAAAAGCCACAGCGTAAAAAAAAAGGCTATCAAAAACAGACTGTGCAGAAAAGGATATTACAGCATTTCGGATTATCTAAATGATAATACGGAATGGTTATGAGCAGCTCCTCTCTCAGCAATTGCCCTTTTAATGTTTATCACTTACTCTTGTATTATTTGTATTATCTTAATTGTACAGTGTAGCGTGTTTTGCCTAACGAGTTATGTATTTAATTATCCAAGCTATCTGTTTCAAATTTATAGATTATGGTGTGGTCATGCTCACTGAAAAGGTCTCTGCTTGCGGTAGCTACGTGGAGCGGATCTCTCCCTTCCCTCCAATGTGGTTGAGGGGCGTGATGGCTGCTCTAATAGTTAACTCGTGATCGGGTGCCGCTTGTGGGATCTGGTCCAGCCATTTTTCTTTCTTTTTTGTTTTATAAATATTCTTAGTTTTATTTTGTATTATATACAAAATTTTAAAAATGAATCTTTACTCGAAGGGCATATCACTGGAGCTAACATAAATTAAACATGTAACCAAACTCTTTTGTGAAAAAATATAATAAAAAAAAATGACGAGCCCACTGAGTTTCTTGCCGGATCTTCTCAGTATGTGGATGCTTTCCGATCCGGTGGTAGATTAATTAAATTTAATTTAAAAAAAAACAATGTAAAATTGACAATATGTAAGTGCCCCTATGGGGCTTATGCAAAATAAATGATTTGATTTGAAACAAAAAGAAATTCTACCATTTCTACTTGAAAACTATCTATATCACCGATAAAAACAAAAGTCTGAAACTGCAATCTAATGTTGATTAATTCAATTTATATAATTGCTATTATTATTAACATATTTTTACATGTCCTTGTTATATATAAATTCTAGCAACCCGCCCTTGCTTTGCTTTGGTATTCGGACGTTCTGTCCTCGCATTTTAAATATATTTGATAACTTCTATAATATCATTTTAAGGGTATATGTAAAATCTCTAATTTTTCTACTATAATATGTATTACTTCCGTGTGGTGACGGGGTAAGAATACTATTCACCACTCCATCTTACTCGTGGGTGATCGTGCGAGACGACTATATAAGGGATATAAAATGCATATAACATCTATGCGAGAGAAGGAAAACTCGAAACAAAACCCTATACCAACACGTCTGACCAGCGCGGTATAGTAGGTTAATTTCCCTTCCATTACGGAAGGGGCCCGAGCCCAACAGTGGGACTTTTATGGGCTGTGTTGATGATGATGATGAATATGTGTTATACATATACCTTTCTCTTAATCTATTGACGAAAACCGCATTAAAATCTGTTCAGTAATATAAAAGATCTAAGCGTACAGATAGTATTGGCGACTTTATTTTATACTATGTCTAGATTAATATAAGTTCTTATTTTTACTTATTTCTGCAAGCGTCCCGTTCCGACATAAATAATGTTAATTATTCACTATTACTGCCTGAGATTAAACAACCAATGTACACCACCGCATTGTTTTCATAGAATTTATTTAAAAAAAAATACACTCACCAAGATAATCTGTAGCAAATTTCATTCCATTACTAATTTTATCCATTATCCCTTCATTTCTATGTATTTGATCGCTATAAACGGCTTGGAATGTAAAAAGCAACACATAGAGCACATGTGACGCCATCTTGACGACGCAACTTGAACTACAATGAGATCAACGAGCAGGGGGGACATTTCCATGGTTCGGTTCTTACTGTAATGTGCGCGCAAGCGCAATTGTGGTACTAGAGCATAACATTTTCAAATAATAATTGTTTCTAAGACCTTATACAGGATGGAGTACCTAGACATATTTTTTATACCAATTATTGTAAGAACAGGTTTAATGTGATTAACAAATTTCAAAAATATTTCTTAAAACTGCTAATAGGTGGCGCGACTTGGTTCAACATTTATTAGGATGCACATAAAAATATTTATGATGAACAGCATCATAGTTCATTTACGACCCACGGCTGGGCTCAGACTGCCACAATGGGAGGGCAAGATCCTCTATCGTGTGAATTATATTTACACTCCATCCCACACGGTAGAATGATGCTACAGCTTACCAGTAGTCCTACTTACTACGGATATTAAGGAATCGGTACCGGTGGTCACTCTAAGCGGCAATAGGGAGATAATACGGGTTTATGGAGCTGTACGCCGCCCTTCCGTTGTCCCGAACTGTCCGGGCGGGGTTGGTCCAATAGTAGGTACTGCCAAAGAATATAGGATCATTGCGTTGTTAAGCACCTGGAGTTTTATTGCTGCTAGCAGAAAAATACACATTATAATAATTGTAACACGAATGAGCTGAGATAGGTACCACTTTATATGACACATGCCACAATATAGATAAAATGCCCAAGTAACCAAATTTTTTTTACACAACATTCTGCTCTAAAGAAATACGGGGAGCTTTACAATCATATAATTAACGTACACAAATTATAGCCAGACTCAGGACAATAACGTGTGTAACGTGTAAACACACGATACCGGCACGGTAGTCGGTACCACCGGTCTTTACCACTACGCTAAATGAGCAGTCAAATCTTAAATCAAGTGAATCTAATTTATAAAAGTCATCTCATTACTAACCAAGCGTCGATTTTCACCTATTTAATTCCAATGTAAAATCTTATATTATTATCAACGACCACCGAAGACAAGGACCGGGTACCGGTAGCCCACTCGCACGGCAAGAAAGAGGTATATGTAGGGCGAGTCTATAGGGTCACGCCGCTTGGTCGGTCGGCGTGTGATTACTCCATAGCCCTCCGCCAAAAAAAATATATTTATCTAAAATTATATTTGTCTGTATAGATTAAATTTGTCTGTATAAATTTAATTGTGATGAGTGGTTTAAAATTTGGTAGTGGTTGAATAATTTTGGGTCGCAAATGAATGGCTTTAAAATTCAAGACATCCAATAAGTCTCGTCAGTTAGGGCTTCAAATCTCATTCGTGAAACGTGGGTTTGTTAGATATCTACTCATTTTCCAGAGGAAAATTCACGTGGACTAGTAAATTAACGGAAAGTTTATTTATTTATTTACATATTTATTTATTTATTTATTTATTTATTTATTTATTTATTTATTTATTTATTTATTTATTTATTTATTTATTTATTTATTTATTTATTTATTTATTTATTTATTTATTTATTTATTTATTTATTTATTTATTTATTTATTTATTTATTTATTTATTTATTTATTTATTTATTTATTTATTTATTTATTTATTCATTTCTTTATTCATTCATTCATTCATTCATTTATTTATTTATTTAATTATTACAACTGTTATCTTATTTCATATGTCATACATACCATACATACATACATCTAGTGACTGGTACCTTAGCTAAGCTGTTGTAGCAACTTGTATTAAAGGTACCAGTTCGTTTTTTTAAATAATGAGCAAATATATGGTGACATTTGGTGAAATAAAAATTAAAAATAATGAATTGAAAAGTTTAAATTAAAAATAATGAATTGGAAAGTTTGTGTGTGAGTATGTTTATGTAGGTGTGTGTGTGTAGTATGTGGGTCTGTGTGTGAGGGTGTGAATGGTTGTGTTAGTCTTTATATTTTATGGTAACTTATTTCTTGAGAGAACTTTAGATTGTGAGCATATTTTCTGTTTTGTCGTAATCCAATTTCAATAGATAATTTGTGATTGTCTTTTTAAAATCGTATTCTTTAAGTGTATATATGTTTAATGTCTTTGATATAATATTGTAAAGTTGTGGCCCTAAGTACCAGACTAACCGTTTACTAAATGACAGGTTGCATTTATGGGGGTGACAGATTATGTCTTTACGACGCTTCTCGATGATTTTATACGGGGTGTTATGGTGTTGGAGGGAGACTACAGTGTAAATAAAAAGCTGTCTGACGTTTAATACCTCCCAAATTCTGTGTAAATCTATTGTTGGAAAGAGCCGTGGGTGAAAATTACTGACTTTCAGAACGGCTCTTTGTGCTCTCTCTAACTTTATCATGGATGTTTTTGGTGCACTACCCCATACTGTTATACAATAAGTGATGATAGATTGACATAAGGCAAAATATATTTTTTTGATAGTCTGGAATTCAGCGATGTGTCGGAGAGTTTTAAAAATGAAAATCATTTTTCTTACACGAGAGGTTAGGGTTTCAATATGTGTTATAAAACTAAGTCTCTCATCGAGAATAATCCCTAAGTATTTGGTGGTATGTGAACGTTCTAGTTTTGGGCAAGTGCAAGGTGAGACAAAGACAAGTTATATTTATATGGAATTGGTGCAGCAAATCTTTTTTCTCTAACAGATATAAGAAAACTAAAACATTACAGGATGTTTTTGGTATAAAGAAAAAAGGTTCGAATCCCACTGTGACAATCATTTTTCGCTCGTGATCGGGTTTTTATAAATAATTAAGCATATTAAATGCTAAATTTCAGTAATTTGAATAACAGGGTTGTGTCATCGTTTAATATAATTCTAACTGCAAAGTTAGAGTATTAAGTCTATACAATGTGTAAACAATGTCGGGTAGATGGCACAGGTCTCCTTAAAGACGAAAATATAATACGATGCGAGAATTGAATGTCTTACAATAGTTCACGGTGGTGTAAGTGGCAGCACGATTGGAACGGATTTCCAATAGGTGTGGATTCGAATCCTACTTGTACATACATACATATCATCACGCCATATCCCTTGCAGGGCAGGCAGAGAGAACAGAGTACCAGAGAACTCTATCCTTGCATACTTCACTCGCTTCCTGAACATTCATAATTCTCTTCATACACGCTCGCCGGTTTCGGAGACTCTTGACTCCACCTTCCTTCAGTACTTGACCAATCTGATCTAGGTAGGTTAGTCTCGGTCTCCCCCGTTACTTACATCTTTCCACTTTCGCATTGTATATCTTCTTAACCAGACGTTCGTTTGGCATTCTTTCCACACGTCCGAACTATCGGCGCATTTCCTTTCGCATCTTTACACCAATACTCTCTTTCATACCTACTCGCTCTCTTACGTCAGACTAACTCCACAGATTTCACTTGTGATAATCATTTTTCACTCGTAATCGAGTTTTTATAAATAATCAAGCATATTAAATGCTAAATTTCAGTAATTTGAATACTGTAGGTATAAAGATACTTACCAATACAGTTTTCAATAAAGTTTTGGCTAAGTTTTATAATTCGCTCGCTTATCTGATGTTAATGCCGACTACATAGATGACTTTGTCTAAAGACGACGCATTTCGTTTATTTTGGGTTTCATCCCCATGCAAGAACGTTCCAAATGCAATCCACAAATTAATCTATGTTCGTTGCTTATACGTTCATTGCTTATTGCTGTGTGGTAGCGGCTAAAAAAACTACCAACCCTTACTTTGCTTGTGGATATCGTAAAAGACGACGCAGCCGGTCATAAAACTATTGTCAATAACTTTGACGCAAGTGAAAATACATATTTAGAAAAAGGAGCACTACCACTCCTTACACGAAGGAAGCAAATGGGCTTTGTAACAAACTGTAATTTTTAGGACGTCCAAAAATAATGTTAGGTCTGGTAATGTGGCCATAAAGCATTACTATAGAAATCAAAATAATAACCATTTTCGTTACTAAAATGATTATTACCCAGGTAACCTAATGCTGAAGTAATTCTATTATATAAAAATAAATATATCAACTAAAAAAATTAAAACAGTATTGTATTTTATAAATATGTATTTATATTTTTAATTGTAGCACTGCAAAAAATATTACAATTTCTTAATAAAACAAACAAAATCTAAACATCATACTGTATGTTCTGAACACTTAAATTCAAAGGAGACAATGGACAAAAAGTTAATGACGTTGAATGTGTAGTTAGAAACTTTCATTGCAGCAAAATTACGTGGGGTGACGGAGTAAGAATACAATTCATAACCCTTTCATATTTGTCGGGTTAACACTTCCAATACGGGTATAGCTGATAAATTTTTCATTCCCATTGTGGGAAGGCCCAGCCCAGAACCGACACGTTCATGTACAGGGAATGACGTGCTATGTGACTTATATGGAAATAAAGGAATAAGCAATCCATTTGATATAGATGTATTATATCTATCATCATCATCTTTTATACGTATATACGTCGCACTGCAGGGCTCAATCAAGCCGACCACCGAAGACAAAGATCGGGTACCGGTGGTCCGCTCGCACGGCGAAGAGAGAGGATTTTATGGTGGGTCTATGGGGTCACGCGCCGCCTTCTCCGTCACCCCGGACCGATTTGACGGGGCGAGACGCACCCATAGCCCACCAAAAAAAAAAAAAAAAAAAAAAAAAAAAAAAAAAGGGCTCAATCAAGCCTTCGTCACAATGGGAGACAAATTGACCTATTATACAACGCTGGTTAGACGGGTTGGTTGTCTAGGTAGGATTTTATTTTCATTTCTCCTTCTCTTACTATAACTATAGCTAATCAAAATAACTTATAGAGGATTTAGCCGACGAAAGTTTAGCTGAGCCATCCATTGTATTTTTTAAATTATAGCAGCTGTTTATCTGCAAGACAATTTTCTAAAATTCACGCCTACTTAAAAGAAGTTAGCAGTACGTCTTACATGGTCCTATTTACAGACTTAATGATGTTAGAAAGAAATTACTATATATTCGGTGAGCAAATAAGCTTCGGTCCCTGGGCCTGATCTCATTAGTTGTGTTAGTTGCAATCCCATTTCAGAACCCCAGAAATAAAGGTAATAGAGAGTAATTTAGGTAATACTTGCAGGCCCTAAAATAATGGAATGTGTATTTATATAAGATCTACATATTTAAATTATACGTCCCATGTAGCGGTGGTATAAGAATGTAATTATCGCCACTCCATACTTGCTCGTGGTTGTCGTAATAATCGGCTAAGCGGTCAACAGGAAAGCGAGCAGCTGCTCCTTCCTGGAAAACAGTTAATACCTCGTTGCGATCTTCAACTCACCAGTCAAGCGTTGCGATTACAGCACTATCCTGTCATAATGAATGTATGAGGGAGGTTTATTTCCAGCTGTGGACGAAAAAAGGCTGAATGACTAACCTATATATCATCATCATCATTTCAGCTAATATATGTCCCACTACTGGGTTTAAACCTCCTCCATAATGGGAGGAAAATTGACCTACTACACCACGCTGGTCAGACGTGTTGGTATAGGGTTTTGTTTCGAGTTTTCCTTCTCTTGCATAGATGCTATATGCGTTTTAAATCCCTTAGTCGTCTCTTACGATCACCTACGAGTAAGATAGGAGGTGGTGAATTGTATTCTTACTTCGTCACCACACGGAAAAACGTATATATACTTATACACAAATAACCGTTTGGGCTACTCAGATTTCTGTAGCAGTGGTCCGCCCAAAAGGGGATAGAGAGTTACAGTACCGCGGTTTGAGGTTGCATGCCGTCCCCGTTATCGCCCCGATTGGTTTCGGCGAGGTGTCAAGAGAACAGCCTATTCTAAAAAATAGGAGATTAACACAGATGGCATTGGAGTCTAGTAGCGACCTCCAAGCCTAAATATCGTGGATTCTATTCCTACGCATGACAATTCTGTGGGAATCACAAATGATTGTTGTGTGACTGTTTCATTTCTACAAATTCTTATGACTAAAGATGACTCCTTTATTAATACATAGTTGCCTTATATATTTTAACCAAGTTCTAAAAGGAGGAGATTCTCAATTCGATTGATATTTTTTTATGTATGTACACCGATTAAACTGAGATTTATAATCCGATTTACGTGATTCTTCTTTAGTTTGATGCCGAATTGCTGCCATTTGGTACCATAAAAATTTAACATAGTTTGGTCCAGTAGTTTTCATGTTATATGATCTATTCTTGCACAATGTCTATGCTAACACACTTTGCCGTGTGATGACTGAGTAAAAATACAATTCACCACCATGTCACCCCATGACTTGCTCGTGCGTGTCGTAAAAGGCGACTTAGGTATATAATTGTATATAACATCTATGCAATAGAAACAAAACTCTGAAATAAAACCGTATACCAGCACGTCAGACCAGCGCGGTACGGTAAGTCAATTTCTCTTCTATTAATGTGGAGGTTCGAGCCCAGCAGTGGAATGTATATAAGCTGAAGTAAGATGATGCGTATATAAGCTATTTATCCTACGATTCTATTACTACTTTGTGCTTATCTCTTATCTACTTAGTATTTAACGTTAGATTCATGATAACTACTTTAAAGTTTAAAGAGCTCGACTGCTCTATTTATCATGACTTCTATATAGATGTTGCGCTTAACAGACCATAATGATCACGATCATGAACTATCACAATTTTATTTCAACACATAACGTCGAATAAGTGACATCTTACCACAATGTTTCTATTATTTATTATTCTTGGGGTTACTACTGCTGAAATGTTAACAAATGACGTAGAAGTGCTTAATGAGTTACCGCTGGACAAGCTTCTACAGCTGAAGACTTCACTTCAAGATTTTGTTACAACTGATTACGGTAATGTTACTATAGCGACCCCATCATCTTTGTATAGATTCGGAGCTCAAGCAATGGCTATACAAGGACATCCTCCTATAAAACGAAGTGATTACGAAGAAGGGTTGTATAAGAAAGGAGAAAGTAAGATCAGTAACATATTTTCTGTATCAGTAACAGCACTTGCATTTTTAGCCTTTGGTGGTTATCTTCTATGCTTAATCGTACAAGCAGTTAAAGCAAAACAAAGTTATAATGCTGTAATGCCGACTGCAACTCAACCGACCACGTTCTTTGTGAGTGCAGGGGTAAAGAAGAGACCCCAATCGCAGTTCGCTTCGTATAGCAGGAGAAAGAGAGAAAATAGTTTGAAAAAAAGTTTGAATATGTTGGATGTACCTCCAGAGGAACTGTTTTCTGCTTTGCTACAAGTGTGTGAGGGTTACACAAAATGGAGTGAACAAGAGCTAACGAGAGGTTAGAAATATATTACTTGTATGTGAAGTAAGGAATAAAGTTTGAATCATGATCGTTTACTAAATACGTGTATATGTTTTTAAATAGTAGGTACTGTGTATAATGTCTAGGAAGTTCTATTTAAGTAGCTACTTTTTATTAGAACGAACTCTTTTATCGTAAACATATTATCCATTATTCACCTGTTGATTATTAGTGTTAAGTATGTGTGTATTTCTATTAAACGTTCGTTGTACATAAAGGTCTTTGTATATATTAAAATCCTATATTTACCAATCCGTTCCATCTTAATAAGAATACATAGCACATAAAATCTTAGAAGATATTATTATTTTTCGCTTGAGAATCGAAGAACCTCAAAACACTGTTTACATTAACAACAGGAAGCCAGATTGCTAGGCAATATACCTATAATCTGTAAACGTTTTCAAACTGTCAAATAATCACGCTAACACCTAATAATAGCTGCATCTTCACTTTAAAGATTCTATTGTACATTCCACTCAAGAGAATATTCAATTCTTGTTACCATCACTTTAAAATATACTCTAATTCTATGCATATATAGTTTAAATTTGATCGCGGTGTGCATGCTTTTTATGATATTATAACATGTTGCAAGTGTTGGGTCTTGTTTTTAAGAGTTGGTAATGAGAGGATCTGTGTTCGGTCTGTCATCGCGCGTGCTCTAGTGTTTACCGACCGGTGCCCACATACATACACAGTTAGCATGATGCGAAATAGCCATAACGTGGCTTATAAAAATAAAATTTTTATTTATATACCAGCTATAAAATTGTTGGTAATTTACAAGAGTTGTTTTATACTCATAAAGGTTATTTAAATCGGAACTCGTTTATATTTATTGACAGGTACAAAGGACAATGGGCATTGCGGCCCATGAGCGGCCATCAATGAAACTAGTGTCATTTGAAAGGGGAGATCTTTGACAACAAATATTGTTCAAGGAGTACTATGAAATACCGTTTGGGAAAAAAAATATAGTTAAAATACTATTATTAAAATACTATTTTTTTTTTCATTATTATTTATGTATCCTAATATTCAATACTTTTTCTATTAGAGGTCTAAGAACCTTTGTTAAAATCGGTCTCGCCATGTTTCATGCGTCAACCAATCAGCGACGAGCGCCGCTCGCACTCGGCGACTCGGCGATTACCGTTATGCTCGAGCGCACAGCGCAGTCCATCGTTGACATTTGTTTCGTTGAGTACTGTGCGATTATTATTGTTTGACAATTTCTTTTGACTCTGGCTTGCATATCGGACTTGTTAATATCTATCTTGGTGACTTGTGCTCGTTTTTTTGGACTTTTTTTAAGCAGATTCCTATAACAATGGCAGATAATCGCCAAGTGTGTATTTTATGTAATCGATCCGTGATAAACAGAAGAAGATACGAAATAACCCGTGCTCGGTTTGAAGAACATCCCGCTGTAGGCCAATATATCTTTGAAGCTCTTACCTCTGAAAATCAGGTAAGTACATCAAACGAAATCATTATTTCTTAGTTGTCACGTCAACAATATAGTACTGTTTAACTTGAGGTGGTCACAGTGTTTTAACTCTCGCGCATTGAGATTACATTTCGCTGTAAGTAGTAAGTAAACTGTTACCGACGCGGCGACGTTGTCGTTCCGTTTGATCCACGGGGCGAGAACGGGATAGAAGTATCGGTATTTACGTACGAGTAAGCGAGATAATTAATACTGCTTAGGCAATCGAGTAAAATATTTTTCTTTATATTTCGCTTTGTTTGAACAGCGTTCAATGAAAATAACTAAGCGTTTTGACTAATTGTAATACTCTCATTTTCAGATACAATACAATGGTCAGGAGTACATTTGTCGACCATGCTGGCAACGGGCAGAAAGAGCTGCGCAGCCAAGAGAAGACCGTCCACACGAATGGGTATTACATATTGAAGAATATTCAAGACTCCCTAATACAGCAACGAGTTGTATGTATGAAAACTGCAGACGAACGGATCTCCGAAGGATTCCGGATAACATTAAAGTGACATTCTTGATTCATTTTAATTTTTATATTCCAAATAGTGCAAGAGTTTGCGATCATCATTTGGTATCCAATGATTGGGATCAAATAATTGACAGCCCTAACTTGCTCCACGACTTCAATGCCACACATTTTGTGCATATCATGAGCCTCATGAAAATCGCGGTGCTTCGAGGATCTATACTAGATTTTGATAATATAGATGACATGGACCCAAATGAAGTATACATCCGATTAGGCGTTAGTCGAGACCAATTTATGAATATTTTGGAACAAACTCCTTCATTGTCGAACGTATCAACACGCCCGAAAACATCTTTGGCATGCTACTTAATGAAACTGCGAAGCGGTGAAGCAAATGAAAGGCTGGCGACGCTTTTTAATATGAGCCGTAGAACCCTAGAACGACATTTAACGTTCGCCAGAGACTCTCTTTTACTGGACTTCGTTCCCCGGCATCTTGGTTATGATCATCTCAATAGAATTGATGTAGCTAACCGAAACCTACAAGTTCCAAATGCAATTTTTGGAAATGCAAATGCCTTAAACAGAAAGGCAATTGTGATAGCAGACGCCACTTATATATATATATACAAAAGTCCGCAAACTATTTATTCCAAAAGCGATCATATAGTCTACACAAATACACGAATTTGTTGAAACCGTTTTTAATAGTGTGCTGCGATGGCCACATTTTAGATGCCTTTGGGCCATATTCAGCCATAGAATCAGATGCACAAATAATGAAAAATATGATTGACGACGAAGGAAATCCTTTCCATTGGTTTTTTGAACATGGAGATGTGTTCATCTTAGACCGTGGGTTTCGCGACGTAATCGACGACTTACATGCCTATGGTTATGAAGCTCACTTACCGAAAACAAAAAATCGAGACGAAGATCAATTGACGACAGAACAAGCGAATAAGTCTAGGTTGGTTACTATGTGCCGCTGGGTTGTTGAAGTTATAAATGGTTGGTTCAAACGCGATTTTAAACTATTCCGACAAGACTTTTTCAATCGTGCTTTGCCTCATATGATGACAGATTTTAGAATAGGTGCTGCATTATTGAATGCTTGCAGAGAACCATTGTCAGATAACGTTCACGCTGAAACATTTATAGAAGTTATAAACCAAAGAGTGAACCAACCAAATAACCTAGCAGAGTATGTCCTAGCCAACAACCTTAATCGTAGACGGGCTAGTTTCGATAGCATTACAGGAAACCAACCTAACATAAGTGATTTTCCTTTGCTGACTGAGGACGATTTAACCATTTTTGCACTTGGTACATACCAAGTGAAGCTAGCCTGCAGCTATTATGCGGAGCATGTGCGACAAGGTCTCTATAATATAGAAACGTATAGGGACCCCGATGTTACAGGCCTAGGCAGGTACGGCATCACAGCAACAAATGTTTGGCTGCTAAGATGTCGAATACAATCTAGACATACTAGGTCAAAAATATATTATTCGTACATTATAGTAGATAGAGAGAAAAGCGGCAGAGAAGCCATAGAAAACTACTATTGCAGTTGTCTAAGCGGTAAGCGCACTCTTGGTTGCTGTGCCCACATTATGTGTGTAGTGTGGTATTTAGGGTGGGCGAGAAACCAAGAGGAAGATATCCGTTTACCAGCTCATTTTTTAAACGATATTATTGTAGACGACAATTGAATCCCATCATTTTCTTTTTTTAAAGGAATACTAGCATTATATACGAGCATTGTATATGTGTCTGTCAATAAATCGATGTATTTAATAACCAATTAACCTTTAGTTTTATTTAATCCATCATTATCTTATACTTAGACATGCATTACGTTTTATCATTTACGTACTTTCGGTTTAATTAATTCGATTTTTTTATATGATCAACGCTTTATAACTTTTTATCTAAACAAGTTGCCGAAATAATTTTTTGCAGTCTTAATATATACATAATTGTCGACTAAAAAATATATAGGACAGATGTGGCCGCCGATGGGACAAGCGCCATACATTTTTGCCCATTGTCCTTTAATTTCAATGTATGTAATATTGATATCTCATAGGCCATAGCGACGATTTACGTAATAAAAATTCTTTTAATTTGATGATGAAGTAAGAATATCATGTGTCACAAACCTATTCTCCTTCGTAATTTATAATGTAAGTGGATAACACCATTGCAAGAGAAGAACAACTTATAAAAATCATATGCAAAACTTTATGGCAGACGTCAATATAGTACCTACACTCATTTTCATCTTATGGTGAATGTGTTAGTGATTGCTCATGACCTACATTTAAGTTGAAAAGAAAGAAAAATGCATGAAATCTAAAACTGTGCTCATTTAAATCGCCATTTTTATTGAATATGTAGATAAATCGTTAATTAATGCTATATGGTAGCTGCTCCGAATACTACCAACCCTCACATTGCTCGTGGATGTCGTAAAAGACAACTAAGAGCTTTACGGTTTGTTCCAACTTCATGTCAATATAAATGCCGTCTGGTCAATAACTACATTCCCAAGAAGGGTTATAACGGACAGGTGGCTCTTTATAAAACTAATGGCATAACTTTTGCAATATATATGATGGACGTATGTACTAATTGCATTGACCCTAAATAATTGGCGTAAGAGCAGAATGATGAAGATCATAATATGGAATACGTAAGTAAATCTGATTCTGATTATCTAAACAGCTGTTGGAGTTCCTCAGAAATGTATAATTTCTGCATTTTTTGTCTCGCGTCTGTCACGCTTTTGTCCGCGAGTAGTAAGCAGAGTTAGATTCAAGTTTCACCATACAATTTATTAATCCACGTAACAGTGATTATGGCGAGGATATTACCGTTTAGTGAAATGTATCCAACATTCCTTAAGTTCGAGGTTCGAATTGCCAGAGAAAATCCTTAATAATTGGCAGAATTTGCCAACAAGGCTTCCTCTTTGCTGGAACTAAGATTCGAACCTAGAACTTCACTATCCATATAGTAGGTATACACGGTATATAATGCTAGACAACAGTATTTGAAGATGATTTTGCATTTTTATTAAGTAATAAAGAAGATAGTTATTTATAGTATTATTTTATTTAAAAAAATCGATAAATATTCGTTTAACTAAAAGTGGTGAAACCGGCAGCCGGCAGCTATAAGCTACGTACTTTACAAACCAGACACCACATGTCTCTCCGTTGATGACGTGTAAATACAAGCCCCTCTTATATTTTAGATAATTATCTTAACCCTAGCTATAGAATACCGTTTATTGCCCTGTAATAAAAAACAATTAAAAGGGAAGCTTCTATTTTCAAAAATAAAAATTATAGAAGAATTTTATAAAACAGTGTAAATTTTTCACAAACCGTAACGAACGAGAGTTTTAGCCTGAAAATTCGGACTGTGTATCAATATATCGATATTGATACACAGTATATATTAATATAATATTGACACTTAGGTACTTGAAGTTATCAGAAAAATATTACTGTTATATTCAAATACTGTTACTGAAGTTAAAGATTATGTATATTCACACAAAAATATATATTCAAAGGAATAATTTAACATTTTATTTTAATGCCTTGTTTTATTCAAACTAATAGGCCCTCAATGATGGAGCGTGTTTAGGTCAAAGGTTTACGATTGAGGACTCTCTAAACTAAATTGAATTTGACTCGGAATCACGTCGTAAAAGAACTCATTGCAAGACTACAATTGATGACAAATGTTATGGGAAATATATATCTCTTATTGGTTTGTAAAATGAAACAATACAGGTAATCACATTTAGTATTTTATTATATCATTCATAGAGATAAAGATAAGTGAATTAAAAATATGTTATCATCTCATCGTCTCAGCCTATCGCCGTCTACTGCTGGATGTAGGTCTCCCTCATGTTACGTCACAGAGTGCGGTCCTAGGCCGCTTGCATCCATCGACGACCAGCAACCTTCACCAGGTCAAAATATATTATTAAGATATTAAAATAAAAAACGAGAGGTGTCAAGGGACACCCGGATGGAACGAAGTTCTATTTTAATTATATATTTTTTTTCTGCCTTAAGCGATTTTTTTCGTTATATTTTAGCCAATTTGCAAAATATCTTTATAAATTTATAGCCTATGTGTTATTCTGATGTGCAATAGTTTTAAAGATTTAAGCATAAATAGGGATATAGGGACAGAGAAAGCGACTTTGTTTTATGTTGTGTCGTTACAACTTTGTTGTGTCGTGACAACTTTTGGTCTTAATTTTTTCCGTCTAGCCCCCTTTCGCAACGCGCGATAAGGAACTTCGTTCCAAAAAGATAATTCACGTAATTATGAGTTAGACTAAGAATCTGTCCGAAAGAGTTGAAGTCTGGTTTATGGACAATGTTTGGCTGAAGTGTAGTCCTTTTTTATAAAAATGTAATCTTGTTACTGCTTAATAGAATACCCACCATCGAACTATCATTGATTTACAACCGAACAAGCACCCAGTTCTAGGATCTAATTAATAATTTGCTACAAGACTCCACCAACATTCCCCCTGATAGTAACTTTTTTTGTTATCTAATATTTCTTAGAATTCTAGTAACGACAGCGGTTGAAGCTCGTTTGTTTTTAAAAGTACGCAGTTGACTATATATTTTATGATTTTTGATAGATATTATTTGGGGTCAGCACAATATGTACTTTGCTTCCATCGTACATATTGCATAAAGTTATTGGCAATAGTTTTATAACCGGCCACCTGCCTGACGTTATCCCTTGGGAATGTAATTTTTGATCAAACAGCATTAGTTGAAGTTGGTCCAGGTAATAAAGCTCTTAGTCATCTTTTACGACAGCCATGAGTAAAGTAAGGGTTGGTAGTATTCTTAGCCGTTACCACAAAGCAAGCTTTTAAAGTATACATACCTAAATTCTATAGTGTGAAAAATCTTATTAATTCATGTAAAACAAATAAGATTTAATAAGGAGTCATTTGCCTGATGACCTTCTTTGAAAATAGAGTTTATTGACGATAACCGCCAACTAAATATTTGTTCACTCTTTCAAGCATATCACATAAATAAAACTAGGCTCGGCTTTTGATCAAAAATGTTGCTACAAGTCCTTAAAGTTTGTCGGATGAATAAGTTATTTGCACGAAAGATGGGTCTTAATAAGGTTTCTATAAAAGATTGTGACATTTTAATAATTTTTCGAAATGTCTGAATTTTTTTTTTTTTAATTTTCAAACTCCATAGCCGTTCTTTTGGCTTCTCAGTCGTTTTGAAAACTTTTACACAAGGTGAATTATAGACAGAAATTATATCTACTTATGTTTTATTTATGGTAATTCCTACGAAACTTTATCGCAAATTTGCACCTTGATGGCAGTCGGCCATTGCTATCGGCGCTTTTCATTGTAATGTTAATTGCCTAACTTTATGAGATCTACAAAACAGCAATTGCAATATTCTTGCTTTAAACTAGAAATGTAATTGCATTTAACTCGTACATCCTAAACTCATCAGAAAATTTTATAGAACCTTTCAGTGATAGAATTGACAGCAGTAATCTTCTACAAAGCACTGCCCTCTTTATGTTCGCGGATGCCGTTCAAGATTTATAAGTGCATAACAAGCAAGAGTTATCCGTGTAGTGACGGAGAGAGAATACAATTCGCCACCCCCTATCTTACCCGTGGGTGATCTTAAGAGACGATTAAGGGATATTAAATGCATATAACATCTATGCAAGAGAAGGTAAACTTGAAACAAAACCCTATACCAACATGTCTGACCAGCGCAGTATAGTAAGTTAATTTCCCTCTTATTGTGGAGCAGGCCCGAGCCCAACAGTGGGACATATACCTATGAGCTGTGATGATGATGATGATGAGCAAACAAGGGAATAAAAATTCATGTTGTCTGATTAATATAGTGTATATCACATTGAATATAAAATTACTTATCAATTCTCTTCCAATATAATTAGGAGGAGGTAGTATAACATACATAATACATATAGGTATGGATTGCGAAAAATAATATTTACTGTTCTATAAATATAACATCATTCTTCTTTTCTTATCCCAATTACTTGGGGTTGACACAATATGTACCTCTCTGCCTACATATTGTAAAAGTTATTGGCAATAGTTTTATGACCGACCGCCTGCCTGACGTCAATCCTCCTTGGGACTGTAATTGTTGACCAAACGGCATCAGATGGTGTTGGCTCAGGTCGTTATAAAGCTCTTAGTCGTCCTTTACAACATCCACGAGCAAAGCAAGGGTTGGTAGTATTCTGCCACACAGCGTTCTTTAAATAGGTACATAGTGTAAAAAAAATAATTTCAACAATTTTCATCATTACATAGTCATGAATAGTTTATGTTAATATTCACATAATTGGCCACCGAAGACAAAGATCAGGTACCGGTGGTCCTCTCGCAAGGCGAAAAGAGGAGTTTGCATGGTGGGTCTATGGGGTCACGCGCCGTCTCTTCCGTCACCCTGGACCGATTTGGCGGGGTGAGACACATACATAGTCCACCGCAAAAAAAAAGTATTCACATAATTACTACATAGTAATAATACCAGTAATGCAAACTCACGCATTCACAAATCGAGAGAACGAAATCTCCTAAACGATCTTCTCTTTTAAATCTTCAGTAACTAATATCACAGATCGATATTTAGATCATAATGAGTGATTATGCAGTTTCATAGTTACACCGTATGAGATTAAAAGATAATTTAATTTATCTTGTCTATAATCTATTTGCTGATAACTAAAACCTTGTTGAGGATTTATCTAATACTTAGTATCGTAACAGTAATTATGCTAAAGTTTACAATAAGGTTATGCCGCTTCTTCACCTGAGGCAACTTACCAGGGCTATATTATGGCTGTTTTCTTTTATTGCAAGAAAGACTAATAAACAAAATAAAATTATAAAACTATTTTTATTTATCTTAGATACAATCATGTTTATTAAATAAAATAATTAAGCAGCTTTCTTTTATCAGCGGTATACAGACATGTGTGCATTCTACACCTTTACATTGTAATATTTATATCTAATTCAAAAAATTACACCCCTGCGCGTTAAAATAGAGGGGTATGTAAAAACTTGTTATACTTACTACGTTCAGACTCTGTCTAATAACCATCCCATAATAACAAGTTCATAATTTATATAAAAAAATTTGACAACATGTATGTAAAAAATCTCATAATTCGTTAGTGTAAAAATTCTAATGCCCATTAACTTCAGATTTTAGTTACGTAGGTAATTGTTAACTGTAATTACCTATGTCACTATCGTCCTTATATATTAGTTATACTCACTATGTCTATTCTCTTTTCGTCTTCAATATTTTATTCAATATGTTATAAATATTTAATTTTAAAGCAACATTTTATTTATAAGACCACAAATCGAAAACGACACTTAATTTAATCACTAATTAGATAATTTATACGAAAACAAGGATTTAAAAATATTACTACCATTTTATGGATATGTAAATATACAAACTGAACAACATATAATACGCCAATCATACTTTGAATTATGATTATGGACGCAGGCCCAACAAATTATCATTCAAAATGGCACGATATTCATATAGACTGTATAGAAACTTACTACTTGCAACACTCATGTATAGTTGCATGCCCACTTAGGCATTACATTAAGAAACTAACAATAAATATCTCAGGCAACAAAATACATCGCGCACTCTGTTGACAAATCCTGCAATAAAATATAAGCATTTACAATAAAATTAATTATTATTTACACGGTGCGGTGGGCGCGAGTCTTGTAGGCAGCTTATTGTGGATAAGGCACCGAATATTTCAGGTAATTAAATAATATCAGCCGATTATTATTATTCTTAAATGTATGGATATTCATTTTCCTATTCAACTAAATCTAAAACATAATTTCTACAGAGTGACTTCCTTCTGATTGCCCATACTTAAATTGTTCACAAACTTTTTAAGTTAAGTCAGATGGATTATTCTAGAGTATCTGCCAATTCCCCTATACTAACTGCCAAAATGATTATTTTGACACAAGTTCGCTTGACTAAAATGCAGTTTGAGCTAAGATTTTTTTAAATCTTCAATTGAATAAATCTCTCAGTTCTCTATTTTTATATTGCGGCTATAATTAGTTCAGATTGAGAAGGTAAGCATAAAGCAGTACGTGACGAGTAGGGTGGACAAACAGTTGTTATATCAATCTTAAAAATTAAAAACTATTAATTTTAACATCTTGTTGCTTTAGGATTGCTGATAGAGTTTGACATATTTTAAAACAAAAGGCCTGAGATTGCAATTGTAAATAAAATTATAATGCCAAAAGAATAACAGGGGGCACATCTATGTTATGTATATACAAGTTCTACCATGCTGGAGGTCCGGGGACCCCGCGGCGTCTTGCTTTATCGCACGCTGCGCCCGCGCCGGACACCTCACGTCCCCTCTCTATACCGTGTAGGGTCACCATCAAATTCAGGCACCCACAATACCAAATGTTCTACAAGTCGTGTAAACGCCTACAAACACGTATTGAGGAAGCGCTCATCATTAATATACCATTTTAAGAAATCCTCTATTTGTCTGTAGTGGTCGTTTGATTTATAACAACAATAAAGTTGTGATTTAATTGTCTTTGTGTTGACATGCATCAAAATGTGGGCAAGATTTTATCATATCCATAATAAAATTATTCTTATATAACATAATTTTTATGCTCTAAAAATAAAATCACGTTAATATAGCATAAAAGAGGAGTAATTATAATCGTAATCTTGATTTATTAAAACATAAATCATCCGTCTTATTAAAAACATTGTTCACATTTCACGTTAGAAAACTTTATTAGCTCTTTAGAAAATTGTACATAATTCAGTTTAGAAATTGTTTAGTGTATATTTGTTTTTAACTCGTAAGTTAGCAAACAAACTAACGATCTAACTAGTGGTAAATAAGCTCAAACGCAATGGTTTTGTATAAGCCCTACATGGTCACTTGGGTACAAATAGATACATTGCTATGTCTATGAATACTATTAACTCTGTAAGTGTTACCTGCTCGTGGAATTCGGAATAGATGACTGAGAGCTTAAAATCGACCTGGGCCCCCTCCATGTGATGCCATCTGGTCAAGAATTATATTCCCAAGGAAGTCGAAGTCGAAGTTATCAATGCAATATGTACGTTGGGAGAATAGTACATATTGTGTCGACCCTAAATAATTGGTATAAGAGCAAGATGATGATGGTCACTTAGGTACCTAGATATTTTCATTTTTGAATACGTTAAATTTATCTACAGTGATCATGGCTTCCAATTCTCCCAAATTTGCCATTCATGTTCAGTATCATCTTATTCATGCATAATTTGAAAGACGATTAGACAGACTTTTGTCTAGTTGCCGATTTGGCGTTAAGATATATCGATCCTTCTTGAGAATGCAATTTAACAATGATGTTAGGTAGAACTGGTCTAGAGTCTCTATAAACCTGTTTTTGTCTGCTTCTAATATGCCTAAAAATAGTAATTGTACTGGTAGACTAAAAACTGCATGGTCAAGGATATTAAATCTTTACGACAGCAGAAAAAAAAAATATAACAATATATTAATGCAATTCAAAAGAACCCATTAGCGACACCGTCATATTTCTGTTACCCATCAATATGGAAGCATTTAAGCACTAATTAATTAAATACACAGTATGAAATTGAGTGCACCGTACAAAACCGCTACCTCAGTGCTTTACGATCGTCCCGGGGCAATCATAATTCGTCGTCCGCGGCCTCCACCGGCCCAGGCGTCTTGGCAGACTTTTATTGTGATTTACACCAACACAACCTTTGTTACTCGTCGTGCACCTTTTTTGCGCTGAGCACGATCTGAATTTACGCGGCTAAATGGCGATTAGGATAATAGAATAGGATTTTATTATTGGTATTTCTTCATAATTTCTTCTCAATGCGATGAAATATAATTTTGCTTTTTAAAAAACAAGCAACGGCTATAACTATGATCGATTTAATACTGACTATGTTATTTTCTCTTTTCATTTTTATTGCGTCAGGTTTATTTCGTTACTTTAGGTTTATTGCGTCAAGTTTTAGATTTCCATGATTGCCATCACGGAAATCACAAATCAATTCTGTCCTCGAAATTCTTTGAGAAAATTCTTTATCCGTGTTGACAAAGTAAGAATATAATTCACCACCCTCTCTGGCTCGTCGATATCGTAAAAGACGACTAAGGGATACGATATTTAGATAACATCTTTATCAGAGAAGGAA
Source organism: Lymantria monacha (assembly GCA_905163515.2). Classification (NCBI taxonomy): domain Eukaryota; kingdom Metazoa; phylum Arthropoda; class Insecta; order Lepidoptera; family Erebidae; genus Lymantria; species Lymantria monacha. The sequence continues at coordinate 19,888,748 of LR991094.1, read as the reverse complement.
AACTCGAAAAAGAAATATATACATATTGTATGTTGTTTAAGTTTGTAACATATTATACGTCATGAAAGCTCTTATAAGGTAAAATCGATGATGGACGGGCGTATGATACTATTGTCATTTTCATACCACTAAAGGTCATTTATGATTGAATAGACCGCCAATACCATACTTTCTGAGCGTAATTCTGACATTTTATACATGGGGCGTCACACGTGCGTCTCACTGTGGATGCTGGACTGACCCGGTGTTCATAATTTTTTTAACAGACTGGTATGGACCAATTAACCTGCCGAATTGTCCTCCTATAAATATATAGACCGGCCACCGGTACCAGTTCCTTGACATTAATCAGGAAAGTCTACCCTAGAGAACATCCTAAACCTAAACAGCAATGAATATTTTTGCATAAACAAATAGAGATTAATTTTATACTCGTACATTTTTATATATATATATATATATATATATATATATATATATATATATATATATATATATATATATATATATATGTATTTTTTTCAAGTAAGTCATAAAAAAACTATTCTTGCCTCGGTAAATAACTTTGTGATTATATTTTGGGTAAATTCCTAAATATAAATATAAAATTATCTACCGAGTGCGTCGACATGACGTAAGTTGCGCCAGTGATGGAAAGGTTAAGGGGTGAAAGGTTGACATGGTATGGATATGTGATGAGACGGAATAAAAGTAATGTCGTGAGGAAAGTTTTAAGTATGAATGCTGAAGGCTTGAGGGGTAAGGGAAGACCGAAGAAAAGATGGATGGACTGCGTGAAACATGACATGGATAGACATGAAGTGAATATAGAGATGACGTCTGATACGGTTGTATGGAAAGAGAAGACATATTGCGTCGACCCGAAATAAATTGGGATAAGAGCAAGTTGATGATCTACCGACTACGTCAACTTTATAATAATTTACCGTAGATTTTTATCTATATATAAAAATTATAACTTTTATGGTAAGCAGATTGAACCTATGAGCAATAGCAAATTAGACTTGCTAAAATTACTTTTAAAAAGTTCATGATGATTAAAAATAGAAATTAATATATGTATTAACCTGCCGGTTTATCATTTAAGTTATAAATATGGAGGCCAAATTTTATTGCTCATTGACGCCAGTATTTATGAATTGATTGAAATAAAACTATAAAACTAGCAAATTTCCTAATTAACAGATGACTTTTTGTGTGAGTTTTATATTACTTTTTTTTTTAATATGACTGCCGTGCAAGCCTTAAACTTGTTAGCGTTGGTCACAAATCTAATTAACATACGCAAAATTTATTATAGCCTCATTTAGAGTAACAACTATATGTCACGTATTTGAGTATTTAATTATCCATATTTTTTATTTATATAAGCTGAAGACATAAGTCTGCTTTCCATGTGGTGATGGATGCGGATGACTGGACCGGGGAATAGTCCGTCACTAGCAGAGAGTCTGACCGCGTGAGGGCGACGAAAGGGGATGATACCCGAAAGGGAAAACCGTCGAGCTGGCCACGGATGGCAAGGAAGCGGTACCAATGGCCGGCCCAATGGTGATGGGGAGAGAATACGATGGGTTATGGAGCCACGCGTTGCTCTTCCGTCGCCCCGGATAGAACGGGTGCGTATGTTCGAACCATAGTATACCTAAAAAAAATAAGGTGATGGAGAAAGAATACGATTCACCATCCAGTACCTTGCCCGTGGTGTCGCAAAAAATGACTAAGGAATATGATATTTATGTTACATCAATAAAAATACATACAAGAGAAGGAAAACTTGAATTAAAACCCTGTACTAATCCGTCTTTCCCGTGTCGCATAGTAAGTCAATTTCCCTCTTATTGTGGAGAAGGCATGGGCCCACCAGTGGGACGTATATGAGCTGCGATGATGATTAACATGATACTGTAGGTATATAGATAGATGCCTCTGTACCTGCAGTTAAGCATTTTGTTTTAATTTCCAGTTTTATATTGCTTTTGATGCAGCATAAGAAGAAGCGGTGTACCTAGCCAATTGCAACAGCAGAATGCATGGAATGGGATGAAGACAGGAAGGGAGAGGAAGGTTTTGGAACTTCGGCTCTCTAGCAATCGAACGAAGCGAATTAGCAAATTGCTATAACTCTGTCATCAATTTTTTGCAAGAGTAAGGTTAGCACGTTATAGCTGACGTACATACATACATACATATCATCACGCCATATCCCTTGCAGGGTAGGCAGAGAGAACAGAGTGCCAGAGAACTCTATCTTTGCATACTTCACTCGCTTCCTCAACATTCATAATTCTCTTCATACACGCTCGCCGGTTTCGGAGACTCTTGACTCCACCTTCCTTCAGTACATGACCGATCTGGTCTAGGTAGGTTAGTCTCGGTTTCCCTCGGTACCTACATCCTTCCACTTTCGCATTGTATATTTTCTGAACCAGACGTTCGTTCGGCATTCTGACATCATTCATATAGCTGACGTACAATGTATTTTTTATCTTTTAAAAAAATGTTTTCAAGTGATACATAAAGATTCGTGTGCTATCTATTCGGAACAGCAATGCAAGCTTAATATTAGGCACAATAAGATACATACTATTTTACCGGGAACATCTATTAGTAGGTACGCTTTAGCAGAAAAACCAACTCATGGCAAACGGCGTGAGGCTCTCTTATGACATCCTGCGTTGCCAAGGCGTTGCTCTCGACGTTCTTTTTTTTATTACGACTTAAATAGTATAATTTTCTGTATGGTGACGGAGTAAGAATACTATTCACCACCCCATATCTTACCCGTGGGTGATCGTACGAGACGACTAAGGTATATAAAACGCATATAACATCTATGCGAGAGAAGGAAATCTCGAAACAAAACCTTATACCAACACGTTTGACCAGCGCGGTATAGTAGGTTAATTTCCCTCCCATTACGGAGGAGGCCCGAGCCCAACAGTGGGACATACATATATATATATATGGGCTGTAATGATGATGATGAAATAGTATAATTATTATGTATCTCCATTTATTTTCACAGGATCTTTTAAGAGAAGATCTGTCTATCTCCCATCGTGACTATGCCAAACAAACAGGGTAGACAGACAGGGCAAACAGCTACCTGATCCTGGGAAGCTCATACCACCAACTGCAATCGCTAAACCACTCCTCAATTGTGGTGATTGTAGAATTAACTCATCTTCGTGGAGAGGTCATTATCCAAGAATAGACAACGATAGGATGGTAGATAAACGGATGGCTTTAAATAGTTTAGAAAATTAACACTAGCTTTAATATTTCACATCCGCCAAGAGTTGCGTAACGGCTGTCTTTTTTAACAAAGCAAAAAAAAAGCAGATTTGAATTTCAGAAATCTAACTCGACTGATCTAGCTAGCTTGTAAATACAACAAATTAAATGCCTCAAAATGTTTAATTCACAGCTTAAGTTAATTACTTTTAGTAACTAAATTTGGTAAAGTCAGATTTCCAATTTCTGGAATTTGTCTCAATACTTTAGACGGTTTGTTACTTATATTACTTTTTGTGGCAAGGTAATAAAATGGTTTGCGTTCATTTCAAAATACGTATGCCGACGTTTATTGTATCCCTACTATGTTATTGGTCAACTAACTCCATGTACGACCAAAATTAATAGTTAATGAAAAACGTACACTTCAATAAATTTAATATCTATAAAATTAATATCAAATTTTAAAATTAAAAGTAACAAAAAGAAATCAAGATGGATGTTGAAATTTGAAATCTCTATCCTACGGTATGTTTAGTATAGTAATAAAAATACAATTTCCTTTTCCCACTTAGTTAATGCGTTATCTATTCTCAACAACTGTTAATAATATTTTATTGATTGGAGTTAATGATTTTGTGCATTTATAATAAAAAAAAAATCATTTAGAATATGTTTATTGGGTTAATTTTCATTATTAATGGGCGATTCATATTTAATTTTATATAGTATATGGCATTAAAATGCGATTATGCAAATATTATTAGTTCTTAATAAACAGTTTATACATTGAATGGGCGCGCCACACGAGTCGAGCGGTGCGTATGCGCGCGGCGGAGACGACGCTCGCTCCTAATTACAATAAATACAACAACACATTAGAATCGATCACATCGGAAAGTTATTCATGTTATTTATCGAAACTAATAAAAGTGATGAACGGTTATCGGCTTTTATATATTTTTAGGGTTCTACCGTTAACTTATTCGATCAACGACAAAATTCTAAGATGAATTCCACTCGATATACCTAATCGCATTTTTATATTCATTCGTCTAAGAACCAGCTTAAGATTTCTATCTAAAGTAGTAATGAGCGCTGTCATGCCAATAATTTTAATTCGATATCAATTTATTTAATTTTAAGGTGAGAATATAGAATTGTTTAAGTTACGATAGGATATTCTTGTCATAATTAGATTAATTTAAATAACTGTATTTTGTCTACCGAATTGTCAGATAACATAGTTAATATATGTCATCTGCCAATTTGAATAAAAATTACTAGCAGATCCAGCCACGCGTTGTTGTGGCTAAGGTAGCCTCAATAACACGTGGTGGTTATGCTAATAGATTGTAGCTTATATGAAACGTTTGTAGGTTTAACACAGCGACATCTATTAAATACTTACTCCATCCAGTCAACAGATACTGCCATAATAGACAAATAATTTGCAATAAAATAATATTGCGAGTATAAATTGAGATGAAAGCTATCCTATCTTTTAAGTTGGATCAAACTACACATGCTGTGCAAATTTGATTAAAATCGGTTAAGTACTTTAGGAGTCCATCGCGGACAAACAACGTGACGCGTAATATATATATATATATATATATATATATATATATATATATATATATATATAGATATTATTATTCGTATAAAAACATATTCTTAGCTATATATTTTTTGTTTCTTTTAAATTTTAATATGCTGTACTAAAAAAAAACAATGTAAAATTAACGGACACATTGTGATGTATCCGTTAATTTGTGCCGCATTCAAAACAATCACACGTGGATTGAACAAAGAATTGTCCTAGGTGGGATTCGAACCAAAGATACTAGGTATGGTCACTCAATCAGATCACTGTGCTATATAGGCGATTGTATGTTTTAAACGCTTGACATGGCCTACCATGTCATTTATGCTTACCTATACTTATGTTTTATAAATTAATGATTCTAATACACTATACTATACACTATTAGATAGTGTGCAAATATATCAAAACTATATATAGTTTGGTATTTCTCCCGGTGAAACAAGAATCTGGGCAGAGGAGAGAATAAAGAAAGTCCATAATAAGCTTGGAAATGAGCGTGATTTAATTTTAAAGCAGTTTAAATTCTAATAGACTTACGCCTTATTAAACTTAAACTGCTTTAAAAATTAAGATACGCAAATTCCTTTTTCGATCATTCGTTCTTTTTCATTTTTGCTTTCGAAAATTAGTTTCTTATTCTTAGCTTTTCCATTAGCAAGTATTGCACGTATTTTGTTAAACTTTTTGTACAATAAAACGAACAAAAATTTAAAACAACTTACGGGTCAAATTAGATAAGAGCGATTATTTAAATATTTACTTCAGTACATACATACATACATATCATCACGCCATATCCCTTGCAGGGTAGGCAGAGAGAACTGAGTGCCAGAGAACTCTATCCTTGCATACTTCACTCGCTTCCTCAACATTCATAATTCTCTTCATACACGCTCGCCGGTTTCGGAGACTCATGACTCCACCTTCCTTCAGTACATGACTGATCTGGTCTAGGTAGGTGAGTCTCGGTCTCCTCCGGTACCTACATCCTTTACTTCAGTAATTTTCAAAAACATTTACTGATCAACTAATCGAAGTCTATTGTTGAAAACAGTTTTTCTCAGGTGTAATAATGCCATAATTGTGACGCTTGGCAGACAGGTTAGGTTATGTTAGTAATTAATAAATTTTCAAGTAGAATGCTTGTCCATTTTTCTAGTGATCGCTCAGTCGGTTTTCGTCGGCTCCCATGAATAAATAGTGGTGACATTGTATTCGCAACGTGTCACAACACGGAAAATTTTGCATCTTCACAGGATATCATCTGTAACGTTGTGCTCTTCAACATCATCTCAGCTTATATAAGTCCCACTGTTGGGCTTGAGCCTCCTTCATAATGGAAGGGACAATGACCTACTATACCACGCTGGTCAGACGTGTTGGTATAGGGTTTTGTTTCGAGCTTTCATTCTCTGTTGTCCTCTTAAACGTCTTTAATTTGTTAAATATCACATTGACATTCCATTGTTCACTAGCTTTCACCAAAGAATATGAAACTTCTAATAGTTTTCATATTTCAAATTAATATGAGTATTTTTATTACATTTTCATGATAAAGTCATCAGCATTAACAATAATGTCAACACATCAGCTGTAGTTGAAGACCATACCACGTTAGTCTACTGATTTGACTGTTTGCACATGAAAGAAGTCAAATGAGACTAAACGAGTGAGATCGACGTCATAGTCCACCGCCCTATGATTTATATATAAACCAAATATTGAGACTTTATAAATATTAGTACCTAAACATGTTGCAATTGGTTAACGGTTAAGTATCTGAATGAATTTTTTTTTCACTAAACTGAAAAAAAAGGAACTTTATAGAGATTTTCAGATTTGATGCAAAATTTATAATTGGACATATTCCAACATTTCTTCGTAAAAGATAATTAAGGAATGCAAGCAGATAACATGAATACAAGAAGTAAGTCTCAAAATAAAACAATACCAACCTGTCTAAGAGAATGTACCTATATTACTTGACGCATGTTTTAGAACTATTTAACAAACTTCGGTGAACACACGTAGTATGGGGACTAGACCTAATTTTGTTTCCGCGTGGTATCTTTAAAACTCGCCTCGAACTGATCACGTTTTGTGGACGCGTTCCCCAATCAGTGTGTAATAGCAGGTCACTATCATAGCCCCTTTAGAAGAGGATAGTCCTTAATAGTGAAACGTTACATAGGCTGAAGAAAATAATTTTAGGAGATACAAGGAGGCTGTGATTTCATTAAAATTGGCCTAGTAAATCATGTCTTGTTATGTGGATAGAAGCAGAAATTAATGCGACATTGTAGCGAATGCAGCGATCCAGGTATGCTAATACGTTAAAAAAAATATAGAAATAAATTATGCATTTATTTATTTCACGCAAACGAAGATGCAGATACTGTTAGTATAAAATAAATATTTATTCTTTTTAGAGAACCACACCTATAGAGATAATCAAAATTAACATTCTTCCACAAACAAAAATAAATACTAATAAAACAAAACCGTGAATACTGAACCAAATACAATTAAAATGCATGTTTTGTCAGGTTGTTTTATTGTGTGTAGGAACAGATATACGGTTGTTATGGGATCCGTGGCGAGTCTCACACGATCCGGTATTATTTATTGCGTTTATTGGGCGCGAGTCTTTGAGCCGATATAAAGCATTTCCTCGGGGCGACATATACAGGGACCTCAAGGGACCCTATTCTTATATCCAAGAATCATTAATATTATTGCCTACTGTAACATAGAAATGCCACGATATTTAAAATGGTGATGTTGTATTACATAAAACAAAGGGCAAGTATTTGCATAATCCGCAACAATTTTTTCTAGGTTAGTTTTTTGCCTCATAGAGTAAGAATACGTACCGGGTACCCACAATAATATAATACTGCTACTAAGTGATACAAGTAAATAATGTCATCACAATAGACTCTATATATATGCTCCGATGGTTCGGACATGTGGAAAAAATGCCGAACGAACGTCTGGTTAAGAAGATATACAATGCGAAAGTGGAAGTATGTAGGTACCGGGGGCGACCGAGACTCACCTACCTAGACCAGATTGTTTACGTACTGAAGGAAGGTGGAATCAAGAGTCTCCGAAACCGGCGAGCGTGTATGAAGAGAATGTATGAATGTTGAGGAAGCGAGTGAAGTATGCAAGGATAGAGTTCTCTGGCACTCTGTTCTCTCTGCCTACCCTGCAAGGCATATGATGTGATGATATGTATGTATGTATGTGTACAATAGCCTCTGGTTCGAACCTGGCTTCGATTTATCTCTCAATGATACCTTCCAAACTTCACTGCAACTGTGAGATTGATCCTCAATCTTTTTGCTATTGTAAGCTTGGACTTAATTTATTTTTCACGTTGCTTACGCAATATGTTATATTACAATCTTGGTATTTATCATTATTGTTTAAAAATAAGCTTATGTCACTACGTTAATACGCTACATCATGTACCGAACTGTAGAGTTAACCTAATAATAATCCAATTAATCTAATATTAATGCCCAATTCAAGTCACGATAAGCCCATACTTAACATTCCTTTTCTCTAAATTTTCTATTAATTTATTCAATAACTACTGATGTTAAATCAATAAAACGAAACAGTAGATATATATTTGGTATAAATGTGTTTTTAAGTAATATAAAATACCAAATATGCGATAGCTTTTAAGCGAGAATGAGACAGATGAATCTCAATGGTATTCGAATTACATATGTAGAAAAATACCGTTAAAATTAAAAATACTAAATATTGTATATATTTCTTTTATTATTGCTATTAGTATAAGCTATGAATATTAAAATTACTATTATAATACTATTTTTGAGACATAAAAGCTATGTGTATGAAGTGCATAAACTTCTTTATCAGTAGGTTTATTGAAATTAAGCTATAATAAACACGTTGGCCATGCACAGGATTTTGTTACGAATTGTTGTTGCGAGATAGTGACCTGTATACTTAGATCCTCATTGCACGGCAGCACATGAATTAATTCGCGTGAGGAAAGACCGACATCCTACCCGAAGGGGTGACGTCGGTCGAGGAAAGGGTACTCCTCAGGGGTATTCCGTCGGGCCGACCACTGACGTCAAGTCACTCTGCTCCGGTGGTCGGCCCAACGACGAAGGCGACGTCACGGGTGGGTTACGGGTGTGCGTGCTTACGCCCCTCTGTCACCCCGGATGGAGTGGTGCGAGGAGTGCGCCGTACGTAGCCCACCCCCCAAAAAAAAAAGCACATAAATTAATTAGTGAATGACAAAATCTACTGAATCTATTACAACATATAGATCTAGCTATAATTCATATTCGTATTATTCTTATTCCTAGGGCTTCCAGGTATGTAGACATGCTCACGACCCCTGTAGTAAAAAGTAAGAGCTTGAAGAAATACCACATTGCAAATTTTGCAAAATTGGCTAGATTGTAAGAGATACAATGTGAGAGATAGTAATATTATCAATGCTATGAAGGCGTACAAAGGCTTTTTTACCTATCGCTGAGATAATATGAAATTTAGCTAAAATCGTTAATTATAAAAGCCAAATGTTCAAAGTTAGCAGTTTTTTTTTAAATTCCAGTTGCCCTTCAAATGTCTTCTAGTAATATTTTCAATATAATACTGATTTCATCATATTTTTATTGGTAATTAGAGCATACTCTCGAAAGCAATACGCTTTCGAGAATATATATGAATACGAAAATTATTTATTAAGTCGCGGGTTCATGTGTCGATCGGAAAGCGATGAGAATATTTGAAATAATAAAATGGACATAAATACTAACGTAATAAAATCATATAATTATTCAGATAGACCATTTAACTGTGGAGTATATCTTATTCCTCCACAAACATCTCTATAATAACGAGGTAATTATGCCATCGCCGCCATCCTTCTACTTTTCTGCGAATTGCATAAGAGATTATTAATGGAAGTAGGCAGTTAACTGCAAGAGAAGGAAAACTCAAAATAAAAAACGTATACCAATTCGCATAGCGGGCTTGATTTAATAGACTAATTTCTCTTCTATTGTTGTGGAGACTTGTGTTCAATTTACAGACATATAGGTAATAACTTGAAAAGAAGGGAAAAAAGGTGAATCACAGTTAGGATGGTTACTTAAGAGATAGAGATTCAAGCTCCCTTTGAAATTATCTGTTTTTTGGTTTAAGAGATAGGTTATGTAGAAAGTCTAGTATCTAAGTATCAAAGACAAACAACACATAAAACAACAATTTAGAGTTATATATGAAAATAAGTCCCATTTAATATATTGAAACACCACAATAGTTCCCCTATATCTCTGAGCCTTGTTCGGCAGACTTACGAGGATAATTCAAGTCAACAATACACTTTATTAACAGTTAGTTATACGCGCTGTGATCATATCGCGCCTACAATTAAATATTAATATGTGTTCGAAAGGTCGTGGGCGATCGGACCACAATTTATCAACTGCTTAAATGTCTCTCTTGGCTTCGTAACAATGCATGCATTGTAAATGGGCACTAGATTTATTAATGAATTCGATTTTTTAATTGTAATATTAACGTGTGTAGAAATGTTACCACTGCAAACATTTTTACGTTTTTGAAGTAATTCCTTAGCGAACCAATTTACAATAGTTTTGTGAAATATTTTGTTGTGACAATTTGTCGTTTTCTTAATTGGAGAATTGTTTTGGATATATACTCGTATATATATACTTATTGTAATAATTGCAATCAGTGGCGTAACTACTGTTCTTATTTAGCTGATATCCCTAGCTAATGACATTTTGTGCAGTGCAACGTGTAATTTCAGCGGTAAGTATTTTTGTAAACTTTGTAATAAATATTTTTTTTAACAAGGGAAATAACAGATTATATCATTAGAAGGCAGGGGAAAACCTACATAAAGCCGTGAGTATCCGTCTATCAAGTATGGAATACTTAGCTTTTACCCCTATTACAGAAAAGTATTATGCCTTATAATTGGGTTCCCTAATAATTCACCAAAAAACTATAGACAAATGGTCATTCGACAAACAACGTTTCACCAAATGATCATTTGGCAAACGATACATTTGACAAAAGTATCACCTTACAAAAACTTACTTAACAAATGATCCATTAGCAAACACTACCTACACTTGTTAAATATTAAAATGTCATTTAACAAAAAGTTATTTCTACCCTCATATCGCCGTGACAGTCAGTTGTTAGTTATTTGTATTGCAAAATGGTTGATACGGTTGTGTGCCAAGTGTTTAAATCTACCAAAAATAGAATTAAACTTTATCATCAAGAATCATTATTAATGGGAGAAATGCCCTAAAGTCGCTTCTGGCACTCGCCGGCCGCTGCCGCGGCACGCTCGCTTCGCTCGCTCGGCTAAAGTTCTAACCTAACCTAACCCAACCTAATAAAATAAATATATCTCCAAAGATGAACAGGTTAATAAGTAATTATTTTGCAAATAATGTAAAATATCCATAAATATATCATAATTAATCCGTGTGGTGACCGAGTAAGAATACTATTCACCACCCCATATCTTACCCGTGGGTGATCGTACGAGACGACTAAGGGTTATAAAACGCATATAACATCTATGCGAGAGAAGGAAAACTCGAAACAAAACCTTATACCAATACCTGACCAGCGCGGTATAGTAGGTTAATTTCTCTCCCATTATGGAGGAGCCCGAGCCGTACAGTGGGACATTTATGGGCTGTGATGGTGATGATGATGATCATTTTTTTTATTAGTTTTATCTGTTAACTCAGTTGCTAAATGTTCGTTTTGTAAAGTAATCATTTATTAAATGTAAATATAAGTGTTGATCATTTGGCAAAGTGAAACATTTGTAAAATGATCAGTAGTAAAATGATCAATAATCGGCGAATCCATTGTTTTGCCAAACGTTGTTTGTCAAGTGTAATTTTGCCAATTGACTTTTAGTCAAACAGCCGGACCTCCTTATATTGAGATGACAGGGCTTTTAAAGACGACCGTATTAGTTTTATCATAGGTAATCCCGTCGTTAGTTACCGTTCCGTCCCGTTTTAAAATATTGTTGGATAGGATATTTAGGTGTACTCATCTGCTATATGTTGATGTATTCATGTAAATATAAGCAAGCTGATCACTCTTGTAATCAGCCTGCTTATATTGAGTAATCAGCCTGCTTATATTTACATGATCATTTATAATAAAAGTTTTTCTCAAAAACTAGATATATGCAAATTGTCTTTTTTGGAATTATAATCTTATTTCATCAACGTAAGAAACTCTTTACTATTAGAATAATGATTATACATGTATTTCTATACACAAATGCGTATCTTATACCTATTCAAAATTTAATAGGCCTAATAAACGACAACTGTATAGGTATTTCAATAGAACGATCAAGAATTACAAACCCAGTATGTAATTCTTAGTCATACCACTAGACAATTTTAACTTTGTGATACCCTGAAAATGTAATTCGTTCAAATCTGTAGACTACCTAATAAAGCCTATTCAACTACAGACAAGTCCTCGGTTAAGTAGAATTTATACGTTTTCAAACAAAGCTACTGCTATTTCGCTATGAAATGCATAGTCAAATAGTGTTCCGACATGGTAGTACTTCACCTACCTTGGGAGGTTTTAAATAAATAAATTTTCATAGATATATATATATATATATATATATATATATATATATAGACAACACGAATCCCCAGTTAAGGAGGAACAAATATATAGTTGCTGGACATAGGCAACAGCTACGTTGATGGTTCGCACAAAACGTTATTGCGTCAGGAAAGTCTTGCAATCTACAATAATATATTATGAATAGAAATCCAGATAATACTTCAATGAAATAAACGTAAATGATTACTAATATGACGTATAAATACCAAGCTTTCACCTGTATAAGAATAGCAATTCATAACCTTGTGATTGCCGTAAATAGTATTTGCAATGAAAACTTTAAGTTAGACTGGGGGGGCACACTTAAAACATTTCTTATTTTTACTGACCGTCGTGCTGCCTACAGATTGGTTGTACAAACTTAACTGCTGCCATTTTGTCCTGCCTGTCAAACGTTTGACAACTGAGAATTGTTATTTTTTGTTCCTAGCATAGGTACTTATTGTCATCGATCTGTTTTCGGTTATTGATATTCTTTCTGAAAAATATCTCAAGTTTCATTGTTAGGCTGATATTATTATTGTTTAGTTATCAGCTGATATGTTATTTTTTTATATTTCAGGGTAGCTTTCATAGTAAAAGAAAATTCTATGTAATTACACATGCACATGTAGATATGTATATATATTACTTCAACTTTAGTTCACCACCTAAACTCTGGGTGGCAGCACTTTCCATACATGCATATTTTATCATCGAGTTGCCACTCTTTTTCAGTTTAATAACTTTACTCTTTGAAGTTAGATCTTAAAATAAGCAATCGAATCTATGCTTATGATAGCTATGCTATTTGAATAAGTAAGAATATGAATAAGTCATCATTCTCTTACTCTTATCCCAATTATTTGGGTTCGATACAATATGTACTGTTCTTTCATAGTACATATTGTAAAAGTTATTGGCAATCGTTTTATGACCGGCCGCCTCCCAGACGTCAACCCTCCATGGGAATGTAATTGTTGACCAAACGTAATCAGATGCAGTTGGTCTAGGTCGTTATAAGGCTCTTAGTCGTCTTTAATGACATCCACGAGCAAAGTAATGGTTGGTAGTATTCGTAGCCGCTACCACACAGCTTTAAGAATATGAATAAGTAAGTAATAAAAAGTAAAGATCTACAAAATCAGTGAAAAAAAATTAACGAAGTCCAAAGAATATTGTAAATATCTACTTTACAGACAAAATAATTTTCTGCTTTAAATTTACTTGATCAGTAAACTTTCTATCTTAGTAACTAACACTGCTGCATTCATAGCGACTAAGCTATGTGGTGTTTCTTTTTTATTTATAATATTTGAATATTACAAATGCTTATCTTGTTTCTAAAGTGATAAACGATGTTAACTATATAAAAACTTGCTATTTTAAAATGTACCAGTACTTACATATGCAAATGTATGCAAATTCATGTTCGATAAATATTTAACAAGCAATCAAAACTCATAGCTTACTGGTTGGAGAGAAAGCTCGCGTGCAAGAATAGCGCGCGCCTATATTAAAAAATCTCTTAAGGTCGAAAGAAAAAACTGAATATATGACCTTCTCCCGTACGTAAACATGTCGTCGACCGCTCTCGTAAACTGTAAGAGGATATTTTTAAATGTAGATATTTAATATTTATTGCGACACAGACACCCAATATAAATAATTATCTCATATCGATATATTTGATATTGAATGTTGAATTCTAAGGAATATTCATGTTATTAATGTTTAATATGTTTTAAAGGTTTTTTAAAACCTCAAGTAATAATAGAAAGTAACTAATAGGAAACTATTATGCTAAGCACATTCAACATTCTCTCCAATTTATACATATATACATATCATCACGCCAGATCCCTTGCAGGGTAGGCAGAGAGAACAGAGTGCCAGGAAACTCTATCCTTGCATACTTCACTCGCTTCCTCAACATTCATAATTCTCTTCATACACGCTCGCCGGTTTCGAATAGTAATAATAATAATATAGTTTTCCAATTTATAGATTTGAATAAAAAGACTTATTTCCGAATTTATTTTATTAATGGAATTAATTAGCAAAAACAACCCTAAATTGTCAGAATTAAATTAATATTATGATAGTTAGTTATTGTCGAACGTTACAGGCGTGATCATACTACAGAGCTGCTTTTAAATTATCATTCACGGTTATAATAATAGTACTAATAAGATAACAAATGTTACCATTGCTAATAGAAACATCCTATCTAATAATTAAAACACAATAATAGCGACAAGGAGTGTTTATTATTATCTGAAATGATCATAAAAGGAATCAAGATCATATACAAAGAAGTATAACAATGAAAAAACTAAAAATAAAACGTCTGATGGTCGGCCATCGCTCCCGGATTCCCAAAAGGATATTTGTTTATTGATACAGTCATTTTGATTCCTACCTACTAATTATATTGTTTTGATTCTGTGGATAACGTTAAGTGGTCAATCAGCTACTGTACGGTTAGTCTGTAGTAGATACAATTCCGTAGATAAATATATGTCCAGCGCGCAGAATGCATTAATAGTACCTACGTCTAGTTATGTGTCGTATTTTTTATTGCCGATGATGGCAAACGAGCAAGCAGCACGGCACACGGCACACCTGATGGTAAGTGTTACTGTTGCCCATGGATTTTTGTAATACTAGGGCCGTTGCCTATCAATGAAAATACCAAACCCATCCAGAAAGTTGGGCTGCTGGTTCTCTCACTTACCGAACGAAGTGCAACAGCATATTGCCACTACTCAGACGTCCATTTTCTGCGAGAGTGTGGTACTACCCGAGCGAACTGGCCCGCGGCTGTAGATAGAAAACTGTCAACAATGTGGCCCTGCCACAATATTCTTTATTGATGATATTCTTTTAAAACAACACATTTATTCATAGCTCTTTTAAAACTTTAACGAAGGAGCACTTAATAATAAATAGTGGTAGCGACTACGAATACTACCAACCCTTACTTTGCTCGTGGATGTCGTTAAAGACGACTAAGAGCCTTATAACGACCTGAGCCAAACTCCATGTGATGCCGTTTGGTTAAAAATTGCATTCCTAAGGAGGGTTGACGTCTGGCAGGCGGTCGTAAAACTATTGCCAATAACGTTTACAATATGTACTATGAAAGAAGAGTACATATTGTAGCGACACCAAGTAATAACTATATATAACAGTAAGGAACTATTAGCAGCAACCAAACTGTTTACGAAAAGACTTGATTTTTGTAAAGAAATGAAAAACAGAATCTAAGTAAAATAGTTGATCTGACGTTAGTCGGGTAGATTAATGAGAATTTTATTGCCGCACAAACAAAAGCTGACTTAATAAATCCTCCTCTATATGTGAGTTCCGGAAAGCGATTTGAATTAGGATGGCGATATAAGGAAGTCGTTTTAAACACCCGTTGGCGTCTGATTTGATTCTAACATTAGACATGTTATAAATTCGAGCCACATCAAGTTACGATACACCTAATATTGAGCTACTGTGTTACGCTCCCTGTAAATTTACAGCTTCTAAATTTTAAATTAGAGAGCTTCTTATTCCCATCAATAAAAAAAAACTACTTAAGTTTTTTTATTTTCAATGAAGCAAAATATTTAAACTGACTTAGTTATATTTTTTTTTTGCCTATTGGTAGCAAATGAGCAAGCAGCACACCTGATGTTAAGTGTTACTGCCACCCATGGACCTTTGCTATAAGCTATAGCTAGGCCGCTGCCTACCATTATAATCCCCAAACCCACCCAGTTGGGTTTCCGTCTCTCTCGCTCACCGAACGAAGCGCAATAGTACATTGCCATTACCTACTCAGATGTCGATCTTCTGTGAGAGTGTGGTTACTACCCCGGACGGACCGGCCCGTGGATGTAGACAGAGAACTGTCAACAGCGTGGTCATAACACTAATAAAATGCTTCTATGGTTTGTATAGTTTTGTATTTCTTATTGGGCCAAATTCCTGCAAAAATTTTAAGCGACTATTAGTGAAAGCCTTTCAGCATCCATTATGAGACATAGATTGCCGCACGAAAGAAGAATTGGTGGCGCTTTTATTTAACTTTTAAGACTTACACTTGGAAGTAAGGGTGGCGGCATATTGCAGTCTTTCATCTTTACGCCAGTTTTTCAAACTAAAAAAAAATTAAGTCATCATAACCATCTTTATTCTCTTGCCCTTATTCCAATTAGGCACTTGTGGTCGACTCTATATGTTCTCCTCATCCATCGTACATATTGTAAAAGTTGTTGGTAATTGTTTAGTGACCGTCCGCCTGCCTGATGTCTACCCACCTTGGGAATGTAATTGATGACCAAACGGCTGCAGGGGGAGTTGGCCCAGGTCTATATAAAGCTCTTAGTCTCTTTTACGACATCCACGGGTAAAGAAAAGCTTGGTAGTACTCGTAGCCGTTACCATACAGCAACTACGACCAAGCTACATATATGTATATTATGTATCATATAAATAATAGTAGAGGGAGAGCCCGTGATCGCCAGTCCTTTCTTTTTTTTAATTTTTTTTTTATTTTTTTTTTTTATTGGTGGGCTATGGGTGCGTCTCGCCCCGCCAAATCGGTCCGGGGTGACGGAGAAGGCGGCGCGTGACCCCATAGACCCACCGTAAAATCCTCTCTCTTCGCCGTGCGAGCGGACCACCGGTACCCGATCTTTGTCATCGGTGGTCGTGATCGCCAGTCCTACCACATAGTATAAAGGTTAAAAAATTTTCTATGCAAGTACCCTAAAGCAGGTACGAAGGTTTGGATATTATGAATCTCGAACCATGGTGGCTTTGGCACGTAACAGGTGGCAAAGGTAAGCATAATTACTACCCAAAAACATTATAGTATAATGCGCAATTTTTTAGTATGTTCTACAGGAATATATACTATTAGAATATCATACTATCCGTTGCCAGACACTTAACCCTCTGCCAGACGCCTTTAAAGTTTAATAAATAATAATTCTAAGTACTTACGTCATAATATAAAATCTGAGTTTTATATATGTTACTTGGTCAACTATTCAAAGATGTTCCCCAAACGGCCAGACAGTTTCAAAGGTTCTGACACTCTCCCAGACATAGATGAAGGTCAGCTGTAGGGGCGAGCGCAGAAGCGGTTTATATATTATATGCAATATAATTATAAGTAGTGAGTATGATTTATTGGTCAATATAATCGTACAAAAATATTATTTTTATAAATTAAAAATATCTACCTATGGACACCTATAGATCATTGTTTTTGTTGAAATTTAAAACGGTTTAAGGAATAGGATCTTAGAGCTATATACCTCCCCAGTCTAACTTGCATGGTCGTTTTTCTTTTTTTTTAATGAGAACACCCTGCACTAAGCAAATAATTCTTGTATAGCGAAGAATTTTACAAACATATAATTAATGCAGACAAATTACACCCAGCACCAAAACAGCAGTTTACGGATGGCATGGGGTACTATCCCAGAAACCTCCACGCGGTGTACCCTGGGTGCGGGCGGCGGTCCCCAGTTCTTCTGTTGTACTGTCGTCCGTAGCGAATATCTGCGCGATTTCGCTCCTTACTCTACTACAGTCGTAGTAGAGGGTATAGGACGCGAAATATTGGGACGGGCTCAGTCACTCATTTATTTGAGGGCTGGGCAGGCACATGCCACCGCCCACACATCGTAAACCTGATTCTTTGCTTGTCTTAGTTTCAGGAGCGAGGGTCTTGGCTTAACCGCCCGGACCGCGAGGAAGACAACCTCTATAAAGAGTTCGAAGTAACATTCGGACTCGGAAATCACCCAGAATCTTAAGTTCTGGCGTGCGGCGAGAAGATGCATGGCAGATGGGTTGTTCTGTCGTTAGCACGCTCCAGCCAGGGTACCGGCTGACCCCCTGGTTGGTAAATGTAGGCTTGCCCGGGTAAAGGGATCTCTGCCCGGGTCGACGTTGTGTATCTCCCCTACTCGTGGGAATCATATGGATACCTTAAAATTAAATACATTTACCGACGGGAATCCCTGTGATTCTCACACCACGGCCTTGTCAAGCCAAAGAAAAACTGACAACGACGCCTCGTCCTCAGGACTTGAGGCGTCCGCCGAGGGCCCGGCACAAACCGTGGAGGCCCAGAAGAAGAAGAGGAGGTCGCCCAGAAAGACCCGGGGCAACGGCCTGAGCCACAAAAGGCGGCTGGAGGAGCGGCGAGCGCGCAGGGAGGCTGCCGCCGCTGAAGAGAAGAAAGACGGTAGACTCGCAGCAGAGCCGTCGACGGACGAGGGCGACAGCGATGTCGCAGAGCCGTCCGAAGACGAGGGCGGCGGATCTACCGTCAGAATGGACGAGGGCGGTGATATTCCCGCAGGGCCGTCCAAAGAGGGCAGCGGGTCGGCTGGTGAAGGCCCCACTAGGTCGTCGGCGCGTCTAGCAGCAAAGACGCCGCCGGCGACCGCGACTAAGAAGGAGGAGGCCCTCCCCTCGCAGGTGCGAAAGCGCCCCCTGAGTAAGGGAGGCAGCTCGAGCGCCGAAACCGAGGGGAGCGTGGCCAACATGCCTCCACCTAAGATCATGGCCTCCCGAAGAGGGCGAGGGACCTCAGCTGTAGAAAGGGCGGCGGCGGTCGCTGTCCGCGCCGGTGACGCCACGGATCTGCAGGCCGAAAATGTCCGCCTTAGAGGCGAGATGTCAGGCCTGCGGACCCGAAACAGGAACCTGGGCGACATGCTGGCGGAGATGCGTCGGGCAAACCGCCAGTTGCTGATCGACGTGGCCGACCTCAAGGCGCAGGTGGCGCTGTTCGTGTCGCCTGCGCCAGCCGCGCCACCAGCCAAGACCGGCTACTCAGCGGCCGCTGCGGCGCCAAAGCCGCCTCGCGCTGCGGCGCCGACGACGTTGGGTGATGGCGTCACCGTCACACCCGTCCCCGCGGCGAGGAAGACGCCTGCCGCCGCGAAGCGCGCGCCGCCGGCTGACGCTGGCGCAGTCGCCGCGGCGAGACTCCCTGTCCCGGTGGTGAGGTTGACGCCTCTCCCCGCGGACCGCTTGCCGCCGGCTAGCGCCCCTGCGGCGCCAAAGCCGCCAGGCGCCGTACAACGGGCCCCTGAGGAGGCTCAGCCGACCCCGTTTGAGGTGGGAGGCATATCGGACGAGGCCCTCGCCAAAATCATCGGCGCAGTGGGCAAGCTCGTCGATGCGCGCTTCGCCGTTCTGGAGGCGAGGTTGCCTCCAGAACCACGTGTCCGACCACCTCTCGCCGCGGACAAGCGGCCGCATGTGGCACCAGCCCCCGCCCCGCTGCCTTGTCAGGGTGGCCGCGTGGGGAGCTACGCCGCGGCCGCGGCCGGGCCTAAGCCCAAAGGCCCTGGCCCAGCTCCGAAGGGACCCGCCCTGAGGAGGAAGACGGCTCCGGCTCCTGCCGGACCGCTGAAGTCGCCCGCAATAACACCGCCGGCGACGACCAGCGAGGCTGCGACGAGACCTTCCGCGTCTGGCACGACTGCCGTACCCGAACAGGGTTGGCAGGTGGCCGAGCGCGACAGAAGGAGTCGCGGCCAAAGAAGGAGAGCGGAGGCCAAGCGCGCCGCTGAGGTCCCCGCTCCACAGGCAGGAGCCGGACGGAAGAAGAGACCGCGCAAGGGGCTCAAGTCGCCGAAGACGGCCGCAGTGGTGATCACTGTGCTGCCCGAGGCGGCCGAGAAGGGCCTCAGCTACGAGGCCGTCTTAAGGAAGGCCCGGCGGGAGCTAGACGTCTCCGATATTGGAGGCGTCGAAGCCAGGACCCGCAAGGCCCGGACGGGGGCTCGAATTCTCGAGTTCCCAGGGGCCGAGGGCGCCAAGACGGCCGACAGCGTGGCCGAGAAGCTGCGAGGTTTATTCGCCGTGGAGGGTGGCATCAAGATCGCCAGGCCCGTCAAGTGCGCCGAAATGCGCATTTCGGGTTTGGACGATTCGGTGACGGTGGAAGACATCCGGGAGGCTATTGCCTCGAAAACCGGGTGTCCCATAGACACCGTCCGGGTCGGTGCCATTCGTCCCGGTCCGGGTGGCGTAGGTGCTGCCTGGGCGCAGTGCCCGGTAGAGTCGGTCAGGCAACTGGCCGGCTCAGGCAGGCTCCTCGTGGGCTGGAGCTCGGCGCGGGTAACCGTGCTTGAGCACCGGCCCGCGAGGTGCTACAAGTGCATGGCGGTCGGACACACTCGACCGACGTGCACTAATTGCTTCGACTGCGGCGGATTGTGTTTCCGCTGCGGTCAGACCGGGCACGTGGCGGCATCTTGCGCCGCCCCGCCCCACTGCCCCGCGTGTGCGGCGGGCAATAAGCCCGCCAAGCACCGCATGGGCTCTGGGGCGTGCAAACCTCCAGCTTCGGCCCCAAAGGCGCGGGGCGGCCCTACGACCACGGCCGCTCCCGCTCCTAGCGCGGTCCGATCGCCCGCTGGCGAGGAGGTCATGGACACAACCCGATAATGGGTACACCATCCATGCACCTCCTCCTGCAGGCCAACACCAACCACTCCGTCGGAGCGCAGGATCTCCTCCTGCAATCCATGGCGGAGTGGTCGATTGGTGCAGCCGTAGTCGCGGAACCGTACGCCGTGCCTGATCGCCCCAATTGGGTGGTCAGTCGAAACGGTACTGCGGCAATCGTCGTCTCAACGCAGCGGCACTTCCCGTCCTTGTCCCTTTTGGATAGGGGCGAGGAATTTGTCACGGCGGAGTGGGGAGGGGTCACGCTCTACAGCGTATACCTCTCCCCCACTAGGAGGATGGACGATTTCGGGGCCTCACTCACCACCTTGGAGGCCTCGATACGGCGACTGGCACCGGGCCTCGTCCTGGTTCTGGGGGACTTCAACGCCAAATCCACGGCGTGGGGGTCCCCTACGACGGACGACCGCGGGCGGGCGGTCAACGAGTGGGCGGCTTCACTGGGCCTCTGTGTTCTGAACAGAGGCTCGGTGAACACGTGTGTGCGGCGGCAGGGCGGGTCGATAGTGGACTTGTCGTTCGCTAGCCCCGCTGTCGCGCCACGGGTGAGGAACTGGAGTGTCCTGGAGGAGGCGGAGACCCTGTCGGACCACCGGTACATCCGGATGGAGGTCTCCCCCCGGGAACCCGGTAGGGGTCACAGGGCGGACGGAGCACCCGCGTTTCCGCGGTGGGCTGTGGGTCGTCTTGACAGGGATCTACTGGCGGAGGCGGCCATTGTCAGTACGTGGCTGTCCTCACCACCCCCAGCGGACGGAGTGGACGCTGAGGCTGTCCGCATTCGCAGTGCGTTAACGCAGATCTGCGATGCGGCCATGCCCAGAGTGCGGCGGCGTCCGCCTCCGAGGCAGGGGGTCTACTGGTGGTCCCCAAGACTGGCGGACCTTCGTGCGGCGTGTATCAGTGCCCGAAGGTCCTACACCCGCAGCCGGCGGCGTCACCGCGACGTCGAGTGGGAGGGCCAGCTGTACGAGGCGTACCGCAGTGCGCGGACTGCCTTTCGGCTGGCCATCCGAGCCGCCAAGGGCGCGAGTTGGCAGGAGATGCTGGACGGTCTCGACCGTGACCCCTGGGGTCGCCCATATCGCGCGGCGCTGAACAAGCTTCGCGCGCGGGCCCCCCCCCCCCTCACCGAGACCCTCCAGCCCGACTTCCTTCGTAGGGTGGTCGAGGAGCTGTTTCCACGGCAGTCGGAACACACGCCCCCGGTCATGGCTCCGCCAGATCAGGACCGGGAGGCCGACGACGACGAGAGTGTTCCGCCCGTGACGGAGTCGGAAGTGGGGGCGGCCGTGGCGAAGATTCGTTCCGCCACCACGGCCCCCGGCCCGGACGGAATTCCAGTCCGGGTGCTGACGTCGCTCCTCGAGCACTTCGAGCCTCGCCTCAGGCAGCTGTTCAACGCCTGTCTGACGTCTGGACGGTTCCCTGAGTGCTGGAAGGAAGGGAGGTTGGTTCTCCTGCCAAAGCCGGGACGGTCCCCGGATTTGCCGTCGGCCTACAGGCCCATCGTGCTCCTCGACGATGTGGGTAAGCTGCTGGAGCGTGTGCTCGCTGCCCGCATCGTCCGACACCTGGAGGAGGTGGGGCCCGATCTGTCGGACGCTCAGTATGGGTTTCGGAGGGGGCGTTCGACCATCGGGGCCCTATTACGCCTGAGGCAGGCGGCCGCGGAGGCCGTCGCCGGGAAGGGAGTGCTGTTGGCGGTGTCGTTGGACATCGCCAACGCATTCAATAGTCTGCCATTCGGCTGCATCAGGGAGGCGCTCCGGTTCCATGGAGTGCCCCTGTACCTCAGGCGGCTGGTGGCAGACTATTTGGAGGGCCGCAGTATCCTCTGCGCGGGTCCCGCAGGGAACATTGTGCGGACGCCCATGTCGTGCGGCGTTCCACAGGGGTCGGTTCTGGGGCCGACCCTGTGGGACATCGGGTACGACTGGGCGTTGAGAGGGAGTCTCCCCCCCGGGCTGAGCTTGGTGTGCTACGCTGACGACACGCTCGTCACAGCCCGGGGCAGGACACTCGAAGAGGCGGCGAGCCTGGCCACTCTCGGCACCGAGGAGATGGTCAGGCGGATCGAGGCGCTGGGGCTCAGGGTGGCCCTAAACAAGACGGAGGCCCTACTTTTCCATGGGCCCCGTGTGAGGCTACCCATCGGCGCCTCGATAGTGGTAAACTCCATCCACATCAGCATCCAGGCCCATATGAGGTACTTGGGTCTGGTGCTCGACGGGCGATGGTGGTTCCGGGAGCATTTCCGACAGATTGCTCCCCGGCTTGTCGGCGCGGCGTCCGCCCTTTCTCGACTCATGCCGAACGTGGGCGGACCCAGTTTCGAGGGCCGACGGCTGTATGCGGGGGTCATCCGTTCAATGGCCATGTACGGCGCACCCGTGTGGGCGAGGGCTCTGAACGCCCAGCTCAGGGCGGTTCTGTGGAGGCCACAGAGAGCCATGGCGGTCAGAGCCATTCGCGGGTACCGCACGGTGTCGACAGAGGCGGCGTGCCTGTTGGCCGGGACACCCCCGTGGGACCTAGAGGCAGAGATGCTCTCCGACCTCTACCGGCGGGTTATCACAGCGCGCGAAGAAAATGGCTCCCCATCGTTGAGCGAGATAGCCACCTGGCGCGTGGATGCCCGCCGAGACGTCATCGCCCGTTGGGCTACGCGGCTGGAGAGGCCTAGGCACGGTGTGGAGACCGTTGAGGCCCTCCGGCCCGTATTGATAGAGTGGATGGAGCGGCGGCACGGAGTCCTCACCTTTCGGCTGGTGCAGGTATTGACGGGGCACGGGTGTTTCGGGTTGTACCTGCACAGGGTCGTGTATAGGGAGTGGACTCCGGCCTGCCACCACTGCAGGAGTGACGAGGACACGGCGCAACACACGCTGGAGGTGTGTCCGGGATGGGAGCGGCAGCGCCGTGACCTCGTCGCTGTCATCGGTGCCGACCTGACGCTGCCGGCCGTCGCGAGGGCGATGGTCGACAGCATCAGGAACTGGGACGCGGTCGCCGCCTTCTGCGAGGCTGTCATCTCGCAGAAGGAAGCGGCGGAACGGGCAAGGGAGGATTCCCGCGCCCCGGGCCGCCGCCAGCGGCCGGGGCGGCGCAGGCGCGAATACCTGCGCCTGATGCCGCCCTAACCGAGGCTTCGGGTGATCGGACCGGGGAATTGTCCGGTCACCCGACGTGAGGCCACCGCGTGAGGGCGACGCCCCGACGGCGAAATCTGTCGGGGCGCCGACGAGAGGAACCCGCGAGGGTGAACCGCCGGGCGCGCCACCGAAGTTAAAAATCGGGTCCCGGTGACCCGCTCGCACGGCGAAGAGAGAGGAGTTTTACGGTGGGTCTATGGGGTCACGCGCCGCCTTCTCCGTCACCCCGGGCCGATTTGGCGGGGCGAGGCTAATCCATAGTCCACCAAAAAAAAAAAAAAAAAAAAAAGTTTACGGATGGCATAAAGTGCTGTCCTAAGGAATCGAACCCATAACACTGGCACGGTAAGTCGGTATCTAAACACCACGCCATCTCTGCAGTCTATTTTAAAACTTAATAAAGGTTTATCGCACATTTTAAGCTATAATTCCTAAGACGAAAGGTAAGCGATATAACATTCCTTTCGTCTTTTTATTTTAAGGAAAAGTCGCTAATATCAACTATATATACTACTACTATTATTTCAAAGAAATAAGTTTCTTTTTAATAATGTTAACGAAAAAGTTTTGTGGCATTATATAAATAAAATAATATCCGTGTGGTGACGGAGTAAGAATACAATTCACCACCCCTATCTTACCCGTGGGTGATCGTAAGAGACGACTAAGGGATATAAAAACGCATATAACATCTATGCAAGAGAAGGAAAACTCGAAACAAAACCCTATACCAACGCGTCTATAGGTTAATTTCCTTCTCATTATGGAGGAGGCCCGAGACCAATAGTGGGACATATATGGTCTGTGATGATGATGATGATGATATAAATAAAATAACAAACATATGGAAAATGAACAATATGTCCCTACTTTTTCTTTTTCGACCTCCATATTCGATATTTTGGAAATTTCCAAAAACTGGATCGTCATAATATTTCACACATTATCGAACATGCCCATGGATTTTTAACTGAATTTGTTCAGAAATAAGACTTGTAAACGAGAACAGCCAAACATCTGAACATTCAGACAAACACACAATTTTGCACAAGCTGAAACTGAGAAGCTTATTAATCAGTCGATAAATTACCCTAACCTAACCTAACCTAACCTAACTTGTGATGTAATACAAAACCTACACTGAACACTTTAACACAATTACTCTATGTCTACTTTGCATACGCTAAGAAAAAAAAGAAATACTTTTCGTAGACCATATGAGTAGATGTCATCACTCTTCACTTAAGAGAAGTTAAGATTTTCTACTAATCTCTCACTAACACCGAAGTATTATATTGCTATAGTCTGCATATATGTGTATAGGTTAGTCTGTAGAATTAGTTTTTCATAATTCTAAATCCTTCTAAAGACTCGGGAACCACATTACCATTATTTCATTATGGGGCCTAAATCGCTTGGGCAGCGCCGTGACCTGTCGCGAAAGCGATGGTGACAGCGTCAGGAACTGGAACGCGGTCGCCGCCTTCTGCGAGGCTGTCATCTCGCAGAAGGAGGCGGCGGAACGAGTCCAGGAAGATTCCCGTGACTCGGGCCGCCGTCAGCGGCCGGGGCGGCGCAGGCGCGAATATCTGCGCCTGATGCCGCCCTAACCGAGGCTTCGGGTGATCGGACCGGGGAATTGTCCGGTCACCCGAAGTGAGGCCACCGCGTGAGGGCGACGCCCCGACGGCGAAAGCTGTCGGGGCGTCGACATGAGAGGAACTCGCGAGGGTAAACCGCCGCGCGGGCCACCGAAGACAAAGATCGGGTACCGGTGGCCCGCTCGCACGGCGAAGAGAGGTGCTTGCAGGGTGGGTCTATGGGGTTGCGCGCCGCCTCTTTCGTCGCCCCGGACCGGTTTGGCAGGGCGCGACCACGTCCATAGCCCACAACAAAAAAAAAAAGGGCCTAAATCGCTTGCAGATTTAACTCGCTCCATGTTAGCCATTACTGTATCTAATCTTAATTTTCAAATTTAGAATATTTATATTCTTTAAACCAATAGATTACTGTTAAACATTTGAAGGAATCACTAAATTGCAATGAATCCTTGATTCATATAGACTTTACGAAAATTATGGCTTCAAATTTTCTCAAAAAGCACAAAATATGCATATGCACTTCGGTAGTAGTCGTGATCAAATGTACCATGCAGAAGTTATTTATATAAGAAATAATATGCGTGCCACTCTCTTTGTACAGTATGAATGCACTCGTCACGATGTAGCAGTGGTTTGGGCACATCTAAGTCATTTGATAAACTCTATCTCTGCATACTTCACTCGCTTCCTCAACATTCATAATTCTCTTCATACACGCTCGCCAGTTTCGGAGACTCTTAACTCCACCTTCCTTCAGTATATGACCGATCTACTCAGTATATGACCGATCTACTCGCTCTCTTACGTAGTCTTTACAAATGCGGTCGGTCAGCCTTACTGGTTAGGGCTGTTGACGCCTCGACGACGAAATCTGTCGGGGCGTCAACAGGAGAGGAGCCCGAGAGGGCATACCGCCGAGCGGGCCACCGAAGACAAAGATCGGGTACCGGTGGCCCGCTCGCATGGCGAAGAAGAGGTGCTTGCAGGGTGGGTCAATGGGGTTGCGCGCCGCCTCTTCCGTCACCCCGGACCGATTTGGCGGGGTGCGACGTCCATGGCCCACCGCATAAAAAAAAAAAAAAACTTTATGTAGTCCCAGGATTTTGGAAGTAAACTCATATAATTTTCCGATATGTATAATGCTACAATCAATAGTTAATATAATTATGATTTATAATAGCGAACGTTTTGCGTGGTGTTGTTGACAGCTTATGTCGAGTTAGTACGCCTTTTCTTCCGCCGCTGCACCGCACGCTGCATCGTCGCATCGTTGCATTTCGTGAGCTATCGTGTATCATCGTAAACGTGAGCTATCGTGTAAGGGGGGAGGATCCCCTTTGAAAGCTCATGCTTTCAAGTTCCTTGTTGATAGGAAGAAGACAAACTCTGTTTAATGCTCGACGGGTAGTTCCCTTCGAGGTAATGAAGTCTGCAACTCTGCATACACCATCCGTACCCGTAAATAAGCGTTGGACTCTTCCCATTCGCCACTTCAGTGGGGGAATGTTGTCTTCCTTAAACACAACGAGATCGCCAACTTTGATGTTCCTGCTTTTTAAACGCCATTTTGATCTTTGTTGTAATTCCGCCAAATATTCCTTATGCCATCTCTGCCAGAAATGCTGCCGCATCTGCTCGATTTTCTGATATATATTTGGACTCTTAGAGTTTATTGGTGGCGAAGGCAACGATGTTAAAGGTCGTCCCACAAGAAAGTGCCCTGGTGTTAAAGGAGAAAGATCTGCAGGATCGGATGACAGAGGAGAAAGAGGACGTGAATTGAGAATTGCCTCAATTTGCGCGAATAACGTGGAGAGTTCCTCAAACGTCAGACTTGCGTTGCCCATAATGCGTTTTAGATGAAATTTAGCGGATTTAACCCCGGCTTCCCAGATTCCGCCAAATGTTGGAGAATATGGAGGATTAAAGACAAACGTAATACCTTCCTCATTAGTGAAGTCATAAATAGAATTAAGTCTAGATTTTAGTACCCTACCTAACTCGTTACTTGCTCCAACAAAATTAGTACCATTGTCGCAATAAATAGTATAAGGTTTACCTCTTCGTGAAATAAAACGACGAAGGCTAAGAAGAAATCCGTTGATACTAAGATCACTTACGGTCTCTAGATGAATACATTTGGTCGAAAAACAAATAATAATATTAAGATAGCATTTAGTAATTCTGTTACCTTTACCTTTCTTGCTAGAAATTAGAAAAGGTCCAGCAAAATCTATACCACACACCTGAAACGGGTAACAAGGAGTCACTCTATCTGCAGGTAAGTTGCCCATCAGAAGCTCCATAGTTTTGCCGCGTAATCGAGTACATGTAATACATTTTCTAACCACACTACGAGCTAAAGCTCTGCCTCCTATAGGCCAGTAATGCTCACGTAATGAACTAAGGAGCAACTGAGGACCGGCGTGCATTAGACGTAAGTGCTCGCCTTCCATCAAGAGCCGAGTGAGATGATGCTTACCATCCAGGATTACTGGGTGTTTTTTACTATATTCATAAGCAGCATTTTCAAGACGACCACCTACTCTAAGCACACCATTGTTATCAAGAAAAGGCGATAACTGCAGAAGATGCGATTTAGGTTTGAGATTTTTAACTTGTTTAAGTATGGTTACTACCGTTGAGTAAGATTCTGTTTGAGCAAGTTTTATAAGATAAGTTAATGCATTTTCTAATTCCTTGTACTGTAAATAATCAACTATTTTATTTTTTGGATGTTTAGAATTGTATATAAATCGTAATACATAAGCAGTAATTCTTTTAAGCTTATTAAATTTAGAATAATTTTGGAAATTTATCATTTGTGATTGTTTAATGTAAATTGCGTTTAAGGTTAAATAATCATTGTTATGAAATTCTAATTTTAGTTCAGGTAAAACACTATTTACGTTACCTATATTTGGAGGCCAGTAAGATTCATCTTGTAAAAGAAACTGAGGGCCGTTCCACCATAAATTAAGGTCTTGAAGTTTATCGGGATCGACACCTCGAGAAGTTAGATCAGCAGGATTTAATGTAGTAGGTACGTGCCTCCAAGAGTCTCTAGTTGTAAGTTCATGTAATTCATTAATGCGGTTGCAAACAAACGCCTTAAGCAATTTTGGTTGCGTTCGAATCCACCCTAATACCACTGACGAATCACTCCAAAAGATTTTACGAACTATAGTACAACGTAAAGCACTATTCACCTTAGTCGCTAGTCTAGCACCCAATAACGCTCCGCACAGTTCAAGACGCGGAATCGTCATCGGTTTAAGAGGCGCTACGCGAGTTTTAGAACATAATAAACGAACATACACATTATTAAAGCTATCTAATGATCGTAAATACACACAAGTGCCATATGCTTCTTGGGAGGCGTCTACGAAACAATGGAGCTCTATTAGTACTGGTGAAGAACATAATGCATGTCTACTAGACATTACATTGTACATTGACCTAGACATTGTCTAGGTACCTTAACGTTGGCTAGTATTTGTATGTTAGATAGAAATTTCTTCCAAATTTTCTCAATGTTTTGAGGCACCGGTTCATCCCAGCCCAATTTTAAAACCCATAGTTTTTGTAATAATATTTTAAGTTTAATTGTACATACACTAAGCATACCTAACGGATCAAAAATCTTACAAGTTTTGGATAAAATAGACCGTTTTGTAATTTTCTGTAAATTTTCACTTAATTGAACAGAAAATTGTAGTTTATCACTATTGGGATACTACAATAAACCCAACACGTTCGATTGATTATCTAAATCTAAGGACTGTGACGTTGTACTTTGATCAGCAAAAATGTGTGGACAATTTGAGCGAAGTTTATGTATAGGAAAACAACCTGAACTAAGGACGCTTGTAACTGATTCATAAATATATTTTAGTTCCGATTCCGTCTCCGCTCCGGTTAACCAATCGTCAAAATAAAAATCATGCTGTATAATTTTAGATATTGTTTTATCATGACACTCATTAGCCAACTGTACCAAACACCTTGTACTTAAGAATGGAGAAGAAGAGGAACCGTAAGTGACAGTATTTAGTTGCAATATGCTAAGAGGCTTACTCGCATCTTCTCTCCACAATATCAATTGTAGATGGCGCTGCGAACAATCTATTAAAATTTGTCTAAACATTTTTTGTATGTCACCAGATAATACAAATGTATGTTGCCTGAATCGTATTAATATATCAAATAAATCATCCTGTACCACAGGTCCCACATATTGAATATCATTTAAAGATTTTTCAGTAGTAGTCTTCGCACTACAGTCGAATACTACTCTTATTTTTGTAGTTTCGCTAGCCTCACGAAATACAGCGTGATATGGTATAAAGTAACCAAATTCTAACGGCTCCACTCTACTCAAGTGACCCAAATTTTCGTACTCCTTTATGAAGTCACAATATTGTTTTTTAAAAACTAAATCCTTATTTAATCGTTTCTCAAGACTAAGAAAACGTTTCTTGGCCATATTAAAGGAATTTCCAAGTGAAGTTTCTGGTAGTTCACGGAATGGCATTTTCACACAGAACCTACCATTATCTAAACGTATAGTATTTTTAATAAAATGAGTCTCACAAATGTTATCATCTTCTGAGTAATAAATATCTGAACCTGGGAGTTCTTCAAGTTCCCAGAACCTAGCTAAATCTTTACTTATTTGTTTAGTAAAGTTACAATGAAGTGTTTTTTGTTTATCATAATTATAACCACCTACAGGTCCAGCAACTAGCCAACCTAATTTAGAGCCTTGAAGTATAGGAGAGTTATTACCTAGTTTTATTTTATTTGAAGTAATTATCTCAAAGAAGACATCAACCCCCAGCAGTAAATCAACTTCAGAAGGACGATGAAATCCGGGATCAGCTAAGTGTATATTATGAGGTAAGTTTAATTCTAAAATATTAATATTGCTATTAGGTAAGTTGCCTGTAATTTGAGGTACAATTAAGCATTTTATATTTATGTTAAATGAACTCGTCAATGAAGTTAAGGTAAGTTCACAACTATCTGAAATATTTAATTGTACATTACTTATGCCTGTCACATACATAGGTTTTTTACATAAAGATATACACCCTAATTTATTTTTTATTTTTTCAGTTAAGAAAGAGCATTGGCTCCCTGCATCCAGTAAAGCTCGAACAAGGTAAGTCTTATTATTAATTGTATTAGTGATTTTTACTAAAGCAGTGCAAAGCAGAACTTGTTTATTCATGTCAGCTGAGCACGCCGACGTCGCACTAATGGATGACGACAAATTAGATAACTTATTGTCCTCAGGCTGTGTTTCAATGTTAAGACAAGAATTTATGTTTTTATGCAATAATGTGTTATGTTTATTTTTACAAATCTGACAAGTACCAAGACGACACTGCTCGACGCTGTGTCTTCTGCGTAGGCAGTTCGAGCAAAGGTTCAACTTCAAGACTTCACTCGATCTACCTTCTACAGTCATAGCTTTGAACTTAGTACACTCACTTATGCGGTGACCCTTTTCACACACTGGACACATAGGCATATTTCCAACCTTACGTGTGGTGGAAGTGACGAACGATTTCGCTATTTTTGGTTGACTAAATTTATTATCAGGTTTGTCACCTTTGCTTACCTGCAGCGTTTCTAGTACGTCTGCACGCTCACGCAAGAAACGCAAGAAGTCAGTTAATGATGGTAGAACAGGTAAATTATTTTTATGTTCCTCCCACTTTCTACCAGTAGTTGAATCAAGTTTAATGGTAACCAAATAAATTACTAACGTATCCCATTGATCCGTTGACTGACTCAATGTATTCAGAGCCCGTAAGTTTTTTGTTACATGATCTATAAGAAAACGAATAGCTCGATGAGATTCACGAGATAAAGATTCAATATTAAACAATGCCTTCAAGTGATTGTTAATAAGAATTTTCTTATTGTCAAAACGTTCGCATAATAAACTCCACGCGACTTCATAATTACTAGTGGTAAACTCAAGCGACTTTATAACTACAATGGCACCGCCCTCTAGTGAGGAGCGTAAATAATGAAATTTATTTATAGCGGGAATAGAATTATTAGAATGGATAAGAGAATCGAAAGTGTCACAAAATTCTAGCCACTTCAAGTAGTTACCATCAAATGATGGCAGCTTTATGGTAGGTAATTTTATGTGGTTAAAATGATCACAACTTCCATGACTACCACACATAGTCTTCTCACCTTCGACTCTCTGATCCTGGTTACTTTGATGCAAATCTATAATCTCTTGGGCTGTTGAGATAAGAGAATAAAATTGCGTTTCGATTCTATCCCTTTCGTCAATTTGATCATCAATATTTATTACTAACATTTCAGTTTTTGTCTGAATATTATCAAAATCTGATAAAAGAGACTGTATTTTTGTTAAACGCAATTGCAATTCTTTTATTTGTTGACTAGTAATATCTTTAGACTGATTTAACACAGACAAATACTCTTTAAATTTTGTTAAGCGCATTTTGTATGTACCTCTTTGTTTTATTAATTCTTTAACATTACTATCAACGGCTTTTACATCCCTTGTCTCAGCATCCTTTAACCGTTTAGATTCAGACATTGTAAATAATATTATTTAAAAATAATTATACAAAAATAAACAAGTAACGATGTTAGATAAAGTAATAAATAAATGGTATCAAACCCAAAACAAAAGGTGTTAACGACTGATGGGCCAGCACGAAGGCTTGAAGAAAGTAGCAGCACTTAGCAATTGCTGAACGCGCCAACCGCGCCGAGCACGGCAGCACACAGCAGCAGCTTGGTAATTCCGCGAGCGTTCACGCGGTGCCCAGATACATGTCACGGAGTCCTTACACGGTCGCCACTTGGTTAGGGCTGTTGACTTTATGTAGTCCCAGGATTTTGGAAGTAAACTCATATAATTTTCCGATATGTATAATGCTACAATCAATAGTTAATATAATTATGATTTATAATAGCGAACGTTTTGCGTGGTGTTGTTGACAGCTTATGTCGAGTTAGTACGCCTTTTCTTCCGCCGCTGCACCGCACGCTGCATCGTCGCGTCGTTGCATTTCGTGAGCTATCGTGTATCATCGTAAACACTTACTCCACAGATTTGCCGCAGAGATCGCATTTCGACCGCATTAATTTTACTTTCATACTCTTTACTGCATACCCAACTCTAGCTTCCATACAGTAATGTTGGGACAAGCACTGCGTTATGTATTGCTACACGTGCCTTCCTTCTCGTACTCCTATCCCAATTACTTGGGGTCGATACAATATGTACTCTTCTGTCATAGTACATATTGTAAAAGTTATTGGCAATAGTTTTATGACCGGCCGCCTACCAGACGTCAACCCTCCTTAGGAATGTAATTGTTGACCAAACTGCATCAGATGGAGTTGGCCCAGGTCGAAGGCTCTTAGTCGTCTTTTACGACATCCACGAGCAAAGTAAAGGTTAGTAGTAATCGTGTAGGGATGTAGGGGATAGAATGTCATTAGACGATCTCTACGGCATCCCGTAAAAGCGCGGAAGGGACCGCTGTTGGTTTTAGTGGGTATTCCGGCAGTCAACATCTATGGCCGGCGAGTCCCACATACCCCCTCGTTTGTTACTGGCGAGGAATAGTGCGTAAATGCATTTCCACAGCGTTAACAAAAAAAAAGTAATCGTAGCCGCTACCACTCAGCTCGTAATATTTAAATACATTATTATTTAATAGCTGTAATTTTCTACTTTAGCAAATATTTAATGTGTACGACCAACACAAATATTAGCAACATTTTTCGAGACGTTCTTTGTAAAGAATACATATCTATAGAGTCTTAAAACGATGGATAAGTTAAATATTTACATTTAAAATTTTGTTTCGTAAAATATCTTGTAACGTAATGTCCATGGGAACGAAGAATAGCGATTACCCACATCTGGCGCCTATTATTACTATATAACTATACTACTTAGATGCATAATAATTCTGTTGGCCACAGATCATTGATACTTATCGAGTAAACATTTGCGCTCGCGCATGCCGATGCCCCGTAATGATGGGATCTATATTTGTTGGCGCGGATGTAGCACAGGTGTTCTCTGACAAGCAAAATAAACTGAAATGTAATCGATTTGAGAGTTTTAGAGCTAACAGTTGTTCTTATATCGATTCATTTTGTATTATGTTTAGGTAAGACTGTAATCGAGTGGGGTTTGATATATGTAGTTTATTCTTAAATTTGTATTGAAGTAAGGTGGCCTACCTACTGAAATTTGTTTAAATCTATCATATGATGGTATAAATGGCATTATATTATACTTAAAATATAAATATGGTCAGATATTTAACTATATGTCTTTGTAAACACAAATAGAATACT
Organism: Lymantria monacha; assembly: GCA_905163515.2. Taxonomy (NCBI): domain Eukaryota; kingdom Metazoa; phylum Arthropoda; class Insecta; order Lepidoptera; family Erebidae; genus Lymantria; species Lymantria monacha. Next base: position 19,854,561 of record LR991094.1, on the reverse strand, counting down.
TATATAGATACCTATAAGCAGAACAGATATGATACCTATAGCTACAGATCAATGAAGATTTAACAGGTAATATCATAGATTCTTTTGAGCTGTATTACTTATCTAAGTAGGTACATGCTTTTTAAAGAAGCTGGAAACAATTGTCTACGTAGCTAATATTGAAATAATTACATTTGTTTTAAGATTTTCTAAATACTTACCTAATAATTTTTTTAACAATGGCCTGGCCACAGTCCGCCCAAACCGTCCGAGGGGATTGAAGAGCTTCGTAAGGTATGGAGCCTAGGCCTTGGATTTGATAGAGATGGGTAATCGTCAGTGTTCCTCTGTGTTCTGTCAATTAATTCTTTAACTTCGATGCCAAGTAGGTACCTATCTAACATTTATTCATATGATTTTTTTTTTATATTATTTATAAGCATATGGATAGGTATACCTTTAAGAGTGAGAGTCCCCATCGTCCTATTCTGTCGTGGAAAACCAATAGAGTTAGGGCTCCGGGTTCTATGGTTTTGGATGCCCTTTCACTTAGGAGTAAGAAACACTTCTGTCCTTACAAAAACATATTAGTTATTTAGGTTTTTATTAACGGTGAAAACATTGAGGAAACCTAAATAACTGAGAGTTTTATTAACAACTAGCTTCTGCCCGCGGCGTCGCCCGCGTAAAAGGTTACTTTCCTAAAGTTTTTCATCCCCTATTTTTATTTTACCCCTTAAGGGTAAATTTTTACAACAGGTTAATGTCATATTTATTTATATCTAAACAATAACCTAAAAATAAGTTTCAAGCTTCTGGCTTTAAAAATGACGATACTTCCTTACAACTTTTCATCCCCTTTACAATCCTTGTTTGCATTAAAAAGTAGCCTATGTCCTTTATCAGGCTCTAGACTATCTGTGTTCCAAATTTCATTTAGATCGGGTAAGTAGATAGTGTTGGCTTGAAAGAGTGACAGACAGACAGAGTTACTTTCGCATTTATAACAGATATTAGTAAGGATTTAATGTCACACTTATGTTAGACAGCTACCGCTGTCATACGCGCGCACACACGAATAGAGAATAGCGGCGTAGTAGCACGGCATAACCACATTTGCCTTAGTACCTACCTAACCCAATCTATCATTTCCAGTAGGTACTCGACATAATTTTACTGCCAAGGCGCGCAAAAATATGTTTCATATCACAAAATTTTAATACCTATCTATATATACAGGTATAGTATGTTATTTACAAATCGATAGTGCTGTCAAAAATACAACAATCATCAACGATGACTGCCCTCACGTCTTTACTTGTGTTCGGGTCGCACAATCGGCGATCATAGATTTCTTGCCATATTTCTGCAGTGCGCCCGGTTGCTGCCTGACCACAGCACTGCGCACTCTTATCGTTCTAACTTTTGAAACATTGTACCAAACGACACGCGGTAAAAAGCAAAAAATATGTACTTTAAATATCGAAAGCAATAAAAGCATTTGTTTGCATAAGAATCAATTTGTTACTATAAAATGTGCATCGGCAATAAATACCAAATTATTTTGAATTTTTAATTTACTATTTTAACGATAAATGCTTAAATATTAAAAATAGATATATGCTGTCGCGGACTTTTTTGTAAAACTATTTATGAGGTACATTTTCACAATACATACATTTTTCAATCAATTTTATATATATTATATATATATATATATATATAATTCAATACACACATTTGTCTAACTTTCAAGATCTTTGCAGCGTATGCAAAAATAGCTCGCAGATGGGCGATTTTTTCTGTCGTAAGCGATTTTTATCGTTATATTTTAGCCAATTTACAAAATATCTTTATAAATTATAGCCTATGTGTTATTCTGATGTGTAAGCTATATTACTGTAAAGTTTCATCAAAATCAATTCGGTAGTTTTTGCGTGAAAGAGCAACAAAGATGTTCACATCCATACATTATTACAAACTTTCACGTTTATAATATTAGTAGGAAGTAGGATTAGTAGGACTAGTAGGATAGTAGGATATTTTCGAAGATGTAAGAAATAAATAGGTACGTGCCCCGCAAAGCACACGAAGGCATCAGTTGCAACTGTTAAGAACATGGCCATCGATATATATTAAATTCAATATCCTTCTACATCAGGATATGTGGTTTAATAAGTAGGTTTAAGTTGTTAGATATGGCTAAATAGCAGAAGCTCCATTCAAAAGTAGGTACCTACCTTCTATGGAATATGATTAAACAGGTGGAACTCAATATAAACTGATCTAATAGATACTAATTCAGGCAAAAATGAATTACCTTTCTACGTATTCATTACCTACTTAGAGGTTTTAAAGAGCTATGTTTAAAAGAATTTTAAGAACAGGCAAGCTGTAACCAATAAAATTGAATTTAAATTGCAAAGTCATATAAAACACATTAACCAGAAGTTTATTGTAAACAAGTGCAGTTGTACCATCACGATCAGTCAATGCTGGCTCACTCCATAACATGTTCGTTACGCCCAATGGTTATAGACCAATGAGATCGCTTCACTAAACTTACCACGCCTACAAACTGCGCGCACGCCGATAACAAGACGCAACACTTGTCAGTTTTTCAGATGCTTTCACATTAGAAGGTTCTCTTCGTTCCAGATGATTAATTTGTGATTTATTTATGTGAAAATGACTTCTTTAAATGGTGAAATTAATTCGGCAAGTAAATTGAAATTTAGTGTGGACAGTATACTTGGAAATAATGATTCGTCTCATACAAGTGCCTCAGTAGCGGAGGTGCCGAGGACTCAAGAGCCTCCTTGTGCGGGCTGTGTGGCTGCTTTGTACCGTTGCTGTAGGGATGAACCGCCCCTACTCCAGCTGCCTTTAGCGCTTCCTTACACACATTTACATCCAGCTTTAAGGCCTACTACTGGTGCGTGTTTGGTTAATATTTTTATAAAAGTGGAAAATATAAGCTTAAAATTTAAAATAGATGGGTATTTATGCTAATCAGGATGATTGGCATAAATATTCATCTATTTTGCAAAGACGAAGAAAATAACAGATTGTTTCTAAAATTTTAAAGCTTTAAAACAATATGTACTTATGAACATATATAGATCGGTATTTAGGTGCATTATTAATTGACAATTTCAATTAATTGTGATTAATATGTAATTGAAATAAATTATTATTGTTCTGAACGAGAGTGTAGTTTTAAATTAGTCACGTACCTATCTACGGTCTAGGTACCTACAGGCTCTTATTTTTATAATTATCTAACTTCTTGTGTTACTTTAATTTGTAACCATTTCTGTGTATGCCGTGTTAGCTTCATTAATTGAGCATTTAGTTTTAGTATTATTAATTACAAATTATCCTAAATAATTTAACTTCGTTACAATCATATATTAAATGTTATCTACCCACCAACTTGTAAATTGAGACATTGTACGTAGAGATTGCATTAAAATTCTTAATAACACGCCGTCTGAACCGTTCGGAGCGTCTAAACAGATGCCGGGCAGCCCCATAACCTACCGTATTATATCCTGCCCTGCTGCCGATATTTATACTGATCACTTGTATTAAGCCCTTGACTTCCGTGATCAAATCGCCCCTATAAATTACATGGGACTAAATAGTATCTACCTACATATCAGTCAGTCAAAATCTAGGTTTTACCAGCTCTACTCCATACGCTTTCGGGCACAATTGCGTGTCACTGTCAAAAAACATAGTTATGAACTTCATCACCATCTCAGCTCGTTTGTCTACGTCTTACTGCTGGACTCGGGCCTCTTCCACAATAGGTGAGAGGCAAATCGGCTTCTATACAATGTTGGCCAGATGGATTGGTATGTATCATCTCAGCTCATAAAAGTCCCACTGCTGGGCTTGGACCTCCTCCACAATGGGAGAAAAATTTACCTACCTAGGTACTATACCACGTTGTACCCGTCGGTTGGTACAGGCTTTTATTTCGAGTCTTCCTTTTTGTGATATTATAGACATATTAGGTATGTAAGACGGGTTGCGTCTTGTGAGGGTGATGTAGTATATTAATTTAGCTCAACTGGAGAAAGGCCATACTCAACAGTACCTATATATAATAGTAGATATATATAGATAGAGGTCCCTAAGTTTAATAAGTATATGAAATAAATACTATCCTAAGAATGTTTTAAAGTAATAAAGTTAAGATCAGCAGCAATAAATATTGCACTATTGATTGTTGGAAAGAGACTATCGGCTAATTTTACATATATACATATCATCACGCCATATCCCTTGCAGGGTAGGCAGAGAGAACAGAGTGCCAGAGAACTCTATCCTTGCATACTTCACTCGCTTCCTCAACATTCATAATTCTCATCATACACGCTCGCCGGTTTCGGAGACTCTTGACTCCACCTTCCTTCAGTACGTGACCGATCTGGTCTAGGTAGGTTAGTCTCGGTCTACCCCGGTACCTACATCCTTCCACTTTCGCATTGTAGGTATATCTTCTTAACCAGACGTTCGTTCGACATTCTTTCCACATGTCCGAACCATCGGAGCATTCCCTTTCGCATCTTTACACAAATACTCTCTAATTTCTCTCGGCTAATTTTGGGTTCATAAAGCATTGTATATATCGCATACTACTTATTTGAAGTTTGTCAGCCGTCGTACAAGTGATATTGCTTGTTGGTGTCGTAAAGACGAAGTTATGAAAACGTTATATTGGACAAGATCACCAAGATCAGCCCTATCTGATGCCTCTGGTCTCAACATTCCCAACGAACGTTAGGTAGGCGGCTGATCATAAATTTATTGTCAAAACTTTCGCAATATATACGATGGAGAGTACCTATATAGGTAGGTAATATGTCGACCCTAAGTATTTGGGATAAGAACGGGATAATGACTTTAATTGCCTGCAATTCTATACTTATAATAAGCAGCAAACTGACTGCGACAAACAATAGGTACCTACTTACTAGGCTAAATGGGCTGTTTATTTATCTGCCATCAAGGAAAAAAAATTCAAGTACGAATACAATTCGCGGGAATAGGATTCCGTCCAATCTATATACCTATATAAAAGAACGTCGTGTTAGTTACACCATTTATAACTCAAGAACGGCTGAATTAATTTTTATGATTTTTCTGTTTTTGGATTTGTCTTCGTCGGGAATAAGATAATATATATCAAAATATGATATTAATCACCAAAAAAAAAATAATTAAAAAAACATCAGTCTAAATGTTCATTTGTTCATAATATAATAAAATGCAACTTACAGCTCACGTAATGTTGTCTATGGTTTGTTTTGAAAATACCGCAAAACGTTGAAATTAAAGTTGAACTGTCGATATGTTTCTTTTGTGCGAGTGCTACGAGTACCTATTATTAGGTATATAAATCTCATTTATTTTTCTCAGTCAATTTATTTTCAATTCCTTTTGTCCGTGAGGTGATGAAGTAAGATTATAATGAACCATCCCCTATCTTACGCGTGGGTGATCATAAGAGACGACTAAGGGATATAACACGCATATAACATCTATGCAAGAGAAGGAAAATTCGTAACAAAACCCTATACCAACACGTCTGACCATCGTGGTATAGTAGGTTAAATTAGCCTTTTTCCTGGGAAGATTTAAAAAAGATCCGCTAGGTGCAGGACCAGTGGGGGTAGATACATATGTTTTGAATTCTGTGTTGTTTGTTTTGAATTTTGAAAGCTATATAGCATAGCAAAAAGAACGAGGAATAGCTTGGGATGGAAAATTTTCCCAATTTGTAGTAGAAAAAGTGCAGTATACTAGAACTAGAACTTGGTAGAGTTGGGTTGAGTAATTTCATGCGTTGCTGTTTATCCGCTAGACATTTACCACCATCAATTCCAATAAAAAAAATATCATTACCATTTGCAATGTATTCTTCAATTCTTAAATATACAAAAAAAATAAAACAACACAGTTTATCTAAAATAATAAAATTTTCAACAATACAATGACATATACAAGAAAATTTAAGAACCAACTAACCTCTCAACTAGGACATTTTTATTACCTGACACGGTTAAGCCACGACATGCAAGCCATCATTTTAAGTTCCGGACAAGATGATCTTGCACTTTTGCAAATTTTGATTTCGCTCCAGGTACCTACATCGTCTTCCGTTAATTCCATTATAATTCTATACGTTTGACGTTGTTGTCAATAGAGAATTCAAAACATATGTACCCCCTACTGGTGCTGCCCCTAGCGGGTTTTTTTTAAATCTTCCCAGAAAAAAGGCTAATTCCCTCCCGTTATGGAGAAGGCTCGAGCCCAATAGTGGGACATGCATGGGCTAAAATGATGATGATGATTAATTCACTTTTAATCCATTTCTAATAGTCGTATCAATATAAAAACTTTGAAAATGTAGCAATGTATATAAAATACACTAGTTTGATACCGTTGAGATGATCTGATAACGGTGGAAGAAGTATACACTAGAACTCTTCAAAAGCAGCATTAGTCTGCTCTTAAATTTTGGGTCATTAGTCGTATAAATAAATATGACTAACAAATTGGCTTTAGTAACGTAGGTCTGATGATCGTCTCTTCGGCGGCTAGATATAAAATTTTCAAGTTACGCTCATATGATTCGTTTTGAACAGTTCGAATAATTAGGCTTAGTAACGAAAGTCTGTTAATAAAGCCTGAAAGTAGACAGTGACACTTTTCAGTGCATGCTAATAAACTTGGATTTGAATTTTTATAACGATTGTAGTGCCATAGAGCTTCAAACATTCCACTCAAGTGAGGCCAAAAGAGCAGCTAAATGTAAAGTAAGGCCAAAAGAGCAGCTATATCCTATACACCACCTCATGGCAGTGTTTAAAATCCGTTTAGCTTTGCCTACCTACACAGACTATTGGCGGGTTCTACTATTGAAGCGTCAGCTACCCATAGGAACTGTGTAAAAACAAAAAATGACTCCAAATAGCATTTCATAGAATATGATGGCTGAAAAAAGAAAGGAAAACATGAAGAAAAAGGAAATAAATTGCCAGAAAATATTTAAAAATAATTAAATATGTAGGTACCAATGGAAAGAAGCAATATCTATAAGACAAATACAATGGTCAAGAAGCAACAAATCGGCTGTAAAATTTATTCAATTAAAAAAAAAACGAAAATGTTTTTCAAAGAAATTAAAAAACACGCTGATTAATAATTAATACACAATTTGAGATCATTTTTTATAAGAATGGTAGTAGTACATACGTCGCAACCCGTTTATGTCTTTTGCTTATTAAATAAACTAACAATACAGTAAAATCTATATTTAACCTAATATGCGATTTCCAAAATAAAAATAAAACACTTGTGTACATGTAAAAAAGATAATCTTTTTATTGGTAATAAAGAAAATATGTATTTTATTTAATAACTAAAACTGCACTTGCTAAAAGTGCCTCTGTTTTAAGATTTTTTAGAGTAAGGATATTTACATCACTTCCAGTGTTTAACGTCCAATGTCTCTAATTCTGACACTATTATTATATTAGTGCCGTATCAGAGGACAAAATATAAACTGTAAGGAAATTAATGTCTGGCATAATAATAATTTATGTCGGAGTATATTCTTACCTTCAAAAATGACACAAACTAGCATAGGTAAGAGGTTCAGGGTTCAATACCCTGAACCTCTTAGTCTTCTCATTACCATGAGATACTCTATCGAAAATATCAGGATAGGATAATAAAGTGAAAGCGTAATGTATCCATTAAAGTAGTTTTGAAAGTATGGAACTTATGAGAAGGTATTTCTATATGGTGACGAAATTTTTCATATGGTGGCCGATTAATGTGGTTTAATGATTAGCCATCCATTGCTTTTTCGTGGTAATAATTTAGAATGAAACCCTATTGCTTATTTGTGGATACACACACAAATATTTGCCTCTAGCATATTTTAAAGAAACAGTCGATTTTGAAGAGGTTGCTAGGACAATTCTGCAGGAAGTTTAAAGTTTGCAACTGTGTATGATTTGCGGCAGTAGAATCGCTCCCTACAACTTATTCCTACGTAGGTGAAGTGACTTCTACTTAATCCTTCCGGCATAAAGATAAAATATAAACAAAAAATAAAGAGAGTTTCATATATTGTTTCAAATTATGTTAGGAATTTGCTTGAATTCACGGGTAAACCGAATCATAATTTTAGACGGCAGAAATGACGTATTTTGTATAAATTCATTTTATTATTTAGTACGCATATGATTGTAGTGGAATGGAAAATAGAATTAGGTATAGTTAATTTTATATATATTGCTTTATTCAATTCGACAGTATCTGACTGACTTACCATTATCGTTGCTGCTTATCTCATAGATTAGATACTTTTCGTAACAAAATATAAGTATCATAGAGCTTATTCAAATATCGCAGATAGAAATTATAAAAAATTGGATTCGATTTCTTTTTATTGGTGAGCTTTAATCTGACTGCCCGCCCTCCGTGGTGAGCTGTGATTATAAAAGACGCGCGTAATGTTTGTACGCTGAAATGGTAGGCCATATCGATCGATAAACCAGCAACTGTTATGGCTGAAAAGTTCTAGAATGGTGATACCGAAACGGACGAGTCAAAATAGAGCTATCTTCCTCAATGCATCGACCGACACCGACGACATTATAAAAATTGCTGAGAGGCATTGGATTTGGCGCAAGATCGTTTTATGGCGACATTAAATCCAACATTGAATGTTTTGCAATGATTATTTAAAGACTAATGGCCTCTAAACACGAACACAAATAAAGCTTAAACGTTCAATTTGTCTCCAGTTCTAACACAGTCAATACTACCCTGTCTTCAATATTGGAAAAAGCAGCATAGGTATAGTCCATATATAAAAGAGAGTCGAGCATCTCATTATTATCTTCATACTTTGTAAGATTATGCGCTGTGTGGTAGCGGCTACGAATACTACCAATCCTTGCTTTGCTCGTGGATATCGCAAAAGACGACTCACGACCTGGGCCAATTCCATCTAATGCTGTTTGGTCAACAATTACATTCCCAAGTAGGGTTGACGTCTGGCAGGCGGCCAGTCATAAAACTATTGACAATAACTTACAATATGTGCTATGAAGGAGGAGTACATATTGTATCGACCCTAAGTAATTGGGATAAGAGTAGGAGAATGATGACTTTGTAAGATTATGAAAAATTCCAGTAGGTATATTGAATCATTCGTTTTACCTCACGGCACCTAGAAAGGAATTTACTCCATGATGCCACTTTTTGCGTTGACTGCAAAGACGACGACAATACGTCGTCTAAGTCATTCTTCACACATTCTTTATATGATCCACAATTAATTGTTCGGAGTTTAGGTGTAATTTGTGTTCATTATTGTACGTTTGTACCTCGCAACAAAATAATTATTTCTGGGTACGGGTGTGTTGTCTTTTAAAAAAAAACTTTTTGTCGTAATTTAATGTTGACGAAATCATATTAAGGACATTAACAGAAATACATCTTTTAGTACTTTAATCATCCTTGTGGTGACGAAGAAAGAATATAATTCACCACCCCCTATCTAACCCGTGAATGATCCTAAGAGGAAAGGATATAAAACGCATATTACATCTATATAGGAGAAGGAAACTCGAAACGAAACCTTATACCAACACGTCTGACCAGCGTGGTGTAGTAGGTTAATTTCCCTTCCGTTTGGAGAAGGCTCGAGCCCAATAGTGGGAGTTGTATGAAATGATGATGATGACATCATTTAGTGATCTATTGCTATCAGAAAGCTTTACACACTTGATATGATACACTACGACATGGATACGCCATGACATGATCGGAAATCTGTTTGGAGTAGATAAGTATAGATTTATTTTTATTTCAGTATATCGTCTTCCAATACCTTCTTCATCGCCGCCTCAGTCGACATCAGCACCTCGTTGTGACGTCACATCAAGTGGCAAAAGAAAACGGTCGTGGTCGCGGGCAGTATTCAGCAATCTTCAACGAAAAGGTCTGGAGCGACGGTTTCAAATACAAAAATATATTACTAAGCCGGACAGGCGACAATTAGCAGCTACGTTAGGACTTACTGATGCTCAAGTGAGTATATACTATCATATCATTTGCGTAAAAAACACTGGTAAAAGTCAACCCTATTGACAATCTACGGTAGGATGACCCACTCACTAGGTGGACTGATGACAATATGAAGGTCGCAGGAAATCGTTGGATGCAGGTGGCACGGGACCGTTTTGCATGGCAATTTCTTGGGGAGGCCTATGTCCAACAGTGGACGTTTACGTGCTGATGAATGAATGGATGGATTGACAGTCAATTTAATAAACTTTTGTATTTCTTAATCATTCTACCTGTTCTTCTTGGTCCATAATAAAAATATTATTGAACTAGTGACATCTATAATGCCGTATAATAGATTGAATGCTCTCCGTATTCGGTCTACTGTGTGGTACCTACTTCGCCGGACAGATAGTATTTTTAAATGATATTCCCACCATTGTAATTTCTTTAAGAACTCTCTCGGGTCCATATATGTATTATATACACCGAGGTTTAAATACCGTGAGATGCTTTTAATTGTTTTGGGATTCGCAACAAAATAAGTTTTAATTAGAAAAGAAAAGGAGGAATTGGAAAAAGAATAATTCCACTTTTCTCGTAGGCAAAGCTAGGAAGATAGGAAGCAAAATTGTGTAGTCAGCCAATAAATAAGGAGTGTACCGCTATGATGGCAGCGGCAGTTCGGCACCTCGGACACGGGAGAGCGTACCGTGGTCTATATGTGAGCCTTAAGATTAATTGCAGTATTGCAGAAACGCCTGAACGAATGGACATTTTCTCAAGTTGCTACAAGGTCCCTGAAGCATACTTCCTCGGACGTGATTTGCAAACTGTCTAGGACAGGCAGGTTGGCACGGGGTTTTATTTCGAGTATTTCTTCTCTTGCTACAGCGTTAATTGCTTACTTTCCTTACTCTTCTCGTAATCGTACGATACCCGCAAGGCAAAATAGGTCTAAAACTTAATGTATTCTTGTTCCTTCTTCATATTTAGTTGCAAATTTTGGAATCAACTGTCAGCCTATTGACGTCTACTGTGAAACATAAGCCTAGCCCCAAAGAGAGCCACAATAGTCTCTACGATTAAGGCAAGGTTGACGTTCACAGTTGATGTGACGAGTTCCCTAGGAGAGCGCTGCTGTCTAATGTTTCTGTACCTGGTTTTTACGACTCCTACAAGAAATTAACTAACACACTGTACCTATTCTTAACCCGTCCCCACGCTTTTATTTTACATCTGATTTTGCGCTTAACAAGCTACAAATTGTAAGTGGTAACCTTGAGTATATTATCTATGTAGGCACATTTATGTGGTAAAGTACACCGGCAATTAGAGAATCAATAATTAAAATGTAAAAATATGAAGTATCATTATCCTGCTTTTATCTCAATTACTTATTTAGGGTCTACGCAACATGTAGGTACTCCGTCCATCGTTCATACTGCAAAACTTTTAGCAATGGTTTTACAAACTATTAGCTCTTAGTCGTCTTTTACGATACCCAAGAGCAATATACCTGTTGATAGTCTTAGTAGCGGCCACTATACCGCAAAACATAAATGAAGACATTAAATCTTAGTATTTAGACTACCAAACCATATTTGAAGTGATTGTAACTAGTATCGAATAAGCCGCTGTGATTTATGGTACCTAAGATATAGAGTCAGGCTGGCCACGGAGGTCAAGGAAGCAGTACCAGTGGCCGGCCCAATGGCGATGGGGAGGGAATAGTAGGTTATGGGGCCAAGCGCCGCCCTTCCATCGCCTCGGACGGAATGGATGGATGGCGTATGTCCAGACCATGTCTGCTAACCAAAAAAAAAAGTAGGTACCTACCTATATAGATATATTTGTTTAATTTTAACTATTTGTGCTACCACTCAAACCCTTTCTTGCAGCAATCGAACTTTAATTCCTCAGCAAACCTACTTGTTAATAGAACCTATAGATACATATAATAAAATTGTAGCAGGCCGATGTTGTAGTTTATTGATATTGAAGAAAAACAGAATAGAGGGTTTTTATTAAAGCAATAGGAGTCAAATATCAATTTAAAAAAAAAACTACTGTTTGTATATTTGAACACAAATCACGCAAAAACTTTTGCATGGAATTGAATTAATTATTACCCGATGTATTGCTAGAAGTCTAATTTAAAACATGGTGTAATCTAGGATAAAAATACTATGTCACCGACGACAAAGACCGGTTTCCGGTGGCCCACTCGCATGGCGTCGAGAGGTACATTGCGGGGTAGGTCTATGGGGACGCGCGCCGCTTCATCTGTCGCCCCAGACGAATTTAACGAGGTATCACAAGACCATAGCCAGCCGTAAAAAAAAGGATAAAATACTATAAATCACAAAATAATAAATATCTGTAGCAGGCACAACTAGTATTATAATGGATGATGAATTGTATTCTTATTTCGTCGCCACACTAAGAGGCTAACGTTATTACATTGATAATAATACATAACTTGCCATATTGTAAAAGAGTAAGAATAGAATGTCTCCATCTCTTTCCGTTCTTGTTGATGGGAACAGTGGTGTTTGCGTTATTTTATAGATATGTCTATAGGCTGAAAAGATAAAGAAGAATAACGTAATATTTAAGTACCTATATGAGATTTATAAATAATTTCAAGATTTTTTATTTTCTTAACATTGAAAAGTTGCGACAAAATGCACAGATGGTTGAGTCATCGTTTAATACAATTCTAACTGTAAAGTTTTAAGTATTAAGCCTATAACAATGTGTAAACATTGTCGGGTAGGTAGATAGCATACCGTCACCTTAAGACGTAAATATGATACGAAGTGAAATTTGCATGTCCTACAATTAGTCACGGTGGTGTAGTGGCAGCACGATTGGGCCGGAATCCCAATAGGCGCGGGTTCGAATCCCGCTTGTGACATCATTTTTCATTTCGTAATCGGGTTTTATAAAAAAAAAAAAAGATGGTGCAGAGGTTAAGATACTTGTGGGTTCGATTCCCATGTAAGACAATATTTTGTGCGATCAACAAATTGTTGTGCCAAATCTGGATGTAATTTGTATCTGTTAATTATATGTTTGTAAAGTCCCCAGCAATACAAGGAATATTTCCTTAGTGCATGTTATTTTATTATTATTTGATTATAGTCTTTTTGTCTTTAAAAAAAGATAAAAGTTGGTACTAATATATAATATAACTGAACATAGTATCATCAAAAATATTACGGTTTATTATTTGAGGAAACATTTAATTTTAATTACGGCTTTAAGCATAACTGCGCCATAGGAGGTGCAACTGACGCAACCATTCCACTACCCCCCGGGCTGCCTGTGTAGTGTGAAGCCATTAAAATACTAATAGCGCTTGATTAATGCAACTAGAGAAAAAAGTTAAAATAACGAAATATATAAACCGTCATATTAATACGATCCAAATATATCCTTAGAAAGGAATAATGGTTTTTGGTCCATGTTAATTACATGATATCATAATAAGTACATATGTATCATGTATTAATGAATTTAATGGATATGCTAAAGCAAATAGTGTTTTCGTGCTAAGAAATTTGTAATGGGACTAATCATACAGCCCCACTACTGTTATTCTTATACTTATGGTTTGATATAGTGAGACTTTTAGACACGTCAACAGTCAAGAATCGGGAATGTAGTAGACTGTACCAGACAGATTCCCCATAGAGCTTTTTAATAAATTTTTCGTCTCTAGCAATGACATTATCCGCTTACAGCACCGTAGACGTTCGTCCTTTAAATGATTTTCGTGTTGATAAGTAAGGGGTATTCATAAATTGTATTTTTAGTCCATCACAAAATGCATGCATATTTTACACGAAATTAAACATTAAATACAGCGTAAATAAATATAAACATAACTACTGACGAAATGCGATCTCTACGGAAAATCTGTGGAGTTAGGCTGATTGATCGCATTCGTAACGACGACGTAAGAGAGCGAGTAGGTATGAAAGAGAGTATTGGTGTAAAGATGCGAAAGGGAATGCTCCGATGGTTCGGACATGTGGAAAGAATGCCGAACGAACGTCTGGTTAAGAAGATATACAATATGAAAGTGAAAGGATGTAGGTACCGGGGGAGACCGAGACTAACCTACCTAGATCAGATCGGTCATGTACCTACTGAAGGAAGGTGGAGTCATGAGTCTCCGAAACCGACGAGCGTGTATGAAGAGAATTATGAATGTTGAGGAAAAGAGTGAAATATGCAAGCATAGAGTTCTCTGGCACTCTGTTCTCTCTGCCTACCCTGCCAGGGACATGGCGTGATGGTATGTATGTATGTAACATAACTACGCGTGTAAGTCAGTTATGTGTATCCAATCTGCTATTTGATGTTTACCTTATCGAGAAATACATAAAAAAGTTATAGGTTAACCCTATAACTTTTTAAAAACGTTTGCAAATGTTATTTATTACATTTTCTTTCTCCATACTAGGTAATAGCATACATTAAGCATGTTTATATTAAAGACTAGTTGGTCCAGGAAACAGAATACGACTATTCATCGTAAAATCCTGGGATAAGCCAAACGACGACATTATTAAATTTTCTGATGAAATTCTCAATAGCAGGCCCTTTTGTAATGTACCTATCCATCGCAAAAAAAGCTAACTTAGACAAAGGGCGATGTACTAGTTAGTACCTTAATATAAACTCAAAACATTTGCTCCACAGGTCAAAGTGTGGTTTCAAAATCGCCGAATGAAATGGCGGCATACGAAGGAAGGCCGTGGAGGAATCGCAGGCGTAACGACATTGCCTGGCAGGGACCCTGATTCGTCTACAATAGACGATAATGAAGACGTCGACGTTGATACACTCAGTGATTAGAACTGTACCTACAGTAGTTTATATTATCATAGTTAACTAAGAAATTCCATGTTTTGGAGTTATAACAAGATCAATTAATTAATTAATCAAATGGTTAATCACTATTTATTGCTTTAATTCACTGTGACATGTTAATTAATAACTCGCAATTCATATGTAAGTGTTAAAATTGAAATCATACATAAATTTAAAACTTGTTGATTATCTGGTGTTTTTCACATGGCTGTATTTTTGCTAAGTAGGTACGCAGGTACCTAACGTGATAACCAGAAGAGACAATAGAATATAGTGTAATTTATTAGTGTAACACCTATGTAGTATATTAGAGAAATACCAAATCAATGAAAAGATTTATTATTCATTACACCAAATAGTTACGGATTTAGGCTAGGCCCGGGTGGCAATTTTTTAGGGCGCTAAAATTTATAATGGCAGAAACTTGAAATCAATTTTTTTTTAATAATTCTCAGACCAAATGTTATTAATTATTTGTCTGCATTTGCAACCTTAAGATTTCAAAATTTGAAAAGTGTGCGAGAATATGTTACAATTTAAAATATGCAACAAATATGTACGAATGTATGAATGTTGTTTAGTTATTATTACATATAATAGAACCTAGGAACCTACCTATACTACTACTAAATAGGTCACTATTTAGCGACGGAGGTGTTCAAAAATACGCTGGAACAAAATTGGATATTGGCCGTGGTTGTTGAGTAAGAGGATAGGTTAAAAATTGTAAAAATGAAATATGTAGTATGGGTTAGACATGCGCGAAACAGTACTTCGCAAAGTGATGTGATATGGCATTACATTTCGTGCCAAGTAATATTACATTTTACCATCACTTCAAACATCACACATGACATTTCATATGTGATGCGTAATGCAATAGCGCCCTATATATACGGCGGGCGGCGTTATGAAATATAAGCCTTAACGATCTGAAAATAAAGCTCATAATATATATTGAATTGCCAGACACTGAACATTGCAGAAATGCAGAACAGTACACGGGTGTTCGCGGCATGTTTAATGTGATGTGTGATATTTAATGTGATATGATGTTTAGTCGCGTAATGTGTAATGGGTCAGTACACGGGCGGGTAATATTACGTGTGATACATCACTCGCATTACTTACACATATCTAGTATGGGTACGTTCCCCAAAGGCGTTAAATTAACTGAGGCCTTAGACACTATCGAGCCTAAATTCGCCACTGCAACTAATTCTCCATCATTACATTTATTCTGTGTATTACATACGATGATATGTAGTAGGTACATACGTCTTCTACAGCATAATATAATTATGTACATACACTCAAATGACAATACATAACAAATGACAATACATAACACATGAATTATCAAACTGATTAATCTATAGTCTGCGTTTTTTTTTTGTATTGGTTATGGCTATTGGCCTCAGACATAGTTAAACCTTTCTCGGGCGTGGCGAGCGCAGGAGGATTTCAACTGAACAAACATGCAACGGAGCCAAGGCTCCAATGCATGTTTATTTAGCCCTCGATGGAGAAGGCCCCATCGGGGTTCTTCGCCTAGAGTGTAGCTAAAGGCAATGTAGGAGTTGCCGCATTTGCGACATGGCTTAGGATCTCGACGACAAGAACGGAACCGTGGGTATTTCTTTGTTATGGCCTCACGTTGTCGTTGCACCGTCGACGAGCTCGTTACTGTCTACGCTATTAAACTATTCCACCATAAAGCACGGTAATTGGCGCACGACAATAAATATTGCACATCGATCTTTGGAAAGAGGCAATCGTTTAAATTTGGTTTCGTAAAGCGTTGTCTTCGTCGCCCACTACCTATGTGACATTTGTCAGTCATACTCGTAGTACAAGTGCGAGAGTGCTGCGGTCAGTCAAAAATATATTATGTAGAGTTGTTAAAACAGCAAAAATTTAAGATAAAACTTTCTAAAATTGGTGTATTTTATTTAATAAGAAATGAAAATTGATACCAGAATATATTAGTGCTTCATACGACGTCAACAGATAGTATCAAACAGGGAAAAGACAATGCCCTAAAAAGCCGAAATTAGTCGATAGTTCCTTCCCAAGTGTCAATGTGTAATTTTGATCGCCGTCTACTGTACCAGATTATAATCTCAGCATGTTTACCTATTGACAGGTGATAACAAATTAGATGTTGCGTTTAAGAGTTACGGTTACCTACATACATACATATTGCCTTAGCTAGGTACCGAGAAAAGAGCAATTAATGGTGATTAAAATATGTTGATATCTTGACATACATAAGTATGAAGTGTTCTAATACATGCCAATATAATTTTTATGTTTAATAAAGGGTCAATACCTTCTTATAAGAAAGTTTATACCTATATTTTAATAACTATCGAATTATATTTTAATAGATTTAATAAATTATTTTGTCTGCCTATATTCTACGATTAGTTGTATTTACACTACTAGATATTTATACCTAATAAAAACTATTTTTATAAGAATCAATAAACATTTTCTTATTCTATCGATACGTACCTACATTTTGTAGGTAGATATCTTAGATATCTATTGAGATTGTGAAACCTCTTCTCATTAGAGAAGAGGTTTCACAATAGTGAAACACGATATTGAGGTACGAAATAACAGAGGTAAAGATGATTAGAGATCTCCTGCTCGCATTTGCAGTGTGAGCTTTAACATGTTAACTAAATAAATTCCTAATTATTAGATAGGACTTGTTTTAACGATGATGAAAACTACGGTAGGTATGTGTCTGTGGAACCCATACCTATATCTGCTTCTCCTATTATCCGAACTAATCGCATAATGTTGTTCTTCTTATAAATTACACATAATCTAATTGCGTATAATCGTCCTACAGAATCAGCCAATGTTACCATGGTAAAAATGGCGCCGGGTTGATCCAGGATACAAGAACATGTTTTGAATAATATTTCACTTAAATTCGTCGCAGCTCGTCGCTTCGTCGCTAATAAGCTAACACACACATTTGATTTTTTGTTTTTCAATGGGGAAGTCACCTTGCCTACTGAAGTTACAAGAAAACACTTTTCAACATATTTAATTATGCCATAAAGGTATTATTCTTCTCCTATACCTATATATCAGGCACAAGTCTCCCCACAATGGAACAGAAAGGCCTATAATACCTTATTGGCCAGACAGAACAACACTTCACTGAGCAATAAATCTTTGCTGCGGAGGACTACAAACATACAGTTATTAGAAATAAATTATACTCAGGTTCAGGACAATTACTTATTGCCGAACAAAGAACTATCCTACCTTTTTTTTGCGGTGGACGCGCCCCGCCAAATCGGCCCGGCGTCCGGGGCGACGGAAGAGGCGGCGCGCGACCCATAGACCCACCCAGCAAAGCGCCTCTCTTCGCCGTACGAGCGGGCCACCGGTACCTGATCTTATTCTTCGGTGGCCAAGAACTATCCTACCTGGAGATGAAAGCCATAACACTTGAGTATTGTGTAGTTTCTCATGCTTTCCTTTTAGTATAGATATGACAACATCGTAATGGCAAGTGCTCAAATACTCTAATTTGATGTTTGATCCATGTTACCTTATCACCATATTGTTTTCAAAGTAAACAACAGTAAGGGCAGCAATAATTAAAAATCAATATCATATACATGTTTTTATTACATCCAATAATAAATTTATAGAGCTGCTCTACAGAAAGTAATAGTAAAATATACATAAATTGGTACTTAAATAAGGTAATACAATTAAAAATAATACATTACAGTTTAACCATCTAAAATGGTATGTACAATAAAATATCTTCTAAGGTATACGAACACTAAATGTACGAAATAAAACTAATTTTACGGATTTTATAACTTTGAACTTTAACTATGTAAATAGGATCTAATCTTTCTATTTAGCAACCAAATATCTCGTGGACATTAAATTCTTCTGTGCCTATGGCTTTTAAGCTTTATATTCAGTTTTATCGGAGAACCATATTCTTAAAAAAAAAAACTAAATACATATTCTTAATATAATAACTAATCTTAATATATTTGTTTAACTTAAACATCCAAACTACTTAAAATATACTATATTCAAACATTTAACATTTGAATAATTATTTTTCATCATATATATTTTGGCATTAGTCTACATTAATGATATCTATTTAATAATCTACTAGTTTTATTTTATTTTTAGAGTTAGTATCTGCAGAATCCGAATGGTGTTCATGTAACGGACTTTTACGTTCTGAATGTCTGAAACCATGGCTCTTGTACCCTCCTCTATAACCATGAGGTCTTCGTGTGGACGAGTGATAATTGTTTTCTCTCCACCTATTATCGTAACTTTGACCTTCAAACTTATGATTTTCGACACGACTTCCATAGCTATGTGGTCGTTCATCAAGATCCCGCCTGTCTCCTTTAAATTGTGTATCTTGGTAACGTCTTCTCGGTTCTGAATAATTAGAATTTTCTCCATGTTCATTAACCGGTCTGGATAACCTTTGGGTTGTTATATCTCTGTTCGTTTCCCAAACTGGTATTCTTTTCTCTTCTGGTGACGCACTCCGCGATTTACTCTTATCCTCTCGTTTTTTCTCGTATGTTGGTGAACCTCTGTAAATCAAAAATAACTTGAACTTATTCTCATCTCTCTATACATCGGCCTATCAACATCCATTGTTGAATCTAAGATTTCCCAAAAAAGGACTTGCTTGGTTTGGCATAATTGAGGACAATACATAATTCAAGCAGTCAAGCGGGTTGACGAACACAATAAGTGTTACGAGTTGCTTGAGAAAGCGCTGCCGCACATTCCCTTAGCCGCTACCTGGCACGGAAAATGAATATATGGCGGGTAATTTTTATTTTATCTGAGTAAGAAACTATTCAACTTTCTCATGAAAAATATTTGATCAAACAACAAATATAATAATTAAGTTATGTGATTAAGAAGATATGTTACTGATATAACAGCTTTCAATGTGATATCTTAACTTCCAATAGCTTTAATAATTAAAAGTCACAGTAGCTAAAACGAATAAAGGTCGTAAAATTTTATTGAATACATACCTAGAGGAGGAACGGCTTCCACTTCTATCCGTATCGTCATCGCTAGATCTTCTATTCTGTTGGTGTCGCATTTCACGCTGCCTGCGAACAAAAATTATAATTAAACAACTCTTCAAAATATATGACGCAATAAAAACATATCGATATCATAGATACTTCAAATGAAACACACATTCAAATGGCATTGAGACAGGTGTTTATTTAATGTATGGTTAGATTTATGAACGAGAATCATATGTTGCAGATTAAATATCTATGGTGCATTCATACAGCACTATCGTTTGATGCTTATTATAACGAACGCTATTTGGCACGGCAGGTGGCATTTTTATCGAATAAGATATGATATATCGAATTTTCTTATTTTATTATCATACTTCATGATCATATTTTTATATGAATAAACACTAAGAATAATTCGATTCTTATGTTGTAATTTGTATAGTACTAATAAAAAGTTATTACTGGTTTTGGTTATCGTATGGCTAATAATATTAATATTCTATAGTCGTAATTTACAATAAAAATATTTTAGTGACATTATAAGTGCCGTGGAACTTATTTTTGTGTAAAATATTTAGTACTCTACTATGGTAGAGCAAGTTAAGCTACACTTTATGGAGAACATTATGCTCTATGTTGTACATTAAATATGTATTATTAGGGAACTTTAAATTTTGACCTATCGGAACCGAAAATGGCTAGTAGCCAAATCCATCTAAACAACTATCACTTTTGATGTCCCAGATCTGTCAGGGTTCTTTTTTATAATTTGTTTAACTAAGTGGCCAATTTATTTCAAATAAAACACATTTTACGGATTCTAATGCATTTGTAATTGATTTTTTATTCCTCGAGGTTTCGAACACTTCACAGCGTTCATGGTCACTGAGAACTAAGGTGTGTCACGTCCAACAAGTCATCGTTATTACGGAGATTTATATCTACCTTACGATATTAGTTATTAAACTTTAACCCACATTTTAATGTAATACGTAGTGGCTTGCATAATTATAAAAGCAAAAATTTCTTTCTTCCAATCAGTATGTTCCATAATGGATGGTTACATTACTTAATACCAATTTTAATATATATAAATTATGCGTCACCTTGTTTGTCACTGCGATGGACTCCTAAAGGAGTCCATCGCGGAATCGCGGCATCCGTTAAGTACTTTAGTACTTAACCGATTTTAATCAAATTTGCACAGCATGTGTAGTTTGATCCAACTTAAAAGATGGGATAGCTTCCATCTCAATTTATAGTCGCAATATTATTTTATTGCAAATTATTTGTCTATTATTTGACAGTCACAATTATCTGTTATCTCCAAACCATTCTAACAGATGGCGATATCTGTTGACTTGATTGAGAAAGTATTTAATAGATGGCGCTATATTAAACGTACAACGTTTCATATAAGCTATAATTTATTAGCATAACCACCACGTGTTACTGAACCTTAGCCACAGCAACGCGTGGCCGAGTCTGCTAGTTATTTATAAAATTTACTTATATACATTAAGATTCGCGCTCAGCGCGTTAATTGAGTTATGTTGTTCGGTGATCTTTCAGTTATCTTACTCCTATAACAAATACCTTACACAAAATAATGATATCTTATCAAAACAAGAATGTGAAGAAAATGGCAGCCAAGAAGATTCAATAAGAAAAATGATCTAAAAATAAAACTATATGCCAACGCATCTGATAGATTTGGTATAGAAGTCTAATTCTTTTCCTTAGAGGAGACTCATATCCAACAGGCTGCCGTTAATATATGAGAAAATGAAGTTTTCAGCTATATTAATATAACATCTAGATTATACAGACTTGCGCCGAAGTTTGATAGCCAACTCCCTCATTTCCTCGTCACGGCGAGCTTGTCGCCGACTCTCTCTCTCCAACCGCTCAGCTTCCGCACGCTTATCTGCTCGAACTGTATCCAATAGAACATAAAATAATATTATATTTGATAATATCAATTATTATACGTACAAATAAGTCAATGTATGTTATTTTCAATTCATATATAAACAGGGAGGGCAGCGACAGCGACTAAGCAGTGTCCCCAGTATGTTGGTAGTGGCTAAGGCCCTCCACAAATAAATACTAGAGATTACGCAGGTGTGTTCAATAGCATAAGAGCACCAATCCATACAAACACATAGGTATGCCTTGGGCACAACTAAAAGCTACTGGACAAATACAACTATTCGCATCACTTCTTACACTGCTTTGGCCACAGGTGTTGTAACGAACCACTGACAATCGTAAGCCGATAAAATCACTATACGAGACGAGTACTAAAAAAAAACCGTCTCCTAACCGGTTCGACCAATTTATCTCCATCTGAATATGGTTGCGGCGGGTTGCCAACTGTATAAATAAAAATCTGTGTGAAATTTGACCCGCCACTACATGGCGGGTTAACACAATGTCACTACTTAATTTCCTGAGTCTTAAAAACTAGCTAAGGGAACATCAGAACAAAGGGCAGTAGTAATCTGGGAAACTTAAGACAACTACTGCAACCGCTAAATTGGTTGCCAGACGTGGCGATTACTACATTATTACCGCCTTTTTCGGAACGCCTATGTCCAACAGTTGACGTCGGTAGACTGATGTATGGATAAGAAATTAATATAAAACTCACGCTGCCTTGATAATTGGGCCTGCATCTTCTTCTTGAGTTTCTCTTTCAGAGATAATGTTTCACGCGATGGTCCCTGTAAAAGCATTCATGTTAATTTCAATGGTAACGAAAGGGCACCCAACTGTTTGCACATTATGACCCCTTAAACAAATATGAAGACAGCTTTGTTATTAATACGCCAGTAAAAAAAAATACTATTTTTATTTTCAATGTAGTTATTGGACAGTTCAGTAATTTTATTAATATGGATTCCAAATTTTCAAGAATAAATGAGTGTACTCATTTATTCCTGAAATTTTTAGATTCTCGTTTTCAATTTCATATAACATTATAACCTAACAAGCTTTATTCCTAAAAAAAAATTCAAAATCATTCAACTTAATTGGTTAAATAATATTCTCTGCTATATTAGATAAGCAGTCTCCAATTAGAATGAGGCCCTTTACTCCAAGTCTATTACGTGGACCTAATGCAGATTGATAGACCTCTCATTCCTTCGACATTTCCCGTGATTGGTTTTCTAATGTAATTGCTCTACCTAATACTTCAGTCTTGGTTACAAAACTACTCGTGAATTAATTAGGATATTCTTTTACAGATTTTAATATTATCTAATTTATGTGCTATACATTGGATATCGTTAACAATTCTCTCTTTGGAAGGCTCGTATTTTCCTAATAAACTTGTTCCATGTAATACTATTTAAGTATTGATCCGTAATTAAATAGAAACTTTCAAATACAAGATAAATATGTCATATTACCATCACACTAATATTCGATATGAAATAACATACAAAATACTAGAACAAATATTGAACCTTTTAGAATTTATATCGATAATTTAAACAAATAAAAAATAGGCCAAGCGCGTATCGGACTCGCTAGCAATAGTTTTCCTACCATCGTTGTTAAGCTCTTTAAATAGCTTGGTAATCAAAAACACTTTCTCATATAGTGATCTCCTTTAATTTCTAATATTATTTTATTTTATATAAACTGAATATTACAATTATCGAGCTATTTAGTTCACAAAATGCAAAGTGCTGGAAAATAGTCAGATGGACGGACGGAAACGGAGCTTTAGTAATAAAGTTCCGTTGGCAGTGCTTGGAACAGTAAAACTTATTAGAAAAAAATATAGATGGTTGAAATTATAACCATATACTTAGGTCTAGTCTTGAATTCTATATAGTATGTTTCTGAAATATACAATTTGCATATAGATATGACAGACATACCTAAATCTACAAAGGTCGAAGGCCTAACCTACCTTTTAATTCACTACTCAATCTCGAGGCAATCATGAATAGGCAATATAAATTATCAATTATTTTCATTTCAGCCTATTGCCGTCCACTGCTGAACGTAGGCCTCCCTCATTTTACGCCACAGAGTGCGGTCCTGTGCCGCCTGTATCCAACGACGCCCAGCAACCTTCACTAGGTCGTCTGTCCACCTAGTGGGGGGGCGTCCCACACTGCGTCGTCCGGTACGTGGTCGCCACTCTAGAACCTTTCTTCCCCAGCGGTTGTCGGTTCTTCGAGCGATGTGGCCTGCCCATTGCCACTTCAGCATGCTAATTCTTCGTGCTATGTCGGTTACACCCGTTCGTCTGCGGATTTCCGTATTTCGGATTCTATCTCGCAGAGAAATCCCGAGCATAGCCCGCTCCATAGCACGCTGAGCGACTTTGAGCCTGGTTATGAGGCCTACATTTAGGGACCACGTTTCCGTGCCGTAAGTCATCACTGGTAACACACACTGGTTATAGACCTGTGTTTTCAAACACTGAGGTATGTTGGATGAGAAGATCTTCTTAAGTTTCCCGAACGCTGCCCAACCGAGTTGGATTCGTCGGCTGACCTCTTTCTCGAAATTGGATCTACCTAACTGGACTGTTTGTCCAAGGTAAACATAATGATCGACGATTTCGAGAATCGCATTGCCAACTAGGACCGGTACAGGAATGACATGGGCATTTGACATGACTTTCGTCTTGTCCATGTTCATTCGTAAACCCACTAGTTGGGATACCCTGCTGAGATCGTTGAGCATGGTGCCCAGGTCCTCCATGGATTCTGCCATGACGACAATATCGTCTGCGAATCGAAGGTGAGTGATGTATTCGCCATTGATGTTGATGCCGAGTCCGGTCCAGTCTAAAAGCTTGAAGACATCTTCCAGTGCAGTGGTGAACAGTTTCGGAGAGATGACGTCTCCCTGTCTCACGCCTTTCTGCAACTGGATCGGTTTCGTACTCTTATCCCGAATACGGACTGACATTGTGGCGTTCCTATACAAACACTTCAGCACTTCGATATAACGATGGTCGATTTGGCACCGCTGAAGGGACTGCAGCACCGCCCAAGTTTCGACTGAATCAAAGGCTTTCTCATAGTCCACAAACGCTATACACAGAGGCCGATTGTACTCCTCGGTCTTCTGGATAATCTGCCGAAGCGTGAGGATATGGTCTATGGTGCTATAGCCTTTTCGGAAGCCAGCTTGTTCGGGCGGCTGGAAGTCATCAAGCTTGCACGTGAGTCGATTGGTAATGACTCTCGAAAACAACTTGTAGACGTGGCTCAAGAGTGAGATGGGTCTGTAGTTCTTTAGAAGAGCTTTGTCGCCCTTCTTGAAGAACAGCACCACCACACTCCTGGTCCACGACTCTGGAACGTCGCCCCCGAGGATAACGGAATTAAATAGCTTCTGAAGGGCTTTTAAGACCGGCTTGCCGCCTGCCTTCAGGAGCTCTGCCGTAATTCCGTCATCTCCCGGTGCCTTACCGTTTCTTAGTTGTTCGAGAGCCATTCTGATCTCGCACAAGCTAATGTCCGGGATTTCTTCGGTATAGTGCCGAGTTAGCTTGGATCTGGGATCTTGGACCAAGCCGACAACAGGATTTCGGGATGTTTTATATAACTGTCCATAGAACCTTTCGACCTCTCCCAAGATCTCATTTTGGGATGAAATGACAGTGCCGTCATCGGTCTTCAGCTTAGTCATTTGGCTTTGCCCGATAGACAGATCTTGTGCGAACACTTTTGAGCCACGATTCCGCTCTATTGCTTCTTTAATACGGAGCGTATTAAATTGGCGAATATCGCGACGCACAGACCTGGAGATCTGCCTATTTAGCTGCCTGTGTTCGGACCAATCGGCTGAAGACTGTACTTTCATTTCTTTTCTCCGCTCCATGAGCTTGAGAGTCTGGTCAGAAAGTTTTTTAGGTCTATTAGCGCGGTGAGCCTTGAAAAATTTCGACCCAACCGCGTGGACAGTTTCTACGAACCTGTTGTTTATATCGTTCGGAGATTCGCACTCGTCTAGACATTCGAAGCGATTGTGTAGTTCGAGTTGAAAGTTTTCGAGGTTCTGGTATTGGACAGGTGTAGGTCGGAGGGTAGACTTCATCAAGCGTGACCGTTCGACTTTTGTGTGGATATTTAATGTGCCTCGTACTATTCGGTGATCGCTCCCAGTTTTAATCCGGCTGATCACTGAGACATCATTAAATATATGTCGTTTGTCCGACAAGATGAAGTCTATCTCGTTTTTTGTTGAACCATCGGGGCTAATCCAGGTCCATTTCCTTTGTGGCTGCTTTCTGAAGAAGGAATTCATCATAAAGAGGCTTTCCTTCTCCAGAAATTCAGCCAGTTTCTGGCCCCTCTGGTTTCTCTGTCCATATCCATGTTTCCCCACTCTCAGCTCATCATCACTGCCTTTGCCTAGTTTCGCGTTAAAGTCTCCCATAACCACCGTGAAGTGGGTTTTGGACGCGTGTATGGCTTTCGAGATATCCTCGTAAAAGACCTCCACCTCGTCGTCGGAGTATGCCGAGGTCGGTGCGTATACCTGTATGACCTTCAACGAATACCGTTTGGTAATTCTGAGTATAAGGTATGCTACCCTTGCCGACACACTCTCGATCCTCTCCACGTTGCCTACGAGAGACCCTCGAACGATAAACCCTATACCGCCTTGGGACGGGTGATCTCCCTCCCGGTAGAAGAGCAAGTTTCCAGAACGTAGGATTATCGTGCCCTCGCCCTCTCTTCGCACTTCTGATAATCCTACAATGTCCCAGCGGATTTTGCTCAATTCCTCTTCCAGCTCGATGACCTTCTCATCGGTCCTGAGTGTCCGAATGTTGTGTGTTACCAGGGCCAAAGGTCGTTTTGATTGGTAGCCGGATCGCTGCCGGAGATTCTTCGCACCCCCTACTCCATCGCTACCAGGCCCGCTACCACGATGAGCCTGTAGGATAGCGGAGCTGCCGTGACTGGGGGCCGTTTCTCTATTTGAGTTGCTCATAAGGGGTTAAAGCCGTAATCGCCACGCTTGGCAGGCGGGTTGGCGATCGCAGTGTGGTGTAATACGTTTCCCAGGAGAGAGCTGCTGCCCACTCTCCTGGTGAACCCTTAGTCGATTTTTACGACTCCCACGGGCAAGCAAGGGGTGGCGACACATGTATTCTATCCCGTCGCCACACGGGTATCAATTATTTTATCTGATGAAAATTTATTTAAATAAAATAATTATATAATCTTTGACTGAAAAATACCTACTAGTCAAACATGAATTGGCGAATTGTATCAGTTTCAATCGAATCGCAAGAAAATATATAGACCATACGATTCAGAAAATATTAAAAATACCTGTCAATAATTGATAACTGCAAAATATTTAATAATCATACATTTATATGCCATTTGTTTTTACAAGCAAGCTAAGATTTTATATAAGCACTAAAATAAGTAGTTACGTTAGTCAACTTTAATATTTTTATCAATTTATTTATGAACGAACAAATAATCAAAAGGATCAAAATCTCATCAATTTAATACATACACTTTTTATTCATCATTAGATTCTTAAAAATTGCTTGGTTTTATAATTTATAAATTTTATTAATTGAGTGTTACCATATAATAATGACGGTGTTGATAAAAATAAATTCATCTAAATCCTTATTTTAGTATGTCGACGTAATAACATATTTTAATTAATAAATTGAAAAAAAATAACCTTTCAAATAAATAAAATTAAAATATATTTATAACTACTCTATTGTTCCTATGCTAATGATATATGCGCCTGATGCCGCCCTAGCCGAGGCCGCGGGTGACTGGATCGGGGAATTAGTCCGTCACCCGCCGAGAGGCCGACCGCGTGAGGAAAGACCGACATCCTACCCGAGGGGGGGATGTCGGTCGAGGAGAGGGTACTCCTCAGGGGTATTCCGTCGGGCCGACCACTGACGTCAAGTCACTCTGCTCCGGTGGTCGGCCCAACGACGAAGGCGACGTCACGGGTGGGTTACGGGTGTGCGCGCTTACGCCCCTCTGTCACCCCGGATGGAGTGGTGCGAGGAGTGCGCCGACCGTAGCCCACCCCCCAAAAAAAAAAAAAAAAAAAAAATGCTAATGATATATGATACTATTGATGATATAATTGAGCGAAGATATCACTTTCTCAGCTTTTATGTGGCGACGCTATAAAATATAGGGCCTGTAAATTATAAGGGATTTTTTAAACACCCACATCCGATCAATAAGTGGTCCTCCTCCAAATTTTATCAAGGATTTGTTTCAAATATTTTACACAAAATATAGTAGTTACCGTAATGGTGTTTTCTGATCGCCCACATAAACAATAAATAGTAGCTATAGTGTGCGAGTCCAAAAGCATAATATAATCTGCAGTTGTATTAAACTACTGGTTATTAATGCCGTAAAGTGCTAAAACGAAAGCGGAACAAATGGATAAACGCAAATGATTCTTACTGACTTTGGAGCTGGATCCAGACAATCGTATCTGATTCTGGTTTGTATTGGATTTATTGCCATACGCCGTTCTGGAATTATATAACAAATGCATACTCAATTATTTGTTTACATGGTCAAGTCAAGAAATATTTTTTTTTAATCTTTTCTATAGTGAGTAAAATAGATAAGATGTGTGATAACGAAAACTTTTTTATTGAAAGTAAATACTAACTTGTTTTTCGTATCTTCAACCGAATCGCTAGAATCGGAGTCTATGGAGAGTTCGCTAGAAGACTGGTCCTCTTTGCGTCGCCCATAATACCGAGGCACTGACGGTTTGCTCTCGCGATGTTTATCATTTCTGAAAATATAATGAAATTGAAATCACTCAAAATTATAATTATTTATATTAATGTATAAAATTATATGTTTCAATGGAATCTCAAATTTTATGATTTTCCTTTCATGTTATGTTAGTATATAATTGCTTGTAGTTGTAGAACACTATTATTAACCTACAAGAAAATTGGATTTTAAAATAAGCCATCCATGTGTCGTTATATTTTATAATTAATAATTATTGTAAACGATATAGGTATGATGAATGTCAACAGGTTTTCAAGCTATCCATTACGAATTTAGCAAACTCTGTTTTTATTATACAATGGAATCTCTAAAACTCGAACCTCGTTAGGTCATAACCCTCAGTAAGTCGAAACAAGTGCTATTCTCTATCGCTGAACCACCTATATCCGTGGTATCCCCAATTACTTAGAATTTGTACCCCGAACAAAAGGTTTTCGCCCTGCAAGATATTGATAGAGGATATTTGTATTCTAAAATCAGAATTTCAGAAAGCAAACTCCGTAAGTCGTAGTTAGTAATACATAATGACTTCTTTGTTGAAATTCTCTCAGCTCATTGCAATAAAATCTAACAGGGATGTTCGGGCTTCTAATATATTGTTTATGCTTGTGTATACACTTGCAATGAAGGACTGCATATATTAAACTTTTAAGCTACTTAATAGTCGCGTCCTTCTAGTTGGAAATTTTGGCAATTCAATTCTCTGAATCTCGAAGTACTTGATAAGACGAAAAATTATTTTGTTGCGTTTTCATTATCGAGATTCTATTGTTTATAATTAAAATTATAAGATATAAGTATTCTGATTAAATAGTTACAAATGAGGAATTGTGTAGTTGTACATTATAGGCGAAAAGTATGGTCAACCAAATTATCTTCACACCTTGAACCGATAACTTTATCATTAAGTCAAGCCTGACACACTAATGTGGCACAATTGTTTGTGAATATTGCGATGAACCGCGTTGAATGTATTTGTTATTCAGTATTATGAAAGCTTACCTACCATTTTCATTCATCACATTCAGTATTAAGGCTAACAAACTAGCTTACCTCATCCTTATATATAATAATAATACACAAAACAAGCTTACCTCTCATAAGACATCGATCTCGATTTATTACGCTTGGCATAGCCACTAGCATAACTGCAAAATACAAATAACATTAGTTTAAAGTAGATAGGATCGAATTAATTCGTATATGTTATTTGAGAAATGTAAAGTACAAACTTTGCTGGACTTCGAGAGTATCTGTTTCTACGATTACGTGACCTTGATCGTGATCTTGACCGTGACCTTGTCCTTCTGTAGGGTGGACTGTATGATCTGGAGCGAGATCTAGATGATAGTGACCGCGAAGATTGCGATTTCCTCCATGAACGCGATGGTGATCTGGATCGAGAGCGCGACCTCGAACGAGATCGTGAAAATGATTTTGATCTTGAATGAGGTCCGCGAGGACCAATTTGAGGACGAGAGCGCCTGTCGCTTGATGACAGTGGCGACCTAAAAATAAAAGCATACTTGATTACGCGTACAAAGGACAGAAATTGAAGATCCATTTGAGTGACTCTTCATTGAACTTACCTCAAACGTGGTTTACGAGCTACGTCAGCATAAAGCATTTTCAAATTTTGCTTTACTTTGTCTGCATACAAAGGTTTACCTGAGGCAGCTTAAAAAAAAACGTTCATGTTTAATCTTCCCGATAACTTAAGTTATTAAAAAATAACAAAAAAGAGACTGCACTTATGGCCAAATATAATATTTGCAATGTTTTGATTGTTCATAGTAACGGACAAAAATTATCCTAGCTATGGCAACTGCTATTTAGGAAAAAATACAGAAGACATTGCATGAAAGTGTCCTTGGGGTAAGAGATAAGGAGTAAATACGCGTTTATATTAATAATTATTAGACCTATTATGTTAAATTTGAGAACGTGCCCTTACTGTGTGACCCAATTCTTTCAAAATTTTACCTCTTCATTTTTACAAACACAAAATTAAAAGAAGCTTGATGATGTATGAATTTAGCTCCACTACGGTAACGAAGATCTAAGCCCCTCGTCCTCCTTTGTCATCCAGTGTGTGTTTTTAGCAACAAGCCCCTGAACAAGTCACGTGGTTTTTGTGCCTTTCCAATATAATAATAATTCACCACTCCCTTTCTTTCTTTCCTGTGGGTGATCGTAAAAAACGATTAAGCGAAGCTAGCAGGTAATATCACTGTCAGCGACGGAAAACTCGAAATAAAACCCTATACCCCTCCACTAGAGTTGTGTAGGATACATACTCCCCCATTGTCAAGAAGGCCCGAGCCGAGCTTTGCGACGCAACGAATTCTTTACCTAAATTGGATCTACCATACATTATCTATTTGTTCCAAGTAAACATAACTAGTGATCAATAACTGCAAGAATTGCATTCTCAACTAGAATCGGTACTGGAACAGTAAAGACATTAGCAAGACTCTCATCTCATAAAATACATCTATTACTAAAGGTCAATACATAACAATTTTTGAGAATGATTAAACATTGAACAAAATAGTTTTTAAATGATAATTCATTTTTATACATACATATCATCATTCATTTTCATTGACCTTACAATATACATTTGAAGGATATTACTGGGCATTATATGTGAATTGCAATAAATAATGTAACTTACTTGCTTTAACTTCCTCCTCTTCACCACCAAAAGAAGTTATGAACTCAATGTTTTCTGCTGTTTCTGGTGATGGACTTCTACTGGGTGATCTGGTCGGCGATCGAGTTGTAAACGATGATGGAGCAGCATAGCTTGGTGGACTAACAATTCTTGTTGCCAATTTTTTGTCACTGGAAAGAATTATAAAATGAACTAGCAAAATAATAGGATTCCAAGAATTTCTTTACCTATAATATTCTTAGAATATTAAATTGTGATATCTCAAGTTGTAGTTTATCAACAGAAGGTGAATATAAGTATTCAGCTTCAGAGTGGGCTGACAAATTTTATGTTAAATCAGTTCAAAATTTAAATACATAAATCATTAAGTGTATATGATAATATTTGATAAGTTAAAGCAGATTTCACAAGAAATTTGGCAGATCACAACAGAAGTTACAAAGTCAACAACAAAGAAATACAATATCATGTGAATTCATGCAATTTGCATATCATACCGATGAGCACGCCTTTCTCTTCTACTCTTCCTTCCAGAATACATAGCTTTTTCTTTTTCCTCTCTCAACAATTGTTTTTGATGTTCTGCATCGTCAGCATCCCCAGTTAAAAATGAGAACAGATCACAGCCAGCCATTCCAAACTGTGGTCCCACTGCATTCAACTCATGAGCCTGTTCTCATAAAATTTTATAATATCAGCAAAATTACAAATATTGTGAGCTATGTCATTGTTGTTTTACTGAAGCTTAGTTTTTTATTATTATAATGCTACAAACTATGACCAGTTTAATGATAAAATAAAGGACAATTACACTTAATAATAACAAACAAATAATAAGACATAATTTCCAATTGCAATATCTAAGTTTTGAGAATGTGCATATTTATTTATAAAGTAGTGATAATTTTAATCCAGAAAAACATGTCAAGCATGTTATTGCTTACCATGTTTTCTGGTTGCAAAATTCAATTCATCAATTATGGGATTATATTCTCTCTTACCCAGAGTTGGGAAAAGTAAGACCTATTACTCCACATTGACCACCTAATATCTTACACTAGTGAAAAAGATTGGCATAGTGTTTATTTTGAGATGTTCCTCTTGCAGTGAAGTTATCTGTTAGGTACCTTAATTGTCTCTTAAAGCCCAAGGGAAAGCAAGAGGTGGCAGTAACATGTTAGTTTAAGTAAATAATACTAATGCTTTTATTTTTTCCATTTTTTTTTTGTTTTATATTGTCTAATACCTACCTCTTTCATTAGTATATATAGTCAATTATTTCTTCCTTATGTTTGACTACTGTTTTTTGTCTCCATCCTATAGAAATTGTCAGTAGTACTAACAAATGTAATAACGCACAATATAACTGGAAGGGGTGACAACTAGATATCATATAATTATGTGAATTGGAGATGTTTTTCAACAACTTGTTATTTGAAGATTATGCTAAGAGAAGTATAGTCGGAAGCAGTGACAGCTAGCTATCACATATGTGGATTCTTTTTTAAACAGCTAGTTATTTTAAGAATGAATTTACTTAAATTAACAAATTTTGAGCTGCATAGCTCAAAATTTGTTAATTTAAGTAAATTCATTAACATTGATATCAGATATCACAGTTATCATCTTGTATTATTTGAATTGACTGTAATATATTTATTTTTTATTTAGGGTGTATTTAAGTATGTACAATGTACATATATGCTTTTTTACAGTTATCATAAATCTTTACTTAAATAATGAGAAAAATAAAACATGTCAACAGATATTATGATAAATGAATAATCACAATCAGTCAATGACTCCAATGTAAATTAGTAATACATGTTTTTCTTATAACTAGTAAGGCAGATGCCACTTTTAGCTTATTTTTAGATACATTTACTGTTGTTGGATAACTACCTGATTAATTTATAAAGTTTTGAATTTATCAACAAAATTTCATTGCTACAAGAAAAACCAAGCATGCAAAATTGCAGGCAAAGCTACAACTTTTATAAGTATATATGTACCTAAAAGAATTAAATTACTTTTCTGGACAAACTATGTACTAAAACGTCAACAATCATAACCATTTCTCATACAAAATAGAAATATTACTCATTTTTAAACCTAAGAAAACCTATGCACTAATGATACATTAATTTTATCAAGTGCTTAAGCTTGACCAGTTTGGCAGCAAAAGTGTACGATAAAATTATTGAAAGGAGAATGAGGATGGTGTCCGATGGTTTACTGTGTGAGACACAAGGAGGTTTCAAGAGTGGAAGGGGATGCATGGATCAAGTGTTCTCTCTGCGCAACATTGTGGAGAAGCATCTGGCTCTACGTCAGAGGGTTTTCTGCAGTCTTGTGGATCTGGAGAGAGCATTTGACACGGTTATACGAAAGGAACTTTGGGACATTTTACCGGAGTATGGTATTAACGGTAAAATGCTACAGGCTGTGCAGTCCAGTTACATGGGCTGTAGAGCCTGTGTGCGGCTGGATGATGGAATGTCGCCTTGGTTTGACGTCAATATCGGCGTTAAGCAGGGGTGCGTTCTGTCAGCCAGGCTGTTTATCATATATCTGGATAAATGTCTCCAAAGGTTGAAAGATATGAATGTGGGAGTCCAGATGGGCGACTCAGTGGTCACTGCTCTGCAGATGATGCATCTTTATGCAGATGATGCAGTCCAGCTGGCACAGTCAGCGACTGACCTGCAGACCCTAGTCGACACAATGACAGAAGATTGTAAGAAAAGGGGTCTACGCGTGAATGTGAACAAAACCAAAATAATGGTCTTTGAAAGAGATGAAGCCAGAACAGATGTAAGAGTAACAATAGGTAATGATGTATTAGAGCAAGTGGATGAATTTGTATATCTTGGATGTGGATTTAGCCGAGATGGAAGGTACACCACTGATATAGAGCGAAGAGTGAATGCAGGCAATAGAGTGAACGGAGCATTGGGGCAACTTCTCGGTAGCCACCACCTCAGCCAGAAGGCACGTGTAGCAATACATAACGCAGTGTTTGTCCCAACATTACTGCATGGCATTAGTTGGGTATGCAGAAAAGAGTATGAAAGTAAAATTAATGCAGTCGAAATGCTATCTCTGCGGAAAATCTGTGGAGTTAGGCTGACCGACCGCATTCGTAACGACGATGTAAGAGAGCGAGTAGGTTCATACCTACTCGCTAAGAGAGTATTGGTGTAAAGATGCGAAAGGGAATGCTCCGATGGTTCCGACATGTGGAAAGAATGCCGAACGAACGTCTGGTTAAGAAGATATACAATGCGAAAGTGGAAGGATGTAGGTACCGGGGGAGACCGAGACTAACCTACCTAGACCAGATCGGTCATGTACTGAAGGAAGGTGGAGTCAAGAGCCTCCGAAACCGGCGAGCGTGTATGAAGAGAATTATGAATGTTGAGGAAGCGAGTGAAGTATGCAAGGATAGAGTTCTCTGGCACTCTGTTCTCTCTGCCTAACCTGCAAGGGACATGGCGTGATGGTATGTATGTATGTTATCAAGTTGAATTTTCAATTATTTTTTGAAGGTGAAGAGTGAAGTGATTTTGATTGACATTAAGTGAAGATGACCTACCATTGACAGTCTAGACTTTTCATGAATAAAAAAACATTATTGTAAACATTTGCTATGTTAATAGTAACACAATTAGCTCAATATAACATTTCATATGCAAATAATTTATAACCAGAATAAAATCCACATCTCCTATATTAATTATACTTTGTATTAAACCAATTACTGCTTAATTGAGACGTAACCCTAACCATAATTTTTCGAGCAATAAAAAAGTTATTAAAAGCAATATATAATAAGTTATTATAAGCTGTATTACTAACCTGTGAAGCTTCCATTTTATTCACATCAATACTTAAATCTACATCAATCATGTCCAGATCAGATTCCTCTTCTGAATCTTTTTGCTCATCTTTATC
Organism: Lymantria monacha; assembly: GCA_905163515.2. Taxonomy (NCBI): domain Eukaryota; kingdom Metazoa; phylum Arthropoda; class Insecta; order Lepidoptera; family Erebidae; genus Lymantria; species Lymantria monacha. The sequence continues at coordinate 19,819,105 of LR991094.1, read as the reverse complement.
TTTCTTTTGTTCCAACTTTTTAGTCTCAGGGCCTGTAATTTAATACTAATGCCATAAGAATACCCATATAAGTCCCTAGCCTTTCACTAACCCGCGACCAAACATAGGTAACAACCATCAAACATCACAGCAGATTGTATAGTAAAGCTGAATCTACCGTTAGAACTAGAGGGTTGTGCTCCTGGATCATTATAATTGTATCCTATTGCAGCACCCGTTCCTTTCTTTTCATGGAGCTTTTCTTTCTGCATTTCTTTCTCTTCAATTGTAACACCAAATTGCTCTTCTATAGCCAATTGCTGAAGAAATTTATCTTCACCTAAAAATAAAAAATATATAAATCAGTTATATCAAAAGATATGTTTACTTATATGCAACTTATAGTTCATCTAATCTAAGAAGTGCATTTTGACGTTTCGCATTTTTTAATACACAATAACCTTGGTCAAACGTATACACATGATTGCAAACAATAAATCTGAAATTTTAAAGAACTATTAAGTTATTTACATAATTCACGTTACGGGTGACTTTCTTGTACAATAATGTAATGTTGAAACTCGTAAAACTAATTTAAAATAAAAATAACATGGTAAATAATAATTAGTATTGACGAACTTACAATGTCACTTCATCGCGTTCTATACAGTAGTGCTTGACAACTTCCAATTCACGAATAATCGGTAAAAATATTAGATTAATATATTTAATTGAATAGAGATTTTGATAGAGATGTACGTTTCGACAATTTTATTGATAAGGAAATAATTATTAATGTTTGTGACGATGATAATTCAAGTAATAGTAGTGATTCTGAATAAATAGCTATTTTCAAATCCAGTTTTTGGTTTTTTTTAACCTAATCCTAATAATTATGATAATTAGACATTATGATGAAATAATTAAATTTGTTTAGTATTAATTAAGCACTTAATATTTCACCTCCTTTTTGAAAAATAATAAAATAAACCGATTAATAAATACAAAGAATCAATATCACTTCTTAGATTAGATAGACTATAATAAAAACAACATAGTACATCCTTCTTTCAATCACTCTTACCTATACCAAGAAAAGCATTCTGCGCCAGAATTCTGTATCTTTCATAGTTGCATTGTCTTTCTTCTGTACAGAGGTCTTCAGGGGGTATATCTGGGTTTTTTACTTCTGGTATATAATCCAAGTGTGCTCGAACATCAAATCGATCTATCATATTATTTGTGTCACCTTGCCAAGGCATCCTAAATACAAAACATTTGAGTATAATTTAAAATTATTCAAAACATAAGTTTTAAATTAAATTGACATAATGAATTATGTACTTAGAAATAGAAGATACAATTACTTCTACTAACATAATAGCAGGACCTTCTCCTGCAGCAGCAATTGCCGGATCTAAGTGAACTTTGCATGGGCGACCGTGAAGCTGTAAAAATTGGGTCGGTTCTGCTTTCTGGAAAATAAGTATTGAACGGTTAATTAATGTTGTCAATGTTATGTTCATATTAGACACTCAATAAGTATTCGTCATGCTGTCATTCATTACAACACTATGAAACAAAAAACACGATTTGCTCACAATTTTTTCATAAAAATCCTTACGGCGCTCCGCCCTTCGCCGATAGTCAACAATCATACCGCGAATCATCCGCTCTTGTTTTCTCGCCTCATGCCACATAATGACTTTTAATGGATCAAAATATATATATGTGTATAAAATTTATTTAAATTGCGTTATAAATCTTCAACTGACTCGAATTTCAAACCCAAGTTATTAAATTCTCTACGTCGTTAATAGCACTTAATAGACGTACGCCATTTTGATATAGATTTTTATTAGTGTTGCATATCGATAGTCTACTATCGATAGACAATCAATTGTCTATCGATAGTTTACGTATAAGCAATAGTATCAATAGTATATCGATTGTATTGTAATACGTCAATACTATCGATACTATCGATAGTATCGATAGCTCTCTACGAGCAATACTATCAATAACAACGATACTATCGATACTATCGATAGTGATTCATTCGATAGTATCAATACTATCGATAGTATCGCTAATACCATTAGTTTTAACTCAAAACTATCGATACTATCGATAGTATCGACTATTTTGGACTATCGATAGCAAGCAACTATTCGATAGTATTGTTGTCTAAAGTTATGTTATGTGGTAAGCCAAGTACTGACATTATTATTAAAGAAATTTATTTAAATTTGCGTCATCATAGAGTAGAACAAGACGACTTTTGACGGGAATTTGAAAACGTCATGTGGTGCTCTTGTATTATATTCGATATCGTAGTGTTTTAACGTGTTATATTAGATAATTTTGATGGCATTTTATGTAATGTGATGTGCGGCGATACTAGGATGTAGTGAATATCATATAAAAGTGCTTTACAACGTTTTCATTTCCATCAAAATTAAGATACCATTGTATCTTGTGGGAATTTTAACAGTGTGGCCATTGCACTGTTAATGGTACAGTTTGACTTAGACAACGACTGACTTGAAAGACTAAAAACGTGAAAATATTTATAACTTGACACTGGCACCAATAGCTCGTATATGTAGCTGATTGCCAATACATAAGAAGAAGAAGAGTAGAACAAATTTTAGTCAGGTGAATAACATTAAATTTGTGATACTAACAAAGTGAAACAATTATAATAGCAATACTTGCTGCTGTCAATATTTCTTGAGTTTCAGTGGGAATGTGGAAGTATTATGTCATATTCTTGGATTATTTCATTTATTTATTTTCTTTTTGAAGTAAAACTTCTTTAGGCGCGACTAGGGAGTAACACAGATTTTTTTAAATAGGATCATAATTTATTACTAGATGGCGCTGTAACAAAGTTAATGGATTCTAAGAGGACATGTATAAGAGTCTAAATCGCGCTATAGTAATTTTTGCAAATTTTAACTATATATATTAAAATTTATAATGAACTACTGTACCTGCTCCAATTACCTGTTTCGAATGAACAATATTAATATAACATTTGCAATAATCATTGTAAAGCACATGAATAATAGATATAATTATAATATAATATTTATTTATTTAAGTTAATATTTAATCATTTCAGTGATATATGTCGTCAACGCCAAAGAAGTTTTACTTCAATCGCGCGTAAAGGTTTTTACACGCACACATTTTTTTTTCTTTTTGTTAAAATGGGTCAATCCTATGAAGAAATTCGACATATTTTAAAACTTTATTACAAAAAAGATACATGCAACGCAAGCTGTGAACAAATTGTGACGTTTATGGACCTAATGTGGTGTCAAAGAGAGTAACACAATGGTTTAAATGTTTTCAATTCGGGAATTTTGATGTCAACGTTGCATCTCGCTCATTTCATTTTCAATTGTATATAATATACAATTAAAAAAATATTCTGGATTCAGTTAGATATATATTTCTATATCCCTATAATGTGAAGTTACATATATGTGAGCATATTTTTAATAGAGCCTTCTAGATGGATCACATTGCAATCGAGCACACAGAGAACTTATGTTTTTCGGACCCTGTTAAATTTACTTCACTAGATTAATATCGCTAAAAATACAACAAATCTAATGACTAATTACGGCCATAATTCTGTGTAGAATTGTAACTCAGAATTCTTGATTATGTTTTTCATAATTTTGTTTAACCGAAACTTTCAAAGCTAATAATTACACTAAAATTTTATAGTAATAGACATTCTGAGTTTCATTAGTATACTGGAACAAACCATTTTTTTTTTCATTTTATTGCTTATGGTGGCTAACGTGCAAGCAGCACACCTGATGGTAAGTGTCACAGTCGCCCATGGAGCTTGGCAATACTAAGGTTATAGCTTAGGCCACTGCCTACTAATAAAATCCCCAAACCCACCCAGTTGAACTGCCAGCTTTTTCGCTCACCGAACGAAGCGCAATAGCACATTGCCATTACTCAGACGCCGATCTTCTGCGAAAGTGTGGTACTACCCCGGAACCACCGGCCCGCGGCTGTAGACAGAAAACTGTCAACAGGGTGGTACAAGTACAAGGTACCACTTACATTCATTCACACATTCCGACCCAATTGTCCAGAAGTCTCGCAGCATTATAATTTTACTCAACTTTCAATGGCTATTGATCTTAACCATTATTAGCTAACTTGGGCTTCAAAGTAAGAACGCAAATGCACGTTACTGCTAGAAAAGTCACCACAAAATTCACTGAAAACAAGCAACAGGGACACAACTACGGTATTTATATTTTTAAGCAATACTATTGAAAATTTTCTGGCAATCGATAGCCCGAAATAGTCGATACTATCGATAGTATCGATAGTTTTACGCTAAAACTAATGGTATTAACGATACTATCGATAGTATTGATACTATCGAATGAATCACTATCGATAGTATCGCCGTTATTAATAGTATTGCTCGTGGAGAGCTATCGATACTATCGATAGTCTCGATAGTATTGATATATATACGATACTATCGATAGTCCTATCGATAGTATGAATACTTTTTGAGGTTAACTATCGATAGTCAAACTATCGATTTTTATGCAACACTGATTTTTATTTCAAGATGTTCCGTTTGGCTAGGCAAAGGGAAATATCTTGTACGGCGAAATCATATTGAAAACCCATTGCCGGTCATTAAAACAGCCGTGGTGTTTACTTTTCCAGTCGGTACTTTGGTTGGCACCCAAATTACTATAGTCGTGTCTTCTGGTGCCACAAAGCCACAAACAAATTCAAGTTCCTGGAGATAACATTGCAGATAGACTCTGGGAAAGAGATAATTGACTTATTTCGCTTTCGTAGAATGCTGTCTCTGTAGAATAAAATATTGGCAATCTGATATCTTTTAAACAGCATAATATAATAATATATATATAATTGACTTTCAATTAACTTTTTTTTAATTTCTTATGGTAGCAAATGAGCAAGCAGCTCCCCTGATAGTAAGTGTCACTGCCGCTCATAGACCTTTGCAATGCCAACAGTGCAACTAGGCCTACCAACCCAAACCACCCAGAAAGGCTTCCAGCTCTCTCGCTCACCGAACGAAGCGAAACAGCGCATTGCCACTGCTCAGACGTCGATGTTCTGCGAGTGCAGTACTACCCCGGAAGGACCGGTCTGCGTCTGCAGACAGAAAATTGTCAACTGTGTGGCCCTACCACTACTCACATGGTTATAGTAATAAAGGAGGCAAATTTTTAAAACAATATTTTTACTAATTAGTGTTCAATCAATTGGATGTAAAGCGATCCCCCACTCTAATTAAAACGCATATGCAGACAGTCTGTCTGCAAAAGCAATAGCATGATTTCATCTCTCTCTGAGACAGAGATGAAATCATGCTATTGCTTTTTTGTCTTTGCTTTCGTAGCTTATTATTATTTACTATTCACTATGTACAATGTAACAGTACAAATTTATCAGATGCATTTTATACTATTGAGTACATACCTAGTGATATCTTTGTATAAATTGCTATCCTTCATCATTTCAACTACATCTCTATTATCAAGGTCTGTGCCTAGCCCCTATAAGTAGAGCGAATTAATTTTCCGCTACGTCACTCTTTTCTCGCCATATTATCTTTCACATGAAATCTGATATTCACATCGTCTTGCGAGAAAAAGATGTTACCAGTTTAGTTGCGCCTACAAGAGTAGCACATGATGCAAAATATATGAAAGGTTGTTAGTGTTAGAATAGTCTATTCTAGAATAAACTAGATTTTAGTGCCATATTAGGTAATTTCTTCAAGGTACATATATACATACTGCTATTGGTTGAGTGTCTCCTCCACAATGGGTGAAAATACGCCACAATCCTAGCCCCATATCTATGGCAGGCTGGAATAGCACGTAAAATTAGAGTTAGGTACCTACTTAGTTCGTTGCTACTCGTATGTATAGTGCCACAAACTTATCTGACCCGGTGACAGCGTCGCTGTTATCGCATTTAGTGTTGCCAGTAGATTCTACTTGCAATAAAATCGGTAAGTACTTCCCCATGTGGTGATGGGTTTAGAAAATAATATTCAATACTACAGAATTTTCTGTGCAAATCATAAAAAATGGAATTATAGCATTTTCACCCGTGGGCTCGCGGATGAGAAGTAGATAAATGTTTGTATCACATTTATCTCATCGCATCAATGCTTATTAACACATTATATTATGCTTACTAGAGAAACAAAAATGTAGTTATTATAAATAATTATATTTCAACACAGTAATTATAATCTACAAGTACAGGGCAAATTTTTTGTAATGGACATATTCCAGGTATGCCCAAGTCATTTGAATCGTCAGTCACTTCATCATATGAATCATTACTTTCAGTCTCACTGTCACTGTTTAAAGTCATAATGAAAGGCTCATCTAAATATGTATTCCTTTTCAATTTTTTTAAGTGATTTCGGTGATTTTTCCATTCGTTTATAGTTATTTTATTAATAGCCTCTCCAATTAATTTAGGCGTTTTGGAATTAGAGTTTTTAATATTCTGCTCGGCTATGTTTCGTTTCATTGAGCTCCAAATCATTTCAATTGGATTTAAATCGCAATGGTGTGGTGGTACCCTTGACACGCTATGCCTACTTTGGTATTGTCGGAATTTCTTTCCGCACACTGTAAAATTGATGTATTTTTCGTCTAATGACGCCGAAATCAAAATCATCGACTTCAATTGGACCTTTCATCCTCTTCCGTCTTCTTCCTGGTGTAGAAATTTTTACTCCGCTCTCATCGGCCTGCTCTTTTTTCCTTTACAAGTTTTCTTATAAATCGTTCTCCAACCCCTAAAAAATGTTTTTATATTAAATACACATTTATTTTCTGATCAACAGATAGATATACATATATATACTAACTAATGATGAATTCGATATATCAAAACGTAACTTATATCGGATATGTGTTAGATATCATACCATATAGATATCTATATCAATGTAGCCGATATCATAAAAACTGTATCAAGTCAAAACTTCTACTAACATGCGATAACTATTAAGTCAAAACTTAAAACTATAACGATGTGAACACATACGAACAAAACGCAAACTTCACAAACGACATTGAGATATGAACCATATTCGCTACCTCTCGTTCTAAGTGTATGTTCCTTTATTAGTATAAAAGAGATGAAAAGAATATGAAATAACTTTAGCCATGTTTGCGTGGTTAATATATCTTACTGTACTAGCAATAAGGTTTAGTTTCCATTGTATAGTTAAAGTTATGATAATGTTTCTGACGGCTAAGGTTATTTGATATTAGTGAGACACTTAGTCTACAAAATGGAACTAAATTTCGAAGTGATAAGGTTGAATTTGAGTTGTTACAACTGATATCAATATCAGAAAACTGTTTTCGATATCGATATGCAAACTGTATATCGGATACATAACCGTTTGTGGCACAAACAGAAAACGCCCATATCTAATACTAACACGAAAATTATGTTGCACTTAACAATAATCAACCATATTCATTACAATTAAATTTACATAAATAGAATATTATTGTATTATTTGTATAAATATAGTATTATATTCAAATATAATTACACTCTAAGAACAAATCAATTCATTATATTTAACACAATGAACTAAATATAATGTTTATTAATAGTGTTCTTTTTCATCCAAAGACTGACAACACTAACCTTTAATCGCTCACACAATTTTTGAAGTTATTAATGGTGCCTGAAGATGTCTTTCTTCCTTCATATAACTTAAAACTTGTAATATAATAATTCTTGCATCACTTTTTAAAGCTTTCGCCATTTTAAAACCACAATAAATTAAATAAACAACCAACTAAAATATCAGAATATGGAAGACCGGTTGACGTTTGATAACATTCCAAAATGGCATCATTCAATTTACCTACCACCGGGTCAGATAAGTTTGTGACACTGTGTAGGGATGTTAAAAAATAATCGATTTTTATTTTAATCGATTATTTTTTTCTAATAATCGATTTTTATAGTAATATTAATCGATTTTTAAAAAATCGATTATATAAATTATGCGTTTAAATCGATTTTTATGAAAAGCGCCATCTATGGAACGGATGAATAAAACTCGAAGTAAGTCCATTATTATTTACAAGTTAAGAGTGCCATAAAATTATGTAGTTATTGGTAAACAATAAAAATGTCTTCCAATAGTAAAACATCTAAAAGCGGTTGGCGAAAATATTTTACGATTAATCCTAGGACCTGCGTGTATCGTCACGAAGCTTCGTGCAATGAGACGATACACACAGATGTGACCGATCATTATCGGCTATCGTCGTGAACATTCGGAATTCCTGTGCGTTATCGCTTGGTTGGCGATAACTCAAAGGGTTTTAACGCGCTAATATATCGCGCTCTCTGGTTACACTAGCGTTGTTCATTTCGTCGGAAATTTTCGTATAGTTTAGACGCGTTTGAGGGTCTCCAGTTAATCAATAAATATGGAATGGAGCGATAATATGGTGCTGCAATTTTACACCATTATGAAGCTGAACCCATGATGAAAGCCAAAAAAATCATTATGAAATTATTAGCATATTATAACTGTAAAAGTAAAGTAACTCGTCATCCATAGTTGAACGCATCGAAATGATTTCGGCCATCTTTAATTATTGCACGATACTTCGTGTAAAATACCGAAGTCGCTAGTATGACCACAGTATTATCGCGATAACTTTCTAGTGTACAAAACGTACGAAGCATTAATGCTAGGGCCGCACTTTTTTTTTTTTTTTTTTTCGCAAGGTGGGATCATGGATGTGGTCGCGCCCCGGCAAATCGGCCCGGGGCGACGGAAGAGGCGGCGCGCAACCCCATGGACCCACCCTGCAAACACCTCTCTTCGCCGTGCGAGCGGACCACCGGTACCCGATTTTTGTCTTCGGTGGCCCGCCCGGCGATATACCCTCTCAGGTTCCTCTCTCGTCGACGCCCCGACAGCTTTCGCCGTCGAGCCGTCGCCCTCACGCGGTGGCCTCACGTCGGGTGACCGGACAATTCCCCGGTCCGATCACCCGAAGCCTCGGTTAGGGCGGCATCAGGCGCAGATACTCGCGCATGCGCCGCCCTGGCCGCGGGCGGCGGCCCGGGTCACGGGAATCCTCCCGGACTCGTTCCGCCGCCCCCTTCTGCGAGATGACAGCCTCGCAGAAGGCGGCGACCGCGTCCCAATTCCTGACGCTGTAGACCATCGCTTTCACGACAGCCGGCAGCGTTAGGTCGGCACCGATGACAGCGACGAGGTCACGGCGCTGCCCATCCCAGCCCGAACATACCTCAAGCGTATGTTGCGCCGTGTCCTCGTCGCTACTGCAATGGTGGCAGGACGGAGTCCACTCCCTCCGCACGACCGTGTGCAGGTACTTGCCGAAGCAACCGTGCCCCGACAAGACCTTGGAACGAAAACATTCCATTGTCTTACAGGCAACATGAATTATATTTTATAATGATTATTGTGACTGTACTTTTTTAAAACTAGTCAAATGGAACTAAATAAAAATAGGTCTGAATATTTGTGATATATTTTTTTTATTGTTTAAATTTAAAAATTAACGAAAGCTTTATTTTATATTTTAGTTTTTGAGATAACATCGTGGTCGTTTAGTTTCTTGAATCTCGTTTAAGTATCTTATTTGAATACTAGTCAAATGGAACTAAAAATAGGTCTGAACATTTGTGACAATAATTATATTAATTTTTTTTATTGTTTTAACTTAAAGATTAACGAAAGATTTATTCTATATAAAATAAACTCATTTGCAAAAAAAACGGGCGGTTTTGATTTTCATTCATATTTAAAAAGATACAATACCAAAAAGGTTTCAATCGTTTGTACACGTTACTGGCCGGTTTTAAAAATGCTGTGGTATTTAAAAAAGTACGTTCTAAATTCAATTTTTCATTTGATGTTCATTTTTACAGAAAACCCCTTTTTATCCTACATTTTTGGCGCGAAGTTCCAGAAGTTAACATCGACTTTCATAACTTTTATTCAATTTTTATCGATTAATTTCATATCCTTGACTGTCAAAGCTTTATTTAATGCTGTTTGGCTGTATCAAAAATGGTAGATAAAGTGGTAAAAGCTACCAAAATTATCGCGCTGCTTGAAGAGGGTTGCAGCCAATGTTTCGTGGCTAGGAGGCTAAATGTTAGTCGCTCGACAGTCCAAAGGACCTGGCAGCGATATCAGGAGACTGGTTCCGTCGAGAGAAGGCCTGGTTCTGGAAGAAAACCATGTACCCAACCACGGGATGATCGTTTTCTTGTGAGTCGCGCATTGAGAAATCGCAAATCTTCGTATGTAGATCTTAAGAACAACCTCCAAGAAGTAAGAAATGTGCATATTAGTCTATGGACGGTCAGGAGGAGGCTTCTCGCTGCCAATATACGCAGTCACCGCCCGGCCCGCGGCCCCAAATTACTCCGTGCGCACAGAGTTCACAGGCTTAGGTTCGCTAGAAATTGTGAATCATGGACTCAAGACGATTGGAATAGGGTTTTGTTCTCTGATGAAGCCAGGATATCTCTGTTCGGTGAAGATCGACGTCGGCGAGTGCTAAGAAGACAAGGAGAACGCTTTGCAGAGGCATGTTTCGAAGAAATCACACCTTATGGTGGGGGCTCTGTTATGTTTTGGGCAGGAATAAATTCAATGGATCGTACAGAGTTAGTCTTCATTGAAAACGGCTCACTGACTGGGCATCGATACATAACGGAAGTTCTAATTTCTCATGCACAACCCGCATTGGCCGCTCTAGGTGAAGACTCGATTTTTATGGACGACAATGCTCGCGCCTACCGATCCCGCGATGTTAATGCGTATGTGCAAGAGGTCGGCATTCGTCGTTTGGATTGGCCAGCTCGAAGTCCCGACCTCAATCCCATAGAGCATGTCTGGGACGTTCTGAAACGGCGTGTGAGATCAGTACACCCGGCTCCGCAGACCATCAGAGAGCTGAAGAATGTGATTACTGCGGAGTGGGAACGTATTCCGCAAGCAAGTATCCGGGATATACTCGCTAGCATGCCCAGACGAATTCAAGCTGTGATTTTAGCTAGAGGGGGTCACACTCGATACTAAACATTTATCTGCTTTTACTTTATTAAAGAAAAACAAACAAAAAAACTTTTTTATTTTTACTTCATGAGCATATGCACTACTAGCGAATATACACTACTAGCGAGGTTTAGCATTATTTCCCATAAATTGTATCTAAATTTTATGAAATACTGATGAAAACGATTATTTTCTTATTAATTTACCAAATTGTATGGATAAAACTACCTATAATTATCAAACAAAGAAATATTAACATTTGAAATGGTTCATTGCTTAGGTGCCCGTTTTTTTTGCAAATGAGTGTATATAAAAACTAAATTTTTAAGGTCCAACGTAGTCGTTTAGTTTTTTAAATCTCATTTAAGTTCTGATTTTAATACCAGTCAAATTTTTCACCTAACAATCTGTGCCCGTAACTCTCAGCCGTCGTAAACTTCCAATTATATCTCCGTTACAAAAAATTTCGAAAACAGAAGCAGAAATGAATGTTGAAAAGCGCGCGGAACTTCCGCACTTGCGGAAACAGAAACAGAGATCCGTTGCATCACTAATATAATTTTACTTGATTTTAATCTGATAAATTGTTAATATGAATCTCTTAGGTTTATTATTGGAATATGAAAAGTATATACATTTTTAAATATTAGAAAAAAACGATTTTTTCGAAATAATCGATTATTTATTTTCGATTCATACATACATACATATCATCACGCCATATCCCTTGCAGGGTAGGCAGAGAGAACAGAGTGCCAGAGAACTCTATCTCTGCATACTTAACTCGCTTCCTCAACATTCATAATTCTCTTCATACACGCTCGCCGGTTTCGGAGACTCTTGACTCCACCTTCCTTCAGTACATGACCGATCTGGTCTAGGTAGGTTAGTCTCGGTCTCCCTCGGTACCTACATCCTTCCACTTTCGCATTGTATATCTTCTTAACCAGGCGTTCGTTCGGCATTCTTTCCACATGTCCGAACCATCGGAGCATTCCCTTTCGCATCTTTACACCAATACTCTCTTTCAAACCTACTCGCTCTCTTACGTCGTCGTTACGAATGCGGTCGGTCAGCCTAACTCCACAGATTTTCCGCAGAGATCGCATTTCGACCGCATTAATTTTACTATCATACTCTTTTCTGCCCAACTCTCGCTTCCATACAGTAATGTTGGGACAAGCACTGCGTTATGTATTGCTACACGTGCCTTCTGGCTGAGGTGGTGGCTGCCGAGAAGTTGCCCCAACGCTCCGTTCACTCTATTTCCCGCATTCACTCTTCGCTCTATATCAGTGGTGTACCTTCCATCTCGGCTAAATCCACATCCAAGATATACAAATTCATCCACTTGCTCTAGTACATCATTACCTATTGTTACTCTTACATCTGTTCTGGTTTTATCTCTTTCAAAGACCATTATTTTGGTTTTGCTCACATTCACGCGTAGACCCCTTTTCTTACAATCTTCTGTCATTGTGTCGACTAGGGTCTGCAGGTCAGTCGCTGACTGTGCCAGCAGGACTGCATCATCTGCATAAAGCAGAGCAGTGACCACTGAGTCGCCCATCTGGACTCCCACATTCATATCGTTCAACCTTTGGAGATATTTATCCAGATATATGATAAACAGCCTGGCTGACAGAACGCACCCCTGCTTAACGCCGATATTGACGTCAAACCAAGGCGACATTCCATCATCCAGCCGCACACAGGCTCTACAGCCCATGTAACTGGACTGCACAGCCTGTAGCAGTTTACCGTTAATACCATACTCCGGTAAAATGTCCCAAAGTTCCTTTCGTACAACCGTGTCAAATGCTCTCTCCAGATCCACAAAACTGCAGAAAACCCTCTGACCTAGAGCCAGATGCTTCTCCACAATGTTGCGCAGAGAGAACACTTGATCCATGCATCCCCTTCCACTCCTGAAACCTCCTTGTGTCCTGTGTTAACTAAATGGAAAGCAACCACTTATAGGTAGTCCACAACAAACCGCGAAATTCAAATTCGCTTTACAAATTGTGCCAAACGCAAAATTATTCTGGGACTGCTAGAACTTCTTCAATTGAGAGCGCATAGCGCTTTACATGCTAAAAGAGCGTAAAAAATGCCATGTGCTTGCATGGCATTTTTTTAACAAAAAATAATTGCTTTATAAACTACACCTGCAGCTTCACAAACTCGAAACTGCATGGGAGCCGTTAAATCCAGCTGACACGGGATATACGGCGTTAACTGCAGGCGGCTTATAATCTAACAAAAGGCATGAAACAGTTCAATAGAGTACCTAATGCTCATTTACAATAATAGGAAATCGCCATAAACGAGAAACGGTCAAAAGGCGCCTGTAATGCTCGTTTTCACTAGTGACTCTAAATTTTAGTTAACATTTTAGGCAATTTAAATATCAATGTTTCATCTGAGTCTTCTGAGTAATGTATAATATTAATTTATCAATCTCAATCTTTGTGTTAAATTATTTTAGATGTTATCTACAAATTTGGTGTAATTGATGAAAACAAGCTTAACTTGTGAGGACAAGCAGTAGGTAATTATATTTGATATACTTATTGTTAAAGCCCTTACTCTTTGAAATAAGCAAAGATTATTTAGTCAGTACTTATTATAGTATATTATAATTTATGGCCGCATGTTTGCATTAAGCAGGTTTGTAAAAAAAAATAGAACATTCAATAAGCACTTCATTTTTAATTTACAGTATACAAAAATAATTCACTGCAATCATCCATATCAAAAAATATTTCATTCTCTAATTGGTTCAGTTTGCAAATACTTAACCAATTCATTGATTCTTCAATAATATCCAGATTATTTAAAGTATCTTCCATGCTTCTGTTGCACACTAAATAAGTTCCTTTTTTAATATATTTCCTAAAAAACTGCCACATTTCTTTATGCTTTTCATTGTCCACAAAAAAATCCAGCACATTTATGATAATTATATCAGAATTGGTAATAAGATCACTTCTGTCCATCACATCCGAATGAACCACCCTAATTCTACTACTATCCATTGAAAATTGTTCAATTATCCTTTGTTGGACTTGACAACACTCCTCATTCATTTCCACACCCACAATTGTACCAGCGTTAGAGAAATGATACGCCTGAAAAATAAAAGTTATGTTCTGTTAAATTGGGGTAAGTAAAATATTGTTTACTTACATACATATTTTAAACCATAGTTTCTCAATGTGGATGATAATACCTTCCTATGGGTGCAGGGGCGGCTCTAGCAAATATAGCGCCCGGGTGCAATCCATCACCTGGCGCCCTCTTGTATCAAAATGCGTGATCAAAATGAAACAGGTTGATGGTTACAACACGTTCAACTAAACTCCAAACCTCGCTGAAATGCGTTGTCGCATGATTAGTCTCAGTTTTTTTGACACGAAACTAGGGTAAACGCGGTCGGATTATGACGTTACAGTGAGCATGGTGACAAAGCAACCTTTTTTTTGCGGTGGACTACGCTGTGGTCACGCCCCGCCAAATCGGTTCGAGGCGATGGAAGAGGCGGCGCGCGACCCCATAGACCCACCCTGCAAAGCGCCTCTCTTCGCCTTGCAAGCGGGCCACCGGTACCCGATCTGTCTTCGGTGGCTCGCCCGGCGGTTTACCCTCGCGGGTTCCTCTCGAGTCGATGCCTCGACAGCTTTCGCCGTCGGGGCATCCTCACGCGGTTGCCTCGCTTCGGGTGATCGGACCGGGGACTAGTGCGGTTGCCAATGCCTCGGCTAGGGCGGCATCAGGCGCAGGTATTCGCGCCTACGCCGTCCAGGGTGCCGGCGGTGGCTCGAGTCCAGAGAATCGTCCCGGACTCGTTCCGCCATCTCCTTCTGCGAGATGACCGCCTCGCAGAAGGCGACGACCGTGTCCCAGTTCCTGACGCTGTTGACCATCGCTTTCACGACAGCCGGCATAGCCAGGCCGGCACCGATAACAGCGACGAGGTCACGGCGCTGCCGATCCTAGCTCGTAAAGACCTCGAGCGTATGCTGCGCCGTCTCTTCGTCACTGCCGCGCTATGGGCAGGACAGAGTCAACTCCCTTCTTGCGACCGTGTGCAGGCACTTTCCGAAGCAACCGTTCCCCGACAAGACCTGCACCAGCCGGAAAGAGAGGACTCCGTGCCGCCGCTCCATCCATTCTATCAGTATGGGCCGGGGGCCTCAACGGTAACAACACCGTGTCTAGCTCTCCAGCTGCGTAACCCAACGGCAATGACGGGCAGTGTCGTCAGCGTAGCATATCAAGCCCAGCCCGGGGAGGAGACTCTCTCTCAATGCCCAGTCGTAACCGATGTCCCACTGAGTCGGCCCGAGCATCGACTCCTGTGGAACACCGCACGTCATGGGCATCCGCACAATATCTCCTGCGGGAGCCGCGCAGAGGACACTGCGCCACTCCAAATAGTCTGCCACTAGCCGCCTCAGGTACAAGGGCACCCCGTGGTATTGGAGCCTCTCCCTGGTGCAGCTGAATGGCAGACCATTGAATGCGTTGGCGATGTCCAACGACACTCCTCCGCGGCTATCTGCCTCAGGCGCAGCAGAGCCCCGATGGTCGAACGCCAGTATCCTGGGCATGGCCGCATCGCAGATCTACGTTAACGCACTGCGGATGCGGCAAGCCTCGGCATCCATTTCGTCCACTGGGGGTGGTGAGGACAGCCACGTGTGAACGATGGCCGCCACGACAAAGCAACCTACCTAAACCTGTCAAATAACGCACCCACTACGTTTATAAATGGTTAGGCAATCGCTGCGTACGGTGCACCAGCTCCGTACGGAGCGTTACAGTGGAGGCTCTATGTGTCCCGAGTAGCTCGCGGCGCCCGGGTGCACCGCACCCCCTGCACTATAGGTAATGCCGCCCCTGTATGGGTGTTTCAAACTATAAGGAAGGCAGTAGAACGTACTTTTTTATATTATATCAGCCCATAACTGTTGGACATCCCCACGAGAATGCCATTTATAACGGTCCTGTGCCACCTCCTGCATCCAACGGTTTCCTGCGACCTTCATGATGTCGTCAGTCCACCTAGTGGGGGTCGTCCTAATCTGCGTCGTCTGATTCGTGATCGCCGCTCTAAAACCTTTCCTCCCAACGGTTGTCGGTTCGTCGAGCGATGTGGTCTGCCCATTGGCACTTCAACGTACTAATGCTTCGGGCTATGTCGGTTACACCCGTTCTTCTAGGGATTTCTGTATGACAGATTTCATCACGAAGAGAAATACCGAGCATAGCCCTTTCCATAGCACGCTGAGCGACTTTGAGCCTTTTTATGAGGCCGACATTTAAAGACCACGTTTCAGTGCCGTAAGTCATCGCTGGTGTGTTACCAGGTGGTTATACTGGTTATAAACCTTTGTTTTCAGACACTGCGGAATATTAGACGAGAAGATCCTCCTAAGTTTTCCGAACGCTGCCCAGCCGAATTGGATTCGTCGGCTGACCTTTCTCGAAATTGGATCTACCTAATTGTATTGTTTGTCCTAGGTAAACATAGTGATCGACAACTTCGAGAATCGCATTCCCAACCAGGACCGATACAGAAATGACATGGGCATTAGTCATGACTTTCGTCTTGTCCATGTTCATTTGCAGCCCTACTAGTTGGGAGACCTTGCTGAGATCTTTGAGCGTGGTGCCCAGGTCCTCCAGAGATTCTGCCATGACTAAGATATCTACGAATCGAAGGTGAGTGATGTATTCGACATTGATGTTGATTCTGAGTCCGGTCCAGTCTAAGAGCTTCAAGACATCTTCCAGCGCAGTGGTGAACAGTTTCGAAGAATAACTTCTCCCTGTCTCACACCTTTCTGCAACTGGATCGGTTTCGAACTCTTATCCTGGATACACTGGGACATGGTAACGTTTTTATATAAACACTTCAACGCTTCGATATATCGTCAATTTGGCACCGCTGTAGCACTGCTCAAGTTTCAACAGAATCAAAGGCTTTCTCATAGTCCACAAACGCTAAACACAGGTGCCGATTATACTCCTCGATCTTCTGTATAATCTGACGTAGCGTGTGGATGTGGTCTATAGTACTATAACCTTTTCGGAAACCGGCTTGTTCAGGCGGCTGGAAGTCGTGTAGCTTGCGCGCGAATCGGTTCGTAATGACTCTTGAAAACAATTTGTACATGTGGCTCAAGAGTGAAATGTACATGTGGCTCAAGAGTGAAATGTACATGTGGCTCAAGAGTGAAATGTACATGTGGCTCAAGAGTGAAATGGGTCTGTAATTCTTTAAGAGCGTTTTATCGCCCCTTTTGAAAAATAGCACTACCACACTCCTGGTCCACGTGTCTGATAGAATTAAACAGCTTCTAAAACTGACTTGCCGCCTGCCCTTAGGAGCTCTGTGCTAATACTCTCTCCCAAGATCTTATTCTGGGATGAAATTACAGTAGCATTATCGGTCTTCAGCTTAGTCATTTTGCTCTGCCTGATAGACAAATCTCGTGCGAACA
Source organism: Lymantria monacha (assembly GCA_905163515.2). Taxonomy (NCBI): domain Eukaryota; kingdom Metazoa; phylum Arthropoda; class Insecta; order Lepidoptera; family Erebidae; genus Lymantria; species Lymantria monacha. The sequence goes on along the minus strand of LR991094.1, from coordinate 19,801,483 downwards.
CTTTGGAGCCTCGATTTCGCTCTATCGCCTCTTTAACACGTGCACTGCGGCCAAACACAATTGTCGCGTTCCTGCAGACAACGCGTGATGCGTCAAATCACCATTGTCGTGTTTTCATTGCATCGCGCGGCAAATCAAACACCGTGCGTACTTATTTTACGCTAAACTAGTGCGGCGCGCAGGGTGTGCTTAAGTAACTTAATAATTTTTAGTTAAGTATTTTATTGCTATTAATTTATTATTAATACATGTCATTTAATTCGTAATGATAGTTAAATAAAGACTATCTACCGATCTTAAGTTTAAATAAGATACGGCTTACCTTATTTAAATAGAAATTGATGTTATTGTAACGAAATATACAATTATATTATTTCTAAAAAATATTTGCAATAATCGTTTATGTTTAATTTTTTAATACGTTGTGTATTGAATCGGCGAATATCGCGTGGCATAAATTTGGAGATGAGCCAGTGGAACAGAGGAACTACAGTGACTGGGGGCCGTGACTTTTTTTACACATTGCACATACATTACATACATTTTGGGGGGTAATAATGCCATAATTGTCACGCTTGGCAGGCGGATTGGTGATCGCGGTAGATGTTATTAAGTTTCCTGGGAAATAGCCACTGCTCATTCTCCCGGTGAGACCCTTAGCCGATTTTTATGACTGCCATGGGCAAGCAAGGGGTGATGACATTTATATTCTTTTCACATTGCCACACGGGGGACTATATGCAGACTCGTATAATAAACGTAATTTACAAGTATATTTAATAATTTTAAAATTCTATTACATTAACAAGTCTTTTCTATGAAACACAATATTATATTAGTAGAATTATAGATTAAGCCATTTTAATATGAATAAACTTTTACTACTGAGGAAACATTTTACTTACTCCATAAAGCACAGCACCCAATCTAGAACCAACATCTAAAATTTGTTTTTCTTCTAAATCTGTCGGGAGTAAAACTTTAAAAATGTATTGAATTTGCTGTCTTGACATTGAGTGTGAGATGTATATTAAGTCCTGAAAACATATTATTATTTCATCATATATCTAATATTTCTTATAATTTTGTAAATATATCATTGGGCTACTATATAATTACTTGCACATTACGTGAACTGCAATCAGTACAATAGAATCTTTTTAATTTCCCTTTTTTGACAAGGTTATCCACTTCAGCTTCATCATAAAGGAAAGCATCTATATGGCAAGTATTTATTTGATTACAGTCGGCTTGGTCACCAACTGTTGGTGGAGATATTGTTTCTGATGCCATTTCTGCTTCAAATGGAACAACTTTTTTGATAGAATTGCTAATGGCTATAAGAGTTTTCTCAGAGCGCTGCAGTGACTTCTTTTTTTCCAAATCTGTGTAAAAAAAGATATACTCGTTTAAAGTAGTTTTTAATTTTGACGATGAATAGGTGCGAGAAGTTATTCAGTACATACACAGGAAATAGAAACTGGCAAAATGTATTTACTCAAGGGGAACTTTATAATTGCAACAACAAATAAATATAATATAATCATTTTTAAAATAACCTTTTCTGTAAGCAAGACTACTAATCCAATGTTCAATTGTATCTATTTCATCTTCATCTAACTCGGCAAATAGTTCCAGCATGCGCTGCTTGGTGGTTACAACACTGTCTTCAGACATACTTTTTCTATGCTATATGCAGGCTTGTATGATGAAAGTAATTTACAAGTATATTTTTAATTTTAAAATTAACAAGTCTTTACTATAAATGAAATTAAATTATCAACAGAAGTATTTTATCCACACTTCTCTAACCATTTTACTGACTGCAGTTTACCGCAGTTATTTTTTTTTTTTTTTTTTTGGAGTTTATGGCTTGGTTGTACCGCAGTTATTTGGAAGTACTGAGCACAGACTATAAAAAATATCTAATTTCTAAATAAAATCCTATGTCAAGTTTTGGTTAGCGAGGCGTGATATTATGAGTCAATTATTTTCTTTAGCCGAACTATATTTGTACCTAAGTGTGATGCTGGTTTAATAGCTAAAGAGATGAAGGAATCAATAAAAAAGAAATACGTTCATTTATTATTACATGTACTGTCTTTAAAATACATTAATTCATTATTAGTGTGTAATGTGCTGTGTATATATTAAAAACGTTCATCGCCAGCCTGACGCATTATCATTTCGGGCATCACGTCCTGTCCACGTACCAGCATGCTGCCGAGGCGTCGCCACCCATTCCCACTAGACATGTGTAAGTAATGCGCTTGATATCAAAACGTAATATTACTTGGGCGGGTAATATAACATAAAACATTACGCGACACACCGAGGCATTACACATCACATCACGCAATCACATTACTCGATCGTTATGCTATGCACTCTTGGCTCTAGCCCGAATTATGCGTAATGTAATGCTTGCTTGCTTGAGTTGCTAGCTAATTCCTCAACGCATTATTGTATTGTACGAAATAAGAGATCTTAAATCTACCTCTCTCACTCACTATTGGAGAATGACTGGGTACGTATATGTACCTATACCATGATCGCGCTTATGCCCGTTAGCATTATTGTATAACCTTGAACCTACAATTTATCAAAACAAAGCATAAATAAAAAATATAAAGTAAGTAGTATATGAAGATTGTCAGTTCTAAGCCTGGAAAAGTATGAAGGGAAATCAATCGACTATTTTACATTAATCATATTACGCAAATCGGGTAAAAATTTAATATTTAACACATGTAGGTAACATGTGATAAATATCATAAAATAATAAATATTAATTTACAAAATTCGGATCACAATATTATGCGAACCGAACTCGAACGTAATATTACTTTTTGATATTACAAATGTGATCATGTATGTATCACATTTGTAATATCATAAAATAATATTACGTTCTGCGTAATGTAATATGGTGTGATATGACATTTCAAAGTAATGTTTTGCGCATGTCTAATTCCCACCTGGACTATAGTCATTACGTTATAATAACGAGCGCGCATTTTACATATCTTGTGTCAGTGTCAAGACTTCTCCAGGAAAAAAAGCAAAGTCCATGCGGCCAAATTTCCTAGAAATTTTAGCAGAATATTAAAATAAAAAAAGAAAAGGTATTGCTATAACACATTTACTATATGTTAGCTCCTACTTTGCATTACATTTGATAAAAGATAACAAAACTATTTAATAAAGCATATTGGAATGAAAGATATCCCTGGCGTGTTGTTATGCGAAATGTCAATACAATTGGTTTGTAGTTAAAGCGTGACAAATAAACTCATATTTATATTTCTTATATTTATATATTACCTAGAATTTGAAATCTTTGTCACTTATCTGCAACAAAAACTTTTAATCGAATTTAAATAAAGTATCATATATTCTTGATTTCATTAATTTATTACACCTAGAGCAGTAAAGATAATAACCAAGTTACAAATAATTTTCTTGGTAGTTTTCCAATTACAGAGCATTATGCGACTCAGTGGCGCACAATGTCGAATTATGCTGATGCTTAATTGGAAATGTTTGTACCTTCATTCGTAATTATATTTTTTTTTAACACAGGTTGAATTAACTTTGATTATTTCCAAAAAACTACAACGAAACGAAAGCTTTAAAAATTTTTTCACCAGTAAATAATATTACTAACGATAATATAAATAAAGCATTTCGGTCAATATCTCAACTTAAAGAAAAAACACTTGTTAATTTTCAGTCACTAAGTTGGTATCGATTGCACGCATCAGACGAAAGCACTACTTTTAAGAGTGCTCGATTGTGCGAAGCGTTGCTGTAGTCGGAACCACGAAGTATAGATACTTCGTGGTCGGAACATTCAACGTTAAGCATTATGCCGCATAATGCGCTCTAGTGCTGTAATTGGAAAACTACCATTCTCAAATTACATAAATTTTCTCACGTTGTCTTACTCGTCCAAAGTTGGAAACAGACCTTTATAATTGTAGCAAAATTGTTTTATTAAGCTTGTCAGTCGCGTTACGAAGTTGTATTTCGACTTGTCTTTTAATTCTGTATTGCTTATAGAGGATTTAAGTAGAATATATCCAACTTAAATATCTACATTGTCTTTTATGATGGCAAAAGAATGAATGTGTTCTAGTTTATCAACACATGAAATTAGTGATCAAAAAGATTTTCATAAAATTTTATTTTGGTAGTCAAAAATTGTAATTTGAGTCAATAGTTATATAGATTATTCTTAAAAAATTTGATTTTTATTCTTAAAAATGAAAATTTTAGTTGAAGATTTTTCCGTTATTAAAATGTTTAAAAATTGTTATAATAACGATTATTCGATGAATATTTAAATACGTAAAATTCCAATAAGGCTATGAATGGCAACGTTGTCGAGCTCTTGTCATTCTCATGTCACGCTTTCGTATTTTGACTTTTCGTTCGGGCTTCGCATTTGTCCTGCTTCGCTCATTGTGCGGCTCAGTTGTTAATTGAATTATTTGTTTTTAATATTTCTCTTTATTTCCGTAATAAAATAATTGTACTTGGCGTGATTCTATATAGTCTAATTAGTTTGTGTACTCCTTGTGTTTATATTTGTTATAGCTAAATTGTGTTAGCTGAGGAGAAAGTGGATATTATTTCCTTGTTAGAAATGTCAATATTTATACGATGAGTCGAAATTCAGTTTAAATGAAATAATATTGTGAAACGCTTTGGAATAATATTACAATTATATATTATTGAACCTTAAAATGGAGAATAATTTACCTCATAACAAAACTATCGGAATATGGATGTCAGATAAAAAAAGTCAAAAACTAAATTGGAAAGAGCTAATAAATGCATGTTCTTCACATGGATATAATCTTTTGAAGGTGAGTACACATTTCTATTCTCAAAATACATTTTGCTGAGTAATTTGTGTCTTTGAGTTTTAATATATGAAAAGTTAATATATTACTTTATACAGTTAATTCTATACTGTAATGTTTATTATCAAATTTCTTTTAAAGTTGGATTTAGAGAGACCATTAGAAGATCAAGGCAAAGTTGATGTCTTTCTTCATAAATTAACAGACATTATAGCTGCAGCTGATCAGGGAGACTCAAAGGTAATATTTGTTTCAAAAAAAATATTTTAATATGAAAGTAGTCTATTTATTTTCTGCCTTTATGATTATAATATATGTGATTAGTTTTAAAGTTTAATAAGCTTAAATAATATTTGCATAAATTGTCAAATAATTCCATAATTTAAAATAGAGCTTTATCTATATATGTACCAATATATGTGTTTAAAAACTATTATCTTTCAGCGTAATATTTTCTAAACAATTAATGTTTATACTTATTCAAATATCTTCATATACACTGAGTGTTAGTTTGATTAATTATTAATATATAATTAATGTTATATCTTTTTATGTTATCAGGCGTCAACAATAATTAACCGAGTAGAACAATACTTGTCAAACCATCCAAATACTACAGTAATTGATCCATTAGATAATGTGAGGATTCTTTTGAACAGGTAAGTCTTTTATTAGGACTTTTTTTATAGATTTTACAAATATCAAAACTTTAAATTACTGAAATTTAGCATTTAATATGCTTAATTATTTATAAAACCCGATTACGAAATGAAAAATGATGTCATAAGCGGGATTCGAACCCGCGCCTATTGGGATTCCGGCCCAATCCTGCTGCCACTACTCCACCGTGACTAATTGTAGGACATGCAAATTTCACTTCGTATCATATTTACGTCTTAAGGTGACGGTATGCTATCTACCCGACAATGTTTACACATTGTTATAGGCTTAATACTTAAAACTTTACAGTTAGAATTGTATTAAACGATGACACAACCTTGTTATTTAAATTACTGAAATTTAGCATTTAATATGCTTAATTATTTATAAAACCCGATTACGAAATGAATCCCAATAGGCGCGGGTTCGAATCCTGCTTGTGACATCATTTTTCATTTCGTAATCGGGTTTTATAAATATCAAAACTTTACCATTTTTTAGTTGTACAAATAAGTAGATAATGTGGTTAAAATTGATAATACTATTAATTTATAGTTTTAATAAATACAAAAGTTTAAATGGCTGGATGTTTGTGATATATCATACCACAAAAGCTTGATGGATCTAGATCAATCTTGACACAGAGATAGATTTGAGTATAGAAGTGCACAGCATATTTTATATACCAAAAATGTATGAATTGCATGGGATAGTTTTATATGACATAATCTACACTAATGCAAATGATACTGCAGGCACATATATTATGATGTATAGAAAGAATTAAGTTTTGCTGTTTCATATATCATCAAAATCATTATTCTTCTGCTCTTACTGCAATTACTTGGAGTTGATACAATATGTAGTCATACATATTGCAAAAGTTATTAACAATAGTTTTGTGACTACCAGCCAACCTGACGTCAAACTTCTTTGGGAATGTAATTCTTGACCAAACGGCATCAGGTAGAGTTTACCCAGGTCTATATAAACTCTTAGTCCTTATTTACAATATCCACGAGCAAAGTAAGGGTTGGTAATATTCATAGCTGCTACCACACTTGTATACATACGTACATATCATCACGCCATATCCCTTGCAGGGTAGGCAGAGAGAACAGAGTGCCAGAGAACTCTATCATGCTATATAACTATATCAACTCTATCATCTATCACACTTGTATATATAATAAATATTGTTTATCATGTAGAGGTGTATGAGCTGACTAAAATAAATAAGCCAATAACATCACTGCAATAGAAGGAAAACTTGATCCCCATGGTTGGATCGACCCTTTGATCAGCATGGTATATTAGGCTGATTGTGCTGTTATTGTAAACGAGATGTTTGCTTAACTGTTTGTAGAATATCTACTATATAAAAGAAGATAAAATTTACATTTGATTTAGTTTCTAAACTTCAAATTAATATTTTTAGGTTTTAAGTATTTATTACTTTGGTCGACTTGGGTTATTATTTTATTGCTTTGAGTTGGGTGATAATATATTGTATTATTAATTTCTTATTATGAACATTATTTGTGGGATTATGATTAAAACCATTAATAGCCTTCTCTTCTTATTAATTATTAGAAGTTAGAAAATATAGAGCTTGGTGTACCTCTAGCGTAATGATAAATTTATATTTTCGTTTTTTCAGATACTGTTACTACAGTTTACTACAGGATGAGCCTTCATTACATAAACAGGGTATATTTACACCATCTTTTGCAGAGTTCACTACAAACAATATAGAAATAAATATGGAAATTATGAGGCAAAGAGGTGTTAAGTTTCCTGTAATATGTAAGCCGAGTGTAGCTCATGGATCAAAGTCGGCTCATGAAATGATTGTTATTTTTAATGAAAAAGGTTTAAATGTTTGCAAGCCACCTTGTGTTGTACAAACTTTTGTGAATCATAATGCAATACTTCACAAGGTTTTCCTAATAGGAGACAGGTTTGTAATAATTTATTATGTTTTAAGTAAATGTTGGGTTTTTTGTTAGGCTAATTCACAATACCTTCTATGAATAAAATGTTTACTTATGTCTATGAAGATGTTAAGGTACAATTTTAATAAAAGTATGTCTCACATATAAATGTGGTCCATGGATTGATAAAAATATCTAACCTACTATTTATATATACTTACATGTTTATAATCTTTTAGGGATATAAAATATATATTGAAAATTTATTATTTAAATAAATATATTGCGCCTGATGCCGCCCTGGCCGAGGCCGCGGGTGACTGGACCGGGGAATAGTCCGTCACCCGCAGAGAGGCTGACCGCGGGAGGGCGACGTCCCGGCAGTTAGCTGGGGCGTCGACGGGGGATGGTACCCGAAAGGGTAACCCGCCGGGCTGGCCACGGATGGCAAGGAAGCGGTATCAGTGGCTGGCCCAATGGGTGATGGGGAGGGAATACGGTGGGTTATAGGGTCACGCGCTGCCCTTCCGTCGTCGCCCCGGACGTCGCGGGCGACGTGTGTCTGGACCATAGCCTACCAAAAAAAAAAAAAAGGAATATAAAATATATAAAGCACGGAAACAGTAATTATGATGAACTTGTAAATATAATATTGATTTAGAATGTGTATATAAATAGTAGTAAATTGACTTAAGTGTAGTACAAATCGCTTTTCTTGCATCTACATATTCTCCTGCTATGTGATGTTTACACATTTTTTTAGTAGAATAATTTTCAATTTCTACTAGGTTTTGCCTAATGGCAACTATGTAGATATTTCATCTAGCAAAAACCTAAAGTGTCATTGATAACAGTACCAGTTTTCCACCGAATTGGTGGCCGGCCTGGCGGGTTACCCTTTCGTATATCATCTCCAATTCTCCATAGACGTTCTGGCAACATAGTTGTTTGTTGGCAGTCGGCCTCTGAGGGTGGCTGATTAATCGTCGGTCCATACACACGCGACTTAGGACGGTAACAGGCCGCGCGGTGACTAGCTGGCGGAAGAGTGGAGAATCTCCTCTTTGACATGTTCCGCCGCCTCTTTCTGTGGGATGACTGCCTCGCACGAGGCGGCGACCACGACTCATTTCCTGACGCTGTCGAACATCGTCTTAGTGATGGTCGACATCAATGACTGCGTCGAATTCACACCGCTGCTCTATCCAGGCACTTTATCCACGTGTGCTGCGCCGGGTCCTTGTTGCAATCATAGTAATGGCACAACGTTGTCCAAACTGTACTGCATGCAAGTACTTGCCGAATTATCCACCAGGGTAGAGACCTGGAAGAAATTAATGAAGAAACATCGCCGTAGCGTCGACTATCAATTTATTTCTTTATCCACATATCCATCAGCCCATGAACATCTAGTTTTTGACATTAGGTCTCCCCAAGTGAATGCTTTGTAGAGTAATTCTGTAGTACCTGCACCCAACAGTCTCCTACGTCGTGGACTCTATGACGTCCAACTTGCGATCACCACTAGAGAAATCTTGTTGCACAAGGTTTAACAGGTTGTTAAATGATAGGACCCACCTTTTACCAATCCAACGCGCTAGTTCGTTGGGCTATTTCAGTTACACCCATTCTTTTTTAATGATGTATAGAAATGCCAAATATATTGCTCTCCATGGCGCCCTCACTTATGAAATCAAATCGATTGTCTAACACAATCCCATAAATTAATACAGTAATCTGGTAGGAGGTACTTGAGCAGTCGTTAGAACCTATTCATTATAACTTATAGATACATGGTTTAAATTGAATTTTAACATTTTTTTTCTGAGGGTCAAGTCGCACTAAGGAATTGCGACAGACCTTAGTAGAGAAATATACTCAGGGAACACATCAATATTAATTCATCATCATCACACATCACAGCCCATATATGTCTCACTGTTGGGCTCGGGCCTCCTCCGTAATGGGAGGGAAATTAACCTACTATACTGCGCTGGTCAGACGTGTTGATATAGGGTTTTGTTTCGAGTTTTCCTTCTTTTGCATAGATGTTATATGCGTTTTATATCCCTTAGTCGTCTCGTACGATTACCCACGGCTAAGATAGGGGGTGGTGAATTGTATTCTTACTCTGTTACCAAACGAACAATATTAATTAATTATATTTAATAAATAATCAAAATTCATTAGGTAGAGAAATTCGATTCTACGAATATAACATTAAAACGTTTATTAATATGCTCATGCTAATCAAATGGAAGTTTTATGTGACTGTTTATAAGGAAAAATCGTCATGATATCAGATGCCAGAGGTACTTGTCATGCGTAACATGCCAACATACTCGTTGGAACTTTAAACAAAGTCAATATAAATTTAAAACTTTGCTAAAGTATGTTTTATATTAATTACCTATAATCAGTTTTATTGCATACTAATGATGTATTATCATATCTGCCATGAACACCGGTGAACAACGTTCCAATTTATGACTATATTTTTATATTTGTAGGTATTCTAATTAGTGTGAAATAAATTAACATATCTATTTGACCTTTTGTTCAGAGAATTAACATATTTAGTCTTCAAAAATTATTGTTGAATGACATAGCTGTTGTGTCACAATTTAAAGGCATGGGTTTAAGATTACATACAAGATGAACTAAGGTTAACTATTGTCTAAGAATAAATATTGAATGAATCAGTCATTTTGATTTATTGATAGAGTCTTGTAGTATCTGCGAATTATGTTCGAAAATTCCTCATTATATTCAGAATAAAATTCTGAGGCTTGCAATTAAAAATATTTGGAATGGTCTTGAGCAGTATTAGTTTAGGCAATAATGGTAATATGATATTTGAGATTTGATGATGATGATAACATAAGCCAACCTTATGTCAAAGTCCCAAGGACTTTTGGCGGGAATCTAAAACGTCATGTGGTGCTCTTGTATTATATTCGATATTTTAGTGTTTTAACGTGTTATATTAGATATTTTTTATGGTATTTTATGTAATGTGATGTGATTGAACTGCTGAGATGTAGTGAATATCATATAAAAGTGCTTTACAACGTTTTCGTTTTCCATCAAAATTCCCACAAGATACCATTAACAGTGTGGCCATAGCACTGTTGATGGCGACAATTTGACTTACTAACGGACAATGACTAATCTGAAGACACTAAAAACTTGAAGATAATTATAACTCGACACTGGCAACAATGGCTCATTTAAGTAGCTGATTGCCAATACATAAAAAGAAGAAGAAGAAGAACATAAGGTTGCTATAGTAACTAAGAATTCAATGAGATGGATAGATTGAAAAATATTTCTATAAAAATGGAAGCCTTTGTTTCGATTTTTTTAATAAAAATACTATTTGCGTAAAATAAGATAAACATTTTATTTCTCATCTAATGAATTTTTGCTCATAATTTGCGACGAATTTTTTTAACAACTTTTCTTGACTGAAAATTGGCTTCACGGTTAGCTTACTTACCTGGCATATGACTAGTAACTGTGTTAAATTAGAATTTGTCATCAGCAAAGTCATTATATGGTTTTGCCTTTAAAACATAGTAGTTTAGTAATATCATGAATACTGGCATTTTGCCCCGTATACTGCAATAGAATCCTATTTATTATGTGGACTCGAAAGGTCTATAGCGAAGTGTCTTTATTGTATAAATAGGGGTAAAATATGTGTGAGTATGTTTATAATTAAAGATAATGTGATTTATATTTATAAAGGTGTGGCGTATTCTAGCCACAAATTTATGTTTATGTATGCGTATGAATGTAAATATTGTGGTGACAGATTGCGTAACTATGGGTATAAATGTATAATGAGGTTACAGCGAAGGATATTCAACAGTGTTACCTTGTGTTTCAATATGCAAAGCGCTAACAGCGTTAACACATTATTCATTTGAAGGTACGCATAAAACTTGTTTCAATGAAATTTAATGTTTTTAAAAGAAACTAATAAATCAAACCACAACTGGTATTTCCAGAATTACTATTAATGTGAGTAATGTAGAAACTTCTATCAAAAGTTCCCGATAGCACTGAGTATTGTTACTAAATGTTACTCTTTAATCAAATATACACCAAATAAATAGGTTATCCATTGCTCAGAATACTGATTAAACTGCAATCAAATATCAATGTAATATAATAGTGATGCGCATAATCTGCTTTTAGTAACTTTATTTTAAAGTTTATTTGCTATACTTAGGAGAAGGAATACTCCGGAATATAACCCGGAGAGATGAGCCTCGTTAGCCTTGTGCTGCAACTCATCTAGGAGAAGGAAAACACCAAAATATAACTCGGGGAGATAGGCCTCGTTAGCACTGATCTGCAATCTATCTAGGAGAAGGAAAACTCCGAAATATAACCCCCCGATCCAAGGTGTTTATTAGTTTATATGTTATACTTATTTTAAAGTTTATATGTTATACTAGGAGAAGGAATACTCCGAAATATAACCCGGGGAGATGAGCCTCGTTAGCATTGTGCTGCAACTCATCTAGGAGAAGGAAAACACCAAAATATAACCCGGGGAGATAGGCCTCGTAACTAATCTGCAATCTATCTAAGAGAAGGAAAACTCCGAAATATAACCCCCTATCCAAGGTGTAAACCAACCCGTGCTGAGGGATTCGCGGCCAGAGGGTAAGCTGGTCGAAAACGGAGGGTGCATGTGTTGTTGGTCACAGGGCACAGCAGAAATTCCATCTTACTTCCACACAAGGGCACTGTGGGGGTGGACCGTTTAATACCCTAATACTCGTGGGAATGCTATGAATTGCACTAAAAATTTTAAAATTCCAAATGACGGTGATGCGGCTCGCAACCCTTCACGTCTCGTTGCCAATGAGGGCGAAAAGCGGTCCACGGAGTGCCGCTTTGCCACGCTAAATGTAGGAGGAGGAATGAAAGAGAAATTAAATGAGGTATGTCAAATGATGGATGATAAAAAGATTGATATTCTCTGTGTGAATGAGACGAAGCGGAAGGGATGTGACATTACTAGTCATGGACCTTACACGGCATACTGGTCCGGCGTACCAATGACTAGTAGAGCACGTCAGGGAGTTGGTCTCCTTCTTTCTGCTCGAATGGCTCAATGTGTGAAAGAGTATGATTGTGTCAATGCTAGATGAGTATGGATAAGGATGAAAGTAGGTCTGACGCGTATTTTTGTTGTAGGAGTATATGCTCCTGTGAACTTGGGATTACATAACAATAAATGTGAACAGGATGCAAGAGAGAAATTTTGGGAGGAACTGCGGGATGTTTTGAGATTATGTAATTTGAATGAAAGGTTGATTTTGCTTGGTGATTTTAATGAATGGGTAGGAGTAAGCAGAGAAGGATAAAAGGTTTTAGGAAGGTTTGGTGATGAAAGCGTGAATGAAAATGGTCAAAGTCTACTAGAGGTGTGCTTGGAATGGAATCTTTGTGTTACAAACACTATGTTTGAACACAAAAAGATCCATATGTATACACGTGAAGCAAAGAATGTAAGAAAGAGTATAATTGATTTTGTAATAGTAGATGAAAGGCTCAGAAAGAAAGTACTAGACACTAGGGTATATCGCGGTATTGGTGTTCATACAGACCACTTTCTAGTAATGACTAGAATAAGTGGTCTTATGAAAACGTGGCGAAACCGGATACATAACCCGAAAAGTGTGCTAGAAAGAATAAAAGTAGAAAATTTGCAAGATGAGTATATTAGAGATAAATACAAAAGTAAACTAAAGGAAAAGTTTTTTCATGCAGCTGATATTTGTAGTATGGAAGAATTATGGAAGACTTTTAAAGAACAGGTGGTCAATGTTGCTACAGAAATATGTGGCGTGACTAGAAGAATGAAAGTAAACAAGGTGATGAATATATGGTGGGATAAAGATGTGCAGAGTACAGTTCGTGAGAAGAAGAAAGCCTGGGTAGATTGGCTTGCTGTCAGAGCCAATGAGAGAATGAAGAAAGCAACGAATGATGACATAGATGTAGCCAAAGAAGAATATAAGAGAAAAAAAGAGAAGTGAAAGAAATTGTTAGAAGAATGAAGATCAAAAAGATGAGTACGATAGAAGATTGTCGAAGAATTTCCAAACTAACTCGAAGATTTTCTGGCAGTCCATAAGATCGGCTCGAGGCAAAGCGCAAAATACAGAGCTAGTCTCGATCAACGATAAATATGGAAGGACAGTGTATGGAGAAGAATGTATACTAGAACGATGGAAGGAGTACTTTGAAAGCTTATTTGAAAGAGAAGAGCCACAAAAATTACTATCTGTGAATGAAAGAGATCTCGAGGAAGGAGAATGCATAAGTATGATAGAAATTACAAATGCATTGAAAGGTATGAAAGCGGGTAAGTCTGCAGGATACGACAGGATTACAGTTGAAATGCTGACGGCTGGAGAAGATATTAAAACTAACATCCTATACCAGCTCTTCAATCTTTGCTGGACTAATGGCCGAGTACCTATAGACTGGTGTCAGGCGGTAATCGTACCTCTCTACAAAGGGAAAGATTCACGGCAAGATTGTAGAAACTACAGGGGCATAAGTCTGCTTAGCATTGTCGGCAAACTGTATGCAAAAGTGTTGATTGAAAGAGTAGTGAAAGTGAACGAAAAGAAAATATGGGATGCACAAGCGGGTTTTCGAAAGAGTATGGGTTGCACGGATCAAGTTTTCTCTTTACGATGCATGGCGCAAAAATTTTTGCTAAAGGTCAGAAAGTCTTTTGCGCTTTCATTGATTTGGAGAAGGCTTATGACAAAGTGAGGAGGAATGAACTGTGGTCGGTACTATCTATGTATGGGGTAAATGGCCATCTTATTCAGGCGCTAAAAGCCATTTATAAGGATTACAGAGCCTGCGTAAGGATAAACGGATCCTACACTGAATGGTTTAACATTGATAAAGGTGTTAGACAGGGATGTGTAGCATCACCGTGGCTGTTTAACCTATTTATGGATAGCTGTTTGCAAGATTTGAAAAATAATGAATGTGGTTTAAGAATGAATGAGTTACTCGTCAAATGTCTTCTTTATGCCGATGATCAGGTTTTACTTGCATCGTCGGCTGAAGACTTACAGGCGATGGTAACTACTATGCATGATGCTTTTGAAAGAAAAGGTATGAAAGTAAATGTAAGTAAGACGAAAGTAATGGTCTAGAATGGTTCTTGGAAAAGGATAAATGTATGACGAAATGTAATATTTTTATAAATGGTGAGGGATTGGAACAGGTGAAAGAATTTGTATACTTGGGTGTACTGTTTACTAGTGATGGTAAAAATGATGAAGATGTTGAAAGACGAGTAATGCTGGTAATAAAGTGAATGGGGGCATTGTACGTTTTTATGAAGAGTAGGAATGTGTCTAAAAAGGCACTCCTAGCTGTACATAAGGGTTCCCACTCTCATGTATGGCAGTGAGAGTTGGATTTGGCAGGGAAGACATGAAAGTAGAATAAATGCTGTAGAGATGAGAGCTCTTCGTAGTATGTGTGATGTATGTCTGAAAGATAAAATTAGGAATAGTGTTATAAGAGAGCGCTGTGGTGTGAATGAAGAAGTAGTGACAAAGATAAAAAAGAGTATGCTGAGGTGGCTTGGACACGTGGAAAGAATGTGTGAAGAAAGGTTGACTAAACAAGTATACAAAGCGAGTATGAGAGGGACAATTACAAGGGGAAGACCATGTCGTACTTTCCTGGATCAAATTGAAGATGTGTTAGTAAAAGGTCAGATTAAGGCTAAGTACAGATGACCGCGCGGCGACGCGCGTTGCCGCGCGATTTAGCTGTTCAGATGGAGGCGGCTTGCGCGCGGCAATCTAGCGTGAACATTCAGCGATAATGGACGTGGAGGAGGCTATTTGGTTGTGGGTTTTGTACCGCAAATTGCGACGTAGTGGTGGAAAGCAAAGATAATACTGGGTGTACCCTATTTTCAGTCAAAGACTTTCTTTAAGTCTTTTTGTGACTTTATATACCACACAGACTACACGAAGATCAATTTTTCAACTACTTTAGGACGACGATTGATTCCTTTGAGTTTCTGTATGATTGCGTTGAAAAGGATATGCAACCTGCAGATGGTGCTGTAAAATATTGCATATCACCAAAAGAAAATCGTCCTCCATTTTCGTGGCTCCATGTGTCCGTCGCCCTAAAACCGCGCGGGTCAACTGAACAGGTCCATACAGGATTGTAGATCTCAAACTGCGCGTCGCCGCGGTTCAAGTTCTTGCGCGCGGTGCATGGCGGTGCGCGCGGTCACGCGCGGTGACGCGCGGTCATGTACACAACAACATTGATTTGCTATAATCTTAAACCGCGCGCCGAGCCAACCGCGCGTCGCCGCGCGGTGACGCGCGGTTCAAGATCTTGCGCGCGGTGCATGGCGGTGCGCGCGGTCACGCGCGGTCTTGTAGACAACAACATTGATTTGCTATAATCTTAAACCGCGCGCCGAGCCACCCGCGCGTCGCCGCGCGGTCATCTGAACTTAGCCTAGGAGTACGCGTAATCGTAGAGCATGCATGAAGACTGTGATGAGCGTGAATGAAGCGATGGACCTCCATCATACACCCGACATACCTATGTCAGGATCGTGGTTTGTGGCAATCCGTAGTCTCTGCCTACCCCTCTGGGAAACAGGCGTGAGGCTATGTATGTATGTATGTTATACTTAACGCTATTACCTACAATCTACATGCCACTAAGGTTTAAGCTACAGAAATATATTCTACTACCATAAAAATAACACTTCCAGAATGAAATCTTTCGAAGAGTAATTTAGTTGCGAATTATATCAAAATAAGTATGGTATTGGCCCCCATCGCCGCATCTGCCAATGTTCGTACTGACAGGGGCGGGTCGGTACGCGTCGCCTCCGGGCCACGCCCTAACCTGCACTGCGGTACGCATTCGAGCCGGATTGCAGTCTAACTAGACTGGCAGGGGACGCGACGTGCACGCTCCGGACTATGCCCTCCTTTTTTTGCTTTTTTATACTTCGCAAAAAGTTCTTTATACAGATCACCTACTTTAAACTTCTTTCGTTGTCTGGTAAAGGCAAGTCAAAGTCACACTACACGCCGCTTTTCAGTTTAGAAATCACAGCATTTGACGAAAAAATAATTACACGTGATATCTTACTACACCCTACACCCTTGTGATATTTCGTCAAATTCTCAAAGAAGTTCAAACCTCACGTGATTAATGGACGGCCCTCTACTATAAGCAAAACCATCATAAAGTTTGATGTGGACATAATATACGTATAGGTATATATTACGATATGAAGAACATTGTCCGTTTTTAAAACATGTTGTAAATAATGTTTTCATAATAATTTTGCTCAGTATTTTATTTGGTAGGAATATATTCTTGAGTAGACAAGAAGTTGTATTTACTGAACTTGAAAACTTGTTTTTCCATTTATAGGTACCACATAAGTGAACGACCGAGTCTCAAAAACTTCTACCCATCTGAAGATTTGGAACCAATCTACTACAGTACGGGAGAGGTATGCAAAGCAGATAGTCAATCCACACTGTCTATTCTGGACCCGCACGATAAGGCAGACATAACTATGATGCTCAATGAGAACAAAATAAAAGCAATAATTAGGGTATTAAGAAAAAAGATAGGATTGCTTTTGGCGGGGTTTGATATTGTCATAGACAATATTACTGGTCATCACGCAGTCATAGATATTAACGTATATCCCAGTTACGACAGTTTTCCCAATTTCTTTGAACATTTACTAGATTCTATCGAAGAGGCTGTCAGTCGAAAGTCTAGCGCTGTAGATAGTAATGGCGATTGTAATGGCTTGTTTAACGATGTTTACAGTAATAAAGTCAATGGCTTAATAAATGTTGGATTGGATCCTATTAAGGTTGGTGTAAGTGGAATGAATATTAATTGATAATTTATTTTATGTAATCTTTTATGTTATTTTAAGATTCATTTTGTAAGTCAGCTATTGTTATCATTTTTTTTTTAATTATTGTTTCTTTTTTACCTATGTTGATATATACAAGTTTTAAAAATCATAATTGCCTAAGTCGACGTTTATATATGAATGATTGGATGCTACTATAAACAAATGCGTTGTATGGTCACATCTTTAGACGTTATTTTGAATTTGAAATATTATGTGTAGTGTAGTTAGTGGCCTATGTCTGGGGCTGAATATTATGAGTATGAATTTGAAACTCGATGTGCTCTTTTGGAAGAATGCTCAATATCTGTGCAAAGAGAAAGCCGTGAATGTATTTACATCTCCCTTTTTATATGCAATAAGATATTTCTTTTTGTTGGCCTTTCTTAACAGACAGAAGTAGGAAGCTGAAATTTTAATGCTATTTGTAACTTTGGCATCCATAAACAATAGATTTTATTCCTTTTCCCTCGAAGACACTTGAGAAACTGTAGGTGCTGGTGCAATATGGGGACCATTATAAAATTCGGAAATAGTTTCATCTCTCATTTTGTGCAATTGAGCCTAAATATTCTTACTCAAAAGTATAGAAGGCCTACTATTTCATGCTGACCAGATAGATCACGAAGGGTGGTGACATTCTTAATCCATCGTATATCAGCTCATATACGTTCTGTTGGGGTCAAGCCACCTTCACAATAGAAGAGTAATTGATCTACCACGCTGGTCAGACGGATAGGTATAGCGTTTTATTTCAAGTTTTCCTTCTCCTTGCAGTGGTGTTTTCTGATTATTATATTCCTTAGACATCTTTTACAAAACTAACGGGCAAGAAAGGGGTGGTTGATTGTAATCTTACTTCGTTATCATATAGAAATCCATCATCGTAGTGAAATGTAATCATCACACCACAATTAATATACATACGTTACTTTACGTTATACATACATGCATGTATGTATATACATATCATCATGCCATATCCCTTGCAGGGTAGGCAGAGATAACAGAGTGCCAGAGAACTCTATCCTTGCATACTTCACTCGCTTCCTCAACATTCATAATTCTCTTCATACACTTTACGTTACTTTACATATATTTGACTCTATCATACATACATTTGACTACACAGATGGCGACTACACTATCTGTGCTGTCAAAACACTAAGTTAAGATACCGACATTCCACGCCAGTGTCGTGGGTTCGATTACCACGCACGACAACACTTGTGCAAATGTTCTGAGTCTGGGTGTAATTTGTCTATATTAATTGCATGTTTGTGAAGTCCTGCGTAATAGAGGGATTATTGCCTTAGAGCCGGATGGTGTCTTTAAAAAAAATAGCATAAAGCCATGAGAGTGAAACACTGATTTCTTTATTGCCATTTATAATACTGACAATGTATATACTTAATATTACCCGATTAATATTTTCTTCGTTCTAAAAAATCATTGTAGAACATTTAGAATAGCACCTATTGTCCGTAACTATTGTTTTAGAGTGATCCCGTAGCGCCATCTTTTATTGTTTAGGGTAAAGTTGTTTTGTTCTTCTCATCGACTTATTAACTTAAATATCGCCTAATTTTTACGAATATTATCGGGTTTGTTTTGAGATTTATTTGTCCGACGTTTAAACACTTAGCATACAGGGTCCTAGTGGGACTCGCACTTACTCCGTAAAACTTGTTTTATTTCATATGCGTATCTAACATGCGAATATACATAAAAAATACTTTAGAGTAAATTAATATTCTCGAATTGAACGATTGTCAAGTGGAAATGCTGTACAAAGAGCAGTACAGACTTTATGGCAAAAACTTATTAATTTCCTCCTATGTAATTACACTTGTAAGCATATACAAGTGTGAATGATTAGCCATAAAGGCAGCTTAATGATACTGTTGTTTACTAGATGGAGTTGGTGTCAATGATAAATTACTTTGCCTTGAGAGTTTCATCATTCGTTTGCTATATACATTAATAATGATAGTGAATTTTTATGATCTATATTATGGTAATTAAAAAAAAATACATGGTTAAATATACGATAATTGACTTGTGTGATGTGCTTGAATAATGATTAATATCCTCAAAACAATGCTGATTATATTAACATGTGTGATTTATTAGTTTTTGAAAACTTGGTCGTACTTCTTTACGTGATTGTTAGTTTGTATATCGTTGACAATATATTTTAGAATGAATCTAAGTTATATAAACTACCTATGCATATAATTCGAAATACTATTGTTCAGTTCAGTTATTTACGTTATGATAGTATCAAAATTTACTACTTATCACTATTACAGCTTGCATGTTATTAATAGTGAACATAGCTAAGGACCCTCGACGTTAGACACTAATAAAATCGCCGTTTAGCATCAAATAGCTAAAACGGGATTTTAGCAGTAGAGTACCCGGTAATTAATATTGCACATCGAAAAAAGAGAGCCAAAACCTCTTTTATGGAGTATGATCATTATCTCATTTATCCAATAAAAAAGTAAGACTTTTCTTAAATGTATAAAAAGTTTCTGTATTAATTTATTGCTTCATGTATTTTATTATAAACACATGTCTCATAAAAATATAGTAATTTTTAATAGTGCCGTATGATCGCCAGCAGTAGTAAATCTTTATATTGGGATCGTATTGTTTTTGATCGAAGTCTTCTTTCTAACATCGTTTGGAAAATATGCTTATTTGTCTTGACAAACATGAATTATTGATATTTAATATGTGTTGCCGAGTACTGTACTATGCTAAGACCAATTAAATATTACATACCTATATTCATTATAAGTGTTAACCTCTATAATCACTAAAATGTGAATAATAAATGTGCAGTTTCAAATAATTTTCAAAGTTGCAAGCTCTAAAGATGGTTGGTGTATTTGTTGTGCTTAAGACTGATGTATTCATTATAAGTATTATATATCGCACAGACGCTTATTAAATGGAATTGAGAATTTCAATAGGTTAGTTATAAAACATGGTTATATAAGTTAACACCATGTGAAATATAAGTCTTAAATCTTTACATTCGTCTATTTTAGAGTTCATTTACATCTTATCTAAATATTTATGTGTTGAAAATCGTAAACTCAAAATTAGAAGCATAGTTTAAAAAAAGCTTAATTTCATAGTTTTCAACAATGTGTTTAATTCGTCTTTTTGATATTAAAAAGATGGCTTTTGTAAATATTTCAAGTATCTGGTGTATATTATTCTCTTTGATACCTAATATAACATTTAAGATCAACAACTTGATATAGAAAATGTGCGCATTGTATTTTTAATTAAAAATAGTATTATATGTATTTTATTTGTCTAAATTTTAAATGCATTTTAATGATATTTCGAAATAAAAATTGTATTAGAGGTCTATCTACTATGAAATTCGTATACCTGAATAATGAAAATGGAATTTAATTTGATAGTAGGATTGCCGTAAGCAATATATCAACGAATATGTTAAATAGCAAGTGTCGGGTTGATAGTCGAATCAGAAAGATTCTGGAAGCTAGCGCTCTGTCATTAAAACCGCCTTCGTTTGAATTTCGTAGTATGTCCCAGATTTATTATGCTTGTTCGAGATAACTAGCATCCATAGCCATATACTTGAACAATTATATTTGAAAGGAGCATTTTTTATTATATTTTATTATACTGTTAGTTCACTATCTCATAACCCAATGCTGAAGGTTACTAGTTATGTAAGTTATTTTAAGTCACACGATTTGTGAACCATTCCATAAATCACGTTTGTCAAATGTATTATTTTGATGGAGACTGATTTATACATTTATTTTACGGATAACTATTAATCATCCTATTTTTGTAGTATGAAAAAATATAAGATCCGTATTGTTATACAAACCATGTTTTATTTATGAAAATTGCCTATTATTTAAGTAAAGCCAGGGCTCGATTATTATAGTTTATTGAATTTGCAAAAAAGTTATTATAATTACAACATACAAAATTTATGATTTATTGCTTAAGTATTGATATCTGAGCACACCTAGCCGGTAACCCTTTCAGGTGCCTACCCCATAGTGAAATCTCGGTATATTAACAAGTGGCTTTAAGGTCTATTGAGTGTGTGACTTTGTATTTGTAGGCCTCTTGTCAATCACATATGACCGCAGCAAGTCATTGCTCGTAACAAATATTGTTTAGTTTTGTTTTTAGGAACTGCAGGTTTTAGACTAGAACTTCAAAAATCTCTCTTTTTTTAGGCAACAGGCTATGGTATGTTCACATCCCGTTCAACCTATCCAGGGCGGCGGAAGGGATGAAGTGCAACCCCCTAACCTATGTCGCTCTATAGGTGGCGGGACTAATGCTCGGTCCAGCTACGTGCGGCTCGGCTAAGGCGGCATCCGCAGGTACACGCGCTGGCGGCGTCGTAGTAGACGATTTTCTTCCGAATCCGCACCGTCGCCTCCTTTCACAAAATTGACGTTGCCGACCATCACTCTAGCGATGACCGGCAGCGTGAGGTCGTTACTGATAGTTGCACTGAATTTAGGGCGCTGTTTTCCTAAATTTTACTAGCTCTCGGGTTTTTACATGCTGTCATTCTGAAAATTGAAACTATACTAATTGATAATCATAGTAGGATCTCGCCATCAGTCTGTAGATATCTAAAGTAAAGTAAAATTTTATTTGTGAAACATGTTTTCTGACCTTTAAAGATAATGTTTCTATCAGTCAAGTTACCCCAGAATATTATGCCGTACCCGAGTGTGGATTCCACGCAAGCATCGCATCTGTATTTATTACTCCTGATAATGTGTATAAAGCATATGCACTATAGACATGTGTAAGTAATGCGAGTGATGCATCACACGTAATATTACCCGACCGCGTACTGTCATATTACACATTACGCGACTAAACATCATATCACATTAAACATCACACATGACATTAAACATGACGCGAACACCCTTGTACTGTTCTGCATTTCTGCAATGTTCGGTAATTTGGTAATAGTTATCTATCTCTCAAACGCGCCGTGTGTCTTTTCGGGAGAGTGAGAGGGATAGAACGACTGGACCGCGCTGCACACCTGCGGGCGATAAATATTTATTTTGAGCTTTATTTTCAGATTATTAAGGCTTATATTTAATGAAATACCATGTGTGATGTTTGAAGTGATGGTAAAATGTAATATTACTCGGCACGAAATGTAATGTCGATTGTAAGTCCCAAAAATTTCGTGGCATTAACTGCCTGAATGGTAAGGTTATTATGTTTAATGTCAAATTCAAATGGTAATAATCGTTAATTAAAATGCATAATTACAGTTTTATTAAAATTATTTTTTAAATTATTGTTGTTTAACCATATTACGGTGCTCGTTAATGTGCTATTAATATCACGTTTATATGTGTCCTTACTTCTACATGGTATTATAACTGTACTGTCATCAGCAAAGAGTAACATTGGATGCTCTACAGATCTAGGAAAATCATTAATATATATTGTAAAGAGTAGAGGTCCCAGAACAGAACGCTTCCTTGTGGGACGCCGTTATTAACTGTACGATCTTGGGATGAATAGACTTCATTCCGTTTAGTGACAGTGTTTACTTTATGTATTTCTGTAAATTGTTTTCTTCTTTGAAGATATGATTGAAAAAGCTTTTGGACGTTTCCCCTTACCCTATAAGCATTTAACTTTTTTATTAATATGCTATGTGAGACGTGGTCAAAAGCTTGCGTCATATCGCAAAAAATCGCACTTACTGGCGTTTCTTTATCCATATTTGTCATAATAATGTGCAAAAAGTCATATATTGCGATATTAATCGTACTGTTTTCTCGGAATCCTTTCTGCTCATTGCAGTACTATTGAATACTTTTGGATAGGTTTCCCCACGAGAATATCACTCAAGAAGGTCCTGTGAAATTGAGGGGTCATCTTACGCCGGGTCGTCCAATTAGTGGTCGTTTCTTGAGAACCTTTCTTCCTCAATTGTTGTCGGTGGCAATGACCGATATGGCCTGCTCATTATCGCTTCAACCCATGAATTCGTTTTCCTATATTGGTTACACACGTTTTACGGATTTTCGTATCCGGATTTTGTCAGATAGAGAAATATCAAACATATGCCTTTCCATAGCACCATCTAGGCCATATAGGCCTTTGGCCACCGAAGTTAAAATCGAGTACCGGTGGTCCGCTCGTACGGCGAAGAGAGAAGGTTTTA
Source organism: Lymantria monacha (assembly GCA_905163515.2). NCBI lineage: Eukaryota > Metazoa > Arthropoda > Insecta > Lepidoptera > Erebidae > Lymantria > Lymantria monacha. The sequence continues at coordinate 19,777,819 of LR991094.1, read as the reverse complement.
CGGTGGGTCTATGGGGTCACGCGCCGCCTTTCCGTCACTCCGGACCGATTCAGCGGGGCGAGACGCACCCATAGCCCACCAATAAAAAAAAAAAAAAAAAAAAAAAGGCCATATAGGCCTCTCTATAGCCGTGCGATTTTGAGTCTTGTCATGAGGCCGACATTTAGAGATCACGTTTCTGGTTAAAGGTTTTGTTTTCAGACACTGCCAAATATTGAACGTGAACAGAAGATCCTCCCAAGTTTCAGATACACGATGGCAATCTGGCGACATTCAGGTCATTGGATTTCTCATATGGTTAAGTATCGATTACGTAGATGACAGTGCTTTAAATATCGACATCTTGTATCGAAATGTCCGCTCGGTTTCCACGCAGGATAATGCTTTTTGCGGTTGCCAAATGGTTGTTCTGGTAATATAAAATATATAATTTAAGTATCCAAATATATATTATAGTAATAAAAAGGTAAAAATCCGTTATAGTATATTGATAATTTTTTTCCTTCTATTAGGAGTTATCCTTTATCATCATCATATCTTCTCATACCTATACGTCCCACTACCGGGCTCAGGCCTTCTCCATAATGGGAAGGAAATTGATCCACTATAGCACCTTGGTATAGGGTTTTGTTTCGAGTTTTCTTCTCTTGCGTAGATGTTATATTCATACGGTGGCGACGGAGTCAGCGTGCCTGTTGACCGGAACTCCTCCGTGGGACTTGGAGGTGGTAATCCTCGCCGGACTTTACCAGCAGATGTCGGCGACGCTGGCAGAGGGCGGCAATGTCTAGCCCAGTGAGTTGGCTGCCTGGAGGGGCGACGCTTGCCGGACCGTCATTGCCCGTTGAGCTGGAGAGGCCTCGGTTCGGCGTTCGGACCGTGGAGGCCTTCCGGCCAATGCTGATGGAGTGGCTGGGTTGGCGGCATCGGATCCTCTCTTTCCAACTAGTGCAGGTCATCACAGTACTTGGTTTCTTCGGTAAGTACCTGCACACGGCAGCGAGAAGAGAGAGGCCATCTTGCCACCACTGCGATTGCGATAAAAACACGGCGCAGCGCACGCTCGAGATTTGCGTACCATGGATGCTGACCGCCGACCATCGCTGAGGCGATGCTGTCAGGATGTGATGCAGTCGCCGTCTTCTGCGAGACAACTGCTTTGGACGAGGCGGAGGCGTGTGTCAGAGAGACTCTCCATGCTGATACACTCCGCCGCCGGCGCCTCATGCAGCGCAGGCGCGAGTACCTGTATCTGATGCCGCCTTAGCCTAGGTCTTGGGTGGATAGGCCGGGGATTAGTCCGCCACCTGCGGAGAGGCTGACAGCATGAGCAACATTGTTGTTTGTTGCCAGGGCGTCCGCAGGGACGATTTCCGAAGGGGTGAATTAAATACGGTACCAGTAGGCGGTCCGATGGCGATGGAAAGGGAACATGGTAGGTTATGGAGCCACACGCTGCCCTTCCGTCGCCCCAGACGGAGCGGGCGGAGCGTGTCCAAACCATAGCCTACCCAAAAAGAAAGATGTTATATATGTCCTTTAGTCGTCTTTTACGACACAAACACGGATAAGATAGAGGCAGTAAAATGTATTTTTACTCCGAGCTCCGGCATCATATAGAAATTATTCAGAGAGATATTTATTAAAAAACAGATTTATAACTGCTTTTTTTCCAAATAAAGCCTAATCAGAAGGAAATTATCAAAAGCTGTCTTACTAATAACAATTGAACGTTAGTTTTTCTCGATTTCATTAATATAACGAAAAATTTACAGAAGACTTATTTTTGGACTCATCGCCCACCGTATATGCGCATTATTGTGACTGTAAGCCAAACTCTTGTTACACCAATGCTCTCTCGGAAAAATGTTCTACTAATTCTTATATCTATAATAATTTCTGTAGCCATTGTTAATAAATGTACGTTTAGGTATTTCTAAACGAATTGTTTATAGCATATAGATGTAGAATAAGTTAGCTCTAATAAGATGATCTCTAATAAGTAGGCCAGGAGCTCCAGACTTGAGAGCTTGGGAGAGGATTATAGGTACAGGCGTGATATTAAAAAATTATAATTGTTTTTTTTTTCTTTTCAGTTGCCGCAGTTTGCTTTAACAGCTTTGCCCAGGCTACTAGTGAGCGCTAAAGCTTCTCGATCCGGAAATAATAATTGTTATACAAAACTACTTAACCCACATAGGTACATATGTGCGATATGCCTTAGATCATTTTAAATTTGTCTTTCTTTCCTTGAAATAGTAGATATCTACTGTTATGTATCAATTTATAATCGTTTATACACATAGGTACTTTTGACAACGTGTAGTTATACAACACTTAGGTTTGAATAGTTGAGGCGTGAAGGCATAATAAACGAAATCACAATCCTAATTATATTGTCAGGATACATACATATATCATTACACCTTGTAAAAATAAAATCATTAGATTATATTAGATATTTGGAAGGCAAGTATTTAAACTGTGACACGAAGGCTACTAGTACTTAATAGTTATTAGGTATTTAAATTTCAATGTCGGCGTAGGGTAATAAAGGGTCCTTGAGGAAATCTGTCCTTGTGCTTCGCTTTTAGGTAGCATACGTAACCGCAATCTTAAATCTTCCAATTAAGTTTTATAGTACCAAAAGTTATGCTCATCTAAGATTAACAATCACACGTAGGTACATGTACAGTCAGGGGCGGCTTTACCTATAGTGCAAAGGGTGCAGTGCACCCGGGCGCCGGGTGTTAGGGGGCGCCGAGAACCACTCGAGACACAGAGCCCTCCACTGTAACTTTCCGCACGGAGCGGGCGCACCGTACGCAGCGAGTGCCTAACCATTTATAAACGTAGTGAGTTTGTTATTTGACAGGTTTGGGTAGGTTGCTTTGTCGCCATGCTCACTGTAACTTCATAATCGGATCGCGTTTACCTGATTTCGTGTCAAAACAACGAGACTAAGCATGCGACAACGCATTCCAGCGAGATTCGGAGTTTAGTCAAACGTGTTGTAACTATCAACCTATTCTATATTGTACACCCATTTTGATACAAGAGGGCGCCAAGTGATTGATTGCACCCGGGCGCTACATGTGCTACAGCCGCCCCTGTGTACAGTAGAGAAAAGATCTATTACTTTATTCGAGTTTGCTGGAAGTCATTTACACTAAGCTTGCAGACATTAGAATTTTAGGATTCGAAATAAATTCAATAAAGATTTAGACTACAAGTGCAATGATACATAAATTTATTTATATGTATATACTTACATTTATTTACACTTACGTAACATATATCCATATGAATAATTTGCCATAGATATCCATGTTATGTGCACCTGATGCCAACAATTATGTTGTTCTAAATCAATCCGAGTTAACTTATTGATCGTAATGGGCCATACCCTACAATATAATACCCACTCTTCTTTGTTAAAATCCCACGTAAGAGCATACTAACGGTCGTGTTCGGTTAACGTTACTATAAAGGCGGTAATTGTTGATTCGACACAGTTTTGTACATAAATCACACCTAGTTGCACAGACAGAGAGAAAGATGAATCTGTACAATTTATTATACATTACCAACCTACGTAGAATTGTAATAATGTTATCTAATGTTCTTACTATACTGTAGGTAGGTACCTACATTAAATTAGAAGTGTAATAAAGCTCAGTAATGGTAACCGTAACTGTCGGATATCTGCAATGAAAATCTATCTGTAATCGAATCCAAAATAAAAATTCGAATAATTTCGGATAGGTTCGAGGTCTGTAGGAGACACGTTACGATAGGTTTTCTTTCAGTCAAGCTGAGATCAGAAACGTAAGCCTCTCCAAAGAGGAATAATCAATCCAAAAAATAATCATACAACAGCTTCCTATGATTTTTGAGATGTCGTCAGCCCACTTAGTGGTTGATCGTTCTACGCTGCGTCATCCAATACGTGGTCGCCACTCGGTTGTTGGTTCGACGAGCGATGTGGCTTGTCCATTGTCACTTCAACGCGCTAATTATTCGGTATCGGTTACACCCGTTCTTCGGATTGCCGTATTCTGAATTTTATCATGTAGAGAATTACCAGCATAGCCCTCTCCATAGCACGCTGAGCGACTTTGATGAGCCTTTTGATAAGGCCGACATTTAGAGACCACGTTGCAATGCCATATATCATCGCTGGTCTATCATCATCATCGCTAAATATTAGTTGTTTTCAGACACTGGAAGGTTTGTTTTCAGACACTGCGAAATATTGGATGAGAAGATCCTTCCGAATGTCGCTCAGTACCGAGTTGGATTCGTCGGCTGACCTCTATTTAGACTGTTTGTCCTAGGTGAACATAATGATCGACGATCGATTTCATATGTTTAACCGTATTTGAGAGCAATATAGCTAATGAAATTCTAATATCCAAATCCAGAACCGAAACTTTAAATTCACAACGTCCCTACATTAAATAGCATTATTGTATCTGTTATTAAATAGCATACTTTGTTAAATGTACAAACACTTAACAAGGTATGCAAGTACCTACACAACAAGCAGTGAGTTTTGGCTTGCGCCATACGATTCAATATGTAGGAAGCTATTCTAGATTTCAAATTCAATGTCATTACCTACAAACAGATTGTTTTGAATAGAGGATTAGTTATATTGTAAACTGATTTGCGGAAATAAATTTTGTATTCAAAAGCATTTGAACATTTGCGTTAGTCTAATCATAGATAAAAGAAATTCGTCTAGTTTTTGTTATACTCTCCTACAGGAAAATTAACATTATTTGCAGGTTAAGGTAAATCTAGATGTACTTGTTCTTATTTTTTTATTTTTTACACTAGTCACATTTTGTTAGTTGGGCACCAGCCTCCTTTTCTCCTCCATGGGAGGTAAATTGATTTGTTTACTTACTATTTTTCCTTTGGACTCAGACAGTCTGATGCTTCTTGTGTAGTCATCCATTGCACCACACGAGGGAAAGAAATTATTGGGATACATCACATTCTAAGTCACATGAACATGTAGTTTAGTAAATTAAAAATAGATAAGTACAGTTTTTATGTAGATAATTTTGCTTATGCGGCAAATTCCATAACAACTCTAATTACAATAGTGTAAACTACTGTATACGGAGAAATTTGCTATACTTTGATAAGTATCGGAAGCCTTTTATTTGAACATCAATCAGTTCAGTTATAGTTGATACATGAAGATCTATACTCTATGGCAAGTTGTGTAGGTATGATATATCTTTAGTAAAAATTAAAGCCTCCCGAGCGTTGTTACTTATTTTAAAATTTTGAATTGCGATTCAGTCAGCTGTCGGCACATGCGAGCAAAGCACGTGCGTCGTGCGCGCAACTCGCTTCGCCTTCATCGTATTTTCGCGCGCTTTGGAATAACATCGAGCGACTGTTTATTTGCCGTGTTTCACGTATCAATAAATGTTACAAAATTGTGAGTGTCATCTTGATGTGGCCAATGGAAGTGTGTATTAAGTTTATCATTATGTAATTATACCTTCAATAATTGTTTTATTGTTCAATATATTCGTGCTTTTAACTCCGCGTCGATGTGTCAGTTAATTAACTTATTATGGTGTTTGAAAGTTAATTGAGGAATAGTGTTATGAGTGTTGATGTGTAGATAAACAGAAGTGTATTTACGTTCAACGTGATATATCAGATGAAGGTAAGTTTATTATGTCTGATATCATTAAATGGCCATCTTGTACCTAGGTATTTTCTTACCTATAAATGCGAATAAGAAAACGTGCCTAGCTTTCCAGTTGGTAAATATTGATATTAGGGAAAAACATTTAGCTACTTAGCTAAGTACTTGGGAGCTCCAATATTATAGATCGTTGAATGTTTGACTTCAATACCTGCTCGCGTAAAAGCAGGCTTTAAACGTGGTTCGATTTCGTTAGAAAAGCAAAGAAAAATCTAATAATATTATAACATAATTAATCATAGTTAGCTAGTTGACAATTTTGATTAACTTTACTAAAAATCGTAATACCTAATTGCAAATTTGACATACCAGCTGTAACTTACATATTTAGTACCTGTAAATAAAATAAACTTAGTAGGTAAGTACCTACGAACACACTTAATATGTTAGGTAGGTAGGTACTTAGTTATGTTTACTATTATGATGGTTTTTTCTCATGACATTGGCTGCAGCATCTCGGTTTGTCGTCAAGTTGCTGAACGAATTCTGAATTTGTCCCGCTCGAGTTCTCGCGACCTTCGATGTAGTTAGATAGCTAGGTATGTATCTACCATTGCAGAATCAAATCGTCTCATCGTAGTTAACTGTATTTATCTACGTAGTTTGGATGTTCGTCGTTTCTTTAATATAAATGGATTCGTTTATTAGTTTTCTTTTTCTATACTTTTTTATTACTTGCTTGTTTTCATCCAATTTTATTTTCTATATCTTAGGAGCAGTAACTACCTAAGTTGCAATTGTTAGTAGCAGCAATGTTATAGGTAGATAGATAAGAAATCTGATTGTATTTTATTGCAATAATCCTGATGTTTAAGTCAGTATTACACATTTGATATAAAACATTTTTTTTTAGATTTTATCGCGTTTGTATTTGATTTTTAATTACCCACCTGACGTTTCGAACACTACTGTTGTGCCACCCGCGGCCATGAACGTTTCATTATGTTTGATACCTATGTCGGGAAATTAAAAATCAAATACCAACGTAAGTAATAAAATACGTTAAAATATGTTCGTTTGTTTTAATAATTTTATGTTGTTACCCCAAAACTGAAGTCATATACTTATCTGTTTTCGCTCCAAATCTTTGAATCTCTCGTGCCTATCTATGTACAAAATAGAGGATGTGGTGGTAAGTATGTAATGGAAATCGATACTGCCATTTGATCTTTACAACCAAATGATATTCAATAGTTAGACCGGACGTGGGTAGGTAAATTACTATATGTAGATATTTACATAATTATCTGGTAGGTACATATTGTTATAAAAAAATCATCTATGAAGACATACCTAGCCTCCTACTACGATGAACACAAACTTATTTTTAACTATAAGTATGTAGATGTTTATCTTCTTAACAGGATATAAAAATCATAGCGGAAAATATAATCGAATCAAAATAAGTATATATGTATCCAATCCCTTTACATATTTATAAAAATTAAAACGATTGTCACACATAACAATCATTTTTCGCTCTTAATCAAGTTTTTATAAATAATATCAAGCATATAATGCTAAATTTCAGTAGCCCTTTATATATTTTCGAGTCTCATATCGATTTAAAACGTCTAATGATATATTTCATTTAGGTAGTTAGGTACTGTTGTTCTAGAATAAGTAGTTTAGAAACCGACCGACTTCTATTGCGTTAGTCTGGACTCAAGGTGTAAGATGCTCTGCGTTAAACAAGATGTTGAGTGAGTAGAGTTTAGGGCCCTCTCATTACCTTGCGGGTAATAAAATAATAGTAGCTCCCATATTTTAAGATCATGGAATTGTGATTTAATTAAAGTTTACTTAAATATTTATGGCCCATGCGAAAGTTTAAATACACAATATCTCACCACCACAGCTTTGTAGTCCGACGCATTTGTAACCCTACTAATAAAACACTAGGAAAATGGACAGCCCTCTTATGGGAAACTTATAATATCAACTGCGATTTTCGGCCCGCTTGCCAAGGGTGGTGGGATTATGGAATTAACTTCTTTCGTGAGGAGACCTATGTGTTACTGTAGATACCTAATAGGTTGATGATGTATGTATATAGCGTAGAGTTAGTATAAATGCAAACCTACTTTTTGTTGCAATGTTTAGTGCAATGAACTATGGTCAACGTCCTATTCGACATCCACAATAATACATCAGTAACATCCGCAACGAAGATTTCATTAGAAATTTATTGTGGCTGAACGTTTATACGGCGGGACGCGGGAAAGATTTATATGAACGTTTTTGATCAGTTAGGAATATTCTAAATTATAATCAGAATAAAATAACTAGGTTCTATATCGCCTATATAAATTAAAAAGGTTGTGTCAGAACAGACCTTGGTTTCTTTACCGTGAAACGATATCAAAGAACGGAAAATTATGACATAAATGTAATATAATAATTACGTATGCTGTGTGGTAGCGGCTCAGGATACTACCAACCCTTACTTTGCTCGTGGGTGTCGTAAAAGACAGCTAAGAGTTTAACACCGATCAACTCCACCTGATGCCATCTCGTTAACAATTACATTCCCGAGGAGGGTTGACGTCAGGCAGGCGGCCGGTCATAAAACTATTGCCAATAACTATTGCAATATTACGTTGATCCCAAATAATTGGGATAAGAGCAGGAGAATGATGACTATCCCAACAGCATGATGTAAAAAGCAATCGTTGCTCCCGCGAACACCCGTAATCATTATGCCGTACATTATATGTACCACCCGTATCATATAATATGATTTATATTTATTACCAGACTATTGCAGTAGGCTAAATCCTGTAACGATAGCTGTGTGTATGATAAATAAATAAATGATGAAATAGGAGCATCTATTAGTATTGAATTTATTCATCTCCGCAAACGTTTATCAGAAATCTGGTAAAGCTTTATTCAATTGTTGCAAACCAATCGATGTAAATTAAAAATTACAGTGTCGATTTACTCGTGAGGTATAAAGTGACATAGTATGTTTAGGTAGACAGAATAAATTTATCTTCTTCTCAGCTAATATACGTTCCACTGTTAACTAGGCTTTCTCCAATATGAGAGGGAAATTTCTTTATTACATAACATTGGATATATACAGGTTGTTCTAAAGATTTTAGTTTTCTAGCCTAGATTTTAGTTTTCTAGTGATGTTGTATGCGATCGTTATGACCTAAAAGTATTTTACAAAACCGATGGTACTACACTACACTGAATAGATTGTTATAGGGAGTTTATCAAAAAAATGTTTCTTTGTTTTTATACATATTTGTGAGAACGTGCCGATGTTGGGGAAAACCTGTCTGATTTGTAAAATATTTTCTATCTTGGATACTTTGTTAGAAAAGGTTCTAAGCGGATTAGTAACCAAAAAAAAATCACTGAAGAATTAGCTAATGTAAAATTATTGCTAAATCAAAGAACATTTATAGCATTGGTTTAAAATTTGCGATTCTGCAATTGCATGTTATACATTTGCGTTATTCGCATATGTATAACATGCAATTGCAAATTTTTTAAAAAATATTGGTTTACTACAAATCTAGTTGAAGTGTTGAAAGTGTTCTGATATCTATTATTGATAAAAGTAATGGACAAATTAGAGAAATTACTTTGGCTTTTACGATACTCTTTCTAATAATAAGAAAAGAGAAATGCAAAGGTAAGAGTAGTACCTATCAATATTTATCTTTTTGTTTTAAACAGTGCCTCGTTGTGGAATGGCATAAATATTCTACTGCGATCGCGGGGTCTTAGCTTCGAGTTTGGATCGGACAAAGTACAGTGTTTGTATTTACTGCAGATCTTGTTGATTTGGAAATCATGTCGGCTATTCTCAATAACAAACCAGGGTGAGACTTCATCACAGCCCATAAATGTCCCACTGTTGGGCTTAGGCCTCCTCCGTAATGGGAGGTAAATTAACCTACTATACCGCGCTGGTCAGACGTGTTAATATAGGGTTTTGTTTCGAGTTTTCCTTCTCTCGCATAGAAGTTATATGCGTTTTATATCCCTTAGTCGTCTCGTACAATCACCCACGGGTAAGATATGGGGTGGTGAATAGTATTCTTACCGTTACCACACGGAAAAATGCGACTTAATATTTCGTAACAAAATGTAGATAGGAAGTTATAAATATAATAACTCTTATCCCTTTGGGAACGAAACTTAAAACAGGAACGTAAATAAATAAAAGCCTGCGCCTTACGTTCGTACTCTATGTATGTTTACATCAAGCATAAAAAACCACTACAAGTTTGATAGTTATATAACCTGCACTTGTCATTTGAACTTAGTTTGATATTATCATGTTAAATTTAGTTTGTATAATGAGATCCGGTAATACAGGATTTACAGGTATAAGGTAAGCACTTTTCTAATACAGATTTCCTCTATTTCATGTTTTTTTTATTTTAGTAATGTTACTATTAGTGTCACAAAATTAATCTATGTAATATATGGTATTTGCAGATCTATTGTACGTATTTAGAAAAGAAATTAAAAAAATACATTTTATTTTTATATTGCTATATTGAATTATACACTTTATGTTGTCTTGTTGATATGAAATCGTTTTTTTTGGCAAACACACTTTAAACGATTCTAACACTGACAATACTCATAAAACTATTGCCAATAACTTCTACAATATGTACTATCAAAGAAGAATACATATTATATCGACCCCAAGTAATTGGGATAAGAGTAGAAGAATGATCAATACTGACAATACTCGTCAGTGATGATATAAAACTGTTTGGTAAAATAAATATGTAAAAGTTCTAGTTTTGAGTTTAATACAAGAAGCTCGTTTTATTTACAAATCAGTTGGTAGTTGAAGTGTGTGGTTTGTGAATGGTTCACCGGGAGTATTTAGGTTAGTATGTTTAGGAATCTAGTGAATTATTGGGTCTCAGATTTTGCCTAGGCCAATACAAAGAGCTGTTTGTGACCTGAACAGCTGATACGATGGACTGTGACGGTTACGAAACTCTGTAGGTTTATCATGAATATTGTTTTGTTTAATAGTAAAAGTGAAATATAAGAAGATGAATAAATATTATGGATATTTATTTATTAAGAAGCAATTATAATATCTTTACAGGACTTAATGCGATATTATAAGTAACAATATGAATTATAAAAAGGATCCTTTAGCACTCAAGTGAACGTTTATGACATGAGCGCAGGCTCCGAAGTCTGCACATTTTGCAAATATAACACCGTTGAAGGATTACAGCGTTCATTGGTGTGGTTCATGTGGTTGGTAAAATTTTGTTTCAGGTTGCCAAACAATGCGAGTTTAATGGTACATGATTAGAAGACTTGTCCGTCAGGTTCACTAGTGATACTATAGGAAGCTCTTGAATACAACATAAATATAAAATACGTGCGATACACATCTGAACGTGTCCAATACACACGTAATCTTAAACTTCCGTATATTTTTAATTGGATGTTTAAAATCGAGCAGATTTATTCAAGGTTAATTTAAACTTGAAATTTAATAAATTCTAATATTCAAATTATTTATAAATGTTAGATTATTATCGTTGTTATAGCTGTTATTTGTAATTGTAATGAAGATTTGCATTGGTTCATGTTATAAATCACCTTTATTAATAAACATAGCGTGTCTTATAGTATTAGATTAATGTAGCCAAGTTTGCAGGTCAAGGGTACGGTAGATGTACAAATGATGGACCCACAAAAGATGGATACGTGTATGACCTTTGTGAGATGTGTGTTTTGATTCTCGGGTATATACTTGAATTTAAGTAGAGTATAACATATATTATGTTTATAGATGGTCTTACTGGTCTAAGTGACGATTTTTATATCGAGATAAGTGGGTTGGATTTGCCGTAACAATTCTTATACACAAATGGTTTTTCCAAGTCTGGATATAATTTCCGTTCTTTATAATACAACATTAGTAATAAAATCAAAATTAATAATTTCTCATTTTTTTGTCATCAGTCATGAAAGTAGCGACTGTGCATAATACCCGGTCATTATTATTATATTTTATCCGGTCCCTGTAGTCGCAACGTTACATAACCTTACTCAATAAACAGGCTATCTAATATAATAACATTTTTGAAATTCAAATGGTTGGTGATAAGATTAGCGCATTCAAACAAACAAGCTCTTCGGCTTTATGATAATAATGTAGATTGTTTGTTCCTAAAATCTACCGGGATGCTGAGATTTATACCTTAGTCATATTTAAAAAAAAAACATTGTAGGGTTTCAACAGTAATTTGCTCACTATGTTGCAGTTGAAATGATTCTATCAAACTTTGCTTAGGTGATTTCTCACTGATTAGAGAAAATATTTAGCACATATGGTTTATTAACGATGTATAGCTTTCAATCCCATGAAGTGAAGGTGAGCCTGTTGTCCTAAGCAACCTTAGAAGGTTATCTAATGTTTATGTCATTCTTCACAGCAGACGTACGGCAGTCCCACTTCATATGCACTCTCACTATTGGACATGGACGTATTTCTCCATAACAAAAGATAAAGAGGCAGACACTTTTCTTTCAAGTAAATATTTTTTTTTCTCCCACAGAGGTAATATCTACTTATTTGTTTGTCGATCTGTAATTTATTACGCTCTTAAGCATTGATTTTCATTTAGCACTGAAAGCTACAGGCACAACATCTGTAGCCCTAAAATAGAGAAAAATAACCTACAGTTCTCTCTAATTCTCATCTGTATAATAATTTGTCACTGTTGTCTATTTAAGAAAATACGAAAAATTGATATGTGGAAACCCAAGAAAGAGGCAATGATGACTTATTTATGCATTGGCAAACGACAGCGAGAGAGGAATAAACGTCTTAAATCTAATTACTATGCACATAAATTACTTTACTAGCTCTTATTTATGTAGTCTGTGTTTGAATGTATATCGTGCACGCCTCTATATGGAATATAAAGTTCAGTTCCGATATTGGTGGCTGTTTTGAAACTTTGCCATAAGTGGTATGAAAGTTATTTTATCTTTGTGCTTCTGTTTACGCTTTTGGTGTGAATACGAAATTCTCTACACAATTAAATGAACTTTCTTCGTTTGTTTATTTCATAATGAATGGTGTGTATTCTATTTGGATCTAAGAATACAATATGATACCACTACTTTTGCTACGTAACTATCGTAATAAACCTTTGAAAGGTAACTTTATTTTGAAAAAGGAAATGCACAGGATTTCTGTCGGTCATCCTGAATTATTTTTTATAATATTTTTTTTGATCATGATTGTCCCAACCAAGTCTCCTGTCCTCACGTTAAAAGAAGTCTTCTTAAACTTACTTAAAGAAAGAAAAATACTGACTGATACTGTCACTGATTTTTCCAATATCATAATCATCATTCTCCTACTCTTATCCCAATTTCTTGGGGTCGATACAATATGTACTCTTTTTTTCATAGTACATATAGTAAAAAATAATGGCAATAGTTATATGACCGGCCGCTTGCCAGACGCCAACCCTCCTTGGGAATGTAATTGTTGACCAAAGGGCATCAGATAGAGTTGTCTCAGGTTGTTATAAGGTTCTTAGTCGTCTTTTACGACATCCACGAGCAAAGTAAGGGTAGGTAGTATTCGTAGCCGCTACGACACAGCGTAGTGCCACACGTACACAGATTTCTCCAATATTTCAAAGCTTTTTACTTTGTAGTATAATCTTTTTCTATTAAAAAGCTACAATAAAATAATTTAATGGTTAATAGTTTTTTAGATTAACCCAATTAAACTCTTCATCTGTGTTAATACCTAATACATCATTTGCGAAAAAAAAAATTACGATAAGGGGTCTTGAACCCACCTTTATTAGAAGTTCCCCGTGTGGCGAGCTTGCCTTACCCATTAGGTCAGGGTGAGTACCTCCATACACACCTATGTGTAGTAACCAAATTATCACTCGCATTATGAAACGTCTACAGTATAAATATACTGTAGACCTTTTACCATGCTTTCTATAAGAAAATATTTTCACGCATTAGTTCTTTTCAGCGAGAAGAAGTAGGTACCTTTTTTTTTCTTTCTTGCGGTGGGCTATGGATGTGTTCGCGCCCCGCCAAATCGGCCCGGGACGACGGAGCAGGCGGCGTGCAACCCCATAGACCGACCCTGCAAGAACTCCTCTCTTCGCCGTGCGAGCGGGCCACCGGTACCCGATCTTTGTCTTCGGTGGCCCGCCCGGCAGCTAGAATAAGGGGGTACTTAGCTAAGCTGTGATATGACTCAATCGTATAAATAAAATTGATATTTGCACAATGTTTTGCGCATTGAGTATTTATGAATAGTCTAGGCTGTCGAATGCTAAGTCAACAAAAAGTAATCGATAATTTAATAATATAAGTATCATCATAATATTTTATAATATGCTCTAAAATTATGATATATAGATACAGCTAAATACATACAGGTTATAAATCTATCGAGTTCAGGTAAAGACGAGATGGTGGTGGTGGTGGTGGATCAGGTAAAGAAAGATGTTCATGTTAGGAAGTCCACTGTTGAATACATCCCTTCTAACGGGGCTGAAGGTGTGAGACTCCCGTATGGCGATAGGACATTAATACAATTGCCATTCTACTTTTGACTGTGAGAGTCATAAAAGTCACCTAAGGGTTACCAGGCGAATGGGCAGCAGCTACCTCTTGAAAAATATATAAGATTATATTGCTATCTATCCGCTTGCCAAACATGGCGATTATAGCACTATCTACCACTTATGAAGGAGGCTTGCACTAACGAGTGCTAGACGCTCGTTAGCGACAGGCTGTCATGAATGATAATGATGATGCAGGGAGGTTAATATTATAATGGACATGTTTGGTGAAATATCGCGGTTAGTGTTATGACTTGGAAGAAGGCTACTGGTTGTATGCTTTACCATGAATTTCATAAAAGACAAATATGGTAACTACCGTAAGGAATGTACCGGTATTGACGATCTGTTTAGGTTGTAAAAAAAAAAATATTCGGTGTTGGCCATATACATTTCTTAGCCGTGTTAGCACCTTAGGTTAAAGATTGTAAAAAATGGGTCACGTAGTATTGGTAAGTTCCTTTAAGTATGGTTTAACTGAAATGTACATAGGTGTTGTTAGTTTTGCCATTAGGAGCGTAAGCAATTTTAACTGCAATGTAAGAATAGCAAAACTTTAAGTCTTGTCCACTCGTACCGACTGTATGTAAGCCATTTGCAATCCCATTATGGCGGAAGTTCCTGCTAAACAGTATACGGGTTATAAAGAAAATTGGTTTTTGCCGCCATACTCACTCTCCGAGGCTTTTTGAAGAATCACATTCGCTTCACAGTGGACATTAGGATATATTTTACTAACTGACGTTCTGCCCTCTCTAAGGTGATTTATATGTTTTAAAACTAATAGATAGGGAGTTATTAATGTGATACCATATAAATTATATTCGTTAAACTACAATTTTTAGTTATTTTTTGCTTGTATAGTTTAAACGCGTTTGCTTTAAAAAAATATTCGTGTGTAGATACAAAAAGAGCTATGTCAAATTACAGGTTATTATTCAACGATGACTACATTGGTGTGTGTCTGTTTGTCCGTACATGTAAATGTACCGCTCACGAGAGCGCCATATCGGGTGTTTGCGCCTCCGCCGGCGGCCAATTGAGAAATGTTTGAACAATATGTAGGTTTTGCGCCCGTAATGTTGTAGTTTTAATCTCGAAACTTGCGGCTCCATCTGTACTTGTGTCGACACTGTTAACGAGTACATAATACTGTAACTTTGTACTTGTATATTACATATTCCCACACGCGGCTACGACGGCATAAGTCAAAATATTATGTACTTATTCTAAGACAAAATAAATGTAATTTAAATACTAGATAAGGTTTGATAATAAATATTCTTATGCTATGTAATGTGCAATTGTAATTGTCTATTTTGACTAGAATGGCTTACACATAAAAGTTTTTTTATATTTAAAACTCTTTCCACCGATTAAGAGGAATAATCTATAACTAGATTTTATACTAGATTAGCTTATGACACACGTAATCTTAGATGATAATAATTTTGCCCACTTATTAGACACTAATCTGTACAGTTTATGTATACAAATATGTTATTTTAATATAGCCTATAATTTAGTGAAAATATGCAGTATTTTTCGTGAACTACAACAATTATCTAGAACTGCATCTATAAAAACTTTCTAGTGGGAGGATTATAAATCACTACATGTTTATTTGTTTAGGTATAAAACATAAATCTGCGACTTACAAGAATGAAGCGATGACCATAAATATCAATATCAACAAATGTTATAAAATATGATATAACAACGGAGAATAGGCGTCGTGTGAGATTGAAACGTATTCTAATAATAATCCTCTGTATGTCTTACAGACTTTATTAGTAAAAAGATTTCTCTTCTTCTAAGTTTATGTACAACAATCAGATTGCAGGGTTTAATTCAAGATTTTCTTTTATTGTATTGATATAGCTACATCCCATGATCAGTGTTTGCTACACTCATAGGAAAGTAAGCCGTCACCACCGTTGTATTTTTATCCCGTCACCAATGAAAAATAAATTATTACCATCATATTAAGGATCTGTCTATTGCTGTGTTGGTAGCGGCTACGAATACTACCAACACTTATATTACAAGTGGATGTTGTAAAAGACTACTAAGAGCTTTACATCGATCTGAGCCAACTCCATCTAACGCCGTCTGGTCAGCAATTACATTCCTAAGGAAGGTTGACGTCAGACAGGCGGCCGGTCATAAAACTGTTGCCAAGAACTTTGCAATATGTAGGCACCGACTTCAAATCGTGTTAGTGGATTTCTAGCATACATTGTAATTATATTTTATAAAAATTAATACATAATTAGAATTAGACAAGAATTAAATAGTTCATCTTATTTTTTGGTTTTTAGTGTTTTAAATAAGTATGGTGTTTGGCTGATCCTATTTTGAAGTCGGTTTACATTTTTTTTTAAAAAGTTTAATTATTAAGCGATGAATTCACTCACACTGGACGGCGTTCGAGTAACTTAATGAACAGAATAATGAAATAACACAGTAATGTATTCCCTAAATTTCGTCATTATAACGAAGCTCACAGTCGCAACGTACTATGGGGACAAAGCTTATAATTTATGCAAGTGATAAAATCCAGTTTACGAAAATCCATAGGATAATGGGTGTGACCACTGTAGCCTAAAAGGTTAGCGCTTTAAAGTAGCATAGAGCAGATCATATCGTTCGCGAATCGACGACTGTTGAGTAATAAAATCTACTGAGTGCAGACCACGAATCAGTCGACACAGTGTATGAGGGTCTACTACCAAAGTATTAGTTCTTGGTCCTAATTACTACTTACTACGTAGGTAAATAATTATGAATAGATATTTTATTTAACGTTCCAAAATATAATAATTATGTATTTGATAATAATTACCTACTTTATTCCGTGTTGTGACGGAGTAAGAATACAATTCACCACCCCCTATTATCATCATCATCACAGCCCATAAATGTCCCACTGTTGGGCTCGGGCCTCCTCCGCAAGGGGAAGGAAATTAACCTAGTATAACCACGCTGGTCAGACGTGTTGGTATAGTGTTTTACTCTGAGTTTTTTTCTCTCGCATAGATGTTATATGCGTTTTATATCCCTTAGTCGCCTCGTACGATCACCCACGGGTAAGATATGGGTTGGTGAATAGTATTCTTAATCCGTTACCACACGGATAGGGATCCGTCACTCCCTATTATACCCGTGGATAATCGTAAGAGACGACTAAGGGATATAAAAGGAATATAACATCTATGCAGGAGAAGAAAAACTCAAACCAACGCGTCTAATCAGCGCAGCGTGGTATAGTAGGTAAATTTCCTTCCCATTACGGAGGAGGCTCCAGCCCAACAGTTGGACATATATGAGCTGCGATAATGATGATGACGATGAAGAGTAATTAATTTTATTTCTCATGTTTTAAAAATACACTGATGATACACGAAAATAATAATTTAAAGTATTTCACATTTATGTTTGCTCTAAAAATAAAACTACGATTAAAAAAAACCGACTTCAAAAACGGAAAAGCACAAAATAACTTAATATACTATCATTTGTATGTGCTATCTATGGATACGTTTGAAATCGGTGCCAAGCCTTAAACAAAATTATAAACAGCTTACTTACTGTAATGAAATTCCTAGACTAAAGATACCCACACCGGCACCGACTTCAAACCTATCAATAGATAGCACATACAAATGATAGTATTTTAAGTTATTTTGTGCTTTTCCGTTTTTGAAGTCGGTTTTTTTAATCGTAGTTTTATTTTTTTATTGTTTACTTTTTAGCGTTACAGAGACACATAGGTTGTTCTATTAGTAGCGGGGCGTGAGTTACTCGTTCATTTGTCGCACACATACTTAATGCTAATTTTAGCCTTATATTATGGTTATCTCATGGGTGCCATTATCAGAACTGGACCAAATTAAAATGGGACCATACGGGAAGCACCAGCCTTCAAATAAAAAAAGAATCATTAAAATCGCTTCGCCCAGTCGAAAGTTATGAGGTAACAAACATAAAAAAGAACAGACGAATTGAGAACCTCCTCCTTTTTTGAAGCCGGTTAAAAATAGTCATTGTTCTTTCAGATTTTTCGTGGCACGTGGCCGTTATTATATTTCGTAAAGTTATTTGGCTCACATCTCATAACATTCATGCGTTACTTGACTAATTTTCAATTATATGGAAGCACACCTGGGTCGTAGCGAACATAAATTGCTTTCATACGACGCACGAATTAAATATTAAAATTAAGAAATAAGTCGACGCTTTTGAAGACGGTTCAACCAATTTCAATTAATTTTCGCTGAGTTTTAATTGGTAGGTACTGGATTTCTTATTAAATTTTGATCATTACTACGTGTAGTGATTGATTTGTCACGATTAATTCAATGTCATCATTTTTCACGCCGAAAGTTGTAAGGCTTGCATGCATACATTAAAGCAAATCACCGATGTGTACATTAGACAAATATTTGAGTGTTCCAACGTTTATAATTTGTCTGGGTCTGACTCTAACCAGTACACAGCCTTTTATGTGTTTGCAAATTACACCATGGGATTGATATATTACCTAACCTAGTAGTGATTATATAATTAATAAATATGTGAAAGTAATCTAAAACTCAACAGATTATAAATCAAATCTTATAAGTTGGTTTTATTGTAAGCCGATCACGTCATTTAACAATAATTGGTCTTAATATGTTATCCAAACAGATACTAGCATTTAAGAGAAGTGTTAAACGTCTCTTAATCTGTGGAGGGATTTACTCAAGGTTGCTTAACCGTACTACTAATTCACGCCCCATGAATGGTGCTGTTTATAAGCGCTCCAATATTTGTAAACCGCAAATTATGGCTACTATAAAAAATAATAAAAATGCACATGCACACAATGATTTTTATACTAAACTAGTACACACATAATTATTTGTTAAGTATAGATCTATTCCGGAATAAAACAAAGATTAAGAATAAACTGGACTTGAATTCATGATCTGGATATCTTCCGTAAAGATGAAAGTGAAATAGAATTTAGTTACTACGCCACAATAACGTACGTAGATAATTGGGTAAAGTACAAGCGGATTTCTACATACTATTTTAGCTACTCATTTCAAAATTGTGGAAGATAAATGATAATCATCGCTTATTATTTCGTAAATTCAGTATACTATATATTTAGTCTTGAAGTTGAGATGAATTCTTGTGAAGTAATCCTTAAAATATTCGAAATATTTCTAAGCAATTCTGCTCTAATATTTAGATGTAACGGAAGAGCATTACTTGAGATCCATTTTAAAATGATAAAATTTATGATAAATTATTTAAAAAATGGTGGTATTCCGTGAGGTGACAGAGTAAGAATACAAATCATCTCTTTCTTGCCCATGGGTGTCATAATAGATGAAGAACATCTATACAAGAGAGGAAAAAAAAAGTGGTATATCGTGTGGTGATGGAATAAAAATACCATTCACCAGCCCCTATCTTACCCTTGGATGATCGTAAGAGAGATGATAGTAAGACTAAGGGATATAAAACGCATATAACATCTATGCAAGAGAAGGAAAATTCGAAACAAAACCCTATACCAACAAGCCTGACCAGCGTGTGTATTAGACTAATATCCCTCCAGTTTGGAGGAGGCTTGAGCCCAATAGTGGGACATGTAAGAGCTGAGATGATGAAGAGAAGGAAATTGTTGTAAAGAAGGCTTGAGCTCAGCATTGGGGTATACATACATATATGAGCTGAGATGGTTATGATTTCAAAAGAGTAGGACATGTTTCTATGAAATAAATTTGTGAAACTGAAACGTATACTTAAGGCTTTTTTCGTTATATTGATATGAGTATGTTAGTTTACAATTGTAATAAAAGTAAATCGTCAGTGGTGATTATTGACTTATTATCTTTGTTCACATTTTTTTACGGTATGATATAGTCAAGGCGACTAGCTAGATCTATGCTGAAAGAGCATGCATGCACGTTTGTTCAAATATTCTAATTTTATGAACTATCTGTCGGATTTGAATACCTTTAATATATTAGAGATTATTTATCTAGGCTACGACAAATTCAAATCGAGCAGTGACCGTAAACGTTAGCAAATTGGAAGAAAATTGTAACTCTTTGATATTATTAATTCGTTACTATTAGACAACCTAATTTTATAATAACACCTAAATAACCTAAATTTAATTAACGGATACAAAATGCATCCAGACTCGGAACAATAATTTGTGGTTCACGCAGATATATGTATAAACATAACGACTCTTAGCCCAGTCAAATTAGAATTTTAAATTACATTAATTCCGCACAGCAATTTTTTTTTTGCAATCGTTAGGGGGACTCTCTGTTAGTTTAAATCTCGATTTTCGACCGCCTAGTGCGTTAGCCACCATTTTGTTTTTTCCAAAAAAGAGTTTTTGGCAAATAACTTGATCATTTTTGACTTTAGGTGAAAATGCAAAAGACAAAAGTTGTAGGAAATTCAATTTTCTACAATTTTGATCTCATAATTTTTTTTGTAGAATCGATATTTTTTGAATTATCAATAAAAAAATCATTCTTCTGAAAATATCGCTGTATTTTGTTTATTTTCAACTTTAGAGAAAATATGGTCTGGAACAAAGTTATAGAGAATTTAATTCTCTATAATTTTGACACGTATAATTTTTTTCTTAGAAATAATATTTAAGGTCCTACGCCCAATCCAAAATTGAGCAGAGCGTCCGTGGCTGCCTACTAGAAATACTCTTTTCCACACCACCGCTGGAAGACAAAAGAGAGAAGAGACAAAAGAGATGAAGAGACAAAAGTTGTAGTAAATCAAATTCTCTAAAATTTTGATGACTATAGTTTTGTCTGAGATCGATATTTTTCGAGTTATTAACAAAAAAGGCATTCTTCTGAAAATGTCACTGTATTTTGTATATTTTCAACTTTAAAGCAAATATGGTCATAAACAAAGTTGTCGAGAATTTAATTCTTTGTAATTTTAATATTTTCGGACAAACCTAGCGGTTCAACAGCATTACAATTTATGATTCTTCAGAGGCTTTACAGCCACGGGATTTGCAAGTGAACGCTCCACAATAGTATACCTGCGTAGCCCGAAAATTACTTACATACCCTAGGGCCCTTCGCTAGGAGTGGGGTGCCATACAAAATGAGCGAAGCTCATTGGCCTGTTATTCGGGAGTGGGATATCTTTCTCCTCTGAATAAAAAGAGAAGGAAAACAAAAATGCCCTAACGGTCATAACGGCGTCGTTTCAAAGTGAAAAGTGCGTTATTTCGCCGAACGACCCTCTACACTCTACGCAGTAGACGTATTGAACGAAAATGTGAGTGTTTTGTGTGCGGAAAAGTTACAACCGAAGATAATGTGATAACTGTAAAAAAACAAGAGAAACAAAACATAGTTTTTCAAAGAATGAGCATTTTAATAATGTATAGCTTGAAGAAACGCAGTTATATTTAAAAAAAACCGTCAAAAAAATAAAAAAAAACAAAAAAATGACGCCCGGATATTCCCGGAAAATGAACATGAATAACATGAATATCATCATGCCATGTCCTTTGCAGGGTAGGCAGAGAGAACAGAGTGCCAGAGAACTCTATCCTTGCATACTTCACTCGCTTCCTCAACATTCATAATTCTCTTCATACACGCTCGCCGGTTTCGGAGACTCTTGACTCCACCTTCCTTCAGTACATGACCGATCTGGTCTAGATAGGTCTCGGTTTCCCCCGGTACCTACATCCTTCCACTTTCCGGAAAATGAAACTACGTGGATTGGGCATCTTGGGGATACCACTTAAAAAAACGCGCCTGGAACGCTACCCTACCGGTGGTATGGAAAAGAGTATTTCTAGTACGCAGCCACAGACGCTCTCCTCAGTTTTGGATTGTGCGTAGACCTTAAATATTGTGTCTGCGAAAAAAATATGTTTATCAAAATTACAGAGAATTTAATTCTCTATAACTTTATTTCAGACCATATTTTCTCTAGAAATTTATTTTCATAAACAAAATACAGTGACATTTTCAGAAGAATGCTTTTTTTTATTGATAACTCAAAAAATATCGATCCTACAAAAAAAATATGAGATCAAAATTGTAGAGAATTGAATTTCCTACAACTTTTGTCTTTTGCATTTTCACCTCGTCAAGTCAAGTCAAAACTGACAGAGTTATTCGCCAAAAACTTTTTTGGAAAAACCAAAATGGCGGCTAACGCACACCCCCTAGGCGGTCGAAAATCGAGATTTAAACTATTAGAGGGACCCTCTAACGATTGCAAGAAAAAAATTGCTGTGCGGAATTAATGTAATTTCACGTTGAATTTCGATCTAATTTGACTGGGCTATCTGAAGTAGGTTCGACATACATTCCCAATCATGCATTTCATATTTACAAATATATAATATAGAACTATGCCATATTTTTTTTTTATTGCTTATGGCGGCAAACGAGCAGACAGCACACCTGATGGTAAGTGTCACTGCCGCCCATGGACCTTTGCCAATGGTATAGCTAGGCCGCTGCCTACCAATACAACCCTGAACCCACCCCAGTTAGGCTTCCGGCTCTCTCGCTCACCGAACGAAGCGCAATAGCACATTGCTATTACTCAGACGTCGATCTTCTGCGAGAGTGTGGTACTACCCCGGACGGACCGGCCCGCGGCTGTAGACAGAGAACTGTCCACAGCGTGGTCCTACCACAATAAAGACATGTAGATGAACATGTAGATTTTCTTACCTGTTTTCTTTCACCGAAGTGTGATTTATTTCAAATTTAACTTCGATAAGTTAGAATTTTGCGCTGTATGTATGAATTTGAGGACTAAATTTCAAAGCTTACACACTAAATTTTTTTCAAATAGTCATATATGTATGTACTCCATTTCCGTCGTACATATTGCAAAAGTTATTGACAATACTTTTATGATCGGCCGCCCGCCTGACATAAACCCCTCTTGAGAATGTAATTGTTGATCAAACAGCATCAGGTGGAGATGGCTCAAGTCGATATAAAGCTCTTAGTCGCTTTCTACGACATCCAAGAGCGAAATAAGGGTTTGTAGTATTCGTAGCCACTACCACACAGCAAAAAAAAATTAGAAGCGCGTGTGTACGAAGTACACATGTCAGAAGTGAAAATTCTTTGGCAAACTAATTATTAAATCTCGTTTACATACATCAACCAATAGTGTGTATTTTTTTCGATCTCCCTTTCACTCTCGCTCACTCTCACTCGCTCTCTGCCGCCTCTCGCTCCTTGGCTATGTGCGTTATGCGACGTTCGCCCTATTTTTCTCTCAATCTTTCTCGCTAGCTCTCTCACTTTTCGCTCCATGGCACAGTGCGTGATGCGACGTTCGCTCTATCTCACTCTCTTTCTGGATCTTTGTCACTCACTTGATCCCTACTCTCGTTCTATGACTATGTGCTTCATGCTACGTTCGCCCTTTATCACTCTCTCTCAATCGCTCTCTCCCTCTTCTTGGACAAAAACGGCCCACATTTTCTTGTCACTAATATTGCGTTTCATCTGTAAAAATTTTACCCTCATGCGCGCAAAAAATTTTCACTTTAAAAATTTATTTAACTTATAATTCGTAAATAAATTGAAGTATAAATGGTTGTCTGTAACTTTACCGCATCTGATAATTTTATAATAACTACATTTAATAGTAGATATTTGTATATGTATATAATACATACGTACCTATATATGGTCAATATCTCCATCACGTTTTGTTCATAAAAATATTGTTCATAGCTATCCAGGGTTTGTTGATTGTTTTTCTCTATTTACTCATCGAATAGCAACACGCACAACCAGACTGCATACTGTGCACCTGCCGTGTCAGCGCCTCGGAATAATTTTACGCTTATTGAGCGGTCGATGATTGAAGCCAATTATGTATCATCGCTACTGGTCTGATGTAATCATTAATTGTTGTGTTATCTGTTATAAAGTTTAAATATTTTTTTAATGATTAACAATCATATTTATTTATTTATAAAAATAATCGGCTTATAATTGTAGCTATGAAGATTGATAATAATTTTAAAATCAAGACATTTCTAATAAGATCGTCGATCTTTTTTAGTTCATGTGTATTGAAAAAGAAAGAATAAAAACAGGTGGTAATTTTTTATGGGATGATAATACATTTAAGTGACAGCATCGAATGTTTAAAGTTTTGGTGTTAAAAGTATAATTAGCATAAAATTTCATCATGCAGTAACGCTAAATAAAATTTATTTTTTTATGAGGAAGTATTACCGTTGGAAAGCTTTAATTTTCAGTACAATTCCACCCATCCATACGGTAATATATTTACCGATGTCTACTGTTTGACGTAAGTTTCTGAAAGGGCACGAAGGGAAGTTAATGCCATAATTGCCATGTTTGGCAGGTTACCGATTGCAAAGCGTAATTCCTTTCTCAGGAGCGTTCTATTGCACATTTTCCTAGTGATTCCTCAGTCGATTTTTACGATTGCCAAGGAAAAATTAAGGGTCACATTTTGTATTTTTAATAGTCACCACATGACTAAATTGTAATAAACAAATATAGTTAAAGACTAACAAACAAATAAATACCCCTACAAATTTATGGGCAGATAAGTCAAATGTAATAAGGTAAATAAATAAACTGGGCAGTGTATTAAACGAGCCATGATTCTCGCTGCGCTATGCGAGTGCACTCACCTTTTACCTAGTTACCTAGCTACCTACTCGCATTTCACATATTGAGACGCAAAGTAGGGAGACGCAACTGCGGAACTTCCGATGTTCACGTTTTGCTCACAACTTGAGAAACTATTGAACTGTAGCGCGTAGTCAACTTGATCAAAAATTAAATCAATCACTTTTGTATTTCTTTAACTAGAAACATTTAATTGATTTAATGTTATTGAAACCAACTACAGTTTTCAGCTTTTTTGTTCTTTTAGTTTTGACAATTTTCAATTTTATCGTTGTTTAAATATAAATTAATTCTACACAAATTATTTAATAAATAATTAAATTATCATACGTTTTGACTCCGAGGTTTTTTCTTTTGGGAGATTTTTCTCCTATCGGACGGGCGAAGGTATTATGCTGCTGTCCGGGTGTAAGCCAACGTGTATCTGCTTAAATGACGCCGAATTAATTCTGTCTACCTACATACTACCAAGGGTTACAGTTGCATTCATCAAACATCCCACTATCACAGACAGGACGCCGTTTTTGAGTCAATCTCTTATGTGAGAATGACGAAGAGCCTTAGATCAAGCTAACACGTATGGGGTCGGTCGTTTAAAATCGTATCTCCTGTGAATTGGTTGTAGTAGTTTGATGTTCACAGTCTGCCACTTCCCTTGTATACCTCGCAGAAAGAGTCAGCTGCGTCCTATTGCCTTTATTAAGGTTTGAACTATGGATGTGTCAGTGGATACAGGTACCGGGGGAGACCAAGACTAACCTAGCTAGACCAGATTGGTCAAGTACTGAAGGAAGGTGGAGTCAAGAGTCTCCGATACCGGCGAGCGTGTATGAAGAGAATTACGAATATTGAGGAAGCGAGTGAAGTATGCAAGGATAGAGTTCTATGGTAATCTGTCCTCTCTGCCTACCCTGCAAGGGATATGGCGTGATGATATGTATGTATGTATATAAGTCAGAGATCGTCCATTTTGATAGAGCTAAAGCGCCTTCGTTTCTGAAACGTCATGTCACCTAAAACGTAAGCTGTTTTGTTTCAAATTATGATTTATTGTCTGAATACGTTACTTACGTCCTAAAATTTCATGAACAACAAGATAATTAATTTACAGTCATTTTAAATAGTTACCCAAATTACAGGCAGACATTTATGTTGATTTAGCGTTTGACATACTAGAATATTTGTAAAAACTTATTTAAGAGCAAAAATGATTACTATTTGTGGATCTTGAACCCACATTTATTGGGAATCCTTTCCGACTTAATCGATTAGGCCAGTGTGGGTAGTATTGCGTGGTAACCGTATTGTTAGTAGCATTATCGTCTTTACGGGAGACGTATTGTACGCCATCTATCACAAAATGTTTACATATCAATCAAAACATGATTTAATACTTAAACTTGCCAGCTAGAATTATATGAAGCGACGATACGATCCAATAATCTATTTTTGTTCTTTTAGCATTTTAGATGATATTTCTAAAATTTTATTTGAGATCGAGAAACGGAACCGTTTCCTAATAAACGTAGGTGTCTTTTCAATCAAATCCCATTTGTGGTGTTTATTTTTGGTTCGCGAATAAGTTTTTATAAATTGGTATTTCAATTCTTAAGTAGAGCAGAAAGAAAAGCTAAAATTCTTATACACCTAACAAATTACACAGTATAATAAAGTTTAAAGATCATGATTGCTTCTAATTGATAATTTGCATATCTACATTGTGCTGGCAAGCCATTAAGCATTTAATTTTCACCCTCATGTTATGACCATACATACGTACGCATATATATTTTTATTCACTAACAGTTAAACCACTTCAACATAGGAAAATTGGTCTACTATACCACGCTGACTATCTCGCCAACTCCCTATACCAACTTATCTGAGTTAATATAATTTTTAATCAAGTTAACACAGTTAAATTGGCCTACGTTAACACTTTTTTGAGAGCCATGAATGTCATGATTATAAATATCAAGTAAATTTTATTTCAGATTTATAGTTATTTGCCTGTGAGTAAATCAAGTCGGGGCGGTGACTATACTTATTATTGCTTTTCTCCAAACTAATAATCTTTTACTCAATAAGACAAAAGCGTCATTCGCAATAACAGAGATTCTATGCTGCCGCTGGCTAGGCAATAGATAGTATAGCGGGGGACTTTACAAACATTCAATTTAACAGACACAAGTTACAACCAGATTTAGAACAACAATTTTTTAAATTGCATAGTATTCTCCTGTGAAGAAAATGGACCCATGATCATGCGCTGGAGAGCGGTATCTTAACCACTACACCATCATTGCAGTCACTGCGCCCTAGTCCTTTCTCTGCAATACATCATATACGTATGCTTTACATTGCATATTTTAATTTAATAATAATTAATTTATAGCAAATCTATATTTACTGATATTATAATAGAATATTAATATCGAAGAATAGAATATCATATTGAAATGGTCTTACAGTATGTTCTAATATTTACTATGATTAAATCTTGAGTTCTAAACAACTTCTCTAATCTAAACAATCTAAGAAATAAATATTCAACTAAAATGGAGAGATATAGTACTAGTATAGATATATATAAGCTCCTAAAATATCTTATATGATATGCTCAAGTTCCCACCAAAATTCTAACAGATGATTTAAATTAATACGGAAATAATCAAATGTTTAGTACTGTTCGAAGTTTCGAACGCTATCAGTTAGTTAAATATGTCGCAACAATTTTATTTCCTGCTGTGCCCAATTTTACACCTGTCTACATTAGTATAGTATAGCTTTTTACAGCGTTTTATAACTCAATATAAAGAATATAGATAATTAAGGATTGTATACACACATAGCGCCAACAACTACTTATCGTCATTCATTCATTTCTATTTTAGTCCATATACGTTTCATTGTCACCATAGTTTCTTTTTGGCATCCTCCATAACAGGAAAGATTAGGAATACAGGATCTTACTCTTAATGATAAGCAAGCTTCAGACTACAAGTTGAAATTTTCTGCAGACTTTCGAATTGATTCGACTCATGTTTCGCGGGACGGGGCATCCTCAGGACGGTTCGGTTTCAAATGCCTATCCATTAACCGTGAGAACGTTGTAGGTCTCGCTCCATCATCATTTCAATATAATAAACTAGTTCAGTAGTCAATAATTGCTACTCTGTGTTTAACTATTAAACATACCTACTTATTCTATAAATATATACATCTATATGTATTCTTATTGAGCATTCGTCACTTTGTCAGTTGAGTGCCCTTAGGAAGTGAAAGTGCGGTGTCGGCACGGTGGATGCGATAACATCTAGTCTCATTAATGTCCTCACGCTCGATCTAATGAGCACCGCGACACTTCGAGCCTCGCCACGGAATGCCTATTGTTATGCACTTTGGCTCGCTTCACTGTGTAATTACTAAGTATGTTTGAGATGTGAGATTTCGGTTCTGCACCTAAATAGAGATTTAATCGGTTTTGTTTTGGATCATCGATCTATCTATTAGCCTATTGACGTCTATTGTTGACAGCAAGAAGACTTACTCCCAACTTTATAATGACATGATTGCCACGCTTAGCAGGCAGATTACGAATTTCTGTGAGAGTGTGATACTAGTACACTGGACGAGCCGACCCATTTATGACTGGAGGCAGAAAACTCATGAGCGTGTCTCTACCATTAGGTACTCGTAACTTTTATGCATAAGATTTTGTAATATTTCAAGAAGTAATTTGTTCAGATGCCATTTTTATTAATAGCGCATGTCCATGAATATCTAGCGACACTTTCCTCATAAAAATTCTATTTTTGCTTGAATGACCGACAATAGATGCATGAACATGACGGACTGCAATATAACATTTTATATGATCTTGTACAGATCGTACAGTGAATATTATCCAGTTTCATGTTATTTTTTCCGGTTATAGTTCTAATTTTAATGTTAAATAAAAAAAAAAAGTTGAATAGAACTTTTATTCTACCAAAATAAAGACGCAAGAAAATCAACTGATTTTATACATGAAAACCATGAGTTACTTCAAAATGGCGTATTAGACTATAAAATTGGTGCAGTATTTTGGATGATATTTATGGAAATATAATGATAAAAACACCTTTGAGATATTAATGTACTTACAAAAGACCATTAGTAGATGTTCCATTACGTAAATAACTGTAACCTAGCAAGAGCATGTTTTATATATTTTGACAAATGTACGTTCTACGTGAAAGAATTAACAACTGATACAGAAAACATTATTTTAAAAATATATACTTATTATCCGTCATTAGAGAAGAAATTAATCTTTAAAATGACGTACCCAGAATTAAAATTGATACAGCCTTATGAAAGAAAATTAATAATGAGAATAATAAACACATTAGAGAAATATATAAATATAGTATTAAATATATGTAGTGTATATGGTCTTTTGATTTTTATTATTATTATAATAAAATACATAAACTAATAAAATATTTGACGAGGGTAAATAAACAAAAGTTTTTATTATATTCGTTATATTTTTATCTAAGTATCGCGTGCTCGCGGCTCAATAACTGTATACCGTTGTTTTATTAATTATTAACTGTAACTCGAGTAGTTTAGAGGTCACTGACACCAGTTTGTGTACCTAGCTTTTATACTTTATGTGTAGCCAATGGATTCTGCAAACCAGATATTATATAATATCTCTCATTTTGCTTCTCAACCCTTATAGATTCCAACAGTAGCACTGCCCTCATCCAACACAATCACAATAGAACGAAAATTGATCTACAATAAAAAGCTGCTCAGACAAGTTAACATAATTTCATTTTTACATTTCTTTAGGACTGATGTTATGGACTTACAGCCCTTAGTAATCTTACGACAGTTACAAAAAAAGAACTGGTGGTTAATTTTCCTGTTACTAAATCATCACTCGTAAATTATACTGTTAATTAGCATTTGATTTTGTTCGTGACTTCAAAAGACGCAAAGTAACTAGTAAAATATTTTATTCTTACGAATCAAATACAAGGTGTGTATTATGTACCTAAGAGTTAATTAAATTCAGTACTACTATACTGTGGATGTTGTAGGAGACAATGAAGTAATGCAAGCAGAGATAAGATCGTCGTGAGAGACGGAAAATTTAAAATAAAACGCTATGCTAAAGTGTCGAGAATAGCCCTGTGGTATCTTCTTCTTAACCCACATATGTATATACTTCCTACTGCTGTGTTCTCAACAAAGGAAGGGAAGTTGACCTGCTATAACACGCTGGATATACAGGTTACCATAATGTTGTATGTTGAGCTTTCCTTTTTTTGAATCAATATTATCTCCATGTCATACCTCTTAATCTTCTTTTAAGACACCCACGAGCAAGGTGGAGATGTATTGTATTATTATTCCTCACGGATATTGGGATATTAAGGATAATTTAATTACCTTTTTGTTAGGAAGGCGACTCAAACCCAAAAGTTAGCAAGTATTTAGACTGCAAAGTTTAAGAAAAGATAAGCGAATCGAGAAGTCATGAATAAAAATTATATTATTTTAGCAGTAGGTCATCTTCTGCTGTAGTAAATGAAAGTATCATATCATACTTACCAACTTTATAAGAGATTTACATGTAAAACTAATTAATAAATGATTACAGTATTAAGTAGCTTTCACAATATTTGCATATTCGTGTTGGTAATTAACAATGAAATTAAAAATATACAAACTTAAGCATTCAACTATAGCATATAGCCGTGAGAGTATTAAGTCATGGAAACGATTAGAATTTTTTTTCTTCTTTTTTATTACTTATGATGGCAAACAGCACACCTGATGGTAAGTGTCACTGCCGCCCATGGACCTTTGCTATAGCTAGGCCGCTGCCTACCATCACAATCCCCAAACCCACCCAGTTGGGCTTCCGGCTCTCTCGCTCACCGATCGAAGAGCAATAGCACATTGCCATTACTCAGACGTCGATCTTCTGCGCGAGTGTGGTACTCCCTCGGACGGACCGGTCTGCGGCTGTAAACAGAGAACTGTCAACAGCGTAGTCCTACCACTATAATATGTATCATAATTATAAGCATAATTTATAATTAAAATATATAAGAAATACTAATATCACAAGGGTAATATATGTATTTTTGTACAATGCATATAACACATATAAATGTATGCATTTATATTTTTCATAAAATATAACGATTTAAAAGATTAAAGCAAATTTCATATTTACTCGGAAAGCATAATCTGAAATCCATTGCTTATCTAATCATCATCATCTCGGCTCATATATGTCCCACTGTTGTTGGGATCGAGCCTCCTCCATAATGAGAGAGAAGTTAACCTACTATATCATGCTGGTCAGACGTTTTGGTATATAGTTTGCTTTCGAGTTTTCCTTCTCTTGCATAGGATGTTATATGCGTTTTATATCCCTTAGTCGTCTTTTACGATCACCCACGGGTAAAATTAGAGATGTTGAATTATATTTTTATTCCGTCATCGTATGGAAATGCTTACCTAATAATGCCATATAATCAGTAAATTTCTCTATATTCGGTGCAATTAAAGTTCCATCATCACGAATTGAAGTTGACAATCGGATTGCACAATTTCTGCCCACATTTTTAAGCATAAAAGTGTGAGAGCATAAAAATGTCAACCTATAATTTGTTTGATCTAAAGGCTGGAAATATTAATTGCCTCTCTCATTCAAATAACAACTCAACTGTGAGAATTATAGTCTTGAACCTTAAATAGAACAATTATCATCCAAATTAAGTGTTATTACACGAGGCTTGTTAAATAAAATTATGGGGTACATCAATAATAACTTATTCTAGATGTTACATAAATTGAGTGAAATAGGCCGTTATGTGAATTTTATAATTTTTACGTTCATCTTTCCAGGTTATATATTTTCCGCTGGTGCCCATGAACCTCTTTAATGGAAAGAAATTTAGTTTACTTTGATACTGGTCAATTGATTCCGTCTAAGATTTTATTTCAAATATTGCCTTAATATCATTAGCTTATACGTCTTATAGACATGACTTGTCTTTCGCCATCGGGGCCTTGGACTATTCTAAATAGGTCACAATACGTAGTTTTTTTAGAAGAAAATAATTATTAAACATTTAAAGGATAAGGTTTTTAGGAATATTGTGGTAAGCAGCGGCCTAGCTGTACCCCTCGTATTGCAAAGGTCCATGGGCGGCAGTAACACTCACCATCAGGTTTGCTGCTTACTTGTTTGCCACCAACAGTAACAAGGTTCACGAAAGTTAAAGCTTCTAACAAAATACATTTAGGCCACGGTTGCTTTATTTAAAATTTTAGTTGTATGTCTTAAAATGCGAGATACGAATATTTAATATTTATGTTCATGTTCAAACCTATAGAGGCGTTATATGAAAGCCTCTTAGAAAATTATCTTGTTTCCTTTTACGAAGAATAAATCATTGTACTTCATATTTACGAAAAATAATAACTCAGGTGTAATCACTTTTAAATTATGATCCATAAATTCACTATCCTATCTAGCCTAGATAGTTCTACCAACTTCACACAATATGTTCCTAATAATATGCGTAAGATGTGTAGAGCAATATCTCTTTTATATTTAATTGAAGGTTTGTATAATATACGTAGATACTTTATAAAATTTTGATTTATAGACCGTCTGTGAATTTGTTTACGGTATACATATTCATGTCAATTCTATAATGAAAGGGATAGCTGATTGTATCCGGTGTTTATGGCGCCGGCTGTGGGAAACGGGTTACCACAGTTAAATCGGTTTATGATTAACTTTTGCAAAGTTAATGCTTCAAAAAAAGAGAGAGACTGTTACGATCCATGCAGGATGCAGGAACAGCTGTTATTCGCTTCGCGTTGTGCGATTTCACTGTTATCGTTTGTTAATTTATCCAGGATGTATTTATTTTATTTTTAACAGTAAGTAGGTAATTGGAAACTGAAGTTATTTAATCTCTATCAATACATAGTAATATGTCTATTAATATTGGAATTATGAAGGTGCATGCAAGTATATCGTAAATATAGATACTATGCTTATATTAGGGTTATACTATATCTATAACCTGCACAGAATTTATCTCTAGTTATAATGCAATTAATCATCATCACAGCCCATACATGTCCCACTGTTGGGCTTGGGCCTCCTCCGGAATGGGAGGGAAATTGACCTACTATACCGCGCTGGTCAGGTCGTGTTGGTATAGGGTTTTGTTTCGAGTTTGCCTTCGCTTGCATAGATGTTATATATGCGTTTTATATCCTTTAGTCGTCTCACGATCGATCGATCGTCGATCACCCACGGGTAAGATAGGGGTGGTGAATTGTATTCTTACTTCGTCACCACACGGATAATAATATAATATTACAACAAAAAACTGGTAAATTGCATTCTTAGACCGTGACACGAAAATATTTAGTGCTGTACCACAATTATCGTTACAACTCAGTACTTAAATTTATTAATAAAGTTTTGACGTTTCTTATAATTGTTTTTTTTTACATAATATATTTGTGCATCTGTAATAATTATATTATACCCAACTATTCCTTTGAAAACCCAACTTAATCTTTATAAATGAAGATGTTTGCATATATGACATCGCTTAACTCAGAAACTGTTTGACCGAATATCATGAAAATTGATATATGTATTTTTTCACATAGTAGCTTAGCCATTTATGTAATTCGCTAGTAAGTGGCGCTGTGATATATTTATTTACTTATACAAACAAACCAAGGAGCTGGGTTTGCTAATCTATATATATATATATATCTCACTATATCTTTAAACGAGCAATTCTTGTATATATATATATATATATATATATATATATATATATGTAATCTGAATCTCGGAAACGGCTCCAACGATTTTCTTGAAATTTAGCATACAAAGGGTTCCGGGGGCGATTAGTCGATCTAGCTGGGTTTCATTTACAGAAAATATCATTTTGTCAGTATATTTCGACAACAAAAATATAAATTTTCGTTGTACTAAAACTATTACAATATGTAGTTTTCAAATTTTGACGCTGTCATTAAGAATAGACATTTAGCTCAGTTGGAAAATCGAGAAGTCTAATCCAAACAAATCTGAGCTCGGTTCGGATCCTTACCTTTTCTTATTTACTTTTTGGCCTTTTTTTATTATTTTATTAATTATTATTATTTGCCCGCATCTTTGTCTGCGTAAAAGTCGAAAATGGTTCTAATAGGATTTTTGTTTGTTTTTACGTTATTAATTTTATTGTTATTTATAAATATTTATGTATAAATATTTGTATACATACTTATATAGTAGGTATAACAATCTTAACCAAGTGGTGACGACCACCCCCTATCTCACCCGTGGGTGATCGTAAGAGACGACTAAGGGATATAAAATGCATATAACATCTATGCAAGAGAAGGAAAACTCGAAACAAACCCTATAACAACACGTCTGACCAGCGCGGTATAGTAAGTTAACTACCCTCCTGTTCTGGAGGAGGCCCGAGCCCAATAGTGGGACGTATATGGACTGTTATGATGATGATGATGATGATAATGATAACAATCTTTGTTATAGTGTAGGGTAGGTTCGATAAACATAAAAATCAAATGAAATTTTGTTATATATTATGAACACCAGGCTTTTTCTTAGCAGGCCATGTTTTAAATACATCGCGCTCATTCCGACCGAGGCGACGGAAGGGTAGTGTGCGGCCCTATAACCCACCGTCTTTTCCATCGAAATTAGGCCGACCACTGGTACCGCTTCTTTGACATCAACCCGCGATACTGCACCTATTGTATTTCTTTGTAAACAATATATGTACATATTTTGATTTTCTTTCGGATGCTAGAATAACCAGGCTACTCTGTAAGCTTACTCTGAAGCATGTCACATACAACTGCCCATGGCAGAAGCAGCTTTCTCTCAAGTCTACTCCCGCTACCTTAAGAATTTGACCTCGAGCTTTGTTTGTGGTTATTGCGAAGCAAACTTTAATGGCAAACTGCACTCTTTGAAATTCGAAGGACTAATTTGATGGTATTTGGAGAATCCTAGGAATAAATACAGACTTTGCTCGAGAACAATCGGTCAGTATAGTTGACCCGACTACAATGCAATGTAATGTTTTTTCTTGCAAACTGGTGGCATTGTATAATTTTGGCGGCCCCAGCTTTCAATTTTAAGATGTGAGTTGGGAGACCGGGAGCCTTCAGAGTATTCAGGAACTCGACCGGTTGTCTGACTAGGAGTTTATCACTTATTCGAAAGATTTATTTTAATATTCGAACCCGTCGGTCGAATGATTTAAAATATTTGCAAGTAAATAGTATAAAGAAATCGAAACGACCGTAGTATCGCACATAGTTACGAGTATGTCATGAGGTCTTGCGACCAATTTGATCAGCATTAACATCCTGTCTCCCTATCATATTTTCACTGATTGTTCCTAATATAACTCAGCCTTTCCGTCTCGATTTTTACAAATATGTTGATTAAACGCTAGCTAAACAGCGAACAAAAATATAGCAAATGACTATCTCTCTTTCCTAATCATTATGCGGTAAAAATACCCTCGCCAGAGTAAAATTAAATCTTATGAGCGATGGATTTCAGTTATACGATGCAATGTGTTATCATGGCTCTAAATTACAGTATTCGGCTTAAAAAATTACTGTCCAACAATTTAAAATTTCAAACTCTACGTTCCTATGACGCCGTGTCATTAAATTGTATGACCTCTTTATATGTATTTCACTTTTACACGTGTGAAGGACTGCGCGTCTCTCCCGTTAGTAAAATATTTTTACAAAGTCAACAAATCCCTCAACACTTGAAATTCACTTTAAATTTGACTTATAGAGATGCTGTGCACATAAACATATATTCCAGAAACACTTATACCACTAAAAAAAGCAGTCAAGTGCGCCCGAAAACAAAAAATGGTAAAAAATGTGACTGTTCCTATTAATTTGACAACCCACTGTAGCTTTTTATAGCAGTAGCTATTTAAAAGTTTCTAACTTTTAAATGCCGTGTTAATACAGTATTGTGACTTTCGAGACATTCCAATTTTAAAGAGACTTAGCTGTCCATCCGTCCGTTCATCTGTCTATCACCAGGCTGTATCTCATGAACCACGATAGTTAGACAGTAGTCAGACAAAAAATTTCAAAGATGATATATTTCTGTTGCCACTATAACGACAAATACTAAAAAACAAAGTAAAATAAATATTTAAGGGGTGCTCCCATACAACAAACGTGATTTTGGCTCCTTTTTGCTCGATACATTTTTTTAATTTTTATTTTTTTTACTTTTTGCCTTTTTAATTAATTTTTTCATTATTTTTATTATATTTAAATATATCTTTCAAAACACACTAATAAGAAAATACCGAGCAAGGCTCGGTCCTCCAGATATTATATATGTATAAGAGATTTCCACCTATGTATTGACATCACGATATCTGGAACCATAAGGCCTACAAATCTCAAATTTGGTAGGAATATTACTTTCACCGAGTAAAGGTCAGCTAAGAACGGATTTTACGAAATTATATCCCTAAGGGGGTGAAAAAGCAGGCCAAAGTTTGTATGGGACAACGTGATTCCTTGGTCCACCAAGTCTAAATCTATTTCAAATTTTGCATAAACATTCTTTAACAGAATTGATGAAAACGTGATTCATATTTTATTGAGATTTATCTCCTAACTAGGTTTAAAAGGGGTGGAAAGTTATTTTAGGGGTGATTTGATTTAAAGTTGATATCAATACTTCTTAGTGATTATGATTTAAAAGACATTTTATTTTGACACATGTTTGAAAATTCAATTCGATTATATACAAAAAACCGGCTAAGAGCGAATCGAAGTCGCTCACGAAGTGTTCCGTACCATTATCTATAAATGGCAAATAATCATGTTTGTTGTATGGGAGCTTAAATTCTCCATTTGTTTTATTTTAATTTAATTATTTATTTCTAAAGTGAATATATTACTAAATATTCTGTGAATATTTCAAACGTCTACCTATTTTTGTTATCAATATCGAGCAAAAACGAGGAAAAAGATTACCTTTGTTGTGTGGGAGCCCCCTTAAACATCTATTTTATTGTTTTTTAGTATTTGTCGTTGTAGCGGAAAAAGAAATTCATCATCTGTGAAAATTTCAACTGTCCAACTATCACGGTTCATGAGAGCAAACTGGTGACAGACAGGCGAAGCAACGGACGGACAGCAGCGTCTTAGTAATAGGGTCCTGTTTTATCTTTTGGGTATGGAACTCTAAAAAAGTTGATGTCACATAAACGTTTAGTACAATGCAAATACTTTTTAAAATTGAAATGTCTCGAATGTCACCGCACTATATTAGTACGGTGTTTATAGGTTTCTAAGCTTTAGAGAAGTCATGTACTTTTAGGACACGGCCTCATATGAACGTAGATTTTGAAATTTGAAATGATTGGACGGTAATTTTCTAAGCAGAATATTGTAATTCCAAGTCATGGTAATACCTTCCATCGAATAACTGAAATCCATCGCTCACACGATGCATTACAGTTTGTGTGACAATATCCGTTTGTGTCATGCTACGGCGATGGTCGATACTCTATTTCAGCAGTTGTTTGGTTTTTGAATTGTGCTAGGATATAGCCATTGCGATACTAAAACCACAAACACCGCTTTATAAAATTATATCTAGTGCAACTTTTTATTTTATCCTATAATGATAGGAGTATAAGATCATCTGCTTATTTGCGTTCGCTGTTTAGCCAGTTTTTAATCAACATGTTTGCAAAAATCGAGACAGAAAGGATGAGTTATAATAGGAACAATCTTAATATATATAAATTAAGCGTCACGTTGTTTGTCCGCCATGCACTAAGAGTGCTTAACCGATTTTAATCAAATTTGCATAGTATGTGTGGTTTGATCCAACTTAAAAGATAGGATAGCTTCCATCTCAATTTATAGTCACAATATTATTTTATTGCAAATTATTTGTCTATTATTTGACAGTCACAATTATCTGTTATCTCCAAACGATTCTAACAGATGGCGGTATCTGTTGACTGGATTGAGTAAGTATATAATAGATGGCGCTATGTTAAACGTAGAAACGTTTCATATAAGCTACAATTTATTAGCATAACCACCACGTGTTACTGAGGCTACCTTAGCCACAGCAACGCGTGGCCGGGTCTGCTAGTCTAATATAAAATATTTAAAACTCTTAATATTTTTTTAGGTGGCATATGATTAATCATATATTATGAGCCTTAAGGCTCATGTAATACTTTGACAAGTGTTTTGTGAATAATTTTTACTTTTAATTTATTACTTGATATACTAAGCTTAACAGTTATTTGTGAACTCAAACAAAAACTTCTTTTAAGTGGTTATACTTGAGGGAATAAATAGAACTGTAAGTGATAGTTATCATAAAAATAATTTTGCAAAGCTTCCTTCTTGTAGTAAAACTTAATTAAAGATTTCTTGCAGTATTTTATGTATATTGACTTTTGGTTAATATAAGAAAATATGCTACGTTAATTGCTATTATGGATACTAAAATGGTATGATATGTAGAAATACAATTTACATCCTCTTCAATTAATAGGTAACGAATCTGCTTAGTCATCATCACGGTAAAGGTTAATTGGATCATGCTCTGTTTCTCAACTGTTCAAACTTAAATCAAATATACATATGTATGTATTACAACATCGGTAAACAATAGTATTCATTCTATTGTCACAGTGTGCGTGGGTTTGACTAATGAACCGTGAAAACTTACCATAAAGATAGGAATAGGCTACCAGGGCTTGTCCTCTCTGTTATTTGCTATTGATAAAAACCTATATTTTTTGTTGAGTAATAAACACTATTGTTTATTACTCAACATATATGTCTATACATATATTGTCTGATCAATTATGGTGATAACTTGCATGTTTTTGTTTTAATTTTTTATAGTGTCCACCACCACCACTTAGTGTTCGAAAGTGTAAACAGGTTCATATTTCGCTATCTAATATTTAGTTCTATGTAATAGAATAATATATAATATATATATATACTATAATATGTAATAGTATATTTCCCATTGCCTTCCTCGGCCACAATTTTAAACTTTGAGCTTGTTTGAAATAAAACTATTTTTATGGATGCAAATATATGTAAAATACTTTCATAGTCTTCCTGCGAATGGAATGCTTTAAGTGTGCAAAACGTCGAGAAATTAAAAATCAAATAAAGACGCGTTAAAATCCGTAAAAATGGTTTTATTTCATATTTGAGCTAGTTATTGAGAACTTTGTGGATAAATTTCCAGAAATCGATTAAATCTGCAAAATTCAACAAAACATTTTTTTGCGTTATATATGTATATATACATATAGCCATATAGGTATCCTCATAAGAAATAGGAGTTTTGTGGCTAAAAGTGGAATACAAATAGGTTGAAAGTAAGTACGTGTACGGACTGTAAAAAATGGCACGGCAGAAGGTAGATATAGGTTTTTGATAAGAATTTGGGGAACCCTGTTTCATTGGATATTGTTTAGAAGTCTGGTTTCATTCTTCACTTATAAATTTCTTCACTTATAAATTATTAGCATCAATAATTTTAGTAGACAGTTAATCATCTCAGTTTGACATTGATCGTGATTCTATAAAATATCAAGCGTTTATAAGAAATCTAAATGAAAACTTCAGCCAGATCCTACAGCTCTTTTTCAGCTGCTGTCTTTCAAAATTAACTAATTTTAGTAGCCTTTGAAAAATAAAAAAAAATAAAAATTGCAATATGTGTGATTTTAACGTAGGTATGATTAAATATTATGATTTAGTAAAGTCTGCTAGTTATTGCATGCATCACCGTAACATACAATACTAACGATTTCCATTGTAAGTTTGTGTAGAGTTGAACAAATGTAACCTAAACTTCAAGTCTTTATTGTTCAACTTAGAAACTAGAAGTTTTGGTGTTCAATGAAAATGAAACAGCAAATTTCTGTCGCAGCAGCTGCATCTTATAAACAGTGTTCTAACATTTTCAAAAACTAAAACGCTTATTGAAGTTTCTACTTATAACTAATATTATTATACCCAGATTATATTTATTGTTTACGAAGGCTTTTTGTAAGAAATTACACTTATTTCTTGAATAATTGGCAATTTATGTACCGTCAAAGGAGGTTCGTTAATCGGAATTCGCTATAAAATTTAAAATTGGAACGCATCTAAAGTATTTTCACCAATTTATTTAATTTTTATTTTTTGTTGATAATTTGGCGGCAATTGGTTCTCAACAATGGAGCTCACTCGACACGATTTTCGTGTTATAATTTATCGCGACTATAAAAAAAGATAAAAAGGCTTGAGATAGTTTTTAACCACAACTTTTAATGATTCTGCTTGTTCATGAGCTACACTTTCAATTCATTTGCTAATTTTATAGGTGAACGTAAATATTTAAACCTGAGGCGAAGTTATAGCGGCAGGCATAAGAAATTAATCGTTAAAACGGACTAATTATAATATATATGATAATGACTGCATAGATAACGTGGTTAATTGTGTCTTTTAATGTTACAAATATTCTCTGTCACAATACAAAGAATATTTATTTAGTACGTGTTGTCTCTTAAAAAATACATTTAAAAATGTATACCATCTGGCCAGTGTAGTTGCACTAAGCTAATTTTCCTCATTTATAGTATTCCCAACAGTGGATCATGTGTATTGAGAAGAAGAAAATCTATGTCCAAGTTTTGCGTCGACTTTCTACACAATAAACTCATATATTTTTTGGCTGTATAATGTGTATAAACTTTAACAACTGCAACTCAAAAAAAGAAAGTTTTGTACCGTTTATATCCAGCTATAAATAATTTGAAAACATGCGTAGTGAGAATGTTATTTGCAAGTAAGTATAAATGTATTGTATACGCCATACATGCCATCATCGTGAAGCCATTACTTTTTTGCTGCAGGGCACGTGTGTTTGCACATCCCAAAATGAGAAGAAGTTCAGATCAGTAAACACGATCTTATATATATTACGAATATTTATTCTTAAAGGTCAAAGATGACTAGGTCGAAATTGGCTTTTGATAAAGGAGGAATATACTAAATGATATTTATTAAGGATACGAATTAATGAAATGAAATAAAGGGACGCATGTCTGATTTATTATGAAAATAGACGTACCCATAGTTCAGTTAATGTAGATTAGAAATAAAACTAGTTTTAGGAATTCTATAGCATTTGTATTTGGTTTTTAAATGCCTGAGGTTTCAAACACTTTAGCGTTCATGGTTACGGGAGGACTAAGGTGTCTTCCGTCCAATAAGTTCAAAACGTCGGGAATTTAAAAATCAAATACAAACACTATAGAACCCGTAAAACTAGTTTTATTTCAAATGTGTAATACTCGCGTAATGTAGATTATTTATATAATTATTGCTATTAATTTTTATGCAGTCATCTTTATTTTAATATTATGGTGTCTTTTATTTATCTTTTAAGACAGTGTGCGAACATATTTTTATTTAATACATTCAATATTACAATGAGGATTTCATATGAATTTATTATTTCAAGAGTTATCATTACAATTTCGATTACTAGGCGTAAGGAGTCAAAAATATGTAAATATAATTTTCCCGATTTGTTAACATTCAATTTACGTGCCGATCATCAGGAGCGACTTCTTGACTTACTCGTAGTTGGTATGCTTAGCGGGCTACCCTTTTGCGTTCCTTCCCACGTTGACACCCCGGTAGCAAAAAGGCCACAACGTCGCTGTCATTGCTGGCATCTGATTCTTGGATAATTTTTCGCCCTTAAATTGAAAAGTGATATTTTGTCAAATATGCTTACCTACACTAGAAAATCAATAGTCATTAATGACAACCGGTACAGACAGACAGGTTTCAAATTCTGTAGACGAGCACGTATTTCACATATCTTCGAGGCCTTTGTAATAGAACTTCTTCAATAATTTTTTTTTTTTTTTTGGTGAACTATAGATGTCTCGCCCCGCCAAATCGGTCCGGGGTGACGGAAAGGCCGCGCGTGACCCCATAGACCCAACGTAAAACTCCTCTCTCTTCGCCGTGCGAGCGGACCACCGGTACCCGATTTTTGACTTCGGTGGCCGATTGACATATACCTAATATAGATTTAATATATAAATTTGACGAGGAAGAAAGGCAACTGTAATTTGTACATACGTTTTAGTTAAGAAATAAATTAATTCTAATATTATGTGGGTAGATTTTTATGATGATTATTCCGTTAGCCATAGGACTACGTGATGAGGGATAGTGAGATATTATAATCCATCTGCACGAGGATATTACGACTTTCCTACAAACTAAATTGTGCTCTATACAATTATATAGGGAATTAAATGCTTTGAGTAATCATTTTTCTTCTCTGATATTTTTTTTTAGAAAAAGAAATAAATAAAATAGTTAATTTCACCATCGCATACATATTTATACAATTCTAATAATGGATCTGTCTATTCAATATACAGCAAGGATGAATAATAAAAGAATAAGCAACAA
The DNA here is from genome assembly GCA_905163515.2 of Lymantria monacha. Classification (NCBI taxonomy): domain Eukaryota; kingdom Metazoa; phylum Arthropoda; class Insecta; order Lepidoptera; family Erebidae; genus Lymantria; species Lymantria monacha. The sequence goes on along the minus strand of LR991094.1, from coordinate 19,735,142 downwards.
CTAAATACATAGATACTGTTCAAAACATGTCACAAAAAATTGTTTGACCTTAATTGAGATTTAACTTACGCGTTCACGTTACTACGCTTATGGACTTAATATGGAAGCAGAACAATAACCTCCTACGAAAATAAAGACTCGCAAATTGTAGGCGGACATTATTTGAAATAATGTGCTTCATTCACCAGTATGGCAGTATACATATATATACCCATTCGTACAAAGTAAATTGGAAGCAACAGTTGTTGTTTATTAACAGTAACAAAGTAATTTTACCGGCAAAGGAAGTATGGTAATAAACTATAAAGATTGCAGTCGTTGATGTATGAGTAGGTACCTATATGGGTGCGTCATGCTTTGAAGTAATTTCGTGTATTACAACGATATGAATTTGTATCAATAATAATTAATTTAACACAACTAAATTAGTACTATATTAATTTAGTTGTGTTAGTAAGTTTAGTTTATTGGTCTCGAATTGAATTAATAGTGGCAAACCGCACTGTTGACAGTTTTCTGGCTACAGCCGCGGGCTGGTCCGTCCGGGGTAGTACTACACTCCAGCCAGAGCGCCGCCAGTCCAATTGTTTGGGTGGGTTTGGTATTTTCTACGGTAGGCATCGGCCTAGCTAGCCTAGACCTGGTATTGTAAAGGTCCCAGGGGCGGCAGTTATATTAATCACCGAGTGTGCGGCTTGCTCATTTTCAATCTTAAGCAAAAAAAAATCCTTCATAGTGACAGGAAGAGTATACTACTGTACTATGCTGGTTAAACATATTGCTGGTGAAACATACAGCTGATTAAAGATATTTGTTACTTGCGCAAACAGTTGCACAATTTACGATACATATTTCAACACAGATAGATTTTCAACATTTCTTGGATTAACACATGATAGTTAATATCCCAGCAATGTGTTCCATTTTGATAATAATTTGACTTCGGAATAGTTACTGTTTACACTGGCGAAGCCACAGACGGAAGCCAGTGGTAAATATTTTTCATGTCGGAATAGGTAATTTGTCATAAAGACGACAACGTTTAGGATACAAATAATGGAAGACAAAGGCAAAAAAATAACAAAGAGGGTTTATGAAACGCAGGCAATTTTTAAGAAGTTTTCATTATTTGCATGCTTCAAATATTATCATATGATGGGAATGTTCTATTTTTGGAGATTAAAAATCATTTTCAAATTACAGAAAATTTACTTTTAACATTTTAGGTTATTTATAAAACTTGTTTAAAAGCGAAAAATGAATGTCACACGTGGAAATCGAACCCATACCTGTTGGAAATCCGTTTCAATCATCCTACCACTTATGCAAGTGTCAGCTGTCTTATGACATTCAATTTATGGCTCGTATTATATTTTCGTCTTTATGGGACGGAAACGATGAGACGACCCTGTTATTCAAATTACTAAAATTTACCATTTAACATGCTAGGTTATTTTTAAAAACTGGATTTCGTGCGAAAAATTAATGTTATACGTAGGACTCGGAACGTTTGATTGTAAATCCGTTCCAATTGTCCTACAACTTAAGACAAGTGTGAGCTGTCGTATAATATTCAATTATTTTTGTACTAGTTAGTATATGGTTTGTATCAAAAATGTGGGTTAAAATTGAATAATTAATACTATAGCAGATAGAAAAATCTCTGTAATTACTATGACTTGTTGGATGTAAGATATCCTCGTCCTTCCGTGACTAAAAAGTTTTCAAAAGATTAGGAAATTAATAATCAAAGACATCATTATTCTCCTACTCTTATCCCAATTACATGGGGTCGACGCAATATGTACTCCTCATCCTACATATTGCAAAAGTTATTGGCAATAGTTTTATAACCGGCCGCCGGCCTGACGTCAATCCTCCTTGGGAATGTAATTGTTGTTCAAACGGTATCAGGTGGTGTTGGCCCAGGTCGATATGAAGCTCTTAGTCGCCTTTTACGACAGCCACGAGCAAAGTAAGGGTTGGTAAGTATTCGTAGCCGCTACCACGCAACAAAAAATCAAAGACAAACGCAATAAAATAGTTTTATTTCAAATGTATAATATTCGCTTAAATATCAGAAATGATATCGTACGCTCACATTTTCTATAGATCGGCGAGAGATTGGTGTACATATTTTTAATTGAAATTACTTATAGCAGCAGGTACCAAATTATTTTGAGATTTTCTCAAGTGGGTGTGCTAAGAATGTTACTTGATGACCAGAAAAAAACTTTATAGGTAGATAAATACATTTTATTTGTTTATGTAGGTGTTTTAACAAAGCCCTTTATCCCATTGACATGAAATTTTCACTATCATAAAAACTTTACGACGATACTTTCTTATAGTGTATATGATATTTTCTAGATCGTAAACAAGACATGTAAAAATAATGGTGCATCGTGTGTAATATAATTTTGAAACATATTTTGGCGATTAGGGGACGTCCATTAACCACGTGATCTTTTTTTAGCATTTTTAACTCCCCCTACGCTTTGGTGATAAGTGGTGAGGTTTTAAGACTATGAACCCCATCCACCACCAACATCACGTGAATTTTTAGTACCTGCAAAGAAGTAACCTACAGCTCATTGTATTCTTGATTTTTTGCTTTTGTATACTTCGCAAAAAGGGCTTTATATAGATCACCTACTTTAAACTTCGTTTGTTGCCTGGCAACGGCAAGTCAAAGTCACACTCCAGTTAAGAAGTCGCAGCGTTAGACTAAAAAATAAATACACGTAATATCTTACTACAAACATGTGATATTTCATGATTTTTGTCAAATCTCTCCCCCGCTTTCAAACCTCACGTGATTAATGGACGACCCCTTAAGTAAAATTTTGTACTGTGAGAACATGAGAATTCTTGAAATAACTTAACAGTTGAAATCCTGAGTGATTGATGTTAAAAATTTATATAGTGAGGTAATTGTTTTAGTTAGTAAATAAAGAGTTTAATGGTTTGAACGGATTGCTAAAATCTTATGTACCTATACAATTTCATTTTTTAGAAACACTACTATCCGGCACTAAGGAAATATACCTTGTATTGCGGGGGACTTTTCAAACATGAAATTAACGCAGACAAATCACACCTGACCTCAGAACAACACTTTGTGAATCGCACAAAGTATTATTCTGTGTGGGAATCAAACCCCCGGCACTGGCGCGGAAGATTAGTATGTTAACCACTACGCCATCTGTGCAGTCGCAATAATTTATTAACGTCTGCTGAATAAAAACATCGTAAACCAAATTCAATTTACTGACATGAACAAGTGAGATTAAATGTGACATTCTATTATCTCGATATCCACGGTGAAGATAAATTTAGAATAGAAATTTTCCGCCACTGTTCAACTCTTTTAAATTCAATATTCCTTGGAAACAGCTGTAACTTTGAAATGATGTTAAAAGAAATATCATTTAACATTTTCTTGCAGTGTTCTACAATTGTTCTTGTTTTTTTTTTTGAGATATATAACGAGTTAGTTTTAATGAAAGGCAGAGCATTTTTTTAAATATCTGCAAATGAAACGATATACGATACGAAACGATAACGATGTAGGTACCGGGGAAGACCGAGACTAACCTACCTAGAGCAGATCGGTCATGTACTGAAGGAAGGTGCAGTCAAGAGTCTCCGAAACCGGCGAGCGTGTATGAAGAGAATTATGAATGTTGAGGAAGCGAGTGAAGTATGCAAGGATAGAGTTTTCTGGCACTCTGTCCTCTCTGCCTACCCCCCAAGGGATATGGCGTGATGGTATGTGTGTGAAACGATATTTGTGCCGTGTAATACTTGGTTGAGATACATACGAGTACAGTATGTCGCTAACTGCTGCCAAGCCTAACGATTATGCCATAATTTTTTTTTGTAAGGAATCCTATGTCCAACAGTGGACGTCCAGGATGATGGTTACAGCAATATTGCAATAATAATATCGAAAGTTTCACAGGTGTGTTTAATTTAGGTAAGTAGATATTATGTTAGTATTATGCAAATATGAAAATACCAAACTCAAGTTATGCGTGTGTACATACTTATTGTTAGAACTTGAGTAACTTTGTTAGTGTCGGCATAAATTATAATAAAAAAAAACCGGAGGTGTCAAGGGACACCCGGATGGAACGAAGTTCTATTTTAATTATATAATTTTTTTCTGCCTTAAGCGATTTTTATCGTTATATTTTAGCCAATTTGCAAAATATCTTTATAAATTATAGCCTATGTGTTATTCTGATGTGCAAGCTATATTACTATAAATTTCATCAAAATCCATTCAGTAGTTTTTACGTGAAAGAGCAACAAACATGTTCACATCCATACATTATTACAAACTTTCACGTTTATAATATTAATAATAGGATATACAATTCCACTAGACTACCAAAACTTTTCGGCCCCGAGCTCGAACGCGAGCCGGCCACGCGGCCCGGTCACGGGCGAAAATAATTTCGTTGCGCATTATTTTGATTTTGCTATATCTCTTAAGGTATTGATTTAATTTGCATGGTCTGAAGGAAAAAAAATATCTTCATGAAATGCTCAAGCCAACTAATGTATTTAAAATGATAAGGATTAATACAGTATTTGTGTAAATAGCTTTTCAAATACCGTTTTATAATAGAACATTTTTTAAAGTATTAAAATGGATATAGTATGTTATCCTTAAGAGATAGATATATACCATCGCGGACTTTTTTGTAGACCTTTTTAAGCTGTATAATACTGTAGTACTTTATTTTGATCTATTTCGTAGGGTTCAGCCAGCGTTTGCAATGTAAGCGCAAAATAATGTGTTTATTTACGACATCACATTAGAAACCTCTAAAATTATCAGTGTTTCTCTAGTACATTATGCATATATTATACATATAAACCTTCCTCTTGAATCACTCTATCTATAAAAAAAATCGTCGCGACACCACACTGTTCAATGCGAAATAGAAATGAAAATATCTGGCTTGCTTTCTATAAGAGAGCCGACGAGCGACGCCGCACAGCTTACAATAGCTTACTATAGCAAAAAGTGTCGTGACAACTTTTCGTAAGAATTTTTTCCGTCTAGCCCCCTTTCACAACGCGCGATAAGGAACTTCGTTCCAATATTTGGCATGACAATGAATCTTAGCTGAGATGCAATAAACATGGTGCCCATTATGGTATCTAGGAAACCATATATTAGTTAAACTGTAAACAAAACTCATGGCAAGTATTATAATCGATATTCAAAGATGCCTCCATGTAATGGGTATTTATGAAAATGGAATGTTTTAAGTTCGTTCATCTTAGGTTTATCGTATGATGGTAATAGTATATTAATTTGTACACTAAAAAGTAATTCGTTATATACATATAAAACATTATACACCTGCGACATTTTTTAAATTAATTAATGTTTCTCTCGTGACTTTATTACATGTTTTAAAGTATTTTAATTAAAGTGCTGGTCAGCGATAAACGGAAGTAACGACATTCAATGTCATATTAGAGGTACGTTATAAAACATGTAATAAAACTTAAGGAAATATGTATTGAAGATGATAACTTGAACCATCTTTTTATTCGCGGGTTTTTAGATACTGTTAGATACAACAAATTTTAACATCATAGATGGCATGTATGATGCATGATGAGCAGTATTAAATGTCACAGGACAGACAAAAATTGCCGAGTTAGCCACGAACGTCAAGGATCCAGTACTAGTGGCCGGTCCAATGGCGAATGGGGAGGGAATATGGTGGGTTATGGCCGTTATGGGGCCACGCATCGCTCTGCCGTCGTCCCGGATGGAATGGACGGCCTATATCCCGACCATAGTCTATCAAAAAAAAGTACAGACAAAAAGTTACTTCTAAGATTCATGTTAGTGTATATATATATATATATATATGTGTATATATATATATATATATATATATATATATATGTGTATATATATATATATATATATATATATATATATATATATATATATATATATATATATATATATATATATATATATATATATATATATATATATATATATAGGACATTCTTTTTTAAATTTTCTGAGCTTTTCCATTTTCGGTAGCCTAATTCTATGTGGCTGGTATTGGTATTAGTGCAGAACCATCATTGTTCGTGATTGCAAATCAACCCTGGTATCGTCGATCAATGACAAATGTTGATTTGAGAGCGCTTTGAATAATCTGGTCTATGTGTCATGACATGGCTCAGCCGTTGCTTACAGCATTGTCAATTATTGGTACTTATTTATGATAATAATGCATACTAATACAGCTTATACAAATAGATTTAGCAAAATTAAATTTAATATACTTGTTATATTCTGTTTTACTAGAGGTATGTCAGTGTGTGATCACAGACTAAGAATGCAACCTTTCCAATGTTACCTATTGGAAAAGCAGAAAGCGACTAACGAAAGTGGGTATATAATACTACTGCAAGAAAAAAAAAGATTCCAATCAATTACCGAATTAAGTTGAATACTTTTAGTTCTTATAACACTTGAACTTGTTGGTACTCACTTCGTTTTTTTTTTCTATTTAAACCATCGCAAAACATCTTGGATAACTAGATATAGCATTGTAAGAAGACCATAAAACCATAACAAAGGGTATAGAATGGAAAGGAACCTTAATTGAATGTTATATAGCACTTCCTTTAACGTCGAAGGAAAATGACACATATTTATGTAAGTGATTTTCTCTATGACATTTTTGGGCTTAGGCTAAGAATTTAAGATATTACCACCACCTTCTTTCTCGTCGCTATTGTAAAAGAAGGCTGGATTACGTGACCATCTAGAATAATACTCTATGCAAACTCGTTTAGTCATCGTGGTAAAGGTTAAATATATTTCTTATTTTGGATAAAATATCACCAATCTTAGTTATCCTGTGACCATTCATTAGAATATTAATAGAGAATTAGCGTCTTATATGTTATCGTTAGTTCTTTTTTGAGGTTTTTATTTGCACACTATATTTTTAATCACCCTTAGAGATTTATATACTTTTCGTAACGATACAAATTATTTAGAAATTCACGGAGGATTTATAAAGTTCCATTTTACATAAATTGGCAACGAATCAATATCTGTATATCTTGCTAATATATGCAAATAAAATTATGAGTTGTCTATTATGTATTTTACTTACAGTTATACTATTGAAACAATAGAATAGTATTAAAATTAGCATAGTATCTTAAAACAACTGGGGCATTGACTTTAGTGCGAGGAACGTTCTTCACGCATTTCTGCTTATTGCCATTTTGATCGCCGTAAGTGTTCGTCCAAATTACTTATAGTCTCTATTAACCTTGAAGTAATAACCTTGAAGATTTTATTATATTTTTCTGTTAATTCTTAAGTAATTATCAATAGGTACCATTATTTAACTTATATTAAAATTAAACTTAATTATTTAACTTATATTAAAAAGTTTAACTGGTTAAAGGGCAACATAATTTAAGAAGTTTGTTAATACCTATATAACTAGGTATAACATAATATTACTAGCTGTGTGGTAGCGGCTTCGAATACTACCAACCCTTACTTTGCTCGTGGATGTCGTAAGAGACGACTAAGAGCCTTATAACGACTTATAGGCCAACTCCATCTGATGCCGTTTGGTCAACAATTACATTCCCAAGGAGGGTTGACGTCTGGCAGGCGGCCGGTCTTAAAACTATTGCCAATAACTTCTACAATATGTACTATGAAAGAAGAGTACATATTGTATCGACCCCAAGTGATTGGGATAAGAGTTGGAGAATGATGATGAACATAATATTACTGTATAGTTTAACTAACTGCCTATGTAGTTACTTTGCTACCGTGTACACAACAATACCATTAAAAATAAAATATTGCTCTCTTTTTTGATGTTGTAAAATGTGTCACGCCTTTACTTTGGCAATAGATTATTTTTTTAGTTCTTTTTTAGCAAAATAAAAGCTTATCGTCAATTTTTCACTTATATAATCTAATAAAGAATGGTGTGCATTCTGTTATTATAATTATTTGTATTCTATAGGTAGATCAGTCCAGCAGGGTAAATAATGGTTATATGTAAGGGAAATGTAACCAAGATGAAGTATTCTTTGATTTATTTTTGTACTATATAAAAAAATTCGAAAGTTTTTAACTTGAGGCAGAAGCTATACAATTGCTTCAGATCAGTTCCTGAAAACTGTAAACATTGATTAAGTTTTTAGTCGAAAATTAGCAAGACCCGTAGCGCTGATAAACCCATAAAAATTCTGACTAGAATCACAATCTAATTGGGCGGGGATAAGAAATGACGCCGCAGTCTTCAACTGGTTAGACAGATTTCTAAGTCTGTGAGACGTGATATGTATTCATGCGATATGCTTGTGATATCAACTATACATATATAAGTTTTAATACTCTTTGTATTAAAGAAGCCATAGAGTCAATCTGTGGTGTTAGTGGTAAGGTGTAAGATGTCTCTGACATTTCATTCCGGAGCGAAATTTGGGAAAGTTCTATAGGTTCTATGAGCAGTTGTATGTCTACACTAATCCAAAATACTGTTTTCGGCTTGGTCCTCTTGGATTTAAGGTTCAGACTAACTCTATACTATACCAAATAAATGCCGCATATCAGCTTGCATCTATAGATGTTTATTTTTCAACACAATTGATAAACCTTTTTTAAAGAACTATGGAACCATCCAACCTAAATGTTCTAATGTCACAACCACGCACCAAATGACTCACTGTGAGTGAGCCTTCTCTCAGGTAGATTGAGGATTTGGTTAATGTCGCAGAGAGCCTTTGAATGCGTAAGCACAGGACTGCACTATCTTCTATTGGAAAGCCTTACGTATAACAGAGTATGGTGAAAGGCTGATGGATAGATGGAATCGTATATGTAAAAAAAATACTAGTTTAAAAATTCTTAGATGCAATACTCCTATAATGATAGCTTCGCAATATTCGTTGTCGACGTTATGCTTTTATCCTTACTAATATTATAAATGTGAAAGTAACTCTGTCTGTCTGTCGCTCTTTCACGCCAAAACTACTGAACCGATCTAAATGAAATTTGGTACACAGATAGTCTAGAGCCTGATAAACGACATAGGCTACTTTTAATGTAAAAAAGGGGTTGTAAAGATGAAAAGTTGTAAGGAATTATCGTCATTTTTAAAGCCAGAGAAGCTTGAAACTTATTTTTAGGCTATTGATTAGATATAAATAAATATGACATATGTAAAATAAAAATAGGGGATGAAAAACTTTAGGAAAGTAAACTTTTAAGCGGGCGAAGCCGCGGTCAGAAGCTAGTATAGTATAAACAAAAGTGAATACTGTAATCAAATATTAGTAAATATATTAGAGTTAAGATATAATATTAGTTTCGTTTTCATGTCAAGGGCTAAGAACGGCAGGGTTACGACAGACAGAAAGATTATACGAATGTGAATTGTGAGGCTTCCAGCAAGGCTTCCGTTGCCTTTACGTATTATATTTTATGAGGGTCTTTCTAACTAATAGCTACTTATCTCTCCATATTAATACATGTGTATTTTAACACTTTAATTTCCATGTTAGCGTTTTTCTAGGACCGTAAATAAGATGTTACGACATTCCTTTTAAAATTTTTGTCACTAAAACATTATTTAAGTAGCAATTTATTACATTAGTCGAGATAAGTACAAAGTAAGTGACCAATAAAGATACACACTTATACGGCTTTTAAACTTTAACAGAACTTGCAATAACATAAAAAGAGCAGATTTCCTTTCTAAGAATTCGATTTGATAGATAATTTTGTATTTTATCCGTGGAACCCTTTCTATATTATTAAACCCACAGGCAATTTGTATAATGTGTCTAAAAGTGTTTCTATAAAGATATTGAATTATTTATATCATAAATAAAACAACCGATAATGGTAACGTGAATTTAAATTGAAAGAGTTCATGACTGAGAATTTTAATTCACTTTACCCTGTAAGTTTATTGCAGATGCACTTTTCTCTGTAAGTTTGTTTATGTTCATAACCAATATACAGAATATTGTTAATTTTTAAACGTAAACAGTCTTTAAAATCATATGACGAGATATCAAATTTAATACTGTAGCTTAATGAATACGTCTCATCGCGTATTAATAATACTTGAAATGTTAATCTATGAAATTTTAAATTTTATAACTTACATAGTCAGATCACAATTAATTTAGTCGCATCGTATACCTTTTCCCCTTTACGAAAGAGAATATTAAAAAAAAAGAGACTGACAGCAATAAATCTATATATGTAAACTATAACAATTTTAGAATTGTTGTTAAATTGTGTCTATTCTATGAAAATTAAAAAAAAAAAAATTTTAATGAATAAGACTTCAATCTTGTAAATTTTTTTCTATTTGTGCTTCACTAAATGGTCTAACTTTTTATTCGAAATTTTATTCGAACCTAAGTATTTTTATAAGAGCTTGGTATTTGTTATGAGATTGGTAATTTGTATATAATATTTTATCTGTGAGCATTCATAGTTATGTCACATTAGAAACAGAGATACTTATTAACAAAGGATCTTCTATTACTGAATTGAATGCAGAATATCTAAGTTATGTACTAAGTAATGTGTATGTAAATTATAAGACTATTAAATAGTGCATATTTAAAGCTCAAGCAATATAAATTAGAATACTAATTTTATTATTGGCCGCCATAAATTAGAATACTTATTTTGACAAACAACGGTTAAGTTTGATAAAATTTATCGTTTGAAATAAAATTAATGTATTGATTTTTTTTTTAATGCTCCACTCTGCACTAAGGAAATAGTCCTTGTATTGCAGAGGACTTTACAAACATGAAATTAACACAGTCAAATTATACCCAGACTCAAAACTACACTTCGTGGATCGGACAAAGTATTGTGCTGCACAGGAATCGAATCGACGGCACTGGCACGGAAGGTCGGGTATCTTAACCAATACGCCACCTGTGCAATCAAAGGAGGCGAAGGATTGTGTCTCGTCAAATTTTGTTTTACTAATGTAATTTTTCTGACGATTTTTTATTATTACTTATGGTGGTATACGAGCCAGCAGTACATCTGATGGTAAAGCTGACCATGGACCTTTGCAATACCAGAGATACAGAAAAAAAGACCGTTGCCTAACAATTAAAATCCCAAACCCAGCAAGAAAGTCGGGTTGCCGGCTTTCGTTCACCAAACGCAGCGCAAGAACAAATTACCACTGCTAAGACGTCGATTTTCTGCGAGAGTGTGATATTACCCCGAACGGATCGAGCCGCGTCGTAGATAGTAAACAACAGTGTAGCACCATTAAATGATATAGTAATACGAGCCGTAGATATATTGCCGTCACTTTTATCAGTTGTAAATATGACGCTTTCAAAATCCATAAAATCCATTTTCCTTATGGATAATTTTCGCGTAAATCTCACAAACACCTTATATTGTGAATAGTAAAACATAACAAGATAAATATTTCACGACAAATTGATAGACATTTCACTTTTAATCCAGCTTTGTTTAAGTATATTAGATAGACTAGTTAGATTTTCCAAGTCTAGGATTATCACTTAATTCTATGGTTGTCTTATCTTATTTTGTTAGGTAATTATGGTGACTATTGCTGGCCATTAGTACTAACAATCTTTTATAGAATAAAGTCCCAAAGCAATATCAATTTGTCGAATACGTGAGACCACGCACAATCAATTTAACGGCACGCGCCTATCAACCGTTCATTATAAAATGGTCCAACCAATGAGATCAAACGCGTTTTCAACATAAACGTACACGTAGCTATGTGATAGTTGGTAAGTGGTGCTACCGTTTACTCTCGCATCGTTTGAGTTTCAAATGTGCGAGTGCCCAACGCTTAGCGTTCATCCAATAATTGTGCCAGTTTGTTTAGATGGTTGGCAGATACAGTAATTGTTGGTGTCTGACCAATTACTTGGTACTTTACAAGCATAAGCTATTTAAGTTATAAGGTTCACAGACAGGTATATAGACTTTATGTTAAACAGTTTGCAGATAAGTAACTTGTAGCATATTCAGAACTCTAAAAGATTTCCTTCCTTTCAGTCGTCCTAGATTCAAAACATACCATATATTTGGGCTTGAAGCTCGAGGAGAGGTATCAATTTTATCTCTCTAATTGCTCTATGGCCATATATGGAGTAAGTCATGTATGGCATGCATGCATTTTATATATATTCCTCATTGGTACAGCGTCCGCTCTGTTAAGGTTCAAGCATAATCTGGATGGCCTCAGCGCGTTACACCAGCCCTGTATGATTCACTGGTGTGGGTGGTGCCCCTGATTGTTCATAATAGGGCTCTTTAGTTGATGTCGCATATTCTAATCAAATCGGGGTACGGAATGGCTGACATTCGTCGTGATACTTGTCTACCTTTATCGATAAGAGTCGGCGACATTAGCAGGGGGCGACAATGCCAGCCGGGATGTCTGCAGCTCGGTTCGGTATTCAGACCGTGGAGGCCTTCCAGTCAGTGGCCTCTAGCCACTACTGACGAGGGAACAAACTTAATAACGCCCGGATCAACATATGCGCTGACTTTTCGTATTTCTAGACCTTGACCCTGACCCACTCGTGGTCCCGTCGAGGTCTGTCGTATCCGTGGTACTATTCTATTTTTTCTGTGTTCGTTAAATTTTTTGGTGAGTCAGGTTTCGTATTGCATACGAGAGAAGTGGAATCTTTGTAACTCCTAGTAATTATTACATCTAAATAAATAAAAAAAACAGTTAATATGCGAAAGGAAGGTAATCTCGAAATAGTTTTATAAACCTAGTTCTAATATATCTATCTGGTTATGACGGGAATAGTAATTTAAATTAACTGTCGTTAAGTATGAAGATGAACTGAGAAACGTCAAGACGATGGTGGGAGGCGACTAAAATATCACTGTAAGCAGTGATATTTAGTCACCTCCCACTATCTTTATTTTAAGGTGTAAAGAAACTATATAAATTAGTAAACTTGATATTAAAGTGATAATGACTCTTGACTTACATAAACAAGCTTTACGAACTTAAAACAATAACTTGAGCCGTATACGCCTATATTATTATCTTCGCAGTCTCACAATGATATACATCTTGGTTTGTTGGATTGAGCCGCGATAGTGAGTAGGTATAGTATGTCGCATTTGAATAGATCAAAGTGAAATTGAGGGCACGCGGAGGCGTTTCCGTGCCGTCTAATATTTCCTATAAAGATATACATTTCCATTCAAAGACTGGTAACAATTCATTTTGCATAAAATGCATTAATAGTGCCATATAAAGACGATATGTAATTAATGGGGAGTAATTGTTATATTGTAATAGATGTAGGATGCTTGTGGGAAAATATACTATGAAAGTTATAAGATTTTTAAATGTACGTATATAATGAATTTTTTAGCGTCTTTTTTAATAAAGACGACCTGATAAAATCTCCATCACGTTATGTTCACTTAGCTATAATTTGCAGATCTTAAAATTAATAATTCGGTGTGGGAATTTTAACCACGACCTATGGAAGTTCTTATTCTAGTCAAATTTAATCTAAGCAATATGTATGTTATAAGAAGCGCCTTTTATTTTCGTTATCAAACTATTAATCGTTATCAAACTATTAACGTACATATAATTGTCATGTATGCTATGATGTTGGGATAAAGCGGATGAGCCGACTCTACAAAAGATACATCAGACTCACACCTGAACCTGAACATTTGAGATAATTCCTCAAATATGCTAGAAAATTATTTGTAGACGCAACCTATAGTAGGTTGCATTATAATTATATATTTTGTATTTTACTGAAGTTAAGCTAGATAATATATGTTATGTTTGCTGAGCTGGAATTGCCTTATTGTTGTGCGCCTGTGATATTCGACAACTCGTTTTCTGGGCCATAATACGTATTCTTCTAGCAATAAAATTTTTATATGGTCTAAGTTCTGGATATCGAAATTTTTAAAAATTGTTTATTTTGCTACTCTACAGATTTTTAGCGGCTATTGTGGCCGGTAATTTTTTGAGACTCCACGTTATGGTAGTTCACAAATAATAATAAACTTTTCATTTACACGAGTAATCTCACCACAGCTAAAATTAAATTAATCCACATCCATAACCGACTATGTAAGTGGCGTATACTTAATGTAGAAGGCACTTTGAAATCATAGTTGGTTTCGTAATGAACCCACATTATCTATATCGTAGTTATCAAAGTGTAGTAAAATTAACGTTTAATGATCACTTTCGGCTCCATTTTGTCATTTAGGAGGGTGCTCGTACATTTATTACTCTGTGGACCTCCACTGATTTCATATAAAATACATTAAAAAGCTGTTAATGTACAGGCAATGATCGTATTATATGTATATGCAAGCTGTGGTAGCAAAATGATTATGCTTAAAGGCTTTAACATGGTTTTTAATTGGGTAATATTTTCTGGTATATTTGCCTTATTAACTGAAAATAAATAAAAATAAAGAGGTAATTTATGTGGTGCTTTTATACAAAGTTGTCACTGGCTCAAAGTAAAGCACACTATTCATTATTAATCATTAAACTACTCGTTGATTAGATACATGACTATCTAAATCTTTACTATAACTATTCTGGCGAACCCAAACCCATTGATTAGCGATTTATGAACAATACTATTCTTTTTATAGAAAATCAAATTCAAAGAACGCTGAAAGGTTGCATTCATAGTTATAGATATATAACTAGCTTTTGCCCGCGACTTCGTCCACGCAGAAGTCATTACTGACAGAGTTAAATAGAAAAAGCAATGCAAGGTGTTCAAACTTTATCGCTAGGACGATGAATTAACAGTGTCAGAAACTGGAATGCGGTCGCCGCTTTCTGCGAGTTAGTTGTCTAACGGAATTAGGCAATAGGGTGGGCCCGAGAGAAAATACTCTACGTTGACACGCTCTACCGTCGGTGCTTTGGGGACAAGCGCAAGCGTGAGTACCTGTATTGAGGTTCACTGCATGAGGTCTTCGACTCGAGATGATACCCGGTTACGGTGGCCCGCCCGCATAACGTAGATGTTGCCCGCATAACGTAGATGATGATTTATTGTGGTAGGGCCACACTGTTGATAGTTCTCTATCTACAGCCGCAGGCAGGCCCGACCGGGGTGGTACCACACTCTCGCAGAATATCGACGTATGAATGGTGGCTTTTGCCGCTGTGCTTCGTTCGGTGAGCGAGAGAGCCGGAGCCTAACTTTCCGGGTGTGTTTTCGTGTGGTGGGTTCTGGTGATGCTTGAAATTTACGGTGGTAAGGTCTTGGTTGGGGCATTGGGCGTGAGGGGCTGATATGGGGTACAGGGAGACCCGGTGGGAATGGTCACCGCCGGCCACCTGCCGGTCAGCAGGGGACCCGAGCCCAGGACTATCCCCCCTGGGAGGCTGTCCCGCCAACCGGCGAAAATCCCGTTGCGGAGTCGTCGTGCCGGGGTGGGAAACCGGAGTGGAGCCCGACGACTACGGGCGGGGGGGCACCGGGGGCCCTTCCGTGCTTCGTGTCAGCTCCTCACAAAACCCACCCTCCAACCATGTACTATGCCCCGCACCTTTTTTTTTGGCATCACCGGACCCCATTCCACGAAAGTACACTCCCTTCCTCTTCTTATACAAAACCCATGAAAAGGAAACACAAAAAGAGAAGGTTTTACACGGCGGTCCCTCTATCCACATTTGACGTGGACTTTTGTAACATTAGGGGTTTACACAGCAATCTCGACGCCGTCCACCAACACCTCGAGACGGCGCGGCCTGCCTTGCTCTTTTTAACGGAGACGCAGATAAGTGCCCCGGATGATATTTCGTACCTGAATTATCCAGGCTACGAGTTGGAACACTCCTTCCACCGTAAAGCTGGGGTGTGCGTATTCATCCGGGATGACATCTGTTGTCGCCGCCTTAGGGCCCTCGAGCATGGTGACCTGTCAATTTTATGGTTACGCGTAGACTATGGAGGGTATACCCGCATCTACGCGTGCCTCTACAGGTCCCATGGCAGTGATTCAGGCTCAACTCAATTATTCGAGAACGTTCAATGGGGGATTGACGAAATATTGGAGCAGTGTCCATCAGCGGAGGTGGTGGTTCTTGGAAACTTTAATGCTCATCATAAAGAGTGGTTGGGGTCCCGAGCCACTAACCTCTTGGGTAGGCATCTCTTCAATATGGTCTCGGCCTATGGTCTCTCACAACTGGTAACACAGCCCACCCGTGTTCCAGACATTGAGAGCCATGAGCCATCTCTACTGGATCTTCTGCTGACTACACACCAGCACGGATACCGGGTAGTGGTCGAAGCTCCTCTTGGGTCATCTGACCACTGCTTGGTCCGTAGCAAAGCCCCTATTGCGAGGCCTAATCGCTCTAAAGCGACTGGGACTCGCAGAGTCTGGCAATATAAGTCAGCAGATTGGGATAGGCTTCGCGAGTTCTACGTATCCTACCCATGGAAGCAGCTTTGCTTCGCCTCTAGGGACCCTGACATTTGTGCGGATTGCGTTACCGATACCGTTATTACGGGGATGGAATTATTCATCCCTAACACCAAAATACCGGTCGGTGGCCGCAGCCGGCCTTGGTTTAATAAAACCTGCAGGACGGCTGCACAGCAAAAGCAGTCCGCATACCAGGCCTGGAATAGGGCCCAAAACTGTCGGGACCCAAATGTTAGGGAGGAGAAGCGAAAATTTAATGCTGCTTCTAGATCTAGTAAGAAGGCTATTGCCAGAGCCAAGGCGGAACATGTTGCCAGAATCGGCGAGCGATTGGAGAGCTATCCCGCCGGGAGTCGTGCATTCTGGTCGCTCGCCAAAGCTGCCCAAGGCAACTTCTGCCAGTCCAATCTCCCACCACTGCAGAAAAATGATGGCAGTCTAGCCCACAGTGCAAAGGAGAAGGCCGATCTTTTAGGTCAATTCTTTGCCTGTAACTCAACTTTGGACGCTGGAACCGCCACACCACCTATCATCCCGCGGTGTGAAAGCTCTTTGCCTAAAATCCGCATTACGCAGCGAGCGGTGAGGCGGGAGCTGCGGCTAATAGACGTACATAAGTCGAGCGGGCCGGATGGCATCCCTGCAGTGGTCCTGAAAACGTGCGCCCCCGAGTTGACCCCCGTCCTCACACGCTTATACCGACTTTCCTATGATACTTGCAGGGTTCCATCTTCGTGGAAGATAGCCCATGTCCACCCGATCCCGAAAAAGGGAGACCGGTCGGACCCGTCGAATTACAGGCCGATTGCGATTACATCCTTGCTCTCCAAGATAATGGAGAAAATAATCAACCATCAGCTTCTGCAGTACCTTGAGGATCATCAGCTGATCAGTGACCGCCAATATTGGTTTCGTCATGGCCGGTCGGCTGGTGATCTTCTTGTGTACCTCACTCACCGTTGGGCGGAGGCCTTGGAGGGCAAGGGTGAGGCGCTAGCGTTCAGCCTAGATATCGCGAAGGCGTTCGACAGGGTTTGGCACAGGGCCCTTCTATCGAAGCTACCATCATATGGAATCCCCGAGGGACTCTGTAATTGGATCACCAGTTTTTTGGATGGTCGGAGCATAAAAGTAGTCGTCGATGGCTCCTGCTCCGAGACCATGCCCATTAATGCTGGTGTACCACAAGGCTCGGTGCTCTCCCCGACGTTGTTTATTCTGCATATCAATGACATGCTCTCCATAGAGAGTATTCGTTGCTATGTGGATGACAGCACGGGTGACGAGCGATACACCGAGCATCAGAATGTCCCTCGGAGTATGTTACAGGAAAGACGGGCTCAACTTGTGTCTGAAGTCGAGCGCTCTCTAGGGCGGGCCTCAAAATGGGGTGAACGGAATTTAGTCCAGTTCAACCCCACTAAGACACAAGTTTGCGCGTTCACTGCGAAGAAGGACCCTTTTATCATAGCGCCTCAGTTCCAAGGAGTAACTCTCCAAATCTCCGAGAGTATTGGGATCCTCGGCGTCGAGCTATCGAACAAGGTCCAGTTTGGGAGTCATTTGGAGGACAAAGCCAAATTGGCAAGCAAAAAGTTGGGCGTGCTGAGCAGGGCCAGGCGGTACTTCCGCCGAGTCAACGTCTTGTGCTATATAAAGCACAAGCTCGTCCTCACATGGAGTACTGCTCTCATCTCTGGGCAGGCGCGCCTAAATATCAGCTAGACCCACTTGACTCCCTACAAAGGCGGGCAGTTCGAATCGTCGGTGATCCCAATCTCACGGACAGACTAGAGTCGCTGGAGCGGCGGAGAGACTTTGGGTCACTCTGTGTACTCTACCGGCTCTTTCACGGGGAGTGCTCTGAGGAACTGTTTGACTTGGTACCACCGTCACCATTATACCACCGTACCACTCGACACCGTAGCAGGGTTCATTCATTTCACCTGGAAACGATATGGTCCTCGACCGTACGTTTTCAGCGATCATTTCTCCCACGTACATGTAAGATCTGGAATGAACTACCTGCTGCTGTGTTTCCCGAGCGCTATGACATGTCCTTCTTCAAACGAGGTTTAAGAAGAGCTCTTCCTTCACGGTAGGCAGCGGCCTGTCCATGTGCAGCAGCATTACTTACCATCAGGTGTGCTGTTTGCTCGTTTGTCACCGTAGACAATAAAAAAAATAAAAAAAATAAAAAATGTACGTGTACGGCGCGCTATGGGGCCACGCGTCACCTCGGACGGATTGGGCGCGGTGTGTCTATATACCATAGCCGGTCACTAAAAGAAAAGGTTGTTCAAAGTTCTATTCATTCTACAAATTATATTGCCTTTAATTTACTATTAACGGTATGACCATGGGATAAAAATATAATTAGCGCCACTCTTTATTTGACTGTTATGTTTCACCAGCAGAGTTGCAACCTCGTTAGATATGATTTATTATTTGAGTTATAGAGTGAACATTTTTGAAGATAAACTTAACCTGTATCTTAAACCCTTAGGCAAGAATCTATTGCCGTCTACTATGTCTATCGTGTGAGCTCTCACGCCGGCACTGGTCGTCACGACGGCACTGGTGCAGTTTTGATGGAGAGGCAGAGAGAAACACGTATTTATTTATTTTTACCGAAGAATATTTGTACGTAATTTGAAAAGAATCTATAAAGAAATCTCCCCATACACACTTTGCCACTTTGTTACACCCCCTTAGGGGGGGAATTCATAAAATCCTTTCATACTGAATCTCTATGTCATAAAAAGAAACGTGCGTCAAAATTTAATGTTTCTAGTTTTAATAGTTTCGGTTTGGCGGTAATGAGTCGTTTAACCCGCTTCACAAGCCTAATTTACACAACCAGAGGGTGAAAATTGACAAATGCCGGATATTAATATAGAATGTTTGATTCGACTCGTAATTTGAAAAGAATCAATAAAGATTTTTTTCTCCCCATACAAACTTTGCCACTCTGTTTTACCCCCTTAGGGGTGTAATTTCGTATAATCCTTCCTTAGAAAATTTCTACGTCATAGAAAGAAACCACTGTCAAAATTTCAAGTTCCCAACTTCAATAATATCGGCTTGGCGCGAATGACTTAATGAGTCCTCCAACCCGCTTCACAGGCCTAATTTACACCCCCAGAGGGTGAAAATTAAGAAATGCTGAAACACGTGTTTATTTATTTTTACTAAAGATAATTTGTACGTAATTTGAAAAGAATCGATAAAGATTTTTTTCTCCGAACATTTTTTTTAAATTGACATAACTTTTTATTTATAAACCAATTGATATGAAATAAAAATGTTAAGTGGAGCTTACCACAATACATTAGCGAAAACCGCGTCTAAATCGGATAAGCCGTTTCTGAGATTAGCGTGCACAAACGCACAGATAAACAGACAAAAATTTTAACAGTCATTGTTTTGGGTTATATTTGTGTTGATAAAGGTCCCAGTAATACTTTTTCTCATATATCTTCCTTGTACGGACAGCGATCCGTTACATTTTTATTATATGTATAGATAGATATAGATTTCGCTTATTTCTTTATTTGTAGCATATTTATTTATCTCATATTGATTGATTTCATTGTTGATAATTGGTTTTTACCCACCACCTCCTATTAAACATTTTTAGTCACATTTAAGACCAAGTCTATTGTTATCTACTGGACACAGTTCCAAATATCATGTAGTCAAGAATTTATTGACGGAAAAATCCGATAACTCATTTTGCCTCCCTTGAGATTTCTAAACCGAGACATTATCAATTATCATTGACAGATTACATACTTACCTCGATAGACCAATTACTTAAGAATTTATAGCAACGTATGATTCAAGAAACTATAGAGAAAAATATCTATAAATAAGTATTTTAAAACATCTGAGGTACAAGTATTGGTGTATATGTTCATATTTTTATTTTCATAATTCAGTTGAGATATAACTGGCACGTAAAGAATAAAAATATAGGCGATCATAGTGGTAGGACCATGCTGTTGACAGTTTTCTATATACAGACGCGGGCCGATCCGTCCGGGGTTGTAACCACACTCTCGCAAAAGATCGACGTCTGAGTAATGGTAATGTGCTATTGCGTTTCGTTCGGTGAGCGAGAGAGCCGAAAGCCCAACTGGGCGGGTTTGGAGAATTTATTGGTAGGCAGCGGCTTAAGCTATAGGTATCCTTGGTATTGCAAAGGTCCGGTGGGCGGCAGTGACACTTACCATCAGGTGTGCTGCTTGCTCACTTGCCATAATAAGCAATAAAAAAAAATTGTACATGACGCGTATTCAAAATTACTTTATCGGTTTTGTAGCTATCTGTCACAGAGATCAAGCTATATTTTAAGGACTATAGTAAATACATTAAATTATTTTTTACTTATAGTTTACATTTTTATCACTACAGAGCGAATAATTTTTAAATCCCTTCCAATAACATGTGCGCTTATTATATTTTAATGGGCGCAGTTCTTAACTCAGCTCTGTTACTGAATATCCTGAATTCCTGACGGTAACAGTACAATTACGCCTGATTGAGAATTTTAACTGCCGTCCTAAACTCAGAATTGTCATATAATTATTGTACTAGATTCAATCCAAATCATTATCATCATCACAGCCCATATATCCCACTGTTGGGCTCGGGCCTCCTCCGTAATGGGAGGGAAATTAACCTACTATACCATGCTGGTCAGAAGTGTTGGTATAGGGTTTAGTTTAGAATTCCTTGTCTTGCATAGATGTTATGTATGCGTTTTATATCCCTTAGTCGACTCTTACGATCACCCACGGGTAAGACAGAGAATAATGAATTGTATTCTTACTCCGTTACTACACGGATAAAATTCAAATATTAACTCGTTAAGTAATCCAATGACGTATCCACTGCTGGACATAAGTATCCTAAGTCATCAGACATTTAACATTGCAATAGTTGTGTAAAATTGAATAGAAAATCCTATATAATCCTATTTATAAATGAAATTACGGTACCCTGCAAATAATTGCGCACCGCACGTAAAATAGCTTCATCGGACGTTCACATCTCGTACAAAAGAGTTGTTAGAAATCGGCTTTTCATCGTAGGTCAACGGCCCGCGACTGTTCAGGATATGCACATAGACAAAACATCACATGACAAAAGCTTGGCGTATCTCCGACGTTAAATACTACAGTTCTTTGACAGTGTCGACTTACTTGCGTCATATTATCATGACTGTGTCGTATGACAAAACCGCATAAGGTGATGCTTCAATGCTGTGTTGGTTCGTAAAATATCAGGTTTCGAATTACGTTTTATATTATATGAGTTGTTCAAGCCTCACGTGTTCTCTGTATACGTATCGACAACTACATGACATTTCTATTTGGAACGCTTCTTTTCTAAACATCTCTGCATTATTTTTTTGCAATGGAGTAAGAATACAATTCACCCCTTATACTCTATGTTACTCGTCGTTATCGTCAAAGATGACTAAGAGCCATGATATACAGATAGCATCTATGCTGAGAAGGAAAACTCCAAATATAGTCCTATACCATCCTGTCTGATCAGCGTGGTTTACGAATAGGTGGACCATCGGTTCCGAATACTTACTTGTCTTTGGTAAAAAGCAAATACATCTAGACTCAGAGTTTTCCGTTTGATGACGGAATAAGAATACAATTCAATGAGAGAAGAACCTTCTAGAATGAGCTTCTGATGAAGCTCTCATCTCATCATCATCTCAGCCCACACATGTCCCACTGTTGGGCTCCGGCCTCCTTCATAATGGAAGGGAAATTGACCTACTATACCGCGCTGGTCGGACGTGTTGGTATAGGGTTTTATTTCGAGTTTTCCTTTTCTTGCACAGATGCCATATTCGTATTATATCCCTTAATCGTCGTTTACGATACCCATGGGTAAGATAGGGTGGTGAATTGTATTCTTACTCCGCCACCACAGGGAAAATGAAGAATGAGCTTACAATCCATAAATATGGGTAGTACAGTTTGGTTGATAGAATCTATATATTCCCCAATAAATTGTTCGTTTACAGTATAAAACAGTTGATTATATAATAATTTATAGTTATATTAAAGTGACTGCATACGTGTTTTTGGTTTTCTAATTTCTTTCTACATTCTCTACTTCCACAGAATATAATCATTATTATTTGTAATCTTATTGGGTCGGATTTTTATTCTAATCAGTTTAGTCCGTATATATTATATATTTTTTCTTCGGAGAGAGTGCCGACTGTCCTCCATAATATAAAGGGATATCGGTATTCTAGGACTTACATATATTAGGACATTTAAGGATACGGATTCTTCGTATAGACTATTAGATTGTTAAAATATTGTGAAGTCTAGATGCCGCAAATTTCATTAATTTTATAGATATGTTAAACTGCTAAATAATAACTCCTCATGATGTTTGCTTTCACCGATAATGTAGGCGATAATTAACAATTTACGATTTAATTTCTAAATTGTGAAGGTCAAATATGCACGTCGTGATGCTCGTAGTCAAGATCATAGCTTTCTATTGGTTCATATTGGACTATCATAACAAAATTGACTGATAATGATTATTATTTTAAAATCCTATTAAATTAAATTTATAATTTTGTTTTAAAATAATTTTCTTTACGCATTTATCTACGATATTGGATATCTATCAAATGAGATTTGCTTCAGCTGTTCGGGTCATTTATCATTAGATTTTTGATTAACGAGCGCTATTCTAATTTCAGACTAGATTTTGTTATAATGCACTTAATAAAATTTTAATAGGTTTATTACTAAACAGTATTTTTTTGTATGTCTTTTCTGTGGAAAGTCATAAAAGTAGCTAAAATAATGCCAGGCGAATGGCTAGGAACAGTCTGCTTAGAAAATTATAACACCAATCCTGAATAAAGGAATGAAAAAAGGAGTAGTAATAATAGTACATAATGATTAATATGATTACTCTTCATCTCAATTCATATACGCCCCACTTCATTACTTCACATTTGTAGGGAATTTGACTAATTGTATTCTTACTCCATCACCATATGGAAGATGACTATACTTTTTTTTTATTTTTTATTGCCGGTGGTGGCAAACGAGCAAGCAGCACACCTGATGGTAAGTGACACTACCGCTCATGGACCTTTGCAATACCAGGACACAGCTAGGCCTCTGCCAACCGTGAAGAAAGAGCTCTTCTTAAACCACGTTTAAAAAAGGACATGTCATAGCGCCAGATCGAGATGCCAGATCTTGTACGTACGTGGTAGAAATGATCGCTGAAAACGTATAGTAGATGTCCGTATCGTTTCCAGGTGAAATGGATGAACCCTGCTGCGGTGTCGAGTGGTACGGTGATAAAATGGTGACGGTGGTACTAAGTCAAATAGTTCCTCAGAGCACTCCCCGTGAAAGAGCCTGTACACAGAGAGACCCAAAGTCTCTCCGGCTCCTCAACGACTGCAGTCTTTCCGTGAGATTGGGATCACCGACGATTCGAACAGCACGTCTTTGCAGGGAGTCAAGTGGGTCTAGCTGATATTTGGGCGCGCCTGCCCAGAGATGTGAGCAGTACTCCACATGAAGGCGTACTTGTGCCTTATATAGCACAAGACGTTGTCTCGGTGTGAAGTACCGCCTGGCTCTGTTCAGGACGCGCAGCTTTTTACTTGCCAATTTGGCTTTGTCCTCCAAATGACTCCCAAACTGGACTTTGCTTGATAGTTCCACGCCAAGGATCCCAATACTCTCGGCAATTTGGAGAGTTACTCCTTGGAACTAAGGCGCCATGACAAACGGGTCCTTCTTTGCAGTGAACGCGCAAACTTGTGTCTTAGTGGGATTGAACTGGAATAAGTTCCGTTCACCCCATTTCGAGGCTCGCCCCAGAGAGCGCTCGACTTCAGACACAAGTTGAGTCCTTCTTTCCTGTAATATACTCCGAGGAACATTCTGATGCTCGGTATACCGCTCGTCACCCGTGCTGGCATCCGCATAGCAATGCATATTCTCTATAGAGAGCATGTCATTGATATGCAGGATAAACAGCGTCGGGGAGAGCACCGAGCCCTGTGGTACACCAACGTTAATGGTCATGGTATCGGAGCAAGAGCCATCGACGACGACTTTTATACTCCGACCATCCAGGAAGCTGGCGATCCATTTACAGAGTCTCTCGGGGATTCCATAAAAAGGTGGCTTCGATAGAAGGGCCCCGTGCCAGACCCTATCGAACGCCTATGCGATATCTAGGCTGAATGCTAGCGCCTCACCCTTGCCCTCCAAAGCCTCTGCCCAACGGTGTGTAAGGTACACAAGAAGATCACCAGCCGATCGACCAAGTCGAAAGCCGTATTGGCGGTCACTGATCAACTGGTGATCCTCAAGGTACTGCAGAAGCTGGCGGTTTATAATTTTCTCCATTACTTTGGAGAGCAAGGATGTTATCGAAATCGGCCTGTAATTCGATGGGTCCGCCCGGTCTCCCTTTTTAAGGATCGGGTGGACTTGGGCGGCCTTCCACGAAGATGGAACCCTATTAGTATCGTAGAAAAGTCGGTATAGGCGCTTGATGACGGGGGTTAACTCAGGGGCGCTCGTCTTTAAGACCACTGCAGGGATGCCATCCGGCCCCCCGACTTATGGACGTCGAAAAGCCGCAGTTCCCGCCTGACCGCTCGCTGCGAGATACGGATTTCAGGTAGAGAGCTGTCACACCGCGGGATGGTAGGTGGTGTGGCAGCTCCCGCGTCCAAAGTCGAGTTACAGGCAAAGAATTGACCTAAAAGATCGGCCTTCTCCTTTGCGCTGTGGGCTAGGCTTCCATCGCTTTTCTGTAGTGGTGGGAGATTGGACCGGCAGAAGTTGCCTTGGGCAGCCTTGGCGAGCGACCATAATGCACGTCTCCCAGCGGGATAACTCTCCAATCGCTCGCCAATTCTGGCAACATGTTCTGCCTTGGCACTGGCAATAGCCTTCTTACTAGATCTAGAAGCGGCGTTAAATTTTCGCTTCACCTCTCTGATGTTCGGGTCTTGACAATTTTTAGCCCTGTTCCAGGCCCGATATGTGGAGTGCTTCTGCCGTGCAGCCGTCCTGCAGTTTTTGTTAAACCAAGGGCGGCTGCGGCCGCCGACGGGTATTTTGGTATTCGGGATGAATAAATCCATCCCCGTAATAACCGTTTCGTTAACGCAGTCCGCACAAACGCCAGGGTCCTCAGAGGCGAAGCAAAGCCGCTTCCATGGGTAGGATGCGTAAAGCTCACGAAGTCCATCCCAATCTGCTGACTTATATTGCCAGACTCTGCGAGTCCCAGTCGCTGTAGAGCGATTAGGCCTCGCAACAGGGGCTCTGCTACGGATCAGGCAGTGGTCAGACGACCCAAGAGGGGCTTCAACCACTACCCGGTATCCTTGCTGATGTGTAGTCAGGAGAAGAGCCAGTAAAGAAGACTCATGGCTCTCAATGTCTGGGACACGGGTGAGCTGTGTCACCAGTTGTGAGAGTAGGCCGTGACCATATTGAAAAGATATCGACCCTGGAGGTCAGTGGCTCGGGACCCCAACCACTCTTTATGATGAGCGTTGACATACATACATATCATCACGCCATATCCCTTGCAGGGTAGGCAGAGAGAACAGAGTGCCAGAGAACTCTATCTCTGCATACTTCACTCGCTTCCTCAACATTCATAATTCTCTTCATACATGCTCGCCGGTTTCGGAGACTCTTGACTCCACCTTCCTTCAGTACATGACCGATCTGGTCTAGGTAGGTTAGTCTCGGTCTCCCTCGGTACCTACATCCTTCCACTTTCGCATTGTATATCTTCTTAACCAGGCGTTCGTTCGGCATTCTTTCCACATGTCCGAACCATCGGAGCATTCCCTTTCGCATCTTTACACCAATACTCTCTTTCATACCTACTCGCTCTCTTACGTCGTCGTTACGAATGCGGTCGGTCAGCCTAACTCCACAGATTTTCCGCAGAGATCGCATTTCGACCGCATTAATTTTACTATCATACTCTTTTGTGCATACCCAACTCTCGCTTCCATACAGTAATGTTGGGACAAGCACTGCATTATGTATTGCTACACGTGCCTTCTGGCTGAGGTGGTGGCTGCCGAGAAGTTGCCCCAGCGCTCCGTTCACTCTATTTCCCGCATTCACTCTTCGCTCTATATCAGTGGTGTACCTTCCATCTCGGCTAAATCCACATCCAAGATATACAAATTGGGATAGATACAAGATATACAATACGGGCACCCAGCCTTTGACATTATCGGCTGCAGATCGAAAATCTTACCTTCATCTATACTATGTTAAAATCGGTACTACAGCTGATCAAGTGATAGATTATCTGCGAACTATTTCACTTGAAGATGACTGCTCTGCGGAGACTTTGAAGTCCCGAGGAGAATATGCGTCTTTCAAATTAACTGTGCCCCAAAAACATGTAGACAAATATCTATCGCCTGAAAATTGGGCTGAAGATATCTGCATAAAGCCATGGCGTAATCCATTACCAGGACGAAGTAATCGTGGGGGTTCCTTTCGTACGCAAACAGACCCGCAAATTAAAAACTAAGCATATAGATATTTTTTATCAAAACGTAAGAGGTTTGAAAGGTAAAACTAGTGAAATAAAATCTGTTCTATATCAGTTCAGCTCCAAGGTACTCGCATTAACAGAAACAAGACTAGACAGTAGCATCCACGACTCTGAATTATTTCCACCGGACTATGCCGTTCTACGACACGACAGGTTCGTAAATGGAGGTGGTGGCGTACTACTAGCCGTTCGTGAACCATATAAGCTTCGTACCATTAGCTGTAACTGCCGTCCCGATGATGAAATCGTAGCTGGTCTAATTAGTGCGGGGAGTTACAGTTTTATATGTTGTGTCGTATATCTACCACCACGAATACCTAACACACGGTACTATTCTGTATTCGAGTGCATTGAACATCTTGTTACCTCACAAAAGTCACCAGTTATAGTGATCGGTGATTTTAATCTATATTCAGCATCTAAGTCGGTGCGCGAACATTATAAACTATTATTAACATCATGTAACTTAATTCAAAATAACAATGTTACTAATAACTTGGATCGCATTCTTGACCTAGTACTTAGTCGTAAGGACCAAATAATTCTCTCTGTTACAGAATCTGAGCATGGGCTTGTAAAGTCAGAGAAACACCACCTATCTCTTATAATCAATACCTTTGTTAACAGATTTTATTCATTTTATAATAATCAGTGTCAACAATCATCTGCTAATATTAATAGTTTACCCACTCGTAATTTTCGAAAGGCAAACTATTACGATTTATACTTACGTTTATATAACACGGATTGGTCAACAATATATAACTGTCCTAACACTAACGATGCGGTTAATCAGTTATATACAATAATAAACAAACATATTGAAGAAACAGTACCTTATAGCATACCTCCAAATGGAATATATAATAAATATCCAACTTGGTACAATCGCGAAGTATTATACTATTTAAATCTAAAGAATTATTATCACAAATTATATAAAACTTTCAATAACCAATTATATTATGCATTTTTTACATATTATCGTAAACAATTTAAATCTTCATCAGACACCAGCATGAGAATACACTTAAGTAAAATAGAAAACGACATATTATATAACCCTAGTACATTTTGGACACACATTAAGGAGCATAAACATTCTAACGAACCGTCATCTTTTGGAATGACCGAACCACTACAAGTTGCAAACGCATTTGCGTTGCACTTTCAGAGTGTATTTCAATCACATGCGCCTACGCTTGATGCTCAAGCGACACTGGCAGCGGTCGCGGCCTCACCGGTACCGCCGCCTCCTCTTGCCTCCGATGTGTTCGTCTGTGTGCGTAATATCGAGAAATCAGATGTTTTATTAGCCTTAAAAAAACTCAAGCCGAAGTGGACTCAAGGGCCCGACGGTATTCCACAGTTCATTGTTAGAGACTGCTATCAGATATTTTTAGAGCCTTTGCTACACATCTTTAATCAGTCTATTAAAGAAAAAACCTACCCACATCTATGGAAAACAAGTAAGGTCATTCCCATACATAAAAGTGGGTCGAAATCCGAGATACAAAATTATCGCGCTGTTGCGGTACTGTCAGTATTTGCAAAAATTCTAGAATCAGTATTATATGCACTGATCTACAAGCAATTACGTGGATGGTTTAGTGATCAGCAGCACGGCTTTTTACCTAACCGATCCACTGCAACTAATCTATTAACCATATCATCCATGATATCAAATGTAATAGATGCTAAAAAGCAAGTGGACGTGGCTTACCTTGATTTTCAGAAGGCATTTGATCTAGTGGATAATGACCACCTATTGTTCAAAATGGCATCAATAGGATTCTCGGAACAGCTTATTTTCTTTTTCTGCAACTATTTGGCGGACCGTAAGCAATATGTTGCGTACAAAAGATGCTCTTCTTCCACATATAGTGTAAATTCTGGTCTAGGTCAGGGCAGCTGTTTGGGCCCATTACTGTTTTTAATACTAATTAATGATCTACCATACAAAATTAAGCATAGTCTCTGTCTAATGTTTGCAGATGATGTCAAACTTGCATTGACCATAGATTCACCATCAGATTGCGCGCTATTACAAGCGGACATTAATAGCGTTCAAGAATGGGGCAAACTCAACAGCTTGAACCTAAACATTGATAAATGTGTTGTAGTAACGTATAGTCGTATTCGGTCCCCAATAAACTATAACTATCACATTGCTAGCAAACAACTGAAACGTGTTGACACCGTAAAAGATCTAGGTACATGGTTTGATAGCAACTATACATTTAAAAACCATATTTCGAAGATATGTGACCAAGCTAGGAGGAATTTAGGTTTTGTACTGCGACAGTCAAAAAATTTTAATAATAAATTAACATTTAATATTTTATACAATGCATATGTTCGTAGTACTTTAGAAACTAATGCTATTGTTTGGAATCCCAACACAATACAATTAACTCAAAAAGTTGAGAGAATACAAAAAACATTTATTCGTTACCTATACAAAAGAATTTATTTTTATTACCCCTATCTATACCCCACATTATATGTAATAGGTATGGTAGAACATCATATGTTGGCGACGCGTCGTAACACAGCATTAGTAAAATATTTCTTCAGACTAATACGAGGTTCTGCCTACAACTCGTTACTTTTAGCAGAAATAAAATTCAATGTGCCTCGCCAGGTTGTAGGTAAATTGCGCGAGCGACAGCGACCTCTACTGGCGTCACATACAGCGCGCACTAGCATAGGTCAATTCGCACCACTTCCTCGCGCATTACACTACATCAATGAGATACTAGCCTCTGAACCTTCACTAGACTTATTTTCTTGTACAGAGAGATGTTTTATGTCTGTAGCTGAGAAGTATGTGGAGGCACTGACCATTAGCAGTAGTATATGTTGATCCAAGTTTATTATATTATATCTTTACTGTAATTATTCAATACATCTTTTATAATATGTTATTCTCCTGTTTGTATAAAAATATTGTCTATTATTGTGTATGGCACGCTGTTAACAATAATGAAATTAAATATAAATAAATAAATAAATAAATAAAATTCATCCACTTGCTCTAGTACATCATTACCTATTGTTACTCTTACATCTGTTCTGGTTTTATCTCTTTCAAAGACCATTATTTTGGTTTTGCTCACATTCACGCGTAGACCCCTTTTCTTACAATCTTCTGTCATTGTGTCGACTAGGGTCTGCAGGTCAGTCGCTGACTGTGCCAGCAGGACTGCATCATCTGCATAAAGCAGAGCAGTGACCACTGAGTCGCCCATCTGGACTCCCACATTCATATCGTTCAACCTTTGGAGACATTTATCCAGATATATGATAAACAGCCTGGCTGACAGAACGCACCCCTGCTTAACGCCGATATTGACGTCAAACCAAGGCGACATTCCATCATCCAGCCGCACACAGGCTCTACAGCCCATGTAACTGGACTGCACAGCCTGTAGCAGTTTACCGTTAATACCATACTCCGGTAAAATGTCCCAAAGTTCATTTCGTACAACCGTGTCAAATGCTCTTTCCAGATCCACAAAACTGCAGAAAACCCTTTGACCTAGAGCCAGATGCTTCTCCACAATGTTGCGCAGAGAGAACACTTGATCCATGCATCCCCTTCCACTCCTGAAACCTCCTTGTGTCTCACACAGTAAACCATCGGACACCATCCTCATTCTCCTTTCAATAATTTTTCCATACACTTTTGCTGCCAAACTGGTCAAGCTTATGGCTCTGTAATTTGCGCAGTCATAACGTGAACCCTTGTTTTTAAACAAAGGCACGATGACTGCGCTATTCCAGTCCCTGGGAACCATTCCCGAGCTCCAACATAAATTGAGGAGCAACAGGAACGCCTTCCAGACACAAGAGCCACCAAGCTTGATCATCTCGGCAGACACCATATCAATGCCCGCTGCCTTACCATTTTTCAAACTTCTTATCGCCCATTCAACTTCATCCATACTGATGCCATCGGAGGACGCCGTTGTCGAATGTTGATCTACTAAACCACATCCAACACCGGCGCCAACCGTAGCATCCGCATACATATCGCCAAATATTCACTCCATCGGCTTAACACGTCTTGTGTTTGTGTAAGAATGTCTCCACCTTTAGACCTTATTTTATTCATTCTGAAGGCTGACCAACCACCCCGAGACTTCTTCACCTCCCTCCAAAAGAGTTTGGTGTTACCCTCGAAGTTTTTAGTCAGCCTATCTTCTGCACTCATACTTGCTCTATCACGTTTCTCTTTCACTAAGGCCTTGGTGTCATTCTTACATTGCCGATATATTTCTTTCTTCTGTTCAGTCATACTGTCATTCAGATTCAAAGAAGAGACATAGTCCAGCCACGCTTTCTTCTTTTGCTCTACGGAAGCTGCCACTTCCGCATCCCACCATGCATCACTATTTGTTTTTCTATGCTTCTTTGAACTTCCACATACTTCTTTCGCTGTATCTACCATACTCTCTTTCAATACTCTCCAGCATTCTTCAATGTCCGATTGCGGCTGGCTTGCCATCGTCAGCCGTTCTCGGACACCCTCTGCATACTTTTCTCTTACACACTCTTCTTGCAACCTTTCAACCTTTATTCTTTCAAGCCCTCCGAAGTGGACACGCTCTCGCCAGTGCTTCCACTTTCTGAACAGACCACTAAATCTCGCAATAACGAGATAGTGGTCCGTGTCGACTGTGGGGCCCCTGTAGGCTCTTGCGTCCAATATTTTGCTTCGGAGGCGACTGTCTACCAAAATTAAATCTATTATGCTTTTCTGTTCATTCCTTCTCCATGTATACATATGGGTGTCCTTATGTTGGAAAAATGTGTTTGACACAATAAGGTTTCTCTCCATGCATACATCCGCTATGAGCCTACCTGCGTCGTTCACTCTCTTATCACCAAATGGACCAAGTACGTCCTCATAGTCGGGACGCTTGGTCCCCACCCATCCGTTCAAATCTCCGCATACAATCACGCGTTCACTGGTTTCTGCCATATCCAAAACTTCCCTAACATTGTCCCAAAACTTCTCTAGGTCTGATGCCACCGAGGATCCTACGGGAGCATATGCTACAACCATGAATACCTTGGTGACACCTAGTTTTATACGGACCCAGAGAAGTCTGGGATCATACATTCCGTAATCCTTCACACCTGAGGCCAAGCGAGAGGACAACAGCACTCCTACCCCCATGCTGGCTCGATCGCTCTGTGGTACACCAGACCACAGAGCCATCCCGCCACCAGGAAGATCGCAGGCGTCGCTGCCCCTTCGCTTGGTCTCTGTTACACAGAGCACGTCTAGCTGTTTGTCCGCCATGACGGATATCAGCTCGTGAAACTTACCTTCCACACAACCTCTTACATTCCACGTGCCCACCCGGCACTCCGTTCTCCTCGACTCGCCTAACTAGGCAAGGCGTGATGGGTGGCGGCCCCCATCGCCGCAACTGCCGATGTTCGTACCGACGGGGGCGGGTCGGTACGCGTCGCCTCCGGGGGACGCCCTAACCCGCATTGCGGTACGCATTTCGAGCCGGATTAGCAGTCTAATTAGACTGGCAGGGGACGCGAACGAGCACGCTCCGGACTATGCCCCCCTAAGAGCGTTGAAGTCTCCAAGAACCACCACCTCCGCTGATCGACACTGCTTCAATATTTCATCAATCCCCCATTGGACGTTCTCAAACCGGCGACAGCAGATATCACCCCGAATGAACACACACACCCCGGCCTTACGACGGAAGGAGTGCTCCAACTCGTAGCCGGGGTAGTTAAGGTACGAAATATCATCCGGAGCGCCTATCTGTGTCTCCGTTAACAATAGCAAGGCAGGCCGCGCCGTCTCGAGATGGTGGGGAACGGCGTCGAGATTGCTATGTAAACCCCTGATATTACAAAAATCCACATCAAATGTGGATAAGGGGACCGCCGTAAAAAACTTTCTCTTTTTTCTGTCTCTTTTCATTAGGGTTTTTTTAAGAAGAGGAGGAAGGGAGTGTGGATGCGTGCAATGAGATTCGGTGGTACCAAAAAAAAAAAGGTGCAGGGCACATTGCATGGTTGGGAGGGTGAGTTTTGTGAAAAGGTGACACGAAACACGGAAGGGCCCCCGGTGCCCCCCCGCGCGCAGCCGCTGTAATCCACTCCGGTTTCCTGCTCCGGCACAACGACTACACGACGGGATTTTCGCTGGTTGGCGGGACAGCCTCCCAGGGAGGATAATTCTGGGTTCGGGTCCCCTGCTCATCGGTAGGTGGCCGGCGGTGACTATTTCCACCGGGTCTCCCTGTATCCCATGTCAGCCTCTCACGCTCAATACTCCAACCAAGACTTCACCAGCGCAAGTTTCAGGCACCACCTGAATCCACCACACGTAAACACACCCAGAAAGTTGGACTTCCGGCTCCCCCGCTCACCAAACGAAGCGCAACAGCACATTGCCACTGCTGAAACGTCGATTTTCTGCGGGAGTGTGGTACTACCCCGGACGGACCGGCCCTCGGCTACAGACAGAGAACTGCCAACAGCGTGGTCCTACCACAGTGGAGTCTTGCATAGATAAAAAATATTATAATTACTAGTCTTATTACTTTATTATTATTATAAGCATTGTAATGATAGATCGGATAGAGTGCCGTGTAACGATTGCCAATGTCATTGTCCGCAATGACGACAAACTCGTGAAGGCTGAGAAAGATCAACAAATAAATTATCAAACGTAGTTCACGCGATTATTGACATATAGCAAGTAGATACTGCGATCATTATACCGGTAGTCATTTCGGACAATAGTTGAATAGCTTTAATAGTAGTGGCCCTACTACTATTAAAGCACACTGTCGACAGTTTTATGTTAACAGCCGCGGGCCAGTCCGTTTAGTAGTAACACAACGTCGCAGAAAGTCAATGTCTGAACAGTGGAAATGTGCGGTTGCGCTCGTTTGATGAGTGAGAGAGCAGGCAACCCAACATTCTGGGCGGGTTTTCGTTGATAGTCAGCGGCCTAGCTGTATCAATGGCAAACTTTCTATGAGCGGTGGTAAGACTTATCATCAGATGTTCTGCTTCTTAGTTTACCACCATAAACAATAAAAAATACTAAGAGCCTCGACCGAAGACAAACACTTGGTATCAGTGGCCTAATGGCAATAGATAGTTAGTATACGATGCGTTGTGGGGTTGCATGCCATCCCTTGCGCCGTCGTTATTAGTTCGAGGGACGTGCGACCAGAACATAGCCAGCCTGCAAAAAAGAGATAGATTAGTTTTAGTTAAAGACAACACTGCACTAAGGAATCCTTGTCTTGCGGAGAACTTTACAAAGATATATAATTAACATACAAATATTCCCTCAGATTGGAGATTGAATGCAGAAAGCGCCGCACCTATTACGCGTTAGGTAACGACCTCATATGGTGTTACAGAAAGCACATGAACAGCAGTTATTACTTGCTATCAGGTAGAGCGCTTGCTCATCTCCCACCAAAGATAATAAAAAAGTCATATGACTAAAAAAATACCTTTTTTTTTTTTTTTTTTGGTGGACTATGGATTAGTCTCGCCCCGCCAAATCGGTCCGGGGTGACGGAGAAGGCGGTGCGTGACCCCATAGACCCACCGTAAAAACTCCTCTCTCTTCGCCGTGCGAGCGGGTCACCGGGACCCGATTTTTAACTTCGGTGGCCCGCCCGGCGGTTCACCCTCGCGGGTTCCTCTCGTCGACGCCCCGACAGATTTCGCCGTCGGGGCGTCGCCCTCACGCGGTGGCCTCACGTCGGGTGACCGGACAATTCCCCGGTCCGATCACCCGAAGCCTCGGTTAGGGCGGCATCAGGCGCAGGTATTCGCGCCTGCGCCGCCCCGGCCGCTGGCGGCGGCCCGGGGCGCGGGAATCCTCCCTTGCCCGTTCCGCCGCTTCCTTCTGCGAGATGACAGCCTCGCAGAAGGCGGCGACCGCGTCCCAGTTCCTGACGCTGTCGACCATCGCTCTCGCGACGGCTGGCAGCGTCAGGTCGGCACCGATGACAGCGACGAGGTCACGGCGCTGCCGCTCCCATCCCGGACACACCTCCAGCGTGTGTTGCGCCGTGTCCTCGTCACTCCTGCAGTGGTGGCAGGCCGGAGTCCACTCCCTATACACGACCCTGTGCAGGTACAACCCGAAACACCCGTGCCCCGTCAATACCTGCACCAGCCGAAAGGTGAGGACTCCGTGCCGCCGCTCCATCCACTCTATCAATACGGGCCGGAGGGCCTCAACGGTCTCCACACCGTGCCTAGGCCTCTCCAGCCGCGTAGCCCAACGGGCGATGACGTCTCGGCGGGCATCCACGCGCCAGGTGGCTATCTCGCTCAACGATGGGGAGCCACCTTCCTCGCGCGCTGTGATAACCCGCCGGTAGAGGTCGGAGAGCATCTCCGCCTCTAGGTCCCACGGGGGTGTCCCAGCCAACAGGCACGCCGCCTCTGTCGACACCGTGCGGTACCCGCGAATGGCTCTGACCGCCATGGCTCTCTGTGGCCTCCACAGAACCGCCCTGAGCTGGGCGTTCAGAGCCCTCGCCCACACGGGTGCGCCGTACATGGCCATCGAGCGGATGACCCCCGCATACAGCCGTCGGCCCTCAAAACTGGGTCCGCCCACATTCGGCATGAGTCGAGAAAGGGCGGACGCCGCGCCGACAAGCCGGGGAGCAATCTGTCGGAAATGCTCCCGGAACCACCATCGCCCGTCGAGCACCAGACCCAAGTACCTCATATGGGCCTGGATGCTGATGTGGATGGAGTTTACCACTATCGAGGCGCCGATGGGCAGCCTCACACGGGGCCCATGGAAAAGTAGGGCCTCCGTCTTGTTTAGGGCCACCCTGAGCCCCAGCGCCTCGATCCGCCTGACCATCTCCTCGGTGCCGAGAGTGGCCAGGCTCGCCGCCTCTTCGAGTGTCCTGCCCCGGGCTGTGACGAGCGTGTCGTCAGCGTAGCACACCAAGCTCAGCCCGGGGGGCAGACTCCTTCTCAACGCCCACTCGTACCCGATGTCCCACAGAGTCGGCCCCAGAACCGACCCCTGTGGAACGCCGCACGACATGGGCGTCTGCACAATGTGCCCTGCGGGACCCGCGCAGAGGATACTGCGGCCCTCCAAATAGTCTGCCACCAGCCGCCTGAGGTACAGGGGCACTCCATGGAACCGGAGCGCCTCCCTGATGCAGTCGAATGGCAGACTATTGAATGCGTTGACGATGTCCAACGACACCGCCAACAGCACTCCCTTCCCGGCGACGGCCTCCGCGGCCGCCTGCCTCAGGCGTAATAGGGCCCCGATGGTCGAACGCCCCCTCCGAAACCCATACTGAGCGTCCGACAGATCGGGCCCCACCTCCTCCAGGTGTCGGACGATGCGGGCAGCGAGCACACGCTCCAGCAGCTTACCCACATCGTCGAGGAGCACGATGGGCCTGTAGGCCGACGGCAAATCCGGGGACCGTCCCGGCTTTGGCAGGAGAGCCAACCTCCCTTCCTTCCAGCACTCAGGGAACCGTCCAGACGTCAGACAGGCGTTGAACAGCTGCCTGAGGCGAGGCTCGAAGTGCTCGAGGAGTGACGTCAGCACCCGGACTGGAATTCCGTCCGGGCCGGGGGCCGTGGTGGCGGAACGAATCTTCGCCACGGCCGCCCCCACTTCCGACTCCGTCACGGGCGGAACACTCTCGTCGTCGTCGGCCTCCCGGTCCTGATCTGGCGGAGCCATGACCGGGGGCGTGTGTTCCGACTGCCGTGGAAACAGCTCCTCGACCACCCTACGAAGGAAGTCGGGCTGGAGGGTCTCGGTGAGGGGGGGGGCCCGCGCGCGAAGCTTGTACAGCGCCGGTGAGGGGGGGGGCCGCGCGCGAAGCTTGTTCAGCGCCGCGCGATATGGGCGACCCCAGGGGTCACGGTCGAGACCGTCCAGCATCTCCTGCCAACTCGCGCCCTTGGCGGCTCGGATGGCCAGCCGAAAAGCAGTCCGCGCACTGCGGTACGCCTCGTACAGCTGGCCCTCCCGCTCGACGTCGCGGTGACGCCGCCGGCTGCGGGTGTAGGACCTTCGGGCACTGATACACGCCGCACGAAGGTCCGCCAGTCTTGGGGACCACCAGTAGACCCCCTGCCTCGGAGGTGGACGCCGCCGCACTCTGGGCATGGCCGCATCGCAGATCTGCGTTAACGCACTGCGAATGCGGACAGCCTCAGCGTCCACTCCGTCCGCTGGGGGTGGTGAGGACAGCCACGTGCTGACAATGGCCGCCTCCGCCAGTAGATCCCTGTCAAGACGACCCACAGCCCACCGCGGAAACGCGGGAGCTCCGTCCGCCCTGTGACCCCTACCGGGTTCCCGGGGGGAGACCTCCATCCGGATGTACCGGTGGTCCGACAGGGTCTCCGCCTCCTCCAGGACACTCCAGTTCCTCACCCGTGGCGTGACAGCGGGGCTAGCGAACGACAAGTCCACTATCGACCCGCCTTGCCGCCGCACGCACGTGTTCACCGAGCCTCTGTTCAGAACACAGAGGCCCAGTGAAGCCGCCCACTCGTTGACCGCCCGCCCGCGGTCGTCCGTCGTAGGGGTCGTCCGTCGTAGGTAACCCCCACGCCGTGGATTTGGCGTTAAAGTCCCCCAGAACCAGGACGAGGCCCGGTGCCAGTCGCCGTATCGAGGCCTCCAAGGTGGTGAGTGATGCTCCGAAATCGTCCATCCTCCTAGTGGGGGAGAGGTATACGCTGTAGAGCGTGACCCCTCCCCACTCCGCCGCGACAAATTCCTCGCCCCTATCCAAAAGGGACAAGGACGGGAAGTGCCGCTGCGTTGAGACGACGATTGCCGCGGTACCGTTTCGACTGACCACCCAATTGGGGCGATCAGGCACGGCGTACGGTTCCGCGACTACGGCTGCACCAATCGACCACTCCGCCATGGATTGCAGGAGGAGATCCTGCGCTCCGGCGGAGTGGTTGGTGTTGGCCTGCAGGAGGAGGTGCATGGATGGTGTACCCATTATCGGGTTGTATCCATGACCTCCTCGCCAGCGGGCGATCGGACCGCGCTAGGAGCGGGAGCGGCCGTGGTCGTAGGGCCGCCCCGCGCCTTTGGGGCCGAAGCTGGAGGTTTGCACGCCCCAGAGCCCATGCGGTGCTTGGCGGGCTTATTGCCCGCCGCACACGCGGGGCAGTGGGGCGGGGCGGCGCAAGATGCCGCCACGTGCCCGGTCAGACCGCAGCGGAAACACAATCCGCCGCAGTCGAAGCAATTAGTGCACGTCGGTCGAGTGTGTCCGACCGCCATGCACTTGTAGCACCTCGCAGGTCGGTGCTCAAGCACGGTTACCCGCGCCGAGCTCCAGCCCACGAGGAGCCTGCCTGAGCCGGCCAGTTGCCTGACCGACTCCACCGGGCACTGCGCCCAGGCAGCACCTACGCCACCCGGACCGGGACGAATGGCACCGACCCGGACGGTGTCTATGGGACACCCGGTTTTCGAGGCAATAGCCTCCCGGATGTCTTCCACCGTCACTGAATCGTCCAAACCCGAAATGCGCATTTCGGCGCACTTGACGGGCCTGGCGATCTTGATGCCACCCTCCTCGGCGAACAAACCTCTCAGCTTCTCGGCCACGCTGTCGGCCGTCTTGGCGCCCTCGGCCCCTGGGAACTCGAGAATTCGAGCCCCCGTCCGGGCCTTGCGGGTCCTGGCTTCGACGCCTCCAATATCGGAGACGTCTAGCTCCCGCCGGGCCTTCCTCAAGACGGCCTCGTAGCTGAGGCCCTTCTCGGCCGCCTCGGGCAGCACAGTGATCACCACTGCGGCCGTCTTCGGCGACTTGAGCCCCTTGCGCGGTCTCTTCTTCCGTCCGGCTCCTGCCTGAGGAGCGGGGACCTCAGCGGCGCGCTTGGCCTCCGCTCTCCTCCTTTGGCCGCTATTCCTTCTGTCGCGTTCGGCTACCTGCCAACCCTGTTCGGGTACGGCAGTTGTGCCGGACGCGGAAGGCCTCGTCGCCGGCGGTGTTGTTGCGGGCGACTTCAGCGGTCCGGCAGGAGCCGGAGCCGTCTTCCTCCTCAGGGCGGGTCCCTTCGGAGCTGGGCCGCGGCTGCGGCGTAGCTCCCCACGCGGCCACCCTGACAAGGCAGCGGGGCGGGGGCTGGTGCCACATGCGGCCGCTTGTCCGCGGCGAGAGGCGGTCGGACGCGTGGTTCTGGAGGCAACCTCGCCTCCAGAACGGCGAAGCGCGCATCGACGAGCTTGCCCACTGCGCCGATGATTTTGGCGAGGGCCTCGTCCGATATGCCTCCCACCTCAAACGGGGTCGGCTGAGCCTCCTCAGGGGCCCGTTCTACGGCGCCTGGCGGCTTTGGCGCCGCAGGGGCGCTAGCCGGCGGCAAGCGGTCCGCGGGGAGAGGCGTCAACCTCACCACCGGGACAGGGAGCTTCGCCGCGGCGACTGCGCCAGCGTCAGCCGGCGGCGCGCGCTTTGCGGCGGCAGGCGTCTTCCTCGCCGCGGGGACGGGTGTGACGGTGACGCCATCACCGAACGTCGTCGGCGCCGCAGCGCGAGGCGGCTTTGGCGCCGCAGCGGCCGCTGAGTAGCCAGTCTTGGCTGGTGGCGCGGCTGGCGCAGGCGACACGAACAGCGCCACCTGCGCCTTGAGGTCGGCCACGTCGATCAGCAACTGGCGGTTTACCCGACGCATCTCCGCCAGCCTGTCGCCCAGGTTCCTGTTTCGGGTCCGCAGGCCTGACATCTCGCCTCTAAGGCGGACATTTTCGGCCTGCAGATCCGTGGCGTCACCGGCGCGGACAGCGACCGCCGCCGCCCTTTCTATAGCCGAGGTCCCTCGCCCTCTTCGGGAGGCCTGGATTTTTGGTGGAGGCATGTTGGCCGCGCTCCCCTCGGTTTCAGCGCTCGAGCTGCCTCCCTTACTCAGGGGGCGCTTTCGCACCTGCGAGGGGAGGGCCTCCTCCTTCTTAGTCGCGGTCGCCGGCGGCGTCTTTGCTGCTAGACGCGCCGACGACCTAGTGGGGCCTTCACCAGCCGACCCACTGTCTTTTCTGGACGGCCCTGCGGGAATATCACCGCCCTCGTCCATTCTGACGGTAGATCCGCCGCCCTCGTCTTCGGACGGCTCTGCGACATCGCTGTCGCCCTCGTCCGTCGACGGCTCTGCTGCGAGTCTACCGTCCTTCTTCTCTTCAGCGGCGGCAGCCTCCCTGCGCGCTCGCCGCTCCTCCAGCCGCCTTTTGTGGCTCAGGCCGTTGCCCCGAGACTTTCGAGGCGACCTCCTCTTCTTCTTCTGGGCCTCCACGATTTGTGCCGGGCCCTCGGCGGACGCCTCAAGTCCTGAGGACGAGGCGTCGTCTTGGTCAGTTTTGCGTTGGCATGACTGGGCCTTGGGGTGAGAATCGCTAGGATTCCCGTCGGTTTTTTGTTTTAAATTTGCAGTATCCATTAGATGCCCACGAGAATGGGAGATACATTTCGTCGACCCGGGCAGAGATCCCTATACCCGGGCAAGCCTACATTTACCAACCAGGGGGTCAGCCGGTGCCCTGGCTGGAGCGTGCTAACGACAGAACAACCCATCTGCCATGCATCTTCTCGCCGCACGCCAGAACTTAAGATTCTGGGTGATTTCCGAGTCCGAATGTTACTTCGAACTCTTTATAGAGGTTGTCTTCCTCGCGGTCCGGGCGGTAAAGCCAAGACCCTCGCTCCTGATACTACGCCTCAAGACAACGTGTCTTGAAGCAAGATACCAGGTTTACGATGTGTGGGCGGTGGCATGTGCCTGCCCAGCCCTCAAATGAATGAGTGACTGAGCCCGTCCCAATATTTCGCGTCCTATACCCTCTACTACGACTGTAGTAGAGTAAGGAGCGAAATCGTGCAGATATTCGCTACGGACGACAGTACAACAGAAGAACTGGGGACCGCCGCCCGCACCCAGGGTACACCGCGTGGAGGTTTCTGGGATAGTACCCCGTGTATTTATAAGCTAGCAATGTTATAAAATTATTATAAGAACAATATGTCAC
Source organism: Lymantria monacha (assembly GCA_905163515.2). Classification (NCBI taxonomy): domain Eukaryota; kingdom Metazoa; phylum Arthropoda; class Insecta; order Lepidoptera; family Erebidae; genus Lymantria; species Lymantria monacha. Next base: position 19,693,929 of record LR991094.1, on the reverse strand, counting down.
GCTTTACTTGCAGATATATTCAGGACGGTTCCCCTCTAAACTTTCCCATATAATACAAGTATAATATGGGAAAGTTTATAGTTGCTAACAAACTTTAATAAGAAGATTAACTACACTATACAGGAGTAAATTTACGTACACGGAAACTTCCCGGGAAGTAGTAAATTGTACATTACAATGGCATTACTGGGAGAAGAGTTTTATATTTTTATTTAGATATTGTTGGATAAATGTTGGAAGACTCACCGTTCTGGTATATTTATCTGAATTGTAAAATTATTTTATTCATAAAACTCCGCTATCGCTTTTTTTGTGTGTGTCTTAGTTGTTAGCCTCAGATGGCTATGATAACTTTACCCGGGCTATGGGTGAGCGCTGAGGGCTCTCAACCCGATAAAGTTAAGCGACCGATCCCTAGGGCAACCCTTTGGGTGGGGTTGGTGAGGTCACTGGCAAAGTGGGTTCTCCCACGTTTATGATTCTAACGCGACACGATTTCCGTCCTTGGTGGCGGGTGCAGAATAGTAGATATTTACTTGTCAGCGCCGCGCGGATAAATTTCTGTATCGTGTAAAAACATACAGTTAACGACCTATTTTACGAGCGAAAAATTATTCCTACACGTGGGATTTGAACCCACATCTACTGGAAATGCATATGTATGGCAACCAAATTATAGCTTGTATTGTCATCTTTACGGGAGACGTTCCACTTACGTAGACCCACGCTCATCTAATTGGTAAGACGATTAGAACCGCTTTCCAGTAGATGTACATTCAAATCCCACGCGTGTTAATAATTTTTCGCTCGTAAAACAATTTTTTTATAAATTACTCAGTATATTAAATGCTAAATTTCAAGTAATATAATTAACGGACACAAATTACACCTAGAGGAACTCAAACCCAGAAGAACAAACATTTTTGTATTGTTCTGTGTGGAGACTGAACATACGACACTCTGCACGATACGTCGGTATTGACAGAGATGTGATTTATTTGAAATACTTCTATTTAAAATGCAAATACAAAATGCAAAATACCTATTTTGTATTTTGCATTTAAATGCCTTTTAGTAAAAAGCATTTTGTATTTTATTTGAAATACCTTTCGGGAGGTATTTTGCATTTTTAATATTCATTTCAAAATGCAAAATACTTTGTGATTAAGTTTAGCCAACATTACCAGTCAAACAAAATGAAATGAACGAATGACGTTTGTATTGCCGAGTTTGACCGATAGAGGCACCTGCTAGCCATGCGCGCCCTTTTTTTATTTGATTTGATTACCTACTTTTATGATATTGAAGTGTTGTTGTTATCCCTACAATAATGAAACGGCTATGTACTGTACTACAACAAGATAAGAGAAAAGAAAAGTAAACCGAAATAAATGGCCACACAATTCACAAAATGGAGCCATGGTTCTCTTTTCGTTAGTCTAGTTTTTTACATTATTTTAAGTGAGTATTATTATTATTAATAACATAACAGAATTTATTGATATGCGTACTGATAAATATGACCAAAATGTCATGCATAAGGTGCCATGTTATTAGACGTTTTTGTTTGGCTCGGCATTGTGTCTCTATTTCTAATGCTAGGGCCGCAGCTGCGTGTATCGTCCGAAGTAATTTGTGGCGAAGCTTCGTACGTTGTACCAAACGTAACCAAACTAAAAATTATCGTGATAAAACTGTGGTCACATTAGCGACTTCGGTATTTTACACGAAGTATCGTGCAATAATTAAAGATGACCGAAATCATTTTCATGCATTTAACTATGGATGACGAGTTGCTTTACTATTACAGCTATATTAAGCTAATAATTACATAATGATATTTTTGGATCCCTTCATGGGTTCCGCTTCATAATGGTGTATAAATTCTAACACCATTTCATCACCCCATTCCATACAGGGTGGAAGGGGACCGCTCCCGAAAACAAAGACAGGTGACTCTCCTAGTCCTACTTGTAATGATAGGCTAGAAAAAAAATCGATTAGGAAGAAAAATTTTTTTTTTCCATTTTCCGATTTTCTACACTCTATCATATTAAGACAGTACTTAACGATAATTCCTTGCAAAATACGTAAATTTACTCAGATGAGAAAATACGCAATGTATTCAAATTTCAATATCACATGTGAGAGAGTTCCATAAACACGCGCCCCGCTAGACGTTTGTAAGTATCATGCGTCTAGGTACGCGCCTTACACACTTGCGAACTCCTTCCATGTATGTATATCAATACTGATTAACGTTACAATAATTATTAACGTAATCGGTTCTAATAACAATAAAATTCACTATAATTTCAATATTAAAAAAATACCTATTCGTTCAGAACTAATTTAATAAAAAGTACGACTAAACTAACTACCTATCTACTTACCTAAATCCTCCGCGGCCTTATGAGATGTGGCTCAAATTGTGCCCCATTCATTTCGAGGCAGATTTGTGCTCGCCGTTGCGTCTCCTCATGTAGGAAAGTCGTCATTGTGGGGTCTTCGATACAGTCCGCACGTAATTTGTCAAAAACATCCACGATCCTTTGTCGCATTTCGTTAGCATTATTACACTCACTATTAAAAACCCTTTCTTTGACATATCCCCATAGAAAGAAGTCCATCGGGGTGAGATCGGGCGAGCGAGGGGGCCAAGCGTGAGATCCTAGTCTACCCATCCAGCGATTATCAAAGAGCTCGGTGAGACGCTCACGGACAGATCTCGCCCATACGTTAGCTGACCATCGGGTTTGATGCCCGGTCACACGAACCGCATGCGGATTCATCTCGGCATAAATGTGTGTATTCCTTCTGATCCACAGTCAGTTTCTGGTAAATGTCGACTCGTCCGTCCAGATCACGTGCTTAATGAAACCAGGCAAATTTTATTGCTGTTCTCATATCCAGCGGCAGAACGCTCGCCGGCGGTCGTGATATCCGACTACTAAAGCTTGTACTTTGTGCAGTTTGTATGGGCGTATTCGATTACGGTTTAGTACCTTATGTACTGTTCAGTGTGACACAATTGTTCTATCCCGATACGGTAACAGCATAGCGACACTTTGTGTGCCTAGGTTTGGATTCTGGTGAGCGACATCTAAAATGCGCTCCTCAGACTAAAAACTCGTTGGATTTCCGCCTCCCGATGCTATTGGTCGATTTTCCGAAACTTTTTGAAATGCTGCCGTTATCAAACGGGAGTCAGTTGGATGTCGAGCGGTCGGAAATCGCTCTCGGTAAATTTGGAATGCACACGAGGCATTCCCGCGAGCTTCTCCAAGGCACATTAGCATATTGCCGTATTCATGAGCACTATAAACGTATGCATTAGGTATTATTATAATAAAAAGAACACAAAATTAAGAAGAAAAACAAAAAGTTACAATACAACAGTTTAATTGGTAAACCGATTAAACAAATATCTGTCAGTCACGGACACATGACAGTCAATACGAGACTGGTTCATAATTTCATATTTTAGAAATAAATAAAACACGCGCTACACGGTTTCAAACAGTGGTTTGAAGCAGAAAAAGCAGAAATACGCTTTGCTGGCTACATGGTTCAAAGCTAGTTTGAAACCAACAGTTTTCAGAGAACGTGGCGCGGATAGGACGTCTTTACGCTCGCGTACCGTATATTTACTACAATGATGTCATGGTGCCTTACCTATCAAAAGAACAAAAAAATGGTTACTCAACATTTTTGTTCAAAGGCTCAAATGGGAGCCAGTCTGATGGTACGACATTCACGGAGACGTCATTTTATAAAATATTTATAAATATTATTTATAAATTATTTTTATTATTTTATTTTTTTCATTTTTATTTATTATTTATAAATAAAATATAGATGCTATAGTTGTATTGGAAAGTTGGGTTTTACACAATTTATTGAAGAAAAAGGCTTGACAATTTTTACTAAGGAAACATTTTTTTGCTAAAACATCCCACGCATTTCTTTTTTGTGTAATAGTTTTATAAGCTTTACAATTTAACTCCCAAAGGCAGGGCAAGTCTTTGTATAACTTGAGAAGTTGTAATAACATCGCGATTGCATTCTGTCTGTTCACGCGCAGAACGTCGTCACGTGCGTCTACGCTCACCGCTACAGCGTGACTGTCGTACATTTGGTTTGAAGCAAGCGGCTAGATGGTTTCAAAGAAGATTTAGACGAACGTTTGGCCAGTGGTTTGTAGCGCAAGCCTCGCTACCAAGGGCGTTTAGAGGTCATGCGAAATTTGGCATCAAACATCTGTCTACACTGTTTGAAGCCGTTGCTTCAAACCACTGTTTGAAACCGTGTAGCGCGTGTTTAATTAAATACCTAATAAATCCCGCCAAAATAACTGCCTACCGTCCCGCTCGCGCCCAGCAACTAGGTATAATATATATATATATTGTACCTACCTATGTATATTGTACCTACTTTGAAGTTTTGCGCAGACCGATAGACCGTAATATAAGTAGGTAGGTATTGAAGCTATCATATTTTAAAATATCATATTTTACAAGAGTGAAAAATTTAATTGTATTGAATAATTTAATTACATACATACATACATATCATCACGCCATATCCCTTGCAGGGTAGGCAGAGAGAACAGAGTGCCAGAGAACCCTATCTCTGCATACTTCACTCGCTTCCTCAACATTCATAATTCTCTTCATACACGCTCGCCGATTTCGGAGACTCTTGACTCCACCTTCCTTCAGTACATGACCGATCTGATCTAGGTAGGTTAGTCTCGGTCTCCCTCGGTACCTACATCCTTCCACTTTCGCATTGTATATCTTCTTAACCAGGCGTTCGTTCGGCATTCTTTCCACATGTCTGAACCATCGGAGCATTCCCTTTCGCATCTTTACACCAATACTCTCTTTCATACCTACTCGCTCTCTTACGTCGTCGTTACGAATGCGGTCGGTCAGCCTAACTCCACAGATTTTCCGCAGAGATCGCATTTCGACCGCATTAATTTTACTATCATACTCTTTTCTGCATACCCAACTCTCGCTTCCATACAGTAATGTTGGGACAAGCACTGCGTTATGTATTGCTACACGTGCCTTCTGGCTGAGGTGGTGGCTGCCGAGAAGTTGCCCCAACGCTCCGTTCACTCTATTTCCCGCATTCACTCTTCGCTCTATATCAGTGGTGTACCTTCCAGCTCGGCTAAATCCACATCCAAGATATACAAATTCATCCACTTGCTCTAGTACATCATTACCTATTGTTACTCTTACATCTGTTCTGGTTTTATCTCTTTCAAAGACCATTATTTTGGTTTTGCTCACATTCACACGTAGACCCCTTTTCTTACAATCTTCTGTCATTGTGTCGACTAGGGTCTGCAGGTCAGTCGCTGACTGTGCCAGCAGGACTGCATCATCTGCATAAAGCAGAGCAGTGACCACTGAGTCGCCCATCTGGACTCCCACATTCATATTGTTCAACCTTTGGAGATAATTTAATTCTTAACATTCATTGCAACTATGTACCATGGCATTGTCGGTTCTACTTTTTTCTTTTAAGTCCCACTAATGAGCTAGAGCCTCTTTCTTTAGCGTGGCGGGTGTGACCATTCCATAGACAGACGCCAAAAAAAAAAAACTATTTCTATGAATAGATAGCCTGATGAGTTACTTCTGTTTTCCTTCGTGTATTTATGCTAAAATAGAAAAAAAGATAAGAATGAATGTGAAACAAGAATAAACTGATGGATTGAAACTTACGCAACGGGAATAGAACTCGGGACTTTGGACCTGGTGACACCATCTAAGCTGGTATTTACGGTACTCGCCCCGATGAAAAAATACGTGCAAGTTTTAATGTGGTTTCCGATGCCATTTTTTATTTTTTATTTTTAATACACCACCTTGCATTAAGGAAATAATTCTTGAATTGCGGGGAACTTAACAAAATGCAATTAACGCAGAGATATTACACCCAGACTCTGAACAACACTGTGTATCGCATAAAGTTTGTCCTGCGTAGGAATCGAACCCATAGCACTGGCACGGAAGGTCGGTATGTCAACCACTACGCCATCTGGAGTCAAAGTTTTTTGCGAACTGCAAACCTATAGGAATCTGTCGTTATGTAAACTATTTCAATTGTTGTTTGTACCTACTTACTTCCTATTAAATAAATTCATAGGTAGTTCTGAATGGATAAGTAAATAATTTTAATTTGAGCCGATTCACACAAGGCCGCGGACGATTTAGGTAAGTAGATAATTTCATATGTACTTTTTAATAAATTAGTTCTGAACGGATAGGTATTTTTTTTTTAATTGCTTTTTAATTCATTGGTGGCAAACGAGCAAGCAGCACACCTGATGGTAAGTGTTACTGCCACCCACAGACCTTTGCAATGCCGAGGGTATCACTAGGCCGCTGCCTACCAATACAAACCCATCCACTTAGGCTTCCGGCTCTCTCGGTCACCGAACGAAGTGCAACAGCACATTGCTATTGCTCAGACGTCGATCTTCTGCGAGAGTGTGATACTACCCCGGACGGATCGGCCCACGGCCCTAGACAAGAAACTGTCAACAGCGTGGTCCTACCACTAAAGAATTAATATTGAAATTATCGTGAATTTTATTGTTATTAGAACCGATTACGTTAATCATTATTGTAACGTTAAACAGTATTGATATACATACATGGAAGGCATGGAAGCGAGTTCACAAGATTGTGTAAACACTTGTAAAGCGTGTACCTATTACTTGCCGACGCCGCAGGCCCAGCAGTTTATACCTACTGCCACTAGCGGCGCACACCGGTCGATCACCTCTCGAACAGCTGATTTGAAATTTGAATACATTGCGTATTTTCTCATCTGAGTAAATTTACGCATTTTTTAAGGAATTATCGTTACACAGCACTGTCCTAATATGATACAATGTAGAAAATCTAAAAAAATGTTGTAAAAATATTTTTTTTTACATCCAAATCGATTTTTTTTCTAGCCTATCATTACAAGTAGGACTAGGAGAGTCACCTGTCTTTGTTTTCGGGAGCGGTCCCCTTCCACCCTGTATTTATTGATTAACTGAAGATCCTCGAACACGTCTAAACACAACGAAAATTTCCCCCGAAATGAAAAACGCTAGTCTGACCACAGAGCGCGATATATTAGCGCGCTAAAACCCTTTGACTTATCGCCACCCAAGCGATATTGCACACGAAGCCCGAATGTTCACGACGATAGCCAATAATGAGCGGTCACATCTGCGTGTATCATTGCACGAAGCTTCCTAACGATACACGCAGGTGCGGCCCTAGCATAATGATGAATACCTAAAATAAATAAAAATTTCTGAGATTTGGTCAAAAGGTATTTTATTTTGAAAAAGTATTTTGAAAATACCTATTTTGCATTTAGCATTTGAAATACAAAACGCAAAACTATTTGGTATTTTGCATTTGAAATAGTAAATCTGAAAAGTATTTTGCATTTTTTATTTAAATGCTTTTTTAAAACCATTTTGTACATCTCTGGGTATTGACTATAGCAGATTGTACAGTCTCTGTATTACGAAATACATTTGTTAAACATTATATCCATATTTATTTCATAAGAATAATAAATAGAACTAGTATGGAATGATTTATTATTATCCAAGTGATTACAAAATAGCCTGAGGTGTTCCCCAAAATTGAGATGTTGTTGGTTAAAACGTGAATTGAATTGTACATACATACATATCATCACACCATATCCCTTGCAGGGTAGTCAGAGAGAACAGAGTGCCAGAGAACTCTACCCTTGCATACTTCACTCGCTTCTTCAACATTCATAATTCTCTTCATACACGACACAATCTGGTCTAGATAGGTGAGTCTCGGTCTCCCCCAGTACCTACATCCTTCCACTTTCGCATTGTATATCTTCTTAACCAGACGTTCGTTCGGCATTCTTTCCACATGTCCGAACCATCGGAGCATTCCCTTTCGCATCTTTGCACCAATACTCTCTTTCATACCTACCCGCTCACTTACGTCGTCGTTGCGAATGCGGTCGGTCAGCCTAACTCCACAGATTTTCCGGAGAGATCGCATTTCGACCGCATTAATTTTACTTTCATGCTCTTTTCTTCATACCCAACTCTCGCTTCCATATAGTAATGTTGGGACAAGTACTGCGTTATGTATTGCTACACGTGCCTTCTGGCTGAGGTGGTGGCTACCGAGAAGTTGTCCCAACGCTCCGTTCACTCTATTTCCTGCATTCACTCTTCGCTCTAAAAAAAATTGAATTGATTAAAATAATTTAATTTTTTTTAATTTTTCTCTTGAATTGAATTGTCGTTGGACTAATTAGAGTAGTAAGCAGAGAAATCGAAATAAAAATGTAAGTAGATAACATCAGTGCAAAAGAAGGAAAATTTGTAATAAAAATCTTATACCACCCATCTATCAGTGTGTTTTAGTAGATCAATTTCTCTGCCTTTGTAGAGTAGGTCAGTGCTAAATAGAGTAACGTATATGAACTTAAAAGTTATTAAGTAGTTAAACGTTTGTTAATGGGTTAAGAGTACAATGTGTGCAACCTTTCTTTCCGGTAAAAGTCGTAAAAATCGGCCAAGGGATTAAGGTTAAAAGAATGAGTGGCAGCGTTTTCCTTGGAAACTTATAGCACTAACTGTGATCGCCAATTCGCTTGCTAAGAATAGCGGTTGTTGGAATGTACTGTTTTAGACATATAGGTTCCAATTATATTTTTAAACCATCCAGGAACCCATTGAAATATACACTGCAAATTAATTCGAACTGAAAGTATTAATTGTACAGCGGAAAACAATCAGCGATCGATTTTAGCTCTTACAAACGAATCTTCGAGTGAACATTGCAGTTCTTTACGATATTATTTGTATCGTGTATTTAGTATTAGCTAGGTTAGCCGACAACGAAAATAAAAATCATTGCAATAAAGCCGGTTTAATCCGTGACCAATGCAACTCACAAAATCACCGAGAAGAAAGGAAGAAGACAATAAATTTGATCATTTTAATCGTACGTATATCTTTATTTGAAAGACATACATATTTTTGCGGTCATTATACGTAATTATTTCTTTTGTTGTTTGTCCAAATATAAAACTGGTGTGTATAATTGCCTTATAACATTTAGAAAAAAAAACTTTTGAATATTTTTAAGGTAATTTAAATACAGTTAAAATGTTAATGGTGCTATTGTTGGTGGAACTTGTTTGTCGAGATCTCACGATCATTTTTATGATCGGATTGCAAAAGAATGAGTGGTTCGCCTTGATGATTCTACTTAAATTGTAATTATTTTAAAGTAATGGTGTTTGTGAACTTTGCAGTGTTACAAACCGCAGTATGGTAATCTGAGCTTCAGTTGGCTTGGCTGTAAGCGATATCAACGTCTGGTCGATTGTTGATCCGATGGCCTCGGAGAAGCTCTCATATTTTACTTCAGTTCAAAATTTTTTTATGCTTCTCGTTTAGAATTCTCTTCTTATTTTTAATTATATAGAATCTATTAACAATTTCTAAAAATATAACAGTTAAAAATTTAATATGCTCTGTCAATGTTTTAGTAATTTTAGAAAATTGTAATCTAATTTCTAAAGAAAATAACATGTGAAATACATAGTCATTTGTAAACCTTATATATATATATATATATATATATATATATATATATATATATATATATATATATATATATATATATATATATATATATATATATATATATATATATATATATATATATATATTATATAGTAATGAATATAGAATAAATCGTTTTGTGATTAATTATTCTGGTCTGAGTTAATGCTAGTATTCAATACCATCTTGATTAATACATTAAAAATAATGCGTTCATTATTGGGCTGTATTATACTTGAGCTCAAAATATTGTGGTTTTTTTTTCAGTATTTTAGGGGACAAGGGAATTTTAATAATAAAGAACCAATTAATGGTGTTTAATGTTGTTAACGCTAAAATATTTATTATCACAATCAATGTGATTGTTTTTCAATTACCATAAAACAATAAGCGAATTATAAGTACCATACATGTTATAAAAGCAAATGGCATATAAAAGCAAATGGCAATAAATACACGAGCGTGCAGAGCTGCCGCTTGCTACGGAGGTCGGATACGAAAAACGATATACTCTTTTTCTTTTGTGTGTTTTTAGCTGTTAGCTACAAATGGCTTTCACAGCTTAGTCCGGGCTGTGGGTGAGTGTTGAGGCCTCTCATCCCGGAAAAGATTTAAGTGATATCACCCAAAAGCTCTAATTTTTAAGGAACGAACCTCAGTTTGGGACGTCGCTAATGACAAAGTGGGCGTGCCCACGTTTGAATCACCTACGCGAAGGTCGTTCAGCGAATATTTGTGTTATGGTTATAAATATTTATTGCAAATTCCGATTAGAATACTTCCATTTCTGATTTCTGCAAGTCATTAGACGTTTCTTACGATTTGTAATAGAATTACCCAGCCAGTACCATTGGTGTCGAGGCAATGTATATTCCTCTTTCATCAACAATAACAATAACTTTTTATTGTACACCATGTATAGGTACAGGAATATAATAAAAAAAAGACAATATATTAACGTTGGGACAATTAGGCGGTCTTATCGCATACTGCAATTTCTTCCAGACAACCTTGGGATGGATTTTTAATTTTTAGTGAGCAAAGTACTGGAGGTGTACTAAGCAAATAAAAGAGATCGGTCGAACTGAGAGGAGAGTCGAAAATGGTTCTAATAGAATTTTAATTGATTTTTACGTTATTTATTTTGTTATAATATATAAATTATTATGTTTTAATAATTATAAAATTTAACAACCTTTATTATATGTAGTATAAGCATTTAAAGGTTAAATAAAGAGTATTGATACCATTTTCGAAACAAATCACCTTCAAAATAACTTTTTACCCCTTTTTAACTCCGGTAGGGGATGAATGTCAATAAAATACGTAACACGTCTTCCATCAACTCTGGTATAGAATTTTTGTGCAAAATTTGAAGTAAATTGGACCATGGAATCACGTAGTCTCATGCAATCGAAGCCCCGCTTTTCTTCCCCTTAGGAGTAGAATTTCGGAAAAGCCAGGTCTTGCTCTACTCTCGACTTATGAAAATCAAGCACTTTTCAAACCTAAAAATGATTGTATTTTTCTCACATTGCACTTATAGGATAATATTATTATACATATGTCAAGAAAAACATTCGTCTAAACGTATTTGATATTTTTAAAAAGCAATTATTTTGTTTAAAGTAAGAAAAAAGTTGATTAAAAAAAATTTCGAGGACGTCCGGATGTTACCGTAAAGTATCTGGCATTCTGTCGACCGTAAAAATGAATGTATCGAAGTTTTTCTTTTATTAAAAGCTTCATAATCGCAACGCGCTGTTTCCTTTCGAAAATGGCTTGGTAATTCTTTGTCGTTTAATTGCAATTAATAAAAAACTAAACTGCTTAGTCATTAGTGTATATATACTTTATGAAAATTGGGTTCGTTATATTTTTTGTTCGTCCATTCGGACAAGCAAAGGAAATAAATCCCATTCAGCCTATACAGCTATGTTTAGCTCTACGTCGAGAATGGCACAAGATATCTAAAGTATTTTTTTCTTTCATTACGAGTATGTACAAGCTTTTATTTAGTTTCACCTGTCCCGTTGTCTATAATCAAATCTTGCAAGTTAAATTTGATCCCCTTTCCGGTTTCCGATTGAGCTGAAATTTTGCATGCATGTATAAATTAGATGACAATGCAATATTATTGTAACATAGAGCTGACCTGATGATGGACCTGGAAGCTGGCCATAGGAACTCCGTAATTAAACGACGCAACCCGATCGAAATTGGGCTTATTTGATTCGTCTTGACGAGTACTTTGATACTATATGGAAATCATGGACCTGGAAGCTGTCCATAGGAACTCCGTAATTAAGCGACGCAACCTCATCGAGTTTGGGCTCGTTTGACGAATCAAAACGAACTTGACGAGTACTTTGAGACTATATGATAACCAGGGTCTGACGATGGACCTGAAACCTGGCCATAAGAACTCTGTAATTAAACAGCGCAACCCCATCGAGTTTGGGCTCGCTTGATTCGTCTTGACGAGTACTTTGATACTATATGGTAACTAGGTTCTAATGATGGTCCTGCAAGCTGGCCATAGGAACTCCGTAATTAAGTGACGCAACCCCATCGAGTTTGAGCTCGTTTGATTCGTCTTGACGAGTACTTTGATACTACATAGAAACCAGGGTCTGATCATGGACCTGGAAGCTATCCATAGGCACTCCGTAATTAAGCGACGCAACCCCATCGGGTTGGGGCTCGTTTGATTCGTCTTGACGAGTACTTTGAGACTATATGGTAACCAGGGTCTGACGATGGACCTGGAACCTGGCCATAAGAACTCCGTAATTAAACAACGCAATTCCATCGAGTTTGGGCTCGCTTGATTCGTCTTGAGGAGTACTTTGATACTATATGGTAACTAGGTTCTGATGATGGACCTGGAACTGGCCATAGGAACTCCGTAATTAAAAGATGCAACCCCACCGAGTTTGGGCTCGTTTGATTCGTCTTGACGAGTATTTTGATACTATATGGAAACCAGAGTCTGATCATGGACCTGGAAGCTGTTCATAGGAACTCCATAATTAAGCGACGCCACTCCATCGAGCTTGTGCTCGTTTGATTCGTCTTGATGAGTACTTTGCGACTATATGGTAACCAGGGTCTGATGATGGACCTGGAACCTGGCCATAAGAACTCCGTAATTATATATCCATATCGCTAACGTTGCGCCTCAGAGTACCAGGGCGAACTGTAATACTGAATCCTCTCTCCACAATGGACCTCTGGGGTGATGAACCCTTTTTGTCCTATATTTGTGGGAACAACACGAATAATAAAAATACTAAAAAGTTAAAAATAAAATTATAGAAAAATATTTTTTTAAAACAAGCTTTTATTATTTGTTAATATAATAAACTAAAAAGTTAAAAATAAATTAACTCTAATCAGACATATAACACTTTATAAGTTCATTGTAACCTTTAACGATATTTTTATTAATCTTCAGCTACAAAATAATTCCATATCGTACATAATTATATATTTTTAACACTAAAACTTTACACCATAATTATTAAATCTGCCCGTTTTTATCACAGTCCCAATTTTATAAATAAAAGTGTGTTGCATTTTTTAGCAAATAATAAACAGCTTGCTTTTAAAAAAGGATTTTTGTCTTTAATTTTATTTTCATTTCTGGCATTGACTAATAGTAAATGATAAATAATATAAAAATTATGAGGCGTGCACTTTTGGATTTTCCAAATTATTGTAATAATGTTATCGACTTGCGTATCTTAATATATGTTTCTCCACGTGTATCAGTAATACCTTTAGGTACAATTAGGAGTACAGGTAATTTATATTCTCGATTAACACACAAACTGTAATTTATCGACCCGAACGTGGTTCCGGTACAATTAGAAATATTTTTAGGGTTCTGTACATCAGAATGAAAAACGGAAGTTTTGTTGAAACTTGATTGCCTGCACGAGTAGACAGATTGAGGTGAAATTTGGTGCCTGTGTATGTAATTCTGTTAATTCTGTTATGTTAATGTATTTCTGTTATGTTAGGGCCGCACCTGCGTGTATCGTCACGAAGCTTCGTGCAATGAGACGATACACGCAGATGTGGCCGGTCATTATTGGCTATTGTCGCGACCATTCGGGCTTCGCGTGCGTTATCGCTTGGGTGGCGATAAGTCAAAGGGTTTTAGGGCGCCAATATATCTTGCTCTGTGGTCAGACTAGCGTTTTTCATTTCGGCGAAAATTTTCGTGGTGTTAGAATTTTTACACCATTATGAAGCTGAACCCATGAAGGGATCCAAAAAAATCATTATGTAATTATTAGCATAATATAGCTGTAAAAGTAAAGCAACTCGTCATCCTTAGTTAAAAGCACGAAAATTATTTCGGCCATCTGTAATTATTGCACGATACTTCGTGTAAAATACCGAAGTCGCTAATATGACCACAGTATTATCGCGATATCTTTTTAGTGTACAAAATGTACGAATCTTCGCCACATATTACTTCGGGACGATACAGGCAGGTGCGGCCCTAGCATTAAAAAAACATGGACGCATGACTTAAATTAAGTCAAAATTCGCTTAGAATTTTAAACATTTTGAATATTATTTTATTTGAACAGATTAGTAAACCATGTAATGCCAAATATAACTATATAAGATTTTGAATGCCGTGTTATATCTTCAATATATTTAAATTAGTTTTAAATGAATTGTTTTAAAGTTATTAAAGAAAATAGATGAAAATTGATCACGCTTCTCTTATTCCAAGCCTAAAGTTTCAATAAAAAAATGTATGTACAATTTTATTGTCGTACGAAATATCTAAAAAGTCTTGTACGAATGCACAGAAACCTTCCTGAGCTATCTACTAATCGCTTCTGCAGGTTATTAATATGTATATTTCAAAATGAAATTTGTTAGTCATGCAATAGGCGAGTGTATTGGCGCTTTACGGAACGCATTTCCAAATTTGCCAAGTATGCGATTGAGAATATTTTCAGTAAATTTGGAGCAAAACGTAACCAACACTTTTGCTCGAGCTGATTACCTAGGTGTATCTACCGTAAAATCGCATACATATTCGATGCATTGGTCTCAACTAATAATAAGATAAGTATAATTTACATTTGTCAGTTCGCTAAACTCTTTTGACGTCGAAAGAGTTAAAGAACGTTTCTAACTTTATTACGAACAAATACTTGTGGGTCAATGACCATACGCAATATAACGTGGGTACGATGCTCGCAAAGGACAAATACTTGCGTGATTAACAAATAGTTGTATTGATTTGGGACGTTCTCATATCTTGTAGGTACTGTTTGTATGTTTGATTGTGGTAGCTTTGTGACTTGTTTATTAGTGCGGATATAAATTAACTTAAATAGGAAGCAAATATACAGATTTTTATAATAAAATTTTATGTTATAGAAGATGTAGTACAAACCATCTTTAATGTTTCGGTTAAATAGAGTCAATAGCGGTAATATGTTTAAACCATTTCTTGGAAGGATAAAGCGAGTCGCTCGTAGGTGACAATGTACAATACTTTCGAGTACCAGTTTATACTTCTATCACGCCAGGACCTAATATGCGTTATTTATCGCCACGGTGTACTAGGTGGGTGATAACTAACCTAGAGTTTTCTAGCACGCATTGGTTGTGAACGAGATCGACATTTATTAAGTTATACGACTTACGTGGGAGATGAAAGGGGTGGTTGTCGTATTTTATTCTTAAGTGATCCTCACACAACCAAAAGCTTTATTAATAATAATACACATACATACATAGCCTCACGCTTGTTTCCCAGAGGGGTAGGCAGAGACTTCGGATTGCCACAAACCACGATCCTGACATACCTCCATCGCTTCATTCACGCTCATCAGTCTTCATGCATGCTCTACGATTACGCGTACTCTTAATCTGACCTAATAATAATAACAATTGTAAATAACTAATAACTACATTCAGTGTTAATAATAAAGAGGTGAAAGAAAGCATACTTTTAATTTTATTTAATTAATCTATTAAGATAATTGTGTGAATCATGGCAGTTCCATTCTTTACTTTAATAGTACACATTATATAAGCCTTTCAGCGTTGACCGTGGGGAATTATTGTAACTAAAATTAAAATTAACTATCATTATTGTTACGTCAGATTGCCGTGCAGTACAGTAAATATTTGGTTTTCTTTTACATAGCTCGTTGTAGAACCAATGAAATATTTGATTGTTAATGATAAACATAAAATTTATCATCATTCCAGCTCATATATGTCCCACTGCTGGGCTCGATCCTCCTCCACACTAGGAGGGAAATTGACCTACTACACCAAGCTGGTCACACGTGTTAGTATAGGGTTTTGTTTTGAAAACCAAACGCAACATCCATTTTTATTTATTTTGGTAGCAGAAGAGCAAGCAGGTCGCCCAAGGATAAATCGTAACTGTCGCTCATGTACTTCAGGAACGCTAGGAGCACAGCCAAGTCGCTCTGTACCCTGAAGTTCTGGGGAACTTAGGGATTGGAATAAGGGCAGGAAGGGAGCTCAAGAAGGTTTAGGTCACTATCTCTTTTTCACCGACAGTAGCGCTGTAAGAATTTACTACTAATGAGACATCGATTTTCTGCGAACGTATGATGTCCGGGAAAGCCGTCCATCTATAGCTGCAGACAGAAAATTGACAGTGCGGTTTAAGTGGTTTATATTTGCGTACTAGTTGTACCCTTTTTGCATTATAGTTATACTATATTCTTTTGTAGTCCTACAAGAGTCCTCCTTAATTGGAGAATATTGTCTTAATCTACCACCTACGAGAAAATGTTTGTCATTTGGACGTAGTATAATCTTATCCCATTGCTCAGAGAATTTAGCATAGTTTTATATCGAGTATTTCTTCTGTCGCATCAATATCCTTTGGTTATTTTCATCTTATATGACACCTAAGGGAAAGGTAAGCTGTAAATTTATTTTTTAAAAACAAAACACTCTGAAGCATTATTATTATTAGTAGTATTATTTGTAATATTTAAAAAATAAACAACACGCACAAATTGCATCCGAAACTCAATACAAGTTGTGAATTGCACATACTCTTGTATAGCGTGCTGATCGACCCCGCGGCACTTGAATACCTCTGTGAACTTGGCAGCCGACTTTTGAAAAATAAACTTTTGTTAATGCCGTGGGTTTCTACAACGTTTGTACCCGTGTGTACCACTATGATTTTCGATTGTACCTCAAGCCAAAAAAAGTTACCGCGTTTTCAAAATTTGACCCGCAGCCGACTTTGGAAAATCGAAAATTTTCAAAAAGGGTTCTAATTCAGGATCGTTTGTACCTGTTTGTACCATTTTCATTTTCCTCAAAACCAAAAAAAGTTAGAGAAATTCGAAAATTTCTAAAAAACCAACTTACAATTTTTGGAATTTCGAAAATCTGCAAACGGGGTCGACGCGGAATCGTTTGTACCTGCAATGCAAGTAATTACTTTTGTTTTCCTTTGTACCTCAAACCGAAAAAAAATTGCAACGTTTTAAAAATTTCAAAAAACCAACTTTCTCAATCAGCTACAAAGAAAGTGGAACTGGATTAGCCCCAATGGGTTCGCAATTTCTTTTGGTTTGAGGTACAAACGGAAATAAAAGTGATATCTACGGGTACAAACGATTCCGCGTCGATACCCGTTTGCAGATTTTCGAAAGTCCAAAAATTGAGAAAGTTGGTTTTTTGAAATTTTTAAAACGTTCGCAATTTCGTTTGTTTTGAGGTACAAACGAAAATAAAAGTGATATCTGCGGGTACAAACGATTCCGATTCGATCCCCGTTTGCAGATTTTCGAAATTTCAAAAATTGAAGGTTGGCTTTTTGAAAATTTTAAAACGTTCGCAATTTCTTATGGTTTGAGGTACAAACGAAAATAAAAGTGATATCTACGGGTACAAACGATTCCGCGTCGATACCCGTTTGCAGATTTTCGAAAGTCCAAAAATTGAGAAAGTTGGTTTTTTGAAATTTTTAAAACGTTCGCAATTTCGTTTGTTTTGAGGTACAAACGAAAATAAAAGTGATTTCTGCGGGTACAAACGATTCCGCGTCGATCCCCGTTTGCAGATTGTCGGAATTCCAAAAATTGAGAAAATTGGATGTTTTTTAAATTTTCAAAGTTCTGTAACTTTTTTTGGTTTTGAGGAAAATGAAAAATGAAGATGGTACAAACGGGTACAAACGATCCTGAATTAGACCATTTTTGAAAATTTTCGATTTTCCAAAGTCGGCTGCAGGTCAAATTTTGAAAACGCGGTAACTTTTTTGGTTTGAGGTACAAACGAAAATGTAAGTGGTACATATGGGTACAAACGTTGTAGAAACCCACGGCATTAACAAAAGTTTTTTTTTTCAAAAGTCGGCTGCCAAGTTCACAGAGGTCACTTGAATCGGTAGGTCAGTATCGTAACTATTACGCCAGTTATGCAGTAAAGCTGTAGTGAATTTTATTTTTACTCCATCACCACACGAAAAATTATTTAAAGGACTCGTAAAAATTTGAAACTAAAAATTAGCGTTCACATAAACGAAAGCAATTTTGTTTTAATGAAATTTACGAGTCAGTTCGCACGTTAGTGTCAAATTCACATTTACACGATACAAAGTTCAGCAAAATTCATCATAGCGCCATCAGAATATTTTGTTTGAACAGAAATTTGCTTTATCGAAAAATAAATTAACTGATAAATTGGCGAAAATAACGGAACGACTTTTTTGCTCAAACTGATTTTGTTATAATTCGACTGCTTAGTTAATCGAGTGGCATAAGTATTATCCTAGAATTTTTGGGGTCCTGAGCTGGGCATATAATGGATCTTCTGTAGTTACTACATGCTTTGGTGGCCTTTTTCACGAAATTTGACCACAATAGTTCTTTAAACTACATGCCGCCCTTTTGATACCAGACGTTCAAACCATAATCCACCTGCAAAAACAGTACTTTCATAGAAATTTATATTTTTACTACGCTCGTCTGTTATACTGCCGTGTTTGCAGGCCGTCCAAAGACTAATATCATTTCTATAAAAGTTGTCGTGAGATCAGGTAGACGTTTATACAAATATAAACATAATACAAATATGGTTGCAATTTATAATATTTGCAGCGTCGTTTTACTGCTTTCACGAATGGGTGTTGCACGCATACACGACTTCATGAAGAGCCCTTTGTGAAGTCCTCGCGTGGCTGTAATTTGGCTGTTGACAGATTTACAAGCCTCATCTTTCAACTGCAAGTCGAACGTATCGAATGCGGTCAGCGCTGCGCCAATAGAGTCGCTGGATAAGCTTCACATTTTACGAGAGCGTGATCAACGCAAGATATCGAGTTGATAATTCAAGTAGATATGAGAACTTATGTCAAGCACGTTTTGAAATGGCACTTTAAGATAACTTGTATAATTCTCAATTATAAACATTTAACTTAATATAATATTTAATATTTTATCATTATTAGCTTAGCTCATAAACGTCCTACGGCTAAATAGGAGAGAAATTTACCTTCTATGCCAAGCTGGTCAGACAGGTTGGTATAAGTTTTTAATACAAATTTTCGTTCCCTTGCGTAAATATTTTATGCATATTATATTCCTTAGTAGTCTTTTACGACGCACACAGTTAAGAAAGGGTGGTGAATTCACCATCTCATCAACACAATTTTATTCTTACACATCACACAGAAAATTTAATATATTGGTGCAATAATAATTAGGCAAGAATGCATTGATAGCTAGTCAGCCAAATGCAGTACACTGATATTTTATTGTATATATTGTGTTAAATAACCTTCTGGGATGACTATATCCACTGGGTAGAGCTACTAATATCTCTACCCAGTCATTCAGTATCGGATCAGTCCCCAGTATCGGATTATCTGAAGCGGTAAGAAAACGAAATTGTTCGAAATATTGAGCTGGCCAAAAGTTATATTTAATCTATTTTTCTATATAAGTATTACCAGTAAAGTCTTAAGAGTTTGTTGTTCTTGTTTGAATGTATTAATCACAGAAACTAGCAATTACGTTGTAACAATAGGATAGATTCTAAGGACCCAATACAGAACTCTGCTACATGCAAGAACAGCACTGTCTATAAATATTTAAAAATCTAACAAAATATAATAAGAATAACCAATAGGACGTTTTTATTTATTTATTAATTAAATTATGTTAGTGAATATTTGATAGTCGTCTTCTTTATCAAGACTTATATGTGTCACTATTGGAGGCGGGCCTCCTACACATTGACAGATGATGACAGAGAAATTGAAATATACCTACCAGCCATGTGAAACGTGTTTTAGAATTTTATTTCGATTTTCACTTCACCTGTAGTGATGTTATTGGCTTACATCATTTAGCCGTCTTTTACAACACTCTCAAGCAAGGAACAAGGAAGGATTCGTTCACCAATCCTTCCTTGTTGAATGCAATTCATTGCATTCTCATTCAGTCGCCATAGACAAGATTGATTATATTCAGTATATAATTATAGTACCTATACTTATTACTCACTATGGTACAAATGATGATAAAAACTATGGTATTTACTACAACAAACGTTTCAATGAACTCGTTTTTGTTACATTCCGGCAAATGAATTTACTTTTGAAATGAAACAAATGATCTCTCGTGCACGAGGAAATTAAAATAGATATATCTACAGACGAACACATACAAAGTTCCTGACAATAATACATTACAACTAGAAATGGATGTCTTTTTAAAGTCGTCAATTGTTCTTAGAGAGTTATTACGACGCGAGCTATGTTGGTCGTTCTGAGATCGATGGATTGCGACTTAATTATCAGTCGATTGGATATTTGCCGATTGATATTCATCGATCATCAATATCAGATTCGATTGATTGTAATTTTCAATCATTTCACGCCTATATATCTTAAGTGTCGGTATTTGACGTAATGATTTAGTAGTTCCTTATATGATTCGGGGCTTTTCTAGTGTATTTTATGTTCTATATTTAGGGTAGACATGACTGAAGCAATCACAATGCATGCTTAAGATTGCAGCGGCAGATAAATATAGTAATATGAAAATATTATCTAGCGTATAACATAAAATTTCCTTTCGAAATCTTCAATGTTGCCTACCTCAAAATCACCAATCAGGTTTCGTTTTTATGCCATCACCTACGGGCATACTGTCACGACAACACATAATTTATTGATGGTAATTGATGACTTAAATAATGTATGTACTGAGCACTATCTCAAATTTAATACATGTTTGTATAATGAAGGTAATTAAATCGTTATGTACGTATATGATGTTTGGTAATTATCGATGTTTCCTAATCGTTAGTATCATGGTTAATATCATAAATTATGTTATGTTTCAATTATGTTAAAGATTCCGTGTAGTGACAGTGTAGAAGACAATTCACCAACTCTATTTTTACCCGCAGTCGTCTTAAAATATTTCTTTTTATTATTCCTAATGGTGGTAAACGAGCAAGCAGCACACCTGATGGTAAGTGTTACTGTCGCCCACAGACCTTTGCTATACCAAGGGTATAGCTAGGCCGTTGCCTACCAATACAAACCTAAACCAAACCAGTTGGGCTGCCGGCTCTCTCGCTCACCATAGGAAGCGCAATATCACATAGTCATTACTCAAAAGGCGATCTTCTTTTTCTTCTTTTTCTCCACTGTCGACAATAATCGGGTATCGGTGGCCCGCTCGCACGGCGAAGAGAGACACTTTGTAGGGTGGGTCTATGTGTGGTACTTACTACCCCGGACGGACCGACCCGCGGCTGTAGACAGAGAACTGTCAACAGCGTGGTCCTACCACTAAAGAGAAATTATATATATGACTAAGTGATAATAATATGCATACAACAGCTATGCAAGAGGTGGAATACTCGCAATGAACCAATGTGGTATAGTAGGTCAATTGCACTCCTATTGTGGAGGTGGCTCTAGCCCTGCAGTGAGTCGTATATGAGCTAAGGTGATGATGACGATGATGATGGCATTAAAATTAAAAAAGAATTTATATTTTCTTGGCACGTTAAGTAAGATGTCAATAAACACATGCTTGGGTAAAACTGATATTTTTTTTAAAGACTCTGCACTAGAGATATAATCCTTGTATTGCGAGGGACTCTACAAACATACAATTAACGCAGACAAATTATAACCGGACTCAGAATAACACTTTGTGGTTCGCACTAAGTATTGTCCTGTGAGGGAATCGAACCCATGACAGGTCGGTATCTTAACCATCACGCCATCAGTGCAGTCGATTTTGACAAATATATTTATATTACATACTCGAATTTTATTTATTTACTAGCTTCTGCCCGCGACTTCGTCCGCGTGGATCGGTTACTTTGGGCTAACGTTAACTTCAACTCGCGAATTCGTTTACGTAAAAGGTGGAAATATTTTTAAATAATACATACGTTAAAGCTGTTTTAGGTACCTACATGACCCTTTTATTAGTAAGAGTAGAACATTTAACCTTAAGTAAAATAATAATAATAATAATCTTTATTGAAAACTAAATACATATGACAGTTGACATAGATGTCTTTACCTCTTGAATTAGGTAATACCTGTGTTTCAAGAGACAGTTCCTTCCCGAAATACATAAATCTTGAACATCAAATTATTTTACTGTAACATACATTATAAATAATGAATATATATATTTTACGTAATAAAGACTAATGATAAAGAAATCTATAATAAATGAATGAGTGAGAATTAACGTGTTAGTGAGCGCGCTCACACGTTGTGTGTGTGTGTGTGTGTGGTGTGCGTGTGTTTGTGTGCGTGTGTGTATGTGTGTGTGTGTGTGTGTGTGGTGTGCGTGTGTTTGTGATGTAGTGTGCGTGCATGTATGTGTTTCTTTTTTTTTTGTGTGTATTTGTAGTTACGCGAAATAAGTATTTAAAAGTGATTCAAGTTTGACGTAATCCATATAATGCAATGTAGTACCATATAAAGTAATGCAAGTAAAAGTATTGGGTCTTATCTATACTTTCTATAGATATATACAATGTATGTATATTATACATACATACATACACTTACGCCTATTTACGATTACACATACTTTTAATGTGTATGAAATCCCTGTGTGGTAGCGGCTATGAATACTACCAATCCTCACTTTGCTTGTGGATGTCGTAAAAGACGACTAAGAGCCTTATAACGACTTGGGCCAACTCCATCTGATGCCGTTTGGTCAACAATTACATTCCCAATTAGGGTTGACGTCTGGCATGCGGCCGGTCATAAAACTATTGCCAATAACTTTTATAATATGTACTATGAATGAAGAGTACTTATTGTATCGACCCCAAGTAATTGGGATAAGAGTAGGAGAATGATGATGATGATGACCTCTCGTGAACAAATCGCCAATTTGGTCCAGAAAAGGTCTTCCCCTTGTATTCGTCCCATTCACGATTGCTTTATATGTTTGCTTCGTCAACCTCTGCCCACTCATTATTTCTGCCACTTCATGTCCAACCCACCTCAGCATACCAGCGCTCTTTTATAACATTATACCTAATTTTATCTTTCATACTTACATCACACACAGCTTACGAAGAGCTGTCAGCTCTACAGCATTTATTCTATTTTCATGTCTTCCCCGCCAAATCTAACTTTCACTGCCATACATGAGGGCAGGCACTAATACTTCCTATACTTATTATAATTATTTAGGATGTGTAAAGCCGACGGAAGGTCATGAGAAGAAAACAAAACTAAAAATGTAGTGTGTGCAGAAGTACTTTGAAATAACATTAGTTTGAGTTTTTTTTTAATATAAGATTATAAGATCCAGTATTTTTATCGTAAATGCGCGCCCAGTACTTGATCATTATTTTGCTGCGATGTTATTTTTAAACTGCGATATTTCCTAAGATATTCATTGAAATCAAATAATGTAAAGAGCAATTTTGTTTTAAATTAAATACTTGTGATGAATAACTCATTTATTTGAATAAGGATTAATATCATGTCTATAAAAACACCTTCGAAAATATCACATTATTTTAAAACAAATTTGATTAGCATAAAAAAGGTTACAGTGAGCCAATCTTAAAAGATAGACATATGCTGTCGCGGACTTTTATTTAGAACTTTGAAAGGGGAACAATTATGTAGTACATAATTTTTGCGCAACTTTAACCGTTTACGCAGCGGAAGCTCTCAAAAGGAAACATAAACCCGATTTTTACACATTCATCATTGTTGCTCTGCTCCTATTGGTCGCAGCGTAATGTTATATAGCCTAAAGCCTTCCTCTATAAATGGACTATCCAACAAAAAAAGAATTTTTCAAATCGGACAAGTAGTTCCTGAGATTAGCGCGTTTAAACAAACAAACAAACAAACAAACAAACTCTTCCGCTTTATAATATTAGTATAGATTGAGGAGTGACAAACAGTTACACATAGTATGATAAGAATAGTATTAGAAAAGGAAGATATATAAATATGTTACCAATAACGTCATCCACTGATTACAAAGTAAAAAAGTTATTAGAATACGTTTTTGTTTTAGATTAAGCTTCGTACACAAAAAAAAAAACACTGTGCTCTGCTCCAAGTATTTTGCATACAATCAAGTTATCAGCTATAGTTCTTTGCTAGTTATTTAGAATATTTAAAATTGACTTTATTTATTATATATAGATATAGTTGAAAATTATATACATAACAAAAATTTTTTTTAACAGATTGGATAAAATATAGTAACAATATCAAACAAGCATTTTGTGTATTATATTTTTATTAAGAACTGTGTCAGTGAATGTTTCGATATTCTTATTTCTTATTCTTCAAGCATCATATACATCTTATTGGAGACTAGAATAGAGCAATTGACCTACACCACGCAGATCTAACGTGTAAGCCATCATCATCAGCCTGCTCTTATCCCAATTGCTGGGGGTCGACAAATTATGTGCTCCTATCGGATTGCACATATTGCAAAAGTTATTGGTTAGTTTAATACCTGATATCTACTCTTCTTGGGAATGTAGTTGTTGATTAGGCAACATCAGATTCAGGATGTCACGAGTGTGGCGCGCCATTAGACGATGCGCGTCACACTCTGGAGGTATGCCCCGCCTGGGGTCCCCAGCGCCACGTCCTGATGGCCGTCATTGGGAGAGACCTGTCGCTGTCAACCATCATCTCGAAGATGCTTGACAGCGATAGGTGCTGGTTGTCGATGGCCTCCTTTTGTGAGGCCATCATGGAAAGGAAGGAGGCCGCGGAGCGGGCATGCGAGGCGCTTGCGTCCGCTGACTCAATCCGCGGCCGGCGACCGGGGAGGAGGAGGCGCCGTTATGCGCACCTCCTTACACCGCCTTAAGGGTTGACAGAACGTGGCCAGAAGGCCAAGCGTTGGGGTGCCGGGGATCGAATGTCAGTAGACGATCTCTGCGGCGCCCCGTAAAAGCGCGGAAGGGGCCGCTGTGGTTTTAGTGGGTATTCCAGTCGGGCAACTGACCGGCGAGTCCCACACTCCCCTCCGTCTATCACCAGCAGGGGATAGCGCGTAAATGCGTTTCCTCAGGGAAAAAAAAGGCAACATCAGATTGAGTTGGCCTAGGTTAATGTTCGTAGTTGACTTTGATAGCTACGAGCAATGTAAGGGTTGGTAGTATCCGTAGCCGCTATCATACTACATGTTAGTGTAGTGTGTGTTAATACAGTGTTAATTTTGAGTTTTTTTTACTCTGAACAGATTTTATAGGCATATCATATCCGTCAGCTGTCTTTTACGATTTCCACGGGTGAGATAATTGATTTTTTATTCTTATTCCGTGCCACACAGTTTATTATTAAGTATATGGAAATATTAACTTCTAACTTTTGTATGTATATATTATAAATTTAATAAAATTTTAATGCTCCTTTTGAAATGGTTATTTATCTTATTCTTACTTGTAAACAAACGGCGTTGGTAGTTAATTATGTCGTGGGCTATGATGAGACAGAGTTAGGAATGAATAATGGAGTACGCACGAATTTTATGTACGGAAATTGTACCACCTATGGGAAAATGCTTTCACGGTTGAACACGATCCTTTCTCTCGGTAGGGTATCGAAAAGGTTTTCACAATATGTATGCATATTTAGATTTGCTTTTTTGTGTATCTAGGCTATTAAATGGATTGTAATATATTTTTTTCCCTTATATATAAAAGAATATATCACCTTATTAACATAATAAGGTGATATATTCTATTACATCTGAAAATTAAATGTTTGTGTGTTATATGTGTATACATGCAAATCATTCATCTTAATTAAAATTTGTTACGAATGTCCACTCATCTGACTACTGGTATTTTTTATCAAAAATATCCGTACGGTGGAATATAAAGTAAGGAGTACCCATATCTAGGGAGGAAGGGGGCTGACTGAAAGCAAAATATTAATTAAACTTTCTTTTTTGAGATTTTTTTTTTTCTTTTAGCATCTCGGCTCGTATATGTACGTTGCACTACTGGCCTCGAGCCTCCTCCACAGTAGGACACACGCGGAAATTATAATTTTAATTTATGTTTACATTAGCTAGTCATTTAAATATACGACAGAAGAAATAGGTTTCTTCAGAAACTTGTGTGTATTAGAGAGCATCATCATCATCATCATCACAGCCCATAAATGTCCCACTGTTGGGCTTGGGCCTCCCCCGTGATGGGAGGGCAATTAACCTACTATACCGCGCTGCTCAGACGTGTTGATATAGGGTTTTGTTTCGAGTTTTACTTCTCTCGCATAGGTGTTATATGCGTTTTATATTCCTTAGTCGTCTCGTACGATCACCCACGGGTAAGATATGGGGTGGTGAATAGTATTCTTACTCCGTCACCACACGGCGAGAGAGCATATTAAGATTAAATAATTTTGTACCTTATAGAATTTACCGATAAGAATTGAGAGAGGTTTCGTTTCAGTTCAGTCAAGCAGAAAGAAATGAAAGCGATTGGAGAGGCGATTCCAATGAATGTGGGTGAAAGGGCTAGACAAGGAAATACTTCTAAAAGCATATTAACAGTAAAAAGGCTCCGTCAATAATAAACTTTTATGTAATAGTTATTAGAATATAGAATAGCTATTTTAGTCTATTTTTACGCTGTTTATAACCCGTGTTACATTTCGTGACAAGTTAATATACTTTGGTTCAAAATGAGATCAAATATCACGACCTTATATTTACCGATAGTGTCATCATAGTAAAATGGAGATTGATGTAAGCAGATCATATTGCTCCGCGGATAGAAATTCTAAACTATAACATATTAATGTTGAGTTCTTTTTCGTTTTGTCTGTCTTTTGTTTAGGTAGTTCTCGTAGTCGCCGTCATATACCATAATTGATATAATAGAAAAGTTAATTTAAAAAAATAGTTATGTTAGCGTAAATAAAAAAAAAAACAATAATCTAAAAGTCGCAGGGAAATTCCTGATGGAATCGGCGCAGGGTCGTTTCAAGTGATTTTTTCTTGGGGGAGGTTTATTTCCAACTTCGACGTCGATGGTTTATTAGATGGATGATAAATAAAGAGTGAGTATTAAACCATTGTTAATTCTTCATAGACTATACTTTATCATCATATGTGTAAGCAGATGCTGTATCACATCCACATTTTCCACATTGTCAGAAAGCGAGATTCCTGTAGAATGATAGCGCACATATCCAAATTTCGTGCTTTGTGTTCAGAATTTTGTGTCGAAAAGGTTTTACTTTTGTATTTTTGTTCTATCCGCGATTCGAACTCATGTTACGATCTTGCATGCTTATGCTTACTAAATAGTTGATTTAATCCAAATTGACATCATGTAAAAATTGCAAAAAAGTGAAAATTTTGAAAATGGTTACATTAAACAGCAATTTGAAAAGATGACTTTTATATAAGACTAAAGGCGTACATTTCTTTAGGCATATGTTATGATATTGGCCAAAAAATGAGGCAATTTCGGTAAAATAAAGCTATAAAAGCAATGTAATGTAGCCATAAAACGTACTACGATGAAACAATGTTTATAATAATTCAAAGGCAAAAAAAGCGCGCATATGTTCGTGCAGTATTTTCGATTGGATGGAAATAACTTAGTTTGAAATAAATGATTGAAAATTGACGTATTAATAATTCTATTTTAAGTACTTATAAAATATACACAATAATAATTATAATAGGTAGACTCTTAGATCAAAAGAAATATAATAATTTTAAAACTTAAAAAGTAATAACTTGAAAACTAAATTCCACTTGAAGATAAAGATAAGATAAATTATGGTCGATCACGGCACAGCGATGGCCCAGTAGCAAGTAATAATTACTCAGTATTAATATGTTACAGTATACCTATGACACGATGATATGATTTTGTAGCTCTCTCTATGTATAAATAATTGAATTATTCTAATTTTTATCATTTATTATGTATTTACTACCTTAGTGTATATTTTTTTTTACTTACGATACGTATATGGTTGTAACAAAATATACGAGTACCTGATTTCAATAATGTAAATCGTATATTCCTATACATAAATTGGCGTGTGATATATTTATCACAAAATTATTAGAAATTTCTTTTAATCTCTTGTGTTAGTCTACAACATTGTTTAATGACAATGATTGCATAGCGGGATTTAATATAACCGTCATCAAATCTTTACAACAATCATTAATCCCTTGTTTTCTGTCCTTACTTATAAAGGCGAAAGTTGAATTTGTGATGATGATGATGACCGAGGGAGACCGAGACTAACCTACCTAGACCAGATTGGTCATGTACTGAAGGAAGGTGGAGTCAAGAGTCTCCGAAACCGGCGAGCGTGTATGAAGAGAATTATGAATGTTGAGGAAGCGAGTGAAGTATGCAGAGATAGAGTTCTCTGGCACTCTGTTCTCTCTGCCTACCCTGCAAGGGATATGGCGTGATGATATGTATGTATGTATGTTGAATTTGTGATATGAAATTTTTTCAGCGGTAAATTACTCGCAAATTAGTTACTATACCATAGCTTTGTAGTCGTCATTATGGTACGAATAGGCAGTTAGGGGTAGAAAACTATATATAGACTTAAACCAGTATCGAATTGCCGATCACTATCATAACTTTTGTCTTCCGCATATCATCAATTAAAATGTTTACACGTGGCTAAATGACGTAAGACAGATTCTTGACAACCGGTTTCTACTCTAGGTTTGTGAGAGAGTGAAGTTTGAGTAGCGCCGCCAATTTCGTATGACCTTTCTTAACTTTTTCTATATTAAGTATCTAGTTATTCATGGGTTATTTATGGTTATCGTTGAGAGGTAATTTCTTGGTGGTTATTGTATTTGTAATGAGTCTTCAAGGCGACATCTCGTTTTGAATACAATAAAATTAATAATGTGACTTTTTGTGTTCCATTCAAGGATTCTGAACAATCATCGCTTTGTGAGGCCTGAGAGTGATCGATAAGTACTGAATGGCTAGCAGTTTTAGTATGAAGTGAGTTTGATGTTGTAAGTTAAATAATGAACGAGAAAATTTACTTTCTCAATGTATCATTTAGACTTAAGATTTACTATCTAAATTTGTTTCCCTGATTGATGTGGAACATAAACTATAATCATTGTTCTTTGTTCTTGTTTTTTTAGATTCTTAGCTATGTAAGTTACCTTGAACTGTTAGTTTTTGCTTCCAATTGCTAATATAAAGACCTTGGGCAAGTATATAGATATTTCCTCAATTAGTGATACATGATAACCTCTTGTAACAACTAATTTATATAATACATACTTCTAATTTTTTTGTATGCATCTAAATTATTTACCTTCAAGGATGCGTAGTTTTCATTAGGTACCATGAGATTGAGCTTTCTAAATGAAACGTATAAAAGCTTGTAAATGAAAGTAAATGATGTTAGCATTTAATATAGGTATATTTTCATTCATTCGCTTCATTAACTGCCAGATTTTTTTTTACAAAACTAACTGGCTACTAGTTTGATCAAATTGATAATTTTAGTCATCTACGTTGTCAGGCGCAATATGGTGCAAGAATAATTTATGAGCAAAAAATTCAAACTTTTATTAATAGAGTAAATTAGCAATTCAAATCAAATTATATTTCGTAAAATGTACTTGAAACGTTGAAGTTGTTTCAAATTTTCTTAAACAATATTCTAGTCCATAACTTTTGCTTTTTTTGTGATCAATCTGATCGAATGTAAGGAAATTGAATGATCAAAATGACTGCACATCAGCGCAACTTCGCTTCTGACGAGTAACATTATTGAAAATAAAAATAAAGAAAGCTTGGTTCGCAAAAGAGCATACTATGCAAATCGTACTAATCTACTCGTTGTAGTAGGACAACTTCTCTCAAAAAGAGGCTTAGATGCAATACTGTAATGAACATATCGTAAATAAAAAATATTTTTCTGAAAAATAATCTGTACAGTAACATATTAAAAGAAATCAAAATTTTATTAATAATTTCTTAATTTTCATCTAGGTGTTTCAGGTATTATGTTATTTTATTTATTATTTTTTACCTTTTTTTGATAACAGCAGCGATAATCCTTTTATTCTGGGGGACTTAACAATTATATATACACCTAGAGATCTAGTATTTGTAGTCATAAAGTATTGTCCTGCTTGTTAATCGAACCCAAGTCACTGGTACGTTAGGTCGGTAATTTAAACACTACGACATCTGTGCAGTAAATTATTTTATTACACTAAAATAGAAGGAAATTGGTATTTTATTTATAGTATATTTAGTAATATAATTGTAATTAATTCAGATGTATTCCATGTTACGATTCTGAATGTCGTAATATTAGCAAAGCAATAGCTTTGTAAATTATAATATATTAGTGTACCACTACCAACCAGATCGTAGCTAAAAGCTAATTCAAATATTCATCTCTATCAAATTACTATTATGCTTCATTAGACACTAAACGCAAATATATTACTATTGTGAAAATAATACTAGTGTGCCTATAGACTTTATATTGAATCTATATCTTTTAGTGCTTTTTTTTGGCGGCAGCGGGCTATTGAGTGGTTACACCCCGCTAAATCCGTTCAGGGCGACAGAAGAAGCCGGGCGGCCCGCTCGCACGGCGAAGAGAGGATTTTGCATGGTGGGTCTATGGGGTCGCGCGCGGCCTCCTCTGTCACCACGGACTGATTTGGCGTGGCGAGACGCATACATAGTCCACCGCAAAAAAAAGGGGCGACAGAAGAAGCGGCGCGCTACCCCATAGACCCGCCCTTCGTGTACCTCTCTTCACCGAGCGAAGGGCTATAATAATATCTTATAAAGCCTGTGGTGACATTTGAGCTAACATCTCACCTGATAATAAATTATAATTGCTCATTAAATATAAAAATACCAAGTGAACAGCCAGACTATTATCTGCTGTTGTAGGGCTGTAGTAAGAACTATTCCATCTAATGATAAAAGTTTATGTACTAGTTGCAGTTTGTTCATTTGTTGAAATCTCAGAAACTATCAGCAAATTAAAAGAAATCGATTCTGCAACAAATTATAACCGATCAATGATCATGCATGTCAATAACATAATTGATCAGAGCTTATAGTAAAAAAAACTTTTGACTTGCTAATATTGAATACCGACCCAAGAGTGCACTGTATTAAAGAATGGAGTTCTAGTGATCTTTCTTTCTGCTTTCTTTCTTTAGATATTATATATATCTACTTCCAAGGGGTTAATCTGTCTGTTTTTTCATATTTCCTTTTTGTTGCAGTTACTTTGTCTGTCATAAGCCCTTGTTTGTCGCATACGTCATTAGCAAGAGAGCAACGACAAATATAGTTTGCTTTTACTTCTTAATTCTTTACCACACGGATTGGCTTAATGTGTGTATATAGCATATAGCTTAAAAGTACATAGAATTAAATTAAACAATGGGAAACAATGGCCACAGTTAATTATTCATATAACTGATTCAATTGTTTTAAACGTTGAATAACCTCAAAGTTCGCACGATATCACAGTGTGTTATTTAAGAATTCAGCGAACGGAAAAACGTAACAAAATTATCTATGTCCTTGAAAATAATTACGTTATATATGGCATTGAGATATAAGCGACCAATCCGGATGTTATATATATAACAACTTCAAAATAATGATGGAACTTTATCTCATCTCATCTCAGCTCATACACGTTCCACTGTTAGGTACGAGCCTCCTCCATATAATGGAAGGGCAATTGACCTACTATACCACGCTGATCAGACGTATTGGTATAGGGTTTTGTTTCGAGTTTTCCTTCTCTCGCATAGATATTATATGCGTTTTATATCCCTTAGTCGTCTCATACGATCACCCATGGATAAGATGAATGATGATGACCATGGATAAGAGGTGGTGAATTGTATTCTTAATCCGTCACCACACGAAAAAATAGAACTTTAACGTTACTGTATTTTTTGTGTATATTATATTCATACTGATTAAAAATCTCCGTCGCCTCTGTAATGAAAATGAAATTAGATATTAAGAATTAATTATATCGTGTCTATCTATATCTATCTAAATATAGTGTGCGTGCGTGTGTTTAATGTTCTGAATAATTTGTTCTTCTTTTTCTCAATTTATATACGAGTATACAAGATTTGCACACACCCACTGCTGTATACAAGATTTCTCCACAACAGCAGTGAAATAAAGCTAGAGGTTTATATTTCGAGTTTTAATTTTCTGTATTCTAGTTACGCGTAATTTGGAAGTTTATTATTAGTTCAATAAACAACATAAAATTTGAAATAAAACGATTTTACCGAAATGATTAAGCTATCACCGTAGCGTTTTTGTTACATTTTTATACCTAACTAGTAAATTGTCACAATATAATAATTAGCATAAATTAAATGTTTAATATAGGTAACTGATCATAAACATTATAATATTTTTTACATATAAATAGAATCATTTTCTTGTACTAGCAATGAATTTGCAGATATTAAAATGTAGGTCAAATTTTCAATAACTGATACTATAGCGGGTAGATATAAATTTCTGTAATAACGATGACTTGTGGACGTAAGGCACCTTAGACCTCCCGTGACCATGATCATTGTAAAGTGTACGTAACGTCGGGAAATCAAAAATCAAATACAAATGCGATAGAATCCGTAAAAGTAGTTTTATTTCAAATGTGTAATATTCGCGTAAACATCGGAAACAATTATGTTAACAACATAAAATGCTTAATAATTTTATGCAAAGAGATTCAATGTGATGATTCGTCAAAAATGGATTGATTTTTTTTGCGATGTTGTATGTACGAGTAGTCATGTTACAATTTATGCCTACCAACATACCTACATATTTGGCATTAACTAGTTGCAAGGTTTAGTTTGTCATTGAACGATCATCATTATGTAGTTTTTACCTACTCTCAGCGTTTACATTCTACATGTAAATTAAAATTGTGCAGCTTATTCATATTTTGTTATTAAATAATTGACACGTAAAACATTGTTCTGTTTTAACTTCTGGCTGTTGTGAATAAACATTTAAGACTGTAAATTTGTTATTGTACTTTTTGTATAGCAGCGAAATGTAAAAAATATGGATGTATAAAAACTAGTTCTCAATACTACCTAATGGCTCTAACTTAATCCTGATGGCTACATAAGTAAATAAGCAGGTCGTTTAAGAGAATTACGCACCTTAGAACTTATATCAAAGCATGATCATAACTTTTCATTTCATTTAAAAAATATGCATATTAGTAAGTACATTAATATATTAGAAGTTTTTTTTTCAGGTATATGTATGTTTTTTTTATTGCTCTTGGTGGCAAACGAGCATGCAACACACCTGATGGTAAGTGTTACTGCCGCCCATGGACCTCTGAAATACCAGAGGTATAGTCAGGCCGCTGCCTACCAATAATCCCAAACCCACACAGAAAGTTGGGCTTCCGGCGCTCTCGCTCTTCGAACAAAGCGCAGCGGCATACTGTCACTGCTCAAGCGTCGAATTTCTGCGAGAGTGTGGTACTATCCCGATGTCATAAAAGCTGAATAAGAAGAGCTACAGCTGTAGATACCGACTTGGAATCATTTTATATAGTGTTTGTAGTGAGTGTATACGAGAAATACTTCTCGTTAGGATGACAAGTGGAAATTTGTAGTAGATTATATGTATAAAAATATTGTTTGTATACACTGTAACAAAATACAGTCGGCATTTTTATTAAAATGGTAGGTTAATGTCGGGTCAAATATTGAGTGTCGTGTGTTCAAGAAATGACAAATCATTTTGACTTTACCCAGACCTTAAATCAATTGTACATTCAAACCTAATTTATTCAAGTAGGTGAACCTAATTTGTCTGATTAACTCTACGTATGTATGTTAATCGTCTCATAACTTAAGAGATTTATAGAACGATCTATAAAAAAAAAATGAATAAATTTGACATTTGTGGGCGGACTAGTTTCAAAAGAAAATCACTTACGCAAGAACTACGTAACTAGAGTTGCAAAAGCATTAAGAAAATTACTTTATTATACATATAATTTCCTTTGTGCTTATCACGTTGCATTTACCTACTACAAATTGTATGAAAGGATTAAGACGTTATTTCCAGTAGGCATTATATTATCATAAATTTATGTGAAGATATTCTTCTACCTTACATTGTAGTTAAACAGCTGCGAATTATTCACGCAGTTGTTTAGAGTAACTTGTACTTACTTATCTTTTATGTTTGTAAGTACGCTTTAAACGTTAAAAAGCCAATACGATTATCCTGTTTATCGATTGCTAGTGTTCCCACGGGCGCCGGCGTCGCACAGGCAGACGGATTGACAGAATGATTGGGCGTAAGTATCGGAATCCCTCGCCTCCAATGCACATGCTAAATGCCGTTTCCACCCATTACATTTGGCATTCACTCACGATCTCACCCCGGACAACCAAGCCGTGAACTATAGGGTTAAAAAAAAATAAACTTTTATTTTAACAATTTGAAAATATTTTATTTTTCGAGGAGGTGCTTTCTTATCAGAAAAAATGACAGAATTTAAATCCAATAATAACTATATGTTTTTTAAGGAGATCCCTTTATTTCTTTAGAATTAGATATACCTACGTACATAACCTTCTTCGTGTAATTTTCAGGCCTATTTAATGGAAACACGAGCAAATAATTGCCGGGAATAGTTGTCGTCGCTGCTACTGAGAACTTTCTGATAGACAAACCTAATAGTATTTTATGCTTTACCTCGGATTTGAAGTCTTTCTGTCTGTATTATGCATTAAGTATGTAACCACTGAACTAACGAGGCCTTCATAAATATATAATAATAAAAAAAATAAGCGCAACTGAAATCGATTACTTTACACTTAAACTATAAAATTGAAATCGCTGTTTATACCCAATATTCACCTGCATCCAATAGAGCTTCGCCGGTAGCAGTAATAAATGATAAACGAAGCAAATAATAGGCATGTAAAACAAAAAAAGCAAGGTCTAGACATTACAAGGCCTGTTTACAATGTAACTCTACCGATGAGTGCAAACTCAGTGCGTTCAGTCTCAATACAAAAAGTGTTCACGGTCACAATTATTCGAAATTAAAGTGTCTCGGGTATTTAACGCTGTAAAGAATCCTTTTATAACTGATAACTGGCTATTTTATGACATTAATCCGTACTCCTTTGTGACAAGGCGATGGAAATGAAAACCGATTACAGGGTGGTCATGAATGTCAAGTATTAAATACTTTATCGTAACAATAGACTTTTGGAGACTCCTTTAATCTTATATGATTTTGAGTTTAAAAGGATAGATATAATCGATCAGTCATTCTATTTCTTCAGAGAACAATTTTTTTATTGATATAATAATCTGTTTTCAGCAAAATGTTCTAAATATTCTAACAGTATTATCACCTTTCAGAAAATATAGCCAAAGTCTAATAACCCAATAATAATTGATAACCTTTGATAATTTTAATAGAACACGCCACTTATAACTGTTTTAAAATATCTGATGATATTAGAACGGTACTTCCGAAATGCTAGCAAAGTAAGCAGGCTAAGCTTTCCAGTCAAAGTCCCTCCCTCGATTGTGTCGCTTTATTTCATTGTATGCAAATCGGTCCACCGCGCCCGTCCGCTACCAAATATTTCACGGTGATGGCGGCCTGCGAACGACGCGTGGGTTGGCCAAATTACGCGGCCCTACAACTATCGAACGGTCCTATAAGTATTCCAGAAACCGCGCGACCACCAATTTGTCCCTTTCGTGCCAGTGATTTTGTCATTCCTGTGGGCATCGCACTAATAAAGAGCCGCCGCCAACACAACCGGTTCTGTAGAAATAGATTTCCTTTATAAGGGATTGAATCTCGGTGTCCTACTGAATATTGGAGATATCTAATTAATTTTATCTATCCGCAAACCCAACTAAGGGTTCTAATTTTGCAATATCATTCCTTTGAATTTATAGGTACCCAGTTCTGGCTTAATGTCTTTATTGAACTAAAGCAATTTTATAAGCGAAAGTATTCAGCTTTTGCAACTTTAATTATGATAAGAATAGCTCGAGATCTTTCATGTATCGATTATACAAAGCCCTTTTATAATATATTAATGCAAATTACTGTAGTGTTAAATTGTATGACAAATTGACTGTCAGAAATTAGGTACTTAGCATCATTACCGTTTAGATGTTGAATGCAATTTGCAGAATCATAGAATGTTGGTGTTATGACGTCAACCAATGTGTCGTTACACCTTAGATAGGTTTCAACATTTCTCATTTAACGACCCACTGTTACGTTCAATGTTTTGACAATAAACACTGCCGGGCCCCCGGTTGCTATTACGTTCGAGTGTGTAATTACAAAATGACGTGCAGTTGTCGGGCTAATTTCAACTATGACTAATGTTTGTCAAAAAAGCTACACGCTTATTTATAAAGTTCAAGGACTTTAAAGTGGAGTATATTATTATAAGATATAATTTTAAATAATGAAATGACGCGAGAGAATACATGACGAGAGCACAGCGAGGGAAGAATACGTCACGGGAATGCAGCTTACTATTGTAAGCTGTAAAGACCTTCAGTTGAAACGTCGACAGTAAAAACCGAATTAAATTTCTATGTTTAAAACTTGCGTAAACGTCAAAAATATTTTGAATATATTTTAACATATGAATATTCTATTATGTTAATATTATAATGTAATATTTCCTTTCAAATAAAATTATTCATTAAATATTCATTATTTGCAATAAAAAATAAGGATATTTTTTTAGTTTTGATTAAACATTAAAATATAAGTCGGTCTCTTTCTGTGCTTATTTCTTATAAACCAAACGAGAATTTTTGATGCAGTTTCCACTATCAATTAAGTTATTCTTTTATAAAAATCAAAGAAAATACATAATAATAAAAACATTTTTTTTATATAGTTTGGTGTACATAGTGAAATTCATTGTTTTGCTTTTAAGTCATCAAAAATCTATACTCTCGTCGCCAATTATCTATGGTTTGCGTTCTCTAGAAATAAAGTACCAGAGAATTATCGCTCTTCTAAAATACAAGCTCAACTGTTAGACGTATCTTTCTTATTTACGGATGACTCAAAGTAATAATTTTTATCTTGAATATATCAATTTATATAACTAAAAATGAATCCGTGTATTTTCTAAAAACATCTTTTACCAATCATATCCCTACTAATATATAAATGTGAATGTAAGTTTATTTGTTACGCTTTCACGCTAAAACTACTCAACGGATCATCATGAAACATTGTACACATATTCTTGGAGGTATTAAAAGTAACATAGGATACTTTTTATTAAAAAAAAAACAAAATTTTTATATGAAAAATAAAAAAAATGTTTGTCAAAAAATCTCAAAATCTAGCTTCTTTAACGCCATCTAGCAGTCCAGTAATGAAGTTCCAACCCTGAGTATTGTAATACCGTTGCACTGTATTACCGACGGTCAAAAATAAAAATAGGGGATCAAAATTTTAGGAAAGTAACCCTTTACGCGGGCGAAGCCGCGGGCAGAAGCTAGTACTTAATAAATGTTATTAAGCTAGTAGGAATTTAGTGTTAATACGAAGAATAAAAATTGAATAAGTATGCGTTTTCAAAGAATGTATCTGTCATTATAACATTTTCATTACAAACGCCATTGGTGTTTTCT
Organism: Lymantria monacha; assembly: GCA_905163515.2. NCBI lineage: Eukaryota > Metazoa > Arthropoda > Insecta > Lepidoptera > Erebidae > Lymantria > Lymantria monacha. Next base: position 19,656,026 of record LR991094.1, on the reverse strand, counting down.
CCTCGCCTACTACTCATGTATTGCTGTACGTCAACATGTATTTACAGTTGAAATCTTAATAACATGTTTTATGTCACTCCCACTCGTCTCTATATCGCGTTTGTGGTTGAATGTTGTATGAATATTTAATACACGATATGTGTTTCTCGGATTCATATGTACACTGAAATGTCATGAAGTAATAGGAATTTTCAACTTTAAGTATGTTTTGTTGTAAAATATTGCAAGGATGTTACATGATTGTAATATGTTTAGTAAAATACACGCAAAAGTTCCTAAAGTCAAATTGATGAATAGTAGTAGTAAACCTGGTAAAACTCTTGAACCGAGAGTAGTTCTTCGTAAGAGGTAACGATTTATACTGTATAAGGCCTAACTTAGTTCACTTTACTAATATTGCAGAATAGGTTCACTCACGTATTTAGTGTTACGTATATAGGAGCTATGTGAGCGCGGTGGTTCATATGCAGTGTTAATTTGCACAAAATCAGAAAGCAAATGAGACAGTACGTTAACGATATATCGCGAAAACACTTACTTTGACATCAGTAACAATCCAAGCTGAGGTTCCTAATCTACATATGCTTTTGGATAATGTCGTGCAATTTTCTTTTCCTTGACAGCCCCTAACGTTCATCACTTGATCGGCTCTGCAGTATCTCTCTCATCCAATCCCCACGAACTCACCCATCAAGTGCTTGCTCGTCTGTTACTCTCTTAATATACGAAAATGATGAATATATGTTACGCCAGTCTTTGAAATAATTAAACCGATTTCAATAAAGTTTTTGTATTAAGAATAAATGAAATACCTACACTATTTTTTCTTGGCAACTATACGAAGTTAGACCAGGTAGCTGGTAACCAATAAAAAGAGTTATTTATAAAAACCCGATAACGAAGCGAAAAATGTTGTCACAAGCGGGATTTGAACCTGCGCCTATTGGGATTCTGGCCCAACGGTGGTGTAGTGGTAGCAACCACTACACCACCGTGAACTATTGTAGGACATGCAAATCTCACTTCGTATCATATTTACGTCTTAAGGTGACGTATGCCATCTACCCGACAATGTTTACACATTGTTATAGGCTTAATACTTCAAACTTTGCAGCTAGAATTGTATTAAACGATGACACAACCTTGTTGTTCAAATTACTGAATTTTTTTAGCATTTAATATGCTTAATTATTTGTAAAATCCCGATATCCCAATAGGTGCGGGTTCGAATCCCGCTTGTGACATCATTTTTCGCTTCTTTATCGGGTTTTTATAAATAATTAAGCATATATAATGCTAAAAAAATTCAGTAATTTGAAAAAAAGTTATTGTGTCGCTATAATATCTAACAGAGTTCGGAATAAAAACAGATTATATTGTACATCAGATTGCTTAATTTCTTTCTCAGATAAGTTCGACGATTCTGTGAGATAGATAATAATAAGAACGTCCTCGTAAACGAAACTATTTGAAAAACACTTTAGTGGGACTGATAACGAGTATATTTAAATTACTGAAATTTAGCACTTAATATGCTTAATTATTTATAAAATCCGATTACGAAATGAAAAATGATGTCGCAAGCGGGATTCGAACCCGCGTCTATTGGGATTCCGGCCCAATCCCGCTTGCGACATCATTTTTCATTTCGTAATCGGATTTTATAAATAATTAAGCATATTAAGTGCTAAATTTCAGTAATTTAAATAACAAGGTTGTGTCATCGTTTAATACAATTCTAACTGTAAAGTTTGAAGTATTAAGCCTATAACAATGTGTAAACATTGTCGGGTAGATAGCATACCGTCACCTTAAGACGTAAATATAATACGGAGTGAAATTTGCATGTCCTATAATTAGTCGCGGTGGTGCAGTGGCAGCACGATTGGGCCGGAATCCCAATAGACGCGGGTTCGAATCCCGCTTGCGACATCATTTTTCATTTCGTAATCGGATTTTATAAACGAGTATATTTTTTAATTGTTGAGGTTATTAAATTAATTAAGTTGCATGCTTAGTTGATTAGTATTTGATACGAAAAGGCAAGACTTGTTGATTGATGTACGATAAACCAGTTAATTTAGTACGACATTAGTGAACAGCGGCTAGGTCAGGGGTAAATAATGAATATAATTTTTTTTTTATTGCTTATGGTGGCAAACGAGCAAGCAGCACACCTGATGGTAAATATCACTGCCGCCCATGGACCTTTGCAATACCAAGGGTATAGCTTAGGCAGCTGCCTATCAATATAATCCTCAAACCCACCCAGTTGGGTTCCGGCTTTCTCGCTCACCGAACGAAGCGCAATAGCACATTGCCATTACTCAGACGTCGATCTTCTGCGAGAGTGTGGTACTACCTCGGACGGGCCGGCCCGCGGCTGTAGACAGAGAACTGTCAACAGTGTAGTCCTACCACTATTATAAATTAACATCCAACTAGACAATGGGTGAATATGGTTTAAAGATGACGTTGACATTTAGCAATTGAATGTCATAGATCAAAGGAATAAGTCAGAATAATGCTGAGTTAGTTATATAACTTTGATTTCTGTTCGTAAGTGCAAAATAAATGATTGAAAATGTCCGTCTTAGGCATTTCAAATTTTGTATCATGTTTACATTTTATGTTAAACCTGCTGCAAATTAGATTTTTGCACGGAATATATTATATTGATCTAGCTGACTGAGTTCTTTTTTATAGACTTATACAGTACAACTTGTCCAACTTGGACGACCCCCCACTAGGTGGACTGACGACATCAGGAAGATCGCAGGAAGCCGTTGGATGCAGAGGGCACAGGACCGTTGCGAGTGGCATTCTCGTGGGGAAACCTATGTCCAACAGTGGACGTTTACAAGCTGATGGATGGATGGGTGGATGGAACTTGTCCAACGTTGTACTGTATAAATATAAAAAATTAACATTAATCTTAAAACTCAATCGCAACACCATCAAGCCGGTGCAATTGTTAATCTAAATACTTTTGCGAACCACAAATATTCTTGAAAATCTGTTCTGCTCCCTAAGAGGAATCATGGAAGAATAACGGATAGAAGAATAATAGTTACAGAAATCCATTTTATTGTTTTTCTCAATTTGTGATTAGGTCATTTTATGACTTAGTGTAAAGTCATCATCATCATCATTCTCCTACTCTTATCCCAATTACTTGAGGTCGATACAATATGTAGGTACTCTTCTTTCACAGTACATAATCTAAAAATTATTGGTAATAGTTTTATGACCGGCCGCCTGTCACACGTCAACCTTCCTTGGGAATGTAATTGTTGACCAAATAGCATCAGATGCATTTGGCTCAGGTCATTATAAGGTTCTTAGTCGTCTTTTACGACATCCACGAGCAAAGCAAGGGCTATTAGTATTCGTAGCCGCTACCACACAGCACAGAATATAACTTAAATATATGGGATATGTAAAGCATGTATATTATATATTCACGATTTTGATTTATTATATATTCCTGTAAACCTCACCATTCCCGATTTATTATAGACAATGGTTATAGACTTGGACAATGGTTGACTCTCCTTTCTTTGGGAGCCTATCCTCCACAACGGGCATCAATAAACTAATAGATTTGGAATCTATCATAATTATGTATGTTTTTGAATTGCTACTGTTTAATATAGCTTTAATATACGGACCTTGTAGCAACTCGAGAAAATTTCCGTGCGTTCAGGCGCTTCTGCCATACCTACTATTGTAATCAAACTTAAGGCTCACATATAGGCCCCTTAAGCTCTGTCATATCTGTGGTGCTGTACTGCTACGCTTCACGTGTCAGTACATCCTTCTATCTATTGGCCTATTAGCCAATTTTGCTTCATGTCTCCCGCTTTGCATAGGAGGGAAGTGGAAATTCTTCAAGTCCTCCTGTTTTTCTTTTCTAATTAAATTTGTTGCGGGTCCCAAGACAATTAAAAGCGTTTCCCGGGACTTCCTGAGGGTCAAACCTCAGTGTCTTTTATGGAGACCATTGTGGATCCTGGCTTACAGGAGTTACAGTGGTGGGAATGTGTGGTGGGATTAGTCCAATATAGCTTTAATATACGGACAAGATTTCTTTGATATGGTTGGGCTTAAAGACATGTTATTAAGATAAATAAATAATTAAAGAATTAAGAGGTATTCTTTTAAAAATTCAGGAAGGCAGTATCTAGTAAATTTCATTTATTTTCAATTTACTTTCGTCCCTCACAACCTTAGAACACCAATAAATACGATTGATACATACATTCCCGTATGGTGATGGTTTAAGAATATAATACCTATGTCGTTACTTTTTGCTTGCCTGTAGAAGTCGTAAAAGCCAGCTGAAGGCATCAAATATCGGCAAGTCGTAAGTAATAAAATACGTGGTATATATCACGTTAACTGTAATTTCGCAAGGATCAAGCGAGAACAACGCTCTCACGAACGAAACGAGCGAAATTTTAATACCAACTGCGATCGCCAAACCACCCAGAATAATGGACTGCACCTCAGTGGATATTGTGTGTGTGGTATTCTTAGGACTTGGACTTGTTTCAATATTTTTTCTCAGGCCAAATATGTCTCTCTCTTGTGTTGCATGTGTATAACCATGCTGAGAGGTCAAATTGGTATAGGATTTTATTTTGGGTTTTTATTCTCTTTTAATAGTCTCTTTACATACCATAACCGATAATAAAGATATCCACGGGAATGAAATGGTGTTGATTCTTGGACTTTAAACCGATCATTAGAATTGATAAAGTTTTAACTTTATGTAGGTTGGCTGTCGCCGGGTGGGCCACCAAAGACAAAGATCGGGTACCGGTGGCCCGCTCGCACGGCGAAGAGAGGTGTTTGCAGGGTGGGTCTATGAGGTCGCGCTCCGCCTCTTCCGTCGCCCCGGACCGATTTGACGGAGCGTGGCCACACCATAGCCCACCGCAAAAAAATAGGTTCGCTGTACATAATAAACGCTTCAGGTGGTGGCGAAGTAATAATACACCTAATAATCATCGCATATTCCCAGACACGATAAGGATCTGGACCGGTGGTGTCGTAAAAGACGACTGATAGATCTAATATGCAGATAATATCTATTTAAGAGAAGGAAGACTATGCTAATACGTAAGACCAACGTGATGTAGATCAATTTCCCTTGTATTGTTAAGGAGGTTCGAACCTAGCAGTGGGACGTATATAAGCTGAGATGCGGCTTAAATATTGGTCTAGATCATCATCATTCTACTAATCTTATCCCAATTACTTGGGGTCGATACAATATGTACTCTTCTTTCATAGTACATATTGTCAATGTTATTGGTAATAGTTTTACATGACCGGCCGTCTTCTAGACATCAACCCTCCTTGGGAATGTAATTGTTAACCGAAAGGCATCAGATAGAGTTGGCCTATGTAGTTATAAATATTGGTCTAGATCTCAAGCAATAAACATCGACACGGATAAAGAAGTAGTAATTATAACATTTTATTTTAACGAATTCCATTAATATAATAATGAAATTCCAAATAGATATTAATGACAGTTAATAGGTAGTTAGCATAAAGTAGGTATATAAGTTAAAAGAAAGTAGTTCAACGGTAGCCATCCAATATCCTATCATTATAGATCAAGATCAGGCCACGAGTGCGACCGGTTGTGATGTTGTGACCACTACAAATAAATTATTTATTATGCTTTCAAATATTTAAATTAGAACTATGATGTGTTAGGAGTTTTGATATATAATTAGCTCTTAATTGTTGTTAAATTTAATTCTTGTATTTTCAAGACTCAATATATATTATGCTGATACATTTGTTTTGTCTTGCACCCTGAAATATCTAGTTGACAATCGTGTAGATCTTTCCGTGTAGTGATGGATAGAAATACAATTGGCTCTATACTGCTCGAGAGTGTCGTAAAAGACGACTAAGAAATATATTATGCATATAACAACTATGCAAGAGAATTAAAGCTCGAAATAAAACCCTATAATAACCCATCTGATCAATGTGGTATAAATAGGTTTATTTTTTGCTCTATTGTGGAGGAGGCTCGAGCGAGATGACGATGAAATCTTTGTTAGTAATATTTCTGTTATTAAATATAATGCACATACAGAACAAATTCCCAAGGAGGGTTGACGTCCGGCAGGTGTCCGGTCATAAAACTATCGCCAATAACTTTTACAATATGTATCTACTGTGAAAGAAGAGTACATATTGTATCGACCCCAAGTAATTGGGATAAGAGTAGGAGAATGATAATGATAATGACACATACAGAACAAATCTATTATATATAATTATCTGTATATATAAATATATTTTAAAAACGTGCAGTGTTTTAGATATTACTTAGTGTGCCAAGTGGCGCGGGTTCAATTCTCACGCCGGATAGTACTTTGTGTAATCCACAAATAGTTGAGTCTGGGTATAATTTGTTTCGGTTTATTGTATGCTTCTAAAGTACCCGCAATACATGAATAAGTTCCTTGGTGCAGGGTGTTTTACCTTAATATATATGAAAGAAAAGGAAAGAATAAAGAAAAGTATATATAGTTAATATAGTTATATAATATTGTATTTACAAATAAAAAAATACATTGTTAAAATTAACAATAATTATAATAAATAAGTAAATAAAAGTATCAACAAAATCCTATTGGGCTCAACTTGTGGTCGGGAATGCAGGTGCACCCCTGCTGTTAATTTTAAGCCCTAGCTTATTAACTAGACACATTTGTATGAATGCCCTCCTAAACACAAAAAATAGTCTCATTTTATGTACATTTTTATATTATTGTAGCCAGAGTCAGAGAATGTTTCAAAACTAACCAACGATAACAATATTCTTTGATAATTAAATAAGAGGCTGAATATGTTTGTGGAAGAAAGAGATGGTTGCAAGTGGTAGACCATATCCCACATTCTTACATTTAATCCTTGGCAATCAGATGTAAGGCCAGGTTGGAAGAAGCTGAAACTGATGAGAATAAATCATATATGAATAGATCGAATGAGCTAAATCAGTATAATAGCAATTTTTTTTTGTGGTGCCTATGGACGTCGCACCCCGCCAAATCGGTCCGGGGTGATGGAAGAGGCGGCGCGCAATCCCATTAACCCACCCTGCAAGCACCTCTTCTTCGCCGTGCGAGCGGGCCACCGGTACCCGAGCTTTGTCTTCAGTGGCCCGCTCGGCGGTATGCCCTCTCGGGCTCCAGGTATAATAGCAACTGGAAATTTATAAATTATAACTACCTAATTTGGAAATGGACGTCAACCTATTACAATGTAAAATATAATATAATATTAATACATGCTGTCTATTTTCTATTGTACCAGCCAGTTTTGGCAACATTTTAACTGATGGCATTTTTTTAGCAAATTAAAATGATATTATTGTTTCAGGCGTAGCGATCGATCAAGGGGGCAACACACATGTCCCCCAAAAATGATACCGGTGAGTACGTACAACTGGTAAACCTTTTTTTTTAAATTTACTTTTAAAATTATGGATGGCACGAGTGATAAAATTGACAGATGTGGGTCGTATGGGTAATTTATTTATTTCTATTTTATGTACAAATTGATTACATAAGCGGATTTAATATCATGAGACTTTCTAATAGTTAACCTTGGATAATGCAGAGAAATCGATTAGTTTAGGCAAGGAATGAATGTAACCAAAAAAATATAAATTAGTATTAACAGCTTAATAATACATAGTAATTACGATTTCTATTTGTGTTGATTTGATACAGATCTACAACGAGAAGATCTTATTTTACAAGATAATTAAAATATTGTATACAATAAATGTAGTGACGTAGTAAGAATACAATTCACCACACCCTGGCTTACCCGTGGGTGATCGTAAGATGCGAAAAAAAAAGTGTGGTGACGGAGTAAGAATACAATTCACCATCCCCTATCTTACCCGTGGGTGATCGTAAGAGACGACTAAGGGATGTAAAACGAATATAACATCTATGCAAGAGAAGTAAAACTCGAAACAAAACCCTATACCAACACTTCTGACCAGCGTGTTGTAGGCCAATTTCCCTTCCATTACGGAGGAGGCTCGAGCCCAGCAATGCGACATATATGAGCTGAGGTGATGATGATAAGAAAACTAGCGTATCCGGCAGACTTCGATATAATAGGTTAATTTCCCTCCCATTACGGAGGAGGCCCGAGTCCAACAGTGGTACATATGGGCTGTGATGATGATGATACAATAAATGCTCTGCTAAAGATAGCGATATTAGGACAATTAATGTGTGTAAAAAAGTTAACATAGATTATCTTTTAGTAATTAATTTGTTCTTGCCTCTTTCGACGAAAGAGTTCATAAGCGGAAATACTTCAAGTCTTATACTAGGCTAAATTTTCAAGTCATATAATATGGTCCTGTTCCTGTAATCGTTCTATAGTATTAAATATCACATTATTAGTTAATAATTATCAGTTAATAAAATCTCATAATACATTCATTAACCAACCCGTCTCACTAGCGTAAGTCGCGATGTCTGATAATAACTTCCCTGCCATTATAGAAAAGTTGCCCAATAGTGGGATATCTATGATTTAAGAAAAATAATATAAAAATACATAAAAGTGTAAGTTAATGACTTCCACCATAGCCAACACATATTTAATATAAAACTTTAGCGAATCACATTTGGAGAAGACATTTTACGTACCTATATTACAGGAAAACAGAGGCATTTCTAATAAATAAAATACATTACATCATATTATATTGACACAAAAAGGCTCTTATATTAAAAACTCTGCCGGTATCAATTACTAAGCGTATTTTTTTATTCCTGTTAAATGGCGAAAGCTATGTCCAAAGGTGGTGAGTACAAAAAGGCTTCAACGGCCTCCGGCTTCCGCTGCCCTTTAAAATAAGCTTAACCTTTTTTAAAATAAATAATTCGTACAAGAGCCTATAAAAAGGGCCGTGAGGGATTATGAGACGGTGACTCATACTTTAGTATATTTTTTTAAAAATTCTATGGCTAGAGAGGAAGGATTAAAATGATCTATTCATTCATTCATTTCATAATGTTATTTCATTCTTTGGTGGTTGTTTTTCATTCAATACAATGTGAATTATGCTCAACTTAGTTGATCACTTTGGTATGGCAAATAAGTTCAGTACGTTAGCACCTTGTTTACCATCTTCTTTCTTACTTTTAGGTAGTATCCATACAATACATCTGTGAAATTTATATTCACGCTACTTAGTTATATGGAAGCAATAGGGAGACTAGTTTCAGATCAACAACTTCTCGCACTTTATATGCTACAATAGCTCGGACAATAGGCTGTCATATTATTTAATCGTTTAACCGAACTTCTTGCGCATCATTTTACACTTATTTGGTAGCATTGCTGCTGTAGCTATATTATCTTTCTTATTCTCTCCATATAACTTTTATACCCATATATAGAAAGAAAAAAAAATCTTAGTACTATCAGATTCTAATTTTCCACAATTGCGGCGTAACTTGTAATTTCATTTTATTTTTAAATAACATCTAAAAGATTAACCTATTAATTATTAATCTCTTAATAGTTTTTTTATTGCTCTTGGTGGCAAACGAGCAAGCAGCACACCTGATGGTAAGTGTCACTACCGCCCATGGACCTTTGCAATACCAAGGGCATAAGGTTGGGTTTCTTAAAATTTACTATAAACTTTATCGATGACAGTGTTAATATTTTAATATTTTTCTTCTTGTAAATTAATTATAATACAGTATGTATTTCTTTGACTCAATAGATAAACACATAAGAGAAGATCAAAACACACTGCAAGATTTTGTTTGTGAGAATATACCTGGGACTTCATAGCGGCATACTTAAATATTCCATTGTTATTGTCCCGTCTGTAGGACAGCGTACAGCAATTGAGTAAGCTCCGCGCGCGGGGCCCTCCCCTCACCGAGACTCTCCAGCCCGGCCTCCCCACCAGGGTCGTCGAGGATCTGTTCCCGCGACGGGCGGAACACACGCCCCCGGTCATGGCTCCGCCAGACACCGACCGGGAGGCCGACGATGACAGTGTTCCGCCCATCAGGGAACCCGAGATGGGGGCGGCGGTGGCGCGCATGCGCGGAAAATCCACCGCCCCCGGACCCGACGGTGTTCCCAACCGCGTGCTGGCCCTGGTCCTCGACCACCTGGGTCTCCGCCTCAGGGAGCTGTTCGACGCGTGCTTAGCGTCGGGGCGGTTCCCTGGGTGTTGGAAGGAGGGGAGGCTGGTGCTCCTGCCGAAGCCGGGACGGTCTCCAGAGTCGGCCTCGGCCTACAGGCCCATCGTGCTGCTCGACGATGCGGGCAAGCTATTGGAGAGGGTGCTGGCTGCCCGCATCGAGCGGCACCTCGTCGGCACGGGGCCCGATCTGTCGGATGCCCAGTTTGGGTTTAGGAGGGGTCGTTCGACGATCGCGGCTCTGTTGCGCCTGAGGGCCGTGGCGACTGAGGCCGTCACCGGCGGGGGAGTGCTGTTGGTGGTGTCCCTGGACATCGCCAACGCATTCAATAGTCTGCCATTTAGCTGCGTCAGGGAGGCGCTCCGATATCACGGAGTGCCAGTTTACCTGAGGCGTCTAGTGGCAGACTATTTGGAGGGGCGCAGCGTCCTCTACACCAACGGAGTAGGGGACGTTGTGCGAACGCCCATGACGTGCGGTGTTCCGCAGGGGTCGGTCCTCGGACCCACCCTGTGGAACATCGGCTACGACTGGGCGTTGAGGGGGAGCCTCCCGCCCGGGCTGGGCGTGATATGTTACGCCGACGACACGCTCGTCACAGCCAGTGGTGGGACGCTGGAGGAGGCGGCAAGCCTGGCGACTCTCGGCACCGAGGAGATCGTCAGGCGGATCGGGGCGCTGGGGTTGAGGGTGGCCCTGGACAAGACGGAGGCCCTCTTGTTCCATGGGCCCCGCATGGGCCCTCCCATCGGCGTCTCGATCACCGTCAATTCGGTTGATATCAGCATCCGGGCCCATATGAGGTATTTGGGCCTGGTGCTCGACGGGCGATGGTGGTTCCGGGAGCATTTCCGCAGACTCGCTCCACGGCTCGTCGGCGCGGCGTCCGCCCTATCATGGCTTATGCCGAATGTGGGCGGACCGAGCGCTACCTGCCGACAGCTGTACGCAAGGGTCATCCGGTCGATGGCCCTGTACGGCGCACCGGTGTGGGCGGGATCCCTGACCGTTCGACTCAGGGCTCTTCTGTGGCGACCACAGAGGGCCATGGCGGTCAGGGCCATACGCGGGTACCGCACGGTGTCGACGGAGGCAGCGTGTCTATTGGCCGGGACCCCTCCATGGGACCTGGAAGCGGAAATGCTCGCCGGTTTGTATCGGCGGATGTTGGGGGTGCGAGCGGAGGGCGGTGTGGTCTCGTTGAGGGAGCACACCGCCTGGCGCGTCGACGCCCGCCGCGACATTATTGACCGTTGGGCAGTCCGGCTGGAGAGGCCTCGGTTCGGTGTGCGGACCGTGGAGGCCTTCCGGCTGGTGCTGATGCAGTGGCTAAATCGGCGGCACGGGGTGCTCTCCTTCCGACTGGTGCAGGTTTTGACGGGGCATGGATGCTTCGCCAAATACCTGCACACGGTCGTAAGGTCTCCTCGACGACGCGAGCCGCCGCCGGCGACTGGGGCAGCGCAGGCGCGATTACCTGCGCCTGATGCCGCCCTAGCCGAGGCCGCGGGTGACTGGATCGGGGATTTAGTCCGTCACCCGCCGAGAGGCCGACCGCTTGAGGAAAGACCGACATCCTACCCGAGGGGGGGACGTCGGTCGAGGAGAGGGTACTCCTCAGGGGTATTCCGTCGGGCCAACCACTGACGTCAAGTCACTCTGCTCCGGTGGTTGGCCCAACGACGAAGGCGACGTCACGGGTGGGTTACGGGTGTGCATGCTTACGCCCCTCTGTCACCCCGGACGGAGTGGTGCGAGGAGTGTGCCGACCGTAACCCGCCCCAAAAAAAAAAAAAAGCGTACAGCAATTTAATCTGATGTATTCTCACTTTTAGCATTGAATAAACAACTGGGAATACAGTGACTCGTTCAGCGATAGTACTGTTGTCCTGTCTGTTACAATTAAGATTTGACGACATTTAAGGTCGTTTGTTATGTATCTGTGCCTCACAGCAATATGTTTTATAGCTAACAATCTTTTTGAATAAAATAGGTCTTAATTTATTCAATACTAATGCCACTACGCACTCTGACCATTGTTAATTCTATGAGACAAGATCCACATTTTTTTTATAGAGGGATCCGAGATTTTAACTTTATGAGGCCAAAGCAAATATTTTTAATTCTTTTGTTACCCATCATGATTTTAATGAAAATGTTATCATTTAGCAGGAAAAGGAAGTTAAAGTTAAAAATATTATTTCACATTTTCAAATCGGAATATTAATGTCCGGACATTCGCACATTTACACAAACTATCTAAATTTAATACCAGGTCAAACGTTCACTCCTACTGGCGCTACTTTCAAACATTCTCTTATACGCTCATTTCTTATCTTATCCATTCTCGTCACGCTGTATATCCATCTCAACATTCGCATCTCAGCTACATGCCATCATCTCTCATCCGTCGCTTTTGTAGCCCAACATGCTGATCAATACAATACAGCAGGTCTTATTAGGGTTTTGTAAATACCTACCTATAAACTAAATTACAAAATTGAGTAATATTAATTAAACGATGGTATCAATATATTTTTGAACGTAATAACCAACTTAATTAAAATTATGCATTGATAATAATTGGATTATATAATTAATTATTACAATTCTGTTTTATTAAAGGATTAAATTACCCACATGCGTTTTTATTTTCACCTTGCCGTTCGATAACATAGATAAGAATTAAAGGAAATTTGGTATGATGTCAAAAGCAGGTGAAATGTAATAGTTTCTTTAAAATTAAAATTACCGAGTGATATTATTATAATTATGTGTTATCTTTGTTACGTATACAATTATAATATTAGTAAATGTTTTGTACGTCTAGTGGTACATGTTGATTGTTCACAGTGAGTTTACGGCTCGCGGATCGCACAAAAGTATTTTTTTGATTTTAGATGAAGCAATTATTATTGACATACATGAAGTTTCTGTATTTGACAATACATTCGCATTCTAATACGAAAAAATACTTTAATTTATATTTGATTTTTGTTAAAACAATGAAGAATGTATGTATGATGTTTAGTAGTGGTGGGGCACACTGTTGAATGTTGTCTATAGCTGCGGGCCTGTCCATCCGGGGTAGTACCATACTCAAAAATCGATGACAGCAGTGGCAAAGTGCCGCTGCGCTTCGCTCGGTGAGCGAGAGAGCCTTCTGGGTGTTTTTAAGTTGCTAGGTAATATCGGCCTAGCTGTACCGTTGGAGTTGCAAAGGTCCAAGAGCGATTGTAACATTTACTATCAGGTCAGCTGCTTTCTTATTAGCCGCCATAAGCAATAAAAAAATATAAATATGTCCCATATGAAACACAATTTAATGATAACTATCCATTGATTTACGTTGCTTTCTAATTTTTTTTAAATCTAATATTTTATTATTTGTATAAGCTTGGAAATTTATTCATAAGATAAAATACAATTGAGGCTGACATCAATAGTCGGTACAGTAGTTACAGAGGATTTTATGACAATATAATGAATTTATTTCTGGCCTAATATTCAAACCTGAATCTCTGCAATAGCAATAGCGCGCGTATTTAATACTAATAAATTTAACTTGAATTAACAATAAATTATATATTTTTTAAATTATTTTCGCAGCACAAATGGAATATTCGAATGTCTCCAGAATTTATGAATATACGATAAATGTTGTCTTGGAATTTTAACAGTCGTATAATAGGTGATATAAGGGAAGCGAGTATCACGAAATACTAAATATACTCTATAAGCTATGCTAGAAACACTTGCTGGTAAAGCAATGAAACGCGCAGTAAAATGGCCATCAAATATCAATAAATTACAAATACTCGGTGTGAAATTACGCTGTATAAATAGCTCATAACCTACAGCACATATTGACTTTCCTTCGTCTAAAACATCCATGGTAACACAATTTCATATAAATTAAGTTGATCAATAAAAGCAGGTACTTTGCTCTGATAAGATGGGTAGGCAACCCTTGGTATTGCAAAGGTTCATGGGCGGCAGTGACATTTAACATCAGGTGTGGTGCTTGCTCGTTTGCCACCACAACCAATAAAAAAAATAAAAATGACTCGATTCTAGCATAAGGCCGTATATGACTGTAACTATAATGACGATGACTAGGATAGAACGCACCACAATCTCACAGAAAATCGACATCTGAGTTGTAGTAATTACAGTACATAATTGTACTGCGCCTCGTTCGTTGAGTGAGAGAGTAGGCAGCCAAGTTTCTGGGCGGGTATGCCATGTCTTACTGGCTGCTATCTGGCTGCATTCCTGGTATTGTAGATGCATTATCAAGTCATGAGCGGCAGTTACCACTTACTATAAGATTATACCCAGACTTAGAACAATAATTTATAAATCGTATAAATAATTTACTTATGCAGAGATCTCACCCAAAACATTCAACATGGGATCCTAGTAGGACCGTTTCATCATCAATACAGACAATAGAAACTTTATACAACACAGATATCAATGTTATCATCTCACTTCATATATATTTCACTGGTGGACTGTAGTCTCCTCCATAATGGGAGGACAATTGATTTACTATACAACGCTGATCAGACCTGTTGTTTTTTTTGTTTTCCTTCTGAATATTATAAGCCCTCAGTCGTCTTATTACAAAATTCATTGGTGGTGAATTGTATTCTTACTCCGTCACCATACGGAGCGTTTGTGAACGGAACAATTAAGCTACTTAAAGTTAAAACATCAATTGTGATGACGGAGTTAGAGTCCAAGTACACCATTTCCTTTCCCGTGGGTATCGTCATAATCGGTTATGAGGTGTAAGCAGACCATCAAAAGAGAATAAAACCTGAAAATAAAATCCTATACCAAGTCGTCTTGTTAACATGATATAAACTCAAGAGAGGGACGTAAATGGCCTGAGAATAAAAAGAGGGTGGTGTATTTTATGATTACTATGTCACACACGAAAAAAAAATAGGTATATGGGACTCAAATTTGATATATGCAATTCACTATGCTATTATTATTATTGGCAATATTATAAATATATTCCTTGTGATATACAATAATACATCAATTTGGACCACTCTCGTATGTGAATCATATGAGAATGGTCTTGATGTATACAAGGGTGCAAGCAGCCTAAAGAACAACCTGTTTACTCATATCTAAGAAACCTAGAGTGTACTAAATGGAAAACCCTGACACTGACAAGTAGTTACACCTATACCTAGCAAGTTTAGTGAAGGTGAAAGCTGTTGCATGATTCTCCATTTACTCTATAAGGCTTGGTGCTTACTGCAAATATCCTATTTATTTTATTTCTGCATTTTAAATAGCCTATATCCTCAAAACACGTACCACCTAGCATTCTCAGGCGAATGATACCTTGGTAAGACCGCGTGATTTTTCTCTCTCTATATGTATAGCAGGCTATTACCTATAGCCTGATATATATCTTGAGTCCCATGACCCGCTTGGTTACTTTTTCGGGTACCTCTCCTTCCCGAAGTTCCAACAAGAGTACCGAGATATCGCAATTATGTAATCCTTGTAGTTGTAAAGATATGTACATGTACTTGCGATGTAAAATTTGGGCAGCAAAAAATGTTGAGTCAGGAACAAATTTTATTCGTGTTGTGAATTTAATTCGTGTGAATATTTTGTGTAATATAGACTTACTAGCTTTTGACCGCGGCTTTGTCCGCGTGGAATCTATAGTGTGCGCGAAATACAAAAACCACGATACTAGTATGTAATAATTTATGACCTATTCCTACGATATTGGTATAACGTAAAATGCTAAACGTTATTTTTTTTTATTGCTCATGATGGCAAACGACCACTTAGCACTCCTGATGGTAAGTGTCATTGGCACCCATGGAATACCAGGGGGATAGCTAGGCCGCTGTCTACCAATACAAAACCCAAACCCACCCAGTTGGGCTGCCGGATCTCTCGCTCACCGAACGAAGCGCAACAGCTTAGACGTCGATAATCTGTGAATCTGCCAAAAATCATTTTTTTATTAAATGAGTTAACGTTCTAAGAATACACTTTACCTATTTTTATGGCTGGTTTACCCATTTTTTTGGCTGGTGGGTATAATAGAAGTAGATTAAAGGATTGAATATGTCTATGTATGAGGAGACAGCCGAAAACCCCATACTTACCCATCCGACCATTGTGTTACAGTGATCTTCCTAGGTTGGTCGACTTCCACCGAAGTTAAAAATCGAGTACCGGTGGTCCGCTCGCACGGCGAAGAGAGAGGAATTTTACGGTGGATCTATGGGGTCACGCGCCGCCTTTTCCGTCAACCCGGACCGATTCGGCGTGGCGAGACGCACCCATAGACCACCAAAAAAAAAAAAAAAAAGGTTGGTCGACTTCTCTCTGGAGTAAATTGTAAATACAGCAAGGCAACTTTTGCTTAAATGAGATATGTTATTTCAAAACAAACAGAGTTACTTTCGCATTTATAATATTAAGTAGTAAAGTAGAGATGTCTTTGCCCAAAAAGCGAAATTGAAGGGAAGATTACCGAACGATTCCAGATATTACGTTTTTTGTCAGAAAATGCTTAGGGCCTATGCATTCAAACTGGTTCTCGTAGACGATAATAGTCTTATCTCCTTATTTTTGTTTAACCTAATATTTGACCGCTTCCTCTTCAGCAATAGAAGGTGTATTTATCTACTATCACACACACACAGAACACAGTTGCGTTTATTTTTTTCCTTCTTGTTATCTGTCCACATCTCATCTTCAATTTTTAAGAGCACTCGTGCAATAGTAATGGTTAGATGTAATTTTTTTTCGCCACCACATGGAAAATATAAAAGAAATAATAACTAGGACCAAAATACAAATACATTGTATGCTTACATGTTTGTTTGTAAGAGTTTAGGTAATGCTAAAAATTTAAATAGAAAGAAATCGCACTGATATACTTAGAATAACAATTATGCATATATGGTGACGATTAAATAAAAGAGAGAACTATATTAAATATCCAGAAAGCTGGTTGAATGGCATTCAATAATGGTCTTACTTCCTTTATTACGATAGCAATAAGTTTGCCAGCTGCCGTAGGCAGATGTTGGTGTAATTATTTCTAAAGGGTGAATGGAGCTAAATAAATTTTCATTTATACTATAATAAAATCTTAAGGGTCGATATATTGGACACACTTTATTTCAAAAAGTAGGTAGGTAGGTTTTCTTTTCCTAAGAGAGACTGCGGGTGGTCGGACCAGCGATTAGTTCACCATCCTTAATGAGGCTGACTGACGAATAAATGTGCTCCTCCTGGATAGGAAGAAATAATCAAAGATATTAGAACCATTTTCGACGTTTACGCGGACGAAGTCGCGGGCAAATGCTAGTACTTATTTAATATACCACGGAGTGCCAGTTTACCTGAGGCGGCTAGTGGCAGACTATCTGTAGGGGTGCAGCGTCCTCTACACCAACCGAGTAGGGGACGTTGTGCGAACGCCCATGACGTGCGGTGTCCCACAGGGGTTGGTCCTCGGACCCACCCTGTGGAACATCGGCTACGACTGGGCGTTGAAACTGAGCCTCCCACCCGGGCTGAGCGTGATCTGTTACGCCGACGACACGCTCGTCACAGCCCGCGGTGGGACGCTGGAGGAGGAGCAGGGACCGACGTCCTCCCGGTCTCAAGGAGGGAGTACCCCTCAGGTGTATTCCGTCGGGCCGGCCACTGATGACAAGTTCACGCTGCTCCGGTGGCCGGTCCAACGACGAAGGCGAGGTACACGGGTGGGTACACACTGTGCGTCTGTCACCCCGGATGAAGTGGTGCGAGGAGTGCGCCGACCGTAACCCACTATAAAAAAAAAGTACTTATTTAATATACGAAATAAAACTTTTTACATATTTAATCCTGTTTCAATTTTCACAGAAGTGGATTCCAAAATCAAATTAAAATGCTATATAATTGGTAAAAAATGTGTTCTATCCCAATTACTTGGGGTCGACTTAATATGCTTATACTCTTCTTCCATCGTACATACTACAAATAGGTATTGGCAATAGTTTTATGACTGGCCACCTGCCTGACATCAAACTTTCTTAGGAATAGAAACGGTAAATAACATGTCAACAATAATGTTGAATTTATTTCAGAGAGTATTACGAGTCTTTCGCCATTTTTAGTAGATAACTGTATCTGTTCACTCATAAAGCTTTATCGAATTTCTTATTTCTTCTGTTGTTTGAAAACACATCTTGCTGTTACTGTTATTCCTTTAGCATTTTAATCCTTATTTTGGTACATTATAGTTTGGCTACATACATAGCCATTTCCGTGTGGTAACGGAGTCAAAATACAATTCACCACCCCCTTATCTATATCTTACCCGTGGGTGATCGTACGAGACGACTAAGGGATATAAAACGCATATAACATCTATGCGAGAGAAGGAAATCTCGAAACAAAACCCTATACTAACACGCCTGACCAGCGTGGTATAGTAGGTCAATTTACCTCCCATTATAGAGGAGGCTTGAGTCTAACAGTGGGACATATATGAGCTGAGATGACGATGGTACATAGCCTGATAAACCGGAGGTAGGCGGTGTGAGACGATGAAGGCATCTACCGTACAAGTTCGCCTCATCTATTGTATGTATCATAGAAACTATGGGTGTTCATCTGAGTGATTCGTAATTGTCGTTCCTGCATCCTTTTTCTACCACGAGGATAACAGTCAGTCTAAAGCAGGGATGCACAGACTTATTAAGACTAGGGGCCACTCGGGCAAATCATGAACTGATGGCGGGCCGCCAGAAGTATAGGTAATTAAAGACAATAAAGAATTGATAATGCTTTCTTAATTCGCCTGTAAACTTTGTAAAAGTAGGATGCTGCGTTTCATAGTGCCTTTTTACATTATAATTCTTTGCAATCGCAACAGAATTCTTGCAAATTAAACAAACGACTTTGTTATGCGACCATACAAAAAAGTATTTCTCAGTCCAAATTTCTTGAAACTGCCGATTTTCATCTTTAACCTTACATTTTTTACTAGGTCCTGGCTTGTCCATGTTGCGTTCTAATCCTGGCTAGGATTAACACAGCACCTAAAAACAATTACAGTACCTACTTAAATTACCCATCCTTTTTTAAATTATCAAAAATAATTGATTAAATAGGTAGGAAAACACTTATTAATAACAGAGTTTTACTTACGATCTCAAAACACAATTATACACGGCACTTGACGGGTTAACACTGCAACAGGAAATCTACGTTGAATGTGACACAAATTAAATCTATAAATAGGGACAATTTATAAGTATCTTCATTTAACTTATAATACAAAAGGTTACATAATAAAAAAATATTCTAGAATAATTATTATTACACTAATGGGGAAAATGTTAATGACAAGTAAAGGAGTTCATTTTATTTTTAAACGTTCTCATCATCTATTTTGTATTCACTTCAAGTAGCCTTTTATATCCCATTGAACACCCTTTCCCGGTAATAATTATTAAGTCGATAACAAGTCTGTTATATCTTACAAATAGCTAATTACTATAAACTTGTTCACCCCTTTCTAGCATTGTAATACGTTAATCATCCTTTTTAATTACGTGAGCATGTCAGTCATGGGAAATGGAGAAACAGTGTAGTCGAAAAATTTATTTAAATTATGAATTAATTATAAATAACGTATGTACATTTTAAAACGTCTTTTTATTGCTCTATCCTTGTCTTTATTCCTAAACTGATAAGCATAGATGGAGCGTACCTATTTTAACCTCATTTTAATTGGGGGCAGATGGTAGGTAGATTTTTCGTGTGGATACGGCTAAGAATACAATTATCATCACTCCTTTCTTCATTGTGGTGTCATAAAAATCAATTAAGATGTGTAATCATATTTTGTTACTTTATAGTAACAAAATATGATTACACACCTTAATTTGCTTTGCTTATGCAAAGCATAGCTATATGGTAGCGGTTAAGAATATTACCAACCCTTACTTTGCTCGTGGATGTCGTAAAAGACGACTAAGAGCTCTATATTGATCTAGGCTAACTCCACCTTTTTTTTTTGTTATCGCTGTGGAAATGCTTTTACGCACTATCCCCCGCCAGTGACAGACGAAGGGGGTGTGTGGGACTCGCCGGCCATAGACATTGGCGGCCGGAATACCCACTAAATCCAACAGCGGTCCCTTCCGCGCTTTTACGGGATGCCGGAGAGATCGTCTATTGACATTCTATCCCCGACACCCCTACGCTTAGCCATCTGGCCACGACCAGTCAGTCGTCAAGGCGGTGGGAGGAGGTGCGCGTAGCGGCACCTCCGTCTCCCTGGTCGCCGCCGGCGGAGTGAGTTCACAGACGCGAGTGCTTCGCGTTCCCGCTCCGCGGCCTCCTTTGCAGAGATGACTTCCTCGCAAAAGGAGGCCATCGACGTCCAGTAAGTACCTGTCGCTGTCAAGCATCTTGTTGATGACGGTCGACAACGACAGGTCCGCTCCTATGACCGCCGACAGGTCGTGGCGCTGAGGCCCCCAGGCGGGACATACTTCCAGGGTGTGACGCGCGTCATCAATTTGCGCGCCACACTCATGGCATCCAGGGGCCTCTTCACGTCCAATTCGGTGCAGGTACTTACCGAAGACCCCGTGTCTGGTAAGTACCTGCGTCATCCTGAATGACAGGTTGCCGTGCCCTCGTTTCATCCAGCGGTGAAGGTGGGGCGCTACCGCCTCAACGGTCCCCCGTCCTGCTACGGGGGACCCCAGTTCCTCCCTCCACCGCCGGACTACTACCCTTCGAGCCGCTTCCTTCGCCCTACTCAGTACCCTCGCGGTGACGCGTTCCCCATTCACCCGCGCCGCAGCGCAGAACTGGTAGACTTCCGCCTGTGCCCTGACCTGAAGTGGCCAGGGTGGATCGCCCGCTAGCAGTGTGGCTGCAGTCCAGGACACCATACGGTACCCCCTTATTGTCCTCACCGCCATGGCTCTCTGCGCTTTTTGCAATAAGGCCTTATTGGAGGCGGTGAGCGACTGCGTCCAGATCGGGGCACCGCACAGTGCCATAGACCGTAAAATGCCGGCGTAAAGCCGCCGGCAGGACGATCCAGGACCACCAGTATTGGGCAGAAGCCTACCCAGCGCCGCGGCCGACTTTGAAAGTCTAGGGACGAGCTGGGCAAAATGCGGCCCGAAGTTCCATTTACTATCCAGGTGCAGACCCAGGTACTTCATCCGGGTCTGCACCGGCACGGCAACCCCAGACACACTGAGTTGTGCCCCTCGGGGGAGACCTTGGCTAGGACCATAAAATAGGAGAGCCTCCGACTTCCCCAACGAGACTTTCAGGCCCAACTTGCCAATCCGGTCAACGACGAGCGCTACTCCGACTCTTGCTAGTCGGGCGGCGTCACGGAAGTCAGCCCTTCTCACCGTGATGAGAGTGTCATCTGCGTAGCAAATTACCCCCATCCCGGGGAGAAGCTGGCCCCGCAACAACCAATCAAATCCGACGTTCCACAAGGTCGGACAGAGGACCGAACCCTGTGGAACGCCACACTCTACCCTATGACGATGTATGCGCCGGTCGTCCCCCTCCCAGAGCACGTGCCTCCTCTCGAGGTATGCCTCCAATAGCCTCCGGAGATACGGAGGCACCCCGTGATATCGGAGCGCCTCCTTTAGAGTCTCATGTGGGAGACTATTGAAGGCGTTTTTAATATCGAGCGAAACTGCCAGAACTACATCCTTTTCGGCCACCGCTTCGGTGGCCAGGGTCTTCAGGGCGGCCAATGCATCGATTGTTGACCGGTCGCACCTGAACCCGAACTGATTTCTCGAGGTGCCGGACGAGACGGTCCGCGAGTATTTTTTCAAACAATTTTGCCGTCTCGTCCAGCAACACCAGTGGTCTATACGCAGAAGGAGAGTCGATTGGGCGACCCTCCTTCCGCAGCAAGCACAATTTTCCAGTCCTCCATTGTTCCGGGAACTGCCCGGACCTCAAACATTCATTGAGCAGTTCCCGGAGTACATCCATGCAATATTTTGCGACGACGCCAAGCACAAGCCTCGGGACACCGTCCGGGCCAGGCGCTTTCCTTTTTCCTTTAAGTCGGGAGAGGGCCACTTCCAGTTCATCGTCAGTGATGGTCTTTGTTTGATGGATGGGTGTTTCCTCCTCCACCACCGACCGAGGAGCCATCCTGGGGGGAACATGTCCCGTAGAGTGTGGGAACAGTTCCCCAATTAGCCCCGACAGGAAATCCGCGTCCAGTGTTTCAATTATGGGGGCGCCGCAGGCACGGAGCTTGTTCCGTGCTCCCTGGTACGGGCGCCCCCAGGGATCCCTGTCGAGGCCCGCAAGAAGCTCCTCGCGGGCCCTCTCTTTCGCCTGGCTGATGGCCAGCTGCAGAGTCTTCTTCCTTGTCTTATATTCCATCCGCAGCTGGCCCTTGAGGACGTTGTCCCGGTCACTCCTCCGCAGGATATTTTTTAAATGGCCTGCGAGCCGCTCCACTCCCACGATGTGCTGTCCCGTGGAACCCCAGCGCTGTACAATGGCAGCCTCCCGGGAGGCTAACTCCACCTGATGTCATTAGGTCAACAATTACATTCCCAAGGAGGGTTGACGTCAGGCAGGCGGCCGGTCATAAAACTATTGCCTATTACTTTTTGCAATATGTACAACGGAGGCAGAGTATGTACAATGGAAGTAGACATATTGTGTCTACCCCAAGTAATTGGGATTAGAGTAGGAGCATGATGATGAAGAAAAGCATAGGTCGACGTATGACATATACAAATCTCTCTGGCCACCGTGATATAGCAGGCTGATTTTTCTCACCTAGAGAAAGTTCCCACTGTTAGGCACGAGCTGTGTACAAGGGAATAACCAGTTACGCGCTTATTGCAGTACAGTGTATATGTATCTCGTCTGAAATGGTTAAGGGATATATAGGCAGAGCATTACTTCAAGAGAAGGAAAGTTGATATTTATGTGCACCCATTTTATTAAAGTAGTATAAATAGACCTATTTACCTCCCATTAGTTGAGTCCAATGTTGTAACGTAAATATATGGCATTAAGT
This sequence comes from Lymantria monacha, assembly GCA_905163515.2. Classification (NCBI taxonomy): domain Eukaryota; kingdom Metazoa; phylum Arthropoda; class Insecta; order Lepidoptera; family Erebidae; genus Lymantria; species Lymantria monacha. Next base: position 19,632,704 of record LR991094.1, on the reverse strand, counting down.
GACAAACAGAAAGATCTGCCCAAAACACAAAAAAAAAAATAGAAAATTGTTTCGTGACTATCGGAACACATTGTAACATTTTAGTACTTAATACAATTATTTTTTTGTTCTATAACTACTATATAAATCTGTGTTTTATGTCTACAATCACTTTCAGATTTTGCAGTAGATATACACCTTGTTTTCCGTGTAGTGACGGAGTAACAATACAATTCACCACCTGTTATCTTGCCCGAGGGTGACGTAAAAGACGACTAACGGATTAAATATGCATATTAAATCTATGCCAGACTAACAAAACTCAAAATAAAACTGCACAGACTCGCCTGATTAGTGTAATGTAGCAGGTCAATTTCTCTCCTGTTATGTGGTGCCAATATGAGCTGAGATGATGTTTCATTTTGTGATTCATTCCCTCAAATACAGCTTTTTTGAAGTGAAACTTCTTTATCGGCGTTGGAAAAAAATTTACCGTCACATTTTTCCGTTACGCGCCATCTTGTTTCGAAGGGAAACTTTTTTGCGCGCATGAGGATAGATTTTTTACAGATGAAACCCACACGAGGAACGCGCCACGCCTGAGAGAGAGAGATAGAGAGAGAGAGAGAAGGAGAGAGAGATAGAGAGAGAGAGGGAGAGAGAGAGAGAGAGGGAGAGAGAGAGAGAGGGAGATAGAGAGAGAGAGGGAGAGAGATAGAGAGGGAGAGTACATGCTATCGTTGATGTATGTAAACGAGATTTAAAAAATAGTTTGCCAAAGTTTCACTTCTGATATGTGTAAGTACTTTGTACGCACCCATGATTTTTTTTATTTTTACCTGTTTATTTTTCTGTCTTCTATAATTGATTGAATTAGGCGTGTAGCGCATTTGAAGCCGAACCGTCCTGAGAATGCCTCGTTTAGAGGCGAAATACGTGTCGAATCTATATTCGAAGTTCTGCGGAAAATTGATAGTTGAAGTTCTGGAGGGTGCTCATCATAGGAGTAAGATTTCCTTATATCCTATTCCACCTTGATCCCATCCCATATTCCTTCCTTTCTGGAGGTATACGGTATATTGATTAACCGTGGGAAAGTGGTGGGTCTTCCTTCCTCTCCTCCATTTTAAGATAATTTCTGTCTTCTGTGAATGTATAAAATATTAATAGTGCTAATGACAGAATACTAAAATATTTACTGATTGTGTTTGTAAATTATTATTAAATTTCAAGCCAGCGAAATAGATAACTGTTAAAACGACTTTGTTACTTTAACCCAAAACACAGCGAACGCTGCACTATGCATAGAAATACCAATAATGAATTTTCGGTTAGGGGTGTTCATATTGTTCACAACTTGTTAGCGTTGCTGCCACAAACTATGATTTGAATTTAACGTTTACGTGAGTACCGTCCGTATAAAATTAAACATATTTTATGGATTTCTATCTCATCATCTCAGCACATCTACGTCCCACTGATGGGCTCCAGCCTCCTCCAAAATAGGAGGAGAATTTACTTATTATACTGTGTGTGTGTGTTAAGTAAGTGTTGGTATATATTATTTTAAATTTTCCTTCTCTTGTGTAGATATTATTTGCATATAAACCCTTAGCCGACTTTTACGATACCCACCGTTGAGAAAGTGAATTATGTTCTTACTTCGTCACCGCACGGAATTTTAATTATATTATTACAATTACTGAAATTTTGCAACAAAAAAACTTACTAAATTGCTATATTTACAATAATTATTATAATTTAAATGTATTATTAAAACATAATATATTTCTTTAGAAATATTAATTTTCTTTTTCTATTGAGAATTAATTTTCTACAAAAAAGTAAGTTAAGTTAAAGATAATTAAAAAGTCAATATTTGTTAATATTTGCAACAGAATTTACTGGTCACACCGCGTCGCGCAGTCGTCACGAAATTGATCTAACGGGAACCCAGTACAGAACATTTTTAACAGAAGTTTGTGAATAATTTGTCATCTTAAGCGGTATTTTTCTGATATAGTTGTAGCCGTAACAACAGCAGAGCTAGTTGTTGTTTAGATAAACGGTCATATAATAGATTATATGAATATAATTCAAAGGGATCGTTTGGTTCTTTTTGGAGATATAATTTCAATAATAAATAATAATATAGTGACTTAACAAAAATCTCCGTATTAATGAATTCTTGTTTGATTGTAAATACTGGTCTTGCTGTGACTATACTATATATGCAGAAAAGTGTTCGGAATAACGGAAGAGTAAAATCAAAATTAATACGCTATAAAATGCATAAAAACAATCATTTCAAATGTAGTTAAAAATTTCAATATCAGCTATTGCTTCTGAACGAAACTTTTTGAAATTACTCATTAAATAGAACTAAAATTTTCTATATTTAATTCTTTGCAATTGCACATTAAAATTTGTTCTTTTTTATCTTTTAATATATTAATAGACGAAACTGATGACATATACTATACATCGCTTTGCTTTATATCATTTACCTAGTTATCATTTTTTTTGCGTTAAGCAATTTTCATAATATATGATTAGGGATTGGAACACAATGGCAGAGTAGGGAATTAGGATTTCGTCACGTAGTTCAGCTTAATTTATTCTTTAATTTCCTGTTTGAAAAAAAAAAGATTTAATAACCATGCTAGTGAATTGTGTGAAAACTGGAAGGAGGGGGAGAGTTTTAGCAAATATTGCGGTTGGTCACTGAGAGAAAGGAGGGGTTAAACGTCAACTATAAAATTTCTCTTTTAGACTTTAGCAGTAAATACAATAATTTTGCGTAGATTGTTTTTAATAGTAATGACATATATAAAACATCGTTGTGCTACGCTTATTGTTTATAATGATTTATACAGCCTCGTGGCGCTAGTGTCGCTAAGAAGAATCAGTTTTGAATTTGTGTAGTGGTGGTGCCATGAGCATATTAAGTGTGGAATAAATATATATACAGTAGTGTGGGTACGATCATTTAGGTAAAAACAGACTCTACAAATTGCGGAGTGATATAAGAGTCATAGCTCACTTATACAACACCGCTCCCACCCGGCAAATACTGTTCATTGAAATGTGAATTTTAGAGCATACTTTGTAGACACATTTTACTTTGACAACACACTGTTGCATAAGTGAGCTAGGACCCTAAGTCTCTTGGCGAGGGTTATGAGTGATTCCTACGCTGGACAACTCTTTTTATGATCCACTAATTATAATCCAGAGTTCTGGTGTAATTAGTGTCGGTTAATTTGTATGTTGCCCGCAAGTTCATACATGTATTCCATAGATATGTGCGTATCATACATTAAAGGTACTGCTAGGTATTTTTTTTTGCTATAAGAAACCATTAGTATAGAATGGTTACTGCGTATTGTTTTGAAGTATTTCGAGCATTCATTAATGTTTTTTTTTTTGCTGGCGGAATGTGATTCGTCTAAATAAATGTTGTTGTGCGTAGGTGGATAATGAAGCTTTTAGTAGTACAACCGCACAATTATTAAAGTCACATGTTTCTTTCTGACTTAATTTAAAGGTATAGAATTGTTTTTACTCTCTTAGTAAATACTTTTTATCAGCGTATATGTTTTGTTTTTATGGAAATTAGGCCACTATCCTTTGCTGGCCAGACGCGCTGCTAATTGGTATTTATTTAAGGTTATATATTACTGGATTTTTCTTGCTTCTCTTGATGTTATCTGTTTAACCGATTCCCATAAGTAATCTATGGGTAAAGAAACTTGTGTTTTTTTTAAATCTTTATTTAAAGGGAACTTGTAATGGTGATTTTCTATCCCAATTACTTGGGGTCGATACGATATGTTCTTTCATAGTACATATAGTTTTATGACATATAGTAGTAGTTTTATGACCGGCCGCCTGCCAGACGTCAACCCTCCTTGGGAATGTAATTGTTGACCAAACGGCATCAGATGGAGTTGGCCCAGTTCGTTATAAGGCTCTTAGTCGTCTTTTACGACATCCACAAGCAAAGTAAGGGTTCAAATTACTGAAATTTAGCATTTAATAAGCTTAACTATTTATAAAAACCCGATTACGAAGCGAAAAATGATGTCACAAGCGGGATTCGAATCCGCGCCTATTGGGATTCCGGCCCAATCGTGCTGCCACTACACCACCGTGAACTATTGTAGGACATGCAAATCTCGCTTCGTATCATATTTACGTCTTTAAGGTGACGTATGCCATCTACCCGACAATGTTTACACATTGTTATAGGCTTAATAATTCAAACTTTGCAGTTAGAATTGTATTAAACGATGACACAACCTTGTTATTCAAATTACTGAAATTTAGCATTTAATAAGCTTAATTATTTATAAAAACCCGATTACGAAGCGAAAAATTATGTCATAAGCGGGATTCGAACCCACGCCTATTGGGATTTCGGCCCAATCGTGCTGTCACTACACCACCGTGAACTATTGTAGGACATGCAAATCTAGCTTCGTATCATATTAACGTCTTTAAGGTGACGTATGCCATCTACCCAACAATGTTTACACCTTGTTATAGGGCACAGACAGTGCCATGCAACAATAACTCGATAAAAAAACGTAACTATACTCAGATGAGAAAAGACGCAATCTATTCAAAACTCACGATCATATGTTCTAGAGTTCAACGACCTCGCGTGGTGAAAAAAAAATTTTTTTTCATCCGCATCGATTTTTTTTCTAGCCTATCATAACAAGTAGGACTAGTAGGGTTACCTATCTTTGTTTTCGGGAGCGGTCCCCTTATACCCTGTATATTTGACAACATTAAATATAGTTGCTAGTGCGGTCACCATTAAAATGTTTCATTTAAAAGCACTCAAGACATGAAAATGCCACTAAAGTAAATTTCAAAGAAATTAATTTGGAGGCAACCTCGCCCAATCAATGTGGGGACGTAAGCTTTTAAACATTCACTTACAATAATAGCAGTATTTCTGTGTGGTCTACATACGTCCTTCTGCGTAGAACAGTTCTTTTTAAAAACAAAGATTTCGACTTATTTACCATTCTGGCCTGTCAGATAAGTGTTTGCCTTATTTTATAGCGACAGCTGTTTGCGTCCGTGGTTACGTCTTAAGTCTGCTATTATAATATTAAAGATTACTTCCCTACATATTATTATAGTTATTTTATACAGATAAGCCATATATTATTCCGTCAAATACCTAACGGTGGTGGTTATTAATTTTCTTCGTTTTTCCTAAGTATATCGAGAAGTGGTAAATATCTATTTCCCGGCAAACTAAGATAAAATACTGTAACATAACAATTAAGAAAATTAGATACAGCTATATTTAAATCTTAATTTGTATTACTATTCTTAAAAGTTCGTTTCCTGATATGTTTGTTTGCAAACATTTATTTCAGAAACTACCAGACCAAAATGTGACTTTGCAATTATATAGCATGTTTATTGTTAAAGTTTTGGATAGTAAAATATAGCGTGTGTGATTAGTAGAACTAGAGTAGGGACACAAAATATGAAATAATGAAAAATCGAGAAAACTGGAAGCCCAACTTTCTGGGTGCATTTGGGTTGGTATGCAACTTAGCTGTACCATTAGTATTGCAAAAGTCTAGGAGTGACTGTAACGCGGCCGGGGCGGCGCAGGCGCGAATACCTGCGCCTGATGCCGCCCTAACCGAGGCTTCGGGTGATCGGATCGGGGAATTGTCCGGTCACCCGACGTGAGGCCACCGCGTGAGGACGACGCCTCGACGGCGAAAGCTGTCGGGGCGTCGACAGGAGAGGAGCCCGAGAGGGCATACCGCTGAGCGGGCCACCGAAGACAAAGATCGGTTACCGGTGGCCCGCTCACACGGCGAAGAAGAGGTGCTTGCAGGGTGGATAAATGGGGTTGCGCGCCACCTCTTCCGTCACCCCGGACCGATTTGGCGGGGTGCGACGTCCGTAGCACACCGCAAAAAAAAAAAAAAAAAAATCAGTCATATGTGCTTTTTGCTCGTTTGCCGCTATAAGCAATAAAAAAAAACATAATTTGACTACCTATGGGATAACCAGCGTGTAGTTAAATTCCTCGTTAGATATAGGCAATTATACAATGTGTTCCCACCATTTATTTTGCTGTGCGAGTCGTAAAAATCGCTTGAGAGATCACCAAGAAAATGAGCAACAGAACTCTTCTGTGAAACTGATAACTGCAATTGCGATCGCACCTGCCTATCAAGCACATGATATCAACAGTGAAAAAAAGTAAGCTAATGGATGCATATTGCTTCTATTGTTTTATTTAATACGCTAATCTCAGAAATTAATAATCTGATAATAAAATATGTATTTATATAGATTCTTTGTGAAGTAAGGTATAAAAACAGCTGTAACTTTTTCGAGCAATAAGAGTTACTCGTAACATTAACACATGCCTAAATATGTAGTATAATAACGGCAGGGTAAGTGTAGCGAGCATTGTAATTACATAAATATACACAGGACCAGTGATCCTGTTACAATTTTATAGACCGCATGGCGACTTTATGATGAATTGCTGATATTCTTTTGCTGTGAACTTTCGTGTAAGATATTAAATAAGCTACAGTAAGTAAACTATTGATAATCAATAAGAGGTTATTTGTTTATGTTGCCAATCAGAGTTGCGATTCATTAGCCACTATTGATAGCACGTAAATGGCGCATGAGGATTCATAACACGAACTCAAACGCATAAAGAAATCTGCTAAAACGCTTATAGTAGTAAATACCATTCTACGATTATTTGATGCAGATGAAGTAGTTGCTTTAATTGTTTGTTCGGACGCGGTAAATAAGTGTCATGCTTATTATTATTCATTTTTATTTGTTAACAAGCTGTAGACTACGTACATCACGTAATGACTATCGCCCCTTACAACACGGCAAGTGAGCAATAGTGCTAATTAGAAAAAAATCTCACAAATTATCGTTGGAATGTAAATGAGTCGCTTCCTCCGTATATTCTATCCCATAAGCTGGATAATAAGACGTGTTCAAATAGGAAACATTTCATTGAAATCTAATAACAACATTGCTTAACGTGTCAACATGAATGCTTCTTATAGTTTAATAAATATATACCTGCTAATGTAACAGTGTAAAAATCGTGTGTGTTGTTTATTGTAAAGAGTTTGTATATAATATGTTATGTGTATAGTTCTAAGCAAAGTTCGTGATTATGAAGGGACTTGAATAGCAATAATCTAGGGAACTTTTAACACTAAAACTAACTTAAAGGGGTGTGTTAAGTGGTTGCTATCAAAATAATAATATCAGAAAGTTGGTTTTGTATGTGTAATGGTGGAATGCGCGGGTATACGTAGTGATCCCTGTCACCACTCTGTCTTTGCCCCTGAGTTATCAACTATCGAAAGATACTAGAAAAAAAAAGCAACTATGCGTGATCTACGTTATGTAAGCGCAATTGCTAGTAAACCTTTTTCAGTTTTCATCAACTACAACTCATTACGTCCCACTATTGAGTAGGGGACGCCTCCACAACAAGAAAAATGGCCTCCTATCTTCACACTCGCTAGGCGTGTTGGCATAAGGGGCATAAGGATAAGGGTATCGAGTTTTCTTTCTTCACCACTGATGTTACCACAGAAATATTAACATCTAAATAATATTTAATTAGTAATTACTATGGACGTTACCATCGCTTACTCTACTTTTACGTCAACACTAGAAGATTGTGAATTGTTGTCTTAACTCTTTAAACATGAAGGCGACCAAAGCTTAATGAGGTTGTTGACTAATTAACATTGATTTGATTTGAATCTGTTTTAATATTACCAGTTATTTATAATTTGCTTTTTAATAGATGATAGATGCATATAGTCGGGTTGTTGATGAGATAATTCATACTTGTTTGTGCTTGTTTTTTATCCGTGTAGTGACGGAGTAAGAATACAATTCACTACCCCCTATTTTACCTGTGGGTGATTGTAAGAGACGACTAAGGGCTATAAAACGCATATAACATCTATGCAAGATAAGAACTCCATACGTTTGACCAGCGTGGTATATTATTATCATCATCATCTCAGCCCACATACGACCCACTGTTGGGCTTGAGCCTCCTCCGTAGTGGAAGGGAATTTGACCTACTATACCACGCTAGTCAGACGTGTTGGTATAGGGTTTTGTTTCGAGTTTTCTTTCTCTTGCGATGTTATATGCCTTTATATCCCTTAGTCGTCTCTTACGATCACCCACGGGTAAGATAGAGGGTGGTGATTTGTATTCTTACTCCGTCACCATACAGATGGTATATATGTATAGTAGGTCAATTTCTCTCCTATTATGGAAGAGGCTCTAACCCAATAGTGGGACATGTATGGGCTGAGATGATAATGAGGTGATTGTTATTGTTTTGGCTGATGCATGTTTATGTCGCCTATTAGATTACTGATACTGCATAGATTACTCGTATATATTCTATTCATTAGATTCGAAGTCTCTTTCTCTTATTTAACATACATACATATCATCACGCCATATCCCCTGCAGGGTAGGCAGAGAGAACAGAGTGCCAGAGCATTAGCATTCTCATAAACTAAACAAAGCTTAGTTAAATGCCACAGACTACATATCTATTGTAATTTCAAGGACTTTAAAGTCCTTGTGTACTTTAGAATTATGTCTTAAAGAGGCCTAGAGAATATGTATATAGGGATATGTTTATCCTCTGTAGGGCTGTTTACATTAAACTAATCTTGGTAACCTAGAGTGAAAGAAAGCCTTTACGTTAATATAAGCTTAGATTCAAATTACTGAAATTTAGCATTTAATATGCTTAATTATTTATAAAAACCCGATTACGATCCAATCGTGCTAGGCAGCATGATTGGGCCGGAATCCCAATAGGCGCGGGTTCGAATCCCGCTTGTGACATCATTTTTCGCTTCGTAATCGGGTTTTTATAAATAATTAGAGAGAACTCTAGTTCTCTGGCACTCTGTTCTCTCTGCCTACCCTGCAAGGGATATGGCGTGATGATATGTATGTGTGTATGTATATAGAATAGCTTGCCTTATCCCGCTGAACTTTTTATTTTAAAATATATTTATTTAAACTCCCGAATTTATTAGTGACATCAGTTAAAGTTTGGTATTGCTTGAACAATCCTCTTTACAATTTTCATGAGGGTATCTCAGTTGGACTTTTATTATTGTGAACTTAGATTGATTTCTTCCTGTCGACAATATTTTCTTTCACCAAAGTTGCCGACAGAATAATGTTTATTCTATTGAATTTGTTGCTTGAAAAGCCTTGTTCGGTGCTTCCAGTTTAAAAGCGAAAATCAGGATGCTCACTTTTATATTTTATTATTCTTGTTTTCGTTATTTGATAAATTGTTCCCCCCAATCAGTTTTCAAATTCAAAAGTTTTAAGAGTTAGTTATATGCAACTGTATGGATACATATTATGTCATCATCTAGTTATGTCAAATATAATATAACGTGTTTTATTCATCACCATCTCAGCTCGTATATGTCCTACTGTTGAGCTCGAGCCTCCTCCATAGTGGGAGGGAAATTGACCTACTATACCACGCTGGTCAGACGTGTTGGTATAGGGGTTTAGTGTTGTAGGGTTTTGTTTCGAGTTTTCCTTCTCTTACATAGATGTTATATGCGTTTTATATGCCTTAGTCGTCTTTTATGATCACCCACAGGTAAGATAGGGGGTGGTGAATTGTATTCTTATTCCGCCACCACACGGAAAGGTGTTTTATTATTAGGTTGAAATGAAAGAATTCCAGGTATTTGTTTATAGGGGCCACCGAAGACAAAGATCGGGTACCGGTGGCCCAGTCGCACGGCGAAGAGAGGAGTTTGCATTGTGGGTCTATGGGGTCACGCGCCGTCTCTTCTGTCACCCCGGACCGATTTGGCGGGGTAAACAATGTAGATTAATGATAGATACAATCTCACTTATATTTGAGTGAGTGAGCAATTTAACATTTAAATGAAGTACAAATATTTAAATTTGATTAAATTAGACTAACACGGCCAAAATTCATTATTATTTAGGAATCAATTGTAGTAATGTAAATTCACTAGTTCCTACGGTTCGATAATATCGCATAACTATATATAAAAAGAAATTTAGGGTGAAGTATAAACCTTATCCTTTTGGTGTTTCTCTTTAGCTAGCTGTGGTCTAGTTACACCCGTTCCACTATCATCTGAGGCAGCTAAGAACAATATGAGTTGCTAAACACTTTCAAAATAAATACTTACTTTAGTCATCTATGAGGATACCTGATGATGTGGATAGGGTGTTGACGTTAATTAAAAGGGTCGTGGCTTTTCGGATTCATAATTTATCATTACACAGGCAAGACAAGGTTTATTAGTGGTAGGACCACGCTGTTGACAGTTCTCTATCTAAAGCCCGCGGGCCGGTCCGTCCGGGGTAGTACCACACTCTCGCAGAAGATCGACGTATAAGTAATGGCAATATGTTATTGCACTACCCTTAGTATTGCGAAGGTCCATGGGTGGCAGTGACACTTACCATCAGGTGTGCTGCTTGCTCGTTTGCTACCAAAAGCAATAAAAAAAATATATATTTTTAGTTCTTTACTACTTTACGTTCTGTACTTTCGTACGAAAGTACATAGTTTGTCCTTTATTTGAAAATAATAATTACTTATTAGAAAGCTGTTATGTGTAGCCCGATTTCATTCAATTAATCTAAAGTTAAAAGACTAGATAGTGACTAAAAGCAATTTACTATGTAAATTTGGGCTAAATTAACAGGTGTTGTTAGTCTTTATAGTCGGCACCTATCAAACGGCAGTAAATCACAATTTCGATGATTTTCAACCATGGTAACCCTTTAAGAAACCAATAAAAATAAAGCATAGCTGCCTATACAAAATAATGCTTAATAACTATAATTTATTTGATTAAGCCTCTGTGTGTTCGAACCGTCTCCCTTAGCGGTCCTCACAAACTTAGATATAATATAATGTATTTCGTCCCTTCATCTCACAAAGGATTAATCTGGAATGATTTACACCCATATTCCACCAATTATGTTTTAGGCTTCTTGATATTTAACGATCTATTGTAGTTACTGCCCAAATGGTATAGTGACATGTTTTGCATGACTATATAATCTTATAATATTTTTACTTGCTTAGTGAAATAGAATATCTACATCATATAAAGGCAAAAAAATAGATCTGTATATGACAGGAAAAATATCAGGTAAAAGACTACTAAACTCCGATTGACTAGTCGTTTACATAATGGAATGTGACAATTGTAAGCAATATGATTGCTACACTTGATGTGGCAATATCATTAAAGTTTTTAATTAATGCTAACACTGTGAACGTGCCCTTTCGGCTATAATATATATTCGAATTGATTAATTTATAAAATATTAATATATTCTCGCTAGGAATTGGCTTATTATAGTGGAATTAATTATTTCGTATGTTTGTGATAAGCAAATAATATAAAATGTCATCACAGGTATCTGATTTAATTCATGTTTATATGCTATCTTATTTTTTTTTTAGTATGGTCATTCTCGATCCAAACCGTCCGAGGCGACGGGAAGAGACAAGGTGAAGTTCCATAACCTACAATTCTGCCTCTCTATCGTTTATACTTGCGGTAACTACCGTACCAAGTTCTTTTCTTCTGTTAGAAGAAATGAAAAAAAAAAACAAATACAAAGGCAATAAAATCCATAAAAACGTTTTAATTTCAAACGGTACAATGATTTTGGGCTTTGTTGTATACTTAGAATTCTAATATTTTATTAATATTACAGATGATAGTGCGAGTGTGGTGCGAGAGCGGTGCCGGTTGGGCGCCGACTCACGTGCCGGTGACCCCGGACACCACGTGTCGCGATGTACTGGACTGCTGCCGGGAACCAGGAGACGAACCCTGCTTGCTGTTCAGCGTACATCCTGTCCATGGAGGTGATTAACCATTTATTATCAACTTCACCGGATCAACTGCCTATTCTTTATACGGTACTACGGTACTACTGGGTGCGAGTATGTTCACTTCATGAGAGTGAAATGGGTCTACAATACTATGCTGGTGAGACGTAATGGCATAATAATATAGTTTTACTATAAGTTTTATATCTCTTTCAGTGACATTATTTCTTCGTCGGTCTTTAAAATCCAACCAATCTAGCGTGCTAAGAGTCGCGGTTTCGATTCCCACACAAGAAAATATTTTGTACGATCCATATATATATTTGTGTGATCCATAAACTATTGTTCCAATTCTAAGTGTAATTTGTATTCGTTAATGGTTGAAAAAAAAAAACACGTCGAAAGAAATGTTAATTTATATTCTTAATTCGCTACCATACCTAGCTATGCTCATAGACCATATTCATAAGAGTGAATGCGGGAAATAGAGTGAACGGAGTGTTGGGACAACTTCTCTCGGTAGCCACTACCTCAGCCAGAAGGCACGTGTAGCAATACATAACGCAGTGCTTGTCCTAACATTACTATATGGAAACGAGAGTTGGGTATGCAGAAAAGAGCATGAAAGCAAAATTAATGCGGTCGAAATGCGATCTCTACGGAAAATCTGTGGAGTTATATAGGCTGACCGACCGCATTCGCAACGACGACGTAAGAGAGCGAGTAGGTATGAAAGACAGTATCGGTGTAAAGATGCGAAAGAGAATGCTCAGATGGTTCGGACATGTGGAAAGAATACCGAACGAACGTCTGGTTAAGAAGATATACAATGCGAAAGTGGAAGGGTATAGGTACCGGGGGAGACCGAGACTCACCTACCTAGACCAGATTGGCCACGTACTGAAGGAAGGTGGAGTCAAGAGTCTCCGAAACCGGCGAGCGTGTATGAAGAGAATTATGAATGTTGAAGAAGCGAGTGAAGTATGCAAGGATAGAGTTCTCTGGCACTCTGTTCTCTCTGCCTACCCTGCAAGGGATATGGAGTGATGATATGTATGTATGTATGTGCCATATTCATATAGATATGTATTGTTATCCATATAGCTACGTATTGTTTTGGAATACTGATTAGAGAGATGAAGAAACAGGAAACCTTGTTGGAAAATTTAATTGGATATAGGCTCTCTCTCTCTCTGAATGGAAAATAATGCTATAGTCGCCATGCTTAGTAGTTAGGTCTGGTTGGCGATTGTAGTGGTTTGATTGTAATATGACTTTCCTATGAGACCGCTACTGTCTACTCCCCTGAAGCTCAGTCAGCCGGTTTTTACCACACCTCGGGAAAAGGATTGGTGACATATTATATTTTTAATGCCTCCACCACAGAGAAAAGTAAATTATTACTTTTATATAGATACATGAAAATTGTTGGTAACTAATAAACTTCACTATTCGATGGCTGTTTACGCGAGTACTAAACATTTGAAGTAAATACTTTTTTTAAGCCATTTTTTCGGCTGTATTTAATTTTTAATATCCCAACTAATATCCTGACCATTAATGGTGAAAAATTACAGGAGGTCTCCCGTCATCTTGAACGCTGAATACTGTTCAAAAAGTTGGGCAACTAAAAATCAAATACAACTGCAATAAAATTTGTAAAAATAGTTTTATTTCAAATTTCATTTTTGAATGTCGTAAAAGACGACTCAGAGCTTTTCATTAAACTGGGCCAATTCCACCTGATGCCGTTTGGTTAACAATTACATTTCCAAGGAGGGCTGGTTTGTCAGGCAGGAGGCCGGTCATAAATCTATTGCTAATAACTTTGCAATGTGTATGATGGAAGAGGAATACATATTGCGTCGACCCCAAGTAATTAGGATAAGAGCAAGAGAATGATGATGATGATCTAATTGTATAATAGTGGTATTAGTTCATGTTTGTTCTATTAAATTTGTTGTAAAATGTCTTTGTTCTGTGATTTATTTATTGTATTCACAATACAAGTTTACAACAATAGGCCTCGACGAAGAAAACTAAAATTAACATAAGCCACACCGTTTGCTTTTATGGGTCAATTTCTTCTCACTATGGACCAAGTTCATGATCACAGTGGGAATTATATGAGCTTAAAAGAAATTTCAAAGTAAATGCACGCACATTCACTAAATAGTCACGGTATCTACAAATTGAGATATAAGTAGATACACTTTCATATTGGCCTCAGGATATCAACCGATTATAGCAATGATCTCTTTATATTCAAAATATGATATGAAGAAGGCTTAGTTACACGATGTTCATCATAATTGCTTGAAGCGTTTGTTAGGTAGATTATTTTCAACGATGTCTATCTAGTAAATTCTCTGTTCGTGACAAAGATAATTGTGATGAGAGATCGTGTATGTAAAATTACACTAAGCAGATTTCATCACTATGATATGTGTAATACCTGAGATCTCTTCAGGATCTTTATTAGATTAAACAAGTTAAAATTATGAAATGTTTAAAACACATTAATTTGGTCCTGTGATATTTAAACTAAATTTTTATTAATTAAAATTAAATAGCACAAGGAAAAATAATTGCTATGTAGTGGTGGTTACGAATAATATCAATCCTTACTTGATCGTGAGTGTCGTAAAAGGTGCCTAAGAGCTTTAGCGTCTGATCAACAGTTACTACAAGGAACAATTACTATTTAGGAATTTAAGGAGAGTTGTATTCAGGCAGGCGGCTGGTCGTAAAACTATTGCCAAAACTTAAAAAAAAAACTAATTTGGAAAATAGGGTTATCGTTTAATAGAATTCTAACTGTAAAGCTTAGAGTATTAAAATCCGTATAATATGTTGACATTGCCAGGTAGATGTCACACGTCTCCCATAAAGATGACAAAATAATACAAGCCGCAAATTGAATGTCACAGAACAGCTTACACTTGTCTAAGTGGTAGGATGATTGGAACGGATTTCCAATAGGTGTGGGCTCCAGTTCCACGTGTGAAATTCATTTTTCGCTCGTAAACAATTTTTTATAAATAACCTAGCCTGTTAAATGTTAAATTTCAGTAATATTAAAACTTTTGCAATATGCATAAATCACCATTAAAAATAAATTTCCTTATCACGAAGAATTTTATAAATACTAAGAACAGACAAAAGTAAACCCACATTTTGAATTATTATTCAAAGTGTGGATTTACTTTTTGTTTGTTGCTATTATTATTTATGAATTGTTTGATTATTGCTTGCCGTTCTATCATAAGCGCAGTATTAAAACACAACTATAGATATATTTTACTAGTATATTATTAACAATTGATAATTAATTTTATTATTTATATGAATAAAGTTTATTCTTCTATTATTATGATATATGGCGTAAGTCATTAGAAATGCAAATATACTGGAAAAGATTACATTCTATACATTAAATTCACGGCGCTCAGCTATGATTTATGTAAGTTAAATGCATTTTAAAATAAGTAAAAACAAAATATACCGTTGGCTCACGTGGTTCTGTCCCGCCATCCACAGCCTATCAAGGTCTGCTGTGGAATATAGCATCTGAAGGGGTTATAATGTTATAAAAAACAGTTTGACGATCGACAGGCGGATTTGTGATTTCGCGGTAGATGCTATGAATTTGCCAGGCTGATGTTGCTGTCCATTCTGGTGCTATCTCAGTCGGTATGGTAATACTTTGTATTTTTATCTCATCATTATAGGGTAAGCCTTACCTCGGCTTGTATGTATGTTGGTTCGTGCTCAACATTTCAATTTATATAGGTTATAAAGTGTTTAATCTTTTAAATTATACCAGGCATGGGCAAGGTACTTAATTTGTGAGTCGTCAGTTCAATAATATGACAATAATGCAGTAGGGGTGTCCACTTTGAAAAAACATCGATGTTTTTTTCGATTCGATAAATCGAAACTGTACATCGATGTCTTTCGATGTATCGGATGAAAACATCGATGTTTTTTAACATCGAGTACTTTTTCTAAAGTCATATCAAAAGTGTTACTTCTAAAAAAAAAAAGGTCTTTTTTGTGGCATTTTTACCTATTCCAATATATAAAACTGACTTCTAAAAAAAAAAAATCCTTTTTGTGGTATTTATACCTATTCCACAGTATCTTATAAAACAGATTTCTAAAAAAAAAAATAAGATCTTTTTTTGTGGCATTTACTGGTTATCATCGTTTCGATGTTTTTTCATAAAACATCGAAACGATGATAACCAGTAAATGCCACAAAAAAGATCTTATTTCGATGTTTTATGAAAAAACATCGATACATAGAGTATTTCGATAGCTCTTTAAAACATCGGATCGATTCGATGTATCGCATTGTAAACATCGATGTTTTCGATGCATCGATGTTTTCGATGCATCGATGTATATCGAATATTCCTATAATGCACTTAGTAAACAACCCAATGCTATCATGCATTTTACTCTATAAATGGTAACGTAAATACGTTGTAAATACGCTCGTAAATAGTATTAGAACATCTAATTTGCCCTGACCTCTCTCTGTTCAAAGAAAAACACGAGTAAGTACATCCTGTTAGTTTCGCGGTATCTGGAATCGAACGACGGTGCTCGTAGCTACAAAAACGTCTGCCCGTTACAGCGATGTCACTTTAATTCGCCTTAACAGTACTTGATGGACAAGCATCTTACCCTGTGGGATACCAGCCTAGTTGGCACATTTAGAAATTTTATTTACTCGGTTAACCACTAGGTACTGTTCTTCTAGGTATTTTTTGTTTTTATATAAATACAATTATTCTCAAAAATAGAAGGAAAGTATGAAATGATTTAATTTATTATTCTTGACAATTTGTGATTTTTTAAAATTTATTATAGTTTGGATACGGTATAAAGTTTATTTTAATTATTGAAATAATAAAATATGGAATGACTTTGATCTAATTATCATTACATATTTTGATCAATGTCATAAATATGCTGTGTGCGGCTACGAATATGGTAATGGTAAAACAAAGTATGGTATACACTTATTACACGTGAAGAGTTGATGACTATTCAACCGAGTTCGCTAGTTGTTTAATGGTCTCCCATTAAACAACAGGTAGGATCATGGAGACTAAAGTATAAGGAGAATCATCTGTGTATATGAAAAGTGTCCGTCGAAATGTATTAAATAAGGGTGGCGCCACATTAGCATCAAGGTAAATTTGAAAGGAAGCGGAAAAGGAAACTAATAAATCAATAAGATTACTATTCAAAATTTACGAAATAAAATCACTCGAAACTAATAAATCAATAAGCTTACTATTCACAGTTTACGATATAAAATCACTCTAGGTGTACGTTTTCTTGTAATAATTATTGAAGGTTATAAATGATATTATTTTTTTTTAACGCGGCATACTTCAGTTCATCTACAATTGCTATATTCATACCATACCTTTTGCTACACCAGCGCGATTGTTGAAGGTTTTTGAACTGTTATTTATAGCATACAGCTGGACACTTTTTCAACTTTTCTTCCATATGAGATTGTTCTCCTTATACTCTAGTCTCCATGGATAGGATAGAGACTTCTCAGTCTTTATTCTACTCTGTAATCTCTCAGTCTCTTTGGCTAGTGGACTATACGCTGCGGTATATTGTACATTCCATTTTGTATAATAACTTTTGCGAGGCAGTTGTCTCGTAGAAGGAGGTAGCGGCGATCTTAGGGTGTAGATTCTCTACACTGACATACTCCGCTGCCAGCATATGGTGCGGCGTAAGTGCGAATATCTATGCTTGATACCGTCCTACGCGGATAGCGGTTGATCGGATCGCGGATTAGTCAGCCATCCATAGTGATTAGAGTGAGGCTCTGCTGATTTGTTGCCATGAAGTCCAATAGGATGTGTTACCCGCAGGGTGGATAGAAGTCAAGGAATCGATCCCGGTGACCTACCCAACTTATGGTGAGGAGTCATACCACAAATTATGGGTCTACTCGTTGTCCTCGCATGGCCCTGGACTATTCAGACGGAATATGAGTAGATCATAGCGTGTAAAAAAGTCCATAATAATTAAATGCTTGCCCTTTTGACTAAGAACAGGGTTACATTGACTTTTCTGCATTTAGGGTATTATTATGGTACTCTTTTTACTATGCCTAGACAGAAGCTTGACAACTTGCGTAATCTGTTGAATAATAATAGTAATATATTTATACAAGTCATCATTCTCCTACTCTTATCCCAATTGCTTGGAGTCGATACAATATGTACTCTTCTTTCATAGTACATATTGTAAAAGTTATTGGCAATAGTTTTATGACCGGCCGCCTGCCAGACGTCAATCCTACTTGGGAATGTAATTCTTGACCAAATGGCATCAGATGGAGTTGGCCCAGGTCGTTATAAAGCTCTTAGTCGTCTTTTACGACATCCACGAGCAAAGTCAGAGTAGGTAGTATTCGAAGCCGCTACCATACCGCTACAATATAAAATAAAGTAATATATTTATACAAGTAATTATTATAAATACAATAATTAAAATATCTGGCACATCTTTTAAGTAAATCTTTATAAAGTACTGCTAGACACAAAGTATAAAGTAATTTAGGGAAAATATAAAAAGACCCGCTTAGCTAATATAAATGGTTCTAGCTTACTTGAACTAGGTTAGACCTGTTTCAGGTTATCGCTTTGCCGCACATTTTATTAAAATGTGATTTATTTTTAAGAACCTACGTTAATAATTATATTACGGGCAATTTAATTGTAATCTATTTAAATATTAATTAATGTACTTAAAAAGATAATTAAATATACAAGAAGATGAAAAGTATGAGGCAAGATTTTTTTTTATTTCTAGCAATTTCTCTATATTTGAGTAATTGGGCTTTTTTAAATGTTGTAATAGAACAAGGTGAAGATTATAACTATGTATAAACTATTTGCTATACATATACAGTAGTTACTAACCTGCCTGACCTAATAAAAAAAATAAAAATAACCTGACCTAATACGTCAACGCAATAACAATTTTATGGTTCATCTTTGATTTCCAAACTACAAAAATATATATTATTTTTCCACATATGTTTTTTTGGACGCTATACCCGAAGTCACACTGCCGTATTAAGAGTCATCTATTGTAGTGGTAATACCACTTAGTACCATCATGACATGATACATGGTATTCTTAAAGTGAAAGTGGCAAGATTATACTTTGGCAATTGGAGTTTGAGGCAGGGGCGAGTCTTTTTTTTTTTTTTTTTTTTTTTATTGGTGGGCTATGGGTGCGTCTCGCCCCGCTGAATCGGTCCGGGGTGACGGAAAGGCGGCGCGTGACCCCATAGACCCACCGTAAAACCTTCTCTCTTCGCCGTGCGAGCGGACCACCGGTACTCGATTTTAACTTCGGTGAGGCAGGGGCGAGTCTAAGAAATTTTACTGCTACTAGGGCAATATGACCGAATAAAATATAGTTTTACGCAATAATCACTTAAGGTTTAAATAATATCTGTGATTATATTTTTTATAATATATATTGACAGTGGTCTATTGGTTTGTAAATTATTCGCGCATCACGAATATAAACAACGGCTGAGTGGATATCGATGCAAGCTTCATAACGTATTAAGATAACGAGATTCGAAATATTATTTAAAATATTCGGTCGCTCATTTAGCGTCCAATCATATACCAATCAAAGTCATTTAGTGGTCCGTAATTAGCAAATTTTATGCTTCATTACAGTTATTTTGATAAATACTTATAAGAAAACGTGTTTAAATAGTAGATTTAATTATTATTTTACGCTTAGTTTTCATATTATAAAATATTTTAAAGTAATTGATGATCATTTATTAGTAGTAGGACCAAGCAGTTGACAGTTCTCTGTCTACATCCGCTGGCCGGTCCGTCCGGGGTAGTACCACACTCTCGCAGAATATCGACGTCTGAGTAATGGCAATGTGCTGATGCGCTGCGTTCGGTAAACGAGAGAGCCGCAACCCCAACTGGGTGGGTTTGGGGCTTGTATTGATAGGCAGCGGCTTAGCTATTCCCTTGGTATTGCAAAGTTTCATGGGCGGCAGTGACACTTGACACTTACCACCTGATGGTACTGCTTACTCGTTTGCCACAATAAGCAATAAAAAAATGCAAAGGATCATAATGATAGTAAAGATCAAATTGGTACATTTTTAAATAAGCCAGTTTAATTGTCTAGTTTGACTTATTTGAATAATCAGTCTAATTTGACTGCACAGATGGCGTTATAGTTATGACTAGCATTTGCCCGCGACTTCGTCTGCGTAGAAGTCGAAACTGGTTCTAATAGGATGTTTGCTTGGTTTTTTACGTTATTAATTTGGTTATAACATATAAATTTGAACACAACCCGTCCATTCCGATCGAGGCGATGTGCGACCCCATAACCCACTGTGTTCTCCATTGACTTTAGGGCGACTACTGATACAGCTTCGGTGAGTTACCCTTTCGGGTATCATCACCATTGAAGCCGCAATAATAAACAACTGTGATGCCGAGGCGTCGCCGTCTCGGGGTCGACTTCTCTGCGGGCGATGGACTAATGCCCGGTCCATCCACCTGCGATACTACACCAACTACAGTATTGTAAATAATATTTTTTTATTTTCCCTCAGATGCTAATTCTAGCATACCAGGTTGCTCTGTGAGCTTACTCTAGAGCATGCCGCATATAACTGCCCATGGGAGAAATAGCTTTCACTCAAGTCTACGCCCGCTACTTTAAGAGTTTGACCTTGAGCTTTGTTTATGGTCATTGCGAAGCAGACTGAAAGCAAACTGCACTCCCTGGAATTTGAAGGGGTAATTTGAAGGTATTAGGAGAATCCTAGGAATAAATACAGATTCTGCTCGAGAACAACCGGTCAGTATAGTTGCCCCGATTACATAGCGATGCAATGTTTTTCTTCTTCTTTGCTTTTGCAAACTGGTGGACCAACATTGTATAATTTTGGTGGATTTATATTGCGCAGCAACAATTTTAAGCTGTGAATTGGGAGGTCTGAAGGCTTCAGTGTATTCAAGAACTCGTAATAACCTTGCACCCTTTTTAAACCCTGTTAGAAGATGAGTTTCAATAAAACACAAAACACATATTTAATCAATTCTGTTAGAGAATGTTTATGCAAAATTTTAAATAGATTGGACCAAGGAATAACATTATCCCATACAAACTTTGCCCCGCTTTTTCATCCCCTTAGGGGTAGAATTTTGAAAAATCCTTTCTTATCGGATGCCTAAGTCCCACAAAGAATACAAAACAAGTTTAAGGTTTTAGTTAGTTAGTACCCTCGAAGTTTCAGGTCTCTAATCAGCGGTTTAGGCTGTGCGTTGTTCCATCATTCAGGACAAAGATGTTTATATATATAGATTACGTTCCGTGCCAGTGCCGTGGGTTTGATTTCCACGCAGGACAATACTTCGTGCGATACACAAAGTGTTGTTCTGAGTCTGGGTGTAATTTGTTTGTAATACTTGCATGTTTATAAAGAACCCCGCAATACAAGGATTGTTTCCTTAATGCAGGGTGGTGTCCTTTAAAAAAAATGATTATTAGGAGAACATCGAGGAAGTGGGTAGCATCACTGGAAAACATATAGCTAATTAACATATGGCATTATCTTTGGTAGGGAGGCCTATGTCTAACAGTAGACTTTGATAAGCTAATAGATGAATGGAAGAATGCCGAACGAACGTCTGGTTAAGAAGATATACAATGCGAAAGTGGAAGGATGTAGGTACCGAGGGAGACCAAGACTAACCTACCTAGACCAGATCGATCATGTACTTCAGTACATGTACACAGACTCTTGACTCCACCTTCCTTCAGGAAGGTGGAGTCAAGAGTCTCCGAAACCGGCGAGCGTGTATGAAGAGAATTATGAATGTTGAGGAAGCGAGTGAAGTATCCAGAGATAGAGTTCTCTGGCACTCTATATGGCGTGATGATATGTATGTATGTATGTATGAATGGAAGTCAATCTATAATATATAGTAATGAAGTAGTATTATAAATTAACTTTCAGGGTCGTAAAAGTCTTTTATACCTCTCTGTTTCAATATTCATGTCATCATCATAGTCTCAACTTATATACTTCCCATTGCTGGGCCTGACCCATTCCACAATGTGAGGCAAATTGATACTTATTATGGTCAGACGTGTAGCTATAGTATTTCATTTTGAATTTTCTTCTCTGCCATATATCTTATAACATATCACATCCTTTAGTCGTCTTTTACAACACCCACAAGTAAGACAGGGAGTAGCAAATTGTGTTCTTACTCCGTAAATACACAGAAATTATACAAAAGATTTATTCATTACATTTAGAAATTATTGCCAGACGTCACCTTTCTACCGGAATGGTATGTAGATATAGAGAGCACAGTAGCAAACTTCAAATTTATTACTACGATTTTATTGAGAATATGTTCAAAAATGAGGTAAATATATCAAATTTTTTTTTGGCTGACTGAGGATTTCAATCGAAGACGTCATGATAGTAATAGTATATTTTAAGCCTCTCTCTATGATCTTTCCATCTGTCACAGGATAATTATTCATAGTTATAATATAACAAAATGTAATAAGATCTTATTATTTTATCATACCTCGTAAATTTATGTAATGTAAATTGTCTTACGTGCATCTCTAACACAAGATACCATGAATTTGTATGAACTACAAAATTTACATATTCTGTCACCGTTAAACTGTCGTTGCTTACCATCTGTAAGGTACATGCTATCGACAGGATCGTACATCTAGATATAAATAAAGACTTTCCTGATTTACTTCGATGCAAAAACTCGAGACATAATTGCAACCCGATCGTCCAGTCCGTGGGAAAGATATGTCCGAAATGTCATATCCGCTCAACGAATACGCCTGTTAAAATTGATTTAAAGTTTAGTGGGATTCGAATATGGAATGCAAAATTACTTTAATTTGAAATAATTATATTATTGTTAGAAACAAACAAATTTATGTATGGTTAAGTGGTACTTTCCGTGTAATAATGGAGTAAGAATACAATTCACCATCCTCTTTTTTACCCGTGGATAACGTAAAAGGCCGCTATGGTAGATAATATCCAGTTATGTAAAAGATGGAAATCTCGAAATAAAACCCTATAACAATCTATCTTATCGGCGTGATATAGTAAGTCAATATCCTCTCTATGAGGAGGCTTACAAGAGAAACGTGAATGAGGTAAGATGGTGATAATTATTATTCAAGTGCACCCAGGTGCTGACGAGTTAAGTATAGAATGAAAACTCCTACGAGAAAGCCTTACTTCGTTCTTTCGTAAGAATTGGCTGAGATGTTATTAGCAGAATGGGCATCACTGTTCTTTTGCGAAATTCATAAATTCAAATATAATCGTCAA
The DNA here is from genome assembly GCA_905163515.2 of Lymantria monacha. Lineage (NCBI taxonomy): Eukaryota > Metazoa > Arthropoda > Insecta > Lepidoptera > Erebidae > Lymantria > Lymantria monacha. The sequence continues at coordinate 19,609,359 of LR991094.1, read as the reverse complement.
CCAGCATGCCAAACTGGCCATTATTAAATTGAGAAGGCCTATATCCAACATTAGGCTTCGATGGATTAATGGATGGATGGATAGATAAATTTAAATTTGGTATAATAATTTTGTATCAGAGATACTATTGATAGTATAAGATACAGTCTAAGATTGATCTTAGACTAGTCGCGCGTTTGACCAATGTTTAACGTGGATTTAAATTTCGCTAGTGTATACATAAAAGCATGAGGGCGGCGAGACAGAATTGAGCTTGTGGAGACTGAAATTCTTATTGTAATAAAATATCTATCAGTAAGAACCTAATTGACTGTCTAATATTGTTTTATAGTTAAGTCATCATCATTCTCCTACTCTTATCCCAATTACTTGGGGTCGATACAATATGTACTCTTCTTTCATAGTACATATTGTAAAAGTTATTGGCAATAGTTTTATGACCGGCCGCCTGCCAGATGTCAACCCTCCTTGGGAATGTAATTGTTCACCAAACGGCATCAGATGGAGTTGGCCCAGGTATAAGGCTCTTAGTCGTCTTTTGCGACATCCAAGAGCAAAGTAAGGGTTGGTAGTATTCGTAACCGCTACAACACAGCATAAGTAAATATCTAAATTACTGAGCTTTAGCATTTAACAGACTTTTTTTTTTTTTTTTTTTTTTTATTGGTGGGCTATGGGTGCGTCTCGCCCCGCCGAATCGGTCCGGGGTGACGGAAAAGGCAGCGCGTGACCCCATAGACCCACCGTAAAACCTTCTCTCTTCGCCGTGCGAGCGGACCACCGGTACTCGATTTTAACTTCGGTGGTCCGCCCGGCGGTTTACCCTCGCGGGTTCCTCTCGTCGACGCCCCGACAGATTTCGCCGTCGGGGCGTCGCCCTCACGCGGTGGCCTCACGTCGGGTGACCGGACAATTCCCCGGTCCGATCACCCGAGGCCTCGGTTAGGGCGGCATCAGGCGCAGGTATTCGCGCCTGCGCCGCCCCGGCCGCTGACGGCGGCCCGGGTCGCGGGATTCCTCCCGGACTCGCTCCGCCGCCTCCTTCTGCGAGATGACAGCCTCGCAGAAGGCGGCGACCGCGTCCCAGTTCCTGACGCTGTCGACCATCGCTCTCGCGACAGCCGGCAGCGTCAGGTCGGCACCGATAACAGCGACGAGGTCACGGCGCTGCCGGTCAAAGCCCGGACACGCCTCCAGCGTGTGTTGCGCCGTGTCCTCGTCACTGCTGCAATGGTGGCAGAACGAAGTCCACTCCCTACACGCGACCGTGTGCAGGTAAAAGCCGAAGCATCCGTGCCCCGACAACACCTGCACCAGTCGAAAGGAGAGGACTCCGTGCCGCCGCTCCATCCACTCCATCAATACGGGCCGGAGAGCCTCGACGGTGACGACACCGTGTCTAGGCCTCTCCAGCCGCGTAGCCCAACGGGCGATGACGTCTCGGCGGGTGTCCTCGCGCCAGGTGGCTATATCGCTCAGCGATGGGGAGCCACCTTCGTCGCGCAGTGAGGTCACCCGCCGGTAGAGGTCGGAGAGCATCTCCGCCTCTAGGTCCCACGGGGGTGTCCCGGCCAGTAGGCATGCCGCCTCGGTCGATACCGTGCGGTACCCGCGAATGGCTCTGACCGCCATGACTCTCTGGGGTCTCCACAGAACAGCCCTGAGCTGGGCGTTCAGAGCCCTCGCCCACACGGGTGCGCCGTACATGGCCATAGAACGGATCACCCCCGCATACAGCCGTCGGCCCTCGAAGCTGGGTCCGCCCACGTTCGGCATGAGCCGCGAAAGGGCGGACGCCGCGCCGACCAACCGGGGAGCAATTCGGCGAAAATGCTCCCGGAACCACCATCGCCCGTCGAGCACCAGACCCAAGTACTTCATATGGGCCTGGATGCTGATGTGGACGGAGTTGACGACTAGCGAGACGCCGATTGGCGGCCTTACGCGTGGCCCATGGAACAATAGGGCCTCCGTCTTATTTAGGGCCACCCTGAGCCCCAGCGCCTCGATTCGCCCGACCATCTCCTCGGTGCCGAGAGTGGCCAGGTTCGCCGCCTCTTCGAGTGTCCTGCCCCGGGCTGTGACGAGCGTATCGTCAGCGTAGCATATCACGCTCAGCCCGGGGGGGAGACTCCCTCTCAACGCCCAGTCGTACCCGATGTCCCACAGAGTCGGCCCCAGAACCGACCCCTGTGGAACGCCGCACGACATGGACGTCCGTACAATGTCCCCTGCGGGACTCGCGCAGAGGACACTGCGCCCCTCCAAATAGTCCGCCACCAGCCGCCTCAGGTACAAGGGCACCCCATGAAATCGGAGCGCCTCCCTGATGCAGCTGAATGGCAGACTATTGAATGCGTTGGCGATGTCCAGCGACACCGCCAACATCACTCCCCCGCCGGTGACAGCCTCCGCGGCCGTCTGCCTCAGTCGTAGCAGGGCCCCGATGGTCGAACGCCCCCTTCTAAAACCGAATTGAGCGTCCGACAGATCGGGCCCCACCTCCTCCAGGTGCTGGACGATGCGGGCAGCGAGGATGCGCTCCAGCAGCTTACCCACATCGTCGAGGAGCACGATGGGCCTGTAGGCCGACGGCGAATCCGGGGGCCGTCCCGGCTTTGGCAGGAGAACCAACCTCCCCTCCTTCCAGCACTCAGGGAACCGTCCAGACGCCAGCATTTAACAGACTAGGTTATTTGTAAAAAAAATGTTTACGAGTGAAAATTCATTGTCGTACGTGGCACTGGAAGCCAGCGAAGAATTTATTGGAACGGATTTTTATTAATCAACAGGCGTAGGTTCGACTTCCACGTCTGCCAAACATTTTTTGCTCATAAACATTTTTTTAAAATAAATATATAACTTTTGGTTCTTTTTTAAGTACATAAATGAAAATTAACTCGCTTAACTGTTACGTGTTATACTTGCAGACAAATAATCGCTTGTATTCCATACCTTCTGCATTTATTTCAATTACTAATGTTCTTGAAAATGTAAATGATATTTTCAAAATTATTTTTATCCAATATTCTTTAGTAATTACATAAGTAATATTTTTATTTTTAAATCATATTTTTTTTAAAACAAACTATCTCGTAAAAATATTTTTATCTGTGGCATTTCGATCCTTATTTATAATAAAATATGATATGAAATTTAAGTTTTCTTTTGTGATAAGAGATTTCAAAGATCAACATCTTGAAATTTTTCATAGAGAAACTAATACTTGGAGAATTTATCGTGTTCAGTTTTTGTAGAGGTATTCGTATAATTATAATGATTATACTAACATGTAATTGTTAACATGTAATTAAAGACGTATGCTGCTCCGCCTTAGACCCGAATAGTTAAACGGGTTGAGGGCAGAACATAGCCGGTCAATCAAAGGCAGCCACAATCTGCTTTAGCCACTACGATGGGAATATATCAACAAACCCTTTTTTGCGGCGGGCTATGGTATGGTCACAACGCCTTCGCCCGTCTACGGCGAAAAAAGGAAAGGCGTGTGACCCCATAGACCCGCCCTCCAAGTATCTATCAACACCATGGGAGCGGGCTACAGATACCCGATCCTTGTTTGCCGTAGCCATTGACTATTACTCTTCATTGTAAATTGGTATTTCACGAATTAAAAGAATCTATCTTGGCTATGTCTACAACATGTCTTCTGACTCTTATTTGTACAGATAGATGAAAGAAGAACCAAATATGACAAAATTGTGTGCCTTCCGCTAGTGAAAATTTATAAATAAATACGTACATAATGTTTACTAGTGGTGCATGCTTTACCGGGTTCCGTTGGCCCGCACGCTCGGCATGGAGAGGTACATGTAGGGCGGTTCTATAGGGTCGCGCGCTGCTTATATCGCCCCGGACGGATTTAGCGGGGTGTGACCACTCCATAGCCGGCACCAAAAAAAAAAGCGGTGCATGTTTTGGACATGTTTCAACATTTCAATTCTTTACCATTTCATTTAAATTCTTTACCAATTAATTAACAAAGCTTAAAACTATATAATACACAAAGTTAATAATTGTAGATAAAACAAACCTCACACAGTTAAAATTAATTTGCATAACAATGTAATTGCCAATTTAACTGACGGTGAAGATTTTGTGATAATGTACATATTCATATGTGAATTTGGTCAAGTGAAAGTATACTGCCATAATTATCCACATAGATTGTATCAAGCAAGCTGTGTACAATAACCTCATACATATTTAGTCGTAGATACTTGTTGTGATCAATGTGATGGAGCAAAGAGCCACTCATAGCTGTATTCTTATTTAGCAAATAATTTAAAGCCGAAAATTTGTTATTTATTTTGAATAGATTGAAATAAGGTGGATGGTTGCGGTCATAACCAGCCCTGTATCTAATACTACTACAGAATGTTTCCATAGCAGTTAAAAGTTTTATTCTCTGTGATATCTTTAAAATAAGAATTAAACTTAACAATTTAAAATTAATAATGGCAGGACCACGCTGTTGACAGCTTTTTCTCTGCAGCTGCGGGCTGGTCTATCCGGGGTAGTACCACAATCTCGCAAAAGATCGACGTCTGAGTAATGGCAATGTGCTATTGCGCTTCGTTCGGTGAGCAAGAGGGTTGGAAGCCCAACTGGGTGGGTTTTGGGGTGTGTATTGGTAGGCAACGGCCTAGTTATATACTTGGTATTGCAGAGGTCCATGGGCGGCAGTGACACCTACCATCAGGTGTGCTGCTTTCTCGTTTGCCACTGCATGCATTGTGACCCTCCGATGGCTAGACCCGCCCTTGGTGTGGAGTGAATGTTAACATAGTGATACTATCTATATCAAATCTCCCACAGTAACACAATCCCACGGTAATAAAAATTTAGTACATCTAGATATGATTATTTGGATGTTTTTAGGTTTCCGTACCCGAACGGAACTGTATTATTAAGTCTTCGCCATCCGTTCTTTCGTTCCTCTGTAGCTTTTTCTTTGTATCTTTGTCATCGGATCGTACGCTTCATGAGACAGTGGAACATTTAAAAAAAAATAGTCAAGGATTAAAGGGCTCACATATGTAAAATTTGTTTCTGATGTACCTCAAAAATCTTAACAGGTACATGGAATTTTTACAGGTATATCAATATAATAAACAAAATATTATAATAAAATGTTTTTCTTTTATCATACAGAGCTTAGTAATGCTTAGAGTAATGGTGACGATGCCTATTGTAAAAACTAATCATTCTAAACATTGCTTAAATCGCTAATAAATAAAATTTCAGTTTAACATATAGGTACATTTTTTTACAATTTCGATGATAGTTAAGTAATCAAAAATTCAAAAGATGCAAAGTGAGGGTCGCAGTCTCACAATAGGTAGAATCTCAATTTGCGATATAATTAGGTAATATTATCTAAGTTCATAACTTTTGAAAGTACCGAACATTGCTTTAACAAAAATACAATCTCTGTTTTCCTCATACATCGATGTATGTAGATCGCGTTAACTTTTCCATTTAACTTCCTACTCTAAAATATAAACTTTAGCCACAAATCGCTAAAAATCACTGTTCACGAAGTTTTACCTCCAGTATACCCCCTTCCGGCTAAATTCAGATGTTTTTTCTTTTCGAGTTACATACGTTTTAAATTTTTCTTTTCGAATTACATATTATTTTCTACGTGACAAAACAGGTGCGGTCTCGCAACAATTATTTCTCTAACAAATATTACTTAGTCAGGAAAGTTAGATCTTCTACGATAATAGATGCTCTAACATGTTCGAGACATCGTTATAGTGAAACGAAAATATAAAATTCATACACGTACATACATACATATCATCACGCCATATCCCTTGCAGGGTAGGCAAAGAGAACAGAGTGCCAGAGAACTTTATCTTTGCGTACTTCACTAGCTTCCTCAACATTCATAATTCTCTTCATACACGCTCGCCGGTTTCGGAGACTCTTGACTTCACCTTCCTTCAGTACATGACCGATCTGGTCTAGGTAGGTTAGTCTCGGTCTCCCCCGGTACCTACATCCTTCCACTTTCGCATTGTATATCTTCTTAACCAGCCGTTCGTTCGGCATTCTTTCCGCATGTCCTAACCATCGGAGCATTCCCTTTTGCATCTTTACATCAATACTCTCTTTCATACCTACTCGCTCTCTTACGTCGTCGTTGCGAATGCGTTCGGTCAGCCTAACTTCGCAGATTTTCCGCAGAGATCGCATTTCGACTGCATTAATTTTACTTTCATACTCTTTTCTGCAAACCTAACTCTCGCTTCCATACACTAATGTTGGGACAAGCACTGCGTTATGTATTGCTACACCTGCATTCTGGCTGAGGTGGTGGCTACCAAGAAGTTGCCCCAACGCTCCGTTCACTCTATTTCCCGCATTCACTTTTCGCTCTATATCAGTGGTGTACCTTCCATTTCGGCTAAATCCACATCCAAGATATACAAATTCATCCACTTACTCTAGTACATCATATACACCTATTGTTACTCTTACATCTGTTCTGGCTTCATCTCTTTCAAAACCATTATTTTGGTTTTGTTCACATTCACGCGTAGACCCCTTTTCTTACAATCTTCTGTCATTGTGTCGACTAGGGTCTGCAGGTCAGTCGCTGACTGTGCCAGCAGGACTGCATCATCTGCATAAAGCAGAGCAGTGACCACTGAGTCGCCCATCTGGACTCCCACATTCATATCGTTCAACCTTTGGAGACATTTATCCAGATATATGATAAACAGCCTGGCTGACAGAACGCACCCCTGCTTAACGCCGATATTGACGTCAAACCAAGGCGACATTCCATCATCCAGCCGCACACAGGCTCTACAGCCCATGAACTGGACTGCACAGCCTGCAGCAGTTTACCGTTAATACCATACTCCAGTAAAATGTCCCAAAGTTCCTTTCGTACAACCGTGTCGAATGCTCTCTCCAGATCCACAAAACTGCAGAAAACCCTCTGACCTAGAGCCAGATGCTTCTCCACAATGTTGCGCAGAGAGAACACTTGATCCATGCATCCCCTTCCACTCCTGAAACCTCCTTGTGTCTCACACAGTAAACCATCGGACACCATCCTCATTCTCCTTTCAATAATTTTACCGTACACTTTTGCTGCTAAACTGGTCAAGCTTATGGCTCTGTAATTTGCGCAGTCATAACGTGAACCCTTGTTTTTAAACAAAGGCACGATGACTGCGCTATTCCAGTCCCCAGGAACCATTCCCGAGTTCCAACATAAATTGAGGAGCAACAGGAACGCCTCCCAGACACAGGAGCCACCAAGCTTGATCATCTCGGCAGACACCATATCAATGCCCGCTGCCTTACCATTTTTCAAACTTCTTATCGCCCATTCAACTTCATCCATACTGATGCCATCGCAGGACGCCGCTGTTGAATGTTGTTCTACTGAACCACATGCGGCACCGGCGTCAACAGTAGCATCCGCATACATATCGCCAAAATATTCACTCCATCGGCTTAACACGTCTTGTGTTTCTGTAAGAATGTCTCCATCTTTAGACCTTATTTTATTCATTCTGAAGGCTGACCAACCTCACCGAGACTTCTTCACCTCACTCCAAAAGAGTTTGGTGTTACCTTCGAAGTTTTTAGCCAGCCTATCTTCTGCACTCATACTTACTCTATCACGTTTCTCTTTCACTAAGGCCTTGGTGTCATTCTTACATTGCCGATATATTTCTTTCTTCTGTTCAGTCATACTGTCATTCAGATTCAAAGAAGAGTATGTCTCTTCTCGTCCAGCCACACTTCCTTCTTTTGCTCTACGGAAGCTGCCACTTCCGCATCCCAACATGCATCACCATTTGTTTTTCTATGCTTCTTTGAACTTCCATATACTTCTTTCGCTGTATCTACCATACTCTCTTTCAATACTCTCCAGCATTCTTCAATGTCCGATTGCGGCTGGCTTGCCATCGTCAGCCGTTCTCGGACACCCTCTGCATACTTTTCTCTTACACACTCTTCTTGCAACCTTTCAACCTTTATTCTTTCAAGCCCTTCGAAGTGGACACGCTCTCGCCAGTGCCTCCACTTTCTGAACAGACCATTAAATCTCGCAATAACGAGATAGTGGTCCGTATCGACTGTGGGGCCCCTGTAGGCTCTTGCGTCCAATATTTTGCTTCGGAGGCGACTCTCTACCAAAATTAAATCTATTATACTTTTTTGTTCATTCCTTCTCCATGTATACATATGGATGTCCTTATGTTGGAAAAATGTGTTTGACACAATAAGGTTTCTCTCCATGCATACATCCGCTATGAGCCTACCTGCGTCGTTCACTCTCTTATCACCAAATGGACCAAGTGCGTCCTCATAGTCGGGACACTTGGACCCCACCCATCCGTTCAAATCTCCGCATACAATCACGCGTTCACTGGTTTCTGCCATATCCAGAACTTCCCTAACATTATCCCAAAACTTCTCTAGGTCTGATGCCACCGAGGATCCTACGGGAGCATATGCTACAACCATGAATACCTTGGTGACACCTAGTTTTATACGGACCCAAAGAAGTCTGGGATCATACATACCGTAATGCTTCACACCTGAGGCCAAGCGAGAGGACAGCAGTACTCCTACCCCCATGCTGGCTCGATCGCTCTGTGGTACACCAGACCACAGAGCCATCCCGCCACAAGGAAGATCGCAGGCGTTGTTGCCCCTTCGCTTGGTCTCTGTTACACAGAGCACGTCTAGCTGTTTGTCCGCCATGACGGATATCAGCTCGTGCAACTTACCTTCCACACAACCTCTAACATTCCACGTGCCCACCCGGCACTCTGCTCTCCTCGACTCGCCTGACTGGGCAAGGCGTGATGGGTGGCGGCCCCCATCGCCGCAACTATATATAAAATTCATATTTTTAGTTTATACGAGATAAAATCAGTAACTTTAAAATCTGTAAAATATTATTAAATGTTGTATTGTAAAAGTTATTCGCAATGGTTCTAATGAGCGGCCGTCTGCCAGACGTTAACCCGCCTTGGGAACATAACAGTTGACCAAACGGCATAAGATGGAATTGGCCCAGGTCATTATAAGGCTCTTAGTTGTCTTTTACGATATCCACGAGCAGGGTTGGCAGTATTCGTAGCCGCTACCACACAGGGCACACAGCTTTTTCATATGTTATACATACCTACATATATGTATGTATGTAAACAATTCTTTAAATATAATTGTTATTGCTAGTCTAGTAAGCAAACAGTTAGCCACGTGTGTACAAGGCCAGATTGTGCAAAGAGCCTTTATTATGCGACACATGTCCCCCCTGTCGCCACCTCCGTAACCTTTGTGCTCTGAAGGTTAGTTTTATATGGAAAAGTAAACGACGGTCGCTTAGAAATTTTATTGACATAGATAAGGGGTTATGTCGCGATGTTAGAATTTTGGGAAAGATACGAATACAAGGGCTCAGACTTTCAAGTGAGCGTAATGTACCTATTTGTGATTATTCGACAGTTATATACTAAGCGAAAGTGGAAGGATGTAGATACCGGGGGAGATCGAGACTAACCTACCTAGACCAGATTGGTCACGTACTGAAGGAAGGTGGAGTCAAGAGTCTCCGAAACCGGCGAGCGTGTATGAAGAGAATTATGAATGTTGAGGAAGCGAGTGAAGTATGCAAGGTAGTAGTTCTCTGGCACTCTGTTCTCTTCTCTCTCTGCCTACCCTGCAAGGGATATGGCGTGATGATATGTATGTATGTATGTTAATACATACATACATATCATCACGCGATATCCCTTGCAGGGATATGCCTAAAGGAATAAAAGGTGGTATAACTTATCCACAATCGAACAATTACACTGTGTGTATAGGGGCAAGTATATTGCTGATTTAGAACGGAAAACGTAGCTATACATTGTGCTGCTACTGAAAATATTCCTGATGAAAAACATCACTATGTCAACCCAATATTCGAACCCTTACCTCGAGTTCAATTATAGTTAATTTAAGCATGAAACAATCATGAGTTGTTGATGTTTAGAATTCCTTTGAAGGTCATTGGTATTGTTAGTGTATTATTGACCATCCATGCATCCATTCATTAGCTTATCGTCGAGTGGACGTTATACATAGGCTTTCTGACTTGAAAGTGAAATAATCACACAATCGACACGTTTGGATGACTGGTTGGCGGTTACCGTTGGTGTTATAAATTTCCCAGGCCAGACCTGCTGCCCATTATCCTAATGATAGATCGTGTTGGATGGCTGGATGATTTAATAAACTCAGAGGTGAATGTTAGATTCAAATCCGAAAAATAATAGGTACTGTTTTTTTTTTTTTTGGGGGTGGCTACGGTTGGCGCACTTCTCGCACCACTCCATCCGGGGTGACAGAGGGGCGTAAGCACGCACACCCGTAACCCACCCGTGACGTCGCCTTCGTCGTTGGACCGACCACCGGAGCAGAGTGACTTGACGTCAGTGGTCGGCCCAACGGAATACCCCTGAGGAGTTCCCTCTCCTCGACCGACATCCCCCCCTCGGGTAGGATGTCGGTCTTTCCTCACGCGGTCGGCCTCTCGGCGGGTGACGGACTAATTCCCCGTAAAATGATAGGTACTTAGAACCATGTTTGATACCCCTTTATTGAATAATATATATTGTATTTATTTAATAAATTTTGTTTTAAAATGTTTATTTAGTATAAAATATATTCGTGTCTTCCCTATTGTTTTGCTAATACTATTTCTTTATTCTGTGATACTACCACAGTTAAAATTCACGTGCTAAATCTAAGTACCTGACGATCAACTAAAGAAGAATCAATATTAACACTCGTATGTTAATCAATATTAACAACACACGTATGTTTCGGCGAGTAGGTATGAAAGAGAGTATTGGTGTAAAGATGCGAAAGGGATTGCTCCGATGGTTCGGACATGTAGAAAGAATGCCGAACGAACGTCTGGTTAAGAAGATATACAATGCGAAAGTGGAAGGATGTAGGTACCGGGGGAGACCGAGACTAACCTACCTAGACCAGATCGATCATGTACTGAAGGAAGGTGGAGTCAAGAGTCTCCGAAACTGGCGAGCGTGTATGAAGAGAATTATGTATGTTGAGGAAGCGAGTGAAGTATGCAAAGATAGAGTTCTCTGGCACTCTGTTCTCTCTGCCTACCCTGCAAGGGATATGGCGTGATGATATGTATGTATGTATGTATAACAACATTTTATAAAGCTTTCATTCATTTTCACAGTTAGTTGCAAATATTAAAATATATGTAAACTAAGAAAGAACTCTTTAATCTATTTAATGTACAGAGATACGTGGAATGAATGGCTAGCACCCGACGGCATCAAGGGGTAAAATAATATTGTGAGAGCCACTTCATTAAACCTTATTGGCTTCCTTTTGCTACATCGTTTGATCATATCTTATTAGCAGTAATTTATTCATCGTAGTCTTAAAAAAAAATATGTAAAATATCTTTTTCATAATATCCTTCTATAATTATTATTACGGTAGTATAATTATTGCTCCAATATTTTTTGTAGGCGCTGTATATTTTGAATCTGTTCTGTACAAGGCATCGGGTTTGTCATTTTAGGCATATTGGCATATGATAAAATTTAAAGATTATAATTAAATTATAAAGTAGTCAATGGAGAACATTAATATAGTTTTAATAGTCAATTATAAGCCCAAATTAGTGATTGGTTGAAATAATTAAGTAGGTATAATCAAAACATATTTCACATTCTTTCTTTTCTTTTTAGTTTCTTCTGCACCGTAAGAGATTTTGCCAATGTCCAAGTAAAAGTGAGAGTGTTTTCGAAATTTTCTATAGCTTTCCTTAGCAAATTAAATCCTCTCCATCTTGATGATCGGTAACTCTGCCTTTTGATACTTCAAATTTTTGTTGGTCGGTGTGGTCCATGGTGCAACTCTCAGGTTCATCATCTATCACATTAATAAATTGACAAAACGCATTGATTAATTGTCAGCTTATGTCATGAGCACAAGATACCTGAACCATACGTTTCGAAGATCAATTTTCATGTCATTTCAAGTACTATAAAAGTTATGTCAATACATTTTCAGCTTGTTGCAAATCTCACTCAATAAGGAACTCAACAGACCTAGCCAATTTAAGTTTGAATGTTGCTTTATTGAAAATGATATAATATTAGATTCATTGATTGTAAACTCGAACATGTAGGTTCTAGAACAGTTATATCAGTATCTACGCTTTTTTTCTGCGGCGGTCTATGGTCTGGTCACACTCCGCTAAATCCGTCCGGGACGACAGATGAAGCGGCGCGCAACCCCATAGACCCGCCCCGCAATGTAACTCCACGCCCTGCGAGCGGGGCACCAAAACCCGGTCTTTTTCGTGGGTGGCCGGTATGTGTATCTATGCTAAGGCGTTGTCGGAACAGTATGACGAGTCCCTATTTTCATGGATTAAAATACTTTTCATTTAATACAAAGAAGATACTATTTGTAGGATGGCAGGGGCGAGTCACTGGTATTACGGTATAACGTAACCTTAGTGCCTGCATACACTATTATAATAAATCTCGACCCAATTTCTAAGTATTCGGTCGAATAGTTACCATTTAAATACTCGTGAAATTTACACTTTTAATCTGTCAACTATCACTCAACACTATCAGTGATGAAAAATCGGGGAGTCTTCGTATCAACCCACGCCTGTTTTCCAGAGTGACTACGGATTTTCATATGCCATGAACCTTACTTTTGCTTAATTCACACTATTTCTCCATGCATGATAGTTGATTATGCTAATTCTTTATTTAAAACTCACTCGCTACGGTTCTCTAAATAAATATGGCACATACTTTGCACCTTCTATTTGATTATGTTCAAAAGATTTATAATGCGGTAAATTTCTCTTTCATAAATCTATCTATGAAGCTTATAGTTCTATATCAAACCTGAAATGCAATGAAGTTTTGGAAGGATGCTCATACATTTAACTGAAGTAAAGCCAATGTTGTTTGTTTCTTGATTGTTTAAAAATAATGACATCGACGTATTAAAAATACTCCGAATAACATTCTATATCAACCCGCCTACCATTGTGTTATAATACTCGTAGTTGTTCTATTATGCGATGGTGATTCACACTTATAATAGGAAAGTTTGTGTCCAATAAACTAATATTGTGTATATTTTTATGAAAAACTCGATTAACTTAGGTACTTCTTCTATAAGCGCTAACAAACAAAAAATAAAACGTTGCACATTGGCCTAAAATATTTCATAAAGAATTTTAATAGAAAAGTTTACGCTGTCTACCCTTCCTACACACACACTTTTATTATAGGGTTATAAAATTTTTATGACGATATTGTGGTAAATGCTTACCACGACTTCGCTGTCGAAGTACAATCAACAGGCGTGTATTTTTTTGCGTGATTAACAATTGGAGTAACAATAAGGAGAACTCCTTATTTTAAATGTCCTGATATTACTGTTATATAGCTAAAGAGTTGTATTCCATGCCTTATGAGGAATTATTGGTTCAATTTCAAAACTGTTTTAGAGTTTGATAAGTTTTTAAGCTATAAAATATAAGAAACCGTTACAAATTTAAAAAATACCGGCGTAAAATTATTGTTTATTATTAAGAAAATCTATTTAACCATTTTGTTCCTATATAATATAATACTTTTTAATAATGCTATAACAAATTATTTTTAAATCATTTACACAATTCTGCTTTTACCGAGTTTATGTCTAAACTGATGATACTGGTGGATTTTTAAGTTTAATTCTTGGTTCCTCTATTTTTATACGTTATGTTCCAGCCATACTTCATCGAAACCATCCGCAGTGACGAAAAGGCTGCGTAAAGTCTCATAATCTGCCGTATTGTCTGCCTACTCATATTGTTTCAACCAGCGGAATTAATTCCCTGGCGTCGATATTCTACCTACATCGATAGCTACCGGGCAGATAGATAAAACTTTCAGGCATCTACTCCCAACGTCCTGTGACCTAGATTTTATGGAGTATGGTTCTGTGAGTGTACTAGCTAATCCCTTGTTTTACCAATCGTGAGCCACACACATAGCCATACACTGCCTAAAGCTGCAAATTCAGTTCCTTTATTTGGTCCGTCCGTCACTTTATTTCGCCATGTGACGTCTTGCCACTTTTTCAGATACCACTAACATTGTGAATATTTTGCACAGCTACGCTGCTTAAACTGGCACTGAATCGTGGTTTATAAATATTGACTTCAATCAATCAGCTATGGAGAGCTATGGATTAGCGGGGCTATGCTCGAGATTTCTCTACGTAACAACGATATCTGTGGAAGAATGGATGTAACCCGAATAATTAACACTTGAAGTGGCGGCTCTTGTGTCTGGGAGGCGTTCCTGTTGCTCCTCAATTTATGTTGGAGCTCGGGAATGGTTCCCAGGGACTGGAATAGCGCAGTCATCGTGCCTTTGTTTAAAAACAAGGGTTCACGTTATGACTGCGCAAATTACAGAGCCATAAGCTTGACCAGTTTGGCAGCAAAAGTGTATGGAAAAATTATTGAAAGGAGAATGAGGATGGTGTCCGATGGTTTACTGTGTGAGACACAAGGAGGTTTCAGGAATGGAAGGGGATGCATGGATCAAGTGTTCTCTCTGCGCAACATTGTGGAGAAGCATCTGGCTCTAGGTCAGAGGGTTTTCTGCAGTTTTGTGGATCTGGAGAGAGCATTTGACACGGTTGTACGAAAGGAACTTTGGGACATTTTACCGGAGTATGGTATTAACGGTAAACTGCTACAGGCTGTGCAGTCCAGTTACATGGACTGTAGAGCCTGTGTGCGGCTGGATGATGGAATGTCGCCTTGGTTTGACGTCAATATCGGCGTTAAGCAGGGGTGCATTCTGTCAGCCAGGCTGTTTATCATATATCTGGATAAATGTCTCCAAAGGTTGAACGATATGAATGTGGGAGTCCAGATGGGCGACTCAGTGGTCACTGCTCTGCTTTATGCAGATGATGCAGTCCTGCTGGCACAGTCAGCGATTGACCTGCAGACCCTAGTCGACACAATGACAGAAGATTGTAAGAAAAGGGGTCTACGCGTGAATGTGAGCAAAACCAAAATAATGGTCTTTGAAAGAGATAAAACCAGAACAGATGTAAGAGTAACAATAGGTAATGATGTACTAGAGCAAGTGGATGAATTTGTATATCTTGGATGTGGATTTAGCCGAGATGGAAGGTACACCACTGATATAGAGCGAAGAGTGAATGCGGGAAATAGAGTGAACGGAGCGTTGGGGCAACTTCTCGGCAGCCACCACCTCAGCCAGAAGGCACGTGTAGCAATACATAACGCAGTGCTTGTCCCAACATTACTGTATGGAAGCGAGAGTTGGGTATGCAGAAAAGAGTATGATAGTAAAATTAATGCGGTCGAAATGCGATCTCTGCGGAAAATCTGTGGAGTTAGGCTGACCGACCGCATTCGTAACGACGACGTAAGAGAGCGAGTAGGTATGAAAGAGAGTATTGGTGTAAAGATGCGAAAGGGAATGCTCCGATGGTTCGGACATGTGGAAAGAATGCCGAACGAACGCCTGGTTAAGAAGATATACAATGCGAAAGTGGAAGGATGTAGGTACCGAGGGAGACCGAGACTAACCTACCTAGACCAGATCGGTCATGTACTGAAGGAAGGTGGAGTCAAGAGTCTCCGAAACCGGCGAGCGTGTATGAAGAGAATTATGAATGTTGAGGAAGCGAGTGAAGTATGCAGAGATAGAGTTCTCTGGCACTCTGTTCTCTCTGCCTACCCTGCAAGGGATATGGCGTGATGATATGTATGTATGTATGTATGAAGTGGCAATGGGCAGCCCACGTTGCTCGTCGAATTGACAACCGTTGGAGAAGAAAGGTTTTCGAAGGGCGACTCAGAAGGACTGACGACATCATAAGGGTAGCAAGGAGCCATTGGATGCAAGTGTTACATGACTGTTCTCAGTAGCATTGTCGTAGGAAGCCTTATGTTCAACAGTAGTCGTCGTAACGTCTTGGGACTGCACGATAGATTAACTCTGCGTGGATCTATAATAAAAAAAATATTAAGACAGCAATGAACGGGACATCAACATTTTAAATTAATAATATTTCTTAACTAACAATATCTTACAATTATTCGTAAATTATATATTTGCAATTCGATATCTCAGCCAATTGGTTTAGTTCTGAACGACTTTGTGCTTGTTCAAACAATTAAGAACTGCCGCGATGTTTAATGGAGAGAACAATGGTTAGTTACATCTCAGACAACTTTGTTATATAAATCAGTAAAATTGGTTCCTCTGGAAGGGTTTGTTTACTTTGTAAAAGTCCAATTACAAGTATTTATGGGTGTTGCTTTGCTTATGTCGGTGGCCGAAGTTTCGCCGACGAGATAATAAATGGGCTATTTTATGAGTGTTTCAATTTCATAAACATCGAAATTTATGATAGAAAACTTTAGGTGCTTGAAGAAACTAATGTATACACATTATATTTCCCTCTTAAGACCGTCACCCAAAGTTAACCGAAAATGAATATCAGAAATTTACAAAAAGTTTTGCAGAGGCAAGTTGTACTGACAGTGTCATTTAAGCACTGTTGTGTTTTTTTTTTCGAATACTTGGTGTAGATGCGCTGTATCAGCCGTTCAATGCGAAGATAGGGCTGCGTAGGTTCCTACTGTAGTCTCTGACGTCACTGTTGATCGTTGCCTTTTGATCAGACTACTATTCTAACTATGGCTTTGTGTAATTGTGAAGACTAGTTACAGAAGTATCTGGTTAGATTTTTTTTTTATTAATAAAGGTTTAAGTATAAGCGCTGATAGAATTTCTGATATTTGTAGTTACTACGTTGCTGATACAGAATGCTGAATTATGTTTAGTAGGTCATAATTTTTCTTTTGAAACATATTGCAAAATGCAAAAGTAACTTTTTATCTTCTTTGCTTTTGAAAAAGGCAATTTTTGAAACCAATGAATTTTTGAAACGAATTGCTGGTATTAGGTCATTCAAACTAAAAATAGATTAAAAACTAAACTATTTGACGTAATAGGAATTATTGTGTCATATTATAAGTCATAGTATAAGTATCCCTATTATAACATCAAACATAACAAAATATTATAAATAAAATACTTGGTTTACATTACATAATAAATGTTGTCAGTTTTTATAATGAAATAGCCTGCGTAAGACTTCAAGGCAACGCTACAAGTCAGCAAAAAACAAAATACAAGTTTGTTCTCTAATATGATCACAATAAGTTTTATGAATAAGTATGCTTCACCTTTTTTTCTTTTTATTTATTGCTTATGGTGGCAAACGAGCAAGTAGCACACCTGATGGTAAGTGTTACTGCCGGACCTTTGCAATATCAAAGGTATAGCTAGGACGCCTATCAATATGAATCCCAAACCCAATCAGTTGGGCTTCCGGCTCTCTCGCTCACCGAACAAAGCGTAACAACACAATGCCATTGCTCAGACGTCGATCTTCTGCGAGAGTACTACCCTGGACGGATCGGCCCGTGACTGTAGACAGAAAATAGTCCACAGCGTGGTACTACCACTACTCACCTCATACGATTTCTAGTCAAGTATATTTGGATGAGTTTACCTCATTTAATCACGCACATTAGATTTATTTTATTTTTATAGTAAGAATTGAATTTGGCACGAGCCTTCCCTTTTTCCTATCTTGTGATGGTCGTAAAAACCGGCTAGAGTGCTTCGCCAAGAGAGTGATCAGCAGTGTTATTTCTCAACTGCAATAGCCAACCCGACTACTAAGCATGAAGATTATGACATTATCCCTCATGCGTTAGACCTCAATAAGCTGATATATGAATAGTTGGAATTACGTTGCATGACATTAGAAAAAGTATTAGTAAATTAAATGTTGAAGGGCAAAATTCCGCAATGACCTGAATAGCAGTAACTTATACTATACATATATACTTAGACATAACTCATTAAGTTTTATTTATTTTATATAGAATATAATCCCGTGTGGTGTCGAATAATAATATGATGTGATACCACTCCTTACTTTCAACCTACTGAGGGTGATCCCGGGTAATGGGCAAAAGCACTTCCCGAGAAATTTTATAATACTCATAGTGATCACCAACCAGCCTGTCAAATTCGACGATTGGGGCATTAATTAGGATATTCAGTTTGACAAATTAGTTGTCTCATAAATAGCTTAGCATGTAAAATGCTAAGTCAACAAAAAAATGATAATAAAGGGTTATTTTTCTAATAATTATTCTACATTAGTTACATAATGTGCACCTGCACACTGCATGTTTTAGTAACATAACATAAAAATTGAATTCGGCTATTTAAATTCACCTGCTAATGATTTTATCAGCTGTGACTAAAACACAATTTAATTACAGACTTATTTCTTTTCTCTCTACTTATTTATGATAACTATTGTTAAATCTGTTTGCGAAGAATACATGATTGCCACACGTGGATTTGAACACACACATCTATTAAAATTCTGTTCCAATTGTTTTGACAATTAGATGACCATGGGCATAACGTAAAATAACCAAATTATAGTTCATATTGTCGTTTTTAAGGCCGATGTTCCTTCCACACGTTATCTATGGAAAATGTTTACTCATTGTTTCGATTTAATACTGTAAATTTTCAGTTTAACATTCTACGTTATTTATAAAACAAATTTATTTGCGAGTATTAAATGATTACCACACGTTGGTCATGAAACCACTTTTATTGAAAATCCATTCCAATCATTTTACCAATCAGATGAGCGTGGTGGGTATCACTTATGATAGCCAAATTATCGTTCATATTATCATTTTTACGGAAGACGATCCAAACGTCAGAGAATTGTTAAACGATGACACGACTAATTAAAAAGAGTATTAAATCAGAACAATGTGTAAACGTTTTTCGAGAGATAGCGTGTGGAACGGCTTCCATAAAGATGACAATATGAGCGCTAATTTGATTATTATACGTAACGCCCACGCTCGTCTATTTCGTAAGATAATTGGATAGGATTTTCAATATATGTGGAGAATCCACATATATTGAAAATCCATCATATACCACGTGTGGCTATAATTTTTCGCTCATAAACAGGTTTTCTTTTTAATAATAATCTAGCAGCATGCAACATTAAATGACATTAGTTAAGATATTTTTAAACTTAATAGTTAAAATTAATAATTTTGTTTGATAACAAAGTTTTATTACCCTTCACCTCTTGCAGTGATGTTATCTACTCATATACTTTAATCCCTACTAATATATAAATGTGAATGTAAGTTTGTTTGTTACGCTTTCACGCTAAAACTACTCAACCGATCATCATGAAACATTGTACACATATTCTTGGAGGTATTAAAAGTAACATAGGATACTTTTTATTAAAAAAAATCAAAATTTTTATATGAAAAATAAAAAAAATTGTTTGTCAAAAAATCTCAAAATCTAGCTTCTTCAACGCCATCTAGCAATCCAGTAATGAAGTTCCAACCCTGAGTATTGTAATACCGTTGCACTGTATTACAGACGGTCAAAAATAAAAATAGGGGATCAAAAACTTTAGGAAAGTAACCTTTTACGCGGGCGAAGCCGCGGGCAGAAGCTAGTTGTTTATAAATACCCGATTACGAAGCGAAAAATGATGTCACAAGCGGGATTCGAACCCGCGCCTATTGGGATTCCGGCCGAATCGTGCTCCCGTCGTGAATCGAGAATTAGGGGATATAAAACGCATATAATATATACATAGATATTATATGCGTTTTATATCCCTTAGTCGTCTCGTACGATCACCCTGATCACGGCCTACTATGCGAGAGAAGGAAAACTCGAAACAAAACCCTATACCAACACGTCTGGCCAGCGCGGTATAGTAGGTTAATTTCCCTCCCATTACGGAGGAGGCCAGAGCCCAACAGTGGGACATTTATGGACTGTGATGATGATGATTGTTAATACCAAGCTACTATGACAGAATCGGATGTTGGAACATCGTTTTTTACCAAAACTTTGACATTTCATATAAATAAATATTTAAGTACAATGTGATGTTAAGAATAACAACTAATCTATTTTTTTTTTGGGACAGACTATATAGTCTGATCGCACTGTCTAAATCATCTATGGCGGCGTAAGGAACAACGTGCAACTTCAAAACCTAACGTATTGCTTTATTATTTAGCTTTACTATTTATTTAGCACTAGGTTCTGCCCGCGGCTTTGCCCGCGTAAAAGGTTACTTTCCTTCCCAAAATTTTTGGAGTTTACACCTTAAGAAACGATTTTCATGTAAGGCGCCCGGTGTGAGAAAAATTTGAGGAGTAAAATCTAGTGATGGAATGACCTCGTTACGTTTTTGGTGCCCAACCTATTCTGCGCACCTTTCACTTTCTGACGTGAGATAATACTTCACTCAACAGTTTTAATAAATGTAAATAAAAATATATATATTATTTTTAGTCAAATGAGCTCTTTGGCGCCTGTTTTGATAATCGTACTTAAGGAGTAAACTCCAGTCGTGCGTCGGAGCTGACATACACACTTTTTTTTCATCCTCTATTTTTATTTTACCCCTTAAGGGTAATTTTTTTACAAACTTTTAATGTCATATATATTTATATCTAATCAATTGACTAATAATAAATTTCAAGTTTCTGGTTCGTGGGAGGACAAGATTAAAAATTGTATAAATATAATTATTGGTGAGCTAATATCCTTTATAAAGCAATCTATATCTGAAGGGTCTTGTCTTAATTTCTTAAAACAACTATGGACAGCTACAACTCCATCGTTTCTGTAAATATGTTACAGTGGAATGCGCAAAGCATCCGCCCTAAGAGAAAGGAACTAGAAACACTTTTAGCTCAGGAGAAGATTCATATTGTACTAATAAGTGAGACTTGGTTGGACCCAGGTAGTCAATTTCGAATTAGTGGTTATAATATATTTCGAAATGACCGCGATGATGGATTCGGAGGTGTAGCTATTTTGACTCATCGATGGTATTATTACTGGCTGGTATATTTTGACTGGGGAAAATACACACAAATTTTAGAGAGAGAATTTAGGTTGTTGACAATATCAGAAGACAACCAATCTGCTTACGACGAATTTATTACTACGATAAATAAAGCAGGAGATGAACCAATTCCATTTATAAAAGTCTGTGAGAGTCCTCTACGCAAAACCAAATTCATACCGAAGTCATACTGGAATCAAGAAATATCTAAAACGGCAGCTGTAAGGCGCAAAGCGCTTGCATCGTTCAGACGAAATCCCACACCTGATAATTTAGACATATTGAAAAATAAAATTAAAATGGCACAAAGTCTGATTAGGACTGAAAGCTCTAAAGCATGGAGAAGATTTTGTACTAGTATTGATAGTGTTACGACATCCAAGGAAATGTGGACGAAAATGAAATGGTTTAAAGGCTACAAGGCACAGACAAATAGTATTTCACGTGAGCTAACCGAATCTATACTATGTAATTTGGCACCTGATTTTGTGATTCCATCTAATCCCGTTATCACGATACAAAATCTTAGTTTGTCATCGCCAGTTTCAATACAGGAATTAAAAAACTCTATTAAATTAACAGACACCACACCTGGTACAGACAATATATCATATTCAATGTTAAGAAATCTGCCAGATGTAGCCAAAAGGGTATTAATAATCTTGTTTAATAAATTCCTTTCAACAGGTTTTGTACCATCACAATGGAAAGAAATTAAAATAATTCCTGTACTGAAGCCTGGTTCGAATAGTTACTCCGTATCAACAGTTAGGCCTATAGCTTTAATGTCTTGTCCATGTAAGTTATTCCACTCGATTTTAACACGAAGATTAGAGTGGTATTTTGAGTCGAATAAATACTTTCCTGAGGAAATGACTGGCTTCAGAAGAGGAAGATCTTGCATGGACAATCTGACAAGAATCGTGTCAAGTATACAGATAGGATTCACTGAGAGTCAAACTACTTTGGGTTGCTTTATTGACATAGAAAATGCTTACAATAACATCAATGTAACTGCACTTTTGGGCATTTTAGATACTCTTGGAGTGGGGACCATGATATGTACCTTTGGACATTTTTAAATTCGCGACGATTAAGTTTTGAATTAAATAATAATGAATCGCTGTCGCGAATTTCGGGAAGGGGTATAACGCAAGGTGACCCATTATCTCCATTGTTGTTTAATGTAGTAACTAGTTTTATCTGTAAAGAAATTAGACATGTATTTATTTCCCAATATGCAGATGACTTTGTGTTATACTGCACTCACAAAAGCCTTACTAACGCGGTCTCTAACATTCAGAATGCTCTTTGCTTTTTGAATTCACTAGTGGAGCAATTGGGTTTAACTATATCACACAATAAAACCAAAGTTTGCGTTTTTACCAGGGGTTGTCGTAGGAGTGCCAATAACTATAGTGTAACGTTGAGAGTTAACAACCAAAGTATTCAACAAGTTGATAGCGTCAAATATTTGGGCATGTGGCTTGATAAAAATCTAAAATGGAGCAGATACATCAATGAAATTCGAGAAAGGACCCTGAAATTTTTAAATATCTTCAAAGTGCTTGCAGGGTCGGATTGGGGCATCCATCCAAAGCACCTAAGGAGACTGTATATTTCTATAATACGAAGCAGATTTGATTTTGGTTGTTTTCTGTATGATAATAGTGCAAAAAGCCACTTGTATAAACTAGATAAAATACAAAATCAAGCCATGCGACTGATAGGTGGAATGATAAGGAGTTGCCCAATCCATGTTATGGAATGTGAATTATGTTTAACACCTCTGTATATTCGCAGGCGATTTCTAGCTGCTAAGTTTTACCTTAAATCAAGGTCGATGCAATATTGTGGCACTTTACATGTACTGAAGCAATTGGGTGGGCTTTGCGATAAGGCTTATTGGAGACAAAAGAAACTTCACCTACTCATAGAAACACATAAGATGTATGAGAATACAACAATATATTCACAAACAGCTTTGCCGACTTATTGCTTCAATACATGGATCACCAATTATGACCTAGCTGAAAATGTAAATGTAGTAGTTGCAGGCATTACATGTACAAAGAAACGTATTCCTGCAGGACAACTACAAAGTATCTGCTCAGAGTTCTTGTTAGATTCATTTGACGCATATTATAAAATTTATACAGATGGCTCAAGGATGAATATGGATGTGGAGCTGCCTTCTATGACTCGCAGACAGACACCAGCGCAAAGTTCAATATTAACACCAGAGCTTCCGTGATGCATTGCGAACTTATAGCAATTTCCGAAGCGTTATCTTACACTATATCCTTAAATTTTAACAAATATGTAATTCTGTCAGACTCTAGAAGTGCCCTCCTACACTTGGCTCGGCTAACCTCGAATATTCGAGGACATCCGATAGCCTACCATATCTTAGATTCCATTTGTAAGCTACGTGCACTAAATAAGGAGGTAGTTATCCAATGGATACCCTCCCACATAGGTATCATTGGTAATGAGAAGGCTGACCAAGCAGCTAAATTAGCAATAAGTGATGGTATTCCATATGATGGTCTACCACTACATAGCGAAATATTGAATTTAGCTAAAGTACAATGCAGGCAGTTATGGAATGAGTACTTTGATAAACGCTCCCTTACAAAAGGAATTTGGTACCGAACTATTCAGAATCAAACCCTTAGGCACCCATGGTTCGATTATCACCAACTGAGTAGGAAACAGATAGTAACGATTATGAGGCTACGTTCCGGACATATTCCATCACAAAAATTTAAATTTTTAATGGGAATTTCTAATTCACCCAACTGTTCAATGTGCAACATAATAGAAGACGTGCATTATGTGCTCATGGAATGTGTTCGTAACGAGGCTGTGAGACAGAAAATAAAATCTCAAAGTGATCAAAATGTGGGTATCTGCAATAGTATCCTTGCATACCCACTATCTGAAGAATCTAGTACACTTGTGGAACTATACATTAGAGTAAGCTAAAAGTGTTAAGTAATTTAGGTATTATATAGTTAAATAAGTGAAAATGTATAGATATGTATATATTTTATTTGTATACATACGGGGGTGACATAGTCACTGAGTGACAAAGCCCCTTTTCAAAAATAAAGATTAAAAAAAAAAAAAAAAGTTTCTGGTTTTAAAAATGACGATACTTCCTTGCAACTTTCATCTCCATTTACAACCATTTTTACATTAAAAAGCCTATGTCCTTTATCAGGCTCTAGACTATCTGTGTGCTAAATTTCATTTACATCAGTTCAATAGTTTTGGCGTGAAAGAGCGACAGACAGACAGATAGACAGACAGAGTTACTTTCGCATTTATAATATTAGTAAGGATTTGGGAGAACCACCGTACTATCCTTGTCTTCAATGATAGTTGAACTATTATAGTCATTTGTATGGTATAGGATCAGGCATACAATGTCTTATTGGAGTAATTATCCCTTATTTTGTAGCGTTAGTCGTAAAAGCCTATAAAAGAGTCAAAAGAAGAATTGGCATTGGCATTCTCCTGAGAAACTAATGGTTGCCTGGGCATGTAAATGGTGCTATATCACCAACTGCTATCTCAAATCCATCTTCAAAGTGCGACTTTTGCGGTCATATTGGGCGAGTTCTATGTGTGACGGAACGCAGTTTTCATTTATATGATCTAACTTTCTAGAATATTTAATAGCATGCGAAAACTCATTATATGTATAAAACAAAAAAAAACATCTTTATTTTCAGTTCACGTGTTGCGAGACACCGAACTCCCTCTGGAGGTAGCTTCTGCTCTAGGGCCCGAAGTGCAGTTTGTACTCAAATATATCGAAGGTAAGTGTACACATTTTATAACTTTTAGCAAACTAAGCTAATAATCATAACTGAAGCCAGCACTGCGGTGTATTGTCCTGAAGTGCGGACGTCGCTCAGGAAGTAGGTATCGAAAAGCGTAATAGCGGGCGACCATTGAATTCGTGTTAAGAGTCAAAAAGCTAATGCACTTGAGTTTATGGTCTCTATGCCGATTGGATGTCATCCCGATTAGTTGGCCAAACTTTGTCAGCAAAGAAATAAAACCTTTCCCTAAATCTGAGAATAGTAGTAAAACAGAGATGTTCTACATTTAGTACTCTCTTAAATTAATAAATAGAATATACGATACGCCTTAAGTTAATATACTTTGTACAATTATTAGTCATATTTTGTACTAGCTGCCTTTTCGAATTTAGTGGTAGTCAATAATGTTATAAATAATTATCATGATCCTCATCGTTACAGCTTATATAGGCTCATTACGGGGTGCGAACCTCCTGAACAATAGAAGAAATATTATTCTACAGTCGGGTTGGTACAGGGTTTTATTACGAGAATTCCTTCTATTGCATAAATTAGATATTGTAGGGAGTGGTGAATGTATTCTTAATCCGTCACCACACGCAATGTGAATAGCGTACAAAATATGAATATTATGAATAGTGTGTCTAACTTTTTATGTTTTAATTAGAGATACAGTTTTTTTTCTCTAATTGCATGTAGTAGCGTATTAATAAAATTTATAAAAACATAAATTCCGAGTTATTATTATAAATCACTCAGAAGTGATTTAGTATATAACATAATAATTGCATTCAGAATTAAAGGCATAAATAGTATTCTTTTAAATAGCATATTTTCGTGAATGAGTTTATATTTATCGCAAACTGGTTCCCAATTTTCACTCGTTGACTTATTTTTTTAACTTTTACCGTGCGATAAATTCGTCAGCAGAGGTGTGTTAATTGAATAATTACATTATTTTGTTCTAATTTAATTCGGAATGTTTTGAATTTTTCCGCATGACAATGTTTATTGAATTAGGTTTTCTTGTCAACTTATAAAAAGGTGATTTATAAATTAATTAGCATATTCATTGGAAACTAAAATATTCGCAACTTCGTTTTGACCAGACATTGTCATCTATTAAGCGCAATTATAAAAACAATCATTCTGTTAATAGTGCCATGATATGAGCTGAGGATTATTATCACTTAGGTCAACCGATATTCTCTCGACTTACGATAGAACGTTTGAGACAAATTGCTTTTTTATTTTGCTTGATTTTCTCTTGAATGATGGTCCCATGAAAGATTAATGACGGGGGACACTCTTGCCAAATTGGTTACCTCTTAGCAAATAGCTCGTTTTTCTCCAGTGTCGTTCGTTTACTGAAAGTCAGTAAGGCATCTAATTACAATATTTATTCATGAGACGACAGACTCTTATTGGAAAACAATGTAAATTTATGTTGAGGACGGAGGGGCATGAATTTAAACCGAATGTTTGTTATGTTTTCATTGCAGTCAAATAATTGTTATTTATCATCCTATTTTTATAGATAGTAATATTATAATTGGAAACGTTTATGAGTAACATATACTAACTTTCATATAAAAGTTGTGTGGTAGCTAGGTAGTAGGCTACGAATACTACCAACCCTTAAATTGCTCGTGGATGTCGTAAAAGACGACTAATAGCCTCAAAACGACCTGGGCCAACACCATCTGATGCCGTTTGGTTAACAATTAAATTCCCAAGGAGAGTTGACGTCTGGCAGGCGGCTGGTCATAAAACTATTGCCAATAGCTTTTACAATATGTAACTATGAAAGAAGAGTACATATTGCATCGGCCTCAAGTAATTGGGATAAAAGTAGGAGAATGACATAAAAGAATAAATGTTACAGTCTCGACTCGTGTATATGTAGGTATATCAAATTAAAATACACGTTTTTATAGTTTATAATATATAGGTTTGTTTACAACAAATCTACGACGGAATTAGAATACTATACTTCACCAATCTCTTTTCTCTTTCGTATAGGTGATTGTATAAGACGAATAAATGATCGTCGTTCAATGAGTACTCAACTCATAGTCCCATTGCTGCGTGTGAAGCTTCTCCGCAATGGAAAGGAAATTTAGCTATTATACCAAGATAGTCAGACGGGTTGATATAGGATTAAATTAAATTAATTAATTTAATTCATGTTTGCTTTCCTTGCACTGATATTATATGCTTCGAATTAAAATATGTGAAGAAAAGTCAATATCCGTGTAGGTACTTCAAACCGCATCAAAATGTAGTAAACCTAGTACCAATATAGAACAGTGGTAGGAGGACCACGTTGTTAACAGTTTTCTGTCTACAGCCGCGGGCCGGTCCGTCCGGGGTAGTACCACACTCTCGCAGAAGATCAACGTCTGAGTAATGGCAATGTGTTACTACGCTTCGTTCGATGAGCGAGAGAGCTGGAAGCCCAACTGGGTGGGTTTGGGGATTTTATTGGTAGGCAGCGCCTAAGCTATACACTTGGTATTGCAAAGGTCCATGGGCGGCAGTGACACTTACCATCAGGTGTGCTGCTTGCTCGTTTGCCACCGTAAGCAATAAATAAAAAAAAAAACCGGAGGTGTCAAGGGACACCCGGATGGAACGAAGTTCTATTTTAATTATATAATTTTTTTCTGCCTTAAGCGATTTTTATCGTTATATTTTAGCCAATTTGCATAATATCTTTATAAATTATAGCCTATGTGTTATTCTGATGTGCAAGCTATATTACTATAAATTTCATCAAAATCCATTCAGTAGTTTTTACGTGAAAGAGCAACAAACATGTTCACATCCATACATTATTACAAACTTTCACGTTTATAATATTAATAATAGGATATACAATTCCACTAGACTACCAAAACTTTTGGGCCCCGAGCTCGAACGCGAGCCGGCCACGCGGCCCGGTCACGGGCGAAAATAATTTCGTTGCGCATTATTTTGATTTTGCTATATCTCTTAAGGTATTGATTTAATTTGCATGGTCTGAAGGAAAAAAAATATCTTCATGAAATGCTCAAGCCAACTAATGTATTTAAAATGATAAGGATTAATACAGTATTTGTGTAAATAGCTTTTCAATTACCGTTTTATTAAGTTGTATAATACTGTAGTACTTTATTTTGATCTATTTCGTAGGGTTCAGCCAGCGTTTGCAATGTAAGCGCAAAATAATGTGTTTATTTACGACATCACATTAGAAACCTCTAAAATTATCAGTGTTTCTCTAGTACATTATGCATATATTATACATATAAACCTTCCTCTTGAATCACTCTATCTATAAAAAAAATCGTCGCGACACCACACTGTTCAATGCGAAATAGAAATGAAAATATCTGGCTTGCTTTCTATAAGAGAGCCGACGAGCGACGCCGCACAGCTTACAATAGCTTACTATAGCAAAAAGTGTCGTGACAACTTTTCGTAAGAATTTTTTCCGTCTAGCCCCCTTTCACAACGCGCGATAAGGAACTTCGTTCCAAAAAGAATACCGATTTTAATTAAGTTCGCATCAGCCTGGAAGACCATTATAAAATAATTATGTACACATTAGATATTTTTTCTATACGCGACTACTATAATAAATATATTTTTGATAAAACTAAATATTATCTAAAAATTTGTTAAAAAGACTCAATTTATTTTTTATTAGCCAGATATAGTCTGACTGCGCTACGAATGACATCTGGAGGTGACAGTGGATCAGCGAAGGCATCATTATTATGTTATGTTTAATAGTAACTGATCATAAACAGTATACAATTTTGTATAATTATAGAATCATTTTCTTTTTGTACTGGCAATGAATTTGTATAAAAAATGAGGGTCAAAAATTAATAACTGATACTGTAGCGGGTACATATAAATCTCTGTAATAACGATGACTTATTACACGTGAGACACCTTGGTCTTCTTATGACCATGAACGCTGTAAAGTGTTCGAAATGTCGGGAAATAAAAAATCAAATACAAATGCGATAGAATCCGTAAAAATAGTTTTATGTCAAATGTGTAATACTTGCGTAAACATTAGAAATCACTATAATAATAATCATTTATTGCAGGCGTACGTCCATAGTGTTAGTAACAATAATCTTAAAGCTAGTGTTAGTATACATTAAATATTAATTTAAGTGTGGAGTTTCATCCAGTGACGCAGCATTGGAGACTCCCATCTATCTATAAATACACCCAGGATAGTGTTGCTGCTGCGGCGGACGCGCGTGAGTAGCGAGGCGCATCTTTTACGTATGATGGCTTTAAAACCATCTATACGTTTTTCCGCGAACATGGTAGACGCACTGCAGCGCCACGGCAGCCGCAATAGCATCCTGAGCGCATTATTGTATTGCACACGTAGGTCGCTATACGAGCGCAGGCTATACATAGTAGCTTATAAAGTAGACTGTCCAGCACCTTAGCTATGACAGTCGCGTATGAAAGTATTCATAAGAACTTATTATTATTTAGTAGGTATAATATAAACGAACGATCAACATTTTTGATTGCCATAATCTACTAGTCGATTATGGCAAATCGAGTTTGTACGATACTAACAAGTACCACTGCTTTTTGTTATAAAATATTGGATCGATAATACATGTATTATTGCTTATTCGTTTTAAATTAATGAGTTCACGAATGTCGATGACATTTCTTATTTAAAATCTGGTTTGGGTGAGACACGTTTTAAGTAAATTATGTTAGAGTTAAATTGATTATTACTTCTTCAATATTATATGTAGGCGGTTGGGCACAGATGGCAGGACAATTTTAATTACTCTTATTTATTTATTATTTTTGTGTTGTTACGATTAAAGAATGTAATGTGTCGCCATGTCTTATTACCTGTGGGAGTTATAAAAACCAATTAGGGGATCACCACGGTAACCGGGTCCCTTTATTTATAATAATTAAAACCCTACTCCTACAATATTATTCCACATGACTTTGTTAGTCGATTTTCATTTTTAATTAATTTTTCTTTTTACGGCGTCTGGTCGTTGGCACATAAAATTTTGATTACTTTCATTTACTTAGTGGGGTTCATATAAGTATAATATCTGGATGTCCGAGCCACATGTTTTTTTAAGCGACGAATGAGAGACGACTGCATGTAGCGGAGATGCGAATGTGGAGATGGATGTGTGGTGTGACGAGAATGGATAAAATAAGAAAAGAACATATAAGAGGAAGTTTCAAAGGGCGCCAGTGACGGCAAACTTAAGGAATGAAAGGTTGGTATGGTATGGACATGTGATGACAGGATGAAAGCAATGTTGTGAGGAAGTTTTAAATATGAATGTGGAAGGCTTACGGGTAAAGGAAGACCAAAGAAAAGATGGATGGACTGAGTGAGGCATGACATGGATAGACAGGGAGTTACTGCAGAGATGAGGTCTGATAGGATTGTAAGGAGGAAGATGACATATTGCGTCGACACCAAGTAATTGGGATAAGAGCAAGATGATGGTGATGATGATGTTTAGATATTAAAGGGTTGTGACGGAGTATCGGGGTGTATTTATATATAAATTACATACTGATGAAATATGAATATTTTTATATCCCAGCAATATGAGAAAGATTTGAATTGGTTATTATTTATGGTTATTAGATATTTAAATAATGGGTGAATAAAGAAAAAAATAAATATAATAATAAAGGGACAAGCAAGGACCGAAGCAGGGCTGTCTGAATTAAGTGACTGCTCGATTTTCCAACTGATCTATTTTTATTTTCATCCCAATTTTTAAATTTGCCTTCATATTTAAAATTGTTTGACTGGCTAAAAACTTTGATAAAACGAGTTTTTCTATAAAATAAAACCTAGCTAGATCGATTTATTGGCCTTGAAACCTCCTGCATACTAAATTTCAGGGACATCATTTGACCCATTTTTGAGATTCTGAATAAAATAGAAATGTACAAGTATAGAAATGTACAACAATTTGATTATTAGATAGAGTAGATATTTTTTGATAATTAAATTTGAGACCTTAAACGTATTATAAAACAGAGCATACAAATATTGTAGCTATAATTTTCGTCCCGCACAAATTGTTATGCACGTTACTGAAATTTTTAGCATTTAATATGCTTAATTATTCATAAATACCCGATACGAAACGAAAAATGATGTCACAAGCGGGGTTCGAACCCGCACCTATTGGGAATCCGGCCCAACCGTGCTGCCACTTACACCATTGTGAACTATTTTAGGACATGCAAATTTCGAATCATATTATATCTTACGTCTTCAAGGTGACGTATGCCATCTATCGGACAATGTTTACACATTGTATAGACTTAATACTTCAAACTTTACAGTTAGAATTGTATTAAACGATGACACAACCTTGTTATTCAAATTACTGAAATTTTTAGCATTTAATATGCTTAATTATTCATAAATACCCGATACGAAACGAAAAATGATGTCACAAGCGGGGTTCGAACCCGCACCTATTGGGAATCCGGCCCAACCGTGCTGCCACTTACACCATTGTGAACTATTTTAGGACATGCAAATTTCGAATCATATTATATCTTACGTCTTCAAGGTGACGTATGCCATCTATCGGACAATGTTTACACATTGTATAGACTTAATACTTCAAACTTTACAGTTAGAATTGTATTAAACGATGACACAACCTTGTTATTCAAATTACTGAAATTTTTAGCATTTAATATGCTTAATTATTTATAAATACCCGATACGAAACGAAAAATGATGTCACAAGCGGGGTTCGAACCCGCACCTATTGGGAATCCGGCCCAACCGTGCTGCCACTTACACCATTGTGAACTATTTTAGGACATGCAAATTTCGAATCATATTATATCTTACGTCTTCAAGGTGACGTATGCCATCTATCGGACAATGTTTACACATTGTATAGACTTAATACTTCAAACTTTACAGTTAGAATTGTATTAAACGATGACACAACCTTGTTATTCAAATTAAAGAAATTTTTAGCATTTAATATGCTTAATTATTCATAAATACCCGATACGAAACGAAAAATGATGTCACAAGCGGGGTTCGAACCCGCACCTATTGGGAATCCGGCCCAACCGTGCTGCCACTTACACCATTGTGAACTATTTTAGGACATGCAAATTTCGAATCATATTATATCTTACGTCTTCAAGGTGACGTATGCCATCTATCGGACAATGTTTACACATTGTATAGACTTAATACTTCAAACTTTACAGTTAGAATTGTATTAAACGATGACACAACCTTGTTATTCAAATTACTGAAATTTTTAGCATTTAATATGCTTAATTATTCATAAATACCCGATACGAAACGAAAAATGATGTCACAAGCGGGGTTCGAACCCGCACCTATTGGGAATCCGGCCCAACCGTGCTGCCACTTACACCATTGTGAACTATTTTAGGACATGCAAATTTCGAATCATATTATATCTTACGTCTTCAAGGTGACGTATGCCATCTATCGGACAATGTTTACACATTGTATAGACTTAATACTTCAAACTTTACAGTTAGAATTGTATTAAACGATGACACAACCTTGTTATTCAAATTACTGAAATTTTTAGCATTTAATATGCTTAATTATTCATAAATACCCGATACGAAACGAAAAATGATGTCACAAGCGGGGTTCGAACCCGCACCTATTGGGAATCCGGCCCAACCGTGCTGCCACTTACACCATTGTGAACTATTTTAGGACATGCAAATTTCGAATCATATTATATCTTACGTCTTCAAGGTGACGTATGCCATCTATCGGACAATGTTTACACATTGTATAGACTTAATACTTCAAACTTTACAGTTAGAATTGTATTAAACGATGACACAACCTTGTTATTCAAATTACTGAAATTTTTAGCATTTAATATGCTTAATTATTTATAAATACCCGATACGAAACGAAAAATGATGTCACAAGCGGGGTTCGAACCCGCACCTATTGGGAATCCGGCCCAACCGTGCTGCCACTTACACCATTGTGAACTATTTTAGGACATGCAAATTTCGAATCATATTATATCTTACGTCTTCAAGGTGACGTATGCCATCTATCGGACAATGTTTACACATTGTATAGACTTAATACTTCAAACTTTACAGTTAGAATTGTATTAAACGATGACACAACCTTGTTATTCAAATTAAAGAAATTTTTAGCATTTAATATGCTTAATTATTCATAAATACCCGATACGAAACGAAAAATGATGTCACAAGCGGGGTTCGAACCCGCACCTATTGGGAATCCGGCCCAACCGTGCTGCCACTTACACCATTGTGAACTATTTTAGGACATGCAAATTTCGAATCATATTATATCTTACGTCTTCAAGGTGACGTATGCCATCTATCGGACAATGTTTACACATTGTATAGACTTAATACTTCAAACTTTACAGTTAGAATTGTATTAAACGATGACACAACCTTGTTATTCAAATTACTGAAATTTTTAGCATTTAATATGCTTAATTATTTATAAATACCCGATACGAAACGAAAAATGATGTCACAAGCGGGGTTCGAACCCGCACCTATTGGGAATCCGGCCCAACCGTGCTGCCACTTACACCATTGTGAACTATTTTAGGACATGCAAATTTCGAATCATATTATATCTTACGTCTTCAAGGTGACGTATGCCATCTATCGGACAATGTTTACACATTGTATAGACTTAATACTTCAAACTTTACAGTTAGAATTGTATTAAACGATGACACAACCTTGTTATTCAAATTAAAGAAATTTTTAGCATTTAATATGCTTAATTATTCATAAATACCCGATACGAAACGAAAAATGATGTCACAAGCGGGGTTCGAACCCGCACCTATTGGGAATCCGGCCCAACCGTGCTGCCACTTACACCATTGTGAACTATTTTAGGACATGCAAATTTCGAATCATATTATATCTTACGTCTTCAAGGTGACGTATGCCATCTATCGTACAATGTTTACACATTGTATAGACTTAATACTTCAAACTTTACAGTTAGAATTGTATTAAACGATGACACAACCTTGTTATTCAAATTACTGAAATTTTTAGCATTTAATATGCTTAATTATTCATAAATACCCGATACGAAACGAAAAATGATGTCACAAGCGGGGTTCGAACCCGCACCTATTGGGAATCCGGCCCAACCGTGCTGCCACTTACACCATTGTGAACTATTTTAGGACATGCAAATTTCGAATCATATTATATCTTACGTCTTCAAGGTGACGTATGCCATCTATCGGACAATGTTTACACATTGTATAGACTTAATACTTCAAACTTTACAGTTAGAATTGTATTAAACGATGACACAACCTTGTTATTCAAATTACTGAAATTTTTAGCATTTAATATGCTTAATTATTCATAAATACCCGATACGAAACGAAAAATGATGTCACAAGCGGGGTTCGAACCCGCACCTATTGGGAATCCGGCCCAACCGTGCTGCCACTTACACCATTGTGAACTATTTTAGGACATGCAAATTTCGAATCATATTATATCTTACGTCTTCAAGGTGACGTATGCCATCTATCGGACAATGTTTACACATTGTATAGACTTAATACTTCAAACTTTACAGTTAGAATTGTATTAAACGATGACACAACCTTGTTATTCAAATTACTGAAATTTTTAGCATTTAATATGCTTAATTATTTATAAATACCCGATACGAAACGAAAAATGATGTCACAAGCGGGGTTCGAACCCGCACCTATTGGGAATCCGGCCCAACCGTGCTGCCACTTACACCATTGTGAACTATTTTAGGACATGCAAATTTCGAATCATATTATATCTTACGTCTTCAAGGTGACGTATGCCATCTATCGGACAATGTTTACACATTGTTTACACGTTGACGTATGCCATCTATCGGACAATGTTTACACATTGTCACCTTGAAGACGTAAGATATAATATGATTCGAAATTTGCATGTCCTAAAATAGTTCACAATGGTGTAAGTGGCAGCACGGTTGGGCCGGATTCCCAATAGGTGCGGGTTCGAACCCCGCTTGTGACATCATTTTTCGTTTCGTATCGGGTATTTATGAATAATTAAGCATATTAAATGCTAAAAATTTCAGTAATTTGAATAACAAGGTTGTGTCATCGTTTAATACAATTCTAACTGTAAAGTTTGAAGTATTAAGTCTATACAATGTGTAAACATTGTCCGATAGATGGCATACGTCACCTTGAAGACGTAAGATATAATATGATTCGAAATTTGCATGTCCTAAAATAGTTCACAATGGTGTAAGTGGCAGCACGGTTGGGCCGGATTCCCAATAGGTGCGGGTTCGAACCGCGCTTGTGACATCATTTTTCGTTTCGTATCGGGTATTTGTTATGCACGTTTGAAATTTGAACAGTCCTTTAATTTTATACTACCTCAGTAAAAATAGGTATTACCAAAATCAACTACTAAATCTATAGATAAAAAGTTAGACTATCAATCTTGAAATAAGAACTCGCGTTGAGGTTACGGCCGTTAATATTATTTTTTCATCTTAAATTCTACAAGAAATACACAGAATAAATATAAGTATTTTCTTCCAATTACTTGACGGGAAGGACTTGACAAACCCAGTTAATTTATTTTTCCTGATACAGACAGAACGGGTGACAAAGTATCCTTGTCCATCAGAATAGATAAGCCGCGTTTATTTCAAGTAGAATTCTACCTTCTATTATTTTCAGTTCATTTGAGGATTATATTAGAAAAACACAACCTTCCCTATAAAATACCTTGCTAATAAAAATGTGGGTCAAAATGTAATATCTTATAGGGTAGATATAAATTTCTGTAATAATAATCACATATTAGATGTAAGACACCTTAATCCTCCCGTGACCATGATCATTGAAAAGTATTCAAAACGTCGGGAAATTAAAAACCAAATACAAACGCGATAGAATCCGTAAAAGTAGTTTTATTTCCATCATATAATGCTTCCGGTTTAATAGACTAACAACCAACTTGTATGCCTTAAATGCCAACTTTTGCTATCTCATAACTAATTGTCGAAGAGTAGTCTGCTATTTTAGTGGATATACTGTCACAAAAACAATGTATTATGAATACATAGACGATTATCATATAATCCCCGGTTTGTGATCATATAGGTGAGATTATTTTTTGCCGTAACATAAAAAAAGGAACAGAATGCTCTTATATTTGATGATGGTATATCTTCACACTGGAATACGATACCTATTTGTAGTGTTTTGGTTTAGTAGATGTTAAATATCTCTCATTCTCCCATTAAGTTCTGTGCAAACATTTACGGGGTTGAGTATAATAAACCTTAAGGCAATTGGATGATATTCGCTATCAAAAAAAATGTGTTAGTACATTGTTTTCACGATATAGTTTTCATCAAAATCTACGACGCGTGACGAGATATAGTTGTTTCTTTCGATTTTGATGAAAATTTTGTATGTATTTGAGTGTATTCCTGTATAGTAGAGATTCAAATTCGAATCCATCATGTGATCGAGTTGTAGCGATATTATTTTAATTTATACAGAATAACGTTTCCTTAGTAAGCTGTTATTTTAGTAGGTACGTGTTACTACTACTATACTTATAAATTGAATCAGGTACATTGGATTTATTTTTATATTTTTATTCAGAATTCCATATTTTCTTATATTCTTTATAGTATCCATTTATAGACGATACATGTATTTAAAATTTAAATCCAGAAAGTTTTATATCTAACCAAAACTTTGTTATAGCAACGTACAGTGCAGGTGACTTTAATAAAAACAAATATTTTTAAATAACATTTTAAAATTCATCGTACATTTCTTTAGACGAGGGCAGCTAGAATTACAAACGTAATATAATTCAAATTCCACTAGTATCATGGTAGATAAATAAACATAAAAACAAAAAGATTATAGCATCAAATATTCATTAGAATTCTTGTCTATAGAGCGTTATGTGGAGAGATAGATGTTATATAAAACAGGTTACAATTTTTAATCAAATCAAAACTTGTTATTTTTTTCTAACATAGGAAGCATTATCCAACAAGCTAATTTAAAATTTCGCAGGCTTATTATTAGTTTTGACTGCGTCTTATTAAAGCCGATAAGACCTAAAAGTATTAAAACTATATTTTATTATAATAATTAATATTAATTGATATACACACTAGTTAGCTCGTTAGTAGCAGGGCACTGATAAAACAGCGTCGAACGAAATACTATGTTATCATTAAACCACAATCAGGAAAGTACTCACACATCGTTAAAACGATATACGCACACACGCGCATAATTCACCTGTTGCAATGGTTGTATTGAAAGGCTTTGCGCACTCGCAGGTTGTAAGTTCTCCCACTACACTGCCATAGTAATATACCCGTCACGTTCATTTTGTCCCTTTTAGAATGAGATGACGCATTGAACTTTTCGTTGTCGGTAAAGCAGACCGGTCGGTTGTACCGACCACTCGAATGGATCAACGGTCTTTCTCGCATAGCGGACCTAACTTAGTTTTAACTTAACGTTGTAACGTAGCGTTTGTTTTATTCGATTTTACGGTTGCTTTTCAGCAATGTTGTGTTCAACACGTCAGAATTTGAATTAGAAAACGGTTTGTGAGATTTTTGTGACGGAAAAAGTGAGTTTTGTATGTAGTTTGTGACCGGTCTGGTGTTGACACAGCCTTCACAGAGAGAATGCTTAAATCACGCCATGTACCACAGTGCTATGTAGGTTCGTTAAAAGTGTCAGTGCAAAGTTAAAATTTGAAATTGTGGTGGAGATAAAAAAGGTTCTAGCACGTTTACTTTGTGTCAGTTTTGTGTATAAGTGTTCATAAAAAGGATTGAGCTAAACTTCATAGTGAAACAGGGTATGTACGCATGTTCTAATACTTTCTATAGCCATCGATTTATTTCTGTCTACTAACGGTACCTATTTGATATTCGAAAACACCTTGAAATAGTATTATATGATAACTGATATATAATACCTATTCAGTTTAAATAATGTAGGAGAATTTTCATTTTTATTTTAAAACCTTAACTTATAAACTCAAGTTATAAATAAATTATTGTTTATTAAATATTACAAGAATCAGAACTATCTTAGTGGTTTCGAATGGTGCGAGAGCTCACGTGGCCGGGGATTCGAACCTTGACACCGGTATTTATTATCTTGTTTGAGCTAGTTATGTATAGCAGAGGCAGAGGCATAACGATAATTATTATAATAAAATAAATACACGGCATAGAAAGTTTATACATAAATTACTTATCTAATTTAACAATCTGTGCTAAAATAATGGATTAAATTAATTTTAAGTGATTATATTAATATATTATACTTAATTAAAGAAATATCTAAATTTAACAAATTAAATTAATTTTAGTTTTAACAGGTATTAATTTGCACGCGAGTCGGTGAAAGAGTAAAAATGCACACACATTTTTAAGGTTTCTCTCTCATATGTCTAATGTAATTTCGTTCACACATGTCATGACTAACGTTGTAGACATAATAATCTCAATATATATTTACGATATTATATCTCTTTTTCTTCTGCGGTCATTATATTTTTGTCTATTTCTCAATAGGCAAAAATATGAGCTTACAGAAGTTATTTTTTTTTATTGCTCTTGGAGGCAAAAAGCTGGCAGCATACCTGATAGTACCTAAGTGTCACTGTCTCCCATGGATGGAACTTTGCAATAGGTACTTGGGGCACAGCTAGTTCTCTGCCTACCAATAATCTCAAACCCACCCAGAAAGATGGGCTTCCGGCTTTCTCGCTCACCGAACGAAGCGCAGCAGCACATTGCCACTGCTCAGGCGTTGATTTTCTGCGAGTGTGTTACTACCCCGGATGGATCGGCCTGCGGCTGTAGACAAAGAACTGTCAACAATGTGGTCCTACTATTACAAATGTGATAACTTCATCTATGATGTGAATCTATTATTCGAACGAGCGTTACATAGCCAAGCGTGATGGCTCAGTCTCAGTCCTCAGAAAATAAGGTGAACAGCAAACCTAAAGAAGTTTTTACATACATACATACATATCATCACGCTATATCCCTTGCAGGGTAGGCAGAGAGAACAGAGTGCCAGAGAACTCTATCTCTGCATACTTCACTCGCTTCC
Organism: Lymantria monacha; assembly: GCA_905163515.2. Classification (NCBI taxonomy): domain Eukaryota; kingdom Metazoa; phylum Arthropoda; class Insecta; order Lepidoptera; family Erebidae; genus Lymantria; species Lymantria monacha. The sequence goes on along the minus strand of LR991094.1, from coordinate 19,570,196 downwards.
TCAACATTCATAATTCTCTTCATATACGCTCGCCGGTTTCGGAGACTCTTGGCTCCACCTTCCTTCAGTACCTGACCGATCTGGTCTAGGTAGGTTAGTCTCGGTCTCCCTCGGTACCTACATCCTTCCACTTTCGCATTGTATATCTTCTTAACCAGACGTTCGTTCGGCATTCTTTCCACATGTCCGAACCATCGGAGCATTCCCTTTCGCATCTTTACACCAATACTCTCTTTCATACCTACTCGCTCTCTTACGTCGTCGTTACGAATGCGGTCGGTCAGCCTAACTCCACAGATTTTCCGAAGAGATCGCATTTCGACCGCATTAATTTTACTTTCATACTCTTTTCTGCATACCCAACTCTCGCTTCCATACAGTAATGTTGGGAGAAGCACTGCGTTATGTAATGATCCAAGAAGTTTTTACTTCAATAATATACACTATCCGTGTGGTGACGGATTAAGAATACAATTCATTACCCCCTATCTTAGCCGTGGGTAATCGTAAGAGACGACTAAGTGATATATAAAGCCTATAACATCTATGCAAGAGAAGGAAACTCGTAACAAAACTTTATACCAAAACATCTGACCAGCGTGGTGTTGTAGGCCAATTTCCCTCACATTATGGAGGAGGCTCGAGCCCAACAGTGGGACGTATATGAGCTGAAACGATGAATATACAGTATAACATAATACTTATATGAGTTATTCATTCCAATCTAATGATTTTATAAGTGCCGGCTAAGTAACCAAGAAATTTTACATAGTTACCTTTTTATCAAAATTATAAATATTCATACACACACATTCACTTCGTTGTCTAAATTTTTGATGTGACTATTGGCGCGATATCAGACTTCACCTAATTTAAGGACTTTAGGCTTATAGAAAAGTTTTTAGTAGGTAAAATTAGGCCTTAATATCGACAATACCAGAGTAGTACTAAGAAGGCTTAGCTCTACTATTTAGTCCACATTTTTAAATTTGTGTTTATTCGCACAAACCTACATTTTTATATCTAAAATATTATTAATATTTAAACTGAGAATATGTAATGACACACTGTAAGACAATATTCACAGGATTGAAAACTGTGTATGATTGCTGCGTCAAACTAAAGTGCCTTAAAACGACATCCGACATGTTGCATACGTATAGAGTCGGATATATTCTTGTCACGAATATTTAATGCATATTAGCAAGAAACGTTAAATGACCGCTGGCGTAACTTCCATGTATACTTGAACATATGTGAATGAATGTAAGCTATATATAGCTAGTATATGTGGGACTACAATTATTTATATGCTTGTGGGAGTAGCGAAAATAGGCTGAGAGAGTTGGAAACAGGAGAATGGGCAATAGCAATCATCATCATTTACCTACTTTTAACCCAATTATTTGGGGTCGGTACAATATGTACTCTTCTTTCATAGTACATATTGTAGAAGTTATTGGCATTAGTTTTATGACCGGCCGCCTGCCAGACGTTAACCCTCCTTGAGAATGTAATTGTCAAACAAACGGCATCAGATGGAGTTGGCCCATTATAAGGCTCTTAGTCGTCTTTTACGACACCCACGCGCAAAGTAAGGTTTGGTAGTATTCGAAGCCGCTACCACAGCAATAATTCTATCTAAAAATGACCACCATATGTGGCATACTATAAGAGAGAGCATTGTTCTGCAGTCGACAGCAAAATATTTAAAAATGATAGCAAAAGGTTTTATACCACATATTGCCACGCAATCTTACTAATATTATAAATGTGAAAGTTTGTGTTTGGATGTTTGTTACCACGATCACCATAAAGCGCTGAACAGATTTGGATGACAATTGGCACATAGATATACCATATCTTGGATTAACACTTATAATTTTTATCCCGCTAATATGTTGCCTTAGGATTATAGTTCAACTTTGTGAAAATTACTTTTTAAGCGAGCGAAGCTGCGAGCAGAGGCTACTTATAAATCCATTGTATTTTTTTTGACATGCTATAGTCTGGACTCCTCGCTCCGTCCAATTCTTCTTGGCGAAAGAAGGGCTGCGTGTGACCTCCTAATTTACCATATTTTCTCCCTATCGTCGTTGTGCTGACTACTGGTAAAACAATTATGATGCAGTCGCCAATCTGCCGGGTAAAAGAGTATTTTAGGTACCGTCACCGTCGTCGTCCCTGCAACAAACATTAGGCCTATGCACGCGACAGAATAATCCTAAGTACACCCACCTGCAATCATATATAAATCCTAGATTAATAAAATCACCAAAGAGTAATAGAATCTATAGTTTCATTTTTATTTCGAGATTGTCACGTATATTATTTTCTTGTTTGATTACATTATTTTAGTTTTAGCTGTTTCAATATCCCGCTATAATCACTCATTTCATTGATAAATAAATAATTGCCAATATCTTAGCATCAAGATGGATGATCTCCGCAATTAACGGTATCTGATTATTATCCGAGTGTGAATTTGGACACGTATTGCGAAATACGACTGTATTTATGTCACTATAAATATATTATTGTTGTTCAAGCGACCACAGGCAATAAGACTCTAGAATAAATACCATATACTGTTTGTTTTAAAGATTTTTATACTGTCATAGAATATTTTATAATATACTAGCGGACCCGGCACACTTCGTTCCGCCTAACAGTTAATGAATGAGATAAGCAGATTTCGATTAATTTAAAATTATTAAGTTATTTTTAGCTGTGTGGTAGCGGCTACAAATACTACCAACCCTTACTTTGGTCATGGATGTCGTATAAGACGACTTACAGCCTTATAACGACAATTAACAATTACATTCCCAAGGAGGGTTGTCGTCTGGTAGGCGGCCGGTCATAAAACTATTGCCAATAACTTTTACAATATGTACTATGAAAGTAGAGTACATATTGTATCGACCCCAAATAATTGGGATAAGAGTAAGAGAATTAAGAATAAATATGAATAATATATAAATTTAAATAATCAAGTATTTTAATAACGTGCCAGCAAGACGAAGAATTACCTTGTATTATACGACATTTTCCTTCATATGCGTTGAAAATAAACTAATTGTTGATCTCTGAGATTTGTTCGACGATTTCGCATTGTCAACAGCACGGCCTGCCTCACTTTACTATTGTAATTAAGAAGTACGGAGTTGGGACATATTAACGCAGCGGTCTTCCCGTGCAATAAATTGTTCTTCTGCCGTGCCGTTTCGAATTCTAACTGCGTTATGGTTTTGTTGGGAAAGATTTGATTTTATTGGTCGCGACATTGTTGATGACAATATAGACATAATATGTTTTGTTATAACAATATTCGTAAAAATTCGTAACACTCGCACAAAACGAACTCTGACCGGTCAAATTTTGCACGCCTCTTGCTCTACTCTCGATATATGAAAATCAAGCACTTTTCAAACCTAAAAATGATTGTATTTTTCTCACATTGCACTTATAATAATAATAATAAAGCTTTAATTAATTCCATGAAAAAATACATACTTAGATGATAACAATTTGGTAACTTATTAACCTATAATATTCAATTACATTTTACACTTAGATGAATTTAATTTCTAATTATAAATTCTATTTTGTAGTTAGTTTATTTATTATTTATCATATGAAAATCAAGCACTTTTCAAACCTAAAAATTATTATATTCTTCTCACATTGCACTTATAGGATAATATTATCATACATATGTCAAGAAAAACATTCGTTTAAACGTATTTGATATTTTTAAAACGCAATTATTTTGTTTAAAGTAAGAAAATAGTTGATTAAAAAAAATATTCGAAGACGTCGGATAAAATATTCCGCATCTGGCAAGAATACGAGCGTAAAAATTAATGTATGAAAATATTTCTTTTTTTAAAAGCTTCATAATCGCAACGCGCGGTTTCCTTTCGAAAATGGCTTGGGAATTCTTTGACGTTTAATTGCAATTAATAAAAAACTAAACTGCTTAGTCATTAGTGTATGTATACCTTATGAAAATTGGGTTCGCTTACATTTTTTTGTTCGTCCATTCGGACAGGCAAAGGAAATAGATCCCATACAGCCTATTGTAAACGAACAGCTATGTTTAGTACCTACTGCGTCGAGAATGGCACGAAATTATTTTTCTTTTTCATTTATGGCATTGACTAATAGTAAATGATAAATAAAATATTGAAAAATTGTCACGTGTCTGTTAACTTCAGTATCTTAAAAATATTGCATTTTTTTTGTTTCTCTAACTTTTTGGGGTGAGACTTTTTAACGACGTATTTTAGAAATTTTATATTGTAACATTTTTTCTGTTACGCGCCATATTTATTTTGAAGTGTAAAGCGCATGGGAGGGTTATCCGTGTGGTGACGGAGTAAGAATACAATTCGCCACCCCCTATCTTAACCGTGGGTGATCGTAAGACTACGACTACGATAAGGGATATAAAAGACTACTAACTACTAAGGTAAGGGATATAAAACGCATATACCATCTTTATAAGAGAAGGAAAACTTGAAACAAAAGCCTATACCAACACGTCTGACCAACGTGGTATAGTAGGTCAATTTCCCTCCCATTATGGTGGAGGCGCGAGCCCAATAGTGGGACATATATGAGCTGAGATTATAAGCGCACGAAGGAAGAGAGAGAGGGAGGGGGCAGACAGGGAAGGAGAGAAGGAGAGAGGCAGAGAGGGAGAGAAGCAGAAAGGGAGAAAGGCAGAGAGGGAGAGAGACAGAGAGAGGGGAGAGAGGCAGAGAGAGAGTTGTTAGCCAAAGTGTCACTTCTGATATGTGTACGTACTATATACGCACGCATTTTTTTTAAAGTGCAATTTTATTATTTATTTTAATATTAGTACCAGATCTTGCTCAATGAAATAATTAAGGCGCTTTATTTATCGTGGATATTATAACATTGACTAATAGTAAATGATAAATAATATAAAAATTATGAGGCGTGCACTTTTGGATTATCCAAATTATAATTTTAACATTTCGCGGTATTTTCCAAACAAACCATTAGACCACGTAATGACGTGAGCTGTCAGTTGCCATTGGTTACATCATCAACAAATGAACGTTTAGAATTGATGTTTTTTATATTATTTTTTTTTTGTTTGTTAATATCATATTTTAATATCCTATATCCTATTCCCGACGACAACAAACTCAAAAACATAAAAATCATAAAAATTGGTACAGCCGTTCTCGAGTTATAAGTGTTGTAACTAACACAACTTTCTTTTATATACATATATAGATATAGATTTGTACCACTGCATATAGTTTGTATAAATATGTATGCGAGGGTGAAATTATCTATTTCATTTATATTATTCTGCTAAAAAATAGATCAGAGAAGAGAAATGATTATTGTCGATGATATTGTTAAATCCCAAATTATAAAAATCAAATTATTAATTTGATTTAACAGAGACCAGTTATTTATGCGAAGTTTAATATAAAATTATAGACGGTGACACAGGTACCCTTTTTGTTCTTTCATTTCCACTACGATGAGACGATAATTCAGCCTAAAGCCAGAATTATCAGTAGTAACTCTATACATCAGTCGTTGGTCTCACAATTCTGAATCACGTAAAAGTAATATATCTGCTGAACCACTTTCGTGAGCAATTTGGCAGCCGACGCTTTTGAAAATCAACACGCTTCCGATGAAACTTGTGAACAATTAAACAGAAACCACTTCAAAGGGTGTCAACAATACTAAGATTTTCTACAAACTCCAACAAATTACTATTGTTCCTGTTTTCAATTATAAATCTTAACTACATCTACAAAATGATATCAACCTTATTTATAATACGTTAAAGTAGAATATTGTGGTTGTAAAGATAGGAGACGTAAAAAAGTTGGGTGCCAACGCAGCACATTCCAGAAATGCCTTTAATTAGAAGCAGGTAACACCGGGTCCGGCGTTTTACTGTACCGTGACGTTTATGTCTTAACTTATAGGGCTGCTATCTGCGTGTGTATGTGTGTGTAGGAGCGTGCAAAATGACTTATAAATTGTAGTAGGTGTTCAAAATTTATTAGACAACCTTCTGTTGATCTTCTATTTAGCGCAAGCCTCTTCAACAATGGGAGGGAAAATAGGGTTAATATTCCACGCTGATTGGCATAATTGTGGTTTAGTTCGGCATTTGGAGGGAAATTGATTTATACTACGCCGGTGAGACGGATTGGAAAAGGTTTTATGTCGAGTTTTCCATCTCTTAATCTTTATCTACAGTTCGAGATGGGTTCACACTTTAACGTTATGTCATAATATTTAAGTTAAGAACACCCATTGATATTTATAAAGTATTTTTCTAAAGTATTTCATTAGTTTCGTAATTCTGTCGAAGCAAAAATATATTTATTTAAACTTTGAAGAATTTCATATTAACCTGTAATAACTTCCCACGCAAAAATAACATGATAATATTTGAATAGAAATATTATTGTGACTCGCGTATACCTACTTATTAAATTTTAAATCCGTGGCCATATAATAACATTCGGCTGGATGCTTGCTAAACAGGATATAGCTTTTAGATATCCAACATCGATTAAGTTTCTTACAAATTACTTGATCAGTTTAATATATACATTTCGTTACCGGTTTCTGTATATATATGTATAAATAGACACATTTTTATTATGGCGAATGCGGATAAGTACAAATAGAGTTAATAAAAATTATGTAATTTCGTTGTATAAGGTATAATCGTATGTATAATAAAATTTTGCTATCGGCACAATAAAATTTCACAAGCCTACTTGAACTCTGAGATGGTTGCCAAGTATAATAGGCTGGTATTGTTGCTTTGTGTTCAGAATTAATAAAAGGTTCGACATCAAATGTAAATGAAATGAAAGCTTTGCCGAAGTTTTAAAAGCACTTATGGCAAAGAAAGTGAGTAAAGATCGTGGAAACAGGAAAAAAAGGGCGTCACAGTGATGTTGGCACGCCGATCACATAGCCTTCGGATTTCACATTGTTTTTAAATACAATAGTCCAATATAACATTATGTGTATACATCACTATTGTAACTATTTTACTCCATAAATTGACTAGTATTTAAGTACCTTCCGATGTTATTGACTTCATTTCCTCGCAGGATAATTAAATTCTTTATGAATTCCAAATGATTATTATATATGCGTATGTTTGTTAAATTTCCTTCACTACAAGGACGTATTTCGGGGTACTTGGTGTTGTCTTAAAAAAACTGTAACGTTTTAAGTAGGTCTTTATATTTGCGTACCAACTATTAGCTCATGTTGGCTCGGGTTGACCCATAGATACGTGTAAAGCAGGTATCAGTTATTAACACTGTTTGACTGACCACCGCAGTCGCCGCTACAACGTAGCGCGGGCCTCAAGTGGAATCTCGTGAAAGTTGGCCAACACTCGCTCAAGATCAAGTGGATGGGTCGCCGGAACCAGTTTTATGAATCGGCAAGTGTAGGCAGCGATGAGTTAGGAATCTACGGCGAAACTGGATGCTTCGATAAACAACCCATAACTAGTTCGCTGAGGAAATAGATCATTATTAGAAGTATTTATGAAACTAGAAAACGAGATGTAAATTGTATTACTCCCCGTGATAAAATCCTCGTTTGCTGCTATGATTTGAGGCACGAGCTGTGACAGTAATAGACTGTGTTAATTAATTGTAAAATATCGATGTATTGCTTCTTCTTTAAATATACAATCGCTATATGTGTTTGTTTGTTGCTCTGTTTACTTCTTCTATATCACGTTATAGTTTCTAATATATATTTCTGGTTAGATATTGTTCAACGGAAGTTTTATAAATACCTACGATTCATTTTATAGAAAATATTGTACTCAATGTTAACCAATATTTCTTTTTTCTTTAAAAAAACAAACCCCACCCTGCATTAAGGAAATAATCCTTGTGCTGCGGGGGACTTTACAAAGATATAACTTAGACAAATTACACCCAGACTCAGAACAATAATTTGAGGGTCGCACAAGGCATTGTTCTGCGTAGGGATCGAACCCATGACATTGGAGGATTGGTATCTTAATCACTACGCCATCTGTGCAGTCGATACAACTTACGCTGGCCAAAGTATCTACTTTGTACATGTTTAAAGTAATGTAAAAGAGAATTGTATCTACATTATCGTATGGTTGGTTGAAAGTAACCATTATTATCTTTAGCAAACAATAAAAATATACTTAAAATATTTTTGCTAAGCAAATTCTCATTTTCTTTATTTGTATATTCCACCCTCGCGAAGTTGGGCTGGTTTGCTATTACGTAGAATATAAAAACAGCTACTAGGTATGTAATACCTGTTAGTTCTGTGTATTAGATTCACGGCACAGATTACGTAGTCGACTATCGTCACCCTTTTTCCTTGTAGGTGGCGTTCAAGTTGACTAAAGGTACTTGAACATCTAAATGTTTATTCTTTCAATGGCAATGGTACCAAGCATTAACTGCGGGCGTGTGACTATCTACTTAGTAAAATATGCCAAAAAAAAACGTACTTCGTGTACCTATGTAATGCTTAATTGGAACGTAAAATCGAAGTCATTTAACTTATGGTCAATTAACTAAGTCCACAATGTAACGTGATTCAAGCGGGTAGAACCTACTTTTTTAGTTAGTGTTTGACATTTACTTACGTCGGTAACGTTTAATATGAACGCCTCGTTTCTTCGTGAAAAACGTCCTAATATAGTCCCTTAGGATAGGATAATATTATCATTAAGTAGTGTTATCAAAATGTTGAACGAGTCTAATGCTTGTTTATTACCAATGACATGTAAATTTTACGTAATACCTAAGGCAATTTAAACATTTAGGCTACCCGCGCACTAGGCTGCCTGACTGTGTAGCCACGCTGCGGCGGCCGGAGTATTTGAGCAGCCAATCGAATTACTTATATTCAAATTGTATTTTCCGAATGAATTTCTCTGTATCGAAAGTCATTATGTGAAAAAGTTTCGGAACAAAAAAAACGTCAGGCTGCTACAAGTGCGCGGAGACTGACGCAGCCACATACATTTATATGGCTGCCGCAACCAGGAGTTCGAGGCTGTTACGTGTGCGGGCTCCCATAGAACGTCATATGTTCGTCTGACCGCCGCAGCCTGCCTACGCACGCAGCCAGGCTGTCTAGTGCGCGGGGAGCCTTACGTTACATGTTGAATCGCAAAGGACAACAATCATTGTTGTTATGTGTCATAGATTACTATAGATGTTACTTACAATTTTGAGGTCGTTAGATAACCGCAGGGCTGACTACAGATGTCAAGGTATCGGCACCAGTGACCACATCGGTGGACATGGGAAGAGAACACGGTGGGTTGTACGGCCGCACGCCGCCCTTCCATTGCACAAATCGGAACGGGCGTAGTGTGTTCAGTGTTCAAGAAAAAAGGTCGTTGGTGAAACTAGGCTAAGTATTATGAAAAACCGATATACATTGTTTTAATTGATATATACTCTAGCTAACTTTCAAAATATTATAAAATAATACTAATATATACAAAACTTTGTGAATAAATTACTTTACTAAAACAATAACAGAATGGTAAAAGAATGGTGTTATTGTTATGATGTTGGTTTAATGCGGATCAATGTAATTAGTTCTGGAACGGCCATTAATAATGCACCATATCCAAAACCATGAACAACTACGTAGTTTACGTGCACCTATTCATACGAACGAAAAAAATCTCCCATGCTATTCCTCTCACGTGCTATTGTGAATTGTTTCTGTTATCTAAAAGCGTTTAATTGTTGTAGTCTCATTGTCACTGGTATCTAAAATCTCACGGCAACGTTACTGACGTACCTTAGATTACGAGCGTTTCATTGTATTTGAAATCAGTGTGAAAACTGCAATCAAGTTGTACTTTGAACTTAAATTACTACATATTTTAATTGCTATGTTCTAATAATTTCTTCAATACATAATAACAATGATAAGAGCTTAATTTTGCGTGGTTACGGAGTAAGAATAAAACAACTCTAGTTGCAGGACTATACTGTTGATAGTTTTCTGTCTACAGCCGCGGGCCGGTCCGTCGCAGGCCCTTGACGTCTGAGCATTGGCAATGTGCTGCTGTGCTTCGTTCGGTCAGTGAGAAAATAGACAGCCCAACTTTCTAAGTGGGTTTGGAGTTTTTTATTGGTAGACAACGGCCTAGCTGTACCCCTGGTATTGCAAAGATCCATAGGCGGCAGTAACATTTACCATCAGATGTGCTGCATACTGGTTTGCCATCGAGAAGAATAAAAAATAATCAACCATTAGGAATGCAGATAACATTTATGCTAGAGAAGGAAAACTGAATCTCACCAGCGTGGTATCGTAGGTTAATATCCCTCCCATTGTGAGTCCCGTAGTGGGACGTGCATATAAGTTGATATTAATAAGTCACATTTGTACATAGCATGAAATATATGTTTAAATATGGTATAAATTTTACCAGTTTCCGAGTTTACTGGTTATTCAATAAACAGACCCACCCGCACGGTGTCGAGAGGTATATTGTAGGACGGGTCTACGGGGTCTTGCGCCGCTTTTCCTGTTGCCCCGGACGGATTAGCGGGGTTTGACGTACCGTAGACCGCCGCCAAAAAAAATAAATTAAACCAGTTTCCGAGTTTACTGGTTATTCAATAAACAAAACACCCAATTGGTTACTTCAGTTATCTTTCAAGTATTTCCATTTAAATTGCTTTTAGTTATCGTTCAATGACCGGTTGTCTAATTATATTGTGCAATGTGGGGTGTGTATTGATTATCGCTTCATATTCAACTTTACTAATTAATATTACAGCTATTTCATTATCAATCTATTACATTTCTATTGCACTAGTTTTGTATTTCGAAGTGCTTTACCGTTTGTCACGTCACCCTTGGTAAGAAAATATGTCATTAAAAGCGATATAATACGTCACAATGTTTACTTTATTTAAATTTTATCTAGATAAAAAAACAAACCACTCAAACAAAAATAATAAAGTCCAAAATATCATTGTGTGGAAACAAGAATCACTAAACGACGTCGACCAATAAAATAAATGCAAGAGAAGGAAAGCTTGGAATGAAACCCTATGTTCGACTTGTTTAGCTGTTATGGCGTCGTAGGGAAATTTTCCTCTCGTTGCGGGTACGTTAGCATACTCTGAGTAACTTTTAAATATTTTATCATCGTCCTTTGATTACCACCATACCACTTAAATCAATACGATGAACACAATATGATTCACCCATATCTTAACGCGATCTTCGTACGTTATCAGCGTTCATTTCTTCCACGTAAGCATGTACAGGCTCTGGAATTAACTGCTTGTTACACAATTTTTTGCGCGCTTCTTCTCTAAACGACTAACATTAAAAGCGATTAATTTACTTACTGTGTCGCAATTACCACTTATTATTAGGTGAGGTGTCTGCTTTTATTCCACCATAGTTAAAAAAATACTTTTAAGTTAACGACAAAATACAAAAGGCATTAAGATCAACAATAATTTAAAAACTTCTAGCAACTATACAGATCAACAACGCTATAACTATAAATTTCAAGCTAAAAAAAAAACTTTAATAATGAGCTTAAAGCCCCATCATCAGTTTGTACCACCATTACGCCGTAACCGAATCAATAAATACAGATCTGTTGTATGCAGTAATACTAACCGACATTTCATAAGAGGCTTAAAGTAACCACCTAGTCTTGTTTCATCGTTATACGTAAACCTGTTTCCGAAGTGGACCAATGTGGTCCCATAAAATTAATAAGGTCATTCAGACACCACCATAAATTTCATACAACAGTCTATCTATGTGCAATTGGGGATTACCACGGGATAAATTTAGTGGAGACTGCTACGGAAAAATTTTATTTACTAGGTAATATTTATATTCACGGTTTGCTCTCAAGAATTTGACTAAAAAAATTACAAATTACGATATTTTAAGTAGTTACTAACATTTTATTTAAGTATTAGTTGTGCTAATAGTTTCACTTTCGCAAATTACGCACTAATTTTTATGTTTAGGCTAAAGATTTACATTTATTCACGTATGGGGCCTTGGCCTTCACTTAGTTGGGATTACACCATCGCAATCTATGTGAGGCGTCTGCTGAGAACAAAGACTTAAAGTTTTCATGCGAGTACATACAAAAGAAGAGTCAAGCTTATCTCTTGTTCTATGCAATATATTTAGTTAAACATGTTCTATAATATATTAATCCGGCGTCCCAAGTGGCTCCGCTATACAATAACTATGTATACAAAGTATTTTTTTAATAAATATTTATAGCTAGTTGAATATGTTTTAAATATTAGTAGATCATTTTCCTTCCCATTGTAGAGGAGGCTGAAGCCCAGTTGTGGTGTACATATGGGAGCTGAGAATAGCATCCTTGACTGCTGGATAATTTTCGATGATAATTTTTGTGTGTTTGAGTGGATACTTGAATGGCTGAGGTTCGATCTATTTCTGGCAAACTTATTATTATTTTCCATTTATCAATTGCCATTTTTAATAATACCCGGGTGACAGAGCTGAGCTATCAGTATTTTTTTTGGTATATTGTTATTTATTTATAAATTAAAAAATAATTGATGAAATAGTGAAAACAAATATTTAAAAAATAAAATAATAATAATAAAAAAGGGATAACCAAGGATCGAACCGGGGCTATCTAGATGAGACTGCTCTATTTTTCAATTGAGCTATTTCTATTCTCGATGACAGTGGCCAAATTTGTCTTCATATTCTCATTATACATATTTTTATTGATTATGTTAGTAAACGAGCAAGCAGCACGCCTAATGGTGATTGTTATTGCTGGCTATGAACCTTTGCAGTGAAAAAACCCAAACCCAAACCCATCCAGACAGCTGGACTGCCATCTCTCTCGCTCACTCAACGTCGATTTTCCACGAGAATGTGATACTACCTCGGACGGAATGGCCCGCAGGTATAGACAGAAAACTGTCAACAGTGTGGCCTAAAAATCAAATAATATAGGTACATATATTTTTTTTTCATTGACTGAATGCAGTAACAAATCATATTTTCTTTAGGTGAGACCTAGTATCTAACCAGGTCTCACCCTCTATAATAAGAAATAAGAGTATTAAACATTTGAAATAAAACTATTTTTAAGTATTCTATCGCGTTTGTATTTGATTTTTAATTTACCGACGTTTCGAACACTTTACAGAGTTCATGGTCACAGGCGGACTAGGTTGGGAAATTAGAAATAAAATACAAACGCGATAGAATCGATAAAACTAATTAGATTAATTTATCGCCCCTGAAATCTCCTGTACAATAAATTTGATGAAAATCATTGGTGTCGTTACCGAGATTCTGAAAATATAAATATTGCTCGTTTAAAGATATTAGATTATATTATATAAATAAGTAATTGAAATTCATTGCTTTTTATTTTTAATTGGTAAAGATTACTGGTAATTATTTTTTATCCAAATATGGCTCGAAATTAACTTAAAAGCTGTGTGAAAAATAAAACTTCTATAAAAAGGAACAACGGTAACAACTTTTATCAGTATCCTTTTTTTTAAACTAAGCGTTTTTTACTTCTCGTGAAAGGTGTATTAAGTATAAAATAACGATTAATTAAGTTGAAGACGTAGGACCGTTTAAGGGCTAGTGAGACAAGTAACCTTTAGCGTCAAAGGTGAAACTGACAGTTTGCTAAGAAGACAAGTAGCTTTACCAGTTGTGTTTTATATGTTGATCAACAGGTGTTGGTAGGATGAAAAACTCATGGCATAGCTACGAGTACAACAATACAATGTAATATAGTACCTATCTATATACATATGCTAAGGTAATTTGCTAAAAGTTATGTTGAAGGACTGATGGATGGGCATTTTGTCAACATGACTTTCTCTTACACTTAGTGGTATGATGTAAACAGTTTTATTTTTACTATTTTCAGTGGATCTGCGAGAATGATAGTCTTCGTTTATAATAGAATCGAAATTGGTTGTTATACATTTGAACCTCCTGTTTACCCAGAGTGGTGGGGTAATTCTAGTGTTGTTATTCTCTTCGTTGTATGTAATAGTATTTATAGCATTAATTACCATTTGAGACCTTTGCTAGCCAAAGTTTTGAATGAAAACATTGAGAGTTGTCGTTAGTTTTTTGTATAGTTATCAAGCAGCTATATATCTTCATTTTGTTTTATTCTAGCCCATACTACAGCTTTACTATTGGATAAGTTTCCTTAAAATGGAAGAGATATTTGTCTTTTGATCCTTGCTTCTATAACATTTGCTACTCTCTACTCCGTTCACTACCCCCTATATTACCCATGGGTGTCTTAAAAAACGATATTATATGCATATAAAATCTATGCAAGAGAAAAGAACTGTAAATAAAATCTTTTACCAACTCGTCTAACCAACGTGGTATAAATAAGTCATATTCAAAGAAATCTGTAAATGAAATCCTTTACAAACTCGTCTGACCTGCCTTGTATAACAGATCATTTTCACTCCTATTGTAGAGAAGCTTCAAGACAACCAATAGAAAGTAGGTATATGAGCTGAAACGATGATTAATTGTGGTAGGACCACGCTGTGGACAGTTTCTGTCTACAGCCGCGGGCCGGTCCGTCCGGGGTATTACCACACTCTCGCAGCGCAGAAGATCGACGTCTGAGTAATGGCGATGTGTTATTGCGCTTCGTTCGTTGAGCGAGAGAGCCGGAAGCCCAACTGGGGTGGGTTTGTATTGTTAGGCAGCGTCCTAGCTATACCCTTGGTATTGCAAAGGTCCATGGGCGGCAGGGACTTTTAGCATCAGGTGTGCTGTCTGCACGTTTGTCACCATAAGCAATAAAAAAAGAAAAAAAAAAGCGATGATGTTGATAACATAAACTTATCACATTAAAACGTTACGTTCGTAAGTCTTCTCTTATTTTATGACATGCGCTGGAAAGAGTATAGTGAAATATTTTATTCTTATTATACTATTTATCAAATCCCTATGGTGAAAAAGTCACTTCTCTTCTTTGTCCGTGAATATCGTACAAAATTAATCAACAGATGTAAGTAAATATGTACTATGCTAAGCTGTATAGGATCTTAATTGCCCTTAACTGGAGAATGCTCGTTCGTTCCCAATATATATTGGTTCAATAAAGAAATCGTCGTCACACGGATTCTTAACGATATTAAACCTAAGGTTTTAGAATTGTCGATGTATAGATACGGCAATCAGAAACTCTATCGAAATCACCCCTTATATTTACAATCAGCCACTGTACGTAAAACACCTGCACGAACATCAGGGTTGTCCTAATTATTATGAAATATAATATGTAGCGGACACTTATAGGGATTTTCTTTCCAAGTATCTCAGGCTTTATAATATTTGCTCATCATCATCCTCCTACTCTTATCCCAATTACTTGGAGTCGATACAATATGGGAACTCTTCTTTAATGGTTGGTACATACTGTAAAAGTTATTGGTAATAGTTTTATGACCGGCCGTCGGTCAGACGTCAACCCTCCTTTGGAATGTAATTTTATTTGCTTTACAATAATTGCTATTTACTAAAAGAGTAACGCCTTTTTTTCGATTATATTGGGATCCTTGCTAGTGTTTATACATATATAGATATATCAATTCATAAAAAAAAACGTAAAATTTATTCGATTTTTATTTGCCCGAAGTATCAAAAGTATAAAACACTTTCCAACGATCATAGTCACGATAGGACAAATATTAATATTATAGAATTATCGTTATTGCTGAGGTTTAGCTACACGCTTATTTAGTTAAACTTAAATAAATAAATTATAAAATAGATTTTTGACTCAAATTCATTGATAGTAAAAAAATCTATGTAAACTGTATTGTTTTGTCAAATATTATTAAACATTACATTAAATTTGACCCACAATAATAGTTAAATATATTTAATTCAATATTTATTAGGCTATATCTTTAAAGAATTACATCAGTAATTAAAATTACACCAGTAGCTCCAGAGATTACCCCTACATCTAAATTTATAACAAATTTATTTCTTTATTAAATATCTTAGATTGAATAAGATGGAAACAGCTAATATGTAATAATAGTCTAATATAACAATATGTGTGTTATGACAACCCTAAGGATCATTGATATTTCCGTCGCGTGCGGTCGTACGTGACTCATATGGTATCGTGACGTTAATTCTTCCTACTGGCGCCAATTGACTAGTTCTGTTGAAGCTTTATGATAGTACATATAAGCTTTGGAGTGAACTACTTACGTGCGTTTTCCCAAC
The DNA here is from genome assembly GCA_905163515.2 of Lymantria monacha. Lineage (NCBI taxonomy): Eukaryota > Metazoa > Arthropoda > Insecta > Lepidoptera > Erebidae > Lymantria > Lymantria monacha. Next base: position 19,553,861 of record LR991094.1, on the reverse strand, counting down.
CTTTCTAATTTGTTCCTTCAGAATAAGATAATGGAATGAGGTATTGTATGTGAAGAACATTTCCGTGTGGTGATGTACTAAGAATACGATTCTCCACCTTCTTCTTGCCCGTGGGTGTCGTAAAAGATGACTAACATAAATAATATACATATAACATCTATGCAACAGAAAAGGAAAATTGAAAATAAAACCCTATATTTGTTTGAGCAGCGTGGTATAGTAGGCTATTTTTTCTCGTATTATAGAGGAGACCTGAGCCCAGTAGTGGGACATTTAGGAGTTGTAATGTTGATGATATGCAGGACTTGCTACTTGCTTTTCCATTCATCTATTCATCAGTTTATCATATTTAATGCAGGACATAAACTATTACTCTAAAGAGTAATAACATCGTACTACTTTGCAGGCGAATTAAGTTTTTTTTTTCTTTTTCTGTGTGTCTTAGTTTTTAGCCTCAGATGGCTATGACAACTTTACCCGGATTGTGGGTGAGCACTGAGGGCTCTGAACCCAATAAAGTGATCGCTGTTGCTCTTATATGTTTCACTGGAAAGTGCTGCTACCACTTCTCCTCTTGATGCATCACCCGGTTTTTATAACTCATATTGGTAGTAAATACAGGATGACATTGTATTCTTAAATCCGCACCACACGATGACTTGGTTGATATTCTAGGATTACTCTGGTAGGTATCTGCAACCAAAACTTGTAATTTTATATTATAAATTCACAAACCTTAATATTATGTAATAGATTAATTATCCACCGGTACTATTTCATTCCATTCTGTTTTTTCCAGATTATTAATTTTTCGGCTCCATCCATCAGACTGACAAGCGTTATGAATTCGTTATCGAAAAATTTAACATTATGAATTCATAATGGGCGTCTTTTTTCTATGCATATTTAATAATGGCACGAATACCAGTATCTTATTATGAATTACTTGTGGATATATTGCAAACAAAAAGAAATATCGTCATATGATGACTGATACTTAATCAGACACTATTAACACAACGTGTGACTACTCCCTTAGGTACATTTCTAGCGGTGTCGTTAAACCTGTTGAACAATAACAGGTGAATAGCCAGCATCATTCTCCTAAATGACTTATAATAAGAACTGCGATCGCCAATCCCTTTGTAAAGCGTGGCGATTATGTCAATATCTTCTTTAGAGAAGCGTGTGTTTGATAATAGACGTTGTGAGACTGATGGATGGATATATGAATATTGTAACCAAATGTCTAATTTAATCTCTTTCCAACTATTTACCATTCGAAGATATTTGCTCGGGTTGAAAATAAAAGTCTACTAATGAATCATAATTACTAAGATATGCTCTTACTAGCGTGCCATTATTGAGGACATTTAATTATGCATCTTTTTTTTTTTAAATTTATTTAAGAAAACTTTGTCGCTTAACGATAATACTGCCTTATACAGTTACAGAGTGTAATAACTAAATTATCTTATTTACTAGCTTATATAAAGAACATGCTCCATCTGAAGATGGATTAGCTAAGATGCTATTACAAAAGCCAATACCAAAAAGCTTATCCCATCCAAAAAATGTCGTGTGAGCGGGATCTTCAACAACTCCACACGCAGTTATGCATCTGAAATTGAAGTTGTATAAGACTGTTATTACGAGCTATCTTTGGTTTTTTTTTGGCGGGCTATATTCTGACAGATAAGGTTAGTATGGGCCATTAGACTCATCACCGATTAACGATTCAGATACCTATCTATTGAGCGATGAGAGGTCCTGAAGCACTTTGAGGCCGTCACATTTAAGCCGTAAGCTTTATTCTGGGTGGCGGATTGTTCACGGTTGCCCTAAAAGACTACTCAGATTGTTTTAATAAAAAAAGGTTATAAGAAAATACACGGATAGTTGAAAATAATAGCCGTAACAAATTCAATAACAATTGAAAGCATTCGTATTATTAATTTATAACTATAATAAAGAATATTCAAGATTTACATCTGTTTAGACAAACTGCAGTATATTTGTTTCGTTTTAATTAAAACGAACATTTGTAACTAATGGTTAGAACCATTAATCAGTATTTTGTTTGAAGTTATTTAGTTCTGAGTTTAAGATTTTACAACGATGTAGTTTCAAAACTTAGATACAGAACAGGCTTGCGAGTCAGTATATTATTTAACAAAGATTTTTTTATAATAATAAGCAATAACTTTAAATCGGTAATATGTATGTTAACTACAAGATAGAATTGCTCAATGTGTAGTCGTACGTACGTGACGTCGTACAAATAAGGATATATCCGTAAGTCTGCAAAATGAGAAAACTTATTGAAAGTTTTCAAATTAATATATAGGTATAGATATGAAGAGAATACAGGCTGAGGCGTTTATTGAAGCATTTCACACACATGTTCGTTTCGTAATCGTTATGTAGGTAGAGTTTGAATTAGTAGCTTATCTTTAGATAAAAATTTATTGCCTTATACGTATTGTACAGCGAACACATTAGAATTTTTATGTCACAGCTACGTCTGGGGAAGAAAAATGTTGACTCGAATATTAAATCAAAGGTTTTCTATATTTACTTTGAATTTGAATTTCAAATGGATGCTGATAATATTGTATTTCTACCAACACCATGTGATTAACCTTACAAGAAGATAGTAAAAATATTGTTATTTATTACCAACGAGATTGTGAATTTTCTTAAATATAGAATTATATTGAAGTTATTGCATCGTATTTCATTTAAAACCATAGTGTGTTTGACAATGAATCCACTGTAATTTATATGATTTCATTATTACTTAATACATTAAATTGATATACGTAAATTTGTTTAAGATATTCTAATGTTAATAATTGCTTTATAAATTGAAAGTTATTTATTATTTCGTAACGACGACGTAAGAGAGCGAATAGGTATGAAAGACAGTATTGGTGTAAAGATGCGAAAGGGAATGCTCCGATGGTTCGGACATGTGGAAAGAATGCCGAACGAACGTCTGGTTAAGAAGATATACAATGCGAAAGTGGAAGGATGTAGGTACCGAGGGAGACCGAGACTAACCTACCTAGACCAGATCGGCCATGTACGAAGGAAGGTGGAGTCAAGAGTCTCCGAAACCGGCGAGCGTGTATGAAGAGAATTGTGAATGTTGAGGAAGCGAGTGAAGTATGCAGAGATAGAGGTCTCTGTTCTCTCTGCCTACCCTGCAAGGGATATGGCGTGATGATATGTATGTATGTTATTTATTATATATTATGTTTCATAATGGAACAATAATTTCTTAATAATCAAACAGTCCCTGTAAATCATTACAGGACTAGACATATATTATGTTTTCTGTGTGGTAGCTGCAAATACTGCCAACCCTTACCTTGGATGTCGTAAAAGATAACTAAGAAATTTATATCGAGCTGGGCGAACTCCACCTGATGCCGTTTAATCAAATTATATTACATATAATTATATTACCAAGGATGGTTGTCGTATTGGTAGGCAGTGGTCTAAAGCAAGGGTAGGGTATTGCAAAGGTCCATGGGCAGCAGTGAAACTTACCATCAGGTGTGCTGCTTGCTCATTTGCCACCATGACCAACAAAAAAAAAAGAAAAAAAAAACATCTGGCAAACGGCCTGTCATAAAACTATTGCCAATAACTTTTGCAATATGTATGATGAAAGTGGAATACATATTGCCTCGATCCTAAATAATTGGGATAAGAGCAGGAGAATGATGACACGAATGATGACTATATATGTAACATTATTAGAAATTTCTGAAACAAATACAAACGTTAGATTGGGAACTATTTTTGTCCTGGGAATACAAAGGATAACAATGATTGTTAATAGAAATTGAACAAAGATGTTAATGGAAAATTAAATTTCAGTTATGAAATCTCATGATCCTCCTCCAGCCAATTGATGGCAATTAACTTACTACAACTAGCGAGTTGTAGTAAGTTAATTGTCATCAATTCTGACTGATTCTGATCAGCGAGTCAGATGATGTGTTTCATTTTGAGTTTTATTTTTCTTGCTGTTGTAATGTTTTTCTACGGTGCTGCCAGCTGCTACTTACACACACAAGGTAGAAGGGGGTAACACCACAAATTATAACTCTATAATTTTTGGCTTTGGAGTGGAATTAACGATTGAATTCAAGAACTGAGACTTGTCGAGGATTTAAATTCAATTCTTCAGTATAAGCAGTAGAATACGCTATATGTTAACCCAGTCTAATGACTAGAGTAACATAGTGGTTTGCCGCTAATGTACAGTTATTTGTTTACTAAGTTCAATAAGAAGTACTTGCTTGCTACAAGTTTCACTACGTTATAAATATAAATGAGAATGAGTCGTGCGCAATAGACGATTATCGAACTCTATTCAAAGAGAAAATTGCAAAATTTTCGAGGAATGCAAGCGACTAATATCAATAGAAGAACAGAAATACCACCCTCTGCGGGTTGAGCAAGCGAAATTCCAACAAAAACGATTTTATGCAATTACGCTTAAATTGTCCGGAGAGTTATTACTAAACCAAGAGTTCGGTCACGCCGCCGTAATGTTCGCCGGGATCACTCGTGCGAGTCACGAGCCTCTCACAGACTTATTCAACAACAGTATCCAGCCTTTTAACATCTTTTTGCCCTTTGTAAAGGTTATTTTTATGAACACTAACATACATAGCTGCTATGTACGTATTATTGACAATGTATAATATCTCACAGCTACATGTTAAATTTGGCAGTGTTATATAATCATGTACAGGTCTAATTATTAGTATTATTATTACCTTTAAAATAATTTATCTTTAATGAAATGTCTAATTAATATACAAGAACATATTTATACATTAAAACTCGACTAACTCATATTAGAGATAATGAATAAGGTTAACGTTTTCAAAACAACCACAATACAATAGATAATAAATAACTTTTGGTTATTATTAACTTTTTTTTTATCATAGTGATTTTAGGAGCTAATATGTAGCAAATGTGTGTGAAATTACTACCTAAAAATGTCACAGTACATTTATTTGGTATCATCATCATCATCACAGCCCATAAATGTACCACTGTTGGGCTCGGGCGTCCTCCGTAATGGGAGGGAAATTAACTTACAATACTGCGTTGTTCAGACGTGTTGGTAGATATAGGGTTTTGTTTCGAGTTTTCCTTCTCTCGCATAGATGTTGCATGCGTTTTATATCCCTTAGTCGTCTCGTACGATCACCCAGGGTTAAGATATGGGGTGGTGAATAGTATTCTTACTCCGTCACTACACGGAAAGATTTGGTATAAATACAGTATAATTATTTGGAAATGTAAAATGATAAACACACGTAAGATATCGATATTCATATACAGCAGTGTGAATATAACTTATACTTAATCCACTAGACTACACGTCTAGTTGTCTTAGCTGTCTAGCTAGCCCCTATCTAAAAATTTGTAACAGGATAAGCAAGTTTTACTTGACTAACTTTAGTTAGGCAAGTAAAACTTAGTTATCCTTAATAATTGAAACGTATTATTTGCGTGATGTCTAATTAATAATATAATATATTATTACCTTAATAATATAATATATTAGCTTCTGCCCGCGGCTTCGCCCGCGTAAAAGGTTACTTTTCTAAAGTTTTTCATCACCTATTTTTATTTTACCCCTTAAGGGTATTTTTTTACAAAATGTTAATGTCATATTTGTTTATATCTAATCAATAGCCTAAAAATAAGTTTCAAGCTTATGGCTTTAAAAATGACGATACTTCCTTACAACTTTCATTCCCCTTTACAACGCTTTTTTGCATTAAAAAGTAGCCTATGTCCTTTATCAGGCTCTAGACTATCTATGTACTAAATTTCATTCAGATCGATTCAGTAATTTTGGCGTGAAAGAGCGACAGACAGAGTTACTTTCGCATTTATAATATTAGTAAGAAAGTAAGGATTATTCTTGCTCATGGCTCATTGTAAGAGACGACTAAAATTAGAATGACAATATCAAAAAAATTAACGTCGTGTCGTGTTACTGACGTGGTAGGTATACCACGTATTTATCTAGTTATAGTAGGCTAATGTTCCTTCTATAGTAAAGGTCTAAAGGAGACTTATGATCGACAATATATGCTATGTATACATGTACATATATATATATATATATATATAATGTAGTACAAAATAGAATAAGAAAATTTAGAAGTACTAAGCTTTATACACAGTTCTAAGGAATGATTGTAATGTTATCAATGTAAGTAGCATAGAGTATTTATGCTAACCGATTATTATAGGCTGGCAGTTCGAAACTTTAAGTCACCTTTAATTAATTAAGGTGAATATCGTGAGAAAGCACGCGTGCCTGAGAGATTTACTCAACGATATTTGGAATTTGCCAACACCTATTAAACCACCGTGGTGAGTAATAGTCAAATTCTCTAATATAGACATTTCCTGCTTCTTTAAGATACGATACGTGCCTATAATGTGATTTTTTACATGAATATAAAAATTCATATATTTGCTGAAATAATAACTTTTTGATGAAATCTAAGCTGACATACATTTTTAATGCAATTTTTAAATTTCCTCTTCCCGATACCGATAACCCGAAAAAAATAAATAAGATCGAAAGAAAACCTTGATGATTTTTTATACGGCATAAATATATTGGGAATACTTATATATATTGAAGGGCAATTTGGAAAAATACATTAAAGTATTTAGTTAAAAATGCTACTGGTCAGTCATCATCATCATCATTACAGCCCATAATAACGCAGTATAATATATTGTAATAGATAACCTTTCTCGATAAACGGGCTAACACAACAAGAGATTTTTTTCAATCAGTTGATTAGTTATTAAGATAGCACGTCCAAATAAACAAACATATAAACTGTTCAGCTTTATAGTATATAAAATAATTTTATCCTTTTAATTTCATTATCACTTGTGATTACAATGAACAGTCAGACCGTTCAACTTCACTTTTCGGTAAGATGTAATTTATTTTAACTAGCTGCCTTTTTTGTTCACTACTGTGTATAACGAATCACCAGTTATTTATTAAATATAAGTATAGGCGGATATAAAACACAATAAATACAGAATACAGTACAATTTGGAATATGTTATATCCGGTGATTATCCTAAGCGCGTATAAAATGTATTTTGTTCGCCTGAAGTACGCAATGCTTCGCCCACGCGACCAGGAAGTATTTTTCGGGCGGTTGAAGTTGTCTTTTAGATACAATACATTTTTTATCTCTCGTATCTCCGAAAAATATTTTATTGAGGCATTTTTGAATGGTTGTTGTGTATTTGCGTGAATGGCGTAGTGATAAGAATATTTCTTTTCGAGTTTCTTTTATTTATTAAAAAATAGATACGAGTTTTAGGATATTTTTGCATTTATTTGTCATAGAAATATGTATATAATATGTTTTTTTTTACATATCTCGAAATACATTTAGAACAAGATTTTGGGTGGATGTACCCACTCACTTGATAAAAATTAGTAAATATTCGAGGAACGTATAACGATCATAATAAGTTTTCTTCTCCTTTTTTATTCTTTTAAGAGATACTGCCCTGGACTGAGAAATAATTCCTTCAATCGCGGGTGACAAATATATAATTAACATACATAAATTACAGCTAGATTCAAAAGAATCATTCATGGGTCGTATAATGAAACGTTATGAAAGAATATGGAATGATTGTTGCTACATTTGAATTAATAATGTGTCATATAAAAGGAAAATTTCTTTTCAAGGCACGCATCTGTAAAATTATATTGAATGTGAGAAATTTTATAAATATATTAAATATGATAAATTCAAGATATGTATGAAAATATGCAGTGCACATATACATCAATACATTTATTTTTAAAGCTGTTTTGAATCGTGTTTTACGAATCATGAAAACGAATTATTTACGAGCGAATGGATAAATGCTCTTAAGAGTCGGTACATACGAAGAATTGAAGCAAATACTCATAGTCGATTAGAGACAAATTATTTAAGCCTGTTTTCAATCATTTGTCGTCATATCTCAGGCTGTAGGTAAACAGATTGTCCGGCATCCATATAGTCTTACTTTGTAGCTACGAAATCGCGAGTACCCCGAAGCACACTCATGTTATAAGGTACTCGAAAAGGTAACTAGTACAGTAGATCATTGATTCCGTACGGTATAAGTACATACAGACATATCAATCACGCCATATCATTTGCAGGGTAGGCAGAGAACAGAGTGCCAGAGAACTCTATCCTTGCATACTTCACTCGCTTCCTCAACATTCATTACCGGCGAATTTCATTCGAAACCGGCGAGCATGTATGAAGAGATACACGCTCGCCGGTTTCGGAGACTCTTGACTCCACCTTCCTTCAGTACGTGACCAATCTGGTCTAGGTAGGTTAGTCTCGGTTTCCCCCGGTACCTACATCCTTCCACTTTCGCATTGTATATCTTCTTAACCAGAACCAGTTCGTTCGGCATTCTTTCCACATGTCCGAACCATCGGAGCATTCCCTTTCGCATCTTTACACCAATACTCTCTTTCATACCTACTCGCTCTCTTACGTCGTCGTTACGAATGCGATCGGTCAGCCTAACTCCACACATTTGCCGTAGAGATAGCGTTACGACCGCACGGTATAAGTGGTCTGCTTAAAAAGCACAGACTAAGCGAATGCTGTGTTATGCTGTTTCGCATGGCCCTGATGTCATCGTAGACGGACATCAAAGGTTAATTTAATTAAAGTTTTGATTCTAGACAGCTTAAACTATAAAAAAAACATAAAGCCATGTCTTTGTCTAAATGAATAGGAAGAGTACCTAAACATGTACCCCTTACTTTTTCGTGGATGGTAAGTGGCGATAACGGGTTTTAAATAGATGACATCACTGTAAGAAAAGGAAATTGCGGTACAACACCCCATAACTACCAGTGTGATGACTATTGTATTGTAATAGTAATGTACTGCCCTTCTATATCGAAGGAGATGTACCCAACCGTTTGATCATTGTCAACACAGTGATAATTAAATATAATACCTACATATTATTTTAGGTTAAATTACAAGTTTATTGTATTTTTTTATATGTACATTTTGATGTGGCATAGTGAACTGGTACTTTCGCTTTAGTTTCCTGCAACCGGTATAAGCATTGGTAATGAAGGAAATCCTGTCGTGAACGATGGCAAACGTTCATGAGCAAAAGGAGATGTTACTATGTAAATACAATTTATTCGTGATTTAGAATTAAATTAGCTATAAAACCTTTTTTATGTTTATCTATTAAAATAAATAAAAACTATAATTTATATTGGCAATGTAGATGTTAGATTTTTTGCTAAATGCATGTGAAACTATACTAGGCATATGAAATGAATATTATCCATCCATCAGCCCGGAGACGTCCACTGCTTGACATAGGTCTCCTCACAGGAATGACACTCAGAACGGTCCTGTATTATATATATATATATATATATCCAATGACTTACTACGACTCTCAAGATGTCGTCAGTCCACCTAGCCGCAGGTCGGCCTACGCTGCGTCGTCCGTTTTGTGGTTGCCTCTCGAGAACCTTCCCCAACGGTTGTCGGATGGATGAGCGAATTATCCTGCCCGTCGCCACTTTAAGGTGCTAATTTTTCGAGCTATGTCGGTTACATCCGTTTTTCTACAGATTTTCGTATTTTATCACTTAGAAAAATACCTAGTATAGCTCTCTCCATAGCACGCTGAGCGACTTTGAGCTTTTTTATGAGGCCCATTTAGAGATCACGACCATTTAGGATAAAAATAAACATTGAAATTAACATATATTTTTTTAATTATTGCTCTCCATTTATTCCGGTTACTCTACGGAATGGATCGATTACTATTTACGGGACTTTTATTGTTTGATCTCAGATGCGATATAAGGAGTAATTACTTTAATTAAAATAATTAAGGCTACTTGCTCCCCAAAAAAGAATAACAGTGTCGTGACAATAAAATTAAAGCCCTATAAATTTGTATTAATACCGGTTTTAATTCATAAAAATCTCTCGAATTAAATAGTTTTTCATTTAGCGCTATAATTCATTTATAACTAATAAATGAATGTTATTTTAATAATGTATGTTATTTTTAGTATGGGTAAATATGTATTAAAATTAGAATATTATAAATATATTAAAAATAAAAATTTCTCATAAATATGAGGCATACAAAAATGTAAACTTTTAGCAAATTCTGCGTGTTAATTTTTTTCTCAAGCGAAGTCATTGACAACATCCAATTACATAATATAATACATAATGCATTTATAGTATAAAAACTGCAATATTTGATTCGACAAGCAAATTTATAAAAAAGAACAATATTGCTTACCACAAATGTATTAAATATTATTTCCGTGTGGTAACAATTTTAAAAGGTCGTCACCTCGTTACTTTTTCCCAGTGAGAAAATTAGGGTAGCAGCAACGTTGCTGGGGTGACTTAAAACATTATACACCGCTTGCGTACGTCCCATCATGACGTACGCTACCGTTGTGTTTACACAAGCGAAACCCTTCCGGTTACACCGTTTGCAAACATTACAGAATGGGTTCATGCGCCGTGCGACGGGAGCACCGTGGTATATGCGCAATGTGGATCTTCACATAGATCTCGGCCCGCCGACCATCCGGCAGTACATGAAGCAGTGCTCTCGCCGCTACTTCGACTCTGCCGCCACTCACCCTAATCCCATAGTGGTTAGGGCGTCTAGTTATACCCCATCCAAAATATCCGCGATCCGTCAACCGCGATTAATACTCGACGAACCCGACGACCTTATTACGCTCGCCCAAACGGAGGCATACACAGCCCGCGCGGCCCTGACAAAGAATTATCCACGATTCCGCCCTCGCCGTCGAGGTCGGAAGTCGTGTCGCGTTCAAATCATAAACGTGGGAGAACCCACTTTGCCAGCGACCCCCCGAGCCGAGGTCCGTACCCCACAGGGGGTGCCCTCGGGAACGGTCGCTTAACTTTTACGGGTTGAGAGCCCTCAGCGCTCACCCACAGTCCGGGTAAAGTTGTCATAGCCATCTGAGGCTAACAACTAAGACACACAAAAAAAAAAAAAAACGACTATTTTTAACAAACTGTTTTTGCCAAGCGTGGCGATTATAGGACAATTCAATCCTTTTTACAAGTTAAATCTGGTAACACCCCTGCCGAACAGATTGGTGTGACATAAGGGCAATAGGAGACTCCATAATCTGACGTTTTTTTCCATCATCGTCAGTTGAGCGGTGTAACGGTGCCGATTACTTGACTTTGGTGGCTGGTATTATCCACGCATCATTTCTTCTATAGGTCTGTGTTTATCAGTAGACGTCGATAGGTTTGTATTGGGATTTCCATATTTTTATAACCAATAAACCGTTATTTCCAATGTTAACAATATATGACTTTATAAAAACATTTGTATAATACGAAATTGTTGTTACATGAATTTACTATTCTTCATAACAGCATATTCTATTTTTAATGTATTTCATCGCTGCATTAAATAACATGTAGGCATCACTCGTCTTTATTACATAAAATATTAGTGGTAACAGTTGTTTGATACTCATATCGCAGTGACAGGATTCAACGGTATCCATTTTTCTATGTTGTAATATTGTTTTTACTCGCGGTTCATTCATATTGATTACAATATATTTTTGAGTAAAAGTCAGAAATTATAACGTACATATTCAATACACTTTGTTACAAATTGTCAATAGATTATTAAGTTATATAACTAACAATTCAAGAGTAATAAAACAACATTCGAGTCAATGTAATCACTGTTTGTGAGTAATATTAAAGGCGCGCTGATATTCATTTTGGCCCTTTGATGTCAGCCTTAATTACTTGTACTTTTTGTTTCAGACAGGCTTTATTTATTTTTAATTAAAAATTTGTGTTAAAGAAGTGACAAAACATGCTAATCTATTAAATGAAGACAGATTTTATTTATTTAGTTATCAAGAAATATTAAAAAAAATAGTGTTCAGTTGGCTGCATTTTATAAAATTAGGAATTTAGTTCATCATCATCATTGACCCTGCTCTTATCCCAATTATTTGAGGTCGACGAAATTTGTTCTTTTCTTCCACACAATCCTATTCGATGTCATATCTCCGGTCACACCCTTATCCATATTATGCTTTACGCAATCCATCCATCTTTTCTTTGGTCTTCCCTTAACGCTAATAACTAATAATTAGGAATTTAGTTATAATAGCAAATAATATTATTAATAAAAAAATATTATAGATAAAATCGGATGACGCAGCATAGAGCCCCCACTAGGTGGACTGATTACATTATGAAGGTCGCAGGAAACCGTTGGATACAGGTGGCACAGAAACGTTTTAAGTGGCATTCTCATGGGGAGGCGGATGGAACACCTTTTATCTGTTAGTTACGTTTAGATATTTAAATTTCAAGCAATATTTCTTTAGCGTGTGTGCGTGTACGTTACGAGAGACTGGTACCTAAACTCGGCTTTGTTAATGTATTTTAGAGCACTAGGTGTTTTCTTCATTAAGTTGCGCTTTTTTACCCGACTGCAAAGGAGTGGTATTGTGTTTAACAGTCTATGTATGTACATATATATGTATGTATGTATGTTTGTATGTTCCTTTGAAGCACTATATATACCAAACGCCTGGGCCGATTTTTATGATTCGCACGTCAATCGATTCCTCTTAATCCGGCGAGTGTCACTCTTTAGTGACACTTTATATATCTTTATATGACGTTATTGAAAATTCAATATGGCGACTACTGGACGCCATATTGTGAAAATTAAAAAAAATAAAGTCAACAAACTATATCGAGTGGGGTATCGTTAAATAGGTATTTAAAAATCATTGTTAGTTTTCTCTCAATATTTTTCGATTTGACTGGCCGTTTAGGATCTATATCGATTTAAAGTTTCGTAACAACCTTTCTCACATATAGGTTTTTTAGACAGTAGAAATTTACGATGAAAAGATGAAAAATTCATATAACTGGATGTGGATGGACATATACTGAAGTATCTAGTAGGTATATTGTCCAATATACCATAGGTAGTGTCCAATATACCTACCTAAAGTATCTAATGTCTGACGCGGTCGCCCTTCTCCAATTTCTAACGATTTAGTACTCAACTTCAGTTGAAAAACTATATATAGTTAGGTACTTACCTACTTATTAATAAATAAGATAACTATAGCTACCTAGGTATTTATAACTAAAAAGTGTAAAATAAAAAAAAAATATTAAAAACATCAAAAAACCCGACTGCGTAAAAAGTCAATCAAAAACTGAACAGTCGGGATCCATTGAAAAATTAGATTTGCTGTCGAATAAAGGATCCCGACTGTTCAGTTGTCATGTTCTATTATTAAAATATATTTCATTTTCTGCAATAGTATTTATTCAATAATATATTATGGAATTCTAGACCACCGAACATCTAAGTGCTTGTTTTTTTCTTTTCAGTTTTTTTATTATGTACGTAGTTTTGGTGACTTTTTACGCAGTCGGGTTTTTTGATGTTTTTAATTTTGTATATATACATATTAACATCATTGCGTTATCATGCGGTTCCTTCCCATTCAGGATCCAGAAAGTTATTTACGAGGATTAACTGCTGTATGGAGATCTCTTCGATATCTTCTTCTCTTCATCTTCGATAGATCGCATCATGCGCTCTAAGAGATCCCAGAAAAAGGCAATTTGACAATCAAGTCTATGTATGGTCAAATTTAATCAAACAAGTTAAGTCTAGGTCAAATTCCAAAGACTTTTTTGATCTAAACCTTTTGCCAAAAACACACTTCAAGTATTTTAATTATTTTATGCATACAATCAACTTCAGTATTTGCTAAATTTCGTTAAGAATTTGTTCAACCGATATAGCGTGATTGATATAAATTTTACTATTAAATATATTACGTTATTTATAGAACATGGATCGCGAGAAATATTCCTCTAAATGATATATCTATACTATGAGAAATTTGTTTTTGACTATTAAGTTACGTATATAACGTATGATATTTTAAAACCTGTTCGATGTACAGCTGTTTTATTGATAACTGTGTTTTATTTAGTTAGTAGATGTGTCCGTGGTTATTCACACGCGTTTAATTTCCCATTGGTTGTAGGTACTTATTGCGATGTCGACATCCCGTTGTATTCAAGATGTTAACGGATATGTTGATATAATGGTCACTGCCCTGGTTCTTGCGGCAGCTTATGTTTATTACTTTTTTTTGGAAAGATATGGTCTGTCCATAACGTACTCAGACGTTCCGAACCATTGCAGGCTAATATGCATATCATACTCTGCTGTGGGTGCTCTCAATGTCTTCTGAGTGGCATTCGGTGTTTCGTCTGACGGGTTGTTTTTAACACTAAGTTAACGAGCCGCTCTATATCTGTCAAGTTGCTATTGGCTAGGCTGTGAGTTGCTACTACTATTGCATCGTTTATTTTCGATTTAGATTAAAATCGCTACACTTTGTAAGCGGGTTAGTGATTGCAGTTGGTGTTATGAATTCCACAGAAGAGCGCTGCTGCATGAGCAGCAGAGGAATGATCCTCTGATGGTTTTTACGACTCTCACGGGCAACTAAGGATGAAGTTTCATTGTATTGTTAAGCCATCATTACTACACTGCGAACTACTATAATTTGAAAATGTATAATTAATTTTACAAATGCTAATTACCTTTTTGTATAGTGATAAAGTTAGAATATCATATCGTACAGTTCACCACCTCGTTTTTGTGATTGTATAATATAGCTACCGGGCGCTAGAAGATATCACTGTAAGAGAAGGATGACTGCATATAATTGTACGATTCTACGCCAACAATTCTAATTATATAGTGTGGTATAGTAAGTCAATTTCCTTCCAATTATGGAGGAGGAATGATCAATGAGACAGAAAAACACAGAGGAAAAGGTAAATGAGATCTTTTATTTATATTAAAATAAAAATTTCGCTTTATAGAGGTGAGAGAAAATTATTATTTTTTAAATGTAATAATTTGTGATATGATTTCTTGAAAGATTATAGAAATGATTACGTCTCGGCTTTCATTTATTATGACGTTAATCCGAAACGGCGGGGTAGCAAAATTGAAACTTAGCTGTTTTAAGCCCATCCCCAAAACTCATTGCACACCCCTGTAACCCGCACAGAGTGTGAAATCTTTTTACACAGCAGTTTTTTATTGTTATTAGCGTTATGCTTTTGATGACGACATTTGGTATATTATGTTGGTGTGTTTCAACGTAATATTATTCACTTTGTTATATATGTAGTAATAATTCATTGTTAATATTTATATCCATGTTATATAATTTAATTATTTTTGGAGTTTACTCCTTAAGAATCGATTTTCATATAAGGTGCCCGGTATGAGAAAAATTTGAGGAGTAAAATCTAGTGATCAAATGACCTCGTTACGTTTTTGGTGCGCAACCTATTCTGCGCACCTTTCACTTTCTGACGTGAGATAATACTTAACTGAACAGTTTTAATAAATGTAAATAAAAATATATATATTATTTTTAGTCAAATGAGCTTGTTTGCGCCTGTTTTGATAATCGTACTTAAGGAAGTAAACTGCAGTCGTGCGTCGGAGCTGACACACACACTTTTTTTTTGTTTTTATTACTGAAAAATAAAAAAAAAATCATCTATTTTGGTTATAAAATATTTTTTTGTGTCTTCAAATGAAACTGCAAATATTTATCTAACTTAGATAATTCACATTTTTCAGTATTTATGGTCCTCCCGTGACCATGAATGCTCTTGTGTCTTTTCTGTATTCAAATGTAGGCTATATAAAAAAATAAAATCCATAACAATTGTTACACTCGTGTAAAACATCACACATCCTGAAGTTCATTGTCATAGATATTTTAGCTCATTAGTTACAATGTAGTGTTTTATACCGCAATTCTTTAGGACTAGGTAAGCAGTTCTATTTATTCATCTATCAGCATATTGACGTCTTGTTGTTAAGCTACGTTTGGCAGGAATTTTGGCGATCGCAGTTTAGTGTAATAGGTCTAAATTGAAAAAGTTATCACTGTAGTAAATATGCACTGAAGTCAATGCGTTTGTCTTAAACTAATTCAACTTCTTTTCTCTTCGATAATGTAATGGATGCCTCGTGACGTTTGCCATTATATTAGCATCAATTATTCTTGTAATTTGTAAATTATGGTAAATTGTATGTTTTTCTTGGCTTACATTACTAAGCGTTTCATAGCACGCATATATTTTTTATTTCTAATGTTTAAATAGTCACTGAATTTTTTTTATGAAATTTTACAATTTAAACACGTTAGAAGAATCTGCCTTAAAATATGGACAAGCAAATGTTTGATGTTTTATCGAACGTTAATAAAGCTCATAAAATACAGTGTGTAGGTGTATTGTTCCAGTCCTTCGCCGGAACTACACCTCGTGGCGTCGAGGGATTCGATGACGTCATATTAATATCCGTTATAGCGGCACCCGGTTTCCTGTTGCCCGTTTCGTTGCATTTCGTTGAACAGTGTTATTATGAAATAATTGTTTACCGTTATAGAATATACATTTTTACATATATTTTATAATTCTTATATAAGACTTACGTTTCAGCACATAACTACTACTATTTAACACAGTGTGGTAGGAAAGTTGAAAGCGAAAGTTGGATTGCTTTCTAGAATAGTTAAACATAAAAATTAGCATGACGATAACTATCGTCAATTCAAATTATTATGATAGAGTAATGTGATATCGTAATATATCTATTGTTATTGAGATGATTTTCCGTGTGGTGACGGAGTAAGAATACTATTCACCACCCCATATCTTACCCGTGGGTGATCGTACGAGACGACTAAGGGATATAAAACGCATATAACATCTATGCAAGAGAAGGAAAACTCGAAACAAAACCCTATACCAACACGTCTGACCAGCGCGGTATAGTAGGTTAATTTATCTCCCATTACGGAGGAGACCCGAGCCCAACAGTGGGACATTTATGGGCTGTGATGATGATGATAATAATGATGATGGGATGACATTCGTTTAATACGAATGATTGAATTGCAATTTATCTTGTTTATTTGATTATTATTTTACGTAACCGTATAAAAAAGAAAATGTTATAACTGCAAGTATGATGCTTATAAAGTTGAGCAAACAATATATTTGCAAAAGCACTTAATATTGAAATACTCTTTTTCTGTTTAATTTTAGAGACGAATTGTTATTTTTATAGCTTCACGTTTCTATATTCGAGGGGATAAGCGAAGGTATATAGACATCCACTTTTCGGTATGCTATTTTTAATCCATGTAATTTTTAGTCCCACATTATTGAAGGCAAAAGTGTGTGTGTGTGTTGTGTCATAGCGACTACGAATACTACCAACCTTTACTCGTAGATGTCGTAAAAGATCACTAAGAGCTTTATATCGACCTGGGCCAACTCCACCTAAAGCCGTTTGGTCAACAATTACATTCCCAAGGAGGGTTGACGTCAGACTGTCATAAAACTGTTCCCAATAACTTTTGCGATATGTAAGAGTACATATTGCGTTGACCCCAAGTAATTGGGATAAGGACCAGGAGAATAACGATAATTGTGATAATGATGTTATAGACGGCAAAATTATTGTTGCTATTTGAAATTCAAGTGTAATTTTGAGAAAATTTAAAAGTTAGTAAAGTATTATATCTTTTTGGGCGTCCGAAATTGCAACACCATACTCTCTCGTTTATGCTAAGTAGACCAATGAATCTGCTTGAGCGTTTATTAATTATCATGTGTATTAATTATTACTAAAATCTAACCTTTCCGTGTGGTGACGGAGTAAGAATACAATTCACCCGCCCCTATCTTACCCGCGGATAATCGTAAGAGACGACTAAGGGATATAATAACGCATATAACATCTATGTAAGAGACGGAAAACTTAAAACAAAACCCTATACCAACTCGTCACCACCAGAGTGGTATAGAAGGTCAATTTTCCTCTCATTATGGAGAAGGCTCGAGCCCAACAGTAGAACATACATGAAATGATGAACGATGAAAATTTAATCTTGTTAAATTTTCGTCAGTTTTCCGTCTAGATGATATTTTCTTTTTGATCAAGGTGGTTTAATTAATATACATAATATTAAAGTACTGTGACGACAGAATGAACGTATCTTCTATTTTCTTTTAAAACACTTTACGCTTCTTATATTCCATTGTGAGTTATATTCACTTTATCTTAATGCATGATTTAACAATGGATGACTCAATATTTATTACTTACGCAATATGAACATAAATTTCATATTACTTTCACTTACCTATTCACATCTGCATCTAACTAACTTCTACTGTTATAATGCATGTTTATTTTTTATGTAATTTGATGTAATTTAATTATTTTTTATTTACGCAATATTATGGTAGTTAATTATATTTTTCTACAAAGCTTTTTTTTTGAAGAAACGCGTTTTAATAAAAAAATATACTGCGATAATAACAGCGGAAGTATGTACATAATTTAAAAGATAAAGTATAATAATACAAACTTAAGTTTTTGTTTTTCTTTATTTCTTTTTTTGAAGTGAAAACTTCTTTAGGCGCGTTGAGCGTTTTTGGAGAGGAAAAACTTATAGGTTCGCGTCACCGACATGCTAATGCTTATAGTATATCTATAGCTATGTGAAAACTTCTTTAGGCGCGTTGAGCGTTTTTGGAAGGGAAAACTTATAGGTTCGCGTCACCGACATGCTAATGCTAATAGTATATCTATAGTATCATTGTGGTTTAAAGGTTATCTTACTAGCGTGGTAAAACCGATTCCTGGATGTTCGATAATATTTTTTATTTTTATATAAAATTAGAAAATTATTATTATTTCAATTAGTCTTAAGTTAATAGTTTTCACTTCTATCGGCAGTCCCCATGACTGCTTATTTTTTTTTTGTAAAGTTCAGCAACATGCAAATATTTTATAGATATACCTAAGAGGCAAAGGCGCAACTCATCATTTTGCTATGTTGTTGGTTTTAAGTATTACTTTGGTGTTTTGACATTTGAGTAACCGAAATTAATTCTCTACAATGGCGACTATCCGTGTGGTAACGGAGTAAGAATATAATACACCATCCCATATTCAAAAATTCCCCACTAAAGACATAGAGTCCATATTCACATTGATACATTAAGCATTTTGATACAAGCTAGTAGTGAACTTTAAAATTAAGCAGTATGATTAAAAATAAAATAAACTCAATTGTCTAAGATTCGACATAAGTTTCCGGACGAGTGAATACATTTATGTGTAATTCTTAACAAATGCAAAAGAAAAAACCATTTATATGGAATACAAACCCCGAAAGGTTGAATTATGTTCGGAAGTTACACGGCATTACGCAGTCATGAATGTAGCGATGTGTGTATGTCTCGTTAATCTTGTAAAATCACTGCGCAACTTCCGTACTGAGGTCAGGAGGCGTTACAACCTTCGGAAGATTTTGTGGTTGTTCGCATGTTGGCTTAGAAAAGTTGCTAATGGTAAAAAACTTCGTTTGATTATATGGGATAAGTTTAAAGAGAACTCTAAGCTTTCACAAGTTAAATCTTTTTAAATATATTAGTGACAAGATAACGTTATATGTATATTCTTTTGTTATAATTCTTTATTTTACTTATGTATATTATTATACAACAAAAGATTAGTTTCTATAATTATTATGAATTTTGTATGTATCTCCATTAAGTTGAATATATGAATTTTAGTGGTTTGTCTTTAACGGATCTAAATTTTATTTTATCTATCATTATCTAAAGATTTCTCAAAAGAAATTATACTGCCTATCATCATTCTCCTACTCTTATCCCAATTACTTGGGGTCGATACAATATGTGCTTTTCTCTTATAGTACATATTGTAAGTTATTGGCAATAGTTTTATAACCGCCCGCCTGCCAGACGTCAACTCTCCTTGGGAATGTAATTGTTGACCAAACGGCATCAGATGGTGTTGGCCCAGGTTGTTATAAGGCTCTTAGTCGTCTCTTGTGACACCCACAATCATAGTAAGGGTTGGTAGTATTCTTAGCCCCTACCAGACAGCTTTTTTATAATATATAAAAAAAAATATTTTGCCTAGTGATCAGTAAATTGAATTTCATTAAGTTTTTACAATAATTTCGAACTAAATGATGTTACTGTATCTACAGAAATTAAATTCAAAGCCACCTAAGTTTACAAAGTATTTTATAATGATCCTGCCAAAGTTATAGACTTGTTTCTAAATAATTTGTAAATTGTTCGGTTGTGGCGGCTGTCTGAGTCTGCCACTCATTCAGCTTCTCAGCGTCACTTGTGACAACTTTGTAGGCGGAATGTAGAAAGTATGTCTAAATTTATGGACGAGCTACGCCCTTAACTACCCATTGTCTTTTTGATATAGAACAATAGAGGCGCCTAAGTGCACTACCTTTGGTTACTTTAATTTTCCGGCCTAAATTCTGCTCTGTTTAGTTTGTAAAGTGCCTGTTTTGGTCTTTAAATTTATAGCGACACTAACTACAATATATAACTCCTGTAAAACTATGTTTAAAATTTAAGAGATTTTAAGAGTATGCCACTGTTATATAGTTAGTTTTAAACACAAATGCATAGATAACGCAGTTAAATCACACGATACAAATATTTAGTCTTTACTGCAGTTACGGTTAAAAAAAACTATACAGATTATTTTTTTAAATATAGCTTCATTATATTGCCAGGAAATTGTAGAAACTAGATTGATCAATGTCGTTATAATGTCGTCGGATGCCAGTTTTATGATATTATGTTATGTTATCCCATAAGACCTTCAAATATTCGATGCAGGAAATATCTAGTGAAAACAGAAAGAGTTGGTAATAATAAAAGACAGTAGTAAAAGCGTATAATAAACCGAAGTTGTATAATGTAATTGTGGACGTGGAATACTTAGATATGAAGCATAGAGCTAGTTTCCTGGACGAGATACGGAGGAGCTTTACCTGTCTCTCTCCGCGACGACTAAAGCCATGTCATGAGTTGGTGCTACTGTTTGCGTATTATCCAGATAGACAGTACCGACGACGGCCCTCGTATGCATTAAGTACCTCTATGAATGTTCTGTAGCGTGAGATGTTATCCAGCTGTATGCATAATAAATCTATATTAGAGTTTATTACAAAACAAAAATCGTTTGGAATTATTTCCCCTTCATATCGTATTTTTTTTAATTACATACATACGTACACATCAAATTCAAATTCTTTATTGCATTCATGTGTACAAATTGGTGTTATAAACATAATACAGGTCAACATGAACCCTGATAGGGCAAAGCAATTTTTAAAGTTAAGATTGTCATTATATTTCCTGTGTTACATTTAATATTATAATTTATTGTACATAATGTTACTAAAATATAATGTCAATCAATCAAATCATCACGCCATATCCCTTCCAGGGTAGGCAGAGAGTAGGTTTTTTTAAATTATTGTGTGAAATCAGTGTTACGAATGCAGTGTGATAGAAACGCCGAATAAAAACAAACTATAAAGGTAACTAAAAGTTTTATACCACTAATCTGTGCCAATTTCACCTAGTACCAGATGGACCACAATACATTTCCAAAGACGTATGACGTCAGACAGGCGACCGATCGTAGATCTCAGCTATGATTCTATTCAACATATTATGCTTTCATTTAGCCGTATTAGAGGAAAAAGATATACTGCGCTGACCTTATATAAAACGGTATAGGAAGAGGAGAATCGTGATATCTTTGAAAGTACCGATTGGATATATCTGTTATCATAATTAATAACAGCTGGGTTGGACGAATTAACGTGATGTCAGATTATACATGATTATGCATGACATTTGTTTATAGAAGTTAGTCAAGAAGAAAACATACTTATGCATATACTCGTACTATATTATTAATAACTTACAAATTGAATAGACACAATGTCCAAAAGGCTGCGCACCGTGAATTTCTTTTTCTTTTTTTGTGTGTGTCATAGTTGTTAGCCTCAGATGGCTATGACAACTTTACCCGGACTGTGAGTGAGCGCTGAGGGCTCTCAACCCGAAGCCGCGACTATGAGATGTTTTTATGGTAGTTTGTGATCGTCACTAAGCTATGGCTCACTAATAAATGTCGCTATCCTTGAAAAGTTTTATATAATTAACAACTTTTACTACATCGCTGGAATATCCTATGTAGTGTCATCGATAGTTTGATAAATCGTAGCTAAATCTCCTAATATCATTGATAGCTTGTGATTATCAAACGAAAGGCAACATAAACTCTGCGTTATAATTAGAAAGTAGGCACAATTATTTAAGCTATCATTGTTTCATAACTTATACGGTACATACGGTAGTTATAATAATAATTATTATACTAATGTGTCGCGCGTGTACTCATATCAAATTATGTAACGAACATTTCTTATTACACTTACGTGGTTAATCTGTTGAAATATTATGTCATTATATTGTTAATGTTATAATTTTTGTTTTAATTAAGTTTCTAATGTTAATTGTGATTTCGTATTATGTATAAAATAAAACTTTCAATTGAAATTAATCTTGTTAATATAAATGAAGACATGTCTAAATAATTAAGTAAGTACTTCTACCCAACGTTCTCATATATAGTTACGTAGTAATTAATTTGTATTCAAATTAAAAATCTTTGACATTGTTTCTTTTTTATTTTATTGCAAGTCAGGAATATTATACGACTTTTGTATTCGTTACATTTAACTATGAGTTTTACGCAATAGATGGCGACGTAGCCCACTAACCCTTCGCTGTCCGTCCGTCTGTCGGAAGGCTAAATCTAAATATAAAATATTATCTTATCTATTATTATATTACATACTAGGAGTTTTTACATACATTGCTTCTATAACAAAAAATAATATTAATAAATTCAAAATTAATAAAAATTACCAAATTTATTGCAGTATTGGAGATAATTTTTTTTTACGTCATCTTCTGCTTAGTTTAAGAACGATCCAATGTTGAGCGCAGGTCATATACTAATTTGGCTAAACGTCTATTATACTAATTTGGTTAGACGGTTTCGGATAGGGTTCATTTCAAGATTTTCTTCCCTTGATTGTGGCTATCCATGTTATTTACATGCCTTGATTGATTTTTACGATACCCATATGAAAGGATAGGGTGGTGACCAGTCCAACGTCGTGTTAAAATTACAGTACCTTGCTTTCCATCTCTTAGTTATTCTTCTTATTTTATAAGGTGAATTGTTATAAGTTATTATATTACAATAATACTATTACGTTTCTGCCATACCTACTGTAGTAATCAATCTTAAGGCTGACACATAGACCTCGTTTAGTTCTTTCGTATCTGTGATGCCCTATTACTGAGCTTATCGTGACTAGTCAATTTTGTTTACTAGCTCGCGCATTATCTAGAAGGGAAGTGAAATCATTCTTTCCAACTCCTCCTTTTAAACCTTTTCTAATTAAATTTATTGTGAGTCCTAGGACAATTGATAACATTACCCGGGATTGCCTCAGGGTCACACCTTGGTGTCGTTTAGAGAGACCTTAGTGGATCCTGGTTTACAGGAGTTACATTGGTGGGAATGTATGGTAGGATTAGTCCCTATAGAAAAACACAATTATTCTGATAATGTAATGACTTTAGAAACTTATTTTTTTTTAACTTTTCGTATTATAATATTATATATTACCTATATATTCGTAGTATTTGGAATAGAAACTAATACCTTCATGGCATATTACCGTATCGAAAATTAAAATTGCGTGCGTGAATTGACCTCAGCGGATTCCTAAATTATAGGAACAGGTTTTGCGGTGCTATTTCGTGTTTAATAAAAGGTAAACAAACTATATATACGCACAAAGTTGTTATATTATAGCAGCCATATAGTGTTACATTAGATTTCACTAATATAAATATGAGATCATTGACTAGAATAGTTTCGTATTTTTTGTTGTATTGTGGCGGCTACCGACCCTTATATTGTTTGTGGGTCTCGTAAAAGCTGACTAAAAGCTAGTTGATATCAGACATAAAAAAAAACCCTTCGCATTGTAGTCTATTTATTTCCCCTACTAAGTTGTTGTTAGTAATAGTTTACAGTATAATTCATCCATCCATATGGACATAGGCGTTCCTAGGACATGGCAATAATAGCATAATCACCTGCTTTAGTAGAGGAATTAATGGTCGCAGTTAGTGTTAAATGAACATTCTAGATAAGCGCGGATGGCCATATATGGTGCTGATTTTCACACTAGCAACGACAATGCTTGTAAGTCCTAGTGGCACATTGTTATTACATTGTTAATTCGTCATCACACGGCGAGTAGTAATATTGATATAGTTACTTTATGAAATGGTTATTCGCAATTTACAGGCAGACTGGGTCAGTATTTAATCCATTATTGCGTTAATGGATTGATAGCAATTTATCTCGGCTCTATGAATATGCTACAATATGTGTTTGCATTAACTCAATGCGTTGAACTAATAACAGTTATTGTTAGTATTGTGGTTTATAGAATATAGAATTGAATGTTTAAATGGTGCTCCTAAAATAGATAATTTATAGTTAATTTACTAGTACATACATATCATCACGCCATATCCGTTGCAGGTTAAGCAGAGAGAACAGAGTGCCAGAGAACTCTATCCTTGCATACTTCACTCGCTTCTTCAACATTCATAATTCTCTTCATACACGCTCGCTGGTTTCGGCGACTCTTGACACTTGACTTAATTTACTAATTATTATAGTTAATTTACTAGTTATCCGTGTGGTGCCGGAGTAAGAATACAATTCAACACCCCCTATCTTACCCGTATTCGTAAGATACGACTAAGGGATATAAAACGCATATAACATCTATGCAAGAGAAGGGTAACTCGAAACAAAACCCTATACCAACATGTGTGATCAGCGCGGTATAGTAGATTATCTTCCCTCCTATTATGGAGGAGGCCCGAGCCCAACAGTCGGATGTATATGGGCAGTGATGATGATGATGATGAATTTACTAGTTTACTTCTGTAGTAGTTTTTTTTTCAATTATATCGTACTATTTCTCTATGGTATGGAGTGACGCGTTAACGCACTATATGTCATTCTTTTTTTACTTTTCTTTACTTTCCTGTGGGCAACGTAAAAACCGGTTGAACAATCAGTAAGTAAATGAATAATAGTACACTTCTGGAAAACTTCTAAAATTCAACTGCGATAGCCAAATCGTCGGACAAGCGTGGTGATTGTGGTATTATCGTCCTTGCCGCTGGAAAAATGCAAATGTCTAACAGTGGTTGACTTATGGATGGATGTACCCAAGCTTCGACCCCAAAGTAGATTGCTCCATCATTAAAATTTCTATCGTATTATAAGCACTCAAGCTAATTTATTATGCATTACACATGGTCAAGTACATACAATTCTCGACTAGGTTCAGGTACCAAGGGATTGCGATGAGCATTGTCTGTACGCAGTAAACGTAACACTTAGAATGTTAATTGTGTCTCTTTGGATTGGATTACACAAATGCCTTTGTTTATGAGGCTCGAACCGAGAACGAGGTCCGTTACTTTAAGCAAGTGATGGCTATGTATAAAGTAGAAACATAAAGTTTGTTATATTAGTTTAGTAGCATTACTCTTTATATACAGTTATATTTTGTGTTTTTATATTCATAGTCTCACGCCTTACTTGTTGAAGTGATAAACATAGATGTAACAGATAGATATGACGTCACGTAATTATTATTGTAGTAAAATAGTGGACGAGACTTTTGTCATTAACATTTCATTATTCTAATAGAGCCGTTGAGAATATTAATATATCTTTTTTTTATTGCTTTTGGTGGCAAACGAGCAAGCAGCACAACTGATGGTAAGTGTCACTGCTGCCAATTGACCTTTGCTCTACCAAGGGTGTAGCTAGGCCGCTGTTTACCATTACAATCCCCAAACCCACCCACTTGGGCTGCTGGCTCCCTCGCTCACCGAACGAAGCGCAATAGCACATTGCTATTACTCAGACGTCAATCTTCTGCGAGAGTCTGTACAGTGTACTACCCCGCACGGACCGGCCCGCGGCTGTAGACAGAGAACTGTCGACAGCATGGTCCTAGACACTATTATATTGTATCTGCGAGTTTGCGTAAAATATTCCAAAAACTTTATTTTGTTCCCCACAAAATTCGAATTTTAGGCCCTAAGCTACAAGTTTATAAAGCAATTAATAATATTATAATAGAGAGATTTTTTTTATGTATTAAATTGCTACAAATTGATTTGATTTCTTGTGAGTTTTTCCTTATTAATTTGTAAGGTCTTTTCTCACTAACGATACGTAAATTATAGGTAGCACCTAAAAAGATCTATGTGACTCACATTGTCATTAAATTATTGAGGTTATGTGTCACTTAACACTTAATATTGATCTTCAAATTGCCTTAGGTATTAACGTGAATTTTAATGTCGTTAATGGCAACGGCACATTATTGTAGAATCGTTTTGGACATAATTTCAATTATAATCCTTTTATCTGATATAGATACTTAAAAAGTATATCTTAATGGTTGCTGATGTTTATGCGAGTATTACACATTTGAAATAAAACTACTTTTACGGATTTTATCGCTTTTGTTTTTGATTTTTAATGTCTCGACGTTTTATAAGTTATTATGCTCCTTCTCAGCATAACAGTAAAGAAGTGTTCAGCTTCAAATACTTGAAATATTTACTGAATAGCACTTACTATGACATCATCAAATCCCATGGTACTTAGTTACGTACGTGTTTATTCAGGACTTTAACTTATTACGACGAAGGTCGAGCTGTCGCTTTTTACCCTTTTTAAGCATTACCTTTTTATTCCTCGTTTACAAGGGACTATTATATTTACGTTGTCACAGTCATCTTTGAATTCTACACGTAGACAATTTAAATAAGTTTATTTTATTTATATTGGACTATTTCAATATTTAGTTATGAAAGTGGTTAAAGTATACTACCACCATTGTTCTTTAAGTAGGTTGTGGAATTGGGGATTGGCGTTAAGTTAGGAACCAAAGGTGAGTCACAGGTTTCTATTGCACATTCCAGTCACATGAGGCTAACTAGAATAACGTGAAATAATATAATGTGAAAGGATATTATGCATTGTGAGAACTAACATAAATGCATTGTAGAAATATAATGCTTGCATTTCATTATAATAATAGCGACAACCTAGTGGAAAAATGATTAAACTACTACGCAGAAGTCTCGAATGTGAATCCACATATAACTTTTTTAAGTAATATTAAATATATAAATACATATATTTAGTCAACAACTGGAGATTTGCATGTTTAATATTTAAAAAAAAAATTACAATATGTGAAATTGGCTGTTGTGAATATCTATGGAAGCCAAAGCCAAAACTGAAGTCAGTACTCTCAAATATCCTGACGTCTTGTCTAATACTCATCATCATTCTCCTACTCTTATCCTAATTAATTGGGGTTGAGGGGTTTCGATACAATACGTACGCTTTTTCATATTATCTCATATTGATAGTACACATTATAAAAGTTATTGGGAATAGTTTTACACCAGCCGCTTGCCAGACGTCAACCCTCCTTGGAAATGTAACTGTTGACCAAACGACATCAGGTGGAGTTGGCCCAGATCGTTATAAGACTTTTAGTCGTTTTTTACGAGATCCACGAGCAAAGTAAGGGTTGGTAGTATTCGTAGCCGCTACCACACAACTATGACGTCTGGTCTAAAACTATAATCTATACATATTCCGTTAAGTAACGGAGATCAAACGACATTTGCTCTGTGGAAAAATGATATCTGGAACTGTTTAGACTAGAAAATTAAATTAAATATGATTAAGAATAATAAATTCGTGAAAAATTGTATCTGTGTGCTACTTTTTGCTTTAAAGGCGAATATTTATATACACATATAATACTGATAATAAATTTATAGCGTTAGTAGGTAGATAGCTAATGGTAGATACTCCATTCCTTTTATGATAAAAATAAAGCTCTTAAACCACAGATTAAGGGATTATATTCCCGCATAAGCCTTCCAAATGCTGGAATATCTTCCTTGCGCAAAAAGAAAGATGTCCGTGAAAAGAATTTATAATGTACTTATATGAGTACCTTATCATTACGACGTTGTAAGAGACGAATGAAACCAGTCACTCAAGGTTACTGAATGAATGTTACATTAATTTTCAATTTACTTTTTGTTGGGTATTAGTGATTAAGTAGTAACGATGATCGCTTCAGATTAAGAAAGTAGGCAATTCTAGTTTAGTCAAGGTTTTTACCTTGTCTCATTTGAACTGCTAATTAAATTGGACTAAACTAAAACGAATTCTTTTATATTTGTCTTTATCTTTTATTGCATCAGTTACCTACTTTGCTAGTGTAAAATATGTACTTACTTAATGCTGTTTTTGCTCTGCCGACGTTTCATTTAAGTTTATTACTTTTTATCTATTGGATTCACAATAATTAACTCTTGATGCTATTCTGAATTATTTAAACTTATTCAGACGTTACGTATATATTTCATAAATGCTACCGTTTTATATTTTATAAATGTATAAGTTCTTAAATGTACCGACTGTAAATTTTGTTCAGTTATATCTAATTCGGTGGTGCCTTAAAAACAGGCACCTATATTATCTTATGTTTTATTTTCTTACTATTATCTATTTTAATATGGATGTCCAAGCATTATTCAAGTAATCACACTACATAGAATGACTATGAAAAGTAGAAACAGTCTAGCTCTCGATCGACAAAATTAATTTTAAAGGAGTGGTCTATTCAATTTCAATAATCTGTGGATTTATGTGATTTTAGAGTATCTACGATTAATTTGCACCATTCGATAGCATGGTTTTACTGGCTGCTTGATAAATTATTCATAGAAAAACTACTATTTAGTTACTGTCCAGATAAATGTGGTGACGCATCCATTCTTTTAGCCACCTGGAACGATATTCGCCAGATTGCCTGGAAGGCAAACATATTATATTTTTAGCTTGACACCACTAAAAAGTAACAAAGTGAAACAGGCACTTAAGCTCTTTGAATATTCACAAGCCTATACGCAATAAGGTAACAGGGTGAAGACGGCTACACTCAACCAACTCGAGCCGCACGAGGGCTCTCTAACGACTACGAGATTCGTTGAGCACCGTGTGGGGTATTGTATTTTTAATAACCTAGCCACCTATCATACTTTAGAAAGACGGATTTTTCTGAATAAAGTTGTCCTCGTTTCAAATTTTATTTTAATTATTCATCTATCTATTTATGCAGTCACTTAAAACAAATGAGTAAGGTGTTTTCATGTCCCGAGTATAGTGTATTCCTCAGAAAGTTGTTTTCATTTAAATAATGATGCCAAACTGTTCCATAATTACCCTGTCAATAAAATTAATTTAATTTCAGGGACTTTATGAGTAGATTTTATGAGGAGTCAGTTAATGTAATAAAAATCTTGGCAGAAGACTTTTTAATGGTAAAATAAATACATAAAGTTAATAGAAATGAACATTTAATTGTGGGTGTTCTTCAAGAAGAAGAAACTGTACATTCGGGTTTATGCACTTCTTTTCGCATGATATTTAGTGGAATTTATTTCCCACTATTCTGTCAAATTATGTAAATTATATTTTGGGATGATTCTAGATGGAATTTCCACATAAAGTTAGGATTTGTAGTATCTAGAGTTGGTATATGCCGTCTCCTACAATATTGTGAAACATCAGCATTATAGATAGCAAAATATATAATCGTGACAGTTTTTAGTTAGCTGTAAACATAATATAGGCACTGGTATGTGTTTTTAATTAATTTTGGCGCCATTACATTTCCAGCTGCAGTTGTATTTTGTAATCGTATATTATAGGTAACGTTCTATATTGTCAACACCACAATATTTCAAAAGGCCTTATTCAGATCATTTCCGTGTATGCAGTTAATACACAAACCTATTAACATAGTGGTTAGAATATTTAAAATATTATATTTCAATACGATAAAGACTTAAACTTATTTAAATTAAAATTGCTCGTTTTTTTCGGATCAAGGATTCGGTCAAGTATTACTTTCTTTTCTAGAGATGTTATCTGCATCATAAGGCATAACCCTTAGTAGTTGTTCACAACACCCACTGGCAAGAAAGAGTAGAAGAAGAAATGCTGTGAATTGTAGGTATCCTTAATCTGATGGAGTCACGTGGAAAAGATACCAATGTAGCATAAGAAATTTAAGCCACTATCAAATATAACCAACTATGATTAAAGTCACAAGCAATATATGCGTTAACTCAGACTTTAATACCTAACTTAACTGTACAGACGTAAGCATTAAGCGCACTACATGTAGTGACAGTTTAATTGAGAACGCTGCACGAATGAGTTCAGCTAGCTAATTTGCACAGTCGTAGCCTCGCAGCCGTAATGAAGAGATTATACCATTCCTTGCAACATTCAAACACTAAGTAATATTGTTGTAGTAATATTATAATAATATTAATGTTTCTATTAGATTTTATGTCAGAAAATTATTTATCTAATAACTTTGCTTATTATAATTTTATTCAGTTAAAACAATATTTTAAATTAATTACCTATACTATTTTGCTCGAGTGATATAAGTATATAATATGTATTATGATTTAATAATATGGTATTAAGTGCGAGTTCAGGGTTTTGACCTATTAAAAAAGCAATTGTTGAGATTTTCTGCAGATTTCTTCCATTATACCAAACTTATTCGGATTTATAATTATTAGTAGCATGCTCGAAAATATAAACTGTATTCCTTTAGTGACAGCAGGGCTACTCCTCACTTTGTGTAATTAGAATTGTGTGGTGAAATGTAATTATAATAAATGTTTGACTATTTAAAATTAAGGTAGATAAATCGATAAACCACAGCATAAGAAGGAAGAGGTGATGTAATATCACATACCAAAGAGTTCTTACCCAATAATCCTTACTAATATTATAAATGCAAAAGTAACTCTGTCTGTCTGTCGCTCTTTCACGCCACAACTGCTGAACCGATCGAAATGAAATTTGGTACACAGATAGTCTAAAGCCTGATAAAGGATATAGGCTACCTTTTAATGCAAAAAAAGGGTTGTAAGGGGGATAAAATGTTGTAAGGAAGTGTCGTTACTTATAAAGCCAGAAGATTGAAACTTAAAAACCCTTAAGGGGTAAAATAAAAAAATAGGGGATAAAAACTTTAGGAAAGTAACCTTTTACGCGGGCGAAGCCGCGGGCAGAAGCTAGTCTAAAATAATATTATTTCCTCATTCATATAATCTCTGATTTGACTTGATTGCATGTGTTTACCAATATCTCAGTTATTTTCGTTTTGTCCCTCAACCTCAATATCTCTCAATTCCAACTAGGATTGTTACGCATAGATAATGATAGCAATAGCCAGCCAGTCAATATACTTCGGAATGACTCGTGTTTGCTCGTGACTAGACGATTTAGTTTCTATAGGAAAGTTATTACCGGCATATTTATTTGAATACGTGGGTGCTTGCACAAGAGTCGCTATTATACGTCTGTAGGGTAATGCCACCTATTATTGGATATAGGGATTGGTAATAAATTCTAAAAATTTAGACAATAGTTTAAGTCTAGTTTCTATATGTATTAAATGCCTCACTACCTTGTGGGGACTTCTAGGCCTCTATTTGTCATGAGTAGAAAAATATACTTTAAATGTGGGTCAGCAAGATATTTACAATTATTATTTAAGTCAAATCATTTTACACAGTACACCTAGTAGGTTATAAAGCCACGACGCGATGTCTTCGAAAATTTACATAAAATCTAATACGCACAGTATTAGATTGGCGTGGCTTTATAATCTAGAGAGGAGTGGCTTTATAACCTACTAGGCGACTTTGGTCCGAATGTAAATATTTCTGTTGTTGACGTTTTATGCATATGCTCATTATATTTGCTGATTATATTTTTGTTGACGTGATAAATTCAATAAAATGTTTTAAAAAATGCAATACAAAAATATGTTCCAATAGAATTGTGTACTACTGGGTCCTAATTAAGGAAAAGCATAAAATCTATCCAACTGTTTAGGAGGAAAACAGATAAATTACCCATACGATCGTATTAAAATTTTACTTACAGGTTCATCATCCTTGTCTCCAAAAACAAGACATATGTACCTACTGTTGCCAAGGGGCAGTAAATTGATTATGACGTATCTAATTTAACACGAACGAACATAAGCCAACAACTAAATTGTTTATAATATGTATCTCAAAAAATACATTAGATACTCTATTAGCTCAACTATTAGCTTAATCATTTGTCTGAAGGACTTGTATTAGACTCAAAAGCAAAAGATGTGAATAAGTACCGTGATAAAAATGTTATTGTGCCTACAATGATATTTTATTTATCACAATAATTCATAAATTTGATTGTGTGCATTTGAACAATAATTTTGCTACTCTTATTTTATTTCGAAAAGATACAAAATATCTTTTTATATTCATATTAAAATCATTAAAATATTTTCCGTTCCTTATAAAAAAAAACGAACTATTACTATAACTTTGTTACTCTTGCAAAAGCTACAAAAAATTAAAAAAAAATCATGTACGATTTACTTCCACCCACAAAGCTTCAAAATTGCTTACAATGTCTTAGCGTTACCTATAATTACTTACAAGCAGTTTTACTTACTAGCTACTTACAAGCAGCTTTACAACTTATTTTGCAATCTAAATGAAGGTTCCAAATCTGTCATAAATCTTTAAATTATACTAATTAGTGTAGTGCTATAGTAACCATTACCTATTATTGCATGTCATTGTACAAAGCGTAAATCGTGTGGGCATGTATTCATTATGTCGCAGCAATTACAGTTAGGTTGGGTTCACTATTTGTTGCTTTACCCTATAGTGTAACTAATTATGAAGTTCAATAGTTATGATTCAGAGTGCAATAAACTTAAGATTATTAGTCATCCAAATAGCATAGATATGCTTAGATTTGTTATTGATTAGTTGTATATTTATAAAAACAAGTTCTGTCTGTGTTAGACTAGTATTGAATATTTTCCTTCGGTATCTTAATAATTATTAGCTACTTATAATTCCACTATTAAGAAAAGTCCTTCTCCAAAGTAGGAGACGTTAAGTGAATTTTTACATTATTATCTTGGCTCATATACATCCCACTGCTGGGCTCAAGCGTCCTCCAATCATCATCATTCTCCTACTCTTATACCAATTACTTGGGGTCGATACAATATGTACTCTTCTTTCATAGTACATATTGTAAAAGTTATTGGCAATAGCTTTATGATCGGCCGCCTGCTAGACGTCAACCCTCTTTGGGAATGTATTTGTTGACTAAACGGTGGATCAGATGGAGTTGATCCAGGTCGTTATAAGGCTCTTAGTCGCCTTTTACGACATCAACAAGCATAGTAAGGGTTGGTAATCGTTACGCTACCACACAGCTCAAGCCTACTCCACAATAAAACATAGACGCGCGACACACCGAACTAGTTAATAGCGAGGTGGAGCGTTGTACATCGCGTACACCCACCAATACCGACACACCCGACGACCCCCCCCCGCCAGTAACAACTGACGAGGTGGGAACGATTGTCAAGGCCCTCCTCCCTAGGAAATCCCCAGGTTCGGATGGCATTACAAACAGAGTAATTAAACTCTTCCCCCTCTCATTACTCGTTATATTAACAACTATAATTAACGCCGCATTAGCTAACCGTATCTTTCCATCTCAATGGAAACAAGCCGTGGTAATTGGTATACACAAACCCGGCAAGAAGCGTACCGAACCTTCCTCGTACCGCCCTATTAGTTTACTTAATAGTTTCGCTAAAATATACGAACGCGTAATTCTTAGCCGCCTAAGAACATACGCAGAGGCTAACGCCCTTATCCCGCCGATTCAATTCGGCTTTCGCACGCAACACTCTTGCGTACAGCAAGTACATCGAATAGTTGAGTATGCCAGTGTTAAGCTACAACATAGCTATTTCACTGGTATGCTGCTATTCGATGTAGAAAAAGCGTTTGATAAAGTCTGGCATAATGGCCTTATTTTCAAGTTATTAAAGTTAGGTATCCCCCGTTATTTAGTTATAATAGTTAGGGACTTTCTAACCGACCGTAGCTTCCGCTACAGGATAGAAGGTACCCTCTCCGCACCGCATTCATTAAAAGCCGGCGTCCCCCAGGGATCGGTGCTCTCACCAATTTTGTTCACGCTGTTCACCAGCGATATCCCTCAGCTTAAGAATGTGCAAACTGCACTATTCGCCGACGACACTGCTATCTTCTATGCAGGTCGTTCTATAGAGACAGTGATCAGTAATCTCCAACGAGCGGCTACCGCCCTAGATAAATGGTCTAGGAAGTGGAGAATTACTATCAACCCCATAAAAAGCCAAGCGATCATGTTCCACCGGTGGACGGATCGCCTACACCCAATGGCTTCCTTCCCTCCAATAACAATGTCCGACCAGTCCATCCCATGGACAAAACAGGTCAAATACCTCGGCGTCACCCTTGACAATCGTCTGTCCTTCGGTCCTCACATAAAGCGAGTTCGCGCGCGCGCAGCTTTAGTGTTAGGACGCCTTCACAGCTTGCTGCATGCCAAAGCCAAGCTATCACTTAGTAGTAAAGTTAGATTATACACCGCTTGCGTACGTCCCATCATGACGTACGCTAGTGTTGTGTTTACACAAGCGAAACCCTTCCGGTTACACCGTTTGCAAACATTACAGAATAGGTTCATGCGCCGTGCGACGGGAGCACCGTGGTATATGCGCAATGTGGATCTTCACATAGATCTCGGCCTGCCGACCATCCGGCAGTACATGAAGCAGTGCTCTCGCCGCTACTTCGACTCTGCCGCCACTCACCCTAATCCCATAGTGGTTAGGGCGTCTAGTTATACCCCTTCAAAAATTTCCGCGATCCGCCAACCGCGATTAATACTCGACGAACCCGACGACATAATCACGCTCGCCCAAACGGAGGCATACACAGCCCGCGCGGCCCTGACAAATAATTATCCACGATTCCGTCCTCGCCGTCGAGGTCGGAAGTCGTGTCGCGTTCAAATCATAAACGTGGGAGAACCCACTTTGCCAGCGACCCCCCGAGCCGAGGTCCGTACCCCACAGGGGGTGCCCTCGGGAACGGTCGCTTAACTTTAACGGGTTGAGAGCCCTCAGCGCTCACCCACAGTCCGCGTAAAGTTGTCATAGCCATCTGAGGCTAACAACTAAGAAAAAAAAAAAAAAAAAAAAAAAAAAAAAAAAAAAAAAAAAAAATATGCTACACTGGTCAGATGTGTTGGTATACTGTTTTATTTCGAGGTTTTCTTCTCTTGCAAAGATGTGACATGCGTATAATATCACTTAGTCGTAATTTACGATATCTAGGAGCAAGATAGGGTTGGTGAATTATATTCTTACTCCGGCATTATCAGCGAATTTGAGCAATCCGCTTTATAAATGGCATAGCGACAGATACTCATCAATTAGTCTAAGTCATTATATAAACAGAAAGTTAATAATTAAATGAATAAAAAAAATAACTTTTTCTTTATAAATTAGAATATTATTAGCTTACTTGAACGTATAATTTTGTTGAGTACGTATCTATAATATTAATTACACTTAGTTATGTACGTTGTATGTAAATTTGTACTTGTTTCACTTTAATTGAATTTCTCGCTATTTGTTCTTTTTTATATTTAACGGTTTGTTGGTAGAAAAGAAACATTATTCTTTATGAACCAATATACGTTGCACGATATAGTTCGACTCTCTTCGGGAAGGCTATTAACTTACTATAACCACGCTGGTCAGACGGATTGCCATAGACTTTTATGTTTCTATATGTATATCAACTTACACATCTTTGACTAAACTTGCGGATAGGAATGGTGTCATCATCATCATCATCATCTCAGCTCATATATGTCCCACTGTTGGGCGAGCCTCCTCCATAATGGGCGGGAAATTGACCTACTATACCACGCTGGTCAAACGTGTTGGTATAGGGTTTTGTTTCGAGCCTTCTCTTGCATAGATTTTACATGCGTTTTATATCCCTTAGTCGTCTTTTACGATCACCCACGGGTAAGATAGGGGGTGATGAATTGTATTCTTACTCCGTCACCACACGGAAAGAATGCTGTAGTGAATCGTATTCTTACTTTGTCACCATACAAAAATAAATATAGCATGCACTGTAGTTATATTTCTTTAATCGTGGGACGGCCAAATTAATTTGCAGTAAGAAAGACCTGGCTGATAGAATCAAAAGAAAATATGTCAAATACAATTTAGAGAAGATTATTCGTTAATTGAATTATGAGAGATAATTTTTGTCTGTGGGACAAAATTGTAAAATATGGGTTACGTAGTATAGTAGTACATTCTTGAAGGTATTAGCAGTAGTTTTATAATCGGCCGTGAACCTGACGTGAATCCTCCTTGGGAATGTAATTGTTGATCAGATGACATCAGATGAAGTTAGCTCAGGTCGATGTAAAGCTCTCGTCTTGTACGACGCTTACGAGCTTGTAAAGTTGGTAATATTCGTAGCTGCCACCAGCCAGTAATGATGTACGAGATTTACATACTCGTTTTTGAAGCCCTATTGATACCTATGCCCTTAGAAAGTGAGTTCAAATAACTGATGTTTACACGAGTATTACACATTTGAAATAAAACTATTTATAAGGATTTTATCGCGTTTGTATTTCATTTCTAATTTCTCGACGTTTTGAACACTTTACAGCGTCAATGGTCACGGGGAGGACTATAGACACTGTAGTAAATAGATTAGTTTCATACATAAATCACACATCACATATTCATATATAATATATGATGATCCACTGTTTTGACACACTACTCCGTGTGGGGACGGAGTAACACTAAAATTTCCTACCCCTATCTTGTTCATAGGTGTCTTACAAGATGACTTAGGTATAGAATATACATATATTAGTTATGCAAGAGAGGGTAAACTTGAAATAAAATCGTGTACCGATCTGTCTGACTAGCGTGGTATAGTGGACCAGTTTATGAGTCATGTCAGTCTCGAGCCCAGCCGTAGGTCTTATATAAGCTTTGATTATGAAGATGATGTGATATACTGTATGATATTTACAATAATAAAAGGTTAAATAATTAGTTATGTTTATTTATCTTGCTTACAGCAATAAAACAACTTGTCAGTAGTTAAGTGTGTTCGTGCGTGCTAGTTTACTTTTTAATGATGGTTTTAGAGCGCTCCTACTAGCACTAGCTACCGACTTTACTAATCAGTTAACGTAAGTTAAGTACTAGTATCGATAAGCAGTTATATTCCAGTTAAGCTTCTATTAACTCAAAGGGTATTATTTAAAATACACACTCTAGTTATTGTAAAATAGTAGTCTATAAGCGTAATCTTGTAAATCGGTAGCCATTTGCCGTGTGTTTTTGTTTGTAAAACTTTACAAAAATAATCTAATTGTAAAGTTTTCTGTTTATAGATGGAGTAAGTAATGCAATTAAACACCTATCTTTATTATTTGTGGGTATTGTTAATGACGATTAAGGAATATGATACACAGATAATATCGATGAAAGAGAAGGTAAAATTCATATGAAATCCTATGATAACACGTTTGACCAGCGTGTTATAGTACCTAAATTAGCTGTCCACCCATTGTGGTGAAAACCCAAGCCAGAGAACAATAAAGTCAGATGGGCTGTGGCTTCTTCTCAGAAGAATATTTTTTTGTTATATAAATATCTTTTTCTTTTTTGGGACTAATCCCACCACACATTCCCACCAATGTAACTCCTGTAAGCCAGGATCCACAATGGTCACTATAAATGACACCGAGGTTTGACCCTCAGGCAGTCCCGGGAAATGATTTTAATTGTCTTGGAACCCGCAACAAATTTAATTAGAAAAGTTAAAGAGGAGGAGTTGGAAAAGACTGATTCCACTTCCCTCCCAGGCAAAGCGGGAGACAGAAAGCAATATTGACTAGTCAGCCAATAAGTAAAGGGTTGTACAGCTACGATAAGCGCAGCAGTACGGCACCACGGATACGGGATAACTTAACGGGGCCTATATGTGAGCCTTAAGATTGGTTGCAGTAGTAGGTATGGCAGAAACGCCTAAACGCACGGAAATTTTCTCGAGTTGCTACAAGATCCGTGTAGTATACTACTCCAGATGTTACTTGCAAACTGTCTAACATAAGGTCGCGCTCGTTACGCCAGAGATCGCACTCCCAGAGAATGTGATGTGCTGATTGTTCATACTCGCGGTTATTTGTAGAACATTGACATAGTGGTGAAGGTACGAGTTTAAAAGAATATAATTTACTTTTAAAGTTGCTATGGCCAGTTAGAAATTGGGCTACAAAATGGTCAACCTCCAGCCACACTCTCTCTAGGCGCTCGCGGACGCATGGGAAAAATAGATAGAGGTGACGGCCCTTCGATGATGAATCCCATCTTTCTTGCCATTCAATTAAAAGTTTTTCATAGACAACGGACTGCGGTGCAAACAATCGAGCGATTTTATTACGGTCGCGCGGTAGAAGGAAATCTGTGTTCATATTTTCCCTTGTCGTGTAATACATTGATGCCCGTCTCTGAATCTCCAAGTCAACCGGAAGTACACCCGCGAGTACTGGCAAGGCCTCGGTACTGACCGTCCTGTAGGCTTTAAACAAGAATATTAAGGCCAATCGTTGGCTTTGTAATAATTTAAGGCGAGCTGCCCCTATGGTAGCCCTATCAGCCCAAACGGGTGCAGCGTAACAAATACACCCCAAATATGTGGCCATATATATAGTTTTCAGTGTATTAAAACGAAGGCCCCAGGTAGACATTGATATTCTAGTAAGCGCATAGAAATTTCGTTTCGCTTTTTCACCTACAGTTTTAATATGCTCGACAAATGAAAAATTTTTTTCTAAGAGTAGACCAAGATAGCAAACTGAATCTTTCTTTTTGACTGTCATATTATTGAATTTTATACGCGGCAACGATTGTAAATTTCCTTTTAATAAAAGGTGATACGTTTTTTGTGGGGCAAATGTAAGCCGATTTCGTGTGCCCCATTCGAATATATTATTGAGACAAATTTCTCCTAATTTCTCTAAACCGTCTCTAGTGTTGGATTCTACGAGTAGAAGACCGTCGTCGGCATAACCGATCAATTGACAGTGTTTCGGCAGAGGTAATTCGAGGAAATCTTCAAAACCTAAATTCCATAGATATGGACTTAGCACCGAACCTTGGGGGCCGCCCATCGTCAGTGGCTTCGACACAGCATGGTGACCAAGTTTTAGTTTAGTCGAGCTTTGTGAAAAGTATGACTGTATAATTAGGTAGATGTTCCTGTAGCACCCACGAGTCTTTAATTTAAGAAGTAGCATTGGCCACCAGGCGTTGTCGAAGGCACCTGAGATATCCAGGAAAACGCCTAGCACGTATTTAAAAGCGGATGTATTAATAACTTTTCTCACCGCAATGGCTGCGTCGATTGTTGATTTACCGCGAGTGAAGCCGAATTGCTTATGGTTGAATGTTGGTCCACCCGGCAATAAACGAGGAACAATTAGCCGTTCTAAGAGTTTGCCTAGTGAGGGCAATAAGGTGATTGGTCGATATGATTTCGGGTCATCTGGTGGCTTATC
This sequence comes from Lymantria monacha, assembly GCA_905163515.2. Classification (NCBI taxonomy): domain Eukaryota; kingdom Metazoa; phylum Arthropoda; class Insecta; order Lepidoptera; family Erebidae; genus Lymantria; species Lymantria monacha. Next base: position 19,513,952 of record LR991094.1, on the reverse strand, counting down.
ACCGCCTTTAGGAATTATCCGTATATATCCGCGACGCCATGACCGAGGAAAAATACCTTCAGATATACAACGATTAAAAACCATTAACATTGAGCTGCCCGATGCTCGACTAGCTTCTTTGATCATTTTATTTGATATTTTGTCTTCACCAACAGCTTTGTTGAGGGGAAGAGCTCTAACGGTATTCATAAACTCGGCAAAAGACGGAAGGTCAGACATAGGCGAGAGAGGTGGGTCAGCGGCCCACGCGCGTATTTGTTTATGGTGTTCGCTGTCGACTGATATGTTATCGTCTGGAATTAACGTATTTAATAAAACTTCCGTGGTCTCCTCAATACCCGTAGTGTGTTTATCATTCACTTTGATATTTTGTACGTAAGCTAGGTCGATTGAGCGATTTGCTTTAAACTCATGATATAGTGGAGACCACGGACCTTCACTTTCTAATTTTTCAACAATCCTATTTAATAAAGCGTCTTTCGACTTTTCCACCGCAGTTCGGTAGCAAGACCGGGCAGCTTTCAGTAAAGATAGAGATTCATCAAAGGCCGCTCCCATCCTGCATGTCTTTTTGAGTTTATTATGTTTCCTGCGCGCCCTTCGGAAGCGTTTGCGGAGCTCTACTAAGTGATTATTCCACCAATCACACCTCTTAGTGTTAGGCAGGGGTGTTCGACCCAAAGCTATATCAGCACAGTATATTAGAGAGTTTGACATTATTTCAGCACTTTCTTCTGCGGTTAATTGAGTGCGAGTGAAATCCCTAGCACATGAGGAAAAGAGCGAGCTGAAAAAATCCCAGTTAGCCCCTTTAGATTTATATCTAAAATTGTAGCTAGATATCTAAAATAGTATTTTATATAAATATCTATATAATATATCTATACTAAGGAATAAATTCTTACAAAGAAATAGTCTACATTATAATCATGTAATAAATATACTCGAAATACACCCATAATAAGAAAGTCTATGATCGTACAAAGAATTGTACGGCAGGCGTATGCTCATTTTCATCCCTAAAGTTTAAGTCTAACGCAAAATAAATATCAAATAATATCAAAGGTACTTATAAAACTTGAATTTTATTTTACTAACAAAAAAATTATACGGAGGGTATTGTATTCAGGGTTTTTTTGTGTAATTTATATTCCTTTATGCGTTACCTAATAGTTAAGAATCTTAGATGAAAATTAGTATACCTGATATAGTTGTCACGTATTAATCTAATACAAATATTTTAGATAATAGAGGTCGGCTTTTAAATAAATGTCTTTGCTATGGAAATTGTGATGCGAGTGTTAAAACTATTCAGATAGTCTGGAGTAAAAATATCTTCAGATGTGTGATTCACAAGGAAATTATTTATGGTTGCATTTTTTTTGTTTTTGTAATTTCATTTAAGTTTTGCGAAGATTCCGCAACACAAGATAAAGTAAAAATATATCTATGTCATGGGAATACTTTTATTTAAGAAATATTCTTCACAATTAACTGTCAATTTGTGAAACGTTTCAATTGATATTAACGAAATAAAAGTCGTCAAAATTTATTCGATACTGTAATTCATTGTGAAAGAATTCAATTTGAAATTATTATTCGCGTTTCTACTGAATCGCTTATATAGGCATTCGTATCATCAAATTATTCTTGCGGAATAATTGATTGGTGTATAAAGATTTGTCAATCGGCTATATGAGCTGTGTGTAATAAATAAATTTGGCACTCAATGTAAAGCTTATAAGTCAAGCAATTTCAAATTGAATGTATTAAATAAGCACGTCGTATTATTTTGTATGTATACTGCATGTACCTATATAGAAATATTTTTTATGTATTTATGTAAATTTAAGACATAAATTGTTTTTTAACTTTCACACCATTTATTTTTATGCTAAATGATGATATGCAAGACGTCATAATTGGTCTTATAATATAATGTATGTAACATTATATTATTATTTACAGCATATGTATTTGCGTATAAATGAGTACTATATATATAAAATATTTTTTTGCGAATTGCATCGCATTTTACATACATACATATATACATAGCTTCACGCCTGTTTCCCAGAGGGGTAGGCAGAGACTACGGATTGCCACAAACCACGATCCTGGCATACTTCCATCGCTTCATTCACACTCATAACAGTCTTCATGCATACTCTACGATTACGCATACTCTTAATATGACCTCTCGTCAATACATCGCTAATTTGATCCAGAAAATTCATCGCATTTTAATGTTGTTTTTGCTATTGTTCAGAAGATTCAGCGCTTTCATGGTCTCGAGTAGACCAAGGCTAACTGTTAATGTTCAACAAGTATTTGTTGTAGAAGTTCTTTTTAACCACCTGTATAAGTAAGTAATAAATTTTGATTTGACATTTATATACCAAATATTTTTATCATAGCTTCTTGACGGAACTGTTTCAGTATAGCCGTGTACTGATCGGGGGTAGCATAGTATATTAATGTGCCTGACCCAAGTTGAATACACAAAACTTTCATCAAATTTGCTCCAGCCGTGTAGGAGAATTTCAGTTAGATATAGAAGAATTATATTATATTAAGATATATGTTACCACATACATATATAATTTTATTTCTTATGATGATACTTTCTAATTGTAATTTGCATGTTAAAAAGGGTTTTATCACAAATAGACAAGCCAATGAAAACTTTAAACATAACAAATAGTGCAATGAATATTTCGTTCATATGGATACAAGAGAAAGGCTTCCGGCGTATTGAAACTGGTTTCTTGTATTGTCTCACTCTAGCATTCCTGGCGCAAAAGACAGGGCGAGGCGCGGGCGCATTGCATTTTAACTATACATTCAATGAAGTACAAGGCCACTTCGGTCTGGCCGAGTCAAGGCCAAGAGGCTTTGGCGGTATACTATAGAACACTGTAACGGACAAAATAATGGTAAATGCTACGGTCTTTTTTAATATTGCTTATGATCGAATATATAGCAATGCCGTATATCTTCATTAGTCAGATTTCATGTTTTTAAAATCCTCATCACAACTCATGTATGTATCACAGTAAGGAACTGCTGCAGCTTCCTCCACAAAGGAAGGAAAATGGACCTACTACATCACGCTGATCAGACGAGTTGGCATAGGACTTTATTTCGGGTTTTCCTTCTCTTGTACAGATGTTATATGTATATTATATCTCATAGTCGTCTCTTACGAAACCCGTGAATCAGCTATTTCAATTTATTATCACTCGAAAAAATAACACATGTAAAATATGTTATCTCGTGAGCAGGCAAACTTTGAGCGTGTTTAAGTTTCGATGTAGAGAAAATTATTATTAGTAAAGAGTAACTAATGATTCAATTTTATAATTTATTTCGTTACCAGCTTAACCTAGCCGGGCAGAGTGTGAAATAATTTGGAAAATCCAAAGTCCACGCCTCATAATTTTTATATTATTTATCATTTACTATTAGTCAATGCCATAAATGAAAATGAAAGAAAAAATACTTTTGAAATTTGGTGCCATTCTCGACGTAGTGCTAAACATAGCTGTTCGTTTACAATAGGCTGTATGGGATTTCTTTCCTTTGCCTGTCCGAATGGACAAACAAAAATATATAAACGAACCCAATTTTTATAAGGTATACATACACTAATGACTAAGAAATTTAGTTTTTATTAATTCCAATTAAACGACAAAGAATTATCAAGCCATTTTCAAAAGGAAACAGCGCGTTGGGATTTTGAAGCTTTTAAAAAAGAAATATTTTGATACATTAATTTTTACGGTCGTGATCGTGCCAGATCCGGTATATTCGGTATCCGGTTATCCGACGTCCTCGAATATTTTTTTAATCAACTATTTTACTTACTTTAAACAAAATAATTGCTTTTTAAAAATATCAACTACGTTTAATCGAATGTTTTCTCTTGACATATGTATGTATGATAATATTATCCTATAAATATAATGTGAGAAAATTACAATAATTTTTAGGTTTGAAAAGTGATTGATTTTCATATATCTAGAGTAGAACAAGACCTGCTTCACTTATAAGGCGTGCAATAGTAAATAGTAGTATATATATAATACATCATGATGCTAAATAGTATAATGTGTGTAATATTAAATTGTATAATGATAGAGGAACTGCAGCATATTTGGGATACTGCAGGTAATTTGGAATACTTCGATATCAAAATAATTATAAACACCATCTGTATTTTTTTGCCGTAAACATGAAGTCATACGACACACAAAGCTATTGTGTATTAAAAACACGACGGCATCTTGACATTCCGGCTACAAACCGCAAAGGAACGTGACGCCTGCTTTGAAAAAAAAATCGGTAAGAATGCAATCGGTGATAATCATTTATTGTAATGCTTTAAATCTTCATCTTAATTATTTAAACTGTTAAGTGGCCTTGTTAGTTTGTGATTTTACTATGATTTTGTGAATATATCTAACATTAAAAATGTGACATAGAATTTTAGGTTAGGTTGGTATGTTGTTAATTTGGAATACCGAAAGAGAATATAATTTGGAATATTCCAAATTATATGCACATTTCTATGCGAAGTATTAATTATTCTGTTTTTTTAGAAATGGTTACATCTCGCAAATATAATAAGAGAAAGAGATGGAGGAGAAAAGGAGGAAATGGCCGCTACCATTCCCGCTGTTAGAGATAAGAGAATGGGATATTTAAAGGCAGCTAAACAGTTCAACGTACCCAGGTCAAGGAAAGGATCCAAACAGTTAAATAATTTCAATGACGATCGCCTCCTCCACAAATGCTTCCTTGCGATTGGAGAATTTTATTGAAACAGAGCCAGGACCGTCAGGTAGTAGGACAGAAATTCACTCCCTTGTTACTCCTTCCCATATTTCTCCCGTGGCCACAATAAAAAAGAGAACTAGCAATAGGGGCCGTAAGCCATCAAGATTGGAAATAATCTCAAGTTCTCCTTATAAAAAAGACCTTGAGAATGCACAACTTAAAAAGTCTGATAAAGAAAACAAAACACAGAAAAAAGGAAAACACAAGAGGAAAATAACAAGAAAGATAAAGAAAAGAAATATGACCGACAGTGACTCATCAGATCCGATTCCTGGGGCTATATCTGCAAATAACACAGACTCTTCTGACAATGTAGCAACGAGAGATGAGACTACTGTCCCTACGGACGAAGACGTCGAATGTTTTTTCTGTAACGGTAAATATAGCGAGGATAAAAGGGGTGAAGAATTGGTGTACCAATTCTAAGCACTGTAGTGCTTAATGTGCGAATTGTGGGTCCACGGTTCTTGTAGTGGTTATGAATTTTTTGTGTATATTTGTGATTACTGCAAGAATAATAACTAATAATAGTAAACTGTAAGTTCAAACTTAAGACTGATCTTTGATTATTGTGACTGATTACTTAATTAGAGATTATTTTAGTTTATTTTGTTTAAAAAAATATTGATGACTAAAGATCTAAAAACTATAAGACTATTACAGAGATATATATATTTATTAGTTTCTAAGGAAAAGTGTCAGCAAATGTCAAAAAAAAATGTGAATATAATTTGGAATACTATATTCCAAATTACCTGCACCCTAAGTCAAATCTCGATTTTGGAGTTTTTTCGTTTGATAAGCATTTTGATAAGGTTCCTGGTTTTTGTTGTGTTTGATTATTTTAATTATTAAAGTTTAATAATTTATCAATCATTTAATGTATTTTTTATAGACCCACACCTTTTCTCTTTAAATTTATCCTCAAAAAACAAACTAGTATTCCAAATATGCTGCAGTTCCTCTACTAATTATGCCGCAGATTCGCGTTAATGTTAATGTTGTGAGTCCGAATTGCTATCACTCGGGAATAGTATTTTTCCTGATTGAAAGTTATGCTATAGTTGTTTTTGTATCTCTGAAGATGTATGTGAAATTTGAAGCCGATAGGTTAACGAAACTAAGCATATATTGGGTGCGAGCAATATGGAAGGAAACGAACTGATACGTCTCAACTCATCTGCATTGATTAGGTAACTAGTATATTCATGTGATTGTTGACTAACGGGTAAGCCTATTTCACGCCTAGGTCTGAAGTAGAAATTTACGTTTCGAATTCAGTTTAAAAATATCTCTTTACAGTTAAAGATAATTATGATGAGGTTTTTAAAGAAACCAAATGTGCAAACTGTAGTTGCAATAGAAAGTCTGTCTCTGTTCTTGAATGTGTACAATGAAATCATCATCATTCTCCTGCTCTTGTGTTAATTACTTGGGGTCGACGCAATATGTATCCGTCTTCCTACATATTGCAACGGCTATTAGCAATAGTTTTATGACCGGCCGCCTGCCTGACATCAATCATCCTTGGGAATGCAATTGCTGACCAAATGGCATCAGGTAGTGTTGGAACAGGTAGATACAAGGCTCTTAGTCATCTTTTACGACATCCAAGAGCAAAGTAAGGGTTGGTAGTATTCGTAGCCGCTACCACACAGCGATGTACAATGAAATCAACGTGAATAATTTATGTTGTCGATCAATTTAAAATCAAATGTTTACAGGGCGTAGACCTCTAGTTACTTCATTCATTTAACTTGGGGTGACGTCATTCTTCGCCTTGAGCTTTGCAAATATTTACTTATTCAAATAATGTTTGACTAACAATAATAAGTGAAGTATTCTATACTGATATGAGCTAGACAAACGTTATATATTGATATAGAGCTTACGAAGTTATTACTGTAACATAAATATTTTTAACATGTTTATTTTTGCAATGACTATATTAGGTATATATATAGCTGGCAAGTCTTTTCCTTCATTTTTCAATACAGACACTAATCTTAAGCATGAGCCTCCCCTGGCATTCTAAATAAGTCTATTTACTAACGCTAGCCATGGTTTTGTTTCGAATTTTGCTTCTATTATTGTGATTTTATTTGCTTACGGCTCTTAATCGTCACTATTGACAAAAGAGTGATGACTGAATCGATGATTTTTTTTAGTTCATCATAACGGGCAAGACGAAACTGATTTAGGATTATTCTTGTTAATACAATTATCATATTTGATTTACTTACTTGGTGTTATTAATGACATTATTGAAAATATATAATATTATAAATAATTCTTTAAAATATCATCATTATCATCATTCTCCTACTCTTATCCCAATTACTTGGGGTCGAATCAATAGGTACTTTTCTTTCATAGTACATATTGTAAAAGTTATTGACAATAGTTTCATGACCGGCCGCCTGCCAGACGCCAATCCTCCTTGGGAATATAATTGCTGACCAAACGGCATCAGATGGAGTTGGCCCAGGTGGTTATAAGGCTCTTAGTGGTCTTTTACGACATCCACGAGCAAAGTACGTTTTGGTAGTATTCGTAGCGGCTAACACACATTTGTTTAAAAATTCAATTCTTTAAAATACATATAATTAAATATGATTTATGATAATTTTACGTTGTCTGTGCAATTATTTAGTCGTCTCCGCCAACCTTTCTTCTAATATTAAAAGGAATTGTAAATTTTACTGTTCATTCATTAAATTTATTGTCTATATACTTATATTATACATATACTAGGTTCAATATTTTTTATTTATTATGAATTGAATATATAGTAGTAATGTTTGAGACAGCCAATAACTTGTAAGTGCAGTAATAAATAAATATTCTATTAATTAGCAATATAACTATCAATTTGCATTAACTTTTCTCAATACCGTGAACTTATACCAAAGTGAGTATCATAAAAATAATAGCAAATAAATATTGGCGTAAAAGAAAATACTACAGTATACATACATTCAATCGAACTTTGCCAATCAGCAGCAAATAACAGGAAAGAGGAATCGTTAAGCACAGCTACGTTTGTACATATGTACTTAGAGGAGGTTAGTTTTCTATTACTACTGGTATTACTCTGTTATTTACTACTAGTATACGGGTGCTTTAGGAAGATTAAATGCAGTAAATTGATTAATTCCATCGAACTATTTTGGAAACTAATTGAAACCGCTAACAGGTCTTCTATTAAATTACCATGTTACGAGAATCAATATTTTGCTGTGTTGTAGCGGCTACAAATACTACCAACCCTTACTTTGTTCGTGGATGTCGTATAAGGCGACTAAGAGCCTTATAACGACCTAGGCCAACTTCATCTGATGCCGTTTGGTTAACAATTACATTCCCAAGGAGGGTAGACGTCTGGGAGGCGGCCGGTCATAAAACTATTGCCAATAACTTTTATAATATGTACTATGAAAGAAGAGTACATATTGTATCGACCCCAAGTAATTGGGATAAGAGTAGGAGAATGATGTTACGAGAATCAATATTCTTATATATATTTAACATATTATATATATTTGTATAGAGTTGTCTCTAAGAACTCTTGTTGATAAGTTCCATGTAGATATTGACGAATATCATCACTGTATAAACACCTTGTCAGCTTATTACGATCTAAAATTGCTACTACATTTGAATGCCGAGGGTAGACGGATGCCATTTTGCGATAAAGCTATCATTGAACAGTAGCTATTTCTGATTAGACTTGTCACAAGGTTGTTATTATAACTTGAAGGTTTATCTACTGCAGATAATAGGATACTAAGTTTGTTTAAATTTCCTAGTGGGTTTAAAAGCTGTAAGCAAACTGTGATTATGAATATACTTTCAAGTGTCGTAGTTGTATGCTATATTAAATCCTACATCAGCCTTATGTAAAATAAATAGTTAATGAACATGTAAACAAAACTAGTTTTATATAGAATCGTTTATATTTCATTTCTAATTTCGCGACGTTTCGAACACTTTACAATGATCATGGTCATCCCGTGACCACAATTCAAACGCGATAGAATCCGTAAAAGTAGTTTTATTTCAAATATGTAATACTCGCGTAAACTTAAAAATCATTATAGAAACGTTTACTTTTGCTACTAGTAATTAATAGTATATCAAATAAGTTGTTCAAAAATAACTAAATTAAAATCCTGATAAAATCAATAAGAACATTTTTTTCATTTTTTTTTATTTTATATCTGGCGTAACCATTGCGTAAACATAAGTTAATTTATTACCTTCATATCTTAAATCTGTGGTATTTAAATATAGCTGTTTTAATTCTTCACAGATATTATTCAACTCCAATTATAAGTTACTTAACTAGCATAAGTGTTATACACTATGTTGTAGTTCTAAGAAAGGTCGAAATTGGGGTTTCTATAATAGTTTACTATCTAGTCCGTGGCACTTGTGCTGCGGTCTCAGCCATTCGTAGATGTCCTAATGGAATTATGCTGATACAATAAATTTTGATTATTTTTTTGATTTTACGGTAAATTTGTCTCAAATAAAGTGCAATTGCTGTGTCTTTATGTAAATATCGAACTGATATTTGTGTTAGCTACACTTTTATTTAAAGCGGCTTCACCTGTACTAAGAAATCAATCTTGTATTGTAGAGGATTCTACTTACATATATTTAACAAACTGAGAACAACAATTAAATTATGCTACTCCAGTTAAATAATAGAATGACAAAATAATAGAGATTTGAAGGAATGATGTCGAAAATAATCATATAAGACCGCACGGTCTGAGTTATCTGAATGTACTTTTAGAATAGATATTATTTTAAATAAAATTATTTCCATTTCCATAGGGGAAAAAATCTTTGTTTCTTTTCGCTATCTTTCTGTAACAATTTACTTTTATATCTAATATGGGATATTTTTGTTCATTACACGAGTACTCGTTATTTACAAGATAGATTATTTGGCACGAAACGTGTAATTATAGCAACCAATTTTAATTTATTAACTGTGCATTAAATACTCTATCCTATCGTTTATATCAAATCTGATCTAGTTACTAAGTGTTAAACTAATTTTCGTAGTTATATCGTCAACAATCTCTCTACATATTACAGAATTAGCTACTTACAAGTCTTGTAGAAAACTGTATAGCATAAAAGGCTATAATTTTGTCTGAGGATAAGCTATCATTGCTTACGATTAAAGTAACTACGATTAAAATACTAGTCTTTGGTTGTAATAGTTTGCACAATAATCTAGTAATTCCACTATGTATCTTTGAAATGTTGTGCGTTTGCCGTAACTTGGATGTTCACCGCAAACTATAGCCGCCCACTTAGATCGCCCCAGGGACTGATGATTCAACACTGAAAAGTGCTATTACTTATTTATTATAATAACTGAATTACCGCATATTATCTAACATGAAAAGTAAAGGATATTGTAGTATGTTAAAAAATGTAGTTAATAATAAACTTTTATAAATTGTTGTATTATTATTTTTTTATTTATACGTTTCACTATTGGGTTATATTGTGGCGGCTACACAGTGAGTTATGAGCCTTATGCTGCCTTGCAAATTCAGAGGGCCAACTAAAGTGCTCCCAGACCGTAGTTTGCAAAAACACGATAAAACCATATATTCATCCTGGTTATAATAATAAAATTTTATCAACTCCGTTGAGATGTAACGCCTCCGAAGGTTTTCCATTTAATTAATAAATAAAAACAAAGCAATATTGTAGATAGCTATAATGTAGCCTGTGTAAAATAAATACAAGAAAAGTGAAATGCCAAGTGTTCATAGCTCATGGTTTAATCCAAGGTTCAAGTGCAGACGGTAAAGAGAATGGGTTTCGCACAAAAACTGAGTATACGCGGTTTAATCACCAACTCCATATTTATGAAGCAGTACGGCGAGATCGGCGGCATTCTTAGAGCCAGTCTGAACGAGCGAGTACGTCTATGGATGCTGGGTAACTGAGATTCCTAGTCAGTTTTTATATAGCATTCTGCATGTTGGATATTGCCGACCATGTTATCCTCTTTTGAGGTTTTATATATGTCCTATTGTTGATTATAAAGCTTTTCTAAAATAGGAGAGTAATTTGCTTGCAACATGTTTTTTTTTTGTGTCTTAGTTGTTAGCCTCAAATGGCTATGAAATCTTTACCCGGACTGTGGGCGCTGATCAGGTATGTTTATATAGAAATTTATTTCGAGTTTTCTTCTCTTACATTGACGCAATTTGCTTATGTCCTTTTTGTGTTTTATGACACCCTGAAAAAGGCAAGCGTTGTGACATATTGAATCCTTAAGTCTTTAACCAACGATTATATTATACTTTATAAGATTACTAATTGAAATACAATATATGACGATTCCGTGTGTGATAATCTTAAATTGCTGTATAGTGACGGAGTAAAATTCAATTCACCCACTGTTACCCGAGGATATCGTAAGAAAATACTAAGAGATATAAATATGCAAAGAGTTTTTGGCGGGAATCTAAAACGTCATGTGGTGCTCTTGTATTATATTCGATATCTTAGTGTTTTAACGTGTTATATTAGATAATTTTCATGGCATTTTATGTAATCTGATGTGACGGAACTGCTGAGATGTAGTGAATATCATATAAAAGTGCTTTACAACGTTTTCGTTTTTCATCAAAATTCTCACAAGATACCATCAACAATGTGGCCATAGCACTGTTGATGGCGACAATTTGACTTACTGACGGACAATGACTAATCTGAAGACTAATAACTTGAAGATAATTATAACTCGACACTGGCAACAATGGCTCATTTAAGTAGCTGATTGCCAATACATAAAAATAAGAAGAAGAAGAAATATGCAAATAACATCGATACAAGAGAAGGTAAATTCGAAATAAAATTCTATGACAACACGTCTGATCAACGTAGTATAGTAGTTCAGTTTCTTTCCCCTGGTGTAGGAAGGATCGAGTCCAACAGTATGTGCTGTGTAATAAAGTAATAATGTTAATGATGAATGAGGAAGAATACCATGTTACCATCCCTTTATTTTTGGTGGACATATTAAAAATCGGTTAAGGAATGTAAGTTGATAACATCTTTGGAAAAGAAGGAAAACTCGAAATAAAAGTCAACCTATTTGGCGAGCGTGCAGTAGGCTAACTTCTCTTATCTGGGGAGACCTGACCGAACAGTGCGTCGTAAATCAGCTGAGAAGAATACAAAAATATATTAATGTACACACACTATGTACACAACATTATATGAGAGAATAAATTTCTCCAGTATAGAACTATTGTTCAGAATTGAATGCATTGGCCGTTCGATTAAGCAGGATTTGAACCCGTTATATTTGAAATGTGGGCAATAGCTTTATTTAAAGTAGTATGCGGATTACCACCTCACTTTCTACTTGTTTTTATTGTTCCTTGAACGAAGCAGAAATATATGAGCGCAACTAGGACAAATCTCTTCACCATAGAACATTTGACAATAAAAATAGCATGTAATGTACCTACTACGGAATTATTCTTATAATTCATACATTCATCTTAGCTCACATATGTTCTTTTGTTGATTGTGAGATTCCTTCATAATAGAAGGGAAATTGAACAACCACTGAAAAAAATTCAAAAAGAATAACAAAGAGACAGGATGTATCAGGATTTTATTTTGAATTTTTCCTTTCTTGTACGGATACTTACTATGGATGTTATCGGCATATTATGTTCTTAGTTGTCTTTTAAGATATCCACGATCAAGATGCGTGTAAAGTAGTTGTAATTTAATCTTACTTCGTCACCATAAGAAAATCGTTATATTACAATAACAATAAATTCACCCATTAATTTATTGGGTTTTTATATCATAAAAGAAACCGACAGTGGGCTTCGCTAGCCCTGCCAATATGCAACATGCTTCGTATAACAACGCGTCTTGTCGCGATAAAACAAATTGCTTTAAATTATCAAGCTATCAGTACTGATTATGTTATACGATATACTCGGTAAAACCACAAATTGGAGATCACTTTATAATAAATCCCAGCCCATTTGATGTAAGTCGACCACACTTTAATATACGATAAACAAGTTTAGCGTTTAAAACTTTCATTTAGTTACAATCAAGTCCGCCTAACTTGTATGTAAATAAGAAAAACGGATAATAAGTAAATTACATTTTTATATTTAAATTAGCTGCGCCTAAAGTAAAGGATTGCCGTGGACTATTTAGATTTTAATTATTTTCTTATTTATTGTATATAATACTATGTTTAAAGTTAGTATACATTGATGAAATATGCTTATAAAAATGTATATAAAATGCATATGGATAATGATTATTGCGTGATCGTGCAAATACGTATATATAGATAGGAAAAGAAATGATGCTCCGATGGTTTGGACATGTGGAAAGAATGCCGAACGAACGTCTGGTTAAGAAGATATACAATGCGAAAGTGGAAGGATGTAGGTACCGAGGGAGACCGAGACTAACCTACCTAGACCAGATCGGTCATGTACTGAAGGAAGTTGGAGTCAAGAGTCTCCGAAACCGGCGAGCGTGTATGAAGAGAATTATGAATGTTGAGGAAGCGAGTGAAGTATGCAGAGATAGAGTTCTCTGGCACTCTGTTCTCTCTGCCTACCCTGCAAGGGATATGGCGTGATGATATGTATGTATGTAGATAGGAAAAGCAAAAATTATAAAAGAAAGAATGATCTTGATTTCTGTTGATCTAAGCTCTATATTAGTTTCTTCAATATATTTAAGGTGCAGACGACAATATCTTACAATTTTATTACGTGTACCTATACTACCTAGAGATTAACGAGATTCTGTATAGTAACACTTCTGTACATTATAATATTTGTTGTGTGGAAACGGCTACAACCCTTACATTGTCCGTAAGTGTCGTAAAAGACGACTAAGAGCTTAACATCTATTTGGACTAACTCCAATCCAACAATTACATTCCCAAAGAGCGTTAACGTCAGGCTGGCGGCCGATCTTAAAATCCTTACTAATATTATAAAGTAACTCTGTCAGTCTGTCTGTTTATCGCTCATTCACGCCAAAACTACTGAACCGATCTAAATGAAATTTGGTACACAAATAGTCTAGAGCCTGACAAAGGACATAGGATACTTTTTAATGCAAAAAAGGGTTGTAAAGGGGGATGAAAAGTTGTAAGGAAGTATCGTCAATTTTAAAGCCAGAAGCTTGAAACTTATTTTAAGGCTATTGATTAGATATAAATAAATATGACATTAACATGTTGTAAAAATTTATCCTTAAGGTGTAAAATAAAAATATGGGATGAAAAACTTTAGGAAAGTAACTTTTAAGACGGGCGAAACCGCAAGCAGAAGCTAGTAATAATATAAATCTGACGGAATTAATCAACAGAAAGCGAGTCGTTATTCATCACGATACCGCTAGAACACATACATCTTTAGTCACTGAGCAAAAGTTAAGAAAGTTTGGCTGGGGAAGTGTTAATGCATCCACCGTATAGCCCTGACCTTGCATCTTCAGATTTCCAACTGTTTCAGTCTCTGCAGAATTCTTTACACAGTATCAGGTTAACCTCAAGAGGACTGCTAAAACTACTTGTCGAGTTTTTTTGATCATAAGTTCCAAAATTTCTGCAGCAACGGGATCATGTCACTACTTACAAGATGACAGACAGTCATCGAACAAAATAGCATATATATATATATATATATATATTATAATTAAATCTAAATGAACTTTAAGAAACATAATAGAAATATAATAATTATATAGAATGCGAAGAAACATTTCCCCGACCTTATACTTTATCTACTAATACTTCATTTGGTGACCATGCATGCTGTAAAGCTCTACGCTGTAAAGTATCCGAAACATATTGCAATTAAATTTGTAAAAATAGTTTTATTTTAAAATATAATAGGTTCATTTTATTATCTAGCAAAATAATTACAAGCAAAAGTAATCATTGATAAAGTGAAAATATTTTTCATTGTTCTTGTACACATCAAATTTGAATTTTATTTAAATTACTGAAATTTAGCATTTAATATGCTTAATTATTTATATATAATATGCGTAATCGGGTTTGAATTTTATTTATAGCATTTTTTAATTTATAACTTTCATATTGTGAGTTTTTGAGAACAAACAACATCGCAAATGACTTTAATTAAAAAAAATTCAGTACATCTATATATAAAGAGCATTACCGAATATATTTTTGATATCTCTTTGAACATTGTCATTAATTCACTTAAACATTATCTTTATTATTTTATACAGCAATATAAATTAATTTTGAAATATTAAACATATATAAATCTATATCTATAAAAAAGGATGTTTGTATTTATGATATTGCTAAACTCAGAAACTGTTTGACCGATTATTATGAAAATTGGTATGTATATGTATTTTTTCACGGAGAATGTTTATATTCCCATTGATGTAACTTGTCAACAAGCGCTGCGATATATCGACTTCCACAAGCAAACCAACGGGCTGGGTTTGCTATTATTTTATAAAACCGTGCAACAGTCTTGGGATCATTATTTATTTAATTTGATTGGTAAATTACGCTAGATTATTTTGTTAACATTATTTTCAAGATTTCTCGTAAGTATATCTATTATCTACTCTCTTTGACTTTGTTATACCTCTTTGTATTTGATTTCGGTAGATTAATAAAAAAAACAACATCTAAAACAAAATAATAACCTGTCCTCCATCATTAAAAAATATAGTGTTCTCATCAACAACGCGTACATTTCAGGTTACACCTATGTTGATCTAATGTCAAAGTCACTTAATGTGAGTGTCTAGCACATAGTTTCTGATATCAGAAGGTTACGTTACTATTCTATTATGGATATATTTTTTTCTAGATATACTTTCACTACTATTGGGCTGAACGTGAGAAAGAATTCGCATTGTAGCCTAGCCATGTGGCATTGAATTTCGCAGGTGTGTTCTGTACTACTTGTTTGTATGGTACTTGTAGGCAGACAAAACTAAAAAGGTTTTGGATGATCTAAAAATGGATCGCTTTAATTGCTGTTAAATTATAACACGTTATACTTGCTTCTATTGTAGTATGCTAGATATTGGTAAATGTTAAAATGACAGAAAATCATGATTCCTAAAGGTCAAATGAACTTATTCTAATGTCGGTTCATTGTCAGTTAATTGTAGTTCTCTAGCAATCTACTCAACCCGTACATGAATTCACGTCTGGAGAGTACAGATACAGCTTTATGGCCGCAAATAAACCAAACTCACTTCTCTAATTATAACTTTAGTTACTTATTACAAAATTAGCATAAGACCTTTTACATGTACATATATACGAGTACGTACTGCCCGACTACTACAAGTTACAGAAAACTTAATTGAAGCACTTTCGAGTATTATTCATAATACCAAATATAATAGACCTAAATAATTTATTAGCTTATAATAAGGCTTGTACAACACCCACGGTGGGGACATTATGTATTCTTAATTCGTTAGTATCGTATTATTTAATTTTCTAGAATTTGCAAATAAGCAAAATATTTATTTTATATAAAGCTTTGAGATAATTTTCTGCTGTGCTAAGTGTATTTTCCTAACTAACATGGTGACGGAGTGGCATACAATTCACTACCCCATATCTTACCCGTGGGTGATACCCATCCATTGCCCACCGAAAAAAAAAAAAAAAAAAAAAGTTAGTATTTAAAAGTTAGTAAAAAGTATTACCCGTACGAGACGACTAATATTTAAGAAAAAGTACAGATTCCGCGAAGTCGCACCCATTGAGTTGAATTATAAAAGTTAACTTACCAGGGAATAAAATAACACGGTCAAAAAAAGTTTTCGTTGAATATTTATGATGATGTATAACAAAAACAATTCAGTCCATATCGCTTAACAACATCAAAAAATGTTAAAAATTCCGCTGTACTAACTTTACGGTCTCGTATCAGTTATAGGGTTTACATACGCTCTGTTCCGTTACGTCACGCATTGACACACTTCGACCAACACGACACACTATTTTTAATACTGTGTTTTCATTTTGTGTTATAGTAATAACAAATGTGTTTTGCAATTTGTTCCAATTTATATATAAAAAAAAAGTAATGAGTCATTTTGCTTGCGCTTTGTAGTTTCAAAGAAAGTCATAAAAAAGTCTTACGAGTTTACTCCGCCGTGGTTTTACAAGGTTGATAGTTATCGTTTCCGGTCATTTTACATTATATAACATTGTTACATATTCTTACTTCCTATACGGTAACATAACACTATATTTAATTGAAAAAATAAGCTTAACAATTTCTGGAAACATCAATTACAAATATTTTATCTAATACTTTCTCACCATTAACAATTCTAATACGGCATTATATTTCGTTTTGATAATAACTAAACGAATACATGTATGGTGACACATTAAAATACAATCTGTCACCACTTCTTAAATTCCTGGAGGATTCTGGAAACCGGCTAAGAGTTCACTAAAATAATAAGCAGTAAAACTTTCCTGGGAAACTCAACTACGATCGTCAACCCGCCTGCAAAGCTAGGTGATTGAAGAAAGTTTAAATCCACCAGTGGACGTCGATAGACTGATGTAGATGGAAAGTATTTTTTAGGAGGGAAATTTTAAAATTTGTTTTATCTTGTGACTTCCTAGTTTGCATTATCAATCTATGGACTGTAATGAAAGACTAACTTACGTACATAGGCAAAAGAAACTACAGAAATAAGCTCTTGAAAGATAGAGGACACTAATGTCCTCTATCTTTCAAGAGCTTATAATTTTAAAGTTGGTGTTACGTAATGTCTTTAATAATCGTAATGGTAGTAATAAGCTTTCACTGCGGCTGTTGATGTTCCATGTTCAAATTCTGCTTCTGGAAACAAATATTTTTAGGACAATATTTTTTAGACTTTCTGCAACATTTCTAATGAAATTCTCAATTTTTCAAGTTAGATATTCTAAACACTAATAAGGATCAATTCTCAATAAGTATATGTAAACTAGAATTAAATAGTAAAATACTCGTACTAAGAATTAAATAATGTCTTTATATCGCGGGGCACTATTTTATAATACAAATTTCTAATTTTCATGCATGGGAACCAACCTGTGACATTGGACACTCATTCTAGTCGTCACTTACACTACTACATGTAATTTCTGCAGTCGAAATGTGGATGTTTTCTCTACTTTCATCTCCTCATAAAAGTATAAATGTCTAAAAAATAGGTAACTTGAGTAAAATTAATGAAATAATAAAGCGATTATTGCACGTAACAATATTGTGTATGGAATGCATAAAACATTATACCTTTTAATATCATTGCAAAGGTCTTCTTACCAAAGTCTTTGTCAAAAACGTCAATAGCATATTGGGTAAGTGGCGCGAGGAGACATCGTTATTCTTATATCTAACTGTGGGATTGTAATGGCATTTACAGTGCTAATTCTATACGTAGTGAACCGATTAATAATTGTTTGATTCATTCGCATTATTGCTGTAATATTAGTGATTATATTAAGGGTAACTTTCCTTCCTTAGACTTATGGTTTAAATTACGGATTAACTAACCTCATTATCTCAGCTCATATATGTCCCACTGTTGGGCTCCAGTCTCCTCCATAAGGGAGGGTAATTGACATATTATACCGCGCTCAGACGTGTTGGTATAGGGTTTTGTTTCGAGTTTTCTTTCTTTCGCATAGATGTTATATGCGTTTTATATCCCTTAGTCGTCTCGTACTATCACCCATGCGTAAGATAGTGGGTGGTGAATTGTATTCTTACGCCGTCACCACACTTTAACTAACCTAACTGGCTCTAAATGCGTTGATTACTAACGATGATAATATACATGATAAATTAAGGAAATCAAATAGATGTAAGATAGTCTAAAAGCAGTGACAAATATCAATTTCGTAGCAGTTCTATAATGGAATATTTACAGTTCAATTACCTCGTTTGACTATTTTATAGCTTGTAGCAGATTGTTGATGTTATTGATTATTCTATTACCGGTTCGAGATCATCATTAATTTATCTACTACTAGCTTCTGTCCGTGGCTTCGCTCGCGTAAAAGGTTACTTTCTTAAAGTTTTTTTTCCCCTATTTTTATTTTACCCCTTAAGGGTATTTTTTTTTCAAAATGTTATAGTCATTTCATATTTATATCTACTCAATAGCCTAAAAATAAGTTTCAAGCTTCTGGCTTTAAAAATGACGATATTTCCTTACAACTTTTCATCCTCCTTTACAACCCTTTTTTTGCATTAAAAAGTAGCCTATGTCCTTTATCGGGCCCTTGACTATCTGTGTACCAATTTCATTTAGATCAATTCAGTAGTTTCGGCGTGAAAGAGCGACAGACAGACAGAGTTACTTTCGCATTTATAAAATTAGTAAGGATTATCAAGGTATTGATTTTATATCTATATTGCTGTTTATATTAAATTCATGTTTGTTTTCTTTTAGTTAAAATAAAAAAAATCTAGATAAAATTCAATGAATGTTTACCTACATATAATTCACCATGATAATAATGATTCATGATTGCGACAGAAGCGGCTGTAGGCGGCTGCAGGCACCGTAATATGGTTTTATTTACAGCTGCCATAATAAATAAAATATGAAAAGTATAATTTTTAAATTCAAGTTGGAAAAATGTACAAGAAATGCGTAATTTAAAAAAATTGCAGCTAGACCTTTTTATGAATACTATTTCTTGGCTCGAACGTTTATACGTGCACTTACACTCGTTCGCGTAAGAGCTACGATAAAAGCACGAAATGTTGGTTCTAAGACATCTTCAAACCTGACCTGTTTCACTTCGACAAACACGAGACGTTGCGAATTTCATTTGCAGTTACAATTTGTATTAGTTATATGGATGCAAGATTAAAAAATAGGATATTCTTTCATTTTTTGTTTCTTGATATTCTGCGTAGATATTTTTTATATTAAAATTATTGTTATATTGACTCATATTTATTGGTTAATATCTAGTTATATCATTTTAGTTAACATTGTCTTAAAAATGTAGCTTGTATGTTTGCCAGCACATATCACTTACAAACGGTCATGAGCAAATACCAATATTTAACAAGCTATTGAAAAGCAATTGGCCCATAGCTTGAATTTGTCGTCTCACTTGCTCTTTCCGTAATGGATATTATATTTCCTATTTCTATAATTCTTGATCGTCAGTAGATTTACATCTGTAAGCATAATCTCCTCCGATAATCGTAGTTTAACGATTGTTTTACATTTTCTTTAACTTTTATTATTAGATGATAATAATTTTGGAGTCTATAAATGACCAAGTATAATATCCCTGTTTATATTTTAATTTAAGTGTATCTACCTGTTTATTATAGATTCATTTTTTTTCTTCTTTGCGGGAAATGATTAAGGCAACAAAACGTGTATTGAAAATTAATAACTAGAAATGAATTTGGCATATGAAAATATAAAATATAATGTTACATAGCAAAATACTGAAATAGTAAAAACTAAATAAAACACCAAGAAATCCCTGAGATTAGTTTCATTAGTTCTCTACGGCTAATACTCGTGTAAACATCATATATGTACATAATATAATGTCCTCTCTTACTCAAGTGTCGTAATGGCATATTGATTTAAATGTTAACAGCGTTAGCGATGTAGTTATTTATAACCAAAGTAATGTTGATTTGCCTTGGTCAACTTTGTTAAATTAAGCAATAGTTTTGAGAACTATTTGAACGGCAATTTTCATCAAAGAACTAATTGCCTGTATCAAGACAGGCTACATGATGAATGTACGAAATCAGTAATTACTAATATTGACACGCCGCTTACACACCTAGTTTAAATGGTAATAGCTTGTTTACATTTCGTAAACTAATCCCGATGACTATATTCGGTTTTGTATGTCGATGTAGATGCCTTGGGTAGGTACTTAAGTTAAGACATAACATACACCATTCTACGAATCTACGCATTATTATTCTGGATTCAGTTCTGTTAGTGTATATTTGTAGCCCTATTTTCTATCTTCGTCTCGATGGGATAGGCACACATACATATACTGCGACAAGTGATTTTTAGCTCTGGTAATAGAAATTGAGCCCAATTATCGTTTATAAAGCACGATTTTAAATTTCGAATCTGGCAATGAGATATTTTGACAGAAAACCATGAAAAACTTATTTTTGGAACAAGAATTCAAACTTGGGGAGTGTGCTGTCACATGGCTATTGTATTATAAGCTATATTCAAATAGCAGTATTTAATTTAAAAACAATCATACTTATATAATGGGTGTATGCCTTAGAATATAGATCTAAGCACACACCAGACAGAAATAATAACTTCACCAAGGCGAGGTTAATAATACGAAATACAACATTTTTTTTGTTCTACTTTCGTAAAGTTAAAATATTTTCCATGTAGTAACGGACTAAGTGTACAATTCACTACCCCCTTCTTGTTCGTTGGGCATATTGAAAGTCGCTTAAGATATATATTAAGCATTTAATCAAGAGAAAGAAAACACGTAATAAAACCCTATATTAACTAGTTAGTATAAGGTCAAATTCTCTCCCATCGCGGATGAGACTTGAGCCTGGCAATGGGATGTCAATGAATTGAAATGATGAACATTTAAAATATTTATACGTATATTTATAATAGTGTATAATTATCTGGTAAAATTACTCTCATCTGGTGATTTGCTCTAATTGATTGTCATTCCTATCTTATACTCTAAAAATGTTCTCTTAGTCGACGAGAGCCGACTTTACTTAAAGGAGCGATATGCGATATGTAGTCGAGGGTGATGACTCAGTCTTATTCAATACCTACAAAATAAAGTGCATAGCCCGCCTAATAGTTTTTTTCCATTTCAATTTGAATAATAAAAATCCAAAAAATACATGGATATTACACGTATTTCACCATATGGCGAAGGTTTAAGAATATAATATGTTACCACTCCGTATTTGCTCGTGTGGGTCGCAAAAAGTCCGGAAGGAAATATAACACTAACTACAAACGCCAAACTGTCTGCCAAGCGCAGCGGTTTCTGCATTATCTAACTCTTCACTTTATATATCTAGGAGATCTTGTTATAATGGTTGTACCATTATAATAATTATATTCGTAATAATTAATATTTAGTATCTATACAGAAAGTACGCAGAATTAATATACAAATTAAGTCATCATCGTCATTTCAACTCATAAAAGTCGCACTGTTAAGCTCGAGGCTCCTCCACAATAGGAAGGAAATTGACCTACTATACCACGCTAGTTAGATGGATTAGTATAGTCTTTTATTTCGAGTTTTCTTTCTCTTGCACATATTTTATAGGCATAACATATTATTTATTCATTTTTAACGCCTGATACCCACCCGACACTCGATAGAGAGTGGTTAATCGTATTCTTACTGTGGGACTAGGTTCGTATAGGGTTTTATTTCGAGATCTCCCTCTCTTGCATAGATGTTATATTGCATATTATTTCACTTAGTCGTCTTTTACGACACCCACGAACAAGATAAAGAGGCCGTAAATTGTATTCTTACTCTGTCACTACAATGAAATATTGTATTCTAACAATATACTCAAACTAAAAACTAATGGAGTCTATGTTACTTATGATTAATATATGTTTCGTTAAAATTTATTGATAAGCTTGTTACGACATGATATTCCTCGGTAATAATCTAGCTTTGACAGATGCTAAAAGTT
Organism: Lymantria monacha; assembly: GCA_905163515.2. Lineage (NCBI taxonomy): Eukaryota > Metazoa > Arthropoda > Insecta > Lepidoptera > Erebidae > Lymantria > Lymantria monacha. Next base: position 19,491,339 of record LR991094.1, on the reverse strand, counting down.
GAAACAATAGTTGTTTACGTAACAGAAAGTCATCGGTCACAGAGTAAAACGTGACTGGTGCGGCGAGCTAAAAGCAGTAGTCGCCTTTTAATTGACGGCGAAAGTTTTGAACGCGGCTGCTATCATCAGTTGCATAAACTACGCTCGTTTTACACGCCAGTTTGGAAGGAATGTTGAAATATCTTTGACCCTCTGATTTGTTACGTTATACTGTAACATCTTAACTGAATCATTGAATGTTTACGCTTAGTGACATAATGTTCTTTTCGGCGTTGGATTTACGATTTACTTTCTGCGGTTAACCGTTATAAAGCTACATCTATTGCATTTGTGGTATTGTTGCTAGACTTTATTACAGAGTAATAAAGAATATTTTAGGTTGGGATATAAAAAAAACATTGTTATAATTTGCTAGGTCGCACGCAAGCGGGCGTTACTCTTGCGGTAAGATAGGTATATCACGAAACGGGAAAATTTGTATCTGTGTTACTCTGAATGAGTGTGGATGAAATAAAATTTGGCTATCTTAAGGTTTTTTAATTTCACACATAGTTAAAATAAATATGATTTAATACATTTTTTGTTAGAATAAATGTAATGGTAATATAGGTAAGGATCAACTTACATTTCATTTTAATTTATCGATATACACAAATTTGGGCAATTCGTTAATATATTCTTTATTATGCTATAGATCTCCAATGTTAGGGATAAGCAATTATTTATTTTATTTCAACAGACTATGGTTTGAAAACCATCCGTTCCGTCTGGGTTGACGAAAGGGTGGCGTTCACCCCCATAACCCACCGTATTTTTGCCCCATCGACATTGAGCTGACCATAGGTACCAATTCCTTAATGTTCTTGCCTGGCCCAGCGGTTGCTCCGTTAGCTCGTTTTAATACTCCAAGGAGAAAATAACGTGGAAAACATATTTTATTCTTGCCCTGCCATCACAAAACAACATAATTGTGTGTCATGCACATATATGTATGTGTATTGAAATACCAAGAATACGCACTTCGTTCGTTTTCTTGTGAAAACTGAGAATAATTTGTAATTCAGAACAATTTATATTTAAAAGAACGTTTAACTGTGGCTTACTGAAATAGGTAAGGTAATATTTCTTTATATAATACAACAATTACTTAATGTGTTACCATAATTTCTATGTATTTTGAGATAAATTCATCAATAAATGGTAAAAATAATCAAGAAATTTATACTTGGCAACCTTAAAATCTTGTACGAAATTTAATTGCTTGAAGATTATTTATAAACATCAGTTTCGAAAACTCAGCAAATATAGTAAAAAACGGTGAAGATTCATTACTCTGTGTATAATAAACAGAATTATTTATACGTACTCTTAAGAATAAGATGCTTTAGGTACCAAATAAGGCTATCTGATCTTTTTGCGTAGGTTTGCATAATTATATTAATACCTACTTCAACCATCATGGTTGTATTCAGTTTGTCAGTAGGCACGTATCTAATTTAGATGAATGCGGCATTTTTGAAATAAACCGAACATGGAAATAATGATTTCATGGATATTTTGTTCTTGATATTACCTTTTTTATTTGTTACGGCCTTGGCGGTCAGCCAGGGAAGCTACGTTGGAGCCCTACTCTTAGAGGAAACCAATATATTCTGAATAAAGAACTGCTAAGTTCCTTTCGTTTTCACAGAAGTGAAGATTGTGCATGCCGCAATCTTTCTCTTTTTCCACTGATGAGCACAGGCCTTGTTCAGAATAGGAGAGAAACTGTCTGATCTGCTACAATGTTATAGCCGGTAAGACAGATTGGTGTAGTTTTTTTTTCAAATTTGACTTCTCTTGCAGTACTGTTATCTGCTTTTCCTTGAGTCGTCTGTTATCATTAGGGGTCGTCTGTTATCATGGGAAAGAAATAGGATGGTATTGTTTTCTTACTCTATCACCACACAGAATAACTTTTTTTACTTATAATTATTTCGTTTAATAGGTACTCTATAACAATTTAAAGTATATTTCGGCTTGCGATTATTCCGTCCTTAGCTTTAAAAGTTATAGTCTTAACGATAAGCTTAATAAAATTAATGGTTCGCTTCACTACGTAATTGAAAACGCCAGCTGAATATAGTAAAGAGTAATTGTATACAGTAGTTATTATTTTATAAATGTTTGGTTTCCATCGGTTTACTTCATCACAGGTTTAGCACCTGTGATGAAGTATTAGCTATTCATGTGATTATTAGTATCTATTTTATGGTTGCTATTGATTTATATTACGTGTATGGCAGGTTTGCTGTCCTCTCCATCGCCCCGGCTGGATCGGGCGGGACGTGACTGTCCCATAGCCTGACCCAAAAGAATAATATAGGCGTTGAATGTTATTTATGCATTTTAGTTTACTTTTGTTAAACTTGCTCATATTTACTTCCAGTTTTACACTTATTTCAATAAATAGGTTCTTCTATAATCAAAATCATTTTATTTCAAAATAGGTATTTGATTGAGATTACGAGTGAAAGTGGCAATATAATGACAAATTTGAAAGGCAAGCTTTTGTCTTATTGATATGTGATGAGACGGTACAAGTATAACATTGCTACATATTTTGTCGTATATTATTGTAAAAAGATATAAACGTTAAAAGTAGCATGAAAATTGAAATGGATTGTAAAAGATGATATAGATAGATATGATTTAAAGGTAGAAATCACGTGTATATATTTATATACATTTGGAATAAAGGAACATGATACGCTCGTTTTAATGTGGTATATGGATAGGAGTTAGCTGTGATACATATGTATCATATGTATAATTGTATACATATATATATATATATATATATATATATATATATATATATATATATATATATATACATATATAATCGTATTGCAAATAACATCACAACTTGAAATCAAAAATTGAATTACTCTATGTTAATAATATTATAATTTGCTAGTACACACAAAAGGGTTGATTGAGTCTGTATGTGACGCAATCAATGTCGCTACAGAGGCACTGAATTGAAACAAATTACCCCACTTTATCGCAATATGAGATTTAATTTTATGAAACAAATTAACATTAATAAACCTTTGTGTATTTGTTTGCTAATTTTCACACTTAAAAATACTATCATGATTTATTAGTCCTTATTTGGGTCATTACAAAGTCACCTTGCTCTATGTAGGCCCAGGCTAAAGACTAATATATTGCGCGCTCATCTGTCGCACAAAGGTTGTATAATATTATAATTAGTTGTTAGATGCGACTTTGAAGGTTTCATAGAATAGGTTTACCAGAGGATATTGCGATAAATTTACAAAGAGCTATTGTACAACATAAAATACTTTTTATTGCCTAAACGTAGGCAAAGTCATTATCATTGTCATCTTGTTCTGATTTCAATTATTGGGGATGTAATATCTATTCTTCTTCCCCGTATATATTGTAAGTAGTAGTATAGTATTTGTAGCCGCTACCACAAAGCATTTTATACGTACTTATATTTATATACACGAATAAATACCAAAACATTCTTTGTCTGATGGAAAGGGTACAATTTATATCAAAATTATTATTGCCCAACTCAAATAAAATAGTACCTAACTTATAATTTAAACTCGATAGGAAAATATATTTTATAATTAATTGTTTTTTTAATATGATTCTGTGAATTTTTTGCTAACCCCGGGGCGAACGTAGCTATCACGTAATACATATTTTCTCGTTTAACGTAATCGTGAAAAATATTAAATTCTCGATTACCGTGGCAAGCACATTGTACTGTGTTAGAGACCGTAAGACGTAAGTATAACATTTATAACATTTTCCTTATTAATAAAGTTTCTTACGCAGCAACATCATGTTACTATAATCAATAATATATGTATAGCATTATTATCACATTAGAAGAATAGGTCAACATTTCAATTTAATTTATTAATTTCATTATGAGTTTGCATATATATCGTATTGTAATAAGCACATGTGTATGTGCATAATAGATATGTATTTGTTTACCACAATTGCGGTGAGATTGTAAATTAAATTAATATTTTATGCGATAAATGGTATATATTTTGTAACATACATAAGTCTGAGAAATATAAATAATGTATTTAATATTCAATATAGATTGTGCTGTGTGGTAGGAGAGGCTACGAGTATCACTAACCCTTATTTTGCTCGTGGATATCGTAAAAGAGACAACTAAGAGATATCGTCCTAAGGACTAAGAGCTATATAATTCCATCGGATGCCGTTTGGTCAACAATTACATTTGCAAGGAGAGTTGACGTCAGGCAGGCGGCTGGTCATAAAACTATGGCCAATAACTTTTGCAATATGTACGAAGAGGCGTTCGTATTGAGTCGACCCTAAATTGGGATAAGAGCAAGAGAATAATGATGATGATTCAATATAGATTTGTGATAATATAGTAGATAATATTTCGTGAGCTATGGATATATAAAAAAAACCTTTTTGTTTATGAACAACACACCAACATTAAATCTTAATCCATCGCATAAATTAAATAAATTTAATTTAGATACATGAGCGAGTATTATATCTGTTTTGTTATTAATAATCTATTAATTTCAAATTATCTCAAAACTGTGTTAACACGATTTGCATTAATAATAATTGTATCGTATTCACTTAGTAGTTAATAGGTTCACATATCATGATTTATCATTTATACACCTATATGTACCTACTATAAGGCTTTGATAATGTGGTTTATAATATATGTATATCTAACTTTACTGAGTATTCTTTCTATTCATTAATAATCATTTTCCGTATAGTGGCCCCCTATCTTACCTGTGGGTGATCGAAAAAACCAGTCTAAGCGATATAATACGCATATAACATCTTTGCAAGAGAAGGAAAACACGGAACAAAATACTATACCAATACGTCTGACCAGCGTGGTATAGTAGGTCAATTTCCCTTCCATTATGGAGGAGGCTCGAGCCCAACAGTGGGAAATATATACGAGCTGAGATGATGATGATGATGATTAATAATTAGAATTAAAAATAAAATCTTCTTAATTAAAAATAGACTTAACAAAATTATTAATTGTTACATTTATAATTAATCCAGGAGAAGAAACTAATGTAGAATAAATAGTAGAGACTTAAAATAACAGGTGTAATTTTGTTACAGAGACGGGAAGCACGGATAAGAGCAATGGTATGAAGGAACCGGGATCACCTGAGGAATTGGTAAGAATTCATAATTTTAATTCAAAATCAAATTTTTAATGTTTCGTAATTATCGAATAGTAATTTAAATTAGGAAATTAAACTTTCTATGTATTTATATAAAATAAAACCTATTAAGATTACATCTTAGATATCGCATTACGTTCGCTACGTAGTTAATTGTACTTGCAAATATTTATTTTCCTATCTAAAGAATGTAAAATTGAAATAATACGTCAAATATGAACGATTCGTATATCCAAAATATGCCTTTAGCATATATCCTCTCTTTTATATACGATTTTCTATTCGTAAATGATATAAAGAGTCGACCGTCGGCAATGTGTTTCACAGATTGATCTTCGCAAAGAAATGCCGGGTATCCAAAATCAAGCTTTTTGGATTCGTTTGTGATCTTGTTTGAGGCGGATCAATCTGCTTGAAGTTTCAAGTTTTATTCTTTTGCGTATTTGATATTCTTGTGTGGCAGTTGATATTTTTGTAATATTTTATTTATATTGTTTTGTGTAGTTTATTTGAAAGTCGGTATTGATAAATTATGGTTTAAATAAACTGAAATAGATATACATTTATCTACGATCCGTAATCGAGTGCGTCTATTCGCAGGGAAATTTGGCAGCACTTGATATTATTATTCAATCTGTACGTCAACTGATTAAGAAAGATTTTCGTATCAAGAGTGTGATTTGAGACGATAAATGGAAGTGTTTTTTTTTAAAGTTAGTATCGCCCATATAAAGCCTTTATTCCATTATTGGTGTTTAATGACAGCACAAAATGAATATCATCTTTAATAATATCGTAAATATAATATCATCTTTAAATATCTATAACAAAAAAGAAAGGTTTTTCGTTACCTTCAATAAAACTAACATCAATGACTATTTTAATACCATTAACGGCGATATCAATTTGAAAATATGAATAAAATTTATCCCCTTCAGCCATTCGCAGCAGTTTAGCGCCAAGATTATGGGATAATAAAATTATAATGAAAGCTGAAAAGGCTTTGTAAAGGCATTTACTCTTTGTGATGTTTTATTAAAGAGCGTGATGTACTATGAAGTGAAAATGTAATAATGCCTTTTCTTCAAATATGATTTTGATTTTTTTTTAAGTACTGAAATGTTTTATTGACCCTTGTATAGCAACGTAATAAATTGTTATGTACTGGAATATCAGGTGGTTCAGGAAATCATATTTGCTTAATGGTGCAGTGTACAAATAAACTTTCGGTATGGTGATGGAGTAAGAATAATAGATGTTGCCTTTTCTTCATTTTCTGTATGTATTATAACGGACACTTAAGGATGTATCCAGATACAGAGAACAATAACAATAAGGATATTCCTGCTATAGATAGAAAATTTGATTTAAAATCCGGCTTAGCAATTCATTATTAGCTTAGCTTATATTTGTTCCACTACTGAGCGCAAACCTCTTCTACAGTAGGAGGGAAAAGTGACTTACTATACCACGCTGATTAGACGGGTTGGTATAGGGTTTAGAGTTTTTTTTCTCTTGTATAGATATTATTTGCATAAAATATCACGTAGGTACACGTTCTTTTAAGACACCCAAGGGTAAGAGAGTTGGTCGTGAATTATATTTTTATTCCGTTACCATATTATTTTCAATTAGCAATTATTGTATATTTGACTAAATTTGTACCTATAATGAAACTGTGGTTTTGACAAACCTTTAAGTCCAGCTTAACTGATATCGACAGTTTTTTGGTATGAGGGGAAATTTACCTAGATCCAATTTAGACTCTTTAGTTGTTTTTTACAACTTTTACGCGAATTAATTGCGTTTGTAGTATTAGTAATCGCCAGCAGAGATCTTATAAAATAGAATACTATTAAATATTTTAAATTCAAAATCATTCATATTCATCATCATATCAATCATATTTTACAATTCTATTGATATTATAACGTTTTGACTTTTATAGTAACGAAAGTATAACAGATTTTAATTTATACAATGGTTATTTAGACTGCATGAAATTAATTAGACTGCACAGATGGCATAGTGATTTAAATATCGACCTTCCGTACCAGTGCCGTGGGTTCGATTCCTACGCAGGACAATACTTTGTGCTATCCACAAACTATTGTCTTGAGTCTAAGTGTAATTTGACTGCGTTAATTATATATTTGTAGTCCCCTATAATGCAAGGATTTCCTTAATGGCGTCTTTAAAAAAAAAATATATAAACCTGATACTTATAACCGAAATGGATCACGCAGAGATGTAACTCACCTATACATGTACACACCATAAAATGAATTTCACGTAACAGGAAGCATGCCTATTATCTTCATACAGCTTTCAATTTGATCTTTCTATTGAGAATTGTCAGAAAACCTTACACAAGAAGACATGATATGACACTAGCAATCAGGCGCGGCTCAAGCACATGTAGTGCCCGTGTGCAATCAATAACCTGGCACCCTCTTGTACCAAAGTGAGTGAACAAAATGGAATAGGTTGATGGTTACAAGCGGCTCTCGGCGCCCCCTAACACCCGGCGCCCGGGTGCACCGCACCCTCTGCACTATAGGTAAAGCCGGCCCTGCTAGCAATAACTTGCCATACCATAATCACCGACCTTACTTTTTTTCCATTAGGGACTAACAGATGCCAATCAAACGTGTTTCGATTGCGATTTGGACGTTAGCACCGGGTATTATACAACAAATAGCCTGTCCAATCAAACCGATGATAGATGACACTCGGCCCTTTGCGATTGTTCCCTTCAAATTTATGTTTAATTGGCTTGTATAGACTTCTGCTTGTCGACTGAACTTCATTAGTTTTTTTTTATTTTTTGGTAACGCAGTGGCTAAAAATGCATTTTTCGCATGCCCGCCCGGGTGGGGTATGTGGGACTCGCAGGCCCTGAAGGGGTCACTGAATACCCACTAAAAAACCAACTGCGAGCTGTTAGCCGTTGGGGCTTGAACTTCATTAGAGAAATGGGATTGATTATATATGATATATATCCCTAAATATTATCACGATGAAGTTGACATATCGCTTTATGAATCAACGTTCGTTGGGTATGATAACGAGTTCGGAGGCAATCTCGAATCAAAATATGGTATTTAGGAGGAATGAATGAAGTTAGAATGAAAACTAGGTTGATTGAAAATATTGAAGAAGTCTCAGGAAACATTTGGATGTACGTGGAATAGGACCCCATAAAATATCATTTAGAACGATCTATATCATAATTTATAGGGGTGCTTATTTTCAATAGTGTCGATGTACTAATGGACAGATGGATAAATATTGAATGACTAGTAAATATAGTTTTACTGGTTTGTTTCAGTGAGTGAAGTCCTTGAGTGCTAATACGTACTATTAGGTACAATACTGTGTGGCAGCGGCTACGAATACTACCAACCCTTACTTTGCTCTTGGATGTCGTAAAAGACGACTAAGAGCCTTATAACGACCTGGGCCAACTCATCGTCGGTGATAAAATTATTGCCAGTAACTTTTACAATATCTACTATGCAAGAGGAGTACATGTGGAAAGAATGCCGAACGAACGTCTGGTTAAGAAGATATACAATGCGAAAGTGGAAGGATGTAGGTACCGGGGGAGTCCGAGACTAACCTACGTAGACCAGATCGGTCATGTACTGAAGGAAGGTGGAGTCAAGAGTCTCCGAAACCGGCGAGCGTGTATGAAGAGAATTATGAATGTTGAGGAAGCGAGTGAAGTATGCAAAGATATTCTCTCTGCCTACCCTGCAAGGGATATGGCGTGATGATATGTATGTATGTATGTAAGAGGAGTACATATTGTATCGTCTCCGAATAATTAGGATGGGAGTAGGAGAATGATGATGATGATGTACTATTAGGTACAATTCATATCTTAATGGATGGAAAAGAAATATACAGGACAGGCAAGCGTGTCGGTATGGAAGGAAGTGTATTGTGTAGTCACGCTTCAATCCCTCTACCGACGACGTCCACATCAGACCCAGTAGGCAACAATGTCATTATCTCCACTCTTGGCATAGGTGGCGATCATAGTTAGTGTTATATGTTTCCTTGGAGAGTACTGTTATCCATTCTCCTGATGGTCCCTTAGCCAGTTTTTATAACTCCCATGAGAATATAAGGGGTAGTAATATATGTATTCACAACGTATTACTATATGCATATTGTATAGATACCCAAATAAATTGAGAGGAGTATGATGGTGATGACGGAGTAAGAATACAATAGTCATCATTTCTTCCTTTGCTGTGAGTGATCTTAAGATACGACTGGGTCACGTAAGCGTGTTATATTAGGTAAATTTGCCTCTCATTGTCTTAGGTTCTATCCCAAACGTGGGATGTATATAAGCTGAGATATTGATAATGATTATTTAAATGATTATGGCTGAACGTTAAAAATGTACCAGAATACCAAATGCATAAATTCAAATGAATTCCTAAAAAAATGGGTTTTGGATGTTCGCCAAAGTCAGTTGCGGCGACGCGACGGAGTTATAAATAAATAAGAATACGATAGCCGTTTATTCTTCACTTAAATACTATTGGTAAGAAATATAGGATAAACATTATTCCTATTGTGGAGTTGGGTTATATAAATAAAATGTGTCAACACCTTGCCTATGGATAAACAGGGGACCACCAGGAGAAAGTGGAGTTACATTCTCCGAGTAAATATAAATATTAATTGTGATTGTTAACTAATGTCAAATTTGGTGATTATGGTGTTATTATCCTTCGAAGTCCTATATCATTCAGAGGACGGTGTAAGATTGATGGATTGATCTAAAGATCAATATAATATATATTCGCAAGGAACTATCGAATGCAAATAGTAGCAAGATTGTTTTGAGTTACATTTTTCTGAGGAGGTCTATTTCCAACAGTGAACATTTATGGTCTGATAGATGGAAAGACTGATAAAAATTGTTACACATACATACATATCATCACGCCATATCCCTTGCAGGGTAGGCAGAGAGAACAGAGTGCCAGAGAACTCTATCTCTGCATACTTCACTCGCTTCCTCAACATTCATAATTCTCTTCATACACGCTCGCCGGTTTCGGAGACTCTTGACTCCACCTTCCTTCAGTACATGACCGATCTGGTCTAGGTAGGTTAGTCTCGGTCTCACTCGATACCTACATCCTTCCACTTTCGCATTGTATATCTTCTTAACCAGGCGTTCGTTCGGCATTCTTTCCACATGTCCGAACCATCGGAGCATTCCCTTTCGCATCTTTACACCAATACTCTCTTTCATACCTACTCGCTCTCTTACGTCGTCGTTACGAATGCGGTCGGTCAGCCTAACTCCACAGATTTTCCGCAGAGATCGCATTTCGACCGCATTAATTTTACTATCATACTCTTTTCTGCATACCCAACTCTCGCTTCCATACAGTAATGTTGGGACAAGCACTGCGTTATGTATTGCTACACGTGCCTTCTGGCTGAGGTGGTGGCTGCCGAAAAGTTGCCCCAACGCTCCGTTCACTCTATTTCCCGCATTCACTCTTCGCTCTATATCAGTGGTGTACCTTCCATCTCGGCTAAATCCACATCCAAGATATACAAATTCATCCACTTGCTCTAGTACATCATTACCTATTGTTACTCTTACATCTGTTCTGGTTTTATCTCTTTCAAAGACCATTATTTTGGTTTTGCTCACATTCACGCGTAGACCCCTTTTCTTACAATCTTCTGTCATTGTGTCAACTAGGGTCTGCAGGTCAGTTGCTGACTGTGCCAGCAGGACTGCATCATCTGCATAAAGCAGAGCAGTGACCACTGAGTCGCCCATCTGGACTCCCACATTCATATCGTTCAACCTTTGGAGACATTTATCCAGATATATGATAAACAGCCTGGCTGACAGAACGCACCCCTGCTTAACGCCGATATTGGCGTCAAACCAAGGTGACATTCCATCATCCAGCCGCACACAGGCTCTACAGCCCATGTAACTGAACTGCACAGCCTGTAGCAGTTTACCGTTAATACCATACTCCGGTAAAATGTCCCAAAGTTCCTTTCGTACAACCGTGTCAAATGCTCTCTCCAGATCCACAAAACTGCAGAAAAACCTCTGACCTAGAGCCAGATGCTTCTCCACAATGTTGCGCAGAGAGAACACTTGATCCATGCATCCCCTTCCACTCCTGAAACCTCCTTGTGTCTCACACAGTAAACCATCGGACACCATCCTCATTCTCCTTTCAATAACTTTGCCATACACTTTTGCTGCCAAACTGGTCAAGCTTATGGCTCTGTAATTTGCGCAGTCATAACGTGAACCCTTGTTTTTAAACAAAGGCACGATGACTGCGCTATTCCAGTCCCTGGGAACCATTCCCGAGCTCCAACATAAATTGAGGAGCAACAGGAACGCCTCCCAGACACAAGAGCCACCGAGCTTGATCATCTCGGCAGACACCATATCAATGCCCGCTGCCTTACCATTTTTCAAACTTCTTATCGCCCATTCAACTTCATCCATACTGATGCCATCGGAGGACGCCGTTGTCGAATGTTGATCTACTAAACCACATCCAACACCGGCGCCAACCGTAGCATCCGCATACATATCGCCAAAATATTCACTCTATCGGCTTAACACGTCTTGTGTTTGTGTAAGAATGTCTCCACCTTTAGACCTTATTTTATTCATTCTGAAGGCTGACCAACCACCCCGAGACTTCTTCACCTCCCTCCAAAAGAGTTTGGTGTTACCCTCGAAGTTTTTAGTCAGCCTATCTTCTGCACTCATACTTGCTCTATCACGTTTCTCTTTCACTAAGGCCTTGGTGTCATTCTTACATTGCCGATATATTTCTTTCTTCTGTTCAGTCATACTGTCATTCAGATTCAAAGAAGAGACATAGTCCAGCCACGCTTTCTACTTTTGCTCTACGGAAGCTGCCACTTCCGCATCCCACCATGCATCACCATTTGTTTTTCTATGCTTCTTTGAACTTCCACATACTTCTTTCGCTGTATCTACCATACTCTCTTTCAATACTCTCCAGCATTCTTCAATGTCCGATTGCGGCTGGTTTGCCATCGTCAGCCGTTCTCGGACACCCTCTGCATACTTTTCTCTTACACATTCTTCTTGCAACCTTTCAACCTTTATTCTTTCAAGCCCTCCGAAGTGGACACGCTCTCGCCAGTGCCTCCACTTTCTGAACAGACCACTAAATCTCGCAATAACGAGATAGTGGTCCGTGTCGACTGTGGGGCCCCTGTAGGCTCTTGCGTCCAATATTTTGCTTCGGAGGCGACTGTCTACCAAAATTAAATCTATTATGCTTTTCTGTTCATTCCTTCTCCATGTATACATATGGATGTCCTTATGTTGGAAAAATGTGTTTGACACAATAAGGTTTCTCTCCATGCATACATCCGCTATGAGCCTACCTGCGTCGTTCACTCTCTTATCACCAAATGGACCAAGTACGTCCTCATAGTCGGGACGCTTGGTCCCCACCCATCCGTTCAAATCTCCGCATACAATCACGCGTTCACTGGTTTCTGCCATATCCAGAACTTCCCTAACATTATCCCAAAACTTCTCTAGGTCTGATGCCACCGAGGATCCTACGGGAGCATATGCTACAACCATGAATACCTTGGTGACACCTAGTTTTATACGGACCCAGAGAAGTCTGGGATCATACATTCCGTAATCCTTCACACCTGAGGCCAAGCGAGAGGACAACAGCACTCCTACCCCCATGCTGGCTCGATCGCTCTGTGGTACACCAGACCACAGAGCCATCCCGCCACCAGGAAGATCGCAGGCGTCGCTGCCCCTTCGCTTGGTCTCTGTTACACAGAGCACGTCTAGCTGTTTGTCCGCCATGACGGATATCAGCTCGTGCAACTTACCTTCCACACAACCTCTTACATTCCACGTGCCCACCCGGCACTCCGTTCTCCTCGACTCGCCTAACTGGGCAAGGCGTGATGGGTGGCGGCCCCCATCGCCGCAACTGCCGATGTTCGTACCGACGGGGGCGGGTCGATACGCGTCGCCTCCGGGGGACGCCCGTAAAAATTGTTCAAATGAAGTAATACATATTGAAGGTTATTAAAAATCAATTGAAAATCCTTTGTGTAAATATGATCACTGTCAAAACAATTCGATTTGATGAGACATTTTAAATCTGATGTCTGTCAGTAATAGTCGTGTATCCGCGCTCTTTGAAATTTGAAACTGCCAAATCCGAGGGTCAAATATTCAGGTGGTATTGAGTTATACAGATTAAATAAATGTGTTAAAGTTGAAACATTATATTTCATAACTTAAAATAACCTTTTTTTTTATTTTATTTTATTACAGCCAGAATAGTCACCACACATTTACATGTATCATAATAAATTCATACTTATCATGTCGTTTCATGAAAAGTCTATAAAGTTTTTAAAGGGTTTTTGGACCACCAAGGATCTAATTCAATTGTTGAAGTTTTATTTTAATTCGTAGTCTATATTTTTGTTTTAATTAATATATTATAATGACAAGTCTGTGGCATACTTAATATTACTTTTTCATGGTTAACAACAATATATAATATACATATTAAAATTGTGTAAGTTGCTGTGTGGTAGTGGCTACCAATACTACCAACCCTTTCATTGCTCCTGGGTGTCATAAAATACGACTAAATGATTTACATAGACCTGGACCAGCTTCATCTTATGACGTCTAGTCGTTAATTACATTTTCAAGGAGAGTTGACGTTAGGCAGACAGCCGGTCATAAAATCATTTACAATAAATTTACCAATATGTACGATGGAAGTTTAGTATATATTACGTCGACCCCTAGTAATTGGAATACGATCAGGATGATGATAATAATATTAAAATTTTGTTATGTAACACAATTTCAATTAATCGGAAAAAAGTTTTCGTTGATACCATATCGTCAGAGACACTTATTGAAATCAAACATGCAAAGTGCGGTCTTAGCTACTAATTGGTATTGCTCTTTGCTAAAAATTAAGTAATAAAAGGCGAATGGGTTGGATTAACCAAGATATGAAAACAAAAAAAGTGAAGAAGTAAATGTTAAGTTTTAAAAAGGTTTAAAGTCTATAAACATCATTGCTGAATTCATAGGCCCATATACTCATTCCAATTAAACGTAAAACTAAAAACAGTGAAATTGTTATTTAATATTCACAAAACAAAATAAGTGAATTAAAACCAGTAATATTAAAAATGAAGTAATAACATTCAAGATAACGCTGTATACTCTCAATGAAATCATACGATACTCATTTACACAGTAATCAAAGCTCCAGAATAAGCCGATTTGCAAATGTGTCTCGAGTCTTAGCAAACATAAAATAATTATTCGTTCGACAGTCGCTCTCAACTGCCGACTCCTACACGACGTTCGCGACATTTGCTCCACGACTATATTTAAATAAGTTAGCACTTGATTCATTAACAGAATCAGCGTGTCAGCTATACTGGTACAGGTTTACTAAGCTTTGACAAAGTTTGCATGTACTCCCCAACATGTTTAAATAACATCTCTGCTTGCACTACCACCTTTAAATCACGCGAGGCCGTACATTTGATTGCGTATTTTACGAGATTGCTTGCAACTAAGTCAATAATAATCTGTCTATAATTTTTTTTTTGTGTCTTAGTTGTTAGCCTCAGATGGCTATGACAACTTTACCCGGACTGTGGGTGAGCGCTGAGGGCTCTCAACCCGTCGTCTATAAATTATGTTCCTTCTTTTTTTATCTCGGACCATGCCCATGCCTTACAGATAGACGTACATACATACCTACGTTGCCAGCTGGGACGATGCTTCAGATGAATGACATTAGCCTAATGTAAGCCTAACATGGAGCATATGTTATCTGAGATGATGACGATGAGAAGTTTACGAAAAACAATAACAGATAGAAGGTACTTTAATGTCAATATTCTGTCAAAATATACATAATGTCGGGATATAATGCATCAGGTATTGGGCCCAGATGTAAAATACGATTTATTTATCGCGGGAATATATATATATATATATATATATATATATATATATATATATATATATATATATATATGTGTGTGTGTGTGTGTGTGTGTGTGTGTGTGTGTGTGTGTGTGTGTGTGTGTTCGTATCATATTTAATCTGGTATGTGTATATAGCGTCATAAGAGAGCACTGTGGTGTGAATGAAGAAGTAGTGACAAAGATTAAGAAGGGTTTGCCAAGGTGGGTTGGACATAGAGAAAGCGTGAATAGGATGACTACAAGAGGAACACCACGTCATACTTTTCTGGACCAAGTTAGAGATGTGTTGACGAGAGGTCATATTAAGAGTATGCGTAATCGTAGAGCATGTATGAAGACTATGATGAGTGTGAATGAAGCGATGGAGAAATATCAAAATCATGGATTGTGGTAATCCGTAGTCTCTGCCTACCCCTCTGGGAAACAGGCGTAAGGCTGGCAATATATGTATGTATAGAGATATAGATGCGCTTAGGTTAATAGCGATGTAAATAGATTTTATATAACATATACGTGGTATTATATTTATACTAAGCATATGTTACAGAAAATGTAAAATCTAGGTTCGTCTTTGTCTCTAATCTGGGCAACAATAACTTTTAAGGTATTGCCAATTCATTATTTTTTTTATAATATATCTAAAATATACAACGCTGTTATGGTTTTTATTTCTATTAGTCTCATAAAAAACTTCATCGTATTAATAATATTTATGTTGGAAAAAATATCTTCTGGAATCAAAAAATAAATCTAATCTGAGATTACACCCATTATCATTTTTTTTTTCTAAAAATATAGGATAGTTACTTAACAACTGCAGAAAGCTAAACCTATTTAGTATACACCTACGTGTTATATTTTATGTGTCCATTTTATAGATTACTTCGAAGTTCAAGTACAATTTAATGGAGGTATTTTGTAAATAGTAATATTATTGTAAATTGCACAATTCAAGGGTAACGATTCAAGCAATTCGAGATTTCTCTTTCGATTGTAGTGGCTTGTCGCAAGTAACAAAATAGACAATTCTAATAAACCATTAGATGCCATTATACATCTGGAATATAATATATCTGGAAGAAGAGAAGTTAAGGAAGCTTATTCGTTTTACGTCATTAAAATAGAGATTTCTTATAGTTATTATTGAGAGAAAATTGAATTACCACTCAACGCTTGGGATATAAGTTTTTGTTCCGACGTTTTTTTTCTTCCAGTGATGTTATTTGCTTAGATCATCATTCTCCTACTCTTATCGCAAGTACTTGGGGTCGATAAAATATGTACTCCTCTTTCATACATAGTACATATTGTAAAAGTTATTAGCAATAGCTTTATGACCGGCCGCCTGCCAGACGTCAATCCTCCTTGGGAATGTAATTGTTGACCAAACGGCATCAGATGGAGTCGGCCCAGGTCGTTATAAGTCTGTGTGATCTTAGTCGTCCTTTACGACATCCACGAGCAAAGTAAGGGTCGGTAGTATTCGTAGCCGCTACCACACAGCATATGTTATTCGCTTAGATACGTGCCTTAATTATCGTTCACGACTTATGATCCGTCGCCACGTAGTAGGTATAGTACTAGATGAAACCTAAATATTGTCGCTTAACACGAATTGAAATGTTGTCAAGCATTAACTTTTTATACTAAAACGTAATTTACTCCTGCTCTCAGCATCCTTGGTATTTCTAATATTCGATAGTGGCGGCAACCACTTAACAATATGTGAGTCGTTTCCCGTAAAAGGCGATAAATAAAACTGCGTATAAATCGTTCAGTAGGAATCGATTCTCATTCCATTGTCAACGAAACTTGATAGGTATAAAGCTTTGAGTTCCAAATTTTTGATACAAATAAAAGCTTTGAATTTCAAGTGCAACGAATGTTAATCCTATTTTGAAAATGGAACGCCTATCGTTACCTAGTATCGATTCCACTTTGTTGAATATGAAAGAGCGACAATTTGTAAAAATATCTGTTGTTAAAATAGTTTTTGTTTTCGTTGGATATTTGTGTACGGTATGAAACTGGATACAGACCAATAAGGTATATATACGTTTAGGATGTAAATTGGTATTTACATCCTAAACGTATATATACTTTATTGGTATTATTATTATTATACTGGTGTATAGAAGGTGAAATGCGGATTAGAGGATGAAATAATTATAGTTACGCTAATTTTCAAATCATGTAAATATTTTTAATATTTCTTTTTAAATGTATATTTCTTGTTCCAAGTTGAATAATAGTCTTGTTTTATCTCGATTATCAACTAGTCTACCAATGAGTTTGAGCATTGCACTTAGTAAAAACTATATATATTGATTATATCTTTAATTTGTGTGTTAATTTTAACAGGTATACTTTCATAATAATATCTTAGCTGAAGTTAAAGGGGCTTCGTCTTACTACTTATAAATATGAATCTTTGGATGAATTAAAGCTTATTACTTAATCACACCAGAACGGGTCAATAGATCTGGTTAAAATGTCTCGCAGTGATGTATGTATTATATAGTATAGAATCGCACATAAGCTACTTACTATCCAGGAAAATATAGAATTCCCGTGGGATAAGTTTAACTCACAGAGACATTCATTAAATGTTGATTCCTATTTATTCAATAATATTAATATAAAATTTCAGTGGATTAATTAATATACTCTATAAGGAGCAAGATTTATTTATCAATTAATATAATATCATATAATGAGAGTTCTTGTTTTTGGACTAACGTAGATTGACTAGATTAATTTCCATATTTTTATGTGATGACGAATCAAAAGTTGAATATGTATGTATGTATATATTCCTCTTTTGCGTCTGTACAAAAGGTTAAAAAGACGAGGCCTTTGTTCTCTTGAATGTTACTCTACAAAATACTTCTTAAGAGACTTTGAGTACTGGCTTTATTACAACCCACCTGATACTTCATGGCACCAAACGCAAGTGATGATCCATGTTGGTAGTTGGTTGTAAAATAAATCTCAAATCTTGTGTAATTTAGCGCCTACCTATAATAGAACTAGTATATATGTGTTCTCAACAAGTAGCCATATAGGTTATATAGGCACCTATATAATATTATATTGCATTGTATAATACAGATTATTCACATTCCAGTTCTCTGTTCTCTGTCGAAATTATAATGAGATCGTTTACGAATTTGTATGTACATGTAAAAGTTACGTTGGCAATAATCGATTAAGAGGATAGAAGTTAGTTGTTTGCGTAGGTTAAAATGACACTTATCGGGCCGGGACTGTCGGCAAATCAGTTCGGATTCAGGTGCGGCCGGTCAACAATCGATGCATTGGCCGCCCTGAAGACCCTGGCCACCGAAGCGGTGGCCGAAAAGGATGTAGTTCTGGCAGTCTCGCTCGATATTAAAAACGCCTTCAATAGTCTCCCACATGAGACTCTAAAGGAGGCGCTCTGATATCACGGGGTGCCTCCGTATCTCCGGAGGCTATTGGAGGTATACCTCGAGAGGAGGCACGTGCTCTGGGAGGGGGACGATGGGCGCACACATCATCATAGGGTAGAGTGTGGCGTTCCACAGGGTTCGGTCCTCGGTCCGACCTTGTGGAACGTCGGATTTGATTGATTGCTGCGGGGCCAGCTTCTCCCCGGGATGGGGGTAATTTGCGACGCAGATGACACTCTCATCACGGTGAGGAGGGCTGACTTCCGTGACGCCGCCCGACTAGCAAGAGTCGGAGTAGCCCTCGTCGTTGACCGGATTGGCAAGTTGGGCCTGAGAGTCTCGTTGGGAAAGTCGGAAGCTCTCCTATTTTATGGTCCCAGCCAAGGTCTCCCCCGAGGGGCACAACTCAGTATGTCTGGGGTTGCCGTGCCGGTGCAGACCCGGATGAAGTACCTGGGTCTGCACCTGGATAGTAAATGGAACTTCGGGCCGCATTTTGCCCAGCTCGTCCCTAGACTTTCAAAGTCGGCCGCGGCGCTGGGTAGGCTTCAGCCCAATACTGGTGGTCCTGGATCGTCCTGCCGGCAGCTTTACGCCGGCATTTTACGGTCTATGACACTGTACGGTGCCCCGATCTGGACGCAGTCGCTCACCGCCTCCAATAAGGCCTTATTGCGAAAAGCGCAGAGAGCCATGGCGGTGAGGACAATAAGGGGGTACCGTACGGTGTTCTGGACTGCAGCCACACTGCTAGCGAGCGATCCACCCTGGCCACTTCAGGCCAGGGCAAGGGCGGAAGTCTACCAGTTCTGCACTGCGGCGCAGGGGAACGCGTCACCGCGAGGGGACTGAGTAGGGCGAAGGAAGCGGCTCGAAGGGCAGTAGTCCGGCGGTGGAGGGAGGAACTGGAGTCCCCCGTAGCAGGACGGGGGACCGTTGAGGCGGTAGCGCCCCACCTTCACCGCTGGATGAAACGAGGGCACGGCAACCTGTTATTCAGGATGACGCAGGTACTTACCGGACACGGGGTCTTCGGTAAGTACCTGCACCGAATTGGACGTGAAAAGGCCCCTGGATGCCATGAGTGTGGCGCGCAAATTGATGACGCGCATGATGAACGCACGTATTCCGGAAAAATATTTATTCGATCCACAAATGGTAACAAAAATACAATTTGTGTAAATGTGCTTGAAAAGTCCTCCGAGACGCAAAAATCAATTCTTTAACGCAGTTTGTTATTATATTAAAAATGTCGGAGGTTTTACGAGAAGCCGTTATCTATATATATAAAAGAAAGTTGTGTTAGTTACAACACTTATAACTCGAGAACGGCTGGACTAATTTTTATAGGATATTAAAATATGATATTAAACAACAACAAAAAAAATATTAAATAAAAACATCAATTCTAAACGTTCATTAGTTACCATATATAGGTTCTAAATAAAATAGATTATCTATAATCTACAACATTTGACATAAAAACATGTTTTTAAACATGAAGATTATTTGCCAAGCAATATTTTTGGATGCCAGATATATTGCTATCGGTGACACTATTCTGTGGCTACAAATTCTTAAATTATAGTGATCAACCAAAAAGATGATCAAGTCGGCAAACTGTAAATAATAACCTAAATGTGAAAAAATAACCTAATTTAATGAGCTTCATAGTCCTTTTGTGCAGTAACCCGGCGATGTAGGGATATACTTTTTTGTGTAATAGAATATGCATTTAGGGCCCAACAAAACAAGGTACCTTTCATTAATGCACAACATGAAACCATATTCCTTACTTCAATGGACATTCCCCTTTGACCGGTTAGTGTTCGTTTTGTGCGAGTGTCACGAATTTTTACAAATATTGTTATAGTAAACCATATTGTGTCTATATTGTCATCAACAATGCCGCGACCAATAAAATCAATTTTTCTCGACAAAGTTTACGTAATTAGGATTCGAAACATCACGATGTAACCACGGCAGAAGAACAAGATATTGCACGGGAAGACCGCCGCGTTAATATGGCCCGATTTTGCGCTTTTCAATCACAAGAGCAAAGTGAGTCAGTCCGTGAAACGGCTCGATTGACAATGCGAAATCGTCGGGAAAATCTCAGAGACTAACACTTAGATAATTTTTAACTCGCATGAAGAAAAATGTCATATAACACAAGGTACTTCTTCGTCTTGCTGGCACATTATGAACATAATTGATATATTTTTTAATTTATATATTATTCATATTTTTTATACATACATACATACATATCATCACGCCATATCCCTTGCAGGGTAGGCAGAGAGAACAGAGTGACATTACTCTATCTCTGCATACTTCACTCGCTTCCTCAACATTCATAATTCTCTTCATACACGTTCGCCGGTTTCGGAGACTCTTGACTCCACCTTCCTTCAGTACATGACCGATCTGGTCTAGGTAGGTTAGTCTCGGTCTCCCTCGGTACCTACCTCTTTCCACTTTCGCATTGTATATCTTCTTAACCAGACGTTCGTTCGGCATTCTTTCCACATGTCCGAACCATCGGAGCATTCCCTTTCGCATCTTTACACCAATACTCTCTTTCATACCTACTCGCTCTCTTACGTCGTCGTTACGAATGCGGTCGGTCAGCCTAACTCCACAGATTTTCCGCTGAGATCGCATTTCAATTGCATTAATTTTACTTTCATACTCTTTTCTGCATACCCAACTCTCGCTTCCATACAGTAATGTTGGGACAAGCACTGCGTTATGTATTGCTACACGTGCCTTCTGGCTGAGGTGGTGGCTGCCGAGAAGTTGCCCCAACGCTCCGTTCACTCTATTTCCCGCATTCACTCTTCGCTCTATATCAGTGGTGTACCTTCCATCTCGGCTAAATCCACATCCAAGATATACAAATTCATCCACTTGCTCTAGTACATCATTACCTATTGTTACTCTTACATCTGTTCTGGCTTCATCTCTTTCAAAGACCATTATTTTGGTTTTGCTCACATTCACGCGTAGACCCCTTTTCTTACAATCTTCTGTCATTGTGCCGACTAGGGTCTGCAGGTCAGTCGCTGACTGTGCCAGCAGGACTGCATCATCTGCATAAAGCAGAGCAGTGACCACTGAGTCGCCCATCTGGACTCCCACATTCATATCGTTCAACCTTTGGAGACATTTATCCAGATATATGATAAACAGCCTGGCTGACAGAAGGCACCCCTGCTTAACGCCGATATTGACGTCAAACCAAGGCGACATTCCATCATCCAGCCACACACAGGCTCTACAGCCCATGTAACTGGACTGCACAGCCTGTAGCAGTTTACCTTACCATATTTTTTATCATAATAAAAAATAACTTAATCATTTTGAATTAATCGAAATCTGTTCATTCATTAACTGTTAGACGGAAAGAAGTGTGCCGGGTCAGCTAGTTGTTTATAAATGAAGCTTAGCCAAAAGAATATGAGGAAAACGTCTTGTTTGCAAAAATGAAAATTTCTAAATCTTAAATTATATCTATATATCTTTAACTAAATATTTCGTCTCCCCTGAATTTAAACAAGTGAGTAAATTTATCGACTCACTGTTCATCATACTAATATTGCTCTAAAAATAGGTATTTTTTATAGTTCAAGTTTACTGTTATTTATTATCTGACTCTAACATATCCGCTTACACTATTGTCATCTCAACGTTTAAGGTTTTTTTAACAACAACGTTTATTTAACATAAAAGTATTATTGAAATAAATAGAAATAACAACCTGTTTATCTATCTCTACATACCTTTTACATACACCATATTTATGAAGTTTTATTTACAATTGGGTGAAGTAGTAAATTTGCCAAATTTGGAAGTATATTATGTATTTATAATATTTTTACTATAGATGATTGTAACAGAATGGACTATAAGTTAAAATTGAATTATAATTTTAATATACCATATGCCTTCATTTATCACAAATAAAAATAGTGTTTTGGATGATTGGATAAAATATAAGAACAATACTAAAAGTTTTAAAATATCAATACGTTTTCCATAACCACTACGCAGGTATATATTTCAGCATCAGTAAACTTTCATACTGTGAATAATTTCATCTGTTTTATTAATATTTCGCTGTTAGTGGGACGAATACAAGGGGAAGACCTCGTCATAATTTTCTGGATCAAATTAGCGATGTATTGACGAGAGGTCATATTAAGAGTATGCGTAATCGTAGAGTATGCATGAAGACTGTTATGAGTGTGAATGAAGCGATGGAAGTATGCCAGGATCGTGGTTTGTGGCAATCCGTAGTCTCTGCCTACCCCTCTGGGAAACAGGCGTGAAGCTATGTATGTATGTATTATTTTGTATTTTCACTATAACTATTTATTTCGATTATTGATATATAGCGTCTAATATATTTTCAACGACAACACACGCATTTCCCACTAACTGTCCACCCAAGAAAAGCTCATTACGAACAAGTTTTTGTTAGTCGATGGCTGCCTGACTGATGAATGGGACAAGCCATCAATAGCAGATCACTTGGATGCTTCATAAATATGTACACGACAGTGTGACGTCACTTTTTATGAACTCAAAAGGACCCGCTTGCGTATGATTGATGATCGGGAGCGCGACAAGGGCTTTATTGATTCACTTGATTCGAGTGTTGTGTTGTTAACATAGTCATTAGGTGAAACCTATTATCGTTTAAATTATCTTAAGGATTATTTTTTTGTAATACAAAATAATAATCATTATTTACACGATGTGAAATAATTTTTATAGATTTTTTTTATAGGTAGGAATTATTTTTATAGATTGAGCTTTAGTTTTATTTTTACTATCACAAAGTTTTGGATAATATTAGGCAAACATAATTAGTGCCAGATTATAGCAGATGATTTTATACTATTATACTTACTATGTTTTTAGTTATAACATTGTGGCCTGTATTTATAGAAAGTTAATTAATATAAATATATTAAATATAATATATTTTCTTATTTTTATCATAAGTAACTTTGATCACTTATATTAAAGTTAAGAAGTGCTCCTCAGTATAACATAATATCCTAGAACCGGATTGAAACTTGTGTAATATATATACATAACAAATATTAGAAATGTTAAATCATTTTTTTTTCATTTTATTTGATCTCTCTTTCTTCTTGTCCATGTCGTGTGAAATTCGAGGTTCGTGCATACCTTATTGCGTGTTCAGACGAATAACTTAAGTATTTTGCGAAACAACCTTATTTCTAACAGCTACTGTCTGGAAGCTGATGAGTGGACATTCAAATTAGGAGTCTCAATTGAAAGACGCACGCGATGTATTCATTTTCTAAATTGACCTATTTTACCTACATACTTAATTGGTCTAACAAATATTCGTTATCTAACAAATTGGTTCCATTATGTGATTGCATTACGCAAACCATATAATTTATAATCTACTTAAAACGATGTCTAAATTTTTTTATGACTTTAGATATAATTGTAAAATTGACTTTAGATAGAATAGTAACCAGTCAAAATACTACTTCACTGCAAAATGGAATACTGCAAATAATAATTAATATTGACTCAGAAATAATTTTCATACTTTTCTTTTAGAAAAAAAAAACCGCCAAGTGCGAGTTGTACTCGCGCACGAAGGGTTCCGTAAGACAAAAAAAAATGTGATGTAACTAAAAATTTAAGGTTTTCTGAATTTTTGTTTTACGATTATATGTGCTATAAAAAATTTCTTCATGCCAAATTTCAAGATTCTAGGTCGACTAGAAGTCCCTTTAGGTTTTGATTCCCTTGCAAGTTGTTGTGAGTTCAAAAAAATATGCTGCTTAAATTGCTGTTTCTTTTGATTGCGTTGACATAGAAGTTTGATTTTGTTACAGCCTAAAGGTATTATAAACTTGAGTATTTGATGTGAATTTCAATTTAAATACCTTTACAAGTTCATGAGGAAAGGAGTAGTAAGATTAAAATTATTAAAAATATTTTTTATATATGATGTAATTAAAAATTTACGGGTTTCACAATTTTTTTCTTTCTCTGTGCTATAAGACGTTACTTCGTACCAAATTTCAAGATTCTGAGTTCACGGGACCCTGTAAGTTTTGATTTCCTTACGAGTGTCGAAAATTTGCAGAAATTTGCGACAAAAACAGCTGTATCTTTTGATTGCGTTAGCTTAGAAGTTTGATTTTTTCACAGCTCCAAGGGACAGTAGACTCTGAGTATTTGATATATATTTCAGCTTGATACCTCCACCCGTTCCTGAGAAAAAAGGTCTTGACAGACAGACAGACGGACGGACGGACAGACGGATCGACTGACAGACGGATCGACTGACAGACAGACGGATGGACGGACGGACAACAGAGTGATCCTATAAGGGTTCCGTTTTTTCCTTTCGAGGTACGGAACCGTAAAAACAACACATCCTTGTAGTGCGGGAGACTTTACAAACATATGTAATATACACATGTTTATGTATTATATTCACGGAAAGAAATTACATCCAGACCCGGATGAACAATTTTTTGATCGTACAAAATATTGTCCTGTGTAGGAATCGAACACTATTGGCGCAGTAGGTCGCGGTACTACTAGTATGCCATATGTGCAGTCTTTAAGCACTCTTCGAGCGTTTAGTGTAATTAATATAATGGCTTGCACTTGGCTATTTCGCCCCTGTTAACATTATGTTAGTGATTTTTAAAATTAAGAAGTCATTAATTAAATGAATTATTGAAATTATCGCAATAATTACTAATTAAATATTGTTCGCTGAATTTATATTGCATAATAGTAAACTTTCGAAAATT
The DNA here is from genome assembly GCA_905163515.2 of Lymantria monacha. Classification (NCBI taxonomy): domain Eukaryota; kingdom Metazoa; phylum Arthropoda; class Insecta; order Lepidoptera; family Erebidae; genus Lymantria; species Lymantria monacha. The sequence goes on along the minus strand of LR991094.1, from coordinate 19,465,782 downwards.
GAACTTTTCTTCAAAACATTCTTTTTCACTTTAGTGAAAATTGTCAACAATGTCGTCAAATTGATGCTATTTGATTAGGAAAAGAAAGAATTTTCACTTTATTAATACATTTCTCATATTGTAAATTTTCCAAGTATAATATGTTATCTAATATTATAAATGTATATGTGCGTATATTTGTATATTTTCATCTCTAAACTAGATACAGGAAAAATATTGTTACAGAGGAATAGATACAATGAATGATAAAATTTAAATTAACACGAGCGAAGCTAATAAGAAATAAATTACTATAACAGGATGGGGGCCAAAGAAGAGTTAAATTTAGTTAATTCAATGATTTTTCTTTATTGCTTATGGTGGCAAACGAGCAAGCGGCACGCCTGATGGTAAGTGTTACTGTCGCCCATGAACCTTTGCAATACCGAGGGTATAGCTAGGCCGCTACCTATCAATATAAACCCTAAACCCACTCAGTTGGACTATCGGCTCTCTTGCTCACCGAACGAAGCGAACCAACACATTGCCGTTGCTCAGGCCTTGATCTTCTGCGAGAGTGTGGTACCTCGGACGGACCGGCCCGCGGCTGTACATAGAAAACTGTCAACAGCGTGGTCCTACCACTACGATATATTTTAATATTTACGCAAAGTAGACGATGACGATGAAGATGTTTCGTATACTTTAAACAGCTTCCATGACCACGAGACCACTATTAAGTTACTTTGTTATTAATCGTCGAGCTACTTTGTTATTTATTATAAACCGAACGATATGAACTTTGTCGCCATATGCAACAAAATAGTAGTACCTAATAACTTTAAATGTAATTAAATTCATATTAGCCATTATATGTATTGAAACGGAACTTTGAATTTCGAAATATGATCTTTGCATTTTTTTTTTTTGTGTGTGTCTTAGTTGTTAGCCTCAGATGGCTATGACAACTTTACCCGGACTGTGGGTGAGCGCTGAGGGCTCTCAACCCGTAAAAGTTAAGCGACCGATCCCGAGGGCACCCCCTGTGGGGTACGGACCTCGGCTCGGGGAATCGCTGGCAAAGTGGGTTCACCCACGTTTATGATTTAAACGCGACACGATTTCCGACCTCGACGGCGGGGACGGTTTCTAGGATATTTATTTGTCAGGGCCGCGCGGGCTGTGTATGCCTCCGTCTGGGCGAGCGAGATAGCGTCGTCGGGTTCGTCGAGGATTAGTTGCGGTTGTCGGATCGCGGATATTTTTGATGGGGTATAGCTAGACGCCCTAACCACTATGGGGTTAGGGTGAGTGGCGGCAGAGTCGAAGTAGCGGCGGGAGCACTGCTTCATGTACTGCCTGATGGTCGGCAGGCCTAGATCTATGTGAAGATCCACATTGCGCATGTACCACGGTGCTCCCGTCGCACGGCGCATGAACCTATTCTGGAGTGCTTGTAAACGGTGTAACCTGAAGTTTAATATTAACTTTAATAGTTTGAAAATAAGGCCATTATGCCAGACTTTGTCAAACGCTTTTTCTACATCGAATAGAAGCATACCCGTGAAAAAGCTATGTTGTAGCTTAACACTGGCATACTCAACTACTTCGATGTACTTACTGAACGCAAGAGTGTTGCGTGCGAAAACCGAATTGAATCGGCGGGATAAGGACGTTAGCCTCTGCGTGTGCTCTTAGACGGTTAAGAATGATACGTTCATAGATCTTTGCGAAACTATTGAGTAAGCTAATTGGTCTATAAGAGGACGGTTCGGTACGTTTCTTGCCGGGTTTGTGGATTCCAATGACCACGGCTTGTTTCCATTGATATGGATATATATAATTGGACATTGCGGCGTTAATTATTGCTGTTAAAATAATAAGTAATGATTGGGGGAAGAGTTTTATGACTGTTCGATATACCGTCCGAACCGGGGGATTTCCTGGGGAGGAGACCCTTGACAATCGTTCCGACCTCATCCACTGTCGCTGGTGGGATAGGCTCGTCTGTGGTGACGTTTATGCTGGGTGTACACGATGTACGATGCTCCACCTCGCTGTTTACTAGTTCGGTGTGTCGCGCGTTGCTGTCACTCAATAGAGTGTTGGACGTACATTGTTGCTCAAGGCTATCTGCCAGGCATTCGGACTTTTCTTCGTCCTCGAACGCAGGTGGCTGGTTGGGGCGAGTTAGGGGGGACATGGTGGACACTGTGTCCTTTTTGAAAGAACGGGCTAAATGCAAGTAAGCCTGGTGTGACGGCACCAGTTCACTTAGCGTGGCATCCCATCTATTTTGCCGAACTTCTTGTACTGCTTATTTGACCGCCCTCTGCAGCGACCGCATTCGTAGACGGTTTTCTTCGCAGGGGAAGCGGTCTTAAGCTCTTATGGCTGCGTTCTTTTGCCTCAGCAAGTCACGGATGTCAGCGGGTAGGCGCCATTGACGATCGCTCGTGTTTGGCACCCTCCGTGAACAGTCGCTAACTAGCGATTGTACGTGGCTAGTGAGGGAATCGATCGCGGACGTAACGTCCTCTTGGGTATTTAAATTGGTCGGGATTTGGTCTAGGTGTACTGACGAGGAGGACTGGAGTTTGTCTCTCAGTCGGTTCCAGTCCGTACACACTTTGGTAGTGGGAGGGTTGGTGCCTGAAGGGCCGTAACTGGGAGCGAAATCTACTACCACCGGACGATGGTCTGAGTTAAGCTCATGAAGTACCTCTATTGAACATAAACGTAAGTTTATGTTCTTTAGTAGGGCTATGTCTAACACGTCGGGCCTGTACTCAACGTTATGAGGATAGTGCGTGGGTTCGATAGGTGCTATTATGTCGAACCTTAGCTGCTCGGCGTAAGTCTCCAGGGCCCTGCCTCTAGTGTTGGTGATGTGGCTATTCCACGATCGAGATATTAGATCGCCTGCGATAAGCACAGCGTCGCCAAGATCTAGCAGATCTTTGCAAAATAATGTTTGATATATATTTTATTGGAAATCTGTAGTCCTAACTAATAACTAATCTGTAACCTTGTAGTCAAGAGAGGTCTGAGATTTGGCTTCAAGTAGCTATGGAAAATTATATTACGTAGTAATTTGCTGGCGCTGCATCGCTTATGAGGCATATTATTGGTGGAAAAATTCGTTATTCTGCATGAAACGGTTCATGTGATGACATATGAACATTATTATTTGTAATACAATTTTCGCAATATATTTTACTGATGTTGTGAATGATTTTTCAACACCTTGACTTAGCTTAAAAGCATTTTAGTTAGTCGAGCGTTGCAGTATTTTCTATTACAAGAGATATACAGTTTTTGTAGAAAATTTCTATCCCAATAAAGCACCAATATAATTATATAAAGCTATACTATTAACCATATAATTTGCACGTAATATATCACATAAATCCGCAATAAGCTTATTTATATATCCCCGCAACATATGTGCGCATCGCCGCAGCTGGGATTTCGTTAGGGTTGTCACCACAAACATTTGAACAAGCTGAGAGAAAACAAAATCCCTCCCTTATTTCAACAGCATAAAAAGAATCAATTACCTGTAAAGCTGAAGGTGACCTGAACTGGATCAAGGTTTATTATCCAGTCTCTGAACGTTACCGTTGTTGGCGCTGCTATGAAATTTCAATAATGGAGAGCGCTCCGTCCTTTATTTTCTTTTTCTAACTCATTTTATTTTATGTTAATGAATATAACTGAATAATTTATATATTTAGAGGATAACACTTTGGACATATTATGGCATTTGCGCTGTCGTAAAGATAAATTGATTGGCATTATATATCATTGACTTGAAGGGAGGTAGATAACGAGAAATAAAGTCTAATATCTAGAACCTTTCGTTGAATATCAGATGATTGGAAAGTATTACAGATAGAATCAATATTCCAAATAAAAGAAAATCTCATATAGCTAATATAAAAAGAAAAAAAATATACTAATATACCGTAGCTTTGTTCGACTAAACCCGAATATAATTGGGTAACGTAATATTATTTTGACAACGTAACTGATTTCTTTTTTGTATATTATATCTTTGTAAAAAAATATACATCTTGCTTACGATTTATTGCGTATTACAATTATATATTTTTTGCGCATTACACGCAATAAAATATTATAGATTATTTAATTTAAAACTTTTCTATTCGGCTGTGAGATGCAAAATTCAATCAGGTTTGTGTTAATTGCCATGGAGGTCAAGGAAGCAGTACCAGCGGTCGGTTCAATAGCCCGATGGGGAGGGAATATGGTAGATTATGGGGCCACACAACGCCCTTTCGTCGCCCCAGATGTAATCGCCGGCGTGTGTCCCGACCATAACCTGCTATAAAAAAAAAGTTGTGTTAATTAATAAAAAAATAAATTTTCTCAATCATGTGGTAATTGAGTGAAACTTATATAGTCACCAGCTTTTCTTGTATCGTTGTTATAGTAGAAATTGATAGATGGATGTGTGCTGCTTTACCTAGAAGAGATCTATTCCCAACAGGGAGGAGACGTTGAAATAGAATTCTCAGGAGCAATATATAATTCAGATTTTGTTTTCCAGAAAGAATCTTTTAAGAATAAGGTGGTAAGCTTAAATTCATCTCTTTATTCACGACAAATGGCATCGTTTTGCTTTAGATCGGGTCGCTTTTAGATAGCATGATACCCATATTCTATTTCAATGTGTAATAAATTTCAATTAATTAATAAGAAAATTAATAAGTTTGTTACTGAAATTAGAAATGAATGTAAGATGTAACTCAGCCATCCATTCAAGTTTATCAACGTTTACTGTTGAACATAAGCTTTCCTTAAGAGGGAAAATGTCATAATCACTACGTTCCGCAGAGCGGGTTGGCGATCATAGTTGATGCCATTAGGTTCATGCAGAATATTGCTGTCCATTCCCCTAGTAATCCTGTCAGTCGGTAATTATACTCGTGGGGGTATAATTATCGAGTGAGGGGATTCCACGGGAATTAGGGAATAATGACACTTTTTGTATAGGTTATGGTCTGGTAACCCTCCTGTCCGTACTATTCGTTCGGTGTGACGGGACGGTGTGATAGTGTGTGCTCGGTGTGACGTTCGTTTGGGTGGCGTACGGTCCGTGCCGTATGCCGTGGATGTTGTAAAAACGACTGAGGGATATAATATGCAGATAGCATTACTACAAGAGAAGGAAAACTCGAAATAAAACCCTATACCAATTCGTTTGACCAGCGTGGTATGGGAGGGAAATTTTCCTCCTCTTGTTAAGGAAGCTTGACCCCAGTAGGTCATAATATATGACTTGATATGATGTTGAACTTAAATCTAGATATTTAAATTATTTTATGATGAATATATTCAACGTTAAATACATGATTAGGTTTGTAATGTAATTGCAATGTTTACCTACTTTGATTGTAAACGTAATTCTGGCACGCGCTCAATATATCTAGACAGCGGAAGGTCGCGGTTACTAGCTAATAAACTCTACGCAGTTTCGGTCTGCAACTAATGTGCTTTGATCAACAACAACAACGTCACATTTGATTCAAGGCTGTCTGCGTATTTTATGGTGATCGCTCTAAAATAATTAGAATGTATTACAGCCAGAAAGATGTACTAATTATTTTTGTACACAAAAATCACACTGACACATGATGACCACCCGTGTCGAATGTTTGTTTTTGATTCCCACGCAGGACGATTATTTGTGTTATACTACTTATAGTTTCGATTTCAATTTCTGTGAATTTATTTTATTAACTTTATGTTTTGTAATTAATTTTATTTTTATTAATCTACATTGATGTTTACGTCAAATGGTGTCTATATCAGGCAGAGGGCTACAGCTGAGTTCTGGTCGTCGCCTAGGCTTTACAAACCGAAATTTGAATGTGTTATAAAGTTTGGAGTCCCAGTATTATTTTTAGTAATAATAAAATTTATATTGGTGCAGTTTATAATTCATATATGAGCCTATTAAGAATACAATGTATTATCACTTCCTTCTTTCCAGTGGCTATGCTAACAGATCACGATACAAATTGGTTTGGCCGTCGCGATAGTGTAGGCTAAAAATAGTAATCATAAAAGTTTCTATTAATATTAATTACAAAACTCGTATTTGTGAAATATATAGGATTATATATGATTTTATGATTGTCTTCTGCGATATGGGGTATTATATCCTTCATTATTTAAGTGCCAAGAGTGCTACTTCTGTGAAATGCGAAAATATGAATCAATGATTCATCACGGATGTCACCGGCTGTGAAAACGGGCAAATATACGCAATGTTATTAAACCCACTTCATTTCAAATTTAGAACGGTTCAGTCTCGATTTATCCCGCAACGAGCGTGCGCCGGCGTCGCGAGATTTTGACGTTAAAATTGGAAACAATAATTCAAAATAGTGCTTTTTTATTATTTACGCTTCATGACACTTATGATTCAAATGTGACAGCTTTGTCTGTAGATTAATGAACGTAATCAGCTTTTATTTAAACTAGTTTTTTTTTAAATATAATAATATTTTATTTTTATTGTGGTATATGTAAAGTGTATAGTATAGTTTCTTTTATATTACGTGATCTCTAATATACTGTGCTATCGTTCATTGTGTGCTATAGAAATATTTTAAACTTTATTATATATTATATTACAGTTTTTGGAGTTTACTCCTTAAGAATCGATTTTCATATAAGGCGCCCGGTATGAGAAAATTTGAGGAGTAAAATCTTGTGATCGAATGACCTCGTTACGTCTTTGGTGCGCAACCTATTCTGCGCACCTTACACTTTCTGACGTGAGATAATACTTCACTGAACAGTTTTAATAAATGTAAATAAAAATATATATATTATTTTTAGTCAAATGAGCTTTTTTGCGCCTGTTTCGATAATCGTACTTAAGAAGTAAACTCCAGTCGTGCGTCGGAGCTGACACACACACACATTTTTTTAAACATTTTTCGTTATTAGCCAATACACACATACACATTTAGCAATTTTCAAAACTATTGCATTTGGAAGTACATATTTATATATTTTTTTTTATTTATAGCATATATACTTTTTTTTTAAAATAAAGCAGAAGTAATATATAAATAGTATGTATCGATCATCGTATTAATTGTAAAAAAACAATATGTAACAGTTTTATAAAAATTGCATCGAAATTTTCCTTATTATTTTTCCCGCATTATTTACCTGTAGATGTCGGAAAATACCACCAAGAGATTAATAGTATGTTTACAACTTTAATGCAAGAGCAGGAAAATTCGAAATAAAACCCTAAACCAAACCGTCTGATTAGCATAGTAGGTAGCTCAATTTCCCTCCTATTGTAGAACAGGTTCGAGGTCAGCATTTGGTCATATATGAGCTGAAATGATGATGATAATGATAACACTATAATTCTGATAGAAGTAGACGTTATTTAATGTGATTCAATGTAATTCAGTATTTATTATAGTAAACTTACTACATACAATGAAGTTATGTTCTATACTTTTTTAATAATAAGTATCCTATGTGCTTTCTAATACCTCGAAGACTATGTGCACAAAGTTTCATGATAATCGGTTGAGTAGTTTTGGCGTAAAAGGATAACAAACAAATTTACATTCACATTTATAACATTAGTAGGGATTAGACAATAAAATATATGCTTAAATCTATACATAAAAATAATAAAGTTATAGTTCAAGATATGTAATTATTACACTAGTTTTTAATTATCTATTATTAATTTAACATGTTAAACAAGTATCAAACACTTTAAGATTTTAGGTCCTTGCAGTTATATATGCATGTATATGCATGTATATATATATATATGCATGTATTAGTGACTGAATTTTTAGCGTGCGATAAAGATTATTAATTTTGTGTCAATTTTCAAAGGTTGGAATTAAATTTAGTAATTTTTCAACAAGTCTTTATTCTTATGGTAAAACAAATAAACTAATCACTTTTTATTTATTCACTATTTACTGTGCACCAATGACATATATGTATTACAGAATTTCATCTCTTCCACAAAAATTTCATTATATAAATTTTAATAAATCGTAGAAATAAAATTGATTAAAAATATATTTGAATATATATTATGGATATAAGCTACTTATATACAAACACATGTTTATGAATGTCCTATGTAATAATTAACACACACTGAAAAGATGCACAGATGACGGAGTGGTCTAAATACCGACCTTACGTGCCATGGTTCTATTCCCACACAGGAAAACCTTTTATACCATCAATAAATTTGAGTATTCTGATTCTGAGTATGATTTGTGACCGTTAATTGTATGTTTTTAAAGTACCCCGCGACATAAGAATTTATTCATTAGTGAAGTGCTTTGAATGATAAAAAAAAGACATAAATTGATTGAATAAAAAATTTAACTGTTTCACTTAATTGGTTTTCTGGAAAACACTGTAAACTATTGCGGTATTTCATTTTATTATAGAGGTGGTTGTCATATTTCATTTTGCATACATAAGCTACAAGTAAATATTTCTAGAAAAACTATAAAAAATTAAATGAATTATTTACCACACCTTAGTCTGAGAAGTGAAGAATAATGTAAATTAGTATCCTATAAGTTATGGTTTCATGTTCACATTCATCTTCTTTTTCATTCCCTATATCTATTTGGTATTGTTATCGCATATCATCTAGTCGTCCTTAAAAACAACTTTTTTTTTTGCGGTGGACTATGGAGGTGGTGTCGCCCCGTCAAGTCCGGGGCTACAGAAGAGGCGGCGCGCGACCCCATGGACCCTTCCTGCAAAGCGCCTCTCTTCGCCGTGCGAGCGAGCCACCGGTACCCGATCTTTGTCTTCGGTGGCCGTCTTTAATAACACCTGTGAGAGAAAAAGGGACGGCATATTATATTCTTATTCCGTCGCTATTAGGATATATTTTCACATTACGACTTTTTCTATGAACAAATCTATTACAAACACTAGCTAAATTATTGTGATAATTCAACAAAAGATATATTTAACCTGAAAAAAAATCCCTTCTGAATAATATAGCTGAGATTAAATTTATATAAAAGATTTAAATTTCATTTGTGTGTCATCAAAGGTGAGCATTTCCTTATAAAACAAAAATAGATTTGGTACGATTTCGTCTTGGCTTAATTCTTTTCAGTTCCCAGAACATATTTGGAAATGTTATTTATTTTTAATTGTATAGTATATATAGTATTCTGTCTTGGCGGATTAAAATATATATAATATGTCCAGGTGTCATATGAGATGAGTGGACAATTACTGAAGAGAAAGTATATTTCAAACAGAATGCTATGTGGTGAACAGAGGATACTATTTCATCTATTCTTTCTTTTCGTTTAGCCTGCATGACATAGTAGACCAAGATTACTTTCATGCACAAAAAGGCTTTTGCTCCATAATGTGAAAAAAGAACTGTCAGTTAAATAAATTTAGATCGTTGTGTATCCTGGCTTATAGGAGTTACAGTAGTGGGAATGTGTGGTGGGATTAATCCCATAAAAATAAAATAAATAAATTTAAAGTTAATAAATAACGCCTATAATAAAAGTATAGATTCTTTCTCCAACACATTATCACCTTTTTTTTCTGTCAAGCTCGTACGTTCAGGCATCTTATTATTAAATAAAAACTTGATATCGACAATTCATTCATTCATGATTATTTCTGTATTATATAGAATATCTATCTCTATTATATACAGTAAATGTTTTATGTATTAGATGTAGGCATATAGTTACATGATTAGGAAAAATAAATAGAGACAGGGAAAATATCGAAGTATTTATTTGTATTTTATTGCGAGCTGCTTATTTCGCCGTGATTTAAAGGTCGCTGTGGTTTTTGGGACAAGTACCTACTTCTATAATACAATGTTATTGTATTACAAAAACCTACATTGTATTTTAGGCATTTACATAAAAAAGGTCATAGATCTCATATTTAAATATCAGTACTTGTACGGCGAAACTTCCTTCGACTTATATTTTTGCAGTTTAGTAACATTGTTTTGTAACGTTTATAGCGAAAATCTAAATCCAAATCTTTGACTAAATTTGTTTTACAGTTGTTGAGATGCCTGAAATAAATATATAATATACAAAAAAATAATTTTATTGAATATTTTATTGGAATAATAGATTAAGTTAATATGATATCGCTAATATAATCGAGTAAACTCGGCACAACTAATGATATTTTACTTTTAGTGTATGCAGTCTAAATAGATGTTCGGGAGCGATGACACCGTACCGAGTTTTGTTGCATGACATTTACGTTTTGGCCTGTCTTGTCTGGACTCAGTCTAATTTATTTCAGACGCCATAAGTAGTGCAAAGCATTGAACATATTTTCTCTTGACTATAAAATAAAACGCAGCAAATGGCAAAATTATTTTGTAAAAGTAACAAAAATACAAAATAAACAAAATTCTGATATATATTTTTGTCATGAAATGTTGTAAGGGTAAAATAAGGATTTGTCATGAGTGAATTTGAGGTCGAAACTGTGGCTGATCCCACAGTGACCCTTATCACCTACCTTTCAACAACTGTGGTCAACCTCGTTACATTTTGATAGGTATTCGTTCAAAAAACGTCAAAATATTTTCGTACTTCAGGTTATGTTTTAATGTAATAATATCATAAGCGTTTTACACAAATTTTAGCTTAAGCGTCATGGATATATATTTTTTGAAAAGCATAGATTTCTTATCATGGCTTTATAAATTATACTATATTTATATATATCATCATCATCATCATTCTGCTCTTATCCCAATTACTTGAGATCGACCCAATATATACTCTTATTTCATCGTATGTACTGCAAAAGTTTTGGTTTTAGTTTTATGATCAGTCGCCTACCTGACGTTAACCCTTCTTAGGAATGTAATTCATGAAGTTGGTCCAGGTCGATGTAAACCTTTTAGTCGTCTTTTGCGATACTCCCGATATACATATCACTTGTTTTAGTTATAGTTTTTAAAAGGCAATAAATTATTATTCTTATTACATATTTACCTGTTTGATTTAGTGTGACTGTTAATCATGAAATCACAGGATACATGCGTCAATTAAATTGTTGCTTGAATTATTCCTCTTCAAATATTATTGATGATTAAAGAAGTATAATATATGTATGTAGGTACATCAGAGCGTAGATATAGAAAATAGATTGGTTTTAATATATTAATCTATGCTACATGTGTGTGTGTGTGTGTGTGTGTGTGTGTGTGCGTGTGTGTGTATGTACGCGCACTAGTCAGCAATTACAAACTGAAACTTGATACAGAATACGCCCACTCGTTCACAGCCGCAAATTATTATTTTAATTTTACATTTTCATACCATTTAGACATTTGCACTGTTAAATAACAAGCAACATTATTTAGCAAATAAAAATATTTGTGAACAATGGAATGTGGTCATTTAACTGACGGAATACGATGGAGTTCATATACCTCAAGCTCTTCAAATATCAACATACCGATTGAAGACATGCCTGGTGATGGCAAATCTGTAAACTTTGATAATTATGTAATAACTTATGCAGACCATAACAAGCTTGACTCGCCTCAGTATAAGAAAAATCGAATTACCGAAGATGCTGATATCGTAAACGAAGCTAAACTTCTTTATCATTCTTATGAAAACCCCCTTTTCATCTCAGTAAACGAAGTTTTAAAAGACGAGATAAGTGAACTCGGAGACAGTGAGGAACTAATGAAGAGTGAAGCAAAAAAGTTGGAGGATTATAAGTTTTGTGAGGCAGTTAACGACTTCGACATCGAGTTGGAAGCGGGGGAAGCCGTGCCTATAGTATACCTGTCGACAACGCGAGCCTCGCGTCTGCAAAGAGCATTGCGACTCGGCGGATACAAAAAGGTTTGCTCGTTCATTTCTCTTTTCAATATCTTTTGCTGTTCGTTCTATAAATCATTTTTGAGACATTTGCCAGTGATATTTTGTTAGTAAAAATTTGTGACGGGTAATTAACTTTTCATTTTATTTTTATTGTTTTCGCTGCCACCGTTCTGATGTCTTCAACAAAATACTTTTCCTATTTCGACAGGATGAAATTGAAATGTCACAAAATAATGAAACTCAACAATGTTCGCGATTTTTTTTTTTAATTATAGCTTCGACTTTTGTTGAATTGTTTCCCGTTCAACTCGTTAATTAACGACGTTACAGACTTACAGTCCTTATATTTAATGGTAGGGATTTGTCCGTGGCTTCTTTCGCATCATAGTACAGTTATGTTCCATTGTATGTATGTCGCCTTTTGTTTTGAATATTACCGTACCAAACGTTAGTCATAATAATATGGATTATATTCAATGTGTACTATTTGAATAGAAATTGTTCATAATTTTATGTGTTTTTTTACACGGAATCATAATTCTGTTTCTGAGATAAAAATAGCGTAACATTACTTTTGTAATATCAACTTTGTATTCTTCTGCCCGCGGCTTCGCCCGTGTAAAAGGTCACTTTGCTAAAGTTTTTCATCCCCTATTTTTATTTTACTCCTTAAGGGTAAATTTTTACAACATGTTAATGTCATATTTATTTATATCTAATCAATAGCCTAAAAATAAGTTTCAAGCTTCTGGCTTTAAAAATGACGATAATTCTTTACAACTTTTCATTCCCCTTTACAATCATTTTTTTGTATTAAAAAGTAGCCTATGTCTTTTATCAAGCTCTAGACTATCTGTGTACCAAATTTCATGTAGATCGGTTCGATAGTTTCGGCGTGAAAGAGCGACAGACAGACAGAGTTACTTTCGCATTTATAAATATTAGTGAGGATTTTCTTTACTTTAATTACCGTATATAATGTGGTGTGTATTTAATGAAAAAGTGTTATTTTTATATATTATACAAAGTGTGCCTTACGGCACTGAAACGTGGTCTCTAAACGTCGGTCTCATAAAAAGGCTTAAAGTCGCTCAGCGTGCTATGGAGAGGGCTATGCTCGGTATTTCTCTACTAATATAGCACATCACTTCTGACAATATCTATTTAAACATACAAAATAAATTATAACTATGATAAAATAATATTGATGCACAAGGACGTACAAATGTACATACACCATTAAATTAGAAGACCGATATTCAGTATTCTATATATTTGCAGCAAAAATATCTCCACATAGGTTTTGATATATAAACGAGTTATAATTTAAATTAGTTTTACAGGACAAATTAAATACGATAGCACACCAGTAAAATACCACTAATTATTTTCACTAGCGTTAGTGTACGCTGCGCATTTACGGTATGCTGTACAATTTTAATTAGAACTTTTGGTGAACTATGTATTGCAATACGACTTAAATAATCGTACTCATAAATTCCAGAACAAAATGAAGAGACACATGCTCTACAACGAGATGTAATTAATTTTTTATTTTTTATTTTGAATGCTATTTGCGCACTAACCCCCGCCTGTCGGAAAAACAGACGAGGAGTGTGGGACTCGCTAGCCCCGTGGCTAGAATACCCACTAAACTCTTTCGACTGCGATCGCTGTTAGCCGAGAGGGCTTTGACAGCTTAACCGGACTATGGGTGAGCGCTGAGGGCTCTCAACCCGGTATAGCTTTTAAGCGACTACGCCCGAGGGCTCTCCCTGTGGAGAACGGACCTCGGCTCGGGGCGTCGCTGGTGGCAAAGTGGGTGCCCACGTTTGGAATATTGATTTTTACGCGTCGCGTCTTCCTTCCCCGGCGGCGGAGGCGAGAGCGCGAGTGACTATGTGTTATGGCCGCGCGGGCCGTGTTGGCTCTTTCTTGAGCGATAGTAATCTCATCGTCAACGTCGGTCAGTGCGTGTTGAGGACGTCGGATAGCGGATATTTTTAATGGGGTGTAGTTAGCCGCCTCAACCACTAGTTGGTTGGGGTGAATCATGGCAGAGTCAATGAACCTCTGGGAGCACCGCTTCATGTATTGCCTGATGGTCGGCAATTCTAGGTCAACGTGAAGGTCGACATTTCGAATGAACCACGGTGCCCCCGTGGCTCGTCGCATGAACCGGTTTTGTAGTGATTGTAACCTGCGGATCCTTGGTGGATTAACGTGTGCGAACACTACGCTGGCATAGGTCATGATAGGCCGTATGCAGGCAGTGTATAATCTGACCTTGTTCTTCAAGGATAGTTTTGATTTGGCGTTTAGTAAACAGTGACGACGTACCATCACAAAGGCGGCGCGCGCGCCTACCTGCCTTATGTGTGGGATGAACGTGAGTCGACTGTCAAGGGTCACTCCTAGATATTTGGCTTGCCTGCACCATGTGACAGGCTTATTGAATAAGATAAGTGGGGGGATGTCATCCGGAGAGCAGATGCGGGCAGTTCGTTTAGTGAACATAACCGCTTGACTCTTCTCGGCATTTATTTCTATTCTCCATTTCCTATACCAATTGGCAAGGGCGGTGACCGCTTTCTGGAGTGTCTTAGCTACGGTTATCGGGGAATAACCTGCACAGAAGAGTGCGGTATCATCGGCATAGAGTGCCGTGTGTACACGAGTGAATTTGGGTATATCGCTAGTGTATAGCGTGAAGAGGAACGGAGAGAGGACCGATCCCTGAGGGACACCGGCCTTGATAGGGTGGGCGGTCGACAACGTCCCGTCCACCCTGTAGCGAAAGCTGCGATGACTTAGGTAGTCATGTATGACTAGAATTAAGTATTCTGGGACTTTGAAGCTATATAGTTTGTAAATTAGGCCCTCATGCCAAACTTTGTCGAACGCCTTCGCTACGTCTAGGAATAGTACGCCAGCGTACCTGCCTCTAACGAACTGACTGCTGGTGTACTCGACTAATCTGTATATTTGTTGGACACAGCTGTGCTGTGGACGAAAGCCAAACTGCGCGTCGGGTATTAAGGCGTTTGCCTCAGCGAAGGTGCGTAGCCTACTGAGTACTATCCGTTCGTATAATTTGCCTATGCTGCTCAGTAGGCTAATAGGGCGATAACTATTAGGTTCGGTACGTTTTTTGCCGGGTTTGTGGATTCCGACTACCACGGCCTCTTTCCACTGTGAAGGAAAGATGTTATAAGTGAGGGCTGCGTTAAAAATACTACACAGTATTAATATTAGGTGGGCGGGGAATAGTTTTATGACTTTGATATTTATTCCGTCCGAACCTGGGGCTTTCCTGGCTCCTAGACCCTTGATCAGTGACCCGACCTCGTCGGTGGACACTGCTGGAATAGGTTGATCGTGGTTTTCGTTTTCGTGCGATCGCGAAAGATTGATACGACGAACCACTTCGGTGTTGATGTGGTGGTGGTGTGCCGCGTCTTGGTCGTATAGTGTGCTCGGCGCACATTGAAGTTCTAGACGGTTGGCCAGGCATTCCGACTTGTCGTCGTCCATGAATGCCGGCGGTTGGTTGGGTCGATTTAGGGGAGGGAGTGTGGACACTATATCCTTTTTGAGAGAGCGGGAAATCTGCCAGAAGGCTGTGTGCGAAGGCACTAGCTCTTCTAGTGTGGCGTCCCATTTGCTCTGTCTAAAATTGCTAATTTCGGACTTGACCTTCCTTTGGAGAGTCCGCAGGCGTTTGCGGTTGTCCTCCGTGGGATATCGGTCGTACGCGCGGGTCGCGGCGTTCTTTTGTCGTAACAGTTCACGTACGTCGGCCGGCAGGGGCCCTCTACGATTACCAACAAAAATGCCAAACCCACCCAGAATGTTGGGCTTCCGGCTCTCTCGCTCACCGAACGAAGTACAGGAGCATACTGCCACTGCTCAGGCGTCGATTTTCTGCGAGAGTGTGGTACCACCCCGGACGGACCGGACCGCGGCTGTAGACAGAAAACTGACAACATTGTGATCCTACCACTATATTCTAAAGCCTTATTTTTGCTTGTAGTTTACACATTCTTTTTTCCCTTTGTATCTTTTCTATTTACCTTTATTTTTTTTATTTTTTTGCGGTGGCCTATGGACGTCGCACCCCGCCAAATCGGTCCGGGGTGACGGAAGAGGCGGCGCGCAACCCCATTGACCCACCCTGCAAGCACCTCTTCTTCGCCGTGCGAGCGGTCCACCGGTACCCGATCTTTGTCTTCGGTGGCCCGCTCGGCGGTATGCCCTCTCGGGCTCCTCTCCTGTCTACGCCCCGACAGCTTTCGCCGTCGAGGCGTCGTCTTTTCTATTTACCTTACAGCTCATTTTATATCACAGAGGCTCGTCCAATACGAGCCTCCAGGACAATTGAGAGATGGCCCATTACACGTTGGTAAAACGTTGTCATAGTATTTCATTTCACTTCTTGGTAATAAATATTATCTATCTACGTCCCTTAGTCGTCTGATAAGACATCCTCGGCAAAAACAGGGGTCAAGATACATATTACTTCCTCGCCGTACCGACACAATTTGGTTTTATTATTTAGAACTGTAAATCATTTAGGAGACTTATAAAATTATATGTACTTTCTGTGTGCTCTATTAAATCCAACATACAATAGATTGTTTGTTAGTATTTCATATCCATGGGATGCCACACAATCCATTTACTAAGCGTCCAATATGCGTCCGTCCGTCTATCTTTCAGTGGATTACATCTCATAAACAATAAGTAGAAATTGTTATTTTTATGGGCTTCTATTTATTGGCTTTTATTGTTACTTCTATTGGCGTTGTAACGACAGTAAATCAAAATAAAGTTAAAATTTAAGTAGTATGAATAAATGAAAGTGTTTTAGCGTATTTTTTGATTTTAATAATGGCTAAGCATGCTAATATTTACAAAACAGCTTTAATTATAAGTACAGAACTTAATAAATTACACATTTATACACATATTTAGGACCACGATGTTGATACTTCTTTGTCTACAGCCGCGGACTGGTCCGTCCGGGATAGTCCACACTCTCGCAGAAGATCGATAGCTGAGTAATGGTAAAGTGCTATTGCGCTTCGTTCGGTGAGCGAGAGAGCTGGAAGCCCAACTGAGTGGGTTTGGCATTTGTATTGGTAGGCAGCGGCCTAGGTATAGGCTATACCTTTGATATTGCAAAGGTTCATGGGTGGTAGTGACACCATCAGGTGTGCTGCTTGCTCGTTTGCCACCATAAGCAGTAAAAAAAAAGAGTCTTGACAGACAGACGGACGGACAACAAAGTGATCCTATAAAGGTTCCGTTTTTTCTTTTCGAGGTACGGAACCCTAAAAATATAGCTAAAGAAGCTATATGCTTCTTTTACAACAGTATTTAAAAATGATCGACATAGTCTAGTGACACGTCACTACGTAAACTCGTATTTTATTCATTGCTACAAAACACAACTTATATTAAAAAAAAATCGGCCAAGTGCGAATTGTACTTGCGCACGAAGGGTGGCCTAAAACTAAAAAAAATATGTGATGTAACTAAAAATTTAAGGTTTTCGGCATTTTTCCTTTATATATGCTATAAATCAAATTTCAAGATTCTAGCTCTACTGGAAGTGCCCTTTAGGTTTCGATTCCCTTGCGAGTAGTTGCGTGTTTGAAAATATGCGGTTTAAATTGCTGTTTTTTTTATTGCGTTGACATAGAAGCTTGATTTTATTATAGCTTAAAGGTTTTATAGATCTGAGTATTTTTTGATATGAATTTCAATTTAATACCTCTACGCGTTCATGAAGAAAGGGGTAGTAAGTTAAAAATTATTAAAAATGTTTTTATTATATGATGTAATTAAAAATATACGGTTTTCGCAATTTTTCCTTTATCTGTGCTATAAGACGTTGCTTCGTACCAAATTTCAAGATTCTGAGTTCACGGGAAGTACCCTATAGGTTTTGATTCCCTTGCGAGTGTCGAAAACTTGCAGAAATTTGCGGCATAAACGCCTTAGAAGTTTAATTTTTACAGTAGACTTGAGTATTTGATATAAATTTCAGCTTGATACCTCCACGCGTTCCTGAGAAAAAGGGTCTTGACAGACAGACAGACGGACAGACGGACGGACGGACAACAAAGTGATCCTATAAGGGTTCTGGTTTTTCCTTTTGAGGTACGGAACCCTAACAAAATTAGGTACAAGGGAAATAAATTATAAGGAAACAAATTTATAGTGAGTACTTTATAAACTCAATTACTTAATTGACAAAAATTATACCCACACCTAGAACACATATTTGTTGATCAAAATAAAGATTTGCGCTGTACGGGAATTGAAACTCAACATTCGGTGCTGGAGATTAATATTTAATAAAACTACGCCTATGGAGTTCTTCCTCTTATCTAATCACATCATATCACCATATAATAGTGTAGATAAAAGAAGGTTAGCATAAACATTACCTTATTTTATCATTAATTCTTTAGTTGAAATTAATGACTAGCTAAATATTTTAATTAGACGAGCCTTCAGAACCAAGTTCGCCTAAAGTTTCCATTAATTTTCCAAACTATCTGCTCTGAACTGAACAGGCTGAAACTGTTTTGACAAATTGTAGAACTAATTATAATTTAGGTCAACAAGTTTAAGGAGTTTATTATTTAGAACAAATTTTGAAGCAATGAATTTTTATTTTCTGAGCGGTAATCTTGAATATGATAGTAACGAACTGTTATTGTTGTGAGAATGGACCGTGAGATTAAAATCAATCAAATGAATTTTACCTTTATATTTGGTGGGCTAGACCGCACTCCACCAGGCAGTCCGGGATGACGACTGGACTGCATGGGGCTCTATACTCATTAAGAGACCCTTTGAGCAGGACATTGGTTGTCGGTTTTGGTGTACCTTGAACTTGTTGGGTTTGCACAACATTTCTAAATAATTATTGCCATATAAAAAAAAACACATATACTTTAAAAAAGCACATATACTGTACTGGGTTAAATTAGCACATATAGTGTATAACTTAGTTTAGTGCTAATTTCAATAAAAAATCGACAAAGTGCGAGTTGTACTGGCGCACGAAGGGTTCCGTACCATTATCTATAAATATTCTGTGATGAATTTATAACTCAGTCTCGTTCTCTCAAGAATGAAGGATTACGGGAAGAACGACTATGGGAAAGAATGAAACAAAGCCATAATTTCAAATTGCATATAAGCTAACTTTAGTCAAGTTATATACAAAATAGGATTGTAAAACTGAAACAATACTCCTATATGAGATGAATAGATGGTAGCCCCTAGAACGTAGAGCTTGCATTTGAGCATGAATATCTTTAAATCAAAAATGTCTACTTTTGTTTTAATGTAAGTGTATCTGACCAAAAAGATTTTATTTTAATATATCACATATAACTGACGTATATAATAAGTCCTCGTGTGGTTACGGGTATATAATATGGCACAAAACCTTTATTTACTTGGGTTTCGTAAAATATATCAGGATATTCACCGAGATGTGGGCAGAACTATTCTTTTGAGAAACTTAGTTATTAAACTGCAAAGATCAAACCCTCTACGTTTATGAAGTCATCGGTCTTCACTGTCCAGTAATGGACGCAGATAGGTTGATGTATATATATTTCATCATTCACAATTTAGTCCTTCATTGTCTATTGTAGGTTGTGGGACAGGTCGCTTCTACAAAAGACGAAATAGTGACGTAATAGCCACACTTGACAGGCGGGTTGGCGATCGTAGTAATTTATTTCACGCTTCTATGAGAGAGCTGCTGCCCACTCTCTTGTTGAAACCTTTAGCGGATTTATGTCTCCTACGGGCAAGTAATGGATATTGTAATCTTATATCGTCGCCACACGAGAATATGTTACTTAAGCTAATATTCCGTTTTTTAAATATTCATTTTCACACAAAATATAAATTACAAACAAAAAGGTCCAGCAAATTAGATAGGTACATTATTTGTTGAACCGAGCAATTGTTGGTCCTTCTTGGACTTTATTCTTATTAAAACTTTTCCTTTGTAGCATACTTCTTGTTCTGACATATTTAATTTGCACTACACAATTTTAATGAGAACTTTGGCAGTTTCAAAGATTTTGTTTTATTGAATTAATTTTGGTTGTTTCTTACTTATTTATATTAGAGATGTAACATTGTATTTATAATTACCCATAGTCTTTCGGATGATGGAGTTAGAATTCAGTGGTAACCGCCCCCTTCCTGTCCCTTGCATATAGTAAAAATCGCCTAAGGGATGTATAACAAACGGAAAACACAAAATAATATCCTACGAGAATCTATCTGCCCAAAGTAATTTAAATTTATCTTATTTAAAATTAATTTTATCTTATTTAAAAGACTCGTTCTCAGCAATATACTGCACAGATGGCGAAGTGTTTAAGATACCGCGCCGTAGTGATGATGTCAGTGCTAAGGGTTCGATTCTCATGTGTGTCAATACTTTGTGTGATCTACAAATTGTTGTTTTGAGTCAGGGTATAATTTGAGTTCGTTAAATTATGTTTATAAAATACCCCGCAATACAAGAATTATTACCTCCTTTAGACAAGAAGAATTATAATGTCTAGTGGTTAACTTTAAGCCATAATTGATTATATTTTCAAGTTTCAATCTTGTTAAAGAATTTTTATATTAGAATGTACGTCTGTAATTGTTACATGTAAAGAGATACATATATATATAATACATACATAACTAATTTAAGAAGTCTACTACCTTAGCCGAGGTCAAGCCAGGGATATTACACCACCCGCCTTGAGACAAACTTCCTGATTCCACCATATAATGTCATGATATCGACGTGGCTAGGGCATCCCATCGGGTAAACCTTCAATGTCAAGCAATGTAATGATCCATACGTTTCATCGCTACGTACGGACAGGCGGGGCTGAAGGCAGATTATTTTAGACTCAAAAATTCTGGACTATACAAGTTGTAGTGGCAGTTTAAAATAGTGTCTCTTTTAATTTCTTATTTTTTTTTCATTTGCTTGTGCTATTGCGCTTCGTTCGGTGAGCGAGAGAGCCGGAAGCCCAACTGGGGTGGGTTTGGGATTTGTATTGGAAGGTAGCTATTGCAAATGTTCACGGCCGTCAGTGCCACTTACCATCAGGTGTGTTGTCTGCTCGTTTGCCACCATAAGCAGTAACAAAAAAGAAAAGAAATATTATAACAATAAGGACTTTGTTGCCTTTGAAACTGCTACATTGACCTATGTAATATAATAGGATTTGTTCTTTAATGACACATTTTACCATTTAAATAAAAGGAACGCAGTTAAAATTACATTGTTTGTAAGGTAATGTTCGTGTCTTATCCATGAACTAGCAGCTTATATAAGCCCAGTACATTCTGGTAATGACGTTTTTACTTACAAATGTAATAAAACGAAATACATTTGTTTTTTGAAATAATCATCCTTATTTTAACTGATATGGGACTCCATATCAGTTAAAATTACACACTACACACTAACACTTACACACACTAATTTCGAGGGTCTGAATGGGAAAGATATTAGATAGATTACATTAATCTGGTCAGACGAGCTGGTATGTATCATGTGGACTAGGCACCTACAAAATATTACTGAGTATTCCCTTGTTGCGTGTTCTTTACGAGGTTCTAGAAATAGTGTTTTTTTTTATTTAGTGATAGTTTATGATCTACGGGCACTGCGATATCAGAATCAAGGTGATAGCAAACAGTTTGGGCGGTCCTATAAGCTGTTTCACTACTAGCAAGCACTGTGTATATACAATTTTAGTTGTAAACTGATAGTCTAAGTTAATATTTTACAAGAAGACATGTGTTCAATGAATACTAATTATCAAGTATTGTTATAAAAAGCGAATGTCTATCTTAGTATTAGGCCATTCTTGCTTCTATTAAACGGATCTATAAGGCTTTTAATAGTTTATAGACACGTATCTATCAAAAACTGTAGTAGCGGCTACGAATACTACCAACCCTTATTTTGCTCATGGATGTCGTAAAAGAAGACTAAGAGCCTTATAACAACCTGGGTCAACTCCATCTGATGCCGTTTGGTCAACAATTACATTCCCAAGGAGGGTTGACGTCTAGCAGGCGGTGGGTCATAAAACTATTGCCAATAAGTTTTACAATATGTACTATAAAAGAAGAGTACATATTGTGTCGACTCCAAGTAATTGGGATAAGAGTAGGAGAATGATGAGTAGTAATAGCTAAAAGAAGTGATGATAAGTGGTATGGGCTTAATTTAACTATTCGAAAATGTAAATTCATTACTTTTTCGAATAGATAAATTGATAGAACAAAAAGTTAACCTGTACGTAACTATTTGGATAATATACAGATTTTTATTTAAAAACTTCGACTTTTACAATTTATTAAGAATGTTTTTTTTAATGAACGGTTGGTTAAGAATCAGTGTTCCAAAATGGCTTAGTTTCTGAATATTATCAATTTTTATTATACTTATAATTATTTTTTAGTAATTTACAGTGTATACCAGTGATGACTTATATAACACGGAAACGTAGTGTCTAAACGTAGATCTCAAAGTCATTCAACGTGCTTTAGATAATGGATGTTCTTATCAGGATCCTATTTTAATAATCAAAAGATCTGCCTATGTCATCATCATTCTCCTGCTCTTAACCCAATTACTTGGGGCCGACCCTACGTATGCTCGTCTATGTTGCAAAGGTTATTGGCAGTAGTTTTATAACCGGTCACCTGCCTGACGTCAAACTTTCTCAGGAATGTAATTGTTGACCAAACGACATCAGTTGGAATTGACCCACGTGGATATAAAACGCTTTTTTTTTTTTTTTTTTTTTTTTTGGCGGCGGGCTACGGATCGGTCACGCCCCGCTAATCCGTCCGGGGCGACGGGAGGATATAAAACGCTTAGTCATCTTTTACGGTATCCACGAGCAGAGTAAGGTTTGATAGTATTTTTAACCGCTACCACAACACCAAAAGATCTTCTAGAATAAATTCTTATTATTTTTTATATTTCCTAGTAATATCTTATTTTAAAATAGTATTATTCTTTTTCTCAGCACAAAAAAATAGTATTAAATTAATATGATTTTTAAAATTGCCATATAGGTAATATCTTATTCTAAAATAGCATAAATTGTTATTCTTCTGCTCAGCTTATGCGCTTCAACTGGGCACAGACCAAATGAGTGTTATTACGCTACTATACCAAGTTAGAGAGACGATTTCGCATAGCGTTTTATCTTAAATATTCTTTCTCCTGCTCCATAATGTTATTTGCTTATATTGCTTAATCAATTGTTACGATTGCCACGGGAAGGACAGCCGTGTCTTTCCTCTTCTATTGCATTTTTATCCCATCAACATATGAAAATTATTCTTCAGTAAGTTTTAAGTATGGTGGTAGTGGTATTTTAAATGTGACTAATATCGATCATTTGTTATCAGAATTTCACAATGGAAACTGTTTTCGGACAACGGCACCAAAAAACAGCCGAAGGCTGTAACAAAAGTAAGGATTAATGGGATCAAAATATACATTTGTCATGTAGAAAGAGCTCGTTATATTATTATATATTAAATCCGTTTGTAATACTCCGGGGTCGATGCCCTATCAATAGAGGTTTCAAAGTCTGATTTTGTCGAAAAACTAAAAACAGCGTTTTGAAAAAAAAAAAAGCCTTTCGAATTTTTTATCGTTTACTGCATATATAATTACAGCTTTTCATTATTAATATTTATTTAAAGGGTCAACATTTGTGATTATTTATTTAATAAAATATATGATTTTATTCTTTTGACCGATCTATTTCTCTAGATTGATGATGAGAGCGGTGTGATGAGTGATTCCTGGGATGTACAGAATTATCTTTTGTAGCTTTCAGTGCATTCTCTACAGCAGTATCATCTTTATTGAAAATGAAACTGTAACGGATTTTATTTTCTCATTTTATTTAAGTTATTCAATCAAATAATACAGCTAAAGTTCGAGGTTTGTTTTATATGACCGCAGTATGCAAATTATTGTGTCTAGGACATATGTTAAAGGGGTGGTGACCATAGAAATAGAAATATTGTATTTATATCACTACGCGAATAAAATGCCGTAAAAATAGGCAGTTTTATCCAGTAAAAGAGGTCAACGACTTCTATTCTATAAAACGTAAACACAACTGTCTCTGTCAGTTAATCTAAGATGTACTTCGTGTATCTTTTTTTTTATGTACTCCGCGACTCTTGGCTCAGTTCCATGCAGGAAGTGTGACGCAAACTGGCGTATCTCTAACCAATTCTGAACTATATATGGAACGAAAAGAAAATGGAAAATATACACATATTTCAATATATATGTGAGAATTGATGCTATGTAGTTTGATTACGAATACACCAACCCTTACTTCGCTCGTGGGTGTCGTAAAAGACGACTACGAACTTTTTGTTGACATTATACCACCAATTACATTCCTGAAGTGGGTTGTCTTTATGTAGGCGATCGACCATGTAACTAATGGTAATACTTTTTGCAATATTTACGATGAAAGTACATATTGCGTCGACCCCAATTAATTGGGATTAGAGCAAAATGATTATGATAAATATGGAAGAATTGGCTATTGTATAGTAATAATCTTTTTAGTTTATAATATAATCCATCCATGTTTTTATCAGCTTACCGATGTTGTTATGTCTGTCGCCCCGGACCGACTTGTCGGGGCGCGACCACATCCATGGTCCACCTTGCAAAAAATAAAAAAGAAAGGCTTCAGTGTCTTCCTTAACGTAAGAAAAGTTGATTTATTATAGGCTACACGGACGGGTTCGTGTAGGGTTTATTTTAAGGTTTCCTTGTCTTGCAATGTTATCTGCTTACATCCCTTTATCATCTTTTATAATACTAGCAGACAAGAAAATTTTATGGCAATAGAATTATATTTTTACTCCATCATTATAGAAAAAATATCTTTTATTTCTTATCATCATTCTTTTTTCTATGTTAAGGACAGTTTATGGGCCTGTAGATTCATTAAAATATTACGTTATCTAAATTGGTAACAAAAGTACATATTATTAGTTTTTAGTTCTTGTTTAATAACTTTATAATTCAATCATTCACCTTTTGAAGAATAGATACGTTCTAGTAGACGTAACTTGTCATAAAATAAATATATTAATGAATATTCAATTTGTAAAAGTAATGTATTTATTTTCTTATAAGAATATTTATCAGTCTTGATTCTACCGAACGTTTGACGTAAGACATAGGTCTTAGTATTTTCTAAGATCTGACAACCCTTACGATATAGCGCTTGCAGCCAATCCCCAGGCAATTTCCTTTCCATCGATATCTACGCTACGAGACTCAATGTCGAGACATTACGACACCCACAACCGGAAAATCGAATTCAGTTAGCATTTCCTTTTCAAAGGTTTTAATTTAAATCTACGAGCTCATGGAGATTATCCGTATAAGCCTCTTTACTGGGAATTTATATCGTTATTAAATTGATGTAATACAATATTTAGAATTTATTTTCGGAAATGTATTATATGATTTGAATGTGTGCAAAATTTTTGTTTTTGTTTAGAAATAATATTATATATTTAAATAATTTATTCAGTTCGCCGCATAATATGCTAGGTTTTTTTTTCATTATAAACTTGAAATTTCTTGTAACGTAGTAGCTAGTAACCGCGTGGTTTTAAATACTCAAGGTGCATATATGATATTGTCATTTAGTAATATAGCTTTATTAGTTTATTATAAGATAAAACCTTGCATTAAGGCAATTAACCTTGTATTGCGGTGGATTTTATAGGTATTCAAGTAAACGGTCAAAAATCATAACCAGACTCAGGACAACTAATGAAACGCACAAAATATTGTCTCGCGTGGGAATCTATTAGTTTATTCCGTTTCTTGTGAATAATTTTTTTTTTTTTGGTTATCTGTATATGTCACATCAGTTTTATTAGTATTTAATTATGTATGTGTTACTTATTATACTTAGCTTTAGACTGAATCCAACATATTTGTTCCTTAACAATAGACTAAAAATATTTATATTATTAATTCTGAGCTTGGATTATCCAAATTACATATTGTTCCCTAAACATTCAGGTTGGTGGCATAAATGAAATGATAATCTAAGAAAACTATCTGCATTGTATTAATGTACTTTTAATCAAAAAGTTGCTATTATATTTTAATGTGATAATGATATTCCAAGACAACACATTTTGATTGGCAATATTGGATATTTTCGTATCAATATGATATTCGATTTATTTTACGTATTTAGGATTAGAAGTTGAGGTGCGGGACTGCAATTTGTGCTTCTCGTGGGAATTAATTTGTTGGAATAATCGTTTGCTTGTGACTCTGTCCTATGTGAGAATTGAGCGTGTGGGTAATTAAATAATAGATAATAAATACAGTATCTTCTATACAATGGAAGATGACTTTGATACTTGCATAAAGAGTATCCGTAGTTTAGCAACCACTGTCTTATTGATCCAGTATCATAAGCATATGGATTCTTAACTCCCGAGTTCGAATTCTGGGTCGATCATAAGTAGGTGCTTCGTAAGTTCTTCGTAAGTACTCTATTTTTGTAGTATTTTCCTAGTAACTTTTCAATAGCAGGATTGAAGTTTAGAACTGCTTCGCATTATATTACATAGAATTAAAAATTACATAGAGAAACAATTTTCTATTATACCTCTGCTTATAAAAGCACGAGACTGTAAAATAAAAACATAATTTTCTAACGAGTAGAAATCTATTTGTTCTATTCTCTGAGAATGTTGTTGGACAGATGCTTTCTCACGATATTGCATTCAGTCCCCCCACATCTGTCCGTTCTCTCTTTATTCCATTTGTTAATGAAGACTGTAGACTACGTAGTCTACTATCACGTACTTATAGATTCTATTGTTTATATTTTTATTATGCGCACGTAAGAAACAGAGCGCACTGAATTATAAAATAGCTCTGGTTATGTAATATTTATAAACTGCTTTCTTAATGTCTGTCTTTCTTGGTAAATTGTAAATTCAATGTTTTATATTCCTTTGAATTCCCGGGTTGGTCTAATGGCAAAAACGTATGACGTGAGTTGAACGTTCGATTTATGAGTTGTGAAAAACTTATTGAGGTTTTTTTGCAGATCACCTCAATTTTCGAGGTTTTTAATTAAGGTTTTAACAACAGAAGTACTCTCTACTTCACTTCATCCTATATCATTCTCCTACTCTTATATCAATTACTTACTGCAATATGTACTCCTCTTCGTACATATAACAAAAGTTGTAGTTTTATGTACGCCGCCTGCATGACGTTCACCTTCTTTGGGAATGTAATTGTTGGCCAAACGGCCTCAGGTGTAGTTGGCCCATATGCATAAAGCTATTAGTCCTTTTCTATGACATCCATCAATAAAGTAAGTGTTGATAGTATTTGTAGCCGCTACCATACAGCATTTTATACATACATTGTACGCTCTCCTTCCATTTATGAGACTAAAATTATATTGCGAAATGTGGATGTGTGGAGGAGACTCGTAATGAGTCTTTCATCTTCTCATTATTTTTAAATCTTTTATCATATAAGCATTTTATTATTATTTTTATTTTTCCTACTACATGAGAAACCACCACATTTTTTGTGTACTGCCAATATTCAATAATGAAATCATAACTAAAGTAGTTAGATTTCGGAATAGTTCTAAGAAACAACAATAGAATGATATATCGAATATACTCAATCTAAAAGACTCTATTAAAAAATAGTACGGCTTAAGTTCAAACATTTCGCTACTGCTTACAGGCAGTGTTCTATTTTATACACTTAAAAAAGTCAAGGTAAGTTACATGTGATAAGTTTCAAGTGTTGAAAAAAAATAAAATAAAGTGGAATGAAGAAAAATAAAAGTAATATGATATTTAGTGTAGATGTAGAAATCTAAACTCACAGAAAGGAGATAGAAGTGAAAAAAGATTACTTAATATAACATTATCATCATCATCACTTTCTTGCTCTTATTCCAACTACTTGGGGTCGACGCAATATGTCCTCTTTTTTCATACAGCTCTATCAGACGTCATCTCTGTAGTCACTCCCTGTCTATCCATATCATGCTTCACGCAGTCCATCCATCTTTTCTTTGGTCTCCCTTTACACCTAGAGCCTAAAAAGAGTTAATATAACATGCGCACAAATCCAATAAACACGAATCTCACACACCTTGATTTAAAAATATTGCTGTATTACCTACTTCATGAAACTTTTCTCATTCTCTACACATATCATTTGAACTTTATGATGAAGAAGTCAAAAGTATATCTTGAAGTTTCTGAATTGATATACATCTCAATGTTCTTGATATGGAACACCTAAACTCACTGTATAAAGTTGAGAAGTCTATATGTACAAAAGTATTTTAATATGTGGTATGTTTGGTAAACGATATTTATGCGCGGTGGTTAGAATAGCGAAGAAGATACATACCTTTTTCACTATATAATAGCATTATAATTATACAAATAAATATACTAATAATATATTCTACTAATAATACGAACGCAAATATTGAACTTTTTCTTTCTTTGTAACTACTATGTTCTACTTTTCGACGCCAGTATTGTTATTTATTGAATTTGATTAATATTGCTTAAAATGATACCCAGAAGGTTTCCAATGGTTTGGGTTTTGCCGAGAGCACCAATTCATGCATCAACGATGCTTGAATGATGACCTATATTGTGAACGCAATTATAGATTCCCTTTTTTAGTCTGCTTACGGTCCAGCTATATTTGAATCAGCAATTATGGGTGACGGTAGTGCATAAGGTACAGAGACCAGAATATGGTCTTTGTACCCTCCTTAAATATTAAGGGACCTGTTATTATCAGTGCCTTGACTTCGGTAGCTGGCCAAATCGGATTTGGATCGATATCACCAAACAATCGGCTTGACTATGAGTGACAGTCTAACACTTATTAATCTTTATGCCGAGCTGACGTGCTACCGGCTAGGCTATCACCAACTGCTAGTAAGCCTAATACTACCTTCTTTTTATTACTTTGGGTGGCAAAAGCTTAAGCAGCTCATCTAGCATTAAGTGTTACTGCCGCTCATATACTTTTGCAATACCAGAGGTACAGCTGTACATACTTTAGAGGAAGTTTAAAAGTTGCGCCAGTGACGGAAAAGTTAAGGAGTGAACGGCTGACATGGTATGGACATGTGCAGAGGCGGGATGAAAGTAATGTTGTGAGAAAAGTTTTAGGTATGAATGTTGAAGGCTTAAGGGGTAAAGGAAGACCAAAGAAAAGATGGATGGACTGCGTGAGGCATGACATGGATAGTCTAGGAGTAACGGCAGAGATGACGTCTGATAGGATCGTATAGAAAAGGATGACATATTGCGTCGACCCCAAATAATTGGGATAAGAGCAAGATGATGATGACCAGAGGTACAGCTGGTCTAGCTGTAACTTAACTAAAACCATCCAGAAAGTAGGGCACCCGGGCTCTCTCGCTCATCAAAAGAAGAGTAACAGCCATTGCTCAGACATCGATTTTTTGCGTAAGTGCGGACCTATCACTACTCGGATGGACCGGCCCGGGGCTGTAGACAGAAAACTGTCAACAGTCCTATCACTATTAATGGTAA
Source organism: Lymantria monacha (assembly GCA_905163515.2). Taxonomy (NCBI): domain Eukaryota; kingdom Metazoa; phylum Arthropoda; class Insecta; order Lepidoptera; family Erebidae; genus Lymantria; species Lymantria monacha. The sequence continues at coordinate 19,436,197 of LR991094.1, read as the reverse complement.
GAGAAGTTACTTAATCTGCAGTAGGTAACTGTAAAAATATAAATTTTCACTGGCATAAAGTCAAGTAACTTTTGAAGAAATCACACAATGGAATAAATAATAGACAAACGTGAATGAGCAGAAGTAATGCATTTTTATTAAAATTTCTTTCGTGTTCCATATTACATAGAGCGCGAACAAATTAATGAACAAAGGTTACGTACAAGCGAAAAGGCTTTTTATTTACAATTTCAAGCTGTCTAGGCACAAAACGCATGTAACAATGTACGCGCGTATACAGTGCAACATTTTTGTCAAAACAATGCTTCAACATTGAGAACAAAGGGGGCCACGTGGACTAGAGCCTAATTGGACTCCCATACAAACGCGAGATACACGTGTTGTTTGTCTTTGTTATGTTATTTTAGTGTAAATTAATATTGTTTTACGGTATAAAGGGTTCAGTGTTTCCTGTTTTTGGATATAACAGTGTTGCCAACACAGCAATTATAAGTCGTGTTCTAATTGCATTTTGCTGTGTATTAAAATGTTAATTATATGTCATTACGTATTTTTTAATATTATTTAATATAGTTGAATAAATATGGTGTAGTTGGTATACACGGAGAAACCACAGGTATTTTCACGAGAAGTTGTGTTAGAGGAGGATTGTAGAGGGCAGTTAAGTATACAAGGGCCCCTTACTTTCTCGTAGGCGTCGTTAAGACCAGCTAAAGAATCACCAGGTGAACGGGGTGCAGCAACTGCTTGCTACTTTCTGATGAAGACCTAATTGCCTATGCATTCTTAAATTAATATTCCATATAGGTACACTTGTAACTTCTTTAGTATTATATGTGTTCTATGCGGTCGTACGCCGTTTTCTCTGTCGCCCCGGACGGAATTAACGGGGTATGCCCACACCATAGCCCGTCGCGAAAAATAAAGTATTACATATATGTGTTATATACATTATATATTTAATTGTATTCTTGTCGAAGTAGAAATAACGAATGCGTTCTTTATTCCTCTGCGTAGTAAATCACTTATAAAAATAATACTTGTACACTATTGCCTTGGGAATCTGCAAATCGTTCTTGTGATGAGTTGATTTAACATTGTACACTTTTAACCCCTCGCATGCCTGTTAACATTTTTAAGCAAAAACCTAACCTAAAGAAGGTATTAATAAAAGAAAAAACTTTTAAAGTACAATTGCTTATTATAATGCACTGTTAGCGGAGTAGTTTAAGTGCCGCCCAACCTAACCTAGGACAATATTTTGTGCCAACTTGAAATGATTGTTCTTAGTCTGGGTGCACATGTATGCAGTTAGTCAGTCTTCTACGATTGAAGGATTTATTACATAGTGCTGAAATTACAACTTAAATTTACATAAGAATATAATACGTTCTTCTAATAAATAAATGTGTCCGTGTGGTGACGGAGTAAGAATATAATTCACCACCCCCTATTTTCCCCGTGGGTGATCGTAAGAGACGACTATGGGATACTAAATACGCGTGTAACATCTATGCAAGAGAAGGAAAACTCGAAACTAAACCCTATACCAACACGTCTGATCAGCGTGGTATAGTAGGTCATTTTCCCTCCCATCATGGAGGAGGGTCGATCCCAACAGTGGGACATATGAGCTGAGATGAATAAATTTGAAGATATCTACAGAGCCGAAGAAGTATACAAAGCAGAAATTGATGCCACATTTAGATAAATCTTTATTTTTTTTCGATAATGTCGAGCACTGCATCATAATTATCATATTATTGAGCTGAGCTCTTATTATCATATTTATGTTTTCAGTGGGGGAATAAATATACTTTACTTCCACAATGGCATTTAGAATTTGACTGCACAGGTGGCGTAGTGGTTAAGATACCAAACTTCCGTGCCAGTGACGTGGGTTTGATTCCAACGGAGGACAATACTTTGTGCGATCTAAAAAGTATTGTTTTCAGTCTGGGTGTAATTTGTCTGCGTTAATTGCATGTTTGCAATACAAGGATTATTTACTTAGTTCATGGTGGTGTGAAAAAAAAAGATTGAAAATTATTCAATATATTTAACAAATTATAGTGGAGTATTAATCCGGATATTGGTTGCTTACCCAGACCGGAATCTGTTTTTTATTTTTGTTAGGCATTTAAATTAGAAGTTGTAAGACCAATATCCGGCAGAGGTTACTTATTCAAAGTATTATTTATCCGTATTTTCTTTTGAATGAACATTATTCAGTACTTAATACACACATACATACAATAATAATAATAAACATTTATTTGTAGGAATATGGGTATACAAGTTCTTTGTTCTTGAATTTTTAAGCACATGCTACATTCTACCAATAACTGGTGTACAAAATATTTATTTACAGCATTATAATCATTTAACATTAATAATATCATCAATTCATCATCAATTGTATCATTATTATATAATCCAAATTAAATGTCTCATTAGTCACAGCTCTTTATCATTTAAAAAATCATTTACATTATAATAACATTTGTCTAACAAAAATCTAAACAGTTGTAGTTTCATCCATCCATCAGCCCGTAAACGTTCACTGTTGGACATAGGCCTCCCCACGAGAATGCCATTCAATACGGTCCCGCGCCACCTGCGCCAGCGGTTTCCTGCGACCTTGATAATGTCGTCAGTCCACCTAGTGGGGGTTCGTTCTACACGGTCCTAGTTGTAGTTTATAAGCTCTTAATTTATTTATTTCCTTAAATCTATTTGGTAACTTATTGTAGATAAGTATTGCCATGCAGTATACCTTCCTACTAAATATACCTTTTGTTTAGGTACTAACAGTTTGTGAGTATGTCTACCTGGTCTTGTTACAGCATCATTGTGCTTGCAGAATAAGTGCGGATGTTTACGTACAAAAATACAATTTTCATATATGTACATACTCGGCAGAGGCAAAATATTCCATTTATTATAATGATCCTTACAACTCTCTGATTGCTGTAACCCAAACATAGCTCGTATACATTTTTTTTTTGTAAAACATATGCTCTATTGATACAAATGCTCTACTGAATTACTCCACAGTATAAGAGCATATCTTAATTTTGAGGACACATACCCATGATATGCATTTAAAGCAGTCTCTAAGTTTGAAATACGTCTTAAGTGATAAAGAGCGTAAACAAATCTGTCCAGACTTAAACAGAGATGTTCAATGTGTTGCTTCCAGTTACAATATTTATCCATTATAATGCCTAAAAAGGATGTTGCATCTACTTCCTCAACTATTGTATCATTATACTTTATCTTTAAACTATTTGATTTGCTATTGTAAGTCTGGAAATGTATAATTTTTGTTTTATCTATGTTAATGTGTAAGTAATTGTGATCTAACCACTCAATGATCCTGTCTAATGCTTTGCTTATCTTATGTTCTAGATTATTTTTATTGCGATCCTTTATTATTATTGTAGTGTCATCGGCATACAGTACACAGTTGTGCTGGGTAGCACTGGGCAAGTCATTAACATATATTAAAAATAATAACGGGCCAAGAATACTCCCCTATGGTACTCCAGAGCTATTCATTAATTCAAAGTTTGAACGAACAGATGAGTTGTATTTCCCAGTCATAGTATTAATCTCTACACATTGATAGCGATTTTCTAAGTAACTACCGAACCAATCGAGTACACGAAGGTAGTCTTTCAATAATAATTTGTAGAAAGACTTCATTATTTAAAGTCTTCCAGGATCATACTTATCTATTATTTTAAAGGTTAATTTTATATCAATCAACTACAATCTTCTTAAGCATCTTATTGAGCACAATTGAGTTTATTTTTCATTTGTCCGCTCAATGGACCAATATTTCGCGAATTTTCTTTTAAATTCACTCTTTAAGCTAAATTGAAATTGATATCTTTGTATTTCAAAAAGTTTCCAACTCAATTTTTGAATAATTACACAAATGTTTATAAAGAGTTGCTGGTGTAGCTATTCTTGAGAAGGGTTGACGTCACGCATGGAATGTTATGCTTTTCTTTCGCTTAACGTAAAGGTAGAATATCTTTTCCTAATCGCATATATGTATATTGAAATAAGGATAATGCGATGATAAAACCCTATGTTGATCTGCTGTCAGCCTGGAGAAAAAAGGGGCAATGAATGTATGTATATTATTAGAACAAAATATGTATTTTTTATCTTGAACATAATAAACAATAATGTTGTAATCTACTTTAGTGTAATATAATATAACGTATAATAGCATTCTTAAAATAATAAGCTTTTTCAAAATGATCTACCTCTATTCGCCCTAATACAATCCTTGTCAGTTACAAAATATGTATTTCCTATATGAGATAATTTAGCACAGGTAATGTCTTAAATTGTTTTACGGACTTTAAGTTAACACATAGCGTTTACAGCATAGCATAATCTCTAACGGAGACATGTCATTAAACAGATAAGATGGGGACTTCATGATGACTAATCTTCGTCTCGGATGAAGTCAAAAAATCCCCTCCCAGCTGGAATAAAGCATACTTTTGTGAATAAAGTTTTATGACCAGGTGCTCCGTTTCTTTGGAATAATCATTCTTGTTTATTGAACATGGTATTGAGCAGAGAATTAACTATTTTATAAAGAATCGTATCTCTATCCACCTGAGTGTATAATATGATATCTTTGCCATAAAAATATTACTCGGACACTTTTTAATAGCTTATACACTACTAAACTTTGCTGTGTGGTAGCGGATTCGAATACTACTAACCCTTGCTTTGCTCGCAGATGTCGTAAAATACGACTAAGAGACTTACAGCGACCTAAGCCAACTCCATCTGATACCGTTTGGTCAACAATCACATTCCCAAAGAGAGTTGACGTCTGGCAGGCGGCCGGTCATAAAACTATGACCTTCTATGACTATGACTTGTACAATATGTGCTAGGAAAGAAGAATAAATATTGTATCGACCCCAAGTAATTGGGATAAGAGTAGGAGAATGATGATGATGACATTACTAAACTCTCACTGAATTTGAATATAGGTACTATGTAAATACACACGTTATACGCTATTGATTAACTGAGAAGTTTTTTGAAGAGTTTAGTAAACTTATTCTGCTTTTTAAAATGATTATAAAAATTCTCGTAAGTAAATATTTTTTTGTTACCTCTCTTCGTTATCACATACCATTATCCTACAGTGAGTATATAGCCAACTATTGACAGAGACATAGTCTCAAGATTCCATACCATACTTTATTAATGTATATCTATTCATCCATAAAATTCCATTCCATAGAATTTTCTGACGACACGGCCTAGTAAATATTTTTTTTTTTTTTTTTTTTTTTTTTTTTTATTGCTTATGGCGGCAAACGAGCAGACAGCACACCTGATGGTAAGTGTCACTGCCGCCCATGGACCTTTGCCAATGGTATAGCTAGGTCGCTGCCTACCAATACAACCCTGAACCCACCCCAGTTAGGCTTCCGGCTCTCTCGCTCACCGAACGAAGCGCAATAGCACATTGCTATTACTCAGACGTTGATCTTCTGCGAGAGTGTGGTACTACCCCGGACGGACCGGCCCGCGGCTGTAGACAGAGAACTGTCCACAGCGTGGTCCTACCACAACAAAATATTCATTAGACATGGAAATCAAACGACTCGGTCAGTATATTTTTCAATAAACCAAAAGGTATAATCAGATAATCATTAGAGTTTTAAGTAATTTATTACCATCCAGCCAGTAAAAGCATAAAAAATATCAACATCGAAAAGTCTTATGTTAATCTATTTTCTCGCAAACTGCTTCCTGTCATCATCCATCACTGACAGTGGAAAAATTAGCGCGCTTATAAGAGGACGACACTTATATTATTTGGAACGTTCCATCATAAAAAATATTCGGAGTTTAGTCGGCAAATGAACTGAGAGAGTATTATATTTTTTGACTTCATCTAATTAGCACCCATACAAATTAGATTTTATCTGAACAGATTCTTTTATCGTGTTTTAGTAAATCATCTATAATGTTTATTGGTAAAATAAGGGAAAGAAAAAGAGTTATACAAGTATCTTACCTTCTGAATTTTCACTTTTACGTAAATAATATAAATTGTATTACAGTTTACAATACTGTAGCAAATTTTTTTCTTTTTCTTTTTACACATATGCGTCAGACTAAGAGGCATTCATCACAAATAAGAAATTGGCATACATGATCAGGATCTAATTAAGACGGGCGATTGTTTCAGTATCTTCTTGTCACTTGGCCTTTTTTTATGGAGGGGGGCGATATGTCGCAATCGGTCACATACATGCAGCCATCACCTATGGGCCAGATCCTTGAACTATCGCAGATGACGAATGTACCACCATCCGTCGTGTGGCTGAACATCCTCAACCTCCTTGTAATCGTATGTCGAAGCAAATATGCTCTACAAACACTTGCACCAGCTAGTAAGAAAATATCGTGTGCTTATTCATATTGTCAGTCCTGCTGCAACTCTCTGGAGCTGGCTCTCTGGGCTCTGGAGCCCGAATATAAATTAGGTATTTCTATCGGCACTATCCAATAAGCTATGAAGTTTCGTCAGACATAGCCTTAGTGTAGTATACGAGATGGTCGGTGACACATTTCATGTTTACTAATCTTTCATAAGGCTTGTGAAATCTATATACACCTATTTTATAAAAGTTATTACCTGAACAACCTATTATTACAGTAAATGTAGAGTTACTTATAACATTCTCGTAATTAGACTCCGTAAAATATTTTAGTACTTAATAAAAGTAAAATTATATTTGAAGAAAAGTCGTCATTATATTTTAACTTTTTTATTTTTCAGTACATCACGCTCTTTAATAAAACATCACAAAGAGTGAATGCCTTTACAAATGGCTTTTCAAGCATTCATTATAATTTTATTATCCCTATATAATCTTTAGCGCTTAACTCCAGGAATGGCTGTCGAGGATAAATTTAATTCACATTTTGAAACTGATATAGTTTTAAATATTATGAAAATAGCCCTTGACTTGTGGGTGTGATCATCCCATCGAAATGTATTAACAAGACACTTTTGTACTATTAGAACGTTATATTATACTTTAAAACAAATAAATACTCGTATATACAGCTTGAAGAAAATATTAAAATTTATGAAATTAAGTTATAAGAAATAATTAATTTTCAGAGTGCTTCTGACGTTTGCGATTTTTTTTCTGCCTACAAAATTATTCGTTATAGATTTTAAAAAGATTCAGTTACCACACGGACAAACTACACTGTATTTAAATGTCATTAAAGAAAACAATAAAAATAATAGAAGAATATTTAAAAAATCAAAACTATATATTATGAAATAAATCCAAAACTATATATTGTTTCCAAATGAGGGTCTTATAAATAGCTCAAAGTCTCTCAGCGTGCTATGGAGAGGGCTATACTCGGTATTCCTTTGCGTGATAAAATCCGGAATACGAAAATCTGTAGAAGAATCGTATTGACTTAGCCCGAAGAATTAGCACGTTGAAGTGGTGAGAAAGGTTCTCGAGTGGCGACTACGAAACGGACAACACAGCGTAGGGCGACCCTCCATTAGGTGGACTGACGACATCTTAAGAGTCGCAGGAAGTCGTTGGATGCAGGTGGTACAGGACCGTTCTGGGTGACATTCTTGTGGGTGCGGCCTAGGTTCAACAGTGGACGTCTATGGGCTGATGGATGGATGGATGAAACTTTATTGAACTATCTACATATCTATCTAGATAAGTGTTATTGGGCTTTGTGTTCATACGATTATATAATATTTAAATACTTTAGTTTTAGTTAAAGAACAAAGAGCATGTTTATTTTCAAATAAGAACAAAAAAAAATAAGAAAAAGAGATAACTACCTTCAGTGTAATAATAGCAATCTATTAAATAAAAACTAATATAGTTTTTATAAGAGCGCGGGAACGCGTGAAATAATTAAGGTCTGTAGCTAACAACATCAATCTAACCTTCTCCGTTTCCTTTGCTCCAATTATCTTTTTCCTTCTGTGACGTCAGAACCAACGAACCTCAGCCGCGAACAAAATAATTAATTTTTACTCATTTACAGTCGTTTATTTTAGACATTATTTGTATATTATTATAATATTATGTTGTATTTCCACTGTTTTTGTAAGGTTATTCTAATTTGTGATTATTATTCTAACGATGTGTATTTTTTTTTGTTTCAGGTATGTAATTTAAGATGCACAGACATGTGTTCTAACATTATAATAAATTCTTAAATATAAAAGATAATTAACATTTATTTTTCATTTCCTAATAAGTCTCAGAAGATATTTGCAAACAATGTGACATTTTTACCCACGTGGCGACGGGATAATAATACAATTGTCGCCACCTTTTACTTGCTTTTACCCATAATCCGCCATCGACTGTTTTCTACATTTTAAACGAGGCAACGTCGTCTTCTATAGGGGAGACGTGGAGATATATTTGGTTCTGGAAGGCTCCTGCCTGTGGTCTAGGTCATCGATTATAAAATTATAGCTGGCTGGTTGGTGTAGGCTTTTGGCAATTGTATCTTAATGTATTTGTTGGTACCTTATCGTTATTAATGCCATCATAGCGTGTACACACAGTGAGGAGTGTAATGGGAATCTTCTTGGAGTGTAATGGCTTATACCAATCCATCTGACCAGCGTGGTATTAAAGTCGATTATCTTCCATTCTGGAGGAGGCTTGAGCCCAGTAATAGGAGGTATATGAGCTGAGAATAAATGGTCATAATGATGGAATAATATTTTTTTCATATACAATAATTGTGTTACAAACGTCTATGGATATTATTAGATGGATATAAGACAAGTAAGACGAACATGTCACAGTAATATGATAAATGAAACAAGTTAAACCAGCGTAACATATTAAGCCAGTGTTGCACTGATTGTGAATGACCTTTGTGGACAATGTATGGGAGCAAGAAGACTTCTGTTATCGTCGTGAATATGTCGTCTTTTTATATATTTGATTTTAACCTATCTCCTTTCTGAAATAAAACTACTTTTACGGATTCTATCGCGTTTGTATTTGATTTTTAATTTCCCGAAGTTTCGAACACTTTGCAGTGATCATGGTCACGGAAGGACTATCTCCTTTCTCTTGCAAATAAATTCAAATTAATATTCTCTAAATGTAAGACTTCATTCGCTTAATGTAAACTGAAACTCATCTGAGTAAAGTAACTCCATTAGGACGTAGCTAAGCAGACTTTCGTTCGTAGGAACCACTTGGGCAAGTTTCCTACTTTGACTTAACTTGCTACAATCTATGTGAATTAGATTGGTCATGGTTATGCATTAAGGGTATTATAGTAAGTAAATCCTTAGCAATGCAAGTTATATTAACTGTGGAATGATAGCTAGTAGAAGTTTTTGGATCGTTGGCCGCCAAATACAATCTCTTTGATGAGCTGTTTAGTTGAGCGTAGTGTCTTAAGATGGACATAAGTAATGACAACTTAACTAGGTCGAGAACTTCAACTTCACAAAGATTTGATAAATGTTAATCTTATTAATATTGTTATACATGAATTTTTTTTGCTGTGGCTACGAATACTACCAACCCTTACTTTGCTCATCGCAAAAGACGACTAGCCTTATAATGACCTGGGCCAACTCCATCTGATGCCGTTTGGTCAACAATTACATTCCCAAGGAGGGTTGACGTCTGGCAAGCGGCCGGTCATAAAACTATTGCCAATAACTTTTGCAATATGTACTATGAAAGAAGAGTACATATTGTATCGACCTCAATTGATTGGGGATAAGAGTAGGAGAATGATGATGATCAACATTTTTATATAACCTTATATGTAGTTCTTTTGTATATGTGTATGTGATTGAGCTGCTAATGGTTCTGCTAAATGGTTAGACAAATTATGATAAAAATTACTGTTTTTGAGTAGGTGGATGACCTAGAGGGCTTAGATTCACAATTGGAGCTGGTGTCAATTGGATTTATTACTTATGATCTAGTCCTACATTTATTGGACTTTTATAGAATTGGATTGTATAGAGTTCGATTGTATTTGTAAACCCTCAGTGCGTCTTGTTTCTAAAAGTTACTTATTATTAAATTAAGAAACATGACCTACTTTTATCCTTGTATAAACAAAATGGCAGTGATACGATATTTAAGTACAATTCAACGCTAGCGAAACCATGGCCAGACCTAATTTAAGTACTTACACTTCATTGCACCACAGTATCGAATGTGTTGGATTATTTTTATTTTTTGTAAATATTTGTTAAGATTCCGTTTAATATGCTCTGTGATGGCGATTTCTAGTACAATAAAATTAATAATCGTTCGTAAATGTTCTGAAAAATGATTAAGTGATCTATATTTGTGTACCCCATTTGGTGAGTCGCGAGTTGTACTAGGCCGTCCATATAAAAAAAATAGCGGGTCACAAAATGTTCGTATCCGGATTGAGAGTTCTCAGCGCTCACGCATATTTCGGGTTATGCTTAAAATCTGTCAGTGCTTAACAGTTTCATTGTCGCATTATTTTAAAATAGTACGTAATTTTGATTGACGCATCGTAAGCGCCGCGGCTGGTGACTATTTAAGTTCCATACTCGCACAAAATAGCCGACACTGAAATATTTTTAAAACATCTTAAATTGTAATAGATACTTTGTAATAGATACTTTGTAATATGTACATCTAATATCAATAAATGTGCTTTATATTAGTTAATGTGATCTCGATAAAACTATTGAGTGAGTCACGATGGAATACCTAGTATGAAAATTATCAGGACATGTCAGGACATTGTTTGGCTGCTGCTCCATACTGATATATTAAATACTATATACACCTACTTACTATATACCTGGACTCTATACTCAAAGTCTAACATCAGACCCACCGTAAAACTTAGCGCAAAGTCTTGCAGTCTTCTATGTTTTTTTACCATTCGTGCTCAAAGAAAGAGGACAGGCTATGATAAAACGTCTCGTTCCACTATCAGACACGAGCAGCTCTCATTGTAGGACAACATTCATCTTCCATAAAATACTGTATAAAAGATTTAGGATAATATTTTTCGGATTTTCGTTTTCTTTTCATTTTATTGGCTTTTATTCCTTACAGATTTCGTACGACGCCTGTGGTTTAACTCACGACTATGCCGCTATTAGAGTAGGTTTTAAGCAAAGAAAAAAGAATAAAGTTTTATATACATCTGTATATAAAATATCTTTAAGTTTTTTTTACAAAAATGTTTTTCAATGTTTGGCACTTTAAAACCAGGTAAAAAGGCATCCAGTTAGTTAGTTTTTTTATATACCACAATGCACTATATCCCTTAACTCAACGTTCACAATACTTAAATAAGTAATACTTTGAGGTTTTATTATTTTCATTTGTGAAGTTAGTACTAATTTAACCAATTTGCGCAGTATATATTTTCACAGAACTACTATTAACTGACTTCTGCATCCTAAAGTTATTACATTCTCTCTTCAGCGTAACGTTTGTAGTTTGTACATCTAGACAGCCTTTTTATTACATCAATTAAATTTCAAGTTTAATTTTCTCTTATTTTATGAGTCATATAAACAAACTATTACGACTATTTAACTTATACTGCGTATATTTAACTTTTAGTGTCGGAAACAAACTTAAATGTGCTAATTAAAGTAAGTAATATATTAAATGAGACGCCATTTTGAAATGTACGGTGACTGAGTTTTAATTGAAATAAAGCGCGCGTTCACACGCTGTGAAGTTACATACAAGATGTTTAAACTCATAGCACTTAATTCCATATATATTCAATTACTTCAATTATGTTCTAAACTAATAGCTTATTGATTAATGTTTTATGTTGTGTTTAGAATAATCTAGTAAAGTTGAACTATCAAACGTAATATGTCACTAACCTATCCGTTCATGGGTATCATACGTAATCTCAATACTTACGAAAAATAAAACAAAATAAAAATCAATATCAACACTTATCACCATCATATTCTCCTGCTCTTATCCCAACCACTTGGGATCGATGCAATATATATGTACTCTTCTTCTTCTTCCATCTTACATATTGCAAAAGTTATTGGAAATAATTTTATGACCGGCCGCCTCTCTGACGTCAACCCTCCTTTTGAATGTAATTGTAGACCAAACGGCATCGGATGGTGTTGGCCTAGATCGATATAAATATCACTATAATAATCAACTCTTGTGATTGATAAAATAAATGAGTTACTGAAATTTTTATTTGTACTATGCCTTCTAGTAGATGATTTTTTCTTTTAGATAACACCCAGCACTAAAGAACTAATCTTTGTATTGCGGGGACTTTTGAAACATAATTTAACGAACACATATTACAACCAAACTCTAATATTATTTATTTTATATATTTTAAAGGGAATTTGTATTATTTGCATAGATAAATGTTTAATTTTTGCACTTTTGAAAATAAAATGCGTACAACTGTCACGTAAGTTGGACGAATTGGCCTAGTTTTATTTTAATCTTTCTTTTACGACGTTTAAAGTAAGGTTTATTCCCTGTAGATATAATTTGTATGGGGAATATACACAATCCCGACTGTCCTCAAATATTCTACGCGGTGGCGCCGAGATATCTCACGTAACTTTTTATATGAAAATTTAATACAAAAAGGTCCTAGTACTGAGATTGTTGTACTGTTACCTGCTACAAAGCTTAATAATCAATTTACGAATACAGATGGTTTTTTGTGTTTGCTGTGATAGATATATCATCTTCATTCATTCTTCTTCATCTTCATTCATCTGATATAGAGCGAAGAGTGAATGCGGGAAATAGAGTGAACGGAGCGTTGGGGCAACTTCTCGGCAGCCACCACCTCAGCCAGAAGGCACGTGTAGCAATTCATAACGCAGTGCTTGTCCCAACATTACTGTATGGAAGCGAGAGTTGGGTATGCAGAAAAGAGTATGAAAGTAAAATTAATGCGGTCGAAATGCGATCTCTGCGGAAAATCTGTGGAATTAGGCTGAACGACCGCATTCGTAACGACGACGTAAGAGAGCGAGTAGGTATGAAAGAGAGTATTGGTGTAAAGATGCGAAAGGGAATGCTCCGATGGTTCGGACATGTGGAAAGAATGCCGAACGAACGTCTGGTTAAGAAGATATACCATGCGAAAGTGGAAGGATGTAGGTACCGAGGGAGACCGAAACTAACCTACCTAGACCAGATCGGTCATATACTGAAGGAAGGTGGAGTCAAGAGTCTTCGAAACCGGCGAGCGTGTATGAAGAGAATTATGAATGTTGAGGAAGCGAGTGAAGTATGCAGAGATAGAGTTCTCTGGCACTCTGTTCTCTCTGCCTACCCTGCAAGGGATATGGCGTGATGATATGTATGTATGTATCTTGATTACAGGTCATATTTAACTAAACGTAGGGCAACACTGTGTGATCCACAAATTATTATTCCGAGTCTGGGTGTAATTTGCGTCTGTTAATTGCATGTTTGTAAAGTCTTCCCACTCTCTTCGTCTTCAAGACGAAAGTCATGTCAAATGCCCATGTCGTTCCTGTGCCGGTCCTAGTTGGTATGCGATTCTTGAAGTTGTCGATCACTATGTTTACCTTGGACTAACAATACAGTTAGGTAGTCCAATTTCGAGAAAGAGGTCATCCGACGAATCCAACTCGGTTGGGCAGCGTTCGGGAAACTTAAGAGGATCTTCTCGTCCAGCGTACCTCAGTGTATGAAAATACAGGTTTACGACCAGTATGTGTTACCAGTGATGACTTACGGTACGGAAACCTGGTTCCTATATGTATGCCTCATGGCCTGTGAGATAGAATCCGAAATACGCAAATCTGCAGACGAATGGGTGTAACCGACATAACACGAAGAATTAGCATCGTTCGACGAACCGACAACCGCTGGAGAAGAAAGGTTCTCGAGTGGCGACCTCGTACCGTACGACGCAGTGTAGGACGCCCCACCACTAGGTGGACAGACGACCTGGTGAATGTTGCTGGGCGTCGTTGGATGCAGGCGGCACAGGACCGCACTTTGTAGCATAACATGAAGAAGGCCCACATCCGGCAGTGGACGGCGATAGGCTGAAATGATGATGATGATACTGATTCACTGCTTGAAAACTTGAAGTTGATGATCTTACATAAGAGCCTGATAGAGATTTTGCCTTTATAAAACTCTCATTAATTTCATAGAAGACTAAATTGTATCTAGTAAATGTCAAAAGACCACTAATTATGTACGATTTGACAGTTGCATGGCGGTATATGTATAGGTAAGTGTATTAAAATTCTATTTAACCCTTCTGGGATAAGGGTGTGTAGGTTTAAATTACTAATTAATTCGAGAAATACTTCCTTATTCCACGTTAACTATTTTACTTTGTTTCGACATATGCGCATATTATATGTTTCATTGTTATTGCTCAAGTAAGACTATAATTAAATTTCATATAGAAGGCAACGTTTTGACTTCCTAAAATAAATAATGTTTAACTACGTGCTCATAAAAATATTAACTTATTATTAGTATAATTTTATATATAAAACGAATATTTATTTTAAAATATATAAACTATAAATTCAAATAAATGTATAACATAATTTTAAATTGATATTCTAATTACTGAAATTTAGCATTTAATATGCTTAATTATTTATAAAACCCGATTACGAAGCGAAAAAAAATGATTGATATTCTAAGTTTAAAAAGTATTCAAGTAATTGGCAATGAGCATTTGTATAAAATGATTGTTAATTAATTTTAATCATTGAATCCGTTACATGTTAAACCACGTTTTTTGTTTACAAACTGCTTCATATTAGTATTAGTATACAAATTTACGATCACACAGAGGCATGAGTAGCATTTTATTTAATTTGAAGAATGTGGTACATGATTTTTAAATTTACTTAGAATTTAATTAATTGCCTCTTGTATGATATGTATATAATTTGCATCGAAAAATCATTCATAAAATTTATATAATAGCGGGCCCCGCCCGCTTCCCTCCTTTCCGGATAACTCATCATCATTATCTCAGCTCATATATGTCCCACTGCTGGGCACGAGCCTCCTCTGTAATGGGAGGGAAATTGACCTACTACCCGACTAGAAATTTTTTCGTCTTCCTTAGCAGGACCGGACCGGGCATGCCCGATCTGGACCAGATAAGGTATGTAACGCAGAAGATATATCTGGACCCGATCAGGAAAACCTTATCGGGTCCAGATCAGGTCCAGATCAGGCATTCCTGATCGGGTCCAGATCTGGCGTTCCTGATCGGGTCCGGACGAAATTTTACTGATCGGAACCAAATCAATTTAATCAATCATCTGCGTTATATATCTTGCCTGATCCAAAACGAGTATGCCCAGTCCAGTCCTTTTAAAAAACATGAATATCTTAAAGAACATGTTTAATAGGTAAAAATATAAATTAATATATGACGTAGGCACCGAATGCAGTGCTATATTCTTATCATAGAGAGTCCCAGTGAGCCGTTACGATTATGGCGCAACCACCAGATGCTAACGACTGCAACTGTCGCCTGAATTTCTCATTCATGACCTGATCGATCTGTTTTAATCTAATTCGATAACAAATAATTTAATATTGGGCCATCTCATTGCGCTTCGGAGAATCTTAACACCGCGATTCAAATAATGACGTCATTTTACTAACGCCATCTATTTATTATGACCCAAAACATTAAATGTTAGAATGGTTGTTACAATATAATATTTCTATCTATCTATGTTTTCAAATGTTAGGTATATTTATATATATATATATATTTTTTTGTTTTTTACTTTAAATATAAATTACTTTTATATTATTAATTAAACATTATTATTATCTATTATTAAATACATATGATTAATTAAAGATTTCAGATTAATCTCCTCTGATGAAAATACAATTTCGCCGTGGCATAAATATGACAATCATGTCACTTTTTTGAATTTTGATTGATATTTTTTTTGTGTTACGAAAACTGTTTCTGGTCCTGATATACTACAAGCCTTACTATATACTTGATGATATTTCACATCAGGCTATCCTTATTTGGTCCTGATCTGGTCCTGATCCGGTATGCCTTACCATACTTGATGTTATTTCACATCAGGCTATCCTGATCAGGACCAGACCTGGTCCTGATAGGGTTTGCCGGATCCGGCATGCCTCATTCTGTCCTGATCGGGTCCTGATCCGGTATGCCTTACCAAACTTAATGATATTACACATCAGGCTATCCTTATTTGGTCCTGACCTGGTCCTGATGCGGTATGCCTTACCATACTTGATGATATTACACATCAGGCTATCCTTATTTGGTCCTGAACTGGTCCTGATCCGATATGCTTTACCATACTTAATGATATTTCACATCAGGCTATCCTTATTTGGTCCTGATCCGGTATGCCTTACCATACTTAATGATATTTCACATCAGGCTATCCTTATTTGGTCCTGATCTGGTCCTGATCCGGTATGCCTTACCATACTTAATGATATTTCACATCAGGCTATCCTTATTTGGTCCTGATCTGGTCCTGATCCGGTGTGCCTTACCATACTTGATGTTATTTCACATCAGGCTATACTGATCAGGCCCAGACCTGGTCCTGATCGGGTTTGCCGGATCCGGCATGCCTCATTCTATCCTGATCGGGTCCAGATACATGATCTGGTTGAACCATATTTTATTTCTAGTCGGGTACCCCACGCTTGTCAGACGTGTAGGAAAAGGGTTTTGTTTCGAGTTTTTCTTCTCTTGCCTACGCTACGCATGTTATATGTGTTTTATATCCCTTAGTCGTCTCTTACGATCACCCACAGGCAAGACAAGGGGTGGCAAACTGTATTCTTACTTCGTCACCACACGAATAAGTAATCACCGAAATAACATATACTAAATAAAACCTTCTCTGAAACACGATACATCTTATGATGTAAGTATTATTCCGATCGGTTCAGTAGTTTTTGCAGTTTAACCGAACAAAAAAACCAGCTCTCCATTTATTATATACTAGCTTACCCTTTTTTTTCTTGCGGTTATGGATATGGTCGCGCCCCGCCAAGTCGATCCGGGGCGAGGGAAGAGGCGGCATGCAACCCCATAGACCCACCCTGCAAGCACTTCTCTTCGCCGTGCGAGCAGGCCACCGGTACCCGATCTTTGTCTTCGGTGGCCCGCCCGGCATACTAGCTAACCCGCGCAACAACACATTTTTTCAATTCATAATTTCAATTTTATTACATAATCGAATTAATTAGTGATAGTAATTAACTTGTGCTCGGGTGCCACTTGTCTGGAAGATCTGCTCCAGCCATAATCTTTTATATTGTATTTTTGAATTATATGTTATATCGTGGTTCGAAGGGCATTACATTGGTTAACTCCACATGTACTATTTTTTATAAAAAGTCAGTACAGAAATAATGATAATAGACAAACTCGTTGAGTTGGTTGCTGGTTTTTCTGAGTAGCGGTTACATTCCGATTCGGTAGTAGTTTAATATATTAATTTAAAGTACTAAAGTTGACAATATGTAAGTACCCTTACAGGATTTGTACATAAAAATATCAAAAATCACTAAAATTACTGGTAATATTTTTAAAGTTGCAACTGGTGTTTACTTTTATGATACTTCAATCTGACAATGTTCTGATAATATAATGCAAATCTCTCACGGTCTTCTATCTCATTCACTCACTTTACATATTATGAGATTTAAAAAAAAACTAATAGTTATTTTAAATATTCTTTTACAAAAATCTTGTGCTGACAATAACGAACACAAAAAAAGAAAGAATTATTCAATTTGGTGCAATTTTCAAAAGTTATGCGCGTACATACATTTCAGGTATTCATTTTTATTTATCTATTTAGACAAATATCTCTTATTAAATGTTAGGATTTTATTTTAATAATAATTAACTATAAGGATTCCTCGTTGTTTGCTTTACTTGCAATATAGATTATATGTTTCGAGGTTTTCAAGAAGTCGGTTCAAAATTAATTAAAATATAGCAGCTGGACAGACATATAAGAAAGCGAATCAATATAAACGCAGTAAAATACTCGCAGCTATGAATCAGCAATAAGAATGGTCTAGACTGGATGATTCTATTTTCGAAACACATTGGCGAAGGTCCATAAAAGCTGTCCTTCAGCCAACCGCCATCCGTCCAAACGAGATGTGATTGTACTCAGAAGCAAGCTATCCATCGTATTTATGGCCGTGCGACGTTTTGATGTGGCGTGTAAATCACGTAGATTACCTGAACCAACATGTGGAGATTCTATAGGGAACAGTATAAGATATTATTCTTAGTTTTATATGAAGTTAAAAATGTATTGTGGTCTTTGAATTATTTAACATATGTAATATTTACGTGCGAAATAACACATTTTCGTTATTTTATGTTCGTTGTTGTTGTTGTGTGTCATATTTTTACTATTACTTAGTACTTTAAATATTAATTAAAGATCATATGATCTTTATATATAATAACATTATACTCTCATCATATTAATTAGTTATTTCTTATTAATTATTTCTTATTATAAATAATTATTAAAATTTTAGCAGAAAATAAGGCAATTGAACAATCGATAAAGTTTTCATGCCTTATTATTTTATTAAATAAAGTAATGAAATTTCTTGGTAATGTGGGAGTTGTTCTTTGGAGTTAGAATAAGTACGTATTTCAAAATGGGTTATTTGCTGAGTTTGTGTTCAAATATTTGAAACAATGTGCTAAGTAAAAGCTATTATTCGTATTTAGACTGAATACGATATGTGTGGTATGTAGTCTTAACATCTTATTTCTAAGAAACGCACATTACTTACTTGAAGTTTTAGTTTAAGTATTTATTAAGCCATTTGTTACATAACATAATTGGTTTCTGTTTTAAATTATATGTGAACATATCATCATCGTCATCATCACAGCCCATAAATGTCCCACTGTTGGGCTTGGGCCTCTTCCGTAATGTGAGGGAAACTGACCTACTATACCGCGCTGGTCGAACGTGTTGGTATAGGGATTTATTTCGAGTTTTCCTTCTCTTGTACAGATGCCATGTGTCCATTATATCCCTTAATCGTTATTTACGTTACCCACGGATTTGGTTGGGGTTTAATGAATTGTATTCTTACTCCATCACCACATGGAAAATTTTAATTATCTAGGTATTATTAGTAATTTGATCATCGAGAGTTCTTTTATTTGGCTCAAATTCAAAGTAAGTAAGACTGACAATTAAAGGTCAAGCATTTCTAATTAAATTGTAGGCATACAATTTCAAATGTAGATGTTTAAATAATTATGCAAATGTAATATAGAAATAAACTACAGTTAGCTAAGAGACCTAAACTAGATGATTAGGATGATAACTTAGATTACAGCACTTTGGTTATTTCCTTGGGGATCGTAACACTGAGTGTGATTCTCGTAGATCCTAGATTCTTTATGAGTGTCGGCCCTTACGACAGTATAAATATTAATGTAACCTTGTGTGGTTTGACCGCGTGTGCATTTTATATCTACATAGAATAAGGATGTTAAAAATTGACATAGTTCGTTCTAAAGTGTACCTGTATTATTTCCAATCATGTTGAGGCTGTCCTACACTGATCAGTATCAGTAAAACATCATTTTCATATTTTAGTAGGATTAGATGAGATGTTAGGATATTTGTAGGAATTGATTCTCTTATGAAATTACTTAAAATAACTTTCAATTAGACGTACAATATGGGTAGATAAAATTCCCATGCTTGTAAATAAAATACACATTTTTATTACGTAATCAAACGTAAGTTGCTACGTAAAATATTTGAGAACTCTACACTTACACATGTAGAAAATTACACTCGCTTGCTGTCTTTTATACATTTCCTTTTTTTGTTTATAACTCAAAAATAAGATCAATGTGACGGCACAGATGGCGTAGTGGTCAAGGTACCGACCTCCCGTGTCAGTGCTCTGGGTTTGATTCCCACACAGGACAATATTTTATAGGATTCACAAACTGTTGTTCTGGGTTTGGGTGTAATTTGTGTCCGTTAATTTTGTGTTTGTAAAGTCCCTCGCAATACGAAGATTATTTCTCTAATGCAGGGTTAATGAATAGTAGTTGGTTTTATAAATTATAAACAGTACGGCTGACTATTATCCTGGTGATATCAGATGGTATTTATAATTTCTAGAGGAAAGCAAAGATTTCATTATACACTGCATTTTCAGATTATCACCATACGGGCATGTAAGAAGTTAAATCATCAGGATGAATTTAAAAAAACATTGACAATACTAAAACTTCAAAACAAAGTAGAATTGTGCAGTAATAACCTTAAGATACGAAAGTGTTAGATCTTGAATTTGCAGCGTAATGTAATGCAAAACTTTCTTTGAGTCAGAAGCAATAAATTTGCCTCTTGATAAGTAAGTCTTTGTAATGCAAAATATATGCATAGTAACTAAATATTTTAAATAAGAATTTCACACTACCTTGTAATGAATATTGCATTTTCTTTACTTTTTTCATGAAAATGCAATGTACTTCAATAAATACAAAGAAATAGTACATTACTGCAGAGGCAAGCAAAACAGGGATTGATGGACATATACATAAGTTCATCAATTACTAGTTGTGGCCAAGGCACAATAGTGCTTTTCTCAAATAATGCGCGGAAATTAAAACTAAGTAGTACTAAGTAGAACTGTATACATGACGAACATCGAACAACATTTTTCACGTGCTAAAGAGTTCATTTGTTTTTTATTTTTCATTATCAAACAGCTTTCTTTTTCAAGCCAGTTTGAAACTTAAATAAAACTCTGATAAGTCCGTCTCCTCGGTGGCTATTTTTTGAAGTAACAAATCGTTCCATTTTTAAAATACACGATAGATACATATGAATTTACATATATATTTAATTGGCCGCTAAAACACGACAGATATGGGTTTTCATACATTTTTTGCCGGCCGCTGCTCGCATGTATTTGGTCAGTACAGCAATTTTGATTTATCTCGAAGAAGGTTGTCAAAATAATGCTCAAATTGCCAAACATGTTTGAGAAAAAATATATATTATGATCAAATGATCATAATATATATTTTATAAAATTATAGTGTATACTGTATTGAATATATAATACAATGAAAATAATTCAGTTTTTATAAGGTTTTTTAATTGTTTTCTTTCCGTCTTTTCTGTTCTTCTTTATTTGCTGGCTGGATATTATTTGATCGAATGTTGATCATGCCTGATGATAGCAAAACGGCTAAAACAGCTCAACATTTTTCATTTATTTTTATCCATTTCGTGGAATCCATCTATTGCGAGGGACGTTACAAATATATAACAAACACAAGTTACATTTAAACTCAGAATGAGTATTAATGAATTGCACAAAATATTATACTACGTGGAAATTGAACCCATAATAATGCCAAGTTGATATCTTAACCCTACGATATCATGAGGCCAACTTTTCTTTTGAGACTTAGCTCATATATCTTCACTATATATTTAGAATTTACTCTCTAAGTCATTGTTATATACATGGACATTAACACAATTTACATATTTCAGTAATTTGTGCCAGTTCAAATAGAGGTTAGGCAGAGGATACGCGGTCCCATTACGATCTATGGCACACCCATTTCCAGACGTCCTCGACATAAATAAGTTTGCAGACACACCTCATACATATTCCTCAATTAACACTATGGCTGTTTATGTAATTGATTTGTTTTGTTGTATACGAGTATATATATATGTATACAAGTTTAGTTATTACGTGTGGTAAGATTATACTTCACTACCTCTTACTTTATTATGGCTGTCGTATCATACGACTATTTAAGCAGATAGTATCACTGTGAGATAGAAAACTTAAAATAAAAATATAAAAACAACCAGTCAACGTGGTAGGTTCACGTTAGTAGGTTAATTTCTCTCCCGTTGTAATCCGTATTGGGATCAATTCATATTTATCCCATGCTAAAAAGCACCTATTACAGTCCAGCCGCTAAAAACATACGACAATATTAAAAAAAAATCGATACAAAACACCTTATAACAGTTTTAGAAAGTAGTTAAAATTAGCTCTAACTCTTCATAATTTTAAAATGGGACGATGACAACAACTTGCCCGCTCTAAAATTCATTATTTAAATAATATATATTATTTAAATGTACATGCAACAATATGTATGGTGGCGGCTACGAATATTACCAACCCTTACATTGCTCGTGCATGATGTAAAAGAGGACTAAGCGCTTCACATAGACTTCAGCCAACTGATAGAGGAGGTTTGACGTCAGGCGGGCTGGTCATAAAGCCACTGAAGATAAAGACCGGGTTCGGTGGGTGCGGTGGCCCGCTCGCTCGGCGAAGAGGCGCATTGCGGGGTGTATCTATTGGGTCGCGCGCCGCCTCTTCTGTCGCACCGGACGGATTTGTGACCAGACTTAGCCCGCCGCATAAAAAAAGACTAGTCATAAAACTATAGCCCAAACTATTTGCTATAAGTACAATGGCAGAAAACTACATACATGATGATACACGCAACAATATTTCAATCACTATTAATAACGTATACTGTAGCAAACACAAATATGAATGTTTTTAGAAATGTCACTTTTACCACCACTTCTTTATATTTTATGAATCCTTCTAGGAAACATTTTTCGGATATTAATGTAATAAATTCAGTTAGTTTTATGCTTTTCTGCCTTTGATGCTGAGTTTTTGCGATAAATAGTTGAATAACACAATTTTTCACACTTTCCTTCCAATAGTTGATGATATCTATTCCATTACCGTACAATAACAATACATATATATAAACGATATATTGAAAGTGAAAAATTTATTTATTGCCAATGTCAGTTGTTCATCAGTCCGTCAACATAATTTTATTTTAAGAATATCTAACCAGAATTGAGAACATGAATGATAAACTATTGTATTTTTCAAGAATAGTGTTATTAAATATTGATCTAATGGCCTACCTACTGATGTTGCTTTGTTAAAATTTCAAGAATCCATTAAAAGTCAAGGAGATTGCAAGTCATAAAAGTTTATAGTCGTCATTCGTTTCTGTTGTTTTTACAGTAAATAATACGATAGTTTATGTTATGCATTAACCAGATTTTGTAAATTATATCTGTAAAATTGTTATAATAAAGGATAGTAAAGAAAGAAAGAAAGAAAAATAATTTATTTCTCCTTCGCAGGAGGACACACATACAAAATAATTAAGATTTATAACATTTCAGCAAAGAGATATGTAAAACATAAGATATAAGAGCTGGAATCCCGCCCGCGAGTAAATAAAAAGGCCCACTACTCAGCATAATATTGTGGTAACTCACATGAGAAACCACAACGCTGTTCTTCCGTAGCGTCCTGTAGAATGTGCCGGTTGTCAGCAAACCCAAGAGCAAACATAGTGCACCCATATAATAAAAGAACAAAAATAATAAAGGGTTGGAGTAAGATACAAACAAATAATCTAAAAATATTTGACGCTATCATCATTTCAGCCCATCGCCGTCCACTGCTGGACATAGGCCTCCCTCATGGTATGCCACAGAGTGCGGTTCTGTGCCGTCTGCATCCATCGACGCCCAGCAATTTTAACTAGATCGTCTGTCCACCTAGTGGGGGGCCGTCCTACACTGCGTCGTCCGGTACGTGGTCGCCACTCTAGAACCTTTTTTCCCCAGCGGTTGTCGGTTCTTCGAGCGATGTGGCCAGCCCATTGCCACTTCAGCGTGCTAATTCTTCGTGCTATGTCGGTTACACCCGTTCTTCTGCGGATTTCCGTATTACGGATTCTATCACGCAGAGAAATCCCGAGCATAGCTCGCTCCATAGCACGCTGAGCGACTTTGAGCTTGGTTATGAGGCCTACATTTAGGGACCACGTTTCCGTGCCGTAAGTCATCACTGGTAACACACACTGGTTGTAGACCTGTGTTTTCAGACACTGAGGTATGTTGGACGAGAAGATCCTCTTAAGTTTCCCGAACGCTGCCCAACCGAGTTGGATTCGTCGGCTGACCTCTTTCTCGAAATTGGATCTACCTAACTGGACTGTTTGTCCAAGGTAAACATAATGATCGACAATTTCGAGAATCGCATTGCCAACTAGGACCGGTACAGGAATGACATGGGCATTTGACATGACTTTCGTCTTGTCCATGTTCATTCGTAACCCCACCAGTTGGGATACCCTGCTGAGATCGTTGAGCATGGTGCCAAGGTCCTCCATGGATTCTGCTATATTATGCCAGTATTATGAAACAGTAATTATTTTATCTTTATGATACATTTTTGATTTTATTTCAATATCGTTACATATTTAGTATATAATGACAAGTTTAAAACAGTAGCTGTAATTTAATTTATTTCATTAATTGTTTATTTATTATTGTAAGTGACTTAAATTTATGACTATAAACGAATAAGACATCTAGCTGTGAGATAAATAGTAAAGGGTGCTTAAGAACATCGTTTATTTGAGCTATAAAACGCTTAATTACAAGCAGGTAACGGGCTTTCGACTAAAATCGTACGAAGTTATAGCACTGGGATTAATTTTGTGATACATTATTGTTAATTTATGTTCTTATAATTATTGTGGATTACTTGTACTGATTAATATTGAATGTTTCTTTGTTGAAATATTAATTTGTGATTTGGAAATATGATTCATTCAATGACCAAGTGTATCTATTAAGCCTATCTATCTACGTAACTAATAACAAATACTTTCTTGACGTTTTCTACGATAGTGGTTGTCAATATATTAATTATTGTTTGTTTTAATTTAATGGTGAAGGAATACATCGTGACGGTTCTTACACTTTATGTATAATATAATATTCGAAAAATTCGAAGACCTCATATAAACGTTGTCATTAATATAACAGTCGATATGAGCAGTCAAGGTAATTTTAATTATTATATTAGATTATTGAGGAGGTACCTTTATAATATAACTCCGTAATAGAGAGCGGATATTTAAGGTCAACGTGCTGTGCTAGCACATGACAAATGTAAATAACTTTTATTCCTATAAAACGTAGAGTGTGAAGAATGTTATGCAAAGAAGAGTACTGTTGTGAGTTTATAGCAATTTTTTTACATGTTGTGTATATTTTTAATAAATATTTATACATAAAAATATATATACCAACTCGTCTGACCAGTGCGGTAAAGTAGGTCAATTTCTCCTTTTATGGGAAGGCTCGTGCCCAACAGTGAGACATTAATGAGATGAGATCATATGATGACACGAAAATGTTACGCATTACTTTGATATACTTCTAATCAATATGTATATTTTTTTAATAAAATATTTCTGATATATTCAAAATCACTCAATGCTATTAATTGTGAGCCGCAATATAAGCATTACAGCACGTGGAATTTCCCCGTAAAACCTTACCTGTTGCTACCAAATAAATTTCATCAAATATATTTAGATAATTGAATTCTCGCCCATTTTTTTTCAATATAAAACCCATATCTGCCGTTGTTCGATTTAGCCACTATTAAAAAGTATTTTAAAAGGTTTTTTTTTATTATTACTTATAATCATTACATTGTTAAAATAATTCAGCTTTCAGCACCAAGCCAAAAATTAGTAGATAGAATAAGTTAATCGCTGCCATGATCATATAAGTCATGCTCGTTGTGGGCAAATAGTTTAAGCGAACAGATGTCAAGGTTGCTTGTCTAAAATCGAAATCAATTTTATTTTGTATTTTTTTTTTAAACTAGCGTCTCATATTTTTTGAAGATAGTTAAAACTTTAACTTTAATTTTATACTTAGGGTAAACTACTGCACAAATAATGATAAATATAACAAATAACCACTAACTAAAAGCAGAGGAAGGTGTCGCATACTTAAAGATCGTAAATAATTTCTGGAAGTTGGAATACAACTTCTTAATGAAATTCCTTTTAACATTATAAATCTGCCCTTCCACAAACTTCAATCTACTATAAAGAATTATTTGATTAAAAAAAATAATGTACGGGTACTGAAGATTTAATTGGATTCTTACTCTTTATAGAATATTTCTTTTTTAGACTACATATGTATGTTTCAATTTTGGACATCCAACGTTCAATGCCCGTATTACCGTACGAAGTCAGAATAGAATCAAAATTCATACTTTGCTTACGGGTTTCGTAAATGATTATTAAGGGATGTTAGGAATATAAAATATTACTACATCTGTTCAATATGACATAGTTGATTTATTTCTTTTACATTGTTGAAAAAAACTATGCTCAATAGTCTACTGTAAGAGATGAAGAACTTGGATTGAAATCATATACCAAATTTTGTGAGCAGCATGGTTACAGCTAAAAATTTTGCTAAGTTTGTGGAAAAGTATTGTGCCTAACAGTTCAACATTAATGAAATAAAAAGATAATTTCCACGTAATTTATAATTTGGAACATGTTTTATCACACTATCTCAATAATGTGCAAGTAAGACTAGTTAGTCAAGTTTTAAAACTAGGAATCCTATGAAATAAAGACCTAACAAATTTTAAAAGTAAATTTAAAATACGTTTTCAATTATTTTATTTGCTTATACTCGTATAACATAACAGATGATTAGGTATGCTAAACTTTGAAGATACATACATAAGTAAATTTGCTCTTCATCAGAATCAAAACAAAATATGCAATATTTGAAAGACAATTACTATGAGTCGAACTATAAAACAAATTATTAATTTGTTAAATCATGCAATATTGTCAATTATTTAGCACTAATAATTAATTATTATTATTGCGTGTAGGTGTATACCTTTGTGTAATTAAATCATATAGATTGATAATTAAGAATGTTCAAGTTATAATAAAGTTACAGCGATGCTCGCCAATTCTCAGGAGATATACAGATTCCAGATTCATAAAATGTTTATTATCAATGCGCACATGGAATCCAACGAATGCGATTTTTAATTAACTTCTAATAATTTATTCTTTTTAAAAGCAAATACTTGAATGTAATTGCGTGTAGTCACATATATTAATTATTGCTTACATAATAACTTCAAATAATTATTTTTTATACACATATATTTTGGCAATAACCGCACTGCTCTGAACCAAATTATGTATTTATATATAGATATAGATTTATTTTGAAGGAAGGAAGAAAGGAAAGTGGAGTCAAGAGTCTCCGAAACCGGCGAGCGTGTATGAAGAGAATTATGAATGTTGAGGAAGCGAGTGAAGTATGCAGAGATAGAGTTCTCTGGCACTCTGTTCTCTCTGCCTACCCTGCAAGGGATATGGCGTGATGATATGTATGTGTATGTATGTATGTTTATTTTGAACTCTACTATATAGCGTTGCAAAACCACGTTAATCATTATCATTCTCCTACTCTTATTCTACTTACTTGGGGTCGATACAATATGTACTTTTCTTTCATAGCACATATTGTAAAAGTTATTGGCAATAGTTTTATGACCGGCCGCCTGCCAGACGTGAACCTTCCTTTGGAATGTAGTTGTTGATCAAACGGCATTGGCCTAGGTCGTTATAAGGCTCTCAGTCGTCTTTTACGACATCCACGAGCAAAGTAAGGGTTGGTAGTATTCGTAGCCGCTACCACACAGCAAAACAACGTTATCACATTTGCAAAAACAAGTTATCTACCACAAAATATAAAAAATACTAATGAATCTTGATCACCCAGTTACTGCTATAGTTAATAATAATATTTATACTAAGACAAATATTATATTCTATGCATTACGTGTAGCAAGGCTTGATTGCGACATCTGTTTAAAAGTTACAATTTGATGTTGTTTTAGTTATTGTATTTCCGATAGCTCAATAGTAATAGTTACACTTATACAGTGATATTAAATATTCTCAAGTTCCCCTATTTATATTGATAGTGATAGGACTACACTGTTGACAGTTTTCTGTCTACAGCCACGGGCCAGTCAGTCCGGGGTAATAACACACTCTCGCAGAAAATCGACGTCTCAGACGTGTCATAATCTGCTGTCGAGTTTCGTTCGGTGAGTTAGAGAGCTGACAGCCCAACTTTCTGAAAAAGTTTTGGGTTTTCATTGGTGGGCAGTGGTTT
The DNA here is from genome assembly GCA_905163515.2 of Lymantria monacha. Taxonomy (NCBI): domain Eukaryota; kingdom Metazoa; phylum Arthropoda; class Insecta; order Lepidoptera; family Erebidae; genus Lymantria; species Lymantria monacha. Next base: position 19,407,993 of record LR991094.1, on the reverse strand, counting down.
GTACCTTTTGTTTTGCAAAGGTCGATGAACGGCAGTAACACCATCAGGTGTGCGTGGCCGACCTAAAGGCGCAAATGGCGCAGCTTATGCCGCCTGCGCCACCTGCGTCGTCGGCCAATGCCGGCCGCCGAGACGTCGCCGCAGCCAAGCCGCCCCGAGGAGCTGGCAGGACAGTGGTTCCCACCGCGCCGAAGAAGCCTCCGACCGCGGAGCGTGCGCCGCCGACCAACATCAGTGCCAGCACGCCAAATGTCGCCGTCGTGGAGCAGGCCCCGACAGAGGTCCAGCCGGCAACACCGATCCCACTGCCTGCGGTGGGGGGCGTGTCGGACGAGGCCTTGCGCGCCATTATCGACACCGTCGGTAATATGGTCAATGCGCGCTTGGCCGTTCTGGAGGCAAGGCTGCCTCCGGAACCACGTGTTCGGCCGCCTCTCGCCGCGGACAAGCGGCCATATGCGGCACCAACCCCCGCCCCGCTACCCTGTCAGGGTGGCCGCGTGGGGGGGAGCTACGCCGCAGCCGCGGCTGGGCCCAAGCCCAAGGGGCCCGCTCCAAAGAGAAAGACGGCACCGGCTCCTGCCGGACCGCAGTCGTCGCCCGCACCGACACCGCCGGCGACGACCCGCGCACCCGCGACTGCGCCTTCCGCGCCTGGCACGCCCGCTGCGCCCGAACAGGGTTGGCAGGTGGCCGAGCGCGGCAGAAAGAGTCGCGGGCAGAGGAGGAGAGCGGCGGCCAAGCGCGCCGCTGAGGTCGTCGCCCCCCAGGCAGGAGCCGGAGGAGGCAGCAGCAGGTCGAAGAGGAAGAGGCCGCGCAAGGGGCTCCGGCCGCCGAAGACAGCCGCAGTGGTGATCACTGTGCTGCCTGAGGCGGCAGAAAGGGGCCTCAGCTATGAGGCCGTTCTGAGGAAAGCCCGGCAGGAGCTCGACGTCTCCGACATAGGAGGCGTCGAAGCCCGGACCCGCAAGGCCCGGACAGGGGCTCGGATTTTGGAGTTCCCTGGGGCCGAGGGCACCAGAACGGCCGATAGCGTGGCGTCGAAGCTGCGAGGTCTGTTCGCCGAGGAGGGTGGCGTCAAAATCGCCAGACCCGTAAAGTGCGCCGAAATGCGCATCGCGGGTTTGGATGACTCCGTGACGGTGGAAGACATCCGGGAGGCCATTGCCTCGAAAACCGGGTGTCCCATGGACACCGTCCGGGTTGGCGCCATCCGGCCCGGTCCGGGCGGCGTAGGTGCCGCCTGGGTGCAGTGCCCAGTGGAGTCGGTCAGGCAACTGGCCGACTCAGGCAGGCTCCTCGTGGGCTGGAGCTCAGCGCGAGTCACCGTGCTGGAGCACCGGCCTGCGAGGTGTTTCAAGTGCATGGCGGTCGGGCACACCCGGCCAACATGCACTAATTGCTTTGACTGCGGCGGACTCTGTTTCCGCTGCGGTCAGACTGGGCATATGGCGGCATCTTGCGCCGCCCCGCCCCACTGCCCCGCGTGTGCGGCGGGCAATAAGCCTGCCAAGCACCGCATGGGCTCTGGGGCGTGCAGACCTCCGGCTTCGGCTCCAAAGGGGCGGAGCGGCCCTTCGACTCCGGCCGCTCCCGCTCCTAGCGCGGCCCGATCGCCCGCCGCAAGCCAGGAGGTGATAATGGACACAGCCCATTAATGGCTGCCCAGTCCACTCACCTCCTGCAGGCCAACACCAACCACTCCGCCGGTGCGCAGGATCTCCTCCTGCAATCCATGGCGGAGTGGTCGATCGGTGCAGCCGTAGTCGCGGAACCGTACGTCGTGCCTGATCGCCCCAATTGGGTGGTCAGCCGGAACGGAACCGCGGCAATCGTCACCTCCACGCAGCGGCACTTCCCGTCCTTATCCCTCTTGGATAGGGGCGAGGAATTTGTCGCGGCGGATTGGGGAGGGGTCACACTGTACAGCGTTTACCTCTCCCCTAACAGGAGAATGGACGATTTCGGGGCCTCCCTCACCACCTTGGAGGCTTCGATACGGCGACTGGCACCGGGCCTCGTCCTGGTCCTGGGGGACTTCAACGCCAAATCCACGGCGTGGGGGTCCCCGATGACGGACGATCGCGGGCGGGCGATCGTGGAGTGGGCGGCGTCACTGGGCCTCTGTGTCCTAAACAGAGGCTCAGTGAACACGTGTGTGCGACAGCAGGGTGGGTCGATAGTGGACTTGTCGTTCGCTAGCCCCGCTGTCGCACCACGAGTGAGGAACTGGCGTGTCCTGGAGGAGGCGGAGACCCTGTCGGATCACCGTTACATCCGGATGGAGGTCTCCCCTCTCCGGTACCCCAGCAGGGGTCACAGGGCGGACCGAGCTCCCGCATTTCCGCGGTGGGCTGTGGGGCGGCTGGATAGGGACCTACTGGCGGAGGCGGCCATCGTGAACACGTGGCTGTCCTCACCACCCCTAGCGGACGGAGTGGACGTTGAGGCTGTCCGCATCCGCAGTGCGTTAACGCAGGTCTGCGATGCGGCCATGCCCAGGGTGCGGCGTCTACCTCCGAGGCAGGGGGTCTACTGGTGGTCCCCAAGACTGGCGGACCTTCGTGCGGCGTGCATTAGTGCCCGAAGGTCCTACACCCGCAGTCGGCGGCGTCGCCGCGATGTTGAGCGGGAGGGCCAGCTGTACGAGGCGTACCGCAGTGCGCGTACCGCCTTTCGGCTGGCCATCCGGTCCGCCAAGGACGCGAGTTGGCAGGAGATGCTGGACGGTATTGACCGTGACCCCTGGGGTCGCCCGTATCGCGCGTCGCTGAATAAGCTTCGCGCGCAGGGCCCTCCCCTCACCGAGACCCTCCAGCCCGACCTCCTTCGTAGAGTGGTCGAGGAGCTGTTCCCGCGGCAGTCGGAGCACACGCCCCCGGTCATGGCTTCGCCAGATCACGACCGGGAGGCCGTCGAGAGTGTTCCGCCCGTGACGGAGTCGGAAGTGGGGGCAGCCGTGGCGAAGATTCGTTCCGCCACCACGGCCCCCGGCCCGGACGGAATCCCAGTCCGGGTGTTGACGTTGCTCCTCGAGCATCTCGAACCTCGCCTCAGGCGACTGTTCAACGCCTGTCTGACGTCTGGACAGTTCCCTGAGTGCTGGAAGGAAGGGAGGTTGGTTCTCCTGCCAAAGCCGGGACGGCCCCCGGATTCGCCGTCGGCCTACAGGCCCATTGTGCTTCTGGACGATGTGGGTAAGCTGCTGGAGCGTGTCCTCGCTGCCCGCATCGTCCAGCACCTGGAAGAGGTGGGGCCCGATCTGTCGGACGCTCAATTTGGGTTTCGAAGGGGGCGTTCGACCATCGGGGCCCTGCTACGCCTGAGGCAGACGGCCGCGGAGGCTGTCGCCGGCAAAGGAGTGCTGTTGGCGGTGTCGTTGGACATCGCCAACGCCTTCAATAGTCTGCCATTCAGCTGCATCAGGGAGGCGCTCCGGTTCCACGGAGTGCCCCTGTACCTCAGGCGGCTGGTGGCAGACTATTTGGAGGGGCGCAGTGTTCTCTACGCGAGCCCCGCAGGGGACATTGTGCGGACGCCCATGTCGTGCGGTGTTCCGCAGGGGTCGGTTCTGGGGCCGACTCTGTGGGACATCGGTTACGACTGGGCGTTGAGAGGGAGTCTCCCCCCCGGGCTGAGCGTTATTTGCTATGCTGACGACACGCTCGTCACAGCCCGGGGCAGGACATTCGAAGAGGCGGCGAGCCTGGCCACTCTCGGCACCGAGGAGATGGTCAGGCGAATCGAGGCGCTGGGGCTCAGGGTGGCCCTAAACAAGACGGAGGCCCTTTTATTCCATGGGCCCCGTGTGAGGCTGCCCATCGGCGCCTCGTTAGTCGTCAACTCCATCCACATCAGTATCCAGGCCCATATGAGGTACTTGGGTCTGGTGCTCGACGGGCGATAGTGGTTCCGGGAGCATTTTCGTCAAATTGCTCCCCGGCTGGTCGGCGCGGCGTCCGCCCTTTCTCGGCTCATGCCGAACGTGGGCGGACCCAGTTTTCAGGGCCGACGGCTGTATGCGGGGGTGATCCGCTCAATGGCCATGTACGGCGCACCCGTGTGGGCGAGGGCTCTGAACGCCCAACTCAGGGCGGTTCTGTGGAGGCCACAGAGAGTCATGGCGGTCAGAGCCATTCGCGGGTACCGCACGGTGTCGACAGAGGCGGCGTGCCTACTGGCCGGGACACCCCCGTGGGACCTAGAGGCGGAGATGCTCTCCGACCTCTACCGGCGGGTTACCTCAATGCGCGAAGAGGGTGGCTCCCCATCGTTCAACGAGATAGCCACCTGGCGCGAGGACGCCCGCCGAGAAGTCATCGCCCGTTGGGCTACGCGGCTGGAGAGGCCTAGATACGGTGTTATTACCGTTGAGGCCCTCCGACCCGTACTGATGGAGTGGATGGAGCGGCAGCACGGAGTCCTCTCTTTCCGGTTGGTGCAGGTCTTGTCGGGGCATGGTTGCTTCGGCAAGTACCTGCACACGGTCGTGCGGAGGGAGTGGACTCCGTCCTGCCACCATTGCAGTAGCGACGAGGACACGGCGCAACATACGCTCGAGGTATGTTCGGGCTGGGACGGGCAACGCCGTGACCTCGTCGCTGTCATCGGTGCCGACCTGACGCTGCCGGCTGTTGCGCGAGCGATGGTCGACAGCGTCAGGAATTGGGACGCGGTCGCTGCCTTCTGCGAGGCTGTCATCTCGCAGAAGGAGGCGGCGGAACGGGCCCGGGAGGATTCCCGTGACCCGGACCGCCGCCCGCGGCCGGGACGGCGCAGGCGCGAGTACCTGCGCCTGATGCCGCCCTAACCGAGGCTTCGGGTGATCGGACCGGGGAATTGTCCGGTTACCCGACGTGAGGCCACCGCGTGAGGACGACGCCTCGACGGCGAAAGCTGTCGGGGCGTCGACAGGAGAGGAGCCCAAGAGGGCATACCGCCGAGCGGGCCACCGAAGACAAAGATCGGGTACCGGTGGCCCGCTCGTACGGCGAAGAAGAGGTGCTTGCAGGGTGGGTCAATGGGGTTGCGCGCCGCCTCTTCCGTCACCCCGGACCGATTTGGCGGGGTGCGACGTCCATAGCCCACCGCAAAAAAAAAAAAAAAAAAAAAAAAAAAAAAAGGTGGTAATTCATAAAACTATTTCCAAATGTTTTGCAATATGTAAGATGGAAGACGAGTACATATAAATCCAAGTGTTTGGAATAAGAGGTGATAAATAACAGTACTTAAAATCGTATCGCCAAATTCACAAGTGGATATCGTCAAGACTACTGCTATGAAATGATATTTAGATAATATTTGCAGGAGAAAGATAAATAGCAATAGCATGTTGGAAAAGCGTAATATAGTAGATCAATTTCACTCCTACTATGGAGGAGACCCGAACTGATGGGTATATATATATATATATATATATTGATACGGTAAAGAATAAATTCCTTAAATTTTAAACATAAAAAGTGGCTTATACTATACTATTTATTGTGATGGAATAATTATACAATTGAAAATTGTACGCAGCGTTCCTTTTTTTCCTGTAGGCATCGTAAAAATTTATCGCTGCAAGAGAAAGTAAATTCAAAATAAAACCCTCGTAGTTATACATACATACATACCATCACGCCATGTCCCTTGCAGGGTAGGCAGAGAGGACAGAGTGCCAGAGAACTCTATCCTTGCATACTTCACTCGCTTCCTCAACATTCATAATTCTCTTCATACACGCTCGCCGGTTTCGGAGACTCTTGACTCGTAGTTATATATTTTTCTGATATACGTGTATGTATAAGGTAATGATTATATGTTATTTTAAATTAAATAACACCAACAGACGAATAATTTCTTGTATCGTGGATAGTTTTAAAAACTGAATTAGATACACAAAAACTCTAACAAAGGAATAATTTGTAAATCATCATAAACAATTATCCTGCTTTGCAATCAAACCTTTGCAAGCTCAGTACGAAACATTGCTACTGACACTACCTTGTCATCTATACAGTCAACTTGCTTAAACTAAGATCCATTCACCATTATATACAGCGTGGAAGTGGATCGCTCCCGCAAACGAAGACAGGTGACCCTACTAATCCTATATCGATTCGGATGAAAACAGTATTTTGTCACTACGAATTTTAAGTTTTTTTTCACATTCCATCGTATTAGGACAGTGCCATGTAACGATAATTCCATAAAAAATACGTAACTATACTCAGATGAGAAAAGACGCAATCTATTCAAAACTCACGATCATATGTTTAAGAGTTTAACGACCACGTATGGTGAAAAAAAAGTTTTATATATATATATATATATATATATATATATATATTGACAATTATCCAAAGAATGCGTAGGTAATAAAATATTCAATTACGGACATAATAAATATGTTGCGTACAAGGCTGCTAATAAAAATAAATGCTTTTGTTGAGTTAATTATAAGTGAATTAATTATATTGGCGAACGTTATCAATATATAAATGATGGGATTAGGCAATATTTATCAGCAATCCATTATTATTTTGTATTGAAAGTCGAAAAGAATATTGCATACTTCTAAATTGTTCGTTACTATACATACTATCTTGAAGACACTGGTTTACACGATTATACACGATTTGATAGCCTTTTAACACTGTAGATATTGAATGCAGCTGCTACGTATTTCAAGGTTTCAATAACAGTGTTTTGACCTATTAGTCTAGTGGCATACATTTTAACGGAAATTCTTACGAATTTCATATCGACGCTAATAAGATATTTTGTATTATGAGCTGTGTGGCAGCAGCTACGAATACTACCAACCCTTAATTTGCTCGTGGATATCGTAAAAGACCACAAAGAGATATCGACATGGGCTAACACTACCTGTTGCCGTTTGGTCAGCAATGACATTCCCAAGTAGGGTTGAAGTCAGGCAGTCGGCCGGTCGTAAAACTACCGCCAACAACGTTTTAATATGTAGGAAGAGGGGTACATTAGATAAGAGCAAGAGAATGATTTATTACGTGTTACTAAAACATATGTATATCTAAAATAATTTGTTCACACTATTTTAAAAATACAACATATAAAATAGCTGAAAAAAACCAGACTTATCAACCGATGTTTAAGTCTTGTACACTTTTGTTCATGAGGATTTACTTCAAAATCCCTTCTCTCTAGATGCGTCAGTTTGTTTTCGAAATAATATATCACACTTAGCTAAGATTACTTTAAGCTCCGTATAAGAAGATATATTGAAGGCTTACTTACATTAGGGGTTATTTATTCTTTATTGAACCAGGCGTCGAAAGATTACTTGCAATACGTAATTAGATGTTTTGTTTCTCTGTCTAGGCTTGTTACTATCTTCAGACTTGTTCGTTGAGCGATAACATTACTGTGTCAATAAACCATGCGCTTATTTTATTCATATACAGAGTGTAAGGGGACCGCTTCCGAAAACAAAGACAGGTAACCCTACTAGTCCTACTTGTAATGATAGTCTAGAAAAAAAATCGATTCGGATGAAAAAAATTTTTTTTTTCACCACGCGATGTCGTTGAACTCTTGAACATATGATCGTGAGTTTTGGAATAGATTGCATCTTTTCTCATCTGAGTATAGTTACGCATTTTTTATCGTGTTATCGTTACATGATCCTAATACGATGAAATGTGAAAAAAATTTTTTTCATCCTGAACAAAAGTGTACAAGACTTAAACATCGGTTGATAAGTCTGGTTTTTTTCAGCTATTTTATATGTTGTATTTTTAAAATAGTGTGAACAAATTATTTTAGATATACATATGTTTTTTTCTAGTCTATCATTACAAGTAGGACTAGTAGGGTCACCTGTCTTTGTTTTCGGGAGCGGTCCACTTCCACCCTGTATGTAAATGAATTACTACTCTTAAAGTGTTCAATCACGAATCTCTGCTAACATGTACGTTTGATATCCATATATATTACAAAACTGAATATATAGACAGTATATGAATATACATATAGAATCCCTTTTTTGAGTTAACATGTATGTGCCCGCATAGAAACGTGAACAAATATTTTAATTGGAAGCGACAGTATGTGCTGAGGCTCGAGAGTGGAATCGAGAGGATTCATTGACATATTCTTATCCTCCTCTCCTTGGCTATCTGCATTATTTTTGTGTTTTGTAGGATTCTTATATTACACTGGTTTGTCAGTTAGCATATATTATCTGTACTTAAATAATTTTTATATAGGTCAGGAGCCGGCAGTAAAAATACCTAAAGCGCTGTGCTCTGGCATATTTTTCAAAATAACCTAAAAAGCTATTAGGAATCTTACGGGACCTTTTCAATGTGGTTTTCAAAAATACAAAGCTCGAATAAAATTATGTCTACAGTTAGATAGATACATACATACATATCATCACATACATACATATCATCACGCCATATCCCTTGCAGGGTAAGCAGAGAGAACAGACTGCCAGAGAACTCTATCCTTGCATACTTCACTCGCTTTCTCAACATTCATAATTCTCTTCATACACGCTCGCCGGTTTTGGGGACTCTTGACTCCACCTCCCTTAGTACGTGACCACAGATGAGGGGATTAAAAATTGAGAAAAAGAATGGGTCACGTAATATGGGTACGTGCCTTACTATTGCAGGTTAAATATATGGTTTGTGAACGAGAAGAAAATTTCAATCCTCAATTTTCTGACAAATTCCATAGTAACTTAAGCCCTGGTAACTTAAGCCCTTGTAACTTAAGCCCTAATAAGTTAAGCAAAGTATGCCTAGACTAATTAATTATATAATTTTCAGCAACACTGACTTTAATAGAGCATATACACTGTTTGTCCATCAAATTGAGTTTATTTCATCAACCTCGTAGTTACAATTTTTACAGTTCTCAATATCAAAAGACCTTTCATTAAACTAATTACTCCATTATTTTACAATTCTATTTGATTTTCAATTATTAGAATTAAAAGAAATTGCTTTATTAATTTAAACCGTATGTTTCTGAGTGGATTATATCTAGATATTTTATGGTAATTTATATTTAAAAATGAGTCATTTGTTTTTTGTTCTGCCAATAGTATGTTTATTAACTATATAAGTTCTTAAATAATAGATAATTAAATATACAGTCATATGCATATTTTAATGTGTATCTTCTAGAGACATTAACCTGGGACGAGGTCTGATAACACACAAAATGGCGTCCTAATGACATTTTAATAGTAGTTCAGGAAACACTAATACAGTGATAAACAACTATATGGGTAAACTGGGTACTTATACATTCCTGTCCCTAAATTGAAACAAAGATTATGCCTATAAATTATAAATAAATCTTCTTAATAGTAAATAATCGTGATAGTACTTATCACAGAGGTCAGTCGGGTTGACATAGGATTTTATTTTGAATTTTCCTTTAAGTTCGCTCCATGCGTAGAAAATAATTCTGTAATTGGCTCAAAATAAATTTTATTTTTTATATCATGCTTTAAACAATAGCAGTTAATAGAATAAACAAAGGAAAGTAGCTACTAAAGGGTTATTTGTGTTAACGCCCACGCTCATCACTACATTTCTGGAATCATGATAATTATACAACGAATAGCAACAACGCTTACAACTCCAATAAACAAGTACCTAATAGGTAAAGGGTTTCTACAAACAAAAACTTACAATATAACAGTAAAGAACACAGAAATTGCCGAAATATATTTTATTTTGCTATATTCAATGTGGTGACGCACTGAAAATGGAATTCACTATCTGTTTCTATTCTATGAGTGTCGTAAAAACAGTTAAGGAATTTAAGCAGATAACATCACTACAAAAGAAGGAATACTCGAAATAAAACCTTAGAGCAACCCGTCTGACCAGCGTGATGTAAGTAGTTTAATTTCACTCGCGTTTTGGAGGTGCCTAGGGCCCGGCAATGGGACTTATATGATCTGAAATTATGTTTTTTTTTTCTTACATATTATACATTTGTTGAAAGTCGTTTGGTAGGAATGAATTTAATTAATAAAATACATTTCTACTATTTTAAAGTTTTGCTTGTAATTTCTGTGTCTTAGAACGCGCCAAAATATTATTACATAATTAAAAAAAAATAGGAACTCTTATTAGAAATGTAATAGTTGAGCATACACTACCATAATATGTGGCTGCCATATGACATTGAGAACTTAAGCTATATAGTAAGCTTAAAGCTCATAGTTACGTAGGAAAAAATATTATTACAGCCATCAAAAACCTCTTTTTTTGCAGCAGAATAGAATGGTTTTATAAACAAAAAACTACACACACACGACGAGAGTGAATGGGTTGTCGCGTCTACCAAAGCATTCAAGTCAAAACGAGAAAATATAAATTACAAGTGGGCGTGAAATTCCTCGGCTTGCTGTCAATCCGTACAAAAAAGTTTGTATTATGGAATTAAAATTCCATCCAAATGGGTATTTAACTATGCTTAGTGCATTTGTATATTGTAGTTTTAGATAAGTACTAATTCTATATATTTAACAAATCTATGCTAACGTATTACTGATTAGCGCAAGTAATGTTACAAATGCGAATGTGAGTTTGTTTATTTATTACTTAAGAGTTATGGTTATTTATCACTCCTTTTATGCATTAACTACTCGTAAAATCTGAAATACATATTGGTAAAATTGGGGGGTATATATTAATGGTCTGTAAATTAATATCAGTTAATTTGGTAAAGACTTCCCTTAAAAAACAAAATAAATTAAATACGTAATATTTTAATAATTAATTCAAAATAATGACTATAAATCCCTACTAATTTATAAATGTGAATGTAAGTTTGTTTGTTACGCTTTCACGCTAAAACTACTCAACCGATCATCATGAAACATTGTACACATATTCTTGGAGGTATTAAAAGTAACATAGGATACTTTTTATTAAAAAAAAAATCAAAATTTTTATATGAAAAATAAAAAAAATGTTTGTAAAAAATCTCAAAATCTAGCTTCTTCAACGCCATCTAGCAGTCCAGTAATGAAGTTTCAACCCTGAGTATTGTAATACCGTTGCACTGTATTACCGACGGTCAAAAATAAAAGTAGGGGATCAAAAACTTTAGGAAAGTAACCTTTTACTCGGACGATGCCGCGGGCAGAAGCTAGTATTATATATTTTTATAACCTACATACCCAAAGGCGACTGTGAAATTATAATACACTGTTATTTCGCCGTTTCATCTTTTCCTAACGTAATAGAAAATTAGTCTAGACGCTACTTACACTTGAAAATTTCTTGATGAAAAATCAAATTCTAACTTTAACCTGTTACAGGATACGAACTCATTCAATAACAATTTACGTGTTTATGTTACTGAACTAAAGAGGCAGTGACATACATATATTTTTATGAAAAAGCTGGCGTGCTTAATTAACAAAAATATAAAATAACCTTAAGCGATACTAAATTAAATGTAGGAGTACGCATATTTTTTTATCTAATGTTTTATACAACTGCCGAAAACATGTTTGAGAGAGGCATTTACGACACTTCGACCCTTTTAAAGATGAGTGCAGTGTGTTATCGAGGAGTCCTTTAAGTGGTATCAGAAACGTCTGCTTACCATAAAATTCGTGATAAGGGATGTATGTCAAGGACTACCTCGGATTATTGAGATTCTAATGCCGGATAGGAATTTAAGAGTTTTCGATGAAAGAACCTAATATTATGTTTTATCAAGCCGACATGGTAGAGGCTTATAAAAGGCTTTAATGAATCCTCTTGAATTCTAAATTGTTTTTTATTAGTATGAAATATTTTTTAACATAAATATTTTCTGAGTGGATGTATATGAAAAGGAATTCTTCGTTATAAGTAATTTATTATCATTAAGCTTAAAAAGAAATTGTGTTCTTTTGTTTAGAGTCTTAGATATATATACCTACACACATAGTTTTAATATGTGGCAAAATTATAACTAGTGATAAATTGGCCAGTGGCCGGCCCAATGGCGATGGGGAGGGAATACGGTGGGTTATGGGGCTATGCCCTAGCCCTCCGTCGTCCCCCGGGTGGAACGGGTGGCGTGTGTCCGCACCATAGCCTACCCAAAAAAAAAGAAAAAGATCTCAAAGTAGAAATAGGAATATAAATATAAGCTAAATTTGAAATGCCATTATTTAAAATACGATTATTTTGATATTAATGTTCTAAATATTAAGTAACAGATTAAATTTTGGATAGAGCCTGCATTGTATGTATTTAAAAAGTTATAGATGTAAATCCTTTTCCATATTTGTCTGAGATTGTAATTGTTTTATAAATGATCTATCTTTAGGAATACCTATAAAATTATGTAGGGATAGAATATGGGTTGTATATTACATAATTATTCTACTCATTTTCTCACCAGGTATCATGAATAAGGTTTTAAATTGTTTCTATTAAATATGGTACGTTGCAGATCACAATTTTTATATTGTCCCATATCATCGAAGTATTTACATTTTTATCGAGATTCTTACGTACATTTTGTAATCAACTTCCAAGGTTGAATTGATATTTAATTCTATTAGTATTTAATGATGTAAATAAACAGTAATTTGAAAGCTCTAAACTCAAAAATGGATAGAAATAAAACGTAGAAACAGTTAACAAGAGTGTCATTCGTATACAAATTTACAGCTACAGATAACATTTTGTTAGACACTATTTACGTTGAGCTCTCAAATTTCATTTTGTGTATAACTAATAACAATTTAAAATAATTATTCTTCTAGTATTTTAATTCGTTGTGTAGTAGCGGCTATAAATATTACCAACTCTTACTTTGCTCGTGGATGTAAAAAAACGACTAAGATCTTTATATGGACCTAGACCAACTCCACCTGATGCCGTTTCATCAACAACTACGTTCCCAAGGAGGGTTGATGTCAGGCAGGCGGCCAGTCATAAAACTATTACCAATAAATACTGCAATATGTAGGAAGAAGAGTAGGTCCATATTGCGTCAAACTCAAGTCATCAGGATAAGAGTAAAAGAATGATGAGACAGTATTTAAATAAAATGTGTAAGTATTAATACTATTATTCAACTAAGCTCAAATATAACTGCGAGGTCAGAATCAATTGCAAAAAAAGAACAATCATATAGGTTTAGAACAGTCATTAAGAATAAATATAACAACTTGCTTTGAATGTGATCTACAGGTTGAGAGCCCTCAGCGCTCACCCACAGTCCGGGTAAAGTTGTCATAGCCATCTGAGGCTAACAACAAAGACAGAAAAAAAAAAAAATGTGATGATAAATAAAATATAGCGTGTGCCAATAACATGTCACCACAAATGTGTCCTAATAGATGCTTAAAGGATATAACTAGAACACCGCGATATAAGTGAAATGAAGCTCAAACCCTGTGCTTTCAGTAAAATTACATTTAAACGTAAAATCTATAAAGTGTTATCTAACGCTTCGCTGAGTTTAACTGGAAATCCTTGCTTTATCTTTACCTATTTGTTATCAATTACTCGACATAGTAGAGCAAAAGGACCCTTAGTAAATCGGCTGTGATATCCCGATGTTTGCAGGTCATTAGATGACGTAGGGTCTGATCTTTACATTTTCACGACATTGCTTCCTCGCTCTTTTGACACCGACAAATTATCCCCTGAGCGTGTAAACACACTTATATAAACATTACGAGTACACGTTTTTTTTAATGTTTAATCAAATATAAACATTTAAAAGTGATCTATGTCTTATCGCAATCTGTGATTAACATTAATAATTTTGACATACGAGTTTAAATTTATTTTTATTTTAGATTGTGTAACTATCTATTCTTTTCCGTATGGTGACGTAGTAAGAATACAATTCACCACCCCCTATCTTACCCGTGGGTGATAGTAAAAGACGATTAAGGGTAAAAAAAGGCATATTACATCTATCCAAGACAACAAATCACAACAAATCTCGAAACAAAACCTTATACCAGCACTTCTGACCAGTGTGGTATAGTAGGTCAATTGCCCTCCCATTATGAAGGAGGCTCGAGCCCAACAGTGGGACATATATGAGCTGAGATGATGATGACGTTCTATTAAGTAAAAAATGTCTAATTCTTTTTTCGTGCTTATATAACAGCTAGAAAATTCCCATTTTTATAACAGACATTATTTAGTTTATGATTTAGATAGGTACATAAGTACAAACATTCTTCTTTAATTCTGATTTCTTAGGCATCGGGCCTAAAATCCAGTGAGTTGGGATCTATCCATGACAGCCGTAAAACCTTTTTCTAACACACGTTATTTAAGCTTCGTTGGTTCGGTTAACAAGAATAATAGTATTAAACCTACATCACGATCACCATCAATAAGTGCTGTGCTGCAAAAAGTCTTAGGATCCTTTTAAAGATACTTAATATACCAATAATCTTGTGTATTTACTTAGAATACGCCCTTCATCTTAGGTATTGGTTACAGGTAAATAACATATGTCAAGTAATTTCTTGCAGGTTTTGAAGAATACCTATTCAGTTATTTTATATATTTAATACTCGATTCGCAAAGTAAATAAAAGCACATAGTGATTATATTACTATGGAAGTCAATTACCATGGAGATGGTTAACATAATTAATAAAATTGAAGAGTATTTGTTTGAACGTTCTAATCTTAGAACCTAGAAGTTGAATTATATTCTATTATGTAGTTAGCTTGTTTAGCTGTGTGGTAGCGGCTACGAATACTACCAACCCTTACTTTGCTCGTGGATGTCGTAAAAGACAACTAAGAGCTTTATATCGACCTGAGTCAACTCCATCTGAACTCATCTGCCATTTGGTCAACAATTATATTCCCAAGGAGGGTTGACGTCTGGTAGGCGGCCGGTCGTAAAACTATTGCCAATAACTTTTACAACATGCACTACGAAAGAAGAGTACATATTGTATCGACCCCAAGTAATTGGGATAAGAGTAGGAGAATGATGAATTTCAAATAAAAATGTGTATGACTAATAAAACAATAAATATGTATGTATAAGGTATTCTGTTAGCGAAGGTTCTGGTAGCGAAGGAAGGAACAGTTATTTATAATTATAAAGCTTAACGAAATCATATTACTATGCACAAACTTTAGCGATCATAGTATAATATTGTCGAATTAAATTAGAAGACTACAAAACAAATGTCAAACATTTAATCCCTGGATTGAAACTTTAATCATATTTGGTTTAGTTGAAACACCAACTATGGATATGGAAGTTTTGAAGTACCGAATAAGCAATGTAGAGTAACCCTCAGAGCCTTGTTAATTTTGAGAATCTTCTGTAAGACATGACAAAAATATTATATTAAAACCTTATTTACGTTCTAAGTACTCTTTGAGGTATATAGAGTATTTATTATACTTAATATTTCAGGGGCTGTTGCTAATTTACATCAGTAGACGTAATGAAACACGTATTTTTTTCGTTATGATTTAGATTTAAAATCATACATTTTTCAATTTAGAAGGTAACATTTGTTCTCTTATGTCTGATATATAGATAATATTTATTTACGATATTATTATATATAGCATCATGACTTCTAATGTTTACGCGAGTATTACACATTTGAAATAAAACTACTTTTACGGATTCTATCGCGTTTGTATTTGATTTATAATTTCCCGACGTTTCGAACACTTTACAGTGATCATGGTCACGGGAGGACCTGAGTCCTCCCGTGATCAAATACAAACGCGATAGAATCCGTAAAAGTAGTTTTATTTCAAATATATATAGCATATTAACTTTAATAAATAATACAGAGATAATATTTGTATGTGTAAGATATTTGACAAGAATAATTTAAAAAGAAGTAGGATAGAAGATGTAGAATAATTAAAACACAAGTACAGACGATTTTTGACAAATAATTGTCTGTCTATCTGTTAATTTATTCACTAATTGAGTAAATCTATTGAGTTGAATCGTCGTAATTGGTATGATAATAGTTTATATACTCTAGAGTATAATATTTTAGTTATAAAATATTGCACTAAATAGTTGTTGCTGATAGATAGAGTTGCTGAATATATTCGCATAATCTATAAAACCAAATTCATAAACTTGAATAATGCCACTATGCCACGTAACCTAAACTAAGTTTAACGCACAAGTGGCTTTAGGATTAATGGCTTAGTACTCTTTAGAGCTCTGTGCTGTTTATCTAGACAAGGTATGGTATTTGAAATAAAACTATTTTTATAGATTCTATCACGTTTGTATTTATTTCATCATCGTCATCATCATCTCAGCTCATATACTTCCCACCGTTGGGCACGAGCCTCCTCCATAATGGGAGGGAAATTAACCTACTACACCACACTGGACAGACGTGTTGGTATAGGGTTTCATTTTAAGTTTTCGTTCTCTTGCATAGATTATGTTATATGCATTTTATATCCCTTAGTCCAGGGGTCGGCCACACTTTGAGTCAGAAGAGCCAAAAATTAGAATTCATAAAGGTTTAAAGTTTTTAAAGAGCCACAATTTTTTTGGCAACAATAATTTGATCACATAATGCTTGTTAATCAATTCAGAACCATTTTTAAATGTTTTCTTTATAAAATATTTTTTTTGCGTATAGAAAGAACTAAAGAGCCGCAACTTCACATCCAAAGAGCCGCATGTGGTTCGCGAGCCGAAGGTTGCGGACCCCTGCCTTAGTTAGATAGGGGGTGGTGAATTGTATTCTTACTCCATCACTACACGGAGAATTATTTAATTTATATTAATACCTATTATTCATTAATAATCTAATTATCCGACGTTTCGAACACTTTATAACGTTCACGGTAACGGGAGGACAGTGAGTTTTACAAACGCGATAGAATCCATGAAAATAGTTTTATTTCAAATGTGTGTATATATATATATATACTTGCGTAAACATCAGAAATCATTAAGGTTGCGATGATTATTTAAGATTGATATAAATATGTTCACAAAAAAAAAGTATTATATTTTTTTATAAAGTTAATATACCTATGTTATTCTATCCAAAATTGTTTTAGTTTTTACCATCATGTTTTTTTTGTTTATTTCGAGTATAAAATTATCGCAATTACACACTACTATTTTTATCAAAGTCATATTAGAGTAATACAGATTATAAATATTTGATTTTACACGTTTTAGCTTTATACAGATATGTGTACATATGTAGATATTAAGATATACCTATGTTATTCTAGGCCATAACACAATTGGTGCATAATCTAGGGAGCAATGTACATAGTCAACATTCCTGGCAACATGCCAAGGAGTACATATCAAGACATGAATAGGCATACCTTGTCACTCACTATGAACTAATCGTTATTGATAACATTTCATAAGTGACACTTCGCTAACTTTCTGTTGCTTTATCGTACTTCCTTCTAATATTATAAATGTGAAAATTTCTGAAAATGTTTGGATGTTTGTCAATTAGTTACGCGTAAACTGTTGGACGGATTTAAATGAAAATTAACACATAGATAGAAAATTGCCTGAATTAACAAATACTTTTAAATCGGTATTGTTCTTATGATAATAATAGTTCAACTTTGGGCAAGTTTCTTTTTATGTGGGTGAAGCAATGGGTAGAAGCTAGTTGTACATATGGGATCGGCTACTGGACTAAGAATGGACTTTCTATGTCGAATGTCGATTATCATAGTGTTAACTTTGTCCCATGGGCTCTGCAACGGACGACCTGCTGACATCTTTTTCCCGGTGATCTCAGTACCCATCGTCATGCTCAGATAAAATATTTGGGGCTGATGCGTCCGAGCAACGCCGACGGGCGTTGGTAATCCAGAAACCATTTCTGTCGTCTTGTACCACGGTTCATCGGTGTGGGATATCACCATATAGTAATAGGGATAAACCAAATATGGCTTAATACATCTTATCCCGAAAGAAAACAAACAAAGTGGTAGTGGAAGCTATTTCTATAGGAGGTCTGGAATATGACCTGCATAACGCACCAGTATGGAGGCGCAATTTGACTGTCTGAACTCACCATTTTAATATTGAAACTATATACATTAAAGTTGTATGCTCACATTAAATATATATTGAAAAAATATCAAGAATCAATACTTGTATCAAAGCGCGAGTCTTCTTCATTTTCGTGTCAAAACAGATAATATTATGTTGGGAAAATTTACACAATTATTGAGTCGAAATGAAACCGTAAGGTGTAAACCTTGAATATAAATTATCTTTTATCCAAGTTTTTTAGTTCATATGTGAACTTTTCTTTTGTATCCAAATTGAATATAATACCAAATTAAAAAATGGTTTTACTTGATAATAATTAGGCTTGCCATGCTATGTTTATCCATCTTACTTAAATACAGTAACAGTTATACGAAATTTCTCAATTTAAACCACTATCTGTTACATATATAAGCCGTAGAGGTTGCAAATTTACGTCATGTGTTGATAAAGTGATAATACAACTTTTAATGTAGAAAGGCAATATATTTCTTTCATTCAGAACGTTTAACGACTGGTCGACCAACTCCACCATAACATATTTTATACATCGATAAAACCTAATCTGGGAGTGCTTTTTCCTCAATAGCACTTCTTGGACCATACGAAAGATACAATGCCTAAAGTCATTTTATAAATTTAGACCTTAAGTTGATAACATTAAGGTTGTTATTTCACTTCTTTATGGACTATGTATCTGATTTATAGCCTAGAGTGGAGTCTCATCGCTCGCCACTCTTTCATTCAGGTCTTGCATAAATTGAGGCACCTTTAGATTGGTGATCTCCAATTTATTTACTTTATTTCAATGACAACTTCAAAATATATTCAATCAATTATATTCAAAATATATTACAACTTAACGTAATTATTAAAATTAACTGTTTTAATTATTTTAAAAAGTTTATTATACATGAGTGTAATGACGGACTAAGGATTCAAATTATTACCCTCTATTATACCCGTAGGTGTTGTAAAACGTGACTAAAGGATATGCAGGTAACGTTTAAGCAATAGAAGGAATGGCATGGTTGGTCAATTTCTTCTCTATCTTGGAGGAGGTTCAAGCCCTGCAGGACTTGACCTGAGCCGAGATGATTCTTACGTTATTTGTTAAAAAGTTATGGAGTCATAATATAAACACATAATATATCTAAACTCCATGTCTGGATAAAAATTAAAACAAATTCCTACAATGCAACGACATTTTGTGTTTTGAAATATATAGGTAAACTTCCTTTCTTTGGACATAATAGTTTGGTGTGTACTAATTCAGTATTCAATGTGAAGCTAAGCAAACGATTACGACAATCGGACGAGCATCAAAAATTTTAATCTGGAGATTGACTGCTTATAGAAATATACTTCAAAATTTAGAGGTAAAGTAAATCTAAATTAAAGTTTTTTATTAACATTCATAGTTTTTTACACAAATATATTAACCGCAGCTTTAATAGTGGTAGGACCACGCTGTTGACAGTTTTATGTCTACAGCCGCGGGCCGGTCCGTCCGGGGTAGTACCAAACTCTCGCAGAATGGCAATGTGCTATTGCGCTTCGTTCGGTGAGCGAGAGAGCCGGAAGCCCAACTGGATGGGTTTGGGGATATTATTGGTAGGCAGCGGCCTAAGCTATACTATACCCTTGGTATTGCAAAGGGCCATGGGCAGTAGTGACACTTACCATCAGGTGTGCTGCTTGCTCGTTTGCCACCATAAGCAATAAAAAAGAGCTTTTACGCTATAGAAAGTAAAGTTTTTCAAGCAAAGTAAAACATTTCACGATTATTTCAGGATATATGATAAAATTTAGCAAAATTGACAGAATTTTGACGACTCATTTAAAATATCTAATGTCATATTGAGGTGGGGAGAGAAAAATAAATTTATATATCAAGTAGCTATTTATTATGACAAATAACTTTTAATTATCTTGGAGCGCTCCGCCCAAATGAGTGCAAGAAGGCGCAAATAATTACGAAGTGGCAGATAAATGAATGCCAACAAGTGCTACAATACAGGTCGCGCGTTCCAACTCGCGCATTCATAAACAGAGATCCAAATGTAAAGTATGTAATAATGAATGTTCAACATTTCTCACGTTCTTAACTACTAAAGACTTGCTTTTTCACTTTTAGTGTGTGCATTTTTCGAAATGAGGTATTGGGGAAGCGGGTTGAGGGGTGGTATACTAGCTTTCATTCTGTCGTCAGTCCCTAGTGTGTTCGTTAGTTCAGTTCACTCAGTTTAGTAGCTTCGAGCCCTTGCTAAGGGGTGGTTGTGCGCTTCCCCGCGATGCCGCAATACGGCCTCTTCCGATATATCCGAGTAATTCAGTGAAGTTTTATTTTCAAGGCATTTTGGATTATGCGTGAGTTTAGAATTGGCTGGAAATCTTGTGCATTTTGCTTCTAACAGAAAGAAAAAAAATCTGCTACGTAATTAATTTCACTTTAGAGAAGTTATTTACTGATAAAATATTCTCAATACTTACTAAATTAAGTTTGTATTGGTTCGTTGAGCATTAAGTATTTATTTACTGTTATTGTTATTACTATAATGTATAATACTGGCAGTTATTATTATTACAGCATTACGTTTCGAGTAGGGTTTTATTTAAATTGATCTTTGAGTGGTAGTTTTTGTGACCCGAACTCAATTGGATAATAAAGCTTAGATTCATGTTGTGACCATATGGCTGGCTATAACTTGAGTGTTGAAATATTTGAGAACTTGGAGTTTTTATTTTTTTTATTTTTTTTTATTATGAGTATGTTATACCACAGACTTTTTGTCCGTGCTCTTTTTATATTTAATTTAATTGTTATGGTGGTTTGTTTATAAAATTAATGTTCTTGAAGTGGCTTTATTACAATTGGATAAAGCTTGAAGAGCGCAATTAATGTGTCATAGATGTTGAGCGACAACATGTCTTTTAGGGTTTCTTCTTGGCGCTGGTGGTCTTGTTGTTGGTGAAACCCTGTGATGTTGTGATGATGATAATAATGTCTGTGACGTTTTATTTTGTGTGACTTTGGAAGTCTATGTCTAGGTTGATGGTAATTGGTAATTGACTCCACGCTTGTGTTGACTTTAGTTTAATGGGGTAGTAGACCAAGCCAACTTGGAGTTTAGAAGCGTTTATTTAACAAGTATTCAGTATGTACTTTAGTCTATTGTTTATTGTTTTTTATCTCAAAGAGCAACTATTAGTTAAGATTCACCCGATGGTATGTGGCAATTTATCGTGCACAACTGAATATCAACTTAATCATGAATAAAACCTTTTCTCTATTCGTCAAAATTCTTGAATTATAAAGGAATCTTACACCAATAGATATATTTCACTACTTATCTCATTGGGTACATTGATTTGAGCACTAAAGTACTAAAAGAACATACAGCTGAATTAGATTTATTAACACAATAAACTATTCATTCTGAAGTCAAATCCTCTGAACGCATTAAAGTATTTCTTGTGAAGCTTCTATTTAAAAATGGTGTTCAAACAACATCTCAGCTCAAATATGTCCCATTGTTGGGCTCGAACCTCCTCCGTAATGGGAGGAAAATTGACCTACTATACCACGTTGGTCAATCGTGTTGGTATAGTTTTGTTTCGAGTTTTCCTTCTCTTGGTGTTAAAACACATTTGGGCAATTATTGACTTATCACACTGATACCATTATTTTCGGCAAAATTTTGAACTTATTATGTATAACTTTTTAACGGCATTTAACATTCTTAGAAGTAGAGTAATTTGGTTTTAGAAGGGAAAGTGCCGCAACTTTGGCTTGTTTCTCACTGATAAAGCACATAACAATATCTTAACAATAAGTTAATGGTGACATGTTTTTCCCTAGTTATAATCAGAGCACTTGATTTTATATGTCTCAAAATCACAATTTCGAAGCTATTTCACTACGGTGTACCTGATAAATGGTTAAATAGTTATCTTAATCGTCTCTAGTGTGTTGAAATAACCAAAACTTACAAATCCAGATATCTTATAGATCCGCATTCAAATTTTTATTTATTAATATAATATTTTTATGTAATATTTGTGGTATGCCCCGCGACAACTCATTGGCCCCTTTATTATTTTTGTTGTATATTAATCACCTACCAGACGTCGTAAACAAAATCACTATAATCTCCATTGACATACACAGTAATTATTAAAATCTCTAGTAAAACGTAACTTGAAAATCACACTTGACTCTTAAAATACTATTAACTGGCTAAAATATAATAATTGGAAAATAAATATGACGAAAACCAACATAATGTAATTTCAAATATACAAAGCAGATAATACTCTACTTAACATTCAATTTAATGGAGCACACATAAACTGTGTTAGCTATTGTGCATTTTTGGGTATTACATGAAAAATATTGCTAGAAATCACATATAGAATTGATTGATCCACAAACTGTTGCTCTGGGTCTGAGTGTAATTTATCAGCGTTAATTGCATGTTTGTTATTATCACATCATCATTATCACAGCCTATAAATGTCCCACTGTTGGGCTCGGGCCTCCTCCGTAATGGGAGGGAAATTAACCCACTATACAACGCTGGTCAGACGTGTTGGTATAGGGTTCTGTTTCGAGTTTTCCTTCTCTCGCATAGATATTATATTATATGCGTTTTATATCCCTTAGTCGTCTCATACGATCACCCACGGATAAGATATGGGGTGGCGAATAGTATTCTTACTCCGTCACCAGACGGGACGTAAACATGTATGTAAAGCTCCCCGCAATTCAAGTACTTTTTTGTATTATCTTTAGTGCAAGGTGGTGTCTAGAAAAAAAAAACTAACCACTCTTACTTATATTATTTATTATTATTAACTACATATTAATATTATTAACTATTAGAATTCTCACTATGTTATTGAATTAATTGAAAATATTACATAACCACACACGCCCCACGGGGTGACGAAATAAAAACAAATATAACGTACCTAATTATAAGTGTAACATCTCTATAAATCATATTTAAGCAAATAAAGTGAATTTAATTGAATTGTATTAGTGAAAAAAATACTTCAGCTTCTTTCTTCTTCTTCTTCTTTTTATGTATTGGCAATCAGCTACTTATAAGAGCCATTTTTGCCAGTGTCGAGTTATAATTATCTTCACGTTCTTAATCTCTTCAAGTTAGTCATTGTCTGTCAGTCAGTCGAATTGTCGCCATCAACACTGCTATGGTGACACTGTTAATGGTATGTTGTAGGAATTTTGATGGAAAACGAAAACGTTGTAAAGCACTTTTATATGATATTCACTACATCCCAGCTGTTCTGTCACATCATATTACATAAAACACCATAAAAATTATCTAATATAACACGTTAAAACACTAAGATATCGAATATAATACAAGAGCACAACATGACGTTTTAGATTCCCGCCAAAAGTCTCTTCAGCTTCTTTTTAATGTTATGATGCATAGGGTACTTACATAGGTAGTCGATAATAAAACTGAGACAGAAGCCCTAAACATTTAACGTGCGTATGGAAATGTAGGATATCGAGAATTAATTTCCTTGTACGACACCTGTGTGATACGGGGGTTCACATACATATGTGTATCATATCTGTTTCAGTGGCGTATTGCTTTTATAAATTTAATAATGTATCAATATTGGTAATATTACACTATTTATGTTGTACTAAAAATGCAGCATAGATGATGTTTTTATATTTAAAAGACTGGTTCTAATCTTTTAATTATCTAATCTCTAATTGTTCTCTACATTGTTGAGAATTAAAAATTGAAAGTATTGTAGCAATAACCTTTATATAAATATAGGTTATACATAAGTTAAAACATGTCATTCTACTTAACCTTTTATTGTTTTGGTTGCAAAAATGGATATAAAGCGAACAACAATCTCACGAGCCTTCATCATTTCCATCATTGTAAGTTCAACATAATATTCTAACCAGTTTTACTACCAGATATCAATTCATCATAAAGCGACTGTTATCTAAGCGTTGTAACTGAAAATTATATAGGTAGTTATTTAGACTATTTATTTCTTTTTTAGGTCACAATATTTTAGTATACTAGTTCCCTATATCGACTGTCATAGAGTTTATCACCGTTGGGATAGACGGCTTAAGCCCTCCGAAGCATGAATTTAGAGTGGCTTTGAGATCATTTTTTGGAACTCATAGATATGCTTAGTATCCGCAAAAAGATTTCGTTTCCCGTCAAAGCAAGCGATAATTAAAAATTACGATTTGTAACACACTTAAATCTGAAAGATCAAAAGAACGTGCCTGAGATCCCTGCATAATAGTGTATTAATTAACTTTTTATCAGTTTATTATATATGAAGAACACTGAGAATAATATAAACCTGAAAATTAATTTATTCTTATAAACTTGAAAGTAGAAAATTTTACAAGGGAAATTCAGCCAATATCTTATATTCCTTAGGGTCTTATTGAAGTCGGCTATAACGCGATTCGAAGAAATGTCTGCCTGATTTACATTTAAAGTAAAACAGAAGATATGCTTCTTTTTTTAATTTTTAATGAACTGGAGTAGTTACAATTATATATATATATATATATATATATATATATATATATATATGTGTGTGTGTATGTGTATGTGTGCGTGCGTGCGTGCGTGTATTTTTTCATGCTTATTTCTCAAAATACTCCAATGCGGTTAAAAAGAATACTATGTTATTTTCTATTAACCTCGCTACGAAGTCGTAAAAACTGTCTGTTGAATCACCAGTACATGGGCAGTATTTTTTGAAACTTGATGTTACAAGTGTGATCGCCAACCGGCTGCTAAGTGATTATGGCACAATTCTCCTTCACTTATATCTAACAAGCTTATAAAGGAATAGATTTCGAACATATATATCTAATATTCTTTTTTAAAATCACCTTGCGCTAAGGATAAAATCCTTGTGTCGTATGGAATTTTACATGCCTCGTCATCATCATCATCACAGCCCATATATGTCCCACTATTGGGCTCGGGCTTCCTCCGTAATGGGAGGGAAATTAACCTACTATACCACGCTGGTCGCACGTGTTGGTATAGGGTTTTGTTTCGAGGTTTCCTTCTCTCGCATAGATGTTATATGCATTTTATATGCCTTACTAGTCTTTTAAGATCACCCACGGGTAAGATAGTGGGTGGTGAATTGTATTCTTACGTCGTCACCACACAGATACATGGCTACGATTAAGGAATAATAATAATTATAATATTCATCTGAAATAACTTTGCTTGTAACTATTTGGACAAATAATTTACGATCAACGATGTTTTGCTGCCATTATAATGTCTCCCATTACTTGCAAGCATAAAGACGCTCTATTATCTATTGCCTGTTATAGTTGGGCTTCCGTTTCTTTGGGCTCTGTATTTGATATTATTAGTGTGTTATCGATAAACTGTTAATTAATTTATACAGTTAGCTTTACTTATTTTTCAAAAATACAGCTAAAGTATGCCGATATAAATTCAAATGTATTATATTAATTATTAATGTTTGTGAAACGATTTCTAGTTTATGTAAATGTCGCAGTTTTTGACTTTTTTCAACTCATCTGTGGCGTGACGACGGGAGCGCTGTTAATTCCTTATCTTACATATAATAAAATTGTAACGGGCCAATCTCTCTATATTATGAATATTGAAGAAAATCTAATATCACTTATTTTAGACCAACAATAGTCAAAATTTTTCCGTGTGGTGACGGAGTAAGAATACAATTCACCACCCCCTATAGTGGCCATGGATGATCGTACGAGACGACTAAGGAATATAAAACGCATATAACATCTATTTAAGAGAAGGAAAACTCGGAACAAAACCCTATACCAACATGTCCTCCAATCCCTCCCGTCCGTCCCTCCAATTATGGAGGAGGCTCGAGCCCAACAGTGGGACATATATGAGATGAGATGATGATGATGATAGTCAAAACAAGATTAAAGAAAATCTCTATCTTTGTCTATGAATTACGCTAAAACTACTGCCATGGAATTGAATACAGTTTTCACGAATGTATTGATGGAGTTTATATAACAATAAATTACAAAATAATAAGTATATTAAAACAAAGCAACGCCCATCATTATTGTCTGTATGGTGACGGAGTAAGAATACAATTCACCACCGCCCATCTTACGTGTGGGTGTCGTAAAAGACTGCTAACGATTAGATATACCTATAACATAAGAAGGAAAATTTCAAATAAAAGTTAATAATAACTCGTCTAACCAGCATGGTATTACTGTATCATTTCCATTCCCCTCTCTTCGTGGAAAAAGCGTAAGACCAGTAGTGGTATGTATATGAGCTCAGATGATGAACGATCAGCATTGTTTACTAAACTACAATAAAAAAAGATTAATCTATTTATCACCCTATATTTATTATTAAGCTTTCCAAAGGGCGATAATTTCTTAATCTCTACGTTTAATAAGCGGTTCTTCGTGTGGTGACGGAGTAAAAATACTATTCACCATCCCATATCTTACCCGTGGGTAATGGGGTACGAGACGACTAAGGGATATAAAATGCATATAACATCTATGCGAGAGAGGGAAAACTCGAAACAAAACCCTATACCACTACATCTGACCAGCGCGGTATAGTAGATTCATTTCCCTCCCATTACGGAGGAGGCCCGAGCCCAACTGTGGGACATTTATGGGCTGTGATAATAATAATGAAAAATAAGCGGTTGGACTATCGCTGTTGGTGTTCATTTGCCCAAGACACTGTTTCTACCCATTCATATATTGATGCTTCAGCCGCTTTTTACAAATACTTCAGGAAAGTAAGAATTAGTGTCACAATATATTCTAAAACCGAGGAAATACGAAGAAAGAAATTTTATTAACCTATAATCTAGTATTCTTGTAGGTTTCGTTTAATAAAGCCTGTTCTACGCGCCGTTGTTCTTAATAAAATAGAAGTAGGCTAATACCTACCCTAGAAACTTGAGGCTGATTGGGGCCATAAATTGCAATCACAAGGCAGACTAAGTTCCAATAAGATATGGCCGGGCATTAATAAACTGTGTAATTATATATAGCGCAGACTGTTTATTACATGTAATAATAAATTATAGTAGTTTAAATTATGACTCAAGTTATTTTAGTTATCAAATTTTAAGATTATAAATTTAACTGATGTAGTCGATCTATTTGATTTCCATTCACCCATGAGCCTATCGATATCTGTTATTGGAAATAATCCACCCCAAGAGATATAATGATATAATCGCCATGTATCTCAGATGGTTTAGCGATCGTAGTTTTTGTTTTAAATTTTCTAAAAGAAACTATCTATTTATCTGGTGCTCTTTGAGCTGGTATGACGACTTCTACGTATAAGTAATAGGTAATTAGTGACATCCTTGAGATGGTCCTTTTATATAAAAGTTTCATCAAATATTATATATCGACCCTTCAATGTTCCACTCTTGGGCTCGAGCCACCTCCACAATAGAAGGCAAATTAACCTAATATACCATCAGTACTACGCTGCCGAAAAACTAAACTAAAACATCCAGAACACTATATTTACGCTAAAACATCCAGAGCACTATATTTGGTTAGGTATTCATATAAATAATTAGTTATAACGAACGTCTGGTTAAAAAGATATACAATGCGAACGTGGAAGGATGTAGGTACCGAGGGAGACCGAGACTAACCTACCTAGACCAGATCGGTCATGTACTGAAGGGAGGTGGAGTCAAGAATCTCCGAAACCGGCGAGCGTGTATGAAGAGAATTTTGAATGTTGAGGAAGCGAGTGAAGTATGCAAGTATAGAGTTCTCTGGCACTCTGTTCTCTCTGCCTACCCTGCAAGGGATATGGCGTGATGATATGTATGTATTTATATGAATACCTAACCAAATATAGTGCTCTGGATGTTTTAGACTACTTTGCTTGATGAGAAAATCTCTGAAATACCATTTAATGAGGAACATTAACAACAATAAAGATATCATCAATTATCAACAATGTAAATAATAATAATTTTCGATTATGGTCAATAAAAAATATTTTGTAACCGTTTCAATAAATTTATTGTACGGCATTTATTGATTTAGGATATTATTTACTTTCCTGAAACGTATCACTGACCTAGCTTTCCATTTGCTTGCTAAATACGGATTGAATTGTCAATACGAAAATGGAATAGCTGCATATGCTATTTACTGTATAAACATTAATATTGTTGATTATTCCACTTAAATTGACTGAATAATCAGTGGTTTTTATAGTCTATATATAATGGAAATTGTTTTGTTATTCGAACTAAATATGGGATAAACTCTCATTGCCAATCTTATAGTATACCCAAGTGCTGCCGGCGACACGTCATTATTCATTGACAATCATGTTAAACTGACTTTTTTCAGGCTACATACTACCAACTCTCAGATAACACCCTAATCAACCAGAGAAGTTGTTATAAGGCTTTATTTAGAGCTTTCTTCTTCTTAAGTGATAATGGCTATTTATTAATCGTATCTTATTGATACTTTTTTTTTATTGCTCTCGGTGGCAGATGAGTATAGAGCACACCTGATGGTAAGTGTTACTGTCGCCCATGGACCTTTGCAATACCAGAGGTATAGCTAGGCCGCTGCCTACCAATAATGCCAAACCCACCCAGAAAGTTGGGCTCCCGGCTCTGTCGCTCATCGAACGAAGCACAGCAGCATACTGCCACTGCTCAGGCGTCGATACTCAGCGAGAGTGTGGTACTACCCCGTACGGACCGGCCCTTTTTTTTTTTTTTTTTTTTTGCGGTGGGCTATGGACGTCGCACCCCGCCAAATCGGTCCGGGGTGACGGAAGACGGAAGAAGACGACGGGGGTACGGACCGGCCCGCGGCTGTAGACAGAAAACTGTCAAGAGTGTGGTCGTACCACTATTAAATACCTGCAGTGAGGTATGATGACATTTTATATTTTTTTATCCGTAATCACCCTTTAGATTAACGGTTTCTAATATTCATGAGAGTATTAAACATACAAATTAAAATAATTTACGGTTGTTATCGCATTTCAATTTGTATTACTATCCCCATATTATGAGTAGCTTTTCAACGTTCATGATTTGTCGGCATTAACAAATAAATTATAAATTGTCATATTATAATCAGTAGAAATATAGGATTTAATTATCGCAATTCATATATGTCCATCAAAATGAGAGGAAATTGGCCTGCTATAACACCCCGTAATGACGGAATGCTCCAGCTGCTTATTTTGAATTTTCGTTCTATTGTAATCTGCATCCATTAGTTGTCTTTTACGATCATCTACGGGAAAGGCGACGGTGATACATTGTATTTTTATTCCATCACCATACTTAAAAATATTATATAATAATTATTAAAATTTAATTTTCACACATAAGTGACCAAAAGTAGTATGTATTTTATGCAAGAGAAGGAAAATTGCAAACAAAACGTTATACCAACACGTCTGGCAGGCGTGATATAGTAGGCAAATTTCCCTCCCATTACGCGGGAGATTCGAGCCCAACAGTGGGACATATACGAGCTAAGATGATGTTGGTGAAAATTAATATTTTTTTAATGTCAAGTAAATAATATTAAATTAATTCTGCCGTGCTTTGATAATAAACCCTAAAAAAGTACAAAATGTAATTTCGGGAGAGTATAAAAAATGAAAAAAAAGGCAATAAAATCATCGTCATCCTAATCTTATCCCAATTGCTTGGGATGGAGGCAATATGTACTCAGCTTTCATCGTACATACTGCAAAAGTTTTGGCAATAGCTTTATAACAGGCCACCCGCTTGACATCAACCCTCCTTGGTAATGTAATTGTTGACAGATGACATCAGATGGATGATGGCCCAGGTCTACGTAATACTCATAGTCGGTTTTTACGATAACCACGAGCAATGTAAGGTTTGGTAGTAGGTATTCATAGCTATATATATGCTACCACATAGCGAAAAAAACGCTTATTTTACCTCTATTTCTTTTCTATCACTGGCAATATATTTTTTAAATATTTCAACCAAGCGCCGTATAGATGTTCAATGTAAGATATTTACTTTTACCTTGTCACTGTCTCTCAAATATTCAGATAGGTTGCTTATCAAAATATTGAAAATCGATACCTTATAAGCTTCAATAACCGTGAGTATATGATAATAATATGAGTCTGAACGAAAACTGAGCTATACTTAGATATATTTTTGTATTATTTGAACGCCAAGAAAAAAAAAGACTATAAGTTAATCAATGAGTATATCCTACTAATTTTCTACATGTGAAAGTTTGTGAAGATATTTGAATGATAGGATGTTTGTTACTCAATCACGCGGAAATCGTTGAACTGACTTGAATGAAAATTGGCACATTGATAGATCAGTTTCTGGATTAACACGCAGGACAGTTTTTAACCCTGTAATGTAACATGCCCTTAAGATAATAATTCCACTTCAGGAAAGTTACTTTTTACGCGGGTGAAGGTTACACTTTCGCCCGCGTAAAAAGTAACAGACGCTAGAAACATATATTTTTAACTCTCAAGACAGATGATTCGTGAAGTATGTTAAAAATTAGTACCCAAATATATTTTTTTACTTGACAAAAAAAAACTGTGGTTATGAAAAAAAACTTTAACGTGATAATGTTTTCGGGCGACCTTTTATATAATTATTTACTTGGTTTTTATATTTTTATGTCACCCATTTGTTACGGTAAATCACCGAATAAATTTTGTTAATACTTTAACCGATACAAATTAGCTACTTGCAGCTAATTTGTATCATACATTAATCTTGATGGCTGAAACTTCACAAACATAAAAATACCTTTCAGAAATAATATACCTACAGAGAATTAGAGATACGTGTACCTCACCACAAATAAGCCGGTTATTTGTTCCTGATTTAGCTGTACTAAAAACTACAACAATTATTGTTATATAGCCAATTATCGTCTCTGATGTCGCATTACTCTCAACTGAAAAGTATAATAAATAGATATAAGTATCATGCAAGAATATTTTTTTTTTGTAATCTTAATATATATAAATTACGTGTCACGTTGTTTGTCCGCGATGGACTCATAAAGTACTTAACCGATTTTAACCAAATTTGCACAGCATGTGTAGCTTGATCCAACTTAAAAGATAGGATAGCTTAAATCTCAATTTATAGTAATATTATTTTATTGCAAATTATTTGTCTAATATTTGACAGTCAAAATCATGTGTTATATCCACGGAGCAAATACAAAGAGGAGCTGTTGTAATGAATATTTTCTATGAAACAATGCGTGTCATTTACAGGGGGTGAGGGGGGACGCTGCTAATGGAGAAAGTGAGACAAGTAATAGTACTTGTCTCACTCCCTCCTTTATGTCCATCTACCGGCTATTAGCACAACTACTAATTTCGTATATTGTATGCAGTTGAGCTATCTTGCATTAGATGTCAGTAAGTGTATGGTGTAACAGGGACATACTCAGAATTTACCTTTATCAAGGAGTGCTAATTTTTTTTTATTTCAAAGATACAAACAAATCTTATTAGCTGTTTGCTCTATTCAAATACAAATGTTTATAATCAAATAATTCTGCATAGCGAATAGCTGTATGACTACTGTTTTTAACCGAAAATTTCTTTATAAGGCTTGTCAACATTGTTCATAATGTTAATATTTTATGAAAAATCCATCTTTTCTTTACTGTCATTCTGATAAACTCAGAAGTTTAGAAACCTTTTTTTCTTCATATTTGTGTCCTTTCCATACGACCAAATAATACAATTATTTGTTTGGGTTTCTAACAAATTATCGAATGAAAGTAGTTGGACTTTTAGTAAATATGTTAGTTACACGGTATTATTTCCTTCCTTTTTGTCTTTTCCATATAAAAAAAGAATCAAACCACTCTATTAAAATAAGGCTTTATACAATTGATAATGCAACAATGGTGTCAATGAACAAGACATGTAAAAGAGTATTTCAAGCGAGCAGACCAGACCCCCCTGGTAGCAACCGTTTGATTGACGCACGGGCCATCTAAAACTTAGCCATGCCAAAGGTAACTTGAAGACCTTCGACGCCACCACCATTTTGAGTATTTTTGTGACGTGCTCAACCTCGTTAATCTTATCAAGAAATTGCATCGAGTGCAATTACATTATTAATAAATAAAGGAGAAAGGGTGACATTGGTTCCAATAATAAAAATGAAATACTCTTTTGCATCATATATTTCTTGAGCTATACCTAGTCTTGCCCTAAATACTGTAACAAAGAAAAACCTTTTTCTATTGCAAAAAATATTTATGACTTTTACAGTGTTAGTTTAATACATAAATATAAAACAATTTAAAATATAAAAAGCTTGTTCGAAGTGGTTTCTATTGGTTGCAATACAGTCCTTTAAATCTTCATTGTTAAAATGAGAAGAACAAATCTTTGTATATTTCGTAGGAGTCCAGTTTTTCTATTAATTTTTGAAATCCATCGCTTCTAACATCGTCATTGGACGGTATTCTAAAACATACAAAATTTACAGTTTAATTATAATAGGTTCATTTAAAGTAGTGTAAAAAATATTTTTCTTTGATGAAAAATCCGAATGTTATAATTATATTCTAATTACGACCCTGGATTTTTGACACTTTTATAGTTCTTCATAGTTAACGACAGCTGGCGTGTTGCTTACAAAATAATTATTAACTACATATAAAACTCATATTTTTGTTGAGGTAAAAGGCTTTGGGTATAAATTTTAATACTCATGGTTATTAGTTATTACAATAATCTTAAATGTTTGAACTGTATGTGCTTTTGTTGTTCTAGGTCCTATTACGCAAAGTGGTGCCATCTAACGTTGAGTAAAATTATTTCTGAACATGATACCGTCAAAAGAACTTTCTAGAAATTATTTTGATAAATTATGAATAAATATACTTACAAATGGAATGTGAT
Organism: Lymantria monacha; assembly: GCA_905163515.2. Classification (NCBI taxonomy): domain Eukaryota; kingdom Metazoa; phylum Arthropoda; class Insecta; order Lepidoptera; family Erebidae; genus Lymantria; species Lymantria monacha. The sequence goes on along the minus strand of LR991094.1, from coordinate 19,374,977 downwards.
TCTTTCCATAGCATCTGTACGTTTATTGGAGTAGTTTTTACATGATAAAACACAACACTTCATGGTTTTCTTCGTAATAACATAACAATACACCAAAAATATAATTTTATGCACCGTACGAACACCGTCAGCGACGACAGAAGACTAATAGGCCACGCCTACTATTGATGTTAACGTGATGACGTCAGGGCCTACTTGAGAATCACAGTGCACAGTTACTTAGGCCGTCTCCTCTTTGTATTTGCTCCGTGGTTATATCAAAAGGATTTTAAAAGATGGCGGAATCTGTTGACTGGATTTAGTAAGTATTTAATAGATGGCGCTATGTTAAATGTACAAACGCTTCATATAAGCTAAAATTGGTTAGAATAAACAAAAAGTGTTACTGAGGTTAACCTAAGCCACAGCAACGCGTGGCCCGGTCTGCTAGTATTTTATATAGGGCATTTAGCTTCAGCATACGGTTATGCCTGCGTAACTGACTCTCACAATATAAAAGTTTATACTCGAAATTAAACAACATTGTACCGGGATAAGAAGTATTCTATATATTAATCCAGAAAATGGTGTATCTGTATACTATTTTTCATGCAAATCTGTTTAACAGTTTACGGGTGATTGAGTAAAGACTTTCATTCATCCAAATCCTTTCACAAACTTTTACATTTCTAATATTAGAAGGATTTACGGCAACGTATGGTTAAATTAGTAATTGGTAAATATTAGTAGATAATCGGCCCGTATTTGAATTGTTATTTGATTTATTATTCAGTAGTCACTTTCATTCGTTTTTTGTGAGAGTATTGTAAAAATGACTAGGAGACAAATAATTTGCGTCACTGCAAGTGAAGGCAAATTCGAAGTGATACCCTATACCAAATAGTCTGGGCGGCACGATGAGCTGATGCCGTTTGATCAATAATTACATTCCCAAGGAGGTCTGGCAGGCGGCCGGTCGTAAAACTATTGTCAATAACTTTTACAATATGTACGATGGAAGAAAAATAGCAAATTATTCATCATCATTATTTCAACTCATATATGTGCCACTGTTGGGCTCAAGCCTTCTACATAATAGGAGGGAAATTGACCTACTATACTATGCTGGTTAGACATGTTGGTAAAGGTTTTGTTTCGAGTTTTCTTTTTCTTGCATAGATGTTATATGCATTTTATATCCCTTAATCACCTCTTAAGATCAGCCACGGGTAAGATAGGTGGTGAATTCTATTCTTACTCCGTCACCATACGGATAACTAAATTATTTTCTTCTATAATGCTATATTTTTATTTAATTAATATTTAAAAAAATCTTATTATTATTTACGCGTCATTATCAGAAAATACTGGACTCAATTTAGAGATGAGCAATAGCTGTGTCAAACATCATTCAATTATTAAAGGATGATGCTGTTTGCTTGTCACTAAGAGATATAAAAAAATGTGTAATATTATTAAGTGGACACGACTGAAATATAAATAAATAAATTATTATGATAAAGCCTTATATATAATTTATTTCAATCGTAACTGACTATTAGAGCCTAAGGTAGAGTACGAGTTACAAAGGCATTGGGTAATTTACGAACTCTCGCTGGTTTTATTTAAAGTTCGGAAGGACTTATAATTAAATGCCTTGTTTTCTACGTGTTTAAATGCTTTGCAATATATCCTACTATCACATTCTACAGAGTTCTCCCTGTTCTGAATTAATATAATGTAATTGATAAAATTCAGTAAGCAAAAGTGTACAGTCAATGTTGTAGATTAGTGTAAATTATTTTTATTTTTATTCTTAGCCAACAGACTTACGTAGTGACCATAATACTCCTAATGAAACATTATTATATTACTTACTTATACTATATATAGTATGCCATTATATTACGTCTGACATTAAGAAATGATAATATTAATTTTCCTTTCCAGTTACATAGTTGAATCAAAGTTTTACGTGATGTTTATCCACAATATCGCTAGAACGACTTTAGTTTTGGGTTGGGGAGACTTAAGATCAATAAAATTTTATAGCATCATATATACAGAGCTCGCGTGACAGCCCTAGGCGAATACACCAGCGCGTGTAAGTCACGAATTTAGGGTTGTATAATGATGAATCGTGATTGATTTAAGCTACGTTCGTTTTGTAAAAGTAATTTATTATAAAAAAAATATAATAAATTATGTGTGCATACAATAAATTGTGCTGAGTAAGAAGTGTGCAGACTAAGAATGCTATTTACCACTTATCTTGATCATGGTAAAATACGACTAAAGGGTATGTATATAATATAGAGATATATAGGCAAGAGCAAGGCTTGCATAGGCAAGAGAGAAACTTGAAATAAAACCCATGAGGTTTAACCTAAACCATTTGACCAGCGTGATATATAGTAATTCAATTTCCTTTGTGTCGATGTTCGAGCTCAGCAGTGGGACACAAAATTACAATGATAATCTAATAAAATTATTTTGTAAATTATTATATTATAAAAATAATTACTCCTAATAGACGATATCGCTTTAATAAGGTATATTAAGGTAAACGAAAAACAATGTTAAGGAAATAAATAATATGTAGCCAAGTAATTACTTTGAAATGGATCAGCCGATACTTTAATCTAAATATGCTACAAAATTACAATATCTACTAAAAAAAATAATAAAAATATTGTGGTTTCATTTTATGTTGGTTTATGAAGCGACTGCGACATAAATAAGTACATTATATATTTTTATAAGACTCATAAACCAAACAGCCTAGCTCCACAAATTTTGCTGACGGCTGACCGACCGCATTCGCAGCGACGACGTAAGAGAGCGAGTAGGTATGAAAGAGAGTATTGGTGTAAAGATGCGAAAGGGAATGCTCCGATGGTTCGGACACGTGGAAAGAATGCTGAACGAACGTCTGATTAAGAAGATATACAATGCGAAAGTGGAAGGTTATAGGTACCGGGGGAGACCGAGACTCACCTACCTAGACCAGATTGGTCACGTACCTACTGAAGGAAGGTGGAGTCAAGAGTCTCCGAAACCGGCGAGCGTGTATGAAGAGAATTATGAATGTTGAGGAAGCGAGTGAAGTAAGCAAGGATAGAGTTCTCTGGCACTCTGTTCTCTCTGCCTACCCTGCAAAGGATATGGCGTGATGATATGTATGTGTATAAACTAAACATGCGACTTCTGATTCATTCCATTTAGCATTAGACTTGAATACATTTAATTTTTAAATTTATATAATACGTAGAATTTGTACGCATTTTTTTAAACCAATTTTTTTTAAACATCTGACATATTGCATCCACGTTTTGTTACCACATTATAAATGTAGTATAACCCATTTACAATTTTGTGTGATAAAGTGTCAGTCAGTTAATGTAACATAAACTCGTCATTATCTTTGGATTATATAAAAGCTCTCACGCTTTTAACACCAGTCGTTACAATTTAGGAAGCACCTAAGCTAAAATGTGAAAGGAAGATATTTTACAAAGGCCTTAAGGCTTACAGCATCTTTCATGAAATATTTCTAACCTTGATAATTTTCTTGCCATTAATTTTGTAATTAAGTCTACATAAATATCGTTTGCAAAATTGGACAGAGGTCTATATTCGACCACAGAATAAATATTATTACCCAGTACCAAAGAAAATTCGAATAAATAAGCAATTTTTATTTTTAATTCGAATTTGGTCTTAGTTAGTCATTTCGTGCCACGGAAGGCAAGGAAGCGGTACCAGTGGCTGGCCCAATGGCGATGGGGAGGGAATACGGTGGGTTATGGGGCCATGCGCTACCCTTCCGTCGCCCCGGATGGTACGGGCGACGTGTGACCGGGCCATAGCCTACCAAAAAACAAAAAAAAAAGTTAGTCATCTCGTGACCATAAACGCTGTAAAGTGTTCGAAACGTGTAAAAATTATAAATCATATACAAATACGATAAAATCCGCAAAAATAGTTTTATTTATAAAGTACAACTTAAATTTCTCTTAAACATCAGAAATCATTATATTTTACAGCTTTCATGTTGGTAAAAGCGTAAAAGGTTTAGGTATTTCATATCCAATGTATCACCATTATTACAGGGGTATTATGTACTCTATAGGTTTTATTTATCTGTACTTCCGTGTGGTGACGGAGTAAGAATACTATTCACCACCCCAATATCTTACCCGTGGGTGATCGTATAAGGGATATAAAACGCATATAACATCTATGCGAGAGAAGGAAAACTCGAAACAAAACCCTATACCAACACGTCTGACCAGTTCGTGTAGTAGCTTAACTTCCCTCCCATTACGGAGGAGGCCCGAGCCCAACAGTTAGACATTTTTGGTCTGTGATGATGATGATGATGATGATTTATCTGTAATTATTTTCTGATTTATATAGCTATACAATATACAATATTAATTGACAGCAGAAAAATAGTTAATGATTCTATAGAAACATGATTGAAAACTGATATACTACCACCAGATCGGTATCCAATCACGCTGGAAGACACGGCAAGAAGACGTGTGCATACGGGTAATTCTTTAATTATAACTTTAGAATATATTATACGTTTGAATTTCTAAGTGTAAATTGTGTTAAAAATCACAGACAGGATATACTTCAAAATACTTAATTTCAAGATATAACGATGTATCTTAATATAATTAACGATATGTTTGTATGGGAAATGAAGTTCTTTGAAAACATACGAATTAAACATGAACTGGATAGAACTATGACGCGTAAATATTTTTCCTGATTGTGACTTCAAAATAAGAGCCTCATGTTTGGAGGTGATTACTTAGATCACTAAACAGTCTATGTAGGAAAGCTTATAATATAAACGTTAGTGTATAATATGTTATGCCGTTAAATTAATGTATCTCAAATTTGATCATTTATTAAAGGAAGTGTGACAAAATTGGTTAGTTAATTAACATTTAAATCTGACGTTTAATTACTGAAGGTAGCTTTAAACTTTAATTTAAATCATATATTATATGAATTTATGAAGCCCATGATTCGATTATTAAAATTTGTTTTGAAATAATTTTGAATCAATGTTATTATGATCGTTATTTTCTTAATTAAAATTTGTGACACGCTCCGGGAGTCGCAATAATGTAATTTTCGTTATTGCCTTTGCTAGCACATTCATAATTAGTCCATCATGTAGTATATGGCTCATAGATTCAACAATACAAGTAGTACAGGCATGTCGCTTTCTAACTTCTCTAAAAAAAGTAGTGCTTCTTATTTTTTCTTTTATATCAAAAAAATAATGACTCTTTCATCATTACCCTATGGACGTCCACTCTTCAGGAGTGGCCCATCCCCTTTTAGGCGGATAATGACATAATGGTCACACTCAGCGGGTAGATTAGCGGTCGCAGTTGATATTACAAACTTACCAGAGCCCTGTTCTGCTGACAATTTCTTCTGGTAATCATTGAACCGAATTTCACGAATTCCACGTGAAAGTGGGATTTTACATTGTATTATTAATCTGGGGAGCTTGTTAATTCATTATTATACTTCTATAATGTAAGGACATTATTTTGATATAGGGTTAGCCAGCGTAATCTTTGGCATCGCCTTGGCGACTTGATTACCAAACTTTAATTACAATGTTTTATACATTAAACATTATTCTAAAAATACCAAATTACTTTAGAAAATTCACTGCGTGCAATTTATTGCAAGGTTTGGAACGACTAAGCTAGAAACAACCAGAAATGGACAACGATTTTATTTCGTACTCTTCAAAGGTACATAAATTATTTACGTATTTTCAAACGTATTGTGAACGTCATATGCTGTATTTCCCATAATGTTTAAATACGTATAGTTTTACATACACACACTTATCAGAGTAATGGATGCCTTCATTGGTAGTCAATACTCGTGCACGCAAACGAGCCGAACTATTTATGTACACGTCACATCACCTGTCAAATAAATAAACATCAAGTTTTGTAGCATTATTCCTGACTGGTGACAGCGTCGTCGTTTTCCGTAGCTATGGTTATGGGAGTGTTCCTTTGCCGCGGGACATTTGACGTACCCCGCTGGGAGACATATAGCAGATCTATTGGATTTACATAAAGGGTTGAATGAATTCGCTACAATCTCATATTTGCGTTGACAAGGCTTTTCGCTTAGATTTCCTTTTTACGAATGCTTATTCCCTTTAATAAATTACAGCTATGTTTTATAGTTTTATGTTTCAACTAAAATAGATAAATTTGTATTGTCTATAGGGCAACGTTAAAAATAACAGGTTATTTAATAACTCGTTCCTGTTTATGGGCAACAGATGTCATCGTGATGTTATTTCTTATAGATAAATCAACTATATATATGTTATAGTTACTAAGCTTACATAACAGTTAAGTACCGTATTATAATTACTGTTAGCTAATAGCAGTATTAGCTGTACCTATTCAGAAATATAGTGAGATGTTAATAATTTTGGTACTTCATTAAACAACGATAACATTAAGCTACTGAATGAACATAGGCGAAGTTTAGTGTGTCAATTGTTGTGGCTATTTAAATAGAGAGGATACGCGATGACATATGGGACCTTATGGAGTCATTGCATCATCCTAGGATAAATTCTCTGGACGGAGTGTGGCCGGGCAAGAAGCGAGCAAGAAAAGCTTCCAATACTCATTTTAATTATAGTAATTAGAAGTTGAGAATAAATTTGACACATTTGATTTGGTTTTGATGACTGTATGATTTCGCATGCATCGTATTACCTAAATTTTTTTTTGACATAGTAGAAAGATAATAAGAGATATAAGTTACTTAATATACAATCATAGACTCATTTCCTTAAGAGATTCCCGGAGATCGTGCGGTCGACAAAATGCTATTCTGAGGAAAACTTCTTCTCACTTAGGAAACTTAAAAAAAATATTGCGATCGTCTACCCGCTTATCAATTGTGTGATTGTGCCATTATCCCGGCTGTGGAGAATACTTACATCTAATACTAGACATTGATAGATTGATGAACATGATGATGAAGAGCAAAACATATATACGCCGAACAAAAGCCACAAATGTCCCTAAGGTCAATATAATACCATTATACTGAATTAATAACGAATATATGTATATAAAGACTCTGTATATCGCAGATGAGTGATGACACGTAATGGGTCCAGTGTCAATCAATCAAAGCGACCCGTACTGTTCCTGCCGATAAATATGGTATGCCTCTACGATGAGTATAATGAAAGATCATGAAGGCGATATTACCTTTATCATTTCGTGTGTTCAAAATTCCTTTGAACGTTTAGTATTTTATGAATACGTAGACCTATACTGCTACACGTATTTCTTATTAAGAACATTGATCTCCATTCGTATGTAAATATTTTAATGTGGATTTTGTAATGTTTATTGAAAAAAAATATGAATAATCGCTGTCTAGCAGTCGATTTTGAATTATTTTGAGGAAGATAATGTAGGATCACATATATATCATAGCTGCGCCCGCAGGTGGGCAGACCGAGGAGTATCCTTCATCTGATATAAGGTTTAAAGCGTATTTGCGAGGTGCCAGAATGCTAGAAAAACTCACTCAGGGAATGGATACGTAAAAGGATAACCCGCCACGCCACTGAACTAAAATACCTACAATGCTAGTGGTTTTCAAAAATAAAAGGATAACCCGCCACGCCCCTGAACTAAAATACCTACAATGCTAGTGGTTTTTCAAAAATATAGTTTGGAATATGGGTCTCTATGCTGTACTGTTATTACCCGGAACAATCTCACGGCCTGCGATCAGACAATATTGTTATCAGAGCAAACTCGGTAGCAAACCTTTTTGAAGTCGGTTAAAAATAAGATCATATTATACATAAATATTTGAAGCGGCATTTATAGTTAATTGTATCTGTATTGTTCACATTCTGCCGCGTGGTAACGTAGTAAGAATACAATTTACCGCCCCGTATCTTACCCGTAGGTGTCATAAAAGCGATAGAGATATAATGTGCATGTAAAATCTATACAAGAGAAGAAGAAATCGAAATAAAATCCTATACTGACCCGACCGACTAGTTTGATCCGACAACCGCGACTAATACTCGAGGAACCCCACGACATTATCACGCTCGCCCAAACGGAGGCATGCACAGCCTGCGCAGCCCTGACAAGTAAAAATCCACGATTCCGCCCCCGCCGCCGGGGACGGAAATCGTGTCGCGTTCAAATCACAATCGCGGGTGAACCCACTTCGCCAGCGACCCTCCGAGCCAAGGTCCGTACCCTACAGTGGATATTCTCGCGATCGGGCACTTACACTTTATCGGGTTGAGAGCCCTCAGTGCTCATCCACAGTCCGGGTAAAGTTGTCAAAGCCATCTGAGGCTAACAACTAAGTCACACAAAAAAGAAAAACCGACCAGTTTGGTATAGTTGATAAATTGTCGTCCTATTATTGCAGTTGGACGTATATGAACTAAGATGATGATGAAAATATAGTTTACTGCAGTAAAAATTAAAGGCTTGCGGTGTGCAATGTCATAATAAAATAACCTGGAGTCTTGTATCATAAAAGGCCATCAGGTATTCCAACCATCAAGGCCAGCATATGATGAGAAATTGTTACTGTGTTTATAAGCAAATATAAAAGTAGCTGTCCAATCTGTCCATCTTGGTCGTGTAAAGTATCAGCGTGAATTTAGAATTCCCGATTATATTATATCACGTAAAGGCGAAACATTAAGTAGCGGGAAATGGGCGATAGCGAAGAAAATTAAGTCGTTTTAATTTTATGTGATAGATCTACTGGCCGGGAGTTCGTAACCTTTAAGTATATTTAAGTTTTATATGTAATTACTAATTAAATATACTGCGTATGTGAAGTGTGCCCACCGCTTAGATCACCCGATAATAAACATTGCATATCGGCTTTTGGAAAGAGATAAAAATAAAACATATAGTTTTCCTTATAGTCTATGTATGCAAAGACCTTGAAAATATAATACCGTAAAAGTTAGCAAGCTAAGAATCATAAAATTCCGCGTCGAAAGCCCTCAAGTCTATATAAGGCGTCAGTGGAGCGTAACATTGAAGTAAGCTCACAGCTAATTCCGTACTTCAAATACTTCCTTTCTGAAATTATGGATTTAGATATTATAAGGGTTGGTGACATATTCCATGCCGCATCAGTATAGTAACGGACTAAGAATCGAAGATGTCACACTTTTCTTGGCAGATTATTAGACCCCAACCCGTCTAGCAATACAGGACGTTAGCATAGTGGCATAAGAAAAATGTAATACTTAGGCATTACTATAAATCTTATCACATTAGAAGCAAGCGTCAAAAATAGTATACTAGTCTACTAACACAAAGATTTTTTCATAATTTACTCTATTTGAGATACTTATAATCTACATAGAAATAGAATACTTAAAATTCATTACAAGAGGTCACTTCTTCATCTCATCATCTCAGCTCATATATGTCCCACTGTTGAGCTCGAGCCTTCTCAATGGGAGGAAAAATTGACCTACTATACCACGCTGGTCAGACGTGTTGGTATAGGGTTTTATTTCGAGCTTTCCTTCTCTTGCATAGATGTTATATGTGTTTTATATCCCTTAGTCGTCTCTTAAGATCACCCACGGGTAAGATAGGGTGTGGTGAATTGTATTCTTACTCCGTCACCACACGGAAAACACTTCTTACCATTGGTCAGGTATATATATATACTACAGGTCACATCTTACCATTATTCAATTTATCATCATCATCATCATCATTTCAGCCTATTGCCGTCCACTGCTGAACTTAGGCCTCCCTCATTTTACGCCACAGAGTGCGGTCCTGTGCCGCCTGCATCCAACGACGCCCAGCAACCTTCACTAGGTCGTCTGTGTGCCTAGTGGGGGGGCGTCCCACACTGCGCCGTCCGGTACGTGGTCGCCACCCTAGAACCTTTCTTCCCCAGCGGTTGTCGGTTCTTCGAGCGATGTGGCCTGCCCATTCAATTTATACAGTATTAAAATTATATATGCCTGCTAAATAATAAGAATTAGATTGACATTATCTAATGCTTCAACTTCAAATTGTCTGTAAAACTTGATAATTAAGTTTATATTATCTGAAAAGATATCTTGTAACGTTATGATTAACGATCACTCTCGTGAGTACGAAGCTTTATTATAATATGAGATTGAACATTGAACAAAAACGAATTGTCTTAAGGTGACGAAATCGATTATTGTTTAGTGGCGAAATTGAACATTGGCAATAATGAATTATCTTAGATGAATCGATTATTTATTTATTATAAGAACATTATATGTCAACTTTCTTTGTCTTTTCTCTTCATAAATTGTTCTAAGGCATACAAGCGTATAACATTAGTAAAAAGAAGGTAAAGTTGAAATAAAACCATATGTCAAACCAAGGCATCATCATCATCATCTCAGCTCATATATGTCCCACTGCTGGGCTCGAGCCTTCTCCATAATGGGAGTGAAATTGACCTAATATACCGTGGTATAGTATAGGCTGGTCAGACGTTTTCCTTCTCTTGCATAGATGCCATATGCATATTATATCCCTTAATCGTCTTTTATTATACCCATGGGTAAGATAGAGGGTGGTGAATTGTATTCTTACTCTGTCACCACTCGGAAAACTAAGGCATATAGTTTCATATTGAGTAGTATATTAGGCCAATTTCCTCGAGCTTCTAAAATAACTATGCGCAATGAAAAATTAAAAAAATAGTTCTATATAAAATTAACCATTCTTTAGTACACTAAAGAATATTTTGTATTGAGGCAACTTAATAATCTTTAATGAATTGGAGAGTAGCTTTAACCTTATTATGGTATGTTAAGTTCTTCGGGTCTACAACATAACTCAAGGAAAAAATATAGGGTACGCCCTAAATAATTTACGCAAAATTACCTTTAAGGGAATATCTTCCATCTGAATTGTTCACGAAACTCAATTAGAGGTTTCGGTCATTGATTTACGACTCTTTAAAACTAAGCCCGTTTTCTATTAGATATTTGGGTTTAATAGACTTTGGATAATCTATATTTCGTACTACATATAACGTACCGATATTATTATTTTGCAAATTATATTTCATAGCTCGAAGTTGAGGGAATTTCATCATCATCACAGCCCACTGTTGGGCTAGGGCCTCCTCCGTAACGCGCTGCTCAGACATGTTGGTATAGGGTTTTGTTTCGAGTTTTCCTTCTCTCGCATAGATGTTATATATTAGATAGTATAGATAGTATTCTTACTCTGTCACCACACGGAAATGAGGGAATTTAATATTCTTGTAACATTTAACGCTGATGGTGATTAATTAACGATTTAGCGATTAGCGATTTCCTCGTGTGGTGATTAACATTATATATAATAATATGTCAGTGCTCCTTCCTCCAAATTCTTTCCTGGGAAATTTATAATACCAACAGCGATGGCTAACTCGTTTGTCAAGGAATTGTGGCATTGTTCCCCATTGGCAAGGCTTATGTAAAGATGTGGACGTTAATAGCTTGATGGACGTATAGATGGTGAAGGACGTATAGATGGTGAATTATTATAAATAAGAGCTCTATCTATTAATTTTTAAAATCTTTTGCTAGATATACGCCTACTTAAAAAGTCTACCTTTGTTTATGCCATCCAACGTTACTCTGCTATTTTTACTAAGTTATCCGTATTGTGTGAGATCTACCAATATGTTGTTACCACTTATAACCTTTCTCCACCATTTTAGAGTGCTAACCCTTCGGCTTATATTGGTTACCTTCGTTATTTAACGGGTCTTTCTGGTCTGCATAATTATCATATTTAAATACATACATACATATCATCACGCCATATCCCTTGCAGGGTAGGCAGAGAGAACAGAGTGCCAGAGAACTCTATCTCTGCATACTTCACTCGCTTCCTCAACATTCATAATTCTCTTCATACACGCTCGCCGGTTTCGGCGACTCTTGACTCCACCTTCCTTCAGTACATGACCGATCTGGTCTAGGTAGGTTAGTCTCGGTCTCCCTCGGTACCTACATCCTTCCACTTTCGCATTGTATATCTTCGTGAATGTGAGCAAAACCAAAATAATGGTCTTTGAAAGAGATGAAACCAGAACAGATGTAAGAGTAACAATAGGTAATGATGTACATATTTAAATAATTTTAATTTTTAAAGTAATGGTATTATCATTTACGTAGTTATTTGTAATTATAAATGTAATGAAAGTAGATCATGTCGATCTAAATTGTTATAATATTTCGAAGATTACATACACATCTTCTTCTATACAGTATTTTTGTAAATAATAACCCTTTACAATAGTCAGTAGTCTAATAGTGGTAAGACCACGCTGTTGACAGTTCTCTGTCTACAGCCGCGTGCCAGTCCGTCCGGGGTAGTACCACACTCTCGCAGAATATCGACATCTGAGTAATGGCAAAATCCTATTGCGCTTCGTTCGGTGAGCGAGAGAGCTGGAAGCCCAACTGGGTGGGTTTTGAGGTTTATATTGGTAGGAAGCGGCCGTAAAGGTACATGGGCGGCAGTAACACTTACCATCAGGTGTACTGCTGCTCGTTTGCCACCAAAAGTAATAAAAAAAAATCAAAATAGATTAGTGTGTGATTTGGTTTTAAAATTATAAATGAAAATTGATTTTATTGATTTAAAGTGATACAAATAATGAAGTGTGTTGTTAGTACACCTTAAATAAAGATTTTAGCGGAGATATAGTTCCATGCTTTGCCTTCTGTTTTACACTTATATCTTTTTTTCATGCAATATATAAAATAAACTGTATTTCTTTTAATTCACGTAATTTATAAAGTACATAATTAATAGAAAGAAAATAATATTATAACCTAGATTATATAAGTACAAGGAATAACTTGTATCTTATATTATATAGCACATAATAAATTTTATGACGTAACAAATTTTTCAAGTTATTTTTTTGCTTTTGCCACAGATATTCCCAGAATAACAAAAAAAAATACACCTAATACGAAACTTTATTATATTTTAATATACGATATTATAACAAATATCAAATTAATTAGGCTAATGATTACGTTCATTTTATTAGATGTTTACAAGAAAGAGGGTTAATTTTAAACAGCAATTAAATGCCGTATAATAATTAATGTCTTTTAACTTTTATAAGAGTTCATTTATATATTGTGATTTCTTTATTGTGTGATATTAAAATTGAATTTAATTATTGTGTGATACCTATTAAAATGGAATGGGCTGTGCTCGAGCCTCCTTCACACTAGGAGGGAAATTGACCTACGCTGGTCAGACGTGTTGATATAGGGTTTTTTTTATTCCTTGGAGGCGGAGATGCTCGCCGGACTGTACCGGCGGGTGTCGACGACGCGGGCAGGTCGCGGCACCGTCTCGCTCAGTGAGATGGCCGTCTGGCGGGGCGACGCCCGCCGTGACATTATTGCCCGTTGGGCAATCCGGCTGGAAAGGCCTCGGTTCGGTGTTCGGCCCATCGAGGCCTTCCGGCCGGTGCTGATGGAGTGGTTGGGTCGACAGCACGGGGTCCTTTCCTTCCGACTGGTGGAGGTCTTAACGCGGCATGGTTGCTACGGCAAGTACCTGCACACGGTTGTGAGGAGGGAGAGGACACCGTCCTGCCACCACTGCGATTGCGACGAGGACACGGCGCAGCACACGCTCGAGGTCTGCGTGGCCTGGGCAGAGCAGCGCCGTGAACTCGTTGCGATCATCGACCATCGCTAAGGCGATAATGCTCGACAGCGTCAGGAACTGGAACGCGGTCGCCGCCTTCTGCGAGACGATTGTCTCGCGGAAGGAGGCGGCGGGGCGGATCCGAGAGGAAATCCTCTTCGGTGACACGCTCTAGCCGAGGCCACGGGTGTCTGGACCGGGGAATAGTCCGTCACCCGCAGAGAGACTGACCGCGTGAGGGCGACGCTCCGGCAGTTAGCTGGGGCGTCGACGGGTGATGGTACCCGAAAGGGTAACCCGCCAGGCTGGCCACGGATGGCAAGGAAGCAATACCAGTGGCCGGCCCAATGGCGATGGGGAGGGAATACGGTGAGTTATGGGGCCACGCGCCGCTCTTCCGTCGCCCCGGACGGAGCGGGCGACGTGTGTCCGGGCCATAGCCTACCAAAAAAAAAAAGGGTTTTATTTCGAATTTTTCTTCCCTGAGCATAGATGTTATATACATATTTTATCCCCTCGTCGTCTTTTACAATCACTCAGAGCTATAAGTGGTGAATTGTATTCTTACTCTGTCACCACATAGAAAGATATGCAGATTTTGATAGTAAATTTAAAGATATTCTCGTAGAGGCAAGCATATAGACATCTCACATAGGTATAGACAAATACATAAACATTTCAATGAAGTATGTTACCTAATACATTACTAGCCGCTCACGTTATATATTGAAACTGAAAACAATCAAATTAAAATATAGCTTACTAAATTATGTATTACGATCTAAAGTTTTTCGAGTTTCAGTTATTTTGCAAATCTTACACTTTTACAAGCGACATGCGAGTCTTGACACTTTATAGGTGCCAGACATGAGATCGAAATTTTTATTTATAATTTTAAATCTGTGACGATATATCGGGTACACTGATAACAGCGCTCTTCTCACCAATTTAGAACAACAAACATACATGTCAAATATGATAATTATGTTATTATTCTCTTTTGGAACTGGATCTAGATGATTGGTTATCTCTAAAGTAATAAATACCATATATGCCATCGACCTTTGTAAATATTTTATTATACACAATTCAGTATACATAATTTTGATATAACTCGTACATTCGTAAAGTTCTGCTGATATCAGGGACGAATGTACTCAGAATTATGCTTTTTAGAAACATTAACATTTTGTATTTTCGGTAAATTTAGTATTAACGTATATACCTAATAACTGAAAAAATGTTGAATGTTAGCGAAAAAAGCATCAAAATTCGTTGTAATTTAAAAGATTTAAGCGTATATATTCATGTAATATACTGCAGTGTGTGGAAAACAACAAAAATAAAGGATAATGACCAGTGTGTGTTTACCAGTGATGACTTATTGCACTGAAACGTGATCTCTAAAATATCGACCTCATAATAAGGCTCAAAGTCGCTAAGTCTATTATGAAGAGGGCTATGTTCGGTATTTGTCTACCCAATAAAAACCAGAATATAGAAATCCGTAGAAGAACGGGTTTAATCGACTTAACGCAAAGAATTAACACGTTCAAGTGACAATGAGCAGGGCTCATTCCTCGAACCGATAACCCTCAAGAAAGAAAGGTCCTCGACTTCCCTTAGGAAAGAAAGTTCGGTTCGTGACAAAATATCAGACAATTCAGTGTAGGACCATTTTCCACAAGATAAACTGAAAACATTTAAACGGCATATGGTGGTATACCTGATTCAGCCATGTAAAATATTGATGTCATATAAATATAACTACCGAAGAAATCCCGGACGTCAGCTTGTACGAGATCAGAATGGCTCTAAAACAATTAAAGAACGGAAAGGCACCGGGAGATGACGGAATTACCACAGAGCTCCTGAGGGCAGGCGGCAAGCCAGTTTTAAAAGCCCTACAGATGCTATTTAATTCTGTCATTCTCGGGGGCGACGTTCCAGAGTCGTGGACCAGGAGTGTGGTGGTGCTGTTTTTCAAGAAGGGCGATAAAACGCTCTTAAAGAATTACAGACCCATCTCACTCCTGAGCCACGTGTACAAATTGTTTTCAAGAGTCATTACGAACCGACTCGCGCGCAAGCTAGACGACTTCCAGCCGCCCGAACAAGCCGGTTTCCGAAAAGGTTATAGTACCATAGACCACATCCACACGCTACGCCAGATTATACAGAAGACCGAGGAGTATAATCGGCCTCTGTGTCTAGCGTTTGTGGACTATGAGAAAGCCTTTGATTCTGTCGAAACTTGGGCAGTGCTGCAGTCCCTTCAGAGGTGCCAAATTGACTATCGATATATCGAAGTGCTGAAGTGTTTGTATAAAGACGCTACTATGTCAGTCCGCATCCAGGATAAGAGTACGAAACCGATCCAGCTGCAGAAAGGCGTGAGACAGGGAGACGTTATCTCTCCGAAACTGTTCACCACTGCGCTGGAAGATGTCTTCAAGCTCTTAGACTGGACCGGACTCGGCATCAACATCAATGGCGAATACATCACTCACCTTCGATTCGCAGATGATATCGTAGTCATGGCAGAATCCCTGGAGGACCTTGGCACCATGCTCAATGACCTCAGCAAGGTGTCCCAACTAGTAGGGCTGAAAATGAACATGGACAAGACGAAAATCATGTCTAATGCCCATGTCATTTCTGTACCGGTCCTGGTTGGGAATGCGATTCTCGAAGTTGTCGATCACTATGTTTACCTAGGACAAACAGTCCAATTAGGTAGATCCAATTTCGAGAAAGAGGTCAGCCGACGAATCCAACTCGGCTGGGCAGCGTTCGGGAAACTTAGGAGGATCTTCTCGTCTAATATTCCGCAGTGTCTGAAAACAAAGGTTTATAACCAGTGTGTGTTACCAGCGATGACTTACGGCACTGAAACGTGGTCTCTAAATGTCGGCCTCATAAAAAGGCTCAAAGTCGCTCAGCGTGCTATGGAGAGGGCTATGCTCGGTATTTCTCTACGTGATAAAATCCGAAATACGGAAATCCGTAGAAGAACGGGTGTAACCGACATAGCCCGAAGAATTAGCACGTTGAAGTGGCAATGGGCAGGCCACATCGCTCGACGAACCGACAACCGTTGGGGAAAAAAGGTTCTCGAGTGGCGACCACGAATCGGACGACGCAGCGTAGGACGACCCCCCACTCGGTGGACTGATGACCTCATCAAGGTCGCAGGAAACCACTGGATGCAGGTGGCACAGGACCGTTATAGATGGCATTCTCGTGGGGAGGCCTATGTCCAACAGTGGACGTTTGCGGGCTGATGGATGGATAAATATAACTATTTCAATAATGGTAGGACCACGCTGTTGCCAGTTTTTTGTCGACAGCTGCGGGTCGGTCCGTCCGGGGTAGTACCACACTCTCGCAGAAGATCGACGTCTGAGCAATGGCAATGTGCTGTTGCGCTTCGTTCGATGAGCGAGAGAGCTGGAAGCCCAACTAGGTGGGTTTGAGGTTTATATGGGTAGGCAGCGGTCTAGCTATAATCCTAGTATAGCAAAGGTCCATGGGCGCCAGTAACACTTACCATCAGGTCTGCTGCTTGCTCGTTTGCCACCAAAAGCTATAAAAAAAAAATTGAGCTTTCAATTTCGTGGCATTTGTTATTTGTTTTAGTAGGTATTAAATAACTTCTTACATTAATGAAACTGTCATCAAAGCAAGCCTTTCATTATTAATTCAGGAAGCTCACGTAATGGTAAGTATGGGATGAAACTCAATGGAAATTCAAATCCGTAGCCAACCAAACTTGTTGAAATTCACTGGCGTCAGAGCTTGTCACTTCAAAAGTTTTTTAATCTATTAAATTTATGAAATATTCTAATTGTATTTAATGTTTGTAAGAAGTGTAATAAAAATATAGTAGGTGACATTGGTTTTATATGTTAAACTTAAGAAATATTGAAAACAACAATGATATGTATTTTAACACATACATACGTATCAACACGCCATATCCCTTGCAGGGTAGGCAGAGAGGGCAGAGTACTAGAGAACTGTATATATATATATATATATATATATAAGATATTTTTAAATTTATATGAATGAATCTTTCTATGCTCTAATGGTGTAAGAATGAACCTGCTAACGCACCTGGTATTCGCATTAAGAAAGCGAGTTTATTCATGTTTTATACATGAATAAACTCGCTTTCTGCAACGCCAAAATAAGAGAGTTGGGAATTATCTGATATAAAAAACCTAATGACGCTAAGTCCAATCGAAAGCATCGAACTCGATAGGTCATATTATCACATTTTTTTATTATTTTTTGTTTGCATAGATGATGATATGATGATGCACTAAGAATTAAATGTATTGCGTGGGACATTGTAAACATATAATTAACAGGTACAAATGACACCCAGAACAGTTCGTGGATCGCATAAAGTATTGAACTGTGCGGGAACCCACCTGGGGCACTTGGAACGGTAAGTCAGTATCTTAACTACTACGCCATACATGCAGTTAGTTTTAAAATAATTAAAAAATTGTCTTAAATCAATTAAAGGTAGATTTCAAAAAAATATTTGTGTTCCATGTATATTCAAGCATTCTTTTAATTTCCAAATTATCTCTTTATATTTATAATAATAATTCAAATCAGGTTTGAAGTTTAGAGAGCGATGAATAAAAATCTTAAAGGTTTAATTAAATATATTTAATTAAAGGAAGCAAGATAATAAGATCTGCGATAAAATGGTAATTAATAAATGATACGTTAACTTCATAAAGATGGATATGTTAATTGTGAACGTAATAATTGAATCACATTTTAATATAATAAGGACTGATTTTGGTTATCATTACATATTATATATTCGATTCATTGTCATTGCTATTATTGTTTAGTTAAAGGTATATTTGTTAGTTAAAGGTATACTATAAAAAAGGCTTCTAACATAGTCTATTTAGTTCTTCTACTTCTCAACTCATATTACTTTATATGCTGATCAGACGAATAGGCATATAATTTTATTTTAAGATCTTCTTTTCTTGCATTGATGTTAATTGCTTATATCCTTAATTTATAATAATAAGATAATGGTTTGTTTTCTCACTTCGTCATCAAATGGAATACTGTGTTATTAGATATGTTTAGTATGACCCGACATCCTGTATTAAAAAATCAAGTCTACCGCTCTATGGATTCCGTTATTATGATGACGTCAGTAAAAAACAATTGATTGATGTGTCTTTTATGATATGATTTACAATTAACTACAGCATTATTACCTCTAAATAAATTTCTGATGTTTACGCTAGTATTACACATTTGAAATAAAACTATTTTTACGGATTCTATCGCGTTTGTATTTGATTTTAATTTGCCGACGTTTCGAACACTACAACGTTCATGCGAAGTCATCGCATCGCGTTTTTCTTAAAGATATGTTTATGAAAAATCTAAATAATTTTTCAAAAACTATGATAATTATATAATAAAAAATATATGTATTATATAAAAACAGGGCCTTATTTATTTTATAATTGTAACTTAAAATGTTTTAAACAAAATATTGCCTTAAGTTATATATTTCATACATAAAAGAAGCTTATTTTATCTGATAGGTAATAAGAAATAGAATAAAGTAAATTAATTTAAATTGTGTCAAACTGTGTGGGTCTGAAATACACGTTATTAGAGAAAGTCACTAGAATTGGCTTTTAAAAGAAACAGTATTTTTCGTTAAACTTAACTATTCTTAGTATATAATAAGTATATATTTACCTTACTTAACATACTTTTAGAAAAAAATCCAAGTTAAGAATGAAACAAATCGAGGTCCTTTTCTGTTAATATTTTGACTTACACTGACTGGGGAACTCTGTTAGGGTAATTATTTATATTCGTGTAAGTTATAAATATATATTTGTGTGGTGAAGGATTAAGAATACTATTCACCGCGCCCTTATCGTACCCGTGGGCGAACTTAAGAGACGATTAAGGGATATAAATGCATATAACATCTGTGCAAGAGAAGGAAAACAAGAAATATAACCCTATACCAACACGTCCGACTAGCGTAGTATAGTAGGTCAATATCCCTCCCATTATGGAGGAGGCTCGAGCCCAACAGTGGGACATATATGACCTAAGATGATGGTGATGATGATATTCGTATAGGTATTTTTATTTTTTTTTTATTTTTTTTTTATTGGTGGGCTATGGGTGCGTCTCGACCCGCCAAATCGGTCCGGGGTGACGGAGAAGGCGGCGCGTGATCCCATAGACCCACCGTAAAATCCTCTCTCTTCGCCGTGCGAGCGGACCACCGGTACCCGATCTTTGTCTTCGGTGATTCGTATAGGTATACAAAGTATCTTCGAAATTTTCTGGTCTTAATGCCTTTTATCATCTAAATGACGTTAAATTTTCGTCCCAAATGCAAGTTTTAAAATACCTCTTATACAATTGTCAGTGTTCTAAATTAATTAGAATTGTATTTCACGCAGGATATTCTAATTAATTCTTTTATATTTAGACACGTCATCGTTCACTCTTCATACCACTAGACATAGTTTAACGATCTAATACACCTGGTATTTCACAGCTATGTTAAAAAGTTAGCAGCTAAAATTAATAAAGTAACAAGCATGTGAGTTGTAGCAAATTTAACTTTCGTACTTTTTTATTGTATTATTACTTCTAAGCTTGCTAAATATGTGCAGTGTCTTTTTTTTGTCAAGAAAATATGAAAGCTGCTCACTCGCAGATTATATCACATTTTCATGTCTGTTATAAAAGAACGTAGTTATTTATATATGTAATTTTCATGGAAATGAAGTTCTTGTAATATTATGGAAATACGCAAAGGATTAAACGTATAAATATTCTAAAAACCTGCAGTATTGCCTATAATTCAAATATATGTATATCATTGTTTTTGGATTATAGCAGTCTTACTATAATGACTCGGTTAAAAATCATTGAGTTATACGCTAACTTTACGTGATGGATGTCACAGTAAAAACGCTTGTGGCAAGTTATAAGCAATTTCACTAGCTATTGTGTAGAAAATTCTTCTTAATTTTCCGCTAGAGCGTTGGGTTGAATAATAACGCCATTTTAATGGGGTTTTCCTGGTACTTTATTTCGAAAGTGAAACGTTTCTGTGAGTGAATAAGAGGATTTTCATGAATAGATTTCAGAAAGTTTCAACGCCTTCATTAAAACCAAATTACAAGTCATTTTATTTAATACTAAATGTACCCACAATTTCATATGCGTTTAATTTTAGCTGTTAGCCGTTTTGTAAAATATCACTTCCGTAGTGCCGACGTTGTCCACTTTAAATTATTGTTGTTTTTAACATTTAATAACGATTGAACACGTTAAAAGTTGTACCTAAAGGTCGCAACTTTACGTTTCTAATTTACTTGCAAAATCTAATAAACACTTATTGTCCGGATTTGACCCACAGTTATAGTTAAATATTATTTTATTCAACTTTTGTAGGGTCTCCGGGTTGAGAGCCCTCAGTGCTCACCCATAGTCCGGGTTAAGCTGTAACAACCATCTGCGGCTAACAGCTAAAAGACAAACACAAAAAAAATCTTTGGAAGGCAGAAATCTACCGCTGGTTTAGATTTGATAGTTTTAAATTAATAAATTCTCATAGCATAATAATTACCATAAATTTAATGTTATTATTAAATAACAGACCATTTATTTTATTTTTCAATAATTTTCTTTTTGTACTGCCAATGAATTTGTATCAAAAAATGTCGGTAACGGGTAGTTATAAATCTCTGTAATAACGATGCCTCGTTGGACGGGAAACACCTTAGTCCTCCCGTGACTATGAACCCTATAAATTATTCCAAACGTCGGGTAATTAAAAACCAAATACACAACCGTGATAGAATCCGTAAAAAGAGTTTTATATATTATATATACATAATAAAAAATATTAGTTGCTTACATCTTAAAATCTATATAAAACTACTTAGTTTCATAAAATTTAATTTTACTTCTTATGACTCTTATGTCACATTGTGTTGCATAGATTTCCTCCATAATGAAAAGGAAATTAAATCACTTTATGATGCTGATAAGAGGCCACAGGTTAAATTCGAATTTTCTTTATATTGCATTTATATTATCTTTTTACATCCTTTAGCTGTATTTTATGATACGTAAGCAAAAGGAGAACATGGTCAATTGTATTCACCTTTCTCATCATCTCAGCTCATATTTGTCCCCTGTTGGCTTGAGCCTCTTTTATAATGGGAGGGAAATTGACGTAATATACCAAACTGATCGGACGTGTTGGTATAGGGTTTTGTTTCGAGGTTTCTTTCTCTTGCATAGATGTTATATGCGTCTCAGATCCCTTAATTGTCTCTTACAATCACCGACGGGTAAGAAAGGGGGTGTTTAATTGTATTCTTATTCCATCACCACACGGACGTTTTGTATTCATATTTGATTAAAATACGGAAATACTTGAATTTAAAAATTACAATATAAGAAATGAGTGTTTAAGAGATATGGTATAGATTTTTAGAATCTCTTTATTAGATCCTAGGTTAATATCTTACTGAAATGTCTCAAACTTGCCTATCTATTCCATGTTTTATGAAAAGTGATACGAGTGAATAGGAAGTAGGGGGAGGCGAATGGGGAGAGCTGGTTCACGCCAACTTCCGAGCCTACTTCCGATGTGGCAGCGTTGGGTGCCCTAAATGTTCGCACTCACTCTCAGCAATATTCAGTATGACTTTTAACGCTTTGTGTTACTTAAGCTAGTGTGTATATAAAGGAACTACATAGTTCCTGTATATACACACGTAAATATCATAGGCGTTTAAATAACGAACAACTTTCCTCTTCACTTTCGAGTAATAATATATCTTCAAAAAAATTGCCGGAAATTGCCATTAATCTTATAAACATATGTATTTTAAGTTAATATTTTTTAAGAGACTTTTTCGTTTATATTTTTTTCTGATCGCTCTTAAACTGACTGTCCAATATTTAGGAGGTAACGAAGCAACAGTAAAGGTAATCTTATTGAACTCAGTTCAACCAGTTTGGCCAGCGTATTATAAACGCTTCTACGGAAGAGACATTTTTGTCATAATAAAAGGGAAGTTTAAAACCAATAAAAACACTTATATACACTAATATAAAAGGAGATAAAAAATATCAGTACATGAAAGTTCTGTCGCGAAATCTATATCAGTGTACTTAAAGTATGATGGGTAATTTCGCTCAATAAGATAACGGCAGTATGAGCATTAAACGCTTCAAAATTAACAACAACTTCCTTTCGTGGTTTATGCTAAAGGCACTTTGGATACAGCTGTATCCAGTGCCTTTAGCAACTACTAATGATCAGTAAATTGTTTAAATTAAATAACTCATGAAACTTACAAATTTTGAATTTTATATGTATGTTGTATATGCGACGATGGTTAAGATTATAATGCCCACACTTTTCCGTAGAAGTTCTAAAAACCGATTAACCGATAGTAGGCAGCAGCTTTCTTCTCGGCATATTATAGCAACAAGTGACCATGTAGTGGCAATTAAGACATTCCCCTATTGGGAGGCCGTTTAACAGTAGAGCTTGTTAGACTAATAAATCGGTAGATTGATGGATAGATAAATTTTATGTGGTATTTTAAATAATTATAAAATCTATGACATAAAAAAAAAATAGTACCTATTAGTCTTTGACAAACTATCATACAGTAAAACTTTATTTGACTTGAAAGAAATTATAAATCAAATATGTGTAATATTCACTTCCTTAGTTTGGGATTATATTTGGGAAAAATAATCCTTATTTTTATACGCAATTGTGCGTAATATTTTTTAAAGAAATTTGTACCAGATTCTGTATTAAATATTACTTGTTCAATATGTTTGTGTTCATTTTCTGTCCCCAATTCTCTCAATCTTTCACTCGATTTTCATATGGAATTTTAAAAAGCATATAGAATTTAAATATGGTTGTATCAATTCTATATGCGTATTTCTATATGCGTCCCTTTTCTTGACGCAACATATGAAAGCTTTCACACACCTCTTATCATTAAATTTTTAACGTTGAATAATTAATTGTCCTTATTGATGACAGTTAAAAATCAATACGAAAATTCATTACTAAGGCGATGTCGAGAGTCGATCCTATTTTCGTATGGGAGTCGTAAAAACTTACTAATGCAGCACCAAGAGAGAGGCAGTACTCTTTAGAAAAACTAATTAATTGAAATTCATCTGTCAAGCAAAATGATTATTGCATTATAAGTCCTTCTGGGGTGAGGTCTATGTCTAACTATTAATGATGTATATGAATGTGGCAGATTAGAAGGATAAAGAAAGACCAAAAACAGCTGGATTATATGAAGGTTAACCTGAACAAGAAGGGTTCGAGGGTAGCCATGACGTTTGACAGAAGTGTATGGAGGAGAAAATATGTTGTGCCGAACTCAAATGATCGCGATAAGGGTATGAGCATGATAAATGTATTAAGAATAATGGATTGATTGCCAACATTTACCAAAATTATATAACAAAACAGTATTGCTGTTCATTTATACTTAACAAATGATGAAACTATCTATTGTTATCTCACCTGCCTTTAATTTGAGGGTTATACATTGCATCCAGTACCTATTGGACAATATTTTCATTGACATTTTGAGGCCTGGCTGAAAGCACTGAAGGCTCTTTCTTTTATGCTTTTTTTTTGCGGCTGGCTATGGTCTGGTGGCACTCCACCAGCTCAGCAGCGACAGAAGAGGCGACGCGCGACCCTATATACGCGCCCCGCAATGCGCCTCTCTTTGCCGAGCGAGCGGGCCATCAGAACCCGATCTTTGTATTCGGTGACCCGCCCGGCGGTTTACCCTCATGGGTTCCTCTCGAGTCGATGCCCCGGCAGCTTTCGCCGTCAGCCCACTGCTTCACTTCGGGTGACCGGACTAATCCCCGGTCCAATCACCGGATGTCTCGGCTAGGGAGGCACTGAAGGCCCTAAGAAATTATTGCATATAGTGATGCGTAAATATTAAAAAATCTTCCATCCATGTATCAGTATTTCGATGTCCTCTAAAATCCGTCACTCTGTATGACGTTGAATAGAAAAAATATATTCTACTATATGGTTAGATAAATAATAATTAAGTTCAGAGAATATGACATTCTTTAGTTACATAATTGTTGGCCAAGTTGAAGGTAAATCCATATACGGTTGATGTGGCGAGGTCAGCAAGCTTTTACAACACGTTAAGCTGGTATTCGTAATCATCATGAACCAAAATGAGCAGTTACACATTTCTACATCGTAAATGAAACAAAATAAACTGAAGCAAATAGTTTTGTGTTTATTTTCTAAATGTTATTCCGATAAAATATATAGCAATAGTCTGGAATAGCAAAGCTGTACACGGTCTATGTAGGCTCTTTATTAAACATTCCGTTCCATCTGACCATTCTAGGATATTTGAAAGGGGATAGAATTCTTTGCGTGCAAAATTTTTTGTAGCCCACAACGCTTAAATACGCTTCTCTTATTTTAACACTAAACCTCAACAATATAATGAAATGATTAGATAAACGTAATGATATTTTATTCATTATTTGCACGTGTATTTTTACGGCATTATGTAAAAATATACAGTACCGTTTATTTGCTTTATTCAAATTCATCAACTTAAGGTAACGTGTTTTTCTGTAATATTCAAATAAGACCTGTCAACAGAATGGTACTACTGGTTGAAAATTACATAGGACATTACCTATATTTAAATGTTCCTTTTGCGTATGGTATAAAATACGACTGTCCTACTTTTTCTCTTGCGTGACAATATTTTATTAACAACTTTGACATTGCACGACAGTTGTTCATTGCGAGCAATCCAGATTTTATTCAAAACAAACAGTGGATATTTAAATGATTCACTTTTATGGCATTCATCTGACTTTTTATTCATATAATTATGGAAGTTGCTGGGGCTCATAATGACAACGTGGTACAAATATTTTAAGTACTCTGCATACATTTTAAACAGGTTGGAATTTATATTGATAAACACGTTTGTTACGTAGTAATTGCTTTGAGATAAGTATTTAGAGCTTCAAATTATGCTAAATTAATTAGACAATGTTGAGTGAAGCTATTACACGTCTTTATCAGATACTCGATAGTTAGGATAAGTGAGGCTTATGCTTTAAGCCGCTACGTTTTAGTAGATTTGCATTGTCAGACTTTACAAATTCACACGCCATTGAGAAAATAGGTGTATGAATAGCATTACGAGGCTTACTTTTTACGATTAGGAAGTGATAATTAGGTGTAAATTATTGGATTATATTGAGCATTAATATGCAAGTCATTTCTAACGTTTTGTAGTTAAACTTACGCGTAAAATAAATTGATTTAAGTTGAAATTTTGTATTTAAAAACTACTTACACATCACACCTTTTGTTTAATTAACTATATCAAAATGAATTTTTCAAACGTAGAACCTGTTTAAAAATAAATAACACCGTCTCTAACTCGATAAATAATGAAGTTAAGAGACTGTGCGAGTTCACACATCGAAAATTTGATGAAGTCAACTTTTCACTCATGACGTAAGTATCGAGATAAAGTGGTAACTGGATTTACAACTTTTTCTTCTACTGGAAAAGGATTCGGCACAGAATGTTTGCGGTTCACTTTCTGTTTATTTTGTTTCGTAAATCCTATAAATGGCTTTGAATATTTTAAATGTTAATATATTTATATCTGGGTCGTTTTTTGGAATCTTTGTAATAAATTCTTTGTTTTGTTTGATTGTAATCGGTCTCAATCGTTTCAAGATATTTCGATTTGTTCCGCACGCAGTAATGTTCCAAAGTTAACGCCACCAAGTGAGCAAAAAACTTTAAAGTAATAATACGCTCAATAATAAACTTCGTAATTATTATCACTGTTATAAATAAAATGTCTTCACGGAAATACTCTAATAATACTTTACATATATAAAGTATAATGGCAATAAATTTTCAATTCGTTCTTTCGGTGGGAGATAAACAATACAACATGCCACCATTATTTCCATTTCCATAAGTGTCATAAGCGACAAATAAGAAACTAAAGTACATCACTGCAAGAAAAATGTAAATCGGCATAAACTCCTAACTTACATAGTTAGCGTGGTCTAGTATCTATCTTATTATGCAAGAAGTTCGTGCTTATAGGGGTCTGAAAAAAAAATATTTTCATGACTGACCCGACTAACAAATTATTAATTAATATATAGATAATTGTTTATTATTTTTGGAGATTTCCAGCCTATTCGTACTCCAATAAACATATTCAAGTATAAATCTATATCGTAGCAGTAATAGGTATAAAACACCAAAATTATGTGAGTGATAATCGTGTTAAATAAATAAATGACCATTGAAAATGTTAGCTTGTGTGTGTCAACCAACGGAAACAGCATTATTGTTTAAAGGGGGACCACCTGTTGCTATGGGGCCACTTGGTACTAACAAAATACGTCATAACACAGCTGATACTATGAACACCGTAGAATTGATTCCTAAATCAGTTCGAATTTCTAATGATGAAACAAAAGATAGCTCACCATCCCTTAATTCATCACCAATTCTCATACATACTGGTCACTTACTAAATTTGAGAAGGATCGAACGGAAAGCTAAATCTACAAAAATTCTAGTTAACCCCGTCTGCTCAGATAGCGTTGGCACTAGTGATGATAGTAATCGATCTAAAAATGTCACCTCCAAGTGGAATGGAAAGAAAAAACGTCTTAAATCAGAAAGCGGATCGAAGAACAACAAGAAAGAGCGTGAACGTGATAGAAATGATCCAATTAGTAGGAGTGATGGTAAAGAAGATAAGAAATCGATATCTTGTTTCAAAATAAAAAGTTACGAAGATAAATCACGTTCGGACGACGACCAAAAGTTGGGCAAAGAAAACTGTACCAATGAAAATGCAAGTAATCTGATGAATACCGAGAAACCCGATATCATTAACCACTCCAGGAAAAATAAAAAGGAGGTTTTAGTGGACGAAGGCACTATGACCGACTTGATGTTATTGAAAAATGACCAATTGAATGCAGGAAAGACTGATAGTACTGTAGCAATTAAGGAAAACAAGGTAAGTTATAACAATAAAATAATCTCTAATAAAGTTAGAAAGAAAAGTACATTAAGTTGTAGTTTAATAATGAACATCGTCTTTGATCCAGTGGTATAAACATACGACTGTTCAATTTAAGGATCTGAGATCAAATTCTAAGTTGGACAACAAAAAGTATTGTTAGTTTTCCTTTTCTGGAATTGTTCGAGAATGTTGTAGTTCTGTAGGCTTCAAACTTTCAAGTTTGGCAAAATACTCTATTAATAGCATTATTCTCCCCTCTGTAGGCTCGTATATAAATCACTCAATTAAAAAACAACTAGAAGATCCTTGGTAATACTTCGCACAATTAGTTTAGGATTTATTACATATAGCAACAATATGCTTATATAATTTGAAAAACATACGTTTTTAAAGAATAATCACATGAGAAAATCAATTGATTTTAATGATAACATTAATTTTAAAATATGAACTTATTTTTGCCAGTAGAGAAGAAATAAACTTTAAAATAACGTATGCAATATTAATAGATATTTTACAACAACAAAAAAACACCTTTGTGAAATAATGTAATATCGTCTATTAAAACCCTTTCATTCACTATTAACAAAATTAAACCTCTAGAATAGCAAAAAGTGTGGGAAAAGGAAGTAAATTGCCATGTTAACTATCAGTTATAATATACGAGTTATAAACAAATTATCGAGTGCTATATTGAAAATTGAATTCATTACCAGCGTTTCGATCCCCTCTCAGCCACGTGCCTTAATTTGTATGCTAATGGCGATAGAAAATTCTTGAACTGCAATCGTCTCCTTAATTATCAACGTACCTTGAACAGATTAATAATAAACTAATAAAATAAAATTTATATTCATTATCAGTATTAAATTTATTAATTACTAAGCGTCTGCCCGCGGCTTCGCACGCGTAAAAGTTTACTTTCCTAAAGTTTTCATCCCCTATTTTTATTTTACCCCTTAAGGATAATTTTTTTACGAAATTTTAATGTCATATTTATTTATATCTAATCAATAGCCTAAAAATAAGTTTCAAGCTTCTGTCTTTTATAATGACGATAATTCCTTACAACTTTCATCCCCTTTTACAACCCTTTTTTGCATTAAAACGTAGCCTATGTCCTTTATCGGGCTCTAGACTAGATAGTCTAATAATATGGTATACAGATGTATACCAAATTTCATTAAGATCGGTTCAGTAGTTTTGGCGTGAAGGAGAGACAGACAGAGTTACTTTCGCATTTATAATATTAGTAAGGATAATAATTCCTCACTTTAGTTGGGGAGGGTTAAATTGAATTAAAAAGAAACAGCCAAGATATAACATCTTGGCTGTTTTTTTTTTAATTTAATATTATATCTAACTACATTTTATTAAATTAGCAATTATGCTTATGCCATTAGCCGTGAAGGTGTAGTAATTTTTCTTGTAATTTTTATATTAGCTAAAACTAATTTCGCCAAGTACAGTGTAAGTCACGGAAATTGTGCTACTGGGCACAGTTCTAAAATACATACTTTGCATCAGCAATTCATAAGCGCTAAGATCCAACAACGCTGTCGTGCTCAAGATTCGTAGCCTTTGCAAACGATAGTCACATCTGAAGCTGTCATCATGGCGCGATCATTATTTATTAAAAAATAGACAGAGAATTTTATATATAGACTGCACAGATGGTGTAGTGTAAATAGTTATACCCATTATCATAGGTTCGATTACCATGTAGAATATTTTCTTCGTTCTTCATCTTTTTCTTTGTTCTCAAGTTCTTGTGTGTTTGTTTCTTAGTAAAAGTTGTTGTGTTAAAAATATTAAATACTTTTCTTGTGATATATATTTACTGCGTTCGATTAATATTTGGTTATATTATATATATTAATATTTTATAGTTGGTATATTACCTGCATTATTTAGAAGTAATTCTATTTTTTATATGGCAGTGTTTGACCTGTTCATGTTTAATATCCGATTTATAGTATGGCAGGTTAATTTCATTGCGACTTTGCTAAAACTTATTGCAGATCGATTTTGTAGCGATTACTTATCGAAAAAGGCTTCTCAGTTAAATTTGATGCCTCATTTATATTCTGCTCGGTACTGCAAAGGTTTTTAGTATCAACATTTGCATAAATATTAATATTCTATCCATTTTTGACGTTTTAAAGATGAGAGGGTTGTTTGTTTACATGTTCTGCCGATGTACAAGTTTTAATGGACAATTAAACAAAAAAAAAATCTGCATTAAATTATTTACTGCGGCGATGAAGTCAGAATACATTGATTCATATATTTATTTTTAGAGCTGAGATTGGCTAGTTGATTTGTGTAATAGGGTCAAACACAAAATGTGTGGTTCAAAATATGCACAAAAGAAAACTTCACATATCGTTTTGAAAATCAGCCTTTATTTAAATTGTACTTCTTGTTTATTCTTAAAAATATCGACATAGATCAGTCTTATATATTTTTGGCAAAAATCACAATTTTTGTTTTTAATTGCTCACAGAAAAGACTTATTTGTCTACAGATGATAAAATTATCCCTATTTAAGTAGTCACGTTGATATGATTCATTCGAAAGAAGTTATTTGACGTGGTCAAAGCAGTATTCATTCCCCTTACTAAACAAGTCATATTTGAAAAGTCGCTTATTTTTCATAGTAATAAATAATCAAAAGTTATCCACAGAATGGACAACCATTCTGTCGAAATTTTACAAAAATTATCTAAAATATATTTTCATCATTAGAATCATCCGTTGTAAAAGTTATTGGGCGTCGTTTCTTTGGGGTTAATTCTAGAGAAGAATCAGAGTCCTCTAAAAAGAAACGGCGTACTTTCTTAAAGGGTTTTTGACTTGGCAATACGTTTTCAGGCAGGTTATCAGGTGTCAATCTATCAAAGAAAGCGGGTGACATTGATTTAGTTGTAGCTTCACTAGTTCCTGGACTACTGAGAGACTGAATAGAGTGAGCTTCCAATAAAGTATTATCATAATTGGAAGGTCCCGGCTGAGGAGAAACCGATGATAAACTGCCAAAGTGACGATCAGGTAAAAGACAGATATTAGGAGAGTTTGGGACTTTATACTCTATTTGAATCTGCCCTAATTCATAATGTGAACATCTTTCATGGGCTGTGCAATTTAAACAGCTCAATCGTCTGGCGCGAATAACATTAGGACTTTGTATAGTCCATAAAACTTGATGAATTTCGAGCGTTCCTTTGAAAGGACGAGTAGCACTTTTATTCAAAACCTGGTCGATTACAGGCAACT
The DNA here is from genome assembly GCA_905163515.2 of Lymantria monacha. NCBI lineage: Eukaryota > Metazoa > Arthropoda > Insecta > Lepidoptera > Erebidae > Lymantria > Lymantria monacha. Next base: position 19,343,797 of record LR991094.1, on the reverse strand, counting down.
TCGACTCGTCGATCTGATAAGTTTCTATGCCTTTACAATTTACGTTTAAACATGCCATCATTTCGTCTAAATTTGATACGTCATTCCCCTTCGCAACATGAATATCACATATGCGCTTGATGCATCCCCCAACACCATCAGGTGCACCTTTTCCATGACCTCGCTCAGTAAAATGCCAAATAATAGATGTAACGGAAAACTCTTTACTTAATACCGCAGCAAGTAAAAAGAACATAGATTTGTTGCGATATTGAGTTAAGGGACCATCACTTAAAATATGCAAAGTTTGTAAATCCGGAGACAGTTCCTTAATTCTTTTTAATATAGCGATTAAGTGAACACATATGGCAACTGGATCGTGTCGTAGGTTATCCGACACGCTACAGAAAGATGTAGTATTTATATAATTATTAGGAGGTTCTAAGTTAGTATTGTAATAAACAGATGTATGCAGCGAAAGTTGAGATTTAGATCCACCAAAATGCGTCGATTGAACCTCCTGCCCATATTTACAACTATAATTTTCGGAAAAATCTATATGAAGTAATCCTTCAATAGATGACAAATTTTGTTTGAGCCTTTGGATTATTTTAATTTGGTGTATCATGTTTGATACATGCTTTCTTAAAGTAGGCAAATTAAAGTTTAATTTTTGAAGCAATGCTTTTTTTGTAGTCATAACTTTTTCTTTAATAGTTTTTCGACACTGTTTTGTAGTATTTTTAATTACAACTGGAACAGTTTTTGTAAGCCACCTTTCATATAATACAGTATCACTGCCATTAAAATTGTTATACTGCAAAGTTTTGTCTTTGCAAGCTAAACATCTATTTTCTAGACAAGCCACAGTTATAGTATTATTGCAGCATAGATGCTTCAACAAGTCTGTAATAGATTTATAAGGAATCATTTTAGCATTGTAAAGTGCCTGAATTATAAAAGTGTTATTGGCATGTATGATACATAGACATGTGTTTCTAACGCCTACTTTAGGAAATAATACCCAAAATGGCCGGTACCTCCGAAAAGTTTCATACGATATGTTGACTCCAGACTTATTTACGAAAGTTTTGTGCAAGTTTATAAGCGAATCATTCAAAAAACGAATCTGTTGTTTAAACTTTTTTCTCGTTATGGTGTCTTTTTTACCCGATGTAAGGGTGCTTTGTTCATCTTGAATCAAAAATTCTTGTACTGCTTTTTTAATTTTGTAAGCCTTCTTATACTTGTTGATTGTTTTGGATGTTTTCTTTTGTTTTTCTAATCTATTTGATGATCTAGTAGCTCTCATTCTGTATTTTGCCATTTTAGATTCTAACTCCAGTATTCTCTTTCTAAGGTAATTATTTTCTATTCTCAGTCTTCGTGCGTTGCGTTTCACAACTGAATTACCGACTGTCATGCGTGAAAATGAGGGACTAGTCGGTGGCGTGTCTTCTTCAATAATACGCAAAGCATTTTTGTCATTTTTTTTCCTCTGGCGTCTTATTTTGGCTTTTCCCCTCCATACTTTTCGGATTTGTCGTTGTTCTCTAGCTGTGTAATCGTTAATAGTTTTGATTTTACCTTGTTCCTTCTTTCGTTGATATCTTTCCCTGTCTTGTCTCCTTCTCTCTTCCAAATCGGCTTCATTCATCTTAGCACGTACGCGACGTATACTAAGTTTCTTCTGCTCCCGCCTACGTTCCTTTTTATCTCTTTCGGAAAGCTGAATTCCTATTCCGCTTGCCCGTGGCATTGTAACTGTAATGTGAATTACATAATAAGATTTAAACATATGAGCAGCGTGCAGGTGTACTAACTGATGGCATCATATTACACATGCAGATACATTTTTCACTAACAAAAAAATATTTATATATAATATAAAAAGATTTTTCTGATAGCATGAAAGTTTATTTTATATCCTGTAGACAGTAGTATCTCCTGTAGACATTGATGTTTACAGAAAAGATGTCTACAGGAAAGAGAAATGTTAAAATATTAAAGATGGCACGTATTATTTTGAGGTTAGCATAAAAGCATGTTGGGTATTGCAATCAGAGCCCTAATGAGCGTAAAATCTTAAGTCTTATTAATTTTTGAATTGTTTACTTACCGACATACACGCAGTACAGGAAGGATCCAACAAACACGACATAAATCAGGTGTATCTTTTTAAAAAAATAGTATTCACCGACACCAACGTCATTAATTAAAGTTTGAAACAAATGACTGACAGAGAAAACATTATTGCCAACACAATAAAAAAAATATATCGAGTGCGTTCAATAATTTTAAAATTATATACGTTTTATATGTCTACAGAAGAAGATCATAAATATCCGAACAACATGTTTATATATTCTTATTTGTAATTATTACGTCCATTTTTTTTTATGAATACTTATTTAAAAAAACGTTTAATTTTCAAATGTTTATTCAATTTAAATAATGTACTACTTATGCTTGAAATATTTTTAAATTATTGTGAAAGTGAGTTACCTTGTATCCGAACAGTCTACAGAAGGGGACATTTTCAAACAAATAAAATTCGTAAACTAATATTTCATTAGTCAAATATGTAAAACTTTGGAAATTAAGCTGGCCAAAAGATAATTTTGAATAATAAAAATACTTACGCGATAAAAATAATAAATACTTAAAAGTTAAGTAGCTTGAACACTTTTTTTTACGTTTTTGTGTTTGACCCAATAGTGGCATAAGTATGGTTGCTACTACGCCGCGAATTTCTAGGTTCAGGTTCTATATTATAGGTATAATATATAGGTATAATATTGAAAGATATTGGGATAGAGTCTGGATGTAATTTGTCTGCGTTAATTGCATGTTTGTAAAGTTCCTTGCAATACAAGGATTATTTCTTTAGTGTAGAGAGGTGTCTTTTAAGAAATAAAATAAAATATAGTGTCTTTAATTGATAGGATCACGTACCGTTACAAATTATGCATTTTATTTTTTTATTAAATGGAATTACAAATTATGTATTAAATAATATGAGTTCTGTTTAATTACGATAATTGTTAACGTATTCATTAGTTTCCTCTCTGCTGAGCTTGAACCTCTGAAATAGAACGGGAATTGACCCATGCTAGTCAGACTTGTTGGTACCTATAAGATTGAATTTCAAATTTTCATAACATCAAAGTCGTCGTTATAACTTCTGTTATCTGTATATTTTTTCTATTAATCGTCTTTTCCGACACCCATAGCCAAAATATGGGGTTAATGTATTCATTACCCCATATTAATTCCTTATTTTAATTTCGTAGATTGTTTTTGACGAATTATAATTTATGTCATTATTTAGGTGACATTGGCACTAATTTTTAATTATAATATTAAATCACTCCGTTTATTCATTTCAGGTAAGCTTCTAAATAGCGGCACTTGTGTACGAGGTTTAAGGTATTTAAAATTATGCTAACATGCAACACCATAAAAATTATTATAGTTGGATATTGATTTTTAACGTTTAAACTAGTAGTACAAATATAAAACATTTACGGGGTTTGCCACTTTTGAAGTCAGCATTGACTTCTGTGATTATAAATCCATTAAAATATATATAAAGATGTAAAAATTTGCTCCATGATGTAAAAAAAGTTAAACTATTACATTAGGCTAACAAGATTGTTTGGCATAGCGTTTCTTTTTTACAGTTACGTTATTTGGTACACTTTTTTCTTTCTTCAAATAATACCGACGAGCAAATAAGTGTTGATGACTATTGTACTCATACGGTGAATTTAAAAACTCTATACTTTATAAATACAATTTTGCTTCTTTAAAAAGCGATTCTAATTTTAAAATATTGTAAAGAATTTTGCCCGTGCTTTTGTGTAAGCGAGAAGCAGGCAGCTTGCGACTCATAATATCTGAGCAGCGTTATTACTAATTTTAAATTGAACGTGTTGTTACTGAATCATTTTACTTGCTTGCAAATACTTTAAATAAAACAAATAAACATCTAGGGATTGCTTACATTTAAAAATATATTTATATATTCATTGTTTAAATTTAATAATGTTAGGTTGCTTAATGAATTAATGAAATTGTGCTTAACTTAGCGTGAAGGTTTAGTAGTAGCCTAGTGAGGTAGAAATAGGTATGCTTCTTAAGTGGATGTGTTGGCCTGACCTTTCACGGAAAGATTTATGAAAATCACAAAAAAAAAGTAAAATTCGTATTAAGAAATGATTCTATGGAATTCTTCATTGAAAAATCTCACCAAATTTAAATGTTCCTTTGATGAGCCTCATTCATAATTCAGCCTCATTCTTAAGCATTGGGCATACGCAGTGTGTGCTTATTGTACCGTTTATTAGAAATAATAATAGATAATATTACTGTATTCTAAAAATTAGTTCTACTTTTCAAATGTTCATTTCATCCAGTCCGATTTAATTTAAGTTCGACTTGTAAAAATGGAATAATCTTGTCGATTTTTTATTATAAGTATCATTAAAATCGAAAAGATATCGTTCTGTTGTATTTTTTAATGAAGTTGTATTTTTTAGAACTACGAGCTTTTGTATTACCTAAGTATCACTTCAAAGAAATGATACAGTTACATTTATTTCTTTTAAGTAATTAAAGCAATGTATTACTTATTTGTTTTGATTACCTACTGTTTGATTTGCTTGGTAACAAAATCACATTTTATGAGTCAAGGCTCCAGGGAATATCTTTTTGAAAACGCAAGTCATTTCGTTTTAGCTTGAAAAGAAACAGCCTTAGTTATAAACGGTGTTGTTTAGATTGTATGTGGGTCGCGGCCTTGTTTGTTTACAGTCAAAGGTTGCGCATAAGAGAAGCTGCAGCCGAAATGAATGTTCTAAGACCAGTTGAGGCCCATTGAGCGTTATTCTATAGTGACTACTTTGAATTTTATCCAGTGTGAGTAATGCCTTAAAGATAATGTTAACACGAAAATGTCAAGTATTATATATAGTGTTTGCATCTTCACAAAATGGAACTAAAATGCCCGCTCACGTCGGGGACTCGCAGCTGCAGCTGCGCACTCGCCTTATGATGATGAGCATCGGATATGCTCGAAACCCGGATCGACATAATCGACTCTAACGTGTGAGTCTTGCTATAAAATAGATTTGTTTAATATGAATCAAGAAAACGATTACAACTTATATTTTTTTACTTTTAGGTGCTTTAAGACATTACTATTTAATATTTTGTAAAAAAAATTATCACTAATAGCATTTGAATCTATATTCTTTCGAAAATGAACACTATTAGTGTTCTGTTGCATTCGGGTATTACTCTCTAGTGACTGAATGACTCTCGACGACACTTGGTTTAGCTGGTAGATGCCAAATATCTTATGTACGCTATCTGGTATGTTTGTACAGTTTTTATAGAGATGATTTTTTATTTAATATAAGATGATTTCAGTAAGGGTGGATTAAATTGAGATTAATTTGAAGGGAAGGAATTTTATAGTATAATATTTTTAATATATAGTTTTAACAATCTTCATGAAGTCGCACACTGCTTTTGAAGGATTTTTATTGTTGCAAATTATATCTACATAGTTGACTAAATACAAATGATACCTTTACCTGGTCTTTAGATTTTATGAAGACAATCACAAGGACGTTTACCTCGCAACTTTACCTAAGAAACCCGTAAAATTAAACCTTTTTCCTGGTCATTTGGTTTTTCAATTAAAACTTTTCATTTGCTTGACAAAGGCAAATATATTTTTTGAGTCCCAATTTTCGACAATTCTTTGTAAAGTTAAGTAACCACTGAAGCAACGATATTTTTATGGTTTCAAACTTAAACTCCCGCATAAAAAACTGTTTTGAAAGTAAATTAATGTCTGCTCTGGTCAATTTCAGTAATATTATATATCTTTGTTTAGAATATTCAGCTAATTTATTTGTAGCTTAGACACAAAGTTATAAAAGTTTTGAAATAAAATTGATTATGTGTTATTTTTTCTCATACGGTAAGGATTAATATCGGGTGCTAATCTTTAAGTAAAGATTCATTTGCTGCCTTTAAATTGCTCTTTCTTCTAAATTTCCGTATGTAAAATTGTATAGATTAATTTGAGACGGACTTCGTCACTCTTTTGCACGCCTCATAAGCGAAGCGTTGAGGTCCTGCTCTACTCTCGATATATGAAAATCAAGCACTTTTCAAACCTAAAAATGATTGTATTTTTCTCACATTGCACTTATAAGATAATGTTATCATACATATGTCAAGAAAAACATTCGCTTAAACGTAATTGATACTTTTAAAATCAATTATTTTATTTAAAGTAAAAAAATAATTGATTAAAAATCGTCGGATAAAATATTCTGGATCTGGCTGAATCATGACCGTAAAAATTAATGTATCAAAATATTTCCTTTTTTTAAAAACTTCATAATCGCATCGCGCTGTTTCCTTTCGAAATTGGCTTTGTAATTCTTTGTCGTTTAATTGCAATTAATAAAAAACTAAAATGCTTAGTCAGTAGTATATGTATACATTATGAAAATTGGGTTCGTTTACATTTTTTTCTTCATTCGGACAGGCAAAGGAACTAAATCCCATTCAGCCTATGCAGCTATATTTAGCTCTACGTCGAGAATGGTACGAAATTTCAAAAGTATTTTTTTCATTCATTTTGATTTCTTGTATTGACTAACAGTAAATAATATAAAAATTATGAGGCGTGCACTTTTGGATTTTAAAAATTATTTAGAAATATTCGTATATTAAACCGAATGGTATGTTCAGCTCAGTTAGCCTTAATTGCACTACATAACAAATAGATTTTTTTATTTTACGATAATTTAATAGGAACGCACTAATACACTTTAAATAAATAAAAATTATTTCGTAGCATTATTTGTTTAAGATGTTACCAAATTTTGTTTTATACAGAACATGTTATGTTTACCTTTTTTTTTTTTTTTTTGGTAAGCTATGGCCTGGTCATACGTCGCCTGTACCGTCCGGTGCGACGGGAGGGCAGCGCGTGGCCCCACAATCCACCGTATTCCCTCACCATCGCCATTGGGCCGGCCACTGACACCGCTTCCTTGCCTTCCGTGGCCAGCCCGGCGGGTCACCCTTTCGGGTACCATTTCCCCGGTCCAGTCACCCGCGGCCTCGGCTAGGGCGGCATTAGGCGCAGATACTCGTGCCTCCGCCGCCCCAGGCGCCGGCGAAGGAGCGTCTCACCGAAGAGGATTCCCTCTCGGAGTCGCCCCGCCGCCTCCTTCCGCGAGACAACTGTCTCGCAGAAGGCGGCGATCGCGTCCCAGTTCCTGACGATGTCGAGCATCGCCTTAGCGATGGTCGGCAGCGCCAGGTCGGCCCTGATGATCGCGACGAGTTCACGGCGCTGCTCTGCCCAGGCCACACAGACCTCGAGCGTGTGCTGTGCCGTGTCCTCGTCGCAATCGCAGTGGTGGCAGGACGGTGTCCTCTCCCTCCTCACGACCGTGTGCAGGTACTTGCCGAAGCAACCATGCCCCATCAAGACCTGCACCAGTCGGAAGGAAAGGACCCCGTGCTGTCGACCCAACCACTTCATCAGCGCCGGCCGGAAGGCCTCGATGGTCCGAACACCGAACCGAGGCCTTTCCAGCCGGATTGCCCAACGAGCAATAACGTCACGGCGGGCGACGCCCCGCCAAGCGGCCATCTCACTAAGCGAGACGATCCGGCGAGCATCTCCGCCTCCAAGTCCCTCGGGGGTGTTCCGGCCAACAAGCATGCTGCCTCCGTCGCCACCGTGCGGTATCCGCGTATGGCCCTGACCGCCATGGCCCGCTGTGGTCGCCACAGTAGAGCCCTAAGTCGGACGGTCAGGGACCCCGCCCACACGGGTGCGCCGTACAGTACCATCGTGCGGACCACCCCCACGTACAGCAGTCGGCACGTAGCGCTGGGTCCGCCCACATTCGGCATAAGCCAGGATACGGCGGTCGCCGCGCCGACAAGCCGTGGAGCAAGCCGACGGAAATGCTCCCGGAACCACCATCGCCCGTCGAGCACCAGGCCCAAGTACCTCATATGGGCCCGGATGCTGATGGGAACCGAATTGACGGTGATCGAGGCGTCGGTGGGTGGACTGGTGCGGGGCCCATGGAATAATAAGGCCTCCGTCTTATCCAGAGCCACCCTTAGCCCCAGCGCCTCGATCCACCCGACAATCTCCTCGGTGCCAAGAGTTGCCAGGCGTGCCGCCTCCTCCAGCGTCCCACCCCGGGCTGTGACGAGTGTATCGTCGGCGTAACAAATTACGCCCAGCCCGGGCGGGAGGCTCCCTCTCAACGCCCAATCGTAGCCGATGCTCCACAAAGTCGGCCCCAAGACCGACCCCTGCGGAACACTGCACGACATGGGCGTTCGCACAACATCCCCTCTTCGGTTCTTATAGAGGACGCTGCGCCCCTCCAAATAGTCTGTCACCAGCAGCCTCAAGGTCTAAGTGTAAATACCAAAAATTATGTTTACCCTTGAATGTTGTTCTAAGCATTCACAGTTCAAGTTTGTGTATGTGTGAAAAGGTATTTTACTATTTAGTTTCAATATAATTTGACCGATATATTCGTAAAAGGTTTGCGATTCATTAAAAAAGTATTATGCTGCTTATCAACAGGGCGCTATAACATTTTTCTTTTTACTTTTGCCTTATAATCTTCCCGGGACTGAAAAGAATTTAGACTAACGCAATAATAAAATTAAGAAGCCTTTACAAAAAAAGAAGACTAGACAATGACTTTCGCTATTTCATTAAGCTGACGTGAGATAGTAGATCATTTGTAAGACTTACCTAGGTTGAAAAAGTAGAAGATTCCTTAAAAATGAGAAAGTTTAATGCGTTCATGTATTTTATACGTCACAATATTATTTTTGTAATCTTCCAAGTAGCTACAACGTTCTATGGTTAATATATATTTTCCTTTTAAAAGTATTACTCGTTGCATCGCAGTTTAACTTCGTTCAGATTTATGATGAAGTTTACTCGGATTCTCGTTGCAAGTTAGCTTAGTTACTCTGTTAGCTTGTTAAACACAAATTCGTTGGTCGGTACCGTGATCTACTAAAATAATAGCCTTGGTTTTCAAACTTATTTCACTGCTATATGTATGAATGAATTTTCAAGTTAATATACAAGACAAATATTGTTCTATTGCTTTAAATAGTAGAATAATGATGAATAAATAGATCGTTGTCTGTAGTTTAAGGAATATAATTATACGTGATAACTCCATAAAAAAATATTGATGAAAAATTGCATCATCATCATTATTTCAGCCCATCGCCGTCCACTGCTGGACGTAGGCCTCCCTCATGGTACGCCACAGAGTGCAGTCCTGTGCCGTCTGCATCCATCGACGCCCAGCAATTTTCACTAGATCGTCTGTCCACCTAGTGGGGGGGCGTCCATCACTGCGTCGTCCGGTACGTGGTCGCCACTCTAGAACCTTTTTTTCCCAGCGGTTGTCGGTTCTTCGAGCGATGTGGCCAGCCCATTGCCACTTCAGCGTGCTAATTCTGTCGGTTACACCCATTCTTTTGCGCATTTCCGTATTACGGATTGTATTACGCAGAGAAATCCCGAGCATAGCTCGCTCCATAGCACGCTGAGCGACGTTGAGCTTGGTTATGAGGCCTACATTTAGGGACCACGTTTCCATGCTGTAAGTCATCACTGGTAACACACACTGGTTGTAGACCTGTGTTTTCAGACACTGAGGTATGTTGGACGAGAAGATCCTCTTAAGTTTCCCGAACGCTGCCCAACCGAGTTGGATTCGTCAGCTGACGTCTTTCTCGAAATTGTATCTACCTAACTGGACTGTTTGTCCAAGGTAAACATAATGATCGACAATTTCGAGAATCGCATTGCCAACTAGGACCGGTACGGGAATGACATGGGCATTTGACATGACTTTCGTCTTGTCCATGTTCATTCGTAACCCCACCAGTTGGGATACCCTGCTGAGATCGTTGAGCATGGTGCCAAGGTCCTTCATGGATTCTGCCATAACGACGATATCGTCTGCAAATCGAAGGTGAGTGATGTATTCGCCGTTAATGTTAATACCAAGTCTGGTCCAGTCTAAGAGCTTGAAGACATCTTCCAGTGCAGTGGTGAACAGTTTCGGAGAGATGATATCTCCCTGTCTCACGTATTTCTGCAACTGGATCGGTTTCGTACTCTTATCCCGGATACGGACTGACATTATGGCGTTCCTATACAAACACTTCAGCACTTCAATTTAACGATGGTCGATTTGGCACCGCTGAAGGGACTGCAGCACCGCCCAAGTTTCGACTGAATCAAAGGCTTTCTCATAGTCCACAAACGCTATACACAGAGGCCGATTGCATACTTTTATGAATTGAACAGACATAAACAATGCCACCATATTGACTTTTCACTTCACTTAATAAATAGTCGCAACAGTTCACGTTAAATTCTTAAAATGCGAGAACGCTTTCGCTTCTTCCGCGCTCTCGCTTGCACGGTCAGCGCATTTGGAACGTGACACTTTTACGTGCGTCCAGCCGTCGCACGTGTTTCATCGATTTATAAGACGTTATCACGTCAAAAAATAAAACTAGATTTAAAACATCTATAAATAACAGAGATAATTACTAATATAGGTAATATTATTCTTTGAGCGGACGACTGTTCAGTGGGTATTTATACTAGAATAGCAATTTGGTTAAGAGGTAACCAGACGAAATTAATCTTTTGAAAATATATTTTTATATGTAAAAAAAGACAAAAGAGCCATTACATAGAAATTGTTTTAAATAATGACTACTAAAAAGTAAATCGTACGTGATCACAATTTGACGTCTAAATTAGTTAAATTTCATTTTGACAGATAACTAAATTATTTTCAATAAACGAAAATAAATCTGATCCGAAATGCGTAACAAAAGAACTATTTACGATTATGTAGATAGGTGTTTATCTGTTAACATAAAGCCAATAATGTATCACGCACCTTATTCTAAGGTGCTCTAGGTTACCAACATTAACATACTTACCCAACATCTACTTATTTATTCACAGCATTAGGCCGTATTTCCAGATAGACAGAACACTGTTACTGAAAACGATTGTCGGAACCTACACCTATAGGCCTAAACAAACTTGACGTGAATATTAATGGGATGGAGGGTTCCAAATTTAAATCTTTTGAAGTGTAGACATAGGAATATACCTACTCTATTTTTGTTTTATATGTACATATATATAATATATCTGTAGAGTTTTGTACCTTTATATTTCACAATATCGTAAAGTGACTATTGGTTTGACGTTATTTATGTGGATTGTATTTATTATATGTACATGTATTTGCTTTGAACAGATCTATATTTGTAACTGTATTCCTTAGCTTTCCACTACATAAATTTATTTCATAAAACGCACGTAATTTATCATGTTAATAATGTTACATGGTGAAGGAGCTTTGAATTTGTTAAGGACGTTCTTCATACAATATAAGTAGGTACGCTTAATGGTAGAATGGATTTTATTGGACCCTATTAAGTAACTCCTGAATTTAAACAGAGAATCTTACAATTGGTCAATTGACAGGTTATAAAAAATATCTTAAATTATTTATTGAACATACATTGTCTTAGACATTATGCCTTAAACATTAAATATTTTTTTTAGAACTCAATTTTCTATTTAAAAAAAAAACATCAAAATTTAAATAATTAGAAAAGAAAAATATTGGCCAACATGCTAGGACTAGCCGTCTCACATTCTTTGTTCATTAATAGGGTTTCCATCCACGCTTTAAAGTAGGTATCACACGTTATTTTGAATAATGGGTTACATGATGCCGTTGTCTATGCTATTTTAACCCGGCGCGCGGCGCATTGTGGGTTGGGTCTGTGAGACCCGTCACATTATATTTCGCTTCTAGTTCGGTTACTAAGTAAGAGAACGGAAATAAGAACAGCAAATATGTACATATTTGCTGTTCTTCTCAATAGCTGGAGCTGTTGAACTGTTCTATTTTTCGCAGTTAACAGGATAGTCGTGCGACAACCACAGTGAGAGTTACACGTGCACGAAATTGAATTAGGTATGTGAGACCCATCCCCGCAGTTGGTGTCACAATTTCGCACCAATTTTTATAGATATTATTTTGATTATTATCCCTGAATTTATACTTTTGTATTTGTTTTTTATTTTTATTTACAATTAAAAGTGCTGATATATAGTTCAAAGCATTTTATTTATGTTTTTTTTTGTAGGTAATTAGTAAAAAATGGATCAGGAAGAAGCAGAACGACAGTGTATTTTTTCGATTTTACGAGTCTGGCTCCGATTTCTGAGTCTGATTCTGGAGGGCCTAGTAATAAACAAAATTAATAATAGATTTAAAAATAAATAATGCCTTTTATAAAACTCCTACAACATCTAGAACTTCGCCATAATGTATCGGAGCTTCTACGTGTTGTAAAAAAATATAAAAAAATGTTTGTGAATCTACAAAGGAACCTCCGACAAATAGTCTAGTGTTCGCAAAAGGCACCAAGAGTGTCCAGCCAAGAAATACCATAAAACAAACTGCAGCTGCGAGAATTGCAATAAATATATTTGTTTAGAATATATTGTATCTTTTTGTGCTGACTGTACCAAAGATAGTGATTTGGAGTAATTAATTGTTATTTTCTTCTAAAGATAATTTAGTTTCCTACAAAATAGTGGCGTTAAAACATAAAGAAAGATTTTTAATTAATAATAGACCTATATTTAAGGAGAAAAGAAAAAGTTTGTTGATATTTGTCGTTATTTTTTTAAAGCTCTAATTAATATGATTACAAGATAATATAATATGATATTTGTGTTTCGTTAATTTACGTTAATACTTAAAAACTTAATACGAGTAAATATGATATTAAATTTATAAAGTATTAGAATAATATTATTATCTAATGAACGGGTCTGTGAGATCCACCCCAACGTCCGTGTAACACTTTTCAACCCCCATGACCGCGGGTTAAATAAACAGTTTGAGATGTCTTTCTAAAACCTGTTAAAAACTCAATATACTCTATCAATATTTTGCTTAATGTAAACAATAATATACGTGAAGGTATTTCACATCAGTTGTTTCATATTTTTGGCATTCATTTTGATGTTGATGATAATAATTATATGTAACAATATTTTTTGGACAGATAATACTTTATGAATTTTGTATAAGCTAATTTTATCGTCGATGTCGATATCTGACACTTCAATATTTATAGAGATGGTATTTTTCTGTAATGAATAGCATATGGAGAAACAAAAAAAAAACAATTGCAATCTCTGTATCAGATAAAGATGAATTACGCATTTACTTTTACTTAAATATAGACTGCAAAGATTATGTGCAAATGTTTTGCAATGCGACCGTGCCCGACCTATATTACGCGGAACTGAAAATTTTATGTCGAAATGTATATCACCTCTCTGTTTACGTCTTCGGGGACCAAGGTTTGCGAGTAACTAATATTTGATGTAAGAGATTAATTCTATTAGATATTGTGGAGTAAAGAAAACGTGGCACGGTAAAATCGCTATTCAAAATTAAACCAATCCTTTCTACAAAAGTTTTATAGTTACGTATTCAGTTTACTTAAGAAACTTTCTACATTGGGAATAATTGTTCTAGTTTTCTTAAGTGAACTTCTTTAGATATAGAATATATTATTGAACTGTGTTCATCAAGATGTAAAAATAAGACATAATGTGGCATGTTTAAACTAAAAAATGAATATCTGTTTAATATTTTTAAAGGCCTATATGCCTCTCAGCCATCGGACGTAATAGAATTCTATGGGTATGGGTCTCCATTACCCATTCTGCGTCGGTCCTCTATGTTTTGCGGCGACGACTGGCTTCAGGATTCTTGTAAATCTCTTTACTCGTCTTTTTTTTTAAATACGCCACCTTTTTTTTTCGCAAGGTGGGACCTTGGATTTGGTCGGGCCCCGGCAAATCGGCCCGGAGCGACGGAAGAGGCGGCGCGCAACCCCATGGACCCACCCTGCAAACACCTCTCTTCGCCCTGCGAGCGTGTCACCGGTACCCGATCTTTGACTTCGGTGGCCCTAAATACGCAACCCTGCACTGAGGAAATAATCCTTTTATTGCAGGGCACTTCCAGACTCAGAACAACACTTTGTGGAACGCACAAAGTATTGTCCTATGTGGGAATCGAGCCCACGGCACTAGCACGGAAGGTACCGTAACCAGGGCCACCGAAGACAAAGATCGGGTACCGGTGGCCCGCTCGCATGGCGAAGAGAGGAGTAGCACGGTCTCTGGGGTTACGCGCCGCCTCTTCCATCACCCCGGACCGATTTGGTGGGGCGAGACGCATCCATAGTCCACCGCAAAAAAAATAAAAGAAAAGGTACCGTAACCACTACGCCATCTGTGCAGTCAATGTACACTCTGAATAGAAGTTATTGTAAAAAACAATAATATCAATGTCAATGGTCAATAGTAACTAAATAGTAACATAGATAACTAAAAAATAAAATAGAAAACTATGTATAAAAATAAAAAAATATGTAATTTAATAGTAACGTATCGTTGTCACTGGATTCTTACGAGTAGTAAGAACCTGGTGAACTTTGGAGCGCTCTAAAACGCGCATAAATACACAAAATCGTAAAAAATATAGGTTAAAATGTTTGTTTAAAGACCCTCTACAAGATGGTATTGAGGTTATTTTGTCGTAAAATAATAATTAAAAAAAATTGCTAACCAAAAAGAAAATTTGTTGAGAAATTTTCAAAATTTTTGTTAACAACTTTGTAATTTTATTAAAAAATGTTATATAAACAAAATTGTAGACAGCAATTTGCTACAAATGATGTCTTTAGGAGGTTTTTTATTAGATTAATAGTTTCAAAGATATGATGAAAAAGGCGTATGCACCACTTCTTCCAATATAACAGCCTCTGGACAAGGGTTGCAACCCCACAAACTTGGAATTAGGCTTTTTATAACCCCGCTCAAACATCCCAACAATAAAATGGGGTACTTTGAAAAACGCAAGGTTCAATGTAACTTTTCAATGGACTAATTCTTTGTGGCCTATATCTGATTACAAGCTGCTGACTCCTTTTGTTATAACATTTGTGTTATAAGAAAGGTGAAGCCCTCTGAAGGTGTGTAAATTCTTTATATTATAATTATAGGCTAATTTTCAAAGACTTGATCAGCTTTGTGGTGTAATAAGTATAGTGTAAGATATAAGATATTTCAGCGTGATATTTACTTATATCTATCTTCTATACATTTATTTAGGTACCTACTAGTAATAGCGTGTTTTTGTTGATATAATATATATAATAAAATAATATAATATAATATAATAATATTTTTATAAATTGAAAACAGTATGTTGACAGACTAAGAATACTACATATGTCCTTTTCTTTTCTCATCATCATCATCATCACAGCCCATAAATGTCCCACTGTTGGGCTCGGGCCTCCTCCGTAATGGGAAGGAAATTAACCTACTATACCGCGCTGGTCAGACGTGTTGGTATAGAGTTTTTATTCCAGTTTTCCTTCTCTCGCATAGATGTTATATGCGTTTTATATCCCTTAGTCGTCTCGTACGATCACCCACGGGTAAGATATGGGGTGGTAAAGAGTATTCTTACTCCGTCACCACACGGAATGATGAAATCTTTTCTCATGGATGTCGTTAATAGCAACAACGGTTTATTAGTAGACAATTTCTCTCATAGTTTGTATAACCTCACTTTGAATGAACTGCTATTATATTAGCTGCTAAGGAGAAAGAAAGAATATGTTGAAGATCAACATTCCTATGATGTAATGAACTTCTTAATTCAATTTATACGGATGAGTGAAGTGATTTAACGCATATATAAATGTAAGTGAAGTTCGTACAATAACAAGAAGATACGTACAACACGTCCACACCCGACATCCCTTTCAAATAGGATTACGTGATGTGCGAATTCCTATTATTCATTTTGTCACCCGATAAAATAAAGAGATACGTTATTACAAAAGCTGATGTTCATACTAATTGTGTTAAGGTAAATATCATGTTTCCTTTACGAGAAGTATTTTTTTTATGGCTGAGAAAGTTGATAAGCTTTTTACTTTAGCCTTTTAAATATTTAATGTATTACTTTGACAAGAGTTTTAATAATAGAATATTTCATCATTCTACTCTTATTTCAATTATTGGGGGTTGACGAAATATGTATTTCCCTTCCATCGTGTCCATTATAAAAGATTTTGCAATAGTTTTATGTCTGATCGCCTGCTTGGCATCAATTCTTCATTCTAACGGTCTAGAAAATGTTATGTTTCTAATGCAAGCGCCATGCTTCCACGCTTTAGAGAACTTACTCTTAACAATTTGTGTATACTACAAATTGTAACGAGAGTCAATACACCCTCCCGTTTTCATGGTAGTTTGTCACTAATATGATATTTAATAATCTTTTGTAAACTGCAAGTTATTGAAAAAGCTTCATAATGAATAAATGGAGCTTGACTATGTGACGTAAACCTAGCCTAGGCAGTTCTTTTAGTATATAGCGTTACGGTCTTAATGGAATTGCAATTTATTATTTAGTAATCGCAATCTGAAATAGCATTTATACTTAACTTCCTGATAACCAAATCTCCCTGTACATCGATCAAAAACAATAAGGCGTTGCAATAGGGGTTCTTAAGTAAGGGACATTGGGGTGCCGCGGGTCGACTTTAACTTAATCTATTAACAACATAATTCTATTTCAGTTAAGAATAGATACAATCTCTATTGTAAGAGTATTGTACATATTTTATATATAACGTAATAACATTTAGGCTGTACCGCAGTAGAGAAACTAATATAACGTAGTATAAATAAGTATACCTCGTTCCTTAACAATAAAAGTAGTAGAATACTTAAAATACAAAAGTATGCTATAGAGTAAAAGTATTCCAAAAAATTGCATAATACCTTTTACTAAAAATAATAGAACGTATAATAGCATTTTCCTAGAGCATTTTTCAATAGCCGCTTATGTGCATTTGCAATTTATGTACGATCGATTTCATAGACATACTTGGCAGTGACGCAAAGTTGTATTGATTTTAAATTCTATTCAATTTGTTTCATTCTTTGAAATATTTTTTCAATTTAAAAATTTTAATAAATCCTAATCACGCTTATAAATTCATATGCCTTCAAATTTTTATATCTTAGTAATAGAACCAATGCGTAAAAACGTAACAATCTAAAGACTTTTTTGTTGTATTTTGTTTAGTTATAGCTTTTAAGGAAAAGCGAATGGCTGACCAATTCAATTACATTAATTAAATTTTTCTCAGAAAGGTATGAAATAAAATTGTAAGTATCTCCATGTTTAAGTGTTAAATTATAAATTAAGCTTTTATCATCATAGCACGGACACCAGCTTACCTGCTTCTGTTGTTTTCAACGCTGGAAATCCATTAAAATTTTAATGAAAGCTCGGCTTTTAAACGTGTTTACTTAAAATACATTTCCAATTATATAACTTTATATACCTAAAATGAGTGGGGTTTTCATTGTTAATATTACGAGTACCTACATGTATAGTAATAGTGAAATCCTCTTAACGTTCGTTTTGTATTCCAAATGTTTTGTGATAATATCCTTCTTCAGTAGTTAAGCCAATTGTCATTACTCATTAGCTACTTGCGAGGTAGTTATCAGTAGCCGTCACTATATTCCTTTATCGAAGTTAAGGAATCCGTTCCGGGGATACATTCAATAAGCGTCATTTTTTAATATAATCTATCTATTTTACAGCAAATATGCCTCTATATTATGCTAATGTATGTGGGTCGTTATCGCATTCTGCAGTTTCAACGAGCAGTAAGTTAGTTAATTATATTGCTTGCTTTCTGCAGGCAAATAACGTGTGAAGATTCTAAGTTCTAAGCTACCAGAGCAAGTGTTACTATTATAATCATTTCTGTAAAAACAAAGATTCCAGTAGACATGAGAGTAATAATATCTACAGTAATAGATATAAGAAACGAATATCCTCAAAGACCTCAAATCAGAATTAAAGCCTTTTCAAAATTGTCGAAGAAAGAACATTACATAGATAATAAATTTCTTCAATATCTTTAAAACTATTCGCGATATTATTGTTTTATATCATAATTTGTTTATAATATTAATAAAAAAATTAATGAAACAAATATTACTAGCTGAACTGGTGTTGCCTGTAAAGAATAAATTATTCACTACAAAATCATAGATTAGATAGTCCAATCGGACGTTGGATTTTCCTTCCGAAAGTCATTAGCAAAAATGTTATTAAAAATATATGTACGAGTAGAAGGTATTACTTGTATTGTATTTCTGCCTACTTCTTCGAGCAAATTTCGGCAGTTTATAAAAGAGAAAATAACAAAAACCGGTGTAAAGTTGCTCAACGTTGAAAAGAATATCACAATGAAAGGGAAAATTTTTGATGTTACCATATTCAATGAACCAAATATTTACAGCCAATAAACTTGATTAGAGATGATTAAGCAATTTCAATCTCAATATTAGTTGATAGGCTATTTTATGTAAAACTAGCTATACCTGGACCTTGTTTCGCTGATTTTGACGTTTAAAAATATTTTCTTTACTTCAGAAAATTTCCTTTTATCTTGAATAAAGTTGTTCAGCATTTTTTTTTTCTAAAGTATTACTAAAATCGTTTCCTTTAGGGATGAAAACGTTTTGAGCTCTGCTTATTGAAGGACCTACTATTGCCAGTCGCTTGCTTAATAAACCCACTAGCTAATTCTTATAAAACTCTAATATTTTAAGGATAATAAGTAAAGATCAAAGTCTTTTCAATGTTAAATTCTTTTGCGAACATTTATTATGAAGGCTCAATAAGCCACAGATCATAAATGAGATATATAAATTAATTGTTTATAATTTATAAGAATTTGGAAGCCAAATTTTAATATGGTAAATATACTATAGCTAGAGCTAACCCTCTTTCATACATAATGTGTGCATATATACATAGTGATTTTTAAATACCTATTCAACGATACCCCACTTGACATAGTTTGATGACTTTATTTTTTTCATTTTCACAATATGGCGTCCAGTAGTCGCCATATTGAATTTTCACTAAAGTCATGTCTTTAGTGACACTCGCCGAACTAAGAGGAATCGATCGACGTATGAATCATAAAAATCGGCCTAGGCGTTTTGGTCTGTATGGTGCTTCAAAGGAACATACATACATACATAGACTGTTAAACACAATACCACTCCTTTGCGTCGCGCAGTCGGGTAATAATGTTGTGACATTAGTTAGATTTTTTTTTTTACTAGTTGAAGCATTATTTATTTTGGCGGTTTATGATATGTTCGCACCCAGGCCGCTTGTCCGGAATGATAACACGTAACAGAGTAGCATGGATATCTATAAACCGCTATGCGCCTATTCTCGGCCTTTCGAGTGAACCATAGCACTATATACATGAGTTTTAATGGTGCTAATGACATAGGGATGCTAGGTAGCCTCTGTGCAACAAAAGTTGCTACAAGTGAAATTACTTTCAAATAGTCAGAATTGGGAAGCTATATTATGGTTTTTTCCCCCTTAATATACATACTCGTATGTACTAAACATATTTTGGCAGTTTAAGTTTAATGCGATAATGCAAAACATTGTACGACTCTTCAAATATCGTATTTGGGCAAAAGTTTTCGTTGTTGTATGGAAGTTTACCAAATTTTCAACTTATGAGAACATACGACATCTTCGCTTTAGTTGCCTCCTTAGGGGCTATTGTACGTGACTTGTAAACTAGTTAGCGTACTACATTTGGTAAATTTTACTGTCTTTTATAAAGAAATATGACTAACAATGTACTAAGTATTAGTAGAGCTTTAGATGTTTTAGTTTTTTGCCATAAGTTCTTAACTTGTTTTAGTATGTAGATTATTAAACAATAATTATTAGTTGATTTTAAATTAATTGCTTAAGGAACTTGAGGCTTATACTTTTAAGGATAACTTAAAATATGATGCTGGATGAAAATTAAGAATACAGTTGTTTTTTGCTCTGACATTTTCAAGGCGTGTTAACCTTTCGAACGTTTTGATACAGTTCTGTACACCCCTCTTAAACTGTCTTGTCACAGATCTGTGCCCGTTTCTTTTTAACCACTTTTAATCCTTGCGGTTGCTGCGACAGACGACGTAATTTTTTTTGGCGTCCTCGTGACATTCGAAAGGTTAGGATTAAGTAGTCCTTATACATTATTACGGTTACCTGTGTGGTGAAGGATTAAGAATACCTACAATTTATTACCACGACTTACTATCCCGTGGTAAAATGGCTTTCAAAGTGCCAGTGAGTGGGCGGTAGCGCTCTCCTGAAATATTCATAACTGCGATTGCAAATCCACCTTAGAAGCAAGACGGCATAATATACCACTTCGTGGGAATTCTATTACAAAATAGATGTTGATAGGCTAATGGGCGGATAGTTTCGGTGGCACTTTACGAACATACAATTAATAGGCACAGATTACACTGAGTTTCAGAATAATGAACTTGTGATTCGCACTAGAAATTGTCTTATCTAGGTCTTAAACTCACGACTGTCGGCATGATACGTCGATTTTGAACACAATCAATTTTATCATAAGCTAGGTATTTGTACGGATTCATTATAATTTTGTGTCGTACATAAATGCAAATTTTTCATGTGGTGACGGAGTAAGAATACTATTCACCACCCATGGGTGATCGTACTGTTACATCCCTAGCCTGTTCATATAAAAGCTTATCTGTCGCCGAGTCAGCACTCTTCCCATCAGTCGAACGGGACGATCACGGGGAGTGCCTCAGTTCAGGTCAGACAGCCGTAATAGTTGGACGTTTATCGAATTTTCCTTATTTCACAATTGAAACCCATTGCATTTAAAGGTTCGAATAAAAGTTTATTTTTTTAAAAAGGATTTCTATTTCCAATTCTAAGAGTACGAGACAACTAAGGGATATAAAATGCATATAACATCTATGCGATAAAAGGAAAACTCGAAACAAAACCCTATACCAACACGTCTGACCAGCGCGGTATAGTAGATTAATTTTCCTCCCATTACGGAGGAGGCCCTAGCCCAACAGTAGGACATTATGGGCTGTGATGATGATGATGATATAAATGCAATCATAATTAATGAAACATAAATGAAGAGAAATAAATTATATTATTATTATTATTCTGACAGAAGATTGTAAGAAAAGGGGTCTACGCGTGAATGTGAGCAAAACCAAAATAATGGTCTTTGAAAGAGATGAAGCCAGAACAGATGTAAGAGTAACAATAGGTAATGATGTACTAGAGCAAGTGGATGAGTTTGTATATCTTGGATGTGGATTTAGCCGAGATGGACGGTACACCACTGATATAGAGCGAAGAGTGAATGCGGGAAATAGAGTGAACGGAGCGTTGGGGCAACTTCTCGGCAGCCACCACCTCAGCCAGAAGGCACGTGTAGCAATACATAACGCAGTGCTTGTCCCAACATTACTGTATGGAAACGAGAGTTGGGTATGCAGAAAAGAGTATGAAAGTAAAATTAATGCGGTCGAAATGCGATCTCTTCGGAAAATCTGTGGAGTTAGGCTGACCGACCGCATTCGTAACGACGACGTAAGAGAGCGAGTAGGTATGAAAGAGAGTATTGGTGTAAAGATGCGAAAGGGAATGCTTCGATGGTTCGGACATGTGGAAAGAATGCCGAACGAACGTCTGGTTAAGAAGATATACAATGCGAAAGTGGAAGGATGTAGGTACCGAGGGAGACCGAGACTAACCTACCTAGACCAGATCGGTCAGGTACTGAAGGAAGGTGGAGTCAAGAGTCTCCGAAACCGGCGAGCGTGTATGAAGAGAATTATGAATGTTGAGGAAGCGAGTGAAGTATGCAGAGATAGAGTTCTCTGGCACTCTGTTATCTCTGCCTACCCTGCAAGGGATATGGCGTGATGATATGTATGTATGTATGTATTATTATTATAATCTATTTTATTCACTTTTTAGTAAATTATGGAATAACATGGAAAATTTAACGCAAACTATGGACTCTTAATTTTGCAAATTCTTTAAAGTGAAAAGATGCATAGTGCATCTTTTCACACATTTCGAATTATTCAAAACTGTCATAGGATCCTGCGTCTATTAACCGAAATGTACCAAAGAAGTTCATCCTTACTATTGATTAAAGATCAGCGAGCGGTCACAGTTGGCGACAAGCATCTCAAAGTGTGAAAATATTAGGAGCCTAGAATGATGTAACGACTTTTTCATTGATGTTGAAGAAGTTAAACTGAAAATGCTAAGTATTTAAATTGGGATTGAGTATTTACAACGCTTTGTTCGACTGAAATGAAAATAACGTCAATGAAATTATGTTAAACGCGATCTGATTTTGATTTCTCAGAAGCAAATCCGGTATCAAAAAGGTAAATTTCTCATTGCGGAAATCATAATATATTCTAAAAGAGTATAGGTAAGTTTAAATTGCTTAGATGTTTACGAGATATTAGATGCTTTCTTTGTTTGTTCGAACAACGAACGAGATTAACTCGCAATATCACTGAAAATTGATTAAATCTTTTTGCAGAGAGTTAGTTTGTAAAGAAAGGTTATGGCTATTTTAGCTATGGACATAATTTTTACGGTTCCTTTAGGGTCGTTAGGGTCACATTCCCAACAATATAGTGAAGTTTATAGAGTTCACGCCATGCTCCGTTGCGGCATACAGCTAGGCGAAACAAATGTAGTTCACGGACGCCTAAAAAAATCCAAGGATTTCATTGCCATAAAAAAGATATTTTTGAAATTATCGTTAGGCATTTAAGAAAGTACGGTGAATATTACGCAATAACCTTCAGTACCTGCTACTAGTAAATACTACTAGTAAATATTACGCAATAACCTACTTCTAATAAAATGGCACAAATTTACTAAATAGAGCCGCTAGTTATTAACCATTAGCATACGTAGCAAGGGTTTCTGAAATATGATTATTAAATTTTATTAGTTGAGCCTTAATAATACAGACTAAAATATAATAGAATTTTCATAATTCAAGTCATTTAATTTAACATTATAATGCTTTATTTATTAAATTCGTCTGTGGTAATGAAGTAAAAATAGAGTATGTTAAAAACTTCTTTTTTTTTGTACCGCTATGGTCGTATGAGACTATTTACTAAAATATATAGGCAACAATACCACTAGAATAGAAACAAAATTTTATAACCTCTGTGTAACCAACAGGTAGAGTATGTCAATTTCTTTTGTTTTTTATTGCTTATGATAGCAAGCAGCATAACTGATGGTAGTGTTACTATTCCAGTGGCCCACCCACACGGCGTCTCGATGACGTCGTATATTTCAGGGCGGGTCTACGGGGTCGTGCGCCGCTTTTCTGTCGCCCCCGGACAGATTAGCGGGTCATGACGTACCGTAGTCTGCCGCCAAAAAAAAAGTGTTACTGCCGTTCATGGATCTTTGCAATACCAGGAGTACAGCTAGGCCATAAATAAATCTTTGTCATTGCGAGGAAAAACTCCAGCCTAACAACAAGTGGATATATAGGCTGTATATAATGCATTATTTTTAGAACAACACTTTGCGCCATTTCTTAATTAACCCAACCACGTCTACTATTGGACATATTATGGCTCCCCAAGTAATGGAGGGCGTTGCTAGTAATTGAAGAGATTGTTAAATTAATAATCCGATAGACTTGACTTCAAAAATATAAGATACGTAATTCAAAATATAATTAAAAGAATTTTGTTTGTAATGTCAAAACAATACTTTTTATTTAATGTATATTTTATTCCGTGTTATGACAATGTAAGAATCAATCGCTTCCTTTCTTGCACGGGTATCGTAAAAAACGACTAAAGAATGATACTATGCACATAACATCTATGCAAGAGAAGGAAACTTGAAAAAGCTTCGATACCAACCTGTCTGACCAATAACGAAGAAGGTTTGAGCCCAGTAGTGGGACGTATAATATATGAGCTGAGATAAAATTTTGGTCTTGGAAGAACAATTTTTAAAATTTTGTATCTGCTGTCTTGTGTCTGAAGCAATTATGACGGGACCTTCATTGATAAATAAATTATAGTAGATAGTACTGGTGGCCCGCTCATGTGGCGTTTAAGAAGTACGTGTATGACAGACCTCATTGTTGTCCTGGATGAATTAGGCCGGGTATGATCACACTGTGGTATAAAAAATATATAAAAAATATTGCCGCTCAATTCCTATTGAAATAAGGGAATAATTCTTATATTATGTTTTTGACGAAAACTCATCAAAGTATCTAACGTTTGCTTTGATGATATTAAAAAAAGAATGGGATGTAAATATATTAAATGGAACGTAACTGAAATATAACGCCAACGACGTTGCGGATAAAGCGCCTAGCACTTCTATAATTATGACTAACTACATCTAGTATCTTATCTCTAACTTAAGTATCAATAAAAGTTGTCCATTAGTTTCCCTATTCCGGTATAGCTTTGATGAAATATGCAATTATTAGATAGTGACCCGATCTTATCTTGTTAGCAATATAGCAAGAAAACTTTCAAACTTGCGTCACGCTGTCAACTCAGTTTATTAAAACTACCGTCTCAGCCCGCATCTAGTGCTAAGTTATATAACCTTGTTTAACTTGAAATACTAAGATGAAGTTAATTTATGTCCACAAAGAACTATATATTCAACGTGAGCACATAAAAATGTCATTTCATTACTCCGGGCTACGATTGTCTGAATTTTATTCTGTGAAATGAAAGTTTTTGAGCGGGACAGTGAATTGTAAAAATACAATACAAACCTTAAAATATTTTTTATTTCTTCACCCTATTAAGATTGTTATAATTGTAGCTAGCTAAGACTAGTTATTACAACAAACTACTAGAGATGCTTTTATAGCGTTTTATTTTCTTGATAATAAAAGAGATCTCATTTTTCCAACAATGAATTGCGGTCACATAGTGGTCCAAACTAAGACTTATGTGTACGAAGCTAAGTGCAGAAAAATGTCGGGATGCCTTAGCTGCTCTCGGCAAGAATGTCTGCAATAGGGCTTTAAAATGTCGCTTTTATTGAACACTACTTGGCTTTTGCGACGGACCTTATAACATTGAGAGTCTAAGACGACAACTTTGCAGAAATATTACTGTTTTTAAGAGAAGAATGAGATACCGTTCTTATATATGAACGCTCATCATTTTATCTTTCGCAGATACCTTGCAACATAGTATTTTTGTAACACATTCTTTTCATATTTGTTTGAAGCAGAAAGACAATAGAGCAAGTAATAACGTCTGCCAGAAGAATGGCTATAGAACAAAACCGGCTGAAGTGGCGAACCAAGGTCCCTCTATTGTATCACAAGATATTACTGACACAAGCTACATACATGTTGCAAAAAAAAAATGTTTTTTGTCGTTTCATATTTTTAATTTATTTTTATACTTTGCCTTTTATATTAACTTGTGGTTTTAATTATTTATAACTTTGTGTTAAATTAAGTTACTTATAATAATCATTTATTAAAAACTAAGCTTATATAAACTTCAATAACCTTATCTGTAGTGGGGACGGTCTCGAATCGTTAATAATTAAGAAGTTTGAATGTATATGATCCTTGCATATGTTACTGATGCTGTGTGATGACGGAGTACAAACATATTATAACGACATCCCTTCCTCGCTTGTAGGTGATCGTAAAAAAAGACTAAAAAACGAAAGCAGATAACATCATTGCAAGGCTTATTGCCTTGTAAACCTGTAAATTTCCCTATGTGACTATTTATGTGTATAGACTCCTCGACAATGGGAGGGCCCATTGTCGAGGAGGTTTAAACTCAGCAGTGGGGCCATACATAAAAAGAGATTATGATCATGTTGTTACTTAAATTTCAAGATAATTATTATTAAGAACGTTACCCATTAAATATAATGTGATTGAATTTTAATTTATTAGTTTAAATTAGAAAATTTAGCGATTTTATTGACTGGAATATATTTAATTTACATAAGAGTCGTATTTAAATATATCTCGACAAAACGCGTGTATACCACAAGGATTAATTATACGTTTGGGTAACTCAATTTATAGGACACATTGTTGAGCAACTGTCGCTTATCATATCTCTTCGAAGTTTGTGTTTAAATGTAATGAGGGCCTGTATTTACGACCAAATAAACACTTAAGGGTTCTTATCGCCTAATTCGAAAAAGTGGATAACTACATATTTTTATATTCCGGTCATAGGAGTATATAGCCCTATTTGTCGCAAACATTATGGTGAATTTGGTGAATAAAATACTGAAAAATGGCTTACGTGTGTCATAAAGTCTAACCTAGGCAAGGTAGCGACGGACCATAGCCTTACCTAATAAGTCGTTTTCTACAAAAAAATCATATAAGCAACGGAACAATACGACAATGCCTTTCGTTTTTCAAGATTAAAACTCCTGATACAGAAATATAAATCTTGATTTCCTTCTCAAACATTTAACCGAAAGACATTACATTCATTCATTTACGTTGGAACATATTTCTTAAGGCGGTAAGTTCAAATCGAGGGCAGTGGTGCGAGCAAAATTATGACTCTCGCAAATGGTTGAGGATATTCTAGGAAATATAAAAATGCCGAATTCTGGATATCTTGACTTAATATTTAGTTTATGTTTCTAGATTTATATTAAACCATTGCGATTATGTTTTTTTTTGTAGTTGTAAGGCATCATTGTTGGTAGTTTATCTACTACAAACGCGGGCCAGTCAATCCAAGGTAGTAACCACACTTACAGATATTCGACGCCTGAGCAGTGGCAATGTACCTTCTGTTGCGCTTAGTTCAGTGAGCGAGAGACTTGGCGGCTTAATTTTCTGAGTGGAATTAATTGGAAAGCAGTGGATTAGTTGTTCCTCTGATATTGCAAAGGTTCATGAGCGGCAGTAACACCACCAGCTTGCTGGTTGCTGGCTACTTGCTGGTTGCTGGCTACTTGCTGGTTGCTGGCTACTTGCTGGTTGCTGGCTACTTGCTGGTTTGCCACCATAAGCAACAAAAATCAAAAAGAACATCATGTTCAGTTTCATAAACACGTTTGGCGATCGTTACATCTTGAGTCGAGTTCTGTATCTGGCAAAATATTTTACTTAATTTTTATAAAGAAAATGTCAGTAACAAGTTTTGGCAATAGTCTGAAGCTAAGTCATATTCTTCTACGTTTCAATTTATGTACATTGCACTGCAGCACGAGCTCCTTCAGATGAGTCGAAATTGGCCCACTACATACTGCCTACTACAATACTGGCTACACGGCAGGTTGGCGTAAGATTTTTATTTATAACTTTAAAAATAAAATGTTGTTATTACAATGTTTGGATAAGAAATTCCTATTTTAAATGTTTTGCAAATTTTGCTTCATAAAATAAAATGTTTTTCGCAACGTTTTATTTTGCCTTAAATGCTTAGTTGTTTTTATGAAAGCACACAATAAACTTCTGTATATCCAGTATATATTCGCGTATAATAAGTTTTTTTTTTATTAAGAGTACTTTACGTGTGTAACTTTTTAAAAGAAAATTCACAATTGAATATTTATAACTAAGTTATGTATAGCTATGAATTATTAATAGCGTAGTAAAGCGATCAATTTACTTGTACGAAGAAAGGTTTACTACATTTCCCAGGGTAGCAAATTCAGCTCCCTCTGAACAGTGATGAACTTATCTTCAATTCCCAAATGACACGAATTGATAGCTTAAATGGAAAACAATTGATGTTACTGCTATTTGTATGAATATTTTATGTCCATTATAAACTAGTTATTACTTTTGTTTTACATAAAATAGTTTAGTATTGAATAAGGTACCAGTGGCCCACCCGCAATGCGTAGAGAGGTATATTGTAGGGCGGGTCTACGGGGTCGTGCGCCGCTTCTCCCGTCGCCCCGGACGGATTAGCGGGGCGTGATCGTTCCGTAGCCCGCCGCCAAAAAAAAAAAAAGTATTGAATAAGGTAATTTTAAATTAAACATTTATTGATTCTTTTTTAAATAGTGAAGGATATATTTTCAGAAGCTGTTATTACATTCGGTGGGTGAAATCTGAATTAAAGCTTATCTATGGTATTATAGACCTCGAGTACCAAAAAAATCCTCATATATATATCCTCCTTCTATGTATTAGTGTGTACCTATTAGTGACATTGCCCGTGTGGTGACGGAATAAGAATACCACAATAATACAAAAACTGCTACGATATTGCTACACTCCGCTCGATCCATCTCAGGCGTCAGAAAGGGCGACGCGGGAACCCATAGTGGGCTACATATATACCTCTTAATGTAATGTAGCGGGCCACTGGTACCTGGTTTTTATCATTGGTGACAATTAATCTACTTAGGATAGGATGGGATATACTACAAAATGGACTATTGTTGGCAATAGAACCGCGGTTGCACCAAGCAGACTTAATAATTATGTTATAAACTAATTAGAAACAATTTAAGAAAATATATAAAATAGCTCTTAGAAAAACATAAAATGTGAATTTTAAATTACTGAAATTTAGCATTTAATATGCTTAATTATTTATAAAATCCGATTACGAAATGAAAAATGTAATCGGATTTTATAAATAAAATGTGAAGATAAACGGCCAAAAACTTTTTGTGTAAATAAAAAAATATTTATTATACTCAGAAACACCGCGATACAGGAGCTATCAGTACAGTAAATCAACGTTAACTCCATTTTATCGTTCCAAAACAATGTGGATACAAATATAAATCATTTTAAAATTGTGAAACTTGTACATGTGTCAAGAAAATTTAAAATAATTGTACGAAAATTGTCTGAAGTTGGCCAGTATCTGGAAATACATTTTTTATTCCTTTTTATAATATTTTCTGCAAGTTTCACTTTTCCTAATCGTATTAAGTTAGACTTTATAGACTAACCCGTAGATATAAGTACAAACTTTTTACACGGGATACCTGCTGATCTGACTGCTAACAATCGCCATTATTTGAGGTCAACGCAATGTAATCTCATTCTCCACCTATAAAAATATTTTTATCAGATTACATGTCTGTTTTTAATCCTTCTTTATCATATCTATAAAAATGTATGTCATATTTACAAAATAGTGACAGTTCAATCATCACAGAAGAAAACAGTGCGGATTAATCATTAATAATTACAGATTATTTGGAATAAAAATACTTTTACAGATTCTATCGCGTTTGTATTTGATTTTTTATTTCCCGACGTTTCGAACACTTTACAGTGATCATCTAAAGTAAACAAACAAAGTAATGCAAAAATAAAAAAAAACTTCAATATTAAAATAAGTATATAAAAGTAAGTATATAAAATAGTAGTAGTATAATATAGTAGTAGTAAAGTATATAAAATAAGTATATGCTTTCTGAATTTTCTTGCCGGATCTTTCTCAGAGTGGCCGCGTTTGGATCCGGTGGACGTGAGAGATCTCAGTCATCCCGTAGTCATGATCACTGTAAAGTGTTTGAAAGGTCAAAAAATTAAAAATCAAATACAAACACGATAGAATCCGTAAAAGTAGTTTTATTTTAATTTGTAATACGCACGTGAAACCCTTAAATTACGGATCATTTTATATTAAAAAATAAACTATAACTATAAAAAATATTAAAAAAATAAAAAACCCGACTGCGTAAAAAGTCACCAAAACTACGTACACAATAAAAAAAACTGAAAAGAAAAAAACAAGCACTTAGATGTCCGGTGGTCTAGAATTCCATAATATATTATTGAATAAATACTATTGCAGAAAATGAAATATATTTTAATAATAGAACATGACAACTGAACAGTAGGGATCCATTGAAAAGTTAGATTTGCTGTCGAATAAAGGATCCCGACTGTTCAGTTGTCATGTTCTATTATTAAAATATATTTCATTTTCTGCAATAGTATTTATTCAATAATATATTATGGAATTCTAGACCACCGGACATCTAAGTGCTTGTTTTTTTCTTTTCAGTTTTTTTTATTATGTACGTAGTTTTGGTGACTTTTTACGCAGTCGGGTTTTTTGATTTTTTTAATATTTTTTTTTATTTTATACTTTTTAGTTATAAATACCTAGGTAGCTATAGTTATCTTATTTATTGATAAGTAGGTAAGTACCTAACTATATATAGTTTTTCGACTGAAGTAAAGTACTATATCGTTAGAAATTGGAGATGGGCGATCGCGTCAGACGTTAGATACTTTAGGTAGGACTACCTATGGTATATTGGACAATATACCTAATAGATACTTCAGTATATGTCCATCCACATCCAGTTATATGAATTTTTCGTCTTTTCATCGTGAATTTCTATTGTCTAAAAAACCTATATATGTGAGAAAGGTTGTTACGAAACTTTAAATCGATATAGACCCTAAACGGTGAGTCAAATCGAAAAATATTGAAGGAAAACTAATAATGATTTTTAAATACCTATTTAACGATACCCCACTCGATATAGTTTGTTGACTTTAATTTTTTTAATTTTCACAATATGGCGTCCAGTAGTCGCCATATTGAATTTTCAATAACGTCATATCTTTAGTGACACTCGCCGGATTAAGAGGAATCGATTGACGTGCGAATCATAAAAATCGGCCCAGGCGTTTGGTATATATAGTGCTTCAAAGGAACATACAAACATACATACATACATAGACTGTTAAACACAATACCACTCCTTTCAGTCGGGTAAAAATTAGTATTACTTAATGCCATGCCGTCCACAGTTACAGGAGACATTTTGGACTTTTTCATTTTTTAAATGAATATTGCCTCAGGTTTTCCATCTATTTTAGATTAACTATTTCCAAAAAAAGCAAAATATTTTATGTGTTATCTTATATAATTTGAGCCTTTTCCTTGTCTATTTTCTTGAATATTTGCTTGTATATTTTGAGGTACCTGGATGCGCGAACTTAGCTTGGTATTTTTTTTGTTTAAAAAATAGTTTGAAGAGATTAACAAGAGTTATATTAGAGTAGATAATCGTTCTGGATATTTGATAATCTTTCTTTATGTTAGAAGAATCACTCTTTATATAAGAGAATATATGACACAAATAAAAAAATTGAAAAAAAAAAAGAAAACCAAGAATCCAAAATTGGTCTTGCCCGGGTATAAAAGAATTGCTCGATTTTTCAATTGAGCATTTTTTTATGTGTGTCTTAGTTATTAGCCTCAGATGGCTATGACAACTTTACCCAGACTGAATGAAGGTGAGCGCTGAAGGTGAGCGCTGAGGGCTCTCAACCCGATCATTTGTTTTTTTAATTCTGATGGCTGTGGTTAAATGAAAAATATAGAATTATGAAAGTAAACTGCATAATTTTATATTTTTTTCATTTTTCTCTCACGACACTTTTAAAATAAGGTTATTTTATACATGAAATCTCTAGCTAGATGAACTTATCGCCCCTCTTTTATGCTAAATTTTATCAAAATTGTTCTATCTGTTACCGAGTTTCTAAATATATACAGTAATATACAAAAACGAGTCCGATCGTATTACATTTAGTTAGTGCTCACAAATACAACTATCTAAGATTTTCTACTCTTTATACTATTTTGCAAGTAAATATTAAGGAAATGTATGAATAATGATTTCCCTATAATTATAGAAAAAGCTCACTATGCCCAACAGAGAGATGTACATGTATTGACAAGAAGATGAAACATATAGCCACTAACTTTATTAAGCTACTTACATAGCTACAATAAAACATAGTATCTATAAATTAAATGACATTTTGCTTTTACCTAAACTCAAGTTAAAAGCGACGTTCAATTTTACGAGGTTTATATACAGCGAAACTAACTATATAATAATATTATCGTACCAAATATTCAAGTATATAGAATACTAGCTTCTGCCCGCGGCTTCGCCCGCATAAAAGGTTACTTTCCTAAAGATTTTCATCTCCTATTTTTATTTTACCCCTTAAGTGTAATTAATGTCACATTTATTTATATCTAACCAATAGCCTAAAAATAAGTTTCAAGCTTAAAATGACGATAATTCCTTACAACTTTTCATCCCACTTTACAACCTTTTTTCAATTAAAAAGCAGCCTATGTCCTTTTGTCAGGTTCTAGACTGTCTGTGTACCAAATTTCATTTAGATCGGTTCAGTAGTTTTGGCGTGAAAGAGCGACAGACAGTCATAGTTACTTTCGCATATATAATATTAGTAAGGATTAGTCGTTGTAAATTATATACAAATGGGGCATAAATTAAATTTATGTGAAAATTGGTTGTGCTTTCTACAGAACTAAAAAATTCTTCATATTTTATATCCAAATATAACGTAAACTAGTTTATCGCATGCTATAGCCTTTCATGTTATAACATATAACCTCCATAAATGTCGCCTTGGCCGAGTTTTATATATTACCTTTTTAATTTTGTATGAAGGTACCGTCGATTGTAACTGAAAGGTTAACGGATCGATATTTTCATGGAAGTACATTGACTTTTATATGAAATTGTAGATTAATATTTTATATGGTTAAACTGCGTGTGGTAGCGGCTACGCATACTATCAACCTTTACTTTGCTTGTGAATGTCTTAAAATACACCTAAGAGCCTTATAACGACCTAGGCCAACTCCATCTGATGCTATTTGGTCAAAAATTACATTCCCAAGGAGGGTTGACGTCTGGCAGGCGGCCGGTCATAAAACTATTGCCAATAACTTTTACAATATGTACTATGAAAGAAAAGTATATATTGTCTCGACCCCAAGTGATTGAAATAAGAGTAGGAGAATGATTGTTAAACTGCGTAAGCTTACTGATAAGATCTAGGACTGGCGATATGAAAGTTTTAACCGTGAAAAGTATTATGCCTATTAAACTATTATTATTGTTATTATCCTAACCTACTTATTCAATTTCATCCGGTCGCTTTTAAATGTTACCAGGTTCGAGAAAATATCGATATTTCGACCATGCGACTATTATACATACATACATACATACAAACCTATCATCACGTCATATCCCGTGCAGGGTAGGCAAAGAGAACAGAGTGCCAGAGAACTCTATCCTTGCATACTTCACTCGTTTCCTCAAGCTTCATTTTCTTCCTCTTTTGCGACTATTATCTGGATTTAAAAATATAAATCTAATCCATCTATCAATTCATTGACTTAAGTTCTTTGCCATAGCCTAACAAGCAGGATAATACTATACTTGGCGAACCGATAAACCATTGCAGATATTAAAAGAAGTTGCCCATGAGAGTGCTGCTTCTTATTCTTTAGGCACCTCTTATTCTTATGATTTCCACGGGCAAAGTTATAGTTATTAGACGTATTTTATTAACCGACGGAAAAAAAATGGAGGAGGTTCTCAAGTCGACGCGTATTTTTTTTATCTATATCCACACACAACTCTTTATAGAGTACTGCGTTTGCATTCTGCATTTTGATAATTCTAAAAATCCAACCCTAAGGGTAGGAAAACAGGAGATGATTTATAGTTTATTCACAGAATTTATTATAGCCACAAAAATTATAAAATAAAAAGAATTATCAAAATCGGAGTACTCTATAAAAAGTTGTGCGTGGTTATACATAAAAAAATATACGCGTCGACTTGAGAACTTCCTCCATTTTTTTTCGTCGGTTAATTAGACTACCAAGTTAGTATCTACTAATATTTATTAACTAACGATAATTATTTGCTAAGCTTGATGACTATAGTATACGTGTCAGTGCCAATGTTTGTATTTAATAATAAGTTTTAACTGTTTTAATTAATATCGAATGTGTTTCACTAGATTTATATGCTTTAAAATAGCATATAGATCTTGAAAAAAATCTCAAACGGAGTGTATAAATCTAGCAACCGTATTGGGTGATCACAAAATTAAATTGATTTATGGTCTATAATATTTTAACTAATATGAATAAATAAGTTATGTATTTTGTCATCATAAGGAATGTTTTTCTTAAAACACAAGTATTAAGAAAAACGTCTAGATAAAGGTTTTTTCAAACAACTATCTCTTCTTATATTCCATTGTAAATACTCATTTTGATATTAACCATCTACTGTACTGTTTTTCGAAGCTTCTACTGTTGTTGATCATCGATCAAACAGCAAATTTAATCAAAAAATTACTGCTTTTGCATACCCATCTTTGAGTTATTCTAGTGATTCCAATTTTCAATTACATAGTTGGCACAAAGTTAATTAAATTCTCCTTCGTGTGCACAACCCGTCTCGTATCTATTTAGTACTTTGCTTATAAACTGTGACCTAAATCAAGTTGGCTTAGTGTCACATGAGGTGTGATTGATGATGATAATAATCTCGAAACGTATTCATCGTAACCTACCTGTATGGTGATTAGTAGTTACATATTCATTTTAGACATCGGGTCACTTTATATTAAGTTAAAATATACTTTGTAGATACATGTAGTTGGGAAATGGCTTTAAAGATGAGTTGAGTCTGCTCTACACTTATATAAACTGGTATGATATGACTTTACATTATATAAATAAATACTT
The DNA here is from genome assembly GCA_905163515.2 of Lymantria monacha. Lineage (NCBI taxonomy): Eukaryota > Metazoa > Arthropoda > Insecta > Lepidoptera > Erebidae > Lymantria > Lymantria monacha. The sequence continues at coordinate 19,309,104 of LR991094.1, read as the reverse complement.
TTAAAAAGCTAATTCTTTTTGAGTATTGTTATAGAAATTTGTATATCTCATTTTTTATCCTTTAGTGGCACTGATCTCTTTTTAATTGCAATCGTCTTTATCTGCAACCGCGAGCGTGTCGCTCTTTACAAATAATAATTAGTAAAACTACATATATAAAAGTGTGATTATTAATATAAAATGTGTTTATTAGATTGCTTTGTTTATTTATTTACATCCACTACCACAAAAATTCTCATTCACAAGCTATATTAGTATATTTAACAAATATTTGGTTCTTCGAGCGTCCATTACGTTATGACTTTTCAAGCGCTTTACTACTGTGCTAGCTGCGCGGTAAGGTATATCACTTTGAACTAGCTATATCCAATTAGTATACAGAAAGAAAATGATGAGTAAGATTGAAGTATGAAAGATGTACAAATAACTATAGCTATATTAAACAACGCTTTTATTTTTCTTTGCGGTTACAGAGTTTCAATCATCAGCTTTTCCTTTCCGACGGCTTTCGTAATGAGTTCTTCTTTTTCATCCAGTACTTTTATAAATTTCCCTTAGGATGTGAGCAGATTAAAATACTGGCTGAACAAGAAATCTAACTCTACGCTATCTAACTAAACGCTCGGTAGATAAACTTATATACATAGATACATATCATCACACCATATCCCTTGCAGGGTAGGCAGAGAGAACAGAGTGCCAGAGAACTCTATCTCTGCATACTTCACTCGCTTCCTCAACATTCATAGTTCTCTTCATACACGCTCGCCGGTTTCGGAGACTCTTGACTCCACCTTCCTTCAGTACCTGACCGATCTGGTCTAGGTAGGTTAGTCTCGGTCTCCCTCGGTACCTACATCCTTCCATTTTCGCATTGTATATCTTCTTAACCAGACGTTCGTTCGGCATTCTTTCCACATGTCCGAACCATCGGAGCATTCCCTTTCGCATCTTTACACCAATACTCTCTTTCATACCTACTCGCTCTCTTACGTCATTGTTACGAATGCGGTCGGTCAGCCTAACTCCACAAATTTTCCGAAGAGATCGCATTTCGACCGCATTAATTTTACTTTCATACTCTTTTCTGCATACCCAACTCTCGCTTCCGTACAGTAATGTTGGGACAAGCACTGCGTTATGTATTGCTACACGTGCCTTCTGGCTGAGGTGGTGGCTGCCGAGAAGTTTCCCCAACGCTCCGTTCACTCTATTTCCCGCATTCACTCTTCGCTCTATATCAGTGGTGTACCTTCCATCTCGGCTAAATCCACATCCAAGATATACAAATTCATCCACTTGCTCTAGTATATCATTACCTATTGTTACTCTTACATCTGTTCTGGCTTCATCTCTTTCAAAGACCATTATTTTGGTTTTGCTCACATTCACGCGTAGACCCCTTGATAAACTTGATATAGTAAAATCAAATAAATTAATAACAAATTCCCTAAAGTTCTGACTAGCATACCCATGCTATATATATATATATATATATAGACATATATATATATATATATATATATATATATATATATATATATATATATATATATATATATATTACACCAATAACCTCGCAGAGTTAGACTTCAATACGACATACGATACGTATTATGTATATGGCTTGAAAAGGAGAAATATACATTTAAAAATGGTACAAATAATGTCTCTTAACATTTATTCAAGCTGTCAGTCTAAGAAAATTTATGTCTGTGAATGATAATACTTGTGTGCGTTACAGATTAAATTCATTTTGCTATATTAATGTAATACAAAAAAATAAAACAATCCTGTATTTTTATTTTTCTGTGTAATGCTTTTTAAAGTGTAGCTATTTAGTTAAATTATCCTTTTAATTTAACGAAGTAGCATTGTTGCCGTCTAAAAATAATTTTATAGAATTATCTTATCATTTAATTTCCTCCCGTAGCGACGAGATAAAAATACAATTATCGTCAACCCTTATTTGACAGTGGGATCATGAGAATCTACTGAAGGATCATCATAAAATGCCTAGATGCACTCTTTAGGAGAACATATAATATTGCATTCACCAATCACACATCAACATCTTGCTAAGTGTAGCAGTTATGGCAATTCGCCCACCAGACAATAACAGTGTTATAAGTGGAAGCAAAGGATTGAACGATTGTATAATTGGTTCAGTATTTAAGTTTGTGTGTTCGTATAAATAGTAGGTAGAGGTATACACATAATGAAACTTTCAAGAGTTTTTGGATATTTCGCAAGAGTAGTAAGAAAATTAATTAATAAAGTTTCCGTCGACACGTACCGTCGTTGCCATAAATATTAATCAGAGTAATGTTCTCACGTTCTAGAACATTAGGCTATTTTGTACTCAGTATTAACACACGGTTTATTTTTCGTATCTTTCACTAATTGATCTCTTGCCAGCATTAATAATTTATTATATTTTTTACTTACTTTATTCACTTATTGCTTTCCTTTTACTTTTATTAAACATTTCCTTACTTTTTGCTGCTCTTATATATTGAGAGGTATCTATTAGACATTGTTGTTTTCAAATAGCGTATATAATGTACTGTGTCATACGGGCGTTCCTTCGCTTATAGCATACTAGCAGACCCGGCCACGCGTTGCTGTGGCTAAGGTAGCATCAGTAACATGTGGTAGTTATGCTAATAAATTGTAGCTTATATGAAACGTTTGTACGTTTAACATAGCGCCATATATTAAATACTTAATCAATCCAGTCGATAAATACCGCCATCTGTCAAACGATTCTACGTTTGGAGATTCAGTCTCGATTTTTGCAAACATTTTGATTAAAAACTGGCTAAACAGTGAACGAAAATATAGCAGATGATCTTATACTCCTTTCCTAATCATTATAGGGTAAAATAAAAAGTTGCAGTAGATATATTTTTTTAAAGCGGTGTTTGTGGTTTTAGTATCGCAATGGCTATATCCTAGCACAATTCAAAAACCAAACAACTGCTGAAATAGAGTATCGACCATCGCCGTAGCATGACACAAACGGATATTGTCACACAAACTGTAATGCATCGTGTGAGCGATGGATTTCAGTTATTCGATGCAAGGTATTATCATGGCTTTGAATTACAATATTCTGCTTAGAAAATTACCGTCCAATCATTTCAAATTTCAAAGTCTACGTTCATATGAAGCCGTGTCCTAAAATTACATGACCTGTCTGAAGCTTGGAAACCTATAAACACCGTACTAATATAGTGCGGTGACATTCGAGACATTTCAATTTTAAAAAATATTATTGGGATGTATCAATAGTGGAGCGCCTGGGGGTTTTGACCTCGAACTTTTGCTGCAGTGAATGAATTTTTATGCTTGAAGTGGAATTTTATTTTTAAACTATAAATTGCAATGTTTACCATTTTTTTTGTGCTTTTGATTTTTTAATTATTTAAACGGAAAAATATAAAAAAATATTTTTTTTTCCGGCATTGCAAGTGATCAGACAATTGAGCAAACCTTGATGAAAGGCATGAGTGTTGAAGGAGGTCCTTTCAAACGTGGTGCCACTGAAAGTGTAGTATATAAATGGATGACAGGAGTTATTTATAGCCAAGACATTATAGAAGGAATAGAAAATTTTTGTAATATATATTTCAATAAAAGTCATCAACATAGTGATTCGACAGATGCTAGAATAGAAAGGGATAATGTCGATGTAAGAATATAGGTCGACTTCTTCAAACGACACAACCCTTTTCCTGATACGGATGCCATATTGTCTATTGCTACCGGAGTTACTGGAGATAAAGCTATAAATTGTTACGATGCTTTTGAAGAAGGTTTAAAGATAATGAAGAAAACAGCGGGACAAAATTTACGCGAATTAAAATTATCAAAGAAAGATAAAATAAATCCTCTATTGGCGACAAATAACAAAACAAACAGCGAACTGCGAAAGACTAAAAAATCAGCTTGTTACGATTTATTTTCGGAAATTTCAATTAATTTAAAAGATACAGAAAATGTTCATTATGTTATTGACGGAGGCATGTTATTACATCGTTGTAAATGGCAATTGAATGAAACCTTCAAAATGATATGTGAGCATTATGTAAGATATTTGAAGAATAATTATAATAGTAACACGTACGTGATATTTGATGGATATAAAAAAGATGGTATTAAATCAGCCGAAAGGAATCGTCGTGCATTGAAAAATAAATGTGCAGATATTGAATTCGACGATATGGATCGAGATATGGCTAGGTAATGACGTAAATATTGAAAATTGGGGATGGAAGTATTCCCAAAATATGCTCATTCCAGTAACAATGACTCAATTACCAGCTCCGGATAATCTACTACAAATGTTATTTTGTAATTGTAAAAAGGGATGTGGAGCTGCTTGTGGATGTCGGAAAAGTGGCTTATACTGTAGTGTAGCATGTCTACAGTGCAACGACAACTGTTTCAATACTCAACCTATTATTCAAATAAATTAAGTCGAAGAAAATATTTAATATGTACAAAAATGTAAATTCTTCAAATAAAAAACAATTTTTATTAATAATTTTCATTTTTTATTAAATTTTCCTTCATTTACTTTTTTCCCCCGATTACTGTCTGAATATATTGTTTGAATTATGTAAATTATCATTTTTTTTTAATCAAGATCACAATTTTTTAATTGGTAAACTTTTTAATATATATTAGTAGCTAAACATTGCATTTTAAATTTTTAAATTTCATTCACTCTAGCTCAAGTTCGAGGTTTTAAGGTTTTTAATGCCCCAGGCGCTCCACTACAAACGTTTAGGTGACATCAATATTTTTAGAGTTCCATACCCAAAAGATAAAACAGGACCCTATTACTAAGACTCCGCTGTCCGTCCGTTACTTCGCCTGTCTATCACCAGGTTGCTCTCATGAACCGTGATAGTTGGACAGTTGAAATTTTCACAGATGATGAATTTCTTTTCCCGCTACAACGACAAATACTATAAAACAATAAAATAAATATTTAAGGGGGCTCCCACGCAACAAAGGTAATCTTTTTGCTCGATATTGATAACAAAAATAGGTAGAAGTTTGAAATATTCATAGAATATTTTGTAATATATTCACTTTAGAAATAAATAATTAAATTAAAATAAAACAAATAGAGAATTTAAGAGTGGCACTCATACAACAAACGTGATTATTTTCATTAATTTTTTATTATTTTCATTTATAGATAATGATACGGAACCCTTCGTGCGTGACTTCGAGTCGCTCTTGGCCGGTTTTTAAGAAAGAATATAAAAAGTTGAGTTTTCAAACATGTGTCAAAACAAAATGTCTTTTAAATCAAAATCACTAAGAAGTATTGATATCAACTTTAAAGCAAATCACCCCTAAAATAACTTTCCACCCCTTTTTAAACCAGTTAAGAGATAAATCTCAATAAAATATGAATCACGTCTTTCATCAATTCTGTTAAAGAATGTTTATGCAAAATTTGAAATAGATTGGACCAAGGAATCACGTTGTCCCATACAAACTTTGCCCTGCTTTTTCACCCCTTAGGGATATAATTTCGTAAAATCCGTTCTTAGCTGACCTCTACTCGGTGAAAGAAATATTCCTACCAAATTTAAGGTTTGTAGGCCTTATGGTTCCAGAGATATCGTGATGAGTCAATACATAGGTGGAAATCTCTTATCTTAATATATATAAATTACGTGTCACGTTGTTTGTCCGCGATGGACTCATAAAGTACTTAACCGATTTTAACTAAATCTGCACAGCATGTGTAGTTTGATCCAACTTAAAAGATAGGATAGCTTAAATCTCAATTTATAGCAATATTATTTTATTGTAAATTATTTGTCTAATATTTGACAGTCAAAATTATATGTTATATCAAAACGATTTTAAAAGATGGCGGAATCTGTTGACTGGATTCAGTAAGTATTTAATAGATGGCGCTATGTTAAATGTACAAACGCTTCATATAAGCTAAAATTTGTTAGAATAAACAAAAAGTGTTACTGAGGCTAACCTAAGCCACAGCAACGCGTGCCCCGGTCTGCTAGTATATATATATATATATATATATATATATATATATATATATATATATATATATATATATATTACTAGCCGACCCGGCACACTTCGTGCCGCCTAACAGTTAATGAATGAGATGAGCAGTTGAGCAGTTTCGATTATGTAATTAAAACATATTAAGTTATTTTTTTTATTATGATAACAACTATTAATAATATATAAATTCAAAAAATCAAATATTTTAATAACATGCCAGCAAGACGAAGAATTACCGTGTGTTATACGAAATTTTTCTTCATGTGCGTTGAAAATTATCTAAATGTTGATTTCTGAGATTTGCTCGACGATTTCGCATTGTTAACGGCACGGGCTGCTTTGCTTTGCTCTTGTGATTATGAAGCAGGGAGTTGGGCCATATTAACGCAGCGTCCTTCCCGTGCTATAAATTGTTCTTCGTGGTTACATTCGTGATGTTTCGAATTCTAATTGTGGTACGGCTTTGTCGGGAAAGATATACTTATTGGTCACGGGATTGTTGATGACAATATAGACACAACATAATTTATTATAACAGTATTCGTAACACCGCCCGATCAAACTTAATTTCAACTTTTCGCGGTATTTTCCAAACAAACCAGTAGACCACGTAATGACGTGAGCTGACAGTTGCGTTTTGTTACATCATCAACAAATGAACATTTAGTATTGATGTTTTTTTAATTATTTTTTTGTTTATTATTATCATATTTTAATATCCTATTCCCGACGACAACAAACTCAAAAACATAAAAATCATAAAAGTTGGTCCAGCCGTTCTCGAGTTATAAGTGTTGTAACTAACACAACTTTCTTTTATATATATAGATTTTATAGTTTCTTACAACACATGCGTAAAGAAAAGGATACTAAAATTGTATTTTTAGCCATCATATAGATCAATTACAACGATTGAAAATTAAAAAAAAATACGGGGATGAGTTATTGGATCTGCAGACGTCTCTAAAGTCTACGCGAATAATATACAATTTAATAGTGGTAGGACCACGTTGTGGACAGTCCTCTATGTAATAGCGGGCCGGTCTGTCCGGGGTAGTACCACACTCTCGCAGAAGATCGACGTCTGAGTAATGGCAATGTGCTATTGCGCTTCGTTCGCGCGAGCGAGAGAGCGAGAAGCCCAACTGGGGTGGGTTTGGGGTTTGTATTGGTATGGGCTATGATTCATATTTGTGCGATCCACAAACTGTTGTTCTGAGTCTGAGTGTAACTTATCTGCGTTAATTATATGTTTGTAAAGACCTGCGCAATACAAGGATTATTTCTTTAGTACAAGGTAGCGTTTATAAAAAAAGAAATAAAAATGCTTCGTTACAATATCTGCTTGAAATAGATATAGAATTGTATTCGTTATAATAACATTTTTATAATGTCCAGTGATGTCGCTATCCGTGTGGTGACGGAGTAAGAATACAATTCACCACCCCCTATCTTACACGTGGATGATAGTAAGAGACGATTAAGGAATATAAAACGCATATAGCATCTATGCAAGAGAAGGAAAACTCGAAACAAAACACTATACCAACACGTCTGACTAGCGCGGTATACCGCGCTAGTCAGACGTGTTGGTATAGTAGTAGTTTAACTTCTCTCCCATTGAGGAGGAGGCTCGAACACAACAGTGGGACATATATGGGCTGTGATGATGATGATGAATGTGCAGTAATATGGTGAATTTAAATTCTTGGATAATGCACTATGATTCATAAGTAACTCCGTGAGAAGGTACTTGTTAGTAATACGGGGCCCTTAATTGTACCCTTTAAATGACAATAGGCTTGAACCCTTTTACGTGGGTCTGAAAGTTAGAGATACGTAATATGATTGCGTAAATCTCTGTTTATTCCTTCGATGTAAAAGCTGAGTCTTTAAATAAGTAATTAGTAAACCAAAATATTCGTATACATTTATTTTTTCTTAGATATGCCATTAACAATATGGTACCAATATTATTTAATTACCAGCGTTCAATTTATATATATTACATATTATTTATATATTACATATCCTCAATCATTCATTATATTATATATATCATTATATTATATATTACATACCTTCAATTATAAGTAATTAAAGTGTAAAATCGCTTCCCGGGACTTTAAATATTAAGGCCTTCATACAATTATAGAGAAAAATGTCCTCCACGTTTCTTTTTAATGGCAACATTACTTGTTATAAATGAGTTCAAAAAACTGCTATTTAAAGCTTTCAAGACGAATAATTATGATATTGTGATTGCACTTTTTATTTATTATTTGTTTTTTTTTTGTATTTTTTCGTATCTAAGGGTAGACTTACCTATCAGATATATAAATAAATAAAATAAATGTCCGTTTGTAATCAAATAAAAGTCAAATAAAAATGTTACACTGAATGCTTATCAACTAATTATATTAAAAATATTGCTACTAACAATAATATAACAATTTTAAACACATTTGTCTAACTATTTGTTCTATGTAGTCTTTGTAATGCCGCTATTGATCGCTATTATTTTGATGGAGCTTTCACAACGTCAGCCGATTTGCTGATGTTTTAAATAGTAACCTTAGCTATTCATATATGTATTACAATAAGAATTAGGATTCCTTGCAAAAAAAAAACTACAAAATAAAATTGCGATCAATTTTGTTGAACTAGTAAAACAATTACTTATCGTATTCCCATTTTTTTTATGGCAATTGACATAAACGTTTTAATCGGATGTATTCCAAAATAATCATCATCATCTCAGCTCATATGTCCCACTGTTGGGCTCGAGTCTCCTCCGTAATGGGAGGGAAATTGACCTGTTATACCACGCTGCTCACGTGTTGGTATAGGGTTTTGTTTCGAGGTTTCCTTCACTTGCATAAATGTTATATGCCTTTTGTATCCCTTAGTCGTCTCTTATCACCCATGGGTAACATAGGGGGTGGTGATTTATATTCTTACTCCGTCACCATACGGATAAATATAAATTTTAAATTTAAAACTCTTAGTAGAAAATATCTTAATAGTAAAAGAGGCATATCTTACATAAAATAAAAATAAAAATATAATTAAATCCATCGTCCGTTTCTAAGCCATGATGCCACAATCAGCCACACGTTAAATTTATAAAACTCCTCCTTTCACGCGGGGCTTAAAAATGAATATATAACCCATTAACAAAGTTTTGAAGCCTACATCACAAATTTCCCAACTGAATTAGAGTCCATAAAGCAGCAGCATTGCTCAGTAATTAATTTCTGAGAGCTAACACTGCCTTTGAAACGATACTCGCAGAGCAAGGAAAGCTGTTAACAACTTTTAAATGGAATGTGAAGAAGCATATTTAGAATGCTCTTAGATTATTATTAATATAAACTTATGCTAAGCTAGAATGCCATGACTCTTATAAATATAAATAACAAAGTATTTAGTATATTATTATTTAAAAAAATAGGATTTATATTTGCGGTTGTTTTGCATTTTAGCCTAGCCTCTGAACCGCGTGAGGACGATGCTCCGACGGCGAAAGCTGCTGGGGCATCGACTCGAGAGATACCCGCGAGGGTAAACCGGAGGGCGGGCCACCGAAGACAAAGACCGGGTTCCGGTGGCCCGCTCGCTCGGCGTAGAGAGGTACATGTAGGGCGGGTCTATTGGTTCGCGCGCCGCTTCTTCTGTTGCCCCGGACGGATTTAGCGGGCTGCCTACTCCATAGCTCGCCGCCAAAAAATAAAGCCTAGCCTCTGAACCTTCACTAGATATATTTTCTTATACAGAGAGATGTTTTATGTCTATAGCTGATAAGTATGTGGAGGCACTGACCATTAGCAGCAGTATATGTTGATCCAAGTTTATTATATTTTATCTTTATTGTAATTATTCAATATATCTTTAATAATGTTATTCTCCTCAGTATGTACAAAAATATTATCTATTATTGTGTATGGCACGTTGTTAACAATACGGAAATTAAAATAAATAAATTTTACGGCCGGAGTATAAAATTGAACACTATATAATATCTCTAAAATCGACATCGTTCTGCTTTAAAACCATATTACTTGATGTTCAAGTAATATGTGCTCCTCTTCCATTGCATATATTGTAAAAGTTATTGGAAATAGTTTTACGACCGGCCCCCTCCCTGATGTCAACCCTCCTTGGGAATGTAATTGTTGATCAGAAGGCATTAGGTATAGTTGGCCCAGGTCGATATTAAACTCATACGCGTCTTTTATGACATCCACGAGCAAAAGTGCTGGTTGGTAGTATTTGTAGCCGGTACTACATATAATAATATCACTAAAGGATAATATTAAAAATAATAACTTTAGAGATCAAAGTATTATTAATGAATTCTTTTGTCCTTGCCCGACTAAAAGAAACTTCAAGAAAAGGAAATTTTGGAACCATACCGTCTAGTCAACGTTGGATATTACACCACTTTCACCATGGAGGGGGTTTGTGTCAATATGATAATAGAAGGAGAATACATTTATAAGGCTTAAAGTTCTTAAGAAAATTTCATTTTATACTAGTTTTTGAACACACCTTTCAATGTACATTTTTACTATTATCCGTGTTATATGAACCGTGTGGTGACGGAGAAAGAATACAATTAACCATTCTTTTTTTTACACGTAGGTGTCTGTAGAAACGCAGTCAGATATCATTATTGCAACAGAAGAAAAACTCGTATGAAAGTAAAATTAATGCGGTCGAAATGCGATCTCTTCGGAAAATCTGTGGAGTTAGGCTGACCGACCGCATTCGTAACGACGACGTAAGAGAGCGAGTAGGTATGAAAGAGAGTATTGGTGTAAAGATGCGAAAGGGAATGCTCCGATGGTTCGGACATGTGGAAAGAATGCCGAACGAACGTCTGGTTAAGAAGATATACAATGCGAAAGTGGAAGGATGTAGGTACCGAGGGAGACCGAGACGAACCTACCTAGACCAGATCGGTCAGGTACTGAAGGAAGGTGGAGTCAAGAGTCTCCGAAACCGGCGAGCGTGTATGAAGAGAATTATGAATGTTGAGGAAGCGAGTGAAGTATGCAGAGATAGAGTTCTCTGGCATTCTGTTCTCTCTGCCTACTCTGCAAGGGATATGGCGTGATGATATGTATATGTATGTAAGAAAAACTCAATATAAAACCCTGTACTAACCCGTCTAACTAACGTGATATAGTTGGTCTCCCACTGGAGAAGATTCAAGTCCAGCATTGGGACATTTAATTAATACACTCTTTCTATTATCATAAATAGCACTTACATGTTTTTACTTATGTTAATTTTGATTAATCAAGCTATTTATTAGTGTTATCGAAGGATAGAAAACGACTCATCATCATCTCAGCTCATATATTTCCTACTGTTGGGTTCGAGCCTCCTCCATAATGAGAGGGTAATTGACCTACTATACCACATTGGTCAGACGTGTTGGTATAGGGTTTTGTTTCGAGTTTTCCTTCTCTTGCATAGATGTTATATGCGTTTTATATCCCTTAGTCGTCTCGTACGATCACCCACGGCTAAGATAGAGGGTGGTGAATTGTATTCTTACTCCGTCACCACACGAAATGAATGAATGAAATGAAGGAAAACGACTATTATTCAGGAAATAAATAAATATACAGACAACATACAGATTTATATATTAGCGTAAACGCCAGCAATGATAATAGAATCATATTTTTCTTAAAAATGAAAAATGTTAGCTTTAACAATAAATAAACGACTGGCTACCATTGTTGATTCAGAATTTATACATTATTCATGAGTACATACGTTGGGAGATCGCATCGTAACCACATTTTTACAATGGCATGACACAAAAATTCACTTAGGCTTATACAGTACTAAACTATTCATTCGGTTATAATATGGAAAGAGGGATTTGAATTGTCAATATTATGAAACCTAATATTTGTATTCCCTTCACATAACGAGCATATCATAGAAAATATTTTTGTGGACCGAAAGAATCTTTTTCAAGTGCCAACCCTCCGGTAACCCAGCCGCTCCGGTATTTTTTATGATGGTATTTTTTTGTTGAATGAAAACCTTAAGTAAAAAATAATGTTATTTTAAGTACATTCTACTTTTTATTATTTTATAATTTATGTAAATAATTACAAATTAATTGTTTTCACTACTTTTTTGAAACATAATAATTACATCATCTATGTAGTCCTAGAACTATTCACCACCCATTACTTTACCGTGAAAGTATGTTCAGATAATATTGTAGCTGGAGCAGGAAAACTCGAAAACATGTATAAACCTGTCTGACCAGAATAAGACGTTAAGGAACTCCATGCAATATGATTTCTCGATACCGATAACAAATTATTACCATTAATAAAATATCAACTTCTAGTTCTGTATCAGTTATTAAATAAATGCCCAAAATATTACACTAATCTCTTTCTTCTTCAGCTCACGTACATATGTCCCATTATTGGTCAGCTCTCCCCCACAGTAGAAGTACACGACATGACGGGTGTAGTAAATGATTTTTCCAATTTTCTACTCATATCCATTCATCTTTTATAACATCCACTGGCAAGAAAAACTTGATGAATGTTATTTTTGATCTATTTCTACACAAAATATACTATTCGTATATATTTATTATATTCGCATAAAATCAAGACTCTTAAAATACTACTCCATATAAAAGTACAAATACAAGACGGGAGCGGGTCTCTCTCGCTTTTTATAACTTATGTGTATGCTGTATTTGTACCGTTTTGTTGTTAATTTTATTTAACTCCAGGTTGCCTAACAAATTAAGGACGGAAAAGCTTAAAGCGTTAATTGTTTTATTAAATTCTTATAAAGTTGCGAATTAATTTTTATTGGCATTAAAAAAGGTCTGTATTTTAATTAATTAATTTGGAGAGACTTAAAACGTTGATCCTGCTTCGTTCCGAGGCTACCCTCTTTGGTACTGAATTATGGTACTGGGTTAGGCACAAAATGTTGTTGAGTTTATTTATCACGATTAAGTTGTCAATAACGAGTACGAAATCTGAAAATGTACTCAAGGTATAGAAAATAGGTGCATTCTTTTTTCGTAAGATTAATGCCATTTTTTACCAAGGAGCCCTAAAGTTCTGGTAATATCTAAAGCGTTAGAAATGACATACATATAACATACATACATACATATCATCACGCCATATCCCTTGCAGGGTAGGCAGAGAGAACAGAGTGCCAGAGAACTCTATCCTTGTATACTTCACTCGCTTTCTCAACATTCATTCACATACATATAACATTGATTTAATATATTTATATATTTTTAGATATTACATACAATTTTACTTTATTTATTTTCAATTAATTATTATGTGTCATTTATATTGCCTTAGATGCTTCTTAAAATCTAAATGGTGTTGGAACAAAAACCGTACATTATACTTTCGGAGATAGGAAAAAATTAAATATAGAAAATTTTGGTTTGGTCACCTTAAGTATTCAAATCAAATCATTTATTATGCATAAGGGCACTTACATATTGTCAATTTTACACATTTTCTTTTTAAATTAATTATATTGTTATACGTCACCAATAATTGAAAGACCAATAGTTTAATACATATACTATTTTCTATTTTATTTTTCTTTTTAACTCTTATGCCTATTGTTCACCAACGACTTTTAAAATTTAGGAATCATCTAAGAAAATATAAAGGTCATATAAAATTAATATTAATTAATTAATTAACATCAAGTTTGTATGTCTTAAATCATCATCTCGCCTCAGTTCATTTCTATCATACTATTGGGCTCGAGCCTCCTGCAAAATAGGAAGAAAATTGACCTACTAATAAAATAAAATATTACACGAGTCAGACAGTTTTGGATAGAACTTTATATCAAGTTTTCCTTCTCTTGCATAGATATTATCGGCTAATTACATCTCTTTGTCGTCATTTACGCTATCCACGGACAAGAAAGGGGGTGATGAATTATATTACTACGTAATGAAAATTAAATAAATAAATAATACGAAAAGAAAGTTTTATATTAATGGATTTTAAATAAAATAAAACGTATAAAGAACACATAATATTGATATAATATATAGATATAACATTGGAGCATTGGGACAACTTCTCGGTAGCCACCACCTCAACCTGAAGGCACGTGTAGCAATACATAACGCAGTGCTTGTCCCAACATTACTGTATGGAAGCGAGAGTTGGGTATGCAGAGAAGAGCATAAAAGTAAAATAAATGCGGTCGAAATGCGATCTCTACGGAAAATCTGTGGAGTTAGGCTGACCGACCGCATTCGCAACGGCGACGTAAGAGAACGAGTAGGTATGAAAGAGAGTATTGGTGTAAAGATGCGAAAGGGAATGCTCCGATGGTTCGGTCATGTGGAAAGAATGCCGAACGAACGTCTGGTTAAGAAGATATACAATGCGAAAGTGGAAGGATGTAGGTACCGGGGGAGACCGAGACTCACTTACCTAGACCAGATTGGTCACGTACTGAAGGAAGGTGGAGTCAAGAGTCTCCGAAACCAGCGAGCGTGTATCAAGAGAATGAATGTTGAGGAAGCGAGTGAAGTATGCAAGGATAGAGTTCTCTGGCACTCTGTTCTCTCTACCTACCCTGCATGGGATATGGCGTGATGATATGTATGTATGTATGTAATATTAATGTAACGTGTCATTTATGTTGCGTATTACTTAAAAGTTAGGGATTGTTGTTGAAAACAATATTAATTTATATTAGCTGACCTAAAAGACTATATTCTGTACAGATTTAAAAAAAATCAATCGCAGCGTCACCTACTTACCGAGTCTTAATGCATTGTTTTGGTGGTCTAAAATCATTCTTGTTTTATTGCCATTCCAATGAAACGATTATTTGATTCATCAGTTAGCCTTATTCAAAAAATACATTTTAACGGAGAAAGAATACATTTCACCACCTCTTATTTTACCCGTGGGTAATCGTAAGAGACGATTAAGGGGTATAAAATGCAGATAACATTTATGCGAGAGAAGGAAAACTCGAAACAAAACTCTATACCAACACTTCTGACCAGCGTGGTATAGTAGGTCAATTTCCCTCCCATTACGGAGGAGGCTCGAGCCCAACAGTGGGATATATATGAGCTGAAGTGATGAGATGATGACGATAACAATTTAAACGGACATAGATTTATTTTTGTGTTTTATATATCTATAGATTTCTATTTTATTATACAATAGCATTATAATACTTAACTGGTAAATGTGTTATGTCATATTTTGTTAACAATTTAATTTCAAAGACTAAAAGTAACAAACAATGGCTTTACTTGTATACACATTATTGTGCTCCATTCATCCCTAATTTCTGCGCATTGTCCTTCAATACAATTTTAGTTTTTCATGTTGTGACAGTAATACAATTTATCTTTCCGCCCATACATCAGAACAGACAGGGTAGGATATCAACAAGTGTCAAGATATAAATAAATCGTGTCTACAGTCGTCCTTAATTTCACCCGCACCAATACGCAAGGGACATATTATATCCATATATTCCGGCTGACCCACCGTTAAGATATCCCATATAAAAAAGTTATGTGTAATAATAGGCTTTTGCTGTCAGAGTGTATATATTTTATGAATTTTTATCTTGTATTCCTTTTACTAAAAAAACTATTTTGTTTATACTATAACTACATTGTTTTTAGAGTTATCACAAGCGTTTTTGTTGTTTAAAATTGACTACAATAATGGAATGTTAACTAATTTATAACTGAAAATACGTATATAAAGAGAGCTTTTCAAAGTACATAATTTGCTTATTTTATATATATATATTATATTCCCAAGTGGGGTTATAATTAGGCTAGCCGTGAGTCATAAAACTACTGCCAATAACTTTTATAATATATAGGTACGATGGAAGAGGAGTACATATTGCGTTAACGCCAAGTAAATGGGATAAGACCAAGATACTGATGATGATTTATCTTGCCATGCCATTTTATATTTCCGTCGTTCGTGGACGATATTTGAATACAATTAGTTACCACCCCTTCCTTTCCAGTGGGAGTCATTAAAACTGTCCGAGTGACTAAATGAATAGCAAAATGTCTTAGAAAAAATTATAACTCTAATTGCGATCGAGTAATGATGTGTCAATCGTGGCGATTATGGTGTAATCCTCTTTCGAGAGGTCCATGTGCAACAATATATATAGTAGGCTAATTGGTGTGTTAGTGGTTAAGATAAGACCTTCCGTGCCAATACAATAGGTTCGATTCCTTCGTATGACAATACTTTGTGCGATTTACAAACTGATGTTCTGACTTTGGGTGTAATTTTTCTGCGTTAATTGAATGTTTGTAAAGTCGTCCGCAATACAAGGATTATTTCCTTAGTGCAGAGCAGTGTCGTTTAATAAAGATACCACGATTAGCAGTCGGATAAAATCGAAGTTTAAATTAAAATCTATCAACAATAATGTGCCTGCATTATATTTTAAATAGAATTTAATGAACATTTGTGTATACTTAAATTTTATAACTTTCATAAAATTATTTAGAATAATTTATATACTGCTATTACCACCTGTCTTTTAAAAATCTTATTACATAAGAAATTAACCAAATAAATTATTCAACGTTTATAGCTTCAAGTCACTCATAATTCAATGTTATAACCTTAATGATCATAAAAAGCAATGACAAAAATAATAACTATGAAATATTCGCGGCGCGCCCACTACACTACAATATATTACCGTTGAGTTATGGAAAAAGGGACCTCGACTGAATTATGAAGACAATTTCAAACAATCGCAGGCGACTAAAGCGGTATTAAAAGCCAGTCCCATTGGGTTGATAAACCTCTTTGTACGTTGACATATTGATATCTCTAAAGAGTTTCATATTTTTTTAAATACTGACTAATTGGCAACAATTAGAAATGCTTGCACATAAAATGCAATAAATCGATATTAGTGAACTATTCAATACACTGATTTATTGTTATGATGTATTCGGCTTCCCTATTAATTATGTGACAGCCATATTTACATTATTTTAGAGATAATATAATCATCTCAGCTCATACACGTCCCACTATTGGATTCGAGCCTCCTCCACAATGGGAGGGAAATTGAACTACTATACCACGTTATATGCATTTTATATCCCTTAGTCGTCTCGTACGATCACCCACGGGTAAGGTAGAGGGTGGTGAATTGTATTCTTACTCCGTCACCACACGGAAATATAACATGTGTCAATCATGTCAATGTTCAATGCAAAATTTAAAAAATTCGAAATTGGATGCGTGTATAGAATAGGAACTGCGTTTATTTTCATCACAAGAAAAAAAACTGCGTTGCTAGTGAATTATAGAACTGCGTTTGATTGACATTGCAACTTCCTGTCTTTTTAGTTCAATGCTTGCGACTGCTGATTATGAGAACCTGGGCTCGTTTCCTCGATTGACCGTAGAATATTAGAGTTTCTGCTTAAGAAAAATCTATAGCTGATTCAAGAGCATCCAAAACATTTAAATTCCTTGGAACATCATTCAGAAAGTCATCAGGAGGACCAGTAAAATTAGCTGCAATCAATAAAAAATATAGCTTATTTTATGATCAGTAATATAAGCTATTGGCCGTATTAGTAGAGATTATGGGCAACCATAATAACATCCTTACGGCGAAGTGAGCACAGACCATAACACGCCAAAAAAAAATAAAACATTTTCTGTAGAATTTTTTAAATAATTTTTCGCAAGCGCGAGCTCCTTAATCTATGTCGGGATGCTAGACGGCAATCCGCTTATACAATGTTATTTGCGCATGAATAAGCAGTAATATTAACCAGATTTTTTAATGGAAATTTTAAAAAGCAACGTTACGTTTTTTTTAAATGTCCATTGCCGTATGCATTACTAGCAGTGCTAACAGTCCAATGAAATGACGAGGAATAATTACATGATGGGCATCCCCACATGCTGCCATACAAAGCGCCGCCGGTATGGTAGTATATTGGTCTAAATACAGACCTCCAATGCTGGATAATTCTTAGTGTGCGTCAAACCATTTAATATTGTATTTGTAAATTACCTCACGACATAGCAACTTATTACTACGTGCGGGGTGGGGTGTCAATAAAAAAGGCAACTTATCAAAATAAAAGACAACTTATGTCTTCGAAGTATGTTTAAAACTTTAATAGAAAGAATGTATAATAAAAGGCTTAATACGTATTAATTACTATCTGTAACATAATGATGATATGATTTCTAATATTTACTCGCCTAAAACACAATTGAAATAAAACTACTTTTACGGATTCTATCGCGTTTGTATTTGATTTTTATTTTTGCGGAAAACTAAAAATCAAATACAAACGCGATAGAATCGGTAAAAGTAGTTTTTATTTCAATTAAGTACTAGGTATTAGAGATACCTAGTATTGAAGTTTATTGTCTATAATATCATTTTGTATAATTGCTGTCTTAACGTAAGTATGTGGATTTTTTAATTTTTGACACATACAATTGTAGTTTAAAAAAAATAATTGAAGTAAAATAATTAATATGTTGTAATTTTTATGTGGTATATTATAATTGTGGGTGCAAGACACGGTCCGTGTTTATTAAATTTTCATCCATCCATCATTCATTGGTTATCCTAAAATAAGTAGATAAATTAATATTTTTCCTAATATTGTACTCACAGGAAAACAGAACAAATATAATACGGCTGTTTTCATTTGAACTTGTATACAATATATAAAACGTAGATAACTTTCAATTGTGTTTCTAAACAAAAATTGTTTAACTTTCCGTATTACGTAGTATTAAGGTTAAGGTACAATGTATTTTTCATTATAATAAAGTAAGAATTGAGCGGCTATGAGATTTTTTTTCGAAGCTTTCGCTATTCGCTTTTGTCATTAAATTGGTGTTATGAAGATTAGGTTTATGATAATATTCTCATTATCCGAAGAGTTTATTGAGCCGTTAGTCACGGATTTGACTCTTCATATTGAGAGATAATTTTTAATATCATAAATATCTGTAAATGTTTTTTGGAAACAATTTTAACTAATGTATTTATTCAAATTTTAACCGTGCAACTGAGATAGATGTTTTTGCTGAATCCTCATTGATACAGTGGCGTGTGCAATAGTCAATCAATGAATTTTTGAAGTTTTGGGTTTAGATAACTCCCTTCTATTACGTCAGACTCAATAGTGATGGGACCACACTGTTGACAGTTTTCTGTCTACAACCGCGGACCACACTTTGGCAAAAAATTGACGTCTGAATGGCAATATGCTGCTGGGCTTCGCTCGGCGAGTGATAGAGCTGGCTGCCCCACTATCTGGATGGGTTTACCATAGTAAACAACTGTTTGGCTGTACCTTTGGTATTGCAAATGTCTATGGGCGGCAGTAACACTTACCAACAGGTGTATTTTTTTATGGGGGCGGGCTACGGTACGTCGAACCACGCTAATCCTTCCGGGGCGACAAGAAAAGCGGCGCAAGACCCCGTAGACCCGCCCTACAACGTACCTCTCGCCGCCGCACGGGTGAGTCACTGACCAACATAGTGCTGCTTGTTCGTTTGCTACCACAAGCAATAAAAAAAAAGAATAACATTCAAAAAATGAAATGAATATTTGTTACAATATAATACAATACTTGATACGGGAAATAAAATATAACATTTAAGCACAGATATAATATGGCGGTTTTATCACAATACGATTTCTTACAAACAACCTTCATCATGCAATAGAATTATCCGAATCCGAATGTTTATTTATTTTATTGTATTGAATACTCAGATAAGTGAATTAGGCGCCTTTATTGACCCAATCGTGAAACGATTAGTAATTTTTTGAAGTCATTTATTCATATTGGTGTATGATATAAAATTATATTAAAATAAAAATATTTTTATTTTAATTACTGAATTTTATAATTTCACTCTCCGTGTGGTGAATCCGAGGGAGTAAGAATGTAAATCATCATTTGCTGTCTTACCCGTTAGTGTTATAAAAGGGGACTAAAGAATTTTAAATACAAATAACATCGACACAATAATAGGAAAGCTCTATTAAAAACTTTATAACAACGAAGACTGGCCAGCCGGGTATAGTACGTCAATTTTCCTCTCACAGTGCAGGAGGCCCGAGCCCAACAGAGGCACGAATGTGAGATGAGATGAATTTCATGATTTAATAAAGAATAATAAATATAAATTAATAGAAAAGAATTTAAGTAGCGCAAAATACATATTTAATTTTTACAACTAAATTATATTTTATTGAATCTGTTGATCTATGTAACGAGTTAGAATACAGTAAATAAATACTTCTATAATTCTATGATGGTTTTTGACTCATGAGTTTCATTTGGTTTGTCCATAGTTGGGGGAAGGGGTGGAGTTGACGTTGGGTGAGCTGCGCGCCATGGCGTTACGCCAGCAGCAGCAGATCGACACACAGCACCAGCTGCTCTGTGCGAAGGAGCAGCGGCTGCGTTACCTCAAGCAGCAAGAGGCTAGACAACATCAGGTCAGTTTCATATAAAGTCTAACAAATACATAGATAGCGTAGTGCTTTAAATAGCGGCATCCCAAGCTAAATATCATATGTCTTCAGTAGGTCTTCACTCAGGAGATTTATTTGTGGGATTTTCTTAACGAGAAAAAATAATCTTTATTGCGGAATATTTTTTAAATAACAAAAAAATCACAAATTTTCCCTTTAATAAGTTACTACTTGAAAGTATTATATTTTGTTCGAGGTAATGGGATATTGGTTGGTAAGTTGCAGGCTATGTTTCACTTAGTATCATAATGGAGTACAACTTACCTCTTTTCATGCAATGTATTTAAGAAAATATTTCATCATATAAATACTTACACGAACATCAACAATAACAGGAAAATTGCCCTGTTTGAACACGCTAGACGGTGTGGCATATGTTTTTTCCGAATTAACCTTTTCTTGCAGAGACTCGGCTTATATCTCTTCACGTAGGAAAGAAGAGGATAAGAAAATACACGGCAGTGATGGAGATATATTTTAATCTTAACACAACATGACAAAAACGTACTTGCTTACAAATTAATTCGAAGAAAAAATAAATCCTTAGATTCTTAGTAGTCTTGTGAATATTGTAAATAAAATTAAATTATTTAAATATTCTTCTAAAATAAAAAGACCTACTCGATGTATTACCAGAAAATGAAAGTTGTATACAAAACCGATAAAAATTAGTTTTACTTCTGGTGTACAATATTTAAACGAATTTACAGAAGAACTTATTATTCGGACGAATGGACATGAGCAGTGAAGCAATTATAGTATCCGCAGATCTACTTCGGGATGTAATTGGTTTGAAGTCGATCGGACCATTTTCAACGTTTAATTCTTTGCCTAAATATATAATGACTGCTAAGAATAAAAACCCTTTCCACAATTAAGTATATTGCTGTATTCGAAGTCTCGAGTTTCTATTGTGATATTGATGACGACAAATTTTATCGGTTTGAAACCAAGTTTTGAGAAAACTTACGGGACGTTTAGAATCTGATATTTCAGTAATTGTACCATTTGACGATAAAGTTTCTTCAAACCGTATTACTTTCGAGCGATTAAGGCACTGCTTTATGTAACTGTTAGATTAATAGACGCCAGATTATATAGACTATTTATTGCATTTTGGCTCTACAAATAGGTTTTGAAGGAATAATCGAGCTTTAATAACCGTTTAAAACTCAAGATTGGGTTGGACTCTGTCAGTATTTTTGCCTTGACTGTCCATTGATAAATATAAGTTTGTAAACATTGGTCTCTAAAGTGGTGACCGAGTAAGAATATGTCGGAGAGGGAGTAAAATTTCAGACCGGGTTTGAATGATTTGGGTGACCAGGCTTAACCTGTAATTGAAAATTTGCATATACGTTATAAGATATTATCATCATTAATGAAATTTAGCATTTAATATGCTTAATTATTTATAAAAATCCGATAACGAAGCGAAAAATGATGTTACAAGCGGGATTCGAACCCGTGCCTATTAGGATTCCGGCCTAATCGTGCTGCCACTACACCACCGTGAACTATTGTAGGACATGCAAATCTCGCTTCGCATCATATTTACGTCTTAAGGTGACGTATGTCATCTACCCGACAATGTTTACACATTGTTATAGGCTTAATACTTGAAACTTTACAGTTAGCAATTCTAACTGCATACTACTATTCTACTGCATACTGAATTTATAAAAACCCGATAACGAAGCGAAAAAAATTATCGTTATAGGGTTTTATAAATAATTAAGCATATTAAATGCTAAATTTCAGTAATTTGAATAACAAGGTTGTGTCATCGTTTAATACAATTCTAACTGCAAAGTTTGAAGTATTAAGCCTATAACAATGTGTAAACATTGTCGGGTAGATGGCATACGTCACCTTAAGACGTAAATATGATACGAAGCGAGATTTGCAAGTCCTACAACAGTTCACGGTGGTGTAGTGGCAGCACGATTGGGCCGGAATCCCAATAGGCGCGGGTTCGAATCCCGCTTGTGACATCTTTTTTCGCTTCGTTATCGGGTTTTTATAAATATCATCATCATTCTTCTACTCTTATCCCAATTATTTGGGGTCGATACAATATGTACTCTTCTTTCATAGTACATATTGTAAAAGTTATTGGCAATAGTTTTATAACCGGCCTGCCTGACGTAAACCCTCCCTGGGAATATAATCGTTGACCAAACGGCATCAGATGGAGTTGGCCTAAGTCATTATAAGGCTCTTAGTGGTCTCTTAGGACACCCACGAGCAAAGCAAGTGTGAGTAGTATTCGAAGCCGCTACCACACAGCTATACGTTATAAGATATATAGATACATATTTGTTAGTTGTTATCCGGACTATAGGTGAGCGCTAAGGGTTCTCAACCCTATATAGAAATATACGACATACCTTCTTTCATATAAAAATGCCGTTGCCGCGAAAGAGAATATTAACTTTAAAATGATCGTCGGTCATAATATATAGGCGAAGTCTCGAGAATGGCTATTATAAAATAATGTATGGGATAACATCATAACATATTCAATCTGCCCGACCTAACAATATTGGCATATATTCTTATTAGGGTAGTTCCTGCTTACCCAATCTTGACCGTCAGGTAATAAATAACGAATATTAAAAGATCAACGTACACTATATCTTGGAATTTATAATCCGTATTTGTTACCCAGCATTATAATAAAAATGACATTTGACTCGTCTCAATTATTTTATCTGTGTTGGCTTGTAAAACGTATTCTCTAAAGGCGAAATTAAATTCAAAAGCTAATAAAACATTAAGAACAACGACCAAAGTAAATTTTAGATATAAAATGTTGAAGGGTTGAGCAGTAACTTTTAGTTTTCAGCCTCCAAGGGACTAAGCGTACTTATTAGTGAGGCTTTTACGATGTGATTTCCCTCAGTACCGTTGTTGTTTTTTTTGTACGCAAAAACTTGAAAATCGTTTACAATATTTATGCGATTAAATATGCAACAACAGCTTGTTACGTTTGGATAAATTACATAAAATAAGTAAAAATTACGATTAATAACTATATTTTTCTTGCGGTGATAAAGTAAGAATATAATTTACCAGTAAGAAAAGGGGTCTACGCGTGAATGTGAGCAGAACCAAAATAATGGTCTTTGAAAGAGATAAAACCTGAACAGATGTAAGAGTAACAATAGGTAACAATTGGGTATGCAGAAAAGAGTATGATAGTAAAATTAATGCGGTCGAAATGCGATCTCTGCGGAAAATCTGAGTCGGAGTTAGGCTGACCGACCGCATTCGTAACGACGACGTAAGAGAGCGAGTAGGTATGAAAGAGAGTATTGGTGTAAAGATGCGAAAGGGAATGCTCCGATGGTTCGGACATGTGGAAAGAATGCCGAACGAACGCCTGGTTAAGAAGATATACAATGCGAAAGTGGAAGGATGTAGGTACCGAGGGAGACCGAGACTAACTTACCTAGACCAGATCGGTCATGTACTGAAGGAAGGTGGAGTCAAGAGTCTCCGAAACCGGCGAGCGTGTATGAAGAGAATTATGAATGTTGAGGAAGCGAGTGAAGTATGCAGAGATAGAGTTCTCTGGCACTCTGTTCTATCTGCCTACCCTGCAAGGGATATGGCGTGATGATATGTGTGTATGTATAAATTTACCAGCTTTTCTCTCATGTGGGTATAAAAGGCGACCAAGAGATGTATGTAAGTAGATAACATCAATGAAAGGGATGATAAATTCAAAATATAATATTATGATTGCCATATTAGGGTCATAAGAGAAATATTATCTACAAGAAAATGAGAAAAGAAGATAACTTACAAGAGAAATTTTGGATGTGTTACACATCTGCTTAGCATTTAAATATAAGGATGTAACAATGTACTTATGTATAAACAACATAATTAATGTATTAAATTAATATATTGTGTTAGATTGAGGGAAAATTATGTCGGAAGCTTTACCGGCTCACGAATTATCATTAAAATTCCTTATATCTTCCATTTTTGTTGTTTAGTATGGTATTTTTACTTAATCTCGCAATACAAATATATGGTATTTTATTCTGTAGCTTAAAGGGGATATTTTAAGTATAATTGTGCAATCCATGGATTTAAAATTTTAGACCTTATAATCTTAATATAAATTTTGCTGCCACAAATCCAACAATGAATATTTTTAAATAAAATGTTCTCATGAGTATTAGACCTTATAGCTGATTATACAATATTAATTTGATTCTATTATTACCATTATTTTGTCGTCTCTTTTTTAGGACATCTTCGGAGCAATGTATTTTTATTATAAACGTATTATTAATAATAATAATAAAATCCCAATTGTAATGTGAGAATGTAATATTTTAAGCATTCAATTTTATTTCGTGAAAATTAAGGACCGTAAAGAATGTTACAGAAATGCAATAATTTTCAATAAAATTTCATAATGACTTCTAATGTTTACGCGAGTATTACACATTTGAAATAAAACTACTTTTACGGATTATATCGCGTTTGTATTTGATTTATAATTTTCCGACGTTTCGAACACTTTACAGTGATCATGGTCACGGGAGGACTGAGGTGTCTTACGTCCAATATGTCATTGTTATTACAGAAATTTATTTATATCTACCCTATAAGATATTAAATTTTGACCCACATTTTTATACAAAATTTGTAAAGTGTTCGAAACGTGTTCGAAACGAAAGTGTTGTAAAGTGTTCGAAACGTCGGGCAATTATAAATCAAATACAAACGCGATAGAATCCGTAAAAGTAGTTTTATTTCAAAAATTTCATAATTTGTTAACTAGGTATTCATTTTTCTTAATTAGTTAGGTGTTCATATAGTCCAAATAATAGCCTGGAAAAGTCGCTCAGCGTACTATGGAGAGGGCTATGCTCGGTATTTCTCTACGTGATAAAATCCGAAATACGGAAATCCGTAGAAGAACGGGTGTAACCGACATAGCCCGAAGAATTAGCACGTTGAAGTAACATCGCTCGACGAACCGACAACCGTTGGGGAAAAAAGGTTCTCGAGTGGCGACCACGAATCGGACGACGTAGCGTAGGACGACCCCCCACTCGGTGGACTGATGACCTCATCAAGGTCGCAGGAAACCATTGGATGCAGGTGGCACAGGACCGTTATAGATGGCATTCTCGTGGGGAGGCCTATGTCCAACAGTGGACGTTTACGGGCTGATGGATGGATGGATAGATGAATAGCCTGCATATTTTTATAATATGTTTTCTTAAAATCAACATAATTTCAGGAAAATAAGTAGAGACAATTTAGATTAACTTTTAAAGAAATTGTTCTGATTAATTATAGCCAGTCGCAATGTTAAGAAAAGAAAAAAAGATGACGGTGTAGTACGGATACACATCAAACACTTGGAGCACCTATATGCCTATAGTTCAGCTGTTTAACCTTCTGCTTTTTAGGCCACTAAGGGAGATGAACATTCTCCATAAGTGACTAGGAATTTGGCATACCGGGTTGACCAAACTAAGCTAGCTAGCTAAACTAGCTAGTCTACAAGTCTACTAAGCTAGCTAGCTAAACTAGCTAACTAAACTAGCTAGTCTACAACAAAGTAAAGCTGAAGTTAATTACACTCAATTGCCAATGAAATACGCTCCTTAACTTCAATGTTAAAATAACGTAAAAAATTTATAAAGTAATGAATATTTGGCTCTATTAATCAAGTTCAACGGATCAAAAATACAATTTTTTTATGAAGACCACAAATATCTATTTTATCTTACTGTTAGGTGTTTTATGAGTGAGGCTTTCTTGAGAATCGTAAATTATTTGAGGACTTTATTTCTTTATCTTCCATTCATAACAATAGATATTTTTTGAACCATTTAATTAACGTTAATATCATGTGCAAATCCTAGTTAATTTCACAATGTCATAAGTTACATACATAATAAGTTATATGCATAATAAGTTACATACATTTTATTATATATTACTATAGACAATAAAACTAGTAATTGATAAGTTAGCCTTTTCATCAGTATCTTTATTTTAAATTTCAAACTATCCTAACGTTTAGCTAGATTGTTTTAAGAGTTGGTTTGTTGACCATGCCCTGAAGTCAGACAATCGTAGTGAAGGTAGAAGGCGTACGTAGTACCTTCGCATCCTGCCTGGCTACCATCTGTAGAATGAATCAGCGTGGACCATTGTCCGCTTTATGGTTTGCTTGTTGTATTATAACCTCGCAAATAGAGTAGCCTCTGCTAGAGCTGATCAGCACTTTAATGATTACCGGAAGCGACAGGTCTCCACCAATGTCCACCATCAAATCCTGTC
The DNA here is from genome assembly GCA_905163515.2 of Lymantria monacha. NCBI lineage: Eukaryota > Metazoa > Arthropoda > Insecta > Lepidoptera > Erebidae > Lymantria > Lymantria monacha. The sequence goes on along the minus strand of LR991094.1, from coordinate 19,282,116 downwards.
TTTGAGACCCCAAGAAGGTCATTCCCGTGAGCCGTATTGATAGGCAAATGACACCGTAAACCTTGGAAGTTTGTTCTTGTGCAATGTGCAGGTACTTATTAAAACATCCATGCCTGGTAAGTACCTACCTTATTCGGAACGTTAAGGTGCCGTGCTATATCCAATCTAACAATAAAAGTGTGGCCAGAGCGCTTTCACTATTTCCCGAGTTATTGCAAGGGACTCCAGGTCTTATCTCTATCATCGGATTATGGTTCTTTAAACCATCGCTTGAACTCTACCCATTGTCCATTCAGAGTATTACTAACCCTAACTTCCTGCACATTAATGCGGGTTCCGAGGAGAGAACCCCGGTGTGGCTCGTGAAAAAAATGCCTTCATTACGTGTAATGAGAACCTTAAGGCCAGCATGCTAGTATGGCTCACAGCGAGCGTTCTCTTAACATTTTATAATATTACATATTTACCTTGAATTTTAGAATAATATCCTGCTAATTTACTCTCACTCGTACAATTACTTTAAGAGTATGCAATTTAACTGGTTAAAAATTTCATACCATATTTAAACATGTACTTCATTATACGTACCAATTATTACCATAAAAAAGTTTGGACAAAACCCGGGTTATTTAAAATTGTATTGTAGCTGGCATGACAAAAACCATTACATACTAAAGAAGTGTAAATTTTAAAAAAGGAATTTAAAAATTCGGAGTATAAAATAAAATATTTATTACAAAACAAAAGAGGCTGCAAAGTAAATGAAACGAAAATTCTTTGTTCGAATGTATCAAAGTTTTATGATTACTTTTGTAATAATAACTGGATAATTTGTAAGTTAAATTTGGCTCGTTTTGATTTCGTAATTGACTGTAACAGTTAATCATTTAAAGTTGTAAAATTCAATTTTGTTTTACGCTGTTTAGTTTCCGTTGTCGATCTTGAACATTAAATTAAAGGAACAATGAAATTACAGACATTGCTTATAAGCTTAAAAGTAGGTTGTTTTATTATAGTAGAATAAAAAATATTTGTCATTACCTATATCTAATCTCTATTTTCTCAAGTGTACTTTGCAATTATTAGTATTTCTTATATGATCACGCACATACTCGAACTGTTAATTAGAATTATGATTTCTTGCATACCTAGACAATCATTCTTTCATCAGACTGTTGACATCTACTTTTGGATATAGGCTTTTTAAAAGGGATATTACAATAATTGCTACGTTCAGTAGGCGGGTTAGCGAATGCGTAAGGTTTTGCCCTTTCGAATGCTCTTAACGGGTTTTTATGTCTCACGGGTAAGTACGGTTTGATGCTTTTTCCCTTCGTTCATTGTACTCTTAACTCGTCACCACACGAAAACTTTTCTATATGTATATAATAATATATACATATTATCATAAAAATCTATGTCCAGATGAAGAAAGTTTACCGACAACATCAGTTGTTTAGACGGATTGCCGGTTTTGCATCACATGCTAATTTATATCCACGGGAAAGAAAGAAGAATCCATGGGAAAGAAAGAAGAAAGAAAGTATTACAGTCACCATGACTGTAATACTTTTATTTTAACACCATATAACAGTTTTGATCGCTTATAACAGAGAGTTAGCTAACTCGTTATTCCTATTAAGAATTATAGAATTATAATGTTTACCAACACATTTGGGCTGACTGCAATATTTGTTATAAAACTTATGATCAATAGTCGCAAACGTATGATAATCAGAATGAATAAGATAATTTGTTACGATTTGTTAAAAAAAAATCGAGTTAAGGCATAAATTTATCAATTATAGAGAACTGGAAATATACAATTAACGGAATTTAGAACTATAATTTGTGACACAAGGAATTGTTCTCTGTAGGAATTAAATTCGTGACATTCGGCACTGAAGATCAGTACTAGATTCATTATGCTATGTGGTCAAATTGCTCCTAAACAACAGCATACCACGATTACCACCTTGCAAATTAACACTTATTTTTAATAATAACTAATTAAAAGAAATATATACGAAATATTAAATATCTTTATATTATTAAAATGCTACGACAGCCTATACTAACATATATTTCTACTATATAATTTATATCACCGATTCAGATAAAATAGTAAATATTTGAAATTTATAAAATTACATATCGTCACGCCAAATCCCTTGCAGGGTAGGCAGAGAGAACAGAGTGCCAGAGAACTCTATCCTTGCATACTTCACTCGCTTCCTCAACATTCATAATTCTTTCCAGACATGCTCGCCGGTTTCGGAGACTCTTGACTCCACCTTCCTTCATTACGTAACCAATCTAGTCTAGGTAAGTTAGTCTCGGTTTCCCCCGGTACCTACATCCTTCCACTTTCGCATTGTATATCTTCTTAACCAGACGTTCGTTCGGCATTCTTTCCACATGTCCGAACCATCGGAGCATTCCCTTTCGCATATATGTATGTATGTATAAAATTACTTTGCTTTTTATAAATTATTCAAAACTAATTTACACATACTTATTGAAATGTATTCACGAAAATCTGACGGTGAGGATACCCATCACAAATAGTCATTATAATATAATCTAATTAGCAAGACAATGGTTTTCAGCAGATTTCATACTCACAATAGTATTAGAATCAATTTATAATTAAAAAGACTGTTAGGAAAGCGAAATAATACAGTTTAAAACTTTTTGTTACGCAATTTATAAAGTAATTTGCATATCTACTGTTTTATAAATCTTAGGGCAATTATCAGCAACAAAATCAGTATCTTTAAGAAAAAATTGTGACCAGATAACACTGTAAAAAATTAAAATCTTCCTGATCTTCATAAATCTTGGGGGCTGGGCTGGACGCGCGTTAGCTAATGCGATATTTATCGCTCGCCTTAAAGAAATAAACTCTTCTCACACAATAAGTACGCCTATAAAATAAACAAAATTACGAAGGACGGAGTTTTATTACAATTTATATTTTTTTTTGTTAGTATCACGCCTTTATGGACCAATGGGTATTCAGATACCCATATATTTTCCTGTAACTGTGAGACCCCCATAATAGGAAGTGAATTCATAGCGATTTATCAGTAATACTTTCAGAATTTATCTTTAGTGAATTTCTTGCAAGATTTTGTATTGATAAGTAATATCTGTGTGCCTCTAGAATATTGAGACAACGATTATATTGTATCAAAATTCGGATCCAATAATTAGTTTAGCTAAATTGATATAGAACTTCTGTTATAACGACGATATGGTGAACATTGAATACTTTAAACCTCCCATGAGGATAAATGCTCAAAATTATTGGAAACAAAGGTAAAAACAAATTTAAAACAATAGCAGTTTTCTATATTAATATGTTGCAAAATATACACTTAACATCTATGGAAGATAAGGAAAGGTTGAAATAGAACCCTATACCAAGCCGGTCAAACTGGCGAGGTGTAGTAGGTCAATTTACTTCATCGTGGAAGAGGTTCGAGGCTAGTAGCGGGACGTGTATAAGCTGAGATGATGATACTGATGAATATGTTACATTAATTATCCTATTCACCAACAAAAGCACACCCTATAAATCGTAGTACTGGGATAAACAGGAGCTGAGCAGTGACCATAAATAATAGCATATCGAAAAAATCTTGATAATATACAAATGCGATAATAGAAAATCGTTGTTCTTATGAGACATTAAAATAACAAATTCCTATGAAATTCTTATTATGAATCATCATTCTCCTATTCTTATCCCAATTACTTGGGGTCGATACAATATGTACTCTTCTTTCATAGTTCCTACATATTGTAAATGTTATTGGCAATAGTTTTATGACCGGCCGCCTGCCAGACGTCAACCCTCCTTGGGAATGTAATTGTTGACCAAACGGCATCAGATGGAGTTGGCCCAGGTCGTTATAAGGCTCTTAGTCGTCTTCTACGACACCCACGAGCAAAGTAAAGGTTGGTAGTATTCGTAGCCGCTACCACACAGCTTTTTAATTAAAAATCCTTATTATATCATCTTAAAATAAAAATGTAATCATTTAACATGAAAAGATTTTCACTAGTACGTTTTGACTCATTATTATGTAATTAAACTATGCTGACGAAGCTCTGGATACAGCTATTGTGTCAAACACGGTTAAATGTTGAAATTATTATAGTGTATTTAAATATGTTTTTGTTTGTAGGTGGCTGTAGAAGGCGAGCGTCTACGACGGCTACGTGAACGCGTAGAGGCGCAGGAATTAAAATTGCGACGGTTAAGAGCGTTACGAGGTCAACTTGACAGAAACAAGCAGGCGAATATCGCACTTAGTAAGTACAAAATGTTAAAAATTTTATTCCACAGTAACTCGAATATTTCATAGTAATTTTAAAAAGTAATTGTTATTGATTGAATAGAATTAACGGCACATTCGAAATTTAAAACTAAGCTCGATAAATTAAATTATAAAAAGAACAATTGGTGCGTTGGGTATTATAGACATGGACTCAGTATTTTGAAAACTTGTTTGAGAAAGAAAAGATCGTATGCAAATATTTCGAATCAGTGTCAACAAAGATGGAGAGATAGCTGCAATTCATACACATCCCACTGCTATGTACGGGTGTTCCATACGAGAACATGGTCTTCCATACAAGAACATTAGTCTAATATACAAAATTGGACAGATAGATGTGGCATTGGGTTTTGTTTCGTCCGACCGCTTGTAGTTTATTGGATTAATTGAAGATAAAATATTAAGATTGACTATATGCAAATGGACTCACGGAGTTTGTACATAATAAATAATTTTGAATTTAATTTGTTCGGAGTTGTTCTTTAAAAAAATATAAATATTTTAATAACTCTACCAAAATAATCACCATTCTGAATAATTTCTATTTCTTTGCATATTTCTACATTTGTATTGACGAAACTACATCTATATTACTCGAAATTTTACCTAAATGTAATTCTAATACGCAAACGTTTCCCCAGAATGCAGATTACATTTACCACATACAGATTCGCCCAATGTATGCTAATGTGTCTCGTTCGGGATTAATAGAAGCGAGATTGTGTCAACAATCGGGCCCTATTCAATTTCCGATAGCATTTCCACGTGAATATCGTACAATATTGACGTATTAATGGATATTCAGTCGCAATTATTAGTGTAAATACATGAGAAATTAGTTCTCATTTATTTAAGAACGTTTTTGACTACGTTTAATTAGTTACACATCCATACATATACATATAATCCCATTATCCTATCAACTTCCATATTTGGACATAGGGCTCACCATTGCGAGTATTATCATAATCGCGACGCACAAAAGCCGGATTGGCGATCTCAGTTGTTGTTATAAGATTCCCAGGTAAATCCTTCCCGATATTCCACAGGAAAGCAAATGATGATTATAAATTGTATTCTTAATTCGTTACCGATCTGGGAAAATATCCCACGTACTACTTACTGTAAATACAAAACTATAAAACACTGCTATGGAATTTATATTTTCATACGAAACTTTAACTACAGTTAAATATCTGTTTATGTATTTATTTTATATACCTATATATTATTGCTGTTTTTAAAACAGATGTTTTCAGCATTCTCCCAACTGACCACCTGAATTTTCATAACGCGCCTACGGATATAAGTATCCAATTAACACGAGTACTTTTAATACGTGACGTAGTAATATGTTTTAGATTCCATAATTAAAAGTCTATAAAATTGTAACTTAGTGCATCTTTTGCATGATGAAATAATGAATTAATAGACAAAATTTGTATAATTAATGTATATATTTTTATACCACATTGCAGGAGACGGAAAATATTATGTATTTTCTTTGTGGTAATAGAGTTCTTCAGTTATTGCTACATTATCACTAGTTGTTGTAAAAGATCACTAACGATACATTCGTAATTTCAATTCGTAAATGATAAGATTTGACGCAAAAAAATAATCAACAATTGGGTTAACAATGTAAATTAGTAGACTACTTTTTTCTCTCATTGTGGTGGTGTGCATGGAGACCTATATCTAATAGTCCTACTTCCTACTTCCTATCCTACTAATATTATAAACGTGAAAGTTTGTAATAATGTATGGATGTGAACATCTTTGTTGCTCTTTCACGCAAAAACTACCGAATTGATTTTGATGAAACTTTACAGTAATATAGCTTACACATCAGAATAACACATAGGCTATAATTTATAAAGATATTTTGTAAATTGGCTAAAATATAACGATAAAAATCGCTTAAGACAGAAAAAATCGCCCATCTGCGAGTTATCTTTGCATACGCTGCAAAGATCTTGAAAGTTAGACAAATGTTATGTATTGTGGATATGTACCTCTTAAATAGTTTTACAAAAAAGTCCGCGACACCATATATCTATTTTTAATATTTAAGCATTTATCGTTAAAATAGTAAATTAAAAATTCAAAATAATTTGGTATTTATTGCCGATGCACATTTTATAGTAACAAATTGATTCTTATGCCAACAAATGCTTTTATTGCTTTCGATATTTAAAGTACATATTTTTTGCTTTTTACCGCGTGTCGTTTGGTACAATGTTTCAAAAGTTAGAACGATAAGAGTGCGCAGTGCTGTGGTCAGGTAGCAGCCGGGCGCTACAGAAATATGGCAAGAAATCTATGATCGCCGATTGTGCGACCCGAACACAAGTAAAGACGTGAGAGCAGTCATCGTTGATGATTGTTGTATTTTTGACAGCATAGTGCTGTCAAAAATACATCAATCATCACTATTTGTTAATAACATACTATACCTATATATAATAGATAGGTATTGAAATTTTGTGATATGAAACATCTTTTTGCGCGACTTGGCAGTAAAATTATGTCGACTACTGGAAATGATAGATTGGGTTAGGTAGGTACTAAGGCAAATGTGGTCATGCCGTGATACTACGCCGCTATTCTTTATTCATTTGTGTGTGCGCGCGTATGACAGCTGTAGCTGTCTAACATAAGTGTGACATTAAATCCTTACTAATATCTATTATAAATGCGAAAGTAACTCTGTCTGTCTGTCTGTCACTCTTTCAAGCCAACACTACTTAACCGATCTAAATGAAATTTGGAACACAGATAGTCTAGAGCCTGATAAAGGACATAGCCTACATTTTAATGCAAAAAAGGATTGTAAAAGGGGATGAAAAGTTGTAAGGAAGTATCGTCATTTTTAAAGCCAGAAGCTTGAAACTTATTTTTAGGCTATTGATTAGATATAAATAAATATGACATTAACATGTTGTAAAAATTTACCCTTAAGGGGTATAATAAAAATAGGGGGTGAAAAACTTTAGGAAAGTAACCTTTTACGCGGGCGAAGCCGCGGGCAGAAGCTAGTATGACATATATATACAATACTTACTGAAAAAGGAAAATAACAGTGTTACGTATTAAATAAATTGCATTGGTTAGTTTACGCCCAATTGATTATTATTTGAAGTACCTACTTGCTACGTACAGAGAATGATAAACGGTTATCGTGAGAATTGCTATTTATTCGAGAATATTCTAAACCTAACGTTAGACAGTTTGCAATTTCAGAGGTGTTGCGGCTAGTATTGTATGCTACGCGAACCTTGTGGCAGGAAATATACTTGCCTTCAGGTATATCTGCTATGCCTATTATTAAAATAAATCTTTAAAGCTCATAAGCACTTTCATGTTTAGTGAGGACCAATAAATCACGTATTTCTGGATTTTTAACATATTTCAGTGGCTTACAATTAATTGAAGTGCCTGTCTCCCACATCTCATAAAAAGATTATAAACCTTTTCAATTCGTCCTGTTTGTCTTTTCTAATTAAATTTGTAGCGAACCTCGACAAAAAAATTCCCAGGAAGTTCTGTAGTATAGTGAGGGCTAACATATAGTAATGACCAATAGGATTAGTCCCAAAATAGAAATGCCTAGTATTTTCAATAAACTAAATCGTTTTTTATGTTCTAAAAAAAGTAACTGTTGCATACATTATTCAGATGTTTTGGGAAAAAGCTGTTTCCTTTATATACTTTAGTAAAAGCGTCACTTTAGTTGAAACAAGCCGTAAAATAGTAATAGATATTGATAAGACTAATAGATCATAAACTTATAGCTTTGTTTCAGATTTTTATTTTATTACGCTCACAGCACCGTTTCACGCAAACGGTGAAACTATTTACAAAATTAATATTACCTTTTCCTTTAAGTTATATATTAATGTGCCTTGCTATTTAAGTGCCTTAAGAGTATTTTTATCCAAATGTATTTTTACTTAACGTCATTCCTTATTTCTGATTTTATGGGTCAAAATATATCATATAAAATAGCTAGATAACACAGCTCTTAATGATGGAAAGAAGAATAAAATCAGATAAATTTTTCTCGCGCGAAAAAATCATAAACAGACACACACAACGCACTACTAGATGCAGGCCTTTGCAGTGGTTGGTAATATCATAATTGCTAAACTTGCTTGGCTTGCACTTATTTAGTGATAGTATAATTGAGAACATTGTTAAACATTTTATGGTTGGATTTTACTTGTATATGAACTGCTCCGACTGGTTTCATTAGATTTTAATCCAGACGTCATATGCGATAATCGAGCAGTTAGAACAACTAACAAAAGAGTCTCTACTAAGGGCGTTATAACCAGCTCGTTGCTGTAGTTTTCAATTATTTATATAAATGTTTTTTTTTTAATTATGTGTAAAAAGTATCTCATTCTTCTTTGTATAATTAGATGAAAATTTTATTTGTTTACTTATAGTAAACTACCGACCCGTCCTCGCTTTGCTTCGGTTACGTCAGTTCCGTTGTGTAGTTTACTTTCGCTACATAGAATTCCTTTCGAAGACATTTCTTAAAATTCTACTTCATCTCACCTCTACAGAGCAGAAAGAAAGTCCACACCAAATTCCAAGGCTGTAGGAGCTATATTTAAAAAATGTGATTTTTACAGCCCAGCAACCCCTCTTGCAGGTGGAATTTCGTAAAATCCATTCTTAGCTGACCTCTACTCGGTGAAAGGAATATTCCTACCAAATTTAAAGTCTGTGTGGGCCTTATAGTTTCTAAGATATCATGATGAGTGACATATGTGGAAATCTCATATATATTATAGTAAATATGGTTATGGATTTTTTTAAAGACAATAACGATGCCATCATCCACAAAATCTCCACGTCGCCTAAAACTTAAAACAAATATTCGACGCATAAAAATACGTCAAGAGTTACAATAAAATATTCTGAATACTCACAAAAAATTCTATTCCGAACTCTTTGATACGGGTAAATTTTATAAACGTAGGTATTCAAGCATAATAAAAAAAACATTTCACAAAAGCGAAATATTTTCATGGTATAAAATATTCACTATTGAGGTCATTAACAAAACGTTTGGCTAACATAGTTCACGAGTACCTGTGTTGAACATTGTGCGTGGCATATAATCAATAAATTTTTAATACGGTATAAGCTGCAGAGCGATCGATTCAGAAAGAGTTACTTGTTAACATTAACTAGAAAACTTTGATACTAAATAAGAATGTAAAGAGTAAAGTAAATAACGAAAGGAATTAAAAGAAATATAATTAAAGAAAGAACTTCGATGGAGAAAGTAGGAGTTTCAATAAAGACTTATTTAATTAAAATTTTATTGTTTGTTTTATAAATAAAATAATTTATTGACAACTATTTATATCCCTCTGGTCGGCACAGGTTTTCTTAACAGTGGTAGGGCAATTGGACTACTATACCATTACGGATGGTAGAGTTTTTAATGGATTTTGATTCAAGCTTTCTTTTCCTCATAATGAGGTTTTTATCCCTTAAATAACATACGCAGAAAAGAAAGAGGAATTGATATGTTGTATTTTATACTATATATAATTCGTGTAGTGATGGAGTAAGAATACAATTCACCACCCTTTTTCTTACGTGGATATAGTGAAAGATGACAACTGAGGATACAATATGTAAATAACATCTGTACAAGAGAAGGAAATCTCGAAACAAAACCCTATACTGACCCTCCTTACCAGCGTGGTATAGTAGGTCAATTTCTCTTCTATTGTGTAGGAAGCTTGAGCACAACAGGGGGACATATATAAGTTGACATGATAATGATGACCTTTTCTTCGATACAATACGGAATTACACAATATGCTCGCGGTAAATAAGGAATAATCTTGAATCTGCCGACTAGTAAAACTAGTACTAGTGATAGAACAACACTTTTGACAGATTGTTGTCTACAGCCGCTGGCTGGTCCGTCTGAGTTACTCTCACTCACCCACACTCTCACATAAAATCAACATCAGAGCATGCTGTTGTGCTTCGTTCGGTGAGCGAGAGGGCAGGAAGCCCGACTTTCTGAGTAGGTTTTGATTGGTAGGCAGCAGCCTATCCTAGTTGGACATAACGGGACGTTGTCTTGGTGATTCCCAAGTCTATTTGTATAACACCTACAGAAAATAAGGTGTAAGCACACCTACTCTATTGCCAAATGTATTAAATGATAAATAAGTTACGTTTCATCATGATCATTTGCTTGCCCTCTTCCCACGCTAAGTGTGGTCAGCACAACATGTTCTAGCCTTCCATACGCTTCTATCAGCCATCATATTTGCACTTACACCTTTCCTACACATATCCTCTTTCACACAATCCATCCATCTCTTTTTGGGTCTGCCACGATTGCTCCGTCCATCTACGAACATATTGATAACCCTTCTTGTCACATGTCCATACCAAGACAATCTCGCGCTCCTAATCTTTTCTATCACTGGTGTCACTTTGAGACTTTCCCTAATATAAGTTACGTTTATTAGGAATAAAAGATTTACAATTTAAAAATTGTTGTACGTATTATTCGGATCAACGAATCGGATAATTTCATTTATACAAAATATTTTTCATTAAACACAGTATTGAAAAGAGTTAAATAAATTAAACATTACTATTGAAAATACGTGTGTATTTTTTTAAATATTATTGCTTTTCGGTTATGACTTTAAAATATTTTCCACAATGAAAAATTTCTCATAGTCCAAAAACGTATCGTTTCGTGTTTGTTTACGTTCAGTTTAACCTTGTACGATTGAAAAGGTTCCTGTACCGTTTAAATATTTCTTTATGATTATTAATTCGTTAACAATAGAACATTTTATTTGGAATACGCATATGAGGGCAGAATGAATGGCTATATATACATATATATATGTATATATATATATATATATATATATATTATAGGGATTTAATATCAGATTTTTTTCAAAACCATCACCACAATGCTTGTCGTTATATACGTACATAGTTACGTTCGTGCATATAACGCACGGAATTTCTTTATAATGAGAACATATTGGCCGAATTTAAGCTTCATCTACTCCCTCAATAGTCTCTTAAAATACCCACAAGAAAGGTAAGATTAGTAACGTATTGTATTCTTAACCAGACACTACACTTATCATAATAATATCTACACTCATACTTAAAAACTATCATAGTTATAATGGATAACATATGAATAGATTTTGCATTAATATATGACAAAGATTTTCTTTTTAATTTAGGCGTAACTTTGTTAGTTTATTATTATTTAGTCGTATTAACCTCACAAAGACCTTCCAAACTTGCCGAGTCTTACTTTTCTAATCAATATGCGATTCAATTTCACTTCCAAATCGATGCAAATGGGTCACGTTACTAGACCAAGAGTAATCTATTTTGAGTGCAGACGCTCACTCTGACATTGTATTTGTAGCATTGAATACGAATGCTATTGAAATCGTATTAATGAATGATGAGTATTATGATATAATTTGCTAATTATATTTTTTCGTTCGACTGGGCAATGTTTGTGAAACTTTTTGTTCATTATGCCGCAGTATCTACTAGGAAAGTTCTGTAACCATTGTGTGATACCAGCTATGTTTTAAGGCGTTGAAACGTGATGTCTAAATGTCACCCTCATAATTAGGCTCAGTAGATACCTACTAAGCCTAATTATGAGCCTTACATTTACGGTAATCTCGAACATAGGCTCGAGATTATCGTAAATACGAAAATTGGTAGAAGATTGAGTATAACCGACATATTTCAAAAAAATTGCATTTTTCTAAATTAGTAATGGACAAATCATATAGCTTACCAAATCTGCTACCGTTAAGAAAAACGATCAAGTGGCGAATCGGTTGTAGGTGGATCCTACAATGCGTCGTCCGCCACTAAGTGGCCTGACGGTATCATAAAAGTGACAGAAAGTTGAGGTGGTATATACTTGAAACGGTCCTGTCCTAAGCGAAATTCTTGTGGAAATGCCTATACCTAACAGTGAATATCGACAGGCTAATAGAAGATGTTTTCTCGCCTATAAAAAGTTAAAACTTATATTCGTCGGTTTTTCTAAAAGTTTATTAAAAACTGCATTTATTCTGCTTATAATTTAATTGAATTAAAAAGGGAATGCTCCGATGGTTCGGACATGTGGAAAGAATGGCGAACGAACGCCTGGTTAAGAAGATATACAATGCGAAAGTGGAAGGATGTAGGTACCGAGGGAGACCGAGACTAACCTACCTAGACCAGATCGGTCATGTACTGAAGGAAGGTGGAGTCAAGAGTCTCCGAAATCGGCGAGCGTGTATGAAGAGAATTATGAATGTTGAGGAAGCGAGTGAAGTATGCAGAGATAGAGTTCTCTGGCACTCTGTTCTCTCTGCCTACCCTGCAAGGGATATGGCGTGATGATATGTATATGTATAATTTAATTAATACGGGTAGACATTATTAGCAAAATTATCGTAAGAAATTTTATGCGAATGCATCTAAACAGCTTGGTATAGTCATAGTTTCTGTTTTTTTTTTATGTAGGATGCTCGTATATGAGATAAAAATATTATAACAGATTCACATATTTTCATTTAATGAATGTGTTTACACACATAATAGAAACAAATAAAATAATATGAAAACGCTCAAAAATCCACGCTTTACAATGGTGAATTAATAATCTTTCCCAACCGACTAGGGAGACGGATAATTTAATGTTGGGAAAATCCTTTAATTCCCGTCTTAGAGAGGATTATAAGGCTTAAACGTAATATTCTACCGATCAATTTAATTTTATTATGCTTTGACATTACAAGACTTTAATTATAAAAAAAAAATGTGTTTTGTTTTCTTATATTATACTGTATTTTTACGAGTGAGTATTTGAGGCTTTACTTACATTGATTAAAATCTTTAATAAATTAAAGAAAAGTATTTTATTTGTATAGAAAATACACTTATTACTCCATGAACATAATCCATATCCCTCTTGTGGTTGACAGTTTTCTGTCTACAGCCGCGGGTCGGTCCGTCCGCGGTAGTACCACATTCTCGCAGAAAATCGACGTCCGAACAATGGCAGTGTTTCAATAATGAAAAGTTACCTATCAACAGTGCTTAGATAAATAAGTTGTTGAGGATAAGGTTTCAAATAACTTGAAGTTTCCTTTATCTTTGTTATATAAAACTTGTATCTACACATTGAAATGTTTACAATTTAATTAATCGTCATTTCTACTATTAATATAATTAAGTAGTGTCAATGCCTCTTATAGATGCTGTGTTTTCAATTAATTTAAACAATTCTATTTTTACAATCTTATATATTTGCTTTCGCTCCTTCTCTTAATTAAAAACTATACCTCAATTCCTATTTAATTTTATGCTTTCATAATAGAGGCACATAAATTATATAAAAAAAAAACTATCAAAAATATAAATCCCTATGTAAATTACTGAAATTTTTTAGCATTTTTATAAATAATTAAGCATATTAAAAATGCTAAAAAATTTCAGTAATTTAAATAACAAGGTTGTGTCATCGTTTAATACAATTCTAACTGTAAAGTTTGAAGTGTTAAGCCTATAACAATGTGTAAACATTGTCGGGTAGATAGCATACCGTCACCTTAAGACGTAAATACAATACGAAAATGAAATTTGCATGTCCTACAATTAGTCGCGGTAGTGTAGTGGCAGCACGATTGGGCCGGAATCCCAATAGGCGCGGGTTCGAATCCCGCTTGCGACATCATTTTTCATTTCGTAATCGGATTCTAAATAATCCCTATGTAATTTGTAGTAAATCCATTATTATTATTGCACGCTTGTAAAATGTATTGCGAATAAAAACATGGCAAATCAAATACCTAGCTATATTATATATAATAAATCGTCTAGAAAGGAATCTACGATAATATTGCTAATCTTTTAACTTTTCTGTTCTATTCAAATTGTGTGTGTACATGTACACGTACGAAATCATCGCATACTACTACTAATATTCACCATCTCAACCCATATGTGTCCCACTATTAGGCTCGGGCCTCCTTCACAATGGGAGGGATATTGACCTATTATACCATGCTGGTCAGACGTTTTGGTATAGAGTTTTATTTCGAGTTTTCCTTCTCTAGCACAGATGCCATGCATGTTATATCCCTTAATCGTCTTTTACGATACCCACCGGCAAGAGAGGGAGTAGTGAATTGTATTCTTACTCCGTCATCACACGGAAAATTACTAATATTTGTATAATTAAATGCAATGTTCCTTTGTAGAAATATTACAACTTTCTTTTACTGTGTTATTATAACTAATTAACTATCCATTTAGTAATAGTATAAATGTCACCACCCTTTTCTTCCAATCAATGACCATAAAATACGATTAAAGAACGCAAGTTGATAACCACATTGCAAGACAAGGAAATCTCGAAATGTAAATCTATACAAACCCATCGGTCCAGCGTGGTATAGTAGGTCAATTTCCCTCCCAATATTAAGGAGATATGGGCCTTATGGCTTTTAGTCTTTCCTTAAAAAACTCGTACCCACGAAAAATAAAAGCTTAGAAATTGCGATCTCCATAGATTTTAATTGGGAGCACAAATATACAAAGTTAATAAAAACCAAATAATATGTTAACACAGCTCAAGTTTGCCCTTTAATTTAACCTTGAATTATAGCGAAATCGTATCATCATGAAAATATAAATCAACTTAAGTATAGTTGTCTGACAAAAATGTATATAATATTTTTGTATAACATTGTATCACGGTAATGTAAATTTTGTGATTACCTATGACAATAAAAAAAAGATACACGTTTAAGTATTGTTTAATGATTGTGATATTAGAAATGTCTGATATCGAGAAAATAACTCAAGGAAAATTGCTTTAGAAAAATATAATCTTTGTGTTCTAGGGTATAATACTCTTAGAAATGCAATGACAGGATATTATTAAGTTTCTGCTACGGTCCGTTACGGAACCATCTTCTGATCAGTTGATATTATTGAAGAAATGTTATATTTTTCGCTCGAATTGATTCGCTTATGAATTCTACTTGGTCGATGTTATGTACCTATCTATGTGGATTCTATTCTATAAGCCTGTACAGTCCATTATTAGCTAGGCCTACATATATACCCCATCCATGGTGGCGGCAGTGACGGCGTAACACCCTATGACCTGCATTACCTATCCATAGCTCTTTGGGTAGGCCAACAATACAGATTCCTTGGCGGGTTACCCATTTGACTATCATCTCTCGGCCTCTCTGAACGAACCAGACCGCCACAATCGTAATAATCACTCCTCGATTATTATCACGTACACCATTTTCAAATTGTATATCATATATTATTTAACACACATACATACATATCATCACGCCATATCCCTTGCAGGGTAGGCAGAGAGAACAGAGTGCCAGAGAACTCTATCTCTGCATACTTCACTCGCTTCCTCAACATTCATAATTCTCTTCATACACGCTCGCCGGTTTCGGAGACTCTTGACTCCACCTTCCTTCAGTACATGACCGATCTGGTCTAGGTAGGTTAGTCTCGGTCTCCCTCGATACCTACATCCTTCCACTTTCGCATTGTATATCTTCTTAACCAGACGTTCGTTCGGCATTCTTTGTGTACATACATCTGTTCTGGTTTTATCTCTTTCAAAGACCATTATTTTGGTTTTGCTCACATTCACGCGTAGACCCCTTTTCTTACAATCTTCTGTCATTGTGTCGACTAGGGTCTGCAGGTCAGTCGCTGACTGTGCCAGCAGGACTGCATCATCTGCATAAAGCAGAGCAGTGACCACTGAGTCGCCCATCTGGACTCCCACATTCATATCGTTCAACCTTTGGAGACATTTATCCAGATATATGATAAACAGCCTGGCTGACAGAACGCACCCCTGCTTAACGCCGATATTGACGTCAAACCAAGGCGACATTCCATCATCCAGCCACACACAGGCTCTACAGCCCATGTAACTGGACTGCACAGCCTGCAGCAGTTTACCGTTAATATTATACTCCGGTAAAATGTCCCAAAGTTCCTTTCGTACAACCGTGTCAAATGCTCTCTCCAGATCCACAAAACTGCAGAAAACCCTCTGACCTAGAGCCAGATGCTTCTCCACAATGTTGCGCAGAGAGAACACTTGATCCATGCATCCCCTCCCACTCCTGAAACCTCCTTGTGTCTCACACAGTAAACCATCGGACACCATCCTCATTCTCCTTTCAATAATTTTTCCATACACTTTTGCTGCCAAACTGGTCAAGCTTATGGCTCTGTAATTTGTGAACCCTTGTTTTTAAACAAAGGCACGACGACTGCGCTATTCCAGTCCCCGGGAACCATTCCCGAGCTCCAACATAAATTGAGGAGCAACAGGAACGCCTCCCAGACACAAGAGCCACCAAGCTTGATCATCTCGGCAGACACCATATCAATGCCCGCTGCCTTACCATTTTTCAAACTTCTTATCGCCCATTCAACTTCATCCATACTGATGCCATCGGAGGACGCCGTTGTCGAATGTTGATCTACTAAACCACATCCAACACCGGCGCCAACCGTACCATCCGCATACATATCGCCAAAATATTCAGTCCATCGGCTTAACACGTCTTGTGTTTGTGTAAGAATGTCTCCACCTTTAGACCTTATTTTATTCATTCTGAAGGCTGACCAACCACCCCGAGACTTCTTCACCTCCCTCCAAAAGATTTTGGTGTTACCCTCGAAGTTTTTAGTCAGCCTATCTTCTGCACTCATACTTGCTCTATCACGTTTCTCTTTCACTAAGGCCTTGGTGTCATTCTTACATTGCCGATATATTTCTTTCTTCTGTTCAGTCATACTGTCATTCAGATTCAAAGAAGAGACATAGTCCAGCCACGCTTTCTTCTTTTGCTCTACGGAAGCTGCCACTTCCGCATCCCACCATGCATCACCATTTGTTTTTCTATGCTTCTTTGAACTTCCACATACTTCTTTCGCTGTATCTACCATACTCTCTTTCAATACTCTCCAGCATTCTTCAATCTTTATTCATCTTTTCATATGTATTTAATAATAATAATAATGTTTAATTAATAATATAAAAATTATTTATATTTAAAGTAAAAAACAAAAATAAATAATATATATATATATATATATATATATATATATATATATATATATATATATATATATATATATATATATATATATATATAAATGTACCTAACATTTGAAAACATAGGTAGATAGAAATATTATATTGTAATGTAACAACCATTCTAACATTTAATGTTTTGAGTCATAATAAATAGATGGCGTTAGTAAAATGACGTCATTATTTTAATCGCGGTGTTAAGATTCGCCGAAGCGTAATGACATGGCCTAATAATAAATTAGTTGTTATCGAATCAGATTAAAACAGATCGATCAGGTCATGAATGAGAAATTCAGGCGACAGTTGCAGTCGTTAGCATCTGGTGGTTGCGCCATAATCGGAACGGCTCACTGGGACTCTCTATGATAAGAATATAGCACTGCATTCGGTGTCTACGTCATATATTAATTTATATTTTTACCTATTAAACATGTTCTTTAAGATATTCATGTTTTTTAAAAGGACCGGACTGGGCATACTCGTTTTGGATCAGGCAAGATATATAACCCAGATGATTGATTTGGTTCCGATCAGTAAAATTTCATCCGGACCCGATCAGGAACGCCTGATCTGGACCCGATCAGGAATGCCTGATCTGGACCCGATAAGGTTTTCCTGATCGGGTCCAGATATATCTTCTGCGTTACATACCTTATCTGGTTCAGATCGGGCATGCCCGGTCCGGTCCTGCTAAGGAAGACGAAAAAATTTCTAGTTGGGAGTGAAGCTAGGGCTGATGTTTGATTTTGAGGCTGATGATGCATTATCAATAATGGAATTTAAAAAAAAATGTGATGTTGATTAATATTATTGTGCTATATATAGTACTAGCGACCCGCCCTCGTTTCGCATCGGTTACGTCAGTTCAGTTGTGTAGTTTACTTTCGCGACATAGAATTCCTTCCGGAGAAGAAATTTCTTAAAATCCTACTTCATCTGACCTTTACAGGGCAGAAAGAAAGTCCATACCAAACTCCAAGTCTGTAGGGGCAGTATTGGAAAATGTAGATTTTTTGAGTTAACATTGCGTAGGTTTAGGAGTGAAGTTTTTAAAAATCCGTTTTAGTTTATCTCTGTATCGTAACACAAATATGCCTACCCAAATTCAAGTCTGTATAAGCTATATTTAAAAGATGTGACTTTTACACCCAACAACCCCTCTTGCGGGTGGAATTTCGTAAAATCCGTTCTTAGCTAACCTTTACTCGGCGAAAGGAATATTCCTACCAAATTTAAAATCTGTGGGCTTTATGGTTCCAGAGATATCGTGATGAATCAATACATAAGTGGAAATATTTTATATATATATATATAGATTAAATGCAAGAACTTTAACCCTTTATATGAAAATTACATCAACAAAGGGGTATGCAACCTTATCAGGAACTAGAACGCGTCGCCGTTCAGAAATAAGAGGCATCACATTGACACACTCCATCGTCAGGGCCTCGGGTGATGCAGGATCGAATACCTGAGTCTGAAGCGGGTTGATCGGAAGAAGGGAGTAGTCTACGGACTAGTCCTGTGTCGTAACCAGGTGACAGCTTGCAGAGAAGACTACCATGTGAGGTTGGCGCCCCAACAACGATTTTGTTTGTTGCCGCAGCGTCGACTAGGTAATAGGTATGATACTCGAAAGTGGAACCAAAGAATCAGTACCGGTACTCAGAAGAATCACGATGGAAAGATAATACGGTAAATCATGTGGCTACAAGCTGCCCATCTTTGATGAATCAGACGTATGTCTAGACTAAATCCTGTCACAAAAATAGATGAAAATGAAATTTGGCACAGTTAAAGTTTATTTTAATATTTTTTTTGCATAAAGCTATATACTTTTATTTCAATAGCATATTATATACTTTAGAAAGTCATTAAATTTTATCATCTACATCTCAGCCCACACATGTCCCACTGTTGGGTTCGAGTCTTCCCCACAATGGGAGGTAAATTGACCTACTATACCAAGCTGGTCAGACGTTTTGCAACGGGTAAGATAGGCGATGGTGAATTGTAATCTTACTTCGTCAACACACAGTATATATATAAAGTCATTAAATTAATTAATGTAAATTTGACCTTAAAGCTGTTCTTGTTTCCTATTATTCGTATTGTTCCCTATCATATCAATATCTGGGCTTGCTAGTATAACCAAAATATGCAGAATTTTATTTTATCATAGAGCTACTGTCCGCAATTTAAAGGAACAAACTAAATGTAGAATAGAAGTCAACATATATGAAGTTATTGACTCCACAAAACGAATGTAGATGAACTAGACAGTATCAAATTAACGAGCTCTTCGTGGCACGAGTTTTGCACATTTGTTAATATTCTCCTATACTGATCCCTACCGTTAACGTAAGCGTCGATTAACAATTTACGAAAATGTTTTCTTTTTACTTTCAAAATTAAAATACAATACTATTGGCTCTCTTGAATTTTGCCAAGATAAAGCTAGCTATAGTAGCGATATTTTGAAATGAGTCCTTGAATGACGTTGCCTGATCGTAGATTGACCGGAATGTTCTAGATTCGTCGAACTCTAGTTGCCGATAATTAAAAGCATTCCTACGAACTTGAACCGGCTCATCCATCATAACCGTACTGCAATGCGGAATTGCATTTATATAACAATCATTCTATTATTACGCTCAAAGTCTTTTTAGTTTATTACGCATTTTTTTTATTTTCACGGTTTTATTTATAAAAGTGTAGGAAGCAGTTTCTCACCATTTCGCCATATAGTTATAATAGTCTAGATAACTATAGGGATGGAAGAAGGTATATAAAGAAAGTGGAACCAATCCGTTTTATTTAGTAAGTCAATTTCTCTCCTACTGTAGAATAGGCTCGAACTCGAAGTGTGGTACATAAGGTGAATAGAAGAAAAAATAATAAGCCAATTGCCATCTAGTTATACAATACGAGATGCAGTTGAATCATAGCTCGCCAGTCAAAAGAAGTTATTCAGTGTGATACTTATGCTTATTATTAAAATTTCTTTTCGAAAAACCTACTTACCTAAAACTTGTTCTCTTGTGTCCGTTTTCGAACGCTTGTTTTCCAATCTCATAATCAAAAGCTTCATTTCGTATATATTGAATACCAAATACCCAATAATTCAAGAGCCAAGACTGCACAGATAGCGTCGGTAGTGGTTAAGATACCGACATTCCATTCCTGTGCCGTGGGCTCGATTTTAAAGCAGGACAATACTTTGTGGGATCCACAAAGTGTTGTTCTGAGTCTGGGTGTAATTTGTCTGCGTTAATTGTATGTTTGTAAAGTCTACCGCAATATAAGGATTTTTTCCTCAGTGCAATGTCTTTTACAATAATTATATTAAATTATTAAGAGTACAAGTCATCCCCGCATCATTTAATTTCCATATGTATTTTGATATCTGTGTTGGTTCATCCTGTATTTCAATTGAACTAACGAAACTTTTATCATAGAAAACTTTACACGGTCCTATAGTATAGATAGAGCGGCTTAATGTACGTTCTAATTTATCAGGGTCCAACTATTATATACTACACCCAGGTGTGTTTTATGACGAACTTGTACAAACAGCCTTTTGAATTTTTAAATTGCTTCCATTTGATCATACGAAATTACTTATGTCTGTCTTAATTAATATCATATAGTATTTATATTTTATTCTTTACAATATTATTGTCATAATATTTGTCATCAAATCTTTTCCATGAGTATCATAAGAGGTGATTTGTAAAATATGTTATCACTGTTTAGCCAGGCTGGTATGCTAGATTTTCATTTTAAGGTGTGATAGATTCCAATTCAGGCGTTTGAAGGGTTAAAAAATAAAACGAATCTAACGATGAATACTTTTTTATATTGAATGTTGTTTATATTTGGAAGCTATTTCTTGTTTATTCTAAACATACATATTATGGCATACTTGAGTACCTCTTCTGGCAATCGTATTTAAAGTAATACAGTAAAGAATGAGACTTGAAATCAAGTCAATGTTAAATAATTCGTCACATCAATTATTGTGAACGTTTCATGCTAATCTAGTCTAGCGGAGTGGCGCTTAGTATTTTACTTATACTAATTATATTATTTTTTATAATTTGAACATAACAGATTGTTTCGAAATTACTATAAAAGTATAGTTTGTATTTAAAGTAATCTTTGAAAATTAACCAGCTTATGACAAAATATTAGAATTATTAAAACTTATAGCTTATTACCGTTACATTGTTTTCTTTTGTAATTAAAAAAAAACCACTTGTCAAAATAACATGCATATCAGTCACCATATAACACCATCCATTGACGCATAAGGTAAATAGTGACTGGTTTATATAACACTGCGCAAATGGTTTAACATGAAAAAAAAAAAAAACTTTAAAAAGATTTTCTTGGTTGTTTCTTATATAGCGATATTGTCTTTTGAGTATACAACAAATACAAATACCTACATACAAGACGTAGTACCAATTGTTTTATTTATTATATTATAAGGAGAAAGGAATACATATTTCATCGCTCTATTATTTTCGAAGTTGTTATAATTCACTAAATGTATGCATGAACATCAGACGTGCGTTTGTTTTACTTGACTTATAAGTGGCTAGGAGTTTTTGTTTCTTATACATCAAAGGCACAAAAATATTCACGTAACGAAAGAACACACAGGACGTTAGAGCGAGCTTCTCAATAAATAACGTTAGAATTTTATGGACCATTGATTAGGCGATCGAGTGCGAAATTTATGTTGTGACAACAGTATATATTGTGTTCTAAATAAATAGAAGCCGCAAAAGTCTTTATGAGTAATAATTTAATAAATAAATACACAATATAAATAATATAATTTTTAATAATATTTAAGAATAACCATTATTTTTTTGCTCTTATTCCAATTACTCGAGATTGACGCAATATGTACACATTGTACACATACATATTGTAAAAGTTAGTTACATTTGTTTTATGAGCGAGCGCCTGCCTAACGTCCACCCTCTTTGGGAATGTAATTGTTGACGAAACGTCATCGGGTAGAGTAGGCCCAGGTCGATATAAAGCTCTAATAGTCGTATTTTACTACATCTACGAGTAAGCACTTAGCACTATAATATTATATAAAAATATTTATGAATAATATAAAATTAAATATTACTATTAATTTAAAGTTTAATAGTTTAAATTGGTTCACCAAAAAGCAGACACCAAAAAGAGATATATCTAAAACCATCTGTTTTGATGTTTTGTGACGATTTATTTCATAAACCATATTTAATTATTAGGTACAATTGTACTATATGAGGTTATTGTCTTTTCACTTTTTCGTCTGATCACAGTTTATAAAAAAAGTTTATTTATTACTAAAGAATATTGAACTGTTTAGAGTATTCTAAGTAAATTAAGAGTCTGCAGCAGTTCCATCTACAATGAGCGTTTGCGCAAATATCACTCTTGCAGAAAAATTGACGTATGACTAGTAACAATTTGCTACTTCCTGCAACAGTTACCTGCAATTTTCTAATTACTGCCTTTCGTTCGGTGAGCGAGAGAAATGATGGTCCAGACCACTCCTTATGATAGGTAACCTATGCGTCCATCTGGTATTGATTGACGGTAGTTACTTAAGTGTTAGCTGCCACTTACTATTACGTGACTGCTTGCTCTGTTGTGACCAAAGGTAATAAATAAAGCCATAGCCTGACCACGCCTCGCACGCATCCGGGATGATCGCAACGCTTCGTGGAACCTCATAATACGCTACATTTACCTTTTCCATCTTGTTAAGGGGTCACCAAACGGCACTGATACCTCCACAGAATTCCTAACCCAATGGGCGCTTCTTATCCGCTTTTTGAGCAAATCTATGGTAACTTGTGTATTTAAGGATTGTGGGTCAGTTAGGGGTTAGTTATTAGGCTACTTTGAGAAAGGTGCCGGCGTGCTTCCAACTTTGCACCTTAACACTAAAATAATATTAATGCCTGATTGATTATTAAATAAGAATGTTTAATATGATATTGATACCAAAAAAAAATTGCATATACATATGTATCTATATTTTAATTTGAGAAAAATAAAACTAAATTATACACAATACTAATATTATATATCATAGAAAAAATAATATGTTTTTATACAATAGATGTTCTCGTGTCAAATATAAAAAAATCCATTGAATATCACGTAGTTTCCCGGAAATATGTGTAATAACGATACCCTATATTAAATAACCATAATCACTCTACTTATTGCCGGCACTTTACAGCCTTATTATAATAGTAATAGACTTTTATGAGAACCTCCTTTATAATTAGCTATTTACTATTATTTTATAAGTAAAAATATTGTTAAATAAATAACAAAGATAAACAATATTCACATCACTCACAGACAAGTTTCTACCCTTTTATTTCGTATTCACTTTCAGAACTTCAAAGAAAATAACAGTTGGTAACTTCTAAATTTTGTAGGATTATAAATGTGCGTTGAGGCAATTTTTTTTTTTTTTTTTTTTTTTTATTACACCTCCCTGCACTAAGGAAAATAATCCTTGTATCGCGGGGGACTTTACAAACATGCAATTTAACGCAGACAAATTACACCCAGACTCAGAACAATACTTTGTGGATCGCACAAAGTATTGTCCTGCGTGGGAATCGAACCCACGGCACTGGCACGGAAGGTCGGTATCTTAACCACTACGCCATCTGTGCAGTCAATTTGATTCCCTTCTACCTTTAGTGACTTGATAGAGATAGATTGTGTTTTACGAAAGAAATTCAAGTGATTGAGTGTGATCTTTGAGTGTCTTCCATGTACTTTTGTGGAGAAAATAGTATATATATATATATATATATATATTTCTTTGGCGGCGGGCTACGTTACGTCACGCCCCGCTAATCCGTCCGTAGAAAAAGCGGCGCACGACCTCGTAGACCCGCCCTGCTACGTAACTCTCTCCGCTCCGCTCCGACGCCGTGCGGGTGGGTCACTGGAACGCGAACATATATATATACCTAGAATTCCTTTAAACTATTTAGTTAAGAACACGCTGCGCGTAATTGTTTGTATGCTTTATAAAATCACATTTAATACTTTGATTAATCACTATTAATAAAATCTATTGTGTTCCAATAGAAAAACAATAGATTTATTAAAAACTTTTATTTAATTTGTTATACAACATTCTTCTACAAGTATCTTATTTTTTACGTAAACGATTGGAAACTAAGTATACAGATAATATTTTAGCAAATTTCACATTACATATTGTCATTTGCTAATAAATATTATTCTATTTCATATTTGTAAACATTTTAATAGTACAAATTATAAATTACTAACGAAAATGAATGTAGAGATGGATTAGTAAACCGTTTCTCCGGTAACACTTAAGAGGAAAATCTTCTAGTCAGATTCAAGCACAACAATTAGGTCTGACCCACTTGTTAGAAAAGAACAAAGACTTATTCCCAGTATCAGCCTATTTCCTACAATTGTTACAGATAAAGCGCCGATTGTTCGATTTAGAGGGTTTATATGGAATGTGTATTCGATTTTATTTCGCATTCAAGTAAATATCCAATTACTTAAGAAAGCGCGTTTTCTTGTTTGATGAGAATCGTTAGAATGATAATAAACGCAATCCATTCATATATATTACTAAAGGGTGTTGAATTTTATTATAAATTTGGTACTTTTTACACTTATATATGTACTCTGTTCGACTTCACGTATGACGTATTGGTTAAAATAACAACTTCCTATGCTAAGAAACAGTAAATGTCCTTGTGTGATTCACGTATAGTTATTCCAAGTCTAAATATAGGAACTATAGATTAATTCATCTTCAGTCGTTTTGCGTTCCTCTGGTCACGAGCCTCCTCCACGATGAGAGACAAAATGGCTTATTATCCCACGCTAGCCAGACGACCTAACATAGTTTTTTTTGCTTCAAGTTTTTTCTTTTTCTACTGTGATGGTATCTGCTTACAACTTGTGATGTGATCACAGCGAAAAAAAAATTAACTATAAAGGTATCCTTATTCCTCTTGAGACAGGGGAGATATTGTATTATGTATTGTAATGCCATTACCATACAGAAAATTATTTCTACTACTGTAAATGTCTTTACTAAAAAAATATCGCCGTAGAGAAATTATTACGACTTTTTTCACGTTCATCATAAATGTGGACTAGTCCTATATATATAAGTATTATACATACAGTGACAAGAGAGGACAAGTATGAAATGAAACTCCAAAGAAAACTCATTTTTCCGCCGGGCCGGCCACGGATGTCAAGGAAGCGGTACGAGCAATCGATCCAATGGCGATGAGGAGGAAACACGCTGTCCTTCCATGAGCTAGAATGGGCGGAGTGCGTCCAGACCATAGCCTGCTATAAAAAAAAAAGAAAAAGTAAACTCATCTAGTCGGCGTGATTTTGTACAACGATTTTTGCCCTTGGTGAAGGAGACTTAACTTGTTCTTCGAGACTAGCACATTAAGCCATCCTGTCCATGTCGTTATGACATTTATAATATTTCGTCCGTCTATTCGTTGTACAACAAAGGCGACCGAAATTAATGTCTTATCTCAGTCTTATCTACTCTTAGTCAAATTTTACAGAAAGCAAGAAAATAATGAAAAACAAAATGTATACCTTTATAAAGATAATGAGTTCTTCATTTCGTGTAACTAGTAGGTATTTTGTTTCTACTGTTATTCAGGCAATTCTAAAAATAATTCAGGGCTTCAGAATAATTCTAAAAAGCGCTGAGAGCTTTTATCTACGTACGGTAGCCCGTGAATGTAAATATTCATAATGTACGTATAGGTAATATTTTTCCAAAATTTAATGACACAAATGCTTGCATTTGTGAAATATTATTATGTTCTGCAGAAATTTATTAAGAGCTTATATAAAGAAATCCACCTATCAGTCCGTATTTGTCCACTATTGGACATAGGCCTCCTCACGAGGTTGCCACTCAGAACGTCCTATGCAACATGCATCCGACGTCTTCCTATGACTTGCAAGTCGTTGACAGTTCACCTAATTATAATAATTTAAAGAAAACCTAAAACTTTTTAATATTTTCTCACTATAAGATGACGGTAAGTTATTAAAACTGCTCTGTCGCTACTCTTGACGAGGACTCAGTCCAACAGTGAACATCCATAGGCTAATGAATGCATGCATTGGTAATTAAACAATTATAATTAATTTAGGTAGGTATTTAGAATTCTGTTCATTTTATGTAACGGTTTCAGATTCAGAATTGTAAATAAATTTATTAAACATTATTCTTCTTCAACTCTAGTAATATACGCAACATTGTTGGGCACGGATCTTAAAGTCCTACTATATACTTCGCTGTGCAGACGGTTTGGCACCGAGCTTTATGCTTTTCTTTGTTATATGAATGTTATTTATACATATTTTGATTATGATATCTATGTAAAAGTAAGAAGTGCTGACTATTTAATTTTCAGTCCTTAAAACCAGAAATAAGTGATATACGATGTAATATTTTTTTACTAAATTTATTAGCCGTTGAATGCAAACATATCCGTTTGATGTAGCATTCTCAAGGAGAGAATAGAGACTTAATGAGCTGAGAGAGAAGTTGATGATTTGAGAGATGGATGAATGCAATGTTATTAGTGTTAGCAATATACGAGTACATTAAGGAGAGAAATCTCATAGCTGAGTACGAGCCCCCACCATTTTTGATCCTCTTATTTATCCACTAACGTTTGTAATATAGTATTTTTTATAAAATAAAATGTATATACTAAAAATACAGCATGATTCAGTTATCTTAGTATAAAGACTAAACACTCCGAAATAGTTTTCAGTTACAGATAGGGCGGTAGTATTGATCCGTTCAGATCCATGTGTATCATTCAGCGCGGTTTTATTTCGAGTTTGCTGTCTATAGGTATTATTTTTCTTAGCCACGTATATATTAATTTTCTTAGTCACTAATAAAATACTGTAGTGATGCTTTATGTTCTAACTTCTACGACTGAGCAAAGATTTTTCCTCTAAAGCGATATTAAAAGTAAACAAATAATTAGCCTATTGAATTAGACTCATCAGACTGGGTAATAAATTGATTATGAAATATGTAATTTATAAATTTATCCTTATATTCAATAAGGTCGTAATTTATGTAATAATGTCTGTAATTTTCCTATTTATCTCTACCCCAGTCTAAGGTTGAATAGTAAATAATGCCTTAATTATTTAATTCCATGCCATATTTAAATCGGATTGCACGTAATGTAAAAAAAAAATATTAAAGGTGTAAATTGAATTTGACGTTGTTTTAAAATATTTTTAGCTCTTATCCATATTTATTTCTGAACCAACCAAAGATTACTGGTAAATAATCCCTTAGGCGATTGAATCCGCTGCTGCTGAAGTTCTTAAAATAAATAAATAATAAAAGCTGTAATTTGAAATTTGACATTTATCAGAATCATCTTTCTCATCTTGTTCTTATGCCATTTTTTTGTATTCTACGCAGTGAGTGTTTATAAGAAGAGTATATATAGTAATCGTCTTCTATTATAAATATTGCAAAAAAATTGCCAACAGTTTCATGACCGACCCCTTGCCTAACGTCAACTTTCTTTGGCACTTAATGCCATGCCATTGTTGACCAGACATCATCAGATAGGTCCAGGTCTACGAAAAACTCTTAGTCGTCTTATAAAAAAGCAACGAGCAACATGAGTGTTGATAGTATTCGTAGCCGCCACGAAATGACAGTGACATTACTCGCCGGCCAGCTTCCTGACCGGAATAACCACTAAAACCACAGCGGCCCCTTCCGCGCTTATACGGGGTTCTGGAGAGATCGTCTACTGACACTCGATCCCCGACACCCCAACGCTTGGCCGTCAGACGACTCCCTGTCGTTGCTCAAGGTGGTGCGAGAAGATGCGCATATCGGCGCCTCCTCCTCCCTGGCCGCCGCCGGCGGAGCGAGTCTGCAGACGCAATTGCCTCGCGTTCCCTGTTCAGTGGTTGAGCCTCCTTTGAAGAGATGACCTCCTTCTGCGAGGAGGTTATCTCTTTGACGACAGCACTTGTCGCTGTCGAGCATCTTCGAGATGATGGTTGACAGCAACAAGTCCCCTCCAATGACCGCCGACAGGACGTGGCGTTGGGGTTCCAAGGCGGGGCATTCTTCCACACACCCCGGGGTTTCTTCTCTCCCAATTCTGTGCAGGTACCGAAGACCCGTGTTCCGTAAGCCCGTGAAGAAAATTGACCTAATATACCATGGTGGTCTATACTATATCGGATACTATACCGTGTTGGAATGGGGTTTTATTTCAAGCTTTCTTTCTCCTGCGTAGATGGTATATGCGTTTTATATCCCTTAGTTGTCTCTTACGATTACCCACGGACAAGATCGTGGGGCTGGTGAATTATATTCTAATTCCGTCACGTGTAGTAAGAGTATAAAATCATATATTTATTTGTCCTACAATTTTAATATATGTTATTATGTAACGGTAATGAATTATCGATGAATACTATGTAATAGTTTATATATAAATATATAATATGAAAATATATATCGATCTAAAAGTATACAGTTTTATAAGTTTAGTAGCTGAATATCCACAATCGGCAATTTTATATATTGTATACTTTTGTATTATTATTTCATAAACATATTTCTTGTAGATCTTAATAAATATAAAAAAGCCAATAAAATAATAATAAAAAATATAATAATGTGAATAAAAAAATGGTACCCATATTTACATGTTGCTATTTTTCAACCGACCTAATCGTTGTTAAAGTTGAGAGTTCCATTTGTTTTGGTCCCTAGACATCAGTCTGCGTCAACGCGGCGGTTTTTGTGGTTGCACCTACATTAGCTATACTCCTACAAATGTGGGTTTTAGTGTAAAGGTCCAACACTCTGTCGAGGCTAATCACTTTACAAGTTTTGCCTCATTAACCTTATTGTAACCCATACTACTCTATTATTAAGTCTAACTATTCAGCCAATTTATTTTTGTTATAACCTTGTAGGTTATTTTGGCGAGACCATATGGTTATAACGCTATTTACAATAAATGAAATAAATCTTTTTTTTAAGGATTTCATCGCATTTTTATTTGGTTTTTATTTTCCCGACGAAACACTTACCAGCGTTCATCGTCACGGGAGGACAACGGGGTGTCATGTTCAACAAGTTGTCGTTATTACAGAGATTTATAGGTAATCGCTACCGTATTAGTTATTAAATTTTGAGCCACATTTTAATATAATTTCATTGTCAGTACAAAAATATTTGTTTACGATCAGTTATTATTAAATACAAAATTTATGATAATTGTTATATTAAAGCAATTTGTTCATTTAAAACTAACAAATATAATAAGCTATCGCCATATTGGCACACGACCACACTGAGAAGGAGTCTACAAAAAACTAAGAGGGCCTAATTTTAGGACAAAATGATTTCAAACTACGCTTCTAAAAAAACATTTTATGTTAAAGTAAATGTAAATGCAGTAAAGTGGGTTACTAACTCTTTTTAGAAAAACTTGCTAGGACGTTTTTTGTACAATATAAGCGTAATTGTTCCCAAGACAGCCCAGCACATTATACTTGATGCGAGATAACGAGTGAAACAACCCTTTAGGCGAGAAACGTTATAAAGAAAAAAGTAGCAATATATATATATATATATATAACCTATGTAAGATTCTTTTATTCGTACATTAGATACACGCACTAAAAATGGAATAGATTCTATTAGAGTTCCGTAGTTAAATCAATTGGGGCGGGTCGCACAGATCGCGATACATTCATACTGAAGAAATTACTCCATTATTCTTTTTACGGCTCTGGGTCTCTTTGTTCTCGGTCGCTTTTGCCCTACACAGTTAAAGCTTCCAAAAACGATTGTACGTGAATTGAAATTTAGATTGAAATAAATTCAATAATCGCTAATAACATCACCGTTACAAAGTTTACGCTTATATACGCGTGAAAATTGTATCCGTTTACATATAGAGACTTCTTATAAGTCCATTACGTATTCTTTTAGAAATAAAATATATGTATTATACATACATATATATCATCACGCGATATCCCTTGCAGCGTAGGCAGAGAGAACAGAGTGCCAGAGAACTCTATCCTTGCATACTTCACTCCCTTCCTCAACATTCATAATTCTCTTCATACACGCTCACCGGTTTTGGAGACTCTTGACTCCATCTTCCTTCAGTACGTGACCAATCTGGTCTAGGTAAGTTAGTCTTGGTCTCTCCCTGTACCTACATCCTTCCAATTTCACATTGTATATCTTCTTATTATAAATAGATATAAAATATAAATAAATAGATATAACAATACTATGGAATATTTTTGGAAAGAAAACGTATTGAAAATACCTATATATTTGTATTTATTTCAAAATATTACAGATATCCACTTTTATCAATAACGAACACCAAAAATAAATTTCCGAGATATTTTCTGCTGGAATTGACGGAAGAATATTTCGGGATATCGAGTAAACACATTATATAGCATAAACAGGTTGTGTGTTCACTGATAACATTATTTTCACTCTTTATTTCACGGTTCAATAAGAAACATTCGAACCGTCGCCGTCAAACCATTGCTGTCTAGTGACGTGTTAAGTAAATGGCTGATAGAACTGACCAATTCGACCTCCTTTTCCATTACACAATTTTGAGAATACTGGTTGTCTTTTATTTTAATAATTTTAGTTTAAAATACTGATAATTTATAGATGTAATTTTTATTTTTAAATGCTTGTTCTGCTAGTCTGGTCTGCTTATAAAATATTATTAAAAGACATTTATATTGCTTTTGTCAATACACTGCGTGCTTGTGTTGCCATAATTGATATGATAATATAATTTAAGAGGTAATATCATCATCATCATCATCATCTCAGCTCATATATATCCCACTGTTGGGCTCAAGCCTCCTCCACAATGGGCGGGTAATTGACCTACTATACCACGCTGGTCAAACGTGTTGGTATAGGGTTTTGTTTCGAGTTTTCCTTCTCTCACATAGATATTATATGTGTTTTATATCACTTAGTCGTCTCGTACGATCACCGACGGTAATATAGGGAGTGGTGAATTGTAAATAATAATAATAATTGGAATGCTCCGATGGTTCGGACATGTGGAAAGAATGCCGAACGAACGTCTGGTTAAGAAGATATACAATGCGAAAGTGGAAGGATGTAGGTACCGAGGTAGACCGAGACTAACCTACCTAGACCAGATCGGTCATGTACTGGAGGAAGGTGGAGTCAAGAGTCTCCGAAACCGGCGAGCGTGTATGAAGAGAATTATGAATGTTGAGGAAGCGAGTGAAGTATGCAGAGATAGAGTTCTCTGGCACTCTGTTCTGTCTGCCTACACTGCAAGGGATATGGCGTGATGATATGTATGTGTATGTATGTGAATTGTATTCTTACTCCGTCACCACACGGAAAATATATATATTTTATAAATAGACGGGTAATATAGTATATATTATTAACTTTTTATTAACCAATTAACCTTAAAATATTCGTGAGCACATCATTAAATATATTTTAGTGCTTAACGCGCCTTCAGTGAAAACTGAAAACCGTATACGTGAAACTTGTATACAAGAAGACATATTGACTCAATTATTTGAAATGCGTTCGCTATTCGGTCTTTAAGCCATATAGCTAAAAAAATATATCGCGTCAAGACATCGTGTACAAACGGGAGGACTCTTCGAACTGATAAAACCCACTTTATTGTCTACTTTAATTGAAAGGTCGGAGGCATTTCCCTCTCGGAAGCTCTTAAATGTGCCTCACCCGCCCCAGCTGGGCCTCATCTCCGTGAAATAGAATTTTTGGCATCTTATAAACAGAATTTGTATGTTATTAATTTTATAGCGGTATAGATAGTATCGTTTCCCTATTAATTTATTATTAGAAGTGTTCCGCCATTAATATTAATTTGTCAGTAAATTTGATTCGATACCTTATAAAATCATATTGTTTTACCATGCTTAATATAAATTGCCAAGGCATAAAGATCGTGTTTGTTTAATTTTCAAATCTTGAGTAATGTGTCAAAATGATAAATTTCGTACCAAAGTTTACTTTATAATCTTAGATATTTTATGACTCAGTTAAATATTGTATTTGTTGAAACCATATTTCTATTTAATAATAGAAAAGATCCCATAGGAATGTAAACGTGTTATGTTGCCCCATGTTAAAATTAAACAATTTGTATTCGGTGAGGTATTTCGTCTAAATCGCGTCCCATCTCTTAAACCTTATTTCAAAACATTCACATCCAAATATTCGGAGTATGACAATATTCGCTGGGTTATGTCAAATTTATATAGGTATAACGTCTGAAGTAAGAACGTTTGTAACTTTGTTTTATTTATTATTCTTACAAGACAGGTTATAATCGTAATACCGACTTTATCTCACATTTTTTGCACCCCAAATATCTGTGTTTTTCCTGCATATTTTATAAACGACTGAATAAAAAATATAAAATTGTTCTATTAGAACAAGCAGATACACAACAGAATAATTTGGCTCCCAAAGTATTGATGAAAATAAATATACCTATTATTTGCAAAGCTTGCGTGTGGCGTGCTTTTTAAAGCAAAGACTCTCGTAAGATTTTGCTGTTGCCTATAGTTGATCATAATAGTGTAGTTATGTGACGAATACTACAGAATTTTATTTGAAAACGTAAATATTTTATTTGTCAAATCTGCTGATTAGATCTTAAATATTATTCCATTTTGAGTATATATTTTTGTGTCTGCTTGCATGTGAAATCTGTTCAGGTTTTTTACTAAAGGTTAAATTTAAAATCTGTAAGAAACAAATGTCTTGTATTGCGCGTAATTTTACAAATTCATAAATACTGCAAAGTTATTATGACTGCATATGTAGGATGTATACAAAACATAACGCTACGACTCTATAACAATGAGTGACTATAAATTTCACTGCACAGATGGCGTAATGGTTAGGATGCCGACCCACCGTGCTAGAATCGTGGGTTGAATTATTTCGTAGGATGGGTAATGTTTTGTTAAATTTGCGGTAAAAGGCTCGCTCTCTTACGGAGATTAAAGATTAACTAGAAAATGTGGATATCTTAACATCTCTGTTCACCCGTTCCGGTATAAGGTTTTGAAAGATCATCTAAATTACAAAAAATATAAATATGATCACGTAATTATCTCACATGATACCTAAAAGAAAGGCAAGCATAGTAGGCGTGCTTCTCATGTGTACCTGAACAATTAGAAAGAACTCTATCAAAGAAACTTTGTCCGTTTAGAATGCACATATTTTTGTATTTATAATATATTTTTTTAAAGACTAAGGAAATAATCCTTGTATTGAGGAGGACTTTACAAACATACAATTAAAAAAAAACAAATTACACTCAGACTCAGAACAACACTTTGTGGATCGCATAAAATATTGATCTGCGTAAGAATGGAGCCCAAGCACTGTCACGGAAGGTCGGTACTTAGCCACTACACTATCTAGGCAGTTGAAAAATATGTGATATAATTTTAATGTAAACTTATTTAATCTCTATGGTATATAGGTACAGTGATTATTATTTTTAACGAACTTTCGCGAAGTAATTAAAACTAAACAATTAGCTGCTGTTATGGAATACCTGCCACCGAAATCAAAAATCGATACAAGTAGCCGTTTCAATTAGCGGTGAAAGGATATACTCGGTCAGTGGTAAGCAGGTTGTGGGGCAGCATGCCTCCCCAAATAATTTAGGCGGGGTGTGACCAAATCAATGCTTCAAAGGAAAAAAATGAAAATTGTATGCACAATCAGTAAATTGATGATTTGAAATGTATTCGAGGCGTTAGATCTCTTCATACACGCTCGCCGGTTTCGGAGACTCTTGACTCCTCCTTGACTCCGTGTATGAAGAGAATTATGAATGCTGAGGAAGCGAGTGAAGTATGCAGAGATAGAGTTCTCTGGCACTCTCTCTGCCTATTTGTTCTGTTCTCTCTGCCTACCCTGCAAGGGATATGGCGTGATGATATGTATGTGTATGTATATATATATATATATATATATACTTGCAAATTTATTATTTTCTCACACTGGATCGATCTGTTCTTAATATTTT
Organism: Lymantria monacha; assembly: GCA_905163515.2. Classification (NCBI taxonomy): domain Eukaryota; kingdom Metazoa; phylum Arthropoda; class Insecta; order Lepidoptera; family Erebidae; genus Lymantria; species Lymantria monacha. The sequence goes on along the minus strand of LR991094.1, from coordinate 19,247,362 downwards.
GGTATTTATATTTTCTTATGAGGTAAAGGCTACTTGTTAACATGACTATTATAGAAGAAAAAAATTAATTAGAATTCCATACAAAACCATCTTGACACGCGTGTTACTCTATGGTATATATATATATATATATTATATATTTATATATATTTCAACTATGGTACTTTGTTTCCTTGTTATTATCTACCGTCTTTGACATTGACATTAATAAGGAAAGTTTATCTTTTTTGATAAATTAACGTAATTAATTGAGACTTTTGACGGGAATTTGAAAACGTCATGTGGTGCTCTTGTATTATATTCGACATCTTAGTGTTTTAACGTGTTATATTAGATAATTTGGCATTTTATGTAATATGATGCAGCGGAACAACTGGGATGTAGTGAATATCATATAAAAGTGTTTTACAACGTTTTCATTTTCCATCAAAATTCAAACAAGATACCATTAACAGTGTGGCCATAGCACTGTTGATGGCGACAATTTGACTTAGACAATGACTAACCTGAAAGACTAAAAACGTGAAGATATTTATAATAAGTTATTGGCGAAATCTTGTAAACGCCATTTAAAAAAAAAAGAAAAAAAAAACGTAATTAATTAAAATTTGAACAAAAGTAACTCTACTAGTTTTCTGTGTCGTGAAAGAGTAGGAATAGAGTGTTTTTTTTTTGTAACTCACCTCAACATTCTTTTGTCCACAGCAAGTGACCTTGAGTCAATAAGAGCTTTATTCAATGAGAAAGAGAAGGAGTTATCTGTGGCGGTGGCTAAAGTGGAAGAGCTGACGCGGCAGCTTGAAGAATTAAGAAGAGGGAGAGTACAACCCGCTCCACCCTCGGCTCATGAACTTGATAAACTTAGACGAGAATTAATGGTAAGTGAAGATAAAATTTTGTTTTTAAATTCAGTTATTTTTTTATTAATCTTATTTATATCCATGTGATGCTGAATTTAGAATATATTGTTTAATATAGCGTATCTTTACGGAGTCGAAGGTATATAAGTACGACGCCTGGCCGAACGTTTACATTTGATTCCAATAGAGCGTAAAAGTACAGTAGGTAACATCATTTCTATATGTAAAAAAGGTACAATCGATTTTCAGTTTCGAATATGGCAATAGTTACAGTTTTGTCACGCGAGCAAGACAACTCTTTACGTAAATAAGACATATAAGTATTTATATACTCGTTTATACGAGAGCTAATAATGATGGTTTTTGATCGATCATATCACGCTCTGAGAATTAAATGCTTGTCGTAGATTAAAATTACAAGCACTCCTTTAACGGGCACTAATTAAATCAATATTCAAAGCGTCCATTGATTATCTTTTGCGCAAACTTCTTTTCTGTTTAATAATATAGAATAATAATACGAAGGGTAGATAAATTAGTTTTTTCATAATCATATCAAAACGATGAGTGCTGAGCGAACAATCTATACTAAAACCTATTAAACTTTGTTAGAGTTTTACCATTAAATGACAGCCAATTAAAACTTTTTTAAGCTATTTTTGTACCTCTATTATTTTTTATCTGTATAATACATATAATAAAATTATAACAGGTAGATCTCTGTGTATTATAGATATTAAAAAATAATTAGTAAATCTTTATTATAGAATCAGAAACCAAAACAATAATTCTTAGAATTTTTGTGTGGTATGTATGTATGTTTGCAAAAGCACTGCGCAAAAACTAGTGCATGTTTTTTAAATTAATATCTTATTGAATATAATTTTTGCCTATGGATTGTTAAAGATATAACTTGGTGTCAACTAGGATGGAAAATAAAATATTACAATAATAGATATCTGAGTAATCAACCCAAACTAAACAGGGTGCATAACTTGTCTATATTAAATAAATAATTTATTTCGTAGGTATACATAAAACGGTGTGCAATGACCTCTATCATAAAAACCTACTGCTATATTACGGTGGCAATTCGGGATAATATACGGTTTATTGTTTGAATATAATATATACTAGGTAGGTCACTCGCAAAGTAAAATCTTACATATACAAGCCCATTCAATATTTCGGTTTCCTATAGGTACTATGGCGATTTTCATAAAATATATGGTCACTATTCTTTTCTATAGATTGTAGCATGATTTTATAAATAATCGAAATAATTAAATAAATGTGAAATATAATTTTATAATAATCTGTTGAGTAGAAAATAATTAAATTTAAAACTAGTACATAATTCTTCTACTAAAACAAATACAAGCTCTTTCGATTTATTCAAGTAATGACATTAAGGCAAACGTTTTCAAATGATAATATTATCTATTATCACCAGTGCTGACAGAATAAGAGTATAATCGCCACCTGTATAATATTCCTCTTATTTTTTTTCCTTGCGGTGGGACATGGAGTTGCGTCGCGCTCCGCCAAATCGGTCCGAGGCGACGGATGAGGCGGCGCGCAACCCCATAGAACCACCCTGCAAACACCTCTCTTCACCGTGCGAGCGGGCAAGAGAGGTGACAATAGTCGTCTTACGTCATTCGTCGCTTGCGACTGTCGCGGACCTTGGAAACTGTGCCGTACATTTTTAAACTTTGACTATTGTCGCATCGGCCGCGCGCGAGCGTCGTAAGCGTTTAAACGAACGTGACCGCGTTTAAACGCAATGCACGGAAATAAACCTTAAGTGTAGAAGAATTAGTCTGGCTGGTCACTGAGGTGAAGGTTGGTATCGGTACTAGTGATCAGTCGAATGGCGATGGGAATTTAATATGGTAGGTTATGGGGCTGCATACCGCCTATTCACTGCCCTTAACGGGTTAGACAGAGTGCGTTCATACCATAGAATAAAAACTATAGAAAGAAACAATAACTGTAATCAAACAATATAACAAGAAAAGGACATCTTGAGAGGAAACCTAACCCGTTTCGCTTATATGCGGTAATTGTACCACAATAATATAGGCTAATTATTCCCATATGAAGAACGTCCTTACCTAAATTTGAGGTTGAGACTAAACTAAGAATTATTATTACTAGTTCTTATTAGGTGTTCAAAGTAATCAGACGTTTACAGAGAATTTCTACGTTATTCAAATCTATTGAAATTACTAACTATTCACTTGCGATAAAGCGATTTACATACATTACGTTAGAGTATTCTCGTTACCCACACATTTAAGGGAATGACAACGCTGGATTATAGAGGACAATATTTATGTTACCCCTCCTAATACAGCACTTTATAATCGCACAGGAAACAGATTACAATCATAACATTTAGGTGGCCTTAATTGCCTGGCAAATCCTAAAAGGATGTTCTCAAATAATTAACGACGACGTCTCGACTTAGGTATTTTAAAAATATTTATATTATAAAGTGGTTATTAATTATATCGATGTATTGTATGTATATATCGATGTATTGTATGTATATATGTATGTATGTACTGCACAGATGGCGTAGTGGTTAAGATACCGACCTTCCGTGCCAGTGCCGTGGGTTCGATTCCCACGTAGGACAATACTTTGTGTGATCCACAAAGTGTTGTTCTGAGTCTGGGTGTAATTTGTCTGCGTTAGTTGCATGTTTGTAAAGTCCCCCGCGATACAAGGATTATTTCCTTAGTGCAGGGAGGTGTCTTTAAAAAAAAAAAAAAAAAAAAAAAAAAGTATATCTGTTTATGTATCTTTATTTATTTCTCATGTTTATTGTAACCGACATTGATCTAGGCATAGTTGTTGACGTCATTTCGATTCCATAAGCAGATTTATTGTTTAAGATCCAATATAATCTATCATCCTAAAGACACCACAAAGATAACGAAAATAGCTCAATTGTTATGCTTGTAAAGCAGGTTGGCGATCAAAGTTGGTATTGTGTACGTATAGAGTATCCTAGAGTAGCACTGTAACGCATTCTTCTAGTTATACTTTCGCCTATTTTCACGTCTCCCACGGAAATTTTACGGGTGGCGGCGGCTAATAAATTTATATTATTAACACTAGGAAATACAGGATAGGGGATGGTAACTAGTATATTGTTCTCAAACCCTTGTTATTTAGTGCGATCATAGAAATAATATGTTTATTTCTATTCGTATAGGAAATCTTATTTTATTTTCACTCAACTTCCTTCTTATTCTATTTTGGTACTCTTACTAATCTTTATAATTGAACTACTCAATATTACGCCAAACAGACTTATAAAGGTTATATTAAATTTGAAGAAAACTTACTTTGATCTGAATTTCTCCATTGGTCGTCTCTCTCATCCACGAGAAATGAGGGATGAAAGTATATTTTATCCTTACCGCGTCAACACACAGAGACTATTGAAAACTATTCTGTCCTTTATATTAAGAGATGAAATATGATCAAAAACTGTATCAAATACACAATGAATATCTAAATCCGAGCGAAGAAGTTAGTATGCCTGTAGTTTTTACTTTATTTTTTAAAGTTGAAATATTTATTTGCATCCTTCTACTTATAATTGTAATTATCTTTCTGATTATAATATGCTTTTAAGTGCATTTCTGTGATGGCAACTGATGTCGATGGCCGGAATAGAATGTAGTCATTAGCACAGTCAGTCTGAATAAGATTGAACAGTTATCTACTCGTACATATTAAAATAAAAGTTTTAATACAATCAGAATATTGATTTGCGAGCATATAGTAAATGAACACCTGATCAATCCATCATCATCCATAAATTAAAATAAATCTTGACCGCCGGAAATAACTCTATGCATTTTTAAACTTATTATATGATTATGATGAAACTATATAATTATTATTTATACAATTATGAAGATTTTCTATTAAAAAATAGCTCTTAATAGTAGAAATATGGTGAAAATTGCATCTGAATTTTGCCATTAATTTACCAAACGAAGCTGGCGAAGGAAGACTGGGCAGCTAGTTTCGAGTATAAAAGTATATTTATAATTTAGATTTTTAAGTTATAGTACTAGTATAATTTTAATCAATTGACGGTTTACGAAGCTTGCCAATTAAAACAAGGGATGTTACCTACGAGTATATACCTAAAGACTATTGTTGTTGTTTTCATAGCTTTTTAAATATCTCTCTTAATAAGTCTTATTATGCCGTAAATTTTACATGATAAAAATACCCCATCATTTTCGTAGAATCACTCACAAAACTAATACAATATTTGTACAAAGTTAAGGGTTGTTTTCACGACCGTATAATAATAGCAACAAAAGCAATATAAAGTAACAAATTAAACTAAATATTCAATGTTAGTATTGGCAACAATAATTATCGAAATGAGTGAATTTTGTTTTCATGTTAGTATTTTACTTTCTCAGTTCATTTACCTTCGAAACAAGTTGTATGAACTCTACAACGTGCTCACAAAATGATTAAGATAACAATGTCCTATTTATAAGGCGCCTTATAAACTTGACTTATTGCTTCCCCATCTTGTTTGAGGGGAGAGGGTTGAAACTTCCGACAGCGGTTTGTTTTATCTTTATTAATTAAATTAAGATAACCGCACGTCTAAATTTTAGATAAGCTAAAGCAGTCTGAAAAAGTTATTTGAATCAATCGAATGGTAAACGTTATTAAATGTCGATGTTTACGTTTATCATTTTTTAAGATTTATTTTATATAGATTTAATTACTATTTATCAGTTTATTTAGTGAAACTCTTCAGCAAATTTAATATGATATATATTATATTATTAGACTTTGAGAGTTGAGTCATTAATTGGACTGGATATCAAATAGTAACTCCATTCAAAGCTCGGGCCTTTCTTTATTTAGGTTTTTCAAATTAGTCATCATCCTCCTACCCTTATCCCATTATTTGGGGTCGATACAATATTTACATTTCTTTTATAGTATCTACATATTATAAAAGTTATTGGGAATAGTTTTATGACCGGCCGCCTGACAGACGTCAACCCTCTTTGGGAATGTAATTGTTGACCAAATGACATCAGATGGAGTTGGCCCAGGCCGTTATAAGATTCTTAGTCGTCGTTTACGACATCCACGACCAAATTAAGGGTTAGTAGTATTCGTAGCCGCTACCACACAGCATTAACACATAGGTTTCTTAAATTAGTGTGATTTAATAAATAAATTATGCTTTTTAAAAGAAATGTTTTCAATTTCCTTGACACGGGTATCATTAAAGACCACTAATGAACGCAAGCAAGTAAAACCAGTAAAGAGAAAAGGAAAACTTGAATTGAGCATAGAGTTAATCACTACGGCTAGCGTATTATATTGGTTAAAGGAAGTTATGGTGAATTTTATTATTACTCTGCCAAAATACAGCATGTTCCTTTTAGTGAGCTTAAAACATCGATATATATATAACGGTACAATACCTGTGCAAAAACAGTTTCACTATTTTTACTTTAGCTATATAGAAAGTAATTTAATTTTGAAGTTTTAATCGTTTTTTATCGTACCTAGTATTGAAAATACATTTAACTGAAATCCCTTTTCTCCAATTTTACCCCTCGTCAGTGTCCAAACCGAAGGGTTGTGACAGTAATTAGTGAAGAATGTAAAAATCGACTGCGGGAATGACGGGCATAATTCTAGGACTGAAATAAAATTTATCTTGTTTATTATAGCAATATATACATCATTCAGAGTTATGATAGATGCTATTATGATTCTAGAAGGTAAATATGCAAGGAAGGAATTCCGGTGGCATGCTCAATTAGTGGTGAATTTGTCAAGTTATGGGCCCCCAGCTGCCCTTAAATTGCAAGCGATTTGGACCCACAGTCCGGGTAAAGTTGTTATAGCCATCTGAGGCTAACAAAGTAAGTCACACAAAAAAAAATAATAAAAAAAGCGATATTTAGCCAAACCGTATCTTGTCAAAAAAGGCTTTAGTTTGTGTGGCATAAATTTAAATCATTTTTATTACACACCAAGTACTTACCAGAAATAGAACTGAATAAGGTCAAGGACACGTTCTGCTTATCATTTTGTCACGACACCCATGAGAGAGAATGATTGTGGCATATTGCATTCTTTATCTGTCGCCGCTTATTTTTTGTTACTTTAGCTGTCTTATTTCAAAATTATTATTCGCTTTATACTCTATGACAAGATGAAACATTAAAATACAAAAGCAACTTTTAATTAAAAACAACTTCAACAGACGCTTCTAATGTCAAAGTAATAAGACTACGTTCGTTTGTTTAAAGGAGCAACGTAACCTTTCTTTCATTTTTCTGAAATATAATAAAATTAATAGAATTTTATTATTACAATTAAGTACCTATATACCAACCAACATATAATTATTAGCAACAGTATCCTAATGGCTAAATATTCTCGTATTCTACAGTTATAATGTTCAAAATGGTTGTAAATTAAAAGTTCGTTTTAGAATAAATTCTCAGTTTTTTAATGTGATATATCCTATTTGTTGTGGCTGAAACGGAATGCCGGTCGAAAACGGAATTCCATTCCAAAGAGCTCGCTATACAATATTTTTTTTTGTATTCCTACACCCAGATATAGAAAAAAATATTTATGAATTACGTAAATGTTTGTCAAGGTAATTAGTATAATAGACCTATTAATTTTATCTACATATATGAGGATTTCAAAATTTTAGTGTAAACTTGCAAATAGTAACTTAGCTTTTTTAACATCATTAGGCTTATCTCCTATGCGTCTTTATGCGGGATTAAAAGCGTTACTAACATTAACGTTAACGTTACTTTGTGAAATATAGGCATGCTATACCTCTTCTTACGCATTCAGACTTAAAGGCGTGAGAGCTGAAATAAAATCAAAAGTTTTAAATGAAATGCTTAGTAGTATATAGTAATCATACTGCCAATCTTATCTACTAGACAACTCTATCTGATGCCGTTTGGTCAACAATTACATTCCCAAGGATGGTTGATGTGTGGCAAACGGACGGTCATAAAACTATTGCCAATAACTTCTACAATATATACTATGAAAGAAGAGTACATATTGTATCGACCCCAAATGATTAAGATTAGAGTAGGAGAATTATGACTGCCAATCGTATCTACAATATTTATATAAATACAATACAACATACAGATATACATACATACATAGGAACCTAAGCAAACAAACCAATGCCCTTTTTATTTTTCTTCATTCAATACACCTTCCACTATAGGCTTCGGTACTCCTTCATAATAAAAGATAAAATGCTTATATTACATGTTTTTTGGAAGGGCTGGCATAGGATTTTATTTTAAGTTTTTCGTCTCGGAGTTACGCTATCTACTTCAAGTGGTAACGAATTAAGAATTCAATATGTCACTACCTGACTTACCTCTACCTGACTAACTTTCTTGTGGGTGTCCAGCTAAAGGTTCACCATAAAAATTGGTAACAATATATTCTGGCAAATCATAACACCAGCTTGTTCTCCTACCGTGACGATCCTGTTATTATCCTCTTTCCTGGTAGGCAATAGACCTATGTTGGGTAATAAAAATCGATAGCCTGATGATGATAATGTTATCTGTTTCCTGCTCCTCCTTTTTCTATAGAACAAACTCGTGAATAAAAGACTTAAGTCACTTTATAAAACTAAACTTTCGTGTCGTTTTAACCAAGAAATTAAATGCTATAAAAAAGTCACACGCAGCGATAAATGCTTCGAATTACTAAACTAGTTTGTTAACACATGGGACAATATTTAGATAGCGCCGCACGCCAACTAGGTTGCGGGCACTCGGCCGCTAGAACCCGTATCTTGGACTTGATGCTCGAGCGGCTATTCTGTAAACATAATATTTAATTTTGGTTTTAATTAATCTAAATGTATTTATTTTCGGGTGGTAATACTACAACAGTCACCTCTCCTTTCGAGAATCGATTAAGGAATGTAAGCAGACAATACCACTGCAATAGAAGAAAAACAAAATAAAATAATGATAAGCAAGACACATTGGAATTATCTTATTAGGATACTACGCCAGACTGTCGGCGTAGTATACAAATTTTCCTTATCTGCTGAACGAAAAAATAGAGAGAAAAAAAAGGTGACAAAATAATATTAACTGCAATGAAAATACTAGTCTCCCATGGCAAAGTCAACGAATATGTATTTGTACGATTAACAATTGTTCTAAATTCTAAATCCTTCTGGTGTCAAAGTAATTCAAATTAACTATGTAGTTAATGTATACTTTCAGAATTAGATTAATAATTAAGTTGCAAACTGCACATATTGCATAGATTACGATACCGATCTAACCACGTGTTACGGGTTCGATTCCCACGCGGAACAATATTTTGTGTAATCCATAAATTGTTGTCAGAGTGTATACTACCTGCAAAGAAGCCGTCGGTTTGAAGACGATGCCCCAGTTTGGAAAATTCTTCGCAATACAAGAATTAGTTCCTTAGGATTATTGTATATATTACAAAAAAAAGAAAGTATAAACATAATTAATGCATGGTAGTTAAATTCAAAAAGCTTGCAATGTATATTCAGATTAAAGTTTTTTTGTTAAATATTGGCTGTGCGTAAAAAGATGTACAAATTATTGCTCTTACAACCTATCTTAATCATATAAACGTTTATGATACATATCGTTTTTTTCTTCTTATATTGGACTGTTATAAAGTCTAATATTCACATAAAATCCAGTTTTGAAATAGCTATCTAAATTATTATTCATGGATGGGGCGCGTGATCTGATTACAAGACTTTAAGATAGGAAAACTCGATTTAAAACACTATGTCAACTTGTTAAGTCTAATGTAGTAGGTCAATAGAAAACTTCGTCAACTCTATCAGAGATGACACAGTTAATGAGGCTCTATCGTGATTACGATGTGAGAGACCAAAAGAACAACAACAATAATAATTTAGAAACAAATATTACGTGATTTTAAGAATAGTCACCATATATATGAGACGATATAAAACTCTCGTGACGGTCTGAGACGTATTGCCAAAGAAACAATATTGAATTCGTCGAACTGGAATAATGAGACATGCGCCTAACAAGACTCTTGGTTTGACTATATTTCCCACTGGAGACATACAATAAAATCCTTTGCCTAGTATATTACAGACAGAAACAATAAAGTTACAGCATACTGATATATTAGAAAAAATAAAATGTAATATTAGTGGAAACGCTGTTCTTTATGTAATAAATTGCTTTATGTGGACACAGCTTAGGTACAGGTTGGTTACTATGTGTCTCGATTACCCTTATCGTGTGATTTATGCTTTATTGCTACAGGTCCATGAATTGTGTAGAGGTTTTATAGTAGTGTATTACACACTAAGCGGCTTCTAAACTTTGGGACGTTTAGTTGCATTAAAGGAGGTAATTTACTTCTGTAGATGATATTGTGTAGTTTTACTGTATTTTTTTTATTGCTTATGGTGGCAAACGAGTAAGCAGCACACCTGACGGTAAGTGTCACTGCCGCTCATGGACCTTTGCTATAACCAAGGCTATAGCTAGGCCGCTGCCTACCATTACAATCCTCAAACCCACCCAGTTGGGCTTGCGGCTTTCTCGCTCACTGAACGAAGCACAATAGCATATTATTCAAACGTCGATCTTCTGCAAGGGTGTGGTTCTACCCCGGACGGACCGGCCCGCGGCTGTTGATAGAGAACTGTCAATAGCGTGGTCTTACCACTATTAGTGTCTATTTAAAAGTTATGCAGAATTGAACTCCGTGGAATTAAACTCCAAATATCTTGTTACGTAAATAAAGTTTAAATTGATAGAAACGTATTAAAATATGCCTCTATGCTAATAACTATCTAATAAAATTTAACACGCTTCAATGACTTGCTGGTAATACGAATATTGTTATGTACTTAATAATAATTATAAACACTATACTATTAATGTGTTTAAAGTATCTATTAGCTCACCTATGTAAGGAATACAAATGTACGTGTAAGTTAAATAATTTAAAAAGATAAGACAGAAGCTAAGATTATAAATAATTATTATGTTTCAAATATGTTTTTATAAAATTATCACAACATACAGAAATTGCTCGCTAAATATTTATTTAAGCCTTCTCTCAAATTAATAAGTATTATAGCTGTTTATTGTTTAAACGTTAATCCTATGAAAAGCTTTTGGTGTATATTCAGTATATTGTAAATGTAAGATAGTGCCACTAGTGTTACCCAGTTTTCTTACGCATGACTTGTAAGAAGGGTAACTAAATTAAAGGAATATATAGACTGTGTAAGTAATAATAGATAGTAGTTCTAATATATAAAAGTCAATTCTTATTCCTTCCCAATCCCGAAAGGATTTAGGAATTTCAACACAGATATATTTTCAAGTAAAAAGTAGGTGAAATAGAATAGAACAAGTGGGGTGCGATATTTATCATCCTTTAACCAGTTTACTTTTCAATGAAAACATAGCGTTTCCATAACTAAACCTATAGCGAGGGTTACCTCAAGTGCTCACAGCCAGCTAGCTACTTATAGCTAATCCATTAACGAGGCCGAGCACTCATTAGCGAGCTTGTATTAAGAATAAACGAAAAGGGTAAGTCAATGTTAATCGTAAACCACAGACTGTCTTAAGAGCACTTACGAACGTTATAATATAAAATAATGAAATATTATTTTCAAATATTAATTTATTTATTTTTAAAATGATAACTGTACATAATGGTTAAGATACTTATCATGCAAAGTGTCGCGAGATCGATTCCCATTCAGGACAATACTTTGTGCGATTCACAAATGATTGTTCTGAGTCTGGATGTAATTGATGTCCCTTATTGAATATTTATAAAGTCCTTTAAAGGTGTAAAGATGAGAAAGGGAATGCTCCGATGGTTCGGACATGTGGAAAGAATGCCGAACGAACGTCTGGTTAAGAAGATATACAATACGAAAGTGGAAGTATGTAGGTACCGAGGGAGACCGAGACTAACCTACCTAGACCAGATCGGTCATGTACTGAAGGAAGGTGGAGTCAAGAGTCTCCGAAACCGGCGAGCGTGTATGAAGAGAATTATGAATGTTGAGGAAGCGAGTGTAGTATGCAGAGATAGAGTTCTCTAGCACTCTGTTCTCTCTGCCTACCCTGCAAGGGATATGGCGTGATGATATGTATGTATGTATGTATAAAGTCCTTCGCAATACGGGTACCTCGCAGGATTATATTCTTAGTTCACGTTATTATTTTATATTTATATGCCGTACAAATGATGAGCTGGTAAACTAAGATTAATTAATTGAAAGATCATCGTTATTTTGACCGTGATGCTAATTTATGAAGTGGGATTGAATGTGAGCATTTGTTCAGTATATCATTTAACACATAAGATATTAGGGTTGTTATTACGTGTAGAGTGTGACGACTTGAGTACAAAGATTCTTGTAAAAGTACACGGTAATTATAAAATTACCTACCGCAGCCTACATCGCAATTTTATGATAGAATTAATTTTGACATTAGATGATAAAGCAAGTAGACCAGCATGTATGGGTTACAATTTTGTTTTTTATTTTAAATGAAAATCTCTGTCAATTTCCATAATATTACTCATCATCATCTCAGCTCATATATCCCTCCTCTCCTCCACACAAGGAGGGAAAATGACCTACTACAGCACGCTGGTCAGACGTGTTGGTATAGGATTTTGTTTCGAGTTTTCCTTCTCTGACATAGATGTTATGCATATATATCCCTAAGTCGTCTTTTACGAACACCCACAGGTAAGGTATGGGGTGGTGAACTGTATTCTTACTCCGTCACCACACGGAAAATATTACTCAAACATCGTGTAAAAAATATTTCTTATACATAATTATGTAGAAAATATAATAAAAATATTAGGTTTTTTTTTCTATTTTGTATATCTCTATAATTATCAAGGGAATCCTTTATAGATTTCAACACAAATTATTCTAAATGTTAGAGCAAGTAAAAACAATGTGCGTTAGATTTCAGTACATATATGTTCCCAAGGGAGGCACATACACACGACTAAGAGTTATTTCAACATAGTTTGGTTTTGATATGAATGAACTTTCTTGTTTATTGATATATATCAAATTGAATATATCCTTGAGTAAAAATATGGGAGTATAAATAGATATAATGTACATAATGTAGGTACATTATGTCTATTTATACTACCATATTTTTACTCAAGGATATAAGATATTACTATGACGTATTTTTTTTAAGCTGTGTGGTAGCGGCTTCAAATACTACCAAACCTTACTTTGCTCGTGGATGTCGTAAAAGGCGACTAAGAGCCTTATAAACGACCTAAGCCAACTCCATCTGATGCCGTTTGGTCAACATTTACATTCCCAAGGAGGTTTGACGTCTGGCAAGCGGCCGATCATAAAACTATTACCAATAACTTATACAATATGTACTATGAAAAAAGAATACTCGTATATATTGTATCGACCCCAAGTATTTTTTTTTAAAAGACACCTCTTTGGAATAAGAGTAGGAGAATGATTTATTATCTTTTAACATTAGATTCACTATTTCACACGGTACATACATATATACATATCATCACGCCATATCAAGCAGGCGTAGGCAGAGAGAACAAAGTGCCAGAGAACTCTATCCTTGCATACTTCACTCGCTTCCTCAACATTCATAATTCTCTTCATACACGCTCGCCGGTTTCGAAGACTCTTGACTCCACCTGCCTTCAGTACGTGACCAATCTGGTCTAGATAGGTTAGTCTCGGTATCCCTTGGTACCTACATCCTTCCACTTTCGCATTGTATATCTTCTTAACCAGACGTTCGTTCGGCATTCTTTCCACATGTCCGAACACGGTTATTATATTATTTCACATGGTCTCCTTCATAATTATGTAAGTTGTGTTTAAAAATATTTCACAGAACATACTTGATGCTTAATAAAATATTTTGTGGTAGCTGTTTATGTAATTTCATATAGCATACAACCCTAGAACTGACTACTATAAAACCTACGTCACGGTACTAATTTCGTTTGTAAGTCTAATGCCAACATTTTGATTCAGACTCCAATTTGACAATTTAGTTACGGACGCGACATTCAAGCAGTCTAATGTCCCTCATAAAAATCGTAAAATAAATACTGCCGTAAATATTGAATGTATTATTTAATAACTAACTTTACTGTGTTCAGTGACTGAAATATATTATTAAGTGGGTCGAGGTCAAAAGGTCGGAATGTAAGTAAATCAAGTTATTCTGCCAGGGTACCGAGGTTCAAGTTTTTGTCTTTATTTCGTAAACGGGACCTTTTTCTATTTTACGTGCCAGTTATTTATGCAAAGTGGATTAGGTTTCAATAAGAAGTTTCTTTGTGATATATGTACGTCCAATGAAAAACTTTTGTCAGTCAATTGAGAGTTTTACGGTAGTTTTTTTTATTGAAATGTTACAGTTTTTTATTTACATTAACAAGAGATCCTTCAGAGTTCGGATCATATTTATGACATTAATATATAAAGCCTTAAGTAAATGGGATTACGTAAATTTAGGATTATTTCAATCCAAGGCTTACTACGTTGTTGTTATCTTTACAGTTTTTTTTAAATTAATATAATAGTAGTATCTGTGAATATATTATGAATATATAAATATGATTCTCTTTTCTTTGATCTAAAGTTTGAATTTCAAGTGTAGTAGTATCTAAAGTTTGAATTTCAAGTGCAAATTCGAAAGTTTTTAATTTTGCACTAAACATCTGCTAAATTGTTTCATATATATTTTTTTTTAAAAACAAATGAAGAACGCAAAGACAGACTAAGCAATAAGTTCTTGTTTCGCGAAGAGGTTCATCCATCAGCCCATAGACGTCTTCTAATTCCCCTGGCGCTCTTTTAAGCGGTTTTTTACGACTCAAAGAAAATTACAAGTAGCGTGATACATTGTATTATTAACCCATCACTACACAGAGACTAAACTACAAACTCAGAAAATTTGCGAATCATATACAATTTTAATTGTTGTGCATCGCAACGGAATCCATGGCAATCGGTACCGAAGTTCACTACTTAGACTTCTTCCAGAATCTGTGTATTTGAGATTTAAAAGAAGTGGTGACGATTATTCTTCCTATTATTTGTAATTTTATATTGCTGTATGGTAGTGGCTACGAATACTACCAACCCATACTTTGCTCGTGGATGTCGTAAAAGACGACTAAAAGCCTTATAACGACCTGGGCCAACTCCATCTGATGCCGTTTGGTCAACAATTACTTTCCCAAGGAGGATTGACGTCTGGTAGGCGGCAGGTCATAAAACTATTGCCAATAACTTTTACAATATGTTCTATGAAAGAAGAGTACATATTGTATCGACCCCAAGTAATTGGGATAAGAGTAAGAGAATGATGATGATTTGTAATTTTATATACTTATATTATGTACACGTCATATTACAATTTTTTTAATTGCCCTTAGTATTCAACCAACGGCATGTAAAGAAAAGTTAAAAATAATATAATAAGTAGGTTTTTATTGTCATTTATGCATAGATACGTAATTGAAAATTTATGTACATTTGCTTTTTAGTTCTCAGTTGTAAAATTTCTTAGTTTCTTAAATTGATACAAGCACTATGTAATGTAAACAAAATAATATCAGTTCGGCAAATTTATGCAAATTTTGTTGGTATACTATTTTACTTGGTTTGTTACAAGGCTGTTCGTAAGAATCTTTAAGACACCTCGGACGGTGTTTAAGCTCCTTTCTATTTTAGTAAAGAATATTATCAGAAAAGCGAATGATTAATAATATTCGACGTTTTATTGTAGGTATTATGGGAAAAGGGTCATGAAAATTAACTAAATACATTAGATGTTAAGACACTTTCGAGAATAATAAGTTTAATATAAAATAGACCTCTAATTTTACTAACAAAAAGTGTTATCTATTTTTTTTATATAGAGCGTATGTTAGCGAGTGTGTATAGAAAGAAGTAATATGCGTTTCTTTTTAAAACAATAGGTTTCAAATTTCAGATTTTTTGATCTAAAGGTAATCTATTTTTTTTTAATTTCAATATTAAACTATTTAAATCAAAACAAGATTATATCAAAGTTAAATAAGCACTCTTAAAAATTGTATCAATTATAATTATTATACTACATAAACATTTTCGAAAAATGTTTTTAATGATTAATGTTTTTGTAAGAACCGACAATTATAATGATATCATTAGTCATACAACTTATTAATGATTGTATTATATTAACTTATCTTCTGTCAATTGATATTTTTATTGAATAAATTTAGTATGAAACTGTATTTTTTTAAATATATATCGGATGAGGTGGCAAATTCGAATCAGCATCTCCTCCAGAGTTCATGGCTTGTGGGCGCAGCGCGGGTAACGAGCAATTGAGCAATATACGTACACACACTTGAATATTGACAAACTGGTTAACACAATACGTCACAACACACACTACGAGTCGTAGGCAGTTCCTAGGCCTATGTTGTCCGCTCTGAGTCTCGACGAATTATGAATGCTCAACTACGTGTGCACTCCCCTTTTATAGCCCTCTTGCGGACGCAAGGCTTAGACTCTGGCGAAGCGCGGCTGCCCAAACGCTTCCGCCTCGTCAACGCAGCTCCCGTACTATTGACCATTCCGACACGGCCATCCTACGGGGCACACGTCCCTGTGTGTTACTCTGAAACAATATCCATTACACAGTATCACATTGCTCGGTCACTCCTGACCTTAACTAAAATGTAATCAGTGAACACACAAGAATTGAACAATTGAGCGCAACTGACTCAATTATGACAAAGATAATCCAACCAAATAAATCAAAACACTTAAGCTCTGCATGTGATCTCTGGCTACATTAGCCCAGTAACCTCCAGTTACTCTTCCTTATGCGAGCCCCCTAAGGGAACGCCGAGTCTCCCTTGGACTCCATGGTTTCCTCTGAAACCCGACCTCCGCCAGAGTTGACTGTCTACCGCGTACTCACGGACTACTGTGTAGTAGATACCGATTTCTATCGAGCTACGGCTACACGACAACCTCTGGTACGGTCCAATCATCATGCAAACTTAAATACTCCCTTCATTATCATCACGGTTTGGCTCTACTTTAATTTCGTCAGTTACACTCTGATGTTCCGGAATTTTCCGTAACTTATCGTGTGCGTACTTGTAAGTACGATTACTGTTAAGTGCCTTTAAACCATATCGATCACCATCAAGAATCTCTATGACCTCAAACGGTCCTTTGAATTTAGGATCCAACTTCGTCTGATTACGCTCTTCGTTCATAATCAAAACAAAATCTCCCAACGAAAATTTATTGAGTCTTGCCTTTGTCTGATCAAACCTACGCTTTTCATAAGACGCTGCACTTTCAATATTACGTACAGCTTCATCTCTTATGGCATCCAAATTAACTTCGACTTCTACATCATCAGATGCCATCAAGGATAAAGGTCGCGATACCTTGCCAATTAACAACTCTAACGGACTAGCCTTTGTCGTTCGGTTAACAGTACAGTTAATCGCAAGTTGAACTTCGCCTAGGGAATCCTGCCACGAACGATCCTTTGTCTCTACTGTCGTTAACATTGATTTCAACACAGACATTACACGCTCTACCTGACCATTTGCACGAGAAGTGCCCGTCGCGATCAAATGTAAATTGATGTTACTAGAATCGCAGAACTCTTTAAATTCTTTACTTGCAAAGCAACGTCCCTGATCGGCAATAATTCGATTTGGAGTACCGAAAAGCGCTATACTATCTTTTACAGCCTTAATACTGCTTTTAGAGTCTATATTGACCGTGTGAAACAATAAGACGTATTTTGTGAACGCATCGATAAGGACAAAAACGTATTCCTTCTGATCGCTCTTACCGCTCAATTTTCCGGTCGCGTCTATGTGTACAGTATGCCAAGGTGTGTTTACTTTAGGTATCGGGTGTAATTGGGCTTGTACCTTGCCGGAGTGTGATTTTGCTACCTTACACGTTACGCAACTGTCAACAAATTTCTTAACATAACGTGACATTCCCTCGAACCAATAGAAGTCATAAAGTTTCTCCAAAGTTTTATCGTAACCGAGATGAATAAGAGATTCATGGACATTGCTCACTACAGACCATCTGATAGCTTTAGGAAGTATTGGTAAACATTTAGTGCGGCCATTGCGCTGGATTTTACGATAAAGAACACCTTTACGAATCTCATATGTTTTCGCTACATCGTCATTTAACTGTCTGTTACTTAAGTCAGAAACAAGCTTTGAGATTTCCGAATCGCGTTTTTGCTCAGCAAGTAGCCAATTACCAGAGAGTTCAGTCAAGTTAACCACTTTCCTTAACTCTACCTGGGTCTTAGACTTCATACCGTCCTCACGATCAGGAGGAGGATGATTTCGCGATAAGAAGTCTGCATGTGCCATATCTTTGCCTTTATTATAAACTACCTCAAAGTCAAAGCACTGTAAATAAGCCCACCACCTGTGGACCCGAGGTGTCAAGTCGATCTTTTTATGGGATGATTTCAGCGAATTGCAATCGGTCACGACAGTGAATTTTCTACCGTGTAGATATTGTCGAAAATGCTTGATAGCGTTAACAACCGCTAAAGTTTCAAGCTCATAACTATGATAACGCGATTCTGCAGGGGTGGTCCTCTTACTGAAATATGCAACTACTTTACGTTTACCCTCTATGATTTGGAATAAAATAGCACCATACCCATCAGAGCTAGCATCTGTGTGCAACTCAACTGGGCATTGCGGCTCATAAATCATTAAAACCGGCTCTTTTGTAAGAATAGAAATGATTTCTTTTCTAATAGCTTCGTGATGCTCTTGCCAAGAAAAAGGAACCTTAGCGCATGTTAATTTATAGAGCGGGCCCATAACACGAGAAAATTTAGGTATGAATTGTCTAAAATATGTTGCTAAGCCTATAAACTGTCTTAACCGAGATACGGTGGACGGTGGAGGTAGTGTAGACAACGCCTCTACCTTTCTGCGATTAGGTCTAATTTCTCCAGACCTGATTTCGTACCCTGGAAATTCGAGTTGTGATTTCAAAAACGAGCATTTTGTCAAATTTAATGAAAACCCGGCCTTAGTCAGAGTTTTTAAAACTACATCAAGTCGTTCGATTCCTTGCTCAATGGTTTCAGAAATGATCAAAATATCGTCAACGTAAACTATGACGTAGGTATTCGATAAATCGCCCAGGGCCGTAACGATCGCCCGTTGAAAAACTGATATCGCATTACGAAGCCCAAACGGCATAGTTAAATATTCGTACTGACCATCTGGTGTTATAAACGCCGTACGCTGTATCGATTCCTCACATTTAATAGGAATTAAATGAAAACCTGACGCGCAATCTAATTTAGTGAAATAACGCGCTCCATGTAAACGTGAGATTTGGTCTGTGATAAGCGGTAATGGATACCGGTCAGGTACCGTGTTCCTATTAAGTTCCCGGTAGTCTATACACATTCTATCCGTCCCGTCTCGCTTTTTTACCAAAAGGGCTGGACTTGCAAATGGGGAGTTACTTGGTCGAATAATATTGGCACGTAATAACTCGGCTACGCGCTCGCGCATTATCTGTCTCTCTGCTGTGCTAAGCCGGTAAGGTCGTCTTTGTACGGTCAAATTAGGATCAATTAAACGAATTGTAAGTTCACCTGTCGTAACGCGAGTTTGTGGCATACCAGTAATAAAATAATCCGAATAACGAGTCAACACGGATACTATAACCGATTTTTGTTCTGCGGAGACGTCAGTATCAATGACGGTAATATTTTCTGGGGGTAAATCACTGTAGGCACTAGAAGATGGAACTGTACTCGCTAAATCAACCGAGAGCAATTGTAAATCAAGTTTAGAAAATTTAAATTGCGTTGCGGTCATACTAACACAGAATCCTTGCGATAATATTTCACGGCCTAACATAATATCACTTCGCAAATAGACATCGGGCAAAACGTGCAACAAAATCTCGACTAAATTATTATCGATTTCAACCACACAAGAAATCTGGACAGTGCCGAGTACGCTCGATAGACTAATCCCCTTTAGTGTTACTACGTTTTGTTCACGTTTACCACTAAATTTTGAAGATATGCTCTCTTTGATGAGCGAACACTCAGCACCAGAATCGTAATGAAACCTGAACAACTGACCTTTATGCTTCAAAGTTCCTGTTGGGGGATCGACGACGCACACGTCAACCCGTCGATGTGCGGCATCTATGCTTCCACTTCCATTAGAGCAGCGGGCGGCAATATGTCCCTGCTTACCGCATTTGTAACACACAATGGAGCTGGTAGTACCAACTGGCTGCTGGTGGTTGTACCTTGCGGCTTGAATGTGCTGTGTTTTCGACGGTTTCCCTTTTGCTTCCTGCCTATGTAAGCAATCAGCCAGTTTATGACCAATTTTCCCACAGTGAAAACATTTGATTGATGACGTTTGAGACATCTTCATTCGTTTAGTTTCAGTTGTTTTCTGGTCCGGGACAACACTTGACTTACGCTTAAGGTAGGTAAAGGCTTGCAATTCTTGTTGCAGTCGTTGGCGATTATTTATTTCCGACGTAAAAGCCATTCTCTGTAATCTCGAGTCGAACTGGGAAATGTGTGCGAATGTTGTTGCCACTACAATCTGTTCGACGGTGAGATTCTTCCAGCGATTAAATAATAATGACATGACACGACTGCCGTACGCAGCTAAAGTCTCACCTTCTTTGGGTTTATCGGTACTCAACTTTATCAGCGTACCGGCAGGTGTCTCCGTGCTTACAAATCTTGCAATGAACAGTTCTTTAAAATCTGTCCATGTCATACCGGGGTAGGAAACTGACGCTAGCCATGCCGACGCCGTTCCCTTAAGTGCCTTGCTAATGGCAACGATGAGGTGACCTCCTTCTATGGGGTTATCAGCTATGCACAAGTCTGCTGTTGCGCACCAGGATCGCGCATCTGCGTCTGTCTTGTCAGGGTCAAATTCGGGTAGGCTCACGATCTGGGCAGAACGCTGTGGCTTACTTAGTGCTTCGATCAAGGCCTTCATATTCGAATTTTGCATTTCGAATAATAGCCGCCATTTATCTCTGCTCCCATCGTCATCTGCACGGCGTGATGTGGTCTCCATGCGATCCTCGGTTGTCTGCTCGCATCCCACATCTGATATCGGATGAGGTGGCAAATTCGAATCAGCATCTCCTCCAGAGTTCATGGCTTGTGGGCGCAGCGCGAGTAACGAGCAATTGAGCAATATACGTACACACACTTGAATATTGACAAACTGGTTAACACAATACGTCACAACATACACTACGAGTCGTAGGCAGTTCCTAGGCCTATGTTGTCCGCTCTGAGTCTCGACGAATTATGAATGCTCAACTACGTGTGCACTCCCCTTTTATAGCCCTCTTGCGGACGCAAGGCTTAGACTCTGCCGAAGCGCGGCTGCCCAAACGCTTCCGCCTCGTCAACGCAGCTCCCGTACTATTGACCATTCCGACATATAAATACTTAAGATTTTAAGGAAATAAAAAATATGTACTCATCTTTCTTAGCATATCCTTTCGAATTAGAGTAGCAGTATATACCTTTTTTATATTGAATTTCTGTGCTATCAACTATATAACACTTCGAAATAAGTAATTCACTGAGTTCATAATTCTTTTAGATTTCAGACTTATTACATAATCATCATCATCATCATCACAGCCCACACACGTCCCACTGTTGGGCACGGGCCACCCCCGTAATGGGAGGAAAATTAACCTACTATACCACGCTGGTCAGACGTGTTGGTATAGGGTTTTGTTCCGAGTTATCCTTTTCTTGCACAGATGTTATATGCGTTTTATATCGCTTAGTCGTCTCTTACGATCGCCCACGGGTAAGATAGGATGGTGGTGAATTGTATTCTTACTCCATCATCACACGGATAATTACATAACATAAAAATGTATTTCTCAATATAACATTAATAAAATATACATGAAATTAAAGCCATAGTTCTACTTAAGTATCTTATCTAATGAAGCATAGGTACTCTAGATGTATATTAAGCCTCGTGGGATACGAATCGCCTCTAGGCAGGTCTTTATTTTCATAAGTCATTCTATTTAAAGAGCAGGGATAGCCGTTCACATTTCTAGGCACGAATTTTTCGTTGTTACGTGACGAAAATACTCGGTTTTAGTTTTCTTGCATAATAAAATGTAATGATTGTTTCTTTATGCTGTAAAACCTATCCAATTATTAAATTAAATTAAGAAAAGATACATATAAAAATAATACAATACACCAACACCATTCCTTTCCCACATTTATCAAAAAAGACGACTAAAAGATGTAAATGTGGACATAACATCAGTGTAAGAGTAAAAATTCATTATAACAGCCTGTACTAAGCCGTTTGGCTAGTATCGTATACTAAGGAATTCCTTTTGCATCGTAGATTAAATCAAATGATTTTTATGCATAAGGACACATATTGTCATTTTTACATATTTGTCTTTTAATTAATCTACCACCGGATCGGAAAGCGGCCACAAACTGAGAAGATCCGACAAGAAATTCAGCGAGTTCGTCATTTTTTTACATTACATATTTTAATCAAAATGATTTGGATACATGTATAATAAGTAATAACTCCAAATGCCTTTCGAGTAAGGATTCATTTTTTAAAAGTTGTATATAAAATTAAAACAAACAAATATATGTATATAAAATAAAAATGGCTGGACTAGATACCACAAGCGCCACCCGATCACGAGTTAACTACTAGAGCAGCCATCACGCCCCTCAACCAGATTCGAGGGAAGGGAGAGACCAGCTCCACGTAGCTACCGCAAGCAGAGACCTTTTCAGTGAACATTACCACACCATTCTTACTAATATTATAAATGCGAAAGTAATTCTGTCTGTCTGTCTGTCGCTGTTGACGCCAAAACTACTGAACGGATCTAAATGAAATTTGGTACACAGATAGTCTAGAACTTGAAAAAGGACATAGGCTACTTTTTAACGCAAAAAAGGGTTGTAAAGGGGGATGAAACGTTGTAAGAAATTATCGTTATTTTTAAAGCCAGAAAGCTTGAAACTTATTTTTTTAGGCTATTGATTAGATATAAATAAATATGACATTAAAATTTTATAAAAATATTACCCTTACGGGGCAAAATAAAAATGGGGAATGAAAAATTTTAGGATAGTAACCTTTTACGCGGGCGATGGCGCGGACAGAAGCTAGTTCTCTATAAATTACAAACAGATAGCTCTGATAAATACATACATAATTCATTAGTACATACACTCATTAAGCCCTGTAGAATTATCAGATTACAAAAATAATATAATTACAAAAAATAAAAAAAAATAGTTCATACGACAGTGAGGACCAGCGTCAAAATGCTGTAAAATTATATAAAGCAATTGTTGAAAGAGGAGTTGCTCATAACCATTCCGTATTATCATTTAGATAATCTGAAATGTTATAATATCCTGCAACGTCTATTTTTGATAGCCTTTTTAAACTTAGCCATGTGCATATCTCGGATATCTTTAGATAGTTTATTGTAAAAGCGTATACACTGCCCCGAGACCTACTAATTTCTTGTAGGCGAGTATGATGGATAACTAAATTATTAGAAGAGGCCTATGTTCAATAAGGGGACGATGTGTTTTACAGATTTCTAATCCTGCTTGGATTAAAATTATAAAAACTCATTTATTAAAACAGTTGATTCATAGATTCATTAATTTCAGCGTACTTAAATGACTTTCCTGAACTTAAATATAACTAATAACTTAATGAAATTACCAAGTTTTAAGTTTTGTAACAAAGCGTGTTCCAATTGCTATGTTTATTCGTTCTATCATCATCACCACCCATTACTTTGCGATCACACAGCACATATATTAATTCTTACCAAGTCCGCAATATTTAAAAAAATATAGTCTGGTACAATTTATCTACTAATATTTTTATACAGGCATTACGAGAACACGTTAATGCTCAGTTCATAGAAAGGTGTAAAGGTTTACGCGTTTTATATATATAAAAAAAGTATAATCGTATATTCGATTATATATACTAACCATTTGACAAATACCCTATTTCTGCATTATCGTCGTTCTATAAATAATAGAATAAAGTCTTACTAAATATTATAAATATAAAAGTTTAGATTGTTATATGATACGCCAAAAAGACTGAAGGAATATTGATGAAATTTTGCAAAAAGATAGATTGCCATCAGCTACTTCTTATACCGAATTTGGTATTCAATAAATGCCAAAATGATCTTAATGAGATTGGACACAGATTGATTACAATCAAATATCGGTAAGGCCACACTTTTGACAGATTTCTGTTTACAGCCGCAGTACATTGGGGAGTGGTACAACACTTTCGGAGAAATTCGAGGTCTGAGCAATGGCAATGCGCCATCAGTATGCTGCTAGCTTGTTTGCCACCACAATGCAATGAAAAAAAAAAACAATCGACAATTTTTTATCACGAAAAAATGTATAATTATTGATTTGATTGATCAAAACTACATTAACGTAAGCGAAGCTGCAAGCACAGCTTGTAGTATATATTCAAAGAATAGTTAGCGGCGAATAAAATAAGCATCTCTTAGTATTTCGGCCTCACAGAATACACTTAGCATGTAACACTGCACCCTGGCCGGCTGCCAGGGCTAGGATGTACAAGTAGCAGTAACAAACGTTTCTTATCAAAATATTTACAATGCTTATAATAGTTAGGACTGATATTACGAACTACTGCTACATAAATTTGTTATCTTTAGTCGCAATGAGTCGAGATATCCAATTAATATAGAGCTCAAAGTTCTATATAATATCGTGCGGTATAGAGGTCAGGTTATAAATAAAAACGAGGATTCTATGATGACGTATCATCATTCACCATCAACGTCATCCTGCTCTTATCCCAATTACTAGGGATCGAAGCAATATGTACTCTTCTACCATCGTACATAGTGCAATAACTTTGCCTGCCTGATCTCAACCCTCGTTGGGAATGTAATTGTTAACCCAATAGCATCAAGATGGAACGGCCTCAAGCAATAAATAAATGATGGAACATGGTCCTATGATAAACAAGGCATAAGGTACCATTTCCGTTTTCCTCAATGTTACTTGAGAAGATCATTATACCATTCACCTGATGGTTCATAATCTAGCTGACACTCAGTAATACCTTAGTTCTATTTTATGTTCTTTAATCTAAGAAAATCAAATTTTGAGTAAAATTATGCATATAGATATATTGAAATCAATTTAGGGCCGTCCGTTAATCATGTGATGTTGTTTTAGTATAATATATTCTACTAAAACTATGGTAATACATGGTGAAGTTTAAGACTAATAACATTTAAAGTAAATATAATCTAATTTAATTCTGGAATATTATAGACGTCAACGAATATATGATAAATATGTCCAAACAAAGGTAAGTTTAGTTTTTTAGGTTAAGGTTGTAGGTTGTTTTTAACTGGCGTAAAAATTATAAAGGAAAGGTCTAATCATGCTAAAAATATATAATTGTACTGGTACATGAACATATTTAATGCACGCTGTCCTTAGATCACGGATTTGCAAGATTTTCTTCAATACTACTAACACATGGATAAGCATCTTGCCAGATTGATTATAACTGGCGACTGGCAAGCCGAACCGATCCGAGCAGTATCCACGGCGGGCGGAGGAAAAGGTGCTCAGCAATGGCTAGTCAAAGTCACATGCCGCTTTTCAGTGGTTTAGAAATCGCTCGTTCAATGAAAATTAAATACACGTCATGTCTCATTACAACTTACTTGGTATGATATTTCGTGATTTTTGTCGAATCCTTCCCTCCTTACGAGTCTCGCGTGATTAATGGAGGAGCTCATATCTGAAATTAGGTAATAATGGGACTTTGTATATTATAGTATCTCAATTCTCTTCATTTGTAGCTTTCTACGACTATCAAGGATATCGCATGAATAGGACGTTCACTAACTAAAAATACGGAATTTGTTACAATTAACATTAATATCCAGTATATTAATGATAATTGTAACAAATCAAAGTTTTAGAATATTTTCGATCATTATGTCTTTTTAACCGACGTCCAAAAAGGAGGAGGTTCTCAAATGTAGGGCAAAAATGCTGTTTCTGATGCCTCTATACATAATTTATAGTTTGATTATTTGTTGTGTAATTTGTGTAAATTTGTGTTTGATTATTTGTTAATGAGCTTTAGCTGATGGTAAAACAACAATGTTACTAAGGGGTAAAATAAGGGTCACGGGATGAACATTTATATGGAAGTTTATCATTTTCAAAGTTAGAAGTACGAAATTTCGCACACTTACACCTTTTTAGAAATAAAAGAATATGTGTGTTAGCGTTTTTTCAAAATTTCACTACTAAGGGGTAGTATAAGTAGTATAAAATAGGTAAAACAAGTGAAAAAAAATGAAATATATTTTTTTAATGAATATTAATTATTTTTTTTAAATATTATATTTTTTTTTTCAATTTTGTAAAACTTTCGTGTATTAAGTTAATACGTTGAGATCGTTGCTTCTCGATTTGGTTTGATAACGTTCGCGAATCAAACTGAGTCGCTGAGAATGACTTTCTATAGTTTCATTACGCCTAGATAAGTTTGTGTATGCCCTCATCTGAGAAAACCTATTGACCCGCTACTCATCACTCTCATTTGTAATATTTATCCCATTTCCTAACCCCATTTTTCTTTAAACGAGTGTCTCTGTCGTCACTCGTTTCTTCCAAACGGTGCTGTCTCATTTGAGCAGCCCATTTACTAGGTCCACCTATTAAAAAAAATCTGAATTCACTTATTTTCCACTAAAAGCCGGCAAATAAAAAATATTTAAAAAAAAAAACAAAAACCGACTTCAAAACTATACCTACGATAAACGATATACAATACAGTTACACAGTTTTTGTTTTTTTTTTTTTAAATTTTATTTCTTCTCAATCTATACGTGATAATTTTGTTTGACTCTTTTAAATGTGGAACATGAGACTACTGTGTCTTTTACCAACTAAACTGTCAAATTTGACATAGATATTTGTAAGCACACTGCTTTGTATTGGAAGTAACGAACAAAACATTTGATATAATTCACAATCGTTTCGACTTCGGAGAGTAGTTTCCCTATATTCTCTTCCCTAATCCTTATATGAAACGAAAAATACAAATCGCTCTTAATGTTGACCAAAGAACCACTGACATGGAAAAATTCATTCGTGTGGAATGGAGTCGGCCCTAGAATGGACTTGTGGTTAGATAAATCAGGGATATAATGATTTGGATTGATCACAGCGCGTGTAAAAGATTATAAATGCCCATAGATTATGATCCTTTGTAATATATTTTATTATATATCTACCTACGTTTACACAATCCTTAAACTAACTTGCAAACCATACTAGTTATCGGAGCTGTTAACATTTATAACTTCATTAATATCGTGGGATCGCAAACACCTGAAAAAGGTTTGGAAGTCGTGTTTTTATATTACCCTATTGGAAAATAGATTAAATTAGTGAATGCCTATAGAAATAATATATTCGTTCATATTATTATAGCGTACGCTTTGAAAAGAGCAGATATACTTTGAAAAGGGCCGTAGGTTAAATGATATTATTTTGTTTAATAAATTCGTGTTAACATACATACATATCATCACGCCATATCCCTTGCAGGGTAGGCAGAGAGAACAGAGTGCCAGAGAACTCTATCTTTGCATACTTCACTCGCTTCCTCAACATTCATAATTCTCTTCATACACGCTCGCCGGTTTCAGAGACTCTTGACTCCACCTTGCTTCAGTACATGACCGATCTGGTCTAGGTAGGTTAGTCTCGGTCTCCCCCGGTACCTACATCCTTCCACTTTCGCATTGTATATCTTCTTAACCAGACGTTCGTTCGGCATTCTTTCCACATGTCCGAACCATCGGAGCATTCCCTTTCGCATCTTTACACCAATACTCTCTTTCATACCTACTCGCTCTCTTACGTCGTCGTTACGAATGCGGTCGGTCAGCCTTACTCCAAAGATTTTCCGCAGAGATCGCATTTCGACCGCATTAATTTTACTTTCATACTCTTTTCTGCATACCCAACTCTCGCTTCCATACAGTAATGTTGGGACAAGCACTGTTCGTGTTAATAAACGCCGAAACTGCTTAGATAGTATGCGCGTGGGAATATGAGAGATTTTTTTTTATATAGTCAGTAGACTTTGCTGTGTATTAGCGGTTACGAATACTACCAATCCTTACTTTGCTCGTGGATATCGTAAAAGACGACTAAGAGCCTTATAACGACCTGGGCAGAATCCATTTCATGCTGTTTGGTCGATAATTATATTTCCAATGAGGGTTGACGTCTGGCGGCCGGTCATAAAACTATTGCCAATAACTTTTACAATATGTACTATGAAAGAAGAGTAAATATTGTATCGACCTCAAGTAATTGGAATAAGAGTAGGACAATGATGAATGAGTCAGTAGACTATATGAATACATACCTGTAGGAATACAGGTGATATGAAACTTGTCTACAGTTATGTTAAAAAAAGCAAATAAAATATCCTAAATCAGACTGTCAGTTGTTGACATTGAGGACTTTAAACAACAAAAGCCTTTTTAAATATTAAATAGTAACTACAGCCACTCTTTAAATTGTTTTACATTAAAATGTAAAATGCTTTGGGTATAATGTTCACATAGTTCTTTACAAAAGTGGTCTAAATAGATGCCAACATCACGTGGTCCTAATTTGTAATTAAATTTGGATAGATTTATTAACATTTTACTCTAAGCTTTAGTTTCAATAGGCTTCAATATTATGTACATACATCCTCACGCCTGTTTCCCAGAGGGGTAGGCCTCTGCCTACTACGTAGTACTTGTCTCTAATACGGATTGCCACAAACCACGATCCTGACATACCTCCATCGCTTCATTCACACTCATCAGTCTTCATGCATGCTCTACGGTTACGCGTACTCTTAATCTAACCTTTCGTCTTTGCCTTCTTTTTGCAATATTATATATCTTTATGAATTAGAAAAAAAATGTTATTGCTTTTGATAAACGAAATATCTAAAGTAAATAGAATTTTGCAAATCTGTCTCTGAAATTAGGGCGTTCATGTCAACGAGCTCTTCCATAATTTTATTCTTTATAGCTTATAACTACCCAATTTTGTGTACAGATATTCTTCATAGTAGGAGCGAAAATGATTGTACTATGATGGCTACGTAGGTTTTATTTCAGTTTTTCTTTTCTTGTCATTCGCACTGTATCAATTATATTTGCGTACCATATTTATCTCTTATTTATTATATAGGTACACATATTTAATCTGTCAGCACTCGTCATACAAATCAATAACAATATAATAAAATAATAATAATATAAATATAGATTTTCTATTATTATGTAGGTAATTAAAGAATATAGATATGCTCTGTACTTCGGTACAGCTTCTATGTTTCATTGTAATTAAATTACACAGCTATGTGAGAAATTTCTCTTAAAAATGCCGACGTAATATTAAACATTTTATCGCTCCATTTGTCTAATTAAAGTAAATAAACGTTTCTATTGCTCCAGTGAAAATGTTTATACAAATATGGTTATTTTTAGACTTTCCTTTCTTTTATAACCTTTATTTCTCTTAGTAGCGTCGTACGACTCCCAAGAATAGGTGTGAAAGTGATAAAGAAGTAAATGTTAGATAAACTAGTAGGATGTCTTCTTTTCTTCTGTCTTAGACTCATCAATGTTTCACAGTAAGTCACTAGGATTTTCCATTGAGATGATATGCCTACCAAATTACTAACTACTACTATCACATTATCATGATTCCACTCTTATCTGAATTAGATATTTGAGGTCGACGACGACTATCGGTCGATCTAAATTAAATATATTTGCATATACTCTCCTTTCATTGTTTATACTGCAAAAAATTTAGCAAAATTTTTTTGACCTGCAGCCTACTTGACGTCTGCCTTCCTTGAGAATGCAATTGTTGAATGAAAAGTTGAATGGTCAATGTAAAGTTCTTAATCGTCTTTTACGATACCCAAGTCTTTTACGACCATGAGCAATCTAAGAATTGGGTGCCACCATACAGAATGGTATACCTACTATATATAATAAATGGTATATCTGCATATATTTTATTTCTGATTTAGATTTGTCGTTTTTGTGGATATCCTTGGGTCATCATCATTCATGAACCCGCGGGCAAAGAGGTGGTATTAACATAGCACATTCTTAGTTTATGACTACACGAAAATAGTCTATTTGAGAGAAGATATTTCGCTGCCTTTAGTCTTCAGCCTATCCACGTTCACTATAGAAATAGACCTGTTCAAGAAAAGCCATAATCACCACTCTTGGCAGGCTATTTGCCGATTATTAGTATAGATAAGATAGCGTTATAAGAATGCTACTGTCGGTCCACTTGTTGAACCGTCAGTCGGTTTTTTCAACTAATAAGGAAAATTTATAAAAACTTGATTACGAGCGAAAAATTATTGTCACACATGGGATTCGAACCCACGCCTATTGGAAATCCATTCCAATCGTGCTACCAGTTACACCAGCATGAGCTGTTGTTTGTCATTAAATTTTTGCTTCGTATTATATTTTCGTCTTTTTAAAGGAGACGTGTGCCATCTACCCGCCAATGTTTACACATTGTCCAGATTTAACACTCTAACTTTGCAGTTAGAATTGTATTAAACGATGACACGATCCTGTTATTAAAATTACTGAAATTTAGTATATAACATGGTTGATTATTTATAAAAACTTGATTACGAGCGAAAACTGATTCCATGGAAAACTAAGAGGTGGTAATATATTGGCCGTACCTGGAATATTGATTCATGACTTACACGATGATTAATCAACAAATAATCATATATCTATTTCTTATACTATTACAGTACCGCAACAAACTGAACGAACAACAGAATGGTAGGCTGTCGGCGCAGCGTGCGGCCCTGGGCGCGCGGCAGGAGGAGATGAGAAGTATCGACCGACGCGTCTCTGAGCTACAAGCTAGGTTGCTGAGGAAGAGAGCGCTTAATAGACAGCTTGCAGCCGCGCACAGACAACCGCAGCAGCAACAACGGTTGGTTTACCTTTTTGTGATTACTAACTACCTGTACCTACCTATATTTCTATAACATTACGCCTTTATCTTATTTTTTAAAGATAGCACCCGCGCTTAGGAATAAATCAATACAATATTGTGACGTGGTATATGTTTAACAGTTGGCATAAATGATAAAACATGGTACATGATTTTTTTTTTTTTTCTTCTTTTTCACATATCCACTTCTGAGCTATGGTATAAATTTTAGGTATCTAGCTCATCGGGAAATAAGTTTAAAATCAATTACAAAATTCCATTCGGAGAGACATACAAAAAAGCGAGTTAAAAAAAATAAATCTTAAGTGATAACATTATTTTCACGCAATTTGTTATTTGGTTTGTAGTTAACTAGTTTCAAATATTATTGTTGTTAATTATGAAAATAGCCTACAGTCTTTTTACACTTATTGCTAAACGTTTGTCAGCTACTGGGATTATCTGGGACGCGGTCGCAGCCTTCTGTGAGGCAGTAGTCTCGCAGAAGGAGGCGGCGGAGCGCGTGCGCGAAGAGCGTCTCCTCTACGACGCGAGGCGACGCTGGCGACTGGGGCGGCGTAGGCGCGATTACCTGCGCCTGATGCCGCCCTAGCTGAGGTCGCGGGTGACTGGACCGGGGAATTAGTTAGAAAAGACCGACATCCTCCCCGAGGGAGGGAATGTCGCTCAAGAAGAGGGTACCCCTCAGGGGATATTCCGTTGGGCCGGCCACTGACGACAAGTTCACGCTGCTCCGGTGGCCGGTCCAGTGACGAAGGCGAGGTTCACGGGTGGGTTGCGGGTGTGCGTGCTTACGCCCCTCTGTCGCCCCGGACGGAGTGGTGCGAAGAGCGCGACGACCGTAGCCCACCCCACAAAAAAAAAGCTACTGTGATTATAAAATCGATTTTCTTACTTCTCAGATCATAAATGTACGTCTCACTGAGCGCCACAGATCTTCTATAGATGAAAGAAATTGTTAGTTAACGCTATAAGAAACTATTTTGAGAGCTATTTTTTTGTTTCAATGATAAAATATAATTAAATTAGCTGTGTGGGAGCGGCTACTAATATTACCAACTTTGCTCGTAGACGTCGTAAAAGACGACTAAGAGCCTTATAACGACCTGAGCCAGCTCCATCTGATGCCGTTTGGGCAACAAATATATTCCCAAGGAGGGTTGACGTCTGGCAGGCGGCTGGTCATAAAACTATTGCCAATAACTTTTACAACATGCACTATGAAAGAAGATTACATATTGTATCGACCCCAAGTAATTGGTATAATAGTAGGAGAATGATGATGTTGATGATGTCATTTAGATACATAAATCCATTAATCGATTTTTACTCTGTTTTTACTCCGTTATCACATAGTAAACCTAATTCAATAAATAAATATGTGCTTATTTTGTTTTATTTTGATATTATAGAACAACGAACCCGGCGCCTATGCAACAGTTACCCAGTTACTCTGCTGGTAACACTGGAGCGAACAGTCAACCAAAGAACCAACAATCCCGGGGAAACGTCGCCGCTGTTGAGCCATATAACCACGTACCACATGCGCAAAGTGTCAACCATAATGCAAATTTCCAGGTACGGTATTTGATAGTACTAGTTATTGATACTAAAGTTCGTAACCAAAATATATCTTTATACACTTATACAGCTACCTTAAACATAACAATCTATTTTTATAGCCTTTGTATGCCTTTATCCAAAATAGAGCTGGGTTGTGAATTCTCACAACCCAATTCCATTGGGCTATTTAGTTCCTTAAACACATTTCGTTATATCACTGTATGTTTTAAGTAGTATAGTTTGCATTAAGATTTTTTAACGACAGATTCTAGAAATACTTTTATTCGTGTCCTGGATTCCATAATCAGTCATGTGCTTACGCTATTGAAATAATGAAAAATTTATAACAATATTTGTTATAACAATAAATATATCACCTCAGCTTCGATATAGTCTTTATAGTTAGAATATATCAAAACTGTGTTTTTTCATATAATTTTGCCATAAAAGACGTTCGGTGTCTTTTACTACAAACGTATACTTAGATTTTAAGCTTAACTAGCTTATAACAATAAATTCAAATATAATTTGTTTAAATATTTACAAGAAAATAAATAAATTTATAAATATTTCATACACATTGACTATACTTTTGCTATTGTTAATTCATGTGCAATAAGTTACATAAATGTATTTTCAACTTACAGGCAATGAAGCAGAACGTAATACAAAATAACGTGCCATTAAAACAACTAACTCAGAGTGATAACATTCAGAGTCATTTGATACAACAGGAAGCGCATTATTTACAACAAAAGCAAATTATAAACCCGCTATACAACGGATACCCCCATAATCAACCAGATAATCAGTATCAAGGACAATATCCTAATAAACATGAAAACTTTAGTCATGTGCAACAAGGCATTAGCAACACCTACGATCAGAAGTCTATTATTGATCAAAATAAATACATGGACTATCTAAAACAGCCCCAATATAGTCCAAATAGTACTAGTAGTTCAAACAGTAATCAAACAGGTAAAGATTTGAAAATAAACGAACAAGAATTCCCACCAGAATTCGCAGCGAGTAAATCAGATCCGAAATATCAAACTTTACCTTACAATACTAAATTCCCTCAAAGCACTAATGGCAAGCTAAAGGCTGAAGCGAATAACAAAAACAATGATAATCAGGAGAAAAATGCAATCAACGTCAATCATATGACTGTGCATTCCACTCCACTCTCAGTTGTAAACAAAAGTTTAGCAACACCTTTAAGTCAAACGGAATCAACATATCAGCAGGATAATACATATCAATTGCAAAAATCTGATTCTTCAAGTAGATGTAACCAGGAAGGGAAAGAAAATCATGCATATCCACAGAATAGGCTAAGTCAGAGTAATAGTCAAAACAATGATGGATCGAAGGGAAATGGGAAGCAGCAAGTGTTAAAAGGCAGCTCTCCAAGTTTAGGCGCTAGCACAACGTCTTCGGGTAGCTCTATTGGATTTGGGGTGAGTTTGTCTGAGAGAAAACAATATTTGTAAAATCTATAAAAGACACACTATCCCATACATATATGGACCAACATTGCCTGATTAATGACAGTTTATGCAATTTTATTATTCAGGTTATCATAGTATTCGTTTTATCATAAACATTTCATAAAAAATACATACATACATACATATCATCACGCCATATCCCTTGCAGTGTAGGCAGAGAGAACAGAGTGCCAGAGAACTCTATCTCTGCATACTTCACTCGCTTCCTCAACATTCATAATTCTCTTCATACACGCTCGCCGGTTTCGGAGACTCTTGACTCCACCTTCCTTCAGTACATGACCGATCTGGTCTAGGTAGGTTAGTCTCGGTCTCCCTCGGTACCTACATCCTTCCACTTTCGCATTGTATATCTTCTTAACCAGACGTTCGTTCGGCATTCTTTCCACATGTCCGAACCATCGGAGCATTCCCTTTCGCATCTGTACACCAATACTCTCTTTCATACCTACTCGCTCTCTTACGTCGTCGTTACGAATGCGGTCGGTCAGCCTTACTCCAAAGATTTTCCGCAGAGATCGCATTTCGACCGCATTAATTTTACTTTCATACTCTTTTCTGCATACCCAACTCTCGCTTCCATACAGTAATGTTGGGACAAGCACTGCGTTATGTATTGCTACACGTGCCCTCTGGCTGAGGTGGTGGCTGCCGAGAAGTTGCCCCAACGCTCCGTTCACTCTATTTCCCGCATTCACTCTTCGCTCTATATCAGTGGTGTACCTTCCATCTCGGCTAAATCCACATCCAAGATATACAAATTCATCCACTTGCTCTAGTACATCATTACCTATTGTTACTCTTACATCTGTTCTGGCTTCATCTCTTTCAAAGACGATTATTTTGGTTTTGCTCACATTCACTCGTAGACCCCTTTTCTTACAATCTTCTGTCATTGTGTCGACTAGGGTCTGCAGGTCAGTCGCTGACTGTGCCAGCAGGACTGCATCATCTGCATAAAGCAGAGCAGTGACCACTGAGTCGACCATCTGGACTCCCACATTCATATCGTTCAACCTTTGGAGACATTTATCCAGATATATGATAAACAGCCTGGCTGACAGAACGCACCCCTGCTTAACGCCGATATTGACGTCAAACCAAGGCGACATTCCATCATCCAGCCGCACACAGGCTCTACAGCCCATGTAACTGGACTGCACAGCCTGTAGCAGTTTACCGTTAATACCATACTCCGGTAAAATGTCCCTAAGTTCCTTTCGTAGAACCGTGTCAAATGCTCTCTCCAAATCCACAAAACTGCAGAAAACCCTCTGACCTAGAGCCAGATGCTTCTCCACAATGTTGCGCAGAGAGAACACTTGATCCATGCATCCCCTTCCACTCCTGAAACCTCCTTGTGTCTCACACAGTAAACCATCAGACACCATCCTCATTCTCCTTTCAATAATTTTACCATACACTTTTGCTGCCAAACTGGTCAAGCTTATGGCTCTGTAATTTGCGCAGTCATAGCGTGAACCCTTGTTTTTAAACAAAGGCACGATGACTGCGCTATTCCAGTCCCCGGGAACCATTCCCGAGCTCCAACATAAATTGAGGAGCAACAGGAACGCCTCCCAGACACAGGAGCCACCAAGCTTGATCATCTCGGCAGACACCATATCAATGCCCGCTGCCTTACCATTTTTCAAACTTCTTATCGCCCATTCAACTTCATCCATACTGATGCCATCGGAGGACGCCGTTGTCGAATGTTGATCTACTAAACCACATGCAACACCGGCGCCAACCGTAGCATCCGCATACATATCGCCAAAATATTCACTCCATCGGCTTAACACGTCTTGTGTTTGTGTAAGAATGTCTCCACCTTTAGACCTTATTTTATTCATTCTGAAGGCTGACCAACCACCCCGAGACTTCTTCACCTCCCTCCAAAAGAGTTTGGTGTTACCCTCGAAGTTTTTAGTTAGCCTATCTTCTGCACTCATACTTGCTCTATCACGTTTCTCTTTCACTAAGGCCTTTCATAAAAAAAAACAAATAAAATCATATTTCGTTATCTATCGGTCTCAGTATTTACATTATCTATCCATCTATCAGCCCATAGACGTCCACTGTTGGGCATAGGTCGCCCCACGAGATTCTCTTTCAGAACAGACCCGTGCCATCTCTAGCGACTTCCTGCGACCTTCGGGAGGTCATCAGTCCACCTAGTTTTATCTTGTCCTTACGTTGTTTCGTCCGTTTCGTAGTCGCCGCTCAAGAACCTTTCTTCCTCAACAGTAGTTGGTTCGATGAGCGATGTGGCCTGCCCATGATGACTTCAACGTATTAATTCTTTGTGCTATGTCGGATACATCCGTTCTTCTACGAATTTCCTTATACCGGATTTTATCACTTAGAGGTCGACATTTAGAGACATGTACCTTAACAAGCATAAATATTCTATATATATATATATATATATATATATATATATATATATATATATTCTTTATATCGTATTTAATAATATAATTTTTAAGGATATTATTCATATTTACTTCATCACTATTCACGGCACATCTTAGAAAGGCATTTTCTATTTTAACATCGCATCGTAATCTGAACTTTGTTTTAAACCTGTTTCCTCATCATTTACTCCATTTCACATTAACATCACCTGTAAATATCATCATCATTCATTCCAGAAACCTGTATCGAGTGTAGCACCTACATCAGTTCAGGTCTCAAGTGGGAAACCGTCACCTATTTACCAGACATCATCCACAAAAATCCAACCGGTTCAACCACAAACTGTTCAAACCCAAAGTATAACCGCATCATCATCAAATCATGTAGCTAGTAATGTGGTGATCTCCCAACCCCAGATCGTTAGGAACACAGCGTCAGGACTCTCAACCAGTACAGGAAGTTCGGCATACGGGGGACAGAATGCATCGTCGCAAAGTATCCTGTTGTCACCACCACAAAGCGCCAGCACGCCGTTGTCGACGCCTGACGTCAGTACTGACAAATCTCCAAAACCAGCACTACCTCCAAAGCCCACTATTAAAGTAAGTTAATACCTAAGCAATATAATTAGTTCACATTACAGCCATTTTCTTCTATAAAAACACCCATTACATTAAATCTCTTATTCAATTAGCAATGCTTATTGCTGCTGATAAGCGAAAATAAAATATAATTGTAACATTAGGTCAACCTCTTAAAACAAACTTTTTTTATTTTTACACCTTTGACTAAGGTAAATAATCCTTGTATTGCTGGAAACTTTACAAACATACAATTAACTGACACAAATTACAGCTAGACTGAAAACAACAATGTGTGAATCGTACAAAACATTGTCCTGCGTGGGATCGAACTCTATACTTAGCACGGTCACGCCATCTAGGATAGATTAACAACTGTGATATTATAAATACCCGAACATAAAGACCCCAAGATATATTACTTACCATTACATATTTCGCAGAAGTACTCTGGATACCAAAAAACGTCGACATCAATAAAATTATAATATTTTCTGATAAGCTTATATTTATGCTTATTTTACATAATTTTTATAAATTCATATATTTTCTGATAAACTTAAAACCGCTTTTTGCCACCCATTTTTTATAATTGATTGAATGAGATTAGCACTTTCAGCATATTTTCAGATTAATAACTGGCATTATAAATAAAACTCATAATTTTTAATTGCAGACACCACCAAGACAGTCAGTGAACAACGATATTGGCTTCAGTCAATCCTCAGATAATATCACACCAATGCCCACCATACCCTTGCCTATAGATTCTTCAAATGATAGTGAACCACTACAAAAGGAATCTATCAGTAGTACTAGTAGCAATGACATGATCATCAAAGCTCGCCCGTTAACAATCAGAAAACCACCTCTAAGTGAACAACCAAAATTAAGAAATGTTGGCAACGCAAAGAATGGTATAAGTGTTAGTATAAATAGACGTATAGAAATGCCTCCAGCGTTTTTGTTCCCCGAAATGGATCATTTAGAAAACGTGCCTAACGAGAATGGTTTAAAAGACAAGAAGCAAAAAGACGAGGTTGATAGAGCGTTAAATAATAATAACATATCAATAGATAGACAGGATGATACTAAGGATAATGTGGTATCCGATATAACAGATCAGATTAGTTCGGTAGACTTAAACGGTCAGGATTCTCAGGGAACTGAGAATGTTCTGAGACGAACTAAGAAGGGTAACTTGAAGCAAGGTGGTAAGGCGCCATTAGCCAGGAGAGTTAGCTTTGATCCCCTCGCGCTACTGTTGGATGCTAGTTTAGAAGGTGAATTGGAACTTGTTAAGAAAACAGCAACACAGGTAAATAATATGTTATATTTTTTTTATAGTATTTTTGTTATAAACAAAAATACTATAAAAAAAATATATATTCTCATAGATGTTTCAGACTCATATTAATGTAATTTTATATATGAAGGTATAAATAGCAGCGTAATAAACCTTCATATTGCCATCTAACATTACGTCTTGTCTCACGTAAGAGGAAAAAGTACTATTAGCGTCCATGCTCATATATTGCCTACTTGCTATTAACGTTTTTGAAATAAAAAAGAAAATACTTATTAGCCTCTTGCCAGAAACTTTTCGGGTAGCACTCGCATGCTAATACAACTAAACTAATAAAGCTGTCAAAGCAATTAGAGACTCAAACTAAAAAAAACTAATTTTATACTAATTTTGGCCAAACGTTTTCCTCACGTTATGGCTTAGTTGAACCGAAAATGTTATGGAATGAAAACTGTCTATTAATGAAACATTATCAATTCCAGGTGCAGAATGCAAGCGCTGCAAATGACGAAGGGATCACCGCCCTACATAACGCGATTTGTGCCGGTCATTTTGAAATTGTAAAGTAAGTGCTGCTTTTATAAATATTTTAGTTGAATGAGACGCTCTTACCGCGTGTTGTGACAGGCTTAAGAATACAGTGCTTCAGCCACTTTTTACCTTCCCGTGGTGGTGTAATGTAAAAGTGGCTGAGGAATCACGAGAAGAATGGGCAGCTGCATGCACTCTTCTGGAAAATTTATAACACCAATTGTGAGCGCCAAAGTATTTACCAAGTATGGAGATTATGGCACTGGGAAGTGCTATTTCCAAAATTAAACTTCCATAGACTGATGGATCGTAGATAGATGAAGATACTCTCGGGATCTGACCACGATATTTGGCACTGCGTTGCGACTTGCCTCAACCTGCCTGCTTAGTATGGTTTAGTAGACCAATATTCGCTTATTACGGAGAAGTGTTATCACTAATTAGTCGGTGTTGTGTACGTTTTGGCTTAAAAAGTTGACGTAGACTTTCCAGCAATCCGCTTAACTAAATTAATTGGCAATTGTAATTTTATTAATATGGTTAAAATCTTTAAAAGAAAACTTACATCTCTTATTCAAAAAATAAGTAACGTGGTTATTAGATGAATGAATATAGTCTTTAACCGTAGAACTGAAGAATTGATTTTTTTAATTAAATAAAATATAAGCAATGCATCATTCCAGCTTTTGAAGTTTACTGCTAAACGTACGCCTTCCTTCCTTTGCCACCTTTGGCAGGCGGGTTAGCGATCGCATTGTGGTATCATACGTTTCACAGCAGAGAGCTGCTACCCATTGCCTTGATAAAGATTCATTTCCGTGCATCGCGGCTGCGCACATTTAAACACTTACGACTATCGCGCGCGGTTCATGCGACGATAGCCATTGTATGAAAATGTATGGAGCAGCCAACGTTGTTTGTCGCTTACGACTCGGACACGGCGTCATACAATTTTCATACTTTGACTATTGTCACATTGGCGCGACAGTCGTAAGCGTTTAAACGCGCGCGGCAGCGATCGGCCGCGATGTAAGGAAATGAATCTTAAAACTCTTAGCTGATTTTTTACGACTACTAAGGACAAGTAAGTGCCGGCGAAAAAATGTATTCTTATTCCGTCGCCACACGAGAAAAATATTTGTGTCATGTTTTATAAAAATATTTTTTCTTGACAGATTCTTAGTGGAGCTGGGTTGCGACGTTAACGCACAAGACTCGGATGGTTGGACGCCGTTGCATTGTGCTGCTTCGTGTAACAACCTAGCCATGGTTCGCTTCCTTGTTGATAACGGTACGTACTTTAATAATATTTTCTTTTTGTCTAAAAAAGAATAATACTTGGCAATATTTTCTGGGAATATGTATAGTAGCAATGTGATCCCAGCTAAAGCTGTTAGCTTCGAGTTATGGATTAAGCGCAAGTCATCAGGACAGGACATGTATAAAAACAATGTTAAGATAAAACAATAAACAAGTAATGTGTTAAAAACTACAGGTTAATATGACTTGTCAAGGCTAAGTGTTTGTTATGAGATGTATTATTTAACTGTATGGCTTACTTAGTAGATAGACAGAATACCCAAAGTCAATACTTAGTGCGAAGCATTGTATAGATGGGGTCTACCAAATATTTGTATATACATATATGCACGAATTGCAATAAATGAACAATGATGTGGGCATTACCTCTGTGTAAAAGATATACAGGACCAGTTTTAAATACGAGTACATTTATTTATGCTCTAGTGAGAATGCTATTCATCTGACAAATATATCGTTTACTAAAATATATCTGTATGTTTTATGGAAACATAAAATTTAAGAGATCTTGTAAAAATTAAAATATAGGGTTCAAAAGAATCAAAAGTGTTATAGAACTACAACTGTAGTGTCACCGTTTGATATTAAATTAATCGTGTCGTATATTTAAACACATTTTTCTAATAATTTCAATTAACTAATTAATACTCATTATTACGATGCCATAGACAATGAATTTATAGCTTGTAATGACATCTAACGATAATATTTGCAACTGTTCTTCCAGGGGCATGTATATTCGCAACGACGTTGTCTGACCACGAGACGGCGGCGGAAAAGTGCGAAGAAGACGAAGAAGGGTTCGACGGATGCTCGGAGTATCTC
The DNA here is from genome assembly GCA_905163515.2 of Lymantria monacha. Lineage (NCBI taxonomy): Eukaryota > Metazoa > Arthropoda > Insecta > Lepidoptera > Erebidae > Lymantria > Lymantria monacha. Next base: position 19,206,088 of record LR991094.1, on the reverse strand, counting down.
TACAGTGCGTATTATCTCATAATTTTAAAGAAAGTATCAGTAGATGGCGTTATAATCAAAAGTTTGCAGAATATAATGGCAAGTACTTTGAATATAGTGCCATCTATTGATACCTAAACCAATATTATATAATAGTAAAATAATCCCTTTATAAGAAGAATACATACAATGTCATTCATTTTCTTTCCTCTGGGTATACTTTACGTCTGGAAATGAGTGAGACAACTCACTTTCTCACCAATCGACAGTCTACCTATTAGTTTGAGGATGTACGGTATGGTACAGAGTTTTACTGTGAGACCGCTGATCCCTAAAAAGTAGATCATAATCATCATCTCAGCTCATATATGCCCCACTGTTGGGCTCGAGCCTCCTCCACAATGGGAGGGAAATTGACCTACTATACCAGGCTGGTCAGTCGTGTTGGTATAGGGTTTTGTTTCGAGTATTCCTTGTCTCGCATAGATGTTATATGCGTTTTATATCCCTTAGTCATCTCGTACGATCACCCACGGGTAAGATAGGGGGTGCCGAATTGTATTCTTACTCCGTCACCACACGGAATAGTGGCTACCCACATGTTTTAACCAGCTTATTAGTTTTTATAGGTGTTTTAGGTATCTCCTTTTTCATCATAAGATAAATGAAAACAGCTACAAAATTTTAATATGGTATTTAAATAAATGTTTCAGGTGTTCAAGAGAAACTTGGAATAATGAACAACGGCCTAGTGTACTCGGTATTCTCATATAGCGCATCTAGGAATGACGAGTTATCGTTCGAGACTGGCGCGAGGTTGCAAGTTTTAAGGAAGGGTGACGACAACGAACGTGAATGGTGGTGGTGTAGGGACGATGCTGGCAACGAAGGATACGTGCCCAGAAACTTGCTTGGGGTAAGTTGACCCAACTCTAGTTTAACTTTAACTATCCTCCTATAGTAATAACTTTATTTTTTATAACTTTCGCACTGAACATACGTTCCTAGTATTGCGGGGGACTTGGCAGGGAGTTCAAACACATAAGTTCAGGGATATAAATTACGCCGAAACTCAGAAAAATATAATTTATGGATCGTGCAAAGTATTGTTCTTTTTTTTGCGGCGGGCTATTATCTGGTCACACCCGCTAAATTTGTCCGGGGCGACAGATGAAGCGGCGCGCGACTCCATAAACCCGCCCCGCATTGCACTTCTCTGCGCTGTGCCACCGGAACCCGGTCTTTGTGGTCGGTGACCACAAAGTATTGTCCTAGGTAGGAATCGAACGCATGACACCGGCATGGTAGGTCATTATCTAAATTAGGCCCATATCTGGAAGGAGTAGGCTCACAATGGTCAGGTACCACTATGATTCTACCTACACTGATTATGAATATGTGTAGTATACCGATTTCTTGACTACACAAATAGCGTAGTGATTATGATGTATCATATACTATCGTGCCAGATGTCGTAGATTCGAGCCCGATGCATTATATGTTTGTAAAGTCCCCGCTGAACTAGGAGTGTGGTGGTGTTGTCCTTCAAGAAGACCAATAAAGCTATTTTAAACAACTACGGATCTATCTCATTCTATTTTCATTTGAGGGTCATTATAAACTGACTCACATGCAAGCTTGATGACTACCAGCTGCCTGAAAAAGCCAGTTTTCGAAAGTCCATATAGAACCATGGACCAAATCCAGACGCTTCGGCAGATTTTCTCTCTCTCTCTCCTTTATCAGTTGGTTCAACGATTTGATGATGGTTACTGGGATTAGTTGGCTGTGGGCGGCACAGGATCATACTTTGTGGCGAAGTATAAGAGAGGCCTACGTCCCGCAGTGAATGGCAAGAGGCTGAATGATGATGATGATGAAAATCCCCACCATGCAAGGATTATTTTCTTAAAATAAATCTTAAAAAGAAGCATTATTCAAGTTTGAAAATCTAAATATTTGAGTTTTAATTAGAAATTATTTATTTTGTTTCAGTTATATCCTCGAGTAACCGCACAGCAGGAGTAATTGCGGCTTATTTAATGACCTGATTAAATTTGTAAATATCTATTAGTTACTTTTATTTTTTATGTATTTATATCACTGTAATCTAAAAGTAACGACGCTGTATACAATTTTATCAAATCTATAATATTTTGTAAATATTTAACTGTGTAAGTGCAAATGAATGAGATTATATTGTACATTTATAAATATTTTGAGTCATCACTGATTATTATTGGTCATAAAATTTGTATATCTCTTAGTTCTGCAAACGTTGTGAACTAATTACACATAAACTGACAATACAAATAATTATGAAGAACTAATTTTTGCTGTTTTATTTTTTTTAATCAACGCTACCCGAGCCGAAGAATTGTCGAAAATAATAAATTTTTATGTTCTATATTTAACTTACCTATGTATAAGAAAAAATTGTATTTTTTTTTCATCAAGGTTACGTGAACCGAAAAACTGTTGAAAATCAATATTACTTTGCGTTCTATATTTAACTTAAATTAGAAATCAAAATATAAAAACTAAAATTGTAAGCGCTATCTACTCAATTACGAACTGTTCACCTATTTCAGCCCATATATGTGTAATAACCCACTATTCGGCTTCCTCTACAATAGTAGGGTAAGCGGTTACTATGTACAAGGCTGGACTGGTTAACACTAACTGGTTTCGATTTTATTTGACTTACATTGATATCATTATCTGCTTACATCCCTCAATTGTTTTTTATGATACCCACGGACTATAAAGGCGTAGTGAACTGTATTTAATAAATGGGAAAGGACCAATAGAGTAAATATTTTATTTAAAATAAGTCAACAAAGCGTTTAGTAATAATTACGAACACCCGCATTTTATTAATAGCTCAAGCCTCTTCTACAATTGGAGGGAATTTGATCTACTACACCACACTGCTCAATGATATATGTATATGGTTTTATTTCGAATTTCCTTAAAATTAATTTCTTACGTGCATTATTAGGCACAGTATTTTCAAATACAAAGTTATGCTGTACGAAATATAGTTAATCTACATATCAGTCGTTAGTGCTTAATATCCATCCATCCACCAGCCCGTGGACGTCCACTGTTAGGTATAAGCCTTCACAACAAGGAGGGGAATAATGACATAATCGCCACGCTTGGCAGGCGGATTGACGATTACATAGGGATATTCGATATACATCGATGCATCGAAAACATCGATGTTTACAATGCGATACATCGAATCGATCCGATGTTTTGAAGAGCTATCGAAATACTCGATGTTTTTTCATAAAACATCGAAGCGATGATAACCAGTAAATGCCACAAAAAAGACCTTTTTTTTAGAAATCTGTTTTATAAGGGACTGGAATAGGTATAAATGCCACAAAAAGGACCTTTTTTTTTAGAAGTCAGTTTTATAAGGGATTGGAATAGGTATAAATGCCACAAAAAAGACCTTTTTTTTTTAGAAGTAACACTTTTGATATGACTTTAGAAAAAGTACTCGATGTTTAAAAACATCGATGTTTTCATCTGATACATCGAAAGACATCGATGTACAGTTTCGATTTATCGAATCGAAAAAAACATCGATGTTTTTTCAAAGTGGACACCCCTACGATTACAGTAGGTGTTATAAAGTTTCCCAGGAGATAGCTGTGCCCACTGTCCTGGTGAGACTCAACCCATGGTTACGACTCCCACAGGCAAGTAAAAGGTGACGGCAATCGTATTTTTATCCCGTCGCTACACAGCTACATATAGATAAGGAATTTATGCCTGTAGCCTATCAAACTATTACTAACAGGATTACAGGACATTAATTATACTCGGTTTCGGAACAATATTTTGTGTGTGGCACACAAAATTGACCTGTATACTACGTCTGACCACCGAACCCACATCATTTTGGTAGCGGCAGATATTTACAATTTAATACAAGTATTCCGTCTGGTGATGGAGTAGAAATACAATTCACCAATCAATTCAATAATTCCACCTTTAAGAAGACATATATTCCACAGTTGTTAAATGGAAAGATTTTTTAAAAGGTTAAAATTGAGTTAGGATGATGTTTTTATTCCAGTGTAAATTTTGTCTGATAGTCGAATAGTCTGTCGACTATAGTCGACAGTAGTTCGGATTCGGTTTGTGATTCCATCACTCATTATTAGGGTAAGATGTTCTAAGAGTACGCAGTGAAATTAGTGGCGAAACGGTTTGCTTATTAAATCTAACTACACTTGTGTTTAGACCAGCTAAAGGCGTAGCAGTGCATCACGAAAAAGAAATCAAAAGTAGGTACTGTAAAACGGAGAAGTTAGCTGATGTTTGTTTGTTGTTAAGTCTGAAGTCTTTTCAGCAATTTGTTACTTTTATTTTTATCATTTCTTGAGTATTATAACTCGAAAGTTAAATATTTCATATAAAACGAATATTCATTTCGTATACCGATTTATCAAGATTATTATCAGAGAGTTTTGACGCGAACACGGAAAAGTCATGTCACGCTCTTCTATTTTATTAATTAATAAAAAAAAATGTGTTATAAGAGAACATATTTCCTTTACTTATTACTAGATGTCAGCAGCAGAGGTGTTTGTATAGGATAGTGCTGCTGTATGAGATGCAGCAGGGCCGGCTTTACCTATAGTGCAGAGGGTACGGTGCACCCGGGTGCTGTGTGTTAGGGGGCGCCGAAAGCCGCTCGAGACACATAGAGCCTCCACTGTAACGCTCCACATGGAGCGGGCACACCGTACGCAGCCAGTGCCTCACCATCTATAAACGTAGTGGGTGCGTTATTTGACAGGTTTGGGTAGGTTGCTTTATCGCCATGCTCACTGTAACTTCATAATCCGATCGCGTTTACCTGATATTGTGTCAAAACAACGAGACTAAGCATGCGACAACGCATTCCAGCGAGGTTCGGAGTTTCGTCAAACGTGTTGTAACTATCAACTTATTCCATTTTGTTCCCCATTTTGATACAAGAGGGCGCCAGGCTATTGATTGCACCCAGGCGCTACATGTGCTAGAGCCGCTCCTGAGATGCAGATGAGTCATTGTCATTGCCAAGGTGTATATAGTAGTACGCGTGTACTTATACAACGCACGTATACAACTATCTTATACATGGTCTAAAACCATGTCAATGTCAAGTATAGATAGGATACAAGGAGTCCGAACGTAATGTTGAGCGAATGGTCCCAATTTAGGGGATAGAATTTATGCCGGTAGAGCGCGCCACTTTTCAAGAACTACTCGTTTAAATACTTATGCGGGCAGTTTTATTGCTATTGAGTAGAATATTTTGTTGCTATTGACAGCTCTGGAATTTTATATTTAAATTAATTAAATTCAACATTAGCGAGCCAACGCGTGTTTACGTGTAATAATAATAATATCATCGGCACGTCCTAAACCTAGCGCAGCCACTAGCAAAAAGAGAACTAAGGTCTGGGTTCATTATTGTATCCATGAATACTATGGAAAAGCCTATACCGTTCGGACTCCTTGTATCTATATTTCGTGAAGACAATGATCTACAACTCGAAGTCTCATCATCATCATCATATCAGCCCATATATCTCCCACTGCTGGGCTTGGGCCTCTTCCACAATGGAAGGGTAACTGATCTTCTATACCACGATGACTACTGATACGATGACTACTCACGATGACTAGCGAGTCAGACGTGTTGGTATAGGGTTTTATTTAGAGTTTTCCATGTCTCGCACAGATGTTATATGCCTTTTATATCTCTTAGTCGTCTCGTACGATCACACACGGGTAAGATAGGGGGCAGTGAATTGTATTCTTACTCCGTCTTCACACGGAGTCTATGGTCAATTAATGATGACTTAATGACGGTGAATCAATAAGTAGCAGGTTCGCTGAAAACTAATGAAGCTATGCTTCGTAAAATATTGAAAAGAGTTACTTCAGCCACTTCTCTTGGTAGATATCATCCCATCTCATTATCTCAGCTCATTAATGTCCCACTGTTGGGCTCGAGCCTCTTTCACAATAGAAGGGAAAATTGACCCACTATACCCCGCTGGTCAGGCGTGTTGATATAGGGTTTCGTTTTATATCCCTTAGTCGTCTTTTACGATCACTCACGGGTAAGAGGGGGTGGTGAATAGTATTCTTACTCCGTCACCACACGGAATACCTTGGTAGATATAATATTACTTTTTCACCCGAAATCAAGCAAGAATTGTGTGAATACCTAAATAATATAGGTGTTCACAGTTTGTATTAGTCAATAGCGCTGCGTAAGCGTCTGGCCCGCGAAAATGCTTACGTTTTAGGAGTATAACAATGCTATGATCTCAATCACTTAATATAAGGCATGCGACAGTTTTCTACTTCTGCAACTGCGGCAGTTTATCTTGTTTGACATCCACTTGTTTCTGTTTTGTTTTTTGTGGCAATGCTGCTTTAATGCGTACCTTTGATCGACTATTTACGTTTGAAGGGAGAAAAAAATGTCCTATTTATGTCATCAATAATTATGAATTCATTTTAATAAATGGTAGAAACCATTTCAGCGCATACATATCCCATATCTCAAACCTTCTCCATATTAGGAAGGAATTTGACCTACTGGTATAGTAGGTCTAATGCTGTTCGAATTGTCGGTGATCACAATTTCACGGATAGATTAGAGTCGCTGGAGCGACAGACATACTTTAAGGTCACTCTGTGTTCTCTACAGGCTACTAGGTACTGTTAGACTTGGTAATTCCAACATCGTTTCACCACCGTACCAGCCGAAATATAGAAGAGTTCATCCATTTAACCTGGAAACGCTATGGGTTCTCAACTGTACGATTTCAGCGATCATTTCACCCGTTCGTGCAGGATCTAACTATCTGCAGCTGTGTTGACCTGACTGTGCCCATGTCATTGCTAAGGTATGGACCTTACGTGCAGCAGTACCTACCTACCACTTACCATCAGACGTGCTGCTCTTTCGTTTGCCACCATAGACTCCCAAATAAAACCCATGCCAACCAATATACTCCAAATAAAACCCATGCCAACCAATATAATTAACCCGTCGGATCAACATAGTATATAAGTTGAAACAATGATTAGCATCAACCCATAAGGAATATAAATCTGTGTGGTGACATAGCAAGAATACAATGCAACACCATCTCTCTCGCCCGTGGGAGTCGTAAAAAACGACTAAAAGACAGATAACATCGATGCAAGAGATGGAAAATCTCATAATAAAGCTCTATGCCAATATGTTTGAGCGACGTAGTATAGTAGGCAATTATCTTCCCACAGTGGGGAAGACCCGAGCTCAATATTGGGATGTATATTAGCTGAGGTGATGATGACAAGGAATATGTTTTCATGTGCGTTGCGATGCGTTTACTGAAATATGTGGTAAACTCCAGCACTATAGGTCCCTACATTTTTATTTCCGAAGAATCTAGGATCTATTTTCTGCGAGTTTCGTGAATTGATATTTGATGAAAATTCAATAAATCACCAATATTTCTTATTTCAAATCCATTTAAACACACTTGGTGGTAATTCTGGTAGATTCAATATGAAGACCTTTTGCGACAATCATATCCCGTGTGAGGTCACCACAACGGTTAAGAATACAATGTGTCCCCATCCCTTACTACTCCATGGAAATCTTTAAAACCAGCTAAGAAATCATCAGGAAAATGGCCACCATACTGGAGAATTAAAAACACCAACTAAGATCACCAAACACAGCGATTATGACATTGTTCTCCATTAGGAAAGCCTCAGGTATACTACCAAATTATAGCGTGACACTTTACTCCAATGATGGTTGTCTTTGGAAGGATGTAGGTACCAGGGGAGACAGAGACTAACCTACCTAGACCAGATTGGTCACTTACTGAAGGAAGTTTGAGTCAAGAGTCTCCGAAACCGGCGAGCGTGTATGAAGAGAATTATGAATGTTGAGGAAGCGAATGATGTATGCAAGGATAGAGTTCTCTGGCACTCTGTTCTCTCTGCCTACCCTGCAAGGGATATGGCGTGATGATATGTATGTATGGTTGAGTTATCTTTACCATAAATAAAATAAAAGATTTAGTATAAAAAAATGTATTAAGCTAGCTTATTCACATCTCTCCATCATCAGAGTCTTCAATATCAGCAAGGGCTTGCTTAGCTTGGTTCTCGGCTTCAGTAGCGACTTCTCTGGGTACCAACTGATGGCGACCTTTGGTGTCTTTTGAAACCCAGGACATCTCCAGCTCAAACTGCTTGTCTTTCAGTTCATCATGGACTATATAGATACTGAAATAGTACAGCAAAATATGAATTATTACACATACAGTTGCAATGTAGAATTATTATTATGAAACATAATAAATTGAATTAATTGTGTAAAAGCTTTTAAAAGTAATTTTTCCTTTAAAATTTATGCATATACAATACATTTTTACCTTAAAAGCAATTTATAGAATCGATTTCATTATCTTATCTACAAAGTTACATCAAATACGGATAAATATATAGATACTTCTAGAATTAAAAGATATTTCTTGTTTCAGCTTAGTTTCTACATCAACAATAAGCTCTTTTAGGAAAATAAGCAGCACTACTCTGTTCGAGAATCATCAGTATCCTACACAGGGAATCATATGCCAACCATGGTTGTTGATATTCTAAAGATGAATGTAATAGATTTTTTATTTCAGTCATTTACACCTAATAATGAGCACTGCATCAAATTGCATTTGTATGCAAATAATAACTTATTCTTGTTTAAGAAAAAGTTTTCAGTCATCATTATCTCAGCTCATAATAATACCACAACTGGGCTCGTGCCTCTTTTCCAGTAGGAGAGAAATTTATCTAATATTAATATATTAGATAAATTTCTCTTTCTCCTCACAAGTCAGACTTTTTATTTCATGTTTGGCTTCTCGTACATATATGTCAAATGCGCATTATATCTTTTAGTCATCTTTTACGACATCTAGGAGAAAAAAGTATGTAGTGTATTGTATTCTTATTGCGTCACCCTGTGGATTATCAGGCATCTGTGAAATTGTTAATCGAAGATAATATTTTACAGAGAATGATCTTACATTCTAGCAGCTTCCTTCACCAGCTCCTTAACTGTCATATCAGCGAGCTTGAGTTTTTCTATCTCAGTCTTAGCTGCTTGTTTTGCTTTACCAACAGCACATCCAAAATATGACTGTAAAAAAAAGCAGAATATTTCATTTATTAACAGCAGATTCAAATGTTGATTAACAATAGTCACACATTACAAAACTCTTTGATATCTGGCCATGGAAATTGTATGGCGATGGAGTAGGTCATAATGTCTCATTACAAATGGCTAAAGGATTTACATAGATCAAGTCTGTAGTAGAAAATAAAACTTGATATAAAAACCAATCCCACAGCAAGATTGGTATAGTAGATCAATTTTATCATAGTGAAATCTCATATTAGCTATGGAATGCATATAAATGATGAAAAGGACTAATTCAGAAAGCCAGAAACTACAATGATCCACATGGATAAGTAATTTGTTATGAGTAAGCTCAAGGAAATAAAAAAATATATATATTTTTCGTCTCTTCAAAGCAATATGAAAAGCAAAACACTAAATTAATTAATTCAACTTAAATTCTTCTTTAGAAGAAATAAGTGCAATACATAATATTAACCATTTCAATATCATTAGCAATTTCATTCCTGTTTTTTGTCACGTCAAGTCTATGGGTTGGTTTTGTAGATTAAGGGTAAGTCATACATAATTGTAAAATACAAGCCAAAGTAATTATTTTTGGGCGTTAAAACCATACTAAAACATCTGGAAAGATAGTCTGGACAACTGAAAATCTGGACAATGAATTTTATTTTAATAATCGAAGACATGAAAATAACATTTAAATAGATCTTCATTATTGTGATACATAGTGTTGTCGGGGAAAGTAAAGCAGAGTGACACAATAGTATGATCATATTTTTGGAAATAATTACCAAATATTTATTAGCATTTAGATTCAAAATCAATTTTAAAATTAAATTAGACTGAAAATATGGTGATTATTCAACTTAATCAGCGGCCAGATAATAGGTGTTCTGTCTCTAAATTTCTATGTTATGTATGACCAACCATAAATTGGTTAAAAAATCTAATTTTACACAATACTCTGGCAATTTATTGATTATTTTAGTATATAGTTACTAAAGTTTCATAGTATAATAATGTAATTTTTTAACACTCACAAATGAAACTCCACTAGGATCAAGCATATACATCTGAGGTCCTTCATAATCATTCCATGTCCCCATCACAACAGAGCAACCATAAGGTCGCACAGCACTGTACAGTGTGTAAGCATGCATATACATAGATACACGTTCATTTAAATACTTTAATGGTACTTGGGCTCCATATTGAGATCTGTAATTGGAGGCTTCCGAGCGTGCTGTCTCTACAATTTGTCTTGCATCAGATATGAGACCTGCAACAGCCTGCAATTAGAGAAATAAAATATTATTAATTCTGAAAGCTGTGCTGAGATTAGATATCAAAATGGTGTAATGGTATAAAGGTAAAATTTATTCAGTTTGAAAACCAAATTCTTACCAGGCCAACATGCTCATCAACATGGAATATTTTCTTATTAGCACCAGGCTCATACAGTTTGGATGTGATGAGTTTCTCTACTGCGAATACTACGCCATCTTTACCTCTAAGACCAATGACTGTGCCGGAATTTTCTACAGCTTTTGCAGCATACTCCACTTGGAATACTCTGCCATCAGGTGAAAATTGTGAAGCAGATAGATCGTACTGTAATAGTAAAATAGCACTGAAATATTAACATTTAGAACTATTCCATTACTTTAGTAAATTTAGGTTTGGGTTAAATACATCATTGGTTTATTTTAAACACGATTAATATACGTAATTGAAAAGTACATAGTTATCGACATATAATATCCATTGATATATAACCTAACATATAGTTGCAAATTTCAATAAAACTTTAGATATATGCGTCATGATTTATACTTACACCCGTGCCGATGGAGCTCATTGTTTAAAATATTTATTTTCACACTAAAACCGCAATTATTGTTTCACTATTAACTTGTTTGTTTCTTTCTTAAATTATTAGTTTACCGCGGCGATGACAAGCAATTCAGTCAGTTTACCTTTACAGTCATTGGTATGTTCTCTATTACAATACTGTTATTACGTTGTCATATTTTGACAGCTTGAAGATTAATTTTAGTTACTAAATAATGTTTAATGCTTTAGTACAAAATATTTTAGCATTATAAATAATATTAAATACTTGTACAAAGGGAAAAATGCATTTTACATTGCTCTAATATAAAAATAAAATGTGACAAAACTACTAAAGAATAAATCAATTGAGCAAACTAGATGAAACGGAACGTTTAAATTTAACTTTGAAATGAAATAAATTACAAAGAGAACAAACGTTTAATTTATATTATCTACTCTATGGTATTAATTTTCTTTGTGATCGGAGTAATGGCGGGCATATACAAATATTATTTAGAATTTTTAAATATATTTAATATTTTGGTGTTTTAGTTATGTGTTGTTGGTATATTGAATAATTTTAGTAGTATTTTTTGTAGTATATACAGAAAAATGCTAATGTACCTATAGTCCTTAAAATATAGCTTGATCTCTGTGACAGATAGCGACAAAACCGAAGAAATAATTATGAATACGCGTCATTATTACAATTTTAATTTGTATTTTTTTTTATTGCTTATGGTGGCAAACGAGCAAGCAGCACACCTGATGGTAAGTGTCACTGCCGCCCATGAACCTTTGCAATATACAGGTTGCCGATTTAATTAGTAGAATCCTTGAAGGAGGTGTATCAGACCATGATACACTATCCAAATCAGTAAAAAAAAATAGTACCTAATTTTTGATTAAATTGCCCTAATGATAAGCGGTCAATACACTTTGTAATATAGAAGTTCGATGTGCCTACATCGAACTTCTATATTACATCATTTTTATATACTGGGTCGAAATGTACCTACAGGTCAATGTACGCTGGCAAACCTATTGTTTTGATAAGAAACAAATCACTTTATCTCGGGATTGGGCAGAGCTAGGAGTCTGCAACTAACTTTATTGTTTTTTATGACGTTATTCCTACACCCAGTTTAAGTTATTCTAGTAATAAAATCGGTACCCTGTATAGGGTATAGCTTGGGGCGCTGCCTACCAATAAAATCCCCAAGCCCAACCAGTTGGGCTTCCGGCTCTCTCGTTCACCGAACGAAGCACAATAGCACATTGCCACTACTCAGACGTCGATCTTCTGCGAGAGTGTGGTACTACCCCGGACGGACCGGCCCGCGGCTGTAGACAGAAAACTGTCAACAGCGTGGTCCCGCCACAATTGATTATATCGCCTATATTTTCATTCTTTAGGTGCCAGTTATATCTTAACTGAATTATGAATATAAAAATATGAATATTTTCACCAAATCTCATATGTTTTGAAATACTTAGTAACCATTTTATAAAAGTATGGTGCTTACGCAAGTACAAGATCATATTGAACTGAGAATAAGATAGAGATGGGGCAATCGATAAACGTAAATCGATAACATTCTTATTAATTATTTATAAAACAAGTAAAACCAATACATTACCTATATAAACCACATGGTTACTCTATAAAAAAGTAAATTGTGTTAAGTTTAGTATTCAGACATCAGTTATAATATTAATAAGACCATTTCTATTATATTAAAAAGATAATTTCTTTTATAAAATAAACATAATTGTTTAATGTAATAATCTATGACCAAGAACTCATCATCAACCTACAGGAATGCTCCAGCGATGATGATAATAGTGACGATCAACTTGGATGTATTCCTTTCGAATAATAAAAAGAATTAATTAACAGCTTTAGTTTAAATTAAATAAAATCCATTAATTTAAATTCAATAAGGTTTTCATACATTGTTTTAAATTTATAATCGATTCATCCATCCATTTGATTGGAGTTCAATAAGATTTTCATGCATTGTTTTTCAATTGCAGTAGCAAATAACTTTAAAAAATAAGGAATTATATCGACAAAAATACGGACTGCATCGTAAGCGTGCGGGACTAGTGAGAACTGTCACAGAGATCAAGCTATATTTTATAGACTATAGTGAATATGATACAATAATCGTATACGTATATTTTTATGCCTTTATGCTTTTTGCTCCAATTACTAAGGCTACGTCCGCACAGACAGGTGGCTTGCTTATCGCCTAGAGCTTAGTGGCTTAGAATCTGGCTACTTGCTAGGATACAGGGTGGCCGCACTGTGCCTTGGTCATTTGCTTGTCGGCACGTTGACGGGATGTCACTTTCAAAAATAGCTCTTAAACTGTTACTTACAGAAAATTCATCTTTAAAATATACTATCTCACAGCCATCTTTTTCTACTTTTACTGCTAGCTCTTCCCATAGAGTCTTTAGGACAACCGCATTTTTATGGAGTTCATTAGCCGGATTCCATAGAGGTTCTCTTTTAAAAACTGATGTAATTAATATTTCATCCATTTGTTTCTTCTAAAATGTCTCGCGCCTCGTGACAAAAAAACCAACACGTTTGTTTACGTCGTTACACGCTAAGCGACTAGCTAGGCGTCAAGCGCGCAGTGCGGCCGTTCACAAACATGCTAGAACGTTCGTTATACTAAGCTACTCGCTAGGTGACCCGCTATGCTCTAGGCGCTAAGCAAGCCGCCTGTCTGTGCGGACGTAGCCTAAATGAATTGTTAGGTGTTACTTAATGTTACCGCGCAATTAATGGTAACTGATTTACTAAAGGATAGTAGATAGGAATAAGCTACTCAAAATGAAGAATGTGTTATGCTGCTCTATAAATTATGAAAAAAGTTATTGTAAAAGTTGTGAATTTTTTAATTTGGTTTAAACTAATGCCTTTGTTTCAAAGATTCATTAAATAAAAACATCTGTAATGTGAAATGATTTATGTAAAGGTGGAGCTGGAATGAGAGTTTTATTTTTACTCTGCTTTTTGATAACAATATTTAAATACCCATGTGCTGATATATATAAGTATAGTGACACATATTTTTTTGCAATAACTAGATGCACGAAGTATAGATATACTATATAGTGTATCTATACTTCGTGACTAGATGTCTAGATGAAACACTCTCGTTCTTGCACATAAGTTAGTGATTCTAGTATTTCAGAGATGGCGCTATTTAAAATTATGAACAAGAGAGTTACGTAATATTCATGTCGCCTGCACAGATGGCGTAGTGGTCTAAGAAGTAAACCTCTGTGCCGGGTGTATACGGGTTAGATTTCTATTTTTATAGATAATAAATTGTAGATCACAAATCATTTATTGCTCTGAGTTTGCGTGTGACATAATATATGTCTTTGTAAGATAAAGAAATATTTATTCTATAGTGGAGTAAAATATAGTAGCGGACTATTTCAAGGGTGATCCGCCCTGGGGCCCTGGATTAGAGAGATTCCCAAATTACGGTGGGGCACTCGTTTGAATTATTAGCCTGCACCTTGGGAACTTGGTCAACCACTTCTGCAATGCATGAGTGTGAGCGACTGGAAGCCGTTCTCTTCTAACTAAAAAATATCTCTGTGTTATATTTTTATAATGTAGGACTGACGCCGTATATTCTAAAACGTTATCGTGATAAAATATATAACCCTTTGCAAGTATAGTCTTCTGTGAATAAGAACTTGAACACATTTCAGCTGATAGTACCTACCTACCTAATTGGCAATAGGTACAGTGTTAAGTGGCAATAGGTACAGTATTAAAATGGTTAAAATCACTAAACATAAAAGATGGAAATACCGTGTTGCCGTATCATGGATGTTTTATTCTGTTAGTTGTTCAGTACGAAAATCGGAGGGTAGGTAAATAGGTAGCGAAGTATTACAAAGGTACTTAAAAATTCTTTCCTCTGCTGAGATTATTTCATCCCACAAAAAAATCAACCCACAAAAAATAATTCTATTGATTATTTTATACCTAGTTATAAATATAGGTATACATAAGAATATATCTACAGACAGAACACATACATAGATAAATCCTTATAAATATAGTTAGGTATGTATATCATGGTGAAAGCTCAGTGTTTCACGAATCAAGTAGCATATTACCATGTCAAAAGGATTTTACGAGCATGTCTCTGTTTGCCTACACGTTTTTGTCAGTCGCGTCATAGCACCGAAAAATCTTCGACGGCTTTAGTGTCACGAAATCTTCGCTACATTTCGTATCTTTATATTATTGTAGAAATTTCTAAAGGAAATTCAACATGAAACGTCTAAAATGTATTGATAATTTTTATAATATTAACTGTTTTTGAAGTTTAAACTTTTTATAGGAGCGCTTTGAAATTCTCACTTTTTTGTATGACGAAAAGTTCGCAAGATAAAAAGCTTAAACGAATGTGCTATATTGCGTATTCATTACACATTTAAACAGCTATATTCTTAATAATTTCTGATGTCTACGCGAGTATTACACATTTGAAATCAAATTATTTTTACGAATTCTTTTGCGTTTGTATTTGATTTTTAATTGCCCGTCGTGTTTGAAACACTTTACAGCCATCATGGTCAAGGGAGGACTGCTATACGCTTTTAAATTCTCACCTGCCTTCGGGTATCAGAGAAGTGTGAGACGGTTTTCTTGTTTTCATAATTTTATGTACCTAAATAAAATAAATAAACACATTTTATTTATTCATCAAACATTTTTAACCAGTAGTTAAAAATGTTTGATGAATAAATAAAATGTTTCCGTGTAATAGGTCCATGTGTCAAGTTTTGCTTCAATCGTTTAGTTTAATGAAACTAAAAACAGGGTGCCTAATGAGGCACCCTGTCAAGTTTTTTTTTTGTTGTCTTTGGAGTCAAATGAGCAAGCAACCTGTTGCAAAGAGATAACTGTCGCTCATGCGCCTTATCCATAACAGATACAATCTAGTCACTGCCTATTGTAGATGTCCGATATAATTATGGGTTATGTGCCGCTACACAAGTAGGTAAGCATCTAATTATATCACTACCAGCATTTGACTTTTTCTATCAAAACATAACAGTGAGTCTTCTTATTCTTTGAATGAATTGACTCAATTTAATGAGTGACGTTTTTTAATCGTTCGGTCTAATTAATTTCGGTCTTGAATGTTATCTGTACGCTCAGCACTTTGTCCAGAAGATAAACTGGAATTATTTTCTCTGACGCCTACGCAATTCCATCTTCAAATTTGCTCACGTCAAATGTGGTATACCTAATCCTTAGTGATCTTTTATAACGCCTGCGAGAAAGGGAGTTGTAATTTATATTCGATTTTATCTAAATAATTCGATTATGGTAATTCTGTTGGTTAACGGAGTATGACTATAATTCACCACCGCCTGGTTTACCTGTGGGTGATCGTAAGGGATACAAAACGTATATAACATCTATGCAAGAGAAGGCAAACTAGAAACAAAACCCTATACCAACACGTCTGACCACCGTGGTATAGTAGGTCAATTTCGCTCACGTTCTGGAGGAGGATGATGATGAATTCGACTATAGGCATTTTAAAAAAAATGTTTGTAAATAGTAACCATTTACCTAATAGAATAGAAAAAAAAAAATAAGAAATTGTGTTTTAATAATGTTATATGTTCTTCTAATAAATAAATTTCAGGATTGACATAACTTGGCACAGTTGGCACCCATTTAGATCTCAAGTCTTTGGTCGGTGAAAGGACAATCACATCATAATTATCATGATAATGAACTTGGCTTCCATTTTCACATTTATGTTTTTAGTGGCATCTTACTATAATGTATTTAGATCCTTAAACATAACAACAAGCAATAACGCCTTGAAAACAACAAAGAGTATTTACTTAAAACAGGCGACAAAGGGTTTTGTTTAAGTTTAAATAGTCGCCAGCTCTCCACACTTGTATTAAGGTTGAATCTTCTGATCTTTAAACGCACAAATAGTGTACCGAAATCTATTCTTTACACGCTACTCGAATTGTCTGTTTCAACGATGATAATTGCCTACACTTCGCATCTTCACTCCTACGATTTAAAACAGAGTTACTCAAACTTTAAAAGAATGAAAGTAATATAATATGGTAGTGAAATATAAATATAAAAACATAGTAACTTTAACGTAGCTTAATATATTAACTTCTGTGGCTCGCTTAGGGGTCATTTCACCATCTAAGTATTGATATAGGTACTTATGAACAAGTGGAGTATAAAGTTCTAACTTTCATCAACATTTTAGCACATATATAGCACAGCACTACTGCGCTAAAACCTTCTTCACAGTAGGAAGAAAATTAACCTACTATATATACCACACTAGTCAGACCTTCGGTTTAGGGTTTCACATCGAGTTTACCTTCTGTTATCTCTACATATCATAATATCCTTTAGTCGTCTTTTATTAAAACTATTTTTTTTTGTGGGGTGGGCTACGGTCAGCGCACTCCTCGCACCACTACGTCCGGGGCGACAGAGGGGCGTAAGCACGCACACCCGTAAGCCACCCGTGACACCTCACATTTGTCGTTGGACCGACCATCGGAGCAGCGTGAACTTGACGTTAGTGGCCAGCCGACGGGATACCCCCTGAGGGTACTTTCTGCTTGACCGACGTCCCCCCCTCGAGGGGTCTTTCCTCACGCGGTCAGCCTCTCGGCGGGTGACGGATTAATTCCCCGGTCCAGTCACCCGCGGCCTCAGCTAGGGCGGCATCAGGCGCAGGTAATCGCGCCTGGGCCGCCTCGCACCAGCTCGCGTCGCCGAGGAGACGTTCGTCACGCACCCACTCCGCCGCCTCCTTCCGTGAGACTACTGCCTCGCAGAAGGTTGCGACCTCGTCCCAGTTCCTGACGCTGTCGAGCATCGCCCTGGCGATGGTCGGCAGCGTCAGGTCGGCACTGATGACTGCAACGAGTTCACGGCCCTGCACTGCCCAAGTGGCACAAGCCTCGAGCGTATGCTGCGCCGTATCTTCGTCGCAATCGTGGTGGTGGCAGGACAGTGTACTCTCCCTCCGGACGACCGTCTGCAGGTATTTGGCGAAGCACCCATGCCCCGTCAAAACCTGCACCAGTGGAAAGTAGAGCACCCCGTGCCGCCGTTCTAATCACTGCATCAGCACCGGACGGAAGACCCCACGGTCCGCACACCGAACCGAGGCCTCTCCAGCCGGACTGCGCAATGGGCAATGACGTCTCGGCGGGCGTCAACGAGCCAGGCAGTGAGCTCCCTCAGCGAGACCGCACCACCCTCTGCTCGCACCCCCGACACCCACCGATACAGGTCGGCGAGCATCTCCGCCTCCAGGTCCCACGGCGGAGTCCCGGCCAGCAGGCACGCCACCTCCGTCGTTATGACAACTATGGCAAATATTGGGAGTGTTGAATTCTATTCTTATTCCGTTACCATACGGAAACCAATTTTATATGATCTACCACTCATTTTATGTTCAAAAAAATTGTGTTTTACTTTAAAAAGAATAATTGATCAAGGTTAGTTGAAGAAGTTGTACATTACATACATTTGGTATAAATAAATCAGCAATTACAAAGTGAGAGTTCATATAAATCAATATATTGCAGTGTTTGAATGTAACAGGGACTAAATTTAGTGTGATGGGAGTATTTATGTACAGGAAGTACA
The DNA here is from genome assembly GCA_905163515.2 of Lymantria monacha. Taxonomy (NCBI): domain Eukaryota; kingdom Metazoa; phylum Arthropoda; class Insecta; order Lepidoptera; family Erebidae; genus Lymantria; species Lymantria monacha. The sequence goes on along the minus strand of LR991094.1, from coordinate 19,187,348 downwards.
TTTGCAATTTTGATAAAAATGCTTGACAATATACAGTACGTTAAAAATATGCCCAAAAATATGACGAAAGTTTGAATACCCGTGGCCTATAGTGAAATGTAAGTAAACATAGCACTCTTGAAAGGGTTTGGGCGTTCCTTTAGAGTAGAATAAAACAAAATGAGCTTTTCTATTGATCCAACGGGAGTGTGCAGCTATCTTCAGTTAACCTGCGAATATGAATAAGGCATATGAGGGCCGACCTTGCGATAATTCAAATTCTGTTATATTTTTCAACCATTCATCTTCTAAATTTAACTTTCACACCTGCATATATTAATAACATTTTATATTTATTCGTAGTAACATTATAATATGTATAAATTGTTCCGTGGCAGCCCGTGCTCTACGAATTGGTTGTGCATGAAAACCAGTGCTGTAGCACTTTTCGACTGCAGCTTATGCTGAGGTAGATCTTTTTTGGTCTTCTACAGTATGGTTAATCCTTTTTTTTTTCTATATCATTCTTATTAGTATTTTTATCTGTTCTTTATAATAGCCATGCTACAGTATACCTATTATAAAAAACAGAACAGCGTTCAACAGAACGCAAATAAATAATTTTCTTTCTTTCTTATACATATAATAATAATAATAAAAAATGTTTATTATGCCATTAACTTTTTAACAAATTTTTACAATCTCTGACTCCCAAACTAGCGTGAGCTGTATGTTAGGAACCAGTTTCATTCCATGAGTTCATAATAAATTATCAAAATAATATTTACAACTTACACTTATTAATATATAGATACTATTGTATGTGTGCATATATTTTGCGCGTGAGCTTTCGTACTTGTGTATAGTGTGCGTGAGGTGGTCTTGTGCGTGCGTGAATGTGTGTGTATGCATGTGCGTGCGTACGTGTGTGCGTGCGTGCATATATGTGTGTTTGCATATGGGTGTATGCGTAAGTGTCTATGCGTGCATGTGTGTGTTAGAGAGTGTGAATGTGTGCATGCAAGTGTGTGTGTCGATATTTATTTCAGTTTTGATCCTATTCTATAATTTCTAAAAGCTTTTCAGTTTCATTATAGTCTAATGTCTTAAGCCAAAGTTTAATTTTATCTTTAATTTGATAATTAGATAAGTTTTTACTATAATATTTTAAATTTAATTTGTTATACAATCTAGGTGCAACGTTACTATAGTGTTGCTGAGCAAATCTACTTCTCACTTTAGGGACAGGGCATTTATCTACCCTCCTACTCCTACTCGATGATGTGGAGTGCGGTACAGTAATTTTGTGAAATCTGCGTATGCATTGATACACAAACAGCTTGCGCACAGATAGGACATCGGCTTTTTCATAGACTGCTTTTGTTGGGTGCCGAAAAGGTAAATAAAGTACTACTTTGAGCACGGCTCGTTGGGCCCTTTCGAGCTCCAGCATATACGTTTTTGCTGACGAACCCCAAGAACATATGCAATAAGTAATCACACACTCTGCTAAAGATTTATAAATTTGAATCAGCAATGTAGTATTTGGTATGCTTCTCAAGTCTTTAAAAATATAAATAAGTTTCCTCAATCGATTACTAAGAACAGCTATATGTTTCTTCCAACTTAACTTATAATCAATATTTATTCCTAAATATTTGACCTCTGCAGCTCTTGGCAATGTAGGACAACTACATCGTGATGTCAGTAAGTTGTTAGAACGATTGCAGGGATAACAATGTGCACGAAGCTGAAAGTTTTTGGGCGAAGACGCCATGGTCTTGCTAAAACAAACGAATGACGTTTTATCTACATTAAGCGATAACAAACTATCTTCAAGCCATGCAGTGATAGTAGATATGCCTTCTTCGGCTAACTGCCTCACATTGTCCCAGGTATCGCTATAGAAAAGTATGACAGTGTCGTCAGCAAACATTTGTATGTCAGCACCTTTGAGTCGACATTTACATAATTCGTTAATATATGTCAAAAACAGCGTCGAACCCAACTACCCTGTGGCACCCCATAAGACCCCATGCCATAGTCGCTAAAATGATTCGCAACTCTGATGCACTGCTTTCTTTCAGAAAGATAGTCCTTTATCCACAAAAGTGCTTTACCCCTAATTCCCATATTTTCTAGACGACTTAAAAGTATTGGTATAGATACGGTGTCAAACGCCTTTCTTAGGTCGAGGAATATCCCAACACATTTGTCATTTCTGTCGAGGTGAGTTGTAATGTCAGTGGTGAGCTGCAACACCGCATCATCAGTAGATCGATTGGAACGAAATCCGTATTGTTTCTCACTAAGCAGTTTATTAACTTCTAGATAATTCATTAGTCGCATGTTCATAACTTTTTCCATTACTTTGGACAGGGTACTTAGGAGAGAAATAGGCCTGTAATTTGTAGCTGTAAGTCTATCTCCTGATTTGTAAATAGGACAAACAATAGCGGATTTATATATTTTAGGAAAGATGCCGCATTCAAAACTTAGATTAATTAGGTAGGTATGATATAGGCTCCGCAAGACAGTAACTAAATCTTTTTAAAATGGCCGCAGTAATTTTGTCGATACCCGGAGCACTGTATGTTTTGAGACTGTTAATCACATTAATTACTTCAGCAGAATCCGTTAAATAAAGCGCCATGGATTTTAGTGGAGCATCAATCGTTTTTGCTTTTTGGGCTAGTGTTTCTTCATCTGTGTTTAGCATTTTTAGAGTCTGATTAGCAAGATCTGTGCCAATAGATGTAAAAAATCTATTTACTTCGTTAAGAGATTCAGTAATATTTTTTCTCAATCCAAGCAGCTCTGTAGGCGGTGTTGCAGCTTTATTTGTATTACATAACTCCCTAATCGTCCTCCATGTTTCTTTTATACTTCCTTTGTTTTTATTAAGTTTATCACTATAGTAATTCACCTTCAACATCTTTATGATTTTATTTAGCGTATTTCTATATATTCCGTATTTATTTTTAATTTCTATGTTATTGGGATTTATTTTAACTTTTTTATGCATGTTATCTCTTTTTCGTATAGATCTAATAACACTGAAAGTGATCCAGGGTTTTAATGGTTGATTCCGGTTAGCAACTTTCTTTTCTGTGGTATTGGCTTTAATATAGTTTCCTAATTTAGTTGTTAATATTAGAGCGGCTTGGTCAACATCGGTTGTGGAGTATAAGTCATTCCATGAGTGGTTCACCAAACATTTATGTATACCATTAAGATCAACGTCCACCTTATTATTACAGACCTTTTGTTTAGGTGTACAAGTATTTTCCATGTGAAGCAGAATGGGTGAGTGATCCGTCAATTCATCAAACACAAAGGTTTGAACTCTAGAAGTGGTTTTTACCATAAAATGATCAAGGCACGTATCTTGTCTAGTAGGACAGTTTACTCCTTGTTTTAAGCCATAACTGGCTAAAAGATTTAGATACATTGCAGTGCTAGCGTTAAGGATATTAGGTAGTATGTCTAAATTTAAGTCACCAGTCAAAATAACGCTGTTGTATTTACTATATGAAGCTAGTATATTGTCTAATGAGTTTACGTAAGTAAGTGGGTTTTTGAAACAAGGTGGGCGATAGGTACAGATAATACATATTTCATTCTGGATGTTAACCACGATACAGTTGCCCTCACTACACTCTGGTTCGCTAGAGGTTACCTCAAATTCCTCCCTTACATAAACTACCACTCCGTCGTTCTGATTTAAAGAAATATTAGATCTAAACATTTTATAGTTATTTATAGTAGGTAATAGTATATATTCATTAGTCCAGCATTCTGTTAGTACCAAAACATCAATCATTCTGCTGAATTGTGTAAGAAAAATAAGAAGATTGTCAATATTGGCCTTTATACTTCGTATATTGATTGTTAAAATTGTAAAAGATTTATTACAGTATATATGTATATAATGTAATGTCCTGTATATATAGTAATGTCCTTTCAATAATAGTTATAATAAAGTGGTCATATATCACATCTTTATGATTTTGACAAGCTTTGATCCAGCCGTACCTACTACGTTCCACTTTCTAGGGCGACAGAAGAACGACCATACATACAATCATCAATGCGCCTCGTTTTACTTAAAAACCAGACCACCGCCGTTGCTGCTTTGTCAGTAGCTCACCCAGTGCATTATCCTTTTCGGTATCCATCTTCTGTAGTTCTACATGTGTTCCAATACGTCATCCTTAAATGCATCTATACAACTCTTATTAAAGGGCTCCTTGTGACTTCTTTTTCGTCAATGATCCACGTTCTAAGTCAGTGCTATCCTACTTCTTGATCACTAGACTTGTAATAATTAAAAGATAACTTTTCCTGTATAACGGATATAGGTTTTATTAGTGAAGCGGCTTGTCTATCGCCATATCGATTACTCTCCTTCTTCCATGCATATCATAATAATATTAAAAATTCTGTAACTATATATGATTTACACATATATTGTCCTCGCGTTTGGAGAAACATGATGGCAATCCTACATAAGGCTACAGAATATCAGTGTTTGATTTGCCAACACTCAAGGGTTTGCCTTCCCACAAAGTTCTTCATCCTTCTACATTCTATTAATCCCAGCTGTTAAGCTCAGCAAACAAATTCAGAAATAATTCTTTTATTGGAAAGCCACTGTCATTTGAATATATCAAATCAAAAGGAGAAATATGTTATTTTAAACTTAAGGTAAATCTTAGCAAAGGATTATAATTTTTTATATGACTTTAAACAACAAGTTTACGGGCTTTCTGAAGCATGGGCTTCAATTACAATCAACTCATATACGGACCATGCTAGTGAGATGGCTTGGTATGTCATTCCATGAGCCTATTGACCTCGTGTCAGCCCCTGCTAGACACAAGTTTCCTTAATGGAGAATAATATCATAATCGTTAGGCTTGGTCTACGGATTTGGTAATACGTATTTGTTGCCCATTCTTCTTCTTTCTTAATGATAATCGAATACGAGTCCATTGTTGCCAGCATCGAGTTACAATTTTCAACACAAATGAGCAAATTCTTCTTCAAATCTTCATTTTCTTCAAATTAGTCATTATCTGCCAGTAAGTTAAATCGTCGCCTTCAACAGAGCAATGTTAATTATGTTTACTACTTAAAGTATCATATTCACTATAGATCAGCAGTTCCTCCGCATCAAATTACATAAAATGCTCTCATAATTATTTAATACAACTCTTTAAAATACTAAGGTATTGAATACAATACAAGACCACCCCCTTTTATTTTTTGCGGTGGGCTATGGACGTCGCACCCCGCCAAATCGGTCCGGGGTGACGGAAGAGGCGGCGCGCAACCCCATTGATCCACCCTGCAAACACCTCTTCTTCGCCGTGCGAGCGGGCCACCGGTACCCGATCTTTGTCTTCGGTGGCCCGCTCGGCGGTATCCTCTCCTGTCGACGCCCCGACAGCTTTCGCCGTCGAGGTGTCATCCTCACGCGGTGGCCTCACGTCGGGTGACCGGACAATTCCCCGGTCCGATCACCCGAAGCCTCGGTTAGGGCGGCATCAGGCGCAGGAACTCGCGCCTGCGCCACCCCAGCCGCGGGCGGCGGCCCGGGTCAAGGGAATCCTCCCGGGCCCGTTCGGCCGCCTCCTTCTGCGAGATGACAGCCTCGCAGAAGGCGGCGACCGCATCCCAATTCCTGACGCTGTCGACCATCGTTCGCGCAACAGCCGGCAGCGTCAGGTCGGCACCGATGACAGCGACGAGGTCACGGCGCTGCCCATCCCAGCCCGAACATACCTCGAGCGTATGTTGCGCCGTGTCCTCGACCCTACTGCAATGGTGGCAGGACGGAGTCCACTCCCTCCGCACGACCGTGTGCAGGTACTTGCCGAAGCAACCATGCTCCGACAAGACCTGCACCAACTGGAAAGAGAGGACTCCGTGCCGCCGCTCCATCCACTCCATCAGTACGGGCTGGAGGGCCTCAACGGTAAAAACACCGTGTCTAGGCCTCTCCAGCCGCGTAGCCCAACGGGCGATAACTTCTCGGCGGGCGTCCTCGCGCCAGGTGGCTATCTCGTTGAACGATGGGGAGCCACCCTCTTCGCGCATTGAGGTAACCCGCCGGTAGAGGTCGGCGAGCATCTCCGCCTCTAGGTCCCACTGGGGTGTCCCAGCCAATAGGCATGCCGCCTCGGTAGACACCGTGCGGTACCCGCAAATGGCTCTGACCGCCATGGCTCGCTGTGGCCTCCACAGCACCGCCCTGAGCTGGGCGTTCAGTGCCCTCGCCCACACGGGTGCGCCGTACATGGCCATTGAGTGGATCACTCCCGCATACAGCCATCGGCCCTCGAAACTGGGTCCGCCCACGTTCGGCATGAGCCGAGAAAAGGCGGACGCCGCGCCAACCAACCGGGGAGCAATTTGACGAAAATGCTCCCGGAACCACCATCGCCCGTCGAGCACCAGACCCAAGTACCTCATATGGGCCTGGATTCTGATGTGGATGGAGTTCACGACTAACGAGGCGCCGATGGGCAGCCCTCACACGGGGCCCATGGAATAGTAGGGCCTCCGTCTTGTTTAGGGCCACCCAGTGCCTCAATTCGCCTGACCATCTTCTCGGTGCCGAGGGTGGCCAGGCTCGCCGCCTCTTCGAGTGTCCTGCCCCGGGCTGTGACGAGCGTGTCGTCAGCATAGCAAATAACGCTCAGCTCGGGGGGGGAGACTCCCTCTCAACGCCCAGTCGTAACCGATGTCCCACAGAGTCGGCCCCAGAACCGACCCCTGCGGAACGCCGCACGACATGGGCGTCTGCACAATGTCCCCTGCGGGGCTCGCGTAGAGAACACTGCGCCCCTCCAAATAGTCTGCCACCAGCGGCCTGAGGTACAGGGGCACTCCATGGAACCGGAGCGCCTCCCTGATGCAGCCGAATGGCAGACTATTGAAGGCGTTAGCGATGTCCAACGACACCGCCAACAGTACTCCTTTGCCGGCGACAGCCTCCGCGGCCGTCTGCCTCAGGCGTAGCAGGGCCCTGATGGTCGAACGCCCCCTCCGAAATCCAAATTGAGCGTCCGACAGATCGGGCCCCACCTCCTCCAGGTGCTGGACGATGCGGGCAGCGAGGACACGCTCCAGCAGCTTACCCACATCGTCCAGAAGCACAATGGGCCTGTAGGCCGACGGCGAATCCGGAGGCCGTCCCGGCTTTGGCAGGAGAACCAACCTCCCTTCCTTTCAGCACTCAGGGAACTGTCCAGACGTCAGACAGGCGTTGAACAGTCGCCTGAGGCGAGGTTCGAGATACTCGAGGAGCAACGTCAACACCCGGACTGGGACTCCGTCCGGGCCGGGGGCCGTGGTGGCGGAACGAATCTTCGCCACGGCTGCCCCCACTTCCGACTCCGTCACGGGTGGAACACTCTCGACGGCCTCCCGGTCGTGATCTGGCGAAGCCATGACCGGAGGCGTGTGCTCCAACTGCCGCGGGAACAGCATCTCGACCCTTCTACGAAGGAGGTCGGGTTGGAGGGTCTCGGTGAGGGGGGGGCCCTGCGCGCGAAGCTTATTCAGCAACGCGCGATACGGGCGACCCCAGGGGTCACGGTCGAGACCGTCCAGCATCTCCTGCCAACTCGCGTCCTTGGCGGACCGGATGGCCAGCCGAAAGGCGGTACGCGCACTGCGGTACGCCTTGTACAGCTGGCCCTCCCGCTCAACATCGTGGCGACGCCGCCGACTGCGGGTGTAGGACCTTCGGGCACTAATGCACGCCGCACGAAGGTCCGCCAGTCTTGGGGACCACCAGTAGACCCCCTGCCTCGGCGGTAGACGCCGCACCCTGGGCATGGCCGCCTCGCAGACCTGCGTTAACGCACTGCGGATGCGGACAGCCTCAACGTTCACTCCGTCCACTGGGAGTGGTGAGGACAGCCACGTGTTCACGATGGCCGTCTCCGCCAGTAGGTCCCTATCCAGACGCCCCACAGCCCACCGCGGAAATGCGGGAGCTCGGTCCGCCCTGTGACCCCTGCTGGGGTCCCGGAGAGGGGAGACCTCCATCCGGATGTACCGGTGATCCGACAGGGTCTCCGCCTCCTCCAGGACACGCCAGTTCCTCACTCGTGGTGCGACAGCGGGGCTAGCGAACGACAAGTCCACTATCGACCCACCCTGCTGTCGCACACACGTGTTCACTGAGCCTCTGTTTAGGACACAGAGGCCCAGTGACGCCGCCCACTCCACAATCGCCCGCCCGCGATCGTCCGTCATCGGGGACCCCCACGCCGAGGATTTGGCGTTGAAGTCCCCCAGGACCAGGACGAGGCCCGGTGCCAGTCGCCGTATCGAAGCCTCCAAGGTGGTGAGGGAGGCCCCGAAATCGTCCATCCTCCTATTAGGGGTGAGGTAGCCCCTGACGCTTTTACGTTCCCGCGCACTCATTCTCTTAGTTACCTTTAGCTGGTTTTACAGCTCCCACGAAAAAGTAAAGGACATTGTTTTTTTTAAACCGTTATCACATAAAGACAAGTTATTTAATATGAATTATACAAGTGGATGAATTTGTATATCTTAGATGTGGATTTAGCCGAGATGGAAGGTACACCACTGATATAGAGCGAAGAGTGAATGCGGGAAATAGAGTGAACGGAGCGTTGGGGCAACTTCTCGGTAGCCACCACCTCAGCCAGAAGGCACGTGTAGCTATAGTATACATTAGCAATACAATAGCAATACATAACGCAGTGCTTGTCCCAACATTACTGTATGGAAGCGAGAGTTGGGTATGCAGAAAAGAGTATGAAAGTAAAATTAATGCGGTCGAAATGCGATCTCTGCGGAAAATCTGTGGAGTTAGGCTGATCGACCGCATTCGTAACGACGACGTAAGAGAGCGAGTAGGTATGAAAGAGAGTATTGGTGTAAAGATGCGAAAGGGAATGCTCCGATGGTTCGGACATGTGGAAAGAATGCCGAACGAACGTCTGGTTAAGAAGATATACAATGCGAAAGAAAGAAAGAAAGTACTGAAGGAAGATGGAGTCAAGAGTCTCCGAAAGCCTCCGGTGAGCGTGTATGAAGAGAATTATGAATGTTGAGGAAGCGAATGAAGTATTCAAAGATAGATTTCTCTGGCACTGTTCTCTCTGCCTACCCTGCAAGGGATATGGCGTGATGATATGTATGTATACTACTTAATAATTTACTTTTTTGTTTCTTATAACGATCCTATTATATATTAAGAAAGCCTGCCCTTATTACCTAAAATTATATATTTATTGCTATTGTATCATGAACTTGGGGTATTAACGTTGTGGAATTAAAAGTCCTATATTTTTTTTCCGGTGGACTGTAGGCTCACATTAAGTAAATATTCCTGTAATTGCGTTGTATAAAAAATGCAGAGACAAATTTTTTTGGACGAAACCCGCAGCCGCATACGAAATGAGCCACACTGGGATTATTATTTGCGTAGCTGACATCCTAATTAACGCGACTTTTTTCTTTGTCCGTTTAGTGGAATTCTGTTCATTCGAATAATCTAATAGTACTATGTAAATAAAAAAAAGTTAGTATAGTAGTTTGTTAAAGAGCAAAAAGTAAAACATTTTCTTGACATATTTGAAGTTAATTGTTCCTTGAATACTTTTTAGTTTCGAGGTTCAAGTTTCAAAGAAGTAGAAGTGATAATTCTGAGACAAATTCAGAGCTCGTGGAACAATAAAATCGCTTGAATTTCAAATGTAAAGCTGCACAAACTTTAAGAGCAAAGGTCTTAGACATTAAAGACCCAGTTGGCTCTTGCTATCTTCATTTATGTAAAACTTCGTAGTTCGATAAAGTTCTTATAAGTTATAATAATAAACACTACAATTTGACTAGTGATATTTAAATTTAAATGATTTTAACAAAACTTGAATGAAACCATTTGAAATCTAAAACTATTTCAAAAACTATTATTCCAAGAGAAGAAAATTATAAGTTAATCCTTTAGGCTACGATGGTATAGATACCATAGATTGTTTGCTTGCCTTCATTTGAAAGAGGCTCTTACTTAACATGTCGTTGTCTGGAAAAGAAATCGATATTGTATTAGGGTTAGTAGCAACTATTGTTAACTACAATGATATGATTAATGAAATTAATTAACTTTTTACGACAGAGGAAGAGTAATTAAGATGTTGTAAAAATTTACCCTTAAGGGGTAAAATAAAAATAGGAGATGTATATTGCATCGACCCTAAATATTTGGGATAAGAGCAGGCTCAGATGATGATAATTAGAGAATTACTTATGCCAATATTCGCATATATATTCTAAGCACATAGACTGTAAGTAGGGACTAGTATTTACTATAATTTTATTTATTTTTAATGTATTTAGAGATCAGCATTTTTTTAAATATAAGACACCACTCTGCACTATTGCGGCGGACTTTACAAACATCATTAACGCAGATTGGCACTCTGTTCTCTCTGCCTACCCTGCAAGGCATATGGCGTGATGATATGTATATGTATGTATGTATTAACGCAGATAAATCACACCCAGACTCAGAACAACATTCAGACTCAACTTTACGGCGTTCATTGTTCCGGGAAGACTCTCCTCCCGTGACCATGAACACCGTAAAATATTTGAAACGTCGGGAAATTAAAAAACAAATACAAACAATAGAATTCGTAAAAATAGTTTTATTTCAAATGCATATATATATATATATATATATCGCTTTTTGGGAATTTTTGTGAGTAGGAATTGAACCTATCTTCCTGAGCATAATAGGTCGTAACTTAAATCTTTACGCCATCTATGTGGCTAATTAACTAAAGGGCATTGCACCAATAGCTATTATTGTTTATTTCTGTGGCAATATTTCGTCGGCACCCCGACGTATAACTAACGAGATCGTGTAACGCCCCGCCGAGTAAACAGATTGCTAATATGTCTGTGTATTATCTTACCATGTTTTATCCGCAAATATGCTTATAGTCATAATTTTCGAAATTTATATAGCTCCATGGGACGAAAAAGGTTGTAATAAATGTGTTTTAATCATTTATTTTAAGGTTTTTGCATGTTGTGACGGAGCAAGAACGCAATTCGCTATCTACACTCACTATAGTTATTGTAAGAGATGATACTATAGTTATTGTAATGAGATGATGCCTTTTCTTTTGCGGTGGGCTATGGTGTGGTTACGCCCCGCCAAATCGATCCGGGGCAACGGAAGAGACGGCGCGCGACCCCATTGACCCACCCTGCAATGCGCCTCTCTTTGCCGTGCGAGCGGGCCACCGGAACCTGATCTTTGTCTTCGGTGGCCATTGTAGATGACTAAACATCTTTTAGATATTTACGAGTTTGTACGTTTTTATGTTTGGATGTAAAAGGTAATCTCTGCAAATACTAGTTTGATTTCGATATTTTTTTACACATACATATCATCACGCCATATCCCTTGCAGGCTAGGTAGAGAGAACAGAGTGCCAGAGAACTCTATCTTTGCATACTTCACTTGCTTCCTCAACATTCATAATTCTCTTCATACACGCTCGTCGGTTTCGGAGACTCTTGACTCCACCTTCCTTCAGTACATGACCGATCTGGTCTAGGTAGGCATATTTTTTTCATTATTATAAAGCCACATTATCCTTGATCGTGATAGGTTGTTTTTTTATTTTCATTTAGACTTGTTTCAATGTTATATTAATCGCGCGAGTACACTTAAAATGTGTATGCCAGGAGAATTTACGCGTTAAAAAGAATATTACCTCAATTCTAGTATTTATTATTTTGGCATGGATAACTATATCTATACCATTTTGACGAGTACAATCTTTTTAAGTTGAAGATAAACATTTTTATACTATAAGGAAAGTAATTTCACAAGAACTTAGTGACTAGAATAAAATCTTATATTTTTGGTACAAGTTCAGGTAAAATCAAGTGCCACAATAAATAACTTTGAATTTTATCCGTATATTAATGGATTAGGAATATTGTGTGCTATCAATGGTTTAGCTTGCTTCGGGTGTCGAAAAATCGATTAGGGGAGTGTCTTGGACTTTGAGTATCTGTATATCAATTTGCAAAATATAATATAATTTGCACAATCAACACTTCTCTGTAGGGTTAGAACCCAGGGACATACAGGAAACTAGAAGAATAGGGAAGAAAGGAGAAAAGCCCCGTCCGATCACCGTAACCTTCCCTACACTAGGCATGAAAATAGAGATTTTTAACAAGAGGAGAGTTTTAAAAGACAGCACTTACTATATAAAAGAAGACTTTCCACAGCATATTTTACAAAAAAGAAGGGAACTACAAGAGCAAGTAAACATTGAAAAAGAAAAAGGAAACTTTGCTACCATCAAGTACGACAAGCTGATAATACACAATAAAAATACAAATAATTATAAAACAACAAAAAAAGGGCGCTACCAATATCACCAAACTACAATGATCTTACGCAAGCAGAACAAAAAGCACAAGCTCATAAAATGAACAAAACTCAAACAGGAATACGAAGATCGTCTAGTCTATCAGAGGGACTTATCAAACCTGGAATACTCGGATATCTAACTACCAAAACCCAAACCACTAACAACCTACCAAACGCCCAAATAAACAACAAAAACAACAAACAATAGCAATTAATACCCTCTCTTGCGAAAAAAGAATTACAAGTAAAAACGAACACCAAACCATATCTTCCAAGACGGCTGGTCCCCGCGGAAGATTACGACCAAAACCCTCCAGAGGAAACAACACCAGCTATGTCAAACACCACAAAAAACAATTACCACAGCATCTTACATATAGCGACATACAATGTTAAAACTCTATCAACTTATTCACGCCTACTTGAACTAAAAGAATCTTTAAAAAACGTAAAATACGATATTATTGGTCTCTCAGAAGTCAGAAGACGCGGGATCAAAATAGAAGAACACAAAGAGTTTATTTTCTACCACATCGGAAAAACGCCAGGATTATATGGAGTAGGCTTTATTGTCAAAAAACATCTAAAGAAATATATAACATCTTTTAAGGGACTGTCAGAAAGAGTAGCGCTGCTAAAGATAAATACCAATAATTTGGACTTAAGTATCATTCAAGCTTACGCCCCAACAGAGGCTGCGAAGGATGAAGAACTAGAGCTTTTTTACAGTACTGTCGACAACGCCATACGACTCTCAGGAAATAACATAATAGTTATGGGTGACTTCAATGCCAAAATTGGGCAACCAAAACCAAACGAAACCATCACTGGAAAATACGGTTACGGGAAAAGAAACTGTAGAGGAAACCGACTCATTGATTTTGCACATGAGAACAACCTAACTATTATGAATACTTGTTTCAGAAAGAACAACAAACGGAGGTGGACTTGGAAATCACCAGATGGATACACCAAAAATGAAATAGACTACATTCTAACAAACCTACCGAAAAACATAGACAATCTACAGGTCTTAAACATCACTTACCCTTCGGATCACAAACCTGTTAGGGTAGCTTTCAATATATTCCCAAAGTCAAAAAACCGTAGCAAATTTGGTCAATGCCCCAGATCCCAGTTAAAAAATGAGGACGAAGTGCAAAACTATACCAAATTGCTGAACAGTTTCTCTGCAAATCTGTTCGAACACTGGGATGACGCAGATACCGTTCAGAATTGCTACGATAAAATAACAAACGCAATTGATACCAGTTTGAAAAAAACACACGAACTAGCATCTAGAACAAGCTCAGAGAAAAACCAAATACTATCAGCACGTACAGAGGCACTTATCAGCAGAAGACAAGAGGTACATAAGACAAAACCGAAATCAAGGGCTATGAAAAACGAACTAATAGCACTGTATAAGCTCATAAGTAAACGAATCCAACAAGACTATAAGGCACACTGCACACAAACCATTGAAAAATGTCTTCATACCACAGGAAGCGTTAAGAAAGCGTACAAAGAACTGAGAACACATAAATCATGGATTGAAGAGTTAAAAAACAATACTAACAACACACAAAATAGAACGGAAATACTCAAAATAGCAACAGATTTCTACAGAAACCTTTATAGTTCGCCAAACCAACGGGTATATAAATTAAAAAGTAACATTACAGAAGAGGCGAAAGTAACTTTTGACGAGGACGAAGTGGTAAAAGGAATTAAAGCACTAAAAACAGATAAAAGCCCTGGACCCGATGGGATCACCAATGAAGCTTTAAAATTAGGATACATGTACCTAGCCAAACCTCTAACCAGACTGTTCAACATGATACTGAGCTCCAAAAACACTCCACGTCAATGGTCAGATTCGGAAATAATTTTGCTTTATAAAAAGGGAGACCCAAACGACGTTAGTAACTATAGACCAATTAGCTTATTACATTCAATATATAAACTTTTTTTCCTCCATAATAGAGAAAAAAATAAAAGAAACTACAGAAAAATTCCAACCTATAGAACAGGCAGGCTTCAGGCGAGGCTTTTCTACAGTTGACCATATACACTCGCTAGAGATGGTGATAGAAAAATTCCAAGAGTTCAATAGACCACTCTATACTGTTTTTATTGATTACCAAAAAGCCTTCGATACTCTACTCCACTCATCGATCTGGGAAGCTCTACTCTCGCAAGAAGTAGCATTGGATTACATACAAGTCCTAAAAAACATCTATGATAACAATACTAGCAGAGTGAAGTTGGAGACTACTGGGCCACTAATACAAATAATAAGAGGTGTAAGGCAAGGAGACCCAATCTCCCCAACAATCTTTATAGCGGTACTGGAGTGCATCTTCCGAAACCTCAACTGGAATAAAGTCGGCATAAATATAAATGGAAGTTACTTGAGCCATCTCAGGTTTGCTGACGATATAGTTCTGTTATCAGAAAATACAAACCAACTACAATTGATGATAAACTCTCTACATGAAGAGAGTCGTAAAGTAGGGCTGGAAATCAACTTAAATAAAACAAATGTCATGACGAACCATACTCAAACACCTATATACCTCGAAAATCTGCCTATAACCTATGTTGATACCTATATTTATCTGGGAAAACAAATTTCATTCAACAAGTACAACAACGAACGGGAAGTAGAGAGAAGAATAAACATCATATGGAAAAAATTCTGGAGTCTCAAAGAAATTCTAAAAAGCGACATGACCATAAAGTTAAAAAGTAAAGTTATGAACACCTGCCTTCTTCCCTCACTAACACATGCTTGTCAAACCTGGAAAGTAACTAAAAAAATAAAAAACAAGATCATAACAAGTCAAAGAAGTATGGAAAGAAGCATTCTGAAGATTAGAAAGATCCAAAAAATCCGCCATATCGCTATAAGACAAAAAACTAAAGTCATCGACGCTCTCAGTTATGCACAAAAAATAAAATGGCGATGGGCAGGCCACGTAGCTAGACTCAATCACAATCGCTGGACCAGAAAAACAACATCATGGCTTGGCCCATCGGGCCAAAGAAAAAGAGGTAGACCAATTACACGCTGGACAGACGATATAATAAAAATAGCAGGTGCCCACTGGATGCAAGTCGCAGAAGATAGAAAACATTGGCTAGCTCTGGAGGAGGCCTTTACCTTCCACTGAGTTCTTGCAATTAAAACATTTGGAAGAAATTTAATTACAATTAATTAATAGAAATGAAAAGTTATTAGCTTATTTTATATCTAACCTAACTTAACTTATTAAAAACTATTGGAAACACTAAATTAAGTAAATAATAATTAATAATAAGATATACTAAAATATTCAACTATTTCTATTACCTAAAATGATTTGATGTGCACTGTATTTTTAAATTATCTATCTTTACTATGTAGCAAGAAATAAAAGGCTTTTTATTTTTATTTATATTTTTTTTTTATACCAATTTGCAGGAGTTATCAACTATCCAATGGTCCATGTTGATGAATAAATATAACGTTTATTACATTATAGTATTACAATAAAGTGTACGGTAAACCGTAACATAAAATTCAATTATAATGTGCATTGCAATTGAATGTCAAACACTGTTATTTTAACAATTTTAGTTTAATTTAAGACAATATTGAAAATTTACTGAATACTTATTGTATTCAGTAAATTTTGAAATGAATTAAAATTGAATATTTATTAAAATTGAATATTTATTGTATTGAATTGAATATTTATTATTTATGAATTAAAATTGAATATTTATTGTATATAAATATCGAAGTGAAACTTTTAATGCGACTTCCAACAAGGTTGCATTTAAGGTTTAACGCACGGAGCAAATACAAAGTTTTTTCTTTGTATTTGCTCCGTGGTTTAACGAAATGCACTCGAATGCATGCGCGTAGTATACCTGTTACAGGCCAGCGCGAGCGTTAGCAACGAGTAGCGTCCAATATGCCAACGCAAGAGGGAGACAGAAAGAAAGATACACAAAGGTAGAAAGTAGGAGAGAGAAAGAGAGTGAGTCGGTAGATCCCTAGCACATGCGCGTGGTATTCTTGCTATGCAGCGAAGTAAACAGCGTGAGCGTCGTGAAATTAGCTGAAATACGTACTTGTTGTTATGTTTTAATTTATAATATTTATTATTTAAATTTAGGGTTTAAGTTTTCACTTCCGTCGGCAGTCCTCATAACTGCTTTGTGTTTTTTTTTCAATATCGTCTTGCAAAAATATTTATAGAATTTATTATTGATGTCAAGAATTTTTTTGCAGTGGTCCATTTAATTGGCAGAGAGTAGAATAGTAGATTATGGGTTACTACGCCTCCGATGGTTTAGCTGTAAATTTGATTTGATTTAAAAAATATGCATATATTTTTAAATTATAGATATTTATAAAATTCGAATTAATCATAACTAATATTATATAAATAGGTAGATAAAATATATAATTTGTAATTTAAAATTGGTATATCAATTGTTTTTTTTTAGATAGAAAATTGAAGTAATCACCTCGTGCTTTATTGTCAACTATCTAGTTCAACCATTCAAACAAAATTAAATTTCTACTTCATGTTTGTTCAAGCAAAATTCAAATGCCATTATTTGCAACACCATTACGACTCCACAGCATTTTTCCAGCCGAATGGGATGAAACGCGACGAAATCGTCCCCTTCCTGTAATGGTTTCACTAGTTCAATTTTGTGCAAGTAAGTGCACTTTGATGAGAACGGATGAATAGGCCAAAATAGCGTATGTATTGTAACAACTTTCTTACTATACGATCAACGAATTCTGCTGAATATTGTTTAAAACCATATGATATAATTTACGGAGTCTTTGCTTGTATTTGTTGCCATGCGACCAACGATCTATCCATCAGGCTATCGAAGGCGAGGCGTCCCGAAGAAGATTCAAAACATTATCACCACGCTTGGCAATTAGCAATCGCGGATCTGCATTTCTACGTTTATACTTATCGTAAAAGTGTAGTGTATCAAGAGCTAAGAGAGAAAAGGTTGATCGAAGTGCTTTAAATTGCAAAGCGCCAATGAGATTTTCAAAATTTAACAACGTTGTAGAGATGGCATCTAGTATATAGATATATTTAGACGGTAAGAGGCCTATGAGACGCGAGGAGACATACGTTTCCCTGTCTGAAAAAAGATAAATCCTATGTGGACATCCAAATTTAAATTATAAAATATTAATATAAATTTTTGTTAATGCGTAATTAATATTTTAATGAAATTAAATTACAGATATTATTTGCATACATTTTTTTTTAAATATCAATAATATAAAAATATCAAATTTTAAATGTTTGCAATATTCTTTTATGACAGACAGAAGGAAGAAACCGATCACAGTACAGTCAACGATTAACCTATATAAAGGAAATTAGTAAAAAAAATCCAGACAATTGTTTTTCTAACATTTTTAACGGCGATAATCAATAAATATTTAAAAAACGGCATTCCTATTGCAGTGATTAGAATATTAGATTGTTTTCATTGTATTCACAATCGTAGGCGGATATTGTGAGACAATAAGAAGGTTTAATCAGCACTTTCTTTTTGCAATGTTATGCAAGTTCAAGGAATTAAATTCCTAAATTTCATTATAAATAGAAGATATAATAAATTTATAAGTATTTTAAATGAACACTAAAAGTGTAACGTCAGAATTTTTTGGCTCTTGAAAATTTTTCTCAAATCCTTCACCAAACGTTTCGACTTATTGAATTCGAACAATGCTATCACCTTCCATTATTTCGCTTACGCCGCAAATGGACATGTCTGTATAAAAGATTTCTGGAAATACATTCGAAAGATTTTACGTGTTCACGCATAATTTAACTTTTAACGCAATAAAGTATCCATTCATTTTGAAGATGGCCATTTTCCGTCTGGATGAGCAACAAGACTTTAGATTTAGGCAAGTTGTCATTCTAAAAAGTAAATGGCTCATCAAAATTTTGCTGTACAAGTTTTTCCTTAAGGATTACTGAATTTGAGTGGTTGAAATTTATTGCTAAGTTATCTAGAGGGAAGCAAATTGTTTCTGAAATTGTGTCTGCGAGGATATAAATTATATTTTGAAGAATAATAAGCCTATTCTTTCAAGTGTATGTACACTAACTATAAAAGCTTTTTCCTTATTAAAAAGGGGGTGTCAGACATAAACAAAAGTTTGACTAAATTCGTGGACAATTTTAAAGACACTTGCTATGATAAATTCACCGTATGGTAATGAGTTAAGAATATAATATATTATTCTGTTGAAGTCGTGAAAATCAACTGAAGATAATCAATTTAATTGGCAGTAGTACTCTTGTGAGAAACCTATATCAGCAGTGCGATCGCCAACACACCTGCCAAGCGTAACGTTTATGGTCTTCTCCTCCCTTCATCATCATCATTGTCGTTGCTAGGCTCGAGCCTACTTTACTGTGAAAGAAAAATTGACTCACGCTATTAAAATGTGTTGCTATTGCGTATTATTTTTGGTTTCCTTCTTTCGGAGTGTTGTTATCTGCTTACGTCCCTTAGTCGTCTTTTACTTTCACCCACGTGTAAGAAAGGGGTTGGTGAATTGAATTCTTATTCCGTCACCACACAAAACTCCTGCATTTTTATAGGCTATGATATGAACTGGGGTGACGGAAGGGCGGCGTGTGGTCCAATAACCCATAATTTTTTCTGTCCATCTCCAGTGGACCGAACACTGATACTGCTTCTTTGAAATCCGTAGTCAACCCTACGGGTTCCTCTTTCAGGTATCATCTCCCTAGACTCCAGCAACAAAAAACCGTGCTATATTGCCTGTGCATCGTGGTCAGCCTCTTTGCGGGTGGCGCAATAATCTGCGGTTCATTAACCCACAGACTCGGCTAGGATGGCATCAGGCGCTGGTAATAGTGCCTGCACCGCCCGATGTGGTGGTGGTGGATTGTGTGAATGTGGAGTGTCTTCTCTCTGACACGCCCCGCCGCCCTCCTTCCGCGAGATGACTGCCTCGTATAGGGCGAGTATCGTGCACCAGTACCTGATGCTGTCGAGCATCGACTTAGCGATGGTCGGCAGCGTCAAATTGGCATCGATGATTGCACGAATAAGAAAAGAACAAAACACAAAATGAAAAAGTAAAACACTATAACAAGTGACTACATCATTCTTCTACTTTTATCCCAATTACTTGGGATCAACGCAATATGTATTCCTCCTTCTACATATTGCAAAAGTTATTGGCAATAGTTTTATGACCGGCCGCCTGCCTGACGTCAACCCTCCTTGGGAATGTAATTGTTGACCAAACGGCATCAGGTAATGTTGGCTCAGTTCGATATTAGAACTCTTAGTCATCTTTTAAGACATCCACGAGCAAAAGGTAGTATTCGTAGCCACTACCACACAGCCAGTACTATAATAAATGACTACATAATCCAAATAAGTACATAATCTACAGCCCAAATTCTGGAATCAATTGATACATAGATTTCTTTATAATCTATGTACCTATAATATTAAATCTACTCCAATAACTTTCTTTCTATATTAATTACATAAAAGTACAGTACTAGTAACACGTTTATGTCGTCGCAAATAATGTACAAAAAAAAAAAAAAACAAAAAAAAAAAAAAAAAAAAAAGTATGTGTATTAGGTAGCGTGGTAGTAATTTAAGAACACAATGCCACACACTTTTCTTTATCATTCACTATGATTGTCATCCAAGGTGTCAATGACCCTTACTTTGGCTGTACAGTATTTTTTTTTTTATTGTTCTAAGTCATCATGAACTTAGTCTAAAGTACCCCTGACTTGATCAGGGACCTAAATTAGTTGTAATAATTTACTACCAGTTACAATAAAAGGTAGAAAACAAATTGAAAGAATACATAGTAACATTATGAGAATTAAAATAAATTTAACAAGGAAATATGAAAAATAATTATGCTAAGAGGGAAGTAATAAAGTAGTTAAAATTAACAACACTTAATAGGATAATGAAACTATTTAGATATAGAAAAAACAAGTACTACTTGTTGATACTTATTATCAGGAATCTTAGTTGGTTGAGGAAATGAATTAACAATATATGTACATTTGGTTTTAGAAAAGGATAATGCTAGTGACATAAGAAAGGTATGAGAAGTTAGAGAGAATACATAGTGACATTATAGGGATTTCCGTGTGGTGACGGAGTAAGAATACCAGTCACCACCCCATATCTTACCCGTGGGTGATCGTACGAGACGACTAAGGGATATTAAACGCATATAACATCTATGCGAGAGAAGGAAAACTCGAAACAAAACCCTATACCAATACGTCTGACCAGCGCGGTATAGTAGGTTAATTTCCCTCCCATTATGGAGGAGGCCCGAGCCCAACAGTGGGACATATGTGGGCTGTGATGATGATGATGATGATTATAGGGATGGGGTAACAAAAGTAAAAACTATAAGTTTAATCATGAAACACTTAAAGTAATTATACAAAGGAAGTAAAAATTAGCTAATTGTAAGATATAAAAGAGGAAGTTAACAGTACTTGAAATTATACTAAACTATGTATTTGTAAATTATTTATATATTTTAATTATTTATATATATATATTTTAAATTATTATACTAAACTAAGTATTTGGTTTCAGCTGTGAATTTGTTGTCAGCATACAAATGAGCATCAAATGATGCATGTCGTATGCAAGAAATAAGACCTTATGTTAACCTATCAGGTCAGTATGATTTAGTAGAGAGAATTACTGTGGAGGATTAATATAGAGTAGATTGGTACCCTACAGAGTAACGTAACTGAGCTAAAAAGAAGAAGACATGTGAAATACGATATTCTTAAATTGGAAATTGTTTTTCCTGCTTTTGAACAGTGCTATAATATTTTACAATTTGTTAGCCATAAACTACAAAAATGAATGAACCTCACCTAGTTTTAAAATATGATGCATTATTCAGTTATTTAAATAAGAAATGTACTGATGTAGCCAAAGAATTCTCGAGTTATGTGAGATGCATAGTCGACGAAGTTTTTCAAAGAGATGAAACCGGAACGATTCAATCTTTAGCTTCATTTAAACGGAACTCAGAGCACTGAACTATGAGGAAACGCCTCAATAGTCGCAAATGAGGCACGCTCACCGCTAGCAGTTTTAAGAAAATTTCTTTAAAGAATCTTTAATTTAGCGTCTTTAGAAAATGTACTCAGATTTGTTTTTAATGAGTTTGGAGAATGCAACTTCAGGTCTACACTTTAATGAATAGTAAAAACGGATTCTTATTTATTAAATTTATTGTATTTTGAGAGCACTAGAATATCTTTATATATATTATAACAAAAAGCGTATTTAGGATCAAATTTAGAGAGTAATCCTAAAAATTTATAGACGGCATTTAAAATTGCAAGAATGATAATGGTAGAGCGATATAGTAGAGCAAATTACTTCTACTATCGGGCGAGCCCCGATTAATAATTCTACTTCGCCCTATAGAGAAACAAAATTAAACTATATAAATAAAAAAAACTTGAATACATACATATATAACTCGGAATAATGTTAAAGTTATAAAAAAACTCGGCTAGCGATTAATTGAGATAATGTATGTTTATAAAGTTACTATCCAATAAGTTGGCGAATGTTAGCTAAGGTCAAACAACTAGGGGTTAAGCGTCGACGTCAATATCAATTGAGCAGCACCCTTGATGGATGAAAGTCTTGAGGTGGTTCAACCCTTTTACTACTAATATAATTATTTTTTATTCAACGTTATTTGTAAGAAATTACTTCTATAACAATTTATGCGCTTGTAATTTTACTTACTTCGATGTTATGTATTCTACGGGGCGACTTTCAAATAATTCATTAATTTATATATTCTTATTTCTGAACAAAATAAGTTTCTATTTTATAACCCTATTCTTAAAAAGTACATCATCATCACAGCCCATATATGTCCTACTATTGGGCTAGGGCCACCTCCGTAATGGGAGGGAAATTAACCTACTATACCGCGCTGGTCAGACGTGTTGGTATAGGGTTTTGTTTCGAGATTTTCTTTTCTTGCATAGTTATTATATGCGTTTTTATATCCCTTAGTCGTCTCGTATGATCACCCGCGGGTAAGATATGGTGTGGTATAGTATTCTTACTCCGTCACCACACGGAAAAAAAAAGTTACAACTTTTTAATGTCTATAGTTTATTTTAGATGAGCAAACTTACTTGGTAGTATGTGCTTAATGTCCCTCATGGGCCTCAGCTACTCCAGAGATAACCGCAATACTGTAAGGATTGTAGGGAATGGAAGGGGAACAGCAAAGATGGAAGGCTTTCGACTATCATGCTCACATAATGAAAGGCAGAAAAAAATTACTACTACTAATACGTTGCTTTTCTGTGAAAGCGGTACTACTCCAAGAGTTTCTATCATAGAGATACAGAGAGTACTACCCCGCATAAAACAATTTTTACATGCAGATACCTGAAGACACGAATAGGCCTGTCTGCCAGTAGCTTATCAGTAAATTAATTTTATGTGATTACTAGAAATTTAAGGAAGCTCTTAAAAGTTTTTTTTGTTCGAGGTAATCTTTTATCAAGGGACCTTCTTCACGCTGGTGAAAGGGTCTTGCTGGACCGTGTGTTCCTTCCAACAAACTATTTACATTCGTTCATCTATTTCAAAAGTAGACTTAAAAAAACAGAATAATAGAATAGCAGAGAAGTAGAATAGCGGACCAGTAAAATAGTAAAATAAAAATTATTCCTTTTTTAATTTTTTCTTTTTTTTTTGTTAGACGGTAACCGAATCGTTATAGAACTAAATGGTCATTATTTATGAAATTCCGTAAAACTTGATAGTTTATATAAACTTTATGAAACGATAGTTTCGTGAGTAAGGTAGGAAAGTAAAAATGTGGAATAGAACATTTCTAAAGTACGCTTGGAATGGTAGATTGGTAGGATGATAGAAAAGTAAGAAGGTGGAATGGTAGAATGGTTGAATCGTAGACTGATAGTATGCTAAGATGGTAGAAAGGTAGAACTGTGGAATGGTAGATTGGTAGAATAGATTAAATGGTAGAATGGTAGGATGGTAGTTTAGTAGAATGGTACTATGGTTGAATATCGTGGAATATTAAAATGGTAGTATAGAGTTGTAGAATGGTAGAAAGAAAGAAAGGTGGAATGGCAGAACAGTAAAATGGTAAACTGGTAGAATGGTAGTATGGTAAGATAGAAGAATCATGAAATGGTAGAAAAATAGAACTGTAGAGTGGTAGATTGGTAGAATAGATGAAATGGTAGAATGGTAGTTTAATAGAATGGGAGTATTACCCTACTGCGCGACGCAAAGGAGTGGTATTGTGTTTAACAGTCTATGTATGTTTGTATGTTCCTTTGAAGCACTATACAGACCAAACGTCTGGGCCGATTTTAATGATTCACACATCAATCGATTCCTCTTCATCCGGCGAGTGTCACTAAAGACATAACGTTAGTGAAAATTTAATATGGCGACCACTGGACGCCATTTTGTGAAAATGATAAAAATGAAAATCAACACTATATCGAGTGGGATATCGTTAAATAGGTATTTAAAAATCATTATTAGTTTTCTCATAACATTTTTCGATTCGACTGACCGTTTAGGATCTATAGTGATTTAAAGTTGCGTAACAATCATTCTCACACATAGGTCTTTAGACAGTAGAAATCTACGATGAAAAGTCGAAAACTTCGTATTACTGAATGTGGAGGGACATATAACTAAATTATTTAGTAGATACCTACTATTTTGGATTGGACTACCTAAGTATTTAATGTCTGACACGGTTGCCCATCTCGAACTTCAAAAGATTTAGTACCTACTCAACTTAAGTCGAAAACCTATAAATATGTATAAATAGGTACCTACTCATTAATAAATAAAATGACTATAGCCTAGCTTGATACTCATAACTAAAACGTATAAAATAAATAAAAATAATTAAAAATCAAAAAACCCGACTGCGTAAAAAGTGAACCAAATTACGTACACAATAAAAAAGAACTGAAAAGAAAAAAAACAAGCACTTAGATGTCCGATGGTCTATAATTCTATAATATATTATTGAATGAATACTATTGAAGAAAATAAAATATATTCTAATAATATAATCTAATATTATAAGAACATAACAACTGAACAGTCGGGATCCATTGAAAATTAGATTTGCTGTAAGGACACGATAATCCTCCGGTCTGGAAATCTGCTCTTCTACCGAGAGGGAGATCACACGTCCCAAGGCGGTGTAGGGTTTATCGTTCGTAAGTCTCTCGTAGACAACGTGAAGAGTATAGAAAGTGTGATAAATAAGGGTAGCGTACCTTATACTCAGAATTACCAAATGGTATTCGCTGAGGGTCATAGAGGTTTACGCACCAACCTCGACACACTCCGACGACGTATTGAAGGCCCTATACGAGGACATCTCGAATGCCATCCACATGTCCAAAACCCACTTCACGATAGTGATGGGAGACTTCAACGCAAAACTAGGCAAAAGACAGATGATGAGTCGATAGTGGGGCAATATGGATTTGGACAAATAAACCATATGGGCCAAAAACTGGCCGACTTTTTGGAGAAGGAACGCCTCCTTTTTCAAGAAGTGACCACAAAGGAAGTGGACCTGGATTAGCTCCGATGGTTCGAACAAAAAATGAGATAGACTTAATCTTGACGGACAAACGACAAATATTCAATGATATCTCTATGATCAGCGGAATTAAAACTGGGAGTGATCTGCAGATGGTACGAGGCTCGTTAAATCTACATACGAAAGTCGAGCGGTCTCGCTTGATGAAGTCTATACTCCAACCTACACCTGTCCAATACCAGAACTCTGATGGCTTTCAACGTGAATTACATAATCGCTTCCAATGCCTAGAAGTGTGCGAATCTTCGAACGATATGAACAATAGGTTCGTGGAAACTGTTCACGCGGTTGGGTCAAAATTCTTCAAGGCCCGTCTCGCAACTAGAACAAAAAAGCTTTCTGACCAGACCCTCAAAGTCATGGAGAGGAAATGACGGTACAGTCTTCAGCCGACTGGTCCGAACTCGAGCAGTTTAATAGACAAATCTCCACATCTATGCGGCGCGACATTCGCCGATTCAATACACTGCGTATTGAAGAGGCGATAGAGCAAAATCCAAGCTCTGAAGTGTTCGCACGAGATTCGTCTATCGGGCAAAGCCAAATGACTAAGCTGAAGACCGATAACGGTACTGTCATTTCATCCCAGAGTGATATCTTGGGTGTGGTCGAAAGGTTCTATGGGAAGTTATACAAATCATCCCTGAATCCTGTTGTCGGCTTGGTCTAAACCATCAGATCCTAGCTAACATGGCACTACACCGAAGAAATCCCGGACGTCAGCTTGTACGAGATCAGAATGGTTCTGAAACATTTATAGCACGGAAAGGCACCGGGAGATGACGAAATTAGCACAGAGCTCCTGAAGGCAGGCGGCAAACCGGTTTTAAAAGCCCTACAAAAGCTGTTTATTATTTTATGTTTATCATTTTCTAGCTGCTGTTGGTCATTCTCGGGAGCGACGTTCCAGAGTCATGGACAAGAAGTGTGGTGGTGCTGTTTTTCAAGAAGGGCGATAAAATGCTTTTAAATAATTACAGACCAATCTAACTCCTGAGCCACGTGTAAAAATTGTTTTCAAGAGTCATTATGAACCGACTCGCGTGCAAGCTAGACGACTTCCAACCGCCGAACGAGCTGGTTTCCGAAAAAGTTATAGAACCATAGATCTCGTCCACACGTACGTTAGATTATATAGAAAACCGAGGAGTATAATCAGCCTATGTGTCTAGCGTTTGTGGACTTCCACTTTTTTTTTATTGTCTACGGTGACAAACGAGCAAACAGCACACCTGATGGTAAGTAATGCTGTTGCACATGGACCCAGCAACACCAGGGGTACAGCCAGGCCACTGCCTACCGTGAAGGAAGAGCTCTTCTTAAACCTCGTTTGAAGAAGGATATGTCATAGCGCTCGGGAAACACAGCAGCAGGTAGTTCATTCCAGATCTTGCATGTACGTGGGAGAAATGATCCACTTGTGGAATCAAAGGCTTTCTCATAAAGAAGCCTATGATTCTGTTAAAACTGGGGCAGTGCTGAGGTCCCTTCAGACGTGCCAAATTGACTATCGATATATCGAAGTGCTGAAGTGTTTGTATAAAAACGCTACTAAGTCGGTTCGCATCTTGAATAAGAGTACAAAACTGATCCAGTTGCAGAAAGGTGTGAGAGAGGAAGACGTTAACTCTCCGAAACTGTTCACCACTGCACTGAAAGATATCTTCAAGCTCTTAGACTTGACTGGACTCGGCATCAACATCAATGGCGAATACATCACTCACCTTTTATTCAAAGATGATATCGTAGTCACGGCAGAATCCCTGGATGACCTTGGCACCATGTTCAATGACCTCAGCAAGGCCTCCCAACTAGTAGGGCTGTAAATTAACATGGACAAGACGAAAATCATGTCTAATGCCCATGTCATTGCTGTACCGGTCCTGGTTGGGAATGCGATTCTCGAAGTTGTCGGTCTAGTGACCGATTTACCGAGGACAAACAGTACAATTATATCCAATAGCCTATATAAAAATATCCAATTTCAAGAAAGAAGTTAGCCAACGAATCCAACTTGGCTGGGTAGCGTTCGTAAACTTAGGAAGATCTTCTCGCCTTATATTCTGCAGTGTCTGAAAACGTAGTTTTCCATTGGTGAAAGAGTTTTTGAAATCCATTTAGTGCTTTAGACGTGACAGAGTAACAAACAAACTAACATTACTATTTATAATGTAAGTTGAGATTGTATACGGTGGAATTTTTAACAAATTCATATTATAGCTTTTTTGGAAAGACTAAATTTATTTCAGCAAAGAGTAAAGTTTTTTAACTAAATACACTCAGTGATTCTTTTTTGAAACGAGAAAGTTTAGAGCGAGGATGAGATCGGTCTTTAGCAATTTTCAGTAAAAAAAAACTTTTTATACCACCGTCTTACTGAAACTTCGTAAGACCGTTCTCCATTAGTGGCAACCCACCCATGTGCGTTACAGGAAAAACTTGCTTACTAATGCCAAAGTTTCTGAAAACCTTCAAATACAATTTCGCAATGGTCTTTAACGTTGGCTTAATGTGGCTGTATCTTTATAGCTTTTTGTTTTAGCACCAGTGAAAATAGGTATCAAAGTCCTGATTTTGAAATGTACAGTGAGATTAAGATATAACGTCTTCGATGTGAGGTAGCTGGCAATATTAAATATTTAAAAAAAAATCAATCCATCAATAGATTAAAAGAATTTACAATAATGCATTTAAGTCATTTGTTATGTACTATCACCCTGTCTGTATTTACTGTGAACATATGCCTTGTCAAGGCAGATATTATTAGATATAGTCGCCACGCATGGTTAGTAATCGCTAGGTGATTTGCCGATTGCTATTGATTTTAAGAAGTTTCCCAAGAAAGTATTGTTGCTCATAACCACTGGTGATTCCTTAGCGCTCTTACGCACCAGCGGTTAACCGTAGGGGCGGCAAACCGCACAGCAAGCCGCTTTTCCAGTTTAATATACAACCGCCTGTGATTGTACGCACTTAACCGCCACAAAATTTTAACCGCGGCGGTTGCAAGGAGAGCTACGGCCCGCTTCGCGGCTGGCCGCCATTTTGTTTATACGCACTGGCGATTCATGGGCGCTTTAGCTTGTGGCGAGCCGCCGATGAGTTTGTACGTAACTTGCCATGAACTTCTTCGACACAAAGAAATTCATTGATGAATTTTATCTTAGTGCTTCTTCTGTTCTTGAAAACAACTTGCGAACTGCCCAAATTCGTTGCGTGTTTCTAGTAAAGGATGAATCCAGTATCTTTTTTTATTTTTCTTCCGTTGTTTTCGGGAGTAAAAATAAATAACATAAGCAATTTCGACTGCGTCCATTTTGTTAATGGGCATATGGGCCACGCGCCTTCGTGCGGTTCAACCGCTCAACGCGGTTTCATCGCGGCTGACCTTTATAGCGATTAATCGTGAAGAAACCGCGATGAAACCGCGTCAAGCGGTTGCACTGTCAAACGAACCGCCTAGGCGGCCAATCGCTAGTACGTAATGGGCCTTAGGTAGTGAAGGATGAAAAATAAAATAATTATGGCAACAAATTATATTTTTACCTATCATGAAAGAATAAAAAGAATCAAGAGGATTATAGAGTATAAAACATTGAAAATTTTCGGTCAATAATTGGCTTTATATTTTGCGTGTTTACGATAAAATAAACTTAATTTATTTTTCGGTAGATCCATCTTAAATACAAGATGAATATATATTTCAATTAACATAAGCATATTGACATACAGAGCGCCATGTTGTTTCTCATCATACCATATTCAGGTGCGCCAGTATACATATTCAGCAATTCAATGACAGTCTATTCTTTCACTTAAAATGTACATCGTTAATAAGTTTGTAGTTAAAATATCTCAAATAAATTCTTGTCTATGCAATGATACCTACCAATATGATCTATACTTAGAAATGGCCGGCGATGACGAGTGTATCCCTAGAAAGTTGTGTTTGATTTAATTGTGTAGGTCCTATCGCTTGATTGGTGCCGAACGAAACTTTATCTCCCAGTGGTAATAGAAAAATGAGTATATCTATGTGAAAGTTGGCTTCAAGTTATTAGCAACGTTAAAGTGGAGATCAAGCGGGAGACGGTATAGTGTGGGGTAACCCTTCGCTTTTTGGGGCAACTTTACCGGTAGCTACTGGTAGCCCTGCTTTGACCACGATGATCCATTGTGCGGACTATGTACACTTTCAGCTACCGTCTCCTCAGTACTGTAACTAGCTTTTTATGCAGTCGGTCCGTTGCATTTTTTTGTGTCGCCTTTAAGACAAACGTCCAGGGCGAGAGAAGGGCCGATTCCTATAACCACTTTATGGTATACATACTAACTATTACACCGCATAATTAAAAATTTGGTAGGGAAATAAATAGGAGTTTCTCTCCTATTTATTTTTTCTCATTTCAAGTCACATAGTCAAGAATATGAAAATATCTTTTTAGAATTTAAACACGTACAAACTCGACTAATCTTTGTAAAAATATAATTTGTGTTTTCCATTGTTAAACATTTTCTCATGTTTCGGTATAACTTGCTGCAACCTTAGTAGAAAATAGTTAATTATTCATTTTCACTTCATCGCCATTTTGTTCGGACGATAGGGATTTTAAAAATAATAGAGATTGACATGTGTCATTCGATTATATCTCTATCAATTG
Source organism: Lymantria monacha (assembly GCA_905163515.2). Lineage (NCBI taxonomy): Eukaryota > Metazoa > Arthropoda > Insecta > Lepidoptera > Erebidae > Lymantria > Lymantria monacha. Next base: position 19,157,533 of record LR991094.1, on the reverse strand, counting down.
AAAAAAATATAATTATGAACATTTTTATATCCCTTTTTTTTTGCGGCGGGCTATAAAATGGTCACACACCGTTAATTCCATCCGGGGCGACAGAAGAAGCGGCACGCGGCCCCATAGACCAGCCCTACAACGTACCTCTCTTCGCCGAGCGAGCGGACCACCAGAACCCGGTCTTTGTCTTCGGTTTTTATATCTTTTATCATTTTTGTATTTTTAATTATGCGGTGTATCATCACGCCATATCCCTTGCAGGGTAGGCAGAGAGAACAGAGTGCCAGAGAACTCTATCTCTGCATACTTCACTCGCTTCCTCAACATTCATAATTCTCTTCATACACGCTCGCCGGTTTCGGAGACTCTTGACTCCACCTTCCTTCAGTACATGACCGATCTGGTCTAGGTAGGTTAGTCTCGGTCTCCCTCGGTACCTACATCCTTCTACTTTCACATTGTATATCTTCTTAACCAGGCGTTCGTTCGGCATTCTTTCCACATGTCCGAACCATCGGAGCATTCCCTTTCGCATCTTTACACCAATACTCTCTTTCATACCTACTCGCTCTCTTACATCGTCGTTACGAATGCGGTCGGTCAGCCTAACTCCACAGATTTTCCGCAGAGATCGCATTTCGACCGTATTAATTTTACTATCATACTCTTTTCTGCATACCCAACTCTCGCTTCCATACAGTAATGTTGGGACAAGCACTGCGTTATGTATTGCTACACGTGCCTTCTGGCTGAGGTGGTGGCTGCCGAGAAGTTGCCCCAACGCTCCGTTCACTCTATTTCCCGCATTCACTCTTCGCTCTATATCAGTGGTCTACCTTCCATCTCGGCTAAATCCACATCCAAGATATACAAATTCATCCACTTGCTCTACATCTACATCTCTACATCTCACTTGTACATCATTACCAATTGTTACTCTTACATCTGTTCTGGTTTTATCTCTTTCAAAGACCATTATTTTGGTTTTGCTCACATTCACACGTAGACCCCTTTTCTTACAATCTTCTGTCATTGTGTCGACTAGGGTCTGCAGGTCAGTCGCTGACTGTGCCAGCAGGACTGCATCATCTGCATAAAGCAGAGCAGTGACCACTGAGTCGCCCATCTGGACTCCCACATTCATATCGTTCAACCTTTGGAGACATTTATCCAGATATATGATAAACAGCCTGGCTGACAGAACGCACCCCTGCTTAACGCCGATATTGACGTCAAACCAAGGCGACATTCCATCATCCAGCCGCACACGGGCTCTACAGCCCATGTAACTGGACTGCACAGCCTGTAGCAATTTACCGCTAATACCATACTCCGGTAAAATGTCCCAAAGTTCCTTTCGTACAACCGTGTCAAATGCTCTCTCCAGATCCACAAAACTGCAGAAAACCCTCTGACCTAGAGCCAGATGCTTCTCCACAATGTTGCGCAGAGAGAACACTTGATCCATGCATCCCCTTCCACTCCTGAAACCTCCTTGTGTCTCACACAGTAAACCATCGGACACCATCCTCATTCTCCTTTCAATAATTTTACCATACACTTTTGCTGCCAAACTGGTCAAGCTTATGGCTCTGTAATTTGCGCAGTCATAACGTGAACCCTTGTTTTTAAACAAAGGCACGATGACTGCGCTATTCCAGTCCCTGGGAACCATTCCCGAGCTCCAACATAAATTGAGGAGCAACAGGAACGTCTCCCAGACACAAGAGCCACCAAGCTTGATCATCTCGGCAGACACCATATCAATACCCGCTGCCTTACCATTTTTCAAACTTCTTATCGCCCATTCAACTTCATCCATACTGATGCCATCGGAGGACGCCGTTGTCGAATGTTGATCTACTAAACCACATCCAACACCGGCGCCAACCGTAGCATCCGCATACATATCGCCAAAATATTCACTCCATCGGCTTAACACGTCTTGTGTTTGTGTAAGAATGTCTCCACCTTTAGACCTTATTTTATTCATTTTGAAGGCTGACCAACCACCTCGAGACTTCTTCACCTCCCTCCAAAAGAGTTTGGTGTTACCCTCGAAGTTTTTAGTCAGCCTATCTTCTGCACTCATACTTGCTCTATTACGTTTCTCTTTCACTAAGGCCTTGGTGTCATTCTTACATTGCCGATATATTTCTTTCTTCTGTTCAGTCATACTGTCATTCAGATTCAAAGAAGAGACATAGTCCAGCCACGCTTTCTTCTTTTGCTCTACGGAAGCTGCCACTTCCGCATCCCACCATGCATCACCATTTGTTTTTCTATGCTTCTTTGAACTTCCACATACTTCTTTCGCTGTATCTACCATACTCTCTTTCAATACTCTCCAGCATTCTTCAATGTCCGATTGCGGCTGGCTTGCCATCGTCAGCCGTTCTCGGACACCCTCTGCATACTTTTCTCTTACACACTCTTCTTGCAACATTTCAACCTTTATTCTTTCAAGCCCTCCGAAGTGGACACGCTCTCGCCAGTGCCTCCACTTTCTGAACAGACCACTAAATCTCGCAATAACGAGATAGTGGTCCGTATCGACTGTGGGGCCCCTGTAGGCTCTTGCGTCCAATATTTTGCTTCGGAGGCGACTGTCTACCAAAATTAAATCTATTATGCTTTTCTGTTCATTCCTTCTCCATGTATACATGTGGATGTCCTTATGTTGGAAAAATGAAAAATTGAAGTAATTTCATTTCACAAAAATAGAAAATGTCAAATACAATTAGAATTAAATGTCAAATACAATTAGAATTAAATGTCAAATACAGTTAGAGACATGGGTGTTATCGGTTGTTCTCGATAACTGTTGAATAGCCGGTATTTGGCAAATTATCCATATACCATTTTCTGTTCCTTAATATCAATATTAATGTTTTGGTTAGTTAAGTAACTACATATAAGAAACTCAATTTAGTTGCGTGTTTATGTAGAGCAAAAAGTTCAAGCTATTGAACTGATCTGAATTATTGAACTGATCACAGTTACAATTCTAGAATAGTATTCGATACGATTTTCGAAATATCATTATATCGTATCGTACTTCATATATCTAGGCAACACATCAGGACTTTTTACACTCGTTGAAAATCGCTTTAGAAATATTTAAACGATGTGTGAGACATGAGTCCCACTCATAACAATAAAATTACTGTGTATAAAAAAATAATGATATTTTTTAACTATATAAAAATAATGATATATTTTTTAAATGATATAAATGAATAATGAAGGTCGTATATCCTAGTTTTCAAACTGTAAGCTTTTTAAAAATAATAGTTTTAGAAACGGCTCCGGATCCAGTCAATTTCTGACCTCAGTTAAGTTGTGAGCAACTTATCAGTTCGAACCATCATCAGAGCTAAAGATTGTGAAGAAAGTGATTGCCACAGAGTAGGCACGCATTCCGTAAAAAATCATAAGGGTATACTCGGCAGCGTACCCAGACGAATGCAAGCTATGATTTCAACAACAGGGGATCATACTTCATATTAATTATAAATACTTCATACTTATCTGCTTATATTTTATTAAAAAATAAACAAAAATAATGTGTTTCATTTTTATATAGAAAGCAGGTTTATTACTAGCGCTTTGAATATTTATATTATTACTTAATTTAATCAAATAATCATGATAAAATTGGTGGAAATTCATCATTATCGTCATAATTTTGGCTTGATCCCAATTATTGGGGTTCCATGCAATATGTCCTCCACACAGCCTTATCAAACGTCATATATAGGTATGTACATATATATGACCATAACTATCTATCGCATATCTTCGCTTATTAATTTACAAAGTTCTGAAGATGAGACATCCTCCACCGAAGTTAAAATCAAGTACCGGTGGTCCGCTCGCACGGCGAAGAGAGAAGGTTTTACGGTGGGTCTATGGGGTCACGCGCTGCCTTTTCCGTCACCCCGGACCGATTCGGCGGGGCGAGACGCACCCATAGCCCACCAATAAAAAAAAAAAAAAAGATGAGACATCCTAAAATTATCAAAAAAAGAAGAACTATTACCTAATATCAGCAATAAAATTGGTTAGATTAGGTTAGGCTCATTTACTTAGGTGCCCGTTTTTATTTTGTAAAACAATCTCTTTTGCAAAATATTTAATATGTAATAGATTATTATTATTTAGTTAGTTTGCCGAAGCAATCGATTTGAGTGTTGTTTTAAATAATAATCCATAATTATGAATGTATCTAATAAAATATAGAGATATATGTAAATATTTATAGAAGTAATATTACTTCAGTAGATCGTACGTTGAAGGTAAAATTATAGATATTCCACAAAATCTAATAGGAACTTCTTCGTGCAGCTTAACAAAGAATGCAAACCAGGCATATTGTGTAAAGTATAGCTCGAAAATGACTAGGTTTGCCCTAACACACTAATAAATACACGTTCTGTCCATGTTTTTAATAATGTTACTGTTATGTACTATACTGTTATGTTATGACAACGACGTAATATGTTGTACGTACGTAAATATTAGGTATATTATTACGTGGGATAAACCTCCATTCGATGTTGCTTCTTTTATTTAATATTTATCTGAATAAAATAAATCCTAAATTATAATAATTCCAAACATTAGACACCTTTTTAAAATGGCGTTCATTTTAAGCTTCAATAAAAAACCTCATACTGTATCCAATTTCGTTTCCATTAAATATAGCAAAAAGCGTAATCGAACACTTAAAAAGGGAATTTATGAAGCAAATAATATATATAAAATGGAGTAATACAATTTAATATGGCAAGTTTACCTAAATCGTCGTTGTTGAGTAAATCGGAATTGCTTCTCTTGCCGAATGTAATTGCTTTTCTTCAATGTACCAATCCAATTATTTTTCTAAACCCAGAAAAGATTTACTCGAGTAATATCGACCAAAGTTTCTCTTGTTATCGGAGAACGACATCGAATATATGGAGTCTAACCAATCATATAGCATACCTACTGAAGAAAATCAGTTTTTACCGTAGAGCTCTAAAATTAATAAATGTATATTGGATGAACACGTTTAGATGGAGAAGGATTTCTTTTTCTTTACAACCCGCACAGTACGGCTACAGTGAAAAGAAAGAAGAATAATAATCAAATGAGTTAACATAAGATTTTACTAAGATTTCTTTCTCTTGCCTGCTACTAAAGATACGGTTAAGGCTGATGACCGTCTGCTTCCACGTCATGGGTAAGTAAAAGTACTGATATATCTTATTCTAAATACATCACAATACGACAATTTAAATTTAAATCTAATTGACAATATTAGATATTACAAATAACAGCAGCAATGTTTAATTTTAGTGTTATTGCTTTTGCTTAATCAATTTAATTAATTCATGATAATTCCCTAGGATTAGCATCCGATAGCTCTTACACTATTTCATTACGTAACGACGAAATAGATTTAAGTGAAATTGATAATTAAGATAGCTTGTATATGAAACTAATACCTAAACATGTATTGGTTCAATACTCAATATATCAGACAATACATTTGTATTATCTTGTATGTGTGACGAACTTAAAATAAAATTTACCTGTCTTGTTCGTGGATGTCGTAAAAGATGGCCAAGAGTTGTGATGGTTATTATATGCAGATAACATCTATGCAATAGAAGGAAAATTCGACATGAAAACCTACGATAATTCTTCTGACCAGCATGTTATAGTATAACAATTATAGTATAGTATGTCAAATTTTTTTTTAGATGGAGTGGCATCTAAAAAAAAAATTTATATAATAATATATTCACTATTATATAATAAACTATTATATAATAATATATTCACCAAAGATAAAGGTATATGTGTTTCCCACCAACTCAGCTACCAGTACTTAGAACTAGTAGTATTGTTTTGAATGTTTACTATAAACTCAATTAGGCCTACATATTGTAGTCACTCATAGTCTATATTATGATGGGTGAAATTGGAAATCTCTATGATCAGCTAAACATATATTACACATGCAATTCAATTACACTTTCTTTTTCAGAGCTTCAGCTGTACGAATTCTGCATAATACACTTAGTGTACTTAGTGAGTGGCGAATTAGTTGTAAGTTCAGCTCTCAACCCAGAACATTTATACAACGGGACCCAAGGGCCACTCATTTAGCATCAGAACCTCGGCTACAGTTTAGAAAGAGCAACTACTTTTATGCAAATGTGAATGGTTAAAAAGTCAATTTTACCAATAAATCAAGAAAACATGAAATGTTTCTGATTTTATTAATTTTTTAAAACTTTTTTTTTATTTTTATTTTTAAAGCTTAAATGAAAGTTATGAAAACGCTAGTATAGTAATGTAGTATCTACAGATAATCGATATCCTAATAAACCAAGACAAAATTGCAATTTTTTTATGGTTGAACTCTTTATATTTTGTGCGATATGATCGTTAGCGATGTCGCCAACAGTTGACTCACTTGAAGCTTGTTAGCACTTCCAGGTAAATAGAAAAGTTATCGCATTTCATTGCCGGAATAACTTCCCGGAGTGTGATCAGTATTCCGAGCGGGTGCGAATTGAAACTTTGACCACAAATTTTAGTAGATTTCGTTTGTTTTGCAAATTTGTTGTAACTAATTTGAATGGGACCCGTGCGTCAAACTTTAATCTTACTTTCAATATTGTCCATGAAGTAGTGAAGTTTTAACATTTTTAACGAATCGCGAAGAGTAATTATTTAGATTCGTTGTTTATTGCCCATTGCTGTTGAATCATAAATTTAATCCACATTAATTGTTAGAACTCGTCGAGTTGGTTATTTCTATTGCTTGATACCTAATGCTAGTTGTAATTGCAGCTAAAGGGAATTAAATAAAACGTGGCACGTAGGCAATTTATAATCTACTAGCCTTTGCTATCTTAGACCGCGTAAAAAGTCATTTTATCAATCAAGTTAAACTATTGTCGAAAGGGAAAGAAAGTATGTTATGTATTAATTCAGGAACTGGGCTGTCTACGTATTTTCACCAGAATCTGTTGAATAGCGTGGTTGAGTAAGAAACATCCAAAAATCTCCATAAATTTTCACATTTATAATATTAATAGGCAGTAAGACGTTAAATCATTATCCGTGGTGACGTACTAAGATTACAATGAACCCTCCCCCTCTTTCTTATCCGTTTGTGTCATATAACATCTTTGCTAGAGAAGGAAAACTTGAAATTAAGCTCTATTCCAATCTAGATAGATTGCTATACACACATATAACAATTTAATAGTTAATTTTCACTCCTGTCATAAAGAAGGCCCAATATAAAACTTGAGCCTCCTCTATATAAGTATAGCATACATTTTATCCTTTTAAATGAGTTGGCAGAAGCATTATTATTAATTAGTTTTAAAACAAATATAAATCGTCACAATGCAATGTCTAGAATGTTTAGTAACATGAACATAGCAAGTTAATGTCACGGGAAAAGAAAAATGTATTTGAGAAATTTGGTGTTGCCACATTATGTACGTACATAGTGGATGAAATTCAGGTAACTTGGGAAATAAAGGGACTGCTTGGCGAGACAAAGGTAGAGCTTATTGCAAATTCCTACGCTCACCTTACTTTCGTTGCTATTAAACTTCCTTTACGATACTGCAATATAATGTTTATTATTAATCTATTTCATAGTAAGAGAAAAGTATGTGTATTTGATTTAATATATATTCTTTAATGATTTCTTTATTACACATTTGAAATAAAACTATTTTTACGGATTGTATTGCGTTTGTAGTTGATTTTTAATTTCCCGATGTTTCGAACACTTTACAGTTACGTTCATGTTCACGGGATGACGAAAATATTCTTTGTTTAATCATTTATTTAAATATAAAGTTCTAAATGTAATGTAATAACATTCTATGATAGTAAAATAGAGATGTGGTCCTGTAAAGCATATTACTTTATAGCTTTTTTTGTTTTATTTTGCAGTATTTTTGGTTATTTGGTTGTATGGTTTACTAGGTTATAATACCAAATCTGAGACTTGAGATCAGGTATTGTATAGATCTATATCAATATTCAGAAAAACGATCATGGAGTGGCAAAGACAAGCTGGACACGTAGAGGTATGATAATTCGCAAATTCATCAAAATATTTTTATCATTTCATGTTATTATATTAATTTACAATGTTTTATGAATATTGCAAACAATTTAATTTCAAAAATATAGATTTTTTTTATAACATGCAGTTTGCATAGAATGTAAGCCTGTCCATTAGAGAAACTAACCGTAAAGTCACCACACGGCAATGAATACCTATACATAATACCTCATCATCATCATAGTTTCAGCCTATTGTCGTCACTGCTGGACGAAGGCCTTGCAGTTTCACTGCTGGACGAAGGCCTCCCTCATGTTACGCCACAGAGTGCGCACATAATACCTAATTATCAGAATTTCATAAACATTAAAACAAATTTTATAATATACAGTTTGCATATTATATATTGCAGTCTGCTCGTTAATGAAACTAGTTGACAGTTAAGTACTTTAGTCAAAAATACGTGCGTTTAGTATCAACTATATTCAAATTACCAAATATTTATCGTCATTAATGAATATTAGTATCACGCTGATAGTGAGGTAACCAAAATATACTAATAACGAATATTGACCAGTTAACTTTAACGACCTCTATTATTTTGTCTTTAAACAAAATAGTGTATATAGTTTTACAATTAGCTTAGTAATTTAGCAGAATAATCATTATTTTAAGTATAATAATTAGGTTTATAATATATAGAAAGAATGCCGAACGAACGCCTGGTTAAGAAGATATACAATGCGAAAGTTGAAGGATGTAGGTACCGAGGGAGACCGAGACTAACCTACCTAGACCAGATCGGTCATGTACTGAAGGAAGGTGGAGTCAAGAGTCTCCGAAACCGGCGAGCGTGTATGAAGAGAATTATGAATGTTGAGGAAGCGAGTGAAGTATGCAGAGATAGAGTTCTCTGGCACTCTGTTCTCTCTGCCTACCCTGCAAGGGATATGGCGTGATGATATGTATGTATGTATGTATAATTAGGTTAATTTGCTGTAATAATATAGTATTGTAATAAGTTATATGGTTAATTCAATACTTGATATCTCAAAGAAATAAGGAACAAGTAATAATAATTAATAACAAGTAATAATAATCGGTCAGGTACTGAAGGAAGGTGGAGTCAAGAGTCTCCGAAACCGGCGAGCGTGTATGAAGAGAATTATGAATGTTAAGGAAGCGAGTGAAGTATGCAGAGATAGAGTTCTCTGGCACTCTGTTCTCTCTGCCTACCATGCAAGGGATATGGCGTGATGATATGTATGTATGTAATAATAATTGACTGTCTGATCGTTAGTATTTGTTCATTGGTAGCTGGCCAATCCGGGTGACAGCATGATTTAGTTAGTATAGCAAATTCAATCATGGTAACGCATAAGTCAATTAAGTAAACCATGAGGTTTTCTGATGGCAAATTCAATAATAAAAAACCCTCATGATTTTCTGATCTTCTCGTCGGACTGGCCACGGAATACAAGGAAGCGATACCAGTGGCCAGCCCAGGGTGATGGGAAGGTTATACGGTGGGTTATGGGGCCATGCATCCCTTCCATCATTCCAGATGCAACGGACGGTATGTGTCCAGACCATGGCCTGCCAAAAAAATGGTTTTGCTATCAGACAAATTGAAACAAAACTCTAACCATAGCAACACGAAGATTAAAGTCAAGTAAGAGTCAAGACTTAATATATCCATATAATAGTATGAGTAATTTTATATTACCAACTACAACTAATCTTATATTTATACTTCATTTTGTAAATGGAACAAAAAACTTTTGTTTTCTTGTCGTAAGAAGAAAGTATAATCATATTTTTTTGGAAACAATTGCTTATTTGTATACCGTTGTGTGTCTTGGGCGTAATATTATGAACTAATTTTCCAGACGACATTCCTTATATGCGGAGAGATGCCTGGGGCTGTGTTGGCATTTTTTGGACAAAACCGAGCGCTGTTTAATGAAAACTCTGTACCACAATATGCCTCGGGGGCTCGCTTTCACTGTTTTTTCCATACTTCGTATGAATATTTTTATAACACGAAGCGTTTCGTATGAGCTCAGCGACGTTAACTTTGACTGGGCTATGATGAAAAGGCTTAAAGGTGGTTTATTTTTCATATTTAAAACATATGTGAAAAGGTTTTGAAAATGTTGCCGCTTGTTTCAATATGGCTTTTTTAAATATATGTATATAAATAAAATAAATAAATAAAATAGCCTTTATTTCCACTACAATATTCTAACACTTACATACTAATATAAAATAATCTTATATAATGTTATTCTACTAACTAGTTGCAGCGGTCGCCTCTACGGCGTAGGCCTCCCCTAAAGCCCTCCACTCATCTCTCTGTCGTGCTTTCCTCATCCAGTCTGATCCACACATATCTGTAAATATATCTCGCCATCTTCTTCTAGGTCTTCCTCGACTTCTTTTGCCTTCCCTTGGTACCCATTCTGTAACTTTTTTCGTCCATCTATTGTCATCTAGTCTGCATATATGTCCAGCCCATTTCCATTTAAGTAATCTTATTCTTTCTTTTACATCCTGAATTTGGGTTATGTTTCTTATGTGCTTATTACTTATTCTATCAATGGCTCTTATTCCCAGCATACTCCTCTCCATTTTTCGTTGACAAATAGCAAGATTTTCTTCGTCATCTTTCCTTAGTGACCATGTTTGACACCCGTATGTTAAACATGGTAATATTGCCATTTCAAAGACCTTTCTTTTGATTTTCATTTCTATGTCTTTATTTTTCATAATTTCCTTTAATGCCCAATACTTTTTCCAAGCTATCGCTATTCTCCTCTGCGTGTCTTTCTCTGTACAGTAATCAAAAGAAATAAGCTGCCCCAGGTAAATATAGTCTTTTACGTACTCTATCGTGCTTCCCTCTACTATAATATCAACAATTTCTCCATTTGTCAATATTTTTGTTTTGGATGGATTTATTGATAATCCTACTCCTCTACTCGCCATTAATAACTCATTGATCATTTTTTCTAAATTTTTTGCATTTTCTGCGAATACTACAATGTCGTCTGCAAAACGAAGGTGACTCAAATACTCTCCATCAATTTTCACCCCTTTATTATTCCACTCTAAGCTTCTAAAAATTGTCTCAAGTACTGCAGAAAAGATTTTTGGAGAGATCGGATCACCCTGTCTTACTCCCCTTCGTACAGGAAAATCCAAACCGTCTCTTTCAAGGCGTACTTTACTTCGACATTTTTTGTAGACACTACGGATCAAATTTATATATTTCACTTCTATATTTTGTTGCGTAAGTGTATTCCAAATAGCGTCATGATATATAGAGTCGAACGCTTTTTTGTAATCGATAAAGCACATATAGAGCTTTATCCTATACTCGTTAGCTTTTTCAATCATTTGAGTAACAACTTGTATCTGATCGATAGTAGAGTACCTCTTGCGAAATCCTGCTTGCTCACGTGGCTGATTTTCATCGAGAAATTTTGTCAATCTATTTAATATTATTTTTGAGAAAATTTTATATAAATTAGTTATAAGACTAATAGGTCTGTAGTTTGCCAGGTCACTTAAATCACCTTTCTTATGTAACAGTATAATCGTAGATTGTGACCACTGTTCTGGCGTTGTCTCTACATCCAATATATTATTAAATATAATTTGCAGAGGCTTGCTCAATGGAATATTCAAGCATTTCAGCACTTCATTCGTTATATTATCACTGCCCGGCGTTTTTTCATTTTTCTGCGACCGTATGGCAAAATCAATTTCACTTAATAATATTTTTTGTGATTCTGTATCCACACTAAGAGCGATACTATCCATCTCTAATTCACTCTGAGGTGATAAATTACAATAATCATAAAGTTCTTTATAAAAGTCAGATGCTATCTTGATTATATCTGGTCGCTTGTGTAAGATAAGTCCTGTTCTGTTTTTTAATTTAGGAGCCCATTCTGTTCTCGTTCGTAACTCTTTGTATGCTTGCCTTAAACCTCCAGTATTACTTATAAACTGTTCAAAAGTGGCTTGCCGAGATTTTTTTCTGTAACGTGTTATATTTCTATTTATTTGTTTACTTATTTCAGTTATTTTTGAAGATATCTCTCGTGTTTTTTTCTCTTTATAAAGCTGTTTCCTCTCTGCAAGTAATAGTTCCGTTTCTTGGTTTATATATCTCTTTTTTCCTTTCTTATTATTAGGTACTTGTTTTAAAAAAGTTTTTATTGCATCCTCTAATTTATTATATTGATTTTGCACTCCAATTGTATTATCAAAAACTTCCATAAACTTGTTTTCCCAATATGTTGCAGTTTCACCTGTAACAATCGGTAACTGTCTAATATAATTGGTAGGTCTAATATATCTCCTGTGAAACTTTTTTGGTATTGACATTTTGCACCTTATCATTCTATGGTCAGTATCAAAATTTAAGTGATTTATAATATCAAAACTATGAATACAAGATGACTTATTAGTGAGTATATAATCAATTTCATTTAATTGTCGTCTATTTGGTGATCTCCAAGTCCATTTATTGTGCGTTTTACGTTTAAACATACTGTTTACTATCTTATAATTATGTTCAAGAGCAAACTCTACCAACATCTGACCATGTGGGCTTCTTTGTCCATGAGAAAATTTTCCGAAAATTCTTTCCTCGCCTAGTTGCATTTTTCCTACTTTTGCATTAAAATCGCCTAGTAATAAAATATTTTTAGAATAAATGGATTCTAAAGCAGACTGAACTATTTGATAAAAGTTTTCTACATACTCATTTGAATACATTTCAGTAGGAGCATATACTTGAACAAACGACCATTTCATTTTTTCAGAAAATTGAATTTCCAGACTTGCAACTCTATCCGAATATGTTCTCAAACTTACTATGTATTTCTTTAGGTATTTTTTTATCAAAAAACCAACTCCATTTCTTCCATTTGTTGCATGAGTATGATAGAGTATATAATCCGCATATTCGCTTAATAATTCATTTTCTCTTCTAGTTTCACATAAACCTATAATGTCCCATTTTATTGAGTTTATAGCAAAATATAACTCTTCCAGTTTACTCTCCGATAACAGAGTTCTTACATTAATGCTTGAAACATAAAAATTTATTTTTTCTTGTTTAATTATATCTATATCTTGGTTTAATTTATTTTCTTGAGGATGTAGGGGGATTTGGTCCGACTTCCCCACGGTGACCAGCCGGCTTGGAGAAGGTGAAGAGGCCAGAGAGGCTCCTTTTAGTTTTTTTTTATGTCTTCATGGTCATGGTCTATTGTGGCCAAGTATTTGCGATTAGACTGAGACGGGCGTAAATAACTTTGTATTCCTTTTGATGATTTATTCTTTTTAGGTGCTTGTTTCAGTATTTCCTCGCCGCTGTTTAAGTTATCTACTATTTCAGGTGATGAAGATAGAACCCTTTTGTTTAAATTACTTTCCTTAGTTGTTCGTTCTGATGAAACTTGTGTTTTCAATGTAATTATTCTGTCATATCGTAAAATAACTCTCTTCCCAGATTCACGTTCTCTTTTTAACTCTTCTTGTAGTTCTTTTCTTTTCCTAAGCGTCTCTTTAGAATAATCCTCTTTGATGTAAATATTTATATTATTTAGTAATTTCTTTTTTTTTAGTATCTCAATCTTTTTACCCATTGTACTTATTGTTACCACTATAGGTCTGACCTTTTCACACTTTTTTCCTAATCTGTAGACAGTTTCGATCTCCCATTTCTGACATGCCACGTGCATGGTATTATTTATAATATTTATGATTAAATCAAGCAGTCCTTCATAACTTCTTTCTTTTTCTTCTATTCCAAAGAACACTAGATTTTTCTTTCTAAGCTGTTTGTCCATTGATTCTATTATTTTTTGTTGATTTTGAATTTTTTCTTCCAACTGTTTTGTTTTAATTTCCATGAGACCAAATTTTTTGTTAACATTTTCATTTATAGATACTTTAATATTCTCCTCCATGTTTTTCATATCTTTTTTATGTTGTAAGAAATCATTTTGTATTGCCTGCAAAGCTTTCATTATATCCTCCATAATTTATAGTAATTTATGCCCTCTAGCAATAAGTAGTTAAATACAATTGCAATCTTCCACTCACCAATAGATGGCGCTGTCTAATGCCTTTTCTTGTATAATGATTTTCAAAATGTTTTGTTTTTAGGTTATAATTTATAAAAATCTTCTCAGATCGCTTATCCAACACATATACTGATAATTATAACCTCAACTAACCTGCAAATAAGGTTTATGGCAGTTTCGCTTATGAGTTGCCTGCACAGTTTGAGGTTTTTGATCCGATCCGTTTTTGAGTGTTTTTTGAAAATTGCAGTTTTTATCTTGTAGTTATCAAATTGCCTACAACTGTTTAACTACTTAATAACTCGCCGCACTATTTGAACACTTCTACTATTAAAAATAATGTGTGATAGTATTTTATTTCTTCAATTTATACAGACAATATGTGCACGTGACAACAGAGGCGCCCTCTCTATAAATACAAACAAAAATAAAAATATATGTATATACACTACTAAATTCATCCATTCTAATGGAGTTGCATTATTAAAAGTAATTTTACTATCTCACTATCTTTATTAAGACTTAACAGAAATGTAATTGTTATTATACATCACCATATTTTTGGATTTTATTATTGCAACAAGCTTGGGTACAATTTAAAGTAATCGAATTATTTAAAATTTCAATTTTCGTTTCATCAGATTACTATAGAGCAAATATTTAAGTTCGAAATTATAAATTCGAACAACAGCGAGTAAGAAAGGATATTGAAAAATATAAATTAGATATTTATCTTAAATATGATCAGTTCTATTGTACAATATGAGTCTAAAATCCTTTCAACCTGTACACTATTGACCTGGCTGTACGCATTCAATATCGTTTTCAGATATAAATGTGAAATTCCATATTACTGAAGTAAATCTTTTATGGATTTAGAAAAATAATTGGATTGCTACATTGGATAATAGAAATTACATTCGATAAAAGAAGCAATTTCGCTTTAATCAACAATGACGATTTATGTAAACTTCCTGTATTAAAATTATACTGTCTTATTATGTATACTTAGATATATAATATTCGCTACGTAAATCTTGGTTAGGGATTCAATTAGATAAATTTTCCCTACGATTATATCTATATGCTGTGATATAATTATGTATATTATTATTATCTCCTTTTTTCACGGGAACTTCCATAGGGAAGATGCCCGGTCCTTTGGGAGGCTTACATGGGGATATGGATCCAACACGCAGAGGCCTTTGGAGAAATTTGATCTAAATATTGGGATGGGACATCTACCGATGACATTCCACGTCTGCACACAACATACGTGGACTGCCAGCGGTAAGTGTAAAACTATTGTGTGATTATGGTAGCTAATATCTGATTATGAGAGTGGGTGCTT
Source organism: Lymantria monacha (assembly GCA_905163515.2). NCBI lineage: Eukaryota > Metazoa > Arthropoda > Insecta > Lepidoptera > Erebidae > Lymantria > Lymantria monacha. The sequence continues at coordinate 19,142,001 of LR991094.1, read as the reverse complement.
AGTGGACTGGTTCATCTTAAATCTATGAATTTTTAACTGTCGTCTGCTTTCAAAACCATATTGAGAGATGAACGGTGGCAGACGGTGACTCGCCAACTCACTGAATGGGCCTCCTAAACAGTCGCCACAGGCACACAAGCCATAACGGCAACAGGGGGCAACATTGATGCAAGTGGCTAGGGGTGTCGAGCGGTGCGGCGCCGGTTTCACCATTGAGTCTGTGATTAACAGAGCCATGGTTTCCCCGTAGTTATGCCCTTGAAAATGACACTTCCACCCCCGAGCATATAGCTCTGGCGACCCCTCTCTGACCAGCTGTTTAAGGCAAGCCAGAGCTGAGATTCATTCGGACACTCTTCGGTTTCCACTCTAGCCAGCCAATGAAGGCCAGCTGGAGACGAGGACCTGATCGACTCTCTGGAGTATTCGGGACCGCAGTGTCGCCACTCACATTCAGCTCGCCACAAGCTGCCCTGCGGTTTATTGGCTTTCCTGTAAATCTTGTGATACATTTTTTTTATATCAAAAGAACTTGGAGGAAGCCGTATAATGTTCCTCCGAGTTTTGCGTTAGCCTCATGGCGAGGTAACGACTGGCCCGGAGGTTTTTATTATTATTGTATCTCCTTTTAATTCACGGGATCTTCCATAGGGAAGATACCCGGTCCTTTGGGAGGCTTACATGGGGATATGGATCCAACACGCAGAGGCCTTTGGAGAAATTTAATCTAAATATTGGGATGGGACACCTACCGATGACGTTCCACGTCTGCACTTAACATACGTGGAATGCCAGCAGTAAGTGTAAAACTATTGTGTGATGATGGTATCTAATATATGAAATATGGGAGTGGGTGTTTAGTGGACTGGTTTATCTTAAATCTATGAATTTATAACTGTCGTCTGCCTTCAAACCCATGTTAAGAGCTGAACGGTGGCAGACGGTGACTCGCCAACTCACTGAATGGGCCCCCTAAATAGTCGCCACAGACACACAAGTCATACGGGCAACAGAGGGCAACATTGATGTAAGTGGCTAGGGGTGTCGATCGGTGCGGCGCCGGTTTCACCATTGAGTCTGCGATAAACAAACTTATGGTTTCCCCGTAATTATGCCCTTGAAAATGACACTTCCACCCCCGAGCATATAGCTCTGGCGACCCCTCTCTGATCAGCTGTTTAAGGCAAGCCAGAGCTGAGAGTCCTTCGGTCACTCTTCGGTTTCCACTCTAGCCAGCCAATGAAGGCCAGCTGGAGACGAGTCCCTGATCGACTCTCTGGAGTATTCTGGACCGCAGTGTCGCCACTCACATTCAGCTCGCCACAAGCTGCCCTGCGGTTTATTGGCTTTCCTGTAAATCTTGTGATACATTTTTTTTTATATCAAAAGAACTTAGGGAGCCAAATAATGTTCCTCCGAGTTTTGCGTTAGCCTCATGGTGAAGTAACGACTGGCCCGGAGGTATTTTTATTATTATTATATATTTTATTATTATAGTGTATCTCCTTTTTTCACGGGATCTTCCATAGGGAAGATGCCCGGTCCTTTGGGAGGCTTACATGGGGATATGGATCCAATACGCAGAGGCCTTTGGAGAAATTTAATCTAAATATTGGGATGGGACATCTACCGATGACATTCCACGTCTGCACATAACATACGTGGACTGCCAGCGGTAAGTGTAAAACTATTGTGTGATTCTGGTGGCTAATATCTGATTATGGGTGTGGGTGCTTAGTGGACTGGTTCATTTTAAATCTATGAAATTCTAACTGTCGTCTGCCTTCAAACCCATATATAGAGATGAACGGTGGCAGACGGTGACTCGCCAACTCACTGAATGGGCCCCCTAAACAGGCGCCACAGGCGCACAAGCCATACGGGCAACAGGGGGCAACATTGGTGCAAGTGGCTAGGGGTGTCGAGCGGTGCGGCGCCGGTTTCACCATTGAGTCTGTGATAAACAGAGCCATGGTTTCCCCGTAGTTATGCCCTTGAAAATGACACTTCCACCCCCGAGCATATAGCTCTGGCGACCCCTCTCTGACCAGCTGTTTAAGGCAAGCCAGAGCTGAGAGTCCTTCGGGCACTCTTCGGTTTCCACTCTAGCCAGCCAATGAAGGCCAGCTGGAGACGAGGCCCTGATCGACTCTCTGGAGTATTCGGGACCGCAGTGTCGCCACTCACATTCAGCTCGCCACAAGCTGCCCTGCGGTTTATTGGCTTTCCTGTAAATCTTGTGACATATATATTTTTTTTTTTTTTTTATTTTTTTTTTTTTATATCAAAAGAACTTAGGAAGCCGTATAATGTTCCTCTGAGTTTTGCGTTAGCCTCATGGTGAGGTAACGACTAGCCCGGAGGTATTTATTATTATTATTATTATATTGTATTTATTATTATTATTATTATATTATATTTATGTATATTATATTACTGGTTATAATAAACCGTTCTTGGCGGTAGGATGTAGTAAGAATTATATATGAAAATATAAGCTGATACAATCTGAGAACAGAAATGTGTCTTCATCAGAAGGCCGAAATCTCAGTACTTTTATTATATGAGTAATTCCATTGGTGGGATGTCTTCCGTGTGGGGAAATATTTGACACTACATCGTTTATTATATGATCGTTCCTTGCGAGCTCACCGGAACTGGAAGTATACAAGAACTACCTCTAGATATTTCTAATCAATTATATTCTTAGTTTTATAGTTCGAGTCGAGTCGTTCGGTAACACTGAATGAACAAAGCAATGAACCACAGAAACGAACATATATTTTAATAAAAAGTGATAGCATTGCAAGCAATAATAACTAATATATTTGAATAATCACGATTTAAAATGCTAATTCCATTACTGGAACTATTTATTATATATATGGAATTGTACACATACATACATACATATCATCACGCCATATCCCTTGCAGGGTAGGCAGAGAGAACAGAGTGTCAGAGAATTTTATCCTTGCATACTTCACTCGCTTCCTCAACATTCATAATTCTCTTCATACACGCTCGCCACTTTCGGAGACTCTTGACTCCACCCTCCTTCAGTACGTGACCAATCTGGTCTAGGTAGGTGAGTCTCGGTCTCCCTCGGTACTTACATCCTTCCACTTTCGCATTGTATATCTTCTTAACCAGACGTTCGTTCGGCATTCTTTCCACACGTCCGAACCGTCGGAGCATTCCCTTTCGCATCTTTACACCAATACTCTCTTTCATACCTTTTTTTTTTTTTTTGCGGTGGGCTATGGACGTCGCACCCCGCCAAATCGGTCCGGGGTGACGGAAGAGGCGGCGTGCAACCCCATTGACCCACCCTGCAAGTACCTCTTCTTCGCCGTGCGAGCGGGCCACCGGTACCCGATCTTTGTCTTCGATGGCCCGCTCGGTGGTATGCCCTCTCGGGCTCCTCTCCTGTCTACGCCCCGACAGCTTTCGCCGTCGAGGCGTCGTCCTCACGCGGTGGCCTCACGTCGGGTGACCGGTTCACAATTCCCCGGTCCGATCACCCGAAGCCTCGGTTAAGGCGGCATCAGGCGCAAGTACTCGCGCCTGCGCCGCCCCGGCCGCGGACGGCGGCCCGGGTCACGGGAATCCTCCCGGGCCCGTTCCGCCGCCTCCTTCCGAGTTTTGAATAGATTGCGTCTTTTCTCATCTGAGTAAAATTTCTTATTTTTTATGGAATTATCGTTACATGGCGCTGTCCTAATACGATGGAATGTGAATAAAATTTAAAATTCATTGTGAAAATATATTTTTTTTTTCATCCGAATCGATTTTTTTTCTAGCCTATCATTACAAGTAAGATTAGTAGGGTCACCTGTCTTTGTTTTCGCGAGCGGTCCACTTCCACCCTGTATAGGTGTATTTATGTTTATTGAATATAACTAAGATATAGTTATATTGTAGAGTCCCATTACCTAAAAGTTAATAACAAGTAATAAAGTCTAGAACACAAAACTTTACGACAGCATTTGTTAAATGAGAATCCACTCTAAATTTTTAACGAGACTGTTGAAATAAGTCGGACATAAAGAGAGATTTTATTTTTACCTGTCGGAAAAAAACTAGAGTTGATACAATAATGCCACATTATATGAACGTTAAAGATGATTGAAAAGTTGCATTTAAATATTTTAAATCCAGGTAAACATGGTTAATTCCCTTCCATTAAATAGGAGGCCCGAGCCCAACAGTGGGACATATATGGGCTGTGATGATGATGATGATGAAACATGGTTTTATGTAAAACGCAGTACTACGAGTACTTAAGAAATATAAGAGTCGATTAAATGATAAATTATGCAGAATTGTTATAGACCACTTGTTAGTTTTTTTATTATCCATCCATCAGACCGTAGACGCCACTGGTGGACATAGAACTCACCACGAGAATGCCACTTAGAACGTTCACGTGCCACCTGCATCCAATTTTTTTTTATCAGAGCGTAATATTTTCTAAATTAAATGAGGGAGCCTGTTAAATCGAACTGGCATGGTGTTAATATTTGTTGTGATTTATTATATATTTATTTATACGTACGTTAATTTTTTTGTCTTTACTATGACCGTGATCATTTCCAATTATTTTCTTTTAGTCTTAACTTCTAGAGCTTCACCGCTATTATATATGTTAACATCTGGATGATCGAGCTCAAATCGGTATTTTATATTTAGTGTGTTTTCGAAAATATATTTAGATAATAAAAATTAATTGATAAATTAACGAATAAAGGGAAAAATAATAAAAAAATGGAAAATCAAGAATCGAACCTGTGTTTTCTGGATGAGACTGTGCTATTTCCCAATTGAGCTATTTATATTCTTGATGACAGTAGCCAAATTTACCTTCATATTCTAATTATATGTTTTCATTGGCTGAGAATACAGATAAAACGATATTTTCTATAGACGAAATCTAAGAAGAATTAGCGCCGTCGAAAACTTTTGTATACTAAATTTCATGGAAATCATTGATACCGTTGTCGGGATTCTGAAAATCTACAACTATAAAAATATAAAAAATATACAAGAAGCTCGTTTAAAGATATTACAAAGATAGATAGATAGAATAGATAAAAATATATCTGTACAAATTCTGTCTGGCACTTCTATTGTTATGACAACCGCTTTGATTAATGCGTAGCTCGTATGGTTTATGTTATTGAGTTTCACGAGAAAGCACATTATCTGATATAATTCATATGTTTGTATATCAAACAAGCATTTGCATATTACTAAAATTCATTTACTTAATACACTCTTAAAAATTTAAAAATCTTCTTAAAAATGTCTGAAACCTTCTTAAAATCTTTTAAAACATCTAATACGCATCTTATTAATGTTAAAATGTTAAATATCTGAATTGATTGAATAACTTTTTTGGTACAGGTTCAATTAAAATATTAAAAAAAGAACACAGTACTTCATTAAAGTTCCTTGGATGAATGCGTAAAATCTTACTGATATATTCCAGAATCTTTTACATTGAAATCATCATCATCACAGCTCATATATGTCTCACTGTTGGGCCCGGGCCTCCTCCATAATGGGAAGGAAAATAATCTACCATACCGCGCTGGTCAAACATGTTAGTACAGGGTTCTGTTTCGAGTTTTCCTTCTCTTGCATAGATATTATATGCGTTTTATATCCCATAGTCGTCTCTTGCGATCACGATACGGTGGTGAATTGTATTCTTACTCCGTCACCACACGGATAAATTACATTGAAATATTCATTTAATATTGAGTATTGGACGAAACAATTACATTGAATAACTTCAATCAGCTGACAAATATTATAAAAGTCGAATCATTTTTAAAAATATTTTTTATAGATAATAATTGAAATTATTTTTGAAATCCTATTATTGGAATTAGAATCATTTTAATGGTTGCTGAAAATCTATGTAGCTTAAAAGCAACATATATTTTCGGTCCTTAGACCCCCTCAATATTTTTTTCAAGATTTGATTTTAATAGAGACTATTTTAGATTGCCGAAGATCATAATTACTATTTAAAATATAGGTCAATAAATTGATAGACTACTATAAAATAATCTTCATCATCTCAGCTTATATAAGTTCTCAGTATCTCTCTCGAGAATTCTCAATAGGAGGCAAACTGGCCTACTAAATCAAAAGTGTTGGTATAGAGTTTTATAGTTTTATTGTTTCTCTTGCACAGATGTAATATTTTTTTTTAACAACGTATGTAGAAAATAAGATAAATAAATATATCTTTTTAACAAACGAAACCAAATCAATTAATTAAAAATTAAATAACTAAAAAGACGTTTTAATTGCCGTAAATCCTAGAGTTTAAATGATTTTATTTATATTACTAATTTATGAAGCCAGAACAGATGTAAGAGTAACAATAGGTAATGATGTACTAGAGCAAGTGGATGAATTTGTATATCTTGGATGTGGATTTAGCCGAGATGGAAGGTACAACACTGATATAGAGCGAAGAGTGAATGCGGGAAATAGAGTGAACGGAGCGTCGCGTTGGGACAACTTCTCGGTAGGCACCACCTCAGCCAGAAGGCACATGTAGCAATACATAACGCAGTGCTTGTCCCAACATTATTGTATGGAAGCGCGAGTTGGGTATGCAGAAAAGAGTATGAAAGTAAAATTAATGCGGTCGAAATGCGATCTCTACTAAAAATCTGTGGAGTTATGCTGACCGACCGCATTCGTAATGACGACGTAAGAGAGCGAGTAGGTATGAAAGAGAGTATTGGTGTAAAGATGTGAAAGGGAATGCTCTGATGGGTCGGACATGTGGAAAGAATGCCGAACGAACGTCTGGTTAAGAAGATATACAATGCGAAAGTGGAAGGATGTAGGTACCGGGGGAGACCGAGACTCACCTACCTAGACCAGATCGGTCATGTACTGAAGGAAGGTGGAGTCAAGAGTCTCCGATACCGGCGAGTGTGTATGAAGAGAATTATGAATGTTGAGGAAGCGAGAGAAGTATGCAAGGATAGAATTCTCTGGCACTCTGTACTCTCTGCCTACCCTGCAAGGGATATGGCGTGATGATATGTATGTATGTATGTACTAATTTATTTTATAATATTATTTATTTTTAATTTTATTACATTAAAAAACCAATCTAATATTGTTTATAATTAATGTAGAAAATTTAAAACCGCATTTAAATAACACTAAATAATCCGTTTACTTTAGTAGGTATAACATACATATTTGCTCTAAAAATAAATTAAAACCAAACAATGAGGAACAAAATATTTGAAAACTTTTTAATTTCCACCGTAATTACAAAAGGGGATGCAGCTTCAAAAGGAATTATGTTGGAGTTTGCAACTTTAAGTTCATCACTGTTTCTGAACTTGCCTGGTACTTGTACCTTGTTTATCTACCTGCACTTAAGCATCAAAGCGACATTCATTGTGTGCCTCGGACTAACTTTAAACAACAATCTAATTATTGCGAATACCAAATTCGGTTTATCTTTTGAGATTTCTCATTTCTTCTTGTCAACAATTGTAATAATTAATAAAAAATCAGATAATTAATTATTTATACTGTATACATAATAAAGTATATTTATTTCCATAAGTGGACATAATATTGAAGAGTCTTTTTAGGCTATAGTCTTATCGCTACCTACATATGGATAAATCCGTGTGGTGACGGAGAAAGAATACCATTCACCACCATCTATCTTACCCATGGGTGATCGTAAGAGACGACTAAGGGATATAAAACGCATATAACATCTATGCGAAAGAAGGCAATCTCGAAACATAATCCTATACCAACACGTCTGACCAGCATGGTGTAGTAGGTCAATTTCCCTCTCATTACGGAGGAGGTTCGAGTCCTATAGCGGAACATATATGAGCTGAGATGATGATGATGATGACATATGGATAGCAGCTGGGTGACATGTACCTCCATAACCCAGTTACAGTCACACTCTTCCTCCGTTTGATTGAGTTATTGGCGCCGTGGCGATTAGCCATCGGTGGCACATTAGCACCGTGGCGATTAGCCATCAGTGGTACATACAAGCCTACAGAAAACTATAATAAATTAATATACTACTAATAAAATTAAAAAAATATATAACATACTCAAATTTTACTATATGTTTCTATATTTCGAAGTGTACTAAAATACGAGATTCTAAAATATTATGTTTCGGTTTTGTAATTTTAAGGTCTCAATCTGGTTGTCATTATTACACAGCACGGTAGTTATACTGTAGAATATTATTGGTAAGGTTTTAAATTATTTCTTCTATGCTAAATCAACTGTTATTTATACCTACGTTGGATAATATTAAATAGAATATTTTGCCCATTTAGACCATTTCATTTAAATTGTGTTTTATCTTTATAATAGTACTGTTATCTTTTAAAATGGAAAATAACCTTTTAAAATGGAGACCCACTAATTTCTCACGGTTAATGAATATACCGCACTCTTTAAGAAGGTAAGGAATACGGCATAGGATTAGATTGGAATAGGATATAAGGAAGTCTCACTCCTATGTGCTAAGCAGCCTCCAGAACTTTCAATTAAAATATGGCGCAGAACTTTGAATATTGATTCGACACAAGTTTCGCTTCTAAATGAGGCATCCTCAGGACGGTTCGGCATGCCGGCTTTATGAGGGCTACCGCAATGCGCGGTCGGCCTTCCGGCTGGCCGTCCGTACCGCCAAGGACGTCAGTCAGCAGGAGATGTTGGACGGTCTCGATCGTGACCCCTGGGGTCGCCCCTATCGCGCGGCGCTGAGTAAGCTCCGCGCGCGGGCCCCCCCCTCACCGAGACCCTCCAGCCCGGCCTCCTCACCAGGGTCGTCGAGGATCCGTTCCCGCGACGGGCGGAGCACACGCCCCCGGTCATGACTTCGCCAGACACTGACCGGGAGGCCGACGATGACAGTGTTTCGCCCGTCACGGAAACCGAGATGGAGGTGGCGGTGGCGTGCATGCGCGGGAAATCCACCGCTCCCGGGCCCGACGGTATTCCCAACCACGTACTGGCCCTGGTCCTCGATCACCTGGGACCCCGCCTCAGCGCCTCAGGGGGCTGTTCGACGCATGTTTAGCGTCCGGGCAGTTCCCTGGGTGCTGGAAGGAGGGGAGGCTGGTGCTCCTGCCGAAGCCGGGACGGTCTCCCGAGTCGGCCTCAGCCTACAGGCCTATCGTGCTGCTCGACGATGTGGGCAAGCTATTGGAGAGGGTGCTGGCTGCCCACATCGAGCGGTACCTCGTTGGGACGGGGCCCGATCTGTCGGACGCCCAGTTTGGGTTCAGGAGGGGTCGTTCGACTATCGCGGCTCTGCTGCGCCTGAGGGCCGTGGCGATTGAAGCCGTCGACGGCGGAGGAGTGCTGTTGGTGGTGTCCCTGGACATTGCCAACGCATTCAATAGTCTGCCATTTAGCTGCATCAGGGAGGCGCTTCAATACCACGGAGTACCAGTTTACCAGAGGCGGCTAGTGGCAGACTATCTGGAGGGGCGCAGTGTCCTCTACACCAACCGAGTAGGGGACGTTGCGCGAACGCCCATGACGTGCGGTGTCCCACAGGGGTCGGTCCTCGGACCCACCCTGTGGAACATCGGCTACGACTGGGCGTTGAGAGGGAGCCTCCCACCCGGGCTGGGCGTAATCTGTTACGCCGACAAAATGCTCGTCACAGCCCGCGGTGGGACGCTGGAGGAGGCGGCAAGCCTGGCAACTCTCGGCACCGAAGAGATCGTCAGGCGGATCGAGGCACTGGGGTTGAGGGTGGCCCTGGACAAGATGGAGGCCCTCTTGTTCCATGGGCCCCGCATGAGTCCTCCCATCGGCGTTTCGTACACCGTCAATTCGGTTGACATCAGCATCCAGGCCCATATGAGGTATTTGGGCCTGGTGCTCAACGGGCATTGGTGGTTTCGGGAGCATTTCCGCAGGCTCGCTCCGCGGCTCGTCGGCGCGGCGTCGCTCAAGGGGAGGGTACTTCTCAGGGGGTATTCCATCGGGCCGGCCACTGACGACAAGTTCACGCTGCTCCAGTGGCCGGTCCAACGACTTAGGCGAGGTTCGTGGGTGGGTTACGGGTGTGCGTGCGTACGCCCCTCTGTCGCCCCGGACAGAGTGGTGCGAGAAGAGCGCCGACCATAACCCACCCATAAAAAAAAAAAAAGGACGATTCGGCATAATGGCATTTGATGCCGATGCATCCATGATGTCTACGGTATATTGATTAACCGTGGGAGTCTGCCTTCTTATTCCTCCATTTGAAAGTATTTTATTGTCTTTAGGGGCAGATAACCATATCAGCCCATCTGATGGTAAGTGATTATGGCTAGTTATAAATGTTGAGTGTTAAACTACTTTTACTTAAAAAAAAAGTCCATAAAATAACCTGGCCAGAAAGAAAATTGTACCATTAAAAGTGCGAAACAAGAAAATATTCAACACGCCAACTTTCAAAGAATATCCCATTTTTTGAAATATTGTTTATACAACAATATATTTTATAGCACTTAAGTAAAAGTGGCGGCAAAAGTACGTATATTAGTTATACAGACTACAAATAAGTTACATAGTTCAACACAGACAATTTTTGTTTTAATTTTTGTTTTTGTTAAAATTATCCATTACTTTGCTTAAGTTAAAAACAATTGATTGCTGTATTTTTACTCAAAAATCATTCATCATTTCAGCTCATATACGTTTCACGGCTGGGCTCGAGCCTCCTGCATAGTGTGAGGGAAATTAACCTACTATACCGCGCTGGTTAAACGTGTTTCTAAAGGGTTTGGTTTCGTGTTTTCCTTCTCTTGCACAGATGTTATATGCGTTTTATATCCCTTAGTCCTCTCTTATGATCACCCACGACCACCCATCATAAGATAGGGGGTGGTGAATTATATTCTTACTCCATCACCACACAGAAGCAAGGAGTTATAATACTATAATTTCCATATTTCCCAGAAAATCGCGGCTGTTCACTCTCACGTTGCGCTCTTAGCCAATCTTTAGAAAACCCACGGGAAGGTAAATGGTGAAATATTGTATTTTTAATGTATCAACGCATGGGGATCCATTTATCAAGCACCTATGTGAAATCTAGATCCTATGTGAAAACCGAAATCTAGACTAATGTACGGTAACGTCAATTGCATTTTACAGCTATTCATTTTATGTAAGAGTAAAAATAGGTAATGATGTACTAGAGCAAGTGGATGAATTTGTATATCTTGGATGTGGTTTTAGCCGAGATGGAAGGTACACTACTGATATAGAGCGAAGAGTGAATGCGAGAAATAGAGTGAACGGAGCGTTGGGACAACTTCTCGGTAGCCACCACCTCAGCCAGAAGGCACGTGTAGCAGTACATAACGCTGTGCTTGTCCCAACCCTATTTGGAAGCGAGAGTTGGGTATGCAGAAAAGAGCATGAAAGCAAAATTAATGCGGTCGAAATGCAATCTCTATGGAAAACCTGTGGAGTAAGGCTGACCGACCGCATTCACAACGACGACGTAAGAGAGCGAGTAGGTATGAAAGAAAGTATTGGTGTAAATATGCGAAAGGGAATGCTCCGATGGTTCGGACATGTGGAAAGAATGCCGAACGAACGTTTGGTTAAGAAGATATACAATGCGAAAGTGGAAGGATGTAGGTACCGGGGGAGACCGAGACTCACCTACCTAGACCAGATTGGTCACGTGCTGAAAGAAGGTGAAATCAAGAGTCTTCGACACCGGCGAGCGTGTATGAAGAGAATTATGAATGTTGAAGAAGCGAGTGAAGTATGCAAGGATAGAGTTCTCTGGCACTCTGTTCTCTCTGCCTGCAAGGGATATGGCGTGATGATATGTATGTATGTATGTTAAATCGGATTGATAGCCTCTGTAACGTTTCAACTAAATAAATACTATTCTGAATTCTATAACAAAAACATACTATTCTGAAGATTTTTATTTCATATTGTTTTCATAAGAGTTTGTAAGGGTTTTGAAAAAATCTACAAACAATAAAATTGCCCCTTGAAGCATGAGAATTTACTTATAGAGTTTTCATTAAAATGAAGCTCGTTTTATCCAAAAATATCTACGGAGAATAAGATCGCATAATAATATAATATAAGAAAATATTGTCTCAGGGAAATTAGCTCATAAAAATTCTCTCAACCCACGCAATGTGTGCACACAAATAAGCTACTTCTGTCCACGGTTACATTAGCTTTATATTGTTTTTTGTTTGGTATTTTTTTTATTGTTAGTGGCGGCAAACGAGCACGCGGTACACCTGATGGTAAGTGTTACTGCCGTCCATGGACCTTTGCAATACCAAGCATATAGCTAAGCCGCTGCCTACTAATAGAAACCCCAAACCCATCCAGTTGGGCTCCGGCTCTCTCGCTTACAGAACGAAGCGCAATAGCACATTGCCATTACTCAGACGTCGATATTCTGCGAGAGTGTGGTACTATCACGGACGGACCGGCCCGCGGCTGTAGACAAAATACTATCAACAGTGTGGTACTGCCACTAATAAAAATCATTTATGAAAATTTGTGGTAAAAATCATTTATGAAATTTTGAAATCATTTGCCTGTTTTTTTTTTTAAATTTATTTTTGGAGAAAATCATCATCATCATCTCAGCTCGCATATATCCCACTGTTGAGCTCGAGCCTCCTCCATAATGGTAGAGGCATTGAGCTTCTATACCACGCTGGTCAGGCGAGTTGGTATATGGTTTTGTTTCAAGTTTTCCTTCTCTCTATAGATGTTATATGCATTTTATAGGTATCCCTAAGTCGCGTTTTACAATTATCGCGTAGTATGGTGGGTCAAATTTCCTCTCTCTATGAAGGAGGCTGGTCTAACAGTGAGACCTATATAGGTTAAGATGATGTTGATAATGATCACTCAACAGCAGCAATAGAAGTACTTTCAAAGATTATCAAGATGGCGTTATAATATTTTTTATTGTGTAAAATAGCGTTCTTCCAGGAAAGATAACTATATAAGGTAAACTTAAATAGTAAATATTTATTTTCCGTGTGGCGACGGAGTAAGAATACAATTCACCACCCCCTATCTTAACCTGTGGGTGATCGTACGAGATGACTAAGGGATATAAAAACACCTATAACATTTTTTTTAGTATTGAAATTATCGTGAGTAGAAATTTGTGAAGTGAAATTAGCTCGAGCCGAGTGCGCGTCGGGGGCTCGCAGATGCGCCTGCGCACTCGCCCTGATGATGAGCATTGGATATGTTCAAAACCCGGGTCGACATAATCGACTTTAACGCATGAGTATTGCCAAAAATACAATTGTCTAGCATATAACATCTATGCAAGAGAAGGAAAACTCGTAACAAAACCCTATACCAACGCGTCTGACCAGCGTGGTATAGTAGGTCAATTTCCCTCGCATTGTGGAGGAGGCCCGGGCTCAGCAGTGGGACATGTATAGACTGAGATTATTATGAAATATTTATCTAAATTCGAAATCAATCGTTTTTAATTTCCAAGGTACACAAAATAAATTTACATATCAACAAAAATTCTTTGTTTAAAAATATACATACATACATACATATCATCACGCCATATCCCTTGCAGGGTAGGCAGAGAGAACAGAGTGCCAGAGAACTCTATCTCTGCATACTTCACTCGCTTCCTCAACATTCATAATTCTCTTCATACACGCTCGCCGGTTTCGGAGACTCTTGACTTCACCTTCCTTCAGTACATGACCGATCTGGTCTAGGTAGGTTAGTCTCGGTCTCCCTCGATACCTACATCCTTCCACTTTCGCATTGTATATCTTCTTAACCAGGCGTTCGTTCGGCATTCTTTCCACATGTCCGAACCATCGGAGCATTCCCTTTCGCATCTTTACACCAATACTCTCTTTCATACCTACTCGCTCTCTTACGTCGTCGTTACGAATGCGGTCGGTCAGCCTAACTCCACAGATTTTCCGCAGAGATCGCATTTCGACCGCATTAATTTTACTATCATACTCTTTTCTGCATACCCAACTCTCGCTTCCATACAGTAATGTTGGGACAAGCACTGCGTTATGTATTGCTACACGTGCCTTCTGGCTGAGGTGGTGGCTGCCGAAAAGTTGCCCCAACGCTCCGTTCACTCTATTTCCCGCATTCACTCTTCGCTCTATATCAGTGGTGTACCGTCCATCTCGGCTAAATCCACATCCAAGATATACAAATTCATCCACTTGCTCTAGTACATCATTACCTATTGTTACTCTTACATCTGTTCTGGTTTTATCTCTTTCAAAGACCATTATTTTGGTTTTGCTCACATTCACGCGTAGACCCCTTTTCTTACAATCTTCTGTCATTGTGTCGACTAGGGTCTGCAGGTCAGTCGCTGACTGTGCCAGCAGGACTGCATCATCTGCATAAAGCAGAGCAGTGACCACTGAGTCGCCCATCTGGACTCCCACATTCATATCGTTCAACCTTTGAAGACATTTATCCAGATATATGATAAACAGCCTGGCTGACAGAACGCACCCCTGCTTAACGCCGATATTGACGTCAAACCAAGGCGACATTCCATCATCTAGCCGCACACAGGCTCTACAGCCCATGTAACTGGACTGCACAGCCTGTAGCAGTTTACCGTTAATACCATACTCCGGTAAAATGTCCCAAAGTTCCTTTCGTACAACCGTGTCAAATGCTCTCTCCAGATCCACAAAACTGCAGAAAACCCTCTGACCTAGAGCCAGATGCTTCTCCACAATGTTGCGCAGAGAGAACACTTGATCCATGCATCCCCTTCCACTCCTGAAACCTCCTTGTGTCTCACACAGTAAACCATCGGACACCATCCTCATTCTCCTTTCAATAATTTTACCATACACTTTTGCTGCCAAACTGGTCAAGCTTATGGCTCTGTAATTTGCGCAGTCATAACGTGAACCCTTGTTTTTAAACAAAGGCACGATGACTGCGCTATTCCAGTCCCTGGGAACCATTCCCGAGCTCCAACATAAATTGAGGAGCAACAGGAACGCCTCCCAGACACAAGAGCCACCGAGCTTGATCATCTCGGCAGACACCATATCAATGCCCGCTGCCTTACCATTTTTCAAACTTCTTATCGCCCATTCAACTTCATCCATACTGATGCCATCGGAGGACGCCGTTGTCGAATGTTGATCTACTAAACCACATCCAACACCGGCGCCAACCGTAGCATCCGCATAAATATCGCCAAAATATTCACTCCATCGGCTTAACACGTCTTGTGTTTGTGTAAGAATGTCTCCACCTTTAGACCTTATTTTATTCATTCTGAAGGCTGACCAACCACCCCGAGACTTCTTCACCTCCCTCCAAAAGAGTTTGGTGTTACCCTCGAAGTTTTTAGTCAGCCTATCTTCTGCACTCATACTTGCTCTATCACGTTTCTCTTTCACTAAGGCCTTGGTGTCATTCTTACATTGCCGATATATTTCTTTCTTCTGTTCAGTCATACTGTCATTCAGATTCAAAGAAGAGACATAGTCCAGCCACGCTTTCTTCTTTTGCTCTACGGAAGCTGCCACTTCCTCATCCCACCATGCATCACCATTTGTTTTTCTATGCTTCTTTGAACTTCCACATACTTCTTTCGCTGTATCTACCATACTCTCTTTCAATACTCTCCAGCATTCTTCAATGTCCGATTGCGGCTGGCTTGCCATCGTCAGCCGTTCTCGGACACCCTCTGCATACTTTTCTCTTACACACTCTTCTTGCAACCTTTCAACCTTTATTCTTTCAAGCCCTCCGAAGTGGACACGCTCTCGCCAGTGCCTCCACTTTCTGAACAGACCACTAAATCTCGCAATAACGAGATAGTGGTCCGTGTCGACTGTGGGGCCCCTGTAGGCTCTTGCGTCCAATATTTTACTTCGGAGGCGACTGTCTACCAAAATTAAATCTATTATGCTTTTCTGTTCATTTCTTCTCCATGTATACATATGGATGTCCTTATGTTGGAAAAATGTGTTTGACACAATAAGGTTTCTCTCCATGCATACATCCGCTATGAGCCTACCTGCGTCGTTCACTCTCTTATCACCAAATGGACCAAGTACGTCCTCATAGTCGGGACGCTTGGTCCCCACCCATCCGTTCAAATCTCCGCATACAATCACGCGTTCACTGGTTTCTGCCATATCCAGAACTTCCCTAACATTATCCCAAAACTTCTCTAGGTCTGATGCCACCGAGGATCCTACGGGAGCATATGCTACAACCATGAATACCTTGGTGACACCTAGTTTTATACGGACCCAGAGAAGTCTGGGATCATACATTCCGTAATCCTTCACACCTGAGGCCAAGCGAGAGGACAACAGCACTCCTACCCCCATGCTGGCTCGATCGCTCTGTGGTACACCAGACCACAGAGCCATCCCGCCACCAGGAAGATCGCAGGCGTCGCTGCCCCTTCGCTTGGTCTCTGTTACACAGAGCACGTCTAGCTGTTTGTCCGCCATGACGGATATTAGCTCGTGCAACTTACCTTCCACACAACCTCTTACATTCCACGTGCCCACCCGGCACTCCGTTCTCCTCGACTCGCCTAACTGGGCAAGGCGTGATGGGTGGCGGCCCCCATCGCCGCAACTGCCGATGTTCGTACCGACGGGGGCGGGTCGGTACGCGTCGCCTCCGGGGGACGCCCTAACCCGCATTGCGGTACGCATTTCGAGCCGGATTAGCAGTCTAATTAGACTGGCAGGGGACGCGAACGAGCACGCTCCGGACTATGCCCCCCTAAAAATTTAAAAATATAGATTTTTTTAAATGCCCGAGGGTATTAAACTTTTGGTTAATATATACTTTTATAATAAATTTAGTTACTTAACAAGACCAGAGATCATTAGAAGAAATTGCTACATACGAATATACAAATAATAGGGAACACTTACGAGAACTACTCGTAAGGAAAAGTAATATCGGTGTTTGTCAGCCATTTGAAGTTGGTTATGAGCTAAGTTATTGAATAAATAGGATAAATTTGACCCATATCAATATTGTTATAGTACAATTCATTAAACCCATATTTTTTTTTATATTTTACCCCATTAGACTGTTTATGTTGGCGTTTATTTCGAATAGTCCATTGGCAAAAGGTACGTATGGTGCATGATGTCCTTTTATCCGTCCCTCTATCTACACTTATTCCTAGAAATAGATTCCTAAACGAATATGTCTCTTGTAATATTATTGTTACAGCAGTAACGTAGTGATGTAGTTTACTTTAGTGTAATTTATACAATAGTACTGTACTACTGGTCTTGTCTTTTGCAATTACTTAATATATGCAGCATAGGAAAACACACAAGTTGAGCATACAAATTAAGTGAGTCGAGGTGAAGAACTTATAATAATATAATATCAATAAAGATGTAAGTTATTTCGTATTTATTAGGTGAATTTGAAAATATAAAAGGTTTACAATAACATGGCAGCTAGGGGGAAACAATAATAAGAATCGTAATTAGTAAGAGTTTCATTACACCTTTCTTACCCCAAGTAGAATCTCAGAGTATATACTCGTAAACAAATAAGGAGCTGAAAGAAGGAAATAGTCAAATAGCAGCCTATTTTAACCCAGCCGACTAACGCGGTGTAATCCGTTGCCCTTTCATTGACCCAGCCTTAAAAGTACGACTTATATGGGTTAAAAAGAAGATAATTGTAATAAAAAACAAGCAAGTTACAGAATTAATAACATTCTTAATCTTTTCTAAAAACTTCTCTTCGAAATAAAACAGTATTTTATCCAGTTATTTAATTTAGGTTCTGAAATAAAATCGCAGTGTATAAAGTTTTTGTGATAGCAAACGGATTGCAAAAATCAATTTAATCAAATACGTCTTAACATAATCGGTTAGATTGAATGAAATTAAATATAAAACTGTTATTCACAGAACTGTTTTATATTTGCCGATGTATTCGTAAAGGCCTCGATAAATGTTTATTTTTGGTCGTACACCATCGTATGGATTTGTGATATATAGGTGAAAATCTGTACCCATTCCATGATTTTCAATGTCACTTAATTACTGGTATTTATTAAAAGAACTAGTAGTAACTTTTTACATTGTGTTACTGGCTATGAATATTACCCACTTTCAATTTGTTTTTGGGTGATATAAAAGAAGACTAAGAGCTTTATATCAACTGGGGTTTTCTCCATGTGATACTAATAATTATATTTTTAAAGAGGATTTCAGGTAAGAGGATTATCATAAAAGTACTAACCAAACTTTTAGAATATGTACGATAGAAGAAGAGTATATATTGCGTCGATCCCAAGTAAGTGAGATAAGGGTAGAATAATAATAATGAACATAGGTATATAGATTGAAGACACATAAATCTATACTATATCTGGTACAAATTGTTGCTGTGAAAAATTATAATCAAATGAAATGTACTGAATTTGATATTACCGAACTGATGTACCCAAAACTGATTTCATTAGAAAGGAAATCACGCAAAAATGGTTTTAAATCACCAAAACAATACATTATGAGCCAGTAAGTGGCGCTGCGATTAATAACAAACAACGAACAGCGTTTACTGAGTCAGCTAGTTTCTTATAAAAGAATACCCACATTACTTTAAAATAAGCCTGTTTTCGAATACGAATCTATACTAATATTATAAAGCGGAAGAGTTTGTTTGTTTGTTTGTTTAAACGCGCTAATCTCAGGAACTACTGGTCCGATTTAAAAAATTCTTTTTTTGTTGGATAGTCCATTTATAGAGGAAGGCTTTAGGCTATATAACATTACGCTGCAACCAATAGGAGCAGAGCAACAATGATGAATGTGTAAAAATCGGGTTTATGTTTCCTTTTGAGAGCTTCCGCTGCGTAAACGGTTAAAGTTGCGCAAAAATTATGTACTACATAATTGTTCCCCTTTCAAAGTTCTAAATAAAAGTCCGGGACAGCATATGTCTATCTTTTAAGATTGGCTCACTATAACCTTTTTTATGCTAATCAAATTTGTTTTATAATAATGTGATATTTTCGAAGGTGTTTTTATAAACATAGTATTAATCCTTATCCAAATAAATGAGTTATTCATCACAAGTATTTAATTTAAAACAAAATTGCTCTTTACATTATTTGATTTCAATGAATATCTTAGGAAATATCGCAGTTTAAAAATAACATCGCAGCAAAATAATGATCAAGTACTGGGCGCGCATTTACGATACAAATACTGGATCTTATAATCTTATATTAAAAAAAAACTCAAACTAATGTTATTTCAAAGTACTTCTTCACACACTACATTTTTAGTTTTGTTTTCTTCTCATGACCTTCCGTCGGCTTTACACATCCTAAATAATAATAATAAGTATAGGAAGTATTAGTGCCTGCCCTCATGTATGGCAGTGAAAGTTAGATTTGGCGGGAAGACATGAAAATAGAATAAATGCTGTAAAGCTGACAGCTCTTCGTAAGCTGTGTGTGATGTAAGTATGAAAGATAAAATTAGGTATAATGTTATAAAAGAGCGCTGGTATGCTGAGGTGGGTTGGACACGAAGTGGAAGAAATAATGAGTGGGCAGAGGTTGACGAAGCAAACATATAAAGCAATCGTGAATGGGACGAATACAAGGGGAAGACCTTTTCTGGACCAAATTGGCGATTTGTTCACGAGAGGTCATCATCATCATCATTCTCCTACTCTTATCCCAATTACTTGGGGTCGATACAATAAGTACTCTTCATTCATAGTACATATTATAAAAGTTATTGGCAATAGTTTTATGACCGGCCGCCTTTTTTTTTTTTTTTTTTTTTTGTGGTGGGCCATGGACGTCGCACCCCGCCAAATCGGTCCGGGGTGACGGAAGAGGCGGCGCGCAACCCCATTGACCCACCCTGCAAGCACCTCTTCTTCGCCATGCGAGCGGGCCGCCGGTACCCGATCTTTGTCTTCGGTGGCCCGCTCGGCGGTATGCCCTCTCGGGCTCCTCTCCTGTTGACGCCCCGACAGATTTCGTCGTCGAGGCGTCGTCCTCACGCGGTGGCCTCGCGTCGGGTGACCGGACAATTCCCCGGTCCGATCACCCGAAGCCTCGGTTAGGGCGGCATCAGGCGCAGGTATTCGCTCCTGCGCCGCCCCGGCCGCGGGCGGCGGCCCGGGTCACGGGAATCCTCCCGGGCCCGTTCCGCCGCCTCCTTCTGCGAGATGACAGCCTCGCAGAAGGCGGCGACCGCGTCCCAATTCCTGACGCTGTCGACCATCGCCCTCGCGACAGCCGGCAGCGTCAGGTCGGCACCGATAATAGCGACGAGGTCGCGGCGCTGCCCGTCCCAGCCCGAGCATTCCTCGAGCGTATGTTGCGCCGTGTCCTCGTCACTACTGCAATGATGGCAGCCCGGAGTCCATTCCCTGTGCACGACCGTGTGCAGGTATTTCCCGAAACACCCGTGCCCCGTTAACACCTGCACCAGTCGGAAGGTGAGGACCCCGTGCCGCCGCTCCATCCATTCCATCAGTACGGGCCGGAGGGCCTCAACGGTAATGACACCGTGTCTAGGCCTCTCCAGCCGCGTAGCCCAACGGGCGATGACTTCTCGGCGGGCGTCCTCGCGCCAGGTGGCTATCTCGTTAAACGATGGGGAGCCACCCTCTTCGCGCATTGAGTTAACCCGCCGGTAGAGGTCGGAGAGCATCTCCGCCTCTAGGTCCCACGGGGGTGTCCCGGCCAATAGGCACGCCGCCTCTGTCGACACCGTGCGGTAGCCGCGAATGGCTCTGACCGCCATGGCTCGCTGTGGCCTCCACAGCACCGCCCTGAGCTGGGCGTTCAGAGCCCTCGCCCACACGGGTGCGCCGTACATGGCCATTGAGCGGATCACCCCCGCATACAGCCGTCGGCCCTCGAAACTGGGTCCGCCCACATTCGGCATGAGCCGAGAAAGGGCGGACGCCGCGCCGACCAGCCGGGGAGCAATTTGGCGAAAATGCTCCCGGAACCACCATCGCCCGTCGAGCACCAGACCCAAGTACCTCATATGGGCCTGGATACTGATGTGGATGGAGTTGACGACTAACGAGGCGCCGATGGGCAGCCTCACACGGGGCCCATGGAATAGTAGGGCCTCCGTCTTGTTTAGGGCCATGACCGGCCGCCTGCCAGACGTCAACCCTAATTGGGAATGTAATTGTTGACCAAACGGCATCAGATGGAGTTGGCCCAAGTCGTTATAAGGCTCTTAGTCGTCTTTTACGACATCCACAAGCAAAGTGAGGATTGGTAGTATTCGTAGCCGCTACCACACAGCGATTTCATACACATTAAAAGTATGTGTAATCGTAAATAGGCGTAAGTGTATGTATGTATGTATAATATACATACATTGTATATATCTATAGAAAGTATAGATAAGACCCAATACTTTTACTTGCATTACTTTATATGGTACTACATTGCATTATATGGATTACGTCAAACTTGAATCACTTTTAAATACTTATTTCGCGTAACTACAAATACATACAAAAAAAAAGAAACACATACATGCACGCACACTACATCACAAACACACGCACACCACACACACACACACACACATACACACACGCACACACACACACACACACACACAAACACACGCACACCACACAAACACACACACAAACAAACGCACAACACACACATACACACGCACACACACACACACAACGTGTTAGCGCGCTCACTAACACGTTAATTCTCACTCATTCATTTATTATAGATTTCTTTATCATTAGTCTTTATTACGTAAGATAGGTATATATATTCATTATTTATAATGTATGTTACTGTAAAATAATTTGATGTTCAAGATTTATGTATTTCGGGAAGGAACTGTCTCTTGAAACACAGGTATTACCTAATTCAAGAGGCAAAGACATCTATGTCAACTGTCATATGTATTTAGTTTTCAATAAAGATTATTATTATTATTATTATTTTACTTAAGGTTAAATGTTCCACTCTTACTAATAAAAGGGTCATGTAGGTACCTAAAACAGCTTTAACGTATGTATTATTTAAAAATATTTCCACCTTTTACGTAAACGATTTCGCGAGTTGAAGTTAACGTTAGCCCAAAGTAACCATTCCACGCGGACGAAGTCGCGGGCAGAAGCTAGTCAGCAATAAAGAGGAAACTATGTCCCGATTACGCTATTCACTAATTTAGTGGTCTATCTTAGAATATGAGTCGATACAGATCATCGGTTTTTGACCACCGTCTGTTTCGGTGTATTAAGTATAGTTCCAATGTATATCTAGCATATTACACAGCTATATTGCCCATTCATTATAAGCCCATTAATTCATACATTTTATATTTGATATAACTACGTTTATTTACTCATGTGATACAACTACGAAAAAAGTTGTGAATTGTACTTATTGTTTGTGAATTGATAGTAATTCAAAGTTGTGGTTAATGTCTCGATTAGAATATATCTCAGCTATCTCTACAAGATGGTTTATTTCAAAATCTATCTCGAGTCTCGGTATCCATTTTACATCTTGACAGCAGTATAAAGGCAATCGTCAGAACTTTTAATTAACTGTCAACTACCATATTAGTGGTGGTGTACTCTGAACACGTGCAAACGTAAACTTTTATTGTACATATAATATATGAATATGTTTTGCAAATAAATTTCCTGTAGATAAAATGTAGATATATATGTAAAATGAATCTTTATATGCAGAGTAAATGCTAAGACCAATGTCGTGTTTAAAAATTCGTGTGGTGTCTCGTTAGATCGTAATCATTCATTACGTAAACTTTTTATTTTTCTTTAGTATGATTATTTTATAATATAAAATGCTTGACACAAAGGAATTTGTATAAGATTTCGTGTAGTAGAAAGTATTCTTGACTTTATTTTTTTAAACTAAATTAAAGATTAAATTATAAAATTTACAAATGTATTTTAAAATTTTGCCATATATAGTTTTAGATCATCATCATTCTCCTACTCTTATTCCAATTACTTGGGGTCGATACAATATGTATTTTTCTTTCATAGTATACATTGTAAAAGTTATTGGCAATAGTTTTATGACTGGCCACCTGCCAAACGTCCCCTCCTTGGGAATGTTATGGTTAACCAAACGGCATCAGATGGAGTTGGCCCAGGTCGTTTAAGGCTCTTAGTCGTATAGTAAGGTAAGGGTTGGTAGTATTCGAAGCCTAGCGGCTTGGTAGCCCACACAGCTTTAGTTTTAGCTTTAGTTTTAGATATGGATACCTTATAAATTTTATTATCATTTATAATTCAGCCTTTTGCCGTCCAATGCTGAACGTAGGCTAATATACTTATTTGAGAAGATATTGCCGTAATTGCCACGCTTGGCAGGCGGGTTGGTGATCTCAGTAAGAATACTTTCCCTATGAGAGAGTTGTTGCTCGTTCTGCTGGCAACCCTTTGCCTATTCTTACGACAAGTAAGGGTTGACGATAATTGTATCCTCATCCCGTCGGCACAAGGTGAATATATTATATATGCATTAAAAATTAGGATGTCTATTATTTTTTTACGTTTTTTTTCATAAAACCGTACATTACGGAAAAAAAATATATCTTTCCAGTGTGGGTAGTCCTAGTTTACTATAATTTAATCGATTTAAATTATTATATTTTAAGAGGAAGTCCTAACATTCAAAAATCTAGTATTTCTCAAAAGCAATATAGTTGTAAACGTCTTTTAAAAGATAAGCTTTGGTGTAGTTACTACTATCCCTTTGAAGTCAATAATTTTATTTCAATTCAAGTCCTTTATTGCATTCTCTGCTAGAAAAAAAATTCTTCCCTAGTAAAGTTACAATAAAAACGTTAGAAATAACTTTGGGACTAAAGGCGACGGATATCTTCCATCACACAGATTTTGTCAATATCAGTTTCTAATATCGCTTGCCACATGTCGACACGGTATCAATAAAATCTATTCCAATAAACCTTCTTTTGTGAAGCCTAATCATGTATTTATTGAAGATTTCAGGAGGGAGAGTATTCAGTCTGTTTTCGAAGGTCGAATACCTAAATAAATATCTAATAAATAAATAGGTATATGTTTGAAGAGTATAATATAAAATGTAATAGGTTGGCGCAGTCAAAATATAAAAATTATACAGGACCTTTGATTATTTTGACAGCACAGAGGGCGTAGTGGTTAAGATATCGATCTTCTATGATAGTGCCGTGGGTGTGATTCCTAACCAGGACAATACTTTGTGCGATCCAAAGTGTTGTTCTGAGTCTGGGTGTAATTCGTCTGCGTTAATTATATGTTTGTAAAGTCCCTCGCATTACAAGGATTATTTCTTTAGTCCAGGGTGGTGTTTTTAAAAAAATAAAACAAATAAATACTATAATCCTATGCCTATCTAGTTAAAGATATATATATATATATATATATATATATATATATATATATATATATATATAGATATATCATATACCAAATTTGAGATCTTAATATATAATTTTAAGTACTTGCAATTTAAATTTAAAGTTTAAAAAAATCTTATTTTTTTCAAATTTTTAATGCTTACCCGGCTTTTACAATATCGGAAATCGGTTTAATGGACCTTGTGGGGAATTACACGCTCTTCAAAATATCCTTAGAGTTTTTCTGTGTAACTCGCACTGGTTCACCAGTAGGAGTTGTCAAAGTACAGTTTTTGATAAAAATATATTTTTTTTAATTTTTCGAGCAAACCACCAAAAGTAGGAAGAAAAAAAGGACTGACTCATAAAATAAAAGTTATTCAACCAATATTTAATGAATTTACAGGCATTTTTATATTGGAAAATGTAAGAAATTGATAAATAATAACTCATAATGTTATTTAGATTATTTTTTTTTAATTTATTACCATTTTATTTCTTTATACTACGAACTTTTTCAAAATTAGTATGATTTTTTACTCATAATGAATACAAAAACAACATATGAATTGATAAAAAAGGTTACGTTTATTATATAACATACTTCAAATGTAATAAACATCTAAATAGTTATAAAAAACAAGTTAACAAATTCAAATAACTAATAATGTTATTGAAAACATACACACACACATATATATATATATATATATATATATATATATATATATATATATATATATATATATATATATATATATATATATATATATATAATATAAACAACTGAATGTTTACTTAGGAATTTTATTCTTATATTCGGTAACTCCACAACAATACTGGTATATTAATGTATAAATACTTGTACCGCCAGCATGCTACGAGTCTACAAAATTAGCTTTCGGTAAATATTTGATGGTTAGATGGTAATTTAAAATAGAATTATTTGCAATGTCATCAGCTTTGTTTGCTTAAATCATTTAGTTATTTATTAATATTATTTTCTTTGGATATCCATATTGCCAATTAAAAAAATAATGCAATCTTAGAGCAAAAAAATATATCTTTTATATAAGAATGGTAGTAATTTTAAGTGAATGTTTTATCGCTGCAGTTGTTATGACATTAACGATTGCGCAGGACATCTGACGTGTGACGTTCTATTATTACCTTTTTTACCCAATTTTCTAATATTTACAAATAATATAAATATTTACAAATCATATAAATATTCTTTAGGGCGATAAAACGCTCCTAAAGAATTACAGACCCATCTTACTCCTGAGCCATGTGTACAAATTTTTTTCAAGAGTCATTACAAACCGACTCGCGCGCAAGCTAGACGACTTCCAGCCGCCCGAACAAGCCGGTTTCCGAAAAGGTTATAGTACCATAGACCACATCCACACGCTACGCCAGATTATACAGAAGACCGAGGAGTATAATCGGCCTCTGTGTCTAGCGTTTGTGGACTATGAGAAAGCCTTTGATTCTGTCGAAACTTGGGCAGTACTGCAGTCCCTTCAGAGGTGCCAAATTGACTATCGATATATCGAAGTGCTGAAGTGTTTGTATAAAAACGCTACTATGTCGGTCCGCATCCAGGATAAGAGTACGAAACCGATTCAGTTGCAGAAAGGTGTGAGACAGGGAGACGTCATCTCTCCGAAACTGTTCACCACTGCACTGGAAGATGTCTTCAAGCTCTTAGACTGGACCGGACTCGGCATCAACATTAATGGCGAATACATCACTCACCTTCGATTTGCAGATGATATCGTAGTCATGGCAGAATCCCTGGAGGACCTTGGTACCATGCTCATTGACCTCAGCAAGGTCTCCCAACTAGTAGGACTGCAAATGAACATGGACAAGACGAAAATCATGTCTAATGCCCATGTCATTTCCGTACCGGTCCTGGTTGGGAATGCGATTCTCGAAGTTGTAGATCACTATGTTTACCTAGGACAAACAGTCCAATTAGGTAGATCCAATTTCGAGAAAGAGGTCAGCCGACGAATCCAACTCGGCTGGGCAGCGTTCGGGAAACTTAGGAGGATCTTCTCGTCTAATATTCCGCAGTGTCTGAAAACAAAGGTTTATAACCAGTGTGTGTTACCAGCGATGACTTACGGCACTGAAACGTGGTCTCTAAATGTCGGCCTCATAAAAAGGCTCAAAGTCGCTCAGCGTGCTATGGAGAGGGCTATGCTCAGTATTTCTCTACGTGACAAAATCCGGAATACGGAAATCCGTAGAAGAACGGGTGTAACCGATATAGCCCGAAGAATTAGCACGTTGAAGTGGCAATGGGCAGGCCACATCGCTTGACGAACCGACAACCGTTGGGGAAAAAAGGTTCTCGAGTGGCGACCACGAATCGGACGACGCAGCGTATGACGACCCCCCACTCGGTGGACTGATGACGTCATCAAGGTCGCAGGAAACCGTTGGATGCAGGTGGCACAGGACCGTTACAGATGGCATTCTCGTGGGGAGGCCTATGTCCACTTGTCCAGCAGTGGACGTGTACGGGCTGATGGATGGATGATGATGATGGATGAATATAAATATTTACAAATAATATAAATATTTACAAATAATATAAATATTTATAAATAATAATACAAAACGCGGTGGTTTTACGTCGGGTGACCGAACAATTCGGTCCGATCACCCAAAGCCTCGGTTAGGGCGGCATCAGGCGCAGATATTCGCGCCTGCGCCGACTCGGCTGCTGGCGGCGGCCCGAGTCAAGGGAATCCTCCCGGACTCGTTACGTCGCTTTCTTCTGCGACATGACAGTCTCGAAAAAGGCGGCAACCGCGTCCCAGATATTATGTCTATCTCGATGTACAGGCTATGTAAGAACTTTTTACAATAAGTATTTTTAAATTTAATAGGGAGTTTCTAAGCCTAGCTTGTTTTCACAAATTAACAAAAAACTCTTAGATTTTATAATATGAAGGAATAGAGAGTTGAATTAAATGTATATATGCGTAATGCGTAAGTAAACATTATAAGAAATACATTCCTAAAAATAATGATTTCACAAAATTAACTCAGTCTCTTAACATTATGAGAATCTGATTTCAGTAGTGTAATGATAATGTGAAAGTATGGTAAAATTAACATTAATTGTAAATCCTCAATCCATCAATCTATCGACGTCCACTGGACATATACATCCTCAAGCAGGGCGAAGTCTGCTACCGCTCATTTTCCTGATGCTGTTTTAGCAAGCTTTTATAAATTATACGTAAAAAATTATGATATGACTATAAATAAATTGATAAAATAAAAACAAAAAAGCTTTTTTCAATTTTTTAGTAACTAGTAACCCATAAAAATAATATTTATATTCACAGCAAGGATTGCTTTTCTTACTGAATATCAAGCGAAATGTTATTGCTAATAACGTTCCGCTTGATTTTTAGATAAAATGGAGAGGAGTTATAATAATATTTTTGCCGGATTTGTTATTTTAGAAATAATGGATATCGCAAAAACCTGTTGATTTTATAATTGAGCTGTTATAAAATCTTTTATTTAGTTTGAAATAATATTTTTATCTCGTAACAGAATATAAGGTCGATTAAATTTTAGTCTTTTTTCTTTTTTACGGCCCTTATGCGTCCCACTATTGGGTGACAAACGCCTTACAATGCTAGTGAAATAGACCAAAAAGCTTTAACTTCTATGCTCTAGCTATACAAGTTAGAATATGACTTTATTACCAGATTACCCTTATTACTTAGATCAGATTTTATAACATCTCTTAGTCACCTGTTCGACACATACAGGAAAGAAAGGATTGGTGACATATACCTAGTATTTGGTCAGCCGATAAATCCAACTTAGCTGGGCAGCGTTCGGCAAATTTAAGAAGATCTTCTCGTCTAATATCTGCAGTATCTGAAAACAAAGGTTTATAACTAGTGTGTTTGGTAAAGGTGATGAATTACGGCACTGAAACGTGATCTCTAAATGTCAGCCTCATAAAAAGGCTCAAAGTCTCTTAGCGTGCTATGGAGAGGGCTATGCTCGGTATTTCTCTACGTGATAAAATCCGAAATACGGAAATCCGTAGAAGAATGGGTATAAGCGACATAGCCCGAAGAATTAGCACGTTGAAGTGTCAATGGGCAGGCCACATCGTTCGACAAATCGGCAACCGTTGGGGAAGAAAGGTTCTCGAGTGGCGACCACGAATCGGACGATGCAGCGTAGGACGACCCCCCACTAGGTAGACTGACGACATTATGAAGGTTGCAGGAAACCGCTGGATGCAGGTGGCACAGGACGTTGTGAATGGCATTCTCGTGGGGAGGCCTATATCCAACAGTGGACGTTTACGGGCTGATGGATGGATGGATAGATACCTAGTATTCTGCCCAGATCTTATCACTGGATTATCGCGTAGACATAATTTAATCTAAAAATATTAATTAATTAAAATATTCTGTATGGTAATAGGAAGAATATAGTAATAGATGGCAAATTACACTAATGATTAGCCCTATGTGTAGTTATTTGAAGTCTTTAGTTTTGATTTTGTAAAGAAACCGAAACTTACCTAACAAATAGTCACTTAGATTGCTCATAGCTCTCTAGACGCAACTTCAAATTTCAATTAATATGGTTATTCAATATTTTTTAGTCATTCTATTGCCATATCTATATATATAAAAGAAGAAGCTGACTGACTTAATGACTGACATATCAACGCAGGACCTAAACTATAAGGGTTAGAAACTTGAAATTTTGCACAGGTGTTCCTTTTATAACGTAGAGGAGCACTAAGAAAGGATTTTTGAAAATTCACCCCCTAAGGGGGTTAAAAGGTGGTGCAAAGTTAGTATGAAACTTTGCCGTTTTTGAAGTTATTTGAATGAAATTTAGTATGAAGGTTCTTCATTAACAATCATAAAATACGTGTAAAATATTTTTTCGATAATCATCCCTTAAGGAGGTAAAAAGGGAATGCAAAGTTAGTATGAAAGTTCTCTGATTATTGAAGTTATTTAAATAAAATGTTGTATTTGGGTTATAAGTTCCTAAAAATGATTATTGCCGATAATTAGATATAAATAAATATGACATTAAAATGTTGTAAAATTTACTTTTAAGGGGTAAAATAAAAATAGAGGATGAAATACTTAAGGAAAGAAACCTTTTCGCGGGCGAAGCCGTGGGCAGAAGCTAGTATTATATATATTTTAATATGATTAATATGCTATAATGTTTTTTACATTCCAATTGTTACCATACCAACAAGTTACTTTTTTAAATATTTTATTTTACGTCAAATACCCGTTCGTAATGGTTCAAGTTCTATGAACAGTTTTACTTTTGATCACAATGCTAGCTTATTTAATGTTAAAACAAATTTTACGTTGTACCATAAAGGACTAGAATAAGCGTACGTTTCCTTTACTGTATACCGTATGTAGCAGTTACAAAGTTATTTTCACATACACCAAGTTTTATTGCAGAGTGTATTTGAGTGAATGGTTTGTTAAAAACGGTGAAGGAAAGTTTAATCTTGGACAGAAGGCAATAAAATAAGGGCGAAAATTTTGTGAGAAGTCGGCGCCAAGTCTGCCAGTTGCAGACAGCTATCGATAGGGTTTCGAATATATTGCGACTGTTTAAGGAGCTGTTAATACTAGCTGAAATTAAATAGCATTATGATATTAATGTAGTAAGTATTAAGTGATACTGGTACGTATATTAAACAGTTTTTTAGTGCTTTTTTTCTTCGAAGGTAAGTCACCTTGGAAGATTTGATGGATTTTTAGAGAAATATAGATAAACTATTCTCTTTACATATGCAAGGACTGCAATTATTTATTACATAGTATTTTCTTGCTGCTAGTTCTAAAATGTGTAACTTAGTATTTAGTAGGTATTTTTTTTTAATATTTTCTTAGTACTAAGTATGAAGTCTGATCTATCTATAGTAAATGGCAATAGCCTTGAATTGATATTATGAAGAATTGCAGATTTGTTGCACTCAATTACCGTTTACCTTTCGGGAAGAAAGTGTAGGTCTATTTTGAATTACTACCCAAGCTTCTAGATTAATATAATAGAGTTACTACTACTAATGTTTTCAGTTATAGCTATTTAAGAAAACATACGAATTATGAAATGCAATTTTTTTCATTTTTGTGATAAATATTATTAATTAAATCTCCTTTTTTCACGGGATCTTCCATAGGGAAGATGCCCGGTCCTTTGGGAGGCTTACATGGGGATATGGATCCAACACGCAGAGGCCTTTGGAGAAATTCAATCTAACTATTGGGATGGGACACCTACCGATGACATTCCACGTCTGCACTTAACATACGTGGAATGCCAGCAGTAAGTGTAAAACTATTGTATGATGATGGTATCTAATATATGAAATATGGGAGTGGGTGTTTAGTGGACTGGTTCATCTTAAATCTATGAATTTATAACTGTCGTCTGCCTTTAAACCCATGTTAAGAGCTGAACGGTGGCAGACGGTGACTCGCCAACTCACTGAATGGGCCCCCTAAATAGTCGCCACAGACACACAAGTCATACGGGCAACAGAGGGCAACATTGGTGTAAGTGGCTAGGGGTGTCGAGCGGTGCGGCGCCGGTTTCACCATTGAGTCTGCGATAAACAAACTCATGGTTTCCCCGTAATTATGCCCTTGAAATTATTAATTAAATTATTATTAATTTATTATTATTAATTAAATTGTAATATTTTAAGCAAGTAGGTATTATCAACTCTAAATCAATATAACACCAACCGTTTCACTCTGTCATAAATTTGAATAGAATCGATTGGTGTCTACGCCTCCGGGAAAGTTAGATTTCCCAGAGGACTTCCACGACACCTGACCGAATGTAATATACATATATTCTCAATTTTTTTCTAACATAAAATGATGGATTAGCAGTATATTATATGTGATGTTTCATGTTTCATACAGACGGCTTTATATTGAATGTGATACATTGCCCCATTTTATAAGATTTGTAACGTAAAGAGCGATTGAATATAATGTTATAGTTTTTACATTGTGGACGGACATTGGTGACGGACACGCGTGCAGGACGACTTATTTTGTCCTGTGATAAGCCTGAGATTATTAATGGTGAGATCCTGGATTTCAATCGTAGCTACGAATAAAAAAATCATTGAAGGTATTAAGCAGATTTCTTTTTGGCTTTTTTTTTTATTGCTTATGGTGGCAAACGAGCAAGCGGCACACCTGGTGGTAAGTTTTTGTTTGTTTTGTTTTTAAAAAGACACCTCCCTGCACTAAGGAAATAATCCTTGTATTGCGGGGGACTTTACAAACATGCAATTAACGCAGACAAATTACACCCAGACTCAGAACAACACTTTGTGGATCGCACAAAGTAATGTCCTGCATGGGAATCGAACCCACGGCACTGGCACGGAAGGTCGGTATCTTAACCACTACGCCATCTGTGCAGTCAATAAGTGTCACTGCTGCCCATAGACCTTTGATATACTAAGAGTATAGCTAGGCCGCTGCCTACCATTACAATCCCCATACTCACCCAATTGGGCTTCCGGCTCTCTCGCTCACCGAACGCAGCGCAATAGCACATTGCCATTACTCAGGCGTCGATCTTCTGCGAGAGTGTGGTATTACTCCGGATTGACCGGCCCGCGGCTGTAGATATGAAATTTCAATAAACTACACGCCCTCAGATGTTAAGTAGTTATAAAATTTAAAGTGTTATACCACTGTACCTGTCAAATTGAAATTCCATTTTGCTTAAGTTTCAGTAGTTAATTTGAAATTGATTATTGCTTATGAATAATTTGCATTCGATAATTTTGAATTCGATATATGTTTTGCTCACATTTATATTAAACGCTTAATAAAATATTATTAAAAAAAATATCTTCTTAACCAATGATATACAATGCGAAAGTGGAAGGATGTAGGTACCGAAGGAGACCGAGACTAACCTACCTAGACCAGATCGGTCATGTACTGAAGGAAGGTGAAGTCAAGAGTCTCCGAAACCGGCGAGCGTGTATGAAGAGAATTATGAATGTTGAGGAAGCGAGTGAAGTATGCAGAGATAGAGTTCTCTGGCGCTCTGTTCTCTCTACCTACCCTGCAAGGGATATGGCGTGATGATATGTATGTATATAAAAAAAAAATAGTGTATCATAAATCAAGAGAGAATATTGTTACTGTATATGAAAAGATTATTTTATAATATTCTAATTTTAACAAAAACATTGAGTTTTATTACAGAAAAAAAAAATCATATCATTAAATTAATGGATTTTAATGAAGCCGCAACGTAGGTTTATTCTAAATAATATTAAACTCAATAATATCTGATGTTTACGCGAGTGTTACAAATTTGAAATAAAACTACTTTTACGGATTCTATCGTATTTGTATGCGCGTTTGTACGGGAGTCCTCCCGTGACCACGATCACTGTAAAGTGTTCGAAACGTCAGGCAATTAAAAGTCAAATACAAACGCGATAGAATCCGTAAAAGTTATTTTTATTTCAAATACTAAACTCTATGAAATAATATATATTATCGTAGAAAAGTTAAATAAACGTTAGTTGTGGATTTTTTAAGCTAAGAGAAAATATTTCTAATTCTATTTTTACTATAAGGTATGTATCAAAAACACTCTTTTATTATTATTCTCTATTTTATTTTAAATTTATTACTCCCAATATAGTTCTTAATTCATTCTTTAATTTACATCATTCATTAAACTCCCAAAAATCTAATTCTCCTTGAATATGAATTTTCGAGGTGAAAGTTTTCAACTTTTAAAATAAAATTGAATTTTTGCAAAGTAAATCTTTTGTTAACATTTTATATTACTTAAATTTAAAGGTTTTAAGTCAAGTGTATTTACATCAGGCGTAACAACAGTAAATAGTAATGCCATAGAGCAGGACTTCCCAACCAGGGGGGCACGCCCCACTAGGGAGGCGTAGAGAAATGTTAAGGGGGGGGGGGGAGTACGTAATATGTAAGATTACATTTAAAAAAAAACAGTCATTACAGTTTTTAATATATAAACAATTAAAAAAATGCATATTCCCTATTGTTCCTAATTGCCTTAATAAAATTAAAATATAATTTAAAATATAAAAGAAAGTGAAAGATAAAAAAAAAACTATTCTAGCAAGTAATGATGCATGGTAGGCCAGTACAGATAATTAAAAAATAGTTACTGGATGAAACCCATCTAAAAAAGAAGAAAATATCATAAAAATAACAGGAAAAATAAATTACGGGTGATTTGAGGTCGAGAAGTGGGAGGACTTGTAGGCTTTGTAGGTTTAAAACGGGTTTATCACGATTCTGCAAAAAATCCAATGTGCCAATTACAGTGCAATTGTGACATAAAAACGAACATTTTCACCAAGTTTCATGAAAACCCGATTTGTTTTTTTGTGAGAGAAAAATAAAAAACCCAAAATGTCGTTTATTTAGATTTTTGTAAAAGTACTTAATGATTCAAATGTATTTTTTCGTTCATTATCCTTAATTAATACATTGTATCTGTATTTAACCTATTTAAAATACCTAAAAATAAATAATTTATTTAATAAATAAAATGTGCGTTCCTTATTTTTGTTGAAACTTACCCAAGGGGGGCATGAAAATATTATTTTTAGCTCGGGGAGGCTTGGCGAAATGGAGGTTGGGAAACACTGCCATAGAGTATCAAAGATAACGGTATTGAGTCCTTAAACCGATAAAAAAATCGGGATCA
Source organism: Lymantria monacha (assembly GCA_905163515.2). Lineage (NCBI taxonomy): Eukaryota > Metazoa > Arthropoda > Insecta > Lepidoptera > Erebidae > Lymantria > Lymantria monacha. The sequence continues at coordinate 19,107,748 of LR991094.1, read as the reverse complement.
AGGGCCTGCTCTGCTCTCTGGTAGTTTTAGGGGTTATCCCCTTGCTTTACGCCAATAGTGAACAATGCTAAGCTAGTGTTTGGTAAAACCTATTTAATCATTTCTGATGTATACGCGAGTATTACACATTTAAAATAAAACTGTTCTACGGACTTTATCGTGTTTGTATTTCATTTTTAATTTTCCGATGTTTCAAACACTTTACAGCGTTCATGATCACGGGAAGACTAATCTATTTAGTCTTATTTAAGGTTCATTTCAGTGCATTGCGTTTAAATGCGGCCGCGCGCGTTTAAACGCTTACGACTATCGCACGCGGCCGATGCGACAGTAGCCAAAGTATGAAAATGTATGGCACCGTTTCCGAGGTTCGCCACAGCCGAACGCGGCCAACAATATTCGTCGGCCACGCGCGGCTGTTGCGCGGCCATGCATGTCTTAACATGTTCAGATTGTTCAGTATTTCCGTAAATTTCACGAAGTAAGCATATCTGAGAACGCAAGCGAAAGTTTTTCAGTGCGAGAAGACGAAATATTAATAAATTTTGTGTCTCAAAACACCAATCAATAATAAATTAGCTCCCTTGATTTTAAAAATTCATACAAGCGAAACAAAGCATAGGAAGAAGTAGCAAAACAACTAAATAAAACTAGTAAATAGTTTTTCATTATAGGTACTTTTAAATTGTAGTTAGGTATATTTATTATCCACCGTTCGGGTAGGTAGAAAATTGTAATTATTTCACTGCCACGATATTCGACCATGCTCTGGGCAAAAGAATTGTATTAGGTTATGGCGTGATTCAATAGCATGATATATTATTGGTGTTTAAGACACAAAATTTATTAACCTTTTATCTTCTCTCACTGAAAAACTTTCGCTTGCGTTCTCAGATATGCTTGCTTCATGAAATTTACGAAAATACTGAACAGTCTAAACATGTTGACGCCATACATTTTCATACCTTGACTATTCTCGCATCGGCTGCGCGCGACAGTCGTAAGCGTTTAAACGCACGCGGTCGCGTTTAAACGCGATGCACGGAAATGCACCTTTAGCCATAGTCACATCATATAGAAGGTATTGACTTTAAAAAGCAATTCATGTTACTACATATAGATTAGAAAAGTGTCTGCAAGGTGTTGGGAATAAAGTGTTGAAATTCGCGCACAGAGTCCTCTGTTTGTTAAAAAAAAGGGATGGGTGAAATAAATTTTGTGTTCAAGAATTTTATTAAATGGAAATTCTATTTATTTTTAATGAAAATATTTTGAATAGAAATGAATCTTTGTAAGCTCATTATTAAAATATACAAGTTCATAATATATTTTTCATCTGTTTGAGTAAAAAGTTTGTACGTTTACTGTCGGTTGTTATCGGGATACTATTGCAAAAGGTTGTATCGTTAGTGTGTAAGATTAAAATATTTGGTTTCATATAAAAGTATTTCGTTGAGTAATTAGTGTTTATATAATATATACTTATATTCTAGTGTCCATAAAATATAATTTAAAAGAAATCGACAAAATCATTGTAAGGTGTACCAACTAATCTTTAAAAAAAAATCGATAGATACAAATTATTTTCAGAGTATTTGGGATTAGAAAAATCGAACAAATTGAACTTGTTGTTAAAAAAATCAGTAAACCATCTTTAAAATCATGTTTTTCTTTATATTAAGGTGCCAGCGGGTATCGTAAAAGATAATTAAGGGATATGAGATGCAAATAATATCAATGCTTGAGAAAGAATTTTCGAAAATACACCTAGTGTCAACCCGTCTGATTAGCGTGGTTCAATAGGTAAATTTTTCTTTCGTAGTGGAAAAGGCTCGAGACCACGTATCGATGCTGATACAATAATGACTTATAATAGTACATATAATAAACGTCTTATCCTTAATTTAAAATCTAATATTATTGTCTACATAATTTGCATTCATTGAAAGAAATATGAAATTATACATTTGATTCACCAGCATATTTGTAAATAAAAATATTAATAATGTCACAAATAAAAAAGTACATAGTTCAGCTTGTTCCTACCGCTGAACATACGGAATCCCTAATAAGGAAGGCTTATAGCAAATAACATCTGGGGCCCGAGGACGGCAAACACTTGGCAGTAAACACGAGGTTACAGTAAGAAAAATGGTTTTGTTTTTTATATCTTTTCTTATATTTTGTCATAACATTGTATCTATAATTTGTACATAGACTACAGTGCTGTTTCAAGATACTACTTTTTATTTTTATACTTTGAATGAACTGTTTGTTCAGCCGTGGTTATGTTTATCTTAGGCTGAATTTTTGTTAAAGAAATTCGAAGTTTAACAAAGAATGTATAAGTTCTTAAAATACTTTTTATAATAGATATTATTGTAATGCATTAGTCTTGTTTTTTGTTAATTTCACGTTTTTGTTTTGTTATTTAGTAATTAATTTTCAATATGTGTAGGTACATATCGAACTATATCATCATCGTCATCATCTCAGTTCATATATGTCACACTGTTGGGCTCGAGCCTCCTCCATAATGGGAGGGAAATTGACCTACTACACCACGCTGGTCAGACGTATTGGTATAGGGTTTTGTTTCGAGGTTTCCTTCTCTTGCATAGATGTCATATGCGTTTTATATTCCTCAGTCGTCTCGTACGATCACCCACAGGTAAGATATGGGGTAGTGGAATGTATTCTTACTCCGTCACCACACGAAAATTCGAATTATAACGTTATTGCTAATCGCAAATAAAAATGACCATATACAACATTCTAGTAATATTATTAATCTGAAAGTTTGTTAAGATGTTTGAATGTTTGTTACTTAATCACAAGTAAACTATTGAACAGATTTAAATGAAATTTGGTACATAGATAGACTATTTCCTGAATTAACATATATATATATATATTTATTTTTGATACCAGTAATGCGTCTGTTTGGGATAATAGTTTAACTTCGGAAAAATCTTTTACGCGGGTGAAGCCGAGAGTGGAAATTAGTATAAAATATATGTAATACAAACTGCAATTAATATAATAATAATAATAAAAAAATAACTCTTTTATTATAATTTCAAATACTTCCAATATATTTTCCAAGCATATCAATTACATATAATAATAAAAAAAAAATATACTATTTATTATGTACTTATTAAATATGTAATCTCGTGCTGGCGCATATGTAGGTACCTACTCTTCTATCATCGCACATATTGCAAAAGATTTTTCAATAGTTTTATGATCGGCCACCTGTCTAATGAACCTTCCTTGGAAATATAATAGTTGGCCAGAAGGCATGTTGTTGAACCGGGTCGATGTAAAGCTCTAAGTCGTCTTTCACGACACCTATAAGTAATGCAAAGGTGATGATATTCGCAGCCGCCACCACTCTCAGTAGGTAAAGAATGCAATATTTAATAACTCATTACTTGAAAATTTCTATGTGATCAGGAAGACTAATTCATAATATTAAAAGGAATATAAGTATGTTGGTGAGAATTAATTAATTGTTGTATGTAATAAGTGACAATAAATACTTTGGCGCTTTTGCAATTTATCCATTCCTGAGGAAGACTACTATTGGGTGTAAGCTTTGCAAAAAGTGAAATAATACCATAATATGAAATTTTATGTTGGCAATCTTGGCAGCAACACTCAAATGAGTGTTGATGCCCATCTTCTGGTGATATTTGAGCTGGTTTTTATGACTCCTGCACGTAAGTAAGAGTTGCTAACGCATTGTAATACCGATACGTCATAACTCGAAATTATCTTGAAATTATTATAAGCATATATGCATATATTAGTACTGCCAAATATTATCATGATAATTTAATAAACGGATGGATAGGTAAGTGAGTCCTTAACTGAGTACAATATCTGCTTTCATAATAGTAAAAACCAAAGTAAACTCCTCCTACGCTGTGATTCTCTATATCATGATATAATTTTCATTTCAGTATGATATATCGAACAAAGTAAAGATTATACGGTATAGGTACCATATCTAACTTCAACTCGAGAATATATTCGAAGTGACTTGAAAAGCTCGTAAGATAAGCAATCGTAAAATAAAACCACCCTTGTCCCTGAGGATCTTTGGTTACTAGCATTTCTTGTTAAAGTTACGTAATGTTGTAAAGTCTCGGACTTATGTGGTAGTCTTAATTTAAATCTTGTATAAAATACAGCTATCCCAAGTTTCTACAAGTCTTTGAGTAGGCATTGTAGTAGTTGCAATTCGGTCGCGTAGATAACATTCTGAGTAGAATTACTGACTGAATGTTATCTTTGTAAGTATATATCCATTATACTAAATCGTTGTTTCTTGCTTTCTTGAGACTTCTATCGCGGTTATAAACATTTTTATCTTCACTGCTTTATATATACAATGTTTTGGAGTACAAGTCTTTTTCGTATTCACGATCAACATCTTTGATCATATAAATTCCACTACTGGGATTTGGCGTTATCAGAATGGAAATTGATCCGCTATATCGTGTTGGCTAGACAGTAACGCAGCTGATTTTATGTAGTACCTATTAACGTTTTTTTAAACGTTATTCACTAATATTGTATTTATTCACTAATATCATTATTGTATCGACGTCCACTATTGCAGATAAGCCTGTTTTTTTATTGCTTATGGTGGCAAACGATAAGCAGCACACCTGATGGTAAGTGTCATTGCCGCCCGTAGAACTTTGTAATACAAGGGTATAGCTAGGCCCGTTGCCTACCAATACAAACTCAAAACCCGTCCAGTTGGGCTTCTGGCTCTCTGGCTCACCGAACGAAGCGCAATAGCACTTTGCCATTACTCAGACGTCGATCTTCTGCGAGAGTGTGGTACTACACCGGGCGGACCGGCACGCGGCTGTAGACAGAGAACTGTCAATAGCATGGACCTACCAATACTAAGCCTACATGACAATATCATTATATCCATTTTTGGCAGCCCAGTTTGTAGGAGCTCCTGACCGAATGGCAGGAAAGGTGGGACTCATCAACGAAGGGCCGTCATCTATATCTATTCTTTCCATCTATTCGAGAGCGTTTAGAGAAGGTTTGGCTAGAAATTGACCACTATGTAGCACAATTCCTCACAGGCCATGGTAATTTTAGAAGTAAATTATTCTTTTTTAAACTAGTAGATTCACCATTTTGTCGATGTTCCACACCAAATTGCACTTTTGAACAAACAGCCCATCACATCCTCTGGGAGTGCAGTCTCTGGCAAAATGAGCGCGATCTTATGTTAGACAGTCTGCAAGTCGTGTCGGGGGTTATATATTATACGGACCTTGTAGCAACTCGAGAAAATTTCCGTACGTTCAGGCGCTTCTGCCATACCTACTATTGTAATCAAACTTAAGGCTCACATATAGGCCCCTTAAGCTCTGTCATATCCGTGGTGCTGTACTGCTACGCTTCACGTGTCAGTACATCCTTCTATCTATTGGCCTATTAGCCAATTTTGCTTCATGTCTCCCGCTTTGCATAGGAGGGAAGTGGAAATTCTTCAACTCCTCCTGTTTTTCTTTTCTAGCAGCGTTTCTCGGGACTTCCTGAGGGTCAAACCTCAGTGTCTTTAATGGCAACTATTGTGGATCCTAGCTTACAGGAGTTACAGTGGTGGGAATGTGTGGTGGGATTAGCCCCAAAAAAAAAAAAAAAGGCTAGTTTGTAATTAAAAGCTAATGTTATAATTTGCCTAGAAAAGTCATCATTACAATCATTCTATTGATGCGTATCACACTTTTGAAATTAGGCCTTCCCGTAACTGGGATTAATGCAATAATTACCAGACATGGTAGGCAAGCGGTAGCTGTACTTAGTGTTATAAGTTTCCTAGCAGAGTACTGCTGTCCATTCTCTGGCTTTTATGATGTCCAAAAAAGAAAAACCAAAGGTGGGTTGATATATTATATTCTCAACTCGTCACCATATGCATTAGATTATATTATCTTCAGGAAATGCTATTGCCTAATTTTCTGGTGATCTCTAGACTGTTTTTTAAAACTCCAGCAGGATAGTAAGGAGAGTAACATATTGTATTCTTAAACTGATACTTATAGTAGCGGTGATTTAATTAATAATCATCATCATCAAAACAGCCCATATATGTCCCACTGTTGGGCTCGGGCCTCCTCTGTAATGGGAGGGAAGTTAATCTACTATACCGCGTTTGTCAGACGTGTTGGTATAGGGTTTTTTTTCGAGTTTTCCTTCTCTTGCATAGATGTTATATGCGTTTTATATCCCTTAGTCGTCTCTTACGATCACCCACAGGTAAGGTGGTGAATTATATTCTTACTCCGTCACCACACGGATAATTAATAATATGATTATATTAAGTAGTTAAGTAGTAAGTTAAGTAGTAAGTTAAGTAGTAAGTTAAGTAGTTAGTAAAAAATAGAATATTTATCTCCGTTTATATATTTTTTTAAGCACGTAGTCACGTCAAGTCACGCTACGTCTTACTGAAAATCTTAGACAACATGTAAAATATGGTTTTCTAAATGTAATATGTCAAAAATTTCAGTGTAAAGTGTTCTGTACAAATTCTAAAGCATTTATTGTATAATAAGCTATATATGTATATGAAGAGAATTATGAATGTTCAACAATATTTTCTACAAATGAAACTGCTGAAGCTAGATCGATTAGTTGTCCCTTAAGCCCCTTGCATGTTAAATTTTAGAAAATTGTTCGTGCCGTTGCCGAGATTCAGAAAATATACATATACATATACATATACATACATATATATATATATATATATATATATATATATATATATATATATATATAAGAATTGCTCGTTTATAGATATTAGATAGATAGATAGATAGATGGATTAGATAGATAGATAAGAGTAGGAGAATGATGAATACATACAGTATCTAATATATATATCTTTATAGTGGAGTAAATGTTGACCTTTAATAAATAATATTTGGTATAATAACTCAAACGTCTAGTAACATCATCTAAAATGTCCGTCTCCCTCAAATAGTTTTTGAAGTATTTACGTATTAAACTATTTCAGTACATTGTTACGCCGTTTACGTACAGTCGGAACTCTATAAAGTTTCATAATGCGGCACCTCTGTCACATTTATTAATGCCTACAACGTTTACCGACGGTAACTAAATTAAGAAATACCTTTCTGTACATAAATCAATAGACATCTGATATATTGTTATCGTTGAAGGGGGTGGGATATTTTATCCTGTATTCTGCACCCTGCTGCATCACGATTCGGGGCACGCTTCACATCGGGGGAGCCTAATTCTTCTCCTAATTTCGCACCTTATTGTCGGCGGGTGGTAAGAAAATGGATATTTTTTGATATAAATTCCAGACCACGTTTAGAGGTCTATGAACTTTTATTACCCTTATATTTTGTAACAATGGACTATAACTAGCTTGGTGTTATTGTAACAAATAGGGCGTCAACAAACAATTTTCTTCGTGGCTTATTCTTATATTTATTTATATTGAAGGTTAATTTGAAAATATTTTATGAAACTTTCAGTGTGGTGATATAGTATTATAAGAATACAATTCACTGCCACCATTTCGCCCATGGGTGTCGTAAAAGACGATTTCTGGATACTATATGCATATAACATCTATGCAACAGAAGAAAAACTCGAAATAAAACCCTATACCAACCCGTCCAACCAGCTTAGTATAGTAGATATCTCCTGTTTTGGAGGAAGTTCGAGCCCAGTAGTGGGACGTATATGACCTGAGATAAAGATGACTATATTAAATGATTTTCTTTGATTTTTTTGGGTTGTTAATTCCCTTACTTGTCTGTGAGAGCTGGCATCCCCGAGAATGGGCAACACCGCTCTTTTGAGATTATAACGTCCGCCATTCGTCTTATTGCGTTCACCAGCCCCTAGGTCAAGCGTGGCGACAACAATACAAGGAAAATGAATGTTGATACCTTGTTGGACTGAAATCTAAGCAGCGATTTGGGCCAGTTCAATCATATTAGACTTATTGCAGTAAAGAAAAGTAGAAAAAAGTCTTAGGAATTAGAAAATAAGCTTTACGAAAGACATGGATATAGAAATAAAAAATGGATCACCTAGGTGAAGCACTCCGTGAATAGCAAAGGGTCTGATAGATTGACGGGTAGATTTTCATATCTATGAGTGATGTAGATATTATCTAGGCGTAGATATGTCTAAAAGACATCTGATTGTAGTATTTGGGCGAAGACAGCATACGTATTCAACTTCATACTTGAAGTGTGAGTCTTCATACCTGAGAGTTTTTGTTATTAAAAGAATACCTCCTTATACCAAGTAAATAATCACTGCATTGCGAGTGACTTTACAAACATGCAAATAACGCACACAAATTACACCCAGACTCAGAAAAACACTTTGTAATCCACAAAGTATTGTCCTGCATAGGTATGGAACCCAATGCACTGGCACGGAATGTCAGTATCTTAACCACTACACCATCTGTGTAGTAAATTTTAGTAAGTAATTTTATAAATATGCAAAAAACTGAATGTCTCATGTGTGACATTCATTTTTCGCTCGTGAACAAGTTTTCATAAATAACCTAGCATGTCAAATGCTAAATGTCAGTAATTTGAATAACAGGGTCGTGTCATCGTTTAATACAATTTTAATTGCAAAGTTAGAGTACTAAAATCTGTATAATGTGTCAACATTGTCAGGTAGATGGCACCACGTCTCCCATAAAGACGAAAATATAATACGAGCCGTAATTGAAGTCATACGACAACTCACAGTTGTCACAGTGTAGTGGTAGGACGATTGGAACAGATTTCCAATAGGTGTGGGTTTATGTCTCACGAGTGACATTTATTTTTCGCTCTTAAACAAGTTTTTATATATTTGATTTACTTCTGCAAAGTCGATTTGTTTACCTAATGTTATTTATATGAGACTTTAGCACGCAAAAGATGCTATTGGATTGGTATTCAAGCGATTACTAAAATTATGGTAACATAATTGCGTTCTGAGTATCAATAAATTTTAAGGTTTTATCATATATATATGTTTCATTATTTATATATCTTTATTCACAAACTTATCGTGTACTAAAAATGTATCACGCATCGCACATCGCACCGAAACCGATTCATGGATGTTCGGTTACCTTTTTGGAATGACACAACTGTTACAATATTTTCTACTCAACGGTTATGACTCAGCTACTGAGCCGGATTCAAGCTATTTTATATACTTGTTGAATCAAAAGTACATACAGTTAAAGTAAGATTATTTGACGCTAATTGTCTAAATTATAATTCTAAAACTATAGTCTCAGAACCTGAACAATACATCGCAATAATATCGACGCATCAGCAATCGCAAAGAAATCCTGCATAGCGGTAAAGTAAGTACTTGAGTTTTGCCAAATTTGGAAGGTTTAATCATGTCTTTCTCCTTGCACAAGTGAGCAAGTACTTAAGTTGTGTTATAACAGAATCAATTTTCGGATTCAGCCGTCACGAATGCGACGTATTCAAAGATACACCATGTGGATCGTAATATTGTAACTATCTGCATACATCTAGGAATAGAAGAAGCAATATCAAATTTTATTCTCAACTCATAACCACATGTTTTTCAAATAAAATCAACGAGCTTAGCTTATACAGAATAGTTATTTCGATTTTATCGATCTCTTCGCTGCACCCTCTATATATATTTAAGAACGCTGTAAAATGAGAAATGAGATGCTTTTTTTCAATTTCAATTTAAGGGTAAAGTGTGCCTATCCAAGGCTCACCCATCACAATTTTGAACATCCACAAAATGAAGTTGATAAAATATCTAAGACATTTGTCAGTCGATTACCTGAGGGGTGCCTCCCCGATAATATTCTGAATTTCCAACCCCGTGAAACATGTTACTATGCTTATGAATATAAATTTACTTACCTATCTCGCCCATTTTATTTATTTTTGTGATATAAAAATACTGCGTAAATGTGAGGCGTCTTCTATAATGTTTTATTAGAAAGGAAATTTATTTTACTTTATCCTATCAATGTAAGGGAACAGCGGTCTTTATAAAATGAAGACTATTATTATTATTACATAATAACACTAAATCAAATATTAGATACAAGTTTAAGATATCGAAAAATTTAGCTTCTGTTAGTTAATTCTAAGTTAAAGTTCATTAGTCCAATTTAATTATTTTATTATAAAATCAAGCCATGACAGAAAAAGGTTTTTGACATGAGGAAAATCTTTTTATGCGAAGGAAGACACTGCTTACTTTACAATATACTACTTAATAATCTACCCCAGACACCCAAGTATCATCTAATCTAAAAATATATAAAGCATAATTGAATATTGCCGATTAATCATCATTGACATCGATTGTTTCGATCATAGTCATCGAATATAATGACGTCATGATAGTAAAAAAGCTAGATTGAGAAAATTCTATCTAATGCTAACTGATAAGACAATGTTTAATGCTAAAACATAAAATAATAAGTTTTGGATGATTTAATGAAAATGTGGCATTGCAACATGCATCATGATTAGTTGAATGAAAGTTATGGTAGCGTACCGAATCTTAAGTCACAAAGCTAAGAGATTAATATTCGGCATGCTGCATATATCTCTGAATCATATGTACTGTATCACGTTGATAAGTCATAGATAAAGATGTCAAGCATCAATTTATTTTCAAATAAATGAAATAATATTAAAATAAAATAAAGTATTTGAAAGACACACTAGAAAACTCAAACTGTATTTAAAACTTTCAATTTCAATCAAAGTCAATCAAATACAAAGTGAATTTAAAAATATAAAGGCAATTTAAAAAATATATTTTACATTATTTGGATTAATAAACGTAAAATTTAGGCAATAGTTTGCATAAAATACTTTTACCTACGAAAATTTCAACTCCCTAGATACACTACGATACGGTTGTCTTCCGTTAAGGTTATCCACATCCTTTGTGAGCTGAAAATTTTCGCTGTACACCGTCATAGCGTGTTCAGGGTCGGAAGTTTTAAACCGCTGACTATTATGGTAACGTAGTGCTAATCTCTAGAGGAGGGGCCTACTTGAATTTTAAGATAAATTTGGATATATATATATATATATATTATATATATATATATATATATATATATATATATATATATATATATATATATATATATATATAGATATATATATATATATATATATATATATATATATATTATATATATATATTATATATATATATATATATATATATGTATATATATATATATATATATATATTCTACAGTGCAAAGAAAAGCAGCGCGCTTCATTATAACAACGCTTGTTAAATTTGGTACCATTTAAGAATGATTATAGGTTAAATTACTGAAATTTAACATTTAATATGTTTTATTATTTATAAAACTTCTTCGTAATCGGGTTTTATAAATAATTAAGCATATTAAATGCTAAATTTCAGTAATTTAAATAACAAAGGTTGTGTCATCGTTTAATACAATTTTAACTGCAAAGTTTGAAGTATTAAGCCTATAACAATGTGTAAACATTGTCGGGTAGATGGCGTACCGTCACCTTAAGACGTAAATATGATACGAAGCGAAATTTGCATGTCCTACAATAAGTCACGGTGGTGTAGTGGCAGCACGATTGGGCCGGAATCCCAATAGGCGAGGGTTCGAATCCCGCTTGTGACATCATTTTTCGCTTCGCAATCGGGTTTTATAAATGATTATAGTTCATATTTATATTTTTGCTTTTAATAAATATACATACATACATACATATCAGTACTCCATATCCCTTGCAGGGTAGGCAGAGAGAACAGAGTGCCATTTAATAAATATAGATGCTTAAAAATCAACATTATCGTCTCAGCTCATACACGTCCCACTGTTGAGCTCGAGCCTCCTCCAAAACGGGCAGGAAACTAACCTACTACACCACGCTGGTCTGACGTGTTGGTATAAGGTTTCGTTTCAAGTTTTCCTTCTTTTGCATAGACGTTATGTATATTTTAATATCCCTTAGTCGTCTGTTACCATCACCCACGGGTAAGTTAGGGGGTGCAGAATTGTATTCTTACTCCGTCACCACATGGAGTTGCTTCAAAATAATCCTTACTAATATTATAAATGCGAAAGTAACTCTGTCTCTCTGTCTGTCGCTTTTTCACGCCAAAACGACTGAACCGATCTAAATGAAATTTGGTACACAGATGGTCTAGAGCCTGACAAAGGACATAGGCTACTTTTAAATGAAAAAAAAAAGGGTTGTAAAGGGGGATGAAAAGTTGTAAGGAAGTATTGTCATTTTTAAAGCCAGAAGCTTGAAACTTATTTTTAGGCTATTGATTAGATATAAATAAATATGACAAGAAAATTTGGTAAAAAAATTATCCTTAAGGGGTAAAATAAAAATAGGGGATGAAAAACTTTCTGAAAAACTCAGAAGCTAGTCGTAAATAAAGATTAGTTTTAGATGACGTAGATGATGATGGGGCCTTAAGTTTTTGTATAATATCTCCTACTGTATAGTGACTGCTATTAATGGATACAATTTTGCTCACTTATACTCTGTCTTATCTGTGGTTGTTGCACTGGAGTTGTTACCGTAGTATATTTTTCTTTGTTGGCCCATTTAAATATTTTATTTCATAGTACATTAATTTGAGTTTACAAGACATATAAAAGTATTTCCCTGGAAATTATTTAAAATTAAACTTGGGTATTATCTTCATTATCTTTGCGGTACTTGGCTTATAGGAGTTTTAGTGGTGAAAGTGTTTGGAAGTACCGTTCATTTAAAATAGAGCCGTTAACTATTGAAAAACAAGTTGTTGTTGCTGTATAACTAAGCCCAAGATTTATTTTATGTCCGTAATTCTGCAAATTAAGCTATTTCTTAAATATATTTTTCTTAAATTAACTATTCGAAAAGTATTTACGAAGATCTTGTACCAAATATAAGAAAGAATCTATAAAAACATATTTGAACAAAAATTCTAAGTTTTAAAACTTATGCTGAAATCTTATAATTTAATATTTCTTCACCAGAATATTTCAATATTTTACCAGTGATATAATAAAATTCATTTTCAAAATTCATTTCATAAATATGCGTAGACGGTACTTTCGTTAAACAAACATTGAACAGACAAGCTTTTGAGTTTTAAAACATTGAATTTATATAAGAATCTTCGTCAGGTGCACTGGTGTTCTAAAGAAAATATCTGCGTTATTTAAATAGCAAAAGGAACCATTCAAACATGAAATCTCCGGGCGTATTCGATGGAGGAACTTAAAGACAAGCTTACACTATAACGAATATTGTAAACGTTCGTCGGAACGCTTTGACCCGCCACCGGCCTCTTAAGAATTTCTTTCCTATTAAAATTCTTTCCCTAAACTCGGCAAACTCTATCTGAAAGTATAACGTGCCCGTCTAAGTCAGAAAAATCACGTAAAAGTTTGCTTATTTAAAAACAAAATGTAAATTCTAAATGTTAGTAAATTTAAACTGTTATCATTTTTTTTTAAATACTTATATATATATATATATATATATATATATATATATATATATATATATATATATATATAAAATAAGAGCGAAAGAATAGTAGGGATCAACGATCCTTCACGCGTCCATTTTCCATCTTTTGAGAGGGAGCCAATGGTACCGCTGTTTTCATGTTCAAGTCCTGCCTGATGGCTCCTCATTACGAACCAGTACGATGGTATATAGCATACTAAGTAGTTTAAAGTCGAACATTAACATTATACCAGATTACTGTATTATCGGGTTAAAATCCCAGTAATTGTCACTATGTCGTAACGTAGCGATATAAACATTGCACTTTTAATTTATAGGCACATCGGTATTTAAAACGGCAATAGTTTTAGTATCAATTTATTCTATTTTTTTAATTGCTTTTGGTAGAAAACGAGCAAGCAGCACACCTGATGGTAAGAGTCCCTTGGACCTTTGAAATACCAGGGGTATAGCTAGGCTGCTGCCTAATAATACAAACTTCAAACCCAACCGTTGGGCTTCCGGTTCTCTCGCTCACCGAACGAAGCACATTGCCATTGCTCAGACGTCGGTCTTTTGCAAGAATGTGGTACTACCCCGGACGGACCCTACCACTATTAATTCTATTCACTTATCTGTTTATCAGCTTATCGACATCCATCATTGGACATAAGCCTTACCAGGCAGGAGATCACGCCATTATCAAATGGCATAATCGTTATACCTGGTAGGAAGGTTGGCGATGATAGGTAATATAACAAATGTCTTTTAGCAATTTGCAATTTTAACATTGCCACACTGGATATTATCTAAGCTAGCTAGCTTAATCAGAATGAGCAAATTTCACTATTGTTCATCGATTAAAGAATGCAAGTCACTGATTTATCAATATGTTTTAGGTTCCCAGAAATCTTACAGCCTTATAAAGTTTCCTTAACTTATTTAATTTTTATTAATTATTTTAAAGATATTAGTTGCTTCAGGACTTTGAGCCAGAGTATATCTCTAAGGCCACCGAAGACAAAGATCGGGTACCGGTGACCCGCTCGCACGGCGAAGAGAGGAGTCCTTGCAGGGTGAGTCTATGGGGTTGCGCGCCGTCTCTTCCGTCGTCCCGGACCGCAAGGATAAAAAAAGAGTATACCTCCAAGCATACATATGTAAGTTAATCCACCCGGAAGGTATTTGCAAAATATTTTTCATTTAAGTATAGTTGTGGATTGCTGGTTGATAATTATCTCCGTTTCGTAGATAGATGTTAATTTCAATCGTTTCACACTAATAGGCGAAGATAAGACTAAAATATACCGCAATTAAAAGTAATTTACGGTTATCGTTTTAACGTAAATGCAACGATACAGCTAGACTTTCAAGTAACTTAGTAATTAACAATATCTACTAAATGTGAAGCATTATTTAATTGTGAGTTTTATTGCCAAACTTGTTGGATATGCCAAGTAATTATTAAGTGTAAAGTTATACAGGGCTGTATTTTTTATTTTATCTGTGGAGTTAGGCTGATCTACCGCATTCGTAACAACGACGTAAGAGAGCGAGTAGTCATGAAAGAGAGTATTGGTGTAAAGATGCGAAAGTAAATGCTCCGATGGTTCGGACATGTGGAAAGAATGCCGAACGAACGTGTGGCTAAGAAGATATACAATGCGAAAGAAGAAAGAAAAAAAGAGTCATGTACTGAAGGAAGGTGGAGTCAAGAGTGTCCGATATCGGTGTGCGTGTATGAATAGAATTATGAATGTTGAAGAAGCAAGTGAGGTATGCAAGGATAGAGTTCTCTGGCACTCCGTTCTCTCTGCCTACCCTGCAAGGGACATGGCGTGATCGTATGTATGTATGTATATCTTATTTTTTAGCGGTGGGCTATGCTGTGGTCACGCCCCGCTAAATCTGTCCGGGACGACAGAAGAAGTGGCGCACGAGCCCATAGACCCGTCCTACATGTACATCTCCACGCCGAGCGAGCGGGCCACTGGAACTCGGCCTTTGTCTTCAGTGAATACGGGGCTATATTAGGTTAACTAATTATTTTATTTAATAAATTAGTTTAACGTTTTTGCTTTCATAACTATTAACATCTGTACTATTAGATGTAAACATCTTAGACGTAAAATAGCAATATAGAACCTGATTTTAGGCTCAATTTTAAATTTCAGTAAATAAGAAAGGATTATTTCTATTTTAGTATTAGTTAAAATACAAAGGGTTACGCGTGAACGTGAGCAAAACCAAAATAATGGTCTTCGAAAGAAATGAAGCCAGAACAGATGTAGGAGTAACAATAGGTAATGATGTACTAGAGCAAGTGGATGAATTTGTATATCTGGGATGTAGATTTAGCCGAGATGGAAGGTACACCACTGATATATGGTAGAGCGAAGAGTGAATGCGGGAAATAGAGTGAATGGAGCGTTGGGACAACTTCTCAGTAGCCACCACCTCAGCCAGAAGGCACGTGTAGCAATACATAACGCAGTGCTTGTCCCAACATTACTATATGGAAGCGAGAGTTGGGTATACAGAAAAGAGCATGAAAGTAAAATTAATGCGATCGAAATGCAATCTCTACGAAAAATCTGTGGAGTTAGGCTGTCCGATCGAATTCGTAACGACGACGTAAGAGAGCGAGCAGGTATGAAAGAGAGTATTGGTGTAAAGATGCGAAAGGGAATGCTCCGATGGTTCGGACATGTGGAAAGAATGCCGAACGAACGTCTGGTTAAGAAGATATACAATGCGAAAGTGGAAGGATATAGGTCGGGGGAGACCGAGAGTAACCTACCTAGACCAGATTGGTCACGTACTGAACGAAGGGGGAGTCAAGAGTCTCCGAAACCGGTGAGCGTATAAGAAGAGAATTATGAATGTTGAGGAAGCGAGTGAAGTATGCAAGGATAGAGTTCTCTATCCGCTCATTGGCTATGTACGGCGCACCCGTGTGGGCGGGTTCTCTGACCGTCTAGCTCAGGGCTTTCTTGTGGCGCCCACTAAGAGTCATGGTGGTCAGAGCCATCCGCGGATACCGTACGGTGTCGACCGAGGTGGCATGCGTGTTAGCCGGGACTCACCCGTGGGATCTAGAGGCGGAAATGCTCCCCGACTACTACCGGCGGGCTGCCTCAGTGCACGACGAGAGTGGCTCCCCATCGCTTAGCGAGATAGCCACCTGGCGCGAGGACGCCCGCCGGAACGTCTTCGCCCGTTGGGTTATGCGGCTGGAGAGGCCTAGGCACGGTGTTGTTACTGTTGAGGCCCTCCGGCCCGTACTGATGGAGTGGATGGAGCGGTAGCACGGAGTCCCTCTTTCCGACTGGTGCAGGTGTTGTCGTGGCACGGTTGCTTCGGCATATACCTGCACACGGTCGCAAGGGCGACTCCGTACTGCCGCCAGTGCGGCAGTGACGAGGACACGGTGCAGCACACGCTCGAGGTCTGCGTGACCTGGACTCAGCAGCGCTGTGATCTCGTCGCTGTCATCGCTGCCGACCTGACGCTGCCGGTCGTCGCGAAAGCGATGGTCGACAGCGTCAGGAACTGGGACGCAGTCGCCGCCTTCTGCTAGGCTGTCATCTCGCAGAAGGAGGTGGCGGAATGAGCCCAGGAGGATTCCCTCCATGCGGACTCGGGTGATGATGAAAGCTGCCGGCGCGTCGACTCGAGAGGAGAACTCGCGAGGGTAAACCGCTGGGCTGGCCACCGAAGACAAAGATGGGGTACCGGTGGCCCGCTCACACGGCGAAGAGAGGAGTTTGCATGGTGGGTCTATGGGGTCACGCGCCGCCTCTTCCGTCACCCCGGACCGATTTGGCGTGGCGAGACGCATCCATAGTCCACCGCAAAAAAAAAAGATAGAGATCTCTGGCACTTTGTTCTCTCTGCCTACCCTGAAAGGGATATGGCGTGATGATATGTATGTATGTATGTACTTAAAATAAACAGGAGCACATTTACATTGTAGTGTGAATGATAAGAGATATTAGAAATATAGAATAAGATATCTATCATACGTCGAAAAGTAGCAGATGAATTAATATTGTGTAAAATTCATTAATACAATTCGAAATATTGAATTCACATAAAATTAGTACTTTTTACTATTTCCCTATTAATTTTATTTCATACTTATAGAGGAAGTTGAAAAAATACTGTCTATTGTCATTTCTTAAGATCATAAAAATAAAACACAAAATTGAAATATAAATTTAAATTCCGACCGAAAATAATTCTTATTAATATCGTATTGAGACTAAAGTAAAAATTCAACGGTTTATAAGATGACATTAATGACTAATTTTTAGTGATTTATTTTATTAAACAAGTATAACAAACAACTATAAATAATTTTATTATAAAAAGAAGTTACAATCATAATAATTAATGAGCATTATGTTATAACAAATGGACCCAATATTTTAGCAGAATAGTAAAATACACAGATTATATTTGAATATCTTATTATAAATTGTTTTCCTAAATATATTCTATTTATATTTAAACACGTAATTATAACTTATAGACGGTTGTGTGGTAGTAGCTAGGTACGAATATTATCAACTCTTACATTGCTCGTAGTTGTCGTACTATTGACTAAACTTTTGCAATACCTATGTAGAATGGAAGAAGTAGACCGCAAGTAATTGGGATAGAGGATAATGGTGAATTATCACCATCTTACTCTTATCTCAATTACTTAGGGTAGGTTAGTACGTAGTAGTAGTTTTACCCCAAGTAATTGGGATAGTACTATTAGTGTACTATCCCAATTACTTGGGGTAAAACTATTGGTAATATCATCATTAGACGATGTTACTAATAGATATAAAAGTAAAAATAAAATGATGAGAATCTGGTTCATAATATATTATTTTTTTTTTTTTTCACTTTATTGGGTAAACAAACAATATCACAATGAAGTTTGGTTATAGTAGTTTGAAGTTATACAACATAAAAAAAAGTGATATCCACACCGGTTACCACCGATTGGACAAATATACATATTCATATAAAAGTAGTACAGGGTGAGAGAAGAAGGCCTGCATGTATGATTATTTTTTTTCTGTATTTTTAGTTATAGTTAAAAATAAATATATATATGTATATACCCATACACACGCACTCACGTACATACACATACACACATACACATACATACATACATATACATACATACATATACACATAGCAGCAAATAATTACGTAGTAAGATATACATTAGTAGATATATAAAAAAAAAAAATCTTATGTATTTACATCCGATGTACAGTATTAAATCCAGATAATTTTTTAACAACCATTCTTTTATAAACAACAGTGCTGTTCGCATAAATATCAATTTCACTACAATTATAGTTATAAGTCTGAAGTACACGACGAATGGGTGCACGCTTGCCTGCATTGGTGCGTGAGGTTCGTATAGCAAAGAATTGAGGTGGACGACAGGCTCGTGTACACGATCTTATAGGCACATTATAGGTAACTCTATTGACAACATCAGGGCAGTCGTACCTGTTATGACAGATGTCATGGATAAACATCACTTGCATCTGTATCTGTTTTATCAAATACAATGTGTAAATATTGTCGGGTAGATAGCATACCGTCACCTTAAGACGTAAATATGATACGAAGTGAAATTTGCATGTCCTACAATTAGTCACGGTGGTGTAGTGGCAGCACGATTGGGCCGGAATCCCAATAGGCGCGGGTTCGAATCCTGCTTGTGACATCATTTTTCATTTCGTAATCGAGTTTTATAAATAATTAAGCATATTAAATGCTAAATTTCAGTAATTTAAATATATTATCGAATGTTTCCATTTAATTTTTTTTTAGCAAAAATAAGTATCTGCACCTGCGGATACTAGCAACACTGATATAACGACGCAGTATAGGACGTCCCCCCACTAGGTGGACAGACGACCTGGTGAACTAGGCGGACAGACGACCTGAAGGTTGCTGGGCGTCGTTGAATGCAAGCGGCACAGGACCGCACTCTGTGTCGTAACATGAGGGAGGCCTACGTTTAGCAGTGGACGGCAATTGGCTGAAATGATGAATGATGATGATGATGATGGTCTGGACACAGCGCTGAACACAGTCCATTCTGGCCAGGGCGATGGAATGACGGCTTGCGACCCTATGGATCACACCAATTCAAAATAAATCAAGCTTGTTTATAGAAAAAATAAGAATTATATTACAGTATGATGCATATGGGAGAAACAATGGCCACAAATGTTAAGAGATTTAGTAAAATACAGAATATGTCATTATTCTATCTCTCAATATAGGACAATTCCTTTGGTTACAAATTCGCAAAGTATGACAGCGAACAGCTGAAATATAATCTAGATCATTTTTCTTTAGTTCACATGCGTCCGACCATTTAGCACGCCCATTTTCTATATTGACAGAGAAATATGCCTTGGGTTAGCCTTGAATAGACAAGACAAGTAGGCTTCACGTAATAGTACCAATATATAGAATAACGACGGGGCATCGATCCACTGTCTTTACCTCGAGATTACAATAGGTAATTTAAAAAAAGAAGGTTATTTCGTAGTTATTAAGAAAAATATTACCTGTTTTTAATAAAAGTTATATTTGAAACCTCCGATGTATAATTTGATATTTTTTTTTGATATAATAAGCCTAAGGCATTCATTGAACATCGAATAATTTCTGTAGCAGAAAATCAATATCACTGAAATCTAATACATTATTATAACGATGCAAATATTCCTAAGGGTGAATCAGCATCTTGAGATTCTATTCGAAAATTTAAGCCAAAAGTAGCAAAAATAATTTGACCAAAAAAATATTATATTTTATGAGGTCAGAAGCTACGGTTTACTTTCCGTCTCATAAAAGAATCCTCTTGTGAGCCTTAAAATAGGTAAGGGACTCTGATCTGCCGATTTCTACCTATTTAATAATCGATTATTGCTCGAGGGTTGGGACGGATTACCATATCAAAAGAATGCATGATCGCATGTCGAACGTCAATTTGATAAAACATTTGGTCCAAGAGGCGTACCTAAGCCGTTAGGCATTTTATTACTTTCACCATTCTTAAAGTATTACAATTTTCTCTATTCTGTAATTCTTTATATTTTGCTGTCATCTGTGAAAGACTCCTCAGAGACAATTGCAATCAGCTCTAACGGTCATTATTACTACGCTTGCAGATACACATAGGGTTTCATCTTGGGTTTTCGTTCTGTCCAGAAATATTATTTGCTTATGACTTTTAGCTGTTTGTAATGACACCCAACAAAATGTAGCGGTTTATTTGCATTTTTAGATAACCAATCTTACAGGTAAGTAAACCGTAATGACTAGAAGTACATAGAAAATACATAATTAACATGCCTAAGTCTAAGCAATGTGAAACATTGTTTAAACTTGGCAACATTGGCAAAATATGTTTTCAGACGTTTTAGTGAAATAATTCGTAAGGATATGTGAAGGCGATAGCAAGTCTGTAGTTATGTTAGAAGACAGCAAGAATGTGGTTTGCAAATTACTTATAGTATTTTGGAAAAAATAATACATGTCAAAATAAGGCAAATATATCTAAAAGGTTAGAATTAGAAAATGTTACATTTGTAAATAGATAACAATGGATAAAGATCCTGCAAATGCTTTGTTTGCCTCAAAAAGATGTCTCAAAATCTAGTATAGTACAGATGTATGACTAATTTTTTTAGTAACTTTATATGAAAGCTGTGGGCAAGAAAGAAGTAGTGTTATAAATTTTTGTATTCTTGGCTGACGGTTCACCTCTGATCGTCATCATCATCATCATCATCTCAGCTCATATATGTCCCACTGTTGGGCTCGAGCCTCCTCCATAATGGAAGGGTAATTGACCTACCGTTAGTACTTTTCCGTGTGGTGACCGGAGTAAGAATACTATTCACCACCCCATGTCTTACCCGTGGGTGATCGTACGAGACGACTAAGGGATATAAAACGCATATAAAAAAGAGAGAGAGAAGAGAAGAAACGAGAAGAGAGTATCGGTGTAAAGATGCGAAAGGGAATGCTCCGATGGTTTGGACATGTGGAAAGAATGCCGAACGAACGTCTGGTTAAGAAGATATACAAGGCGAAAGTGGAAGAATGTAGGTACCGGGGAGACCGAGACTAATCTTCCTAGACCAGATCGGTCATGTACTGAAGGAAGGTGGAGTCAAGAGTCTCCGAAACCGGCTAGCGTGTATGAAGAGAATTATGAATGTTGAGGAAGCGAGTGAAGTATGCAAGGATTGAGTTCTCTGGAACTCTGTTCTCTCTGCCTACCCTGCATGGCGTGATGATATGTATGTATAACATCTATGCGACAGAAGAAAAACTCTAAATAAAACCCTATACCAACACGTCTGACCAACGCGGTATAGTAGGATTTCTCAATTTCCCTCCCATTACAGAGGAGGCCTGGGCCCAACAGTGGGACATTTATGGGCTGTGATAATGATGATGATGAATTGACCTACTATACCACGCTGGTCAGACGTGCTGGTATAGGGTTTTGTTTCGAGGTTTTCTTCTCTCGCATAGAGGTTATATGCGTTTTATATCTCTTAGTCGTCTCGTACCCCACGGGTAAGATAGGGGGTGGTGAATTGTATTCTTACTCCGTCACCACACGGAATCTTCATCACTGACGGTTATTATACTGCTGCTTAATATGTTCCATGGTAGGTATGGTCTGATCAAGGTACAACGCGGTCGCATTGTATGTTATAGAGCTCTGTTTCATCTTGCTGTCAACCCAAACGGCCGAGCAAGGTGCAGTTGGATCATGGACTATTATCATTGGAACAGAATATTAATAAAAAAATATAAATAATACTAGTTACATATATAACGCTCCTTCAAACAATCCTCATAGACTCTATCTATACTAACTTTTCACATCAAAGCTTCGATTAATCAAACTTAACGATTAAGATAAGTGCAGCCCGCAGTTACTACTTTCAACATAATATCAGCTCTTTTTACCTTAAATAAGTTTCAAGTGGAGTTATTAGATTGGATTAAATTTGCTATTAAATAAATTGTTATTACTGATGCTACGAAAACTCTTCAGACTCAGTTATTAACTCAATTCAGGCTATATAATTGGTGTAGTGATCGAAGTATTGACCTTTTATGCCAAGTATTGTGAGTTCAATCTTCATATATATTATTTTTTCACAGATATAACCACAAATTGACTGCCAGACTGCACAGGTGGCGTAGTGATTAACATACCGAACTTCCGTGCTATTGCCGTGGGTTCGATTCCTACGCAGGACAATACTTTGTACAGTCCACAAACTGTTGTTCTTAGTCTGATTGTTCTGCGTTAATTATATGTTCGTAAAGTTCCCCGCAGTACCAGGTATATTTCCATAGTGCAGGGTGGTGTTAAAAAAAATACTAAAAAAATATTTTACGGTAGCAGTGTAGTACTATAGTATTACTTTAATTATGTCTTTCTTATCCACAGATTTCATATAAAGTTATTAGGGAAATATGTCATACATTTCGTATTCAGTTCAAAACCATATCCCACGAAACAAGTTTTTATTTCTTAGTACCGGTGGATATCTTATTAAAAAAAAAATGAAGATAATTATTATTGTTTTATTTATTTCTAAGAAGACAAGCGCCCACACTAAGTAATTAATGCTTATACCACAAGCTTATATTCAATGAACAGAAATAACAACCAGATTCATAACAATGATTTTATTAGCATCATCTCGGCTCATATATGTACCACTAATGGGTCTTTTCTACAATAGAAAAGAAATTGACATACTATCTCACACTGGTCAGTTGGGCTAGTATAGGCTTTTGTATCAAGTTTTCCATCTATTGTATAGCTGTTTCTTTCTACATATTATAAACCTTCGTCGTATTCTACAACACCCACAGGCAATTAAGGGTAGTATCTCTACTCCATTACTACATAGAAAACAGTAATAAAATAATAATTTAGATATCACAGAATCAACTGTCCTGCTTACGAACCGAACCTACGATTAGCCGTTCATATTGAGTGCATAGGATGCCAGTGCTTAGATCACTACGTCGATTGCGAAGTCTAAATACACACTATTACAAATTAAAGACAGTATAGATACATTATTAGAAGTTATTAATTATAGAACCGGTGACAACTATTCGTGTGCATGAGTCCTAACAATCAACCTTCCTGCCGGCATCGTATAATTTTCATATTGAATTGTCAGCAATTCAGATGTAAACCTCGATTAAACTTTATTACTCGTAAATATACAATTTAATAGACATATCGATCAATGTTAATTACCTTTTATAAAGTTAATGATACTCATGCAAGCGGCAGGTCACTGGCCACTTGAGACTTGCCGTCAGATATTATCTACAGCTTGTGCACGACGAATATGACGACTTTACTTTTTGCATTAAAAAAAAACATCTCCGAAAGATGTCTGAAGAGCGACACTGTTTCGGGGCGCGCCAAAATAAAAACAAAATGAAGCTTTGACACCATCACTTTGACGAGACGAGTCGAAATAGTCGTTTTTGCTAGTATTCAATGTCAGTTTTTAATTGCAAATAGTTATAACGATAAACCGAGTAAATTTAAAATAATGTTATTCGTGCAATCTACCGTGTATATATGAGATGGATTAATTTAATTTATTTTATTAATTTCGTCTGTTTATTTGTGTAGTACTCTACATGCCCACTCAGTGTTGCCGTATGGCTTGACCGATCAGGACATCAAAATTGATAATTATTCAGATGTATCTGCCAGTAAAATTTCAGTAAAACGATCTATTAAAATTAAAACATTTGAAACATACAATAGGTAGTGTAAAATAAAATGAAAAGAATCTCCATTAAAATATAAAATAAAAAAAAAATAAAAAAATCACGATTGACTGTAGGTTTCATGAAGTGGGTTATGTTTTGAAAAGTTGTCCTAAGCAACAAATATATATGGTACCCGAAAGGGTAACCCGGCGTGCTGGCCACGGATGGCAAGGAAACGGTACCAGTGGCCGGCCCAATGGCGATGGGGAGGGACGCGGTGGCTTATGGGGCCACGCGCTACGCTTCCGTCGCCTCGGACGGAACAGGCGGCGTATGTCCGGGCCATAGCCTGTCCAAAAAAAAAAGCAAAAAATATATGCGAGGTGTAAATATGGTGAGAATGTGATCCCTTGTGAGAATGTGATCGCATAAGCATGTAATGCAGGAGTGCCAACGGCTGGCAACCGTTTTCCTATCAGAGAATTTTTAGAGTTAGAACGAAGTAATCTCTTGGAATATTTTATTTATTATATAGAGTGTTCCCGTATAACATCCACATAAAAGAAACTTAAACTTTTTCATTACTTAATCAAAATAAAATATATATAATTACGGTGATTTTTTTCAATAAGTCTTTATTCTAATTTAATTGAAACATATTCTATTCGTACTTATACTTTGTGACTTCGATTGTGTTAATATAGACTTTGTCAATCAAGTAACTTGTAAACGACAATAGTTCCAGGTTAATACTTACTATCCACCTTATTTATAAAACTATCTAAATCAAGTGTTATTCAGACCTAATACTTAAATGAAATCTACTAAATCGTTTTCTCTATTATCACTTACCAAGAACTGGAAAGTTATCACGAACTCCTTGAATGAGCCTAAATATGGTATAATCTCACATCAAATAATTTAATCATCATCATTCTCTTCTTCTTATCCCAATTATTTGGGGTCGATGTACTGTTCTTTCATAGTATTGTAGAAGTTATTGGCAATAGTTTTATGACCGACCGCCTACCTGACGTCAAGCCTCCTTGGGAATGTAATTGTTGACCAAACGGCGTGAGATGGAGTTGGCCCAGGCCGTTATAAGGCTCTTAATCGCCTTTTACGACATCCACGATACATACATCAAATAATTTAATATTATAATTATTTTCTCTAATGTCTAATTTTATTTTTGTTGTAAAAAAACAAATATATGGCATTATGGAAGTTAATTTTACTGCGATAAAATTTGTATAAAAGCTTTTATATCCTATGCTTACATAAATCCTTCACAAATATTATATTATGCTCACGTCCAGCTTTTGACGTCGCCAAGCAAAATGACGAGTGATATACACATACTTTAACAACTGCTGTTACGAGACTTGAAAATAAATTCGTATCTTGTTGAATATACGCAAACGAAATAAACAAGCATTGACGAAAACGACGGTAAAAGAGTCGCCTGTCTGATTGAAAATTCCGTTGCTTATACAGGGAATCCACTAGTGGTAACGGTTTCGACTAAAACTAGGATAGTTTGTTGAAAACGCCATATTGGAACGAACAGCGACAGATTAGTTTCAAATATAGATACAAGTTGATTTTAAACAGCATAGTTTATATGCAGGCGATGTACATGAAGAAGTCTACCCGCAGGGTGTAGTTTGACGATCAAAGCGTTTGTAGATACACATAGAAGAAAATAGAAAACCATTAAGATAAGAACGATATCAGTTTATAATAGTTGTTTTAGATACGATATTAGTGGCAAAAAGGATAGGCTTGCTATTTATGTATGTACTCCTAAGTTGGTTAATCTCTGTTGTGACGGAGTAGGAATATAATTCACTATCCTGTTCATTGCCCCTAAGAGTCATAAAATTAAATTAAGAGATATAATATCCAGACTATATGTATGCAAGAGAAAGGTAAAAATCGAAATAAAGACATTTACCTAATGGTCTGCCAGGCTTGGTGTATTTTTTATTGCTTATGGTGGTGAACAAGCCAGCAGCACACCTGATAGTATTACTACCACTCCTGGATCCTTGCAATACTAAGGATATAACTGAACTGATTCCTACCAACCAAAACTCATCCAGAAAATTAGATTTTTAGCTCTTTCAAACGAATCGCTCATTGCCACTGCTCAGACGTCGTTTTCTGCGAGAGTGTGGTACTATTCTGGACGGACCGCCTTGCGGCTGTAGACAGAGAACTGTCAACGGTGTGTCTTCTATTTTGGAGGAGGCCCAAGTACCGCAGTGGGATGTTATGAGCTGATATGATACGGATAAAGGTGGTTGGAACCTAATATAGGTTACAAAAAATGTTTATAATTATAACATCTATTCTGTAACCTATTTTTGTGATATAAGTGCATATCAGAATAATTCTGTTATTATGAACACTACGTTCATATGCCACTGATATTTCTAATTAGCAGATCGAATAGAAGTTGCTCTGTGTAAATTTAAATTATGTTTGATTACCGCAATAATTTTAGCTATTAAAGATATTGTTTTATCAAGAAAAATACCCTGCTCTAGGGAAGTGCGGCTTGCATTACGGAAAATTTTACTAACATAATTAACGAACAGATTCAGATCAACTGTAATAAGACTAATAAAAATAATAAGACTAAACTGAACCTTACGAGGTATTTCACAAACATATAATTTACGAACACAGAACCAGAATACCAATTTTTGGATCACATAAAGTATTGTCCTACATGGTATCAAACCCAAGACATCTGGCATGGTATGTATCTTAACCACTACGCTATACACATACGTACTACACACGTAGCCAATATAATATTGATTTATACCATATAGTTATATAGAACAAAAATACTGCTTAAATCTTCTTCTTATATATTGGCAATCAGCTACTTATTACAGCTATTGGTGCCAGTGTCAAGTTATAAATATCTTCATGTTTTTAGTCTTTCAGGTTAGTCATTGTCTAAGTCAATTTGTTAACATTAACAGTGCAATGGCCACACTGTTAATGGTATCTTGT
Organism: Lymantria monacha; assembly: GCA_905163515.2. Classification (NCBI taxonomy): domain Eukaryota; kingdom Metazoa; phylum Arthropoda; class Insecta; order Lepidoptera; family Erebidae; genus Lymantria; species Lymantria monacha. The sequence continues at coordinate 19,080,341 of LR991094.1, read as the reverse complement.
GGAAATTTTGATGAAAAACGAAATAGTTGTAAAGCACTTTTATATGATATTCACTACATCCCAGCAGTTCTGTCACATTACATTACAAAAAAAAATGCATCAAACTTATCTAATATAACACGTTAAAACACTAAGATATCTAATATAATACAAGAGCACCACATGACGTTTTCAAATTCCCGTCAAAAGTCCTACTGCTTAAATCATTCATCCATTAGCATATTGACAACTACTGTTGCTTATAGCCTTTCAATGCGGATAATGTCAAAATGCTCACGCTTGTTAGGTGGGTTAACGATTATAATTAGTGTTATAAATTCAAGAGAATATTGTTACTCATAATTATTGATCCCTTCCTTTATTTTTATAACTACAGTGGTAAAATGCGGTATCATAAGGAACGAATAAGAATACGATTTTTTGTCCGTTTCTACACTAGAAATGCTTAAATGTAAGGTTATAGACCTTATATATATATATATATATATATATATATATATATATATATATTATATTTTAAGGATTCATTTAATGTCTTACAATAAAAAGAATACGAATATAATTGCGTCTCAACTCTCAACATTGCGGTTCATACTAAATATTTATTACATTTTATTTTGATGTCTCATATTTTTTGTTTTGCACAAAGTGTTGGTAGTATATTAAATTTAAACTGCAAAATTATTTTCCTTTCATCTTTCCTTTCATTTTTAAAGACTTACGAATGCTCATTCATTTTTAATATTGCAATAAATATTTTCTATTTTATTACTCTTCAACAACCTTATTTAATCGAATGTTTTTTTCAAAGGTTTTTAGTATTAAGAGTAGTTTTCTGCAAAAGGTTAGTTCTGTTAACAAATTGTAGATCGATATGTATATGGAAATTAACAAGAAATGATAACAAGAAATGATAACTTGGGCAAAAGGAACGTTGATATTGTTTTATTTAACCTAAAACTTTATTATGTACGGATGACGAAGAATAAAAAGCCGAAATAAACCTTATATCAAACAAAAACGCGGTTGGGTTGGTGTACTAGGACGATTATTCTCTCTTTATGACTAAATTCCGTATAAGAACTATAAAGAAAAACTTAATTAGAATTATATGCCTGACGACATAAACGCGAGAAATACAGTACAATAATTTTATAATTATTGTACAAAAACATAACTGAAGAGTCTGACGCCCGTTTCCTAGAACATAAATTTACTTAAAATTTACTAAAAATTTACTATTACTACTAATACTTTGAGGCTCCTAAGCTCTCGCTATTTTAAACATTGTACTTTAAAATTAAACAGTCTATATTGCGTTAGCGTGCCAATAAATGACCATAAATATACTCTACTTTACCAACTATTAATCTAGTATAAAAATAATAACAAATAATAAAGTCGTTGAATGTAGAGCAAAGTGTTAATAATACTATCGTGTGAGCTTGCTGTCGAAGAAAATTGCTCAATCGAGTGGTGGCCAGGTCAAGCGTGACTCACTTCATAACAATGTAATAACCATCCAACGTACGGCTTATTGACCTATTAGCTTTTCACTACTTGAATATTTATAGGCAACGATAAGAGACGAAGTACTCTACCAGTAATTACCCAGCTTATTCAAAATTTACCTTGGTACTTTGCGTAGTCGGTCTTCGTGTATAATATTATAACTAGTTGTAACTAATATTGTATTTCCAACTAGAAGCCTACAAACTAATCAAACGCCAATATTGATTTTAAATACCACTAAAACTTTCAACATAGTTTTAATAATAAATCTGAATATTTAGGACTAGCGACATAACTAAAACCGACCTGTACTTTTCGTTCTTATACTAGTAAATTTTAGTCTTATTATATCCTCCAGTTATTAGGATGGAAATGTGCATTATCGTCACCAGACTTTTGTATGATGACCGTATCTTATCAGTCTCAATAAATTTAGTTATAAATAATTATATATAAAATAATTATTACTGATGTATGGTAGCGGCTACAAATACTTTTTTTTTTGTTTTGTTTACGCTGTGGAAATGCTTTTACGCACTATCCCCCGCCAGTGACAGACGGGGGGGGTGTGGGACTCGCCGGCCATAGATAGTTGGCAGCCGGAATACCCACTAAAACCAGCAGCGGTCCCTTCCGCGCTTTAACGGGATGCCGGAGAGATCGTCTAATAACATTCTATCCCCGACACCCCTACGCTTGGCCATCTGGCCACGACCAGTCAGCCGTCAAGGCGGTGGGAGGAGGTGCGCGTAGCGGCGCCTCCCTCTCCCTGGTCGCCGCCGGCGGAGCGAGTTCGCAGACGCGAGTGCTTCGCGTTCCCGCTCCGCGGCCTCCTTTGCAGAGATGACTTCCTCGCAAAAGGAGACCATCGACGTCCAGTGCCTGTCGCTGTCAAGCATCTTGTTGATGACGGTTGACAACGACAGATCCGTTCCAATGACCGCCGACAGGTTGCGGCGCTGAGGCCCCCAGGCGGGACATACCTCCAGGGTGTGACGCGCGTCATCGATTTGCGCGCCACACTCATGGCATCCAGGGGCCTCTTCACGTCCAATTCGGTGCAGGTACTTACCGAAGACCCCGTGTCCGGTAAGTACCTGCGTCAGCCTGAAGGACAGGTTGCCGTGCCTTCGTGTCGTCCAGCGGTGAAGGTGGGGCGCTACCGCCTCAACGGTCCCCCGTCCTGCTACGGGGGACTCTAGTTCCACCCTCCACCGCTGGACTAGTGCCCTTCGAGCCGCTTCTTTCGCCCTGCTCAGTCCCCTCGTGGTGACGCATTCACCATTTGCCCGCGCCGCAGCGCAGAACTGGTAGGCTTCCGCCTGAGCCCTAGCCTGAAGTGACCAGGGCGGATCACCCGCCAACAATGTAGTTGCAGTCCAGGACACCGTACGGTACCCCCGTATTTTCCTCACCGCCATGGCCCTCTGCGCCTTGCGTAGTAAAGCTTTATTGGAGGTGGTGAGTGACTGCGACCAGATCGGGGCACCATACAGCGCCATAGACCGCAAGATACCGGCATAAAGCCGCCGGCAGGACGATCCGGGACCTCCAGTATTGGGCAGAAGCCTACCCAGCGCCGCGGCCGACTTTGAAAGCCTAGGGACGAGCTGGGCAAAATGCGACCCAAAATTCCACTTACTGTCCAGGTGCAGACCCAGGTACTTCTTCCGGTTCTGTACCGGCACGGCAACCCCAGACACACTGAGTTGTGACCCTCGGGGAAGACCTTGGCTGGGACCATAAAATAGGAGGGCCTCTGTCTTCTCCAATGAGACCCTCAGGTCCAACTTGCCAATCCGGTGAACAACGAGCGCTACTCCGACTCTTGCCAGTCGGGCGGCGTTGCGGAAGTCAGCCTCCCTCACCGTGATGAGGGTGAGGACGAATACTACCAACCCTTATTTTGCTCGTGTATGTCGTAAAAGACGACTAAGACAATTATGATAACCTGGGCCAACTCCATCTGATGCCGTTTGATCAACAAATACATTCCCAAGGAGGGTTGACCTCTGGCAGGCAGCCGGTCATAAAACTATTGCCTGAAACTACTGATTCGAGAGACATGAAATTTTGATCGTAGTTTCTTTTTATAACGTAGAGATCCACTAAGAACGGATTTTACGAAATTCCACCCCTAAGGGGGTGAAACAGTGTGGCAAAGTTTGTATGGAGAGAAACAAAAATCTTCATTGATTCTTTTCTAATTACGCACAAATATTCTTCGGTAAAAATAAATAAACACCTATTTCAGCATTTGTCAATTTTCATCCTCTGAGGGTGTAAATTAGGCCTACGAAGCGGGTTAGACGACTGATTGGCGCCGAGCCGATACTATTGAAGCTAGAAATATGAAATTTTGTCTGTAGTTTTTTATTATGATCTAGATTTCTATTACAAAAGGGTTTGACGAAATTCTACCCCTAAGGTGGTGAAACAGTGTGACAAAGTTTTATAGGGACAAAAAAAAAAACTTTATCGAGTCTTTTCAAATTACGTACAGATATTCTTCGATAAAAATAAATAAACACGTGTTTCATCATTTGTCAATTTTCACCCTCTGGGGGTGTCAATTAGGCCTGCGAAGCTGCTTGGATGACTCATTAGCACCGAGCCGATACTATTGAAACTAGAAACATGATATTATGACTGTAGTTTCTTTTTATGGTCTAGAGTTCTACTAAGAAAGGATTTGACGAAATTCCACCCCAAGGGGGTAAAACAGAGTGACAAAGTTTATATGGGGCGAAAAAAATCTTTATCGATTCTTTTCAAATATGTACAAATATTCTTCGGTAAAAACACATAAACACGTGTTTCAGAAATTGTCCATTTTCACACTCTGGGTGTTGAAATGAAGCATAAGACGCTGGTTGACCGCCGAGCCGAAACTACTAAAGCTAAAAACATGAAATTTTGACGGTAGTTGCTTTTAATGACGTAGGGATCCAGGGGGTGAAACAGAGTGTCAAAGTTTATATGGAAAAGAAAAACCTTTTATCGATTCTTTTTAAATTACGTACAAATATTCTTCGGTAAAAATAAATAAACATGTGTTGCAGCATTTGTCAATTCAACCTTTACACATTTTCACCCTTTACCTAAGAAGCTGGTTGAATGACTCATTACCGCTGTTTCAAAATAAATTCCTCCAAAAGTCAGGTAGTTCTTGCACCGGAAGGTATTACTGTGAATGTTCTGTATAAAGATGTGCTACACTGATATGTGTAGGTACCCTTTCTTTTTTTTTTTTTTTTGGTGGTCTATGGATGCGTCTCGCCCCGCCAAATCGGTCCGAGGTGACGAAGAAGGCGGCGCGTGACCCCATAGACCCACCGTAAAACTCCTCTCTCTTCGCCGTGCGAGCGGGCCACTGGGACCCGATTTTTAACTTCGGTGGGTATGTGTAGGTACCTTAACAGCTTTATACAAAAAACACAGGATATGAAAGGCAATATAGTTTATAGAATGAATTGAAATATAGCTTTCTGTTTACCTCTGTTACAGTTTTCATCCTCTGAAAGTGAAATAGGGGATTTTATTTTTTTGCGGTGATACTTTTATTCGAATCCTATTGCGTTAATAATTAGGACAGATAAGTACCAAATAGCCTCTTAATTTTATTATATTGAGACTCACTAACACAGAAACACAGGTCTATGATAGTGTGTGCTACAAGTGATGACTTAAGGCACAGAAACGTGATTCTTAACTGTAGACCTCATAACAAAGCTCAAAGTCGCTCAGCGTGCTATGGAGCGGGCTATGTTTGGGTTTTCTCTGCGTCACTCGACGAACCGATAACTGTTGGGGAAGAAAGGTTCTCGAGTGGCGACCACGTATCGGACATCGTAGTGTTGATCGTCCAATGGTGGCTCGACGACCTGGTAAAGGTTGCTGGGAATCATTGGATGCGGGTGGCACTAGACCTGCGGTCTTTTCTCTTTATAGTGAAATATGAAGGAGGCCTACGTCCAGCAGTGGATTATAAAAGGCTGAGAGACTCACTAAAAATATATATTTTGGAAATGAGTCAGCAGCTAAGGGCGTGGATAGGGGGATAAAAATTATTTTGATATTTCTGATATTTTCAACCTACTATAGAAATAATGGCAATCATTGTGAACCTCATATTCGCCAACAGTTAGGTAATTCTTGCACAGAGAAGAGAAATATAGAGAAAATCTGAGACTACACTAACATATGTATGTTAATCTTTTTTAATGAACAGAAACAGAACATATTCCGTTCTCTATTGGACGTAAGCCTTCCCCACAGATGAGATGAGTGCAGCAATTGCTACGCTTGGCAGGCGGGTTAGCATAGCAGTGCGTCCTTATACGTTTCCCAGAAAGAGGCTGCAGCACATTCTGCAGATGAGACCAACTCTGCTGTTGAAACAAAACTGTCAAATAAGGGTTGGCGATAATTATATTCTTATCCCATCGCCACACGGTAAATAGGATATTAAAGGCAATATAATTTGCAGAATGAATAGAACCTTAAACAACCTTTTTCTTTAGTGATCGGCTATGTTATATAGACACATCCCGCCCAATCCGTAAGAGGCGACGCATGACGCTATAACCCGCCGTACGCGTACCTCTACGCCGTGTGGGCGGGCCACTGCAACCGAATGTTTTTAGCGGTTGCCCATCCGATGGGTTACTCTTTCAGTTGTCATCTCGAGTCGAAACCCTCACGCAATGAACTGCACTACAGGTATTCACGCCTGCACCGCCCAAAGCACCGACGGTAGAGCGTGTCACCGTAGAGTATTTTCTCTACGACCCGCCCTATTGCCTAATTCCGTTAGACAACTAACTCGCAGAAGGCGGCGACCATATCCCAGTTTCTCACGCTGTTGAGCATTGTCCTAGCGACAACCCTTCAACACCTTGCATTGTTTTTTCTATTTGCCTCTGTCAGAGATGACTTCTGCGTGGACGAAGTCGCGGGCAAAAGCTAGTAACTATTATTTATGTTAGTGCTGCTGAAATAAGGACATTTGAGATCTTTAATAGAGCGATCAAACCTAATATTAAAAGAGAAATTTCTAATTTACATTGTACTTATTTGTCTAAGGTCTTGTTCTTCTACTTTTGAGCCTATATATGTCCCAGTTTAGGGCTCAGGCTTCCTCTACAATAGGAGTGAGTTGTTAATGCGCGACCACATAGACCCGCCCAACAGCGTACCTATGGACTCCATGCGAGTGGGCCACCGGAATCCGATCTTTGTCTTCGGTGGCCCACCCGGCGGTCTATCCTCACCGGTATCCTCTTGAGTTAACTCTCCGGCAGTTTTCGCCGTCGTGGCGTTGTCCTCACGTGATGGCCTCACTCCGGGTGACTAGACTAATCCCCGGTCCGATCACCCGATGCATCAGCTAGGCGACATCAGGCGCAGGCGGCAACCCGAGTCTCCGTAGAGGATATCCTCTCAGACTCGTTCCGCAGTCTCCTTCTGCGACACAACAGTCTCACAGAAGGTGGCCACTGCGTCCCAATTTCTGTTACTGTCAACCATTGCTTTCACGAGGGTCGGTGACGAGAGGTCGGCTTCGATGGCAGCGACGAGGCCACGCGCGGGCGAGGGCGCTGCTGAGCTCAGGTTGTATAAACCTCAAGCGTATACTGTGCCGTGTCCTCGTCACCGGCGAACTGTTAGTAGGATGGAGTCATCTTCCTCCTTGCGACCGTGTACAGGTACTTGCCGAAGCATCCATGCCACGACAAGACCTGCACCTGCTGGAAAGATAGATCTCCGTGCCGCCGCTCCATCCATTCAATCAGTACAGCCCAGAGGGCCTCAATAGTACGAACACCGAATCGAGGCTTCCTCAGTCGCGTTACTCAACGGGCAATGAAATCCCGACGGGCGTCCTCACGCCAGGCGGTCAGTTCGCTAGGCGACACAACGCCGCCTTCGTCGCGTATTGCAGACACCCGCTGATAGAGATTGAGGAGCATCTTCGCCTCTAAGTCCCACGGGGTTGTTCCGGCCAATGCACACGCCACTGCGGTCGCCACCGTGTAGAAACCGCGAATGGCGCTGACCATCATGACTCTCTGTGGACGCCACAGAAGAGCCTTAAGTCGGACGGTTAGAGACCTCACCTATACGGGTGTGCACCGTAAAGCGTCATTGAGCGGATCACAATAAAAAATACCTAGTATTATAGCTTACTAACCGACCCGGCACACTTTGTTTCACCTAACAGTTAATGAATGAGCAGATTTCGACTATTTCAAAATAATTAAGTTATTTTTTTATTATGGTAATAAATATGAATATTATATAACTCTAACAAATCAAGTATTTTAATAACGTGCTAGCAAGATCTTTATCTTGCTAGCACGTTAAGTATACGACATTTTTCTTTATACACATTAAAAATTATCTAATTGTTAATCTCTGAGATTTGCTCGAAGATTTCGCATTGTTAACCGAGCCGTTTCACGGGCTGCCTCGCTTTAGTCTTGTAATTAAGAATCATGACTAATAAGGCCCCACCCTTATTAACGCGGCCGTCTTCCCATGCAATATCTTGTTCTTCTGCCGTGGTTACATTCGTGATGTTTTGAATTCTAATTGCGTTACGGCTTAGTCGTGAAAGATTTCATCTTATGGATGAAGATGAAGATTTCATCTACACTGGCCGGTCAAATTTAATTTCATCTTTTCGCGGTGCTTTCCCACTAAACCATTATACCACGTAATGACGTGAGCTGCCAGTTTCGTTTTGTTACATCATCAACAAATGAACCTTTAGAGCTGATGTTTTTTTTTTATTAATTTATATCATATTTTAATATCCTATATCCCGGACAATAACAATTTCAAAAACAAAAAAATTAAAATAATTGGTTCAGCCATTCTCGAGTTATAAATGTCTAACACTTACACTGTACTAACACAACTTTCTTTTATATATATAGATTTGATGAGTCATTGTAAATCCGGCCCCAGATTTTCACCAGCACTAAGCAAATAGACCTTGTGGAGTTCAAAAAACTTTATTCGATTTTTAGACACATACCAGTGTCAAACATATATAAACTCGTTACTCTTACTAATTACTCTTTACGTTAGTAAAACAAAAACTTTTTATTTACGTGTAATAATTAAATAATACAATAATAATTAAAGAATACATTCATAATTCGCTTATACTGCCAACTACGCAGTGAGTCTTCTCTTTGAATAGTTATGCTTCGATTGCACCATGCACCAGTGGCCTAAGGTGACAGAAAGGTAACTCTCTCTAATTCTTTTGGGTAGGCTACCAGCATCATTGTTTCGATTTTGGGTAATAATACACATGAGCGTCCATTTCTTGAGTATACTGCATCTTATACATCCATCTGCGGTGATCATAATATAACTTAGGTCCAATGACTTGTTTGGTGTATACTATCTGCTTTTTAGTAGACTTTTACTGGTATGGGTAGCCTTGATTATAATTGGTATACAATTCTCAGCCCTTTAACCACAGTTTACGGGGATTTCATTGGATTTAAAACTAACAATGAAACATTAAATTCAAATAATATTAATTACATATAGTTAGAGCCTTTGTTTCTGCTTTGTATAATATATCTTTATATATACTCTTAGAAACCAGATCAGAAGAGGCTTTTTTTAAAATTAATATTTCCGCACGGTTCAACAACCAATTTATTAAATTTACACAAAATCAGATTATCTAACAATTAAAATAAATAAGTCCTAAATAATCACTTAATTACACAATCACTAATCGGTAAACTAAATCTGCTTCTAACGACAAGACAAAGAAAAACTAAAATGACAAAAAAAAACACACGACCGAACTACCTGTCGCAACGAGCGACGAAAACAGAATGTCCCCGACTACCGTCGACACTCGCTTATATAGGCATCTTTCCCATTACTACTTTTATATTTCCTACACGGCCTCTCCTGACAGGAGTCCGTCCTCGGGCTCTATTATTAACTTTCAAGATCCGTGTTCAGAATTGGTACAGAAGGCCAGGTACTCTCTTCGTTTGCAGTAGATGCAATAGGTTCTAAGTGTGTTTGTATCCCAGAAGGACCCGGTTGCGGTTCCATCACTTCCACAGGCTGTTCAACATCGGGAGGCAGGTCGGCACCAGGAGAGAACGCCTCTCCTTCATTGTCTGCGTCTGTAACAAAGAAATGCACGCACAGATTTCTTCAATACAGCACAGACAGTGCTGGCCAACAAAATTTTTACAAGCTCAACCATGTGACGATGTTTAGGTATCTCAGCTCCAGGACAACTGACTGTTAACATCAAGTTTCAGAGCACTCGAGGATACCGTGTCTGATATTCTCCAAAACAGTTGCTTATTCCAAACCAAGAGACTCAACTTCTAGGACAATCGTATCCGATATACCTCCAAGAACGGTTATCCCAAGCTAAGAGTCCCTCCTAGGATAACCTGTCCGATATACCTCCAGAACGAGGTTATCCCGGGCCCAAAGTTCTACCTAGAATAACCTTTCCGATGTACCTCCAGGACAAGGTAATTCAAAGCTTAAAGTTCTCCTAGGATACCCAGTCCGATATACCTCCAGGACATGGTTATCCCAGGCCCGAAGTCTCCTTAGGGCAACCAGTCCGATATACCTCCAAGATGGTTACCCGAGGCCTGAAGTCCCTCCCAAGATACCCAGTCCGATATACCTCCAAGACATGGTTATCCCAGGCCTAAGGACTTAGAGACAAACACTCGCGCCACTCTAAGTGGTTCAACTTCCCTCTGCTTTAGTCCCGAGACTATGAGAGATTCGTATCACAAAATGACGGTAATCGAGATAAATAAAATACGGTGGATATTTACACCCACTCTCAAAGTCTCAAAATCTCAAGTAAAAATAAATCAATAACTTAGCTGCAGCTCATAGCGACCGTGTGGAAGTATCTTCATCACCCGATACGGTCCTCGCATACACGAGTCTAGCTTCCCGGTTGACTGCGCATCCTGTCTGACCCGTCTTTCTTCTTCACTAACAGGATCGGACTCGCGTAGTCTGGCTCTGATTCTTCTATAATTCGTTTATCGAGCAAATCCTTGGATATGTCCCGAACACGAAGCGTTTCGGCCTGCGACAACTGGTACGGTCGGTAATACACAGGTGTGCTAGTTTTTAATTTAATTGTCATACATCCCGTGTTTACCGTGGAAGTTGCAGTCCCGGTAATTAAATATTTAGAAAATTGATCAATTATCCCTAGCGATTTTTCTAAATCATTATCTACTAATGGTGTACTAATTTGTGTTACATTTTCTGATTGAACGTTCATCACTGTCTCTGAATTATATATAGCTCTAGTGAGTAGCTGGCGATCTTTAGTACGTACGTATCTAATTCCTTCTCTATTTAAAACATCGGTACCTATGATAACCGACACGTTCATGTACTCGGCGGATACCGCAAACAAATCAACTTCAAGGGTCAAACCGTCAAACTCGATAGGTAGCGTAACATAATACGTGCTTTCGATTGCCTGACTACCTAGCCCCTTCAAAATTCGAAACGCCGGAGTACGCGAGCATTTAAAATGCTTCACCAGTGATGTCGAAATTAACGAGATAGTGGAACCGCTATCGATCAGAACCTCAACCGGCACATTTTGTATTACGGCTGCTGTGACGTCCCTGACTGGACATAATCGTCGCAAAAATTTACACTGTCCTTGTTCGAAGCTTCCGCACGCTGCTTAACGAAACAAGTTTCGGCTTTGTGTCCCGGTCTCTTATAATACGTACAAGGCTCGGGCCTAGACGCTACAAACGCAGGTGATGGCAGCTTAACCCCTTCACTGTTACGCGATTGTTCAGTTCTAGGTCTCTTACACGAAGCCTGTCTATGCCCTAACTGACCGCAGGAGAAGCACTTAACATCATTGATGCTACGTTTACGCGAAAACTCCATAGAACGTCTACCCATTGTAACGTTTCGCAAATCGGGACGCGAGGAGAGCTGTTTCATACCGTTGTTCGTTTTTGGTTTAACGTAGATTGAAAAGAATTCGACCATATTTTCAGGTAACAATTTGGCATTCGTTGCTGAAGCCCTAATATTCGGATCAGTGATACCGCGAATAATTATAGCCGAAATAAGCTCGTCACTAAGTCCCCGTACTATACGTAAACGAAGCAATGACCGGCGTACATATTCTGCGTACGTGGTATAGTTATCAGAGTTTTTCGTCGTAACTTCGAACAATATCCCTGCGAAATCTGGTACTTTACGACATAAGGATTTAAACTCTTTCTTAAAATTAGTCCAACTACGGTCGCTGGAGACCCATTCTTTGAGCCACGACTTCGCATCTCTTAACAAACAATTTCCTATACGCGAAAGGCATTTAAAGTCATTCCAAATGTTTAAGATTTTCGCGCGATCTACTTCTAAACACCAATCGTCAAAGTTATGTAAGTTTGGGTCGAAATTAGAAATATAGTAGTGTTGTGACGGTTTGCCTGCAGCACTAATTGAACGAATGGCACTTGCAATGCAATCGGTTACACTAGCCTTTACCGAATCTAATGGCATACCCGCGTTTTTTGTGTCGCGGTCCGTGGACTGCGTTGGTGACATGATCGAGCGAGATCGAGAACTGCGGCGAAGGTCACAATCGCGAGTAGTATCACGTCGAGCCACAGGTGAGCGTGAAACCGAACGACGTCTTAACGGCGATAGTTGACGCACGTTACGAGATTCGCGACGATCCGGAATACGAGCTCTATCACGGTTACGCGACGGTGTTCGCAATTGTCGTGATATCTGCTTACCTCGGATGCTAGTGGACATTAAGTCTTCATTACGTGTTTCTTCACGACCTCGTGAATGCACAGACACGCGACCCGATGATGAACCTGGCAAGGGCGACGCCCTTGTTTTCGCCTCTAACACCTTAAGCCGAGACATCATTGCCTTCATTTCAAGTCTCAACATGTTATTCTCATCAACAGATTGCTCGCGGGACCTATTAATCTGACTATCGCGACGAGATTCATTATCACGACCACTGCGACTACAGTTACGTTCACGTTCGGACATCCTAACAAGTAAAACGATTGACGATAACTAAAACAAATCACTGCGTAAAACACGAACGCAACTAAAAGCCTACCGTACACCTAATAAATCTAATTCACTCAAACGGCCGTCCTAAATAACAATAACACGGTATTTTAAAGTTGAATTTGACCGTTACATAAAAATCAGACAAAAAAAATTCACATGTGGGTAGTCAAAGTTACGAAAAATTATTGAAATTAACGAACTAAGCCAAGCCGAAATGGGCCTAAAAAGTAAGAATCCCACTTCTGATCTTAGAAACCAGATCAGAAGAGGCTTTTTTTTAAATTAATATTTCCGCACGGTTCAACAACCAATTTATTAAATTTACACAAAATCAGATTATCTAACAATTAAAATAAATAAGTCCTAAATAATCACTTAATTACACAATCACTAATCGGTAAACTAAATCTGCTTCTAATGACAAGACAAAGAAAAACTAAAATGACAAAAAAAAACACACGACCGAACTACCTGTCGCTACGAGCGACGAAAACAGAATGTTCCCGACTACCGTCGACACTCGCTTATATAGGCATCTTTCCCATTACTACTTTTATATTTCCTACAATACTTTATCATCAAAATCAGCCCATTTTATCAATTTTTCTATTTCTGGTAGATAGGTTAGAAGTATGACTGTATTAATAGTGAAAACAGAACAAAAAACAAAATATGAACAAAATTTTTAAGATTTAATATATAGATCGTGGACTTACTTATGGTACACATAGAGAGATCTCTGTTTATCCATGTCATGCCTCACGCAGTCCATCTATCTTTTCTTTAGTTTTCCCTAAAGCTTTCAACATTCATACTTAAAACTTTTCTCACAACATTATTTTCAACCGGTCTCATCATTGGACATGTGTCCATACCATGTCAACCTTTCATTCCTTAACTTTTCCGTTACTGGCGCAACTTTCAAACTTCCTCTAATATTCAAATTACTAAAATTTTTAGCATTGAATATGCTTAATGATTTATAAATACCCGATTACGAAACGAAAAATGATGTCACTAGCGGGGTTCGAGCCCGCACCTATTGGGAATCCGGCCCAATCATGCTGCCACTTACACCATCGTGAACTATTTTAGGACATGTAATTTTCGCTTCATATTATATCTTACCTGTCCTGTATTTGTCCGTCCTGTACTGTATTTGTACCTGTCCTGTATTTGTTGTGTTATATATGTCCCACAGTTGGTCTCGAACCTCCTTCATCATTATGGGGAATTGAATTACTATACTACGTTGGTCAGACGTGTTAGTGTACGGTTTGCCTGCTCTTGCATGTATTATATGCATTTTATATTTCTTAGTCGTCTCTTATGATCACCCACGAGTAAGATAGTGAGTGGTGAATTATATTCTTACTTCGTCACCATACGGAAAATTATAAGTACTATATTTACGAATAAATTATTTATTTAGATTGTTTTGATTCTAATTATTTAGAAACTCCTATTTTAGTATAAACTTTAATCGCTGAATAAAAGATCTTAAGCCTTATAATTTTAGCACCAAGGACACATAATTATTATAAATTTTAATTTTAAATACGTACGAAGCAACGAAATGAATAAGTTATTATTTTAACATTTCACTTTGTCGTGAATTATAACGTTACATCTTAGTATTTACAGGTGGTTTCTTCTGAGATATAATGAGAGAGACGTAGTTTGTTCAGTCTTGAGCGCCTGCGGCTGCAGCATTTTGTAGTACAAGACAAAGAGAGCAAACTCGTGTATATAATATAAATAATTACATCGTTATATTAGACTAGAGAATGTTTTATACAATTTATATATAAGCAAACGGTGACTGCTGTACTAACCATTGGACTGGAAAATTGCTATTCTTTATTGTGATTCCTTCCTTTGATATCTTCTAAAACCATGTACTATAATAAAAGAATTTGCCTTAACATTTTGTGTTTGCTATAGGAAGTTTGTCTTTGTTCTAATAAGAAACATATTACCATACATATTTCCATGTATATTTTCATTCATATTTACATATTTTTGTGTGGAGATGGAGTAGAAATACAATTCATCACCTTATCTCTTGTTGGGTATCGTAAAAGACGGCTAACAAATATAATATATGTGTTACATATAAGTGAAGTGAAGTGTTCTATACAAAAGAAGCAAAACTCGAAAAGCCCTTATGTCTGCAAGTCCGAGCTGCGTAGTATTACAGTACCTTAATTTCGCTTTTACGGTGGACGAGGCCCGAGCCCAACAGTGAGTGGGACATATATGGGTTGAGATCATGTATATGAGCTATTATGAAATATACATTTTGTTATTCAAAGTAGTCCTCTTTCTTCTAATTAAGATAGTAATGGACTGACGACGGCTTTATTATACTACTACCTTATATTTATAATATATATGTTTATGTACTTACCTTCTTTTATATGTATTAATATATGTTTCAAAACATGATTATAATGTATAAAGCTTTTAAACATTCTACACCTATTCTCATTCATTTGTAATAATGAAAAAAAGGCGATTTCAACGTTTATTGATAGGATGCAGGGTGTAGGTACCGGGGGAGACCGAGACTCACCTACCTAGACCAGATTGGTCACGTACTGAAGGAAGGTGGAGTCAAGAGTCTCCGAAACCAGCGAGCGTGTATGAAGATGATTATGAATGTTGAGGAAGCGAGTGAAGTAGTGCAAGGATTCAAGGATGCAAGGAGGTTCTCTCTGCCTACCCTGCAATGGATATGGCGTAATGATATGTATGTATGTATTTTAATGATCTAAATGCGACATCTTGTACCGAATGTTCTGGGTTCGACGTTATATAAACGAGTTTTGTTTATAACATTAGCTAAGGAAAAGGATTTATTCCCTAGTTCGTTTTGTAGTTTTTACAAAAAAGTACCATGGACACAAAGCTTGTAATTTACTGATCCTGCTTATTGTTTTATTTAATTTACAGGTGTACTGTATCTGTAAGAGCTAATACAATAGCTCTTACATACCTGTAAAGTACTATTACTCTCTCTCTCTCTCTCTCTTTAGAGAAAAATACTACTACTCTACTTGTAAAAAGATGTGCAGTTTTTTAAAATACATACCATTTCAATTAATAAATAATTTATGTAAAACGGTTAAGGTTAATAACGGTTACAATGATTAAAAATAGCACTATTTTTTATTTTAATGCTTTTCGCGTGCATGTAGCTAATATTAATACACATTTTTACGAGAGTAACATTGTAACAATCTTATATTTTAATTAAAATAATTTAAATGTCGTATTATTGTCAACAATTCATTGGCCAATGAGGGATGAAGTCAGGCAGGCGGCCGGTCAAAAAACTACTGCCATTACATACATACATACATATCATCACGCCATATCCCTTGCAGGGTAGGCAGAGAGGACAAAGTTCCAGAGAACTCTATCCTTGCATACTTCACTCGCTTCCTCAACATTCATAATTCTCTTCATACACGCTCGCCGGTTTCTGAGACTCTTGAATCCACCTTCCTTCAGTACATGACCGATCTGGTCTAGGTAGATTAGTCTCGGTTTCCCCCGGTACCTACATCCTTCCACTTTCGCATTGTATATCTTGTTAACCAGACGTTCGTTCGGCATTCTTTCCACATGTCCGAACCATCGGAGCATTCCCTTTCGCATCTTTATACCAATACCGTCTTTCATACCTATTCGCTCTCTTACGTCGTTGTTACTGCCATTAACTATTGCAGTTTGTAAATACGATTGAAAATGTGATGTAAATGTACTATAGAAAATTGCGTCAACCCCGAGTAAATACAATAATCTACAATGAAAATAAATGCAACTATAACATTTCAGCCAACTATGCTCGTTATCATCTCAGGACAAAGTTGAGTAATAAGAGAAACCGGTTCTCCATAACAATTACGCCACTCGGAAGTAATAAAAGTTCTTTTTTCTGTGTACGTGACGTAGAAATCAGCCGACTCTTATGGACGTGTTCGGCATAGCTTACTTACATTATTCGTTTTCTATTTTCCCCTCTGTCTATATACTTTTACCTCTTTGCTCTCCGTCAAGGTATAACTTAGTTACTAAAATACAGTTGATATTTATATTATATTACATTAGTAGCAGCCACTATCTTCTATCAAGATTGCAGTTAATATGGTTGACGATAAAATATTTACTTTCAAGTAAAAATACTAGAATTAAATATTTAGAATATCTGATGCAATCTGAGTAGTTTTGACTAGAGATATCTAGAGATGTGTGAATGTTAAAAAATTGGAACTTTTATTTATCACTATCTGTTCCTATAGTGAATGAAGGATTCGGGTCTGGTCGCCCGGAGCGAGGGCATACCGCGCGAGGACGAAGCCTCGACGGCGAAAGCTGCCGGGCATCGACTCGAGAGGATATCGGCAAGGGTAAACCACTGGGCGGGCCAGCGAAGATCAAGACCGGGTTCCGGTGGCCCGCTCGCTCGGCGTAGAGAGGTACATATAGGGTGGATCTATGGGGTCGCGTGCCGCTTCCTCTGTTGCTCCGGACGGATTAAGCAGGGTGTGAATACTCCATAGCCCGCCGCCAAAGAAAAATGAAAAAATAGTGAATGAAGGATTAAGATGAAGAAATGTATCGCTAGCTCTACATTCCTCGAGTAGATGACGAAAGACGAGACGAATAAAGAACGTAAGCAGATAACATTAGAACAAGAGAAGCAAATAACGAAATTAAAGACTATGTAAAACCATCTGAGTGGAATCGTGTAGTTAGGTACATACATACATACATATCATCACGCCATATCCCTTGCAGGGTAGGCAGAGAGAACAGAGTGCCAGAGAACTCTATCTCTGCATACTTCACTCGCTTCCTCAACATTCATAATTCTCTTCATACACGCTCGCCGGTTTCGGAGACTCTTGACTCCACCTTCCTTCAGTACATGACCGATCTGGTCTAGGTAGGTTAGTCTGGGTCTCCCTCGGTACCTACATCTTTCCACTTTCGCATTGTATATCTTCTTAACCAGGCGTTCGTTGTAGTAGTAGTAGTTAGGTAGTAGTATAGTAGTTTTCTGATGTGGAGAGATTGCAAAATATATGTTCATAAACTAAAAATATTGAACTTGCAATTTTTTTTACGAATTTTTAAGATATATGTGCTTTCATTTAATGCAATCATTATTGTAT
Source organism: Lymantria monacha (assembly GCA_905163515.2). Lineage (NCBI taxonomy): Eukaryota > Metazoa > Arthropoda > Insecta > Lepidoptera > Erebidae > Lymantria > Lymantria monacha. The sequence continues at coordinate 19,062,543 of LR991094.1, read as the reverse complement.
ACTGATCTCTATCTCTTTCTTCATAATGTTTACTAATTTATCCATGTTAGTTTTAGTAAAATCAATAGAAAATTTTGTCAGCTCTATATTTATAAGATTTTATGTGACTCTCATGAATTAAGTTATTTATTATTATTAGTTAAATTATTATTGAATTATCGTAACGACGATGTAAGAGAGCGAGTAGTTATGAAGGAGAGTATTGGTGTAAAGATGCGAAAGGGAATGCTACGATGGTTCAGACATGTGGAAAGAATGCCGAACGAACGTCTGGTTAAGAAGATATACAATGCGAAAGTGGAAGGATGTAGTTACCGGGGGAGACCGAGACTAACCTACTTAGACCAGATCGGTCATGTACTGAAGGAAGGTGGAGTCAAGAGTCTCCGAAACCCGCGAGCGTGTATGAAGAGAATTATGAATGTTGAGGAAGCGAGTGAAGTATGCAAGAATAGAGTTCTCTAACACTCTGTTCTCTCTGCCTACCCTGCAAGAGATATGGCGTGATGATATGTATGTATGTATGTATTATTGAATTAGATTCACAATCTATTACTAATTCATTTTTATGTTCTATATAAAAATCTTATCAGTGTGGTAAAATATTAAGCTTAAAGTGCATTAAAGTATTCACGTCTTAGAGGATAATCATTATCATCCTGCTTTTATCCCAATTACATGAAATCAAATATATGATCTCCTTCCCATATCTACGTACGATATTGCAAAAGTTTCAGCAATTCAGTTTTATGATCAGCCACCTGCCTGACATAAAATCAAAAATCTGATCATTTTTGGGAATGTAATTGCTGGTCAATCAGTATGAGATGGCCACCGAAGACAAAGATCGGGTACCGGTGACCCGCTCATACGGCAAAGAGAGGAGTTTGCATGGTGGGTCTGACCCCATGTCACGCACCGTCTCTTCCGTCACCCTTGGCCGATTTGGCGGGGCGAGAAGCATCCATAGTCCACCGCAAAAAAAGAGAAAAAATAACATTGACCAATGTCTTTCAATCTTTTGACCATTCTTTTCCACTCTCACTCACGACTGATATAAAGGTTGGTAATATTCATCATCACACGCATACCAACATGCGCACGGCTTGTGACTAGACTAAAGAACATCGCGCGGCTACATAAACCACCATATTCTCTCCCCAACACTATTGGGCCGACCACTTTTGAACACTTGGTGAAAATTGGGCCAAATATATTCAGTAATAAATGTTTCAGGTTAAAACAATCATAGATATTTTGATTGGTACATTTTAATAAGGTTTTTTTTTAGAACATACATAGATTATATTTCATAGAAATTTAATCCGTAGTTGGTAGATGTCCATCCATAGTTCATAGTGTTGGGGCTAGTTCTAATAGTATCTTAAGTATGATAGCTTCCGGTGGCCGGTCGCACACCGTTGAGAAATACATTGTAGGACGGGTCTATAGGGTTGCAAGCTGTTCTCTCTCTCGCCCCGGGTGGATCAATCAGGACATGACTGCACCATAACCCACCATAGTCAGATGAATAGGTATTAGATTTTATTTCAAGGATTTCTTTCTTTGGCATTTCTGTTATCTACCTGAGTCTGTTAGTCCAATGAGAAAGAAAACTGTTTACTTATTGCAGTTCTTATAATAACCAACTGATGGCTAGAGCTACTGATTGATAAATCGAACCTAATGATGGATAGGTGGATATAAGAGCTGAGGCTTAGCATAATAGAATAGAACCTTAAAAAAGTAAAAGAAGAAAGGAATGTAAATTAATCAGTATAAACGTGTCAAGTATATTAGATTTTAGTAGTCAAACGTCTATGTATTATGTATGCGCTATAGTGAAGATAAATTTTACCATGATTATGCAGTTTTGTCCATATACTGATGAAAAAATAATACACATTCCTATTTCGTTGGATAAGAGATGACTAAAGGTCGTAAACAAATCTAGTAAAGTAATCGTAAAAAAATCGGATGGGCTGCTGAAGTTAAGGAACCGGGAGAGAAAGAAGAATAAAATAAAACCCAATTTATAAGCCAGTAATATAGATCATTGTAGTTATATAGAGGAGGCTTGTACTTTTAACATCAGGACGTAAATGGATTCAATTAAAAGTGGAACGTATTTTTAATTTTCTTCTCAAGAGCTTATGCTATTGGATATGGTTTTTTCCCCAAACAATAGTGTTTACCATTTACAAAGCTCAATAAAATTGCTTGTAATTTTAATCTGGTCTGATGTCAGCATGAAATTCAATTTCTCTTGGTTTGATGTATCAAGATGAAGTTCAATTTGCCATTACTGCTCTTGTTGATAGCTGACTCAATAAACGCTGTACTATACAAATCTAGAAGAAAATAAAAACAGGATCCTTTGAAATTAATCATAGACCTAAATACTGGGTCTGTTTGTTGAATTAAACTATTCTTATGTCTAAATCTACCTTATATCTAAGCTATCTGAACATACACAAAATATTTCATCAAAATCGGTTGAGCCAATTAGGAGCTATTGAGTCACATATACCTGATCACATATACCATATACAGAAGAATTATAATTATAAAATTTAAAATGAAATACCACAGTAAAATGTTCGCCTACCTAGTTAAAATTTGCTTCCAAAATTTATTTACAAAATTTTAAAAGAATGGAGTTTATATTTATCCGCTTATAATATCAACAAACAAGAAGGGCGATGTTTTATAAGAAAACTCAATAATAATATCCCCAATACGAGAGCTGTACTTTTAATAAAAAGCAAAAGTAGAATGTATTTCATTTACCTCTCAACAATGTATCAAGGGAAGACAAGGGTGCAAAATAGCTGACTTCGGAGCGAAAATAAACGGTGAGCGATCGCTTAGACCCTTCAGTTTGACCTGACACGCGAAACAGAGGAACGTGTGCGAAATACCTATGTAATTACTTCGTTTGTTTAGATATAGAACATATTAAGTAATATTATTTTTTAACCCATATACAAGTATGTCCTATTATTGGACATGAGTCTTCTTCAATGCGAAGAAAAATTATCTATTAGTCCTATGGGGTTGTTATAAGGTTCTATATTTCTTCCCTTTGCATGTAATTATATAATTTATTCACATCTCAGTCGTATTTTACGATCACTAAGAGAAAGAATGGTAAATTGTATTCTCAATCAGCATCACACAAAGAGTGTTTTAGTAATCTATATCAATAAAAGAGGATGTTTGTATATATGACATCGCTAAATTCAGAAACTATTTGACTGATCATTATGTAAATTGGTATGTATATGTATTTTTTCGCAGAAAAGGTTTATATGCTATCTCCACTGATGTTACTCGCTATCAGGCGGTGCTGCAATATATTGACTTCTACAAACAAACCAACGGGCTGGGTATGCTGGTCTTTATATATATATTATAATCCTTCTGTACGTGTGTTGACAGTGAACTCCTAAACGGCTGGACGGATTTTCTTGATTTTTTTTGTGTGTTCAAGGGGATTCGAGAATGGTTATTTTAATAGTTAATGGTTTAGATTCGCAATTGGACCCGGTAGGTCGTCACCTACCGGGTTCAATTGCGAATCTAAACCATTGTCATCGTTGTCAGTATGTCAAACGGCTGGACCGATTGGGATGAAATTTTCTATGAATAATCCAATGGCTGCGTGAATGATTTCAAAACACAATTGGACCCGGTAGGTGGCGTTGCTGTTAGCATATCGCTTAAAGCTTTTCCGGGCAGGACGATGTTATGATGTGACAGCTAGTATTATATAGAAATTAAAAACAAATCATATGATAATGAATATATATATATAATAAAATTATTTTTTATTGTTTTTAATGACATAAATTAAAAATAAATATATAACTATGTATAAAATAGTTTGCAATATATTGTTTTTAACATTTGTCATTATATAACTACGATATTATATTTTTGGATGAATACTAAATAGTTATTTATTTTTACAATAGTGGTAGGTCTACTCTGTTGCTAGTTTTTTGTCTATAGCCGTGGACCAGTCCGTCCGGGGTAGTGTCACCCTCTTGCAGAAAATCGACGTCTGAGCAATGGTAATGTGCTGTTGTGCTTCGTTTAGTGAGCTAGAGAACTGGAAGCCCGACTTTTGGAGTCGGTTTGGGGTTTTCATTGGTAGGCAGGCGCCTAGCTATACCCCTGGTATTGCAAAGGTCCGTAGGTGGCTGTAATACTTGTCATCAGGTGTGCTGATTTCTCGTTTGTCATCACAAGCAATAAAAAAATAATATATATCTGTATTAGATAAATAGGTATATGCTAAGTAAACATGTGAATTTTTTATAACAATATTATAAAATAGTTCAGATAGATAATAGATACACATAGATAATAGATACAGAGCCATAAGCTTGACCAGTTTGGCAGCAAAAGTGTACGGTAAAATTATTAAAAAGAGAATGAGGATGTTGGTGATGGTTTACTGTGTGAGACACAAGGAGGTTTCAAGAGTGAAAGGGGATGCATGGGAATCATCTGACTCTAGGTCAGAGGGTTTTCTGCAGTTTTGTGGATCTGGGGAGAGCATTTGACACGGTTGTACGAAAGGAACATTGGGACATTTTACCGGAGTATGGTATTAACGGTAAACTGCTACAGGCTGTACAGTCCAGTTACATGAGCTGTAGAGACTGTGTGCGGCTGGATGATGGAATGTCGCCTTGGTTTGACGTCAATATCGGCGTTAAGCAGGGGTGCGTTCTGTCAGCCAGGTTGTTTATCATATATCTGGATAAATGTCTTCAAAGATTGAACGATATGAAAGTGGGATGCAGTCCTGCTGGCACAGTCAGCGACTGACCTGCAGACCCTAGTCGACACAATGACAGAAGATTATAAGAAAAGGGGTCTACGCGTGAATGTGAGCAAAACCAAAATAATGGTCTTTGAAAGAGATGAAGCCAAAACAGATGTAAGAGTAACAATAGGTAATGATGTACTGGAGCAAGTGGATGAATTTGTATATCTTGGATGTGGAGTTAGCCGAGACGGAAGGTACACCACTGATATGGAGCGAAGAGTGAATGCGGGAAATAGAGTGAACAGAACGTTGGGGCAACTTCTCGGTAGCTACCACCTCAGCCTTCTGGCACGTGTAGCAATACATCACGCAGTGCTTGTCCCAACATTACTGTATGGAAGCGAGAGTTGGGTATGGAGAAAAGAGTATGAAACTAAAATTATTGCGGTCGAAATGCGACCTCTACGGAAAATCTGTGGAGTTAGGCTGATCGATCGTATTCGTAACGACGACGTAAGAGAGCGAGTAGGTATGAAAGAGAGTATTGGTGTAAAGATGCGAAAGGGAATGTTCCGATGGTTCGGACATGTGGAAAGAATGCCGAACGAATGCCTGGTCAAGAAGATATACAATGCGCAACTGGAAGGATGTAGGTACCGGGGAAGACCGAGACCTACCTACCTAGACCAGCTCGGTCATGTACTAAAGGAAGGTGGAGTCAAGAGTCTCCGAAACCGGCAAGCGTGTATGAAGAGAATTATGAATGTTGAGGAAGCGAGTAGAGTATGCAAGGATAGAGTTCTCTGGCACTCTGTTCTCTCTGCTTACCCTGCAAGGGACATGACGTGATGGTATGTATTTATGTATAAAATAGATTATGATTACTCCGTCACCACACGGATAGTGTACATAGGAATGAAGTGTATATAGGAATACTATTCACCACCCCATATCTTACCCGTGGGTGATCGTACGAGACGACTAAGGGATATAAAACGCATATAATATCTATATGAGAGAAGGAAAACTCGAAACAAAACCCTATACCAACACGTCTGACCAGCGCGGTATAGTAGGTTAATTTTCCTCCCATTACGGAAGAGGCCTGAGCCCAGCAGTGGGACATTTATGGGCTGTGATGATGATGATGATGATGAGATGATGTTTATGTTGCAAATGTTTGTTTACCTCTGGATTTGAATACGTTTAATATAAGTATACTTTATTAATATTATATAGTGTATGGACAGTAATGATAAGAATATACTCTCTTTGTGATCAAATGAGAATAGGTGTCATTATATTTTCTTTGCCTGAGGGTGTCGTGTGGGACACGTACGATATGTAAGCAGAGAAGAAATAAAATTCAATGTCGACTCCTCATGGCATTGTAGTTATATGAAGCTAGATTTTTATTATGTAGAACTTTGTGCGCAGTAATCGTTAATAAAGTGAATAAAGTAGAGATAGATAGAGATAAATAGAATAGAGTATGCTATTAAGGCTGTTAAGAAAGATAAATAAAAATGTGGTTAAAATCTTAAAACCTATCAATAAGGTTAAGCTGATGGAAATTTATAATATTGAAAACCAAGTTTTATCAATAAATATTAATAAATTTTAGACATGTTTATCAAACTTTCATTTTCAAATGAAATAGAAAAGTAATAAATGAGATATTCTCCATCGCAATTTTCAACAATATAGACTTAAATAACTTTAAGAAGGTTCCTGCAGCACAATTCAATTTAAATCCTCCTAGAGATCCTATTATTACAATGAGGTGTCGAGAACTAAGTAACCGTGGCATCTCCCACTGCCTCGAGACAAGGCAATAAATTAAACAAATCCGATTTTCACGTGCGAAGGGAACAGAACTCATTTACTCGGTTCTGGCGATCGTACTGTTTATTTGATGACAAAGGCACTGTAATCGTAACACAGATTTACTGAGGCGTAAATATTTTGAAAGGGTTTTGTTTCTTTGCAAATTTCGAGTGGTTTATGTAGTTAATTAGAAAATTTATTACTCAATATTATTGTATCACAGTAATAAATGAAAAATAATTGCATTTGCATCAAAGGTAGTATTATATTTCATATTAATTTGTAGATTTCATTGATTCAATTAAAGTTTGTGACGGTTTTTAGTTATTTAAGCTAAGCTAAGTGTCAGTTTTCCGTGTGGTGATGGAGTAAGTATACTATTCACCACCCCATATCTTTCCCTTGGGTGATCGTACGAGATGACTAACGGATATAAAACGCATATAACAGAGAGAAGGAAAACTCTAAACAAAACCCTATACCAACACGTCTGACCAGCACGGTATATTAGGTTAATTTCCCTCCAATTACGGAGGAGGTCCGAGCCCAACAGTGGGACATTTATGGGCTGTGATGAAGTGTCAGTTTAAATCCGCCGGGTTGGCCATGGATGTCAAGGAAGCGGTATCAGTGGCCGGCCCAATGGCAATAGGGAGGGAAACGGTGGGTTATGGTACCACGAGCCACCCTTCGTCGCCCCAGAGGGAATAGACGGCGTGTGTCCAGACCATTACCTGCCAAGAAAAAGATTCACTTCAAGAAGTGCGTTAGTGTTTACTTAGTTTTAAATATGCTGAACGTTTCAAATATGACATAACACGTTAGTGCCATTAATAGCAACAGATAACATGGACGTTATTAAACATAATATAGTATTTATAAAACCCGATTGCGAAGCGAAAAATGATGTTATAAGCGGGATTGGGCCGGCATCGCAATAGGCCCGGGTTCGAATCCCGCTTGTGACATCATTTTTTTCGCTTCGTAATCGGGTTTTATAATTAATTAAGCATATTAAATGCTAAATTTCAGTAATTTAAATAACAAGGTTGTGTCATCGTTTAATACAATGCTAACTGCAAAGTTTGAAGTATTGAGCCTATAATAATGTGTAGGTAAACATTGTCGGGTAGATAGCATACCGTCACCTTAAGACGTAAATATGATACGAAGCGAAATTTGCATGTCCTACAATAAGTCACGGTGGTGTAGTGGCAGCACGATTGGGCCGGAATCCCAATAGGCGCAGGTTCGAATCCCGCTTTTGACATAATTTTTTTCGCTTCGTAAACGGGTTTTATAAATAATTAAGGGGCATTTCACGTGAAGCGGACAGCGGAAAAAAAGTGAGGTCGTAGAATTTGTTTATATTTGGGTTAATCATACCTCTAGTGGGTATGAACGCAAATACGTAACATATTTTTTTTATGATGTTTATTTTTTAAGTTATGGGCCTTTAAAAAATAATGCTAATTGAAATTTCAATTTTTCTGAGGTAGATTTTCTAATAGGAAAAAAAATTAAACAAATATCATGCTTTGCAATTCGTGTAGATCTTTCTTTTCCCTTTTTGATTGAAAATAATTTTTTAAAATAAAAAAAAAAATCAACTTCAAAACCGGAAGTAAAAATTTTAAACGAGTTTCTCAAAAACTTCAACCATTTTTTTTTATTTTTTTTTTATTTAAAAAAATAGCTCAATGTATATTTTAAGTATGCTAGAAGCTTCATAGTGGGATGGCTACTAGTTAAGAAGATAGGTATATTAATGTACATGCATGTCGCACTGAGTGTGATGTGACGATGTTATATACCTACTTGTTTAGACACCATAATGCTATACTATTTACATCATAACATAATGAAATATCGTATCATATTCAAAAGGACTTTATTTTATAATTTTTACTATTTTACAAGAAGAATCTGTGCTAGTGCTATAGTGGGTACTAGAGGTATGATTAACCCAAATATAAACAAATTCTACGACCTCACTTTTTTTCCGCTGTCCGCTTCACGTGAAATGCCCCTTAAGCATATTAAATACTAAATTTCAGTAATTTAAATTAATATAGTAGAAATGTATGTATGTCGGAGAGCATGATATTTAAAGGACGATATTAATGGAATGTCAAGCAATCGGTTTCATTATTTTAGTTATTCTTTAGTTTATTAATTTTGGTCATTGCTTGAGTGTGCTTGGTTGTAACACAATTAAATACGATAGAAGGTAGTTAAAAAATAAACAACCTTTAGATAGTTTACTTTTGAAGTGAGACGTGCCTTCATATCATTAATCTGTGAGCGTTAGTAGCGATCGATTGTATCGAGTCATAACTAACCTCACTGCATTCCATGTTATTATTTTATATGGTGTTGGTGATAATATTGTGAGCCTCCTACTTTATCATGTGATTAAAGTTAAGTGGACGAACTAGAAAATGACGATCTGACACCTCCCGCGCTGAGATCTGCAGCTCCCGCTGACATGTACTTTAATATATTTTATATCGTCATTTAAAAATTACTAATGAATGTTTTTCATTGTCATTAGTAATTTTCCGTACAACAGGTGCTTGACTAATAGTAAAACGTACAGTAACTGAAAATAGAATCAGACACATTTTTATCTCATAAATACAGTTCTCTACTAAGAATAATTAGATCAATTTATAAAAGGATTTCATATTAAAACAAAATTGAATTTGTAGGTTAATCAAATAATATCTAAGCTCATATTCTTCATAGATATTCATCAATTTAAATGAAAATATATTTTAGACATTTTAATAAAAATGAAAAAGAGGCGAACAAAGAACCTTAATTACATCTCAAATAAAAACAGTCATTTGAAGATAATAATTATGTTCAGCTTAATTAAAATGAAAGTAGATATTAACATAATTTCCTTTGAAAATAGAAATATAATAACTTGTCTTATTAAAGTTGGCTGAGTTATTGTAAAATGGGTAATGAAGAATGAAAAAAAAAATTAACATTAAGTAGCTGCTTTAACAAGCCAGTAATAATCTATATTTTAATTTGTAGTAAGATGCTGAATTTAGTCTATTTTGAACGTACAAATTTTAAGGCTATATTATCAATCGTATTTGAAAGTAATTTTTCGTATTTTTTATCTTCGAAACCAATTTAGGTCCGCTATTGGGCACCAGACCTTTCTCTAATTGATCCGAAATATATCTAATATATCTTAATTACTGCTATATATAAATGTGATAGTTTGTGAAGATGTTTGTATGTTTGTTACTCAATTACACGTAAATTATTGAACAAATTTGGATGAAAATTCACATACAGATAGACCATTGCCTGGTTTAACATATAATACATTTTACCTCGATAATGTTATTACCTTGGGATAATTTAGTGATAAAGGCTATATATTGTCAAATAATTTTATTACACGAGTGAATCCGCGGCTAGAAGGTAATATATCATAATAACTTGGATTGCTATAGATCTTCATGTCAAGTTGTATTTATTGCTTATGGTGGTAAAAAAGCAAGTAGCAACGCCTGGTCGTAAGTGTTACTGCCGCTCATGGACCACGGCATTACCAGGAGTACAATTAAGCCGATGTTTGCCAACCAAAACTCATCCAGAAATTTGGACTGCCGGTTCTCTTGCTCACCGAACGAAACGCAACAGCTAATTCTCACTGCTGAAACATCGATGTTTTGAAAGAATTGTGGTATTGCCCCGGACGGATCGGCCCGCAGCTGTTGACAGAAAAATGTCAACAGTGTGGCCCTACTATAAAATTTTAGATAAGTTTATTTCTGTTCTGTTTACATTCCTCAGTCTTTTTTTACGATATCCAAAGAAAAGTATAAATAATATTCTCAAATCGTTGCCACACGAAAATGTTGAATAGCGTTTTTATATCGGACAAGGTTATAAGCTCTAAAATGGTACATTCCAATTAAAAATTTCGAATAACTACAACGTTCCAAGAAAATCTGAAGTATCTACTTCATGGCTAATGAGAAACAAAATCATATGAATATGAAGACACGGTCATAGTTGCTATATTAATGTTACATCGAAATTATATTTTTAATTTCTTGTTAGCGTTTGATCGCGTTTATTAGATTTCATGATATTAAAATGAACGTTTTATCTTTTAATGGCTATCATCCGTAGCTTTTATGGTTTGGAATGCGTATATTCACCAAGAATAAAAATTTCATTAAGACTAAAAATTATTATTTTGTATAATGTATATGCTGTCACCGCCTTTTCACATATATTCTATGTTTACAGCGGTTAAAAGAACGGGTTTTCTGTACGTCTATTTGCACAGTATCTGGTGGGAGAATTCGATTCCGGGTTGAGAGCCCTCAGCGCTCACCCATAGTCCAGGTTAAGCTGTAACAGCAATTTGCGGCTAACAGCTAAAAGACAGACACAAAAATGAAAAAGACAGAAAAAGGTAGACTTCGATTGAGGATTAGTAAACACTACTCTTTAAAATTTATTGTCAAACGAAGCAAGATAGCCAGCGTGACACTTAGCTGAAGTTTTGGGTTTTCTCGAAGTTCATTAATTTATTTCATCACCTAACTACATTAACCATTTGCCATCAGAGAGAATATTAACAAGCGCAATTATTTTTTTAGATATTTTTATTGTACATGTTTTTCTTTAAAACTTTCTCCATTTATAAGTTTTAAAGTTAAATCTCCTTTAGGTAAGACAATATACTTACAAAACTAAAGCCTGTTTTTATGAAAAGTAAATAATTATTTATAAAAACTCGATTACGAAGCGAAAAATGATATCACTAACGGGATTCGAACCCACACCTATTGGAAATCCGTCCCAATCGTGCTGCCACTTACACCACCGTGAACTATTGTAGGACATTCAAATCTCGCTTCGTATTATATTTACGTCTTTAAGGAGACGTGTGCCATCTACTCGATAATGTTTACACATTGTATGGGCTTAATACTTCAAACTTTGCAGTTAGAATTGTATTAAATGATGACACAACCTTGTTATTCAAATTACCGTAATTTATGCTGCTTGGGCAGAGCAGCGCCGTGAACTCGTCGCAATCATCGGTGCCGACCTGACGCTGCCGACCATCGCCAGGGCAATACTCGTCGGGGACGTCACTCAAGTAGAGGGTACCCCTCAGGGGTATTCCCTCGAGCCGGCCACTGACGACAAGTTCACGCTGCTCCGGTGGCCGGTTCAATGACAAAGGCGAGGTGTGAACCTCGCCTTCGTCGTTGAACTGGCCACCCATGAGGGTGGGTTACGGGTATGCGTGCTTACTCTCCTCTGTCGCCCCGGACGGAGTGGTGCGAGGAGTGTGCCGACAGTAACCCACCCCAAAAAGAAAAAAAGGGGTGTAATTTGTCTGCATTATTTTAGTTTGTAAATGCCCCTGCAAATAACAAAAAATACAAGGATTATTGTTTGGTATGGTATAAAGCAGTGTTTATAAAAAGATAACAAATCAAGAAATATATTATATTTCTTAACCTTGAATATATGTATAACGAAATTATACTGTGGAAATATTCTTTCGTCTTTTTTTTAATTAAGATGTCTTTTTATTTTAAAATGTGAACAACGTCATTCATAATAAAACCGAATCAAATTATGCAATATAAAATAGCTGTATTTATTAATAATTATAACATTTAACACGTGGCATTTCAAAAAAACATTGAATTCTAAATCGAATATTCATAAATAAAGTCTACATTTTTCTTTCCTACCTTTGTTATTATTCCTACTACCTTTTACTCATATCGTAACAGTTTGCAATTTCAGCACAAATGTCTCCATTAGCCAAGAAAATGGTGATAAATGCGACAGAAATCAGATTAATGCTAATTTTATACTCACCAATGATTTGATATTTCTGCTATGCCTAGTTTTTACTTAGTAAAGTCACGCTACGTTTTTCGTTACACGATGGTTAATTGTAGCTTTTATCACAGAAAACAACAATTATTTTATTCAAATATGCTCATTGAAATTATTATTTTATATATGTCTCACTGTTGAGCTCGAGCTTCCTGCATAATGGCAGGGAAATTGACCTACTAGACCACGCTGGTCATGCGTGTTGGTATAGGGTTTTGTTTCGAGTTTTAATTTTCTTGCGTAGATGTTATATGCATTTTATATCCCTAAGTAGCTGTGTGGTAGCGGCTTCGAATACTACCAACCTTTGCTTTGATCGTGGGTGTCGACTATTAAGAGCCTTATAATGACCTGGGCCAACTTCATCTGATGCCGTTTGGTCAGCAATTGTATTTCTAAGGAGGGTTGAGGTCAGGCAGATGGCCTCCGTCGGCCGGCCACTGACGACAAGTTCACGCTACCCCGGTGGCCGGTCCAACGACGAAGGCGAGGTTCACGGGTGGGTTGCGTGCGGTTGGTGCGTACGCCCCTCTGTCGCCTTGGACGGAGTGGTGCGAGGAGTGTGGTGACCATAACTCACCACAAAAAAAAGGGCTGGCAGCCGGTCATAAAAACTATTGCCAATAACTTTTCAAAATATGTACTATGAAAGAAAAGTACATATTGTACCTCAAGTAATTGGGATAAGATCAGGAGAATGATGATGATGTCCTACTGTTGGGCTCAAGCTTCCTCCATAACGGGAGAGAAATTAACCTACTATATCATGCTGGTCATGCGCGTTGGTATAGGGTTTTGTTTCGAGTTTTAATTTCCTTACGTAGATGTTATATGCATTTTATATCCCTAAGTCGTCCCTTACGATCAGCCACCGGTAAGATAGGGGTGGTGAAATGTATTCTTATTCCGTCACCACACGGAAAATATTTTATACTAATGTTACTTCGACATTATATTTTTATTTTTTTGTTAACGTTTGATCGCGTTTATTAGATTTCATGATATTAAAATGAGAGTTTTATCTTTTAATGGCTATATCCGCAGCTTTTATGGTTGGGAATGCGTATATTCGCAAGGAATAAAAATCTTAAATGATGTTGTATAATGAATGTATTTGCTGTCACCGCCTTTTCTATTTTCACAGATATTCTGTGTTTAAGGCGGTTAATGAAATGGGTTTTCTGCACGTCAATACATGATGGAAGACTTCGGTTGAGTTAATACTCAACCGAAGACTCCCAAGAACCGAAGTAGTGTTTACTAATATAAACACTACTCTTTAAAATTTTCTGTTAAACGATGCAAGATATTTGCCGGCGTGATACTTAGCTGAAGTTTTGGCTTTTCTCATAGGTTATTTGTTTTACCACCTGACTACATTAACCATTTACCACCAGGAAGAATATTAACAAGCGCAGGTTTCTTTTTTTAACTGACTTCAAAAAGGAGGAGGTTCTATGTTTTTTAGATATTTTCATTGTATGTTTTTTTTTAAAACCTGCTCCATATAAGTTTTAAAACTAAATCTCCTTCAGGGAATGCAATATACCTACAAAACAGCTAAGCCTATTTGTATGAGAAGTAAATAATATTAATATCATTCGATAACCCTCTCGCAAAGCCTTGACTGGGTGTGTCTTCTCTTCTTGCTATGGGCATAGGGCTTGGACAACGCCGGTGAGTCGGTCGAGCTGGAGGGTCTCGATAAGGCGGGGAGTCTACTTATGGACTTTACTCAGCGCCGAACGTTACGGGTGGCAACAAAGATTATGCTGGAGACTGCCTGTCATCTATTGCTGATTCACTTCCTTGGCGACAGATTGTCAGCCTGAAGGAAGACCCCGCACTGCGGTAAATCGTCCATCCTGAGAGAACTATGCGTTGTAGATTTGGCGTTGTAGTCTCCCAGGCATGAGGACACTCATAAGTGGGCTGTGTCGATCGCCTCTTACACGCCGCGCCGGTGGGCGGTTAAGCCGCGCTAGGAGCGGGAGTGACCCCGGTTGTCGGTTTACTCCGACCCTTTGATGAAGTTAAATGTTCAATAACTCAAATGTCTATCATCAGTATAACTCTATTATTAATACAAATTAAGGACACAGAGTATTATTATGCTTTTAATTACAAGGTAACTATAGGCTTGAGTTAGTATAAACAAAAAATTGTAATGATTTCTGACAATAACTATAGTATTACCGAAATAATTGCAGAACTATTTTTATAAATGTTCATGGTTACTGAAGGATGTGACCATGAATGCTTAAATAATTTAATTTTGTTTTATTATAATTGTTAGTTATTAGTTTAAGTTCTGAAAAGGCAATAAATTATTATTATTATTATGTATCTCCTTTTTTCACGGGATCTTCCATAGGGAAGATGCCCGGTCCTTTGGGAGGCTTACATGGGGATATGGATCCAACACGCAGAGGCCTTTGGAGAAATTTAATCTAAATATTGGGATGGAACATCTACCGATGACGTTCCACGTCTGCACATAACATACGTGGACTGCCAGCGGTAAGTGTAGAACTATTGTATGATGGTGGTAACTAATATCTGAATATGGGAGTGGGTACTTAGTGGAGTGGTTTATCTTAAATCTATGAAATTTTAACTGTCGTCTGCCTTCAAACCCATATTGAGAGATGAACGGTGGCAGACGGTGACTCGCCAACTCACTGAATGGGCCCCTTAAACAGTTGCCACAGGCACACAATCCATACGGGCAACAAGGGGAAATATTGGTGCAAGTGGCTAGGGGTGTCGAGCGGTGCGGTGCCGGTTTCTCCATTGAATCTGTGATAAACAGAGCCATGGTTTATCCGTAGTTATGCCCTTAAAAATGACACTTCCACCCCCCGAGCATATAGCTCTGGCGACCCCTCTGACCAGCTGTTTAAGTCAAGCCAGAGCTGATAGTCCTTCGGGCACTCTTCGGTTTCCACTCTAGCCAGCCAATGAAGCCCAGCTGGAGACGAGGCCCTGATCGACTCTCTGGAGTATTTGGGATCGCAGTGTCGTCACTCACATTCAGCTCGCCACAAGCTTCCCTGCGGTTTATTGGTTTTCCTGTAAATCTTGTGATACATTTTTTTTTATATCAAAAGAACTTAGGAAGCCGTATAATGTTCCTCCGAGTTTTGCGTTAGCCTCATGGTGAGATAACGACTGGCCTGTAGGTTATTATTGTTAAATATATGCAAAACGTCGAGTTATTAATAACAAACATGGTAAAATATTTTTTTATATACATACTTATATGAGAGAAATACTATTTTTATGGCTTGTATCGTGATTTAAAAAAGCATCGACACCCAAATAGGATGACTAAGCCAATGATAAGACTACAGTAAAGTAAAAATAAAGCATTATTCCGACCAACAAAGCTATTATTTTAATTTAGGGGACTTGGCCGTAACTTTTGGGGCAATAATGTGTTGCAGTGCATTTTACGTACTACCTGCTCGTAGTTTCAGCCAAATGTTTATGAGCCATAAATCTTGAAACAATTGCTGCAAAGGTTTGTACACTTATCTTCCTGAAACCGACTATTTTGTAATATATATTTATAGTTACAATTAACTATTTATATAAGCGAAGTGGGTAAGAAAGCTTAGTTATGTACCTAGTATTGATAAGATTCAACAAAAGGGCGGAGGTTAGCACACAGTTATAAGTGAAAAGGTTAATCAAGTGGGTTGTTCAATAATATAGGTAACAGAAGAACGCAATTAAGAAATTCCTTCATACATTAACATATCATCTCATCATCAGCCAATAATATATGTTAGGCTCTTCTATAATTGCGCCTGATGCTGCCCTAGCTGAGGCTGCGGTGACTGCACCGGGGAATTAGTCCGTCACCTGCCGAGAGGCTGACTGCGTGAGGAAGGACCTCAAGGAGAGGGTACCTCTCAGGTGTTATTCCGTTGGGCCGGCCACTGACGACAAGTTTACGCTGCTCCGGTGGCCGGTTCAACGACGAAGGCAAGGTTCACGGGTGAGTTACGGGTATGTGTGCTTACGCCCCTCTGTCGCCCCAGACGGAGTGGTGCGAGGAGTG
Organism: Lymantria monacha; assembly: GCA_905163515.2. Taxonomy (NCBI): domain Eukaryota; kingdom Metazoa; phylum Arthropoda; class Insecta; order Lepidoptera; family Erebidae; genus Lymantria; species Lymantria monacha. The sequence continues at coordinate 19,045,966 of LR991094.1, read as the reverse complement.
CGCCGACTGTAAACCACCCCAAAAAAAAGGCTCTTCTATAATTAGAAGGAATTCCTTATACCATTTTAGTCAAACGTGTAAATATATGGCTTTATTTCGAGTCTTCTTTATTGTCTTCTGTTGTATTGCTATTATCTGCATATCATGTCTTAGTCATATATCATATCTGGATAAATGTCTCCAAAGGTTGAACGATATGAATGTGGGAGTCCAGATGGGAGACTCAGTGGTCACTGCTCTGCTCTATGCAGATGATGCAGTACTGCTGGCACAGTCAGCGACTGACCTGAAGACCCTAGTCGACACAATGACAGAAGATTTTAAGAAAAGGGGTCTACGTGTGAATGTGAGCAAAACCAAAATAATGGCTTTTGAAAGAGATGAAGCCAGAACAGATGTAAGAGTAACAATAGTTAATGATGTACTGGAGCAAGTGGATGAATTTGTATATCTTGGATGTGGATTCAGCCGAGATGGAAGTTATACCACTGATATAGAGTGAAGAGTGAATGCGGGAAATAGAGTGAATGGAGCGTTGGGGCAACTTCTCGGTAGCCACCACCTCAGCCAGAAGGCACGTGAAGCAATACATAACGCAGTGCTTGTCCCAACATTACTGTATGGAAGCGAGAGTTGGGTATGCAGAAAAGAGTATGAAAGTAAAATTAATGCGGTCGAAATGCGATCTCTACGGAAAATCTGTGGAGTTAGGCTGACCGATCGCATTCGTAACGACGACGTAAGAGAGAGAGTAGGTATGAAAGAGAGTATTGGTGTAAAGATGCGAAAGGGAATGCTCCGATGGTTCGGAGATGTGGAAAGAATGCCGAACGAACGTCTGTTTAAGAAGATATACAATGCGAAAATGAAAGGATGTAGGTACCGGGGGAGACCGAGACTAACCTACCTAGACCAGATCGGTCATGTACTGAAGGAAGGTGGAGTCATGAGTCTCCGAAACCGGCGAGTATGTATGAAGAGAATTATGAATGTTGAGGAAGCGAGTGAAGTATGCAAGGATAGAGTTCTCTGGCACTCTGTTCTCTCTGCCTACCCTGCAAGGGACATGGCGTGATGGTATGTATGTATGTATGTCTTAGTCATCTTATATAACACCTACAGACATGAGAGAGTGTATTGAATTTGATTAAAACACATTTTTTTAAAATATACTTTGTTAAACATATTTCATACTATATGTATTTACATAGTTGTGTCATACAGTATTAATAATCAGTTTTTAACTGCAGGTATAACGGAAAGCTGTATCTGTTTACTCCAGTAACATTTCTACATGAGGGAAATTTAAAACAAAAATGCTAGTCGCATGAAACCTATTACTATTATAATGTGTCACATTCCTTGCATTCGTATAATTTACCCAAGAGAAAACTGAGCTATATAAAAGAAATTTCAAAAATAATAATTCAATTGGCCAACATGATAACTTCATTCATCACTTTTTTCTATTCATTTCCTATATGATGTTACAGTTTAACAAGGGGAGGAGTTTAAAAAAAAAAAAGGGATAATTGTAAAACCTATTAGGTAATAGGTTAGTAGGTAGGATAGTAGGTACTATCATATGTCGGAGTTTTCTTCACCACGTTGGTCAGAGAAGGCAAATAAGACTCTTTGAACGTAAAGAAGCACCATGCTCAATACTTTTATAATTTAAAATTATTGTTAGATGCTCCTTAGGCACTTATATATGTGTAAAAAAAAAACAGACTATCATTTTCGTTTATGTTATTTTAAATGTTTTTTTTAAATTAGTAATTAAACAATTACACTTATTTTTTTTTAAGGTGGTCTACGGTCGGCGCACTTCTCGCACCACTCCGTTTGGGGCGACAGAGGGGCGTAAGCCCGCACCCGTAACCCACCCGTGACACGTCGCCTTCGTCGTTGGACCGACCACCGGAACAGCCTGAACTTGACGTCAGTGGCCGGCCCGACGGAATACCGACGGAACTATACTTTGGTATTTGTAAGCAAGAACAGAAACACTAAAATCGCAGTATATATGTGGCTTTTCCTATATAAATGTCTAATTATACGCGTGCGGTACTTGCAGTCGTTGTGAAGTCACATTAAAACTGTTTGTTTGCTCGCCTCAAATGTATCACAGCTATAACTATTGCTTTGACTAGAAACTGCAGTGTATTCACAAGGAACACAATCTCAAGTACCCATTCCATGCGTCGTCAAGCCTTAATGGGCACCAACAAATGGTGCTATTTATCGTAAAATCGACACTAAAAACAGACTAACACATCGTTCCGACAAAACACGCAGTAAATTTTACACCCTTTTGTATAACGGAGTAAAAATGAAAGATTGTATTTGACAGCAAATTTTACTGTTCCTGTGAGTGAAAATGATATTTTTGCCTTTTACGAAAGCGGATTGATTGAAAAGATTTTTTTTTTGTTATGTGAAAGATAATGCGAAATGAATTCTGGTAAGTGAAACGATCTTAGTTTTACTGATTCAATTGAATGTCGTGTAAGAAATAAAAAATATTAAACTACTTGGCTTGCAGAAAATAATATATATGTAATAGCTTTTTGTCTGGTAACGGGGTAAGAATACCATCGTAAAACACGCCTTTTTTTTTTTTTTTTTTTTTTTGGTAGGCTATGGCCTGGAAAGACGTCGCCCGCACCGACCGGGGCGACGGCAGGGGAGCGCGTGGCCCCATAACCCACCTTATTCCCTCCCCATCGCCATTGGGCCGGCCACTGGTACCGCTTCCTTGCCTTCCGTGGCCAGCCCGGCGGGTTACCTTTTCGGGTACCATCTCCAGTCGACGCCCCAGCTAACTGCCGGAGCGTCGCCCTATCGTAAAACACGGCTAAAGAATATCATCATTATCTCAGCTCAAATATGCATCATTGTTGGGCTCGAGCTGTCTCCATAATAAGAGAGAAATTTACCTACTATACCACGCTAGTCAGACGTGTTGGTATGGGGTTTAGTTTCGAGTTTTCCTTCACTTGTATAGATGTTATATCCATTTTATATCCCTTAGTCATCTCTTACGATCACCCACAGATAAGATAGGAGGTGGTGAATTTTATTCTTACTCCGTCACCACACGGAAAGAATATAATATTCATATAACCTATATGTAAGAAAAGGAAAGCTTGAAATAAATTCTTATACCAACCCACCTGAACAGCGTAAGTAGTAGCTTAATTGCCCTCCTATAGTGGAGGAGGACCGACCTTAACCGCGGTATATATATGAGCTGAGATGATGGAAAATAGAGATACTCTCTACCAGCTAGAGTTTAGATTGTGTATTTTTTGACAATATGCTTAATATCAGTTGAAGCTACAAATTATATGTTTACTTTGTATAATATTTAAGTCAAGCATTTTTTTTTAAATAATTCTCTGAATTAAGGAAATAATATTTGTATAGTTTTTACATACATGCAATTGACAGACACAAATTACATCATCATCATCATCATAGCCTATAAACGTCCCACTGTTGGGTTCGCGCCTCCTCCGTAATGGGAAGGAAATTAACCTACTATACCACGCTGGTCAGTCGTGTTGGTATAGGGTTTTGTTTCGAGTTTTCCTTCTCTCGCATAGATGTTATATGCGTTTTATATCCCTTAGTCATCTTGTACGATCACCCACGAGTAAGATATGGGGTGGCAAATAGTATTCTTACTTCGTAACCACACAGAAAATGAACAAATTACATAATCATTTAGAACTATGATTTGGAAATATCACAAAGAATTGTCCTCTGTGAGAATCTAACTTGACTGCACAGATGTCGTAGTCGTTAAGATACCGTATACCTTCCGTGCTAGTGCCGTCTTCGGATTGAGAGCCCTCAGTGCTCACCCACAGGCCGGGTAAAGTTGTCATAGCCATCTGAGGCTAAAAATTAAGTCACACAAAAAAAAAACCACATCCGTGGGTACGATTCCCACGCAGGACAATACTTTGTGCGATCCACAAAGTGTTGTTCTGAGTCTGGGTGTAATTTATCTGCGTTAATTGCATGTTTGTAAAGACCCCTGCAATACAAGGACTTTCTTAGTGCAGTGTTTCTTTAAAAAAAAAAAACAATAACTCATTTGGTACGGATCCGTATTTTAACTATTACAACACCTGCGTAGTTAATTTATCTAAAAATATCGTATACCAAAATAATTTTACAGCACTTGCTTCTTGGTTGTAGGTATTTTATGGTTAACTTGGGGGATACGGTGCTGTCATTAAACATACGGGGTGATGTTACAGAGGAAATTGCTCAACAAAGCACCACAAAAATGGGATAAAAGCTCTAAAATTTATGTTCGGGTCTCATCGAGAACCATTAACACCCACTGTAATGTTTACATTAAACATTAAAATGTCGCGATACAGCGGCATTATTATTTACGGAGTGTATTAGCTATTTTCAATTATTTTCATGATTTATGACGAGCAGGTGTTTTTATATGGATTAATTCCAGGCCATGATAAAGTTGGTTTGTTTATCTGGTATATGTATTAATATGAATTGTTTTCTAAAGATCATCATTATCATCATTCAACCCTTTGTCATCCACTGCTAGACGTAGGCCTCCCTCATATTTCGCCACAAAATGTGGTCTTGTGCCACCCGCTTCCAGCGACTCCCAGCAATCTTCACCAGGTCGTCGGTCCACCTGGTGGGAGGCGATAAACACAGCGACGTCCGATACATGGTCGCCACTCGAGAACCTTTCTTCCGCAACGGTTATCGGTTCGTTGAACGATGTTGCCTGCCCATTATCACTTCAGCGTGCTAATTCTTCGTGCTATGTCGGGTTTTCTAACTATACCTAGTACTAAAACTATGTAAATTTACCAATATTTGCTTTTTCAAGGTCTTGAGTTTGAATCCCCTACAGATCTGGGTTCCCAAAATTCTTATGCGTCATTAGTCCGTATGTTGACAGATTAACAATATAATTTGCCACAGGTTTTGTAAAACATAAATAAGAGATGTAAGCAAAAGTGAGTTTCTCAAAATAGTCCACGTTCCTGTTACTACTATACACAACTTCTGTTGTTGATTGCGGGAAGTTAGGGGCAACGGTAAAATATATTTCGAGTACCTCACTCACTCATTTTTTTCATTTATTTATTTTTATAAAAGACAACACTCAGTTCAAAGGTATTATTAGGTATCCTTGTATTACAGAGGACTTTATAAAAAAAAATATTGCACGGACATAAATTACATCCAGACTGAGATCAACAATTTATGGAACACACAAAGTGAGAATCGAACTCATGACATTGGTACGATAGGTCGTACAATGGATGGACCATTAATTAATCGAGATTGAGAATAAATAGATATACTTAAATTATTCAATTATAATGAAAATATTTGTTTCAAAAACGCAGCACATACATTACCGGTGACACGCTCGCACGGCGAAGAGAGGTGCTTGCAGGGTGGGTCTATGGGGTCGCGCACCGCCTCTTCCGTCGCCCCGGACCGATTTGGCGAAGCGTGGCCACTGCATAGACCATCAAAAAAAAAAAGAAGAAAGAGAAAAAAAAAGAAGAAAGCACATACCAGATGCCTGTGTCCAACAGTGGACGTCTATACGCTGTTGAATGGACAACTTGTAAAGGATTTATAAATTTATATCAAATCAAATCAAATCTTTATTTTAAAAAGTAAAAATAAGTACAAAATATCAGTTAGTACACTGTCTATTGTGTTAGTTAAAAACTGTGTTACAAAAGACAGGCATCTTCCTAATTAAATTAGAGCTATCTCTTAATATAAGGATTAATGATTAATGAAAAGTTAATAATATTACAAGTGCAAGTTTCAAATATAATCTAGATTACAAACTACACTGTGTGTGTGTGTGTGCACGCGTGCATGTAAGCATTTGTGCGGGTGTGTGTGTGCGTGTGTACGCGCGTGTGTGTGTGTGTGTGTATGTGCGGGTGCATGTATGCATTTGTGCGGGTCTGTGTGTGTGTGTGTACGCGTGTGTGTGTGTGTGTGTTTGTGTATACGCGTGCGCGCGTATGTGTGTGTGTGTGTGTGTAAGAACGTAATCATTTGTGTTGAGAACGTGTAAAATTTTAGGCTGTACTCTCAAGTAAGTTTTCTATAACATAATAATCTTGTTCATGAAGCCAGTGTACAATTCTAGATTTTAATTTATGTAGAATTAGCTTTTTTATTTTTAATAATTTGTTAAGTTTGTTATACATAAATGGTGCTAAGTGAGTGTAATGCCTCCAAGCTACCCCACTTTTGCAATGTGGCACAGGCCAAATATCGATTCGTTTAAATGATGGGGGTAAATGTGGAACGGTGTTCCTGTGATACCTATATATGCTATTCAAAACATATAATTTTCTAACTGTAAGGACTTTAGTTATGGAGTACAGTTGTTCAGTGGAGTAATCAAACGGTAATCCCATTGTTACTTTTAGCAAAGCTCTTTGTGCTCTTTCGACTATTATAAGTTTAGTTTTAATAGCACCACCCCAAGAAACAATGCAGTAACTTATCAATGACTCAGCTAATGCCTTATATGTTGTCAAAAGAAGAGCCTTATCAGCTACCGGTCTTAGCGTCTTAAATACGTAAATGAGCTTGCGTATACGTGATGCGACCATTTCCATATGAGGCGACCAGTTGATTTTGTTATCAATCATAACGCCTAGGTATTTGATTGTATCTGTATGTGATAAGACACTACAACCGCAGTTGCCTGGCATAATTCCACCACTGCATGGGTACATATGAGCTTTGATTTGTAAGTTAGTTGGAGGTCTAGACGTATTTGTTTTACTAAAACACACGTATTTTGTTTTAGAAGTGTTCAAAGAGAGCAGATTATTGTCAAGGCCTGTTATAACGGTAGATAAGCCTGTTTCGGCTCTATTGAGCACCTCTGCCCAAGTTTTACCATGAAACAGTAAAACACTGTCGTCTGCATACATACTAGTGTCAGTTACAGAGGAAACGTTTTTGCATAGATGATTTATGTAAATTAAAAATAAAGTGGGACCAATCGTGGAGCCTTGTGGTACACCATAATTACACAGAGCAATATCGCTATAATGCTGTTCAACTTTAATCTGTTGAGTGCGATCTGTTAGGTAGTCGGTAAACCAATCATGGACTACTCCTCTTACCCCAATACCGTACAAACGTGACAATAGTATAGGTATCGACACTGTGCCAAACGCTTTTTGTAAGTCCAAGAACACGCACAATCTAGTACAGCATCATTTGTGGAGTAGCCACGGCGAAAGCCGTATTGATTTCTGGCCAAGAAGTTACTAGTCTCGAGATATGCCATTAATCTTTTATTTGCAATTTTTTCAATTATTTTGGACAATGTTGGCAGAAGAGAAATTGGTCGGTAATTTAGTGGAATATGTTTATTGCCTTCCTTATAAATGGGAGATATTATGGCTTTTTTTAAACATGAAGGAAATATGCCGGTCGAAAAACTCAAATTACATAAATGAACAATAGGCTCGGCAAGTATTATTGAACATGTTTTTATAATCAGAGGAGTAATGTGATCATGGCCTGGAGCTCCATTGGTCTTCATACTGTGAATAATATTTTGTACTTCCTTAGCATCAGTGAGAAAGAGAGACATAGAGTTTTTGGGAGATATCTGTGAATTATCTCGTGAAGCGGCACGCAATAGATCCGATTCAGATTTTTGTATTCTGCTTAATATTTTGTTCGCTAGGTCCTTGCCGACGGACGTAAAGTAATTATTTACTACATTTAGAGACTCCTTTTCTGTTTGTTTTATACAGAGCAATGGACTGACGGATATTTTGTCAACTGAATGATTATTAATCTCTTTTATTATCTTCCAAGTGTTATTTATATCACCTCGACTAGTTAGAATTTGCCGTTTATAATAATTATGCTTTTGCGATTTAATATGTTGTTTGATTTTGAGATTTTTGATCCTTACATGAGTATTACACTATTAGGTGTGTGGTAGCGGCTACGAATACTACCAACCCTTACTTTGCTCGTGGATGTCGTGCAAGACGACTAAGAGCCTTATAACGACCTGGGTCTACTCCATCTGATGCCGTTTGGTCAACAATTACGTTCCCAAGGAGGATTGACGTCCGGTAGGCGGCCAGTCATAAAACTATTGTTAATAACTTTTACAAAATGTACTTTAAAACAAGAGTACATATTGTATCGATCTCAAGTAATTGGGATAAGAGTAGGAGAATGATGACGCGAGTATTTCAATACTTTCAATACTATTTCATCACTTTTTGAAATATAATTATTTTTACGGATTCTATCGCGTTTGTATTTTATTTTTAATTGTAATGTAATCTATATGTATATAAAAGAGCCTGTATTAAATAATTAATTTTAAACACTTTACAGCGTTCATTAGTATCCGTCAAAATAGTTTTATTTCAAATTTATATGTTTTTATTATTATCATGTCTCAAATAAGTTGTTATTATTCTCTCAAATCTTTTTTGATCGACTGTGTGTTTATTAAATTACGTAAGTATCAAAGCAATACAAAATAATTACAATATATCAGGCAGGCAAATGCAATGTTGGACTCCTCGACTCAGTCTCGACTTTAAAGATCTTAAGATCTCAAACAAGAGCCAAGATTCTTCGATATCAGAATACCAAATTAACATTCTCTCAATCTCAAAGGTTACTTACTTCCTTTAATTAGCTTTGTAGACAGTATCATTTTAAGAAATTAATGAGAGTATTAGACGAGTATTATATAGGTTAGTATTTTATTATTAAAATGCTGTATTTGTATATTCATCTCATTCATCTCAGCTCATATACCTATTATTATGTCCCACTGTTGGACTCAAGCCTCCTCCATAATATGAGGGAAATTGACCTACTATACAACACTGGTCTGACGTGTTGGTATAGGGTTTTGTTTCAAGTTTTCTTTCTCTTGCATAGATGTTATATGCATTTTATATCCATTAGTCATCTCTTACGATCACCCACGGGTAAGATATGGGGTGGTGAATTGTATTCTTACTCCGTCACCACACAGAAAGTATTAATTTTGTATAACCAGGTGAAAATGCATATATTATCATCATCAACATTTTAGCTCATTATGTCCCACTATTGGGCTCGTACCTTCTATACTATGGGAAGATATTTATCTACTACACCGCGCTGGTCAGACATATTGACATAGGTTTTATATGAAGCTTTTTTTCTCTTGCATCGATTTTATTTGCGTGTTATAATCCTTTCCATCGTCTTTTACGACCCCCTTATTTAAAAAAGGGGATAAAGAAGGTGAATTGTATTCATACTCCATCACCACATGGAAAACATTATCTTAACTAAAATCTTTTTAATAGGAATTTGTTTTTTTGTATACTGCTTGTCCTTCAATAGTCTTTCACAAATTAAAATGTTTCAAAAAGGTTTAGAAAAAGTAGAGACCTACTTTCAAGTTTATTTTGAGTTTCACTTGCAGCGATTTTATTTGCTTACATTATCTAGTTGTCCTTTATGGTACCCATGAAAGAAAAGATGGTAAATTATATTCCCACTCCATTACGATTGCAATTTCTCAAGGAAAAATCTATATACCTACCTACTCTAGGAAAACATTTAGCAGCCTCATCGTTAACATCATTTAGATAAGCTCATGATTCATTATTAGCCATTCATTTAATTGGCACCGAAACAACTGTATTGAAACGTCCCAAGATAGTGAAAGACTTTCACAAGTCCGGTCACGATTCATTCTAAATGAAGTGAGGAGTTTGTCACGTAACTCTCGGATAGCATTAGGAATCGCGATAAAAGGGAAATTTACGGCCGCCCTAAATACTTGTAAGTACCTATATATTCTTCAGGGCGGATAAAGAATTAAGTGTATGATTATTTATGTGCGTCTTTGTAAATCTTTTCAGCGCTTTGATTCGTGATCCTGCGATAAAAATAGCGCTGAAGTTAAAGGAAATAATAAACCATAGCACATAATAGTGGGGTACAAACATATTGAATATAATAATTCCCTTGTATCAACTGTACTTACAGTTGATACAAGAGAAATAAACAAGAGTCACAAGATGGTTATCTTACTTACGACGACCCCCGAATTTTTACGCATATTTTTCATAGAAAAGAGCATGAAAACAAAGTTAATGCGGTTGAAATGCGATCTCTACGGAAACTCTGTGGAGTTAGGCTGACCGAACGTATTCGCAACGACGACGTAAGAGAGCGAGTAGGTATGAAAGAGAGTATTATTGGTGTAAAGATGCGAAAGGGAATGCTCCGATGGTTCGTACATGTGGAAAGAATGCCGAACGAACGTCTGGTTAAGAAGATTTACAATGCGAAAGTGGAAGGATGTAGGTACCGGGGGAGACCGAGACTCACCTACCTAGACCAGATTGGTCACGTATTGAAGAAAGGTGGAGTCAAGAGTTTCCGAAACCGGCGAGCGTTTATGAAGAGAATTATGAATGTTGAGGAAGCGAGTGAAGTATGCAAGGATAGACTTCTCTGGCACTCTGTTCTCTCTGCCTACCCTGCAAGGGATATGGCGTGATGATATGTATGTATGTAACTTAGTTACATTTTACATAGGAAACGAGTAATAGTTAAACAAGTAATTGACTGCACAGATGTCGTAGTGGTTAAGATACTGATCTACCGGTCCAAGTGTCATAGGTTCGATTCCCAAGCAGGACAACCCTTGTGCGATTTACAAACTGTTGTTTTAAATTTAGGTGTAATTTGTGTCCGTTAATTGGATGTCTCTAAAGTCCCCCGCAATGCAAGGTTTATTGTAAGTAGTACTCTTAGCGTAAGGTGGAAAAAATACTAATAAGGATAATAGCGTTTTGGAAAATAAATAAAGCTCAATATTCTTCACATATTGTTTACTTTGTCGTTTTTGAGTGCAACAGCAATTAATAAATGTGAATATAATTTATTTAATTAGATATTATTTATACACGGTGACATTTATGTCGTCTTACAAAAGCAGTTCAGTTAACGTATCCAGTATCTACTATTTATTCGTACAATTAAAAGGTTAAAAAAAACATTAACTGGAATATTTTTTACTAAAAATTATTATAAATAATTACTAATTAAAATAGTAAGAGAGCAGCATGTAGTGAGCGGTAGGCTACCTACTCGACATAACCTTCGTACTTCGTACCTAGGCGTAGGTACGTTTTGGAATAGCAGTCCACGTGGACTTCGTACCTGTGATTGGCTAACGTAATTAATTTAGCCAATCACTATCATGCGGAATGCCATATGATTTCTTTTGTTTAAAATGTAAACATTATAACCAGGTTGTTACAAAATATTAATTTTAATTTATTTTATTTTGTTATTTTTTTATTACTAACACTATTGAACAATTAAATATGTTATATATGTTTCTTTGGTCGGATACTTTTATGGCACTTCTTTTGTAAGACGATATAAATGTCACGGTGTATAGTATACTAGCAAAACCCAACCCGTTGGTTTGGTTGTGGAAGTCGATATATCGCAGCGTCATCTGGTGGCGAGTTATATCAATGGTGATAGCATGAAAACCTGCGCAAAAAAATACATATACATACCAATTTTCATAATAATCGGTCAAATAGATTCTGAGTTTAACGGTATCTTCAACATCCTCTTTTATAGATATAGAGAAGATAATATTTTCTAATGAAAATATATTTCGACGCTGGAAAGCATAAACGTAGTAAGTAACTCAAAAAATTACAAATATACACTAGACTTTAAAAATTCTTTAGTTAAAAATGTATTGCATTCGTATTTGTGAATCGGTAGAGTTGTCTATTTTTTTTATTGCTTATCGTGGCAAACAAGCAAGGAGCACACCTGATGGTAAATGTCACTGCCGCCCATGGACCTTTGCAATATCAATGGTATAACTTAGGCCGCTGCCTACCAATAAAATCCCCAAACCCACCCAGTTGGGCTTCTGGCTCTCTCGCTCACCGAACGAAGAGCAATAGCACATTGGCATTACTCAGACGTCGATCTTCTGCTAGAGTGTGGTACTACCCCGGACGGACCGGCTCCTGGCTGTAGACAAAAAGCTGTCAACAACGTGGTCCTACCGCTATAAATTAAACTATTTGGATAATATCTAAAAATGACAACTGTAGATTAACAATTTCTTTATTTTATTTTATTTACATTTTTATTTTTTTAAGTTTTTACCTTTATGGTAGTTTTCACCTTTATGCTTTCTAACATCGATATTTGAGAGGATAAACGTACAGAGGGGTGTTTTTCATCAATCAAGCAACTGCGCAAAATAGAAAATCCCAAAGAAACATGCAGTCACACAACATTAAGGACACATACGCACGCGCCAATATATATACACATATATATATATATATATATATATATATATATATATATATATATATATATATATATATATATAAACCACCATAAATGTATTAAAGCCACTTCAAGAAACCGCGAATTATATAACATCAATATAATAATTAAAATACAAAACATAAAAAAGGCACGTACAAAAGTCTGTGGACCAAAACTTTATTATAAAAAAAAACATATATATATTCTATAAGTATTTTTATAGATGCCCAAATGTTGTATGGACGCTGAATAAATAAAAGTTTATAAAAATATTTATACAAAGAGATTTATTTCAATAAAATTTTCCTTTAAAAATAAAACACTTTTACATTAGAAACAGAAAATGCATAGGAAAAAATGTAAATCCAACAAAATCTTCTATCACAAATTGTATTTGATATAACCAAAGCGTGAGATGAAAACGGGCTGGGCAAATCTAGATAATGCAAATATAGGATGCAGCGTCCGATGTACAGAACTCTTTTGACCACGAGCCCCGAATAACGTTTCGTTCACATAAGGTTACCATGTGGTCAGAATTCTTCGGACATTTTTAAAATAAACAATAAAGGTAAATTAGTTTCGTTTAATGATGTTATCGTATATGTACTGATCAACTAAGAGTACGGCATTCTCACCAATTCTTCGTTTCCGTAATTGTCTTGAATTTCATGATTAACGACTTATGGATTTAAACAGATAGGTACCCAAAAGATGGATAAACAAGACGATAGATCAATTAAAATGATTAGCATATAATAGTAAATTATTTAAACTTCTCATACTCGGAACATAGTGTTTATTTGATCCCGGTAGAGAGTGGACGACTCTGCTTCGTATGCAGCGGGAGAGTCAAATCAAATCATTTATTAGTTAGGCGCTTACATAATGTCAATTTTATATATTTTTTTTTTAAATTAATTTTAATTAATCTACCACCGGATCGGAAAGCAGCTACATACTGAGAAGATCCGGTAAGAAACTCAGTGGCCTCGTCATTTTTTTTAATTATATATTTTTACACAAGTGATTTGTTACATGTTTAATTTATGTTAGCTCCAGTGAGATTCCACTCGAGTAAAGATTCATTTTTTTTTTAATTTTGTATATAATACAAAATTAAACTAAGAATATTTATAAAATAAAAAAGAAACAAAAGTGGTTGGTCCAGATCCTACAAGCGGCACCCGATCACGAGTTAACTATTAGAGCAGCCATCACGCCCCTCAACCACATTGGAGGGAAGGGAGAGACCCGCTCCACGTAGCTACCGCAAGAAGAGACTTTTTCAGTGAGCATGACAACACCATAATCTATAAATTTGAAACAGATAGCTTGGATAAATAATTGCATAACTCGTTAGGCAAAACACGCTACACTGTACAATTAAGACAATAGAAATAATACAAGAGTATCAGATGACAGTGATTCATTTAGATAATCCGAAATGCTGTAATATCCTTTTCTGCACAGTCTATTTTTGACAGCCTTTTTGAACTTATTCATTGGCATATCTCGGATATCTTTAGGCAGTTTATTGTAAAAGTGTATACATTGCCCCATGTAAGACCTACTAATTTTTTGTAGGCGAGTATGATAGATAACTAGATTATCCTTATTCCTAGTGTTCACATGGTGAATGTCACTATATTTATCAAATTTATCAATATTTTTTTTACATATAATATGTTTTCGAATATGAATTGTGATACAACGGTTAGAATGTTTATTTCCCTAAATTTTTCTCTCAGTGAAGCTCTTGGCCCTAGATTATAAATCGCGCGGACAACCCGTTTTTAAAGAACAAAGATGTTATTCAAATCTGCAGAGCAACCCCAAAGCAGTATGCCATAAGACATAAGACTATGGAAGTAGGCGAAATAAACAATTCTAGCCGTTTCAATATCGGTTAACATTCGAATTTTTTTTACCGCATAAGCCACTGAACTTAGCCTACTTGATAATTTTTCAATCTGAGGACCCCAATGGAGTTTAGTATCGATAGTAATACCCAAAAATGCCGTGGACTCCACAAGCTCTAGGGCCACACCATTCATTTGAACATTGGTTTCCACTAGTCTCACATTAGATGTGGTATATTTAATACATTTGGTTTTCTTTTCATTAAGAACCAAATTGTTTGTACTGAACCAATTAATTACATTTGACAGAGCGTTGTTCACATCGTCATAATTAATCATTTGTCTTTTAATTTTAAACAATAAGGAGGTATCATCTGCGAACAACACTATGTTTTGGTTATCCCCTACATAATAAGGTAAGTCATTAATATTACAAGGAACAGACATGGCCCCAGAATGGATCCTTTTGGAATGCCCATTTTTATAACAGAACCAGATGATCATATACCAGTAACATCGACCCTCTGACTTCTGTTGTACAAATATGATGTTAAAAGTTTGAGAGCCTTATTTCTGATCCCATAGTGGTATAATTTCTTGACGAGAATTTCGTGATGTACACAATCAAACGCCTTGGATAAATCGCAAAATATACCTAAAGCATCATGCGATTTCTCCCAGGCTGTAAAGATGCTGGCGGAGGAGTTCAGTTGGTGGTATCCCTGGACAACGCATTCAATAGTCTGCCATTTAGCTGCATCAGAGAGGCGCTCCGATACCACGGAGTGCCAGTTTACCTGAGGCGGCTAGTGGCAGACTATCTGGAGGGGTGCAGCGTCCTCTACACCAACCGAGTAGGGGAGGTTGTGCAAACGCCCATGACATGCGGTGTCCCACAGGGGTTGGTCCTCGGACCCACCCTGTAGAACATCGGCTACGACTGGGCGTTGAAAGGAAGCCTCCCACCCGGGATGGGCGTGATCTGTTACGCCGATGACACGCTCGTCACAGCCCGCGGTGGAACGCTGGAGAAGGCGGCAAGCCTGGCGACTCTCGGCACTAAAGAGATCGTCAGGCGGATCGTCTCGCGGAAAGAGGCGGCGGAGCGCGTGCGTGAAGAGCGTCTCCTCGATGACGCGAGCCGCCGCCAGCAGCTGGGGCGGCGTAGGTGCGATTACCTGCGCCTGATGCCACCCTAGCCGAGGCCGCGGGTGACTGGATACTGAACGGGTGATTGAATTAGTCCGTCACCTGCCGAGAGGCTGACCGCGCGAGGAAGGACCGACGTCCTCCCCGGAGTGGGAAGTACGTCGGTACCCCTCAGGGGTATTTCGTCGGGCCGGCCAATGATGACAAGTTCACGCTGCTTCGGTGGCCAGTCCAAAAAAAAAAAAAAGGACTGTAAAGATATTCTTTAATAATTCTACACCCGCATTAGTAGTAGAGCAATTCTTAGTGAAGCCAAATTGCTGTTTGTGAAATATATCATATCTCTTAAAATGATTTAACATTTGACTAAGCATAAGTCTTTTAAAAACTTTACTAAGTGTGGGTAGTATGGAAATTGGTCGAAAATTATTAAGATCAGACATACTACCGGCTTTGAACAAAGGAATCACTCTACTAATTTTCATAAGATCAGGAAATACGCCTCGAGCAACACAATCATTAAGCATAGATGCCAGATCGCATAGCATAATATCAATTATATAATTTCCTGTCTTTACAGAAAAGCCTCATAAATCAGCTGTCTTCTTAACATTAAGATTTTTAAAAGAGTTTATGATATTATTCCTACTGATATCAGAGAACTCAAAGGATGTGTCGCATTTTACAATACACAGTTTCAAGAGTGATTCGGCTATAATAAGTCAAAATAACTGCTTCCATTTTTTTTTTTTTTTTTGGTGGACTATGGATTAGGCTCGCCCCGCCAAATCGGTCCGGGGTGACGGAGAAGGCGGCGCGTGACCCCATAGACCCACCGTAAAAACTCCTCTCTCTTCGCCGTGCGAGCGGGTCACCGGGACCCGATTTTTAACTTCGGTGGCCCGCCCGGCGGTTCACCCTCGCGGGTTCCTCTCGTCGACGCCCCGACAGATTTCGCCGTCGGGGCGTCGCCCTCACGCGGTGGCCTCACGTCGGGTGACCGGACAGTTCCCCGGTCCGATCACCCGAAGCCTCGGTTAGGGCGGCATCAGGCGCAGGTATTCGCGCCTGCGCCGACCCGGCCGCTGGCGGTGGCCCGGGGCGCGGGAATCCTCCCTTGCCCGTTCCGCCGCTTCCTTCTGTGAGATGACAGCCTCGCAGAAGGCGGCGACCGCGTCCCAGTTCCTGATGCTGTCGACCATCGCCCTCGCGACGGCCGGCAGCGTCAGGTCGGCACCGATGACAGCGACGAGGTCACGGCGCTGCCGTTCCCATCCCGGACACACCTCCAGCGTGTATTGCGCCGTGTCCTCGTCACTCCTGCAGTGGTGGCAGGCCGGAGTCCACTCCCTATACACGACCCTGTGCAGGTACAACCCGAAACACCCGTGCCCCGTCAATACCTGCACCAGCCGAAAGGTGAGGACTCCGTGCCGCCGCTCCATCCACCCTATCAATACGGGCCGGAGGGCCTCAACGGTCTCCACACCGTGCCTAGGCCTCTCCAGCCGCGTAGCCCAACGGGCGATGACGTCTCGGCTGGCATCCACGCGCCAGGTGGCTATCTCGCTCAACGATGGGAAGCCATCTTCCTCGCGCGCTGTGATAACCCGCCGGTAGAGGTCGGAGAGCATCTCCGCCTCTAGGTCCCACGGGGGTGTCCCGGCCAACAGGCACGCCGCCTCTGTCGACACCGTGCGGTACCCGCGAATGGCTCTGACCGCCATGGCTCTCTGTGGCCTCCACAGAACCGCCCTGAGCTGGGCGTTCAGAGCCCTCGCCCACACGGGTGCGCCGTACATGGCCATCGAGCGGATGACCCCCGCATACAGCCGTCGGCCCTCGAAACTGGGTCCGCCCACGTTCGGCATGAGTCGAGAAAGGGCGGACGCCGCGCCGACAAGCCGGGGAGCAATCTGTCGGAAATGCTCCCGGAACCACCATCGCCCGTCGAGCACCAGACCCAAGTACCTCATATGGGCCTGGATGCTGATGTGGATGGAGTTTACCACTATCGAGGCGCCGATGGGCAGCCTCACACGGGGCCCATGGAAAAGTAGGGCCTCCATCTTGTTTAGGGCCACCCTGAGCCCCAGCGCCTCGATCCGCCTGACCATCTCCTCGGTGCCGAGAGTGGCCAGGCTCGCCGCCTCTTCGAGTGTCCTGCCCCGGGCTGTGACGAGCGTGTCGTCAGTGTAGCACACCAAGCTCAGCCCGGGGGGGAGACTCCCTCTCAACGCCCAGTCGTACCCGATGTCCCACAGAGTCGGCCCCAGAACCGACCCCTGTGGAACGCCGCACAACATGGGCGTCCGCACAATGTCCCCTGCGGGACCCGCGCAGAGGATACTGCGGCCCTCCAAATAGTCTGCCACCAGCCGCCTGAGGTACAGGGGCACTCCATGGAACCGGAGCGCCTCCCTGATGCAGCCGAATGGCAGACTATTGAATGCGTTGGCGATGTCCAACGACACCGCCAACAGCACTCCCTTCCCGGCGACGGCCTTCGCGGCCGCCTGCCTCAGGCGTAATAGGGCCCCGATGGTCGAACGCCCCCTCTGAAACCCATACTGAGCGTCCGACAGATCGGGCCCTACCTCCTCCAGGTGTCGGACGATGCGGGCAGCGAGCACACGCTCCAGCAGCTTACCCACATCGTCGAGGAGCACGATGGGCCTGTAGGCCGACGGCAAATCCGGGGACCATCCCGGCTTTGGCAGGAGAACCAACCTCCCTTCCTTCCAGCACTCAGGGAACCGTCCAGACGTCAGACAGGCGTTGAACAGCTGCCCGAGGCGAGGCTCGAAGTGCTCGAGGAGCGACGTCAGCACCTGGACTGGAATTCCGTCCGGGCCGAGGGCCATGGTGGCGGAATCTTCGCCACGGCCGCCCCCACTTCCGACTCCATCACGGGCGGAATACTCTCGTCGTCGTCGGCCTCCCGGTCCTGATCTGGCGGAGCCATGACCGGGAGCGTGTGTTCCGACTGCCGTGGAAACAGCTCCTCGACCACCCTACGAAGGAAGTCGGGCTGGAGGGTCTCGGTAAGGGGGGGGGGGGCCGCGCGCGAAGCTTGTTCAGCGCCGCGCGATATGGGCGACCCCAGGGGTCACGGTCGAGACCGTCCAGCATCTCCTGCCAACTCGCGCCCTTGGCGGCTCGGATGGCCAGCCGAAAGGCAGTCCGCGCACTGCGGTACGCCTCGTACAGCTGGCCCTCCCGCTCAACGGGCACTGATACACATAGTGCGGCGTGCCGCACGAAGGTCCGCCAGTCTTGGGGACCACCAGTAGACCCCCTGCCTCGGAGGTGGACGCCGCCGCACTCTGAGCATGGCCGCATCGCAGATCTGCGTTAACGCACTGCGAATGCGAACAGCCTCAGCGTCCACTCCGTCCGCTGGGGGTAGTGAGGACAGCCACAAAATAACTGCTTCCATCTCTAGGGCGAAAATTAATTTTAAAAGAAAACAAAAGTTGGTTAAGTAACGAAATATTTTACATGATTAAGGAAAATATCGGCTAAAATAGTTTGTGGGTTTACCCATAGACTTTTTTGTCAGCCAGTGTGAATAAAAGAAATACCCACTAAGCGGGAAGACCCACGGCGGTGGTGCGGTGTGCTCCATACTTAAAAAAATTCAATGACTATATAATCTGATGGCATATTAACTCCATAAGCTGCACAGAAATTCAAAAATTCTGGAACGAATTTGACACTGTTAAAAAAGATGGAAGCCGGAAATCCAACAGAGCCGCAGAAGGTCACATTAAGGATTCTGTCCAAATTAAATTAAAATTTCAAGTGAATTACCTGATACTATAAATTTACGCCCTAATTAGTCTTAACCTTTAAGAGAGTCTTTAAGAGAGAGAGAGAGAGAGAGAGAGAGAGAGAGAGAGAGAGAAAGAGAGAGAGAGAGAGAGAGAGAAAGAGAACTTTAAGAGAGTCTGATAGATGCCACCATTATATCAAATATAATAATTTTCTACTTTTATAGATATCTAGCACAGCCAAATTTATCATAATGTATTAAATTGCGTAAATATTCCAAATAAAAGTTTTATTTTAAATTTCACAACTTTTTCTAATTCTCATTGAATCTGAATTAGGTAGTACTCATATAACCTGAGTAGTTATTATTATCAGTAATATTTTACAAAGACTATTTTTTCTTATATTCGAGGTAGAAAATTTACGCTGTTACTAATAATCTTTTACAAGCGACGTATACCGGGGTTATAACAACAACGTTACCAATAAACGCTATTTGACAGTTCGTCTGTATACGTCTGTTATAAGGATTGCGTAAATTCTTTTGAATTTTATACAACTGTTATTCATCCTACGACCCTTGTTTAACTAACGGATAAATTCGAATTTCTGGACTATATACTGCGTTTTAAAAATTTATATCTACAGATAATGGATTATTTATAATATTTCGACATGTTTGATGAAATAGACAGTCAAGAACCACAAAGAAAAAAAAATCCTACATAAATCGTTATGATCCTTTTACATTAGAGGAAAAGGAATTTCGAGCGAAATATAGATTTAGCAAAATATACACAAGAAATATTGTAGAATTAGTTAGATGCGACATTGAAAAAGAAAATCGTGGGGGTGGATTATCTGCAGAAATTCAACTGCACTCAGAACGTGGGCTCGCTAAGAAGTACAAGACGATGCAACAGAGAGAAGAATAACGAATATTCAAACAACCTTATTATCTGTTGTCATTTGCGTTCGAAACCTTCCGTTCGTAAACGCGAAGTACGGTTGGTATAAAGCAGGACTTATTAATAATAAGGAAAATAATAGCCTTCGTCTAGCGGCAAACAATAATTTAGGTGTTTTTTTTTATTTTTCAGTATTAAATAATTAAATTTCAGAGAATTTTCACATATTATTAAATTGAATATATTGAGGAATTATAGTTTTCGAACGTTAGTTGTTGCCAGTAAACGTTGATTAGCAAATTTTTAAGTATCCTAGGCTTACACACTGATTATTAGTAAGAGGGGTGTGTAACGGTTATTCAAAGCTTATTCATTGAATAAGAACACAGCTGTTAAACACTTGTTTTAAACATTTTTATTAGTAAAGCAGTTAATGTTTAGCACTGGTGACAGTTATCAATTCCTACTCGGACTATGTTCTAAATACTTCGCAAGGGAATTCATTCCACCCTTGTTTAACAATCTACTATATCTTTTGCTGTGAGGAGCGTTTGTAACTGTAAATAGGACATAGATACATACAATGGATTTTGAAAGTAAACTATGAATTTTGAACCTTCTAATTTGACTTTAAAATTCCTCTCCGTAGGAAGCTATCCTTCTATATATATTAACTTACTATATATACTATACTAGCAGGCCCGGCCACGTATTGCTGTGGCTAGGTAGCCTCAGTAACACGTGGTGGTTATGCTAATAAATTGTAGATTATATGAAACGTTTGTACGTTTAACATAGCGCCATTTATTAAATATTTACTCATTCCAGTCAATAGATACCGCCATCTTTTAGAATCGTTTGGAGATAACAGATAACTGTGACTGTCAAATAATAGACAAAAAATTTGCAATAAAATATTATTGCGACTATAAATTGAGATGAAAGCTATCCTATGTTTTGAGTCTTGTGTAGTTTACACATGCTGTGCAAATTTGATAAAAATAGGTTAAGTATTTTAGGAGTCCGTCGCGGACAAACAACGTGACGCGTAATTTATAAATATATTACGATAGTAAGTTAATGAAAATATGTAATTTCTAAGAGACGAAAGAGAATTTGCTGGCAAAGTCCGGTGGGCTAGATTTTTTTAATGCTCTTGGTGGAAAACGAGTAAGTAGCACACCTGAAGTGTTACTGTAGCCCATGGATCTTTGCAATATCAGAGGTGTAGCTAGGCCTACCAATGAAAACTTCAAACCCACCCAGAAAGTTGGGCTTCCGGCTTTCTTACTCACCGAACGAAGCACAGTTGCACATTGCCACTGCACATATCGATTTTCTGTGCGAGTGTGGTACTACCCCGGATGAAGGGACCCGTGGCTGTGGACAGAAAGCTGTCAACAGTGTGGACCTACCACTAATAAAGATTGGGACTTGATAGAAAAATAATAACAAATTATGCGAAGCCTTATAGTTTTTATTGTGTCATTGAGATTGACTGCTTTGTTAGCCTCATGAAATAAGTACGTTGCCCCAATCAAGATGTCTTTGATTAAACTCTTGATCGAACAAAAAACAGTTGTGTTGACTTTACTTACGCATTTGATCGATTTTTGAGTGTTTTGTTTCAGAAAATCTCACTAAGAAACTCATAGATTGGTTAATGGCTATAGAGCTATATACTAATGGTCCCTGTTACGTAGAATTTAAAATAATGTGGAAAAATTTGGATCTCGGAGGATAAAAGCATGAGAATATGAATAAAAATATGATATAAATCACCTACTAAGATTATGATAATATAGCAATTTATCACTACTACACATATGTACATACTGACACATACTATTTATGACTTATGGTTTAGGCTACAGAAATTAAAATGAAATATTGCGTTAATCCCTACATATTTATATTGCTGAATATTCTATGGATTAAATGATGAAGCCGGCAATTAGTATCCGTATTTCGCGTGTAGTACACGTTTTTGATTTATTATCCTTATTTATTTAAATCTATGTAACTTTTGGTACAGTGAAAATATTTTAAACAATAAAGCGCTACACTATTTATTTTAATGTATACATAATCTATCCTGAATTGCTAAAGAAATAACTAGTCACCTTATTTATATCAAATACTGGACCAAAGTGGCAGCGACCGAGCGGTCACGTTGAATGTTGTTTTAATAAAAATGATACTGATTTTATCTGCGCTCTCTGGGAAATTAGCTTTTTGGAAAGAATTTTAAGCGACATTTTTTTATGAGCGTATTAATAATTTTTTTTTTATAAATTACCTATTATATGAGTTTCATTTTAAATTATTTTCTTTCAGTTATAGAAGTTTAAATTTATTTATAAAAACAATCATTTATTCATTAATCAGCCAATCGACGACTCTTGGACAATTCCAGAGTGAAAAATGCTATAAACGTTACGCTTCGAAGACCAGTATGTGATCGAAGTTGTTTTATTAGTTCCCCAATGAGCGCTGTTGAACATTCTCGTGGTAATTTTTATGACTCTCACATGAATGTAAGGGATGTTGCCATATTATATTTTAGCCCTCCAACAGACGAGGATAAACACAGTTAACAAAACACTTTATTTCATACTAGCGGCCCGTCCCGGCTTCGCACGGGTGGACTTTTATTTTTTAAACATTTTGGCATAAACGTACAGTAAATGCAGGACATACCTAAATAATAAGGTATTTAGCAATAGCGTATCGCGGGCCCCTTTTGCGTACGTGACTTGATGATTGAAAACTATTTATATATTGAAGTATTTATAGTGACATAACTACAATAGTTAGACACATGCTATTGCATCATTTTTTGTAGATATTGATATGTTCTTTAACATTGTGGAACATTTTTTTGTTCTACCATCAATAGTTTTCGCAGCACATGCAATGAAACATATTTATTTTATAGGCAATTTTTGCACCTTAGGTAACATTATTGTAGTTTTAGTAGGGATCCTTATATTTTTATTGCAATAAAAATAGCATATATTAATCAGTGATAATGTAGCATTCAAATGGTAAAAGAATTTTTAAAATCGGTTCAGTACCTTTTGAGCTAATTCGTTACAAACATACTTACATACAAACCTTTCCTCTTTATAATATTACTAGCTTCTGCCCGCGGCTTCGCCCGCGTAAAAGGTTACTTTCCTAAAGTTTTTGATCCCCTATTTTTATTTTTAACCGTCGGTAATACAGTGCAACGGTATTACAATACTCAGTGTTGGAACTTCATTACTGGACTGCTAGATGGCGTTGAAGAAGCTAGATTTTGAGATTTTTTGACAAACAATTTTTTTATTTTTCATATAAAAATTTTGATTTTTTTTAATAGAAAGTATCCTATGTTACTTTTAATACCTCCAAAAATATGTGTACAATGTTTCATGATGATCGGTTGAGTAGTTTTAGCGTGAAAGCGTAACAAACAAGCTTACATTCACATTTATATATTAGTAGGGATTAGTATTAGTATAGATAGTAGGCTTAACTTTCTCTCTCTCAGCTCATATATGTCCCACTGTTTGGCCTCCTCAGAAATAGGAGGGAAATTGACCTACTATACACGCGAATTACACGTGTAAGGATAGGGTTTTATTTCGAGCTTTCTTTCATAGATGTTATATGCGTTTTATATCCTTAGTCGTTTCTTACGATCAACAACGGTTAAGAGAGGGGGTGGTATTCTTACTCCGTCATCATACGGATAGATTAATTAATTAAATTAACTTTAATTAAATATAAGTCTTCATAAATATTAAAAGGAGGGTAGGTCTTAAATTTTTACGGTAGGCAATGACCTGGTATTGTGCAGGCTATAAGCGTGAGTTACGTACCATCAGGCTTGCAGTGATGCTACATAATGGTAAAAATTAATAGGCATTTATATCGTGTACATGATATAAATGCCTAATGAAACTCACTATAGTGAGTTTAACACGTTTACTGCAGAACAGGCCTATTTCGGCCTGCCACAGTATTTCTGCTAGTGCGGACGAAGAAAATCATGTCCTTCTCGCTGGTGCGGAACGATTATCTCAGGTATTTTGAAGATTTCGACAGAGACAAATATATATTTCAGATTGTAGTCAAAATTATAGATATTCCTCATAAAAATATCATGGCAGGCCGTTTTCAGCCTACCACGCACTGAGGGTGAAAAACATCCACTCAGTGCGACAGTGGGCCTATTTCGGCCCGCCGTCCCAACAGGACTCGGGCGACCCGATGGCAAGCAATAAAAAGAAAATAGAGTAGTATTATGGGATCCCATATGTGGCAATACTTTTTTTTCGCTCGTAATCAAGTTTTTATAAATAATCAAGCATATTAAATACTAAATTTCAGTAAGTTATATGATTCTTTATCATCATCAATCACAACACATATTTCAGAAAATCAAGTAAAACCTAAATAAAGACAATGATCACGTCCTTGAGATGTGCGATAAACGGCGAAATTGTGCAGGGTGCTAAGTGGGACTGAGGAGAACCTTCAATAGTACCCAGGCAAAGAAAAAGTTAAAAAATATTGCAGGAAATGCAACTAAAAGCTTTGCGTCATATGTTTTGAAGACAGGCATACTACATAAGTAAATAAAAAAAACATTTCTTTTACAATAATTTTTAATTAATTTTCGATATCCCTTTATTTTTGTCTGTCCCATCACTACTAAAAGTACTTTTTAGTGCCGTTCACGTCGATATCGGCCTGCCGATTTTTCTGGTTTATTTCTCATTTCCTGTTTGGTAGATCCCGGGGCTAATCGAACCTAAGAAAGTTTGTTTCAAGGTTATTCAAACAGTACAAAAAATATTGAATGCACCATGTTTTCTCAAAGTTATAGCATTTAAATCTAACTTAGTGCTGGTGGGTCAAAAAAGACCTACCACGCACTGGTGGAAATATTGTGGGGGGCACATTTCGACACGCCGCCGCACCAGATGAAGGTTAATGATTTTGCCTGCCGCAGCTAAGGTGTTAATGAGTTTATTTCGCTTTTACGTCTTAACTACCCAACTTCATCGTTTTGAAATTTCATATTTAAAAAATAAATGTTTGATATCAAACATTGATTCTAACTAGACTTATTTGAGATTATTTCATCAAAATATTGAGATATTTTGTTTCTAAAAATAAAGGTGCCTGTTACGAAATTCTTTCGATTTCATGAATTATAAGGCAATTTCCGACGCCGTAATGTTTTATTCAAGTCGTGGCTACGTGTTAACGGCGCCGATGAATTTTTGACGTGAATTCCTCGGCTTAGTTTTAAATAAAAATTTAATATACACGCGTCAATGTGGGTAGCATTGGAAATTCTGAGTAGGTCGTAAAAACTGAAGTTCCTTTGGCAAAAAGCTCTCTTATAAGTTTTGTACGGATTCATTGCTTTTTCCTCATTGAACGAGCATATAATATTATAGATATATACGAGGATAATGTATGTGTTTGTAGACTTGTTAACAACATACTTTATTTCTTAACCTAGTGTCATTAAGGACATTGTCTGTAAGTGTCAGTACTCACACAGAATGGAGTCGTTATTTTATTTTACTTATCCAACTCGTTATTTTATTTTACGTATCATTTGAGAAGCGAGGCCACCCACCGGCTGGCCCCACCCCTTAAACTTTATTTTATGCCTCCGTAAGAAATAAAATAAAAATAATGCTTTCTAATATTTACGTGAGTATTACAAATTTGAAAGAAAACTATTTTGTATTTGATTTTTAATTTCCCGACGTTTCGAACACTTTACAGTGATCATGGTCACGGGAGGATTAAGGTGTCTCACGTTCAATAAGTCATAGTTATTACAGACATTTATATCTACTCACTACAATAACAGTTATTAAATTTTTAAAGTTTCACTCACATTTTTAATACAAATTCATTGCCACTACAAAAAAGAAAATGATTCTATATATATAATTTTATATTGTTTATGATTAGTTATTAGTAAAAATTATCTGTGGTGACAGAGTAAGAATACATTTCATCACCCCCTTCTTACCCGTGGGTGATCGTAAGAGATGATTAAGGGATAAAATATACTTATAACATCTATGCAACAGAAGGAAACTCGATATAAAACCCGATAACAATTCGTCTGACCAGCGTGGTGTAGTAGGTCTATTTCCCTCCTAGTGAGGAGGGGGCTCGGGCCCAACAGTGTGACATATATGAGCTGAGATGATATTGATGATGATGATCATTAAACATTTAATTTATGATGATTATATTGTGGTTTTTTTTTTATTATTTATTTTTATATTGTGGCAAACTAACAGTTTAAAAAAAAATATTCATCTACCACCGGATCGAAAAGCGCCCACACTGAAAAAGATCCGGCAAGAAAACTCAGTAGATACTCAGTAATATCGTAAGCTTCAATTTATATATATCAGTTCATTTTAAATCTTTCAAATTTAAATATTAGTACTTAAAAGTCAAAAGCAATTCCCAAGGAGGGTTGAGTCTGGTAGGCAGCCGGTCATCAAAACTATTGCCAATAACTTTTACAATATGTACTAAGAAAGAAGAGTTCATATTGTATCGACCCCAAGCAATTGGGATAAGAGTAGGAGAATGATAACTTAAAAGTCAAAAACATATTAATAAATAAAAATCAAAATATATAAATGTATTATTATTCAGTTTCGTATTAACAACAGGCACTTTCGAAATTAATACGATTGCAATGAAAATGTGATGAAGTATTGTTATTGCGAATCGAATACAATAAGAGTAATCCTTTCGTGTCAATGCACAAACGCAATAACGCCAATCGAAGCTTCTACTCGTTAAGTGTGCTTTGTAAATATATTGGGTATTCATTCTTTGTTATTATTCATTATTTTAGTTTCTATTTAAATATATATTACTCGACTGGTGGCAGGTTAAGAATATCTCGGGTGATCGGACTGGGGAATAGTCCGGTCACCCGAAGTGAGGCCACCGCGTGAGGACAGCTTTCGCTTTCGGGGCGTCGACTCGAGAGGAACCCGCGAGGGTAAACCGTCGGACGGGCCACCGAAGACAAAGATCGAGTACCGTTAGCCCGCTCGCACGGCAAAGAGAGGAGTTTTGCATGGTGGGTCTATGGGGTCGCGCGCCGTCTCTTCTGTCGCCCCAGACCGATTTGGCGGTGCGAGACCACATCCATAGTCCACAACAAAAAAAAATGGTTAAGAATATCTCATCATTTGGCTTATATACGTCCCACTTAATCGAGCTTCCTCTATAATACCAGCGAAAACTATATAAAACTGAGTAGACGCTTTGGTATAAGGTTTAATTTCGAATTTTCCTTCTCTTACATATATTTTATATGAATATTATATTCCTTAATCGTCTTTTACGATAATCACGGGCAAGATGGTGAATTATATACATATACCATCGCTACATGGATATCTATACATATATATAACTGATTATTTATTATTATTATTATAATTTGGTATTTGATTTAGTAGATTTTTTAATAAAAACTAATTTGCGACCGAAAAATTATTACCTTACATGGAACTTGAATTCAAATGTATTAGAAATACATTCCACTGACCAGTGTGGTTAGATTTTTAAAAATTATGATAAAAAAAAAAAAATATGATAAAAAAAAAATATGATAAAAAAAAAACGTTTTATAAACCATCTATGAGAAAATATTTATAAACTATACCGGTTAAAGTATTACTGGCGTATTAACTATTAGCAACACAACAACTCATTACTTTAAATGACTGACATTTAGCATTTGACATACTAGGTTACTTATAAAAACTTATTTACGAGTGAAAAAAGTTATACGTGGAATTCGAACCGAAATCTATTGGCAATTCGTTCTAACAGGCTTACTAATGGGGCCAGTATGAATAGTATATACCTACGATTACCTTTTTGTGACTCGCATTATCGTCTTTACGGGGAACGTTTGCAGGCTATTTATAAGAAACTTTATGTATAGTCCTCCCTGGATTTTGTATTCCCATATGTACGGGTTATGAATACAATATGTCACCCCTATCACACCACAAATTTACAGTGGGAGTACAGAAAACGGTGGGAGTAAAGAAGCACCAAGGAAATAGGCAGCATCATTCAATTAGGAAATTTACAACAGTCGCTGCAATCGCCGTCTTTCAAGCGTGGCGATTATTGCATGTCAGTATTGTATAAAATAATACCATAATATTGTATAATCTTGATTTCAATACAAGATTTTCAATCTAACGTTTTAAAAAGTGTCTGTCTTCCTGTGACCATGAATGCTATAAAGGGTTCAAAAGGTCGTGCATTTAAAATCAAATACAAACGAGATAGAATCCGTAAAAATAGTTTTATTTCAAATGTGTAATACATGCGTAAACATCAAAAATCGTTATTTTAATATTAAATTGAAGAAATAAATAAAATTAAATCAAGTAAATATCTCTATTTCATAAAATCTAGCTATTTAAATATATATTTATAGAAACCATTGACCTAATATTTCAGACACATCATAAGTATTATGATGCATTATAGATAGTTTATCATAAAATGCAAATAAATGTAAGTAGGATACGAGTACTCACGAAGAGCCAATAAATAAAAAATCAGTCGTAGGCATAATGGGACCATTTCTCAACTAAGAACTTGGAATTGGCTTTAGTTCAAGTAAAGTTCTAGGTCCCACGTCCTAGGAAGCGTTCATGTAAGTAACTGTTAGAAAGTCGATTCTATAAAATTATATAATATACAATATACATAGAAATTATCATGAAAATGTTTTACCATTAATTTCAAATTATCTTTTTCAATTAGCACATTATGAATCTTCAATTCCTGTCATTCTTAGTTGCGATTAGATCCTTTGTAATTTATAGACGATCAGCGTAACTTTGCTGTAGGAAAGCCGTTGCTAATGCAGTCGGCACCTAGCCTCTTGGGAAGTAATAATAAACATATATAATATGTAACCTTTGGGTATCGATTTCAAATAAAAAAACGAGAGGTGTCAAGGGACACCCGGATGGAACGAAGTTCTATGTTAATTATATAATTTTTTTCTGCCTTAAGCGATTTTTATCATTATATTTTAGCCAATTTGCAAAATATCTTTATAAATTATAGCCTATGTGTTTTTCTGATGTGCAAGCTATATTACTATAAAGTTTCATCAAAATCCATTCAGTAGTTTTTACGTGAAAGAGCAACAAACATGTTCACATCTATCCATTATTAAAAACTTTCACGTTTATAATATTAATGATAGGATATACAATTCCACTAGACTACCAAAACTTTTGGGCCCCGAGCTCGAACGCGAGCCGGCCACGCGGCCCGATCACGGGCGAAAATAATTTCATTGCGCATTATTTTGATTTTGCTATATCTCTTAAGGTATTGATTTATATGAGGTATTTGGGCCTGGTGCTCGACGGGCATTGGTGGTTTCGGGAGCATTGCCGCAGGCTCGCTCCGCGGCTCGTCGGCGCGGCTTCCGCCCTTTCATGGCTTATGCCGAATGTGGGCGGACCGAGCGCTACGTGCCGACAGCTGTACACGGGGGTCGTCCGGTCGATGGCCCTGTACGGCGCACCGGTGTGGGCGGGATGCCTGACCGTCCGACTCAGGGCTCTTCTGTGGCGACCACAGGGGGCCATGGCGGTCAGGGCTGTACGCGGGTATCGCACGGTAGCGACGGAGGCAGCGTGCCTGTTGGCCGGGAGTCCCCCGTGGGACCTGGAGGCGGAAATGCTCGCCGATTTGTATCGGCGGGTGTCGGGGGTGCGCGCGGAAGGCGGTGTGGTCTCTTTGAGGGAACTCACCGCTTGGCGCGTTGACGCCCGCCTAGATGTCATTGCCCGTCGGGCAGTCCGGCTGGAGAGGCCTCGGTTCGGTGTGCGGACCGTAGAGGCCTTCCGGCCGGTGCTGATTCAGTGGTTGGAACGGCGGCACGGGGTACTCTCCTTCCGACTGGTGCAGGTTTTGACGGGGTATGGATGCTTCGCCAAATACCTGCATAAAGTCGTCAGGAGCGAGAGTACACCGTCCTGCCACCACTGCGATTGCGACGAAGACATGGCGCAGCATACGCTCGAGGTTTGTGCCGCTTGGGCAGAGCAGCGTCGTGAACTCGTCGCAATCATCGGTGCCGACCTGACGCTGCTGATGCTCGACAGCGTCAGGAACTGGGACGGGGTCGCAACCTTCTGCGAGGCAGTAGTCTCGCGGAAGGAGGCGGCGGAGCGCGTGCGCGAGGAGCGTCTCCGCGACGGCGCGAGCCGCCGCCGGCGACTGGGGCAGCGCAGGCGCGATTACCTGCGCCTGATGCCGCCCTAGCCAAGGCCGCGGGTGACGGGATCGGGGAATTAGTCCGTCATCCGCCGAGAGGCGGACCGCGTGAGGAAAGACCGACATCCTACCGGAGGGGGGGATGTCGGTCGAGGAGAGGGTACTCCTCAGGGGTATTCCGTCGGGCCGACCACTAACGTCAAGTCACTCTGCTCCGGTGGTCAGCCCAACGACGAAGGCGACGTCACGGGTGGGTTACAGGTGTATGCGCTTACGCCCCTCTGTCACCCCGGACGGAGTGGTGCGAGGAGTGGGCCGACCGCTTTTTATTTTTTTTGGGGGTGGGCACCCCCAAAAAATAAAAAAAAAAAAAGGTATTGATTTAATTTGCATGGTCTGAAGGAATAAAAATATCTTCATGAAATGCTCAAGCCAACTAATGTATTTAAAATGATAAGGATTAATACAGTATTTGTGTAAATAGCTTTTCAATTATCGTTTTATAATAGAACATATTTTAAAGTATTAAAATGGGTATAGTATGTTATCCTTAAGAGATAGATATATACCATCGCGGACTTTTTTGTAGGCCTTTTTAAGCTGTATAATACTGTAGTACTTTATTTTGATCTATTTCGTAGGGTTCAGCCAGCGTTTGCAATGTAAGCGCAAAATAATGTGTTGTGTTTATCTACGACATCACATTAGAAACCTCTAAAATTATCAGTGTTTCTCTACTACATTATGCATATGTAATACATATAAACCTTCCTCTTGAATCACTCTATCTATAAAAAAAACCGCATCAATATACGTTGCGTAGTTTTAAAGATTTAAGCATAAATAGGGATATAGGGACAGAAAAAGCGACTTTGTTTTATGTTGTGTCGTTACAACTTTGTTGTGTCGGTAGTAATTTTTTCCGTCTAGCTCCCTTTCGCAACGCGCGATAAGGAACTTCGTTCCAATAAACACCGTTGAATTGAAATTTGCATTTAATTAAACTTAAAAACACACCTTACGTCGTTACTCCGTATAACCAACCTCCGCCATTTATATCCGTTCTCCCCCTTTCATTCCCTCTCTCACTCACACATTCACTTACGGTTCGTCCCTCGCAAAAAAATTGTTCACTTCCATTCCTACATATGTTTTGGTTTAAATTTAAATACACACGCTTTAAATCTATTGCTAGTTACTTACAGTAGAGCAAATTAGTATACTCGTGTATGAAATATTCTGGCAAATACATTGTGATCGCAGTATATTGCGAATGTTTCTCTTGAAACTGGACCAACATCTGAATTGTTTTATACAAGGCCTAGCCAAAAATTCTGAGAATATATTCGAGGTACGTGATTTACTTAAAATATTTTTAATGTAATATTTATATGTACTAGCTAGATTTTGTTCTCGCCTTCGTTCTCGAAGAAGTCATGTGTGAACTCCCCGTTATATATTATTCTCATTATTTGAATCATCAAATAAAATTATAACCGCAATATTAAATTAACTATTTTATACCTTTAGAGGATGAAATTGACATATGCCGGAAAACATGTTTATTTATATTTATATGCTTTCTTTGAAGGCTGCATATTTTTTTCTTTTTTTCTATACAGACTTTGCCACAATGTTTCACCCTCTTTCGCATTGAATTGCCTAATAAACTAATGTGAAAATCTAATATTTCGAGATTCAGTAGCTTTGATTCTGATATTGGATGACGTATGTGTTAAATATTAAATTGTTAATTAATTATAAAACTACCCGTGTTGCAATGGGATAAGAATACAATTGTTGTCACACTATACTTGCCTATGGGAGTCATGAAAATCAACTGCCTCACCAGCAGCTTTCTTTTGGGAGACATAACTCTTCACTGCGATCGTGAACCAGTCTACCAAGCATCGTGATTACGGTATTAATCCTCATTTTTGAGGGAGGTCTATGTCCAACAGTGGACTATGAAGGATTTAAAGGGTAAGAAAAATGTCGTGAGAAGACCTACATCATCATCATTCTGCTCTTGTTCCAATTGCTTGGGGTCGACCCAATGTGTACTCTGCTTCCATCGTGTATATTGCAAAAAGTTATTGACAATAGTTTGTTGACCGGGCGCCTGCCTGACGTCTCCCTTCCTTGGGAATGTAACTGTTGACCAAACGGCATCAGATGGAGTTGACCCAGCTCTTAGTCGCCTTTTACGATATACACAAGCACAGCAAAGTAAGGGTTGGTAGTATTCTTGATCACTACCACACAGCAATGTGAGAACACCTACATATTTTTTTTTTGGGGTTGGGCTACGGTCGTCGCAATCCTTGCACCACTCCGCCCGGGGCGACAGAGGGGCGTAAGTGCGCACACCCGTAACCCACTCGTGAACCTCGCCTTCGTCATTGGACCGGCCACCGGAGCAGCGTGAACTTGTCGTCAGTGGCCAGACCTACATAATAAATCAAAATGTTTTATCCGTATAGATTTTCAAATTGTTTGAGTTAGGTACTCTTACAGAGATAATTAGTCATCCGTTTTGTTTAAGAAAAGAAAATACACAATATGTAATCATTTAACGTGTAAGTAAGAATTCTAGAATAAAATAAAAAATACTGCACAAGAACTTAGTTTTGACCTAATATTAGCTCTGTCTGCAAATGTTAGAGTTGATCCTTTGAAATTGAAATTTAAGACTTTATGAAACCTTACCTGGATAAAACCACCTCGAAAGTGGAGCGTGTTCGTGTAACAATATTCGTGCGTTATGTGAACGTAATATTAGAGTTGATGTTATTTACTTAGAGATTATATAATTTAATGATTTCTAATGTTTTTTTTTTTTTTTTTTTCTTTTATGCCGTACGCGGTTTGCGTATAGCCACAAACAAAGGTAAGGAAACAGGATATATTAGGAGTTAATTTTGGAACGAGGAATTTAGGAAAAGATCAGAAGGAAATAATAGATACATAATTAGATATATACTCATACTTTAATATCATTACGATTAATAAATATGTTTAATGAGTGATAAATATGGAAATTGTTAGTTGCTAATAATATAGGAATAGAAGATGGTAAAGGAATGTTATATGTATTCATAGTTTCATAAATGATGGTATTATCATAGAGAGGACAGGATAGGAAAATATGATTTAAATCACCATCATCGATACCACACTCGCATTTCTCAGACTGTACTAAGTGTAGTCTAGCAAGATGAACAGGTGTGCAAACATGTCCCAGTCTCATGCGTATAATACAGTTCGTAACTCTCTTGCAGAATTTCATCCTGGAGAACCAGGGATACCGAGGAATATCGTGTTGAATGCGATAATAATGTCTACCTTTATGTGCGCAACTTTTGGTATATATCGCCTGCCATGACTTTCTTAGAAATACATTATCAAGAGATACCACATCGTGACTAAAGTTTTTATATGGGAATATATCACCATCTCTGATAGCCTCGTTTGCAAGCCGGTCAGCTATTACATTCCCAGAGATGTTGCAGTGACTGGGAATCCAAGCGAAAGAAATGATATATCCTAAATCTGTACATTTTGATAGTAAATTTCTAATGTCAATAATTAATGGAAATATAATTTTACTACTAAATGGATACCTATGTAGCGCCTGTAAAGCACTTTTAGAATCGGTAAAGATAACAGTCTTATGAAGCTTAGCCAATAAAATATATTCCACTGCTTTATAAAGCCCGTAGCACTCCCCAGTATAAACTGAAGATTCAGGAGTAAGTTTGATTTTCTGTATGATATTATATTGTGAATGAAATACACCAACTCCCACATTACCCCGAGATGAATATTTAGATGAATCTGTGTATATGTGGTGCCGGTCGGCCCATAGTTGGTCTTTCACTAAGTTAAAATTAATGTTTGCGTCTATGTCATTTTTACAGATGCCAACATCTAATTTTATATCTGGCACGGTTGTCAATGCATCAAAATTAGCATTAAAGAGTGGGTGCACTGTATAATTAAAAGAGGGGGTCGGTAAACCTAAGAATCTCTGATAACTTTGAACTAAGCAAGGAAGAGCTTTATGTGTCCAGTAGCTTGATCTAATTATGGAATTATGTAGGTCTTGTAATTTGGAGCGTAAGGGATGTTTTGTGAATTGAAAACAGCGAAATAAATATCTATCCGACAGATATTGGCGTCTCAAATCTAGAGGAGATTCGAGGCACTCCACTTGTAAACAGTTTATAGGGCTAGACTTCATTGCTCCGCAAATCAACCTTAACCCTTTAAATTGAACAGTATCCAATTTTCTGAGCCCAGTCTTATTGCTTGGTAGAAGCAAGAAAGAAGCATAATCAAGAACACTTCTAATCAATACATCATAAATAATTTTCAGGGAAAAGGGGTGAGCCCCCCACCAGACTCCTGAAAGGCATCTTATAATGTTTAATAAACGCTCACACTTAATAGCAACATGTTCGCAATGAGGAATACCTGATAGCTTGGAATCTAAAATTACACCAAGAAATTTGGTATGGTCTTTTTGAGTTATTTGTGAATTACTAAAAAAAACAGAAACTAAAGGGGGTGATTTCATACGGGAAAAGGGAATAATCACACTCTTGGAAGCAGATATTTCAAGTCCATTCTCATCTAACCAATTTTCTAGCAAAGAGAGTGAATAAGATAGAGTGTTTGATGCCACTTGAACATTATAATAAGAGCAATAGACAAGTAAGTCATCAGCATATTGAAGGACATTGACGTCTGGGCCTAACGATGACTCTAAATCATAGGTGTATATATTATATAAAATAGGACTAAGTACTGAACCTTGTGGCAATCCTCTACTAACATGACGAGATGTGGTGCAACCGTTTAAAGTAATATTTATACATCGATCTGATAGCATGTTAACAATAAAATTAGATAATAAATCCGGAACATTTAAACATTTAAGTTTCTTGTAAAGAATAGAAATTACTACATTATCATAAGCAGCCGTGATATCGAGAAATGCGGCAATTAAGCATTTATTTTCTGATAAAGCAAGTCTAATGTCTGTAATTAAAATACTTAAATTGTCTATTGTTCCTCTGCCGCGTCTAAATCCAAACTGGTTATTACTTAACAAGTTGTTAGTTTCTATATACCATTCAAGACGGTTTTTAATTAGACGTTCAGATATTTTCATTAACACTGAGGAAAGTGCAATAGGACGATATGAAGAAATATCAGAAGGATCCTTATTAGGTTTAAGAAAAGGCACTACATCTTGACTCTTCCAGGATTGAGGGATGTGACTGGAGGCAACGATCTTATTAATAAGATTAAGGAAATAAGAGAGAGCAGGATCACTGAGGTGGGAAATAAAGGAATACGGAATCCCATCAGGTCCAGGAGCCGAATCTTTAGTATCAGAAATTACTACTTTTAATTCACTAAGAGTAAATGGACTACTTAAACCGGTTGTATCTGATAGAGAAGGAAGTAAAATAAACTCAGGGACATTAGGAGGAGCAAGTTTGTTTAAAAGTGGGTTTATCAAGACAGGAGGAAGAACTGGTGAAGAATTATTATTTTGGAAAGCAGATTTAAATCTTCTTATATTATTCCAGATTATAATTGAGCTTGTATTGGGACATATGGACAGACAGAATGATCTCCATGCCTGAAACTTTTTTTGTTTAAAAAGTTTCCTAGTATCATTGATTACTTTCAAAACCTTGTCAAAATTTTCGTTAGAAGAAACTGCACAATAACTGCGCTCTGCATGTTTTCTTTTTTTTATAGCTGCAGTGCATTCAGCATCCCACCATGGAGGTGAGGGAATAAGACCGGAAGTCTTGGTCGTTTTTGGAAACACTTCATCTGCTATTTCTAGTAAAGTCATAGTAAGTGCTTCAGCACAGATTTCTTCATTTTCACGTTGAATATCAGGTAATGAAGATATTTTAAATTCAATTTTTTCTTTATACAGGTTCCAGTCTGCTTCGGCTAATCTATACTTTAGCCGTGGCAAAGGTTTTTGAGGTAAATTATGAGAAAAAGGAAAAGAAAGTATAAGAGGGAAGTGATCACTACCAAAAGAGGATGATAATACTGATCAGGTTAATGAGGCAGATAGATTTACAGAACAAATAGATAAATCAGGGGCACTAGTGCCTTCATTAGGCGCTGTACGTCGAGTGGGAGTGCCATCATTTAAAATACATAAATTTTGGGCATCTAACATTTTCATAATTGAATTTCCAAATGAATTATTAGTAGAGCTTCCCCAAGACTGATGTTGGGCATTAAAATCTCCTAATAAAATGCAAGGTTTCGTTACATTTAGCACAATGTCATTAATTTCATAGAAAATATTTGAAGAAGGGTGGGGAACATACAGGGAAATGAAGCAAATATTACTGATAACAGCTGCAATTATAGAGAAATCGTTGCTATGGGATGGAATAGGAAAATAAGTATAAGATATGCCATGTTTAATAAGGAGGGCTACACCTCCATATCCATCATTACGGTCTTCTCGTAGACAAGTGTAACCAGGCATCCTAAAATTGGATGATGGTTTTAGCCAAGTTTCTTGTAAAGCAATAACTTGAGGGTGGTATGTATTAATTAAGTGAACAAGATCAGATTTTTTTGAAATAATACTTCTACAATTCCATTGTATAATCTGAGTTAGATTGTCCATTATTAAATTGTAGAAAAGATAGGTGCAGCGTTGGACGGTGTAAGTGTACTAGACTGAGACAATAATTTGATAAGCATCAAAATAATTTCAGTGATTGAGGCCGTTGTGTTATTGTTAAGATTGAGAGCACATCCATTATTATTGGATGACTCCATGTTATAATCTTTAGTAAGAGCTCTATGTGCTGCTATATCATATCCTTTTGATTGGTGGGGCTTATAAGGACCTGTGGGTTTGGTGATAACTGTTTTCTTATATGAGCGAGACAGAGAAGGATGGTGAGAATACTGTACATTTTGGGTGTTGGTTAAATCATGATTATTGCCAGGAAGTTGTGATTGTTTTTGTGTATTGCTTATAACGGCATCAGCATAGGATATTTTTGAAATGGTGGGGTGTAGCTTAGAAGCTTCAAAATAGGAAATGCAGTTATTAGCCATACTTTCTTTGATAGCTTTCTGTCTCTCAAATTCCAAACAATTTTTGCTACTAGCTATATGATGGCCTTTACATAGACAGCATATAACATGTTCCTCATCAACATTACATTTCTCTCCTGAATGTCCATCTCCGCATCTATAACATCTGGGAGTAGAACGACATTGGCTTTTCACATGCCCAAATCGACAGCAGTTATAACATTGAATTGTGGGAAATATGTACAAATCAACTGGCAGTGCAGAGTAACACATAAATACTCTTTTAGGCAGTACTTGGCCATCAAATGTTAAGACTACCGACTCAGTACACTTTAAAGAAGTAATCCCATTTTCAATTACCTTTCTTTTCAAACGCCTTACCTTTAAAATGGGACCACAACCAATAGGCACTGAAATATTATCTATTATGTCTTCATCAGACCAGTCAGACGGAACTCCTCTCACTATACCTAAGCGAGTTACAGTAAAAGATGGAACAAAGGTCTTATAGTTTGCTGATACTAAATTTTGGTTATTAATAAAATTATTTGCTGCTTTATAGTCAGAGAATGATATTGATAATCTATTTCTTCCAATACGTTTCAAGCTACCATTTATAACACATGGAAATGCATTACTTTTCAAGAATTTACCAAATGTAATTGGATGCAGTGTTGTACCATCATTTGGAGAGTCTTGGTTGCGCTGAATATGGACTACATATGGACTTGCATCCGATTGCTGATATAACAGTCTTGCAACAGGTTGGGATGCAATGTTTGTCGAGCTATTATCAACTACATGAGACTGAGACGTGGAGGGAATTGATGGTGTAGTAACAGCATTAATAATATTCGAATTATGCTCAGTAGAACATTGACAATCCTCATCTCTTACTTTTCTATCCTCGCCGTAGCGTCTCTTAGATCTTTTTTTATTGCAATGTTTGCACGTACGAATTGCGGTGCGTTTTCGTCTAACAACACCATCATGAGAATAAGATGCATCAGTATCAAGACTAGTGCAATCATAAATACTTACAACATGCCCTACTTCAGGGATGGTCCCCCCAGGATCACCTGGGGGGTCCATATCCGATAAATAGTTTAAAAAGACTTACCCTATTGTAGCAGCAAGACACTACACAATACACTACTTAAAATAAACTAAATATACATAAATACAAAGAATGTGCTTCCAACTGATCAAATTCTATTAATAATATAAGAATAAAATAATTTTATAATTAAAAATCCAAAAACACGTTCGAACCAGACAACTGTTTCCCGCGCTTTTTTTCATTTCTAATGTTTATGCGAGTGTTACACATTTTTCTTTTTTTTCTTTTTTTTTATTGCTTATGGTGGCAAACGAGCTAGCAGCACACATTATGGTAAGTGTCACTGCCGCTCATAGACCTTTGCAATACCAAGGGCCGCTTAGGCCGCTGTCTACCAATAAAATCCCCATACTCACCCAATTGGGCTTCCGGCTCTCTCGCTCACTGAACGAAGCGCAATAGCACATTGCCATTACTCAGACGTCGATCTTCTGCGGGAGTGTGGTACTACCCCGGACAGACCGGCCCGCGGCTATAGACAGAAAACTATCAACTGCGTGGTCCTACCACTATAAAAATAATATATTAAAATTTGAAATAAAAACTATTTTTATGGAGTCTATCGCGTTTATATTTAATATTTAATTGCCCAACTTTTCAAAAACTATATTGCGTTCGTTTTTATGGACTCCCTTTATATTATATAATTTAATAAAAACATACAATTTACCTTCTTTTCTAGCTTAAATACTAGCACTAGTTGGTATTAGGTTCTTTCATATTCAAAAATCAATTAACATACTATACTGCCCTGGACAAATGCGACGAAATAGTTTTATCGATATGTATTTTGTATTTTTAAGCCTGTGATACATCTTTCCGTCCATCCACATCATCATCATTCTCCTACTCTTATCTCAATTACTAGAGGTCGATACAATATGTAGTCTTCTTTCATAGTACATATTGTAGAAGTTATTGGAAATAGTTTTATGACCGGCCGCCTGCTTAGTCGTCTTTTACGACATCCACAAGCAAAGTAAGGGTTTGTAGTATTCATAACTGCTACCATACAGCTACCTTTCTATCACACAGCTATCTTTCCGTCCATCCATCAAATATAAGCTTTCCCACAAGGAGGATGAAGCTATAACTGCCATACTTGGCAGGCAGTCCGCCAGTGCATCTATGCTAACACACAGTTACGTACTAAAATATGTCTTACACAGTTGACTGATATTGACTATCTAAATTCTAAGGTTTAGCATCATCTCAGCTTGTTTACAACCCACTGCTGAATTCGAAATTGCACCAAAATAGGAGGCCATAATAATTTAAACCTGATATTTTAAACCAGAGAAACCTACTATACCACGCTGCTCATTCGTATTGGTATAGGGTTTTATTTCAAATTTGCCTTCTCTTACATAGATGTTGTTTTCATTTTATATTCCTTAGTCATCTTTTATGACACCATCGGGCAAGTTATAATCTTGTGCCAACACCATTTAGAGAAGTACAGCATCACATAATTGGAATTATTCTATTTTAACATAGCTAAAAAGGCAGGTATTGTAAACAAAATAACACTTTCTAAAATATAATTTATAAAACCGAGTATTAAACGTTGTTATAACATCATGTAGTACTTTTATTTCGTTAAAACTTTGCAAAATTACAATTTATGAAGGCTGTTAACGAAAATCATGTTGTGAGCGTAACATAAATACTGCTGACTGGGCTATAAAACTGCCAAGTTATTAAACTCAGCAGATCTTTAATTACAAATCAGTAAACAAATGATGGTCCCAGTAAAATATAAAGGTCGCCACATACCAAAAGTATTTTTTTAATGGACTTGATTTTTGATGGATTATTCGGTACACTATACAGGTGGAAGTGGATCGCTCCCAAAAACAAAGACAGGTGACCCTACTAGACCTACTTGTAATGATAGGCTAGAAAAAAAATGATTCAAATGAAAAAATAAAAATATTTCACAACGAGTTTTTAGTTTTTTTCACATTCCTTCGTATTAGGACAGTGCCATGTAACGATAATTCTATAAAAAAATACTTAACTTTACTCAGATGAGAAAAGATGCAATCTATTCAAAACTCACGATCATATGTTCAAGAATTCAACGATCCCGCGTGGTGAAAAAAATTTTGTTTTCAACCGATTCGATTTTTTTTCTGGCCTATCATTACAAGTAGGACTACCTGTTGAAGTAGGGTTACCTGTTTTTGTTTTCAGGAGCGGTCCCATTCCACCCTGTATAGTTTAATAGTTCATTAAGGTATGTAATGTGGTTCATTTAGGGAGGATACATCCACCAATCTATTGATATCTACTGCTGCATACAGGTTTCCAATATCTTCTATGTTTACTGGCTGTCGCGTGAAATGTGTGTTCATGTTTTAAATTTCCTAGTAGAATGCTCTACTACTCGGCGATACTTCAAGCAATATTTACGATTCCCACAAGTGAGTAAGGGTTGTCCATACATTAACCCATCACTATATGTATATGTGTTGTTTACAGTAGTAATCTCGAACTAAATTGATGTGTACTTTCAAGTCTAAATCTCTTGCATATTAGAAGTGAAGCTCTAATGATTCTCTAATCTATTAGATCCACTCTCTAATCTATTAGAACCATCTATGGTTTTATTATTTTAAAATATTGTATCTATTCTGTTTTTTTTTTCATTTTAAAATACCACCCTATACTTAGTAAATAATCCTAGTATTTCTAGGACTTTACAAACATTTAATTAACGGAGACAAATTACACCCGGACTGAGAACAACACTTCAGGGATCACACAAAGTATTGTCCTGCGTAGGAATTTAACCCACTGGCACTGGCACCGAAGGTCGGTATCTTAGCCACTACGTCATCTAAGCTGTGATTTTTTATGTACTCGTATTCTTCATCATCGTCTTTTCAGTTTATATACATCCCATTGCAGGAATCGAGTCTCGTCTACAATAGGTGGGAAATTACCTACAATATCATGCTGGTCAAACGGATTGGTAGAGTTATAGACTTTTGTCTCGAGTTTGTCTCTTTAGGGCAAACGTTGTATTCATATTCCTTAGTTGTTTTTTACACACCCATGGCCAACATAGGGGTAATGATAAAATTACATCGTATTTAAATTACTGAAATTTAGCATTTAATATGCTTAATTATTTATAATACCCGATTACGAAGCGAAAAATGATGTCACAAGCGGGATTCGAACCCGCGCCTATTGGGATTCCGGCTCATTCGTGCTGCCACTACACCATCGTGACTTATTGTAGGACATGAAAATCTCGCTTCGTATCATATTTTACGTCTTTAAGGTGACGTATGCCATCTACCCGACAATGTTTACACATTGTTATAGGCTTAATACTTCAAACTTTGCAGGTAGAATTGTATTAAACGATGACACAACCTTGTTATTCAAATTACTGAAATTTAGCATTTAATATGCTTAATTATTTATAAAAACCCGATTACGATCCAATCGTGCTAGGCAGCACGATTGAGCCGGAATCCCAATAGGCGCGGGTTCGAATCCCGCTTGTGATATCATTTTTCGCTTCGTAATCGGGTATTATATCGTATTAATAACGGATAATTAAGCAGAAACCACGCGGAAAAATATTTGGTATTAGTAACGGATAATTAGAGATAAATAAATACTTTTTTCCTTACGATCAAACCCACTCATTTTTCCAGGACAAAATTGTTGCATACATTCAGTATGCGCATTTATTATTGTTTTTTTTTTAAGATAATGTTGACAAAATTCCTATTGATATTATTTTTTTTATTATTATTACTTTATTGCTCTTGGTGGCAGACAAGGAAGCAGTACACCTAATGGTAAGTGTTACTGCTTCCCATGGATACTTTGCAATACTAGGGGGAAAGCTACGCCGCCGCCTACCAATGAAAATCCCAAACCCACCCAGAAAGTTAGACCTCCAGATCTCTCACCGAAACGAAATACAGCAGTAGATTGCCACTGCTCAAACGTCGATTTTCTGCGAGAGTGTGATACTGCCCCTGGACGGATCCGGCCAGTGGTTGTAGACAGAAAACTGTCAACAGCGTGGTTCTACCACTATGAAAGTATGGTTTTGAATTTAAAATTTTACCTAAGTATGACACGAAAAGTGCGTTATTTCGTGGTCATCTCCTTTATAATTACAGCTGATATAAATTACAATGATACTATGATGGTTTTTTTAAGAGTTTTGTTTCTGTACCAATAGAATTTATCTGTCTGTCTTTCAATCGACTCATATAACCATACGAGTAATGAAAAAGTTGAGAAGTATTGTATTCTTAATTATTTTTGAATTATTTTAATGTAAACTACATTTTTTTTTTATAAAATACTAATATAATCTAAATACGGATTTATTTGACCTTCTAAAATAGCAATGATTAATTTGTAATGTGTATGGTCCGCCTAACAAATTTTCATTGTTATTAGTATACAGCGACATTTTAACCCATTCGTATTCACTCTCACGACTGCCATATTTGCTCCTAACTCAGCACAATGTGTATATGTAAAACATAAAAACACAAGAACTAGGGTGCACTATGAGTCGTATGACGTCATTGGTTCAACGCGCACCCCTCCGCGTTTCTAGTACATAGAAGTAGTAAGTAGTGGCGCTTTATCTGTACTTAAATATGCTGGATGACTTTTCTAGTAACTAGTTTTCATATAGCAGTGCATTTATTTAAGAAGAGGCAGTTTGCAGAGCTTTTTTTTATAAAGTATTAAGTGATATCCCGTACATAGTTTCTTTAACGTTTATAACTCTTATTATTTATAATATCGCCTAATTAGTTATATTACACATTT
This sequence comes from Lymantria monacha, assembly GCA_905163515.2. Taxonomy (NCBI): domain Eukaryota; kingdom Metazoa; phylum Arthropoda; class Insecta; order Lepidoptera; family Erebidae; genus Lymantria; species Lymantria monacha. The sequence goes on along the minus strand of LR991094.1, from coordinate 19,002,512 downwards.
TTTATTGACCTGGATTAACTCTACCTGATGAAAAAGGTGTAGCAGTCCCAAAAAAAATAAGAATTAACTGAAAAAAAAATAGCTGAGTGGTAGTGGCTACGAACACTACCGACCCTTTCATTGCTCGTGGATGACATTTTTATTGGGATAAAAGTAGGATAATAATGACGATGAGTCATATTACATATTTTACGTTTTTTTTATATTCTATAGCTTGATCCAAGTTCTATGACATGAAATCACACAGAGCTTTACTTAGCTGCGAAAACTTCTTCATTCTATCGTTTCTTTAAGATATTTTGTAGTTCAAATAAAGCTATTAAATACGCAGAATATATAGTTAAACATTAATTAAAAAATAAAAATCAGCTATAAAAGTAAATAGAAAGAAAGAAACATATTTTATTTTGTAAACTTCACACATTGATTTAGAAACTTACGAAATAAATAATTATTAAAAACACGAATTTTGAATTGAAAATGCGCTAGGCCAAAATATTCTGACGGGCTTTCGTAAAGAAAAAAGTAGTAAAACATTATTTATTCTAGCACGTGTTACATTTATGAAATTATATATTTCATAACTGTTATATTTTCATAAAACTTACCGTTTTGCTGAAAATCGCGAAAAACTCACTTTTTTGACCTTTGACCTTGAATATATTTTTTTCTATACAGGGGACAGATGGGGAACTTTCAAATTTTATTTTTAATCATATTTTAAACAATCTTACTGATTTTCAGCTTGTTTGGAATTTATGTAGCTTCGAATGTCTAAATTGACTGGACTAAGTAATGTAGTTAGTCAATATCTTTTACGCTATGGAGGAGGTCCGTGTACTGTACTAACGTAAATGTGCTGAGAAAAGAAGAAAAACAGAATAAAAACCGAAAGCAAATCTCTATGCAAAAACTATCCAGTCAGCATAGTATAGGAAGCCGATTCGATTATCCTTTCGGGTACCATCCCGCGTCGATGTAACGACAATAAGCAACAGTGTTGATGGGGCGTCGCCTTCGAGCGGCTGGCCTCTCTACAGTTGGAATAAGAAAGAAAAAAAGAAAGAAAATATGTTGAGGAAACTCGTTGACTGAGAGTTTTCTCGAAGGCTATTAAAAGGCGTAACGTTTCTCACTCTAAAAGTTCTCCTTTCCCTTTCACTATTAGTATCTACTATTAACAGTGAAATCACAATATTTATATAATGGAAATATCTATTGGAAGGGCCACCAAAAATGATAGAGCCACACTGGTGATAGTTTTTTTTTATCTACAGCCACGGGCAGGTCAATCCGGGTAAGTAGCACATTCTCGCAGATAATTAACATCTGAGTAGTCGCTATGTGCTCTTGCGCTTCATTCAGTAACCAAGAGAATTCGGAGTTTAAGTTTCTGGGTGGATTTTGGTTAATATGCAGTGGCTAAGCTGTATATTGCAAAAGAAATTGCCCCTCATATTGCAAAGATCTATGAACGGTACTTGGCATCAGGTGTACTGCTTGCTTGTTTGCTACCGTAAACAAAATTTTTTTTAGTTGTACTTCTTTAGGCACGTAATGAAAAAATGATAAGAGTGAAATTTTAAGATGCGTACGCATCACTGTAACATAAAAGTAACGGGTTGAAGTTGGCCGCAAACCCCCTCATTAAGTCTCAAAAAAAGCTAGCAACAAAATAGAAATCAAACCTCTTTCTAGTTTCTACATTCACAACACGTGTTTTAGTTTCATACAAGTGCGAATTATATATGTGCTAATAAATTATATTCAGTAAGTGAGATAAAATTAATATTATTTACTATTTGTAAATATTAGTGAAAAAATTATCCTATGCTTTTCCAGTCCTTTTATTATTTTAATGTAATTAACTATTTGCGTACAATTAACAACTATTTTGTAATGATACTAAAGAAGTATACTTCTCACGCGCGTACATAAGTACACGCACCGATTTCTTTTTGAAGTGAAAACTTCTTTAGGCGCGTTGAGCGTTTTAGGAGGGAAAAACTTATAGGTTCGCGTCACCGACATGCTAATGCTAATAGTATATCTACAGCTATATGAAAACTTCTTTCGGCGCGTTGAGCGTTTTTGGAGGGGGAAAACTTATAGGTTTTTATTTTTATATAAAAATTAGAAAAATATTATTATTCCAATTAGTCTTAAGTTAATAGTTTTCACTTCTATCGGCAGTCCCCATGACTGCCTGCTGTTTTTTTTTTATTGCTTATAGTGGCAAACGAGCAAGCAGCACACCTGATGGTAATTGTTAATGCCGCCAATAGACCTTTGCAATACTGAGGGTACCGCTTGGCCGCTGCCTATCAATACACATCCCAAACCTACCCAGTTGGACTGCCGGCTCCCTCGCTTACCAAATGGAGCGCAGCAACACATAGCCATTGCTCAGACGTCGATCTTCTGCGAGAGTGGGGTACTCCGGACGGACCGGCCTACGGCTGTAGATAGAAAACTGTCAACAGCAGCAACAGCAGCGTGGTCCTACCATTAAATATAATAATATTTAACTAAATATAAAAATATGAGTTAATATAATGATATTGAATATATAAATAATCCGTGTCCATTGTGTAACATAATTTCATATACATGAGCAGTTCGCAAAACTTCCAAACCCTTCTCATACTCATATATACAAACTATCACCACTTCAAAATTACACTGTAAGTAATGATTTCCGAACTTCGCCCACTAGTTACAGAAGAGTTCTCAACCCTTGTAATGGGCTTATGTGCTTCAGAGATAGTACAAGTACGTAGATACTTCAAAGGGATTTGATCGAGTAAGTAATGATATAGTTAACACAGCATGTAAGGTCCACTGAAATACCTTCATAAAGTAATTTGGTCTCAAATTCTGTAGTGGTACTATAAGTAAGCTTTAGATTAATTATTATACCGAAGAAACTTTATACATTGAGAATTGTGTCTTTAATAATTGTCAGTGTAATCAAGTCGTGAGTTATTTCAGTTTACTGTCTAATAGCAAGGTTTAAAGTCATTCAGTGTCCTATAAAAGAGACTCCCCTCGGTTTTCTCTACGATATGATAAAATTCAGAAAATCGTAGAAGAACAAGAGCACGTTGAAGTGACAATGAATAGATCACACCGTTCATCGAACGGAAAATCCTAGCAGAAGAAAGGTTCTCGAGCGATGACCATGAATCGTACCATACCGCATAGGAAAATCCTATACTGGATAAACTGATGACATTTTAAAATTTGTAGAGAATTGTTGGATGTAGTTCGCACAGGACCATTCTGAGTGGTATATTTGGGGGAGGACAATCTCCAACTATCGACGTCTCATCATCATCATCACATCACAGCCTATAAATGTCCCACTGTTGGGTTCAGGCCTCCTCCGTAATGGAAGGGAAATTAACCTACTATACCGCGCTGGTCAGACGTGTTGGTATAGGGTTTTGTTTCGAGTTTTCCTTCTCTCGCATGATTTTATAGATGTTATATGCGTTTTATATCCCTTAGTCGTTTCGTACGATCACCCACGGGTAAGATATAGGGTGATGAATAGTATTCTTACTCCGTCACCACACGGAAGAGATAATGTGTACTAAACGTATTCTCGTATTATATGATCTACTGAGAGGCTAAAGGATGTATCAATTTTTCACGACTTCTTTAGGAATGTAGGTTCAAATTATATAATCGTAAATCCTTTTGATAAAATAAAGCCTTTTGATATAGTCTAGGCTATATTTATCATACAAAACCCTGAGTAAGTGGTAATAAACTATCCCACAAAATCCTACGAGATTCATAAGGCCCTTTGTGTAGTTTGGCAAAAAAGAAGCGTAATACACCTAAGAAAAATGCTTTTGCTCCGTCATAAAATACTGGCCATGTACAGAAGATGAGACACAAAGAAATAAAGCTATAAAAAACAAGTCACTTGATGCCGAGGCAGACGCCCTCGAGACAATGGGGGTGCACTTAATGCCCGTATACACATGTGAGCATATGATACAGATGTCTCAGTACTGTTGTAATTAGCAGAGCGATGACTAAGTTAAAGTCTAGACTATGAAGAAACATTTTAAAATTGTATGTCTTAATTTATAATATTTTATATTAATTATTATTTACTAATTAATAATATTCACGTTAGATGAACTTTATACTAAATGTAATTTTGGAAAGTGGATGAGAATGTAGACATTTTTTATAGGTATGCTTTTTGTCCAAACCTTTTTGTGTATTGTATATATGCGTTTCTCGTACTATGATTGAAGAATTTAATAGGATATGTCATTACACTTTTTTTTTTTGCGGTGGGCTATGGATGCGCCTCGCCCCGCCAAATCGGTCCGGGGTGGCGGAAGAGGCGGCGCGTGACCCCATAGACCTACCGTGCAACTCCTCTCTTCACCGTGCGAGCGGGCCACCGGTACCCGATCTTTCTCTTCGGTGGCCAATGTCATAACCCCTGATGTTTATTGCGATTTATATATATCTAATTTTATATAATCTGCGTTTTAAAAGCAATGATAGCTTGATCATAATAGGCCATTAAATCACCACACAGAGTTAACGGGTTGAGAGCCCTCAGCGCTCACCCACAGTCCGGGTAAAGTTGTCATAGCCATCTGAGGCTAAACTAAGACACACAAAAAAAAAAAAAAACACAGAGTAAAAGTTTGATGCTCATTTCTACTTCTTAAAAATCATGTTTTACTATAGTGTTGTATTTGTTATGGTTTTAATATAATTATTATTTAACTATTAGAAGTTATTGTACGAACACGTGCAATAACTACTACTACAGTAAAATTAGTACGTTAATCGAGTTTTTGCTAAAAACATAATTTTTACATAAATGTATTTATAAAAGTATATATATATATATATATATATATATATATATATATATATATATATATGTTATATATACTAGGATGCTTATCAAAATATGACTGCTTATATATGCTATTAATTTTTTATATATATATATATATATATATATATATATATATATATATATATATATATATATATATATATATATATATATATGTTATATATACTAGGATGCTTATCAAAATATGACTGCTTATATATGCTATTAATTTTTTACCTGTTTTTAAATAAATTATTCCATCTCACAACATTAATCATATGTAAGGGTTAAAAACACACGAGTGCTCTTGCGCACTTGGCCGCATCTCACCGCAGCCAGATGTAAATGTATAACTTTGTTAGATTTGTTACATTTAATGACGTAAATTTATTAGTCATAAATGAAATTATGGTGACGATGTTTTACGATTATGGTAGTAGACGGATGCTTAAGTGAATCTGGCCACAAATAAGGGGTGTTAAAGAAGCTAAAAATGACCGATTCATTTGCTGTGTGTGTATTCGAATCAGTGTTGTTTTTTCCGTTCTAATTATTGTTGTTAACTTCGTTCTTCTCTTTCCTCCTTCGATTTAGATGACTACAATTGCAACATGCTCACAAGCATGTTTTCGTTATCTTGTTACATTTGTTTACCTTTTCATTCATCATCATTTGTTCGGCGATCCAAATCGGCTTCTTGATAAAAAATAGTATGTTGATAATGTATTTCTTCTTTTATTAATTTATCAACTCTTTGTAGTCATCAAAACCATACATTTTTTTTCTGAATTAAAATAAATCGTTAAATATTCATGCATGCACGTCGTTATGACTTCACGACAATGAATGACTATATATACTAAAATTGTGATAAAAATGGGTGGCGATGAAAAAGCCAGGAGGGTGAAAAGTATTTTAGGATCACACATTCATACCTAATAAATAGGCACGCAAAAGAAAATCATTAAAATAAGTAGAGCCATTTCGGAAGAGTTCAATAACAGACACCATGATAGGAAATTTTTATATATTAGTAAATTGCCGCATACTTGTCTTGATGTTTCATAGTCTTGATTAATAAATATATTAACCATGAAAACGTATACAATTACTACGTGCTGTGCCAAAAGCTGTAAAAATAGCATCAACATTTTAATTTAAAAATCACGAAATATTATTTTTAATGCATATATATAATTTCTTTTCCGTGTGATGACGGAGTAAGAATACAATTCACCACCCCCTATCTTACACATGGGTGATCGTACGAGACGATTAAGGGCTATAAAACGCATATAACATCTATGCAAGAGAAGGAAAACTCGGAACAAAACCCTATACAAACACGCCTGACCAGCGTTGTATAGTAGGTCAATTTCCCTCCCATTATGGAGGAGGCTCGAGCCCAATAGTGGGACATATATGAGCTGAGAATTTTTGTTTTTAGAAATTATAGTCTTCATCTATAATTTCTAAAAATAAAAATTTCATATATATCATACAATTATCTACTTCTATCAAAGTGTTACAAGTACCAATGAAATACTTGACTTAAGTAGAATATAATATTGATTAAGAGAATAATTATATTAATGATTTACGTTAATAAGTGATATATGATCGCTATTCAGCTCAGAGCTCAATATACAGAAATGGAAGATTTATTTGTAACTGAAATACACAACTAAAACTCTAATGTAAGGCAAAAATGTAATTCCTTAGTAACCTATAAAAATGTACGTTACTGAAGTAGTTATTTATGAAATAAAATATAGAATTATTTTATGTTAGGAACTTTAGCTCACATGTCGGCACAATATCGTGTTTGTTTATGATTTCCCTTGAGAATTCCTACACCTATTTGTAGAAAGCCTTCAAGGGCGATAGAGTATTTTCATTACCCCCGCTGTGTGTTGTTACTGAGAAAATTATATCACCCCATATTAAGTTCAAGTTATTATAGATATAATATACTTTTATAATATATTTGAAATTGTTTATATTTTTCAATGGTGTTTAGAAGATTTCACCCGTAACTCAATTTACATTATCAGTAAAAGGAATTTGGTATCTAAATTCTAGGAAGTCGGACGAGTTAAATTTTGTTGTTGGCTGCCGAATTGCTTTTATTTCTAATTTTAGGATTCTTCATCCACAATAGATTGGAGGTTAGTTTAGCTTAATGGTATATAGGTAGCGTATTATTATTCTTTTTTTGTACAAATAAAATATCTAAAATTATTTTTATCATTCAAGTATTCTAATGTAATGAGTCTAATCTAATTGGGCTCATGATTTTCTAATTGTAAATATATTAGTTAACGTAATAAAATACGTATAACCTCATATCACAGCAATTAATAAAAAAATTACTCGATGAAATTTTTAATGGGTGAATGGAACATAAATTATGGATAGTCAGAGACTACCACATTATCATTTTTAAGCTTGGTCTGAAAAGAAACTCTTTGGTTTTGAAATAAGTGGGATTGGAATACCTATCTGAGAGCGAATGTTAAGTTATAACTGTTTTTAAAAGTTATTTTAATATTGTTGAAACCTATAGCGTAATAAATTACAACCCGTTAACAAGGCCATCAATCACTTATAAAGCCCTGGAAATTTAAAACAAACACCTGAAAAAATATTTTGCAGATCACAGTAACGAAATAAAACACTAGTTTTGTATGCGATTTATGAATTTGTATATTAAATGATCATTTTAATAAGAATCTATTTATAATGACACGCCTTTGTCTTTGAATTAGTAGGCAGAGTTGAAACACACACATTTTGTCCCATATAAGAGACGTTAGTTTTCAACGTACAGGATTACAATTTTCTAGACTTATCAAAGAGAAACAGACAATGTTCAGTGACTATTTAAGTTATTATTTTTCTCTTTTAATAAAAAAAAAAATCTTTATCAATAACCTAATATTAACGCTCTCCTTTTATACTATTACAAACAGTATACTATTTCATATATTCAAACGGCTCCATACTCATGAAACAGTTTAATTTTTTTCTGCATGTGTAGTTGAAAGGGGAGCATAAAATATTGCCAGAGTTTTGGTTGCTTTTATAGCTTACCTTATTGTCAAGTCTCCTTACCAAATGCTGGATAGTAAGACGTGCCTTAGTACGTCTTGTCTTAACATTAACTAGTTTTAAAAAACTTGTTTACTATCACTACTTGTCTCTTTAATTTTGGTATTTTTAGTGTTAGATCACCTTATATTCTTCGTTTAATTGATTTATCTGTAATTGTTTGTATATGTGTATCTATGTATGTGTTTCTTCGTAATAACTCATGTATAGTATAATTACGTCTACAGCATATCTATAGGTTTATGTGATAAATGATATATGTATAGATATACTGTGTATTATTATGTAATTATATTCTCCTTAAGTTCCTTGCTCACTAAAATTAAAAATCTATCCCAAAGTTGTCTGGAAGAAATTGCAGTATGCGATAAGACCGTCTAATTGTACCACAGTTTTTTTTTGTCTTTTCTTATTCTATTCCTGTATATATGGTGTATAATAAAGATTTATTATTATTATTAATGCTGGAGAAAAGATTCACATTGTGTCCAATTACATTACTACTACTATTATGCATTAAAAGCTTCTTTCTATTCCTAAACGTTATATCTCAATTGATGGAAAGTGAGGTTTAATATTGAACTGAAGTTTTGTAAAAACCAATTATGCTTTCTTTTAAAACAGCTAAATTATTTTGGAACACCGATGCCAGCATGTTTAATTATATTAGAATTGTTATTAAAGAATTAAATCAAGTAATTTTAGGATACATTCTCCAGACTGTAGTCTAATAAAGAGAGCAACTCGATATTACTAAATAAAATAATACTAAATATAATAACACTACCAGTATTAGTTCAAATATGACTAAAGTACTGTAGCTACATTCTGCTACATATATGTACATACATACATTATATTAGTTCCTGTGATTCAGCCATCATCATCATCATCATTCTCCTACTATTATCCCAATTACCTGGGGTCGATTCAATCCCTTCCTCCATAGTATATATAGCAAAAGTTATTGGCAACAGTTTTATGACCGGCAGCCTACTAGAGGTCAACCCTCATTGGGAATGTAATTGTTCACCAAACGGCATTAAATGAAGTTGGCCAAGATCGTTATAAGGCTCTTCGTCGTCTTTTACGACATCCACCAGCAAAGCAAGGGTTGGTTGTATTCGTAGCCGCTACCACACAGCTAATTCCTGTGATTCAGTATCCAAGTTAATTGTCCTATAAAATATATTTTTTAAATGGTGTCAGTATTAATTTTATTACAGTTTATTGAAGTGAAACTTCTTTATCGCGCGAGAGAGAGAGAGAGAGAGAGAGAGACAGAGAAAGAGAGAGAGAGAGAGAGAGAGAGAGAGAGAGAGAGAGAGAGAGAGAGAGAGAGAGACATAGAAAGAGAGAGACAGAGAAAGAGAGAGAGAGAGAGAGCTATTTGTTGATTTATGTAAACGAGATTTAAAAAATAGTTTGCCAAAGTTTCACTACTGATATGTGTACTTTGTACGCACGCATTATTTTCTCTAACATTTTCTTAACATTCTATTTCCTTTATCACTAACATTCTATTTCTTTTATCTCTAACATTCTATTTCCTTTATTTACTGATTGTACAAGAACAGCTAAACACTTCATTAACATATTAATTAATAATTTTCATAATTATAGGTAAATAAGACAAGTCGAACGACGCAACACGCAGTTTCTAGTACAAACATAATTATCTAAAATTGTTATTGTTGTGATCCCAGCTATAATTGAATTTGCCCTGAAGTTTATACAGAGAAGGTTACTAAAGGCAATCGCTCGCTCTTTGATTAAACTAAACAATGTTGGCGTACAATTATTCATGATCCGTGCCCTCTGCTTAAGGGTAACTTCCGACTTATGCAGGGAAAGGGACCAGAGAAATTATACGTTTGGATGATGTAAAACCTGCGCAGTGTAACCAATCACTATCAATGGAATTGAAAGATACTTCTGTGAATGAAAACTTTTTAGAATTATGAGTCGTAGATTTAATTAATTATACAAATGGTTTAATAGGCTAAGTAATATCTATCACGCTTATTGGTGCAATCCGCAAATAAATGTATTGAAACTGAGTGTAAGTTGTGTATTTTATATTATTAGTATTTATTTTTATATTAAATGTATTCCCCATATTGTGACAATTCAAGGATTCAATATTTCTTTCTACAGAAGTTTATCCATTCATAATAAAACTTATCAATGTTGACTGATGGATATAAACCTTTCAATGGGCAAATTTATCACTTTCAGCCATTTGATTATCTAGGTAATGAGATTGTTCTAAAAAATATATCCAAGTTCGTAAACTTCGCAAGTTTTTATCTATTAAATTAATTTCGAGTCTGAGTACAATGTACAATGTATGTATGTCATTGGCAAAGGTCTAGTCAAATCTTTAGATAATAAGATAAGGTATGGATAAGTTAAGAAAGTGATTAACATTTACACACTTAAATACTACAAAACGAATATTGCAATCCTACTTTCTACCTTTGTGTATATTTCTTTCTCTCTCCCTTTTGCGTTGGAATATTGGACGCTACTCGTTGCTAACGCTCGCGCTGGCCTGTAACAGGTCTACTACGCGCATGCGTACGAGTGTCATTGCGTTAAACGTTTAACGCAACCTTGTTGGAAGGTGCATTAGAAGTTTCACTTCAATTAGTGCAAGTGATTTCATTAAGTTTTTGTTAAGCTGTTAGTAAAGCCTAAGAGGTTAAGGGTGGTTAAGGCATCAATATGGGAGATATACGGTTAATATTATTCTCAGTATGTGGCTGCTTTCCGATCCGGTGGTAGATTAGTTAAATTTAATTTAAAAAACAATGTAAAATTGTCAATTTTACATTGTTTAGTAAGTACATATGTAAGTGCCCCTATGGGGCTTATGCAAAATAAATGATTTGATTTGATTTAACATGCTCCTTTGCCTGTCTAATATACAATGAATAGTAGTGAATATATACTAATAGATACAAATATGATTTCAGCTGTGATTGCGTACTGTTGGCTTATCATTAGATTTAAAGCTTTGCCTTCTATTGAAAAGGCTTCAGGCACTACTGTAATTGCTATAGCATGCTCATGCCTGCGTCAATATTTAATCATGAATCACTAAAGCTACTATGAAATTTAAAAAATCGCCAAATTGGTTAGAAATATGCAGTGGTCCATTATTCTGTCATAAAGAAAACAGATACACAGATGGATACAATATGGTAAGAGTTGAATGAATTTTATATTTAATACTTTTGGTTGACAATGTTAATTAATTATATGATTGTTATATTAGTAACTTAAATTTTTAATTTTAAATTAAAATACCATTGTAATAAAATCTTTAGTTTATTTTAATTTGTGGGCCCATATATAATCTTTGTAAAGTTATTTTATATGTTTATCATGTTTCAGGAAAGGCATAATTTTCTAACCTTTGAATACTTTTTGGCATATTATTTTACGATGGATATGTGATTTAAATATTATAAATTTATTTACAATAACTTGCATGTGTATATGGATATTTTGAAGAGCTTGATATAAGTGGCTGTAAATATTTCACCAAAATTGCTGTTAAATTATTGAATATTAGTAAATAACTATATAACAAGAAAGCAATAGAGCATGACTGCAACTTTCAAGTTTCTTGTTGAGTATTCATATCATTATTTTATACAAATATCAGTAGTGTTAAGATATTATAATATCCCTATACAACAATAAAATATAGAGGCAATAGCAACGGCAACATTAACAATATTCAATATACATATATTATAATTTCCCAAAGAGGGTTGACGTCAGACGAAAAAATAACCAGTGGTAAGTTTAAAATTATTAAAAATATATATATATTTTTTTTTATTTATTTATTTTAGGTCGCTATTTAACAACTTCGGTCATTAACGACCACAATTAGAATATTACATTATATTAACAGAAAAATTAAACTAGTTTATAAACATTAATCATTTTCAAGAATTTTAAGGTTTGCATATATCCGCTTATATTCAAACAGTCTATAAGGTTATCTGGAATATTACATAATTGTTTCTCTTTATCAAAAGCTAAACACTCTACCAATAAATGCTTTACAGTTATTTCAAGTCCACATTGACATTTGTTTTTATCACTTTTAGTAATTAGATGAATATGTGTTATATTTGTGTGTCCAATGCGCAATCTGGTTATAGTTACTTGGTCTTTTCTGCAATTGAAAGATGTGGGAGATTCGTCAAAAATAGATTTTCTTATATTAAATAAAACTGTTGAATTTTCTGATTTCCAGTAGGCATCCCAATAAGTTCTAATTTTGGATTTAACGTGTTTTTGTAATTCACATGGAGTTGATTTAATGAAATAACAATTTTCATTTTCATTTACTGCATGTCTCGCTTCTTTATCTGCTTTTTCGTTGCCATGAATGCCTTGATGGCTTGGGATCCATATAATTTCAAATTTATAACAATCATTAATGAGATTTATAATTTTTTGTTTGATTTCAATAATAAGAGTGTTATTATTATTTTTATTCTGCAGTGCTGTTAAACATGATTTTGAGTCAGTATATATTATGTAACTATTGTTATTAGTTTCATTGTGTATTAATTCTAAAGCTTTAAGAATAGCTATTGCTTCACAACTGAAAATTGTATTAAAATCTCCTAGCTTATATCGGTAGCAACTATCATCAGATACTATTGAACATCCTGATTTGCCATTCATAACTGAACCATCTGTATATAAGATCTTATAAGCAGTATATCGACTATTAATCTCGTTAAATAAGTTTTTGTATATATATGGAGGAGTATCGTCTTTTAGATTATTTGCGAGCTCAAGGTTTATTGGCAATTCAAGGCTTTCCCATGGACCAGAGGTGAGCAGTTTTTTTGGAAATATTTGTGGAATTTTAATATTAAAATCTTTTAAATATTTGGTTGCTCTGATTCGTACTGGTTGAGACAAATTAGGTTGAAGTTCGTATTCTGTATTTACGGCTGTTAATTTAATATAGTTATAGTAAGTTGGATTAGCAGGTTGAGATAAAATATTTATCGCATATGAAACGACGTTTAATTGATTTATCTGTAATTGTTTGTATATGTGTATCTATGTATGTGTTTCTTCGTAATAACTCATGTATAGTATAATTACGTCTACAGCATATCTATAGGTTTATGTGATAAATGATATATGTATAGATATACTGTGTATTATTATGTAATTATATTCTCCTTAAGTTCCTTGCTCACTAAAATTAAAAATCTATCCCAAAGTTGTCTGGAAGAAATTGCAGTATGCGATAAGACCGTCTAATTGTACCACAGTTTTTTTTTGTCTTTTCTTATTCTATTCCTGTATATATGGTGTATAATAAAGATTTATTATTATTATTAATGCTGGAGAAAAGATTCACATTGTGTCCAATTACATTACTACTACTATTATGCATTAAAAGCTTCTTTCTATTCCTAAACGTTATATCTCAATTGATGGAAAGTGAGGTTTAATATTGAACTGAAGTTTTGTAAAAACCAATTATGCTTTCTTTTAAAACAGCTAAATTATTTTGGAACACCGATGCCAGCATGTTTAATTATATTAGAATTGTTATTAAAGAATTAAATCAAGTAATTTTAGGATACATTCTCCAGACTGTAGTCTAATAAAGAGAGCAACTCGATATTACTAAATAAAATAATACTAAATATAATAACACTACCAGTATTAGTTCAAATATGACTAAAGTACTGTAGCTACATTCTGCTACATATATGTACATACATACATTATATTAGTTCCTGTGATTCAGCCATCATCATCATCATCATTCTCCTACTATTATCCCAATTACCTGGGGTCGATTCAATCCCTTCCTCCATAGTATATATAGCAAAAGTTATTGGCAACAGCTTTATGACCGGCAGCCTACTAGAGGTCAACCCTCATTGGGAATGTAATTGTTCACCAAACGGCATTAAATGAAGTTGGCCAAGATCGTTATAAGGCTCTTCGTCGTCTTTTACGACATCCACCAGCAAAGCAAGGGTTGGTTGTATTCGTAGCCGCTACCACACAGCTAATTCCTGTGATTCAGTATCCAAGTTAATTGTCCTATAAAATATATTTTTTAAATGGTGTCAGTATTAATTTTATTACAGTTTATTGAAGTGAAACTTCTTTATCGCGCGAGAGAGAGAGAGAGAGAGAGAGACAGAGAAAGAGAGAGAGAGAGAGAGAGAAAGAGAGAGAGAGAGAGAGAGAGAGAGAGAGAGAGAGAGACATAGAAAGAGAGAGACAGAGAAAGAGAGAGAGAGAGAGAGCTATTTGTTGATTTATGTAAACGAGATTTAAAAAATAGTTTGCCAAAGTTTCACTACTGATATGTGTACTTTGTACGCACGCATTATTTTCTCTAACATTTTCTTAACATTCTATTTCCTTTATCACTAACATTCTATTTCTTTTATCTCTAACATTCTATTTCCTTTATTTACTGATTGTACAAGAACAGCTAAACACTTCATTAACATATTAATTAATAATTTTCATAATTATAGGTAAATAAGACAAGTCGAACGACGCAACACGCAGTTTCTAGTACAAACATAATTATCTAAAATTGTTATTGTTGTGATCCCAGCTATAATTGAATTTGCCCTGAAGTTTATACAGAGAAGGTTACTAAAGGCAATCGCTCGCTCTTTGATTAAACTAAACAATGTTGGCGTACAATTATTCATGATCCGTGCCCTCTGCTTAAGGGTAACTTCCGACTTATGCAGGGAAAGGGACCAGAGAAATTATACGTTTGGATGATGTAAAACCTGCGCAGTGTAACCAATCACTATCAATGGAATTGAAAGATACTTCTGTGAATGAAAACTTTTTAGAATTATGAGTCGTAGATTTAATTAATTATACAAATGGTTTAATAGGCTAAGTAATATCTATCACGCTTATTGGTGCAATCCGCAAATAAATGTATTGAAACTGAGTGTAAGTTGTGTATTTTATATTATTAGTATTTATTTTTATATTAAATGTATTCCCCATATTGTGACAATTCAAGGATTCAATATTTCTTTCTACAGAAGTTTATCCATTCATAATAAAACTTATCAATGTTGACTGATGGATATAAACCTTTCAATGGGCAAATTTATCACTTTCAGCCATTTGATTATCTAGGTAATGAGATTGTTCTAAAAAATATATCCAAGTTCGTAAACTTCGCAAGTTTTTATCTATTAAATTAATTTCGAGTCTGAGTACAATGTACAATGTATGTATGTCATTGGCAAAGGTCTAGTCAAATCTTTAGATAATAAGATAAGGTATGGATAAGTTAAGAAAGTGATTAACATTTACACACTTAAATACTACAAAACGAATATTGCAATCCTACTTTCTACCTTTGTGTATATTTCTTTCTCTCTCCCTTTTGCGTTGGAATATTGGACGCTACTCGTTGCTAACGCTCGCGCTGGCCTGTAACAGGTCTACTACGCGCATGCGTACGAGTGTCATTGCGTTAAACGTTTAACGCAACCTTGTTGGAAGGTGCATTAGAAGTTTCACTTCAATTAGTGCAAGTGATTTCATTAAGTTTTTGTTAAGCTGTTAGTAAAGCCTAAGAGGTTAAGGGTGGTTAAGGCATCAATATGGGAGATATACGGTTAATATTATTCTCAGTATGTGGCTGCTTTCCGATCCGGTGGTAGATTAGTTAAATTTAATTTAAAAAACAATGTAAAATTGTCAATTTTACATTGTTTAGTAAGTACATATGTAAGTGCCCCTATGGGGCTTATGCAAAATAAATGATTTGATTTGATTTAACATGCTCCTTTGCCTGTCTAATATACAATGAATAGTAGTGAATATATACTAATAGATACAAATATGATTTCAGCTGTGATTGCGTATTGTTGGCTTATCATTAGATTTAAAGCTTTGCCTTCTATTGAAAAGGCTTCAGGCACTACTGTAATTGCTATAGCATGCTCATGCCTGCGTCAATATTTAATCATGAATCACTAAAGCTACTATGAAATTTAAAAAATCGCCAAATTGGTTAGAAATATGCAGTGGTCCATTATTCTGTCATAAAGAAAACAGATACACAGATGGATACAATATGGTAAGAGTTGAATGAATTTTATATTTAATACTTTTGGTTGACAATGTTAATTAATTATATGATTGTTATATTAGTAACTTAAATTTTTAATTTTAAATTAAAATACCATTGTAATAAAATCTTTAGTTTATTTTAATTTGTGGGCCCATATATAATCTTTGTAAAGTTATTTTATATGTTTATCATGTTTCAGGAAAGGCATAATTTTCTAACCTTTGAATACTTTTTGGCATATTATTTTACGATGGATATGTGATTTAAATATTATAAATTTATTTACAATAACTTGCATGTGTATATGGATATTTTGAAGAGCTTGATATAAGTGGCTGTAAATATTTCACCAAAATTGCTGTTAAATTATTGAATATTAGTAAATAACTATATAACAAGAAAGCAATAGAGCATGACTGCAACTTTCAAGTTTCTTGTTGAGTATTCATATCATTATTTTATACAAATATCAGTAGTGTTAAGATATTATAATATCCCTATACAACAATAAAATATAGAGGCAATAGCAACGGCAACATTAACAATATTCAATATACATATATTATAATTTCCCAAAGAGGGTTGACGTCAGACGAAAAAATAACCAGTGGTAAGTTTAAAATTATTAAAAATATATATATATTTTTTTTTATTTATTTATTTTAGGTCGCTATTTAACAACTTCGGTCATTAACGACCACAATTAGAATATTACATTATATTAACAGAAAAATTAAACTAGTTTATAAACATTAATCATTTTCAAGAATTTTAAGGTTTGCATATATCCGCTTATATTCAAACAGTCTATAAGGTTATCTGGAATATTACATAATTGTTTCTCTTTATCAAAAGCTAAACACTCTACCAATAAATGCTTTACAGTTATTTCAAGTCCACATTGACATTTGTTTTTATCACTTTTAGTAATTAGATGAATATGTGTTATATTTGTGTGTCCAATGCGCAATCTGGTTATAGTTACTTGGTCTTTTCTGCAATTGAAAGATGTGGGAGATTCGTCAAAAATAGATTTTCTTATATTAAATAAAACTGTTGAATTTTCTGATTTCCAGTAGGCATCCCAATAAGTTCTAATTTTGGATTTAACGTGTTTTTGTAATTCACATGGAGTTGATTTAATGAAATAACAATTTTCATTTTCATTTACTGCATGTCTCGCTTCTTTATCTGCTTTTTCGTTGCCATGAATGCCTTGATGGCTTGGGATCCATATAATTTCAAATTTATAACAATCATTAATGAGATTTATAATTTTTTGTTTGATTTCAATAATAAGAGTGTTATTATTATTTTTATTCTGCAGTGCTGTTAAACATGATTTTGAGTCAGTATATATTATGTAACTATTGTTATTAGTTTCATTGTGTATTAATTCTAAAGCTTTAAGAATAGCTATTGCTTCACAACTGAAAATTGTATTAAAATCTCCTAGCTTATATCGGTAGCAACTATCATCAGATACTATTGAACATCCTGATTTGCCATTCATAACTGAACCATCTGTATATAAGATCTTATAAGCAGTATATCGACTATTAATCTCGTTAAATAAGTTTTTGTATATATATGGAGGAGTATCGTCTTTTAGATTATTTGCGAGCTCAAGGTTTATTGGCAATTCAAGGCTTTCCCATGGACCAGAGGTGAGCAGTTTTTTTGGAAATATTTGTGGAATTTTAATATTAAAATCTTTTAAATATTTGGTTGCTCTGATTCGTACTGGTTGAGACAAATTAGGTTGAAGTTCGTATTCTGTATTTACGGCTGTTAATTTAATATAGTTATAGTAAGTTGGATTAGCAGGTTGAGATAAAATATTTATCGCATATGAAACGACAAGCTCTTCCCTCCTAAATTCCAGAGGCATTTCGTTAGCTTCAGCTAAGATACTCTTAATTGGACTTGTCTTAAATGCACCGATGCTAAGACGAAGAGCTGTATTTTGGACGCTTTCTAAGGCTTGGAGTGTACGTTGTTTGGCTGAATCATAAATTACCGAACCATAATCAATTTTTTGTCTTATTAAGGCACGATATGTATTTATTAAGCATCTTCTATCGGCTCCCCATGTTGTTGATGACAAAACCTTTATTATATTTAATCTTTTATAGCATTCAGATTTAAGATTAATTATATGCGAATTCCAAGACATTTTCTTATCAATTATTAGTCCTAAAATTTTCAAATTATTTACTTCTTTAATATTATTTTCATTCAATGTTAACTTTATATTTCTATTTTTATTTTTCTTATTCGATAAAATGATGAATTCAGTTTTAGTTTTTGAAAATTTAAATCCAGATTTCTTAGACCAGTCTTGAAGATTATTTAGTGTATTTTGAATCAGTTTTAACATAGGTTTTAAGGTTCTGCCACTACAGATGATTGTTAAGTCATCAGCAAACAGGAAACGCTTTACCGGTTTTTTAATAGCTGAACAAACGTCATTAATAGCCAGTAAAAACAAAATCACACTGAGCACTGAGCCTTGAGGCAATCCATTTTCAGTAGGGACAGCTTCAGATTTCATGTCATTTATTCGAACTCTAATTTTTCTCTCCAACAGAAAATTTTTAATGAATGCTAAAGTATTTCCTTTAATATTAATGTTTTGTAATAATTGCAGAACTCGGTGTTTCCAAACCATTTCATAGGCTTTCTCTATATCTAATGCTACGATTGCAATGAAGTTATTATTTGCTAAGCTGTCAAGTACTTCGCTTTCAATGTTCATTAAATGGTCCAATGTTGATCGAAACTGACGAAATCCATACTGGAATGGCGATAAATAATTATTGGTCTCTACATACCACCTGATTCTTTTACTTACTATTTTTTCTAGTATTTTACATAAATTACATGTTAAAGATATCGGCCTATAGCTTGTTTGTAAACTTGGTATTCTACCTGGTTTTAATATCGGTATAACTAAGGCTTCTTTCCAACTGTCAGGTAATACTTGTTTTTCGTAAATATAATTGTATAATTGAAGTAGATAGACAAGCGCCTTAGTTGTTAAGTGTTTAATTATAATGTTAGATATATTGTCAGGTCCCGGACTGGAGTTATTAATTTGAGAAATTACTAATAATAATTCGTGCATGGTGATTTGTTTATTAATTTGATTGGAATTATCAAATACATCAAAGTTTGATACACTCTCCTGACTATTTTTATATTCAATAAAATGGTTATCATGATTATTTGAGCTAGAGTTAGATGCAAAAGTTTCAGCTAATATATTTGAGATTTCTATAGAATCAGATGTATATGTTTTATCATTCTTTTCAAGTACTATATTGTTAAATTTGATATTGCGGTGGTTCAATTTTTGTATCTTTTTCCATACATCGCCAATTGGTGTTTTGTTACTAATAGATGATACCCAATTCTCCCAATACTTCTTTCTATTGTCTTTGATAAGTCTTCTGTAAAACGCTCTTTTCTTCTTATATTCAACTTTGTATACTGAGTTAGAGTCATTCCTAGAATATCGTTTAAAATATTTATGCGCCTTTTTAACCTCTTTAAGTGCTACTCTACAGTCATCATTCCACCACGGTAAAATATATTTTCTGAGTTTGCCTGATGTTTTAGGTATAGCTTTTTCAGCCGCTTTAAGAATAGCTTCTGTAAATTTATCAACAATATCGTTGACATGATGATCTGATATATCGTTTATGGGTGTTAGGGAAGTAACATTTAAATCTACTTCTTCAATAAACATAGACCAATCAGCTCTATCGTACTTCCATTTCTTTGGTAACGTAACACTGTTTGATAGATTATTATTAGCACATTGACATTTAATTGATATTGGGAAGTGGTCGCTGTCATATAATTCATCTAAAGCATTCCATTCAAAATATGTTCTTATATTTTGTGATGCCATAGTTAGGTCTATATTACTTGTGCGACCAGTGTTGCTATCAAAATGAGTAGGTTGACCATTGTTAAGCAAATAACACTATCATGTTCGTCAAGCCATTCCGCTATAATTTTGCCCCTAGTATCGCTTTTATTTGAACCCCAATAAAAGTGATGACTATTAAAATCACCTAATATTATAAAGGGAGTCGGAAGCTGATTAATGAGGTCATTAAACTCATGTTTATTAAGAGGATTACTATTTGGTAGATAAATGTTGCATAATGTAATAGCTAACGGAAATTTAATTTTTATTGCTACTGCTTCTAAATTAGTGTTTAATGTTATTTCTTCTGGTATTGCACATGACTTAATAAAAATAGTTACTCCTCCACTAGCTCTGCTACTTTGTGATCGGTTTTTAAAGAAATGTTCATAACCGATTAAAGAGGCACAATGGTTAGATGTAAAATTTGTTTCTTGTAAACAAATGCAAGTTGGACATAAACGACTTATTAATAATTTGATATTTTCGAATCTTCTGTAGTAACCATTTACATTCCATTGTAAAATATCCATTTAAATACTAAAAAGAAAATGAAAAAAAATATAATAGGTAATATACAAATTCGAAATGTAAATGGTTATAGTTAAGTTTAATAGCTACTCATGTTTATCCATCACAATTTGAATTGGATCAGGAATAATCATTTCATGTAATTTTCTGGATAGACGTGAGCACCTATTTTTTAAACTTTTATTCATTTTGCAATGCAGTTTATTACACATTTTAATTAAATCTTTAATATTGTCTGTATATGAGTATACTAATTCTTTTATGTTTTGTTTTCCTCGAGCGTTATCTAATAAACTAATGAATTGATCTAAATTAATAGGGAATACGTTATCAGTATTTAGTTCTACAATATTCTCTTTAATATTTTTCCATATTTCTTCTTCAGTTCTAGGATCAGTCTTTTTTAGTTTTTTCTTTGTTTTTGTACTAATTTCTTCTTCAAGTGAAATGTTGCTTCCTGTGTCATCAGTTTCAAACTCCATTCTGTCAGAGTCATCTTCTTGTAAATACTGGTTACCAATTTCTACTTTTGAAGATTCTGTGGTAGTGGGTGAATGAATTCGTTTTATTCCTTTTATGTTTGTTTCTGATGGTCTTGAAAATTCGTGTGCAGTTAATATGGTGTTAGTAAAGAGTTTACTAACGTTTAAGTCATCATTTCTGTCAAATACTTCAATGATTTCTTTAGATGTTTGTGTGTCCATTTCTGGAGGGTAGTCTTGATTATTTGTTTTATTTTGCGGACAATTTTTAGCTAGATGGCCCAACGTATTACAAGTGAAACATTTAAGTGCATCAGTAGACGTATAAATCCAGTAATTGGTACCTTCAAAAGTTATCTGAAATGATTCTGGCAGACGCGATTCGTCATCCGGGCTAATATATAGCTGTCTTCGGAAACTTAATATATGAGAAAAACCAGGATCTGGCACACCTATTTTCATAAATGTTAGTGGAGACATTATTTTTATATTTAATTCTTCAAATTTTTGTTCAATAATATAATTCGGTATGACAGGGCAAACATTTGATAATACGATTCTTTTATTTCTTGTAATTAATGGTTTTATCTCTAGAATATTGTTTTTAATGCTTAATTTTTTCTTTTCTTCTATTAAGTTGTCTGCTGTTTTTTTAGAGTCCATATAAATACATATTCGTGCGTTCGATATTCGAGAAATAAATCGAATAGATGCTGCCGGTGTTATGGATGATAAAGAAACAAGGTACTCCCTGAGTGTTATTCCGTCAATGGAATCCAGTATGATAGCTTGACCTTTCTTGGGGAAGTATGTAGACGAAGTAACATTGGCATAACTTGAAGCGTTGGGTGTTGGTAGAGACATTGTGAATTGTTGTGACACTTGGGGATTATGAGACGTTGAGGTTTGATACATTATTAAATTAGGGTCTCCTGTTGCCAGGAGATACCCTATTTATATTATTACACTATGATAATATGTGGGTAGTCACTTGCCGCGTAAATAAAAACACGATAGCGGGTAAGTGAGACCGTCCGCTGTGACCACTCGCGCGGAACTGAAAAAAAAAAAAATATTATATGATGTAATTAAAAATTTACTGTTTTCGCAATTTTTCCTTTATTGGTGCTATAAGACGTTGCTTTGTACCAAATTTCAAGATTCTGAGTTCACGGGAAGTACCTTGTAGGTTTTGATTCCTTTGCGAGTGTCGAAAATTTGTGAAAATTTGCGGCATAAACGCCTGTATCTTTTGATTGCGTTGGCTTAGAAGTTTAATTTTTTTACAGCCTTAAGGGACAGTAGACTTGAGTATTTATTATAAATTTTAGCTTGATACCTCCACGCGTTCTTGAGAAAAAGGGTCTTGACAGACAGACAGACGGACAACAAAGCGATCCTATAAGGGTTCCGCTTTTCCCTTTTGAGGTACGGAATCCTAAAAACTATTTGTAAATCTGTATACATATATACGAATACATAAAAAAATCGGCCAAGTGCGAATTGTACTCACGCACGAAGGGGTCCGTAAAACTAAAAAAATATTTATGCCGTAGTTTTTTTTAATATTAATTCAAGTTTTTTTTTATGCTTTGTGGTAGCGGCTACGAATACTACCAACCCCTACTTTGCTCGTGGATGTCGTGAAGACGAATAAGAGCTTTTAACGACCTGGGCCAACTCCATCTGATGCCGTTTGCTCAACAATTGCATTCCCAAGGCGGGTTGATGTCTGGCAGGCGGCCGGTCATAAAACTATTACCAATAACTTTTACATTATGTACTATGAAAGAAGAGTACATATTGTATCGATCCCAAGTAATTGATATAAGAGTAGGAGAGTTAATGATGAATTCAAGTTTTTTTTTCTTTGATATTAATTCAAGTTACACCTATTTATTAAAACATTTAAAGTACAAGTTTTTAAACTGTTTTATTTATAATATTATAAAATTATTATAAATTTTGCAGAAATAAATAGCAAAAAGAGTTCGGCAGTGGTGAAATTCGAACCCACTCCTACGGCATCTAAAACCAGCGCCTTAGACCACTGGGTCACGCTGCCTGCGAATAGTTAGCGCAAAATTAACTGCTGCTTGTCAACCATCTTAGGTTTTATTTACGGAATTTCTTGATTCGGTCGCTTAGGAATTTCGTGATTCGGTCACTTAGTAATTCATTCATTATGGAAGAGGCTCGAGCCTAACAGTGGGACATATACGAGCTGACATGATGATGAGGCCAATATTTATTACTCTGAGATTCATAATATATCTAATGTTAAATTTCAATCAATCCGTTAGCTTTAGTTTTTTGCCTAAAAGGACGATAAACCATGCCAACTTTATAAATTTAATATTAGTTCTAATTATAAAAAAATATCTAAAATGTTTTAAAAAATTACTACGTCCTCTAAAGTTACATGTATAATATGTACATACATGTATAGACTTCTGTGGTTATTACGAATGTTTCTGGCGGTATCTTGACCTCTATGAAATACAGAGGCAAGTCGTAACAAATAGGTATTGTTTTAATTTTAGCGAAGGTGGCTGGCAAGTTATGATGTACTGTGGTATTTTACTACAGCAAATGAAATAGGTTTTTGTTAAAATAAATGCTTTGCTTTTGAGATTAAAAGTTACATAAATATGCGTGAATTGTTTTAGAGAGACTATTCATTTGATTTTTGATATAATTTCAACATTTTTTTTTATTTACACATAATAAAGATGGATTTAGCAGGGAAGACATGAACCGAGACGTCATCGCCCGTTGGGTTACGCGGCTGGAGAGGCCTAGACACGGTATCGTGACCGTCGAGGCCTTTCGGCCCGTATTGATGAAATGGATGGAGCGGCGGCACGGGGTCCTCACCTTCCGACTGGTGCAGGTGTTGACGGGGCACGGGTGCTTCGGGAAATACCTGCACACGGTCGTGTACAGAGAGTGGACTCCGGGCTGCCATCATTGCAGTAGTGGCGAGGACACGGCGCAAC
Source organism: Lymantria monacha (assembly GCA_905163515.2). NCBI lineage: Eukaryota > Metazoa > Arthropoda > Insecta > Lepidoptera > Erebidae > Lymantria > Lymantria monacha. The sequence continues at coordinate 18,978,445 of LR991094.1, read as the reverse complement.
ATACACTCGAGGAATGCTCGGGCTGGGACGGGCAGCGCCGTGACCTCGTCGCTATTATCGGTGCCGACCTGGCGCTGCCGGCTGTCGCGAGGGCGATGGTCGACAGCGTCAGGAATTGGGACGCGGTCGCCGCCTTCTGCGAGGCTGTCATCTCGCGGAAGGAGGCGGCGGAACGAGTCAGGGAGGACTCCCGCGACCCGGGCCGCCGCCAGCGGCCGGGGTGGCGCAGGCGCGAATACCTGCGCCTGATGCCGCCCTAACCCAGGCCTCGGGTGATCGGACCGGGGAATTGTCCGGTCACCCGACGCGAGGCTACCGCGTGAGGGTGACGCCCCGACGGCGAAATCTGTCGGGGCGCCGACGAGAGGAACCCGCGAGGGTAAACCGCCGAGCGGACCACCGAAGACAAAGATCGGGTACCGGTGGTCCGCTCGCACGGCGAAGAGAGAGGATTTTACGGTGGGTCTATGGGGTCACGCGCCGCCTTCTCCGTCACCCCGGACCGATTCGGCGGGGCGAGACGCACCCATGGCCTACCAATAAAAAAAAATAAAAAAAAAAAAAAAAAAAAGGGAAGACATGAAAGTAGAATAAATGCTGTAGAGATGAGAGCTCTTAGTAATATGTGTGGTGTAAGTCTGACAGATAAAATTAGTAATAGTGTTATATAAGACAGCGCTGTGGTGTGCATGAAGATGTAGCGTCAAAAATGAAAACGAGTATACTGAGGTGGTTTGGACACATGGACAGAATGAGTGAAGAAAGGTTGACTAAGCTAGTATAGAAGGTGAGTGTGAGTGGGACTATTACAAAGGGATGACCACATCGTACTTTTCTGCATCAAATTGAAGATGCGTTAACGAAAGGTCAGATTAAGAGTACGCGTAACCGTAGAGCATGCATGAAGACTATGATGAGTGTGAATGAAGCGATGGAGGTATGTCAGGATCGTGGTTTGTGGCAATCCTTAGTTTCTGCCTACCCATCTGGGAAACAAGCGTGAGGCTATTGATGTATGTATAATAAAGATTTTAGTATTAATTCATTACCGAAACTGGTCTTAAAGTAGTTGTGGCTATAAATATTTTTTTAAATTTTCAACTCATCATCATCATCATGCAATTATCTAGGCTCAACAATATATATATCTACTCATCTTCCATTGTAAATATTGAAAATGTTTAGCAAGTTTAATAATAGGTCAAGCAGCCTGCAGCAGTGAGTAGCCTGCCTGAGCAGTAGACATTTTTTTTTGCACCGGCTATGGTCCGGGGCCACAGATGGAGCGGCGCGCGACCATTCTACTTCTCCAGGCCGTGCGAGTGAACCACCAGAACCCGGTTTTTGTCGTCGGTGGCCCATACGGCTCCTGAGCAGTAGACCTGACTCCTGATTGAAGGAGGGTTGACTCTTCTTCGAAACCTAATTGTTGCTCAGGTCGATATATCATCATCATTATCATCACCGCCCATATATGTCTCACTGTTGGGCTCGGGCCTCCTCCTCCATGGAAGGGAAATTAACCTACTATACCACGCTGGTCAGACGTGTTGGTATAGGCTTTTGTACGAGTTTTCCATCGCTTGTATAGATGTTATATGCGTTTTATATGCCTTAGTCGTCTCTTACGATCACCCACGGTTAAGATAGGGGTGAATTGTATTCTTACTCCGTCACCACACGGATATATAGCTCGATATATAAGCTCTTGGTCATCTTATAAGACATTCACAAGTAATGTAAGTATTGGTAGTATTCGTATACCCCACCACACAGCAAATATATTAATATTAATAACCCATCATAAAAGTTTAACGTGTGTAGAGGAATATTTAAATGATCAGTATAATTTATATTTACAATTAATTAACGTAAGAGAGCGAGTAGGTATGAAAGAGAGTATTGGTGTAAAGATGCGAAAGGGAATGCTCCGATGGTTCGGACATGTGGAAAGAATGCCGAACGAACGCCTGGTTAAGAAGATATACAATGCGAAAGTGGAAGGATGTAGGTACCGAGGGAGACCGAGACTAACCTACCTAGACCAGATCGGTCATGTACTGAAGGAAGGTGGAGTCAAGAGTCTCCGAAACCGGCGAGCGTGTATGAAGAGAATTATGAATGTTGAGGAAGCGAGTGAAGTATGCAGAGATAGAGTTCTCTGGCACTCTGTTCTCTCTGCCTACCCTGCAAGGGATATGGCGTGATGATATGTATGTATGTATGTATGTATTAATTAAATAATATTAAAACAACCTTTTCAATCTGTAAGAGGATAAAATCCTATATTTGTAGCAAATATGCCCCCATCTACGGCTACGTTTGTACATATATATTAAGCTTCTAGTTATAAATTCGAATTAATTTCACGAACATTAATTTATTAATATACCATCTAATCTAGGTACGTTGTTAATTTACGAAAGAGTACATCTCTCCAAATATTTATACATAATGGAAAAGATGAAACGTGGGCTCATTGCCTTTGTTGAATAATTTATGTTTTATTTCTCATACAAGCCCGCTTCTGACGTCCTTAATATGCGGAGTCTATGAGCCTCGGGCAGTATTCATTTTTTAGACATATAGGAGTAACAACGGATAATGAACAAAGAAAAATTGAATGAAATTATTACTTTTGTGATTAAATATTACGTATATTTAAAGTATCCTTTTTGTGTTTAATTTTCTTTGTAATTTTTAACGAATTTGAATCTGTTACATATTTTATTATTAATATTCATATTTATTCTTTAAAAACTTCTCATGCTTTCTGTCTCTTATGGCAGTGATCTGTATTCTTACGTCCTTAACCTTTAAAAAGGTAAACAGAAGTGTAATACACACTCATTTTCAGGTAAACTATAACATTAAAACATACTCATACACATATTAGGACCATAAAAAAATCTGTATCAGTTTGTGTAATAAAGTGTAAAGTGAAATACCTTAAACAGTGTTATTGAAATAATGACATATCGAGTGCATTCGAATAGTAGCAAAATAATCTAAAAATAAGTTCAAAAACTAAAACCATACTAAGGCAAAATTCAGGGAAAATTTGTGCTTAGTTATAAGTCATATAAATATATTCGAAATTTAAATATTGCTACGCTACGCGCAAAAATATATTGAATTTTAATTTTAGTTGGGCAAAAATACAGAATGTATGAAACATATTAAGATATTGTTGATATCCATGCCAATAAATAACTTATATATCTTAAGCCCATAACTAACAAGGTACTATAGACAAAAGAGCATACCTCGAATGTAACAACGCGCGTTTCTTAAATTTCCAATTTCGAGTCTGAACGAGGGTTGAGGAGTGGGCAGACGGCTCATAATACCGCTCTCAACACAAGAGCCTGACCACGGCTACTTCGACAGCTTAACATTTTATGTGTTGGTGCAAGTCTAAAGATATTGCAATATTGCACTGAATGCCTATTATATTATATATCAGTTGATAGTATTTACTCAAACAAAAATGAATATACAAACATATATAATATTAAGATTTTTATTAACAATGAATTTTACAATTCAAATAAAATTGGGCACCTAAAATGGTAATCAAGGCAATTAAAACAAAAAATTAAAAAATCCCTGTTTATTAACACTTGACTCTAAATAATAAATATATTGTTCTTAATGTGAGCGTTAGCTCATAAAGAACAAAATATTGATTATTTAGAGTGAGTGTGAAAGTGGAATGATGTAGGTACCGGGGGAGACCAAGACTAACCTACCTAGAACAGATTGGTCAAGTACTGAAGGAAGGTTGAGTCAAGAGTCTCCGAAACCCGCGAACGTGTATGAAGAGAATTATGAATGTTAAGGAAGCGAGTGAAGTATGCCAGGATAGAGTTCTCTGGCACTCTGTTCTCTCTGCCTACCCTGCAAGAGATATGGTGAGATGATATGTATGTATGTAGAGTGTTATTAAGGCATATATTAATAATTCATTATAGTTCATCTAATCTAAGAAGTGCATTTTGACGTTTTGCATTTTTTAATACACAATAACCTCGGTCAAACGTATACACAAGATTGTAAACACTAAATCTGAAATTTTAAACAACTATTAAGTTATTTACATAATTAACATTACGAGTGACTTTCTTGTACAATAATCTAATGTTGAAACTCGTAAAACTAATTTAAAATAAAAATAACATGGTAAATAGTAATTGTTAATGACGACCTAATAATGTCACATCATCACGTTTTATACAGTAGTGCTTGACAACTTCTAATTCACGAATATCCAAATAATCGGTAAAAATATTAGAATAATACAATTAATCGAATAGAGATTTTGACAGAGATGTACATTTCGACACTTTGATTGATGAGGAAATTTTCAAATCCAGTTTTTGTTTTTAATTAACCAAATCCTACTAAATATGATGATTAGATTCTATGCTGAAATAATTAAATTTGTTTAGTACTAATTTAGCACTTAATTTATTCATCACCTTTTTGAAAAATAAAAAATAAACCGATTATTAATTATAAAGAATCAATATCGATTTCTCAGTAAAATCGGATATTTTCGATAGCGATTATTTGGTTCCCATACCTAGACAACTTACTCCGACAGCTGTCAAAGTGCACTTCTTAGAAGGGATAGACTATAGTAGACTTTTGACGGGAATTTGAGAACGTCATGTGGTGCTCTTGTATTATATTCGATATTTTAGTGTTTTAACGTGTTATATTAAATAATTCTAATGGCGTTTTATGTAATATGAAGCGGCGGAGCTACTGGGATGTAGTGAATATCATATAAAAGTGCTTTACAACGTTTTCGTTTTCCATCAAAATTCCCACAAGGTACCATTAACAGGTACCATTAACACATTGCTAATGGCGACAATTAGACTTAGACAATGACTAACTTGAAAGACTAAAAACGTGAAAATATTTATAACTTGACACTGGCACCAATAGCTCATATAAGTAGCTGATTGCCAATACAAAAGAAGAAGAAGAAGAAGACTATAGTAATTATAATAATATTCAAATACATCAATTTTAGTTATCTCAATAGTTGTCATGAACATGAGAACTACAGAACACTGGATAGCCATTGTTGATACTTCGCACCTATTTCTCGTATCGTATTGTATATAAATTATTATTACATATAAAATATTATTACCGTATTAATAAATAAATTAGTATTACACACATTTATTACACATCGTATAAATTAGTATTACCTATAAATCTTTCACAATCTTTCACAATCAACAATCTAATATAATAAGATTTTTTATAAATGTCATAATATGTACTATGACTGCATAGGTGGCGTAGTGGTTAAGGTACCATCCTTTTTTTTTTTTTTTTCGCAAGGTGGGACCATGGATGTGGTCGCGCCCCGGCAAATCGGCCCGGGGCGACGGAAGAGGCGGCGCGCAACCCCATGGACCCACCCTGCAAACACCTCTCTTCGCCGTGCGAGCGGACCACCGGTACCCGATCTTTGTCTTCGGTGGCCCGCCCGGCGATATACCCTCTCGGGTTCCTCTCTCGTCGACGCCACGACAGCTTTCACCGTCGAGGCGTCGCCCTCACGCGGTGGCCTCACGTCGGGTGACCGGACAATTCCCCGGTCCGATCACCCGAAGCCTCGGTTAGGGCGGCATCAGGCGCAGATACTCGCGCATGCGCCGCCCTGGCCGCGGGCGGCGGCCCGGGTCACGGGAATCCTCCCGGACTCGTTCCGCCGCCTCCTTCTGCGAGATGACAGCCTCGCAGAAGGCGGCGACCGCGTCCCAATTCCTGACGCTGTCGACCATCGCTTTCACGACAGCCGGCAGCATCAGGTCGGCACCGATGACAGCGACGAGGTCACGGCGCTGCCCGTCCCAGCCCGAACATACCTCAAGCGTATGTTGCGCCGTGTCCTCGTCGCTACTGCAATGGTGGCAGGACGGAGTCCACTCCCTCCGCACGACCGTGTGCAGGTACTTGCCGAAGCAACCGTGCCCCGACAAGACCTGCACCAACCGGAAGGAGAGCACTCCGTGCCGCCGCTCCATCCACTCCATCAGTACGGGCCGGAGGGCCTCGACGGTAACAATACCGTGTCTAGGCCTCTCCAGCCGCGTAGCCCAAAGGGCGATGACTTCTGGGCGGGCGTCCTCGCGCCAGGTGGCTATCTCGTTGAACGATGGGGAGCCACCCTCGTCGCGCATTGTGGTAACCCGCCGGTAGAGGTCGGAGAGCATCTCCGCCTCTAGGTCCCACGGGGGTGTCCCGGCCAATAGGCATACCGCCTCGGTAGACACCGTGCGGTACCCTCGAATGGCTCTGACCGCCATGGCTCGCTGTGGCCTCCACAGTATAGCCCTGAGCTGGGCGTTCAGAGCCCTCGCCCACACGGGTACATGGCCATTGAGCGGATCACCCCCGCATACAGCCGTCGGCCCTCGAAACTGGGTCCGCCCACGTTCGGCATGAGCCGAAAAAGGGCGGACGCCGCGCCGACCAGCCGGGGAGCAATTTGACGGAAATGCTCCCGAAACCACCATCGCCCGTCGAGCACCAGACCCAAGTACCTCATATGGGCCTGGATACTGATGTGGATGGAGTTGACGACTAACGAGGCGCCGATGGGCAGCCTCACACGGGGCCCATGGAATAAAAGGGCCTCCGTCTTGTTTAGGGCCACCCTGAGCCCCAGCGCCTCGATTCGCCTGACCATCTCCTCGGTGCCGAGAGTGGCCAGGCTCGCCGCCTCTTCGAGTGTCCTGCCCCGGGCTGTGACGAGCGTGTCGTCAGCATAGCATATAACGCTCAGCCCGGGGGGGAGACTCCCTCTCAACGCCCAGTCGTAACCGATGTCCCACAGAGTCGGCCCCAGAACCGACCCCTGCGGAACACCGCACGACATGGGCGTCCGCACAATGTCCCCTGCGGGGCTCGCGTAGAGAACACTGCGCCCCTCCAAATAGTCTGCCACCAGCCGTCTGAGGTACGGGGGCACTCCATGGAATCGGAGCGCCTCCCTGATGCAGCTGAATGGCAGACTATTGAATGCGTTGGCGATGTCCAACAACACCGCCAACAGCACTCCTTTGCCGGCGACAGCCTCCGCGGCCGTCTGCCTCAGGCGTAGCAGGGCCCCGATGGTCGAACGCCCCCTCCGAAACCCAAATTGAGCGTCCGACAGATCGGGCCCCACCTACTCCAGGTGCCGGACGATGCGGGCAGCGAGGACACGCTTCAGCAGCTTACCCACATCGTCCAGAAGCACAATGGGCCTGTAGGCCGACGGCAAATCCAGGAGCCGTTCCGGCTTTGGCAGGAGAACCAACCTCCCTTCCTTCCAGCACTCAGGGAACTGTCCAGACGTCAGACAGGCGTTGAATAGTTGCCTGAGGCGAGGCTCGAAGTGCTCGAGGAGCGACGTCAACACCCGGACTGGTATTCTGTCCGGGCCGGGGGCCGTGGTGGCGGAACGAATCCTCGCCACAGCCGCCCCCACTTCCGACTCCGTCACAGGCGGAACACTCTCGTCGGCCTCCCGGTCGTGATCTGGCGAAGCCATGACCGGGGGCGTGTATTCCGACTGCCGCGGGAACAGCTCCTCGACCACCCTACGAAGGAGGTCGGGCTGGAGGGTCTCGGTGAGGGGGGGGGGGGGCTGCGCGCGAAGCTTATTCAGCGACGCGCGATACGGGCGACCCCAGGTGTCACGGTCGAGACCGTCCAGCATCTCCTGCCAACTCACGTCCTTGGCGGACCGGATGGCCAGCCGAAAGGCGGTACGCGCACTGCGGTACGCCTCATAAAGCTGGCCCTCCCGCTCAGCATCGCGGCGACGCCGCCGGCTGCGGGTGTAGGACCTTCGGGCACTAATGCACGCCGCACGAAGGTCCGCCAGTCTTGGGGACCACCAGTAGACCCTCTGCCTCGGAGGTAGACGCCGCGTTAAGGTACCATCCTAGCGTGTCAGTATCGTGAGTACGATTCTATAGGACGTTGCGTGACTCAAAAATATTGTTGTAAGTCTGGGTGTAATTTCTGTCCTTTAATTATATGTTTGTAAATTGAAAGTAAAAGGATTAATTCCTTAGTGTAGAGTGTAATCTTTTAAAAGAATATATGGATTTCTTACTTACAACAAATACAAATAATAATGTAAAGATATTGAATATAATCAAAATAATATAAGGACATACTCAGAGTGGTTTTGAACTAAGAACAAATTTTAACACCAATAAATATTCATTTTCAACCCAATATTATAGTATTCTACGGCTACCGTTGATTTTCTGACTTTTATTACCCATCTAACTGGCCAAGCAGTCAAATGATACATTCTGTATTTCGTTGTGGCCTGTGTAAAATTATAGTGTTTCATCTCTTACGGCTGCCATGCTATTTTCCATTATGTGTGACGCTGTAAATGTTTAACTTATTTGCTTAAAAATGTAGGTTCGTAGAAGGGGCTTGTAATAACTCAGAGACACGGCTTATATCTGGCTATTATGCAACATACGATTTCTCTTTTTTTTATTGCTTTTGGTGGCTAACGAGCAAGCAGCACACCTGATGGTAAGTGTCACTACCGCCCATGGACCTTTTCTATACTAGGAATATAACTAGGCTAGGCTACCTACCAATATAAACCTCAAACCCACCCTATTTGAGCTTCCGGCTCTCTCGATCACTGAGCGTAGCGCAACAGCATATTGCCTTTGCTCAGACGTCGATCTTCTGCGAGAGTGTGGTACTACCCCGGACGGACCGGCCCGCGGCTGTAGACAGAAAACTGTCAACAGCGTGGTCCTACCACTATTAAATTTAATTTCTCTGCTTTATAATAGACGAAGGATTATTATTTGTTTCTATTTTATTTTGAAACAATATCCTGTACTAAGGAAATAATCTTTATATTGCGGGGGACATTACAAACATACAATTAACGGACACAAATTACACCCAGACTCAGGACAACAATTTGTGGGTTGCACTAATTATTATCCCGCGTGGGAGTGGAACCCACAGTATTGGCAGGGTAAGTTAGTATCTTAACCATTATCCCATCTGTGCAGTTATATGATATCTTATCGTATAGCCAACAGGCTAGTCATTGCCTTTGTATCAAATCAAATCAAATCAAATCAAATCAAATCATTTATTATGCATAAGCCCTAAAAGGGCACTTACATATTGTCAATATTACATTTTTTTTTTAAATTAATCGACCACCGGATCGAAAAGCCGCCACAAACTGAGAAGATCCGGCAAGAAACTCAGTGGGCTCGTCATTTTTTTTTAAATTGTATGTTTTCTAATATTATTGGATACATATTTAATCCCCATTAGCTCCAGTGAGATGCCCTTCGAGTAAAGATTTATTTTTTAAAAGTTAAATACACCATTAACAAAAAACACAAAAAAGAACAGAAATGGTTGGACCAGATTCCACAAGCGGCACTCGATCACGAGTTAACTACTAAAGCAGCCATCACGCCCCTCAACCACATTCGAGGGAAGGGAGAGACCCGCTCACGTAGCTACCGCAGGCAGAGACCTTTTTAGTAAGCATGACCACACCAAGATCTATAAATTACAATCAAATCGCTCAATTAAATCAATAAATAACTCGTTAGGCAAAACACGCTACACTGTACAATTTGTGACAATGATAAATATACAGAGTTCAGACAACAGTGAGGATCAGCACTAAAACAACGTAAAAGTTAAAATTATATAAAGTAATTGCTGAGAGAGGAGCAACTCATAACCATTCCGTATTATCATTTAGATAATCCGAAATGTTGTAATATCCTTTTTTACAAAGTCTAGTTTTGATAGCCTTTTTAAACTTATTTATGGGCATATCTCGGATATCTTTAGGTAGTTTATTGTAAAAGCGTATACATTGCCCCATGAAAGACCTACTAATTTTTTGTAGGCGAGTATGATGTATAACTAGATTATCCTTATTCCTAGTATTCACGTGATGAATGTCACTATATTTATCAAATTTATCAATATTTTTTTTTACATATAATATGTTTTCAAATATAAATTGTGATACAACAGTTAGAATGTTTATTTCCCTAAATTTTTCGCGCAGTGATGCTCTTGGGCCTAAATTATAAATCGCGCGGACAGCCCGTTTTTGGAGAACAAAGATATTATTCAAATCTACAGAGCATCCCCAAAGTATTATGCCATAAGACATAAGACTGTGGAAGTAAGCGAAATAAACAATTCTAGCCGTTTCAATATCGGTTAACATTCGAATTTTTTTTACCGCATAAGCCGCTGAGCTTAGCCTACTTGATAATTTCTCAATATGAGGGCCCCAATGGAGTTTAGCATCAATAGTAATACCTAAGAATGTAGTGGACTCCACAATTTCTAGGGCCACACTATTCATTTGAACATTGGTTTCCACTAGTCTCACATTAGGTGTGGTAAATTTAATACATTTGGTTTTCTTTTCATTAAGAACCAAGTTATTTGTACTGAACCAATGAACAACATTTGACAGAGCATTGTTCACATCGTCATAATTAAGCATTTGTCTTTTAATTTTGAACAATAAAGAGGTATCATCTGCGAACAACACTATGTTTTGGTTATCCCCTATATAATAAGGTAAGTCATTAATATATACAAGGAACAGAAATGGCCCCAGAATAGATCCTTGTGGAACGCCCATTCTTGCAACAGAACCAGGTGATCGTACACCATTAACATCGACCTTCTGAATTCTGTTGCCTAAATACGATGTTAAAAGTTCGAGAGCCTTATTTCTGATCCCATAATGGTATAATTTCTTGATGAGAGTTTCGCGGTGTACGCAATCAAACGCTTTGGATAAATCGCAAAATATACCCAAAGCATCATGCTATAAAAAAGAACATATTGTAAAAAAAACATGTCTAATGCAATATCAACTAAATCTATTTGTGACAGAGGAATGATGGTTATCAATTATACCATACACTATGTTTTACTCATTCAACCTCTTACAACTGGGCACCAAATGAAACGTCAATTTGAAGCCTCAAATAGCCTTTTAAAAATGTCCAGTACTTTTAAAAGGTATGTTCATTTTATTTCAGCTCGAGAATAATGACAATTTGATTGTACCTGTTAATATTTTTAATATTAATAGTAAAAAGAAATTACTATTTCCAGAAAAGTTCATCTTCGAAAGCATAACTATCTTACAATTACCTAATCGAGTATTTAATTAATCACTTAAGTATAATTTTTATTGTTTAATCTTCATCATCATCTCAGCTCATATAGGCCCCATTGCTGTGCTTGAGTCTCTTTTAAAGTAAGGGGCGACGTGAGCAACTAACTACACTGGTCAGCCGAATTGATATAGCGTTCTATTTCGAATTTTTCTTCTTTTGAATAAATGTTTAATGGATAATATACCCTTAGTTATCCCCTACTACACACACGAATAAGATAGGGGTGGTGAATAGTATCTTACTCCGTTATCACCCAGATGAACTTATCTGGGTGATAACTTTTTACCGCTGGTCCAACCAGTTAACACTTCTTCGTCGGTTTAAAAGAAAAGTGACATTTTCCAAAAATTTGTAAATTGATATATTATTATTTAAAACGTTTTGTTATAGTTTGTATTTTAATAAAAAAATGATAAATCATCAAATTAAATGTCAAAAACTATGGTATCAGAAGTGTTATTCTATGATAAGCCGCACATTTGTTCGTTGAAAAAAATCTTTAAATGCGTGTACTGTAAAATTTGCTATTTTTTTTTATTAATGTCTCTTTTATATTTAACCGACGACTTGTAACCGTCTCTTGAGTAATATAAAAATTGTCACAGCAACGTTGGAGTTTTATGATATTGTATAGAACTCCCTTATGCTCTTCTGAACATAAATTGGACATAATTTTTATATTGAGAACTCTTTATGTAAAAATGTATTTATCTATATTATTATTATAGAGCTGAAATTTGTTTCTACCACCTAGATTGGATTATTAGTGGTAGGACCACGCTGTTGAGAGTTCTCTCTCTACAGGCGCGTGCCGGTCCGTCCGGGGTAGTACCACACTCTCGCAGAAGATCGACGTCTGAGCTAAGCGGCTTAGCTACAGCCTTGGTTATAGCAAAGTTCCATGGGTGGGAGTGACACTAACCACCAGGTGTGCTGCTTGTTTGTTTGCCACCAAGAAGAAATTAAAAAAAAAAGAACTTGGATTCCAAAAAAAAAATTATGGAAGTTGGATATCTTGATGTTTATCATATTTATGATATTATTTATTATTATTTCTTGATATTTATGGCTATCTCGATGACTATCTTGACATTTATGAGTGTTGTTGTAGAGAAGGTTTATAATCATAATACTGCAACAAATAGCAGCTTTAGGTGGGATATAAATGTTATCAAATCGAATAAAATGTATTAACAATGGGGTAATTAAGGGTTCTCCGTAATAACTGTTTTCATAGCGACTGCTAAGATAACAAAAAATCTAGATTGATGTATTGTGTATGTCATTAACATTATAATACCACAGGATAGTTATTCGAATTATTAAATAACTATATGCATAAGCTAGTTCTACGATAGCCACCGGAATGTCAGGAATGATCAATTTCATTCTCACACCGTCATTACAATCTCTGTTTTAAGAAAGAAATCCCTATTAACTATTTACGTTATATAATTGAAATTACAGAAAGCAATGAATCATTGAATTTGCCCCGGACGATTTAGGCAAAGTTCTAATTAATCGGTCGTATTACTCTCGGGACATCAAGAACGATTCCTTGATTCCGGTGGCCTAACCGATGGGTTACCTTTTAGGGTACCTACCTCAATCGACTTCCCGGAAACAAAGCACTGGGGCATCGCCCTTACGCGGTCGGTCTCACTGCGGGTGGCTGACTAATGCGCTGTAATTACAAGGACTGTATTATATTAAAACTAATTACCATCACAGAAAGAAAATGTAAATTCGGAATAAAAACTATATGTCTATCGCTGTATGTATATACAGCGATAGACATATAGTTTTATTATATTATATGTATTACATTATATGTATTATATTATATGTATACTATTATATTATATGTACATAATTTATTTCTTATTGTGAATAAAAGTCATGCCCTATGGCTGGCTATAAATGGATTCAAGAAAAAATTAAGACTATAAAAGGATTGTAACCTACATAAGATACTTTAATTGTTATAATGAGAGGAGTGAGGTATGAATATACTATAAAATTTGCTCTTCGTCACCTCATCATCATCATCATCTCAGCTTACATACGTACTGAAAGTACTGTTGGCCTCGATGTTATATGCGTTTTATATCCCTTAGTCGTCTCGTACGATCACCCACGGGTATGATATGGGGTGGTGAATAGTATTCTTACTCCGTCACCACACGGAAAGTATAATAATATGACTGTATGTATAATATAAAAAAATAAGATTATAAAAGGATTGTAACCTACATTTGATACTTTAATTGTTATAATGAGAGGAGTGAGGTATGAATATAGTATAAAATTTGCTCTTAAAGGACTATAACTACCCGACTAGAAATTTTTTCGTCTTCCTTAGCAGGACCGGACCGGGCATGCCCGATCTGGACCAGATAAGGTATGTAACGCAGAAGATATATCTGGACCCCATCAGGAAAACCTTATCGGGTCCAGATCAGGCATTCCTGATCGGGTCCAGATCAGGCGTTCCTGATCGGGTCCGGATGAAATTTTACTGATCGGAACCAAATCAATCATCTGCGTTATATATCTTGCCTGATCCAAAACGAGTATGCCCAGTCCGGTCCTTTTAAAAAACATGAATATCTTAAAGAACATGTTTAATAGGTAAAAATATAAATTAATATATGACGTAGGCAGCGAATGCAGTGCTATATTCTTATCATAGAGAGTCCCAGTGAGCCGTTCCGATTATGGCACAACCACCAGATGCTAACGACTGCCACTGTCGCCTGAATTTCTCATTCATGACCTGATCGATCTGTTTTAATCTGATTCGATAGCAACTAATTTAATATTAGGCCATGTCATTACGTTTCGGCGAATCTTAACACCGCGATTCAAATAATGACGTCATTTTACTAACGCCATCTATTTATTATAAACCAAAACATTAAATGTTAGAATGGTTGTTACAATATAATATTTCTATCTATCTATGTTTTGAAATGTTAGGTACATTTATATATATTATTTATTTTTGTTTTTTACTTTAAATATAAATTATTTATATTATTAATTAAACATTATTATTATTATTAAATACATATTATTAATTAAAGATTTCAGATTAATCTCCTTTGATGCAAATACAATTTCGCCGTGGCATAAATATGACAATCATGTCACTTTTTTGAATTTTGATTGAAATTTTTTTTGTGTTACGAAAACTGTTTCTGGTTCTGATATACTACAAGCCTTACTATATACTTGATGATATTTCACATCAGGCTATCCTTATTTGGTCCTGATCTGGTCCTGATCCGGTATGCCTTACCATACTTAATGATATTTCACATCAGGCTATCCTGATCAGGACCAGACCTGGTCCTGATCGGGTTTGCCGGATCCGGCATGCCTCATTCTATCAGATACATGATCTGGTTGAACCATACTTTTTTTCTAGTCGGGTATTTTTATCAGTTTATTAGAGGTCTCAAGAAAAAAAATATAACCCTGCCGAGTTTCTTGTCGGACCGTCTCATTAGCGGCCGTGTTCCGATTCAGTGGTTAATTATTGAATTAATTTAAGGTGAAATAGGAAATTTACAATACGTAAATGTTACCGCAGGCTTTATACATAAATAGCTACTGAAAACAAGGATTCGGTACCGGTACTAATCCGAATGGCGCCAGAGATGTACAATACAGCATGTATGGAGATATAGGTCGTCCCTTTCGTAGCCCCATATGGTTTTAGCGGAGTGTGGCCAAACCACAGTCTGTCAATAACAAAAGTAATAATATATTACACATAAATACATACATATCATCACGCCATATCCCTTGCAGGGTAGGCAGAGAGAATAGAGTGCCAGAGAACTCTATCCTTGCATACTTCACTCACTTCCTCAACATTCACAATTCTCTTCATACACGCTTGCCAGTTTCGGAGACTCTTAACTCCACCTTCCTCTTCGACTCTTCCTTCGCGTACAGTGACCAATCTAGTCTAGGTAGGTGAGTCTCGGCCTCGCCAATTTCACATTGTATATCTTCTTAACCAGTTCGTTCGTTCGGCATTCTTTCCACATGTCCGAACCATCGCAGCATTCCCTTTCGCATCTTTACACCAATATTCGCTTTCATACCATATATTTCATACTCGCTCTCTTACGTCGTCGTTGCAAATGCGGTCGGTTAGCCTAACTCCACAGATTTGCCATAGAGATCGCATTTCGACCGCATTCATTTGACTTTCATGCTCTTTTCTGAATACCCAACTCTCGCTTCCATATAGTAATGTTAGAACAAGCACTGCGTTATGTATTGCTACACGAGCCTTCTGGCTGAGGTGGTGGCTACCGAGAAATTGTCCCAATAATATCTTCATAAGTAATAATATAATAATATATTCATAAATATTAAACGCTTTTGTATTTGAATACCTACTTTTTCTTTTTATTTTCTTTAAGAAGACAACAACCTTGCATTAAGTGAATAATTCTGAGGCCCCAACTGAGAATAAGAATTTGTGGTTCTGACAAAATATTGTCCTGCGTAGGAATCGCACATATGAAAGGCATAGTAGGTCGGTATCTTAACCATTACGCCATTTATGCAGTCAAAACTTAAATCGTCATCATGCAGGAACATTGTGTGTTATGAAAGAAATATCCTCTATAATTTCTTCACTCTCACAGATCTAAGTTATTAAAAAAACAGGCAAATTATTAAAAAAAGGAAAAGTATTGTACTCGTAATACTACAATCAAATCATTTCACATCTCAAAATTTCAAAATTCTATCTATGTTTCTTCAAACAAAAGTTCTCAGCTTTATAAGCAATGGATTGACCAAAATTCAAAGTGACCTCAAGTCTCCGATTCAAGACTTATTCACTATCTCAATATTCTAACAAGCACGGACCTCGTTAAATTGGAAAACCTTACGGTCACAACTATTGTATCGGGGTGGATGACATTCTTCACACCCCTAACTCGTAAAAGGGAATGTCGAGATATACCAGTGAAGGGTCATCGTCGCCCTTATTAGGAACGTCTTTAGTCTCGTATTTCTTAAGGGTAAGGTCAGATTTAGCTCGCTCGTATAAATTATTCGGAACATATGGAACCTCTGTGGTTTTGAGGGCAGAGCTCACAATAGGATATATATAGAATATATTTTGTTACGTAATGGGTGCTGTTTGCTAAGATATTAGTATAAATATTTTATTATTATTGAGTGCCTGTAAAAATTAATTCTGTAGTTTTGACAC
Organism: Lymantria monacha; assembly: GCA_905163515.2. Lineage (NCBI taxonomy): Eukaryota > Metazoa > Arthropoda > Insecta > Lepidoptera > Erebidae > Lymantria > Lymantria monacha. Next base: position 18,961,960 of record LR991094.1, on the reverse strand, counting down.
AAAGCGTTGAAGTCCACTTTTGAACATAGAACTTTGTGAAGACGAATATTGACAAAATTAGGCAGGTGATTTGGGGATCTCAGTTGGTACTATAACTTTTCCAGGAGAATGCTTTAGACCACTCTCATAGTTATTGTTTAGTCGGTATCAATACATATCTGTGCCACATTGCATTTTTACTTGTCTATCTCTGACTCATTTATACACACACACAAAGACTAGTCTTTAAATTAAATAAAAAATATTTAGTTAATTTCACGAATTTATTTCGTAAGTTCTGTGTAATGGAAGGCAAGCAAGCTCTTAGACGTCAAGCAGAATCAGTTATAAGCCCATTCCATGAGTAAATTGAACTTTAAACTTCACAGTCGCTTGCTTATACTACTGTATAACGATAAGTGCTGTAATCGTAGTTTTGACGGCAACAAAGGTTCACCGATTAGTTACTCAATCCTAGCTTTTCCGGTTCACCAGTTGTCATTCTTTTTTTCTACATTGCTGTATAATTATCTTTACTGTGGACTTCGACAGGCTGAGGGATGGAAGTGGTGCAAATAGATAACGTAATTGTAAGAGAAGGAAAACTCGAAATAAAATTCTGTACCAAACCGTTTAGTCAGCGTTTGGCGAAGGCTGGATTTATTCTTATAGAGAAGGCTGGTATCTAGTATATAGGCTGAGTAAGTATATAGACTGAAAAAAAGGAAGAAACCTCGCTCGAGCGTTTTACCTATTTTAAAACATTTTTAAATGTGTTCTTTAGTTCTGAAATATTCTAAGCTAACACATGACACTTTTCATTTTGGTCTCGTTGCTTAAATGACAGTATAAGTATATGGATTTATTGACTTTGTTTAGTTTGGCGTATAGATTACCGTTTCATCCCGTGCAAACGTCGATATCCAATATTCTTGTCTACTTAGTAGAATGAGTATAACATAAAATTATACGACAATCTCAAATAGATGATACATGTATATAACTCGCTTTTGCTGATGGAATATATTTTAGAAAAATAAGACATTGTATATTTTGTCGGCAAAAGTGTTTGATATTGAAATTAATAGCAAATAGCTTGAAATTTTGGGTTACCTAAATCTCGATAACTAAATATTTAGTTAGTCCAGTCGAGAAGTAATGAAGCAAATAATTTCTGAATGAGAAATTTAGAATAAGACTTTAATCAAGCTACATTTGACAATTTGTTAATATTCAGTTATATAAGAAACTAGCAAACCGGGCCACGCGTTGCTGTGGCTTAGGTTAGCTTCAGTAACACTTTTTGTTTATTCTAATACATTTTAGCTTATATGAAGCGTTTATGCATTTAACATAGCGCCATCTATTAAATACTTACTGAATCCAGTCAACAGATTCCGCCATCTTTTAAAATCCTTTTGATATAACATATGATTTTGACTGTCAAATATTAGACATATAATTTGCAAAAAAATAATATTACTATAAATTGAGATTTAAGCTATCCTATCTTTTAAGTTGGATCAAACTACACTTGCTGTGCAAATTTGGTTAAAATCAGTTAAGTACTTTATGAGTCCATCGCGGACAAACAACGTGACACGTAATTTATATATATTAAGATATGCAGTATAATAGATTAAGAGGAATTTAGTGTTCATGTACTGTATTCATAACATAATGTTTATTTATCCGTACTTATATATAAATAGTGGTAGGACTACGCTGTTGACAGTTCTTTGTCTTCAGCCGCGGGCCGCTCCATCCAGGGTAGTACCACACTCTCGCAGAAGATCGACGTCTGAGTATGCTATTGCGCTTCATTCGGTGAGCGAGAGAGCCGGCAGCACAATTGGGTGGGTTTGGGTTTTGTAATAGTAGGCAGCGGTCTAGTTGTACCCTTGGTATAGCAAAGGTCCATGAGCAGCAGTGAGACTTACCATCAGATGTGCTGCTTGTCACCATATGCAATAAAAAAAAAAACTTATAATGAAACATAGATCTAATGCTTTGCAAGAGTTAATTCATGGATTGTCACCATTTACCAATCATTCGTAAACCTAAACCTATAAATTAAGAATACGTTTTGTGCACTGCCTTTATTTTTACGTGACTGTCGTGTAAGATGACTAACTAAAGAAAGCTTTATACCACGTTTCTTTTAGTATAGAGCGATAAGATACCTAATGTTTTAATGGTTAACTTCGAAATTGTATTCGTTAATATTACTTTGTTATCTAATTACTTCCCTAAATCTTATTTGACTATATAAAAGGGAAGTAAAAGATGGTGTATTGGGTTTCTGAAAGGAAAACCTACCGGGCGGACCATCGACGTCAAGGATTTGGTACCTGTGGTCAGGCCAATGGCGTTAGAGATGTAATACGGCAGGTTATGGAGACGCAGATCGTCCTTTCATCACTCCGGATAGATCGTGCAGAGTATAATAAAAGAGATTTTGAATTGTATTCTTACATTTTAATAGTGGTAGGATCATGCTGTTGACAGTTCTCTTTCTACAGCCGCGGACCGGTCCGTTCGGGGTAGTACCACACTCTTGCAGAAGACCGACGTTTGAGCAATGATAATGTGTTATTGCGCTTCGTTCGGTGAGCGATAGAGCCGGAAGCCCAACTGGGTGGGTTTGGGGATTGCATTGGTACGCAGCGACCTAAGCTATATACCCTTGGTATTACAAAGGATCCATGGGCGGCAGTGACACTTACCACCAGGTGTGCTGCTAGCCCGTTTGCCACCATAAACAATAAAAAAAACATGTTTTTAAGTCAACGAAAACACGTAAATGATAAAATTCGATGTAGCATATGTTTATTACAAGGATACTCAATGCAAGAAATATGCTATAAGTTGTTTAGTGTGAGCCATTTACCCGTATTCTGTAAATAAATAAGTTAGCTAGCAAACTGGGGATGTTTCTAGAAATTAGATGTGTAATAACATTGACTGTATTATTATGAGACCCACAACTGAGAAAATGTTACAATTTTATGAAACTGCTCTTCGCAATAAAAGATAATTGGATTAGTTTTTTATTCACTTTGATTCCTTCTGATAATCGTAATTGCGATGTTTTTAGAATGCTAATATTATGGTTGGATGCTGTACTGCATGAGTATATTATATTTAAAATTATCGTACAATATTTACTCGTTTAAAAGCCAGCAGTAACAAAAAATTAATGCAAACATACTAGCTATTAACGAATATGTAATTGCATGTTTAAAGTAAATTCTCTCATTGGTGAAGTTTTCAAATCTTGGCCTGCTCGCACGGCGAAGAGAGGTGCTTGCAGGGTGGGTCTGTGAGTCTATGAGGTTGCGTGCCGCCTCTTCCGTTGCCCCCAAACCGATTTGGCCGGGAGCGACCATATCCATAGTCCACCGCCAGAAAAAAAGAAAAGAGATACCAACCCATATGGGTTCTACTACACCAATCATATGATTGGTGTAGTACAATAGGTCAATTCTTCCCCTAATAAGTTAGATGCTCGATCACAACAGAAGGACGTACATAAATTGAGACGATGGTGATAATCTTATTATTATTGAGTAACATTTTTAAAGCGGGCTTTTTACTCAAAATACTGTTACATTCCTTTAAGCAAATTTGTGGTCTTACTTTCTCTATCCCTTTATTCATTTCCTCTTACGACTGGAGGATAACGACTTACGATTTACGGATAAAGGATATACTTTATCACGGTAATAAACTTACTCAGACGGCAGGTATCTAATCCTAAAAATTCTTCCTTAGAATTAATTCTTGAGACTCTTTCTATATTACAGTCATGTACCGATTTTACTTAAGTTAAATTAAGGAGACGTGACCTCAACTTAATACAAGTACAACCAGTTGTTATTAGGGTTCATTTCCTTTTATTATCTTTACGTCGATATTAAAATTCTCTTTTTGTTGCCAAAGATAAATATAAGACAACATGTACGCTTTAGATTTTAGCTAAAAAAGTCAGGCAGAACTTTAATTCTAGTATTAACTTTTATGTTTTAAAACCTATTTACCAAAATTGGTATGAAGTCATTTGAAACCAATCATCATCATCACAGCCCATATATGTCCCTCTCTTGAGCTCGGGCCTCCTCCGTAATGTGAGGGAAATTAACCTAATATAACACGCTGGACAGATGTGTTGGTATAGGGGTTTATTTCGAGTTTTCCTTCTCTTGCATAGATATTACATGTGTTTTATATCTCTTAGTCGTCTCTTACGATCACCCACAGGTAAGATAGGGGGTGGTGACTCGTATTTTTACTCCGTCACCACACGGACATAAAAAATATAAGACTATTTTTTTATGTTATAAGAATTTGACTGTTAACTGTGAGAATGAGAGATTTCTGAGTTTTAGGCTGTCACTCTTTCTCTTTCTAAGTGCTTTTCAGCTCTTACGTTAGGTAATTCTAAACAACAGTAACTTTATTGCCCCCGTTCTCGATAAATCAATGATCAAAAATAAATTAACCAAATATTAATGTGACACTTTTACGTTTCTTTTGATTGAAGTATAATTACCTATATAAATAATCTATTGTTTTATTTGATAAAGAAAAGTTCATTGACTGCATTTTTTACAATTCATTATAATTCCCTTGAAAGAATTTTCGTGTATTATATTCTTGAGAACAAAACAGCAAATATATCCTCTACTATCCAACTTTATAATCTTTAAGGATCATTAGGTTCATACCTAAAAGAACCTTAAGGGTCCTTTCTTAAGGATCATTCAGGTTATGGCAGCTTCTAACTCTCTCATATCTACTACTTTCAAACCTGAAAAAGTTAGATTCTTGGATAATCTTACAATAGATTTAATTCTCAGAACATTTAGTGCCACTATTAGACAACATTCTTCTTCAAAAAGCGGTTGAAAATGACGTAGTATAACACCACGAAGATTAAACTGGTATTAAGTTTTATTCCAACATATATTTCTACTGCACTGATAATAAATACTTATAACCCTTTATCGTTTCATACGAAAGAATTCTCACATTAGCGGACGCACTTAAATTACAATGGTCGAATAATAATATAAAAATCATATTCATACAGCAATCTACATTACTCAAATACCGATAATAATATGTTATAACTTGAAATCCACTATCAAAGTACAATTAGAAGCGCTTGGAGACGATTTTGTCCCGTAGACATGTCTTGAATAATATCCATTACCGACATAAGCTTAACCCTTCATAAGATATTAACATCTAAGGCGCATTATTAACACGTAATCCTTTACTGAAGAGGTGACCCGAGCTTTCATATGTTAATTCTGACCTATTAAAACGACGCATAATCTTGACGCAGATCGTGTAATGAATGGATGTGAATGTACCTACAACGGAATTGCTTTATGAGTACGCCGCATCAGATCAACGAATGGTAAAATGGGCATTTGAAGCTATAGAATGTTTTATGAAGTGATAATGTATATTTATATATTATATATTTTATTTACATATTTAGATTTTGTAATTTAATATACCGTTGATAATAATTGATCTTCATATATTATGAAAAATACCATATTTTTATTCTACATAGTGATGGTGCAGTCTTCAGCCAATTATCCGTGTGGTGACGGAGTAAGAATGCAATTCATCACCCCTTCATCTTAGCCATGGGCGACTGTAAGAGACGGTTAAGGGATATAAAATGCATATAACATCTACGCAAGAGAAGATGAACTCGAAACAAAACCCTATACCAACACGTCTGACCAGCGTAGTATAGAGTAAGTCAATATCCCTCCCATTATAAAGAAGGCTCGAGCCATACAGTGGGACATATATGCCCCACTGTCTGGCTTGCTCTTATCTTTAACTTGCTCTTGTCCCAATTTATTTGGGGTCGACCTAATATGTCTTCTCCTTTCATACAACCCTATCAGACGTCATCTCTGTGGTCATTCCTTGTCTATCCATGTCATGTTTCACGCAATCCATCCATCTTTTCTTAGGTCTTCCCTTACCCCTAAAGTCTTCAACATTCACATAAGGAGTACTAAAAGATGTAAGTAGATAACAGTAATGCCACAGATAAAATAACATCCTATACCCCTTGGTTTGGACACAAAAAAAATTAATGATTTCATAATCTCGTTGAAAAACCGTTGTTATTTAAAGCAATGATGACTCGCCAGCCATGAGATTGACGGCCGGAATACCCACTAAAACCTAACAGTGGTCCCTTCCGCGCTTTTACGGGATGCCGGAGAGATCGTCTATTGACATTCTATCCCCGACACCCCTACGCTTAGCCATCTGGCCACGACCAGTCAGCCGTCAAGGCGGTGGGAGGAGGTGCGCGTAGCGGCACCTCCCTCTCCCTGGTCGCCACCGGCGGAGTGAGTTCGCAGACGCAAGTGCTTCGCTTTCCCGCTCCGCGGCCTCCTTTGCAGAGATGACTTCCTCGCAAAAGGAGGCCATCGACGTCCAGTACCTGTCACTGTCAAGCATCTTGTTGATGACGGTCGACAACGACAGGTCCGCTATTATGACCGCCGACAGGTCGTGGCGCTGAGGCCCCCAGGCGGGACATACTGCCAGGGTATGACGCGCGTCATCAATTTGCGCGCCACACTCGTGGCATCCAGGGGCCTCTTCACGTCCAATTCGGTACAGGTACTTACCGAAGACCCCGTGTCCGGTAAGGACCTGCGTCATCCTGAATTACAGGTTGCCGTGCCCTCGTTTCATCCAGCGGTGAAGGTGGGGCGCTACCGCCTCAACAGTCCCCCGTCTTGCTTCGGAGGACTCCAGTTCCTCCCTCTACCGCCGGACTACTGCCCTTCGAGCCGCTTCCTTTGCCCTACTCAGTCCCCTCGCGGTGACGCGTTCCCCATTCACCCGCGCCACAGCGCAGAACTGGGAGACTTCCGCCTGTGCCCTGGCCTGAAGTGGCCAGGGTGGATCGCTCGCTAGCAGTGTGGCTGCAGTCCAGAACACTGTGCGGTATCCCCTTATTCTCCTCACCGCCATGGCTCTCTGCGCTTTTCGCAATAAGGCCTTATTGGAGGCGGTGAGCGACTGCGTCCAGATCGAAGCTATCAAAGAACTAATACTGATGTAAATGTTAGTAACTGTTGAAAAAGCTGCGAAAAAGACTGTTAAAAGACACAGATATGGTACAGTATTACCTTGTTTTTTCCTTTTTTTATACTGCTTATGGTGGTAAACGAGCAAGTAGCACACCTGATGGTAAGTGTTACTGCCGCCCATGGATATATAGCATAGCTAGGCCATTGCCTACCAATACCAACCCCAAATCCACCCAGTTGCTCGCTCACCAAACGAAGCGCAATTGCATTTTCCCATTACTCAGACGTCGATCTTCTGCGAGAGTGTGCTATTACCCCGGATGGACCGGCCCGTGGCTGTAGACAGGAAACTGTCAACTGCGTGGTCCTACCACCTACAAATAGAAAAGAACACGAATTAGTGTATAACAGTTTAATTATAGCTTGTTGTTAAGGTTCTTAAAGTGCATAAAGTACTATAAAAGACAAGCTCTTTTATATATATATATATATATATATATATATATATATATATATATATATATATATATATATATATATATATATATATATATATACATACATACACACATACATATCATCACGCCATATCCCTTGCAGGGTAGGCAGAGAGAACAGAGTGCCAGAGAACTCTATCTCTGCATACTTCACTCGCTTCCTCAACATTCATAATTCTCTTCATACACGCTCGCCGGTTTCGGAGACTCTTGACTCCACCTTCCTTCAGTACATGACCGATCTGGTCTAGGTAGGTAAGTCTCGGTCTCCCTCGGTACCTACATCCTTCCACTTTCGCATTGTATATCTTCTTAACCAGGCGTTCGTTCGGCATTCTTTCCACATGTCCGAACCATCGGAGCATTCCCTTTCGCATCTTTACACCAATACTCTCTTTCATACCTACTCGCTCTCTTACGTCGTCGTTACGAATGCGGTCGGTCAGCCTAACTCCACAGATTTTCCGCAGAGATCGCATTTCGACCGCATTAATTTTACTTTCATACTCTTTTCTGCATACCCAACTCTCGCTTCCATAAAGTAATGTTGGGACAAGCACTGCGTTATGTATTGCTACACGTGCCTTCTGGCTGAGGTGGTGGCTGCCGAGAAGTTGCCCCAACGCTCCGTTCACTCTATTTCCCGCATTCACTCTTCGCTCTATGTCAGTGGTGTACCTTCCATCTCGGCTAAATCCACATCCAAGATATACAAATTCATCCACTTGCTCTAGTACATCATTACCTATTGTTACTCTTACATCTGTTCTGGTTTTATCTCTTTCAAAGACCATTATTTTCGTTTTGCTCACATTCACGCGTAGACCCCTTTTCTTACAATCTTCTGTCATTGTGTCGACTAGGGTCTGCAGGTCAATCGCTGACTGTGCCAGCAGGACTGCATCATCTGCATAAAGCAGAGCAGTGACCACTGAGTCGCCCATCTGGACTCCCACATTCATATCGTTCAACCTTTGGAGACATTTATCCAGATATATGATAAACAGCCTGGCTGACAGAACGCACCCCTGCTTAACGCCGATATTGACGTCAAACCAAGGCGACATTCCATCATCCAGCCGCACACAGGCTCTACAGCCCATGTAACTGGACTGCACAGCCTGTAGCAGTTTACCGTTAATACCATACTCCGGTAAAATGTCCCAAAGTTCCTTTCGTACAACCGTGTCAAATGCTCTCTCCAGATCCACAAAACTGCAGAAAACCCTCTGACCTAGAGCCAGATGCTTCTCCACAATGTTGCGCAGAGAGAACACTTGATCCATGCATCCCCTTCCACTCCTGAAACCTCCTTGTGTCTCACACAGTAAACCATCGGACACCATCCTCATTCTCCTTTCAATAATTTTTCCATACACTTTTGCTGCCAAACTGGTCAAGCCTATGGCTCTGTAATTTGCGCAGTCATAACGTGAACCCTTGTTTTTAAACAAAGGCACGATGACTGCGCTATTCCAGTCCCTGGGAACCATTCCCGAGCTCCAACATAAATTGAGGAGCAACAGGAACGCCTCCCAGATACAAGAGCCACCGAGCTTGATCGTCTCGGCAGACACCATATCAATGCCCGCTGCCTTACCATTTTTCAAACTTCTTATCGCCCATTCAACTTCATCCATACTGATGCCATCGGAGGACGCCGTTGTCGAATGCTGATCCACTAAACCACATCCAACACCGGCGCCAACCGTAGCATCCGCATACATATCGCCAAAATATTCACTCCATCGGCTTAACACGTCTTGTGTTTGTGTAAGAATGTCTCCACCTTTAGACCTTATTTTATTCATTCTGAAGGCTGACCAACCACCCCGAGACTTCTTCACCTCCCTCCAAAAGAGTTTGGTGTTACCCTCGAAGTTTTTAGTCAGCCTATCTTCTGCACTCATACTTGCTCTATCACGTTTCTCTTTCACTAAGGCCTTGGTGTCATTCTTACATTGCCGATATATTTCTTTCTTCTGTTCAGTCATACTGTCATTCAGATTCAAAGAAGAGACATAGTCCAGCCACGCTTTCTTCTTTTGCTCTACGGAAGCTGCCACTTCCGCATCCCACCATGCATCACCATTTGTTTTTCTATGCTTCTTTGAACTTCCACATACTTCTTTCGCTGTATCTACCATACTCTCTTTCAATACTCTCCAGCATTCTTCAATGTCCGATTGCGGCTGGCTTGCCATCGTCAGCCGTTCTCGGACACCCTCTGCATACTTTTCTCTTACACACTCTTCTTGCTACTTATATATATATATATATATATATATATATATATATATATATATATATATGTATATATGTATATTACATTAAAAATAAAGAAAATCTTTATTCTTTATTTTTAATGTAAAGAAGAACTGATGAGTAAATAATTATTTGACATTCAAAAAGCTCATTTATATATTTATTTTGAAGTCTGTTATTTCACGTTATATACATTTTAAATTTATTCAGTCTGGAAAGTTTTGTCAAAGTATACACGGGCCCACTAACTCATTGCAATACATTTTCCTTTGCTCTTCTAGGAATCGTGTACATTTGCTCATTTTGAAAACAGTCATTCATTTTTTTTTTTACTCATTATATTTTTCTTTGGCGTCGCTTATTACCGCACAAACGAGTACGAGTTCTACCGTGGCACCAGTGCTGCAGAAACACCTCGAAGGATTAATGATGTGCACGGCGCTGGTGTCGCAAAAGAAAGCACGGTACGTTTTTGGTATGAACGTTTTCGTTCTGGAAATTTCCACCTTCAGAACCAACCCCGTGGACGGCCAGAGACCAAAGTGGAAAATAAAGAAAATTAAAGGCTATTGTGGAAGCGGATCCATCACAAAGCACTATACCTGCAGGCTTCGGGGTAACTGACAAAACTGTATTAATCCACTTGAAGCAAATCGGGAAAAATATAATTAATAAACAACAAAATTCCATTTGTAACCATAAAATTTTAAGGAAGAAGATAAATGGGGTAAATATAGTTGCAGTACCATGCTCATCAAACTAGTTAATGAAAATCTTTATTTTGGATTTATCCCATACATTTATGTTATCTGCTTGCATACCTTAATCTTCTTTTTCAATAAGAGGATAGCGATACTATATATTCTTACTTCATCACCAGGCGAAAAAACACTTAGGTAAATAACCATAATTACATACATACATATTATTACGCCATATCCCAAGGGATATGGCGTAATAATGCAAGCATGGTAGGCAGAGAGAACCAAGCCTTACTTTGCTCGTGAATGTCGTAAAAGACGACTGAAAGCCTTATAACGACCTAGGCCAACTCCATCTGATGCCGTTTGGTAAACAATTACATTCCCAAGGAGGGTTGACGTCTGGCAGGTGGCCGGTCAAAAAATTATTGCTAATAACTTTGACAATATGTACTATGAAAGAAGAGTACGTATTGTATCGACCCCAAGTAATTGGGATAAGAGTAGGAGAATGATGATTAAGAATAACTACTACTTGGTTTGTTTTATAAATTAGTACATGAATACAAATGAAAGTTTATAACTTAGCAGAAAAGGTCATCACAAACTTTTGTTTCATTAGTCAGGTAATAAGAAGACAGGATCAAAGTCTCTAAAGTAGTATATCAAACGTGACATTGTGTATTGATTGCAAACCTAACCCTGGATTGGTTTGATTTTGATAAAATTTCACGTATAAAATAAATTTTATCCTCTATAATAATAAAAAATAATAACATATGGATCGTGGGTAATTTAAAAACATGTGTTGAATGAGTATAATTAGTCGATATCAAATGCATAGATAGTCTGTGTTATGAATTTATGATGGTAACATTATCTTATATTCTCTAAGTCTGTATACTTGTACTCTTTTTCTATGCATGCAACACTTCTAACTTGTAATCGAACTGTGAAGCAATACATACGTTTAACAAAATTAAGTCGTTTCCTTGCAAATAAAACAAAACCAGCAGAACATACACAACATATGGTCGCAATCGAGCCGAATCGTAAGCAAATTATACAAAAGTATACCCCTACGCTGTACACCAATACGCTACCCTTATACGACGCCGTGTACAAAGAGAGATGGCCACCGCTGTATGATTCCACGGCGAAGAAATTACCAAGTGAGTACAAAGCACTAAATAAGTACTGCCTTCTTTCATTGTGGACAACTATTTGTAAAAATGAGTACAGAAAAGTCCAAAGATCCCACAGAAAACGAAGAAAAATTGATCAACGCGTTAGAAGATGTCGCCATTTTGTTAAGAAAATCACAAGTTAATCTTAAAAAATCTCCAAAATCACGCTTAACCAAGGGATATTTAGAATCAAAATTAAAATGCAACGATGAATATTGGACAACCTTTAAATCCACATATAGCAAACTTGTATTATGCACAACCAAACAATCACGTAGCACAATACCATTTTTCAAAAACGAGGAATTTCATGCTATCGAAGAATTATATTTATGTGTTCAGGCGGATATTAGAGATATGATTGCAACATTACTAGAAGCAGGCTCAGCAAATAGTACACAAAATACATCGTGCATGTTGCAATGTGAACAAAGACAACATGTAAAATTACCAATTATACACTTGCCTAAATTTACTGGTAAATATGAAGAGTGGCCAACATTCAAAGATCTATTTAAATCATTAATTCACGAAAATACGTCCATAACCAAGATACAAAAATTACATTATTTGAAGTCTAGCATGTCTGGTGAAGCTGAAGGTCTATTGAAACATGTACAAGTTGTGGAAAACAACTATGAACAAGCCTGGGACATTTTAAAACAACGTTTCGGAAACAAAAGGTTAATTGATAATTAACCTTTTGTTTCATTCATTATTAAAGAAATTAGTTTGAAAAAGATTTATAGTCAAAGCGCTAATTAAATTAAAACAATATTAGATATTACTATGGAATGTTTGAACAGTTTACAAAATCAAGGAATATCCATTGAAAATTGGGATCCTATCATAGTGCACCATGTAGTGCAGAAATTAGATGCAGAAACCCATAAAAATTGGGAAGAATATTCACATAAGCAAAACTCGGAGGAGCTTCCGACATGGGTGGAATTAAAATCATTTTTAGAAACAAAGTTTAGAACATTGGAATTAGTAAGTACTACACCTACGGCTTTTACAGTGAAGGATAAACACCATACCAAGGAAAAGGTATGTCATGTTTCAAAAACACCAGATAAATCTTGTGTGAAATGCAAGGAGACACACACACTAAGTCATTGCAAGGATTTTGGCAAACTGCAAGTAAAAGAAAGACGTGAGTTTGTAAAGAATAACAAATTATGCTACAACTGCCTAGGACATGGACATTCTTCATGGAGTTGTCGAGTACCATTATGCTGCCGCATCTGTAAGAAACGTCACCATACATTATTACATGAACAAATAGAGGATAAACAACAGGGAAATATATAATCTCAATACCACAAGACAAACATAGTTCAAGAGAAAGATAAACAAAACTGTGAAGAAACAAATGACGCAATAGCAATTCATTTAGCAACAAAGAAGTCTACAGCCTTACTCGCTACAGCTTTGGTTCCTGTAAGAGATAGTAAAGGACAGACATCCATATTGCGTGCATTAATCGATCAGGGCTCACAGGCCAACTTCATTAGTGAAAGAGCAGCACAAATGTTAAGAGTAAAGAGAATACCTACCAAATGTGCTATAACTGGTGTGGGATCAACAAAAACAGCTGTTAATCATATCATAAAGATTGAATTATTATCAAGACATGATGAAGGCTTTAAGTTAATGATAAAGGCATTTGTCATGGCAACACAATTAACTACACATCTACCATTAAAAACAATACAGAGATCTAGTCACATGTGGCCGCACTTACAAGATCTCCAGCTAGCTGATCCTCTTTTTAATCAAAGTGGACAAATACATATGCTACTAGGAGTTGATGTGTACTCCCAGATTATTAAGAGTCAAGTCATCAAGGGTCCACCTAACACTCCATGTGCTCAAAATACAAGCTTAGGATGGATTCTATTCGGAAATGTACAAGATGAAGTTTCTACTACAGAATTAGTGGTAATGCATTCTACCATTGATATTGATAGTATGCTGAGACAATTTTGGGAGGTAGACACAGACTCAAAACAGAAATTAACGAAGGAAGAAAAACTTTGTGAGGAGATATATGCAAAAACATACAAACGAAAAGCAGATGGAAGATATATAGTGAAATTACCATTTAATACAGAAACTCCTAAGTCAACTGAAGGGAATACGAGAGAAATAGCACTAAAAAGATTTAAGCAATTAGAAAGGCGATTTAGGATAGATCAAATCCTTGAAAAAGAATATAGAAAGGTAATTGATGAATACAGGGAGTTAAACCATATGGAAGAAATACCAGAGGATGAGATATCAATTTCATCAGTCTATCTACCACATCATGCAGTGCTGAGAGAAGACAAAGAAACAAGCAAGGTGAGAGTAGTATTTGATGCTTCATCAAAGGGATCAAATGACGTCTCACTAAATGATGAGTTGATGGTAGGCCCACAACTCCAAGAAGATATGAGATCTCTAATCATGAGATGGAGAATGAGACAGTTTTGCTATACAGCTGATGTGAAGGGCATGTATCGCCAAATTTTAGTGACTAAAGAAGATAGTGATTATCAACGTATACTCTGGTCAGATGGTCCAACCATGAGGTCAAAGATTATCGTTTCCTCAGAGTAACATTTGGCACAGCCTCAGCACCGTACCTTGCAGTTAAGACACTTCAACAAATTGCAGACGACGAGGGCAAATGTCATCCTAGAGCAGCACAAAGAATCAAGGAAGACTTCTTTGCTGATGATATAATGTCAGGTGAAGATACATTGAATGAAGCCATAGATACTGCAAAGAATATATCTGCTATACTGGAAAGAGGTGGCTTCAAACTACAAAAGTGGGCATCTAATAGTCCAGAACTACTGAGAGAATTTTCACCTGCAGAATTAAGTGCAAGAGTAAACCTTGATATCAAGGTAGATGGCACGACACGGGCACTTTGTATCTCCTGGAACATAGGTGAAGATAAATTTCAATATCACCTCAGTATGCCTGCAACTGAAAAGATAATAACAAAGAGAATAATATTAGCTGAAATACAAAGATTGTTCGATCCGCTTGGCTGGCTAGCTCCTGCTCTTATACCTGCAAAAATAATGATACAAAAATTATGGCTTGAGAAAATTGGCTGGGATGATGAAGTAAATCCTAAAACAAAAATTGAATGGTTAAACATAAGGAAAAGTTATGAACATTTAAAAAATATTAAGTTGGAACGATGGATGCATACTAATGAGAAAGTAATGAAGAATATTACTATACATGGGTACTGCGACTCATCAATAAAGGCATATGGCGCAGTTGCTTACCTGAGAGTCCAAGATGAGAGTGGAGATTATAAGATCAGTCTAATCGCTACCAAGACACGAGTGTCTCCTGTCAAATGTATTTCATTGCCACGACTAGAGTTATCTGGCGCAGTCCTATTGTCTACTTTACTAAAACAAATAAGCGAAGCCTTACGAATCCCTAAGGATCAAATATATGCATGGACTGATTCCACAATAGTTTTATCATGGCTCCAAGGTCACCCAGGAAGATGGCAAACATTTGTAAGAAATAGAGTTGTTACTATTCTTGACAACATAGGTAATAACTGGTACCATGTTCAATCCACATGTAATCCAGCTGATATTGCCTCCCGAGGCATGCTACTGCCAGAATTAATAGATAACAGTTTATGGTGGAATGGACCAGAATGGTTGAAGCAGGAAACCATAGAAATGTCGACTCCAACAAATATAAATACTGATCTGGAATTAAGAAAAAACCTAACAGTAAACTTAAAAACCAACGAAATTTCAGAAAATAACAGTTTATTAACACAATTTGAAGATTTTGATACAATGTCAGAGTTGTTAACCACAATTTCCCTTTGCCGAAGATTTTTACACTATAAAAAGGAAAAGAATGTACGAGATAATTTAGTGATGACAACTGAAGAGCTTGAATTGTCACTGCAAATATGTATAAAATTAGCACAGAAAGAAAGATTCACTGAAGAAATTGATGACCTGAAAAAGAAAGGAAAAATTAAAGGGAAAAGTATTTTAAAATCATTGAACCCATTTTTAAGTTCAAACAGTATACTCAAAGTGGGTGGAAGAATCAAACATGCTAATATTGATGAAGAGAGAAAGCATCCTATAATTTTAGATGATAAAAATAAAATTACACAGTTAATAATAGCAGAAGCTCACTTAAAAACTTTACATGGAGGATTACCATTAATGTTGAACTACATAAGATCAAAATATTGGATATTAAGGGTTAAACAATTAATAAAAAGGTATGTGCATAAGTGTATGATATGTGCTAGGCATAATGCTTGGAGCAAATACAAAGAGGAGACGGCCTAAGTAACTGTGCACTGTGATTCTCAAGTAGGCCGTGACGTCATCACGTTAACATCAATAGTAGGCGTGGCCTATTAGTCTTCTGTCGTCGCTGACGGTGTTCGTACGGTGCATAAAATTATATTTTTGGTGTATTTTTATGTTATTACGAAGAAAACCATGAAGTGTTGTATTTTATCATGTAAAAACTACTCCAATAAACGTACAGATGCTATGGAAAGAATCACATTCCATTTGTAAGTATATTTATTCATAATTTATCAAAATAATTTCTAGAAAGTTCTTTTGACGGTATCATGTTCAGAAATAATTTTACTCAACGTTAGATGGCACCACTTTGCGTAATAGGACCTAGAACAACAAAAGCACATACAGTTCAAACTATTAAGATTATTGTAATAACTAATAACCATGAGTATTAAAATTTATACCCAAAGCCTTTTACCTCAACAAAAATATGAGTTTTATATGTAGTTAATAATTATTTTGTAAGCAATACGCCAGCTGTCGTTAACTATGAAGAACTATAAAAGTGTCAAAAATCCAGGGTCGTAATTAGAATATAATTATAACATTCGGATTTTTCATCAAAGAAAAATATTTTTTACACTACTTTAAATGAACCTATTATAATTAAACTGTAAATTTTGTATGTTTTAGAATACCGTCCAATGACCATGCTAGAAGCAATGGATTTCAAAAATTAATAGAAAAACTGGACTCCTACGAAATATACAAAGATTTGTTCTTCTCATTTTAACAATGAAGATTTAAAGGACTGTATTGCAGCCAAAAAGCCCTTTTTTAAAAAGCAATTATTTTGTTTAAAGTAAGAAAAAAGTTGATCAAAATAAATTTTCGAGGACGTCCGGATGTTACCGTAAAGTATCTGGCATTTTGTCGACCGTAAAAACGAATGTATCGAAGTTTTTCTTTTATTAAAAGCTTCATAATCGCAACGCGCTGTTTCCTTTCGAAAATGGCTTGGTAATTCTTTGTCGTTTAATTGCAATTAATAAAAAACTAAACTGCTTAGTCATTAGTGTATGTATACTTTATGAAAATTGGGTTCGTTATATTTTTTGTTCGTCCATTCGGACAAGCAAAGGAAATAAATCCCATTCAGCCTATACAGCTATGTTTAGCTCTACGTCAAGAATGGCACAAGATATCTAAAGTATTTTTTTTTCTTTCATTACGAGTATGTACAAGCTTTTATTTAGTTTTACCTGTCCCGTTGTCTATAATCAAATCTTTTGCAAGTTAAATTTGATCCCCTTTCCGGTTTCAAGTTCCTGGGCAAGTCATCAGATACACTAGATTAAAATTATTGTTGTATGGTCGTCTCCACCTTGTATATATATATATATATATATATATATATATATATATATATATATATATATATTTACTAAAAGTCCAACTACTTTCATTCGATAATTTGTTAGAAACCCAAACAAATAATTGTATTATTTGGTCGTATGAAAAGGACACAAATATGAAGAAAAAAAAAGGTTACTAAACTTCTGAGTTTATCAGAATGACAGTAAAGAAAAGATGGATTTTTCATAAAATATTAACATTATGAACAATGCTGACAAGCCTTATAAAGAAATTTTCGGTTAAAAACAGTAGTCATACAGCTATTCGCTATGCAGAATTATTTGATTATAAACATTTGTATTTGAATAGAGCAAACAGCTAATAAGATTTGTTTGTATCTTTGAAATAAAAAAAAATTAGCACTCCTTGATATAGGTAAATTCTGAGTACGTCCCTGTTACACCATACACTTACTGACATCTAATGCAAGATAGCTCAACTGCATACAATATACGAAATTAGTAGTTGTGCTAATAGCCGGTAGATGGACATAAAGGAGGGAGTGAGATAAGTACTATTACTTGTCTCACTTTCTCCATTAGCAGCGTCCCCCTCACCCCCTGTAAATGACACGCATTGTTACATAGAAAATATTCATTACAACAGCTCCTCTTTGTATTTGCTCCGTGGCATAATGCCACTGTGAGAAGTCAGTTAATGGGTGACTTACCTAAGGAACGTGTGACACCTGCCAGGCCCTTCCTGAATAGTGGTGTGGATTTTGCTGGCCCATACAAGATATTGATGTCACGAGGAAGAGGTGCCAAGACAAGCAAAGGCTATATTGCCATATTTATATGCATGTCCACTAAGGCCATACATTTAGAAATGGTTGGCGATTTAACATCAGAATCCTTTATTGGTGCCTTTAAAAGATTTGTAGCTCTCTTAGTCGATATCAAATGCATAGATAGTCTGTGTTATGAATTTATGATGGTAACATTATCTTATATTCTCTAAGTCTGTATACTTGTACTCTTTTTCTATGCATGCAACACTTCTAACTTGTAATCGAACTGTGAAGCAATACATACGTTTAACAAAATTAAGTCGTTTCCTTGCAAATAAAACAAAACCAGCAGAACATACACAACAACATGTTTAGGAAGTAATACTTTAAAATATTTTGTTGGGCTCATAGATTGAAAGCGCATAATTAAATTATTCCACTTACGTATTATTACCTAATATATTTTCTTTTTTTTTTTAAACAACTTCGTGCGCTAAGGTGATTCTTACATTGTAGGGCTTCGTACTAACATATTTTTTTTTTTTAATTCTTTTCGTGGCAAACGAACAAGCAGCACACCTGATGGTAAGTGTTACTGCTGCCCATGGACCTTTGCAATACCAAGGGTAGGCCACTGCCTACCAATATAAACCCCAAATCCACCCAGTTGGGCTGCCGGCTCTCTCGCTCACCGAACGAAGCACAACAGCACATTGCCATTGCTAAGATGTCGATCTTCTGCGAGAGTGTGGTACTACGGACCGGCCCGCCGCTGTAAATAGAAAACTGTCAACAGCGTGGTCCTATCACTATCTACTAATATCAAAACAACAAATTGGGGATCGCACCAAATATTATCTTACGTGGTAATAGAACCCGCGACACTTGGCATAGTAGGTAACAATATCTTAACTAGTGGTTAAGATTGTTACGTTATCTATGCAGTACAAACAAATTGCAATTTTCATAAAGTAAAACGATTGTAATTACATAACATTTTCTCATACATTCATTCCTATTCCTTGATTGGCAAGCAGCAACCAATATTTGTAAAGGTATGGAATCATTCATGTGATGACATTCCCAATAACAATTAACCATCGCCTTTTCTTACTCGTGGGTGTCGTAAAAGTTGATTAAGGTACAAAATATGTCGACAACATATATGCAGTAAGATGAAAAAAAAGATAAAACCCTATACTATCATCTGACTCATTGTGGTATAAATAGGTAAATTTCTCTCTCACTTCTGAGGACACTCTAGTCCATTAGTGGAACATGTACGAGTTAAGATGTGGATGATGATTTATTGAACTATAAACGCTACGTAACACATATAATGCATTCGAAATAGTGGTTATATTAATTAAAAGTGGTCGGCCACACTGTTACAGTTTTATTTCTATAGCCGTGGGCCGGTTTGTCTGGGGTAGTAGGTATCAACACTCTCGTAGAAAATCGACGTCTGAGCAGTGGCAATGTGTTACGCTTTATTCAGTGAGCGAGAGAGTCAGCAGTCCAAATTTATGGGTAGTTTTGAGGTTTTCATTAGTAGACAGCGGCATAGTTATACCCATGGAAAGCTGCATGAATGACAACGTTTACCATCAGATGTGCTGCTCGCTAGTTTGCTATTTCAAGCAATAAAAAAAGAATTGTAAATTAAAAATAATAATTAAAGACTAGACTTATTTATACCTACAAACTATATTAGATATTAGTAAGACTATATTATACATATACAGAGTATATTATTCAGATTGTTTTGAGTATGATTTAAATCTTAGCACTTTTAGTGCTATTAGGAATAATGAGGGTTCTTGTTAATTTGCGTATATCGTTGCTAAGATAATATTTAAAGTCATATTTTGAATTGTTAAAGTTCAATATATGAGTAGTTCAATTATTCTATAATGCATAATCTAGCTAAGAGCCTGCAGCTGCGGTCCGGTATAGTGGTCAAACATTTACGAATTCAAACCTAGTTGCTTAGACATTTAGCCAGTTTTGGTAAACTATGTTAGGAGACAGATTATAGTTTTCATGCGAAAGAGACAGCATGCCTACAATTATGATATTAGAGAGAGACAAATATCTATTACTTGGAAACGTTCTTCGTTTAGTTATAGTAGTAACAACTTTGATACCCGCACTAACAGTTAATATGATTAGTACGGTCGTGTTTCTAAGTTGTCAAGCATTCTCTTTGTGAGGCTAAACTTGCGGGGATAATACATTCAACAGTTCTCAGGTAGTTTAAATTAGTAGAAGTGTGAATGTGTGCTTTTAGTTAATATAGGTTGGGAACATTTTCATATGTAAATAAAGGCGCTGTCCTTATTCATTATGACAAAGAACTAACATTTCCCTTCAGTCTTTATACGTAGTTTTATGTAAGTGGATATTATCTAATACTTAATAGCAGTACTTATGGCCATAAGTCTCGTTATTAATTCAATAATATAATTTGTTACAGATCTATTAAAATAAGATATAAAGAGATCTAATGCAAAATAGTCATTTTACGATCCATAATGTGGGTTTTCCATTCATCGCAGTGATAAAATTTGCATTTATTAATGTAGTATGTTTAAAATAACATAAAAATATATTCTGAAATGATATAAAAAAGAAATATGGCAATATGTTATGTTTATTTCTAAAAAAAAATGTTAGTCTGACTAGACTAACCTCGTTTGCAGTTGATCAGTACGATGTCGGCGGTTGGGACGACCATGTAGAGATGATATTTGGCTCGTCGCTGGAATGTTGAATAGTGTAGGTACTTGAAAATAAGTGCGCCACAGAATCTTTCATCTTTTAGGATGGCTGAAAAAGGTGCAGCAGGTCCAAAAAAGGTTCAATAACTTTAATGCGCTTTTACATCGCCATTTTTTAATTCCCTGACTATGCATAGCATATGTGTGGTGTTCTGGAACGCGGTCACCACCTTCTGCGAGACAGTCATGTCGCAGAAAGAGGCGTGTCCGTGAGGAACTTCTCTACGGTGACAAGCTCCACCGCCGGCGAGCTGGGTGGCAAAGGCGCGAGTACCTGCGCCTGATGCCGAACCGGGGATTACTCCGGTCGCCTGGAGTGAGCACAGCTATCGAACGAATCTCCTTCATAATGGGAGGGAAATTGACCCACTATACCACGCTGATCAGACGTGTCGGTATAGGGTTTTGTATCGAGTTTTCCATCTCTTGCATAGATGTTACATGCGTTTTATAATATACTTTAGTCGTCTCTTACGATCACCCACAGATGAGATAAGGGGGTGATAAATTGTATTATTATTCTGTGACCACACGCATTACACGCGTACGCGCAGCGCCGTCGTACAGTGATTGCTACAAGTGGAATATGGACTAAATTCGAAGGTTCAGAAAGCAAGTTGACTAAGAACCAGACAGAGAGGCTCGCAAGATCATATTATCTCAGATACTTATAGAAGTATTGCGTTTTCATTTGTACGGAGGAACACATTTCATATAAACTGCTGATTTAATTAAGTGTTGGTATTAAGTTAGTATTATTATTTATTATTTTTATCTAATTTTAAGTTTGTACATAATAATATCTTTATATAATAATGTCAAGCACTCCTTTAGGCCACCGTAACTTATATAATAACTGTTAATATTACTATTTTCTATGCAGATCATACATGCTGACTTATATGCCTGTATCAATGCTCACAGACATACTGACTTGTGTGACTTGTACTCATATGCGTATCATGTGCATGCACTTATATGCACATCGGACACGTGCACCCATGTGCATAACATATATGCAGAGTTGCGAACATATGCTTGTGTTTATGTATGTATATATATATATATATATATATATATATATATATATATATATATATATATATATGTGGGTGTGTGTATGTGCGTATGTATATATGTATAACATACTTATGTATCATTCATCGTATATTTTAAGCTAAATAATTAACCACACCACACTATTTAACACTGCTAATTTAAGATCAGGGACCTTAAATTCATGTCAGGGGAACCGTATGCCCAAACAATTAGAGTTTGGAAAAAGAAAAAAAGTGTTGGTATTTAGATCCGTTTTAAACTGAATCACTATAACGTTTATAACGTTCCACTGTAATGCTTTACTAACATTATGAGGACTATGAAACGAATAAGGCATATTCGTGGAAACTTTTAATACCAGCTGTGGTCGCTGTCTCACCTGCCAAGCGTGGTTTTTGGCATTCCCTTTGGGGTGGCTTATGTTCAACAGCGATCGATATATTGATTGATGTATGTAATTATCTTAGAGTAATTACATTTTTTATAACCAGTAATAGACGGTTTACAGGAAAACCTATAAATCAAAGTACATGAATGTAAAATTTAATCAAATCAAGAAACTTGAATATAATAGATATCCTATTACTTTAATTATTTACCAACATAAATTATTAACTTGTTTGATTCAAATAACGCGATTCGAAATATCGGTTGCCGGTCAAACCGTTGCCATTCATTGGACATTTTAATCGCATAATCCTGCTTATAAACATCGACTCGTTTCCGCAAACGCATTGCGGGGCTTATGTTGTACGAAAAGCACATCGGAATGCGTCATCACAATTGATGAAATAAGACAAAGAGCTACGAACTGTTGATGTCAACCATAGTCTAGTTATTAATTCATTATATACTTGTAAGTAAAATCTCGTGTCCCCCATATCTTATTCGTGGATATCATAAAAACACATACATACATACATATCATCACGCCATATCCCTTGCAGGGTAGGCAGAGAGAACAGAGTGCCAGAAAACTCTATCTCTGCATACTTCACTCGCTTCCTCAACATTCATAATTCTCTTCATACACGCTCGCCGGTTTCGGAGACTCTTGACTCCACCTTCCTTCAGTATATGACCGATCTGGTCTAGGTAGGTTAGTCTCGGTCTCCCTCGGTACCTACATCCTTCCACTTTCGCATTGTATATCTTCTTAACCAGACGTTCGTTCGGCATTCTTTCCACATGTCCGAACCATCGGAGCATTCCCTTTCGCATCTTTACACCAATACTCTCTTTCATACCTACTCGCTCTCTTACGTCGTCGTTACGACGACGTAAGAGAGCGAGTACATAAAAACACACTTAGGAATATAATATGAACCCACTTAGGATACAGATTTTTTTTAAAAGAAACTCTTATGGTATGAGGTTCCCGTCTGACAAGCGTGGTATAGTAGATTAATTTCTCGTCTATTGTGCAGGGGGTTCGACCCCAGTAGTATGATTAATAGTAGCTGAAATGATGATGAAGTTAAATCTATGCATTATATCTGAATTGAGTCTCTAGCTCTTTGGAATCTTCTCTATATTTAAAAAAAAAGACAAAAGTCACTTATAGAACTAATGAATTCGTTTCGTCTATCAACGTTCATGGTTGGGAATAGGCTTTCCTAAAACTGAATAATAATTGCCACGGTTGGTGGGCGCGTTAATGATCACAATTTATGTTTTGAGTTTTAGGAAAATATTACCTACTGCCCATTCTCCCGGTGAGTGGAATTTTCTAACTCTTTCAGGACAGTTAGTGGCGGTGACACATTGTATTTTTGTAGCATCACCATACAGGTAACCAATTAATATAATATTAATATCCAGGTCAAAAATGTATGAGGTCATAACATAAATTTTTAATTTATTTGTGCAACACAAGACACCTAACATATTTTGGGTATAATTTAGTTTCAATCATCATCAGGCATCCTCCGCAGAGGCAGGGAAATAGTAATTAGTTTAAATAATTAGTTTTAATATTGAACAACAATTATCGTCATAATATATGATAACTAAGCAACCATTTTGTTTTCGTATCACTAAATATTTTTACCATAAGAAAGTCAAATAATGTGTCTTATTATTAAAACATTCTTAAATAAAAAAACGAGTTAAATAAAGTCAAAATTTGATGTATTTTTCATTTTATTTCTTAAGCTTCTTTTTTCTTTCTTCTGTTGAGAATGTATTTATACTATGCATTTATTCTTATATTTCCTGTATTAAAAGAGCATTTCTATTTATTACTTTTGATTACTGTAATATAATTAAGTGCAGTAAATGTTCAGTTATACAGATTTAGTATTAAATTACACTTATTGTATTCAAACGAGCGCAATCACCTATAATTACAATAAATCGTTTTATAATAGCATTCAAGACAATTTCTTATTTCCTTTGAGTATGCTAATGTATTACCACGTTATTTTATATATACTCATAAATATATTTGGGTTTATCCAATATAAAGACATGTTTTTGTCCGGTGATGGTTTGGCTATACACCGGCCCAAAATTCTGGCCAATGAAAGTGCGGCTTCGGGTCTTTAATACGCCTTGTTTACTCATTTGTCTATCGAGTGATACAATATATACGTAAACTCACTATAATAGTTGGAATATCTTGTTAAGTACATTGACATAGTACCAATGTGATTCCGCCATAACAACAATATTGTCTGTAAATCGAAGGTATAAGTATTTACCGTTGATGTTGATGCCGATTCAAGTTCAGTCTAAGAGTTTTAAGATATCCTACGATGCAGTGATGAATAGTATAATAGTATATAATAGGCGACTAGATGTCTTCAAGTTTGCTCGAGAGTCAGTTTGTAATGACCCTCAAACACAAATTGTATATAGACGTGACTCAAGTTTAAGACGAATCTGTAGTTCTTTAGAAGAGTTTTATTATCATCCTTGAAAAATACCATGATTACATTATTAATCCACGACCCTGAAACGTCGTACCCTGAGAACGACGGCATTAAATAACTTCTGAAAGTCTTTTGAGACAGGCTTTCCATCTGCATTTAGTAGCCCTGCAGTAATTCCTCTGGAGATAAGTACATATAAATCTAAGTATTTAAAAAAAGGCGTTTATTTATTCGTAACTTCATGTTTGTGTCCATTATACAAAATGGAAGCGGAGGATTTCAAGTTCATTAGACTTGCATCTCGTTAGCGCATAGTTGAGTGCTTTTCCAATATTGATCTTCTGGACAATATGTAGGTAAGTTCATTATTTACATTAGTGCATTATCTTCATATAGATACATATAATAGCGTTGAGTAATATTTAAATAGAGATTATATTTCAGATTAGCGAGTTTTTTTTGTGATATGTTATAAATCTTTTTATCACAGATGACTTCACAAATTTATACACAAACACAAATTAAAACCAGAGAGAATGCAATTAAGTTCATGACAACGATACTTGTTACTAAGATTTAGAATATAACGGCCACGGAGGTCAAGGATTCAGTACCAGTGGTCAGACCAATCGCGAGGGGGAGGAAATACGGTGGGTTATACCACGCGCCGAACTTTCGTCACGGCGTGTTGCCAGATTATAGCCTGCCAAAAAAGGCTTAAAATAAAATAAACATATTTGCATACTTCTTGCATTAGAATTAATCATAATTTTCTAAATACAATTGGCGTAACGAGGGCGTATCATGAGCTAACCAAATGCTACTCTGGCGACTTTAAGCGATTTGTGTGGTCATACCAATTTGGGCGAACAATGATTTAACAGCTACTGTAATTAGTTTGCCGTGGAATTAATGCAATTATAATGGAACGGCATTCTCGACCGGCCATGTTTGTATTAATATGTTGACAAACCAATAGGTATAATAAGTTGTTTAATACCTTAATGTTAGTAATTATGATAAATTATAAAATGGAGGAGAGGAAGGAAAACCCACCACTTTCCCACGGTTAATCAATATACCGTACACCTCAAGAAAGGAAGGAATACGGGATGGGATCAAGGTGGAATAGGATATAAGGAAATCTTACTCCTGTGATGAGCACCGTCTCCAGAACTTCTACTTGCAATTTTCCGCAGAACTTCGAATAAAGATTCGACACGTGTTTCGCCTCTAAACGAGGCATCCTCAGGACGGTTCGGCTTCAAATGCGCTCCGATTGACAGTACGCACGCCTTTTATACCCGCTCCACTATCAAACTACCCGCGTTGAGTCATTTTATTGACACGCAAACAACTTTAAGAGTGGGGATGTATTAAAGTTTGTTTGTTCATTCAGCAATGCATGTTTGCTACATTTTAAGATCTCTAATTGTTCCAATACACACAGCCTGAAATCTTTGCTGCAAATATGTAAGGGCTCGAAAGTATTATTATTATTTATACTGTGATTACTGTCTATTAAATGTTTAGCAAAATTCGATTTATGTGGGTAGTTGTTTGTATATGCGGCCAAATGTTCTTTGTACCTAGTTTCAAAGTTGCGACCCGTTTGTCCAATGTAAACATTGTGACACGTGTCGCATTTTAACCTATAAACACCGGACTTTTTACTTGTGTTGAGCTTGTCTTTTCCGTTACACAGGGTCTTAAGAGTGCTATTTGGTCTATAAGCACAGTGAATGTCATGTACTCTAAGAATTTTCGCTAGTCGGTCAGTCAAGTCTCCGAAATAAGTTAAAGTACACGTGAATTTTGTAAGCTCTTTTGAAGAGGGATATAAAGACTGTTTAACTATATTATTTTCTTTTCTTTTAATTAGCTTATCGATCAACTCTTTATTATATCCGTTGGATTGGGCGATATAATATATGATATTGAGTTCTTTTCTATATGACTCATCGCTTAAGGGCACTTTAAATAATCTATGTATCAAGCTATGGAATGCTGCTAGTTTATGTTGCCATGGATGACACGATGATACAGGTATTGTAATATCTGTACACGTTGGCTTACGATAAACTTCAAATTTATGCCTATTGCCTTCTCTACGTATGGTAAGATCTAAAAAGTTGATCATATTATTCTCTTCTTCTTCCAATTTAAATTTGATTTTGGGATGTAAAGTGTTCAATCTATTAACAAATTGATGGAGTTGCCGGGTAGTCCCGGTCCATACTAGTAATATATCATCAACATAACGGTAATAATATAACAATTTACTTTCTTGGACTACGTATTTACGTTCATAATCGTCCATAAAGATGTCTGCCATTAAAGGACTTAAAGGAGACCCCATTGCTAGACCTTCTTTTTGAATGTAGTGTTCGTTATTAAATTGGAAATAATTTTGCTTCATACAGAGCTCAGTGAGGCGTAGAATGTCATTTGTTTGTCCTGGATGTATATTTTGTGTGCGAAACATATTTTTTAAGAACCCTAAACATTC
Organism: Lymantria monacha; assembly: GCA_905163515.2. Lineage (NCBI taxonomy): Eukaryota > Metazoa > Arthropoda > Insecta > Lepidoptera > Erebidae > Lymantria > Lymantria monacha. The sequence continues at coordinate 18,934,578 of LR991094.1, read as the reverse complement.
CTTATATGGGACCTTTGTGAAGAGGCTCTCTACATCTAAAGAAACTAATTTGGCATTAAATGGTAAATGGACATCTCTAATTTGGTCTATTAATTCAATACTATTTTTAATAGTGTATTTTGGTTTAAAGCGCGATTTATCCTTTATTATTGTATTTAAATATTTTGCTAATTTATATGTAGGCGCGTGTACATAAGAAACAACCGGCCGAATAGGGATTTGTTCTTTATGAATTTTGGGTAAGCCATATAATAAAGGACACTGAGGGTTCATCATAACTAGGTTTTTACCGTGATATGAATTTGGTGGAAATAGTTGTTTAGCATCTTTAATGCATAACTTTAGCTCAGCTTGGAAACGTTTTGTGGGGTCAGAGGACAAGCGTTCGAATTCATCAGTCAATATGACGTCGTTTATTTTACTATTATATTCGGATTTGTTCATAATAACAACGGTATTGCCCTTGTCTGCTTTATTTACAACTAAATCGTTAATTTCTATTTTATTTTGAATGGATTTAAAAATTTTGTATTCTGCGTTATAACGTTCACTGCCTTTGTATTTTTTTAATTGGTTGGCAGCTAAACTTTTAACTATGTCATCCTTTTTATTTCTAAAAATTGCTATTTCTGTATCAACAGCCAAGGTCTCTAGAGATTTTTTATCAATATTTTTATGCAAATTGTATTTTAAACCCTTTTCTAGTAAGGTCATTTCGTTACTAGTTAACTGAATATTTGATAAATTTTTTACTCGAGGATAAAAAGTATGTGTACAATTATTTTGATTATTATTATATGTATTATTATGTCGCGATTTTTGTATTAATTCATTTAATTTTCTTTGCTGAGTGAGATATTTTTCGTAACCTATTCGGTATGATAACTCTCTAGCTTTTTGATCTAATAAATCGAATTCAATGTTATGTAAATGAAAGGAAAGTTCAGAATGTAGGATTTTTAAATGAAGTTTCAAATTATCCCTAATAGTAAACCAACGCCTGGCCTCTTCACCCAACCAAACTCTTTGAGCTTTTTCTATGGCAACATTGGCAGCCCTGCTATGTGTATTGGCACGAATGTTGATATAATTAGGTATAACATGATGGTATTTACATTGCTGATTGAACCACACGTTTTGACAAGCGACGCGGTGGAGCTTTGAGATCTTAATGTATAACTTCGCCTGTACAGCTATGCTTGCTGATTTGATATAATTGATTGAATTAGGCGATACATGGCGGAAATCCATTATTATTATAAAATGGAGGAGAGGAAGGAAAACCCACCACTTTCCCACGGTTAATCAATATACCGTACACCTCAAGAAAGGAAGGAATACGGGATGGGATCAAGGTGGAATAGGATATAAGGAAATCTTACTCCTGTGATGAGCACCGTCTCCAGAACTTCTACTTGCAATTTTCCGCAGAACTTCGAATAAAGATTCGACACGTGTTTCGCCTCTAAACGAGGCTTCCTCAGGACGGTTCGGCTTCAAATGCGCTCCGATTGACAGTACGCACGCCTTTTATACCCGCTCCACTATCAAACTACCCGCGTTGAGTCATTTTATTGACACGCAAACAACTTTAAGAGTGGGGATGTATTAAAGTTTGTTTGTTCATTCAGCAATGCATGTTTGCTACATTTTAAGATCTCTAATTGTTCCAATACACAGAGCCTGAAATCTTTGCTGCAAATATGTGAGGGCTCGAAAGTATTATTATTATTTATACTGTGATTACTGTCTATTAAATGTTTAGCAAAATTCGATTTATGTGGGTAGTTGTTTGTATATGCGGCCAAATGTTCTTTGTACCTAGTTTCAAAGTTGCGACCCGTTTGTCCAATGTAAACATTGTGACACGTGTCGCATTTTAACCTATAAACACCGGACTTTTTACTTGTGTTGAGCTTGTCTTTTCCGTTACACAGGGTCTTAAGAGTGCTATTTGGTCTATAAGCACAGTGAATGTCATGTACTCTAAGAATTTTCGCTAGTCGGTCAGTCAAGTCTCCGAAATAAGTTAAAGTACACGTGAATTTTGTAAGCTCTTTTGAAGAGGGATATAAAGACTGTTTAACTATATTATTTTCTTTTCTTTTAATTAGCTTATCGATCAACTCTTTATTATATCCGTTGGATTGGGCGATATAATATATGATATTGAGTTCTTTTCTATATGACTCATCGCTTAAGGGCACTTTAAATAATCTATGTATCAAGCTATGGAATGCTGCTAGTTTATGTTGCCATGGATGACACGATGATACAGGTATTGTAATATCTGTACACGTTGGCTTACGATAAACTTCAAATTTATGCCTATTGCCTTCTCTACGTATGGTAAGATCTAAAAAGTTGATCATATTATTCTCTTCTTCTTCCAATTTAAATTTGATTTTGGGATGTAAAGTGTTCAATCTATTAACAAATTGATGGAGTTGCCGGGTAGTCCCGGTCCATACTAGTAATATATCATCAACATAACGGTAATAATATAACAATTTACTTTCTTGGACTACGTATTTACGTTCATAATCGTCCATAAAGATGTCTGCCATTAAAGGACTTAAAGGAGACCCCATTGCTAGACCTTCTTTTTGAATGTAGTGTTCGTTATTAAATTGGAAATAATTTTGCTTCATACAGAGCTCAGTGAGGCGTAGAATGTCATTTGTTTGTCCTGGATGTATATTTTGTGTGCGAAACATATTTTTTATTAAGAACCCTAAACATTCCTTATATGGGACCTTTGTGAAGAGGCTCTCTACATCTAAAGAAACTAATTTGGCATTAAATGGTAAATGGACATCTCTAATTTGGTCTATTAATTCAATACTATTTTTAATAGTGTATTTTGGTTTAAAGCGCGATTTATCCTTTATTATTGTATTTAAATATTTTGCTAATTTATATGTAGGCGCGTGTACATAAGAAACAACCGGCCGAATAGGGATTTGTTCTTTATGAATTTTGGGTAAGCCATATAATAAAGGACACTGAGGGTTCATCATAACTAGGTTTTTACCGTGATATGAATTTGGTGGAAATAGTTGTTTAGCATCTTTAATGCATAACTTTAGCTCAGCTTGGAAACGTTTTGTGGGGTCAGAGGACAAGCGTTCGAATTCATCAGTCAATATGACGTCGTTTATTTTACTATTATATTCGGATTTGTTCATAATAACAACGGTATTGCCCTTGTCTGCTTTATTTACAACTAAATCGTTAATTTCTATTTTATTTTGAATGGATTTAAAAATTTTGTATTCTGCGTTATAACGTTCACTGCCTTTGTATTTTTTTAATTGGTTGGCAGCTAAACTTTTAACTATGTCATCCTTTTTATTTCTAAAAATTGCTATTTCTGTATCAACAGCCAAGGTCTCTAGAGATTTTTTATCAATATTTTTATGCAAATTGTATTTTAAACCCTTTTCTAGTAAGGTCATTTCGTTACTAGTTAACTGAATATTTGATAAATTTTTTACTCGAGGATAAAAAGTATGTGTACAATTATTTTGATTATTATTATATGTATTATTATGTCGCGATTTTTGTATTAATTCATTTAATTTTCTTTGCTGAGTGAGATATTTTTCGTAACCTATTCGGTATGATAACTCTCTAGCTTTTTGATCTAATAAATCGAATTCAATGTTATGTAAATGAAAGGAAAGTTCAGAATGTAGGATTTTTAAATGAAGTTTCAAATTATCCCTAATAGTAAACCAACGCCTGGCCTCTTCACCCAACCAAACTCTTTGAGCTTTTTCTATGGCAACATTGGCAGCCCTGCTATGTGTATTGGCACGAATGTTGATATAATTAGGTATAACATGATGGTATTTACATTGCTGATTGAACCACACGTTTTGACAAGCGACGCGGTGGAGCTTTGAGATCTTAATGTATAACTTCGCCTGTACAGCTATGCTTGCTGATTTGATATAATTGATTGAATTAGGCGATACATGGCGGAAATCCATTATTATTATAAAATGGAGGAGAGGAAGGAAAACCCACCACTTTCCCACGGTTAATCAATATACCGTACACCTCAAGAAAGGAAGGAATACGGGATGGGATCAAGGTGGAATAGGATATAAGGAAATCTTACTCCTGTGATGAGCACCGTCTCCAGAACTTCTACTTGCAATTTTCCGCAGAACTTCGAATAAAGATTCGACACGTGTTTCGCCTCTAAACGAGGCATCCTCAGGACGGTTCGGCTTCAAATGCGCTCCGATTGACAGTACGCACGCCTTTTATACCCGCTCCACTATCAAACTACCCGCGTTGAGTCATTTTATTGACACGCAAACAACTTTAAGAGTGGGGATGTATTAAAGTTTGTTTGTTCATTCAGCAATGCATGTTTGCTACATTTTAAGATCTCTAATTGTTCCAATACACACAGCCTGAAATCTTTGCTGCAAATATGTAAGGGCTCGAAAGTATTATTATTATTTATACTGTGATTACTGTCTATTAAATGTTTAGCAAAATTCGATTTATGTGGGTAGTTGTTTGTATATGCGGCCAAATGTTCTTTGTACCTAGTTTCAAAGTTGCGACCCGTTTGTCCAATGTAAACATTGTGACACGTGTCGCATTTTAACCTATAAACACCGGACTTTTTACTTGTGTTGAGCTTGTCTTTTCCGTTACACAGGGTCTTAAGAGTGCTATTTGGTCTATAAGCACAGTGAATGTCATGTACTCTAAGAATTTTCGCTAGTCGGTCAGTCAAGTCTCCGAAATAAGTTAAAGTACACGTGAATTTTGTAAGCTCTTTTGAAGAGGGATATAAAGACTGTTTAACTATATTATTTTCTTTTCTTTTAATTAGCTTATCGATCAACTCTTTATTATATCCGTTGGATTGGGCGATATAATATATGATATTGAGTTCTTTTCTATATGACTCATCGCTTAAGGGCACTTTAAATAATCTATGTATCAAGCTATGGAATGCTGCTAGTTTATGTTGCCATGGATGACACGATGATACAGGTATTGTAATATCTGTACACGTTGGCTTACGATAAACTTCAAATTTATGCCTATTGCCTTCTCTACGTATGGTAAGATCTAAAAAGTTGATCATATTATTCTCTTCTTCTTCCAATTTAAATTTGATTTTGGGATGTAAAGTGTTCAATCTATTAACAAATTGATGGAGTTGCCGGGTAGTCCCGGTCCATACTAGTAATATATCATCAACATAACGGTAATAATATAACAATTTACTTTCTTGGACTACGTATTTACGTTCATAATCGTCCATAAAGATGTCTGCCATTAAAGGACTTAAAGGAGACCCCATTGCTAGACCTTCTTTTTGAATGTAGTGTTCGTTATTAAATTGGAAATAATTTTGCTTCATACAGAGCTCAGTGAGGCGTAGAATGTCATTTGTTTGTCCTGGATGTATATTTTGTGTGCGAAACATATTTTTTAAGAACCCTAAACATTCCTTATATGGGACCTTTGTGAAGAGGCTCTCTACATCTAAAGAAACTAATTTGGCATTAAATGGTAAATGGACATCTCTAATTTGGTCTATTAATTCAATACTATTTTTAATAGTGTATTTTGGTTTAAAGCGCGATTTATCCTTTATTATTGTATTTAAATATTTTGCTAATTTATATGTAGGCGCGTGTACATAAGAAACAACCGGCCGAATAGGGATTTGTTCTTTATGAATTTTGGGTAAGCCATATAATAAAGGACACTGAGGGTTCATCATAACTAGGTTTTTACCGTGATATGAATTTGGTGGAAATAGTTGTTTAGCATCTTTAATGCATAACTTTAGCTCAGCTTGGAAACGTTTTGTGGGGTCAGAGGACAAGCGTTCGAATTCATCAGTCAATATGACGTCGTTTATTTTACTATTATATTCGGATTTGTTCATAATAACAACGGTATTGCCCTTGTCTGCTTTATTTACAACTAAATCGTTAATTTCTATTTTATTTTGAATGGATTTAAAAATTTTGTATTCTGCGTTATAACGTTCACTGCCTTTGTATTTTTTTAATTGGTTGGCAGCTAAACTTTTAACTATGTCATCCTTTTTATTTCTAAAAATTGCTATTTCTGTATCAACAGCCAAGGTCTCTAGAGATTTTTTATCAATATTTTTATGCAAATTGTATTTTAAACCCTTTTCTAGTAAGGTCATTTCGTTACTAGTTAACTGAATATTTGATAAATTTTTTACTCGAGGATAAAAAGTATGTGTACAATTATTTTGATTATTATTATATGTATTATTATGTCGCGATTTTTGTATTAATTCATTTAATTTTCTTTGCTGAGTGAGATATTTTTCGTAACCTATTCGGTATGATAACTCTCTAGCTTTTTGATCTAATAAATCGAATTCAATGTTATGTAAATGAAAGGAAAGTTCAGAATGTAGGATTTTTAAATGAAGTTTCAAATTATCCCTAATAGTAAACCAACGCCTGGCCTCTTCACCCAACCAAACTCTTTGAGCTTTTTCTATGGCAACATTGGCAGCCCTGCTATGTGTATTGGCACGAATGTTGATATAATTAGGTATAACATGATGGTATTTACATTGCTGATTGAACCACACGTTTTGACAAGCGACGCGGTGGAGCTTTGAGATCTTAATGTATAACTTCGCCTGTACAGCTATGCTTGCTGATTTGATATAATTGATTGAATTAGGCGATACATGGCGGAAATCCATTATTATTATAAAATGGAGGAGAGGAAGGAAAACCCACCACTTTCCCACGGTTAATCAATATACCGTACACCTCAAGAAAGGAAGGAATACGGGATGGGATCAAGGTGGAATAGGATATAAGGAAATCTTACTCCTGTGATGAGCACCGTCTCCAGAACTTCTACTTGCAATTTTCCGCAGAACTTCGAATAAAGATTCGACACGTGTTTCGCCTCTAAACGAGGCATCCTCAGGACGGTTCGGCTTCAAATGCGCTCCGATTGACAGTACGCACGCCTTTTATACCCGCTCCACTATCAAACTACCCGCGTTGAGTCATTTTATTGACACGCAAACAACTTTAAGAGTGGGGATGTATTAAAGTTTGTTTGTTCATTCAGCAATGCATGTTTGCTACATTTTAAGATCTCTAATTGTTCCAATACACACAGCCTGAAATCTTTGCTGCAAATATGTAAGGGCTCGAAAGTATTATTATTATTTATACTGTGATTACTGTCTATTAAATGTTTAGCAAAATTCGATTTATGTGGGTAGTTGTTTGTATATGCGGCCAAATGTTCTTTGTACCTAGTTTCAAAGTTGCGACCCGTTTGTCCAATGTAAACATTGTGACACGTGTCGCATTTTAACCTATAAACACCGGACTTTTTACTTGTGTTGAGCTTGTCTTTTCCGTTACACAGGGTCTTAAGAGTGCTATTTGGTCTATAAGCACAGTGAATGTCATGTACTCTAAGAATTTTCGCTAGTCGGTCAGTCAAGTCTCCGAAATAAGTTAAAGTACACGTGAATTTTGTAAGCTCTTTTGAAGAGGGATATAAAGACTGTTTAACTATATTATTTTCTTTTCTTTTAATTAGCTTATCGATCAACTCTTTATTATATCCGTTGGATTGGGCGATATAATATATGATATTGAGTTCTTTTCTATATGACTCATCGCTTAAGGGCACTTTAAATAATCTATGTATCAAGCTATGGAATGCTGCTAGTTTATGTTGCCATGGATGACACGATGATACAGGTATTGTAATATCTGTACACGTTGGCTTACGATAAACTTCAAATTTATGCCTATTGCCTTCTCTACGTATGGTAAGATCTAAAAAGTTGATCATATTATTCTCTTCTTCTTCCAATTTAAATTTGATTTTGGGATGTAAAGTGTTCAATCTATTAACAAATTGATGGAGTTGCCGGGTAGTCCCGGTCCATACTAGTAATATATCATCAACATAACGGTAATAATATAACAATTTACTTTCTTGGACTACGTATTTACGTTCATAATCGTCCATAAAGATGTCTGCCATTAAAGGACTTAAAGGAGACCCCATTGCTAGACCTTCTTTTTGAATGTAGTGTTCGTTATTAAATTGGAAATAATTTTGCTTCATACAGAGCTCAGTGAGGCGTAGAATGTCATTTGTTTGTCCTGGATGTATATTTTGTGTGCGAAACATATTTTTTAAGAACCCTAAACATTCCTTATATGGGACCTTTGTGAAGAGGCTCTCTACATCTAAAGAAACTGTAGGACATGCAAAATTTCACTTCGTATTATATTTACGTCTTAAGGTGACGGTATGTTATCTACCCGACAATGTTTACAATTATTCACGGTGGTGTAGTGGCAGCACGATTGGGCCGGAATCCCAATAGGCGCGGGTTCGAATCCCGCTTGTGACATCATTTTTCATTTCGTAATCGGGTTTTATAAATAATTAAGCATATTAAAATGCTAAATTTCAGTAATTTAAATAACAAGGTTGTGTCATCGTTTAATACAATTCTAACTGTAAAGTTTCAAGTATTAAGCCTATAACAATGTGTAAACATTGTCGGGTAGATAGCATACCGTCACCTTAAGACGTAAATATAATACGAAGTGAAATTTGCATGTCCTACAATTAGTCACGGTGATGTAGTGGCAGCACGATTGGGCCGGAATCCCAATAGGCGCGGGTTCGAATCCCGCTTGTGACATCATTTTTCATTTCGTAATCCGGTTTTATAAATAATTAAGCATATTAAATGCTAAATTTCAGTAATTTAAATCATAGCAAAGTTATGTAAAGTATACCAAAATATAAAAAAAGTTTTTTTTTACTTAAAAATAAAATATAAGCAATTGCCTTCACATTTTCAAACAGGCAGGGGTCATTGCAAAATTAATTGAAGCTTTTTTTAGAGCAAAACAATTTGAAAAAAGACGTTTGGACTTTGAGAAAATGACGTTTTTTCGAAAAAAAAAAAACAAATTCTGAAAATTTTTAAATTACATTTGAAACGGACATTTTTTTAAAAAAAAATATCATTAAAAACAAACGTTTTTGTTTTCAAAAATTCGTAACTTTTATTTGAGTCGGAAATTTTTTAAAATAATTCTAAGAAATGTTATTCAGGGGGTAGAAAATGATTTTTAGCGAAATCGAAGGGAGTCAGATAAAAAAAATTGTCGATTTGGCATGGAATTACCCATATATAACCATATTAGCAAGTTGTTACACGTAAAAATAAATAAATAAAAATCTAACAATCTATCTCCAATTATTTTTTCTCATTTCGAGATAACTACTCTAGAGTTATTAGGGAACTTACCTATACTACGTGATCTGTTCATGGGGTCTTTAAAAATGCCATACAAATCACAGTGTTAGGTTTTTCGACCCATCTTGGCGTAATATGTCGACTATCTTGCCGTATACTACGAGGGATAAACTAGGAGAAAGAAGAGTAAAAAAGTGATGGTAAAATTGAGTCAGGTAGTATGAAAATGTTCCCTTAGGTTATATATTTTTCTTGCAAAAGCACATAATCTGCCTACAAGATTATCATTAGTCTCATTATGCGACAAATATTAACCCAGAAAGTTGTTAAGTACCTACCTAATTCATATTCTTATTTAAAAAAAATCACACACACAATACTAATCACACAATACATCTATTTCGTCTAATTTTTAAAAAAATATTAATTATAGCAAAGACAAACATTTTCAAAATTATATTTTCTCAGAAATTATTTTGGCAGGATATTACGTATAATGGGACTACAAGCGAGGTCGGTAACGCATAAGATGGTTTTAATCTGAACCATTTAAATATTCAGTTGTCGTTTTATTTCATTTAAGCTCTTCTTTAAATAAAAGAGTATTCTTTTGTGGACGTCTAATGAGAATGTTCACAATGTTCACGGGCCAGAGGTCAAAGTGGCCTCAAGTTAGAAGCTTGAAACAATCTCAGCGACGCTCGTTATCTCACAAGAAAATTGAACTTGCCAACATTGTCATCGTAATGAAATTCCTTGAGGATAATGCTACATTGGTGCCCTGCTCTGCATTATGTTTTGAGCAGAAACATTTTTTAAAAAGTAAGATTAGCTAACTGGTTCAAAAATATTTCACTTTCGTTTCTTTTTTAATTTGACTCAGAATAAAAGTTTGTTAATGTTTATCTAGATATGATACTGTAAAAAAAATACACGAAAAAGAGTGAAATATGCTCATTTATTTGTCGGATTTGTATAACAAGAATTGAGGTATTCATATTTTGAAACGAGCCATAGTTTAAGAATAATAAAGACAATAGATTAGTATTGAATTTTTAAAAAATAACAGTTTAGTCGAGAGGGCCTGCCGAAATTGAATGGGTGAATAATTTTTATGGCAAAATACATGTGTGACTATATAATCAATAATAATAAGCTATGATTAATATCCATAATAATTGCTGAAGATAAGCTAAATTTATTATAGAAAGATTGGGTATTATATTCATCGATATGTTAACTTAAAAAACATGAATTGGTATAACGATAATTGAAGAATTTGGGTCCAGTCTTGGTTATAATCCGATATCTTTATAGGTAATATTCCGCATCAAAAATATGTTTTACAAGTTTTTATTGAGCTAAGAAGCTTATAAGACGTATGTAAGTTGAAGTTGTGAATATTAACGGCGGTTATTAGAGGCAAAGCTTCGTGGAAGGTACGGGTTGACGCGGATTAAAATTAAAATAAATTGCCTTACACTTTAATTGTATTTGAGGATAATTTTCCGTGCTCCTGAATTCTAGAGTTGGTAGCTGATGTTATGTTTGAAAGACATTACAAAGTATAGAAGAGGATTATTTTTATTAACTCATCATTCATTAAGAATTAAAATAACTACATTAATTTATTTTAAAAGTTATACTATATTATTTTATTGATTTATAATATTTAGAAATTTTATTAAACAACTATTAAATGTCACTTAAATTGAATATATTAGAGAGTTTCTAAGAGGCTATGGTCTAGTTCTCACCCGGTCCAATTCGGAGTGACAGAAAGACGACAGGCGGCTTGCGGCTTTATGTTAATTGAGCGGGTCAGTGGAACCAATTCCTTGAATTCGATAGCCTACCTGGCATACCTTTTCAAGTACCGTCCTCCGAAGTTATATGCATCTATTAGCTTATTTTTATATACCTACTGGCTCTTTCACGAGGAGTGCTCTGAGGAACTATTTGACTTGGTACCACCGTCGCCGTTTTATGACCGTACCACTCGACACCGTAGCAAGATTCATCCATTTCACCTGGAAACGATACGGTCCTTGTCTGTACGTTTTCAGCAATCATTTCTTCTACGCACGTGCAAGATCTGGAATGAACTACCTGCTGCTGTGCTTCCCGAGCACTATGACATGTCCTTCTTCAAGCGAAGTTTAAGAAGAGCACTTTCTTCAAGGTAGGCAACGGCCTGGCTGTGCCCCTGGTGTTGCTAAGGTCCATGTGCAGCAGTATCACTTACCATCAGGTGTGCTGCTTGCTCGTTTACCACCATAGGCAATAAAAAAAAAATGTATATTATATATAAATTTGCAACATTCACCTTATCGTTTCGTATACCCGTATAAGTATATAATGTATTCAATATATGAATCTAAAAGACAAATTTAGTTCGTTTTGCCGTTTTAAGAGATTTATCAAAGCCATATCCATATTATAAATACCAAGATATAGTACTGACGTGACCTACTACTTACCAACCTGACCCTGACCTGCTGCTACTACTACCTACTTATGCTGCCCATTTTTCTGGTATTTTTACGAGTTCAATGGAAAGGGGTGACGCTATATTGTAACGGTGAATTTAATGTTATAAATATTCAAACATATATTTTTTAAGCAAAATTTGCTGCTTTAGTGAAATATTATAGAACAAAAGTTCTCTCCATACCAGCCAGTTTCCATTCGGCATACTCTAAATTTCATTAGGCGTTTAAATCGAGCCACCGCCGTCGTGTAATTGCTCATTTTCCTCCTCATCTCCTATAAAAAACCTCACAGACTAATACTATTTTGGTAGGTAATTGTTTCAATAAAATAAAGTTGTTTTTGTCTTGGTTAAGTTAGGATCTCGGATTTTATTTATAATCAAACAACTAGTAGTTTAATTGCAATCAAATGAGTCCTAACTGGCCACGTGGTTTGCCGCTAAGTACCGTATATTCGAAATCTAAATCTATATGGTCTAAGATCCGGTATAAGAAATATACACCTTCATCTGTTATTTATTAGTGATAGGAAATAAATTATAGATAATATAGACACTGAGACATTGCAAATAGGTTGCTTAGTTAAATTGCACCCGGATAACATTAAATAATTCTTTTTTTAATTAAATTTATTTAATATACTTTCCTCATGGATTATTTGAAAATCTGTACGCTAGCTAAAAAAATATACCGAACAGAATTGAAAACGTAAAGGTCGCCTACTTTCATCACTGGACAACTATGGGGTTGCCAGGTATAAACATATGAGTAAATGTTATTTATATACCCTCATCAGTTATTTAGTCCAAAAAATGTTAATTAAAAACTTATTTTATTCATAATTTAACCGTATTAGATTGCTTTATTAAAAACTTGATCTATTATACTGATAATTTTTCATTTTATATTAATAAAAACATGTATTAACAAACATTATTACGTAATTTTTAATAAATAAATATGTGTGAAATCATATAAATATGATATTATTATTAATATTTCTTTCCGTGTGGTGACGGAGTAATAATACTATTCACCAATACTTTCTTTCACACCTACTCGCTCTCTTACGTCGTCGTTACGAATGCGATCAATCAGCCTAACTCCACAAATTTGCCGTAGAGATCGCATTTCGACCGCATTAATTTTACTTTCATACTCTTTTCTGCATACCCAACTCCCGCTTCCATACAGTAATGTTGGGACAAGCACTGCGTTATGTATTGCTATACGTGCCTTCTGGCTGACGCTACCGAGAAGTTACCCCAACGCTCCGTTCACTCTATTTCCCGCATGTGAATATTATCTATCATTTATTTCTTATCACGTAATTTATGAAATTAAAATTTGTTTATGGATTATTTGTATAAAAATATACAAGCAAGCAAGAGGTTTTCTATTAATCAAACCTAGATCGAGCTATTACTCTCGAAACCTTCTGTATACTAAATTTCATTATATTCATTGGAGCCGTTGCTGATATTTTGAATATTCAAATATATAAAAGAATTGCTCTCTTCAAGGTATTAGATATTGATAAATATAAATATACTTAATATTTAATACAATATTATATATCTCGCATAGTATATTATGATGTATATGATGATGTATATGTGCTTATATATCTACTAGATTATAAAAATGCAACTATAAGTTATTGCAGACAAAAAATAATTATAAAAGTTCATTTTGTTAAACGATATCAATGAAGTGCATACCAGCTTTGCCGTAGCCGACAGGAATTGTATGAAAAAAGTGCACTTGTAATTACGCCATTCAAATACCCCTCTCACGTTTCAATCTTTTATAGCGGCCTCTATGAATCCGAATGGAGTGCAATATGAGATGAGAGGGCCAATAATGAAATATAAAAACAGAAATAAGCACTCCTTTCCCCGTCTATGGACCGTTGAGTATGCTCCATTATTCCCATTGAACAGACTCGGTTTGACGAGTGTCCTTACCATCATTCAAATAATTTCACTTAATTTTTGGTTGAGTTTACGTTCAGGCAAAGTACTTGACGTTATTTTAAAATATTTCTGACACACATATACTTCTAATTCTCTGTAATTATTGTTATAAATTTCTAAATATTTAATATATTTAATTTTGCATTCTTATTAGGAATTGCTGTTTACATAAGTAAAAATATGCGTAATCAACGCGGCCTTTCTTTTTCGTAGGTATTAAGTGAGATAACATGACATAATATCAGGCAACATAAAAATCTATATGATCTACCTATCTACCTACCGTAAGTGTAATCAAGTTTGCCTCTATTTGTGAATGAGGCTCTTGAAAATAGAATTATAAAAATCGTTTAACATTTGATAATTCTTGATAATTAAACTATCAGTTCTAAAGAAACAAAAAGTAAACAGATTATTTGTTAAGAGTTAATACAGATATAAACGAATGACATGTGGATCAAGTGAACTAAATATTATATATATAAGCTATGTTATAAATGCAATGTTTTAATAGTTTTGCAGTAATGAGGCTAATGAACAGATAATTGGGTGCATTTTATGAGTCCCTGTTTTATTATTATTATATTATATTAGTGCCACGGACCATTTAGGGTCAACGAAAAATATATTCTTATTTCATCGTAGATATTGCAAATAGTCACCTTGGACGTCGTGAAAGGCGACTAAGGAATATAATATGCTTTATTGCACAAATGTTATGTGCAATAAAAGGCAAACTTTGAAATAAAGCTCAAACCAGTATGTCTGGCCAACGTGGTATATTAGGTTATTTTCTTTCCTATTGTACAGGAGGTCTATGAATTAAATTGATGATGATGATAATTGCAAATACTTTTGGCAATTGTTTTATGAATGGTCGCCTGCCTGATGTCAGCGTTCCTTGGGAATATAATTGTTGACTAGATAGAAACTGATGAAGTTGACTCAGGTTGATATAAAACTCTTAGTTGTCTTTTAGGATACCCAAGAGCAATCTAAGAGTAGTTAGTATTTATAGCCGTTACCACACAACAAGGTTATTTATTATATATAATAATAATACCAATTAGTACCAAAGAATACTAATTGCCGTAACTTTCTTTTATTAAGTTTACTATTATCACTTTTATTCTATAATTATTTTTATTTATAAAAGCATTCGTAAAGACGACGTAAGAGAGCGAGTAGGTATGAAAGAGAGTATTGGTGTAAAGATGCGAAAGGGATTGCTCCGACGGTTCGGACATGTGGAAAGAATGCCGAACGAACGTCTGGTTAAGAAGATATACAATGCGAAATTGGTAGGATGTAGGTACCGGGGGAGACCGAGACTAACCTACCTAGACCAGATTGGTCACCTACTGAAGGAAGGTGGAGTCAAGAATCTCCGAAACCGGTGAACGTGTATGAAGAGAATTAGGAATGTTGAGGAAGCGAGTGAAGTATGCAAGGATAGAATTCTCTGGCACTCTGTTCTCTCTGCCTACCCTGCAAAGGATATTACGTGGTGATATGTATGTATGTATTTATAAAAGACATTGTTCTAGTTAAATCAGCAAACATTCATCGTCATTATTCACTTCAATGTGTTCATCTACCATTGTAGTTCAAGTGTAACGACATCAATCTAAACTGAGCTAAAATAAACTAAACAACTTGTTCATTCAATGTGGTTAACAAAGCATTCAATACATTCAAAATGCACCAAATAGAAACAGAAGAACGAAATATGTTAGCACATCACTTGATGGAATAAATAAAATGGTTTCCTGTAGGCATGGACTGCATATCCACATTGTTGCCACGATCTATATAAAATTATTTTAAACTCATTTTTTGTATATTTTTTACCCAAATTTTAATGTGTTATTTTTTTATAAAAATTAACATTAACAATAATGTATGTTTTGCACAATCAAAAACAAAGATGCATTGCGATTTACATTTTAATAATTTATTAACTGTGATGCAAAAATGACATTCTTTTGCGGTATTTTTTTTTGCGGTGGATTAAGGATCCCCAATCTTTATCTTTCTCCTTCTTATGGTTATAAGTGTTGTAAAAGTCTACCACATAATCACATGAGTGATATTATTATTGCTCTAAGAAATGGAAATCTGAAAAATCATTTATGTCAATCAGCTCGCATTAACTGGTTTCCTCTTTTTTTGAAAAGATGATGCATGCATAATAGTTTGAGAAGCTTATAGACTGAATAAAAAACTGTGTGTGTCAGCACCGACGCACGACTGAAATTTACTCCTTAAGTACGATTATCAAAACAGGCGCAAAAAAAGGTTATGTTTGCGATTTGTGTTAGCAGGTAACGGTCTAGCGATACTCTTGGTTTTGCAAAGGCCCCGCAGTGACACTTACCATCAGGTGTACTGCTTGTTCGTTTGCCACCATAAGCAATGAAAAAAAAAAACAGTTCTGTGCTGAATCAGTAATAACTAATACAAAATACTTGCTTCTTCATTGTATAACCAATGAAGAAGCAACATGTCATGTAGCGGCATAACTGACAATTGACAGTGACTGTTAGGCTTAATTTAAACGTCAATTAAAGAAATGCCAATAGTATGACATATCATCATCATTCTCCTACTCTTATCCCAATTACTTGGGGTCGATATAATATGAACTCTTCTTTCATAGTACATATTGTAAAACTTATTGGCAATAGTTTTATGACCGGCCGCCTGCCAGACGTCAACTCTCCTTGGGAATAATAGTATGACATATCATCATCATTCTCCTACTCTTATCCCAATTACTCGGGGTCGATATAATATGTACTCTTCTTTCATAGTACATATTGTAAAACTTATTGGCAATAGTTTTATGAACGGTCGCCTGCTAGACGTCAACCCTCCTTGGGAATAATAGTATGACATATCTTCATCATTCTCCTACTCTAATCCTCTTCCTGCATATTGCAAAAGTTATTAGCAATAATTTTATGACCGGCCGCCTGCCTGACGTCAACCCTCCTCGGGAATGACATATATAGGCTGAAAAAAAAAATTAAAAGGAAGAAGAATATAGGTTACGTAGAAGGACATATATCTAAAGAAGAAGAAAATATATTTATTTGTAACATAAATTATTGATTATAAAAAATGTTCTGCTTTTTCAGTTTTTAAATCAATACAAGAATGTAAATTTTAATTAAATTCACTGAAACATTCGTCAATACGCTAGCAAAGTAACAGAGCTATCACGTATAGGAGCTTCCACTAATTTTAGTTCAAATAATAATTTGTATCATCATCATCATCATCTCAGCTCATATATGTCCCACTGTTGAGCTCGAGCCTCCTCCATAATGGAAGAGTAATTGACCTACTAAACCACGCTGGTCAGACGTTTTGGTATAGGGTTTTGTTTCGAGTTTTCATTCTCTCGCATAGATATTATATGCGTTTTATATCCCTTAGTCATCTCGTACGATCACCCACGGGTAAGATAGGGGGTGGTGAACTGTATTCTTACTCCGTCCCCACACGTAAAGATAATTTGTATACAGCTTTAAAAATTATAACTACAACAATTTTTTTTTTTTTTTTAAAGCGTGATAGAATCCGTATAAATTTTAATTAATATGTACAATTAAAGCTAAGTTTTAAATTAAAATATTTACAGAAAAATGGAAGAAAATATAATAAGGAATAAAAAATAAATAAATATAAGGAGAAACAAAAGGCGCAATCAGGCATCGAAAAATTCCTCCGCATCACTGTCTACTGGTAATGTGCCCAGAAGGCTAGCAGCATTGCCACGTTGAATAGCAATGCTAACCTTTTGTGCAAAATATAGGCCAGCCCTCTGATCACGTGAAGCAGCGATTATTTTTTTTGCGATCTCTTTAAATAAAATGCGCGCATTGGGACCCCAAGGCCCAAGAGTTTCGACCCCAAACGGCTCGAAAATATAATTTCCAATAAGGTTATTATACTTTCGCCGCTTGAGCTTCTCTGCAGATGCGGCAGCAGCGCCAGCACAACCTGACGTGTTTGGAAGATGTGATGGCGCAAGGGTGTCAACGCAGGTCGCGTCCCACACCAAAGGCCTACCCATCCTCCAGGGCAGCAAGGACATGCCGTCCGGTCTCTTACCATCGTCGCATACCAAGCCGTTGGGTTCTTTAACAGCTGGTATACCGGCGGTGACAAGAGCTAGACGGATAATTTCGTTGATATTGGCATGCCTTGATATTCTACCTGCGCTCCTGCCACACGATAGGCCGTGGTGTCCGAGACTATCAACTTGCTGTCCACAGTGACATTGATGCGGAGAAAGAACTGGAACACACAAACGAAGGCAAACTGCAATACGGAAGGTAGTATCATCCAGCATGGTACCTATACTGGGTGACGGTAGTGCCTGTATCCAAATACCAGATTCCCATTCTGACACAGCCAGCAAACGAGCGCGCTCTGCAGATCCAACAGATGTACTTAAGAGATTTTCTCTAATTGCTCTGCAAATCGGCAAGTCCCACTGTCTCTGAGAGAGAGGGTTGGTGGGCAAGACAGTGTTTGGACAAGCCATTTTCCAAGCATTCAAAGCATCAGTCTTGCATAATACTTCTAAATTAACCAGTGTGCGCATTAAAATTTTCCTGGTTAATTCTTCTGTGCTATGGACTGATGATAGGAACGCCGGTAAGCTCACACTGGAAATTTTGCGTATGCCAAGTCCACCTAAGTGAACCGGAAGTGATGCTTGTAGCCATGCTCGATCATTTAGATTTACATTTAAAATTTTACTCAGAGTGGTTCTAATAATATTATCAATTTTTTCTAAAAGGTTTGAATGTTTAAAAAACTGAGATGATCTTATATTTATATATTCTATTTTTTTCTTATATAGGTAATTATTATTTTGAAATACCCATTTCACAGTTGTGTAACCATTGAAGACGCTACAAGTCATGCAGTGGCATAGCTGAAAGTTAGGCGCACATTAACCAATGCGTGCAAAAGAAAATAAAACGCAAAGTCTGTGCGCGCCTTTATTGAGATTCCGACCCTTGTGTGAGACTATTCCCAATTTAAACCGCAATTCCTTTTCACATTATAATGCATTGCATCGTATTCAGTGCTGCTTTACAAAGTAAGTTGATACTAAGATTTAACAAGAACACTTATGAACAGTTAAGACTTTTAATTATGTAGATATATTCTATTTCATTTAATTGTTAATATAAATTAAAGAAACTGTAAATAGTTTGAATTTTAAAGTATGTTGATTTACAATCCCTACTTAATATATAAATGTGAATGTAAGTTTATTTGTTACGCTTTCACGCTAAAACTACTCAACGGATCATTATGAAACATTGTACACATATTCTTGGAGGTATTAAAAGTAACATAGGATACTTTTTATTAAAAAAAAATCTAAATTTTTATATGAAAAATAAAATAAATGTTTGTCAAATAATCTCAAAATCTAGCTTCTTCAACGCCATCTAGTAGTCCAGTAATGAAGTTCCAACCCTGAGTATTGTAACACCGTTGCACTGTATTACCGACGGTCAAAAATAAAAATAGGAGATCAAAAACTTTAGGAAAGTAACCTTTTACGCGGGCGAAGCCGCGGGCAGAAGCTAGTACCATATAATATTGAGCCTTTTTATTATTTACTACCGTTATTTAATATGAAAAGCTTATGGTAATTAGTTATTTTAACTATCTGCCATTTTGGTTACATATTAATTTAAAGAAACAAATAAATTTGAACCTGGAAGTATCATTATTATTAATAGACGCTATTATAAATACTATGCTTTCGATATAGCCATCATCATTCTCCTACTCTTATCCCAAACACTCGGGGTAGATACAATATGTACTCTTCTTTCATAGTACATATTGTAAAAGTTATTGGCAATAGTTCCATGACCGGCCGCTCGCCAGACGCCAACCCTCCTTGGGAATGTTATTGTTGACCAAACGGCATCAGATGGAGTTGGCCCAGGTCGTTATAAGGCTCTTAGTCGTCTTTTACGACATCTACGAGCAAAGTAAGGGTTGGTAGTATTCGTAGCCGGTACCACACAGCTTATGCTTTCGATATAGTATGATATTAGAATGAAAAGATCATAACGAAAACTTTCAGTGTTATCTAGTAATTATATTAGCCCATCCGCGACAGAGCAATCTAATAAATATTCAGTAGATTTATCTCAATAAACCTTTAACTTAAAAGTCAAATAAATCATTTGCGATAATATGATCAAAACGCACGCATGATTTATCCGCATAGTGACGGAGTAAGAATGCAGTTCACCACCCCTATCTTACCCTTGGGTGATCATAAGAGACGACTAAGTGATATATAACGCAAATAACACATATGCAAGAGAAGGTAAACTCGAAACAAAACCCTATACAAACACAGACGTGTTTGTCAGACTGGTCAGACGACCAGTAGGTTAATTTCCCTCCTATTGCGGAGGAGGTTCGAGCCCAGCAGTTGGACGTATTTGAGCTGAGATGATGATGATGATGATGATTAAAACGCATATGAATACAAATTTAATACGAGTTTAGATTTTGTTTTTAGTATGCTTCGGTATAATCACGATCACAGAAAGGTAGCTAAAAAAATGTCGAAACATTTGGTAGTAAATACAAAATTGAAACGCGATAAAATTGGAAAAATAATTTTACTTTAGAAAATAAAATGTGTGAAATAAAACTATTTTTACGAATTCTATCGCGTTTGTATCGATTTGATTTTTAATTTCCCGGCGTTTCGAACACTTTACAGCGTTCATGGTAGGACAGTCTAGTTTAGTGTTATCGATAGAATCGATAGAATACATAGATAATAATAGAAGAAAAAGTTTTATTTCAATTGTGTAAACATCATCATCATCACAGCTCATAATGTTCCACTGTTGGGCTCGGGTCTCCTCCGTAATGGGAGGGAAATTAACCTACTATATCGCGCTGGTCAGACCGTGTTGGTATAGGGTTTTGTTTCGAGTTTTCCTTCTCTCGCATAGATGTTATATGCGTTTTATATCCCTTAGTCGTCTCGTACGATCACCCACGGGTAAGATATGTGGTGGTGAATTGTATTCTTACTCCGTCTCCACACGGACGTGTGAACATCAGAAAGATGTGTAAACATCAGAAATCATTAAATAAATTTCTGATATTTATGCCTTTCAGTGCATCAGGGTTATTAATTGGTTTATAAATAAGAAATAAGCAGCTTTAAAACTGTTATTATTTTCACTGTCAATGGTGGCAGATGAGCAAGCAGCGTATTAGACAATTTAACTGACAAAATTACTGTTCATAGATTTTAGCAACACACTCGAGAAAAGATTCTTCAAGGACATTTTATATATTATTGAATTACCATCGCAGTAGGTAGTAGTTTATTTCAAAATATATGCGTATGTAATGATGACTGAAAACACAATTGAAAGTGATATATTTGCTAGGCAAAAATAAGAACGAACCCTATTGTGAAAAAATAATAGGTTGTAAGTAATGTGCCTTTGTCAACGAAAAAAATTAAGATGTTATTGACCAACTTAAGATTAGAAATTACATTTGAAAATGCTTGTGGTTGATCTCAAAATCATAATAAATATTTGTATTAAAAATAACATTTTTATATATAATATTTTTTAAATAGGACCACGCTGTTGACAGTTTTCTGTCTATAACCGCGGGCCCGTCCGTCTGAAGTAGTACCACACTCTCACAGAAGATCGACGTTTGAGTAATGGCAATGTGCTATTGCGTTTCGTTCGGTAAGTGAGATAGCCGGCAACCTAACTGGGTGGGTTTGGGGATTGTAATGGTAGGCAGCGGCCTAGCTATACCCTTGTATTTATATAGCAAATGTCCCTGAGCAGCAGTGACACTTGCCATCAGGTGTGCTCCTTGCTCGTTTGCCACCATAAGCAATAAAAAAAAATAGGTAGGCACCTTAAAGCTTAAGATTGTTTTGTGTTAAAAGTTAATTTAAATATTTAATAATGTTTAATGTAATAAATAATTCATTTAATATTATGAGGCCTAGTCAGCTTCAGGCAACTTCGGCATATAGTTGTGGTGAACTTGGACGACTTTGAATTAATTGCGAAATTAGTCAAGTTACATAATGTCACGATGATGGGCGCTCGAGCGCCTTTACTTAAGGGTTAGTACTTAATAACATGTTCTTAACCGTCGAGATTAAACGTTTTATGTCAACAGCACCTAAATTGATGAATAACAGAGATTTATGCGTAAAGTGCTTAAGGATTTGTGGCGATATTGAAACTTTTGTTGTAATACTTATTTATACACTAAACTATTGCAATATCATATTATTAATAATCTCAGCAACTGTATAGTAATTTTCTTGCTGGTTCATATACATCATCTCGTACATATTGCAAACGTCATTGGCAATAGTTTTATGACCGGCCGCCTGCCTGACATCAACCCTCCTTGAAAATGTAATTGTTGACCAAACAGCATCAAGTGGAGTTGGCCCAGGTTGATATGAAGCTCTTAGTCATCTTTTACGACATCCACGAGCACAGTAAGTGTTGGTAGTATTCCTAGCAGCTACTACACAGCTGCTGGTGCACGTACATACATTCCAATATTAGTTAAAAGAAATTATTCTACTCATAATACCGGCTGGATGGGTTTTTTATATTTCTACTAGCAGATCTAGCCACGCGTTGTTGTGACTAAGGTAGCCTCAGTAACGCTTGGTGGTTATGCTAATAAATTGTAGCTTATAGGAAACTTTAGTACGTTTAATGTAGTGCCATCTATTAAATACTTACTCAATCCATTCAACAGATACCGCCATCTGTTAGAATCGTTTGGAGATAACAGATAATTGTGACTGTCAAATAATAGACAAATATTTTTGCAATAAAATAATATTGTGACTATAAATTGATATGGAAGGTATCCTATCTTTTAAGTTGGATCAAACTACACATGCAAATTTGATTAAAATCGGTTAAGTACTTTAGAAGTCCATCGCGGACAAACAACGTGACGCGTAATTTATAATATCTGGATGATCGAGCCTTGCTCGTTATTTTCTTATTTTGGAAGAAATATTTAAATATAATAGAAAAATAAATTAAAAAGGCAAAAAGTAAAAATAGAAACTAAAAAATGTACCAAGCAGAAAAGGGCCAAAATCACGTTTGGGAGCACCCCTTAAATTTTATTTTATTTTATTTTTTAGTATTTGTCGTTATAGCGGCCACAGAAATTCATCTGTGAAAATGTATGTCTGACTGCTGTCTAACTATTATGGTTCAAGAGATACAGCCTGGAGATAGACTGATGGATGGACGGATGGACAGCGAAGTCTTAGTTATAGGGCACCGTTTTACGCTTTGGGTATGGAACCCTGAAAGGTTGAACTCACATAAAAGCTTGGTACAGTAAGAATACTCTTTAAAATTGGAATGGAGGGTATTTTCACCGCATAATGATTAGGAAATAAGACCTGCTGTACTGTATGGATCAGCATTTTGGGCGACAAAAGCGACGGATGAGAAACGACTGCATGTAGCGGAGATGCGAATGTTGAGATGGATGTGTGGTGTGACGAGATTGGATAAAATAAGAAATGAGCGTATAAGAGGAAGTTTGAAAGTTGCACCAGTGACGGAATAGTTAAAGAGTGAAAGGTTAACATGGTATGGACATGTGATGAGACGGGATGAAGGTAATGTTGTGAGGAAAGTTTTAAATATGAATTTTGAAATCTTTAGGGGTAAAGGAAGACCAAAGAAAAGATGGATGGACAGCGTGAGGTATGACACGGATAGACATGGAGTGACTGCAGAGATGACGTCTGATAGGACTGTATGAAGGAAGATGAATTATTGCGTCGACCCCAAGTAATTGGGATAAGAGCAAGATGATGATGATGAATGATTAGGAAAGAGAGATAGTCATTTGCTATATTTTTGTTCGTTGTTTAGCCAGCGGTTAATCAACATATTTGTAAAAATCGAGACGGAAAGGCTGAGTTATATTACTAACAATCAGTAAGATACGATAGGGAGACAGGGTGTTAATTCTGATCAGATTGGTTGCAAGACGCCATGACCTACCTATGTGCGCTACTACGGTCGTTTCGATTTCTTTATACCATTTACTTGCAAATATTTTAAATCATTTGAAGATGTCGAATATTAGAATAAATCCTTCGAATAAGTGATAAACTCCGAGTCCGACAACCGATCGAGTTACTGAATACTCTAAAGGCTCCCGGTCTCCCAATTCACATCTTAAAATTGGGAACTGGCGCGTCAAAATTATACAATGCCACCAGTTTGCAAGAAAAATATTGCATTGCAATGTAATCGGGTCAACTATACTGACCGGTTGTTCTCGAGCAGAGTCTGTATTTATTCCTAGGATTCTCCAAATACCATCACATTACTCCTTCGAATTTCAGAGAGTGCAGTTTGCCATTAAAGTCTGCTTCGCAATAACCATAAACAAAGCTCGAGGTCAAATTCTTAAGGTAGCGGGAGTAGTGTTGAGAGAAAGCTGCTTCTCCCATGGGCATGGTATGTGACATGTTTCAGAGTAAGCTCACAGAGTAGCCTGGTAATTTTAGCATCCGAAAGAAAAATAAAAGATATTGTTTACATAGAAATACTGTAATAGGTGTAGTATCGCGGGTGGATGTCAAAGAAGCGGTACCAGTGTTCGGCTTAACTTCGATGTAAAAGACGGTGGATTATGTCATAACCCATAACGTCCGTCGCCTCGGTCGGAATGAGCGCAGTGTGTTCAAAACATAGCCTGCTAAGAAAAAAGGCTCTTGTCCATAATATATAACAAAATTTCATTTTATTTTTATGTTTATTAAACCTTCCCTAAACTATAATAAAGATCGTTAACATCATCATCATCGTCACAGCCCATATACGTCCCACTATTGGGCTCGGGCCTCCTCCATAATGGGAGGGAAGTTAACCTATTATACTGCGCTGGTCAGACGTGTTGGTATAGGGTTTTGTTTCGAGTTTTCCTTCTCCTGCATAGTTGTTATATGCATTTTATATCCCTTAGGCGTCTCTTACGATCACCCACGGGTAAGATTATACTATATAAGTACACAAAATTAACAAACAACATAAGTATACAAACATACATAATAATTTATAAATAACAATAAACAAAAATCCTATTGGAACCATTTTCGACTTCTACGCAGACAAAGATGTGGGCAAATGATAATAATTAATAAAATAATAAAAAAAGGCCTAAAAGTAAATAAGAAAAAGCAAGGATCCGAACCGAGCTGCGGTTTGTTTGGATTAGACTACACGATTTTTCAACTGAGCTAAATGTCTATTCTTAATGACAGCGTCAAAATTTGAAAAATTTCATATACTAATAGTTTTAATACAACGAAAAATTATAGTTTTTGTTGCCGAAAAATACTGACAAAACAATATTTTCTATAAATGAAACCTAGCTAGATTGATTTATCACCCTCGGAACCCCTTGTATGCTAAATTTCAAGAAAATCGTTGGAGCCGTTTCCGAGATTCAGATTACATATATATGTATATATACAAGAATTGCTCGTTTAAAGATATAGTGAGATGAGATATATTAAGATTATGAGACTTATTTTTGTTGTAGCGACAATATTTTAATTATAAGATATAAATCTTATAGTTGTATTAATATGAGAACTACGGCAGGTGTTGATAATTCTCCTTTCTTTTCCTTCTGTCTAGTTATAAAGCCCTTAACTACAATAATATATACCTACTACAAATACATATGTGATGTTTCAACTAGGTTAATTGGAATAACAGTTTTAAAATATTTTTTGAATCTCTAATTATAGGTGTCTTACGCCTATAATTAGAGATTCAAAAAATAATTTAAAACTGTGTGACTGGAAACAGTGCTCGACCGATGGTAGGTCCCGACCGTACGTTCTGACCGTCAACGCTGACCGTTGGTTGCGAAAATACATTCAGTGCTACGCTGACGGCGAACTGCGATGCGTGTGTACAGTTCATTAAAAAAAATTAATCCTTTTGCTGTAAATGCTCAGAATATGTGCACGCTATTTTTTGCGCAAACGATGAAATAAAAGGCGGCGAAGATATCATGTATTATTATCTTATCGTCGAAATCCGAAATTAATTCTTTACAAACTTCTTGCCAAGCACTTATTTTAGCATCACGGTCTTAATTATTTATAAAATCCGATTACGAAATGAAAAATGATGTCGCAAGCGGGATTCGAACCCGCGTCTATTGGGATTCCGGCCCGATCGTGCTGCCACTGCACCACCGCGACTAATTGTAGGACATGCAAATTTCACTCCGTATTATATTTTACGTCTTAAGGTGACGGTATGCTATCTACCCGACAATGTTTACACACTGTTATAGGCTTAATACTTCAAACTTTACAGTTAGAATTGTATTAAACGATGACACAACCTTGTTATTTAAATTACTGAAATTTAGCACTTAATATGCTTAATTATTTATAAAATCCGATTACGAAATGAAAAATGATGTCGCAAGCGGGATTCGAACCCGCGTCTATTGGGATTCCGGCCCGATCGTGCTGCCACTGCACCACCGCGACTAATTGTAGGACATGCAAATTTCACTCCGTATTATATTTTACGTCTTAAGGTGACGGTATGCTATCTACCCGACAATGTTTACACACTGTTATAGGCTTAATACTTCAAACTTTACAGTTAGAATTGTATTAAACGATGACACAACCTTGTTATTTAAATTACTGAAATTTAGCACTTAATATGCTTAATTATTTATAAAATCCGATTACGAAATGAAAAATGATGTCGCAAGCGGGATTCGAACCCGCGTCTATTGGGATTCCGGCCCGATCGTGCTGCCACTGCACCACCGCGACTAATTGTAGGACATGCAAATTTCACTCCGTATTATATTTTACGTCTTAAGGTGACGGTATGCTATCTACCCGACAATGTTTACACACTGTTATAGGCTTAATACTTCAAACTTTACAGTTAGAATTGTATTAAACGATGACACAACCTTGTTATTTAAATTACTGAAATTTAGCACTTAATATGCTTAATTATTTATAAAATCCGATTACGAAATGAAAAATGATGTCGCAAGCGGGATTCGAACCCGCGTCTATTGGGATTCCGGCCCGATCGTGCTGCCACTGCACCACCGCGACTAATTGTAGGACATGCAAATTTCACTCCGTATTATATTTTACGTCTTAAGGTGACGGTATGCTATCTACCCGACAATGTTTACACACTGTTATAGGCTTAATACTTCAAACTTTACAGTTAGAATTGTATTAAACGATGACACAACCTTGTTATTTAAATTACTGAAATTTAGCACTTAATATGCTTAATTATTTATAAAAGCCGATTACGAAATGAAAAATGATGTCGCAAGCGGGATTCGAACCCGCGTCTATTGGGATTCCGGCCCGATCGTGCTGCCACTGCACCACCGCGACTAATTGTAGGACATGCAAATTTCATTTTCGTATTGTATTTACGTCTTAAGGTGACGGTATGCTATCTACCCGACAATGTTTACACATTGTTATAGGCTTAATACTACAAACTTTACAGTTAGAATTGTATTAAACGATGACACAACCTTGTTATTTAAATTACTGAAATTTAGCACTTAATATGCTTAATTATTTATAAAATCCGATTACGAAATGAAAAATGATGTCGCAAGCGGGATTCGAACCCGCGTCTATTGGGATTCCGGCCCGATCGTGCTGCCACTGCACCACCGCGACTAATTGTAGGACATGCAAATTTCACTCCGTATTATATTTTACGTCTTAAGGTGACGGTATGCTATCTACCCGACAATGTTTACACACTGTTATAGGCTTAATACTTCAAACTTTACAGTTAGAATTGTATTAAACGATGACACAACCTTGTTATTTAAATTACTGAAATTTAGCACTTAATATGCTTAATTATTTATAAAAGCCGATTACGAAATGAAAAATGATGTCGCAAGCGGGATTCGAACCCGCGTCTATTGGGATTCCGGCCCGATCGTGCTGCCACTGCACCACCGCGACTAATTGTAGGACATGCAAATTTCACTCCGTATTATATTTTACGTCTTAAGGTGACGGTATGCTATCTACCCGACAATGTTTACACACTGTTATAGGCTTAATACTTCAAACTTTACAGTTAGAATTGTATTAAACGATGACACAACCTTGTTATTTAAATTACTGAAATTTAGCACTTAATATGCTTAATTATTTATAAAATCCGATTACGAAATGAAAAATGATGTCGCAAGCGGGATTCGAACCCGCGTCTATTGGGATTCCGGCCCGATCGTGCTGCCACTGCACCACCGCGACTAATTGTAGGACATGCAAATTTCACTCCGTATTATATTTTACGTCTTAAGGTGACGGTATGCTATCTACCCGACAATGTTTACACACTGTTATAGGCTTAATACTTCAAACTTTACAGTTAGAATTGTATTAAACGATGACACAACCTTGTTATTTAAATTACTGAAATTTAGCACTTAATATGCTTAATTATTTATAAAATCCGATTACGAAATGAAAAATGATGTCGCAAGCGGGATTCGAACCCGCGTCTATTGGGATTCCGGCCCGATCGTGCTGCCACTGCACCACCGCGACTAATTGTAGGACATGCAAATTTCACTCCGTATTATATTTTACGTCTTAAGGTGACGGTATGCTATCTACCCGACAATGTTTACACACTGTTATAGTTTCGTAATCGGATTTTATAAATAATTAAGCATATTAAGTGCTAAATTTCAGTAATTTAAATAACAAGGTTGTGTCATCGTTTAATACAATTCTAACTGTAAAGTTTGAAGTATTAAGCCTATAACAGTGTGTAAACATTGTCGGGTAGATAGCATACCGTCACCTTAAGACGTAAAATATAATACGGAGTGAAATTTGCATGTCCTACAATTAGTCGCGGTGGTGCAGTGGCAGCACGATCGGGCCGGAATCCCAATAGACGCGGGTTCGAATCCCGCTTGCGACATCATTTTTCATTTCGTAATCGGATTTTATAAATAATTAAGCATATTAAGTGCTAAATTTCAGTAATTTAAATAACAAGGTTGTGTCATCGTTTAATACAATTCTAACTGTAAAGTTTGAAGTATTAAGCCTATAACAGTGTGTAAACATTGTCGGGTAGATAGCATACCGTCACCTTAAGACGTAAAATATAATACGGAGTGAAATTTGCATGTCCTACAATTAGTCGCGGTGGTGCAGTGGCAGCACGATCGGGCCGGAATCCCAATAGACGCGGGTTCGAATCCCGCTTGCGACATCATTTTTCATTTCGTAATCGGATTTTATAAATAATTAAGCATATTAAGTGCTAAATTTCAGTAATTTACATCACGGTCTTTATAAAATACAGACGGTAAATCCCATAATGCCCGACGAAGCCACACTTCAGTAATAAGGCGCTCTGTATCGATATTAATTTTTGCTTTAAGTGAACGCACGCGGCGTACAGTTGGTCGATCCGTCAGCGAAGCACTGAACACATCCATACAATCTCATAGCTCATCGGGCCACCGACGTACGCGCGACCGACGAGTCGGACCGACAGCTCAACCGGCCGTACGCGCGTACCAAATCACGCGCGTACCATCAGCGTAGCTGTGTGCGCATTCATAGACTTGCATAGATATACCTACACCGATCGAAGGTCAGTGCTGACCGTCGGTCGAGCACTGTTTCCAGCCTAATAGTCATTCAAACACCATTCGTTGTACTCTGGAGCATTCTAGGCTTCCAAAGGGGGAGAGAACAATAATTATTGGCAAGTTTGGTAGGTGATTTTTTGTTATTATTTTATGTTGCCCAGGAGTGTTAGCAGATTTTTAAGATTTCCGAAGATAAAGGTAAGATCGGATTAAAATTTTTAAGTAAGGAGTGGTGACACATTGTACTCTTAAATCATCACCAGATAGATGGGTATGAGCTTACCTATCATTTAATACTTGAAATTATTTCATCTGATTGTATGTGACATAAGAATCTAAACGGTAGACTAGTTTCATATTTTAGTTTGCACCGAGTATTATATTCAGCGTTTTGTGATGTGCCTTACTAGCTGGTAATAATCCATTGGCTAAATCCTCCTACCGTTTATGTCAAAGTGGAATACGGTTGCCTCATCCTTATCTAATGTCCTTGCGTCACCTTGTTCCATAATTACTTGTAGGAAATAAATATGTAGATGCCTATTCTACATCTCTAGATATAAATGCCTATTCTATTCTTCACACAACAAATACCGTACTACAATACAAATAATTTCCAAAAGACAACCACAATTTATTGCGGAGTGGACAAAATATCGCAAACCAATATTAGTGTTGTGGTTTCATTGATAAATCAACCACAATGTGGTCTGCCAATGAATAAAATATACCAATCCTATATTTAGTCCCTGAAAGTTGTTCAAATAAACAGTATTTATGTTTATTAGTACAGTCGCGTTTGAAATCCTAGAATAAACAGCTTCTATTGATATAAAATTAATAATAACCTCCTTGCTGTTTGGTAGTAAGATATATTAAAAAATTAAATAGAAATTATTTTAAATTAAATTGTGTGCATGGATGTGTTATCTTATTGGAGGATAATGTGACCTAATATATAGGATTTTCTTTCGAGTTACCATCTTTTGTAGTGGTGTTATCAGCTTATATTCGTTGGTAATTTTTTACCCTATAAATTGGTGGTAAATGATATTTTTACAACATAAAAATACGATAAAAGATTGTATATCTTAATTTTAAGAATAAGTATTACATATTTCATCATCTCAGCTTATATATGTCCCACTGTTGGGCTCGAGCCTCCTCCATAATGGAAGGGAAATTGACCTACTATACCACACTGGTCAGGCGTGTTGATATAGGGTTTTGTTTCCAGTTTTCCTTGTCTTGCATAGATG
Source organism: Lymantria monacha (assembly GCA_905163515.2). Classification (NCBI taxonomy): domain Eukaryota; kingdom Metazoa; phylum Arthropoda; class Insecta; order Lepidoptera; family Erebidae; genus Lymantria; species Lymantria monacha. The sequence continues at coordinate 18,903,791 of LR991094.1, read as the reverse complement.
TTATATGCATTTTACATCCCTTAGTCGTCTCTTACGGTCACCCACAGGTAAGATAGGGGGTGGTGAATTGTATTCTTACTCCCCCACGGTACCGAAAATTCCTTACTTATTTGCAATCATTTGATTAAAAAGAACTAACACTAAATCAATATCATTCCTTGTATTTCTATTAAATATTAGAAATTAAAAAATAATTTGGCAAAACTTAATGTTTTTCTTTTGTGTAAAGTTACATCTTTTGTAGTAACAATTAGCTAAACTAACATTTCAGATTTTAGAACATGATGAATCAACAAATTAAGGAACTTGTATAACAATAGCCTTGACAAATTGGTAGAAATTTTGCGAAAGAAACAAATTTGTAACTCAATCACCTAATTAGTTTGTTTTGGAACAAATCTGAAGAGGATTGGAGTATAGTAATTAATAGACTTTATCATCTTAAATGTAATAACAACGGCAAAACAGACGCGATCTAAAGATTTATAGCTGCTTTGTTAAAGACAAATACTATTTCAATCTTATTATTGTACTTACTAATAATGATCAGTATTAAATTAGTGTCTGAAACGCGTATACGATATATTTTGGCATTAAAAATATTACAGTTTTCATTAGATTTATAATCATTATAAATTTAAACAATAAGAAAAAAAATTATGTTATAATATTTTATGTAAAAGTTTAATTACTTTTATCATCTTATTTGTTAGGTTCAGGGTCAGCCTATTTCAGAGAAATTAGTTTATTATAATCGCGCTGGGTAGTTAGTAGCGTTAGTAATAATAGTGGGAGTGAGTACGGAAGTCGATTTAAAATTTACTTTTCGTGGCATATTAGTTGTTTTCGTCTCTTAGTCGTCTGTGACGAGACCCGTATATTAATGATAATGATGACACATAATTTAATTGAAGTATCACCATACGGATATTAGATTATCACAGTTAATAGAGTTATATAATGAAACAGTACTTGTAAATATTTTTCAAGAAAACAATGTAATGATTTTGATTCAATACTAAATAATAACTAATATTAAATATACCTTTTTTTTGTCAGGCTATGGTCTGGACGGATGATGGAAAGGACGGCGCGTGGCCCTATATACCACCATATTCTCTCCCCATCGCTATGGGGCCGACCACTAGTATGGAATTCTTGACTTCTGTGGCCAGGTCGGCGACGGGTCCGAGATGGTACCCGAAAGAGTAATCCCTCTTTCGGGTACCATCTCGGACCCGTCCCACTGACTCCTTTTACGAGACGACTCTCTTGCAGAAGGCGGCGATTACGTCCTAGTTGCTGACGCTGTCAGATTGGCACCGATGATTGAGATAAGTTCACGGTGCTGCTCTGCCGAGGTCCCACAGACCTCAAGTGTGTGCTGCGCTGTGTCCTCGTCGCAATCGCAGTAGTGGTAGGATGGAGTACTATCCCTCCTCACGACCGTGTGCAGGTACTTGCCGAAGCACCCGTGCCATATTTTATTAGATTTTGTTTCGTGTTCTCTTTAAAGTAATGTGTGTGATCAGATGGATCACGTTACCTAGTAGGCTATTACGACATCCGTATAAAAACCAGCCAATTATTAGCTTTTCTTTCAACTAAGGATAAAATATATAGTATATATTTAGTACGTCCGAATAGTAAATTATTTAAGATTTACATTCAAAATATTACTGGTGTTAACTGTTTAATTTCCAAGATTTTACCTTCTTCCTTATAGTCTAAAGTTATAAAAATTAACCTGCTACATCGAACATAAAGGTTAGTTACACAATTTAGAAAGGAAAATGAGAAAGCAATAACAGCGTAACCGCACAATCAACTTATTATCGTTTATTAAGTCTGCTCAATACGTTGCTTTTCTGTTGTCTACTCAATTTACCGTCGACAAGTTGAACGAGGGGACGCCTGGTGGAACGTTCACTCAATTAGTTAATTTTGTTAAATATCCTTGATTGAGCAACGGACGGCAATCAGCCATGCAAATTCTCCCCATCATTTCCGAGACTGCCAAAATAGGATTTCACTAAACGCAGTGTATTTAGCTCTACGTTGTAATAAATTGTCCGTGCAGAACGAGCTTGTATAATGAATGAGGAGACCAATTTGTTAATATTTGAATAGAGCTTTTATAATTGCAACGTGCATGAATTTACAAAGCCAGTATATAAAATTCTCTATTAAAAATCAATAGCATCAATTAACTCACTTTTTTCCTGTGTTATTGACCTATTTATTAACTTACTAACTAGTACTCTAACGAGTATTTTTTTATTTACAATATACGCATAACATATAAATTATTAATTCAATATACGATGCTGTGTGGTAGCGGCTACGAATACTATCAACCCTTACTTTGCTCGTGGATGTCATAAAAGACGACTAAGAGCCTTATAATGACCTAGGCCAACTCCATTTGATGCCGTTTGGTCAACAATTAAAGAGGGTTGACGTCTGGCAGGCGGCCGGTCTAAGAACTATAGCCAATAACTTTTAGAATATTATTAATAATTGTACTATGAAAGAAGAGTACATATTGTGTCGACCCCAAGTGATTGGGATAAGAGTAGGAGAATGGTGATGGTGATATTAATTCAATATACGATTCCGTATTTTTATAATAAAATAATTATGTTATATTCATTTGCTGTCAATTTACATAAAACATTTTTTTAAAGAACAGTGGCTGTGAACCGAGCTGCGAACCGGGCTGCGCGCACGAGCGCTGAGTTACTTTGAGCCTTTTTATGAGGCCGATATTTAGAGACCACGTCTCAGTGCCAGACGCTGCAGTATATGGACGAAAGAAATCTCCTAAGTTTCCCGAACGCAGCCCAGCCGAATTTGGTTCGTCGACTGACCTCTTTATTGAAATTTGATTTACCTAATTGGACTGTTTGTCTTAGGTAAACATAGTGATCGACAACTACGAGAATTTCATTTTCAGCCTGAACCGGTACAGAAACGACATAGGCGTTAGACATGACTTCCGTCTTGTCCATGTTCATTTGCAGACCTACTAGATGAGAAAGCTTGCTGAGGTCATTGAGTATAGTGCCAAAATCCTCCAGAAATTCTATCAAGACTACGTTTGCAAATTACTATCATTTGCAAATTGAAGGTGAGTGATGAATTCACCATGGTCCAGTCTAAAAGCTTGAAGAAATTTCCCAGCGCAGTGATGAATAATTTCGGAGGGATGACGTCTTCCTGTCTAGTACCTTTTTGCAGCTGGATAGATTTTGTACTCTTATTCTAGATGTCGACCGACCGATATAGTAGCATTTCTATACAAACACTTTAGCACTTCAATATATCGATAGTCAATTTGGCACCGTGGCAGGAACTTCAGCACTGAACAAGTTTCAACAGAATCAAAGTCTTTCTTATCACAAACGCTAGACACAGGGGCCGATTATGCTACTTGTCTCCTTCTGTATAATTTGGCTTAGCCTGTAGATGTGGTCCATGGTAATATAATCTTTTTGGAATCCGGCTTGTTTAGGCGACTGGAAGTGGTCGAGCTTGCGCGTGAGTCGATAGTACACAATGACTCTTAATAAAACAATTTGTACACGTAGCTCAGGATTGAGATGGGTTTATAACTCCCATCACCACACTACAAAAACACCATCACCACACTCTTGGTTTACGACTCTGGAACATCGCTCCGGAGAATGATAGAGTTGAACAGCTTCTGTAGGGTTTTTAAAACTGGCTTGTCACCTGCCCTTAGGAGCTCTGTGATATATCTTCCGGTACCTTCCCGTTTTTGAATTACTTTAGAGCCATCCTGATCTCGTACAAGTTGACGTCCCGAATTTATAAGGTATAGTGCCGAATTAGCTTGGATCTGGGGTCAACCCTGTTGTCAGCTTGGTCCAACTAAGCTGATAACAGGGTTCTCAGATGATTTGTACAACTGCTCCTAGAACTTTTCAACATCCCACTCTCTGATCTTTCCAAGATCTGCCTGATAGACAAGTTTTATACAAACATTATCGATTACTGAAATTTAGCATTTAATATGCTTAATTATTTATAAAATCCGATTACGAAATGAAAAATGATGTCGCAAGCGGGATTCGAACCCGCGTGCAGTGGCAGCACGATTGGGCCGGAATCCCAATAGGCGCGGGTTCGAATCCCGCTTGCGACATCATTTTTCATTTCGTAATCGGATTTTATAAACATTTTCGAGCCAGGGTTTTGCTCTATTGCCTCTTCAATATATTGTGTTTTGAATCTTGACTGTGAATCGAGACTTGACTACCAAACTGCTTAGTTTCAGTCTAATTGGTTGAAGACTGCAACTTTAATTTCTTAATCTTCTCCATGAGTTTGAGATTCTGGTCAGAAAGATTTTTAGGTCTATTTACGCGACGGGCTATGAAGACTTTTGAGCTGACCGCGTGGATAGTTTTCACGAACCTGTTGCTCGTATCGTTTGAGGATTCGCACTCATCGAACTATTGAAAACGATTGTGTTATAAAAATACATACTGGATCAAAACCTAGGTTTAATTTAGTTAAATTGTAGATATAGAAAATTTGCAATGACAAAATCTATTGCAAATATTTCCCCATTACAAATTTTTACTAATAAAAAATTCACTGTTATAGTAAAATATTTGCTGGTAGTGCAAAACATCATCATCTCAACTCGTATACTCCTACTGCTGGGAACTAGCCTTCTCCACAAATGGGAGGAGAATTTATCAACTATACCACGTGTGTCGGACTTGTTGGTATAGGGTTTTATTTCAAATCCTTCTCTTACATGGATGTTATCTACTCGCACCTTTGACGTCTCTTACGATCACCCACGGGTAAGAAGGTGATAAATTGTATTCCTAATCCGGCACCACACGGAAAAACTATCGTTTAGTGGTAGTCCAAAACATATTGTGTTCGTATAACGTCCCCATTGTATTATAACCGAACATAGTGTTGTTATATCAACGAATTTTAATTTAGTACATTTGTTATAGAAGGTATTACATGTATTATACGTAGGCATGTAGTTTTGGCACATAACCTTAAACTGCGGTATGTTAATGGGGTAAGTGGTGAACCCTGTAGAGGTTAATTTCGCTGGGTTACCATATAGAGGTGCTGTGCTTATTCGAGTAAGGCATTTTAGAAAATGATATATAATTTATATATTCGCGTGGTTTTAGTTTAGTTATACTTGAGAATACAAGTTTTGTTGTATAAGTATATATGATACGTTTAGTCATGCATGTCCTGCATGTCATCGTTGTGCTATAGCAAAAATTTCTGTTGAGATCTATTGAAGAGATGATTTCTCACTGAATTTGAAATGCTTATAATTATGATATAACACATCTCCTAAAATTTCTTAATATTTCGAACACTACAGCGTTTATTGTCATGGGAGGCCTAAGGTGTCTCCAACAAGTTATCGTTATTATAGAGATTTATATCTACCCGCTAAAGTATTAGTTATTAAATTTTAATCCACTTTTTTTGGTAAAATTCAACTTTCAGTAGGTATTTTAGGAAAATTATTTTATATAATTTTTTTTATTGCTTTTAGCCACTTATTATGAAACATTATAAGCCAGAACAGATGTAAGAGTAACAATAGGTAATGATGTACTAGAGCAAGTGGATGAATTTATATATCTTGGATGTGGATTTAGCCGAGATGGAAGGTACACCACTGATATAGAGCGAAGAGTGAATGCGGGAAATAGAGTGAACGGAGCGTTGGGGCAACTTCTTGGTAGCCACCATCTCAGCCAGAAGGCACGTGTAGCAATACATAACGCAGTGCTTGTCCCAACATTACTGTATGGAAGCGAGAGTTGGGTATGCAGAAAAGAGTAAGAAAGTAAAATTAATGCGGTCGAAATGCGATCTCTGCGGCAAATCTGTGGAGTTAGGCTGATCGACCGCATTCGCAACGACGACGTCAGAGAGCGAGTAGGTATGAAATCTCTTTCATACCTACTCGTGTAAAGATGCGAAAGGGTATGCTCCGATGGTTCGGACATGTGGAAAGAATGCCGAACGAACGTCTGGTTAAGAAGATATACAATGCGAAAGTGGAAGGATGTAGGTACCGCAGGAGACCGAGACTAACCTACCTAGACCAGATCGATCATGTACTGAAGGAAGGTGAAGTCAAGAGTCTCCGAAACCGGCGAGCGTGTAAGAAGAGAATTATGAATGTTGAGGAAGCGAGTGAAGTATGCAAAGATAGAGTTCTCTGGCACTCTGTTCTCTCTGCCTACCCTGCTAGGGATATGGCGTGATGATATGTATGTATGTATGTATTATGTAACATTATATTTACACCTATTATATTGTGCCAATTTACTAGTTTAAGAAACTAACAAAACTATTAAGCTACCACCGGATCGGAACGCAGCCACACTGAGAAAGATCCGTCAAGAAAACTCAAAAGACATTATACAAAACAAATTATTGATTTTTGAGAGGCGGCTCACTTTATCTCACTAAAGTGGAGTAAATTAATATTTAACTATTATTGTGGGTAAAAGCTATATAATAAGTGCTCATAGTGTCTTGCATGTGGTATTATTATTAATTAAGTGAATAACAGGATCCTAGCTTGATGATAATATCCAGTCTTCTATCATACTACTTATTAAAAAATTTATGTTTTTTAATTTCAATAGCCTCGCGAACTATTCTAGGCAGATATTGGTGTTATTTGGCGAGCATTTGTGGTTAATTAAATTTGATGTAATTGGTATGCGCTATCTTACCAGTGCTCACAAACTGCAGATTTAGTGTGACGACGAAGCTTGGGATCAGTCATATGTTCCTTGATCCGAGTTCTTAGAGTTATCTTTGCTTGGCAAATATGAAAAAGACCACACCACAGACACAGTCTAGTTGATAAATTTGAAAATATTCTATGACATGACATTCCTGTCGAACATTGTTTTTATATAACAATCTTGCACTAATGCTAGTAAATAAAGTCAACCGACAATTTTTTTTTGGCAGGCTTTTGTCTACACATACGCCGTCCATTCCGTCCGGGGCGACCGAAGGGCGGCGCGTGGCCCCATAACCCACCATACTCCCTCCCCATCGCCATTGGGCCGACCACTGGTACCGCATCCTTGACCTCTGTAGCCAGCCCGTCAAATTCATCCCATATTAAGATATATTTAAATGGGGCTGCTATGGCTTAAAGAATACAATGCTTACTTGAGAATGCAGTGTTATAATTTTATTAGGACAATTTCAGCTCAGACATTGTGGCTATATTAATTGTTATCAATGACTATTACTTATAATGTTATTAAGTGCGTTTTATAACATTATTCCTATCAATCTCCTATCTATCAATTTACTTTAAAGAACAAATGTAGGCTTTTCAATAAGAAAACTACGTTGAAGTATCCTATGATACAATAGGATTTCATTAAATTGCTATATGGTAGCGGCTACGAATACTAGCAACCCTTACTTTGCTCGTCGATGTCGTAAAAGACGACAAAGAGTCTTATAACGACCTGGACCAACTCCATCTGATGCCGTTTGGTCAACAAATACATTCCCAAGGAGGGTTGACGTCTGGCAGGCGGCCATAAATTGCGGTCATAAATTGGCAATAACTTTTACAATATGTACTATAAAAGAATATCACGTATTGTATCGACCCCAAGTAATTGGGTTAAGAGTAGGAGAATGATGATGAAATAAAATTAACATTTGTAAACAAAAGATAAAATTTAAAAATAAATAAACCTAAAAGATACTTAACTAATATTTAAGATATTAAAAGTTTATCTTTATTATTATTACTTCATTATTGCTATTAACAGTAATTATTTAAAAACTCGACTGAGCCATGATATGTAGTGTGGTAAAATAGTAATTTAATTAATTCGTTCATTGAATAAAGTAGTTGTCCAACCGTAATAAATTCATAAACGCATCTATTAGTGGCGGCGACTTTAATAGCATTACATTCGTTACGTCAGCATAATGTGGCGTCAGCAAAATAGATTTAGTGTGTACATTTATCAACATAATGACGTAAATAAGTGTTTTAATCAACGGACTACATAATGAATTCGTTTATTTATTATGAGTTTGACTCATTTGCTTTTATGATATTATGTATTCTTTTATATACCTATAGTTGAACGGCATCTAAACTTTTATAGTTGCCAGTGTAAATAATATATATACATAATTGTTTTTGGGTATAGTTCGGATCATCCAGTAAATATATTTATATCAGGGATGTTACGGAGCTTCGACTCCGACTCCGTTAAGTCGGAACTTCCGATTATTATTACACCTTCGGTTCCGACTTCGGCTCCGACACTTTTAAATCGGAGGTTTTATTCGGAGGTCGAAGCATAACATAATGGCGGCGGGCTGTGTCGACTGTTATGAAGATGAACAGGTTCGTATATGTCGCGCGGGGAATCCTCCTGACTCCCGCTGAGTGCACTCTATCGTGAATTATTTTTCCACTTACTTTGTTAAGCACACGACACTTTCATAGGTTATAGATATTTGTTTTGATTGTTGCGCCTTAGTATCAATAAAAGTGATCTGTTTTTGTAATGGACAACGAAACCAAAATCAAGTTGTATTTGGAACCACTTCATTGAAGTTATTTCGGATTCGGCAAAGTGTAAACTGGGTATGAAAACGTATTCAAGAAAAGAAATTAATTCATTTATTTTAATTTCTTGTTTATTTGGAAACATGCCATTTTTTATTCTTTGTGTTTTGTTTTATAATCAAAATATTAACATGAAAACAATTTGACTGAATAATGTTTTACTTGTCCTTAAATAAAAAATCTCTCTCCTGCTACCACTTCTGACCCTGCTTCCGCCTCCGGTTTCGACTCCGATAATCAAATTTAAAAACTCCGACTCCGCCTTCGGTTCGAATAAAATTACCTCCGTTACATCCCTGATTTATATATATTTTTTGAAACATTGGGATTAAATATCAAATATAATCCGACATAAATAATCCGCAATAGTATCCGTAAAAAATAAATAAATGTGTAATACTCGTGTAAATATCATAAATCATTGGTCTAACTTACCTAGACCAGATTGGTCATGTACTGAAGAAAGGTGAAGTTAAGAGTCTCCGAAACCGGCGAGCGTGTATGAAGAGAATTATGAATGTTGAGGAAGCGAGTGAAGTATGCAAGGATAGAGTTCTCTGGCACTCTGTTTTCTCTGCCTACCCTGCAAGGGATATGGCGTGATGATATGTATGTATTTATGTATTATAGGTATATGTATTATATGTATATATATTTTTTGAGTTTGCTATTTACTTTGCATCTTTTGAGCCATTCATCGACAGTGGTGATTGGGATTGAAAGATAGTCGTCATCATCTACAAGATCTCTATTTTGCAGTGCAAGGTTGCAGAGGACTAAGGTGGACAATAGCTACTCAGATGACTCGACAGTCATTGATATCCAATACAAATGCCTACTTGTCCCTAATACTCTCTTAGATTCAGGTCGTGACTAGACGTGTCTTGTAGTATACGCTATAATGTCGATGATACGATAGGTATCCGAAAGTTTAAGAGACTATTCGGTCGGTAATACAATAGATCTCTGAAAGTACAAGACTCTATTCGGATGACTGAAGTTGAATATTCACAGTAATAGTGCTATATTCATACCTACATACATATCATCATGCCATATCCCTTGCAGGGTAGGCAGAGAGAACCGAGTGCCAGAGAACTTTGTCCTTGCATACTTCACTCGCTTCCTCAACATTCATAATTCTCTTCATACACGCTTGCCCGTTTCGGAGACTCTTGACTCCACCTTCCTTCAGTACGTAACCAATCTGGTCTAGGTAGGTTAGTCTCGGTCTCCCCCGGTACCTACATCCTTCCACTTTCGCATTGTATATCTTCTTAACCAGACGTTCGTTCGGCATTCTATCCACATGTCCGAACCATCGGAGCATTCCCTTTCGCATATTTACACCAATACTCTCTTTCATACCTATTCGCTCTCTTACGTCGTCGTTACAAATGCGATCGGTCAACCTAACTCCACAGATTTTCCGTAGAGATTGCATTTCGACCGCATTAATTTTACTTTCATACTCTTTTCTGCATACATATATAGTAATGTAACGCTCGCTTCCATCTAGTAATGTTCGGACAAGCACTGCGTTATGTATTGATACACGTGCCTTCTGGCTGAGGTGGTGGCTACCGAGAAGTTGCCCCAACGCTTCGTACACTTTATTTCCCACATTCACTCTTCGCTCTATATCAGTGGTGTACCTTCCATCTCGGCTAAATCCACATCCAAGATATACAAATGTATCCACTTACTCTAGTACATCATTACCTATTGTTACTCTTACATCTGTTCTGGCTTCATCTCTTTCGAAGACCATTGTTTATTTTGCTCACATTCATACGTAGACCCTTTTTCTTACAATCTTCTGTCATTTTGTCGACTAGGGTCTGCAGGTCAGTCACTGACTGCGCCAGCAGGTCTGCATCATCTGCATAGAGCAGAGCAGTGACCACTGAGGCGCCCATCTGGACTCCCACATTCATATCGTTCAAACTTTAGAGACATTTATCTAGATATATGATAGACAGCTTGGCTATATTCAACGTGCTTATATTCTACGTAACTAAATGCTCACATAGCAAATTATAAAGCAGAAAACCATCCTTGTGTAATCCTATATGTTGGTCAGGCCGTACGTGTTCAGTAACGGATTATTTTATTAAATAAATAATCATCATCATCATCTCAGCTCATATCCCACTGTTGGGCTCGAGCTTCCTCCATAATGGGAGGGAAATTGACATACTATACCACGCTGGTCAGACGTGTTGGTATAGGGTTTTGTTTCGAGTTTTACTTCTCTCGCATAGATGTTACATGCGTTTTATATCCCTTAGTCGTCTCTTACGATCACCCACGGGTAAGAGAGGGGGTGGTGAATTGTATTCTTACTCCGTCACCACACGGATAAAATATATAATATATAATAAATAAGAGCCTCAATAATTTGTATTAATAAGGATTCGATGAGAAATCCACTAAAATCATTTATTTGAAATACTATGAATGAGTAAACATATTATTTAATACTTTAGTATTAAACTTTTGTAAGTTTAAAAATATTATTGAATTACCGCTATATATGAAAAGGTCATAGAAAGTCCTGTCGCTCCGGACGGAATGGGCAGGGTGTGTTTATCCGCTTAAATCTTTTAAAATGCGCAATGCATTTTAATGCAGTTTTCATGAATAGACAACGTGATGATCATGAGAAAGGTTTATGTGTATAATAGGTAAGTATATGTACCTATAGTATAGTAGAGAAATACTAAGAATTTAAAAACCTTGTAGAATGATTATATAAAAACATATTTTTGTGTGCTTACATTGTAAACGCTGACTAAACCTTATAAAATATATCAAAATAATATACTATGAAATTATATATGTATCATAAAAATATCGCAATGATATACATACATACATATCATCACGCCATATCCCTTGCAGGGTAGGCAGAGAGAACAGAGTGGCAGAGAACTCTATCTTTGCATACTTCACTCGCTTCCTCAACATTCATAATTCTCTTCATACACGCTCGCCGGTTTCGGAGACTCTTGACTCCACATTCCTTCAGTACATGACCGATCTAGTCTAGGTAGGTTAGTCTCGGTCTCCCCTGGTTCCTACATCCTTCCACTTTCGCACTGTATATCTTCTTAACCAGACGTTCGAACGGCATTCTTTCCACACGTCCAAACCATCGGAGCATTCCCTTTCACATCTTTACACCAATACTCTCTTTCATACCTACTCGCTCTCTTACGTCGTTGTTACGAATGCGGTCGGTCAGCCTTACTTCACAGATTTTCCGCAGAGATCGCATTTCGACCGCATTAATTTTACTTTCATACTCTTTTCTGCATACCCAACTCTCGCTTCCATACAGTAATGTTGGGATAAGCACTGCGTTATGTATTGCTACACGTGCCTTCTGGCTGAGGTGGTGGCTACCGAGAAGTTGCTCTAACGCTCAACGCAATGATATATGTCTATCTTATAAGAATAACCTACAGAAACCATGTTTATTTTTACAAAATAATCGGTTATTTAGGAAGCTATTTTCAATATAGTATTACTCTATCATTCTCCTACTCTTAGCCTAATTACTTGGGGTTGATACAAATATACTCTACTTTTAAAGTACATATTGTAGAAGTTATTGGCAATAGTTCTATGACTGGCCGCTCGCCAGACGTCAACCCTCCTTGGGAATGTAATTGTTGACCAAAAGGCATCAGATGGAATTGGTCCAGGTCATAAGGCTCTTAGTCGTCTTTTACGACATCCAAGAGCAAAGTATTCGTGGCTGCCACCAGTATTATTCTATATCCAATTAAATACATTAGATACGTGGTACATTTAATGAACCTATATTAAAATTGCCCTTTACAACATATTATTAAAATGAATATCTCAGAAGCTGTCTATTAAAATGCGGGAACAGAGACACACTTTAAAATATTTCACAAATTTTGTATTCTATTGTTTGCAATAGAATGTAGTTGCATGTAATTTTGTTATCTGTATCGTATCCAACAATTTAGGACAAAAGTTATGATCTAAATGTTAATTTGTTAATAAATAAGTTTTGGTCATTAAACCTCTGTGGGTTATTTGGTAATTTACTTATGTTTTATGTGATGTTTGTTTCCGTTTTATGTCACAACTTTTTGGTCATTTGGACGACAGATATAATAGAAGTTAATTTATTTTTAAAGTTAAAATATAATAATTGTATCGTGTTTGAAATTATATGAATATTAGTTACTTTTTATACGATTCTTGTAAGCTTATTTATAATATATAAATAAAGCTAACTTTTAATCCTAACATTCTTAAGTAAATATTATATTGATGAATGATTTTTTTTTTTTTGGGTGGGTTACGGGCGGCGCTCGCCTCGCACCGCTCTGTCCGGGGCGACAGAGGGGCGTAAGTACGCACACCCGTAACCCACCCGTGACGTCGCCTTCGTCGCTAGGCCGACCACCGGAGCAGAGTGACTTGACGTCAGTGGTCGGCCCGACGGAATACCCCTGAGGAGTACCCTCTCCTCGACCGACGTCCTCCCCTCGGGTAGGATGTCGGTCTTTCCTCACGCGGTCGGCCTTTCGACGGGTGACGGACTAATTCCCCGATCCAGCCACACGCGGCCTCGGCTAGGGCGGCATCAGGCGCAGGTAATCGCACCTGCGCCGCCCCAGTCGCCGGCGGCGGCTCGCGTCGTCGAGGAGACGCTCCTCGCGCACGTGCTCCGCTGCCTCCTTCCGCGAGCCTACTGCCTCGGAGAAGGTTATTTTGATGAATGATTGAACTTTATTCTAGATAGATGGGTTATTATTATTATACACGGATAATTACTGTGTAATAACGGAGTAAGAATACAACCTTACTTTTTTTTCTTTTTATTGCTTTTGGTGGCAAACGAGCAAGCAGTATACCTGATGGTAAGTGTTACTACCACCCATGGACCTTTACGGCCGCTGCCTACCAATACAAATCCCAAAAACTTGGGCTGCCGACTCTTTCGCTCACCGAACGAAGCGCAATAGCACATTGCCATTGCTCAGACGTTGATCTTCTGCGAGAGTGTGGTACTACCCCGGACGGACCAGCCCGGGGCTGTAGACCGAGAACTGTCAACAGCGTGGTCCTACCACAATTAAATTTTCTCATTAACTTCTCATTACTTTTTCATCAGTGTTGTAAAAGGTGTTTGATGCATGTAAACAGATTACGTCAAGGATGTTATCTGCTAACAGGCATAAAAAAAAAGAAAGTTAGGAAAAATATCTTACACCAACTAGTTTTAATTAGTAACATATATTAGACCAATCTTCCGTGTGGTGACGGAGTAAGAATACAATTCACCACCATCTTACCCGTGGGCGATCATAAGAGACGACTAAGGGATATAAAACGCATATAACATCTATGCACGAGAAGGAAAACTTGAAATAGGGTTTTTATACAAACACGTCTGACCAGCATGGTATTCAATTTTCCTTCTCTTGTGGAGGAGACTCAAGCCCAGCAGTGGGACATATATGAGATGATGATGATGATGATTAGATCAAATTATCTCCTATTTTGTAGACCTTTGGAGACCCTTGCCCAATATTGGCCTTAAGAAGAACATTATTTAACATTATTTTGATACATATTATATGTATAGATTACTATCTACTGTTCTACTGAACATATACATTTTATAATTGTGGCGATTACGGCATTAAACTCCCTTTTCTTTTGAGAAGAATTATGTCCAACAGTGAACGCCATTAGGTCGAAGTAATGAAAAATACTTAAAAAATATTTTTATAATAAGTTCCGAAAACTACATTTTTACTTATAGTCTTTAAAATATAGCTTGATTTCTGTGACAGATAGCTACAAAACCGATGAATTAATTTTGAATATACGTCATGTTTACAATTTTATTTTGTATCGCCTATATTTTCACTCTTTACATTCACTTATATCTCAACTGAATTATGAATATAAAAATATGAATATTGACACCAAAACTTATACCTCATATGTTTTAAAATACTTAGTAACCATTTTATAAAAATAAGATGTTTGCGCAAGTACAAGGTCATATTGAACTGAGAATAAGATAGAGATGGGGCAATCGATAAACGTAAATCGATAACAGTCTTATTAATTATTTATAAAACAAGTAAAACCAATACATTACCTATATAAATAAACCACATGGTTACTCTATAAAATCAGTAAATTGTGTTAATTTAGTATTCAGATATCAGTTATAATATTAATAAGACTATTTATTATATATTAAAAAGATAATTTCTTTTATAAAATAAACACGATTATTCATGAAATAATCTGTGATCAAGAACTCGTCATCAAAATACAGGAATGCTCCAGCGATGATGATAATAGTGACGATGAACTTGGACGTATTCCTTTCGAATAATAATAATAATTAATTAACAGCTTTAGTTTTAATTAAATAAAATCCATTAATTTAAATTCAATAAATGGTGTTCGATGGTTTACTGTGTGAGACACAAGGAGGTTTCAGGAGTATATAGATCAAGTGTTCTCTCTGCGCAACATTGTGGAGAAGCATCTGGCTCTATGTCAGAGGGTTTTCTGCAGTTTTGTGGATCTGGAGAGAGCATTTGACACAGTTGTATGAAAGGAACTTTGGGACATTTTACCGGAGTTTGGTATTAACGGTAAACTGCTACGGGCTGTGCAGTCCAGTTACATGGGCTGTAGAGCCTGTTTGCGGCTGGATGATGGAATGTCGCCTTGGTTTGACGTCAATATCGGCGTCAAGCAGGGGTGCGGTTCTGTCGGCCAGGCTGTATGTCATATATCTGGATAAATGTCTCCAAAGGTTGAACGATATGAATGTGGGAGTCCAGATGGGCGACTCAGTGGTCACTGCTCTGCTATATGCAGATGATGCAGTCCTGCTGGCACAGTCAGCGACTGACCTGCAGACCCTAGTCGACACAATGACAGAAGATTGTAAGAAAAGGGGTCTACGCGTGAATGTGAGCAAAACCAAAATAATGGTCTTTGAAAGAGATGAAGCCAGAACAGATGTAAGAGTAACAATAGGATGTACTGGATGAATTTGTCTGATGAATCTGCAAATGGATGAATTTGTATATCTTGGATGTGGATTTAGCCGAGATGGAAGAACACGATGAACACCACTGATATAGACCGAAGAGTGAATGCGGGAAATAAAGTGAACGGAGCGTTGGGGCGACTTCTCGGTAACCACCACCTCAGCCAAAAGGCACGTGTAGCAATACATAATGCAGTGCTTGTCCCAACATTACTGTATGGAAGCGAGAGTTAGGTATGCAGAAAAGAGTATGATAGTAAAATTAATGCAGTCGAAATGCGATCTCTACGGCAAATCTGTGGAGTTAAGCTGATCGATCGCATTCGTAACGACGACGTAAGGAAGCGAGTAGGTATGAAAGAGAGTATTGGTGTAAAGATGCGAAAGTGAATGCTCCGATGGTTCGGACATGTGGAAAGAATGCTGAACGAACGTCTGGTTAAGAAGATATACAATGCGAAAGTGAAAGGATGTAAGTACCGGGGGAGACCAAGACTAACCTACCTAGACCAGATCGGTCATGTACTGAAGGAAGGTGGAGTCAAGAGTCTCCGAAACCGGCGAGCGTGTATGAAATGGAATTATGAATATTGAGGAAGCGAGTGAAGTATGCAAGAATAGAGTTCTCTGGTACTCTGTTCTCTCTGCCTACCCTGCAAGCGACATGGCGTGATGGTATGTATGTATGTAAATTCAATAAAATTTTCAGATTGTTTTAAATTTATAATCGCTTCATCTATCAATTTGATTGAAATTCAATAAAATTTCCATACATTGTTTTTCAAATATAAGGAATTATATCGACAAAAATACGGACTGCATTGTAAGCGTGCGGCACTAGTGAAAACTGTCACAGAGATCAAGCTATATTTTATAGACTATAGGTAACTATATTTTATTGATATTCTAGAACTATTATTGGGCAGTGACAAATATAGAAAATATATTCCATAAAGTTCAAAAACTTAAAAAAAAAATTTTACATGTAAAACTCCATTGGGGAAAACGTTATTTTGCGTCGACATTGTGGTATCTCTTGACAGCTGAAATTATTAGTCCTGTAAATGTGAATGGATTATGGATTAAAATACCGTAAAACCACCGCAAAACAATCGTCGAACAATACAAGTGAAGCTTATGGACGTTCACAAAGCTCAACTAGTTATAACTGGCTCGTTATCGTCTCGGTGTTTCCGCAATTAATCCTATCTCAGCGATAAGGCTGTTTCAAGTTAAGGGCCAGTCGCTAGGGATCTAAGCAATCTTTACGGGTGACTTGTCAAAGTGAGAAAAGGGTCGGAAGCTCGAGAGACTTTCGACAATGCTTGTTATCTTAGAAGTGAGTCAAGAACGCATCTAATGATACCAATTTTAAAGTAAATATAAGGTGATGATTTTTGGTGCAAATTATTAACTTTATTTATGTATGCCAGTCAGTTGGGAACCCTTTTGTTTGGCCACTAATAGTATGATATAATAAGCTCAGTAAATTATATGTTTATCATAAAGCTGACAAAACAGCTTGTCTTTATTGCTAAAACATAAAAATTCATAATTCCATAGCATTATTACTGATAATTTACATTCGTTAAAACCCATTAAAGACTCGTTCGTTTTAGACCTAAAAATGTGCATATATTTAAGAAACTATTTAGTAAGTTAGATAATTTATAATTCTTTTCTAGCAACTTTGACCTATCCAATTTTAGCCATAGCCCGCTCTTACAAAAGGCCATATTCTTTATTTTAATTGCTTATGGTGAGAAACAAGCAAGCAGCATACCTGATGGTAAGTTTCACTGCCACCCATGGACCTTCGCTATACCAAGGGTTTATAGCTAGACCGCTGCCCACCATTATAATCCCCAAACCTACCCAGTTGGGCTTCCGGCTTTCTCGCTCACCGAACAAAACGTAATAGCGCATTGCATTACCCAGACGTCAATCTTCTGCGACAGTGTGGTACTACCCTGGACGGACTGGCCCGCGGTTGTAGACAAAGAACTGTCAACAGTATGATCCTTTCACTAATAAAAGGCGAGTACCTCTGAATGAAAGCCATCTTAGACCGGCTTCGCTCGAGATAACTGACTCCGAATTATTCGCATCTATTCTCTCTACTGCTCCCTACGACTTTGACCAATTCATCGGTTCTGCTCGGAGACTGTCCTATATGTCATACAATTCATGAAGAACGTCTCTTGCTCAACAGTTGCCACTTTGGATATTTAGCGTTTGAAACAACTACCACATGGTTCGCTATGATATGATCATTGTAATAATAGAAAAATAAAATTTAACTTAAAGTTAATGTGGTCTTAGTGGAGTTCAATAAAACGATTCGTATTCGTGACGGATGTTGACAGGAGCTGCGAACATTTACTTTTATTTTATCGTTCAACTCGTTTAGCACATGCCGACTGACAATCAATCTCAGTCAATATATGGTACAAAGGATTGTTGTTTCTGTGTTGTCGCCCTAATGAAATTTTTCTGGTGCGCTTTTTGCAAGAGAACTCGGTTGCGAGTGTACATACAGGTTCGGTATGTACGGTAATTGTATTCTATGTGTCTCTATTTACTCTTTCCGATATAGCAGTTGCAACAATGTTTGATATCAGGAATCACGAACAAAAACATGGATCTTAGAACATATTGTTGAACTATTAAGGACTACTGGAGTATATATACTGGATATTAAAGACTATTGTTTATTAAAGACTACTAGAGATCTCACTATAATATAAGATTAATTAAACTAAACGTTTATTTTGTAATAACTAGTGAAAAAGAGTAGTAGAATTTGAAAAGGTTTGATTAATTGTTACGTGTTAATAGGTATCTGATAAAATCTATACATATAATAAAAATGTAACGGATCGCTGTCTGTACATGGAAGATATATGAGAAAAATATTACTGGGACCTTTATCAACACTAATAGAACCCAAAACAATGATTTTTAAAATGTTTGTCTGTGTATCTGTTTGTCTGTGTGTTTGTGCACGCTAATCTCAGAAACGGCGACGTTAGACGCGGTTTTCGCTAATATATTGTGGTAAGCTTCACTTAACATTTAAGCTTTATTTCATGTCAATTAGTTTATAAATAAAAAAGTTATGGCTATTTAAAAAATGTTCGGAGAAAAAAATCTTTATCGATTCTTTTGAAATTACGTACAAATATTTTCCAGTAAAAATAAATAAACACGACGGACGACTCATTAAATCATTAGCGCCAAGCCGATATTATTGAAGCTGGCAATTTGAAATGTTGACAGTGGTTTCTTTATATGACGTAGAGAATTACTAAGAAAGGATTTTACGAAATTATACCCCTAAGGCGATGGAGCAGAGTGGCAAAGTTTGTATGGGTAGAAAAAAATCTTTATTGATTCTTTTCAAATTATAAGTCGAATCAAATATTCTAGGGTAATATCCACATTTTTCAATTTTCACCCTCTGGTTGTGTAAATTAGGCCTGTGAAAGGGGTTGATCGACTCATTACCGACAAGCCGAAACTATTAAAGCTAGAAACATTAAATTTTGAAGCACGTTTTTATTTATGACATAGAGATTCAATATGAAAGGATTTTATGAATTCTGCACCTTAGGGGTGTAACAAAGCAGTAAAGTGTTCTTCGGTAAAAATAAATAAACACGTGTTTCTTTCCCCTCTCCATCAACCCCGCACCAGTGCCGTCGTGGCAATCAGTGCCGGCGTGAGAGCTCACACGATACACATAGTGGGCGGCAATAGGTTCTTGCCTAATGGTTTAAGATACAGGTTAAGTTTAGCTTCAAAAATGTTCACTCTATAACTCAAATAATAAATCATATCTAACGAGGTCGGAACTCTGCTGGTGAAACAAAACAGTCAAATAAATGGTGGCGATAATTATATTTTTATCCCATGGTCTTACCGTAAATAGTATATTAATGGCAATATAATTTGTAGTAATAAAATATAATTTCGGGGAGATAGGCCTCGTTAGCATTGGGCTGCAACCTATCTAGGAGAAGGAATACTCCGAAATATAACCCGGGGAGATGAGCCTCGTTAGCATTGTGCTGCAACTCATCTAGGAGAAGGAAAACACCGAAATATAACCCGGGGAGATAGGCCTCGTTAGCACTGATCTGCAATCTATCTAGGAGAAGGAAAACTCCGAAATATAACCCCCGATCCAAGGTGTAAACCGACCCGTGCTGAGGGATTCGCGGCCAGAGGGTAAGCTGGTCGAAAACGGAGGGTGCATGTGTTGGTGGTCACAGGGCACAGCAGAAATTCCATCTTACCTCTACACAAGGGCACTGTGGGGGTGGACCGTTTAATACCCTAATACTCGTGGGAATGCTATGAATTATACTAAAAAATTTAAAATTCCAAATGACGGCGATGCGGCTCGCAACCCTTCACGTCTCGTTCCCAATGAGGGCGAAAAGCGGTCTACGGAGTACCGCTTTGCCACGCTAAATGTAGGAGAAGGAATGAAAGAGAAATTAAATGAGGTATGTCAAATGATGGATGATAAAAAGATTGATATTCTCTGTGTGAATGAGACGAAGCGAAAGGGATGTGAGATTACTAGTCATGGACCTTACACGGCGTACTGGTCCGGGGTACCAATGACTAGTAGAGCCTGTCAGGGAGTTGGTCTCCTTCTTTCTCCTCGAATGGCTCAATGTGTGAAAGAGTATGATTGTGTGAATGCTAGATTAGTATGGATAAGGATGAAAGTAGGTCTGACTCGTATTTTTGTTGTGGGAGTATATGCTCCTGTGAACGTGGGATTACATAACAATAAATGTGAACAGGATGCAAGAGAGAAATTTTGGGAGGAACTGCGGGATGTTTTGAGATTATGTAATTTGAATGAAAGGTTGATTTTGTTAGGGGATTTTAATGGATGGGTAGGAGTAAGCAGAGAAGGATTTGAAAAGGTTTTAGGAAGGTTTGGTGATGAAAGCGTGAATGAAAATGGTCGAAGTCTGCTAGAAGTGTGCTTGGAATGGAATCTTTGTGTTACAAACACTATGTTTGAGCACAAAAAGATCCATATGTATACACGTGAAGCAAAGAATGTAAGAAAGAGTATAATTGATTTTGTAATAGTAGATGAAAGGCTTAGAAAGAAAGTACTAGACACTAGGGTATATCGCGGTATTGGTATTCATACGGACCACTTTCTAGTAATGACTAGAATAAGTGGTCTTATGAAAACGTGGCGAAACCGGATACATAACCCGAAAAGTGTGCTAGAAAGAATAAAAGTAGAAAATTTGCAAGATGAGTATATTAGAGATAAATACAAAAGTAAACTAAAGGAAAAGTTTTTTCATGCGGCTGATATTTGTAGTATGGAAGAATTATGGAAGACTTTTAAAAAACAGGTGGTAAATGTTGCTACAGAAATATGTGGTGTGACTAGAAGAATGAAAGTAAACAAGGTGAAGAATATATGGTGGGATAAAGATGTGCAGAGTGTAGTTCGTGAGAAGAAGAAAGCCTGGGTAGATTGGCTTGCTGTCAGAGCCAATGAGAGAATGAAGAAAGCAACGAATGAAGACATAGATATAGCCAAAGAAGAATATAAGAGAAAAAAAAAGAGATGTGAAAGAAATTGTTAGAAGAAAGAAAGAAGATCAAGAAGACGAGTACGATAGAAGATTATCGAAGGATTTCCAAACTAACTCGAAGATTTTCTGGAAGTCCATAAGATCGGCTCGAGGCAAAGCGCAAAATACAGAGCTAGTCTCGATCAGCGATAAATATGGAAGGACAGTGTATGGAGAAGAATGTATACTAGAGAGATGGAAGGAATACTTTGAAAGCTTATTTGAAAGAGAAGAGCCACAAAAATTATCATTTGTGAATGAAAGGGATCTCGAGGAAGGAGAATGCATAAGTATGATAGAAATTACAAATGCATTGAAAGGTATGAGAGCGGGTAAGTCTGCAGGATACGACAGGATTACAGTTGAAATGCTGACGGCTGGAGAAGATATTACAACTAACATCCTATACCAGCTCTTCAATCTTTGCTGGACTAATGGCCGAGTACCTATAGACTGGTGTCAGGCGGTAATTGTACCTCTCTACAAAGGGAAAGGTTCACGGCAAGATTGTAGAAACTACAGGGGCATAAGCCTCCTTAGCATTGTCGGCAAACTGTATGCGAAAGTGTTGATTGAAAGAGTAGTGAAAGTGACCGAAAAGAAAATATGGGATGCACAAGCGGGTTTTCGAAAGAGTATGGGTTGCACGGATCAAGTTTTCTCTTTACGATGCATGGCGCAAAAATTTTTGGCTAAAGGTCAGAAAGTCTTTTGCGCTTTCATTGATTTAGAGAAGGCTTATGACAAAGTGAGGAGGAATGAACTGTGGTCGGTACTATCTATGTATGGGGTAAATGGCCATCTTATTCAGGCGCTGAAATCCATTTATAAGGATTCCAGAGCCTGCGTAAGGATAAACGGGTCCTACACTGAATGGTTTAACATTGATAAAGGTGTCAGACAGGGATGTGTAGCGTCACCTTGGCTGTTTAACCTATTTATGGATAGCTGTTTGCAAGATTTGAAAAATAATGAATGTGGTTTAAGAATGAATGAGTTACTCGTCAAATGTCTTCTTTATGCCGATGATCAGGTTTTACTTGCATCGTCGGCTGAAGACTTACAGGCGATGGTAACTACTATGCATGATGCTTTTGAAAGAAAAGGTATGAAAGTAAATGTAAGTAAGACGAATGTAATGGTCTTTGAACAGGATAAATGTATGACGGAATGTAATATTTTTATAAATGGTGAGGGATTGGAACAGGTGAAAGAATTTGTATACTTGGGTGTACTGTTTACTAGTGATGGTAAAAATGATGAAGATGTTGAAAGACGAGTAAATGCTGGTAATAAAGTGAATGGGGCATTGTACGCTTTTATGAAAAGTAGGAATGTATCTAACAAGGCACGCCTAGCTGTACATAAGGGAGTATTAGTTCCCACTCTCATGTATGGCAGTGAAAGCTGGATTTGGCAGGGAAGACATGAAAGTAGCATAAATGCTGTAGAGATGAGAGCTCTTCGTAGTATGTGTGGTGTAAGTCTGAAAGATAAAATTAGGAATAGTGTTATAAGAGAGCGCTGCGGTATGAATGAAGAAGTAGTGACAAAGATAAAAAAGGGTATGCTGAGGTGGTTCGGACACGTGGAAAGAATGAGTGAAGAAAGGTTGACTAAACAAGTATACAAAGCGAGTGTGAGTGGGACGATTACAAGGGGAAGACCACGTCGTACTTTCCTGGATCAAATTGAAGATGTGTTAGTGAAAGGTCAGATTAAGAGTACGCGTAATCGTAGAGCATGCATGAAGACTGTGATGAGTGTGAATGAAGCGATGGAGGTATGTCAGGATCGTGGTTTGTGGCAATCCGTAGTCTCTGCCTACCCCTCAGGGAAACAGGCGTGAGGCTATGTATGTATGTATGTATGTATAATTTGTAGAATGAATAGATTTTTGAACCACCTTTTTCTTTAGCGACCGGCTATGGTATATAGATACATGCGCGCCGTACACGTACATCTACGTTATGCGGGCGGGCCACCGGAACCGGGTATCATCTCGAGTCGAAGCCCTCATGCAGTGAACCTCAATACAGACACTTATGCTTGCGCCGCCCAAAGCACCGACGATAGAGCGTGTCAACCTAGAGTTTATTTCTCTCGGACTCACCCTATTGCCTAATTCCGTTAGACAACTAACTCGCAGAAGGCGGCGACCGCATCCCAGTTTCTGACGCTGTTGATTATCGTCCTAGCGACAAACCTTCATTCAACACCTTGCATTGCTTTTTCTAATTAACTCTGTCAGAGATGACTTCTGCGTGGACGAAGTCGCGGGCAAAAGCTAGTTAATATAATAAACAAGTATATTGTATTTTATAATATGCATAATACTTTGGATTTTGTTTTGTTGTCTTATAAAATATATCAAAATTTCATGGGTAGCTGTTTAGAAATGAAACATTCTCTTAACCTTTCTCTACTAACTGTCTTCCTAACTCTCTTAGCCTTTTATTTGAAAAGTTTACACAATAACCACTAAACTGTGATACTAAATTTATGCTCAGTCACTTCGAGTTTTAATATACACAATTTGGGAAATCGTTCGTGGTTTACCCTTATTACAGCTAATATAAAACAGCCCCATTAATTATGTCGCTGTTGACTAATAAAGAAAAACGAATGAAGCTTGTAGCAAGACTTCTCCCGGGAGTTACATTGAAAATCACCTCTGTCTGGCGGGCAAATTAAATTTCCTACACATTGATTTTCACCGGCACAGTAATTACTTAATTTACCGATTAGTTTACCGAGTCGTGAACGCGGCCAATGGGGGAAGATTTATTGACTAATTTTATAAGGGAGCAGCTCAGGTATCGAGATATTCAATTACGGTAATTGTGCAGTAAAAAATGGCTTGAGCATAATTTCTGTAAGGAAATTGACATTGGATGTAGTAAATTTCTTTTAGTATATTTCATCAAAGAATAAACGAAAGAGGCTCAGTTATTCGAGTATTATAAATGATTATAGACTCATTCTTATTATTTTTTTTTTATTGCTTATGGTGGTAAACGAGCAAGCAGTACTCCTGTTGGTAAGTGTTACTGCCTGGACCTTTGCAGTACCAAGGGTATTGCTAGGCCGTTGCCTACCAATACAAACTCCAAACCCACTCAGTTGGGCTTCCGGCTCTCTCGCTCACCGAACGAAGCGCTATAGCATATTGCCATTACTCAGACCTCGATCTTCTGCGAGAGTGTGGTACTACCCCGGACGGACCGGCCCGCGGCTGTTGAGAGAAAACTATCAACAGCATGGTCCTACCACTATTACATACAAATATCATTGTTTTAACATAATGATTTCTAATATTCAAGCGAGTATTACATATTTGAAATAAAACTATTTATACGGTTCATGGGGAGGACTTCCCGTCTATATATATATATATACTAGATTTTGCCCGCGGCTTTGTCCACGCAGAAGTCATCTCTGACAGAGTTAAATAGAAAAAATAATGCAAGGTGTTGAAGGTTTGTCGCTAGGACGATAATCAACAGCGTCAGAAACTGGGATGCGGTCGCCGCCTTCTGCGAGTTAGTTGTCTAACGGAATTAGGCAATAGGGAGGGTCCGAGAGAAAATACTCTAGGTTGACACGCTCTACCGTCGGTGCTTTGGGCGGCGCAAGCGTGAGTACCTGTATTGAGGTTTACTGCATGAGGGCTACGACTCGAGATGATACCCGGTTGCGGAGGCCCGCCCGCACAACGTAGATGTACGTGTACGGCGCGCGTGTGTCTATATACCATAGCCGGTCACTAAAGAAAAAGGTGGTTCAAAGTTCTATTCATTCTACAAATTATATTGCCAATAATATACTATTTACGGTATGACCATGGGATAAAAATATTATTATCGCCACCCTTTATTTGACTGTTTCGTTTCACCAGCAGAGTTGCGACCTCGTTAGATATGATTTATTATTTGAATTACAGAGTGAACATTTTTGAAGCTAAACTTACCTGTATCTTAAACCATTAGGAAAGAACCTATTGCCGTCTATTATGTGTATCGTGTGAATTCTCACGCCGGCACTGGCCGCCACAACGGCACTGGTGCGGGATTGATGGAGAGGGTGAGGGAAACACGTGTTTATTTATTTTTACCGAAGAATATTTGTACGTAATTTGAAAAGAATCGATAAAGAAACCTTTTCTCCCCATACACACTTTGCCTCTTTGTTACACCCCCTTAGGGGCGGAATTCATAAAATCCTTTCATATTGAATCTCTATGTCATAAATAAAAACGTGCTTCAAAATTTAATGTTTCTAGCTTTAATAGTTTCGGCTTGGCTACCGCCAAACGTTTGAACGACTCATTACCATGAGTCGTTCAACCCGCTTCGCAGGCCTAATTTACACAACCAGAGGGTGAAAATTGACAAATGCCGGATATTACCCTAGAATATTTGATTCGACTCGTAATTTGAAAAGAATCAATAAAGATTTTTTTCTTTTCATACAAACTTTGCCACTCTACTCCACCTCCTTAGTATTTCGTTTAATTTCGTATAATCCTTTCTTAGTGAATCTCTACGTCATATATAGAAACCACTGTCAACATTTCAAGTTGCCAGCTTTAATAATATCGGCTTGGCGCTAATGATTTAATGAGTCGTCCAACCCGCTTTGCAGGCCTAATTTACACCCCCAGAGGGTGAAAATCAACAAATGCAGAAACACGTGTTTATTTATTTTTACTGAAGATAATTTGTACGTAATTTGAAAAAAATCGATAAAGATTTTTTTCTCCGAACATTTTTTAAATTGACATAACTTTTGTTTTATAAACCAATTGACATAAAATATAGCCTAAATGTTAAGTGAAGCTTATCACAATATATTAGTGAAAACCGCGTCTAAATCGGATAAGCCGTTTCTGAGATTAGCGTGCACAAACACACAGACAAACAGACAAACAGATAAACAGACAAACAGATAAACAGACAAAAATTTTAAAAATTATTGTTTTGGGTTCTATTAGTGTTGATAAAGGTCCCAGTAATATTTTTTTTCATATATCTTCCATGTACAGACAGCGACCCGTTACATTTTTATTATATGTATAGAAGAAGATATAGATAGATATACTAAATATGATTTTGGGCAAATTTTTCAATGATCAGATGAATTCCGAAAGATCAGAAAAAACAAATTATTCATCAGGTATATCGTAAATTTATTTATCAGGTATATAGAAACATAATAATTAGATATAAAATAAGCAATAAAAATAAGTTTTACAGTAGCTACATAGAATACTCTCTTCTCCAGCATATTAGAGATTTATATGTGGTAACTCAGATTTGTAAGAGCTAATATACAAATTGATCAGGATAGATTTTATATAAATTGATCATGATATATTTTATATAAATTGAGGTCGTGTATAAATTACAGCTACAAATAATACAGTTATAAACTATTAAATAAAATTAATCTGGGTATATAAATAATAAAGACATGACCTGAGACATATATAATGAATAGTTTATATAATAAGGAATTAAATAAAGATACAGTACCCATTCTACTGTAAATTTCGTAAGAAACAACTAGAACATATATAAGAGAAGACAAATTTAAACAAGCTAACTCTCACGGAGAGCGTAATACCATTATCCCTACTATTATAGAAGCTTATGCCTAATAGTGGAAGAAGAAGACTATATATTTTTCTTGTCATTTGATTCAAAAGACGAAGAAAATATATAAAGCAAGCGTCATTGGGATGAATACAAGGGGAAGACCTCGTCATAACTTTCTAGATCAAATTGGCAATGTATTGACGCGAGGTTATATTAAGAGTATGCGTCATCGTAGAGCATGCATGAAGATTATTATGAGTGTGAATGAAGCGATGAGAGTATGCCGGGATCGTGGTTTGTGCCAATCCGTAGTCGCTGCCTACCCCTCTAGGAAACAGGTGTGAGGCTATGTATGTATGTGATTCAAAATAACAAAATTATATTTTCTGTTCTCGTACTATTTCAAAAATGTAAGCTGCCGAGCTATTTGTAAACATGTCCTGAGGGTTGTTCTATTTATGCCACCGAAGACAAAGATCGGGTATCGGTGGCCCGCTCGTACGGTTAAGAACAAAGCAAACACCTCGTTTGCAGGGTGGGTCCATGGGGTTGCGCGCCGCCTCTTCTGTCGCCCCGGACCGATTTGTCGGGTGGCGACCACATCCATGGTCCACCTTGTAAAAAAAAAAGGGTTGTTCTATTTATGTGTTAATGGCTTTCTGGTCTAATAATAGATAATGATAGGTATCTTTTCAATTATTAAATTAAATAAAATCTTAGTTTCAAAGAAGTAAAAAAAACAGTATTGACGTCCCCCAAAGGAATAAGGCACATTTTTATATCATAAATGTTATTTGGAAGTAAATAAATAATATATTTAAGTGTATGTAGTGCATACAAGAGCGGTCACTAGTTAGTCACTGAGTGGTTACATTGAGTATGTATGCCGGCTTAGTGCCACTTAGTTCTAATTATATATTCATGTTGATCAAAAGAATGGGTACTTGGAAAATCCTACAAATGGACCCGATATTTTTTTCAGAATCAGTACATTAAAGGCAAGCACTCGTGAGTTAGAACGGTGCTTTTGACGACCGAATGACCGGCTCTCTGCTAGAAGGGCTCTTTAAGCGGCCCCTGGGATAGTACTTATACATGATTTTATATTCTGACTAACTATGCTGGCAATATGAGAAAAGTTAAATTTTTACTACAATATTAGATACATTGAATCACTACTACTAAATACTTATTCTATAATACACGACACATGCTGATTATCGTTACGGTATAATGACTCCTAATGTTTACGCGAGTATTACACATTTGAAATAAAACTACATTTACGGATTCTATTGCGTTTATATTTGATTTATAATTTCCCGACGTTTCGAACACTTTACAGTGATCATGATGTGAAACACCGCCGTCACACTAAGTCTCCAGTCTGTGAGCATAGTCAGGACCGCGCCCGCCATTACATCAGGTTTGATAAGCCACAAATCCTCGCAAAAGAACACCGATACCTGCCTAGAATGGTTCGCGAGGCTATTGAAATCAAAAAACATAAAAATTTCAATAGGGAGGATGGCTGGGTATTATCATCAAGCTGGGATCCTGTTATTCACTTAATTAAAAATAAAACTAAGAAAACCACCACAAGACTGCAAGACACTGTGAGCACTTATTGTATAGATTTGACCCACAATAATAGTTAAATT
Source organism: Lymantria monacha (assembly GCA_905163515.2). Classification (NCBI taxonomy): domain Eukaryota; kingdom Metazoa; phylum Arthropoda; class Insecta; order Lepidoptera; family Erebidae; genus Lymantria; species Lymantria monacha. The sequence continues at coordinate 18,875,193 of LR991094.1, read as the reverse complement.
TTAATTTAATTTTAGTAAGATAAAGTAGGCCGCCACTCTAAAATTCAATAATAAAATTAGTATCATGCCTCCTGAGTTTTCTCGCCGGATCTTTCTCAGTGTGGCCGTGTTCCGATCCGGTAGTAGCTGAATAGTTTCTGTTAGTTTTGTAAAAATTGTAAAATTGCCACAATAATAATTATCATAAATTAAATACCTTAATAATAACAAATCATGAACAACATAAATTTTATATATAGAATCATTCTCTTTTAGTACTGGCAATGAATTTGTATTAATTTTTGTATAAAATGTGGGTCAAAATTTAATATCTTATAGGGTAGATATAAATAAATTTCTGTAATAACAATGACATATTGGACGTAAGACACCTCAGTCCTCCCGTGACCATGATCACTGTAAAGTGTTCGAAACGTCGGGAAATTATAAATCAAATACAAACGCGATAGAATCCGTAAATGTAGTTTTATTTCAAATATAATTACGGTGTTTTACAGAATTTCATCACTATAGTCTATCTAATCTAAGAAGTGCACTTTGACAGCTGTCTGAGTAAGTTGTCTAGGTATGTGAACCAAATAATCGCTATCAAAAATATCCGATTTTACTGAGAAATCGATATTGATTCTTTATAGTTAATAATTGGTTTATTTTTTATTTTTCAAAAAGGTGATGAATAAATTAAGTGCTAAAAATTAGTACTAAACAAATTTAATTATTTCAACATAGAATCTATTCATCATATTTAGTAGGATTAGGTTAATTAAAAACAAAAACTGGATTTGAAAATGGCTATTTATTAAGAACTACTACTATTACTTGAATTATCAGCGTCGCGATCATTAATAATTATTTCCTCATCAATCAAAGTGTCGAAATGTACATCTCTGTCAAAATCTCTATTCGATTAATTATATTATTCTAATATTTTTATCGATTTTTTGGATATTCGTGAATTGGAAGTTGTCAAGCCATACTGTATAGAACGTGATGACGTGACATTGTTAGGTCGTCACTAACAATTACTATTTACCATGTTATTTCTATTTTAAATTAGTTTTACGAGTTTCAACATTAGATTATTGTACAAGAAAGTCACCCGCAATGTTAATTATGTAAATAACTTAATAGTTGTTTATAATTTCAGATTTAGTGTTTACAATCATGTGTATATGTTTGACCGAGGTTATTGTGTATTAAAAAATGCAAAACGTCAAAATGCACTTCTTAGATTAGATGAACTATAACAATCCTATGAAGACCCAATTTTTGGGATTGTAATCAAAACATATGGATTATCGATGGAACTTATTAACATTTATCGTCTCTTACTTTGATATTTATTTTATTAACTAATTTATTATTAATTTATCTAACTAATTTATTATTTATTTAACTAACTAATTTTATTTAACTAATTATTTTTATTAAACTAACCAATTTTTATTATTTATTTATATTTTCATTTAACTAACAAATTTATTATTTATTTATGTTATTTTATTAAGTTTTATATGACACAAGTGTACAATAAAACTAGGATGAGTTTATGTCTACCATTACCAAAATCCAATCAATCCAAACATCATTCCGATCTTATCGCCATTACTCGGGATTACCAAAGTATGTACTCTTCTATCATCTCATTTCTTGTAAAAAAAATTGATAATAGTTTTATGACTGGCCGTTTGCATGACATCAACTCTCCTTGGACATATTATTATCGAACAAATGATATCATTTGAAATTGGCTCACGTCAATATTAAGGTCTTACTCGACTTTTACGAGGCTCACGAGAAATGTTGGTAATATTTGTAGCCGCTACCATACAGCAAAAACAATTCAAGTTACTTTATTTTATATAAACGAATAATAATAAAAAGAATTACTGCAAAATGGCGTCGTGGTTAAAATATCGACTTTTTGTGCCAGTACCGCGGGTTCGGTTGCCACGCAGGACAATACATTGTGTGATCCACAAAGTGTTGTTCTGAGTCTGGGTGTAATTTGTCTCCATTAATTGCATGTATGTAAAGTCCCCCGCAATACAGGATTATTTCCTTATGCTGTCTTTTTATAAACAAAAAAAAAACAATCTTATTGATATTGTTTCAGTGGGATATGCACGTAAGAGCGGATCATAAATTTCCAGATTGGAATTTTATTGAATTAGATTTTGATTTTGATAGTTGTGCTTCTATATACCTTAAAGATCAGGGACATCTGGGTGAATTGTTTAAACAAAAAAATTGGCGTTTAAAATCACATTTTCGCTTCATTGTTTCACGATATTATGATTAACAAGATTTCCCAATAAACAGACAATAAACATTTCTGTGTCTTCTCTTTCCGTGTGGTGATGGAGTAAGAATACTATTAACTACCCCATATCTTACCCGTGGGTGATCGTACAAGACGACTAAAGGATATAAAACGCATATAACATCTATGCAAGAGAAGGAAAACTCGAAACAAAACCCTATACCAACACGTCTGACCAGCGCGGTATAGTAGGTTAATTTCCCTCCCATTATGGAGGAGACTCGAACCCAACAGTGGGACATTTATGGGCTGTAATGATGATGATGCTGATGAAACATTTCTGCATATTAGCTTGGTAGTTACTCAAATCAATGCGTACAAATAATGAAATAAATAAGCAAACTTCTCAGTTTCATATTAACAAACTTTATTCCAAATTATTACTACATACTTTTTTATTGATTGATATACCAAAGTAACAACGTTTCTATGTCATAGTTATTCAAAATATTGTCCAATTCGCTGAAGTTTATGGTTATTGCTGTTTTTTCATAAACCGTTTTGTATCCATATTTACAACTAATATATATCTATGCGATGGAGCTTCATGTTATGATAAATGCTTGTTTTCCAAAGATAGCTAGGTACTAATTTAGATAAATGAGAAGCAACATTTTAACCAATAACGATAATAAAAGAACCTCAGAGACTTACAATAGGATATTATATTTTTTTAGTATAAAGGTAATCTTAAAACGCAAATCCTTACTTAAATATAAAAAAAAAATATACGAATCCTTAGAGTTATACACAGTGAAATATATAAAGATTGCTAATTTGGATATAATAATATCATGATCTGGTAGATAGTCGCAGAATTCCGGGCCGGCCATGGATGTTAAAGAAACGGCGGTCGGTCCAATGGCGATGGGGAGGAAAAGAAAAGGTGGGTTATAAGGACACACACCGCGCTTTCGTCACCCCGGACGGAATTGGCGTGGTGAGACCAAGCTATAGCCTGCCTGAAAAAAAAGTATTCGTTGAGATTATAGTCATCATCATTCTCCTACTCTTATCCCAATTACTTGGGATCGACACAATATGTACTCTTCTTTCATAGTACATACTGTAAAAGTTATTGGCAATAATTTTATGACCGGCCACCTACTAGACGACAAAGCTCCTTCAGAATGTAATTGTTGACCAAACGGCATCAGATGGAGTTGCTACAGGTTGTTATAAGGCTCTTAGACATCTATTACGACATTTACGAACAAGTAAGGGTTGGTAGTATTCGTAGCCGCTAACACACAGCTTGAGATTATTATTTAATACAATAAAAAATAAACTATTCTTAATATAGTGATAAAGATATAAGTACTACTACGACGATACATCAATGAACAATAATATAACCATCTCAACTGTACTAATAGAGGACGAAGTTTATCAGTTCGAAGCACGTTTTGCCTGTTACGAGAACTTCATTAACGCACACTATTCTACCGGGAATTTATGCTTAGTGACAATAATGATGTTACTAGTGAATTATTACGTGACTGTATTAGTATGTATCTAATATTCGGCAGACGGCATAAGTTTCTTGATTGATATCACTACTAGTTTGTTAGTTATAATACGAATACATGTTACTTTCAAAGGTACGTAAGAAAGGAATCATAAAACATGAAAGGTAACGGTTAAAAAAAGGTTTAACATAGAAACTATTATAAAACTATTTTAAGATATCTGGATTATCTTTAGAAAAAGTATTCACATTTGAACTATAGAAACGAGACAGAAAAATTGAGAGAAGTTTTTTAATATTAAGAAATTATAAATTTGAACACGATAAATTTCATAAATGTCTTTGTATGAAAAAAAAAAACATTATTCTTTCTCTCTATATTTTATTATATATTGTTATAATATGAAACAAAAATATATGATCAAATACTCTAACCAAGTAGAGATTATTATTAAGGATTTTATATAAATAGCTTCACGGCCCGCCTTTGCACACAAACAATTTCAACGATACTCAAACTTCGTAATGCAATAAAATATTGATCAGTTTTGATCGCTGCTGTTGCATCTCTGTTATCGATGAAAATAGAAATAATATAATTTTAATTAGAAAAATCTATTTGCTTACCCAGCCTCAGTGGATCCTTTGAGTTTGGTATATAAATGTATTTTTGAGCTAGAGCTATATTAGAATATACTAGTGGTTCATAAGCATTATATTATTCGCATATCAAACGGTAACTGAGCGAATATTGACAAAACTGGCGATTGTAACTGAACCATCACTTCTTAATGACTGTAGGATTAAGTTAAATAATTGATATTTATTGCCCTACTATTACATTTTTAAGATAGCACCCCGCACTAAGTAATTCATATTTGTGTGACTGGGTACTTCACAAACATATCTACTATTATACTCGTTCCAACCATTTATTTTACTTTTGGCAGGTCGAATTCTGATCAATTAGTGTTGTACCAATGTATTACGGATACTATGTTTTGTAATAATTGATTTTAGTCAGGAAGAACTTTTAATCGATTTAACACGGATATTTTATTTTTGCTTAAATACATATTTCATATTATTTAAAAACTTCACTTCTGTAAATATATTTGTTATTTGGGCACATTAATTTTTGCATACCCACTAATTCAGTCCTCCCAAAATATTTTACTTTGTACTTTGCAAAATAAAAAATAACTACTTTTTGAAGCATTTTTCCATTAAGCGGGGTCCGCTGCTCCAAACTTTACTTAGAGACAATGGCGCCCTCGTCTGCGGTAGTAAATCACTAATTTTCTCATCCAGCCTACCCCTTTTTTTTTAAGCCGAATTGGCAACACTGAACGGCGCGCCGGCGACGCCATTTTGTTGTGTTGTCTGTCACTCGCAACAAGACTCCCGTGCTAGTCACATTTCTGTTCGCTGAGTGCTCTTTCATATTTTTCATACGCTGTGTTGAGTATTTATATTCCACCGTATTGATTTCATTGTTCTTACTTTGATTGAGTTCAGCGTATCGTTCCTCCCAGTAAGATTTTACTTGCAAAATGGCGAAAGGTATGGTGCTTAAAGGACAATCCAGAGAGTTAGTGCTGCGGCTTCGTGAATTTTTTGAAAAGGAAAGCCGCAATGGCGGATTCCTTATACCAGTAACCCAAGTTAGAGACCGTGTTGCAGCAGCATTAGGTATTAGTGCTCCAACGGTGGCGAAAATCACTAAAGAAGCCTATGGTAGTAGTGGTATTGAACAGAACAAGCTATCTACGCGTAAGAAAAAACGTCAGCCCCGTAAAGTGACAGCAATTGACAGTTTTGATACTGATGCTATTCGTCGTCATATATACAATTATCACATAAGCAAAGAGATTCCTACTTTGAAAAAATTAGTAGCGTCTCTACGAAATTGTGGCTTGTTTCGTGGTCAAAATAGCAATTCACAGCGAGAAAAGGCTATACCTTGTCTCGCTGTGAATTTTTAAGACAAGCGAAGAAAATAGAAGACTGGTCGAATGTCGTTTTCACAGATGAAACTTGGCTCAATGCCAATCATTCCATACCAAAAGGTTGGACTGACGACACTGCTGCTTCTACTTCTGCAGTGCCAATGGGGAAAGGTGAACGCCTCATCATTTGGCATGCGGGAACTACAAAGGGATTTGTACCAGACGCTCTGTTAGCGTTCAAATAAAAAAAAAACAGGAGACTATTATGAGGAGATGAATGCGGACGTGTATGAAAAGTGGTTCAGAGAAATGCTTACATCACTTGAAGAGCCATCAACAATATTTATTGATAATGCACCCTATCACTCTCGCCAAATTAATAAAATGCCAACACAGGCCAACAAAAAACACGAGATTATAAACTGGCTTCGTGATAATGGGGAAGATGTGGACGAATCCCTACTAAAAGTAGAATTACTTAAAATATTAAAAAGTAAAAAGCAGCCAAAACGATATGTCATCGACGAAATGGCAGCAGAATATGGGCATGTTGTAATCAGAATTCCTCCGTACCACTGTCAATATAATCCAATTGAAATGATCTGGGCACAAGTCAAAGGACACGCCGCAAGAAACAATACAACTCCTCCTTTCACAGCAAATAAAATGCTTGAACTTTTAAAAAACGCATGTGCTAGTGTGACGCCTGAAAACTGGGCGAGTGTCGTCAACAAGACAAAAAATATGATATTCTCTGATTGGGATCGGGAAATTGAATTTGACAACATACCTACACAAGAGTTAATAATAAACACTGCAGGTGATTCAAGCGACGATTCGAGTTCGTATGAAGAATCCGACGATTCGTTATAATAAAATAATATTAAAATATTTTGGTTGTTTTATTTCATGTTATAGGTATGATGAGAAGATTTTTATATCTCCCTGATACAATTTTAACGTGTTGTCTATTACAACAATTCAAAACTCAGTTGTCAGCTGACTTAACTGCAAATAAGTGTAATCGATTATTTGCGATTCATTAGTTTGCACCGAATACTTTTGATCCTGTCACTAGATGCGATAGAACGTAACTTTTTTTATAACGGAAATGAATTATCACTTAAATTTTATGAATAGAGCTATTTACGGAATATTAATGTATTTAGTGGGTAATAGTTAAGATATATAAATATTATTGGGCAGTTTATATATTTCTCTGTTCACTCGTTTCAAAGTTAATAATTGCGTATAATGAAACAGTTACGTCCTAAAGCATGTGTCAAAAGTAAAATAAATGGTTGGAACGAGTATAGTGCATATAAATTATACGCAGACTCAGAAGTGTGTGTGTCTAAATTATTTTTGAATAGCACATATAATTGTCCTGAATTGGGATCTAATACGCTATACTTGACACGATAAGTTGATATTTAGAAAAATCCGTTACCCATGCAGTCGTAATTAATAAATTATTTGCATTTTCAAGTCTTCCATTGGCCGTCTCGCATCATTGATGTCTTTTGTAAAATCTATTTTGTATATAAATTGTGCATATAAATTAATACTGCCTAAAAGGCAGCTACATCTGGGTTGCTATGTGGTAGCGGCTACGAATACTACCAACCCTTACTTTGCTTTTTTTTTTTTTTTTTTTTTTTTTTTATTGGTGGGCTATGGGTGCGTCTCGCCCCGCTGAATCGGTCCGGGGTGACGGAAAGGCGGCGCGTGACCATAGACCCATCGTAAAACCTTCTCTCTTCGCCGTGCGAGCGGACCACCGGTACTCGATTTTAACTTCGGTGGCCCGCCCGGCGGTTTACCCTCGCGGGTTCCTCTCGTCGACGCCCCGACAGATTTCGCCGTCGGGGCGTCGCCCTCACGCGGTGGCCTCACGTCGGGTGACCGGACAATTCCCCGGTCCGATCACCCGAGGCCTCGGTTAGGGCGGCATCAGGCGCAGGTATTCGCGCCTGCGCCGCCCCGGCCGCTGACGGCGGCCCGGGTCGCGGGATTCCTCCCGGACTCGTGCCGCCGCCTCCTTCTGCGAGATGACAGCCTCGCAGAAGGCGGCGACCGCGTCCCAGTTCCTGACGCTGTCGACCATCGCTCTCGCGACAGCCGGCAGCGTCAGGTCGGCACCGATAACAGCGACGAGGTCACGGCGCTGCCGGTCAAAGCCCGGACACGCCTCCAGCGTGTGTTGCGCCGTGTCCTCGTCACTGCTGCAATGGTGGCAGAACGAAGTCCACTCCCTACACGCGACCGTGTGCAGGTAAAAGCCGAAGCATCCGTGCCCCGACAACACCTGCACCAGTCGAAAGGAGAGGACACCGTGCCGCCGCTCCATCCACTCCATCAATACGGGCCGGAGAGCCTCGACGGTGACGACACCGTGTCTAGGCCTCTCCAGCCGCGTAGCCCAGCGGGCGATGACGTCTCGGCGGGCGGCCTCGCGCCAGGTGGCTATCTCGCTCAGCGATGGGGAGCCACCTTCGTCGCGCAGTGAGGTCACCCGCCGGTAGAGGTCGGAGAGCATCTCCGCCTCTAGGTCCCACGGGGGTGTCCCGGCCAGTAGGCATGCCGCCTCGGTCGATACCGTGCGGTACCCGCGAATGGCTCTGACCACCATGACTCTCTGGGGTCTCCACAGAACAGCCCTGAGCTGGACGTTCAGAGCCCTCGCCCACACGGGTGCGACGTACATGGCCATAGAACGGATCACCCCCGCATACAGCCGTCGGCCTTCGAAGCTGGGTCCGCCCACGTTCGGCATGAGCCGCGAAAGGGCGGACGCCGCGCCGACCAGCCGGGAAGCAATTCGGCGAAAATGCTCCCGGAACCACCATCGCCCGTCGAGCACCAGACCCAAGTACTTCATATGGGCCTGGATGCTGATGTGGACGGAGTTGACGACTAGCGAGACGCCGATTGGCGGCCTTACGCGTGGCCCATGGAACAATAGGGCCTCCGTCTTATTTAGGGCCACCCTGAGCCCCAGCGCCTCGATTCGCCCGACCATCTCCTCGGTGCCGAGAGTGGCCAGGCTCGCCGCCTCTTCGAGTGTCCTGCCCCGGGCTGTGACGAGCGTATCGTCAGCGTAGCATATCACGCTCAGCCCGGGGGGGAGACTCCCTCTCAACGCCCAGTCGTACCCGATGTCCCACAGAGTCGGCCCCAGAACCGACCCCTGTGGAACGCCGCACGACATGGACGTCCGCACAATGTCCCCTGCGGGACTCGCGCAGAGGACACTGCGCCCCTCCAAATAGTCCGCTACCAGCCGCCTCAGGTACAAGGGCACCCCATGAAATCGGAGCGCCTCCCTGATGCAGCTGAATGGCAGACTATTGAATGCGTTGGCGATGTCCAGCGACACCGCCAACAGCACTCCCCCGCCGGTGACAGCCTCCGCGGCCGTCTGCCTCAGTCGTAGCAGGGCCCCGATGTTCGAACGTCGAGGAGCACGATGGGCCTGTAGGCCGACGGCGAATCCGGGGGCCGTCCCGGCTTTGGCAGGAGAACCAACCTCCCCTCCTTCCAGCACTCAGGGAACCGTCCAGACGCCAAACAGGCGTTGTACAGCTGCCTGAGGCGAGGCTCGAGGTGCTCAAGGAGCGACGTCAGCACCCGGACTGGTATTCCGTCCGGGCCGGGGGCCGTGGTCGCGGAACGAATCCGCGCCACAGCTGCTCCCACTTCCGTCTCCGTCACGGGCGGAACACTCTCGTCGTCAGCCTCCCGGTCTTGTTCTGGCGAGGCCATGACCGGGGGCGTGTGTTCCGACTGCCGTGGAAACAGCTCCTCGACCACCCTACAGAGGAAGTCGGGCTGGAGGGTCTCGGTGAGGGGGGGGCCCTGCGCGCGAAGCTTATTCAGCGACGCGCGATACGGGCGACCCCAGAGGTCACGGTCGAGACCGTCCAACATCTCCTGCCAACTCGCACTCTTGGCGGCTCGGATGGCCAGCCGAAAGGCCGTCCGCGCATCGCGGTACGCCTCGTACAGCTGGCCCTCCCGCTCAGCGTCGCGGTGACGCCGCCGGCTGCGGGTGTAGGACCTTCGGGCTCTGATACATGCCGCACGAAGGTCCGCCAATCTTGGGGACCACCAGTAGACCCCCTGCCTCGGAGGTAGACGCCGCCGCACTCTGGGCATGGCCGCATCGCAGATCTGCGTTAACACACTGCGGATGCGGACAGCCTCGGCGTCCACCCCGTCCGCTGGGGGCGGTGAGGACAGCCACGTGTGAACGATGGCCGCCTCCGCCAGTAGGTCCCTGTCAAGACGACCCACAGCCCACCACGGAAACGCGGGAGCTCCGTCCGCCCTGTGACCCCTACCGGGGTCCCGGAGAGGGGAGACCTCCATCCGGATGTACCGGTGGTCCGATAGGGTCTCCGCCTCCTCCAGGACACTCCAGTTCCTCACCCGTGGTGCGACAGCAGGGCTAGCGAACGACAAGTCCACTATCGACCCGCCCTGCTGCCGCACACACGTGTTCACTGAGCCCCTGTTAAGAACACAGAGGCCCAGTGAAGCCGCCCACTCGATGACCGCCCGCCCGCGGTCGTCCGTCATAAGGGACCCCCACGCCGTGGATTTGGCGTTGAAGTCCCCCAGAACCAGGACGAGGCCCGGTGCCAGTCGCCGTATCGAGGCCTCCAAGTTGGTGAGGGAGGCCCTGAAATCGTCCATTCTCCTGGTAGGGGAGAGGTATACGCTGTAGAGCGTGACCCCTCCCCACTCCGCCGCGACAAATTCCTCGCCCCTATCCAAAAGAGACAAGGACGGGAAGTGCCGCTGCGTAGAGACGACGATTGCCGCAGTACCGTTTCGGCTGACCACCCAATTGGGGCGATCAGGCACGCAGTACGGTTCCGCGACTACGGCTGCACCAATCGACCACTCCGCCATGGATTGCAGGAGTAAGTCCTGCGCACCGGCGGAGTGGTTGGTGTTGGCTTGCAAGAGGTGGTGCATGGATGGTGTAGCCATTAACGGGCTGTATCCATGACCTCCCCCTCGCCGGCGGGCGATCGGACCGCGCTAGGAGCGGGAGCGGCCGTGGTCGGAGGGCCGCCCCGCCCCTTTGGGGCCGAAGCTGGAGGTTTGCACGCCCCAGAGCCCATGCGGTGCTTGGCGGGCTTATTGCCCGCCGCACACGCGGGGCAGTGGGGCGGGGCGGCGCAAGATGCCGCCACGTGCCCGGTTTGACCGCAGCGGAAACACAGTCCGCCGCAGTCGAAGCAATTAGTGCACGTCGGTCGAGTATGTCCGACCGCCATGCACTTATAGCACCTCGCAGGCCGGTGCTCAAGCACGGTCACCCGCGCCGAGCTCCAGCCCACGAGGAGCCTGCCTGAGCCGGCCAGTTGCCTGACCGACTCCACCGGGCACTGCGCCCAGGCGGCACCTACGCCGCCCGGACCGGGGCGGATGACACCAACCCGGACGGTGTCTATGGGACACCCGGTTCTCGAGGCAATAGCCTCCCGGATGTCTTCCACCGTCACGGAGTCGTCCAGACCCGCGATGCGCATTTCGGCGCACTTGACGGGCCTGGCGATCCTGATGCCACCCTCCTCGGCAAACAAACCTCGCAGCTTGTCAGCCACGCTGTCGGCCGTCTTGGAGCCCTCGGCCCCGGGGAACTCGAGGATTCGAGCCCCTGTCCGGCCCTTGCGGGTCCTGGCTTCGACGCCTCCAATATCGGAGACGTCTAGCTCCCGCCGGGCCTTCCTCAAGACGGCCTCGTAGCTGAGGCCCTTCTTAGCCGCCTCAGGCAGCACAGTGATCACCACTGCGGCTGTCTTCGGCGACTTGAGCCCCTTGCGCGGCCTCTTCTTCTTACCGGCTCCTGCCTGTGGAGCGGGAGCGGGGACCTCAGCGGCGCGCTTGGCCTCCGCTCTCCTCCTCTGACCGCGACTCTTCCGGTCGCGCTCGGCCACCTGCCAACCCTCGGGCGCAGCAGGCGCGACAGGCGCGGAAGGCGCAGTCGTTGACGCGCTGGTCGTCGCTGGCGGTGTTGTTGCCGACGACGACTGCGGTCCGGCAGGAGCCGGTACCGTCCTCTTCCTTGGCTTTGGCGCGGGCCCCTTGGGCCTGGGCGCCGCCGCGGCCGCGGCGTAGCTGCCCCCCACGCGGCCACCCTGACAAGGCAGCGGGGCGGGGGCTGATGCCACATGCGGCCGCCTGTCCGTGGCGAGAGGCGGCCGGACACGTGGTTCCGGAGGCAACCTTGCCTCCAGAACGGCCATGCGCGCATCGACGAGTTTTCCGACAGCGTCGATGATTTGGCGCAGGGTCTCGTCCGTTAGGCCTCCCACCGCAAGTATCGGGGTCGGCTGGGCCTCTTCGGGGGCCCGTTCCGCAGCGTCTGGCGGCTTTGGCACCGCAGGGACGCTAGCCGGCGGCATGCGGTCCGCAGCGAGAGGCGTCATCCTCACCACGGGGACCAGTTTCGCCGCGGCGGCTGGGCCAGCGCCAGCCAGCGACGTGCGCTTCGCAGCGGCTGGCGTCTTTCTCGCCATGGGCACGGGTGTTACCGTCACACCAGTGCCCAACGTCGTCGGCACCGCGGCGCGAGGCGGCTTTGGCGCTGCAGCGGCCGCTGAGTGGCCGGCCTTGGCCGGTGGCGCAACTGGCGCAGGCGGCGCGAGCAGCGCCATTTGCGCCTTTAGGTCGGCCACGTCCTTTAATAACTGGCGGTTTGCCCGCCGCATCCCCGCCAGCATATCCCCCAACTGCCGGTTCCGGGTCCGAATGGCGGACATCTCGCCATTAAGGCGGGCATTTTCGGCCCGCAGGTCGGGGGGGTCGCCGTTGGCGCGGGCAGCAACCGCCGCCGCCCTTTCCTCTCCCGAGGCCCCTCGCCCTCTTCGGGAGGCGACCTTAGGTGGCGGCATGTTGGCCACGCTCCCTTCAGAGTCGGCACCCGAGCTGCCACCCTTACTCAGGCGGCGCTTCCTCTGCGAGGGGAGGGCCTTCTCCTTGGTCGTCAGCGTTGTCGCTGTCGGCGCCGGGCTCTTTGCCACAAGACGCGCTGACGACCTGGCAGGGGCTTCAACAGCCGGCCTGCTATCCTTCTTGGACGGCCCTGCGGGAATGTCACTGCCCTCGCCCATTTTGGCGGTAGAACCGCCACCCCCGTCTTCTCCGGACGGCTCTGCGACATCGCTGTCGCCCTCGTCCGTCGACGGCTCCGTTTCGGCTCTACCGCCGTCCTTCCTCGCTTCCGCGGCGGCAGCCTTTCTGCGCGCTCGCCGCTCCTCCAAACGCCGTTTGAAGCTGGAGGTCTTCCCCCGGCTCCTCCTGGGCGACCTCCGCTTCGATGTTGTTTGGGCCTCTGCGTGTTGTGCCGGACCCTCGGCGGACGCCTCGAGTCCCGAGGACGAGGCGTCGTTTCGGTCAGTTTTCCGTTGGCATGACCGGGCCTTAACCCTTACTTTGCTTGGGGATGTCGTAAAAGACAACTACAAGTTTTATATCGACCTGAAGCAACTCTACCTAATACCGTCTGGTCAACAATTATATTCTCAACACGGGTTGACGTCAGACAACCGGCTGGTCAAAATTGCTGCTACTTTTGCTATGTGTATGTACGATAGAATATATTGCGTCAACTCCAATTGCTTGAATTAGGGTTCTTACCTTAATTCTATCGTACGTATCTAGCTCTTGCTAGATAATGTTTTATAAACTACTAGCAGACCGGGCCACGCGTTGCTGTGGCTTAGGTTAGCCTCAGTAACATTTTTTTTTTTATTCTAACAAATTTTAGCTTATATGAAGCGTTTGTGTATTTAACATAGCACCATCTATTAAATACTTACTGAATCCAGTCAACAAATTCCGCCATCTTTTAAAATCCTTTTGATATAACATATGATTTTGACTGTCAAATATTAGACAAATAATTTGCAATAAAATAATATTACTATAAATTGAGATTTAAGCTATCTTATCTTTTAAGTTGGATCAAGCTACACATGCTGTGCAAATTTGGTTTAAATCGGTTAAGTAATTTATGAGTCCATCGCGGACAAACAACGTGACACGTAATTTATATATATTAAGATAATAAAGAGCTCCATAATGCCCTCATATCTTTTTAAGTCATCGTGTGAGATTTGATGAGACAAAAGGACACGCTCGATAAAAAAATGTATCTAATATTACAAATCACCTTTTTTAAATGTTCGATTAATACTATCTATCACTCCTCCATCTAGTGACGTGGCTGCTTATTTATAAGTTGATGTTTGGATATAGGCCAATATGGATAATGTCATAATCGTCACATTTAACAGACGTTATCAGTAATTTTCAAACGCAGATATAATTTTTTATATTAAAATTTTAAAATTTATGTGAAATTAAATACTTTTATCGAAATAACTATATCCAAGTAAAGTCACTTCCTAACTGAATGTGAGTGTCTAAATGTAGGAACATGACGACGCTCTGCACTTAAGATCGGTCGAATGTACAAGATGCAATGTACTTATTGTTCAAGTTCCACTGGGAATTTCCGATTCCGAAGTGTACTTTCTTTTACGAAACAATGTTTCAGCCATTTATATAATGGAAAACTTCTATTATGTATGTAATGATATCAGTTTATTTAACAATATTAGTAAGAAAAAGCATAGAGGAGAGACTAATAGTCAATTAGTTTTCTCTTCTTCAGCCCTTATACCTATCAGTATTATACCTATCAATGTTATACATAGACTTTCCACACTGTAATAAAGCTAATATTCTCAGCTATTTTTACAAACCTACCTCCTAACCTAATATTGCAATGAAGACGTAATCGTTATGATGAATCGTTGTGACCTACCGTTTTTTTTTTATTGGTAGACTATAGCCCGGACACACGTCGCTCGCTCCGTCCAGGGTGACGGGAGGGCAACGCGTGGCACCATAACCCACCGTATTCCCTCCCTATCGCCATTAGGCCGGCCACTGGTCCCGGTTCGTGGCGACCTACCGTGCCAGTGTCGTGAGTTGGATTTCTACGCAGGACAATTCTTTGTGGAACCCCTAAGCTGTTGTTCTGGTTCTGGGTATAATTTGTGTCCGTTAATTATATGTTTGTAAAGTTCCCCGCAATACAGAGATTATTTTATTAGGGTCTTTTGTTAAATATATATAATATGTATAATTGTATATATTATATAATCGTGCCTTTGAAAACGTCATGTGGTGCTCTTGTATTATATTCGATATTTTAGTGTTTTAACGTGTTATATTAGATAATTTTGATGACATTTTATGTAATATGAAGCGACGGAGCTACTGGGATGTAGTGAATATCATATGAAAGTGCTTTACAACGTTTTCGTTTTCCATCAAAATTCCCACAAGATACCATTAACAGTGTGGCCATTGCACTGTTAATGGCGACAATTTGACTTAGACAATGACTAACTTGAAAGACTAAAAACGTGAAAATATTTATAACTTGACGCTGGCACCAATAGCTCGTATAAGTAGCTGATTGCCAATACATAAGAAGAAGAAGACTATAATCCAAGATTTTTTTTTAATCATTATTTTCATCTTACCGCAACATTTTCAAGAAAGGTTGGATTTTTTGCAGGGGGTTACTGAATGGGCCACTGACGTTAAGTTCACGCTGCTCAGGTGGTCTGTTCTTACAAAGGCGAGGTGTCACGGGTTGGTTACGGGTGTGCGTGCTTACGCCCCTCTGTCGCCCCGGACGGAGTGGTGCGAGGAGTGCGCCGACTGTGGCCCACCCCAAAAAACAAAAAAAAGGGTGGTTACTGAATTGTATTCTTATTTTGTAACCGTGCGAGAAAACGATTGACTGTTATTTATGTGTTAATTATATCCTTATTAGCAAGGATTTATTTTATAGTGCTGAATGGATTTTTAAGAAAAAAAAATCGAGACGTATGTGAAGTCTACTAATACAAAACAGGCTAACATATTATATATATTATTATATATATGATATTACAATCTCAGTATGTTATAATATTTTATTCAAACAACACACACGTGGAATTACAATTATTAATAAATTAAATTATAGTTCAAAAACTAATAAATAATATAGGTAAATAAGTGGAACGTACTCATATATGAGCTACGAAGAATAAAATAAATATAAACGCTGGTATATGAGATAAAATAAATAAATTATGTTTAATAATTATTTTAGTAATAGAATTTGGTAATCGTATTCTGAGTATCTTAACTATAATTTCGCTATGGCGAGGTGACTCAATTTATCATCTTTTGCGATATTAATAAATAACGATTTATTAATTGCAAAATTACTCCGTCAGCGCACGAACAAAATTTTTATTTTAATATTATTCTCCTTTCTGTGCCGATGGGTTAAGAATACAATTCACTAAGCCTTCTCTTGATAGGTAGTAAAAGACGACTAAATGACATAAGCACAGAACATCACTGCAAGAGAAGAAAAACTCAAAATGAAACGCTATATCAACCCGCCTGACCAATTTGGTATAGTAGGTTAATGCCCCTCACATTTTAAAGGAGGCTTGAGGTTAGTAATAAGACGTACGTGAGTTCAGATGCTGATGATAAAAAATATTCCTCCGTCAATGCCTATTTTATTCTTTCATGACAGCCTATATATGTCGCACTGTTGGGCTCGGGTCTCCTCCGTAATGGAAAGGAAATTAACCTACTATACCACGCTGGTCAGACGTGTTGGTAAAGGGTTTTGTTTCAAGCTTTCCTTAGATAGATTCTCTCGCATATATTTTATATGCGTTTTATATTCCTTAGTCGTCTCTTACGATCACCCACGGGTAAGATAGGGGGTGGTGAATTGTATTCTTACTCCGTCACCACACGGATAACGGATACTATTTTATTCTTTATATACGTAATAAATAAGCTATTTTTATTTATTTTATTCTCAAATAAAGTATTTAAAAACTGAAATTCACTGCGAAAAGGTCGAAAGCACCTGTACAAACTGTGAAGTATGGCGACGCATTGTGTTCCCAAAACACATCGGCCCATTGTGCGGAATTTAGGTCGACTGCATTTTAGCTTTAAAACACGTTATTCTCTGTTGGATGCTAGCGTTTTATTTTTAATATATCATAAAATATTGAGACCATAATTTTTAAATTTTATATACCTGAAATAATTTTCATATTTATTGACACACTATTTTTAATATGGTGTGCGTCGGTGCTGCCTGGGTGCAGAGTCTAGTGGAGTTGTTAGCTGACCAAGGCAGGATCCTCGTGGACTGAAGTTCGGCGCGGGTATCCATGCAGGAACCTCGGCTTACGAGGTGTTACAGATGCATGGCTTTCGGGCATACCCAGCCGACGTGCACCAACTGCTATATTTTATAAGCATGTCGTTCGAAAAACTGTAACTTATTAAAATATCACCATCATTCTCCTACTTGGGGTCGATAAAATATGTACTCTTCTTTCATAGCACATATTGTAAAAGAAGTTATTGGCAATAGTTTTATGACCGGCCGTCTGCCAGACGTCAACTCTCCTTGGGAATATAACTGTCGACCAAATGGCATCAGGTGATATCAGCCCAGTTTATATTTTTTTATTTTTATTTTGCGCTGGGCTATGGACTTCGCACCCCGCCAAATCGGTCCAGGGTGACGGAAGAGGCGGCGCGCAACCCCATTGACCCACCCTGCAAGCACCTCTTCTTCGCCGTGCGAGCGGGCCACTGCTACCCGATCTTTGTCTTCAGTGGCCCGCTCGGCGGTATGCCTTCTCGGGCTCCTCTCCTGTCAACGCCCCGACAGCTTTGTCAGGCGTCGTCCTCACGCGGTGGCCTCACGTCGGGTGACCGGACGGTTGTTATTCCTAAGGTTCTTAGTCATCTTTAACGACATCCACGAGCAAAGTAAGGGTTGGTAGTATTCGTAACCGCTACCATGCTTATCAAAATATGTAATAATATAATGTTTTCTGATGTTTATTATTTTATTGCACATTTGAAATTAAACTATTTTTACGAACACTTTTCAGCTCTCCGTGTTCTCCTATAACCATGAACGCTGTAAAGTGTTCGAAATGTTGGAAAATTAAAAATTTAATAAAAACGCGATAAAAATATCTATATACTAGCAGACCCGGCCACGCGTTGCTGTGGCTAAGGTAGTCTCAGTAACACGTGGTGGTTATGCTAATAAATTGTAGCTTATATGAAACGTTTCTACGTTTAACATAACGGCATCTATTAAATACTTACTCAATCCAATCAACAGATACCACCATCTGTTAGAATCGTTTGGAGATAATAGATAATTGTGACTCACAAATAATAGACAAAAATTTGCAATAAAATAATATTGTGACTATAAATTGAGATGGAAGATATCCTATCTTTTAAGTTGGATCAAACTACGCATGTTATGCAAATTTGATTAAAATCAGTTAAGTACTTTAAGAGTTCATGGATGATATATGGGCTATAATGATGATGTGATGATGATGCGGCGGAACTACTGGCATGTAGTGAATATCATATAAAAGTGCTTTACAACTTTTTCGTTTTCCATCAAAATGCCCACAAGATACCATTAACAGTGGAGCCATAGCACTGTTGATGATGACATTTTGACTTAGACAATGACTAACCTGAAAGACTAAAAACGTAAAAATAATTATAACTTGACAGTAGCACCAAAAGCTCGTATAAGTAGCTGATTGCTAATACACAAAGAGAAGAAGACAAACGCTTATGTGACATCAACCTTTTTAGAGTTCCATACCCAAAAGATAAAACAGGACCCTATTACTAAGACTCTGCTGTCCATCCGTTGCTTAGCCTGTCTGTTACCAGGTTGCTCTCATGAACCGTGATAGTTGGACAGTTGAAATTTTCACAGATGATGAATTTCTTTTGCCGCTACAACAACAAATACTAAAAAACAATAAAATAAATATTTAAGGGGCTCCCACACAATAAAGGTAAGGTTTTTGCTCGATATTGATAACAAAAATAGGTAGTCATTTGAAATATTCACAGAATATTTAGTAATATATTCGCTTTAGAAATAAATAATTAAATTAAAATAAAACAAATAGAGAATTTAAGCCCCCATACAACAAACATGATTATTTTGCCATTTATAGATAATGGTACGGAACCCTTCGTGCGCGACTCCGAGTCACTCTTAGCCGGTTTTTTGAACATAATCGAATTAAGTTTTCAAACATGTGTCAAAATAAAATGTCTTTTAAATCAAAATCACTAAGAAGTATTGATATCAACTTTAAAGCAAATCACCCCTAAAATAACTTTCCACCCCTTTTTAACCCAGTTAGGAGATAAGTCTCAATAAAATATGAATCACATCTTTCATCAATTCTGTTAAAGAATGTTTATGCAAAATTTGAAATAGATTGGAATCACGTTGTCACGTTGTCAAGGAATCACGTTGTCCCATACAAACTTTACCCCGCTTTTTCACCCCCTTAGGGATGTAATTTCGTAAAATCCGTTCTTAGCTGACTTCTACTCGGCGAAAGAAATATTCCTACCAAATTTGACGTTTGTAGCCCTTATGGTTCCAGAGATATCGTGATGAGTCAATACATAGGTGGAAATCTCTTATATATATATAGATATAAGTTTTCTTACGAGAAAAACTTAGCTGCGAGTGAATGAAATCTACAACAGTCTTCTTTACAACCAGCTTGCACAGAGGCTTAGACTGCAGCATAGATAGTAGTTCTATCATTATATCTAACAGCAGATATGACAAAATAGTACACAATTAGCGACGTACCATGCCGATTATCGTGGGTTTGATAGCAAGCTTTATGCAATCTACTCCATCTAGGTGTTCATCGTCACAGATTCTACGTGCAAGTTTGAGAACACATTAAGTCACACAGTGTATCACAAAGTAACTCATATAGATACATATTTGAATGGAGATTCTCACAATCCACCTTCACAGTAAGCTACTATTTCTAAATCTTACACAGAATAACTAATACTAATTTTACACAAAATAGTTAATATTACTTGTGCATAATTAGAATAAAATGAATACCGTGCCCATTACTTGGCCGTGGATATCTTGAAAACTGCCTGAGAGATCACCAAAATAATGGGCAGCTACATGCTTCTGGAAAAATTATAACATAAATTGCAATCGCCAATCCGTTTTTAAGCAAGACAAATTATATTTTATTATTAAAATATCTGTATGACCGAGCCTTGCTCGGTATTTTTTTGTTAGTGTGTTTTGGAAGATATATTTTAATATAATAAAAATAATGAAAAATAAATTAAAAAGACAATAAGTAAAAATAGAAACTAAAAAAATATATCGAGCAAAAAAGAGCCAAATAACGTTTGTTATATGGGAGCACCCCTTAAATATTTATTTTATTTTGTTTTTTAGTATTTGTCATTATAGCGACAACAGAAATTTTCATTCTGTGAAAATTTCTGTCTGACTGCTGTCTAACTATTATAGTTCATGAGATACAGCCTGGTGATAGACAGATGGACGGACGGATGTACAGCGAAGTCTTAGTTATAGGGTCCTAATAATTTTCTAAGCCGAATATTGTGATTGAGAGCCATGATAGCACATTGCACCGAATTACTGAAATCCATCGCTCATAAGATCTATTACCAGTTTTTATTTAACTCTGGCGAGGGTATTTTTACCGCATAATGATTAGGAAAGGGAGAGAGTCATTTGCTATATTTTTGTTCGCTATTTAGCCAGTGTTTAATCAACATATTTGTCAAAATCGAGACGGAAAGGCTAAGTTATATTGGGAAAAATCAGTAAGATATGATAGGGAGACAGGATGTTAATGCTGATCAGATTGGTCGCAAGACGCCATGACCTATGACCTATGAGCGCTACTACGGTCGTTTCGATCTCTTTATACCATTTACTTGCAAATATTTTAAATCATTTGAAGGAGCCGAATATCAAAATAAATCCTTCGAATAAGTGATAAACCCCGAGTCGAACAACTGGTCGAGTTCCTGAATACGTTGAAGGCTCCCAGTATCCCAACTCACATCTTAAGATTGAAAGCTGGGGCGCCAAAATTATACAATGCTACAAGTTTGCAAGAAAAAACATTGCATTGCAATGTAATCGGTTCAACTATACTGACCGGTTGTTCTCGAGTAGAGTCTGTATTTATTCCTAGGATTCTCCAAATACCATCAAATTACTCCTTCGAATTTCAGAGAGTGTAGTTTGTCTTTAAAGTCTGCTTCGCAATAATCATTAACAAAGCTCGAGGTCAAACTGTTAGGTAGCGGGAGTAGACTTGAGAGAAAGCTGCTTCTCACATGGGCAGTTGTATGTGACATGCTTCAGAGTAATCTCACAGAGTAGCCTGGTAATTCTAGCATCTGAAAGAAAAACAAAAGATATTGTTTACAAATACTGTAATAGACGTAGTATCGCGGGTGAATTACAAAGAAGCGGTACCAGTGCCAAATTTCGATGGAAAAGGCGGTAAGCTATGGGGCCGCACACTACCCTTCCGTTGCCTCAGTCGGAATGGGCGCGGTGTGTTCAAAACATAGACTGCTAAGAAAAAAGCCTCGCGTCCATAATATATAACAAAATTTCATTTTATTTTCATATTTATTAAACCTTCCCTACACTATAATAAAGGTTGTCATACTATACAAGTATGCAAACATTTATATATAATAATTTATAAATAAAAATAGAATTAATAACGTAAAAAACAAACGAAAATTCTATTAGAACCATTTTCAACTTTTACGCAGACAAAGACGCGGGCAAATGATAATAATTAATAAAATAATAAAAAAAAGGCTTAAAAGTGAATAAGAAAAGTAAAGATCCGAACCGAGCTCAGATTTGTTTGGATTAGACTACTTGATTTTCTAACTGAGCTCTAAATGTCTATTCTTAATGACAGCGTCAAAATTTGAAACCTTCATATTCTAATAGTTTTAATACAACGAAAAATTATAATTTTTGTTGGACTTTTGACGGGAATTTGAAAACGTCATGTGGTGCTCTTGTATTATATTCGATATCTTAGTGTTTTAACGTGTTATATTAGATCATTTTGATGGCATTTTATGTAATTTGATGTGCGGAAATACTGGGATGTAGTGAATATCATATAAAAGTGCTTTACAACGTTTTCGTTTTCCATCAAAATTCCAACAAGATACCATTAACAGTGTGGCCATTGCACTGTTAATGGTGACAATTTGACTTAGACAACGACTGACTTGACAGACTAAAAACGTGAAAATATTTATAACTTGACACTGGCACCAATAGCTCGTATATGTAGCTGATTGCCAATACATAAGAAGAAGAAGAAGAAGATAATTTTTGTTGCCGAAAAATACTGAAAAAACATTATTTTCTATAAATGAAACCTAGCTAGATCGATTAATGGCCCCCGGAACCCCTTGTATGCTATACAAGAATTGCTCGTTTAAATATATAGTGAGATTAACAAGCTAATAGATCAATATCTGAAATTTAAAATCCGACGTCATTATTTCAGACAAAACAATTAATATAAAGTAATTTCTACTAGCAAAGCAGCAGGTAAACTAATTTCAAGTGTAAAATTATAATACGAGTTAGACTAATCACTTAAAGCAAAAAATAAAACCAAAGTTTAAATTATCTTATGAAATTAATGTATAATATGCAATATACTTTAATTTAAATGGTTTAAACCGTCAGGATTATAAACTAAAGAGATTTCTACCTACACTCGTTCTTGCTTTTAAAATAAAGGGAACGTAGTCGTTTTGTGTGAACAGACTTATCCCGAGGGTGGGCTTTATCGTCTAGATCTATGTTTTTAATCTCGTAATTAGCTGCACAGTACACCGAAGCTAAAGAATATTATACAGGTTTTAGTAGATTTAGTTAGTGCAACATTTTATTTAAAGAAATGATTACTACATTGGTTTTAATTATTCTATGGAGACTAGCCAAAATCTTTTCGTGTTTTGATATAGAATGTTAATTCTGAAATGTATGTGGTTTAAATTAACTGAATTTTAGCTACCCCTGTGTCTAATAATCGTTTTATATTTAATTAATTCTGTGTGAATAATGAAATTAATATATAATAAGTTACGTTTAAATAAAATATTCGTATAACACGTCGTGTAAAAATGTATACACCGCATTTAGGAATAACATTTTGAATTGCCAGATACTTGAATTATAACGAGACTAAGGACAATTATTTGTAGATTGTACAAGAATTGTTTAGTGTGGTAATTGAACCCATGACAATTGGTATCAAAGATCAAATTTTTCATTCTTATTACTTGCCTCCTTGTACCAACACGTTTCACTAGCATGTTATAGTAGGTCAATTCCCCATAATGATGGAGAAGGCTCGAACCCAACAGTGGGACATATATTAGTTCAGATGATGATTATTTGCCATACCATTTCACCGTCTGTGCATTGAACGTAAAAATTGGGAGACTCTCCATTATCGAGTTCATATACAAGAAAGCTATTAATTATTATGAAAAGCAAATAATCATTGTTGTGTATTTAAAATACACATAAAGTTTAGTAAATTATGTATTTAAAATAAACATATGGTATTGAAATCTCTTTAATTCCAAATTTCGCACTGAAAATCGTAATCGATAACTCATTATTGGCACTCGGTGAAGCAATTACATAAATTCAATGAATTTCCAAAGATATGAAACTAAAATCCAAATTGAAAAATTAAAGTTCAAACATTTACCATAAACTTTAAACGAAAATGTAATAAGATATTTCTTTATTTATTTTACACTTATTCAATCACAGATATAATAAAATGAAAAGAAATTGAATTGAAAATGAAAAGAAATTGTGTATTGTATTTAAATAGAGAAACCACTTCCGTTCTTCTTTTGAAGCTCATATACGTTTTACTGCTGGGTCATCATCATTACCCTGCTCTTATCCCAATTATTTAGGGTCAACGCAATTCGTCCTTTTCTTGCGTTCCACAGGGCTCGGTCCTCGGTCCGACCCTGTGGAACGTTGGGTTCGACTGGCTTTTACGGGGCCAGCTCCTGCCCGGGATGGAAGTTATTTGCTACGCAGATGACACTCTCATCACGGTGGAGAGGGCTGACTTCCGGGAGGCCGCCCGACTGGCAGAGGTTGGTGTAGCGCTCGTCGTGGACCGGATAGGCAAGTTGGGTCTCAGAGTCTTTCTCGAGAAGACGGAGGCCCTCCTATTCTATGGCCGGTGCCAAGGTCTCCCCCGAGAAGCACAGATCAGGGTGTCTGGAGTTGCCGTGCCGGTGCAGACCCGGATGAAGTACCTGGGTCTGCACCTAGATAATAAATGGAGCTTCGGGCCGCACTTTGCCCATTTAGTCCCCAGGCTCGTCGGAGCAGCCGCGGCGCTGGGTAGGCTTCTGCCAAATACTGGTGGTCCTGGATCGTCCTGCCGGCGTCTATATGCAGGTATTTTGCGGTCCATGGCATTGTACGGTGCCCCAATTTGGTCGGAGTCTCTCACCGCTCCTAATAAGGCTTTGCTGCGTAAAGCACAAAGAACCATGGCGGTGGGGACTATAAGAGGCTACCGTACGGTATCCTGGACCGCAGCCACATTGCTGGCGGGTGATCCACCCTGGCTGCTCCAGGCTAGGGCACAGGCGGAGGTTTACCGTTTTTGCGCTGCGGCGCGGGAAAGCGGCGAGCATATTACCGTGGGGGAATTGATTAGGGCAAGAGAAGCGGCTCAAGCGGCAGTTATCCGGCGGTGGAGGGAGGAATTAGAGTCCCCTGTAGCAGGGCGGGGGACCGTTGAGGCAATTGCGCCCCACCTCCACCGCTGGATGAAGAGAAGGCACGGCAACTTGTCCTTCAGGATGACGCAGGTACTTACCGGACACGGGGTCTTCGGTAAGTACCTGCACAGGATCGGACGGGAAGAGGCCCCTAGATGCCATGAGTGTGGCACGCTAACTGATGATGCGCGTCACACCCTAGAGGTATGTCCCGCCTGGGGGCCTCAGCGCCACGACCTGTCGGCGGTGATAGGATCAGACCTGTCGTTGTTGACCATCATATCTAAGATGCTTGACAGCGACAGGTGCTGGTCGTCGATGGCCTCCTTCTGTGAGGAGGTCATCTCTTCGAAGGAGGCCGCGGAGCGGATACGTGAGGCATTTGCTTCTGCAGACTCGCTCCGTAGGCGGCGGCCAGCAAGGCGGAGGCGCCGTTACGCGCATCTCCTCCCGCCGCCTTGACTGTCAACTAGACGTGGCCAGATGGCCTAGCGTTGGGGTGTCGGGGATAGAATGTCAATAGACGATCTCTCCGGCATCCCGTAAAAGCGCGGAAGGGACCGCTGTGGTTTTAGTGGGTATTTCGGTCGAACAAGCTGACCGGCGAGTCCCACACACCCCCTCGTCTGTCACCGGCGAGGGCTAGTGCATAAATGCATTTCCACAGCGTGAACAAAAAAAAAAAAAAAAATTCGTCCTTTTCTTCCTGGGTGTCAGTCAGCCCATATATAATAGTCATATTACACTCCTTCTCGATTAGAAGGACATTAACTGACTACTACTACTTCAGATGTTTTGTTCGAGGAATTTGTATTGATTTTTTGTGTTCTTACATTAATCTGAGAGAAACTTAGAATCTGCAAAAATTAAAGAAAACTCGAGGCAGTAGCACTATACGATATTCTAGATGCCTCGTTGATATGTTTGCAAAACTGAGTCGATTATTATTAAATATTTTTTTATTGATAAACGATGCCAAATATTGTATTTTATAAATCGCTGAATCAATACAAGGGAAATATTTGAAATAACAGTATTCTGTAGGAAAATAAATGTATGCGTCTTCAATTTACTAGATCCTATAATTGATATTACAAAAATAGGCTTGTATTTTACAATAGTTAGATACCACTGTGCTAATAAAGGCAAGGCGTACTTGTAGTTTTGGCGTCTAATTGGCTGCCTGTTCAGTCTGCTCGCAAATAATTGGATTATCTTCCGAGTGTTCCTATCGCCCGTATCCCAATTCAGTGGTTAACTGATTGTTAGGCCGCTCTTATCGTTTTTTGTTACAATCATGTCACAGTTATTTTAGCTTTTGCGCGTGTGCTAACGGACTACGTAAAATGTGACCAAATTAATTTGGGTGTCGTACAAAGCCACTTAAGGAGGGCAAAGGAATAAGCACAGAAATAGTAATTAATATTTCTGTGGGAGTAAGTCATATGTTCTGATATTATAACTCCTCCCAGGCCGCCGCCGGCGGAGCGAGTCTGCGGACGCAATTGCCTAGAGTTCCCGCTCAGTGGCCTCCTTTTTAAAGATGACTTCATCGCATAAGGAGGCCATCGACGACCATCTGTCACTGTCGAGCATCTTCGAGATGATGGTCGACAGCGACAGGTCCACTCTAATGACCACCAACAGGACGAGGCGCTGGGGCTCCAGGCCGGCCATACCTCCACTGTGTAGCGCGCATCGTCCAGTGGCACTTCCTTCCACCGCTGGATGACTCCCCTTCTTGCTACTTCCAATGATCTGCCCAGTCACCTTACAGAGACTTGTTCGCCGTCGGCCCGCGCCGCTACGCGCATGCGGTATGCCTCCGCCAGAGCTTCTGCCACTAACGGCCAAGGCGGGTCGCCAGCCAACAGCGTCGCCGCGGTCCAGGACACAGTTCGGTAATCCCTAATATCTCTAATAGATATAACATCCGTCCGTTCTTTTCATCGTTGTTGTTTTAGAAATACAATTTCAAATGGATATCATTATTATTTTAATATTATATCTTAAAAGTATAATTAAAAATGATGGAGAGCAAATTTACCTTCTTTATCTATAGAATGTTTATATTTTATTCTATATTAAATTTCTTTTTCTAGAAAATACGTTTTAATTATATTATACATATAACTCAAACCAAAAATTATTTGTATTACTTACTCCTATAGAGGGTTTTATGTATTTTAATGAAATATATATGTACAGTACGAATATAAACATCAAGCACCATCTAAGACTAGTTTTACAAGATTCTCGGAAGCTTCTACTGCTCTGATAAAATACAGATTGTTTACTCAAGCAAATTGCTTTGTAAGCCCTGAGGCGCTTAAAAAATGTTTCTGTATCTGTCATGAGCTCCCAACATAATCATCTTACGTCAGCACTGTTATTTATGACTTCATGTTGGTACTATCGTATGAAATGTCAACTGGGAAATTTATGTTCTGGAAATAAGTAGTTTTTATAATCATGTCTTATTTTAATAATTTAAAGTTACACCATGTAAGCTGCCTAACTGTATTATTTATTATAATCATTATGTTTGTTATGTTCGCTTGCAAATTTTAATTGCAGCGTGACTATCGTATCCTACCATGAACAGTAACTCTAAATATAAAATGATTGGTATCTAAAAACAAGAGAAATTTTATGGTTCAATCCTTACTAATATTATAAATGCGAAAGTAACTCTGTCTGTCTGTCTGTCTGTCTATCTGTCGTTCTTTCACGCCAAAACTACTGAACCTATCTAAATGAAGTTTGGTACACAGATAGTCTAGAACCTGATAAAGGACATAGGCTACTTTATAATGCAAAAAAAAAAGGGTTGTAAAGAGGGATGAAACGTTGTAAGAAATTATCGTCATTTTTAAAGCTTGAAACTTATTTTTAGGCTATTGATTAGATATAAATAAATATGACATTAAAATTTTGTAATAATATTACCATTAAGGTGTAAAATAAAAATAGGGGATGAAAAACTTTAGGATAGTAACCTTTTAAGCGGGCGAAGCCGCGGGTAGAAGCTAGTAGATCATAAATTATTTAATTTATGTAAATAATATTATTTAATTTATCTACTATTGTAATTTAAAAAGTCATTATTGCAAATATCACACATTTTTGTAGTAAAAAAAAACAAGAAATTCTATTTTAAATTTATTTAATAATGTTTTACATTCAACTAATAGATACCTAAATTTCATGTTTGTCTACAGAACTTGACGCCTATTTAGATCAGGAAGTCTTTTTTGTCGGTAAAGTCGATCTGCCACAATATCTCAATAATCAACTTGGCTCCTACTTTCTTGTTTTTAGTAGAATAACATTACTTCTTTTAAATAAAATTATTATTCACAAGTGCCCAACTAATAAAATATTTTTTTCCTGTATATACTTTTATTGTTACATACATATCATCACGCCATATCCCTTGCAGGGTAGGCAGAGAGAACAGAGTGTACTTTTATTGTTCTTATTGTTATTTATGTTTTCTTGAATATAGGCTACTTTATTTGAAACGTAAATCTATTTACTGAAATTACAAAGCATAAAACGCCACCTTGTTGGTTGAGTATCAAGAGACAACCGTATAACAAGCACTGTTGTGTTCGCGTAAAAGTCACTTAGATGCATAATTTTCATTAATGTATACGTTTTAGAAAGAAAATGGTATTAAAGTATCGATAAAAACGATAAAAATAAACTTTTAACGTGGACCTTATTCTCCAACGAAGAAGAAAGAAATGTTTGCAATATAATTATGCAAGTTGCTAAGTGTTATATAACAAAATCGATGAATTGGATAATCTTATAAATTGAATGATGACTGCACGGATGGTATAATTGTTAAGATACTGATACCTACTTTGCCAGTATCGGGTTCGATTCATATGTGGGACAATACTTTGAGCCGTGATTAAATTATTGTTCTAAGACTGGGAGTAAATTGTGTCTGTTAAATTGCATATTTGTAAAGTTACCTGTAATATAAGGAGTTTTGCCTTAGAGCTAGGTATTGAAAAAAAGCATATACTTTGTATAGATGTAATTAGCTAGCTGGATGTCAAATTTGAACATTCATCGTGTCTAGATACAGGACTAAGAATAAAATATGCTACAGCTCCTTACCTTTGTTGTGAATAATAAAATACTTTTCAAAGAAGTAAACAGAAAACTAGACAGAATTGAAAAGTTTATTAAGGTAAGATTATTGATACAAAATACAACTACTTTATTCTATATTCATAAACTTAAGTATAATTTCTTTCCCTTTGTGATGGAGCCCAATGCGATAGAGCCGAACATTTATGGGATATGATGTAGAAGACGATGTAGGAAGATATCGCTAAAACACTTACTTCGATACCAGCATCATGATCAAAGTTTGTGATTGTTCTCACAACTTGTTCATTCAGTTTATAATTAAACTTGGGTCAAGTCCTAGTTGACTTCGATGTAGCTTCACGGACTCCCGGGAACTTTCTTCGTTTGTTTCGAACTACTGTTTTGATTATCCCGTAAGTGTCTTATAGATTAATAAATATTCAATTATGAGGTTGTACTGCATCCGTAGTACCTACATTACAACATTTGAGATTTTTATAAAATATCGTAAAGCCATTTTATAATTAAACCAAAATATATATATTTTCTTTTATCATTTTAGTTAGATGGATGTACAGTTGGACGGTTTGACGGTAGAGCTGCGTGATTATAGGACCGTGGAACGGTAGGACGATAGAACGATAAGACGGTAGGATTAAAGGATCGTTTCGCAAAATTGCTGCTTTGCTTGTCGGCGCAGCAGTGGTTCAGTCCATGGCCTTGTACTGTATATCCGTTTAGGCGGCTTCCGTGACCATCCAACTTACGGTCCTACTATGGTGACCATACAGTGTTATGTGGTTCAGGTCCATATGCGGATACCACAGGAAGGCAACGTGCCTGTTGGCAACGACCCCGTGGAAACTGGCAGCGATGATGCTCACTAGACTTTACCGGAGGATGTGGGCGATGCTGATCAGGAGCCGCAAAGTTTCGCACAGCAAGTTCGCTGCCTGGGGAAGGTGGATGTTCACCGTGCTATCATTGCCCATTGAACAGTCCGGCTGGACGCGCCCCGATTTGGTGTTCAGAACATGGAAGCCTTTCGGTCGGTGCTAATAGTGTAATTATGTCGGTGTCACGGGGTCCTTTCCTGCCGCCTAGTGCAGTTTTGACGGATCATTATTACCTCAGCAAGTAAGCGAGACTTGCATACGGTTACGATGAGGGAGAGGACATCTTTCTGCCACCACTACGATTGTGATGAGGACACGGTGCAACACACGCTCGAGGATTGCGTAACCTGGGCATAGCAGCGCTGTTAACTCGTTACAGTCTTTAGTACCGACCCGAGTCTACTGACCATCGGTGATGCTCGATAGCATTATGACGCTTGGATGCGTCTCGCAAAAGGAGGCTGCCAAGCAGTTCGAATAGGAGATTTTTAACGGTGACATATACTGGCGCCATATTAGGAGGCACATGTGCGAGTATGAGACCTGTGCCTAATGCTGCCCTAGCTGAGGGCGCAGGAAGATGGTACCAAGGATTAGTCCGAAACGCGCTGAGACGTCTACCGTAGTGACGCCCCGGCGACACATTTGTTTATTGCCGGGACGTCGATAAAGATGTTACCGGATAGAGTAACCCATCAGGCTGGATGTCAGGAAATCGGCACTAGTTCAAGTTATGTCAACCTAATGGCAGGGGATATGATGTTTTATGGCACCGCACGGGTTTGGATATCTATCCAACTTTTTTTTAGTAAGTGGCATGGACGGTAAGAATCTTGACTAGTAGACAGTAAGGCGATCTGCTTTTTATACATATTTTCATGGAGGTCTTGGGGGCCACGTGACTTATTTATTTTTAAATTTATCATCATCTGTGACAACGTCGTTACAACAGCAAGTGACGGTTATACGCATATTGATTTTTGCTTTTCAGTTATTAACATTTAGAAAAGAAGTTTATAAAATAATGTCAAGTCATAAGGAGATCATCCTACATATTTAAAAAAAAGGCCCAATTTCAAATATAAACCAAAATTTTTACTTAATCCTAATTTGGGTCATTGAAAAAAAAGGTTCATACTAAATTTTGAGTTATTGATCCATTAGAATTTGAGATATCATGCCAAACGTATTGGAAAAAAGCAGATTCAAGAAAAAAGCGTTTTAAGATTTGAGCAAAGTTATAGGCACTCAATCATATAAATGGTCGCTATACTTATATTTTCTTAATCTGTGATTCCTGTTCCAAGTACTGGACTGTCTTCTTTAAAATAATTATTTGCCACAGTGCTTTCTGCTAGACGATCAGCCTATTACTTGATTCATTACGATAAAATTGGTTTACTTGCTGCATCACTAATATCATCATCTCAGCTTATATATGTCCCACTTCTGGGCTTGAGCCTCCTCCGCAATGGGAGGGCAATTGACCTAGTATACTGCGCGGCCACCGAAGATAAAGATCGGATTCCGGTGACCCGCTCGCACGGCAAAGAGAGGCGCATTGCAGGGTGGGTCTATGGGGTCGCGCGCCGCTTGACGGGGCGTGATCACACCATAGCCCACCACAAAAAGAATATACCACGCGTGGTCAGACATGAGTTTTGTTTTAAGTTTTCCTTCTCTTGCATTGACGTTATATGCATTTTATATCTCTTATTCGTCTTTTATGATCATCCATGGGTAAGATAGGAGGTGCTGAATTATATTCTTACTCCGTTACTACACGGTCAGCTATAATTAAAATCATTAAAATAACCTAATCATAAATAATCGCTTTCTGAGGATATATATTCTTAGGTCTACTGTATGAAAACGTGCAAACGTCACATAGGTGGTGTACAATGTTCTACTAAGCCGAAATTAATCGATTCTTTTGCCCAAAGATCCAGGATTACTTCTTTGTAAAAATCTCGCTATGTGATATTTACGAGTATCATAGTTTCTTTCAAAATTGATCACATATGGGATATGTAATGCTATTATTGAGTCCATTGGTTTTCCATTCCAGATTTATAAGAGAAGCTTATATATAATATTCCTGCTTGTATAATCGAAAATATGTTCTGTTTCATGTGGCTAATCAAAGCAGTCCCTTTTTATTAAAAAAATATAAAGCACATACATAGAAATACAAAGTACTACGAGAAAGCGGTAACAGTGAAATAGATTTTAATTTTAGACTGAGTTTATATGCCGTTAGATGGCGAAACGCACAATGTTTGAAAATTAGATGATTATTTTGGTAGTGTTGGCTTTGGTATTATGAATTACATGATTATTTACTATAACGATCTAGTTTGATTTCTAGATTAGTAAAATGTCAAAATATTATATAGTTTACTAACAAACTCAGCCCGTCGGCTTGTTTGTAGAATTCGATAGCATAAATAGTTGATTTTTCCGTGTGATGACGGAGTAATAATACAATTGACCATCCCATATCTTACCCGTGGGTGATCGTACGAGACGACTAAGGGTTATAAAATGCATATAACATCTATGCAAGAGAAGGAAAGCTCGAAACAAAATGATGATATAGTTGATAGTTCACCACAACGCCACCTGGTGGCGAGTTACATCAATGAAAGTAGCACATAAACCTTCTCCGTGAAAAAATAAATAGTATATACTAATTTTCTTAATGATCGGTCTAATAATTTCTGAGTTTAGCGTTGTCATATACACACATATCTTCTTTTATACATAGATAAATAATTTAATTTCCTAGTACTTGAGCCAAAAATAATTATCTATATATTACAATCGGATTCTTGAAAAACAAAATAACATTGAAAAATATAGCTGAATATCTTATACTTTTTTTTTTGCGGTGGACTATGGACGTGGTCGCGTCTCGCCAAACCGGTCCGGGGCGACGGAAGAAGCGGCGTGCAACCCCATATACCCAACCTGCAAACATCTCTCTTCGTCGTGCGAGCGTGCCACCGGTACCCGATCTTTGTCATCGGTGGCTGAATATCTTATACTAAACAAAATGATTGACATGTGGCAAAAATTTAGGTAATTTGAATTGGAAAATCCAAGCTATGAAGTGCAACTCACGTGCATCATCTCGAATAACGACGTATGTATCTGTAAGAATCTTACAGATAAAAGCTAATAGAAGAAGAAAATGATATAATTTGTTGCGCTAAATGAATTCTGTAATCTAATTAATGGGATTAAAGTTTGTTTCATAATAGAATATTGCAAGAATGCTTTATCTACTAAGGACGACTACATTATAGCAGGCTGATTGCGATAAAGGTATTGCTCTCTATTTTGCAGTAGCTTGAGGGTCAGCAACTAATCGGTGATAGCCAATGTGGCTTTCGTCACAATTGGTCGACTGGTAACCTTCTTCTATACCTCACGCACACCAATGGGCAGAGAGCCCTTGGAGATCAAGGGAGAGGCGCTAGCTTTCAGCTTAGATATTATAGCGGTTTTCGATAAAGAAGACATAATTTCCATATACAATATGCTATGCAGATGACCGCACGGGTGACGAACGGTACATTGGGCATCAGAATGTCCGGAATATTCGGAATATATTACAGGGAAGAGACACTCTTATATCTGAAGTCGAGTGATCTCTGGGACCTGGACCTTGATATGAGGTGAATGGAACTTAGTCCAGTTTAAACCCACTAAAATATAAGTATGCGGATTGCCTGCAAAGATGGAGCCGTTTTTCATGACATCTCAGATCCAACGAGTGACTATCCCAATTTCTCTGAGAGTATCGAGATCCTCGGCGTCGTACTACCTTGCTGTCTACTTTGAGAGTTATTTGGAGGACAATATTGGCAAGCAGAAAGCTGGGCATCTTGAACATAGCCAGGCGATTTTTCATCATCTTGCTGCTGCTGCTCACATCCCTGGGAAGGCGCGCCTAAATATCACCTAGACCCACTTGACTCCATGCAAATGCATACTGTCAGAAGCGTCGGTGACCCCCGATCTCACTGACAGGCTGAAGTCGTTGGGACGGTAGAGAGATTTTGAGTCACTCTGTTTATCTGCTCTTTCACGGTAGTGTTTTGAGGTAATGTTTAACTTGGTACCACCGTAATTTATTTACCACCGCACTACGTAAAGTAATGGTCATCAACTGTAGGATTTCAGCATTCGTTTCTTCTACGTGTGAGTACCACGCAGTGTTTATCAAGCCCTGTGATATAACTTTCTTTCAACTAGGTTTAAAAAGAGCATACTACGGTAGATAGCTAGGCAGCTATTCCTTTGGTATTTCAAAGTTTCGTGAGTGGTAATATCACTTACCATCAAGTAGGCTGCTCACTTGTTTGCCATACCATACCATATTCAAAGAAAACTTAAGCTTAGTCTAAATATGGCTATCCTATTCGAAACATCAACACAAAAGACTATACATGTATTTTATAGTTTTAATATCATTACTTAAGTATCGACTGATATAAGCTAAAACAATATTTACTCTAGATTCTTCAAACTAATCCAGCCAAATAATTTAATCGAATTACACAACAATTAGCGACAAAGCCAAACAGTGATGGGTAATAGCGGTGGTCACCTGGTTATAAGAAAAAGATAGCATGTAAGCCGCGCACAAATGTAGCCCCTCAGACAGGATGTATTAAAATTTCCACAGTTTAACTTTGGGGTGCACGAGATGATGCGTTTTGATATTCATATAATATACCTACTATATATACCTCGTTACATTGGATTTTCTCCATAGGCCTACAATACCACTAAAAAATCAACTTTATTAGTGTACCATAAAGGATATTTTTGCTTACAGATTTAAGGCCGTTAATCGCCAGGAAGTTGTTGAAATATTAATGGGTACGTTATGCTCAATTTCCTGGCTTTCAACGAATAGATATCGGTAACTTTGTCCTTTAAAATGTTAATGGGAATGCTTGGTTGAATTAGTTGATAAATAATTACCAGTTTAAACAAAGCGCGTCATTGTTTTAGTAAGAACAGGAAGTTAATTAGTAGCTCATTTAGGCATGAAAACATGTAACTGATGCATTGAAAATGCAGATGTATAGATGTAAATAATAATATTGATTTTCTAGTATTTTCATCATATGTTATTTTATTTATTTACTAAATACTTGACTTGTTATTTCAGTTTTATTAGCCATATTTGTGAACCAAAAAAATATTACCGCGGTTATCTATCAAGAAACTTAGAATAACTTTAAAGGTTATACTAAGCTACCATATATGTTAGGTACCTATATACCTAATACTCTATAAACCTAACATCCTATATAGGATAGGTACCACGAGTAAGTAGCATAATGTGATACCCAACCTATGTACCTAACCGATGCTGAATATTTTTTTTCGTAACTGAAAAAAAATAGTGAAAGAAAATATGTGTGTTTATGAAACCGCAAATTGCTTTTAAGGTTTCTATGTCAATTTTCAGTCAAGACTGAAGTAGTAAGTAGCATATCAAAAGTATTAGTTTAACTTCTTAGACCATGTTTGGCATGTTACGATAATATTAATATTTCATTTAAAATTAAAATCTGTAGTACGTTAAAAACGCTACGAATATTAAAAATATG
The DNA here is from genome assembly GCA_905163515.2 of Lymantria monacha. Classification (NCBI taxonomy): domain Eukaryota; kingdom Metazoa; phylum Arthropoda; class Insecta; order Lepidoptera; family Erebidae; genus Lymantria; species Lymantria monacha. The sequence goes on along the minus strand of LR991094.1, from coordinate 18,840,010 downwards.
ATAAATTAAAAATTGCAAAGCCTACGTGGAGTTTCAAACAAAGCGCTGTCGAAATTCCACCCACAGTTTTGTTATTTTAAGCGTGTTAGTCGGTCAGAATCACTTTTGTACGATTGCCAGCGCCAAACATAAGTGGTACGGGAGATCGACGCTTTTGAAAAATTACATTATTAAATTTATGAACGTTATTCAACACGGTATCCGTTGATTATTCCAATTTTTCGAATCGATCGTTCCCGTTAATTGTTTTCCCACTCGATCCAATTCGCTCTTCAGTTAGCTTTACAATTTCAAAGTGTCATTTGATTCGTGATGGATTTCGGAAGTTTTTTTGGCAATTTCACGGTTCATAGGTATTCCCCAATGAATTCTGTTTTGTTTCAACATACATCTGAATACGCGGATCTGCGATGATAACGTAGCTTTGTATGATTTTCATGAAAACTGTGTACGGAATGGCACAATAGAAATATTTTTGAACGACGGTTAAAAGTTTTCGAATTCATTGTTTTGTGTTAATATCATTAGATGCATTGTTGAATTTTGTTATTCTATTTTACAAGAGAAAATAGGAAATAATATACTTACTCGTATATGAAATCAAAGAACATATTACAAAGTGGACCACTATCAAAAGACAGCGTGTAGCCGACGAAATACTTAAAATGATGTCCGCATTTCATTCCTGGTCGACGAGACTGATTCTTTGAATAGTGTCCAAGCATTTTGGTCACGAATCAAATGTTCCCGAATAAAATTTCTATCTTGTTGGGTCAACAATGACCTAATTTCTCTACCTTAAATGACATAAATAATAATAATAAAGTTTCTTGTATTTCTAGTATTTGTGCTAAAGTAGTGTTTTAAAATTAAAAGAATAAATCAAAAATTTAACATTGTCGTACTAATAAGTTATGATTTTTATTCTTGATTATTTCTTATTATACTCCAATCATTCCGTGTAGTGACGAAGTAAGAATACAATTTACTCTCTCTTTGCCTGTAGGTATGGTAAAAGTCGACTAGGCATATTATATGCATATATCATTTATGAAAAAAAAAGAAAACTCGAAATAAAGCCCTATAGCAACTCGTCTGATCAGCAAGGTATAAGTTAATTTCTCTCACATCATGGAGGACGTTCGAGTCTAGTAGTGGGATGTATATGACCTAAACTAATGACGATGATGATGAAACCCTAATCTATGTCTTTACACATCTAATATTTCTTATGAAAAAAATTTCAATTGATTACATATCGAATTTGCCCGGCCAATCGGTCTATTAGCCAAGTGTATAAATAGTAATAAAGCAACATCATATACATAGACATAGTTTCTTTGTCCATTTTTAATCTAACACGTAGAAGATAGAATAAAATTAAAATGTGCTAAAACCTAAAAAAATGTTAACAAAGTGTGTGTGTCAGCTCCGACGCACGACTGGAGTTTACTCCTTAAGTACGATTATCAAAACAGGCGCAAAAAAGCTCATTTGACTAAAAATAATATATATATTTTTATTTACATTTATTAAAACTGTTCAGTGAAGTATTACCTCACGTCAGAAAGTGAAAGGTGCGCAGATAGGTTGCGCACTAAAAACGTAACGAGGTCATTCGATCACTAGATTTTACTCCTCAATTTTTTCTCATACCGGGCGCATTATATGAAAATCGATTCTTAAAGAGTAAACTCCAATATAGATCTAAAAAATTTGAGCGTTATTTAAGGATATCAAATGATAGCTTTGATATCTTTAAATAATGCTTAAAATTGTACTGTAATTCTAAATGAATTTTAAATTATTGAATGGCTAATTCATGAGACTTAAACCTTCTGGTTATAAAAAAATAACTAAATCTGTTACTGTTTCTATCATCTACTTCAATTGAATTGTATCTTTTCTATAGGTATGTAAAGTAGACATTTGATAAAATATAAGGGCGAGTACGATAATTATTGTCGTATCGTCTGAGGATATATAATTCACATTGGCAATAGTGAGAAAAGGACTAAGGATCTCTAACCGTCGAAAGCTTTTTCCGTACAATGTGCTATTAGATAATATGTCTCTGAATCACAATAGTGTCATATTATTTATTTGTGAAAGAATTATGGATCAAGTCTTAGTAGGGAAATAAATACTATTGTTGATTTTATCGATGTTCGAACATTTTATCGAGATTGGGATTCTCAATACTCAAAAGCAAGTAAGATTGGAAGTAAGAATGTAAATGTCGTTAATATTTAATAAATTTGTTTCTATATTATTAAAAATACTTACACTGATATGTTACGTATTGATTATCAAAGGGTTGAGATTGGGACTACACACGTGTATACTATTGAAAACAAATATTCTCCATAGTGGGACGAAAATAGCGTACTGTCCTATGCGGATCAGAAAGGGTTAGCATTAGCTCACAGTTTTATTTCTGTCGCAGTAATATTATATTTTTACTTCCAATTATTGACTTTTATAACACCCATCTGAAAATATCATGATCATTTCATCTAGACTTTTACCATCCACTGCTGGACGTAAGCCTCTCTCATACTTCACCCACGGTTAGAAGGTAATGCCGCAATCACAACCCTTGGCGGGTGAGTTGGCAATCGTAATACCATTCCCAGGTGAGAACTCCTGATCGTTCTCACGGTAAATCCTTAGCCGATTTTTACTACTCCCACGGCCAGGTAAAGGGTGGCAACAATTGTATTCTTATCCCATCATACCTATTATAGTAAATGTGAAAGGAGCGGTAGTATATGTATAAATAAATATATGTTATTGCAAATTATAAAACAAATATTACATTGAAAATAGTATTATCATCATAAAAATGTCACAATAAATGATAAAGGTTAATTTAAAACATGGCATATTACGTGGCGAAATGTCTCAATTTATTAAATGTAAGCGTGACAAAAGCTGTAAATGTGAAATGGTCACTTAAATCACAGCAACTGACACGCCCAAGCTGACCATAGTAATGTTTAAATGGTAATTTTAACCGCAGGCTTATTCTATTATGATAAGGTTGATTGCTACTAACTAACTATTCAAGTTTAATTTGCCCTAATCTGACTAGAAATTTATTTTACAATAGTATTTTTTCATATTTTAACGTTTAAATGTTGAGTATTCACTTTCAGGATTGAAGAATTATTAACACTATATATTTTTTTTAATCATGGGAAAGTTTCTACACGAAAGAAGTATATAATTGGTAAACTTCGATTTTTGCTTTAAACTGGAGCAATGAACTTTTGTCCTGTTTTTATGGATATCGATATTGCATCACTTTTAAATTTGGATCCATTGTTTTTAAAATTTTTGTATGTATTTATTCTTAAATTATTAGTTACTTTACTCTTTTAAGACGTCATATAAAGCTGTTAGCCCAGTTTATTCAAATAATGCAACTGAAGTAAAACGCATGTCTTCGCAAGCGCAAATACTTGGGCACTAGAACATATCTTGCGCTGTAAGTCAATGTCCGTTGGTATTTGCCACCATAGATGATATATACGATTAAAACGACTTTATTTTTATCTCTCGTGTAAATAGTCTCTAATAGTAAATTACTATCTTATTCCCATCTGATTATTTTTCTGCATTTTTTTTTTGGATCTGTTCGTCCATTCGGACAGGCAAAGGGATCAAAGCCCATACAGCCAAGTCTTATTTAATTATTTTCCATATATTGTTCATCATTTCTTCATATTATGTGGCCTTAATAGTCATTGTCTGTCAGTAAGTCAAGTCGTTACCATTAATCGGGCGCTGATAACCTAATCAATGATTTTCTTTGGGAATTTTGGGCAAATATGAAAATACACGTAAACCACTATTATACCATATTCACTACACTTCAGCACTTTAACTGTACCATATTGCATAAAATACCAGCAAAATTATTCAATATAACACCACAAAACACTAAAGAAATGAATATAATACAAGAGCGTGACATGACATTTCCACATTCGCGCAAAAAAAAAACTCTGCATTTTATAGTTTGAGTTCCTGACCATTAAGTATTACTATTACTATTGTTCATTTATGCAAATAAACAAGATTCTTTGTGTTACATGTGTATTTTCAATAATTATATTATACTATATTACCAGTAAAATAAATAACTTACAACTAAAAATAAGTTTTATTAGATTTATATCAAAATAAATATAATTGGCTTTATAAGGCCATATACTGACGCATTCAGCATAACCATATCATCCGCATATCAATCGAATTTGGTACTACTAAACTCTCAATCATTGCGTTCACGCATAATTTGAAGAGCGTTGAAATAGACTATATACGGACCTGCTGGTATATCAAAAATAACATGCGAGCCCATCGTGGTTTACCATCCGTGAGTACTAAAATTTCCAAATATTACAAATTTTTATCGGGAAAATATACGCAAAATCTATATATAAATTGTGATACTAAAACTTATTAATTTAGAATTTACTAATTATTAGTGGGACATTTATGGGCTGTGATGATGATGATGACCATCATCATCACAGCCCATAAATGTCCCACTGTTGGGCTCGGGCCTCCTCCGTAATGGGAGAGAAATTAACCTACTATACCACGTTGGTCAGACGTGTTGGTATAGGATTTTGTTTCGAGATTGCCTTCTCTTGCATAGATGTTATATGTATTTTATATCCCTTAGTCGTCTCGTACGATCACCCACAGGTAAGATATGGGGTGGTGAATAATATTCTTACTCCGTCACCACACGGAAAGTGTATATTTTACGTACATTTATTATTTTAGGATACTACTTAACAACTTCTAAAAACAGTCTGTTAAATTGATGCTCTTAATTTTCTAGGTAATTAAATTCTGAAGTTTGTCTGTATTAATATTAGAGAATAATAATTATATTATTCAGTATCACCTTAAGCTTAATTATAGCATACTTTATCCATGTGATAACGGACTCAGAATACAATATCCGTTTTTTTAAAGGCATTAATATAAGTCATTGAAAGAAATGGATCCTTTATGAGTCCATGTAGTGTATCATCTAGCTTTGATTGTTACCATTATACATATTCTATGTCGTGGTATAGGCGTTTTAAATGCTGTACGTGTGTTAAAGACTGCACAAATGGCGTATTGGTTAAGATACCGACCTTCCCTGCCAGTTCCGTGGGTTCGATTCCTATGCAAGATTATACTTTATGCGATCCACAAAGTGTTGTACTGAGTCTGGGTGTAATTTGTCTGAGTTAATTATATGTTCATAAAGTCACCCGTCAAAAATTCACGCGGAAAAACAAATGTTGGACGACCATAAAAACGATGGGCAGACGACATAAAAAATATAGCGGGCAATAACTGAATGGAAAAGGCACAAGATAGACAAAAATGAAAGAACTTGGAGGAGGCCTATACTCTATCAAAGGGGTCCATAAATGATAACGAATAGATTTAAAGATTATTATTATTAGGAATACGTATAAGGTTTATGGGAAATAAAGAGGCTTTATTATTATCTCCTTTTTTCACGGGATCTTCCATAGGGAAGATGCCCGGTCCTTTGGGAGGCTTACATGGGGATATGGATCCAACACGCAGAGGCCTTTGGAGAAATTTAATCTAAATATTGGGATGGGACATCTACCGATGACATTCCACGTCTGCACATAACATACGTGGACTGCCAGCGGTAAGTGTTATTATTATTATTATTATAAAGTCACCCGTAATATAAGCAGCTATTTCCCTATATAGTGTAGTGTGTTCAAAATAAAATGACTCAAAATATAATATATCAAGTCTTTTTTTTATAGGTATTAATACTTATATTATCACATCCAAAGAAATGGATCCTTGCAGTGTGTTTAGATTTGATGGTTGACGAATAGGAAAAGCCTAAACCTACACACACTTTGCTATTAATATCTGTATTTCTTCAAATTAAATTGTAAGCTTTCAATACACGAATAGCTAATACTGACATTCAAACACGATTAAATGAGCTGTTACCTATTAATTACCTCTTTTGTTTTGCTTATATCTGTACTATAAAGTTTTATTTTTAAATAAAAAAAGAGTTAAATGCAAATATGTACCTATAAATTTCATATGAGTTACTAGTATTTAGTACATACATACATATTTACATATCATCACGCCATATCCCTTGCAGGGTAGGCAGAGAGAACAGAGTGCCAGAGAACTCTATCTCTGCATACTTCACTCGCTTCCTCAACATTCATAATTCTCTTCATACACGCTCGCCGGTTTCGGAGACTCTTGACTCCACCTTCCTTCAGTACATGACCGATCTGGTCTAGGTAGGTTAGTCTCGGTCTCCCTCGGTACCTACATCCTTCCACTTTCGCATAGTATTTAGTAATTTCTCAAAACTAAATAATACAAAAAAGCTCCTATTGCTATTTGACACACAATAAATTTATTAATGAAAATATAAAAATTCCTTTTATTGTGTTGAATATTTTTCGTCTCTTACATAAACTAAAGAGAAGATAAATATTATTAAATGCATGTAAGAATAAATTAATTAAATTATTATTAAAATTATTTAATTGCTTCCAAATTCTTATGCGCAGTTTGGGAATCAAGTATTCAAAAAAGACTTCCAATTATAATAAGTACTTTAATAATTTTATAGTATTTAATTCTATATTATACACAAGTTGCGATTCTGTAAACCACATCAAAGCTTTAAATTAGCATGAGCGGGCACGTCTGAAGGATAATAAAGCAGTAGTAGTAGTCAGCTAGTGCACCTTAGGGGCTAATTTCACTTGGCAACTAATGATTATGAGTATGCGCGAGGCCTGCAAAGGACCGCAATATGCAAATGATTTTTGCCTTTAGCAATATACTGACCAACGCTTCTGTAAAATGCTCGCATGGATAATATTTTATAGTAAAAATTATGGAAAGAACAAAATTTGTCACGCAATTTATAATTTAATTATAGTACATCAGTACTTACGAATGCATCCATTTTTCTACAAGATATGCACCAGTGATAATGGCTACCATTCTATAGACCTTTAATACATTAGCATCGGTCGGAGGACCTCCAAGATCCGAACACAAAAGTGTGGATTTTTCAGTCGCATTGCCCAACAAGTAATAATGAGTCACTAGGCCAGAGACGGCCGCCCACTGCCTGCGACCACTCTGTATCTCTGATAATACGTATGATACGTTTCGAAATGAATACTTAAATAATTAAGGCATGAAAGAATAATAAATAAATAAATCTCCTTTTTGCACTCTATATACAATATTAAAAAATATAAATGTTGGTAACGTACGTATAAATGTTGGTAATTTAAAATAACAAGGTTGTGTCATCGTTTAATACAATTCTAACTGTAAAGTTTTAAGTATTAAGCCTATAACAATGTGTAAACATTGTCGGGTAGATAGCATACCGTCACCTTAAGACGTAAATATGATACGAAGTGAAATTTGCATGTCCTACAATTGGTCACGGTGGTGTAGTGGCAGCACGATTGGGTCGGAATCCCAATAGGCGCGGGTTCGAATTCCGCTTGTGACATCATTTTTCACTTCGTAATCAGTTTTTATAAATAATTAAGCATATTAAATGCTAAATTTCAGTAATTTAAAATAACAAGGTTGTGTCATCGTTTAATACAATTCTAACTGTAAAGTTTTAAGTATTAAGCCTATAACAATGTGTAAACATTGTCGGGTAGATAGCATACCGTCACCTTAAGACGTAAATATGATACGAAGTGAAATTTGCATGTCCTACAATTAGTCACAGTGGTATAGTGGCAGCACGATTGGGCCGGAATCCCAATAGGCGCGGGTTCGAATCCCGCTTGTGACATCATTTTTCACTTCGTAATCGGTTTTTAGTCATTTATTATTATTACTTATTTTTAAAATATATAGTACTTTCAATGCACATAAATAATTATCATTATTATAGTATTTATTATTATCATGAAGCATCAACAACAAACCTATATAAGTCTTTTATTGTCTGTCACGACTGACAATCAGCTTGAAGTAAAATTAATTCTAAGCCCTAAAATATTCATAAAATAATATAAAAGCGCCTTTTGAGCGATAAAAATAAAGTGATTACTCAAGAAACAGTTATTTACAGCATAGTTACTAAATTAATATTGAAGAAACTTGACATTTAAACAAAATTGCTCGATAATTTTCAATAACCGTTACTAGGAATCAGTATTTAAACAAAAGAATAGATTTATGTTGAACGTTAAATATACCTTTTACAAAGATTAAATAAGAAAATCCTCCATTAAAGCGATTAAGCTTTTGTTAATAAGCGCTCAAGAGTACAACAAAAGGGGTGACAAATAATTCGTTTATTTCCCTCCTCAAGACAAAATAATCATTTAAGACGTTAATCGGGTAGAACTCTCATTGTCGTACTTTTGTCAACTTTGTTGTTTCATGACAAATAAATAACTTTCCAGATTCCAATATAAATAGCTGATAGGAAAACAATATCAAAAAGAAAATAATAACAAAATTAGGATTATATTTACATTTAGATAATGACCGATTTTCCGTGTGGTGACGGAGAAAGAATACTATTCACCACCCCATATCTTACCCGTGAGTGATCGTACGAGATGACTTAGGGATATAAAACGCATATAACATCTATGCGAGAGAAGGAAAACTCGAAACAAAAACCTATACCAACACGTCTGACCAGCGTGGTATAGTAAGTTAATTTCCCTCCCATTACGGAAGAGACCCTAGCCCAACAGTGGGACATTTATGGGCTGTGATGATGATGATGATGATGAATGACCGATACACAAAATAGACTAAAATTGCAGTGTGCTAGTGGCTACAAATACTATCAACCCTTATTTTGCTCGTGGATGTCTGAATGGTGAACCAGGGCCAACTCAACCTGATGTCTTTTGGCCAACAATAATATTCCAAAGGCAGATTGACTATAGTATGATGTATAATGTGATTTATTAGTAGGAAATAAAAGGTAAGAGTCGAAAAAGCATATTTTCGCCAAAACTATGTACTGTATGATCCAAATATATACTTGTACAATGACACATATATATTTACAGAAGTTAAAACTTTAAAATGCACCATTTGCTGTGGCTCTCATCGACTTTTTAATCTGTTGATCAAACAGGCGACGGCCGAGGACAAATTTATTCTTGTACACAGAGATCTTAATCGCGATGTTTGCCTTTGAGCTTCAGTTCTTTTTAAAACGAATATATATTTTATAGAACAGCAAAATTATATTGTGATATGTTTGAAGTTGAGAGTTGCAAAAAAATCTATTTCAAGCTAAATACTGAAAATATTCATCTTAGCAGACTAATCATCATCATCTCAGCTCATATATGTCCCACTGTTGGGTCGAGCCTCATCCATAAAGGGAGGGAAATTGACCTACTACACAACGCTGGTCAGACGTGGTATACGGTTTTGCTTCCAGTTTTTCTTCTCTTACATATATCTTATATGCGTTTTATATCCCTTAGTAGTCTCGTACGATCACCTATGGGTAAGATATGGGGTGGTGAATTGTATTCTTACTCTATCACCACACGGAACGTATTTTTGCCAGGGTAATATATCTATATATAAACATATATTAAGGTAAACGCAAGTGGTCTTTCAAAAATACTAATAAAAATAGACCAATACGATGCATTATTAAACTACATAATATATATTTTTTGATTGTCATGTCTTTATTTTCCGTGTAAGAGGTTTTTAGACGTTTGAGAGTTATCACCGCTAATCGCCCGCAACACAAAGATTTATGTCATAGGGTTTAGCATTTAAAAATATATGTCACACAGGTGAACACATATGTAATGCTTTTAAAACGTTATATGTCTAAGCTAATTTATTAATTTTACATACAAATTTTAGAAATATGTATAAGCGTTTTATGTATATATATACATAAAACGATTAAAAAAATACCTTTTATCCAACATTTTCTTCACTTAAAATTAAACCAACCACATAAATGATAATAACGTCAATGGAACTTATCTTTATTTTCAATATTGATTAATACTTTCTAACGTAAATTAATAGAAAGAAAAAAATAAGAAATCAAGGTAGATTGTGCAGTACGAATTTACATTATCATCTTTCTTTTATCCTAATTACTTGGGGTCGACGCAATATGTCATGTTCTTCCATACATTCGTATCAGACGTCATCTCTGTAGTCACTCTTTGTCTATCCATGTCATGCCTCACGCTGTCTATCCATCTTTTATTTGGTCTTCCTTTACCCCTAAAGCCTTCAACATTCATACGTAAAACTTTTGTAGTATGAATCTACACAGACACATATACATCACCATCTATAAACACAGACATATGTAAAATAATGAAGGAAAAAATCGCAAATAGTCTTTCCAAAATACTGCATTGACATAATATGCCAGGTTATAAATAAAAAAAATAAGTAAAATTATAGATGCAAATAATAATTATAAAATAAAATAGGATAATCATGACTATAGAAATATAAGAAGAAATGTAATAAAAAATATGTCCAGTAAACTAAACTAAAAGAAAAACTTCAGTATCAATATTAGACAATCTGCTGTGTGGTATTGGCCATTAATACTATCAAGCTTTACTTTGCTCGTGGATATTGTAAAAGATGACTAAAAGCTTAATATCAACCAGGGATAACTTCATTTGATGTCGTTTAGTCAACACTTACATTCCCAAGGAGGGTTTATCTCGGACAGGCGACCAGCCGTAAAACCATTGCCAATAACTTTTGCGATGTGTGCGATGGAGTAGGCACATATTGCATATCGACCTCATATAATTGGGATAGGATCAGGAGAACGATGATGATGATAATATTAATATTAGACAATAAAGAAAAGAAACCACAACTGGGGTTCTGAAGAAATCATTTCTCGGATAGTTATAAGTTGATATAGTAAATTTTTAATACCCTCAAAGGCATCGCAGGCTGGGTCAAAATACCCGGGTAGCACACAAAAAGCGTATTAATATGTCATTATGCTGAGTGGTGACGGCTACGAATATTACCAACTTTGTCAACTGTGTGTGCTAACTCCACCTCCAAGTTATTTTGGTCAATAATTATATTCCCAAGGAGGGTTGACGTCAGGCTTTTGCAATATGTACGATGGAAAAAAGTTATAAATTGCGTTAACCTCAAGTATTTGGAATAAGAGCAGAATGATGATGGCGATGATGTATTAATATGTTAGCATCATAAACATACAAAAGCTAGCAAACGGATCCAAATTATAATTTGCTTGTAAATCTTTGTTGCCTCAGCGCCAGGTGTATTCAATATGTATTTTTAGTTTGGCATATGGCCAAACCATTATATTTTAAAGTGTATTCAAAACCACAACATGTGTTTCCCGAAACTTAAGCACAGTTAAAGTAAAATTTATTCAATAAATAATTAATATTATTTAAATTTCTTTTTCATACGCATCGCAGCATAATTGAGTTAATTATCTTTACATGTTATTATTTTATTAATTTCACAATATCAGTTTATAGAAAGAATAATTTGTTTTAAGGGTTTGAAAGGTCGGCACTTTTTTAACGACTAAAACTTTGATGCAGGAGAAAGAAAATTCGAAATAAAACCCTAAACTAATATGTCTGATGAGCGTAGTAGGTCATTTTACTTCATATATTTGAGGACTCCTGAACCCAACAGTGATGGGATGGCTATGGTTAGAGATAATGATGCGATGATAATTTGCCTATGTATCCATTTCACTTGAATTTTTGAGGTTAGTTAAAACTTATTTTTCGTGTGGTGATGGAGTAAGAATGTAATTCATCACAACCTATTTTACCTGTGAGTGATCGTAAAAGACAACCAAGGGATATAAATGCATATAACATGTGTGCAAGAGAAGGAAAACTCGAAACAAAACCCTGTACCAACACGTCTAATCAGAATAGTATAGTAGGTCAATTTCCCTCTCATTGTGAAGGATGTTCGCGCCCAACAGTGGGACATTATATGAGCTGAGATGATGATGATGAAACCTTTTTTATTATACAGATAATGTTCTAATTTTTTTAATATTTTTAAATCCATATTCCTAACAAACATTAATATTCAAACCATTTGTTAAATTATTATAATATGTATACCATTTATTAAATTATTATAGTGTTGTAGTAACCGCAAGGGATAGAATGCAAATTGAGGGACATTAAGCAAATTTGGCCAAATTAACGCAGTTTGACCAATAATAACTGCAGGCTTCCAGACTGTTCTGCCAACATTTGCAGGACGCAAAACAACTTATTTACATAATTTTATATTTCATCTTATAATTTTCTCTTCAGTATACACTGATTACCGTTTGTTTTTAATATTAAAAAAACATTGATTGCGGTAGAGTAAACTACAGTTGAAATTGCAATAAATTGATTTATAAAATTTACAAAGAAAACTTGAATTATCTAAGTGATGTTCCAGTTCAATTTATTATTAGGTTATGTACTAGTTATGGAGCTAATGATAATTTTCTCATCATCATCATCAACCTTACCTTATCCCAAATACTGGAGGTCGACACCATATCTGCTCCACGTCCATCGTACATATTGCAAACGTTTTTAGCTTTAGTTTTATGGTCAGTCGCCTGAGTGACGTGACATCAATCTTCTTAGGGAATTTAATTATTGAACACATGGCGTTGACCCAGGTCAAAACAAAGTTTTAGTCGTCTTTTACGACACCCATAAGTAACTAAGATTTAATAGTATTTGTAGCCGCTACCACACAGCATATGAAACTTAATGAAACTCTTCTAAAGGTTGTTTACTATATAATTTCAGAATATTTAAAAATGATAGTTCTAGGAGCTTTAAATAAATACAATTTTCAATACTCTAGGGAAAACCAATCCAGAAAATGGATTCAATGCAGTAGCGGCAACTGTGGATAGAAATCTGTTTATTCTATTTTCAAAATATGCACTTGAATCTGACTATCTAAACAGATAATACAGTTGTGTAAAAAAATATATAAAGGTGTTTGTGCAATGAAAAATAAACATTTATATACTCGTATGTAATAAAATTACTAAGGAAGACTAAAAATGCTTCAATTATAATGTGTTATGTTAGGTATGTCCAAGTCTTCTTAAATTACCGACTGAGTTATAACATTCTCTAAAAAATAATATACTATACTATAATTACTCTAAAACAAATGCATAGGTTTTTTTTTATTATATAGTAAGTTTTTATTTCAATACAAAAAATCTATTACAAATTAATTACATTAAAAATTATTACACTATTTTAAGCTTACTTAAAAAACATATTATTTCTTCGAATTACTAAAGTCAAAATCAAGATACATATTGTGTTCTCGTTTATGTTGACAGATAAATGTCACCAATTTTCTTTTTGCAAAATAGAAATTATGTAATGTAATGGCTTCGATTTAATTTAAAGTATTTTTCTTCTTTTTAGAGCATTACAAATATAACTTGTACGAATATAGTATTTTTTTAAATATTTATGTCTTTCTAAAAATACTTCTTGATCTATGTAAACATATGTACCATACAATGCCACCAGGCATTGTATGGTACATCAAAATGTAAATCAAGACCATTCCAAAGAGCTAAAACACGGTGTTATTATTTTATTATATTCATTATGTCCTATGATTATATTCCTTCTCCTTGAATATCGCCCAGAGATATAGTATTAGGCATCAAGCGCAGGCACGAATACCTGCGCCTCATGCCGTCCTATATAGTCGAAGTCACGGGTGACTGGATTGAGGCCGCGGGTGACTAGACCGAGGAATAGTCCGTCACCCGCAGAGAGGCTGACCGCGTGAAGGTGATGCCCCGGCAGTTAGCCGGCGCGTCGATGGGGGATAGTACCCGAAATGGTAATCTGCCGGGATGGCCACGAATGTCAAGGAAGCGGTCCCAGTGGCCGGCCCAATGGCGATGGGGAGGGAACATGGTGAGTCCCATGACTCAACTCGCCCTTTCGTCACGGCATGTGTCCAGACTATAGCCTACCAAACAAATAAAAAAATGCATTTAAGAGTATTTAGTAAAATACTAAACAACATTTAATCTTTATCATTAATATTATTTATTTAACAAAAATTTCAACAAAAAAGCCACATTACAACACTTGCAACGTAAATAAAACGAGTCATTTCGGATAATTTATGCGGTTCACATTTTGTGGCACATCCAAAAAGGGGGCAACGTGGCTTGCTAAATGAAACGAAACAACTGCAGCAGTTGTACATTGTCCGCTCCGTTATACACAGACGTCATTTGGCAATTTTAACTAATGACTCTTGGGATTTGACGTCTGATGCCAGATGGTACATACACGTTGACAAGACGACGTTTCTTATTGATTTGCTCGATATATTTAAGACAATGTGATGACAGGTACGCGACAAGTTGATAAAATATGTGGAACATCTGTCATTTATTAAGACAAGTTGATACGACAAATAATATCCTGGGCTCTTATTGGCAATAACTACAAAGACACGTAATGTAATCATGTTATGATATTTATTTAGAACGGTAGACAATGATCTTCTTCTTCTCTTTGAGTATTGGCAATCAGCTACTTATACGAGCTATTGGTGCCAGTGTCAAGTTATAATTATTAATACGTTAATATCTTTTCAGGTTAGTCATTGTCTAAGTCAAATCGTCACCTTCAACAGTGCTATGGCCACACTGTTAATGGTATCTTGTGGGAATTTTGATGGAAAACGAAAACGTTTTTATGTGATATTCACTACATCCCAGTACTTCTGTCGCATCAAATTACATAAAATGCCATCAAAATTATCTAATATAACACGTTAAAACACTAAGATATCGAATATAATACAAGAGCACCACATGACGTTTTCAGATATCTGTCAAAATCCCAGTAGCCAATGATATTCAATATTACAATATTTTGACAGATTTTTTTGACGTACACGCAAACTGTAATACGGTTTAAAGCGTCGCATGGACGTACCGATGACATTGGGAATCAGAACCCAGAAAGATTAGTCAATTATGATAAATTTTCTAAATCAAAAATATTAAAAAAGTTTAATATACTTTGTCGGTGTTCTTACTTTGTCTCCGAACCTATAGTAACAAGTGGACAACTTGTCATATCAAGTTTGCGCAAGACTCATTCATAAGTCGAACTCGGATACAATGTCAGTTATGAGACTTCATACACAGTTAAAAAAATCTCTCTAAAGAACAATCTTTTCAGAATAAATTTTATCATTATTTTAATAATGTGTAATAAATTTACGGATTATTTTATAAAATAAATAGTATTAATTATATTCACAACAAACTGGCTTCAGAAAAAATATAAACGTAAAATAGTTACTATGACGGCGAGAGCTCTTTCTGTTTTTTCGACCACAGTGATTTCTTGCAACAAAGGATTGTGGGTTGAAAATGAATAGTGATAACAATATATTTAGAAGAAGAAAAAAAAAATATTTAAAAAAAGAGGGAACGAATCATTTTATTAAATCAGTTATATTAAATAATTATATAAAAAAAGTGATTAAAATTGTTACGAATGAACAAAATCTAACGTTATTTAATCACATTGATGACGAGCTTGAAAAAATTCAAATTAAAAGTGTCCATAAACGATGAGCATTCAAAGAGATTATAATAAATGCGAATGATGCGAAAGAGGTATTTCAGGACTGGATTAAATTTAAATCTATATTCACTAAAACATGTGGGAATTTATTTGTACCTATACTTAATTCAATTAAGTCATAGATGCTAGTAAAATTTGAAAAAGATCCACTTGAAAATCGAATTTTATATGTGGTCTGATCAGTAATGTTTACAATTTTTTGGTGGAATTTAAACAAATAGAATCTTTGTAGTAAAGTAAAAATAAAAACCTTTGGACTTAAAATACAACAATTAAGTATCTACGAATATTTTAAACTGAACTTGTTGTATAAGTTCAAAATTGCATCGTAGTTAAATACAATTAATTAAATACCATGAATATAATACATTTATTAAACCGATATTATCATGTTTATTTAACTTTCTCGAACGCAGGCTGCGGTAGACATGTAATATAAAAAAATCAGCCAAGTGCGAGTTGTACTCGCACACGAAGGGTTCCATATCTATAAAAACCTCTTTTATTGTATGGAATTAATTATGTATTTTATTTTAATTAATTATATTTAAAGAGAACATAAAACTAAATATTCTGTGAATAGTTAAAGCGCCTACCTGCCACCGTTATTAGTATCGAGCAATAAACGGTAAAAAAATCAAGTTTGTTGTATGGGAGCCTCCCTTAAATATTTATTTTATTATATTTTTAGTATTTGTTATTATAGCGGCAATATAAATACATCACCTTTAATAATTTCAACTGTCTAGCTATCACTGTTCTTGAGATACAGCCTGGTGACAGACGGACGGATGAACGGACGGACAGCGAAGTCTCAGTAATAGGGTCTCATTTTTACCCTTTGGGTACGGAACCCTAAAAATAAAAAACTTAACCACAAAATTAATTTAATCGACATGTTAAAGTAAAGAAAATGTTTGCGTTAATTGATGTTAATTTGTATTATACTTTTTATTTCGATTAAAATACATAATCCTTCGAAAAAAATAAGACAATAAAGTACGAGATGACTTCTTCAACTTCTCAGTATAAAACATATCTCTATCGTAATGGTATGAAAATCGAAACTCTCATTCGACTCAACTTGAGTTTTGATTTTTCTTTGGTTAGTAATATTTGTTTGGTTCGAATAGTAAAGTAAGTCATCACTGCAAAAACTCCAAGGTATTGATCAGTTGCTTAGCAGTGTGTGGTTTATTAAATATTCTCCTAAATTTATGGCATTTAAATGCGAAAGTCTTGTCAATTTAGAAGTACTCATATATGAGTTGAGTTAATAATATTTTTTTCTATATTCTTATACATAGCTCGTTCCACATAAAAGCTGGTCCCCATTATGGCGTCGTGTATAAATCCCCCAGAGACTCGCTCAAACTATTGTTTAGAGCTACGCTTAAAAACTAATCCAGCCTAGTGCTATTAAAACAAAGTAGACTCTCGGTCGTGACAGACGCTGATTGGTTGTTGAACGTCCCTTTACAGACGTAACTCATTGTTTTGCAAGTCTAGATTCCCCTTTTTATACAACATTACCCCTTTACGGTAGAACTTTCTGTTCAAACCGGAGTTTATTTGCTATAATATGCATACTCCATATCATAATAATTATATAGTGTGTATATTTAGCTTTACATTAAAACAGAATTATAATAACGTCATTTAATTTTATTCCATTTTATAAAACATTTTCAGCTTTATTCATTTATTTTGTGACCAGAGTTGAATAGAAATTTTCTCTTTTTCCTTATACATTAGTACTTATGAAGATTCCACACAATGGTGAAATGTAGGTTCTAAATACGCGCATACTCATATTAGGTTTCAAGAAAGTACCACATCAGATCACAACTTTCGTCATTAGGTCACATCGCTCATTAAATAGGTGATAATAAACTAATGATGAAAACGAAGCGTTGTGCAAAAGTCACATGGTCAAGGACCTATTTCTTATTCGACTTGGATTGTAAATCATCCATCCAAAATATTTTCTTAGAGCCTCTACTCAGATAAGTTAACTTAGTGCCTAAGTATTAATAGTTTTTTAAATAAATTAATTAAGGCAGCTAATAATTTTATAAGCGCGTAATTAATAAAATTATTTAACAACCGCATTAATTTTACTTTCATACTCTTTTCTGCATACCCAACTCTCGCTTCCATACAGTAATGTTGGGACAAGCACTGCATTATGTATTGCTACACGTGCCTTCTGACTGAGGTGGTGGCTACCGAACACTTGCCCCAACTCTCCGTTCACTCTATTTCCCCCATTCACTCTTCGCTCTATATCAGTGGTGTACCTTCCATCTCGGCTAAATCCATATCCAAGATATACAAATTCATCCACTTGCTCTAGTACATCATTACCTATTGTTACTCTTACATCTGTTCTGGCTTCATCTCTTTCAAAGCCCATTATAACAGTAATATATCTGCCCTTTAATCTTTCACGCATCTCTGCTTGAGTCTATTAATTACAGAATCTACAATAACACAAACTAGACGTGGTAGATTGCACTCTTATTTTCTTTGTAACTTATTAGTGTTTGTCTTCTTATCATTAACATGATATGCCTCGAATGAATATAGTTAAGTAATAAAATATTGCCTAAGTAATAAAATTTTAAAAATATTTGTGCAAACCATAAATCGTTGCTCCAAGTCTGGATGCAATGGTCTTGTCTGAGGAAAATCCCATATTGCAAAAATATAATATTGTACCTGTTTGGCTGGCTTCATCTCTTTCAAAGACCATTATTTTGGTTTTGCTCACATTCACGCGTAGACCCTTTTTCTTACAATCTTCTGTCATTGTGTCGACTAGGGTCTGCAGGTCAGTCGCTGACTGTGCCAGCAGGACTGCATCATCTGCATAGAGCAGAGCAGTGACCACTGCATCGCCCATCTGGACTCCCACATTCATATCGTTCAACCTTTGGAGACATTTATCCAGATATAAGATAAACAGCCTGGCTGACAGAACGCACCCCTGCTTAACGCCGATATTGACGTCAAACCAAGGCGACATTCCATCATCCAGCCGCACACAGGCTATACAGCCCAAATCTGTGGAGTTAGGCTGACCGACCGCATTCGTAATGACGACGTAAGAGAGCTAGTAGGTAGGAAAGAGAGTATTGGTGTAAAGATGCGAAAGGGAATGCTCCGATGGTTCCGACATGTGGAAAGAATGCCGAACGAACGTCTGGTTAAGAAGATATACAATGCGAAAGTGGAAGGATGTAGGTACCGAGGGAGACCAAGACTCATCTAACTAGACCAGATCGGTCATGTACTGAAGGAAGGTGGAGTCAAGAGTCTCCGAAACCGGCGAGCGTGTATGAAGAGAATTATGAATGTTGAGGAAGCGAGTGAAGTATGCAAGTATAGAGTTCTCGGGCACTCTGTTCTTTCTACCTACCCTGCAAGGGATATGGCGTGATGATATGTATGTATGTATGTATAATTTTATAATCAACAATATTATGTTTAAAGCAAAAAATTTTCTCAGCTCATATTTAACTCTGTTGTTGAGTCATAAAGTAGAGTAAATAAAAGAAATTAATGACCTAATTGAGATTTCTTTTCTTTACAAATTCGGGTTTTACAATAACCACAGCTAAAAAGCTATCCTGACTATTGTGTTTTTATTCCATATTCATAATAATAATCATATCCACGATGTATTTTGTTATAGATATATAAGTAAAAATAAAAACTAAAGTACTTTGAATATTTAACAAAGTGAAGCGTTCTGATTGGTTAAAAATTCAAGAATAGCGTTACTCAACCCCACTGCTGCAATATCAAATTGCGGTTATGGAGCCAGAGTATCGGTTAACTAAAATGGCCGCCAATATAAACTTGGGGCAAATAACCTCCCACGAATTGCATTATAAATAATTAAAGTAGGTACTTGATACAATTTAATGGAGAATTTTAGCTTTTAATGACCAGTTTGCCAATTTTGAATATGTTTAAAATTTTATTTTAAAAGGAGCAGTGTGGTTCTTATCAAAATTATGCGTGATTAATCTATTTTTTTTTATTGCTTTTGGTAGCAAGCGACCATGCAGCACACCTGATGGTAAGTGTTACTGCCGCCCATGGACCTTTGCAATACCAGGGGTATAGATAGGCCGCTGCCTACCAATGAAAATCCCAACCCACCCAGATAGTTGGGCTACCGGCTCTCTCACTTACCGAACGAAGCACAGTATTACATTGCTACTGCTCAGGCGTCGATTTAGTGTGGTCCTACCACTATCTTCCAGACCATTCAACAAATCATAAGTTAATTTGATGTTAAATACGAAAATTTCGATAAAAAATATGCAAAAATGTTAATTATTTTCATTAATGTAATGACTAAATAGCTACATGCAAACCAAATGCAAAGTTACATGTAATTGCGGAAATGCTCGAAACTTTTCTTATTATTCTAACTAATGTTATAAATGCATATTATTATGTAAGACTCTTTGTTCGTTTATTACGCTTTTACGAGTAAACTGCTTCATCAACCATTTTGAAATTTAGTATACCTATATATCAAAGATGCAGCAAAGCTTATAGTACATAGTAAAAATTGATGAATATAATCTATATCAACGGGATTTATTATACATTAGTCGCTGCTTTTATTTGGCTAGCTATGTTCTGGACACACCTCATGCGTGCCATACGCGGTGCTAGAAGGGTGGCGTGAGGCCCCATAACTCACCATATTCCCTCCCCATCGCACGTGTTGCTTTGCCTAGGTCAGACCGCAAGGGTGTACTGCACTGTATTTTCGTTGCTAATCGCAGTAGTAACAGGACAGTGTCCTTTTCCCTTCTCGCTATTATGTGCAGGTACTTGCTGGAGCAATCTATTTGTGTGAATATATCAATCTTAGTGAAAAAATAAAAATACTATCATCATTTTAGCTCATATATATCCCACATAAGCCTAAAGCTTAAATCTCCTCAGCAGCAAGAGGGAAATTGACCAACTATATCACGTTTTTTTTTTTTTTTGTGTGACTTAGTTCTTAGCCTCAGATGGCTATGACAACTTTAACCGGAATGTGGGTGAGCGCTGAGGGCTCTCAATCCGTGACTATATCACGCTAATCAGACGGGCTTTTATTTCGAGATTGCCTCCTCTCGTATATATGTTTTCATGTTATTAGCATATTATAGCCCTTAATCAGCTTTTGATTGTCATACTCATGGGAAAGAAAGGAGGAGTTGGTGAATAATATTCTTACTCTTACAAAAAAGAAAGAAATATCTAATTAATATAAATTATAGTACCTATACTATTATTTGCGTATCTAAATTTAAAAAAAAAATACTTATATTTTGAAATAATGAAATGAAAGGCAACCTCGAAAAAAAAACCTATATTAACCTATCTGAATTTCCTTGTTATAGAGGAAGCTGGAGCCCAGCAATGGTAGGACTGTCAGCTGAAACAATGACTAAAAATGTGGAAAACTGAAGTTCAGTTTGAGGTTATAAGACAGGAAATAAAAAATACTTTAAATTCTGCTGTAAGATAATAAAATCCTACTTGACATCATCAGATAATTGAATATTATAAATATTGATAAACGACAACGGAGTGTTGTAAACAATAGGTTTATTACTTCCCGTTATAGATCATTTAACCCGCACGTGACTGACTTCGATAGGGTTGTCCAAATGTTGTTATTATTTTATTTATTGATCTCGATATTTAGATATTCCGATACAAACAGGGGTGGTGAGCGCGGGAACTCTTTATTGACAAATATAAGATAATTTATGGTTTGAATGGTGACAGTCAAAATCAATACCCATGAGCAATTACGGTTTTAAATGGTGAAACATTTCAAAAGACTTTTTAGTCCAAATAAACTTCTTTATTTGGACTAAATATTTGACTGTACGGTGTATTAAACTTTTTACGTCGGTTTGTATTACGCTTATTAGATGCGTTCACAATCGTATTACCCTAAAAAAATAACATCAATTAAAAATAAATATTTTTTCTGTTAATTGCAATAACATAAGTTAGTATGACAAACACTCCTATTACATTACAATATCAATATTCAACAACAGAATTATTACATCTTTATTCACAATTTTATTTATTTAGTATAGGTACGGTTAGTTTACAATTAGCCTGTTTGCTGTGTGGAGCTCTGAATAAATAATTGGCGGTCCCTTGTTAAATATTAAAATGGAGCTAGATGTTCAACACGAGAGATTTGCTATCGGTATTATAAATTACTTTTATGTTGGTTCTCTTGAATAGTGCATTTATGAAGTAAATTTTGCTAATTTATTTAACATAATATAATTAAATTTAATATAGCACTACTAAATTTGCGTGTCAGTACATATTATACATGTTATTTAAAACAAAATATTATTATTTAACTTGGTTAGTATTAGAACTTGATTGGTATAATTATTTAAAAGTGATAGGGTCACTGTTGACAGTATTCTATCTACAGTCACGGGTTAGTCCGTTCGGGGTAGTACCACACTCTTGGGGGATGGTATCCGAAAGGGTTACCCGCCGGGCTGGAAACGAATGTCAAGGATTCGGTACCGGTGGCCAGCCCAATAGCGATGGGAAGGGCATACAGTGGGTTGTGGAGCCACGCGCTGATTTACTGTCGCCCCGGACGGAATGGACGGCATGTGCCCAGACTATAGCCTGCCAAAAAAATCACTCCTGCAGAAAATCATCTTCTGGGTGGGTTTGGGGTTTTCATTAGTAGGCAGCAGCCTAGTTGTACTCATGGCGCTTCAAATCTCCATGGGTAGAAATAACACTTACCTTCAGGTTTGCTGCTAGCCTGTTTGCCGCCTTAAGTTATAATTTATTTTTAAGTAATTCCTGCATATATGACACTGCTAGAACCAGAATGGCCTAACTGCATTTTTTTAACTTTTAACCTAATTGCAATTTCGTAATCTAAAAATGTTAATCTACAAAATCACAGCGGCCTAAAATTGTTTACTAGCTCTTAACAATAGATGGCAGTACAAGTACATTTTCGCCTTATGCTCAAATCGATTAAATTGAATTTAATTTAATTTTAATTTCCTCCATATTGTAAAACATGACAAACAAAACATTTTTTTCAAAACAAACATTTTTGTAGTTAGGCCGCTCTGGTTCTAGTAGCCTCATATAGCATGATAAAAGAATTAAATAATACTACATTATATTTAAATGTCGTCACATTATATATACATACATACATATCATCACGCCATATCCCTTGCAGGGTAGGCAGAGAGAACAGAGTGCCAGAGAACTCTATCTCTGCATACTTCACTTGCTTCCTCAACATTCATAATTCTCTTCATACACGCTCGCCGGTTTCGGAGACTCTTGACTTCACCTTCCTTCAGTACATGACCGATCTGGTCTAGGTAGGTTAGTCTCGGTCTCCCTCGATACCTACATCCTTCCCTTTTCGCATTGTATATCTTCATAACCAGGCGTTCGTTCGGCATTCTTTCCACATGTCCGAACCATCGGAGCATTCCCTTTCGCATCTTTACACCAATACTCTCTTTCATACCTACTCGCTCTCTTACGTCGTCGTTACGAATGCGGTCGGTCAGCCTAACTCCACAGATTTTCCGCAGAGATCGCATTTCGACCGCATTAATTTTACTATCATACTCTTTTCTGCATACCCAACTCTCGCTTCCATACAGTAATGTTGGGACAAGCACTGCGTTATGTATTGCTACACGTGCCTTCTGGCTGAGGTGGTGGCTGCCGAAAAGTTGCCCCAACGCTCCGTTCACTCTATTTCCCGCACTCACTCTTCGCTCTATATCAGTGGTGTACCTTCCATCTCGGCTAAATCCACATCCAAGATATACAAATTCGTCCACTTGCTCTAGTACATCATTACCTATTGTTACTCTTACATCTGTTCTGGTTTTATCTCTTTCAAAGACCATTATTTTGGTTTTGCTCACATTCACGCGTAGACCCCTTTTCTTACAATCTTCTGTCATTGTGTCGACTAGGGTCTGCAGGTCAGTCGCTGACTGTGCCAGCAGGACTGCATCATCTGCATAAAGCAGAGCAGTGACCACTGAGTCGCCCATCTGGACTCCCACATTCATATCGTTCAACCTTTGGAGACATTTATCCAGATATATGATAAACAGCCTGGCTGACAGAACGCACCCCTGCTTAACGCCGATATTGACGTCAAACCAAGGCGACATTCCATCATCCAGCCGCACACAGGCTCTACAGCCCATGTAACTGGACTGCACAGCCTGTAGCAGTTTACCGTTAATACCATACTCCGGTAAAATGTCCCAAAGTTCCTTTCGTACAACCGTGTCAAATGCTCTCTCCAGATCCACAAAACTGCAGAAAACCCTCTGACCTAGAGCCAGATGCTTCTCCACAATGTTGCGCAGAGAGAACACTTGATCCATGCATCCCCTTCCACTCCTGAAACCTCCTTGTGTCTCACACAGTAAACCATCGGACACCATCCTCATTCTCCTTTCAATAACTTTTCCATACACTTTTGCTGCCAAACTGGTCAAGCTTATGGCTCCGTAATTTGCGCAGTCATAACGTGAACCCTTGTTTTTAAACAAAGGCACGATGACTGCGCTATTCCAGTCCCTGGGAACCATTCCCGAGCTCTAACATAAATTGAGGAGCAACAGGAACGCCTCCCAGACACAAGAGCCACCGAGCTTGATCATCTCGGCAGACACCATATCAATGCCCGCTGCCTTACCATTTTTCAAACTTCTTATCGCCCATTCAACTTCATCCATACTGATGCCATCGGAGGACGCCGTTGTCGAATGTTGATCTACTAAACCACATCCAACACCGGCGCCAACCGTAGCATCCGCATACATATCGCCAAAATATTCACTCCATCGGCTTAACACGTCTTGTGTTTGTGTAAGAATGTCTCCACCTTTAGACCTTATTTTATTCATTCTGAAGGCTGACCAACCACCCCGAGACTTCTTCACCTCCCTCCAAAAGAGTTTGATGTTACCCTCGAAGTTTTTAGTCAGCCTATCTTCTGCACTCATACTTGCTCTATCACGTTTCTCTTTCACTAAGGCCTTGGTGTCATTCTTACATTGCCGATATATTTCTTTCTTCTGTTCAGTCATACTGTCATTCAGATTCAAAGAAGAGACATAGTCCAGCCACGCTTTCTTCTTTTGCTCTACGGAAGCTGCCACTTCCGCATCCCACCATGCATCACCATTTGTTTTTCTATGCTTCTTTGAACTTCCACATACTTCTTTCGCTGTATCTACCATACTCTCTTTCAATACTCTCCAGCATTCTTTAATGTCCGATTGCGGCTGGCTTGCCATCGTCAGCCGTTCTCGGACACCCTCTGCATACTTTTCTCTTACACACTCTTCTTGCAACCTTTCAACCTTTATTCTTTCAAGCCCTCCGAAGTGGACACGCTCTCGCCAGTGCCTCCACTTTCTGAACAGACCACTAAATCTCGCAATAACGAGATAGTGGTCCGTGTCGACTGTGGGGCCCCTGTAGGCTCTTGCGTCCAATATTTTGCTTCGGAGGCGACTGTCTACCAAAATTAAATCTATTATGCTTTTCTGTTCATTCCTTCTCCATCTCTTATCACCAAATGGACCAAGTACGTCCTCATAGTCGGGACGCTTGGTCCCCACCCATCCGTTCAAATCTCCGCATACAATCACGCGTTCACTGGTTTCTGCCATATCCAGAACTTCTCTAACATTATCCCAAAACTTCTCTAGGTCTGATGCCACCGAGGATCCTACGGGAGCATATGCTACAACCATGAATACCTTGGTGACACCTAGTTTTATACGGACCCAGAGAAGTCTGGGATCATACATTCCGTAATCCTTCACACCTGAGGCCAAGCGAGAGGACAACAGCACTCCTACCCCCATGCTGGCTCGATCGCTCTGTGGTACACCAGACCACAGAGCCATCCCGCCACCAGGAAGATCGCAGGCGTCGCTGCCCCTTCGCTTGGTCTCTGTTACACAGAGCACGTCTAGCTGTTTGTCCGCCATGACGGATATTAGTTCGTGCAACTTACCTTCCACACAACCTCTTACATTCCACGTGCCCACCCGGCACTCCGTTCTCCTCGACTCGCCTAACTGGGCAAGGCGTGATGGGTGGCGGCCCCCATCGCCGCAACTGCCAATGTTCGTACCGACGGGGGCGGGTCGGTACGCGTCGCCTCCGGGGGACGCCCTAGACTGGCAGGGGACGCGAACGAGCACGCTCCGGACTATGCCCCCCTATTATATATAAATCAGTAGAAATAGGAAATCAAATACAGAAGACGGTCTTATAGTATTGTTACATAATATAGATGATTATATGACGTAATTATAAAAATACATACGACTTAAATATTTTCAGTGTTTAAAACTAAATAACTTCTAGTTGGGTTTTTTATATTTTAAAATTAAATATGTTTTATTTTTCAAACTTTCAAGGTAAACCACAATTGCACGTAATTTCGGTCGTGATGTTCCCTTATTTACATATACGAATGCGTGTGGTTTTGTTTCTATTTGCACTAGTAGGGTGTGTACTCGTAATTACGGCATTGGGACAAGTCCCGAGGCGAGGTAGCCGCAATCAGAGAATTAATATGATATAACTGGAAGGGAACAAAATAATCCTTATATTTAAGTGTACATTGTTTGATATTACTATGTTAAAACGTTTTTATTTTGAAATTGATTAAAACCCTAAATCTCTTATAGTGGGTAAAACTTCTAGAAGTTTTACAATACGAAAATTACCAGTAAGTTAATAACTTATCTAGTACTTCAATTCTTGGAACGTCTATAAAACAAAGTATCGAAGAGATTTGTAGAATTAGGGGGTTTTTGTTACTAAAAGTTATATTTTGAAGAAAATATTTTCAATAGCCTTACCACGAATATCTGTTAAATTCGTAACGTAAATGTATCGTGTTGTCGATAGCATAACGAAAGTAAGCAGACCGATGTAGTTTCGAGCAGCTGTCGTCAGCGCGACACCGTTCTATTAGTGTTGTTATGGTAACCTAAATAGCTGAAGGTAGTAATAGTATTTTATGTACATATGTTTAAATATATATTTATTTCTCTCGTTGATATAAAAATGAGTAGAGTGAGAGAGAGAGAGAGATTGAAATTGGAAAACTTCATTAAATTAGGCGATACATGGTGGCAATCCATTATTATTATAAAATGGAGGAGACGAAGGAAGACTAGAAGGAAGACTCACCACTTTATTTCACTTCATTAATTTAGTTATATAAAATTGTACGTGCTTTCAATATTAGTTCCATTTGCACACGTTAGAGGCGCCGCTTAAAATCTCAAATTAGTCTCGATAAAGATACGAAGTTACTCTGTAGCAAATATTCGTGCTAAGACTACAAGTTCTTTTTTGATATAAGGGCTCTTGAACTAGTCTATCTTAAAGAAAATTTCTCGTAACATGAAAAATACTACAGAAAATTGATTATCTATTAACTATACATTATGTGTGTCTCTTATCTAGATATAGAATGTGTACCCATACATAGTTGTTCAAGTTGCAATGGGCAGGTTACATTCTTATCATTACATCTGGTCGAACCGACAACCGTTGAGGAAGAAAAGTTCCCGAAAGGCGACCATGAATCTGATGATACCTATAATTTTTAACAGTACAGTATTACTCACTATCCAATTAAATACATATACGTGATGCATTTAATTAAAATTGTACTTTACAGCATACCAATAAAATAAATAATCTAGAAGTTATCAGACTATAAATGTGAGGACAGAGCGACCGAATACCGAAGCTGAGATATGAAAGGGATTTTGTTAAGACCATGTGCTATCTTTGCTTTTTTAAAAGACACCAATCACTCTGCACTAAGGAAATAATCCTTGGATTGCGCGGGAGTTTACAAACATTCAATTAACGCAGACAAATTACACCCAGACTCAGAACAAAACTTTGTGGGTCGCATAAAGTATTGTCCTGCGTGGGAATCGAACCTATGGCACTGGCACATAAGGTTGGAATCTTAACCACTACGCCATCTGTTCAGTATCTTTAATAGCTGTAGTACCAATAGGACCTGCTTTTATAACTTGAATACACATACTGTGGTTGACGTTCACAAGTATTTGTCGATATATTTGCAATATATAAAATAATGTTTATTTTTGGTATTGTGAAAACAAGTAACAAGTAGTAGAGTTGGGTATGCAGAAAAGAGCATGAAAGCAAAATTAATGCTGTCGAAATGCGATCTCTACGGAAAATCTGTAGGGTGAGGCTGACCGACCGCATTCGCAACGACGACGTAAGAGAGCGAGTAGGTATGCAAGAGAGTATTGGTGTAAAGATGCGAAAGGGAATGCTCCAACGGTTCGGACATGTGGAAAGAATGCCGAACGAACGTCTGGTTAAGAAGATATACAATGCAAAATAGAAAAAAAGATGGAGCTACCGGGGAAGACCGAGACTCACCCACCTAGACCAGATTGGTCACGTACTGAAAGAAGGTGGAGTTAAGAGTCTCCGAAACCGGCGAGCGTGTATGAAGAGAATTATGAATGTTGAAGAAGCGAGTGAAGTATGCAAGGATAGAGTTCTCTGGCACTCTGTTCTCTCCGCCTACCCTGCAAGGGATATGGCGTGATGATATGTATGTATGTGAAAATAAATTAATTTTATATTTATAGAAATAAATCTAGATTATAGCATTTATTGTTAAGATTCTTCATATGGTTAGCTACGAGTATCTAGGTATGATCAAACTAAATATATTCGTGTACTTGATCAGTACGTATATGTTCTATATCGTTATTTAAATACTAGACAAGCTAATAACAATAAACTTTTATTCACCTTATCACAAAATAGCACCATTAAAGAATTTTCATATATTTAACTTGAGGTTAAAATAGTAGCTAACGGTTTTTTCCTTTTTTCAAATTTCCAAGGGCCATTGAAGAAAAATGCGTAAATAAAATACTTTTTCATTGAACAGAAAAATGTACCTTATTTTGAGTAAAATTTTTCCGTAAACATTTTCCTTATTTCATTTTATTACCCATTCCAGTGATTCTTTATCTTATCGTTCACCCCTGTCTTCTGTAAATGAACTGGGACCGTGTTCATGGTAATTCTGGGTCTCACCTGAATGTCGATGCGACTAAAGGGAATAGAGGTTATAAATTATTGTAGGAGTATTAAATATTATTTCTTTATTTGGTTCATCGCTTTGATTTATGGACTTTTACTCTTTCAAATTATTATTGATAAATGTTAACTGCAAAAATTTATAGTTTATAAATATATAGTTTAACTTCCAGCTTTTTTCTCGTTAAATTAACTAAAGAATATAAAATACGATACTGAAGGAAGGTCCTCCTTCTATTTTCGGAGTCAAGAGTCTCCGAAACCGGCGAACGTGTATGAAGAGAATTATGAATGTTGAGGAAGCGAGTGAAGTATGCAAGGATAGAGTTTTCTGGCACACTGTTCTCTCTGCCTACCCTGCAAGGGATATGGCATGATGATATGTATGTATGTATGTAATATAAAATTGAGACAAATCCTTAAGTGACGCAAAAACATCCTCCTACTGCCGCCATAACCATACAAGACTGAGGGAATTGGGTTTTTGAATTATTTTTTTTTGTGATAATTGGAAGGATCATATTATATGATCATATTATATATATCAAGGTATATGGCGTGATGATATGTATGTATGTATCATATTATATAAGTTTCAATTTTGTTTTGTGATAAATAGATTGAACATATATAAGTTTTGTAACAAAATTATTTTTAATTTTTTTTCGCAATAATTATAAAGTTATATCAAAATAAAAATTAATTTTTGAATCCAGTACAGAAGACCCGCCGACAACTCCTGAATGAACTCAAGCGCGTGTGACTTCATAATGTTAGTTTTCAACCAGTGTGAGTGTAGCATACGGAGATAATAAATAAATGTTTGAATTGCTTTAACATTCATAATGTTAAAGCAAGTGTGGTGAAGAATCATGGCGCGTTCACAGTCACGTGATTTTTGTTCAAATTTTATCAATTTTTAATTGTTTATAATTCGTAGAATTTTTTTTTAAGATTTTTGCCATAAATATCAATATAATTAATTAAAAGTTTTATAAATAATAAAAAAATATTTTATTTATTTTCTGATGCTGTTTAAATGCATACCATGTTATGGATCTGTCTTCTTGGTTTTACCAACTTCGATTTTGTTGCTATTTACCACGAGAGAAAATTGTACTGAGCTTTTTTTTATACACTATATTTTTTTTAATCGTTTTTCGGATATCATAATGATTGAATTTCATTTTTACATTATGTTATCGACCTCAAAAGATGATATAACGGAGCCTGTATTCTAACAACAAAATTACTGGTGCTAGTAACAATACCATGGTTTCAAAGTGTTTAATGAGTAAAACAGCCTACTTAGACAACGTACTGACTCAAGCGATGGCGGATTAGTCTAAGTAGCGACTTTCCACGCTAAGTGTCATAGGTTCGGTTGTCGTGTAGGACATTTTTTTGTGCGATCCACAAATGGGTATTCTGGGTTTAGGCGTTATTTGTGCGTTTTCGATAAATGCAAAATATTTTTTATATATTCACGTTCTTATTTATGAAATATTTATATATAAATTCTGTCTTATTTATGTAATTTGAAAATAAATACAGAAATTATTATTAATAAGCATTAATAGATGAATCAATAAAAATAAAAAATAACCTTAAAAAAATATATTTCAAATAAC
Source organism: Lymantria monacha (assembly GCA_905163515.2). Lineage (NCBI taxonomy): Eukaryota > Metazoa > Arthropoda > Insecta > Lepidoptera > Erebidae > Lymantria > Lymantria monacha. Next base: position 18,809,442 of record LR991094.1, on the reverse strand, counting down.
ATTTTTATTATTAAAAATGTGACAATTTCGTCTTGGCATTTAATTCGTATTTCCGTGTGGTGACGGCGTAAGAATATAACTCACCACACCCTATCTTACCCGTGATCGTAAGAGACGACTAAGGGATATAAAACGCATATAAGAACTGAAAGAGTGTCAAGTTTTCAATTTTTTTGAGAATCAAATTACGTTGCAGTGATTGAAATAATAAATTGGAAAGCTGATAATGCTATGATGATTCATTTACTCAGAATAACGAAAACATTTTATACAATCATTTTAAAACAAAATGTAAGCACAGAAAATCCGTAATCTTACTTTAGTGAAATCCCTGTAAATAGGTTTTCGTCCTCTTGTTTCTTTGTATCGAATATTTGTCGATAAAGCTTTTTTTCTTTTAAGTCTACTTAAAAGTCAATTCGATCCCACAGCAGTCGTTTCAATCAATCAAAGTCCGTTTGAAAATTCAATCGCAATAAGAGATGACTGGAGAAGGATTACGTGACTACATTACAGGATATCTTTAAATATTTTTAGATTTCTCGCTGATTCAATCAATTTTCAATTCTGTCGCATTTGTTCCATAACTCTCCGTTATTTTAACAGCATCTTATATGATCATAGTTATAACTTATGTGGTTTATCCAATTGTTTTTGGAATGATAATATTTGTTTATTAAAATTGAATATTTTACACGTTATAAACGTAAATATATAGATGATAGAATCTATGAAAGATTTTCTACTTATTAAAATAATGAAAAGATGAAATCAATATTTTTGAGTATAATTGCTACGACAAAAGAATTATGTGCGCGCTGCTCAAAACACTGAGCGTTTCCATTAGACTGTTATTGGCGTGTTTGCTAAATTGGTATTTGTATGATCACTTGAAATAAATTGGCCGATCGACGATAATTTTACTTACTTCCTTTACAGTAAAATATATTTTTTTAATTCATTATAGGCATATTTATATATTTTTAATTTTATAATGAAAATTTCCAAAATAATGGTTTATCGAGTATTTATGTTGTAACAGAATAAGAATACAATTCACCATGCTTTGTTGCCTGTGTATGCCTTAAAAATTAATTAGTGATATAAATAATAATCCTAACAATAAAACTCGAAATAAGATCAATACCAGTCTCACTAACGTCGTATAAGGTGTTTCCTGATTTTTAAATCAGGATCTTATACACTACCGTCCAAAAGTTTGGAAGCACACCTGTTTTCAAACAAAACAAATAAATGCCGACTAATAGCGGTAAAAATTAGCAATAATCTTAAGTTTTACGACTGTCTACACAAACACAAAAGGATTATTATCCTACATTCATCAAGTTTTATGGAATTCCTTAATATTGACGAAACACGTGTTTTATGACTTAATCCGTCGGCTACTTTATCCTATGCAATGGTGTAGTTTTATTGATAATGTTTGCTGGTTTTAACTTTTTTAGACCTTATTCAGTCGCACTTGAGCATTGGCACGTGAAAGTTGTGATATTAACATTGTCTGTATTCGAAAGATATCGGCTACTACTTTGACCGTATTTTTTCTTCTGAAAATGGCAAAACGCAAGCAAATCACGCTTGAACAGCGAAGCGCTATTTGCACTCTACGCGAGGAAGGATACAGTGAACGTCAAATCGCAGAAAGGCTCGGAATTTCTTGTAAAGGTGTCCACTATACCCTTGCTAGAAAACAAGAAACGGGGAAAAATGAAGATAGAAAGAGATCTGGTAGGCCCAAATCCACAACAGATCAAGAGGACAACTTCATTAGAGTTCTTTCTAAACGGAATCGACGCTTAACTGCACCACAGATCACTGCAGCTCTGAATGATACGCGAGAAACACCCATTTCAACAACTACTGTTAAAAGACGCTTACTGTCTGCGGGATTAAGAGGATGTGTTGCTGCTAAAAAACCCAAACTAACAAATCGACATAAGAAAAATAGACTAGAATGGGCAAAAGCGCATAAAAACTGGACTATAGAACAATGGGAAAATGTCCTTTGGAGTGACGAATCAAAATTTCAGATTTTCGGATCCAATAGACGTGTCTTTGTACGCCGGTCAAAAGAAGAGAGGGCTTCAGAGGCATGTACAGTGCCTACCATCAAACATGGTGGTGGTAATGTCATGGTTTGGGGGTGTTTTGGCAACAGTAAACCCGGCAATCTTGTGAGGATAACCGGAAAATTAAACAAGGAAGGCTATTTAAAAATTCTCCAAGATTCTGCCATACCCAGTGGACTAAGTCTCATTGGTTCTGGATTCATTTTTCAACAGGATAATGATCCTAAGCATTCGTCTAAATTGTGCCAGAACTTTTTAAACAAGAAAAAAGCTGAAAACATTTTAAACATCATGCAATGGCCATCTCAATCCCCTGATCTTTCTCCCATTGAACTTGTTTGGGATGAACTTGACAGGAGGGTGAAAAGTCGTTGTCCTACGAGCTCAGAACATTTGTGGCAGCTATTAGAGAACGAATGGAACAAATTAGATAAAGATTATTTTAAAAAATTGATTAATAGAATGCCCAGAATATGTGAGAAGATTATAAAGGAGAAAGGTGGACACTTTGATGAAGCTAAAATTTAATCTAATTTACCATTGTATATTATTTTTTTATTTTGTTTAAGTTAGTTTCTGTTTGTTCTTTATTTTTTTATCAATACATTTAAATTTAAATGACTTAGTTTGGTTTTATTCGATTTTACCTTGCTGCTTCCAAACTTTTGGACGGTAGTGTATATAATATAATTCTTATATATAATGATCAGGATCATCATCATCATCATCATCATCACAGCCCATAAATGGCCCACTGTTGGGCTCGGGCCTCCTCCGCAGTGGGAGGGAAATTAACCTACTATACCACGCTGGTCAGAGGTGTTGGTATAGGGTTTTGTTTCGAGTTTGCCTTCTCTTGCATAGATGCTATATGCGTTTTATATCCCTTAGTCGTCTCGTACGATCATCCACGGGTAAGATAGAGGGTAGTGAATAGTATTCTACTCCGTCACCACATCAGGATATTATATATTAATCAGGAGAAATTGTTTTTGCACTTTCTTGGGAAACATAACATCAATTGCGATCATCAAAACGCCTTTAAGTATGGCAAACATTATAATACCTATTATTTAATTAAGAAAGATGGAATTAGTAGATTTAGTACAAAATATAACGTGTTAAACAATGGAAATAAACACCGTGATCCATATCTCTCTCTCATTCGAAAGCGCGTGCGCCTCAGCCAAGGCGTGTAGTGCACCCGATAGTCATCTACGGCTGATATGCAGTTAATAATGTAACGCGATAAATAATGCAGGTGGAATGGCTCTTAACTCCTACGTCCTTGTTCACCGCCATTCAATGCAATCCACTTCCTACCGATAAGCTATGTCTCGTATTAGAAATTGATTCTAGATAAATTTATTGTACGCCTGGGGTTGTGTTCTTAAGGGTGCAATACATTTCAATAAACCGTATAATATATTTATTAATGGCTGCAGTAGGAATACTATGATGTTTTCAGTAGTGAATGCCTTAGAAAGTAAGTGCTTCCTATCACCACTTTTTTTCTTTTTATTTTGCAGTGGACTATGTAGCCGGTCACGCCCCGCCAAATGGCGTCGGGGCGACGTAAGAGAAGGTGCAACCCCATATTAACCTACTATACCATGCTGGTCACACGTGTTTGTACAGGGTCTTGTTTCGCGTTTTCCTTTTCTTTTTTAAATATAAACAAAAATTTCATAAAAGAGTTATCGAAAAAATATTCATTTATAATTTTTATATAATAAATATTTAAATAAAAGGATACCTTTCACATTTTGAGAATCTGTTAAATAATAGTTAAACAATAACTTACATATATTCAATATTTTTATGACTATTTCATCAAATGATTTTTTGTACTGCAAATGCCAAGAAGTTAAATTATGATTTTCTTCAATTTGTATATAATCTTCTTTCATACAATTTCTCATTTCAATTTTTGTTGCCTTATTATCTTAGGATGATGGTCATGAGAGAGTCATCAGGTTATCATCATCATCATTTGGGTTCGAGCCTCCTCCATAATAGGACTACAATCTTCTTTAAGAATAAAAATATGTAAAATTATTAAAACATTTTAAAATTATTATAATATTGCAAAAATGATACATTATTTACCTGATACAATCATTGAAAGCCTATGTATGAATCCGAAAATTGATGTCTGGAGCTTTAAATTTACACTGTATGAGTTAAAATTTAAAAGGAACTACCTACGCTTTTTGAAATAATGAAAGTATATGCACTTAAAACTTATTGCTTACGTGCTTGATACCTTCATTGAGACTGAACACTCTTTGGCTTTTGCGGTGGGCTATGGTCTGGTCACACCCCGCTAAATCCTCTCGGAGCAACAGATGAAACAGCGCGTGGTTCTATAAACCCGCCTCGCAATACATTGTGCGCCATGGAGCGCCCACTCGCACGGCATGGAGAGGTACACCTCTCCATGCCAAGCGTGTGGGCCACCGGCAGCCAGTCTTTGTCGTTGGTGGTAGACCACACCCTAGCTAATACAGTCGAAAAAAACCTAACAAAACTTTTTTTTTTTATTATATCTATGAGGAATATTTACTAAAGTTGACGACAATATAATAACAACTGCTTTACGACAAATAATATAAATTTTAATTACTCCCATTTTGCCTCGAGTAATCGACTTCAGATATGAGGCAATAAATTATATGTTTATTTGTGCACCCATATTTAAAAATGTATAATTTAATATTTGTCGAGTGCCAGACGTAACTTTTCTCATACTGAGTGCGCCCCATTATAAATGATTCACGTTTATGCATCATAATAAAAAGGCCATAAAATCGCCATTATTGGCCATCCTCCATGCACCAGTGGTAACACTAAATTAAATTGTTCTGTGTTTATTAAATTTTAGTTGGCTCAGAAACATATTTTAAAACTGTATCAAGAGTATAATTTGTTATACATGTTACTGCAAGTGATCTGATACCTGTTTTATTAAAAAAGATCGTCCTTCGCTTATTTTATATATATATATATATATATATATATATATATATATATATATATATATATATATATATATATATATATATATATATATATATATATATGTATATATATGTATATATATATATTCTGATTGATCTGAACCATTTCTGATATTTTTTAATTGTTTTAATTTTGTATTTAACTTTTAAAAAATCCATATTTACTCGAAAGACATCTCACTGGAGCTAATATAGAATAAACATGTATCCAATCATTGTGAGAAAACATATATTTGTGGCCGCTTTCCGAACGGGTGGTAGATTAATTTTAAAAAAATGTGTAAAATTGACAATATGTAAGTTAGGGGCTTATGCGTAATAAATGATTTGATTTGATTAGCTTATCGGCAACTAATGCTCGACGCATACGTATTGCAACGTACGCTATTGCAAATGCAATGTTAAAAGGTAGATCGCCTATCGCAGTTGCTGTTATAAGTTTTCCAGAAAATCGCTGCTAGTCATTCTCCTCTTAGGCAATTATTAAAACCGCACAAAACTAAGAGATGGTAAAATTGATTTTGTAAGGAAATTTAATTGTAAAGCAGATGAGAATTTCATTGATGATTTGTTCCAGTAGTTGTATTTACCATTTTGTGATCATTGTCTTAGGTATATATGAAGATAAACAGCAAAACAGATGTCTAAGAATTGCTGAAAATTGATGTGTACTTTTATATGAATCTCTCTTGAAAGGTACAAAAAAAATGCATTTTTTTTTATCTTAGCATCGATATATGTACTTTTGACTGTACGCGAGTATCTTCAGGCATAATTTCGTTATAGAATTAATTCACATAAATCTCTTTTCATAAATTTACATTTAGTTGTAGGATAATCATTATAGATTTTCATTGTCAAGCTTGTTTTAAAAAAAAATAATGTTTTAAAAAATATTCGTTAAAATCTGCATCCATGCTCCGAACTCAAGGTATTAGTTCCAGCGGCCCGTTCTATGGTGGTCTGATGTAATACGGCAGTTTATTAGGATGCACGTCACTCTTTTATTAACATAGACGTTCAAGCAGTTCTTACATCCACAACTACATACATTTTCAACTTTACACTTTTTTTATTGCTCTTGGTGGCAAACGAGCAAGCAGCACACTTGATGGTAAGTGTTACTGCCGCCCATGGACCTTTGCAATCCCATAGACATAGCAAGGCCATTGCCTACCAGTAATCCCATACCCATCCAGAAAGCTGGGTTTCCGGTTCTCTTGCTCACCGAACGACTCTTGCTCACAGCAGTATATGCTCAGGCGTCGATCTTCTGCGAGAGTGTGGTACTACCCCGGACGGACCGGCCTGCGGCTGTAGACAGAAAATTGTCAACAGTGTGGTACCTACCACTAGACACTTACGATATTATGTTATACCTTCAGTAAGAATTCTATATTCTAGAATTTTATTTTAGAAGTGTGATTTATTAAATTCTATGTATATTTTACAACTGAAAACCTTTTATTAGGCATTCTTTAGAATGTTTTTATATGTAAATTTGTTTTTTAATAGAGACAATAGATTTTGATTCACCCTAATGCTGATGATACTTATTCTATGATAAAACTTTACAACATGAATTATAAATTATAATCTTTCGCGAGATTTTTTATTGTGAGCCACCCTTCTATATGAAAGTTGTAGTAATTTATTTAATTTTTTTCTTTCTACTTTTTTCCTTTGTTTCATAAAAGTGATGTAATATTTGAAAATACAGAATATTATTTCTAATGTTTTCTTACGATAAACTTAAGTAAAAATTAACAATACATATCATAAACTTTAGATAACTTAAGGCTCAAAAAAACCAAAGAGCACGGCAAGTTTAATGATTGCAAAAAAAGGAATATTAGAAATACAACGAGAATGTGTGCAGTTAAGCTTGTACGACAGCATAACTTCCCTCTTATTATAGAAAACGCTGATGCACAGAGGTAGTCTTTTACATAAAAATCAATTCTTTCATCATCCTCATCATCTCAGCTTATATATGTGCCACTGTTGGGTGCAAGCCTCCTCCATAATGTGAGGGAAATCGACCTACTATACCACGCTGATCAGACGTGTTGGTTGAGGGTTTTGTTTCGAGTTTGCCTTCTCTTGTATAGATGTTATATGCATTTTATATCCCTTAGTCGTCTCGTACGATCATCCACGTGTACGATAGGGGGTGGTGATTTGTATTCTTACTCCGTCACCACACGGAATTTTTTCTTGTTGGGGTAATAATTTTAAGCCTATTATCAGTTCATACATATATTTAAGATTTCTATCTTTTCAATGATGCCATCAGCGTATTACAACCTTTCATCTTAAAATTCCCTCATTAAAGACATTTTATAATAGAAATAAGCAGTTTATCATGAGTTTCAATATGTCACCACCCTTAAATTTCCCATACGAGTGGTTAAAACCAGTTATGGGTACACTAGATTAATTTGATAAGGATACAAAGCTGTTAAGGGTATACTAGATTAGACTAAATTGCAGCATCGCTAATCTGATAAAGTTATATATCAACTGACTCTGCCAAAGTACCAGTCGAGTGATTATGACATTATTTTTTATTTCGTGGGGAAACTATGTACAGTAGTGGACATTGATAAGCTGGTTGATATAATTATATGGAATACAATTAATTGAATATCTGTACGTCTTCTAGTTGTCAACAACAACCTATGTGATAAAATCTATTCATGTTACACGAAACTGAAAAGCTAAATTTCTATTTCTTAATTTAAAAGCTATATTAATAATTCAAAAAATATTAAAATAATTTAATGTAGCATTGTTGAACATCATAAAGCGGTTGTTAAAAGAAAAATATTTTAAATAGATTATAGATCTTATACGCTTAACTTTACGTGCTATAATTGTGACTTAAATAACATCTATACAATCGTAATATTTTTATAAGGTACTTAAATGTAAAGCGTGGTGGCTTGAGCAAATGGCACAATTTCCTGTGCTTGAGAAATGAATACAAATTTATAATAAGTAAATGGTAACCTTTCCATTATAATTAAATTCGATGATTGGCCACTATTCGAAAATAAATTGGAGTTTGTTAGTGTTTTTCCTTTCGCCATCATCATCATCTCAGCTCATATACGTCCCACTTTTGGGCTCGAGCCTCCTCCATAATGGAAGGGAAATTGATCTACTATACCACGCTGGTCAGACGTGTTGGTATAGGGTTTTGTTTCAAGATTCCCTTCTCTGGCATAAATGTTATATGCGTTTTATATCCCTCAGTCGTCTCTTACGATCACCTACGGGTAAGATAGGGTGGTAGGTAGTGGTGATTTGTATTCTTAGACCGTCACCACACGATTTTTCCTTTAATGAAGTGAAACTCAGTTATCTAATAGTGTAGATATGGATTGACTATGGCATTGCAAGTAGGTAATAGTATTGGAACAGGCATAGCGTTTTTCGACATTCTGTCAAATAAGGAGAACAAATTATGATAGAGCGTCTAGTAATAAGCAAAAGGCTGAACTATGTAAAGTGAGAATTGCATAATGCAGTATAATTTGTGTGTATAACACACATTTTCACGCATGTTAGCGTGAAACAAAAACATTCATTTAATTAATAAAAGCTTGTAGTTTATTTCATTTATTTTTTTACTTTATTTGATCTTAAATAAAAACTATTAAAAAACCCTCTATAACTTTTATTGACTTGATAAAATATCAATTAAGAATACTTACTCCATATTCAGTAGAATCCTAGAATTGTGGTAGATATTGCAAACATGCAATTAACGAAAACAAATAACACTCATATTCAGAACCACCATTCGTATCATCTGTAAATACAATTAGTAATATCATGTACACACAGCAGGCGTGACAATTATGAAATTATACCATGTTAGAATGAATTTGTATATCTTGGATGTGGTTTTAGCCGAGATGGTAGGTACACAACACCACTAATATAGAGCGAAGAGTGAATGTGGGAAATAGAGTGAACGGAGCGTTGGGACAACTTCTCGGTAGCCACCACCTCAGCCAGAAGGCACGTGTAGCAATACATAACGCAGTGCTTGTTCTAACATTACTATATGGAAGCGAGAGTTGGGTATGCAGAAAAGATCATGAAAGCAAAATTAATGCGGTCAAAATGCGATCTCTACAGAAAATCTGTGGAGTTAGGCTGACCAACCGCATTCGCAACGACGACGTAAGAGAGCGAGTAGGTATGAAAGAGAGTATTGGTGTAAAGATGCAAAAGGGAATGCTCCGATGTTTCGGACATATGGAAAGAATGCCGAACGAACGTCTGGTTAAGAAGATATACAATGCGAAAGTTGAAGGATTTAAGTACCGGGGGAGACCGAGACTCACCTGCCCAGACCAGATTGGTCATGTACTGAAAGAAGGTGGAGTCAAGAGTCTCCGAAACCGGTGAGCGTGTATGAAGAGAATTATGAATGTTGAAGATGCGAGTGAAGTATGCAAGGATAGAGTTCTCTGGCACTCTGTTCTATCTGCCTACCCTGCTAGGGATATGGCGTGATGATATGTATGTATGTATGTATGTATACCATCTTAGTTAGGCTTACATTCGACAGTTAACATCGATAACTTGATGGAGAAATGGATACCTCTAGTTCCTCCCTTGCAATCAATAAAATCTTTTATAATAATAAGTTATTTATAATGAATTATAATTTAGCAGTAACTTATTTATTATCGTAAGCTGAATTACTAAAACTATTGCGCCAATGCTGTTTATCGTTAGGACCTGGATAATATCAATACGATGAATATAAAGGAAGCCATCAATGCCAATAATGTAGAGCAAAAAGCAATAAATGTAACATTAATATCGCTAGGTTTCGATATATATGAGACCACACACGATCAAAGCGTTTCGGTAACTATAAAAGATCTTTTTTCGGAAACACCCACAGATTTCCTTGTGTTTTCAACTGTAGTGATAATAAATATATCAACAGTCGACTATTCACTGTGTTTAACAGTTTCATAGAATTTTTAAATTTGTTTCAAAATACTTCAGTATATATTTGTGAATGTTTCATTTGTAGTTTTATAAACATATTATTGTTTGTTAATATTACGTTATGTTTATTATATATATATATATATATATATATATATATATATATATATATATATATATATATATATATACATATATATATATATATATATATATATATATACATATACATATATATATATATATATATATATATATATATATATATATATATATCGTCTTAGTAGTATAAAGGTAACATTTTTACAGATGAAACGCAATAAAATGACACGAAAATGTGGGACGTTTTAGTCCAAGAAGAGGGAGAGAGGGATTGAGACCTATTGAGAGAGGGAGAACGTAGCAAGAAGCACATAACCATGGAGCGAGAGTAGGGAGCAAGAGAGTGAGAAAGATCGAGAGAGAAAGAGAGAGAGTGAGATGTGCGAACGTCGCATCACGCACAGTGCCATGGAGCGAAAGGTGGGAGAGAGCTAGCGAGAAAGATTGAGAGAGAGTAAGATAAGGCGCACGTCGCATAATGCACATAGCCATGGGGCGAGGTGAGGTAGAGAGGGAGAGAGAAAGGGAGATCGAAGAAAAATACACGCTATTCGTTGATGTATGTTAACGAGATTTAAACATTAGTTTGCCAAAGAAGTTTCACTTCTGACAGGTGTACTTTGTATGCACTCACTTTTAATTTTTTATTTTTATTTTGTAAATAATTTTCTAGAGTTAAACGACCTTAAGGGTTAACTACATTAAGGGTTTTCCAAACTCAGAACCTCGAAATATTTGCAATATAATTTAGAAGGAAGTACTTATTAGTGTACCGACCGATTTGTTTTTGAAAACTAATGATAAAAATATATACTTAAGTAATTCATTAGTGAAAACTTAGCATTTATTTCTAATAAAAGATATAATTTTAGTTGTAGTAAGAATACGCTGTTGAGAGTATTCTGTCTACAGACGCTGTTCGGTCCATCTAGGATTCTCGTCAAAAATCGACATCCACTCTATAAAAATTCTGTGTACAAGAAAGCGCAGTCCGGGTTATTTTTCCATTATATATTTCATAAATAATGAAAATAAAGTTTTTATTTTATATATCCAAAGCATACGACCATAATTTCATAATATAATCGTTATCATGAAAATAATTTATTTCATCATTCTCCTGCTCTTATCCCAATTACTTGGGGTCGATACGATATGTACTCTTCTTTCATAGTAAAAATTGTAAAAGTTATTGTCAATAGTTTTATGACCGGCTGCGTGCCAGACGTCAACCCTTTTTGGGAATGTAATTGCTGACTAAACGGCATCAGATGGAGTTAGTCCAGGTCATTATAAGGCTCTTAGTCGTCTTTTACGACATCCACGAGCAAAGTAAGGGTTGGTGGTATTCATAGCCTAGCGGCTATGTGGTAGCCCACACAGCAATTTTCTTTATTATGCTTATGTAATGACAATTGAGAATATAATATGTTGCCATTTCTTTTTTTAAATCAGGTGTCATTACTCCATAATATAGGAAAAGATTTCTAGAACTTGTGAATCTTTTTATATCATCATTTATTTAATAACTTCGTCTGGCTGCGGGTCAACTACCTTTTAAGAGCAGTTTTCAATCGTTTTCAGCTTATTGCCACCTACTTGTTACTGCTAGCTGTATGGCAAGTTCTGCTATTTGGACTACTTGAACCGAAATGCCTATAGGGGGTAATTAATAAAAACAAGTGTCATTCTTTTAATACTTATAATTAATACTTTTATACCTATTGTATTGGGAACAGTTTACTAGTTTAATCAAATTTAGATTTTTTCTATGAAGTGACTATTATATCATCCTCACAACACGAAAAAATCCTATTCTAAAATTAGAACAGATGTCAGAATATTTGAAGGACCTTATTTCCTATATGAACGATACACATTTTTACAATAGCTGAACCTAATAATAAGTTTTACATTACCTTTGAAGCACGATATTCACATATACATAATTTACAAATATATTTTAGATATCCATATATGTTCACGATATTTATTTTCCTTCATGTTTAAATCAAAATTAAATTAACAATTTATCATTTAATACACGCATTATTTCGCAGAGTCTGAGGTATACCATGTGGGTTTGAATTTAAACTGTATACTTAGTAAGCGATTAGTCCTAACTTATTACTGCTAACTAAATAGGAATAAATCGTGGCATAAAAATGAAATTCCAATCCACTAAGCTCACACAATTGTAATACTTCTATTTTGCTTTATGACGCTTCGTAGGTAAATACTATTGCAAATGAAATTACCACGAATACAAACTCACTATGAGCATTATATTTAAATAATATTTTTTGTTATTTTAAGCGAAAAAAATGTTTTAGATATTGATAACAAAATCTGAATAAATATTACTAAGGGTAGATATTATAGTATAATAATTATACCCATTAAAATGTAATGAGTTGGACATCCATTAGAAATTTAAGTAAACGGCTATTGCCTTATTTTCCTCCTCTCTAGAGAAAGTTTCTTTCTATTGCATAGGAACTGTATTGTATTTTACTAAAACTGCTCTTATTTACCATTCCTATTTTTTTGGTTTGAATACAATTTAAAGTCCTTCCTAAGGTTTAAATATTGATGAAAGGATGGCGACTTATAGTTTTTAGAAAATATTATGGAAGGAACGTTTAGTTTAATTATTCACTCAAAAGTCTAAATACAATCTAACGAAGTGTACTTAGATACCTTTTAATATTTTGAAGTTAAAATTTGTAGGAAGTCCACATTTTAAAACTTGAAACAAAACTCACTAAGGTTTATTTTATAATGCATAATATTTCATAGCACTGACGCAGTGGACAGATGCGATACGTGGTGGTGCTATAAATCCTACTTGTCAAGAAACTACGACTTGACTTTTATCACAGTCTTGCAGTCGAGAAACCATGGTATCGCACGGAGGCGACAGGAAATAAGGGCCAATGTCCCCACCCCCGGCCACGCCGAGATTAATTCACTGAATAAATAAAAGTCAGCGGATTAGGCCAAAGTCGTTTCCTCCCTCTTAAGCTGACCTCGCGTGCTATTGTGGAAAAATGCTCACCACATAAATAAAACGTAGACGACATCCAATCAAAGTGAAACGTATATATATGTCACTATAACGGCTAATAATGGTATGGTAATTAAAATATCACCAGCAGTTAATTCTTTTTTGATTTACACTTTTATTTATATTTACTTAAATCTCTCTGAAAAATGGGAATAGATTTTTAATTGAGATATGAAGTTAAGGAATTGGAATGGTTCCTGTAGTAAAAAAACACAATAATTCACTAGTGCCGTCCTCGTGGGTTTCGTGAAAGCGTTGATTGAGGATTCATCTGGAGAATAGGTACTAGCACTGTATTGAAAAATTGGAACACTAACCACAATCGCACAACCTGACTCCCAAGGGTAGCGATTGTGTCTCAATTCCTCCAGGAGGAAAATTGAGACACTACTACTACTCTGCTCAGCAGTAAATCGATATGCTAATAGATGAATTAACGTTAAGGAACTCAAACAATTAAAAAATTTAAAAAATATTCTCTCTTGAGATTCTATACTTCCTTTTGCCAATTCCTTAATATAGTCCATATTTACGTAAAGTAATCAGAAAATATATGTTTTGACAAAGTTAAACAAAGACATGTGTTTACTATTAACTAGCCAACGGGGACCGAGAACATGAATCGTGAAAATTTGAAAACATTTTTAAAAATTTCCTCTAAAACCAGACATTGCAAGGCTATAAAAATTTCAGTTTACCGTTTTTCGCGTTTACGAAATGAAATAGAGGTTTGTTTTCAACGGAAAAGAATATTGCAATATTAACTTAATGTATTTTAATTTATTAAGTGAAGTAGACAGTCGGGTTTGGCTTCTGTAACTGCATTGTAGAGATAGAATTTGTTGTGTTGACAATATATAATATTAAATATCTGCTTGTGCATAGAACTGTGTCTACAAATAATAAAAATTTAAAATTATAAATTATTTCTAAGTATTTATCGCGTTTCTACTGGATTTTTATTCTTAACACTTCAGTATTCATGGTCACGGGAGGATTCGCTGTTTTATGATACGGTTTTAAAAAAATCGTTTCTGTAGTTTTATATACATTCAAATTAATTTATATAAGTAATATACAATACAATAAGAGTCATAAAAAAATCGTCTCACTAATATAAATTGGTACAAAGTTTCTGGTAAAGACATTCATCGTGTATGTGTCAATGTTGTATATTTTGGCGAAATTTTAATATAGTTCATATTAGGTATTTCTTCACTTCCATAATGCATAATCTATTTTAGTAAAATAGGACAGGACAATACCAGGATAGGATAATACCAGGACACAATTAGGTCACATCTTCATCATCATCATCATCACAGCCCATAAATGTCCCACTGTTGGGCTTGGGCCTCCTCCGTAATAGGAAGTAAATTAACCTACTATACCACGTTGGTCAGACGTGTTGGTACAGGGTTTTGTTTCGAGTTTTTCTTCTCTCGCATAGATGTTATATGCGTTTTATATCCCTTAGTCGTCTCGTACGATCACCCACGGGTAAGATATGGGGTGGTGAATAGTATTCTTACTCCGTCACCACACGGAAAGCACGGTCACAGCTTACTAATCAAAACTCACCCAGAATGTTGGGCTTCCAGCTCTTTCACTCACTGAATCGCAACAGCACATTGCTACTGCTCAGAGGTCAATTTATTTAGAAAGTACGCTATTTCCCCGGAGGGATCAGCCTGCGTCTGTAGACAGAAAACTGTTGACATTGTATCCCCTTTTTTTTGGTAGTCTATGGTCTAAACACAACCCGCCTATTCCATCCGGGGTGACGGAAGAGTGGCGTGTGGCCCCATAACCCACCCTGTTCCCTCTCCATTGTCATTGGGCTGGCCACTTGGATCGCTTCCTTGACATCCGTGGTCAACTTCGCGGGTTACCCTTTCCCGTATCTTCTTCGTCGATGCCCCAACCACAAACAACAGTGTTGCCGGGCATCACAGTGTACCCCTATGGCTATGTTTATCTTGCAGTCGGTTTCATAATCGTATCGTCGATATATACTCTGAGGCAACATTACCGCAAATTGCATTAAGGTTTGTACCAGTATCCTACAGTATATGTAAAATATATCAAATAAAAATTTTTAGCTAGGTACTTTATGTTTTCTGCTCAATAGCCGAAATTAGAAAATTTCAAGTTCTGTAGATAGAATTATATGATTTCAGTGTATTGACGCAGAAGAATACAATTTATGACACGTTCATTGCCCGCGTTTAGAAGAGTAGTAAGCAGATAATTTATCTGCAAAAGAAGAACGACTCGAAAGAAATGTAACGACCTGTCTCCGCAAAGTAATATTGTAGATCACTTTTCATCCCATTATAGTTCAGACCTGTGCATAATAGTACGATATATGTGCAGAAAAAGATTTTTAGAAGAATACCATCTATCTATTCGAAATTATAATTGTTGTACGATAATGATATCGTAGAATTTTGTGAACAATTTGAAGACTTTTCAGATCGTATCAATAAAAAATAAGGACAAGTTTAGATACATTTTCTGTTTTAAGCGATAGTGATGAATTTAGCACATAAGTAATAACGATAAGTACTTTTCTCAAAGATGTTTGGAAATTTGATCATTATTTTGACAAAATTCTTCGAGATAAATCAAAATTACTGTTCTGATCAAATACATGCGAGCAGCGGCAACACATATGAAAATCCATATCTGTCGTGTATTAATCCGCCTGTCTGACGCCGCTTTATTAGCGGCCAAATAAATATACATGTAAATTCATATCTATCGTGAATTTCAAAAATGGAACTATTTGTTACTCCAAAACATCGCAACCAAGAAGGCAACTTATCAGAGTTTTATTTAAGTTTCGAACTGGCTTGAATAAGAAACCTGATTTATAAAAAAAAGAAATAAATTAACTCTTTGGTGCGTGAAAAAAGTTGTTTGTTTTTCGTCATGTATAGATACAGTTTTACTTAGTTTTAATTTCCGTGCATTATTTGAGAAAAGTACAAGCCTTGGCCACAACTAGAAATTGATGGACATGTGTGCGTCGGCTTCGCCTCGGCCCACATTTACACGTTCGTCCATCAATGCCTCTTTTGCTGGCCGCTGCAGTAATGTACTATTGCCTCGGGTCTTGTAATAATTTGAAATAAAGTTCTAGCAATAATCTATATCGTTTTGCAGTAACTCTATAATTATTTTTTTATTTTCACATATGTAGGTTTGCTTCAAATTTCGGCTTTGCTTGAATTTTAATTTATTTAGTCCTAACTAAATTTCTTATAATCTTTGACAGAGAAAGTATTGGTCTTATTTTTAACACTGTAGTATTATGTAATGTAATATAATAATTTATGAAGTCATAATTATGACTTATGTTTCCATAATCATGGTTTTAATTGTTAAAAGGTCAATCGAAACTTTTTAAATATATACAAAATTTGAATATCATAAACAGAAAAAGTTTTACTAATATTAAATAGTGAAATAAAATATAATGCCAAGTAATATTAGGCAAAACTATGAGTAACTACTTAATCTTATATCTTATAAGGAAAAAATATAAAGTATCTGACATTTCCGTATACTATGTATATAAAGGAAAACTGATCTAAGAAGTAGAACGGATCATAAAATGCACGTCGCTCGAAGAGAAGTCGCTTCAATCAATCACAGACTAATCGAAAATTCCGTCTCAATAAGTGGAGAGGCGATCGAGCACGGATTATGTGTCATCATTAGATATTTCTTGGATCACTCAAGAAATTCACATTGAAGTCCTTTTGATTCGTACATTATTTCTTTATGATCAAAGACAGAACGAATAAATTACGAGACGAAAATGTAAGATCACTAAACTTCGAGGCGCTAATTGAAAAGTTTTGACAGATAATTTCGATTTGAGAATATTTCGGTATGTTTACATTTACATAAAATAAGCTCAGAGGAAAGTAATAGAATTCGAGTCGAAATTAACATTCATAATTAATATATTTTAATAAGTTGCATAATTATTATGTTAATATAATTAATCATATTAGAATTATTTATAAATAACGTAAACTTATTATAGAAAATATAAATAATTTATTATTTCATACTGTAAAAACTATATTAATATTATTACATACCTCAGTTATCTCTACGAGCAATTCTATTTCTGACAAATCAGGTGATGGTTATAGATTTTCGTAATAAGGAAATCACTATTGTGAAATAAAACTACTTTTACGGATTCTATCGCGTTTGTATTTGATTTTTAATTTCCCGACGTTTTGAACACTTTACAGTGATCATGGTCACGGGAGGACTAAGGTGTCTTACGTCTAATATGTCATTGTTATTACAGAAATTTATATCTACCCTTTAAGATATTAAATTAAAAATCAAATAAAAACGCGATAGAATCCGTAAAAGTAGTTTTATTTCAATTGTATCATATGTTGCCACCTCAGCCAGAAGGCACGTGTAGCAATACATAACGCAGTGCTTGTCCCAACATTACTGTATGGAAGCGAGAGTTGGGTATGCAGAAAAGAGTATGATAGTAAAATTAATGCGGTCGAAATGCGATCTCTGCGGAAAATCTGTGGAGTTAGGCTGACCGACCGCATTCGTAACGACGACGTAAGAGAGCGAGTAGGTATGAAAGAGAGTATTGGTGTAAAGATGCGAAAGGGAATGCTCCGATGGTTCGGACATGTGGAAAGAATGTCGAACGAACGCCTGGTTAAGAAGATATACAATGCGAAAGTGGAAGGATGTAGGTACCGAGGGAGACCGAGACTAACCTACCTAGACCAGATCGGTCATGTACTGAAGGAAGGTGGAGTTAAGAGTCTTCGAAACCGGCGAGCGTGTATGAAGAGAATTATGAATGTTGAGGAAGCGAGTGAAGTATGCAAAGATAGAGTTCTCTGGCACTCTGTTCTCTCTGCCTACACTGCAAGGGATATGGCGTGATGATATGTATGTATGTATGTATCATATGTTCAAATAAACCTTGTACAGAACTGTGTTTCTTTCATTATGTTTTCTTAGTTATGGTAGACAAATCGCAGTTCGTAGGTGAGTTTAAGTGTACATATTATTAATGCTTTATAACATAGGCAGTTTTTCTTTTTGTGGTTGGCTATGGTGTGATCACGCCCCGCCAAATCGGTCCGGGGCGACGGAAGAGACGGTGCGCAAAGCCATAGACCCTCCATGCAATGCGCCTCTCTTCGTCGTGCGAGCGGGCCACCGGAACCCGATAAATATTTTTAAATGTGTCTTTAAGGTTTTTTTTTAAAGAAGCCGCACAATAAATGTTGTAACGTACTAAGAATATAATTCACCACTCGCTCTCTTGATATAAGTATCGTAAAAGACGACTAAGAGATATCATATGTATACAACTTGTGTGCTAGATAAGAAAGCTCCGAAATAAAATCCTATACCAACACGTCTCACTAGTATGGTATAATAGTTCAATTTTCCTTCTATTATGCATGATGCTCGAGCATAGCAGTGGGACTTGAGTGAGATGTGACACCAAACTGAGAAATCACCAACCTGAGAGTTGTCTACTGTGAATATCGAAACCACGACTTTATGCACAAGAGATTATTAAGCTCATCACGCCATCTGTGCTATATTATCCAAAAAAGTTACTACACTCGTGTGTAATTAAGGAGAAAATGAACAGATGGCGTATCGGTAAAGGTATCTTTCATACCGCGTGGCAAAGGTTCGATTCCAACATACAGGATTTACTAAGGAAACAATAAATTAATTATCCTAATTAGAGCGTAATTTAAGAGTATATTTGTAATGTCTCCAGTGATACAAGGATTCATATTTTGGCAAGAGATTTGTAATATCTCGTGTGATACAAGGGTTGATATTAGTTTATTTAGTGAGAGATTTGCTGTCTCTTTTCTCATTTTTTATTGCTTTTGATGACTAACAAACAGCATACCTGATGGTAATGGCTACTGCTGCTCATGGACATTTACAATATCAGGAATAGAGCTGGGCTGGTACCTACCAACCAAAACTAACCCAGAAAGTTGAACTCCTGTCTCTCACTCACTGAACTAAGCACAAAAATACATTACACACTGTGAGACTGCGGTGTTAACCCAGACGGGCCAGCCCGCGGCTATAGACAGAAAACTGTGAACAGTATGGCCGGCTCTACTACTACTAAACTGTCCTTAGTACAATAAAAAAAAAACCTCCATATCACCATTTTAGTACCCCATAACTAGTCAACAAAGCAACAACTAAACTTTCTCAAGTGTTAATATTAGAAAGAGAACTATCTACTCAACATACATCTACCACATAAATGCAAGGAATTTTAATATATTAATTTAATTTATCTTGTTTTGTGACAAACAGACAGTTTCAAAGTGACTTACCGCCGAAGTTGGCAGGCGCGGTGAAGTTTTACACTACTGAAATAGGAGTGGAATAGGAAATTAATTTAACTGCTTTAAATATTTCTTAGTTCCCCATCTCAATGCAATTCAATTTAATTCAATCATGGATTGACTGTAAATAAAGATATATATTTAGAACGGTAGGAATCTATGTAAATAAAAATGAATAGGTGAAATGTATCTACATGCATACAAATTGGATAATTCTTTTTTTTTCTGTATTCGTTATGGTCAGGACAAAGTTTGTATAAAAAAGAAATTAAAAGTCTAGTAGCCTTTATAATATGTAGATTGCGTCAATGAGATAGAAGCCTGTGGGAGATTTTCAATATAATGACAAAACGTTGACAGATTGACGTATCAGTAAATGAGTCAGCAGTTCATAACTTCAAAATTATTGATAGTATTTTAATTGAGTTTTGATTCAAATTCAATTATAAATAAACACCGCCAGCACACTTACGCATTGTCAACTTTAACATTTTAAATTAATATAATAAACTACCATCGGATCGGCATGTAACCTGTACTGAGAAGATCCGACAAGAAACTCAACGGGTTTGTTTATTATTATTATTTCTTACTGACTCTTTGATAAGGCAATGTACGACATGTTTAGTAAGAATTAGCTCTAGTGTCAGTTCTTCGAACCAACATATAATTTAAAATTCAAATACAATGTTAAAGATTAAGGCTGGACCAGATCCTCGAGACAAGAGGTACCGGATAACGAGTAAACTTCTATTATTATTAGCGTTAATTCGAATATGAAATTAAATTCGAATTCGAAAATGAATTTAAAAAAACACTACTTAAGTATGTGTCCGTAGATAAAGTGAATTGGTGTAATCAGTATTAGCAATACATAATTGTATATCTGCATATTGTAAATATGTGTATATGTGTATGATGTACCAACATGTATTCGCCACGAGTATACTGCCGACAAACTGTATTCCACTTTGGCAGAGGATGTATATAATATACAAAGTGTTGTACATTGTGAAAATAAAAAAAAAATAAAAAAATAATTATGAAATAAAATTGAAAATAGGCATTAAAAAAATGCAGATCATGTTGCGCAGATCAGCTAGTATATATAAATTAAGCTATACAACATTATGAGTATCTAATAGATTTTTCGTATGGTGACCGAGTAAGAATACAATTTACCTATCTCTATTTTGTCCATGTTTGTTTTTTTTTTATTGCCTATGGTGGCAAACAAGCACACCAAAGTCAAAGATCGGGTACCGGTGGCCCGCTCGTACGGCGATGAGAGGTGTTTGCAGGGTGGGTCCATGGGGTTGCGTGCCGCCCATTCCGTCGCCCCGGGCCGATTTGCCGGGGCGCGACCAAATCCATGGTCCCACCTAGCGAAAAAAAAAAAAATATGGTGGCAAACAAGCAACCTGATGGTATGTGTCACTGCCGTCCATGGACCTTTGCAACACCAAGGGTACAGCTTAGGCCGCTGCCCACCAATAAAATACCCAAACCCACCCAGTTGGGCTTCCGGCTCTCTCGCTCACCGAACGAAGTGCAATAGCACATTGCCACTACTCATACGTCGATCTTCTACGAGAGTGTGGTACTACCCCGGACGGACCGGCCCGCGGCTGTAGACAGAAAACTGTCAACAGCGTGGTCCTACCACAAGTATTGTCGTAAAAGAGGTCTAATATCTATTATTGTCTATAGCTAATATGATATGGTGACCTAATTGATAAATATTTGTTACCTTTGTTTAATCTAATTTTGCAATAAATAAAAAAAATAACGTTTCAACCGCGGCTTTGCTGTAATTACTTAGTATAACACAATAATTTATTTACGTCCTTTTGTATGTATTTATGGCCCACTATTTTTTGAGTCCAACGAACAAAATGTAAAATGTTTATTTATTTTTGCCAAAAACATACTATGAATATGAACTGCCTCCCTATTAAATATTCATGTATATTAATTCTAGTTTGGAAGTAAAATAAGATTAAGTTTCATTCTTATAAGAAGTGGACAGAACGTTGGTAACTGATATTATAATATCGTGTAACTAACGTCCCGTATAGATCGCTTCACCCTTTTCGCAGATTATTCTTAACAAACACACTAAATACAGAAACTGACATGAAAAAAAAAAGGTTTTTATTATAAGTACCGTTTGTACCACTTGAATTTAGCAAAAACTGTATTTTTACATTACAAATCCATTTTTTTATTGCTTATGGTGGCAAACAAGCAAGCAGCACACCTGACTCGCTCACCGAACGAAGCACAATAGTCGATCTTCTGCTAGAGTGTGGACTACCCCGGACGGACCGGCCCGCGGCTGTAGACCGAGAATTGTCAACAGCGTGATCCTACCACTATTAAATATAAACAGATACTTTACTTTTATTTGTGTATATGTATACTCTTTGATTTTATTGATCCAATTGATTACTCATCAAATAGAGTATAAGTTAGATAAGTTACGTATAATAATAAACTTTAATAAATAACTAACGCCTTTATAAATAATTGGAATTCTTACACAATAATTCTATACCTTTTTGCACCAATGTCAGTAAAAGATAGTGCGATTAATGCTCCAAAGAGTAAAATCCTGAAACGTTTTATTGAATAACGACGGCTGACGCTTGCCAAGGTAGATAAAAACTAGAATATTGTGACCCATACTTTTCTTATTTGCAATATTTTCGAGCAAACTGGAAAGTTTTATGTAGAATAACACTGAGGTGCTAGCACGAACATTTTGCTCTATAGTGTAGTTTACGTGACAGTTTAGTTTCAGTTAAATTTTGTATGAAAACTATAACAGCGCACCGTGGGCGTATTTGGAACTAAAATTCGGCAGCACGAACATAATAGCTCTACGTCACTACAGGACAAGTATGTAAATGTACATACATACATACATACATACCATCACGACATATCCCTTGCAGGGTAGGCAGAGAGAACAGTATGTAAATGTGGGTATAATAAATCTGATTATAATATATATACAAGGGTCGTTAATTTGTCTATATTGAAAATAACTTCAAAAATATATATTAAGCAGTTTTTCAAGTATCATGTCTGTATCCCTACAAAAGGTCCGTGATGTAACAATCACCATGCCTGTCGCATGGGTTAGCGATCAGAATCAGTGTTCTTCTTTGGGCTGCCTTCTTTTTCCAGTCATAAAAACCGGTTAAGAGAGCACTTTTAACCGGTTTTTATGACGCTTACAGGAATGTAAGGAGTGACAGATACAATACATTTTTACCCCATTGATACCTCATTTGTTTCAACATCATGTCAGTTCATTTAATTCAAACTACTGGGCTCGAGCCTCCTCTGTAATGAAAACTTGGACTACTATAGGGCTGGTTAGATGGGCTAGTATATATAGGGTTTTTCTTTAAGTTTTTGGTCATACTTTACGACACCCATGAGCAGAATAGAAGGTAGTGAATTCTTACTTCGTCACCACACAGAAACTCATTTGTCTAAAAAAGTTTAAATATGTAAAAGAAATAAACTTGTCAAGTTTACACTCGTCAGACGAAACGAGTAAATGATTTTTAGTTTTATACATAATGACGGACTTTTGACGGGAATCTGAAAACGTCATGTGGTGCTCTTGTATTATATTCGATATCGTCGTATTTTAACGTGTTATATTAGATAATTTTGATGGCATTTTATGTAATGTCATACGACAGAAGTACTGGAATGTAGTGAATATCATATAAAAGTGCTTTACAACGTTTTCGTTTTCCATCAAAATTCCCACAAGATACCATTAACAGTGTGGCCATTGCACTGTTAATGGCGACAATTTGACTTATTGTTAGACAATGACTAACCTGAAAGACTAAAACGTGAAAATATTTATAACTTGACACTGGCACCAATAGCTCGTATAAGTAGCTGATTGCCAATATATAAGAAGAAGAAGTACATAGTGACACTAAAATAGCATAATTATTGAGAACGCCTTCAATAATTAAATACATTAGTATTTAAAGCAATAAATTATTTAGAGAAATATAATATTTAGAATCTAAATATTAAATTTCTTATAATCTAAATTTCAGATTATCGTTGTAAACTTATAAAGTTCAGGACATACTGGTCAGGAGTCAAATATAATGAATGTAGCACCTGACCCTTGTTCGCAATATTAACACACGTGCAGAGCTCGTTGTCACTTTAATTAAGAGGACACAACTTTTTACTGTATGGGAACTACACAACGTAAACGTGTAGGCTTATTCAACATTTTATATCTCTAATAAAAAAGATCTAATATCATTCATTCGTTTGTTTGATATTGACTTTTTTTATATATTTTTGTAAATATTACTCAATGAAATATAAAATGTTATTTTTTTTTGTCAGAAATATATATTCCTTTTTTGAGTATTATTAGAGCCAATGCCCGAAAAAAAAATAAGTCTAAAACAAATAAAATTAGTAAAATATAACATTGAGCAATGCTATTGTTTCTTATTGTATTTTATTTTTGTTTTAAGTGTTTGTTTAAGAACAAAGAAAACGATACTGTGTTGTCGACTTAAAAAAGATTTAGTAAAAAGATCCATTAAGCACCCATCCAAGTGAGTGACTCCAATAACAAAGCAAGGTGCTTTTTTTAACAATTTCCTAATAATTATATTCTTACGCTCTGTCGATCCGAGACAAAGATAGAAATTAACATATTTCTTTAATTTTAAGTCGACTATTGTCCCAGAAAATTAGACATCGGGTGAACTTAATCGTTAGTCAAGTAATTTACTGTAAAAATTATGTGGCGTGGGAGCCAATTAGAAGGAATAAAGGTTACAGCGAGACCAGCACGGAACGTGGCTTTGTGATCGTTAATTCATCTTAATTACCTTTTTTGATGGACTTTTCGAAGGTTGAAATACCTCATCATAGAATCAAAGGGATGAACTTAGTTATTATTCGAGTAAAGTATAAAAGTGTCAAGAGAAATTATATGTAAGTATATATTAAGCACTGAGTTTGTGTAACCTTACATGTCTTTGATAAATTAAAAAGAATCAAGACACATTTGTCGATTAAATAAACTAAACAGTTGTGTTAGTTGAAAGATAAATTAAATATTATTTAACTAATATCTAATTACGAATACAAGAGTGATTAATTAAAGAAAATCCTAATTACGTATATCAGAGCGATTCGTATGGCAAAAGTAAATATTGAATGAAATTATGAATAAATGTATAAATGAGCAATAAATTAATTTTATGTTCTCTAATTGATATAATTGTTCTATAAAATTTTAGGAATTCTCAAATTTTAAAACAGTCTAATTTACAGATACCACAAATTACCGTACAGGACTAACGGACCTAAAGTATCGGGTTAATGACTAATAATTCATACAAAATGCCTAAATTAAATTACTGGCCTGAAATTACGACACGTTTATATTTCTTTTTTCGAAAAATCTCTCTTAACAATACTAATATACATACAATGAATGAAACTAAAACTGTTACAAAAATTTTGTTAACTATTGTATTATTATAGAATTTCGTTAATCATAAATAAATAAGTGGACCAATTTGTCGACGGCGAACGTAATTGCGTTCATGTTCATTCCCAGGCCATCGACATCGATGTTTTTTATTCCATTTTGGTCACTGCAAATACTGTAATTTAAATATGGTTTAATAAAAGATTAATGCTTATTGAAAGTTATTGTGGTTCTATTTTCCTATAGTTTTTAAATTTAGAAAGGAGCAGAATAACATCAGAGTAATAAAATATTATATTAAACGAACCATTAGGAGCCTCTTTTTATTCCCTGTTAATATTAGATATACAAACACATTTTGTGTGCTTAATAGATTTTTTTTTTAATCTTAAAATAAATCAACTTTTATTAATATACATTTTGTAATTATAGTATTATTGAAGTTAGAAAATGTAATTTTTATTTATAAAACCCGATTACGAAGCGAAAAATGATGTCACAAGCGGGATTCGAACCGTATTCGTAATCGGGTTTTATTAATAATTAAGCATATTAAATGCTAAATTTCAGTAATTTGAATAACAAGGTTGTGTCATCGTTTAATACAATTCTAACTGCAAAGTTTGAAGTATTAAGCCTATACAATGTGTAAACATTGTCGGGTAGATGGCACATGTCACCTTAAAGACGTAAATATGATACGAAGCGAAATTTGCATGTCCTACATTAGTTCACGGTGGTGTAGTAGCAGCACGATTGGGCCGGAATCCCAACAGGCGCGGGTTCGAATCCCGCTTGTGACATCATTTTTCGCTTCGTAATCGAGTTTTATAAACAATTAAGTATATTAAACGCTAAATTTCAGTAATATAATTTTTATTAATCACTCATTTATTGAAAATAAAAAACTCTTATTTAACTGATTTTGAAACTTCATATTTATAAAAACTTGATTACTAGCGAAAAATGATTGTCACATATGGGATACGAACCCAAACCAATCGCGAAATCCGTTCCAATCGCGCTACTACATACACAAACGTGAATTGTTGTATGACATTCAATCTTCGCCTCGTATTATATTTTTGTCTTTAAAGGAGACGTGTGCCATCTACCCGACGTTGTTTACACATTGTACAGATTTAACTTATTAAATATAATATTTTTTTTAAGATTTAACTTATTAAATAATTAAGTTAGAGTTAACTTGCACTTAGAATTGTATTAAACGATGACACGACCTTGTTATTCAAATTACTGAAATTTATCACTTAACATGCTAGTAATACAATCATTTGTACAATCATTTTTCACTTGTAATCACATACATACATACCTAGCTTCACGCCTGTTTCCCAGAGGGGTAGGCAGAGAGTACGGATTGCCACAAACCACGATCCTGGCATACTTCCATCGCTTCATTCACACTCATAACAGTCTTCATGCATACTCTACGATTACGCATACTCTTAATATGACCTCTCGTCAATACATCGCTAATTTGATCCAGAAAATTATGACGAGGTCTTCCCTTTGTATTCGTCCCACTCACGCTTGCTTTATATATTTTCTTCGTCAACCTCTCCTCACTCATTCTTTCTAAGTGTCCAAACCACCTCAGCATACTCTTTTTGATCTTTGTCACTACTTCTTCATTCACACCACAGCGCTCTCTTATAACACTATTCCTAATTTTATCTTTCAGGCTCACATCACACATACTACGAAGAGCTCTCATCTCTACAGCATTTATTCTACTTTCATGTCTTCTCTGCCAAATCCAACTTTCACTACCATACATGAGGGTAGGTACTAATACTCCCTTATGCACCGCTAGACGTGCCTTTTTGGACACATT
The DNA here is from genome assembly GCA_905163515.2 of Lymantria monacha. Taxonomy (NCBI): domain Eukaryota; kingdom Metazoa; phylum Arthropoda; class Insecta; order Lepidoptera; family Erebidae; genus Lymantria; species Lymantria monacha. The sequence continues at coordinate 18,782,424 of LR991094.1, read as the reverse complement.
TCTGCTTCTCATAAAGGTGTACAGTGCCCCATTCATCCTATTACCAGCATTTACTCTTCTTTCAACATCATTATCATTTTTATAAATAACTTGTAATCAAGTTTTTATAAATAATCAAGCATGTTAAATACTAATTTTCAGTAATTTGACATTCATACTTATTATAAAAAAAAACCCTTAGGCACATAAATAAAATAATGTCACAATTAAGAAAAAATCCAGTGTTATGACATATAAAATAAACAATATTAAGAATAAAATTTATAAAGCCATCAATAAATAGTCAGCAATATACATATTTCAATCACAGTATAGATGTGATTGCCGATTAGTTATGAGCAATGAAATGTTAGCAATTTATTAATTATAGTTATATATGTTCTTCGTCTTTTCATTATAAAAAACTTACATTGAAATTTCACTCTGCCAATTAGAATTAACTTGCCCAATTAGAAATTTAATACAAAACAAATATTATTTAAATTAATTGAATTTCTACAACTATTATTAAAGATATTGGATGTAATGGCATTTGATACCAGTTAGATCTCAAGTATTTTAACGGTGACACCAATTTCTCTTTAATTTAGCAATTTCACTTTCAAAATTTATATTTTATTGAAATATCTTAATAATATTCTAAATGTGAAACTTTGTGAAGATGTTTGTCACTTTATAATTATGCTTACTACGCCTAAACCGCTGAACATATTTAGATGAAATTTAGTACATAGATAGACCCCTTTTACCGTGTGGTGACGGAGTAAGAATACTATTCACCACCCCATATCTTACCTGTGGGTGATCGTACGAGACGACTAAGGGATATAAAACGCATATAACATCTATGCGAGAGAAGGAAAACTCGAAACAAAACCCTATACCAACACGTCTGACCAGCGCGGCATAGTAGGTTAATTTCCCTCCCATTACGGAGGAGGCCCGAGCCCAACAGCGGAACATTTATGGTCTGGGATGATGATGATGATGAGATAAACCCATTCCTTTTTATCCCTGTAATATTCTCTTAGGACAATAGTTTAACTTTGAGAAAATTACTTTCTGTGCAGGCCGCGAATAAAAGCTGATATAGTAATAAATCTAAGGTTAATGAATTAAAGATAATAGTAGTAATACATACATACATATCATCACGCCATATCCCTTGCAGGGTAGGCAGAGAGAACAGAGTGCCAGAGAACTCTATCTTTGCATACTTCACTCGCTTCCTCAACATTCATAATTCTCTTCATACACGCTCGCCGGTTTCGGAGACTCTTGACTCCACCTTTCTTCAGTACATGACCGATCTGGTCTAGGTAGGTTAGTCTCGGTGTCCCCTGGTACCTACATCCTTCCACTTTCGCATTGTATATCTTCTTAACCTGACGTTCGTTCGGCATTCTTTCCACATGTCCGAACCATCGGATTATTCCCTTTCGCATCTTAATAGTATAAAGTAGTAGTATCATATATAAAGTAGTAGTAGTATAAAAGAGTAGTAGTATCATAGTAGTAATAATAATAAAATTCTAAATCCAATATGAACTACTACAATGTATTTGTATTTAATAGAAGTAATTCATGCCTCGCGGTCGCAAATATTATTTGCTACCATTTCGCAATGGTAAACTGCAGTCGTAAACAATATAAATGCGGGCCACTTTCAAGCGAGTCAAATTTTATTTATCCCTGAGGACAATTTCCTCTTGTCAAGCGTCGGCCACCCGGGCATTCGCTATAATGAGAAAACGACGAAATCAACTTGGCCCAAATTAGACGCACGCTTTCAGCTGGTTTACATGACACCAAATATTAAATATGTACGCTATTTGAGCCAGCATTGAAATATTTCGATTGCTTGGATCACTTACATATATAATGCTATTATTTTGTTTAACTTCGTGTGGTGATGAAATAAGAAAATAATTGTTGCCAGCCCTAACTTGCTCGTGGCAGTTATAAAATTTTGCTAAAGATTCATCAGAATGGGAGGCAGTAGCCTCTATTGCAAGATATATAAGACCATACTGCGATAAGCAAACCGCCTATCAAGTATGGCGTTTGTGTAGGAGGCCTATGTCCCATTACTGGACGGCAAGAGATTAAATGATTATGATGCTATTGATCATCATCATCATCATCATCTCAGCCCACATATGTCCCACTGTTGGGCTCGGTCCTCCTTCACAATGGAAGGGAAATTGACCTTATACCACGCTGGTTAGACGTGTTGGTCCAATAGGGTTTAATTTCGAGGTTTCCTTCTCTTGCACAGATGCCATATGCATATTATATCTCTTAATCGTCTTTTACGATACCCACGGGTAAGATAGGGGGTGGTGAACTGTATTCTTACTCCGTCACCACACGGACGCGGATGATATTAATATTTGCCCGAAACTGTCTGGGTGTAAAATCTGGGTGTCAATTGTGAAGAACATTTTGAAGCTTAGCTTACAGGAATTACAATGGAAGGTATGTATGATGGGGTTAATCCTAACATTAAAAACTTTTAAAGCAATGCTTATTGTACAAGGCATGTAATAAATAATTTATTATACCCAGCCCGTTGGTTTGTTTGTAGATAGTCGATATATCGCAGCGCCACCTAGTGGTGAGTTATATCATAAACCATCTCCGTGAAAAAATACATATACATTCTAATTTTCATAATGATCGGTCAAATAGTTTCTTAGTTTAACGATATCATATACCTATACAAAGATCTGCTTTTATAGATATTGATTGTATAATTTTTAATTGAAATTTTAACAAGTTATCGATTTAAGAAATTTATGTTGTAAAAATACTAAGTATGACAAATAATAAGGTCTCATGTTTGAAAATAAAAATAATATCACTAATATTGTACATAAAGATTTTAATAAATTTTCTTCTCGTGAACCGCGACATAAGTAACAGTGAAATATTAAAATACGCCAGAATAAAAAGATTTGAATCGAATAATTGACAACTTTGGTATAAAATATTCATCACCGTATGTATGACTTCAAGCTGTGCATGACGCTAAAAATTTTACATTCACCAAATTAATTTGTGAAGTATTCATAAATTTTATATATATATAAAAAAACATTCAACATTAATGAACAGTTATACTAACAGTTCTGTGTGTTTATATGTATAATATAAATCACCAATACACATACTGAACAAACTACTCGTATTTTATTTATCTTTCAAGTTATTTTATAATTAACATATTACATGATTTTATACATAACTTGACACTATTTTAGTTAAAATTTAACAAGTATATTGAAGTACATCTATCCGTGTAGTGACGGAGTAAGAAAATAATTCACCACCTCCTATCTTACCCGTGGGTGATCGTAAGAGACGACTAAGGGATATAAAATCGCATATAACATTTATGCAAAAGAAGTAAAACTCGAAACAAAACCCTATACCAACACGTCTGATCAGCGCGGTATAGTAGGTTAATTTCCCTCCCATTACGGAAGAGGCCCGAGCCCAACAGTGAGACATATATGGGCTGTGATGATGATGATGATCAAAGTACATATCTTAAAAAAACAGTCTAATTTAGATTTTATTCAAGTCGCAGAGGATTAGGAGGAGGACGACCAGTGTATAATAAAAGAATGAGGGGTTGCGCTATTGATATATATAGAGAGAGAATTATGTGAAATATCACGAACTATCAAATAATAATACAGTTTGTATCGTTATCGTTTTTAAATGAGAAATACCATTTCATGATCATCATCATATCAGCCCATATATGTCCCACTGTTGGGCTCGGGCTTCCTCCACAATGGAAGGGTAATTAATCTACAATACCACGCTGGTCGACGTGTTGGTATAGGGTTTTATTTCAAGTTTTTCTTCTCTCGCATAGTTGTTATATGCGTTTTATATACTTTAAACGTCTCGTACGATCATCTGGGTAAGATAGGGGGTGGCGAATTGTATTCTTACTCCATCACCACATGGAAAAATACCATTTATTTAATGAAAAGTATGTAATATGTATTAGGTATTGGAATTGATGATTACTCGCGAAGGTGTGAACTCTGTATTGCCCTGTAACGTCACTAAAAGAAGCCTTAACAAGTAATCTAGCAAACATTTCATTTCTCTATAAAATTATGACTACCATTCCATCAAAATTCATCAAAAAATGGGGCACTAGTATTTACGGTAACACTGAGGTTAGAAGTTGTTATGACATTTTTGTTGTCATTACTAGAGACATTTTGATTGAAATTAAACTTTTATAAGTAGCATTAGTGAGAATCATGGCAAATGCTCAATTTCAATAATTTATTAATATATAATACTAAAAAAATATTCACATAAATATCAAAGATCAGTATATACATACATATCATCACGCCATATCCCTTGCAGGTTAGGCAGAGAGAACAGAGTGCCAGAGAACTCTATCTCTGCATACTTCACTCGCACAGATCAGTATATCTACAGAGTTAAATGGGTATTCCTTTAATTTACTATACGTATCCTTCGTAAATATGTCCCTAAATCAATGATATCTTTGACCTTTATTTCCTAAAAGAATATTAATGATACAACTCTATAACATTTGTTCTATTACGGTAGATTGTATAATTTGATAAAGATGTTATAGAGGTGAGCCATTACAAATTTTTTTCTTTGTCAAATCATCCGTGACTTTCGGCAATAAAACAACTATTAAGTACATTTACATTATTTGATGACATTGACAAATAGTGGTATAGATTTTACAAAGTTTTAATTTACTAATAATACAAATGTTTTTTTTCCGCGTGGACACGGAGTAAGACTATTATATAATTCACCAGCCCCTGGATTGCTTGTATGTATCGTAAAAGACGATGTGTGTAAGAAAAAAAATAACTAGAAATAGGTTTCTATTTCTATATACCAATCCGTATTATTGTCTGTATGTGTGGTGTAGTAGGTCAGTTTCCCTATTATTGTGGAAGAAGCTTAAGTGCGCGGTGAGATGATGATGATGATGATAAACGTTTATTTCTTTATTAATATTAGACTGGTTTGAAATAAAACTATTTCTATGGATTCTATTGCGTTTGTATTTGATTTTTAATTTCCCAACAGTTTACAGCATTAATGGTCACGGGAGGCCTCTGAACCTGTCTTCTCGTAACTATGAGTGCTGTAAAGTCGTAAAAAAAAAAGTTTCTATGTGTAATGCTCGCTGAAATATCACAAATAATTATGTTATACTGGTTATTGTTATTCGATATATGTATCATTATTTGTATATCTTTTGTACATATGAATATATCAATATACATTAAACGAAGAATAAGTACGAATGGTGACGGATTAAAAATACAATGTTTTTCAACTTTTTCCTTGCCAATACTGTAAAAACCGACTAAGTGATTACCAGGAGAACGGCCGCCAGCGCTCCGTTATGTAACTTATAACATCAAATATGACTGTCAAATCATTTACCAAACATGACGATTATTACACTCTGCCTTGCATGGAGGCGGTGTCTTCGATAGAGAAAATTTATAATTAAATCTAGTATTAGTGAAAATTAGCAGTAATTTTATAGTTATTATTCAGATAACAGTTAATTACACCATGGTAAAAAGAAGATTGAAATATCAAACTGTTTATTAAATGCCACTGAGTGCTATTTCACAAAATGTAATGCTCAAAATAATAGTAACATTATATGCTTGCTAATAAAAAGCCATTATTTTACATCGTAATAAGTAAACTAGATATATAAATATTAGATTTAAGTATTGAGTCACTTACTTTTGCTATATTACCATAACCCACCAAAATAAATTAAATCACGAACCATGTAAACCTTTTTTTTTTTTTTTTTTATTGGTGGGCTATGGGTGCGTCTAGCCCCGCTGAATCGGTCCGGGGTGACGGAAAGGCGGCGCGTGACCCCATAGACCCACCGTAAAACCTTCTCTCTTCGCCGTGCGAGCGGACTACCGGTACTCGATTTTAACTTCGGTGCGAACCATGTAAACCTTGCCGGTTTCACTTGTAACTGAAACGTTACGTTAGCGCCACGTACAATTAAAGTCATGATCAGTATCTGTTCGCCGAACTCTTTACCCCTAACTTTAGTAATATCATGAGACGAAAATAATTACACTCATAGATATACTACATAAAACCAGACGACGAATATATCACAAACCTTTCAGTAATGGTAAAATATGAAATTAAAATAACATAGAAATTCTATTCATTCTAAGAGTGGCCGCGTTCCGATCCAGTGGTAGTTTAATAGTTGTTGTTAGATTTTTAAACTAGTAAATTGTCACAATATAATAATTATTATAAATTAAATGTTTAATATAACTGATCATTTTACATATACAATCATTTTCTTTTTGTATTAGCAATGAATTTGTATTAAAATGTGGGTCAAACTTTAAATAACTGATACTGTAGGGGGTAGATGTAAATTTCTGTAATAACGAAGACTTTTGGACGTAAGACACCTTAATCCTCCCATGACCATGACCACTGTAAAGTGTTCGAAACGTCGGGAAATTAAAAATCAAATACAAACACGATAGAATCCGTAAAAGTAATGTTATTTCAAATCTGTAATACTCGCGTAAACATTAGAAATCATTTCTATTCATAGTAAAGAAATTAGTATGATAGTTATTCACGTGGCATAACTTCAAGCGAGAAGTATAAGTATTGCGTATAAATAGTACAAATAATATTAAGCACCTATCATTTTGTGAACGGCACAAAATGAAATATTAAAATCATAGGAGCGAAAAATATATATCAATATTTAGATAAATATGAAATGAGTATCTATACAATATATTTTGAGGTTTCTGTAATAGTTTTTTGAATGGCTTATGTTAGTTTTAAACGATATAAACATCATCGTCCTACTTTTATTCAATTATTGGGGATTGACGCGATATATTTTCTTCTTCACACATACAAATAAACATTACATACATACATAGCCTCACGCCTGTTTTCCAGAGGGGTGGGCAGAGACTATGGATTGCTACTAACCACGATCGTGGCATACCTCCATCATTCATCATACACGCTACGATTACGCATACTCTTACCTTACCTATCGTCAATAAACATTAAATGAGAAACTATTCCATATAAACTCATTTGCAAAAAAAACGGGCACCTAAGCAATGAACCATTTCAAATGTTAATATTTCTTTGTTTGATAATTATAGGTAGTTTTATCCACACAATTTGGTAAATTAATAAGAAAATAATCGTTTTCATCAGTATTTCATAAAATTTAGATACAATTTATGGGAAATAATGCTAAACCTCGCTAGTAGTGTATATTCGCTAGTAGTGCATATGCTCATGAAGTAAAAATAAAAAAGTTTTTTTGTTTGTTTTTCTTTAATAAAGTAAAAGCAGATAAATGTTTAGTATCGAGTGTGACCCCCTCTAGCTAAAATCACAGCTTGAATTCGTCTGGGCATGCTAGCGAGTATATCCCGGATACTTGCTTGCGGAATACGTTCCCACTCCGCAGTAATCACATTCTTCAGCTCTCTGATGGTCTGCGGAGCCGGGTGTACTGATCTCACACGCCGTTTCAGAACGTCCCAGACATGCTCTATGGGATTGAGGTCGGGACTTCGAGCTGGCCAATCCAAACGACGAATGCCGACCTCTTGCACATACGCATTAACATCGCGGGATCGGTGGGCGCGAGCATTGTCGTCCATAAAAATCGAGTCTTCACCTAGAGCGGCCAATGCGGGTTGTGCATGAGAAATTAGAACTTCCGTTATGTATCGATGCCCAGTCAGTGAGCCGTTTTCAATGAAGACTAACTCTGTACGATCCATTGAATTTATTCCTGCCCAAAACATAACAGAGCCCCCACCATAAGGTGTGATTTCTTCGAAACATGCCTCTGCAAAGCGTTCTCCTTGTCTTCTTAGCACTCGCCGACGTCGATCTTCACCGAACAGAGATATCCTGGCTTCATCAGAGAACAAAACCCTATTCCAATCGTCTTGAGTCCATGATTCACAATTTCTAGCGAACCTAAGCCTGTGAACTCTGTGCTCACGGAGTAATTTGGGGCCGCGGGCCGGGCGGTGACTGCATGTATTGGCAGCGAGAAGCCTCCTCCTGACCGTCCATAGACTAATGTGCACATTTCTTACTTCTTGGAGGTTGTTCTTAAGATCCACATACGAAGATTTGCGATTTCTCAATGCGCGACTCACAAGAAAACGATCATCCCGTGGTTGGGTACATGGTTTTCTTCCAGAACCAGGCCTTCTCTCGACGGAACCAGTCTCCTGATATCGCTGCCAGGTCCTTTGGACTGTCGAGCGACTAACATTTAGCCTCCTAGCCACGAAACATTGGCTGCAACCCTCTTCAAGCAGCGCGATAATTTTGGTAGCTTTTACCACTTTATCTACCATTTTTGATACAGCCAAACAGCATTAAATAAAGCTTTGACAGTCAAGGATATGAAATTAATCGATAAAAATTGAATAAAAGTTATGAAAGTCGATGTTAACTTCTGGAACTTCGCGCCAAAAATGTAGGATAAAAAGGGGTTTTCTGTAAAAATGAACATCAAATGAAAAATTGAATTTAGAACGTACTTTTTTAAATACCACAGCATTTTTAAAACCGGCCAGTAACGTGTACAAACGATTGAAACCTTTTTGGTATTGTATCTTTTTAAATATGAATGAAAATCAAAACCGCCCGTTTTTTTTGCAAATGAGTGTATATATATATATATATATATATATATATATAGAAAATAAACATTCAATTTGAAATCATTTAATTATTAACGCAAAACAAAAATACTAAGAGTTATACCATCCATTTACTTAGCTGTAGTATAATAACGTAAAATAAGCAGTCAGTTTACTTTAGAATGTAAAATACACCAGTTTTATTTTGACTGTGTAAAATAATTACGGTAATACAATAATCGCTTACCATATGTTGTAAAATAATAATTTACATATCTCAGCTGACGTTAAGTCGTTGTACCTTTTATATATTTATTATTTGTTATTCCTTCTACTTTATTATATGGGTGCCGATCTGTGGGACTCCTGTGCAGAGAATGATTGCTATAATTTAGTGTTACGAGATTATACGTAATTCTAGTTATACGTAAACAAATTTACATGTTGTTCAAGTAGTTTTAATATTTCATTCATTGCCTAAATACTTTGCTTAATTGTTTGAAATAAAATACCACAATTTATTTTAATATTATTATTATATGAGAATAAAAATAAATCCATAAGTGGCAACGTAAAACACATATTCTGATACGTACGCCACGTAATTTAAGTCTCAAATAATAGAGCTAAATCTATTTATATGTACGTCTAAATCAATTCTGCGTTCTGTTTCAAACTGAAAATTCTCTTGTTTACTACCAGTGTCAATAGTATCAGTTTATGACCTCTCCGTGTATTGAACTCGGTACGTTACGATCAGCAGAAATATCTACGCTAGATCACCATTATGATTACACCATTATGGTTCTGGAAGCTCGATAATTTATAATGGATTTTTTTAATAATTTTAAAAATAAATAAGTTATTACATACATACATACATACATATCATCACGCCATATCCCTTGCAGGGTAGGCAGAGAGAATAAGTTATTAAAATAGGTATATCAAGAAATCTATACATATACGCACATTTGTATTATATATAAGGATTAGATTGTTTCTGTAATATCGTTCGCTGTAATTCTTCCTTCAGGAATAAGTGTATACTAAAGACAATGACTCGGTACTGGTAATTAGCTAAATGCTACAGGAAAAAGCAAAAAAAGGAATGTAGCATAAATGCAGAGAGAAACGCAAACCCGCACCTATTGGGAATCCGGCCCAACCGTGCTGCCACTTACACCATCGTGAACTATTTTAGGACATGCAAATTTCGATTCATATTATATCTTACGTCTTCAAGGTGACGTATGCCATCTATCAGACAATGTTGTCACCTTGAAGACGTATGATATAATATGAATCGAAATTTGCATGTCCTAAAATAGTTCACGATGGTGTAAGTGGCAGCACGGTTGGGCCGGATTCCCAATAGGTGCGGGTTCGAACCCCGCTTATGACATCATTTTTCGATTCGTAATCGGGTATTTATAAATAATTAAGCATATTAAATGCTAAAAATTTCATTAATTTGAAACCATAGTCTGATAAAAAGAAAAGATTTACATGCATTCACATAATTCTTCATTGGTTTTGTTCATTACCGTGGGGGACCACTGACCTAGGATGCGCAGCGGAAGGGAACACCGGGCCAGTGAGGGTAACAAATGGGTAATAACATTGGCTTGCGATTACGTAAGGGTATTTAAAGTTCTGTTAAATATAATAGTACAAGAACCGATAACTGTAAAACTTACAAGTAGATACCGCAGAGATAGCTATAACGTAACCTAACTCAGCGTTCGGTCTGGCCAGACAAATAGAACCTAACTGAGGGGTCACTTAGCTTTGTATCCAAAGGCGCGCTGACGACAGCGGCCTCGTCCAACTCAGGGCTTCGGGCTTGCTACTTGCACACACAACTTAAATATTCACAAATATATGTAACGGCATACAAAACAAAAGGTGGCGCGCGATATAATAAATACCAAGATTTCACGGCTTTAGTTAACAAAAGGTGAAGAAATTACAAAATATATGCATACACGACCGTTACTTCCAACGCAAGTCTCGGCCGGCTCCGAGCCAACCGCGAACCAAAAGAATTATCAACTACCCTACATGGTATTAATTATTAAACTATAATAAAAATGTTTGATACCGAACAGGTTTAGTGACAAGAACTATATAATATTAAAATAAGTATGAATAAGAAAGAGTATAATTATTCTACTTGGTTCTTATAGAAATTCAATCCAGCGAAAGATAGTAAATTATTAGATAAACTTTTAATATTATTTTTTATAATTATAGCTAACAGCAACCATACCAAGAGCCGTCAATTTTAAAATCATTCATTCATTTCATTTGTTTTTTTTTTTGTAGACAAATTTATTCACCACAGTAAAGCATCAAACCGGTAGCATGCTGATTAATATGCATTTAATATTCTTCTGTGTGGTAACTCCCCGGAGTAATTTGACTCGAATTATCAATGCATTATTTATATGTAAATTAAAACGTGGCAATATATATATTACTTTGAGTTACTCTCAAAGGAATCCATATATTTCAGTTATTTTGTTATTCATTTTGGAAATTTAATATACTATGATATAGTATATTTTAGTTCTCGAATATTAAAATAAAAATATGTTTTTATTACGTCAAATCTATCATCATCATTCTCCTACTTTTATTCCAATTACTTAGGGTGGACACAATATGTACATTTCTTTCATAGTACGTATTGTGAAAGTTATTGGCAATAGTTTTATGATCGGCCGCCTGCCAGACGTCAACCCTCCTTGGGAATGTAATTGTTGACCAAACGGCATCAGATGGAGTTGGCCCAGGTCATTATAAGGCTCTTAGTCGTCTTATACGACATCCACGAGCAAAGTAAGGGTTGGTAGTATTCGTAGCCGCTACCACACAGCAAATGTATATGGTGTCTATAATTCTTCGAAAAGCACTTAATCACTCACCATCTGCTATACTTATTACATGATACTAAAAAATATTTCAAGAGCAACATCATGCATTATATGTACATTTTTTTTTGCCTCCCGGAGACTTTATAAACATACAATAAACATTTTTTTGAAGACAACATTGCATTGCAGACTTCACAAACATATAATTAATAAATACACCCGGACATAGAACAATAATTTGAAAAGCACAGAATATTATCCTGCATGGGGATCGAACTCATGAAACCTAGCACGGTAAGTCCATATCTTAACCACTACGTCATTTGTGCAGTCACGCAAATGTGTAATAAACAGTTACACTTAAGCTAGCCACTTTTAAGCAGTAGCAGGATACTGTTGCGATTTGTACGGTGAGGCAGAGAATAGGTAGCCCAACATTATGGGTGAGTTTTGGTTGGTACGCAGCGGCCTGGTCCTAGAACTAGGCCTAGCTAGGACTAGTAAAGAAAATAATCATATGAATTACGCTAGCTAGATAAATTAGTATAAGGTTTAATTTTCAATATTCTTTCACTTATTACTTAATTACATTTCAAAAGGGCCTCTTGCGCTACCTACAGAGTTGAAAGGGAAGGAGACCATAGTATTATATTTGCTAAGTTACCAGGTGGACAATTTGCTACGAAATATTGATATTAAATAAATATTGATTTGCTTTATGCCAAACCAAATGACATTAATCGCTTGGTTTATTTATACAAACGGAATAAAGAACAACCCCCTAATAATTAAAATATCTCAACTATATAGACTAAAGTGTAATATGTGAATACAACCGATTTTCAATTGTATTTTCAAATAGATAGTTAACATACATTCACACCCTTTATCGTTTGAGTATTTTCAACTTCAGTGGTCCACACACGACCTACATTCGCGACGTCATTTCTTGTTCTTCAGAATATCACACGTTTTAATATGGTTGTTGTTATTTTCCAATAATTCACGCAAAAAAATAATAGTAAGTTCGATTTGTAATAAAAAAATAAGTTATATTATTACACAACCACCTTTGGCATAATTATATCGTAAGACTTCGTTCTGGCGATAAGCCAGATTAAGAGTACGCGTAACGTAGAGCATGCATGAAGACTGTGATGAGTGTGAATGAAGCGATGGAGGTATGTCAGGATCGTGGTTTGTGTTTTTTTTTTTTTTTTGCGGTGGGCTATGGACACCCCGCCAAATCGTTCCGGGGTGACGGAAGAGGCGGCGCGCAACCCCATTGACCCACCCTGCAAGCACCTCTTCTTCGCCGTGCGAGCGGGCCACCGGTACCCGATCTTTGTCTTCGGTGGCATATATGTATGACCTAGTCGTTGGATACTTAAAATCATTAAAACCATACATCATCAAATTCTCAAGTCTAAATATATATTATTAATAGATACCTACCATATCTAATCTAACTGAAGACACTAAATTAAAAAAAAACTAATATCTTTCATTCCGGACGTTATTGATCAAACGTATTATCTCTTGTTGACTTAGTCTGATTTGTCACGACGTCAGGAGGCAATTAGACGGACCACCCAGGATCTGTCAAAATGGTCGGTGACAGGAATGTCAACTATGAACGACTATAAGTTGACAAATGTGTGATACGTACAGTTGTGGCGCCACTGGTAACGCAGGAAGGTGGGTGAACGACTTTTAAGTATGGAATATCGTTTGTTTTCGAATATTGCCGTACGCAGAGATAAGTTTGTCGATTTGTAAAACAATTTGTTACCTTACCATAAAGAAAGATGATAAATACTGATAATTGTACCACAGTAGGCGTTTTGGTTTTATTTAAAAGCTGTAGAGAGGTCCCAGAGATATGTAAATAGCATTTATAATATTGCATAATATCATCATAGAGGATTGATAAACTTGTCTGGTCGCAACAAGGTAGATAAAATGTTAATTTATCATAAGCTGAAACTTTGCAATAACTATTCAATTAATTATTTTATTGACATCCTATTTGAGAAATGACGCAGTTCTGTCATCTATTCCGTGACAGTTCCCCGTATGGTGATGGGTTATGCATATAATGTGCTACTACTCTTTCTCATGGGAGTAGCAAAAACTCACTAAGGGGTCATCAGAAACAGACAGCAGCATTCTTCTGTTAGTGTCACAACACTAAGTGCAGTCGCAAATCGTCCCGCTAAAAAGGTGACAATAGCACTATCTCCTTGGGCACTTCTATGCTTAAGCATAGAATTGCCCAAGGAGGTAGTGCTATTGTCTGTTAACAGTGGACGGCAAATGCTATGTTATGTTCTAATATCGGTTATATATCTCTAATTCTGAGTTGTTTGTTTGATGCCAATATAGTTTTACGAATCTGAATGTATACGACAATTGTATTTAAAGATGCTCCGATGGTTCGGACATGTGGAAAGAATGCCGAACGAACGTCTGGTTAAAAAGATATACAATGCGAAAGTGGAAGGATGTAGGTACCGAGGGAGACCGAGACTAACCTACCTAGACCAGATCGGTCAGGTACTGAAAGAAGGTGGAGTCAAGAGTCTCCGAAACCGGCGAGCGTGTATGAAGAGAATTATGAATGTTGAGGAAGCGAGTGAAGTATGCAGAGATAGAGTTCTCTGGCATTCTGTTCTCTCTGCCTTCCCTGCAAGGGATATGGCGTGATGATATGTATGTATGTATTTAAAGATCTCCTAGCACAAGGGTTTATTGATTCACAGGATCATAAAAAAAAATATCTCATAAATGTTCATAGAAAAATAAATAATATAGATCGGAGAGATTACATTATAGCTACAAAATGTCTTTATGCATACCCAAAGATTCATCAACAGATAAAAGCACATGATCAACAAAAAAGTTGGTCGAACCGAAAAATCTCGTGAAAGTACAGCGCAAATCTTCCACATACAGAACAGATGGTATCTTCGCTGAGAATAATATCCCCATGAGCGATTTCCTTAATTTCGTGAGCGAATCAAGGGGATCGATCCGCCCAGATCGCTAGTTAGTGATAACGTTTATGGGCGAACGCCGACTCACAAATAACGAGTATCTTTCTTTCATTCGATCACGACCGAAAGCGGTATTCGTGTCTGGATGTCAATTGGCTATAAGGTTGCGAACTTTGGCGTTAATACTAAGGTCGTTCATGTTTTTATTAACACATGGCATACGTGAGTAAAATAATTGCACATGACACAATAGATACTATAGCTTCCTGTCAGTTAAAGAATTTATAAAATGGATCATTTATTGAGGGAGAAAAAAAAACCTACTTTTTAATAACAGTAAACTATTTGATTTATTAGAATAAACACTGTATCTAAAGTTATTGAATCAGTCAAAATATGATGTTAGCTTATTTTCATACGACTTTTTTCAGTAACATTAATTATTCTGGATCTGGTCTCGATAGACGGCAATAAGTTAGCTTTCTTACAAAGTGGGTCCACAAAGTTAGATACAAAAGTGTGTTTTGTAACATAGCGTCAGCAATATAGGATAATAATTAGTTTAGAATACCACTTATATACATATATATATATATATATATATATATATATATATACCTTGATATTTTCGTCCAATATTGCATTGCATATCATCAAACATCTTATCACTATATTTAGTTGACCAGTGCAATGTGAGTACTGTAATATTTTTTCTTTGATGTGTTAATTTATATCAGCAAGTTAGTTACTGAGAAGCCTATGAAGTACACACTTTATGTGTTTAATCTTTAATACCGTCTCTTTTTACGATGTGTAATTTAAGTCCTTGAGGTAATAAAACTTCACACCTCTATGCCAACTAAAAGCCATAAAAAATCCATTTTAAAACAGCTTAAAACTTGAATCAGAGCGATTTAGTATTACTAATGTGACCCACGAGAGGTTGAAACCTTATACGTTTGGTAAGCCAAGCTTCATCAACCAATCAGCTTCAAGGTTTATAGTAGCGGGCGAGGCTTTTATTCTTTTCGGTTATATAATACATGAGTATTTATTAAAGTCTAGAGCTTTAGGGTAAATTATATTTTCTGCCCTTATACATGAACTAAAATGTGCCGTCAACTATTTTTTTTTTTTTGTGTGGTGATAGTTTAAGACTACAATAGGACACCACTCGTGCTTTTCTCGCCACTATTGTAAAAACCGATTGAAGCATCACTGGCAGAGTGGATATCAGAACTCTCCTGGGGAAAATAATAACATCAATTGCAATTCGACAAACTGCGTGACAAATGATTGTGATAGTATACCTCCTTGCGAAGTTTATGTCCAACAATGAACGTAGTTGCGGGAGGGCCAGATAGACGAAACTTACCGCAGTGCGCGGTCTGCCTTCAGGCTGGCCATCTATCAGTTTAAGGACATCAGTGGGCAGGTGATGTTGGACAATCTCAAGCGTGGAGTCGCACCTGTCGTGCGGCGCTGAGTAAACTCAACGCATGGCTATAGGCTCGGCTGAGGGCCGTGATTGCGGAGGCTGTCACTAGTGGTGAGGTGCTGTTGGCGGTATCTCCAGACATTGCCAATGCATTCAATAATCTGCCATTTAGTAGCATCAGGGAGGCACTCCGGTATCACAGGATGCCTGTATACCTAGGGTGGCTGGTAGCAGACTATTAGGAGGGACGCAGCGTCCTTTATAAGAAACGAATAGGGGACGTTGTGCGAACGCCCATGTCATGCGGTGTTCCGCAGGGGTCGATCTTAATGCCGACTCTGTGGGACATCGGTTACGACTGGGCGTTGAGAGGGAGTCTGCCCACTGGTCTGGGGCTTATATGCCACGCAGCCAAACGCTCCTCACAGCCTGGGGCAGGACACTGAAAACGGCGATGAGCCTGGCCACTCTCGGCACTGAGGAGATGGTCAGGCGTATTGAGGCGTTGAGACTTAGGGTGGCCCTAGATAAGACGGAGGCGCTCCTATTTCATGGGCGTCTCATAGCACCGCCTGTCGGCAGCTCAATTGTCGTTAACTCAATCTCCATCAGTATCCAGGCCCATATGAGGTATTTGAGTCTGATGTTCGACGGGAATCGGTAGTTTCAGGAGCATTTCTGTAGAATTGCTCCCCGGCTAGTCGGCTCGGCGTTCGTCCTCTCACGGCTCATGCCGAATTTGGGCCGACCCAGCATTAAAAGTCGACGGCTATACGTGGGGGTGATCCGCTAATGGTATTTTACGGCGCACCCGTGTCCGCGAGGGCACTGACCGTCCGTCTAAGGGCTATTCTGCGGCTTCCGCATATCGCACGGTGGCGACCGAAGTAGCATCCGTATTAGCTGGAACGCCGCCATGGGACTTGGAAGCAGAAATGGTCGCCAAATTATATCGGGGAGTATCTTCAACCCGTGAGGAGGGTGGCGATGTCTCACCTAGTAAACTCGTCGCCTGGCGTGAGGACGCTCGCCGGGAAGTCGTTTCCCGTTGGGCAACGCGGCTGGAGCTGCCTCGATTCGGGCTTCGAGTCGTTGAGGCCGTCCGGCCCGTACTGATGGAGTGACTAAAGCGGCGATATGGAGTCCTCTCTTTCCGTCTGGTACAGGTCTTGATGTGGCATGGTTCCTTCGGTAAGTGCTTGTACACAGTCGCAAGGAGGGAGACCACTACATCCTGCCAACATTGTGGTAGCGACCGGGATATGGAGCAGTATACGCTCGAGGTCTGCGTGACCTGGGCTCAGCAGCGCCGTGGTCTTGTCGCTGATATAAGTGCTGACCTCTCACTGCCAGCCGTCGTGGCTACGATCGTCAACAGCGAGAGGAAATGGGACGCTATCGAGATGACGTACCCGCAGAAGGAAGCGGCGGAACGAATCTGGGAGGATCTCCTCTACGAGGATTCGCTCCGCCGCCGGTGACTGGGGTGGCGTAGGCATCAATACCTGTGCTTCATACCGGCCTAGCCGAGGCAGTGGGTGACCGGACTGGGGACTAGTCTGGTCGCCTTTGGAGCGAGGTCACAGCGTGAGGACGACGCCCGGATAGCGAGACTTATTGTTCGAGAAATCTGGGCGCCGACGCGAGAAGATACCCGCGATGGTATTCCGCCGGGTGGGCCACTGAAGAAAAACACCGCGTTCCAGTGACCCACCCGCTCAGCGTCGAGACGTATATTGTAAGGCGGGTCTACAAGGTAATGCGCCGCTTCTCTGTCACTCCGGACGGATTAGCGGAGCGTGACGTACCGTAGCCCGCTGCCAAAAAAAAATGCATGATAATCTGAGTTTTTCTTCTCTGCAATATTCTCTGCTCATACTGCAAGTATTATCTTTCTACCTATATCTAATCCTTAATTAGCACATAAAACACCAATTAAAAAAATAAAACCAACATAAAACGTTTAAGTCAATAACCATATAGACATTCTAGCATTAATTAATACTGTTTTTTTATGTAAAAAATATAATATTCACATATGACGGACTAATCCACACACTGAACTCATTCTACGAACAAAATTACGCCCATATGTACGTGTCACATTAACAAACGACAATTCAGAGCGAACAATTCATGGCCCTTAAATGTCATTTCCGAACGACATTGGGTTGACGAGTACTGACGTTGTTCAAGGTGTAATTGTCGATAATTCTGTCGTAATTGGGGACAGGGCCCACCCAAGTCTGCATAATAATACGCGCAGCAAGTTGTCGGATTTATTTGAATGTTGCTTTGCAAATAGCTGCATCTTTTAGGAATGTATAATAGGTCTCAATATTAAAAAAAATAGCTCTCATATACATACATAAATAATCTTCCGTATGGTGACGGAGTAAGAATACAATTCATCACTCCCTATCTTACCCGCGGGTGATTGTACGAGACGACTAAGGGATATAAAAACGCATATAACATCTATACGAGAGAAGGAAAATTCTAAACAAAACCCTATACCAACACCTATGACCAGCGTGGTATAGTATGTCAATTACCCTCCCATTATGGAAGAGGCCCGAGCCCAGCAGTGGGACGTATATGGGCTGAGATGATGAGATGATGATACATAAATAATTATGTCGTTCTTCTTGGAAGAAGTATAATATCATACTTTATTTTTTTCTAATGTTTAATATGGTTTATGCAAATTAACAAGGATTATCGTTTTTATAGAATACTTATATATAATACTTATCCAAAGCAGAACGAATGAGAGAATAGAACTATCGTTCTATTTTCCTTATTCCTAGTCTCTTATTCTATTTTTTATTCCTAGTCTTATAAATATGGTAAGACAAGAGATAGGGAAACATTGTACTTTTATTAAAGCCGTAACGACATGAACAGACAGAAAATAATTTATTTATTAATTATTTATTTTTGAGAAATAACAAAAGGCATATTCATTATAATTATATAATGAACTTCAGCAAAAGTCATTCAAATCTATGTAATAATACATATGTATATACCTACAATCTTAGTAATTTCAAACAATAAAATTTGTTGACCTTAAACCTCTTGTCAAATAATTAGTTAGTTGCATATGGGAACCGCGGCACTATAATTATGTATATAAAAATCTAGGTACTTCCATAAGACCAGTCGTATAAAGTAAGCTCATATAAAATTATGGTACATTAAAACTTGCCGCGCCTGACGAGAGTTACAAGAGCATCTCTTTTAATATGGCATTTGACATCAGAGGAACTTGTTATCGGTGTATCATTAAAAAGTTTAGTCTTTATATGGTACATCAATTTGCTATAAAATATTTCAGTATTTAAGGCGTAAATATTTACGGGTTGTCATAGAATTGCATGTAGTAAAATTTATAAACTTACTTAAGTTTAATGCCTCTTTCAAGACTGTCGTGGATTATAAAAGCAAATGAATATTAGTAAATTTAATTAAATTAATTTAATTATGTTTAAAAATAATCCATGTGGTGACGGAGTATGGTAAGAATACAATTCACCACCCCCTATCTTAGCCGTGGGTGATCGTAAGAGACGACTAAGGGATATAAAACGCATATAACATCTATGCAAGAGAAGGAAAACTCGATACAAAACCCTATACCAACATTTCTGACCAGCGCAGTATAGTAGGTTAACTTCCTCCCACTACGGAGGAGGCCCGAGTCCAACAGTGAGACATATATGGACTGTGATGATGATGTTTAAAAATAAATATGTATAATTTTTCTCTAATTCAGTAAATTGAAATTTCAATAAAAAAACAATTTTTGGTTAACTTCTACTGATTTTTAATATACATACTGCTGAATAGCGATTGATTTAGCAATACAACATGATGACATCTCTTTTATGGACGGACTCTGTTCAAGCTGGACTGTATGTACTTCCATCCTCTGTTTAGCGGGCCACCATGATTGTTTACTTGCCTTCAAAGGACTGTCCATTGGGGTTAACCTTTCAGATATTTCCATACATCAAAGTACTAGCAACTGCAGTTGGTCTGACTATGGGTACGAATTACTGCAATTTGTGCTTCAGTTGATGGTGTACGACACTCAGCATTAGCACACCTTTCATTTTAAAGTGGAATCGTGTAAACTAGAACCGTACGAGATTTTTTTTTTATCTATATTTATCACCTGTCTCAGTTTGACTGGTCGGTTCTCACTTTCAAAGAATTATTCACAAAATTACTACTTGTTCTGTGATTCAAATACATGATGACATCAGCATAGGAATGTTTGTGGTCATCATCGTCAAAATCATTTTTCTTAACAAAGCCATTAATAGTAACAACATTTTCCACCTTAGTTACAGTTAAAAGATGTCGTGCATTTTCATCAATTATTAAAACACGTCCTCGATTAAACCATCATCTTACAGTGCTGTGATTAGGACCTTCATATCAAAAGTTCTAAACATTTTGCAGTTGAAAGCCGCAATCTGGTGGAGAAAGGCAACTTTTAAAATCGTAAATAACATAGCTCTGAAATGTTAATAATAGTGGTAGGATCACGCTGTTGACAGTTTTCTGTCTACAGCCGCGGGCCGGCTCGCGGCTGTAGACGGGGGACTGTATCCGTCCGGGGTAGTACCACACTCTCGCAGAAGATCAACGTCTGAGTAATGGCAATGTGCCATTGCGCTTTGTTCGGTGAGCGAGAGAGTCGGAAGCCCAACTGGGTGGGTTTGGGGATTTTATTGGTAGGCCTAAGCTATACCCTTGGTATTGCAAAGGTCCATGGGCGGCAGTGACGCTTACCATCGGGTTTTTTTCCGGTGGCCTATGGTGTGATCGGTCCGGTGTGACGCAAGAGACGGCGCGCGATCCCATAGACCCACCCTGCAATGCATTTCTCTTCGCCGTGCGAGTGGGCCACCTAAACCCGATCTTTGTCTTCGGTACCATCAGGTGTGCTGCTTGCTCGTTTGCCACCATAAGCTATAAAAAAAATGTTTTCGCATTAACCCTATTTATATTAAGAACGGTATTTTTTTATGTGTGATAACTATAAATAAAATCTGATTTACCCACAAATATTTGTACTCACTAAGATTTTATTTTTATACAATAAAATCACTTAATTCGAAATTCGAAAATTTACTAAATCTCAAGATTGCAAAACTTCAATATAAGCCTAGTATTTGCAGCCTGCCAGATGACACACTGTATTCAATTGACCATAAAGTTATTTCTCTTTTTACATTCTTTATTTTTTAAAATACTTTAAAACTTTATCATTACGAACCAAATTGCTTCGGATTTTATTAACGGTAGTGTATACTTAATAAGCTAATTTAAATTGGTAAATGTACAATCTTTCTTTAATAAAGATTGTTACTGCGATGGCTACGTAATTATGTGTGAAATTAACTTTTTGAAATTAACGTAGGCGTAGGATTACAATGTGTACACTTGTTTCAAGTTTTATTGCTGATTGAACTTGCCTAATGACTTTACTTACATTATAGATGGTTAATTGAGTTGCAGTTTTATCTTTAAAAGTAAATATCTACTATAATTAGAAATTCAATTTGTATGACAAATGTTGAAATTATACTCTTTATTTCTAAAGTAACTAGATAATTAAGTATTTCAATTTTTTTTTTTTTTGAAATGGCGTTTACAAGATTTCGCCAATAACTAGTTATAAATATCTTCACGTTTTTAGTCTTTCAGGTTAGCCATTGTCTAAGTCAAATTGTTGCCATCAACAGTGCTATGGCCACACTGTTAATGGTATCTTGTTGGAATTTTGATGGCAAATAAAAACGTTGTAAAACACTTTTATATGATACTAGCTTCTGCCCGCGGCCTCGCCCGCGTAAAAGGTTACTTTCCTAAAGTTTTTCATCCCCTATTTTTATTTTACCCCTTAAGGGTAAATTTTTACAACATGTTAATGTCATATTTATTTAGATCTAATCAAAGCCTAAAAATAAGTTTCAAGCTTTGGCTTTAAAGATGACGATACTTCCTTACAACTTTTCATCCCCCTTTACAATCCTTTTTTGCATTAAAACGTAGTCTATGTCCTTTATCAGGCTCTAGACTATCTGTGTTCCAAATTTCATTTAGATCGGTTCAGTAGTTTTGGCGTGAAAGAGTGACAGACAGACAGAGTTACTTTCGCATTTATAATATTAGTAAGGATTTAATGTCACACTTATATTAGACAGCTACCGCTGTCATACGCGCGCACACACAAATGAATAGAGAATAACGGCGTAGTATCACGGCATGACCACATTTGCCTTAGTACCTACCTAACCCAATCTATCATTTCCAGTAGTCAACATAATTTTACTGCTAAGGCGCGCAAAAAGGTGTTTCATATCACAAACTTTCAATACCTATCTATTATATACAGGTATAGTATGTTATTAACAAATCAATAGTGCTGTCAAAAATACAACAATCATCAACGATGACTGCTCTCACGACTTTACTTGTGTTCGGGTCGCACAATCGGCGATCATAGATTTCTTGCCATATTTCTGTAGTGCACCCGGTTGCTGCCTGACCACAGCACTGCGCACTCTTATCGTTCTAACTTTTGAAACATTGTACCAAACGACACGCGGTAAAAGGCAAAAAACATGTACTTTAAATATCGAAAGCAATAAAAGCATTTGTTTGCATAAGAAGCAATTTGTTACTATAAAATATGCATCGGCAATAAATACCAAATTATTTTGAATTTTTAATTTATTATTTTAACGATAAATGCTTAAATATTAAAAATAGATATATGCTGTCGCGGACTTTTTTGTAGAATTATTTAAGAGGTACATTTCCATAATACATAACATTTGTCTAGCTTTCAAGATCTTTGCAGCGTATGAAAAAATAACTCGCAGATGGGCGATTTTTTCTGTCTTAAGCGATTTTATCGTTATATTTTAGCCAATTTACAAAATATCTTTATAAATTATAGCCTATGTGTTATTCTGATGTGTAAGCTATATTACTATAAAGTTGCATCAAAATCAATTCGGTAGTTTTTGCGTGAAAGAGCAACAAAGATGTTCACATCCATACATTATTACAAACTTTCACGTTTATAATATTAGTAGGATTCATGACATCCCAGTAGTTCCGCGCATCACATTACATAAAATGCCATCAAAATTATCTAATATAACACGTTAAAACACTAATATATCGAATATAATAGAAGAGCACCATATGGCGTTTTCAAATTCCCGTCAAAAGTCCTTCAAATTTATTAATACCGTATATCGATCAAATTGACATTGAAATTGACAAGTCTATTTTTATAGTTTTAATTTTTTGTCGCCTACGGGATCAACAGGGGATAAATACAATTATATTACAAAAAGTAATATTTTGTCTCATATAATAAAAAGTATGACTTGCCATATCAGCCATATTTACGACTTCTTTTTCTCAACAGTATACAGACCTCCTGAGCCCTTCGCCATGATCCTCCTTCATGATGAGAAAAAACACAACACTCTCGTCAGATGGTGCTCGTCAGATATTTATAGGACATCATTTTTAACTTTGTCTGTCGTGCTATATTATCTATCATTTGCTTTCATGTCTTAGTAGTCTTTGACAACATCTACGGGAGCAACAGCATTTTCAAGCGGCTATAAAAATTGGTTTTAAGGTTTTTTAGCAACTTAGCTAGCCCTGAGGCCCTTACATGAGTATATAACTCTATAAGTCACATGTATTTCTGTCAATATCCAATGAATCATCAAGCAAAAACTATTTAATTCAATATTATTTTATTAAATAAGTTAAATCATTCGTAGTTTTTCATTTATAATATTTATTTTTTCATAAAATTATTTCGAAAATAGAACATAATTTTAAATTTGGAAAATATAAAGAGTTCTGAAAAAAAAGTGCTTCATATAACATTAACAAATACGATGTAAATTGTAACAAAATACTAGCGACTCATCTACTCCCTCATTTACTTTTACAAAATTCCCATTTTATGTGACAACTCTGTATTCGACTGAAATGCTCTGGGAAACGGTGCGTTGTCTGTCACATCCAATTGTACACGGCCACCGTTTCGCAACCCCAACACATAAATTTTGATGCTATCTTCACAACGTTCTAGAGTTATTTAAATGTACAACATCACAAAAGATTATTAACGTAAAATATCCAAACAATGACAGCAGTCCCTAGCAGTTTCAAACATTAAAAAAAAATGCATTTTCATTTAGATTTTAACTATAATACTTACAAGCGGACTACTACAATGCCGCATTTTGTTTCATTCAACATCAAAATCTAATGTTTTTCGATAGATTGGATTTGGATAGCGTTCTCGCGTACCAAATTCGAATCGGCGTTTGAACGTTCTGGTAATACGCGTGCTCGTAGTTGAGACGTCGGCTTATATAGGTATACAGAGTGGAATAGATTTCGAGCTCAGCCCTGCTTCACGCGTTGTCAGCCTGAATAAACTTCCAAATCGATTCTACAGCTGAGAGTGACACTCTTGGATATGGTTGGCCCAAGTCTCGTCGTTTTTACATTAACATAAAGAATAGAAGAATGAATATTGGATGGGGCACTAGGGGTATATATGAAAGGTTTGCAATGCGACGTTTCAATTTCTGAATCATATATATGCTAGTTGAAAGTTTAAATATTAAACGAAAGTAGGTATACAATAAATCAAATATGATAAATGAAATAGTGTGTACTTGAAAGATGATTAATTTATTGGAATTTCATAATTTTGAGCTACGTTGACAAAATATCATTTAACATTTTACAAAAAAATCTGTTTAATTATTATATTAATCAGCATCATTATTATCATCATCATTATCATCATCTCAGCCCATATACGTCCGACAGTTGGGCTCCGACCTGCTCCAAAAAAGGGGGAGAAATTGACGTCAGTCAGACGTATTGGTATAAAGTTATTATTTCGAGTTTTCCTTCTCTTGTTATACTAATGTAATAATTAATTTGGTAAATTTATGTTTATCTTGGACATGGCTCTAAGGTAATAACTGTGTCATCTTTGTTATTCACATAACATTTTTTCTTATCAAGTTTCGTTAAAAAACGGGCACTTAAAAAAATAATATAAACTTGTCTCGTAAATCTTAAAGTAATTTTAGAACAAAATTTTTAGGTACCTCAAACTTCAAAGAGACGTTTTCAGTAACTACCTAAAACGCTCAGTTGTTAGCTGCTTGGGTACTATTTATTATAAGACAATAATAAATATAAATTTGACGTCAATCAAAGGAACATTAACATTTTCTGAAGTGAATTGATTTTTATCAGTGAACATGAAATTGAAACAAAATGATACAAGAACATATAAGTCATAATAAACAACTTGAAGGAAGTATCAATGTTTTATTTGCGTGAAATGAACATAAAAATGTCAAACATTAACATTATGCCACCCGCAACCATTTTATTGCACCCCGTTGCGCGTCATTTAACACATCAACCTATTGGGGGCCTAAAGAGAATATTATTTTATTGAAGAGATTCCACATGTCATATTCGTTAATATAAATTTAATAATTCGAATATGAATATATAAATGTACGTTTTTGAATTATAAAATATCTGGGCTATGTGTTTGATTTTTGACTGGACGGTACACGAAGCTGTTCGTATCTGATAATTTTACGACCAATTATTAGGTCTCCCTTTCAATCTTCCAATTAATGATCATTTATACCACGCTGACTAGGCCGGGTTGTGTAGAAAAGACGTTATTTCTGTAAAGACGTTGTAAGGACGTCATGCTTTTCGCGCGGTTTGTAGAGCCAGGGCGTGTTGCCCTGGTGGCTGATGGTACTCGTAAAGGGAAGTTGGTGAGTGTAGTTGATGTCATCGACCAAACTCGTGCCCTAGTTGATGGGCCTTGCAGCAGCGTCTCACGTCAACAAATCCGCCTAAACCAATTACATTTGACAAAATTCCGCCTGAGCTATGCATTCACAGCGCCCACACGCGTTGTTAGAAAAGCATGGACAGATGCTAAGCTGGATGAAAAATGGGCCGGCAGCCAATGGGCCCAAAAATTAGCCAATAAAGAGAAACGTGCTCAGATAACCGACTACGACCGTTTCAAACTAACATCAGCTCGTGTCAAGAGAAATCGTGCGAGAACAGCTGTCTTCAAGAGCTTGAAGGTGAAAGCGGTACGCGCGAGCACATTCGGCAAGAAGTTGGTGCCGAAAGCAGCCCCAAGAAAGGTGCGCACTAAGAAGCCCAGCGCTAAGAAACTGGCGAAGAAGTAATTCTTTTGTGTTTAAAACATGGTAAAAGTGTGACTATCAAGGGACAGATCAAAATAAAGAATTACTTTAAGCCAAAAAAAAAAAAAAAAAAAAAAAAAAAAGAAAAGGCCGGGTTGTGTAAGGCTGTTTAGTTATTTTTATTCTCTTGCTGAGAAACATATACATATATATATATATACATACATACATATCATCACGCCATATCCCTTGCAGGGTAGGCAGAGAGAACAGAGTGCCAGAGAACTCTATCTCTGCATACTTCACTGGCTTCCTCAACATTCATAATTCTCTTCATACACGCTCGCCGGTTTCGGAGACTCTTGACTCCACCTTCCTTCAGTACATGACCGATCTGGTCTAGGTAGGTTAGTCTCGATCTCCCTCGGTACCTACATCCTTCCACTTTCGCATTGTATATCTTCTTAACCAGGCGTTCGTTCGGCATTCTTTCCACATGTCCGAACCATCGGAGCATTCCCTTTCGCATCTTTACACCAACACAGAGAGTATTCATACCTACTCGCTCTCTTACGTCGTCGTTACGAATGCGGTCGGTCAGACTAACTCCACAGATTTTCCACAGAGATCGCATTTCGACCGCATTGATTTTACTATCATACTCTTTTCTGCATACCCAACTCTCGCTTCCATACAGTAATGTTGGGACAAGCACTGCGTTATATATATATATATATATATATATATATATATATATATATATATATATATATATATATCATCATCACGCCATATCCCTTGCAGGGTAGGCAGAGCGAACAGAGTGCCAGAGAACTCTATCTCTGCATACTTCACTCGCTTCCTCAACATTCATAATGAATATATGAATGCTGAGAAACGTAATCTCTTAATCGCCTGTTGTTATACTTAGCCTACATCGTAAGACGTGATGCTTTGAATGGGTAGTAGGTACTTACTCCTTTATATAAGAAGCAGTAATTAATCCTCTTCGCAGCTCATATGTGTTCCACTACTGGGTATGGGCCTCCTACATAATGACAAGGGAATTGACTATATCACACTGATCAGACGGATTGTCATAGAGATTTATGTCGCATTTGAATTCTATTTCTTTAATGTTATTTACATATTGTTTCTCTTAGTCGTCATTAAATATACTCATTGGTAAGAAATTGAGTGGTGACTTCTATTCTTAATCTTGCACAGACAGAGACAGAGTATAATCGATGCCAATGGAATTTATATTTGCCTTGAATGTACTGTCTTCTGAACTTATCCTACCATCTATTTCAATGAAATATGTAGTTTAAATGTAAGCTGAACTAAAATTAGGGTAGAATAATTTACATTTACTCAGTAAATCAAATTAATATTTAGAACAACCTAGCTTTTATTTATTAAAGGTAAGCTTATAATTTATACATTTACTTATTTATATAATTTATTGAGGCGGTTTTCTCGTGTGGCGACGGAATAAGAATACAATTGTCGTTGCCCTTTATTTGCCTATGAGAATCGTATAAATCGGGTAAAGGGGCTCACCAGCAGAGCAGCTATCTTCTGGGAAACGTAAAAACCTAAGTATGAAACAAAGGTTGTGCCACAGAGATATTTTAAGAATATATCCATCTAACATCCATTAAACGAGCAATTCTTGTATTTTTCGACATATGTATATTTAATATATTCAAACTATCAGCGGCTCCAACAATTTCCATTAAATTTAGTGTGCCGGTGTTTTCCGGGGCGATAAATTGACGTAACTAAGTTTCATTTATAGAAAATATCTTTTTGGTAGTATTTTCAACACATGAAAAAATATATTTGGAATATGAAAATAAACTTATATGCTGACATTAAGAATAGCAAAAGCTCAGTTGGGCATTCGAGCAGTCACCTAATCTAGACTGCCCTGGTTCCTGCCTTTTTTCTTTCTTTTTATTTTTCAAATATTTGTTATTGAAATAATCGATTATTTTTCAATATCGAAATGTATTTACCAAATAAAACACAATTTGCTAATAAAAGAAGTAACACACTAAGCTAAGCCAGATATTACATAATTAATAGACGTAACGTAGAAAAATTTTTACTTTTCTTTTTTCACTTTAAATTTTGGATGTTATCTTTCAATAGCTTACGTGAAATGCATAAAAAATAATGCCCCTACGGCAATTTAATAAATTCCACTACGGCAATTTAATAAAAACATTTAAAATTAAGCATAAAATATCAAAATATAGGACATAATTTGAAATTTCGGTATGGTGACAAAGTAGAAATACAATATACTTTTAAATTCTTGTGGTTATGATAAAAGAGGATTTAGTGATGTCAGCAGATAATTGATATTATGCCTCACTGATGTAGTGATCTACATCAGTGAGACACGAAATAAAATTGTATATAGGTACCAACCCAACTGATCACTGCAGTATACTATAAATATTTATCTGCTCATTATGTACTATGCTCATTGACGTACATAGTGCTTCATAGACTTTTCCAAATTTCCAATTGGGATTATAATAATCGCCACGATTGGCAGGCGGGTCGGCAATTACTGTTTGTGTTCTAAATTTTCGAGGAGAATCATTCTCTCTCTCTCCATTTACATGTTGATCTTTCAACCAATATTTACAAACTTCATATAAAAGTGGTGGTGATATATTTGTTTCTTAACCCATTACCACACGTAGAATAGTTAAGGTTTATATGCAGAAGAAAAATCGAAAACTTAATTTATATCAATAACTTGCGTCGCCTTGAAAGGATCTCAAATAAATTCACATAATATCTGAGAGGGACTTTTGGCGGGAATCTAAAACGTCATGTTGTGCTCTTGTATTATATTCGATATCTTAGTGTTTTAACGTGTTATATTAGATAATTTTTATGGTGTTTTATGTAATATGATGTGACAGAACAGCTGGGATGTAGTGAATATCATATAAAAGTGCTTTACAACGTTTTCGTTTTCCATCAAAATTCCTACAACATACCATTAACAGTGTCACCATAGCAGTGTTGATGGCGACAATTCGACTGACTGACAGACAATGACTAACTTGAAGAGATTAAGAACGTGAAGATAATTATAACTCGACACTGGCAAAAATGGCTCGTATAAGTAGCTGATTGCCAATACATAAAAAGAAGAAGAAGAAGAAGCTGCAACTTAACTTTGACATTGGCTTAAGTATAAACAGAGCCACAACAAAAAAAAAAAAAAAAAAATATCTGAGAGATAATTATTCAAATCAATATATACTAGTCACAAAAATTAAAGGATATAAAAAAAAATCCAAATTTTTGGGTGATTTTCAACGAGCTGTAACTCCGAGGAAAATAGTTGTACAGAAAAAATAAAAAAAGCAAATTGTAGCTCTAAGTGTCTAGTTTTCAGATATGACTATAATTTTTTTTTATCATGTCCAGGTCTGGAGAAATTCTAAGAAAACAACCAAAAAAAAATTTTTCAAATTTTTTTTTCGTCTAAAAAAAGGTCCACGGGCTTCACAAAAATTCTTTTGAGTGTTTCGTTCAAAAGTTCTTTTAGAAAATTTAATACTCTTTAATTTGACGTATTCAAAAAGCCTGTACAATGATTTGCCGCGGAGTTATCGTCAATCAAAGCAAAAAAGATCTTTTTAACTTTGATAATCAATAACTCCGGAAATAATGATTGTATAGAAAATTGAAGGAAGGTTTTGAAAACTGCACAATATCCTCTATAAGAAAATGTAAACATCTTTTAGAAAAAATTTTTTTTTGAATTGAAAACTCGGACTGAAAAAAAGACAAAAATTCGCATAATTAAGGATATTTGGATAACTTGGTATAACTTTGGATAAAATGGATGAACGAAAGATATCGTGGGTAATTTTTTAACCTTAAAGTGTCCCCTAAAATCCCTCAAAAATTCAAAGCGCTGCGATTTTTTTTTCATTGTGCCCCGAAGCTTCAAATTCTTTGTTTTTGCAAAAATCACCATTATGAGCAATTTTGTGATTTTTATTAATTTTTTCAATGGAAAAATTTTTTTCTCTCTAAAATCTTTATTTTTTTGATCAAAAAGATTAACTGTTTAAGAACTTTGAAAAAAAAAAATCAGTCATTATTTCAAGAGATATTGATTATCAAAGTTAAAAAGATCTTTTTTGCTTTGATTGACGATAACTCCGCGACAAATCATTGTACAGGCGTTTTGAATACGTCAAATTAAAGAGTATTAAATTCTCTAAAAGAGTTTTTGAACGAAACAATCAAAAAAAATTTTTTGAAGCCCGTGGACCTTTTTTAGACGAGAATAAATTTGAAAAATTTTTTTTTTGGTAGTTTTCTTAGGATTTCTCCAGACCTGGACATGATAAATTTTTTTTATAGTCATATCTCAAAACTAGACACTTGGAGCTACAATTTACTTTTTTTATTTTTTTTGTACGACCATTTTCCTCGGCGTTACAGCTCGTTGAAAATAACCCAAAAATTTGGATTTTTTTTTATATCCCTTAATTTTTGTGACTAGTGTAGAACTTTTAGCAAGGCAATGGACAATCGATCAAGCAGCTGGTCGTGTAGCCACGTAATTTGATACACTTCGGAATGTGGACACAAATAAAATCACTTAGTCTTGGAGTGGCATCCTGCAGTGCGCATCTACCGCTCGCTGCGGTTGACAAGGAAACAAAATATACCTAGAAGGGTTGGACAATCAGCATGAACAAATTTTGCAATACGCAATAATTTATACTACTTACTAAAATATACACGATATAATGCTGTGTGATCTTTTTTTAAATTATGGCCGTGATTATACAAACATAAAAATGTTTTGGATTATGTAGAAAATAATTAATACCAAATGATTTATCTCTGTTGTTTGCATTACTCAGTTTAAATAAATTTATATTTTTGTAACTTGTTATTGATTTATGTTAAACAAATAATATATATTTTTTTATATACAAGTTTCATTTGTGTTATAAGCAAACGTAATTATTTTAAAATCTCATTGTTAATACAAATTACAATAGTTCAATCTCAGCTATGATATCGAAGAAAAGCTAAGAATCCAATGTTTGAATATTTGTTCCACAGATATACACATTTAAACCGTTTCATAGATTACTATGATGGATTGTGAAATCATAATCCTTTTATTCTTATGTTATTATTACGCTAAAACTTTGCCTTTTTCTTTTAGTTCATTCCAGAAACAAACATATATATCTAAAGTACAATGAGGTCAAGTAATTCAGTTCAGATTCAGTACCTGTTAAGTTTAAACACATTTGAAATTTTACTATCGCTTCCAAAGTAATAAAATATCCTTTACTTCTTGCATTTAACGATAAATAAAACAGAAACGGGTGCTATTACGAAAGAAATGAAGTTCCAGAAGATACTTCAATCTACACAGTTGGATTTCTCTACACTTGTCTGATTAAAATGTCACTTTGCTATATTAGGTGCTAGTTTTGATGTTTAAAAATTGAAGTTGTATTGTTTTGCTATTAAATAAAGAAGTAATATTGATTAATAATGATTAATATTAGCAGCACAGATGGCGTAGTTAACCACTACGCCTTTCGTGCCAGTTGCGTGGGTTCGATTCCTACGCAGAACAATACTTTGAGCGATCCACAAAGTGTTGGTCTAAACGTAATTTGTCTGCGTTTATTATGTTTGTAAAGACCCCCGCAATACAAGTTTTATTTCCTTAGTGCAGGGTCTTTAAAAAAGAAAAATAGTAATAATATTAGCATTTTGAAGTCAAATAAATGTTTTTTGAGTTCTTTGAGTCATTATATAATATACATTTATTTTAGCCAGAATTAGCTTGGTATAGAGATCAACATAATTCTGTGTTTTAAACTTTCAACACGAAGCTGACTATTTATCAAAAAAGAAATTGGGATATATTCGTAAATTGTTAATTATAGCTTGTCTTAATATTAAGGATATCATCATTACCTTCATCATCTCAGCTCATATATGTCCCACTGTTGGGCTCTAGCCTCCTCCATTATGGGAGAGAAACTGATCCACTATACCACGCTGGTCAGACGTATTGGTAAAGAGTTTTGTTTCGAGATTTCCTTCTCTTGCATAGATGTATATGCGTTTTATATCCCTTAGTCGTCTCTTACGATCACCCATAGGTAGATAAGGGGAAGTTGTAATTAAATAATTGTATTTTTACTCCGTCACCACGCAGAGAATATAAGCTTGATTGGGATAGTATAAGCTTGATTAAAAAAGAATGAAATGTTTTAAAATGCACGTTACGCCGGCTATTGCAGTCTTTTTTTTCACAATTTTGCATATAACATGCTTGATTATTAATAAAAACTTTATTACATGATTGTCACATATGTGATTCCATATGTGACAATAATTTTTTGCTCATAATCAAATTTTTATATAAAAAAATCTGTTTTAGTTTTATAGTCCGTCAGTGAAATGGTAATTGAGTGAAAAAAATTATATGCAATCAAAATTATTTAAATAAAAAAATGAACTCAAAGCAACTGGGAATAAAAAACAGCCAAATGTTTAAGAATTATTTGTTTTTATTCTATAATAATTGTCATTATTTAAGAAGGTTGAAGTACTCTTTTGTTTTTCAATCTATATACGTCCCACTAATTCCTACAAGCTTCTTCTCCAAAGGGAGAGAAAGGGACCTCCAACACTGCCCAAATGGGTTGAATTAGAGCTTTGTTTCCATTGCTACTTTTCTTGAAGTGACTTAATCTGTTTCAGTAAATTTATCGTGTTTTAAGACGCTCGTACGAAAGAGAGGAATTGTGAATTGTATTCTCACACACGGAAAATGACCATAGAAAATAATGAATGAATGAGTGAAAGGTAAGTTTATTTCCGCTTACACTTTTCAGAGATGCATGAATATATTAAAAAAACGGGTTACAATTTTATTTAAAATAAAATGTCAGTGAAATTAAATTGTGCAAAAAGAATTATGGTAATTTATTCAGAATAACTAAAATGGTGTGTAATAAAAAAATCTACATGAAAAGAATGAGCTTTTACCCACAAAATTTTCAAGTGCCGTTGGGCTAGAAAATTTCACGTGGGTAAAATAGGGCGTGAAATTGTTCGGCGAATTGAAGGTATTTGTTTACTGGAGTACCGACAGTGAAATTTAGATGTAATGTTGGTGATGTGCTGCCTGTATGGCCACAATGATGTTACATTTATCGTACTATGTACTTACTTTTGAATGTCTGTATTTTATCAAACTATGCATAAACTAACTTTTACCAATGTTACTTTTACAAATGGCACGCGTTTCTCTTTTATTGTTGGAATGACATTTACCATAGACTCAAAATTAAAAGTTATTAGACTGATGATGAATCTTTTTATTAATGATTTTTTTTGAAAATAATAATTATTAGTATATTACAAATAAAGCGTCTTAATTGTGTAGTAGCCACGAATACTGACAACCCTTACATTGCTAGAACATGTCCTAAAAGACGACTAAGAGCTTTATATTGACCTGGACCAACTCTTTCTGATGCCATTTGGTCAACAATTACATTCCCAAGGAGGATTGTTGTCAGGCAGGCGGACGGTCATAAAACTATTGCCTATACATACCTTTGAAATATGTACGTATTGCGTCGACCCCAAGTAATTGGGAGAAAAACAGGATAGTTATGTTAAGATATAGAGTATGATCTCTAGAAACGCAATCTTTAGAGTTCTATAGAAGTTAGAAATATCGTAATGGTGTCTGATAATGGCTTTAGATCTCAATAGAGTTATAAATTTGCTACTGATAAGTTTACTAAGGTTTAGCATTATTGTGCGTAGATTTTGTATAAATTGATACTTTTAATCAATTTTGTCGTTTTTGAATTGCGTAGTTATCCTTAAAAGTTAAAGACAATTTTTTTTATAAGAATCCGTCCCGGACATTGTAATGAGAAAACCACAAACGCCAGCCTTGTATGATCCCAGACTTCTTTGGGTCCGTATAAAACTAGGTGTCACCAAGGTATTCATGGTTGTAGCATATGCTCCCGTAGGATCCTCGGTGGCATCAGACCTAGAGAAGTTTTGGGATAATGTTAGGGAAGTTCTGGATATGGCAGAAACCAGTGAACGCGTGATTGTATGCGGAGATTTGAACGGATGGGTGGGGACCAAGCGTCCCGACTATGAGGACGTACTTGGTCCATTTGGTGATAAGAGAGTGAACGACGCAGGTAGGCTCATAGCGGATGTATGCATGGAGAGAAACCTTATTGTGTCAAACACATTTTTCCAACATAAGGACATCCACATGTATACATGGAGAAGGAATGAACAGAAAAGTATAATAGATTTAATTTTGGTAGACAGTCGCCTCCGAAGCAAAATATTGGACGCAAGAGCCTACAGGGGCCCCACAGTCGATACGGACCACTATCTCGTTATTGCGAGATTTAGTGGTCTGTTCAGAAAGTGGAGGCACTGGCGAGAGCGTGTCCACTTCGGAGGGCTTGAAAGAATAAAGGTTGAAAGGTTGCAAGAAGAGTGTGTAAGAGAAAAGTATGCAGAGGGTGTCCGAGAACGGCTGACGATGGCAAGCCAGCCGCAATCGGACATTAAAGAATGCTGGAGAGTATTGAAGGAGAGTATGGTAGATACAGCGAAAGAAGTATGTGGAAGTTCAAAGAAGCATAGAAAAACAAATGGTGATGCATGGTGGGATGCGGAAGTGGCAGCTTCCGTAGAGCAAAAGAAGAAAGCGTGGCTGGACTATGTTTCTTCTTTGAATCTGAATGAAAGTATGGCTGAACAGAAGAAAGAAATATATCGGCAATGTAAGAATGACACCAAGGCCTTAGTGAAAGAGAAACGTGATAGAGCAAGTATGAGTGCAGAAGGTAGGCTGACTAAAAACTTCGAGAGTAACACCAAACTCTTTTGGAGGGAGGTGAAGAAGTCTCGGGGTGGTTGGTCAGCCTTCAGAATGAATAAAATAAGGTCTAAAGGTGGAGACATTCTTACACAAACACAAGACGTGTTAAGCCGATGGAGTGAATATTTTGGCGATATGTATGCGGATGCTACGGTTGGCGCCGGTGTCGCATGTGGTTTAGTAGATCAACATTCGACATCGGCGTCTTCCGATGGCATCAGTATGGATAAAGTTGAATGGGCGATAAGAAGTTTGAAAAATGGTAAGGCAGCGGGCATTGATATGGTGTCTGCCGAGATGATCAAGCTTGGTGGCTCCTGTGTCTGGGAGGCGTTCCTGTTGCTCCTCAATTTATGTTGGAGCTCGGGAATGGTTCCCGGGGACTGGAATAGCGCAGTCATCGTGCCTTTGTTTAAAAACAAGGGTTCACGTTATGACTGCGCAAATTACAGAGCCATAAGCTTGACCAGTTTGGCAGCAAAAGTGTATGGAAAAATTATTGAAAGGAGAATGAGGATGGTGTCCGATGGTTTACTGTGTGAGACACAAGGAGGTTTCAGGAGTGGAAGGGGATGCATGGATCAAGTGTTCTCTCTGCGCAACATTGTGGAGAAGCATCTGGCTCTAGGTCAGAGGGTTTTCTGCAGTTTTGTGGATCTGGAGAGAGCATTTGACACGGTTGTACGAAAGGAACTTTGGGACATTTTACCGGAGTATGGTATTAAGGGTAAACTTTTGTTACATGGGCTGTACAGCCTGTGTGCGGCTGGATGATGGAATGTCGCCTTGGTTTGACGTCAATATCGGCGTTAAGCAGGGGTGCGTTCTGTCAGCCAGGCTGTTTATCATATATCTAGATAAATGTCTCCAAAGGTTGAACGATATGAATGTGGGAGTCCAGATGGGCGACTCAGTGGTCACTGCTCTGCTTTATGCAGATGATGCAGTCCTGCTGGCACAGTCAGCGACTGACCTGCAGACCCTAGTCGACACAATGACAGAAGATTGTAAGAAAAGGGGTCTACGCGTGAATGTGAGCAAAACCAAAATAATGGTCTTTGAAAGAGAGGAAGCCAGAACAGATGTAAGAGTAACAATAGGTAATGATATACTAGAGCAAGTGGATGAATTTGTATATCTTGGATGTGGATTTAGCCGAGATGGAAGGTACACCACTGATATAGAGCGAAGAGTGAATGCGGGAAATAGAGTGAACGGAGCGTTGGGGCAACTTCTCGGCAGCCACCACCTCAGCCAGAAGGCACGTGTAGCAATACATAACGCAGTGCTTGTCCCAACATTACTGTATGGAAGCGAGAGTTGGGTACGCAGAAAAGAGTATGAAAGTAAAATTAATGCGGTCGAAATGCGATCTTTGCGGAAAATCTGTGGAGTTAGGCTGACCGACCGCATTCGTAACGACGACGTAATAGAGCGAGTAGGTATGAAAGAGAGTATTGGTGTAAAGATGCGAAAGGGCATGCTCCGATGGTTCGGACATGTGGAAAGAATGCCGAACGAACGTCTGGTTAAGAAGATATACAATGCGAAAGTGGAAGGATGTAGGTACCGAGGGAGACCGAGAATAACCTACCTAGACCAGATCGGTCAAGTACTGAAGGAAGGTGGAGTCAAGAGTCCCCGAAACCGGCGAGCGTGTATGACGAGAATTATGAATGTTGAGGAAGCAACTGAAGTATGCAGAGATAGAGTTCTCTGGCACTCTGTACTCTCTGCCTACCCTGCAAGGGATATGGCGTGATGATATGTATGTATGTGTAACTTCGATAAGATGTTGAAAGTAAGACTTTATGTTTAGCATTCAGGCTATAATACCCACACAGAACTATTTACTTTATAGTAATGGTAGGATTCTTGACAGTTCACTGTCTACAGCCGCGGGCCGGTCCGTCCGGAGTAGTACCACTCTCTCGCAGAAGATCGACGACTGAGTAATGACAATGTGCTATTGCGCTTGGTTCGGTGCGTTCGGTGAGCGAGAAACTCGGAAGCCCAACTGGGTGAGTTTGAGGTTTGTATTGGTAGGCAGCGGCCTAACTTATACACTTGGTATTGCCAAGGTCTATGGGAGGTAGTAACACTTACCATCAGGTGTGCTGCTTGCTTGTTTGCCACCATAAGCAGAAAAAAGAAACCATAGCGTGATTGACAAATGATCGTTCCGAGTACGAGTGTAATATGTGCATATTCTGTGTATTTTTAAAATCTAGCGTTTCATAGTGATTTACTTCTTGTTACAAGATGTTCTGATCAAAAAAAAAAACTAAAAGTAAAATACAACATATTATATAATATATAGATTATGTCAGCTTGACTGTCAGTTATGGATATTTCTGTACTGATTACATCGAAGCAACAAATAATACTTGACTACTAATCTTGATTCGTAATTATAGTTATATAGCCTCAAGACGATCGTTATAGGTCTTCGGAGTCATGTTTGTTACTAATTAACGTAATATTATATTTACTACTAGCAAACGGAGATAATGATAGCGTTTATTTTCTAGTGTGAAACCTGTATACAGCACTTACTACTAATCTATGTTACTATGTGTTTAAAATGTCATATAAATATTCTAGTTTTTTTTTTATATTTTTAGTATATATATGTATATACATATACTAGCAGAACCAGCCACGCGTTGCTGTAACTAAGGTAGCCTCAGTAACATGTGGTGGTTATCAGGGGCGGCTCTAGCACATGTAGCGCCCGGGTGCAATCAATAACTTGGCGCCCTCTTGTATCAAAATGCGGGCACACAATTGAATAGGTTGATAGTTACAACACGTTCGACTAAACTCCGAACCTCGCTGGAATGCGTTGTCGCTTAGTCTCATTGTTTTGACACAAAAATGCAGGTAAAGGCGATTAGATTATGAACTTACAGTAAGCATGGCAACAAAGCAACCTTCCGAAACCTGTCAAATAACGCACCCACTACGTTTATAGATGGTTAGGCACTCGCTGCGTTTGGTGTGCCCACTCCGTACGGAGCGTTACAGTGGAGGCTCTATGTTTCCCGAGCGGCTTTCGGCGCCCCCTAACACCCGGCGCCCGGGTGCACCGTACCCTCTGCACTATAGGTAAAGCCGCCCCTGGTGGTTTGGCTAATAAATTGTAGCTTCTATGAAATGTTTGTACGTTTAAAATAGCGCCATCTATTAAATACTTACTCAATCCAGTCAACAGATACCGCCATCTGTTAGAATTGTTTGGAGATAACAGACAATTGTGACTGTCAAATAATAAACAAATAATTTGCAATAAAATAATATTTCGACTATAAATTGAGATGGAAGCTATTCTATCTTTTAAATTGGATCAAACTACAAATGCTGTGCAAATTTGATTAAAATAGGTTAAGTACTTTAGGAGTCATTGCGGACAAACAACGTAACGGTAATTTATATATTCTTGTTGTATATTTTCTTGTTTTTATATTCATTCTGAATATAGGGCAAATATGAGAATTATTATTGAAAGTTATATTGTCAATTTAAATAAGATTTTATCATACAAATTAATTAATCGATTGTAATTTTCTGTGTGGTGATGGAGTAAGAATACAATTCACCACCCCCTATTATACCTGTGGGTGATCGTAAGAGACGACTTAAGGATATAAAACGCATATAACATCTATGCAAAGAGTAGGTAAATTCAAAACAAAATCCTATACCAACACGTCTGACCAGCGTGGTATAGTAGGTTAATTTCTCTCCCATTATGGAGGAGGCTCAAGCCCAGCAGTGGGACTTATATGAGCTGAGATGACGGTGATGATGAATTTTATACATGTACATTTTGTATTATGGTAGATTTTAATTAAAATATTAATATGAGAGATTGTTGTTCTACATTTACTAAATAACAATTAGCTTGTCTTTTTGTGTGTTTAACTGTTAGCTGCAGTTGGCTTTGATAGTCTGGCCCGGACTATGAGTGAGTCTTAAGTAAACACTTACCCAGTAAGTTTTTCTTCATATACGTCTGTTACTTTATAGGTACTATAATTTTATAACTGTACCCATACACTGTGGTACTATATACTTGTTTTATTAGATGAAACTGAGAATCAATTTTTCCGTTTGGTTACGGAGTAAGAGTAGTTCACCACTCTTTCTTGCCCTTGGACGTTGTAAAAGGCACCATCCATACTCATAAGTCTGACCAGTGTGGTGAAGTGTTAATTTATTCTTTTTTTCGCTATAGTTTTGCTAAGTAAGATATTAATATATCTAATAATGATTTCTATTTAAGATGCCTAGTTTTTGTATCTATTTAGAAACCGCCTCATTGATCGAGTGTTATGAGAATTCTTCCGCCATCATGAGTCCTGGTTTGGGATCCTGGGTTGTGCAAAAAAAAAAATTTGATGACACTTTGTACAGAGTATATCAATTCAAGTTTAGAATAACCCAAGTCTAGATTTGACGCGATTGACCCTGTTTTCATAAATAAGCTTGTAGTCTAACGTATATTTTCGTTATATAGGGACTATTGTATTGCAAAATTTATCTATTAAATACCTCTACTAAAACTATCTCCTAGTCATCATCATTCTCCTACTCTTATACCAATTACTTGCAGTCGATACAATATACATATTGTAGAGCTCTTCTTTCATAGTACACATTGTAAAAGTTATTGGAAAGTTTAATGACCGGCCGCCTGCCAGAGGTCAACCCTGCTTGGGAAAATATTTATTAACCAAACGGCATCAGATGAAGTTGGCTGAGGTCGTTATAAGGCTCTTAGTCGTCTTTTATAACATCCACGAGCAAAGTAAGGGTTGCTAGTATTCGTAGCCACCTGTCCTGGACTGCATCTACATTATTGGCGGGCGATCCGCCCTGGTCACTTCAGGCTAGGGCTCAGGCGGAAGCCTACCAGTTCTGCGCTGCGGCGCGGGCAAATGGTGAACGCGTCACCACGAGGGGACTGAGCAGGGTGAAAGAAGCGGCTCGAAGGGCAATAGTCCGGCGGTGGAGGGAGGAACTAGAGTCTCCCGTAGCAGGACGGGGGACCGTTGAGGCGGTAGCGCCCCACCTTCACCGTTGGATGACACGAAGGCACGGCAACCTGTCCTTCAGGCTGACGCAGGTACTTACCGGACACGGGGTCTTCGGTAAGTACCTGCACTGAATTGAACGTGAAGAGGCCCCTGGATGTCATGAGTGTGGCGCGCAAATCGATGACGCGCGTCACACCCTGGAGGTATGTCCCGCCTGGGGGCATCAGCGCCACGACCTGTTGGCGGTCATTAAAGCGGACCTGTCGTTGTCGACCGTCATCAACAAGATGCTTGACAGCGACAGGCACTGGATGTCGATGGCCTCCTTTTGCGAGGAAGTCATCTCTGCAAAGGAGGCCGCGGAGCGGGAACGCGAAGCACTCGCGACTGCGAACTCGCTCCGCCGGCGGCAACCAGGGAGAGAGAGATGCCGCTACGGGCACCTCCTCCCACCGCCTTGACGGCTGACTGGTCGTGGCCAGATGGTCAAGCGTAGGGGTGTCGGGGATAGAATGTCATTAGACTATCTCTCCGGCATCCTGTAAAAGCGTGGAAGGGACTGCTGCTGGTTTTAGTGCGTATTCCGGCCGCCAACATCTATGGCCGGCAAGTCCCACACACCCTCCCGTCTGTCACTGGCGGGGGATAGTACGTTAAAGCATTTCCACAGTGTTAACAAAAAAAAAAGTATTCGTAGCCGCTACCACACAGCTATCTCAGTATAAAGTAAAAAGTAAATAGCGCGGTAACTTATCTAACCCAAATAATTTTCTTATATCTAGGGGAATTAATGTTTCATAATTAATGATTTCTAATGTTTACGCAAGTATTACATATTTGAAATAAACTGTCCTCCCGTGACCATGATCACTGTAAAGTGTTCGAACGTCGGTAAATTAAAAATCAAATACAAACGCGATAGAATCCGTAAAACTAGTTCAAAATGAATGTTCAATGTTATTTTAGAAAATTATTAACATTTTTGGATTATTAAAAGTTTTTATGATATTCTCTGTAGAATAAATGATATGATAGAAATTAGTATATTGTCTGTTGAAAATTTAAGTTTATATATGTATATAATTTAATATTTAAAATCTGTAGAGTCGCAGAAGAACACAAAAAAATTCAAATAAATTCAAACCGATTCACAGAATACGGATACACCTTGAAAAATTGGTGTAGTTTCTTCTAAACAAAGTGGGTTATATTTCGTTCCCACACTGTAAACGTTTATTGAATAAGTAAGCAGTAGATTTTATAAAGAAAGGTACAGTTTGTACTTGAATACGGTGCATTTTATCCTTGTGACAACATTTTTGTTAGTTATTTATTCTCGAATGAAATCCGACGTTGTTATTGCTCCATCTACAATTTTTATTTTCTTTTGATAAAGAAATTTGTTGTGAATGAACAGTGTAGCTATAATGAATGAGATTGGACTGGCATTATCTTGGATCAAATACATTGTACTTATGTTTAACGCTTCGAAGATATGTGTTTGGAATAGTTACGTTATAGAATTCTTTGAAAATTGTACTACATAAATGGCAAACAAAATTAATGTTTTCTCTCTATATCATATTCAGTTTACTTTATTTACACATAAAGTAAGCGTAAATATAGTTATTTTAAGACATTTTCATCTTTTCAATCCAATATGTCTGACTTCTGGACATGAAGTCAAAGTAACGTTGGAGTACTATATCACATTGGCTACAATTGGAATTCTAATAATAATTACTTTAACAGTGTGTTAGTTTAATACATAAATATAAAACAATTTAAAATATAAAAAGCTTATCCGAAGTAGTCTCCATTGGCTGCAATACAGTCCTCTAAACGTTGAGGCCAGTTGTCAAAAGATGCACGCACTCTTTCCATGGTAAAATTCTTCACTGTCAATCGTATGGATTATTTTAGGGACTCCAAATTATCATGGGTTTTAGTGCAAGTTTTACTCTCTAAAACTGACCATAAATCATAATCCAGCGGATTAAGATCGAGACTAAACGACGGCCAGTCTTTAGCTCTGATGAAGTCCGAAACGTTCGTTTTCAACCAAGACTGCGTAGACCCAGCGTATTTACTATATGTATAATAATATAATTTAATTATATAATTGATAATGTTTTGTCATTAGAAGAAGAAAATATTTTTCAAAAATAACGTATATAACATTAAAAACATTAAAATTGACGGGGTATTATGAAAGATTTTATAATAACAAAAACGCACCTACGAGAAATAATATATTATATACATTAGTTTAAATTCATTTGATACTATTGCGAGATTTTCGTCAGCAATAATATTACCTAACTTTATGTCACACTTCTCTCCTAAATAGTCGGCGAAAAAGGACGGAGTGATGATACATTTTCTTCTTAATCTATCACCATACGAAAAAATATATAGCGGCGATGGGGGCCGCCACTCATCACGCCTTGCCCAGTTAGGCGAGTCGAGGAGAACGGAGTGCCGGGTGGGCACGTGGAATGTAAGAGGTTGTGTGGAAGGTAAGTTGCACGAGCTGATATCCGTCATGGCGGACAAACAGCTAGACGTGCTCTGTGTAACAGAGACCAAGCGAAGGGGCAGCGACGCCTGCGATCTTCCTGGTGGCGGGATGGCTCTGTGGTCTGGTGTACCACAGAGCGATCGAGCCAGCATGGGGGTAGGAGTGCTGTTGTCCTCCCGCTTGGCCTCAGGTGTGAAGCATTACGGAATGTATGATCCCAGACTTCTCTGGGTCCGTATAAAACTAGGTGTCACCAAGGTATTCATGGTTGTAGCATATGCTCCCGTAGGATCCTCGGTGGCATCAGACCTAGAGAAGTTTTGGGATAATGTTAGGGAAGTTCTGGATATGGCAGAAACCAGTGAACGCGTGATTGTATGCGGAGATTTGAACGGATGGGTGGGGACCAAGCGTCCCGACTATGAGGACGTACTTGGTCCATTTGGTGATAAGAGAGTGAACGACGCAGGTAGGCTCATAGCGGATGTATGCATGGAGAGAAACCTTATTGTGTCAAACACATTTTTCCAACATAAGGACATCCATATGTATACATGGAGAAGGAATGAACAGAAAAGCATAATAGATTTAATTTTGGTAGACAGTCGCCTCCGAAGCAAAATATTGGACGCAAGAGCCTACAGGGGCCCCACAGT
Source organism: Lymantria monacha (assembly GCA_905163515.2). Classification (NCBI taxonomy): domain Eukaryota; kingdom Metazoa; phylum Arthropoda; class Insecta; order Lepidoptera; family Erebidae; genus Lymantria; species Lymantria monacha. The sequence goes on along the minus strand of LR991094.1, from coordinate 18,738,936 downwards.
CGACACGGACCACTATCTCGTTATTGCGAGATTTAGTGGTCTGTTCAGAAAGTGGAGGCACTGGCGAGAGCGTGTCCACTTCGGAGGGCTTGAAAGAATAAAGGTTGAAAGGTTGCAAGAAGAGTGTGTAAGAGAAAAGTATGCAGAGGGTGTCCGAGAACGGCTGACGATGGCAAGCCAGCCGCAATCGGACATTGAAGAATGCTGGAGAGTATTGAAAGAGAGTATGGTAGATACAGCGAAAGAAGTATGTGGAAGTTCAAAGAAGCATAGAAAAACAAATGGTGATCCATGGTGGGATGCGGAAGTGGCAGCTTCCGTAGAGCAAAAGAAGAAAGCGTGGCTGGACTATGTCTCTTCTTTGAATCTGAATGACAGTATGACTGAACAGAAGAAAGAAATATATCGGCAATGTAAGAATGACACCAAGGCCTTAGTGAAAGAGAAACGTGATAGAGCAAGTATGAGTGCAGAAGATAGGCTGACTAAAAACTTCGAGGGTAACACCAAACTCTTTTGGAGGGAGGTGAAGAAGTCTCGGGGTGGTTGGTCAGCCTTCAGAATGAATAAAATAAGGTCTAAAGGTGGAGACATTCTTACACAAACACAAGACGTGTTAAGCCGATGGAGTGAATATTTTGGCGATATGTATGCGGATGCTACGGTTGGCGCCGGTGTTGGATATGGTTTAGTAGATCAACATTCGACAACGGCGTCCTCCGATGGCATCAGTATGGATGAAGTTGAATGGGCTATAAGAAGTTTGAAAAATGGTAAGGCAGCGGGCATTGATATGGTGTCTGCCGAGATGATCAAGCTCGGTGGCTCTTGTGTCTGGGAGGCGTTCCTGTTGCTCCTCAATTTATGTTGGAGCTCGGGAATGGTTCCCAGGGACTGGAATAGCGCAGTCATCGTGCCTTTGTTTAAAAACAAGGGTTCACGTTATGACTGCGCAAATTACAGAGCCATAAGCTTGACCAGTTTGGCAGCAAAAGTGTATGGAAAAGTTATTGAAAGGAGAATGAGGATGGTGTCCGATGGTTTACTGTGTGAGACACAAGGAGGTTTCAGGAGTGGAAGGGGATGCATGGATCAAGTGTTCTCTCTGCGCAACATTGTGGAGAAGCATCTGGCTCTAGGTCAGAGGGTTTTCTGCAGTTTTGTGGATCTGGAGAGAGTATTTGATACGGTTGTACGAAAGGAACTTTGGGACATTTTACCGGAGTATGGTATTAACGGTAAACTGCTACAGGCTGTGCAGTCCAGTTACATGGGCTGTAGAGCCTGTGTGCGGCTGGATGATGGAATGTCGCCTTGGTTTGACGTCAATATCGGCGTTAAGCAGGGGTGCGTTCTGTCAGCCAGGCTGTTTATCATATTTCTGGATAAATGTCTTCAAAGGTTGAACGATATGAATGTGGGAGTCCAGATGGGCGACTCAGTGGTCACTGCTCTGCTTTATGCAGATGATGCAGTCCTGCTGGCACAGTCAGCGACTGACCTGCAGACCCTAGTCGACACAATGACAGAAGATTGTAAGAAAAGGGGTCTACGCGTGAATGTGAGCAAAACCAAAATAATGGTCTTTGAAAGAGATAAAACCAGAACAGATGTAAGAGTAACAATAGGTAATGATGTACTAGAGCAAGTTGATGAATTTGTATATCTTGGATGTGGATTTAGCCGAGATGGAAGGTACACCACTGATATAGAGCGAAGAGTGAATGCGGGAAATAGAGTGAACGGAGCGTTGGGGCAACTTTTCGGCAGCCACCACCTCAGCCAGAAGGCACGTGTAGCAATACATAACGCAGTGCTTGTCCCAACATTACTGTATGGAAGCGAGAGTTGGGTATGCAGAAAAGAGTATGATAGTAAAATTAATGCGGTCGAAATGCGATCTCTGCGGAAAATCTGTGGAGTTAGGCTGACCGACCGCATTCGTAACGACGACGTAAGAGAGCGAGTAGGTATGAAAGAGAGTATTGGTGTAAAGATGCGAAAGGGAATGCTCCGATGGTTCGGACATGTGGAAAGAATGCCGAACGAACGCCTGGTTAAGAAGATATACAATGCGAAAGTGGAAGGATGTAGGTATCGAGGGAGACCGAGACTAACCTACCTAGACCAGATCGGTCATGTACTGAAGGAAGGTGAAGTCAAGAGTCTCCGAAACCGGCGAGCGTGTATGAAGAGAATTATGAATGTTGAGGAAGCGAGTGAAGTATGCAGAGATAGAGTTCTCTGGCACTCTGTTCTCTCTGCCTACCCTGCAAGGGATATGGCGTGATGATATGATATGTATGCATACGAAAAAATAATAGGTTTTTTTTTATATGGACTATATCTCTTTTAGAGTATGCTTAGTGAACGGGGGCTCCTTATATATTAAGATAAGTGTATGCGGACGATAATAATGACTATTAAGAGACCAGTGCATATATTTTGCACTGTTTTATATATGTAACTGTAACTTTCGGACATTAGCTTGTGCGAGATCAGAATGGCTCTCGAACAACTAAGAAACGGTAAGGCACCGGGAGATGACGGAATTACGGCAGAGCTCCTGAAGGCAGGCGGCAAGCCGGTCTTAAAAGCCCTTCAGAAGCTATTTAATTCCGTTATCCTCGGGGGCGACGTTCCAGAGTCGTGGACCAGGAGTGTGGTGGTGCTGTTCTTCAAGAAGGGCGACAAAGCTCTTCTAAAGAACTACAGACCCATCTCACTCTTAAGCCACGTCTACAAGTTGTTTTAGAGAGTCATTACCAATCGACTCACGTGCAAGCTTGATGACTTCCAGCCGCCCGAACAAGCTGGCTTCCGAAAAGGCTATAGCACCATAGACCATATCCTCACGCTTCGGCAGATTATCCAGAAGACCGAGGAGTACAATCGGCCTCTGTGTATAGCGTTTGTGGACTATGAGAAAGCCTTTGATTCAGTCGAAACTTGGGCGGTGCTGCAGTCCCTTCAGCGGTGCCAAATCGACCATCGTTATATCGAAGTGCTGAAGTGTTTGCATAGGAACGCCACAATGTCAGTCCGTATTCGGGATAAGAGTACGAAACCGATCCAGTTGCAGAAAGGCGTGAGACAGGGAGACGTCATCTCTCCGAAACTGTTCACCACTGCACTGGAAGATGTCTTCAAGCTTTTAGACTGGACTGGACTCGGCATCAACATCAATGGCGAATACATCACTCACCTTCGATTCGCAGACGATATTGTCGTCATGGCAGAATCCATGGAGGACCTGGGCACCATGCTCAACGATCTCAGCAGGGTATCCCAACTAGTGGGTTTACGAATGAACATGGACAAGACGAAAGTCATGTCAAATGTCCATGTCATTCCTGTACCGGTCCTAGTTGGCAATGCGATTCTCGAAATTGTCGATCATTATGTTTACCTTGGACAAACAGTCCAGTTAGGTAGATCCAATTTCGAGAAAGAGCTCAGCCGACGAATCCAACTCGGTTGGGCAGCGTTCGGGAAACTTAAGAAGATCTTCTCATTCAACATACCTCAGTGTTTGAAAACACAGGTCTATGACCAGTGTGTGTTACCAGTGATGACTTACGGCACGGAAACGTGGTCCGTAAATGTAGGCCTCATAACCAGGCTCAAAGTCGCTCAGCGTGCTATGGAGCGGGCTATGCTCGGGATTTCTCTGCGAGATAGAATCCGAAATACGGAAATCCGCAGACGAACGGGTGTAACCGACATAGCACGAAGAATTAGCACGCTGAAGTGGCAATGGGCAGGCCACATCGCTCGAAGAACCGACAACCGCTGGGGAAGAAAGGTTCTAGAGTGGCGACCACGTACCGGACGACGCAGTGTGGGACGCCCCCCCACTAGATGGACAGACGACCTAGTGAAGGTTGCTGGGCGTCGTTGGATACAGGCGGCACAGGACCGCACTCTGTGGCGTAAAATGAGGGAGGCCCACGTTCAGCAGTGGACGGCAATAGGCTGAAATGATGATGATGATGAACTGTAACTTAGCTACTGCGTGTGGTTTATACACAGTGATAAATGTTCTGCAAGATTGATAAAAGCGAATGAATCAATTAGCACCACATTTAATTATTTATTGCAACGTATTTATAATGTATACTTAAACTATAATTTGTAATGAAAATAATAATATTGAAATACTTAGTCTGCCATAAATACTGTAACAAAGAAAAAAAATCTATTGCAAATAACATTTATTACTTTTACAATGTATTAGTTTAATACATAAATATAAAACAATTTAAAATATAAAAGCTTAAACGAAGTGGCTGCAATACAGTCCTCTAAACATTGAGTCAGTTGTCAATGGAAGCACGCACTCTTTCCATGGTAAAATTCTTCACTGTCGATCGTATGGATTGTTTTAGGGAGTCCAAATTATCATGGCGTTTAGTGTAAGCCGTACTTTCTAAAACTGACCCTAAATCATAATCCAGCGGATTAAGATAGAGACTAGACGACGGCCAGTCTTCAGCTCTGATGGAGTCGGAAACGTTCGTTTTCAACCAAGACTGCGTAGTCCCAGCGTATTTACTAGATGTATAATAATTAATATAATTGATAATTTTTCATCATTAGAGAAGAAAATATTTTTCTAAAATGACGTATAAAACATTAAAATTGACGTAGTATTATGGAAGATTTTATAATAACAAAAACGCACCTTCGAGGAATAATATATTATCTAATAAATATCAGTCTAAATTCATTTGATACTTAGTTTTACTTTTATCTTCTTTATATATTCTCCACACTGTACGTGTGTTGACAGTGAACTCTTCCTAAACGGATTGCCTTAAAAATTTTCTTGTGTGCATTCGAGGGGATTTGAGAATGGTTTAGATTCGTAATTGGACCCGGTAAGTGGCGCCGGTATCGGTACGTCAAACGGATAGATCGATTGAGATGAAAATTTCTATGTATATTCCAATTAGTCCCTGGATGATTTCAAAATACAATTGGACCCGGTAGGTGGCGCTGATGTCGGCATATCACTTAAAACTTTTCCGGGCAAGACGACGTCTGTCGGGACAATTAGTTTTATATAAGAAAAGAACATCGCATACTGGGAGTATTATGGTGGCGTATAGTGATTTAGAATGATACCAGTCTTTATTTTTCTCTGGAATTCGTAAAAACCAGCCAATCTATTAACAAGAGAATGAATAGCAGTGCACTTTTATAAAAATTTGAACTTATGAACGCCAGCCCCTGCCTGCTAAGCGTGACCTTAATGACAATATTCCACCTAAGATTTTTCCCTCCCTTTATAGAGGAGGCCCGTGTGCAACTAAGAAAGGTCAATATTCTAATAATTAACAAGATATATTTATAATTTGCACTAATATTTTGTATTAAACAGTGATAAGTATTATCATAATCCTGTTAGGACATAATACACAACGGCATCCCAAATGGTTTGAGTCTCTGAGAGTATGTACTTAGTTTCAAACACATTGGCACTGTTTTTATCAACATAATAACTGAATATGTATTCAAGTGTAGTGCTTAGTTTTACTTTGTCTTACAGACATTTTTATGCTTGCACTATTCTATTTTCAACCTTAAAACTTTATAATAAAGTATAATATACTAGTACTATTAATATTGTTCTAGTAATAAATAGTCTCACGAACTAGTGGCGCCGCATAGCAGTAGTTTGGAGCAACTAAAAGTTCCTTGCCCTTATTAGATACCATAGCTCATAAATGATGCATGATAGTGTAGACATAAAATATTATTTACATTAAATATTTCTAATAGCTGCTTTTAATGCAATAATTAAATATACATTAACGAGCTATAGTTGAGTAGAGAACCACGGTTATCTTTCAGGTTTAAATTCATAGCTCTTATCTTAAACTTAACGAATTTAATGTCTTAAATAGTATATTATTAAATACGTGTTTTACTAATGAAGAGAAAATTGTAAAAAAAACTGTATAGGATTAATATTACGTTAATTATTAATTGAATTAATTTTTAAATTCTGTGCCTAAGAAGACGTGTTATACTCTCGATTCCAGTGACTATAAAGACAAATTGCAGGCGATTTTAAGAATTAGAACTTTATCCTTGGTTATAGTAGATTAATCCAAGTCTTCATATCAGACAATATTCCTTTTAATAATATATGCTAAATCTCATTACACTAGTAAGCAGACCCCAAAACATATAATCATAGTAAGAGATAGTAATGGGAAGAGTTTGAAATGACTGCTATTATAGTAAATGATGACCATTAAGGCTTCTAATGACCGTTTCCGTTTTAACAGTTACCTACAGTAGCTTCAAATTAAAGACAATAATTATAAATAATACTGTGTGAGAATAAATAGAAATTTAATTATTTAATTTGCTGTCAAAGACCATCAACAGAATAAACATTACAATTTGCTCACTTATATATAGAGTATTCTTACTTATTATCATTTATCTCAGCTCATATATGCTTTACTGCTAGGCTCAATACTCCTCCACAATGGGAGAGAAATGACCTACTATACCAGGCTGGTCAACGGTGATATAGGAATTTTTGTCGAGCGAATTTTTCTACTCTGCCATAAATGTTGTCTTTTATAACACGTCCAGACAAGGGATGAAAATAATTAATTGTATTTACACTCCATCACCACGCTTATGAACACTAATCAATTTAAAAAAGCTATACATATATAATATATTATCAGCGGGATATCACAAACATAGGAACCATACCTTCACTGGTGAAACTTTAAATTAAAACATTCTAACGAAGAGTACACGATAACATTAATTATAATTATCGTTTTATTGATTCGCATTCAAATCGACAAGCATGAAATGAATCGTCACTTCGAGTCGGGTCTGATTATCTGCTGGCGTATCTCAGTCCGCCAACAATGAAAGACAACCTGCTAAATGCACACTGCACTCGAACATCTTAATAATCCGCTCAAGGTCCATGTCGGCTCAGCATGACGTGTTCCCAACGACACCACAATTATTTTTCAACGGAGTGACATTTTACGTAGAAATAAATAACTTCGCTGTGTTCAAAAATTACGACTACATTAATTCAAATTCGCGAATTAATAATTTTAAAGTTGAGTCAACATTAAATGAATAATTTCAACACAAAATGCAGCGATTAAAAAAAAAAAAGATTTATTTTTTATAAATTAATAATTGTTGCAGTTTAAATTCTTTATAGGTACTAATTACTATTATGTTATAATATGAATAATTTATTAGTAACAATTACTTAGTAATAAATGCTATTATAGTATAATATAATATGAATAAATTCTGAGTACATAAAGTTTGCTGTTCACAAGGATATCAATAATGGTGCATCGTTACATCGATTTGACATTTGACAAGCGTCTCCTATAAAGTTGAAAGTAATCCAACCGGGAAGGATGTCACATCGATGCGCGTAGAAAGTCAACCTTTACGATGGTCGAATGAACAAAACAAAACAAGTTGGACATGTCAATGCCCACGCCTTTGGTACGGTAACCTGATACAAGCAGACGGATACATTTAACACCACCGAGAGGTTTGCAAGCGGTCGTATCGCGTGATAGCAGAGCATTAAGCGGAGCGATGAGCGATGCGGCAAGCGTAAGTCGAAGGACGATGTCGATAGTTTAGTAAACGTAAGTTATTCCACAGCGAATGTAACCTTACCCGAGACTACTAGATGTCACGCACGCTTAGTACGAGTACGTGCTTTGTACTATTTTGACATAGCCTTAAAGTTTCTAGTAAAAGGTAAATTTATTATGTGAATATTGAATTAGCTAATTAGTATTATTGTTTAAGTCAGATAATATTAAAGCAAGTCTTAACTATGAGTTGTGACTTAAACTGAGTAAACTATAAAAATCTCTATTATTTCTAAATGCATTGTATTTTGCTACAAAATATTTATTTTACGAAACAATGGCAATCTGACTTCTACGGCTTAAACAGATAAAGATAGTCTATATAGGAATAAATATTCTCATTATATTAATTTTTAGAGATTTTCGCAACGGCTGAACATAAACATATAAATATGAGCCCAAGCACGGATGTTCCGCATAATCGAAATATTCTTTTTTTACCCTTATCTTACATTCAGGCAACATTTTCATTAATCGAAACTGAGGCCATTGGAAGGCATAATGCCTGATAATTTATATTATCTCAACCTTATTAAAAGTAATAATTGTTTTTAGAATATTTTAGTATCAAACATAATATATCTTATGACACTATGTGTACTACCTAATCTACCCATCCGTTCGCCCGTGTCATGAAAGAGGATACTTTAATATCCGATTCATTGTTCTGTTACAAATTTGTCAGTGATCTTTACATTGAACTTTTTCTCTTTTAAAATTTGAGACGGGTCCATAATCCTCATGCGGCCGGCGCATTGTAAGTAAATCTTCGTCACATAGTGACGTTTAGACCACACAAATAAAAATATTAGATATCGTATTAAAGAGGTAAGCATTTGTGGTAAGCATTATATTTTAAAGTATAAACACTAATATTTATTACACAACTTGTATGTGGTTATACGTAAGTTTCAATTTAATAGTTAAACATTTATCTGACTGTAAGAATGTGTAACATTAGACTTTTACGTAATTAAAGACGAATTGTTTCATAGAAATTAAAGATTGCTGAATACTAGGCTACTGTAAATTAATAATAAAACTGTCTTATTATAAATAAGTAACAATAATAAAAAATCTCTCTAGTCTATATCTTTATAAAATCTATTATATATATTTATCTATTATATTATTAACAGTCTTTTGTCTTGTTTTCAATGCTTGAATATTTTATTCACATTTAACTGCGTGGTAGCTGTATGGTAGCGGCTTTGAATACTACCAACCCTTACTTTGTTCGTGGATATCGTGAAAGACGACTAAGAGCCTTATAACAATCTGGGCCAACTCATCACACATCAACACATCTGATGCCGTTTGGTCAACAATTACATTCCCCAAGAAGGGTTGACGTCTGCGACGGTTGCTGACGGTTGACGACGCAGGCGGCCGGTTATAAAACTATTGCTAATAACTTTTACAATATGTACTATGAAAGAAAAGTACATATTGTATCGACCCCAAGTAATTGGGATAAGAGTAGGAGAATGATGAAAATGACGAACTGCTATGTTATTATAGTCTTCAATTCTAGACAAATAAACTACAGAATGTAATATTTTTATTTGTAAAATCCACTTTGTTATATTACCATACTTAAACAAGTAAATAAACTAATTCTTTAATTTTGTTATAGCAATAAATATACAGAAATTTTAACCTACCTAGCTTGAGATTACTACAAGTTTAAGTAAATTTTTGTAAAGACCTATACCTATATTATTTTGGGAAGTCCATATTTGGAATACAGAGAGGCAGATGCTACTGCCACTTGGGTAAATAATCTATCACAACCTTATATCACAAAATTTGACACCGAGTAAATGAATATTAACATATTGTAGTTATATAAGAAAAATACTCCAAAGAATCATTGAAATAGAAATAATGAAAAAGTATTTATGTATAGGTATACATATATACTCTCTAATGTTTAATTGAATGAATATATAATTATTTCAATTAATCATTAGATTCTTAATAGGTACTTCTTATGACCTCATGTACCTACTTCTAGGTTTATGTATCCACGAGTCTTCTCAAAAAATGGGAATTGACTCTGCGTGGTTTCGTTTTGAGCTTTCCCTTCTCTTGAGGGGATCTTTTTTGTAGCATATTTTACAAATGGAGTAAGTGACAGTTTATATTGTCATCCTATCACCAATTATATATATTTTAAAATATATTTAAATTTAGCCTATTGAAGGCCATGGAAAAATGCCATATTCGCCACGCTCGACAAGTGGATTGGTGATCGCAATTGATATTTTGAGTTCCTCAGGTGAATGCTGCTGTTACTGAAATTGGCTGACGGAGTGCCTGGGGAATAACTAGATATTCTCTTGGTGCTCCCTTAGCCGGTTGTTGGATTTCCACGATTAAATAAGGTGTGTTGTCACATATTATTAACCGATATTATATGAAGATTTTTTATTTACATACATACATATCATCACGCCATATTCCTTGCAGGATAAGAGAACAGAGTGCCAGAGAACTCTATCCTTGCATACTTCACTCGCTTCCTCAACATTCATAATTCTCTTCATACACGCTCGCCGGTTTCGGAGACTCTTGACGCCACATTTTTTTATTTATATTGATTGTAAGTAAAAAAGTCTTAAATAAAAACATTTTCATAATTTTTAAATAAAATTTTTATCTAATTTTCTCCACAGTATTTTTTTTTACAATATCTACAGATTATTAAAATATACAATTTTGACATAATTTTATAGCAAATTTAAACTTATTTGCATAAAATAAAATTCGTGCCGCCGTATAGAATCGATCGACCATAATTATTTATAATAATTATTAATATTTCAACGCTGTCACGCAACGGGTTTGCCTCAGGCTAAACCTTAATGCTTCCCATTGATGATGGGTAGCGTCCACGGTATCCAAGCCAGACGATAATTTGAGATAATTTAGGTAATTCGACAATTTTTTTGTTTATATTGCGTGTTTTGCTCAGCCAAAAATTATCATGTGAATGTTAATTTTAAAATCACATGTCTAACTCACTCTAAGTACCAAAAACAAATAAGTTTGCAAAGCATTCAAGATGTAAGCGTAACTACATAAGTGTGATATACACGCTAAAAAAGTTACTGCCGCTCCCTTCGGGCACGTATCATTATAGGCCGTTCCCATTCGCGCACGTATAGTTATATAACTAAGGGAGGCAAATTACAGAAAGTATAGAACATCATTACAGGAAACTAAAAACTTTCAGAATCTAATGATTTCTGATCATCGTCCAAAACTTTCCATGTCGAAATACATTCGAGACGTTAGAATAGTAAAAATATAAATATATCTACTTAAAAAGTGTCATCATCATCATTATTCTCCTGATCTTATCCCCATTACTTGGGGTCAACGCAATATGTACTCGTATATATTACAAAAATTATTGACAATAGTTTAATTACTGTCCCCCTGCCTGACATCACTCTTCTTAGGAATGTAAAGCGTGGCCACCTTTGATAAAGACCGGATTACAGTGGCCTACTCGCACAGCGTAGAGAGGTACCTACGTTGCAGGACCGGCTATGGGGTCACGCGCCGCTTCTTCTGTCGCCCCGGATGGATTTAGCGGGTTGTAACCACTCCATGGTCCGCCACCAGAAAAAAAGGAATGTAAAAATAGACTAATGTCACTCCAGCCACGTTGCATATGTTTGTCTTCATGATCTATGAATTATCTTTGATTATTTAGCGGCTAGCGGGTATCCATAAAATATTTGGGCAAAGAAATTAACTATCGAAGATGATCTGAGATGGACGCCATACATCCAAGAGAACATTAACATCCAGTGTTAAATATACATAGGTTCCCCAATGGCAAAATAATGCGATAACTGCCTGTTAAAATAATAGTCTTATATAAGCAAGTACAATTAATTAGTATTGCATCTCAGCTCATATATGACCCACTGTTGGGCTCGAGCCTCCTGCTCCTCCCAGGAGGGAAATTGACCTACTAAGCTACGCTTGTCAAACGTGTTGGTATAGTTTTCCTTTTCTTGCATAGATGTTACATGCGTTTTACATCCCTTAGTCGTCTCTTACGATCACCCATGGGTAAGATGTAAGTTTAAAATTATGACTACTTAATTGTATTTAAGATATTGCATCTTTTAAGTAGGTACAATCTTTTGTTTCTCTTTCAACCACAAAATATTATTTTTCTTTTTAATTTTAATTCTTTAAGTAAACAAGTCAGCAAAAACTTTATTAATATAAGTTGGCCTTTTATTTACATAAGTTACTGGCAAACCATCTAATTGCAATAATAAATTATTCATAATAATCTGAATAAAAACATAACTACGAGCATATAATTATAGTGATAATTAAGTTTGATTGCACAACACAATCGTTAGTTGTTGCATTAATGATATCAGTGAGAGAGGTAATACAGAGCATCCAAGCTCTCTCATACAGGTTGATGTCGATTGGAATCGCGACGACACGCAGGGGACACAGACCAACAATGCCCAGAGGTGAACAGGAATTTACGACGGTAATGTATCGACTTTTTGCATTTATTGCCTTTGTTGTTCAGTGAGTTATACAGTTAAAGCGCTTTGTTGTATCCGATATTTGTAATAGTGTGACTTTGTAAATAATTGTTGATGTGACATATGCAAAATATTATACATTTTTCTGTGAAAATAATCAATGACTCTACATGCAATTTGAAATAATTTTCATGAAGAATATAAAGCAATTATATCTAGCAAATGTAGTTTTTAATCAAAATTACTACGAAATGTCTCAAATCCAAGATGGCCGCTGCAATAAAATATCGAATTAGATATTTTTGAGAACCCCTCAATATATGTATCAAATGACAGGACTTAACTAGTACAATACTATACACTATGATACATTTCAAATCCAAGATGGCCACAACTCTAAAAGGCGGATTTAATATTTTTTACAACACCCTCAATGTAGGTATCAAATGAAAGGGCTTGACTATTAGAATACTGTAGACTATGACAAATTTCAAATCTAATATGGTCGCCGACACAATATATATTTAATATTTGTTTCAATATTTCAAAAAATTGTTGTCAAAACTCATTACTTTCTCACGGGTGTCGTCAGAGATGACTAAAGGATATAAGTACATAATATCATTGCTGGAGTAGAAAACTATATGCCAAATTGTATAACCTAATACCAACTATTATGAAAGAAGATCATATCTAACAAAGCTATATATGGAGGCTGTTATGAAGGAAAAGAGGAAATAATTATCGTATACATCATGTCTATGTCACAGTTAGTCTTCATTTAACGTTCAGCTTCGCATAGTTCATTAGATAATAAACACATTTGTTGCGTGTGAAACCAGAAAACCATTTTGCACGAAACTGATTCACGTAAGCATAACAATATACCTAGCCTATAAACTATAGGTTACTTGATGAATTATGTTTCGTTTAAAATGTTCTAACGCTTCATTTTGTTGATTGGAAGCGCTGATGCGTTGTTCAGAGTAAAGCGTTTTCTTAACAGCTCTTTTGTAATAAATCCAGGGAATGTTGCGTTACGACTTCAATAATACGAATCAGATAAACTGTAGAGTATATTACCCTTTGTTTAACGTTTGTGGTCTTGCCTTTGCTTTGTAATTAATGTGTAAAATGTCAGTGGTACGTTCCTTGGACATAACATCCTAGCACGACTTCGATGTAGCTTTTTCCCTTTTTATTCCTTTTGCAATTGTCGTTCTAAGTTTTCTTCTATAGTATTTTGTAAGGGAGTAGATATACATTTGAAGTTACGTCAAAATACAAATAAATATCCATCCGTGTGGTGACGGAGTAAGAATACAATTCACCATCCCTTATCTTACCCGTGGGTGATCGTACGAGACGATTAAGGGATATAAAACGCATTAATATCAATGTGAGAGAAGCAAACCTTGAAACAAAACCCTATACCAACATGCCTGACCAGCGTGGTGTAGTAGGTCAATTACCTTCTCATTATGGAGGAGGCTCGAGCCTAACAGTGGGACATATATGAGCTGAGATGATGACAAATAAATAAATTAAATATATAATATATTTTTTATGGACCAAGTTTTAATCGAAGGAATCAGAAGTAGATGCCTCTATTTCGCAAATATAACTTATAATAACAACATTTAACATTTTATTGTTATCGCCAACACACCTGCTAAGCGTAAGCATGGCAATAACGACACCATCTGCACATGTAGCGATCCCTCCCCGTCAGGAGAATAGTTGATTTGGTGAAAATCGCTGAGACACGCGTAGCGCTAGATCGTGCTTTGTGGCAAGTTATGTAGGAGGCCTAAGTCCAGCAATAAATGGTAAAAGATTGAATAGTGATGGTGATGAAGTGTAGAAGCCACAGATATATATAGATATAATATCTGATACGAAAATTTATAGTAAACTTTAAATTAAAAACCACTTTGATAAAAATAAAAATGGCTATAGATATTTATTTTTATTTTGTTATCTCGTAAATTGATATGAGCTATATTATTTGTGGTTTTGATATTTATTTTATTATTAATGCACATAACTTTTTTTTTTGCTAAATTTTCTAATGAATATTTGTAATTATTCGTCAGACACCAATTTCCTACCTCTTATGGATTACAACGTTATGATTATACAAACCTATTTAGATTTCTTCTAGCTCTAGTTTTTAATATCCTACTATATAATTATTAATTATAATTTAGTATAATATTATAAATGTGAAAGTTTGCGAAGATGTTTAGATGTTTAGTACTCAATCACGCATAAACTGTTGAACAGGTTTAAATAAAAATCGGCATATACATATCCTATTGCCTTCATTAACACATAGGATACTTTTATCCCGATAATGTGGTTCTTTGGGATAATAATACTACTTTGGTAAAGTTACTTTTCACACGAATGACACCGCGGGCGCAGGTAGCTATTACCTAATAAACACGAAATAATAAATCTAAACTAGATTTATCATCTTTAAACTAGCTCTATCACTATGGCCAGTCAAGCACCATGTCTAAATATTTCATTTTAACCTTATAATATAAACGCTGGAGTTATTATCATTATTTTTTAATTGCATGTAATGGCAAACGAACACACAGCACACGTGATGGTAAGTGTTACTCCCGCCCATGGACCTTTGCAATACCAAGGGTATAGCTAGGTCACTGCCTACTAATACAAAACCTAAATCCACCCCCTTGAGCTTCCGGCTCTCTCGCTCACCGAACGAAGTGTAATAGCACACATTACTCAAACGTCGATCTTCTGCGAGAGTGTGGTACTACCACGAACGGACCGACCCGCGGCTGTAGACAGAAAACTGTTAACAGCGTGGTCCTACCTCTTAAGTTATTTGCGTAAATGAAAATAAATATATAGGCCAATAATGTCACTTCATTAAATAGTAGAGGTTTTTATTGAGTTAATATCTTAACGAGCATGAGTAAAATGGGGTGACGAAGATGCTATCAATAGGAAGCCAAAGTTTTAAAGGTCAGGGTAAATTACCATATAACACATAAAAAGTTTATTAATATAAAATATATGCGTATTTTCAGAACAGTTATTCCTACAAAAAAAAACAATATTTTTCTTACACATAGATATATTAGCATTTAACATGACTTAAGCATCTCTTAGTTTAAGTGTCTACAAATAGCTGCCATATTAAAATGCTTATTTCAAATCATCAAAATTAATATGTGTAATAAATAACCAAAGTCGTTTTGAGTTCCAGTGAATGTATTGTAAACATACACCACGGCTACATGTGAACGTTAAAAATTTATATTCGTCTAATAACTGTCGAATACTTGACGCAACAAATTACAGTGATGCGTTGAGTTACTGAATGGGCGATGGTAACAAATAGTATAGTAATTCCAAAGAGTTTTGAATAGAGTCCAATACTATTTTGGTCGAAGAACGGTGATCTTTTAACTTTTATTTCGTTTTGCTTCGAGATCGCTTGCCGATAGAATAGCGTTCCAGTGTTGATAGATAAAGAAATGTTTTAGATATTATGTTTATATTTGGATAATGTTTTTGTATTGAAGAAACTGAAGCTCATCGTTGTTGAGATTAAGCTATTTACAGTCATTGAATGAAAAGGTAAAAATGTTTTGTATTTCTGATTGTTTTACATTACATTTCTATTATGAGAAAGTTAATGAAACCATTAACATCGATGAAATCAATCGCAATAGTTTTTATTATATGAAAAGAATATCTTGGTATTCTTTTATTAAACGTTTTCAATGTGAGATGTTTGACAACTTAAAATATAATTTAATTATTTTAAAGATACTATGATGTAAAAAAAAGTTAATAAGATTCGACTAAGGTTAAGTAATGTATCACCGAAGTTAAAATCGAGTACCGGTGGTCCGCTCGCACGGCGAAGAGAGAAGGTTTTCCGGTGGGTCTATGGGGTCACGCGCTGCCTTTTCCGTCACCCCGGACCGATTCGGCGGGGCGAGACGCACCCATAGCCCACCAATAAAAAAAAAAAAAAGGTTAAGTAATGTATACTCAATTTTATATTTACCCCTTCATTTTTCTAATAATGATTAAGCATACTAAAATGTTTTAGAATGCATATAGTTCAAAAGACAACTGAAAAAAGCTACGTTAGGTATATTCATTTGGTACATAATTTTCATAGATGGGCAGGAACTGCTTCTGTCCCTTTATAATAGAAAGGAAATTACCCTAATTTATGTATAATGTACCATTGCCTTTTATTTAAAAGCTTCTTTCGCCTGCAAATACTTTAGCTAATATACCTAGTGGTAGTTATCACGCTCAAAACTGCCAGAGTTTTGTTCTTGCTGCCATTAATGGATAGGATCCAGGTTAGGACCACATTCTCATCAAAAATCAGATCATTGTTTGCTAATTTGGTTGGTGTGCTTCTATCGGTGAGCAAGAGAGCTTAAGGCTCAAAGCTCCTTGTCCGTCTTTTTCTGTCCTCATTCCATTCCTTTTAATCATGCATATAGATTAAGGATCAACTTCGTTGTACCACAGTTTCACCAGCAGTTCCTGGCAGTTATCACTTACCATTGGGTGAACCGCTGGCTTGTTTGTACCAAAGATATCGATTCGATAATAGTCTATAATAATTGAAACTGGATCAGCCTTTAATGTAAGTATTTAGTCTGAGTAGTTTTGGCATAATATTATTTCTTTGATAGGGTGACTAAGCCTTACAAAGATAAGCTTTAGATTCTTTTACTATATTTAAGAAAATGTCTGCCTATATTGAATAACATGAATGTCCAAGATTACCCAGATCAATGGTTTCAAAAACTATCTCAAGCTTAAATTTTAACAGTCTATGAAAACATTTTCTATAATGAAAGTTTAATACATAAATTAAAATTGTGGGTATAATATTTAGTAGATAAATATCTATGTAAAAAGGGGCAAGAGATGAGCGGGCAACAATGCTTTCCTGGGAAACTCTTAACACCAAATGCAATCATCAAAACACCTATCCAACGTAGTAAACTTTAACTCATCTTATGGGAATGCCTATTTTCACCAGTGAAAGTTAATAAGCTGATGCAAGGGTGGATGTCAAAATACAACAAACCCTCAATCTTCTATCATATACTTCATCATCACAGCCCATAAATGTCCAACTGTTGGACTTGGGCCTCCTCCGTAATGGGAGAGAAATTAACCTACTATACCGCGCGGATCAGACGTGTTGGTATAGGGTTTTGTTTCGAGTTGCCCTTCTCTCGCAAAAATGTTATATGCGTTTTTTATCCCTTAGTCGTCTCATACGATATACCCACGGGTAAGATATGGGGTAGTAAATAGTATTCTTAGTCCGTCACCACACGGAATCTCATCACATACTTATTTACTGTGATATCAGAAATCTCTAACAACATTTTACACAAAACTAATACAATCTAGCAGCTCTATTCGAGTGACTATTTATATCGGCAGTGTTTCGTTCAGAATAATGAATGTATTGTCCGTCTGTACGTACGCCCGATCACAATCCAGACTATTTTTGCTCAAACCTGTCTGCGTCTGTCAAGGAAAAAATGCTGTGGAGATGCCACTATAGCGATATATTTTAAATTTTTAATATATTTTGTAGCTTCAAGTCATCATCATCATCATTCTCCTACTCTTATCCCAATTACTTGGGGTCGATACAATATGTACTGTTCTTTCATAGTACATTGTAAAAGTTATTGGTAATAGTTATTGGTAATAGATCGGGCGTCTGCCAGACGTCAACCCTCATTGGGAATGTAATTGTTGACCAAACGGCATCAGATGGAATAGGCCCAGGTCGTTATAAGGCTTTTAATCGTCTTTTATAGCTATAGTCTGTTTATAGTTTCAAATATAGGTTAAGAAATTAACACACCCACAATTAGCAAGTTTGATTTCACGTAATATTGGGCGAATCTAATACGGAATATCGGTCTCAGTTCGAGATATTGAGCGTAGGTATTACTTACTAAATTTAGTTGCTAAACCAGAATTCGAACTACTGTAATGGGATGTCGTTATCGGCAATCGTTTATGCCAATAGATGAACAAATGTCTTTATAAGATATTGCAATGATAAAAATGAAATCTCTGTGTGTAATACATGTTTTTTAAATTAATTGGCATATAGAAGCGTGAAAATTTATGTGACCTAGCATTAATGCATAATTCATCACTAACGTAAACGAATAAGTTATCAAAAAATCCTAGTAAATATGAGCCCCTAGAAGTCCACTGCTGGATATAGCCTCCTCACGAGAGTGTCTCTCAGAACCATTCTGTGACCCTTTATCCAACGACTTTCGACACTCGAGACTTCAGTCTGTCTAGTCCCTTGTCTAGGGCCTTCCTATACGGAGTGATATAATTACTAACTAATGGTGGCATTATAGATAAATTAAATTATTAGAAATATGATTAAAGTCCGAAAATATGATACGACACCAGTAGATTGAGGCATCGTACCATTTCTTTTCAAAAACTTAAGGGTACTTTTGAAGATACTAAGATGCAGGGAGACAATAAAAAAGTTACAGGGAAATATCAACATTAAAGTTTAACTGCTATTAAGTCAAATATGCTATTAAATCTATTTTATTATTTAATTTTTCATATTTTAAATTAAAATATTTTATTTAACCGATAAGAAATAATATTGATATTAAATTTAAAGATCATCTCTATTCCACTCCGAAGTTTCAATCTACCATCATGAATGAAGACACATTTGCCAACGACAGCGAATCCGACTCAGTTATTTGATTTATTCCGAGCCGGGACTATTGAAAACTTCCATTAGAAGGCATTATTTAGCTATAATGAAGCTGTGGTTAAGCTGTAGATAAGTTTAACCAACGTTTTGTGAGACTTCTAATTTATAGCTAATGTATTTGTGTATCATATGTGGATTATTGATATAGTTTATTATTTGCTATTGTTGTTATTAATATTACACTTTATTAGCTGTGTGGTAGCGGCTACGAATACTACCAACCCTTACTATGCTCGTGGATGTCGTAAAAGACGACTAAGAACCTTATAACGACCTGGGCCAACTTCATCTGATGCCTTTTGGTCAACAATTACATTCCCAAACACGATTCACGTCTGGCAGGCGGCCGGTCATAAAACTATTGCCAATAACTTTTACAATATGTACCTACTATGAAAGAAGAGTACATATTGTATTTTTTTTTATACGGTGGATTATGGATGCGTCTCGCCCCGCTATATCGGTCCGGGGTGACGGAAGAGGCGGCGCGTGACCCCATAGACCCACCGTGCAACTCCTCTCTTCGCCGTGCGAGCGGGCCACTGGTACCCGATCTTTGCCTTCGGTGGCCATATTGTATCGACCCTAAGTAATTGGGATAAGAGTAGATTCACCTACTCTTGATGCTGTTACTAATATATACATTCGTTATGATTTACGTTTACTACTTTTGATTATTTTTAGTTAAAAAGTAAAGGCACACACAGTCCCATTTTATAATTTCATCATTATTCATAGCAGAGTAACTTACCGCACAACTGGTCTAGGATAAGACAGAATACCATAAGCTTTTAATCCTCGCATGTCAGACATGCCCCTTCATGCATGATGTACATGGGAAATGTTAACAGTTTATCTTTGTTTTTTTTTTCTTTGAATTACATTATTTTGTAAATTAATTTAGTTTTTGTTATCCATACAAGTTTATTATTATATTTGGATGAAAATAATTGATAGTTTATGGTAGCGATACTTTTTACTCAAATTATATAATTCTTGAGAAACTCAAGTCATATTAATTGATATACAAAGTAACTGATATTAAACCTTACCATATACCCTACTCTAGGAATCTTCGCTATAATAGTATGGATAATTAGAACAAAATTTTTAACTCCCAACACAAAAATAAGGGTGTTATAAGATTAACGTGTACACGGGGCTGTCTGTGTCTCCTAAAGAAATGATCCAATTTTCTTAGCTATAATTTATTCTTGAGAATTATGATATAAATCTTCTATGTGGTGACGCAGTAAGAATACATACATACATATCCTCACGCCATATCCCTTGCAGGGTAGGCAGAGAAGACAGAGTGCCAGAGAATTCTATCCTTATTTTTTTTTTTGCACGGTGGACCATTAATGTGGTCGCGCCCCGACAAATCAGTCCAGGGCGACAGAAGGGGCGGCGCGCAACCCCATGCAACCACCCTGCAAACACCTCTCTTCACCGTGCGAGCGGGCCACCGGTACCAGATCTTTGTCTTCGGTGGCTCGCCCGGCGGTTTACCCTTGCGGGTTCCTCTCGTGTCGACGCCCCGACAGCTTTCGCCGTCGAGGCGTCGCCCTCACGCGGTGACCTCACGTCGGGTGACCGGACAATTCCCCGGTCCGATCACCCGAAGGCTTGGTTAGGGCGGCATCAGGTGCGGATATTCGCGCCTGCGCCGCCCCGGCCGCTGGTGGCGGCCCGGGTCACGGGAATCCTCCCGGACTCGTTCCGCCGCCACCTTCTGCGAGATGACAGCCTCGCAGATGGAATTCCTGACGCTGTCGACCATCACTTTCATGACAGCCGGCAGCGTCAGGTCGGCACCGCTGACAGCGACGAAGTCACGGCGCTGCCCCTCCCAGCTCGCACATACCTCGAGCGTATGTTGCACCGTGTCCTCGTCACTACCGCAATGGTGGCAGGACGGAGTCCACTCCCTCCACACGACCGTGTGCAGGTACTTGCCGAGCAACCGTGCCCCGACAACATCTGCACCAGCCGGAAGGAGAGGGCCCCGTGCCGCCGCTCCATCCACTCCATCAGTACGGGCTGGAGGGCCTCAACAGTAACAACACCGTGTCTAGGTCTCTCCAGCTGCGTAACCCAACGGGCGATGAAGACTCGGCAGGCGTCCTCGCACCAGGTGGCTATCTCGCTAGACGATGGGGAGCCACCCTCGTCGCGCAGTGAGGTAACCCGCCGGTAGAGATCGGAGAGCATCTCCGCCTCTAGGTCCCACGGAGATGTCCCGGCCAATAGGCATGCCGCCTCGGCCGATACCGTGCGGTATCCGCGAATGGCTCTGACCGCCATGGCTCGCTGTGGTCTCCACAGAACAGCCCAGAGCTGGGCGTTCAAAGCCCTCGCTCACACGGGTGCACCGTACATGGCCATCGAGCGGATCACCCCCGCATATAGCCGTCGGCCCTCGAAGCTGGGTCCGCCCACGTTCGGCATGAGCCGTGATAGGGCGGACGCCGCGCCGACCAGAGAGAATTCTATCCTTGCATACTTCACTCGCTTCCTCAACATTCATAATTCTCTTCATACGTAAGTACTTCATACGTAGTAAGGAAACAATTTACTAAAGGGACCACCCCTTTGCCCCTTTGCAGCCTGTGTATATCGTAAAAGACGACTAAGGGATATAATATGCAGATAATATCTATATATGAAAAGGAATTAAAAGGAATTTAATAGTGGTAGGACCACGCTGTTGACGGTTCTCTGTCTACAACCGCCGAGGCCGATCCGTTCGGGATAGTACCACACTCTCGCAGAAGATCGACGTTTGAGTAATGGCAATGTGCTATTGCGCTTTGTTCGGTAAGCGAGAGAGCTGGAAGCCCAACTGGGTGGGTTTGAAGATGGTAATGGTAGGCAGCGGCCTAGCTATACCAGTAGCAAAGGTCCATGGGCAGCAGTGACACTTACCATCAGGTGTACTGCTTGCTCGTTTGCCGGTATAAGTAATAAAAAAAAATTCCAAGTAAAAGCCGACTGACCAACCAGTATGGCATAGTTGGTCAACTTTCCTCCTCTTGGAGAGAAAAATCTAGTCTAACCGTTGGATGTATGTGAAATGAGGTAATAATAATACAAAGATATATATAATAGTTTTTGGAAAAGCGATGTATACGAAAGCAGGACAGAATTAAAAACAATAAAATATTTTACAGAAATAACATTGTTAATTTCAAAGTTTTTATTCACGTGCTTCTAATAACACTGTAGTGGTGTTCCAAGTAAATTAATTAAAATGTTCTAACGAAAGTTTAGAGGGGATTCAATTATGAAAGAGAATATTGTTTTATATTTAAGTAAATTTTATATGAATACACATTTAAAAGCATATACTATACTTATTTGATAGAATTGTTTTGAAATCATTAAGTGGTTATATTATTATACATGGTTACCTTATTTTTCCCGACGCGTGTAATACTGAATGATGTGTGCTAGGCGATACGTAGAATTTTTATTTGTACCTAATGTTATTTATAATTTAGATTTTTATTTAATAATCTCTGTGTGGTAGCGGCTACGAATACTACCAACCCTTACTTTGCTCGTGGATATCGTAAATTTTATTTTTATGTATGTCTTAGTTGTTAGCCTCAGACGGCTATGACAACTTTACCCGGACTGTGGGTGAGCGCTGAGGGCTCTCAACCCGCGATATCGTAAAAGACGACTAAGAGCCTTATAATGACCTAGGCCAACTACATCTGATACTGTTTGGTCAACAATTACATTTCCAAGGAGGGTTGACGTCTGGCAGGCGGCCGGTCATACAACGATTGCCAATAACTTTTACAATATTATGTACTATGAAAGAAGAGTAGCTACATATTGTATCGACCCCAAGTAATTGGGATAAGAGTAGGAGAATGATGAATTTTATTTAGTAACCAGCTTTCGCCCGCGACTTCGTCCGCGCAGAAGTCATCTCTGACAGAGTTAAATAGAAAAAGCAGTGCAAGGTGTTGAAGATTTGTCGCTAGGACGATGATTAACAACAATGTCAGAAACTGGGATCCGGTCGCCGCCTTCTGCGAGTTAGTGTCTAACGGAATTAGGCAATAGGGTGGGTCCGAGAGAAAATACTCTGCGTTGACACGCTCTACTGTCGGTGCTTTGGGCGGCGCAAGCGTGTGTGCCTGTATTGAGGTTCACTGCATGAGGGCTTCGACTCGAGATGATACCCGGTTGCGGTGGCCCGCCCGCATAACGTAGATGTACGTGTACGCCACGCTATGGGGTCACGCGTCACCTCGAACGGATTGGGCGCGGTGTGTCTATGTACCATAGCCGGTCACTAAATAAAAAGGTTGTTCAAAGTTCTATTCATTCTACAAATTATGTTGCCATTAAGTATTTACAGTACGACCATGGGATAAAAATATAATTATCGCCACCCTTTATTTGACTGTTTTGTTTCACCAGCAGAGTTGTGACCTCGTTAGATATGATTTATTATTTAAGTTATAGAAGGAACATATTTGAAGCTAAACTTAACCTGTATCTTAAACTCTTAGGCAAGAATCTAATGCCGTCTATTATGTGTATCGTGTAAGCTCTGATGCTGGCACTTGTCGCCACGACGGCACTGGTGCAGGGTTGATGGAGAGGGAGAGAGAAACACGTGTTTATTTATTTTTACCGAAGAATATTTGTACGTAATTTGAAAGTAATCGATAAAGAAATTTTCTCCCCATACACACTTCGCCACTTTGTTACACCCCCTTAGGGGCGGCATTCATAAAATCCTTTCATATTGAATCTCTATGTCTTAAAAAGAAACGTGCGTTAAAATTTAATGTTTCTAGCTTTAATAGTTTCGGTTTGGCGATAATGAGTCGTTCAACCCGCTTCACAGGCCTAATTTACACATCCAGAGGGTAAAAATTGACAAATGCCGGATATTACCGTAGAATACTTGATTCGAATTGTAATTTGAAAAGAATCAATAAAGATTTTTCCTTCCCATACAAATTTTGCCACTCTGTTCCACCCCCTTAGGGGTGTAATTTCGTAAAATCTTTTCTTAGTAAATGTTTACATCATAGAAAGAAATTACTATGAAAATTTCAAGTTGTCAGCTGCAATATTATCGGCTTGGCGCTAATGACTTAATGAGTCGTCCAACCCGCTTCGCAGGCCTAATTTACACCCCAGAGGTTGAAAATTAACAAATGCTGAAGCACGTGTTTATTTATTTTTACTGATTACTAATTACTGAAAATAATTTGTACGTAATTTGAAAAAAATCGGTAAAGACTTTTTTCATTTTTTAAATTGACATAATTTTTCATTTTTAAACCAATTGATATGAAATAAAGCCTAAATGTTAAGTGAGGCTTACCACAATATATTAGCGAAAACCGCGTCTAAATCGGATAAGCCATTTCTGAGATTAGCGTGCACAAACGCATAGACAAACAGACAAACATATAAACAGACAAAAATTTTAACAATCATTGTTTTGGGTTCTATTTGTGTTTATAAGGGTCCCAGTAACATTTTTTCTCATATATCTCCCATGTTCAGACAGCGATCCTTTACATTTTTATTATATTATGTATAGAAGATAGATGTAAGAAATAATCCTCTACAAGTCCTATTAGCAATTCTGAAAATCTAGCCACAGGTGAGAAATATGCATCCAAATCCATTCCAAATGACGGTTTTAAATGCCCATTTTACTGATGATTCCTCATGACTTACAACTTCCCCTGAAAAGTAAGAGGTAGAGTTATATTGTTTTTTTTTTAAAGAAAACGTCTCGCAATAAGGAATAAATTCTTACATTGCGATGATTTTACGAACATAATTAATAATTAAAGTCCACAAATTACATCCAGACACAGAATAACCATTTATGTTTCGCATAAAGTACTTTGTTTGGCATGCTTTGGTCTGGTGTCCCTGCCCGTTCCATCACCATAAGCCACCGCGTTCCCTCCCTGTTACAACTGGGTCGACCACTGCTACCAATTCCTTCAAATCCGTGGCCAATTCGGTGAGATATGTAGTGATGAGGCCAGAAATTTCTACATATTACCCAGAAAGCTACGCCCGTACCGCTGACGCATTAGACATTTTAGTCCTCAACAACACCAGCTATCAGATCACGCAGACAGTACTCGTCGAACATCTCCAGTCGAAAAATTAGCCAATGGACGTTAGCATCAACGACTCGTCACAGACTGGACTAGACCACCTTCTGGATAATAATGGCCAACTCCTCAATCCTGTCTGTCAACTCCGCAGACGAGATAAATTCGTAATGTAAAGCATCGAGGTAACCATCAAAAGAACAAACGCTCTAGTGGCATCTAAGATACACATCAAGAGATAAAATAAACTGTCCTTATTACCACTTCATATAAGACAATCATGCGAATTCGACGATGGTGAACTAATCATTGATCCATCCACCCGCGACCTCAGTTGGAATGTCATAAGACGCAGGTATGCACACAAACGCCACCCGACGGTCTGGCAGCGGAGTATGTCAGCGTAGATAACCTCCTCTTCCTTCCTTCCCAGTCAGTCGTCTCGCAGAAGGCGGTGACCGTGTTCTAGTTCCCGACGCTGTTGAACATCATTTTAGCAAAATACAGCTTCACTTCCCTTCAGCCCACGACCCTTGCCACAATATATTGATCTAATGTAAATCATTGACTTACATATGTATATAAACCACTATATCATTTGTGCAGTCATCGTATTCTTAGCTCGTCGCTGTACAGAACTGAATATTTAATATTTGTTCTATATGCCACTTAATACTTGCGTACGATGGTTCTAATAAAAACCTCATTAGTGTGATTATTAATAAGATTTCATTCATCATTATCATCATCATCACAGCCCATAAATGTCCCACTGTTGGGCTCGGACCTCCTCCGTAATGGGAGGGAAATTAAACTACTATACCGCGCTGGTCAGACGTGTTAGTATAGGGTTTTGTTTCGAGTTTTCCTTCTCTCGCATAGATGTTATATGCGTTTTATATACTTTAGTCGTCTCGTACGATCACCCACGGGTAAGATATGGGGTGGTGAATAGTAGTCTTACTCCGTCACCACACGGAAAGATTTCATTAAGTTATCTATAATTAGGCCTACGATTAACCTAGAATGTTCTACAGAGTAGGTGTGGCTTGTGTCCCTAAAGTCTGTGAGCAACCGTTTAGCATTAAACAAGGTTTAAGGTTTATTAAAAGTATAGCGAGACTATATCGCCCTTCTACCTGTAACAGAAGTTTCACTAGCGTGGTTTACTAAGTACGGTAACACCTACGACGTCACGCGATATCTTACTAATCCTACTATAATATTATGAATATGAAAGCTTGTGAATGTGTTTGGATGTTTGTTACTCAATTACGTGTAAATCGTTGAACTGATTTGGATCAAAATTGGTACATAGATAGACCATTTCCTTGATCAACATTTAGTATATTTTTTATCCTCATAATGTGTTCTCTTGGGATAATAGCACAAATATGAGGAAAAAAAATACACGGGTGAAGCTGCAGGCAGAAGCTAGTTAATTTGATTATTAATATACATTAATAATTTCCACAATATATCAGTCACAGTTGTTTTATCTCAGCTGTTGCCATGCAAACGAGAGTATACAGAACGCTTGATGCGCGATGTCGCATTGTTACCAAATTATACCCAATTTGCTAACATGTATGTATATATTGTATATGTACAGACACACTTGTTCCTATTTAATAGACGCTCTTGTGCTCCTATTTGTTGCAACTTTAAGCATTATAGCCTCTATTTTACTTTTTTTTTTGTAATCAAAGTTGACTTAGTTTAGCATATTCAAACAAACAAAGAAATTCTTCAGCGTTGTCATAGTATATGAATTTATATTTTTTAATGCTTAGAATGATAGTGCCTATAATTTTATATTAGGGTATTCTGAAAAATGTTTATGAGCATTTTAGTTATAATTTTGTTAAAGAAACCAAAAGCACTCATTCAATATTTAAGAAGTTCTTCGTATCATGTCGAGCTTAATGTTTGGCGCTATATAAAATCTTGTAATTTGTGAAATATTTGCAATAGTTTTTGCGACGACCACCAATGGTTATCGAGAATCATTGGCTATGCGGTTCGTGGATATTAACGTCCGGCTTAATTGTTAAGGGAATTCTTCGGTATCAGATTTATTGAGCTCACAGGGTAGTCAAGATTATTTTGATATAAACAAATAAAGATAGAAATAATCATTTTGTAATCACCATTTCTAATTGTGTGACAGTTCAACATGTAAATTCACACAAAACAGATTGCGCAACTTATTAAATAATTTAGAATTGACATAGTTCATTAAAATATGATGATTCCTTGTTTATCTGGGCATAAGCATACAATTGTGTGGGTTAGCCAAAGTATATTAATGGATATTTCTGCAAAATTTCTTCAGTGCAATGTCTGTCACACATTTGTATATGGATGATAAATACTGTATCAAACTGACTGGACAGTATTGAACTAGAAATATAGCTCATCAATTCGTAAGCTGTAATGTAGGATCGAATAGAATGTTTAGTATCCTATTGAGTAATAAGTATGGAATTCCCTAAATGAGCGCTTTAATACTTAGTATTTTACTATTTC
Source organism: Lymantria monacha (assembly GCA_905163515.2). Taxonomy (NCBI): domain Eukaryota; kingdom Metazoa; phylum Arthropoda; class Insecta; order Lepidoptera; family Erebidae; genus Lymantria; species Lymantria monacha. Next base: position 18,711,293 of record LR991094.1, on the reverse strand, counting down.
TTTTTTTATTTACTATTTCTTTTTTTCATTGCTTATGGTGGCAAACGAGCAAGCTGCACAGTTAATATTACTTACCGCCGTACTTACCGTTACTGCCGCTCACTTATCTTTGCAATATCAGGGTACAGCTAAGCTACTATCTACGAATGAAAACCACAAACACACCCATAAAGTCGGACTGCCGGCTCTCTCGCTCACTGAACTAAGCTCAACAGCGCATTGCCCCTGCTGAGACATCAATTTTCTGCAAGAGTCTGGTAATAATTTATATGAAATATAAAAGATTTTTCTTTTTAATTTACCACGAACAAATTCACCACTCCCTGACTTGCTTGTAGGTATCGTAAAAGATGACTAAATGATATAATAAAACATCTATGTAAGAGAAGGAAAACTCGAACTAAAAATTAATAACATGTCTGACTAGTGTTTATATACACTGGTCAGACAGGTTATTAATTTTTAGTAGATCAAATTAACATCTGTCGTGGAGAACACCTGAACCCAATAGTGGGACGTATATGGTCTGAGATGATAATGATCTCAAGCTTCTGAAATATAGCGCTGGTAAGAAAAATATTTAAATAATACATCTATTTCTTATGTCTAATACTTGCATAAATGTTTAAAGTCAATACTTAAAATTTAATTGAAAAATTTTAAGCACTAGTTATGTTATAAACATTCCTTTTTTTTTTTCTTTTGTGCACTGCACTAAGGAAATAATATTTGTATTGCGGGGGACTTTACAAGCATATAAATAAATAACGCAGACAAATTACACCCAGACTCCGAACAAAACTTTGTGGAGCACACAAAGTATTGTTTTGCGTAGGAATCGAACCCACGGTAGTGGCACGGAAGGTCGGTATCTTAACCACTAAACCATCTGTGCAGTCAATTCTAGAAAAGTGTTTATGAATCATGCGCAGCACATTTATCAAATGTGACAACCCTCATTTGTTCAGTAACACTTGAAATCAAAAGTGGTATCCTTAACCTACATCTGCTAAACATTCCCGTTGTTATTTTTTACTAAGGATTCTCGCAACTCGGGACTTGCCACACAAGTGTTCCTGAGAGTTTGCCTGTGTGTCCAATGCGGGTGGCCGCATCTTAGATGTTTCAATATAATGATACGTCTAATATAACATGGCGGCTCGCAAAGAGTTCCCGCAAAAACTCACTAACTGGAATTGCATTACAATAAAATGTTACCACTGAGTTTGTACCGCGTTATTATCAACTACTTCCTTGAATTTTATTACGTAATCCTATTTAAATAGACCCAAGAATCGTAAAGCATTGTTACAGTACTAATAAAATTTGTCGGTACTTTTTGCTGTTCTAAAAATTGTTTCACAATATAAACTAATAATAAAATGCCTCTATAATAACAACTAAAAAAATTGGAACGATTTTTTTTTAAGAATTAAGATACTGTCTACTTTTTTTTTTGGGCTGAAAATTATGGCAAATAATGATCGTGTTTATAATGCCGAAAAACTAATGGTCGAGAAATCTATGTAATTTGGTTTTCGATGTTTCATTATTTTTGGTGCAAGTAAAAATAAATAAATCTCCTTTATTTTCTTAAGCATTTTTATGTCCTGACTATAGCTTTGCTAGCCAGCTAAAAGGCCCGAGCGGAATATCCACTAAAACCACAGCGGCCCCGTCTGCGCTTTTACGGGGCGCCGTAGAGATCGTCTACTGACATTGACATTCAATCCCGGCGTCATGACTATAGTCTACAAAAAAAAGCTTGTACTTTTATTTCAAATTACCAGACGGATTTTTAATGGTGATGTTCATTTTCATTAACAAACAATAAATATAATAATTTATGAGACTTTAATTATAACTATTGGGACATTGGGTAGTTATATTGAAAATTATCGTAGGTATAATACATTTTTGTAATGGTGACGGAGTAAAATTTAATTTACCACCCTCTCTCTTGCCCGTGGGTATCGTAAAAGACGATTAAAGAACCTAATGTGCACTAGACATCTATACAAAAGAAAGTAAACTCGAAATAAACTCCACAATAATCAGTCTGACCAGCGCTATATATTAGGTCTAATGCCAACATCACTTCTTCTTCTCTTCTCTTCTTCTTCTCACACATATATGTTAGTATTACGTTTAGGTATGAGCCTTCTCCACCATAAGAAGTAAATTAATCTATTCTCTCGCGTAGAGCAGAGGTGTGTATTTTGTTTCGGATGTCCCTCCACTTTTATAGTCATCATTATCGTCATCACAGCCCATATATGTCTCACTGTTGGGTTCGGGCCTCCTCCATAATGGGAGGGAAATTAACCTACTATACCGAGCTGGTCAGACGTGTTGGTATAGGGTTTTGTTTCGAGTTTTCCTTCTCTCGCATAGATGTTATATGCGTTTTATATCCCTTAGTCGTCTCGTACGATTACCCACGGGTAAGATATGGGGTGGTGAAAAGTATTCTTACTCCGTCACCACACGGAAAGTTATATAGTACCACTTTTATAGTAGTTACCTATTTATATTATCTCTAATAATATTTGAAGTGATCGTATACCTACTTCGTACGTCCTTACAGGCATTTTTTTTTTTTACTAATTAAAAAAAGGTTTGTTCATTTTTAAGTAAAAAAAACTAATTTAATTATATAATTTAAACGTCAGCAAATGGAATGCGGTTTGTGAGGGTAGCAAAAGGAGTTGGGCACCCGGATTAAGGAGGAAGCGTGATACATTGACATGGTACGCCACCGGTGTTTAGAATTTGATAGGTGCTTACCTAGTGATCAGAACGCATTCGAGTTTAGGGCTCTTGCATCGGTGGGAACTGATATCAAGGAATGGGAGCCTGCTAAAGTCAAAGCAATGTTGCCAATGGTTCGTTCGAATGATAGAAAGACTAAGAGTGATGAATTATAGAACCAACTGGAAAAAGAGCGGCCGGATCATATCCTGTATTAAAATCACTGATGCAATTATGAAAATACATATAATCTTTTCCAACTCATAGTTCATTTATGTTATTTCAAAGTCAATTTGAGAGCAAAATCAATCCAATTACGTTTAGTCATAATCATTGGACTGTAACTTTTCTGTTATTATTTTGAACATCTGTCAATTTCATGGGACAACGCTTCGGGTCGAAGAAACAGTGCCCACCTTGTCAGATTGTCTTTGTTTGTCGTTATTTAAGCGGAAGAAAATAATTATATCGATGAATCGAATACGACAGCTTTGGAATTGAATATAAAATAATTATAGTTTCTAATATGTATCGGAATTAAAAGGTTATAGATATATGTCGTACATAATTATATTAATTGTATTTTAATATAATATTAAATCATGTGATCATGTCAATATATATATAATATTAAATCATGTGATCATGTCAATATATATATAATATTAAATCATGTGATCATGTCAATATTAAATCAATATTTAATCAACAATGCGATCTAATGCGAAATGCGATCTCTGCGGAAAATCTGAGGAGTTAGGCTGACCGACCGCATTCGTAACGACGACGTAAGAGAGCGAGTAGGTATGAAAGACAGTATTGGTGTAAAGATGCGAAAGGGAATGCTCCGATGGTTCGGACATGTGGAAAGAATGCCGAACGAACGTCTGGTTAAGAAGATATACAATGCGAAAGTGAAAGGATGTAGGTCACGGGGGAGACCGAGACTAACCTACCTAGACCAGATCGGTCATGTACTGAAGGAAGGTGGAGTCAAGAGTCGCCGAAACCGGCGAGCGTGTATGAAGAGAATTATGAATGTTGAGGAAACGAGTGAAGTGTGCAAAGATAGAGTTCTCTGGCACTCTGTTCTCTCTGCCTACCCTGCAAGGGATATGGCGTGATGATATGTATGTATGTATGTTAAATCATGTTGTTATTATATTTAAGAATAAAAAATAAATTGCACACATTATTTAAGTATTAAACAGATTTAACAATTATTATTATTAAGACTATTGATCTGTGTAAAAGGTTACAGATTTATACACACTTAAAAAATAAAAAATGATCTTAAAACGTATAATCGTCAAATGGCTAGCAGTAGTTAGCAAAGTTTTAAATATAGGTATTGCTATTCCGTGTCATATTCTGTACAACTGGATGTACTATTTAACAAAAAGTTACACAAGCAGAGTGGCGCAGTGGAAGCGTGCTGGGCCCATAACCCAGAGGTCCGTGGATCGAAACCACGCTCTGCTAAAATACATATTTTGTTGTTTATTATTTTAAAAAGAATAAAAAAAATGTTATTTTACTAAATCCAAGATATAAACATTATTAAAAGTGTCTAATAATTTCATTTAGATGTTAAGAATGTTGAAGTTACATTTTACTAAATACTGCTCATACTCCTCCTACATCATAGATTACAAAAGTTTTGGCAAGTATTTTACAACCGACAGACAGGTGTCTGGCATCAACCCTCTTTGGGTAAGCAATTGTTGATGCGACAGCGTTAGACAAAGTTAGCCTAGATCTATCTTAACATCCCTACGTAGGAACAGCGTGTGGTTTTTAGCAGATATTGGCGTTAACATCTAGTTGGCGCTGAGCCCGGCGTACCTCATCTCCATCCCGAAAGGTAAGGCATGCGTAAAGGCATTTTATCACGCAGTAAAAAAATTGATCTACCTTAACAAATACCTGAACTTGGTTTTCTTTTACGTTACCCACAAGCAAAGTAAGAGAGGGTAGTATGCGTAGTCACCGCACACTAATAAATCTGTATATTAAGTGAATATATAAAAATAAGAAACTATATATTGTAGATTTTTACATCAAAGTTTAACCGTATTTTAGTACCACAATTCGTATTTTTGTACACGATAAAAATAAATTATTCTATTTAAAGTAATTACGTAATTATGTTTGTTTTGCGCAAAACAAATAAGGAGGTTGTACTCGTGTAATTTTCTTGTTAAGCTTCGGACAGTGCATCGTATTAAGTCATCAAAAATTATACCGCACAGCGTTCCAGTATGCATTTTGTTTTGAGAAAAAGCTTAAGGGCGTATACTTTTAAATTGTTCGCTTTATCAATTATTTGTTGATATTTTAATATTATGAATTAAAAAATAAAGTAGGTATATTGAAATAAAATTAAATATTTGCTCTTAATTTACAGATATATGGGAATTTTTTAATCTCACGCTTACATCTTAAGTGGATTAGAATGTACCCACGCAACTCTACGTATTAAGAAGTCATTTGCTCTGTGTATACGTTTACACAATTTTTAACTTGTACTATTTATTTAAAGTGTCTTGATAAGAAAATCACACACTGTTATAACGATGATATACTCTGTTATACCTATTACATTAACGTTATATATCAGCGCCACCTAGTGTTTACTGTGTGAAATATAAATAACTTCATACAAATTGTAGTAAAAATAACGCATTTAAGTAATTGAAAATTAGCAACACGTCTTTCAATATGATATCGGATGATTTCATGCTTACTTTATATCGGTTTTATTTTATAAAATATTTTTTTAGTCATCTATATTTATTGGTTATAATAAAAAAAATAATTTAAAAAATCAAAAAACGCAACTGCGTAAAAGGTGACCAAATTACGTACACAATAAAAGAACTGAAAAGAAAAAAACAAGCACTTAGATGTCCGGTGGTCTAGAATTCTATAATATATTATTGAATGAATACTATGGCAGAAAATAATATATATTTTAATTATGGAACATAACAACTGAACAGTCAGGATCCACTATTCGACAGCAAATCTAATTTTTCATTGGATGGATGGACTGCGTGAGGCATGATATGGATTCACAGGAAGTCACTGCAGAGATGACGTCTGATAGAACTGTATGGAGGAAGATGACATATTGCGTCGACCCCAAGTAATTGGGATAAGAGCAAGATAATGATGAAATTATTTGTGTAATATATAATATCATCATCAGATGATATTATATATTACACACATAATTAAATTTAATTTTATAGTTGATATATATAATGTTATTTGTTATAATTATAACTTATTTTTTGTTACCACACTATTGCATTAGGTTAAATCTTGTAACAACAGATGTGCGTAAAATAAAAAATAAATAACTTTTTGTTATTTAAATTACTGAAATTTAGCATTTAATATGCTTAATTATTTATAAAAACCGATTACGAAGTGAAATATGATGTCACAAGCGGGATTCGAACCCGCGCCTATTGGCCTACATCATATTTCACTTCGTAATCGGTTTTTATAAATAATTAAGCATATTAAATGCTAAATTTCAGTAATTTAAATAACAAGGTTGTGTCATCGTTTAATACAATTCTAACTGTAAAGTTTGAAGTATTAAGCCTATTACAATGTGTAAACATTGTCGGGTAGATAGCATACCGTCACCTTAAGACGTAAATATGATACAAAGTGAAATTTGCATGTCCTACAATTAGTCACGGTAGTGTAGTGGCAGCACGATTGGGCCGGAATCCCAATAGGCGCGGGTTCGAATCCCGTTTGTGACATCATATTTCACTTCGTAATCGGTTTTTATAAACTTTTTGTTACCTTTTAATGCAAATACAATTAATATTTCAGTGCAATATGATATTGTTTATAATAAAAATAAAACAAATATAAAATTCAAATCGTTATATCAAATACCTAACAAATATATATCTAAGATACAATTTTAACCTCGACTGAAATCGTAATTTCGCTTACCATTGATCCGTCTATTGCTTTTGTTTTTTATACACCCACATGCTCTTTTATTACGAGTTCGCGATGCAGCTGCAACACTGTAAATAAAGCTTAAATTGGAGTTTTCAAATATAGCGGGTCGTGATACGGTTTTATATGATGTTGACGTACCTAACTTTTGCAATGATACTCTAGAGTTTATATGCTAATAATATCTGATATTATCTGAGTATAAAACTATACCTACAGTTTTATTGATATTCTAAAAAATCATTTGCCCTGTGTGTGTGACTTATTAATACCACCACTTACTTTCCCAAGGGAGTTATAAAAAATATTTAAAGTTTCCTGGAAAAAATGTGCTGCCAATTGCGATCGCTACCGCCTGTTGAGCGTGGGGATTATATCATTATCATCCTTATGTGAGAACGTCTGTATTATACATCAACAGGCTGAAGAAAGTTTAAATAGTAAGGATTATTATGTTTAATATTCTATTAAATTTACATCAAAAGTCTTTCCATTTCTATCGTCGTTATAAAGCATCATTCTCCTACTCTTATCCCAATTACTTGGGGTCGATTTTTATGAAATATAATTACAATGAATGCTAGAAATCCACTAACACGATTTGTCGGTGCCAAGCTTAAATTTTCAAAAAATAATAAGCTTAATGATATACACATAGGGTGAAAAATTTATAAAATCAAATTATTAAAGGAAATAAGAATTAAAAGATGTATTCAGACCACTATAACGCCACAAATTTAATACCATTTGACACAATCGTGAACGACGTCTGTCCGTATGGATTAATCGCTTAACCGCTTACGCGTTCAGATCACTTCAGTCACAAGCACGGCGTGGTTTGAATACCATATAGTATACCTATTTGGCTTATAGTATAATATAGTAGGCGATATAGTATGCCTAATTGGCTAACTAACTAACATGATGATCTACGAACAATATTTTTCACGTGCTACAGGATTCATTTGTTTTCTTTTTCATTATTAAACAACTTTAATTTTCAAGCCAGTTCAAAATTTAAATAAAACTCTGATAAGTTGCCTATATGGTTACTAGAATTTGAAGTAACAAATCGTTCCATTTTTAAAATACACGATAGATATGAATTTACATAATATGTATTTATTTGACTGCTAAAACACAACAGATATGGATTTTCATACATTTTTTACCGGCCGCTGCTCACAAGTATTTGGTCAGTACAGCAATATCGATTTATCTCGAAGAAGGTAGTCTCAAAATAATGCACAAATTTCCAAACATGTTTGAGAAAAGTAATATATATGTATGGATATATTTATAAAACAAAAGGTACAATAATAAATTAGAATAAAAACAGGTGCTTAAAATAATTACTATGTATGAAATCTATTTTTGCAAATAACAAATCCTTCGCCCCTGCCCGAATCCCCCCCTATAAGATATGTGAATTATGTTTATCACAAAGGGTCGAGATCATTCTACGTATCCGACATGATCCGTTAACTTATAACATACCAAATCTCGCAATTTCCGAACTAAGTATAATAAGTAAGCTAATAGAAATGAGGCTTTAAATCAGACATTCGGATAAAGATATTAATCACAATAACAGTTAAGGCAAACAGTTTTATTCTTAACTTTAAAACAGTCATTAGTTATTTGACTGAGAAGCAGCGTAGGTCCAAAAATAAACTTTTGATTGCTTGAATTTTAGCTTAAGACTTCACAACAATGCTAATGGGTACTCGACTCTATTTGTTTCTGAAGTTACTCAGAAGCACAAACTGTATAGGTTTAAATGGCAATCGTCTATGTGAGTATCGTAGATTTAATTCTCATGTATTACGGTTATTTTGTATAGCTGTGTGATAGCGGCTAAGAATACTACCAACCCTTACTTTGCTTGTGGAATTTAGAAAAAGATGACTAAGAGCCTTATAACGACCTGGGCCAACTCCATCTGATGCCGTGTGGTCAACAATTACATTCCCAAGAAGGGTTGAGGTCTGGCAGGCGGCCGGTCATAAAACTTTTGCCAATAACTTTTTCAATATGTACTATGAAAGAAGAGTACATATTATATCGACCTCAAGTAATTGGGATAAGAGTAGGAGAATGATGATATAACGGTTATTTGTAAGATCCACAATTAGTTTTTTTCCCTTTCAATGTAATTTCTATAATCATCATCATCTTAGCTTATAAGCTACTACAACCTACTGCTGGTTTCAAAATTTTGACCCAATGTGAAAACATTCGACCCACTATGATCGACGGGTTGCTTAGGGATTTTTTTTTAAGCTTCTCACTCTTGTAAAGATACATGTAATCTGACTAAGGTATATGACATGCATTAACATGTATGTTAATGCATGTCATATACCTTAGTCATCTCTTACAACAACCATGAGTACGATATGATTTGATGATTTGAATTTCTTCTCTGTCACCACGCCTAATTTGTATTTGTTAATTAAATGATTTTAAAATAACTGCGATTTAAATATTTTATTTATTAAGTAACATTTATCTACTTCTTTATGGTTTTTCCTACCTTTATCCTCAGAGCGATAAGAATAGGTATAAACATTCACATTTTATTACAAATACAAAATTTTACTTTATAATAAATAATAGATCTAAGGTTAAATATAATCATTGTGGAATCTGGTCCAACCATTTCTGTTCTTTTTTGTTTTTTTTTGTTATTGTTGTATTTAACTTTTAAAAAATAAATCTTTACTCAAAGGGCATCGCACTGGAGCTTAAATGGTCTAAATATGTATCCAATAATATTAAGAAAACATGTAATTTAAAAAAAAATGACGAGCCCGCTGATTTTCTTGCCGGATCTTCTCAGTTTGTGGCGGCTTTCCGATCCGGTGGTAGATTAATTTAAAAAAAATATGTAATATTGACAATATGTAAGTGCCCTTTTAGGGCTTATGCATAATAAATGATTTGATTTGATCTAGCATCTACCTTTTGTCTTTATCGTCTACTTGTTAACTTATCTTTAGCTATACATACATACATATCATCACGCCATATCCCTTGCAGGGTAGGCAGATAACTCTATCCTTGCATACTTCACTCGCTTCTGCAATATTCATAATTCTCTTCATACACGCTCGCCGGTTTCGGTGACTCTTGACTCCACCTTCTTTCAGTACGTGACCAATCTGATCTAGATAGGTGAGTCTCGGTCTCCCTCGGTACCTACATCCTTCCACTTTCGCATTGTATATCTTCTTAACCAGACGTTCGTTCGGCATTCTTTCCACATGTTCGAACCATCGGAGCATTCCCTTTCGCATCTTTACACCAATACTCTCTTTCATACCTACACGCTCTCTTACGTCGTCGTTGCGAATGCGGTCGGTCAGCCTAACTCCACAGATTTTCCATAGAGATCACGTTTCGGCCTTCCGGCCGGTGCTGATGCAGTGGTTGGAACGGCGGCACGGGGTGCTCTCCTTCCGACTGGTGCAGGTTTTGACGGGGCATGGTTGCTTCGCCAAATACCTGTACACGGTCGTCAGGAGGGAGAGTACATCGTCCTGCCACCACTGCGATTGCGACGAGAATACGGCGCAGCATACGTTCGAGGCTTGTGCCGCTTGGGCAGAGCAGCGCCATGAACTCGTCGCAATCATCGGTGCCGACCTGACGCCGCCGACCATCGCCAGGGCGATGCTCGACGCGACGAAGGTGGCTCCCCATCGTTGAGTGAGATAGCCACCTGGTGCGAGGACGCCCGCCGAGACGTCAACGCCCGTTGGGTTACGCGGCTGGAGAGGCCTAGACTAGACGTTACCGTTGAGGCCCTCCGGCCCGTACTGATGGAATGGATGGAGCGGCGGCACGGGGTCCTCACTTACCGACTGGTGCAGGTGTTGACGGGGCACGGGTGCTTCGGCAAATACCTGCACACGGTCGTGTATAGGGAATGGACTCCGGCTATGGTGACAACCATTGCGGTAGTGACGAGGACACGGCGCAACATACGCTCGAGGAATGTTCGGGCTGGGACGGGCAGCGCCGTGACCTCGTCGCTATCATCGGTGCCGACCTGACGCTGCCGGCTGTCGCGAGGGCGATGGTCAACAGCGTCAGAAACTGGGACGCGGTCGCCGCCTTCTGCGAGGCTGTCATCTCGCAGAAGGAGACGGCGGAACGAGTCCGGAAGGATTCCCGCGACCCGGGCCGCCGCCAGCGGCTGGGGCGGCGCAGGCGCGAATACCTGCGCCTGATGCCGCCCTAACCCAGGCTTCGGGTGATCGGACCGGGGAATTGTCTGGTCACCCGACGTGAGGCCACCGCGTGAGGGCGACGCCCCGACGGCGAAATCTGTCGGGGCGACGACGAGAGGAACCCGCGAGGGTAAACCGCCGGGCGGACCACCGAAGACAAAGATCGGGTACCGGTGGTCCGCTCGCACGGCGAAGAGAGAGGAGTTTTACGGTGGGTCTATGGGGTCGCGCGCCGCCTTTCCGTCTCCCCGGACCGATTTGGCGGGGCGAGACGCATCCATAGTCCACCAATAAAAAAAAAATAAAAAAAAAAATAAATAAATAAAAAGAGCGATGCTGGACAGCGTCAGGAACTGGGACGCGGTCGCAGCCTTCTGCGAGGCAGTAGTCTCGCGGAAGGAGGCGGCGGAGCGCGTGCGCGAGTAGCGTCTCCTCGACGACGGGAACCGCCGCCGGCGACTGGGGCGGCGTAGGCGCGATTACCTGCGCCTGATGCCGCCCTAGCCGAGGCCGCAGGTGACTGGACCGGGGAGTTAGTCCGTCATCCGCCGAGAGGCTGATCGCGCGAGGAGGAACCGACGTCCGCCCACCCAGACGTCGCTCAAGGAGAGGGTACCCCTCAAGGGGTATTCCGTCGGGCCGGCCACTGACGACAAGTTCACGCTGCTCCAGCGGCCGGTCCAACGACGTAGGCGAGGTTCATGGGTGGGTTACGGGTATACGTGCGTACGCCCCTCTGTTGCCCTGGACGGAGTGGTGCGACAAGAGCACCGACCATAACCCAGTTCAAAAAAAAAAAGAGATTGCATTTCGACCGCATTAATTTTGATTTCATGCTCTTTTCTTATAGTAATGTTGGGACAAACACTGCGTTATGTATTGCTACACGTGCCTTCTGGCTGAGGTGGTGGCTACCAAGAAGTTGTCCCAACGCTCCGTTCACTCTATTTCCCGCATTTACTTTTCGCTCTATATCAGTGGTGTACCTTCCATCTCGGCTAAAACCATATCCAAGATATACAAATTCATCCACTTGCTCTAGTACATCATTACCTATTTTTACACTTACATCTGTTCTGGCTTCATCTCTTTCAAAGACCATTATTTTGGTTTTGCTCACATTCTCACGTAGACCCTTATCTTTAGCTATATATCTACCATAATAACTAATAGCTTGATCCTCCCCTCAATGGGTATATATGTGATGCGAAAATTATGACTGGGAAGTTCCAGGAAATAGATATTACCATAGTGGCTATGAATTTGAAAAGAATATGATTGTTATAATATATTTTATATTATTAATCTGTCACTACAACCAAAAAGTAGTCAAAATATAATTATTTTCTTTTCCGTTCATATTCCTATTAGGTATGTGGCGTAAGTCTATGTCAATATATAATGCTATCCTGAACGAAATGGCATTTTCTTTTCCTAATTACGTGAACAAAAATAAGTTATTTTCACAGATAACAAAGATTAAAATAATTATTATATAGAAATATATTTTCCGTGTGGTGACGGAGTAAGAATACAATTCACCATCTCCTCTCTCTTTTCAGTGGGTATCGTAAAACACCATTAAAAGATATAATAAGAATATGGCATATATTCAAGAGAAGGAAAACTCGAATCAAAACGCTATACCACACCTCTGACCAGCGCGTTGTAGTAGGTTAATTTCCCTCTCACTGTGGAGGAGACTACTACCCAACAGTGGGACATATGTGGACTGAGATGATAATGATGACAGAATATACAAAGCATAAATTATTTTAAAATCATAAAGAATGTTATATATAATTATATATGATATTTTTATTAAATCACAGCTTTTGTATAATTTTGTACACTTTTTCATATCATGACGGGTTAAGAATGCAATGTACCACTACCTACTGCTTCTCGTAGGCACGGTAACAAGCGGCTGAGAAAAAGAGCAGCAGCATTTGCCTGAACAACTTATAACACATAATTGCGCTCACTAATCCACTTATTAAGTACAGTGGTTATAGCATTATTACTCTTTGAGGAAAACTGGATTATGCAGCGACTGTCGATAGGCTATCGATTTTCACCAAGTATTTCCGTGTGGTGACGGTGAAAAAATACAATTCACCATTTCTGAACGATAAGTGATCGTAAGATACGACTAAGGTATAGCCGATAACATCACTATGAGAGAAAGAAAGCTCCAAATAAAATTTTATACTAACTCGTCTGTCCAAGGAACTCAATTAATTCCTCGCCTCCGTCCTTTAAGTGGATCGACCTCAACGGCATATGAGTGAAGATGAAATACTGATAAAACATATAGGCATAATGATTGCTGTAAAATATTACTAAAAGTGGGCTATTAAGCAGTATACGAACTTACATTTACTTTTTTAGCTTATATGAGAAGAAGAGTAAGAAAACACAAAATAAAGTATTATGCCTAATTTATTAGTCATCATAATATGACATTCCTATTATGAAGCTCACTGTCATAAGAGTTATGCTGTGGGGCTACGAATAGGTACTACCAACCCTTACTTTGCTCGTGGATGTCGTAAAAGACGACTAAAAGCCTTATAACAACCTGGGCCATCACCATTTGATGCCGTTTGGTCAACAATTACATTTTCAAAGAGGGTTGACGTCTGGCAGGCGGCCGGTCATAAAATTGATGGCAATAACTTTTACAATATGTACTATGAAAGAGGAGTACATGTTGTATCAACCCCATGCAATTGGGATAAGAGTAGGAGAATGATGATGATGTCATACGAGTAAAATTTTTGTAACCTGTATTTAAAGAAAAATTAGATTATTCTTATGCTCCACGAAAATTACTATGATTGTGTGACTCAATTTTAGAAAACAAATTATAAGTGGACAACATCAAATTACAAAGTTGGATTTTTCTTAGAATATTCTCCAAGAAGTTTTAATTTTAAACTTTAAACTATCTTGAACTATCACAAAGTTTATTTAAGTTGGCTCCCAATCTAAGTTGATGCCACTGATATCCAGTATATACTCATTCCTTATGCCATTTGACCTCCATAACTTAACCAGTTTCGAAGAATTCTCAAGTTTCTGTTCGTTGTAGTAGCTGTCAAAGATATTAGACCGACAATGAAGCCCGAAGGCTTGTTTTTAGAGGTACAAAGTTTAAGTTTATTGCTTAGCTATATAATAATAATAACTAGTGTATAATATTATGATCTATTAATAATTACTGGTCGAATAATTATTGATATTACATCAAGTTAGTTAAGTTAAGTTCTTATTGGTGATGAACTAAGTATATTATTCACCCTCCACTGCTCCTTTCCCATTGGTGTCAATAATGACTATAAGATAGCATCTGTTCGAGAAGGAAATTTCAGAAAAGGAACCTCTAACGGGCTATCTCATCTCACCGCGTGAGGGCAACGCCTCGACGGCGAAAGCTGTCGGGGCGTCGACGAAAGAGGAACCCGAGAGGGTATACCGCCGGGCGGGCCACCGAAGACAAAGATCGGGTACCGGTGGTCCGCTCGCACGGCGAAGAAGAGGTGCTTGCAGGGTGGGTTAATGGGGTTGCGCGCCGCCTCTTCCGTCACCCCGGACCGATTTGGCGGGGTGCGACGTCCATAGTCCACCACAAAAAAAAAAAAAAAAAAAAAAAAAGGGGGCTATCTCATCTGACCAATAGGGAATAATAAACCTTTTTCTACCACTATGGAGAAGGCCCTGTCCAATAGTGAAATGTATATGGATTGAATAAAATTATAATAACTGGTAATATATAATTATAATAACTAATAGTTACTATCAGAGATATTAAACACTCATTGTCATCGTCTTGCTCTTATCCCACTTACTCGGGGTTGACGAAATATGTACTCTTCTTTCATCATATATATTAGGTAGGTAAAGGTAGGTAATAGTTTTATACCCGGTCGCCTGCTTGACGTCAGCCCTCGTTGGAAATGTAATTGTTGACAAGAAGACATCTGATGGAGATGCCCTAGGTAAATATAGCACTCTTATTCATCTTTCACGACACCCACAAGCGATGTAAGGATTGATAGTATTCGAAGCCACTACACACCATAATCTACTAATAGGTAATATTTAAAAAATGTCATTTTGAATATTGCTTAGATCATTCGAATTTTAAATAATAAATAGCAAGAGATATAGCTAAAATGTGGTAATTATGGATTTGTTACATATATAACCTAGCAACGTTTATTCGGTTAACATAATGACTTCTAATGTTTACGCGAGTATTACACATTTGAAATAAAACTACTTTTACGGATTCTATCGCGTTTGTATTTGATTTATAATTTCCCGACGTTTCGAACACTTTACAGTGATCATGGTCACGGGAGGACTGAGCTGTCTTACGTCCAATATGTCATTGTTATTACAGAAATTTATTTATATCTACCCTATAGGATATTAAATTTTGACCCACATTTTTATACAAAATTAATACAATTCATTGCCAGTACAAAAAGAGAATGATTCTATATATAAAGTTTATGTTGTTTATGATTTTTTTATTATTAAGGTATTTAATTTATGATAATTATTATTGTGGCAATTTTACAATTTTTACAAAACTAACAAAAACTATTCAGCTACTACCGGATCGGAACGCGGCCACTCTGAGAAAGATCCGGCGAGAAAACTCAGGAGGCATGATACTAATTTTATTATTGAATTTTTGAGTGGCGGCCTACTTTATCTTACTAAAATTAATTAAATTAAAATTTAACTATTATTGTGGGTCAAATCTATACAATAAGTGCTCACAGTGTCTTGCAGAGTCTGCAAGACACTGTGAGCGGTAGGTAGTAGCTGAATAGTTTTTGTTAGTTTTGTAAAAATTGTAAAATTGCCACAATAATAATTATCATAAATTAAATACCTTAATAATAAAAAAATCATAAACAACATAAACTTTATATATAGAATCATTCTCTTTTTGTACTGGCAATGAATTGTATTAATTTTGTATAAAAATGTGGGTCAAAATTTAATATCCTATAGGGTAGATATAAATAAATTTCTGTAATAACAATGACATATTGGACGTAAGACACCTCAGTCCTCCCGTGACCATGATCACTGTAAAGTGTTCGAAACGTCGGGAAATTATAAATCAAATACAAACGCGATAGAATCCGTAAAAGTAGTTTTATTTCAAATGTGTAATACTCGCGTAAACATTAGAAGTCATTATGTTAACCGAATAAACGTTGCTAGGTTATATATGTAACAAATCCATAATTACCACATTTTAGCTATATCTCTTGCTATTTATTATTTAAAATTCGAATGATCCAAGCAATATTCAAAATGACATTTTTTAAATATTACCTATTAGTAGATTATGGTGTGTAGTGGCTTCGAATACTATCAATCCTTACATCGCTTGTGGGTGTCGTGAAAGATGAATAAGAGTGCTATATTTACCTAGGGCATCTCCATCAGATGTCTTCTTGTCAACAATTACATTTCCAACGAGGGCTGACGTCAAGCAGGCGACCGGGTATAAAACTATTACCTACCTTTACCTACCTAATATATATGATGAAAGAAGAGTACATATTTCGTCAACCCCGAGTAAGTGGGATAAGAGCAAGACGATGACAATGAGTGTTTAATATCTCTGATAGTAACTATTAGTTATTATAATTATATATTACCAGTTATTATAATTTTATTCAATCCATATACATTTCACTATTGGACAGGGCCTTCTCCATAGTGGTAGAAAAAGGTTTATTATTCCCTATTGGTCAGATGAGATAGCCCCCTTTTTTTTTTTTTTTTTGTTTTTTTTGTGGTGGGCTATGGACGTCGCACCCCGCCAAATCGGTCCGGGGTGACGGAAGAGGCGGCGCGCAACCCCATTAACCCACCCTGCAAGCACCTCTTCTTCGCCGTGCGAGCGGACCACCGGTACCCGATCTTTGTCTTCGGTGGCCCGCCCGGCGGTATACCCTCTCGGGTTCCTCTTTCGTCGACGCCCCGACAGCTTTCGCCGTCGAGGCGTCGCCCTCACGCGGTGAGATGAGATAGCCCGTTAGAGGTTCCTTTTCTGAAATTTCCTTCTCGAACAGATGCTATCTTATAGTCATTATTGACACCAATGGGAAAGGAGCAGTGGAGGGTGAATAATATACTTAGTTCATCACCAATAAGAACTTAACTTAACTAACTTGATGTAATATCAATAATTATTCGACCAGTAATTATTAATAGATCATAATATTATACACTAGTTATTATTATTATATAGCTAAGCAATAAACTTAAACTTTGTACCTCTAAAAACAAGCCTTCGGGCTTCATTGTCGGTCTAATATCTTTGACAGCTACTACAACGAACAGAAACTTGAGAATTCTTCGAAACTGGTTAAGTTATGGAGGTCAAATGGCATAAGGAATGAGTATATACTGGATATCAGTGGCATCAACTTAGATTGGGAGCCAACTTAAATAAACTTTGTGATAGTTCAAGATAGTTTAAAGTTTAAAATTAAAACTTCTTGGAGAATATTCTAAGAAAAATCCAACTTTGTAATTTGATGTTGTCCACTTATAATTTGTTTTCTAAAATTGAGTCACACAATCATAGTAATTTTCGTGGAGCATAAGAATAATCTAATTTTTCTTTAAATACAGGTTACAAAAATTTTACTCGTATGACATCATCATCATTCTCCTACTCTTATCCCAATTGCATGGGGTTGATACAACATGTACTCCTCTTTCATAGTACATATTGTAAAAGTTATTGCCATCAATTTTATGACCGGCCGCCTGCCAGACGTCAACCCTCTTTGAAAATGTAATTGTTGACCAAACGGCATCAAATGGTGATGGCCCAGGTTGTTATAAGGCTTTTAGTCGTCTTTTACGACATCCACGAGCAAAGTAAGGGTTGGTAGTACCTATTCGTAGCCCCACAGCATAACTCTTATGACAGTGAGCTTCATAATAGGAATGTCATATTATGATGACTAATAAATTAGGCATAATACTTTATTTTGTGTTTTCTTACTCTTCTTCTCATATAAGCTAAAAAAGTAAATGTAAGTTCGTATACTGCTTAATAGCCCACTTTTAGTAATATTTTACAGCAATCATTATGCCTATATGTTTTATCAGTATTTCATCTTCACTCATATGCCGTTGAGGTCGATCCACTTAAAGGACGGAGGCGAGGAATTAATTGAGTTCCTTGGACAGACGAGTTAGTATAAAATTTTATTTGGAGCTTTCTTTCTCTCATAGTGATGTTATCGGCTATACCTTAGTCGTATCTTACGATCACTTATCGTTCAGAAATGGTGAATTGTATTTTTTCACCGTCACCACACGGAAATACTTGGTGAAAATCGATAGCCTATCGACAGTCGCTGCATAATCCAGTTTTCCTCAAAGAGTAATAATGCTATAACCACTGTACTTAATAAGTGGATTAGTGAGCGCAATTATGTGTTATAAGTTGTTCAGGCAAATGCTGCTGCTCTTTTTCTCAGCCGCTTGTTACCGTGCCTACGAGAAGCAGTAGGTAGTGGTACATTGCATTCTTAACCCGTCATGATATGAAAAAGTGTACAAAATTATACAAAAGCTGTGATTTAATAAAAATATCATATATAATTATATATAACATTCTTTATGATTTTAAAATAATTTATGCTTTGTATATTCTGTCATCATTATCATCTCAGTCCACATATGTCCCACTGTTGGGTAGTAGTCTCCTCCACAGTGAGAGGGAAATTAACCTACTACAACGCGCTGGTCAGAGGTGTGGTATAGCGTTTTGATTCGAGTTTTCCTTCTCTTGAATATATGCCATATTCTTATTATATCTTTTAATGGTGTTTTACGATACCCACTGAAAAGAGAGAGGAGATGGTGAATTGTATTCTTACTCCGTCACCACACGGAAAATATATTTCTATATAATAATTATTTTAATCTTTGTTATCTGTGAAAATAACTTATTTTTGTTCACGTAATTAGGAAAAGAAAATGCCATTTCGTTCAGGATAGCATTATATATTGACATAGACTTACGCCACATACCTAATAGGAATATGAACGGAAAAGAAAATAATTATATTTTGACTACTTTTTGGTTGTAGTGACAGATTAATAATATAAAATATATTATAACAATCATATTCTTTTCAAATTCATAGCCACTATGGTAATATCTATTTCCTGGAACTTCCCAGTCATAATTTTCGCATCACATATATACCCATTGAGGGGAGGTACATTTATTACACTTAAAATAAAATTAGTTTTATGATTTTTATCGCATTATATTTGATTTTTATTTACACGACGATGATCCTCCCGTTATCATGATCACTGTAAAGTGTTCGAACCGTCGGGCAATTAGAAATCAAATACAAACGCGATAGAATCCATAAAAATAGTTTTGTTTCAAATAAATAATTCTTCTAGTTAACGAAAATTACTATATTACATAATGTTGGTCAGACGGATTGTGGCAAAGGATTTTATTTCGAGATTTCCTTATCTTGCAGTGATGTTCTAAGTTCCCGTGTAGCGTGCCTGCGCTTTATATAATCCAATTATCAAAGACCCTTATTATCTCCATAAATTCATAGAATAGATAGAGTATATGTTCAGTTCTAATGAACATAACGAGATATTATCTCAATAGCTTTTTGTTATCTTTTAAGATACTCGAGGGGCTTAAGTTGTAATTATGCAAAATATCATTAAATCCGTTCTATATCTATTGAGAAATGAAGCAAGAAATTCACAATTAAAAATAATTGCTGAGTTTATTTAATATGAGTGGCTGTGTGATAGCGGCGAGTAATACCTACTATCAACCCTTACTTTGCTCGTGGATGTCAAAAAAGACGGTTAAGAGATTTTTATCGACCTGGGCCAACCCCACTTGATGCCGTCAGGTCAATAATTACATTCTCAAGGAGGGTTGACATCAGGCAGGCAGCCGGTCATATGACTATTGGCAATAAATTTGAAATATGTACGCTGGAGACAGAGTACATATTTTGTCGACCCCAAGTAATTGGGATAAGAGCAGAACGATTTAATATGTATATATTTTATTTTATAAATACATTATAGATTATAAACTATTCTTTGCAACCTAATAGCAATGTTAAAGACAAAGCGGTCGCTAGAAAAGCTAATTCCAGCAAAATATATTCACATTGGTTTTTTTTTTTACTTTAAACGGATTAAAACGAGGTAGCAACGACTATAAATCCTTGGATTAAACTAACCTCTCTAGAGATTGCAATCTTTCGGTCGGCTGGTGCCCGCCATCGATAATTGTACCGATAACCGATATTCTCGAAAAACGTCTCAAAAAGATCTCAGAGTTCATAGCAGTAGTTCGATAACTTTAACTTAAGAATGTATTCTAAATTATAAAGTTATCTGTAAAAGTTCCAACTCTTTTTTCAAAGACAGCCTCATTCTTGTATAGCAGGGAACTAATTTACCTAAATTACCTACCTTGTACCTACAAGTATTTTTTTTTTTTTTTTTAATCTTTATTTATTTAGGAGCTATTAGCCTCAAGGCCATGCCAGCTCCATTATACCCTAAATGGTACAAGTATAAAATAAAGAATTAAACAGACTTTAAAAAATCAATATGCAGATTTATAACTGCTTTATCCGTGTGGTGACGGAGTAATAATACTATTCACCACCCCATATCTTACCAGTATCGTACGAGACGAATAAGGGATATAAAACGCATATAACATCTACGCGAGAGAAGGAAAATTCGGCACAAAACCCTATACCAACACGTCTGACCAGCGTGGTAGGTATAGTAGGTTAATTTCCCTCCCATTACGGAGGAGGCCCGAGCCCAACAGTGGGACATTTATGGGCTGTGATGATGAACTGCTTTACGTGAGAATATAATCTGTGACACAAGAGCTCACACCTATTTAAAGAACTATATTTTGCTGTGCAAAAGTGCTACAAACATCAGATCAGAAGTAAAAAGAAATAAACTTATTTTAAAACTGATCCTTATAACATACACCAGTTTAGTAAAGTCCACAATTGAACATTGACATAACTAATAATAGTGTATTAATTCTCAGAGTTGATATGAAGTTGGTTGATAACAAAGTTGGTATTATTAGTTTCCCAGGAGAATGCAGTTGTCTATTTTCTTTACGACCCTTCGATCTCCACAAAAAATTAAGGAAAGTAACCTTGTACTCTGAAACTATCACCACTAAATTAACTATATACAGAAAAAAATCGCCCTAAAGCAAATCTGAGACAGATTAATTTTCTGTAGACATTGTGATGGTTTTAAATGAATGCTGCAATGCAGACTTGTTCACTTTTAGTTAATGGCTTTCTCTAGCTAAATATCTATATTTTATAACATCTATGCAATGGATTCTGATAAAGCTAAAAATAGAAGGATGTAAACAGAATGTGTCTTAAAACAATATATCCAATCATCAGCTATCCATCAGCTTAGCCATGTAACGGGCAAATCAGTTATTCCACTAAGGGGGATTCATTTTATAATCACTGCGCTTGGTAGATGGTTGCGTGGTTACAATTGATGTAATAAGGGCCCAGAAGAGTACTTGCAGTCCACTAACCTAGTGCCAGTCTCCTAATTTAGTGGTTGAAATTTAAAATAACACATTAGTAAATAGCTTATTTTGAGATGATTCGTTTTCTTTAGCTATTTAATTTAGTGAGTAAGTGTATAAGTCATTATTAGTGTTTTTCCTTCAGGTGTCCTACAATTATATTAAACGAAAGTGTCTTTGAAATACTAATTCCACATAGAAGTTCTTTTTCCTTTGATTCATTCATACACCTATTGGGCAAGAGACTCTTTTACATTTCAAGTGAAACTGGTCTACAATAATATTGCATAAGTTGTGTGATCATATTTTTTTTTTATTGCTTATGGTGGCAAACGAGCAAGTAGCACACCTGATGGTAGGTGTTACTGCCGCACATGAACCTTTGCAATACCAAAGGTATAGCTAGGCCACTGCCTACCAAAACCCCAAACTCACCCAGTTGAGCTTCCGGCTTTTTCGCTCACCGAATGAAACGCAATAGCATTTTGCCATTACTCAGACAGACCGGTCCGCAATCGTAGGCAGAACTGTCAAGAGCCTGTGTCCTGTGTACCACTAAAAATATATATTTTTATTTAAAATTTTGTTTGTCTTGCTGCTTATAGGGTTATAATTAATTAACCTGTATGATGATGTAATATTGAGTTCTTATTTTGTCAACAGAAAACGGCTGACGGATTAGGTATAGCAGTTTATAATAATTGTACTACCTTAATTACCAACCCCTTATTTCAATCCCAAAAGGTTCACAGATACATTGACGTTGGGATAAAACTCTATCTATCGCTTTGGTTACAAACAACAAGTCAATAAAAAAATAAATTTAAAGTGGACGTCAAATATACTTATCGTCTAACTTTAATATATATTGACAAGTTACCAACTCTTATTATTAGAAACGGTAATGAAGAAAAGTTTTGAAATTACATGAGAATTATAAAACTCACTACTAAGTCGACGTTACTTAATCTTAAAGGTATGTGACATTGGAAAATTTTATTAATATCTGGAATGCAATAATTATTTTAATAATTATTTTGTATAAGTTAAAATCTATATATTATATTTATTTTTTAATTAAAAATTATAACAACATATTAATATATAGAGTGGGAATTTTGGATCAGGCAAAATAAAATTTGTTGGAATTTATTGAAGCGTTTGCTTGATTATTGAAGATTTCGGGCGATTTTTAAGTGTAATCTCTAAATGATCATTATGCCTGGTTAGTAGTTTGCCTTCTAATCTTGGAATCATCATGTAGCGAAATGTAAATAGTTGTTTTTGCTTTTACCTAAAACCTTAAAGGCATGATTTTCTAAAAAAAAAGCTGCGCACATAATTTTAGAAAATCATCAGTTTTCATTCATTCGTGAGTCTATTAATGTCTATTTTGTTACATAAGCCTTAGTGGGTTGCTGATGATAGTCAGGTATGTGCTGCTATTCCGACATGTAATAGTAGGTGATGATATGACGAATTTTTAATTCATCACGGAACGATTGTTATTAGTTTTCTTTATAGCTGTGTTACACTATTGCATAACCTTTTTATAATAATAGTGAGCATTAAAAAAAAAGTAAAGGAAAAAAGTTAAAAGATTGAAAAAGCCCGATTCTACGTTAACCTTTATGGATGGGTAAAAGCCATTTGCCTCTTGGAAGAGATATGCGCAATGTTAGATACATTGCGCATATTAGTTACAAAGACAGGCGAAAGATTAAAATATGAAACACAAAAATTCATATTTTTTTTATAAAATGTATTGCTATAAACATTACTTGTGAATTTCGTAAATACCGACTCAGAATTACACCAATTTGTATCAATCTCAGCTAAAATAGGAGGCATTGTCAATGATTGCGTTCCAGGTTGACATGAGATAAACGCCGTGTCGGATATCTCCAAAACTAAGTTAAAACTCTAAGAAGCTTGTATTGATATTGTAGCATCTCTCTTAAAGCAAATAAAATTACTGTGTAATAATTATAAATTACGCAGAACCCTTTTTTTTTGTAGTGGTCTATGGTGTGGTCAGGTGTCAAGCTTGCTGAGCGATAGGAAGCCACTCTCGTCACGTACTGAAGACATCCGCCGGTAGAGATCGGAGAGCATGTCCGCCTCTAAGTCCCACGGGAGTGTGTGGTAACCGCGGCTGGCTCTGACCCCCATGACTCTCTGTGGACGCCACAGAAGAGCCCTGACTTGGACGATCAGACCTCGCCCACACAGGTGTAACGTACATCGCCATCGAGCGGATCACCCTCACGTACAACCATCGGCCCTCACAGTTGGGTCCACCAACGTTCGGCATGAGCCGTGATAGGACCGACCAGCCGGTGAGCAACTCTGTGGAAATGTTCCCGGAACCACCAACGCGCGTACCAGGCTCAAATACTTTATATAATACAGGTCCCCTACGCATTCAAACTCATAAGTGAGACCAATTACATTAAGTCAATTATTTATCATAAAAAGTCTTAATATAACATCAATTAGTCAATTAATCATTAGAGTTTTATGGAAAATAGCAATAAAATAGTGAAACTAAATCTTGTTTATATATACTCGTATAATGCAGGCACATACAGTAGAGAAATGATGAGAATATAAATATTTCTAATTTAATCTCTATCGTTATCCTCTATTGATATCGTTTATCCCAGTTACTTGGTGTCGACACAGTATGTGCTCTTATTTCGTAGTACATATTGTATAAGTTATTGGCAATAGTTTTATGACCGGCCGCCTGCCAGACATCAACCCTCCTTGGGATTTCAATCGTGGACCAAACGGCATCAGATGAAGTAGGTTCAGATCTATATAAAACTCTTAATCATCTTTTACGACATCCAGGAGCAAAGTAAGGGTTGGTTAAGGTTAAGTTCAATTGTTCTTAACCGTTACCACACAGCTAACTAAGAAATTATAAATCACAAAAATATATCTATTATTCAAAAATAATGCCTTATTACCTTAGGTTTTTAAAACAATACAGTATTATTTCTTATCAATTTATTATACACGTGGTATACACGTGGTGCATTTCATTTAAATTATTAAAATAAATATCTCAGAAAATATCAGAGATTAAAACGCAAAGTCAGAGTGAATGAAACTTAAGCGAAGCGAGGGTGAGTGGCTAGTTTTAGTTAAAAAGTAATCACATATTCATTTATTTAGAATTAATGGATCCGGAAACTAGTAAGTTATAACCGAAAGTTATCGATATAGCAACCCAAAGAAATATTAATATATTATATAGCTATCTGTGAGCATGTTAGACTTAAATTAAAAGGAAAAGAAAAGCAAACAAAACAACAGTTTGTCGGCTATAAAACGAAGTTCTTAAACAATTTGAGTGCGTTCGTAAATTCGATTGCCATATTGAAATAAATTGCTTGTAATCTTATACCCAAACAGCAGAAAACAACTGAATGAGCAATATCGGGTTACCCAAGAGGAAAGAATGGTCTCAGTTTTTGCCCTTTTGTATATTTTGTCATACGATTTAACTAAGGGAACACGAACAAAATGATTCGATAACATAGTTAAAGGCAAAAGGAAATTCACAAATATTTGTTATAAATAAATACAAAGTTTCTATGAAATCATTAAGACAAATCAATTTTATAATAGTTTTTAAAAAGGTTTATGATGGAAAGAAACGATTGTAATTTCCATATAGAAGTCAAATTACTGCTATTAGTTTCACTAATTACTAGTTTTTACAACCAGCTTTTAATTTTATGTTTATTGGAATATTTTTTATCGATGGGCGATTATATGGTACCTTTAAGCTATAAAGGAATTATCACAATATCCTGTGTTTAAAATATATAATTTTGACGTTGAAATATATCAATAAATATTGCTATTTTAAAAATATATATGTAGGTATATAACGTTAATGTGAGGTTAATTTAAACATAGTACAAAGGGTAAGACTGTATGTACTGACTCAGTACGCCATAACCATTTCCTATCTAGGTCCTCTGGATATGGTATAGGATGAAATAGAAATATACGTAAGGAGCGAAGGTGGATAATGTCATTGTAACGAAGAAAAACAAAGCTGGAAACAAATCGCAAAATAAGTAATTTTCAATGTGATCTGGTAAATCAAATTTTCCTCTCGTTTATTAATTGCTAAGTGCCATAACAATGGTACCTATTTGAGTTTTAATTAAGGAAATTAACAACCTACATTAATTAAGTACAAGGATTAATTCATCATCAACATTTTAAAGTAAATATTTATGCAAAATATTTCAAATAAAAATTATACTACCAAGTATTAACATCTGACTTTCAGTGAATATTTAAAGAAAGAACCAACAAACTTTGAATAAAGTAAACGTGGGCGTTCCGACAATGAGTACGTCAGTGACTGGCCTTTGAGCTGTCAGCCTCTTGAAGAAACCGGGGCAATTACATTGAAAACTCCCGCAATGCTATCTTTAAGAAAAATAATACTAGCTTTGAGTCAACTGACGTAAGGGGCTTATTAGCACGCCCGCTGTGACGGCCAGTAGGCTCCGCTTTGTTTTAGACTATGAAACATTATATAAATGACTTGTTTCCATGCTAAAAATAAAAAAAGAAATATTACAATAGAAAAACATTTGTAACTGACAACATTTAATATTATCTGCTGAAAAAATAATACAAACTGCCTAACCAAGACTAAAATCAAAGAAAGCGACATACGAGATATGCTATCATATTTAATGCCAAACTTCCCTTTTACTAGGAGTACAAAACTTATAACAATCAAATAATATAAAATATTAACTAGCCTAGTAACTGTAGCAAGTATAAGAAAATTACTTAACACAGAATACCACCAAGTGTTAATCACTTGATGAATCAGTGAAGCCATCGAAGCCCCGAAAGTTTACTGCTCGTGATTGGTCAATGCAGAGTAGGAGGTATGACCAAAGCCGCGGTAAACCCATTAAGATCTCAAATTACCTAGTACGCCCAAACCACGGATCGTGTGACTAATCGGTATTAAAGATGCTGTTATGTCTTAATTAAATTATTCTCATAATTCCGGAGTAATTCTGTTGTGGTCCCACAATTTTACTACGTTACAAATTTTATACAATAGAGCTATTTCTGAGGCGAATGGAAGATCGATGATGTTAATTAAGGGAGTTATACACGGAATTACATTAAAATGGAGGGTTTAGAAATACCTCGGTTTGAAAAAAAAAGGAAATGATTATTAAAATTATTATTGCATCATCCTGTTAGCACTTTACATCAATCAGTCATCTTCATCTTTAATTAAATCAGAAATAAAATTATAGGTAGGTAGAGGTAAATATTTAAGTGGTAATAGAGTTTTCTATTAGTCATAAAGAAGATAGTTTTGCTAGCTCAAACACGTGAATAGCTGAGGGAAATAAGGATCCTTTCGACCGTTAAATTTACGACTTGTCCCAAGGAAAGCCTTGTCTCCTTTCCAAGATCTCTTTTTATAATTTATTGGGTTTGTTACGACCGCACTTCCCTACTAGCTCTCATGAAAATGTATGTCTGGGTAGATGCACAATGAAAAATTTGTCATTCATGCAAAAGGGGTTTAAATAATTGAGTAAGTTTTTCTTTGTGTCTACGTGGTTGATTATATAATTGTATGTTTACTCAAATATGTTAGAGATAAAGATCATATCTGTATTAAAAACATTTTTACAATGAATCTTCGTAATTTTCAACATACCTATGTGTCATGCGGTCATGTCCAATCTTTTCGGACGGGGACTCTGCTCACTGTGTGTAAAATTTATGGAAATTGCATTGCCGCATTATGTCCGATATGAGAGTAAAAATGTAAATTCACAGAAAATATTTCCTTAAGAGAAAATTAATACATTCTGTGTTTTTATGTGCAAGTACTAGATAAATATACTATATATTTAACTTGACTATTATAATATAAAAAGATGGTCTTTCTATGCATAACTTGAATAAAATAAAATTTAAAAAATTTCTCCGTGTGATGACAGAGTAAGAAGATAATTCACCAGCCCTTTTCTGGAGCACGGGTGTTGTAAAAGACTATAAAAGAATATGATATACAGCTATAATTTTATGTCAGTCCGTCTAACCGTGGTAAGTCAAATTTCCTACTATTGGGCAAGGAGTCAAGAACCAGTAATGGGCCGTAATAAGTAGAGACGATAATGATGACGACAATAATATACGAAGTTGCAGTAAGAATCTCGTATAAAACGTGTACATAAAAATAAATATAGCCATTGCAATCTCTTTAAAGTTATAACAGGATCATAAACACAAGGATCCTTGAGGTTAAGACTTTGGCGTAATAAAAGGGAAACTTCATTAAAGTTGGTCAAAGATACTGGCCAAGTAATTCTGGACTCGGTACACGCGGACAACGCTAACTTAAAACTTAGCTGTAGTATAATATTCCAAGAACAAACTATGAAGATAAATTATATATATTAAAGTTTAAGAACATATACACTTTTATGATAAAATTCAACTTTTATTTTAGCTATTATCACTAAGGCAGCGACGAAGTGTAACTTTTTTACTGTGCACAACATATGAATTTATGATTATACTAGCTTCTGCCTACGGCTTCGCCCGCGTAAAAGGTTACTTTCCTAAAGTTTTCATCCCCTATTTTATTTTACTCTTTAAGGGTAAATTTTTGCTACATGTTAATGTTATAATTATTTATATCTAATCAATAGCCTAAAATATGTTTCAAACTTCTGACTTTAAAAATGACGATACTTCCTTACAACTTTTCATCCCACTTTACAAACCTTTTTTGCATTAGAAAGTAGCCTATGTCATTTATCAGGCTCTAGACTATTTGTGTACCAAATTTCGTTTAGATCGGTTCAGTAGTTTTGGCGTGAAAGAGCGACAGACAGACAGATAGCGTTACTTTCGCATTTATAATATTAGTATTCTTTGTAGAATAAAAGTAAGTTTGCTCAGATATTTTAATTGAACAACTTCGTTTCGTATCTTAAAAAACACCACAAAATAAGAAAAATAAAAATACTAAATATCAATAACATTACTATAAATATTAATGGCAACTGTATGGGAAATTGTAGTCTCAATAGTTGTTATGATAACTGAGGATAGATTGCAGATTGACACGCGATGTTACAAAAATAGTTGCCCAAATTGCTGATATGTATAACATACATACTGCACCGTTCTTATTTGTAGTATAGTTATAATAAAATAAATATGAACCTTCTCCGTTAAATAGGTGATTCAACTTCTTTTTTACGCAAATATTTTTTTTAAATCTATATAGTAGTTTTATTTTTACCCGACTGCAAAGGAGTGGTATTGTGTTTAACAGTCTATGTATCTATGTATGTATGTATGTATGTTTGTATGTTCCTTTGAAGCACTATATATACCAAACGCCTGGGCCGATTTTTATGATTCGCACGTCAATCGATTCCTCTTAATCCGGCGAGTGTCACTAAAGATATGACGTTATTGAAAATTCAATATGGCGACTACTGGGCGCCATATTGTGAAAAAAAAAAATTAAAGTCAACAAACTATATCGAGTGGGGTATCGTTAAATAGGTATTTAAAAATCATTTTTATTTTTCTCTCAACATTTTTCGATTTGACTGGCCGTTTAGGATCTATATCGATTTAAAGTTTCATAACAACCTTTCTCACATATACGTTTTTAGACAGTAGAAATTTACGATGAAAAGACGAAAAATTCATATAACTGGATGTGGATGGACATATACTGAAGTATCTAGTAGGTGTATTGTCCAATATACCATAGGTAGTCCTACCTAAAGTATCTAATGGCTGACGCGGTCGCCCATCTCCAATTTCTAACGATTTAGTACTCAACTTCAGTCGAAGAACTATATATAGTTAGGTACTTACCTACTTATTAACAAATAAGATAACTATAGCTAAGGTATTTATAACTAAAAAGTATAAAATTAAAAAAAATAATAAAAAAAATAAAAAAACCCGACTGCGTAAAAAGTCACCAAAACTACGTACATAATAAAAAAACTGAAAAGAAAAAAACAAGCACTTAGTTGTCCGGTGGTCTAGAATTCCATAATATATTATTCGTATATGTAGTCGCTTTCAGTGCGTATATTTGTCACGATAATCGATGCAATAAATTGCAATGATATTTATGTAAGGAGACGTTTAGCAATTGGGCGAGGGAGTACTTTTCAATGGGAGGGAGATTGACCTAGTATATCACGCTACTTACGTGGGATGATATAGGCCTCTATTTCAAGTTCACATTCATCATCATCATCACAACCCATATATGTCCCACTGCTGGGCTCTGGTCTCCTCTGTAATGGGAGGGCAATTAATCTACTATACCACGCTGGTTAGACGTGTTGGTATAGGGTTTTGTTTTGAGTTTTCCATCTCTTGCATAGATCTTATATGCGTTTTATATCCCTTAGTCGTCTCGTACAATCACCCACGGGCAAGATACGGGGTGGTGAATTGTATTTTTATTCCGTCACCACACGGATAAAGTTCAGATTCAAGTTCACATTATCGTGTAAAATTTAAAGGATCAAGCAGATAACAATAATATAGGTATTATTGCTTCGATCTTATAGATCTTAGATCACTTATTACGGTGAGGTTTTTTTATTGCTATGGTGGCTAAAGTATACTTATGGTAAGTGTTACTGCCGCTCATAGACTTTAACAATACAAATGGTACAACTGGGCCGTCTCCTACCAACCCATACCCACATAGAAAGCTGGCTTCCGGCTCTCTTGCTCACCCAACGATGTGGAATAGCATATTGCCACTGCTCACACTTGGATTTTCTGCGAGAGTGTGGTACTATCCCGGACAGCCCGGCCCGGGACTGCAGACAAAAAACTGTTAATAACTGCTATTCTCTAGGAAACATTGGTAAATATCGTTTTCAAAGATTATTTTTTTTTTTATTTTTAATTTTATTCATCTTAAAATATTGACATTCCAAATTGGACATTGATATTGTGTCGTAAAAGACGACTAAGAGCCTTACAACAAACTGGGCCAACTCCACCTGATGCCGTTTGGACAACAATTACATTCCCAAGGAGGGTTGACGTCTGGCAGTTGGCCAGTCAAACTATTGCCAATAACTTTTACAGTATGTACTATGAAAGAAGAGTACATATTGTATCGACCCCAAGTAATTGGGATAAGAGTAAGAGAATGATGAATAATATTTGTTTTTTAGTAGTAACAGAATTCCAACAAAAACACCTTTATCCTCCTCATAACATGCTCGTATTTATAGTATAATTATAAAATATATTAAAGAATTGATGATTTCTCTACAAAAATTTCCTACAAATATATTTAACTTGTACTGAAATGGATAGCTAGCAAAGTTCTAATCAAAGTTACGACACGAGCTCATGCTCATCCTTTGAGACCGAAAACTCTTTTATATCTTCAAAGAATACGATGGTTGTCCGCTAACTTTAAAATATAAGTTTTCTAGTTAATTTTGTACATAGGATATTCGAAATTTACCATTTTTTTTTCTATCTTTAATATTAATTTTAATCATATAAACAAAAAAACTGAAGTGATTGTATATAGTGTTGAAACAACAGTTTTTTTCTGAATGCATATAGGCATCAACAAAATGGTACTTATAACAAAAAACATATTTGTTAATTTTCTTTTGTCCGGTTATGCGGTTAATAGTGGTAGGACCACGCTGTAGACAATTTTCTGTCTACAGCCGCGGGCCGGTCCATCCGGGGTAGTACCACACTCTCGCAGAAGATCGACGTCTGAGTAATGACAATGTGCTATTGCGCTTCGTTCGGTGAGCGAGAGAGCCGGAAGTCCAACTGGGTGGGTTTGGAGACTTTATTGGTAGGCAGCGACCTAAGCTATACCCTTGGTATTGCAAAGGTCCATGGGCGGCAGTGACACTTACCATCAGGTGTGCTGCTTGCTCGTTTGCCACCTACGCAATAAAAAAAAATAAAAAAAAATATTGTTGAAATTGGTAGATAGATTTTGATGAGAGTTTCGTTACCAGATGTATATAATAACTACTAGCTAAGGACTTTTATTACAAGAAATAATTGATATTTTTACATTTTTTCAAGGCACCAAGACTACGACGCCAATGAATGAGACGCGGAAAAGAAAGAATATTAGAATAAAATCCAAAGTGCAAGTATGCCACCGGCATCTAACGACTTCCAGCAACTTTTGCCCAGTCGTCAGTCTATCTAGTGAAGAGGCCTTCACAGTG
This sequence comes from Lymantria monacha, assembly GCA_905163515.2. Taxonomy (NCBI): domain Eukaryota; kingdom Metazoa; phylum Arthropoda; class Insecta; order Lepidoptera; family Erebidae; genus Lymantria; species Lymantria monacha. The sequence continues at coordinate 18,679,383 of LR991094.1, read as the reverse complement.
TTATCAGATACATACTCCCTACTGAAAGACTTGCCTTCTCCAAGGGTTATCAGTTTGTCAGGCGTTGTGGTCGTGGTCTTCTCATTGTCCCTTCAGGGTGCATAATTCTTCGTGCAATGTCAATTACACCTGGTCTTTGGATTTCCAATTTTCGGATCCTGTGTCACAGAGAAATCCCGAGCATATCTCCTCCATAGTACACGGCATTGAGCTTAGTTATGAGGCCTACATTTAGGGACTACTTTGTTATCTATTCTGGTCTAATCCTAGAATATGAATATTTTTTCGAAATTGTCCGTAAAAATAAAGACAAAAACGTGGAATGACTTTTTAATCGGCGTCAAAAATTTAAACACAAAGGCAACGAGTATGAGTATAATTATTGTAGGTAAGGATAAATTACTAAAATAAACTCATATGAAGTAAATGAATCTTATGAACTCTTTTTCATTTTAATTTAGTTTTTGCGTCTACAGTTACAAATTTTATTCTCGCTTGACCATGGATGCCGTAAAGTATCTGAAACGTAGGAATAGTGAAAGGACAATTAAAACAGGCTAAAATGAATAAAAGTATTTATTTTAATTAAAGTAAAAGTATTTATTTGAGCAACTTAGATAAATAATAACGCGCGACCGTTTTGTTGCCTAATTTCTAACTGGCCATGGCAACTTTAATAGTAAATTATTTTCTTTTAATGTCGTACTTTCATTGTTAGGTAAATGTTCTACACCTGACCACGCGCATGAACAATCAGCACATCACATTCTGTGGGCGTGCAATCTCTGGCGTTACGTACGCGACTCTATGTTAGACAGTTTGCAAGTCACATCTGGAGTAGTATACTATACGGATCTTGTAGCAACTCGAGAAAATTTCCGTGACTTTAGGCGTTTCTGCCGTACCTACTACGTTAAGTTGTCCCGTTTTCGTGGTGCCTTACTGCTTCGCTTATCGAAGCTGTACAATCCTTTACTTATTGGCTGACTAGTCAATATTGCTTTCTGTCTCCCGCTTTGCCTGGAAGGGAAGTGGAATCACTCTTTTCCAACTTCTCCTCTTTAACTTTTCTAATTAAATTTTTTGCGGGTTCCGGTCAATTAAAATCATCTCCCAAGACTGCCTGAGAGTCAATGGTGCCCTTTGTGGATCCTAGCTTACAGGAGTAATAATGGCGGGAATGTGTGGTGGAATTAGTCCCATAGAAAAAAGAAAATATCGCGTAAAATATATACACCAATTGAATTTTGATTTAACAATAATATATTATAGTACTTACATAAATGGAGCTAGCTTTGTTCCTCCTTTGGTGTAACAGTTCCATCTTCGCAACTGTTTATTTTCATAAACAGAGTAATGCAAATATTAGAGACAGCGCTATTATTTTCGCCATCGACTTCATTTTTGCTACTCAGCTCATAACAAGCTTTATTTTTTAATATTACAAGTTTTTATTTTACTTATCTTCTCACGTCTTTATTTGCTAAGCTTTAAGAAAAGTTGTAGGTATCACACCCACATTTAAACATGATTTTTTTTAGTAGAAGTAAAAGAGATCTATAGTCAGTAACCATGCAGTTATGAACTTAGATTAAACAACTTTATTAATCAATATAGATCGTTATAACGAATCTAAAGATACTCTTAACCTGGATGTCATACAAAAAAGAGATACGGTTTCTGTTATATCACTCTAAAAGTAACAAATCTGTGTATAATAATAAGTACCTTCTTTTTTTTTTTTTTTTCGCTAGGTGGGACCATGGATGTGGTCGCGCCACGGCCCGGGGCGACGGAAGAGGCGGCGCGCAACCCCATGGACCCACCCTGCAAACACCTCTCTTCGCCGTGCGAGCGGACCACCGGTACCCGATCTTCTTCTTCGGTGGCCCGCCCGGCGATATACCCTCTCGGGTTCCTCTCTCTTCGTGGACGCCCCGACAGCTTTCGCCGTCGAGGCGTCGCCGTCACGCGGTGGCCTCACGTCGGGAGACCGGACAATTCCCCGGTCCGATCACCCGAAGCCTCGGTTAGGGCGGCATCAGGCGTAGATACTCGCGCATGTGCCGCCCCGGCCGCGGACAGCGGCCCGGGTCACGGGGATCCTCCCGGAATCGTTCCGCCGCCTCCTTCTGCGAGATGACAGCCTCGCAGAAGGCGGCGACCGCGTCCCAATTCCTGACGCTGTCGACCATCGCTTTCACGACAGCCGGCAGCGTCAGGTCGGCACCGATGACAGCGACGAGGTCACGGCGCTGCCCGTCCCAGCCCGAACATACCTCAAGCGTATGTTGCGCCGTGTCCTCGTCGCTACTGCAATGGTGGCAGGATGGAGTCCACTCCCACCGCACGACCGTGTGCAGGTACTTGCCGAAGCAACCGTGCCCCGACAAGACCTGCACCAACCGGAAGGGGAGCACTCCGTGCCGCCGCTCCTTCCACTCCATCAGTACGGGCCGGAGGGCCTCGACAGTAACAACACCGTGTCTAGGCCTCTCTAGCCGCGTAGCCCAATGGGCGATGACTTCTCGGCGGGCGTCCTCGCGCCAAGTGGCTTTCTCGTTGAACGATGGGGAGCCACCCTCGTCGCGCATTGTGGTAACCCGCCAGTAGAAGTCGGAGAGCATCTCCGCCTCTAGGTCCCACGGGTGTGTCCCGGCCAATAGGCATGCCGTCTCGGTAGACACCGTGCGGTACCCTCGAATGGCTCTGACCGCCATGGCTCGCTGTGGCCTCCACAGTATAGCCCTGGAGCTGGGCGTTCAGAGCCCTCGCCCATACGGGTGCGCCGTACATGGCCATTGAGCGGATCACCCCTGCATACTGCGTTGGCCCTCGAAACTGGGTCCGCCCACGTTCGGCATGAGCCGAGAAAGGGCGGACGCCGCGCCGACCCGCCGGGGAGCAATTTGACGGAAATGCTCCCGGTACCACCATCGCCCGTCGAGCACCAGACCCAAGTACCTCATATGGGCCTGGATACTGATGTGGATGGAGTTGACGACTAACGAGGCACCGATGGGCAGCCTCACACGGAGCCCATAGAATAAAAGGGCCTCCGTCTTGTTTAGGGCCACCCTAAGCCCCAGCGCCTCGATTCGCCTGACCATCTCCTCGGTGCCGAGAGTGGCCAGGCTCGCCGCCTCTTCGAGTGTCCTACCCCGGGCTGTGACGAGTGTGTCGTCAGCATAGCATATAACGCTCAGCCCGGGGGGGAGACTCCCTCTCAACGCCCAGTCGTAACCGATGTCCCACAGAGTCGGCCCCAGAACCGACCCCTGCGGAACACCGCACGACATGGGCGTCCGCACAATGTCCCCTGCGGGATCTGCTCGTTTAATAAAAGTGTGTGATACCAGCTATGACTTATTGTACAGAAACATGGTCTTAATATAGCGTCATCGCAGCTGAGTACATCCTGATATAGAAAGGCAGTGTCCTTAGGAATTTCTAACCTAATAAAATGTAAAATGCATAAATCCGTAATAACATGTAACTGACCCAAAAATTTTGCACGTCAAAGTGGCAATGCGCAAGTTAAATCGTTTGCCCATCAATAATAGTTGAAAAAGAAAGGTTCTCATGTTTTGGACATTACCAATCTGATGAGCTTTCCCCTGGAGAACCTTATGACCAATAGTGTACGTCGATAGACTAGTGTATGGGTGGATAGATGTATTTGATATGTTTATACGTATATATATGTAATAAAATTTCTTTTAAAAGGCTGTACAGATTTTGATGATGTTCTTATGTATCTTTAATCAAGTTTCTTGCATAATAAATGAATAAATAAATACTGCTTTATACATACATATCATCACGCCATGTCCTTTGCAGGGTAGGCAGAGAGAACAGAGTGCCAGAGAACTCAATCCTTGCATACTTCACTCGCTTCCTCAACATTCATAATTCTCTTCATACACGCTCGCTGGCTTCGGAGACTCTTGACTCCACCTTCCTTCAGTACATGACCGGTCTTCTTTCCACATGTCCGAACCATTGGAGCATTCCCTTTCGCATCTTTATGCCAATACTCTCTTTCATACCTGCTTTATTTTGAATTTATGAATATTTATTATTATTATATTTATCTACAATAAAGTTTATCCATCTGGTAGAATATTTAAAATACTACGAATAGATATTCTATCCTTGCTCTAGGCCAAATAGCGTGACCCAAAATTAAAAATATGTATAAGTTATATCAAATGGTCTTCATAATTAAAAGTTAAGATCATCAGCATAGACATAAAATTAAATGATGCATTTAATGAATGTCTGATATAAATAAATACGAGTGGTATATATTATATTTAGGGAGAGAAATCATAAGATTATTTAAATCATATTTTATTTATATCGTATTTAATTCTTTCGTTAAGTGTCAAGCGTAGCGGTTACAATAATTATTCCCTATTGGGAGGCATTCCTAATAGTGGACATAGATAAGGTAATGGAAGATGAATAAATGTAACTTAATATACTGCTTGATATCATAACACTGAGATATGATATCAAGCAGTGTCTTACTATAGGATCGTGGTCATAGGAAATTCTCATCTACTCAATATGTGTAATTCATTCATGTTTAGGCTTGTTACATTTATGTTGAAAAATATTCACTTAGACGTATGAGATCAGCGATGAAGTTCTAAACAAACTAAAAAAGAACTCTATATCTAACTACTCATTATTATAACGAAGAAGAATTTGTTTCTTTCTCGTTTTATCTATTAGGCAAAAAGAGTTATAATTTTTAAGCCGTAAAACATAATATTGTAACAAATAGAAGCAGAGCAGAGATTATAAATGTAAATGTAATGAAACGAAAGAATAATAAATAAGAACAGAGAAAAGAAAAATAAACATTAACAAAATGGAAGCAAATTAGCAATTATTAATTACGTGATATTGGTAATGCATTAGTAAGTAATCACTGTAGTCATATCAACTGTTATAATAACAACGTTGAATTAAATTTTCATGACGAATTATTTATTATGTGTAAGATATTATCATCAAATAGAAAACAACCATTTAAAATAAAAAAAATACAGATTAATTGAGTACCTCCTTTTTTGAAGTCGGTTAAAAATATAGGAATAACTAATTTAGTACATACTTAGTACGTATTATTAACTTCTTAGACGATTTAATTATTATAATTTATCTAGTACATATATACAGTTGTACTTACATCTTCTTCAACTCATATACCTACGTCCTATAGTTGGCATGAGCATGGTTCATACTGGACATGAAATTGATGTACTTATACCAGCCCGCCAGCGCGTATTATACCCACGTCTACTATAGAATAGCGTAGAGACGCTATCGTTATCGCCACCTACCTGGTAGCATAGGGTTTGGTTTTCCTTTTCTTGAAAAGACGTTATGCATTTTTATTTAAAAAAGGTTTCTTTTTAAAAAATATTTTTTATATTAAATTTGTTTCTAAAATATACTGTATAAATGCAGTAAGAAATATATTATAATTAGTTTTTGTATATTTCTTTTATATGATCCAATTCTAGTTGCAGTAATCTCTGTAATTTAAGATCTGTAGTTGCATAGCAGACGGAACGAGTGAAATAAAAATGCTGAGACTGAAGAAATAAACGAAAGTATGCATTATTATGATGACAATTCGGAGTAGGAATGCTAGGGAGAATCTTTGGGCTTACAATATTTTTAACTTATTAAGATTATATTTTAATTTAAAAATAATATTTAATAAACAAAATTTTATAAAGGAAAAGTGAATATAGAGTTAATAATTTTTTAATAGAATTTAAAGTGAATAAAACCAAAAAAAAATAAATATATAAAATAAAATTAAAATTTTTAAAATAAATTTTATTGCTGAAATATTTCTAAAGATTTCTTATCTCCATTTGTTTATCACATAATATCTGTTCATGGAAATCGGTTGGAAGAATTTTTTTATCGGTACGTCGACTCAGACCCTTCCGTAGTACCGTAAAATCAATGAAGGAGTAGAGGATTGCGGTCCCTAGCTCCCCCGACCGCAGGTTTTATGCATACTAGATGATACGATGGAAAAATATACAAAACTCTACTTATTTTTTATATTTGTTACTGTAAGCGTGAAAATTTACGATCAGCTTTGGGGAGCTCGTATTGGTTTTCCGCAAATACGAATGAAAATTATTGACGATTGCTTTTTATGTTCTACTGTGTATGGGCAACAATAAAACAGACATACTACTTTTAATTCGGATGAAAGGTCAGAAGGATTGCTATTAGTAATATCGGTTTTTATTAATAAACCTATAACATTTTTATTACAAGACTCTCTATCCTAAGAATCTCAGTAACAGAAAAGATAGAGTTATCAGTGCAAAGAACTGCTTACTCATCTAATGTTTGAATGTTTAATACGTGTCTCAATCAAATGCTTTTATAAGCAATTTGCCTTATTTCATCATCACAGCCCAAATATGTCCCACTGTTGGGCTCGGGCCTCCTCCGTAATGGGAGAGAAATTAACCTACTATACCACGCTGGTCAGACGTGTTGGTATAAGGTTTTGTTTCGAATTTTCCTTCTCTTGCATAGATGTTATATACGTTTTATATCCCTTAGTCGTCTCTTACGATCACCCACGGGTAAGGTAGGGGGTGGTGAATTGTATTCTTACTCCGTCACCACACGGATTTTCCTTATTTAATCTATCATTAATTATTAAAACTTTGATTTTGATGGATTTTTTAAACTAAAACTTCAACTGTGAGCAATTCATAAAAATAAAAAACACATTTTATTTTTTTAATTTATTATTATGTAATGTTGATGGTGCTGTGTGGTAGCGGCTATTAATACTACTAACCCTGGTTTTACTCGTGGATGTCGTATATCTGGGCCAACTCCAATTGATGCCGTCTGGTGAAGACATACATTTCCAAAGAAGGTTGACATCAGGCAGGTGGCCGGTCATAAAACTATTACCAATATTTTTACAATATGTATGATGGAAGAGCAGTACATATTGCATCGACCCCAAATAAATGAGATAAAAGCCGAAGTATGATAATGACTATTATGATAATGTTAACATGAACGATAAGATTGCTGAAGCTATCTTAAAGCAATTAGCCAAGCCATTTTGCCTGATCCTGATTGGATCAGGCAAAATCACGTAAGGGACCTTTTTGTTTTTTGGGTCTTGTTTAATTTTGTATCCAAAAATCTAAACACCATGCATACAATCTATACCATTTAGTGGGCAAACCGTGATGTGGATACACTCCGTCCATCCGTTTAAAGCATTTTAATAGAACAACGTAACTTACCATACACCGTTCTCTGCTTTTGAATGGATTATTAAGTATATATTAAGTACTTTATTTATACATTAAGTGAATAAAATATATCTCTAAAACATAATAAATGTATTAATGTTTAAGGTTATCATTACTCTTAAGTAACTATTACTATCAAGAAGAAAGGGCACAAGATCAGCTATTTTTTGAGACTAAAATGTATTGAGATGCGTTACAGCTGATAAAATTGATATTAGTGGTAGGGCCACTCTGTTGCCAGTTTTGTATCTACAGCCGCAGGGTGGTCCGGGATAGTAGTGGTACTATCCCGGATAGAGTACGGACTCTTGCAGAAAATCGACGTCTGAGCTGTGGTAATATGTTGTTATCGGGTGAGTTTTCGTTAGCAGGGTAGCTGTACCTCTAATATTGCAAAATTCTATTAGCGGAAGCAACATTTACCATCGCGTGTGCTGTTTGCTCGTTTGCATAGGCAATAAAATATATACGTCATAATCATCTTGCTCTTATCCCAATTACTTGGGGTCGACGCAATATGTCATCTTCTTCCATTCGATCCTATCAGACGTCATCTCTGCCGTCACTCCCAGACTATCCATGTCATGCCTCACACAATCCATCTATCTTTTCTTTGGTCTTCCTTTAACCCTAAAGCCTTCAACATTCATATCTAAATCTTGTCTCACGACATTACTTTTATCCCGCCTCATCACATGTCCATACCATGTCAGCCGTTCACTCCTTAACTTTTTCGTCACTGGCGCAACATTCAAACTTCCTCTAATGTATAATCAATAAAATAAATATCTATTTGCTTAAAATAAGATCTATCTTCTACAGTACCAAAACTTAACACCGGTAGAAGTCTATTGAAAGACTTTATTTTATTGCACTGATAGGCTATACTAACAATAACTTTTTTAGACCACATTCCGTCACCTCTTATATGATCCACGGGCTAGAAAATTGGTTTAGTAATACTTCATATCCGTCACCACAGATATCAATAATATCAATGAGTATTTAATAAAATAATATTTTATTTTATTATTGCAGCTCAATTGTTTTTTTTTTCTATTTGGTATATGTAGATGCGTTGTATTTTCTCAATTCTATAGATTACGCCATTAAATAATTATGAGATTTAAAATTTTTAATTATCGTTTTTTTAATAATCACATTGCTTGCATTAGTCACATTCAGCCTAATCTGTCCGTGGTTATGGAAAGTTTGCTTATGATCCCCATGACTTGCCGTGTCACCCCTCTTCGCGAACTAAGCGAGCCACTGAAACGCACATTGAAGATATTTCGCTCATCTAGCTATATGTTGCAGTTTGTCATCATTGTTCTTTATGTTCATAGCTAAATGTATTAGAATACTAAGACTAAAAATCAAATTTAAATTGAAATCGAAGCAAATATTCAAACAAAATTTTCAGATCTTTAATATAGATTTGTAATCTATATATGATATGTCTAATAGAACTTTGGTAGTGAGCCTCTATACTGCTTCCAGTATCTCACATAGCTTTGTATCACTACCCGTACTTACATTCTGTCGAGCTAATGCCACAAGTTGTTACTAAGCCTTCAACATTACTTACTCCGACCATCTTATAACTTCTAATTAGCCCGCTTGTTTCACGAAACAGCTAACTAAGGCCATGTTTGGATATTTATATTACATTTCGTGTATGTTACTTTAAGGACAAGGTCATATTAGTTATGATAAAAGTTCTTTTATTCTAGAATTCATCCTTATCATCTTTTCAGCTCTAATACTAGGCTCAAGCCTATTCTCCAATTAGAAGGAAATTGATCTACTAATTAGACAGGTTAGTATAGGCTTTTTTTTCTCTGTCGGGCCGGCCACTGACACCAAGTTCACACTGCTCTGGTGGCCGGTCCAACGACGAAGGCGAGGTTCACGGGTGAGTTATGAGTGGGGTTACGCCCCTCTGTCGCCCCGGACGGAGTAGTGCGAGAAGAGCGACGACCATAGCTCAACTAACAAAAAAAAGTATAGGCTTTTATTTCGAGTTTTCCTTCTCTTGCGCAATGTTATAAATATATCGATATCCGTCAGTCATCCAGGGGTAAAATGGGAATGGTGAATTATATTCTTACTTTCTTACTCCGCTCCAACAAAAATTGTAATGTAATATTACGTTATATAAAATAATGTATTCAACCGTAAATGAAAACCGTAAACGCAACCGCAACCGTAAACGATTGAAGCCAAAACCTACTAAGGATGCCTCTTTTAAAAACGAAATTTGCGTCAAATTAATATACGAAGTTCTGCCAGAATTGCAAGCTGAAGCTCTGGAGGATGTCCAACACACAGGTGTAAGAAAACTTCTTATCTCCTGTTCTGCCTTGATCCTATCCTATATTCTTTTTTTTCTTCAGGTGTAAACGCACACGCACTGGGTGATCGGACTGGGGAATAGTCCGGTCACCCGACGTGAGGCCACCGCGTGAGGACGACACCCCAACGGCGAAAGCTGTCGGGGCTTCGAAACGAGAGGAACCCACGATGGTAAACCGCCGGGCGGACCACGGATGACAAAAATCGGGTCCCGGTGGCCCGTTCGCACGGCGAAGAGAGATGTTTGCAGGGTGGGTCTATAGGGTTGCGCGCCGCCTCTTCCGTCGCCCCGGACTGATTTGGCGGGGCACAACCACGTCCATAGTCCACCATAAAAAAAGGTGTTAACGCACACCCACACACATTGATTAACCGTGGAAAGTATTAGGTCTCTCTTCGTTCCTTCCTTCCTCTATTTCAAAATGATAATAAATTTCCACAATGTATCGCCTATTTCAATAAATTGTATATTCAATTTGTTATTAATAATAGAGTCATAAAAATATGAAAGAAATTTGAGTAATAGAAAATAAATACCTAAAATTGAGTAATAAATTTCATTACTTTCGCTATACAAATGGTGCCTGACAAGAACGAGAAAATGATATGGATTTTAAAGAATAATAGTCTAAATATTTTACTTATAATGTAATACTTATTCATTTTTCTTCAAAAAGGTTAAGAATATGTAAACCATACCTTATTTTAATGTTGAATTTGTAAAAGTAACGGGATTATCAAGTTTTTTTTTTTTTTTTTTGTGTCTTAGTTGTTAGCCTCAGATGGCTATGACAACTTTACCCGGACTGTGGGTGAGCGCTGAGGGCTGAGTATTTGAGTGATAGATGGCGTAGTAGATATGATACCGACCTATCATGCCAAGTGTCACAGGTTCGATTCCCAAGTAGTCCAATATATTCGTACAATTCACAAATTGTTGTTTTGTGTCTAGGTGAAATTTATATCTGTTAATTGTATGTTTGTAAAGTCCTCCTAATACAAGGATTATTGCCTCAGTGCAAGGTACTTTTAAAAAAACGTATTTTCTTGATAACTTAATCATTTTTGGGGAAGCCAATGCTCACCAGTGGATGTTGATACGCTGGTAAATGGATAGATAACAGTCTTAATGTTCATTGCTACACTATATTTTTAATGTATACATTCATCTCGTTCCACATACGTCCCACTGTTGGGCTCGAGCCTCCTCCAAAACCACCTGTTTTCTTATCCGTGGGTGATTTTAAAAAGGAAAAACAGACGTAATCAGATAATATTATTCCAAGAGAAGGAAAACTCAAAATTAATACCGACCTGTTTGACGAGCGGTCAGTAGTAGTAGGTAGTAGTAGGTCAAACCCTCTTTCCCTGTGGAGAAAGCTGGAGCTTAGCATTGACGAGGAACATATCTACTTATTTTAATAATCTATTATAATTTGAAATCCTGGCACTAAAAATTATAAGAATTTACTTTTTAACATAAAATGTACATACATATAGGTGTATATTCTATTTACCGTGTGGTGACGGAGTAAGAATAAAATTCATCACCCCCTATCTTACCTGTGGGTGATCGTAAAAGATGACTAAGGGAATTAAAACGCCTATAACATCTATGCAAGAGAAGGAAAACTCGATATAAAACCCTATACATTGGTATAGGGTTTTAGTTAAGAGTTAGGAGGAGGACTTTAGGAATAGGATATTTTAGATAGAATGTATTGATGTCTGATCAGCGCGGTATAGTAGGTCAATTTCCCTCCCATTATGGAGGAAGCTCGAGCCCAACAGTGGGACATATATAAACTGAGATGATGATGATGACAAGTAATTAGTATATAAATGTATTGGTATATAAATAGTATCATTTCAATAACTATAAAATTATTAAATTTAAACAGATTAGTTTTACGTAATTTGATAATTCATAAAATTAGCTCGCTGTACAACACAGTACAGCAAAATATAATGAAGTTAGTTTAATAACTCAGTTATTTAAATACATACTTTTTGAAATTTCGTGTGTCTAATAATACTAGAGATACCTAATAGAATTTACGATATTCTTTAACAATTTTATGAACATAAAAAAGAGATTGTCCTGTCTGATTTATCAACAAACCTGTTGAAGCATTGATATTTTAACAGAAAAGTCACACTCAGTATATTCACATTTTATCATCATCAATAGCCAATTTTTGAAGCACACTTCTTCTGCAGATCGCCACATAACCCGGTTTTATGTCGCTTACATTCAAAGACTCCCTGCGACTTCCACTGAGTCATAGGCCCAACTGGTAGCAGGCCTAAAAGACCCCAAAAGTAATGAAAGTCAACAATGAAATAAAATTACAAACCCTTTATATTTTACTATCGCTTGCGTTGAGGTTTACTCCATAATTTATCGTTACATTTCAGTAAGATTTTCCTCCGTTGCCGGGGAAATGTGTACATAATAAACGCGATAGCGATTGCTTTACTTATCCTTATAAATACACACGAAACATACTTATTGTAGTACGGAGTGTTATAAAAATACTATTGCCTGACTGAAGTTATATAGAAAAATAGAAAAATATTTACTCAAATTTTTATCCAAAAATATAATCTTTTTCAGACTCTTTATAGTTCACTGCTGCGGCACGAGATTTTTCGAAATAGGTAATAATTTGGACAGTATTTCGCGGTGGTCAGATGAGTTGGCTTTGTTTCGAGATTTCTTTTGCAATGAATCTGTCTGCTTATAATCCTTGCGTGTTTTCGGCTGATGTGAATTGTCGTCGGATTCGGTTCGGATAATCGAGCTTCTATTGCGACCAGCCATCATGTTTGGTTCTTTTTTTGTCAGAACAACATTTTTTTTATTAGAAACTCATAAAGGTGGTTAGGTATGGATGGATCATACGTATGGCATTCCACCTGATTATTTATAAATAAAATATCCCCCTAGTAAGTACTCGCTGCTTGACTTCCGTTAAAATATTTTTTTTTTATTATCTAGTAATTTATAGAGGTTTTTGTCCACATGAATACGTCAACCCCATTGTATCAAGGCACATTTACATCATATAAACTACCATAAAAATCAGGGCTAAATTTAATCCAGCAGCATTTCATGGGTATAATAAAGTTAATAGGCTGCACAAATGTTTTGCCTGTTCGGACTTAGGTTGAGATAATATTGTTTGGACCAAACATCAAATATGTTCAAGTTAAATCGCCTTAGGAATAACATTCTTTCGCTGCGGTTCCTTACACAATCCATCAGCAAATGTTGCACGTCTTCTAGATAATTAGATAATGTGCAATATGGTGTGTCAGTTTTCTTCATCAAGAATGCAAACTTTGCTGATGGAAAGTGACCAGATCGTGCTCTTAAGGCTAACTTAATATACTTTCTGCTTAATTTACAATCGTCAAACCAAAGGGGAACGAGGAGGCTGTTGCTGAATAGTTTTGTACCATATGCCTTTTGTTTTAGATTTTTCATTAAAATATTTTTTCCAGATGTCATGACATTTTATTTTTAATTTAAGAATTATGTCCAGATAGTCTGCCATTAAGTTGATTTTGTTACCGTCTGATAATGCTGCTAATTTGGAAACACGATCAGCCTCCTCATTACCATGAAGACCAATATGACTCGGTACCCATTGCATTCTAAATTCAATTCCATCCAGAGCAAACTTGTAAATTGTATCGATAATATCATAGGCTAACGAAGGTTATAATTAAATTTATCTCCCGAAGATTCTCCTTGTCACAGAATGCGGTCCTATGCTGCCTGCATCCAACAACGCCCAGCAACTTTCACCAGGTCGTCTGTCCACCTATCGGCCGTCCTACACTGCGTCGTCCGGTACGTGATCGCCATTCTAGAACCTTTTCCCCCAGCGGTTGTTGGTTCGTCGAGCGATGTGGTCTGCCCATTGCCACTTCAGCGTGCTAATTCTTCGTGCTATGTCGGTTACACCCGTTCTTCATCGGATTTCCGTATTACGGATTCTATCACGCAGAGAAATCCCGAGCATAGCTCGCTCCATAGCACGCTGAGCGACTTTGAGCTTGGTTATGAGGCCTACATTTAGGGACCACATTTCCGTGACGTAAGTCATCACTGGTAACACACTGGTCTTAGACCTGTGTTTTCAGACACTGAGGTATGTTGGACGAAAAGATCCTCAAAGTTCTTATATCTACAAACATTTAAATAAAACATAACTGAGGGTTATTGGTGGCAAATTGTATTTTTTATTTGAAGATAAATCTACCATTTAGTGTGGTGATGGAATAAGAATACATCTCACTACCCAGCAGCCCAACTTTAAAAAATGAGTCGTTTAACCATTGATCAGCTTATCGATGTATATTCTGGAACATAAGACTCCAATGAGATAACATAATATTAATCATTTATTTATTGCATTCTGTTAATGTATTAGATAAAACTCATCCATCTCAAACAATCAAGCAAACTTTGACCTGTCGAAAGTATACACTTGTTTTTACGAGGTCGCCGTAAACCTTTGTTCGTGGTCAACAATAAGTTGACTATCATGGCGCGCAATAAACTGCCGACGTGGTGGACGGATCACATTTGTCAACAATATAAAGTTGAGATCACGTCGGTTGTGCCTTGTAGTGGTTCATTGATGTACTGCGTTTTATTGGTGCTGTCTAAAATTATTATTTAAAACAACACTAACTAATTCTATCCAAATACATGATGAAGACATTAAAACACTCGTTCGCTAAACATTATAAAATAAGTGTAGGTACCTAATAGACTTTATTCTATCCTAATTTGTAAATAAATTAGAAATATGTAATCAAATTGATAAATAGGTAATGCTAATAATCCTACTTAATATTATAAATGTGAAAGTTTGTGAAGATTTTTGGATATTTGTTACTGAATCACACGTAAATCTTTAAACAGATTTGAATGAGAATTAGTATGAAGACAAACCATTTCCTGGATTGGACATGGGATACTTTTTGGTCTCGGTAATGTATTGCAATAATTTAGTAATAAAATTTTATATTGTAAACAAAATCAGTATAAAGAAAAATCATTTTATGGATGAGACATGGAATACTTTTGGTCCCGGTAAAGTATTGGAATAATTTCGTTATAAAATTTAATATTGTAAACATCACTTTTTGCAAAATTGTTCATCATCACAGCCCACATACGTCCCACTGTTGGGCTCGGGCCTCCTCCGTAATGAGAGGGCAATTAACCTACTATACCGCGCTGGTCAGACGTGTTGACATAGGGTTTTGTTTCGAGTTTTCCTTCTCTTGCATAGATATTATTTGCGTTTTATATCCCTTAGTCGTCTCTTACGATCACCCACGGGTAAAATAGGGGGTGGTGAATTGTATCCTTACTCCGTTACCACACGGATAGCAAAATTGTTACTGAAACTAAAATTATCTCAGTATGTAGGTATATGTATAATTTTCCTGTATGACAATGGCAATTAGTTAAGAATACAATATATCACCACTCCTGAGTTTCGATGGAAATCGTAAAAACCGGATAAGAGAGTGCAAGCAAATACGTGGTGGCGATTTCCTGGGAAAATTATAACAACAACTGCGATCGACCATTCGTCTGCCAAGTGTAACGATAACAGAACTATCCAATCTTGGGGACCCCTATGCCCAATAGTGGATCTCTATCGTCGTTCTACAGTAAAAGTAAAGTAGAAGTAACCATTTTAATATTCGTCCGTTCCGGTTAATCACGAATTTGTTTAATTATTTGTCCATTTATTCAAAATGACTTTTTATAAAATATTTATGTGACAATAATATTGAATATGGCATGGTCTAGACAAAGTCTGGCAAAGCTGCAAGATTAAAGACAGCGAAATGAATAGAACGAGCCTAGATTCTTGAGAAAGAAAACGAAAAATCCCTTTACGTAGTCTTGTGCGCTGTCACGAACACTGTATTCTTATTTAATCTTTTTGCTGAGGAGGTTTTTGTAAGGTTCCCTCTCGCAATGCATTATTTTTACTGCAATTTTGATGATAAAAATGAATATATTTTGTAGGATGTTTGATGATAGAGATTCTTAAATTTGAATTGAACATAAACCAGTCGGCTGGGTATCTTTATCATTTTATGACTTTATTTATTGAAAATTTCGTTTCATCAGCCGTTAATAAATCTTTAAAGGGTAAATATAAAGTATTATAAAATTAAGAAATCATAAACACTGTTATAAAAAGAGTTATATTAATAGTTGATGCGGCAGCCATTAATATTGTTAATATGGCTTCACGATGCGAGAACCATAAAGTTGAACAAACGAGAGAGGCGGGATACTTTTTACCGCGTGGGCTCCCATAAAAAACGCAAGCCCTGAATTAGCTCGATTCTTTGTCACCCCTTTTGAACAACCCTAAATTTTTTACTACCACCGTCTTTGTCTAACAATAACCACTACATTCCCATCCGTTAAACTGCATCAAGAAAAACAACGTAAAACCGCCTGAGATGAAACGAGATAGAATATTGTATATGCACTAGTACACAGGACAGAGAGAGCGGTACACGTAGTAGTAGTAGGAACGTAGCAATGGATGGGTGCTGTGTGCCTAGAGGAAAAGGGACACACGAAAGCTCTCGCGCGCAAGCGGGACAGATACAAAAATTAACCAACAGAGGGGAGAGGAATTAAGCTTCTTCAGCGGGGTGGTTAGTCCGCAGTCGACCGCGCTAGCGGTAGCATCGCTTTTAAGGAATATACTATTGGAAACGACCCGAACTGTGAAATATATTTTCCAAGTGCGAAATCCTAGAGTTAATGTTTTGTGTTTATTTTATGTTTTTAATTAAATGTTACGTTATTATCTGAATTTTAGTTCACGGCTCCGTATCGTAAATAACTTATAGTTCTGCAATTTACGATGTTATTGTGATGAAAAACTTATAAAACCCAAATTGTGAACGTAAAAGGACCATTAGTAAGACGTTATGAGCGATATTTTGTCGCTAAGATTTATGTGCCAGTTATGATAAGCTCGGCGTTTTAGCCAATACTTGGATTTGTAAAATAGAAATACCAAAGAAGATGTGTGCCAAAATATTATTTTATTGTTTCTCCTTATTTACTCTTATAATGTCATGGATTGGAGTGTCAGCTGAGGAGGAAGTATCATCACCTTTACGAGTAGCACAATGCAGAGCAACATGTTTGCAAAAGGTAAGATCACATCAATTTTCAGCAGTTTTTTTTGTTGCATTGCAATTATGTATAGGTGATGTATTTGTATTTAAAACGATTTAGTTCTCTACTCATTCTTTGATTATATAGGTAGCCTTTGAAATTCGACTTCACCATACACTTGTATGTAGGGATATGTAAACTGTTTGGTAAATGTCTTACACAGAAGTGATAATTCTATTACTTCTATTACTTCTATCAGAGATTTATACCAGATGATAGATAGACATAATTGTCAAAAACGAAATCATGAAAAAGATACTATTTACGAGTAGAATACTATATTAAATAATTATGTTAATGGCGGTAAAGCCTACAGAAACAAGGATGTCGCTAAATTCTAGTTATTACGTCGTGCTATATTCTTTAATTGATAGAAATATTACAATATTTTTTGTTATTTTGAATACAATTATTCAACAGTTTTATTGTTCAACAACTATAATGATTAAAGTCGTTTGAAGAAAAAAGTAAAAGAACAAGGCCGTGAACCAATTTGATTGTATTGACTTTTCCAAATTACTTATCGTTGAACCAGATCTAAAATGAAATTGTTATCAAAATCGAATCTTGTATAAAATTAAAACATATAAAAGTTACTAAATTATTATTTACTTCTTTATTATTCTCTTTTATTTATTTCATATACATAAAAACTAATCAATATACCTATTCATGTAATAATGAAAAGCGAACATTTATATATGACCTAACCTCTCATATTTTTACATAAATAACTTAAAGATTGATGGAGAATGATTTAACAAGATGATTTAAGGTGACCTAATGAAGAAAAATTAATTACCTACATGGAGTTTTGCGACTCACTAATAACCACACTTTAAGTTCTATTTTAAGAATATTCCTAATAATACACAGATCTTAAGTTCAAAATGTTTTTTAATAAAAATTAGAATTGGACAATACTTAAATAAAAAATAAATGATTATTATTTGAATTACTGTCTATCTATAACATACAAATTTTAAAATAATGCGTAACTTTATCTAACGAATATATTTATAGAATATTTTAAAATATAGAGGCAATAATATACGAAATATCACAGTTATTAATGAATACTAACCTGCCTATTTGTTGAAATATATATTGTGATATCTTCAAAAAAAGATAGCTTCCTTATCCTAGAAATATCCGTATAATAATAGGTATGTCATTCGTCAACTAATATTAATTATATTTCACTGAGAGATAATTAATATTATATTGAGGATATTGTTGACATTTTGATGACAAATGTAACGAGAATATATTTTGTATATTATAGTTTCAGTTTTGATGATAGACTAAAATTTAAACATATCGCCGTCGCTTTCTTTCCCATTGGTGTAGTGAGGGACGAGTAAACATGTAATATGGTTACAAAAAAAAAATAACTAAAACCCTATACGAATCTGTCTGACCAGCGTGATGTAGTAGGTTAATTTCTATACCACTGTGGCTGTGGCACAGGAGGCTTGTGTTGGTTTACCAAATAAATATGAAAATAATAAAAATTGTTTAATTAATGTTTTGTAAAGCAGCGTTAAATGACACAAGCTGTATATTGCCATGATACTTTAAAGAACAAATGCAATCATTTAGGATCATATGACATTCTTCTATCAAATAGAATTTAAACCATTTTTAGGTAATATTGAAAATTACGGCAGATAAAAACACTAACCATAAAATAAACCGTAAATAAGGAAAAGCCGGTTAAATTCAAAATAAAGCAATGTACATCATCTGAACTACGGAGAGCGCACGGAATTTATCCAATTTCTTGAATGTCACGGGGTCTGAGACTAGCCTTGCACCCATATGGATGAATTTATGAACTCAAAAATCCAATAACTTTTTGTGCTACCTGTGATTCGAACACACTATTATTATTCTTTTATTTGTATTCAGATTGTATTAGATAAATAATATTGTATGGTATATTAGTACTCTAGGCCCTTGTTATTTAAGCTTTAAACTTCAGAGTATCTAATCTATCAAACTATATGTAAAAATTGCTTTAATAACTAGTAATTTAATTTTATTTTAAATCATATACAAATAAACACTTTCCTCTTCTTCATATAGTAAAAGAGTAATAATGAAATCCACGATTCGTTCCCTCCCAGGTCTCTTACATATCTTATTCTTTTCCAACAACACCAGGTGTCGTTGATAAAGATTAAGGCATATATGAGACCAAGAAAATTAAATTAAAAGTCTAACACAACCTATCAGCATGATAGCATAGTAAATTTCCCTTGCATTGTAGATGAGAATTTTAATTCTTGTATGGTGGCTAAGTAAGAATGCAATTTACTCTCTAGTCTCTTGCTCATTAGTGATGTGAATGACATAATACCAAGATTTACACTGTATTTTTTTCTTATTCACGTTCACTTCAAAAATACTCATTAATTTTTTATAGATATCTAATCTATCTTTATTACTCACAAGGTAAGTTGAAGTATAAAGACGGATAATACATAAAGCATTTTATAGTGGTGGGACCACGCCGTGGACAGTTCTCTGTCTACAGCCGCGGGCCGGTCCATCCGGGGTAGTACCACACTCTTGCAGAAGATCGACGTCTGAGTAATGGCAATGTGCTGTTGCGCTTCATTCGGTGAGCGAGGGAGCCGGAAGTCCAACTGGGGTGGGTTTGGGGTTTGCATTGGTAGGCAGCGGCTTAGCTATACCCTTGGTATTGTAAAGGTCTATGGGTGGCGTTGACACTTACCAACAGGTGTGCTATCTGCTCGTTTGACACCATAAGCAATAAAAAAATAAAAGGTAAGTTGGCGATTGCACTTGTTTTTATAAGTTTCTCCCAGGAAAGTTCTACAGCTCTTTCTTCTCTCCCTTAGTCAGTTTTTACGACATCCTCGAAAAGTAATGGGTGGGGGGACATATTGTACTTTTAACCTTTTAACACACGAGGTCGATGGGTCAGCAACTCAGCATTCAGTAGATTATGTTTCCACGTAGAATATGTATTACTTTGTATGTTCTACAAAGGTTGAATCTGGATAATAGGTACACTTTGTGATCGCTGATTGTATGATTGTAGCGTCCATCGTGACATCATAGTTTAGTTAATAGCATGAGGTGGGTTGTGTTTCGTGTAGTGAAATACTAATTCAGAATGTACCAAATGTAGTACTTGTAACTAAAGATCAATCATGGGTATCTACCTATACAGTCGAAATTCTCTCCAACTGTAGGAGGGAGTTGTTGAATAAGTTGTAGAGCGGTTAAGTTAATCTTCATTTAAAAACATCGGACCTCCTTCCTTTAAGTTTTCATTTTAATAAATGTGGAATACTCTTCACCGTTTATATTCAAGGACGAACCATAAATATGTACACAAACATATCTACCGTTCATCCATCCATCAAACTATAGACTTCGACTGTTGGATATAAGCCTCCCCTCGGGAATGCCATCCGTTCATCATGTCACCGTTATTTTATGATATCATCATCATGCTCTTATCCCAATTACTTGGGATTGACGGAATATGTATTCATATACCATCATACATATTATAAAAGTTTTGGCAATATTTTTTGACCGACCACCCGCTTAACCTCAGCCCTACTTGGGAATGTAATTATTGATCAGATGCCTTCAGCAATGTAAGGGTTGGTATTATTCGAAGCCGCCATCACACAGTAATTTTTTCATCACTAGCAAAATATAAAGTACGTTATATAACCATAATATTTTTTTTGGACGCATATCATAGATATTATTAATATTAATTAAGAGTAATTATTAGTGACAATTTATTATTAAAAAAAACCTAATAACATAAAACAGAATACTTTTAGATACCTATTACCCGTGACGACTGACTTAAGGGAGAAATTCCTTGCGTCATGAAAGAAGAAACATAAGATAAGTAGTTAAAGTATTCGTATACTAATCGATAATCTTTAAAAACATTACCTACCATCCATATTATTCAGATAAACAGATAGGATTTATCTAAACTCTTCGTATTATTTATTCCAATCATTCCAAAGTCCGAACAGGTTGCCTACTGGTTATCGGTACGCGGACGGTGCCTCCGTAAATGTAATTTGTATCGGCTATCCCCTTTAAATTGGAATAAACTTATTTGTTTCAGCTCTCCACTGAGAGATTACGCCATAAATTATTTTGTTGGTTAATAAATTCCTTAGCTCAGTAAACTTTAATTAAGTAATTCTGCCATATAGTTATGTAAAATATTATTTATGGCAATGAAAACAAAATTATATATTCATAATGGTTTAATAGAATATTCGAGAGCTAAGGAATTTCTATTAGTCTGATACTTGTACAAATTAGTAGTTTTTTTTTTCCAAAGAGTAATACAAAACTTTTAAAGTGAAGAGCTATCAAGGAATATTTAGATAGGGAAGCAATAAAGAATGTATCCACAGAATAACTAAGTAGCTACCAATGAAATAACTTCTGAGTCCATTAACTTTATCAAACCGGGACCACATTTCAAATCAGATTTCAATGGAATCATAAATTAGTAGTGTCAGCCAAGTTAACTACTTAAGTACCAATGAATACGTGAATCAAATTACTTAGATTGAAAATTCCTCTATAATCGAACCTTTTGTTGAAGGAAATTGATCGTATGTACTGTACGTTTGTTCGCTCTACGATGATTTGAATGTTAACTAAGTTTTTAACAAAATTATTTTTTTTAATCCTTTTTTTTAACATCTTTCATGTTGAATTAAGAGGGAAATGAAGTGCGCTTTCATTTGTTATACCAGATAACCAAGGAAATTGATCTTTGTACAATTCCTGGTGGTATTTCAAATATTCATTTTTTTACCATCGAAATTATAAATACTTACATACATACATATCATCACGCCATATCCCTTACAGGGTAGGCAGAGAGAACAGAGTGCCAGAGAACTCTATCCTTAAATACTTCACTCGCTTCCTCAACATTCATAATTCAAAACCGGCGAGCGTGTATAAAACACGCTCGCCGGTTTCGGAGACTCTTGACTCCGCCTTCCTTCAGTACGTGACAAATCTAGTCTACGTAGGTTAGTCTCGGTTTCCCCCGGAACCTACATCTTTCCATTTTCCCATTGTATATCTTCTTAACCAGACGTTCGTTCGGCATTCTTTCTACATGTCCGAACCATCGGAGCATTCCCTTTCGCATCTTTACACCAATACTCTCTTTCATACCTACTCGCTCTCTTACGTCGTCGCGATCGGTCAGCCTAACTCCACTGATCGAGTAGAGATCGCATTTCGACCGCATTATTAATTTTACTTTCATGCTCTTTTCTGCATACCCAACTCTCGCTTCCATATAGTAATGTTGGGACAAGCACTGCGTTATGTATTGCTACACGTGCCTGGCGTTCTGGCTGAGGTGGTGGCTACCGAGAAGTTGTCTCAACGCTCCGTTCATTCTATTTCCCGCATTCACTCTGCACTCTATATCAGTGGTGTAACTTCCATCTCGGCTAAATCCACATCCAAGATATACAAATTCATCCACTTGCTCTAGTACATAAATTGTAAATAGTGTCTTCAAATAATGCGTATTATAGATCTATGTGATTTTAAAATATTGGAAATTAAAAATAATGAAAAAGACATTAACATTATTTTTATCCACGTGGCAACGAGCTATTACATTTTTGTCATTCTTCATTAAGGTTTTGTTGTCCTCTGCTAGATGTAATTCTCTCTCATATTTGGCAAAGTGCATTTCTACGCCGCCTGCATCCAACATCTCCCAAAAACTTTCACTAAGACGCCGGTTTACATAATCCTACTTTACGCCTAAATATATTATGATCTAGTCTTAATAGCAATTTTTTTGT
The DNA here is from genome assembly GCA_905163515.2 of Lymantria monacha. NCBI lineage: Eukaryota > Metazoa > Arthropoda > Insecta > Lepidoptera > Erebidae > Lymantria > Lymantria monacha. Next base: position 18,656,602 of record LR991094.1, on the reverse strand, counting down.
TTGTATCAGCTAAACAATCATTTATCCTATATCTATTCATCATGATACGCACGCTAATGTTAGCCTATTCAGTTAAATTTTGCGCTATATTTATAATTTCAGGTAAAGTTGCTACAAAAAAAATAAGACCCATCTCATTCTTATCATCGACCTTTCAAATATCGACATCTGCTGCTAAATCAGGCTGTATCACGCTTCGGCTTTTTGCGGATCTAATACCTTTAGTGTTTTTTTTTATAAAGTCTACCTGCAACAAAGGCACGACAATCTCGTGCTATTATCCTTTTTTTAGTGTTTGTGAAGGGATGTGCGTGACTTTGTTGGGAACGGAAGGATAGGTAGTTCTTTTTTACATTAATATAATAAGTAAGGAAATACGCAAATTGCTTAACCATAGGTTTTGAAATCGATTATCTACCTGCTTTTATACTAAATTGGAGATAGGTGTAATTTTGTGATGTTACTGTTAAGGTTTCGTACCTACATTAGTCAAAAAATAGAAACTGGTAGCCCGCTTAATGAGCAGAGAGCGAAAATCGGCGAGTTATGGCTCCTAAAGCGATATGCCATCGGTCATAACGGCTTCGCCGGATAAGGCTAAACAGAAAAAGTTAAATAAAAAATATAAAATAAAGAAAATACCCAGCGAACGGACCACTGTGCATCTGGTTTGTGCTGCCCATCTTTCTGTCAGAAGGCTGTACTAATAAAGGGACGAAAGCTGAAAATTTCGGAACATAGTTCTATATTGTAATAACAATAAAATTATCTAAAACAAAATTAAAATTAACCATACTTGTAACGTAATCTTAAAATCAATAAATCGTGCACGATAATACAAGACCTTTCGTGATGGATTCTACTTTAAACTTGGTGGGTTTTAGAATTTCTCTAATATTGTTCTCTTCAGCTTGTATATAATCTATTAGGCAACTATTAAACCACTGCTAGCCTGTTTCTTTTTTTTTTTTTGAGCTTTAGCTGTAATGAAAATAAAATTGACTTATTTAAAATTGTGTTACCTTCTATATGCTGGTCATATGGTTTATTATAAGCGTATATCTTATTTTTTCGTCTCTTACTTATTACTTTACCATGTAGCAAAACAAAATTTCTAATCTTCAGAAATTTAGCATCAAAGATAATTGAAACAGGTTTTGAAATATTTTCATAACAAAAACAGTTAGTTACTGCTCCAGTAAAAAATGCAGACGTTAACGGGCCACGTTGTCGCCAAGCCCTATTTTCTCCTATTGTGTTTTATTGAAACATGCTCCTTTAAAATATATTGGCTTGTGTCTTTTTTATTTCTTTTTATTTTGGATAACCTTTTTGTTAGAAGTGTGTCTTTCTCGATGGTAAGTCGGACTTCGTGAACACGTGATGAATTTTAAAGAGTGCTTTAAGTGCCAAGATACAGATATGCTTATGACTACATCATGGTATGTAAGTTGACTTGTCATGTAAATTTTATGTGTCGTCCCTTTATAAAAAATTGTTGGAGTACATTCATACTCGGTAAATTATTATGGTATGTGTGTATTGCGCTTAGAATTAGAATGAGGTGCTTTTTGTACTTATTTTTCTCATCTTAATTTTATTATTTTTGTTTATTTATTACGTGCATGTATTTTCAAAGTATTTTGGCAGTTTTTTTTTATGGAAGTAGCGGTTTATTGCTAACGTTAAGAGTGGTAAACGTTGCTTGCCTTTTGGTCTGCACTATTGCATATTTAAACCCTGCGGTTTTCATCTAGCTAACATAGAGGACTTTAAGTTCAACCTTACTTTAAAATTTCGCTTATTAGATGTCTTCGTTTTTTTATTAGTTATGGTGGCAAACGAGCAGACAGCACACCTGATGGTAAGTGTCACTGCCGCCCATGGACCTTTGCAATACCAAGGGTACAGCTAGGCCGCTGCCTAACAATACAAACCCCAAACCCACCTTAGTTGGGCTTTCGGCTCTTTCGCTCACCAAACGAAGAGCAATAGCACATTGCCATTACTCAGACGTCGATCTTCTGCAAGAGTGTAGTACTACCCTAGACGGACAGTAGATAGAGAAATGTCCACAGCGTGCTCCTACCTTTACTACTAAAGTTTTATTATTCGTTCATATATAAAGTCGTTAATTTTTATTCATATAAGAAAGGTATTTTATCAATTTTGAAATGAGGACAAACAAAGTACCCTATAGAATATACTATGTCTGTCAGACAAATGACATAACAGTGTTGTTTCCAGGTTTCCTTTTCATGTTGTGGAGCTTTTTACTAAAATTTAGAACCATTTACATTTTAGGTAACACCTAAACTAATATAATTTACTCATAACATCTTCAGCTTAATGGAATGATTTGATATTACTTAATTGATGATAAATAAAAAAATATATTTAATATCGTAAGCGACATAAATGACAGATAAGATTTGTTAGTGGTAGGCCCACGCTGTTGACAGTTTTCTGTCTATTACCGCGGGCCGGTCCGTCTGGAGTAGTACCACACTCTCGCAGAAGATCGACGTCTGAGTAATAGCAATGTGCTGTTGCGCTTCGTTCGGTGAGCGAGAGAGCCGGAAGCCTAACGAAGTGGGTTTGTGGTTTGTATTTGTAGGCAGCGGCCTAGCTACCCCTTGATATTGCAAAGGTCCATGGGCGGCAGTATCACTTCCCATTAGGTGTGTTTCTTGCTCGTTTGCCAACATTAGCAATAAAAAAAAAAACAATATTTTATACACATTCGTAGACGTCGTTGAGCAGGAGTCCCTTAGATATTCTTTTTTACGTCTCAGAAATAATTCTATGAAAACAATAAATTTATATTCCCACAACTTCAACAATTTTATTTGAATCAACTTTTATTGGTCATTTCAATCAAGCCATCAAACTAAACTTACTAAAAAATAATACGGAGTTAACCTTGAGATATAAAACATTGCAAAAAGAACATAAAACGGGCAGAGTGATCGCAAAATAAAATCTCGATTAGAAATTTAGAAACGTTCCGACCTTCCTTTACCGTCCCTTTTATAAGCAGTCACTCTGGCTCTGAGCATTATTATTTTATCGTTGTTCAACCATGCACAAGAGCAGAATAAAATTTTGTTTGGGTAAAAATATAAAAAAAAATGTTTCAAGGTTTGTGGTGCACGTCCTCAGGCGATGTTCCGTTTAGAAAAAATAAACGAGAAAGTCCACACCGAAATGACCTGCGTTTTTGTACACGATTTGTTTTCGTTTTTGTTACATTTGAGTTCATTTGGAAGTAGCCATGTCTACTGCTTACTGAATTAACTTAAATTGCCTTTGCTTTTTGTGCCCATGAAAATTGCTTTGAGTTACATTGGAAATTATAATTTTGTTAGTGATTGACATAATGAACTAACGGGTGTTTTAACTTTTGGATTTTTATTTTAAATTGTGAATATTTATTACGTATTGCTCTTTATAATTGAAAATTTAAACTTAAATGCTTTCTCCATTATAAAATTGTATATTTTTTCAGAATTTTATGCTTCGTTATTGATTACGGTTTACGTTCACATTGAGATAGACATCTACTATACTGCGTTGATCAAACGAGTTTGTATAGTTTTATACCTAGGTACCTACTTATTATCGAAATCTACTTGCATCCCTTAGTTGTCTTTTACGATAATCGCGGGAAAGATAGGGAGAGAAGAATTGTATTGTCATTCTGTCATCATATAGATAGAAAATTAATAAGAGTAGATGAAAATTTAATAAAATAAAAATAAATGTAATTAATTAATTTAAATTATTAATTTAAATGAACTTAATGGATTTTTAACAAAGCGGGCATAGCAGAGATCTATGTGATGTCACTAAAATGTTTTGATTTATATGAGAGTTTATTTCTTTTACTATAATGAGCAGACATATTCATCAGATCATCAACGCTTTCTAGGTGTAATCGTAGGACTCTTGAACAAGGAATAATACTATAATTTCCACAATTAGGAGGCAATTAGGCGATCGAAGTTGCAAGACAGTGCTGCTGACAATTCTCTTAATCATCCTTTTTCTAATTTTTCATCACTCCCATAGATAGTAAAGAGTGGTGCTCTATTGAATTCTTAAACCGTTACCCCACGGTAAAATTAGACATAACTGGTTATTTAACGTTTTCAAGAAAAGCATATGCTACTGGACTGTTAAAAGCATAAAAAGGCAAGCGTTGCTCGCGCCTCGCGCTCATACGGCCTCACATCGTGAAGGGTGGCTTATCCGGCAAGACAGTCGTAATAGAGCCGTACAGCAAAGCAGACGATTAATGATTCATGACCCCTCGTAGCGCAGTGTCATCAATATTATTCTGTTTGTATCCAGCGCTTTTGGCCCACCCTCGCCCGCGCCCTGTTCATACATAAATAAGCGCGACACGTCGTCTTCTCTGATTACATCGCACCGATGTAGTGAGAAATAGTGTAGTCGGATGCTGAGCCCGTCTTTTGTTCAATATATTCCCTAGAGACATCGAATGAATAGTTAACACTGTATGCTCAACGTACATGTTTACGGTTTCGGATTTCTCTTAAAGATTTAAGATAAGGAAGGTAAAGGCATTTATCTGTTTGATGGCAATAAGCTGATGCTACAATTGACTTTACTGTGAAGTTAGCTACTACGAAAGCTTTTCTAATGCTTTTTGTACAACAATATTGAGAAGATCAAGAGTTTACGTTGTGACTTTCACAAGATACAAGATATATTCTTTATGCGAAATCATAACTAATAAATAAAAAATCGTTACAACTCGCATGTGACAACATGATTGCTTATTATGCGGTCGTAAGTAAACATTTTAATATTCCGGTGCTATACGACAATAAAAGAAACACATCGTTACTGGAAATTACATGACGTTCCGTTAGTCCTAAAGTTGACGTAGAGCCTCTTGTCACGCGATAAGGCGATAAAGCACGCTTCGGACTTAACTAAGTAAAAGGTGGACTTGATTCCAACGCAAACATTGATTGATACCGCCTCAGTGAAATTTCTTCATAGTTAAGCCATAATTAGCTTTATTTTGTAATTAAATGACGACCTCCTTAAACTAAGTAAACAATATTTTCCATAAAACATGAAACAGCTAATTGTATAGATTGTAATATTGTCGATGATTTTTACCATGTTCTAATGGAATACGTTCGGAATGAGAACACCGGAAATATTAATTTCGGGTTAAAAAAAAATAAAAAAAAGTGTGTGTGTCAGATCCGACGCACGACTGGCGTTTACCTACTCCTTAAGTACGATTATCAAAACAGGCGTAAAAAAAGCTCATTTGACTAAAAATAATACCTATATATATATTTTTATTTACATTTATTAAAACTGTTCAGTGAAGTATTATCTCACGTCAGAAAGTGAAAGGTGCGCAGAATAGGTTGCGCACCAAAAACGTAACGAGGACATTCGATCACTAGATTTTACTCCTCAAATTTTCTTATACCGGGCGCCTTATATGAAAAACGATTCTTAAGGAGTAAACTCCAAAAGTGTGACATAGGCTACTGTAATTCCATTTTCGCGTTGTCACTATCAAGTAAGTCTTTAGAATTATACAAACTAGCTATAAGATAGTATATATATATATATATATATATATATATATATATATATATATATATATATATATATATATATATATATATATATATATATATATATATATATATATATATATATATATATATATATATATATATATATATATATATATATATATATATATATATATATATATATATAATGTAATTAGATATAACATCTAAATTAAATATGTGTATTGGACGATATAGTCGCTAAGCGACGAAGCCCTTTTTTTCTCAATAAAAAAAAGAAACAGCTATAACTTACAATGAATGCGCGTATGTAATATTGTACTAGAGGTAATAAATATAAAATACCTCGTACATATCAATTGAACTCAGTCTTTCATCTGGACATATCGACTGTTTTTTTACCAGTTTCAAAAAAGGAGAAGGTTCTCAAAATAAAATACTTTTTTTTGTTATAAAATTAAAAAAGCTAAAAACGCCGAAATTGTTAATGGTAAATAAAGTATTTATGATATTTTCATTAGTTCTAAGTTTGACAGCACAGGTGTTGCGGTGTAAAATAGCAAATTTCCATGCCAACTGCCGTGGCTTAACAAATACTAAATGACAATTTTCTGTGCGATTCTCAAATATTAATTCCAACGTCTGAATTATAGTTCGTGCCTTATAATCTTCATTCTATATTTATGTAGTTCTCTTGACACAGATATACCTTAGTGTGAAGCATTGTAAATAAATAATAAATAATTTTGAATTGAAATATGTATGTATAATCAAGTTTCATTCACTTCCTGTAATTCTTGGGCTGGTATTATCCATCGCAACTAAAACTCCGCTCAGTCTTGTCGACTTGTCCTGATAAATGACGTGTCCGCTACTGCTACAACACTTCGCTTTTAATCCTCGCAGCACCATTGTGTCGACGTCCAATTTTTGACGTTAACTGTTTTCTTCAACAAACACACACGTTGTTTAGGTTTGGGTAAATAAGAAATTAATGGTGCTCTCCCATTTATCTTTTTTTTTGTAATCAATCAAATACACACGCACACCATCTAATGGCTTGTGTTTGGTTATCTTACATTATTTTCAAACAAAAAACCAATGATTGTTTTCAATAACGTATCTAAGATTAGAGATAGATCCTTCACAATAATTATTTGTAAAGAAAAACAGTACTTAACCAACAGGCATCTTGTGTGGATAATTGTTTTTGATTTTATTTGATAAAGGATAATTAGATTGAATAGGAAATGAGATTTTCTTTTCCGTTCAGAGCGTATATGCCTCAATATCAGACACGAGCTTTTACCATAAAAAGAGATTACGTCAAATCGTTTATGTCATGCTATTTTAATTACGTTAATTTAGACTTTTTTTTTGTGTTGTCGTAATGGTAATTTACGCATTTTAGTTACATCTTACGATAATCACGGAGAACGGGAGAGGAACAGTGATATAATTTTATTTTTTAGTTATTAACTGTACAGATATGTTAAGTGTCGGCATTAGTATAAATTATTGTAGAAAACACACACTTTCCGTGTGGTGACGGAGTAAGAATACAATTCACCACCCAACTTGCCTGTGGGTGATCATATTTACAAGACGACTAAGGGATATAAAATGCATATAACATATATGCGAGAGAAAGAAAACTCGAAACAAAACCCTATACCAACACGTCTGACCAGCGTTGTATAGTAGGTCAATTACCCTCCCATTATGCAGCAGGCTTGAGCCCATCAGTGGGACATATACGGGCTGAGATGATGATGATTGTAGGAAAAGTTTTAAAGTTGCAATTATAGATCCTCCGTAATTAGATGGATAACTAGGTTATCGAAAACATCTATGAATGAGAATAAGAGTATTTTTCATTTTATATTTCGTAATACGACTTTCTTATTGCTTTTTTTTAAATCCATTCGTCTACAAATTATTATTGCTCATAAACAAAGAAATAAAATAAACATTACATCGGGTCTCTAAGATTAAAAATTATGAAACCGTTAATCAGTTTTTAATGTTATAGTAAGCCGGCGCGGCAGTTTTGATTACATATTTAATGTTTCAGTAAACTATTTTACAACGTTCCGTAGTTGATTGGGATTCGATTAAAAACAGCTGCCCTCAATAAAGGCGCAGACTAAGCCCTGCAGGCAACGTTGAAATGGACATAGTTTTAATGCTCGTATATTTCATTCCGAGATTTTGACGTCCGATTAACTAATCATTTTGCTATGGATATTTAGAAAATTTAAAACTAAAATTTGCAATTAATTATTTAGTTAATAGCTGTTACTTTGATTATTTAACAATCAGAAACATGTATATTGTTATTTATTAAAGGCTAGAATATTGACACTAAGTATCTGTCAAGTAATCAATACTTGACAGATACTTAGTCAATCGGCGTCAATTTTATTCACCACACGATAGGCTGATGGATGGATAAATGGATTTGTAATCATTCGCTGTGTAGCTAAGTTTAATATGACTCTTAAAATCAAAGTTCAATTTGATGAAATTTTGCTGTCAATATTGAACTTGATTTGGTAAATTCTATTTGAAATAAAACTATTTTTACGGATTCTATCGCGTTTGTATTTGGCTTTAATTTCCTAAAATCTCAAATACTTACAGCGTTCCTGGTCACAGAAGTACTAATAATTGATTTTCTCTCTTCTATTGAGATTCTTTCTTCAAAAATTCGTATTTTTATAAATAGCGATAATAAAAAGTAGTTCCTTTTTACGTTTGACAATTGAATTTTTCGTTAATATTGTTCAATATTTAATGATGTTTAACAAATAATGTTTGGACCGAATTTATTTTGTGACTACTTTCGTAGTGTCAACGACAAAATTGGAGCTTCAGACGTTGGATTATAAAATGGACATCAAACGTGATTACGAGTGTTAGTATTTTTAGATGCTATGTAGGTAGATACTGCGTACAAAATAAATTTATAAAATCTCTAAAAGTTGTCCGTTAATTACATTTAAAAACATAAAATGTTGTCATGGTTGAGAAACTTCGTTATTTTAAAAATCACAGTGGCATGTCCGCAATGGGCGGAGCTGCACGGCGTACGCGTCAAGCAAAACGCTTTCTATGGGATGGTTAAAATCTAAGAGGGGATGAGCTATTTGCTTAAGTTTAAGAAATCACCGCACTGATCTAGTGTTTCTTCTGAGTATTTGGTTACGGCTTCAGATTTTCAGTCGACCGTTGTTGAATTTTTCTATCAAGAATTGTTTAGTAAGAGAACGATCTCTGGCATCGTGTCCAGTAGACGTCACCAGTTTTCTATATACGAAACTTAAAAAGTTAATGAACAAAATTTAAAATGAATTGGTCTAAATTAAGTGTGCTTTCTTCTTACACCATAAGGATCTATAATATGTTTAAGATGAGACAAAGACGTCCTATTTAAATTAAAATTGTTTAAAAGACTTAATATTATATTGCCAGTTTCTTTATTCTTTCCGTAATAAAAGGTGTCAAAATTTATTGTGTTCTGAAAATTCCAGTCCATCACAACCGCCCCAAATCTCTTTATCCTCACATTAATCTTTAAAAACCCATAAAAACGAATCTTTGGATCTTACTAAATATTTTACAAAATTGATGAGGGACCCGTCTTTTATCTAGATCTCAGTTTTATAAACATGGTGATCAAAATTCTTAGAGGTGTCGATACAAGCCCAGTGTATGTCACAAATGTAGGCAATTGTACTTAATTATAGTTCAGTTTAAAGCCCCGTAGTTAAAATTTACAATGAAATAAGGTATAGTTTAACAATACCAAGAAACGGAAGTTTTAATTTTTACTGCCCTTTTATCCTTTAGATTTTTTTTTATGATTTGTTATTATAATAGGTACGTACACCTATTGCACATTTTAAAAGAAGTTTTAAAATATATTTGCATAAGTTTACAACACTTATAATAGTCGTTTTTATGATATAGACAATGACTGGTTCGCAGAAAAAGAGAATTCGTGGATAATTTACCCGCGTTTGAAGTTCCTTCATTTATAAGTTGTTTTAAAAATAGTCGGAACATGTTTATATCACTACTGTACTGCCACTTAAAGTGTGAACGGATCATTGGGGGCTTGCGTGGGCCGCGACACAGTTGGCATTCTTCATACAAAAAACACGAGGCACCCCGTTGTTTTAGAGTTTAAGAAATAATGAAATATGCCTTTTTATAAAGTTTTTTATGTTAAACGTTGGGACTTTTAGGCATTTGTTTTTTTTTAAGCGCATAACCCGCAGCGAATACGTTTAGTATTGGAATGGGATTGAATATTTTTATTAATACTTATTTTGTAAAATTAACATTCAATAACATAGATATAAATGAATTTTAATTTCTTATATTAATATTTAATAGATAAGTAAGACATTTAAATAAATCATTTAAATTTTAATACAGCGTACAGATCTCAGTTTGAAGTTTTAATGAAGTGAACATGAATAAAAGTTTAATGGATTCATAATTATACTGAACGAACGTTTCATTTTCGACAGATGGTCTCTATGTGAAAATGAATCTATTCAAAGGAAGGGACAGGAAGACACCCATAGAATTGCTTCTGCATACATCCATTTTAGTGGTTTTATTTGTCTGTTTTACTATTTACTCAGTTGTCTGCTTTATATTCTATTGTGTTGAAAACAAAATGAATAAAATGTTTAGATGAGTAAGAAGTTAACTAGTGATTTTTTTTTATGTATATTAATATTAAAATTTATTAATAATAATTACCTATTTAAGAATGAATGAAAAAGGTATCTACGTACAAAACGTGCAATAGTCTCACTCACTTACCTTTTTCTAAAACAAAACATCTTAAAGCTTGTCTAAAATACTTTATTTTTAAAAAGTAAACACTTCCTTTAAAAAATGTTTTTCAAAATATAATTGTCTATTTTAACATGTTTTATCTTAAATTATTGCTTACGTGATTTTAAGTACTACTTTAAAAACAAACAAAATAATCGATGAGGTTATTCTGTTTTATTTCTACTGTTTTTGTAATTCATAAATAGTTCAGTATATTTCATAATTTCCTTTTTTATTTTTCATAATGACTTTTCGAAATATCCTGCCCTTAAAAAGTGAATTTAGATGAATATGTGGATGAAATAACTACTCTGCATAACTACTTTTAAATCACGGCGATATGTCGAATATCGCCTAATACTGACTCTTTCTATCGACGTCTATTACTTAGGAATCAATCATTACTGATGGCTATCAATTCTATCTATGCATGTGGAGCATCATTCTGTATTTATTCAGGTCTCTAGTAATATGTTATTGTATTAAGCATAATGTGCTATTGTAGTTTTAATGTAACGTAATGTAGGATAGATAACACATTGCGTATTACCTAGCTTTTTTTTTAATGCTTATGGTGGCAAACAAGCAGGCAGAACACCTGATGGTAAGTGTCACTGCCGCCCATGGACCTTTGCAATACCAAGAGTATAGCTAGGCCGCTGCCTACCAATACAAACCACAAACCCACCCCAGTTGGGCTTCCGGCTCTCTCGCTCACCGAACGAAGCGTAATAGCAGAATGCCGAAATTAGCCTATTGACATACAGCTTTGCTTTGAAAGAGGAGAAGAATTTCTTAGTGATATTAACTGTTAACGTCTTTTAGTCTTCTTTTATGACACCCTCTGGAACAGTAGCGATATATTATATTCTTATTATATCACCACACGGACAATATATCATTCACACATTTGTTTAAATGTAAGTCACTACCCACTCACGGATCGCTCTACACTAAATCACTACCTAATTTTAAATTTCAAACTCATCTGAGTAAACAAACTATTAGAAGAAGTAGTCTAAAATTCCAATGAGCTTCCAAATTCCAAGCCATTCGTCTCAAAGTCGCCTGTCATGGCCAATAGCGGCCATCAATGTTACGTATATTTGGCTGAAGCACGTAACACACTTTAGAAACTTAAAATAATATTGTTCCTTCGGTCTCTTCGACTATTGTGTTTAAGCATCTGGAGCTGTGACACGATGCGACAGTGACAAATTGTAACTATGACTTTGGATTCCATTTTTGTATCTTTTTATATTCTAGTTTCAAACTAAATATATACACACAAATATAAGTATATACAATATAGATAATATTACCATTATAAAGCTGTAAAGTTTGCTTGTTTTAATGCGAAAACCTCAGGCATTTACGTCATCTTTACTAATGGTAGGGCCAAAATGTTGACAGTTTTTTGGCAATCATAAATGAGTCAATTTGTCCGGGATTGTTACCCCGGAGCCGGACAAACCACACTCGCAGTAAATCGACGTTAAATTTTAATAATTTGCTACTGTGCTTCTTTATCTCTGGTATTACATAGATCCATGGCAAACAATTACCAGCTGCCTTTAGAGGCATAAGGATGCCTCTAAAGGCAATGCTACATTTTTTTATTGCATTTTTGTTATTCTTAAGAGACCTATATTATTTAAAAACTTACAAAAAACTATTTTATCACTTTTTTAATAGATTTTTAATTTTCAGACGTTTCGAACACTAACTTTTTCCTTTGACCAATGTGCCTCACGTCCAACAAGTTTTCGTTATTATAAAGATTTATATTTACGCATTTAAAATAAAAAATGTGGGTCAAAATTGAAAACTAATGTTGTACATTTTTTATTCAATTTTGACCCATATTTTATTTTTAAACAAATTCATTGGCAGTACAAAAAAAAAATAATTCTAATAAAATCTATATTGTTTTATTTTCAGTTATTTTTATACAATAAATTTATGGTCATTAATATCATGACAATTTATTAGAGACTACTTGTTGAAATACTTATGAATTATATGAAAATATTAAAATGCATGTGTAATTGTGGGTATTGCTAGGTTCGTCTCTAATTACTATGCAATTGTAAGTTAAAATCTAAATTTGTTTCTTTAATTATTGATTTTAAATCGTGATCATAAAATTTTAATATCCAATATCTAATATTTTTGTTATTAAGCCTGCACAGACGAAAATCATTTAACAGCTAATAAAAAATTAAGTAAAGTATAAAAATTGCTTTTACTATTCCATTTAGTACGCAACTACGCTAGCTAAATGTTCAATATTATGTGTTAAAAAACTATATGCCGGGTCATAAATACAAATTAATATACGTGGAAACTATATTCTCAAAACAGAAACACGTAGCCTATAAAAACGATCGAACTCTTGTGTAAACGCAACGATTGGAAATCGAATTAGCCAGCTATTTTATTCAAATAATATCGATTTCAATAGTGTATTTATTAGTAGTGCAGTACACGGACAGTTTTATTATCACGGCTAAGATATTTTAACGAACCGAATGCACGTCTAAAATAAAAGAGGACCATGTCGAAACATTTTTTGTTCATCGGACACGCCATTTAAGTCACAATCGTAAATTTTATTGAAATGTCGCAACAACGATCGCCGCACGAGATGTCTTGTCTTCGGGGACGAATTTATGCGTAATTCGTAAACAAATTGACGTGTTCGGGACGTGCTTTGAAGGAGACCTCGGCTTGACAATTTGACGCGTCTTTTGAGTCTTTTAGAATATTTACGAGATGACTGTTATACATTCTGTTGATTTTACTGCCGCGTCTCATCTTTTATTTTTGGATTCTTTCGAGCACGACGCGAAACGGAGCATTCGTCTTTGAAAAAATTAAGCAACTGAATTATCATTCCTTTTAAAATAAGCATAATTATAATAAGTGGTTATTATTACAAATGCGCATCAACTATGATTCCTTATTATAATTATTGTGAATTCACTCGTATTGTAAAACCGATTTAGCGTATCGCTTGCACTTTTAGAAATGACACCTCAATGCTCGTTCGGTCTGGTTCCTATGGCTTCTTAAGTCGTAAAATGGTATCACCTTACACAATAGATACTATTGTCTTTTTATAAGGAATACAATATTTCCTTTTTATAATAAATTTGATCTGCTTTTCTTCGCTTGTTTGTTACGATTTTAAGTAAATTAATATTATGATACCTTTGAGTTTTTATGAAACATTATATTAAATGACTTCAAGGAAAATTTGATATTTAAAATTAACATGAAATATCACATAAGCCTGCTGTACATATGTAGTGATGGCAGAGAAATCGCAAAAATCGGCTGATTGGTCAATAGCAAAATGGATATCAGTACTGTCTTGAGGAAATTGTAATACCAATTACGATCGCCAACCTCCTCTCCAATCGTAGTCAAAAATGAATAGTGTAAGTAAGAAATACAGTGATGGGTTGCATAAACGAATATATAGACGAATTGATATTTAACTATCGATAAGAACATTCGGCTTCTTTTTTAGAGCAAGTTGAAACCGTTTATAATATAGAGTTTATATTGGAGAAAGATGTATTTTAACAAATTTAGCTTTGTTGATTTACATAATATAATTACCAGATATACGAAATCTATGCTCTCCCTTTCTATCCCATAAGCACGTGCTGTAAAAGATGCTGATATTACATCGTCATAAAAAATATGTCTGTTGGTATTTTACGTACTCTTGCGTCCTTAAACATTGCAATGTTTTATTTTATATACAAGTAACTGTTTAATTTTCCATGTGCTGACGGAGTAAGAATACTATTCACCACCCCATATCTTAACCGTGGGTGATCATATGAGACGACTAAGGGATATAAAACGCATCTATGCGAGAGAAGGAAAATTCGAAACAAAACCCTATACCAATACGTATGACCAGCGCGGTATATTAAGGTTAATTTCCCTCCCATTACGGAGGAGGCCCGAGCCCAACAGTGGGACATTTATGGGCTGTGATGATGATGAACTGTTTAATGTGAAAGGACTTCTTCAATACCAAGTGATAGTTTTTTAAAATAGACAAATAGAAATAAACTATTCATAACGTGTTTAAATATCTTTTTTCAAATAATAGTTTATTTCTAAAGTTGTAAAGTGTTATAATATCGTAAATAAACATAATATTTCGCTTATATCTAAAAATTTAAAAGAATAGAATTGGGAACTTGTTACTTTAAAGCAAATCCAATCAACAACAACAGGGGGTAGCATCATAAACTTCAGCACAATCCGTTATGTCTGCAGAGTAAATGCCACAGGTTTTCTCAACATAGCTGCCTGCTGTTTAGTGTTACAATCTAAATGGCTATTACTCACGTTTTACGCGGGCCGCGCCAGGCGTTCTAACATGTTTACTCTTAATTGACTCCTAAATATCGCTTTTTAACCATGAATCGTGTTAATCGGACATATTTATTTATAAACATCGAAGCGTACTCTTAAGTGAGCCATTTGAACACGGTTTTATAGCGGCGTAGGTGATATACCTCGATACAGTTCCGTTGCTTGTTAATTAAGGATTCGCAGCCACGTTTTATGGTAGGCAATAGTCACAGCAGTAATATATCCTGCACTTTGGAATTTCTGTTTTAGTACTTCGAAGAAATATTCAAGACTTATCAGATGCCGTATACATTATCGTCAAAGGTTATTGGACAGTGTTATTATTCGGTTATTTCATTAACTGCAAGCTAAATAAAAAGGTTTTCTATCGATCGTTGCAATCCGCTCACTGCAGATTCTCAGTTCTTTCTTCTCGTTGTCCTGGCTTTCGTTTATCGCACACGATGTGACAATTCTTTTATCCCGACACTTTGTTTCCAAATAAATTACTCGACTGTTTGGTACTACCGAGGATTACTTTGGCTAATGTCACAATTCATGGATTTCTCGCTTTATTCAGTTTCGTTTTGCATTCCACCATCTGTATTTGCTCATTGTCTCTTCCACTTAAATTAAAAAAAGGATTTTATTTTCCTTGTCCTCCTCGCCCACGACTTTATGTGACGTCAAGTGGGGAAAGAAGTTTTCTTATTGTTAGGACTGTAGAGTCTTTACGCAACGTTGAATTGCATAAATTATTTAAAAGCTTTTATTTTAATTAAATATGTAAGAGGGTATTTTATGTGGGTCTTTTCATTTGCATAATATCGTTACTAGTCTTGTTGTTAAGTAGGTAATCTGATAGACATTGATTGGAACTTGATATAGCATTAGAGTTATAATAATAATATGTGTAATCTTGGTACAGGTTTCGAATGTCAGTTGCTGTACAAAATACGCTCGCGACTTGTTAACTAGACAATATTTAGATACATCTTTCAGCAGATCCTTTTTAGGGTTGCTTGCCAAAGAGTAAAATGAGACCCTATTACTAAGATACCGATGTCCGTTCGTCTGTCTGTGGGCTCCCATACAACAAACGTGATTTTTTCCGCTTGTCTTTGCTCGATATTAATAACGGCAACAGGTAGATGCTTGAAATATTTGTAGAATATTTAATTATAGATTACTTTTAAAGATAAATAATGATATTAAAATAAAACAAATATTTAAGGGGGCTCCCATACAACAAACGTATTTTTTTTGCTTATTATAGGTAATGGTTTTTCATAGACCCGCCCTACGTGTCACCTCTCTATGCCGAGCGAGCGGGCCACCGGAACCCTGTCTTGTCTTCGATGGCCCGCCCGTCAGTTTACCCTCGCGGGTATCCTCTCGAGTCGATGCCCCGGCAGAATTATAGGTAACGGTACGAAATCCTTCGTGCGCGAATCCGACTCGCACTTGGCCGGTTTTTTTATGATTTTATTTTTAACATTGTCACGGAAAAAGAAGAGGTTGTGGTTACTGTATACTTACGCCGTCACCACATGAATACATATTATAAAATATTTTATGTAGGTATAATGTGTATTCAAAATTAGACGAATTTTTATTTTACTTAGAAAAAGAAAATTAAGGTTTACTGTATTCTGATGCAGTTAGTAGGCTGAATGAATCAAACGATCAAAGTACGAGTGCATATAAGGCAACATTCTTAACATCTGTGTATCTGTGCATGTGATATGTCACCATTAAACTGATACTAACTATCAAATTAGCACTAGAGATGGTGCTTTATTTTATATGTTTGGTCGTCATTTATTTTATAGTGATTGAATCATTAAGAATATGATATTCAAAAGAATTCCAGTGACCATACCTCACATGAAGTTACATGTATACAATGGTAAGGGTTAACTACCCGTAAGTATTTTATTATAACAATATATAAAGGGTTACTATCCTTAAATGTATACGTTAGTTTACTAATATTCTACGCGGTATCGTTATGTATAACTATATACTTATATATATATATATATATATATATATATATATATATATGTACTACCAACCCTTACTTTGCTCGTGGATGTCATAAAAGACGACTAAGAGCCTGGGTCAACTCCATCTGATGCCTTTTGGTCAACAATTACATTCCCAAGGAGGTTTGACGTCTGGCAGACGACCGGTCATAAAACTATTGCTAATAACTTTTACAATATGTACCATGCGAGAAGAGTACCTACATATTGTATCGACCCAAGTAATTGGTATAAGAGTAGGAGAATGATGATGTATTATAAATAAAATATCAGACAATTCACGTTGGCGTTTATTTGATAGATTACCAAAGCGCGTTTACGGAAGGTTATCTATCATATATATTTGTTGATATAACAAACTTAATTTATTTGTTAGAATTTTGATTTATAAAAAAAAAATCAGTGTTTATAAATAGTTAATCAAATAAGATGGATTAATTTGAATAGATTTTAATCGATTTGTAATAATAATGGTTTTACGATTTAGTATTTTTTTTAATTATATAATCGTTATTGATATTTGATCTAGTTTAGGGTCTGATACCAAACATGTTCATGGAACACTATTACTAAGCCTTCACTGTTCGTTCATTCGTCTGTTTTCTGTCTTTTAATGGTTACTACAGAAATCGTAAGAAGTATATTTAGAAGTAGATAGAACATTTTCATATACTATTTATTTCTATTGCTGTTGTTATAAAGTTAATAATGAAATATCTCAGGCAATGAGAATACATTGTTCTAACATCTTCTTCTTTAGAAGAAGTTAAGTAGATAGCAAGAGAAGGTATATTTAACATACATACATACATACATATCATCACGCCATATCCCTTGCAGGGTAGGCAGAGAGAACAGAGTGCCGGAGAACTCTATCTCTGCATACTTCACGCGCTTCCTCAACATTCATAATTCTCTTCATACACGCTCGCCGGTTTCGGAGACTCTTGACTCCACCTTCCTTCAGTACATGACTGATCAGGTCTAGGTAGGTTAGTCTCGGTCTCCCTCGGTACCTACATCCTTCCACTTTCGCATTGTATATCTTCTTAACCAGACGTTCGTTCGGCATTCTTTCCACATGTCCGAACCATCAGAGCATGCCCTTTCGCATCTTTACACCAATACTCTCTTTCATACCTATTCGCTCTCTTACGTCGTCGTTACGAATGCGGTCGGTCAGCCTAACTCCACAGATTTTCCGCAGGGATCGCATTTCGACCGCATTAATTTTACTATCATACTCTTTTCTGCATACCCAACTCTCGCTTCCATACAGTAATGTTGGGACAAGCACTGCGTTATGTATTGCTACACGTGCCTTCTGGCTGAGGTGGTGGCTGCCGAGAAGTTGCCCCAACGCTCCGTTCACTCTATTTCCCGCATTCACTCTTCGCTCTATATCAGTGGTGTACCTTCCATCTCGGCTAAATCCACATCCAAGATATACAAATTCATCCACTTGCTCTAGTACATCATTACCTATTGTTACTCTTACATCTGTTCTGGTTTTATCTCTTTCAAAGACCATTATTTTGGTTTTGCTCACATTCACGCGTAGACCCCTTTTCTTACAATCTTCTGTCATTGTGTCGACTAGGGTCTGCAGGTCAGTCGCTGACTGTGCCAGCAGGACTGCATCATCTGCATAAAGCAGAGCAGTGACCACTGAGTCGCCCATCTGGACTCCCACATTCATATCGTTCAATCTTTGGAGACATTTATCCAGATATATGATAAACAGCCTGGCTGACAGAACGCACCCCTGCTTAACGCCGATATTGACGTCAAACCAAGGCGACATTCCATCATCCAGCCGCACACAGGCTCTACAGCCCATGTAACCGGACTGCACAGCCCGCAGCAGTTTACCGTTAATACCATACTCCGGTAAAATGTCCCAAAGTTCCTTTCGTACAACCGTGTCAAATGCTCTCTCCAGATCCACAAAACTGCAGAAAACCCTCTGACCTAGAGCCAGATGCTTCTCCACAATGTTGCGCAGAGAGAACACTTGATCCATGCATCCCCTTCCACTCCTGAAACCTCCTTGTGTCTCACACAGTAAACCATCGGACACCATCCTCATTCTCCTTTCAATAATTTTTCCATACACTTTTGCTGCCAAACTGGTCAAGCTTATGGCTCTGTAATTTGCGGAGTCATAACGTGAACCCTTGTTTTTAAACAAAGGCACGATGACTGCGCTATTCCAGTCCCCGGGAACCATTCCCGAGCTCCAACATAAATTGAGGAGCAACCGGAACGCCTCCCAGACACAAGAGCCACCGAGCTTGATCATCTCGGCAGACACCATATCAATGCCCGCTGCCTTACCATTTTTCAAACTTCTTATCGCCCATTCAACTTCATCCATACTGATGCCATCGGAGGACGCCGTTGTCGAATGTTGATCTACTAAACCACATCCAACACCGGCGCCAACCGTAGCATCCGCATACATATCGCCAAAATATTCACTCCATCGGCTTAACACGTCTTGTGTTTGTGTAAGAATGTCTCCACCTTTAGACCTTATTTTATTCATTCTGAAGGCTGACCAACCACCCCGAGACTTCTTCACCTCCCTCCAAAAGAGTTTGGTGTTACCCTCGAAGTTTTTAGTCAGCCTATCTTCTGCACTCATACTTGCTCTATCACGTTTCTCTTTCACTAAGACCTTGGTGTCATTCTTACATTGCCGATATATTTCTTTCTTCTGTTCAGTCATACTGTCATTCAGATTCAAAGAAGAGACATAGTCCAGCCACGCTTTCTTCTTTTGCTCTACGGAAGCTGCCACTTCCGCATCCCACCATGCATCACCATTTGTTTTTCTATGCTTCTTTGAACTTCCACATACTTCTTTCGCTGTATCTACCATACTCTCTTTCAATACTCTCCAGCATTCTTCAATGTCCGATTGCGGCTGGCTTGCCATCGTCAGCCGTTCTCGGACACCCTCTGCATACTTTTCTCTTACACACTCTTCTTGCTAGTAGTAAATATTATAATGAAAAAAACAAAACTAACCTTCTTAGACCAGAAAGTGCGTTACATTTAGGCCTAATATTTAGACGGCAAACTACAAACAATTGAAAACAGCAAAAAATTAAATAAAAGTCAGTAACATAAATCTAATTTCATTCAAAATATGAAACGTTTATGTTCAATAATGATACGTATTTAAGTTTTAACGGAAAAAAAATTAAAAAAGAAAAAACAGTTTTTGTTGTAATTACTGCGTTTGGATGAGTGTATTAGAAGTTTTATTAATATAACTGCTATTGTATGGACGTTTTATATAAATCCTTATTTAGTCATTTACACAACCCACTAGAAATCAGCGACCTAGAATGTTCATAACGGCACAGGCAGTGTGTTGACCTTCTCTGGCAACTTGAAATAAGTGTTAATAGATATTCCGTACGTATACTTATACTATACATCAAACAAACTTATAGCAGTAACTGCTTCTTAAGTAGCATTGCTTCGCACATACCCATTATAATAATATGTCCCACATGCGATGTGCTCTGCCTATAATAATAGGTTTGCTTATAAAGTGAAGTTAGCTAACCAGTTGAATATAAATTCTTTTATTGCATTCTTATCGAACATTATTACTACGATATGAGTAGGACTCTTTTCTTTTGCAAGGGTTTTAGTTATTTTACTCGGTTTCTTATCTATAAAAATAAATAAAATTAAATATTTTATGTGGTCCTCTGACGCGTGAATCCTCATCTTAAAATGTAAATAGGTTCTACATTTTTTTTATTTTTTTTCTTCATACTTTTAAAACCCGAATTTGTTAAGATAAGGTCTTTATGAATTTACTAAACAATCCCAAATTTGCTCTCTTTCGACTTGCATCATCAGAGTAGTTCATCACTATAAGGGATCTATCAAAATTAATACCCTTTTTGCTTCTAAGATCACTACGACAACTAACAAAAAGAGCTGATGACCTTGAAATGCCTCAACAAATATCCAAAAACTTTAGCTAAAAACCATCTAGATCAGATCAGCTTTCAAATGAAAAAACCGGAGCATTCGTTCAAAAGCTGCGATGCCACAGACAGGCACTCTTTTTGCGTCAGGGGCTAAAAGTAAGATTTAGATTAGCATGTAAATTTAATTTCATGTGTAGGACATACTTCATTTATATTTTACCGAAAAAGTGCACGTTTCACTTGATCGTACCTCTGATTCGGCGTGTTCCATAACTTTGATTACAATACTATACAAATAACTCTTTATTACACATGATTTTTAAATACAAGAGTAAATAAAAAAAAAATGACGTTGGTACAAATAGCTCATCTTATCGCATATTCTTCACTTTTTTTTGAGAGCAATGTCACTTAAGGTGTATTAGAAAAATGAAAGAGGACAAAAAATTGCTTTTCTCTCTACTATTAAATATGCACAAGAGACAATCTTAATATTTAAGTCATTATCAGTAATTTAAATATACAATTTAATATGCAAGTGGATGAATTTGTATATCTTGGATGTGGATTTCGCCGAGATGGAAGGTACACCACTGATATTGAGTGAAGAGTGAATGCGAGAAATAGAGTGAACAGAGCGTTGGGGCAACTTCTCGGTAGCCACCACCTCAGCCAGAAGGCACGTGTAGCAATACATAACGCAGTGCTTGTCCCAACATTACTGTATGGAAGCGAGAGTTGGGTATGCAGAAAAGAGTATGATAGTAAAATTATTGCGGTCTAAATGCGATCTCTGCGGAAAATCTGTGGAGTAAGGCTGACCGACCGCATTCGTAACGATGACGTAAGAGAGCGAGTAGGTATGAAAGAGAGTATTGGTGTAAAGATGCGAAAGGGAATGCTCCGATGGTTCAGGCATGTGGAAAGAATGCCGAACGCACGTCTGGTTAAGAAGATATACAATGCGAAAGTGGAAGGATGTAGGTACCGGGGAAGACCGAGACTAACCTACTTAGACCAGATCGGTCATGTACTGAAGGAAGGTGGAGTCAAGAGGCTCCGAAATCGGCGAGCATGTATGAAGAGAATTATGAATGTTAAGGAAGCGAGTGAAGTATGCAAAGATAGAGTTCTCTGGCACTCTGTTCTCTCTGCCTAACCTGCAAGGGATATGGCGTGATGATATGTATGTATGTATGTAAATATACTGTGTTAATTGAAAAATTTCGTTCTAAGTATTTTTAAAAATAATATTTTTAAAGTAGTCCCAACAAAGAGAAACTGTTTTGTTATGATAGAAGTTTTACCATTGCCTAGTTACGAGTTCATAAGATTACCTATATCATTATAGATATTTCGTTTAATTAAACATTGAAACATAGATATCGATAAATTTGTCTAATTTATAAAATATCTTCAGAGATATGAACGTAAAATTCTTCTGATATAAAGGACAATAAATTTTGAAAACTAATCGTATTGATGCCAAGTGTTACTTACTAGCTGTGGCCACCGAAGACAAAGATCGGGTACCGGTGGCTTGATCGCACGCCGAAAAGAGGAGTTTGCATGGTGGGTATATGGGGTCACGCGCCGTCTCTTCCGTTACCCCGGACCGATTTAGCGGGGCGAGACGCATCCATAGTCCACCGCAAAAAAAAAGGGTTACTAGCTGTATCTAGATTTCACCCACGGTAAATTTTGTATTTCAAATATTATCGTAAAAATCCTACATTTTATTGTAGAGTACAAACTGTTATTATAACAAACTTCAAGTAATTCGATTCAGCAGTTTTGGAGTGATTTGCGAATATATGTTCTGTCAATTGCAGGTTAATTCTAATAATATGTTTTATTTATACTATTAGTTCTAGATTCAGAATGTATCAAATTCCATCTCTGTATAGACAAAAAAAAAATACCAAATAGACGAATAATATTTTGGAGGTCTAGGGATGATTTTATATTTTATTTTCTTTTTGTTAAAATTTTTTTGACAATATTGCCAACCAAATTATTATTTATTGTCATACCAATCAAATACCAAAACGTGATTTCTTTACATATTTTCCCTTTACCAGCACAAATTGCAAGCGAGATTTTTGAGAGTACTTTTGAACACTTGACAACACTAACTGTTGATTCTTACATCCATATGGAATCAGTACATTCGTTATATTGTTATCCGTGTGGTGACGGAGTAAGAATACAATTCACCTATCTTACCCGTGGGTGATCGTAAGAGACGACTAAGGAATATAAAACGTACATACAATTTCCCACCCATTTCGTAGGACGCCCGAGCCAAACAGTGGGACATTTATGGGCTGTGATGATGATGATGAATGTTAAGATAAAAGTCAACTGATAGGTAGCAAGGACTTCGTGAATCAATTATATTGTAATGATCAAATAGTATCTTAAATGAAATTTGATTTATTTGTTTATTTTACAAATTTTATTCTTGTTCAACTCTTATAACAGTTGTAAAAACTCTATTTTATTTTTGAAGGTAAAGGCGTAGAAATATAAAACAAAAAAAAATATAAAAAACTATCTATGAAATCAATCAATTAAACAAAAACTAAAAAGTGGTAGGTCCACATTGCTGCCAATTTTCTAACTACATCTATAAATCGTTTTTTCTCAAACATGCTTGGAAATTTGAGCATTATTTTGACAACCTTCTTCGAGGTAAATCGAATTTGCTGTACTGACCAAATAGCGGCCGGCAAAATGAATGCATGAAAATCCATATCTGTCGTGTTTTAGCGGCCAAATAAATATTATATGTAAATTCATATCTGTCGTGTATTTTAAAAATGGAACGATTTGTTACTTGAAATTCTAGTAACCATATTATAGGCAACTTATCAGAGTTTTATTTGAATTTCGAACTGGCTTGAATAAGAAACCTGTTTGATAATGAAAAAAAAAAAACAAGTGAACCCTTTAGCACGTGAAAAATGTTGTTCGTTGTTCGTATGTATACAATTCTACTTAGTACTACTTAGTTTAAATTTCCGCGCATTGTTTGAGAAAATCACTATAAGCCTTGGCCACAACTAGGAATTGACGGACTTACGTATATGTGCCTCGGCTACGCCTCGACCCACATTTACACGTTCGTCCAATTCGTCCATCAATGCCTCTTTTGCTGGCCGCTGCAGTCATGTACTATTTCTCAAACATGCTTGGAAATTTGAGCATTATTTTGACAACCTTCTTCGAGATAAATCGAAATTACTGGTCTGACCAAATACATGCGAGCAGCGGCCGGCAAAAAATGTATGAAAATCTATATCTATAGTTTTAGCGGCCAAATAAATAATATATGTAAATTCATATCGGTCGTGTATTTCAAAAATGGAACGATTTGTTACTTCAAAATATTGCAACCAGATAGGCAACTTATTAGAGTTTTAGTTTAATTTCGAACTGGCTTGAAAAAGAAAGCTGTTTGATAATGAAAAAAAAAGCAAATGAACCCTTTACACGTGAAAAATGTTGTTCGTTGTTCGTAATATATACATTTCTACTTAGTACTAATTAGTTTTAATTGCCGCGCATTATTTGAGAAAAGCACTATACAAGCCTTGGCCACAACTAGGAATTGATGGATTTACGTATATGCGCCTCGGCTACGCCTCTTTACACGTTCGTCCATCAATCTCTGTTTTGCTGGCCGCTGCAGTAATGTATTATAATTGTCATGGGTCTACATCTGAATAGTAGCAATTTACTATTGCGCTTCATTTAGTGAAGAAGAGAGCCAGAGATCTATAGTCCACTTTATAATAGACTACAACCTGGCAATGCTCTTGGTATTGTATAGGTAAAGTGTATTAATGACTCCACAGATGGCGTTGTAGTTAAGATAAGTACTATGCACTGGCATTCACGCCGGAATCGCCACCTTCTGGCGTAAATGTCGTGATTCTGGCCTGGAATAACACAACGGGTTGAGAGCCCTCAGCGCTCACCCACAGTCCGGGTAAAGTTGTCATAGCCATCTGAGGCTAACAACTAAGTCACACAAAAAAAAAAAAAAAAACCTGGAATAACACTTTGTGCGATCCACAAATTATTGTTCCGAATCTGGTTTTAGTTTGTGTCCATTGTATGTTTGTAAAGTCCACTGCAATACAAGGCTTAGTTTCTTACTGTACGGTGTTATTAAAATGAAAAAAACCGCAATCGAAAAAAAAAGGGTGTTATTAAAAACAAAAACATTTATTTGGTGGATAGCTTACTGGTCTACCCACAGAAAAAAATAAAAAGAAATAAAATTAGAGCGCTTATTACTATTATATTTAATATAACGTAATTATAATATTTATATTATATATTTTTTTTGTTACAGGTAATTTTAGACGGCAATTTCCTTTATTACCATACAAACCAGCTATCGTAAGTAATATCATAATAAAATGATACAAATACAACATCAAATTTGTCAGAAGTAAAATCTCTTTGTACCATAACTGGGGTCCACATATTTCACTAACGTTGTATATCCGAGCCTTTATAGAGCGGAAATCGTACATACTGACCGATTTACAATCGAACCCACAAAATAAATCATGACCATACAATGTAGGCAAAAGACACGTTCTATCGTCATTTCAATAAAAGTTATTGTATTGAAAACTGACAATGGTTTACAGGAAGTGATGTGTCCCGTGTATTGAGGCAAGTGGACTGTTTATAATTTGTCCATTGTTGACGTGTAATGGAACGCGTCCAATAGCCGCCATTGCTTTTGTATGCGAAAACGACCGATGCACTTCCTTTCTAATTGGGTTTAACACTATGCACAAATAGTTTTGTAAATAATTTTATTGATGTTAAATTGATCAATGAATTCCATTGCACTCTTTTGGATATGATACATCTTTAAATCCATCCATCCATCACCTATTCACGCCCACTATAGAACATAGACCATAAAGGTACAATGTTGTTATATCCACGCATGGTCTGTGATTGCAGCTCGTGTTATAAGTTTTCCAGTCGAGTACTGCTGTGCATTTTCCGGGTATATATCCAGTCCTTTAACTAACTTCACAACTCCTACGGAAATGTAAGGCGTGAAGACACATTATATTCTTCATTCATCACCATTTCACACGTCTATACTACTAGTACTTCAGTGTAGAATTGTAGTAATTATAACCGAAACTTCTAACGAAGAAAATTAGTGTATTGTAAGTCGTGTATTGATTTGTATTCTTGATTTAAATGAGGTTATTTTTTTAACTCATTCATTATACTTTTACAATTACTTTGTGTATATAATATTTCGATGTTAATGTTAATTATATAATTAATGTGATGTGCAATAAAAAAAATATGATAAAATGTATAATACTATGCTAAGTCAGCGGCACAACTCCATCTATCAAAGAGAAGTGTAAATATATTGGTGGCTCATCCGTCGAGCCTCTTGACGTACAAGCGATATATAATTATCTACAAACTGCTTACAAAAGACAAAAGTTGAATAGGCTTTTCTGGAAAATTTAATAAGCTTTCAAATTTCGGGAGAGATAGAAACATTTTAAAAAGTTACATCAGAATCTGTAGATAGTATTTGAGTTAAGTCTGTTCAAACACATAAAGATCTTTTCGTGTAGGTATAGATTAGTCTAGTCCTTGTATAGTGAGGTTAAAAGATTTGCACCGTGTCTCATCATCTTTTACTTTCCGTAGTCTTTTAATTGTAGAACCTACAGAAAGATTACTAATAGTTAGCATAATAAATAGAATAGTTAGCAGTTCTCCTGTGAAGCTTACACCAATAGCAGCCCCAAAACTCTTCTACGGTCCATAAAAACTGTTTCTTACAGCATAATCTTTGTCTTATACATCTAGACCAATGAAGAATCAAACAGAAAGAAATCTACACATAAAAAGTTGTTCCTTTGAAGTCCATGTATAGTTATTGATAATTATATATGGAACTAAATTATTTCAATTAATTATAATATACAATTAAACTAAAGATAAATGGCTGTATATTTTCATATTTATGCATTTATTCCTTTCAATTATTGCATTGCCTCTATTATTTTCAATAAATTACTAATAGAATTCCGCCTTATATGTTGCTGTCCATTCTAAATGATATTTAATGCGCAAAATAATGTCAAAACATTTCCTCTTATGGAATTTTCTCATAATCTCCCTTCAGTAGTCAGATTACAATGGCTACCGCGAGAATGCACGATAGCTAATCGCATTACGTCTCTTAATAATTAATTCCCCGATATTTCATACGCCATGATGGACATTATCTGCAGTTCCATCTGCATCTGATACTCAGATACAAAGAGTGCCTCAACTCAACCACTTTAGAAAGAACGCTCCTCTAACTTTTACCATGATAATATAAACGGAACAATGTTGACCAACGGGGCCTAGGTAAGTTGGACAGTTTTTACTATCGAACTGTGGCTTGAGACCTCCTAGTGGGTCAATCGTTAAGTGTTTATGTGATTTTTATTGTCGTTTAATAATAGTATTAAAATATTCTATAATATTTGTAAGCGTGAAACACGTGTTTTTATGAAATACTAGCGACACCTGGTACATTTCGATTAATTGGACACTTGGATGTCACATTTGTACATTTTTTATAATACTATATTAGTAATTTATATCAAAATTATTTAACCTACTATTGTTAGAAAGTAATTGTTTGATAGAAATTTACACAAATAAATAACAATGCACCCAATTTAAAAAAATACCTATTACAATAATTTACAGTAATATTAACAGAAATATATTTTAAAAAAGATAAAAGTAATATATAAATAATGTTTTTATTTTATTTGTACCAACAAAGAGATCAATCAAGTTTTAAATATGGAATCATGCGCATGAAAACATATTCGAAATATCGTAGTCGCTCACAGCTCAAGAACCACGTGCGACATCATAGAACCATTTGTCAAGCTATTCCGGCATTGCATTCAAGCTGATTTAGCTGGATTTACTTCCATATCACACTGAATATCCCGACTCGATACGCTTGGAGGCTTTAGAGATTTACAGATTTATTAGCCTGTAATTTATGTTAATAGTTAATAGTTGTTTGACGTTTATATTAATGGCCTATTAAATAGCAATCTTTGATATAATTGAGCGTGTAAGATAGTGTTAGTTTAGATACAGATAGAAGATTTTATTGTCTTTGATATTGAACTTACCTAATCATACCTCCTGTTGTAATTAAATTACTTTTTTATGAAAGCATAGCTTACCTCATCCAAAATTTTCCCTTGTCTTGCCTATTTTATTATACCGTCTTGCCTATTATTTTATTGTGTACACACCTACTAATAGTAGGTGTGTACACAATAAAATTCCTGCCATTTTCAATAATAACTACTTTTTAAGTTAGAAAAATTTAATGTGAAATAGTTTTTCTAATAAGTAACATTTTTGTAGGACATACCATTTTTGTTTTCAAAAAATATTTTTTTGTATTACATATACAGTTTTGTCTATTTAACATATAGTTTTACATATATTTTTTCTTGCGATGAAATAATAAAAATACTATGTTGCATCCTTTTCCATAGAGCAAAATACTATTAAGTATGCCATAACATTACTACAAGAGAAGGAAAACTATAACCCTTTTTTTTTGCCGTGGGCTATGAACCTTGCACCCCGCCAAATCGGTCCGGGGCGACGGAAGAGGCGGCGCGCAACCCCATTAACCCACCCTGCAAGCACCTCTTCTTCGCCGTGCGAGCGGGCCACCGGTACCCGATCTTTGTCTTCGGTGGCTCGCCCGGCGGTATACTCTCTCGGGTTCCTCTCTCGTCGACGCCCCGACAGCTTTCGCCGTCGAGGCGTCGCCTTCACGCGGTGGCCTCACATCGGGTGACCGGACAATTCCCCGGTCCGATCACCCGAAATAGTATAACCCTGATCACTGATTGGCATGGTATGGTAGATTCTTCTGATTTCCTGAGTCCAGTAGTGGGAAGTACATGCTTGTAGTACATTGTTTTACTATATGGTACATGTTTCTCTCTGCCCATTAATAATGTAGCACCGTCCAATATCAAGTCATGAAATGATTCTAAATTCATTTAACATTTCAACACGTAATAAAAATCTTGGTAGTATCGTTTACGTCAGCTTCAAATGTATATAAGTAGCTACATTAGTAAAAAATGTGGATGTGGATTTAGCCGAGATGGAAGGTACACCACTGATATAGAGCGAAGAGTGAATGCGGGAAATAGAGTGAACGGAGCGTTGGGGCAACTTCTCGGCAGCCACCACCTCAGCCAGAAGGCACGTGTAGCAATACATAACGCAGTGCTTGTCCCAACATTACTGTATGGAAGCGAGAGTTGGGTATGCAGAAAAGAGTATGATAGTAAAATTAATGCGTTCGAAATGCGATCTCTGCGGAAAATCTGTGGAGTTAGGCTGACCGACCGCATTCGTAACGACGACGTAAGAGAGCGAGTAGGTATGAAAGAGAGTATTGGTGTAAAGATGCGAAAGGGAATGCTCCGATGGTTCGGACATGTGGAAAGAATGCCGAACGAACGCCTGGTTAAGAAGATATACAATGCGAAAGTGGAAGGATGTAGGTACCGAGGGAGACCGAGACTAACCTACCTAGATCAGATCGGTCATGTACTGAAGGAAGGTGGAGTCAAGAGTCTCCGAAACCGGCGAGCGTGTATGAAGAGAATTATGAATGTTGAGGAAGCGAGTGAAGTATGCAGAGATAGGGTTCTCTGGTACTCTGTTCTCTCTGCCTACTCTGCAAGGGATATGGCGTGATGATATGTATGTATGTGTATTAGTAAAAAATCATCAGTTTACATTGATTTAACTTGTTTGATCCGGTATTTGTTAAACAATTGTGATGTGTCTGATGAACAGTTAATAAGTTGCTACTTTTATGCGCGGGGCCTCCTTTAGATAAGGGATATTAACCATAATAGCCATACCACAAGTTGGTATAGGTATTAATTTCAAAATTACCTGATTTTGCAGTTATTTGTTTTGTAATAGATTTTTAAGTATCATACCTACGAAGAGGAAAGGGATGGTACTCATTATACTGTTATATCACACCACATGTATAACTGGGATATGCCATTTTAATTACTTAAAATCTGATAAGGCCTAAAATGCAATGTGTCACTCCTTTTTAAAAATCGGCTGAGGGTGCCAGAGAAAGAAGCAGATAAATTCTTTTGGGACGCAACTTACAGCACCAATTGCCGCAACTGCCAAGCGCAGTAATTATAGCATTATCTCCTAACCATACAACAGTGGATGCCGTTAAGCTGAAAGATATATGAGACTGATATTATAAACAAGTAAAGTTATAAATTGGTTTTAAATTTATTTTTTAAATATTTAGGTACAAATCTAAAAAAGAAAATATTTAATTTTTTTTTGATATCGATCGCAATGGTCTTCCTACCTGGTACAATTGTTATTCTAAACCTCTGTTTAATCCACCTGGACGCCCCAAAAAAAAATAACAACATCAATCCAGCCGTTTAGTAGATCTACGATAGATCTATATATATATATATATATACACATGTATAAAATAATCATACAAAGATAAAGACATTTTCTCAAATCATCATTCTCCTACTCTTATCCCGATTGCGTGGGGTCGATACAATATGTAATCTTCTTTCATAGTAGGTACATATTGTAAAAGTTATTGGCAATCGTTTTATGACCGGCCGCCTGCCAGACGTTAACCCTCCTTGGGAATGTAATTGTTGACCAAACGGCATCAGATGGAATTGGCCGAGGTCGTTAAAAGGCTCTTAGTCGTCTTTTACGACATCCACGAGCAAAATAAGGGTTGGTAGTATTCGTAGCCGCTACCATACAGCTATAAGACAAAGATATTTTCTCAAATATGGTGTAGTTAGTAGAACCTACCAGGTCCAATTCTCCGAACAGTCTAAAAAAATTAACAAAATCGAATTAGCCTTTTAGTAGGAGTGAGTTTATATATAAAAAATCAAGAATTATTTACAATAAACATCGATAAATATTGCACATCGACCCTTGGAAAGAGATATTCTACTTATATCGTGTTGTTTCGTGATGTGATGTCCCTGTCGCACGACAGATCCGTGTGACACATTCGCATGACCAACAATATCTGTGCGAGAGTGACAACGCTCTATGAAGCTGAATTTAACCGATTGGCTCTTTCCAAAGATCGATGTGAGGTTTTAAAAAAATATAGGTATATTAATATTTCTGAACGCGTAATTACGTAGTATTGGTATTAATAACAGGAAACATGCTTAAACAAAAAACATGACGGGTAACGGAAATATATATATCTAATGTCTTACATTTCAAACGCGTGAGCTTCTGGCCCCTTAGACTCGTTGAACAATAAAGCCTTTTCATGTTCTTATTAAAAGCGTCACTTATTTTTATGTGACGTTTAATGGTGGTATGCGGAAGGTCACATGTCACTGGAAGCCACACATAAGGCAATTCAGTCATTAATGGCTACAGACAGATACCCTATTGTTGTCCACAAAAAGCCCCATCTTGTTTTTCGAACACATGGCCGACATCTAATTTTTCAAGTGCTTTAGTACTTTTTTAAATTGTATACAGGGTGTCCCAAAATTCAACGATAAGCCGGCACCAGCAGATGGACCTACATATGACTACTCGAGAACAAAAAAGAAAAAAATTCTACCTTGATTTTTTTTTTCATTACGACAAAAAAAACCGATTTCTTTAAAAATCGTCATCTTTTATTATATTATTAAGTGCCATTGCTACAATTTTACAAGTAATTCTGTGATTTTTTTTGTATTGGCAAGGTAAGTAGTACTACTATCGATCACAACCATTAAAAATTCCAGAATATCTATAGTTTTTACACAAAAATCAACCAAAACTATGTTTTTTTCATAAATTATGTAAGATTTTGACTTTCAGCTCACTTTCACTCATCACAGTGAAAAAAAAAAGTATGGACACTACTGTGGCAAATAGTATTAAAAATTGGCGCAACTAACTACAATTCTAAAATGGTATAACATTCTAGGCAAACTAGCCACAAAAATATACTTAGGTGTACTATTTCAAAATAACAACCATACTTCGAAAATTGTTAGTGTTGATAGTAATCACTTCTACTATGTAGCCAAAATGTTTTTGTTGCAAGTTCTCAGAATTTGAATGAGACATGTGCGTAGTCCATAAGATAACATAAGTTAGAAAGAGATAGATATAGAGAGATTAGAATTTACTATATTATTAAAATTACAATAAATGTTCGAATTGTTTGCCATTGGCAGTAATGCAGGCACGACATCGCCTTAAAAATGAACGTTTTATTTTTCTTGCATATCTGATTCTGTTCATGTGATCCACAGCCTGAATTATTTTTTGGCGAAGCTCGTCCAAGGTTGCAATGGGTTTTGAGTAGACTCTGTCCTTTAGACAACCCCAATAGAAAAAATCCAGGGGATTTAGATCGGGTGAACGGGGTGGCCATAAGATAGGACCAAGTCGCCCGATCCAACGCCCTGGGTACTCTTGGTCTAAGTACTCTCGCACAGGGCGGGCATAGTGAGCTGGGCAACCATCGTTTTGAAACCACATGTTTTGCAAATCACTTAAGGGCACGTCTTCTAATAATCCTGGTAACTCATTTTGTAAGAAGTTCAAATAGCTATTGCCATCTATGTTTCCTTGTAACTCAAAGGGCCCTATCACTTTTCCATTTATTATGCCCGTCCATAGGTTAACCTTAAATTGATATTGGGATTTGTCTTCTCTCACCAGGTGCGGATTTTCATTGTTCCAGCTATGAAGATTGTGAAGATTTAAATAGCCATCTTTCTTGCAGGTTGTTTCATCCGACCATAAAACTTTGTCTAAGAATTGGGGATCTTCCCTGTGTTTTTGCAGCATTACACGGCAAAATGCGACCCGCAGTGGATAGTCCCGCGGTAATAACGCCTGCACGCGCCTGTAATGATATGGATGAAACTGGTGACGTTTTAAAATTCTATGTGCAGTACTTTTTGGAATTCCCGTTGCTACTTGTATGCCACGTACAGAGGTAGTTGTATCGCTTTCTATTTCTTTGAGAACTTCTTCATCGTGTTCCGATCTAGGTCTTCCAGCGTTTCTCCTGTCAGATGGTATACGACCCTCCGAAAATGCTTGATGCACGTTAATAAATACGCGATAATCCGGATACCTTTGAAGAGTAGGGTACCTTGCTCGATATAATCTGCTAGCAGCGTTGGCATTGCATCGGCATTCTCCATAAATTAGGTGCATATTAGCGTATTCTAACGCTGTATATGGTAGCGGCATAATGAATGCTAAACACTTGAAAATAAGGCAAAACTTCTTTAAAAAAACACAAAATCACAGTCTAAAATAATGCCAAGTCAGGTCAATTTCCAGGTCACTTAATTCAATCCAAAGTCGTTAGTATCAGAGCCACTTTAATTAAAACAGAACGGTGTGCAGTAAACAAAGAAGTAGAGCGTACTGACTTGCTGTGCTGCTGAGGACATTAATTACTTCTCTACCTGCATTAATGTTACTAAACAATTAGCATCTATCTATCTCCCTCTAACGTATAATCTCTCTATCTCTGTCTAACTTATGTTATCTTATGGACTACGCACATGTCTCATTCAAATTCTGAGAACTTGCAACAAAAACATTTGGGCTACATAGTAAAAGTGATTACTATCAACACTAACAATTTTCGAAGTATGGTTGTTATTTTGAAATAGTACACCTAAGTATATTTTTGTGGCTAGTTTGCCTAGAATGTTATACCATTTTAGAATTGTAGTTAGTTGCGCCAATTTTTAATACTATTTGCCACAGTAGTGTCCATACTTTTTTTTTTCACTGTGATGAGTGAAAGTGAGCTGAAAGTCAAAATCTTACATAATTTATGAAAAAAACATAGTTTTGGTTGATTTTTGTGTAAAAACTATAGATATTCTGGAATTTTTAATGGTTGTGATCGATAGTAGTGCTACTTACCTTACCAATACAAAAAAAAACACAGAATTACTTGTAAAATTGTAGCAATGGCACTTAATAATATAATAAAAGATGTCGATTTTTAAAGAAATCGGTTTTTTTGTCGTAATGAAAAAAAAAATCAAGGTAGAATTTTTTTCTTTTTTGTTCTCGAGTAGTCATATGTAGGTCCACCTGCTGGTGCCGGCTTATCGTTGAATTTTGGGACACCCTGTACATATATGTACTTATTCGTTTTTTTTTTCGACAGAATTATTTATATTGTCTGTTAATTTGTATTATTTATATAAAAATATACCGTATATTGTAAGACAGTAAGAACATAATTCTTCACCCCCATCCACTGTCTTGCCTATACGGAGTCCCCCCCAAACTTAAGATGCAGGCCATATTTTTTGGGGGGGAATAATGCCATAATCGCCACGCTTGGCAGGCGGATTAGCGATCGCGGTAGATGTTATGAAGTTTTCTGGGAGATAGCTGCTGCCCACTCTCCCGGTGTGACCCTCAGCCGGTTTTTACGACTCCCATGAGCAAGTAAGGGGTGACGGTAATTGTATTCTTTTACTGTCGCCACACAGGAATCTTGCCTATAGTTATCGTAAAATATGACTAACGGATATAATATGTTTATAAGAGAAAGGATTTTTTTTTTTTTTTTTTTTTTTTTTGGTAGGCTATGGCCCGGTCACACGTCGCGCGTACCGGCCGGTGGCCCCATAACCCGCCGTATCCCCTCCCCATCGCCATTGGGCCGGCCACTGGTACCGCTTCCTTGCCTTCCGTGGCCAGCCCGGCGGGTTACCCTTTCGGGTACCATCCCCCGTCAACGCTCCAGCCAACTGCCGGGGCGTCGCCCTCACGCGGTTAGCCTCTCTGCGGGTGAAGGACTATTCCCCGGTCCAGTCACCCGCGGCCTCGGCTAGGGCGGCATTAGGCGCAGATACTCGCGCCTCCGCCGCCCCGGGCGCCGGCGACGGAGCGTCTCACCGAAGAGGATTTCCTCTCGGAGTCGCCCCGCCGCCTCCTTCCGCGAGACAACTGTCTCGCAGAAGGCGGCGACCGCGTCCCAGTTCCTGACGCTGTCGAGCATCGCCTTAGCGATGGTCGGCAGCGCCAGGTCGACACCGATGATCGCGACGAGTTCACGGCGCTGCTCTGCCCAGGCCACACAGACCTCGAGCGTGTGCTGCGCCGTGTCCTCGTCGCAATCGCAGTGGTGGCAGGACGGTGTACTCTCCCTCCTCACGACCGTGTGCAGGTACTTGCCGAAGCAACCATGCCCCGTCAAGACCTGCACCAGTCGGAAGGAAAGGACCCCGTGCTGTCGACCCAACCACTCCATCAGCACTGGCCGGAAGGCCTCGATGGTCCGAACACCGAACCGAGGCCTTTCCAGCCGGATTGCCCAACGAGCAATAACGTCACGGCGGGCGTCGCACCGCCAAGCGGCCATCTCACTAAGCGAGACGGTGCCGCCCCCTGCCCGCGTCGCTGACACCCGCCGGTACAGTCCGGCGAGCATCTCCGCCTCCAAGTCCCACGGAGGTGTAAGAGAAAGGATGAAGGAAGGTGGAGTCAAGAGACTCCGAAACCGGCGAGCGTGTATGAAGAGAATTATGAATGTTGAGGAAGCGAGTGAAGTATGCAAGGATAGAGTTCTCTGGCACTCTGTTCTCTCTGCCTACCCTGCAAGGGACATGGCGTGATAGTATGTATGTATCTATGTATGTATAAGAGATAAAACTCGAAACAAAATTCTATACCAACCCGACTATAGCGCACTGGTTAGACAGTGCGGTATAGTAGGTTATTTGCCCTTCTATTGTGACAGAAGACAGAGCTTAGTAGTGAGACGTATGTGAATTGAGATGATAAAAATATAAAAATAGTTTTACAAAGTTTTCTGTGATTTACAAATGGCTGTTTAAAGTATGCCCGTACATTATTTAAAATAATAACAAATAGGAAACCATTTGGCTGATTTGTGAAATTAACAGGATTGTCCCTCTAAAATTATTTTAATAAATAACGAGTGAATATTCCCAACTTATATTCTTTCCTTCCTTTTAAACCATATATGTCCCACTGTTGGGCTCGGGCATCCTCCACAACGGGAGGGATATTGACCTACTATACCACGCTGGTCAGACGTGTTGGTATAGGGTTTTATTTCGAGTTTTCCTTCTCTTGCACAGATGCCATATGCATGTTATATCCCTTAAACATCTTGTACGATACCCACAGGCAACATAGGGGTGGTAACAACAACCAACTTATACATATATTTACAAAAATATTTTTCTTAAATTAATTCATCCATTATCATCTTTTAAGGTACGTATAAGAATAATATACTATTATTAGTTTAAGTAAATATTTAAGATCAATCTCAACTAAACTTAGGAATCTAATTAAAGACTAAACGGTGCTATGTGCCAATTACAAGTTATGGTAGACCTTTTTGGCATTCAAGAAATCCCAGGACGTTGTAGACCTTTATTGTTCGATGAACAAATCCCCAGTCTGACATTTTTTACTTTTACGGTCCTCGCAAATAAAAGGTTGTTAGTATTTATTAGAGTATATATGTATTATAAGTATGTTTAATGGTACCAGAACCACTGCGGAGTGCATTAGAGTTACGTTAACGCATTACCTCATTGAAAGGGCAACTCGACAACCCAACAGGCGTGTGAAGTTGTTCCCAAACGACCAATAATTTACATTTAATCGTGGCAGCGCAACTTAAGGATACTTATGTGAGTTTAAAATGTATTTGTAATAAGAATATTGACATTGTACTTGAGCTGTGTTTACCATATTAAGTGTTTATAAAGACTTTGATTAATGGATCGCATTAACACAAAAATAAAAATTAAATTAAAATGAGTCAAATCATTTTACTCAAGCCGGTTGAATTGATTAAAAATGAACTCTTAATTGTAAGTAACACCTTAAGCAATATAAAATATTTATATACATATATAGGCATGTGTGTAGATATTCAAGCAATTACGAGAATGTTAAGATTAACTTCACTGAAGCTTAACATAATATGAGTTTCTTTATATATTTACTAAGATAAAATTAATCAATGATAACCTTAAATATGAGAAAGCCTTTGATTCAGTCGAAACTTGGGCGGTGCTGTAGTCCCTTCAGCGGTGCCAAATCGACCACCGAAACTGTTCACCACTGCACTGGAAGATGTCTTCAAGCTCTCAAGTCTAAGAAGACTGGACCGGACTCGGTATTAACATTAACGGCGAATACATCACTCACCTTCGATTTGCAGACGATATCGTCGTTATGGCAGAATCCATGGAGGACCTTGGCACTATGCTCAACGATCTCAGTAGGGTATTCCAACTGGTGCGGTTACGAATGAACATGGACAAGACGAAAATCATGTCAAATGCCTATGTCATTCCTGTACCGGTTCTAGTTGGCAATGCGATTCTTGAAATTATCGATCATTATGTTTACCTTGGACAAACAGTTCAGTTAGGTAGATCCAATTTCGAGAAAGAGAGAGAGGTCAGCTGACGAATCCAACTCGGCAGGGCAGCGTTCGGGAAACTTAGGATGATCTTCTCGTCCAACATACCTCAGTGTCTGAAAACACAGGCCTACGACCAGTGTGTGTTACCAGTGATGACTTACGGCACGGAAACGTTGACCCTAAATGTAGGCCTTATAACCAAGCTCAAAGTCGCTCAACATGCTATGGAGCGAGCTATGCTCGAGATTCTCTGCGTGATAGAATCCGTAATACGGAAGTCCGCAGAAGAACGGGTGTAACCGACATAGCATGAAGAATTAGCACGCTGAAGTGGCAATGGGTAGGCCACATCGCTCGAAGAACCAACAACTGCTGGGTAAAAAAGGTTCTAGAGTGGCGACCACGTACCGGACGACGCAGTGTAGGACGCCCCCCACTAGGTCAAATCAAATCATTTATTATGCATAAGCCCCGCCCCATAGGTGCACTTACATATTGTCAATTTTACATCATTGTTTTTAAATTAAATTTAATAAATCTACCATCGGATCGGAAAGCAGCCACATACTGAGAAGATCCGGCATGAAACTCAGTGGGCTCGTCATTTCCTTTTTTTTAATTATATATTTTCACGAAAGAGATACATACATATTTAATTTATGTTAGCTCCAGTGACATGCCCTTCGAGTAAAGATTCATTTTTTAAATTTTGTATATGATACAGAATTAAACTAAGAATATTTATAAAACAAAAAAGAAACAAAAATGGCTGGATCAGATCCCACAAGCGGCACCCGATCACGAGTTAACTATTAGAGCAGCCATCACGCCCCTCAACCACATTGGAGGGAAGGGAGAGACCCGCTCCACGTAGCTACCGCAAGCAGAGACTTTTTCAGTGAGCATGACCACACCATAATCTATAAATTTGAAACAGATAGCTTGGCTTTTTTTTTGTTTTTTTTTTTGTTTTTTTTTTTGGATTTAGGTGGACAGACGACCTGGTGAAAGTTACTGAGCATCGATGGATGCAGACGGCACAGGACCGCACTCTGTGGCGTACCATGAGGGAGGCCTACGTCTAACAGTGGACGGCGAGTAGCTGAAATGATGATGATGATGATGATGAACATCAAAAATCCTTAAGCGATACTAATTGTCGTAAATTGACTGAAAAAACCTCAGTGTAGAACTTTTGGTTTAGGTTTTAAAATATGTAAATAAACCTTTTTTTAAGTATATTTTGACTACAGCGTTATCCATCAGTCTGTAACATCCACAGTTGGACATAGGCCTCCCCATGAGAATACCAGTCAGAACGATCCTGTACTATCTGCTTACATCCCGCGACTCTTAAAATATCGTCAGTCCACCTACAGCGTAGCTGAAAAGTAAAATATAATACAAATTCAAAACTAACGAATAGAGGTATACACAGAGAGCTTATTAAACCTTAGTTTGGCACGTCTTCTCATGGCCAAATCTCTGGAGTTAGCTAAAGTTAGCCGTGTCATAGATAAGCTCTCTCTGGATACACAAGTACAAAGTGCTGGCACTATGAAAGCCATTTACTTAGTCGGCTTTTGTTTTTGCTGATTTAAGAAGCGTTTGTGTTCTAAGTGGCTAGTCGGAGTATTATTTAGTAAGTAGATAATCTTTCTTTTACTTTCATACTACCCTAACGCGCTCAAGGCAATGCGAAGAGTATTTGTTTTATTTCTTTCTAAAATGCCTGTTGTTGTTTTACTTTGCTAATATCTGTGATTGTGACTGATGATGTGTGAACTTCCACTGCTGCCGCCACTTAATTAATTTGTTCGCCTAATGTGGCGATTATGGCAGTAGTTTCACTACAAAATTTCCACGCCAAGTGGAATTCTGTGGG
Source organism: Lymantria monacha (assembly GCA_905163515.2). Lineage (NCBI taxonomy): Eukaryota > Metazoa > Arthropoda > Insecta > Lepidoptera > Erebidae > Lymantria > Lymantria monacha. The sequence goes on along the minus strand of LR991094.1, from coordinate 18,617,324 downwards.
AGAGGCCTATATCCAGCAATGGGCGGTGATGTTGGATAACTGTAACATATATTAATTATAGGTCAAATGGTAAAAGTAATAAATAAATCAATAGAAAACATTCATTTCTAAAGAATTCTTCAAAATAAACATGATTCGAAAGGATCTCACTATAAATATAAATACATTTTAAAATACGCCAGACAACCATTCTCATAAATATTCTGAACATTTCGATTAAAATAAATTTAACTTTATTTAACGCACATTTCTTAAAACTGTTCTATTAATATTAATCTTCTATTAGTTTTCTTTTTAGTTCATATACGTCCTACTACTGGGTAAAGATTTCCTCCACACTACGAGGAGAACTAAAGTATCAGACTGTTATTTTTTTTTCTTTTGCAGGAACTTTTGCCTTAAATCCTCCAGTCGTCTCTTACGACACCCAAGAAAAGTAAGGAGTGATAAATTATATTCTTATTTTGTGTGTGTCACCACAAGATGTAGAATATTCATTGGCTTAAAATATATAATTTTAGTCCGAGTGACTGTATTTTACTTTATTATCTACAGGCGCTTTAGCATAATTGATATTTGGCTGGCCTGCTTGGCATGCGCGCGTAGTAAGACCAAGTATTAGTTTGTCATTCGTACGATAGGCCATCGATAATAAAAGGAGAAGATACTCGAGGGGCTATCTACTCAATCGGCAGAGCGGAATAATAAAGAAGGTTAAAGAGGCACCCTCTGGAGGTGCTTTCTTCGTTCTGGACGGTATGAGTGAGATGCAGTCAAATCATAGTCTGTTGAGAAAAAGGCTACCCCTGCTGTAATATTCATGTTACGCAATTATAAATACATACATTTTGGTATTCGATATCATACATTATTATAATTACAAATTTAGATTAGGTTAAATATTAGGATGTGTAAGGGAATCCCATAACGACTGTCAATTTCAATCTTTATAATAACTGACAATTAAAAAGTATTGTTAAGGTTTTTACTTTAATAATGGTAGGACCACGCTGTGGAAAGTTCTCTGCAGCCACGGGCCGGTCCATCCGGGGTAATACCACACTCTTACAGAAGATCAACGTCTGAGTAATGGCAATGTGCTATTGCGCTTCGTTCGGTGAGCAAGAGACCCGTAAGCCCAACTAGGGTGGGTTTGCGGTTTATATTGGTAGGCAGCAGCCTAGTTATACTCTTGGTATTGCAAAGGTCCATGGGCGGCAGTGACTTATCATCAGGTGTGCTGTCTGCTCATTTGCCACCCTTAGCAATAAAAAAAAAATAATGCCCATTGATTTAATCTGTTTCACTATGATTTAAACTGCTCTTATTATGAAATATCCCTGACCAACAGTATTAGGTTAAAGAACATGAAAAAACCAAAATCTGAGCAGCACATATAAATATAATATTATAGTAGGTATCTCACAAATAGAGTTCAATAACGTAGCTCCTAATATTTAATTCTATGTCGACATAAATTCTAAACTCCATTTCTATTAGAGTATCTACTCATTCCGTTTATTCTCATCAAAGTCATCTTGTACTATTTTTTTTTTGGTTAAACACGATATCGTTTCTCGAATATTTTAATTTGAAGGTACCAACATAAATAAGAAGCTATTACGTTTACAAACGGTTCAAGACGTTCGTTGGCGTGACCACGCGACAAAGAGTCAGGTAGCTTCGGACGGGCGGTCTCAACTAAGTAAATTGGATACCAATTGAAGCGTGACGATTTTATCTTATAAAAAATTCTAACCCTTTCTTTAGTATCTTTACGTAATTCTGTGCATACAATGGATTGGTTTTACTGGTTCTTTCATCTTGGAAGTAAAGAATAATATTATGAAATTACGAATAATAGTTTACAATATCCGAAATATTTGTTTGTGTAATGCATTTCCCTTGTAGTAGACATATAAGGAATTTTAAATATGCAGTAAGAGAAAGATATTGCTTCTCTACTTCAGTATCTAAATCAAAAATATACTAAAGAATACAGCTGACTAAGTATGGCAAACATTGTAATTCAATTAAACCCAATTTAAATTAAGATTTTTTTTCTTATATATTAGTAACAGAATTTCTTGGTCATCGATCATCTGCTGAGAGCTTTATGGGCCAGCTACTATTACAATTATGATTAGCACTTCTACAAAGCTAATCTACAAAGTGTTCTCGCTAAAGATTTATCACCCTGCAAGTGGAGCAAATGTAGCATCATCGTAAATATTCGCCTTACGCTTCCACTTCCTATGAACTCTTTCCTATTGATTTATTATAACAAGCGTTTAAAAGCTAACTTTTTATAATGCTTTTTGGCCAGTTGTTTTCAACTGTCTACAACATCTGGCTTCTTTAGTGAGTTTCACTTGCTATTGCAAGAACTTTGTCATTTTAAACTTAGTACGTAAATGATTTTAAACGGTGCTTAAAAACTTTGGATACTCACTGATATTTGCAGCCGTTGCTAATTTACTTGCAATATACAATTAGCTCTAGAGTAAATACAGATCATGACAGATGAATAGTAAATGAACTATATGAAATGGAATCACCAATAGAAGTTTCATTCTAATTCTCCATCCATAAATCCGTATTAATCCTCATTTGGATTCAATAATTAATAATGAACAATAATGTATAGGAGTAATAGCGAGGTAGCATTTTCTAGCTCGGTGGTTAATATTATAAATCAAATAGTCGTGTTCTTGTCATCAGTACCGCAATATCAAAGCTCGTTGGTAGATAAACCAGGTTATTTAAAATTTTGAGTCGTTGAAGGGAATTCAGCACTTATCGTGAGTTTATTTAACTTGTTGGTTGTTACTTAGCAGCTGGATAGAGTATTTTGTATTACGGTTATATGGTATCTTCGTGTCAGTTTATTTAGCTTAACACTAACTTAATTGGCTATAAATTAAGCGACTGCAAGTTAGCTAGTTACTGAACCTACATAAGTACGGTATGCTTTCGACGTAACGACTTGTTAGATTTGTCTATCCTTAACAGGTAAATTTATGTAAGTATTGTAAGTCCTCGAGTTCGAATATAATGAACATTTATTGCCTCCTATTCTTAAGATTCAATTGTATTAAAATTGATATCGACTTTAAGGCTAGAGAAATGGAATTAGCTGTGACTATACTTGTACTCCACTTAATCTAAAATGTTACCAAAACCCTATTTAGATTTATAAATTATAAAAGATCATCAACACCATTCTCCTACTCTTATCCCAATTACTTGGGGTCGATACAATATGTAGTCCTCTTTCATAGTACATATTGTAAAAGTTATTGGCAATAGTTTTATGACTGGCCGCCTGCCAGACGTCAACCCTCCTTGGGAATGTAGTTGTTGACCAAACAGCATCAGATAGAGTTGGCACAGGTCGTTATAAGTCTCTTAGTCGTCTTTTACGATATCCACGAGCAAAGTAGGGGTTGGTAGTATTCATCGCCGCTACCATCTTATTAATTATAAAAGAATATTATTAATTATAAAATATATATTTACTTAAATCCACATGCAGTGACGGGTTAAGAAGACTGAGAAGAAATCGTTTAAGGACGTATTAGTACACTCTACTAATACCCCCTTAGACTTACTGCTCTCTAGTAGTAGTGCTTTACCATCATCTCAAAGATGCTCGACAGCGACAGGTGCTGGGAGACGATGGCCTCTTCCTTCTTGGCCGGCCCTTCTGCGAGGCCGTTATGGAGAGAAAGGAGGCTGCGGAGCGGGAACGCAAGAGGCTAGCGCCCGCTGAATCGCTCCGCCGCCGGCGTCTGGGTAGAGGGAGACGCCGTTATGCGCATCTCCCACCGCCTTGAGGACCGACTGGGCGTGGCCAGAAGGCCAAGCGTTGGGGCGTCGGGGATCGAATGTTAGTAGACGATCTCTCCGGCGTCCCGTAAAAGCGCAGAAGGCGGCCGCTGTGGTTTCAGTGGGTATTCCGGTCGGACTAGCCGGCCGGCGAGTCCCACACTCCCTCCCGTCACGACATCGGCGGGAAGGAGTTAGCGCGTAAAGGCGTTTCCACAGCGTCACAAAAAAAAGAAAAAACAAAAGAAGTAGTAGTGCTTTCGAAGGCGATATCACATAGCAAACGTCGATGGACCGTGGAAGCTGGATCTATTTAAATATATAATTTTTGACTGATATCATGTAATTTATTTTCCGATTTCAGTTATATATTCGTTAAAAACGAGCCTCCACCACAAATAGAACACAAAATAGAATAAATATCAGTTAGTATAAAATAATGTATAGATTCGTTCCTTTACGCTTTTATTCGGCTCAGCTGGATAGCGTTTGGGAAATTTAGAAGGATCTTCTCATCCAGTATCCTTCAGAATCTAACAACACAGACTTATGATCAGTGCATTATCAATTATGCCACAGAACGTGGTCTCAATACGGCTTCATAACTCGACTCATAGTAAACACACTCACTGCGCGTTATGAAATGGGCTACATTTGCTATTTCTCACAAGATAGGGATACTAAACACAAAAATCTGCGTAAACTTGTACGGCCGATACAGCCTTAAAAAAAAAGAAAAAAAAATACGCTAGAAGCAATTGGCAACTTCTATTGCTATATACGCCGATTATCGCTACGGAAGAGAGTTGCTCTAGTAACAACCATTACAGATAAGTCTCCCCCAATGGTGGACCGACAACTTGGTGAAAGTTGCAGGATATTGTTGGATGTAGGCAATATGAATCTAGCAGTGGATGGCGAAAGACTAATGATAACAGTGATATGTTAATAAAATAAGAAGATATTTCTAGACAGATTTTTGTGTACAACCGCAGGCTAATCAGGATTTCATAGAAAATCGATGTCTGCGTACTGGCAATATGCTGTTGAGCTTCGCTCGGCAAGCGAGACAGCCGGGAGCCCTACTTTTTGGGTGGATTTTTGATAGGTAAGCAGTGTGTCCTAGCCCGTCAGGTGAGGTACTTGCTCGTTTGTCACCATAAGCAATAAAAATATTAGTGGCATATCTCTCAGTCTATTTACAATTATTAGGTAATTACTCGTACAGTTCTAAATACACATTGCATATTCACGGACTGGAAATATTTTTTGTCATATAACAAAACATTCAACTAATGTCCACGCAATATTCTTGTATATCATTATTCATATGTATATACGAAGTCAAACAAAACAAGTACACACTGGTTCTTCTAGGCTGTAAAGTATAATCCTTGTTGCTGATGCTTAAAGCATGTAGAGTCATAATTAGCGACAAAACTAGAGTACCTAAGTGTATATACGCCTACGCACTACCTACCTATGTATCGTTCTTCCTATGTGTTATAGGAGCAACTTTATATTAAGGGAGAGCTATTGCTGTGAAATATATTAAGAATATTCCCGTTTGGTGATTGTATGTGAATTAAGGATACAATTTACCATCTTTTCTTTACCAACTTCATTAGTCAACTTCGAGAAGTAAATAGCATGACTTTTGAAATAAAACTACTTTTACGGATTCTATCGCGTTTGTATTTGATTTATTATTTCCCGACGTTTCGAACACTTTACAGTGATCATGGTCACGGGAGGACTGAGGTGTCTTACGTCCAATATGTCATTGTTATTACAGAAATTTATTTATATCTATGTTGTTTATGATTTGTTATTATTAAGGTATTTAATTTATGATAATTATTATTGTGGCAATTTTACAATTTTTACAAAACTAACAAAAACTATTAGCTACTACTGGATCGGAACACGGCCACACTGAGCAAGATCCGGCGATCGCCAGATTGTTTTGCCAATTGTAAAATTGCCACAATAATAATTATCATAAATTAAATACCTTAATAATAACAAATCATAAACAACATAAATTTTATATATAGAATCATTCTCTTTTGATACTGGCAATGAATTTGTATTGATTTTGTATAAAAATGTGGGTCAAAATTTAATATCTTATCATCATCATCATCACAGCCCATAATGTCTCACTGTTGGGCTCGGGCCTCCTCCGTAATGGGAGGTAAATTAACCTACTATACCGCGCTGGTCAGACGTGTTGGTATAGGTAATATCTTATAGGGTAGATATAAATAAATTTCTGTAATAACAATGACATATTGGACGTAAGACACCTCAGTCCTCCCATGACCATGATCACTGTAAAGTGTTCGAAACGTCGGGAAATTATAAATCAAATACAAACGCGATAGAATCCGTAAAAGTAGTTTTATTTCAAATGTGTAATACTCGCGTAAACATTAGAAGTCATTATAAATAGCATGACTGCAAAAAAAGAAAAACAAGGAGATGTTCTTGCTTATTAATATGAAGAATATGGGTTAAATGTATAGCACGAGATAAATAGTAGTAGTGCCCAAGTAGAAGGAAATAGTACTACCTAAGTAGAAAGAAATAGTAGTATCCAAGAGAAGTCAATGCACAAAAATGGAAGCCATCAGCGGGGTTCTCATTAAGAAAAAATGGATATTATATATATAATACAAATAAGAAATTAAAATGAATTTATTTAATTATAGCTTTTTCTTTATGCTGGTGTTAATTTAATATATTTTAATAAGAAAAAAATATATAATTTGTAGTATTCAAATGAAATGATAGGTAATAAATAATTCAGGACGAGAATTTCTTTAATGTATGGTTGGCATTTGATTTTTGTCTGTTTATGTGGTGATTGAGAATATATGAGGGTGTTTAGTCATATAGTTACTGCAGACACTCTTCATAGTATATTTCAACAAGAATATTTGTCCCTTTATATTAATTTACATTTAATTGCCTTAATATTAATGTAATATTTCGAAAGGTAAAAGAAGAAAGTTAAGTAGAAAGAATGTTATTTTTTAAATTTCAAGGTAATAATAAAAATAATATTTTATATCCTCAAATAAGTTATTAATTTACCATAATATTAGTAACAATATTTTATTTAAAGTAAAAAAAAAAATATTAAAAAGTAAAGCATACAAGAAAAACAATATCTTGCCACAAGTGTTTGTCCTACGTGGGAATTGAAGCTGCGACGTTTGATGTGGCTAATTGTTATTTAGAGTATTACGCAATCTATGCAACCAAATTGTTTAACAGCCCATAATATTAATGTTGGTATGTGCAGATTTTAACTTAATCCCGTTGAGGATTTCTAAGCTGTTTACAATTTGAATAGAGGTACTCGCCTTAATAGGTCTACATAGGCCGGGCTCACCTAGGAGGGATTAGCTCACTTCACTCACCGTGCTCTCATGTTTACCCTACGGGAACGAGAAGTACAAGAACTTTATGGTGTTTGTGTCCTACTCGTGTAATTCTTTCGGCCTGTTTGTCTTGGATTAAACGCATGTCTTTGCTTTTAACGCTACTGTTTGCCCGCCCGCCTACATAAATATTTGTTATACTATGCGGCCATTTACGTACCCGGTTATGAACCCTTTAATTGCGCTTCTTATTTTATGCTTTTGAAACATGGGCCTTTGATAAATTTGAGTTTAACCGACAGCCATAAACGTAATCGTAAAAGCTTGCGTGATTCAGATCAAACTAAAGGAGAAAAAAAAAATGTACTGCGCTAATCTCATTAAAGATCATATTCGACTTGATATAGTAACTATTCTCATCAGTGGTTCAGATCAAAAGAAGTACTCTTCAAAGAGATTGTGTGATCGGTTAAGTGTTTCGGGCAACTGTACCTACATACGAACTAATGATATCTACAATTCACGTTTCTGATCGATGAGTACGCTCATGAACGGCTTGCTATCCTTTTACAAATACAAGATACATAAAAAAAACAAAAGTTTCACTTATAAAAAATTGAAACACTCTTTTTACTTTTAAATGTTTATTCTTTATGATAGGTTTATTAATAAATGACAAAATAGATGTAAAATATAAAAATATTCCAGGAAAAATAATACAATTCAACTAAAATGCCTATGTATTTTTGAATATTAGTTATAGATAGGTATATACATTATGGTAGACTTATCAACTAATTTTATGTTTAAGCTATATAAAGTTGCATATCATCATCATTCTCCTACTCTTATCCTAATTGCTTGGGGTCGATAAAATATGTACTCTTCTTTCATAGTACATATTGTAAAAGTTATTGGCAATAGTTTTATGACCGGCCGCCTGCCAGACGTCAACCCACCTTGGGAACGTAATAGTTGACCAAACGGCATCAGATGTAGTTGGTCCAGGTCGTTATAAGGCTCTTAGTCGTCTTTTATGACATCCACGAGCAAAGTAAGGTTTGGTAGTATTCGTAGCCGCTACCACACAGCTGTAAAGTTGCATTTCAATAATAAAATAATAGTTTATTTAATAAAAATAATGATTGACTTAGTAAAACCAACAATATCATTATTTTGCTTATTTATATTACTAGAATAGAAAATCAATCGAGAAAGCGACACGGTGATATTTAGGTATCAATAATTTGTCATTATTATCATCATCATCATCTCAGCCCATATATGTCCACTGTTGGGCTCGAGCCTCCTCCATAATATGAGGGAAATTAACCTACTATACCGCGCTGGTCAGACGTGTTGGTATAGGGTTTTGTTTAGAGTTTTCCTTCTCTTGCATAGATGTTATATGCCTTTTGTATCCCTTAGTCGTCTCTTACGATCACCCACGGGTATGATAGGGGGTGGTGAATTGTATTCTTTCTCCGTCACCACATGGATATCATTATTATATGTACATACTATTATTTAAGCTTAGCAAATTATGATTTGTTTACAACTTTGTTTAAATTTAATACCTTTCAGTGACTTATCATTCTCCTACTCTTATCCCAATAACTTGGAGTCGATACAATATGTACTCTTTTTCATTGTACATATTGTAAAAGTTATTGGCAATAGTTTTATGACTGGCCGCCTGCCAGACGTCAACCCTCTTGGGAATGTAGTTGTTGACCAAACGGCATCAGATGGAGTTGGCCCAGATCGTTATAAGGCTCTTAGTCGTCTTTTACGATATCCACGAGCAAGGTAAGGGTTGGTAGTATTCGTAGCCGCTACCACACAGCTCAATAATAATACCTTTCAGTGACTATCGTAATAAAATAAAATAGGTAAAGAAGTTTAAAATAGGCTTAATAATAATTACATATAAAATATGAAAAATCGTTCTTTATAGATATATTACAAAATATGTATTGCATTAAATTTATTTAAATAACATCGTAACTAGTAAAATATTGCAGCTTCCTGACGCTATTTCACTTATATTTGACATGGAATAAACATAAAATAGAATAAACTGATCAGATCTAACTCATTGTAAGCAATATAAACGACACGTCACAACTTAAATCAGATACATAGCAAAACATAACCATTTCTGAGACCTCTGTACGCCTCCACTGTACCCTACGGTTGCGGATAATTTTCGCATTGCAGCAATCGGATTCGGTACCGATATCGCTTCGTAACGGTCCTTGCATCGGGACTACATTCTACACGATTTCCTTCTGACTTGAATCTTGATTACACCCCGTTTTATCTGAAATGAGTTCTAGAATGTATTATATCAGTACAACAAATAAGTAGGTATACCGTATTCGAAATATTCTGTTTCCGGTCGGTCGATTTCGATTATTTTACGATATCGTAGTAGAATCCTGATGATTGCTCTGTTTCATAGAGAATAAACAAAATAGACATTCTACAATTCTCTAGCATTTATTTTAATATTCTTTATCAGTTTTACTGCTACCAAAATAAATAAAGAAATTTTGTTTAAACAAATATTATAGACCACATGGGATGACCAAGTTGACGAAAATATTGTGAATAAGTACCATGAATATGTAGTATAAAACCAAATGGAAAACTTCTTTTTCAGCCTATCTTTTCGATCGTGAGAGTGATGACTATTCCACAATTTGGACTTAGATACCTATTCTATCATTCTATGCTTGTAATACGAATAGTACGATGATGAGAACTGGTTTAATTGTGGTCTTGGCACAAATGAGTCTGTTATTAATTTTGAACGAAAATTTTGCTTGCTTTCACATTATCTTAAGAAAAAATGAGATGGTTATATTTCTCTCTCTTATATTGGATTAATACAAACTGCAATGTACAATATAATTTATTATATAGGATGGATGTCAAAGAACCGCTAAGCGATCAAACAAATGAGAATTATGATTGATTATCTCAATTGAATTATGCTTCGTTAGTAACCGCAACATCTGTCGCATGCTTCACCGAACTATTGAGGCTAATAAAAGCAGACAACTTGGACTTGAAAAGGTTAGGCGATACATGATACGTTAATTCACCAGAAAAGGGTACCTACTGAATATTATTATTATCACAGACCAGCCTAGATTATTACCATTGTATACAATTACCCTTATATATAAAGTATGTACGCTGTGAATGCAGTCGTATCTTCCGATTTTATTAATTTGAAAACTGACTAGATAGTCAGTTTTCAAATTGCGAAATGAATAAAGCAGTAATTCTGAGATCAGAATGTCACAAATTATATTGTCAACATTATTTCTTTTACCGTCTTGAAATGCTGTTCTAATAATATATTTTATTTTTACTTCACCCACGCGTTGTTATTTCAGCGACAAGGTAGCTAGGTACTATTTTATTATGGTTCCCAAATGTTCTAAAATTAGTAGGCAATCCGAATACCTAAACCAAAAGTGTTCTTGGAAACTAAACGCAACATAATAGTTTACTGTAATCCTTTACACTACGAGAGATTTGTGACTAGGATTTGATACGAAATAGATTCTTGTGTAATTATTGCTGTGAGGTGGTCGTTAAGCCATCAACTAAACTTTCATAAACTTATCTTTGGTAAATATATATTGCCTAAAATAGCTTTATTATACATAACTTAAATTGTGTAAAAATTATTAAATCTTGGTGATTTTCTCAAAAAGATAAATTCGTTTATCAGTCCTGTTTTGTAGAGATCAAATAATATTTATATTCATTTTAAGACATTTTATTACAGCATAAAAAGAACTGCTTTATACTATATGGTCTCTAAATTTATTGTCGTTGTTTCATTTGTCTCAAAGAATGAGATATTCTATAAAGCGTGTATTTTTTATGATGAGCAATCGAAAAACAAAACGGTTTTAAGTTATATGATTCTAACATTAGACCATCGTCTTCCATTGACAAAATAAATCATTAATCGCTGTCTCATATAAAATATTAAATAGCATTATTGCCTAGAGAGCAATACTGGATGTTTGTAGTGCATCAAGAAGTATATGGGCTCACAATCACTTAACGTACGAAGCCAGTTTTCTTGTTGGAAATGTATGCTATTGTCTCCGGCGAGATATAAAATACCGATATGACCCTGCGACGTCTTCGTTGCAAGAAATATTCAAGGGATACGGCCCACACTTTTAATAGCGGTTACATCATTTCCACACAATGAGAGCGCCGTCCACACCCATTCTCTGTCCGTATGATTTGAAATTATAGCACTGTTTTATTTGCTCTCAACGCATTTATATGCGGTCGCGGAGCCGCACAATGTGCCACAATATTATATGTTAAAGCACCTACATACAATTTATATAACAGGCATCGGGCGGCTGCCCGATGTGTCGCACATGTGTCGCAACGCCCGTTCGTGTGGGAGGCAGAATGAAGCAGTAATTTAATCCTTGATTGTGTTCCCATTTAATTTATTCGCCGCATGATCAAATTTGGTACGTGTCTGTGACCATTTATATCATTGTTACGTTGAAAGTGGCAGCTTGATTTAACTCCACTTTCTGTTAGTCTTATGGGCACTATACACTACGACAATGTACTCATTTAAGAGCACGTTTGAAATAATTTCTGAGTATACCTTCCTCTGCAATCAATTCCAAATTATAGTATACCTGCATGTAAGTCAACCACGCTTAACATACAATTTAATTTCCATGCGTAATAGTTATAAAGGCATTAAAATCGTTGCATCATTTTAATGCTTTAAAAAGCAATTGTCTTAAAGGGATCAAAATGAAGGGTCGCCTATAAAGATATCGGCCATACATTAAATATGATCCTTAAAGTATTGGGGCAGATTTTAGAATGTCTTGGTATAATTTATAAATAGTTAAAGGGACTACGGTTTAATATCATTATAATTATAGGCGGGTCCGTCAAAGAGGCAATGAGTATAAAAAGTTAATATTGTAATATTTATATCAATAAATTATATTGGCAGGATGTGATCATCGTATTAAGTAAATGCATCAGTAGTTTGTTCAGTGTATATTTAAAATTTACTTTTTATAATTAAAGTGTTCTTAATATTTTAATAAAACTTTTAATAGCGCTTTATTTGATAAGTAATGAATCAATTTAGTCTTATGTTTGCCGATAATATTGTATTTCAAGATATAAGCAAAAACTACAATAGAAGTAATAAATATCTTTATAAATCAATTATCTCTATCTAGTAGTGAAAAAAAAAACAGTGCTTGTCCCAACATTACTATATGGAAGCAAGAATTGGTTATGCAGAAAAGAGCATGAAAGTAAAATTAATGCGGTTGAAATGCGATACCTACCCTGCAAGGGATATGACGTGATGATATGTATGTATGTATGTAGTGGTGAAAAATTATTGTAATTTTGATGGAACAACAATCAAATTGGACATCTTTCTGTCAATCACCATTAGGAATGTATGTCATGTTAAAATTAAATTTTCATTATTTCATGTTAATTACTGTGCCATTACATATTTCGTTTTCTTTGCACTAAAAATCTTGAAAACAAACAAAAATAAAATTGAATTTCTATCTGTAAAAGCGATTCAGTAAAATAGTAATAGAGTTTACGAAACGAAGCTTAAATAAAATAAGAACTAGTGTACAGAATTGATAGGGTATATATAGGTACTGTAGTAGTGAAGGGTATAGGTAGCTGCAGATACTTTCAATTTGTATTAATAACAATAGTTTAATAGTTTTTAGCTGATCTATATCGATAATGAATTTAAATAATGCAACGGATTTGAGGTTAATAATGATATTTATTTAGGAATAGGCTTTATTCACTCACCCATCAGCCCATCAACGTTTAATTTTTTTTTATTGCTTATGGTCGCAAACGAGCAAGCAGCACACCTGATGGTAAGTGTCACTTTCACCCATGGACCTTTGCAATACCAAGGGTAGCTTAGGCCGCTGCCTACAGTATTTGCGCTGTAGCATGGTGCGGGTGACAGTTATGGCGAGTTTCGTTTCACTCTTGAAAGTTGCCGCGATTTATAATTATGATCTATTAATTCAGCTGTACCACATCGGTAATAGGTATATTAAATCACTAATAACTGTAGTAATAAAGGTATACCTTCCAAATTAAACCCAACTAGAATGTTCTAGCCTACAAATCAAATGAAATTGAAAGAAAAAATAATCAAAGTGGTATGCGTATAACGTAACACCAAAGACGTATTTAGTGATGGGATGTACTACTACGAAGAATTGTCGATTAAAAAATAAATAAAAAACAATTTGTGCGCTCAATTTTTTATTGTTAAAAAGTATACAATTATTACATATTTACTTCAATTTTTCATTCAATTTTAATCCTCTTCTAAACTCATATCAGTCAGCTTCACCTTGGTCCGCTTTTTGTTCGGTGTAGATAATTTATTTTCAGACGTCCCTTCTTGACCAATTTTCTCGCGTGTTATACGCGAAACAGTATTGCGGCCAATATCAAGAGCTTCGGCTACTCGTTCTACAATTCGATTCAGTGGTAACAACGGTCCATTATTTTGTTGTTCTCTTTCAAAGTAGTTTCGGAGGCGAACAACAAACTCTCTAGCTTGACTACCCAAAACAGTTTTTTTCGTATGCTTAGGCATGGTTATAACCAACAAATATAACAACAAATAAAACAACAAACTATAACAAATAACAATTTAACGAAAACAAACTGATGAAAAATGGATAATACGTGTCACATACAAGGCGGTAGCACTCGTACTGACAGCATCGCACGGGTAAACAAAATGGCCGACTCGGCGATGCGCCACAGAATAAAAATATGCCACGAAAAAATATGTAATACCAGTTGTTTTGAATGCATTTACGAAACTTTTTAAAATTTTTGAACTATTAAATTAATTGAATAATTTGTATGAATATATTTTTTCCTATATATAATTTTCGTGACAATAATAAACAGAACAACATTTATTTATGCTACGAGTATAATTAGTGATAAAAATTTAATTGCGAATCGTCATATCCCTAGTCACCTGGTATTGACATGTGTCCCGCACCATGCTACAGCGCAAATAGTGTAGCAATAAAATCCCCAAACCCACCCAGTTGGGCTTCCGACTCTCTTACTCACCGAACGGAGCGCAATAGCACATTGCCATTACTTAGACGTCGATATTCTGCAAGTGTGCAGTACTACCCCGGACGGATCGGCCCGCGGCTGTAGACAGAAAACTGTCAACTGCGTGGTCCTACCACTATTGGAATTGGAAATTAATGTTGAAATTGAATTGGAAATTAATGTTGAAAATAGGCCTCTCCACAAATTGCAAAATACCATTATTGCTATGCTTGACAGGTGCCAATTAATCAATTAGCCAGGTGGCTAATGCCATTGATGTTATAATTTCAGTAGCAATTTCTTTGTAATGAATAACGTATCTTGGCAGAAACTAATCACACAGAGGGTTTCCTTTTTTGTTACCCCAAGCGATTTGCCCAAGATATGTTCAGACCGTAACCTCCAAAAAATTATGTACATCATCTTAAATAACGTGAAAAAGTGAGCTTAAAGAGAGGTTTCTCCTCTATTCAACTATAATAACGATACTCAATTTTACAAACTAAATAGTAAACTTTATTAATTTCATTTCCTGGAGTGGCTGGACATATTATAATATGTAAGTATTGGACATATTTTAATATGTAGGTATAATTATATCAACCAATAACTGGTCTTAAATTATCAGGAAACTCAGACTTTTTTATAAACACATGGTTACATAGTATCCTATAAATCGTAATAAATTATAAAGGATTAAGAATAATCAATTTTATCAAACATACAGTTACCTATATATCCTATTCTATCTTCAATGCCGAGAAGTCAGACAACGGAACAAGAAAGATTTTCTCCATCATTTAGCGCACTAGCGCTGTGATTGTATTTTATCTTTATGTGAAATCATAATTCATGTTGTTTTGTCTGTTTCTCTAAAGAGACTAGATTTAATGTTTTTTTATTATCTTAGTTTCATATAAATGCTACAACCCCTGTTGTTTATTATTCTTAAGTACTTTAAATCTGAATCATATGATAACTTGTTGATTTAAGAGGCACATTACTAGATGATACCTACATTTGAATTTAATATTGTGTTCAATATAGCTTCTGATTTAAATTATATTTACGTATAAATCAAAAGATAATTTAGTCGAAATTACCAATTGCATAAGTGATTAATCGCCGAGATGTCTCGTCAGATTAAAGGAGAAAAAGTTGTTTACATATCATATTTCGTAAGTCAATGGCATTTATGTTGGATAGACCTCTGTCTGACCCCCAAGAGCGCGCGCTTGCTACCCACAAAACAAAATGATAAATGAAGATCATCGGTAGTCGCGAGTTACATAAACGCTGATGGATTGATTGTAAATGAGCACATGTGCCCATCGTTCGATTAGTTCCTGCTACACCGTAGCCTCAGGTCTGACTTATCGACGATTATCTTTAATGGATTTCATAAGCTCTTTAAGTGTTGGTATGTAACATCCGCTCTCCTTTAATATATAAAATCTCCTCCGACCCTAATTTTCGATACAGTTTAAAAAAGGATTCCAAAAATCTATTAAAATACGTATTAGAGCGTTTATCGCATTCTTTCTTTTCTCATTAAATGATACTTGTACGATATAAATTCTTTCTACATATATCTACTATTCGATCTTTCAAGCGATCCGTTTTTTCGACGTTATCCAAAGTCAAATAGGAAAGATTAATTAAATAATATTCAATAAACGCTGTTTGATTAACAAAAGGGTAATCTGCGGCGGCATCTAACACAAATACGAGGCCACTCGACGGGCTGTGTTTTCAATCACCGTCATTCATTATTCACTCACTTCCCTTTGCAGTTGCCGAAGTATATTCACGTCGTTGTGTTTTGTTTAACTTTCATATTTCAAACTCTCAAAGTCGAAGTCGTGCGATACAATACTCACGATAATTGAATCTGTTAGAATTCTTGCGTATTTGGTAAGGCGAAAGTTGATTATCGTACATTTATTAAAAAAAACAAGTTTGAGAATAAAACAAAGCAAAGTCTAGGATAAGAAAGTATCATTTTAATTCACTTGATTTATGAGCTTTATTTTTAAGAGCAATTGGAATAAGAATGTTGTAAGTATAGTCTTTTTTATAGTGGACGCATTGCGCACTCAATCTCGAGTATATTTTTTGTTGTCATTAGTTGACGTGAAATAACACTCCTGAGCTATAGTATCGTGGTAAGAAAAAATAAATTGTGTGAAAAATTACGATGATTACATCTAATAATGGGTGGATGGTCGGAGTCGTTTGATGGTCTCTGCCACAGATTGGCATCATTAGCCGCAATGATAGTGACCTAAAAGTATAATTTTGTTTTCCTCTGCTACTCTTTGTTTGCTACTTGCTTTCTAAAATATTAGTTGTACCTGCACTTATTATGTTAGTTATGCTTAGTTCTTATGAATAAATGTAACTATCAGCAGAAAATATAGCTTATTTTATGCCTAAATCAGTGGTTTAGTTCATCACAATAAATTAATAATAATATCCGAAGTTATTAAGTGCAATTATACAATAACCCTAATATTTACGTACACAATATAATAAAGAACTGCCCTTTCTTTTCAAGAAAGTATATTACAATTGCGATGCTTGGCAGATGGTTAGGCAATCGTAGTTACTATTTTGAGGTTTCCAATAAAGTACTTCTGCCATCACTCTAGTGATACTTTAGTCTGTCTTTATGAGCGTCACGGGAAAGTAATTCTTGCGTCACCACAAAATTGCACAAATGGCGTAACAGGTAAGACACTGAGCTACCATACCAAGGATCGTGAGTTCGATTCCCACGCAGAACAATAATTTGTGCAATCTTTATGGCCGCTAATTAAGTTTGTTGAGTACCTCGCAATGCAAATTATTTCCTTAGTGTTGGTTAAAAAAAAAATGTATTCTTAACGCCTAACTATAAAGTTTTAACTCTACAATTATTTGCGTAAAATGCGATAAAACCTTTTTTCTTTAAGTGTCAGGTATAATGTATAGTTATTGGTGTTTGCAATAAAATTTCGTGTAGAATAAATAACAAAGTGTATCTTGAGTCTTGACTGCCTAGATGCTTGTATATTTATAGTCTTAAAACTCTTCACAAATTCGTGCACATATAATAAAATTCTGTTTGTTGTTTTCTGTTTTGTATTCAATTAATTTAAACACTAGTCCATCTACGTTAAGAGAGATATTTCATACTAAATTGATTCTGATACGAAATTTAATATTATTTTGAATATTCTTTCTTGGCTTCTCAAGTCTATAATTTTATTAAATCAGTGTGCTGAGTGTGAGTTTTGTCGTTAGCATTACGCGCTCTACGACGTGCGCGTAAGCATGCCATTTGTATGAAGAAATATACAGCGCCACTATAGTGGCGCTGTTTTTGAAACTACATTTCTTCATACAAATCGCATGCTTACGCGCACGCTGTCGAGCGCCTAATGTTAACGACAAAACTCACACTCAGCACACAGATCTCTACATATATCCATGAACTATGATCTACTATGTATTTAATATATTAATCATCATTATCATCTCAGCTCATATATGTCCCACTATTGGGTTTGAGGCTTCTCCATAATGTAAGGGAAATTTACCTACTATACTATGCTAGCCAGGCAGGAGAGGAGCTTGCATAGATGTTATATGCGTTATCCCTGAGTCGTCTCTTACGATCATCCACGGGTAAGATAGGGTGATGAATTGTATTCTTACTCCGTCACTACACAGTAATATTAATAAAATATGCATATAATGTGGCCGAGATAATTAACTACTAAAATGTAATAATAATAAAAAAAACTACATGTCATCGCTTTCCGCATTAATTGTTCATTGCAATATAAAATATTTGACATTTGGTCCACTACACTGTCCCATCGGTGTTCCATTGGCATATCAGGCAATTAAAGCGACCGTTCAGCCGACGGTAAGCAGATGCCCGTCAGTTTTATCAAATACATTAAACTGGTTGCTCGAATCGAACATTTATTTTCTTTTTTTTTTCTTTTAACTCCGCACATAAAACTCTCGTAACTGAGTTCAGATAACAAGTAATGTATTGATGCCCCGTTGAATAATTAAACGTCCCTTTTATATTGAGTTTAGCCGAAATTAAAGTGCAATGTTTAAGCGCTTATTAAGGCCTTATTATGTAGCTTTATTACATACTAGCTTCTGCCCGCGACTTCGCCCGCGTAAAAGGTTACATTCCTAAAGTTTTTGATGCCTTATTTTTATTTTTGACCGTCGGTAATACAGTGCAACGGTATTACAATACTCAGGGTTGGAACTTTATTACTGGACTGCTAGATGGCGTTGAAGAAGCTAGATTTGAGATTTTTTGAAAAACAATTTTTTTAATGTTTCATATAAAAATTTTGATTTTTTTTTAATAAAAAGTATCCTATGTTACTTTTAATACCTCCAAGAATAATATGTGTACAATGTTTCATGATGATCGGTTGAGTAGTTTTAGCGTGAAAGCGTAACAAACAAACTTACATTCACATTTATATATTAGTAGGGATGATCACTAATAAAGGGTTTTGTTTTATTAATGTAATACTCACTAATGATTTTGAAATATATTTTATATCTACCTATATACGAGCAATAATAAAAATAAAAAAAATAAAATAAAAAAATAATTTATTTCTCTCAAAAGGTTACAGTGGTTTCTTAAATATACTCAGTACACGATTTGTCTTAGTTTAACCTTGTGAGAGCTGGAGTCTGAAGTAGGTTCGAAACCTGTATGACATATCTCCAGGCTCTCTTCTTTTTATGATACACAAAGATACTTAGTAGTTAAAAGAAACTTATTAATATATACATGGCAACTTCAATATTGAGGCAATAAACTTAATCTTAGATTATTTAATTTTGTGTGTGTGTGTGTGTGCTATGTGTGCTGTGTGTGTGTGTGTGTGTGTGTTATTTTTGAGTATTGATAATATTTTCGGTTTCAGTATAACTTAGGCTAAACAGCCATTTTGTGACGGCCTTTTTGCACTCGAATCTATTTTTGGGTTGTATATCTAGATTTTTATTTAGTTTGTTGTATAGGTAACTACCTAAAAAGTAAAAGAAACGTTGTGCTAAGCTTGTCATTACTGCATTTACACTACATACATTATATTTACGTCTAGTGTCCTTAGTTTTATTTCGGTCATAGGGGATTCGTGTGTGTGTGTAGCTAAAATTAATTTCAATATAAAAAGCTTGCGGACAGATAGCACATCGTAAATTGTATAAAGTTCACTTGTAGGGAACTGATAGGGCAGCAATAATCTATCTATATTACATAATACAATCTAATTAAATAAAAACATAGGTACGTAATTTGTATCGAATAGTCTCATCAAATGTGATTCAAGCTAACAATTTGATATTGTGATATTTTCATAGTTTAACGCTCATATCTCTAAAAGAGTAGGCAAGTATGTGATGATTCGTTTACATTTTAAAATTTTACGTAGTCCGTGAGAGCATAATCGCCTGCCGATTACAATAATAAACGTTGCATTATTATTGATACTTTTAACCTAAAACTGAGTAATAGATTCATACCAAAGAAATCAACTTTACTGCCACACTGTTATTTTTTTTTGTAAAATTATAATTGTTTTACAAAAAAAATAAGAGTAGAATTCTAAATCAACGTATACTAATACAAAACATAATACAATTCGAGTAAAATTACAAGACATGTGAATGAATGAAAGAAACTTACTATAGTGAGTTGTAATTTTAGAATCTTTTTGAAATAAACCTACACGTAATGTATAGTAAATTTACAAAACGGATTTATAGTATTACTTTCTTGTAGTAAGTAAAAACTCCCAACGTTTTTTGTAAAAAAAAATGCAGAAATTTTTAACAGTGCAATCAAATCGTATGTAACGTTATCATTGAAATATTGGAGCTAGAATATTTTCATAAACATATTGTTTAGTCTTCAAACACTAAGACTCTAATTTCTATACTGTATACTTAGTAGGGAAACCGGCTTGATCACAAATCTTTAGTGTACACTTTGAATCCAATACAAATAAAACAAGCATTTTATTTCGGAATAATATTACTTCGAATTTCAATTGTATATATATACAAAATTGTTAGAATCCCATGGGACTATATAATTACGCGGGTACCGCACGGTGGCGACGGAGGCAGCGTGCCTGTTGGCCGGGAGTCCCCCGTGGGACCTGGAGGCGGCAATGCTCGCCGATTTGTATCGGCGGGTGTCGAGGGTGCGCGCGGAGGGCGGTGTGGTCTCTTTGAGGGAACTCACCGCCTGGCGCGTTGACGCCCGCCTAGATGTCATTGCCCGTTGGGCAGTCCGGCTGGAGAGGCCTCGGTTCGGTGTGCGGACCGTAGAGGCCTTCCGGCCGGTGCTGATGCAGTGGTTAGAACGGCGGCACGGGGTGCTCTCCTTCCGACTGGTGCAGGTTTTGACGGGGCATGGATGCTTCGCCAAATACCTGCACAAGGTCGTCAGGAGGGAGAGTACACCGTCCTGCCACCACTGCGATCGCGACGAAGACACGGCGCAGCATACGCTCGAGGTTTGTGCCGCTTGGGCAGAGCAGCGTCGTGAACTCGTCGCAATCATCGGTGCCGACCTGACGCTGCCGACCATCGCCAGGGCGATGCTCGACAGCGTCAGGAACTGGGACGCGGTCGCAACCTTCTGCGAGGCAGTAGTCTCGCGGAAGGAGGCGGCGGAGCGCGTGCGCGAGGAGCGTCTCCTCGACGGCGCGAGCCGCCGCCGGCGACTGGGGCGGCGCAGGCGCGATTACCTGCGCCTGATGCCGCCCTGCCAACCGCGTGAGGAAAGACTGACATCCTACCCGAGGGGGGGATGTCGGTCGAGGAGAGGGTACTCCTCAGGGGTATTCCGTCGGGCCAACCACTGACGTCAAGTCACTCTACTCCGGTGGTCGGCCCAACGACGAAGGCGACGTCACGGGTGGGTTACGGGTGTGCGTGCTTACGCCCCTCTGTCACCCCGGATGGAGTGGTGCGAGGAGTGCGCCGACCGTAGCCCACCTCCCCAAAAAAAAAAAAAAAAAAATGGGACTATATAATTCTAATAATTTTCTGAAATAAAAGCAACCTATGTGTTAATAAAATTTATTTTAGCCGCTTTTGCGTAATTATTTAGATAACAAACATTCAAACAAAAAACTTTCACGTCTATGGACAGTAGAATAACATAATATACAACTTTGGTTCAAAGACCATGGCATTTACTAACTACTTTACTAACTATTTACTATATGTGGATGACAAAATGACATTTACTCACCTACCTATACCTAATTTGGTGTTTGAAGTTAATGCGTTTAATTTTATTGATTTTGTAAAAACATTTCTTTTTAAAAGCCTAACAGCAAACTCCGAACCCCAACTAAATACACTATATGAAGTTTATGAGAGTGAATTTTTAAGTTTTAAGTACTCAATTTCGAAGTGTACAATAAAGATAATGCTTACATGTTGACGAAATTGTTTTCTGTTCTTACTGTTATATTATTTTATTATCAATGATTTAATACTTTCAGTATTATATAGTTTTTAAATATTTTTATAATGAGTAACAAAAAAATATTACCTACTATTGTAACTATAAAACGCAAAGATTTGTTATAGTTATAACAGTTTACTTATAACATGAATACCGTACATAAATGGATTATAACTATAAATCATAAAAGTTATATTACAAATTACAACATTAAAACATGTTTAATGATTATAAATCACAAATAAAAAAACTTTTAAATCACGTATATTTGATATTTTAATATTTGTTCACAGTTCGCAGCGCCTCGACCCAGTGGAGAATCTTCGTGCTTGCAAGGCCCCGACTGTTTTATGGTAAGTGTTTGAGTAATCATAGTATTAGTACCTGAACATAACTTTAGAATAGATTCCAAAATTCAAATTCTTTTTTCATGAGCCCCGTAACGGCCTATTCACGCTGCCTCAGTAACCGTCAATTCGTTTGTCTTCAGCATTTAGACTCAGATGTAATATCTATGAATGCGCGAAGGGTAATGATGCTTCCTGAAGCATTTCCTTCATCTTATCATAGGAAACAACTAGATTCAGCGTAAGGTACCCTCAGCTATACCCATCGGTGGCTTCTCTGAATATCCATAATAGATCTCTATTATAGAGAGCTTTCTATGAAAGCACAAAGAGCCAGGCTGATCACCATCATATGCGGATATCGTACGTTATCGATTAAAGCGGGGTGTGCTATATCTAGCACCCCTCTATGAAACTTGCGAGCTGGCTTGCCTATTTTGGAGTCGTATTTGAAGCAAGCAAAAGGGGCTCCCTCGCACCTAAAGAATTGGCCTTTTGGCGAACCAATGCCTAATAGAACGTCATTGTCCGGGTAGAGTTGAGTTGTGACTAATGTCTGGCTGTAACTGATGTGGCGGCAACTCAGAGGCTGTTTCTTTTGCGATGGAAATGATAGATAATTTCAGAAACTGGGCCGCACTCATCGACTTTTGCGAATTCATAGCCTTAGATCTGAGGTGCTGAATCAGCTTAAGAAAGCTAGCGTCCACGCTGTCCAGTCGGCCGCCAAAATCAAGTGAGTGATGCCGCTGCCGTTTATTACTAACGAGCCAACGCCCAAGAGAGCCACGGGGGCACAGCGAGCTATGGTGCCTCACACCAATCAATGGTCCAACTATAACTATATCTCTTAACTATATAATTATTTTATAATGTGAAAGTATAATTATAAAAGGCTTGAAAGTTTTATTAAAAGTATTTTGAACAAAAATATTACGTTATTAGCTAATTAGCTTTCGGGTTAATCTATTTTCATATGTTTTCACGGCACTATATAATAATTCGTTTTTTTTTAAATGAATAAATTATAAAATTATTATTATTTTACAATAATAATTTTTAATTCGAAGTTCAAAGCTCCGTATTTTGTTAGTATCAATAAAAACTTAGTGTTAGTAACATTGACATAATTAAGTTAACTTACAAAAATGTATAGTGGGGGACTTCACAAATACAATATTAATGAATACAAATAACACGCTGATTGAGAACAATAATTTATGAATCGCTCAATAGACTGTCCTACGTGGTATTAAACGTGAAGTAGATAATATTGAAGAATAAATGCTGACGTATTTTTAGTCTGAATAACTCGGATGAACACACACACACACACTTATACAATAAGTACCTTTTTGTCAATAACAATAATTAATAATCGCGGTTCGACCGTTCTTAATAATTATTTAAGCTTACCGAGGCGAAAGCGGCGTCAAGTTAACGTCAACTTCAACTAATGAGCGTTTCCAATGACAAATGCTGCATTCGAGGAGCTGACTAGTAAAACTTGATTGTTATATCTCTGTTGACAGAGTTAATTAGATTGAGTTACACCTTATAAAATTAAAATAATATTTTTTGAAATAATTATAATATCGATTTGTATTAAGGAAAAACTCATTAAAAAAAATTGCGGGCTCATCAAGGCCAAGTCAAAACTACTGAAACTAGAAATTTTCACATATGTTTCGTTTTATAGCGTAAATACTAAGAAAGATTTTTAAGAAATATATCACAAATGGGGAGAAAAGCTGTGATTTTATATGAAAAAAAAAAAACAAACTATCCATTGTCTTAAAGCACAATTAATCTTTAGTAAAAAATATGGCACGCATAAAGCATATATTTCACAGTACATAAGCACGTATTTTTTTGTCAATTTCAATCAACAAGAGTAACAAACGATAAAATTTTGTCGTGATACTTTCACTTAAATTTTCATTATATTAAAAATAAACACAAATATGTACTAGAGAATTTGTTTCTGCCTAAGGTTGCAATCAAATTTTCTAAATATTGTTTCTATATTCTTACCATACAACACAAAACATGAAAATGATATTTAATTAACGTCGAAAACACGATTTTTACATGGGCGAGAACCCTTAACTTTTTACATACATACATACATATCATCACGCCATATCCCTTGCAGAGTAGGCAGGGAGAACAGAGTGCCAGAGAACTCTATCTCAGCATACTTCACTCGCTTCCTCAACATTCATAATTCTCTTCATACACGCTCGCCGGTTTCGGAGACTCTTGACTCCACCTTCCTTCAGTACCTGACCGATCTGGTCTAGGTAGGTTAGTCTCGGTCTCCCTCGGTACCTACCTCCACTTTCGCATTGTATATCTTCTTAACCAGACGTTGGTTCGGCATTCTATCCACATGTCCGAACCATCGGAGCATTCCCTTTCGCATCTTTACACCAATACTCTCTTTCATACCTACTCGCTCTCTTACGTCGTCGTTACGAATGCGGTCGGTCAGCCTAACTCCACAGATTTTCCGAAGAGATCGCATTTCGACCGCATTAATTTTACTTTCATACTCTTTTCTGCATACCCAACTCTTGCTTCCATACAGTAATGTTGGGACAAGCACTGCGTTATGTATTGCTACACGTGCCTTCTGGCTGAGGTGGTGGCTGCTGAGAAGTTACCCCAACGCTCCGTTCACTCTATTTCCCGCATTCACTCTTCGCTCTTTATCAGTGGTGTACCTTCCATCTCGGCTAAATCCACATCCAAGATATACAAATTCATCCACTTGCTCTAGTACACCATTACCTATTGTTACTGTTATATACTTAACTTTTTAATACAACAAATATACTAATTATTTTTTAAGACTACACCCGGAACTAAGAAAATAATCTTTGTATTGCGGGGAGCATCACAAACATAATTTAGCAGCCCAACAATTTGTAGATCACACAAATTATTCCTACCTGGAGAATCGTACATACGGCACTAGCACGATAAGCCAGTGTCTTAACCATTACTCCATCTGTGCAGTCAACTACGCCATCAGAAATATACATACATACGTACGTTTATAGAAATATTACCTAGAATCTGCTGTAAACGGTGACTATACCTCATTATAAATGTAAGTAAATAGATAATTGTGAGCTCTATTAGTCATTTATTAACTTATTTTCCGTCTCATAAACATTATTAATTTTGGCACGTGATCAATATTTTACTCTGTGCCATTAACTATATAGTTCCCGAGTATCCATAGCATCTAATAAGCTCAAACTGATTTCAAAAGTAATGACAAACGACTATTATACATTTGTCTCCCAACGACCACCCGATTACACACGTACTAATTTGACAGAAATATTTTGTTTGATACTTTGAACACATTGCCTCTCGAATGAACATTAAGTTTTTAATTTGTCTGTGTCAGTACACACTACTCATCTGCTGTAATGACCGGCATAATCATAACTCAAAGCAGTTCAAAAGACTCGTCTAATTGTGACAAATTTGTAATATAATGGTTTTATACAATTTTATTTTGTTGTTACAGTGTTGGGAGAACTGCGAGCTGTTGCAATCTAACTACCAAGTTTGGGGAGCTATCTGTGAAGAGAAAGATATTTGCGTAAGTTTATTTTAAATTTAATTTTTTAATAATATTAAAGTATTTTACAGATTTTGTTGCGTTTTAATAATAGTTTGCTATCGCGACTATATAGCTTGCATACACAGGAGGACCTTCTGTTCAACCCTGTTATGATCATGCATGCTGTCTGTTAATCAGCCTCCAAAATTAAAATTAAAAAACAATAAAATCTCTAAAAGTTGTTACGCTGCGTTTTTTTTCTATTTATAATATAATTTAAACTTAAGTTATAATAGTAGCTTATTATTTTTCTTTGTTCGCAGTTTCCTGGTTGTAAAATCGCATGTGAATTCCACGCTGAAGCGGCTCGAGCATCGCAGACGCAACCTGTAATTCATACAAAGGGTGAAGGGGTAATGCGTGTAAGTGGCGCTCTTGCTCGATGGCCGCCACCCGCACCACGCGCTGCATCCCGACCTGCACCTTTTGTCTACGTTGTTATGCGTCGCGCTGCCGAAGGCCCTTGGCGACAAATCATACAAACTCAAGCATTAGCAACACGAGTTCCTTCAAATAATGAGGGAGCACTTTTACGGGTACTTGTAGTAGATCCAATGGGACTTGTTACAATTTATAGTCCCGACGAGACTTGGGTAGCCCATGATACAAATACTTCCAATCATGATGAACATGAATGGACTTTAAAAGAAATTTCTCTAATCCATCAAAAAGTTCTTGTTATTGGGGAAATAGCATGGGAACCAAGAATAGCAAGAGGGGTATATCTGGTTACTTGGGAAGTCGATGGTGGAGGCTTGAAAGGTAATCTGTTTACAGACTCCACTAGAGTCACTCTATCATTATGGCCGGATACTGTATATCACATACAAGTAGAACTAGTCTCTCGTACTCCTGGAGTGGATAATGAGAGATCAGATACTATGACAATTGATACCAGCAGAGCTCAACGTGTTTCAACAGAAAGTGTGCAGGATGTTCAGGTTAGTGAAGGAGACCGTTTGATGTCTGTTCTAGTAAGTTCTATGAGAGGAGAAAGGGTACCGGAACGTTCTCCTGACTCAGAGTTAGTGTTAGGTTGTTTGTCAGCTATGATCGCTTTTGGATTAGCTGTATTGGCTGCAGTTCTATGGAGGCGGAGACGACGAGGTACTTTTCCAGGGACTAATGTTTACGTCGGGTCGTCTTCAGTGCTTAAGCGTAAGCTTGTTGAAGATTTTGCTCCGGCAACGCACTGTTTTCAGCCAGTTTTAGTACCACAAACACCTGCTAATGACTCTGCACCGCGTGATGTAGTAGTGTGACGTCACAGCTTTGATATGCTGTCGGTGGAAGACCGCGTCTTCAGTTCCTAAGCTTTTAAATGAAACTCCCAAAAAGAAAGACATGTAGCTCAAGTAAAAGTGTTGTTTGTGATAATTCATAACTCCATACAAGTGATTTCAGTGAACATTAAGTTGCATTTATTATGGAAAGTTGTGTAACTTGTTGTGTTGTAAATTGTAATGAACTATGGAACACTATGTAAATGCGGCTGTAATCAAAAATACTTGTAATTTCGTTTGTATGTAGACTTAGGCGATTGTAAATTAAAAGTTAATACTTATAAATGTATTTATGAAACACAGTAAGGTTAACACCAGAAAAAATAGATTATTATTATGTACATATGTTAAGAAGACAAATAGTACTTAATTAATAGTTTTCTAAAATATAACTTGGTTTGTACTGCATGTATATACATTAAATCTAAATGTGTACCGGTATCGATGTTGAATATCTCTGCGTTTTATAACTTGTATAAGTAAATAATCAGAAAATAATAAAAAAGTATCCAATTATTTGATGTGTAAGTTTAAGATTTCGTTTTGGGTTTCATACGAAAACTGAAATTAATTTTCTTTTTTCCTCCTCTTTGGAATGTGAAACGAAATATAAACTTTTCCGTATTACTGTAGTCGGCCGTTATATAAATTCAAGAGTATTAGATTAATTGACATAAATACCTAGAGCTATTTTTACAACTAGTCCTTACTATCCCTTAGTTCATACATAGTTCTTAGATATATTTTACAATAATAAGTTGGTTGAGATCCTTACTCATTCTAGTGAAATTTTATGAAATCTTCAGCAATAAACGTACATGTATGTATTTGTAAATAATTAAAACATATATATTGTAAAAAAAATAACAGAGAAAATATATTTTTCTTGATCTATGACATTTTTGTAGTAATACGGGTGAATTTATCGAGGTTCAGCTCCCAGAAATAACTTTTCTATTTCTATGTGATATACCCATTCCCTTTTAATAAGTGTCTCTCTGAATAATAAACATAGCCATAAGCCATACGTACCTACATGATGCTGGTTGATAATGTAGTCTCATAATTATTTGTTTATATTTTAAACTGCTGTACTTAATTTGCCTTTGATAGAGCAAAAAAGTTAGAGATCTAATTATTTTACTTAATAAAAATTTTCGTTTTATTGCAACCAAAATCCAAATAGATCGTAAGCTAGGAGCTTAGTTAAAGTTATTTATTTTGTGATTAATTAGTAAGTACCTTCACTCGATTTTGTAAATAATAAATTTCTATATAATAAATGCTGATCTTTAACCTGTATAAATAAATATGTCTGCCAAATTAAAGACTTGTTTCAATCCATCGATTTCGTTACACGTTGATGTAAAAAAATTAAGTGCTATTGTTCGAACCGCCTTTTGTCTTAAGACACTGGTCCAAAAATTTTTCCAGTGTCGCAGAGACGGCGTTTGAATAAAAACTAAATACTTCAGTAATTTTTATAAATGAGAATGAAGAGAAAGAATGAAGACTAACGAACGGTTCTAACACCTTAAGGGTGATTACTGAAGTTTTTTTATTGTATTTTGGAACTTAGTTGCAACTTTTAAACGAGTGGCAAGCAATTACAGTTTTTATCGATAAAACTGTAAAGCAGTAGACGATTTTGGCATATAATATTTAATTTGATACATATAATATGAATCATACAATTGACGACTATAATTTTTATCCAAATCAGTATTTTATAAAGTATCTTAAAATTTATAGTGATTTTGTTTGTATATAGAAAGTAATACTGTAAATAATGCAAATTTTAAACATATTATTTAAATGTATTATGAACATTGTTTTCTAAGGCTCCAAGTGTTGGTCACGAGCGAGTCCCCGACTATAAAACATACCAAATAATATTTTAATTATTGACTATTTTTATATACATTTTAATTTAGTAGAAGTAGATGATCTACTTGAACATAGGAAAGTAATATTTTCATTTAATCCTTTAAACAAACACAATTTTAACTTCGGTTAAAAGTGATCAACAAAACTGACATACCTCCCCGAATAACTCAGTACTATTGTGTAGGGATTAACGTCAACGAATTTGTTGTCAACAAACGCCTGATCAAACAAAAAGATTTGTACGCCAAGTTACCCCATTCGAACTATTGTCATCCAGCCTATGCCAGCTTAAATACTTAAACGGCAGTTTTCGAAATAGGGACCTTCACAATGACGCCTCTTTTAAAAACGTATGACCAAAAAAACTTGGCGACGCTCCGGCGAGCGATTCGAAGAAAAAATTAAACAAGTAATCGTAAATTCTGTCCTATCTCTTAAAAAGCCAATTACGAAGTTTGAGTTTCATTAAATTGAGAAATCCATTAAGCTAATCGCTAAGTTGGGAGCCACCGACGTGACGATTATGAAAAGGTTATTCTGGCATGCAAATGCGGAGGCATCTTAATGTAAATTACTTGTAAATGAGAGACGAGAAAATTCTGGACTATGATAGACAAGTACGTTATCCCTGTGATTCCCATATTTTACGTCAGAAGATTAGATAATATAAAATTTTTGTATTCAACACGATATATTCTAATTACAATTTATTTCTTTTATAAAAATAATTATATTATTTTATCCAGTTAGCCTTTAGTATCCCCTACTTTTCACATTTGTTTTCATTACGAAGAATCTTATTCAGTTTGTTTTGTAAATCTATGATTATGGTAACGTACAGCCATTAATTTTAGTTACCCATTTTATTCTTAGCCCGCGGTTCTAGTATAAAGCATAGGCTCATAAATAACAGGGAAAATAGAAGGTGAACGGTTCCACGAGTATCCTTTTGGGAGCGAGTAAAGAATTCTTTTAAGATTTATTATTGAACTTGATCACATTATTTCTTATATGCCTTGAGTTTTGATAGTTCCTTATATGATAATATATTTTAGTTGCTTACTGTATTCAATAAGCCTATATATTTAACATCAAAATTATTATTTTGTCAAATGTTAAATCTTTAGCCGCTAAGGCTAAAGATTTAAAATTATACTTATGAGTTGTTTCTGAATAATATATTTCGTTTAGTGACACTTTGGGTACCTAATCTTTTAGAATAAAAATGTGTTTTGTGCGGACTAATTTGATAGTTACCGGATTATTTTAAAAAGGCCCCTTTTTCGTTAAATAACTCTGAATAAAAACATTTAAAAACAAAAATTGTCTATAAAATATAACTCTGTAATATAAAATAAAGCAACTGATTTCGTCCTCTTGCCTTCATCATAATTTATATAGAGTAAGTATTTTTGCCTTTAATAAAAAAGAAAGAAGAGCAAAATACTAATTTGTGCTATGAGCCGCCAATCTGTCATAAACTTTTCTTGTGAACGCAATCCATAACCACACAGCAGAAGGTGAAATTAATCCAGGTCGATATAGAGCATTTAGTTAGCTTTTACGACACCCACGTGCAATATCAGGTTTAGTAGTCGTTACCACACATTTAAATAACAGCAGACTTTTAAATAGTCTTAGGGTATCGATATTTTTAGAACAGCTACGGCGCGTAACTAAGGTGGTTTATCTGAAACCAAGGTTACAGCTAGTAAGTATAACATAATATATTCCAACAACTATTCCACATAAATAGAATAGTTGTTTTTGTAATAGTTTTCCGTGTGGTGACAGAGTAAGAATACAATTCACCACCCCCTATCTTACCCGTGGGTGATCGTAAAAGCCGACTACATCTGTGCAAGAGAATAAAAACTAGAAACAAAATCTTATACAAACATGTCTGACCAGCGTGGTATAGTAGGTCAATTTCCCTCTCAATATGGAGGAGGCTCGAGCCCAACATTGGGACATATATATGAGCTGAGATGATGAAGTGGACCATAAATTATAACAAATATATGTACATATGTAAAAAAATGTACAATTATGAGATTCGTTACTACTTTGAGTTAATAAACTCAATCACTTCTCCGTGGGGAGATTTATTATCTAACAATTGATATCGATAGGATGCATTGATAAAATAATTTCATCATCACCATCATCGCAGCTTATAAATATACGTTCCACTGCTGGACTTGATGTGTTCGAAAATTTACCTACTATATATATACCACGTTGGTCAAATGAGTTCATAAAGGGTTTTATTTCGAGGTTTCATTCTCTCGGATAGATGTTATATGGACATTACATGTCGTGTTTTACGAAATCCACGGACAAGATAGGGAGTGGTGGATTATATTTTTACTCCGTCACTGCACAGGAAAATGTAATTCACGTAAAACTAGTTTTATTAAATCTCATAATTTAAAACCTAACCTACTAATGTAAAATCGAAATGTGACAAACTTGTAGTTTTTCTTTGTATTTTATGTAAATCGAGTGAATTCATATTAAACTTTATATTAATTAAGTTTATTCGGCAAAATATAACGATACGTGTCACATATGTTGAATTTCTGCCACCTAAGACATGTATAACAGAATGCCCTACATAATCCATTAGAAGTAGATGAAGATTTTTTTTTCAATTCTAAAAATCTATTACCAAAGCTATCAATAAAGCTTAAATCAAAGCCATATATAGTGAATGAGAATATATATAGTGAACCTTGAAAACGTATTAAATAAGTATGTGAAGTAAAATGTTTCCTTAAAATAAAAAACTTTTTTTATATTCAAAGTTTATATTGTCAGCACAGTCAGCGACTGACCTGCAGACCCTAGTCGACACAATGACAGAAGATTGTAAGAAAAGGGGTCTACGCGTGAATGTGAACAAAACCAAAATAATGGTCTTTGAAAGAGATGAAGCCAGAACAGATGTAAGAGTAACAATAGGTAATGATGTACTAGAGCAAGTGGATGAATTTGTATATCTTGGATGTGGATTTAGCCGGGATGGAAGGTACACCACTGATATAGAGCGAAGAGTGAATGCGCGAAATAGAGTGAACGGAGCGTTGGGGTAACTTCTCGGTAGCCACCACCTCAGTTAGAAGGCACGTGTAGCAGTACATAACGCAGTGCTTGTCCCAACATTACTCTATGGAAGCGAGAGTTGGGTATGCAGAAAAGAGTATCAAAGTAAAATTAATGCGGTCGAAATGCGATCTCTGCGGAAAATCTGTGTAATAAGGCTGACCGACCGCATTCGTAACGACGACGTAAGAGAGCGAGTAGGTATGAAAGAGAGTATTGGTGTAAAGATGCGAAAGGGAATGCTCCGATGGTTCGGACATGTGGAAAGAATGCCGAACGAACGTCTGGTTAAGAAGATATACAATGCGAAAGTGGAAGGTTGTAGGTACCGAGGGAGACCGAGACTAACCTACCTAGACCAGATCGGTCATATACTGAAGGAAGGTGGAGTCAAGAGTCTCCGAAACCGGCGAGCGTGTATGAAGAGAATTATTAATGTTGAGGAAGCGAGTGAAGTATGCAGAGATAGAGTTCTCTGGCACTCTGTTCTCTCTGCCTACCCTGCAAGGGATATGGTGTGATGATATGTATGTATGTAAGTTTATATTAGTTCTTTTTACATTATAGTAATGGTCGTCATTCTTTACTAGAAGATATATATGGAATATATCGGGTATGGACCCGTGAGAGGCGTAAAAGCCAGCGAACAGTTTACTCACTGGCGGACATCAGTCTTAGAAGAATCATGTTTCCAACTGTGATCGACAACTTGCTTGCCAAGCGTGGGGATATAGTCATTTCCACCTAGGGAGGCTCTTGTCTAACATCATCATTCTCCTGCTCTTTTCCCAATTACTTGGGGTCGACGCAATATGTACTCCTCTTCCTACATATTTCAAAAGTTATTGGCAATAATTTTATGACCAGCCGCCTGCTCAACCCTCCTTGGGAATGTAATTATTGACCAAACAGCATCAGATGGAGTTGGCCCAGGTCGAAATAAGGCTTTTAGCCGTCTTTTACGACATCGACGAGCAAAGTGAAGATTGGTAGTATTCGTAGCCGCTACCACACAGCTTAGGCTCATGTCTAACAATGGACGTTAATAGAATGATAAATGGTCATCATCATCACAGCCCACATATTTCACACCGTTGGGCTCGGGCCTCCTCCGTAATGGGAGGGAAATTAACCTACTATACCGCGCTAGTCAGACGTGTTAGTATAGGGTTTTGTTTCGAGTTTTCCTTCTCTCGCAAAGATGTTATAAGCATTTTATATCCCTTAGTCGCCTCGTACGATTACCCACGGGTAAGATATGGAGTGGCGAATTGTATTCTTACTCCGTCACCATACGGATAATGGTATTTTCTTTTAATTTGCGTAGCGGCGGAACATATCTAGTTGTATGTATTGACGTTGAGCTGTATATCAACACAACTTTGATCTGGATAACACTGGTTACACCCCACGATCTGGATTATTCTACGATTACAAATCCTTATTCTATGTCGATAGATAACCTAATTTATTGCGAAAGATATTGCAATCGGGCATTTTAAGTTGATACTATCTTAACTGCCGATGCAAAGCGAGTGTGTGGGACAGTCTTTCTTGTTAACGACTTTCAGTACAACTATCTTTTATGTTACTGAAATGTTACCTGATAAGGTTAGTTATTTAAAGGTCTGACCATTTGTATTTTATTTTTTATATCTACGATTGTGACGCTACAATTTAATGGGATTGTATTTGCATAAATTATAAAAGTTGTTCAATTTTTTTTTATTATTATTTCAGTCAAGTTTCGTCTTCATTTGTATTGCACTCTCTATTGTAGGTATACAGCGAAATAAGTTTGTTGAATCTCTGACTGCCTCGTTTATAATAATCTTGTGAATTTATAAAGATTTAATTAAATTACAGCCAGGTATGTATGTTCCTTAATAAGTTTGATGTGAAACATTTCAGAACTTATATTAACGTTCTTCAAATATCAAAGCACGACGTACATAATTTTCATCGATTGCTCTATGTCAGCGTTGTGAGACCGCAAACAGTAATGTAAATTCAATAATACATTTATATAGTTAATATTTAATTTTGGTAGAGAGCCATCAAGTAATGGAGCTCCATGCCACCCTTAGGTCATTCCGGATGATTCGAAGGAGTATGTATTGGACCATGGCCGACCAAAAGAAATATTGCTCTAATTCTGTAGTTTGTTAAGATGCCAGAATGCTAAGTGCTGCGAATTTTATTCCCAGGCAGGCAGGCACTTTATGCAATCCACAAATTGTATTATTTGTTTCTGTTAATTATATATTATACTAGCGACCCGCCCTCGCTTCGCTTCGGTTACGTCAGTTCAATTTATTAAAACCCTACTTCATCTGACCTCTACAGGGTACAAAAAATATTCATATCAAATTTCAAATCTGTAGGAGCTATATTTAAAAATGTGATTTTTACACCCCTGCAACACCCCTTGCAGGTGCATCCGCTATTCTTAGCTGACCTTTACTCGGCGAAAGGAATATTCCTATCAAATTTAAAGTCTGTATGTCTTATGGTTCCAGAGAGATCGTGATGAGTCAATACATAGATGGAAATCTCTTATACATATATATAAAGTCCACCGCGAAGATTTATAAAGTCCACCGCAATACAAAGAGTAGTACCTACTATAGTGCAGAGTTCTTGTCTTTAAAAAAAATCTAGAGTACTTATGGTTAGGGATGGTGAGCATAGATTATATTTGAATATAATTTATTTTTCTATATTTTTTAAAATGTATTATAAAGATTTATAAAAATTTAATTATATACATCAAATTTTATTAACGACAAATTTGTCTAGTTTCTTGATTATTTTATGACTTAATAATATTACTATTACTGTTTGTTATGAAGTATGATTCCTTTCAGGATGGTTAGCTTTCATATTTTCATTATAAGTGTAGTAATAAACTAAGAAACTGATGATGATATATTTATGTACCAGTATCTTAGAATATAAGTATAAAAACAGACACAGATTATATCACTTTTGTAGAACTCAAACTCGAGTAGGTATGAAGGAGAATATTGGTGTAAAGACGCGAAAGGGAATGTTCCGATGGTTTGGACATGTGGCAAGAATGCCGAACGAACGTCTGGTTATGAAGATATACAATGCAAAAGTGAACCGGTACCGAGGGAGACTGAGACTAACCTACCTAGACCAGATTGGTCAAGTATTCAGTACTTACCAGATTGGTCAAGTATTCAGTACAGGAAGGTGGAGTCAAGAATCTCTGAAACCGGCGAGCGTATATGAAGAGAATTATGAATGTTGAGGAAGCGAGTGAAATATGCAAGGATAGAGTTCTCTGGCACTCTGTTCTCTCTGCCTACCCTGCAAGGGATATGGCGTGATAATATGTATGTATGTATGTAGAACTCAAATTCTAAATAGAGCCCTACCATAATCATTCTTCCAGCAAGGTATAACAGACCTGTTATTCTCAATTATCATTAATATATTATTATCTTAGTCTTTAAATTAAACTTAAAATTATATTTATGTCCTATACCCGTTATAAACTCTGAACCCATACAACCCATGTGCCGTACACAGATTTCATTAGAAGGCAATAATGTAAAGATAATTTTAGACCACGAAAATAATATATTAGGGCCCGGTAGATATGGAGCATTGCGTTCGATTTCATGGTATTTTTAAATTTATATTGCAGCCTTTGCATAACAGCGTTTATTGAATCAACTAGTTATATATAAAATTCACATACGTTATCATTTATTCATTCATTTCAGCTTATATATATATCCTACTGTTGGGCACGAGCCTCCTCCTTAAGGGAGGGAAATTGATCTACTATATGCTTGTCAGACATGTTGGTATAGGATTTTCTTTCGAGCTTCCCTTCTCTCGAATAGGTGTTATATGCGTTTAATACCCCCTTAGTCGTCTCGTACAATCACATACGGGTAAGATAGGGGGTGGTGAATTGTATTCTTACTCCGTCACCACACGGAAACGTTATCGTATCAATAAAATTAGTATTTACTAATCGTGATTTGGTATTAAACCAGCTTGTCATTTGCTCTTAACTATCTATAACTTCAAATAACTCTTAATGCGTTATAGCAAGCTTAATGCGGACGTGGACATCCCGCAATAGCCCATTTATCGCTGTATAGACCGCTGCAATTAACGATCCGGGAACGATACTGCTATCACAACGCTTACTAAGCAAACGGCATCAGCATAATGTAGTGTTATGGTAAGAGGAAGCTGTTTCTGATGTAGAAGTTTACGAGTCCCATGAGAGATGCTTGGGTAACTTATTCGTTTTAGGAGCTCGGTCATATTTTCTAAGTAATTTTACTTAGCCATGTGTTAGTAATTATGTATTGTTAGGATCTGGCTTCAAACAATACGTGGTGAACAGATATTAAATTGATGTATCATTGTAAAAAAGTGAAATAATAGATATATGTTTGTGTCTCATAAAGATAACTCATCGGGCGGTCCATTGAAGTCAGATACCCAAAGTATCAGTAACCCGCTCAAAAGGTGGAAAATATTGTGGGTTATGTCCATATATCTCCTTCTGCTAATACTCTAAAAGACTGGGCTGGCATGTGGTTATAATTGCATAGATATTAAAAAAAAATGTGGTAATAAGGTATTAAGTTATTTTATTCTAAAAAGAATGAAAACACAAGATCATAATTATTCTCCTACTCTTATCCCAATCACTAGGGTTCGGTACAATATGTACTCTTCTTTCATAGTACATATTTTAAAAGTTATTAGCAATAGTTTTATGATCAGCCGCCTGCCAGACGTCAAACCTCCTTGGGAATGTAATTGTTGACCGAACGGCATCAGATGGAGTTGGCCCAGGTCGTTATAAGGCTCTTAGTCGTCTTTTACGACATCCACGAGCAAAGTAAGGGTTGGTAGTATTCGTAGCCGCTACCATACAGCTTATGAAAAAATTAAATGAAAAGCACAGGATAATAGTTTAATATATTATAATTGTCTATAGAATGATATTTAGAGTCAGACGATACTTTAAAATGTAACTACATATATGCATTCCATTTAAGCCTAGCTCAGATCACATGTTAGGCGATTATTTCGCTTGATGACTATTAGTTGGACATTTCAAGTGCTCAAAGCAGATTATCTTAATTACACATTTGTTAACATAATATCAATACGAAATGGTGAATATGTACGTCTGCCGATCTGGCATTTGAGCGTTTGATTAGATTCAATAACTTCTTTGGCAAAAAAAAATATAATATAATACAAGTTACGTATAGTAAACGGTTATAATAATAATAAATAAGCTTGCCGTTTATGACGTGACACTAAAAATAATATGGATAATTATTTTCTATACTTACCTTCCTTTTTTTTTTCCCGCAAGGTGGACCATGAATGTGGTCGGGCCCCGACAAATCATCCGGGGCGACAGAAGACGCGGCACGCAACCCCATGGACCCACCCTGCAAACACCTCTCTTCGCCGTGCGAACGGGCCACCGGTACCCGATCTTTGTCTTCGGTGGCCCGCCCGGCGGTTTACCCTTGCGGGTTCCTCTCATGTCGACGCCCTCACGCGGTGGCCTCACGTCGGGTGACCGGACAATTCCCCGGTCCGATCACCCGAAGCCTCGGTTAGAGCGGCATCAGGCGCAGATACTCGCAACTGCGCCGCCCCGGCCGTTGGCGGTGACCCGGGTCACGGGAATCCACCCGGACTCGTTCCGCGGCCTCCTTCTGCGAGGTGACAGCCTCGCAGAAGGCGGCGACCGCGTCCCAGTTCCTGATGCTGTCGACCATCGCTTTTGCGATAGCCGCCAGCGTCAGGTCGGCACCGATGACAGCGACGAGGTTACAGCGTTGCCGGGCCCAGGTCACGCAGACCTCTAGCGTGTGTTGCGCCGTGTCCTCGTCACTGCCGCACTGGTGGCAGGACGGAGTCGACTCCCTCCGTGCGATCTTGTGCAGGTATTTGCCGAAGCACCCGTGCCCCGACACACACCTGCACCAACCGGAAAGAGAGGACTCCGTGCCGCCGCTCCATCCACTCCGTCAATACGGGCTGGAGAGCCTCTACGGTAACAACACCGTGCCTAGGCCTCTCCAGCCGCGTAGCCCAGCGAGCGATGACGTCTCGGCGGGCGTCCTCGCGCCAGGTGGCTATCTCGCTAAGCGATGGGGAGCCACCCTCGTCGCGCACTGAGATCACCCGCCGGTATAGGTCGGAGAGCATCTCCACCTCTATGTCCCACGGGGGTGTCCCGGCCAACACGCATGCCGCCTCGGTCGACACCGTGCGGTATCCGCGGATGGCTCTGACCGTCATGATTCTCTGAGGGCGCCACAGAAAGGCCCTCAGCCGGAGGGTCAGAGACCTCGCCCATACGGGTGGGCCGTACATAGCCATCGAGCGGATCACCCCCGCATACTTACCTCACCCCTACGGTTTCAAACCTTACAGTGCTACTATTATATAAATTGCTAGTTCTACAATATAATTAAATTTACCTTATAACGTATCACTGCATTGAAATTTATTTCGAGTTTTCCTCAATCGTAGTAGCATAGACTGCTTAATTACCCGTCTAAGTTATCTTGGATGAGGATGTGACAAAAAATCATTACGTAGAAGCTTTGTATGTGACTATGCAATATGAGAATGCTTGTCTGTGATATCGGTGCCTTAAAAGTGAGTTAGTTTCGAAGAAAAGAGCATAATTAATAGACACATAATAAATACATTAATATTAACCCATAAAAACTTAATGTACCGAAAGGTCTTAGTTAATTAACTCACATTTACGCTAAAATTCTCTGTCTTATAAATTAAAAGAGTGACCGCTAAGTTGTGGTAAGTGCTTTACTAAAGTTATAAATCTTAAAACTATTAAATATTCGTTAAATCTTTTTTGTATTCCATTAGACTCAAAAATAAACTGTATAATTTGATCACCGGTAAATGTTAATTGATAAGGAATTCACTTTGTACAATTACCACTAGTCTTGCCTGTCAAATGTATATGCCAGGAGTCCGCAGCCTGTCTGCTTATCTCTAGTTGCGGCTGGACATTTATCAAAGAGTACCGACTGTACAATTTGTAAATGTAATATGCCGTGCCTTTTTATTATTATTTATATTTTAATTCAATTTCTAGAATCTTTAAAGCTTATTAAATTTATATAACTAACGATCTGTCTCTGATTCATATGAGTGCAATTCGCTTGTAAAAAATAAGAAGTGTGCAAGAAAAGGTTAAGCAAAGGTATTTGTTTTTTAAAACAAATCATTTTTTTTAAAGACACCACCCTACACTAAGGAAATAATCCTTGTACAATGTACATATTGCGAGGCACTTTACGAATGTGCAATTAACGCAAACATATTTCATAAACAACGATTTGTGGATCGCTCAAAATATTGTCCTGCGTGGGTTTTCAGAGTATTGGCACGGAAGGTCAGTATCTCAACCACTACTCCATCTGTGCATCTGAAATAAATTTATTTAGGGTATATAGTTTTAATTACATAATTCGGATACGTTATAGGAGTAAATAAATAAAGTATAAATCCTTACTAATATTATAAATGCGAAAGTAACTCTGTCTGTCTGTCGCTCTTTCACGCCAAAAATACTGAACCGATCTAAATGAAATTTGGTACACAGATAGTCTAAAGCGTGATGAAGGACATAGGCTATTTTTTAATGCAAAAATAAGGATTGTAAAGGGGGATGAAAAGTTTTAAGGAAGTATCGTCATTTTTAAAGTCAGAAGCATGAAACTTATTTTAAGGCTAGTGATTAGATATAAATAAATATGACATAAAAACATTCTGAAAGTATTACCCTTAAGGGGTAAAATAAAAATAAGGGATGAAAAACTTTAGGAAAGTAACCTTTTACGCGGGCGAAGCTGCGGGCAGAAGCTAGTTAATAATAAAGTAAAATACTATTTTCTTTTACGTAGAATATTCGTGTAAATATATGAAAATATAACATAGATGAGAAATAATAAAATAACATCAAGATAAGAAATGTGTACCTAAGAAAGGGAACAAAGATGCGATTACTGATTCTCTCTAAAATATTTAAAAATAGCAATTTTGTAGAATATCACCTTGATATGTCTCTTGAGATTCAGTATATTACAAAAATCGATTCTTATAATATATTTTAAAATAATGTTTTTTTTTTTATATAAAGATGATTTACGAAAGATTATTAAGCTAATAATAAACGAACGCCCATGACGTGCGGTGTCCCACAGGGGTCGGTCCTCGGACCCAACCTGTGGAACATCGGCTACGACTGGGCGTTGAGAGGGAGCCTCCCACCCGGGCTGGGCGTAATCTGTTACGCCGACGACACGCTCGTCACAGCCCGCGGTGGGACGCTGGAGGAGGCGGCAAGCCTGGCAACTCTCGGCACCGAAGAGATCGTCAGGCGGATCGAGGCGCTGGGTTTAAGGGTGGCCCTGGATAAGACGGAGGCCCTCTTGTTCCATGGGCCCCGCATGAGTCCTCCCATCGGCGTTTCGATCACCGTCAATTCGGTTGACATCAGCATCCGGGCCCATATGAGGTATTTGGGCCTGGTGCTCGACGGGCATTGGTGGTTTCGGGAGCATTTCCGCAGGCTCGCTCCGCGGCTCGTCGGCGCGGCGTCCGCCCTTTCGTGGCTTATGCCGAACGTGGGCGGACCGAGCGCTACGTGCCGAAAGCTGTACTCGGGGGTCGTCCGGTCGATGGCCCTGTACGGCGCACTGGTGTGGGCGGGATCCCTGACCGTCCGACTCAGGGCTCTTCTGTGGCGACCACAGAGGGCCATGGCGGTCAGG
The DNA here is from genome assembly GCA_905163515.2 of Lymantria monacha. Classification (NCBI taxonomy): domain Eukaryota; kingdom Metazoa; phylum Arthropoda; class Insecta; order Lepidoptera; family Erebidae; genus Lymantria; species Lymantria monacha. The sequence goes on along the minus strand of LR991094.1, from coordinate 18,576,334 downwards.
GCCGTACGCGGGTACCGCACGGTGGCGACGGAGGCAGCGTGCCTGTTGGCCGGGACTCCACCGTGGGACCTGGAGGCGGAAATGCTCATTGCTCATTGGGCAGTCCGGCTGGAGAGGCCTCGGTTCGGTGTGCGGACTGTGGAGGCCTTCCGGCCGGTGCTGATGCAGTGGTTGGAACGGCGGCACGGGGTGCTCTCCTTCCGACTGGTGCAGGTTTTGACGGGGCATGGATGCTTCGCCAAATACCTGTACACGGTCGTCAGGAGGGAGAGTACACCGTCCTGCCACCACTGTGATTGCGACGAGGATACGGCGCAACATACGCTCGAGGCGTGTGCCGCTTGGGCAGAGCAGCGCCGTGAACTCGTCGCAATCATCGGTGCCGACCTGACGCTGCCGACCATCGCCAGGGCGATGCTCGACAGCGTCAGGAACTGGGACGCGGTCGCAGCCTTCTGCGAGGCAGTAGTCTCGCGGAAGGAGGCGGCGGAGCACGTGCGCGAGGAGCGTCTCCTCGACGACGCGAACCGCCGCCGGCGACTGGGGCGGCGTAGGCGCGATTACCTGCGCCTGATGCCGCCCTAGCCGAGGCCGCGGGTGACTGGACCGGGGAATTAGTCCGTCACCCGCCGAGAGGCTGACCGCGCGAGGAGGGAACGACGCCCGCCCCGGGGGGGGGGACGTCGCTCAAGGGGAGGGTACCTCTCAGGGGGTATTCCGTCGGGCCGGCCACTGACGACAAGTTCACGCGACAAGTTCACGCTACTCCAGTGGCCGGTCCAACGACGTAGGCGAGGTTCGTGGGTGGGTTACGGGTATGCGCGCTTACGCCCCTCTGTCGCCCCAGACGGAGTGGTGCGAGAAGAGCGCCGACCATAACCCACCCCAAAAAAAAAAAAAAAGCTAATAATAAAAAAAGTACTTATATTATGATGAAAACTATCAAAAACTATTGCATGATTAAAAAAAAACAATACATATACTATTGAGAGATGGCTTCACTTTACAGCAACCCAATCGTTTCATCATCTCATCTCATTCTCATCATTCTCTATAATAGGAGGGAAATTTCTAACTATTATACTACATTTGTCAGACGGGTTGATATATGATTTAATTTCGACTTTTCCTTTTATAATAATATTAATTTATTTAAGGCATAACAATAGGCAAAACATTAGAGTATTTATATTCGTCTCCTGAACCGGCGGAAATATTAGAAATAGGTAATTTATTAATTCATATGTACTAACATATCTAAGATAGCAGTTAATTTAATCATGTAAGTCAATTCTAAAAAAATGCATACATAATTAAAATAATGGCACAATGATTGGCTACGCTTTTTTTTATATTTACAAAAAAAACGCTAAATTATTACAAATCGATGGATAAATTATTATTTATTTACAAAAACCCAGTCGTTAAAGAAATCTCTCGTTTAATTAATATTTGTGCTTAAGTAACAGGTCGAAATGCGATCTCTACGGAAAATCTGTGGGTTAGGCTGACCGATCGCATTCGTAACGACGACGTAAGAGAGCGAGTAGGTATGAAAGAGAGTATCGGTGTAAAGATGCGAAAGGGAATGCTCCGATGGTTCGGACATGTGGAAAGAATGCCGAATGAACGTCTGGTTAAGAAGATATACAATGCGAAAGTGGAAGGATGTAGGTACCGAGGGAGACCGAGACTAACCTACCTAGACCAGATCGGTCATGTACTGAAGCAAGGTGGAGTCAAGAGTCTCCGAAACCGGCGAGCGTGTATGAAGAAAATTATGAATGTTGAGGAAGCGAGTGAAGTATGCAAGGATAGAGTTCTCAGGCACTCTGTTCTCTCTGCCTACCCTGCAAGGGACATGGCGTGATGGTATGTATGTATGTAAGTAACAGGTAGTGAACGATTTAGCTCGTGCAGTAGAACTATCATCATTATCATCATCATCACAGCCAATAAATGTCCCACTGTTGCTCGGGCCTCCTCCGTAATGGGAGGGAAATTAACCTACTATATACTCCGTCACCACACGGAAAGATAAGATAAGATTCACCATATTTTAATTTATATACAAATACAAAATACATAAATATTATGATACCATTTACACACATTACCATTATCTTATTTATGACAATCGATGACAGATGAATCTCCTGACTAGTCGATAGGCAAATAGTAACGGGAACTCAGTAGATTTCTTTCCGTGTCGTGATGGAGTAAGAATACAATTCATCACCCCTATCTTACCCGTGGGTGATCGTAAGAGACGACTAAGTGGTATAAAATGCATATAACATCTATACAAGAGAAGAAAAACTCTGACGAACGTGGTATGGTAAATCTATTCCTTCCTATTATGAAGGAAGTACGAGCCCAATTGTGAGATATAGATCCATGAGCTGAGATGAAGATAGGTATATTCGTGTGGTGAGGGAGTGATAATATAAAAATGATTGAGAGATATGATACGCATACAAAAATATACAACAGAAGAACACGCGATATTTAACTTCGTACCAACTCGCTTAAAAAGCATCGTATCTTAGGTCAATTTCGCACGCATAGTTGAAGAATCTTGAACCCAATAGTGGGATGTATGTGAACTGACAGGACTGAGATGATAAATCGGTCACTTATGAACGCATAATGTCCTTATATAGAATACAGGAAAAGCGTTGTGTATCTTGTATTTTTTTGTTACTAAAACGCATTGAGTTGATGGTCAACAATATTCATAGCTCATTATTACCAGTAAAATTAATTTTCACTCAATACCTACTACTAGTTGAAGTATTAGGTAGATACTTATTTCATATGCATTAGTTGTAGTAAACTATTAACTACATTATTCCATGACAAATCGCCAATATACTTTGCTTTATATGCATACTAGCTTCTGCCCGCGGCTTCCCCCGCGTAAAAGGTTACTTTCCTAAAGTTTACCATCCCCTATTTTTATTTTACACATTAAGGGTAAATTTTTACGAAATTTTAATGTCATATTTATTCATATCTAATCAATAGCCTAAAAATAAGTTTCAAGCTTCTGGCTTTAAAGATGACGATAATTCCTTACAACTTTGCATCCCCCTTTACAACTCATTTTTGCAATAAAAAGTAGCCCATGTCCTTTATCAGTATCTAGACAATTTTCATTTAGATCGGTTCAGTAGTTTTGGCGTGAAAGAGCGACAGGCAAACAGACAGAGTTACTTTCGCATTTATAATATTAGTAAGGATTTAGGGCCATGTAATATAAGACATGAAAATGTATCATGCTTTACATATTGAGATTTATTATACTCTTGTATTGCTTTAGGGGTGGAATTTTAAATGCGTGATAAAATCAAACATGGCTGGTGTAATTTTTATGCGAAAACACAAGAGGTTGATTATTCTGTTTTATGGTAAGCTTCCCTCTTGGGAAATATGCAGCTAATTGGAACACGATAGAGGTTTGTCGAAATAAAAGTATACATTTTAATTAATCGACATTTTTTGTGACACTATCGTCTCAGGAATTTTGCTGTAGTTATTAGTTTATCAAATAATATCTAATTACATTTTCTAGGATTAATATAAATTTTTGTCGCAATTTAATTTATCAGATTGTTGCTAACAGTCCATAACTAAAGGCAATTAAAATGTTTAATTTGTATTGGCAGATTTACGTTTCACGGATATCAAAAATCTATTAAAATTATTAATTCGCATGAATATGGCAAATCTTTTTAATTAATACTAAAATTACTATTGATTCTGTAGCATAGCGCTCTAAGTTTATTTTAATAGACAAGTGAAAATTATATTAAAACTTGTTTTAATTATAGATTTTTTTTGTATAAAGTGAGATCTATAACCAAATAGAAACTAATGAGAATAATATATCCAATTATTAACTATCTAGCTATTTAAACATACGAATATCAAGAATAAAAAGCTGTTAAATACACAATGAAAAAAGAATGGTATATAGTAATCTATGTACCATTCTTTTTTATATATAAAAAAAAATAAAAAGACCCGATACGAAGCGAAAAATGATGTCACAAGTGGGATTCGAACCCTCACCTATTGGAAATCCGTCCCAATTGTGCTGCCAGTTACAGCACCGTAAACTATTGTAGACATCATTTTTCGCTTCGTAATCAGGTTTTTATAAATAATTAAGCAATACATGCATGCAAATGCTAAATTTCAGTAATTTGAAAATGAAAAGATATAACAATAATAGACAAACCCGCTGAGTCTCTTGCCATGATCTTCTCAGTAGCGGTCTAGTTCCGATCCAGTGGTTGTTTATTAGATTAAATTAAAATGTTAATACTGACAATATGTAAGTGCCCTCGCAGGGTTTATACATAATAAACGAATTTGAATAAATTTGCCAATTTTAATATAACACAACTTCTGCTAATCTCATAAACGTTCATGTGTACTTAAAACTCTTGTAGTTTTATAGGTTGTACAAAGTGGGTAACGTGAAGCGTCTTAAGCCTAAGGGAGCTGCTTCGCCGACGCAGTAATGGTCGGCTGTCAGAGCGTGGGCGAACGGCTAAACATCACCTTGTAAATACACGGTAAATATTTGTCTTCAGTATAATTATCGTAATTGTTACTACACCATGTTGTTTATTAAATTAATTACTTTTAAGTTATTTAAAAGTGTTAATGCCTTGTCAATGGTTTGTATCTTTGCTACTTGTTTTTTTTTTGTATTGATAGAACAATGAAATTATATTAATAGCGATTCTTACATTATATATATTTAATTTAAACACAATTACAATATTTTATATCACGGGAGGACCTCCCGTGACGATGATCACTGTAAATAAAGTGTTCGAAACGTCGGGAAATTAAAAATCAAATACAAACGTGATAGAATCCGTAAAAGTAATTTTATTTCAAATGTGTAATACCTGCATAAACATCAGAAATCAATCATTACAATTACAATAACATTTTGTCACATGTCTTTTATCCCTCCTCAACACATGTCCATACCAAGACAATCTACCGCTCCTAATTTACTGTATCACTGGTACCACTTTCAGGTTTCCTTGTTACCCCACACATCTAAGTTAATATACGCATCTCAATAATATGCATTCTTCTTTCAGCCATCTTTTTTAATAGTTAATTCTTTTGAAAATATAGTTTTATAGAATATGTATAGAAGTATAGAAAGATGAATGAAATCACTATATTCATAAAAGATAAACAGTTATTTTTTTTCTAAAAAGAGATCATAAAACGAACTGCACTCAATTGAACAGCATTCGCGCAAGTTAGAAAAATCTTATGATTAAAGTCACTGAAATATTGTCCCTAAATGAAGTATACTAGCCATTACACAAGCTACTTATATATTAGGATTATTTGGACTAAACGCAGATGGCCAATATCAGGTTAAACAGAGTTGTCCAACAAATTATTTCCAAATAGTGGCGCTTTGTAATTCGCCATCTCATGATCTTTTTATTTCATTTTTGTATATTGTTACCAAGATTGGGTAAGCACGTTAAATTACAACTATGGAAGTCTTCGGGAACTGGTTAAAATAGTTTGTGAATATAGATACGACAACTTACATACAAATATTATAAGTTAAACATAAGCTTCTAAAAACGACTTTAATAAGTATATATAACGTGACCAGTTATTCTTTGACTCCAAACGGGATATTTTTAAAATATACCCGAAATATTTAGTTGTACTTATATTTATCAGAGAAACAAATTTACTTTAAAATAGCTAGTGAAGATTTTAAGTAAAAATGAAACTCTTGACATGTTTTTTATATTCACCTTAATTATCAACATGCCCTTGAGAACTGAAATTTGTAACTGGGTTTTCTCATATGTCCACAATTTGTTTCTCATAGAAAATACTCTTAACAAAACAAATAGCGAGAAATGAGAGAACGAAAAATCTGTCAAACAAATAGTCAACAAAGCGCGGGTGAATACACAGGCACTCTCATCTATCTACGCATCGACCGACGGCGCTCTCGTACACCACCCGCTTTCGGCCGGCCGACTCGACTTTCAAATTTTTGGGTGATTTCCGAAAACAGAACAATTTTGCATCCCAGACTTAATTTCGGGGACACCGGGATTTGTTATTATAAAAAGGGACAATCCCGTTCAAAACGGGACGTCTGGTCACATTAAGTATATATCGTTTTTCCTAGAGCAAAATTAAAAAAAATCGTGCGTTGTGATTTTACTTCAAATATAAAACGAATATAAATTTTAAATCTCGTTCAATGTATGTATAATGTGTATTTGTGTTATTATATTGTAAACTAGCAGACCCGGCCACGCGTTGCTGTGGCTAAGGTAGCCTCAGTAACACGTGGTGGTTATGCTAATAAGTTGTAGCTAATATAAAACGTTTGTATATTTAACATAGCGTCATCTATTAAATACTTACTCAACCCAGTCAACAGATACCGCCATCTGTTAGAATCATTCGGAGATAACAGATAATTATGACTGTCAAATAATAGACAAATAATATGCAATCAAATAATATTTAGACTACAAATTGAGATGGAAGCTATACTATCTTTTAAGTTGGAACAAAGTACACATGCTGTGCAAATTTGATTAAAATCGGTTAAGTACTTTAGGAATCCATCGCGGACAAACAACGTGACGCGTAATTTATATATATTAAGAAGATTATAAAATTTAATTAAATAACGTATAAATTGTAGATACCTTAAATGCCAATAATTTATAACCATCATAATTTTATCGAAAAACATTTCTTAAGTTTTATGACTAGTGAATGATCTCATCAGGACTGACTTAAAAATATTCGCAAGCCGTCAGAATATAATTTATTAAAACGCGACGTTCCTAACTAACTAAAGAAGTGATTGATCGATTGATATGACATTTTATCTGTTTTTTAATTATAAGACCATCTATTTTTTAAAAGACAATAATTTATTGAGTAACTGTCATCTTAGCACATATATGCCCTACTATTGGGTTTTCGCTTCCTCCGCAAAGTGGGGGAAATTCGCCTACTATACCACGCTGGTCAGATGTGTTGTTAAAGGGGTTTGTTTCGAGGTTTCTTTCTCTTGCATTAATTATATGCCTTTTATATAGTATATATAGTCGTCTTTTAAGATGAATAATGGATTATATAGGTGATGGTGAAGTATATAATATTAAGCAATAAATCATTGTTCACAATTACACCCAGACTTAGAGAAAGCGTATGTGGATGGCACAAATAATTGTCAATGACAATTATTTGTGCTTGTGTATTTGATACGACAGTTCAGTACTTAGAAGCCATACCGTACTGTTGTTTCTTAGTGCACATCAAGATTTATCTTCGAAAAAAAGACGTGCGTAGGTAAATATCATATACGTACAATAATATTATTAGTAGCTTAAGCAAGTCTTATAAATAAATAAACTTTCGATCTAATCTAATATAACTAAAAAACAAACGTGATTTATTATTTTTACCAATTTATATGACACCTCTTTCATCAATCACTATAGAAATCACGAAAAACGAAATCGTGCCAGGTTTAAATTTCAAACAAAAACAATTCGTTAGTCCGTCGCTAGCGATCACGATAACAGCTAGTTTGACTGTTACAACTTGCCCAGAATAGTAACTAACTCTTCTATTAGTATTAAATAAAATTATATTATAATGGCTAGCTATTTATTCAACTTAAAAACAAAACTACTCGAGTTTATGTAAATGTTTTAGTATAAGTATAAAGATACGAAGATATTAATAATGACGAAGTAAGAAGTTTAATAATGGTAGGAGCACACTGTTGACAGTTCTCTGTCTAAAGCTGCGGGCCGGTCCGTCCGGGTTAGTACCACAATCTCGCAAACGATCGACGTCTGAGTAATAGCAATATGCTATTGCGCTTCGTTCGGTGAGCGAGAGAGCCGGCAGCCCAACTGGGTGGGTTTGGGGTTTGTATTGGTAGGCAGCGGCCGTAAAGATCCATGGACGGCAGTAACATTTACCATCAGGTGTACTGCTTGCTCGTTAGCCACCAAAAGCTATAAAAAAAACAATTCACCATCTCCTATACTGCTCGTGGGTGTCGTAAAAGATGACTAAGGGATATAATATGCATATATTATAACATATATGAAAAGCATATATGAAAGAGAGTATTGGTGTAAAGATGCGAAAGGGAATGCTCCGATGGTTCGGACATGTGGAAAGAATGCCGAACGAACGTCTGGTTAAGAAGATATACAATGTGAAAGTGGAAGGATGTAGGTACCGAGGGAGACCGAGACTAACCTACCTAGACCAGATCGGTCAGGTACTGAAAGAAGGTGGAGTCAAGAGTCTCCGAAACCGGCGAGCGTGTATGAAGAGAATTATGAATGTTGAGGAAGCGAGTGAAGTATGCAGAGATAGAGTTCTCTGGCACTCTGTTCTCTCTGCCTACCCTGCAAGGGATATGGCGTGATGATATGTATGTATGTATGTATGTATATTATAACAAACATTATATCTCTAAGTTGACCCAGCAAGTAAAAGAAAAATTTGAAATAAAACCCTATACCAACCCGTCTGACTAGCGTACCACGGTGCGATAGTAAGCCAATTACCATCCTTTTGTGGATTAGGCTTGAGTTTAGTTGTGGGACATATATGAGGCGAGATGATGATAATGATGATAATTTATCACGTCATTTCTGAATTCATCTACATTTTTCTGTTCATATCTTACAAAAAACTACAATGTTATACTATGAAGAAAGTAAATACAATTCACCAACTATCTTACCCGTGGGTGATCATAGAAGACGACTAAGGGATATAAAACGCATATAGCATCTATGTATGCAAGAGAAGGTAAACCCTATACCAACACACCTGACCAGCGTAGTATTATAATAGGTCAATTTCCCTACCATTATGGAAAGTGCTCAAATCCGACTGTGGGATATGTGTGAGCTGAGATGATGATGCTCAGCTACACTTAGTGCAACTATAGCATCACGGATGCGACAGTTCTTTTAAGGAGATTAAGTTTGAGTTTTAAAATTGAACCGAATAGTAGGTATGGCAGAAATGCATGAGCATACGCCAATATTCTCAAGTAGCTATAAGGTTTGTGTAATATACTACTCCAGATATGATTTGAAAACTATCCATAATGGTACGTTTTGTTACGCCAGAGATCGCACTGTAAGCGAATATGGTACTTATTCATATTTATTCTCGCAGTCATAATGAATATTGAAACATCATGTCAAAGTTAGGATATGTGTTCTAAGATTTTACGCTTGAAGTTCAGTAAAAAGACCAGTAAAAAAAAAGTAATAACGACCAAATAGTCTTTTTACATTTAGTTATAAGGTAGTGTTTTTAAACATGATAGGCAATGTGTAAACAATATCGGGTAGATAGCACACGTCTCCTTAAAGACGAAAATATAATACGATGTGAGAATTGAATGTCCTACAATAATTCACGGTGGTGTAAGTGGTAGCACGATTGAAACGGATTTCCAATAGGTGTGTGGGTTCGAATCTCACTTGTGACAATCATTTCTTGCTCGTAATCTGGTTTTTATAAATAATCAAGCATATTAAATGCTAAATTTTAGCATTCTGAACATGATAGGTAAATAAATTCAATAACAAAACTTTCTATGTTAACATTTCCTAACTTGCAAAATAGCGCTTAATATTAGAGTTAGGAACGTTCCATTAACGTTCAAACAAAGTGTGGGCACCAACAATTAGCAATCAACTTCAATATCCGATCGGAACTTCCCTTACAATTATCCATGAATAGTTGCTACGAGGTCCGAACTTGATTAAGTACAACAGGTGGCGTTAGCGGGTTAATTATTATAAACAAACCGGTTATAATAATTAGTATAGAAGGCGTATGGGAGGGGCCCCTATGTCTGTTAAGGCGTGGTCGCTTTTCGGCAACTCAAGCTCATGTTTAATTTAACAGACGACTATGTTGTAAATGGACATTTTTGTTATCTTTTATATGTAAATTGAGAATATCTGTTTTCTTTTTAATTCCTTAAAAGGTTCAAGATGTATAAAATTAAATCCTTACTCAACGGATACATTGTAAACATTATAGGATCAAAAAATATTTAAATAAATTACACACACTTTTACAATATTGCTATCATTCTTCTCAAAAGAAAAATTCACGGACGGCAAATCTTAACTGGCAAAGTCTTGTTTCAGAATAACTAAGTGAATCAATGAAAAAAAAAGAGATAATTTGTGACTACTAAAATTTTATTTGAATGACACTTTCTTTTGAAATTTTGATTGTACGAAAGAGCGCAGTGGCGTATGTAATTACTTTCCGTATATGTCCTTCTTAAGTTGGATCCCCATGCAATTATAGTTTTTGTAGGGTCCACAAATGATTTGCTTAAATTTAATTTGCTTACATTAGCTACATTTTTAAACTATAATGACATAGGGTTTTTTTCTGCTGTGATTTCTGTAATTTCACAGATTTTATTGCATATTGTATTCTGAAATATAGAGACGGTTTTTATTTACACGGTAGAAGATAAAGAATTGTAACGTATCCTTCAAAATCCTGCATAGATGGCGCAGTAGTCTAAGGAGCGATCTATCTAAAGTGTCGTTGGATACTAGGATTTATTTTTTAGTATGAGGTGATGTCTTTAGAAATAATTACTGGTTTAATTACAGGTTTTGTTATTCATAGCGCTCAACATGCAAGTTTTTCGATTTAACTAATATTTATAGAATAGTTGTAGAGGTCAATTGTTCACATAATTTTTGTTTTAAAGTTGAATAAATATTTAATATTAAAAAGATCATAGCAATTTATAAAAATTTTGGTCACAATCTTTACATAACTTTTTTGTATTTTTATATAATCCACATTACTTTACAATAACAGAAAAAAAAAACAATAACTCTATATCACGTAGCAATCAGCGCACATATTACTAAACTCTACTTAGCTTGCGATGCGCGTGCGCTGTTCGTGCGTACCGAGCGTGACTCGAAGTATTCATGTTGGACGAATATTTGAACCAAACTTTGTGTAAATTATATTTAGTAACACTATACATATTCAGTATCAAACCTTTTAAAAAAATGCTACACTCATCTTAAGGCAGATAATAAGTCGAGTAGCATTAACACAAGTAATTCAAAATTCTAATTTCTAGTTGAGTTTCAATATTAAATTGATGAAATATTTAAATAGTATGAAACATATTAGAAATAAAACTATTTTTACGTATTTTGTTGTGTGTATTTGATTTTTAATTGCCCAACGTTTGGAAAACTTTACAGCGTTCATGGTCACGGGAGGTTTAAGGTGTCTCACGTCCAACGTGTCATCGTTGGTCTGAAGAATTATAGCATGATTCACTTATGACATGTTTTTTTGCTGTAGAATCATCTGAATATATAGTTATATTAAATTTTCTATAATAAATAAATTACTGAAATTTAGCATTTAATATGCTTAATTATTTATAAAACCCGATTACGAAATGAAAAATGATGTCACAAGCGGGATTCGAACCCGCGCCTATTGGGATTCCGGCCCAATCGTGCTGCCACTACACCACCGTAACTAATTGTAGGACATGCAAATTTCACTTCGTATCATATTTTACGTCTTAAGGTATGCTATCTACCCGACAATGTTTACACATTGTTATAGGCTTAATACTTAAAACTTTACAGTTAGAATTGTATTAAACGATGACACAACCTTGTTATTTAAATAACTAAAATTTAGCATTTAATATGCTTAATTATATGTAAAACCCGATTACGAAATGAAAAATGATGTCACAAGCGAGATTCGAACCCGCGCCTATTGGGATTCCGGCCCAATCGTGCTCGTCGTCGTGCGTGTAGTGGCAGCACGATTGGGCCGGAATCCCAATAGGCGCGGGTTCGAATCCCGCTTGTGACATCATTTTTCATTTCGTAATCGGGTTTTATATATAATAAATAATTTCTTTTATATATATATATATATGTATATATATATATCTACATAGTAAAAATAAAAGTAATACCGTAATATAAATCAGTAGTTATTTTAAGATACACATACTAGACTGGCTAGTTAAAATGCAGTGAAATTTAATAAAATAATTCCTTTTTTCTTTATCAAATTTCTACCACAAACATTGGCGCCAATCTCATGTCGGCTTACTAAAGCCATAATAGTCTAATTCACTTGCAAGCCCCGACGGCGGAGTTTTTGTGACAAACTAACGTTCGTGGTGAACTTGTGAGTTTTATTGCTTACGTGACGAGCCATCTGATAGGCTACAAAACATGTATCCTGTATGTATAGTGAAATAGAGTTGCTGGCGGACATTTTTTGTGTGTGTATTTTTATTTTATAAGTAATAAAAAACACATTAATCTAACGCCAAATATATAGTAGATATATATTGTAATAAAGTTAACGAATTCCTGATACTCATACATTATTATATTAGCAGCTAACTTTTTCAAATAAATGATAATATGCGCAAAGTTTTGCTTTCAATGTACTCTGTATACTTTGTTAGAGTAAAAATACAATTCACTAACCCTCCCTTACGCATGGATGAAGTAAAATACGATTATAGGATTTAAAGAGACAACATCACTGCTGGAGAAGAAAATCTTTAAACAGTATATTGTTTATTATTAGTATGTTAATCTTCTTGGCCAGAGTGGGACAGTGAACCACCTTCTCTCCTATAGTTGACGAAGCCTATGCTCTATCGTGGGATACATTATGGCCTGTAGAAGAATAATGTAGAGTTTTTAACTAGAGGTACTTTGATTCAAATTCATATACAGATGAGATAAAAGTATGGAAATTCCTGAAGGTCTTCGAGAGGAATAATTTAAACGAAATGTGAAAAAAAAAACACGTCAGGAGCGGTTTTCAATTAGATATCACATTTTCAAAGGTCAACTTTGTCTTTAAAGGGATTTTATAAACACGCTCTTTCAAGTGAACCTAGGTACTTTGATACATATTTATACGCAAATTTGCCCGCTGTATATATCGTCTTTGTATAGTCATCCGTGTGGTGACGGAGTAAGAATATAATTCTTACCCGTGGATGATCCTAAAGGCAACTAAGAGATATAAAACGCATATAACATCTATGCAAGAAGAGGAAACCTCGAAATAAAGTCCTATATCGATACGTCTGACCAGCGTGGTATAGCAGTTCAATTTCCCTCTCATTATGGAGGAGTTTCGAGCCCAATAATGAGACATATATGAGCTAACTATAACACGTACCACATATGTGTGTGTTTGTGTCATATAATACCCAAGTATATTATACATATGAACCTCATCTAAAAAAGGAGACCAATTTCAGTATTATTCCAAGTTACCTATACTAGCTGGCATCTATGGTTTAAACATTTCATATTATCTGATTATGTCGACTTAGTTATTTAGTACGACACCAATATAAAAAGAATGGTTAGCAATACATTGCATTTTAGTCTATTATAATGACTCTTTGCACATAATAAACAGGAATAAAATAAAAAACAATAATTTAACGTTGGTACAATTAGGCAGTCTTATCGCATACTGCAATTCCTTCCATACAACTTTAATTACCACTTGGTTAAACGATGATCACATCTTTTGTATTAAAATACAAATAACAGAATTATAAAATTATAACAGTCAAATATAATTTCCTATCATCATCATCATCACAGCCCATACATGTACCACTGTTGGGCTCGGGCCTCCTCCGTAATGGGAGGTCAATTAACCTACTATACCGCGCTGGTCAGACGTGTTGGTATTGGGTTTTGTTTCGAGTTTTCCTTTTCTCGCATAGATGTTATATGCGTTTTATATCCCTTAGTCGTCTCGCACGATCACCCACGGGTAAGATATGGGGTGGTGAATAGTATTCTTACTCCGTCACCAAACGGATAATATTTCTATCACTTCACTAAAATAACATAGAATTAAATCGTTTCAATGCTCCGAAAGTAACAAATATATATTTCGGAGGTAGATGAAAATAATCATTTACGTAAAATATGCACTATATTCACATTTATGTATATCATTAGCCAAGAGAACAGGTTACCGCGTTCAAGAGCGTACTAGTTCATCCTGTGGGTGTCATAAAAGATTATTAAGGTATTATGGTATTCGTACAGAATATTACCATCGAGATATATGATACAGGAAACAGTCTTAAATTTCAGCCTACGACTGAAGTAAGGGCCATAAAATAAATAGTAACATATTTTTTGGAAGAAGAGGCTACTACTCTTCAAAAGATAAGTGATAACCGTCACAAATAGCATCTATGCAAGAGATATGAAACTCGAAATACAATTATATACTAAGAGGTCTGACCAGCGTGTTTATTTGGTCAATTTTGCTCATATTGTGGAGGAGGCTTGACCCCAGCAGTGGGATATATATGAACAAAGATGATTATGATGAGATAGAATAGGTATTAATAATAAAAAGCAATACACAAAAGGTATGGCTAAAGTAAAAAAAAAATCAAGCTTATAAAAATACTAGCTGATTCTAAGATTTTAATAGCGAAAATTACTTGTTTTTTTTTTAAGGACTCCAACCCTGAACTAAGAAAATAACCCCTGTATTGCGGAGGACTTTATAATTATATAATTAACGCAGACAAATTGCACCCAGACTCAGAACAATAGTTTATGGATCGCACAAAGTAGTGTCCTGCTTGGGCATCGTACCTACGGCACTAGCACTGAAGGTTATTTATTAGAAGGTTATTTAGTGTTACCTTAACCACTACGCCATCTGCTCAGTCAAGTATTATTCTCTCTTTAAGTAAACCACACGACCTCCATGACTCATATTGTTGATGATTTAATGGATATGTTGAATATTTTACAAAAAAAAAACCTAAACATTTATGCACAATTTTTGTATGGAGCGACAAATATTTTCTTAAATTGAACTGATATTAGTAAATCTGCAATTCAAATAAAAAACTGTTGGCCCTTACATTAATTATATTAATATCCTTAAATATCGGTGTGTGGATAAAAATGGCAATTTTTGCTATTTAACAAAAAAAAACGAACGAATGTCTGGTTAAGAAGATATACAATGCGAAAGTGGAAGGATGTAGGTACCGGAGGAGACCAAGACTAACCTTCCTAGACCAGATTGGTCATGTACTGAAGGAAGATGGAGTCAAGAGTCTCCGAAACCGGCGAGCGTGTATGAAAAGAATTATGAATGTTGAGGAAGCGAGTGAAGTATGCAAGGATAGAGTTCTCTGGCACTCTGTTCTCTCTGCCTACCCTGCAAGGGATATGGCGTGATGATATGAATGTATGTAACAAAACAAAAATAACTATTAGATACTACGATTTTTCTAAATATCATTAAACGTACTTTATATATTACTATTGTGACTTCTTTGAAAGTTATTACCCAAATTTAAAGTGATGGAATGAAATATAGTGCGGGAAGTTATACATCAAAGTCATAGGGGAACTAATTAAAATAAGTAATGGCACCAAATGGTCAATCACCCTTTGCCATGAACGCGATGATCGATTCAGTAAATCATTTAATACCCATTTTCATGGTGAAATCTAACTTGTGAAATATACGATTGTAGTAGGAATTAATTTTTATTTAATTAAAATGTAATCATCTTAAATGAGGTGTGAAAAAACTAATTTTACGGATTTTATGCTGTTTATTGCTTTTTTATTTTAGGTTGGTGAGTTTAATTCCATTAACCATTTTTTTTATATCAATTGAACTTTGTAGATAAAATTTTAAGTAAACAAATAATAGTTTTATGAGCTAAATTTCATTATATAGCGTTGAGCCATTGCTCAACGCTATATAATGGAATTCTGCTCTTTATGATCATTATAAACAATACAAAATGCAAAGAATTTCATATAAGTTTTGCCAGTTACATCAAATATTATATACGGGAAACGGGTAATGAACTCGTTAGCATTTAATATTTACTTAAACATCAAAAAGTATTAAATCAGGCATTTCAATAAAATGAACACGAACAAAACCAAATGTAAATTTAAAACTTTTATTGCCAACATGTAACATAAGACTTGGACATAAAACAACTATACATTTCAACTCATTAAACACATTGAAACGAACGCAACCATTTCTCAATGTGTTACTAGAAACATAAAATCAATTACTATTAGCTTTAAAGCAGACGGTTAACAGATAAATATAAGTAAATTGCAATATGCAATGAAACATCCTACACATTTTTCAGACTTCAACTTAAGATGGTATCAATAATTGGCATATCTATGAACGCCATACGGTAGATCATTTAATTTTCTTAATAATTTTCTATCGCGGACTGCTCGAGGCAACCAGTGCCGGTCTAGCTCGTTCGTTTTGTACTTTTTAGTAATACAGTATAATCAATCTCGCTCTATGGATGTTTAGGCCTAGATGTAGTATATGCGATAACTGGGGAACCTTTTTCATTTTATTTATTTTAAATAATTTTATATGTAATTTTATTATCTCTTTATATTTACATATATACATTTTTCCTTTAAACTAAATAAGTTCTTTTCTCGCATGTGTCCTAAATGACAATTAAAATCATTAAATTTATAACATTATTACACTAGGAAAAAGACTGAAATGTATTGCTATTCTTACTAGTCTAGCATGCATACATCAACTCATAACACCAACTGGAATTGCCAACCCCAGGTGAATTCAATCGTGGTGATCACGCCATTAACCTCCACATGCAGATGTAATAAATTACGTTGATGAACTAATAAGCAGACTGATGGATATTCATTTTGATATTCATTAGAAATCGTAATATCTATTAAAATCTATACAAGTAGATACTCACTATAAAGCTCATCACCACTCAGAAAATACTTGTTGATAATTGATAAATATAGACATCTAGACTCAAATTAATGTTTATGAGACTTTTTTTTGGCAGACTATGGTCTGGACACAAGTCTTCCGTTCCATCTGAGGTTACAAAAGGACAGGCGTGGCCCTATAATCCACTCAATTCCCTCCCCATCGCCATTAGGCCGGCCGTTAGTACTGAATCCTTGACGTCGGTGGCAGTTTATGAGACCATCATCATTCATCATTCTCCTACTCTTATCCCAATTACTTTGGGTCGATACAGAATGTACTTTTGTTTCATAGTACATATTGTAAAAGTTTTATGATCGGCCACCTGCCAGACGTCAACCCTCTTTGGAAATGTAATTATTGACCAAACGGCATTAGATGAAGTTGGCCCAGGTCGTTATAAGACTCTTAGTCGTCTTTTACGACATCCACGAGCAAAGTTCCGCACAGCTCGCTTGTAACGCTATTATTTTAATTTATAAATTTCGACCTTTTCTTCTATGATGTTAATATCATTTATCGTAAATGATATGCTCTTATTTTTGACCTATTTTATAAAATGTTATACGATATATATGGTATAATACATACATACCATCACGCCATGTCCCTTGCAGGGTAGGCAGAGATAACAGAGTGCCAGACAACTCTATCCTTGCATACTTCACTCGCTTCCTCAACATTCATAATTCTCTTCATACACGCTCGCCAGTTTCGGAGACTCTTGACTCCACCTTCCTTCAGTACATGACCAATCTGGTCTAGGTAGGTTAGTCTCGGTCTCCCCCGATACCTACATCCTTCATCCTTTTATTCAGCCTATGGTATAATAAATAAAATAAACTTAAATATAGAAAGTATTAGCGTAGAATTATTACTTATAAAGCCTTTGGCATCTCCACTCATAGTGTACTATAGTAATCTGAATCAGTTGCGTCGACTAGTGATTTATAGGACGCGTTCGACGTCGCAGTACACCGCAGTACCGTGTCTCAACCTAGCAATAAAGGTAATTTCATTACAAACTGCTTTATACAATACCGTTCCATTAGCTTCAAAATGTTATTATAATAGTTTTGTTGGTAAATGAGTGGGTCTCTTATCTTTTTATTATAGTTGCTTCTGTGATGAAAACTTGTTTGAAAGGCTTCGTTCTAGTATTAAGCCGGATTTACAGTTCCGACTACAGTTTGCGCGGGTCGTGGGTATGGTATATAAAGGTCTGCTGATGTCATAATGCAAATCGTTTCACCATCTCAGCTCATATAAGTAGCACTACTGGGCTCAACTTTTTTATTTTACAATGGATGGCAAGTATAGTAGTAAGTAATACCACGCTAGTCTGAGGGGAACATTAAGTTTTCCTTTTCTTACATATATTAAATTTGCATTTTATATAGGTACCCTAATCGTCTTTTACAACACTAAAGTGCTAGAAAGGGATTACTGAAGTATATGTTTACTCCATCATCATACGGATAGAAACGGAAATCATTTAGAAAGGTGTAATTTATATTGTTTAATTTTTTTGTGCTCACGTTTAAACCAGAAGAGTCTAAACATACGCGCAAAATTAATTTTGAACTAAGTGCGTTACAATAGGTTGGGTGAAAAAAGAACTTTGTTCTAGCTTCGCTATACAAAATATGTTATAGAATCAAGATATAAACCAATTCACTGTAGTATAAAAAGAATGAAAACAATGCTCCCAGAATATTGTTTGGTATTTTTTTTCCATTATTTAGTTTTATACAACTTCCTTTTGTACAAAAAAAATATAATATAATTATACTTATATTTTAGTTATCATTAAAATGAATGATTTGAAATAAAACTATTTTTATGGATTCTATCGCGTTTGTAATTTTTAATTTCTCAACTTTTTGAACACATATGAAACATGGTGAATAAAAGTTTTAAAGTGTTTAAAAAATATCTGTAAAGGTCCTCCCGTAAACATAAACGATGGAAAGTATTCGAAATGTCACCAAATCAAAAATCATATACAAACGCGATTCAATTTGTAAAAATAGTTTTATTTCAAACGTGTGATACATGTACGCGTATATCATCAGAAATCAATTTGAATGATAATAGTTACTTAAAGTACGTTTGATATGTATATTTTACATACATACATACATAGCCTCACGCCTGTTTCCCAGAGGGGTAGGCAGAGACGGATTGCCTCAAACCACGATCCTGGCATACTTCCATCGCTTCATTCACACTCATAATAGTCTTCATGCATGCTCTACGATTACGCATACTCTTAATAAGACCTCTCATCAACACATCTCCAACTTGGTGCAGAAAAGTATGACGTGGTCTTCCCCTTGTATTCGTCCCATTCACGCTTGCTTTATACATATATTTGCTTCGTCAACCTCTCGTCACTCATTCTTTCTAAATGTCCAAACCACCTCAGCATACTCTTTTTGATCTTTGTCACTACTTCTTCATTCACACCACAGCGCTCTCTTATAAGTTATAATATTATTCCTAATTTTATCTTTCATACTTACATCACACATACTACGAAGAGCTCTCATCTCTACAGCATTTAGTCTACTTTCATGTCTTCTCTGCCAAATCCAACTTTCACTACCATACATGAGGGTAGGTACTAATACGTACATACAGTACGTAGTACGTACGTAATTATGTACAGCTAAACATGCCTTTTTGGACGCGTTTCTGCTTTTCATAAAGGTGTATAGTTTTTTCACTCTATTACCAGCATTTACTCTTCTTTCAACATTATCATCATTTTTACCATCTCTAGTAAACAAAACACCCAAATACAAAAATGCTTTCAACTGTTCCAGTTCCTCACCATTTATAAAAATGTTACATTCCGTCATACATTTATCCTTTTCAAAAACCATAATTTTCGTCTTACTTACATTCACTTTCATACCTTTTCTTTCAAAAGCTTCATGCATAGTAGTTACCATCGCCTGCAAATCTTCTGCCGATGATGCAAGTAATACCTGATCATCGGCATAAAGAAGACATTTGATAAGTAACTCATTCATTCGTAAACAACAATCATTATTTTTCAGATCTTTCAAACAGCTGTCCATGAATAGGTTAAACAGCCACGGGGACGCTACACATCCCTGTCTAACACCTTTATCGATATTAAACCACTCCGTGTAGGGTCTGTTTATTCTTACGCACGCCCTGGAATCCTTATAGATGGATTTCAGCGCATGAATAAGATGGTTGTCCAGCCCATACATAGACAGTACAGACCACAGTTCATTCCTCCTCACTTTGTCATTAGCTTTCTCCAAATCAATAAATGCACAAAAGATTTTCTGACCTTTAGCCAAAAATTTCTGCGTCATGCATCGTAAGGAGAAGACTTGATCCGTACAACCCATACCTTTTGGAAAACCTGCTTGTGCATCTCATATTTTCTTGTCGGTTACTTTCACTACTCTTTTAGTCAATACTTTCGCATACAGTTTGCCGACTATGCTAAGGAGGCTTATGCCCCTTTAGTTTCTACAATCTTGCTGCGAAGCTTTCCCTTTGTACAAAGGTACAATTACAGCCTTACACCAGTCGTCAGGTACTTGGCCATAGTCCAACAGAGATTGAAGAGCTGGTATAGCATGTTAGCTATGATGTCCTGTCCAGCTGTCAGCATCTCAAATGTAATCCTGTCATATCCTGCAGATTTACCCGCTTTCATACCTTTCAGTGCGTTCATAATTTCCACCATAGTAATACATTCTCCATCCTCAAGATCTCTTTCACTCTCAAATGATAGATCTTGTGGCTCTTCTCTTTCAAATAAGTTTTCAAAATTATTTTAAGATATATTATATGCGAGTATTGTGATATATGTATTAAATGTATATTACAAATTATACGAATGATAATAATTATTTACAGTAAATAAACCAATTATTTTAGAGAAGACTATGACACCATTATATAGAGGATATTTCTTACTTCATTATAGTACATATATGCCTCAGTGTTGAATACGAATCTTCTTTATAAAGACGATTCCTTTCTAAATAATAAATAAAAGTACCTACTATGGCACTTTAAGTCAAAGGGTTATAGGGTTTAATCCTAACCTTAATCTATTGACTTTATTTATTACGAAATTCGTGAAGGAGGAATTTGTGGTAGAAATTATGTTTAATCCGTTACTACAAGAAGCCGTATACTAACTAAATAATAAGTAATAAGATTAGATAACGAAGTCTTGGCAGTCATCCCAATAAATAATGGAAATCTAGATAATAACTTGTACAGTTACAAGAAGGCCTCCTTAAATGATATAATGGAGAACAAGTCTCTTAAAAGCCACATAATTTAATCTTGCTCATTTAAAATCAATAAAACTATTTAATGGAATAAATTATTTTAAGATTCGAACGTAAATTATTTCTAAGATAATCTTAAATTATTTATCATTTTAAGATAACATACACTTATAATGATAGAATTTCATCGTTTGGTGTTAATAATCATGTTATATGTGTCCTGTATTACCTTAATTGCGTAAAATATTTTGATTTATCTCTATTAAATATCTTGAATTATTACTTTATGCCTTATCTTGTAAGATAACCTCTATGCTAATATGCCTTCTTCCTCTGTATTACAGAGTAATTAATATACAACAAGACTTCAATCTCTATCTATTTTACCATTACTTTATTTTATCATCAGTCATATAATCTTCTTAATATATATAAATTACGTGTCACATTGTTTGTCCGCGATGGACTCATAAAGTACTTAACCGATTTAAACCAAATTTGCACAGCATGTGTAGTTTGATCCAACTTAAAAGATAGGATAGCTTAAATCTCAATTTATAGTAATATTATTTTATTGCAAATTATATGTGTAATATTTGACAGTCAAAATCATATGTTATATCAAAAGGATTTTAAAATATGGCGGAATCTGTTGACTGGATTCAGTAAGTATTTAATAGATGGCGCTATGTTAAATGTACAAACGCTTCATATAAGCTAAAATTTGTTAGAATAAACAAAAAGTGTTACTGAGGCTAACCTAAGCCACAGCAACGCGTGGCCCGGTCTGCTAGTATCATATATATCATCGGACGACGCAGCGTAGGACGACCTCTCTACTCGGTGGACTGATGACATTATCAAGGTCGCAGGCAACCGTTGGATGCAGGTGGCACAGGACCGTTGCAAATGGCATTATCGTGGGGAGACCTATGTCTAACAGTGGACGTTTACGGACTGATGGATGGATGGATCGATAGATTTTTTTTTTTTTTTACACACCACCCTGCACTAAGGAAATAAACCTTGTATTGCGGGGGACTTTACAAACATGCAATTAACGCAGACAAATTACACCCAGACTCAGAACAACACTTTGTGGATCACACAAAGTAATGTCCTGCGTGGAAATCGAACCCACGGCACTGGCACGGAAGGTCGGTATCTTGACCACTACGCCATCTGTGCAGTCAATATATTATATCAAGTCTCACTTTCTAAATTCATCTACAAATAATGTTCTAAATTAAGGTTGATTTTTATTCTTTGCACATTCCATTATTGAATAAAATTCTTCATATTAGTTATTTAATTATAATTATTATCTTATAGTGGTAGGACCACACAGACAGTTTTCTGCCTACAGCCGCAGGCTGGTCCGTCCGGGGTGGTACCACACTCTCGCAGAAAATCGACGTCTGAGCAGTGGCAATGTGCTGCTGTGCTTCATTTGGTGAACGAGAGAGCCGGAAGCCCAACCTTCTGGATGGACTTTGTTTTTATTTGGTAACCAGTGGCTTACCTATAACTTGGTATTGCAAAGGTCCATGGGCGGCAGTAACACTTACCGTCAGATGTGCTGCTTGCTCGTTTGCCACCAAGAGCAATATAAAAAGGCTATTTGTCTATAGGTACCAGAAGTAGTAAAAATACGAAAATAATATTGTGATATTTCTTTTCTTTTCGAGAAAGAAAGGAATGTCACATTACATTCTGACTGCATTACAATACATTTATTTAGTTTTATAATATGGTAAATATGTAACTAACTGAACTAAAGTACTAATCTAAAACATTGAGAAATCTTTTTCCATTCACTCAGTTCAAATTCATTGTACTTTAGCAGAGCTCGAGTAAATCGTATTAATGTCAGCTATTGCAATGAAATATTGACATTTAATTTGAAACAATTATAATAATTTTATTTGATAAATCACGATTTCTGCTGTATTGATTTTTTATATGTCATTGCTTATGATCTAAGAATTTCTGTATGGTAGCGGCTACGAATTCTACCTATTTTGATCGTGGATGTCGTAAAAGTTGACTAAGAGCTTTATACCAAATACTCCACTTGGTGCTGTTTGGTCAACATATATATTCCGAAAGAAGGTTGACGCCAGGCCAAGACCAATATGTATGGTGGAAGAGGAGTATTATGAATATAATGTGTCGACCTCAAGTAATTGACATAAGAACAGGATAATGATGATGACTTATTTTCTAAGAATAAATTAGATGTTTGGTCAAGTTTTAAAAATAATTGTCAAACAATATTAATAACATACAAGAAAAACCGTGACATATATTAAAAACTCATCTTTTGAACTGGTTACGGTCAGGCTACACTTCGTCCAAAAATTCCTGGGTAAAAGACGACATGAATTCATAAGTCACCGTCCTTTTTTTCAATTGTCCAATCGCTGAATTACCCTTTCGAGTACTTACCCTCTTTGACGTTCCACACAAGCGGTCGATTTACTTACCGTCTTGGATCTGGACTGAACATTGCCAAAATTCAATACTACTTACTTATTACTAGTTCTTTTGAAGTGATTGTTTATTTCCGATTACTCAGAACAAACTCACGTAACCCATACAATTAATTATTAAATATTTCCTTTAGAAATACCTACATGCAAATTGGGGTACTATTGATATCATAAAGTACTAGATATGATAAATATTTCTTATTCACTCGCTGTTCCGTATTTGCTCATAACAATTAAGTACTTTAGTCTGCCTTGATTGTTGATATTTACAAGCCAAGGTTGATTTGGTCACGTACGATTTAAATATTTTTTTATATCTAATTAAGACTGTATTTTAAAATACATACCTAATAATTCTCACAAGTGAATGTTACTGCAATCTTAACTTGTAAAGAATATTAATTTTATTGCTGGATAATTAGGATTCCTTTAATACCATCGTTATTATCCTGCTCTTATCCTAATTTCTTAGGTTCTACGCAATATATAAAAGAACAAGTTCTTTCGTATATATTACAAGAAACATTAGCAATGATTTTATGACAGGCCGTGTGCCTGGTGTCTACTATCCCTGAAATGTAATTAGCAGACAGTAGTAGATGGAGTTGGCATAGATCGATTTAAATCTCTTAATTTTCATTTATAACATTTACAAGCTATGTAAGGGTTGATGGTATTCATAACCGCCATCACACAGCATTCATACAATCTAAAAAAATGTCGTATAATCCTGAAATAACTTCAAGGTTGGATTAGTAACTGTTCACTGTATGAGAATTTATACAAGTCAGTGTAGATGTACATACATACATACATGCATATCATTACGCCATATCCCTTGCAGGGTAGGCAGAGAGAACAGAGTGCCAGAGAACTCTATCCTTGCATACTTCACTCGCTTCCTCAACATTCATAATTCTTTTCGTACACGCTCGCTGGTTTCGGAGACTCTTGACTTCGCCTTCCTTCAGTACGTGACCAATTTGGTGTAGGTAGGTGAGTCTCGGTCTCCCCCGGTACCTACATAGTGTAGATGTATGGATATAATATCAGGTTTAAGGGACCACTCCCTTAGCCTTTTGCGATACTTATGATATTGTGTTGGTAATACATATTCACTGGTAGGTGGCTATTGATCTGCTAACTATAAGGATATTTCGTATGCTAACACATCCATATCCACTTATCCCTTCACGAACTCTTATCCACTGTTAGACTTATGATCCTTCTTAGGCAAGATAATGCCACAATCGCCACGTTTTGCAAGCGGATTGATGATTGTCATCATCATCAACATCATTATCGCAGCCCAAATATGTCCCATTGTTGGGCTCGGGAGGGACATTAACCTATATACCGCGCTGGTCAGAAGTGTTGATATAGGGTTTGGTTTTGAGTTTTCCTTCTCTCGTATAGATGTTATATGCGTTTTATATCCCTTAGTCGTCTCGTACGATCACCCACGGGTAAGATATGGGGTGGTGAATTGTATTCTAACTCCGTCACCACACGAATAATCGTAGGTGATGTTATAAGTTTCCCCGAAAGAATTCATTTATGCAACGATTCACTAAAATACGTTGAATAGATTTTAATCTATGTATTAAATTAACAACTAGACATAAATAGACAAGTACTTTTATAGAAGTATATTAAATTTATATAGATTACACATCAAATGAGTATGTTTTATTCAATGTATTGAATCGGTACAAACTAATCTTAATTGGTATGGCAATTGCCGGTATAATTGACATTAAACGATTTATAGATGCCGGCAACATTATGCCACATAGAGTACAGTAATAGTATTACGTATCTCTGAATAATATGTTGATTTCTAATATAAATGATATAATGAATTAAATTACTGATAATGCTAAGGTTTACGATTATTATATATTATGCGAATATTAAGATGGATAAGGAAATGAATGGATGGATGCGAAAGTGGAAGGATGTAGGCACCGGCGGAGACCGAGACTCACCTACTTAGACCAGATTGGTCACGTACTGAAGGAAGGTGGAGTCAAGAGTATCCGAAACCGGCGAGCGTGTATGAAGAGAATTATGAATGTTGAGGAAGCGAGTGAAGTATGCAAGGATAGAGTTCTCTGGCACTCTGTTCTCTCTGCCTACCCTGCAAGGGATATGGCGTGATGATACGTATGTATGCATGTATGTATGTAAGATGGATATGTATCGTGACGAGAATGGATAAAGGAATGAACGTAAAAGAGAAAATTTGAATGTTGAAAGTGATAGGAAAGTTAAAGAGTGAACGCTTGACTTGGTATGGACATGTGATGAAACGGGATAAAACTAATGTTGTGGGAAAAAATTTTAGTGTGAAAGTTAAAAACTAGGTGTAAGGGACGATCAAAGAGAAGATGGATGAATATTATGAAGCGATACAGGAATAGAAAGGGGGTTACCGCATAGTTATATTTAATAGGGTAGTGTGAAAGAAGAGGACATATTGCGTCAATTAGAAACAGGATGCTAATATATAATATTAAGCTATTATATAATATTATGACGTAATATTAAGCCTATCATGTCGTTCTAATATGCATAATACAAAGATCAGCAGTGGCTAAAATGGTCAATGATTACGTCAGGTAACGGTGTCCAGAAACTGGATTCAATATAAAGCTAATTGGTTGTTCTATATTTTATTGCACTTTAAAATCTAATTATGAGATAGATTAGACGTAATAAATCTATAATTATGTTGTAAATAATGCTAAGTTTATGGTTTATAATATTAAAACTGTATTTCTTTAATTATACACTTTTACAGCAGGGCAAATAATAAAAAAGGTGCCTCAGGGGTCCCATATTTTGGCAGTTTATGGTTAGACTCTGCCCGATTATACACCGCCCGACCATACAGAGTGAGTGACAATTGGACGTCATGAATTCACATTGTTTGAGAGAACCGTAAGTATGAAAGGCTGGATCTATCACAGATTAAAAATTGGCATACAGTCAATTTCTATAAATGTTAACAAATCAAGAAAAAAAAATAACAATGTTGCACATCAACGGTTGCATAATGACCGTTGTAATGACAACTATTAAGGTAACAAAAATTGTGATTAATATACATATCCTTAAAATAATATTCATGCCATAGTACATTACTGCAACGGCCAGCAAAAGAGGTATTGATGGATGAACGTGTAAACGTGGGCCGAGGCGTAGCCGAAGCACACATACGTAAGTCCATCAATTCCTAGTTGTGGCCAAGGCTTAGTGCTTTTCTCAAATAATGCGCGAAAATTAAAACAAAGTAGTATTAAGTAGAACTGTATACATAACGAACCACGAATAACATTTTTCACGTGCTAAAGGGTTCATTTGTTTTTCTTTTTTTCATTATTAAACAGCTTTCTTTTTCAAGCCACTTCGAAATTTAAATAAATTTGTGGATAAGTTTCCTATATGGTTACTATGATTTGAATTAACAAATCATTCCATTTTTAAAATACACGATAGATATAAATTTACATATATATTTATTTAGCCGCTAAAACACGACAGATATGGATTTTCATACATTTTTTGCCGCCCGCTGCTCGCATTTATTTGGTCAGTACAGCAATTTCGATTTATCTCGAAGAAGGTTGTCAAAATAATGCTCAAATTTCCAAGCATGTTTGAGAAAATATTATTATTAATGTCTGGAGACGACATGCATTTGAAACCCTTAAATATTTATGTATATATGTGTATACGCGAGCGAAGCTGTTGACAACTTATGCTTAATTAATCTTACTGATTGGAGTACTTTAAACTATAAATCGCAAATTAAGTTGAGCATATCCTATACTATAAATTCAACGCCTCCATCTTATTATAATTACTCATACCTCTTATATCTATACCGTGTATGAACAGGGCAGTGTCTTAGTATTTGTAGTAGATATTAAGGTCGCTTAGTTTGTTTGTAGTGTCATGGATTTGCAGCTTGTATTAGATAGTTACTAGTTATACCTAAGCGCACTATATGCTCGAATATTCTATGGCAATAACGCCTAATATCATAATTTGAATATAAAAATAACATATGTTATGTTAAATAATTTCTAATGTTTCATTCTATTAGGAATACCATTTTTTTTTTGTTGCGGTGGACTATGGACGTGGTCTCGCCCCGCCAAGTCGGTTCGGGGTGACGGAAGAGGCGGCGCGTGACCCCACAAACCCACCATGCAACTCTCCTCTCTTCGCTGTGCGAGCGGGTCACCGGTACCCGATCTTTGACTTCGGTGAGGAATACCATACCGTACTGATTTCACGTGGATATTTTTTTTATAGCTTTTGGTGGCAAAAGAGCAAGCAGCACACCTGATGGTAAGTGTTACTGCCGCCCATAGACCTTTACTATACCAGAAGTATAACTAGGCCGCTGCCTACCAATATAAACCCCAAACCCACCCAGTTGGGCTACGGCTCTCTCGCTCACCAAACGAAGCGAAGCAGCACATTGCCATTGCTCAGACGTCGATCTTCTGCGAGAGTGTGGTACTACCCCGAATGGACCGGGCCGCAGCTGTCGACAGAAAACTGTCAACAGCGTGATCCTACCACTACTACGTATCGCAATATGATAACGTATATCTATGTGTAGTTATAGCTAGCATAAGTTCTGATTTTTCAGCATATATAAGTTTTATTATTCGGGAAGGGCCTCCTCCGTAAGGGAAAGTCTAGGATACCACGTTGGTTAAAGGTATTGATATAAAGCTGTATTTTGAGTTTGCCTACTCTGTAAGAGTAGTCATATCATTCTCCTACTCTTATCCCAATTACTTGGGGTCGATACCATATGTACTCTTCTTTCATGGTACATATAGTAAAAGTTATTGGCAATAGTTCTATGAACGGCCGCCTACCAGACGTCAACCCTCTTTGGGAATCATCATACTTTGTAAGAGTAGTGATTTGCTTAAATATCTTAGTAATTTTTTACGATACATACAGCTAAAGAAGCCATGATGAATTATATAGATATTCTTACTAGTTCACTAAAATGAAATTATCGTTCAAAAATCGGTAAACATTAAACGT
This sequence comes from Lymantria monacha, assembly GCA_905163515.2. Classification (NCBI taxonomy): domain Eukaryota; kingdom Metazoa; phylum Arthropoda; class Insecta; order Lepidoptera; family Erebidae; genus Lymantria; species Lymantria monacha. Next base: position 18,547,545 of record LR991094.1, on the reverse strand, counting down.
ACTTTTTTATTGAAGACGGAAAAGATTATCTTAATATACTTTATAAAATACATAAAATTTGTACTACTTATTACCACAAGCATAGAAAATACGTATAATTAAGCTATAATCGTAGTCAAACCATTTTAAGTAATAAAAAAACTCAATTATTAAGCGGCCATAAACGGAAAATGGTGGCACTTCAATTAGTCCATATGGTGGGTAGTAATTACCTCCATGCACCAATTTCATTTGATTAACCAAATTTGAATTGCTTATTAGGCTGATTGACATGTGCCTTTAATACCTTACAAGTTTAATCGAATTAACCCAGAGTACCTGGCCGGTAACGATATGAATTTTAATCATGTTATAATCGAAGCCATGATTTAATCTAGATAAGGAGATTGACGCCTTTATTCTTATACGATTACGTAATATATTCTGTATAAATTTTATTATAAATAATGCGTGATATATTATTTTTTATGCAGAGAAATGAGTTTGGCCAAAATTTCCTTTAAAAGCTTAGCGAGCATACATACTAATACTTGTAGGATTAATTGTACATAGCGTTTCAGTTGTTATCAATAATATTTCTAAAGCGTATAGTGAATTTGGTTTGTGTTATTTTGAGTTGATTTTGAGTCATGCTTATCAAAACGTGTGCTTTCAATAGCTAAAGCGAAGGATGGCTGCTCTAATAGTTAAGTGATCGTGTGTCACTTGTGGTGTCTAATCATAATATTATATTTTAGATCTTATTTAATAATTATAGTGGAGCTAATATATATTAAACATATTGTATGCAATTTCATATAAAATGGATCAGTAAAAAAAAAAAAAAATAATAGAGAAACCAACCAATAATAAAATGATAGGATGTTACAGATTAAAAGATTTTAGTGTTCTGCTCATTATCAATTAGATGATATGAAAATGATGCTCAAACCTTAAGTCATTTATAATTTTTTTAATACTAACAGTGGAATATAAATAAAACTGAACAAGGATATCACTAAATAAGCTCCACACAACAATGTAATTTTGTTGACATAAGAAAGAGCACGTTTTTCATTGGATTCGTTGGAAAATAAAGGCCGAGAGGTAGACTGGCGGCACGTGACAAGGCGACAAAAGATCTCTCGACAGGTATTCACCGAGCTCAAAATTGGATAGTGATAGACGCTTAAAACTCTGCTTATGTAGGCTACATAGGGCCCTATAATACTAAAAAAATTAATTAAAATACTCTCTTTAAATTTATAATATAAACGATTTTTTATCTGGTTTTTAACTACTTGGCTGCGCTTGCGTCATGTTTTAATTAAATTATGCATGTCTTATGTTTTAAAATAACATTAAATCAAACGTTAGTTGTTCATATATTGTCGTCAATATGAAACAATTATTTGAAGAGTTTTATCCGTTTTTTGAATAAAAATCGTTCACAATTCAATCAATTTATGTTTGGTACAGAATCTAGTAAATAATAAATACGCGTTAAATCATCAGCTTTGTGTTGGTAAAATTGCCATCAAAATTGTACGTTGGCTATAGAGATTACCTGAAATAACTGTTTTTTTTTTTCATATGGGTTCAATAAAAAATGTTGATTTGTCGTCACAAACCGACACATCAATTTCATTTACCTGTACCGATAATTCGTTCATTATATCGATCTTCAGAAATAACAGCTAATTATTCACTGGTGTATGAATTAGCCAAGAAACCGGTAAATAACAATGGGTTGTTATAACTACTTATGCAGAATTGCAACTTGAACTATGTAATTGTATAGCAGAATTACTCGTAAAGTAAGGGAAACGAGTGTGTTGACCGGAATGTTCATGTGCTTACACACATTATTTCTGACTTACCTAAATCGCGCTCCATATTAATATCTGCTCATTTAATTCATGCGTGAATAATCTGATTAAACTTATACTTTTTTTGACAGCGTATCTATTGGCCCAAAACTGAGGTAACTAAATGGTGACAAATTATATGGAAGCCACTGGAACTTTTTCACGCTGTGGAAAAGCATTTACGCACTATCCCCGCCGGTGGTAGTTGGAGGGAGGAATTTGTGTGGAACTCGTCGACCACTGCGCGACTGGAATACCTACTAAAACCACAGCGGTGCCGTTCGTACTTTTAAAGGGTGTCAGAGAGATTGTCTGGTGACTTCCCCGACAGCCCAATACATGGCCATCTGGCCACGTCCTGTTGATTATACATGTAATCAACGACAACTTTCCTATCAGCTCATACGGAGATGAATAGATCTGCGCACTAGTACCTACTAGTCTGCAGATCTATTCGTCTCTATTTAACCTGATAGAAAAGTTCTGTTTGTTACTACAATAATTACTGAGTAAGTCATGCCATCTAATGACGTATGTCTTGTTACAATGTGATAATTAAAAAATCTAAAAACTAATGTTTTTTACCACATAGGACAGCATTAATATTTTATAGGTAAAAATATTATTTTCGAGCAAAATTCACCAAATTCACATACATGATCACTTTCATAGTTAAGTTTTATTTAAAATCTTCATATTTATTATAAGTATATTAACACTTGAAAAATCAATTGAGCAGCTCATTATTATTCACAAAGTTTTAAACCCGTTTTTACAAAAGTTGTTAATTAAAAATCTTGCGCCGTCATTTTTCTCATTTGTCTTGGTGTTTGCAAACCAATTCACTTTGCAAACTTTTTTTGGTATCGTCCTCGAAATGGAAACTTTCGATTAAAATGATAATTTATTCGAAGTAATTAGGGTTTTATATTCCGGCTGTCCGTGTGTCCCATGTAGGGGTAATAAGAAGTTGGTCGACATCCGCTTCGGACTCGCCTTTATGCACAAACGAAGGTCATTATGATCGGATATTCAATTTACCATTGCATTGATTCAGTAATAATTTACTTTTAAATCGAATTGTCACATTAGAGTAGACATTTTACATCTTAATGCATTCTAGTTATTTTGTCCAATCATTTCTTAGTCTTAATTTATTTCAAATGTATATTAAAATAGAAATTATATTACGAATGTAATTTTCTTTATAGTTTTATATAATTTTATATCTTGTTTTATAGTCTATTTTAAGATTATGTGTAGGTAAGATAGGTATACACCGTATTATTACAAAAAAAAATTGAAAGTTTGTTTTATATTATCATACGAATCAACTATATTAACGTGCTATTTTGTAATATCGATGATTTCAAATACCGTCAGGGATCGTGAAAGTTTGGTGCCATATTTTAATTCTTTTAATTTATCTCTTTACTTTTTTCTTTACTTTGACTTCATTTCTTTGACATTGACTCCATTTTTTTCTCTCTTTACTTTGACTCCATTTAATAAATATAAAGTGAATAGAAATAATCAATGATTTATAGACAAATATCTTTGGCTTTAAATTTATAATTAGATCATATTGGATTTTTCATTCGCCGTTGGAATATATATATATATTCATTCGATAATTATATTAAACTGGAGTTTGAAACACAGTTCTTAAATGATTACCAAATACGTAAAAGTTTAAAAATACAATTCAATTTTCAATAGGAGTTCTAAAATCTGGCTGAGAAAAGGTTAGCAGCACTCTTTTGGAAAACTTGCAACATCAATTGCAATTGCCAAATCGCCTGTTATGTTACGATTACGGCACTAACTTCCCTATCCTCTCTATTGTCGTGTATTTCAGACAAGTTCTTTGTACTAAATTGCCCCTTAACATGCCTAGGTTGCAAAGCAGAACCACGTTATTATGAATGAGGACCCTTCACTGTCTTGCCATAAATTGAATTATTTTACGGCGTTAGTTAGCTATAAAGAGCTACAGTTTTGCCCTTTGACTAATTTTAACTGCTTGCTGGTTTTTATATCCATTTCTTGATCAGAGCATTGTATTTTACGTATACTTTATCGTTTTAAAACTCAGCCGGTAATAATTTACAACACAGCGAGGCTTCAATGTGGGCGGGGTACTATCCCAGAAACCTCCACGCGGTGTACCCTGGGTGCGGGCGGCGGTCCCCAGTTCTTCTGTTGTACTGTCGTCCGTAGCGAATATCTGCGCGATTTCGCTCCTTACTCTACTACAGTCGTAGTAGAGGGTATAGGATGCGAAACATTGGGACGGGCTCAGTCACTCATTCATTTGAGGGCTGGGCAGGCACATGCCACCGCCCACACATCGTAAACCTGATTCTTTGCTTGTCTTAGTTTCAGGAGCGAGGGTCTTGGCTTAACCGCCCGGACCGCGAGGAAGACAACCTCTATAAAGAGTTCGAAGTAACATTCGGACTCGGAAATCACCCAGAATCTTAAGTTCTGGCGTGCGGCGAGAAGATGCATGGCAGATGGGTTGTTCTGTCGTTAGCACGCTCCAGCCAGGGTACCGGCTGACCCCCTGGTTGGTAAATGTAGGCTTGCCCGGGTAAAGGGATCTCTGCCCGGGTCGACGTATTGTATCTCCCATAATCGTGGGATCAATAATGGATGCTGAAAAATTAATTAAAAAAAACGACGGGGATTGTAGCGATCCTCACCCCAAGGCCCGGTCAAGCCGATCAAAAACTGACCAAGACGACGCCTCGTCCTCAGGACTTGAGGCGTCTGCCGAGGGCCCGGCACAAACCGTGGAGGCCCAGAAGAAGAAGAGGAGGTCGCCTCGAAAGTCTCGGGGCAACGGCCTGAGCCACAAAAGGCGGCTGGAGGAGCGGCGGGCGCGCAGGGAGGCTGCCGCCGCTGAAGAGAAGAAGGACGGTAGACTCGCAGCAGAGCCGTCGACGGACGAGGGCGACAGCGATGTCGCAGAGCCGTCCGAAGACGAGGGCGGCGGATCTACCGTCAGAATGGACGAGGGCGGTGATATTCCCGCAGGGCCGTCCAAAGAGGAAAGCGGGTCGGCTGGTGAAGGCCCCACTAGGTCGTCGGCGCGTCTAGCAGCAAAGACGCCGCCGGCGACCGCGACTAAGAAGGAGGAGGCCCTCCCCTCGCAGGTGCGAAAGCGCCCCCTGAGTAAGGGAGGCAGCTCGAGCGCCGAAACCGAGGGGAGCGCGGCCAACATGCCTCCACCTAAGATCATGGCCTCCCGAAGAGGGCGAGGGACCTCGGCTGTAGAAAGGGCGGCGGCGGTCGCTGTCCGCGCCGGTGACGCCACGGATCTGCAGGCCGAAAATGTCCGCCTTAGAGGCGAGATGTCAGGCCTGCGGACCCGAAACAGGAACCTGGGCGACATGCTGGCGGAGATGCGTCGGGCAAACCGCCAGTTGCTGATCGACGTGGCCGACCTCAAGGCGCAGGTGGCGCTGTTCGTGTCGCCTGCGCCAGCCGCGCCACCAGCCAAGACCGGCTACTCAGCGGCCGCTGCGGCGCCAAAGCCGCCTCGCGCTGCGGCGCCGACGACGTTGGGTGATGGCGTCACCGTCACACCCGTCCCCGCGGCGAGGAAGACGCCTGCCGCCGCGAAGCGCGCGCCGCCGGCTGACGCTGGCGCAGTCGCCGTGGCGAGACTCCCTGTCCCGGTGGTGAGGTTGACGCCTCTCCCCGCGGACCGCTTGCCGCCGGCTAGCGCCCTTGCGGCGGCAAAGCCGCCAGGCGCCGTAGAACGGGCCCCTGAGGAGGCTCAGCCGACCCCGTTTGAGGTGGGAGGCATATCGGACGAGGCCCTCGCCAAAATCATCGGCGCAGTGGGCAAGCTCGTCGATGCGCGCTTCGCCGTTCTGGAGGCGAGGTTGCCTCCAGAACCACGTGTCCGACCACCTCTCGCCGCGGACAAGCGGCCGCATGTGGCACCAGCCCCCGCCCCGCTGCCTTGTCAGGGTGGCCGCGTGGGGAGCTACGCCGCGGCCGCGGCCGGGCCTAAGCCCAAAGGCCCCGGCCCAGCTCCGAAGGGACCCGCCCTGAGGAGGAAGACGGCTCCGGCTCCTGCCGGACCGCTGAAGTCGCCCGCAATAACACCGCCGGCGACGACCAGCGAGGCTGCGACGAGACCTTCCGCGTCTGGCACGACTGCCGTACCCGAACAGGGTTGGCAGGTGGCCGAGCGCGACAGAAGGAGTCGCGGCCAAAGAAGGAGAGCGGAGGCCAAGCGCGCCGCTGAGGTCCCCGCTCCACAGGCAGGAGCCGGACGGAAGAAGAGACCGCGCAAGGGGCTCAAGTCGCCGAAGACGGCCGCAGTGGTGATCACTGTGCTGCCCGAGGCGGCCGAGAAGGGCCTTAGCTACGAGGCCGTCTTGAGGAAGGCCCGGCGGGAGCTAGACGTCTCCGATATTGGAGGCGTCGAAGCCAGGACCCGCAAGGCCCGGACGGGGGCTCGAATTCTCGAGTTCCCAGGGGCCGAGGGCGCCAAGACGGCCGACAGCGTGGCCGAGAAGCTGCGAGGTTTATTCGCCGTGGAGGGTGGCATCAAGATCGCCAGGCCCGTCAAGTGCGCCGAAATGCGCATTTCGGGTTTGGACGATTCGGTGACGGTGGAAGACATCCGGGAGGCTATTGCCTCGAAAACCGGGTGTCCCATAGACACCGTCCGGGTCGGTGCCATTCGTCCCGGTCCGGGTGGCGTAGGTGCTGCCTGGGCGCAGTGCCCGGTGGAGTCGGTCAGGCAACTGGCCGGCTCAGGCAGGCTCCTCGTGGGCTGGAGCTCGGCGCGGGTAACCGTGCTTGAGCACCGGCCCGCGAGGTGCTACAAGTGCATGGCGGTCGGACACACTCGACCGACGTGCACTAATTGCTTCGACTGCGGCGGATTGTGTTTCCGCTGCGGTCAGACCGGGCACGTGGCGGCATCTTGCGCCGCCCCGCCCCACTGCCCCGCGTGTGCGGCGGGCAATAAGCCCGCCAAGCACCGCATGGGCTCTGGGGCGTGCAAACCTCCAGCTTCGGCCCCAAAGGCGCGGGGCGGCCCTACGACCACGGCCGCTCCCGCTCCTAGCGCGGTCCGATCGCCCGCTGGCGAGGAGGTCATGGACACAACCCGATAATGGGTACACCAGCCATGCACCTCCTCCTGCAGGCCAACACCAACCACTCCGCCGGAGCGCAGGATCTCCTCCTGCAATCCATGGCGGAGTGGTCGATTGGTGCAGCCGTAGTCGCGGAACCGTACGCCGTGCCTGATCGCCCCAATTGGGTGGTCAGTCGAAACGGTACTGCGGCAATCGTCGTCTCAACGCAGCGGCACTTCCCGTCCTTGTCCCTTTTGGATAGGGGCGAGGAATTTGTCGCGGCGGAGTGGGGAGGGGTCACGCTCTACAGCGTATACCTCTCCCCCACTAGGAGGATGGACGATTTCGGGGCCTCACTCACCACCTTGGAGGCCTCGATACGGCGACTGGCACCGGGCCTCGTCCTGGTTCTGGGGGACTTCAACGCCAAATCCACGGCGTGGGGCTCCCCTATGACGGACGACCGCGGGCGGGCGGTCAACGAGTGGGCGGCTTCACTGGGCCTCTGTGTTCTGAACAGAGGCTCGGTGAACACGTGTGTGCGGCGGCAGGGCGGGTCGATAGTGGACTTGTCGTTCGCTAGCCCCGCTGTCGCGCCACGGGTGAGGAACTGGAGTGTCCTGGAGGAGGCGGAGACCCTGTCGGACCACCGGTACATCCGGATGGAGGTCTCCCCCCGGGAACCCGGTAGGGGTCACAGGGCGGACGGAGCTCCCGCGTTTCCGCGGTGGGCTGTGGGTCGTCTTGACAGGGATCTACTGGCGGAGGCGGCCATTGTCAGTACGTGGCTGTCCTCACCACCCCCAGCAGACGGAGTGGACGCTGAGGCTGTCCGCATTCGCAGTGCGTTAACGCAGATCTGCGATGCGGCCATGCCCAGAGTGCGGCGGCGTCCGCCTCCGAGGCAGGGGGTCTACTGGTGGTCCCCAAGACTGGCGGACCTTCGTGCGGCGTGTATCAGTGCCCGAAGGTCCTACACCCGCAGCCGGCGGCGTCACCGCGACGTCGAGCGGGAGGGCCAGCTGTACGAGGCGTACCGCAGTGCGCGGACTGCCTTTCGGCTGGCCATCCGAGCCGCCAAGGGCGCGAGTTGGCAGGAGATGCTGGACGGTCTCGACCGTGACCCCTGGGGTCGCCCATATCGCGCGGCGCTGAACAAGCTTCGCGCGCGGGCCCCCCCCCTCACCGAGACCCTCCAGCCCGACTTCCTTCGTAGGGTGGTCGAGGAGCTGTTTCCACGGCAGTCGGAACACACGCCCCCGGTCATGGCTCCGCCAGATCAGGACCGGGAGGCCGACGACGACGAGAGTGTTCCGCCCGTGACGGAGTCGGAAGTGGGGGCGGCCGTGGCGAAGATTCGTTCCGCCACCACGGCCCCCGGCCCGGACGGAATTCCAGTCCGGGTGCTGACGTCGCTCCTCGAGCACTTCGAGCCTCGCCTCAGGCAGCTGTTCAACGCCTGTCTGACGTCTGGACGGTTCCCTGAGTGCTGGAAGGAAGGGAGGTTGGTTCTCCTGCCAAAGCCGGGACGGTCCCCGGATTTGCCGTCGGCCTACAGGCCCATCGTGCTCCTCGACGATGTGGGTAAGCTGCTGGAGCGTGTGCTCGCTGCCCGCATCGTCCGACACCTGGAGGAGGTGGGGCCCGATCTGTCGGACGCTCAGTATGGGTTTCGGAGGGGGCGTTCGACCATCGGGGCCCTATTACGCCTGAGGCAGGCGGCCGCGGAGGCCGTCGCCGGGAAGGGAGTGCTGTTGGCGGTGTCGTTGGACATCGCCAACGCATTCAATAGTCTGCCATTCGGCTGCATCAGGGAGGCGCTCCGGTTCCATGGAGTGCCCCTGTACCTCAGGCGGCTGGTGGCAGACTATTTGGAGGGCCGCAGTATCCTCTGCGCGGGTCCCGCAGGGGACATTGTGCGGACGCCCATGTCGTGCGGCGTTCCACAGGGGTCGGTTCTGGGGCCGACTCTGTGGGACATCGGGTACGACTGGGCGTTGAGAGGGAGTCTCCCCCCCGGGCTGAGCTTGGTGTGCTACGCTGACGACACGCTCGTCACAGCCCGGGGCAGGACACTCGAAGAGGCGGCGAGCCTGGCCACTCTCGGCACCGAGGAGATGGTCAGGCGGATCGAGGCGCTGGGGCTCAGGGTGGCCCTAAACAAGACGGAGGCCCTACTTTTCCATGGGCCCCGTGTGAGGCTACCCATCGGCGCCTCGATAGTGGTAAACTCCATCCACATCAGCATCCAGGCCCATATGAGGTACTTGGGTCTGGTGCTCGACGGGCGATGGTGGTTCCGGGAGCATTTCCGACAGATTGCTCCCCGGCTTGTCGGCGCGGCGTCCGCCCTTTCTCGACTCATGCCGAACGTGGGCGGACCCAGTTTCGAGGGCCGACGGCTGTATGCGGGGGTCATCCGCTCGATGGCCATGTACGGCGCACCCGTGTGGGCGAGGGCTCTGAACGCCCAGCTCAGGGCGGTTCTGTGGAGGCCACAGAGAGCCATGGCGGTCAGAGCCATTCGCGGGTACCGCACGGTGTCGACAGAGGCGGCGTGCCTGTTGGCCGGGACACCCCCGTGGGACCTAGAGGCGGAGATGCTCTCCGACCTCTACCGGCGGGTTATCACAGCGCGCGAGGAAGGTGGCTCCCCATCGTTGAGCGAGATAGCCACCTGGCGCGTGGATGCCCGCCGAGACGTCATCGCCCGTTGGGCTACGCGGCTGGAGAGGCCTAGGCACGGTGTGGAGACCGTTGAGGCCCTCCGGCCCGTATTGATAGAGTGGATGGAGCGGCGGCACGGAGTCCTCACCTTTCGGCTGGTGCAGGTATTGACGGGGCACGGGTGTTTCGGGTTGTACCTGCACAGGGTCGTGTATAGGGAGTGGACTCCGGCCTGCCACCACTGCAGGAGTGACGAGGACACGGCGCAACACACGCTGGAGGTGTGTCCGGGATGGGAGCGGCAGCGCCGTGACCTCGTCGCTGTCATCGGTGCCGACCTGACGCTGCCGGCCGTCGCGAGGGCGATGGTCGACAGCATCAGGAACTGGGACGCGGTCGCCGCCTTCTGCGAGGCTGTCATCTCGCAGAAGGAAGCGGCGGAACGGGCAAGGGAGGATTCCCGCGCCCCGGGCCGCCGCCAGCGGCCGGGGCGGCGCAGGCGCGAATACCTGCGCCTGATGCCGCCCTAACCGAGGCTTCGGGTGATCGGACCGGGGAATTGTCCGGTCACCCGACGTGAGGCCACCGCGTGAGGGCGACGCCCCGACGGCGAAATCTGTCGGGGCGTCGACGAGAGGAACCCGCGAGGGTGAACCGCCGGGCGGGCCACCGAAGTTAAAAATCGGGTCCCGGTGACCCGCTCGCACGGCGAAGAGAGAGGAGTTTTACGGTGGGTCTATGGGGTCACGCGCCGCCTTCTCTTTCACCCCGGGCCGATTTGGCGGGGCGAGGCTAATCCATAGTCCACCAAAAAAAAAAAAAAAAAAAAAAAAAAAAAAAAAAAAAAAAAAGGCTTCAATGTGGGCCGTAAATAAACAAAGATTTAATGCAAAAGCCACTTTATAGTCTGTTTGAATTCGCTTTATTTGATGCGACGCGTGTGACTAAGCGTTTATTTCCATTTAACTTAACGTTTACTGAAATATCGCTGTTAGGGAGACCTATTAATTGCTTTTGTTTCAAATACTGATATTTTACGAAAATATAATGTTGTGGTAACAACTTAGTAGTATTTTAGTTTAGTCTATTTATTCCTTGAAATGTAACTCGATATTCATAATAGTTAATTAATAAATAATAATAGTAAATTTTTCAGAGTTTCATCACAAAGCTACAATTTCTATATCATTTCTGAAAATTTGAGTGATAAGACTTCTCAGTAAAGATCTATAACTAAAAGCTTTATATCGATCTGGGCCAACATCATTTAGTGGTTGGACCACGCTGTTGACAGTTCACTGTCTACAGCCGCGGGCCGGTTCGTCCGGGGTAGTAACACACTCTCGCAGAAGATCGACGTCTGAGTAAAGGCAATGTGCTATTACGCTTCGTTCGGTGAGCGAAAGAACCGGACACTCAATTGGGTGAGTTTGGGGTTTGTGTTGATAGGCAGCGGCTTCGCTATACCCTTGGTATTGCAAAGGTCCATTAGATGGCAGTAACACTTACCATCAGGTGTGTTACATGTTCATTTGCCACCATTAGCAATAAAAAAAAAAAATCTCACCTGATGCCGTTTGGTTAACAATTACATTCTCAAGGAGGGTTGACGTCAGGCAGGCGGCCGGTCACACATTGTCAACAACTTTTACAATATTAAGGAAGAGGAATACATATAGAGTCGACTCCAAATAATTGGGATAAGAGCAAGATAATGATGAATGAAGATAAGTTCTTCAAATACGAAGGAAAAGGAAGAAACAAAAAGTTTGTTTTAATCTTCAAAATATCCCTAACAACAAAGCTAACACAGTATGACGTAATCTATAGACTAGACCTCTAACAATCTGTTCGATAATTTCAATAAGTTACCAATCAGACCCCACTAGATATAAATTATGCGCATATATTTTATTTGTCATAACGACTGAAATCACTTGTAGTTCCTATACTGGGCGTGGCTTATCCGCCTCGTATCAACTTATATCGTTTTGATATGACACATTCAAAGAAGCTATTCATATTTTATGCATTAAGCACATAGGATATGTAGTTATGCTGCGACAGCTATTTGAATGTTGACAGTTGAACTGTACTATTCGGCGAATATTTGGAGAATATTTATATAATATCTTTAAACAAGCTATTCTCGTATACTTGATTTATTTTATTTATTTATTTTATTTGGGATAACAACAGTCGTAACAAATACATATAACATATAACAAATACATATAAAAATTAGGTAGATACATAATAAACAATTCTATAATCTAATGAATGAATGTGCAACTATACACCACTACATCAAGATCTGCCTGCGCCTCTAGCGCTTGGTTAGAATATATTATGTACTATTGAAGCATAATGGTAGGTAATTGGCTAATTATAATAACATATGTAGAATTATTTGTGCAGGTTATACTAATAGATTGTAAAAATAACTATATGGCTATTGATTGATATTTATGATATAATGAGAATTTATGATATAATTGTTATATCTATATCTTCAGTATATCAGCACCCGCACCAATGCTTTCTATGAAATTTAGTATAGTGGTTTTGGGGGTGATAAATTGATCTAACTAGGTTTCATCTATAGAAAATGTCATATTGTTTTCTTCCAATTAAAAATATAATAAAAAATAATATATAATAATTAGAATATGAAGGTAAACGTGGCCACCATCAACAATAATAGAAGTAGTTCAGTTGGGAAGTCTCATCCAGATAGTTCCGGTTCGAGCCTTGGCTCACTCTTAAATTATTTATCCCTTTTATATTTTTTTTTATTATTGTGTTAATTATTTTTCAATACCTCAATCGAAGGAACACGAAAAAGAAAATACAGAGCTAAGCTCGGTCATTCAATTCATCATCACAGCTCATATATGTTCCACTATTGGGCTCGAGCCTCCTCCGCAATGGCAGGGAAGTCAACCTACTATACCGTACTGGTTAGACGGTAAAGGGTTTTATTTCGAGTTTTCGTTTTCTTGCATAGATGTTATATGCGTTTTATATCTCATAGTCGTCTCTTACGATCACCCACGGGTAAGATAGGGAGTGGTGAATTGTATTCTTACTCCGTCACCACACGGATAGTTTAATTTAATTAATAAAAATTAAATGAAACAGAATTTTGTTGAATATTATTTGTTTACTTATTAGATAATGAAAAATAATGAATTCTAATTATAGTGTTTTAGCTACTTTAACGTTATGAACTAGAGCCAACCCGTTTGCCAAGCTTGTTGAGTATTATTAGTTCTTGTTGAAAAATTAAATAAAATTTCCAATAATAACATCAATATAACATTTCTGCTTACTTCTATAAACATAATAAATAAATTAAAAAACAAATTCCGAGAACAGTTCAACAGCAACAGAACAGCAATCTAGGAGGCATGAAACCGTTCAAAGGGATATATTCTCGTGAAGAGGCCTATATTCTGTGGTGAACATTGAGTGATATGGGAATGAACTACTAGATATACAATAGGCATTCTAAATGCATCGTTTGGATACACAAATGAACATCGGAATGTATACAATCTGACTTGCTAGCTTTAGCATTGTTAATTAAATCCTAATAATAATTGACCGCGTTGTAGATCAAGGCTTATTAAGTACTCAAAACATCATCATTACCCCGTTCTTATCCCAATTACTTGGGGTCGATGCATTGAAGGCGCAAAATGTCCTTTTCTTCCACTCAATCCTATCCGATGTCATCTCTGCGTTCACTCTTTTTCTATTCATATCATGCTTCATGCAATCCATCTATCTTTTCTTCGGTCTTCCCTAACCCCTCAAGTACATACTCATACTTAAAACTCTTCTCCCAACATTACATTCATCCCGTCTCATCACATGTCCGTACCAAGTCAGGCGTTCACTTTTCAACTTTTCTGTCACTGGCGCCACTTTCAAACTTCCACTTATATACTCATTTCTTACTTATCCATTCTCGTCAGACCACACATCCATCTTAACATTCGCATCGCTGCTACATGCAGCCGTCTCTCATCCGTCGCTTTTGTAGCCCAACATGCTGACCCATACAATACGGCAGTACTCAAAACATATAATGATAAAATACTACTAAATATACCTAATATAAATTAACGTCCTTTAATCTCATAACCCAACATTAATATTTTAAAGAATATCGTCCACTAAAACTGATTTAAGCACGTACCGGCTTACCGGATTGACCGGATCTCTGTTTTTATTTAAGTTTTTTTTTAATAAATTGCTCTTTTACTGTAATATATTATCTCTACAAAGTAGGTATCAGATTTTCTATATCATATTATATTTTATAAGCAGATGGTTTGTAAGATAAGAGACAGATAAATATGATTCGCTCTCGCCATGACAGAGAAGTTTTGAATAAATATATGCGGTGGACAACAATAGCCAAGACTATATTTCATTGTCATGTATTTGACGTTGGGATCAGTAAATTCAATTATAAGACCTCGTAACTAAATATCAATAATACGTGGGTATTTTTGAATTCATGTAATGCCGATTTTTTTTCACCCACACGCCTTTATAAAGTATTTTCGTTATAATCACTAAAGAAGATTATGTTGGAATTTACTAATTGTAATTAATCATCCTTAGAAGTTATTAAACAATTAACGAACAAAAATAGGTTGACCTCTTAGAATATTATTATTTCGTAAATGAAAATACAATGAAGTATGCATTTTATTCAATTACAGTATATATTTAGGTACATATAATTCTTTGACACTCTTAACTAGTGATGTACCGGATTGTTGAAAATGAATATCCGCAGATACGAATCCGAATACGGCTTTATAGTCGATTTATGGTGGCCTATGGATCTTAAATCTGCGGATACGGATACGTATCTTTGCTTTTTATTTCAACGGTGTCGTTGCACCTCCTATAGTTAGGTGTCCTAATTTATCATTATATCAATAAGCTTATTATAAGTATTTGTTATTGATCTCATTATAAAGATAGTTGAGATTAATACCTTTGAGTTATACTAGACTAATTGTTAATCTGATAAATCGCTGCGATAAATGTTTGCCGTCATATATTAAATTTTAGAAAATTAAAACAATTCGAATGGAATTTAATAGTTTTTCATTGCTACTTTTACTGCTATTAATACATATAATTTTAGAATGGAAATCATATTTATCTAATATTATTTATCATAATAAAAAAACTAATATACATAATTAAATATATAAATAATTTCTCTTACTCTGTTGACAGCACGATGACAGATCTGATAAGTTTTCTTTATTGTCCGCAAAATGTCTCTTTTGTATTGCCACCATTTTTTACTTTGCCTGTACTTTTCATATAATTTATTCTGTGTATAGAAAATGAATAATGTAAAAGATCTCTGAAGAATCCGTCAAAAATAGTATTAGGACAAATATAGATCTTTCTCCTTAGGATATCCACGGATATGGGTACGGATACAAATATTCGATACATCATTAATATTAACACAGAAAAAAATATATACCTCAGAATGAAAGATAAATAGTATAATGAGAGAATAGAAAATACTTCACCAGGATATGAGTGACATCTTCATACCTAGTGGTTAATATTCCACAATAAAATGGGAACAATATTCCGACGCAATATGTTTCTTTTTCAAAATATGACATTGTCAAAGAAATGGAACAATAAGTTGTAATTCGCAGTAAATATGATTAATGAGCTTAAAAGTAAGTTAAATAATTATTTTATATTCACATTTTTAAAAGTTCCAAGACTATGACTATACTATAGAGATCTTGAAAGTATATATATATATATATATATATATATATATATATACGCTGGTCAGATGTGCTGGTATAGGGTTTTGTTTCGAGTTTTCTTCTCTCGCATAGATAGTTATATGGGTTTTGTATCACTTAGTCGTCTCGTACGATCACGGGTAAAATAGGGGGTGGTGAATTGTATTTTTACTCCGTCACTACACAGAAAAATATATAACCACAGTAAAAATATACTTAATCAGAGTGCAATGTTCTCGTAATTTAATAAAAATAAACACAAAAATAAACATTTTGACAGGTACAGTTACGCCAGTTAATAGATGCTTTATCTAGATAACTAATTCATGAATCATTTTTTCCTTTACTGATCTTAGATGTGATTTGTTTCGATTGTATGTACAAGATAATCAAATAACACTAAAAGTCACTTAATGACTTTCTTAGAAGAATCATTTTCCATCTTTTTATAGCTAGTATACGACCACTGTGGACTCGAGTTTGCTTCATAATAGTAAAAATGTTAGTCTACTACATTACGTTAGTTAGATGAATCAGAAAGTATTTAAAATGATAAATATTTATGTAGTTTAGTATATCAGCTGATTCAATTTTTTTTTGGTTATGTTCGTCCGTTCGGACAGGCAAAGGGATCAAACCCCACACAGCCAAGCTTTATTTAATATTTTATGGTTATTATTTATCACTTCTTTATATTGTGTAGCCTTAATAGTCATGGTCCGTCAGTAAGTCAAGTCGTTACCATTAATCGGGCGCTGATAACCAAATCAATAATTTTATTGGGAATTTTGGCAAAATATGAAAATACACGTCAGCCACTATTATACTATATTCACTACATTTCAGTACTTTAGCTGTATCATATTCCATAAAAACCGCTGATTCAAATGATTCAGAAGTCCAATGTGCTATTTTCACTCAATTGTTTTGTTGCCAACGCTACATAGTATTCTTAAGAATTACTTCTGGCCACACGTCTGTTCCTTTTATAATAATTCAGCCGATAATGTGAAAAATACGTGCCTTTAGCCTTCGCAGCAATACGTGAGTGGGACCTTATTGCTACTTACTTATTGCTCTAGAATGAGGCGAAATTATAATCTTAATGTGGTAACATTCCGTTTTGATTGGACGAACTTTTACCTACAAATAGCGAAAGTTCTATTGTGTGAAATGAGCTTCGGTACAATAGCCACCCTAATTAGATACGTTTCATGTCATTTCTGGGGGTTATTAGAGGATATGTTGATGTTCGTTACGTTTCTTATGTGGTTTTATTTTCATACATGTTCTATTTGATGTTTTGGTGCACTTACGTAGTTATAAATTTAGATATCATATTAAGACTGATTTTATAAAGTTCTGATATTTTGCAAGCTGTGAATTTAATTATTGACACTTTCCTTGTTTTATTGGTTTTGTCGGCTGCAAATTTCATATGAAGCAACTAAGAAGCCCAAGGAGGTAACACTATTGCAATAGAAGGGGAACTTAACAAAATTCTCCGTCTGGCCCGCATTAGATAGTATATATATATATATATATATATATATATATATATATATATATATATATATATATATATATTCCTATTATGGGGGATGATCAGGCTCTACAATGGAACTAATGGACTGTAAAATAAGAAGAAACAAGAGACTTGTTGAAACAAGTTTTAGAAGAAATGAATTATACAAATTATATGGACTTATGCATAATATATAAGTAAAATTCTATTTATTTGTAGTGTTTCGGTTCTTCTTCAAAGAATGTGACAGAGATCTGGAAATATTTGTCAACTACAACAAATAAATGCAACGTCCTAAATCAAGCGCCAAGCATTTACGTATTATAACCTGTTAGTAGTTTTAACCTTTGATTTAATTTAATAGTGATGATTCTCCTACTCTTATCCCAATTACTTGGGGTCGATACAATGTGTACTCTTCTTTCATAGTACATATTGTAAAAGTTATTGGCAATAGTTTTATGACCGGCCACCTGCCAGATGTCAACCCTCCTTGAGAATGTAATTGTTAACCAAACGGTATCAAATGAAGTTGGCCCAGGTCGTTATAAGGTCTTTGATTTAATATAATAGTCTAATACTAAATTTGCAATGGTATAGGAATGTTTCATTCATTCCCACCATAGATCATTCAATTCGGATATTATTACTTTAATGGATATTCATAAAAGAATAAAATTAAAATATATAATCAAAACGGAGATTGGACTAAAATAATGTGGATGTATAAAAAAGATACAATTTTCCGCTTCTGTGCGTCGATATCGACGTCCGTAAATTGTTCGACGTGACGTCATATTCGGTTGAGCAAGATTGACTTGTCTATCTAAATCCCGTCGATCTTATGATAAATGTATGATAAATGATGAACACGAACGTGCAATCAAAAAAGTTAGTTATTATTAAACGTTAGTTATTTACCTATTTAGTCCTAACTTTCCAGTCTACTTATAAAAGAACTTTATAGAATGGTAGGCTATATTGTAAAAATAATAGTTTAAAAATCATCTTAGTATATCATGCAAATACGTGAAATATTATAATGAAACAATGGATAAGCCCAATCATTTTAATACAACATAAAAGTGACAGGAATGAATGAATGTTTCATGTTCACCATCACTCGTTTTTGTAGACACGTCTAAAACTTGTGATATCATTTTGGAAACAATGACTGTCCAAATATAAATTCAACCCAGTTATGACGTATAAGATCATATTAAAAAAGAACCAATAGACGACCTATAAAAGTATTATTACTGACTTGGAACCAAAGACTAAAGTTAAACTGAAAAAGAGAAACTAGCTAACTTTATAAAATCCGATTACGAAATGAAAAATGATGTCACAAGCGGGGTTCGAACCCGCGCCTATTGGGATGCGGGCCCAATCGTGCTGCCACTACACCACCGTGACTAATTGTAGGACATGCAAATTTCACTTCGTATTATATTTACGTCTTAAGGTGACGGTATGCTATCTACCCGACAATGTTTACACATTGTTATAGGCTTAATACTTAAAACAGCTAACTTTAACTGAAAAAGAGTGGCATCTCGATGATAAAATATGCATGTATGGAAAGTGCTGCTATCCAGGGTTTAGGCGGTGAACTAAAGTTGAAGTGATATATATACATATACTGTGTATGTGTAATTATATAGAATTTTCTTTTACAATGAGATCTACCCTGAAATATAAAAAAAAAACATATCAGCTGATAACGAAACAATAATAATATAAGCTTAACAATGAAAATTGAGATAATTTTCAGAAAGTACATCAATAACCAAAATAGATCGATGACAATAAGTACCTACGTTAGGAACAAAAAACTACAATTCTCAGTTGTCAAACGTTTGACAGACAGGACAAAATGCAGCTAAGTTTGTACAACCAATCTGTAGGCAGCGCGACGGTCAGTAAAAATAAGTAATGTTTTAAGTGTGCCCTCTCCAGCTTGGACCTCAATCATTTTACTTATATTTTTTGAAAATTTAATATAATATTAATGTGTTATATTAAATTACAAAAAAAAATATTGATTTTATAAAACAATGTGAAGATTATCTTCAAAACTATGAAAAAAAAATATTTAAAAATATAAGCTACTTATTATTAAACTACTTAGCTAGCTATTAAAATATATAATTTATCAAATAAAAAACTATTTGAAATAAAACTACTTTTACGGATTTTATCGCGAAGGAACCACACCTCGTTGAAGGAACAACCCTCACGTGATCATGAACGTCTTAAAAAAATTAAAATCAAATACAAACGCGAAAGAATCCGTAAAAACAGCTTCATTTCAAATGTGCAATACTGCGAGTATTGCACATTTACGCAATACTCGCATAAACATCAGAAATCATAAAAAAACTATAATAACATGATTAAAAAGCACCATTATGTATAACTTTATAAATTACTAGCTGACCCGTGCCCACTTCGTTGGGCATAATGTTAATGATCCTTTTTTAGTACATAGTGTTATGTTTTAATTTCTAACTGCCAAAAGGAGACCTAACGATTTAAATTACTTTATTAATATTAAAAATTAAATTATCTATACTAATATTAAAAAAACTACTTTTTGTAACTTAAATATAAAAGTTAGACATATGTTGTCGTTGACTTTTTTGTAGGCATTTTCAAGTTCCACATCTTTACTCTAGAACTCAAAAATATATCTTTCATAGTTAAGGCAGCGTTCGTAAGAAACGCTTTCATTCGACCGTTTTTTCTCCGATTCACTTTGCAAAACGGACTACCACGTAAAAGCCTGTTTATTTTTCGGTTTTTTATATAACCTATGACACTCAGCATAATGTGGCTTTCTATTGGTGAAAGAATTTTTAAAATCGGTTCAGTAGATCCCGAGATTACCCCTTACAATTTAACAAATATACAAACACACAAACTTTACTTCTTTATAATATTAGTATAGATAAAACCAAAAATAAGCTAAACTGACTTTAAAAATAAACTCTTTCCAGAAATTGGTTATTTAAAAAAATATCACCTCTTCGTGTTCCAAGTTAATATTTATGACTACTATACAAACAAAACCTTACCGCATTAGTATTCGATCGTGCTTTAAATTTTAGATTCGTAAACCGCTTTATCAAAAGCAATATCGTCAATGTATTAAACATAAGGCACCTAAGTTTTAAATGTGGTCGAAGTAAAGAGTCGTTTTACATCGGAAAGTTTGTAAGAAGCTCGGAATTTTTTAGGCTAATAAGTGTCGTAGCAAACCCCGCATACTAAAGAGACATCTCGTGCATGGTAATAAGAACACAGAGAGAATATAAATGTCAGTATCTGTGTACCTACCTATCATTTTAGAGGGTGCCGCTGTCAGAGTGCTTGAGATAACCCAGGACGTGACACCTATATCAACGTGTTCAAATATACCTAACGTGTTAAAATTCTTAACTAAGCTTAATCGACATAAAATGTCGGCATCTGTAACTTTTTACCCTAAGCCCCAATAAAATTTTACTTAAGAATATGATGAGAATATTAGTTTTAGAAGCAAGAAAATATTCTAGCATTAATAAATATACTTTTTGAATGTTTTAAAACATAATTAAGTTATAATACTTAATTGAAACGTTATTATATAATGCGTAGTTTTATTTTAAATAAATAAAACAGACGTGAATGATTCTAGTTTAGGTACGTATTTACCTAGAACCAAAGACGCAGTAGTTATGTGTAGGTACATTCAAAGTTTGAAATATCATGATCTAAAAACGATAGCACTTCCGTCCACACAAAGAACAATTTCATTATTTTTATTACCAGGTTAAAATTGATCATATTCTAAGAAATATTCAATTTGTTGCTTAAAAAAACGTCTTCCTATCATTATGGGGTCTTATCGCTTGTGCTGATTACATGTTCTTTCTCTACAACAGAAGGCGATGCTATTAAATTGTCATTAAAGTCACCTCGATGTCATCTGCGACGTCCATTTTCGTGGGACCACCTTTTTGTTGCAGTTTTTAGTCTACACCACTCCCAAATTGCTTCAAGCGTCTACAATTGTGAGATTTAATAGATTTAAATCGTTATTGCTGAGGAATAAGGATTGTTTTACTTATTTATGGTGGTAAATTTAAGTTGGTTGGGTTTCATTAATGACACTCAATGTAATTTGATGTAAATTGACCGCTTCGCCTGACAGCAGCGGCCACGCAACATGTCAACTATGAAACTGTTACCTGAGTAATGTTTAATTTTGGTGTGATTGATGCTTTTGTGCCTTTGTTTAGGGATCTTATCAGTCTTATGCTACAACTTTTATAATAAAATATTTTAAATATCAACTTTTGGCCTTTTTATTTGTAAAATAGAGTTAACGAATATAAAATTATCTTCGTCACATCAGATTATGGAAAACGACGATCTCGTTGTTCGTAAAAGTTGAATGAACGGTAAAATTTTATTGATGACTGTCATGGTAAATTTGTAGTCTGGTATTATGGAGTAAAGAAATTACTTCGACAGCCTCCTTCAGTGTATAATTGCCGATATGTCCGCGATATGTTTATAAGTGGTTCTTGATCAAGAACGTATCAAGATACTTCAAACTTTGCATAATCGTTAAATAACCCTTCATAGCTTCAGAGGTGCGAAAATGGCTTCCAATGTATATAACATATAATATAATGGGTTCCTCAACGCTTTGACGATGTGGTTTCTTAGAATGAAATTGTTATATGAAAAGTTGACTACCTTATGTTATCTAAATCATTTGCTTTGATGTTTCTTTAAATCTGATTAATGCTTTATTTTATTATAATCAAAGAAATTCTAAACTTATATTAAATATTTTACGCATCATTCATGTAGCTTTTATCTTAAAGATATCCGAATAAATTAAAAAAGGGCCTTTGTAAACAAACTTCGGTTCTGTTAAAACACAATCAAGTTCTAAACTTCCCTTCCAAAGTCATTTGAATTTCAAAATATCAAACAAGGGCCTTCTGTTTAAAACTGTAGGAGTAAATAATAATTTTAGATACGTATTTACAAATAATAATTATAACGATTCTTAAAGACGTTTGTGAAATTTTAAGTACTCTATAAGTGGCAACTTATTTTATGATTTTATAATTTGATTGCTAATATTTATCAATGATTTACATAAAATAAAGCTATCTATTCTCTGCATAGGGACATTTACCAATAAAAAAAAATGTTATATATAATATTCATCAGCAATTGCTTACTGCACAGATGGTGTAGTGGTTCGGATACCGACTTATCATATTAGTGCCATGGGTTCAATTCCCGCGTGAGACAATACTTTGTGCAATCCCCAAATTGTTCTTCTGACTCTGGGTATCTTTTAACTATATGTCTGTGAGGTCCCCCGCAATACGAGGATTATTTTCTTATCGTCGGGTGTAGCCTTAAAAAATATATAATCGCAAATATTCCATCACAGTAGCTTATTAAGATGTGTGGCAGCGGCTACGAATACTACTAACCTTTACTTTGCTCGTGGATGTCGTAAAAGACGACTAAGAGCCTTATTTCAACCTGGACCAACACCACCTGATGCTGTTTAGTCAACAATTACATTCCCAAGCAGGGTAGCGGTCAGGCAGGGGGCCGGTCATAAAATTATTGCCATAACTTTTGCAGTATGGAGGACGAGGAGTACATATTGCGTCGACCCCATGTAATTGGGATAAGAGAGTTGATGATGAAATAAGAGAGCAGTAGAATGATGAGTAGGTTATTGAGATGTTAGGGTATGGCAACTTTGGCCACCGAAGACAAAGATTGGGTACCGGTGGCCCGCTCACACGGCGAAGAGAGTAGTTGCACAGTGGGTCTATGGGGTCACGCGCCGCCTCTTCCGTCACTCTGGACCGATTTGGCTAGGCGAGACGCATCTATAGTTCACTACAAAAAAAAAAGTGTATGGCAACTTTCATGTAAGTCTAGGTTTTCATTTATAAGCCGAGCGGACCACCGAAGACAAAGATCGGGTACCGGTGGTCCGCTCGCACGGCGAAGAGAGAGGATTTTACGGTGGGTCTATGGGATCACGCGCCGCCTTCTCCGTCACCCCGGACCGATTTGGCGGGGCGAGACGCACCCATAGCCCACCAATAAAAAAAAAAAAAAAAAAAAGGTTTTCATTTATAAAATGTATCCAATATAGCCAGACTCTTGATTTATCTAAATTCATTCCGATACAATGGTTCAAAGAGAACTTATCTCTTAAAACATAGCTAGTATTGTTTTATCTATTTATAACTACTTAACGATTTCCATAAGAATTTAATATCAATTTAATTTGATATGGTTTTAGTAAAGAACGATCACAAATCTCACGGTGTGGCTCGTAAACCATAAATAAAGTTGGCGCTCGTGCATGACCGAGTTTTTGCTCATTACCTTGCAAAACTAAATAAGCTGCATGGTTTTGGGTAGGGATACAAAAAGTAAATAGATTGCATGTAATATGTACATTATAATAATATAATGAGCAAGGAAGTTGAGTAGCGAAGTTCATTAGGTCTAAAAATTCTGATTTTGAATAAAACATATTATGTACTATGAAAAACATTTGTACCTACTCGCAACCTTTACCCGTACAACTAGTCTAGTTTTATATATTTTTTAATAAACTTAACAAATGCAACATTTCCGGTTCTTAATTTATCACTATATTTTTTAATATTAGTTTTATTTTTGGTCTATTTAGTGATTTGATTTAAAATTTAGATATTTCAAGATAATATGACTTAGAGAAAACCAAATAACTATTCAAATTAATATTTTAATAATTATATTATTAATGACATAATTGTCATTATATAAATTTAGGAAAACTTAGAAAATTAAATAAATCTTTAAAAAGCGTCAAAAGGCTATATATTAAAACATGAAAAGAGAAAAAAAAATGTAGATTGCACCCAAAAGACAACCTACTGTACGTTGTGAAGTTGTTCCCGATTCAAGACAACTATTATCATTTACGTCTACTCACTTAAGATTATGCTTTTATGATTTTGCTTCTGCCTTTCTTTGACTTTTTTGAAATTAGTTTACACTTAAGTCATCAATTATTACTGATAATTACCAATCATTAGATCGGGTAATCAGTACCCAGTATGAATCCTAATGCTTACTAAAAAAGGTATTAAAATAAATATTTTGGCGAGTGCTAAGACTGTTTGTGTCAGCCTGGACGTAAATTCTTTCGTGTACGTCTTTTAGGATGTCTGATTAACGTAGATTCAGCGTTTGGCAATTGTTCGAAATAGAGCAGACATGTTGGTTCAAAATGTGAACATAAAATTTCATTCTTTTGTTTAAACAACCTTTGAAAAGAAATGTCGAGAAACAAAACGCAATTAACGAGGCCTTTAGCTCTATAGAGCAACTAATATAATTTATCATCTCAGCTCATATATGCAGTCCAGCAGTGGGATACTGCTGGACTCCAGCCAGAATAGCTGAGTAATTGACGTAATATACGACGATGGTCAGACGGGTTGGTATAGAATTTTATTTTGAGTATTTCTGGTATAGATTGTGCTTTTCTTGATGACCTACGACACCAATGGACAAGAAAAAGGGTGGTAAATCGTATTCTTACGCCATTAACATACGGAAATAACAAGAATATAATTTACTAGTGACCCGCCCTCGCTTCGCTTCGGTTACGTCAGCTCAGTTGTGTAGTTTACTTTCCCTACATAGATTACCTTTCAGAGAAAGAGTTTCTTAAAATCCTACCCCATCTGACCTTTACAGGACAGAAAGAAAGTCCACACCAAATACCAAGTCTGCATTCTGCAAAGTCGTAGTACATTATTTTGTCCTATAATTAATAGTTTTCGCAGCGCACGCGATATAGATGCGAAGATTTTTGGTATTTTTTTCACACCTTGGATTACATTATTGGAGTTTTAGTATGGATCTCTAACTTCTCTAAGTCTCACCGGGGATGGTTTAGCTTTCCAACAGTAAAAGATTTTTTCAAATCGGTCAAGTAGTTTCGGAGCCTATTCAATTCAAACAAACAAACAAACTATCAAATCTTTTCTCTTTATAATATTAGTATAGATATAGTTATATAAATTACCCGTTATAATACAGATGTTGTGAATTGCTGCAATTGTATGATGCCTCAATACTATCGGTGAAAGGATGGATCATTGCTTATTATTATTACCAGTAGGCAATCTGTCTATAAACGTAAACAGAAATATGATTGTTCTGCGAAGTAAGATAATATATCTGTATATATCTGTAAAAGAGAAAGTTTGTATATATTATATCGCTAAACTCAGAAAATATTTGACCGATCATTATGAAAATTGGTATGTATATGTATATTTTTACGGAGAGGGTTTATATGCCAATTGATGTAACTCGCCACTAGGCGAGGCTGCAATATACTACGACTACTTCAAACAAACCAACAGGCTTACTAGTTAGCTATATATCTGAATGCGTATTAGCTAAAGGGAAATGGCGTGATGATATGTATGTATGTATGTATTGGCTAAATAGTAATAATTTGTGTCACTGCTCATGTTCTTAAAGTATCTACATGTTAATTTTATGTGTACCTACATATCTTAGATTTGTTTTGTTAGCGAGCTTTGATGTAATTCTATCTCTGCGATCATCCAGGGTGATAGGACAAAGTGGGATTTAAAACACTACTGTATGATGGATACTATGTGACTTTACAACTTCAACTGACTTATGTGTGTACACTGTGGTCTTAGCTAGGGTGACGCTTGGCGTATCCAAAACATAATAGTTTCTTATATTTTTATAGTAAGGGAAGCCATTTATACACACCGAGCTTGGATCAACGTCAACCTGCATTGGGTAACTGCAACTACCAAGAATTTCTTGAAAAAAATTTGCAGTTAACCTTATAAAAGTTTGTATTCAACCCTAAATACTTGAGAATTTTTCTTAAAAATGTATGACATTTTGTTATTTAATTTTGCACGCCTCATAAGCGAAGCATTGAGGTCTTGCTCTACTCTCGATATATAAAAATCAAGCACTTTTTAAACCTGAAAATGATTGTATTTTTCTCACATTGCACTTATAAGATAATATTATCTATACATATAATAAATCAGTAGAAAACCCGTGTCTGTACATTTGATAAATTTATTAAAAAATGAATCTAGGCAGTAAGAAAACACTAACAGAAAACAAAAAACATTTTTTGGAATTTCATGTCTGTCTGTATGTCTGTGTGTCTGTATGTCTGTATGTCTGTAATCGCTAATCTCCGAAGTTACTGAACGGATTGTTTCGCAGTTTTGATAAAAAGATTAAGCCCAATTCAGAGCAACATTTAGTCTTTGTTTCATTGAATTCTGATCTCTGTAAAAAAAGTTATGGTCATTTAAGTTTTTAAAATCACCGCTCGCCTTTTATATCACTAGAAGGTTCAATTCAAAATAATTATTTTATTTATCTATAGTGTAAGGAAAATATTTGTATTACTTAATATACAGGGTGGAAGTGGATCTTAGATGGATTTTTTTTTTATCCGAATCGATTTTTTTTCTAGCCTATCATTACAAGTAGGACTAGCAGGGTTACCTGTCTTTGTTTTCGGGAGCGGTCCCCTTCTACCCTGTATAGTAGTTTCATCAATTCAGCTCATATACATCCCACTGCTGGGCTCAAACCTCGAACCTCGAAGTTGAAGGAAAGTTGACATAATATATAACATTAGTCAGGTAGTCAAAATAACTATTAAAACTATTTGTGATAAAAAAGAATGTTTTAATTAGTTAATAATATATAATTTAGCTATAAATTAGAAAATGCATGATTTATTTAGTTTGTTAAATG
The DNA here is from genome assembly GCA_905163515.2 of Lymantria monacha. Taxonomy (NCBI): domain Eukaryota; kingdom Metazoa; phylum Arthropoda; class Insecta; order Lepidoptera; family Erebidae; genus Lymantria; species Lymantria monacha. The sequence continues at coordinate 18,520,727 of LR991094.1, read as the reverse complement.
AGCAATAGATGGCGCTATAATTTAGTTTAAAATTTTAAATCATGTTTTCGTTATATTTTTAAAAACTACATTTTTAAAAACTACATTAACTTCTTGAACTTAGTAAAGGTAGGTAAGTAGGTTTGGGTGGAAAGATCTCAGCACTCACATAGCCTCATAGACATCTGCAACTAACAACTAAGTCAAACACGAAAAAGAAAAGTAAAGTCCACATCATAGTGCGTACAAAACGTACATTCTTAGTTAAGATGCTACTTTGGGACGAGTATGCAAAGTGCACCCTTTTTTGCTTTTGTTTGGTAGGCTATAGTCACAATGGACACAGCCATTCCTTCCAGGGTAACAGAAGGGCGTCGTGTGGCCCCATAACTCATCGTGTTCTCTGACCAAACCATCAGACTGGGCTCTGGTACCGCTTACTTGACATCCGTGGCCGGTCCGTAGATCCCTTCCAGGTATCGTCTCCGTCTACATCCCGGCAAACAACAGTGTAGTATCGCCCTCATGCGGTCTCTGCGGGTGGTAGATTAATTCCCATGGTCTATCTACCTGCGACCTCAGTTAGGATGGCAACAGGTGCAGGTACCGCGCCTGTGACGTCCGATGCGCCGGCGGCAGAGTGTGTCAGCATGGAGAGTCTCCTCTGTGACACGCTCCGCCGCCTTTTTCTGTGGGACGACTGTCTCGCAAAAGGCGGCAACCGAGTCCGAGTTCCTGACGCTATCGAGCATCGTCTTTGCGATAGTCGACAGTACCAGTTTGGCACCAATGATTGCGATGAGTGCACGGCGCTGCTTTGCCCAGGCCACGCAAACTTTAAGCGTCTGCAGCGCTGAGATGATACCCTTAAGTAGGCCTGTAAAAGTCATAGCCCCATTCGTTTAAGTCTTTTGCTTTTAATGATGTTATTGTTTCACAGTCTTTCAAATCCTTTGACATTATTATAAAATATAAAAGATATCCATCTGAAGATATTCTACGCTACTAAAATGCGACATGAACCAAGAAATTCATTTTTATTAATTCTTTCGTAATGAAAGCCATTGATTATACATTTATCCGTGAGGTTGCGCAGTTAGAATACAATTCACCAACCGCTTTCTTACCCGTCGATCACCCACGAAACGACTAAAGGACATCATACATATCATACATCTATGGAAGAAAAGGAAAACTCGAAACAAAACCCTATACCAACACGTCTGACCAGCGTGATATAGTAGGTCAATTTCCCTCCCTTTATGGACGAGGCTTGAGCCCAATAGTGGGACGTATATAAGCTGAGATGATAGACGCCCATGTCCCCTGAAAAGACTAATCTGAGCAGAGCAAAATGAGGAGATAGAATAAAATAACTTTGGAAGTAACTACGTCAGAAACTGCAGCTGCATTACTTCTTGGTGGTAAAAGAGCTTTGTTTAAAAAGCCGATAGATTTATGCACATTGTTTATAAAACCGATAGATTTATAAAGCAATGAAACACCGAGATGTTCAATAACATGAAACTGCGACACATTCTAAGTGTTTTTTGTTTTATTGTGTACGGTGGTAAACGAGCAAGCAGCAAGTTTTTTGGCAGGCCATGGTCTGGATATACGCCTTGCATTCCATCCGCGTGACCCCATAATCCACCGTTTTCCCTCGCCATCACCATTGGGCCTTTCGAGTACCATCCCCGATGACGCCCCGGGCCATCGGGCTTCACCCTCACGTGGTCAGCCTCTCCGCGGGTGACGGACTATTCCCCGTTCCAGTTACCCGCGGCTTCGGCTAAGGCAATTAGACGCAGGAAATTGCGCCTGCACCGCCCCGCCGCCTCTTACAAATGTAGTGGAAATAACACATTGCCACTGTCAGACGTTGCTTTTCTGCAAGAGTGGGGTACTAGGTCCGACTGGGGGTTCGGACCGGCCCGTGTCTGTAGAAAGAATACTATCAACTGTGGCTTTACCACTATTAGTGTTGTTATTAAGGATTGCTGTCTAATCGTTTGTGTTGATTGGACAATGATAAATAAATAAAAATCGTAGAAACCGTAGATCGAGCACTACGAGATCGTAATGAAAAGTCAATGGTGCTTTTCTTTGGAGATTTTCGGCAAATCCTTCCTGTTAAAACTCGAGGAAATAGAACTGATGAGATCAATGCTTCACTGAAGTATTCTTATCTTTGACCCCAAGTAGGAAGCTGACCCTAACCATCAACATGCAAGCAAAGCCAAGTTTACCATTCACATTAGTGTCGCCCAAATACAAGACCAAGACTTGCTGCAAGAGTTTCGCAGTGCTCCCTTAGACATGATTTTACAATTTTCTTAGCAAAGAAAGGATTGTTAACATTTCGTATTCTTACGAGTAATACCAATACACGGAAGAATAATAGCCCCACTTCCGTTTAGTGGTATGTACCTAATTATTGATAGTTGTACAGTTACTGCCACTAGATGAATAGAATTTCATTAATTTTGTTGGATTTTTAATGTCTGTGTAAACAAGTGACTTTGTGCACACATGCTTAAGAATTTGCCGATGTTTTAAAGAAAATTGGAGAAAGCGTCCTCCTTGATGAAAATAATCAAGTGGCTGCCAGAAATACTTGGTCGAGTTTGTTGTTTGAATTTTTAAGTTTCAAATAGGGGTGCATAGTAAAACTGAATGTCACGCGGACGAAGTCGCGGGCATCAGCTAGTTATAAATATGTCAAGAAAAACATTCGTTTAAACGTATTTGATATTTTCAAGAAGCTCTTATTTTGTTTAAAGTAAGAAAATAGTTCATTAAAAAAATATTTGCGGACGTCGGATAAAATATTCCGGATCTGGCACGATCACGATCGTAAAAATTAATGTATCAAAATATTTCTTTTTTTAAAAGCTTCATAATCGCCACTCGCTGTTTCCTTTCGAAAATGGCTTGGTAATTCTTTGTCGTTTAATTGCAATTAATAAAAAAAACATCCCATACAGCCTATTGTAAACGAACAGTTATGCTTAGTACTACGTCGAGAATTGCATCAAATTTCAAATAATTTTATTTTTCCTTCATTTTCATTTATGGCATTGACTAATAGTAAATGATAAATAATATAAAAATTATGAGGCGTGCACTTTTGGATTTGCCAAATTATTTTTATTTATCTTTGATGTTATTACAAGCTACTACTAACACATTTAAAATATAAAAGTACACCAGTTGCGATTGCCATAGATTCATCTAACTCATAAACGAGTATAAAAGGGTGACACTGATACACCCTGCTGTTTCTTTATATTTAATGTTATTAGGCCGAAATGGGTTTGCTTTGAATCAGATCAGGACAGGCCCTTTTCATTGTAAAGCAAATGATAATGGTAATGGTTGGGCACCATGTTGAGTTTTATTGTAGTTCGTTGATGTTAGAAGACATGGAAATGACACAGATATAAATATGTAGTATTCAGTGCAATGTATTTTAAGTAACCTAATATATTATTTTATAGTATAGCATGATTCGCTAATTAAAAAGGACTTTTTTGGACTATTCAGTAACACATCATCATCATCACAGCCCATAAATGTCCTCTCGGGCCTCCTCTATAATGGGAAGGAAATTAACCTACTATACCGTGCTGGTCAGATATGTTGGTATATGGTTTTGTTTCGAGTTTTCCTTCTCTTGCATAAATGTTACATGCGTTTTGTATCCCTTAGTCGTCTCATACGATCACCCACGGGTAAGATATGGGGTGGTGAATAGTATCCTTACTCCATCATCACACGGATGACTAATTAAGAATAATGTTATCACTTCTTCTCTTTTTCATGGGTGTGAAACTAACAAATAAAGGAAAATATGTTAATGACAATACGAAGAGAAGGAAAATTCTGTTGCTCTAGCCAGTGGGATATTACAGGCTATTTTCTTTTGCTTATGGTGAGGACTTGCGCACAAATGTAAAATAAATATGACCTTTAAAAACATTAAAAAGTCCGTAAACTAGGCAAAAGTACCTGGACGAACAATCTTTACTTTTTTATTTTGGTTACTATTAAAGTAATATAGTTATATACTAGCTTTTGCCCACGACTTCGTCCACGCAGAAGTCATCTCTGACAAAGTTAAATAGAAAAAGCAATGCAAGGTGTTAAAGGTTGTCGCTAGGACGATAATCAACAGCGTCAGAAACTGGAATGCGGTCGCCGCCTTCTGCGAGTTAGTTGTCTAACGGAATTAGGCAATAGGGTGGGTCCAAGAGAAAATATTCTTGGTCAACCTAGAAGTGGCTGAACACTCTACCGTCGGTGCTTTGGGCGGTGCAAGCGTAAGTACCTGTATTGAGGTTCACTGCATGAGGGCTTCGACTCGAGACGATACCCGGTTGAGGTGGCCCGCCCGCATAACGTAAATGTACGTGTACGGTGCGCGTGTGTCTATATACCATAGCCGGTCACTAAAGAAAAAGGTGGTTCAAAGTTCTATTCATTCTACAAATTATATTGCCATTAATATACTATTTAAGGTATGACTATGGGATAAAAATATAATTTTCGCCACCCTTTAATGGACTGTTTTGTTTCACCAGCGGAGTTGCCTCCTCTCTCTCCTCTCTTGTCCTCGTTACATATGATTTCTTATTTGAATTATAGAGTGAACATTTTTGAAGTTAAATTTAACCTGCATCATAAACCTTGCATTAACTTAACCTGCATCTTGCTATTAGGCAAGAACCTATTGCCGTCTACTATGTGTATCGTGTGAGCTGTCACGCCGGCACTGGCCGCCACAACGGCACTGGTGCGGTGTTGATGGAGAGGGAGAGAGAAACACGTGTTTATTTATTTTTATCGAGGAATATTTGTACGTAATTTGAAAAGAATCGATAAAGAACTTTATCTCCCCATACACACTTTGCCGCTTTGTTACACCCCCTTCAGGGTGGAATTCATAAAATCCTTTGATATTGAATCTCTATGTCATAAATAAAAACGTGCTTCAAAATTTAATGTTTCTAGCTTTAATAATTTCGGCTTGGCGGTAATGAGTCGATCAACCCGTTTCACAGGCCTAATTTACACAACCAGAGGGTGAAAATTGACAAATGCCGGATATTACCCTAGAATAATTGATTCGACTCGTAATTTGAAAAGAATCAATAAAGATTTTTTTCTTTCCATACAAACTTTGGCACTCTGATCCACCCCCTTAGGGGTATAATTTCGTAAAATCCTTTCTTAGTAAATCTCTACGTCATATAAAGAAACCACTGGCAACATTTCAAGTTGCCAGCTTCAATAATATCGGCTTGGCGCTAATGATTTAATTAGTCGTCCAACCCGCTTTGCAGGCCTAATTTACACCCCCAGAGGGTGAAAATCAACAAATGCTGAAACACGTGTTTATTTATTTTTACTGAAGATAATTTGTACGTAATTTGAAAAGAATCGATAAAGATTTTTTTCTCCGAACATTTTTTAAATTGACATAACTTTTTTATTTATAAACCAATTTACATAAAATAAAGCCTAAATGTTAAGTGAAGCTTACCATAATATGATATAATAGTGAAAATATATATATAATAGTTACCATATATATAATAGTGAACCGCGTCTAAATCTTTATTGTGGTAGGACCACGCTGTGGACAGTTCTCTGTCTACAGCCGCGGGCCGGTCCGTCCGGGGTAGTACCACACTCTCGCAGAAGATCGACGTCTGAGTAATAGCAATGTGCTATTGCGCTTCGTTCGGTGAGCGAGAGAGCCGGAAGCCTAACTGGGGTGGGTTCAGAGTTGTATTGGTAGGCAGCGGCCTAGCTATACCATTGGCAAAGGTCCATGGGCGGCAGTGACACTTACCATCAGGTGTGCTGTCTGCTCGTTTGCCGCCATAAGCAATAAAAAAAAAAAAAAAAAAAATCGGATAAGCCGTTTCTAAGATTAGTGTGCACAAACACACAGACAAACAGACAAACAGATAAACAGACAAACAGATAAACAGACAAAAAATTTAAAAATCATTGTTTTGGGTTCTGTTAGTGTTGATAAAGGTCCCAGTAATATTTTTTTTCATATATCTTCCATGTACAGACAGCGATCCGTTACATTTTTATTATATGTATAGATTTCAATGCATGGAAATATTTATATAAAAGTGTAATAATAAATTTTAATATAAATAATTAAAAAAGTTAAAACCTTTTGAAGTTATTAAAGGATAGGGCATGTCTTATCTCTTTCTACAATAACGAAGTTTATTTAGCGCCAACGCGGATTACTATTGTCGCATTTTTGTATTGCCCTGTCTTATTAATAAAATTGAAATTGTTTTAACTATAATAACAAAAAAAAATATTACGTTGTTTTTACAGATCGATATAGCTTTTAGTCAATTTTATATACGTCATTTATAAATATAATAGTCTAAATCTCATTTATATAGTCGTCTACTTTCAAAAATGCAAATTTAAACTGTTTTATAACGTTCATAAAAAAATCCGAACAGTTTTGAAGATGCGCTGATAGAAGAGAGAATTAATATTTATATATAATGTAAATATATTTTTTTATAATGTAATTTATATGTATAATATAAATGAATATAACAAGTAAATGTATATATAAATTTATGAATCACAGAATAAACTTTGCCTTTCTCGAACACGAATTATCGTGTATACCATAAATTTACACATAATGCTAGCTGCTTCTGTAAAACAAAAAACAATTGCAGCCTGCACGTTGTATTTATTAATGGTAAATTGATGCTGATTGACATATCATAGTCTGAAAAAATGTATTGATTAATCTTTTATGAACTGGTTAGATGCCTTGCCCTTATTCAGAAGGCTAGGTAGCATGTCCTTGGTAACTTGTCTGCTATATAATTGGATTAAAATAAAATAAATTAAACTTCATTGTTAATTGTATACAGTACAAGTTTTTGAACAGTTATAAATTTTTTTTAAAAGGTTCATTTTGCACATTACTTAAAACTTAAGTAACGTTTTTCTTTATTTTGATGAATCAAAATTAGGTTTTTTTTAAAAGTATTTAAGTAAAGTTTCTCACTTGCTTTAACTTGTTCCGATATCATTAGATAATTTATTCTTTGGTCGTAAAATACACGAGATTCTAACTATAGTAGATAGGAGTATTTTTCTCCTCTACACACCTACAATTTAAGGCAATCTACTTGACATAGAATGTTAATGATTAATTGACGTTATGAATCGGATTAAATTGCCTTAACACCTAAAATTTATGTTCTGGTTGAAAATGGGTAAATAAAGTACTATTTAGCCAATAATCAGATTTTTTTGTTTTGGATGGCACAGAGAACTATCCTTTCTGGGAATCGAGCCGATGGTGCTTAGTATAGAAGATTACTACTTAAATAATAACGTTATTTATATAGTTGCATCAGTAGGATACTTCACCACCGTAACTGAAACTAATATCCAAATCATAGGTTTTCAATCTTATTTTGTTCACAGCTTATTTTGAAAAACCTTTTTGTCTAGAACCTTATTAAATATAAATATATCGAAAAATGCGAAATCTTGATACCGCTATTTTTTTTCAGGATTATCTACTGCTTGCTGATAGTCTGAAATACCTAAAAGAGGACATTATTGCCTGCGTTTATAATCTATGCTTTAAGTATCACTGCGTAGAATTCTACGCTGTGATTCTATGCAAGGAATTTCTAATAAAAGCATTTTCTAAGTAAAATGTTCCACTTTCTCAATAAATCCGGAAGGACTACTATTTCAAAATTTGTTCGTCCCTCCTAAGAGTAATAAATAATTAATTAATACATTATAAAACATTATACACTCTTGTAGCACTAATTGTAGCATTGAATGAAAAAATTGTAATAATGGTTAAATTTATCGATTCCAGTGAAACAAGTTAAAGGTTCCCACTGCATGGCAGTTCATACAGTTTAATATTCAAGATAGGACCGGTCGTTACGTCGATAATTTAGTATGGAAATGACTAAATAAACACAGATATGACTGATAGCGTACCCTGTTGCCGAATGTGACGTTGAAAAGGTAAACTCTGCATAAATATGAGTATTAGATAGCAATAATTACCTCCTCAGCGTATTTTAACAAATATAAGTCAGTCCACTGCCTATTATTACTGTTGACTAATATATATTACGTCACATGTCTTCTATTATCTCTATAAGCTATTTGGTATGACCATTAATAAAACAGGTTCTTCTTAAGCTGTATCGTAGACTTTGCGTGCTGTCTAAAGCACAGAAGTCATAAGTGACAGTGTAATTAAGATACTCATAATTTCAGATACGTCGATTTCGAAATCAAATTAATTAATTATGTATATAGGGAATATATACGAGGGCCGGTTAGAGGTTAGCGTAATAGTGTTGTTACTTTTTTAAACTAGTAAATTGCAAGAATATAATATAAAAATTTGTTTAAGGACTGACCATATACAATGTATTTTTTTATATAGAATCATTTTGTTTCTGTACTGGCAATGAATTTGATCAAAAATATGGGTTAAAATTTAATAACTAATACATATGCAAATTTCACTTCGTATCATATTTACGTCTTTAAAATTTTACAGTTAGAATTGTATTAAACGATGACACAACCTTGTTATTTAAATTACTGAAATTTAGCATTTAATATGCTTAATTATTTATAAAACCCGATTACGAAGTGAAAAATGATGTCACAAGCGGGATTCGAACCCGCGCCTATTGGGATTCCGGCCCAATCGTGCTGCCACTACACCACCGTGACTTATTCTAGGACATGCAAATTTCACTTCGTATCATATTTACGGTACGTATTTATTACTACCCGACAATGTTTACACATTGTTATAGGCTTAATACTTAAAACTTTACAGTTAGAATTGTATTAAACGATGACACAACCTTGTTATTTAAATTACTGAAATTTAGCATTTAATATGCTTAATTATTTATAAAACCCGATTACGAAGTGAAAAAGCAATGTATGTAATGTGTGTAGTGGCAGCACGATTTGGCCGGAATCCCAATAGGCGCGGGTTCGAATCCCGCTTGTGACATCATTTTTCATTTCGTAATCGGGTTTTATAAATAATTAAGCATATTAAATGCTAAATTTCAGTAATTTAAGTAATACATAGATTAAAGAATACTGAACTAATACTGTGCGAGTATATATAAATCTGTAATAACGATGACTTGTTGCACGTCCAACATTTAGTCTTCCCTTGACAATGAAGGCTGTAACTTGTTCGAAACGTCGGAAAATTAAAAATTAAATACAACGGGATAGAATCCGTAAAAATGGTTTTATTTCAAATGTGATACTCGTGTACACATTAGAAATCAATACACCACAAGAACACATATGTATTATGAATTTCAACACTTTAAGTTAATCCAATATATTATCACCGGATCAGAGCGTGACCGCTACTGAGAGGCTCTGGCATGAAACTCAGCGGGTTTGTCTGCTATATTTTTACTGACTTATTTTATATAAAATTGTATACATATTTAGTAAGTATTAGTTCTAATGTTGTGATCTTCGAACCACGATATAATATAAAAATCAAATATAATTCAAAATATTATATATAGCTGTGTGGTAGCGGCTACGAATACTACCAACACTTACTTTGCTTGTGGATGTCGTAAAAGACGACTAAGAGACTTAAGATGATCTGAGCCAACTGTCCATCTAATGCCGTTTGGTCAACAATTACATTCACAAGGAGTCATAAAACTATTGGCAATTACTTTTACAATATGTACTATGAAAGAAGAGTACATATTGTATCGACCCCAAGTAATTGGGATAACAGTGGGAGAGTGATGAATGTAAAAGATTATGGCTAGATCAGATCCGACAAGTGGCAACCGATTACGATTTAACTACTATAGCAGCCATCACTACTCTTTTATATTATAATTCCAGAGCTCCAAGTTGGGATTGAACCCAATATCTTTCTGTTTAAATAATCATCTGTCTTATCTGTGAAATAATATTGATATTATTTCAAAACGTAATTCTTAGCAAGTAACATTATTCACCTGTTTTTGTAGAAGAAGTGAGACGTTTTAAATACATAATACTATATGTATAGTCCTTGCATCGCAATAACATTGTTGTTAGTCGAATTGTGAGGCTGAGAGGCATGTCGCCCGCAGTTCAGTTGCGGTTAACCGATGCGGGCTGACGGAATTTCAGAAACTGACATTCGTCATTTCATGAATACAAATTCTTATATTACATCTTATTATATTACAGTTAAATTTAGTAGCTTATAATTATAATACAAGAATACCCATAATAAACCTGAAGAAAGTTTTACGAACTAAAATAAGCTTTTATATGTTGCGCGCCATAAACATTATATTAGAAACATTATCTAGAATTACTAATATTTCGCATAAAAAGATTTATACCCGTGTTCGTAATTCATTCGTAACTTGAACTAATGTTGTAATTTCTGACGGCAATATTGACGAGGTGCATGAAGAACAGTTAATATTCAATCATGAGATCCATCTCTTTTAGTTTCACACAGAATAAAAAATATACTGATATGATTGAAAAACCTTTCACTAATAGGTAATTATATTCCTGTGCTATGTAGACTACATTGTATCTCGCGAGGAGTCTTAAACAATAGTTAATTATTTTAAGTTAATAGTGGTAGGACCACGCTGTTGACAGTTTTCTGTATACAGTCGCGGGTCGATCTGTCCTGGGTAGTACCACACTCTCGTAGAAGATCAACGTCTGTGTAGTGGCAATGTGCTATTGCGTTTCGTTCGGTGAGTGAGAGAGCCGGAAGCCCAACTGGGTGGGTTTGGGGATTCTATTGGTAGGGAGTGACCTAAGCTATGCCCTTAGTATTGCAAAGGTCCATGGGCGGTGGTGACACTTACTATCAGGTGTGCTCCTTGCTCGTTTGCCACCTTAAGCAATAAAAAAAGGTCTGGTATCGCTAAACTAAAATGAATAAAAGGAGATTATAACTAGGCTAGTAACCATTCCTTCACCAATTATTCTTTAATCAGTAGTTAATTTTCTTTGGTGATCTTACTACAAAATTAGCTATCACAAAAATTATATATTCAAGTTTCAAAAGTTTTTTTAAATTACAAAACAATTCACCACCTTCTATCGTATCCAATGGGGTCGTACAAGATGATTTAATAAAATAATATATAGAGCCTGAACTGAGATGACGATATAAGGTTCATATTCCTTTTCTTTTCAATCATATACATCTTACTATTGACCATGGGCATTCTCTGGATAAGGAAAATTAGTCTGCCATATCACGTTAGCCAGATAAGTTGACATAATGTTTTCATTTCAGTGAGTTTTAGCGATGTTATCACATACCGCTTAATCGATTTGTATAATACCCGTGATAAAGGAAAGAGTGTTGACCACGGTTTTTCCTAACTGTAGTGTCGTGTGTTTATGCCACACGGTTAACAACACGGGTTATGTACATTATACAAGGTGGAGATGATAATGCGACAATAAATGAAAACGACTTGATCCGTACAACCCATACCTTTTCGAAAACCCGCTTGTGCATCCCATATTTTCTTGTCAGTTACTTTCACTACTCTTTCAATCAATACTTTCGCATACAGTTTGCCGACAATGCTAAGGAGGCTTATGTCCCTGTAGTTTGCACAATCTTGCTGGGAACCTTTCCCTTTGTACAGAGGTACAATAACTGCCTTACACCAGTCGTCAGGTACTTGGCCATTAGTCCAACAGAGGTTGAAGAGCTGGTATAGCATGTTAGCTATGATATCTTGTCCAGCCGTCAGCATTTCAACTGTAATCCTATCGTATCCTGCAGATTTACCAACTTTCATACCTTTCAGTGCGTTCATAATTGCCACCATAGTTATGCCGTCTCCATCCTCAAGATCTCTTTCACTCTCAAATGATAGGTCTTGTGACTCTTCTCTTTCAAATAAGCTTTCCAAGTATTCCTTCCATCTCTTTAGTACACATTTTTCTCTATTCACTATCCTTCCATACTTATCCATGATCGAGGCATGCTCTGTACTTTGAGCTTTACCTCGAGCTAATCATATCGACTTCCAGAAAATCTTTAAGTTGGATTAATAATCCTGCGATAATCTTCTATCATACTCGTCTTTTTGATCCTCTTTCTTTCTTCTGACAATTTCTTTCACTACTCTTTTTCTTCTCTTGTACTCTTCTTTAGCTATATCTATATCATCATTCGTTGCCTTTTCCATTCTCTCATTGGCTCTGATAGCAAGCCAATCTATCCAGGCTTTCTTCTTCTCACAAACTGTACTCTCCACATCTTTATCCCACCATGCATTCTTCATCTCATTTACTTTCCTTCTTCTGGTCACGCCACATATTTCTATAGCAGTATTTATCACATTCTCTTTATAAGTCTTCCATAATTCTGCCATATCACTAATATTAACCGAATCATACAACTTTTCTGTCAGTTTACTTTTGTACTTCTCTCTAACAATCTCATCTTACAAATTTTCTACTTTTATTCTTTCTAGTACACTTGTCGGGTTATGTATCCGGTTTCGCCACATTTTTACGAGACCACTTATTTTAGTCATTACTAGAAAGTGGTCTGTATGGATACCAATACCGCGATACACCCTAGTGTCTAGAACTTTGCTTCTAAGTCTTTCATCTACTATTATAAAGTCAATCATATTCTTTCTTACATTCTTTGCTTCACGTGTATACATATGGATCTTTTTGTGTGTGTATACATATGGATCTTTTTGTCTGCATATTATTGTAACTAATGTAACCTAAACTGAAATTTCTCTTACGGAAAATTCCATAATCATTTATTATTATAGCTTATACATTAACCATGTTATTAAGGATTACGTCTGAAAATTTAGCGAGAGTTTTTTTCGTAGTTTCTATCTGATACGGAACAAACACACAGACAAATATGCAAAAAATATAAAAAAAAAATTGAGAGCTATTATTTCATTATATCTCTAATGCACGTTTTTAATTTTGTTACAGTTTTATTATATTCTATAATAATATTAATAGATAGAATATGATTGTTGTAATGATAAAAACGATATTTAAATTATGTCTCAACATTTTATTAGGGTCCAAGATTGTTTTTATTGTTACCCGTTTGAAAAGTTCAAAGCTCTATTTTCGACATGACAAAAAAAATGTAAGCCGTAGTATACGTTGAATAATGTATATGCATGTTTCTTCACCTTCGTAATTGAATAAAATAAGACGTCCATTTTATTGTCACGATTTTAAACTTAATTTAAAGTCAAAATCATTTGAGGTCTACGACCTCAAATTGCTTTAGACTCAGCTGTGTCACTGGGGCGTCATCGAGATAAAATAAAAAGTTAATGTATTACATGAGTCGCATTTTATACAGTCAAATAGTACAATAAAAAATGGTAATTTGTACATTCTTAGTGATGTAACATTGTTTTATGAATTTTGTCTATACTTAGCATTATTTATTTTTAAAATGATGTAGGTATTCATATGAAAGTAAATAATCTGTATCTTAATACATATAAATATGTTCTTTCTTGACTTGGAAAGCGAAGGGCGGTGACTAAACTGATTACTAGACTTCATTGATCAGTTAATATGTCAAATTTGCAATCACCACACATTCTTCATTTAATGTCTATTTAACTATAATTTCTTATACATTGAATTAGGTATTCCATGACTAACCGCTATCCCATAGTTACTTAATTTTTAGTTGCATTTATTCACACATAGAAACAAAAATCTCTCTCCCTTTCTCTTTGACATAATGCCGGTATACGGCAATACATAGAAGAATTTGTACAGCAAACTTAACTAGGATAATAAATACGCAGAAATGGCAATGAAAAAGTCATGCACATTATTAAGGAGAAAATTTCACCATATGGACTGACGGTATTCTAAATGTCGCTGAGAAACATGGCATGTAAAAGTTTTACATAACAATCTCCTGGAAGGGTCTATGTTCAACACTAAAGGTACATTGGTTGATGAATGGAGGAATGGCTGGTTACACTCAATCCCTTCTCGCTATTCCTAAACTGTTTTACTGCCACTTTAAATAATAGGCCAAACTGCGGATAATCTATATCCCTCCAATAAGAAAAGGAGGGTTGTTATACGTAGGTTCCTTCTATGGTACTGGCATGGAAGCGATAATCTCTATGTACCTCGTTCAGCCATTATCTCCTACTGTTTATATTTTTTGAAGGATCACTCTGTTCTTTCTGCATATCCTGAAAGGAATATGGCGTGATGATATGTATGTATGTATATATTTTTTTCATTATACACAGATAAATCGTCTATATTTTTTAAAGCATATTTGGAAGGATATATTAGCTATCTATTATTTTGTGCTATCTGCACAAAATAATTAATCATTTGCCTAACGATATAAATAGAATTGAACAAACTCAAAATGATTAGTTCAAATAGTTAGCTCTTATAAAGCTATAGGGCTTTGAGTTGCCAAACTTACGATTGTCATCTGTAATTAGTCTTGAATCTCAATTAATTATTCTAATTAGTGTATAATATTGCAGTAATGTTTGTATTTCTTTATTCTACCAAAAATAAAGCTCCATTAATGATTTTTTTGTGTTTCCTTTACGGCCAGTAACTACTTAATAGATTACATGATAAAATAAATAGAATACAACTATTAATATCGACATAAACTGATTCAAAAACTTTAATTGAATTGATCACAATCATTATAATGAATAATTCAGATATCAAGTAAATATTTCTATACACCTGTGCTCCTAACCTGTTTTAATGAGATTGCGACTAGCTTGCGAAATTCTTAGTAAAGATTTGTTTGACCGGAGCTAAGGTATTTATACTGAGATAACGTGTAATGTTTGTTTATCAGGTAGTACTATTAAGATTGCGAAATATTGCAACATTGACAGATCTCCCGCTAGTAAATTATACAACAAAATGCAATTGGTCTTTACTTGTATTTGGCTTATGTATCAAATTTAATAAAAATAATTTTGAACGTTATTTAGAGGAGTTAAAGTATATTTTAATAGTTTCATATATGAATGAGAAGCCTGTAAATATCGAAGATAACATCTATTATTCGTGCAATATAAGGCATTGTGAAATTGCAGACAATATTAAAACTTCAACGCTTTAACGTGAAAAATTTAAAGCTTCATAAATCGTTGGTCAAATTATTGCTCTTTATGTGACACAGTAGAATAAAATCGAAACCATTATTTTACAATTTTACTAATACCTTGGTAAAATGTATATTTATTTTTATGTATATTTATTTAACAATGTATTTTAAAATAAAACAATTTTTATGGTTTTTATCGCGTTTGCACTTGATTTTTAATTGCTCGACGTTTCGAACACTTTTGTATTCATGGTCACGAGGGTTGTAAAGTGACAAGAATAAAGACTAAAATAAAAACAAAAGAAGTTTAATTTGAAACGAAAATAGTTCTATTTCAAATGTGTAATACTCGCATAAACATTGTATCGCATATTGTCCAACATATTTTAACTGTGTGGTGATTACGAATACGATATCAGCAACGCTGCCTTTCATAAAACATCTACAGGAATGAATACACGATGTAGTGCTTTCGGACGAGATAGTTGTCTAAATCGCTACGTGGGCAAGTATGCTGTTGATTGCAATTGGTTATATAAGTTTACAAGAAGAATGACGCTACCTACTTTGATGGAGATCCCTCAGGCGAGTTTTACTACTTTTACAGGGAACTAAAACATTGCGTACATTGCTCGTCACCATATGAAGAGCTTTCAGAAAAAAAAACATATTGCGTTTCATCGCAGCTCATGTATAATCCATTGCATGGTTCAAGCTTCCTCCAAAAGTAGAGGCAAATTGACCTACTACATCACGCTGGTCCGGGGCGTACAGGGTTTTATTTCAAGTTTTCCTTCTCTTGCATAGATATTATACCTATCTGCATATTTATATCCCTTAATCGTCTTTTATGACACCTACAGGTGATATTTCAAAATATAGCGAAATATCTTATTTCATAATATAATTAAGAATGACAATGAGTTAAAATATGTCGTTATTAGTAAAGTATGTATATTATCGATCAGAACTGGACGAAGGTTAGTTATTGCGAGGCCTGACGCAAGCATTCGTAGCGTCACGTGCAATTCACCCTCTGCAGTTGGCAGATGGTAAAATTGTACTTAAATATAATAACAGCGACTGTCTGTTACCACATTTATGATGCTATTTCAACTTCGCTTAGGATTGGACGTTTCATATTTATTTATTTCATTTAAGATATTGAAAACAAAATTCGGCTATACTGATATAGTAAATTATTTTTATTTTCTATGTCTATAAATGAAATTTATACTATTAAAATAGGTCAATTACATAAAATAAATAAAATAAATAAATAAATTGGACCGGAGCAATGCCGACAAAACATTAACGTAGTGCATTTTTGAATATTTTGGAATGAATAAGGAACGAATTGTTTTCACACGAATTGTTTTCATTATCATTTATGTGTTAAATACAATATTCATTTATTGCGCTATCGTACACAAACATGAGAATTTATATTATTACATATAAAAAAATTAACACTCCAGAATTAATACAATTATTTTAGGTACATTAAAAATTTTATCTCTCAGAAAAATCGACTTTCATTCATAATTTCAACGACTCTTTCGCCTTCATCATTACCAGCATTATCATTGCCAATCTCTAAAACTGGTAGCTGAAGTAAGAAACGAACAATTTGGATTCGAATCTATTTAAATGTCTAATCCGCATCAATAATAGTTTTGTATTTTGTTGTGCTAAACCAAATTCATTATTTAAAAATTCAATTAATAGACACATGCACGCTCGTGCAAGCGCCCTGCTCTACTTGAACGAAACAGCAGGAGCAGGCAAACATTTTCGCCGCGCAATAGAAAGAGAGGGGAATATTTACGTCTTACGTCCGTCTTACGAACTTTTAATCAGATCGCGAGTTTAACATTTTTTACTCATCCCAAAAACGTGCATAATGCCGCTAAAGAAGTTTTTACTTCAATAATTAATTTTAAAGAAATTTAAATGGTTTTTTTTTTGTAAAATGTGTACTTTTAAATATTCAAGTCCTGTTCTCACTTTACATATAATGTTCACTGTATATTAATAATTAACAACTATTTAAAGTTGTATACCTACCATAATTAATTAAATAGAAAACGATTTCAAATTCATCTATTAAATATGTAGTTCGATTTATAAGAAAAACGAGTAAGTATGTACCATATATGAAGAATTCATAATGAGCCAGATGTGATGCAAGCATAGTAATTTATGATACCGACTTTATATGGCGGCAAAAATATCTAAGTAATATTAGAAGCTATATTCCTTATTCATATAAGATAAGATTAAAATAATGTTAGTTTATAGATTGCAACATATGTGGCTCTCCGCAACCAACCTTTGCATGTTAGTGTGACGTTACTGACTTCTGAAATGATTACATTAATGGATATATCACGTTTTAACGATATTTTAGCCCTGAAATTAACTATAAAAAAGATATGTCTTAATTTATGTGCATTAAGATGTTACGATTATTCAGTTATGTATATATAACTACGAGTATATTACGATGCGAATTAATTTTATGCGTTCCCTTATCAACAAGAGAAAGATCAAAGGAGTTTTATTATAACATTTTTTAAAGTGATAGTTATCGATTTTATCTTAGTGGTGGGGAATAAATGCATTGAAATACATGTATTTTATAATTGTGAAATTTTCAATAGGATTTTTCATAAAATATTTGCACTATAGTTCATCTAATCTAAGAAGTGCATTTTGACATTTCGCATTTTTTAATACACAATAACCTTGGTCAAACGTATAAACATGATTGCAAATAATAAATCTGAAGTTTTAAAGAACTGTTAAGTTATTTACATAATTAACGTTGGGGAGGACTTTTTTGTACAATAATCTAATGTTGAAACTTGTGAAACTATTTTAAAATAAAAATAACATGGTAAATAGTAATTATTATTGACGATCTTACAATGTCACGTCATCACCTTTTATACACTAGTGCTTGAACACTTCCGATTCACAAATATCCAAATAATCGGTGAAAATATTAGATTAATATAATTAATCAAATAGAGATTTTGACAGAGATGTACGTTTCGCGACAATAATTCAAGTAATAGTAGTGAATCTAAATAAATAGCTATTTTTAAAGTCAGTTTTTGTTTTTACTTAACCTAATCCTACTAAATATGATGAATAGATTTTATGCTGAAATAATTAAATTTGTTTAGTATTAATTTATCACTTTATTTTTTCATCTACTTTTTGAAAAAAAAAAAAAAACTGATTATAAATTAAAAACAATCAATATCGATTTTTCACTAAAATCGGATATTTTTGATAGCGATTATTTGGTTCCATACCTAGACAACTTACTCTGACAGCTGTTAAAGTGCACTTCTTAGATTAGATAGATTATAGTTCAAATAAAACGATGATGATGATGATGAAATAAGAAAATATTTACTTAATGATCTCTGATGTTTACGCGAGTATTACACATTCGAAATAAAATTAACTTTTACGGATACTATCGCGTTTGTATATGAGTTTGTAGTTGTAGTGTACACTGCAACAGCTGATAAATGGCATTGTAGTTGATGAGCGTATCATTTTACACCCTTTCTTCAATATATCACACATTTTACTATTGGATATATAATATTTTACTCTTGGACGTCTAGACAAAAATAATACAATATGGTCATACGGGAGGAAGCCAGGGAGAGAAAATAATAATTATATAGCATTAATACTATGTAATCATTATAAATAGATATTAGGAGATATGAATTAGCTGTGTGGTAGCGGCTACGAATACTACCAAACCTTACTTTGCTCGCGGATGTCGTAAAAGACGACTAAGAGATTTATGAGCCAACTCCATCTGATACCGTTTGCTCAATAATTACATTCCCAAGGAGTCATAAAACTACTGCCAATAACTTTTACAATATGTACTATGAAATTTGGGTCTGTATAAAACTAGGTGTCACCAAGGTATTCATGGTTGTAGAATATGCTCCCGTAGGATCCTCGGTGCCATCAGACCTAGAGAAGTTTTGGGATAATGTTAGGGAAGTTCTGGATATGGCAGAAACCAGTGAACGCGTGATTGTATGCGGAGATTTGAACGGATGGGTGGGGACCAAGCGTCCCGACTATGAGGACGTACTTGGTCCATTTGGTGATAAGAGAGTGAACGACGCAGGTAGGCTCATAGCGGATGTATGCATGGAGAGAAACCTTATTGTGTCAAACACATTTTTCCAACATAAGGACATCCACATGTATATATGGAGATGGAATGAACAGAAAAGTATAATAGATTTAATTTTGGTAGACAGTCGCCTCCGAAGCAAAATATTGGACGCAAGAGCCTACAGGGGCCCCACAGTCGCTACGGACCACTATCTCGGTATTGCGAGATTTAGTGGGCTGTTCAGAAAATGAAGGCACTGGCGAGAGCGTGTCCACTTCGGAGGGCTTGAAAGAATAAAGGTTGAAAGGTTGCAAGAAGAGTGTGTAAGAGAAAAGTATGCAGAGGGTGTCCGAGAACGGCTGACGATGGCAAGCCAGCCGCAATCGGACATTGAAGAATGCTGGAGAGTATTGAAAGAGAGTATGGTAGATACAGCGAAAGAAGTATGTGGAAGTTCAAAGAAGCATAGAAAAACAAATGGTTATGCATGGTGGAATGCGGAAGTGGCAGCTTCCGTAGAGCAAAAGAAGAAAGCGTGGCTGGACTATGTCTCTTCTTTGAATCTGAATGACAGTATGACTGAACAGAAGAAAGAAATATATCGTCAATGTAAGAATGACACCAAGGCCTTAGTGAAAGAGAAACGTGATAGAGCAAGTATGAATGCAGAAGATAGGCTGACTAAAAACTTCGCGGGCAACACCAAACTCTTTTGGAGGGAGGTGAAGAGGTCTCGGTGTGGTTGATCAGCCTTCAGAAAGAATAAAATAAGGTGGATGTGGTTTAGTAGAACAACATTCGACAACGGCGTCCTCCGATGACATCAGTATGGATGAAGTTGAATGGGCGATAAGAAGTTTGAAAAATGGTAAGGCAGCGGGCATTGATATGGTGTCTGCTGAGATGATCAAGCTTGGTGGTTCCTGTGCCTGGGAGGCGTTCCTGTTGCTCCTCAATTTATGTTGGAGCTCGGGAATGGTTCCCGGGGACTGGAATAGCGCAGTCATCGTGCCTTTGTTTAAAAACAAGGGTTCACGTTATGATTGCGCAAATTACAGAGCCATAAGCTTGACCAGTTTGGCAGCAAAAGTGTACGGTAAAATTATTGAAAGGAGAATGAGGATGGTGTCTGATGGTTTACTGTGTGAGACACAAGGAGATTTCAGGAGTGGAAGGGGATGCATGGATCAAGTGTTCTCTCTGCGCAACATTGTGGAGAAGCATCTGGCTCTAGGTCAGCAGGTTTTCTGCAGTTTTGTGGATCTGGAAAGAGCATTTGACACGGTTGTATGAAAGGAACTTTGGAACATTTTACCGGAGTATGGTATTAACGGTAAACTCCTGCAGGCTGTGCAGTCCAGTTACATGGGCTGTAGAGCCTGTGTGCGGCTGGATGATGGAATGTCGCCTTGGTTTGACGTCAATATCGGCGTTAAGCAGGGGTGCGTTCTGTCAGCCAGGCTGTTTATCATATATCTGGATAAATGTCTCCAAAGGTTGAACGATATGAATGTGGGAGTCGAGATGGGCGACTCAGTGGTCACTGCTCTGCCTTATGCAGATGATGCAGTCCTGCTGCACAGTCAGCGACTGACCTGCAAATCTTAGTCGACACAATGACAGAAGATTGTAAGAAAAGGGGTCTACGCGTGAATGTGAATAAAACCAAAATAATGGTCTTTGAAAGAGATGAAGACAGAACAGATGTAAGAGTAACAATAGATAATGATGTACTGGAGCAAGTGGATGATTTTGTATATCTTGGATGTGGATTTAGCCAAGATGGAAGGTACACCACTGATATAGAGCGAAGAGTGAATGCGGGAAATAGAGTGAACGGAGCGTTGGGGCAACTTCTCGGTAGCCACCACCTCAGCCAGAAGGCACGTGTACCAATACATAACGCAGTGCTTGTCCCAACATTACTGTATGGAAGCGAGAGTTGGGTATGCAGAAAAGAGTATGAAAGTAAAATTAATGCGGTCGAAATGCGATCTCTTCGAAAAATCGGTGGAGTAAGGCTGACTGACCGCATTCGTAACGACGACGTAAGAGAGCGAGTAGGTATGAAAGAGATTATTGGTGTAAAGATGCGAAAGGGAATGCTCCGATGGTTCGGACATGTGGAAAGAATGCCGAACGAACGTCTGGTTAAAAAGATGTACAATGTGAAAGTGGAAGGATGTAGGTACCGGGGGAGACCGAGACTAACCTACCTAGACCAGATCGGTCATGTACTGAAGGAAGGTGGAGTCAAGAGTCGCCGAAACCGGCGAGCGTGTATGAAGAGAATTATGAATGTTGAGAAAGCGAGTGAAGTATGCAAAGATAGAGTTCTCTGGCATTCTGTTCTCTCTGCCTACCCTGCAAGGGATATGGCGTGATGATATGTATGTATGTATGTGTACTATGAAAGAAGAGTACATATTGTATGGACTCTAAGCAATTAGGATAAGAATAGGAGAACGATGATTAGGAGAAATGACATGGCATTGTAAATAATTTATGTCCCTAAATTTTTTTTAATATATGGGAATAATCATTATTTTATAGCATTATCTGACCTTTTATTTTACAAAATATAATGCCTAACGAAGAAAATGAAAAGTCTGAATAGTATCTTTACCAAATCTGACCAGTGTGGTATAGTAGGTCAATTGACCTTTCATTATAGCCGAGCGTGATCACAGCAATAAGACATATATGAGCAGAGACGAAGATCATAAAGTCCAAAAGAGCAATTCAGTAACCACAGCTCGATTAGTTGTAAAACTTTGTTGCTTTTAAAGACAACGGTAATAAAATTTAGTGATTTACATCAATTGTAATTTTATATATTCCAAAAATAAAAGCTTTTAGTATTTTATTTTTCAACAACAAACAACTTTATGTGCAAGTTCCTAGCTCGAGTTAAATAAATAACCACAAAATTCAATTTAACGAACCGTTATAAAATATGCTGGAGGCAACAAAGTCAAATCGTTTTGCGCGGTTAACCACAACGCTTTCTGTCAGGTAAACCATGGATTTGAGACTTTTACGCTTCAACGTGTATGTATGTAACACTAACTCTTCAATATTTCAAAAATAACGTATCAATTTTTTAGCAAATATTCGAACACCTGTTGAACTCCATTGAGAAATACATCAACGGATCTGATATTGATAAAAATTCTTGACGCTATGACCAGTATTGGTTGAATATTGTTTAAAATTAATATTGAGGTTTAATGCTGCCTCATTAAACATGAAAACTTAGAATTTTTGTTTTATTATCTTCGTTAATATAAACGATATCTTTCTTTTTTTTTTTTAAACTCCAGCCTTTTTTTTTTATTGCGGTGCGGTGGACCTGGTCGCGCCCCGCTAAATCGGTCCGGGGCGACGGAAGAGGCGGCGCGCAACCCCATGGACCCACCCTGCAAACACCTCTTTTCGCCATGTGAGCGGGCCACCGGTACCCGGTATCTTTGTCATCGGTAGCCCGCTCGGCGGTTTACCCTCGCGGGTTCCTCTCGTGTCGATGGCGTCGTCCTCACGCGGTAGCGTCCCAGTTCCTAACGCTGTCGATCATCGCTTTCACGACAGCCGGCAGCGTCAGATCGGCACCGATGACGAGGTCACGGCGCTGCTCATCCCAGCTCGTACATACCTCTAGAGTGTGTTGCGCCGTGTCCTCGTTACTACCGCACTGGTGGCAGGACAGAGTCGACTGCCTACTCACGACCGTGTGCAGGTACTTACCAAAGCAACCGTGCTCCGACAAGACCTGCACCAACGGGAAGGAGAGGACTCCGTGCCGCCCTTCCATCCGTTCCATCAGTACAGGCCGGAGGGCCTCAACGGTAACAACACCGTGTCTAAGCCTCTCCAGCCGCGTAACCCAACGGGCGATTACGTCCCAGCGGGCGTCCTCGCGCCGGGTGGCTATCTCGCTAAGCGATAGGGAGCCACCTTCATCGCGTGCTAAATTAACCCGCCGGTAGAGGTTGGAGAGCATTTCCGCCTCTAGGTCCCATGGGAGTGTTTTGGCCAATGCACATACCGCCTCGGTCGACACCGTGCGGTATCCGCGGATGGTTCTGACCGCCATGGCTCTCTGTGGGCGCCACAGAAAAGCCCTGAGTTGGACGGTCAGAGACCTTGCCCACACAGGTGCACCGTATATGGCCATTGAGTGGTTCACCCCCGCATACAGCCGTCGGCCCTCGAAGCGTCTCATACAGCTTTTTAAATTCCACCCTGCGCTAAGGAAATAATCCTTGTATTTCGGGAGACTTTACAAACATGTAGTTAACGTAGAAAAATTACATCCAGTCTCAGAACAGCACTTTGTGGATCGCACAAAGCATTTTTATTTTATTGTACACAAAGTTATTTTGCGTAGGAATCGAAGCCACGCCACTGGTACGGAAGGTCGATATCTAAACGACTACGGCATCTGTGCAGTCAAAATATTGCTTCTTGAGTATTAAGCTGTTACTACACGGTACAGCTGTTTTAAATCTGTCACTGTCTTATTGTAATTCGAAATCAAATCAAGCAAATAATAATTAAGATAAAATTCGAAACGAAACTATAAGAAAACTCCCTGATCAATGAAAGCTACTGATTGTATATCAATAGGTAATAATTGTTATTGTACATTATTGAAGGGTTGTAGATATATATAGGTATGTATAGGTATTACAATAGAGTAGTAATGATGATAATTAAACTGTAGTTATGTACATATTATGTCATGTAACTATGTTATGTAAGTGTTGATTGGACTGTTGTTGTGTTGATCAAATAAATAAGCTAAATAAGTACGTAGTTAGGTATCTTGAAGGATACGCTATGTCATCTTTCTCAGCTATTACGAGCACCTTCCGTGCGATGACGGATCGATTTCAGAGCACTCAGCGCTCACTACAGTCCGGCTAAAGTTGTCATAGCCATCTGAGGCTAACAACTAAGACACATAAAAAAATGTAGTGACGAAGTAAGAATAAAATTCACCACCCCTTCTTTACTTCACGTGTGTCGTGACGTCTAATGGATATGCTATGTAGATAACATCTACGCAAGAGAAGTAAAACTCGAAATAAATATACTAACACGTCTGACCAGCATGGTATAGTAGATCAGTTACCCTCCTACTGTGGAGGAGGCTCAAACCCACCAGTGAGACATATAAACTGAGATAACTGTAAGTTCCTATTACAGACGATATGAACCTATAACTTATCTCATGCTATCCTGTTATGTGATATCCTAGATTGTGATACCGTTATCCCTTTAAAAGTGTTTTTAAAATAATTAGAGTTTACTATGAGTCACTTCACGCAAAATTACATTCTGCATGAATTAACCCTAATATTAACCCTTACTGGTTAGGATACAACTTATCGTCACTTAGTCATTTCTTGAGGAAGTCGTAAAAACTAGACTAAGGATTGCTATACCAGAGAAATGGGCAGCAGAGCTTACCTGAAAAACTCATGACATCAATATCAATCGACAATTCATCTAACAACTATAGTGATTATATATATATAATATCCTTCCTATAACGAAGTGTAATAGTGGATTTGATGTATCATAGTAAATTTTGATAAGCTGATGAAAAGAATTATATTAAAAAGCTGATATTTTTTTTTTTCATTTTTTATTTAATGGCTAGGAGGTAAAAAAATTACTCTCATTTAATATTCGCTCGAATATAAGTGAAATGGCACCTGATACGAATATTAGTTCTGTAAAAAGATTGCGTTTGGTAATTAATCATATTATAATATTGGACTGCCGCTGTTGTTATCAAACCGAAACTTACATTGAATCATTGCCGTTTATATGTTTCTGAGCTTGTCTAGAAACGTCCCCCGGCTATCCCTAATACCCGACGAAACCAATTTGAATTCAATTTAGCTTTTTTCGAACAAGCTTTTGTTGCCTCCGAGTTGTGTTTACCTTATTCGATTTCTGTAATTTCATTCATAACAAACTGGATTTGGGGTTCGAAAAGCCCATCGGGGTTGACAGGGGCGTTTGAAATAATATTCTCTTTGATAAGAACCGGTTTGCAGCGACATAAGTGGTAGGGTCCGTGCTATCGGGCATAGATTCGAATGGGATTTGTCAATGTGAAGTGACAAAAACTAATTATGTCCCACAATGAGCTGGTTGGGGCAAGGGATAGGAACAGATCGATGTGATATCGATTTCAATAATTGATTGGACTTATATCAATGGCGTGGGAACAGAGCTACAGCTGAAATAAATTATTAATAATTAGTAATGAGTTTTGGACTTATACAGTAGATATATCATGATAATATTATCTGAGGATAATAATAATAATAATATATGTATTTTTTTTTTTATGAACGTAATGTTGGGAGGCAAGTTTTAAGTATGAATGTTGAAGGCTTAAGGGGTAAGGGAAGACCGAAGAAAAGATCGATGGACTGCGTGAAATATGACATGGATAGACAAGGAGTGACCACAGAGATGACGTCTGGTAGATTTGTATGGAAGAAGACATATTGCGTCGAACCCAAATAAATTGGGATAAGATCAAGTTGATGATGACGTATTTTTTTTAATCTAAACTTTTATCCTTGGCAAGGCAAGTATGAATTAAAGCATATATAAATATGTGATTATAGTTCTTAGCATACTATATTGTATCTGTATGGTGACGGAGTAAGAATACAATTCACCACCTCTTTTAATATGGCATTTGACATCAGAGGAACTTGTTATC
Source organism: Lymantria monacha (assembly GCA_905163515.2). Lineage (NCBI taxonomy): Eukaryota > Metazoa > Arthropoda > Insecta > Lepidoptera > Erebidae > Lymantria > Lymantria monacha. The sequence goes on along the minus strand of LR991094.1, from coordinate 18,494,639 downwards.
GGTGTATCATTAAAAAGTTTAGTCTTTACATGGTACATCAATTTGCTATAAAATATTTCAGCATTTAAGGCGTAAATATTTACGGGTTGTCATAGAATTGCATGTAGTAAAATTTATAAACTTACTTTAAGTTTAGTGCCTCTTTCAAGAATGTTGTGGATTATAAAAGCAAATGAATATTAGTTAATTTAATTTAATTATGTTTAAAAATAATCTGTGCGGTGACGGACTAGGTAAGAATACAATTCAACACACCACCACATATGAAAGTATAATAACTTTTATGCAATCTGCCCATTAAAATGATTTTAATCGATTTATAATATCCACAACATGCTAAGATTTATGATCTCCCAAAGCTGTGACAAAATCAATATTCAACGGTCTCCTTGTTTCATTACCATAAGCATCAGACCGGTCCATTACAGGTCATATTCAAATCTTAAGTTCAGTAAAAGTAAGTAATTTGATTTTATTTAACAATGATCATAGAATCTGGTGCTATATCTGGTAGACTGCAGTAGCTCTGTTCTATAATATAATAAAGGATCATCTTCGCTCATACACATCCTACTGATGGGTTCGATCCTCCTCCATAATGAGAGCGCAATTGACCTACTGTACCGCGCTGGTCAAACGTGTTGGTATAGGGTTTTGTTTCGTACTTTCCTTCTCTCGAATAGATGTTATATGCGTATTATATACCTTAGTCATCTCTTAGAATCACCCACGGGTAAGATAGGGGGTGGTGAATTTTATTCTTACTCCGTCACCACATGGACAATATAAATATATACCTTTATATAAATTGTAACGTATTTATCAATTTTCTCATAGTGCGCTGTCACTCTGAGTGAAAGATACAAGACAAACAATAACAAGACTACCTGGGGATACGTATTGTCTCGCTCAAGTACTAATTACATCATCCCATCTTGGTGCTAATAGGCCATTGACAGGCATCCTTTGAATATTAATTGGAAATAACAAAGTATTGTCTTTGGTTTTCGGACTTGGTAGTTCGATGTTCCTGACAGCTTATAACATAATTACGAAGGTGGTAAGGTATTCTATTAAAATATTCTATGGTAAATATTAACTGCTATCTTTTTTTTTATTGCTTATGGTGGCACACGAGTAAGCAGCACATCTGATGGTAAGTGTCACTGCTGCCTCTGGACATTTTCAATGCCAAGGGTATAGCTAGACCGCTGCCTACCATTACAATCCCCAAACTCATCCAGTTGGGCCGCTGGCACTCTCAATTGTCTCTTCTTTTGAATTATATGAAAATATATTTTGTATTATATATTATGGATAATATAATTCATGTGATTCGATTCGATTCAGTTAATTAATAAGTCATTGTATCATAGATAAGAAATACAGTGTGTCACCACATTATAATTTTTGCGGGTATAATGAGGAACGTGCAGTGTGGCGTAGTAGCGACTATGAATACTAACTACCCTTGCATTTCTCGTGGGTGTCATAAAATACTAAGACTAAAAACTTTACATCAACCTGGCCCAATTCAGTCTCATAGCTTTTTCTATAGTAGTAGCCATTAAACTTAAATGAAATTATTTTTTTATTTCGTTTCAAAAAACCAGCAATTGATGATAAAATTACCAAAATATGTGCAGTCATTTTCTCTGTTCAGTTAGTATTTGAATAAAACATTAATATAAATGATAAAGGCTAAAAATTAGTACGAAATGCCGAGATAAATCTTATACGCTTTCATTATATATCTATACTTGTAACTCGTCATCACCATCATCATCATCTCAGTTCATATACGTCCCAATGTTGGGCTCGAGCATCCTCCATAACGGGAGGGAAGTTGACCTACCTACCTATCACTCTGGTCAGACGTGTTGGTATAGGATTTTGTTCCGAGTTTGCCTTCTCTTGCATAGATGTTATATGCCTTTTACATCCCTTAGTCGTCTCTTAATAACACTCACGGGTGAGTTAGGGGGTGGTTAATTGTATTCCTACTGCGTCACCACAGTTACATTATTATTAGTCCTGAGTACTATATGATATTTAAATAAACTTTTTCAATTATATATAATCTTAATCCCAATTCTAACTCAACAGGCAGAACAAAGGTATTGTTTAAAAATATACAAAAGCGTACTCAGTCGAACTTGAAAAATGTAAAATAATCTACATACAATACAAAAATAAATATGGAATACAATAATACAGAGTCATCATTTATTGCCGCTAGGGGCATTTCTGTGAACAGGTATTTCGCAAATTGGTTTTTTAATTATGTCTCTTTTATACATCTAATTTAGGGTTAATCCCGTCTTTTGTACGTTTAGCCTCGAGCACCATATTGCTCTTCTATTGTACATTTTATTAAAGTAACCCCAGGATCATTTTCGTTACCCGCCTTACGTAAAACGAAGGGTTGTAGAAAGTATTCACTGTGCGTTGGAATCTTAATTTAGTTACTAAATATCGTGTTTAATACTGGGGATATTGTGGAAGGATTGTGGGGCTCAGCTACGATTTCGCTTGGTCGACTGTTCGTTATTGACTGTAAACTACTTAGTGCAATGGAACTTTACACTCAATATATTTTTATTAGACGCAGCGTCGAAACGTTCAACGGCTGCTATCAAATCACATTTACACGTTTCGAATACAAAATAAAACTTTAGTAGATAGATATTTCAAATTGGTAGTATTTTTTGATTTGATGTGGGTATGTTGGACATATATACGTCTCTTAATTGTCACTACACTTTCCAATGTATTATATTACTCTATGCACTACACTGAAATTGAACATTAACTCGGTACAAAGAAAACTTTAATATTCTTTAAATTTTAGTTAGAATTGTTTTTTGTTTTAGTATACTACTCGTCATCGTATTTTTCATTTAATATTAGAGTCATATTCACCAGCCCTTTACATATTATTTTGTACCGTACAATCTTCTTCGTTTGACGGTCTACGAACGAGTCTTAAGGGACATTGGCGAAGTTGCAGTTAATCGCTAACAGAAGCCATTCATCAAGAAGAAGAAGAACATTCTTTAAATAGAATATTCAATTATGTAAGTAGATTGTTATGATTCTTTTATAAATTTCTATATAGATTTTAAAATGTAAGTTCTTGAAAAGAATGTTTAGCTAAATTATTTATCTTTATGTAATAATATTTGTAAATGAATTTCTTATAAAGTGGACCAATTTTAATGTTTTATTTTTGTGTATGTTTAAGTGGTTCTTGGATGGATATATTCACGATTGGATACTACTGCGCATTATTGGCTCGGCGATGGAATTCAAGCAATTTTGTTTTTATTTCCTACGTTTCGCGAACGGTATAATATGGCCGCCGAAGTAAAGGATTTACTAACAGTTTTGTTAGGCCAAATTGTAATAGTAATACCTATAGCGTCTTATGAACGGTCTTTCCAGAACATCGATTGATCTAATGTGGGTATGACATGTCCTTTTTAAAACATAGTTAAACCTCGAAAATCATCAGTTACCTACCACTTACCATTAGGACATTCATTATTATCTTCGTCATCGCAGCCCATATATGTCCCACTGTTGGGCTCGGGCCTCCTCCGTAATAGGAGGGCAATTAATCCACTATACCGCGCTGGTCAGACGTGTTGGTATAGAGTTTTCTTTCGAGTTTGCCTTCTCTTGCATAGATATCATCATATGCGTTTTATATCTCTCAGTCGTCTCTTACGCTCACCCACGGGTAAGATAGGGGGTAGGTGAATTGTATTCTTACACCGTCACCACACGGATAATTTATTAGGACATTAATAATAAAGAATATATAACGTCTATTAGCACAGTAATTTATAGCTATTACTTAAGATATGTTTTTCAAATATCCAAAAGCAAGTGACAATAGGTAAATCATAATTTCTGTTTATCTACCAGGCGAGATTATCGTGACTATTGCTGAGGAGTATGAATATCTTCCTTATTATGAGAGACATTCTTTGCATGCTACTTTACGGATTCTATCGCGTTTGTATTTGATTTTTAATTTCCCGACGTTTCGAACACTTTACAGTGATCATGGTCACGGGAGGACTAAGGTGCCTTACGTCCAAAAGTCAAATATTATTTCGTATTACACATACACATACTCGCGTAAACATCAGAAACCATTGAGTTGGCATGCGATTTTATTACGAATTTTTCATGGTGTTGGCGTACTTAGATCATATAGATCAGGTGTTCGGTAATGGAACATAGAAATAAATAGTGACTCGCTCGATATAAATTAGTATATTAAAATAGGCAAATAAATACAATAGAAAGTATGCGTATGCGTTTTGGAGGTTGATCGGCAAGTGTTCGCGAGTGCGGTGGAGGTGTAAAACAGCTGAGCGCCCTCCCTGCACTCTTTACTGCACTCCTGGTCACCTTCGACGTCACAATGGCGAAGACATCAGGTAGTAATGACCGCGAGAAATTAAGGACTGCTGATCATTATATTTTTACTCTATCGTCATACGAAACATATAAATATGTATTTTATCCATCCTATAATTTACCCACCTTCAATCTGTACATTACTACTACAGTTTACCATTCCGGTGTATTATATCTGAATATGTACCTACTATAAATAAACGATTACGCTTCACAGCTATTAAAAGCAAACATTATAAATCAAATGGGAATAATTGTGCTTTGTTTCGCCCGAGGTCAGTGTAATCAGCCTTTTGGTCTTCATTTTGTACTCAAAGCACCGAGTTTATACAACAGTCATTTTTATACACCGTTCCAAATATAAGTGATCAAACAGTCAAAATATTTGTTTTAAATGTTTCGATATACAATTTCTTCATAACACTATGATATTTTATAATACGAGCGGAGTATATTATCCAGGTACTTTAATATTTTGTATTTGTTGTTATTTCTGTGTACTTATATTTTTTTTTAATATTTTAACATACTATCGTATACACGCATTGATTACATTTATTTAGAACAAAGTATACAATTTATATGTATTGGTAACAAGTAATATGTGTATAGATATGCTATAAATTATTCTCTATAGATATTTGGTTGTTTTATTCGATCAAATTGTGTAGTAAATTAACGATTAATAATTATAGCCTTCGAATTGATTGCTTTTTCAAAGATGTTTTAATAATAAATACAATACTAGTTCTAACAACCGCTGGGTGCTAATTTTACTATATTTATAGCTAAGCTTTTTAATTGCATAGGTTTAGCTTTTTTTAAAGTTCGACTGCAAAAACATTTTATTTTGCAACTCATTTTTTTTTACAAATTATATTAGATATTAGCTCTAGTTATATCCGTGTTTGAAATTATATTGATCCATGGTAAACACCCTATTTAAATAGATATTTTAGCTACACCCTTGTTATTATCTTATTCTTGAAGGTGTAAGTCGAAATAGTGACGTACACAGTGTTTCAGTATAAAATTTTTAGTCCTGCGTAATATTTGGCGAGTTTAGTTAGTTATAAATCTGACAGTGGCATTTTCGCCCATTTGGGTAAAATTAAAACGATGAATGTGAGAATTGATTGATAATTTATTACCAAATTATCGATTTTATTGTTCAACTGCATCTCCCATAGAGACTAATAATCAGATAGATTTTGAAATCAGCAGTAAGTTTCAAATCATGCCATCATGACTCTTCCTAGTTATAAGAAATGCGAAATATAATACGGTAATTAAAACGAATACTGCTAAATGGATTACCTTCTAATATTAAATTGATTTAAGTTTAATTAAAGACAAAGAAGGGCATAGTGTGTTATATTTTATTATACTGAAATATCCTAAATATTCTGCGGCATCTAATTTTAGTTACCATTTACTATTGCATAAGCTATTGGCATTGGTGTTAGGATCGGGCACCTGGCTGACGGGAATTTCTTATTTCTTATTGGGAATGTAATTGTTAAACAGACGGTCCAAGTCAATATAAAGCTTCTATATTAGTATAAGTCGGCTTTTACGTCATCCACAAGCACAGTATGGGTTGGTAGTATTCCAAGCCGCACTGTAATAGCCAAGTATATGCATAGATACGTATTAATAATACACCTAATAAACGAATTGAATTTTACATGAAACAAATAATCATAGGTCTATACCTTAGTACAGATAATAATAATAATGTTTAATAATAATAATGTTTATTACCAATAAAGTCATTACATAAAAATTACATAAACAAAGATTCCCAAACTAGGCAACAGAGCCTGTATCTTGGGATTCAGAGCACAAGTTGATGGTATGTAAGACATTTGATCCTAACTCGTAATAACAATAGGTAAGATATTTTAAATTTTAGAAAAAGACAATACAAAACATATAACTAAATAGACATCAACCTATGTGGATATGATGACATAAAGGTTGTGCAATACGTTAAGTGTGCGTGTGTGTGTTTGCGAGTGTGTATGTGTGAATGTACGAGTGTGTGTAAATACTGGTACGGGTGGCATTATTGTTACAAACAGTTTCACAGGTAGGGCGATTTATGTTCCAGAAGATTTTCTGTCGCCTCGTATGATAAGGTGAGTAACCAATTTGTAATCAGTTTTTTACATTTAGGTGCATTACAATTTAGGAGCGCACAGTGCCTGCACACATTATTGTAGGTGTTTGGTTGGGAGAATTTCGGGCTTCTGCGAGCAAGTGAAGAGTACCATTTTGGAGTTGGCATCCTGAATACTCGGCGTGCTGTAAGAGAGTCAAAGTCCTCGCGGTTTAAAAGTACCTTATGTGTTTTTACCGTAGCATTCAAAATATAAAGTTGTCTTACGCGAAGGACTTTGAATTCACCGTAAATGCTATCCGTGGAGTATCTGAAAGGCCTTTTCAGAATAACTTTTAATATGGCACGTTGGGCTATCTCAATTTTTATCATTTGGGTCTTGCAGGCACTACCCCATACCGTGATGCAATACTGAAGGACCGACTGACAAAGCGCTAGATATATTTGTCGCATTGTTTCAGGTGGCGTGCAGTCTCTAAGTTTCTTCACAAGGAATATCATTTTTCTTGCACGGTTAGCGAGAGAAGCGATTTGTTCGTTATAATTAATGTGTTCGTCAATTGTTACACCTAGATAATTTAGAGAGGTTGTGCGCTCTATTCGGGTGCAAGTGCATCTATTGTAGTCCTGAGATTTGACGGAGCTGCAAGAATGTAGTTTCAAATAGAAGTCATTGCTCGGGCCGCCGATACTAGTCTTTGAAAACGCAATGTATTTGGTTTTCTTGGCGTTTAGTGTTAATAAGTTGTTATCGAGCAATGAAGCAATGTCGGTTAATCCTTCCTCGGCAGTGCGATGTACCTGGTCCCAGGTTTCACCGTGGAAAACTATCACAGTATCGTCGGCGTAACTGATGATGTCTGCATCAACCAGAGTGCAATTTACAATGTCATTCATGTACATGGTAAAAAGAGGGGGCCCAAGGACACTGCCCTGCGGGACGCCATATTGGATCTCTAAATCACTGCTGGTGTAGGAGCCCACCTTTACGAACTGTTTACGCCCAATCAGATAACTCGCAAACCACTTTAGAGCCACTCCACGGATGCCCAGAGTCTCCAACTTCTTAAGAAGCAGGTGCACAGAGACGCTGTCGAAAGCTTTTGCCAAATCTAGGAATATAGCTAGACATTTTTGTCCTGTTTCCACATGAGACGAAACCGTGTTTACAAGGAGGGTCACAGCGTCTTCAGTGGACCTGCCCTTTCGAAAACCAAATTGTTTGTCAGATATTACCTGATGCTTTGCCAAATAAGAGACCAGACGGGCGTTCACTATACTCTCTAACAGCTTAGATACTATATTTAATAAGGCTATGGGTCTGTAGTTATCTGGGTGGTTTTGGGCTCCCTTTTTGTGTATTGGAGTCACTGCAGCAGTTTTCCAGCACTCAGGAAAAACGCCAGTAGCTAAGCTGCAATTGTATATGTGCAGTAAGGGTGTTGATATATTTATATTAGTTATATATATATATATAGTATAGTTGATATATATTTGGTTGATGTTGGGTGTTGATAACTATGCATATGCATATACTTTATTTTGTAGCTTCACGTTTAAGATCTCGAGGATGGAGAATGTATAACTGGGATAGAAATTACGAATGCATTGAAAGGTATGAGAGCGGATAAGTCTGTAGGATACGACAGGATTACAGTTGAAATGCTGACGGCTGGAGAAGATGTTATAGCTAACAAGCTATACCAGCTCTTCAATCTTTGCTGGAGTAATGGCCGAGTACCCATAGACTGGTGTCAGGCGGTAATCGTACCTCTTTACAAAGGGAAAGGTTCGCGGCAAGATTGTACTACAGCTACAGGAGTATAAGACTCCTTAGCATTGTCGGCAAACTGTATGCGAAAGTATTGATTGAAAGAGTAGTGAAAGTGACCGAAATGAAAATATGGGATGCACAAGCGGATTTTCGAAAGGGTATGGGTTGCACGGATCAAGTCTTCTCTTTACGATGCATGACGCAAAAATTTTTGGCTAAAGGTCAGAAAGTATTTTGCGCATTCATTGATTTGGAAAAGGCTTATGACAAAGTGAGGAGGAATGAACTGTGGTCGGTACTATCGATGTATGGGGTAGATGGCCATCTTATTCAGGCGTTGAAATCTATCTATAAGGATTCCAGAGCCTGCGTAAGGATAAACGGATCCTACACTGAATGGTTTAACATTGATAAAGGTGTTAGACAGGGATGTGTAGCGTCACCGTGGCTGTTTAACCTATTCATGGATAGCTGTTTGCAAGATTTGAAAAATAATGAATGTGGTTTAAGAATGAATGAGTTACTCGTCAAATGTCTCCTTTATGCCGATGATGGTTTTACTTGCATCGTCAGCTGAAGATTTGCAGGCGATGGTAACTACTATGCATGATATCATGGCATATGCTTTTGAAAGAAAAGGTATGAAAGTAAATGTAAGTAAGACGAAAGTAATAGTCTTTGAAAAAGATAAATGTATGACGGAATGTAATATTTTTATAAATGGTGAGGGATTGCAACAGGTGAAAGAATTTGTATATTTGGGTGTACTGTTTACTAGTGATGGTAAAAATTATGATGATGTTGAAAGACGAGTTAATGCTGGTAATAAAGTGAATGGAGCATTGTACACTTTTATGAAGAGTAGGAATGTGTCTAAAAAGGCACGCCTAGCTGTACGTAAGGGAGTATTAGTGCCCACTCTCATGTATGGCAGTGAAAGTTGGATTTGGCAGTGAAGACATGAAAGTAGAATAAATGCTGTAGAGATGAGAGCTCTTCGTAGTATGTGTGGTGTAATTCTGAAAGATAGAATTAGGAATAGTGTTATAAGACAGCGCTGTGGTGTGAATGAAGAAGTAGCGACAAAGATAAAAAAGGGAATGCTGAGGTGGTTTGGCCACGTAGAAACAATGAGAGAAGAAAGGTTGATTAAGCAAGTATACAAAGCGAGTGTGAGTGAACGATTACAAGGGGAAGACCACGTCGTACCTTTCTGGATCAAATTGAAGATGTATTATCGAAAGGTCAGGTTAAGAGTACGCGTAACCGTAAAGCATGCATGAAGACTGTGATGAGTGTGAATGAAGTGATGGAGGTATGTCAGGATCGTGGTTTGTGGCAATCCGTAGTCTCTGCCTACCCCTCTGGGAAACAGGCGTGAGGCTATGTATGTATTCACGTTTAAACAGTAGCGACTACTATTCCGCGCGGTAACATTTGTTCGAACTGTTTTGCAGTCTTTCTGCTGTGTGAGCTGTGTGGTAGCGGCTAAGAATACTTAATAAGAAAACCAACCCTTACTTTGCTCGTGGATGTCGTAAAAGACGACTAAGAACCTTATAACGACCTTTTTTTTTTTTTTTTTTTGCGGTGGGCCATGGACGTCGCACCCCGCCAAGTTGGTCCGGGGTGACGGAAGAGGCGGCGCGCAACCCCATTGACCCACCCTGCAAGCACCTCTTCTTCGCCGTGCAAGCGGGCCACCGGTACCCGATTTTTGTCTTCGGTGGCCCGCTCGGCGGTATGCCCTCTCGGGCTTCTCTCCTGTCGACGCCCCGACAGCTTTCGCCGTCGAGGCGTCGTCCTCACGCGGTGGCCTCACGTCGGGTGACCGGACAATTCCCCGGTCCGATCACCCGAAGCCTCGGTTAGGGCGGCATCAGGCGCAGGTATTCGCGCCTGCGCCGCCCCGGCCGCGGGCGGCGGCCCGGGTCACGGGAATCCTCCCGGACTCGTTCCGCCGCCTCCTTCTGCGAGATGACAGCCTCGCAGAAGGCGGCGACCGCGTCCCAATTCCTGACGCTGTCGACCATCGCTTTCACGACAGCCGGCAGCGTCAGGTCGGCACCGATGACAGCGACGAGGTCACGGCGCTGCCCGTCCCAGCCCGAACATACCTCAAGCGTATGCTGCGCCGTGTCCTCGTCGCTACTGCAATGGTGGCAGGACGGAGTCCACTCCCTCCGCACGACCGTGTGCAGGTACTTGCCGAAGCAACCGTGCCCCGACAAGACCTGCACCAACCGGAAGGAGAGCACTCCGTGCCGCCGCTCCATCCACTCCATCAGTATGGGCCGGAGGGCCTCGACGGTAACAACACCATGTCTAGGCCTCTCCAGCCGCGTAACCCAACGGGCGATGACGTCTCGGCGGGCGTCCTCGCGCCAGGTGGCTATCTCGCTCAACGATGGGGAGCCACCTTCGTCGCGCACTGAGGTAACCCGCCGGTAGAGGTCGGAGAGCATCTCCGCCTCTAGGTCCCACGGGGGTGTCCCGGCCAATAGGCATGCCGCCTCGGTAGACACCGTGCGGTACCCGCGAATGGCTCTGACCGCCATGGCTCGCTGTGGCCTCCACAGCACCGCCCTGAGCTGGGCGTTCAGAGCCCTCGCCCACACGGGTGCGCCGTACATGGCCATTGAGCGGATCACCCCCGCATACAGCCGTCGGCCCTCGAAACTGGGTCCGCCCACATTCGGCATGAGCCGAGAAAGAGCGGACGCCGCGCCGACTAGCCGGGGAGCAATTTGACGAAAATGCTCCCGGAACCACCATCGCCCGTCGAGCACCAGACCCAAGTACTTCATATGGGCCTGGATACTGATGTGGATGGAGTTGACGACTAATGAGGCGCCGGTGGGCAGACTCACACGGGGCCCATGGAATAACCTTATAACGACCTGGGCCAACTCCACCTGCTGCCCTTTGGTCAGTAATTATATTCTCAAGGAGGGTTGACGTGTGGCAGGCGGCCGGTCATAAAACTATTGCCAATAACTTTTACAATATGTACTATGAATGAAGAGTACATATTGTATCGACCCCATGTAATTGGGATAATAGTAAAAGAATGATGATATTTTGTAGGCTTTGAAACGTGTACTAATTGTTGTACTTATTTCAAAATCTATAAATAATTAGTTGATAAAATCTATTTCGTTGCTGCAGCTTTGTATATGATAATTGTATTTCTAAAAAAAAAAATTAAAATTACAATTTACCTAATTTAAGTTGTGGCTGGTAGTGAGCGTTGATATAAACAAGCTAGCAATAATCAAAATTTATTCGAGACTAGCTTTAGCAATCGTCAATTTAATACCAAATTAACAACGATTCGTATTTTTCTTTTTTTGCCTATTTGGGCAAAGATAATCACATTCAGCCTTATAGACCTGGTGAACTTACAAATCGAGAGTTAATCGAGAAATTTGATAGAGTAAGCTTTTCTAATTTATCGTTCAGATTTACGCCACATCCTCATGAACTTATGCGTATTCCAAAAAAGAGATGATAATGTAATCGCCACGCTTGATAGACGAATTAGCGAATGTAGCAGAAGTTATACGTTTGCTGGGAGAGAGTTCTGGTATGATCATTAAACGATTTTTATGATCCCCAAAGCTAAGTAAGTTGTTACGTCAATTGTTTTATATTATAATTTTGTGCATTAAAAATAATTATTTTAGAAAACATTAGTATGAAAAGGTATGTGTTCACCTTTTTGTAAAGATATATTTTTATTTGTATATTGAAAACTTTAATAATTGTCAAAATGTTAATGATATGGTTTCAATTTTCTATAGCCATATCAGGTCAGTTATTAACGAGTATGTACCCAAGCGTCAGTCTAGACATAATCGTTATCCTATTTGGTACACTCGTGAATTAATTAATATTTTAAAGGTTAAAAATAAGTTGAGACATAAATTTCATAAATTTAAAAACCCGAGGGATAAACTAGAATATGATAATATAAAAAAAGTATGTGACAAACTTCAACGTAATTGTTATAAAAGATATATAAATACAATAGAAAGCAACCTCAATAAAAATCCTAAGTTATTCTGGAACTTTATAAAGCATAAAAAATCATCTTCTACCTTTTTACCTTCAATAATGCATAGTAGTAATGAAAACTACTCAGGAAACTGCATCGATATTGCAAATCTTTTTGTATCTCATTTCAGTGATATATATAAAAACACTTATGGTAATTCTAGACCTTCTACTATAATTGATAATGTATCAACGTGTGATAAATTAGCTTACTTAAATTTCAGTGAAAAAGGCATTCTCTGTCATTTGGAGAGACTGAATCCGAACAAAGGAACAGGTCCAGATGGCATTCCACCTTTTTTCATAAAAAAATGTGCATCATCACTTGCAAAGCCTCTTAATGCAATTTTCAATAAATCTTTTGAAACAGGTGTATTTCCTATTGAGTGGAAACGTGCACGTATTGTTCCAATCTTAAAGAAAGGCGACAACAGTAATGTTAAAAATTACAGACCTATATCTGTTTTATCTTCTTTCTGCAAAGTTTTTGAAAGCATTGTTTGTGCTGTAATAACAAAACACACAAAATCCCATATAAGGACAGAACAACATGGTTTTCAAGAGAATAAATCAATCATAACTAACCTTGTTCCCTACATATCTCTTGTAATAGATGGCATGGATAACAACATACAAATGGACTCTATATGTACAGATTTTGCTAGCGCTTTTGATCTCGTAGATCACAAAATTTTGATTAAAAAGCTACATAACCAATATGGAATCTGCAGTAATGTGTTGAGCTGGTTTAGATCATATTTAAAAAACCGTGAACAGACTGTAGTTGTCGGTGGCTATGAATCAAAGAGCTATATTGCTTATTCTGGTGTTCCTCAAGGCTCACATTTAGGACCGATATTATTTCTTCTTATCAACGATATTATCGATATTATCGATTTCTTCTTATCAACGATATTATCGATCAGGTACATCATTGTCACTGCTTTCTGTTCGCAGATGATATGAAATTGCTACGACAAATTAAATCACCTTTAGATGTAGAATTAATGCAAGCTGATTTAGATCGAATTTATAAATGGTGTTGCACTAATAAAATGAAGCTTAATGCCACAAAATGTAAGCATATACACAATTCACTAAAAAAAGAAAGGTCTTAGATACTAATTTTTATATCAACAATGAAAGCATCAGTGTTGTTACTGAAATTCGTGATTTAGGTATAATTCTTGATTCTAAATTAAAATTTATTCCACAATATAATAATATGATCCAAAAAGCTGCTAAAATTTTAGGTTTCATCAAGCGCAATACGAAAGACTTTAAGCACAATGCATCTAAAATACTTTTATTTAATACGTTAGTAAGAAGTGTACTTGAATTCGGAAGCGTTATTTGGAATCCCAATTATACAGTTCACTCGGACAGATTAGAATCTATACAAAGGTCGTTTACAAGATACTTAGCGTTTCATACTAATGGCATTAGATCCAGATGCTCTTATAGTGAAAGGCTATCTTTCTTTAAAATGTGCAACTTAAAACGACGCCGACGTATTTTAGATTTAATGTTTCTTCAGAATGTAATCAAATGCTCTTACACATGTCCAGACCTTCTTGACCGCATATCAATAAATGTTCCAAAGCTTAATTCTCGACAAAGGAATATTCCTTTTTTCTATATTCCTAGGTGTAAAACTAATCTTGGCATGAACTCTCCTATCTCAAGATTAATGTCCACTTATAATAATTGGTGGAAAATCTTAGGGCTTGATATTTTCCACGATCAGCCTACAAGTTTTAAAAAAAAGTTACTTGATTCATAATTTTTTATTATTAGTACTATTGCTATATCTCTTATAGGTTCACTTCATTGGTTAGTTAGGAAATATGGTTATTTTATAATATTATGCATGTTTTAAAAATTGTAGTAGCTAATTTTTACGCATTACTTACATCTTACTTATATTATAAATTATTTTTCTATATAACTAACTACATACTTATCTTAGATTTTACTTACCTTCTAATTATTTCTACTCGTTATTTTATTTATTAGATAATTAATTAATACTTTCTTTTTATCTCTAACATTAATTTACGCATTGTAATATATTCCTAAATATTGTGCACATCTGTAATTGATATAAACACTAGTTTTAAGGCACTGGAATGATCTTAGCATATGTAAGTGTTTATGTCGTAGATGAGCCTTATATAAATAAATAAATATAGAGATATTTTATTAGGTGTAGATATAAAATAACTAAGCTATATAACATTTGTATAGCAGAGTCTTAGCAACGGCGCACAAGGAAGGAAGGAATACATATATCCTTACGTTATTCAGTTAGGGTTTCTTGGAATCCTTTGCATTCAATACAAAGTTATTTTCGCTTGAATAAGATGCTAGTGAAATGTAAAATTGAGCAAAATTATTTTCTGAATACATTTTGGGTCATTAGATTCGTCTAGTTTAGATCTACAATGAGATGTCCATAATAGGTGCAAGTATAACTACCATTATCATTATCCCAACTTTTATAGGTTACGTCACTGGGCTCGTGCTTGACCTGATGGGTTGATACGGACTAACAATAAATTTAAATAAAATAGTATAACAGCTATTTTTTATTATTCCTAGATGAGACTAAATATTATGGTTGGAATTTTCTGTATAGTTTTGCAATTTTATAAAATTTTCTCCATTTTATTTTTAATGACTACCCTGTGCTAATGAAATCCTTGTACTGCAGGATACTTTACAAACGTACAATTAACACTGAAAAATTACGCCCAGGGTCATTAGATTCGTCTAGTTTAGATCTACAATGAGATGTCCATAATAGGTGCAAGTATAACTACCATTATCATTATCCCAACTTTTATAGGTTACGTCACTGGGCTCGTGCTTGACCTGATGGGTTGATACGGACTAACAATAAATTTAAATAAAATAGTATAACAGCTATTTTTTATTATTCCTAGATGAGACTAAATATTATGGTTGGAATTTTCTGTATAGTTTTGCAATTTTATAAAATTTTCTCCATTTTATTTTTAATGACTACCCTGTGCTAATGAAATCCTTGTACTGCAGGATACTTTACAAACGTACAATTAACACTGAAAAATTACGCCCAGACGCAGAACTTTGTGAATCACACACAGTATTGTCCTGTGTAGGCATCGAACCCATGACATTGGCTTCGAAGCGCGATATCTGAACCACTATGCCATCTGTGCAGTCAAAGAAAAAGGATAAAATGGTTTCAGTTCGTTTAAAGGGAAAAAGCTAAGCTCATCTCCTATTATATTACTCGAAAATTACAAGGCGAAGTATAAATTACAATATTAGCTGCCGAGGTAACGTTAAATAATATCATCAGCAACAACATCAACATCTTAGCTCTATATCTGAGCTATCCTACTGTTGGGCTTAACCCTCCACGATAGGAGGGAAATAAACCTACTATATAACGCTGGTCAGATATGTTGGTATAGGGTTTTGTTACGAGTTTTCTTTCTCTTGTATAGAAGTTATATGCATTTTGTATCCCTTAGTCGTCTCTTACGATCACCCATGGGTAGGATAGGTGGGGGCGAATTGTATTCTTACTCCGTCAACACATTGATAAATGTAAAGTTTACACTATTATAATGTAACTTTTTAATAATGGTAGGACCACGCTGTTGATAGTTCTTTGTCTAGGGGCGCGGGCCGGTCCGTCCGGAGTAGTACCACACTCTCGCAGAATATTGACGTCTGAGCAATGGCAATGTGCTGGTGCGCTTCGTTCGGTGAGCGAGAGAGCCGGCAGCCCAACTGGGTGGGTTTGGGGTTTATATTGGTAGGCAACGGCCTAGCTTTAGTATTGCAAAAGTCCATGGGCAGCAGTGACACTTACCATCAGATGTGCTGCTTGCTCGTTTGCCACCAAAAGCAATAAAAAAAAAATTAAAAAAAAAACTCTACATTAGTGTATATATGGTGATAAAGTAAGAATACAATTCACCACTCCATATCTTACCCGTGGGTAATCGTACGAGACGGCTAAGAGATATAAAACGCATCTAACATCTATGCAAGAGAAGGAAATCTCGAAACAAAACTATACCAACACGTCTGACCAGCGTGGTATAGTCGGTCAATTTCCTTCCCATTATGGAGGAGGCTCGAGCCCAACAGTGGGACATATATGAGCTGAGATGATGATGATAAACCTCACTATAAAATTAATAAATAAATTTTCTAGAATTTTACAATAATAATATTCTCTACCAGTCACTTAACTAAAGCTTAAATACATATATCCTTACATCTTACAAGTACATTATACTAACAAATTTCTAATACGCAAAGGTGTTATAGTTCCAACGGAATAGTTAATTAATTCCCAAGTAATCCGGACCATTGATCGACGTTATCCAAAGCATCTCTCCATGTATTTAGATCCGATATTGAGATTGTTAACGCTATGTAATAATGGGGCATGTATATCGTTGTCACTGTGACAATTATTACACTTGATTGGTTTGCATGTAGAATATTTGCTTTCATATATCATAAACTTCTACAACTACTATTTAGTTATATATTCTTATAATTATATTTAAATTATAACCACATTATTTTCTTGCTCTTATTCTGAATTATACGGCGTTCATACGAATTCTTCAAACACAAGTGGAAGAAAAGACAGTTTTATTTGTGGTAGGATCATGCTGTGGACAGTTCTCTAAGTTGTGTTCTCTGATAAGTATTTATAAATTATTATTATATATATATATATATATATTATATATATATATATATATATATATATATATATATATATATATATATATATTATAATATATTTTACGTTTGGTGATGGCATAAGAATAAAATTCATCAGTTCTTATCCACGGATATCGTAAAAGACTACTGGAGCATATGATATGTCATGGTATGCCTATAAATAACATCTATATATAAGATAAGGAAAATGTGAAATAAAATCTTATAATAGACCGTATTCCCACCGTGGTGCATGTTAATTTCCCTATATTTGTAGAAAAGGCTCGTGCTCAGCAGTGAGACGTATATGAGCTAAGATAACACGTTAAATTAATTATTTCGAAATCCAAAAATAATAAAAAATATCTAATTTAAGTATACATTTTTTTTTACTGAAATCGGGTATCAAATTTTAAATTATATCCACAAATTGGCTAATAAAGATTCACAGTAGCAATACGTTAAGCCAAGACTATCTAAATGTCACCTTATTTAACTTTAACACCCGGTTAATTGACCATAAATTAAGTGCTGACTTAAAGGTTCACCAGTTCGCTTGTTCTTCCTCCCTTACATTCAGCTACCTTTAATTTAACACAACACTTTGTGCTCTAATTACGAACCTGTTCGTTTTTGTTCTATTTTAGTTAAAATCTTACTTTGTTTTTTAGTTGTTCTTTGTTCTTTAGATGTTATTTCGTTTTATTGTAAGGTTAAAAGTACAGCTACATTCAAGATATTTAATAATTGCTGTACATTTAAAATTTTATTAATTGTTTAACTCTTAGATCTTGAATGTCCTCTGTCGTAATAAATAATTCAAATGAATGCATCCTTTTATTCTTATATGATTGAACACATTAATCACACAAGTCGGCCAATTCGTAATGCAATTCCATTTTGGGACATGAATTCTTGGAACAATTTTATTATTAAAATAACGGTTAATGTTTCCATTAAAATTTAAGTTTATTGAATTTTTTTATAGCACTGATCGTAATCATAAATTTTATTTGAATTTTTAGTCGAAATTCAATAAAATTAAATAAGAATACTTTGTAGTTTACCTTTATAAGAACTTGAATTTATAAAAAAATATTATTGCATTAAATTTATTACTATGATATCATGTACATACATATATATCATCACGCCATAGCCCTTGCGGGGTAGGCAGAGAGTACAGAGTGCCAGAGAACTCTATCCTTGCATACTTCACCCGCTTCCTCAACATTCATAATTCTCTTCATACACGCTCGTCGGTTTCGGAGACTCTTGACTCCTTCCTTCAGCACGTAACCAATATTGTTGAGGTAGGTTAGTCTCGGTCTCCCCCGGTACCTACATCCTTCCACTTTCGCATTGTATATTTTCTTAACCAGACGTTCGTTCGGCATTCTTTCCACATGTCCGAACCATCGGAGCATTCCCTTTCGCATCTTTATACCAATACTCTCTTTCATACCTACTCGCTCTTTTACGGCGTCGTTACGAATGCAATCGATCAGTAACATGTATAACATAATGATATAATGTATATGAGCTTAATTCATATGCGTCCCACTACTGAGCTCGAGCTTCCTCCACAGTGGGAGTGAAATTGATTTACTATACGCTTGTCATACGGTTAGGCATAGGGTTTTATGTCGAGCGAGTTTTCCTTCTCTTGCATAGATATTATCTGCATCTGAGGGTGGTAAACTATTTTCTTAATCCGTCACCCCCGGAATAATTTATATCTAGGTATATTAGGCTTAAATTGTATTATTGAGCTTACTTTAATATTTTTCAAAGTTGTGTGTTAGCGGCTGCGAATACTACTAACCCTTACTTTGCTCGTTGATGTCGTAAAAGACGACTAAGAGCCTTATAACGACCTGGGCCAACTGCATCTAATGTCGTTTGGTCAACAATTACATTCCCAAGGAGGGTTGACGTCTGGCAGGCGGCCGGTCATAAAACTATTGCCAATAACTTTTACAATATGTACTATGAATGAAGAGTACATATTGTATCGACCCCAAGTAATTGGGATAAGAGTAGGAGTAGAGAGATACTTTAATATTTTTCAATCATCTTTATAACCATAAATAGACTTAATAGTTCCAGACAAAACAACAAATAATTCTGATATTAATATTACATATATATAAAACCAATGAAAGTAATTCAGTACAGCAACATCTGCTAAGAATTATCCGTATAATAATACCGCTCTCCTCTTATCTACCAAAGCCACCTGTCTCTATCCATTGACTTTGTTTGTGTCTCGGCCCATTCTAATTAGCTGCTGTAACGACCAGAGACAGTCCATTAATTATAACACAAAATGCAGTTTGATCTGTACGAACGCTGTTTGGAAAAAAAGTTACAAAACTTTCAACCTCACGTTAAGAAATTGAAAACTTTTGACCAACATCTGCTGTCGACTTACAAACGCGTTCCTTCGCAAACTTTTCGTTAGAGCGTCCTTCCTAGTTTTGTTGTCACATGTATATGCTTCTTTGAAAGAATTATAATATTTTTCTTTGAAACTATTAAGTATTATAATAAGAGTGAATATTAAATCGAACTTTTATGCCGTTTATCTATATGGCCAGTTAAAATAGCGGCATTCTCGGCAATACAATAACGTTACTATTTTTGTTTGCACGAAATAGTAGAGAACCCAATGCTAAACACGTATCTCCTTTATAGAAATGGTGATTATATGAGATAGCATTTTTATTAATTAAGCACGTAATAATGATTTCTGATATTGAGTGAGTATAACACATATGAAATAAAACAATTTTTACGGATTCTATCGCGTTTGTATTTCATTTTTAGTTTCCTGACGTTTCGAACACACACACCCGTGACTATAAACGTTGAAATACTAAAGCGATAGAATCCCTAAAAATGATTTTATTTCAAGCACATTATCACAAGATTTTATTTTAAATTTCCTTCTGTTATAGTCATGTTATGTGCTTGGCTCTTGTCCTTTACATTCCGTAAAAAGAAAAGGGGTGATGTAACTACCATACAGAATTTTATTACTGCTACCGAAAAAAGTACAAATAATAAGTAATCAATTTTGGTATATTGAAGAAGTCTCAACAAAAAAGTAAGAACACATTATAAGATTCGCCGTTTTAATGAACAAGCTATTAAACAAGTTTTTATTGCTATCTGAAATTGAGATAATAAACTTAAAAAGGTATCACGCGTAATTAAAAATGACATACGAATAAAAAACAACTTTATTAGGTAGCCGTTGTGAAGATGTGGCGAATCACTATGACTCAGATATAAAGTTTAGAGGGGGTTCAGTACACAACAAAATTAAGTTAATCGTTTTCTTCGTCATCGAACAGGAAGTTATCCATCTCATTAATTTTGTTATAAGCTCAGTACATCATATTTGTCAAAAGTTTAACTCGTTAAATTTAAGAATAATTACTTAATTTTATTTTTGCTATCTTTAATTTTCTGATAGATGTTTCTATATCTTGACAGACTAATTATTGTTTTCATCATTAACAGCTAAATTTTTGTTAACATTAAGTTAATCTATACAACAGATAACATCAATGATTTATGATGTTACATGTCTTTTAACATATATAATAATGGTGTCCAAAGTAACTAAGCTGTTATATAAAATAAGGCGTCAGTGAAAACGAATACATTATGTTAAAATAAAAACACAATATGTTAAAAAAAATCGGATTTTGAGTGTTTTTTTTTAACTTAACGTTCAGACTCAAAACAATTGTTTTTGTATCACAGTAAGAACGAGTTGACCGAACCTTTAATAATGGACGTGGCAGATTTTTACTTAGACCACTTTGCTATGTATGCAGT
The DNA here is from genome assembly GCA_905163515.2 of Lymantria monacha. Lineage (NCBI taxonomy): Eukaryota > Metazoa > Arthropoda > Insecta > Lepidoptera > Erebidae > Lymantria > Lymantria monacha. The sequence continues at coordinate 18,473,670 of LR991094.1, read as the reverse complement.
CATTATGTAGTATTTATAGTATCTATGATTATGAGAATCCTCAAATAAAAAAATATTTAAAAAATATTTTCTTCATCAAATAGTGCAGCATCTCGTGGTGTGTCAAGGTATCTCTTCATATAATCAAGGTGATCAGATAAATTATTTTAATAGTGGTAGGATGACGCTGTTGATAGTTTTCTGTCTACAGCCACGAGCCGGTCCGTCCAGGGTCTTACCACACTCTCGCAGAAGATCGGCGTCTGAGTAATGGCAATGTGCTATTGCGCTTCGTTCGGTGAGCGAGAGAGCGGGAAGCCCAAATGGGTGGGTTTGAGGATTTTATTGGTAGGCGGCTGCCTAAACCTATATCCTTGGTATTGAAAAAGTCCCGACACCATCAGGTGTGCTGCTTGCTCGTTTGCCACCATAAGCAATAAAAAAAAATACTTTTTTATCAATTGTTGCAGCATTACGTGGCGTGTCAAGTATTCTAGTCTTCATATAATTAAGGTGATTAGATAAATTATTTTAATATATAGTCGTTTATTTTCTAACTTTAACATTAATTTGCTCAACATCTTCATAGCATGACACTTATGTGTGTTAATAATTATGATGAAATGATGACAATGTATTAATTTACTACATACGAAAATAACTCATGTCACTCACATGACTCTTCAATTAAGGGGGTGATAATGATGACATAGGCTGTTTTTATAACGTTTACAGCCTCATGATAGCTAATGGCGTCTATAAAGGAGTTAATTGCTGCTATATAAATAAAATGAAACAATTTATTTAAAACGTAGTAATTTTGTTAAGTGATGTATAATTTAGATATAAATATAAATAGTTACTGATGAAAAAATGTACTGTAATACAAAATTTTAATAATACTATAGAATTTTACTCACACACTTCGTAAATAATATTCGGGGGACTTTACAAACATATAATTAAGATAGACAAATTACACCCAGACTCAAGAGAACAGTTTGTAGACCGCAACAAATGAGTGTCCTGCATAGGTATCGAATCCCCGGCACTGGCACGGAAGGTCGGTTACTTAACCACTACGCCATCTGTGTAGTAAATATTTCTATTAAGTGATCTAATCATTGAGAACCAAACCCAGGTTGCATCTGTTGTAAGTCGTCATCATCATTCTCCTTCTCTTTTACCAATTACTTGGGGTCGATACAATACGTACTCTTCTTTCATAGTACATATTGTGGAAGTTATTGGCGTTATTTTTATGACTGGCAGCCTGCCAGACGCCAACCCTCCTTAGGAATGTAATTGTTGACCAAACGGCATCAGATGGAGTTGGCCCAGGTCGTTATAAGGCCCTTAGTCGTCTTTTACGACATCCACGAGCAAAGTAAGGGTTATTAGTATTCATAGCCGCTACCACACAGCTTATTTGTTGTAAGTCGTATATTTATATAATATAATATTATTGCGTTTAGAAATCCAGTCCAAATATTGTTTTAATTATTGTTATTTATTTGCTTCAATATTCCAATTATTTTTAAACTAACAACACATACTTAATTTTATTACCATATAAACATTTGGCAAAAATTTATTAGAAAATTATACAATTTATTATAACACACGTGCGACTGTAATAAAAAAAATAATATCACTGTGCGTTCTGGCAGTTAGTGATTTACACCCAAACAGAATCCTCTCATGAATTATGTTCTCCTAACTACGATACCTACTCGCTAACAATGCAGCTCCTTTCTTTGTCATAAAACGTAGGCGTCTAGATTATTAGAGCCGTGTGTTCTTATGATGTATAGTATATGAATGTTGATATCGCAATGAAACAGGTTTTATATCAACGTACCTTCTCAAATTTTGATAAAACAAACGAGAAATTCCTTATACATTTTTTTCATACAATTATGCTTTTACTCTGTATGTAAGGTATAACAAAATATTTTCTAGTTTTATAGTCAAGTACGGCTAATTTGCATACTATCCAGCCACCTCAATTGACATAAGGATGGCTTAGAGCTCAATAGCCAGATCTGTCGATCCTTTTATCGCATTCATCATTACGGTCCATAAATATCCCACTGTTGGGCTCAGGACTCCTCCGTAATGGGAGGGAAATTAACCTACTATACCGCGCTGGTCAAACGTGTTGGTATAGGGTTTTGTTTCGAGTTTTCCTTCTATTGCATAGATGTTATATGCGTTTTATATCCCTTGGTCGTCTCGTGCGATCACCCACGGGTAAGATATGGGGTGGTGAATAGTATTCTTACTCCGTCACCACATGGAAGAAATTTATCGCATTACCGGCTGAGTATTGGCTTCGAAATCATTATGATATAATATATCCATAGGTATCTAACATTTTCTCCAAAATCAGGGTCGAAAAGAGTTTATTGTCAAATACAGATCACAATTTTCAACCCGGATCTGAACTACTTGAACCCTAGTAGGTAACTCAATCGATTATCCGTTGAGAAAATTAGCCTGATATGATACCATAAGCAAGCCTGGTCCCATAAGCAAGGCATTCCTTACTTATGGTAACAGAACAACAAAGTAAGTTTGTTTGGTTTTACGATATAAGTCTTAACTATTTTGCAGATTATTATTATATTTTACATACTTGATGTCTAAACACAGAAGAGGATATGGAGTACTTTTTATACAGAATAACAATTATTTTAGAGTTATAGTTAAATATCTTTTAGATAATTATACTAAATAACACATAAATAAGTTTGCGGACATAGCTAGAATGAAGTAATATGTACATTACTCATCAAATTTGTCACATCAGTAATTTTCAAGGTGGTATATGGATATACACACTCAAAAAAAAATGTAATTCATATTCTGAACGCAGACAGAATCGCCCCTACAATCAACGACATATCGCCTGATGTTCCAAATTCAAAACAATAATAAGCTCTAGTTTCTTTATTTTTTACTGATAAATTATTCATATCATAATCCGAGTGATGGGAGCGATCGCGAGACCACGTTCCGTCGACTCATCCGACAGGTCTAATTTAATGCGTGCATTTATTATTGGTAATGGAATTAACTGAGCCCGATTATCATATGATTTGATGGACGCACTATCTCCTGATCGCGGCTTCGTGCCGCCCACTGCACTTAAAAAACGTACCGGGGCCCACAGACGATGTGGTCATTACGTCTAATTATTGTTATCTTTATGGTAGCAATCGGTCTGCCGTGTTCATTTAGTGCCCGGCTTTGATAATTCTCTACTTAATAACGCGAATTCGTTGTCATTTTGTGTCCCTAAAAGGTGGAAAGGTTTTTATGTGCTAAGCATAAATTGTATCGTATTTAGTTTTTATTTTGTTAGTCTTGATGACGATTCTCGCTAACATTTAATAAGAATGCTTCTGTGTATGTTTTAACTTCATTATTTGTGATGATACGTATACTTTTGTATTATTCGTAAAATTATTTTAAATAGAGACTATTTTCTTATTAAATGTGCACCTTTTCGTTGTATTTATGTTATCAGGAAGTGTAATAATTTATTTTCTTCTAACAGTTATTTATGTCGAGCTTGTAAAACCAACAAAGTATTCTCTTAAAACATTCGAATCTTTGAGAATTCAAGTCACATAAAGTAATCCGTTCCAGCCAATCCATTGTTCATATTAGAAACTGGAGAGTATTTAGTCACGTAGCTGTACTTTAAAATGTTTACTTTATGTTATACTCAGATGGCGGAAAATAAGCATTATCTCTGTTACACCTGCATCTGTACGTATAATCCTTTCTTAGAGTTTTTTTTACGCATAAAGAAATATTTTAAAAGGTTTCTGTCGGTAGGTACACTGGCACAAAGGGGATAAGCGGATATCAATTATATTGATATGTTTACGCTTTTATGAAAGTATTGTTAAAAGTATACAGAATATAAATACGAGCTTTCAAAGGGTTTGTATTATAATTTTAGGCGTATTTTATTTCTATGGTAAATTAGTTGTATCGACAGCTTTACTTACCTGGATTCTTTAGTTATTTATTGCTGTTATTTTGAACACTTAAGTTCACTTCTTCGTGTTTCCATAGGCCACGGATTAGAATTTTTTCTCGACAAAGATATTTACAGATTTAGCTTAATATTCACATTTTTATTTCTAACATGAATAAATTGCGTCAAATTAAGAAAAATGGAAATAAACATAATTTACGTAAATAATAATATTTCAACGCTAACTTTAAACGAATTCGTTATTATAACGTTTGTTATGGCAACATTACTTAGAATATAACCATAACCCAACCCTTTTGTAATCTTAGTGAATATTTTAATTAAAAAAAATACACTTAGTTACAGAGACAGTCACTGCAACTCGCACTTGAGCTAACATAAATAAACTAAACAATAGTCGTTTTGGTTGGCAGGCTAAGTCCGGAGCACCTGTGTTAGACGTGACCGCTTCCTGCAATTGTAGGGGCGCAGGTTAAAAGAAAATTAAAAAAAGAGATTATATAAAAAGCTTATTCTTTCTTATCCTGAGACGGGGTAAGAAGTCACGTACTTAAAATACAAAATTAATATAAAATTCAATTAGGTACACTTCAGCACAAAAGTTGCACAGAAAATGTTTTAATTATTATTATTCCTTAAAAATATATTAGCACCACACTATTTGTTTCTTTTTTGAATTTTAAATAATGTATGTCTCATTCGGTATTGTCTTCCTCCACAATAGAGAGAAATTCGACCTTCTATGTCATGCTGATCAGACGGGTTAGTGTAAGGTTTTAATGGTGTAAGGGTTTAAATCCACGCGAATTAGAAGAATTACTGTACTCCTTATCTTTCTTTCATATCCCATAATTGGGCTCAAGCCACCACATTAATGAGTGGGAGCTTGGCCCTTATTATGTTTACTCACACACATTCTTATGAAAACAGAATATTGTTGCTCTTGTAATTATTTTATCAGCTAACGTCTCCTAGTTATCACATCTACGAGGAAGTAAAGACTCCATTAACGATATACATACCTACGATAAATTAAAAACATCATGTAGTATAATTTTTTTTTAATAATACATATCATGACCATGGATACAAAGACCTACTGTTGAATACATTGTTAGTTTAACAATCAGAACACTTATAACCGACTCTTGTACATTTTTTTCTATAACTAATAGTTTTATAGTCCATTTCTTCATATTGAATAGTATATTTATAGCAACAATTCGTCAATAAGTTAACTTGTTACCATTTGAGTGCTGACAACTAAAGCAATCATTCATCTGGGAATTTTGGCAGAATACAAAAATACATGTAAAACACTATTATATAAAATTCTCTATATTTCAGCACTTTCTCTATATTACATAAAATACAAACATACATACATATCATCACGCCATATCCCTTGCAGGGTAGGCAGAGAGAACAGAGTGCCAGAGAACTCTATCATTGCATACTTTATTCGCTTCCTCAACATTCATAATTCTCTTCATACACGCTCGCCGGTTTCGGAGACTCTTGACTCCACCTTCCTTCAGTACATGATCGATCTGGTCTAGGTAGGTTAGTCTCGGTCTCCCTCGGTACCTACATCCTTCCACTTTCGCATTGTATATCTTCTTAACCAGACGTTCGTTCGACATTCTTTCCACATGTAATAATAAAAATACTAGCATATAAAATACTAGCAATATTATTCAATATAAAACTATCATTCTCCTATTCTTATTCCTATTATTTGGGGTCGACACTATATGTATTTGTACATTTTGCAAAAGTTATAGGCAATAGTTTTATGACCGACAGCGTGCTTGACGTCAACCCTCCTTGGGAACTTGTAATTATTGACCAAACGACATCCGGTGGAGTTAGCTTAGGTTAATATAAAGCTCTTAGTCATATTTTATGACATCCACGAGCAAAGTAAGGATTGGCAGTATTCGTAGCCGTTAACACACAGTTCAGAAATTATAATTATTAAGACATTAAAATATGAAATAAAAATTATCAGCGTCCCATGTTATTTTTACTTGCCGCCCTAATTCGATTGTTTAAAAGAAAATTTAAATATAAAGTGCTATTTAAAACTACTAAAATATAATCTATTATTAGTTTTTTTTTTATTACTTATGGTGGCAAACGAGCAAGCAGCACACGTGATGGTAAATATCACTGCCGCCCATGGACCTTTGCTATACCAGGGTATAGCTTGGCCGCTGCCTACCAATATAAACCCTAAACCCACCCAATTGGGCTTCCGGCTCTCTCGCTCACCGAACGAAGCGCAATAGCACGTTGCTATTACTCATACGTCGATCTTCTGCGAGAGTGTGGTACTACCCCGGACGGACCGGCCCGCGGCTGCAGACAGAGTACTGTCAACAGCGTGGTCCTACCACTATTGAGACTAGGTAGTCTACCTAGAGTTTATTTAATACATAATTGTTTTACATGTATGTATTCCCTTTTATGATTCCGTTTTAATTTTAGACTATATCGGGCAAACTCATTAGAACGTAGTTATTATAACACAGCTTTTCTATATTAATACTACTATAAGCTCAGGATATCAGCAGATTTGCTTAGGTAGATTGTTTTATTTAAATATTTAATGCTATTATTTTGTTTCATAACTCATCTCTGTAGTTCTGGAAGTGGTTTATATCAGTATAGTGTGATGATAATATGATGTAGTAACACGCGCTGCAGTTTATGTATAAAATTTATCACCCCATTACTTGGATATGGCAGTCAGAAATGAGATGATAAATCACCAACCGAATAGGTAATAGCACTGTCCTGAGACACAATAATAATTACAATCGCTAAGTCGCCCAGAATAGTTATTATAACAGTTTCAGATGTGAAGGTTTACATCCAATAGCGGACATCGTTAGGCTAATGGATGGAATTTCATATAAATTTGTTATCTCTGTAGTTTTTATGACAACAGGGACTGCACAACCCTTCCGGCGCAATGTCTCATTATTACAAAATTTACTCCTTTTTCTAATGTTTATAACTGCCAGTCCAGTCATACATCATCATAGTCATCAATAACATTTTTCAATAAACCGGCTATATAAAACTTTAAGAGTTTCAATAAACTGTCTAGTAATTACTGAGATTGGTGCTTTAAAAAGTACAAATATATGAACAAAGAAGCTCTTCTATTTTATAATTGTAATATAGATATACAAGTTCGTATGACTGGACGTAATGTAAATCCAATTAAAAACTGTGATGGCCCCCATCAGGAACGAACGGTTGTATACTCTAAATGTAATAAAATTATTATATTGTATTTTTTATTATATGTAAGTTTTTCAAAACAAATAAAAAATCAAATCAAATCCGAAAGAATTTTCTTGCTGATAATTTTTATCATGAAAAACAATTATTTATTATAACTTAAAAATAAAGACGAACATTATAAATCACTTAAATGAAAAGGAAGTTTAAAAAAAAAGGAAAATAGTAATTCAATACTTACACACTCTGTAATCCGAAATCATGAACACATTATAAATCCATCTATTCTCATAGACGCCCACTGTTGGACATAGGGTCTCTCTACGAGAATGCCACTTAAAACGGTTCTGTGTTTTTTGTATCCAACGGCTCCCCGCGACTTTGAGATTTGGGAGATCACACATTGCCTCTTCGACGTACTAATTCTTTGGGCGATGACGGTTACACCTGTTCTTCTAAGGATTGCCGTCTTCCAGATTTCATCATGTAGTGAAATAACGTGTCATATATCTATAGAACGCTTAGCGACGTTAATCCTTTTTATGAGTCCAACATTATGATACCAGTATAAATCAGATTATGTAAAACCCGACTAGTATAAATCAGATGAAAAATTATAAAATCAGAAAATTCACTTTCTAATGTAATGTTTATTGTGTCTTAACATTAAGGATCAAGCTATATATGATTTTATTTTCTTTAATTCATATATAGTTATTATATGTCTTCACTAGCCTGTTGGTTAATGAGTTCTTCCATAATGACAGAAATGTCTTTTTTCTATTAGCCTACTATAATAATCTACACAAAAAACCGGGGTTTGAGTCCATATTTCCTTTTCTTGTTCTGGTTCCCTTGTACCCATCGAAAGATAAAGAATAAAAGATAGGCTTTATTCCTACTACGACACTTTACGACAAATGTTGTATACAGCGCTATTTTTAAGTATTGTGTATTAATAAAATTATGATTATATATTATTATTATAAAGCTGATGAGTTTGTTTGTTATTTTTTTGTTTAACGTATTATTCTTAAGAACTAATTATTGTATTACAAAAAAAAATACTGTATTAGAAAGTCTGTTTATGTGGTCAAGTTTATAGCATATAATACATAATACTATAAATAAGAATGAAATAATATTATAATGAAAAAAAATAGTCGCTAGTAAGATTAACCATTAAGCGCAGCGCAGTCGTCGTTGTCTTAGGTATTAAAATAGTAAAATATTTAATCCATGTATTATGAATATTAAACAAAATCATCTTTATTATCATTCAGCCTTTTATAGTACACTACTGAACTTTAGCGTCCACCGTAGTATGTCACATCACGGAGTTAATCATCCACGGAATTATTGTCATAATCTCCATGAATCGTTAATCATAGTAAAGTGTTTACGTTCCCTAGGAGAGTTCTGCTGTTCATTCTCCTTATGAACCCTCAGTCGGTTTTTAATACTCGGGCAAGTAAAGGGCAGTGACAATGGTACGCTTATCACACTACCGCAGCAAAATTAAAAAAAAAATAAGCAAAATATTAGCATGTATGTACATAATCCAGGCGAATATGCTGGCGCAGCGAGTTTTAGTTCATAAGATTTTAATTATACTCATTACCATCTTAGCACGTACCAGTACTGCTGGACTCGAGCCTCCTCCACATTAAGAGGGTAACTGATCTAATTTATCAAGATGGTCACACTTTTTAGTTAAGGATTTATTTCAGGTTTTCCTTCTCTTGCGTAGATGTTATGTTACCATATCATATTCTTTAATAATCTTTTACGACAACCACGGGCTTAAGATAGGTTGCCCGCCGAGACGTAATCGCCCGTTGGGCTACGCGGCTGGAGAGGCCTAGACACGGTGTCGTTACCGTTGAGGCCCTCCGGCCCGTACTGATGGAGTGGATGGAGCGGCGGCACGGAGTCCTCTCCTTTCGACTGGTGCAGGTGTTGTCGGGGCACGGATGCTTCGGCTTGTACCTGCACACGGTCGCGTATAGGGAGTGGACTCCGTCCTGCCACCATTACAGCAGTGACGAGGACACGGTGTAACATACGCTCGAGGTATGTCCGAGCTGAGACGGGCGGTGCCGTGACCTCGTCGCTGTTATCGGTGCTGACCCTTTTTTTTTTTTTTTTTTTCGCTGTGGAAACGCATTTGCGCGCTATCCCCCGCCGGTGACAGACGAGGGGGAGTGTGGGACTCACCGGCCAGCTGGAACCCGACCGGAATACCCACTAAAACCACAGCGGCCCCTTCCGCGCTTTTACGGGGAGCCGGAGAGATCGTCTACTGACATTCGATCCCCGGCACCCCCACGCTTGGCCTTCTGGCTACGTCCTATCGTCCCTCAAGGCGGTGGGAGGAGGTGCGCATAACGGCGCCTCCTCCTGCCCGGTCGCCGGCGGCGAAGCGAGTCAGCTGACGCAAGTGCCTCGCGTTCCCGCTCCGCGGCCTCCTTCCTTTTCATGATGGCCTCACAAAAGGAGGCCATCGACGACCAGCACCTGTCGCTGTCAAGCATCTTCGAGATGATGGTCGACAACGACAGGTCTCTCCCAACGACCGCCGATAAGACGTAGCGCTGGGGCCCCCAGGCAGGGCATACCTCCAGAGTGTGACCCGCATCATCTACTGGCGCATCATCTACTGGCGCACCACACTCGTGACATCCTGGGGCCCCTTCTCTTTCAATTCTGTGCAAATACTTACCAAAGACCCCATGCCCGGTAAGCACCTGCACCATCCTAAAGTTTAGGCTGCCGTGCCTTCTATTAATCCAGCGATGGAGATGTGGCGCAACCGCCTCCACAGTCCCCTGCCCTGCTACGGGGGACTCCAGATCTTCTCTCCACCGCTGAATGACTCCCCTTCGGGCCACTTCCAGTACTCTGCCCTGTCTCCTTACAGAGACTTGCTCGTCGTCGGCCCGCACCGCGACGCGGAGGCGGTAGACTTCAGCCACGGCCTCGGTCACAAGTGGCCAAGGTGGGTCGCCCGCCAGCAACGTCGCTGCGGTCCATGACACCGTACGATAGCCACTGATAGCCCTCACCGCCATGACCCTCTGAGGGCGTCGCAGAAGGGCCCTGTTGCGGACGGTGAGGGAGTCCGCCCAAATAGGGGAACCATACAGCGCCATGGACCGCACCACTCCGGCGTATAAACGCCGACAGGACGACCCAGAACTGCCTGTGTTTGGCAGAAGCCTACCTAACGCCGCGGCTGTCTTGACGAGCCTCGGAATGAGCTGGGCAAAGTGCGGCCCGAAACTCTACCTAGAATCAAGGTGCAGACCCAGATATTTCATTTGAGCCCGCAACTATCGGTGCCGACCTGACGCAGCCGGCTGTCGCGAGGGCAATGGTCGACAGCGTCAGGAACTGGGACGCAGTCGCCGCCTTCTGCGAGGCTATCATCTCGCGGAAGGAGGCGGCGGAACGAGTCCGGGAGGATTCCCGCGACCCGGGCCGCCGTCAGCGGCCGGGGCGGCGCAGGCGCGAATATCTGCGCCTGATGCCGCCCTAACCGAGGCCTTGGGTGATCGGACCGGGGAATTGTCCGGTCACCCGACGTGAGGCCACCGCGTGAGGGCGACGCCCCGACATTCTTCGGCGCGTCGACGAGAGGAACCCGCGAGGGTAAACCGCCGGGCGGGCCACCGAAGTCAAAGATCGGGTACCGGTGGCCCACTCACACGGCAAAGAGAGGAGTTTTACGGTGGGTCTATGGGGTCACGCGCCGCCTTTTCCGTCACCCCGGACCGATTTGGCGGGGCGAGACGCATCCATAGTCCACCAAAAAAAAAAGGCTTGAGATAGGTTAGTAAATTCTTACTTCATCACTATGAGGATATTTTTTTTATTTGTTCTACTTTACTAGTTATTTATTCTATCGTTAAGCATTTGGTAGTAGAGAACAAGTGTGAAGTGATTAATCGGCGTCGGTGGAACATGGTAGGGCATTATTTCGAAAGAATGTCCGGATCGTGCTCCCACTGACCCCCTGCGTATAACAAATACGCTTTGCGACAATGTTATCCATTCATTATCATGATTTTTATTTAAATAAAGTAGTGTCTTAATTTGGTTTTATTTTCGACCAATTTTAATAGAGACGATTGTATAACATAAATTTACGATAGATGTTATTTTATAATAAAAAATATTATGTACCGTTATTTATTAGTTGCCGTGTAGTGACGGAGTAAGAAGACAGCACATCATTCTCTTTCTTGCTTGTGGAGATCCTAATATATATTCCGATGGCGATGGTCGATGGTCGACAGCGTCAGGAACTGGGACGCGGTCGCCGCCTTCTGCGAGGCTGTCATCTCGCAGAAGGAGGCGGCGGAACGAGTCCGGGAGGATTCCCGCGACCCGGGCCGCCGTCAGCGGCCGGGGCGGCGCAGGCGCGAATACCTGCGCCTGATGCCGCCCTAACCGAGGCCTCGGGTGATCGGACCGGGGAATTGTCCGATCACCCGACGTGAGGTCACCGCGTGAGGGCGACGCCCCGACGGCGAAATCTGTTGGGGCGTCGACGAGAGGAACCCGCGAGGGTAAACCGCCGGGCGGGCCACCGAAGTCAAAAATCGGGTACCGGTGGCCCGCTCGCACGGCGAAGAGAGAAGGTTTTACGGTGGGTCTATGGGGTCACGTGCCGCCTTTTCCGTCACCCCGGACCGATTTGGCGGGGCGAGACGCATCCATAGTCCACCAAAAAAAAAAAAAAAAGTGTCAGGAAGGCGGCCGGTCATAAAACTGTTGCCCATAATTTTTACAATATGTAGGCAAAGCAGTACATATAGCGTCGACCCCAAGTAATTGAAATAAGAGCAGGAGAATGATAATGACATAAGCAGGAAGAGATATTGTTAGTGATATATTATATACTTACTAATATTATATATTATACACAAACACAGCATAAAATGTTTTTACTAACATACAGTGATCATACAGTGATCATATAGTGAGAATCCAATTAAAGAATTTTAATAATTAACGATACAGATTTATAGTGAAATATCTACAAAAAAGTCTTATCTACTTTTATATTTCACTTTTTACTAACTTCACTTAAGTTAACACAGCAAATAGTTTAACCATTTTTCTCAATAAACTTCAAGAATGGAGAACTCAGTAATTAGTGCTTAATCAAAATTGAGTGAAATAGAAACAGTTCTGCATGTAAAACTGTACCTATATATTAGCAATACCTAAAAATCTTGTATATTTCTGTATTAATCACATATTTTTAATTTCTATAGTCCGTACACACGCCGCCCGTTCCGTCCGAGGCAACGGAAGAGAAGCGCGTGGCCCCATAACTCACCATATTCCCTCGCCGTCGCCATTGGGCCGGCCATTGGTACCGCTTCCTGGCTAACTGCCGAGACATCGCCCTCACGTGGTCAGCCTCTCTGCCGGTGACGGACTATTCCCCGGTCCAGTCACCCGCGGCCTCAGGGGCAGGTACTCGCGCCTGCGCCACTCTAGACTCCAGTAGCGGAGCGTGTCACCGAAGAGGATTTCCCCTCGAAGCAGCCCTACCACCTTCTTGCGCGAGACGACTGTCTCCCAAAAGGCGGCGACCGCGTCCCAGTAATATGATTACCATATCTATGTTTTACTATGTAATGACTAAAACCGACAACAGATTTTAATTTTTTTTTATCAATATTATATTTGGATATTATTATTTTATCAGCTTTAGATCTGTGCTATCACTCTAAATTGCGAAGATTCATAACATTCTGCCTCTTTTTTTTTCTCACGCGAGGAAAACCCGTTATGGGTACCTCGACTAGGCTAGCGAACAGATCCCGGTGTGAGTCCGGCATAACCTCTTCGCCAGCCTTCTGCCTAACCTGCGTATGGGTTACTATCAGTTTTAGTCTTTATTAGTACTTTAAATAGAAAGCATCCTCTATTTACAATTAATATTTGCAATTCATTCCTTTTTTCCTGACAGCCTTTAGATTGATCACTTCTCAAACGTAACAATTTGGGTTATCGGCAAGTCAAAATGGGACCCGTTATCTGTGGTATTTAACTTTTGGCTAAGTGAGTGGGCCATTAAGATCGATCCTGTGACTTGCCCAATGGATTACCCTCTCAGGTACCAACCTGTGCATTGACGATACCCTAACGCAGTTAGCTCCTATACGGGTGATGATTCGCGATTCGATTATTCATTATAATTCCACCCTTGAAATTACTGATTGGTATTTTCCCTAATGTTTAGGATTATATACAAATAATAAAATCATAAAATTATTATTTAAATATGTGACCACATTAATATTTTGTGTGCATATTTTTATGTCATTAACACCATAAAGTGAAACTTGATATATGCACGATATTAAAACTGCAACGTTTACACGTCCTTATCGTCATGAAAGATGTGCATTTTATTTAAATCACAAGTCGCAATATCATCTTTCACAGCACACGCTATTATTATTATTTCCAAAAGGAGTATTTCGCATGAGAATATTTATAATTTTTGTCTGGGGCCTGCCTATTGTGTAGGGTTCCAGGAAACCGGAAACCATTACGGCGCCATGTGCTCGGTGTCACACCAGTTTTGGCGATACCTTGCGTCATTTTAACCTTTCTCCACTAACATATTTTTAATATTTCAAGATCCATAGTTACGCATATATTTTTTTTTATAATTCCGATTAAAAGTGTAGAATAAAATAATTTCTGGTAATATATTTCTAAGTTACGCTAAAATTTTTAAATAAATATTTATAGGTATATAAATTTGCGGCTAGTACTATTCATTACTAACTAAAATCACTTGTAGTTATATATACGTACATACATTAAATCACTATTCAAGCCCTTTATTTATCCTCTATTCATTAACTTCAAATTTTCTTCTTTCCCTTTAACTTTTAGTGATGTTAAGATTAAAATACCTCGAACCTGATTGCTTAGGCAGATCACCTTCTTCTTCACCTCTGAATTATGTGTTTCAATATACAATATGCACATATGTAGAGTGTTTATATTTCAAAAGTGGTAAAAAAATAAAAATCTAATAGAAATCTTTATGTATTTTATTCAAAAATCGCACAGAAAGTGATAATATATAACTAAGTATTCAGTAACCATTGCAATAAGATCGTTAGTCAGACTGCCTGTCGATGTCTACTCTTAGACACAGGCCTCCCCGAGCGGCAGTAATATCATATTCAAACGTATTAGCGACCGAAGTTACCATTATAAATTTCGCAGAATACGGCTGCCCGTGTTCTTAGGGAAATGACACTAATATACAAATTAAGAAAATGACATACGAAGGTATATAAGAAACATGCCTGTTGTCTTTATTTTTTGGCACGGTATGGTCTAGACACATGCCATCCGTTCCATCCGGGGTGACGAAAGGGTGGGGCGTGGCCCAATAATTCACCGTATTTCCTTCTTATTATCATTGGGCCGGTTACTGCTAGCGAAACCTTGACTTCCGTGCCCAGCCCCGCAACAGGTCTGTTGTCTACAGATGATTTGAGTAAATAGTATGCGTTTTAATATTCAATCTATTCGTGGTTTCATTTAGTAACGATACAAAACCAATAGGATTTATTGAGTGACTAAATACATAATAATTTATCTTTTCTATCGTTTCTACGACTTATTCGAGTATGATATTTCTTATTTAATCTATTTTTAATAAATAATTTATAGCAGTTTGACGAATGTTGAAATGTAAAATATGAATAGAACTCCGTCTCTACTTGAGATCGAGTACTGTTATTTGTCTGTGATGTTAAATCCATCCATTAATTTGAAATAAGTCTCCCTATGGATAATGGCATAATCGCCAGGTTTGACCGACAGATGGGCGATCACATTTGGTGCATCGCATTCTCAGGAGTGTACTGCTGTCCATTTGCGGTGATATTTCAGGTTGACTGTTACGATTCCTATTTAAAAAAAAAATCGTGATATATGATACTTATGCCATTACCACATTGGGAATCTCATTTAGATTATTGATAGCTACCATAAAGGTAACCTCTTTAATGAAGAAAGAAAAATAATACATACATACATATCACCACGTCTTATACCTTGCAGGGTAGGCAGAGAGAACAAAGTGCCAGAGAACTCTATCCTTGCATACTTCACTCGCTTCCTCAACATTCATAATTCTCTTCATACACGCTGGCCGGTTTCGGAGACTCTTAACTCCACCTTCCTTCAGTATATGACCGATCTGGTCTAGGTTAGTCTCGGTCTCCCTCGGTACCTACATCTTTCCACTTTCGCATTATATCTTCTTAATCAGACATTCGTTCAGCATTCTTTCCACTAGAAAAAATAATAATATATTAATCACACACAAACACACACACACAATCAGTATTACAGTGACAGTGTCTCTCTTATTAGGCAACTGTCCTTCAAATTCTTGTAACATAAAAAAAACATTAGTCTTTTGTAGTTTCACAATATACAAGTCCCAATTGATGACATATTTATTGATATTTATATTAATTCAAAATATTGTGTGAATACATTCCATAAGGCTTAAAATGAGATATTTTTTCTTCAATAAAAACGAAAATAAAAAATAATTTATGACATTTTTATTGGCTCATCATGAAAAAATTGCTAATAATAACCAGACGTGTCAACGAGATTATATAGCTTCGCAGAAATCCTTGTATCAAAAATACATCTAGAATCATATGATACAAATGAATCGTAAAACTTAGATCATCTGTGAACATAATTCTCTACTACTGTCCGTATACGAGTTTTTATTGCTTCTTACCATTTTTACAACACTTAAGTATGTATGCGCTGGATTTCATTTAATGAATTTGTACCCGAGTTTTTAAAATAAGCCCTGTCATCGACACATATGTTATGAATAAATCGTAGTCTTAACGATGTTGGCACATAATAAAATTTATATTTTTAATGTCTTTATGGACTTAGATTTGTAACATTTTTTATACTTTCACGTATTTAGGCCTTATTTCAATATGCTTGCGTGATAATGTTGTAAACTGTAAATTTATTGCGTGTTAGAAAATAGAACTTTTTAGTATCGAAATTCTCTTTGAGTTATAAATACTTTTAGATTTAAATAGTTTTGTGGTTATTGTGGAAGTATTTACATAAAAAGGAAAATGTTAAATTAAGCCTTTTTTGTATTATTTTGTTTTTGGTATACATTTTATATAATTGAAGCTTAGTTGGCTCAAGATTTATAAATATTAATCATGGCCATGAGTTTATTCCACCTGATAATGAAATAGAAAAGCCGTTATTTCACCGTAGTGCAATGTCTTAACATATAGTTTTGTTCACGGTTTTTAAGATAATTGCCATAGGATTTTTGATGTATATTTATTATTTCTCATTGCTATATGGTGGCGGCAACGAATACTGCTAACTCTTACATTACTCATCGATATCGTAAAAGACATCTAAGACATCGGCCTAGGTAAACAATTGCAGTACAAGAGTCGAGTGTGTATGGTGTGAAAAAAAGACGAAGAATATGGCTCGAATTGCATACTAAACCATAGATACCCACTATCATGAACATTTCTAATTGCAGTTATGAAGAGACAGTATAGTTACTCGTACTTACAAGTACCCTATGCAATGAATATAAATATATTTAAATATACCTATAAAAATATCAATATAAACTAACATATAAGTTATTTTATATTTTCTTCTTAGACGTTGACAAGTAATAAAAGCACGATTACGAAGTGAAAAATGGTGTAGTGGCAGCACGATTGGGCCGGAATCCCAATAGGCGCGGGTTCGAATCCCGCTTGTGACATCATTTTTCACTTCGTAATCGTGTTTTATAAATAATTAAGCATATTAAATGCTAAATTTCAGTAATTTAAATAACAAGGTTGTGTCATCGTTTAATACAATTCTAACTGTAAAGTTTTAAGTATTAAGCCTATAACAATGCGTAAACATTGTTGGGTAGATAGCATACCGTCACCTTAAGACGTAAATATGATACGAAGTGAAATTTGCATGTCCTATAATTAGTCACGGTGGTGTAGTGGCAGCACGATTGGGCCGGAATCCCAATAAGCGCGGGCTCGAATCCCGCTTGTGACATCATTTTTCACTTCGTAATCGTGTTTTATAAAAAAAAAAAAAAAAATAGTAATAAAAGCTTGTGTCATTAAGTACATTACAGGTACACAAATAACTCAGCTTAGATTAATCACTTATACATCGCCCAAAGAACTGTCCCGTGTGGGATCCGAATCCAGGCAGCTCGGCATTGTATTTCTTTACTTAAACCACTACGCATTTTATACAATTAAATTAAAAATTGACACTAAAATTGTGACATACAAAATAATTCTAAACGATTGTTAACCCTTTCAAAGCCCTCACGTGTAAAATACATTTTTTATTTATTTAGTTCGAGTGAGTGAATTTTAAATAGTAACATTACGCTAAAAATGAATTAACAGAATGTTTTCTGTCGTTCAGGTCCCACGTAAATACAATAGCTATATTTAAGCGTACATCCGGATACAAAATAGTAAATTATAATGAGTTGATGTAACCCTTTTAATATTAACCTAGTATTAGGGGTCATATTTGATAAAATTAAAACCATTTATTTTATTTTAATAAAAGAAGAGAAAACACGAGAGAGGCGAAAGTCCAACTATGTGGGTTTAATGTTTGTATTAGTAGGCAGCAATCTAGCTATACTCTTTGTATTGCGAAGGTCCATGGGCGGCAGTAACACTTAAGCAAAAAAAAAAAGATAAAGTGATTAATTTGACTGCACAAGAGGCGATAACCTAAGTATTGACCTTTATATCCAATGTCCTGGTCTCCTTCTCCAGGCAGCATAATTCTTACTGCAATTTACAAATTATTCTTCTGAATCTAGATGTTATTTTCGTGTATTAAATGTATATTCTCGCTATATATAGATTTATTCATTTGTAAGATGTTTTTGAAAAAAATAAAATTTCTTATTTGACGGATTTACATTAAAAACTATTTATAATCATCATCATCATAGCCCATATATGTCTCACTATTGGGCTCGGACTTCCTCTATAATGGGAGGGAAATTAACCTACTATACCACGCTGGTCAGACGTGTTGGTATAGGGTTTTGTTTCGAGTTTTCCTTCTCTTACATATTCATCATCACAGCTCATATATGTCCCACTGTTGCGCTCGAGCCTCCTCCGCAATGGCAGGGAAGTCAACCTACTATACCGTACTGGTTAAACGGTAAAAGGTTTTATTTCGAGTTTTTGTTTTCTTGCATAGATGTTATATGCGTTTTATATCTCATAGTCGTCTCTTACGATCACCCACGGGTAAGATAGGTGTTGGTGAATTGTATACTTACTCTGTCACCAAACGGATAATATTATTACTATTTATAATACAGTATTACAGTGTAGGACGACTCCCCACTCGGTGGACTGATGACCTCATCAAGGTCGCAGGAAACCGTTGGATGCAGGTGGCACAGGACTGTTATAGATGGCATTCTCGTGGGGAGGCCTATGTCCAACAGTGGACGTTTACGGGCTGATGGATGGATGGATGGATGGACAGTGTACAGTGTATTCCATTTTTCTTTACCTTGGCATGTTAGTTATATAAGTTTGAACGCCTACATACTTATTATGATCTGGCTACAATAATTAATTTTACCGATGTAATAAGTACTTAAGCGCGGGTACACCCATGCTTAAGTATTACATCGGTTACAATACAATTTAGGTTATTGTAAGCTATTTCCATTGCAAATTGTATTCAAATACGCAAAAATATTAGCAATTAAGTTACACCAACAACTATGACATTATTATATATGAAACCCATACATAAATATCCCAAAAATGTTAACTCATTCTTTAATTTATGACCGAGCAGGTGAAAAAAAGAACACATTGCTCATCATAGCTGCAGTGTAAAAACAACTAGTATACAAGGGTCTTTACATCGGACCCGTTGTGCCCAACTTCCATGACCAATCGTGACGGATAGACCTAATTTATCAAAGGGTACTTCAATTTTATAATAACCCGCAGGTTGCGTGTGTGACTGAATATTCTGTTACTATGACTGAACTATTAATCTTCGCTCACTATGTTATTAGTGTCTAATTTCGATTAATGACTGTTTGTTAAGTGATCGACTACATATTTAAACTGACATCATTTTTGTTTTGTAAGTCAAATATATAGTTTGAAGGTTGGGTTAAGAATAATCTGTTTCGCCACCTTGTTTATCTATGGGTAATGTAAAACTCGGCTGAGGGATCACCAGAAGAAGGGAAACCAATAACATCCGCTATGGTTGTCAAACTGCCTACTGAGCATGGCTGTTATGAGATAACTCTTCCTTGAAGAAGATTATGTTCGACAGTGTGAGCTGATGAATAAATGAATGGATATTCTTTTTAGATTCAGTTCAAGATTTGTCTTTAGAAAACTTATTGCACATGTTGGATAATATTCATTAGCATAAAAATAAATGTAATATGAAATTTTAGTAATAGATAAGATTAAATGATCAGGGCTACAAAAGGATCGAAGATACAAAAGGGTAGAATGCTATCTAAAAAAAAAGAAGGTACTATTTCTGATTAATAGAAAATTATATTTTGAGTACAAACTACATATAAACTCTGTCTTGTGAATATTGCAGCTAAAAACCTGAAGTACATTAAAAAATTTAACTTGTGATATCACCTAAGAAAATCTCATGTCCAAAAAAATCGTGATTGTAATCATAGACTAAATATGTACTAAAATAGCAGCGCTAGCACACTATGCAAACACATAAAAACCACATAATGCAAATATACGAAGAGCACACAGTATAAACACAAAGAAATGAAATGATAGATTTTTATCACGTTAACATGACAGTGCGAGTGAGTGTCAATCTTATCTTTACTTATTTAACAGTCAGTGGACAAAGACCTCATTATGTTTACGCGGAGCCTATTAAGTCTTTGTTTATTATCTAAATCTCCTCGTCATCTTTTTTCAACAGCTGATAGATATAAATTTGGTTGCTGTGTAATCAAACCCAAAGACTTCACTCCGTTTGACATAAGTTGCTACACTGTAAGAAATTACATATTAATAATCTGCTAAATTGTCATGTAGTTAGTAGAATAAATTAATAATACTAAGAACAGAAAATTCATATAAGAATTTTATACAATATTAATGCAGGGGACGGAAGGGATGTTATTGGGGAGGAGATTCTTAGTTTACTTAAAAAAATAACTGTATAAAAATAATTTCAATCTAGTATTCATCATTATATCAGAACCTATATGCACGTCCCAATGCTGACTTTGAGTCACCTAGGATTCTCAACGGATGTTATTATAACACTGATTACACGGCTTTAGCGAGCTAGCTGTAGCCCAGGTATTGCAAGGGTCCATAGGTGGCAGTAACACTTACCACCAGGTGTTCTACTAGCTCGTTTGCTACCAAGAGCAATAAAAAAATGGAGTAGTCCTTCTCTTGCATAGATGTTATATGCATATTCTACCTATTAGTCATTTTTAATGACGTCTACGAGTAAGAGATTTGTATTCATACACTCACGTCACCACACGGAAAATATTTTATTAATTGATAATTAATAAAATATTATTCTTATAGCACTATAAATATTTGTACTGTTAAAATAATAATACTGTTAATATTTAAGCCATTTAAAGCTATCCTTTTACATAATGTTTCAACAACAGTTCACGTCTCATAAATTATTCGTATTCGACTATATAGCCTTTATATTATATTCAGCAATATTAATAAAGTTTCTTGAACAAGGAACTATATGAAAGACGTGAAAAGAATTTAGTTATGACTTTATATTACATATGATTTTGGTTCTATCTTTAATATATTTAGTCTCTGTTGTTGCCTGATAGCTTGAAATAATATTAGTAATGAGATATTCTTCGATTGTAAGAAGGCAGTAAAATATAATTCGATGGGACTTTAATTTTATATATTTTCATACGTAATAAATTAGTTACTATTGATGGAAAATCCCTATCCTTCTCATTAAATGTATTTATTAGTCGGTCAAGCAAAGCGATTATACTGTATTCTCGGTGCACGTTATTGTGGACCTACCTGCGGAAAACCCATGATATTCTTTTCCTTTCACTAACTACCAGAGACAAGAGCTATGCTAGTCGAATTCTTGCATATACACGTATTAAATTCTACCCCAGTGGCTACTGGAGCATTTCTATACCCTCGTTTAGTTTGGAGATCCTAGCTTTTAAAGAGGCGCTAAAAAACGTTTGTGAAAAGATGATTCGGGCTCATTTTGGCTAGATTGGTAAACTTGGGCCCGTATATCTTTCAGCAACTATTAAGGCCTGCTAGGTATACTGCGGTACGAAGAAGGTAGTTAATTTTTGGTTCACACTCTGCGGCTGCCTTCATGTAACCATATCTTCACAGAAGAATGCAGTGCCATTTCATCTGTTCTCACTCCTAATAATAGACTATCTAAACTGGATTAAGAGCTTTAATTAACTGAAGCAGTAAAAAGGGAACATCGACGGCTAAGTTGAAAATTACGAATACAAAAACATTAATTAATATTTTATTTCAATTACTCAAAATTTCAAAAAACGAATATAAAATATGCCTGTATAAAATATTTAATTATTTATTGGTGTATTTATCTATCTATATCGATGTAATTTCATCAACATCCACTGTTGCATATGCTATGAACGCTCACAATTGAATAATTCTACAATCACCATGCTTGAAAAATGAACTGGAGATCGTAGTTTGATATTACAGGTTTCTCGACAGAGCTTTGCTGTCCGTTTTTCAAATGCCTGCTTGTAGGCAAGAAAGTGTCATTGATATTATAAGCTCATTGCTTTATGGAGGTGTAAAATAATTACATAACTTTAAAATTTAATAACATACTGCCAATATCTTTTTGAGTGAAATGTTTTACATAAATGCAAAGATGTTGTAACGTATACAATGAAATAAGGCTCTCAACTTGTCACTGCATAATGCAACATTATGTAAGTTATCATACTTATGCTAAACGCGGCTGAAACGGTGCGTTAGGATTACCTGTTCGTCAGATACCATAAGCTTGATGTCATGTGTAAATAAGTTAGAGTTTGAAAACAATACTACTGCTTATTGTATATAATGCAAAATTCTTACTGAACTTTTTATTAATCTCAAATAGCATAATAGTATCTAGCATTTTTATTGCTGTGACGGAGTAAGAATATAATATGTCACTCCTTCCTTTGCCCTGAATATCATAAAAGGCAATTAAAGGATATAAATAGATAAGATCACTGCAAGAAAAGGCTAACTTGAGAAAAATCTTATACTAATTAGTCTGAGAGACTAGTACAGTCATAGTGGACAAAGTCCGTGTAGTGAATGCACTAACACAATGCTGTTACTGCACCTTTTTAGAATAAAAGTTTTTCTATTAAATGTATGAGATATTTTTCCCACAGATTTTCTCCTTTAAATATACTGGAACATTGTAATAAATAAAGTAAATTTCTGACATATGATATTCGATTTTTATATTTAACTAAGTATATTTTAAGAGTGAGAGAGAGGATTTAGAGATAGTATAATTTATGGCCATATCAGTAATAGATATTATATCTACTTTTGTTATTATACAACTGAAACCTATTTACATAGGCCAAGATAAGACGTTAAGGAAATTGGGTCATTATTTTAAGAAAAACGTAAAATGGGATACTCATTCCAACCTATGTTTTTAAGTGCTATTAATATATAAGGTAGCTCCTTTCGTATCAAGAGTAATGGAATTAACTCGGACCGATTATCGTATAATTTGATGGACATGCTATCTCCGGTAAAGCTGCAATTGAAGAAAAATCCCCGCGGCCACGTCTGTACTAGCTATTAGATCTAATTACTGTTATCTCGCGCTCCGCAATTCTCATTTGTTTTCATTTCCCTTCAGAGATAGGTTTAGATGAATAATAACTTAATTACGTAACATCGTATCTAACGGCTGTTACGTAAATAAAGTTAATGGAATTATGTAACAGGCCGTAATTCTGAAATTTTACTAATTGTATGATATAATTGATTGAATTAGGCGATATAGTGGAAATCCATTATTATTATAAAATGGACGAGAGGAAGGAAGACCCACCACTTTTCCATGGTTAACCAATATACCGTACACCTCAAGAAAGGAATGAATACGGGATGGGATCAAGGTGGAATAGGATATAGGGAAATCTTACTCCTGTGATAAGCACCGCCTCCAGAACTTCAACTTGTAGTTTTCCGCAGAACTTCGAATAAAGATTCGACACGTGTTTCGCCTCGAAACGAGGCATCCTCAGGACGGTTCGGCTTCAAATGCGCATTTTACATCCCGTATTCCTTCCTTTCTTCAGGTGTACGGTATATTGATTAACCGTGGGGAGGTGGTGGGTCTTCCTTCCTCTCCTCCATTTTATAATAACTGTATGGTTTTAGTTATATAGATTTTTTATGACTATTCCCTTCAATAGGTAAATAATCATTATATTACGGAGCACATTTCAGACATGCAACTAACGGATACATCGTCAGACTCAGAACATGAATGCGAAGATACCACAAAATATTGTTCTACGTAGGAATGAAATAAATTCTATGTCGAATAAAATAAATTATGATATATTCATGAATTATAAAGGTTTTGCTAATAAATATAAAATTATTTACTAAAATATTTATAAAATTGTAATAAATAAAATATTTTATTTTTCATATCATGTCAATATCAAAAAAAATAATACATTTTTATGATAGGCTGATGAATTTAAAATGTTCATTCCTACACCCAGTTTCTAATATAATAAAAATGTTTGTGTATTCGTTCCGTACACATTCACAAATTGTTCATTGATTTAAATGCTTGTTTATTTGGAGAATATACCTAAAATGCTGAAATATTTATAAGATATAAAATGGTATTTTTTTTGGGGGGGTGGGTTACGACTGGCGCCCTCCTCGCACCACTCCGTCCGGGGCCACAGAGGGGCGTGAGTACGCATACCTGTAACCCATCCGTGACGTCGCCTTCGTCGTTGGGCCGACCACGGGAGCAGAGTGACGTCAGTGGTCGGCCCGACGGAATACCCGTTGAGGAGTACCCTCTCCTCGACCGACAATATACATAAAAAAAAAATGGTATGAAAAATTATTGAAATCGTAATTGAATAAAATAAAACATGTTTTCTTAAGATATTTTCTTTCAACAGCAGCAGGCAGTCTACGTAACGTTAAACGGCAACTACCACTCTTAGAC
The DNA here is from genome assembly GCA_905163515.2 of Lymantria monacha. Classification (NCBI taxonomy): domain Eukaryota; kingdom Metazoa; phylum Arthropoda; class Insecta; order Lepidoptera; family Erebidae; genus Lymantria; species Lymantria monacha. The sequence goes on along the minus strand of LR991094.1, from coordinate 18,449,048 downwards.
CTCTGCAATGATAGTTCGTTGCTTACCGTAAAGGTTTAAGCCTCTGGTTCTTTCTCTCAGTAGCAGTAAATTACTATTACACACGCCTTTTAGTTGCCGCAGGTGTATGGTACTACCGCGCGAGAGTATGGTATAGATCAGGCGGCCATTTCTGTTTGCAGACAGAAGACTCTAAGCAGCGTGGTCCAGCCGGTCGCGCCACTGAAGACAGAAACCGGATACCGAAGACAAAACCAGATGCCCGTGGCCCACTCGCATGGCGAAGAGTGGGTGGCCACCGAAGTTAAAATCGAGTACCGGTGGTCCGCTCGCACGGCGAAGAGAGAAGGTTTTACGGTGGGTCTATGGGGTCACGCGCCGCCTTTCCGTCACCCCGGACCGATTCAGCGGGGCGAGACGCACCCATAGCCCACCAATAAAAAAAAAAAAAAAAAAAAAAAATGGCGAAGAGTGGGTCTATGGGGTCTCACGCCGCTTTTTCTGACGCCCCAGGTGAATTTAGCGGGGTGTGACCATACCATAGCCCGTCGCGAAAAAGAGCGTGGTTTTATGATTAAATAATATTACTATTCTGCTATAGTTAGTAATCGAGCGCGACGAGGCCATTCAGTAAGTTTGTTAAATATTATTTTTTAATTTGTTTTTTTATTCTTTATTAATTTGGTTTTTTTATTCTTTATTAATGTCTCGTATGGTGACATAGTAAGAATGTAATTATCACTGGATCTTCCTTACTTGTGGATATTGTTAATATTGATAAAGATATGTACATAACCACACATGATTGTAAAAGAAGAAGAGTGTGAAATATAACACTATGCCAACGCATATGACCAGCATGACAAGCTAAATAAACGAATCCCATCCTCTAATTCCCTTATCATACCTCTAATAAGCTAAAAACGAGAACATATATTATTTTATTAATCATTTATCAGTAATATAATAAAAGGTTAAAAAACTATTTTTACCACTAGGTAAGTCGTATAAATAAATAAAATAATAATACACAATATGTTATAAAAAAACACAAAGCACGAGAACTGCCGACAGAAGTGAAAACTTAAATCTATGAAAAAAAAAAACAAATACAAGAAATTAAAAAGCATGCCTCAGGGGCTCAGGGCGTATGTATAAGTGTGACCAATAAATACACATATTAAATCTATACTAATCTATACTAATACTAATATTATAAAGCGGAAGAGTTTGTTTGTTTGTTTGTTTGTTTAAACGCGCTAATCTCAGGAACTACTGGATCGATTTGAAAAATTCTTTTTTTGTTGGATAGTCCATTTATAGAGGAAGGCTTTAGGCTATACAACATTACGCTGCGACCAATAGGAGCAGAGCAACAATGATGAATGTGTAAAAATCGGGTTTTTGTTTCCTTTTGAGAGCTTCCGCTGCGTAAACGGTTAAAGTTGCGCAAAAATTATGTACTATATAATTGTTCCCCTTTCAAAGTTCTAAATAAAAGTCCGTGACAGCATATGTCTATCTTTTAAGATTGGCTCACTATAACCTTTTTTATGCTAATCAAATTTGTTTTAAAATAATATGATATTTTCGAAGGTGTTTTTATAAACATAATATTAATCCTTATCCAAATAAATGAGTTATTCATCACAAGTATTTAATTTAAAACAAAATTGCTCTTTACATTATTTGATTTCAATGAATATCTTAGGAAATATCGCAGTTTAAAAATAACATCGCAGCAAAATAATGATCAAGTACTGGGCGCGCATTTACGATAAAAATACTGGGTCTTATAATCTTATATTAAAAAAAAACTCAAACTAATGTTATTTCAAAGTACTTCTGCACACACTACATTTTTAGTTTTGTTTTCTTCTCATGACCTTCCGTCGGCTTTACACATCCTAAATAATAATAATAAATATAGGAAGTATTAGTGCCTGCCCTCATGTATGGCAGTGAAAGTTAGATTTGGCGGAGAAGACATGAAAATAGAATAAATGCTGTAGAGCTGACAGCTCTTCGTAACGTGTGTGATGTAAGTCTGAAACATAAAATTAGGTATAATGTTATAAAAGAGCGCTGGTATGCTGAGGTGGGTAGGACACGAAGTGGAAGAAATAATGAGTGGGCAGAGGTTGACGAAGCAAACATATAAAGCAATCGTGAATGGGACGAATACAAGGGGAAGACCACGTCATACTTTTCTGGACCAAATTGGAGATTTGTTCACGAGAGGTCATCATCATCATCATTCTCCTACTCTTATTCCAATTACTTGGGGTCGATACAATAAGTACTCTTCATTCATAGTACATATTATAAAAGTTATTGGCAATAGTTTTATTACCGGCCGCCTGCCAGACGTCAACCCTCCATGGGAATGTAATTGTTGACCAAACGGCATCAGATGGAGTTGGCCCAAGTCGTTATAAGGCTCTTAGTCGTCTTTTACGACATCCACAAGCAAAGTGAGGATTGGTAGTATTCGTAGCCGCTACCACACAGCGATGTCATACACATTAAAAGTATGTGTAATCGTAAATAGGCGTAAGTGTATGTATGTATATATGTATAATATACATACATTGTATATATCTATAGAAAGTATAGATAAGACCCAATACTTTTACTTAAGGTTTAATGTTCTACTCTTACTAATAAAAGCGTCATGTAGGTACCTAAAACAGCTTTAACGTATGTATTATTTAAAAATATTTCCACCTTTTACTTAAACGAATTCGCGAGTTGAAGTTAACGTTAGCCCAAAGTAACCATTCCACGCGGACGAAGTCGCGGGCGAAAGCTAGTATGTTATATTATATTATACACACATTATATTATTACGCATTATAAAAGGCATACAGCATCTATGCAAGAGAAGGAAAACGCGAAACAAAACCCTATATCAACACGTCTCATGAGCGGCGTGGTATAGTATGTCAATTTCCCTCTTATTGTGGAGGAGGCTCGAGCCCAACAGTGGGACATATATGAGCTGAGATGATGATATTATTACTTCCTCTCCTACGGTCTACTCTACCCCCGTCTTACAAATTTTCGATCAGATGACGTGTCCTGACGCGAGTTTAACATTTTTTACCCATCTCAAAAAAGTGCACAACGACGCTAAAGAAGTTTTCACTTCAAAAAATGTAACTGTAAGAGAATGTAATGAAAATTAAAAATGTAAGTTATATCGCAAATTATCTAATTAATTATTCTAAAATGAGGTCACGGAGTGTCCAGCTATAAAGCGTACAGTCTATTTATACGATAGAGTATAACAATAGTATCTATGCTAATTACTGAAATTTTTAGCATTTAATATGCTTAATTATTTATAAATACCCGATTACGAAACGACGAAGACACACCTTGAAGACGTAAGATATAATATGAAGCGAAATTTGCATGTCCTAAAATAGTTCACGATGGTGTAAGTGGCAGCACGGTTGGGCCGGATTCCCAATAGGTGCGGGTTCGAACCCCGCTTGTGACATCATTTTTCGTTTCGTAATCGGGTATTTATAAATAATTAAGCATATTAAATGCTAAAAATTTCAGTAATTTGAATAACAAGGTTTGTCATCGTTTAATACAATTCTAACTGTAAAGTTTGAAGTATTAAGCCTATACAATGTGTAAACATTGTCCGATAGATGGCATACGTCACCTTGAAGACGTAAGATATAATATGAAGCGAAATTTGCATGTCCTAAAATAGTTCACGATGGTGTAAGTGGCAGCACGGTTGGGCCGGATTCCCAATAGGTGCGGGTTCGAACCCCGCTTGTGACATCATTTTTCGTTTCGTAATTGGGTATTTATAAGTATCTATGCTTTGTTTTTTCTTACGGTGGACTATGGATGTGGTCGCGCCCCGCCAAATCCGTCCGGGGCGACGGAAGAGGCGGCACACAACCCCATAGACCCACCCTGCAAGCACTTTTCTTCGCCGTGCGAGCGGGCTACCGGTACTCGATCTTTGTCTTCGGTGGCCCGCCCGGCGATAATAGTATCTATGCTGGGGAAGGAAAACACCCAAAAAATCCCATACCAACCCGTCTGACCGGTGTGATATAGTAGATCAGTTTCTCTGCTATTATGAACGTATATGAGTTGTGATGATGATGATAGATTAACTTTAAAAATGCCAAATGATTAAAGACAAAACTATAAGATAATTAGGTAAATAATTATAACGCAACGTAACGTTAACCCACTCGATCAACTGCTCGTTTTTATAATAAAAGCCCTGTCCTCGAGCATCTATAATTACAAAAAAAAAAAACAAGTAAGTAGAACCATTTGCTCTATCGGCTCTGAACTAGTCTATTCACATATTCAAAATGAGTTTCGTGTTTTTATGAGCCAGAAAACGTTTGGAATTTAATATTTTTCTTGTAATTTATAGCATGCTAACGAATATGTCTATAAATAATGTTGCTGAGCCCCTTTATACTTCCTATCTTTTATAATATTATAGTTTTTTTTACCGCTAATTGTCGTAGTGCCTCAATATATTAAAATTATTTTTCTATATAATCGTTTGCTTAATCATTTATTTCGTAAATATTCTAAAAAAATGGTCTCAGTAATTTACTTTTATATATTTTTTTCTTAATTATCAACAAGCATTAACAAGACAAAGAATCAGTTGTGATCATCAGATGAGCGTTGACAAGTAAAAGTTATTTCGTAATATAGTGATTTCTTATGTTTAAGTAACACTCGTGGTGTTACACATTTGAAATAAAACTACTTTTACGGATTTTATCGCGTTTGTACTTGATTTTTAATTTCTCGACGTTTCGAACACTTTACAGTGATCATGGTCACGGGAGAACTCAATTCCGTAAAAGTAGTTTATTTCAAATTATTTTGTAATAGGTACTTAATTACTTTCAATTTATCCGTCACCTTAACTACTTCTGGGTGTCGTAAAAGACGACTAAGGGTAATATCGACGAAAGATACGGCAAACTCGATATGAAAACTCTATTATAACATCTGAATAGTGTGAAATCATAGATCAATTTCCCTTCCATTGTAAGGAGGTTTGAGCTCAATAGTGGGCCTTATATGAGCTGAGATGATTATGATGACTTTAAAAGTCAGTTTTTAATTGATGTAAAATTAAAAATAATAAAATCTGATTCAAGTCAAATTCAATAGTATTTATTTATTAATTGATTGCATTAGACGATACATTGCGGCAATTCATTATTATTTTGAAATGGAGGGAAAAAGAGATTGATTTTGAGGAAAATTTTAAATTTTTGAAAAATTGCACATTGTATTTCTGGAGGTTGCTCATCACATCGGTGTAACAATATATTGCATTATACCTTGATTGCATTATACCTTGATTTTATCCCGAATTCCTTTCTTTTGTGTGTGTTATATTGATTAACGTTCCTTTCCATCCTTTCAAAATAGCATTTAAATAATAATTACACAGCAACACAGCCACATTTAATATGCTGCGACAGATTTATTAACGCTAAACAATTTCACAATTGCTTGCGTTTCCTGTTAAGTTTATTATGACGACTTCCTCACCTAGTTTAGTGCTTCTAGGTATACTCATCACGAAACATAAACAGAATTACATTCTTATTTTTTATAGTTTATCTTTCTATAAATATAGAGCGCGCAAAAATCACACAAATCCTTAAAGCGACATACTCGTATATTTCTAAATGGCTTTGAGTATGGAATGGGTAAATATAAAGTCATTATGAATTTTTATTTCTTAAAACATATTTTGTGCTAATGAAATTACTTGATCTTTTTAAATATATTACTTATCGTGACTGTTAATGAATGAAAAGATGAATAGAACTATTATTCAAGAGATAATTAGTGAAATTTCTAATAAACTTAGAGCCTTAATTATTTATTTATTTCTGCATATTGCAATTACTTACATTTATCTTCGCGATAACAAAATAAACGGTTTACTCACATGACTTACATATATTGTGTGAATAACCCTGGAAGCAATACTAGAAATACATATTTGGTTACATTAGATTCACACTGTCCTCCGTACTATTAAAAAACTGTATCACGATAAGATCCTCCAATACAATCATATATTTTATCATAAATTTTTCACTCAACACTATTTGAAAAATAAAAAAAAATCTTGTCATGTAGTACCTTGTTGTACAGTGGTAATCGATTAATCGGACTAATTGTTGTAATTAGGTATTCGGATAACCGAAAATCCGGATAATATAATGTACGAAGAAAATTGTTTTGTACATACAATAGGTTTGTATAAAAACAGCTTTTCTCAGCATAACATTATGCAGTAGTTAACAATAACGAATTGCGTGGTACATAAAGATCCCGAGAAGCGCGGGCAGGTAATGCTAGTTCTGACACGTTCCCTTGCATTAATTTGACTTGTACATATATGCAAGATTGCGATTGGTAGTCCGGATAATCGAATCGAATCCGTATAATTGAGGGCCGGATAATCGAGTAATTTTTAATGTATTTTATAAAATAGATCTTTTGTCTGCCTATAACTCGATAAAAATACTAGCGTTATAATATAATTTAAACTTCAATTACATTTATAGCCAAATTATTTACAAAAAAATTGCACCTGAAATACGTACTGAATAAAAATCATCTAAATTAATCGTTATAATCTGTTACGAAATAAACAAGGATCACGTTAGGTTTATATAATTTAAGTGCGAAAGCAAATATGAAACTGGTATATGTAGATTAATATTACTAAGTATTTAATCTTTAATAAAAAAGCTATGAATATAAATGAAGGAAATCAATTTAGCTCCATGATCAAACTTTAATGACACATAAAATTGATTAGCTAATTAATCAAAACAGCTCATGCGTTAAAACATTTGATTACTAAACAACTCTTAAGTTGTATTTATATATACACATACATATCATCACGCCGTATCCCTTGCAGGGTAGGCAGAGAGATCAGAATGCCGGAGAGCTCTATCCTTGCATACTTCACTCACTTCTTCAACATGCATAATTCTCTTCATACACGCTCGCCGGTTTCGGAGACTACCTTCACCTTCCTTCAGTACGTGACCAATCTGGTCTACGTAGGTTAGTCTCGGTCTCCCCAGGTAACTACATCCTTCCACTTTCGCATTGTATCTTCTTAACCAGACGTTCCCTTTCCCATCTTTACACCAATACTCTCTTTCATACCACTCGCTCTCTCTCTTGTATTTACAAATGCTATACATACCTACGTTAAAATTATTTAAAGGATTCTTTTAATTAAAATTTCATATGCTTTTCTTATCTTTGACATTACGATTACGTATTGTTTATCTTTAATCATAACGTTAATAATTTAAATTCTTAAAATCATTAATTAAGATATTTTTATTTGTGTGGCATCGTTTAACATTAGTTTTTCTTTCTTTCTTTTTTACTTTCACTAATAAAGTCTAAATTTTAGGTAACACCTAAGGCAATTTTCTTTCCATGTGGTGACGGAGTAAGAATACAATTCACTACCCCCTATCTTACCCGGAGGTGATTGTATGAGATGACTAAGGTATACAAAACGCATATAACATCTATGAAAGAGAAGGAAAACTCGAAACAAAACCCTATACCAACACGTCTAACTAGCGTGGTATAGTAGGTCAATTTCTCTCCCACTATGGAGGAGGCTCAAGCCCAACAGTGGGACATATATGAGCTGAAATGATGATGATAAATGACCTAAGGCAATTTATATCACATAGTATCAATTCTCCGAAACCGGCGAGCGTGTATGAAGAGAATTATGAATGTTGAGGAAGCGAGTGAAGTATGCAGAGATAGAGTTCTCTTGCACTCTGTTCTCTCTGCCTACCCTGCAAGGGATATGGCGTGATGATATGTATGTATCAATTAAATTTTGTAGTTATCTGTCATTCAGCGATTGTATAGACTACTTATATTATGGAATGAGGGCTCTATTCCGACCAATTTTATCTAAGCCATCAATATCCTACTGTTGAGACTTCCCCCTTAAGGATAAAACTTCGCCTTAATCACCAGTGCTGCCATCTACGTTCATTGTAATTGGGCGTGAGATTTTGAATAGAAGAGAAAAAACGTATTCTCACTTTTTACTCTGACTGCGTTGCTGCGATCATACATTTTTATAATACGCATTGAATATAATTGTAATTGAATAATAATAATTATTTAAATCAAAGTCTCCACAATCATTTATACCTCCCTCACAAGAACTATTACCAACACCTACTAATATTATAAATATGTAAGTTTGTGAAGTGAATGGTTGTATGCTTGTTACTCAATAACTCTTAAACCGTTTAACAGATTAGATGAAAATTTTTACATACTTAGGTTATACGTACCTGGATTAATATATAGGATATATTTTATCTCGGTAATGTGCTCCCTTGGGATATTAGTTCAACTTTATAAAAGTTAGTTTTTATATAAGCGAAGCAGCAGGCAGAAGCTAGTATTATATGTATATTTGGTAATAAATATATATACAGGGTGGAAGGGGACCGCTCCCGAAAACAAAGACAGGTAACCCTACTAGTCCTACTTGTAATGATAGGCTAGAAAAAAAAAACGATTCGGGTGAAAAAAATATTTTTTTTCACAGCAAATTTTAAGTTTTTTTCACATTCCGTCGTATTAGGACAGCGCCATGTAACGATAATGCCATAAAAATACGTAACTGTACTCAGATGAGAAAAGACGCAATGTATTCAAAACTCACGATCATATGTTCAAGAGCTCAACGACCTCACGTAGTGAAAAAAAATTTTTTCTTTTTCATCCGTATCCTTTTTTTTTATAGCCTATTATTACAAGTAGGACTAGTAAGGTTACCTGTCTTTGTTTTCGGGAGCGGTAAATATAAAAGTCAGTTTTTATCCGAGCGAAGCTGCAGGCAGAAGCCAGTATTATATATTTGGTAACCAATGTTTGACTGCAAAAACGGTGTATTGGTTAATATATCGGCCTGCGATGCCAAGTGTTATGGGTTCAATTCCTACGCAGGACATTACTTTTTAAGTTTCTATCCATTTGTTTGATTTGTTTCTACAAATTGTTGTTCTGATTCTGGGTATAATTTGCAATACAGGGATTATTTTATAAGTGCAGAGTGTTAAAAAAAATAACAAAAAGGAATGATTGTATTGTCAAAGAAGACTAGTTTGGAGAACACGGCAGAATCATCAAACTTTGACATAACACTATATAATTCCACACGGGTTAATGTTTAAAAAAATGTAGTCGAATTTAGAACCACCTGGTTTTTATAACGTCGGATAAAATAGTTCTACTTCATATACCCAGGAGGAATATTAACAGCAAATTACGAATACGAATATTATTATACAAGTTTAATACTAAAACAAATTCAATATATATATATACACTAAGGCCTTATAAATTACGATTCATCATTGTCAAATGATAATAAAAGAAAAAGAAATAACAAATTATATCATTGTTTCATTTAAAAATAACAAAAATTAATAGTAGTGTATGTGTACATATATTGTACGTTAACTTAAGATTTTTGTAACCAACAAAGGACAATTTTTCGTATATATTCTGGGTCATCTATCCATTTATCCCGCGGGAACAAACTGTGACTGCATACATATAGAGCTTGGTCCTAGACTGCCAGATCTCAAGACATAAATTGGTTTTATATACTTGCCGCTCTGTTTGTTTCAAAACCAAGCTTTGGTTTCAATTTGTAGAGCATTCAAGTACATATTTTTATTTCTTTTGGCTTTCATATATGATAATGCAACAAGATTTTCTTCGTTGATTTCTAATGTAACATATAACTATCTAAATATACATTGAACTTGTAAAAATGTAATCCATAAGTATTTTTTTTATTGCTTATGGTGGCAAATGAGTAAGCAGCACACCTGATGGTAAGTGTTACTGCCGCCCATGGACTTTTGCAATACCAAGGGTATAGCAAGATCGCTGCCTACCAATACAAACCCCAAACCCCCAGTTGGGCTTCCTGCTCTCTCACTCACCGAATGAAGCGCAATAGCACATTGCCATTACTCAGACGCCGATCTTCTGCGAAAGTGTGGTACCACCCCGGATGGACCGTCCCGCGGCTGGAGACAGAGAACTGTCAACCGCGTGGTCCTACAAATAAAGTATCTTGATACACAGATGGCGTAGTGGTTAAGATACCGTTCTACCATACTGAGTGTCGCGGGTTGGTTTCCCACACAGGACAAACCTTTGTGTAATCTACGAGTTGTTGTTCAGAGCCTATTAGCGTTTTATATCCCTTAGTCGTCTCTTACGATCACCCACGGGTATGATAGGGGGTGGTGAATTGTATTCTTACTCCGTCACCACACGGATAATTGTTTTCACATTCACAATTTATAAATAATAAATATCAAAAATGCAAACACCAGAATAAATTGATCTTGACAAATGAAGATTGAATCAAATGAATCGAGTGTCTAACGTTTGCGATAAAAAGACAATTCAACCCTCCAATTGGTCGCGTAGTTACCTTTTGTTGTGACACCAATAAATCGGAATAATTAAATTTTGTATGTCACAATCACACGCCCGTTGACAGCGTGACATTGCCGTGACAAGTTGTCACCCAGCAACAGCAAGGAGGTTGTTGATCGCGTGCGTTGCGTGCAATCTAACCGTCTTTTATTCGCCTAAGTACGCTGTCTTATTTTTATTGCACTGTTATAAGAGACCAGTAGGTACTTAATCGCGATTAGCATTACAACCTGCGCTTTATACGGATTTATGTAATATATGACATCATAATTATTTAAGATGACAAATTATACAGATAAATTATATAAGACAGATTGTAATATATTACTGGTAATAATAATTTATAACGTACGAAATATATAATAAAAATTTCATCATCATCATTTCAGCTCATATACGTCCCATTACTGGCTCGAAGCTTTCACAATAGGAGAAAAATTTACCTAATATGTGGTATATTAGGCCAAACAAATTGGTATACGTTTTTATTTAGAGTTTTATTTTTGTATATATGTATGTATATAGATATATTAGACTAAGAGATCTTAATCCGTGTGGTGACGGAGTAAGAATACAATTCACCACCCCTATCTTACCCATGGGTGATCGTAAGAGACGACTAAGAGATTTAAAGCGCATATAACATCTATGCAAGAGAAGGAAAACTCGAAACGAAACCCTATACCAACACGTCTGATCAGCGTGGTATAGTAGGTTATTTTTGTCCTCCCATTACGGAGGAGGCCTGAGCTCAACAGTGGGACATATATGGGCTGTGATGATGATGTTGAGATCATAGTGCCCTGACATCCACAGATAAGATAAGGGATCGTGAATTCTATTCTTACTCCTTTATGAGTATTATGTAAATATAAAATTTGTATTATGCTAATATAACATATAATTCTACTGTTAAATTTTCAATTATACTAATGGGCTATTTTAAGCTATGAATGTTATATAGTAAATGCACAGATGGTGTTGCGGTTAAGTCTTATCTTCCGTGCTAGTGACATGGGTTCGATTCCTACGCAAGATATATTTTGTGCTAACCACAATTTGTTGTACTGAGTCTGAATATAATTCGTCTTCATTAATTATATATGTTTGTAAAGTCCTCGCTATTTAAGGATTATTTCCTTAATGTGGTAGTGTTAATAAAAAAATGTGTTTAATAAATTTTATTATTTTCATTTGTGACATGTGATACACCTATTACTATAAGTATGGGGTCGAGTTTTCGCTAAAGTAGGATAACTATTCTACCGCATTCGTCAACAGATTTTTAATTTATTTACGAGAATTTTGCATATTTGGACTGTCGTCCTCCTTTACAGTGTGACTTTATTGCACTGTCATCCTCCCGTGACCATGATTACTGTAAAGTGTCTGAAACGTCGGAAAATTATAAATCAAATACAAACGCGATAAAATCGGTAAAAATAGTTTTATTTCGACAGATTTTTATTACTAGTTTTTACCACTTATAGCTATTATCTGCTAAAATTAAGAGATGAACTCCAAAGTATACACTTTTATTCATATCATAAGATACCCTTGTAGGTGTTGTTTGTAAATAAAGGTAAGGAAAGGTAAAGAAAAGGAAGTTGATACATTATATTGTTTTTCAATCAATACGCGTAATGTTTTATGAACTAACTTATTATCATCTCCACCGTTCTGCTCTTATTCCAATTAATTAAGGTTGACGTAATATGTACTTTTTTTATCATCGTATAGCAAATTTTGGTAATAGTTTTATAACCAGCTGCCTGCCTGACGGCGTCAGTTACGGTATCAGATCGATGAAAAGCTCTTAGTAGACGTTTACGTCATCCACGAGCATTTTAAGGGTTGATAGTGTTCGTAGTCGCTGCCACATAGCAAGAATAACTAACTTATTATACTTCTGTAATTACACTAATTACATGGAATTACTTTGTTCACAAATGCCTACCAGATGATTTATGTTGAAATGTTACTTGTATATTAAATGAACCTTCTTAACTACGACATGTTTTACATAATCTAGAATTCAGATCGAGATCATACAAAAGTAGTGGTCTCTCCAATTTCGCAGTAATATCCTTAAGTGATTACCTATATCAGTATACTCAAACTTTCGAGAATTGAGATCATATATCTGGGGCAATAGCGACCTAGATTGTAAGTTGAAGAACATAATTGATATCTGTAATACGATCTAAGGATTAAAACTATTGTTTGATATTTGCGTCATAACGGAAAAGATGAGGAAACGCCAGGAAAACCATAAAACCAGATGGTTTGCGTGAAGTATAATATGGCTTAATGATTGACTAAGCAAGTATACAAAGCGAGTGTGAGTGGGACTATTACAAGGCGAAGACCACGTCGTACTTTTCTGGATCAAATTGAAGACGTGTTAGCGAAAGGAGTACGCGTATCCGTAGAGCATGCATGAAGATTGTGATGAGTGTGAATGAGGCGATGGAGTTATGTCAGGATCGTGGTTTATGGCAATCCGTAGTTTCTGTCTACCACTCTGGGAAATAGGCGTGAGGCTATGTATGTATGTAATGATTTCTCAAGTTTACGCGAGTATTACACATTTGAAATGAAATTATTTTAGGGATACTATCGCCGTCCTGCCGTGACAATAAACACTGTAAAGCATTCGAAACGTCGGGTTATTAAAAATCAAATACAAATGCAATAGAATCCTTAAAAATATTTTATATATTTTCTTGAAACTTCTCTATTTATTCTGTTCTATTTAGCATAAAAATAGAATGAATAGATTTTATCTATATTCAATTTATAAAACCGATTACGAAGTGAAAACTGATGTCACAAGCGGGATTCGAACCCGCGCCTATTGGGATTCCGGCCCAATGGTGCTGCCACTACACTACCGTGACTAATTATAGGACATGCAAATTTCACTTTCGTATCATATTTACGTCTTAAGGTGACAGTATGCTATCTACCCGACAATGTTTACACATTGTTATAGGCTTAATACTTCAAACTTTACAGTTAGAATTGTATTAAACGATGACAAAACCTTGTTATTTAAATTACTGAAATTTTAGCATTTAATATGCTTAATTATTTATAAAACCGATTACGAAGTGAAAAATGATGTCACAAGCGGGATTCGAACCCGCGCCTATTGGGATTCCGGCCCAATCGTGCTGCCACTACACTACCGTGACTAATTATAGGACATGCAAATTTCACTTTCGTATCATATTTACGTCTAGTGGCAGCACGATTGGGCCGGAATCCCAATAGGCGCGGGTTCGAATCCCGCTTGTGACATCATTTTTCACTTCGTAATCGGTTTTATAAATAATTAAGCATATTAAATGCTAAAATTTCAGTAATTTAAATATATTCAATTTGTCAAAACTATAATAAATAACAACATTATGAAAATAAAAAAAAAGCAGTACAGTTAACAGTTTTAATTTTAAGTAAACATTTACTACAACATTTTATGCATAATTCACTGTGAAATTATTATAACCATGAACGCGTAAACCAACCAGTTGTATTACCTAGAGAGTTAGTAGTTAGTGACTCATGTATTCTACACCGTGATGTCGTATGAAATGTGCGTGTTTAGCGTGACAACCTGCCACTACGGTGATTGACATTGGGAATGTACAAGCAGTAAAGTGTTGTTTTGTTAAATTGCTAATGTACGCACGATATTGCAAATGCATTTCCTGTTTATGGTAGAATACACCGTGAATGGAGGTTAGGTAATAGGGTGATTGACAAGTAGTATTTTTATTTATACAAACTTTTATTTCCCATAGCTTTTTAAGTGGTGATGGGTTAAGAATACAATGTCTTTCATACTTTATTTTCCCATGACAATCATAAAACAGACAGTTTGATCACCAGAATGGACATGCCCTGCCCTTCCGTCGCCCCGGACGGTACGGGCGACGTGTGATTGGACCATAGCCTACCAAAAAAAAAAAAATAATAATAATAATAAAACCGCAGAGCAGCTTGTGGCGAGCTGAATGTGAGTGGCGACACTGCGGTCCTGAATACTCCAGAGAGTCGATCAGGGACTCGTCTCCAGCTGGCCTTCATTGGCTGGCTAAAGTGGAAACCGAAGAGTGCCCGAAGGACACTCAGCTCTGGCTTGCCTTAAACAACTGGTCAGAGAGGGGTCGCCAGAGCTATATGCTCGGGGGTGGAAGTGTCATTTTCAAGGGCATAACTACGGGGAAACCATGGCTCTGTTTATCACAGACTCAATGGTGAAACCGGCGCCGCACCGCTCGACACCCCTAGCCACTTGCACCAATGTTACCCCCTGTTGCCCGTATGGCTTGTGTGCCTGTGGCGACTGTTTAGGGGGCCCATTCAGTGAGTTGGCGAGTCACCGTCTGCCACCGTTCATCTCTCAATATGGGTTTGAAGGCAGACGACAGTTAAAAATTCATAGATTTAAGATGAACCAGTCCACTAAGCACCCACTCCCATAATCAGATATTAGCTACCATAATCACACAATAGTTTTACACTTACCGCTGGCAGTCCACGTATGTTATGTGCAAACGTGGAATGTCATCGGTAGATGTCCCATTCCAATATTTAGATTAAATTTCTCCAAAGGCCTCTGCGTGTTGGATCCATATCCCCATGTAAGCCTCCCAAAGGACCGGGCATCTTTCCTATGGAAGATCCCGTGAAAAAAGGAGATAATAATAAAAAAAAAGCATGGATATTTGTGTTTTCCAGGGAAACATGACATCAACTGCAATCGCCAACCTGTTTGCCAAAAGTAACGATTATGTCATTATTATGCTTTTGGGCACACGTTGAACAGGAGACGATGTGAAAATCTAATTACAACAGCTAAAACTGTTTTAAGACTATATATATTATTGAAGATTTTAGATTAAATGATTACGTAGAATCATGTTTAGTGCCTACAGTTAATTAATTTTATGTAAATTAATTATGATACAAATCTTCTTAATTGCGGAAGCAAAGGAAAAAAGCAGTTTTAACGTGTAAAAAAAGTAGAAAAGAAGTTTTAACGTGAAAATAATTAAATAGATTTCAATAAAAACGTTGATTTTTATTTCAACTAAAAATAACCTATAGTCTAATTAGAATTGGTGAAACCTATATAAAAAATAAACTAAACCCTATGAGAACTTTTCCGGCTAGGAATATATAAATAATAGATCAAAGTAGGTCGAATAATATGCTACCTCGCACAGGAAACTCCGGAACACAAGTTTGAAGTAGATACAAAGCCCAGCCAATACTAGCTAGTATTAAACTATAACTGTATAAACTAATGATCACTTGAAGCCTTACATAAAACCTTTCCGGAACAAAAAAAAAACAATACAGAGCATACGTAGTTCTTTATAAAGGGCCATTTAATAGTGATGGCTATCTGCTCTGAATAATGTTATTACATTGGGTCACATTCAATGACGTAGAAAATCTTTACAAACGACTTACAGTAGGAAACAGAATAAGAATGGGAAAAAAACTATTATATGACGTAATGCAGGGTATATTGAAAATACATAATGGCATAATTTTCATTAATTTATTCATTAAATCATTTTTTTATTTAGAGGAGTAACGGAGCCATATTTTCCAGGTGTTTTTCTAATTCTACCTAATATAAGAGACGAATGTTTGGATTATATTATAAGTCATCACCATTACCCTGCCCTTATCCCAATAACTGGGGGTCGACGCAATATGTCCTTTTCTTCTACTCAATCCTATGCGATGTCATCTCTGCGTTCACTCACTTTCTATTTAACATGCTTCACGCAATCCATCCATCTTTTCTTCGGTCTTCCCTTACCCCATTCATACATTCGTACTAAAAACTTTTCTCAGAACATTACTTTCATCCCGTCTCATCATATGTCTATACCAAGACACGCGTTCACTTTTCAACCTTACATGCTCATTTCTTATCTTATCCATTCTCGTCAGGCCACACATTCATCTTAACATTCACATCTCTGCTACATGCAGCCGTCTCTCATCCGTCGCTTTTGTAGCCCAACATGCTGACCCATACAATATATCTTAATATATATAAATTACGTGTCACGTTGTTTGTCCGCAATGGACTCCTAAAGTACTTAACTGATTTTAATCAAATTTGCACAGCATGTGTACTTTGATGCAACTTAAAAGATAGGATAGCTTTTATCTCAATCTATAGTAATATTATTTTAATGCAAATTATTTATTTATTATTTGACAGTCACAATTATCTGTTATCTCCAAACGATTCTAACAGATAACGGTATCTGTTGACTGGATTGAGTAAGTATTTCATAGATGGCGCTATGTTGAACGTACTAACGTTTCAAAAAAGCTACAATTTATTAACATAACCACCACGTGTTACTGAGGTTACCTTAGTCACAGCAACGCGTGGCCGAGTCTGCTAGTAGATATATATATTTTATTATAAGTGGCAACAGTAATAAAATGAGTCATTAAATTTTGACCTAAAAATGTTGGTTATTTGTGTAATTTGGATTCATAGACTTGCTATTATCAATATAATAATATATTTATTAACTTTCTATAGTTTCATCTAAATTAATTTTTAACTTGCCTAATCCTGGTTTTGTTGTAAATAGATGAATTTATTTGCTGTCTATACACACAGTTTTAATTGCGGTAATTTCTCTATCCCTTGCTAACGTTACTTATATCCGTTTTTTTTGTATTTCTTATATCCTTAATATTATTATTCTTATATTCTTTTCTGTATTTTTGTTTATATGTACACGGCATTTCTGTACGATCGGTTGATTAGTTAAGGCGTTGTATATTTTATCTTATCCGTGTGGTGACGGAGTAAGAATACAATTCACCACCCCCTATCTTACCCATGGCTGATCGTAAGAGACGCCTACAGGATATAAACACATATAACATCTATGTAAGAGAAGGAAAACTCGAAACAAAACCCTATACCAACACGTCTGACCAGCGTGGTATAGTAGATCAAATTCCCTCCCATTATGGGGGAGCCTCGAGCCCAACAATGGGACATATATGAGTTGAGATGATATTTTATCTAGAAACAAAATAACATTTGTGCTTGATCAGCCTTTAACTCATCTCTATGGTTTACCAAATATCATCGAGATAAATTCAGCCATTCTGGCATGATTAAGTAACAAATATTCTTCAATTCAAAGAAGAATTAATGATTTGGTAATAAACTGGGCTATTCTCATCATAACTTGGACCAAGCCTCCTCTATGATGGGACGGAAATTGACCTATCATACCTCGCTGATCATATGGGTTAATTTTATGCATAAAATTTTAATTGAAATTTTTCCTTCTATTTCAATGATGTTGTTTGCGTGTGTCGCTTAGTAATCGATCACCTACGAGAAAGGTTAGGATGTTGAATTATATTCTTACTACGCCACCACAAACATAAGCGATCTTTTTAGTGGTAGGACCACGCTGTTGACAGTTCTTTGTCTACAGCCGTGGGTCGGTCCGTCTGGGGTAGTACCACACTCTCGCAGAAGATCGATGTCTGAGCAATGGCAATGTGTTATTCCACTTCGTTCAGTGAGTGAGAGAGCCGGAAGCCCAACTGGATGGGTTTGGGGTTTGTAATAGTAGGCAGTGGCCTAGCTATACCCTTGGTATATCAAAGGTCCATGGGCAGCAGTGACACTTACCATCAGGTGTGCTCCTTGCTCGTTTGCTACCATAAGCAATAAAAAAAACCGAACCCTGCTTTTACATAATCAAGAAATCCGAATAAACTACAAAGGATAGTTAAAGAATCTCGAATATACATATCTATATAGATTTATGACAGTAATTTCCTGTTCCCAAAAAGTATCCTTGTTAACCTTACTCATATGACTTACTTAAGGAACACATTAGCATAATATATTAACCGTATTCGTAATCGTAGTCGTTTTGTGTGGGCATAAAACGATGAAAGCGCCGGCGTTGTGGAGTGGAATAAATTTAGCATGGTTGTGTTAATTAATCATGAGATGATTAACTTATAGTACTCAAGTAAAAGACATTATATTAAATGGGTTTACTTTGTCTATTTTTATGAAATCACGCTATGATGTCATACTTTTTTTTGTACCAGGTTACAGTCTGAATACATACTGCCAATCCGTCCAAGACGACGGAAAGGCGGCGGGCAGCTGCATAATCTCGTCGCCGTTGAGGCTGATCACCGGTATCAATTCACTGACTTAGGTGGATTTATGACATTCTAAATAACCAATATTTTAAACTAGTAGCTGAAGCATTTTGTCCATGTTCCATAGGAAGGTTTGAATAAACAGCTCATCACATTTAGAAGTAA
The DNA here is from genome assembly GCA_905163515.2 of Lymantria monacha. Lineage (NCBI taxonomy): Eukaryota > Metazoa > Arthropoda > Insecta > Lepidoptera > Erebidae > Lymantria > Lymantria monacha. Next base: position 18,430,151 of record LR991094.1, on the reverse strand, counting down.
TCTCTAGCATGTGAGTGCTTATGTTAGACAGTCTGCAAATTAATTATGGTAGCAAAAGAGCAAACAGCATACCTGATGACCTTTGCAATACTAGGGGCATCACTGTCTACAGCGAGATCACTGTCTATCAACCAATACCCATTCAGAAATTTGTGCTTCCGGCTCTTTCACTCACCGAACATGTAACAGTACATTGTGACTGCTGATACGTTGATTTTCTTCCATAACGTGGTGCTGGACGTTAGGTTGTAGACAGGAAACTCTCGATAGTGTCGTAACACTACTGGAATTACGCCGCCACATACGATTTTGAAAAATAGTGTAAGTATATATATTTAAAATGTATTTTCTGGAAACACTGAAATAAAATATATTAACTAGAAACTGTGTTAGTGGTACAATAATAGGATTGGAATACGAAGCATAAATGTAAAAGAATATGCTAATATTTACAATAATGATTGTACATATGTAATCGAGCCTATAAATTAAATTCCCGTGAGGCTCTGGGCAGCTAGTTTATAATAAAAGGCAAAATTCTTAAGTGACAAGCAAACTCCGCCCCAAGTCTGTACATTATACGACTGTTAATTAATAGCTTGACAAAGCTTTTAGTTCTATTTTGTGACCGACGATTTATAAAATAAACTTTAAATATTATCATATCTAGAACATTTTTAAAAATTATAAAAGTTTTTATTATATAATTTATGTTTTATTCAGTAAAGAGTCTCTTGCAGCGGGTTATTTACCTGCTATTAATAAGCAAGTTTAGTAAGGGATTTATCTATCATCTTCTTATTATATATAAATTACGCGTCACGTTGTTTGTCCGCGATGGACTCCTAAAGTACTTAACCGATTTTAATCAAATTTGCACAGTATGTGTAGTTTGATCCAACTTAAAAGATAGGATAGCTTCCATCGCAATATTATTTTATTGCAAATTATTTATCTATTTGACAGTCACAATTATCTGTTATCTCCAAACGATTCTAACAGATGGCGCTATCTGTTGACTGGATTTAGTAATTATTTAATTGATGGCGCTATGTTAAACGTACAAACGATCCATATAAGCTACAATTTATTAGCATAACCACCACGTGTTACTGAGGCTACCTTAGCCACAGCAACGTATGGCCAGGTCTGCTAGTAATCTTATAAAAATGAATCTGTATGATGACGGGGTAAACGACGGGGTGAAAGACATATTTATAATAATATTATTACTCATATATTATATGAGTTGACAAACTTGAAAGTTACATAAGAAAAGATCAAAATAGATTTTATATATTAGTTGATATGGTTCACATATTATCAATAGTTCGATTTAAGTGCTTGCAATTATAATTATACTCCAAGATACTTCGATCAAAAGTACCGCATCGAATCTAAAACAGGATAGCGATTATTCCAGCTTTAATATAGTAAATTAACGAGACAATTTTCTAGACTTCGATCAATCTAGATAATAACAAAATACAACCGCCTAAGCATGATTGGTATGAATAACTATCAAATTAGAAAAATAATTTCACAATCAGTTATATGAAATCGTGTAGACATATGTATTTATCTTATAGGTGGCGTACGTACGTAAAAATATGAACAAAAAATTAATACATCGTCATCATTATTCTACTCTTATCCCAATCACTTGGGGTCTACGCAATATGTGCTCTACTTTCATAATATATTGTAAAAGTTTTCGCAATAGTTTTATCACTGGTCGCCTACCTAACGATAATCCTTCTTGGGAATGAATGTTTAATTGTTATGTTGAAATTAAATAATTGTTAATCATACGGCATCAAATAGCTGCCACATGTCGATGTGGAGCTCTTAGTCGTCTTTTATAATACCCACGAGCATTGTAAGGGTAGTACATGTAGCTATCACAATACAGCTGTGTGTCACTGTGACAAGATTTCTGTCAAACTCAATACAGCAAACAAAATATGGGTTATTGTAAATGGCAAAGCAGTTTAAATGGATTTTCAATAGATATAGATTCAAAACCTATTTATGCTAATCTATTTGAAGTTTTATATAATCACTTTTATAAAAAACCTGTCGTGTCAAAAACCAACCAGTCAGTATTCGTATCGCAAATTGCGTCTTGAATTAAATACAAATTAAATATAAAAAAATAAAAACCTTTATTCAAATTTTATCTGAGTTCGCTTTTTAGTCTTACCAACTTCAGCAGAATATTATTTTTCTACAAAACATGCTGCCATGTTGACCTCTGCAGCTAAAAGGAATAACGATATTCTGAAATTAAACCAGATGTCAGGCCATTTGAAGGTAATAACTGTGCACCTGGATGCAGATGCTTATAATAACTTTGCTCGGTGACTTAGCATGCTCTACGAGGCAGATCACACGTCTTCGAGAACGTATGCATATTTTTTTTTTATAAACCGCTTATACATGCGTATTTTTCCATAATGCATTCCTTTATTGTTAAATTAAGTGATCAACAATTAACGTTTTTATGCATATAAGAAAAATCAGTAGAGCAGTAGGGGTAAGACCACGCTGTTGACAGTTCTCTGTCTACAGCCGCAAGCCGGTCCGTCCGGGGTAGTACCACACTCTCACAGAAGATCGATGTCTTAGTAATGGCAATGCGCTATTGCGTTTGATTCTGTGAGTGAGAGAGCCGGAAACCCAACTGGGGGTTTGGAGTTTGTATTGGTACGCAGCAGCCTAGCTATATCCTTGGTACTGCAAAGGTCCATGGGCGGCAGTGACACTTACCGTCAGGTATGCTGCTTGTTCGTATGCCACCACAAGGAATAAAAAAATCGTAGATGGTGATTGACATCAGAACCTCTGTATAGCAGTTTATTGGTATCTCACTCGGCTACCCTACTTAAGTTATTCTTTAAATACTTATATAAGTAGCTAAATAAAAAGAAGAAATGAAAACGTAGACAACACCCGCGTTGGTAACGAGGCAGCCTTCGTGTAAGAGCATTGCGAATGTAGCTACACTACTTGGGCGTTTGTTATTTTATTTGCTTTCTACTCAGTAAACTCTATTACTCAGTTCGATCGTTTTGATTCCGAGAACTGCATGTTTACATTGAATGTTAAACTCATGTCACTATTGTAACAACATGCTACTTTCAAGCGTTTGGTCAATTGTGAGAAAGATATTGAAAATAGTATTTGTTTAATAGCCGATGATATAAACATTCAATATATCTACGTATTCATAGTTTTAAATCGTATGTCTTATTTTGGTACTTTGTAAAGTGTGAGTATAAGAGTATCGTGCCAGTCACTCGTTGAGGTGAAACAACTAATGGCATAAATTATATTTATTACTGCTTTAAAAGAAAAAGTGCATTAAGTTATCGTAAGTGGAATATAATTGTTTGAATATAGAACTTTAAGTAAGTAATGTGAGTGCTTATGTTATTTAATACACAAATTTGCTTCCCTAACCGCCCTTTAATTAAATCACTACCGATTCGGTAGCAATCATTTCATGTATAATAAACAACTTATATGTTTATAGGATTCCATATTCAATTAAAATATATATATTGAAATGAATTTTTGCAATGCCTAGTGTTATTACATACTACACGTATTGTAAGTTTGTATTTATTCTTTTGGATGGGTATTATTTATTTTAGCTACCAGAATAGCGAGACCTTTTATATTTTTCATAACCCTTATATTATGATTGCATTGTAAAAAAGTTACAAATGAAAGATATAGGTCTTACTAAACTGGACGGAAATTTAGTTTGTGAAGTTTTTGATTTTCGTTCTTTGACTCTTATCACGGTTAGTTAGATGCGCCTCGAGAGTGGCTTTGGGAGTATAAAAGAAAGTGCCTTTTCTTTGAATATTGCATTTGACATCTAAGAATGTTACTTATCAGCTTCTGTAGATTTTAATCTATGATATTTTATTTTACAAATAATATTCACAAACATTTATTCGAATTTTTAGTTAATGAACAATTTATTAAACATTTTATGAAGTTGCTAAATCTTTCTTTCATTCACATATTATCACTTTAAGTCGTATTGTTCGAAATTAGTCTATTAGTATCACAGACCATTTGCTCCATGATTAGTAATATAGTAACATAGTCTAACTTACGTCTCTTAGTATTCACCATTATCATCATCACAACCCATAAATGTCCCACTGTTGGGCTCGGGCCTCCTCCGTAATGGGAGGGAAATTAACCTACTATACCGCGCTGGTCAGACGTGTTGGTATAGGGTTTTGTTTCGAGTTTTCCTTCTCTCGCATAGATGTTATATGCGTTTTATATCCCTTAGTCGTCTCGTAAGATCACGCACGGGTAAGATATGGGGTGGCGAATAGTATTTTTACTCTGTCACTACACGGAAAGTCACCACTCTTAGTATTATAGTATATGTTTATAAGAACCACCCTTGAAGTAAAGGAATATAGATTACTCTTTAGTATAGATTAACTATACTAAAGAGTAATGTTTTAAAAAGGGTTTCAAATGATAAGATTAACAAAAAGACTTAAGACATATACAATTCAATAATAGGCAAGCAATAAATGAAGGCATTAAAGATAAAAATTATAAGCCTCAAGAGTTTGAAGTTAAATAATGCTTAGTTTGTATTTATGAGTCGGGCCTATAGATTTACAGTTTCTCACTTAGTTTCAATGCCTCTCGCACATGTGTGTGGTGCAGCAGACAAAAGCGGACGGCCATAATGAATTTTCGTTTGTGAATTGGCAAATAAATAATTCATTGTGAACGAGACACGAGTTCCTAGTAATATAAGAAAGCATATTTTAGCTCATATCGTAAAGTGCAACGAATGACAATAGTCGTTAAGTTTTATGTTCCGCAGCAAGTCGTCTCATCTCAATTACAATTACAAATTATTACAAATTTTCAACTGAACTCGTCGTGTCATGTATTATATGCGAAAATTTATACTTACAATGTTTGATCTCATATATTGTATTTATATTAGAATCAAATAAAATACGAGTATATATCCTCTGCGTGGAATGACTGATATTCTAATCTAGGCGAATGCATTTCGGCAAACCCCGAAATAAATTTAATTACTTAGTTGCCTTTTTTTTAAAGACACTAACTACACTGTACTAAGAAAATAATCCTTGTATTACGCGGGACTATACAAACATATTAACGCAGATAAATTGCACCCAGACTTAGAAAAACACTTTGTGTCCTGCGTAGGATTCGAACCCACGACACTGGCACGAAAGGTTAGTATCTTAACCACTACGCCACCTGTGCAGTCAATCGAGATCTTTGGTTAATGTATGTATAATGTTTAAACAAAGTTTTAAGTATTTATAAAACCCGATTACGAAGCGAAAAGTGATGTTACAAGCGGGATTCGAACCCGCGCCTATTGGGATTCCGGCCCAATCGTGCTGCCACTACACCACCGTGACTAGGACATGCAAATTTCACTTCGTATCATATTTACGTCTTAAGGTGACGGTATGCTATCTACCCGACAATGTTTACACATTGTTAATACTTCATTATTGGCTTAATACTTCAAACTTTACAGTTAGAATTGTATTAAACGATGACACAACTCGGGTAATCGGGTTTTATAAATAATTAATCATATTAAATGCTAAATTTCAGTAATTTAAATAACAAGGTCAAAATTTTAGTCAATTTCTATAATTAGTCTTGCATGTATGTATAAGTAGGATGTCATAGTAAATCTATACTGAGGTTCGTTAGGTTCTTTTAAATCACGCACTGTAATAGGAGTTTTGTGAAACAACATTGTTTCAGTAGGTATCCAACGAACATAAATTCGTTAGTCAAAAGTTGAAACACGCTAATGTCGTCTTTAATAAAGATTTTTTACCAGACTTGAGGTTTCACTAATTAAACCTAGAAGTGTCAGAGTTTCGAAGTATAACATTAACATTTAACCTTATATATATATTTTTTTTAAATTTGGGTATCCTTGTTTGACATAACTCACTGGACATTCTTGACACTGGGTCTTCGACACTGATGTCTTGTATTTGAGTGTAATTTATGTCAGTTAATTTAATATTTGTCATATATTCCATAACACAAGGAATTATTTTTTAGAACATAAGGTTGTACTAAAAAAAATGAATAATTAAAGTTTGCTGTACCTAAATCTACGTAGTAAATAAATTTCTAGGATTATGGACAAGATTCTGAACACTTATAATCACCCTCTTCAACAATATATCACGCTAAATGTAAAATATAGGACAGGCAGATCTCCATTAGTCACAGAATGCAATTTAGAAACGCACCACACGAGTCCCGCGGCAATTGTGAGCAACTATGACCTACTATTAAGGATTGTCTCGAAGCATTTTGTCTGCATACATATGCTGGTAGACTCGGCAATTTATGTAATTTTTATCGGTGTATATAATTTATTTTCTTGAATAATAGAACCCTAGAAGCTGTCAACCATTGATTTCTTAATATCTAATACTATTTTTTTAAAACAACACCCAGCACTAAGGAAATATGCATCCTACTGCGGGGGACTTTGCAAAAATATAATTAAGGCAGACTCATAACAACAGCTTGTGGATAGTATAGAGTATTATTCTGCGTGGGAATCAAACCAGTTAAGGTACCGACCTAAGAGTCGGTATCTTAACTACTACATCATCTCTTCAGTCCCGTTATCGCAGTTAAGTTATAATCTCAATTCATACGAGTACAAGCCCCTCCGTTGGGTACAAGACTCCTCTTTAATAGTTGGGAATTTAGTCTAACATTCGACGTCGAAAGTTTTATTATAAGTTTGCGTTTTCTTATATTTTATAGCATAATTATATATACTGAATAAACATTGGAACCTATATTTACAATACATTAAAAATAATGGTTTTGAATCAGAAAACAGAAGAAAAGAAATATTTTCTTTTGAAATATGCGACCAACCAAGCACTATAGCTGCTAAATATTCAAAATAGACCAAATGAATAAGAAAATTAACTTATTTTGTATTTGCAAAATATTTTCTATGCTTGTTACTACTTCGCATACCTTTTTTTTTTGCATGATGGACCATAGATGTGGTCGCGGCCCGACAATTCAGTTCGGGGCGACAGAAGAGGCGGCGCGCATCCCCATGGACCCACTCTGCAAACACCTCTCTTCGCCGTGCAAGCGGGCCACCGGTACCCGATCTTTGTCTTCGGTGGTCAACTACTTCGCATAGCTGCTCTATTAGGTGACGTTACGACACATTCTGAAATATTGAACGTATGTAGTTAGCCTCAGTGCGAGTGGGAACCTCAGTTCTGATCACTTGCAACCTCTAACCTCTACCGCTACGACTTCTTCAGCCTGCTTCTGCCCCACATACTACTAAGCCAACATGACCATTTAAACTAGATTCGAGACATAAATTAATATTAGATCCACGTGGTGATTAAAAATAAATAATGGTTACCACTCCTTCATTGTTTCTGGATATCATACAAATCAATAAGGGGCAATCAATTAAGTCTTATCCAAAACTGCCCGGCCTACGGGATGTAACCAACCCGTACTCAGCAGTAGGACGTATATGAGTTGTGAATTTTTTTTGATAATTACAATTAAAAGCAACTAGTGAATAAAAATATTGCCAAATACCGATGTAGTAAATTTTACATATAATAAAATTGTAACATGCCGATATCTGTACATTAGTTATTGAAGGAAAGCTAGGATGTCTTTAATAAAATAACAGAAGCCAAATTACAGTTAATAGTATTTTCGTTTATCTGTCTGTATGTTTGTATATACATCATGCTTATTAGAAATACTGCATAGAATTAAATACGGCTTTCACCGATATTAGAGCTGTAATTTAAAACATGGTTAATGGATAATAATAATTATATTTATTGATCACTAAATACATATGACAGTTTTACATAGATGTCTGTGCCTCTTGAATTAGGTAAAACCTGTGTTTCAAGAGACATTTCCTTCCCGAAATATATAAACCTTAAACATCAAATTATTTTACAGTAACATACATTATAAGTAATGAATATATATATATATATATATATATATATATTACGTAATAAAGACTACTAATAATAAAGAAATCTATAATAAAAGTGTAGTAACAATTTTAAGTTCCTTAGCGTGTTAGTGAACGCGCGCCCACACGTTGTGTGTGTGTGTGTGTGTTTGTGGTGTGCGTGCATGCGTGCGTGTATGTGTGAGTGCCGTGTGCATGTGTTTGTGATGTGGTGTGCGTGCATGTATGTGTTTCTTTTTTCTTGTGTGTGTATTTGTAGTTAAGCGAAATAAACATTTAAAAGTGGTTATGATAAAAGTGATATAACTAGTATATAAATATAAATATTCAATAATAATCAGAATATACATATGACTCGTTAATCGTATCATAAAAGATCTAAAAAGACATTGAAACGCATAAATAAAATAACATCTCTTAAAATCCCTTTTTATAACTCATATTAGTCCCAATGTTGATCGCTATAAGAAGGCTATTGATTCATTAAACCACATTAGCCACGTCTAAGATTTTATTTCAAATAAAAACAAGGTTGTTAAAATTTCTAGAATTGAGAATACTCATTTAATAATACTATATTCGTTAGCTAGTGATTCAAAATGATAATCTTTTATTAGGGATACAATAAATAATTTATTAGAGTTAAAGGCAGTTATATGCTTGTTATTTTGTATTTTACCTTGATTTAAGCCAATAATCTACCACCGGATCAAAACATGGCCACCCCTGAGAAGATTCAACAAGACAAGCTTAATAAGCTACTCTTGTTTTTTAAATAACTTCTTGATAAAAATGTCTACAATATTTTTGGTGATTATTAGTTTCAGTGCAGTGTAGTTTCCTTCAAGCCAGGATATATAAGGCAAATATAATTAATCACTAAAACAGCCACAACTCCCTTGACGACCCAGCACTAAAACACGTGCCATTAGTAGCAAAAAATAAAAAAAAGTAACACCTCTCTTTTATATTAATTTTTATTCCAGTCACAAAACTGAAATTATTTCGTACCAATGTGGCTCTTAATAGGATTAAATTAATCTCACGAAAGCTCTTAGTTCTTGGCTACGTAAAAAGAACTCATTCGATGATATTTTTATTTTTAACGAATTATATTTACAGCAATCCTTAAAATAAAAAAATAAATTATTTTGATGTCCACTCTCGCAGATGAATAAATTTATACGCTATGTGGTAGCGGCTACGAATACTACCAAACATTACTTTGCTCGTGGATGTCGTAAAAACGACTAAGAGTTTTATATCGACCAAGGCCAACACCACCTGATGCTGTTTGGTCAATAATTACATTCCCGAGAAGGGTGACGTCAGGCAAGGGTGTTATCATGAAATTATTGCCAATAACTTTTGCAATATATTGAAAGAGGAGTACATATTGTGTCTACCCCAAGTAATTGGGATAAGAGTAGGGGAATGATGATCTCACAGATGAATAAATCTAATGTTATGTGCACCTTTATTTTTTTACAAAAAAAAGTGTGTGTGTCAGCTCCGAGGCATGACTGGAGTTTACTCCTTAAGTACGATTATCAAAACAGGCGCAATAAAAGCTCATTTGACTAAAAATAATATATATATATTTTTATTTACATTTATTAAAACTGTTCAGTGAAGTATTATCTCACGTCAAAAAGTGAAAGGTGTGCAGAATAGGTTGCGCACCAAAAACGTAACGAGGTCATTCGATCACTAGATTTTACTCCTCAAATTTTTCTCATACCGGGCGCCTTATATGAAAATCGATACTTAAGGACTAAACTCCAAAAACCATTAAAAGTATTTTTTACGTGAGTTGTAGAACGAAAAGATCCTGCAACAACCAAAACAAAGGTGCATACATAGATATAAAATATATTTATTACAACCAGCGAACCCGTATGTACGTCCATTTTGTGAGCAAATTTATTGTATGTCGATTTTGTATTATGGCGTACAATCCGCTACAACAAAGCACGCCTAGATTTAACTTTTAGAAATAATTTAAAGGGAATATGTAAAGATCATATTTAAGCATTTATGTAAGTCCGTATTTGAAATATACTAAATACTAATACTAATAATTATACTAGCTTCGCCCGCGTAAAAGTTACTTTGCTAAAGGTTTTCATCCGCTATTTTATTTCACCCCTTAAGGGTAATTTTTTTTATAAAATTTTAGTGACATATTTATTTATATCTAATCAATAACCTAAAATTAAGTTTCAAGCTTCTGTCACAGACAGACAGTCACTATCACATTTATAATATTAGTAAGGATTTAATTCAAAACAATAGTTAAGTTAATATGATTAAGTTTAACTTACGAAGATATTTAGAGTAACAACTGCAACTGTATTTGTTGTTTATCATAAAATAAATGCTTAACAGTTATAACATATTATACTATATTTACAATAAATAAATATAATTAATAACATAAAAACTTATAGTATTTATTTATTCTCTCTTCTTTTTTACCTATGCAAAACGTCACTGTTATTATAACACATCGCATAAATACTCAGAATAGATAGCTATTAAAAAATCACGATGTTTAAACTTATATATTTCTAAAATTATAAATCTTAAACAACACAAAATATAGCTTATAATAGTTTTTCTATAGCTAAAGGCTTGTTCTGAACAGAAAGAGAATTTATATTACAATAAAATGCATGCCCGCTCTCGGAAATAAAGAGAGTAGTGCATCGTAAACCTCAGTGATACACGGAGGCATCTGCCAATAAAATAAAACCTATATGTTGGGAACTCTCTGAATGTCTCTATTCCCATCGCGTGGCTTCAAATATGAAATTTAATTTTTTGTTATATACTCCATTATTTTCATTAACATGATGTTTAAAATATATTCTTAGATAAATAATCATAATTATTCCTAGTTGAATGGATAAATCGATATAACTTGTAGGGAAACCGACCACATAAAGCCACATCTCAGTGCTATGTTGCTGGTACATCCAGGTAAGTATCAGAAATAATAATAAGCTGGACTGAAATCAAGAAATCAGTTCTGACTACAAAGATATAGGGTGAACTACGCGGTCCTTCTGTAGTCCCGAACAGCTTAGATGGTCACACGTACAAAATTTTAATTACAAATGCATTAAGATTTAAATTACAGATTATAAAGATATTTCTAGTTAAAGTCGTCGTCGACAATACCTGGTCTAACACTATTCAACAATTGTCTCATTTTTTTTTTTGCAACCTATATACCCTTTTTTTTGGGTAGGCTATGGTCCGGACACTTGCCGCCCGTTCCGTCCGGGGCGACGCAAGGGCAGCGCGTGGCCCCATAACCCACCGTATTCCCTTCCCTTCGTCATTGGGCCAGCCACTGGTACCACTTCCTTGCCATACGTAACCTATATACCCTGACCCCATGTCTGCCCCCATATTTATTCCCGTGTTTGATTCCTGCATATATCATCATCATCATTTCAGCCCATCGCCGTCCACTGCTGGACGTAGGCCTCCCTCATGGTACGCCACAGAGTGCGGTCCTGTGCCGTCTGCATCCATCGACGCCCAGCAATTTTCACTAGATCGTCTGTCTACCTAGGGGGGGGGGGGGGGGGCGTCCAACACTGCGTCGTCCGGTACGTGGTCGCCACTCTAGAACCTTTTTTCCCCAGCGGTAAAGTCCTAGTTTACTTTACTGCTAGTCCTAGTTTTTCCCTTCTTCCTGCATATATGTGGGAAAAGAGATTAATCATAGCGTTTTTTTTTAGATTATCTACTCTTTCTTAGTCCAATAATGTCTATGAATGTTTTATATTAATAAATACGTTGATCTATTTTTTTTTATATTTTAATTAGATTTTTTACTGAGAATTTATCATATCTCTAAGTAATAAAGATTCATCAAAAAATTAATGAATTTCTTTCATATTTTTATATCCAGCAAATTGCCTAGTTACTTTCACAGTTGCGAAACTAAATTAAATTAAGGAAGGAAGTTTGTAATAATTTATTTGCCATGAAAAAATATCTTTCTTTATATTTCAGGATCTATGTCCTACTAATATTATAAATGTTAATGTGTATTACTCTTAAAACAGAACAACTTGTGATTTAAAGATGAACAGTTTGAATTTTCTTCAAATTTGGTAATGTAAAACTAATCTGTAATCCTTAGTAATATTATAAATGCAAAAGTAGCTTTGTCTGTCTGTCGCTCTGTCACGCCAAAACTACTGAACCAATCTAAATGAAATTTGGTACACAGATAGTCTAGAGCCTGATAAGGGACATAGGCTACTTTTTAATGCAAAAAAGTTGTAAAGGGGATTTTAAAGCCAGAAGCTTGAAACTTATTTTTAGTATATTTATTAGATATAAATAAATATGACATTAAAATTTCGTAAAAAAAATACCCTTAAGGGGTAAATAAAAATGATGAAAAACTTTAGGAAACTTTTACGCGGGCGAAGCCGCGGGCAGAAGCTAGTTTGATTATAAATAGTTATAAGACGTATAATAGCCACGAGAGTAGCATGGTGTGCAGTAATTTTGGGATGTTCTTCAGTTCTTATTGGATACAAAGCCGTGAGTGAAGTTAGTCTGTTATAAATTGTTTCAATATAAATAAGCTAGTTCATTTTACGACGTAATAAAATATGTTGAAATTTCTTTACTCATCTTCATGAGATTTCTTGTAATACGAGCCGGGTGTAGGCGACCGTGCTCTTCAATAAAATAAAATATATTATTGTAGATATTTTTAAAGTACACTATGTTGATGCTAGGGTGGTAGATATACCGCATGATAACAATGGTCTGGAAATTTATGTTATACAAGTTTTACACAATGTTTGGTCTGAATGGCTGATTTAGATCGAATGAAGTAATGAAATGTCTAATCAAATTATCAGAAAATATTTTTAATAGATTCAAGATTTGGACATTCCAGAGTGTGAATTATATGTTTCGGCCGGGCTATAGAGATCAAGAAATCAGCATCGTTGGCCTGCCTAATAGCGAAATCCTAATTACATAATAAATGTGAAAGTTTTTTTATTAGAGTTCCGTATTTTTTTTATTGCTTTTGGTGGCAAACGAGCATGCAGCACACCTGATGGTAAGTGTCACTGCCGCCCATGGACCTTTGCAATATCAAGGGTATAACTTAGGCCGCTGCCTACCAATAACATCCCCAAACCCACCCAGTTGAGCGACTTTCTCACTCACCGAACGAAGCACAACATCACACGTAGATCATCGTTTAGACGTCGATCTTCTGCGAAAGTGTGATACTACCTCGGAAAGACCGGTCAGCGTGGTCCTACCACTATTAAGTTTGGTATTTTTAGTATATTATCGGTTATAGATCCTGTACTGTGATTATCGCGTATTATTTGGTCAAATTAAAAGAATGTAGACAAAAATATCTGTAATGCTCTTTTGCTCGTCCACGATTGGAATTTAAGACCTTGCGGGGTCAGAAAATCAGCGAGACAGTCGTTGTACGTACACATATATATTATTCTAGATTTATCACATCAAATTACTAGACTGTTTGTACTCATATAATAGAAGATGCATAAAAGGTCGCTATCGGTGGGCTATCTCTAGCGTTTGTATTGGACTTTGTTATCATCCCCGAGACGTGCTTAGAAAACTAAAGTAAGGGTATGACGCAAAATAAAAAGAACTTGCTTCTAGACTTTATAGACGATGAAATATTACATTTAAGAAGTTTTGTTAAATATCGTTTTTGCCATATACACGGTGACATTTATGCCGTCTTACAAAAGCAGGTCAGTTAAAGTATCCAGTATCTACTATTCATTCGTACAATTAAAAGGTTAAAATGAATATTTACTGGAATATTTTTTAATAAAAATTATTATAAATAATTACTAATTAAAATAGTAAGAGAACAGCATGTAGCGAGCGGTAAGCTACCTACTCGACATAACCTACGTACTGTGTAGGTACTACCTAGACGTAGATACGCTTTGGAAAAGCAGTCCACATTGACTTCGTAGCCGTGAATGGCTAACGTAATTACGTTAGCCAATCATTATCATGCGGAATGCCATATGATTTCTTTTGTTTAAAATGTAAACATTATAATCAGGTTGTTACAAAATATTAACTTTAATTTATTTTATTTTGTTATTTTTTATCACTACCACTATTGAACAATTAAATATGTTAGATACGTTTCTTTGGTTGGATCCTTTTATGGCACTTCTTTTGTAAGATGATATAAATGTCACGGTGTATAAATTTCATTTTTGATATTAAGGATATAAAATTTTAAGTATTGATGTATTGCATTTTAATAAAAAATATTGAAGATAGCATTTAAAATATCCTTAAAGAATTTTAGGGATAAATTTAACATTTATAGGGTAACCCTAAATAAATATTGACATTAAAATAAAATACAATCTATATTAGTAATATAAAGCCAAAGAGTTTGTTTATATTTATTTAGTATGACCATTCATATTTATCATTAGTCTCAGAATTTATTACTTGAATTCCAAAAACATCTTATTGCGTTTGACAATCTATTTTTGTTTAGGTTAGATATAGATTACATACAACGCTGCGATAAATAGGAACGCATAAGCATTGACCTATAAATGTGAGCAAACTGGGCAAATTTGGGAACATCGGAGTATAGCGCATCAATCTTTCTACACAATTGCTGTTATCATTGCAACTGCTGAAATAACTGCTGGTACATAAAGATTTATATGTTCTAGATGTTATTAATGATAATATTTTTATTAATGCTGAATCTAGAGTATGTTGACGTCGAGATAAAATCATCATCATCGTGCTCTTATACGGAATAATTGCGATCGATACAATATATACATGTCTCTGCATTGAACATCTTACAAAAATGATAGGCAATAATTATAGGACATAATCCAGCGAGTATCTCCGCCTTCAAGTCCCACGGGAGAGGTCCAGCCAATATCGCCGCCTCCGTGGCCACCGTGCGGTATCCGCGTATGGCCCTGACCACCATGGCCTTCTATTGACCAGACTCCTTAAGATGGAGTTGGCCCAGTTCAATGTAAAGCTTTTAGTCGTATTTTAGGATACCTCCAAGCAATAGGTTAGGTAATATTCGTAGTTGACTGGATGTGGCCAAATGGCCAAGCGTAGGGGTGTCGGGTACAGAATTTTAATAGACGATCTCTCCAGCATCCCGTAAAAACGCGGAAGGGACCGCTGTTGGTTTTAGTGGTTATTCCGGCCGCAAACATCTCAGTGGTCGGCGAGTCCCACACACCCCTCGTCGGTCACTGGTGGGGGATAGTGCGTAAAAGCATTTCCACAGCGTTAACAAAAAAAAATAAAAAAGGTAATATTCGTAGCCGCCACTAGCACAACTAGTTGAGGACTAAATTAAAGTATACAAATTAGTAAATTTTATGAACAAATATTTGTATAATGACGGGGTATTAATTCAATAATTTTGTGGGAGATGTTAAAATCGGATGAGGAATGAATGGAAAACCGGCAACATAACTCTCTTGGCAAATTTATAAAAACAAGTACGATCGCCAACTCAAGAACTTATCTCTCTTTAGATCTCTAATGTATCTACATATTTAGCAGTGGAAAGTAAATAAACAATATAAACAAAAATATGTTGATGTTGAAAACCTAGATTGAATGGATAGAAAAAGATAGGCGAAGCAAATATGTGAAGCAAATGTGAATGTAAAGGTAACAAAGAGATTACCAGGACAGTTTTCGAATAAAATTCGTGATGTGTTGGCGAATGGCCAGATTGAGAATACCTTTAACCGAAAAACAAAATGTGACAAGTGTTAAAATCATCCTTACTAATAATATTATAAATGCGAAAGTGACTCTGTCTGTCTGTCGCTCTTTCACGCCAAAACTAGAGAACCAATTTAAATGCAATTTGATACACATATCAGTCAGTTTAGAGCCTAATAAAGGACATAGGCTACTTTTTAATTAAAAAATAGAGTTGTAAAGGGGGATGAAAAGTTGTAAGGAAGTATCATAATTTTTAAAGCCAGAAGATTGAATCTTATTTTTAGGCTATTGATTAGATGTAAATAAATATGACATTAAAATTTTGTAAAAAAATTAATCTTAATAGGTAAAATAAAAATAGGGGATGAAAAACTATAGGAAAGTAACCTTTTACGCGGGCGAAGTCTCTAAATTACGACAGCATGTCATGACAAAAGATTATTATGACATGCTGTCGTGATTTAGAAATATTTAGATTATTAATTCAACCACAAAAATGTAGCACTAAATACGCTGATGGAGACACAGATACTCTCCCTCATAATTTGATGAGGTAATACCCCCGTACAATTGAAGAGAGCTCAAACGTATCGGTGAGTTTTACATTTATTTATAAACTTTATTTGAAATATTTTAAATTTATATAATTTAAAACACGTAAAATGTCTTAAATCATATTTATTTATCATAAAGATGCAAATGCATTCGATTCATACATTATCAAATCATAAATCTTCATAAATTCGTCTCCAAAACGGCACCATGCACAGTGTCGCGCATATCAATACGAAACTGTAAACTTAACAACTATTTGCAATTCAATTCATGCAAAATTTATCGTTCGACGTTGAAACGTAGTTTGAATGTGCAGCTCTACGGAATGTAAATACATAGGTACTCCTCTAATGCTTTGGAAGACAAGCTCAGAAGCTCACTTAGTCTGCATTTAGTGAACCTTAGGCCACCGAACCTCTGAGGTTACGTTCTTAATTAGCCATCGCTCGCAGCTGACCGCTTGGAAGTGAGATCTGGGCGGTCTTATACAAACACAGGCATTGCCACTCCAAGTTAAAAACACTCTTAAGTCCTGCATATAAGGATCAGTAAAAGTGCAGCGGTCGATTTGTGTGCCACATGCGGTTAAGCAACGGGTGACATTTACGTAGAACATGCAGTTTGTAGGCAAGGAGCTATTGATTGCTATTTCCCAAAATCTTGTTGATATGTCGGTTAACTTAAATAAATTTATTTAAGATGTTAATAAGTTTATTTTGAGCACCACAAAATACTGTAGTCTTAATAATCAAAAATCTATATATAGTAAATACGTCAGTACCTTCCAAGTCTTCCCGTCAACATGAACGCTATAAAGTGTTCAAGACGTCGGGAAATTAAAAATCAAATACTAACGTGATAGAATCCGTAAAAATAGTTTTTTTTCAAATGTGTAATATACTTTATTTAATTATTTATTTAATTTCCTTATTGCTAACAGCGTGCCATACACAATAATAGATAATATTTTTGTACATACTGAGGAGAATAACATATTATTAAAGATGTATTGAATAATTATAATAAAAATAAAATATAATAAATTTGGATCAATATATACTGCTGCCAATGGTCAGTGCCTCCACATACCTCTTACAACTGTACAAGAAAATACTCGCGTAATAATTGCGTAAACATCATCATCATCAACTTGCTCTTATCCCAATTTATTTGGGGTCGACGCAATATGTCTCCTCTATGTCTATGTCTCCTTCCATACAACTCTATCAGACGTCATCTCTGTGGTCACTCCTTGCCTATCCATGTCATGTAATACTTGCGTAAACATCAGAAATAACTTCGACCGACTCAGCTTCACCCCTCACATAATGCAAGTCCACGCGCGTGCGGCTTTTGTGATGGGACGCCTACATAGTTTAATAAATACTAGGTCTAAATTAACCTTGAGCAGCACGGTCCGATTATACACCGCTTGCATACGGCCAATCATGACCTATGCTAGCGTAGTGTTCGCGCATCTTAAGGCACACAGAATCCACAGACTACAGACACTCCAAAATAGATTCATGCGCCGAGCTACGGGAGCACCGTGGTTCATACGAAACGTCGATCTTCATGTCGACCTCGAACTATCGACCATCAGGCAATTTATGAAACTGTGCTCCCAGAGCTACTTTGACTCTGCCATGACACACCTCAACCCACTAGTGGTTGGGGCGGCTTCGTACATGCCCTTTCGTAATTCAAAAATCCGACGTCCGCGGCACGTCATCGACGATGTCACACTCGCTCAATTAAGAGCTTATACGGCCCGCGAGGCCATTACACATAAATATCCGCGGTTTCATCCTCGCCGTCGAGGTGCGAAATCGCGACGCGCAAAAATCATAAATCCAAACGTGGGCACGCCCACTTTGCCACCAGCGACGCTCCAAGCTGAGGTCAGTTCCCCACAGGGGGAGCCCTTGGGCGATGTCGCTTAGCTTACCTCAATCGGGTTGAGAGCCCTCAGCGCCCATGGTCCGCGTAAAGCTGTCAAAGCCATCTGCGGGTAACTAAAAACAAACAAAAAAAAAACAGAAATAATTAGTGCATAGGTTTTGCTATAAGCAAACTTAATATGTTTTATATACCGTTTCATCTACCTATATTGAACCTTAGACTACCCAAGGATGTAGACAAGCTGATAGACGGTTTAATTTTTTTTTTTAAATTCATCCTGCCATCCATAAATCTCACAACTTTTAACTATTTTAATGAGCTCCAAATACGTTAAGAAGTAAAAGTATTTCATTCTCTTCACGAACTTTAAAGCTTAACAATGTGTAGCTAAATTTAACTGGTTTATGATTTACTACGTACCAAGAGCACAGAGAGAAGTACAAATAAGTAAGAAATGCGAAAGCTTATTTCTAAACTATAATTAATAAACAATGTGAAAACGATTTATGCTCGAGTGAAATCTATATAAAATATGATATGTCTGTCACAAACAAACAATGAAATATTTATTATCTTTTTAGTTGTAATTTAGTGTCTATATATTTAACGCCTAGGATAAAATAAATTTATTTATTATAATAGTGTTCTTATTGCAACATAGAAATGAATGTGAAATTGACTGCACAGATGGCGAAGTGCTTAACATATCAACCTACCGTGTCAGTGTTATGGGTTCGATTCCCATGCAGGACAATATTTTGTGTGATCAACAAATGTTGTACTGAGTCTGGGCGTAATTTGTGTCCGTTAAACTATATGTTTGTAAAGTCCATTTCTTTAGTATACCAGGTGTTGTCTTTTAAAAAAAAAATCATAATATTTATTCAGAATCATCATCACAGCCCATATAATTCCAACTGTACGATTCGGGTATCCTCCATAATGGGACGGTAGTTGACCTACGATTCCATGCTAGTCCGACGAGTTACAAGTGTTTTATTGCGAGTTTTTCTTCTCTTGCATCAATGTTACCTGTATATATGTAGCATGCAAGGGATATATTCTTTAATCGTATTTTACGACATCCATGGACAAGATAAAGGGTGGTGAATTGTATTCTACCTCCGTCACTACATGAAAATAATATTAATACATAAATTAAATATTATTATTATTATCCGAAGGTTCGGACATGTGGAAAGAATGCCGAACGAACGCCTGGTTAAGAAGATATACAATGCGAAAGTGGAAGGATGTAGGTACCGAGGGAGACCGAGACTAACCTACCTAGACCAGATCGGTCATGTACTGAAGGAAGGTGGAGTCAAGAGTCTCCGAAACCGGCGAGCGTGTATGAAGAGAATTATGAATGTTGAGGAAGCGAGTGAAGTATGCAGAGATAGAGTTCTCTGGCACTCTGTTCTCTCTGCCTACCCTGCAAGGGATATGGCGTGGTGATATGTATGTATGTATGTATTATATACAAACTAAACTAGAGGATGTCTCAAATTAGCACTTTCATCCATCTATCAGCTTATCGACGTCCACTCTAGGATACAGGGTTCTTCAAGCGGAGATAATGCAATAAGCAGTATTTTCAT
Organism: Lymantria monacha; assembly: GCA_905163515.2. Classification (NCBI taxonomy): domain Eukaryota; kingdom Metazoa; phylum Arthropoda; class Insecta; order Lepidoptera; family Erebidae; genus Lymantria; species Lymantria monacha. Next base: position 18,410,258 of record LR991094.1, on the reverse strand, counting down.
AACAATAAGTCAATATATTAATCATTGAAAGGTTTTAGAAGTTAGAGATTAGTTAAGTTCATTCAGTGAGATTAGACAATAACATATAGTTTTACAGACGACACTCCGTGTTAAGGAGTAAATCCTTGTATGGCGGAGAACTTTACAGATATAACATACAGACTGGTAATAAACATTTGGAGATCGCATTTGGATGATTCGTGAGACTGATCACAAATCTAGACTTAAGACATCGTCATGAGACGTGGCTGTTTCAATTATTACGCCATCTGTGCAGTCATAATTAATTATAATTATTGTTTTACAGGACCTATCTATTTTTTTTATTCTATCACATTTCTCATGCGCAAAGTATCACGTTAGACAAATATGAAATTATAAGTATGTTTTATACGATATAAAAAATTATATAAAAATATAAAATTAATAGAAATACTTCTTGGATGGATTTTGTCTACCAGTAACACAAGTCTAACAGTTAATCAAAGGAGACTTAACATTACAGATCATTTTTAATTAACGAATTGTTCAAGAATTCGTTCACAATTAAATAAAATTAGAAAATTAAATGATAAGAAGCACTTATTTATTTATTACAGATAATGATCCGCTTCATATATTAATTTCATATAGGTATTCATGCTTACTTAAGGCAAATAAGTGTGAGTAACTATAAGTAAACTATTAATATTAATCAAAGATGATAATACAAAAGTTTTTCTAATCAGTGACGTGATGAAAATGTATGGTTATGTTGTCATACGATCTTGTCCACGATAGTACTTTTGCAGCAGTTTTCTTTTATTATTTTTGAGTATACAGTACATCCATATACTTTATTTTTAAATATGGTTTAAGAAAAACATTGTTCTTACTATTATAAGCAGAACTTTTGCTGCAACTTTTATGTAACAAAAATTCGTTATCTATAGTTACCACTTACTATAGTGGACTGCTTCCTTGCCCACCAGTATGTAGGTAAATTCAATGCACTTTTTTAAATATGTGAATTATTTTTATTTTATAAATAATTAAAATGTCTTTCTTATAATAATTAAAAAAAAAACAGAAGTTTCCAAATAACGATGACTTCAAAGATTAGAATATCTGTCAATCAAACCACTTGTAAATTATTGAACTCGTGTTGCCATAACTTCGCTACTAATTTTGGAAAATAATACAATAACTTCTGTATTTTGCTATCAATATAAATTGACGTTTTTAATTATCCATAAAACGTTTATTATAATCAAAAATAAATTAATATTTATTTGGATGAGTGAATTGTAATTACATATTAAAAGCTACCACGGCTACTGCCAATAATCAACTGGAAGCTTTGTATTATTAATAGATTATATGATAGTAATTATTGCCAAACACATGCCTTAATATAATTTTTATTGATGTCTCACGACAGCTAAGATTATTAAGATTCTGATATATTTTTAATTCAAAGATTTTTTTTAACTCATCAGAAAACAACTTGATAACTGTGTTTTTGCTAATATTATAGGTATCACGTGTAATAAGTATAGAAAATATGTCTTATTTTTATGTAAAAACTTAAGAGTCGAGTGGCATCAATCATTTTTTTTTTTCGATAGAAGGTGATGGGAATGAATTACGGCCGAAGTGTGTTGCGTGGTTAAAAAAAAATGCGTGAAAAATTACCTCGATTATGTCTAATGACGGAACGATGTTACATGTTTCGGTAGTTACGGCAGACATTAGAGTGTGTATATCGCTCCGAGCTTTGTAAACATTTCTCACGTCACTACCAGTTATTGTTCCCTCCATCATTACACAATAATATTTCTACGGAGCTGCACAATAAATACAGCGGTCACAACATCTTACTAACATTATTAACACGAAAGTTTTGAGATTATACGTTTGTTACTTTCTTACCAAAACATTGTTAGTCAGAGGTAGATGAAATTTGATAATATTCATCTATTATTTCGACTTTGTCGACTGTTGGATATTAGTCTTCCTAAAAAAGAAAAATGACATAATCGCCAGGCTTAGTAAGCGAGTTGGTGATTGTTAAAAGTTTCCCAAGTGAGTGTTGCTCGGCCACGGAAGACAAAGATCGGGTACCGGTGGCCCACTCGCACGGCGAAGAGAGGTGTTTGCAGGGTGGGTCTATGGGGTTGCGCGCCGCCTCTTCCGTCGCCCCGGCCCAATTTGGCGGGGCACGACAGACTACATAGTCCACCGCAAAAAAAAAAGAGAGTGTTGCTGTACATTCTCTTGGTTTTTATGACTCCTAAAGGTAAGGAAAAGAGGATGAAATAACACATTCTTAACTCGTCAGTGTATAATTTTGCAATATAAATTCTATATTAAAGTAATATAATTAACTATTCGTGTGGAAATGGATAAAGATTACCATGATCACCATTCATTTCTTTTCAGTGGTAGCAAAATACTAGCAAGGAATTAAATCAGATAACATCACGGCAGGAGAATGTAAACGGGAACTAAAACTTTATTCCAAGTTATTTGACCAAAGTGGTACAGTGGGCCAAGTTCCGTCTCACTAGGAGGCTCGAGCCTAGCTCTGGGATGCACATGAGTTGAGATGATGAACACAAATATTTGTAAGGTATTCTGCAAATTGGTTAAACATAACAAGAGGTGGGAAATAAATCGACAAAGTGCCCAAAAAGGTAGGACCCTAAATGCGTTATCATGGATAACCGTAACTACTGTCATTTATATATGTAAAAACTAGTAATTGGCCTTTGTTATTTAGAATATGTTGTTAAATATAGCTAATATCTGATAGTATTAGCTATAAATTTTCCGAATAAATTAAAATAAAATAAAATTACGAATGCATACCAACGTAATGGTTATCAATATTTTTCATACAATTATCATTCTGATATGTTTGATAAATTATTTACACATTATATTTTATACTTTGCTACATTTACCATACATTAAATTAAAAAAATTAAAGAGAAATTTTCCTTTGTTAATAAATAAAGAAAATTATAAAGAGTATTTTAGAATATAATACAGATTATCAAGTGGAATATTTAAAGAAGAAATATACCAGTCATTATTTATCTTTACTACCTAACAGCTACTAGTATACATACAAATATGATACGATTGATCGTTTACAATAAATTCATCTATCAAAATGATAATAATCATTGCATTCAAAAACTCGAAAGCATGAAACATATAAAATTATAATTAGCATTGAGTAAGCCGGATTGGAAGCAAGGGTAATACTAATAAACAACAAGATAAAAGAACAGTGAGTAGAGCCGCTCGAATAAATATTCTATGGTACTAATTATCATAAAAGTACATCCTTGCTTTAGTCGTGAATCCATTACCGAATAGCTGTCATTAAGAGCGTGCTGCGATAAGTGGGGACTGAGTAAACACCACCCACAGTGCATGTATCGTTCATACTCGTAGACTGGATTATACTACTGTTAAATATCCTAGTAATACTAAAGTAATCTTATCTGATCCAATGAATATATATAGCCCATGAGTGAGTATCGTAATATTTTATACCGTCTAATTATACTATTAAACTTGCGAAAGTAATTACGATAATATCTTAAGATAACTATTGTATATTTTAAATAAAGTTTATTAAAAAAATAAGTGTTCAATCAATTAAGCTATATATGTATGATGTATATCTAACCAAAATAGTAATTACATCAATAAAACCAGTAGCTGATTCAATAAGAGATTAAATATATGAATTGAAGCTATGATGTGATGGTTATTAGATAGGTATAAAAAAGGATTTAAAGGTTTTCAAAACCACTAAAGAGCGCAGATTACTGGCTTTAACAAAGTTAGAGATAAGAAAAAGTGATGTGCAAAAGTTAACGCATAAATTTCTGCGTTGAACGTCTGGCCTCGTCTGGTACCGATCCACGAGATTATCCCACTTCGACAGTTCGACGCAAGTTTTTCGGTTGAACTTTGAATTATGTAAGAGTATTTGCGAGATAGAGATGTTAAGACATAAAATGGTTATATCAATACTTATTTATATCATTAACAAAGAAAGTTTAACTTCAATAATTTTTATATTGCATCTTACGACGCTGTAAATTTTTAAAACATTTCTTGTAACTGCGTAGACCATTGTCTAACTAGAGAAATATAAATACAAGACTTGTTATTTAGTTAGGAAAAGGAGGAGTATATTTTATAATATTTTATTACTGTTCATTTTCTTTCATATAATACGACTGCTCACTTTATACGAGCTCATGGATACAAGCACTTTCTAAAAAAAATCTCGTTTGCTCATATTTTTTTTTGCCGACAGTGATTGAATTCCTGTAACTTATTTGTTATTACCTATGATGGCAGACGAGCAAGTTACCTACCTGATGGTAAGTGATAACTACTACTAATGGACCTCACCAATACCAATGTTCCAACCATGTTGCTGGCTACCGTAGGAGACTTTTATTGGGGTCAAATCCCACCGCACATTTCCGCCATTGTAATTTCTGTAAGCTAAGATCCACAATGATCTGCATAAATAATATCGACGTTTGACCCTCAGGCATTCTCCAGAGGTGCTTTTAATTGTCTTGGAACCTGCAACAAATTTAATTAGAAAAGGTTAAAGATGGATAAGAAGAATTAGAAAAATTGATTCTATTTCTATTTTAGACAATGCGGGTGATAGGAAACAAATTTGATTAGTCAGTCAAAGCCATAAGTAAAGGGGTGTACAGCAAAGATAAGTACGGCTTAAGATTGATTGCTACAGTTGGTATGGTAGAAACATCTGAACGCACGGACATTATCTTGAGTTGCTACTAGGTCCGTATAGTAGTAACTCTAGACACGACTTGTAGGATGGTGACCAAGTTTCAGTTTAGTTGAACATTGTCAAACATGCGAAGGGGGTTGGAAAGAATGGAATGAGAACGGAAACTTTATTAAAAGTGCGATGAAGGTTGGAGAAAATAGAATGAAAACAAGGAGGTGTGGAGTGCAGTAGCAAATTGTTACTAGTCAGATGTCGTTTTTCTGCTAGAATCTGACACAACCTGGACAAGTCACCCAAATAAATGACTGTAGGCAGACAAACTATTACGTGAAATGAAAAAAAAACTACGTTTAAAAAAACCGACTTCAAAAACTGAAAAACTAAAAAATAACTTAAAATACTATCATTTGTATGTGCTCTCTATTGATAAGTTTGAAATCGGTGCCAAGCCTTAAACAAAATTATAAACAGCTTACTTACTGTAATGAAATTCCTACACTAAAGATACGGACATCGGCACCGACTTCAAACCTATCAATAGATAGCACATACAAATGATAGTATTTTAAGTTATTTTGTACTTTTCAGTTTTTGAAGTCGGTTTTTTTAAACGTAGTTTATTTTTAATTTGTTACTTTTTAGTGTTACAGACATACATAGGTTGTTCTATTAGTAGCGGGGCCTGAGTTACTCATTCATTGGTCGTACACATACGTCATGCTAATTTTAGACTTATCTGGTTTTCTCATAGGTGCCATTGTTAGAACTGGACCAAATTAAAATGGGACCACACGAGAAGCACCAGCTTTCAAATAAAAAAATAATCATTAAAATCGCTTCACCCTTTTCTTCTCCCAGTCGAAAGTTATGAGGTAACAAACATAAAACAAAATACAGACGAATTGAGAACCTCTTCCTTTTTTGAAGTCGGTTAAAAAGTGAATATTTTGGGTACCTATGTTTTTTGTAACAATATCCTTTTGATGACTCTTACAGACGAAACATGGATGTAAATTATTTGTTTTTGATAATATTCGTATTATTTTAAGCAAATAAATATGTAAGTAATCAAATGATATTTTTATATGAACCTAATTTACCAAATATTCTTAAAAACCCCTGAGCCCTTAGCCCTGGAGCTCTTCTTAAGTTACATGGTCTACCTTGAATGCAAATGCTGTAAATATTGAAACACTTTTTATTAATTTGTCTGAGAAGGTAAAATCAATATCATTTCAGTTCGTATACGTCCCACTGATGGGCTGGAGCCTCTTCCACAATGGGAGGGAAATTAATATGCAATACCGCGCTGGTTAAACGTGTTGGTGAAGGGTTTTGTATCAAGTTTTCCTTCTCTTGCATAGATATGCATTTTATATCCCTTCACGGGTAAAATAGAGGGTGGTCAATTATATTCTTACTCCGTCACCACACGGAAATATAAGAACGTAAAATAGTAGATAGAAATCATTTAAATATTTCTGGCTAACCTAAAGTAGCATGAAATTTATAGGGTTTTTTGTATATTTACATCACCAACTATACAAAATAATGACCAATTTGTGGATAGTTTCTAAGCTTCACGGCTATTTCCATAGCGGTATAAAAACTGTATATTAAACCAACCAACAAAAGAATTCATTTACGGTGACAAAGCCATTTTTACTTTTAAATATTAGCTTTACTTTTAGATGATAGATTTTTGTTCATAAACAAAAAATAATAATTACATAGTTTATAAGTTACGTTTTTTTATGAATCGAATTTATAATGATGTCGTCACGATAAAAATCAATTGCAGAAGTGATCTCAGGAGCTGGCAGTAATAACTGTGTTGATTGGCCGCAGGCAGCACCGGACCCCGCACTTACATAAGTGGGCCATTCTAAAACTATTTAGATATTGAACAAATTGTACTATTTTATTTAATCAGACAGGTTGATTTAATTTTCTTTTTTAGTTCGATTTAATTATAATAAATCTATAATTAATTTTGAATTTATAATCATAGTTTATACTGTAACAAGCAATACCAAAAATCGTGACAAATCAACCATAATTAAAAAGAACATTGTGTTAAAGCAATTTCTAGAATAGCATAGATATATAATAATCAAAAGCTAAAATCATTTTATTTAAATCAGTGAATGAATGGCACTAAAATCCAATCCTCTTTTAAATATCTTATGGAATGAATAGTAATAAAAATAAAACTCCATGCCGTTCGCCGAGAATCACCATAAAGTTTAAAGAAAAAAAGAACTTGCAGAATTACTCGCCCGATCCGAGATTATATCAGTATGACTTTACCCATCGATCGGGTAACAATTAAGATGGTGTAGGTAAATTTTAACTGTGACGCCTTTTTAAAAATCCATTCGATCAAACGCTTTCGGTGTTTCCAAATTACTAGGTAGGTACAATTTTCGGAACAATTTTATTTATGGGTTTAATCAATGTTTTTTCGGGGTTACAACACTAAACAATTCGTGTTGGAAGAGTTGCTCTGTATTTTTTTATATAAAATATTTGTCATTGCCTTTACCGTATATTATTTTACTCTATGCCTTTATCTACAATTATGTAAGTATATTTTGTAGTTTAGAATTTGTCTGTCATAAAATTCCAGAAAAATAATAATTTGTGGGAGTCTCTCACATTTTATATTGGCAATTTCATCGGTTACAAGTATTACCCACCCTTACATTACTCATGGGTATCGCAAAAGACTACTAAGAGCTTTACATAAACCTGGGTTAAATACTTATGCCGTCTTTTTTTTTTAGGTGGCAGGCTTTACCATAGTATAGTCACATCTCTCTCAACCAGTTCGGGGCGACAAAAGGAACGGCACGCGATTACATAACCTGCCGTGGAAGTACCTCTCAACACAGTGCGAAGGGGCGACCGGTATCCATTATTTGTCTTCGGAGGGCCCCCCAGCGGGTTATACCACCTGGTCAACAATTACGTATCCTAGGAGGGTTGACTTCAGCCACCGAAGACACAGATCGGGTACCGGTGGTCCGCTCGCACCTCGAAGAGAGGTATTTGCAGGGTGGGTCCATGGGGTTGCGCGCCGCCTCTTCCGTCGCCCCGGGCCGTATTGTCGGGGCGCGACCACATCTCCATAGATGTGGTCGCGCCGATGTGGGACCATTCCCACATTACGAAAAAAAAAAAGGTAGGGTTGACTTCAGGCATGCGGTCGATCATAAAACTATGTCGGCCCCAAATAATTAGGATAAGAGCAGAATGATGATAAATTTGGTTATAAACTTTATATGAGTGAATTGCATACCTACCTATACATAATTTAGCTTTTCTTTTGCCGAAATTGTGTCTGTTTACATTTGTTAGTTATCTTTTAAATATTTATGGGAATTGAAGAGATGGTGAATTGATAGGATGCGTCAGAATAGTATGTGTCATATATTTAATATGATAACGTTTATAATGGTGAGACTTTTGACGGGAATTTGAAAACGTCATGTGGTGCTCTTGTATTATATTCGATATCTTAGTGTTTTAACGTGTTATATTAGATAATTTTGATGGCATTTTATGTAATGTGATGCGGCGGCACTACTGGGATGTAGTGAATATGATATAAAAGTGTTTTAGAAACTTTTCATTTTCCATCAAAATTCCCACAAGATACCATTAACAGTGTGGCCATAGTACTGCAGAAGGTGACGATTTGACTTAAACAATGACTAACTTGAAAAGACTATAAACGTAAAAATAATTATAACTTGACACTGGCACCAATAGCTTGTATAAGTAGCTGATTGCCAATAAACAAAGAGAAGAAGAAGAAGAAGAACGTTTATAATCTTTTATGATGGCTTCTATTGTATGGCATCAGAAGTGATCGTGCTGTTTCAAAGAGGCAGAATTATTACGACTTATTAGACTAATAAATAAGCGTCTAGCATAGAACTTTGTACTAATACGTCAGTTTTTTAGCTGCGTCTATACTGTTCATCAAAATACGCGAATATGAAGAAATTACTTCATCAAAGAGTGTACAAATGTCGACATTAGACAAATATTAAGCTTATCTTTACTGAGTCGTTTACAAAATACTTATATTGTGGTAGGACCACGCTGTGGACAGTTCTCTGTCTACAGCCGCAGGCCGGTCCGTCCGGGGTAGTACCACACTCTCGCAGAAGATCGACGTCTGAGTAATAGCAATGTGCTATTGCGCTTCGTTCGGTGAGCGAGAGAGCCGGAAGCCTAACTGGGGTGGGTTCAGGGTTGTATTGGTAGGCAGCGGCCTAGCTATACCATTGGCAAAGGTCCATGGGCGGCAGTGACACTTACCATCAGGTGTGCTGTCTGCTCGTTAGCCGCCATAAGCAATAAAAAAAAAAAAAAAAAAAAAAAAAAAAACTTAGCGTTTCATACTTCTGGCATTAGATCTAGATCTTGTTATAGTGAAAGGCTATCTTTGTTTTGAAATTTGTATCTTGCCGCAACGCTGACATTTTTTAGATATAATCTTTCTTTAGAATATAAATAAGAACTCGTACACATGTCCAGACTTTGTTGAGCGCATAGTAATGTATATTCCGGTATTTAATTTTCGCCAAAGGAATAATATTCCTTTTTCCCATATTCCTAGATGTAAAAGTAATCTAGGCACGTACTCTCATATCTCAAGACTAATCGTTACCTATAATAGTTAGTGGAAAAATGTGATCTTAAAATTTGCCACGATCAACTTACAAAATTGATAAATGATTCTGAATATTTAATTATTTCATCTATATTAGTGTTAATAAATTCAATGGTACTCAGTACCGCGCGAGTGGTCATAGTGGACGCGCGTGTCTCATTCACTGCGTTTTACCCGCTATCGTGTTTTTATTTACGCGGTAAGTGACTACCCACGTATTAACGTAGTGTAATAATATAAATAGGGTATCTCCTGATAACAGGAGACCCTAATTTAATAATGAATCAAACCTCAACGTCTCATAATCCCCAAGTGTTACAGCAATTCACAATGTCTCAACCAACATCCAGTGCTTCAAGTTATGCCAATGTTACTTCGTCTACATATTTCCCCAAAAAAGATCAAGCTATCATACTGGATTCCATTGACGGAATAACAGTCAGGGAGTACCTTGTTTCGTTATCATCCATAACACCTGCAGCATCTATACGATTTATTTCTCGAATATCGAACGCACGATTACGCACAGCAGACAACTTAATAGAAGAAAAGAAAAAAATAACCATTAAAACAATATTCTAGAGATAAAATCACTAATTACAAGAAACAAAAGAATCGTTTTATCAAATGTTTGCCCTGTCATACCGAATTATATTATCGAACAAAAATTTGAAGAATTAAATATATAAATAATGTCTCCACTAACATTTATGCAAATAGGTGTGCCAGATGCCGGTTTTTCTCATATATTAAGTTTCCGAAGACAGTTATATATTAGTCCGGAGGATGAATCGTGTCTGCCAGAATCGTTTCAGATAACTTTTGAAGGTACCAATTACTGGATTTATCGTCTACTGATGCACTTAAATGTTTTACTTGTAATACGCTGGGCCATCTAGCTAAAAATTGTCCGCAAAATATATCACATAATCAAGACTACCCTCCAGAAATGGACATACAAACATCTAAAGAAATAAATGAAATATTTGATAGAAATGATGACTTAAACGTTAGTAAACTCTATACTAATACCATATTAACTACACACGAATTTTCAAGACCATCAGCAGAAAACATAAAAGCAATAAAACGAATTCATTCACCCACTACCACAGAATCTTCAAAAGTAGAAATTAGTAACCAGCATTTACAAGAAGAGGACTCTGACAGAATGGAGTTTGAGACAGATGACACGGGCAGCAATATTTCACTTGAAGAAGAAATTAGTACAAAAACAAAGAAAAACTAAAAAAGACTGATCCTAGAACTGAAGAACAAATATGGAAAAATATTGAAGAGGAAATTGTAGAATTAAATAATGATAATGTATTCCCTATTAATTTAGATCAATTCATTAGTTTATTAGATAACGCACGAGGAAAACAAAACATAAAAGAATTAGTATACTCATATACAGACAATATTAAAAAAATAATTAAAATGTGTAAAAAACTATATTGTAAAATGAATAAAAGTTTAACAAATAGGTGCTCACGTATATCCAGAAAATTACATGAAATGATTATCCCTGATCCAGATCTAACTGTGGTGGATAAACGTGAATAGCTACTATACTCAACTATAACCATTTACATTTCGAATTTGTACATTAACTACTATATTTTCTTTATTTTTTTCTTATAATAATTAAATGGATATTTTGCAATGGAATGTAAATGGTTACTACAGAAGATTCGAAAATATTAAATTATTAATAAGTCGATTGTGTCCAACTTGCATTTGTTACAGGAAACCAATTTTACTTCTAACAATTGTGCCTCGAAAAAATCGATCACAGAGTATCAGAGCTAGTGGAGGAATAGCTATTTTTATTAAGTCATGTGCTATTCCAGAAGAAATAACATTAAACACTCATTTAGAAGCCGTAGCAATACAAATTAAATTTCCGTTAGTTATTACATTATGCAACATTTATCTACCGAATAGTAATCCTCTTAATAAACATGAGTTTATTTACCTCATTAATCAGCTTCCAACTCCTTTTATAATATTAAATGATTTTAATAGTCATCACTTTTATGGGGTTCAAATAAATGCGATGTTAGGGGCAAGATTGTAGCAGAATGGTTCGACGAACATGATAGTGTTATTTTGCTTAACAATGGTCAACCTACTCATTTTGATAGCAATACTGGTCGGACTAGTAATATAGACCTAACTATAGGTTCACAAAATATAAGATCATATTTTGAATGGAATGCTTTAGATGAATTATATGACAGCGACCACTTCCCCATATCAATTAAATGTCAATATACTGATAATAATCTACCAAACAGTGTTACGTTACCAAAGAAATGGAAGTTCGCTAGAGCTAATTGGTCTATGTTCGTTGAAGAAGTAGATTTAAATGTTACTGAGCTAACCCATAAATACTATAGTATCTTTGATCATCATGTCAATGATATTGTTGATAAATTTACAGAAGCTATACTTAAAGCAGCAGAAAAAGCTATACCTAAAACATTAGGCAAACTCAGAAAATATATTTTACCGTGGTGGAATGATGACTGTAGAGTAGCACTTAAAGAGGTTAAAAAGGCGCATAATTTTTTTTAAGGGTTTTGCTAGGAATGATTCTAACTCAGTTTACAAAGTTGAATACAAGAAGAAAAGAGAATTTTATTGAAGACTTATCAAAGACACTAGAAAGAAGTATTGGGAGAATTGGGTATCATCCATTAGTAACAAAACACCAATTGGCGATGTGTGGAAAAAATACAAAAATTAAACCACCGCAATATAAGATTTAACAATATAGTACTTGAAAAGAGTGACAGAACATATACATCTAATCCCATAGAAATCTCAAATATATTAGCTGAAACTTTTGCATCTAACTCTAGCTCAAATAATCATGATAACGATTTTATTGAATATAAAAATAGTCAGGAGAGTGTATCAGATTTTGACGTATTTGATAATTCTAATCCAATTAATAAACAAATCACCATGCATGAATTATTATTAGTACTTTCTCAAATTAATAACTGTAGTCCAGGAACTGACAATATTTTTAACATTATTATTAAACACTTATCAACTAAGGCACTTATCTATTTACTTCAAGTATACAATTATATTTACGAAAAACAAGTATTACCGGACAGTTGGAAAGAAGCTTTAGTTATACCGATTTTAAAACCAGGTAAAATACCAAATTTACAAACTAGGAATAGGCCGATATCTTTGACATGTAATTTATGTAAAATACTTGAAAAAATAGTAAGCAAAAGAATCAGGTGGTATGTACAGACAAATAATTACTTATCGCCATTTCAGTATGGATTTCGTCAGTTTCGATCAACATTGGACCATTTAATGAATATTGAAAGCAAAGTACTTGACAGTTTAGCAAATAATAATTTCATTACAATCCTACGATTATACGATCTAATGCTACCATTAGATATAGAGAAAGCCTATGAAATGGTTTGGAAACACCGAGTTCTAAAATTATTACAAGATATTAATATTAAGGGGAATTCTCTGGCATTCGTTAAAAAAATTCTATCGGATAGAAAAATTAGAGTTCGAATCAATGACACGAAATAAAAAGCTGTTCCTACTGAAAATGGATTACCTCAAGGCTCAGTGCTGAGTGTGATTTTGTTTTACTGCCTATTAATGACGTTTTCTCAGCTATTAAAAAACCGGTAAAAGGCTTTCTGTTTGCTGATGACTTAACAATCATCTGTAGTGGCAGAATCTTAAAACCTTTGTTAAAATGAATTCAAAATACACTAAATAATCTCCAAGATTGGTCTAAGAAATCTGGATTTAAATTTTCTAAAACTAAAACTGAATTCATTATTTTATCGAATAAGAAAAATAAAAATAGAAACATAAAGTTAACATTGAATGAACATAATATTAAAGAGGTAAATAACTTGAAAATTTTAGGACTAATAATCGATAAGAAAATGTCTTGGAGTTTGCATATAAATAATCTTAAATCTGAATGCTATAAAAGATTAAATATAATAAAGGTCATCAATAACATCGAGAGCCAATAGAAGATGCTTGATAAATACATATCGTGCTTTAATAAGACAAAACATTTATTATGGTTCAGTAATTTATGATTCAGCTTGACAACGTACACTCCATGCCTTAGAAAGCATTCAAAATACAGCTCTTCGTCTTAGCATTGGTGCATTTAAGACAAGTCTAATTGAGAGTATCTTAGCTAAAGCTAACGAAATGCCTCTGAAATTTAGGAGGAAAGAGCTTGTCGTTTCATCTATGATAAATATTTTATCTCAACCTGCTAATTCAACATACTATAACTATACTAAATTGACAGCCGTAGACACAGAATACGAATTCCTGCCTAACTTATCACAACCAGTACGAATCAGAGCAACCAAATATTTAAAAGAACTTAATATTGCAATCCCACAAATGTTCCCAAAGATAGTGCTAACCTCCGATCCATGGGAAAGCCTTGGATTACCAATAAATCTTGAACTAGCAAAAAATCTCAAAGACGATACTCCTCCATATGTATACAAAAACTTATTTAATGAGATTAATAGTCGATATATTGGTTATAAAATCTTATATACAGATGGTTCAGTTATGAATGGCAAATCAGGATGTTCAATAGTATCTGATGATAGTTGCTACCCGATATAAGCTAGGAGATTTTAATAACATTTTCAGTTGTGAAGCAATAGCTATCCTTAAAGCTTTAGAATTATTTCATAGTGAAACTAATAACTATAGTTACATAATATATATTGACTCAAAATCATGTTTAACAGCACTGCAGAATAAAAATAATAATAACACTCTTATTATTGAAATCAAACAAAAAATTATAAATCTCATTAATGATTACTATAAATTTGAAATTATATGGATACCAAGTCACCAAGGCATTTGTGGCAACGAAAAAGCAGACAAAGAAGCGAGACTAGCAGCAAAAGAAGAAGATTGTTATTTCATTAAATCAACTCCGTGTGAATTACAAAAACACGTTAAATCTAAAATTAAAACTTATTGGGATTCCTACTGGAAATCAGAAAATTTGACAGTTTTATTTAGTATCAGAAAATCTATTTTTGACGAATCTCCCACATCTTTTAATTGCAGAAAAGACCAAGTAACTATAACCAGATTACGCATTGGACACACAAATATGACACATATTCATCTAATTACTAAAAGTGATAAAAACAAATGTAAATGTGGACTAGAATTAACTGTAAATCATTTATTAGTAGAATGTTTAGCTTTTGATAAAGAGAAACAATTATGTAAAATTACAAATAACCTTATAGACTGTTTAAATAAGAGCGGATATATGCAAACCTTAAAGTTTTTGAAAATGATTAATGTTTATAAGCTAGTTTATTTTTTTTCTGTTAATATAATGTAATATTCTAATTGTGGTTGTTAATGACCGAAGTTGTTAAAAAGCGACCTAAAATAAATAAATTAAAAAAAATCAACGGTTTTTATTTAAAACAAAAAATAAGTTTTATTTTATAATTTTGTAGTATTTCAACAAGTTCTCGTTATTAATTTTATACTATATTTTTCTTGTAATTAATACTCATTATTTTATTCGTTCATTCATTTTTTAGACAATTTTACGTATCTCTTTTTCCAACATTAAGAATATTAAAGTAACATATTTGTCTAATGTTCTGTATGTCTGTAATTGATGTAAACGATAGTTTTAATCTACCAAAATCAAATCAATATAATATGTATGTAATGTTTGTGATTATGTTGTAAAATAGTCTTATATAAATAAATAAATACGAAAATAATTTGTCTCTCTAATCATCATTTGATTTAAGATATATACGCTCGAACAGAACAAGAAATTAAAGTTTATATCCTAAAAATCTATCTGGTCCGCTTAAAAGAGACATGCACGGCGGCTTGTGGTGACTTACCGTCACACCAATCAAGATAAAGGTCAGTTAAGCCGGCCAAAAAAATAAATAAATTGAATGAAGTTCATTATATATTTATGAGACTGTATGGTTATTGTACATTATTATAAATGTCGAATACTTGTTTACATTCTTTATGCTTTCAGGCCAATTATTTTAAATATGAGCTTCAATAAACTTGTTTAACGATCACGTGGGTAAACGGTTGCTTATATTAGCATATAATCATGTTGTAAATAAACTTTATAATACTGCTACTTTATTAAAAATGATACGTCAAATAATTGCAATTATCGTACGGTAAGTAACGAGCTTGTGTATATAAATTTTATTTACCAATATTTTCAATATGAATGCATCATTTCAGGCCATATAAGTCTCAGTGTTAGGCCCCAAACTTAGTATATCATGCTGGTGAAAGGTATTGGCAAAGGGTTTTGTATCATATTTTGCTTCTCTAGAATTAATTTTGTCCCCATATTAAATCCTTTAATGATCTTTTACAACACCGACGAGGAACAGAAAGGGTAGTAAATTGTAAACTTACTCCGTCATCACCCGGGGTAATATGCATCATGATTAGTTATATTTTCGAAATAAAGTGCAAATTATGAAACATTATTATGTTTATGACCCGACCACAGGAAAGGAGGGTAATTTTTTTGATATTCTATATGTATCTGTAAATATCCATCAATATTCTATATGTATTTGTAAATATCCATCTGTTCTCACAAACTTTTATACAACACTTATCATAATTTGATGAATGAGACATCGTTTGAAGCATCTTAATTATCTGGTAATTTCTGTTAAATATGGTTATAAAATATTATGGGTATAAAATAAAAAAGAAGTTAAAAAAAAACTAAAACCCGAGTACGCAAAATAGTGCTCTAAAAAGTACAAAACAAGATAATATTTTAGGCATAAATCCATAACCTAGGTACAAAAATGGTCAAGGTAAAAAAATTACTTTCAATAATTATATTTTTGAACAATATCAATATTTTATTAATTACAGTCACGTTAACCCCTTTTTATATTTGCTTTAATAAGACTATAAAATATATTTGTCTCCTATTTTTACATCCTTTTGAGTAGAACCAAAGAACTTATAACTAAACCAAATTTTATTATAGATCAATCGATTAGAAAGCAAATGAAATCAGTAATAGAATTTACATTTTATTTTATGGATATATAATAATAAATCTTCAACAAAACCTTATACCCATCAGGACACGTCGTCATCCAAATATATAAGTAGAGGGGCGTGAGTGAATAATTTCAACTGATTTATGTACATCGTCTCTACAGAACCGAGTCCTGCCTCATTAAAGGTTGACATTGAATGATGATCAGAGCTCAAGAAAAATGCTGTGTTTAACCAACCGACGTTTATGATTTAATTCCTATTAGCAAAAAACTACGTCGAATTTGAGGTCAATGAACTAAGCTGGTCAGCTTACTCTTATACAAGTATTCATTCGACTGACTATCTATTGATGTTTTTATATAGTAAATAGTAACTATTAGACAATATATTTGCTATTAAAAATATTAATATTATCATAGACATACCTTAATGATAGATAAGAAATGTCTTACTAGCCCAATTTTGTAGTTAAAAATCTTGTAAAAGGTATAAATAAAATCGTAGGTATACAAATAATTTCATTTTTTAATCACCTACGTTCATTTTATTTTTAAGGTTTTTTGACGAACGTACTTCATAGCTATACGTAGAAATGCGCCAATTTATTTAACATGATTGGCCATTAATTCACTTAAATAAGTACAAGTTAATTTAAAACACTAAGCTATTTGTTTTTTTATTGCTTATGGTGGTAAAATCAAGTAGCACACCCGATGGTAAGTGTTACTGCCTCTTATAGACCTTTGCAATACCAGGGTACAGATATGCCGCTAATTACGAACCAAAACCCACCTAGAAATTTGGTGTTGCCGGATATTTTGCTTACCAAACGAAGCGAAACATCCCATTTCCACTGCTCAGACGTTGATATTCTGCGAGAGTATGATACTACCCCGGAGGGACTGGCCTGCGGTTGTAGACAGAAACTGTCAACAGTCTGGTTCTACCATAACCTATTTATATAGTTTAAGGATTCCGTCCGCCCATCCATCTGTCACGCTTGTACAGCGAATTAACCATTGCAGTTGCTGTTATAAGTCTCTCAAGCAAATACTGCTGCCAATCTATTGATGGTCCCTCAGACTGTTTTTGTGACAATCACGAGAAAGTAAAGGATATTAACATTATATTCTTAACCTGTAACAGAGATAACAATTGTGAATATGTTTTTATTACATCTTCTTCTTCTTATCTTCTTAATATATATAAATTACGCGTCATGTTGTTTATCCGCGATGGACTACTAAAGTACTTAACCGATTTTAACCAAATTTGCACAGCATGTGCAGTTTAACCCATCTTAAAAGATAGAATAGCTTGCATCTCAATTTATAGTCGCAATATTATTTTATTGCAAATTATTTGTCTATTATTTGACAGTCATAATTATCTATTATCTCCAAACGATTCTAACAGATGGTATCTAATCTATTGACTGAATTGAGTAAGTATTTAATAGATGGCGCTATGTTAAACGTACAAACGTTTCATATAAGCTACAATTTATTGGCATAACCACTACGTGTTACTGAGGATACCTTAGCCACAGCAACGCGTGGCCGCGTCTGCTAGTATTTATATAAAATAACGTTAAACTCGAAATAAAACCCTATACCAAGCGTCTGCCCAGTCAAATATTGTAAATCAATATACGTCCTATCGTGGAGGAGTGCCAAACCCAAAAGTGGGAATTATAGGGGCTGTTGATGATAATGATGATATAGGTATAATATTACATTTCAATTATTATAAAGCCTCTCTAAATTTTAACTTATTTAGTTGAAAGGTATCCAAAGAAAGTAAATTGTTTTCTCTATTGCTCTCTATTAAATTATATTACTTCTAGAGGTAGGACCACGCTGTTGACAGTTCTGCCTACAGCCACAGGCCGGTCCGTCCGGGGTGGTACCACACTCTAGCAGAAGATTGACGTCTGAGTAATGGCAATGTGCTATTGTGCTTCGTTCGGTGAGCGAGAATCCGGATCCGAGCCGGAAGCTCAACTGGGTGAGTTTGGAGTTTGTATTGGTAGGCAGCGGCCTAGCTATACCCATGATATTGTAATTTTTTATGGGCGGCAGTGACACTTACCGTCAGATGTGTTGCTTGCTCGTTTGCTACCACAAGCAATATAAAAAAAAATAGTAAATAGAAAATGTTACATCATATTTCGTAATTTACGAAAAGTTTTCTTAATATTAAGTTATTCTGGAGTGAGTACAAGTTGTATAAATTTAACGGCACTAAACCAACAAAACCTGTTAAGTTCAATCTATCCAGTATCACAGAACATTAAGGTGAAAAATGGCTTGGGCGCTTAATATTTTAATAGCATTCTAGTAATTTCAATAATTAGCAAGTTTTTGCGTATGAAAGAATCTTTGAAATATATAATATGTTTTTAAAATGACATATATTTTAAAATAATAAGTTATATTAAATTAGGGCGGTATTATCGCTAAGTGACATTTCTTTCTTTAAATAATTAATAAAAAAATGTTGTAAAATTGAAAAAGAAATTAAAAAAATAGTAGCAACATTTGGATTGGCTAATATTTTGGACAAAAACACATCTAAGCAAGATTAAATAAAGGCGTATATAACAAACAATGCTTTCAGTATAATGACGAACCTAATACAATATTAAATTTATTATGTATATTTATGAGAGGAATTACAAAATAATATTGTAATATGGGAGAAGAAGGGCTGGATCATCAGTTCGTGGGTCTTTTAAAATATATCTTGCAGATAAGATCACTACAAGAGAAGGAAAACAATAAATAAAACATATCGCCCATCTTACTGTCGTGGATCTCCTATTTTGAAAGAATAATATGCCATAATATTGAACTTCATTTATGAACTCAATATTGATTGAGCCGTATATAGGCTAATGAAACAAAACCGATACGTGACTTTGCTTGTTTAGATGCTTTTGATTCAGAAACATTTCAATAATAAAATAATTACTAGCAATGCAATGGATAATCATGCATTCATTTTCACATCTAGGAAACAGTTCATGAAGTTGAATTCGATTCTAATTAACAAAAGTTATGTAATCTTTTTAACTATATATAGGACTTTTGTACATATTTTACAGAGCCTGTATTACAATATTGAACTTAATTAATGAACTCAATATTATTTGAGCCATATAAGGGCTAACGAAACAAAAATGACATGTGATTTTGTTTCTTTATGTACTTTTTATTTGAAGACATTGCAATAATAAAAATGACTACATTGGTCAATCTTGCGTTAATTTTCAAAAATATTGGAAACCGTGAATTAAGCTGAACTCAACTCTAATTAAAAGAAATTATGTAAACCTTTTAACTTATATAATTTTTCTACACATTACACAAAAAGAAGAGACAAATATATTACAGAATTTCATACTACCATCAACATGTGTGTGTTCTCACACTGTCTAAGGGTCGGCCAGAGAGGTGGATGCGATCATGTTGTGTTTCAATTTAATGCTTTGTTTGCATTAACATTATAAAATTGAATCTATTTTGAAACTAAATTGCTTTCAAATATATTTCTTAATTTGTTTTTGACGGATTAATATTCTATTGTGCTACTGGGATTTGTATTTATAATATTTGTATGAATATATAATCAAGGACGAATTCAATTGCAATATAAAACCTATTTTTGTTTTTAATGTCAGAGGTTACTAGATATATTTTCATACTTTTCATTATTATAATCAAGGATTTATTTAATTAATAAATTCTTCGATAGTAGTTTAGTATGAGTACGTATCTCCTAGGCCTCTTTTTTTTTGGGGACAGACTATGGTCACACAATCAGTCCGAGGCGACAACGACGATTTGTACTTGCCTACTATCTTTACTAATATGTATTATAAAAGCGAAAGTAACTGTCTGTCTGTCGCTCTTTCACGCCAAAACTACTGAACCGATCTAAATAAAATTTGGTGCACAGATAGTCTTGAGCCTGATAAAGAATATAGGCTACTTTTTAATCCAAAAAAATGAAAGAGTTGTAAAGGGGGATGAAAAGTTGTAAGGAAGTACCGTCATTTTTAAAGTCAGAAGCTTGAAACTTATTTTTAGGCTATTGATTAGATATAAATAAATATGATATTAGCATGTTGTAAAAAGTTACCTTTAAGGGGTAAAATAAAAAATAGGGAATGAAAAGCTTTAGGAAAGTAACCTTTTACGTAGGCGAAGCCGCGGGCAGAAGCTAGTCTTAAATAAGTTAGTTGATTATGAAACCACGTGGCAAATAAAAGTCTCCTTCTGCAAAGCCGTAATAGTATTGATAGGCACGTACTCCAACTCTGCAAACGAGTTCTAGGGCACCGGCTGTGGCAGCAGTTGGTGGTCCATACTAGGTATAAGCCCTCAAAGAGGATTCAACGCGCCCTCAAAGAGGATTCAACGATATTCTTGGGCATAAATCTAGGTGGTAAGGAGAGGGAACAGAATCTTCCCGGGGTGAGACCACGTGTAGTGGACATGTCAGCTTGGCGGAATTGGAGTATGTTTCATACATACTCCAATTCCCTCATAATTTCGTAGTTCGCTGTCCATCGAGAGACAGAAATAGCTTGTAAAATTTAGCAAATAGTGGCACGGACACATAGCCGGCGCTGAGGCTAGCAAACCCCAGAGAGAAGGGGGATATGTAAAGAATACATTAAAATGTACGGAAAAAAATACATGTTATAAGTTGGAAACTGAACGTTTTAGATGTGTTATATATACTGTATTTTAACTATTAAACAATTAAAGCAGCAAACGCAATCAAGTGAATTGAAATTATTAGTTCTTTTTCTCAACCATCAACTTCTTCTCAATATTGCACGCCTCATAAGCGAAGCGTTGAGGTATTGCTCTACTCTCGACATATGAAAATCAAGCACTTTTCAAACCTAAAAATGATTGTATTTTTCTCACATTGCACTTATAGGATAATATTATTATACATATGTCAAGAAAAAATATTCGTCTAAACGTATTTGATATTTGAAATAAAACTACTTTTACGGATTCTATCGCGTTTGTATTTGATTTATAATTACCCGACGTTTCGAACACTTTACAGTGATCATGGTCACGGGAGGACTGTAAAGTGTATCCATAGATACGATAGAATCCGTAAAAGTAGTTTTATTTCAAATGTGTAATACTCGCGTAAACATTAGAAGTCTTTGTATTTGTTATTTTTAAAAAGCAATTATTTTGTTTAAAGTAAGAAAAAAGTTGATTAAAAAAATATTCGAGGACGTCCAGATGTTACCGTAAAGTATCTGGCATTCTCTAGACCGTAAAAATGAATGTATCGAAGTTTTTCTTTTATTAAAAGCTTCATAATCGCAACGCGCTGTTTCCTTTAGAAAATGGCTTGGTAATTCCTTGTAGTTTAATTGCAATTAATAAAAAACTAAACTGCTTAGTCATTAGTGTATGTATACTTTATGAAAATTGGGTTCGTTTACATTGGCCATAGTTCGTTTACATTACACAGGCAAAGGAAATAAATCCCATTCAGCCTATACAGCTATGTTTAGCTCTACGACGAGAATAGCACGAAATTTCAAAAGTATTTTTTTTTCTTTCATTACGAGTATGTACAAGCTTTTATTTAGTTTCACCTGTCCCGTTGTTGTCTGTAATCAAATCTTGCAAGTTAAATTTGATCCTCTTCCCGGTTTTCGATTGAGCTGAAATTTTGCTTGCATGTATAAATTAGATGACAATGCAATATTATTGTGACATAGAGCTGACCTGATGATGGACCTGGAATCTGGCCATAGGAACTCCGTAATTAAACGACGCAACCCCATCGAAATTGGGCTTATTAGATTCGTCTTGACGAGTACTTTAATACTATATAGAAACCAGGGTCTGATCATGGACCTGGAAGCTGTCCATAGTAACTCCGTAATTAAGCGACGCAACCCCATCGAGTTTGGGCTCGTTCGATTCGGCTTGAAGATTATTTTGATACTATTTGGAAACCAGGGTCTGATCATGGACCTGGAAGCTGTCCATAGGAACTCCGTAATTAAGCGACGCAACCCCATCTAGTTTGGGCTCGTTTGATTCGTTTTGACGAGTGCTTTGAGACTGTATGGTAACCAGGGTCTGACGATGGAGTACTTTGATACTATATGGTAACTAGGTTCTGATGATGGACCTGGAAGCTGACCATAGGAACTCCGTAATTAAAAGATGCAACCCCACCGGGTATGGGCTCGTTTGATTCGTCTTGACGAGTATCATGGTTGGCGTGAATATGCAACTCCAACAAATTGGTGAAAAAAGTTCGTTCCGCTTATTATGAATGTAGATTATGATTGATTAGATGGTTGACTCAATGCCAAAGTAAGCACGTGCCGAGGGCTGAATGGCGTGAGGATGTATAAACATTTCATATCGCTAACGTTGCGCCTCAGAGTACCAGAGCGAACCCTGTTATACTGAAGCCCTTATCCCTCCACAATGGACCTCTGGGGTGATGAACCGTTTTTGTCCTATATTTGTGGGAACAACACGAATAATAAAAATACTAAAAAGTTAAAAATAAAATTAAAGAAAAATATCGTTTTTAACAAGCTTTTATTATTTGCTAATATAATAAACTAATAAGTTAAAAATAAATTAACTCTAATCAGACATATAACACTTTATAAGTTCATTGTAACCTTTAACGGTATTTCGATTAAGATTCAACAACAAAATAATTCCATATCGTACATAATTATATATTTTAACACTAAAACTTTACACCAGACTTATTAAATCTTCCCGTTTTTATCACAGTCCCAATTTTATAAATAATGTTTGTTGCATTTTTTAGCAAATAATAAACAGCTTGCTTTTAAAAAATGATTTTTCTTTAATTTCATTTTCATTTCTGGCATTGACTAATAGTAAATGATAAATAATATAAAAATTATGAGGCGTGCACTTTTGGATTTTCCAAATTATTTGTCACCTTATTCTTACTCACAAAAACCTTTAGCCAAATGGGTTAATATAGAGTTTAACTTTGAATATTCTTCTCTTGCAATATATACGCGCACGTTTCTTAGTCATCTTTACGATATTAAAGAGAGATGAATGACTGATATTATCACATATTCCTCATTCATCACCACATAGACAATTTGATAGTTACATAGCAGAAAATAATCATTATTTCTGCTAATCACTATATCAGTCAGACCATTTTGTAAGACGAGAATAATAAAAACGAATAGTTTGCACTGTCTACTGGTTTTCGGAAACGGATGTTAGCCAGCGCGTCCGGTATAGCGGAGGCAGTATGCCAACAAATATCGTGATAATCATATCGCTACACCAAGAAATTATAATTACCCTCATAGATTAAGATGTTTCTTACGTATTAATATTTAGTGTTGTGATTAAAAGAAATTAATTATTTTTGGAATATATATTATATAGAATTAGTGTAATATTATTTAATAGGTTTACATTCAATTAATTCAGCAAATACAGAAGTACTTTAATTCATTTAGTAAATAAAATTATTTGTTTGTTTCAAGAAAGATGATTTCTTAAAATATTTTTGATGCCATTTACATTAAAGCGCGATATTATCTACAACATACATGCTTAGAAATAAATTTAATATAATGTAATATTACTTCTATATTTTGTATATGGTGAAAAAATTAATTAAATTTTGAAATATTTTTTTTTATAATATTATTATTTGTTTTATATAGTGACTGAATAAGAATACAATTTATGAGCCTCACTTCCTCGCGCGCGAGTATCATTTGAGTTAGTTAAATTTCGTTAGCATATAGCATCATACTGACTTAAAGCGAAATTCTATGCAATCACGTTTGGATAGTAGTATGTCAATTTCACTTCGAAGACAAGGGCTTACTACCGATGATCAGTCTGAATCTCGATAGAAAGGTAACAGGCCCAGTTTTGAGGTTATAAGCCGCACTTAATTCTGGCGAGATGTGACCGAGCTATAGTCTATCAAAATAAAAAAATATACCTATTTCAGATTCCCTCTTACTGTATAAGAGGTACGTATCAATAGTACGTACGATCAAACATGGCAATAGGCCTTTTATGTGCTGTAAAAGAAAAAAAAAATTAACGGTTTTTAATGAGTGTGCCCTTTCACAATGGAATGAATAAAAATGATTTAGCTCGCTGGTAAAATTTAAAAAAATTCAAGTGACACATTAAATCTGGACAGTAACTGATAAAAGCGTGTGATAGATAACATTCCAGTATTAGAATCCATCGCGATACTCATATCTGAGAGATGTTTTCATAAAACAAGTCACGTATTAAATGAGAATATTCGGGCGAGCCTCCGACTTATTTATCATTCTCCTCAGTGCTACACCCCATGAATTTTATACAAGATTGAACGATTTACTGAACAAAATTGATGGTACATCCATTGTGTGATGTCAGCGTCTTATTGAACAATGTTGCCGAATTACGGAAACGTTTTAGTGCTTCTTTTCTTGTTTACGTCTTCTTATGGATGGGTTAACCGTTGATAAGTATTTCAAAGATAAACAATTATATTGTATGTAAAATTTTATATTTATTCAGTCTATTACTATCCCAGAAATACTATCTGTTATCTTATAGGATGGTATACATAGATCGAAATATGATGTAACGTAAGACGACCGCAAGGTAAAATATAATAATAAAAAAAGAACATTCGTTGATATACAATTTATAGGCTCATGAATTATCCCCAAAGGAGAAGGCAAAGTAATAATCCTAAAGCTTAGAGTTAACGACTAAGTTAAGAGCAAAACCTAAATATAATTATTTTATTTTCTGTCTTTTGTACTGGTCATATTTTATGTTGTGTGATGGCGGCTACAAATATTACCAACCCTAACATTACACGTGGGTGTCCTACTAGATGACTTAGAGAAGTGCAAGATAGCTTTACACCGAGACTACATGACGTGACTATATGACACGACATACGCGATAGCTTTCCACCGACCTGTGCCAACTCTATCTGATGCAGTTTGATCAACAATTAGATTTTTAAGAAAGATTGACTTCAGGCAAACGACCAGTCATAAGATATCGCCAATTACTTTAGCAATATGTACGATGAAAAAGGAGTACATATTGCGTCGAGCCCAAGTAATTCAGATAACATCATATGATGATGAAAGTGTCATTTTTTTTTTTTTTTTTTTTTTTATGATGAACGCAGCTGATTTTTCTATAGCCTCTTACTATGTATAATATTTATACTATTAACAATGCAAACTTAGAATTTACTTTTACTTTTATGTGGTTTTTTTTTACATAAAATTAATAAAAGATCTTCAAAAATATTGTAAAATTAATTATATTAAATGAGTCACTTATATGAATATTATCTGCAATATATAATCAACTGCCATAATATATAACCAACGCATCTAGCTTGACGATGTTTAAAAATAAATTAAAGTAATGGCTTGTTGAAAAGGTTTTCTATCGTATAGAGGATTTTGTCCCTAGGTTAATATAGCTTTAAAAATTTAATTATACAATTCTCATTTTAACGATTCTTATTGACTTCTGTGTACTTATGAGGATGAATTAATACTTTAATATTTTATTACAATTTAATTTATATTATATTATTTATGACAAATTATCACGAAAAATCAAATTATTTAATGTATGCGTTTGATGATATTTTAAGTAGATTTTTGACATGTAAATACTATATTTACCAATAAATTGATTATTCTGATTATTATTATTATTATAGAAGTCATAATCGAAAACTATACATGTAATATAATAAGACTTGATGCGTCCTCGATATCGTCTCAACGATATTTGCCGAGATGCACAGACTGACGCATTCGATGCGGTTATTCACAAAAAAAGCTTCCCACAACCAGCAAATGCAAGCTAGCATATAGCTAGCAATAGCATCCTTAAGATGATTTTTATTAAACATGACTGTCTTTTAAATAATAAACGGATCAGTATTAATAAGTTAAACCGTTTGATTGATAACTGATAATTAAAATATATTATTTCAATAGGATTTCTCAATACTATTTTGTTTGTTATTAATTATAGAAAAACAATATTTTGAATCACGTTGGTAGTTTTGAGATGACCATATAAGAGGAAGTTTGAAAGTTGTGCCAGTGACGGCAAAGTTAAGGAGTGAAAGGTTGACATGGTATGGACATATGATGAGACGATGAAAGTAATGTTGTGAGGAAAGTTTTAAATATGAATGAAGGCTTTAAGAGTAAAGGAAGACCAAAGAAAAGACGGATGGACCGCGTGAGGCATGACATGGATAGACAGAGAGTGACTGCAGAGATGACGTCTGATAGGACTGTATGGAGGAAGATGACATATTGCGTCGAACCCAAGTAATTAGGATAAGAGCAAGATGATGATGGTAGTTTTTGTGATAGCTACATTGATCAATATTAAACGATCGTATAAAACGTTGTATAGTGATCTAGATAGTAAGTATGAAATGCTATAACTTAACATTTTATTTATAAATCACATTAATAAAATCTTTCCACATAAGCGATATAAATAAACCTTCGCAATTGCTTCTTTTAAAAGTAATCTATTGGTATCATTACTTTTTGGGTATATACAGAAAGCATTGGCGAGCAAAATAATATATTTTCTTTCATAAGAAATGAATTGAGTAAGCACAACGTAACAAAAACGAAAATATTTCTACTGATAAAGCCGACGGGGGCTATTAGTACCTATCCAGGTTAATCCTCGCAGCCTCTCAAGTCCTATTTATGTGAGCGCGGGACATTGGACGCCTCTCAACTGCCTCGGCCTGATAAAATGCTTGTCCGAAGGGACGCGATCAATCCCAACCTATTGTGTGCGATACAAAATCTTTTCATACTTATATAGGTAACATATTCCTTGTGAAGGATTTTCCGTCCACATTTAGATATAGAGTATCTATTTACGATGACCAATATATACACAATAGTTCAATATAAATTGCTTTTGATATGAGCAGTCTAACCTTCTTTGTTGGAAATTCTAAAATATTTTCTGAATAAGAAAGTCTGTTGATGCAAGGTGTGTTATATTTACATTTTTATTATTTTGCAAAGTACCTTGAATATAGTAGTACGCTGTGTGATTTTATTATCATCATCTCATGAAGATGTATCCAGGCCAATCCTTAATATTATAGAAGTTCACTGCTGCATTGAAATACGATCACGATAAGATGGTGCCATAAGGGCCATGTTCGGTACGAGAGTTGAGAATTACAGTTGATTTTTGACGTTTTTCAGAACTACTAATCATTTTCTTGATGTAATTTTAGATGATTTTATAACTTCTATGGGAAAATAAGAAGTAGCAATATATTTTTGACGATACTTAAACTATTTCTAATAACAAGTGATCCTTATAACGACAATGAGGCCGAAAAGAATTTGTAGGTATAGCTTATAAATGTGTGACAGTTTTTTAGCAGACCGTATTCAATCATAAGAGCGTACATAATTCGATAATTATATTTTAAATTTAATATATTTTAAATTCATTTTAATTTATTTGCTGATCAAAATTATGTTTTAACTAATTAAGTTGCGTACGTATCGATTTGAAAAAACTATTTTGCCCTAAATTAATGAAAGGCTTAAAATCTTTAATTAACCATTGAAGTTATAAAATGTTGTCTAAATAAGACCACATTTATATCTCAACTATTAGCTATTCTTAGATCATCAAAGTAGCTTATATCTAAATTTGATATATTTTTGAAATTCTATGGTTGCCCTTTAAAATATTTCAAAACATTTACTAAGCTTAAGTGAAAAGTTAAAGGAACTTTTCATGTATGAGTTCCAATATTAGCTATATATTGAACAGTCTGAAGATTATATAAAATTCCTGGCTGAATAAACTCGTAAACTTAGTTATTTCACCTAAGCAAAATGTGATAATTTTTATTGTACGTAATAATTAGAGCTAGAACTAACTATCGATGTATTTTTTTTTATCTATTTTATGTACTATCACTTTTTTATAGACGGACGTAATCCAGTTTTTAACCGCCTTCAAAAAAGGAGGAGGTTCTAAATACGTCTGTATTTTTTTTATTGGAATTAGGTACTATCACAAATAGCACTTATTAACTTTACTACATAAAAAATATTCAAGACATATATTATACTTTCTTTCTTTTGTAACAATGCTAATGATACTAATAAAGTACTAAATATATTGCTATTCGTAAAGAAAAATGGAATAATGTATCACGGTAAACTAGATAATGGGTTAAAAAAGACGATTTTTTACCGTAAAAAATATATCTATCAAATTGAGAACCTCCTCCTTTTAGAAGTTGGTTAAAACAGGAATCAAGGTAGTACAAAATTAAGGAAAGTGACAATAACAGGTGCGATACATATTCATAATAAAATACACATACATACATATCATCACGCCATATCCCTTGCAGGATAGGCAGAGAGAACAGAGTGCCAGAGAACTCTATCTCTGCATACTTCACTCGCTTCCTCAACATTCATAATTCTCTTCATACACCCTCGCCGGTTTCGGAGACTCTTGACTCTACCTTCCTTCAGTACCTGACCGATCTGGTCTAGGTAGGTTAGTCATAATAAAATAATTGAAGAGAAACATCAAATTGCAATGAAAGCTAATTTTCGCATTAAAAACTTGAAGTTTATTGAAGTGACAGAGCAACAGGCATTCAGCTTTTCAACTTTTGAAGCACGTTGCCCCACTTTAATGTCGTTTACATGCTTATGCCAAAGTAAGATAAATCCACCAAAGTTATACTCGAGTTCGATAAGTAGCTAACTTGCCGAGTTATCTTCACACGTTTACTGAATATACAGCGATTAACCGATCACAGCTGAGTCAAGATATAACTGTTTGAATCGAGGTATTTACGACTTTGATAAGTTTGAAGTAATATGTTACTCATAGGCAATATATCGTGTTTGTCTTATTATAGTATTATTTGAAAATGTTGGATTGAGTATCTGTTATAATAATAATAATAATAATAATAATGTATTTATATTAGACATCAGAGATCCATAGTATTGTTAGTAACTAAACTTAACCTATGATAGATCATGTTACAATCTTAAAAATAAATAATAATTAAATAATAACAACAGTATTCGAAGACTGATAGAACAGTGTCCCATGCCATCAATATCCGAACACAGTGTTTAAAAAAAGGGCTGTCCCATTTAGAGGCTAGGGTCTTTAGGATGGTGTTGGTGCTTGCGCAGGTTCTGCATAGCAGCGACGCAATTTTTTTTCGCATACAGGTATAAAACCCGTCAGTGCGCGCTTCGACGAACATACCAGATGCGCTACAGAATCGCGGGAGCCCCAACAGTACCCTAAAGCCATTAATTTTTTTTTTAACACAACACTTTTTTTTTTTGGCGGCGGGCTATGGTGTGGTCGCGCCCTGCTAATCCGTCCGGGGCGACAGAAGAAGCGGCGCACGATCCCGTAGACCCGCCCTACAAGTACCTCTCTACGCCGTGAGAGCGGGCCACCGGAACCCGGTCTTTGTCTTCGGTGGCCCGCCCGGCGGTTTACCGTCGCCGGTATCCTCTCAAGTCGAGCACCACCTTGCACTAAGGAAATATAATATATATAGATATTATTATTATTTATATTATTCTTGTATTGTGGGGGACTTTACAAACATATAATTATCACAAACAAATTACACCCAGACTCAGAACAACCCTTTGTGGATCGCACAAAGTATTATCCTGCGAAGGTCCATATCGCAACCACTGCGTCATTTGTGCCGTCAAACTTTAACCAAATAAAATTAACCTACTCATAGTTTTCATACCAAATGAATAAATCCGCTGTAAGCTAGACTATAGGCAAACAAATTTTATTCAACATCTCAGCTAATATATGTTCCACTATTGGGTTCGAGCCTCCTCCATAATGGGAGTGTAATTAACCTACTATACTACGCTGGTCAGACGTGTTGGTATAGGGTTTTGTTTCGAGGTTTCCTTCTCTTGCATAGATGTTATATGCATTTTATATCCCTTAGTCGTCTCGTACAATAACCCACGGGTAAGATAGGGGGTAGTGAATTGTATTCTTACTCCATCACTACATGGAAAGTTTATTATTTTTTTAAAATAACATTACTATTTATCAATTGTTAAAACAAATTTAAACTTAACAACTTTAATTTTATTCATTGAGCTATGGCTTTATGAGAGTATAAGTGACCTAAAAACTTAACTCAATAACACAATATTACTTAAATGGTCATCCTTTGTAAATAAAATTTCAATTTTAAAATATTACTATTAGCATTTGATTTCACACCTTTCAGCGTTCATAGTCATGGAAGGACTGTCCTCCAGGGGAGGACAGTCCTTCCATGACCTTGAATGCTGTAAATTGTTTGAAACGTCTGAAAATTAAATATCAAATATAAACGCGATAGAATCCGTAAAATAGTTTTATTTCAAATATGTAATACTACTATAATCGTGTAAACGTCAGAAATGCATGTAGCATTTTCCTTAAGACAT
This sequence comes from Lymantria monacha, assembly GCA_905163515.2. Classification (NCBI taxonomy): domain Eukaryota; kingdom Metazoa; phylum Arthropoda; class Insecta; order Lepidoptera; family Erebidae; genus Lymantria; species Lymantria monacha. The sequence continues at coordinate 18,379,118 of LR991094.1, read as the reverse complement.
GAAACGCAATAGTCGTACAAATAATATTAAATACACGCAGAAAAAATAAAAACGTACGAGTACATTTATTCAATGCTTCTAATTTCCCTATATTTCTTTTATTACACTACGAAAGTGTATTCGAACAACTGCAATAATCCTTTTGCATAAACGAGCACTCAACGGTTTCAATTAAAATTGTAATTAATTGTTTTGCTCAGAACACTGACAGGTTCACGTTGAACATCATTCACTCTTATATTTATGCGTATCCACTTGACAGGTGAAGAACGATGCTCATCTTTTTTAAATACACATTCATTTTATTTCTATCACTCGTAAATACAGCAAAAGGTTAATATTTTTCTGTTATTACATATCTTTTTATTTATAAGATATTATGTATTCTTTCTACCATGATTGAAAAACATCAGATCCACCCTGGATAGGAATCACTGAAATAAAATATCCATTTTTATTATTTAATAAGAAAATAAAAAGATAACTTGAATACTTATAACATTTTTATACATATCAGTAACTCAACTGTTAATGATCAGGTGTTAGATAATTTGGAAGCACTAACTTTATATATCGAGTGTTAAATGCATATAACAATTAATTTAAGTGGCATTGTCGTAGGGAGGCCTATGTCCAAAAGCAGACGTCTACGGGCTGATAGATGGATGGATGCAAAAATTGACTGACAGATGGCGTAGTGGTTAAGATACCAGCCTTCAAACATCGTGCGAACAACAAACTATTGTTCTGATTCTGAGGAATATTTTTCCGTGTTAATTATATTTCTAAAGTCTTCTACAATACAAGAATTATTTCCTTGGTGATTATAAAAAAAAAACTTTTTTTTTTGAGGAGATGGCGATATTGTTATTACTTTAAACTATTATTATATATCTCTCAAAAACGAAATATTGCTCACAATATTTAGAATTCTTTTAGACTTATGAATTAGAATTAAAATCAAACAATCTTTTATTGATCAAACAGTTGTTAAAACTTCTTCAATAATGAGTACATATGTGAATGATACTTACATTTTAGAATTAATATTTTTTGTATGTTTATTACTTATACAAGTGGCAGTCATTCGTAAAATATTTCTTCACAGATCATTATTCAAGCTTTATCTTTATTATACTCTCTGTAAAAGAAGTTTAATTGGTACCACATGTTTCGATGAATGTATGTATCTGTTGATGTCTGCGCCCGCGCACATTTGGAGGCCGAATGACTTTGTCAACAAACACACAACAATTAATTTCTCCAAGTTTCATTTTAATGAATGTGTTCCATTTATATAATGTTAAAATTAGTTTTGTTTGGATTTAGACTTGTACAATTTTTTTACGTTGACATGCATTAATATTATAATTTTAACACATTTCAACTTTAAAAGTATCAACGTTTATGTTTATTTTGTGTGATAAAAGAACGTTAAGTTTAAGTTTCTATATTTAAAATATATATGGGACCTGGTTTTTACATATAAAATATATGAGTAGGATATCTCAGATTTAAATTTAGACTTGTACAATTTTTGTACGTAGACACGCATTAATATTGTAATTTTAACACATTTGCACTTTAAAAATATCAACGTTTAAGTTTAATTTGTGTGATAAAAGAACGTTAAGTTTCTACATTTAAAATATATATGAGACCTGGTTTTTACATATAAAATATATGAGTAGAATATCTCAGATTATGCTCAAATATAATTTAAAGACCTAAATACACTTTTACGGCAAATGTAATAGAAAATCAAAATATATGTTCATAGTAATTCATAGCTGAAAAAGCTCATTCATTATCATCATCACTCCAGCAACTTATAGGGTCTCCACTATAGGCCTCGAGCATTCTAAACAAAAGATGGGCAATTAACTTACTACTACATTACGCTAGTCAGACGAATTTTTATAGGCGCAGATGGTATGGCGCACGGGCAAAATAAGGTGAAAACTATATACTCCGTCATCACAAGAAGTACAAAGCTTAGTACCTATTTTTCTTATTACGTATAATTTATTTTCATGCTGTGTGGTGGCAGCTATGAATACTACCATTCCTGGGTGTCGTAAAAGACGACTAAGTATTTTAAACCAACCTGGGCCAACTTCATTTGATGCCGTCCAATAAACAATTACATTCCTAAAGAGGTTAGAAGTCAGGCGGCCAATTACAAAATTATTTCCAATACTTTTTACAATACCTACGATGGTAAAAGGAAGTAAGTAATAGATAAGGAATAAACTATAAGAGCAGGGTGATGATGAAATTGATGACTTATAAATTATTGTAATGTTTTTAATAGATGATGATGAAGTATCCATTGAGAGAGGCTTGATGTTAAAAGCACAGGCTAATTATGGATGTCTTATAGTCTACATATCTATATATATCTATCTATATATGTATATATAAAACAACCTTTAAAAATGAAGTATGTGTAAATAAATAAGAAACACTTACTCCTCTTTTTGGTTATACCTGGCCCAAACCGTTTGCAGAAGAAACGGCATGCAACCCCATAATCTGCCATAATCTCTATCACCTTTTGATTGGGCTACCGAGTTTTTGTCTTTGACCATTAAAACTATTTACACTGTCTTACTTATTAATATTATAACTGTAAAGTTCGAATGGGTGTTTGTTATGCAATTACGCCTGAATTTATGAATCGATCTAGATGTAATTTGGCACACAGATAGGTTATAAATCTGAAATCGCACATACTTTGTTTTAATGATACAAAAAAAGTGGCCGTGGAATGGATTTGATTGTTTAAATATATATTTATTTCAGCTAATTTATTTATTAAAGTAAAATGACAAAAATAAAAAAGTAAGGGATAATAGAAATTTTATTGAAGATAGCTATTAGAATACTAAAACTATATTGCATTTTGCTTGACTAATTGGAGGATAACTGAATATAAAATTAAGTATTTTACTATTTTTTTTTTGCGAGAATTAAATGCTTTATTTCTTTTAATTGTATATTTCAGTATTCATTATAATCTGCATGCAATTATATTTAAATATAAATATGTTTTACGAGAATCATTGAAATTATTCTCATATTTCATATTTAGAACGGAAAATAAAGGAGTAGTTAATTTTTTATCACCAATACGTAACGGAAGCTCGGTGAGTAGAGGAAATTGAAATCCACCACAGATGCTTCAAGTCATTCACAGTCCATAAAAAACACAGTGAAAGGGTAATAAAAATATACTTGACGTATGTGAAAATAGAACTGGTTGTAAATAATGAACTCGATGGTATGCTTTGATGGGATACATTTTTGAAGATAATAATAACATTTCCCTTTATTTTAAAAATGGAATATGTTTTCATAAATTTTGCTAAAATTTATAATATTGAGAAGATTATTTTTAGGTATCATATATACATTTTACCTCTAGCAAAAGCAGCATCAAAAAGATATTAAACGTGTTTATTTTACAAAATATTTTAAGAAGTGCCGCTTTTAAAACATTTGGGTTAATACGGTTTAAATATTTCTTAATTAATGTTGTAAAAAGAAACTGTCATCATTTAAATATACTATTTTTTTCTTCTTTTTTTTACACGCCACTCCTGAATTTTTTTTTTCCCGCAAGGTGGATCATGGATGTGGTCGCGCCCCGACAAAAACGTCCGAGGCCACAGAAGAGGCAGCACGCAAACCCATGGACCCACCCTGCAAACTCCTCTCTTCGCCGTGCGAGCAGGCCACCGGTACCCGATCTTTGACTTCGGTGGCCCACACCACTCCTGAACTAAGGAAATATAATCTTTGTATTGCGGGAGACTTTACAAACATGCAATTAACGCAGACAAATTACACCCAGACTCAAAACAACACTTTGTGGAGCGCACAAAGTATTGTCTTACATAAGAATCGAACACACGCCACTGGCACGGAAGGTCGGTATCTTAACCACTGCGCTATTTATTCATCATCATCATCATCATAGCCCATATATGTCCCACTGTTGGGCTCGGGCCTCCTCCCTAATGGGAGGGAAATTAACCTACTATACCGCGCTGGTCAGACGTTTAGGTATAGGGTTTTGTTTCGAGTTTTCCTTCTCTTGCATAGAAGTTATATGCATTTTATATCCCTTAGTCGTCTCTTACGATCACCCACTGTTAAGGTAGGGGTGGTGAATTGTATTCTTACTCCGTCATCACACGGATTTGTGCAGTCTATTACTATAAACTAAATATAAATCTAACGCGTCTGCGTTTATGAAATGTTACCACTACTCTTAAGGGTCCTATTCCAGCTATAATGAAACCATCTTATGGCTCCAAGAGAAAATTGTATTTAAATTTTGAAAATCATTGGTACTTTTAGAATTATTATAATATTTAATAAAATTTAAAATATTGTTAATTCACTATAATATATTATAGTATTATATGATTTCTAATTAATATTGATATGGAATGGCAATCCTTGAATGTGACTAGTATAATCCTAAAGGAAATCTTAACCACCTCAACATTTTTTTAAAACTAGTATAAATAAGCAATTAAAAATATTTTTAAGCGAAAAATTAATATTACAATGTATGCAAATTAATAAACATACCTTTCCTGTTGATATTGTAAAACCCAATTATGGGATAAAAACATATATATCTTCAACAGGTGATGATCTGGAAATAAAACCCTACAATAAATAATTTGGGATATTTCTATACCACGTTGGCCTGATGATTTTACATACTAACCTCACGTACTGTGCAATTCTCCTTTCGTTTGGAAGAAAATTATACCTTATTTGGAGTTTACTCCTTAAGAATCGATTTTCATATAAGGCGCCTGGTATGAGAAAAATTTGAGAAGTAAAATCTAGTGATCGAATGACCTCGTTACGTTTTGGGTGCGCAACCTAATCTGCGCACCTTTCACTTTCTGACGTGAGATAATACTTCACTGAACAGTTTTAATAAATGTAAATAAAAATATATATATATATTATTTTTAGTCAAATGAGCTTTTTTTGCGCATGTTTTGATAATTGTACTTAAGGAGTAAACTCCAGTCGTGCGTCGGAGCTGACACACACACTTTTTTTTTGCGGTGGACTATGGATGCGTCTCGCCCCACCAAATCGGTTCGGGGTGACGGAAGACTCAGCGCGTGACCCCATAGACCGACCGGTGGTTTACCCTCGCGGGTTCCTCTCGTCGACGCCCCGACGGCTGTCGGGGAAGAAAATTATACCTACAATAAGAATCGTTAGAGATGAGAAGAGGAATATTATTATATATTTAACAAATGCTTTACATATTAATAATATTATTATTAAAAACACTAAGTCTAATGTTTACATAGAAACCACACTATAATAATTCCCAAGGCATCATAATCCAAACCAATCTCGAGACAATTTCACTTAAGTTGTACCTTCTAAATATATTTGTGTCTCAAACAGGGTTTACGAGATATTTGCATTATAAAGCAATGTGACATATCGTCTGTCCAACTTGTAATTTAGAAGTGTAATGGTGCGTTCATCGTATTATGAAGTACGGTGCTCGACGGAATGGGATCACCGCAACGATTTAGGAGACAGCTTTATAAGCCAGACATTTGTTTTTTTTCTTTTGCTTTTGGTTTAAAATATGTAAAGTTTTATATAACCATATCGTATTTTAGCAGTTTTATACTGATTTCGGGCAAATGCCGTATAATAAACGAGTATGTGATAAATACGGAACCTTTTAATAAAGATAGCAGTGTCTGTTCTCGCAAAAGTTGCTGTAGAATTAGTTCTAATCAACTTATGTTGATTCGAACTAATTCTACGTGGTGTCGATTGGTCAAAATTGACATTCCTAAGTATGGTTGATGTCAGAAAGACGGTCAATCATAAAACTATTGCTAAAAACTTTTGCAATATGTACGATGAAAGAGAATTACTTATTGAGTCGCTCCTAAGTAATTGGGATAAGAGCGAGAGAATGATGATGATGATTATAATGAACCTGTTCAAAACACTGGGAAGTAAAACTTCAATATAAACGCAATACTAGATAAAATCCTTACAAATAGTTTTATATCAATATTATTTTTTTCTATCCGTATGGTGAAGGAGTAAGAATACAATTCACCACCTTACCCGTGAGTAATAGACGAATAAGGGTATAAAACGTATATAATATCTAAGCGTGGGATATATAATGTGGGAGTCCAGATGGGCGACTCAGTGGTCACTGCTCTGCTTTATGCAGATGATGCAGTCCTGCTGGCACAGTCAGCGATTGACCTGCAGACCCTAGTCGACACAATGACAGAAGATTGTAAGAAAAGGGGTCTACGCGTGAATGTGAGCAAAACCAAAATAATGGTCTTTGAAAGAGATAAAACCAGAACAGATGTAAAAGTAACAATAGGTAATGATGTACTAGAGCAAGTGGATGAATTTGTATATCTTGGATGTGGATTTAGCCGAGATGGAAGGTACACCACTGATATAGAGCGAAGAGTGAATGCGGGAAATAGAGTGAACGGAGCGTTGGGGCAACTTCTCGGCAGCCACCACCTCAGCCAGAAGGCACGTGTAGCAATACATAACGCAGTGCTTGTCCCAACATTACTGTATGGAAGCGAGAGTTGGGTATGCAGAAAAGAGTATGATAGTAAAATTAATGCGGTCGAAATGCGATCTCTGCGGAAAATCTGTGGAGTTAGGCTGACCGACCGCATTCGTAACGACGACGTAAGAGAGCGAGTAGGTATGAAAGAGAGTATTGGTGTAAAGATGCGAAAGGGAATGCTCCGATGGTTCGGACATGTGGAAAGAATGCCGAACGAACGCCTGGTTAAGAAGATATACAATGCGAAAGTGGAAGGATGTAGGTACCGAGGGAGACCGAGACTAACCTACCTAGACCAGATCGGTCATGTACTGAAGGAAGGTGGAGTCAAGAGTCTCCGAAACCGGCGAACGTGTATGAAGAGAATTATGAATGTTGAGGAAGCGAGTGAAGTATGCAGAGATAGAGTTCTCTGGCACTCTGTTCTCTCTGCCTACCCTGCAAGGGATATGGCGTGATGATATGTATGTATGTAATATCTAAGCAAGAGAAGGAAAATTCGACAAAACCTATACCAATAGAAATGACTGGCATGGTATAATAAGTCGCTTTCCCTGCATTATGAAGCAGGCTCAAGCCCAGCTATGGGAAATATATGAGCTTAGGTGGTGATGATGATGAAAATATTATTTAACTTTAAAATATGCATGTATGTATAATTGTATACGCAATGCTGGATATACATATTGAATTGCGTACTACATTATTATACATACATATATACATATCATCACGCCATATCCCTTGCAGGGTAGGCAGAGAGAACAGAGTGCCAGAGAACTCTATCTCTGCATACTTCACTCGCTTCCTCAACATTCATAATTCTCTTCATACACGCTCGCTGGTTTCGGAGACTCTTGACTCCACCTTCCTTCAGTACATGACCGATCTGGTCTAGGTAGGTTAGTCTCGGTCTCCCTCGGTACCTACATCCTTCCACTTTCGCATTGTATATCTTCTTAACCAGGCGTTCGTTCGCCATTCTTTCCACATGTCCGAACCATCGGAGCATTCCCTTTCGCATCTTTACACCAATACTCTCTTTCATACCTACTCGCTCTCTTACGTCGTCGTTACGAATGCGGTCGGTCAGCCTAACTCCACAGATTTTCCGCAGAGATCGCATTTCGACCGCATTAATTTTACTATCATACTCTTTTCTGCATACCCAACTCTCGCTTCCATACAGTAATGTTGGGACAAGCACTGCGTTATGTATTGCTACACGTGCCTTCTGGCTGAGGTGGTGGCTGCCGAGAAGTTGCCCCAACGCTCCGTTCACTCTATTTCCCGCATTCACTCTTCGCTCTATATCAGTGGTGTACCTTCCATCTCGGCTAAAATTTTTAAAATTACATACATACATATCATCACGCCATATCCCTTACAGGGTAGGCAGAGAGAACAGAGTGCCAGAGAACTCTATCTCTGCATACTTCAATCGCTTCCTCAACATTCATAATTCTCTTCATACACGCTCGCCGGTTTCGGAGACTCTTGACTCCACCTTCCTTCAGTACCTGACCGATCTGGTCTAGGTAGGTTAGTCTCGGTCTCCCTCGGTACCTACATCCTTCCACTTTCGCATTGTATATCTTCTTAACCAGGCGTTCGTTCGGCATTCTTTCCACATGTCCGAACCATCGGAGCATTCCCTTTCGCATCTTTACACCAATACTCTCTTTCATACCTACTCGCTCTCTTATGTCGTCGTTACGAATGCGGTCGGTCAGCCTAACTCCACAGATTTTCCGAAGAGATCGCATTTCGACCGCATTAATTTTACTTTCATACTCTTTTCTGCATACCCAACTCTCGCTTTCATACAGTAATGTTGGGACCAGCACTGCGTTATGTATTGCTACACGTGCCTTCTGGCTGAGGTGGTGGCTGCCGAGAAGTTGCCCCAACGCTCCGTTCACTCTATTTCCCGCATTCACTCTTCGCTCTATATCAGTGGTGTACCGTCCATGTCGGCTAAATCCACATCCAAGATATACAAATTCATCCACTTGCTCTAGTACATCATTACCTATTGTTACTCTTACATCTGTTCTGGCTTCATCTCTTTCAAAGACCATTATTTTGGTTTTGCTCACATTCACGCGTAGACCCCTTTTCTTACAATCTTCTGTCATTGTGTCGACTAGGGTCTGCAGGTCAGTCGCTGACTGTGCCAGCAGGACTGCATCATCTGCATAAAGCAGAGCAGAGACCACTGAGTCACCCATCTGCACTCCCACATTCATATCGTTCAACCTTTGGAGACATTTATCCAGATATATGATAAACAGCCTGGCTGATAGAACGCAGCCCTGCTTAACGCCGATATTGACGTCAAACCAAGGCGACATTCCATCATCCAGCCGCACATAGGCTCTACAGCCCATGTAACTGGATTGCACAGCCTGCAGCAGTTTACCGTTAATACCATATTCCGGTAAAATGTCCCAAAGTTCCTTTCGTACAACCGTGTCAAATGCTCTCTCCAGATCCACAAAACTGCAGAAAACCCTCTGACCTAGGGCCAGATGCTTCTCCACATTGTTGCGCAGAGAGAACACTTGATCTATGCATCCCCTTCCACTCCTGAAACTTCCTTGTGTCTCACACAGTAAACCATCGGACACCATCACTATTATAATGTTCAGAATTACAACTTACTGATTTAATAATTTCCATCTTCACAAGCGGGATTCGAATCCGCGCCTATTGGGATTCCGGCCCAATCGTGCTGCCACTACACCACCGTGACTAATTGTAGGACATGCAAATTTCACTTCGTATTATATTTACGTCTTAAGGTGACGGTATGCTATCTACCCGACAATGTTTACCCATTGTTATAGGCTTAATACTTAAAACTTTACAGTTAGAATTGTATTAAACGATGACACAACCTTGTTATTTAAATTACTGAAATTTAGGATTTAATATGCTTAATTATTTATATTATTTATTTTTCATTTCGTAATCGGATTTTATAAATAATTAAGCATATTAAATGCTAAATTTCAGTAATTTAAATTTCCATCTTATTCAATTATAATTGCTAATTTTGTTTCGAGCGCAATATGTGCCATGTATGAGTTTAATATTTTTTCCAAGCAATACAATTCTGAATATTCAATATCGTTGTATTTCTGTAGTCCTTTTGTTGAATATATTATAGCTGCTAACATTTTGTGAGTGGCCAAAATAAATCTGAAAGAAATCTGTCACTAGTTGATTTCTAGTGCTTATATCATTCCGATTTCAATATATTTTTTTTTTTGTTTTACTAAATCTATAAGCAGAGATTTGTCTACAGTTATCTATCTGTTTTAAATCGTACTTAAAACTATTTTTCTCCTCTTGTATTAAAATATTTATTATTGTTGGTATTAAGTGTAGTTGGTAGTAGCAAATATGTTTAATAAGGAAACATCATCTCAGCTCAAATATGTCCCACTATTGGGCTCCTCTATAATGGGAGGGTTCTTTTTTTTTTGTTTTTTTTTTGTGTGTCTTAGTTGTTAGCCTCAGATGGCTATGACAACTTTACCCGGACTGTGGGTGAGCGCTGAGGGCTCTCAACCCGTATAATGGGAGGGAAATTAACCTACTATATCACGTTAGTCAGATGTGTTAGTATAGGGTTTTATTTCGAGTTTTCCGTCTCTCGTATAGATGTTATATGTGGTTTATATCCCTTATTCGTCTCTTACGATTACCCACGGGTAAGAGTGGTAAATTGTATTCTTACTCCGTCACCACACCATACGGAAAAATAAGGAAACATATAAATTATTAAAGTACTTTCACAGTACCCTCCTACAATGTCATGTAATAGATATACTTAGACTTTTATCCTACTAACGTGAAGGCTGTAAAAGGAACCACCTACTGCGGTATTTCTGGAACGCTATAACATATCAACGTACAAAAAAAAGAAAACTCTTCTCTTACGGTAGTTAGAGACTTCGTTATAACTGTAATTTTACACAGTCTGTTGCTCATCTCTTATAAAACACAATGCATAAACATTTAAATCTCTTTGAATAATTCACTTTTAATGAACTTTTTCTTTTACTAAATTCCTAACCGTAGTAATTTTTGACATAATATTTTATGATTATACGGCATCTAATAAAATAACAACTTATGTCCAGCACTATATTTGCTTTCACTTTTAAAATAAATAAATCACCTAATTCATTATAACGAAAGCTTGAACTATGCTTCACCTAATTATAATAACAAAAATGTGTTATTTAACATAGTATATTTTTAACATAAATCGTCTAAACATTCGTTAGGCTGTAAATAGGAAGTAACAACAATAGTTAATCACCACAGTCATGATTTTATAAATATCACTTCGACACGAACATTTGCTACTGACTCAGTGAACCCAAAATAAGTATACGAATACGACATTTTTGTTATCGGATAGAATCATTAATCACAACGGGTTTCCTTGTGGCTCCCATACGCTACTATATTTTACTGTTTTTCTTTCTGTCCGTCCTAGACAATATTTTTGCCAGAAATGCTCGTAATCTACTGAGTGATTTCAGATAATTTCATTATTTATTCCTCTATATTTCGCACTAAATATATAACTTCACCAAAACATATTGTGGTGTAATAAATTTTGTTTCTCTTACAAATACTTTAAACATATTCTTCTAATGTATTGTATAGAAACTTATTCATTTTATTGTATGCCTTTATTTTGATTTTAGAATATTATCAAATAAATTACGTCTTTACATCCATAAACATAGGCTTTCTAGGTGTCTTTACAATGATTGATAAAGCGTCGAGATGAAATATAAATAGAAAAACAATCTTTAGTTCTTCTTCTTCTTATTTTTATGTATTGGCAATCAGCTACTTAAATGAGCCATTGTTGCCAGTGTCTAGTTATAATTATCTTCAAGTTTTTAGTGTCTTCAGATTAGTCATTGTCCGTCAGTAAGTCAAATTGTCGCCATCAACAGTGCTATGGCCACATTGTTAATGGTTTCTTGTGAGAATTTTGATGAAAAACTAAAACGTTGTAAAGCACTTTTATATGATATTCACTACATCTCAGCAGTTCCGTCACATCACATTACATAAAATGCCCTTCAAAATTATCTAATATAACACGTTAAAACACTAAGATATCGAATATAATACAAGAGCAGCACATGACGTTTTAGATTCCCGCCAAAAAACCCAAATCTTTAGTTTGTTCTTTTAGTTAAGTAGTCTTCTAATAGTGGTAGGACTGCGCTGTAGACAGTTCTCTGTCTACAGCCGCGGGCTGGTCCGCCCGGTGTAGTACTACACTATCGCAGAAGATTGAAGTCTAAGCAATGGTAATATGCTGTTGTGTTTCGTTCGGTGAGTGAAAGAGCAGTGGGTTTATATTGTTAGCTATAGGTACTCTTGGTATTGCAAAGGTCCATGGGCAATGGCGACACTTCCATCAAGTGTGCTGCTTGCTCGTTTGCCATCAAAATTAATAAAAAAAAAGTTATAATAATTAATATATCTAATAAACTACCGTTAATATTTTCAATACTGTATGTATGTATGATGTAATATTCTCTGAAACTTATTATTAGAAGATTGTTTTTATTGGCCTCCTTTATATATAAAATTTTATTAAAATCACATACTATTCAATTCTCTAAATGTATCTAGCTTTTAACACAGAAGATTCTTTAATACGAATCTCATGCAAGAACATTAATTTATGTACATATGTAGTTATATGTATTCAGTATAGAAGTAGTATTAATAGGTATGAATATGAATAAATTAAACATCCTATAAGAGTAATGATTAATAAATACATACATTAGAATATTATGATAATGTCTACAAATACAATTATATTAGCAGCCGTCTGTCGCATACAAGTCTATTTTTACATCGTCATCACTTTTAGGGACAGTGCGTAAAATTCAATAGAAAACTTGTCGGCTTTCATCAATAAATCCCTATATTGATTTATTGACAGGCCTGTTCTATTCTTAACAGATTCGATATAATTTGTTAGCCAAATAATCCGGCTTTCGTCCCTGCTGCCATAAATAAAAGCGTTTCCAATAAAAGAGCGGAGACAATTATTGCACGGTGTACGAAGCTAAATTTCACCCACATTATAGCAAATAATGGATAAATAGTAGGCGAATAACGTCACCCTCTGTCGCTTTGCATCGATATGTTACGGACTGATCCCCTCACATCAAAATGCACAACGGGAGAAAGAAAAAAAACGTGCAGCATTAGGGCAAAGTAATAATGTGAATATTTATGTCGTGGGCACGTGCTGATCCTGCATAATGCTAACATGAAATTCACATATTGGTAATTACAGTCTAGAGATTTTATTAGTATTTGTTAGTATTTTGGGGTTATTTTCACTTCTGTTACATTTCCTTTGTTTGATGATATGAATATCATATATTATTACACAATTTATAAAATTGCGCAATTGTAGTAATTTCGTTTCGTTCTGCCACGGATTGCTTCAACTTTAAAGAATTCATCATCATTTCAGCTCACTCCAGTCCCACTGTTAGGCTCGAGGTCCTCCACAATGGGAGGGAAATTGACTTATTATAACATGCTGGTCAGACGTGTTAGTATAAGGTTTTGTTTTGAGTTCGCCATATTTTGAATAGATGTTAAATGCGTTTTATATCCAGCAGTCATTACTTGCGATCACTCACAGTTAAGATAGGGAGTGGTGAATTGTATTCTTACTCCATCACCACACAGAAAAAGAATTATTTTCAATAAATTCTCAAATATATCATGAAGGTTAGAATTGCACTAGTTGCTAATTAGCAATAGGGGTCGTTGTGAAAAGTGTATATTTATAGCACATCTGCCCTTTCTCCCAAACAGGTATACACCTGTTTAGTGATTGCAAAAATAAAACTATGCACTTTAAAGTATTGTTATTAAAACAGATATTATACCAGTCTTCCATTATATAGTGAACTACATAATGGAAACTGATATAATATCTACATCGTGAGCATATTCTTGATGGATCCTAAACCATCTTTATCTACTATAGTTATTGCGACAATTTCACTAAAACTAAGAGAGAAGCACTTTAAAGAAATCCATTTGAGCCACGAGATTAAATGAAAATGTCTCTAGATAAACGAGTGGAAGCTCCACAAAAGAAGCTAATCTTATTTTTTGATAGCTGAGCATAGGGCGGAATGGGGACACGTTAGTTTCAAGGGGAATAGTGTACGCTACGTCTGTAAGTCCATTAAGACGACTTGCTGCGTCCCTAGGGAATATTAAATCGCTCCAATCCAACACGATAAAAAAATATTTTCTTCTGAGAAACAACACTTAATTTGTTAAATGAATGTAATCTGGTTAATATATAAAAAAATCCATTTATATTCAGTTAAATGTAGACTATTCTGAAACAAATAATTATCCATAAAGACAATTGCTATAAAATAAGAAATATTTTTTTCTTTTTTATATTTCAATCGACCAAGTTTCTATACACTGCAGGATTAACTACCATTGCACAAAGAAAGTTTTAAATGAAAGAGCTAAATGAAACTCTTACTCATCATGATTTATGTTGCAATATCTATAAAATGAAATTGCGGATTGTAAACTACGCCGCAGTTTTATACGTGGACTTTGTGAACAGATGTAGGGACATTTGACGCCTCGAGGGACGCAAGGGACGGTGTAACAACGTTACCGAAGTTCAAGCAAGGCCGAGGGGCATCTCCAGGCCAAATTATGACCGTAGGGTCACGCTCGTCTATTTGCTGAGCCAAATTACTGTGGCCAAGGTACATACTGTATACATTATTTAATAATACTGTTAGAAATATATCGGTACTCATTATTTTCCTTGTTATTCGAAATGAAACATATAAAAGTGTTTGTAGAAATAGAAAACATTGGAGTTGTGTGTCATAAACGTTGTGTATGCGTCATTAAGAAACAAATCTATATCGTTGTACGAGAAGTATGGCTTGCTACTCTCTTTTAATATAGAAATATGTTTGTAAATCGAGAGACGCAAAAAGACAAAACTGATTTCCCTGAACGGAAGCGATAAAAAGGTGCTACTGTTGGGTCTTTTCACTGCAGGATTTTTTTTACTATCCAGATGGGTTAGGCTGATGCTATACTAGGCTAATATTTCTCACCTGGAGGAGCTAATGCCCATTATCAAGAAGCATATAAGCTAAAAAGAGTAATTTTACTGTTGTGCTTCGTTCGATGGGCGAGAGAGCTGGAAGCTCAGCTGTGTGGGTTTAGGATATGTATTGGTAGGCAGCGGCCTAGCTATACTCCTGGTTATGCAAAGATCCATGGGCGGCAGTAACACTTACCATCAGGTGTGCTGCTTACTCGTTTGCCACCAAAAGCAATAAAAAAAATTAAACAACCATTAAGAATCATATTGATATTTATTTATATTTCAATAAATTAAAATTATAATAACGTTATATTTACGTTGGCATATAAGAGCAGATATTTTTATATTCTATCTTCAATCACATGAAACCATATTATCCTTAAGTGCTATACTAACTTATGGCTGAGGAAAATATTTAAAATCCACGTTAAGGTAAAATTTTAGTATGAAGTATTTGAGGATTAATATGATTAGAATAAGTTTCGTAGACTA
The DNA here is from genome assembly GCA_905163515.2 of Lymantria monacha. NCBI lineage: Eukaryota > Metazoa > Arthropoda > Insecta > Lepidoptera > Erebidae > Lymantria > Lymantria monacha. Next base: position 18,363,837 of record LR991094.1, on the reverse strand, counting down.
TCAAGGCCATTGATATTTTGTGTATATAAAAACACATATACGCACAGGTTTCCCTATCCTAACAGTGATGTTTAAGATTGAATTATTATATCGAGCTATAATCGTTTGCTGTCCAGATATATCACAGTCTTGCTGATTAAATATGAATAATTAAAACGTTAGTTGTATGGATTACCATTCCATTATGGAATGGGAGCAAAGTTTACTGTCTGTTTCTTGAATGGATCGTAAGAAAGCGATTAAGGAATGTAAGCAGATAAACTCATTGCAACAAACGAAATTATTATACGCGAGTTGATGGAATAGAATACAATTCACCACCAACTACTATATTCCCCATAAGTGTTGTAAAAGACATTTAAGGGAAAAAAGACATTCATAATATGTATATGTATATGTATATATATATATATATATATATATATATATAGATCAGATGACCGGAGTGGTATAGTTGGTCGATTTTCCTCCTAATGTTAAGGAGAAAACAACGGGATGTGCACGGGGCTGTTGATGATCAAGAGATGAAAACTCGAAAAAAAATCCAATCTGTCTGGCTAATGCTGTTCAGTGAGCTAATTCTTTTCACCCAGAGAAGGCTTAGTGGCTAACAATATACTTACATCTGGACTTAAAATATATAAAAGGGATTTGAACTTTAAATACAAGAATTTAAGTGAATGACACCTATGCTCATATCTTTGAGGATAAAGACGTGATTGATAACAGCGTATATTATTTTTAATTTCGCTTTAAACATAATAGAATATTAAACATAATAATAACAGCTTCATTTCAGGCGATATTATTTTTACTTTAGAATAATAACATTTTCTATATTTCTCTATTAAAGTTCACGTATTGACGTTCCATCCGATACATTCGACATCGCAAGAACAATAGTCTTTTGTGTCATCGCAATGGTCCACTGGATATGCATTGTGCTTCTTCCAACCCCTGATCATGTTCTATTTTCCATTTATACGATAAAAGGCAAGTTTATTTTTAATTTCTGTTGGCATTTGTTTTATTTATCTTTCGATTTTAAAAGTTTCAGCCGATCTGGAAACGTGATTGTTGTATAGAACAATAGCTAGAATATTTTCACATAAATTGTACTTAATGTTGTGAGTAATGAATAAGTATTATTATTTAATATGAATCAAGCTATATTGAAATTTATTGGCAACTATTTCAAACTTTATAATTGTTATTGAGAATTTAATCGCGGCAAAATCTAATATTATTCATTATCTCTTAAGAAATGTTCAAATCTTAAGACCACAAAATGCTGCTCTAGTGTTTTTTTTAACTTTGTTTAAAAATGAAAGGAAATCACCATTAAGAAATTTGTATATCATGTTCATGTTTATTTTTTATATTTATTATCGAAAGTGTGAATTTTAGACCTTTATATAATTTAGGTTTGCTTTGTAATAACGGCTACGAATACTATCAACACTTACATTGCTCGTGGGTATCGTAAAAGACGAAGGCATTACATCGATCTGGGTTAAATTCATCAGATACCGTGGAGTCAACAATTATATTGAATGGTTGACGACAATCGGCCTGTCATAAAACTATTGCCAATAACTTTTGCATTATGTACGATGGAAAAGGAGTATATATTGTGTCGACCTCAAGTAATTGGGACAAAAGTAGAATGATGAGGATCAAAAAAAGTTAGTACAGGTGTGCGCAAATGCCAGTACTAACATGTATGAACGATGATTTAATGATATCAGATATTGCAAAACCTTTTCTAAATATTTCAAAAATAGATAAAAAGTTGACGTAGCTAATCATTACCCTATCCACGTCTATTAATAGTAGTAAGAATTGCCATAATGGTGCATTATTTCATAATCGCCACACTTAGTCATGTTTTGCGGTTATAGTGGACATCGATAAACTAAATTATGGATAATAATGAAGGCAAAAATGTACAACAACTATTAACAATAGATACGATAGAGTGGAAAATATAGTTTTGAATTTTTTTGTCTCTATGAATAATTCACCATTGAACAAAATCTATTAAACATATAGATAAGCTTAAACATTTTCAATTATTAATAAATAAATTCTCCTATTATTTACAGTAGAAAATTAATACTAAGAAATTATGTTTATAAAATTTTAAATTTTATATCTCCTTAAGTACCTATTGAGTGGCTCTTTTTATTTTTTTCATGAAGTAATCTGCATGAGCAATATGTAAGCAATAAATTATACATTATTTTTAATGAGCTATAACTAGTAACGTGTTTATAAAGTTTGATACATTTATAACATTGAATATCTAATTAGTTCTTGAAATTTGAATAGAATATATATCGGCTTAGCTCATTTTTAATAACAATACAAATTATTACTAAATACTCTTTGGTAAATAACCAAAAACCTACATAAATTACTCCTTGTCCCAAAGGAAATTACTGCCAAAATTAAATTTTAACGCAACATCGAGAATTTCACCAATAAAATTTTGTGGCATAAGATAATTTATTAAACTTGAAAGGTCAAGCAAGCAATGGTTAATGTTTTATAGTTAGAGCTTAGTGACAACGGTATAATCCTGATAACGGCACGGTATAAATCAAGTAGGACTGTTCGCATCGTCAGCATGCCCGCCATGCCACTGCGTCGAAACACCCTAATTTACTATCGTATTAGGTCCCACCGATTCTATACAAAATGCAAAGCTTAAAATTAACGAAGCAACAACTTTAATTTTAAACTAGCATTATAATTAATTCTAGTAAATTAATGGTATTTTTATTTAGCAATAAAACAATTCATGAATAACAAGAAATCCGTTAAAGATTATTTTTTATTAATACAATGTTCCACTCTAAGAAACACATTCTGTCATGGAGAACTTACAAACATGCTATTCCACCATCCATTCATCCATCAGCATGTAGAGTCTTCCTTCTCTTGCTTGTTATATGCATTTTATAGCCCTTAGTCGTCTCTTACGATCACCCACGGGTAAGATAGGGATGGTGAATTGTACTCTTATTCCGTCACCACACGGATAATTTACACGATAATTTACGAATTTTACCTCATAAACTCTAAAATTATTACAACTATTTCTCAATTATACAAATAATTATCTTGGTTGCGAACGGAAACGGAAAAACCACGGAAGGTTGGTATATAGAACCGTGACATCCATGCCGTCATTGATTTTTAAAATGTGTTTGTTGTCTGTATATCTCAGTTGTTCAAAACTCACGTTATCAGTTAGCGGTTCCTTATAGTGTATAAATAGGGAATGACGTTGTATTTGAGTATATGGCAGGACTCGGGCAACAGGCGAGGCCCACACAGTTAGGCTCAATTTTAAACAATTACTGTTGAGCGAAGGGTAAATGTTTGCCTTCGACTTAGAGCGGCTCCGGTGGATCGCCCACACGCGCGCCTGACAGGTATTCATTACATTCACGATGCACACGATGCAGCCTTCACGGCGAATTGGCCGCAGAGATACAACTTTTTAAATTTTAATATTCGAATTCTTTTCTCAAAAGAACGTTTGAATACTGGCGGGAATATGAAAATGTGAAGCGGAAGTCTTTTATTTTATTTAATGTTTCAATATTTCAAGTTACATTACAAAAAAAATAAAAAAATATTTTGCTCTCGTTAAAAACTAACTAAAAATAAACGGAACTAAAGAAAATAACTTCTGGTATAAAATAATTAACGAGAAATAAAATAGGCTATTGGCTCAGCTTTGTCTATTTATTTTATAAAATAGCGCTGATATTCTGCCAACACCTGGTACATTTTAAAGAAATTTTAAAAACATGCCTAGTATGAAAATGTGAGAGTATGTGTGAGTGTAACGATGTATGAATAATTTTAATATAAGTATAACAACAACTTTGCATACATATTGTATAATATAAATAAAATAATGAAATATTATACATACATACATATCATCACGCCATGTCCCTTGCAGGGTAAGCAGAGAGAACAGAGTGCCAGAGAACTCTATCTCTGCATACTTCACTCGCTTCCTCAACATTCATAATTCTCTTCATACACGCTCGCCGGTTTCGGAGACTCTTGACTCCACCTTCCTTCAGTACATGACCGATCTGGTCTAGGTAAGTTAGTCTCGGTCTCCCTCGGTACCTACATCCTTCCACTGAAATATTATATCATTATTAAATAATAAAATATTATATAATTTAACACAGGGTAAGTATTAAACTGTTCTAACAACACTTTTAAGAAAATATTTACTAGGAAGACATATTTCTATTAAATACAACTACTAACTAACGGAAAATGCCTAAACTTAAGTTTAGAATTAATGTAAAGGATTTTATTGACATATAATTATGTATTGTATATACTACTAATGTTATAAATGCGAAAGTTTATGCGGACGTATGGATTTAAATACATAGAACTTATGACGTAACGACGGGTTGAGAGCCCTCAGCGCTCACCCATAGTCCGGGTAAAGTTGTCATAGCCATCTGAGGCTAACAACTAAGACACACACAAAAAAAAAAGACGTCACTATGCGATAATATAACTACCAAAAAAAATTGGCATAACACAGAATTTTTGCAGATATTTTATAAGGGGCTAAAATATAAAGATTTTAGAGAAATACGTTGGCCAAATTTCTATAATAATGCTCAATTGACATTGATGATACGTTCATTGGTTGCATGTTTAATATGTTATCGTTATGATCACGTAACATGTCATATCACGTGTCATAACAAATTGTTATTGGAATTAAAATATTTTTGAATTTAGAACAATTAAATAGAGAGACAAAATTGGTAGGTAGGTAGCTGTGAGGTAGCGGCTTCGAATACTACCAACCCTTACTTAGCTCGTGGATGTCGTAAAATACGACTAAGAGCCTTATAACGGACCTAGGCCAACTCCATCTGAAGCCGTTTGGTCAACAATTACATCTCCAAGCAGGGTTGACGTCTGGCAGGCGACCGGTCATAAAACTATTGCCAATAACTTCTACAATATGTACTATGAAAGAAGAGTACATATTTATAAAAACCCGATTACAGAGTACATATTGTATCGACCCCAAGTAATTGCGATAAAAGTAGGAGAATGATGACAAAATTGGTAGGTAGATGATTAGTTTATTGAAACGTACTTCGAGTTGAAGCTATTTCAGAAAATATTATCGTTTATTATATGTTAGTATGTCATTTGTTTCAATTATGCAAGACTACAAGATTGATTTTCTTGAAATTTTATATAAGAAGAAGAGGTTAGATTTACAAAAACATATTTCTATATGTTCTTGTAAATCTTATCTGTATTTTAATCTAAATAATAACATAAGTTGTAAGAATAGTTCGTAAAAATATATGTACATATTAAAATTTAACTCTATTTATATTAATTAAAAGAAAAACAAATAATATATTTTAAAAGTAATTACCTCGCCCGAATTGTAATCGAAAAGCCTTTAAGGGAAGTAATGTGGAAAAAAAAAATGTCATACTTTTTTAAACTCAACGATCACGCTAAGCCGGCCCAGTAACCAGTTTTATTTTATAATGCATTGTATTCCTATGTGAGATATCAAAATAATTCCGTAGCTCAAGAATGAAATTGATATTGTTTGATCTACACTGAAACGTGATCAGGAATATTTGTAGTATATCGAATTCGATTCAACTTATATTCCCATGGAATATGTAACTTTACCAATGCCACGATAACTAAATTCGGTATAAATAAGATCATATGTATTAAATAATTTATTACTTTACTGTATTTGCAGTAACAGCATGGATATGCAACTGCTGATTACTTTGCAAGGTATACGGATCGAATCCTGATTAATTTTATTGTTTGAATTACTGAAATTTAGCATTTAATATTATTATTTATAAAACCCGATTACGAAGCGAAAAAATATGTCACAAGCGGGATTCGAACCCGCACCTATTGGGATTCCGACCCAATCGTGCTGCCACTACACTACCGTGACTTATTGTAGGACATGCAAATTTCGCTTCGTATCATATTTACGTCTTAAGGTGGCGGTATGCCATCTACCCGACAATGTTTACACATTGTTATAGGCTTAATACTTCAAACTTTGCAGTTAGAATTGTATTAAACGATGACACAACCTTGTTATTTAAATTACTGAAATTTCGCATTTAATATGCTTAATTATTTATAAAACCCGATTCGTAATCGGGTTTTATAAATAATTTTATTGTTTTTTTTTATTAAGTAATTTTATATAACAGCACAGAAATTGTTCCTGTAACTGATTAATAATAACAGGCTTATTTATTAAATTTGATTAAAAAAAAATTATAAGCAAAACGCGTTGCATTTTTGCTAAAAAATCAACAAATATTCTGAAGAAAGCAAAGGATTATTACATAAATTAGTAGCTTAATACACACAATGGTTTCAGTTTATTTTTATTGCTTATGATGATGAGCAAGCAGCACACCTAGGTAAGTTACACTGGTGCTCATAGACCTTTTCAATACTAGGTTATAGCTAAGCAGTAGCTTAGCTATTACTCTACTAAAGTGAAACTATTCTTGAAACTCGTTTAAAAAATAATGTATCATAGCGCTTGGGAAATACAGGTTATTTATTCTAGATTCTGCACTTATGTGACAGAAATGATTGCTGAAAATCTAGAGTAGTAGACCATAATGTTTCCAGGTGAATAGCATGAATTCTGCTACGATGTCGAGTGGTATACAGAGTGCCTTTGTGCATCTTTGGGTCACTCTCCGCCTCTCCAGCGACTCAGTTTGTGAGATTAGGATCACTGACGATTTGAACACCATATTTAAATAATAAATTCAAAACACTATATTGTTTTAATAACATATTCTTTCATGATACAAAAAAATGTAAATTAACTTAATAAATAATACAAAACATTGAAGAAATGGATTATCATTTGTAAAGTCAAAGTGCAAATCACCTCTGCCCGGGTCTTAACATCGTAGTAAAATATTTACCAACATGACAACTTACAGAATAATCTATAGAGCAAAACAAATGTTTAACATGTCTTTGTTATGTTGGCGCCCGCCGCCCACGCTCTGCTATCGTTTATCAATCTCCTTACACTCGGACGCAACAAACTTGTTCACAAATTACAACACAGTCTTAACGCATCGATATTTTATACTTACATAATCGATAACCGTTTAAACTAATAAGATTATTTGATCACAAGGGAATCGATACAATTGAGATACGTGATTAAAAATGAGCTTTAAAGATTAACATTCCAACCCTTGAATGCGACCCAAGATGTTAAGAAATAACAGAAGGGGACTTTTGAAATTTGACACGCATTTTGTGATTTATTGAAATATCTCAAACATTTTGGTGTTATACAAGTCGCACTTAGGGGAGATAAGACTTCGTTTGCCAGCTCGTCTTACTGACAATAAATCATAGCGTCATCCAGTAGAAAAACAATATTTAGGTGTTAAGTTGTGAGGATTTTAAGACAACGTTGTTAACACACTACCCACGCCGACATAGCTATATTTAAATAAGATATTTTTTTTTTTAATGTGATTTGTAAGTTATTATTCTTCATAAAAACTACAGTAGTAGTAAAATAATACTTAATTTTTTTTACTAAACAAAGCGCGTTAATATCTTCTCAGCTCATATATATCTCACTGTTGGGCTCGGGCCTCCTCTGTAATGGGAGGGATTTAACCTACTATACCGCGCTGGTCAGATGGGTTAGTATAGGGTTTTGTTTCGAGATTTAGTTTTGAGACCGGCCGCCTGTCAGACATCAACCCTCCTTGGGAATGTAATTATTGATCAATCGGCACCAGATGGAGTTGGCCTAGGCCGTTATAAGGCTCTTAGTCTTTTACGACATCCCAAGCAAAGGAAGGGTTGGTAATATTCGTAGCCGCTATCACACAGCTCGTATAGTATGTAGTAAAATAATAGTATATCACCATATTTTCACTAAAGTATTTCAGTGAAGGAGACACTTTAAGCCTCCTTGTATATTCCATCGACTCTTATACGAAAATCTTTGTGGAACTGAACAATATTATCACTTATACACCACTATAATAATCGAAGTCACAACAATAATCGCCCACATCGCCTGAATATTATAGCTCCCACGACGCTTATTGCCAGGAGCGCTACTTATTCGTATGTAGAACAATAAATACAAACAATAAAGATAGTATTATCAATAATGTCTCACAGAAACTTAAATAAATTTGCCAGAATAAATAGTAAACAATGTATTAATCTAAGGTATAAAGAATCGCTATTTTGAATTTCGCCGTCAGATATATACTTCTATTTCATCTGAACCTAGATTAGATTACTAGACCATTCTTGCGATATAGCATTACGTTCTGTTATCTATAACTTTTTACAATAAACAGACCATCTAACGTTCAAATACTTTACATTTAATGGGACAATAAATTTATGATGTTAATTTACTACGAAAAAAAATCATTTCTTTTCATAAATGATATCTGTTTAAGTTTCGTTGGACTTCACCTGTTTAAAAAATCATCTGTAAAGTATATAGTTAATTATAATTGATAATTCGCACCAGTTTTTGCATTTTTATTAGCTATCTTGAATGTAGGACGTCAGTTGGACACAGCACGCCGTGCTCCCACATAATTAGCGAGGCCCGTATCTCGCCCGCCCGCACCTACTTTGCATATTTTGTTTGCTCAAACATCGCTACTGTTTAAATGTTAAAATCAAGGATCTCTTCCCAACTTTAGATGGGGACAAACATTCAAAGCCATAGGTCATCCCGCTACGCTGAGTAATTAAACATGTGTTACTTTAATGTTTCACGGATGTGTAGGCTTTCATTCTAGAGGGTCCTGAAATATCTTCGCATAGATAATTTACCCGATTGTTCAGTAATTATAGCATTATAAAATTTATCAATTTTTTAAATAATAATTTTTTTCAGTTCGCTTAAAAGCTTTTGCTATTATTTTATTTTTAGCTACAGGTGAAAAAGTTGAAAATTTAACCTCGAATAAAAGTAACACCTTCGTTTGAATACCCTTGAAACACCGGAACTTTAATTTCATTTAAGAATTACGAAAATATTTTCTTAAAGTATAATGATCATTCCTTTTAACATTTATTCAATTATTTTGTACACTGTCAAGGCAAACAGACGCCCTTACGAAATAAGGAAATATTAAAATGGCAACGAAAAATATAATTTCAAGCGAAGAATAGTATCTTATGTTGCGTTGTTAGTCGACAACAAAGAGTCTTAATAAAAAAGACTTTCGTTGGGCAACTGGGGAATAAGGAAATGTAAGTGGATTTTATCGATTCACATTGGAATTAGAAGTCTAATATTGGATGATCCTATCCTTTTAGTACTCTAATACGAGGGCCTTTGGTCGACAAGAAAGGATTGTGTTAGTATTTGTCGGAAAGGATTTACGTACATTAGTAGGGACAAATTGTAAATTTGCGGGGGCTTCTCGGTATACACACTTCAGATTCTGTTACGTCTCAACAAGAAAGATTTGTAAATCGACGTTTATAGCGAAGAAATATATGTATATATTTATAAATATTTACGCAGGTCACCTTTATGTTATAATATATAGAAACTATTATCTTCTATTTCAAACAAAAAAAAAATAAGAATGTTCTAGCAAAAAGATTTTTAGATGAGTATCTCTATAAAAAGGTAATAAAACATATTTGAAAATTATTAATCACTATATCTATGAATAATATATTCAACGATTCTGTTAGGTAACTGTTAAAAGAGATTTATCTGATTCAAAGCTCAAATAAAATCTAGGAGAATACATCCAAAGAATTCAATGTATCTTTCTTCGTCAATGTCATTGCGTCTTTTACTATTCGACCTGGTTTCATGAATTGAAACGTCTACATAGGATTCTTTCGAAAGAACCCTACGTAAAGTATGTAAGGTTCTTTGAAATCATTCCATTAGATTCTAGTAATGCGGACTAATATGAAACCTTTCTTGAGTATGTATAGTGATGTAATTGTACCGATAATGGACATAAAACTAAATTCTGATTATTAGGAGAAATAGTTTATATATATATCTGGAAAATGGAAACACAGTTAGTCACTAATAATCTGGCCATATATTTTAAGTTAAGCCTTTGTTAGCTTAATTACATCTCCAGATTGAGTGTAGGTACATTTACTTTTTAAATCATTTTAACTCTACGTGGTAAATTTGTTTTTTTTAACTTTTTTTTTATAAATACAGTTCTTTATACCGGCTATGGCCTAATAGATCTTCACCTGTATTGAAAATAATTAATATATTCACCTATATTGAGAATAATTGATATATATATCTATTATTTAAAATTTCTGTCAAATTATTATATTACTACATTTTATAATTACGATGCGCAAAATAATTTAACCTTTCTTCTTGTTTAGCTCATTCGTTCAAGAATTTCTCACGTGAGTCTACTCCATTGTGAGGAAATTTAATCTACTGGACTATCTCGGCCAGACTAGTTGCCATATATTTTTTATTTCGTTAAAGTTTTCACTGAATTCTATTGATTTTTTTTTGCAGGAACGCTGTTATATTTCTTAATCATCAATACGAAACCCTCATGAGAAGAAGGAGTTAGATAATTTGTACTTTATTCCATCACCATCTAATGCAAATAATATTATTATATATTACTCAATGTAATGATAGTTTACATACAATAATTAACAATATTTTAAATGTAATATTAATTTATCAATACACATATAAAAATATTTAGATTTTCGATATTATTTGATAATCTTAAGAATTTAAAAAAAAAATATGACTGCACAGCCATCTATACGCCATCGTAGTGGTAAGGTAAGATGCCGATTTTCCATGCCAATTTCGTGGGTATCGAATCTTACGGAGGACAATACTTTGTGCAAACTACAAACTGTTGTTCTAAGTCTGGGTGGAATTTGAGAGTGTTAATTATGTTTTGTGAAGTGCCCCGCAATACAAGGATTATTTTCCTCGTTCAGGGAGCTGTCTTTCTAAAAAAAAATATATATAAACCATTTATATGAAATATTTATAGGATAATAAATTTACCTATCGACAGATCCCAACACTATTCGAGATATGTCTAATGCCCAGTGATTTATCGAGTTCAGTACTTACTTTTTCAAAGGGCGCCGGCAACCAAAAGAGGGTAGATAACACTCGCAACACGAGACAGCACACGTTGCTGTTAAAACTCAAACTACCTTATATCTGAAAGTTTTACTTATACTTCGTGAACATTATACGATATGAAAAATATTTATAGAACCATTACGTCTTATAGATAATACAGCTTATGATCTCTTCTCAGATAATGTGGCCTTTAAGAGCTAGTGATTATTTTAAAGTTGTGATAACGCCTAAGGACTTTAAGTTCATAACTTGATAAATATATATCTAGTGAACTTTGGGATAGATTGATTTACAAGATAATTATTAAGCATAACCAAAACCGCCTTCTTTGACATTTAAATGAAATTTATAAGTTGCCAGGCAGAAACTACTTTCATAGATATCATCACAACCCATATATATCCCACTTGGGCTCGGGCCTCCTCCATAATGGGAGGGAAATTAACCTACTATACCGCGCTGGTCAGACGTTTTGGTATAGGGTTTTGTTTCGAATTTTCCTTCTCTTGCATAGATGTTATCTGCGTTTTATATCCCTTAGTCGTCTCGTACGATCACCCACGGGTAAAATAGGGGGTGGTGAATTGTATTCTTACTCCGTCATCACAAGGAACAATTTTTTTTTAGATAAGATAGCCAATATTCAACTTAAATTTTCTACCAATCTTTTTGTAACAGTTTTTTTTTTGTCTAATAAAGACAACACTGCACTAAGAAAATAATCATTGTATTGCGGGGTATTTACATAAAATAAACGCAAATAAATTACACCCAAACTCAGAACAGCAGTTTGTGGGTCATACAAAGAATTGCCCTTCGCAGAAATCGAACCAACAGCATTGACATGGTAGATTGGTATCTTAATTACTACCGCCATCTGTGCAGTTATACTTCAAGCAAAAAAAGATATGTTCCGATATATTTACTATGGCGATTGTAGGTCCATCTATCCCACCAGCCTATCGACGTACAGGGTCATAGAATTTTTTAGAAGAATATTTTACCATAATTTCTACAAGACGTACAGTCGTACAGGTTGGCAAGTGTACCTTTTTTTTTTTTTTTTTTTTTTTTTATTTTTTTTTTTTTATTGGTAGGCTATGGGTGCGTCTCGCCCCGCCGAATCGGTCCGGGGTGACGGAGAAGGCGGCGCGTGACCCCATAGACCCACCGTAAAATCCTCTCTCTTCGCCGTGCGAGCGGACCACCGGTACCCGATCTTTGTCTTCGGTGGTCCGCTCGGCGGTTTACCCTCGCGGGTTCCTCTCGTCGGCGCCCCGACAGATTTCGCCGTCGGGGCGTCGCCCTCACGCGGTGGCCTCGCGTCGGGTGACCGGACAATTCCCCGGTCCGATCACCCGAGGCCTGGGTTAGGGCGGCATCAGGCGCAGGTATTCGCGCCTGCGCCGCCCCGGCCGCTGGCGGCGGCCCGGGTCGCGGGAGTCCTCCCTGACTCGTTCCGCCGCCTCCTTCCGCGAGATGACAGCCTCGCAGAAGGCGGCGACCGCGTCCCAATTCCTGACGCTGTCGACCATCGCCCTCACGACAGCCGGCAGCGCCAGGTCGGCACCGATAATAGCGACGAGGTCACGGCGCTGCCCGTCCCAGCCCGAGCATTCCTCGAGCGTATGTTGCGCCGTGTCCTCGCCACTACTGCAATGATGGCAGCCTGGAGTCCACTCCCTGTACACGACCATGTGCAGGTATTTCCCGAAGCACCCGTGCCCCGTCAACACCTGCACCAGTCGGAAGGTGAGGACCCCGTGCCGCCGCTCCATCCATTTCATCAATACGGGCCGAAAGGCCTCGACGGTCACGATACCGTGTCTAGGCCTCTCCAGCCGCGTAACCCAACGGGCGATGACGTCTCGGCGGGCGTCCTCGCGCCAGGTGGCTATCTCGCTCAACGATGGGCAGCCACCCTCCTCGCGCACTGAGGTAACCCGCCGGTAGAGGTCGGAGAGCATCTCCGCCTCTAGGTCCCACGGGGGTGTCCCGGCCAATAGGCACGCCACCTCTGTCGACACCGTGCGGTACCCGCGAATGGCTCTGACCGCCATGGCTCTCTGTGGCCTCCACAGAACCGCCCTGAGCTGGGCGTTCAGAGCCCTCGCCCACACGGGTGCGCCGTACATGGCCATCGAGCGGATGACCCCCGCATACAGCCGTCGGCCCTCGAAACTGGGTCCGCCCACATTCGGCATGAGCCGAGAAAGGGCGGACGCCGCGCCGACCAGCCGGGGAGAAATCTGTCGGAAATGCTCCCGGAACCACCATCGCCCGTCGAGCACCAGACCCAAGTACTTCATATGGGCCTGGATGTTGAACTGGATGGAGTTGACGACTAACGAGGCGCCGGTTGGCAGCCTTACGCGTGGCCCATGGAATAATAGGGCCTCCGTCTTATTTAAGGCCACCCTGAGCCCCAGCGCCTCGATTCGCCTGACCATCTCCTCGGTGCCGAGAGTGGCCAGGCTCGCCGCCTCTTCGAGTGTCCTGCCCCGGGCTGTGACGAGCGTGTCGTCAGCATAGCACACCAAGCTCAGCCCGGGGGGGAGACTCCCTCTCAACGCCCAGTCGTACCCGATGTCCCACAGAGTCGGCCCCAGAACCGACCCCTGTGGAACACCGCACGACATGGGCGTCCGCACAATGTCCCCTGCGGGACCCGCGCAGAGGATACTGCGCCCCTCCAAATAGTCTGCCACCAGCCGCCTGAGGTACAGGGGCACTCCATGGAACCGGAGCGCCTCCCTGATGCAGCTGAATGGCAGACTATTGAATGCGTTGGCGATGTCCAACGACACCGCCAACAGCACTCCCTTGCCGGCGACAGCCTCCGCGGCCGTTTGCCTCAGGCGTAGCAGGGCCCCGATGGTCGAACGCCCCCTCCTAAACCCATATTGAGCGTCCGACAGATCGGGCCCCACCTCCTCCAAGTGTCGGACGATGCGGGCAGCGAGGACACGCTCCAGCAGCTTACCCACATCGTCGAGAAGCACGATGGGCCTGTAGGCCGACGGCAAATCCGGGGGCCGTCCCGGCTTTGGCAGGAGAACCAACCTACCCTCCTTCCAGCACTCAGGGAACCGTCCAGACGTCAGACAGGCGTTGAACAGTTGCCTGAGGCGAGGCTCGAAGTGCTCGAGGAGCGACGTCAAGACCCGGACTGGTATTCCGTCCGGGCCGGGGGCCGTGGTGGCGGAGCGAATCCGCGCTACTGCCGCCCCCACTTCCGACTCCGTCACGGGTGGAACACTCTCGTCGTCGGCCTCCCGGTCTTGATCTGGCGAAGCCATGACCGGGGGCGTGTGTCCCGACTGCCGTGGAAATAGCTCCTCGATCACCCTACAGAGGAAGTCGGGCTGGAGGGTCTCGGTGAGGGGGGGGCCCTGCGCGCGAAGCTTGTTCAGCGACGCGCGATACGGGCGACCCCAGGGGTCACGGTCGAGACCGTCCAACATCTCCTGCCAACTCGCATCCTTGGCGGCTCGGATGGCCAGCCGAAAGGCAGTCCGCGCACTGCGGTACGCCTCGTACAGCTGGCCCTCCCGCTCAGCGTCGCGGTGACGCCGCCGGCTGCGGGTGTAGGACCTTCGGGCACTGATACACGCCGCGCGAAGGTCCGCCAGTCTTGGGGACCACCAGTAAACCCCCTGCCTCGGAGGTAGACGCCGCACCCTGGGCATGGCCGCATCGCAGATCTGCGTTAACGCACTGCGGATGCCGACAGCCTCAGCGTCCACTCCGTCCGCTGGGGGCGGTGAGGACAGCCACGTGTGAACGATGGCCGCCTCCGCCAGTAGGTCCCTATCAAGACGACCCACAGCCCACCGCGGAAACGCGGGAGCTCCGTCCGCCCTGTGACCCCTACCGGGTTCCCGGGGGGAGACCTCCATCCGGATGTACCGGTGGTCCGACAGGGTCTCCGCCTCCTCCAGGACACTCCAGTTCCTCACCCGTGGCGCGACAGCGGGGCTAGCGAACGACAAGTCCACTATCGACCCGCCCTGCTGCCGCACACACGTGTTCACTGAGCCCCTGTTAACAACACAGAGGCCCAGTGAAGCCGCCCACTCAACGACCGCCCGCCCGCGGTCGTCCGTCATAGGGGACCCCCACGCCGTGGATTTGGCGTTGAAGTCCCCCAGGACCAGGACGAGGCCCTGTGCCAGTCGCCGTATCGAAGCCTCCAAGGTGGTGAGGGAGGCCCTGAAATCGTCCATTCTCCTGTTAGGGGAGAGGTAAACACTGTAGAGTGTGACCCCTCCCCATTCCGCAGCGACAAATTCCTCGCCCCTATCCAAAAGGGATAAGGACGGGAAGTGCCGCTGCGTTGAGACGACGATTGCCGCAGTTCCGTTTCGGCTGACCACCCAATTGGGGCGATCAGGCACGACGTACGGTTCCGCGACTACGGCTGCACCAATCGACCACTCCGCCATGGATTGCAGGAGGAGATCCTGCGCTCCGGCGGAGTGGTTGGTGTTGGCCTGCAGGAGGTGAATGGATTCTGCAGCCATTAGTGGGCCGTGTCCATCACCTCCGCCTCGCCAGTGGGCGATCGGGCCGTGCTAGGAGCGGGAGCGGCCGTGGTCGAAAGGCCGCCCCGACCCTTTGGGGCCGAAGCAGGAGGTCTGCACGCCCCAGAACCCATGCGGTGCTTGGCGGGCTTATTGCCCGCCGCACACGCGGGGCAGTGGGGCGGGGCGGCGCAAGATGCCGCCACGTGCCCGGTCTGACCGCAGCAGAAACACAATCCGCCGCAGTCGAAGCAATTGGTGCACGTCGGTCGAGTGTGTCCGACCGCCATGCACTTATAGCACCTCGCAGGTCGGTGCTCAAGCACGGTTACCCGCGCCGAGCTCCAGCCCACGAGGAGCCTGCCTGAGCCGGCCAGTTGCCTGACCGACTCCACCGGGCACTGCGCCCAGGCAGCACCTACGCCACCCGGACCGGGACGAATGGCACCGACCCGGACGGTGTCTATGGGACACCCGGTTTTCGAGGCAATAGCCTCCCGGATGTCTTCCACCGTCACGGAGTCGTCCAGACCCGAAATGCGCATTTCGGCGCACTTGACGGGCCTGGCGATCCTGATGCCACCCTCCTCGGCGAACAGACCTCGCAGCTTCTCAGCTACGCTGTCAGCCGTCTTGGCACCCTCGGCCCCTGGGAACTCGAGGATTCGAGCACCCGTCCGGGCCTTGCGGGTCCTGGCTTCGACGCCTCCAATATCGGAGACGTCTAGCTCCCGCCGGGCCTTCCTCAAGACGGCCTCGTAGTTGAGGCCCTTCTCGGCCGCCTCAGGCAGCACAGTGATCACCACTGCGGCTGTCTTTGGCGGCTTGAGCCCCTTGCGCGACCTCTTCTTCTTGTCGCCAGCTCCTGCCTTGGGAGCGGAGACCTCAGCGGCGCGCTTGGCCTCCGCTCTCCTTCTTTGGCCACGACTCCTTCTATCGCGCTCGGCCACCTGCCAACCCTCTTCGGGTACGGCAGTCGTGCCAGACGCGGAAGGCCTCGTCGTAGCCTCGCTGGTCGTCGCCGGCGGTTTCGTTGCGGGCGGCTTCAGCGGTCCGGCAGCAGCCGGCGCCGTCTTCCTCCTCAGGGCAGGTCCCTTCGGAGCGGGGCCGGGGCCTTTGGGCTTAGGCCCGGCCGCGGCCGCGGCGTAGCTCCCCACGCGGCCACCCTGACAAGGCAGCGGGGCGGGGGCTGGTGCCGTATGTGGCCGCTTATCTGCGGCAAGCGGCGGCCGGACACGTGGTTCTGGAGGCAGCCTTGCCTCCAGAATGGCGAAGCGCGCATCGACAATTTTGCCCACTGCGTCGATTATCGCGCGCAGGGACTCATCCGGTAATCCTCCCACCGCAGGGGTTGGCATCGGGGTCGGCAGCGGGGTCGACGCCTCCAGTTGAGCCTCCACCGGGGCCCGCTCCGAGACGCTTGGCGACTTCGTCGCCGTGGCGCGAGTCGTCCTCCTCGCTACCGGGACAGGTGTCGGCTCGGTGGCCGTGACGGCTTCAGCCGGCGGCGTGCCCTCCGCAGCGGGGGGCGTCCTCCTCGCCGCAGGGACGGGTTTCACCGCGGCAGCTGTTTTGCGCGCCTTGGCCGACGGCTTTGGCGCAGGCGGTAGGAACTGCGCCATCTGGGCCCGCAGGTCGGCCATGTCTTTGGCCAACATGCGGTTTACCCGACGCACCGACTCCAGCTTGGACTCCAACTGGCGGTTCAGGTCCCGCAGGCCTGAGATCTCGCCACTAAGGCGGGCATTTTCAGCCTGCAGGTCCAGGGGGCCGTCGCTCGCAGCAGGCGCCACCTCACGCCGAGGGGTCGCCGACCTTCTTCCTGCTACTGCGGCCCCTCGCCCCCTACGAGAAGCCGGCACCTTCGGTGGAGGCATGATGGTCCCGCTCCCCTCGGAGTCGGCGCCCGAGCTGCCTCCCTTGCTCAGGGGGCGCTTTCGCACCTGCGAGGGGAGGGCCTCCTCCCTGGTCTTCTCAGCCGTCGCCACAGGACGCGGCGACGACTTAGCGGGGGCTTTAGCGTCCGACCCGTTTTCTCCTCTGGACGGCCCTGCGGATACACCGCCCTCGTCCATCTTAGCGGCAGATCTGCTGCCCTCATCCACGGACGGCTCTGCGACGTCACTGTCGCCCTCGTCCGTAGACGGCTCTGCAGCATTTCTGCCACCATCCTCCTTTTCAGCGGCGGCAGCCTCTCTCCGCGCACGCCGCTCCTCCATCCTCCTCTTGTAGCTGGAAGCCTGCCCCCGGCTCTTCCTGGGCGACTTCCGCTTCACTTTTTGGGCCTCCACGATTTGTGCCGGGCCCTCGGCGGACGCCTCAAGTCCTGAGGACGAGGCGTCGTTTAGGTCACTTTTTGATCGGCTTAACCGGGCCTTGGGGTGAAGATCGCTACGATCCCCGTCGTTATTTATTTTTAATTTTTGCGTATCCATTATTGATCCCACGATTATGGGAGATACAATACGTCGACCCGGGCAGAGATCCCTTTACCCGGGCAAGCCTACATTTACCAACCAGGGGGGCAGCCGGTACCCTGGCTGGAGCGTGCTAAGAACAGAACAACCCATCTGCCATGCATCTTCTCGCCGCACGCCAGAACTTAAGATTCTGGGTGATTTCCGAGTCCGAATGTTACTTCGGACTCTTTATAGAGGTTGTCTTCCTCGCGGTCCGGGCGGTTCAGCCAAGACCCTCGCTCCTGAAACTAAGACAAGCAAAGAATCAGGTTTACGATGTGTGGGCGGTGGCAAGTGCCTGCCCAGCCCTCAAATGAATGAGTGACTGAGCCCGTCCCGATATTTCGCGTCCTATAACCTCTACTACGACTGTAGTAGAGTAAGGAGCGAAATCGCGCAGATATTCGCTACGGACGACAGTACAACAGAAGAACTGGGGACCGCCGTCCGCACCCAGGGTACACCGCGTGGAGGTTTCTGGGATAGTACCCCTTGGCAAGTGTACCTGGTGTTATATATATATATGTTATATAAGTGTCTCAAGAAAGAGCTAATGTCTATTAGGCTGGTACATCCTGAGTAAATTTTGATAATTCTCACTTAAAGGTAAGCGATAGATATACATAAGAAATATGCATACCCTATTCCAGAGGAGTAAAAGATGGGGTACGATGTCAGAAACCTCCACGTGGTGTACCCTGGGTGCGAGCGACAGTCCCCCAGATTCTTCTGTTGAATTGTCGCTCGCAGCAAATTTCTGGCGTGAGGGGGGGTTTCCCAGCTGTGGGTTGAGCTCCAGTTCGCTCCTGATCCTCTAGTTGTAGAGGGTACAGGATGCGAAATTTCGGACGGGCCCGGTCATTCATTAATTTGAGGGCTGGGCAGGCTTATGCCGCCGCCGACATATCATAAACCTGATATCATCCTTCAAGACATATTGTCGTGAGGCGTAGTTTCAGGAGCGAGGGTCTTGGCTTAACCACCCGGACCGCGAGGAAGACAACCTCTATAAAGAATTCGACCTTCGAATTCGGAAATTACCCAGAATCCTAAGTTCTGGCCTGCGGCGAGAGGATGCATGACAGATGGGCTGTTCTGTTCCTAGCACGCTCCAGCCAGGGTACCGACCCCTGACCCCCTGGTTGGTAAATGTAAACTTGCCCGAGTACAGGGATCTCTGCCCGGGTCGACGATTTATTTCTCCTAGTCTCGTGGGAATCAAAATGGATTTTTCTTAAAGAAGAATAGGTAAAGACCTACACCAACACCAACTCAAGACGGCAATCCTCTGGATTCCCGTCTTGAGTTGGTGTTGGTGTAGGTAAACCCACTCTACGGCCTTGCTAAGACAACAGAAAACTGGCACAAACGACGCCTCGTCCTCAGGACTTGAGGCGTTCAAATCCGCCGAGGGCCCGGCACCCATGGAGGCCCAATCGAAGCCGAAGAGGCGTGGGAGACCACTAGGGTGATTCATTTCCGCAAATTTTTTTTTTTCGGTGCTCATGCAAAATATTAATCTACACATGGAAAAAGAAATTCTCACCAAATTTGAGATCTTAATATTAATTTTAAGTACTTGCAATTTAAATTTAAATTTTACCATTTAAAATGCATGTAAAAAAATTTTTTTTTTTCAACTTTTTAATGCTTACCCGGCTTTCACAATATCGCAAATCGGTTTAATGGACCTTGTGGGGAATTTCACGTTCTTCAAAATATCCCTAGAGTTTTTTTGTGTAACTCGCACTGGTTCACCAGTAGGAGTCGTCAAAGTAGTTTTTGATAAAAATATATTTTTTTTTAATTTTTCGAGCAAACCACCAAAAGTAGGAAGAAAACAAGGACTGACTCATACAATAAAAGTTATCCAACCAATATTTAATGAATTTACAGGCATTTTTATACCGGAAAATGTAAGAAATTGATAAATCACAATGTTATAATGTTATTAACTATAACTCATAATGTTATTTAGATTCATTTTTTTTATTTATTACCATTTTATTTCTTTATACTACGAACTTTTTCAAAATTAGTATGATTTTTTACTCATAATGAATACAAAAACAACACATGAATTCATAAAAAAACTACAAGAATAAAATTGTAACATAGATCTTGCAATTTTTCAACATTTCTGTCGTTTAGCAAAAAAATGAAAATGAAGATTATTCAATTTTTTGTAGCGAAATTCCAAAATTAGTAAAAATTTAATTTTTTTCATCGTAAACTTTGTTCACACCTACTTTGTATAAGTAAAAATCATTCATTGAAAAAGTTCTTAGTATACATACATACATACATACATAGCCTCACGCCTGTTTCCCTGAGGGGTAGGCAGAGACTACGGATTGCCACAAACCACGATCCTGACATACCTCCATCGCTTCATTCACACTCATCACAGTCTTCATGCATGCTCTACGATTACGCGTACTCTTAATCTGACCTTTCACTAACACATCTTCAATTTGATCCAGGAAAGTACGACGTGGTCTTCCCCTTGTAATCGTCCCACTCACACTCGCTTTGTATACTTGTTTAGTCAACCTTTCTTCACTCATTCTTTCCACGTGTCCGAACCACCTCAGCATACCCTTTTTTATCTTTGTCACTACTTCTTCATTCATACCGCAGCGCTCTCTTATAACACTATTCCTAATTTTATCTGTCAGACTTACACCACACATACTACGAAGAGCTCTCATCTCTACAGCATTTATGCTACTTTCATGTCTTCCCTGCCAAATCCAGCTTTCACTGCCATACATGAGAGTGGGAACTAATACTCCCTTATGTACAGCTAGGCGTGCCTTGTTAGATACATTCCTACTTTTCATAAAAGCGTACAATGCCCCATTCACTTTATTACCAGCATTTACTCGTCTTTCAACATCTTCATCATTTTTACCATCACTAGTAAACAGTACACCCAAGTATACAAATTCTTTCACCTGTTCCAATCCCTCACCATTTATAAAAATATTACATTCCGTCATACATTTATCCTTTTCAAAGACCATTACTTTCGTCTTACTTACATTTACTTTCATACCTTTTCTTTCAAAAGCATCATGCATAGTAGTTACCATCGCCTGTAAGTCTTCAGCCGACGATGCAAGTAAAACCTGATCATCGGCATAAAGAAGACATTTGACGAGTAACTCATTCATTCTTAAACCACATTCATTATTTTTCAAATCTTGTAAACAGCTATCCATAAATAGGTTAAACAGCCACGGTGACGCTACACATCCCTGTCTGACACCTTTATCAATGTTAAACCATTCAGTGTAGGACCCGTTTATCCTTACGCAAGCTCTGGAATCCTTATAAATGGATTTCAGCGCCTGAATAAGATGGCCATTTACCCCATACATAGATAGTACCGACCACAGTTCATTCCTCCTCACTTTGTCATAAGCCTTCTCTAAATCAATGAAAGCGCAAAAGACTTTCTGACCTTTAGCCAAAAATTTTTGCGCCATGCATCGTAAAGAGAAAACTTGATCCGTGCAACCCATACTCTTTCGAAAACCCGCTTGTGCATCCCATATTTTCTTTTCGGTCACTTTCACTACTCTTTCAATCAACACTTTCGCATACAGTTTGCCGACAATGCTAAGGAGGCTTATGCCCCTGTAGTTTCTACAATCTTGCCGTGAACCTTTCCCTTTGTAGAGAGGTACAATTACCGCCTGACACCAGTCTATAGGTACTCGGCCATTAGTCCAGCAAAGATTGAAGAGCTGGTATAGGATGTTAGTTGTAATATCTTCTCCAGCCGTCAGCATTTCAACTGTAATCCTGTCGTATCCTGCAGACTTACCCGCTCTCATACCTTTCAATGCATTTGTAATTTCTATCATACTTATGCATTCTCCTTCCTCGAGATCCCTTTCATTCACAAATGATAATTTTTGTGGCTCTTCTCTTTCAAATAAGCTTTCAAAGTATTCCTTCCATCTCTCTAGTATACATTCTTCTCCATACACTGTCCTTCCATATTTATCGCTGATCGAGACTAGCTCTGTATTTTGCGCTTTGCCTCGAGCCGATCTTATGGACTTCCAGAAAATCTTCGAGTTAGTTTGGAAATCCTTCGATAATCTTCTATCGTACTCGTCTTCTTGATCTTCTTTCTTTCTTCTAACAATTTCTTTCACAT
Source organism: Lymantria monacha (assembly GCA_905163515.2). Classification (NCBI taxonomy): domain Eukaryota; kingdom Metazoa; phylum Arthropoda; class Insecta; order Lepidoptera; family Erebidae; genus Lymantria; species Lymantria monacha. The sequence continues at coordinate 18,341,472 of LR991094.1, read as the reverse complement.
CTCTTTTTTTTCTCTTATATTCTTCTTTGGCTATATCTATGTCTTCATTCGTTGCTTTCTTCATTCTCTCATTGGCTCTGACAGCAAGCCAATCTACCCAGGCTTTCTTCTTCTCACGAACTACACTCTGCACATCTTTATCCCACCATATATTCTTCACCTTGTTTACTTTCATTCTTCTAGTCACACCACATATTTCTGTAGCAACATTAACCACCTGTTTTTTAAAAGTCTCCCATAATTCTTCCATACTACAAATATCAGCCGCATGAAAAAACTTTTCCTTTAGTTTACTTTTGTATTTATCTCTAATATACTCATCTTGCAAATTTTCTACTTTTATTCTTTCTAGCACACTTTTCGGGTTATGTATCCGGTTTCGCCACGTTTTCATAAGACCACTTATTCTAGTCATTACTAGAAAGTGGTCTGTATGAATACCAATACCGCGATATACCCTAGTGTCTAGTACTTTCTTTCTGAGTCTTTCATTTACTATTACAAAATCAATTATACTCTTTCTTACATTCTTTGCTTCACGTGTATACATATGGATCTTTTTGTGCTCAAACATAGTGTTTGTAACACAAAGATTCCATTCCAAGCACACTTCTAGCAGACTTCGACCATTTTCATTCACGCTTTCATCACCAAACCTTCCTAAAACCTTTTCAAATCCTTCTCTGCTTACTCCTACCCATCCATTAAAATCCCCTAACAAAATCAACCTTTCATTCAAATTACATAATCTCAAAACATCCCGCAGTTCCTCCCAAAATTTCTCTCTTGCATCCTGTTCACATTTATTGTTATGTAGTCCCACGTTCACAGGAGCATATACTCCCACAACAAAAATACGAGTCAGACCTACTTTCATCCTTATCCATACTAATCTAGCATTCACACAATCATACTCTTTCACACATTGAGCCATTCGAGGAGAAAGAAGGAGACCAACTCCCTGACAGGCTCTACTAGTCATTGGTACCCCGGACCAGTACGCCGTGTAAGGTCCATGACTAGTAATCTCACATCCCTTTCGCTTCGTCTCATTCACACAGAGAATATCAATCTTTTTATCATCCATCATTTGACATACCTCATTTAATTTCTCTTTCATTCCTCCTCCTACATTTAGCGTGGCAAAGCGGCACTCCGTAGTCTTAGTCGTAGTTCTTAGTATAAAGAAATATAATGGTAATAAATGAATCTAAATGACATTATGAGTTAATATTTATCAATTTCTTACATTTTCCGGTATAAAAATGGCTGTAAATTCATTAAATATTGGTTGGATAACTTTTATTTTATGAGTCAGTCCTTTTTTTCTTGCTAATTTTGGCGGTAAGCTCAAAAAATTAAAAAAAAATATATTTTTATTAAAAACTGTACTTTGACGACTCCTACTGGTGAACCAGTGCGAGTTACACAAAAAAACTCTAAGGCTATTTTGAAGAGCGTGAAATTCCCCACAAGGTCCATCAAACCGATTTGCGATATTGTGAAAGCCGGGTAAGCATTAAAAATTTAAAAAAAAACGAGAGGTGTCAAGGGACACCCGGATGGAACGAAGTTCCTTTCGATTAATTAGTGAAGGAATTGTAATAAAATTTGATTTTTTTTAAGTTATAATAATATTTTTGAAGTACTTAAAACTTCTTTAGGCGCGACTAGGGAGTAACTCAGATTTTTTTTCAATAGGATCATAATCTATTACTAGATGACGCTGTAACAAAGTTAATGGATTCTAAGAAGACATGTATTAGAGTCTAAATCGCGCTATAGAATTTTTTGCAAATTTTAACTATATATATTAAAATTTATAATAGAAATGATACACAACCGGAGGTGTCAAGGGACACCCGGATGGATCGAAGTTCTATTTTAATTATATAATTTTTTTCTGCCTTAAGCGATTTTTATCGTTATATTTTAGCCAATTTGCAAAATATCTTTATAAATTATAGCCTATGTGTTATTCTGATGTGCAAGCTATATTACTATAAATTTCATCAAAATCCATTCAGTAGTTTTTACGTGAAAGAGCAACAAACATGTTCACATCCATACATTATTACAAACTTTCACGTTTATAATATTAATAATAGGATATACAATTCCACTAGACTACCAAAACTTTTCGGCCCCGAGCTCGAACGCGAGCCGGCCACGCGGCCCGGTCACGGGCGAAAATAATTTCGTTGCGCATTATTTTGATTTTGCTATATCTCTTAAGGTATTGATTTAATTTGCATTGTCTGAAGGAAAAAAAATATCTTCATGAAATGCTCAAGCCAACTAATGTATTTAAAATGATAAGGATTAATACAGTATTTGTGTAAATAGCTTTTCAATTACCGTTTTATAATAGAACATTTTTTAAAGTATTAAAATGGATATAGTATGTTATCCTTAAGAGATAGATATATACCATCGCGGACTTTTTTGTAGGCCTTTTTAAGCTGTATAATACTGTAGTACTTTATTTTCATCTATTTCGTAGGGTTCAGCCAGCGTTTGCAATGTAAGCGCAAAATAATGTGTTTATTTACGACATCACATTAGAAACCTCTAAAAATTATCAGTGTTTTTCTAGTACATTATGCATATATTATACATATAAACCTTCCTCTTGAATCACTCTATCTATAAAAAAAATCGTCGCGACACCACACTGTTCAATGCGAAATAGAAATGAAAATATCTGGCTTGCTTTCTATAAGAGAGCCGACGAGCGACGCCGCACAGCTTACAATAGCTTACTATAGCAAAAAGTGTCGTGACAACTTTTCGTAAGAATTTTTTCCGTCCAGCCCCCTTTCACAACGCGCGATAAGGAACTTCGTTCCAAAATATTTTTACATGCATTTTAAATAGTAAAACTTTAAATTTAAATTGCAAGTACTTAAACTTAATATTAAGATCTCAAATTTGGTGAAAATGTTTTTTTTTATGTGTAGATTAATATTTTACATGAGCAACGAAAAAAAAAAAATTTGCGGCAATGAATCACCCTAGAGACCACTTAAAGTGACTCGTGGGAAGGTTTCTGTCGCGAAGATGCGCCAAATGGAGCGAGAGGAGCGGCGGGCTCTCAGGGAGGCTGCCGCCGCTCCAAGCCATGAAGGAGACGACAGTTCTGCCGCAGAGCCTCGTCGACGACACGGGCAGGGGGCGGCACCGTCTCACTCAGCCAGATGGCCGCCTGGCGGGGCGACGCCCGCCGTGACGTTATTGCTCGTTGGGCAATCCGGCTGGAAAGGCCTTGGTTCGGTGTTCGGACCATCGAGGCCTTCCGGCCGATGCTGATGGAGTGGTTGGGTCGACAGCACGGGGTCCTTTCCTTTCGACTGGTGTAAGTCTTGACGGGGCATGGTTCCTTCGGCAAGTACCTGCACACGGTCGTGAGGAGGGAGAGGACACCGTCCTGCCACCACTGCGATTGCGACGAGGACACGGCACAGCACACGCTCGAGGTCTGCGTGGCCTGGGCAGAGCAGCGCCGTGAACTCGTCGCGATCATCGGTGCTGACCTGGCGATGCTCGACAGCGTCAGGAACTGGGACACGGTCGCCGCTTTCTGCGAGACAGTTGTCTCGCGGAAGGAGGCGGCTCCAAGAGGAAATCCTCTTCGGTGACACGCTCCGCCGCCAGCACCTGGGGTGGCGTAGGCGCGAGTATCTGCGCCTGATGCCGCCCTAGCCGAGGCCGTGGATGACTGGACCGGGGAATAGTCCGTCACCCGCAGAGAGGCTGACTGCGGGAGGGCGACGCCCCGGCAGTTAGCTGGGGCGTCGACGGGGGATGATACCCGAAAGGGTAACTCGCCGGGCTGGCCACGGATGGCAAGGAAGCGGTACCAGTGGCCAGCCCAATGGCGATGGGGAGGGAATACGGTGGGTTATAGGATCACGCGCTGCCCTTCAGTCGCCCCGGACGGAGCGGGCAACATGTGTCTGGGCCATAGCCTACCAGAAAAAAAAGGGGTATAAGATTAATAAATAATGCTCGTTCAAAAAATAACAAGGTTTATTGACGTAAATAAATTGCCACATTCTTGCTTGTGAATTCCCAGAAGAAAATATTGTGATGGTAACCCACAAAAAACTTTCTGTTTGGAGTAAGAATACAATTCATCATCCCCTATCTTACACATGGGTGATCGTAACGACTAAGAGGGAAGACTAAAAAATATAAAATGCGTATAACATCTATGCAAGAAAAGGAAAACTCGAAGCTAAAACCTATAACCAACAGGTCTGACCAGCGTGGTATATTAGGTCAATTTCGTTACCATTACGGAGGAAGCTCAACAGTGAGACAAATATGAGCTGAGATGACACTGAAAATAAATAAATGTCCGCAAGTAATGCTGCAGGCAATTGGTAGTAATAAATTAATGAATACAATATCATATCTTTTGATTATTATTCTTATTCCCTTTGTTCGTATTTTGATACTGAATATTTTATAGCTATCACACAAACAAAATATTTTATCTTTATTTTAAAACGATTCATTCTAATTTATAAAGCTTATAATTCTGTTTCAAAACGATACAATATAATATTCAAATTTGAAAATAGAAACAAAAGAGAATTCTCAAAGGAAATATGTATCTTGATTGTTCAAAAAAAAGAAAAGAATGCAATCGGACGAAAAAATCCATTAGCTCCCATAATATTTAAATTGGATATTATCTCTGCGTAAGAATCAAGTACTATGCTATTGTTGCAACATAAAATTACTATTCACATTATCGAGAGCGCATTTCCCTGGGGTAAGGTTGGCCATTAACGCCAACTGTGCACATTGATACTCCTTACCATAGTAGGTAATATATTGCACACACGGCACAGCATGAATATGTTGACTTATGATTAATACTCGTAGCATGTCGCATCCAATCTTCAATGTGTTGAAATTGGTTACAATCTTGATAGTTTCACCTCATATTTTATTAAAAAATATTATAGATTTTTTTATTTATATACCTATGTGCGTGACAGAATATTTATTAACTTTGAATCAATGCCCTTTAGGAGTAAAATATCTTGTCTCCCCTTCCATTATTTATTTTGTGATTATAGAGAACCTGGATTAATTTTATCTTTATATATACACTAGCTTCTGCAAGCGGAATTTATCATTGAATTATCTTAAGGAAACCACATTACCGGTATAAAAAGTATCCTCTGTGTTAATCTAGGAAATGGTCTATTTTTGGGCCAAATTTCATCCAAATTTGTTCAACGGTTTACGCGTGATTGAGCAACAAACATCCAGACATTTTCACAAACTTTCACGTTTATTTTATTAGTTAGAGTTTATTAGTTAGTTAGAGAATACATCTTATTCTACAAATGAAAGTCAAAGTTTCGGTCATTTATTAATAAATTTTACAACGTTTGAAGTGCTTCTTACGTGGTTGGTAGTTCAGTGACTCACCAATTTATAAAATTCATATAGCTAGAATACAAAATTATTCATTTTTGTTATGAAATAATTTCAATTTATTCTTGCAATTTATTTACCCATAAGTAACCCCAGCATTATTATTATTATTTTTTTTTTTTTTTTTAAAAGACAACCACCCTGCACTAAGGAAATAAACCTTGTATTGCGGGGGACTTTACAAACATGGAATTAACGTAGACAAATTACATCCAGACTCAGAACAACACTTTGTGGATCACACAAAGTAATGTCCTGCGTGGGAATCGAACCCACGGCACTGGCACGGAAGGTCGGTATCTTAACCACTACGCCATCTGTGCAGTCAAATTATTGTATTGATGGAGCTATAAGTTAATTAATATTAAATTAATAGCAATCAATAGCATAGATTAATATAAAATCTTTTAAAGAGAGTCAGTATATGTACCATACCATATACTGACTCTCTTTTCTTGATCTTCTCGCGGGGACCTATTTTCCAGGGAACATATAAAAATCTTTTTAAAATAACTCTATCCCTAATATTTTCGTCACAGTTAGATGATAGATTGGAAAGCATAATATTTATTAAACAGTCATTTCTATTTATTAAAATGAGTAAATAGAAATTAAATATCAATAATAATGCTATATTAACCTAAGAGGTTTTAATGATTCGCTATACCGATTTAAGCGATTCGATGCATCGGTCATACAATCTACTAGTCTTTAGCGAGACGATGTGTATGTAACGTAGCGTTTTTTTTTTTTTTTTTTTTTTTTTTTTTTTTTTGGTAACGCAGTGGTTAAAAATGCATTTCTCGCATACCCGCCCCGGGCGGGGTATGTGGGACTCACAGGCCCTGAAGGGGACACTGAATACCCACTAAAACATACCAACTGCGAGCTGTTAGCCGAAGGGGCTTTTACAGCTTAACCGGACTGCGGGCGAGCCCGAAGGCTCTCAACCCGATAGACATGAATTAGGCGACTTCGCCCGAGGGCTCCCCCTGTGGGGAACGGGCCTCGGCTCGGGGCGTCGCTGGGGGTAAGGTGGACGTGGACGTGTCCATCTTGGGGTCGGTGATTTTTGCTCGCCGTGTTTTCGTACCTCGACGTCGAGGACGGAAACGCGGATGTTTGTGCGCAATGGCCTCGCGCGCGGCGTAGGCTTTGGTCTGGGCGAGCGTAATAACGTCGTCATCGTCGTTGAGGACGTGACGTGGACGTCGGACTTTGGAGATTCGCGATGGGGTGTAGGAAGCCGCCCCGACCACTAGTTGGTTGGGGTGTGTCGTGGCAGAGTAACGTAGCGTGTAGCTGTCATAATATATATACTAACGGCTTGGAGAATGCCGTTAATTGTGTCATTGCCCTGTTAATTGTTTGTCAATAACTTTCTTCTATAGTTTCATAGTTTTATCCTCGAAATCTCAATATTCTCCGTTCAAATATCTCCGTATTAGGACTCCGTAAATTGTTGGCATACTATATTTTACGACAGGACTTAGAATTGGATAAAAAAGCACCAGAAGAGAGGAGTTCTGCTAGAAAACACACAACACTGAATGCATTTGGCAACCTGCATAACAAGCATGGCGATATCTTTGAGTAATGAGTCAAAGAGGGTTCTTTGACGAGGAGGCATGTATCCTATAATAGTCGTCGATAAGCCGATGGAAAGATGGATACAGATCGACACAAGAAAATCAAAACAGCTATTATCAATTTATATATATACCGCAAGACTAGAAATAGACCAACAAGATTTTCCGTGTATTGTTGTAATGTCTGAATCAGAATACAAACCATTAATCCATTTCTTTCCCATAGATAGTAGTAGTAAATGACGAATAAAGCACCTGATCTTGGTATAAGTAGATAACTCCACTGCCATTGTAACTAGGACTCGAGTCTAGCTGAAATTATGAGGCTAACCATGTACTCAATTATTTAAATAACTGAGATTTACTATTTGACTTAGCGTGTGCTAATAGAAAAAAAAAATAAAAAAAGAATATTATAGATCGTTGGCATGGATTTTTATATGGTAGCGACTACATTAGTAGCCGCTTTCTGGATGCATTAACTCCCACGCTTACTTTGTTCGTCGTCGACCTCCAACTGAAGCCGTTTAGTCCACAATTATATTTCCAAGGAGGATTAATGTCTGGCAGGCGGCTGGCCATAAAACTATTGCCAATAACTTTTGCAATATGTACGATGAAAGAGGAGTACATATTGAGTCGACCCCCTAATAATTGGGATAAGAGCAAGAGAATGAAATATTCTTTCTACGACACATTTTTATTTCTTCTTTACAGCCCAGTCATATAGTTAGCTAGTTACAAGCTTGTTTCATAATGGAAAAAAAATGTTAGTTAGATATATTAGCATATAGCATTGATTTAAGTATTTTTAATTTATATGTATACTAGCTTCTGCCCGCGGCTTCGCCCGCGTAAAAGGTTACTTTCCTAAAGTTTTTGATCCCCTATTTTTATTTTTGACCGTCGGTAATACAGTACAACGGTATTACAATACTCAGGGTTGGAACTTCATTACTGGACTGCTAGATGGCGTTGAAGAAGCTAGATTTTGAGATTTTTTGACAAACAATTTTTTTATTTTTACATACATACATACATACATATCATCACGCCATATCCCTTGCAGGGTAGGCAGAGAGAACAGAGTGCCAGAGAACTCTATCTCTGCATACTTCACTCGCTTCCTCAACATTCATAATTCTCTTCATACACGCTCGCCGGTTTCGGAGACTCTTGACTCCACCTTCCTTCAGTACATGACCGATCTGGTCTAGGTAGGTTAGTCTCGGTCTCCCTCGGTACCTACATCCTTCCACTTTCGCATTGTATATCTTCTTAACCAGGCGTTCGTTCGGCATTCTTTCCACATGTCCGAACCATCGGAGCATTCCCTTTCGCATCTTTACACCAATACTCTCTTTCATACCTACTCGCTCTCTTACGTCGTCGTTACGAATGCGGTCGGTCAGCCTAACTCCACAGATTTTCCGCAGAGATCGCATTTCGACCGCATTAATTTTACTATCATACTCTTTTCTGCATACCCAACTCTCGCTTCCATACAGTAATGTTGGGACAAGCACTGCGTTATGTATTGCTACACGTGCCTTCTGGCTGAGGTGGTGGCTGCCGAGAAGTTGCCCCAACGCTCCGTTCACTCTATTTCCCGCATTCACTCTTCGCTCTATATCAGTGGTGTACCTTCCATCTCGGCTAAATCCACATCCAAGATATACAAATTCATCCACTTGCTCTAGTACATCATTACCTATTGTTACTCTTACATCTGTTCTGGTTTTATCTCTTTCAAAGACCATTATTTTGGTTTTGCTCACATTCACGCGTAGACCCCTTATTTTTCATATAAAACCCCCTATTTTTCATATAAAATTTTTTTTTTTTTTTAATAAAAAGTATCCTATGTTACTTTTAATACCTCCAAGAATATGTGTACAATGTTTCATGATGATCGGTTGAGTAGTTTTAGCGTGAAAGTGTAACAAACAAACTTACATTCACATTTATATATTAGTAGGGATATATTTTATTCTAACCTAACCTCAAGTATTACTTTAGCTGAATTAACTATTTTATTTTGTTAATTTATAATAAAAACGGAGATTAATATTTAAATTATTCGCCGAAATGTGGTTAATAAACTGATTTTAATCATATTTTACATTAAAAATTATTGCGTGTTTTACGATTATATTAGGTGAGACGATTATAATATTTTTCTTTTATGAATATAAACACGAAATACGTCGTTTAATATAATGGTCAAAACTTGATAGGTGGTAGCAAGCCCTTGATTACAAGCTCATCCGTGTGGATTTACTTAGAGGTCAAAGAGTGATTCATCTATTACCATCTGTGTGATATCCATCGCAAAAGCAATAAGTGGTTACAAATTGTATTCTTATTTCATCACTACATAATAAGAGTTAATTACTTACTTACTGAATCAATAGAATAGAATAATGCTACTTCCTCTTTAAAGTAGGCACTTTTTACTATACGGCATAGGCCTCTCTACAAATAGAAGGAAATACAAAAATTAGTTGTCTATTCCATACTCTACGTTGTGTAGAATTTCATGTGTGTGTAGAATTTCATGTCTAATTTAGTAGACCACATTACTGCAGTGTGGTCTGTTTATACCTTTTATTCGTCTTTATACTTTATTAAAACACCTGAGTAAAAGTAGGTTCTTATATTTGATTAAATGACAGTGCAATAGAATCGGCAGCAATATTTGTAACTGAGTGTGCACTCAGACCAACGCACACTCTCTCAAGTTAGCACAGGACAGATTTAGGACGCGATAGTGATGTCATCACACGTGAGCAAAAGTGCTCTATTAAACGCCCTATTTTCACACCAGCACCCTTTGAAATTGGTTTTTATAGGTGTTTTCCGTTTCGTGTATATGAATTTTAAACTCTCTTTCGACCTCTTTCGCTTTCCATTATCGTAAAAGTTTTACACCTTTCGGCTAAGGTATAATTTATTTGGCGGATACATTTTCTTTGAAATGTTTTATGACAGTTTTGTGTAAACATAAAAACAAAAATGAGTCATTGTTTATTTTTATTACATAAATCATATAATGATGATTAGCTATTACATTAAGTATTACAAAAAACTGTTTCTAACTGATTTATATTCGTAAATAACGTAAGGTTCTTATAAAAAGAAATGTGCCTATCTCTACTTTTGTAAATATAAATACAATTTATTTGTCCAAAAATATATGAGGCACGAAAGAAATATCTACTAAAGTAAACCATTATCTTATAAAAAGAGACATAAGGGATTCGCGATCTTTGAAATACAAAATATAAGATATAAAGCGTATTGTCGGACCGTTACTGAATAGCCTTTTACAATCAAAAGGGAAAGCTTCCAGCATAAACGCCTCAAAAATTATTATGGCCGGATTCACTCGATAAAATTGAGACTTATCCACAAAACACAAGTTGATGCCTGCCCCGGGGCAGTGCTAAAGACCGCTGTCAATCTCCCTTTATCCTTTAACCTACACTCAATTTATTATGATTTGGGCCCCGATGTATTGAACCATTCCTCAAGTTAGCGCTTGTAAACATCTTTAACATTTACTTTATAGAAATTTTCATCGCGTCGAAATAATGATTTCTTAAATATCATGTTACCATTTCGTATATAAAATGCTGCGATTTACTTTTATGTTTTTCTTGACGTCGTTTGGCATAATGCTTACAATCCTTTAATTTAGTCCTTCGTACGTTTCTTTGTCTTTGTTATTCTAAACGATATTGTATGTTATTTTAACGATTCGTATACAATCTTTGACGCCAGGAAATGTAAACAAAGTATTGCTGCCATTTTTAATAGTAAATAAATAAAATACAACCTTGTTGTTCAAATCTGTCAATTATATGGCTCCTAACTATGATGACCCAAGTTCGATTCATACTGGTTTCCCTTGTTATTAAGCTAACAAAAATAATAATTTAAGCTGTATTGTTTAATACTACGAAGTTAGTTACTGATACAGAATGTGCAACTATACCAAATGATTGAAATAAATCTTTAATTATGTGATTTTAAATGTTACTCCGGTGAAATGCTAGTAATTTTATAATTCTACCTAGGTATATCTTTTATGTTTTGTACACGGAGCAAATACAAAGAGGAGACGGCGTAAGTAACTGTGCACTGTGATTCTCAAGTAGGCCGTGACGTCATCACGTTAACATCAATAGTAGGCGTGGCCTATTAGTCTTCTGTCGTCGCTGACGGTGTTCGTACGGCGCATAAAATTATATTTTTGATGTATTTTTATGTTATTACGAAGAAAACCATGAAGTGTTGTGTTTTATCATGTAAAAACTACTCCAATAAACGTACAGATGCTATGGAAAGAATCACATTCCATTTGTAAGTATATTTATTCATAATTTATCAAAATAATTTCTAGAAAGTTCTTTTATTTTCTTTTTCCGGTATCATGTACAGAAATAATTTTACTCAACGTTAGATGGCACCACTTTTCGTAATAGGACCTAGAACAATAAAAGCACATACAGTTCAAACTATTAAGATTATTGTAATAACTAATAACCATGAGTATTAAAATTTATACCCAAAGCCTTTTACCTCAACAAAAATATGAGTTTTATATGTAGTTAATAATTATTTTGTACGCAATACGCCAGCTGTCGTTAACTATGAAGAACTATAAAAGTGTCAAAAATCCAGGGTCGTAATTAGAATATAATTATAACATTCGGATTTTTCATCAAAGAAAAATATTTTTTACACTACTTTAAATGAACCTATTATAATTAAACTGTAAATTTTGTATGTTTTAGAATACCGTCCAATGACGATGTTAGAAGCAATGAATTTCAAAAATTAATAGAAAAACTGGACTCCTACGAAATATACAAAGATTTGTTCTTCTCATTTTAACAATGAAGATTTAAAGGACTGTATTGCAGCCAATAGAAACCACTTCGAACAAGCTTTTTATATTTTAAATTGTTTTATATTTATGTATTAAACTAACAATGTAAAAGTCATAAATATTTTTTTGCGATAGAAAAAGGTTTTTCTTTGTTACAGTATTTAGGGCAAGACTAGGTATAGCTCAAGAAATATATGATACAAAAGAGTATTTCATTTTTATTATTGGAACCAATGTCACCCTTTCTCCTTTATTTATTAATAATGTAATTGCAGTCGATGCAATTTCTTGATAAGATTAACGAGGTTGAGCACGTCACAAAAATATTCAAAATGGTGGTGGCGTCGAAGACCGGGTCTTCAAGTTACCTTTGGCATGGCTAAGTTTTAGATGGCCCGTGCGTCAATCAAACGGTTGCTACCAGGGGGGGCTGGTCTGCTTGCTTGAAATACTCTTTTACATGTCTTGGTCATTGACACCATTGTTGCATTATCAATTGTATAAAGTCTTATTTTAATAGAGTGGTTTGATTCTTTTTTTATATGGAAAAGACAAAAAGGAAGGAAATAATACCGTGTAACTAACATATTTACTAAAAGTCCAACTACTTTCATTCGACAATTTGTTAGAAACCCAAACAAATAATTGTATTATTTGGTCGTATGAAAAGGACACAAATATGAAGAAAAAAAAAGGTTTCTAAACTTCTGAGTTTATCAGAATGACAGTAAAGAAAAATGGATTTTTCATAAAATATTAACATTATGAACAATGCTGACAAGCCTTATAAAGAAATTTTCGGTTAAAACAGTAGTCATACACCTATTCGCTATGCAGAATTATTTGATTATAAACATTTGTATTTGAATAGAGCAAACAGCTAATAAGATTTGTTTGTATCTTTGAAATAAAAAAAAAAATTAGCCCTCCTTAGATATAGGTAAATTCTGAGTACGTCCCTGTTACACCATACACTTACTGACATCTAATGCAAGATAGCTCAACTGCATACAATATACGAAATTAGTAGTTGTGCTAATAGCCGGTAGATGGACATAAAGGAGGGAGTGAGACAAGTACTATTACTTGTCTCACTTTCTCCATTAGCAGCGTTCTCCTCACCCCCTGTAAATGACACGCATTGTTTCATAGAAAATATTCATTACAACAGCTCCTCTTTGTATTTGCTCCGTGGTTTTGTATGGTTGGCAATGAACTGATCATAATATAAACAGCCGCTCGAAGCGACAATAGACTATATATTCTACATTTCTGTAAATGTTTTGAGCATATAATGTGTTAGTGATTTACCCAGCTGATTACCTTTTAGGAATAAAATTGTGAGACTAAAATAATAACTACTAATATAGTATATTTATAAAAACTTGATTACGAGCGAAAAATGATTGTCACACGTGGGAGTAATTTGAATAACAGGGTCATGTCATCGTTTCATACAATTGTAACTGCAAAGATAGAGTTTAAAATCTGTACAATGTTTAAACAAATTGACGGTCATACAACAGTTCACGCTGGTGTAAATAGTAGCATGATTGTAACGGATTTTCAATGGGTGTGGGTTCGCATCCCATGTGGGACAATTACTTTTCGCTCGTAATCAAGTTTTTATAAATAAACAAGCATGTTAGATGCTAAATTTGAGTAATTTGATTACTAATATACCTTTTTTTTTTTTTTTTTTTTTGGTGGGCTATGGATTAGTCTCGCCACGCCAAATCAGTCCGGGGTGACGGAGAAGGCGGCGGTTTAACTTCGGTGGCCCGCCCGGCGATTCACCCTCGCGGGTTCCTCTCGTCGACGCCCCGACAGATTTCGCCGTCGGGGCGTCGCCCTCACGTCGGGTGACCGGACAATTCCCCGGTCCGATCACCCGAAGCCTCGGTTAGGGCGGCATCAGGCGCAGGTACTCGCACCTGCGCCGCCCCAGCCGCTGGCGGCGGCCCAGGCGCGGGAATCCTCCCTTGCCCGTTCCGCTGCTTCCTTCTGCGAGATGACAGCCTCGCAGAAGGCGGCGACCGCGTCCCAGTTCCTGATGCTGTCGACCATCGCCCTCGCGACGGCCGGCAGCGTCAGGTTGGCACCGATGACAGCGACGAGGTCACGGCGCTGCCGCTCCCATCCCGGACACACCTCCAGCGTGTGTTGCGCCGTGTCCTCGTCACTCCTGCAGTGGTGGCAGGCCGGAGTCCACTCCCTATACACGACCCTGTGCAGGTACAACCCGAAACACCCGTGCCCCGTCAATACCTGCACCAGCCGAAAGGTGAGGACTCCGTGCCGCCGCTCCATCCACTCTATCAATACGGGCCGGAGGGGCTCAACGGTCTCCACACCGTGCCTAGGCCTCTCCAGCCGCGTAGCCCAACGGGCGATGACGTCTCGGCGGGCATCCACGCGCCAGGTGGCTATCTCGCTCAACGATGGGGAGCCACCTTCCTCGCACGCTGTGATAACCCGCCGGTAGAGGTCGGAGAGCATCTCCGCCTCTAGGTCCCACGGGGGTGTCCCGGCCAACAGGCACGCCGCCTCTGTCGACACCGTGCGGTACCCACGAATGGCTCTGACCGCCATGGCTCTCTGTGGCCTCCACAGAACCGCCCTGAGCTGGGCGTTCAGAGCCCTCGCCCACACGGGTGCCCCGTACATGGCCATCGAGCGGATGACCCCCGCATACAGCCGTCCGCCCTCGAAACTGGGTCCGCCCACGTTCGGCATGAGTCGAGAAAGGGCGGACGCCGCGCCGACAAGCCGGGGAGCAATCTGTCAGAAATGCTCCCGGAACCACCATCGTCCGTCGAGCACCAGACCCAAGTATCTCATATGGGCCTGGATGCTGATGTGGATGGAGTTTACCACTATCGAGGCGCCGATGGGTAGCCTCACACGGGGCCCATGGAAAAGTAGGGCCTCCGTCTTGTTTAGGGCCACCCTGGGCCCCAGCGCCTCGATCCGACTGACCATCTCCTCGGTGCCGAGAGTGGCCAGGCTCGCCGCCTCTTCGAGTGTCCTGCCCCGGGCTGTGACGAGCGTGTCGTCAGCGTAGCACACCAAGCTCAGCCCGGGGGGGAGACTCCCTCTCAACGCTCAGTCGTACCCGGTGTCCCCCAGGATCGGCCCCAGAACCGACCCCTGTAGAACGCCGCACGACATGGGCGTATTACTATATACCTAGTAGTTTCAAAAATAAACAAAACTCAATAAAATTGTTTCACTTAGTTTATTTAAGGCATCGGTTTGCAAAATTAAATTGCATGCTATAAAACACGTTAATAAACTATCGTTGCATTGCATGCCGCGCAATTAATTTCATAAAGTAAACCAACTATACAACCCAAACCCAGAAAATGATAAAGTAGAAAATTTTATATTGTTGGCTAAAACATTGCTGGCAAAAACAAGTAGGTTAAGGTAACAGCTGGGCATAACGACAGCACGCGAGAAAGCAATATATTGGCACTGAAGACGCCATTTTCTATGCTCCATCGTGGCTTGTTATTCCGATATACAAACATTTTGGTACGCAAAACTTTTTACTGTGATTTAATATAACAGCTTGTACGTGATCGTTATATCAAAAGATTTAATATTCTAGAAGTGATCTAAACCTATTATAGAATTGATATAAATATGTATATATCTCATCCATCCATACACTATTGCAATTTCTGGACAAAGGTAGAAAATATGCAATTGTATCTCCACTAATCATAGCTACATCAGTATATAGTATTTTCCACGAATATATTCCATGTGATGAAAACACTGTTTTTATAAATATCAATAAAATATGAAAGAAGATAATTAAAACAAAATTACTAAAAGTTGATTAAAAATACTAAAAGTTGATTAAAATCTTTGTACAGATTGACATTATTGATTGACGACGACGTAAGAGAGCGAGTAGGTATGAAAGAGAGTATTGGTGTAAAGATGCGAAAGGGAATGCTCCGATGGTTCGGACATGTGGAAAGAATGCCGAACGAACGCCTGGTTAAGAATATATACAATGCGAAAGTGGAAGGATGTAGGTACCGAGGGAGACCGAGACTAACTTACCTAGACCAGATCGGTCATGTACTGAAGGAAGGTGGAGTCAAGAGTCTCCGAAACCGGCGAGCGTGTATGAAGAGAATTATGAATGTTGAGGAAGCGAGTGAAGTATGCAGAGATAGAGTTCTCTGGCACTCTGTTCTCTCTGCCTACCCTGCAAGGGATATGGCGTGATGATGTGTATGTATGTATGTACAGATTGACATATTCCACGAACTGCTATTTCAGCAACGGTTTTCAAGAAATATTGACGTCATACTTTTATTCCATCTTAACTCACAGGAAAAACCCCAGTGTATCAACATGGAATAGATATCTTGTTACTCTTCTTTCTTTAGTCCATATGTATACATTTACTGTTGAACAAAAGAGGGTTTAGATTTCTTATAAATGAGATTAATCTACGTGTTTCTTTTTTTACTCAAAAGAAGAAAAAAAAAATTAATTGTCATAGCTATTTTTATTTCCATATTCATGTTTATATAAATAACTGTCTATACTCCCGGATCCTCGAGTGAACTTAGACTTTAAAAATTAATTTTCCATCACTCGGAAACACTTTCTCTTTAGAAATTTTTTGTATCTATTTTTTTATTGCTCATGGTAGCAAACGAGCAAGCAGCACACCTGATGGTAAGTGTCACTGCCGCTCATGGATCTTTGCTATAACCAAGGCCGCTATCTACCATTACAATCCCCACACCCACCCAGTTGGTCTTCCGTCTCTCTCGCTCACCGATCAAAGCGCAATAGCACAATGCCATTACTCAGACGTCGATCTTCTGCGAGAGTGTGGATGGACCGGCCCGCGGGTGTAGACAGATAACTATCAACAGCGTGGTCTTACCACTATTAAATATGTATTTCTCTGTATGTATCTCTCACAATGCAACATTTCAAGATTTTCGAGTGATTAGTTAGCCTTTAGTTAACCTTGAAAGCGTAAAAAACTCATATATCTAATACTAGCTTTCGCCCGCGACTTCGTCCACGCAGAAGTCATCTCCGACAGAGTTAAATAGAAAAAGCAATGCAAGGCGTTGAAGGTTTTTCGCTAGGATGATAATCAACAACGACAGAAACTGGGATGCGGTCGCCGCCTTCTGCGTGTCAGTTGTCTAACGGAATTAGGCAATAGGGTGGGTCTGAGAGAAAATACTCTACGTTGACACGCTCTACCGTCGGTGCTTTGGCGGCGCAAGCTTGAGTACCTGTATTGAGGTTCACTGCATGAGGGCTTCGACTCAAGATGATACCCGGTTGCGGTGGCCCGCCCGCACAACCTAGATGTACGTGTACAGCGCGCGTGTGTCTATATACCATAGCCTGACTGGCTAAGGAAAAAGGTGGTTCAAAGTTCTATTCATTCTAGAAATTATATTCCCATTAATATACTATTTACGGTATGACCATGGGATAAAAATATAATTATAGCCACCCTTTATTTGACTGTTTTGTTTCACCAGCAGAGTTGCGGCCTTGTTAGATATGATTTATTATTTGAGTAATAGAGTGAACATTTTTGTAGCTAAACTTAACCTGTATCTTAAACCATTAAGCAAGAACCCATTGCCCTCTACTATGTGTATCGTGTGAGCTCTCATGCCGGCACTGGTCGCCACAACAACACTAGTGCGGTGTTGATTGAGAGGGAGAGAGTAACACGTGTTTATTTATTTTTACCGAAGAATATTTGTACGTAATTTGAAAAGAATCGATAAAGAAATTTTCTCCCCATACACACTTTGCCGCTTTGTTACACCCCCTTAGGGGCGGAATTAATAAAATCCTTTCATATTGATTCTCTATGTCATAAATAGAAACGTTTCTAGCTAGCTTGGCGGTAATAAGTCGTTCAACCCGCTTTACAGGCCTAATTTACACAACCAGAGGGTGAAAATTGACAAATGCCGGATATTACCCTAGAATATTTGATTCGATTCGTAATTTGAAAAGAATCAATAAAGAATTTTTTTCTTCCCATACAAACTTTTCCACTCTGTTCCACCCCCTTAGGGGTATAATTTCGTACTCCATCCACATCAGTATCCAGGCCCATATGAGGTACTTGGGTCTGGTGCTCGATAGGTGATGGTGGTTCCGGGAGAATTTTCGTCAAATTGCTCCCCGGCTAGTCGGCGCGGCGTCCGCCCTTTCTCGGCTCATTCCGAACGTGGGCGGACCCAGTTTCGAGGGCCGACGGCTGTATGCGGGGGTGATCCGCTCAAGGGCCATGTACGGCGTACCCGTGTGGGCGAGGGCTCTGAACGCCCAGCTCAGGGCGGTGCTGTGGAGGCCACAGCGAGCCATGGCGTTCAGAGCCATTCGCGGGTACCGCACGGTGTCTACCGAGGCGGCATGCCTATTGGCAGGGACACCCCCGTGGGACCTAGAGGCGGAGATGCTCTCCGACCTCTACCGGCGGGTTACCTCAATGCGCGAAGAGGGTGGCTCCCCATCGTTCAACGAGATAGCCACCTGGCGCGAGGACACCCGCCGAGAAGTTATCACCCGTTGGGCTACGCGACTGGAGAGGCCTAGACACGGTGTTCTTACCGTTGAGGCCCTCCGGCCTGTACTGATGGAGTGGATGGAGCGGCGGCACGGAGTCCTCTCTTTCCGGTTGGTGCAGGTCTTGTCGGGGCATGGTTGCTTCGGCAAGTACCTGCACACGGTCGTGCGGAGGGAGTGGACTCCGTCCTGCCACCATTGCAGTAGCGACGAGGACACGGCGCAACGTACCTTCTGCGAGGCTGTCATCTCGCAGAAGGAGGTGGCGGAACGAGCCCGGGAGGATTCCCGTGACCCGGGCCGCCGCCTGCGGCCGGGGCGGCGCAGGCGCGAGTACCTGTGCCTGATGCCGCCCTAACCGAGGCTTCAGGTGATCGGACCGGGGAATTGTCCGGTCACCCGACGTGAGGCCACCGCGTGAGGACGACGCCTCGACGGCGAAAGCTGTCGGGGCGTCGACAGGAGCTCCTCTCCTGTCCTCCCGAGAGGGCATACCGCCGAGCGGGCCACCGAAGACAAAGATCGGGTACCGGTGGCCCGCTCGCACGACGAAGAAGAGGTGCTTGCAGGGTGGGTCAATGGGGTTGCGCGCCGCCTCTTCCGTCACCCCGGATTGATTTGGCGGGGTGCGACGTCCATAGTCCACCGTAAAAAAAAAAAAGGGGGTAAAATTTCGTAAAATCCTTTGTTAGTATATCTCTACGTCATAGAAAGAAACCACTGTCAACATTTCAAGTTGCCAGCTTCAATAATATCGACTTGGCGCTAGTGACTTAATGAGTCGTCCAACCCGCTTTGCAGGCCTAATTTTGCACCCCCAGAGGGTGAAAATCAACAAATGCTGAAATACGTATTTATTTATTTTTACTGAAGATAATATGTACGTAATTTGAAAAGAATCGATGAAGATTTTTTTCCCCAACCATTTTTTAAATTGACATAACTTTTTTATTTATAAACTAATTGACAGAAAATAAAGCCTAAATGTTAAGTGAAGCTTACCACAATATATTAGTGAAAACCGCGTCTAAATCGGATAAGCCATTTCTGAGATTAGCGTGCACAAACACACAGACAAACAGATAAACAGACAAAATTTAAAAAATAATTGTTTTGGGTTCTATTAGTGTTGATAAAGATCCCGGTAAGGTTTTTCTCATATATCTTCCATGTACAGACAGCGATCCGTTACATTTTTATTATATGTATAGATTAGATCAAGTTATCAGTATTCAAATATCAAGTCGGAGAGTGTAATTGAAATATTCAGTCAGACATTTGCCTTTCATTTTAATAAATGTTTACATAAATAATAAATGTATATTTAAACTGTACATTAATCATACTATCTAAACTAATTAATTTTGCTAGCTTTCTTAGCAAATGCTAGCTAAATATTTCACAACATAATGTTTATCATAGCTTTAAAGTTAATATATATATATATATATATATATATATATATATATATATATATATATATATGGTAATTCGGGGGGAGATGGCTATACTAACTTTAAAACTATATCGTGAAGGAATTATAATGAATTAAATATTGATTAATATAGAAAATTAAATTTTATATATACCTCTTATCAAACATTAATGAATGAATCATTATTTACTTTTAAACTTTAAAAAAAAAATAGGACTGGCCATCTCGCCCAGAGTGTCCGGGAGAGATGGCCAGTACTTCTTTTATCTTTCCTTTCGCCCTTGAAATCTTTTATCTGCTTTTTTTCTTATTAACTACTAAGACTACGCACTAAGAACACATGTCCTCAAACTCGGTGCAATTTTAATGCACCCAGAGCATGCAAATATTGTATTGTATCCAATCTTGAATTAGTTGTGTTCTATAATAATTTTTTTTTTTTTTTTTTTTTTTTTTCCAAACACTCGTATGCTTGGGCTACTATCTCCCCTGACATGATCAGGGACCTTGTTTAGATTTGATTACATTACAATACGATACAATTTACAAGTTGAAAAGAACAGAAAGTACAAACACTAAAGTACATACAGAACGTAACTATATATTAGATTAAGGTTAAACTATTAGAAAAGTAGAATACAGGAAATTAAAACTAGATAATGAGGGAGTAATTAACTATTATTATTATTATTATTTTTTTTTTTTTTTTTCTTTTTTTTTTTTTTAAATCATAATATATGAAGAATTTATAAATAGTGTTATTTAAAGTAATAAATAAACAGAAAGTACAGACACATACGTACGCAGAAAACAAGAATTTCATGATAAGGAGTAATATAAATTTGAAGTTAGAAAAATAAACAGAGTTTTTTATTAAAAGTAAAGAAATAAAACTAAAGACATGAGGTAGAAATAGAAGAAAATAAAGAAGTGATAGAAAGTTTACAACTTTTTTATACTAGTGCCATCTGTATATAAGACCTAACTTATCCTAACATAATGTGGTGGTGTAATGATGCGATGTGTAAGTGTATGGATGTGTTATTTTGTTCTGTTTCTTTTGATGGCAATGTTTGCGACTTTTCTACAATAGTCTAAAAATGTTTGTCTGTTGTCTTCGTCAGTCAGAAGTTGTGGGAAGTTGTCTTCAGTTATTGTAATGTCAGTCTCCTGTTCTAAATTGTATCGGTCCTTATTGTTGATCGGGCATTCTGTGATTATGTGTATTATTGTTTCTGTGGCGCCGGTGTTGCAGGGGCAAAGAGGGTTCTCCTTACATTTAAAACGAACAAGATAGTCGGAGAACCCTCCATGGCCCGTGAATATTTGTGTTAGTGTGCTGTCAATTTTGATGTTTTTTAGTGTTTTGTGAGCCATAATGGTGTTGGGGAAAAATTTTTTGGTGGTGTTGCCGGTATTTGTGTTGGTGTACCTGTCACTCCATTCTTTACTAAAATTTTGTCTGATTATATGTTTGCCAAAAGAGATAGGGAATTTGTTGTAGTCTGGATGTGTTTCAGGGTTAAGTGCCGCCGATTTGGCAAGACTATCCGCTTTTTCATTGCCTTTTAAACCGATGTGTGATTTTATCCAAAAGAGTGAGATGAGTTTGTTCTGATTGAAGCATGAATTTAAATGATGCCGGATGTCTAGTGCTAGTGGGTGAAGAGAAAGGCCATCAGTAATAGTGTCCAATGCTGCTCTGGAGTCGCTGAGGATGGCACATCTGGTGAAGTCACTAGCTGCTACCATCTTAACCGCCAGGCATATGGCCAGCAGTTCAGCCTGGTAGACGGTGCAGTAAGAAGCTAGACAGATTTTTTGATATGAAATTTCGTGATTTTGATTCCAAACAGAAAATGCGGCGCCGACCTTATTGTCAATTTTACTGCCGTCTGTATAGATTCTTACTGCATCGTCAACGAGGTTTTCCAAATCTTCTTCGTTGTTAATTTTGATGATCTGCTGGCTCATACAATTCGCTGGATGGGGCAGTTTGTGGAGTTTAGTTTAGTTTTTTCAGTTTTTTCTATAATAATTATCATCATAACCTCTGCAGTAATTTTTTCTCTGTCTTCACTTTCACTTTCAGAAGGATCATTAAAAACGATGAGAATTTCATCGCTACTGCTATCAGACAATTCTACGTTTTTGACTTTTAGTTTTTGTTTTATTTTTAATTTTTATTTTTCTTCCTTTTGTTCTTTTTATTTTCTTTTATTTTTCATTTTTCAATATGCTCTTCAGATGTCAAAAGAATGCTTACTTGTCTGGCTTGTTTGCGAACTTCGTTTAGTTTTACAGGCAGTGGAGATACTTCGTTCAGTACACTTGTGGGTATTGGCTGGTCCACCATCTGAATGGATGTACTTGCCTATGTCTGAACCTGAAACGCATTGGGCCTGCGCTGCATGTCCATGGTTTGTTCAATGGGTTGCTCAATATTCGTAGTAAAGGCGTCCTATAATAAAACAAACAAATCTAAATTATGACATTACATTTAATGGCTATCTCTCCGATAAGTACTATGGCCATCTCTTCCGATTGTCCGAGTGAGATGGCCACATAAGATAATTAAATCAACTTTTCAATTTTGTAGGTAATAAAATTACCTAAGCTAAGTACAGCGATAAAGTTATTTGCTTCACAAGAAAAGCACAAAAACGGACAAAAATTTCAAAATTTTTTTGTGACTTCTTAATATGTTAGCCCCTTAACTTAAGTCGAACTTGTCATGAAAAAACATAGTCAAATTACTCACCTTTTCATTATTTTTTTGATCAAAAAACCAGTAACAATTGTTATCCGGACCATAGTGAACCGAAATAAATTGAAAGTAATGCCATTTATTAATTACTACTTGATTTTATTTCCTATTGGCCATCTATATATGTATATCAAACTGATTACCACACCCATTGACAGAAAATCCTATAAAGAAATATCTTTTCTATATATCTCTACACTTATATATACATTAGCAAACTAGCAAACCCAGCCTGTTTGTTTGTTTGTAGAACTTGATATATCGTAGCGTCACCTGGTGTCGAGTTACATCAATGGGGATAGCATATAAACCTTCTCCGTGAAAAATACATACTCGTATAGATAATAACTAATTTTCATAACTGGGACGCGGTCGAGCATCGCCTTAGCGATGGTCGACAGCGCCAGGTCGGCACCGATGATTGTGACCGGTTCGCGGCGCTGCTCTTGTCAGGCCACACAGACCTCGAGCGTGTGCTGCGCCATGCCCTCGTCGCAGTCGCAGTGGTGGCAGGACGGTGTCCTCTCCCTCCTCAGGACCGGGTGCAGGTACTTGCTGAAGCCACCATGCCCCGTTAAGACTTGCACCAATTGGAAGGAAAGGACCCTGTGCTGCCGGCCCAACTACTCCATCAGCACGGGTCGTAAAGCTTTGGCCGTCCTAACACCGAACCGAGGCTTTTTGCCAGCCGGATTGCCTAACGGGCAATGACGTGACGGCGGACGTCGCTCCGCCAGTTTATCATCTTGCTAGGCGAGACGATGTCACCTGCTTCCCGCGTCGCTGATACTCACCGTTACCGTCCGGGATTATCTTCACCTCCAGGTCTCACGTGGGAGTGCCGACCAACAGGCACGCTACCTCCGTGGCCATCGTCCGGTATCCGTGTATGACCCTGACCACTATGGCCCTCTGTGGTCACCACAGGAGAGTTCTAAGTCGGACAGTCAGGGACCTCACCCACACGGGTGCGCCGTACAGGGCCATCGACCGGACCACTCCTGCGTACAGCCATTGACACGTGTAACGCTGGGGCCACCCACATTCGGCATTAGCCAGGAGAAGACGAACACCGCGCCAACAAGCCGCGAAGCAAGTCGACGAAAATACTCTCGGAACCACCAATGTTCCTCGAGCACCAGGCTCAAACATCACACTATGTACTACACACTCGAAACACTGTTTAAAGTATGTTGTTACGTTAGGCTATTTACACAGACCGACGTAGCTATGATCTACACTTATACCATTTACTAGCTTCTGCCCGTGACTTCGTCCGCTTGAAATGGTCGCAAACAGAGGCTAGTAACATAAATACGCGCCATTATTTTGCTGTGATGTTAATTTAAAACTGCGATATCTCCTAAGACGTTCATTGAAATTAAGTGATGTAAAGGGCAATTTTGTTTTAAATTATATCATATACTTCTGATGAAAGACGTTTTTATTTGGATTAAGATTAATATCATGTTTATAAAAACACCTTCACAAATATCGCATTATTTTAGAATAAAATGGGTTAGCATTAAAAAGGTTATAGTGAGCCAACCCATAGAGATAAACATATGCTGTTGTGGCCTTTTTTGAACTTTAAAAGAGAAATAATTCTGTTACACAAGATTTTTACGAAACTCTAACCGTTCGCGCAGCGCACGCAGCGAAAGCTCTCAAAAGGAAAATGAAACTCCCAATTTTGTAACATTCTTCATTTTTGTTCTGCTCCTATTGAACGTAGTGTGATGATATATAATCTATAACCTTCCTCGATAAATGGGCTAAGCAACAATGAAAGAATTTTCCAAATCGAATCAGTATTTCTTGAGATTAGCGCGTTCATACAAACAAACAAACTCTTCAGCTTTATAATATTTTACCATTTATAGCATAAGCGACTCATATTTCCACAATGATCGATGTACAGTAGCTAAACGATCACTACTACTTTAGATATTTTTTTAAATGACTTAACAATTATTAAATTAGATTAAGGAAAGACGCACGACATAATATTAAGGATTCCCTTTTTGATATCATCTTGCCTCACTAAATAAAACATACGAGGGAAGTAAACCCATACACGTCGATGTAATTTAATAATGTCCGTAGTCGAAGAGTTACGAATGTACCTACTTGTAAGAACTTTTTCAAAATATACGTATGTTAGTGTTATGTTGGTTTAAAGAATTTATACAATGTGTTACTTCTTGAAATTCTTTTACATGTTATAAAATGAAAATTTATGCATATTGAAATATATTATGATTTAGCATATTTGGAGAGTAATATTATACAATAAATATTGATTTAGTGCAATGTTTCAAGAGCCTAATTCAGACAAGATCTTTCTGTTATCGTCATCCTCCTGCTTCTCTAATGTAAATATAATTGAACCAATATATATTAAAATAAATAATATGATTTATGGAATGTACTTAATATTGTTATGTCGCCTTCGACATTATTATTTATTAGTCAGTTTACCAAAATTCTTTTATTTTCATTTCTCTTTCCAATACTGCCAGTCTTTTTTATATCTATACTAGCTTCTGCCCGCGGCTTCGCCCGCGTAAACGGTTACTTTCCTAAAGTTTTTTATCCCCTATTTTTATTTTACCCCTTAAGGGTAAATTTTTACAACATGTTAATGTCATATTTATATTTATATCTATACAATAGCCTAAAATTAAGTTTCAAGCTTCTGGCTATAAAAATGACGATAATTGCTTACAACTTTTCATTCTCCTTTACAACCCTTTTTTGCATTAAAAAGTAGCCTATGTTCTTTATCAGGCTCTTTATTTAGATCAGTTCAGTAGTTTTGGCGTGACAGAGCGACAGACAGACAGAGTTACTTTCGCATTTATAATATTAGTAAGGATTTATAATAAAGATAATAAGTGAATATGTTATGTGAATATATGTGAATTGCTGTATATAATATGTAAGTGTGAGTGTGAGCGTTAGCTGTGTGGTAGCGAATACGAATACTACCAACCCTTACTTTACTCGTGGATGTCGTAAAACACGACTAAGAACCTTATAAAGACCTTTTTTTTTCTTGCTTGCAACTATGGAGTTGGTTGCGCCCCGCCAAATCGGTCCGGGTCGACGGATGACGCAGCGCGCAACCCCATAGACCCACCCTGAAAGCATCTCCCTTCGTTGTGCGAGTGGGCCACCGGTACCCGATCTTTGTCTTCGGTGGAGCCAACTCAATCTTATGTCGTTTGGTCAACAGTTACATTTCCAAGGCGCGTTGACGTCTGGCAAGTGACTGGTCATAAAACTATTGCCAATAATTTTTACAATATGTACTATGAAATAAGAGTACCTGCATATTTTATCGATCCCAAGTGATTGGCATAAGAGTAGTAGAATGATATTGTATGTGTGAGTGTTTTTTTATGTGTATGTGTTTATACATATGTATATTGTATGTACATTACAAATAATATTGGCACTGTGTTTGGGTCTGTATGTTGTACCTGTATATATTGTTATATTGTAACGAATCTTACTCTCTCTCTAAAGGTTTTACCCGAAAATCAGCGCTGTATCACGTTTGTGATGCGGCTTATACTGACGCAATAATACCTTTTTCGGTATCTTGTGTATATGGGTTTATAATTATCAATCTGTATTGTTTTGGAAATTGAAATAAATTATTTTCTTTCTTTCTTTCTTGTATGTAATTAAATAATGATACATGAAGTAAGCACCATATATGTTTTTACTAGTAGAAAAGCCAAACAAGTTTTAACAAACTGATTATTTTGGGAAGCAAAATCTTTTCATTATTGTCGAAGTTGACATTTACTCAACAGTGACGTAGATCAGAGATTTGCACTAAAGATAGATATAATTACGTATTTGCTTATGTTATTACCTGTACATACCCATACAAGTGACATTTAACCGTGTATAACACACGAAATCCATTAAAATGAATACGCGTCGCCCAATATAATTATTCTAACGTACAATTAGCGAAACCGACGCCATTAGACGAAAGTACCAGTTAAATTAATGTTGGGTTACAGACACTCGAAAGTTCCATTATCGTTAGGAAACACGATAATGCTTAGGTGATAAGTCTACTGTAGACATATATTACACGAACGGGATATATAGATATTTGTGTTCTGTAAGTTAAATAGGTATGTTCTATTGCTACGATTTAAATTGATATAGAAACTTCATGTAAATATCGTAAGCGGATCGGATTCGTATCGATAATTGTATCGATCGTACTCCTGCTATATTTGATCACCGTTCTTTCACAGGAATCTATTCACACTTTATTTTATAAACTAACTAGCTTCTGCCCGCGGCTTCGCCCGCGTAAAAGGTTACTTTCCTAAAGTTTTTGATCCCCTATTTTTATTTTTGACCGTCGGTAATACAGTGCAACGGTATTACAATACTCAAGGTTGGAACTTCATTAGTGGACTACTAGATGGCGTTGAAGAAGCTAGATTTTGAGATTTTTTGACAAACAATTTTTTTATTTTTCATACAAAAATTTTGATTTTTTTATGTTACTTTTAATACCTCCAAGAATATGTGTACAATATTTCATGATGATCGGTTGAGTAGTTTTAGCGTGAAAGCGTAACAAACAAACTTACATTCACATTTATATATTAGTAGGGATAGGGATGCATCAAGACTGAGTGCTGAATGGAAAATATTTGGAGTACAAACTTTATGTTGTGAATAATGATATGAGATATTGATGATTACATTTTATAATTATAAACTTGGATCATTAGCCTCCCATTCCGTAGGGGATTTTTTATAGCTTATGGTGGCATACGAGCAAGTAGCACACCTGATGCTAAGTGTCACTGCCGCCCATGGACCTTTACAACATCAAGGGTATAGCTTAGGCCGCTGCCTACCAATAAAATCCCCAAAGCCACGTTATTGGCCTTCCGGCTCTCTCACTCACCGAACGAAGCAAAATGGCACATTGCCATTACTCAGACGTCGATTTTCTGCGAAAGTGTGGTACTACCCCGGACGGACCGACCCGTGGCTGTAGACAGAAAACTGTCAACAGCGTGGTCCTACCACTATTAAAAGGTATTCAGACACTAAGATGCTAAACGATCTTCAGCCTTAATGATCGATATATTGAGGGTGGTGGTCTCAACAGAAGCAGGTCCTCTCATAGAGAAAGGATCAGCCACTCCAAATTGAGGTGGGTCACCAGTAAATGGCTTTCAAGACCTGTTGAAGGTTCAAAATAGAATGTGATGATAAATAGCGAAGGAAAATATGAGTTTTTAACAGGTAGATGATGACTTGCATCGGGAATCCCGCTTAACCCTTATTATCACCCAGTAGAGAGGTACCCATTAGATACAAAAGTTTTTTTCGCGTAAGGAAAATGACGGCAGCCAGTTTCAACTTTTAAGTTACTATAAATTAATACGTGAAAGGGAATGCTCCGATGGTTCGGACATGTGGAAAGAATGCCGAACGAACGTCTGGTTAAGAAGATATACAATGCGAAAGTGGAAAGATGTAGGTACCGGGGGAGACCAAGAGTCACGTACCTAGACCAGATTGGTCACGTACTGAAAGAAGGTAGAGTCAAGAGTCTCCGAAACCGGCGAGCGTGTATGAAGAAAATTATAAATGTTGAAGAAGCGAGTGAAGTATGCAAGGATAGAGTTCTCTGGCACTCTGTTCTCTCTGCCTACCCTGCAAGGGATATGGCGTGATGATATGTATGTATGTATAAATTAATACAAGTACTTGTATTTACCTTCACTTGATTGCCGCTGTCATCGTAAACAATCTTACTCGATTATTCAGTTATTTCAGTTTATTTTACTGTTTTGTTGCGATTGAAAACAATTAATATTCATCGATACGGTCTTCGGTTCGTGGCGCTCGTGTATTTGAATAATTGGCTGATTTTTATGCAAGTTGAATTAATGCAATTGGTACAACGGTTTTATTTTTGTAATTTGTTCTACACTTTTTAAATTGTATTCGTGATAATTGTCATGAAAGTTAATCTGTAAGATATACAATTGAATAAGAATTAGTATTACATTGCTTACATAGCCTGCGATCGTTTGCGGTCTGTGGTCCATACCCTACGTGACTACTTACCTTTTTTGGTCTATAATGTTATAGTAGATTATAATATTTCTATCAAAAAAGGAAAAACTGGAAAGGACGTAATTTGATAACTCGTTTGAATGTAGGTCTACATCCAATCATCGTCATCGTATCAACTCATATACGTCCCCTCAGCTCGATACGAGCCTCTTGATTGGACTACGCTAGGCAAATGGGTTGGTATAGGGTTTTATATCGAGTTTTTTTTTTTTTTAGGGCGGGTTACGGTCGGCACACTCCTTGCACCACTCCGTCCGGGGTGACAGAGGGGCGTAAGCACGCACACCCGTAACCCACCCGTGACGTCGCCTTCGTCGTTGGGCCAACCACCGGAGCAGAGTGACTTGACGTCAGTGGTTGGCCCGACGGAATACCCCTGAGGAGTACCGTCTCGTTGACCGACGTCCCCCCTCGAGTAGGATGTCGGTCTTTCCTGTTTATATCGAGTTTGCCTTCAATATCACATCACCGAAGATAAAGACTGGGTTCCGGTGGCCCGCTCGCCCAGCATCGAGAGGTACATGTAGGGCGGGTCTATGTCGGCGGACGCCCTTATTTCTGTCGTCCTGGATGGAGTTAACGGGGAGAGACCTGTCCATAGCCCGCCGCCAAAAAAAAAAGTCAATATAATTGGAATGTAAATATAAAGAAAATAAATAATTTATCATTTTCACATTTAATAGTGGTAGGACTACGCTGTTGATAGTTCTCTGTCTGCAGCCGCGGGCCGATCCGTCCGGGGTAGTACCACACTCTCGCAGAAGATCGACGTATGAGTAATTGCTGTTTGCTATTGCGCTTCGTTCGGTGAGCGAGAGAGCCGGAAGCCCAATTGGATGGGTTTGGAGTTTATATTGGTAGGCAGCGGCCTAGTTATACCCTTCGTATTGCAAAGGTCCATGGGTGGCAGTGACACTTACCATCAGGTGTGCTGCTTACTCGTTTGCCACCATTAGCAATAAAAAAAAAAACATTAAATACTTAAAATTAAAGTACATACAAACATAAAAATAACAAATTGCCAACTATAAATATATTATGTTATTATTACATATATTACTTTAACATGAAGCTTTGTAATTTAACATAATACATATTCACTGAAATTTCATGCGAACAACGATGCTTAAGTATTTATATTTAATTTTAGCTATTACTCAAGTTATTAGATGGAAAACATTTTCACTGTATATTATAACTTAATTATCCAAGTAAATTAAGATTAACATTATGGTAAAATAATATTTCAATACTAGCAAATAAATAGATGATTAATTAAAGTACAGTGCTATTTTTAATTGGATGTTTTACAGTTAATGTATATTTTTAAATGTTTTCATAGCCATGAAATGTAAGACAAAGACCGGTGGCCCGCTCGCGCGGCAAAGAGGTACATGTAAGGCGGGTCTATGGGATCGCGGGCCGCTTCTGTCCCCCGGACCGATTTAGCGGGATTTGACCACACACAGCCGCCAAAAAAAAGTAAACAAAAAAATAAGCCACGAGATATGTGCGTTTGTGTGCTTTTTTTGAAAACCAAATACTTACAAATTATTTTTTAATATCTATATAACTTATTTATTATCATTATCATCATCATCTTAAGTTTAAGGATTGACGAAGAATTATTATTAACAAGCTTTCTATCATGATTTCTGATGTTTATGCGAGTATTACATATTTGAAATAAAACTATTTTACGGATACTATCGCGTTTGTATTTGATTTTTAATTTCACATTTATAATTGCCTGATGTTTCGAATACTTTACATCCTTCATGGTCACGGGAGGATTTATGTCTGGACTGGCTATAATAATTAGAACTTAATTAACTCTAATAACTTTCATACGTTTTTGTTATAAATTTGAATTAGTACCTGTATATTATCTAACTTTATGTCATTTATCCTTAACAGTATTTCATTTTTTTCTAAATAGGTAGTATAAGTACTCTTATGATTTTTCTAATGATTGTGTAATATTTACATCGGGTTTTAATAAATTAATGGAGATTTCAAATATACAGAGTGGAGACGACCATACGACAATAATTTTAATTTAGTGTATCTGATGACTTGCCCAGCCTGTATACAAACTTTGAATACAATATATCGTATAGTTTAGCCATAGCACATTACTTGGTATTAATATTTTCTACATTCTGTATTAAAAATTAAAATTATTAGGTTATCACTAAGAGGTTAAAGACCTCCCGCGCCGCATCGGTATAAACAAATATGAAGGTAGGTACCTACATATCTCCGGTTTACCACTTAAAGTCTTCGCCAAACGCAATACAAATTAATGCATATTATACCTTATTCCTGACAAATAAGATCCATATAAACTACGTCATCAGACTTAGATAAGACAATTAAAAATACCTAATGCATGCGGAATAATGGAAGGGAAAATATTCGGTAGGATTACAGGTCAGTGAACTAATATTTACAAACGGTATACTATTTTGTTTCAATATTTATGGTAAAAAGTTTGTTAGAAAATATTTTTCTTTAAATTTGCATGTGAGGACTATTTAGATAGTTTCAAAATACGCCTATACACTAGTATTACCGGTGTTTTCATTTATTGTCGTATTGACATCTCCACCTTGTATATTTGTTTTATTTAATGATTACTGTTTTTATTGTTACGAAAATAAATAAAGTTTAATTAAACCTAATAACTTAATACATTGCATTCAAAATAAGTAACGTAGATAATTATGCATAAAATTATGTGAACATTATATTAAGTAGTAATTACATTAACGGAAACGGTTTGAACGCAATGCATTCGCTACCGGGAACTTTTAACCACATACCCGTTAATTTCGCTTATCGTAAAATGAATTTTATATATTGAAAATGCTATTTCCTCGTTCCAATTGATCGCCTCATTAAACGACATTCACTTGTATTGCTATTATTCGTTTTTAATTTTATTATAACAGTACTAAATTCAATTAATTTGTGATAATTTTGTTGAATTTCACAGTAATGTTTGGTTCTGTGAGCGAATTAATTTGGGTTTTGTTTAAAAACCGCGATTCAGTTTACTTAACGAGCGGAGTTAATTTATAATTTCTGTGATATTTACTTTACAAATGTTTATATTATAGCTGCTTATTTAACATTATTAAAGGTTACAAATTATTTGAAGCGCTGTTTAGTCGAGAATTGGTTTATTCCATTCATCTTTTTTATTACTTGTGTTGGCAAACGAGCAAGCATCACACCTGATCGTACGTGTACGTACGTACGTGCTACCACCCATGAACCTTTGCAATACATGGGTACAGCTAGACTGCTGTTTACTAATGAAAACCCTAAAACCATCCTGAAAGATCCTGAAGAGGTGCTTGCAGGGTGGGTCAATGGGGTTGCGCGCCGCCTCTTCCGTCACCCCGGACCGATTTGACGGGGTGCGATGTCCATAGACCACCGCAAAAAAAAAAAAAAAAATCTCTCATGCAAAACGAATGAAGTGCAACGCTAGCGCATTGCCACTACTCAGATGTCGATTTTTTGTGAGAACGTGGTACTATCCCGGGCCAGCTGCCCCCAGCTGCCCGTTTGCCTGATAATCTCTGAGCAAATTTTTACAACTCCCACGTGAAAGTAAGGGATGGTGACACAGTATATTCTTAACCCATCTATAGGTTTATTACATTTTTTTTTAATTTTTTTAAGAGAACATCTCATGGTGGTAAACTTTACAAACATATAATTTACGAACTGAGTGTTTGTCGACTCACAATATTAATTTATGAATCTCACAAAAAAATATTTCCTGTGTGGGGGTTGAAACCACAGGATATGTATCTGATGAGTATTGATTGCTAATTCTGAGTTGGATAAAAAGATTAAATTTTTCGTTTAAGATTTTCTGACACTGTGCCTGCTATACACTACAATATTCTCGATTTTATTACTTATTATAGTGCAAAAAACAAATGCACTCCAAAGTACCTGCTCACAGATGCCCCACTGCTGGGCTGGAGCCTTCTCCTCGAGGGAGGACAATTAATTTACCAAATCACCCTGGTCAGATTGGTATGGGGCTTTATTTCCAGTTTTCTTTCTCTTACTTTATTATCTTTATATTATATTCCTCAGTCGGCTTATTCTACCTGTAAGAGCCTTCTATACCTAAGTATAAGAGAGAGGGTAGTGAACTGTTATTCTTACTTAAATTACTGAAATATAGCATTTAATATGCTTAATTATTTATAAAATCCGATTACGAAATGATGTTATTCTTACTGTTTCACCAGATACAAGAAAATATTTTTCATTAAATATGTACAATAAAACGCATTAAATATATAGAATAAGTAGATATTCTGTGTGGTGAAGGAGTAAGAATACAATTCACCACCCCCTATAAGATAGAGTTACCCGGGGGTGATCGTAAGAAACCACTAAGGGATATAAACCTCATATAACATCTATGCAAGAGACGGAAAACTCGAAACAAAACCCTATACCAATACGTCTGACCAGCGTGATATAGTAGGTCAATTTCCCTCCTATTATGGAGGAAGCTCGAGCCCAACAGTGGGACATATATGAGCTGAGATGATGATGATGATGATGATGTGGCATAATAGCAAATTGAATGTATAAATGTGTGAAGTCTAATATGGTATATGCACTATATACCTTATTAGACTTCACTTTATACATTTCGATAGATAGAAATATACGCACAGAGAGGCTCACATATACAGAAGGGTGCATATCAAATCGGTCAGCCCGTGTCATGGCAGCTGCTGCCATAGCTGCATTCCCAAATTGCTAAATGCAAACTTAATTCGTTATTGTTTGGTGTACTCGTATGTACATGCATATTAAGTACCTTAGGCTATGTTATGTCTAAAGGGAACAATAATATCATCTCAAGAATATCTACTTTACGAAAATATTTACAAAATGTATTATATAGCCTTTAAAAGTAAATATATCTAATATTATTACTAGTTATTATTAGCAGTTAGTATTAATATTAAGCTTATAACTTATAAAATAAAGAAACAGTTATGTATCCACTCCATCCATGCACAGTATGCATCACTTAACTTGATTCAAAAGAAACGCGTATAAAGTATGTATACGTAATATATTAAAATGTATGCTGAATTCATTTTAATTTGTTAGTATATTCTAATAAAAAACAATATAAATTATAAGTAATTTATTTCATTATTTTGTCATAGGAATATTTGTAAATATAATTGCTAATATTTATCTAAATATTTTATTTATGAAATAATATAATAATGCGGATCCATGAGTATAGTTTTATTTCAATACAAATTATTAAATAAAAGATCCATGTAAATTGTATTCAATTCCTAAAAAAATCACCACATTCACAAAACACACCACACACCACTCATTCATACTAGCAAATATTAAAAATAAACCATCATCATTCTCCTACTCTTATCCCAATTACTTGGGGTCGATACAATATGTACCTACTCTTCTTTCATAGTACATATTGTAAAAGTTATTAGCAATAGTTTTATGACCGGCCGTCTGCCAGACGTCAACCCTCCTTGGCTATATAATTGTTGACCAAACGGCATCAGATGGAGTTGGTCTAGTTCGTTATAATGCTCTTAGTCGTCTTTTACGACATCCACGAGCAAAGTAAGGGTTAGTAGTATTCGTAGCCGCTACCACATAGCAAAAATATAAAAATAAAACATAATACTAAAAACTAAGTTTAACATATTAAACATAAAGACATATGTACATATAGATATTCTAAATTTTAAAAATAGAAACTATCACAGTCACGTTGACTTCTCGTTATTTGATTCCTTTGCAGATATGTATAGAGCAGTATAGATAGGTAATTGAATTGCTAGCTCGCACGTCGGCATCACGTGCACGAAGCCCAAGGGACCGAGATCCGACAATATTTTGTTTTATCTATTTTTGATGGCGACTTCAGGGTTAATCATCAGAGCAGATTTGATAGCTTGTGGTTCATTGTAGTTATCAAAAAATCTCAGGCGTTACGATGTACTTAAAGCAAAGTGGTTTGTGATTGTTGTTTAGATATAATAAGTAATTTTTATAACATTTTTCAGTAGCAAATAACTTTTTTAACATTTGACACTTAATAGATTTGCTAGATTTTGCTTGTGTTAGAATATTACATTCATTCCACAAGTTAAATAGTAATGCATAGATATTTAAGTCCGAAATAAAAACATTATATCTAAATATTTTATGATAATATTACATAAGAGAGCGAGTAGGTATGAAAGAGTGTATTGGTGTAAAGATGGGAAAGGGAATGCTCCGATGGTTCGGACATGTATGTTGAAAGACAAAGACAACAACGTTGAACGAACGTCTGGTTAAGAAGATATACAATGCGAAAGTAGAAGGATGTAGGTAGGTAGATGATGACTTGCATCGGAAATCCCGCATAACCCTTATTATCACTCAGTAGAGAGGTACCCATTAGATACAAAGGTATTTTTCGCGTAAGAAAAAAGACAGCAGTCAGTTTCAACTTTTAAGTTGCTAAAAATTAATACGCGAAAGGGAATGCTCCGATGGTTCGGACATGTGGAAAGAATGCCAAACGTCTGGTTAAGAAGATATCCAATGCGAAAGTGGAAGGATGTAGGTAGGTACCGGGGGAGACCGAGACTCACCTACCTAGACCAGATTGGTCACGTACTGAAGGAAAGTGGAGTCAAGAGTCTCCGAAACCGGCGAGCGTGTATGAAGAGAATTATGAATGTTGAGGAAGCCAGTGAAGTATGCAAGGATAGAGTTCTCTGGCACTCTGTTCTCTCTGCCTACCCTGCAAGAGATATGGCGTGATGATATGTATGTATGTATAATATTACAAAAAGCATAATTGAAAGTTATTCTTAATATAATATTTCTATTTTTAAAATACATATCAAGTTTCATTGCGTTCAAGAAAAATAAAAGATTATTTTCTCCGACTCATTGACCGTCAACAAAAGTCAAGACTGATCAAACAAAAAGCTACACAAAATACAGCAAAACGAAACCATAAACGTATTTCATGCAGTTATGTTGAACAAGTAAAAATCGACAAGGCAGCATAAAAAGAACGCTTTATTATTTACTTAAACCGTAGCGAGTTACGGTATAGTATTTTGATAAGAAAGATCAGTTGTCGGGAGCAAGTTTTGTTACGACATCGTCGGCCCAGCAATACAGGCGTTAAGTAGTATACTTAGCCCGCTTCACTTGCCAATAAAAGTAGCTACTTGCAACAAGAAATATAGTTAAGCCACCGCGAAATCACTACAAACCTTTTAAGCCTGAGATAAAATAGAATACTTTTAAGTTTTTTGTTTATCGTAGGTAATATGATCGAATCGCGATGTTAAATATAAATTACTCTCGTTATTTATACTTTTTACGGTGGAGATTATTTCGAAGTATTTCTTTTTTATCTGAAAGGTTAAATTAATAAGTACTACATGAAGTATTCAATAAAACATACTATCATCGTCATCATTATCCTTCTGTTATCAACGCAATCTGTACTTCTATTACATCGTGTATATTGTAGGTATGGATAATAATTTTAATACCGGTCGCCTGCCCAACGTCAACCCTCCTTGGTTAAGTTGTTAAGTAGATGGTTAAGTAGATGGCATCAAGTGAAGCTCGTAAGAGAAAGAGAGGCTTTTAGTCGTTTTTTACGACATTCATGAGCAAAATCAGGAAAAATAAACATATAATAAAATTTACTATCATCATCATCATCATCTCAGCTCATACATGTCTCACTGTTGGGCTCAAACCTCTTCCATAATGGGAGGGAAATTGACCTTCTATACC
The DNA here is from genome assembly GCA_905163515.2 of Lymantria monacha. Classification (NCBI taxonomy): domain Eukaryota; kingdom Metazoa; phylum Arthropoda; class Insecta; order Lepidoptera; family Erebidae; genus Lymantria; species Lymantria monacha. The sequence goes on along the minus strand of LR991094.1, from coordinate 18,304,765 downwards.
ACGCCGGTCCAACGTGTTAGTATAGGGTTTTGTTTCGAGCTTTCCCGTCTCTTGCATATACATTATACATATATGATTTTATATCCCTTAGTCGTCTTTTACGATCATTCACAGGTAAGATAGGGGGTGATGAACTTCTTATTCTTACTTCTTCTTCTTCAACTTCATATTCTTCTTGTTACTCCGCCATCACACAGAGAAGTGTTGAGAAGAAGAAGTAAAGAAAATTAATTTACTATAGTGAATGTTTATTTGTCTGTGATACAAACAACATTAAAACAGTGAAAAATCTTGTAAAAAAAATATAGATCAAATAAAAACACGGAAAAAGGTTTTACTTGAAAATTATTAGCAATATGATTTCGTGTACAAGAAAAGTCAATATTCGCGGTCAAAGTATGTAGGTAGGTAACTGTCAAACCTTTTATGGAGATAACGTTACAAATTGGATAAGCCCTGTCATTACCAATATTCTGGCATGTTGCCCGGAACACGCCACCCGCCATAATTTAGATTGTTTTGTGTATCATTTCAGCATCGAAACCGATAAAATTTTATGGTTATAGTGCACCATATGCTCATATACCTCGTGTTGTAAATACTAGGTCTAAGCATAGTGTTATTTATTATGAAACAACAAGAAATTATTTGTTGTTTGTAGTGCCGTGCTTATCTATTCCATTTACGAGGTCATTATAGTTTTTCCAATACAGTAGCTTTTTTTATTACTTATGATGGCAAACGAGTAAGCAGCGCACCTGATGGTAAGTATTAATGCCTATGGACCTTTGCAATACCAAGGGTACAGCAAGGTCACTGCCTACCAATAAAAATCCTAAACCTACTCAGATAGTTGGGCTGTCAGTTCTCTCGCTCACTGAATAAAACGCAATAGCACATCGCCACTGTTCAGATGTCGACTTTTTGCGAGAGTATGGTACTATCCTGGACGTTTTTTTCTTTTCTTTTTTTTAATAACAAAAAAACTGACCAGCCATCGGCTGTAGACCGATAACTGTCAACAATGTAGCCCTACCACTATTTCGTTGTAGTGTATAATACTGTAGATGAAAGCGATAGCATTCATCGAAAAAGGCGTAATCAAAATTTAATTCAAATCATTACGTTATGTAAATTTTGAGTACTAGGTAATAGAGCGACCTTATTATCGTTTATAGTTTCAGACCCTAGTACTAGCAACCGATTATATTAAGAACAATATTTGTTATCAAGTTACGACGATGAGGGTAGAAAGTAAAAAGTTTTGCTCCTAAGAGCTAGATAAGGCTTAGTATCTATAGAGAAATTCTGACTACAAAATACAAATCAAATAATATTTGACTAGAATAAATATTTTTTACTTTTATGGGATTATAAGCATCAGCCCTCATTTCTTTCCTTGGGGTGTAAGAAATAGCTAAGTAATGTAACTAAATAAACACTCAAAACAAAATCCTTTACCAATTTCTCAATCCATTTGCTTATATTTTTTATTGCTCTTGGTGGCAAACGAGTAAGCAACCTAATGGTAATTGTTACTATCGCGCATGAACCTTTGCAATACCAGGGTATAGCTAGACCGCTGTTTACTAATAAAAAACCCTAAACCCACTCAGAATGTTGGGCTGCCGGTTCTCTCGCTCACCGAACGATGCACAGCAGCATATTGCCACTGCTCAGGCGTAGATTTTCTGCGAGAGTGTGTTGCCAACCCGGACAGACTGGCCTGCAGCTGTTGACAGAAAATTGCCGACAGTGTAGTCCTATCCACGGAGCTAACTTTGTATTTGCTCCTATCACTAGAATATTAAAATAGCTTGATTTCACACTCATTGTATAAAAGTAGCGAAATATAATTACACTATCTATTAAATTACAATATGTCCAACTTATATACGTTAAAAAAAAAAAAAAAAAACAACTATGGTTTTTTTTTTTTTGGGCTATGGTCGGCGCACCACTCCATCCGGGGTGACAGAGGGGCGTAAGCACGCACACCCGTAACCCACCCGTGACGTCGCCTTCGTCGTTGGGCCGACCACCGGAGCAGAGTGACTTGACATCAGTGGTCGGCCCGACGGATATAGTTGGTATGCAATAAACAGCACTAGATCACTTTTACAATAGTTCCAATACACATATATTAAGATATGGTGATTAGACTTGTGTAGCTCTTAATTATTGAAAGAGCAAAAGTCACTTACTCCAATGTAATATTTCACTGGTTCACCTAATTTATAAACATGTTAGTAACTTATTAATGAGTTTAGTATCCAATTAAAACTCGGTATAATTATAGTAATACTATAGTGTTACTAAGTTACTAGGTAGGTTAATGAGCGATAGAGATATGTGAGCTAAATACGGGAGAGAGATATGAGTCACTATTTTACCTCAGTGCTAAGGAGTTTTCTAAGTTATTAAACAAATAAGCGATATGAAATGTGAACGAGAGATATGTATGAATTATCTTACAATTCAATTCACTTTTGTCTTTTTAATTTGTCAAATAAACTAGTGATAAACAATTAATTTAAAAAATGATTTTTAGTTTACCGATACTATTTGTCCATGATTGGGTAATGTTTAATCATCATCCATTAATTGGTGATTAAGTCTAAAATATTCAGATTAAAACAAATTACGCTCAGTATAAACACTACAACTCACATTTACAAACAAATCTTATTTGATCAAATTTACAGGAACAACGTATTGTAGGTTTTTTTTAACATTACGTAAGTGGTGCTTATCATCAAAATTTACTTTTAACCAACCAAGCACACATATTACTTTCACAAGCTGTCCAAACACAGCGCACAAATATTTTTACAAAGCTTATAGAAACTCGTTCGGAAGGGAACACGGTCATATAAGTTATGCATTAATAGTAAGGTAACTTAAATCAATATTATTGTAAGCGAAACTTTCTTAGAATAGGTACGTACAGGTAGGTAATAACTGTTCGCTATGTGTAACTTCAACACAGTAGAGAAGACAAATATTGAGTCAAACTTAGTTTCTTGGTACAGACGGGCCGAGACCAATGTTAATTAATTATTTAACTCTCACTTCAAATAATACCTATTTACTTTTTGAATTCAATTTATGAATTTAATTTGATCTATTACACTTGGTTTTATAGCTTTATAATATTAATCAACTATTTGAATTTACTATTCAAACGTCCATTCATGTTTCGACGTTCACTATTGAATATAGAGCCACCCAAGAGTGCATAATAATGCTGTAATGGTTACGCTTTTTAGTTGGTGGCTAGGTTAGTTGGTGTTATAATAAATTTAATTTGTGTGGTAATAGAGAATACTATTCACCACCTCATTCCCTGCCGGTGGGTGTATGCAAAATATGACTAAGGGATATAATATATTGTATTGTATCCTTTATTGATAACAAAGTTATGAGTTTATTACTTAGGTACTAATTCACTAATTTTATAATAAATTAATTAAATCTAATTTACGTCAATGCAATTTACGTACATAATGTAAAATTTGAAATTTTGATATTTTTTTTTTATATATGGAACTTCAGATATATCTATTAACATATTTCGGGTAATATTTAAAATATATGTATATAATAAAGAAAGAATACTCGAAATGAAACCTATAAGCAAACGTCTGTCCAGAGCGGCATAGTAAGGGAACTTTCCCTTGTGTTGTATATACTTTATTGTGGAGGAGGTTCGGGCCCAGTAGTGGGAGGTATATAAGCTGAGATAATGATGGTGATAGATTATGTAGTTGTTGCATGTCCTACATTAAAAAGAGCTACATAAAAATAAATCTAAACTATTGCAATCGGCATTATAATTTAACGCATATTATAATTTAACGCATATTGTAGATATATATGCGATTTATTTCGAGTTCAACGAAATTTGAAATATTTATACTACATACACTTAGAAAGTATTTATTCATTTTATTACAAAGTTGTTAAGAGTATTTTACCTGATGGAAACTGTCAGTTGAACATTACAATTTAATCAACAGCGTAATTTTTCAATTGAATTAGTCTACATATTTTCAATTATAATATCTAAATTAAATATATATACAGGCCTAAATATAACAATAAATTGTGAAAAAAAAAATAGTATTAAACTTATCATACCATCTTAAGCTATTTATTTGAATAAAACAAGATTTTTCCATCCGTCCATCCATCAGCCCGTAAATGTCCACTGCTGGATTGGACATGGGCTTCCCCACGAGAATACCACTCAAAATGGTCCTGTGCCACCTGCGTTCAACGGTTTTATGCGACCTTTATAATATCGACAGTCCACCTAGTGGGGGTCGTCCTACCGTTCGATTCATGATCGCCACTCGAGAACCTTTCTTCCCCAACGGTTGCCAGTTTGACGAGCGATGTGGCCTGGCCATTGCCACTTCAACATGCTAATTCTTCTGGCTATGTTGATTACACCCGTTCTTCTACAAATTTCCTTATTCCGAATTTTATCACGTAGAGAATTACCGAGCATATGCTCGTTATCTCTCTCCATAGCACGCTGAGCAACTTTGAGCCTTTTTATGAGGCCAACATTTATTTTACAATAACAAATACAACAGATATTTGTTTTGTTTACCCAAATTCACATGTTTATAATTGCTTAAAAACTGCTTTAAAAAATGAATTAATTTATTAAATTTATAAATAGCATAATGATCTAAATAGTATTACGTAAGAAGTAACATTCCCATGAAGAACAGATTTTACAGTGTGATCTACTAATAGTTGTTCTAAATCAGGGTGTTTTGCCTTAAATACACATTTGTAGATCTGCCGCGCTACATGAAGATATTCTTTAATATGGGATATAGATTAAAAAAAAGAGAAAGCTAATTTATTTGTAGTCTTCAAGCAAAATAATGTCACCATCAATTCTATGTCGTTGTTAAAAACTCATCGTTACAATGTAGTCACGAAATGCACGATTGTTGAATGTGTTAACTAAAATTTGCATAGTTTGACGGAACTTTGTCGTGGAAGTTGTACGTCAGTCCCACATAGCACGACCAACTCCAGCTACCGAGAATTTTAATAATTTGAATTGCTTATATAATTAAAGCTGAGGGTTGAATGCTGAGTTCAAGTTCTTTGCATTGTAATGCATACTTAATACTACTATACTTAAACTTTGAGTGATATTTTTTTTGTATCCAACTAAGTAGTAGATGGCGATAATAATTTAAAGTAATATTAAATTACTTTGGCCGCATTTGGCGCGTAAACTATTTCACATATTCAGCAATATTGGCTTATTATATCATACTGGCCAGATGAATTGGCATAGAGTTTGGTATTTGATATTGACATAGCACATCTTACGTACCTTAGTTTTCTTTTAAACATTCTCGGAAAAGGAAGAATTGAAAAGATATTTTATTGTTTATAATTAGCGGCAATGGGTTGCTAGGGGGCAAAATATTATTTTGAAGTTTGGTTTCCTACGACTTGAGACTATTGCGAGTTAAGATTTGCAACTTAATTACGCCATTCTATATCATAGGCTTCTCTAGATACTATGCATATGAATATAGTTAGGGATCCATTAACTTATTTGCCAAGTACGACACCGATGTGATCATCAGCTCCCTTAAAATGCGACGTAATATTTTATTTTTATACAAAGACGGATTTTGAATACATTGGATGATGAATACAATGTGATTTACCCTTCCGTATAAAAAAGTAAAAATTGTCTGAGGTATTACCAGGAAAATAGGTAATAACTGTTGGAAAACTAAGATCAACTACGATAACCAACGTGGCTAACAAACGTAGCGATTATTGTCTTTGATGAAGCACATAACCAGCGATGGATGTCAATAGGTTGATCAACAAATCAATGGATTGTATTCTTGGTTGCTCACTATACAAATTCATTATAACGTGTAAATTTTGCTGTCCAATTCTACATATGTAATTCATGACTATTATTGCACCTATGCCAAATCTTACACATAAATATATTATAATTTAATCAAGATTATTGTACACCTAGTAGCATTTATAGATATACAGTAATCAACGTTAAATCAAATATCTGGATGTTTGGCTTTGAAACTAAAACCCCAATTCCAGCTTGATATAAACGAAGACGGTATGTCTAAAGTGAATGAGCAATAAAACAAATCCCAAATAAGCTCGGAGGCCTTCGCAAGTGAGACTGAGCGAAAAATTTGTAGTAGGTACTATATCTACTTTATCCCGCCATGGTTGCTTGGAGAATAAAAGAAATGAGCATCAGTTTATCGCATTAGATTTAGATGCAAAATACAGGTTAATTTTGCGTAAGAAATAGATAGGGGTAATATTATTTTAAGATTTACAATATGTACGTATGTATTAACAATACTGATTCATAATTTATAAAATAAAATATGCTATATATTATTACATATAAATACAATAAGAATTTAACACCTAATCACCATTCTCCTACTCTTATCCGAATTTCTTGGGGTCGACGCAATATGTAAACGTACATAATGTAAAAGTTATTGGCAATAGTTTTATGACCAGCTGCATGACTGACGGCAATAATTACATTCCCAATGAGGGATCCTTGGGAATGTAATTATTGACTAAACGGCATCAAGTGGAATTGTCCCAGGCCGATAATTATATCGGCTAAAAAAATATGGCTCGACCCACAAGTAAGTGCCTACTGACTTAACTGCTAGAGCACCAATTGTTATCTTCATATCATATTGGAATTAGAGAGCGACTTACTCCACATACCTACCATAAACAGTTTTACTAAAGTCAATAAAAGTCAATATTTCAAAATTAAAACAAAATCATTAAAATGACAATTTAACAAATTATGACGCCTTAAAATCTTATGCTGTATGGCTACGAATTCTATCAGCCCTTACTTTGCTCGTGGATGTCGTAAAAGACGACTAAGAGTATTATTAACTCTTAGTCGTCTTTTACGACATCCACGAGCAAAGTAAGGGCTGATAGAATTCGTAGCCATACAGCATAAGATTTTAAGGCGTCATAATTTGTTAAATTGTCATTTTAATGATTTTGTTTTAATTTTGAAATATTGACTTTTATTGACTTTAGTAAAACTGTTTATGGTAGGTATGTGGAGTAAGTCGCTCTCTAATTCCAATATGATATGAATAAGAGTATTAACTCTTAGTCGTCTTTTACGACATCCACGAGCAAAGTAAGGGCTGATAGAATTCGTAGCCATACAGCATAAGATTTTAAGGCGTCATAATTTGTTAAATTGTCATTTTAATGATTTTGTTTTAATTTTGAAATATTGACTTTTATTGACTTTAGTAAAACTGTTTATGGTAGGTATGTGGAGTAAGTCGCTCTCTAATTCCAATATGATATGAAGATAACAATTGGTGCTCTAGCAGTTAAGTCAGTAGGCACTTACTTGTGGGTCGAGCCATATTTTTTTTCATTTTATTTGGGAAAAATTACATCCTATTCGAAGAGCATCATAATTCAGCCTTATGCTATATATTGCTCGCCGTAAGCCTCCTTCATACTACGCCATAAGGTGTAGTCCTATGCCGCCCGTATCCAAAGACTACCAGCACCGAAAATGAGCCCGTAGAATAGCGGATCTAATGTAACTGGAGACCGATTCTATTTTGTTGCTCATTTAAGGAAATTAGTACCGTAATCACGATACTTGGCAGGCAGATTGGCGATTGCAGTGAAGTGTTAAACGTTTCTTAGGAGAAAGCTGCTGCCCGCTCCCTTGGCGAACTAATAAAGCTGATTTTTAAGACGCACACACGAAAGTAAGGGTGACAACAATTGTATTCTTATCACGTCGCCACACAAGGTATCGTATAAAATAATATATTCTTATAACGAAGGGCTTCAAACTAAAGCCATTGCTTACTAAACGTTTTTATCATCATTCGTTCATTCGAGAGTAGTAACTCTTATCCCAATTACTTGGGGTCGATACAGTATATACTTTTATTTCATAGTAAATATTGTAAAAGTTATTGGCAATAGTTTTATGACCGGCCGCCTGCCAAACGTCGAACCTCCTTGGGAATGTAATTGTTGAACAAACGCCATCAGAAGGAGTTGGCCTAGGTCTTTATAAGGCTCTTAGTCGTCTTTAACGACATTTACGAGCAAAGTAAGGGTTGGTAGTATTCTTAGCCACTACCACACAGCTCTTGCTTACTAAACGTTTTTTGAACAATTATATATAAAAAGAATATTTCACAAAACTTAGGCAGGCCTGCTGTAATTGGATATTCTCGGTGACGGACGCATTGCAATCCCACGATGACAATATGTAACTGTAAGATTTTGAAATTAGATAAGAGCCATAGTAATACTGTTTTCTACAGAAATAAACATGACTTATGAGTGTGTTACTGCCACCTTTGCAATACCAGGGTTACACTTTTGCAATAAAAACCTCAAACCCACCCTGAAAGTTGGGTTATCCTAAGCCTCTCTTGCTTACCGAACGAAGCGCAACAGCAGATTGCCACTGCTCAAACTTTGATTTTCTGCGAGAGTATTATACTACCCCGGACGAACTTGACTGCAGCTGTAGACAGAAACAGCGTGTACTTAGCAGTATTAAATAAAAAAAATTAATAAATATTTTATTCTAAAAATTAATATGTTAATTTTACCTTTATTAAAATTTATAAATCAAAATATACAAACTGCCGCAAACGGTAGCACAGTAACTTTGTGAAGTCATGCCACCCTTTAACGGGTATATTTATCAACGATAAAGATCATGCTGATTCTTGATTGTACCTACTAACCAAATTTAAATGCATAATAAAATATGGTAGCAAGCTTTCATTAGCTCAGCATTCGTGTATAAACTCAAGCGGATACGCTGACTTGAACCTAACCTTTGCTTTTATGATCGCTATAAAATTTCAAATTTCGCTACTCAGCGTTGTTAAAAGTCAACTGCACCTTTGTTTACTGTCGATAGCGTGTTTAATTTTTATTAATCCACTTAATTTACGAGCTGAAATGTACGCGTCTTCCATATTTTATAAGATCGTTTCATATTTTCGTGAGACAACATTTTACGACATGCATTTTTACTACTGGGTCATTAATTTTATTAAGAATGGTAATATTATAGTATGCTTTTAAGGGTTCATATCAGCACCTAAATAAATACTTAACTATAATTTATTTCATATTTCTCAATTCTAAAAGGCTTTTTGTTATTATAAGGGCTACATTAGTTCAGTCGGAATTGTCACTGAAGTTGTTAGCAACCGTGGTAGCTTAAAAAGAAACTAGCACGAGTACCACGCTCTCATGAACTCATAAAATAGTGATAGGACCACGCTGTTGACAGTTTTCTGTCTACAGCCGCGGACCTCTCGCAGAAGATCGACGTCTTAGTAATGACAATGTGCTATTACGCTTCTTTTGGTGAGCGAGAGAGCGGGAAACCCAACTGGGTAGGTTTAGGAATTTTATTGGTAGGCAGCGGCCTAAGCTAGACCCTTGGTATTGCAAAGATCCATAGGCGGCAGTGACACTTACCATCATGTGTGCTGCTTGCTCGTTTACCACCATAAGCAATAAAAAAAATTCATATCAAGACTTCAGTAATTTTCATTTCATTTTGGTTTTAATAAGATGTATTCATATTAAATAATAGAAATTATTATAAAGTAATAATCAGCTTGACTTCAACTGAAATTTGACCTCAACATGGACCTAAGTACAATAGGTTCATGTTGAAGTCAAGTTTCCTTACCTCGTTGAACCAGTTGTTAGACCAGCCCAAACTCTATATAACAAGCCTCTCTATAACGAATTATTTAATATAGATAATATTTGATAATTACCTTGAGTTTCGTTACATAGATGTTATATATGAATAAATTTATTACACGTAATTATCAGTACCAAGTTATAATAATCAAACAAATACATTAAATTTTGTTATACACTATTTGTTGATATATGCATATGACATCTATGTAAAAGAAACCATAAGCAATAGAAAAAAAAATGAAATGTTATCAGACTTTAATAAAAGGGGGCCAAATTTGTAAGTAACAATAAAATATTGTTATTTTTAATAAGATCAGGTATTTGTGAAATTACACTAACTACACTCTATAATTAAATAGCTCACACCAATGTTGCTGCCGAAAATAAACAATGATATGAGTCTCACAAACAGTTAGTTAGTCAAATCAAGACTAGTAAATAGCACTGATGAATAAGTTCACGTACGTCCCACTGATTCACCGTATAATTTTTAGTACCAAATAATAGAGTGCCAAGTCTAATGGCGTTAACTGACGACAACAGCCAAACGTCAATATAATGTAAGTTTTCAGGACTCGTTTCCAAACTCCGAGGCATCACTTCAGCGTAGTTATTATTATCATCATCACTACTCTGCTCTTATCCCAATTATTTTGAGGTCGACGGAAAATATACTGTGCTTCTTTTATACATATTGCAATAGTTTTGCTAATAGTTTTATGACCGGCTGCCAGCCTGATGTCACTCCTTTTTGGGAATATAATTTTTGTCTAGATGCATCATCAGATGGAGTTGCCCTAGGGCTATATCTACCTTTTAGTTGCCTTTTAATCTTACACTACCAACTCTTTCATTGCTCATGGTACCTAAAGAGTTGATAGTGTTCGTAGCCGCCACCACATAACATTTGCATATAAAATTTATAATGAAGAATGCAAAGGAAGTATAGCTGAGCTAAATATATTAAAACTAAAAATCGGCCAAGTGCGAGCTGTACTCGCGTATGAAGGGTTCCGTATCTATAAAAACCTCTTTTATTGTATGGAAGCCCCTTTAATTATTTATTTTATTTTAATTAATTACATTTAAAGAGTACATAAAACTAAATATTCTGTGAATAGTTAAAGCGTCTACCTGTCACCGTTATTAGTATCGAGCAAGAAACGCTAAAAATATCAAGTTTGTTGTATGGGAGCCCGCCTTAGATATTTATTTTATTTTTAGTATTTATTGTTATAGCGGCAATAGAAATATATCATCTGTGAAAACTTCAATTGTCTAGCTATCACCGTTCTTGAGATACAGCCTGGTGACAGACGGACGGACAGCGAAGTCTCAGTAATAGGGTCCCGTTTTTACCCTTTGGGTACAGAACCCTAATTATCTATGAAGCTCTCAGTTTTTTGATAATGTTGATAAAATAAAGCAATATTTGATGAGTCACATAGTCAACTAACAATGTTTGTACGATAACGTTTGAGTCATAAAAAATGTAACAACATTCTTGAATTATTAGAAGCAGGGGAGACATATTTCTATCACTCACCAAGACATTAGAAATGATAACTGATATAGTCGTAATAATAAGAAACAAAAAGTGTACATACTTTGAGATTGGTCTCTTCGTATATGGACTGAAGCATTATTTAAATATTTATAAAATATGATTAACTCAATAAGTTTTTAAATAATTTAGAGAATGTATACATTATTTATATATATGTTCTTTTATATATATCTACATAAATACTACATATATATGTATATTGCTAACTATGCAGGTAGATGCCCTCAAAGAATACATAATCGTTGTTCAGATATTGGTAAAATTAATTAATATCCCTTAGTCGATTTTTACGATCACCCAGGAACAAGGAAGGGGTGGTGCATCGTATTCTTTGAAGGACGTAACACAGGAGCTATTTTTTTATAAAAAAGTCAGTACATACATACATACATATCATCACGCCATATCCCTTGCAGGGTAGGCAGAGAGAACAGAAAAGTCAGTAAAGAAATTATAATCGATTAACCCGCTGAGTTTCTTGCTGGATCATCTCAGTGGCGGTTACCTTACGTTTCGATCCGGTTGTAGTTAATTCGTTTAATTTAAAATATTAAAACTGACAATATGTAAGTGCCCTCGTAGGGTTAATACATAATAAATGAATATGAATTATTATTTAGTCACGACACGGAAGATAAAAACGTTAGATAAAATATAAAAATAGTTGTACTGTTACTACGCCTAAACTCAAAATAGATAAATTATCCCACATACATATAACCCGTGGCAATTGTCAGCTGTGTACAAACGTAAAAAGTTTAGCATCACGAATGAATGCGAGCAAGATCGGCTGAAGTTTCGTTACTGTTGTAAACGTATAGGAATGATTTAGATGAGTTATAAAAAAGTTTTTAATATGTAACGCCTGAATTCAAGTTATATGATTAATCTATTTGTAACCTTTAAGTTTGAGCAAACAATACTAAACACATATATCCATTTATGACTGACGACATCTTAAAAGTCGCAGGAAGTCGTTGGATGCAAGAGGCACAGGACTGTTCTGAGTGGCATTCTCGTGCGAAGATGTCCAACAGTGGACGTCTATTGGCTGTTGTATGGATATCCATTTATATTTAGTATTAGGTTTCTTATTCTCTATCTATATCTCTTATACGTGTGGTGACAGAGTAAGACTATAATTCACAAGCCCCTATCTTACTCGTGGGTGATCGTAAGAGACGACTAAGGGATATAAAAGGCATATAACATCTATGCAAGAGAAGGAAAACTCGAAACAAAACCCTATACCAACACGTTTGACCAGCGTGGTATAGTAGGTTAATTTAACTCCCATTATGGAGGAGGCCTAAGCCCAACAGCGGGACATATATGGGCTATGATGATGATGATGAATAAGTTTCTTTAATTAGCTATAAATATTATTTAAAAGTATTATCGTAAATAGAATACATATAAAGAAATATTGTGGCGTAATCTTGGTCCTTTTTTTGTTGTTACTATGTATGCTATTGTTTTTATAAGACTTTAGGTTCATAACATTATGTATATCTCTATAGTTTGTCTGATATAAGAAAGAATCTATAGTCCAATGAATTGCTGAATTTTATAGTCATACATCACCATCATCTATAAGCCTATTAATATTCATTATTAGATATAGGTCTCACTAAAAATGGGATATTGCCAATCACCACGGTTGTCAGACAGATTGTCTATCGCAGAGGTGGTGTAAGTTTTTTCAGGAGAGTACTGCTGCCCTGTCTAATCAAAATCCCTCAACCGGTTTTTAAGACTTATATAGAAACTAAAAAAAAAAACAGAAGAGTCTCAAGCCTCTCTCTCTCTCAAGAGTCTCCGAAACCGACGAGCGTGTTTGAAGAGAATTATGAATGTTGAGGAAGCGAGTGAAGTATGCAAAGATAGAGTTCTCTGCCACTCTGTTCTTTCTGCCTACCCTGCAAGGGATATGGCGTGATGATATGTATGTATAGAAACTAGGTTCTGCCCGCGGCTTTGCCCGCGTATAAGGTTACTTTTCTAAAGTTTTTCATCCCCTACTTCTATTTTACCCCTTAAGGGTAATTTATTTTTTAGAAACTCAATATCCTAAAAATAAGTTTCAAGCTTCTGGCTTTAAAAATGACGATACTTCCTTATAACTTTTCATCCCCCTTTATAACCCTTTTTTGCATTAAAAAGTAGCCTATGTTCATTATCAGGCTCTAGACTGTCTGTATACCAAATTTTATTTAGATCGGTTCAGTAGTTTTGGCGTGAAAGAGCGACAGACAGACAGAGTTACTTTCGAATTTATAATATTAGAAAGGATATAGGATAGTAACATATTATATTCTTAACCTGTCTACACACGGGTAGGAAATTTTACAGAACGTATTTGAATTTACCATGTGGTCACAAAGGATATGCTTCACCTACCTCTTTTATTGCCCATAAGTATTTTAAAAGTTAATTACAGGATATGAGCTGATTACATCTTTACAAGAGATGGGAAAATCGAAATAAAAGCTTAAATTAAGGTAGATAAAATTAACTTACCAACTCGTCTGATCAGTGTGGTATAGTAGCTCAATTTCCCTTCTATTTTGGAGGGAGCCAACCTAGTAATGGCATATACCGGGTGTAACAGAGAATGAAACTGCTGGTCAGAAGGATGGTAGGTAATGATGGTAGGAACCCATAACAAAAATTTTGAAGGGAAAATGTCGATTCGTTAATGAATTAGCAGCATTTAAAGTTTTCAATTTTGTTATCGCTTTTCCTTTGAAACTGAATGAAATGTACCAAGTAAATGATAAATAATCTGCTACATACTCATACTTTCTTAAATATTTATTAGAGCCTTAATAAATCAATGATAACGATCGTTACAGTATGACAAACGTCGCTTTTACAAACAGCTGACGAGTCAAAGACCTTGACATTTTCTCTTCAATTTTTTGTTATGGGTTCCTACCATCATTACCTACCACCCTTCTGACCGCTTGTTCCAATCTCAGTTACACCCGGTATATGAGCCAAAATAATTTTAGTTATGAATGTTTTAAAGCAATACTACGATGTGCGATATTTTTGTATTTATGTGATTAAAATCATTGTATCTTAAATAGGTACCTAAATGTGCTCAACATGTCAATAAAAAATACTTTAGAAATTAATCAATTACACCACTCTTAACGCCATCTAACGGACTTCTGTAAAACTAATCATCAATACCTTCTGAGAGTAAACAGAAAATTTCTATTGTAATTCTGTGGTAACGAAGTTTTTTTCCGTATGATGACGGAGTAAGAATTCAATTCACCATCCCTTATCTTACCTGTGGGTGATCGTTTAAGACAACTAAGGGATATAAAACGCATATAACATCTATGCAAGAAAAGGAAACCTCGAAACAAAACTCTATACCTACACGTCGGACCAGCGTGGTATAGTAGATCAATGTCCCTTCAATTATGGAGGAGGGTCGAGCCTAACAGTGGGACATATATAGTAGTAATATAATAATAATATAAAGTAAGTAGATGATTGTATATGGTAAATTACAGATTTATAAATGTAAATTTAGTACATTAATAACAGAAATGACCTTTTAATTATATTCTCAATATTACCTTGAACATTATCAGTCTCAATTGTAATGAGATCAGCTTCCAAATTCAACCAGTTTCGATAAGATACTTATCAATTTTTTACGAAAATATTATCGTAATGAGACCTTTGCATTCCAACGATTGAGCAAACCAATAGCGTGTATTCTCTCTCTCTCTCTCTCTCTCTCTCTCTCTCTCTCTCTCTCTCTCTTTCTCTCTCTCTCTTTCGTGCCACGTTATTCGTGTCGCGTTTCATCTGTAAAAAAATTACCCTCATGCGCGCAAAGAAGTTAAACTTTAAAATAAATGTGGCGCGTAACAGAAAAACGTAACATTTTATTTCTCCCATACGTCAATAAAGAAGTTTCACTTCAAAAATAAATAAATAATTTAAGGGATTTATAATTACATATTCCTCTCTCGAAATGAGGTATTAGTACAATTTCGCAGAATTTGTAGTACTGGTTATTTGTCACATTTAAAATACAATGTGCATGAAGCTCACTGATCTCATCCCGAGGGTTGGCCATGAAGGGTATGCATGCTACATCAGCGTTGCGGTTAACCGGCGTGCGACGGACGCGACGTGGCGTCATACGGTGTAATTGATGACTGCCTGGCGAGTGACGTCATATTATTTATATATTAAAAGGTCAACCTTATACCTGAAGTTTTGTAACTTAATTATATTTTTTTCATGAATATTAATTATATTTTGCTTTAAATCATGATAAAGCGTCAACAAGCTACAACTTAATCATGTTCACAGGCAATAAACAAGCTTACATAATAAATAGATATTTACTTATTACCTACATCAATATTAACTATACACAACTAACAATTGGAGTACGTTTTATAATCTTTTAATATCACAGCCGTATATATGATAGATAAAATTTAAAAGGTTGATGCAATATATTACTAAAGCAGAAAATTGATATCTGCATTCAACTCATTCATATTTATCTCTGCAAGGATTTCCTTCCAGAGAACATAGTAATGAATCTAATACACTAAGGCACAATATACGTTTTTATTAACGTTTTTATTAGCTGTGTGGTAGCGGCTACGAATACTACCAACCCTTACTTTACTCGTGGATGTCGTAAAAGACGACTAAGAACCTTATAACGACCTGGGCCAACTCCGAGATGCCGTTTGGTCAACAATTATATTCTTAAGGACCCTCCTTGTCTCGTCTGGCAGGCGGCCAGTCATAAACTATTGCCAATAACTTTTATAATATGTACTATGAAAGCACTAATTACATATTGTATCGAAACTAAGTAATTGGGATAAGAGTAGGAGAATGATGATGACGATGATTAACGTTCTTATTATTATTCATTTTAAGGATAATAATAATCTATTATTACTATTATAAAATTAGATTTTTTTATTACTATTATAAAATTTTATTTGTTGTTTATGTTTATTTGAATGATCTATAATGATATAGATTATACATTAATGGTTTTGTGCAATCACTGTTGTTATAGCAACAAATTACATTAACGTATTATGAATATTAATAATATTACAAGGGTTGTTGCATCACGGGCGGGTGCGACGTAAGAAGCGAGCCCTTTGTATGAAAGAGATCAGAATGAGATATGCAAGTTGGGATGGACTGCGTGAGGTATGACATGGATAGACAGGGAGTGACTGCAGAGATGACGTCTGATAGGACTGTATGGAGGAAGATGACATATTGCGTCGACCCCAAGTAATTGGGATAAGAGCAAGATGATGATGATGATGATGAATATTAATAATATTAATAATGCTATTAATGACGTGGAACAAAATAAGAGTTCACGCTATATAACACCATTAAATATGTCAGTAGTAAAATAAGCTCGCAAGTGAAATTGTTGGAATTTTTATTACAGCTAGTACATGACAAACAGAAGTTACATATATATAAACTCATTTTTGATTTTCATTCATATTTAAAAAGATACAATACCAAAAAGGTTTCAATCGTTTGCACACGTTACTGGCCGGTTTTAAAAATGCTGTGGTATTTAAAAAAGTACGTTCTAAATTCAATTTTTCATTTGATGTTCATTTTTACAGAAAACCCCTTTTTATCCTACATTTTTGGCGCGAAGTTCCAGAAGTTAACATCGACTTTCATAACTTTTATTCAATTTTTATCGATTAATTTCATATCCTTGACTGTCAAAGCTTTATTTAATGCTGTTTGGCTGTATCAAAAATGGTAGATAAAGTGGTAAAAGCTACCAAAATTATCGCGCTGCTTGAAGAGGGTTGCAGCCAATGTTTCGTGGCTAGGAGGCTAAATGTTAGTCGCTCGACAGTCCAAAGGACCTGGCAGCGATATCAGGAGACTGGTTCCGTCGAGAGAAGGCCTGGTTCTGGAAGAAAACCATGTACCCAACCACGGGATGATCGTTTTCTTGTGAGTCGCGCATTGAGAAATCGCAAATCTTCGTATGTGGATCTTAAGAACAACCTCCAAGAAGTAAGAAATGTGCATATTAGTCTAAGGACGGTCAGGAGGAGGCTTCTCGCTGCCAATATACGCAGTCACCGCCCGGCCCGCGGCCCCAAATTACTCCGTGAGCACAGAGTTCACAGGCTTAGGTTCGCTAGAAATTGTGAATCATGGACTCAAGACGATTGGAATAGGGTTTTCTTCTCTGATGAAGCCAGGATATCTCTGTTCGGTGAAGATCGACGTCGGCGAGTGCTAAGAAGACAAGGAGAACGCTTTGCAGAGGCATGTTTCGAAGAAATCACACCTTATGGTGGGGGCTCTGTTATGTTTTGGGCAGGAATAAATTCAATGGATCGTACAGAGTTAGTCTTCATTGAAAACGGCTCACTGACTGGGCATCGATACATAACGGAAGTTCTAATTTCTCATGCACAACCCGCATTGGCCGCTCTAGGTGAAGACTCGATTTTTATGGACGACAATGCTCGCGCCCACCGATCCCGCGATGTTAATGCGTATGTGCAAGAGGTCGGCATTCGTCGTTTGGATTGGCCAGCTCGAAGTCCCGACCTCAATCCCATAGAGCATGTCTGGGACGTTCTGAAACGGCGTGTGAGATCAGTACACCCGGCTCCGCAGACCATCAGAGAGCTGAAGAATGTGATTACTGCGGAGTGGGAACGTATTCCGCAAGCAAGTATCCGGGATATACTCGCTAGCATGCCCAGACGAATTCAAGCTGTGATTTTAGCTAGAGGGGGTCACACTCGATACTAAACATTTATCTGCTTTTACTTTATTAAAGAAAAACAAACAAAAAAACTTTTTTATTTTTACTTCATGAGCATATGCACTACTAGCGAATATACACTACTAGCGAGGTTTAGCATTATTTCCCATAAATTGTATCTAAATTTTATGAAATACTGATGAAAACGATTATTTTCTTATTAATTTACCAAATTGTGTGGATAAAACTACCTATAATTATCAAACAAAGAAATATTAACATTTGAAATGGTTCATTGCTTAGGTGCCCGTTTTTTTTTGCAAATGAGTGTATATATATATATATATATATATATATATATATATAAATATATATATATATCAGAAAACGTGGTCAATAAAGTATATGTAATGTTCAAACAATCTGATTCTCAATCGCTTCAGCTTAAGACTTAATCCATACTTAACTCATGCTAGGGCGTAAGCGTACAGTACAATGTATCACTAGATTAATGTGTGCATCTGTGACATTTGAGAGCCAATGTATACCTAAATTTACACTAGCCGGCTTCCTCATTACAATTGCATTGCCTAGGTTTTATTTAAAAGCTTAAAAAGAAATATTTTTATCAAATTACAGTTAGTGAGAAACTGTGATAATAAATTTAATTTCCAGCAAGTCGCTTTCCATCTTGCCGACTTGATAATTGTCGGCGATAATTGGATTTCCGGTCATAAAAATGTAAAAAAATTGCTTCGTTTCTACCGCCCTTTACCGCTGAATTCAGGGGTGTAGCTTATTTATATGCTAATGCAGCGCTGTAGAAATGCCACGCATGACTAAGGTGTTGCACCTGTCCAATTATAAGAACAACATTTTCCCCTATGTGCATTTTCATGGGATTTTCTGCATGAAAATTGAGCTAATTTTCGCCACGTCTGAATACCATCGCCGCTCGCAATATGTACAGCCGTAAATATTTAAGTTTTGTATGAGGTTTTGTGGAAATACTTTTCTATACTTCTATTACGAAATTACGTAAGAGATTTATTTGAATGTTTTTACTGAATCATTAACTAAGTGAATTCTCCTTGTATTTTTTTTTTTTAAAATTACATATTGATATTTATGTATTATCTTCTTACCATTATCTAGAATGCCATTTGTATTGGTGATGTTTCACCCATTCCCCTAGGCATTAGTATTCATGAAAGTCAGTCGATCGAGAAAAGAATTTTCGCAGCTCCGTCCAATCTTGACGAAGGCTGGACGGCGCAGAGTGGTTGCCATTTCCTCTCGCCCTTATTTTTTCTAACAACTTAATGGAGTCGTAAAGAATGAGCTGGTATTTCATTATAATGTTTTAACTTGGTCCGCTGGTGTAGCTAATTGTATGACATTTTAATATCTTTGCAAAATTTAGTTTTTACGACGTTTTATTCAAATATTGCGGAGTGTGCGGGTATATTTTTTTCTTTCTTTATCTCAAATAAGAAACATTAAACACTCCAAATATGTAAATATTTAGTAAGTAGACTAAATTAGTAGATTAAAATTATATTGATCCCTAAACTTTAATCGATTTTAGTCATGACTTCTTGGATTAATATTGCACTTTTGATTATTTAAAGTTCTTAAAAAATAACTGATATAACCTCTCGTATTTCTAATATCACAAATTTAAAATCATCACCGGGTGGCTCACTGAAGTAGACAGACGAACCGTATTAGTGGTTCGCCTAGTAATTGAACGGGGTAATCTGCAGTTCACATCATCCCGCCTTTCTTACAATCGGCATAGTAGAGTGCATTCAACTTATAGTGAACTAATAATAAGAAACTGTAAAATTATGACTAACTTCAAACTATAACAGCGATTTGATATCAAAAGAAACCTATACATTAAAATTATTTAGTTTGTGGAGATAACAAAGTAAACTGTAATGAAAAAAAAACATCGCTTTTGGAGAGCAAAACCAAGTCTCACATTACGATATATTAGTAATATTAATATTATTTAAATAGTTATTCCTAACATTAGAAAATTACATTTCATTTCAAAATTAGTTTCTTATTATAATACAATAATATTTAAAGGACAAACTTAAGGAACATTAAATTGTTTCTTACTCACGTCACAGATTTGGTTAGTTGGCTATGCAGAGGAGAACAGGGCATCTATTCAGAGCTCGCGTTCCCAACACAAGAATTTATCTAAAGCAAATCTCATTGTTCAGTAGATTCGCGGAGACGTGAGCTGAACTCGCAAGTAAGACGAATTCCCATCGAGTTGATTAAAGTTGTCAGGCTTGGAACGCGAGAGATGCAATTTAGCCACAACCGCGTCTCAGCGTCAATACCGTGTACTATGAACTAGATTGTTCCCAAGGCACATAAGGATTCAGTATTTTTTTATCATAATTGTGTTTTTGATAACATTTAAGCTATATCAATGATATCAACTCTTTAAGGAATTGCTATAGTATGTTTAGGTAGATGTAAAAAGTGTCATTCTTATGATGAAGGGTTTAGAATATGATTCATCACTACCGCTTACTTCCCTTTGGGGGTTCTAAAACTGGCTGAGCTACAGTATCATCAGAACAATGAGTAGCAGTACTCGCGTGGGAAACTGTTAACTTTAATTGTCATCAGTAATGCGCTTTGCTCAGGCTCCAGCATTAGGTAATTTCTCCACTTGGGAAAGCCTATGGCTCATATTTGACGTCGCTAGATTAGTGAATACACGCGAAATAATTTCAATCTATTAAATATTGTTATCTACTCTTATATCGTCACTTGATAGTAAATAGTTACTCAAGTAGAAAAATAATTAAAATATACTTTTAATAGTCGTTTGCTTTTTTAGCTTTTCATTGTTATACGGTTAAACGCTGTTTATGCAATACCAGAAACACAGTTAAGCCACTACTAGAAATACGCTACACAATAGTACGTTTACTATGATTTGGACACACCTCTTCCATTCCATCTGGGCGATGGAAGGGCGGCATGCGATCCCATAACTCACAATTTTCCTTCTCCATCGCCATTAGACCAAACACTGATACCAATTCCTTGACATCTATGAACGACTCGAACGGTTAGACTTTCGGATACAATCCCCATCAGTACGTAGACAAGAAACAACAATCAAACTTACCATCAGGTGAACTGCCTACTCGTTTGCCACTAAGAGATGTGAAAATAAAAATAAAAATACCTCCAAAAAAAAGATCATGTGTCGAATTAAAATGGCTTTATGTAGCTTTAGAAAATAGATAAAATTTAATCATCTTATATAATTAAATAATCACACATAAACGACTTCTCTGTTTCACACGTTTTGTTATTGAGAACTTGTGAGAACCATCAAAATTTAAAGTGAAAATTCCTGAAGTTCCTGAACAGTAAATAATACCTGGCGTCGTTTCAAGCTGGCGTTGAAATTATGCAGCAATAATTTCATAGCTGAAAGCACAAAGTAAACCTAGCTGACTATAACTTATACTCACAGTAAAGTGGTCTTAAGAGAGCTTATAACAACTGAACACATTGTGAAGAACCTTTCAGAGAAGACTGCTATAGAGAATAACGGATTGCTCGTAGATTGTTGCAGCTTTTGCTTTGGCTTTATATTCAAGTAAGAACCTTTGTTTGTTAAAGTATCTTATTTGATATAGTGCAGTATTTTTCTTTAGTTGAAATAGTTACGTATCTGAAATATATGTAAGATTTTACTATTTGCAAGTTTTGAGGCAAATAAAAGTAGGTACTACTCAATATTGGAATTAATTTATAAAGTCGCATGAATAATAATTTTAGCACTTTAAGATTTATAGATTGATAAGTATATTATATACTAGCTTCTGCCCGCAGCTTCGCCCGCGTAAAAGGTTACTTTCCTAAAGTTTTTCATCCTCTATTTTTATTTTACCCCTTAAGGGTAATATTTTTACGAAATTATAATGTCATGTTTATTTATATCTAATCAATAGCCTAAAATGAATTTCAAGCTTCTGGCTTTAAAAATAGCGATAATTCCTTACAACTTATCATCCTTATCCCCTTTTAAAACCCTTTTTTTGCATTAAAAAGTAACCTATATTCTTTATCAGGCTCTAGACTATCTGTGTACCAAATTTCATTTGGATCAGTTCAGTAGTTTTAGCGTGAAAGAGCGACAGACAGACAGAGAGACAACGTTACTTTCACTTTTATAATATTAGTAAGGATTATTGTAATGTCTTTTTATCTTATCTCTATTCAGTCTATGCACATCTTGCGCAGAAAAAGATTCTTTTCATAATAGAGAGATAATGCCCAACTACTCCACATTGGACCCCAGATGGATTGGCATTTTGAGCCTTCTTTTCTCACAGTGATGTTAACTACTCTCTAAGATGAAAGCAATTAACATCAGCTACGTCTGCAAGAAAATAAGGACAGAATTTAAGTAATTATGAAAACTTGTTGCTGAGCGAAAAATGATTGTCACACGTGGCACTCCACCTCTGGAAATCTGTTCCAATCGTTCTAACGACTAGACTAGTGTGAGCTGACGTACGACAATAATATTATCACTCGCGTTTTGTCGTTTTTATGGGAGACGTAAGCCATCTATCGAACAACCTTTTATATATTATTGCGATTTAATACTCTAACTCTTCAGTTAGTTTTTATTAATATACACAACTTACACACAAGCTTATTATTTAAATTATCTTATATTATTTCTTTATGGTAGGACCATACTGTTGACAATTCTCTGTCTACAGCCGCGGGCCGGTCCTTTCGGGGTAGTACCACACTCTGGCAGAAGATCGACGTCTGAGTAATGGCAATGTGCTATTGCGCTTCGTTCGGTGAGCGAGAAAGCCGGAAGCCCAACTGGGTAGGTTCTGGATTTGTATTAGTAGACATCGACCTAGTTATACCTTTGGTATTGCATAGGCGCACGCACGGCGAATAGAGGTGCTTACAGGGTGGGTCCAATGGGTTGCGCGCCGCCTCTTCTTGTCGTCCCGGACCGATTTGTCGGGGCGCGACCACATCCATGGTCCACCATGCGAAAAAAGAAAAAATGGTATTGCACAGGTCCATGGGCGGCAATAACACTTACTATCAGGTGTGCCGCTTGCTCGTTTGCCACCATAAATAAAAAAAAATACCAAGTTTTAGCATTTACTTTTTCTATGCTAAACAAGTATAAATAACTTAGCATGTTAAATATAAATCCTCAGTAATTTAGACGTCAATTGTGTTCATACTCTGTCGTGAAACGAGAAATAAAATGTGTTAACAAATATGAAATTATTTAATCTCTTAGTTATACGGCATTTTCTTTAATTATAATTAAATTTAGTATTTATGTGTAATATTTTTTTCTTAAAGTCGCTCAGCGTGCTATGGAGAGGGCTATGCTCGGTATTTCTCTACGTGATAATATCCGTTATAACATACGATAATATACGTTTACGGACTGATGGATGGATGGATTATTTTTTTCTTTTAAATTACCCGGCTCTTACTTATTGAATTAAAATATGTCAATGTCACAGTAATATTTAACAACATATATTATGACATAGTAATACCCGGACTAAGAACAATCATTTGGGGATGACACAAAGAATTGTCCGACGTGAGATTAAAATACACGATATGTATATGAATAAATATTGTGAATAATAGGAATATGTGGCTATTTTTCTTTCTTTCTTTTATTCTTTTATGTGGCTATTTTTCTTTCTTTCTTTTATGTGGCTATTTTTCTTTCTTTCTTTTATTTCGCCAAAATTTTCTCAAATATATTTCATATAATATTAATAGCAGTTTCATCACAATAATTCGATAGTCTTTATGAAACTGAAATAAACATATGTAGGTTCCAATCTCAGAACCTTGGCATTTTCTACATTATTAATTATTATAGTGATTTTTGTAACTCTGATTTCATTTCTTATATAATGAAATTCATATTAAAGTTTAAAATAAACAAAAACATTTCTTCGAATAATATTTATCATTCTTTACCATGGCCATCATTTGAGAAGGCCGAAGAACATAAGTACATAATAAGAAAATAAAAATTGTAATGTAAAAAAAGTGTGTGTTTTTAAATTCCTTATAGAGGAATATCCTTTGAAGCTATACAAAACTAAGACTTAAATAGATAAAAAAAGAAAACAGTTAAGTAAGAAAAAGTAAGTGAAAATACTACTACAATATTTTTAATTTTACGATACTACTGAATTTCAACAGATTTACGAGATGCTTGAACATTTTACAACCGCAAAGTAGCTTGGAATGCACTCGAAAACTCACACAGCTATTAAACAGAATAATCAAACAAGTACGTACAAAGCTCTGCTACAAAATAACTTCAAATAAAAACGTACTTGTACGTACGAACAAGAACTATTATCATAAAATATTTCTAAAAGCTATACCGTTGATTTTCTAATCCACAATATCCTTGGCACGCGAGTATAAGGATTACAAATTCAAATAACGCATGCTAGATATTTTATACGTAACGTTTTCCATTACGCACGCTGAGAACTACGAGACTATTATATGTAATATATTGTAAATATGTAACTGACGCAATTTTGAGTTGGTTTTAACACTGTGTCGCTTGAGCTAAGGGTTAGAATCGCACTTAAGTAAACCGGGATTTAGCCCAATTTCAGAGCTTATGCTTCTAAAGGTTTACTTGCACCGGAGCTGCATTGTTGTTTAAACATATAAACGTATCCTAGCTATACGGACTGAATAAACATTTGAGCTGGCTTAGATGTATTAAATTTAACTACTATGTTTGTACCTAACATTGTGTTTTCTACAGAGCAATGAAAAATGTATATTGCGTATACTCTTGTGTTAACTATTTATATGTGTGGTGCACACATACATACACACACACACACACGCACACACGCACACACGCACACACACACACATACACAAGTACACCTACCAACAGTTAAACAAAAATATTAAACATTTAATTATTTTACAAAATTATATTATACAAATATCACACCGTGTGAACGCGCGTCGCTCAGCGGGGTGCCTCGTCGTTATCTATTACACCGAGCGGCTGCGCGACCGCACCAGTCACTAGTTGATACAGACCTTTTGCTTGCGGAGCCCGTGTCGCTTGTACATACATTGTGAGATCGCGAGTTATTAATTATCAGCTGTTTATCTGTTTCCATATTATAACTATACAAAACTTAATTCTGTCACTCTGCGTATACTCCTTCTATGAACTATACTTGTGTTGTGATCAATAAACTTTTTACTTGTAATACCTTCTTTAAATTTTCAATTCACTACATTCACGGAAAGGTATCCACACTGGTGACCCCGATAAGAATACGATGGATAATACGAGTGACAGCAGCGATTCCGTCCAAACGGCTAATTCGCACCACGACATTAATGTTACCACGCGCACAAAAAAAATGAAGCGCGTCTCCACTGAATGCAATAGCAATAATATCCGCCGAATAAAAATTAAGGTGCCCGAATTCTCATGTGATGATCCCGAGCTGTGGTTCGCGTTGCTCGAAGGGCAATTCGAGTACTATAATATTACCGACGACACTATTATGTACAACCAAGTGATCAAAAACCTGGACATCCAATATGCCAAAGAAGTGAAGGACATAATAACTAATCCACCGGCTAAAGACAGATACGAGAAAATTAAGATCGTGATGATCAAACGCCTTTCTGCTTCACGTGAAGAGAAGGTGAAACGTTTACTCACACACGAAGAGTTAGGTGATCGAAAACCTTCGCAATTTTTAAGGCATCTACAAGATTTGGCTGGACCTTCTATCCCCGAAGAACTCATCAGGACCATATGGAGCAATCGGTTACCGCATGACGTTCAGACAGTGTTAGCATCCCAACCAACTCATTCATTGGAGCAGCTCACAGACCTGGCCGACCGCATACAGGAACTAACAACCAAACGCTCGGTCGCTATGGCAGCAACTTCTAAAGGTACCGACCACCAGAATTCGGTTAGTGAGATTGCCGAGCTAAAGAAGATGGTGCAACAGCTTACCATTAAACTAGATGAGCATACACGTGGGTCGTGTTGCTCCTGTTCTAACAGCCGCTCGAGACCACGTCAACGCGACTTTTCTCCAGTACAACAACGTAGCCGATCAAATTCTAACTTTCATAAATACCCAATGTGCTGGTATCACGCGAAGTTTGGCGCCAATGCAAGGATGTGCGTTAAACCCTGCACTTTTAATAAGACGGAAAACTCCACGGGCACTCGCTAATGGCGACAACCGTTTGCCCTTCATCAGGTCGCCTATTCGTCACTGACCGCAGCACGAACGCCCAATATTTAGTAGATACCGGGAGCGATCTATGTGTCTACCCTCGTGCAGCGCTTCAAGAAAGACGAGTTCAGACTGACTATCAGCTAACTGCAGCTAACGGAAGCATAATAGATACTTTTGGCTTTATTGAAATTACTTTAAATTTAGGCTTAAGGCGAAATTTTCCTTGGCGCTTTATTGTAGCTAACGTAACGAAACCAATTATAGGAGTTGACTTCCTTAGCTTTTATAATTTAATAGTGGATTGTCGAAATCAGCGCCTCATTGACAATACCACAACGCTCTCAACCAGTGCTTCGATTGCCATTACTAACATTTTTTCTGTCAAGGTCTCAACAGGCGACACGCGTTTCCATGCTCTTCTGGGTAAGTTTCCAGATATTACACGCCCCTCAGGCACACATATAACTCCTAAACACAACACCGTTCACCACATTAGAACTACATCCGGACCACCCATATCATGCACACCTCGTAGACTCGCACCTGACAAACTTAAAATAGCCAAACAGGAATTCGAACTGATGCTTAGTAATGGAACAGCGCGTCCTTCTGAAAGCCCTTGGGCGTCCCCTTTACACCTGGCGCCTAAGAAGGACAACGGTTGGCGACCTTGTGGGGATTACCGTATGCTTAACTCACGGACTATCCCGGACCGTTACCCTATCAAACATATTCACGATTTCGCTCACGACATCTCCGGTTGTTCAGTATTCTCCACTATCGACTTAACCAAGGCATATAATCAGATCCCCGTTTTCGAAGGCGATATTCAGAAAACTGCCATTACTACACCATTCGGTTTATTTGAATTTCCTTACATGACCTTCGGGTTGAGGAACGCGGGCCAGACATTTCAAAGGTTTGTCGACGAAATGACACGAGGCCTGGACTTCTGTTACTCCTACCTAGACGATTTTTTGGTCTTCTCTAAGGACGAAGACGAGCATGAAAGTCACCTGCTTCAGCTCTTCAGTCGCATGAAGAAATACGGTATTCTTATAAATACCGCAAAATGCGTCTTTGGTGCGTCTGAAGTTAACTTTCTGGGCTATAAAATTTCTGCCTCTGGTACTAAGCCGCTGGAGTCCAATGTTAAGGCTATTAATGAGTTTCCTATACCTAAAACAGTCAAGCAGCTTCGTAGATTCCTCGGCATGATAAATTTTTATAGGCGATTCTTACCCCATTCAGCAACAATACAAGCCCCTTTAAACGCCTTATTAACGGGTAATGTCAAATCCTCACAGCCAATTGACTTATCCAATGAAACGTTGCTAGCTTTCAACAACTGTAAGGAGAGCCTTGCAGCTGCCACGCTGCTGGCTCACCCAGATTGCCTAGCTCACCTTGCCCTAGTGACTGACGCATCCGATATGGCTATGGGTGCAGTCCTTCAGCAGCTGAAAAGTCATACTTGGGAGCCCCTGGCATTCTTTTCACGGAAGTTGAGCCCTTGTCAGCAAAAATATTCGCCTTACGATCGAGAACTTTTAGCCATTTACGAAAGTATAAAATACTTCCGCCATATGCTCGAGGCTAGACATTTTATTATTTATACCGACCACAAGCCACTCAGTTATGCTTTCAGTGAAAGGAAAGCTACCTGTTCACCTCGTCAGTTTCGCCACCTCGATTTCATCTCGCAGTTCACGACCGACATTAGACACATTTCGGGCAAAGATAATGTTGTCGCTGACCCATTGTCACGTGTCGAAGAACTGCAGATGCCATTCGACTTAGACGTACTAGCTTCATCTCAAGCTCATGACCAAGAACTCCTTCAGTACCTAGGAAGAGAATTTTCACTGCACCTCAAAAAACTTAAAATACCCGGTACTAATAACGATATTTATTGTGACTTAAGCACACCGTATCCTCGCCCTTTTATAACCAAGCCTTTAAGAAAACAGCTCTTTGACAGCCTCCACAACCTTAGCCATCCAGGGGCTAAGGCAAGCATAAAAATGGTAGCTGAACGTTTTGTTTGGCCTGGCATGCGCAAGGACTGTCGAGAGTGGGCTCGTAAATGCTTAGCTTGCCAACGCGCCAAGATTAATCGTCATGTGTCTGCACCTTTGGGCACATTCGATTTACCTAGCGCTCGTTTTGCATTTATACATATGGATATAATAGGCCCACTTCCACCATCGCAAGGCTACCGCTACTGTTTGACTGTAGTCGACCGCTTTACCCGTTGGCCAGATGTAACGCCGATGATGGATATAACAGCAGAAACCGTAGGCAAGACACTGATATCGTGGATATCCAGATATGGATGTCCTACAGATATTGTCACTGACCGTGGTCGGCAATTTGAATCCACACTCTTCCAATATCTAGGAAAAATGATAGGATTCAAACACCGGCGGACAAATTCGTATCACCCGGCGTGCAACGGATTAGTAGAGAGATTCCATCGCCAGTTAAAAGCCGCTATAATGTGCCACGCAGACAGTAATTGGGTAGACACTTTACCATTAATTCTGTTAGGAATTAGAGCATCCTATAAAGAGGAACTAAAAACTTCGTCAGCCGAACTAATTTATGGGGAACCCCTACGTCTCCCTAGCGAACTTTTTCAGACTGCCACAACTGACCCAAACTTCGCCGACATATCGGACTTTATCAACCGCTTACGTCGATTTGTTCAAAAACTTCGTCCCTGCCCAACTTCTCATCACAATAAAGGGAAAATATTCATTTATAAGCAATTGGCATTCTCAAGTCATGTATTTTTAAGGGACGACAGAGTACGAGGGGCTTTGCAACCCCCGTATTCTGGTCCTTACGAAGTACTCGAGCGTGGGGACAAGACCTTCAAAATTCTTATTAAGGGTAAGAGTTCCACAGTATCAATAGACCGACTAAAACCAGCCTTCATACTAACCGAACCATCCAACAATCCTATGCTAGCCCCAACTGGCTCCCACAAGAATCCTTCAGATCCTTGTCCGAGTCCAGTTGTACAGGATGAACCTAAAAAAACGCGTTCAGGCCGCTTAGTTCGCTTTCCAAACTATTATCGCCCGTAGGACGGTCTCTAGGGGGGAGTAATGTGGTGCACACATACATACACACACACACACACGCACACACGCACACACACACACATACACAAGTACACCTACCAACAGATAAACAAAAATATTAAACATTTAATTATTTTACAAAATTATATTATACAAATATCACACCGTGTGAACGCGCGTCGCTCAGCGGGGTGCCTCGTCGTTATCTATTACACCGAGCAGCTGCGCGACCGCACCAGTCACTAGTTGATACAGACCTTTTGCTTGCGGAGCCCGTGTCGCTTGTACATACATTGTGAGATCGCGAGTTATTAATTATCAGCTGTTTATCTGTTTCCATATTATAACTATACAAAACTTAATTCTGTCACTCTGCGTATACTCCTTCTATGAACTATACTTGTGTTGTGATCAATAAACTTTTTACTTGTAATACCTTCTTTAAATTTTCAATTCACTACATTCACGGAAAGGTATCCACATATGAAATATTATTAGGTGATTGTTATGTGGCCGGTGCTGATGCAGTGGTTAAAACGACGGCACGGGATGCTCTCCTTCCGACTGGTGCAGGTTTTGACGGGGCATGGATGCTTCGCCAAATACCTGCACACGGTGGTCAAGAGGGAGAAAACACTGTCCTGCCATCACTGCGATTGCGACGAGGATACGGCGCAGCATACGCTCGAGGTTTGTGCTGCCTGGGCAGGGCAGCGTCGTGAACTCGTCGCAATCATCGGTGCCGCTCTAACGCTGCTGACCATCGCCAGGGCGATGCTCGACGATTAAATATCATTAAATTTTCCCAAAGAAATACATTACTGAAATAACAAGTATATTACTTTTAGTTGTATTTAGTTCATTAATTCAGGTATTGGTCAAGTTATGTGCCATTTTTTTATCCAAATCTATTCAATGATTTACGCGTGATTAAGCAACAAACGTCCAAACATTAAAGATATCAAAATTTCACAGGTTTAATCTTTTAGGATTAAAAATATATCTAAAACTCACCACTTTGAATTAAAATTATTATATTTTGAGCATTTTTATTTGCAATTCCCGTGTGGTGACGCAGTAAGAATACTATTCACTACCACATATCTTACCCGTAGGTGATCGTACGAGACGACAAAGGGATATAAAACTCACATAGCATCTATGCGAGAGAAGGAAAACTCAAAACAAAACCCTATACCAACACACTGACCCGCGCGTTATAGTAGGTTAATTTCCCTCCCATTACGGAGGAGGCCCGTGCCCAACAGTGGGACATTTATGGGCTGTGATGATGATGATGATTTACAATTAGAATAACTGTTAATAAATGCAGAAAATAAATAAAATGTAAAGTAAAGCTTTTAATCCTTAAAGTCATAAACATTAGCAATACCTTCCGTTCCGCATTGCAACCAACTTCGTCGTTAACATTTGTTACCTAACTACTAAGCTTCGTAGTACAAAACAAAAATATTGCACTGGTGCAATTGGAACACAAAAGTTAAAACAATATTTTATCTCTTTATTTGAAGTCTAAATCGAAGTGAACACGTCAGTGAGAAAGTTCAAGTTTCATTATTGAGTGCTGTTTGGAATTAATACTAACAAATAGTAGATATGTACTTAGGTTAAAAATATATTGTATTCTTGGTAGTTAAAGTGTACAAGTATAAATTTAAATAGTAAAATATTTTATTATTATTATATATCGATTCGATTCAAGATATCTTCTGTTGGACATAGGTCTCCCATCTATCTTAATAGAGGATAGGTAGAGAGGGAGAATAATGACCGTAAGCTGGATTAGCATGGATTTTTTGGTATTATTCCTCATAAGAAAAACCTATGTCTAATAATCAACTTTAAATATAAACCGTAGACAACTTCATCTAATGCCGTCTGGTAAACAATTACATCCCTAAAGAGGGTTGACGTCATAAACAGCAGGTCAAAAACTATTGCCAATTGATATCTATGAATCAACATAAATCGGTTGATATTTAGATATGCAGACGCTAAACTATAGCTTACAAAACGCGAAAAAAATAAATTTAAACATGAGAGATATAATCAAAAGATTATTGTTATCCAACTTTTTTAATTATATCACCGTAATTGTGCGAAACTGGTCCTGGCAGCCAGCAATTACATTAACATATCTTGTATATAAAAGAGTTATAACACTTAAAAACCAGCTAATCTGGATTTTGTATTTTATTAACTCAACCTCAAACAAGTTTAAGGACATGTATAGAAATTTTGATTGTTCAATAACGACTCGTATGTAGAATTGTATAAACGTATAATAAATTTATCATAACAAATGTAATTACAAGTTACAACGAACGTAGACAAAAAAATATGATTAACGCTAAAAGTGACGAATGATTAATAATATGAAGTTAGCTGTTTTTAATATCTCTTCTTATTGGCGGGCTCTTCCGCACACTGCTTCACTCCACTATATTACTTTAAATTGATAGCCGCTAGGTGGCGATGGACGTACGATATTGAACATACCGGCCGCCTTGGAAGAAGCAGGCTTCCAACATGAAGATCAATCAGTGGTAAAATATATTGGTTATTGCATAGGTAGAGGGCAGATCTTGGAGAAGGACCTCCGTATCATGCCAGCCGCTGTGCGTAGTTCAGCGACAGGTGAAACTCCGTCTTTGCCAGGAAATACTTGTGCAACTCGACCCAATTTCCACTTGAAGGGTGGAAGTTTATCTTCTTTTATAAGAACTAGACTGCCTTGCACAATGTCTTCGCTATCAACCTTCCATTTCGTGCGTTGTTGGAGTTCAGATACGTATTCCTTTGACCAGCGCTGCCAAAAATGTTGTCTAAGTTGTTCAACTCGTTCATATCGTGCCAGTCGAGTAGGCGTGATCATCGTTAGGTCCTCACAGGCTGGTGAAGTGAGCGGTCGGCCGATCAGAAAGTGTGCTGGTGTGAGAGGGAGATAATCATTTGGGTCTGAAGACAGAGGGGACAAAGGACGCGAGTTAAGGACCGATTCTATTTGCGTCAAAACCGTGACAAACTCTTCTCGCGTTAACCTCGCATTGCCTAATACACGCCTTAAATGGTACTTGCAGGATTTGATACCACTTTCCCAATACCCACCGAAATGAGGACTAAAAGGAGGTATAAACGTTAAACGAATTTGATTATTAGTAATGAAATCAGAAATATCATCAGAATTTTCGAAAATTCCAGCCAATTCTTTTTCGGCACCAACGAAGTTTTTTCCATTATCAGAAAAAAATTGATATGGTTTACCACGACGTGATATAAAACGTTTTAAAGCTAAGATATAATCCTGTGTAGTTAAGCTCCCAACTAACTCTAAGTGTATAGCCCGAGTTGCAAAACAAATAAACAAACAAATATACGCTTTCATCAACTTAGCACCTCTGCCCTTGCGACTCAATATGATTAATGGTCCCGCGTAGTCAACACCGTAATGTATGAAAGGAAAACCCGCTTCTAATCTCTCCGTAGGTAAGTTACCCATGATAGGGGTTAATGTTTTTCCTTTCATACGTGTGCATGTAACGCAATTGTGTACCACCTGTCTGGCCAAATTCCGAGCTCCTAACACCCACCACATTTCACGCATGGAATATACTAATAATTGAGGTCCTGCATGTAGTAATCTTTTATGTTCAGACTCGCACAGCAGCCGCGTAAAACGATGTTTACCACTCAACAATACAGGATGTTTTTTATCAAAATTAAAATCATTAGCGTTGCATAATCTACCACCCACACGTATTATATCATATTTGTCTAAAAATATATTTAATCCATTTATTTTAGAAATGGACTTATTAGATTTAGTAGTTAAGGGTAAATTATTTTTAAGTTTGTGATATTCCTCACTAAACGATTGCAACTGCACAAAACGAACTAACACGTTAAGTGAATATTGCAGCTCGTCTACAGATAACAAACCGGTTTTGCGAGTTTGATCTTTACTGTTTGTTCGCGCGTTGTGTATGAATCGTAAAGCGTATGCACAAGTCCGTTGCATGCGATTAAATGATGAGAAGCGATCAACGTCAATAAATATACTTACTTGGTTAGACAGCAAACTTACTGAATAAGACTTAACTTCAGGTAATTCGACATGCGTCATCTCTTCATTTTTATTAGACCACGTAAAGCTTGGCTGGCGTAAAAACGCAGGGCCACACCACCATTGTATATTATTATCATAATTTAGTAAATCTATACTATTACCTCTCGTAATGAGGTCAGCAGGGTTCTCAGCGCTCTTAACGTGGCGCCATATGGTATCGTCGGTTAATTCATTAATTTGTACTACGCGATTTTGTACAAACGTTTTTAATAAATGCGGAGACATACGTAGCCATCCTTGGACTATAGTGGAATCTGTCCAAAAGTAAATTTTATTAAACGTTAAACGTAAGGACTTCTTTATTTTATTATACAATTTCGCGCCTAATAATGCGCCACATACTTCCAGTCTAGGAATACTTATGGTTTTTATTGGTGCTAATTTACTTTTAGCGCACAATAAATGTACACATATAGGTATGGCTTGCTCGCTGTTGTCGCAACACGAGCGTACATAGGCGCAGGCACCGTAGGCATTTTGAGATGCGTCCGTAAAGATGTGAAGTTCCGTATATTGTGCGTCAATACTGGTTATATAACGAGGTACTCTAATATCGCGTAAATAATGTAAGTTAGAAACGAATCTATGCCAAATATTTGCAATGTCTGGAGGTACTTTATCATCCCAATCTAATTTATGAAGCCACAATTTTTGCAGTAACGATTTTGCTGTGATTATTGCAGGAGCTAACAGGCCTAGTGGATCATACACTTGTGAGATAAGCGATAACATTATACGTTTCGTAACCACTGAATCATTAAGGGTGAACTCAGTGGTAAAATGCAGTTATACTGCCTGAATCGTATCGTATGCAACGTATTTATACTGCCTGAATCTAAGTAAAATAGAAAATATATCATTTTGTAAAGGTGGACCTATATACTGTATGTCATTAAAAGATACGTTATTAGTCGTTTTAGCGCTCGCGTCAAACACAACGCGAAGTTTTGTCGTAAGACTATGCTCACGATAAACACCGTGATGCGGTAGAACATAATGTGGTGTATTTAAAATATTATTAACGTTTGATACCAGGGACATATGGCCTAAGGCTTCATATTCCCGCATAAAATCACAATACATATTCTTGTATGAAGGTAAACGATCTAACTTTCTTTCTAAAGATAAAAAACGATTTTTTGCCATTGTATATGAATCGCCTAACAAATCGGCCGAATTCTTTAATGGTATGCGCACACAGAACCTACCTTGTTTATCTCGATGTGTACTATTTGTAAATAACGATTCACAGTACCGATCATCTTTTGACATTATACTAGGTAAATCAATTAGCTCTTCCAATTCCCAAAATTTACGTAACTGAGAATCCGTCTGAACCATATTACATTGAACTCTGTCAATTTTAAACGATTTCTTGTTATAAATAGGTCCTGATATGATCCACCCTAATTTTGAATCATATAGGGTTGGTCCAGACGTGAGTCTTATTTTATCTTTATTTAATAAGTCCCAGAATATATCCGCACCTAAAAGTACGTCTACATCGGACGGAACAGCAAACGTAGGGTCCGCGAGTGAAATATGTTTAGGAATGTGAAGACACTCGCAGTTAACGTCCATCGAGGGTAACTTCGATGTGATCCTCGGTAGAACCAAGCACTGAATTTCTGAATTAAAATTATTTATTTGTGAACGAATATTTATTTTGCAGGTGTGAGAACTTTTTGTAACGCTTTGTCCTACACCAGAAATATGAATAGTGGACTGTAATATAGGTAATTGTAAACGATTGCATAATGTATCAGTTATAAAGCAGTTTTGACTACCATTGTCAAGCAGCGCTTTAACTGTGTGATAATTGTTGTGTGAATCTGAGACATTGATGAGTGCAGTAGATAACACCACCGGTCGCACCGCGGCACTGCACGTGAATACGTTTCGCTCTGTTTGTACTAACTGCACATCAGCTGATTTGTTTAGGTCGTCGGATTCTATGCGCGAACAATACATGGACGCGCTTGATCCCGTGCCTTCGTTGGAAGTAGTATTATAATGCAGTAATGTATTATGTTTTCGTTGACATAATTTGCACGGACCAAATAAACATTCATCTAACGAATGCTCAAAACGAATACAATTTTTACAAAGTTTTTTATTTGTCACAAATGTATGCCTATCTTTCACAGACATATTTAAAAACTTTCCACACGAATATAAATTATGATTGTCGTTGCATAGCGCGCAGACACGCCTTTGTTTATTATTGGCAAAGTTACGTGTGTTCGCAGTGGTTACGTACGAATGCATCTGAGTTGACGAGTTCGAGTTCGATTTCAGATTAAAATTATTTTTATTTTTATTGTTCTTTAACTTATTCGAATCATTGCTATTGTGCTTAGATGGAAAAACAGTTTTATTATTTTTTGAACTTGTCATCTCCAGCATGTCGGCTCGGTTACGAAGAAAATCTATTAAATCACTTAGTTTTATTTTATTTTGCGAATCACTTTGCTTTGAAACAAGTGAACCACTATAAATCTCCCACTCGCGCTCAGTGGACGGATCAAGTTTTGAGACAACTAAATAGGAAATTAATGTATCCCACGTATCGGTCGATTCATTTAAAGAATTAAGGGCACGTAAATTACGCAACGTCGAATCTATTAGTTTTCTTATTAGAATATGGGATTCATTTTGCAACGGCTGAGCGGTGAACAAAGACTTAACATGATTTTGTACTAATAATCGATTATTATGAAATCTTTTTTCTAATAATTCCCATGCGTGAGTGTAATTAGGGGCAGTAAACTCTAAAGCACTAATTACATGAGATGCGGTATTCGTAAGAGACGCTTTTAAATAGTGAAACTTTTGTATGGCATTTAAATCATCACGATTATGAATCATGGTTAAATATGTATTTCTATATTCAAGCCACTGGTCATATGAACCATCAAATGTAGGTAATTTTATAATTGGTAGCCGAATCGACACAGGATTAGAATTACCTACATTATCTTGAGAAAACGATTCTACTAGATCACTATTATCTTTTATCAAAGACTTCGCTGATGACATCAAAGAAAAAAACTGTGTTTCAAAAGATTCTCGATATTCTAACTGAGACATAATGTCAGAATCTCCTACCAAGAGATCAATTTCACTTTGAATCTGGTTGAAATTCTCAAATAAAGCTGATACTGACTGGATTCGCAATTCAAATTCAGTTTTAGTGTTAACGTTTAAAATTACATCCTTGAATTTAGAAATAAATTTATCAAATAATGTAAGTCTACCTTTTAACACACCTCGCTGTCTTTTTAAATCAGCGAGGCGTTTATTGTTAATACCGATGTCTAACCGTGGGGACTTCGGTCTATCACTGGACGGCGCTAATTGAAAATGGTCGTCGTCACTCATTTTGGCAGATAAGGCAAGGGTACTTACCTGTTTAACACCAGACCCGGCAATACACCACCCAGCAACGCTCAACTAAAACACGAAAATTAACAAACTAACGTAAAAGTATTTGAACATGAGAGGATAGAATGGGTTTTATCACCAGAACGCTCGTGATCAGCCGCCGTTTCTCTTCTCGTCCTTTATATGCCTTTATCTCTGTATGACCTTTCTCTCTATAACCTTTTCGTTAACGCAGACTGCAGCTTGAAACGTATCGAGTATTTTCTTCACGTAAGTAGGTAGATATTTTTCTCCGGTTTCGAAAGTCCAAATTTGTTATTCGGCTCGAAGGTCCAAAATTTATGTATAGAAATTTTGATTGTTCAATAACGACTCGTATGTAGAATTGTATAAACGTATAATAAATTTATCATAACAAATGTAATTACAAGTTACAACGAACGTAGACAAAAAAATATGATTAACGCTAAAAGTGACGAATGATTAATAATATGAAGTTAGCTGTTTTTAATATCTCTTCTTATTGGCGGGCTCTTCCGCACACTGCTTCACTCCACTATATTACTTTAAATTGATAGCCGCTAGGTGGCGATGGACGTACGATATTGAACAGGACAAAATCTTTTACCGTTGTTTGTAAGCGACGAAATCCCTTTTACTCTATAATTTATAGTTGCCATATCGTAATATTAGAAAAGATATAAAGCTTTAAGTTCTAGTTGTACGATATGAAAGCTGCAGACTTCAATAAACTCGTTGACGGGTAACCAGAGGTGATCTAAAAATCAATACTTTGATAACAAAGTTTCACGCTGCACGAAACGTTGCGTCCGTATTCTGATTGCAGTCACGTAGCAATAACGCAGCGATTGAGTGACACACCCCTCAACAGACCAATTATTTTGCCCCAAGCAAATATAATTACTATTGTTAAACAATGGTACATATTGATTTTAGTGTTCTAGTATTTGTAAATAGTGCAAAAATGTTAATATTCATTCGTCTTGTGACAGGCTATGAATATAAACTGTAGACTTTTTCTGATGACGTAATTTAATTCGGACAAAGTACTTGCGTCATTTGCTGGTAAGGCTGATTCTTTCTTATTCCGTTATTGGGCGCGGACTATCCTATAAATTCGAAGGAAAGTGGCTTTCCAACCCATACTAGCCAGACTGATTTCTATTGAATTATAACAAACTTGCTATTGAATTGTCTTACCAGCTATTGAACGGACAAAAGTGTCCAATATATGTACAAAGGCGCAGTATTTTTATTCACTTTATGAAATTTCCTAATTATTTGTTAAGTACAAAACACATAGAACAAAACACATGCATATTAATCGTATACATGTGTAAAAACCCGCAGCCGGCGGCACCATCGCGATCAGGAGCGGGAGGGCCGGCTTTATGAGGGCTACCGCAATACGCGGTCGGCCTTCAGGCTAGCCGTCCGTACCGCCAAGGACGTCAGCCGGCAGGAGATGCTGGACGGTCTCGATCGTGACCCCTGGGGTTGCCCCTATCGCGCGGCGCTGAGTAAGCTCCGCGCGCGGGCACCCTCCCTCACCGAGACCCTCCAGCCCGGCCTCCTCACCAGGGTCGTCGAGGACCTGTTCCCGTGACGGGCGGAGCACACGCCCCCGGTCATGACTTCGCCAGACACTGACCGGGAGGCCGACGATGACAGTATTTCGCCTGTCACGGAAACCGATATGGAGGTGGCGGTAGCGCGCATGCGCGGGAAATCCACCACTCCCGGGCCCGACGGTATTCCCAACCGCGTACTGGCCCTGGTACTCGATCACCTGGGACCCCGCCTCAGGGGGCTGTTCGACGCGTGTTTAGCGTCCGGGCGGTTCCCTGGGTGCTGGAAGGAGGGGAGGCTGGTGCTCCTGCCGAAGCCGGGACGGTCTCCCGAGTCGGCCTCGGCCTACAGGCCTATCGTGCTGCTCGACAATGTGGGCAAGTTATTGGAGAGGGTGCTGGCTGCCCGCATCGAGCGGCACCTCGTTGGCACGGGGCCCGATCTGTCGGACGCCTAGTTTGGGTTCAGGAGGAGTCGTTCGACGATCGCGGCTCTGCTGTGCCTGAGGGCCATGGCGACTGAGGCCGTCGCCGGCGGAGGAGTGCTGTTGGTGGTGTCCCTGGACATTGTCAACGCATTCAATAGTCTGCCATTTAGCTGCCTCAGGGAGGCGCTTCGATACCACGGAGTGCCAGTTTACCTGAGGCGGCTAGTGGCAGACTATCTGGAGGGGCGGAGTGTCCTCTACACCAACCGAGTAGGCGACGTTGCGCGAACGCCCATGACGTGCGGTGTCCCACAGGGGTCGGTCCTCGGACCCACCCTGTGGAACATCGGCTACGACTGGGCGTTGAGAGGGAGCCCGGGCCACCCGGGCTGGGCGTAATCTGTTACGCCGACGACACGCTTGTCACAGCCCGCGGTGGGACGCTGGAGGAGGTGGCAAGCCTGGCAACTCTCGGTACCGAAGAGATCGTCAGGCGGATCGATGCGCTGGGGTTGAGAGTGGCCCTGGACAAGACGGAGGCCCTCTTGTTCCATGGGCCCCGCATGAGTCCTCCCATCGGCATTTCGATCACCGTCAATTCGGTTGACATCAGCATCCGGGCCCATTTGAGGTATTTGGGCCTGGTGCTCGACGGGCATTGGTGGTTTCGGGAGCATTTCCGCAGGCTCGCTCCGCGGCTCGTCGGCGCGGCGACCGCCCTTTCGTGGCTTATGCCGAACGTGGGCGGACCGAGCGCTACGTGCCGAAAGCTGTACTAGGGGGTCGTCCGGTCGATGGTCCTGTACGGCGCACCGGTGTGGGCGGGATCCCTGACCGTCCGACTCAGGGCTCTTCTGTGGTGACCACAGAGGGCCATGGCGGTCAGGGCCATACGCGGGGGTACCGCACGGTGGCGACGGAGGCAGCGTGCCTGTTGGCCGGGACTCCCCCGTGGGACCTGGAGTGGCGGGTGTCGGGGGTACGAGCGGAGGGCGGTGTGGTCTCACTGAGGGAGCTCACCGCCTGGCGTGTCGACGCCCGCCGAGACGTCATTGCTCGTTGGGCAGTCCGGCTGGAGAGGCCTCGGTTCGGTGTGCGGACTGTGGAGGCCTTCCGGCCGGTGCTGATGCAGTGGTTAGAATGGCAGCACGGGGTGCTTTCCTTCCGACTGGTGCAGGTTTTGACGGGGCATGGATGCTTCGCCAAATACCTGTACACGGTCGTCAGGAGGGAGAGTACACCGTCCTGCCACCACTGCGATTGCGACGAGGATACGGCGCAGCATACGCTCGAGGCGTGTGCCGCTTGGGCAGAGCAGCGCCGTGAACTCGTCGCAATCATCGGTGCCGACCTGACGCTGCCGACCATCGCCAGGGCGATGCTCGACAGCATCAGGAACTGGGACGCGGTCGCAGCCTTCTGCGAGGCAGTCGTCTCGCGGAAGGAGGCGGCGGAGCGCGTGTGCGAGGAGCGTCTCCTCGACGACGCGAACCGCCGCCGGCGACTGGGGCGGCGTAGGCGCGATTACCTGCGCCTGATGACGCCCTAGCTGAGGCCGCGGGTGACTGGACCGGGGAATTTGTCCGTCACCCGCCGAGAGGCTGACCGCGCGAGGAGGGACCGACGTCCGCCCCGGGGTGTAGGACGTCGCTCAAGGGGAGGGTACCTCTCAGGGGGTATTCCGTCGGGCCGGCCACTGACGACAAGTTCACGCTGCTCCAGTGGCCGGTCCAACGACGTAGGCGAGGTTCGTGGGTGGGTTACGGGTATGCGTGCGTATGCCCCTCTGTCGCCCCAGACGGAGTGGTGCGAGGAGAGCGCCGACCATAACCCACCCCTAAAAAAAAAAAAAAAAAAAAAAATTACATGTGTAAAACAACGGAAGATTTAGAATTAGAACATAATCCCATAAAAAGAAGTTGTAATATGACTGGACAGATGGCGTAGTGGTTAAGATGACCGACCTTCAGTGCCAGTGCCGTGGGTTTGATTCCTACGCAGGACAAGACTTTGTGCGATCCACAAAGTGTTGTTCTGAATCTGGGTGTCATTTGTAGGCGTTAATTGCATGTTCGTAAAGTCTCCCGCAAAAAATA
Source organism: Lymantria monacha (assembly GCA_905163515.2). NCBI lineage: Eukaryota > Metazoa > Arthropoda > Insecta > Lepidoptera > Erebidae > Lymantria > Lymantria monacha. The sequence continues at coordinate 18,263,580 of LR991094.1, read as the reverse complement.
TTTGCTTAGTGCAGGATGGTGTCTTTAAAAAAAAATGTGTGCAAATTAATAGCAATAAAGAATCATGGCATGAAAAAGCTCAAGCTACATTTTTATATTAATTTATAAACATTGAGAAGAAACTTTTTCATTATTATTTTTAATGGTAAATGAGCAACGAGCCCATCTGATGATAAGCGGTAACCTCCGATCTTGATTCTGTTTAATTTTAGGGGCACGGCCCTATCTAATCTATAGCTTAACCGAGATTTGGAATTCCGGCTTTCACGTTCACCGAATGAAATGCAGTATCAAATTGCTACTACTTAAATGACAAAGTTTTGCCAAAGCATGGTACTATATTGAACTAGTGCGTCCATTTATCGCTACAGACTGAAAACTTTCAGCAGCATGACCACCACTATTGCAGCGAGGACACGGCGCAGCATACGCTCGACGTTTGCGTGACCTGGGCACAGCAACGTCGTGAACTCGTTGCAACCATCGGTGCCGACCTGACGCTGCCGGCCGTTGTGAAAGCGATGGTCGACAGTTTCAGGAACTGGGACGCGGTCGCTGCGTTCTGGGCGTGCCCGTGAGGAACTCCTCTACGGCGACACGCACCGCACCGCCAGCGCTTTGGGTGGCGCAGGCGCGAATACCTCCGTCTGATACCGCCTTAGCCGAGGCAGCGGGTGACCGGACCGAGGATTAGTCTAGTGGCCCCGAAGCGAAGCACCGCGTGAGAACGACGGCCCGACGGCGAAAGCTACCGGAGCGTCGACTCGAGAGGATACCCGCGAGGGTAAACCGCCGGGCGGGCCACCAAAGACAAAGACCGGGTTCCGGTGGCCCGCTTGCATGGCGTGGAGAGATACATGTAGGGCGGGTCTATGGGGTCGTGCGCCGCTTCTTCTGTCGCCCCGGACGGATTAGTGGGGCGTGACCACTCTATAGCCCGCCGGCAAAAAAAAAACAAAAAAAAAAGCCTGACCACCACTAACCAAAATAAATATGGTAAAAATATTTATAAGAAAAATAGTAGTAAATAACTCTACCAGGAAGAAATCTAGCTAGTAGCAGCTACGAATTACACCAGTGTGAGCTAACGTATAACAATCAAATAGTTACTCGTATTTTGTCGTCTTTATGGGACTTGCACAATAAATCAAACAACTTTCATACATTGTTCCGATTTAATACTCTAACAGCTCAAATAATTTTAGCAGAAAGAAACCTAGCTTGTAGGTAACGCATATATAACGCCCATGTCGTGCTATGTTCCGCAGGGGTCAATTCTGGGGCCGACTCTGTGGGACATGGGTACGACTGGGCGTTGAGAGGGAGTCTCCCCCCCAGGCTGAGCTTGATATGCCATGCTGACGATACGCTCGTCACAGCCCGGGGCAGGACACTCGAAGAGACCGCGAGCCTGGCCACTCTCGGCACCGAGGGGATGGTCAGGCGAATCGAGGCGCTGGGGCTTAGGGTGGCCTTAAATAAGACGGAGGTCCTAGTATTCCACGGGCCACGCGTAAGGCTGCCTATCGGCGCCTCGTTAGTCGTCAACTCCATCTAGATCAGTATCCAAGCCCATATGAAGTACTTGGGTCTGATGCTCGACGGGCGATAGTGGTACCGGGAGCATTGCCGACGAATTGCTCCCCAACTAGTCGGCGCGGCGTCGGCGTCCGCCCTATCGCGGCTCATGCCGAATGTGGGCGGACCCAGTTTCGAGGACCAATGGCTGTATGCGAGGGTGATCCGTTCGATGGCCATGTACGGCGCACCCGTATGGGCGAGGGCTCTGAACGCCCAGCTCAGGGCTGTTCTGTGGAGACCATAGAGAGCCATGGCGGTCAGAGCCATTCGCGGGGACCGCACGGTATCGACCGAGGCGGCATGCCTACTGGCCGAGACACCCCCGTGGGACCTAGAGGCGGAGATGCTCTCCGACCTCTACCGGCAGGTTACCTCAGCGCGCGACGAAGATGGCTCCCCATCGTTGAGCGAGATAGCCACCTGGTGCGATGACGCCCGCTGAGACGTCATCGCCCGTTGGGTTACGCGGCTACAGAGGCCTAGACACGGTGTTGTTACCGTTGAGGCCCTCCGGCCCGTACTGATGGAGTGGATGGAGCGGCGGCACGGGATCCTCTCTTTCCGACTGGTGCAGGTGTTGTCGGGGCACGGTTGCTTCGGCAAGTACTTGCACACAGTCGTGTGGAGGGAGCGGACTCTGTCCTGCCACCATTGCGGTAATGACGAAGACACGGCGCAACATACGCTCGAGGAATTTTCGAGCTGGGACGGGCAGCGCCACGATCTCGTCGCTATCATCGGTGCCGACCTGACGCTGCCGGCTGTCGCGAAAGTGATGGTCGACAGCGTCAGGAACTGGGACGCGGTCGCCGCCTTCTGCGAGGCTATCATCTCGCAGAAGGAGGCGGCGGAATGAGTCCGGGAGGACTCCCGTGACCCGGGCCGCCGCCAGTGGCTGGGGCGGCGCAGGCGCGAATATCTGCGCCTGATGCCGCCCTAACCAAGGCTTCAGGTGGTCGGACTGCGAAATTTTCCGGTCACCCGACGTGAGGCCCCCGCGTAAGGGCGGCGCCCCGACGGCGAAAGCTGTCGGGGCATCGACAAGAGAGGAACCCGCAAGGGTATACCGCCGGGCCGGCCACCGAAGACAAAGATCGGGTACCTGTGGCCCGCTCGCACGGCGAAGAGAGGTGTTTGCAGGGTGGATCCATGGGGTTGCGTGCCGCCGCTTCTTCCGTCGCCCCGGGCTGATTTGCTGGGGCGCGACCACATCCATAGTCCTACCTTGCGAAGAAAAAAAAAAGGGTAACGCATATATAGGATATCTAAAATAAAAAGTAATTCGAAATTTATACACATTTGCAGTTTCTTTTGTTGTAATTGTAATTCGAAGTGAACATTATCATTTCTTATAATCCGGAGGTGCTGGAAGCAAGTGAATTGTGCCTGGCATCTTATCTATTTTGTCGGTGAAGTGCTATTTATTCTTGAACACAACAAATTACTGATCACATAGATAGAATACGTTCTGAAATAATATATAGAGCACATATTTTTTTTTATTTCAATTGATTGAAGAGGACTCATATTTGAAATATAACTATTTTTACGAATATTATCGCGTTTGTATTTGATTTTTAAGTTACGAACACTTTACGGCGTTCTCGCAGGACCATGAACGCTGTGATAGAATCCGTAAAAGTAGTTTTATTTCAAATGTGTGTAATACTCGCGTAAACATAAGAAATCAATAATAGGACTCCATCATCAACTCGCTCTTATACCAATTTTTTGGGGTCGACGCAATATGTCTTCTCCTTCCATACAACCCTATCAGACATCATCTCTGTGGTCACTACTTGTCTATACATGTCATGTTTCACGCAGTCCATCTATATTTTTTTTTGGTCTTCCCTTACCCCTAAGGCCTTCAACATTCATACTTAAAACTTTCCTCACAACATTACTTTCATCTCGTCTCATTACATGTCCATACCATGTCAACCTTTCACTCCTTAACTTTTCCGTCACTGGCGCAACTTTCAAACTGCCTCTTATATGTTCATTTCTTATTTTATCCATTCTCGTCACACCACACATCCATCTCAACATTCGTATTAACCCATTAACCGCCAAATGAACGTCAAATAAGTTATGTTAATGAAATGTGTATTTTCTTATTGTTATTGATTATAATAAATGAAAAATAAAGTAAAAAATTAAAAAAATATATTATGCACCCCTACAGAGGGGTGTAGTCATTTGACTACAACGGCGGGATACATGTGAAAATTTTCGCAACAAGATTTTTCTTCACAATGTTTTGAGACATTTTTTACATTGCCAGTAAACTCTTGCATGACATAAAAAACATCGTAGCTGCTTTTCTAGCTTTTGAGGGTAGTGCTCAACACCATTTTGAGGTATACCTTCTACTATAAAAGATGGTCGAGCTCTAAATTGTGTCTTTTGCCGCCTCGCAACATTTCGGCAAAATAGCGGTTGATCGCTATGACTCATGGCATATAAACGCCAGACATTTGCAAAAGCCATATCAGTCATGTAGATAAATAATACCCACCACCACTTTTTTTCATGAATTGCGATCCAGAAGAATATTGGCTAAGGAACATACTTTGAACATATTGTCCCTAGAAATAATTGCATCATCATTGTTTGCGAGATGGATATTCGTTATGATATCTCGAATACTTTGCCTTGACATGGAATTTCAAACTATTTCGATAGAAACGTTTTCATCCAAAGACCAATACAAGTCTTCCCTAGGCAATTTGTGGTAATCAAAAAATGTCAAAATACAAATAACTTTTACACAGTCTAGTTGAAAATCGTGTCTGTTATTTTGATTAGCATACAAATTTGAATTTGTAAGTATCCAGTCCAACACTCTTCTTCTTCTTCATCAAATATTTTTCAAATATTTGGACTGGGTTCAGATTTCTCAGCTGTGCTTTTAGCACATTCTGGCTATCTACCACGTCAGTTGTCTTCTGAGAAATAACAGAATATATTGGCGAAAACTTGCACCACATCGGCTCTTGTCAATGACGACGAGCTTTTTTGCAGCCAAAGGTTCGTCATCACTGCTACCATTGTCATCATTGGATAAAGTGTCGACGTTTCGCCTAAATATCTCAATATTACCGTGTACATCCTGTGGTAAAGAGGCACTGACCATATCTTTGTCAAAACCATCTTTTTCATCAGTCAAACCACTGGGTTCTGGTGGCATTATTGCTAACTCATATTCGGTATAGGTGTTCGGTAAATAACAGCATCCTCTAGCTTTTGTAGTTGTTAGAAACGTTAAATCCTCGTAAAGTCATTTTGAGATATATAAAAAAAAAATGTATGGATTCAGCCGTCGTACTCAACTGAGTACAAGAGGATAAGACATGAAATATCTTCATGAATTTCCAACTTACAACAAACATTTATCAATAAAAGAATACAATAGCATCTATACTTTAGCAAAAATACATTTATCAATATTTAGATATCAATATATAATATAAAAAAATAAAAGTTTAGCCTTACCTGTATAACCATCGTTATTGTAAAGTTGTGATCCAACTATTCAAACAAATTATGAGTGTATCCACATAAAAATTTTATTTTTTAATTAACCAGCTAATGTTTTTAAAAATAAGTTATCAATGAATACTATTACTTTTTACAATTACGCACTACCTTCAATTGTTTAACTGTACTCGATTGAGTACGGCAGCGCTAAATGAGTTAAGAATAAAAAATTAATATGAGTCCATATCTGCTTTTATTGAATGAATTAAATGAATAACTTAATGGCACAGGCATTAAAAAAAATATGGTGGAAAGGCATGGGCCAAATTAGAGTGCAATCCTGAATTTTTAAAATTCCAAATAAATTAATGTTATAGGTGTAGTACATATAACATTAAATTATATAAATATATACATCTATACTGCGTTTGATGCGATAATACTTTTGTTAAAAAAATTTAACGTAAAAATATTATGAAGTAATTTGGAAAATCCAAAAGCGCACGCCTCATAATTTTATATTATTTATCATTTACTATTATTAGTCAATGCCATAAATGAAGGAAACAAATCCCATACAGCCATGGGTTTACAATGCTGCAAGCATTGTAAATGAACAGCTATGTTTACAACTACGTTGAGAATGGCACGAAATTTTAAAAGTTTTTTTTTTAATTTTCATTTCGTCATCATTCTCCTGCGTTAATCTGAAGATTGTTTATTTAAATTATTTATTTAAAATTTATTGATGTTTATTTAAAATATTATCGTTTCTTTTTACATTTTTTTATTGATACGTTTCTATGATCTCTCTCTCTCTCTCTTTCACCCTCTTTCCCTCTCCCCCTCCCTCTAATCCCCCCTCCCCCTATCTTTACTCCCCCTATCCCCCTCTCTCTACTCCCCCCTCTCTTCCCCCTATCTCTCTCTCTCTCTCCCTTCCCCCTCCTCTTATTCTCTCTCCCTTCCCCCTCCTCTTTCTCTCTCCCCCTTTCTCACTCTCCTTCCCTCTCTCCCTGCCTCCCTCTCTCACTCTCCTTCCCTCTCTCCCTGCCTCCCTCTCTCACTCTCTCCGTGCCTCCCCTACACTCGCCCTGCCTCCCTCTCTCCCTGGTGACCTCCTTCACTCTCTCCATCCCTCTCTTCTTCCTTCCCTCTCTCCCTCCCTCTCTCCCTTCCTCTCTCGTGTCCCGTTTCATCTGTAAAATGTTTACCTTCGTGCGCTTATAATCTCAGCTCATATATGTCCTAGTATTGGGCTCGCGCCTCCACCATAATGGGAGGGAATTTGACCTACTATACCACGCTGGTCAGACGTATTGGTATAGGGTTTTGTTTCAAGTTTTCCTTCTCTTACAAAGATGTTATATGCCTTTTATATCCCTTAGTCGTCTCTTACGATCACCCATGGGTAATAGGGGGTGGCGAATTGTATTCTTACTCCGTCACCTCACGGATAACCCTCATAGGCTTTACACTTCAAAATAAATATGGCGCATAACAGAAAAACGTTACAATATAAAATTTCTCCCATTCGTCGATAAAAAAGTTTCACTTCAAAAGGTTAGAGAAACTAAAAAAAACATTTTTTTTATGATACTGAAGTTAACATACATGTGACAATTTATTATTATTTTATTTATCATTTACTATTAGTCACTACTATAAATGAAAATGAAAGAAAAATTTCGTGCCATTCTCGACGTAGTACTAAACATAGCTGTTCGCTTACGATAGGCTGTATCCTTTGCCTGTCCGAATGGACGAACAAAAAAATGTAAATGAACCCAATTTTCATAAGGTATACATACACTAATGACTAAGCAGTTTAGTTTTTTATTAATTGCAATTAAACGACAAGGCACGCCAACCACCACCAAGCCACTTTCAAAAGAAAACAGCGCGTTGCGATTATGAAGCTTTTAAATAAATAAATATTTTGATACATTAAGTTTTACGGTCGTGATCCTGCCAGATACAAAAACAAATTATCCGACGTCCTTGAATATTTTTTTTTAATCAATCAATCTATTTTCTTACTTTAAACAAAATAATTGCTTTTTAAAAATATCAAATACGTTTAGACGAATGTTTTTTTCTTGACATATGTATAATAATATTATCCTATAAGTGCAATGTGAGAAAAATAAAATCATTTTTAGGTTTGAAAAGTGCTTGATTTTCATATATCGAGAGTAAAGCAAGGCTTCAACGCTTCGCTTACGAGGCATGCAATAAATAATAAAAAAAGAAGACCGTAAAAGAATTCTCCCTTCGAATTATAACTCTCAAGTAATCTCTGAACTATTAGAAAAGAATATCTTAGAATGAAATATACTAAACTATCGTACTAGTAGCAGATAGGAAGCCAGTTTTCCTCACATAATTAAGGAAGTCCATGAAATGCATGCATCATACATTGTCTGAGAAAGGATCAAACTGTTCATTCACTACCAAATTTATTTTTTTTTATGAAACGAAATGCAACTGCAGATCATTACACCAATCAGTTGTGAAGATAACTATATAAGCTACCTTCACAATTAACTGAATAAATGGTGGATATCATCAGAAGTATATTCTTATATTGCACTTTAACCATTTTAAAATCTTAATATTACATTTTACGAGGCAAATAATAAAAGCGGATCACATTAATTAGCCGTGTATCTGCTGGCTGATTAAGAGTGCGGTAGCGGAACGCCATAGGGTCAACTTTAATTGGCTCTCCGTTGTATTTTAGATGTACGATACAGCTTGCCGGGGGTTAATGAATAGAACAACATGTGGACAGTTGTTGTTGTTGCGATATGTAGTTTTGTAATTGCGTGTCGGAGGTTTGTTTAGGTAATGTTTGCACTATATTAGTGTGCGAACAAGTTTTGTTGCAATTACGGTTAATGAGGAAAGGTCGAGCGTTAGTTTTTAGTGACCTTCCTAACTTGGTTCGTTTAATGGTGAGTGCACGAAAATGTTTTGTACATACCCATATAAATATTTAGAAGGATAACATTTATAAAAATAATGTTAATATCGAACATTAACACGGATAATACAAAGAATACCGTTTTTTTCACGCTAGGATTCATACAGCTACCTTTATTCATAGTTGAATTAGTATCGCAAGTGGTTACGAAATTACAATAATTCATAGGATCGAATCGAGATAGAATCTGTGATACGGCATCCGCAGAAGAATAGGTGTAACCAACATAGCATAAAAAACTAACACGCTGAAGTGGCAATAAGCAGGCCACATCGCTCGACGAACCGATAACCGTTGGGCAAGGAAAGTTTCTCTCTAGTAGCGACCACGTATCGGACGTCACAGTGTTGGTTGCCAAACCAGGTGGACTGACGACTTGGCGAAGGTTGCTTGGAGTTATTGGATGCGGACGGCACAGGATCGCCCTTTGTGCCAAAATATGAGGGAGGCCTACGTCCAGCAGTGGATGACAAAAAGCTGAATGATAATGATGATGAATAATTCGTACAGTGAGGAGCTAAGAATAAAGTATGTATGTATACCACATGTTATCTCCTGTAGATAATATGACTCAATTAAGTGGTGAAACACCCACAGGTAAAGAGAGGATGACCATCGTTATATTCTTAGTTAATCACCATTCTGATGTTTTTTTTTTATTGCTAATGGTGGCAAACGAGCAAGCCGCACACCTGATGGTAAGTGTCACTGCTGCCCATGGACCTTTGCAATACCAAGTGTATAACTAGGCCGCTGCCTACATTACTCATACATCGATCTTCTGCGAGAGTGTGGTACTACCCGAGACGGACCGGCCCGCAGCTGCAGACAGAGAACTGTCAACAGCCTGCCGGTCCTGCCACTACTGGACATTACATTAATTCAAATAATAAGTTGGCTCTAGTTTGATTTGGGGATAATATCAACAGGTATCATCTGCCATGTCTGTCTTCATGGATTCAATGGGCAGGTCTTAGCATAACCACAACTTTAAAGTCCTTCACAATACAAAGATTTATGATTTAATGTAGAGTGCTGTTTAAAAAATAATAATATTCTCCTTTTTAGTATATTTTAGACTTAGTTAGACTAAAGTTCGGTACGAAATTTCATTAACAGAATTAAGCTAGGATAAGCGAGATTACTATCTATATCACTTAGTTTAAGGCCACAGGGCGTGACACAGACGCTCTATTAATATAGAGTTGGCACCCCATACTATACTTAACCATGTTATTGCCGAAATATTGGCTACTATATTCACTTTTCTAATACTATATCATGCTCTTCTCCCAAATAATTAATAAGAGCTTAAGTAATTCATAAATATATAGCTTTGTTCAACGCATCGCTGAACTAAAATCCTTGATTAATATTAAATAATAATTCTAAATTAAACATGTTGTAGTATGAATTAATGATAAAATGACGAGCTAATTTCGTCATAAGATATTCATAAAGTGAGTGGAACAAAAAGACAGTAATTTGCGCTAGAAATTAAATTTTAACAGAAAACACTCGAAACGAGAAAGTACGCATTTCGTCGGGTTGTGTATTTAACGCGGATGTGAATTTTGCCGCATCCGCCTAAAAATAAATGAGCTTTCTTCCGCTTACTTAATTTACTGGCACGGTCGAAGCGAGCTTACACCCTGAATATATTAAAATTAATATTTCGCACTCGTTTAATGTCACCCTTACCTCAGTGTGATTTGTTAACACCAAGCTTTTATTGTATTAGGGCTTTACGCAGTATTTCTAATTTACAAAATGCTACTATTACGACCGGAGTCAAAGGTTATTAAGTTAATTAAAATTAAATGCTTTTACCAACATAATTGTAAGTACAGGAATGTTTGTTTTTCAGGTAAATACATTACAATGGTACTCGTGTCATGTTATAAAACGAAGTATGGCGTGTTATACGTAATTATTTCATAAAATATTTTAAATATTTGTATGACCCTGTTTAATTCTGTCTTATATAATTTGCAAATTTATGTCATTTATTGCACGCCTAATAAGCGAAGCGTTGAGGTCTTACTCTACTCTCGACATATGAAAATCAAGCACTTTTCAAACCTAAAAATGATTGTATTTTTCTCACATTGCACTTATAGGATAATATTATTATACATATGTCAAGAAAAAATATTCGTCTAAACGTATTTGATATTTTTAAAAAGCAATTATTTTGTTTAAAGTAAGAAAAAAGTTGATTAAAAAAAATATTCGAGGACGTCCAGATGTTACCGTAAAGTATCTGGCATTCTCTAGACCGTATAAATGAATGTATCGAAGTTTTTCTTTTATTAAAAGCTTCATAATCGCAACGCGCTGTTTCCTTTCGAAAATGGCTTGGTAATTCTTTGTCGTTTAATTGCAATTAATAAAAAACTAAACTGTTTAGTCATTAGTGTATGTATACTTTATGAAAATTGGGTTCGTTTACATTGGTCACAGTTCGTTTTCATCTTTCATTACGAGTATGTACAAGCTTTTATTTAGTTTCACCTGTCCCGTTGTCTGTAATCAAATCTTGCAAGTTAAATTTGATCCTCTTCCCGGTTTCCGATTGAGCTGAAATTTTGCTTGCATATATAAATTAGATGACAATGCAATATTATTGTGACATAGAGCTGACCTGATGATGGACCTGGAAGCTGGCCATAGGTACTCCGTAATTAAACGACGCAACCCCATCGAAATTGGGCTTATTTGATTTGTCTTGACAAGTACTTTAATACTATATAGAAACCAGGGTCTGATCATGGACCTGGAAGCTGTCCATAGGAACTCCGTAATTAAGCGACGCAACCCCATCGAGTTTGGGCTCGTTCGATTCGTCTTGAAGATTAATTTGATACTATATGGAAACCAGGGTCTGATCATGGACCTGGAAGCTGTCCATAGGAACTCCGTAATTAAGCGACGCAACCCCATCGAGATTGGGCTCGTTTGATTCGTCTTGACGAGTACTTTGAGACTATATGGTAACCAGGGTCTGACGATGGACCTGGAACCTGGCCATAAGAACTCCGTAATTAAACAACGCAACCCCATCGAGTTTGGGCTCGCTTCATTCGTCTTGAGGAGTACTTTGATACTATATGGTAACTAGGTTCTGATGATGGACCTGGAAGCTGGCCATAGGAACTCCGTAATTAAAAGATGCAACCCCACCGGGTATGGGCTCGTTTGATTCGTCTTGACGAGTATCATGGTTGGCGTGAATATGCAACTCCAACAAATTGTGGAAAATATTTCGTTCCGCTTATTATGAATGTAGATTATGATTGATTAGATGGTTGACCCAATGCCAAAGTAAGCACTTGCCGAGGGCTGAATGGCGTGAGGATGTATAAACATTTCATATCGCTAACGTTGCGCCTCAGAGTACCAAGGCGAACCCTGTTATACTGAAGCCCTTATCCCTCCACAATGGACCTCTGGGGTGATGAACCATTTTTGTCCTATATTTGTGGGCACAACACGAATAATAAAAATAGTAAAAAGTTAAAAATAAAGTTAAAGAAAAATATCGTTTTTAACAAGCTTTTATTATTTGCTAATATAATAAACTAAAAAGCTAAAAATAAATTACCTCTAATCAGACATATAACACTTTATAAGTTCATTGTAACCTTTAACGATATTTTGATTAAGATTCAACAACAAAATAATTCCATATCGAACATAATTATATATTTTTAACACTAAAACTTTACACCATAATTATTAAATCTTCCCGTTTTTATCACAGTCCCAATTTTATAAATAATGTTTGTTGCATTTTTTAGCAAATAATAAACAGCTTGCTTTTGAAAAATGATTTTTCTTTAATTTCATTTTCATTTCTGGCATTGACTAATAGTAAATGATAAATAATATAAAAATTATGAGGCGTGCACTTTTGGATTTTCCAAATTATTTTATCATTTAGTCTGTAGTTATTGATAAGAAAGACTAAAATTTTATATAATGGAGTAATATAAGATCAGAATTCTATGAATTGTCAAAAGAGCACCATTAATCATGGGTAGATTTCAGAAGATGACTGTAAAATCATTATAAAAAAAATTAAAGTAAATTTAGAATTTATTTTTAGATTCCTAGTTATTAAGATACGGGCTGATAATCGTCTTATATGCCATCATCGCAGGTTGGGGTGGTAGATTGAATTGTTACTTCTATGAAGTTTTATTGTATTTTAAACGCATCTGAAATAAAGGTGTCGAATTTGAAAAAAAATAACAGCTGTAAAATGTTGTGTCTGAGTGTGGAATATCTACGTCATGTTTCATTCTAACCTCGAGACATATGTATGACTAGTTTCATCGTCGATGTCAATAAATTGTATATCCAAAGTACAAAATCTCTAGACAAATATGTTTTATTCTCATAATGTAAGAATTTGCTAGCATGTTGAAAGTTATTTTGATTATTTACTTATCAACTAGCTTTTATAAAGACAATAAATTATCAGTATCATCGTTTATAGAGTAATATTTTAATATAGAAAATAGGAAAAGATTCCTATTATACACAAGCTGTCCTCCGCCCACTACCCTCCTTTCCGGATAAGTAATCACCAACATATCATATATCAAAAACCTTCTCTGAAACACGCTGCATCTTATGTTATAAGTATTATACCGATCGGTTCAGTAATTTTTCTAGTATAAGCGAATAAAATAACCGGCTCTCTATTTATTAGTATAAAAGATATACTGCACGCCAGGAATATGGAATAGAATCAAAGTTCAATACAATATAAAGAGAACTCTTGCTGCTACAGCCTCTAGAACTTCGTCTTGCATTTCAAAATAATAATAGCTCTCGGCTATATGTCGCCTAATTTGATCAATTTCAGAAGCTATATTTGCAATACCAGGTAAGAGGAGACATACGAAAGTATTTTATATGTATTTTTTGGAACGAAGTTCCTTATCGCGCGTTGTGAAAGGGGGCTAGACGGAAAAAATTCTTACGAAAAGTTGTCACGACACTTTTTGCTATAGTAAGCTATTGTAAGCTGTGCGGCGTCGCTCGTCGGCTCTCTTATAGAAAGCAAGCCAGATATTTTCATTTCAGAACAGTGTGGTGTCGCGACGATTTTTTTTATAGATAGAGTGATTCAAGAGGAAGGTTTATATGTATAATATATGCATAATGTACTAGAGAAACACTGATAATTTTAGAGGTTTCTAATGTGATGTCGTAAATAAACACATTATTTTGCGCTTACATTGCAAACGCTGGCTGAACCCTACGAAATAGATCAAAATAAAGTACTACAGTATTATACAGCTTAAAAAGGCCTACAAAAAAGTCCGCGATGGTATATATCTATCTCTTAAGGATAACATACTATATCCATTTTAATACTTTAAAAAATGTTCTATTATAAAACGGTAATTGAAAAGCTATTTACACAAATACTGTATTAATCCTTATCATTTTAAATACATTAGTTGGCTTGAGCATTTCATGAAGATATTTTTTTTCCTTCAGACCATGCAAATTAAATCAATACCTTAAGAGATATAGCAAAATCAAAATAATGCGCAACGAAATTATTTTCGCCCGTGACCGGGCCGCGTGGCCGACTCGCGTTCGAGCTCGGGGCCGAAAAGTTTTGGTAGTCTAGTGTAATTGTATATCCTATTATTAATATTATAAACGTGAAATTTTGTAATATTGTATGGATGTGAACATGTTTGTTGCTCTTTCACGTAAAAACTACTGAATGGATTTTGATGAAATTTATAGTAATATAGCTTGCACATCAGAATAACACATAGGCTATAATTTATAAAGATATTTTGCAAATTGGCTAAAATATAACGATAAAAATCGCTTAAGGCAGAAAAAAATTATATAATTAAAATAGAACTTCGTTCCATCCGGGTGTCCCTTGACACCTCCGGTTTTTTTTTTTCATAAAACCGTTATTAAGCGATAATTTTATACACACAGACATTAAAAATCAAATAGAAACGCAATATAATTCGTGAAAATAGTTATTTCAAATGTGTAGTACTCGCGTAAACATCAGAATTCATTGTGTATTTGTTAAGTCAATTACAAATATAGAATAATAGTCATCTCATTATCATCTCAGCTCATATATATTCCACTGTTGGGCTCGAGCCTCCTCCATATTGGGAGACTAATCGATCTTCTATACCACGATGGTCAGACGTGTTGGTATAGGATTTTATTTCGAGTTTTCCTTCTCTCACATAGATATTAATGCGTTTTATATCCCTTAGTCGTCTCGTACGATCACCCACGGGTAAAATAGGGGGTGGTGAATTGTATTCTTACTCCGTCACCACACGGAAAAGAAAAAAAAAAATTTTCTATAATTTGATTTAAATTTCCTTAAATAAAAATAGTTTTATTTCAAATGTTAAATACATAATTTAATGTTATTGAAATTATTAATGTAGGAAATGAATATGTTATTTATCAGTTGTATATTCATATTCTGATAAATAATCTATATATAAATGAGCTCTAGAAAGGAAAAGTATATATATATAGTATGTAAATACTTGTCGCAGGCACGAGTACCTCCGCCTGATGTCGCCCTAGCCGAGGCAGCGGGTGACCGGACCGGGAATTAGTCTAATGGCCCGGAGCGAGGCCACATCACGTGACGACGATGTCCTGACAGCGAAAGCTGCCGGGACATCGACTCGAGAGAATACCCGAAGGGCATGCCACCGAAGACAAAGACCGGGTTCAAGTGGCGCGCTTGCTCGGCGAAGGGAGGTACATGTAGGGCGGGTCTATGGGATCCCGCGCTGCTTCTTCTGTCGTCCCGAACAGATTTAGCGGGTTGTTGACCACTCCATAGCCTGCCACCAAAAAAAAAGTGTATAAATACTTGTGTATCTAAATAATATCGATGTATATATAAGAATCTCATATCATTTATTAATTGTGCATTGGTCTTTATAAGTTAATTGTAGATAATGTACAACAAATTCCTAGTTAAATAGTATAAATGAATAGCTATTATCCAATGGACATTGCGCCAATTATCAAGCTGAATTACCGATTCGATATTGCTCGTAACTTAGTGAGTTCCCTTGTAAGACAAACTGTTTAGCTACTGGATACGAACGCGATTGCCGCAGATATAAATTATCTGAATAATACAATATGATTTATTTTTTTTATTTCAGAGTTAAATATTTAACTAAATTTAATTCACAGAACTTACATATATTGTATGCATATTATATGACTTAGACATATTTTACGACAGCCACAGACAATATAGAGTATGGAATGAATTCCAGTCTTACTCCGTCGAGACGCTCTGGCAGCTAGCCGGGGCGTTGACGGGGAATAGTAATAATAAAAATAGCTAACCCGCCGGGCTGGCCACGGACGTCACGGATTCTGTACCAGTGGCCGGCTCAATGGCTATGAGGAGGGAATACGATGGATTATGGGGCCACACACCACCTGTCCTTTGCTCCGGTCAAAACGGATGGCGTGTGTCCAGACTATAGCCTACCAAAAAAAAAGAAAAAGGTAGAACCGAATAATAATAAATATAGAACCGAACAAAATAAACGAATTTATCATTATTAATCTTGCCTTGATTCAATTTTTAGTCGTGTGATGTGAGATCAATGTTTACCCTCGCAATAACTTCTTTTTTACAAATTTTTAAAGCCGTACTCTGTGACTTTAACACTGTCACATCTTATAGATTAATCTCCATGTTTTAGTGGACTAGGACAAGTTTTAATTAAGGCAAATATTTCGCACGAGGCTGCGATGTGGACATTCCATTACAGTATTTGGCTAGACATAATGAAAATCATAGGTAACTTATCTTCTATTTAAGGGTTAGGCTTCTTTGTATTATAAATCTAAATTTCTACTGTATCCTACTTTCTCCCTTACGAATAGATACTTTTTTAAATCGAATGAATATATTTGAATTCAGATTTAGTTGTTTTTTAAAACTTTTTAATATTAAAAGTTCTGTTAATAAATAAATAATTACTATAATTATTATTTTATATGTTTTTACTTTAATTGTATAAGTATTAATACACTTAGGCAAAATATGTGGCTTAAGACAATATAAATAATAATAAAAGAAAATTATTATATTTTGTTTTTCTATCATTTTAATATAGTAAGGCAAAACTGTAGCATTAACAATAATGCATCTAAAAATCAGCCTTTTGACGATCACTATTGAATATCCCCCTCTAGGTTAGATAATTGACTATCTGGTAGAATCGTTGTTGCTGTTTTTGTTTAAATTGCCCTGTAGAAGGGGCAACAGCATTCTCCTACGCTCTCTTGGCGCTTCAGTACATCATGAGTCCACATGAAGATATGGAGTTACATGTGTACCATAACCCAATACTAAAGAGGTTATTAAAATAAGAATAAATAATTTTACTATTATTTATTATTGTTAATAATAGTATTACTAAAGTAATAAATATCTATGCGTTTGTAATGTTCATACATTGAAATACTAAGAGAAAACTTAAACAGGAAGACGTTATGAAACCACATGAAATTATATTACACTACACGGACGTAGTTTGAGACATGTAATAATTCATCTTAGAGAATAAGTTAGTTCCCTAGCGATCGGACACAATAGGCGGAACATTGTGAGTAAAATTATATTATATTTCGTGAAATAATATTTAAATTCCTGTACTCCCAATAACTACGATTAGTAATATTTCATCCATCCATTCATCTGTCAACATCCATTATTGGACATGGACCTTCTCACACAAGAGATATCGCCATAGTCAACAAGCTTGGCACCTACGAATCCACAACCAATTTGGATTAGTGATCGCAGTTGGTGTTGTAAGTTACCCAGGAGAGTACTACTCTTCACTCTGCTGGCCATATCTTAGCTAATTTAACGACTCATATGGTTAATTTAGCTGTATCGAACACTAATTTTCGAATAAGGATATAAATTGAGATTTAAATAGATTTTTTATATGTAAGGTAATAAACTTAATAAAAATAAAACTTTCACTATATTTTACAATTGGTTATCATTTGAACTCATTACCTCTGTCACGTTACAATTAGCAACCGAAGCAAAGAAAGAATAATTAAAGAAAAAATATTCAAGAGTAAGAAAATCGAAATAGCGGTCTAGCGTACTCTCGGAAAGGGTGCGTGGCTCCCTCAATCCCTCTGAGCTCCCGCCCGTCATTAAGAGCGGGCACGCAAAGGGAAATTATCCTCACTTAACCCTCCTGAAGGCGTTAACTGGCACCTCAGCGGAGAGCACTCGCCCGCGATTACTTTATTATACAGATTGAAACAATTTTTCTCTTGGCGTAAAATATTATTTTTATATCTAGACATTTCCGTAGTTACATAAAAACTTCTTTTTACACCTTGGATTATGATTAATATCTTTAGTCATAATCCTCAACCATTTTCTGTATTTTTTATAAAGTAACTTTAACTAAATCTAAATTGTCTTTAAAATGAAAATTGTGAAATATGAACTGCCTGGTTGGTTTAATGGTACAAATATGCGATTGCCTACTGCGAAGTCAGAAGTTTAAATACCAAATTGAAGGAAAACTATTATATTTTCATTTTTCTGAGGGTATTTTTGATGATACTAAAATCTTATTATGAGCAGCATAAAATGACTATCACACGTGGGCCTCGAACCCACACCTAATGGGAATGCATTCCAATCCTCCTACCACTTAGACAAGTATGAGCTGTTGCATAATAATCAATTTCTGACTGGTATTATTTCGTCGTCTTTATGAGAGACGTATGCCATCTACCGGAAAATGATTACACTTTGTACGATTAAATAAGAAAAATAACTGCAAAGTTAGGGTATAATTTTTTCAATTTAACATAATTGCGTGCGTATCGATTTTTATATATCATTGTCGTAGCTAAAGCTTTATTTACATATTAGCTAATGCCCACGACTTCGTCCGGTTAAAGCTCGTGCATGACGTTTCCATCAAATATGATTTTAATTATTTATGCTATAAGGTGAAAAATATAAAATATTAAAGCAAAATTCACCCACAATTTCATAACTAACCTCTGATGAGCTGATTTTCGCCATATTTATTTTTAGTATGTGTCACATCGCAGAAGTAAGATGTTTATATATATATATATATATATTTGAAATATTTTTTTATTTAATAAAAATCCAATAAAAGTATTTTGACCCCTTTGATGATGAAAAGTGATAAATATTGAAACGCATTTTTGTTTATTTTTATTAATGATATTGGCACTTAATATAAAAACACTGGTTAAAAATTTTATTTTCTTCCCATACATACTTTTCCATTGCGTGTTATCCCTTTCGAGTTGAACTTCAAAAAATCCTTTCTCAGAGACCTAACCTAAATAAGCCAATCAACTGGCTCTTTTCTGTATTTGTTGCGAAAGAAGACTAAACGATATAAGCAGACAACGTCACTGAAAGAGAAGAAAATCTTGAAACAAAGTGCTATGCCAATTTGTCTGTCTTGAGTGGAATGATAAATCTGTATCCTATTATCCATCATCGTAGCGTCCAATAGAAAATATGGGATAGAAATTACTTTTTGAACAAAAAGTACTTTATTAAAATTATACTAAAACATACACATTTACATCAAATCACTCCAGTCAGCATTATCTGCGATAATATTAGGCTTAATTATAGCCTTTATTAAAGGCAAGTTAACTCACCTAAATTAGCTTTAAAATCCAAAGAATTCTATTGTTGAAAAATAAAGAGAATATTTTTCTTTCAATGTAAGTGAAATCACCGTTAACCTTACGAAATCTTTAATTCAGTCCCTCAATTCAAGAACCCCGATTGTTTTTCCGAATGAATGCATCAAAATAACAATTCGTTAAGGTTCCAGTGGCGAACCCTCAACGCCCTTCTCCAATTCGTCTATCTTTTGTATTGTTGGTACTGCATGTGTAACAAAAGTAAACAAAACAAGTGGATGATTACAGTAACTTTAGTAGATTTGTTTAGTTTCATGTTTTGAGTGTGTTCACTGAAATGTGAAATTGACAATTTACTAGATCATTCCAACCGTAATATGGTCTCTTTAATCTAAACTTATGTTGACGGAATTTCACAAAGCCACAACCCAACGGGATAACGTTATTCTAAGAACAAACTAGTTGTCGAATTCCTATATAGACTGTCAGATATTAATGACAGTCGTGATCAATCGTTTGCTTCAGTGAGCTGCGGATACTGATTTTACACATCGTATTCTTATAATAATTATTAATTAACGATAACACATTTATAACTTCTTACATACATACATACATATCATCACGCCATATCCCTTGCAGGGTAGGCAGAGAGAACAGAGTGCCATAGAACTCTATCTTTGCATACTTCACTCGCTTCCTCAACATTCATAATTCTCTTCATACACGCTCGCCGGTTTCGGAGACTCTTGACTCCACCTTCCTTCAGTACATGACCGATCTGGTCTAGGTAGGTTAGTCTCGGTCTCCCCCGGTACCTATATCCTTCCACTTTCGCATTGTATATCTTCTTAATCAGACGTTCGTTCGGCATTCTTTCCACATGTCCGAACCATCGGAGCATTCCCTTTCGCATCTTTACACCAATACTCTCTTTCATACCTACTCGCTCTCTTACGTAATCGTTACGAAAAAAAAAACTTCTTAACCTTGTAAATATACTAACTAGAGTTTTTTTTTTTGGCAACGGGCTATGGTGTTGTCACGCCCCGCTAAATCCATCCGGGGTGACAGAAGAAGCGGCGATCAACCCCATAGACCCACTCTACATGTACTTCTCCACGCCGAGTGAGCGGGCCACCGGAACTCGGTCTTTGTTTTCGGTGGCCATACTAACTAGCGTGCAAATTATTTGAAGGTGACTATTTGTGTGCGTGAATATCCGTGTGAATATGCGTGTGAATATCCATGTGATGACGGAGTAAGAATGCAATTCACCACCATCATAATCATATCACCATAATCATATCTTACCTGTGAGTGATCGTAAGAGACGACTAAGGGATATAAAATGCATATAACATCTATGCAAGATAAGGAAAACTGGAAACAAAACCCTATACCGACACTTCTAACCAGCGTGGTATAGTAGGTCAATTTCCTTCCCATTATGGAGGAGGCTCGAGCCCAACAGTGGGACGTATATGATCTGAGATGATGAATATGATGATGATCTGTGTGCTTATAACTTGCCGTGTACATGGTAACTTTGAGTGTGGTGGGAAAGTAAGAATGAAAATACAATGCTTTTCTTTTCTAAGGTTGTATGTAATAAAAGATGACAAAAAATATAAGAGAATAACATGTCTACAAAATGGAAAACTTGAAATAAAACGCTTTGGCTTCTCATATAAATTTATGTCATGTCAATTTGTCTTAGATTATGGAGGAGACTCAAATCTAATCTGATGTTTCGGAGCTGAGATAGAGAAGAATAATTTTAATAAATCAAAGCTGTGTCATTTACTTCACTTGTGATTATTCCCTACATAAGTCTTTTTATCCCCTTTATCCTTCTAAACTGTTACTACTTTTAGCTATCAGAAATATGTTTAAAACTATAAATATTAAAACATTTCTCATTAATTTAACATAATACTACCTACTGTGATCAATATTACATGAAATATTCTCAAAACGTAATCGATAGGTGGATCTATAAAATAATTCTAGTTACCTTTTATTAGATCATAGTCATGTTATTTTAATAGGAACTTTTAAAAGTTTTATATACGGTTTAAATATTCAAGTAAATATTATCTAGATATAAATAAACATATTTTTGTATTTATTTATAAACCTTATACAAATATAACTGTAAAGCAATAGACTGTAATAGGACCGCAGAACCGACGATTCCATTGACTCTGCGGTTTTGTCATTATGTCAATGCTAATATTTGTCCATCGACGCTAACCAACAGATTGTTAGGTACGCCGTGCCGTATATGTGTTTTGTGTTGTTGTATTACGGATATAAGAGTATTATACCGTTTGTTGCCTACACAAATGGTAATAGTAGTAAACTATACTAGCAAGTGCTTAGACTATATAAGTACGTACCGATAAGTGTCGCGCGCTGAATTACGTAGATATGGTTTTTATGCAAGACAATTCTATTGATTAAAATTTGCCTGCAATTTCGGTCCAATAATCATTTGTATAATACGAATATTGAACTTTACTGTGTGGTAGCAGCTACAAATACTATCAACCCTTACTTTGCTTGTGGATGTCGTAAAAGATAAATAAAAGCTTTATATCCAACTTTTTTTTTTTTAAGTTGGGCTACGTCCGGCGCATTCCTCATACCACTCCGTCCGGGGCGACAGAGGGGCGTAAGCACGCACACCCGTAATCCACCCCTGAACCTCGCCTTGAACTTGACGTCAGTGGCCAATTTTATATCAACCTGAGCCAACTTCATCTTACGCCGTTTGGTCAACAATTACATTTTCAAAGAGAGTTGACGTCAGGCAGGTGGCCGGTCGTAAAACTATTGCCAATAACTTTTGCAATATTTACGATGGAAAAGTAATACATATTGTGTCGATCCCAAGTTTAGGGTTAAGGGCAGGCGAATGATGATTTATCTCTTTAAGGAGAAAGCAATATTTATCTCTTTGTGTGAAGTAATGATTAAAAACATATTGTATATAGTCGAAAATTAAAGCAGCTTAAAAATTGAGATCTCTTTAAAACTTAGGTATTGCTACCTAAATCCTTTTCATAAGCTACTAGTGTTGTTTTGTTCCACAGTCTAATTTTCGTCTCATTTAATATTTGCTACCTCAATCAAATAAATTAGTAGGTACGACCTGAAAAAAAAGTAATAACGTAGACAAGTCACGTTGGTTAGTTTTTTTTTATATACAATTGATATTAATGGTCTTTTTTTTTTCTTGCAGTGGACTATGGATGTGGTCGCGTCCCGCCAAATTGGTCCGAGGCGACGGCAGAGGCGGCGCGCAACCCCATAGGCCCACCCTGCAAGCACCTCTCATCGCCGTGCGAGCGGGCCACCGGTACCCGATCTTTGTCTTCGGTGGCTGATATAAATGGTCTAAGAATTTTTGTAACTGAAATGATTCAAAATTACATTGCTGTAAATATTTCGGATTCGAATCCTATGCCAGTTGTAGTTGATGTTATACTATGAAGATTTATCTTGTATTTATCAATCTTCCTTCAATATGATTATAAGTCATTTGTAAATTATGATCTTATAATATCACTACACACACTCACTAAAATTATCTTGGAAGAAAAACATAAACGTGTCCTGTAATTATATCCAAACCGCAAAGTATCAGGTATAATCTGTATATACCATTATCAGGCTGGAGTGTTTTTATGTTTGTTAGAACATACTAATCTTAAAAACTTTTAGTGGTAGTAACCACGATTTTGACAGTTTAATGCCTACAGCCGCGAGCCGTTACGTCCGGTTGGTATCAAACTCTCGCAGAAGATCCGACGTCTGAGCAACGGCAATGTGCTGTTGCGCTTCGTTCGGTGAGCGAGAGAACCCGAAGCCCAACTGGGTTAGTGATATAAATAAAGACAAAACCAATGTAATTAATAATACCTTTAATTTGACATCTTCGGTAATTGCAGAAGTATTCTTAGCAATATAGTTCTCTAATGTAACTTGCCAATGTTGGTAGATTAAACTTGCTGTAGGTGAACCCGAATCGGCATCAAGTTTGTCCGGACGTAGTAAAAGCATTATGGGATCCATATTTGGATACGATACGATTATTGGAATAAATTGATATAAATAAAGACAAAACCAATGTAATTTGGTTTTATTCCAATAAAATCATTGTAATATAATGACAAGTGTCAATATAGTTTTTAAGTATATAAATTCTAATGTTAAACAAGGAGTATTTACACCACAGTTGGTTTGGGGTTTGTATTGGTAGGCAGTGGCCTAGCTATACCCTTGATATTGCAAAGGTCCATGGGTGGCAGTAACATTTACCATCAGGGATGCTGCTTCCTCGTTTACCACCACAAGGAATAAAACATAAACAGTTAAAAAAAATTGCTGGATTGCTTATTAATCGAAAAGGTTAAGCTATAATATATAACGCTCTAATATATAAGTATATAGGAGAGGAATAATGTTAATAAATATTAGCAAATCAAGAAAAATATATTGTAGCTATGTTTATCAAGAGTTTTGTATAGTCTCCGTTGTCATAATAACTGATGAGATAATTGTAATTGATGTATTATGATTATTATTAATGTTGATATTAAAACTAATACGCATTATTATAATTAAATACCACTATATTATTATTAATAGTAATATCATTACATAAGTAATCCACGAAAACAAGGCAGCTTGCACAACTACATATTGTTAATGTAAAACACTATATTTTCCATGTGGTGATGGAGTAAGAATATTATGCACTACCCCCTCCCTATCTTACCCTTGGGTGATCGTACGAGACGACTAAGGGATATAAAACGCATTAATATCTATGTGAGAGAAGAAAAACTCGAAACAAAACCCTATACCGACCCTAACCAGCGTGGTATAGTAAGTCAATTACCCTCCCAATTTATAATGAACCTCCTAAAATACAAAAGCAAAAGTAGTTCTCAAGCTAGCCCGTAAATATATATAAATAACAATACAAATAGCTGAAGCGGCACTAAATAAATTACCTTCCTTAATATTACTTGAAAGTCTAGATTTTAATCTTACATTTTGCCGCTAACTTCTAAATTCTTAGGCAATCAAGTCAAAGATTAAGTTTCAAATGTATTTTATAGATAATTCGAAGCAACATCACGACATGTAAAGAAGTGAAGAATGAGTTCTTTATATTCCTACTAATTTATACTTTTAGTGTCAGACTTTTGCTGTGTGATAGCGACTACGAATACTACAAACCTTTATAGTGGATGTCGTAAAAGACGACTAAAAATTTTATATCGACCTGGGTCAAATGCACTTGATGCCGTTTGGTCCACAATTACATTTTCAAAGAAGGATAATGTCAAGCAGACGGCCGGTCATAAAACTATTGGCAATAACTTTTGCAATATGTAAGATAAAGGAGGTAATTGCGATAAAAGTAGAAGAATGATAAAGATGACGATGACCTCCCTGCATGGTTGTGCTGTTCCAATTTTCAATAACGCCAAACTAAGTGAAGAATTGGAGACGGAGTGGTGGCGAGATAACGGGGCTCTGTGCTCTATCGTCGTTTTAAGGGGGAATGTTCTGAAAAGCTGTTTAACTTGGTACCAACATCTTCTTTCTATCATCATAGCACTCGATACTGTAATATGATTCACCCATACCACCTGGATACGATATCGTCCTCGATTATACATTTTTAGCATTAACATCTTCCATGTACGTGTAAGTTCTGGAATGAACTGCCTATTACGGTGTTTTCCAACCACTATGATACTCGTATGTATGGACATGAATATGGATTCACACGAGATTTCACACGAGGATTAAGAAGAGCTTTTCTTTATATATGCAGTGACTTGATTATAAGCTTGGTATTGCTGAGCTCCATGGCCAGCTGTTACCGCTTATTAAAAGATGGGCTGCTTGCTTGTCTCCTACCAAGTAACAATAAAAAAATCTGTATGGGTGTGCTAGACAACTGCATAAACTGTGTTGATAATAACTTTATTTTATTATTTGTTTTAATACCATTTATTATACGCACCTTCTAGTAATTATTTATTATAACCACATTTTAGTCAATAACAATGACAACATATAACGGTTAAAGTATTATATAATAATCAAAAGCTTTACAAAATGTTTAGAAAACAGAACTCTTATAACATTACGGCTTCTGTTTTCTAAGCATTTCGTAATTTACGTAAACAAAGTTTTATACAAAATTCGTTGACATCATATCACGTCCCACAAAATCGAGACGTATTAAAGCGAAAAACGTATACAAAGGCTCAAGTGTCTTCATTTTCCAAAGTGATATTACATTCTGTACAATCCACTTTTATGTTAGGGGACAAAATACGTACCTTTATTGGAAGAGTTTCGGGGCTACCAGGTGTTTATAGAAAATATCAAATCTTTTTGTAATGAGCTATTTTAGAACTAAATCTGTATTGTAAATATCGTTTACTTACAAAATAAACACTTGATGCATGTATTTCTATATTCTATAGTCTTTATTTTTTTGCTACCCACCTATGTTTTTTACATGTGCACTATTTTAAACGATCACTTCCAAACCAACATATACAGGGTGGAAATGACCATGCTACAATAATTTTAATGTAGTGTATCTGATGACTTGCCCAGCCTGTATAGAAACTTTGAAGATAATATGTCGTATAGTATATATATTTATCCACAAACTGTATTAAAAATTAAAATTATTAGGCTATCTCCAACAGAACAAAGACCTCCCGCGCCGCATCTGTATAAACTAATATAAAGGTAGGTACCTACATATCGCCAGTTTACCACTTCAAGTCTTCGCCAAACGCAATACAAATTAATGCATATTATACCTTATTCCTGAGCCATAAGATCCATATAAACTGTGTCATCAGACTTAGATAAGAAAATTAAAAATACCTAATGCATGCGGCGTAATGAAAGGATACCTACTCAGTCGGAGCACAGGTTAGTAAGCTAATATTTACAAACGCTGTTCTATTTTGTTTCCATATTTATGATAAAAAGATTGTTTAAAAATATTTTTTTTTAAATTTGTATGCGAGGACTTTTTAGATAGTTTCTAAATACTCCTATACACTAATATTGCCGGTATTTCCATTTATTGTCATATTGTCATCTCCACCTTGTATAGATATTTGAATTAAGTCATCTTAATATTCTACTCAGTCGCATTCAGTAAACCATGCGAGCCAGATGGGCTAACATTTACTTTAAATTTACCTTCTTAACAGTACCATTATAAATTTCATTCTACAATCATCTCTTATGGTACTAAAATATTATATTCCCAGTATATAGCGAAACATAGTCGAGTCTTATGATACAGCAACAGTTACTTTAAATTCAATAACTAACTGCAACTTCAAATTGTATTATTGACAGAATAAATGGCGTAGTGGTTTAACTAAAGATCTCTTAGCTCAATTTTAACGGCTATGCTAAATCTGCGTAAAATTGGTGCATGACACGCCTCATCTTTCTTGTTTTTTTTTTGCATTAGCAATGAGCTACTTTTACGAGTCATATTCGCCAAAGTCGAGTTACAGTTTTCTTCACGGCTTTAGTCTTTTCATGTTAGTCAGTAAGTCAATTGTTGGTCAGTAAGTCAATTATTGGTCAGTAAGTCAAAACGTCGCCGATAAATCGTGCTATGGCTACACTGTTAATAGTGTCCTCTGGGAATTTTGGTGGCAAATGAAAACATTGTAGAGTTTAAATTACTGAAATTTTAGCATTTTTAATATGCTTAATTATTTATAAAATCCGATTACGAAATGAAAAATGATGTCGCAAGCGGGATTCGAACCCGCGCCTATTGGGATTCCGGCCCAATCGTGCTGCCACTAATCGTAATCGGATTTTATAAATAATTAAGCATATTAAAAATGCTAAAATTTCAGTAATTTAAATAACAAGGTTGTGTCATCGTTTAATACAATTCTAACTGTAAAGTTTGAAGTGTTAAGCCTATAACAATGTGTAAACATTATCGGGTAGATAGCATACCGTCACCTTAAGACGTAAATACAATACGAAAATGAAATTTGCATGTCCTACAATTAGTCGCGGTAGTGTAGTGGCAGCACGATTGGGCCGGAATCCCAATAGGCCCGGGTTCGAATCCCGCTTGCGACATCATTTTCCATTTCGTAACCGGACATTGTAGAGTACTTCTAAATCATATTCACTATATTCCAGCAGTTCTTTCACGTTACATTACATAAAATGCCATCAACGTTATCTAATATAACACGTTAAAACAATAAGATATTAATTGTAATACAAGACCACCTCATGTCGTTTTCAGATGCCCGCCAAAATTCCAAAAACTCTTCTTCGATACAATTTTTTTCTATAATATAGAATATGGTTATTTAAATAAAAATTAAAAAGCTTGCCACTTTACGGATCTTGAACTCTCTAGAATTTTCCAAATTTTATCTATAAAAATTTACTAAATATTGTATCACTAACAACTGATATTGTACATTCATCACACGTAGTCAGCTGTATACGTATAGTAGTCACGAACACGTCCAGTAGAAAAGTTTTATTGCTTATCGTAATTGTGACATCGCAATTTGTTCTACTTTTATGACAAGTTTGTGTACAATTTATGGCAAGCAGTTTTCTTATATTTAATCACAATGGAACTCTAAGGATAACATTACAAATTAAATCATCATTCTCCTCACTCTTATGGGATAATAATTGCTCGAGGTCGATACAATATGTACTCTTCTTCCATAGTACATACTGTAAAAGTTATTGGCAATATTTTTATGACCGACTGCCTGCCAGACATCAACCCTCCTTGGAAATGTAATTGTTGAGCAAACAGCATCAGATGAAGTTGGCCCAGGTCTTTATAAGGCTATTAGTCGTCTTTTGAGACATCCACGATCAAAGTAAGGATTGGTAGAATTCAAAGCTGCTACCACATTACAAATTAAGTAAGAATAAAAAAAACAACTATTACCATTCGTGCCCTAATTACCACGCTTATCATAAAAGCTGACGTTTGAATTTGTTGTTATAAATTTCTCAAGAGAAAGTGCTACTGCAGCTACTGCCCATTATATAATGGACCCCCCTTAACTCATAATCATACATCTTCTGTGTGGTGACGGAGTAAGAATACTATTCACCACCCCATATCTTACCCGTTGGGATCGTACGAGATGACTAAGGCATATAAAACGCATATAACATCTATGCGAGAGAAGGAAAACTTGAAACAAAACCCTATACCAACACGTCCAACCAGAGCGGTATAGTAGGTTAATTGCCCTCCCATTACGGAGGAGGCCCGAGCGCAACAGTGGGACATTTGTAGACTGTGATAATGATGATGATGATAAATCATACATAATACCTATATATAATAATTAAAAATTGGTACAATTATTAGGATGATTTACGATTTTTTTTTGTGTTTTTAGCTGTTAGCCGCAGATGGCTTTGACAGCTTTACGCGTGAGCGCTGAGGGCTCTCAACCCGATTGAGGTAAGCTAAGCGACATCGCCCAAGGGCTCCCCCTGTGAGGAACGGACCTCGAGTTGGAGCGTCGCTGGTGGCAAAGTGGGCGTGCCCACGTTTGGATTTATGATTTTTGCGCGTCGCGATTTCGCACCTCGACGGCGAGGACGAAACTACGGACATTTATGTGTAATGGCCTCGCGGGCCGTGTAAGATCTTAATTAAGCGAGTGTGATATCGTCGTCGACATCGTCGATGACGTACCGCGGACGTCTAATTTTTTAATTACGAGAGGGTGTGTCTGAAACCACTAGTGGGTTAAGGTGTGTCATGGCAGATTCCAAGTAGTTCCAGGAGCACAGTTTCATAAATTGCCTGATGGTCGGTAGTTCGAGGTCGACATGAAGATCGACGTTTCGTATGAACCACGGTGCTCCCGTAGCTCGGCGCATGAACCTATTTTGAAGTGTCTGTAGTCTGTGGATCCTGTGTGCCTGTGTGCCTTAACATGCGCGAACACTACGCTAGCATAGGTCATGATTGGCCGTATGCAGGCGGTGTATAATCGGACCTTGCTGCTCAAGGTTAATTTAGACCTTTTTTTTTTTTTTTTTTTGAGGTGGGCTATGGACGTCGCACCCCGCCAAATCGGTCCGGGGTGGCGGAAGAGGCAGCACGCAACCCCATTGACCCACCCTGCAAGCACCTCTTCTTCGCCGTGCGAGCGGGCCACCAGTACCCGACCTTTGTCTTCGGTGGCCCGCTCGGCGGTATGCCCTCTCGGGCTCCTCTCCTGTCGACGCCCCGACAGCTTTCGCCGTCGAGGCGTCGTCCTCACGCGGTGGCCTCACGTCGGGTGACCGGACAATTCCCCGGTCCAATCACCCGAAGCCTCGGTTAGGGCGGCATCAGGCACAGGTACTCGCGCCTGCGCCGCCCCGGCCGCGGGCGACGGCCCGGGTCGCGGGAATCCTCCCGGGCCCGTTACGCCGCCTCCTTCTGTGAGATGACAGCCTCGCAGAAGGCGGCGACCGCGTCCCAATTCCTGACGCTGTCGACCATCGCTCGTGCAACAGCCGGCAGCGTCAGGTCGGCACCGATGACAACGACGAGGTCACGGCGCTGCCCGTCCCAGCCCGAACATACCTCGAGCGTATGTTGCGCCGTGTCCTCGTCGCTACTGCAATGGTGGCAGGACGGAGTCCACTCCCTCCGCACGACCGTGTGCAGGTACTTGCCGAAGCAACCATGCCCCGACAAGACCTGCACCAACCGGAAAGAGAGGACTCCGTGCCGCCGCTCCATCCACTCCATCAGTACGGGCCGGAGGGCCTCAACGGTAAAAACACCGTGTCTAGGCCTTTCCAGCAGCGTAGCCCAACGGGCGATGACTTCTCGGCGGGCGTCCTCGCGCCAGGTGGCTATCTCGTTGAACGATGGGGAGCCACCCTCTTCGCGCATTGAGGTAACCCGCCGGTAGAGGTCGGAGAGCATCTCCGCCTCTAGGTCCCACGGGGGTGTCCCGGCCAATAGGCATGCCGCCTCGGTAGACACCGTGCGGTTCCTGCGAATGGCTCTGACCACCATGGCTCGCTGTGGCCTCCACAGCACCGCCCTGAGCTGGGCGTTCATAGCCCTCGCCCACACGGGTGCGCCGTACATGGCCATTGAGCGGATCATCCCCGCATACAGCCGTCGGCCCTCGAAACTGGGTCCGCCCACGTTCGGCATGAGCCGAGAAAGGGCGGACACCGCGCCGACTAGCCGGGGAGCAATTTGACGAAAATGCTCCCGGAACCACCATCGCCCGTCGAGCACCAGACTCAAGTACCTCATATGGGCCTGGATACTGATGTGGATGGAGTTGACGACTAACGAGGCGCCGATGGGCAGCCTCACACAAGGCCCATGGAATAGTAGGGCCTCCGTCTTGTTTAGGGCCACCCTGAGCCCCAGCGCCTCAATTCGCCTGACCATCTCCTCGGTGCCGAGAGTGGCCAGGCTCAAGGTTAATTTAGACCTAGCATTTATTAAACTATGGAGGGGTCCATTATTTACGATATTTATGTGAGTATTATAGATATAAAACAAAACTATCTTCACGGATTTTATCGCGATTGTATTTGATTTTTACTGGAACAACGTTTCGAACACATTTCAGCATTCATAGTCACGGGAGGACTGAATTGAAACATCGGGAAAGTAATGATTAATTACAAACGCTATAAAAACTGTAAATAGTTTTATGAATAATATTACACACATTTTCCGTGTGGTGATGGAGTAAGAATACAATTCACCACCCCCTATCTTACCTATGGGTGATTGTAGGCGACGACTAAGGGATATAAAACGCATATAACATCTATGCGAGAAAAGAAAATCTCGAAACTAACCCTACACGTCTGACCAGCGTGGTATAGTAGTTTAATTTCCCTCCTATTACGGAGGAGGCTCGAGCCCAACAATGGGACATATATGGGCTGTGATAATGAAGATGATAATGATTACACACTCTCGTGTTTTTAAATGAGAGGAAAGAGAAAAAATAAATATTATGAAGACAACATAATATATCTATATTAAAATAGATTAAAACATTATTCAGTAACTATGTTCACATTGTCGCACCGCTTTTCAACTTCATCTGTATGTATTCCCTTTGAGACTTAACTTCTGAGTAGA
Source organism: Lymantria monacha (assembly GCA_905163515.2). Lineage (NCBI taxonomy): Eukaryota > Metazoa > Arthropoda > Insecta > Lepidoptera > Erebidae > Lymantria > Lymantria monacha. Next base: position 18,232,600 of record LR991094.1, on the reverse strand, counting down.
GGATTGTGGCTTGCGGCACACAAACCTATAACTCTAAACACACTAGTAAAAACTTAAAATCCACACTATTTACATTCAAATCTTTTGTTACATTGGCTACAAACCAATTTAAAATTTAATTTCGAGATGTAGCAAAATTCAAATAAACAGAATAACTAATAATAATAAACAATTAATCTACTTTAGAAAGTAAAGTAATCCTCATATTTACCCGACTGCGCGACGCAAAGGCGTGGTTTATTAACAGTCTGTTTAGCAGTCTATGTATGTATTATGTTTGTATGTTCCTTTGAAGCACTATACAGATCAAACGCCTGGGCCGATTTTTATGATTCACGTAAATCGATTCCTTTTAGTTCTGCGAGTATCACTAAAGACATGACGTTAGTGAAAATTTAATATGGCAACTACTGGACGCCATATTGTGAAAATGAAAAAAAAAATAAAGTCAACAAACTATGTCAAGTGGGGTATCGTTGAATAGGTATTTAAAAGACAGACTTTTGGCGGGAATCTAAAACGTCATGTTGTGCTCTTGTATTATATTCGATATCTTAGTGTTTTAACGTGTTATATTAGATAATTTTTATGGCGTTTTATGTAATATGATGTGACAGAACAGCTGGGATGTAGTGAATATCATATAAAAGTGCTTTACAACGTTTTCGTTTTCCATCAAAATTCCTACAACATACCATTAACAGTGTCACCATAGCAGTGTTGATGGCGGCAATTCGACTGACTGACAGACAATGACTAACTTGAAGAGATTAAGAACGTGAAGATAATTATAACTCGACACTGGCAAAAATGGCTCGTATAAGTAGCTGATTGCCAATACATAAAAAGAAGACGAAGGTATTTAAAAGGACTTTTGACGGGAATTTGAAAACGTCATGTGGTGCTCTTGTATTATATTCGATATCTTAGTGTTTTAACGTGTTATATTAGATAATTTTGATGGCATTTTATGTAATGTGATGTGCGGAAATACTGGGATGTAGTGAATATCATATAAAAGTGCTTTACAACGTTTTTGTTTTCCATCAAAATTCCCACAAGATACCATTAACAGTGTGGCCATTGCACTGTTAATGGTGACAATTTGACTTAGACAACGACTGACTTGAAAGACTAAAAACGTGAAAATATTTATAACTTGACACTGGCACCAATAGCTCATTATATGTAGCTGATTGCCAATACATAAGAAGAAGAAGAAGAAGAAGTATTTAAAAATCATTTTTAGTTTTCTCTCAACATTTTAGATTCGGCTGGCCGTTTAGGATCTATATCGATTTAAAGTTGCGTAATAACCATTCTCACATATAGGTTTTTAGACAGTAGAAATTTACGATGAAAAGACGAAATCTTCGTATACCTGTGCGTGTAAATATGGATGGGCATATACTAAAGTATCTAGTAGGTATATTAGACTACCTAAAATATCTAAAGGGATCTATTATTCGACAGGCAATCTAATTTTCAATGGATCCTGACTGTTATTTGTTATGTTCCATTACTAGAATATATTTTATTTTCTTCAATAGTATTAATTCTATAATATATTATAGAATTCTAGACCACTGGACATCTAAGTGCTTATTTTTAGGGTTCCGTACCTTGAAAGGCAAAAACCGAACCCTTATAGGATCACTTTGTTGTCCGTCCGTCCGTCTGTCCGTCTGTCTGTCTGTCAAGACTCTTTTTCTTAGGTACACGTGGAGGTATGAAGCTGAAATTTATATCAAATACTCAGGTCTACTGTCCCTTAGAGCTGTGAAAAAATCAAACTTTTAAGCTAACGCAATCAAAAGATGTTATGTCGCAAATTTTCGACACTCGCAAGGGAATCAAAACCTACAGGGTACTTCCCGTGAACTCAGAATCTTGAAATTTGGAACGAAGCAACGTCTTATAGCACAGATTAATAAAAAATTGTGAAAACTGTAAATTTTTGATTACATCATATATAAAAAATATTTTTAATAATTTTAAACTCACTACCCCTTTTCACCTGAACGTGTATGGTTGACAAGCAGCAGTTAATTTTGTACTGGCTATAAGCAGGCATCGTGACTAAGAGGTCTAAGGCACTGGTTTAAGTCACCGTAGGCATGGGTTCGAATCTCACCGCCGCCGAACTCTTTTTGCTATTTATTTTTGCAAAATTTATTTATAATAATTTAATTATATTATAAATAAAAGAGTTTAAAAACGTGTACTTTAAATGTTTTAATAAATAGGTGTAACTTGAATTAATATCAAAGAAAAAAACTTGAATTCATCATTATCATTCTCCTACTCTTATCCCAATTACTTGGGATCGATGCAATATGTACTCTTCTTTCATAGTACATAATGTAAAAGTTATTGGCAATAGTTTTATGACCAGCCGCCTGCCAGACGTCAACCCTCCTTGGGAATGTAATTGTTGACCAAACAGCATCAGATGGAGTTGGTGCAGGTCGTTAAAAGCTCTTAGTCGTCTTTTACGGCATCCACGAGCAAAGTAAGGGTTGGTAGTATTCGTAGCCGCTACCACAAACACTAAAAAAACTTGAATTAATATAATAAAATTATACGTCATAAAACTATTGCCCATAACTATATATGGAAGACGTAGGTATAAGTACATATTGAGGCGACTCCAAGTAATTGGGATAAGAGTAGGATGATAATTAATGTAAGACATTTTTTATTGTATGAAGACAAACTTCAGTCAAAGTAGAATCGTTACAATTATAAGAAACTTTTCATAATTTTTAAATAACGTAGTAATAGTGTATATAATTAAATGAACACAATTATAAGAAACTTGTCATAATTTTAAATAATGTATTAGTGTATATATAGATAAATGATAACAATTATAAGAAACTTATCATAACAAAACAAACATTTCATTTCGTAATCGGATTTTATAAATAATTAAGCATATTAAATGCTAAATTTCAGTAATTTAAATAACAAGGTTGTGTCATCGTTTAATACAATTCTGACTGTAAAGTTTGAAGTATTAAGCCTATAACAATGTGTAAACATTGTCGGGTAGATAGCACACCGTCACCTTAATCAAATCAAATCAAATCAAATCATTTATTATGCATAAGCCCTAAAATGGCACTTACATATTGTCAATATTACATTTTTTTTTTAAATTAATCTACCACCGGATCGGAAAGCCGCCACAAACTGAGAAGATCCGGCAAGAAACTCAGTGGGCTCGTCATTTTTTTTTAAATTTATGTTTTCTAATATTATTAGATACATATTTAATCCCCATTAGCTCCAGTGAGATGCCCTTCGAGTAAAGATTTATTTTTTAAAAGTTAAATACACCATTAACAAAAAACACAAAAAAGAACAGAAATGGTTGGACCAGATTCCACAAGCGGCACTCGATCACGAGTTAACTACTAAAGCAGCCATCACGCCCCTCAACCACATTCGAGGGAAGGGAGAGACCCGCTCACGTAGCTACCGCAGGCAGAGACCTTTTTAGTAAGCATGACCACACCAAGATCTATAAATTACAATCAAATCGCTCAATTAAATCAATAAATAACTCGTTAGGCAAAACACGCTACACTGTACAATTTGTGACAATGATAAATATACAGAGTTCAGACAACAGTGAGGATCAGCACTAAAACAACGTAAAAGTTAAAATTATATAAAGTAATTGCTGAGAGAGGAGCAACTCATAACCATTCCGTATTATCATTTAGATAATCCGAAATGTTGTAATATCCTTTTTTACAAAGTCTAGTTTTGATAGCCTTTTTAAACTTATTTATGGGCATATCTCGGATATCTTTAGGTAGTTTATTGTAAAAGCGTATACATTGCCCCATGAAAGACCTACTAATTTTTTGTAGGCGAGTATGATGTATAACTAGATTATCCTTATTCCTAGTATTCACGTGATGAATGTCACTATATTTATCAAATTTATCAATATTTTTTTTTACATATAATATGTTTTCAAATATAAATTGTGATACAACAGTTAGAATGTTTATCTCCCTAAATTTTTCGCGCAGTGATGCTCTTGGGCCTAAATTATAAATCGCGCGGACAGCCCGTTTTTGGAGAACAAAGATATTATTCAAATCTACAGAGCATCCCCAAAGTAGTATGCCATAAGACATAAGACTGTGGAAATAAGCGAAATAAACAATTCTAGCCGTTTCAATATCGGTTAACATTCGAATTTTTTTTACCGCATAAGCCGCTGAGCTTAGCCTACTTGATAATTTCTCAATATGAGGGCCCCAATGGAGTTTAGCATCAATAGTAATACCTAAGAATGTAGTGGACTCCACAATTTCTAGGGCCACACCATTCATTTGAACATTGGTTTCCACTAGTCTCACATTAGGTGTGGTAAATTTAATACATTTGGTTTTCTTTTCATTAAGAACCAAGTTATTTGTACTGAACCAATGAACAACATTTGACAGAGCATTGTTCACATCGTCATAATTAAGCATTTGTCTTTTAATTTTAAACAATAAAGAGGTATCATCTGCGAACAACACTATGTTTTGGTTATCCCCTATATAATAAGGTAAGTCATTAATATATACAAGGAACAGAAATGGCCCCAGAATAGATCCTTGTGGAACGCCCATTCTTGCAACAGAACCAGGTGATCGTACACCATTAACATCGACCTTCTGAATTCTGTTGCCTAAATACGAAGTTAAAAGTTCGAGAGCCTTATTTCCGATCCCATAATGGTATAATTTCTTGATGAGAGTTTCGTGGTGTACGCAATCAAACGCTTTGGATAAATCGCAAAATATACCCAAAGCATCATGCGATTCCTCCCAAGCTCCAAAGATATTTTTTAATAATTCCACACCCGCATCAGTAGTAGAGCAATTCTTAGTGAATCCAAATTGATTTTTGTGAAAGATATTATGTCTATTAAAATGATTTAACATTTGACTAAGCATCAGTTTTTCAAAAACTTTACTAAGTGTAGGCAGTATGGAAATCGGTCGATAATTATTAAGATCTGACATACTACCCGCTTTAAACAAAGGAATCACTCTACTAATTTTCATGAGATCAGGAAATACGCCCCGAGCAACACAACCATTAAATACAGATGCCAGATGGGGGGCAATAATATCAATTATAGAACTAACTGCCTTTACAGACAAGCCCCACAGATCTGCCGTCTTCTTAACATTAAGATTTTTAAAAGAGTTTATGATATCATTCTTACTGACATCTAAAAATTCAAAGGATGTGTCGCATTTTAAAATACACTGTTTCATGAGTGATTCAGCTAGAGTAGGAGACGACATCAACGATTTAGTTGTTAATAAAGGTATATTACTAAAATAATTTTCAAATTCGCTTGCTACTTCACTGTTTCCACATATATTTTTATCACCTATTATTGAATTGAAGTCCTTCTTCCGTACAGCATTCCTACCAGTTTCACTGTTTATCACATTCCAAGTCATTTTTATTATGTCACTGGATTGTTTAATTTTATTTTTCAGATAAATTGCTTTAGCAGAGGAACAGGCACGTTTGAATATTTTGGAATATTTTTTTACATATTCCAAAAACACTGGATTATGGTTATAAGATTTTTGGTCATAAAGATCATATAACCTTCGTCTACTCTTGTAGATACCACAAGTTGCCCATTCACTAAAACCAGCAGGTACTCCAATTGTTACTGTTTTAGGTTTAAATATGTTACTAAACTCATCATCAATGATGTGAAATAGTGACGTATACAATTCATTGGGGTTGTCATGAAAAGGCAATAGTGGTACTTTCATACTCAAATTATATTTAAAGTGCTCTAAGCGGCTGACATTCATAGGAACAAAGGTAATGCTCTCTCGTGGAATCCTATTAGTTCTAGGAAGTACAACAAGCTGTCCGCAATGATCTGATTCTAATGTGTTTATAATAGTATTACTAATCAGTTTAGCATTTATAAAAATATTATCTATACAAGTTGCACTTCCAGCAGTTATCCTAGTAGGTTCCAAGAAAGCATTATATAAGTTATAAGAATACATTAAATTTTTAAATTTTTGTGTTGTATTATTATTATCTAATAAGTTAATATTAAAATCCCCACAAATAGCAATTGTTTTATTTGAGGCTGAGGTTATGAATAAGACATCTTCCATTAATCTCTCAAATTCTTCATATGGGGAGCATGGGGGTCTGTATACGCATACAACTATGAACTGCTCAGACTCAACACAAGCAATTTCAATAACACGTTCAACAGACAACTTTACAATATCTTTTCTTTCCTTAGTTTTAATTAATTTGTTTGAAATTATCAAAGAGCCACCTCGTATCATGTTGGTTCTGTTGAACGAGCTAATAACCTGGTGATTGGGAAAATTGAACATTAATTGGTTACTTTTAAGCCAGTGTTCAGTAATGCAGAGAAAATCTATCTGGCAACCATTCAAAAATAATTCAATCTCCAAATCCTTACCTAACATTCCTTGAATATTTTGATGTACCAGGTTGATTGAATTATATGTATTCTTAAGGCTATTTTTAAAGCAAGAGGAATTCTCTATTGTCTTATTGTGTAATTTAAATGAATGTCATTATTTCCACAATTGGAAATGTTATAATTTAAATTAGTAATGTCAATATTACATTGCTCAATAAAAGCAACTTTTTTAGCCAAATTCTTGGCTGATGTAAAAAAAAAATAAGATAGCGAATCAGCTATCAGGTCCTTAAAATACTTTGAAAGATAACAACTATCTTTTGTCATAAAATATTTCTTATTAACATAACTGTTAATGTCAATAATATGCATTTTATTTTCTAAAATATAATTTGTTTTTGTTTTAATATTATGTAATGTCAAATTTAAACTATAGATGGATTCATTTTCCATCTGTGTCAAACATGTCCTGTAAGGAAATGTGAACATAACAATTTTATCTACATTTAATAAATTACAAAGTTTACTGTTATATTGTATTAATTGCTTTTTGCTCACATTTTCTTTATTACCTACAAGTATTACTAATGTACTACCAGGACTAAACTTATAATTAAATATTTTTTGCATTATTTTATGGTAAGACAACCCCGGCGAACAGTTATTGACAATTGAATGTCCTTTATGTGATAGTCCTTAAGACGTAAATACAATACGAAATGAAATTTGCATGTCCTACAATTAGTCGCGGTAGTGTAGTGGCAGCACGATTGGGCCGGAATCCCAATAGGCGCGGGTTCGAATCCCGCTTGCGACATCATTTTTCATTTCGTAATCGGATTTTATAAACTTATCATAATTTTTAAATAACGTAGTAGTGTATATATAATTGAATGAATATAATTATAAGAAAATTGTCATAATTTTTAAATAATTTAAACAATGTATGTTGATATGTATTATATTCGTGTAAATATCGAGAATTATTAACAAATATTGATGTTTGACACGAATTTGGATGTTTGAACTAATTTTATTAATTTGAAGTAGTGACTCAAGGGCAGTAATCAAACCTACTTTTTGCGTGTCTAAAGCTTTATAAATAGTAAGAAAAAATATGTATCACTGTCGCGTGCACTTCGAACTATAAATAGTGTTTCTGAAGAAATAGATATATTTTGTTGTTCTCTGAATGAATTTACAAAAACCGCTTGACTCATCATATGTTACACAAATAATTAAAGTGTATTTGATAAAAGATTTATAAAATGTTATAATTATAACTTATATTTTGTTACCACGCTATTGCATTAGGCAAATCCTGTAATGATAGTTGTGTGTATGATAAATAAATAAATAATTGAATGAATATAATTATAAGAAAATTGTCATAATTTTTAAATAATTTAAACAATTTATGTTGATATGTATTACATTCGTGTAAATATCGAGAATTATTAACAAATATTGATGTTTGACACGAATTTGGATGTTTGAACTAATTTTATTAACTGACATATCGAATGTAAGTTTAATAATACTGAACGTCTTAATTAATTTGAAGTAGTGACTCAAGAGCAGTAATCAAACCTACTTTTTGCGTGTCAAAATCTTTCTAAATAGTAAGAAAATAATTTTCACAAAATAATGGTTTGAGCAGCTGTCATTCCGTTCGTACAGGGTATATAGGGATATTGAAACATGGGTCTCATTTTAATTAAAGATGATGAATGGTAAATGTCCATCATGCGATACGTTGTGAATAGTCTGTGAAATCGATACTTTATTAATTAGTTAATAGAACAATGTCATTTAGATCGATATTTTATATTTATTTCAAGCGGATATCGACATATATTATGTTTTATTTCAACCATGTGAGTGAACACTTATTAACGAGTGCATTATTTAGTACATACATACATATCATCATGCCATATCCCTTGCAGGGTAGGCAGAGAGAACAAAGTGCCAGAGAACTCTATCCTTGCAAACTTCACTCGCTTCCTCAATATTCAAAATTCTCTTCATACACGCTCGCTGGTTTCGAAGACTCTTGACTCCACCTTCCTTCAGTACGTGACTAATCTGGTCTAGGTAGGTTAGTCTCGATCTCCCCCGGTACCTACATCTTTCCACTTTATTTATTAATTATTCTTAATAATTTATTAATTATCCTTCCACTCTTCTTTTCATTATTTAGTAATTTACTATCTTTACCGATTATGTAAAATTCGCTTATAACTAAATCAGTATCTTCTTTAATGAATAAAATTGTATAAATATAGCTGAATAACAACTGTTAAATAGTAAATTAGGAATACATAATTAACGTCTATATAAAAGTCACTCAAAGTATATGTAAGTTAAATGAAAGCGAAGTTATATGAAAGATCTGTAAAGCGAAGTGCATTACTTGGCTTAACTGAACTTTATTATTATTTATCAGCGATATGTCTCTCATTTTCTCAATAAAAACTTAGTTTTACGATCTATCTATTAACAGAAATATAATAGATTTCACTTAAGAAAGAGTATTGTAAAAATATTTTATGTTGCTTCAAGAAGTATTTTAAAAGAGATATTGGAGAATTACCAAATTTTGAAGCATCTAATTTAATTTTAAACTACTACCTATGAAATAGCTTTTAAAGTAATTCCATATCCTTTATCGATTAACTAAGAGGTCATTTGAATGAGACTTATAAAAATCTAATCTATTAGACTTATTCAAATCTATAAACACGTAAAAATTATAACGTATTTCCATTATTAAGTTTAAATTAACTATTTAGTAATGCACAAAGACTTTACAGATTAAGTCCCCCTTATAAACTAGACCGACATTTTCTTTAACGATACGATATGAACAAGCTCTAAGGAGGCGGTAACTCATTTTCATGTTATGGGTAATTTTCCTTGTTTATGTGGGAACTTTGACAGTTGCGGCTAGCATAAGCTGAGTGTATTTAAATCATTCTCTGAATTATTCGCAATTTGATTCTACTCGATGTTGTATAAGTATAAACACAGCTACAAACTTTACTTATTTATATAAATAAAATATGACGGCAAAGACACTTAACGAATAAGAGGATTCTCGGTAGAATTGTAAATTTAGTTATAATATTAAAAATTCTGTTAAGAATATACGTATTAAAACAATGAATCAATTTTTACATTCTCTACTATAGTATTATTTTTTATAGCGAATGGCAGGTGGCGAGATAGAGATCGAAGAGATGATATGTGATACATTATCAGCCATAAATTAGTCAAACCACCAAATTTAGTTTTCAAAGTTATACTTCTATAGATGCGTTATGAAATGAAAAAAATATGAGAGTGAAATTTTAAGATGCGCTCACATTACTGCTCCGCCAACCGCTCATTAAGTCTCGAAAAAAGATACCAACTATATGGAAATAAAACCTCTTTCTAGTTTCTACATTCACAACACGTGTTTTAGTTTCATACAAGTGCGAATTATATAATGTGCTAATAAATTATATTCAGTAATAGATTTAAATGAAATATTTTGTTTAATATTATGTACTAGGTATTCGTAAATATTAATGGAAAAATATCGTGTCGTTTTCAAGTCCTTTTATTTATCATCACAGCCCATAAATGTTCCACTGTTGGGCTCGGGCTTCCTCCGTAATGGGAGGGAAATTAACCTACTATACCGCGCTGGTCAGACATGTTGGTAAAGGGTTTTGTTTCGAGTTTTCTTTCTCTGGCATAGATGACATATGCGTTTTATATCCCTTAGTCGTCTCGTACGGTCACCCACGGGTAAGAAATGGGGTGGTGAATAGTATTCTTACTCCGTCACCATACGGTGTGACGGAGTAAGAATACTATTCTCACACATTCCTGTTATTGTTATATTGTAATTAATTATTTGCATGCGATTTAAAACTATTTTTAATGATGACGAAGAGTAGAACTTCTGACGCGCGTACATAAGTACAAGCACTCATTTTTTTTTTTGAGTGTTTATCTTGAACTTTTTTATATGCTTATTTCTCTTTCTCATTATCTAGCTCACCGAAAAAGTACGCGGTGTAGTATCTAACAGGCTTTTTATTACAAGTTTAGGGAAATCTCACCTACGAGTAAAAATATATTTGATATACGTTATTCTACCACGTACTCACGTTACATGTGGGACTTGAAACAAAGTAGATTTATAGTTTGCACACCAATTGAATTTTAAAACTAATCCAAAGGAAACACGTTAAAGCTTTTTAGTAAGTTGCTTTAATTTCTTTTTCATAATTCCTTATTTTTGTTAAATGATAACTGCTCAATCTATCTAAAATAGTTAAACACTACATACATACATACATATCATCACGCCATATCTCTTGCAGGGTAGGCAGAGAGAACAGAGTGCCAGAGAACTCTATCTCTACATACTTCACTCGCTTCCTCAACATTCATAATTCTCTTCATACACGCTCGCCGGTTTCGGAGACTCTTGACTCCGCCTTCCTTCAGTACATGACCGATCTGGTCTAGGTAGGTTAGTCTCGGTCTCCCTTGGTACCTACATCCTTCCACTTTCGCATTGTATATCTTCTTAACCAGACGTTCGTTTGGCATTCTTTCCACATGTCCGAACCATCGGAGCATTCTCTTTCGCATCTTTACAACAATACTCTCTTTCTTACCTACTCGCTCTCTTACGTCGTCGTTATGAATGCGGTCGGTCAGTCTAACTCCACAGATTTTCCGAAGAGATCGCATTTCGACCGCATTAATTTTACTTTCATACTCTTTTCTGCATACCCAACTCTCGCTTCCATACAGTAATGTTGGGACAAGCACTGCGTTATGTATTGCTACACGTGCCTTCTGGCTGAGGTGGTGGCTGCCGAGAAGTTGCCTCAACGCTCCGTTCACTCTATTTCCCGCATTCACTCTTCGCTCTATATCAGTGGTGTACCGTCCATCTCGGCTAAATCTACATCCAAGATATACAAATTCATCCACTTGCTCTAGTACATCATTACCTATTGTTACTCTTACATCTGTTCTGGCTTCATCTCTTTCAAAGACCATTATTTTGGTTTTGCTCACATTCACGCGTAGACCCCTTTTCTTACAATCCTCTGTCATTGTGTCGACTAGGGTCTGCAGGTCAGTCGCTGACTGTGCCAGCAGGACTGCATCATCTGCATAAAGCAGAGCAGAGACCACTGAGTCACCCATCTGGACTCCCACATTCATATCGTTCAACCTTTGGAGACATTTATCCAGATATATGATAAACAGCCTGGCTGATAGAACGCAGCCCTGCTTAACGCCGATATTGACGTCAAACCAAGGCGACATTCCATCATCCAGCCGCACACAGGCTCTACAGCCCATGTAACTGGATTGCACAGCCTGCAGCAGTTTACCATTAATACCATACTCCGGTAAAATGTCCCAAAGTTCCTTTCGTACAACCGTGTCAAATGCTCTCTCCAGATCCACAAAACTGCAGAAAACCCTCTGACCTAAAGCCAGATGCTTCTCCACAATGTTGCGCAGAGAGAACACTTGATCCATGCATCCCCTTCCACTCCTGAAACCTCCTTGTGTCTCACACAGTAAACCATCGGACACCATCTCCATTCTCCTTTCAATAATTTTACCATACACTTTTGCTGCCAAACTGGTCAAGCTTATGGCTCTGTAATTTGCGCAGTCATAACGTGAACCCTTGTTTTTAAACAAAGGCACGATGACTGCGCTATTCCAGTCCCCGGGAACCATTCCCGAGCTCCAACATAAATTGAGGAGCAACAGGAACGCCTCCCAGACACAAGAGCCACCAAGCTTGATCATCTCGGCAGACACCATATCAATGCCCGCTGCCTTACCATTTTTCAAGCTTCTTATCACCCATTCAACTTCATCCATACTGATGCCATCGGAGGACGCCGTCGCCGAATGTTGATCTACTAGACCACATGCGACACCGGCGCCAACCGTAGTATCCGCATACATATCGCCAAAATATTCACTCCATCGGCTTAACACGTCTTGTATTTGTGTAAGAATGTCTCCACCTTTAGACCTTATTTTATTCATTCTGAAGGCTGACCAACCACCCCGAGACTTCTTCACCTCCCTCCAAAAGAGTTTGGTGTTACCCTCGAAGTTTTTAGTCAGCCTATCTTCTGCACTCATACTTGCTCTATCACGTTTCTCTTTCACTAAGGCCTTGGTGTCATTCTTACATTGCCGATATATTTCTTTCTTCTGTTCAGTCATACTGTCATTCAGATTCAAAGAAGAGACATAGTCCAGCCACGCTTTTTTCTTTTGCTCTACGGAAGCTGCCACTTCCGCATCCCACCATGCATCACCATTTGTTTTTCTATGCTTCTTTGAACTTCCACATACTTCTTTCGCTGTGTCTACCATACTCTATTTCAATACTCTCCAGCATTCTTCAATGTCCGATTGCGGCTGGCTTGCCATCGTCAGCCGTTCTCGGACACCCTCTGCATACTTTTCTCTTACACACTCTTCTTGCAACCTTTCAACCTTTATTCTTTCAAGCCCTCCGAAGTGGACACGCTCTCGCCAGTGCCTCCACTTTCTGAACAGACCACTAAATCTCGCAATAACGAGATAGTGGTCCGTATCGACTGTGGGGCCCCTGTAGGCTCTTGCGTCCAATATTTTGCTTCGGAGGCGACTGTCTACCAAAATTAAATCTATTATACTTTTCTGTTCATTCCTTCTCCATGTATACATATGGATGTCCTTATGTTGGAAAAATGTGTTTGACACAATAAGGTTTCTCTCCATGCATACATCCGCTATGAGCCTACCTGCGTCGTTCACTCTCTTATCACCAAATGGACCAAGTACGTCCTCATAGTCGGGACGCTTGGTCCCCACCCATCCGTTCAAATCTCCGCATACAATCACGCGTTCACTGGTTTCTGCCATATCCAGAATTTCCCTAACATTATCCCAAAACTTCTCTAGGTCTGATGCCACCGAGGATCCTACGGGAGCATATGCTACAACCATGAATACCTTGGTGACACCAAGTTTTATACGGACCCAAAGAAGTCTGGGATCATACATTCCGTAATCCTTCACACCTGAGGCCAAGCGAGAGGACAGCAGTACTCCTACCCCCATGCTGGCTCGATCGCTCTGTGGTACACCAGACCACAGAGCCATCCCGCCACCAGGAAGATCGCAGGCGTCGCTGCCCCTTCGCTTGGTCTCTGTTACACAGAGCACGTCTAGCTGTTTGTCCGCCATGACGGATATCAGTTCGTGCAACTTACCTTCCACACAACCTCTTACATTCCACGTGCCCACCCGGCACTCTGCTCTCCTCGACTCGCCTGACTGGGCAAGGCGTGATGGGTGGCGGCCCCCATCGCCGCAACTGCCGAAGTTCGTACCGACGGGGGCGGGTCGGTACGCGTCGCCTCCGGGGGACGCCCTAACCCGCATTGCGGTACGCATTTCGAGCCGGATTAGCAGTCTAATTAGACTGGCAGGGGACGCGAACGAGCACGCTCCGGACTATGCCCCCCTAAGTAAGTTGCTTTAATTTCTTTTTCATAATTCCTTTTTTTTGTTAAATGATAACTGCTCAATATATCTAAAATAGTTAAACACTAAATATCACTAATTTGGATAATAAGGTCGTATCATCGTTTAATATAATTCTAATTAAAATAATTAGAGTATTACATCGGTACAATATGTAATCGTTGCACAGTAGATGGCACACCTCTTCCATAAAGACGATAAAACAATAAGAGCTACAATTTGATTATCATTCGGCAGATCATCTTTGTCTAAGTTGTAGGGATGATTTGAACGGGGTACGATGCCAGAAACCTCCGCGTGGTGTACCCTGGGTGCGGGCGACAGTCCCCCAGATCCCTCTGTTGAATTGTCGCCCGTAGCGAATCTCTGGCGCGAGGGGGGGTTCCCCAGCAATGGGTTGAGCCCCAATTCGCTCCTGACCCTCTAATTGTAGAGGGTACAGGACGCGAAATCTCGGACGGGCCCGGTCATTCATTAATTTGAGGGCTGGGCAGGCTTATGCCACCGCCGACATATCGTAAACCTGATATCTTGCTTCAAGACATATTGTCGTGAGGCGTAGTTTCAGGAGCGAGGGTCTTGGCTTAACCGCCCGGACCGCGAGGAAGACAACCTCTATAAAGAATTCGACATTCGAATTCGGAAATTACCCAGAATCCTAAGTTCTGGCGTGCGGCGAGAGGATGCATGGCAGATGGGGTATTCTGTTCCTAGCACGCTCCAGCCAGGGTACCGGCCGACCCCCTGGTTGGTAAATGTAGGCTTGCCCGGGTACAGGGATCTCTGCCCGGGTCGACCGTTAGTTCTCCCATACTCGTGGGAATCAAATGGATTTGCCTAAAAACTCTCTACCAGACGGGAATCCAGCGGATTCCCACATCACGGCCTTGTCAAGCCAACGTAAAACTGACAACGACGCCTCGTCCTCAGGACTTGAGGCGTCCGCCGAGGGCCCGGCACAGACCAAGGAGGCCCCAAAGACGAAGAGGCGTGGGAGGCCCCCGAATAGGGGGAAGGCTTCCGGCGCCAAAAAGCGACAGGCGGAGCGGGAGGAGCGGCTGGCTCTCAGGGAGGCTACCACCGCTGGACCCCAAGATGATGGCGGCGGATCTACTGCAGGGCCGTCAATGGACGAGGGCGACAGTAGTGTCGCAGAGCCGTCCAAAGATGAGGGCAGTGGATCTGCCGAAAAAATGGACGAGGGCGATTCCGCAGAGCCGTCCAAGAAAGTCAGCGGGTCGGTTGAGGAAACCGCCCCCGCCAGGTCATCACCGCATCTTGCAGCGGCGGTCCTGACTGTCAGGGTGGAGGCCCTCCCCTCGAAAATGCGGAAGCGCCCCCTGAGCAAGGAGGGCAGCTCGGGCGCCGATTCTGAGGGGAGCGTGGTGATCATGCCTCCCCCTAAAGTGCCGGCGTCTCGCAGAGGGCGAGGAGCCGCGACGACGGGCAGGACGACTCATTCCCCGGCCGGCGGAATGCATAGAGTGGCGGAGGCTGGTAGGCGGGCCGACAACGAGGCGGCTGCCGCGAGGGTGCTGGGGGTGTTGTCCGGCATCCCTCCCACCGAAGTGGCGGCCGCTGGTGCCCGCACGAGTGCCCCAGCCGCGAACGTGGAGGCCCTGCAGGCCGAAAACGCCCGCCTTGGTGGCGAGGTGTCAGGCCTGCGGGCCCAGAACCGCCGTTTGGAGTCAGAGTTGGCCGCGGTACGGAGGACCAACCGCCTCCTTACTAAGGACGTGGCCGACCTAAAGGCCCAAATGGCGCGGCTCGTGCCGCCTGCGCCATCTGCGCCGTCGGTCAATGCTGGCCGCCAAGGAACCGTCGCCGTCGTCGCCACCCCGAAGCCGCCTCGAGGTGCTGGCCGTCCATCGGTTGCCGCCGCGCCGAAGACGCCGCCGACCAGCACAAGCCCGCCAAATGTCGCCGTCGTAGAGCAGGCCCCGGCAGAGGTCCAGCCGGTAACGCTAATCCCGTTGCCCGCGGTGGGGGGCGTGTCGGACGAGGCCTTGCGCGCCATTATCGACACGATCGGTAATATGGTCAATGCGCGCTTGGCCGTTCTGGAGGCAAGGCTGCCTCCAGAACCACGTGTTCGACCGCCTCTCGCCGCGGACAAGCGGCCATATGCGGCACCAGCCCCCGCCCCGCTGCCTTGTCAGGGTGGCCGCGTGGGGGGCAGCTACGCCGCGGCCGCGGCTGGACCCAAACAAAAGGGGCCCAGCCCTAAAAAGAAGTCGGCACCGGCTCCTGCCGTGCCGCAGTCGTCGCCCGCATCAACACCGCCGACGACGACTAGCGCACCCACGACCGCGCCTCCCGCGCCTGGCATGCCCGCTGCGCCCGAACAGGGTTGGCAGGTGGCCGAGCGCGGCAAGAAGAGTCGCGGCCAGAGGAGGAGAGCGGTGGCCAAGCGCGCCGCTGAGGTCTCCGCTCCCCAGGCAGGAGCCGAAGGAGGCGGGAGGAAGAGGAAGAGGCCGCGCAAGGGGCTCCGGCCGCCGAAGACAGCCGCAGTGGTGATCACTGTGCTGCCTGAGGCGGCAGAAAGGGGCCTCAGCTATGAGGCCGTCCTGCGGAAAGCCCGGCGGGAGCTTGACGTCTCCGACATAGGAGGCGTCGAAGCCAGGACCCGCAAGGCCCGGACAGGGGCTCGGATTCTGGAGTTCCCTGGGGCCGAGGGCACCAGGACGGCCGATAGCGTGGCGTCGAAGCTGCGAGGTTTGTTCGCCGAGGAGGGTGGCGTGAAAATCGCCAGACCCGTGAAGTGCGCCGAAATGCGCATCGCGGGTCTGGACGACTCCGTGACGGTGGAAGACATCCGGGAGGCCATTGCCTCGAAAACCGGGTGTCCCCTGGACACCGTCCGAGTTGGTGCCATCCGACCCGGTCCGGGCGGCGTAGGTGCCGCCTGGGTGCAGTGCCCAGTGGAGTCGGTCAGGCAACTGGCCGGCTCAGGCAGGCTCCTTGTGGGCTGGAGCTCAGCGCGAGTCACCGTGCTGGAGCACCGGCCTGCGAGGTGTTTCAAGTGCATGGCGGTCGGGCATACCCGGCCAACATGCACTAATTGCTTTGACTGCGGCGGACTCTGTTTCCGCTGCGGTCAGACTGGGCACATGGCGGCATCTTGCGCCGCCCCGCCCCACTGCCCCGCGTGTGCGGCGGGCAATAAGCCTGCCAAGCACCGCATGGGCTCTGGGGCGTGCAGACCTCCGGCTTCGGCTCCAAAGGGGCGGAGCGGCCCTTCGACTCCGGCCGCTTCAGCTCCTAGCGCGGCCCGATCGCCCGCCGCAAGCCAGGAGGTGATAATGGACACGGCCCATTAATGGCTGCCCAGTCCACTCACCTCCTGCAGGCCAACACCAACCACTCCGCCGGTGCGCAGGATCTCCTCCTGCAATCCATGGCGGAGTGGTCGATCGGTGCAGCCGTAGTCGCGGAACCGTACGTCGTGCCTGATCGCCCCAATTGGGTGGTCAGCCGGAACGGAACCGCGGCAATCGTCACCTCCACGCAGCGGCACTTCCCGTCCTTATCCCTCTTGGATAGGGGCGAGGAATTTGTCGCGGCGGATTGGGGAGGGGTCACACTGTACAGCGTTTACCTCTCCCCTAACAGGAGAATGGACGATTTCGGGGCCTCCCTCACCACCTTGGAGGCTTCGATACGGCGACTGGCACCAGGCCTCGTCCTGGTCCTGGGGGACTTCAACGCCAAATCCACGGCGTGGGGGTCCCCGATGACGGACGATCGCGGGCGGGCGATCGTGGAGTGGGCGGCGTCACTGGGCCTCTGTGTCCTAAACAGAGGCTCAGTGAACACGTGTGTGCGACAGCAGGGTGGGTCGATAGTGGACTTGTCGTTCGCTAGCCCCGCTGTCGCACCACGAGTGAGGAACTGGCGTGTCCTGGAGGAGGCGGAGACCCTGTCGGATCACCGTTACATCCGGATGGAGGTCTCCCCTCTCCGGGACCCCAGCAGGGGTCACAGGGCGGACCGAGCTCCCGCATTTCCGCGGTGGGCTGTGGGGCGGCTGGATAGGGACCTACTAGCGGAGGCGGCCATCGTGAACACGTGGCTGTCCTCACCCCCCCCAGCGGACGGAGTGGACGTCGAGGCTGTCCGCATCCGCAGTGCGTTAACGCAGGTCTGCGATGCGGCCATGCCCAGGGTGCGGCGTCTACCTCCGAGGCAGGGGGTCTACTGGTGGTCCCCAAGACTGGCGGACCTTCGTGCGGCGTGCATTAGTGCCCGAAGGTCCTACACCCGCAGTCGGCGGCGTCGCCGCGATGTTGAGCGGGAGGGCCAGCTGTACGAGGCGTACCGCAGTGCGCGTACCGCCTTTCGGCTGGCCATCCGGTCCGCCAAGGACGCGAGTTGGCAGGAGATGCTGGACGGTCTCGACCGTGACCCCTGGGGTCGCCCGTATCGCGCGTCGCTGAATAAGCTTCGCGCGCAGGGCCCCCCCCTCACCGAGACCCTCCAGCCCGACCTCCTTCGTAGAGTGGTCGAGGAGCTGTTCCCGCAGCAGTCGGAGCACACGCCCCCGGTCATGGCTTCGCCAGATCACGACCGGGAGGCCATCGAGAGTGTGCCGCCCGTGACGGAGTCGGAAGTGGGGTCAGCCGTGGCGAAGATTCGTTCCGCCACCACGGCCCCCGGCCCGGACGGAGTCCCAGTCCGGGTGTTGACATTGCTCCTCGAGCATCTCGAACCTCGCCTCAGGCGACTGTTCAACGCCTGTCTGACGTCTGGACGGTTTCCTGAGTGCTGGAAGGAAGGGAGGTTGGTTCTCCTGCCAAAGCCGGGACGGCCCCCGGATTCGCCGTCGGCCTACAGGCCCATTGTGCTTCTGGACGATGTGGGTAAGCTGCTGGAGCGTGTCCTCGCTGCCCGCATCGTCCAGCACCTGGAGGAGGTGGGGCCCGATCTGTCGGACGCTCAGTTTGGGTTTCGGAGGGGGCGTTCGACCATCGGGGCCCTGCTACGCCTGAGGCAGACGGCCGCGGAGGCTGTCGCCGGCAAAGGAGTGCTGTTGGCGGTGTCGTTGGACATCGCCAACGCCTTCAATAGTCTGCCATTCAGCTGCATCAGGGAGGCACTCCGGTTCCATGGAGTGCCCCTGTACCTCAGGCGGCTGGTGGCAGACTATTTGGAGGGGCGCAGTGTCCTCTACGCGAGCCCCGCAGGGGACATTGTGCGGACGCCCATGTCGTGCGGTGTTCCGCAGGGGTCAGTTCTGGGGCCGACTCTGTGGGACATCGGTTACGACTGGGCGTTAAGAGGGAGTCTCCCCCCCGGGCTGAGCGTTATTTGCTATGCTGACGACACGCTCGTCACAGCCCGGGGCAGGACACTCGAAGAGGCGGCGAGCCTGGCCACTCTCGGCACCGAGGAGATGGTCAGGCGAATTGAGGCGCTGGGGCTCAGGGTGGCCCTAAACAAGACGGAGGCCCTACTATTCCATGGGCCCCGTGTGAGGCTGCCCATCGGCGCCTCGTTAGTCGTCAACTCCATCCACATCAGTATCCAGGCCCATATGAGGTACTTGGGCCTGGTGCTCGACGGGCGATGGTGGTTCCGGGAGCATTTCCGTCAAATTGCTCCCCGGCTGGTCGGCGCGGCGTCCGCCCTTTCTCGGCTCATGCCGAACGTGGGCGGACCCAGTTTCGAGGGCCGACGGCTGTATGCGGGGGTGATCCGCTCAATGGCCATGTACGGCGCACCCGTGTGGGCGAGGGCTCTGAACGCCCAGCTCAGGGCGGTGCTGTGGAGGCCACAGAGAGCCATGGCGGTCAGAGCCATTCGCGGGTACCGCACGGTGTCTACCGAGGCGGCATGCCTATTGGCCGGGACACCCCCGTGGGACCTAGAGGCGGAGATGCTCTCCGATCTCTACCGGCGGGTTACCTCAATGCGCGAAGAGGGTGGCTCCCCATCGTTCAACGAGATAGCCACCTGGCGCGAGGACGCCCGCCGAGAAGTCATCGCCCGTTGGGCTACGCGGCTGGAGAGGCCTAGACACGGTGTTTTTACCGTTGAGGCCCTCCGGCCCGTACTGATGGAGTGGATGGAGCGGCGGCACGGAGTCCTCTCTTT
The DNA here is from genome assembly GCA_905163515.2 of Lymantria monacha. Taxonomy (NCBI): domain Eukaryota; kingdom Metazoa; phylum Arthropoda; class Insecta; order Lepidoptera; family Erebidae; genus Lymantria; species Lymantria monacha. The sequence goes on along the minus strand of LR991094.1, from coordinate 18,212,472 downwards.
CCGGTTGGTGCAGGTCTTGTCGGGGCATGGTTGCTTCGGCAAGTACCTGCACACGGTCGTGCGGAGGGAGTGGACTCCGTCCTGCCACCATTGCAGTAGCGACGAGGACACGGCGCAACATACGCTCGAGGTATGTTCGGGCTGGGACGGGCAGCGCCGTGACCTCGTCGCTGTCATCGGTGCCGACCTGACGCTGCCGACTGTTGTGCGAGCAATGGTCAACAGCGTCAGTAATTGGGACGCGGTCGCCGCCTTCTGCGAGGCTGTCATCTCGCAGAAGGAGGCGGCGGAACGGGCCCGGGAGGATTCCCGTGACCCGAGCCGCCGCCCGCGGCCGGGGCGGCGCAGGCGCGAGTACCTGCGCCTGATGCCGCCCTAACCGAGGCTTCGGGTGATCGGACCGGGGAATTGTCCGATCACCCGACGTGAGGCCACCGCGTGAGGACGACGCCTCGACGGCGAAAGCTGTCGGGGCGTCGACAAGAGAGGAGCCCGAGAGGGCATACCGCCGAGCGGGCCACCGAAGACAAAGATCGGGTACCGGTGGCCCGCTCGCACGGCGAAGAAGAGGTGCTTGCAGGGTGGGTCAATGGGGTTGTGCGCCGCCTCTTCCGTCACCCCGGACCGATTTGGCGGGGTGCGACGTCCATAACCCACCGCAAAAAAAAAAAAAAAAAAAAAGGGATGATTTGAACGGATTTTCAATAGATGTGGGTTTGAGGCCCAAGTGTGATAAACAATTTTAACTCCCTAACAAGTATTTTGTAAATAATTCAGCATGTTAAATTCCAGTAATTTAAGTAAATATATTTATTACTTAGAACGTTCCTTAGTAAGTTTGTTAGCATCAACTTTCCCTAAAGATACATTAAACCTTACAACGTCAGTTATGTTTGCTATGGGAAGTAGGCAATAAATTGAGGGTAAATTTATAATTAACTAGTAATCTGTCTAGGCTCGGTCTCTATGTATAAAAAAAAATCAATTACGTATTTATTAGCATGTCTCTAATTTTACATGATTATTTTATAAAAACACCTTCAAGGTTTGTGAGGAAAGGAATAAAAACAAAAATAATGCACAAGTAATTGACAAGAATAGTCATATGATAATACTAATAGATATTCGTAATAGCTTGGACTTGAAAGCTTACCATGCTCTCAGAAATGTTACATACACATCATACATACAATATCATCACGCCATATCCCTTGCAGGGTAGGCAGAGAGAACAGAGTGCCAGAAAACTTTATCCTTGCATACAGTCTCGGTCGCCCTCGGTACCTACATTCTTCCACTTTCACATCATTGTTATAATGTATTTCAAATTTCGGATGGTATACTTTGTATTTTTTTTAAAAAAGTAAATAATACACTAGCCTTAATATGTTATCAACAAAAAAAAAAAAATTCTAAATTTCCATCAAAAAGTCATAAGATATATTAACGAGCTAATATTTATATTGTCGAATGGGACATTCCAAATGAATAGCGAATTAAGCAATGATGAAAATGTAGTTACTTGTATACTACCAATATTTGCATGACTCGAGGATGTAGTAAAAGACGACTGAGAGGCTTAATGTAGACCTAAGCCAAACCCATCTGATAAATGCCTGGTTAATAATTACATTCCCAAGGAGGATTGACATCAGGCAATAATCATCAGGCATTAGGCCCGTCATAAAATTATTACCAAAACTATTTGGCGTATGTGTGAACATATTCACTACAAGTAATTGGAATAGAAAAACATCTTGATGTTGACGATGGCTTATGAAATGCTGTTAATGTCAAAAGTTATGTAAATATAAGGAGAAATTCTTTTTATTCTACTCATATAGTCATGATTAATTTCATCTTTATCCAAAGATTCTTATCTCGCTGAGTAGACGACCTCAGCTATTGGCGAGAGAATTTTTACACTTATTGCTACTAGACTTATTGCTACTAGACTTATCGCTACTAGACTTATTGCTACTAGACTTATTGCTACTAGATTTATCGCTACTAGACTTATCGCTACTAGACTTATTGCTACTAGACTTATCTATAGTTGTGATTTTGATTAATTTGGATTGCCTTAGGTAAACATTTCTTCAAAGTATTTTACGACAATTTATCAAGGTAGTCTCTGCTGCAATGACACTCAAGTAATGGTTTCTAGTTCTATTGATACAAGTACTTCTTAAAATGAGTGGCAACTAAATAATTGTATTAGCGGTTAGAGAAGGGTGAAAAGCATGGTACTTTCTGTGAATCAAGTACTCCACTTACTCTGTCGTAGTTGGGATCTAATTTCTCTGGCACAGATGCCACAATCGCTCATATCAAAATAAATTTTAAAATTAATTCATATTAAGTTTAAAATTAAATCACCATTAATTCCTATTAATATATTTTTACCCTTACATTAAGTTTTATCTAATTTCATTTTACATATAAAAAGCTACGTACTTATCAACAGTCAATTCAGCAGACGTCGGCACACTCTTTCAAATGAGAAGGCAAGTAATTTCGTGAAAACCCAGTTCTGAAATAAATTATTCATTGGCGACGAAACGCCTCAAGCCCCGTATTCGTTTCATTTCTGAATCTGAATTCTACTTTTCTTTCGCTTTTTTTTACCAAACCTTACCTTTATAAATTTTATATAAGCCCTAAGATTAAACATGGCGAAGTGCTATCTCGAGAAGATATTCCCTATTATTGAAGATTTTTTATATTGATCTCAGCTACAGCTTTTATTTCTATACGGCGATAGTGCTTTTGATTTAGTATTTCTTTCTAAGCTAGATATTTTGCTTTAATATCAGATTTCTTTTACTAATAGAGGCAGACGTTTATTATTCAAACGAGAAAATTTCTTTCTACAGACAGATACTTAAACTTCTAGATTTATTTACCTTGTTATTTTTAGTGTATTTTGTTTATTTACGTGTATTAGAAAGAGTAGTTTGAGTAATAAATAGCAATGAGAACGTTAAACATACATAGATACTTGTACTATTATTGTTATCGTAAAAATTTTGATTTTATTAGATATTCTTCTTTATTCAGTTATAACCACACTACTTTCGTACTGAAAGCTATAAAAAAAGCTAAGATAAGTAGCTAATAAGTATATATATATATATATATATATATATATATATATATATATACACATACATATCATCACGCCATATCCCTTGCAGCGTAGGCAGAGAGAACAGAGTGCCAGAGAACTCTATCTCTTCATACTTCACTCGCTTCCTCAACGTTCATAATTCTCTTCATACACACTCGCCGGTTTCGGAGACTCTTTACTCCACCTTCCTTCAGTACATGACCGATTTGGTCTAGGTAGGATAGTCTCGGTCTCCCTCGGTACCTACATCCTTCCACTTTCGCATTGTATATCTTCTTAACCAGACGTTCGTTCGGCATTCTTTCCACATGTCCGAACCATCGGAGCCCTTTCGCATCTTTACACCAATACTCTCTCTCATACCTACTTGCTCTCTTACGTCGTTGTTACGAATGCGGTCGGTCAGCCTAACTCCACAGATTTTTCGCAGAGATCGAATTTCGACCGCATTAATTTTACTTTCATACTCTTTTCTGCATACCCAACTCTCGCTTCCATACAGTAATGTTGGGACAAGCACTGCGTTATGTATTGCTACACGTGCCTTCTGGCTGATGTGATGGCTGCCGAGAAGTTGCCCCAACGCTTCGTTCACTCTATTTCCCGCATTCACTCTTCACTCAGTGGTGTACCTTCCATCTCGGCTAAATCCATATCCAAGATATACAAATTCATCCACTTGCTCTAGTACATCATTACCTATTGTTACTCTTACATCTGTTCTGGCTTCATCTCTTTCAAAGACCATTATTTTGGTTGTGCTCACATTCACACGTAGCACACGTAGACCCCTTTTCATATATATATATATATATATATATATATATATATATATATATATATATATATATATATATATATATATATATATATATATATATATATATATATATATATATATATATATATATATATATATATATATATATATATATATATATATATATATATAAATGTAACGGATCGCTGTCTGTACATGGAAAATATATGAGAAAAAATATTACTGGGACCTTTATCAACACAAATAGAACCCAAAACAATGATTGTTAAAACTTTTGTCTGTTTATCTGTTTGTCTGTGCGTTTGTGCACGCTAATCTCAAAAACCGCTTATCCGATTTAGACGCAGTTTTTGCTAATATATTGTGGTAAGTTTAACTTAACATTCAGGCTTTATTTTATGACAATTGGTTTATAAATAAAAAAGTTATGTCAATTTAAAAAATGTTCAGAGAAAAATATCTTTATCGATTCTTTTCAAATTACGTACAAATTATCTTCAGTAAAAATAAATAAACACGTGTTTCAGCATTTGTTTATATTTACTCTCTGGGGGTGTAAATTAGGCCTGCGAAGCGGCTTGGACGACTCATTAAGTCATTAGCGCCAAGCCGATATTATTGAAGCTGGCAACTTGAAATTTTGACAGAAGCTTCTTTCTATGACGTAGAGATTTACTAAGAAAGGATTTTACGAAATTACACTCCTAAAGGGGTGGGAACAGAGTGGCCAAGTTTGTATGGGGAGAAAAAAATCTTTATTGATTCTTTTCAAATTACGAGTCGAATCAAATATTCTAGGGTAACTAATATCCGGCATTTATCAATTTTTACCCCCTGGTTGTGTAAATTAGGCCTGAGAAGTGGATTGAACGACTCATTACCGCCAAACCGAAATTATTAAAGCTAGAAACATTAAATTTTTACGCATGTTTCTTTTTATGACATAGAGATTCAATATGAAAGGATTTTATGAGTTCCGCTCCTAAGCGGGTGTAACAAAGTGGCAAAGTGTGTATGGGGAGTTAATTCCCTTATCGATTCTTTTCAAATTACGTACAAATATTCTTCGGTAAAAATAAATAAACATGTGTTTCTCTCTCCCTCTCCATCAACCCCGCACCAGTGCCGTCGAGGCGACCAGTGCCGGCGTGAGAGCTCACACGATACACATAGTAGACGGCAATAGGTTCTTGCCTAAGGGTTTAAGATACAGGTTAAGTTTAGCTTCAAAAATGTTCACTCTATAACTCAAATAATAAATCATATCTAACGAGGTCGCAACTCTGCTGGTGAAACAAAACAGTCAAATAAAGGGTGGCGATAGTTAGTTATTTTTATCCCATGGTCATACCGTAAAAAGCATATTAAAGGCAATATAGTTTGTAGAATGAATAGAACTTTGAACAACCTTTTTCTTTAGTGACCGTCTATGGTATATAGACACATCGCACCCAATCCGTTCGAGGTGACGCGTGACCCCATAGCGCGCCGTACACGTACATCTACGTTATGCGGGTGGGCCACCGCAACCGGGTATTATCTCGAGTCGAAGCCCTCATGCAGTGAACCTCAATATAGGTAAAACCGCCCAAAGCACCGACGGTAGAGCGTGTCAACGTAGAGTATTTTCTCTCGGACCCACCCTATTGTCTAATTCCGTTAGACAACTAACTCGCAGAAGGCGGTGACCGCATCCCAGTTTCTGACGCTGTTGATCATCGTCCTAGCAACAAACCTTCAACACCTTGCATTGCTTTTTCTATTTAACTCTGTCAAACATGACTTTTGCGTGGACGAAGTCGCGGGTGAAAGTTAGTATGACATACATTTCTCTAATACTGTATGGTTATCTAAATTTCACCACGAAGTTCAATACATAAAGCGTCGATCGTGAATCGCCACATCTACATTTAATATATACCATATACATGTACATTTTGCAACTCCGCCTTCTTAATCTTAGCGCATTCCTATTTTATTATAGGTAGGTAGGTACATTATACTTCACTATTGGGCTTACATTCTGAGATTTTAACATACAACACAATCGCATCATTTCAAAAGTAGTGTAGAAATGCTATATTTCAAAATAAAGATGTTTTTTTTAGTGATTTATTATTATTACTATTAGACTTATACTATTTCGTGTGGTGACGGAGTAAGAATACAGTTCACCACCCCCCTCTTACCCGTGGGTATCGTAAAAGACGATTAAGGGATATAATATGCATATGGCATCTGTGCAAGAGAAGGAAAACTCAAAATAAAACCTTATACCAACACATCTGACCAGCGTGGTATAGCAGGTTAATTTTCCTCCCATTGTGAAGGAGGCGCGAGCCCAACAGTGGGACATATGTGGGCTGAGATGATGATGAAGATGACTATTAGACCTGCGCTAGAAAATTGTAAGAAATTTTATTCTATCTATTATTATAATTTTTGATATTTCTTAATATAGTTCAGTTAGTTTAGTTAGTTTTTGTAGTTCTCTTGAACTACAAAAATATTTCTAAAAGTAATTGTAAATCTGAGGAAAACTCATAATGATTGTCTTTCGAAGATGAGTTTAGTAACTAATCGTCTACGTACGTAGCATGATATAATATTAACTAAGCATACGCACTCGATGCCCGAGTTAAGGTGAAAAGTGCCTCCAGTTAATATAAAGTTTTTATCAGGCAATATGAAAATACAAATATAAAAAAAAATTAACAAAAAAAAATAATAATAAAAAGAAAGTAAGGCACGTCTATTTTAAAATGTGAAGATAATAGACAAAAAGAGGATGTTATTAAAGATTGACGGTTTTTATTATACTGAAAGATTGGGCGTGATAATTTGGCTAAATATTCAACTAATATATTTAATGTATACTTTTTAAATATAAATTTTATTACTTATCCTATAGATAGCAGACCATTATAAAAAATGGCTTTGATGCAATGCAATCTACAAATCTTTATATAATTGCAAAATTTGTTACAAATTCTCTGTTTAAAGACTTGTTGTATGTAATGATTTCTGATGTTTAAGCATAACTATTTTCACGGATTCCATCACGTACGTATTTTATTTTCCATTTCGAACACTTTACAGCGTTCATGGCCATGGGAGGACTTGTTATAGAAAATTGTTATATTATTTCTTCTAATATTAATATTTTCACAGAATTTTATGAATTCAGCTATTTTCATTCACTTCATATTTCATAACGTAAAATACCAAAAAATACTGCCACATTCCGACAAATCGTAGCATTTTTCTCCCTTCCTTACATAATTCTTCGGTCCTCATCTTATTGCGATCCCCTCCTTGGCACTCTTTTTACAACATAAATCAGCTTGCAACAGCTGCAGTCTTGCAAACGAGATAAAGTATTGAAAATGATATGGTCCCTAAAATATTTTATTTTTAGACAACAAAACCTTACAATATATTATGATAAATTCATTACTATTATTACAAAATTATAATATATTTGTAACATACACAAATACATTTTGTCGACCGTATTTCATTCTTTAATCAATAATATCTTTCATGTTCAGCTTTTTAAAATTCAGTAATTTCGGAGAGTAGGTACCTACCATAAATGAACTTTGAAACACGAGTATGACTTAAGACTGAGTAGAATTATAATTAATTGTTCATTGAACTTGCTAATACAGCTTACATGATTATAGGTATAAAATGTTTTAGGTGTATAGAAAGATTTCTATTAGCCTTTCGTTCACTGTTGGACAAAGTGGAATAATGCCGTAAACGTTATGCTTGCTTTAACTATGACAGTAGGTGTTATGAGGTCTTCACAATAGCGCTGCCGCTCACGTCAGAACTACATGAACTACTAAGAGAAAATTAATTCAAGTAAAAGACAACTGAAAGGATATATCGTCAAGTAAAAAAACCTCTCAAATTAATTTGATGAAATATTTTATTGACTTAAGAGTGAGACCAGGTGTATTTTGTTTTTGTTTGTTTATTGTGTGTTTTATTTTACTTATTATAATCTAATAATAAGTTAACAATTCACTGGTTTAGTCAATGGGTAAGTACATACTGGGAGTAAATATACAATGCATCACCGCCTTTCTAGCCTGTACTCGTAAAAGACAAAATAAAATAATATTCAGATAACATCTATGCGAGAGAAGAAAATTCTAAAATAGAACTCTAAAGCAATGCCTTTTATTACCTTGGTATATTACGCCAATTTGTCTACTATTTTATAAGGAGGCTCGAGCCCTGAACTTCCTCTTACGTGAACTGAAATAATGATAATTATAGATCCTTTAGTGGTAAGACCACGCTGTTGACAGTTTTCTGTCTGCAGCCGCGGGCTGTCCGTTCGCGGTAGTACCACACTCTCGCAGAACATCGACGTCTGAGTAATGGCCATGTGCTATTGCGCTTCGTTCGGTGAGCGAGAGAGCCGGAAGTCCAACTGGGTGGGGTTGTGATTTGTATTGGTAAGCAGCGGCCTAGCTATACTCTTGGTATTGCAAAGAACCATGGGCGGCAGTAACACTTACCATCAGGTGTACTGCCTGCTCGTTTGCCACCTTAAGCAATAAAAAATAAAAATATAAATTACCCTATGTATTTACTATGCAGTTAAGGTTACAATGTATCGCCATCATTGCGCCTTGTGAGTAATAAGACTCGACATCGAGATCGCCTGGAGTATGGATAGCAACATTCATTACAGAAACTCATTACACCAATGCCGATCACAAACCAGACAACCAAAAGTGGCAACTGTGGCATTATACGCCTTTGATTGGCTTATTCAATAACTAGTCCAACAATAAATGTCAATAACCTCATTAGTGGTCTACAAACATGCTTTAATTTATGAATAAGCATGTTTATTAATTTTTCACATTGACGCTTGTTGTCTGTAGACATAGGATTAGAATAGCCTGCGGCTCGCAAGCCATATGCGGCTCTTTGGATGTGAAGTTGCGGCCCTTTATTAGGGTTCCGTACCTCAAAAGGAAAAAACCGAACCCTGAATCACTTTGTTGTCTGTCCGTCCGTCCGTCTGTCCATCTATCTGTCTCTCAAAACTCTTTTTATTAGGAATGCGTGTAGGTATCAAGCTGAAATTTATATCAAATACTCAAGTCTACTGTCCCTTAAGGCTGTGAAAAAATTAAACTTCTAAGCCAATGCAATCAAAAGATACAGGCGTTTATGCCGCAAATTTCCGTAAATTTTCGACACTCGCAAGGGAATCAAAACCTGCAGGGTACTTCCCGTAAACTCAGAAACTTGAAATAAGATATGAAGCAACATTTTATAGCACAGATAAAGGAAAAATTGCGAAAACCGTATATTTTTAATTACATCATATAATAAAAATATTTTTAACAATTTTAAACTTACTACTCCTTTCCTCATGAACACGTAGAGGTATAAAATTGCGACTGGCACCGCGCCAAGTCTTCGTTCTGGGGGACTTCAACGCCAAGTCCATGGCGTGGGGGTCCCCCGCGACGGACGACCGAGGACGGGCGGTCGAATTGTGGGCGGCGGCACTGGGCCTCTCTTTGTTGAACAGGGGCTCGGTGCAAACGTGCGTGCGTCAGCGGGGCGGGTCGATAGTGGACTTGTCGTTCGCTAGCCCCATTGTCGCCGCACGCGTGAGGAGCTGGCGCGTTGCTGAGGAGGTTGAGACCCTATCGGACCACCGATATATCCGGATTGAGGTCTCCCAGACCCTCCCGACGCCCAGCAGGGGTCACGGGGCGGACGGACGTTACGCGTTCCCGCGATGGGCTGTGGGTCGTTTGGACCGGGACCTGCTGGCGGAGGCAGCCATCGTTCACTCGTGGCTGTCCTCTGCCCACCAGTTGGACGGGGTGGACGCCGAGGCTGGCCGCATCCGCAATGCTTTGACGCAGATTTGCGATGCGGCCATGCCCCGTGTGCGGTGTCTGCCCCCGAAGAGGGCTGTCCACTGGTGGTCCCGGGAGCTGGCGGATCTTCGGGTCGCGTGTATACGCGCCCGAAGGGCCTACACCCGCAGCCGGCGGCACCATCGCGACGAGGAGCGGGAGAGCCGGCTTTACGAGGGCTACCGCAATGCGCGGTCGGCCTTCAGGCTGGCCGTCCGTACCGCCAAGGACGTCAGTCGGCAGGAGATGTTGGATGGTCTCGATCGTGACCCCTGGGGTCGCCCCTATCGCGCAGCGCTGAGTAAGCTCCGCGCGCGGGGCCCTCCCCTCACCGAGACTCTCCAGCCCGGCCTCCTCACCAGGGTCGTCGAGGATTTGTTCCCGCGACGGGCGGAACACACGCCCCCGGTCATGGCTCCGCCAGACACCGACCGGGAGGCCGACGATGATAGTGTTCCGCCCATCACGGAACCCGAGATGGGGGCGGCGGTGGCGCGCATGCTCGGAAAATCCACCGCCCCCGGGCCCGACGGTGTTCCCAACCGCGTGCTGGCCCTGGTCCTCGACCACCTGGGTCTCCGCCTCAGGGGGCTGTTCGACGCGTGCTTAGCGTCGGGGCGGTTCCCTGGGTGTTGGAAGGAGGGGAGGCTGGTGCTCCTGCCGAAGCCGGGACGGTCTCCAGAGTCGGCCTCGGCCTACAGGCCCATCGTGCTGCTCGACGATGCGGGCAAGCTATTGGAGAGGGTGCTGGCTGCCCGCATCGAGCGGCACCTCGTCGGCACGGGGCCCGATCTGTCGGATGCCCAGTTTGGGTTTAGGAGGGGTCGTTCGACGATCGCGGCTCTGTTGCGCCTGAGGGACGTGGCGACTGAGGCCGTCACCGGCGGGGGAGTGCTGTTGGTGGTGTCCCTGGACATCGCCAACGCATTCAATAGTCTGCCATTTAGCTGCGTCAGGGAGGCGCTCCGATATCACGGAGTGCCAGTTTACCTGAGGCGGCTAGTGGCAGACTATTTGGAGGGGCGCAGCGTCCTCTACACCAACCGAGTAGGGGACGTTGTGCGAACGCCCATGACGTGCGGTGTTCCGCAGGGGTCGGTCCTCGGACCCACCCTGTGGAACATCGGCTACGACTGGGCGTTGAGGGGGAGCCTCCCGCCCGGGCTGGGCGTGATATGTTACGCCGACGACACGCTCGTCACAGCCCGTGGTGGGACGCTGGAGGAGGCGGCAAGCCTGGCGACTCTCGGCACCGAGGAGATCGTCAGGCGGATCGAGGCGCTGGGGTTGAGGGTGGCCCTGGACAAGACGGAGGCCCTCTTGTTCCATGGGCCCCGCATGGGCCCTCCCATCGGCGTCTCGATCACCGTCAATTCGGTTGATATCAGCATCCGGGCCCATATGAGGTATTTGGGCCTGGTGCTCGACGGGCTATGGTGGTTCCGGGAGCATTTCCGCAGACTCGCTCCACGGCTCGTCGGCGCGGCGTCCGCCCTATCATGGCTTATGCCGAATGTGGGCGGACCGAGCGCTACCTGCCGACAGCTGTACGCAGGGGTCATCCGGTCGATGGCCCTGTACGGCGCACCGGTGTGGGCGGGATCCCTGACCGTCCGACTCAGGGCTCTTCTGTGGCGACCACAGAGGGCCATGGCGGTCAGGGCCATACGCGGGTACCGCACGGTGTCGACGGAGGCAGCGTGTCTATTGGCCGGGACCCCTCCATGGGACCTGGAAGCGGAAATGCTCGCCGGTTTGTATCGACGGATGTTGAGGGTGCGAGCGGAGGGCGGTGTGGTCTCGTTGAGGGAGCACACCGCCTGGCGCGTCGACGCCCGCCGCGACATCATTGCCCGTTGGGCAGTCCGGCTGGAGAGGCCTCGGTTCGGTGTGCGGACCGTGGAGGCCTTCCGGCCGGTGCTGATGCAGTGGCTAAATCGGCGGCACGGGGTGCTCTCCTTCCGACTGGTGCAGGTTTTGACGGGGCATGGATGCTTCGCCAAATACCTGCACACGGTCGTAAGGAGGGAGAGTACACCGTCCTGCCACCACTGCGATTGCGACGAGGACACGGCGCAGCATACGCTCGAGGTTTGTGCCGCTTGGGCAGAGCAGCGTTGTGAACTCGTCGCGATCATCGGTGCTGACCTGACGCTGCCGACCATCGCCAGGGCGATGCTCGACAGCGTCAGGAACTGGGACGCGGTCGCATCCTTCTGCGAGGCAGTAGTCTCGCGGAAGGAGGCGGCGGAGCGCGTGCGCGAGGAGCGTCTCCTCGACGACGCGAGCCGCCGCCGGCGACTGGGGCGGCGCAGGCGCGATTACCTGCGCCTGATGCCGCCCTAGCCGAGGCCGCGGGTGACTGGATCGGGGATTTAGTCCGTCACCCGCCGAGAGGCCGACCGCGTGAGGAAAGGCCGACATCCTACCCGAGGGGGGGACGTCGGTCGAGGAGAGGGTACTCCTCAGGGGTATTCCGTCGGGCCAACCACTGACGTCAAGTCACTCTGCTCCGGTGGTTGGCCCAACGACGAAGGCGACGTCACGGGTGGGTTACGGGTGTGCATGCTTACGCCCCTCTGTCACCCCGGACGGAGTGGTGCGAGGAGTGTGCCGACCGTAACCCGCCCCAAAAAAAAAAAAAAAAAAAAAAAAGGCAATCTAATTTTCAATGGATCCTGACTGTTATTTGTTATGTTCCATTACTAGAATATATTTTATTTTCTTCAATAGTATTCATTCTATAATATATTATAGAATTCTAGACCACTGGACATCTAAGTGCTTATTTTTAGGGTTCCGTACCTTGAAAGGCAAAAACCGAACCCTTATAGGATCACTTTGTTGTCCGTCCGTCCGTCTATCCGTCTGTCTGTCTGTCAAGACTCTTTTTCTTAGGTACACGTGGAGGTATGAACCTGAAATTTATATCAAATACTCAGGTCTACTGTCCCTTAGAGCTGTGAAAAAATCAAACTTTTAAGCTAACGCAATCAAAAGATGTTTATGTCGCAAATTTTCGACACTCGCAAGGGAATCAAAACCTACAAGGTACTTCCCGTGAACTCAGAATCTTGAAATTTGGAACGAAGCAACGTCTTATAGCACAGATTAAGAAAAAATTGTGAAAACTGTAAATTTTTGATTACATCATATATAAAAAATATTTTTAATAATTTTAAACTCACTACCCCTTTTCACCTGAACGTGTATGGTTGACAAGCAGCAGTTAATTTTGTACTGGCTATAAGCAGGCATCGTGACTAAGAGGTCTAAGGCACTGGATTAAGTCACCGTAGGCATGGGTTCGAATCTCACCGCCGCCGAACTCTTTTTGCTATTTATTTTTGCAAAATTTATTTATAATAATTTAATTATATTATAAATAAAACAGTTTAAAAACGTAAGTACTTTAAAGGTTTTAATAAATAGGTGTAACTTGAATTAATATCAAAGAAAAAAAACTTGAATTCATCACTATCATTCTCCTACTCTTATCCCAATTACTTGGGATCGATTCAATATGTACTCTTCTTTCATAGTACATAATGTAAAAGTTATTGGCAATAGTTTTATGACCAGCCGCCTGCCAGACGTCAACCCTCCTTGGGAATGTAATTGTTGACCAAACAGCATCAGATGGAGTTGGCGCAGGTCGTTAAAAGCTCTTAGTCGTCTTTTACGACATCCACGAGCAAAGTAAGGGTTGGTAGTATTCGTAGCCACTACCACAAACACTAAAAAAAAACTTGAATTAATATAAAAAAAATATACGTCATAAAACTATTGCCCATAACTATATATGGAAGACGTACGTATAAGTACATTTTGAGGCGACTCCAAGTAATTGGGATAAGAGTAGGATGATAATTAATGTAAGACATTTTTTATTGTATGAAGACAAACTTCAGTCAAAGTAGAATCGTTACAATTATAAGAAACTTTTCATAATTTTTAAATAACGTAGTAATAGTGTATATAATTAAATGAACACAATTATAAGAAACTTGTCATAATTTTAAATAATGTATTAGTGTATATATAGATAAATGATAACAATTATAAGAAACTTATCATAATTTTTAAATAACGTAGTAGTGTATATATAATTGAATGAATATAATTATAAGAAAATTGTCATAATTTTTAAATAATTTAAACAATGTATATTGATATGTATTACATTCGTGTAAATATCGAGAATTATTAACAAATATTGATGTTTGACACGAATTTGGATGTTTGAACTAATTTTATTAATTTGAAGTAGTGACTCAAGGGCAGTAATCAAACCTACTTTTTGCGTGTCTAAAGCTTTATAAATAGTAAGAAAAAATATGTATCACTGTCGCGTGCACTTCGAACTATAAATAGTGTTTCTGAAGAAATAGATATATTTTGTTGTTCTCTGAATGAATTTACAAAAACCGCTTGACTCATCATATGTTACACAAATAATTAAAGTTTATTTGATAAAAGATTTATAAAATGTTATAATTATAACTTATATTTTGTTACCACGCTATTGCATTAGGCAAATCCTGTAATGATAGTTGTGTGTATGATAAATAAATAAATAATTGAATGAATATAATTATAAGAAAATTGTCATAATTTTTAAATAATTTAAACAATGTATGTTGATATGTATTACATTCGTGTAAATATCGAGAATTATTAACAAATATTGATGTTTGACACGAATTTGGATGTTTGAACTAATTTTATTAACTGACATATCGAATGTAAGTTTAATAATACTGAACGTCTTAATTAATTTGAAGTAGTGACTCAAGAGCAGTAATCAAACCTACTTTTAGCGTGTCAAAATCTTTCTAAATAGTAAGAAAATAATTTTCACAAAATAATGGTTTGAGCAGCTGTCATTCCGTTCGTACAGGGTAATATTGAAACATGGGTCTCATTTTAATTAAAGATGATGAATGGTAAATGTCCATCATGCGATACGTTGTGAATAGTCTGTGAAATCGATACTTTATTAATTAGTTAATAGAACAATGTCATTTAGATCGATATTTTATATTTATTTCAAGCGGATATCGACATATATTATGTTTTATTTCAACCATGTGAGTGAACACTTATTAACGAGTGCATTATTTAGTACATACATACATATCATCATGCCATATCCCTTGCAGGGTAGGCAGAGAGAACAAAGTGCCAGAGAACTCTATCCTTGCAAACTTCACTCGCTTCCTCAATATTCAAAATTCTCTTCATACACGCTCGCTGGTTTCGAAGACTCTTGACTCCACCTTCCTTCAGTACGTGACTAATCTGGTCTAGGTAGGTTAGTCTCGATCTCCCCCGGTACCTACATCTTTCCACTTTATTTATTAATTATTCTTAATAATTTATTAATTATCCTTCCACTCTTCTTTTCATTATTTAGTAATTTACTATCTTTACCGATTATGTAAAATTCGCTTATAACTAAATCAGTATCTTCTTTAATTAATAAAATTGTATAAATATAGCTGAATAACAACTGTTAAATAGTAAATTAGGAATACATAATTAACGTCTATATAAAAGTCACTCAAAGTATATGTAAGTTAAATGAAAGCGAAGTTATATGAAAGATCTGTAAAGCGAAGTGCATTACTTGGCTTAACTGAACTTTATTATTATTTATCAGCGATATGTCTCTCATTTTCTCAATAAAAACTTAGTTTTACGATCTATCTATTAACAGAAATATAATAGATTTCACTTAAGAAAGAGTATTGTAAAAATATTTTATGTTGCTTCAAGAAGTATTTTAAAAGAGATATTGGAGAATTACCAAATTTTGAAGCATCTAATTTAATTTTAAACTACTACCTATGAAATAGCTTTTAAAGTAATTCCATATCCTTTATCGATTAACTAAGAGGTCATTTGAATGAGACTTATAAAAATCTAATCTATTAGACTTATTCAAATCTATAAACACGTAAAAATTATAACGTATTTCCATTATTAAGTTTAAATTAACTATTTAGTAATGCACAAAGACTTTACAGATTAAGTCCCCCTTATAAACTAGACCGACATTTTCTTTAACGATACGATATGAACAAGCTCTAAGGAGGCGGTAACTCATTTTCATGTTATGGGTAATTTTCCTTGTTTATGTGGGAACTTTGACAGTTGCGGCTAGCATAAGCTGAGTGTATTTAAATCATTCTCTGAATTATTCGCAATTTGATTCTACTCGATGTTGTATAAGTATAAACACAGCTACAAACTTTACTTATTTATATAAATAAAATATGACGGCAAAGACACTTAACGAATAAGAGGATTCTCGGTAGAATTGTAAATTTAGTTATAATATTAAAAATTCTGTTAAGAATATACGTATTAAAACAATGAATCAATTTTTACATTCTCTACTATAGTATTATTTTTTATAGCGAATGGCAGGTGGCGAGATAGAGATCGAAGAGATGATATGTGATACATTATCAGCCATAAATTAGTCAAACCACCAAATTTAGTTTTCAAAGTTATACTTCTATAGATGCGTTATGAAATGAAAAAAATATGAGAGTGAAATTTTAAGATGCGCTCACATTACTGCTCCGCCAACCGCTCATTAAGTCTCGAAAAAAGATACCAACTATATGGAAATAAAACCTCTTTCTAGTTTCTACATTCACAACACGTGTTTTAGTTTCATACAAGTGCGAATTATATAATGTGCTAATAAATTATATTCAGTAGTAGATTTAAATTAAATATTTTGTTTAATATTATGTACTAGGTATTCGTAAATATTAATGGAAAAATATCGTGTCGTTTTCAAGTCCTTTTATTTATCATCACAGCCCATAAATGTTCCACTGTTGGGCTCGGGCTTCCTCCGTAATGGGAGGGAAATTAACCTACTATACCGCGCTGGTCAGACATGTCGGTAAAGGGTTTTGTTTCGAGTTTTCTTTCTCTGGCATAGATGACATATGCGTTTTATATCCCTTAGTCGTCTCGTACGGTCACCCACGGGTAAGAAATGGGGTGGTGAATAGTATTCTTACTCCGTCACCATACGGTGTGACGGAGTAAGAATACTATTCTCACACATTCCTGTTATTGTTATATTGTAATTAATTATTTGCATGCGATTTAAAACTATTTTTAATGATGAAGAGTATAACTTCTGACGCGCGTACATAAGTACAAGCACTCATTTTTTTTTTTGAGTGTTTATCTTGAACTTTTTTATATGCTTATTTCTCTTTCTCATTATCTAGCTCACCGAAAAAGTACGCGGTGTAGTATCTAACAGGCTTTTTATTATTAGTTTAGGGAAATCTCACCTACGAGTAAAAATATATTTGATATACGTTATTCTACCACGTACTCACGTTACATGTGGGACTTGAAACAAAGTAGATTTATAGTTTGCACACCAATTGAATTTTAAAACTAATCCAAAGGAAACACGTTAAAGCTTTTTAGTAAGTTGCTTTAATTTCTTTATCATAATTCCTTTTTTTTGTTAAATGATAACTGCTCAATCTATCTAAAATAGTTAAACACTACATACATACATACATATCATCACGCCATATCCCTTGCAGGGTAGGCAGAGAGAACAGAGTGCCAGAGAACTCTATCTCTGCATACTTCACTCGCTTCCTCAACATTCATAATTCTCTTCATACACGCTCGCCGGTTTCGGAGACTCTTGACTCCGCCTTCCTTCAGTACATGACCGATCTGGTCTAGGTAGGTTAGTCTCGGTCTCCCTCGGTACCTACATCCTTCCACTTTCGCATTGTATATCTTCTTAACCAGACGTTCGTTCGGCATTCTTTCCACATGTCCGAACCATCGGAGCATTCTCTTTCGCATCTTTACACCAATACTCTCTTTCATACCTACTCGCTCTCTTACGTCGTCGTTACGAATGCGGTCGGTCAGCCTAACTCCACAGATTTTCCGAAGAGATCGCATTTCGACCGCATTAATATTACTTTCATACTCTTTTCTGCATACCCAACTCTCGCTTCCATACAGTAATGTTGGGACAAGCACTGCGTTATGTATTGCTACACGTGCCTTCTGGCTGAGGTGGTGGCTGCCGAGAAGTTGCCCCAACGCTCCGTTCACTCTATTTCCCGCATTCACTCTTCGCTCTATATCAGTGGTGTACCGTCCATCTCGGCTAAATCCACATCCAAGATATACAAATTCATCCACTTGCTCTAGTACATCATTACCTATTGTTACTCTTACATCTGTTCTTGCTTCATCTCTTTCACGAGAGATTAATGTTATTAATTTATTTATTTATATTTATTTTCAAGATTTTTTTCTTAGTTTTCTATTTTTATAGTTTCTTGCATTAAACTAAACTACGCATGTGATAATATGCAGTATATTATAATATTACATTAGTCCAAGGACCGCAATCTAATTAAAGTAATTTTCCTCTTATTGCAGTAAATATCTAATCATCTGTCCATCATTTGTAAAGCATGTTTTTTCTATTGCTAATGATGGCAAACAGACAGACAGTGGAGTCCACTACATTCTTAGGTATTACTATTGATGCTAAACTCCATTGGGGCCCTCATATTGAGAAATTATCAAGTAGGCTAAGCTCAGCGGCTTATGCGGTAAAAAAAATTCGAATGTTAACCGATATTGAAACGGCTAGAATTGTTTATTTCGCTTATTTCCACAGTCTTATGTCTTATGGCATACTACTTTGGGGATGCTCTGTAGATTTGAATAATATCTTTGTTCTCCAAAAACGGGCTGTCCGCGCGATTTATAATTTAGGCCCAAGAGCATCACTGCGCGAAAAATTTAGGGAGATAAACATTCTAACTGTTGTATCACAATTTATATTTGAAAACATATTTGTAGAAGAAGGAATCAGACACGAGGAATATAAATGCGGATATAAAGTTGCAATTGACCGTACTGCAAGTAATCACGATTACCTTCACACCTATACACCAATCACAACTCACACCTTAAGTGAGCTCACAGGACAGACCCAGGCAATCGCCTTTGTACAAAGAACTATATGGTATGGATGGATGACACAGGATAGTCTTGCCCGTGCGACCACGGGACAAGACCACAATCAGCGCCACCCATTTACCTGCTCGTGGATTCCTCAGCCAAATCACCTAAGGGTTCATTAAGAGAACGAGCAACAGCTCTTCTCCGGAGAACGTACAGCATTTACCGCTACCGCCAGTCCACCTGCCAAGCGCAGCAACCATGACACCACTCTCTCACAAGTGACAACATGAGAGAGGTCCACCAAACTAACGTAAGTAAGTATACGATATGCGACCAGTGCACCGCGCCACTCGCGGGCTCAGACTGCCGAACGGAGGTCAGTCGTTTAGTTTTGTTCGTCTCTTAAACAAGCTTGCGCTAGGTGGCGCGATTAGTGAATACTTTGTTAACATGTTTCCGCTTAGCACGTACGATAAACGGAAGTACCGTCACGGCCAATCCTGACTGTCGCACGTCCTCGTGCGCTTACTAGTCTCGTACAAATTGCCTGAAAACTTACAAAAATGCATTAGTGCTAGCTCGTCCATGCCTGACTTTAGATTAACTGAAACGTTCAGTCGTTTAGTGAAATAATCAGTAGCGTAACGCTATTCACTATGGTAAAAGGCCTTGAAGGAGTGATAAATGCCGCACTAAGACACTTTCCTTCATAAACCACGGTAGCGCTCACTCGCATCTTCAATAGCGTAATGAGATCAGGATATTTCCCATCCCAGTGGTAAATAGGGCAAATAATTAGGCTGCCTAAACCTGGAAAAGACTCAAAGAAGTCGAATAATTATAGACCAATCACACTTTTGAGCATAATGTCAAAGGCATTCTAAAAACTTCTGCTTACCGAGATGACACCTCACTTAAAACCTCGCGAAGAACAGTCTGCGTTTGGAGTAGCACACTCTACAGCCCTCTAAGTAACGAGATTTACTAATTAAATGTCAACCAGTCACAACAAGAAGAAGACGTTCGATAAAGTGTGGCACGAAGGTCTGCTACACAAACTGTCGATGACCACGCTTCCTACGAAGAGCATCAGCGTCCTCTGTTCATTCCTCGCAGTTAGGAGATTTATAATGGAGTTTTAACAAGTCCAATCCACCGAGAAATCAATAAAAGTTGGAGTCCTCCAAGGGAGTTGCATTTCGCCGACGTGTTACGCTTGGTACACTACCGACATACGAGTTATTGGACAAGCTCTGTATCTTATCTAGGATTCAACATAGCCAGGAAATCATCATTAAAAAAAACACAGATACCACTGTAGCAAAGGCTAAGAGTGCGCGAGCAGCCCTGGTGCATATCCTATGACCAAAACTACCAGTAAGAAAGAAACTAGGACTCTATAAAATATCATACGCTGCCGCCTCATATATGCAGCTCTGGGGTAGTACCCATGCGCGTCGAATACGAACAAAAAAATAATAATTCAAGCGTAACGAAATCTATGCCTGCGAACGATCGTTGGAGCCCCAAGATACATCCGCACCACCACTATCGCGAATGATATACATGATAGCAATATCGAATCTTTCGTGAAGCATCTCATTACTAATATTCGGAAAAACAGAAGATTACGATCACAAGAATCTTAAGAATATCGCACCCTTGCATGCCAGAACCACCAGATGAAAGGAAAAAAAGGAAAATGAAACCTTACTCAAGAGAATTAATATTTACAAAAGAAACCATATGAAAAGAAAACCACTAACACAAGTGGCGAAGCTGTCGGCCTCCCGTGCCCGGCTGGTGATCGGTTTGCGGAGCCTCCACTGGATTAACCAGTGGTCTCACATGGCAAGGTCCGATCGCACGAGTACAAAGTGGAAACCGCAACATACACGTCACACAGACTCTCCAAAAGTCAACGTAAAGGCGCAGAGACCAGCCATAGAAAGAGTAGTAGAAGATATCCACCGACTACTATTGCAACAACTCACGACATGGGTTCGGGGACCCCTCGATCGTTCTGTAATATGAATTGTACTGCGGGCGTATGGAGCCCCTTCGACCTATTAGCAATTCCACATGGCGTGGCCCGGGCATATAAAGCCCATGCGACCCGCCTTCACTAAATACGGCGTGGACCGGGCACATAAAGCCCTTGCGACCTGCCTTCACTGAATATAGCGTGGACCGGGCACATAAAGCCCTTGCGACCAAACTTCACTGAATACGGCGTGGACCGGGCACATGAAGCCCTTACGACCAGCCTTCATCGAATATGGCGTGGACTGGGCACATGAAGCCCTTACGACCAGCCTTCACTAAATACTACAGGGTCCGGGCGTATGGAGCCCTAACGACCAACATTCTGCAACAAGAACGTGGACCGGGCATACTAGGCCCATTTCGACCAGTCACTCTGCTGTTTAAGGCTTCTCCATCCTTTACAGTAACAATCTATTTCCTTCATCAAAAATTATCATCAAAAAAAAATTTATTGTCTCCGACTCCCTTCAAATCAATCACATCACGTCATTCAAAAAATTTAAAAAAATACTGCCTAAAGGGATTATCACTTTATGTACCAAATCTTACGATCCCTATCTAGGCTGCGACGTACACGACGCGTCGGTATATTTGTATCACTTCACACGCGCTCAAAATTAATCCTAAGCGTAGGATAGATATGAAAACGAAACCTTTTAAATTTAGATGACCAAACTGAGTAAGGTTATAAGCTTGGGTACTTTATCCCACACTTCTGATGTAGAAGAAGGAATCAGACACGAGGAATATAAATGCGGATATAAAGTTGCAATTGACCGTACTGCAAGTAATCACGATTACCTTCACACCTATACACCAATCACAACTCACACCTTAAGTGAGCTCACAGGACAGACCCAGGCAATCGCCTTTGTACAAAGAACTATATGGTATGGATGGATGACACAGGATAGTCTTGCCCGTGCGACCACGGGACAAGACCACAATCAGCGCCACCCATTTACCTGCTCGTGGATTCCTCAGCCAAATCACCTAAGGGTTCATTAAGAGAACGAGCAACAGCTCTTCTCCGGAGAACGTACAGCATTTACCGCTACCGCCAGTCCACCTGCCAAGCGCAGCAACCATGACACCACTCTCTCACAAGTGACAACATGAGAGAGGTCCACCAAACTAACGTAAGTGAGTACGATATGCGACCAGTGCACCGCGCCACTCGCGGGCTCAGACTGCCGAACGGAGGTCAGTCGTTTAGTTTTGTTCGTCTCTTAAACAAGCTTGCGCTAGGTGGCGCGATTAGTGAATACTTTGTTAACATGTTTCCGCTTAGCACGTACGATAAACGGAAGTACCGTCATATTATATGTAAAAAAAAATATTGATAAATTTGATAAATATAGTGACATTCATCACGTGAATACTAGGAATAAGGATAATCTAGTTATACATCATACTCGCCTACAAAAAATTAGTAGGTCTTTCATGGGGCAATGTATACGCTTTTACAATAAACTACCTAAAGATATCCGAGATATGCCCATAAATAAGTTTAAAAAGGCTATCAAAACTAGACTTTGTAAAAAAGGATATTACAACATTTCGGATTATCTAAATGATAATACGGAATGGTTATGAGTTGCTCCTCTCTCAGCAATTACTTTATATAATTTTAACTTTTACGTTGTTTTAGTGCTGATCCTCACTGTTGTCTGAACTCTGTATATTTATCATTGTCACAAATTGTACAGTGTAGCGTGTTTTGCCTAACGAGTTATTTATTGATTTAATTGAGCGATTTGATTGTAATTTATAGATCTTGGTGTGGTCATGCTTACTAAAAAGGTCTCTGCCTGCGGTAGCTACGTGAGCGGGTCTCTCCCTTCCCTCGAATGTGGTTGAGGGGCGTGATGGCTGCTTTAGTAGTTAACTCGTGATCGAGTGCCGCTTGTGGAATCTGGTCCAACCATTTCTGTTCTTTTTTGTGTTTTTTGTTAATGGTGTATTTAACTTTTAAAAAATAAATCTTTACTCGAAGGGCATCTCACTGGAGCTAATGGGGATTAAATATGTATCTAATAATATTAGAAAACATACAATTTAAAAAAAAATGACGAGCCCACTGAGTTTCTTGCCGGATCTTCTCAGTTTGTGGCGGCTTTCCGATCCGGTGGTAGATTAATTTAAAAAAAAAATGTAATATTGACAATATGTAAGTGCCATTTTAGGGCTTATGCATAATAAATGATTTGATTTGATTTGATCAGACAAGCGGCGCACTTGATGGTAAGCGTTACTATCTCATAGACGTTTGCAATACTAGAGGTATAAGCTAAGCTAGTGCTACTAAATAAAACCCACCAAAAAATGTGGGCTTCTAGCCCTCTCACTCGCGGAACGAAGGGCAACAGCAAATTGCCACTGCTCAGATGTCAATTTTCTGTGAGAGTGTGGACCCTAGACGGACTACCACTATTATAAATATACAATATTATTCAAAATTGCTGCAGTTTAATTTTTTGCTTTCATAGTTCCATGTGACAACAATCTAACCTGACTAAACTGGAGGTTGTTAGAACTACGGCTTGGCATTGAGAGAAAGGCAAAGAAAATAATAATTACATCTGTTCTGGTTTTATCTCTTTCAAAGACCATTATTTTGGTTTTGCTCACATTCACGCGTAGACACCTTTTCTTACAATCTTCTGTCATTGTGTCGACTAGGGTCTGCAGGTCAGTCGCTGACTGTGCCAGCAGGACTGCATCATCTGCATAAAGCAGAGCAGAGACCACTGAGTCACCCATCTGGACTCCCACATTCATATCGTTCAACCTTTGGAGACATTTATCCAGATATATGATAAACAGCCTGGCTGATAGAACGCAGCCCTGCTTAACGCCGATATTGACGTCAAACCAAGGCGACATTCCATCATCCAGCCGCACACAGGCTCTACAGCCCATGTAACTGGATTGCACAGCCTGCAGCAGTTTACCATTAATACCATACTCCGGTAAAATGTCCCAAAGTTCCTTTCGTACAACCGTGTCAAATGCTCTCTCCAGATCCACAAAACTGCAGAAAACCCTCTGACCTAAAGCCAGATGCTTCTCCACAATGTTGCGCAGAGAGAACACTTGATCCATGCATCCCCTTCCACTCCTGAAACCTCCTTGTGTCTCACACAGTAAACCATCGGACACCATCCCCATTCTCCTTTCAATAATTTTACCATACACTTTTGCTGCCAAACTGGTCAAGCTTATGGCTCTGTAATTTGCGCAGTCATAACGTGAACCCTTGTTTTTAAACAAAGGCACGATGACTGCGCTATTCCAGTCCCCGGGAACCATTCCCGAGCTCCAACATAAATTGAGGAGCAACAGGAACGCCTCCCAGACACAAGAGCCACCAAGCTTGATCATCTCGGCAGACACCATATCAATGCCCGCTGCCTTACCATTTTTCAAGCTTCTTATCACCCATTCAACTTCATCCATACTGATGCCATCGGAGGACGCCGTCGCCGAATGTTGATCTACTAGACCACATGCGACACCGGCGCCAACCGTAGTATCCGCATACATATCTCCAAAATATTCACTCCATCGGCTTAACACGTCTTGTGTTTGTGTAAGAATGTCTCCACCTTTAGACCTTATTTTATTCATTCTGAAGGCTGACCAACCACCCCGAGACTTCTTCACCTCCCTCCAAAAGAGTTTGGTGTTACCCTCGAAGTTTTTAGTCAGCCTATCTTCTGCACTCATACTTGCTCTATCACGTTTCTCTTTCACTAAGGCCTTGGTGTCATTCTTACATTGCCGATATATTTCTTTCTTCTGTTCAGTTATACTGTCATTCAGATTCAAAGAAGAGACATAGTCCAGCCACGCTTTCTTCTTTTGCTCTACGGAAGCTGCCACTTCCGCATCCCACCATGCATCACCATTTGTGTTTCTATGCTTCTTTGAACTTCCACATACTTCTTTCGCTGTGTCTACCATACTCTATTTCAATACTCTCCAGCATTCTTCAATGTCCGATTGCGGCTGGTTTGCCATCGTCAGCCGTTCTCGGACACCCTCTGCATACTTTTCTCTTACACACTCTTCTTGCAACCTTTCAACCTTTATTCTTTCAAGCCCTCCGAAGTGGACACGCTCTCGCCAGTGCCTCCACTTTCTGAACAGACCACTAAATCTCGCAATAACGAGATAGTGGTCCGTATCGACTGTGGGGCCCCTGTAGGCTCTTGCGTCCAATATTTTGCTTCGGAGGCGACTGTCTACCAAAATTAAATCTATTATACTTTTCTGTTCATTCCTTCTCCATGTATACATATGGATGTCCTTATGTTGGAAAAATGTGTTTGACACAATAAGGTTTCTCTCCATGCATACATCCGCTATGAGTCTACCTGCGTCGTTCACTCTCTTATCACCAAATGGACCAAGTACGTCCTCATAGTCGGGACGCTTGGTCCCCACCCATCCGTTCAAATCTCCGCATACAATCACGCGTTCACTGGTTTCTGCCATATCCAGAATTTCCCTAACATTATCCCAAAACTTCTCTAGGTCTGATGCCACCGAGGATCCTACGGGAGCATATGCTACAACCATGAATACCTTGGTGACACCAAGTTTGATACGGACCCAAAGAAGTCTGGGATCATACATTCCGTAATCCTTCACACCTGAGGCCAAGCGAGAGGACAGCAGTACTCCTACCCCCATGCTGGCTCGATCGCTCTGTGGTACACCAGACCACAGAGCCATCCCGCCACCAGGAAGATCGCAGGCGTCGCTGCCCCTTCGCTTGGTCTCTGTTACACAGAGCACGTCTAGCTGTTTGTCCGCCATGACGGATATCAGCTCGTGCAACTTACCTTCCACACAACCTCTTACATTCCACGTGCCCACCCGGCACTCTGCTCTCCTCGACTCGTCTGACTGGGCAAGGCGTGATGGGTGGCGGCCCCCATCGCCGCAACTGCCGAAGTTCGTACCGACGGGGGCGGGTCGGTACGCGTCGCCTCCGGGGGACGCCCTAACCCGCATTGCGGTACGCATTTCGAGCCGGATTAGCAGTCTAATTAGACTGGCAGGGGACGCGAACGAGCACGCTCCGGACTATGCCCCCCTAAGTAAGTTGCTTTAATTTCTTTTTCATAATTCCTTTTTTTTGTTAAATGATAACTGCTCAATCTATCTAAAATAGTTAAACACTAAATATCACTAATTTGGATAATAAGGTCGTATCATCGTTTAATATAATTCTAATTAAAATAATTAGAGTATTACATCGGTACAATATGTAATCGTTGCGCAGTAGATGGCACACCTCTTCCATAAAGACGATAAAACAATAAGAGCTACAATTTGATTATCATTCGGCAGATCATCTTTGTCTAAGTTGTAGGGATGATTTGAACGGATTTTCAATAGATGTGGGTTTGAGGCCCAAGTGTGATAAACAATTTTAACTCCCTAACAAGTATTTTGTAAATAATTCAGCATGTTAAATACCAGTAATTTAAGTAAATATATTTATTACTTAGAACGTTCCTTAGTAAGTTTGTTAGCATCAACTTTCCCTAAAGATACATTAAACCTTACAACGTCAGTTATGTGTGCTATGGGAAGTAGGCAATAAATTGACGGTAAATTTATAATTAACTAGTAATCTGTCTAGGCTCGGTCTCTATCGGCCTACAGGCCCATTGTGCTTCTGGACGATGTGGGTAAGCTGCTGGAGCGTGTCCTCGCAGCCCGCATCGTCCAGCACCTGGAGGAGGTGGGGCCCGATCTGTCGGATGCTCAATTTGGGTTTCGGAAGGGGCGTTCGACCATCGGGGCCCTGCTACGCCTGAGGCAGACGGCCGCGGAGGCTGTCGCCAGCAAAGGAGTGTTGTTGGCGGTGTCGTTGGACATCGCCAACGCCTTCAATAGTCTGCCATTCAGCTGCATCAGGGAGGCGCTCCGGTTCCATGGAGTGCCCCTGTACCTCAGGCAGCTGGTGGCAGACTATCTGGAGGGGCGCAGTGTTCTCTACGCGAGCCCCGCAGGGGACATTGTGCGGACGCCCATGTCGTGCGGTGTTCCGCAGGTGTCGGTTCTGGGGCCGACTCTGTGGGACATCGGGTACGACTGGGCGTTGAGAGGGAGTCTCCCCCCGGGCTGAGCGTTATTTGCTATGCTGACGACACGCTCGTCACAGCCCGAGGCAGGACACTCGAAGAGGCGGCGAGCCTGGCCACTCTCGGCACCGAGGAGATGGTCAGGCGAATCGAGGCGCTGGGGCTCAGGGTGGCCCTAAACAAGACGGAGGCCCTACTATTCCATGGGCCCCGTGTGAGGCTGCCCATCGGCGCCTCGTTAGTCGTCAACTCCATCCACATCAGTATCCAGGCCCATATGAGGTACTTGGGTCTGGTGCTCGACGGGCGATGGTGGTTCCGGGAGCATTTTCGCCAAATTGCTCCCCGGCTGGTCGGCGCGGCGTCCGCCCTTTCTCGGCTCATGCCGAATGTGGGCGGACCCAGTTTCGAGGGCCGACGGCTGTATGCGGGGGTGATCCGCTCAATGGCCATGTACGGCGCACCCGTGTGGGCGAGGGCTCTGAACGCCCAGCTCAGGGCGGTGCTGTGGAGGCCACAGCGAGCCATGGCGGTCAGAGCCATTCGCGGCTACCGCACGGTGTCGACAGAGGCGGCGTGCCTATTGGCCGGGACACCCCCGTGGGACCTAGAGGCGGAGATGCTCTCCGACCTCTACCGGCGGGTTACCTCAATGCGCGAAGAGGGTGGCTCCCCATCGTTTAACGAGATAGCCACCTGGCGCGAGGACGCCCGCCGAGAAGTCATCGCCCGTTGGGCTACGCGGCTGGAGAGGCCTAGACACGGTGTCATTACCGTTGAGGCCCTCCGGCCCGTACTGATGGAATGGATGGAGCGGCGGCACGGGGTCCTCACCTTCCGACTGGTGCAGGTGTTAACGGGGCACGGGTGTTTCGGGAAATACCTGCACACGGTCGTGCACAGGGAATGGACTCCGGGCTGCCATCATTGCAGTAGTGACGAGGACACGGCGCAACATACGCTCGAGGAATGCTCGGGCTGGGACGGGCAGCGCCGCGACCTCGTCGCTATTATCGGTGCCGACCTGACGCTGCCGGCTGTCGCGAGGGCGATGGTCGACAGCGTCAGGAATTGGGACGCGGTCGCCGCCTTCTGCGAGGCTGTCATCTCGCAGAAGGAGGCGGCGGAACGGGCCCGGGAGGATTCCCGTGACCCGGGCCGCCGCCCGCGGCCGAGGCGGCGCAGGCGCGAATACCTGCGCCTGATGCCGCCTTAACCGAGGCTTCGGGTGATCGGACCGGGGAATTGTCCGGTCACCCGACGCGAGGCCACCGCGTGAGGACGACGCCTCGACGACGAAATCTGTCGGGGCGTCAACAGGAGAGGAGCCCGAGAGGGCATACCGCCGAGCGGGCCACCGAAGACAAAGATCGGGTACCGGTGGCCTGCTCGCATGGCGAAGAAGAGGTGCTTGCAGGGTGGGTCAATGGGGTTGCGCGCCGCCTCTTCCGTCACCCCGGACCGATTTGGCGGGGTGCGACGTCCATGGCCCACCACAAAAAAAAAAAAAAAAAAAAAAAAAAAAAAAAAAAAAAAAAAAAAAGGCTCGGTCTCTATGTATAAAAAAAAAATCAATTACGTATTTATTAGCATGTCTCTAATTTTACATGATTATTTTATAAAAACACCTTCAAGGTTTGTGAGGAAAGGAATAAAAACAAAAATAATGCACAAGTAATTGAAAAGATTAGTCATATGATAATACTAATAGATATTCGTAATAGCTTGGACTTGAAAGCTTACCATGCTCTCAGAAATGTTACATACACATCATACATACATATCATCACGCCATATCCCTTGCAGGGTAGGCAGAGAGATCAGAGTCCCAGAAAACTTTATCCTTGCATACAGTCTCGGTCGCCCTCGGTACCTACATTCTTCCACTTTCACATCATTGTTATTTGTATTTCAAATTTCGGATGGTATACTTTGTATTTTTTTTAAAAACAGTAAATAATACACTAGCCTTAATATGTTATCAACAAAAAAAAAATATTCTAAATTTCCATCAAAAAGTCATAAGATATATTAACGAGCTAATATTTATATTGTCGAATGGGACATTCCAAATGAATAGCTAATTAAGCAATGATGAAAATGTAGTTACTTGTATACTACCAATATTTGCATGACTCGAGGATGTAGTAAAAGACGACTGAGAGGCTTAATGTAGACCTAAGCCAAGCCCATCTGATAATGCCTGGTTAATAATTACATTCCCAAGGAGGATTGACATCAGGCAATAATCATCAGGCATTAGGCCCGTCATAAAATTATTACCAAAACTATTTGGCGTATGTGTGAACATATTCACTACAAGTAATTGGAATAGAAAAACATCTTGATGTTGACGATGGCTTATGAAATGCTGTTAATGTCAAAAGTTATGTAAATATAAGGAGAAATTCTTTTTATTCCACTCATATAGTCATGATTAATTTCATCTTTATCCAAAGATTCTTATCTCGCTGAGTAGACGACCTCAGCTATTGGCGAGAGAATTTTTACACTTATTGCTACTAGACTTATTGCTACTAGACTTATCGCTACTAGACTTATTGCTACTAGACTTATTGCTACTAGATTTATCGCTACTAGACTTATCGCTACTAGACTTATTGCTACTAGACTTATCTATAGTTGTGATTTTGATTAATTTGGATTGCCTTAGGTAAACATTTCTTCAAAGTATTTTACGACAATTTATCAAGGTAGTCTCTGCTGCAATGACACTCAAGTAATGGTTTCTAGTTCTATTGATACAAGTACTTCTTAAAATGAGTGGCAACTAAATAATTGTATTAGCGGTTAGAGAAGGGTGAAAAGCATGGTACTTTCTGTGAATCAAGTACTCCACTTACTCTGTCGTAGTTGGGATCTAATTTCTCTGGCACAGATGCCACAATCGCTCATATCAAAATAAATTTTAAAATTAATTCATATTAAGTTTAAAATTAAATCACCATTAATTCCTATTAATATATTTTTACTCTTACATTAAGTTTTATCTAATTTCATTTTACATATAAAAAGCTACGTACTTATCAACAGTCAATTCAGCAGACGTCGGCACACTCTTTCAAATGAGAAGGCAAGTAATTTCGTGAAAACCCAGTTCTGAAATAAATTATTCATTGGCGACGAAACGCCTCAAGCCCCGTATTCATTTCATTTCTGAATCTGAATTCTACTTTTCTTTCGCTTTTTTTTACCAAACCTTACCTTTATAAATTTTATATAAGCCCTAAGATTAAACATGGCGAAGTGCTATCTCGAGAAGATATTCCCTATTATTGAAGATTTTTTATATTGATCTCAGCTACAGCTTTTATTTCTATACGGCGATAGTGCTTTTGATTTAGTATTTCTTTCTAAGCTAGATATTTTGCTTTAATATCAGATTTCTTTTACTAATAGAGGCAGACGTTTATTATTCAAACGAGAAAATTTCTTTCTACAGACAGATACTTAAACTTCTAGATTTATTTACTTTGTTATTTTTAGTGTATTTTGTTTATTTACGTGTATTAGAAAGAGTAGTTTGAGTAATAAATAGCAATGAGAACGTTAAACATACATAGATACTTGTACTATTATTGTTATCGTAAAAATTTTGATTTTATTAGATATTCTTCTTTATTCCACACTACTTTCGTACTGAAAGCTATAAAAAAAGCTAAGATAAGTAGCTAATAAGTATATATATACACATACATATCATCACGCCATATCCCTTGCAGCGTAGGCAGAGAGAACAGAGTGCCAGAGAACTCTATCTCTTCATACTTCACTCGCTTCCTCAACGTTCATAATTCTCTTCATACACACTCGCCGGTTTCGGAGACTCTTTACTCCACCTTCCTTCAGTACATGACCGATTTGGTCTAGGTAGGATAGGCTGTCATCTCGCAGAAGGAGGCGGCGGAACGGGCCCGGGAGGATTCCCGTGACCCGGGCCGCCGCCCGCGGCCGGGGCGGCGCAGACGCGAGTACCTGCGCCTGATGCCGCCCTAACCGAGGCTTCGGGTGATTGGACCGGGGAATTGTCCGGTCACCTGACGTGAGGCCACCGCGTGAGGACGACGCCTCGACGGCGAAAGCTGCCGGGGCGTCGACAGGAGAGGAGCCCGAGAGGCCATACCGCCGAGCGGGCCACCGAAGACAAAGATCGGGTACCGGTGGCCCGCTCGCACGGCGAAGAAGAGGTGCTTGCAGGGTGGGTCAATGGGGTTGCGCGCCATCTCTTCCGTCGCCCCGGACCGATTTGGCGGGGTGCGACGTCCATAGCCCACCGCAAAAAAAAAAAAAAAAAAAAGGTAGGATAGTCTCGGTCTCCCTCGGTACCTACATCCTTCCACTTTCGCATTGTATATCTTCTTAACCAGACGTTCGTTCGGCATTCTTTCCACATGTCCGAACCATCGGAGCCCTTTCGCATCTTTACACCAATAATCTCTCATACCTACTTGCTCTCTTACGTCGTTGTTACGAATGCGGTCGGTCAGCCTAACTCCACAGATTTTTCGCAGAGATCGAATTTCGACCGCATTAATTTTACTTTCATACTCTTTTCTGCATACCCAACTCTCGCTTCCATACTTCTCTCTAATGATTCACTTCATAAATATAAAAAAAGAGTGTTGTCGTCACTAAATTCCATTTAACTCTTTCAAATAATTAAATTATATTAATCATTTCAACTTTTTTTTTCTTTCTTCTTTTTTCTTTTTTTATAATGAAGAATTAGGATTTATTTTGTTTCTTTCTTTTTTTATAGTTTGTTTCCGTAATTTGTTGCCATTTTTGTGCATGCTGTGATAGCTTAAGAATTGAGCATTTAGTTAATTTTGTGTTATATTTATATTTTAATATCTACAATGTATCAATTACTAGCTATCCTAAAAATGAATAAATAAATAAATAAATAAAATACAGTAATGTTGGGACAAGCACTGCGTTATATATTGCTACACGTGCCTTCTGGCTGATGTGATGGCTGCCGAGAAGTTGCCCCAACGCTTCGTTCACTCTATTTCCCGCATTCACTCTTCACTCAGTGGTGTACCTTCCATCTCGGCTAAATCCATATCCAAGATATACAAATTCATCCACTTGCTCTAGTACATCATTACCTATTGTTACTCTTACATCTGTTCTGGCTTCATCTCTTTCAAAGACCATTCTTTTGGTTGTGCTCACATTAGACCCCTTTTCATATATATATATATATATATATATATATATATATATATATATATATATATATATATATATATATATATATATAAATGTAACGGATCGCTGTCTGTACATGGAAAATATATGAGAAAAAATATTACTGGGACCTTTATCAACACAAATAGAACCCAAAACAATGATTGTTAAAACTTTTGTCTGTTTATCTGTTTGTCTGTGCGTTTGTGCACGCTAATCTCAGAAACCGCTTATCCGATTTAGACGCGGTTTTTGCTAATATATTGTGGTAAGTTTAACTTAACATTCAGGCTTTATTTCATGACAATTGGTTTATAAATAAAAAAGTTATGTCAATTTAAAAAATGTTCAGAGAAAAATATCTTTATCGATTCTTTTCAAATTACGTACAAATTATCTTCAGTAAAAATAAATAAACACGTGTTTCAGCATTTGTTTATATTTACCCTCTGGGGGTGTAAATTAGGCCTGCGAAGCGGCTTGGACGACTCATTAAGTCATTAGCGCCAAGCCGAAATTATTGAAGCTGGCAACTTGAAATTTTGACAGAAGCTTCTTTCTATGACGTAGAGATTTACTAAGAAAGGATTTTACGAAATTACACTCCTAAAGGGGTGGGAACAGAGTGGCCAAGTTTGTATGGGGAGAAAAAAATCTTTATTGATTCTTTTCAAATTACGAGTCGAATCAAATATTCTAGGGTAATATCCGGCATTTATCAATTTTTACCCCCTGGTTGTGTAAATTAGGCCTGAAAAGTGGATTGAACGACTCATTACCGCCAAACCGAAATTATTAAAGCTAGAAACATTAAATTTTTACGCACGTTTCTTTTTATGACATAGAGATTCAATATGAAAGGATTTTATGAGTTCCGCTCCTAAGCGGGTGTAACAAAGTGGCAAAGTGTGTATGGGGAGTTAATTCCCTTATCGATTCTTTTCAAATTACGTACAAATATTCTTCGGTAAAAATAAATAAACATGTGTTTCTCTCTCCCTCTCCATCAACCCCGCACCAGTGCCGTCGAGGCGACCAGTGCCGGCGTGAGAGCTCACACGATACACATAGTAGACGTTGCGATAGTTAGTTATTTTTATCCCATGGTCATACCGTAAATAGCATATTAAAGGCAATATAGTTTGTAGAATGAATAGAACTTTGAACAACCTTTTTCTTTACTGACCGTCTATGGTATATAGACACATCGCACCCAATCCGTTCGAGGTGACGCGTGACCCCATAGCGCACCGTACACGTACATCTACGTTATGCGGGTGGGCCACCGCAACCGGGTATTATCTCGAGTCGAAGCCCTCATGCAGTGAACCTCAATATAGGTAAAACCGCCCAAAGCACCGACGGTAGAGCGTGTCAACGTAGAGTATTTTCTCTCGGACCCTATTGTCTAATTCCGTTAGACAACTAACTCGCAGAAGGCGGTGACCGCATCCCAGTTTCTGACGCTGTTGATCATCGTCCTAGCAACAAACCTTCAACACCTTGCATTGCTTTTTCTATTTAACTCTATCAAACATGACTTCTGCGTGGACGAAGTCGCGGGTGAAAGCTAGTATGACATACATTTCTCTAATACTGTATGGTTATCTAAATTTCACCACGAAGTTCAATACATAAAGCGTCGATCGTGAATCGCCACATCTACATTTAATATATACCATATACATGTACATTTTGCAACTCCGCCTTCTTAATCTTAGCGCATTCCTATTTTATTATAGGTAGGTAGGTACATTATACTTCACTATTGGGCTTACATTCTGAGATTTTAACATACAACACAATCGCATCATTTCAAAAGTAGTGTAGAAATGCTATATTTCAAAATAAAGATGTTTTTTTTTAGTGATTTATTATTATTACTATTAGACTTATACTATTTCGTGTGGTGACGGAGTAAGAATACAGTTCACCACCCCCCTCTTACCCGTGGGTATCGTAAAAGACGATTAAGGGATATAATATGCATATGGCATCTGTGCAAGAGAAGGAAAACTCGAAATAAAACCTTATACCAACACATCTGACCAGCGTGGTATAGCAGGTTAATTTTCCTCCCATTGTGAAGGAGGCGCGAGCCCAACAGTGGGACATATGTGGGCTGAGATGATGATGATGATGACTATTAGACCTGCGCTAGAAAATTGTAAGAAATTTTATTCTATCTATTATTATAATTTTTGATATTTCTTAATATAGTTCAGTTAGTTTAGTTAGTTTTTGTAGTTCTCTTGAACTACAAAAATATTTCTAAAAGTAATTGTAAATCTGAGGAAAACTCATAATGATTGTCTTTCGAAGATGAGTTTAGTAACTAATCGTCTACGTACGTAGCATGATATAATATTAACTAAGCATACGCACTCGATGCCCGAGTTAAGGTGAAAAGTGACTCCAGTTAATATAAAGTTTTTATCAGGCAATATGAAAATACAAATATAAAAAAAAAATTAACAAAAAAAAATAATAATAAAAAGAAAGTAAGGCACGTCTATTTTAAAATGTGAAGATAATAGACAAAAAGAGGATGTTATTAAAGATTGACGGTTTTTATTATACTGAAAGATTGGGCGTGATAATTTGGCTAAATATTCAACTAATATATTTAATGTATACTTTTTAAATATAAATTTTATTATTTATCCTATGGATAGCAGACCATTATAAAAAATGGCTTTGATACAATGCAATCTACAAATCTTTATAAAATTGCAAAATTTGTTACAAATTCTCTGTTTAAAGACTTGTTGTATGTAATGATTTCTGATGTTTAAGCAAAACTATTTTCACGAATTCCATCACGTACGTATTTTATTTTCCATTTCGAACACTTTACAGCGTTCATGGCCATGGGAGGACTTGTTATAGAAAATTGTTATATTATTTCTTCTAATATTAATATTTTCACAGAATTTTATGAATCAGCTATTTTCATTCACTTCATATTTCATAACGTAAAATACCAAAAAATACTGCCACATTCCGACAAATCGTAGCATTTTTCTCCCTTCCTTACATAATTCTTCGGTCCTCATCTTATTGCGATCCCCTCCTTGGCACTCTTTTTACAACATAAATCAGCTTGCAACAGCTGCAGTCTTGCAAACGAGATAAAGTATTGAAAATGATATGGTCCCTAAAATATTTTATTTTTAGACAACAAAACCTTACAATATATTATGATAAATTCATTACTATTATTACAAAATTATAATATATTTGTAACATACACAAATACATTTTGTCGACCGTATTTCATTCTTTAATCAATAATATCTTTCATGTTCAGCTTTTTAAAATTCAGTAATTTCGGAGAGTACCTACCATAAATGAACTTTGAAACACGAGTATGACTTAAGACTGAGTAGAATTATAATTAATTGTTCATTGAACTTGCTAATACAGCTTACATGATTATAGGTATAAAATGTTTTAGGTGTATAGAAAGATTTCTATTAGCCTTTCGTTCACTGTTGGACAAAGTGGAATAATGCCGTAAACGTTATGCTTGCTTTAACTATGACAGTAGGTGTTATGAGGTCTTCACAATAGCGCTGCCGCTCACGTCAGAACTACATGAACTACTAAGAGAAAATTAATTCAAGTAAAAGACAACTGAAAGGATATATCGTCAAGTAAAAAAACCTCTCAAATTATTTTGATGAAATATTTTATTGACTTAAGAGTGAGACCAGGTGTATTTTGTTTTTGTTTATTTATTGTGTGTTTTATTTTACTTATTATAATCTAATAATAAGTTAACAATTGACTGGTTTAGTCAATGGGTAAGTACATACTGGGAGTAAATATACAATGCATCACCGCCTTTCTAGCCTGTACTCGTAAAAGACAAAATAAAATAATATTCAGATAACATCTATGCGAGAGAAGAAAATTCTAAAATAGAACTCTAAAGCAATGCCTTTTATTACCTTGGTATATTACGCCAATTTGTCTACTATTTTATAAGGAGGCTCGAGCCCTGAACTTCCTCTTACGTGAACTGAGATAATGATAATTATAGATCCTTTAGTGGTAAGACCACGCTGTTGACAGTTTTCTGTCTGCAGCCGCGGGCTGTCCGTTCGCGGTAGTACCACACTCTCGCAGAACATCAACGTCTGAGTAATGGCCATGTGCTATTGCGCTTCGTTCGGTGAGCGAGAGAGCCGGAAGTCCAACTGGGTGGGGTTGTGATTTGTATTGGTAAGCAGCGGCCTAGCTATACTCTTGGTATTGCAAAGAACCATGGGCGGCAGTAACACTTACCATCAGGTGTACTGCCTGCTCGTTTGCCACCTTAAGCAATAAAAAATAAAAATATAAATTACCCTATGTATTTACTATGCAGTTAAGGTTACAATGTATCGCCATCATTGCGCCTTGTGAGTAATAAGACTCGACATCGAGATCGCCTGGAGTATGGATAGCAACATTCATTACAGAAACTCATTACACCAATGCCGATCACAAACCAGACAACCAAAAGTGGCAACTGTGGCATTATACGCCTTTGATTGGCTTATTCAATAACTAGTCCAACAATAAATGTCAATAACCTCATTAGTGGTCTACAAACATGCTTTAATTTATGAATAAGCATGTTTATTAATTTTTCACATTGACGCTTGTTGTCTGTAGACATAGGATTAGAATAGCCTGCGGCTCGCAAGCCATATGCGGCTCTTTGGATGTGAAGTTGCGGCCCTTTATTAGGGTTCCGTACCTCAAAAGGAAAAAACCGAACCCTGAATCACTTTGTTGTCTGTCCGTCCGTCCGTCTGTCCATCTATCTGTCTCTCAAAACTCTTTTTATTAGGAATGCGTGTAGGTATCAAGCTGAAATTTATATCAAATACTCAAGTCTACTGTCCCTTAAGGCTGTGAAAAAATTAAACTTCTAAGCCAATGCAATCAAAAGATACAGGCGTTTATGCCGCAAATTTCCGTAAATTTTCGACACTCGCAAGGGAATCAAAACCTGCAGGGTACTTCCCGTAAACTCAGAAACTTGAAATAAGATATGAAGCAACATTTTATAGCACAGATAAAGGAAAAATTGCGAAAACCGTATATTTTTAATTACATCATATAATAAAAATATTTTTAACAATTTTAAACTTACTACTCCTTTCCTCATGAACACGTAGAGGTATAAAATTGCGACTGGCACCGCGCCAAGTCTTCGTTCTGGGGGACTTCAACGCCAAGTCCATGGCGTGGGGGTCCCCCGCGACGGACGACCGAGGACGGGCGGTCGAATTGTGGGCGGCGGCACTGGGCCTCTCTTTGTTGAACAGGGGCTCGGTGCAAACGTGCGTGCGTCAGCGGGGCGGGTCGATAGTGGACTTGTCGTTCGCTAGCCCCATTGTCGCCGCACGCGTGAGGAGCTGGCGCGTTGCTGAGGAGGTTGAGACCCTATCGGACCACCGATATATCCGGATTGAGGTCTCCCAGACCCTCCCGACGCCCAGCAGGGGTCACGGGGCGGACGGACGTTACGCGTTCCCGCGATGGGCTGTGGGTCGTTTGGACCGGGACCTGCTGGCGGAGGCAGCCATCGTTCACTCGTGGCTGTCCTCTGCCCACCAGTTGGATGGGGTGGACGCCGAGGCTGGCCGCATCCGCAATGCTTTGACGCAGATTTGCGATGCGGCCATGCCCCGTGTGCGGTGTCTGCCCCCGAAGAGGGCTGTCCACTGGTGGTCCCGGGAGCTGGCGGATCTTCGGGTCGCGTGTATACGCGCCCGAAGGGCCTACACCCGCAGCCGGCGGCACCATCGCGACGAGGAGCGGGAGAGCCGGCTTTACGAGGGCTACCGCAATGCGCGGTCGGCCTTCAGGCTGGCCGTCCGTACCGCCAAGGACGTCAGTCGGCAGGAGATGTTGGATGGTCTCGATCGTGACCCCTGGGGTCGCCCCTATCGCGCAGCGCTGAGTAAGCTCCGCGCGCGGGGCCCTCCCCTCACCGAGACCCTCCAGCCCGACCTCCTCACCAGGGTCGTCGAGGATCTGTTCCCGCGACGGGCGGAACACACGCCCCCGGTCATGGCTCCGCCAGACACCGACCGGGAGGCCGACGATGACAGTGTTCCGCCCATCACGGAACCCGAGATGGGGGCGGCGGTGGCGCGCATGCGCGGAAAATCCACCGTCCCCGGGCCCGACGGTGTTCCCAACCGCGTGCTGGCCCTGGTCCTCGACCACCTGAGTCTCCGCCTCAGGGGGCTGTTCGACGCGTGCTTAGCGTCGGGGCGGTTCCCTGGGTGTTGGAAGGAGGGGAGGCTGGTGCTCCTGCCGAAGCCGGGACGGTCTCCAGAGTCGGCCTCGGCCTACAGGCCCATCGTGCTGCTCGACGATGCGGGCAAGCTATTGGAGAGGGTGCTGGCTGCCCGCATCGAGCGGCACCTCGTCGGCACGGGGCCCGATCTGTCGGATGCCCAGTTTGGGTTTAGGAGGGGTCGTTCGACGATCGCGGCTCTGGTGCGCCTGAGGGACGTGGCGACTGAGGCCGTCACCGGCGGGGGAGTGCTGTTGGTGGTGTCCCTGGACATCGCCAACGCATTCAATAGTATGCCATTTAGCTGCGTCAGGGAGGCGCTCCGATATCACGGAGTGCCAGTTTACCTGAGGCGGCTAGTGGCAGACTATTTGGAGGGGCGCAGCGTCCTCTACACCAACCGAGTAGGGGACGTTGTGCGAACGCCCATGACGTGCGGTGTTCCGCAGGGGTCGGTCCTCGGACCCACCCTGTGGAACA
Organism: Lymantria monacha; assembly: GCA_905163515.2. Classification (NCBI taxonomy): domain Eukaryota; kingdom Metazoa; phylum Arthropoda; class Insecta; order Lepidoptera; family Erebidae; genus Lymantria; species Lymantria monacha. The sequence goes on along the minus strand of LR991094.1, from coordinate 18,173,525 downwards.
TCGGCTACGACTGGGCGTTGAGGGGGAGCCTCCCGCCCGGGCTGGGCGTGATATGTTACGCCGATGACACGCTCGTCACAGCCCGTGGTGGGACGCTGGAGGAGGCGGCAAGCCTGGCGACTCTCGGCACCGAGGAGATCGTCAGGCGGATCGGGGCGCTGGGGTTGAGGGTGGCCCTGGACAAGACGGAGGCCCTCTTGTTCCATGGGCCCCGCATGGGCCCTCCCATCGGCGTCTCGATCACCGTCAATTCGGTTGATATCAGCATCCGGGCCCATATGAGGTATTTGGGCCTGGTGCTCGACGGGCGATGGTGGTTCCGGGAGCATTTCCGCAGACTCGCTCCACGGCTCGTCGGCGCGGCGTCCGCCCTATCATGGCTTATGCCGAATGCGGGCGGACCGAGCGCTACCTGCCGACAGCTGTACGCAGGGGTCATCCGGTCGATGGCCCTGTACGGCGCACCGGTGTGGGCGGGATCCCTGACCGTCCGAGCTCAGGGCTCTTCTGTGGCGACCACAGAGGGCCATGGCGGTCAGGGCCATACGCGGGTACCGCACGGTGTCGACGGAGGCAGCGTGTCTATTGGCCGGGACCCCTCCATGGGACCTGGAAGCGGAAATGCTCGCCGGTTTGTATCGGCGGATGTTGGGGGTGCGAGCGGAGGGCGGTGTGGTCTCGTTGAGGGAGCACACCGCCTGGCGCATCGACGCCCGCCGCGACATCATTGCCCGTTGGGCAGTCCGGCTGGAGAGGCCTCGGTTCGGTGTGCGGACCGTGGAGGCCTTCCGGCCGGTGCTGATGCAGTGGCTAAATCGGCGGCACGGGGTGCTCTCCTTCCGACTGGTGCAGGTTTTGACGGGGCATGGATGCTTCGCCAAATACCTGCACACGGTCGTAAGGAGGGAGAGTACACCGTCCTGCCACCACTGCGATTGCGACGAGGACACGGCGCAGCATACGCTCGAGGTTTGTGCCGCTTGGGCAGAGCAGCGTCGTGAACTCGTCGCGATCATCGGTGCTGACCTGACGCTGCCGACCATCGCCAGGGCGATGCTCGACAGCGTCAGGAACTGGGACGCGGTCGCATCCTTCTGCGAGGCAGTAGTCTCGCGGAAGGAGGCGGCGGAGCGCGTGCGCAAGGAGCGTCTCCTCGACGACGCGAGCCGCCGCCGGTGACTGGGGCGGCGCAGGCGCGATTACCTGCGCCTTATGCCGCCCTAGCCGAGGCCGCGGGTGACTGGATCGGGGATTTAGTCCGTCACCCGCCGAGAGGCCGACCGCGTGAGGAAAGACCGACATCCTACCCGAGGGGGGGACGTCGGTCGAGGAGAGGGTACTCCTCAGGGGTATTCCGTCGGGCCAACCACTGACGTCAAGTCACTCTGCTCCGGTGGTTGGCCCAGCGACGAAGGCGACGTCACGGGTGGGTTACGGGTGTGCATGCTTGCGCCCCTCTGTCGCCCCGGACGGAGTGGTGCGAGGAGTGTGCCGACCGTAGCCCGCCCCCAAAAAAAAAAAAAAAAAAAAAAAGGGGTATTAAATTGAAATTCATTTCAAATACTCAGATCTATAAGACCTTTAAGCTGTAACAAAATCAAACTTCTATGTCAACGCAATCAAAAGAAACAGCTATTTTAGCCGCATATTTTCAAACACCGTTTTGTTGTACGAAAGGAACTTTGGGACATTTTACCGGAGTATGGTATTAACGGTAAACTGCTACAGGCTGTGCAGTCCAGTTACATGGGCTGTAGAGCCTGTGTGCGGCTGGATGATGGAATGTCGCCTTGGTTTGACGTCAATATCGGCGTTAAGCAGGGGTGCGTTCTGTCAGCCAGGCTGTTTATCATATATCTGGATAAATGTCTTCAAAGGTTGAACGATATGAATGTGGGAGTCCAGATGGGCGACTCAGTGGTCACTGCTCTGCTTTATGCAGATGATGCAGTCCTGCTGGCACAGTCAGCGACTGACCTGCAGACCCTAGTCGACACAATGACAGAAGATTGTAAGAAAAGGGGTCTACGCGTGAATGTGAGCAAAACCAAAATAATGGTCTTTGAAAGAGATAAAACCAGAACAGATGTAAGAGTAACAATAGGTAATGATGTACTAGAGCAAGTGGATGAATTTGTATATCTTGGATGTGGATTTAGCCGAGATGGAAGGTACACCACTGATATAGAGCGAAGAGTGAATGCGGGAAATAGAGTGAACGGAGCGTTGGGGCAACTTTTCGGCAGCCACCACCTCAGCCAGAAGGCACGTGTAGCAATACATAACGCAGTGCTTGTCCCAACATTACTGTATGGAAGCGAGAGTTGGGTATGCAGAAAAGAGTATGATAGTAAAATTAATGCGGTCGAAATGCGATCTCTGCGGAAAATCTGTGGAGTTAGGCTGACCGACCGCATTCGTAACGACGACGTAAGAGAGCGAGTAGGTATGAAAGAGAGTATTGGTGTAAAGATGCGAAAGGGAATGCTCCGATGGTTCGGACATGTGGAAAGAATGCCGAACGAACGCCTGGTTAAGAAGATATACAATGCGAAAGTGGAAGGATGTAGGTATCGAGGGAGACCGAGACTAACCTACCTAGACCAGATCGGTCATGTACTGAAGGAAGGTGAAGGCAAGAGTCTCCGAAACCGGCGAGCGTGTATGAAGAGAATTATGAATGTTGAGGAAGCGAGTGAAGTATGCAGAGATAGAGTTCTCTGGCACTCTGTTCTCTCTGCCTACCCTGCAAGGGATATGGCGTGATGATATGTATGTATGTATGTATGTATGTATTTTCAAACACGCAACTACTCGCAAGGGAATCAAAACCTAAAGGGTACTTCCAGTCGACCTAGAATTTTGAAATTTCGCATGAAGCAACGATTTATAGCATATATAAAGGAAAAATTCCGAAAACCTTAAAGTTTTAATTACATCACATATTTTTTTTTAGTTTTACGTAAACTTTTATTAAGTAAAAAAAATTAAACGTTTCTGAAATGATTAACGAGGATTAGGCACAAATTATTGTTGGCAAAAAAAATGTGGCTCCGTAAAAACTTAAAATTTTTGTAAATTCTAATTTTTGGCACTGCCGACTCAAAAGGCTGCCGACCCCTGGCCTAGATTAAAACATGGACTACTTTTGCTCTAGATAAATTAGCTGCTGTTATAAATAATAAGGAGTAAATACCATACATTTACATTTAGCCTTCAATTGCAATACGTATTACTTCATAATGACATTTGATTATACACACTAATATAATTATTACACTCACTAACATATTACTATATTACATTATAATTAAAATCCGATCGTTAATTGGGTCCATAATGTTATTAAACTGTTGTGAGTGGCATATTGGTGGGTTTTAATTAACAATTCAGGACAAAATACGGGCACGCTATAACTCAACAGTGACATAGTGTGACAAGTCAATGTATGGCCTATGTATGTACTTATATAATGCTTATAGTCACCTTTTGGTTGCTTTACATGATTTTATCTTCTATTTTGCGATTTTATTAACTGCAAAGATTTAGAGAGCCATTACATAAAGATGGCATCGATTCGTTGAATATACTATTATTTCAAGTTATTCGTAGATATAAGCAATATCTAATAGTTTACATATAAAAATGAAGTATAAACGAGTAAAGAGTATAACTTAAATATAATCATAACGTATATATACTATTAGATTTATGTCACTATACACTTATAATATGAAAACAAGGATCTCCAGAGCCGCTCTACAGCAATCGCCAACCAACTTGCTAGGAAATAATGGCAATAACTCTTCCAATGGCGGCCCATGCCATATGAAATTCTATGGGGTGATCTACGTCTAATAGTGTACGGTGAAAGCCTGAATGATGGTAATGAATGTTCAGAATTAAAATAATAAAATTTGCTATAAAATGAATTCTAAATTAACTATTGCCGATAAGTAGTCAGTTTTTTCTGACTTCGCTTCTAATTATCACTATTTTTTTTTATATATTATTCAAGTATGTAAAAGTGGATTATATTTTAATATTAAGTTATCACCAGAAATCTACCTACATTTTCAGCTAGATTTTCACTTTTTTTTCAACGCAATTAAAATCATTCATTAACTTTTACTCGTATAGCCGTGGTATATTTGTCTTTAAAATTATTTCTGGAATCTTTAAAATGTTCTTTATTGAAACTCCATATAATCTATATGGAGTTTCAATAAAAAACATTTTAAAGATTATACGTAAATGATATATACGAATCAAAGAAACTATTCATGAAACTTTGAACGAGCGATTTAAGAATTTTAAATGTTAGTAGCCATTTATAAACATTTTCAAGCTAAGAAAATGTAATGTTCTTAAAATTACAACGTGTACCCAAAGTTTGGTGAGAGTTAAAACTTTATAATTGCATACCTTTTTGCTTTGAATATTGAAACTTTGTTAATTTAACTAGAATTAAGATAAGAAATAATTATTATCAAACTAAATGAATATCATTACAAAATCCTTTGAACATTTTTAAGTCACTTTCTTGTGTTCACGAGAGATTACATACATACATACATACATATCATCACGCCATATCCCTTGCAGGGTAGGCAGAGAGAACAGAGTGCCAGAGAACTCTATCTCTGCATACTTCACTCGCTTCCTCAACATTCATAATTCTCTTCATACACGTTCGCCGGTTTCGGAGACTCTTGACTCCACCTTCCTTCAGTACCTGACCGATCTGGTCTAGGTAGGTTAGTCTCGGTCTCCCTCGGTACCTACATACTTCCACTTTCGCATTGTATATCTTCTTAACCAGACGTTCGTTCGGCATTCTTTCCACATGTCCGAACCATCGGAGCATTCCCTTTCGCATCTTTACACCAATACTCTCTTTCATACTTACTCGCGCTCTTACGTCGTCGTTACGAATGCGGTCGGTCAGCCTAACTCCACAGATTTTCCGAAGAGATCGCATTTCGACCGCATTAATTTTACTTTCATACTCTTTTCTGCATACCCAACTCTCGCTTCCATACAGTAATGTTGGGACAAGCACTGCGTTATGTATTGCTACACGTGCCTTCTGGCTGAGGTGGTGGCTGCCGAGAAGTTGCCCCAACGCTCCGTTCACTCTATTTCCCGCATTCAGTCTTCGCTCTATATCAGTGGTGTACCGTCCATCTCGGCTAAATCCACATCCAAGATATACAAATTCATCCACTTGCTCTAGTACATCATTACCTATTGTTACTCTTACATCTGTTCTGGCTTCATCTCTTTCACGAGAGATTAATGTTATTAATTTATTTATTTATATTTATTGTCAAGATATTTTTCCTTAGTTTTCTATTTTTATAGTTTCTTGCATTAAACTAAACTACGCATGTGATAATATGCAGTATATTATAATATTACATTAGTCCAAGGACCCCAATCTAATTAAAGTAATTTTCCTCTTATTGCAATAATTATCTAATCATCTGTCCATCATTTGTAAAGCATGTTTTTTCTATTGCTAATGATGGCAAACATACAAGCGGCACACTTGATGGTAAGCGTTACTATCTCATAGACGTTTGCAATACTAGAGGTATAGGCTAAGCTAGTGCTACTAAATAAAACCACTGCTCAGATGTCAATTTTCTGCGAGAGTGTGGGCCCTAGACGGACTACCACTATTATAAATATACAATATTATTCAAAATTGCTGCAGTTTAATTTTTTGCTTTCATAGTTCCATGTGACAACAATCTAACCTGACTAAACTGGAGGTTGTTAGAATTACGGCTTGGCATTGAGAGAAAGGCAAAGAAAATAATAATTTGTACGCGTATTGAACTGATCATCATCATCATCTCAATCTCAATTTCCCTACTCCATAATAGGAGGGAAATTGACCTACTATACCATGCTGGTCAGACTTGTAGGGTTTTGTTTCGAGTTTTCCTTCTCTCACATAGATATTAATGCGTTTTATATCCGTTAGTCGTCTTGTACGATCACCCACGGGTAAGAAATGGGGTGGTGAATTGTATTCTTACTCGGTCACCACACGGAAAATTGAACTCATCTAGATCTAAATTGATACCTTTCATAATGACAACTCGTTCGACTCGACAAAGTAACGGTTAATAAATATTAACCATTTATTTATCACTAGTTTCTGCCCGCGGCTTCGCCCGCGTAAAAAGTTACTTTCCTAAAGTTATTCATCCCCTATTTTTATTTTACCTCTTAAGGGTAAATTTATACAAAATGTTAATTTCGTATTTATTTATATCTAAACAATAGCCTAAAAATAAATTGTAAGCTCCTGGCTTTAAAAATGACGATACTTCCTTACAACTTTTCATCCCCCTTTGCAAACCTTTTTTGGCATTAAAAAGTAGCTTATGCCCTTTATCAGGCTCTAGATTCTGATTACCAAATGATATCTGTGTACCAAATTTCATTTAGATCGGTTCAGTAGTTTTGGCGTGATAGAGCGACAGACAGACCGACAGAGTTACTTTCGCATTTATAATATTAGTAAGGATTATCATTTGTCAGCATAGTCAATTGGAAGGCACTATCAACGCAAATATTCTGTCTCTACTATCTTAATAGTAATATGATTGATGGCAACGTTATAACTTTCATTTCATCAAGTAATTCACGATATAGTTCCTACATTTAATTTCTTCTTTGAAGCTGGACTCGATCTAGGCAAACAACGGCTGAAAATAATCATGATATTCTTATTAAACAGATTCGCGCTTCATCTCTCACACTGTTCATATCTAATACCGCCGCATTCAGCTTCACGTGCCATTGAATATAGGTGACAGTAAGTCGAACAATAAAATACAATGTATTCGCAGGAATGGGTCTCAGCTATGAAAATTTCAAAGATGGTGAGAATTATATCGTTTTACTAATGTTATCAGTTTTAAGATAATATTCGCCGGTAAATGTAAAATTCGTTGTACTTCTCAAAGTTTAGCTAGAGACGAGAGCAGGATTCGGCCGCCACACGCTGTTATTTCCAATTATTTGTTTTCCGTGGGATGACGGAGTAAGAATACTATTCACCACCCCATATCTTACCCGTGGGTGATCGCACGAGATGACTAAGGGATATAAAATGTATATAACATCTACGCGAGAGAAGAAAAACTCGAAACAAAACCCTATACCAACACGTCTGACCAGCGCGGTATAGTAGGTTAATTTCCCTCCCATTTCGAAGGAGGCCCGAGCCCAACAATGGGACATTTATGGACTGTGATGATGATGATGTTGGACCCAAAGTCTCTCTATCTCTAGTTTAAGAGTTTGGATGAGTATGACTGTATCGGATGGGAATAGGCACTTCACCGGGCTATAGGCCATATGGCATGGCTCTTTCCATGGGTATAAGATTATCTATTTTAAAGGCTTATAAAACGTGTACGAATGATTATAGAGCTGTTTGATTGACTCCGATATATAATTTGTTTTGCATGGTGTCATTCCCAAATTGCCCCCAGATAATTGAAACTATTTATAACATTTACATCCTTTTACGTATTCATTTAAATATTGCAAACGTTAACAAAATATAATGCAAATATATTACAAGTATGTACATATAATTTCTTTAAAAATATTTTTCTCAACAAACGTTTTCCGCAAATACTGTCTACACAAAATGTTTAAGCTGGGTTAAGTACGGACCTCATTTGGGATCTACCGCCGACATTTTCGCAGTAAAAAACGTTACTCATAATAATAAATACCAATTTATCGGACGGTAAACGCCGAGTTTGGAGCATTACTAAGATTTTTCGAAACCGGCCCAAGGCACGTCCGAACAAACCAGTTGCCTTATATTAATCCGGTAAATGGTAGAAAGGAAAAGTCTATGAAAATACCTCGTCCATGAAATTTCATGTTTAATACGAATTTATTTCATAACATTATATTGAGATTTTTGTTCCACTGTACACACATTTTAGAGACTATAATATTTTATTTGTAAATAAATTTCATCCTATCGACGTTTATTATTGAACTAAGACTTCCTCAAGGACGATAGCGACATAATCCCCACGCGTGGCAATCTGGTTGGTGATCTTAACTGGTGTTAAAATTTTCGCAAAAGAGTGCTATTACCCATTCTTCCAGTGATTTGTCTGCCGATTTTTTTTTATGCTTTTGATATTTTTTATTTATATCAAAAAAATTACTTTAGGTTACTTTTGTCTAGCCGCATATCTATATGATATAGTAACCATTTAGTAGATAAAGCGCTATGTGGTAGTGGCTACGAATACTACCAACCATTACTTTGCTCGTGGATGTCCTAAAAGACGTTTAAGAGCCTTATAACGACCTGGCCCAACTCCATATGATGCCGTTTGGTCAAAAATTACATTCCCAAGGAGGGTTGACGCCATGCAGGCGGCCGGTCATAAAACTATTGCCAATAACTTTTACAATATGTACTATGAAAGAAGAGTACATATTGTATCAACCCCAAGCAATTGGGATAAGAGTAGGAGAATGATGATGAACCATTTAGTAGATAAGAATATCGTATTTCACATAAAAACCGATCAATAAGACAAACTGTATTTGAAATCAGAGCTACTATAATTTGTGTCACTCTGTGTCGTTAAGAGATCTCAATGCAACTAAAAGCCAAAATTTTTCATAATTACTTGTTGCAAAAATAAGGACAACATAGCCAGTTTAAATTAAATATTTTCGAATGTGTGAATATCTAGTAACAGCATAAATTATTTTCTAATTTTCTATACCTCGGAGAGCAGGTAAAGTTGTTGATCAGGGATAGTATGAACATCTATAAGAATCTGTTGAGGAATAAATACTCTTTAATATCCTGACATCTCTAACCATTTCTTCCTTAACCCCTCACGCGCCAGACTTCGCAGTGCTCTCGAGTGCCCCTCGCTTTGTTTTATTAAAAAAGTTCAGTGCATTTTATAGTTTTACGTAAACTGTTATTGTTGCTATATTACAAGAAAATGTGAAATACAGTGCTAAAATAATTGTTAATTGTAGAACGTTTAATTGGGCCAAACCTGTATCCTAAAAGCGCGTTGAGAATTTTTTTTTGGGCCAAACGGGTGTCCCTGAAGCGCGTGAGGGGTTAAGTTTATGGAAGTCAGATAACCGTTTCGACTTAAGCAGAGTATATACAATCTATTCTATATATTGTAAGGACATATTTTAAACTACAGTACCCAACTCCCGATACAAATTTAATTACTTACAGCTCTACATTATATTTAGTTCGCACGCATAATTTTAATCAAAAATTGATAAACATTTGCCAGCATAACATTTTACGTTATGGCATCGCCAGCAGCGAAAACAACCAACGTGATTCCACCCAACGCGATAACTTCGTTAACGCAAAATGAGCCTTCAATAGCCGAAGTTAAATTACGTTAAAACAAAATAGCCGAGTAAGAAAATAGCTGTTTACTTCTCATGTATTTTTGTTATACAAATAAGGTTAATACATAATCAAGACTTGTACGATTACAAACGTAATTGAAGGAAAAGTTTAACTTTTATTTCAAGTGAAAAAAATAGCACTTGAGTTTGTTTTTTAAATGTAAATGAGATTGCGGTTGACATTATTTTGTATTACATTACCTACATATAATTATAGTACAAAGAAACTTGTATAAAATCTGCAACAAATATAAAATCGCTGCTCGTAAAATGATACCAATGAAACTATTCTTATATCATTGGCTCATACAATTTTACTATTACTCATTCCAGTCATGATGTTTCTAGCTGTGATGTATTTTAAAATGATAAGATAAATATAAATAAACTAAAGCCGGTTTCTCAATAGTTATCTATAACCACTATGGGTCTAGAAATTTCTACACACTGGATCTCTATCGCTTTATAAATTCGCTCACGATAATACAATGATTGTCAAAACACAAATACATTCTAAAAATGAGAAGTCTGAGATTGGTCGCAATCATACAGGAGATTGATCACAACATACATCTCTAATAATAATAATAAAACTTAAATAAACAGTGTGTATTTATCTTTTTAGGGTTCCGTACCTCAAAAGGAAAAAACGGAACCCTGATAGGATCACTTTGTTGTCCGTCCGTCCGTCTGTCCATCTGTCTGTCTGTCAAGACCCTTTTTTATTTTTACTATAAATCCAAAGCTAATCAAGAAGCGTATCATACATTGAAATATATATATATGTATATAAAAATGCATGTCAATTGAACAACTTTCTTTGATTTTGAAATTGTACAGAATGAGAAAATTAATTATATTCTATATAAAAATAATATAAAAGGGGCTTACTTTTTATTAGCCAATATACGTCTTAATAGGCAATTGGGAATAGGCTTCTTCCTTAATGGGAAGGAAATTAGCCATGCTGGTCAGATGGCTTGATATAAAATTAATAAAATTAAATTATAATTAATGGTAATAATAAACTTTTAATATATTGACCAACGTGAGTCAAGAAAATATTCTCGCTAATTAAAAGGTTAGGTATCTTAAAACTTTTATTTCTACTATAAGAAAATAGCGTTGACAACGTAAACCTAACTAATATTAGCATGGTTTTTTAATATGTGCAGTATGTAACAAAATATCAAAACAAAATACTTTTAGTGCTTTATACGCGGCAAGTTTAGCCAACATTATCACATAAAAACACATTGACAACATATTAAGGCTGTCTCATAATGTTTGCTCGCCTCGTATCGCCCACTTAGCTTGATGAAGTTGAGCCTATTTTCTAAAAGAAACGAATTTCAGTAGGTTTATTGTTAATTGCCTAGAAACTATTTTAGTCAGCTATATAACAAATTAACAAACAAGGTCAGTAGCCTACAACTGTTAGAATAAGCGACGTTTTTTCGCCATTTCTTTAATATTTTCACAGTGGCTAATGTACTAAGTGCTAACAGCGATCAATCATAGTATTATGTAGGGATCAACGATGTTCGGTTGCGTGTTTAACGTGCGTGACACGTGAATATGCCGACATCGTTTCATATTAGTGAATCGACCCTGTAATACTAAACTAGAGATAAGTAAAACGATTGCCGTTATCAAATTATGTTACCTGTTTATTTATTGCGGTATTGAAATATGAATAGTAGAGATAAAGTTTGGCTCGAAACTATTACCTTAAGTATACTTCGATTATATTAGAACTTATGAGGGTTATAAATAAATTGTTAAATGTTATTCAGCATCTTTGTATAAAAATTATCGTCAATTTTTAAAGCCAGAAGCTTGAAACTTATTTTTAGGCTATTGATTAGATATAAATAAATATGACATTAAAATTTCGTAAAAATATTACCCTTAAGGGATGAAAATAAAAATAGGGGATGAAAAACTTTAGGATAGTAACCTTTAACGCGGGCGAAGCCGCGGGCAGAAGCTAGTGTATAATAAAGAACAGTAATGAGCTGAAATGAGATGAATCTATTATAAAAATTATTGAAACTGATTTCGTAAAGACAATCCTTATTAAATAGTAAAAAAGTTTTATGTCATGCAAGGCTTTATAAAAATCAGTTACATTTTGTGATGTTAAACTTTTGAGGAACGAAATTTATCTCATCATTATTTTTAATATACCTATTCATTGTTTTCATAATTGTTAATACATCCCTTCAGCTAGTAGTGATGGCTTAAAATACAGTGTAGCCACCTCCAACGCCTTTCCCGTGTGAGTCTTAAATATCAGATAATGAATCATGAGGAGTACTTTCTACTGTAAACTTACAAAGAGGCTTATGTGCAACAGTGGATATCGATGAACTGATAATAATGCACTAACTACTACTAATATCTTAAGACCGCACAGATGACGTAGTGGTTAAGATACCGACCCACCATGCCAGTGTCGTGGGTTCGATTCCTACTTAACACAACACTTTGTGCGATCCACAATATTTTGTCAAAGTCTGGGTGTAATTTGTGTCCGTTAAAATTAATATTTGTAAAGTCTCCTCAGAATTATTTCCTTAGTGTTGGGTATTACCTTAAAAAAAAAATACTATCGTACTAAGAGCTGCTTTTTATTTTTTAATTATAATATGAAACAAACCATATCCGTATCCGTGTGGTGACGGAGTAAGAATACAACTCACTACCCCATATCTTAACCGTGGGTGATCGTACGAGACGACTGAGGGATATAAAACGCATATAACATTTATGCAAGAGAAGGAAAACTCGAAACAAAACCCTATACCAACACGTCTGACCAACGCGGTATATTAGGTTAATTTCCCTCCCATTACGGAGGAGCCCCGAGCCTAATAATGGGACATATATGGGTTGTGATGAACCATATCCAGTATCAATGTAATAATACTTAAAGTTTGTAATATCTACTTGCCACAAATGTAACATCAAATAAAGATTCACCTAGGGTTATACATTAATTGAAATCGCTTAACCGAATAGCCAATACATCTATCACATAAAGAAGTCAAGTCACGAAGTGTGTGAGCTCAAAGTGTCGGATGTTCACTTGTTTGAGAAAACCGCAAATAAATATTCCCGAGTAGGACTAATTGGTTCTCGTTGGATTCGACAAGCGTCCGGGCCTCGAATGCTGTGGTCCACCACATAATTTATTGGGCTGCCTATACCGAGGACGGGACGCCCACATATTTACGTTGCTCTATTCAGAATCATGCACCTGAATCTAATAGTTACATTTTCTGCGGACGTTATTAATATCAAGGGTATGTTGAGTTTGAATAAGAAATGTATACAGAGCACGTGCCAGGTTTAGAGGGTAAAACTGGTTTGAAATAAAACTATATTTATGAATTCTATGGCGTTTGTATTTGATTATGAATTTCCCGATTTTCCGAATACTTTTATTATTGGAGACTAAAAAAGTCGGGCAAATAAATAAAAAATCAAACACAAACGCGATAGAATCCGTAAAAATAGTTTTATTTCAATTATGTAATACTCGCGTATACATTAGAAATCATTAAAGTAAACTGGTTATTCTAATCCTAAGTTATTTATACAATAATACTTTTCACTTTATTCTAATTCGTGTTAAGACTATCTTGAAGTGAGCTAAGAGCGATTAACAATAAATATTACGGTGCTTTAGTTAACTCCATGTAACTAGAATAATATTCAAATATCTCACTTACTTTAGATATATATTATGAATAAATATGTGTTTTTAGGAAACTAGTACAAGAATTAAATTTGATAGTGGTAGGACTATGCTGTTGACAGTTCTCTGTCTACAACCGCGGGCCGGTCCGTCTGGTGTAGTACCACATTCTCGCAGAAGATTGACGTCTGAGTAATGGCAATGTGCTATTGCGCTTCGTTCGGTGAGCGAGAAAGCTGGAAGCCCAACTGGGTGGGTTTGAGGTTTGTTATGGTAAACAGCGGCCTAGCTATAGCCTTGGTTATAGCAAAGGTCCATGAGCGGTAGTGACACTTACCATCAGTTGTACTGCTTGCTTGTTTGCCACCATAGAAATAAAAAAAAAAGAATATAAATTATAATACAACTTGATAATATCTATTATTGCATCTTTACCTCAGCCTATATAGGTGTCACTTTGGTACACAGGTCTATCCCCCAAAAATGGAAGAGAAATTACTTTACTATAAGACACTATTTTGACCAGTTCACGTAGTTTCGTATCAAGTTTTTTTCATTCTCTTGTATTGACATTATCGATATATCAACAATCTACAAAAAGAGATTAGTGAATTATATTTTTACTATCTCATCACACGGACAACACATTAGTAATGCTTATTATAACGTTAAAGAAGCTAGAATCCAACCTACCAAACCACGCTGATCAAACGTGTTGGTATAGGGTTTGTTTCGAGTTTACCTTCTCTTGCATAGAGATGATAGATGTTATATGCATTTTTTATCCCTTAGTCGTCTCTTACGATCACCCACGGGTAAGACAGGGGTGGTGAATTGTATTCTCTACCACACGGAAGAGAAAATCGTAGTTAAACTTTATACAACAGAACATTGACAGGAACTAGTTAATATAAACACTCAACATCAATATACAAATATCATATGTATATACGAATATAAAATATAATAAGAGTAACAATAAAATCTAACATTGTTAGGCATTAACATCGTTAAAGCCCGTTACGTACGCTATAAACAGGTTTATTACAACTGAAAACTCGCTATAAAGGGTACAAATGTAAATTTTATTTCCAGTCTTTTTGCGTAAAGCAAATATTAAAGGCTACATTCAAAAATAAATTTTGAATAGGTGACCACTCGTATACTCAGCTGTGGTAAAACTTTTATAGCATTTTAATATAATATTTACATAATTATTAACTGAATATATTATTTTACAAAATTAAAAAGCTGAGTCGTAAAACATTAAATTGATCTTAAATAATCCGTTCATGGAAAATTGTAGATCCGTTATTCACTTCTTTAGCGCAACGTTTTTGCCCATTTAGATTCCGGAGCGTATCCAACTGAGCCTGTTATCCTCTAACTTTGCCTTCTCGTTGAAAAACTCATGCTATTACCGTAAATATCAATTTGTATGAAACTAGAGGGCGGAGGCTCTGGCCACGAATTCTGTACAAGTTTGCCACAGTCAGCTACAAATTCAAGTAGCGGCTTACAAGAATTTAGAATTTTAAATGTGGTATCCGTTCACGATAGAACTTTAAATTGGTAACATAGGTCATAAAATACGAATACTTTATTATGTAAGTGGAAAAATGTTGTAGCCTGTGATATATAAAGTTGAAAGTCATTGTATTTTATGTAGCTTACATTGTGGGTAGCCTCAATCCGCATTTTAAATAAATTAGATAAAAATCACTGACAATAACTGCCAATGTACATTTGTTATCTCGTACATAGACTTTGTAATTTGGACATTTAATTCATAGATACATACATACAATAATACATACATACATAGCCTCACGCCTGTTTCCCAGAGGAGTCGGCAGAGACTATGGATTGCTACAAACTACGATGCTGGCATACTTCCATCGCTTCATTCACACTCATAATAGTTTTCATACATGCTCTACGATTACGCATACTCTTAATAAGAACTCTCGTCAAGACATCTGCAATTTGGTACAGAAAAGTATGACGTGGTCTTCCCCCTGTATTCGTCACATTCACGCTTGCTATATACAGGGTGTAAGGGGACCGCTCCCGAAAACAAAGACAGGTAACCCTACTAGTCCTACTTGTAATGATAGGCTAAAAAAAACATCGATTCGGATGAAAAACATAATTTTTTTTCACTACGCGAGGTCGTTGAACTCTTGAACATATGATCGTGAGTTTTGAATAGATTGCGTCTTTTCTCATCTGAGTATAGTTACGTATTTTTTATCGAGTTATCTTTACATGGCACTGTCCTAATACGATGGAATGTGAAAAAAACTTAAAAACATTTGAGAAAAAAAATTTTTTTTTCATCCTGATTGATTTTTTTTCTAGCCTATCATTACAAGTAGGACTAGTAGGGTCACCTGTCTTTGTTTTCGGGAGCGGTCCACTTCCACCCTGTATATATTTGCCAACCTCTCATCACAGCATACCCTTTTGATTTTCACTACTTCTTCATTCACACCACAGCGCTCTCTTATAACATTATTCCTATATCTATACATAGATATATTATAATAAAAATGTAACGGGTCGCTGTCTGTACATGGAAGATATATGAAAAAAAATATTACTGGGACCTTTATCAACACTAATAGAACCCAAAACAATAATTTTTAAAATTTTTGTCTGTTTATCTGTTTGTCTGTGTGTTTGTGCACGCTAATCTCAGAAACGGCTTATCCGATTTAGACGCGGTTTTCACTAATATATTGTGGTAAGCTTCACTTAACATTTAGGCTTTATTTTATGTCAATCGGTTTATAAAAAAAAAGTTATGTCAATTTAAAAAATGTTCGGAGAAAAAAATCTTTATCGATATTTTTCAAATTACGTACAAATATTCTTCAGTAAAAATAAATAAACACGTGTTTCAGCATTTGTTGATTTTCACCCTCTGGGGGTGTAAATTAGGCCTGCAAAGCGGGTTGGACGACTCATTAAATCATTAGCGCCAAGCCGATATTATTGAAGCTGGCAACTTGAAATGTTGACAGTGGTTTCTTTATATGACGTAGAGATTTACTAAGAAAGGATTTTACGAAATTATACCCCTAAGGGGGTGGAGCAGAGTGGCAAAGTTTGTGTGAAGAGAAAAAATCTTTATTGATTCTTTTTAAATTACGAGTCGAATCAAATACTCTAGGGTAATATCCGGCATCGGGCCACCGAAGACAAAGATCGGGTACCGGTGGCCCGCTCGTACGGCGAAGAAGAGGTGCTTGCAGGGTGGATCAATGGGGTTGCGCGCCGCCTCTTCCGTCACCCCGGACCGATTTGGCGGGGTGCGACGTCCATAGCCCACCGCAAAAAAAAAAAAAAAAAAAGGGTAATATCCGGCATATATCAATTTTCACCCTCTGGTTGTGTAAATTAGGCCTGTGAAGCGGGTTGAACGACTCATTACCGCCAAACCGAAACTATTAAAGCTAGAAACATTAAATTTTGAAGCACGTTTCTATTTATGACATAGAGATTCTATATGAAAGGGTTTTATGAATTCCGCCCCTAAGGGAGTGTAACAAAGCGGCAAAGTGTGTATGGGGAGAAAATTTATTTATCGATTATTTTCAAATTACGTACAAATATTCTTCGGTAAAAATAAATAAACACGTGTTTCTCTGTCCCTCTCCATCAACCCCGCACCAGTGCCGTTGTGGCGACCAGTTCCGGCGTGAGAACTCACACGATACGCATAGTAGACAGCAATAGGTTCTTACCTAATAGTTTAAGATACAGGTTAAGTTTAGCTTCAAAAATGTTCACTAAAAAAGTAAATAATAAATCATATCTAACGAGGCCGCAACTCTGCTGGTGAAACAAAACAGTCAAATAAAGGGTGGCGATAATTATATTTTTATCCCATGGTCATACCGTAAATAGTATATTAATGGCAATATAATTTGTAGAATGTATAGAACTTTGAACCTCCTTTTTCTTTAGTGTCCGGCTGTGGTATATAGACACACGCGCGCCGTACACGTACATCTACGTTGTGCGGGCGGGCCACCGCAACCGGGTATCATCTCGAGTCGAAGCCCTCACGCAGTGAACCTAAATACAGATACTCACGCTTGCACCGCCCAAAGCACCGACGGTAGAGCGTGTCAACGTAGAGTATTTTCTCTTGGACCCACCCTATTGCCTAATTCCGTTAGACAACTAACTCGCAGAATCAACACCTCAATGCATCCCAGTTTTTGACCCTGTTGATTATTATCCTAGCGCCAAACCTTCAACACCTTGCATTGCTTTTTCTATTTAACTTTGTCAGAGATGACTTCTGCGTAGACGAAGTCGCGGGCAAAAGCTAGTATATAATATATATACACCATAATTTGCTATATTTTGCACACATTGACTGGCGGGGATGACAGGGTGCCATAATATCTCATTACCCATGCGATTCACTCTCTATAAAAGTAATTTAACAAATCATTTACACAATTATCATCATATTTTAGTTTGTTATCCTCCACTGTTCTGTATCTGTAATCTGGTATCAAATGAATACAAAAAAAAATTGTACAATTTTGAACAATACGAACTCAAGTATAATCTAAAACTAAAACTCTAATGATAATAAAGCGGTTTAGAGCTTATATTTGGACCCTTGTCAACAAAGTTTACATATTAAGCAAGCCCATACTTCTATATGACCTATTTTGTTGTAACAATTAACAAGCGGGAGTAACGACCTTCAAAATAACTTTTAGATTGACTAGTTTGTATTTATGCTTTTGTTCTTTAATTGCTGTCACGCCAGCATGTATATTTTAATCATAAAAAAAGGACATTAGTGGTAAAGGCTTTTCAAACCTATTAACTTAATTATTGCCCTCAAAATATATCAGTACCCCTTACTTTGTTGTGGGAATTGTAAAAACTAGTTGAGCGATTATCAGAAAAATGAGAAACAGCACGGTGTTAGAAGTTTCCCAGGAAGGGAAACTTCTAACACCAACTTTATTTAACCCTGCCTGCTGGAGGGCTTATATATAGCAGTGGACGTCGATAAGCTGATGCTAAACGTAAATAGTTTGACACTTGCATCGTTTAATTTCCACACCACCACTTCCACACTTATTCTATTATCGACGGTGTTATAAGTGACATCGTGGTAAAATGGACGAATTTTTACTTATAGAAATGACGAGACTTAAATCCAACTTGCAACAGCGAAAGAACACTTTGTGAGGAAAGGGGCATATCTGATAGATATTCTACAAGCTCGCACGGTCCCTCAACTGTATCCTAAAACTGTTCATTTCTGTAAGAAAACTCGTCTTAATTGTGAAAGAAAGTTGTTACTGAAAAAGAAACTGCATTCCATTGCATAGTAAGTAAGGCACTTCAGCTTCGTGAAAACTTATTTGCTCTCTTATTAGCGACACCCAGACTGCATTCAGCGAATACACACTGCATATTATATTCTATTTTGCTGCATATTATTTTTATTTTTCCGTGTTGTGACGGAGTAAGAATACAATTCACCACCCCATATCTTACCCGTGGGTGATCGTACGAGACGGCTAAGGGATATAAAACGCATATAACATCTATGCGAGAGAAGGAAAACTCGAAACAAAACCCTATACCAACACGTCTGATCAGCGCGGTATAGTAGGTTAATTTCCCTCCCATTAAGAAGGAGGCCCGAGTCCAACAGTGGGACATTTATGAGCTGTGATGATGATGATGATTATATATATTTTTTTTATATACCTAAATGTGTTTGATAATTTAGTTAAATATATTATCATCATCATTATTCTGCTCTTGTACCTATTAATTGGGGTTGACGCAGTTAGTACTCCTCTTCCATCGTACTTGCGATATTTATTGGTAATAATTTTATGACCGACTGCCTGTCTGACGTCAACCCTTCTTGTTATTGTATTTTTTGACCAGACAGCATCAGGTGGAGTTAGCCTAGATTGATAGAAAGTACTTAGTCGTCTTTTACGACATCCACCAGCAAAGTAAGGATCCGTAATATTCGTATCTACAGCTACCACACAGTAACCTATTTTTGTTAAATATATCATATACATATTTTTTTATGATTAGTTTAATTCATTTTTTTTTTATTTTAATTCAAATTCTAATTGATTGATTTAAGCGATACATGGCGGAAATCCATTATTGGTGGCGTGGGTATTCATTTCAAGCCGTCTTAAGGATGCCTCGTTTAGAGGCGAAACATGTGTCTGAATCTTTATTCGAAGTTCTGCGGAAAATTGCAAGTTGAAGTTCTGGAGGGTGCTCATTACAAGAGTAAGATATCCTTATATCCTATTCCACCTTGATCCCCTCCCGTATTCCTTCCTTTCTTGACGAGTATGGTATATTGATTAACCGTGGGAAAGTGGTGGGTGTTCCTTCTTCTCCTCCATTTTATACTAATTCTAATTGTTACAATATCAAACATTTATCAAATATTAAAATCTTCATGGTTCATTTCAGTTTCAGTTTAAACAAGTTTATTATTAGGAGCTTAAACAATATATATATTACACATTTTTATACTACATCTTTACTCCAAAGAGCCCTTAAGTCAATCGATCTATCAAAAGAAAGTTCAAAGTAATTATACTGACTAAAAATAAATTATTTTTATGGCTCACACTGCAGGCAAGATGTACTTGCCCTACGGTGATCTTTTCCGGTCAACTTTTCCACTTCATTTAAGTTCTATACTTAAAATGTACTTAATGGCAAAAAGTTGAGAACTTCAAAAAGATTTAACAATGCTAATTTAGAAAGGGCTCTCTGTGTTTCTTATTTATCTGAAATGAGATTTTTATAACACAAAAAATTTCGTTAAAGTACAGCGTTTTGTTACCTACTTGTTTAATCATTAATTGATTGCTTATTAAAATTATAAGGATAATTTTAATTAATTATCAATTAAATAAAATTTAACTAAGATGAAATATATATTAGAATTGATGAAAGCGCCAACGAGTGAAGTCTAACTAAATAGATGAATAGAACTCCACAAGATTGCAAAATTTAATTATGAAGTTAATTTGGTTGGTTTGATGAAAAATTTTAATCTTCACTCAAGTTAATTTCCTTAGAACCCTGAGATCCATTTTCTTATTCACATTGCTCCGTACAAATTTAATCCAGATGAAAGGAGCTCCTTAGAAATCATTATTACTAAACTTATGAAATTGAGTTGCATTGCATTGAAAGTATAATTGCTTTTGTATTATATCTAACAAAAGAAAACTTTTAAATTAAATAATGGTTTGCAATAATTTTAATCTTCTTCGAACCTTTTTTTTAATAAAAAAACCTTCCAAAAATTCGTTTTGTGTTTTATATTTCGAGGTTCAGTATCGTAATGGTAATCATAAATAATGTTTTAAGGTGAAAGTTTTTAACATTTACACGAATTGCTTGATATTGAATTAATACATAAGGTTAAATAAAGTTTATATCTTTTGTTATCGGTTTCATCTCTTTAGTTAGTTCAATTTTAAATTATGAACTTTAGTAACAACAATTTTATATAATATTATTATATTACAATATATCATGGCATACGATTTTAATTCATGAATTGTTTCAATTTAAATTTCACTTTGTTATCTCTTCTAAGTGACTGCAAATCTAAGTGACTGCAAATAGAAATACAATAATCAAGATTTGCATTCTTAAGTCACTTTATTTTAATCACTCAATAATATATACTAGACTATCTTCTGGCCGCGGCTTCGCCCACGTAAAAGGCTACTTTTCTAAAGTTGAATTATTATCGCAAGGAGATTACCGGGATAAAAGTATCCGATATGTTAATCTAGAAAATACTTGCAAAGGAAACATAAACATAAGTGATTTTACTGGGATAAGACTGATTTAAAAATGACGATACTTCCTTACAACTTTCCATCCCCCTTTACAACACTTTTTTTGCATTAAAAAGCAGCCTATGTCAGATTCTAGACTATCTGTGTACCAAATTTCATTTAGATCTGTTCAGTAGTTTTGGCGTGAAAGAGAGACAGACAGATAGACAGACAGAATTACTTTCGCATTTATAATATTAGTAAGGATTTAGAACCCATGTATTATGGGTAATTAGGTATTACAAATAAGTTTTAGTGGTCGATGACTATTATGATAACATTAGTTTATTTTCAATACTACAGGTTATCAATATTACTTTTTTAGTCTCTATGTAAGTTAAATTTTCAAGCCATTTTAAAATTACACACTTGAATTTACTTTATGAAATGGAAGATACGTGTATATTTTAAATAACTATACCTCATAATATATAAATAATAGCTCTAATATGCTCTAAACATGGCTTTTTCCCGTAGCCCTTTTTCTTAGGATGACATTATTAATATAAATTAATTCAATGCGCGGTCATATTCATTCAACGTAACGACATCTTTATGAGCTGTGACACAAAGTAGGACGTGTATACGAAGAATAAATCTGTCAGTAGAGTTAACGCCCGGTCACAAATTGTAATTTACCGTCACATGTGCCGAACGAATAGTTATACTTTCAGGTCACACACTGTTAAAAAAGATGGTGTGCATAAAGGTAATGTATAATTAATACAGTAACCAGATACAAAATTACGGCACAGATGGCGTAGTAGTTGAGATACCGACCTTCCGCACCAGTGTCGTGAGTTCGATTCCCAGGCAGGACAATAATAATTCCCCGACGGCGAAATCTGTCGGGGCGCCGACGAGAGGAACCCGCGAGGGTAAACCGCCGGGCGGGCCACCGAAGTTAAAATCGAGTACCGGTGGTCCGCTCGCACGGCGAAGAGAGAAGGTTTTACGGTGGGTCTATGGGGTCACGCGCCGCCTTTCCGTCACCCCGGACCGATTCAGCGGGGCGAGACGCACCCATAGCCCACCAATAAAAAAAAAAAAAAAAAAAAAAAAAAGGCAGGACAATAATTTATGCGATCCACAAAGTGTTGTTCTGAGTCTGGGTGTGATTTGTCTGCATTCATTATGTTTGTATAGTCTCCCGCAACTCAATGATTATTTCCATAGTGCAGGATGATGTTAAAAAGAAATTGCCGTTTTTTATGTGGTGATGGTTTAGTAATTTGTCAAATATCAGGGACAACCAAATAATGTTATAGTATAAAGAATGTAGTCATAAACCTTCTCAATCTCGTAATATGAATATGATATTTAAAAAACAGATTTATGCCATTTTCTCTGTGGTGACGAAATAAGAATATAACTTGCTCTTTCCTTTCTTTCATATGGGTATCGTAAAGAGTACTAAGAAATATAACATACATACATAACGTTTATAGAAACTAATAACTTTTGCAATATGTAAGAAGAAAAGTACATATTGCATCGATCCTAAGTAATTGGGATAAGAGCAGGATGATGATAACGTTCATAGAAGAAAAGATAAACTCGAAATAAACTCCTATAACAACGTGTCTGATCAGATTCTAGTAGATCAATTTTCCTCCTATTATGAAAGACGCTTGAGTCCAGCAGTAAGACGTATATAAGCTGAAATTATAATGATATTTTAGTAAAATATTGTATTTAGTCTACATTAAATATTGTTTTTCATAACACGTAATATTTATCAACGCGATTACGTTTTTTTTTTGTCGCATCTACACAATCTATGAAAGAAGTATTAATTAACCGTATGTCACAAGATTGAATCAATTATTTTACTATGCTTATTATGTGTTGCCCTTGTAATATTGTAAATAACGTTCACAGACACATCATGTTTTAATAAATCTATGTCCACATCAAAAACATTGACTGTGTATTTAAACGACAGATCTTCTGTTAATTCTATTAAAATAAACATCGTGTGAGCCCAAGATAACCTCAAATTGGAACCAGCGCAGAGCAGACTTCAGCTTTAGTTTGTCAACTTCAATATTTAACTTGTCCGTTGTAGTTCCCAAGTTATATCTGTCAAGAACACAATAGCAAAGAGCAGTAGGCACACTTCAGCGTGTTTTGCGATCTATTGCTTACTATTATGTACTCTACGAAGTTTTAAGTGTTACAGATGCTTCCAAAAACTTTAAATTGAGTGTTATTTTAGTGAATCCTATTATTATAAAACTTTAATTGGCAGTTTGTGTAAATTTGTAATTATTATTTTTGGCTTAATTACATAAATACATAAATAGCTTCATGACTGTTTCCCAGGGGGGTAGGCAGAGACTACGGATTGCCATAAACCACGATCCTGGCATACTTCCATCGCTTCATTCACACTCATAATAGTCGTCATGAATACTATACGATTACGCATACTCTTAATATGACCTCTCGTCAATACATCGCTAATTTGATCCAGAAAATTATGACGAGGTCTTCTCCTTGTATTCGTCCCATTCACGCTTGCTTTATATATTTTCTTCGTCAACCTCTCCTCACTCATTCTTTCTAAGTGTCCAAACCACCTCAGCATACTCTTTTTGATCTTTGTCACTACTTCTTCATTCACACCACAGTGCTCTCTTATTACACTATTCCTAATTTTATCTTTCAGGCTCACATCACACATACCACGAATGCTTAATTACTAATGCGAAATGTTGCAGGCTCATTATAGACAATACAGAAGATCATAACAAAAATTTATTCGAATGTAAAATTAATTTGAAAATATTTAGCTGTTCTGTGTCATATCTTTTATTTCCATGTCAGTTAAAATATGTCCCTTTTTCCTAATATACTATGATTAGCTAACCTCACTTAGTTGTAGTCTGCCCCTTTATAAGAAGAGAAGGTATGGTGAATTGTATTCTTAATGCGTCAGCACACAGATATACTCTAAAATCCATTTAGTTATCATGGACCTTCTCAAAGGAGATACACGACGATTGCTACGCTTGATAAGCGGATTGCTATCATAAGTTTCTGAAGAGTTATACAGCTTTTTCATCTGGTGATCCTTTAGCCGGACTCCCACGGGAGAAACATCTCTTGGTTGTGACTCAATGTTTTCTCAACCATCAACCATAAAGGCATTTTTTTAATTTCAATAAAAATATGTATGATTATATATTATGAAACAAATTATGTATTATTTTTAATTAATCTCTAAATTTACAATTATAATTTCAATTTGACATAAAAGAAATTACATATGATATTCAATTAAACCATTATAACCGACAATGTTAAAATCTTTTATTTCATACTATTAGAAAACGAAGCAATGAATCGGTGACTAACCTTGATCCCAATGCGACTTACCAGCGACAATCTAATGAGCTCTCCAGAGAATCGACGTTGCCTTCCATTTTCAACGGATATTCGTACGTTTATATTTCTCAAAAATATATTCGCATAAAACCTGAATATTCTATAAGGGAACGTGGGAATTGAATCAAGTGTCTTATGTTTCAATATTTCGTTTCGACTGAACTCATATTATTATGCTTGGTATATATTATTCTTACATTATATTATTCTTTGGCTATATTCATTGATTTATTTTATCAATATAATCATAGCATGAATATAAACTAATGCTCACTATTAAGTCAATATCAGCACGGATAAGTAACCTTGCTGAAAATAATTTAACATACATACATACATATCATCACGCCATATCCCTTGCAGGGTAGGCAAAGAGAACAGAGTGCCAGAGAACTCTATCCTTGCATACTTCACTCGCTTCTTCAACATTCATAATTCTCTTCATACACGCTCGCCGGTTTCGGAGACTCTTGACTCCACCTTCTTTCAGTACGTGACCAATCTGGTCTAGGTAGGTGAGTCTCAGTCGCTCCCGGTACCTACATCCTTCCACTTTCGCATTTATATCTTCTTAACCTGACGTTCGTACATACATACATACATATCATCACGCCATATCCCTTGCAGGGTAGGCAGAGAGAACAGAGTGCCAGAGAACTCTATCTCTGCATACTTCACTCGCTTCCTCAACATTCATAATTCTCTTCATACACGCTCGCCGGTTTCGGAGACTCTTGACTCCACCTTCCTTCAGTACATGACCGATCTGGTCTAGGTAGGTTAGTCTCGGTCTCCCTCGGTACCTACATCCTTCCACTTTCGCATTGTATATCTTCTTAACCAGGCGTTCGTTCGGCATTCTTTCCACATGTCCGAACCATCGGAGCATTCCCTTTCGCATCTTTACACCAATACTCTCTTTCATACCTACTCGCTCTTTTACGTCGTCGTTACGAATGCGGTCGGTCAGCCTAACTCCACAGATTTTCCGCAGAGATCGCATTTCGACCGCATTAATTTTACTATTATACACTTTTCTGCATACCCAACTCTCGCTTCCATACAGTAATGTTGGGACAAGCACTGCGTTATGTATTGCTACACGTGCCTTCTGGCTGAGGTGGTGGCTGCCGAGAAGTTGCCCCAACGCTCCGTTCACTCTATTTCCCGCATTCACTCTTCGTTCTATATCAGTGGTGTACCTTCCATGTTGTTATCTTGGATGTGGATTTAGCCGAGATGGAAGGTACACCACGTTCGTTCGGCATTCTTTCCAGATGTCCGAACCATCGGGGCATTCCCTTTCGCATCTTTACACCAATAATTTAATAGATAGGTAAATATTAGTGTTATAGTAGAGTTCTTTGGTATATGTCTTCCAAGAAAAAATATCACTAACTATATCATATATTAAGATAGTACTCTTAATATAACTTGAATGACCGGATTATTAAGATTTAAACAAGTAGTAGGAACATACTGTATACAGTTTGCTGTCTAGAGTCACGAATCGATCCGTCCGGGGTAGGACCATACTCTCGCAAAGCAGTCTCATCAGTGGTAATATGCTGCTGCGCTTCGTTCGGTGAGCGAGAGAGCCGGATGCCCAATTTTCTGTGTAGGTTTAGGGTTTTCATTGGTAGGCAGCGACCCAGCTGTACCCCTGGTATGGCATAGGTCAATGAGCGGCAGTAGCACTTACCATCAGGTGTGCTGCTTGCTCGTTTGCCGCCATTAGAAAAAAAATTAAATTAGGCAGTCTTATTACATACTCCCGCGGCCGGGGCGGCGCAGGCGCGAATACCTGCGCCTGATGCCGCCCTAACCGAGGCTTCGGGTGATCGGACCGGGGAATTGTCCGGTCACCCGACGCGAGGCCACCGCGTGAGGACGACGCCTCGACGGCGAAATCTGTCGGGGCGTCGACAGGAGAGGAGCCCCGAGAGTGCATACCGCCGAGCGGGCCACCGAAGACAAAGATCGGGTACCGGTGGCCCGCTCGCACGGCGAAGAAGAGGTGCTTGCAGGGTGGGTCAATAGGGTTGCACGCCGCCTCTTCCGTCACCCCGGACCGATTTGGCGGGGTGCGACGTCCATGGCCCACCATAAAAAAAAAAAAAAACGTTGTAATACGTTTTTTTATTGCAATTTCTTTCAGACAACTTTAGGATGGATATTAATTTTTGTGAGCAAGGACCTTGAGGTAAACAACTAAAAGAAAAAAGTAAAGAAATAAAAATGAAACTTTAGCATCAAATAAGAGATTCAAATACCAAATCACCTATACAAAACTTTTGAACACCTAAACACAACAGAAATGCCTAGATATTGACTGATCTTTGTTTTTTATTTGGTAGGCTATGGCCTGGGAATGCCTCGTCCGTTCCGTCTGGGGCGACGGAAGGGCAGCGCGTGGCCCCATAACCCACCGTATTCCCTCCCAATCGCCATTAGACCGGCCACTGGTACCGCTTCCTTGCCATCCGTGGCCAGCCCGGCGGGTGACCCTTTCGGGTACCATCCCCCGTCGACGCCCCAGCTAACTGCCGAGGCGTCCCCTTCACGCGATCAGCCTCTCTGCGGGTGACGGACTATTCCCCAGTCCAGTCACCCGCGGCCTCGGCTAGGGCGGCATAAAGCACAGATGCTCGCGCTTACGCCGCCCCAGGTGCTGGTGCAGGTGCTGGTGGTCGAGCAGCTGTCGAGCTTTAGCGATGGTCGGCAGCGCCAGGTCGGCACCGATAATCGCGACGAGTTCACGGCGCTGCTCTGCCCAGGCTATACAGACCTCAAGCGTGTGCTGCGCCGTGTCCTCGTCGCAATCGCAGTGGTGGCAGGACGGTGTCCTCTCCCTTTTCACGACCGTGTGCAGGTACTTGCCGAAGCAAACATGCCCCGTCAAGACCTGCACCAGTCGGAAGGAAATGACTCCGTGCTGTCGACCCAACCACTCCATCAGCACCGACCGGAAGGCCTCGACGGTCTGAACACCAAACCGAGGCCTTTCCAGCCGGATTGCCTAACGGGCAATAACGTCACGGTGGGAGTCGCCCCGCCAGATGGCCATCTCACTGAGTGAGACAGTGCCGTCCGGCGAGCATCTCCGCCTCCAAGTCCCATGGGGGTGTTCCGGCCAATAGGCATGCTGCCTCCATCGCCACCATGTGGTTTCCGTGTATGGCCCAGACCGCCATGGCCCGCTGTGGTCGCCACAGGAGAGCCCTAAGTCGGACAGTCAGGAACCCCGCCCACACGGATGCGCCGTACAGGGCCATCGATTGGACCACCTCCACGTACAGCAGTCGGCACGTAGCGCTGGGTCCACATTCAGCATAAGCCAGGATAGGGCGGACGCTGCGCTGACAAGCCGTGGAGTAAGCCGACGGAAATGCTCTCGGAACCACCATCGCCCGTCGAGCACCAGGACCAAGTACTTCATATGGGCCCGGATGTTGATGTGAACTGAATTGACGGTGATCGAGGCGTCGGTGGGTTGACTGGTGCGGGGCCCATAGAATAATAACGCTTCCGTCTTATCCAGGGCCACCCTTAGCCCCAGCGCCTCGATCCGCCTGACAATCTCCTCGGTGCCAAGAGTTGCCAGGCGTGCCGCCTCCTACAGCGCCCCACTCCGAGCTGTGATGAGTGTATCGTCGGCGTAATAGATTACGCCCAGCCCGGGTGGGAGGCTCCCTCTTAACGCCCAGTCCTAGCCGATGCTTCACAAAGTCGGCCCCAAGACCGACCCCTGCGGAACACTGCACGACATGGGCGTTCGCACAACGTCCTCTACTCGGTTCTTATAGAGGACGCTACGCCCCTCCAAATAGTCTGTCACCAGTCGCCTCAAGATATTGATTGGTCTAAGTGTAAGTACCAAAAACTTTCTCTAGCTAGTAACTGTACTAAGTAATTTTTTAATATCAATCACGGGCAATAAAAAAAAATTACAGTTAATGGCAGATTTTTATGTAATCGTTACAACTGCAAAGCATCCCGTTAGCACCTTTACAATAAAAAAATAAAACATAATTACAATAAATATACAATATAAAAGAAAAACGCAAATGAATGTACATGTAAAAACACAACTTTTATATATTGGATATATAAGGCAAATATTTATTTTACACTTATTTAAAAAAATAGTTGGCCGTATAATAGAAATCATAAAGCGTACCTTCATATAAAGCACTTACATATAAAAAAATATTATAGTAAATAGATACTGTATATAGAATTTATAATTTATAGAAATTATAAAATATGCATATACATTATGCAGAAACAATGACTTCTATCACTTAAACTGAAGAAAATGAACTGTACTTTGTAGTTTCATTTCCCAACAGGCTTCGTTTCCTAGCAGCGAATGCGGAAACGTTCGACCTCCTTTCAACTTTTAATCATAAATGAAAATTGGTCTGTAGTCCTGTGATTGTTTCATGTAACTATTATAGAAATAATGTTAATATAAAAATCAAAATGGTTGAATAACTTGATGATTAAATTGATTAGTATCATAATCATTTTTGTTATCTTTACATTTAATAAAAACTTTTAATTATATTTTTAATTCTCGGTAATTGATAATATAGGTAGACATTTGTTTCAAAAAGAGTTATTGAAGAGTTCTTTTTCTGTTATGCGACATCTTTATTTCTAAGTCACATTTTTCGGTTATATACGCGCCATATTTGAATTGAAATTTCTTTGTGCGCATGGTGGTAATTTTTTTACATGATGAAATGTTACACTAGAAATGCGGCACCAGAGACAGAGAGAGAAAGAGAGAGAGAGAGAATACACGCTATTGGTTAATATATGTAAACGAGATTTAAAAATTAGTTTACCAAAGTCTCACTTCTGATATGTGTACTTTGTACACAAGCATATTTTTTTTATATATATGAGCATTATGTCTAAAGAAATTAGGTTGTTAAAATGAAAGTCAATTTTACAAATCTTTTGCTCTTCAAACTTATAAAGTTTTACAATCGTCTTAAATCATATCAATATTTTTCTTAGAAATTTCAACATCGTAAATAGTCTAGATAAGTTTTTTTTACTTCTAAACTCATAACTTATGCCTTAATTTTTTTAACGAAAAAAAATTACAGAATCTATTCAAGCATAGATTACAGTAGAACAGGATAAATACATTTAAAATGGTCAAGCATCGTATCCATATAAGACATGACTTTAAATAAGTATGGATACAAAAGCCGATGTTTAAAAATATAAAGATTTTTTTAAACATGATCACGGGTATTTTAAAATGACAGCCAAGAGGTCTGTTATTTTTTTTAATTGCTTATGGAGACAAACGAGCAAGCAGCACACCTGATGGTGAGTGTCACTGCCGCCCATGGATTTTTGCAATACCAAGGGTATAGCTAAGGCCGCTGCCTACCAATAAAATCCCCAAACCCTTCCGTTGTTTGGGCTTCCGGCTCTCTCGCTCACCGAACGAAGCGCAATAGTACATTGCCATTACTCAGACGTCGATCTTCTGCGAGAGTGTTGTACTACCACGGATGGACAGGCCCGCAGCTGTAGGCTATATACTGTAACTGTCAACAGAGTAGTCCTACCACTATTACATAGTGAGACTACGTTATTTTATATAAATAACTATATGTTTAATTAAAATAATAAGTTCGTTTGTTTTACTTAGTTGTATTTTACTTTTCTAACCTAACTGTACTACGAAAAATATAGGTACATCGATATTATTTTAGAACTTAAATTCTTTATTGTTTATTTTTATGTGTTTTATACAGATACAACTATTTTTAAAAACCTGCCGAACCTATTGAGTATCCATAATAACGTCTTTTCGACTGAAGTACTTATTCGTTCCATGACATAAATAAAAAAAAATGTTATGCGTATATCTATAGGTATAGTATACTAAAACAACTATCTGAGGATCCGGTCTATCCATTCTTTATCTTTAACTACCCAATTCCGTCAGCATAAAAAGCGCTTTCTTGCCATTTAGCGCTGTTTTCTTCCTTTTTTTACCTTAAAACCGAGGCTATAACACCTCTCTCGGGTGCGGTAATATTTGCATTTAAAGCGAACGACTGATATTCTGACCTTATCAGAGGGAGATTGTGTTTGAGGGACGAATTTTGATGACGCAAGTGCCGCGAATCACTTAGATCGAGGAAATGTTGAAAAATCCCCAGCTAAGGTCATAAAAATATCTCGTAATGTGAATATTGATTTGAGATATTTTTATTAGCAACATTATTACACATAATTCTCAACGTATCGCAGAATACAAATGCTTATATCGCGGGATTATAATAATTTTAATGGCTAATGTTTAAAAAAAAATCATGACATATATATGGCAGTAATTATTACACATTTACTGTACATAACACAACATGATACTCATAATTTATTAACACTAGAATAAATAATACAAATTAATTACACCATCTGTGCTATCGAATTACAAGATATAAAATAGCAAGATAATAATAAAATGAAAAATAGAAATAAAAGAAGACAAAAAGAAACTAAATTTGCACAACAAAAACACACGACAACGGAGGGGAAGCTATTATCGCAAAATTAATTAGTAAACTCATTTGTAGGTAGGGATCTAATTCTAATTTAGGTGTTTTCAGGATAAAGTGAAACCAAGCTCCTCTTGGTTGATTCAAAACGAAGCTTAGCTCCAAAACTTTATTTAACTTAATGTTATTTTCGTTGTTATTTTTATAATTAAATTTGTAGACTTAATAGTAATTTGGTTAATAAGGTTCTTTCTTACACGATGTACATAAAAAATGTTATACTTTTTTTAAAATAATTTAGTCTTTAAATTTTATATCAAAAATAAAAAAGGCTACAACAATATTACTAAAAGGATAATACTGACATGTTTCCAACCACCCATTCATCGGCCAAATGAAGTTCACTGCAGACGTAGGCCTTCTCAAGAAAACGCTCTTTGAATAGACTCGTGCCGCTTGCACCCAACGCTTCCATGCGACTTTTAAATCCTTTTCATTTCATTAGTCCACTTGGTACATATATACATACATGTATACATGTCAGCTCATGTTTTCCGTGTGGTGACGGAGTACGAATACTATTCACCACCCATAGTCGTCTCGTAGTATATCCCCTCATAGTATATCCCTTATATCCTCTCATAGTGTATCCCTTATATCCCCTCATAGTAAATCCCTTAGTCGTCTCGTACGATCACCCGTGGACGAGACGATTAAGGGATATAAAACGCATATAACATCTACGCGAGAGAAGGAAAACTCGAAACAAAACTTTATATCACGTCTGACCAGTCACACATCTGACCAGCGCGGTATAGTAGGTTAATTTCCCTCCTATTACGGAGGAGGCACGAGCCCAACAATGGGCCATTTATGAGCTGTGCTGGTGATGACAATGATGATGATACATGTCAACTATACATCAGTATTGCTGACATGTTTAAGATCTACCATCTAATCAGTTAATATACTCTTCTAGATAAAAGTATTAGCCACAAAAAATCAATTCAATTTACACGCATTTAAATAAATGTTGGTACTGTTTTTAAAGCAGCATGTTAGGCTAATGAGGTCAGCCAGTGCAAAGCAGTACTTCGTCACTCCTCCATTATTCATTAAGGTACCGCTTCACGTGTGTGAGAAACGGTTTTCAGCTCTGTTTTGTTAGGTCACCATACATAATGTAATTCTCTTAAAAAATACATTTCATATATTACCACTCGGCAGGAAAAATCCTCTCAAAATAACAAATCCGCCAAAAATTACGGCTACACATAAAAAAATAAAAATGACAAAAATCCGACAACAATTTTCTAGCAACAAAAACACGCATTCAAATTAACCACCAAACAGGATGCTCGTTACGTAGAGAACAAAAAACAAAACATTACGAAGCAGGTGAGGGAAATACGGGACCGGAATATGATAATCATATTTCAGAGAGTTTCACTTCACTTGTTGCCATTCAGAGTGCTCATGCAATTTGTCCTAGTTATATTTTATCGTATTGTTACCATTGTACGTTTCAACTTCATTGTAGTCTTCTTGACTAACCTTATTCTTTATCACTTAAACGTTTTTCACAACTTTGAACAACACAATTTCGTTAATTTATCAAAAATTGTAACTGTTTTTTTTTTGTAATTATAATGAATCATTCAGCCTTTTGTCATCCACTGCTGGACGTAAGCCTCCCTCATACGTGTTGGTATACTACGGTCAGACGTGTTGGTATAAGTTTTTGTTTCGAGTTTTCCTTCTCTTGCATAGATGTTATATGCGTTTTATACCCCTAAATCGTCTCTTACGATCACCTACGGGTAAGATAGGGGATGGTGAATTATATTCTTACGCCGTCACCACATGGATAAACTTATTATTGCTGCTCAAATATCCTTCGTCTTTTTTAAAATCTTTATACGTCTGTACCTTACGCACATTGGGTACTGATGGACTCATAAGGGGTATTGGCTTACTAAACATTAGGTACGGATGGACTGGTGAGAGGTATTGACTTACTAAACAACGTTTCCTAATCAAGATAGCATTAGGGTATTGGTATTGGTTTATGAATGTTAATTCATACACTTGTTTTAAGAGGTTAAGATATACAAGGAATTCTCATGTCATACTATATCGTTAAATATTGGCTAAGTCACCAGAGAAATGAATGATGAATCTATGGAAAGATTTATCGATCGTGTTTCGAAATTAGGTAAATTCGATTGTGTAACATTATTATTAAAAATAAAAAACACAAAACTGTACTACTATATACTGAGAGATCACATTTTCGAAAATACATAGGAATCGGGAGTAAAAATCAGTAAACAAACAAATACAGTGAAGTTAGAAGAAGGAGTTAGTTTAATTGTGGTAGGACCACGCTGATGATAGTTCTCTGTCTACAGCCGCGGGCCGGTCCATCCGGGGAAGTACCACACTCTCGCAGAAGATCGATGTCTGAGTAATAACAATATTATTGCGCTTCGTTCTGTGA
This sequence comes from Lymantria monacha, assembly GCA_905163515.2. Taxonomy (NCBI): domain Eukaryota; kingdom Metazoa; phylum Arthropoda; class Insecta; order Lepidoptera; family Erebidae; genus Lymantria; species Lymantria monacha. Next base: position 18,140,063 of record LR991094.1, on the reverse strand, counting down.
GCGAGGGAGCCGGAAGCCCAACTGGGTGGGTTTGGGGATTGTAATGGTAGGCAGCAGCCTAACTATACCCTTGGTATAGCAGCAAAGGTCCATGGGCAGCAGTGACACTTACCATCAGGTGTGCTGTTCGCTCGTTTGCCACCATAAGCAATAAAAAAAAGTAACCTGTGGGATCCTTCATTCGAAGTCTACACAAACTTTTTATGCCATAATGCTGCGCCATCGCTGAGGTAAGTCTCATTCTGAAAAGCTATGCATATTTAACAATAGTACGATAATGAAAAGATGGATCAGGTCTTCTAATTTCAACTATTACTTTACGTGCAATATTTACTATTCAGAATAAAATTAATGTAATTCTCCGTCCTAAGAGATGACTTCTTATAAAAATACTTAGAGAATTTTAGCTTAGGCGAATCTAATAAAATTGCTTACAAGCAAGCAATTTCTTACCTCTTATGCATATAAAAGTGTTATAAGGTGGAATAAAATATCTTTATAAGTGCACTTAACCCAAATCTAGATTTTTATTGTAATTGTTGCCGTCCTTTTCTCGCAAGGGTGAACGTGAAGAGTCCGGAAGATTAATAGCAGCATTTATCAGACTTTCGTTTGTTTTGAGTGTCGTCGAGGATAACCGGAATTAGGTTGTTCGCAAAATGTGCTATGAAAGTAAAATAATCCAATTTAAATTATTGCTTGAACAACAATTGTTAAGCTGTTTCAGCATTTCAACCTTGTGACAAAAACTGTTCAACAATTTGTTATATTTATTACGTAGGCGTTTCTAATTATTTCTATAATTAATCAAATTCAGCAGTATTATTGGATAGATTTTGTCTATTCATAATTAGTTAGCGCAGATATTAATATTATTGTATTTACATTAATAATTACATTATTTTCATATTGTTATCTTTAAAAGCGCAAATAAAAATTTTACACACCAATATTTCGCTACATAGTTCTATATCTAACAGTGTACCTGTTATTAAGAATTGCCTCAATATTTGAAAATCCAGTGAATACAAATTAGTCAACAAACAGACTATACCTTTTGTCTAATCCAGTTAATATATTATTAGAGTCGAAAATGCATGTCGTTTCTCATTGCCATCATTCAAATGAAGCAGTTGTAAAGACATCATGTTAGTTCACTTCACTTTACTTCTTCGTTTCATGGCTATGCGACTACTTTCAGTTTGATTTGGACAATTTCTCTTAGTAGGGTAGTTTTTAATAATATATAGATTTATGTAATTTCAGCACTGCCATACTAAAAATCTGTAACGGCTATAGATTAGCAAAATAGTGGTGATTTAAAATATTGATAATTTTAAATCACCACTATTTCGCTGCGTTAATTTTACTAAAGATAGTTTGGCATCAGCTATGATAGCCATCAGGCTATAATGGTATTTTAATACTACAAGGCTTCTTGTTCACGAGCAGCATTTAATATTTTATAATATTAAGCATTAACCGCTGCTCATAAATGCGCGTGGTTTGTTTTTTTTTATTTATAACAAAAAAGTTTCCAAGTCTATAAAAAAATAATATGATATTAATACGCTATTTCATAGTCGTTTTACTGACGGTTAATATAATCACTGTCAGTCTGACACTCACGCAAAATCGGAACACCTATCGCCTAAATTGAAATAAATTTGTCGTGGGAGAGACAGCTTTTAATTTTTTTATTATTTACTTTTTTCTTGAATGATGTACTTACTAATAGGGTCTTGTGATAAATAGAGCTTATATGGGCGATTGTCTAAATGAATCTAAATATTTACAGGGCTCATTTGGCAGCTGTCATTGCAATGGCGTATATTTTCTGTATAGGAATACAGCGTATGAACCACCGAAGACCAAGACCGGGTTCTGGTGACCCATTTGCACGGTGTATTACTTGCAGGCCGGGTCAATGGAGTCGCGCTCCGTTTCTTCTGTGAATCAGTGTTCACTGATGATTATTGTCTGAAATCAAAGTATTCGGCATGAATATTATTGTTTTATTTAAATTACTGAAATTTAGCATTTAATATGCTTAATTATTTATAAAACCCGATTACGAAATGGAAAAACGCTAAATTTCAGTAATTTAAATAACAAGGTTGTGTCATCGTTTAATACAATTCTAACTGTAAAGTTTTAAGTATTAAGCCTATAACAATGTGTAAACTTTATCGGGTAGATAGCATACCGTCACCTTAAGACGTAAATATGATACGAAGTAAAATTTGCATGTCCTACAATTAGTCACGGTGGAGTAGTGGCAGCACGATTGGGCTGGAATCCCAATAGGCGCGGGTTCGAATCCCGCTTGTGACATCATTTTTCATTTCGTAATCGGGTTTTATAAATAATTAAGCATATTAAATGCTAAATTTCAGTAATTTAAATGACAAGGTTGTGTCATCGTTTAATGCAATTCTAACTGTAAAGTTTTAAGTATTAAGCCTATAACAATGTGTAAACATTGTCGGGTAGATAGCATACCGTCACCTTAGGACGTAAATATGATACGAAGTGAAATTTGCATGTCCTACAATTAGTCACGGTGGTGTAGTGGCAGCACGATTGGGCCGGAATCCCAATAGGCGCGGGTTCGAATCCCGCTTGTGACATCATTTTTCATTTCGTAATCGGGTTTTATAAATAATTAAGCATATTAAATGCTAAATTTCAGTAATTTAAATAACAAGGTTGTGTCATCGTTTAATACAATTCTAACTGTAAAGTTTTAAGTATTAAGCCTATAACAATGTGTGAACATTGTCGGGTAGATAGCATACCGTCACCTTAAGACGTAAATATGATACGAAGTGAAATTTGCATGTCCTACAATTAGTCACGGTGGTGTAGTGGCAGCACGATGGGGCCGGAATCCCAATAGGCGCGGGCTCGAATCCCGCTTGTGACATTATTGTTTTAATTTAATTTCATTATTCGACAATAATGTTTAAAATAATGTTTATAGGTGAAATTTATCGTAAAACTGAAAATATTTTTGTTTATCCTGGAAATAGCTGAGAGCACAAAAAAAGGATTTTCTTGCAAGTCACAGTAGTGAGAATCTTCAAAACATATCAGCGTAAATATTGTCCTACCATTACAAGCAGATACGTGATGTTTTTATGTTGACCCTTCGCAGCATTTATGTCCGTAGAGATGCCCTTGAGCCAGTTCTACCCTTTTACTTGAGTACTCACTGATCTATCTATTTCACGAGTGGTCCAAAAATAATTTATATTTGGTGAAATATATCTTCTACGGTGATATTATTAATAAGGTTTTACCTTTTCATTGGGTGTTCTTATTGGAAATGAGTGTTTAAAGCAAATGAAAATTTTAAATTAGGCACCTCTTCGGGCGTCTAACCTCAGTAGATGATATGCGTGTCGTTAGCGTAGCCCAGTTAGAGGCCAATTCGCAACCCCCAGTAGAAACTGAAGATCATAATCATACATTTCAGCTCTATTAAAAATATTCAAAGAATAATTTCACAGATAATGTAGCGGTCTAAATAGCGATTTTGTTTACGAGTTATATGAGTCACATGAGACATCTATATGTGAGACATCCATATCTATACATACGTATTACGTACTCGTAAGTGTGCGATGAGTGAATGTAATTTAAAATTACAATTTGTCAATAATTGGTAATTCTTCAGCCAGTTCCACAGCGCTGCCGGGAAGGTAAAAGGTAGGTGACACAATATTATATACTTAGCCAGTCACAATACGGACGAATTGCTTATTGAAAACAAAATACCATAATTTCTACAACTACTTCACCTGCCCGCTGCACTAGCTTATTTATTGATTGCTTGAAAATGACCGTCATTCCCAAAACTGAATTGCTTTCCTTTCCAAAACTGAATCTTATTTTAACTAATATAATAAATACAAACTTGAGTTTGTTTGTCACGCTTTAACTATTAAAACGAACATTTCAAAATTTTGCTATTACGTTGTCAGAGATTCAGGTAGGCCTATAAGAGATTATTCATCCGTGAAAAACACTTTTCGCAGAGATTAAAAATATGTGTAAAAAATCTATGTATATATCTATTTATTCTAACGAAGCCGTGAGCATAGCTACTTTTGTAATAAATGAGAGAAATAAAAATAAATAAAAAAATAATTAAAAAAGTCAAAAAACCCGACTGCGTAAAAAGTGAACCAAATTACGTACACAATAAAAAAAACTGAAAAGACAAAACAAGCACTTAGATGTCCGGAGGTCTAGAATTCTATAATATAATATTGAATGAATACTATTGCAGAAACTAAAATATATTTTAATAATGGAACACAACAACTGAACAGCCCGACTGTTCAGTTGTTGTGTCCATCCATTGAAAAATTTGATTTGCTGTCGAATAATGGTCGTCGCCGGACTAAGAGGAATCGATTGTTATAAAAATTGGCCCAGGCGTTTGATCTATATAGTACTTCAAAGGAATATACAAACATACATACATACATAGACTGTTAAACACAATACCACTCCTTTGCGTTGCACAGTCGGGTAATAAAAGAATTTACTGATTAGAATTCATAAATTACCCCAATTTAAATTAAGATGAATTGAAAAAATATTATTGTTAATATTTTAGTAGATAACATTATAAAAAAATGTATCCGTAAATAATAAACAATGAAAACTAAATCAATATACGAGTAGGTATATAAATCTATAGTAATTAAGATATTATTAGGTTTTGCGACTACAGAAACGTGGCAATTAATTGAAATTGTTTTGTTTTTGTTTTTTGTGAGAATATGTTATATCAGTACAACGTTTCATTTATCAAGTATTGAGTGCGTTATACAATGTTCGAGGAATACAACATCGACTTTCCAAAGCTTGTTATATAGAACCTTAAGATTTGTTCACATAAGATACTTAAAAGATTTACTTTGACTACAAATATATATATATATTTTTTTTTTTTTTTTTTTTTTTTTTTTTTTTTGGGACTAATCCCACCACACATTCCCACCACTGTAACTCCTGTAAGCCAGGATCCACAATGGTCTCCATAAAAGACACTGAGGTTTGACCCTCAGGAAGTCCCGGGAAACGCTTTTAATTGTCTTGGGACCCGCAACAAATTTAATTAGAAAAGAAAAACAGGAGGAGTTGAAGAATTTCCACTTCCCTCCTATGCAAAGCGGGAGACATGAAGCAAAATTGGCTAATAGGCCAATAGATAGAAGGATGTACTGACACGTGAAGCGTAGCAGTACAGCACCACGGATATGACAGAGCTTAAGGGGCCTATATGTGAGCCTTAAATTTGATTACAATAGTAGGTATGGCAGAAGCGCCTGAACGCACGGAAATTTTCTCGAGTTGCTACAAGGTCCGTATAATATATAACCCCCGACACGACTTGCAGACTGTCTAACATAAGATCGCGCTCGTTTTGCCAGAGACTGCACTCCCAGAGGATGTGATGGGCTGTTTGTTCAAAAGTGCAATTTGGTGTGGAACATCGACAAAATGGTGAATCTACTAGTTTAAAAAAGAATAATTTACTTTTAAAATTACCATGGCCTGTGAGGAATTGTGCTACATAGTGGTCAATTTCTAGCCAAACCTTCTCTAAACGCTCTCGAATAGATGGAAAGAATAGATATAGATGACGGCCCTTCGTTGATGAGTTCCACCTTTCCTGCCATTCGGTCAGGAGCTCCTCGTACACAACGCATTGCGGCGCAAAAAGTCTAGTAATTTTAATACGATCGCGCGGTAAAAGAAAATTGGTGTTCATATTTTCCCTGGTGGAATAATACAATGACGCGCGCCTTTGTATCTCTAAGTCGACCGGAAGTACACCTGCAAGTACTGGAAAGGCTTCGGTACTAACTGTTCTATATGCTTTACATAGGAATATTAATGCTAATCGTTGACTTTGGAGTAATTTACGCCGTGCCGCGCCTATCGTAGTTCTGTCAGCCCAGGCTGGGGCACCGTAACATATACACCCCAGATATGTGGCTGTATATATGATTTTAAGTGTATTAAAACAGATGCCCCAAGTAGACGTTGAAATTCTAGTAAGAGCATAAAAGTTTCGTTTTGCCTTTTCACCCACAGTTTTAATATGTTCAATGAATGAGAAGTTTTTTTCTAAGACTAGGCCAAGATAACAAACTGACTCTTTCCTTTTAACTGTCGCATTATTAAATCTTATGCGTGGCGTTGACTGCAAATTACCCTTTAATAAAAGATGATAAGTTTTATGAGGAGCGAAATTTAGCCGATTTCGTGCGCCCCATTTAACTATTAAATTAAGACATGTATTCGCCAATTTCTCAAGTCCGTCTCTAGTGTTCGATTGTATGAGTAGAAGACCGTCGTCAGCGTAGCCGATCAATGAGCAATTTTGAGGTAGAGGGAGCTCAAGAAAGTCCTCGAACCCTAAATTCCACAGATATGGGCTTAACACAGATCCTTGAGGACAGCCCATCGTTAATGATTTAGACACAGCATGGTGACCGAGTCTCAGTGTGGTTGAACCTTGAAGAAAGTAAGACTGTATAAGTTGGTAGATGTTTTTGAAGCATCCACGAGCCTTTAGTTTAAGTAGTAACATCGGCCACCAGGCGTTGTCGAAAGCACCTGAGATATCTAGGAAGATGCCTAATACATATTTAAAAACTGATGCCGTAACAGTTTTTCTAACGGCAATAATCGCATCAACAGTTGATTTCCCCGGGGTAAATCCAAATTGTCTAAGATTGAATGTGGGGCCACCTGGTAACAGACGAGGAACAACCAGGCGTTCTAAGAGCTTACCTAGTGATGGCAGTAGAGTAATTGGCCGATATGACTTCGGGTCGTCCGGCGGTTTATCACCGTGTTTCGGTATTATACGTATAAAGCCGCGACGCCATAAACGAGGAAAGATTCCTTCGGCTATACAACGATTGTATACTAGTAACATTGAGTCGGCTGATGTTCGACAAGCTTCTTTAATCATTTTATTTGAGATTTTATCTTCTCCGGAGGCTTTATTTAGAGGAAGAGCTTTTACAGTATTCAAAAATTCAGCTAGGGAGGGGAGATCAGACGTAGAGGATAGTGGTGGCAATGTAGCCCAAGCTCTTATTTGCGCATGATGTTCGGTATCAATTGCCACGTTGTCATCTGGTATTAACGTATTTATTAAAACCTCGGTGGTCTCCTCTATGCCCGCGGTGTGCTTATTATTTATTTTAATATTTTGTATGAAAGCTAGGTCAACCGATCGATTGGCTTTAAATTCGTGATATAATGGAGACCACGGACCCTGGTTTTCTAGTTTTTCCACTACTCTATTTAACAACGCATCTTTAGACTTTTCAACCGCAATCCGGTAACAAGACCTTGCAGTTCTGAGTGCAAGTGAGGACTCATCAAACGCTATTCCCGTTTTTCGTGACTTTTTGAGTTTATTATATTTCCTGCGTGCTCTTCGAAAACGTCTACGAAGTTCAACCAGTTCATTGTTCCACCAGTCACACCTTTTAGTATTGGGCAGAGATGTACGGCCCAGAGCTATATCGGCACAATATATTAAAGAGTGTGACATTATTTCCGCACTTTCTTCCGCGTTTAATTCTTTGCGAGTGAAATCCCTGGCACACGAGGCAAATAGAGAACTAAAGAATTCCCAGTTTGCTCCTTTACATTTATATCTAAAATTGTGACACTGATTGGGAGGATCCTGTATCAATCCCGGTTTAAATTCGTACGCGATCAGGCGATGATCACTACACGACGCGTCCGGGAGGACGCGCCACCTATACAAGCAAACGTCTGCGCTTGAAAGCGTGACGTCAATAGAAGATTCGCCCATAGGGCTGCAAAATGTTGGTGGTGCATCGGGTGTATTGTGGATGGATAAGTTCATCTCAGCGATGAAATCTTCTATAGCACACCGTCGATCAGTATCGGTGTATCTCACCTTGCCATACCATAGAGTAGATGACGCATTAACATCAGCGCCTACTATCGTTTTCCGACCCATAAGGGATCGCAAGACATGGCGAAGATGGTGTAAGTGTGGACTAACTGGATCAGAATATTGAAAATAATAGCTCACAACGAAAACCCTACAGGATGGGGACGTGACCTCTGCGACAGCACAGTGTGACGTCATGAGATTTTGTAGTGACGTGACAGTAAATTTGGAACTTGCAACATAGATGCCGGCTCGTGCTTTGTTGTCAAATTGTACAACCCTATTACGCAAGCGAGTGCTGTTGTATTGCTCTTGTATAAGTACGATATCTAAATTAAATTCTATAACTAGACGGTCTAGCTCTGAGGTCGCCACCCTATCGTTATGGAGGTTTAATTGCCCAATATTCAAACTATCCATTTCTAATAGTTAGTATTGAGCACCAGTTGTTCTAGCTTCAGTTTGTAAGTGGGGCAATCTGACGCACCACAAGGATGATCATATGGTTTTTTAAATCGTTTGCAAGACGCACATTTAGGCTTAAAATCTTGTTTGTCCTTATTTGTGCAGGACTTCGTAATATGTCCTTCTGTGCAGTGACCACACGTAGGTGTCTTTTCCGTACAATATTTCGCGACATGTCCGTGTACCTGACAGTTTGAGCAGCGTACTACTTCTAAATCATCGTAGAAGCGGCAGCTGGCCCAGTCTATAAATAATTTCTCCTTGGTGGTTAGTAAATGAACGCGCACTTCGGGATCAAGTTCGATACCGATCCATTTACGACCGTTTTGTAATTTTCGGTTACGAATAATTTTTGTGGCTTTAATAAAATCGTCTTCCTTAAGTGACATTTCGTCTTTGATGTTTTGACGGTAAAGTGCGACAAGGAACGCATTATCTTCCATAGAATTAGGAACGTCCTTGATTAGTAAGCGCGGTCGTCTACCTTTCGGTTTTTCTAAACGTAGGCCAGCGGCTTTAATGGCATCGACAGATTCTAATTTTTTAATTTGTCTCTCATTTGTGACGCGAAGGACGACACCCGAATTCGCGGCTTTTTTGACGCCTACTATTTGGAAACCATCGTCTATGGGTTTGATTGCCTTCAGTAATGCCTGTTTGGTAGCCGAGGATGACGCGTAATCAGCTGAACGCTCGGCCGTGGGATATGCGATTACACAGGGCGCGCGCGACGACCGAACCTCCACCTGTGGCACGACATTAGATAATTTCAATTTTTCAGCATACGATGGTTTCTTAATATTATTGAAAGGCTGTGTAGTTTTGGTTTGGTTCAATTCCCGTTCAATATTTGCCAGTTTGGTCTCATTGCAAGATGATTTTAACGCTATTAATGATACGATGGCAGTAATGCGTTGAGTATAATCCATTATCGCCGCTTTATTCGCGTTATTCATACGCGAACCCTGATCATTGACGAGCTCGTTTATTTTGCACAGAAATGTAGAAGCTTCTGAAACTAACTCACAATAATCAGGTTGTCCTACGTCGCTGACACTAAATGGTGACGAATTATTAGCACTAGGTACCGGTAAAGGTTTCGTCTCGGGTGTAATGTATGCCGGCGACGGCTCATTATAAAGGGCACGTCTGCTGTTACCGGCTGGCGGCGAGCGAGGTGTTAGTTGACTTAAACGAAATACGTCAGCGCCACGATCAGGCGGTTCGCTATCATTGAAACATTTAGGCATTTTAAAATTATGTATAAAAAATAATAATAGAAGTAAACAAAACAGAAAATAACGAACTCAATAATAATTTTAATCTACCCACTACTTAGGAATATAGAAAAACTTACCGATTTTAGTAGTATTTAAGTATAAATAAGAACAAATACTTATCGTAATTTACGTAAACACGGGCTAAACACAATAAAACACGATTGAAAACACAGCACGAGTCGATAGAATATCCTTAAAAGGACAAAACTATTTTTTAATTCGCACTCGAATCAACATCACACTGTACCGAATGGAGGCAGGGAGGGGAGAGAGATATATATATATATATATATATATATATATATATATATTTGTAGTCAAAGTAAATCTTAAAACAAACTCTTAAAAACGCAGTTTAAACTTCCAATTTTAAAAGGTCCCCATGAAACTTGAAGTTTTTGCGTTTAAATAACATGGGAAACAGTGGTTTTCAACCCTTTTTTGCCGTGAAAGTTGTGAAAAAAATATTTTAAGAGAAAATGAATGAATAGATCTTGTTCTAAATTTCCTACAAAAAGTTCTACAATGTCATTGTTTTGCCTTTTATCGCATTGTTTAACTAAACTATTAGTGTTAGAGAAAAAACTAAAATGACAAATTTGTAGAACGCCTCAAATCCTACAAAAAGTCCTTATCGACTTTTTCGTGTCATCATCAACAACAAAGTTGAAGGCTAACGAATATTTCTTTTTTTTTTCTTTTTTTCTTCTACAAACTGAAATATCAATAATTAAACATAAAATTGATGCGTAATTGTTTTTTAAAAAGAAATATTCATAAGCCTGTTGTAACTTTGTTGTTGTTGATGATACAAAAAGTCGATAAGGACTTTTTGTAGGCTTTTAGGTGTGCTACATTTAATCTTTTTCTCTAACACTAATAATTTAGCTAAAAATGCGAAAAAAAAAATGCAAAAAATAAAATGGTAATTTGCAATTCAAAGCTCTGCAGAAAACATAGTATTAAAGATAAAAATTTGATCTATGGAGTTTTTGGTAGCAAATTCAGTACTGATAAGATCTATTCATTTTCTTTTAAAATATTTTTTTCACAGCTCGCAGGGCAAAAACGTGTTGTAAAATCCTGTTTCCCATCTTATGTAAACAGAAAAACTTCAAGTTCCATGGGGACCTTTTAAAATTGTAATTTTGAGCTGCGCTTTTAATGATGATGATTCTTTGTTAGAGTATTTCTTGAGAAATTTTGGGGTGATATATCGCCTTTTTTTGCACGTATATATATGAATAAATAGGAAAGTTGAGGTTAGCCTCAATAGAAACTAGACATAAATTCGTTCAAATATAAAAACAGTTTTAAATATTAATATATATAGATTACTATAGACAAGCAAATTATCTAGCCATTGCCACAAAAGTTGCAGTTTGTTCAAAGCCTTAGTTCGCTTGCCCGTGACTAACGCGACTGGAAGTAAGCCAAAGCAAACTCCGCTTAACTCTAATATGATTTCAGTTTAGTTTGGAAACAAATGTATTCAGTAAAACAGCGCAATTACATACAACTAAATGAAATGTCGTTTTAAATGAAAAGAGAAAACATTAAACCAATATTACGAATTCTATTTTACGAACCTGCTTTTTAATACCTGTTTTTTTAAATTTAGAATTAAAAAAATCTACACTTGTATAGGCAGTGCGTGTATATGTGTGTAACTGCTTTTTTAAATTTAGTTATTAAAAAAAACCTGCGCCTTTAGAGCTTTCATGTGAAGAATTCGGAATACGAGAGGCAAAGAATGTAAGCAAAATTATAATAACGCCTTTTTTTTTCTTGCGGTGGACTATGGATATGGTCGCGCCCCGGCAAATCGGTCAGGGGCGATGGAAGAGGCGGCACACAACCCCATAGACCCACCCTGCAAGCACTTCTCTCCTATGCACAAGTATATGTCGTGCCTATGTGAAGAGAAAGAAAAATAATAATACTCAATATATCATCCATTCATCAGCTTGGAATGGCGTAGCTAAGCTTGCGATTATGGTATTATTACTCGCCCTTATTGGGTGGTTTGTTCAGTTTTCCCGTAAATTGCTACTGTCTCTGGTGCTGGTGTACTTTCAACCACTTTTACGACTCACACAAGAAAGTTATGGTCACTTTTGCTTGATACAAAACATTTAAATATTTTTGTTTGCAATTAACACCTATATACCACGAACACTGAGCGCTAGTATTTACTTTTATATTTATTACTTATACTAGCTTTTGCCCGCGACGTCGTCCACGCAGAAGTCGTCTCTGACAGAGTTAAATAGAAAAAGCAATACAAGGTGTTAAAGGTTGTCGCTAGGACGGTAATCAACAGTGTCAGAAACTGGGATGTGGTCGCCGCCTTCTGCGAGTTAGTTGTCTAACGGAATTAGCAATAGGGTGGGTCCGAGAGAAAATATTCTAGGTTGACACACTCTACCGTCGGTGCTTTGGGCGGTGCAAGCGTAAGTACCTGTATTGAGGTTCACTGCATGAGGGCTTCGACTCGAGACAATACCCGGTTTCGGTGGCCTGCCCGCATAACGTAGATGTACGTGTACGGCGCGCATGTGTCTATATACCATAGCCGGTCACTAAAGAAAAAGGTGGTTCAAAGTTCTATTCATTCTAGAAATTATATTGCCATTAATATACTGTTTAAGGTATGACCATGGGATAAAAATATAATTATCGCCACCCTTTAATTGACTGTTTTGTTTCACCAGCAGAGTTGCGAACTCGTTAGATATGATTTATTATTTGAGTTATAGAGTGAACATTTTTAAAGTTAAACTTAACCTGCATCTTAAACCATTAGGCAAAAACCTATTGCCGTCTACTATGTGTATCGTGTGAGCTGTCACGCCGGCATTGGTCGCCACAACGGCACTGGTGCGGTGTTGATGGAGAGGGAGAGAGAAACACGTGTTTATTTATTTTTACCGAGGAATATTTGTACGTAATTTGAAAAGAATCGATAAAGAAATTTTCTCTCCATACACACTTTGCCGCTTTATTACACCCCCTTAGGGGCGGAATTCATAAAATCCTTTCATATTGAATCTCTATGTCATAAATAAAAATGTGCTTCAAAATTTAATGTTTCTAGCTTTAATAGTTTCGGCTTGGCGGTAATGAGTCGATCAACCCGTTTCACAAGCCTAATTTACACAACCAGAGGGTGAAAATTGACAAATGCCGGATATTACTCTAGAATAATTGATTCGACTCTTAATTTGAAAAGAATCAATGAAGATTTTTTCTCTCCATACAAACTTTGCCACTCTGCTCCACCCCCTTAGGGGTATAATTTCGTAAAATCCTTTCTTAGTAAATCTCTACGTCATATAAAGAAACCACTGTCAATATTTCAAGTTGCCAGCTTCAATAATATCGGCTTGGCGCTAATGATTTAATTAGTCGTCCAACCCGCTTTGCAGGCCTAATTTACACCCCCAGAGGGTGAAAATCAACAAATACTGAAACACGTGTTTATTTATTTTTACTGAAGGTAATTTTTATGTAATTTGAAAAGAATCGATAAAGATTTTTTTCTCCGAACATTTTTTAAATTGACATAACTTTTTTATTTATAAACTAATTTACATAAAATAAAGCCTAAATGTTAAGTGAAGCTTACCATAATATATTAGTGAAAACTGCGTCTAAATCGGATAAGCCGTTTCTGAGATTAGCGTGCACAAACACACAGACAAACAGACAAACAGATAAACAGACAAACAGATAAACAGACAAACAGATAAACAGACAAAAATTTTAAAAATCATTGTTTTGGATTCTGTTAGTGTTGATAAAGGTCCCAGTAATATTTTTTCTCATATATCTTCCATGTACAGACAGCGATCCGTTACATTTTTATTATATGTATAGATATAGATAGATAGATGAACATTTTTTAAGCTGTATAGTAGCGGCTACGAATACTACCAACCCTTACATTGCTCGTGGATGTCGTAAAAGACGACTAAGAGCCTTATAACGACCTGAACAATTACATTCCCAAGGAGGGTTACCGTCTGGCAGGTTGGCGGTCATAAAATGATTGCCAATGACTTTTACAATATGTACTATGAAATAAGAGAACATATTGTATCGGCCCCAAGTAATTGGGATAAGATTAGGAGAATAATGATATATGAACTTTTTTTGTCCACTACTTTAATAAATATCCAGCGATAGGGCGACAGTAGATCTAATGGCGGGGGATTGCTACGTCTGCACTAGCTGTGGCCAATATACGTATTCCAGAGCATAGATCATAATTTTGGATTATGAATACATAATATGTGTAATCATTCCTATATTTGACATGGTTTCTATTATTGCAAGAATATTCAAACTCACAACGCAATCCTATGCCAATCCATCTGACTAGTGTAATAATAATTTCTCTCTTATTAAAAACGAGGCTTCCTCTCAAAAGTAAGGGGTATATTGATCATTTAAACAAATAGTTACCTATTACTTTTTTATTAACAGCCTATGTTCTGAATATACCTCGTTTGAACCATTTGGGACAGACGACTTTTGGCACCATATTTAGCCGTATTGTCACTTGGGCTGAATACTAATACCAATTCCTGGTCTTCGTTGACCTAATGGCGTGTTACCTTTTAGGTTACCATCCTAACCTATCGTTATATTGAGATATATATTAGAGAACTTAATTAATATAAAAAATATGTAAATACACCTTTAAGAGTTCTCATCCATTATTTCATCAACTTATCGGCGTTAATTAATAAACATAAGCTTTTAGGTGCTATTTCCAATACTCCTGTTCATCCCTCACACGATTTTCTTGGCTACTACTGGAAAGTAAACGCTGATGATTCATTACATACTTAGCCGTCCCTACCCTGGCTGAGTTTCTATTGTTTTATTCTAATTATTCTTGTTTCTATTTACGTCTTATTATTACAGATAGCTACTACTTCATTCATCATTACCCTGCTCTTATCCCAATTACTTGGGGTCGACGCAATATGTCCTTTTCTTCCACTCAATCCTATCCGATGTCATTTCTGCGTTCACTCCCTTTCTATTCATATCATGCTTCACGCAATCCATCCATCTTTTCTTCGGTCTTCCCTACTATATATAGCTACTACTTCATTATGTAAGGAAAATCGGCTTACTGAATAACACCGGCTAGTCGTGTTAGCAGGGTTCAGTTTTATGTCTTCTAAAAAAAATCTTCTAAAAACTAATAACATATATAGTCTAATCTTACTTCAACACTACGTCACCACCAAATAATTATTAATTTAATATTTCAAACTTATCGAATGTATACCACCCAACAATATTAACTATTTTAGCCTTTAATTTATTATGACTAGCATAATAATTTACAACCCCGGCTACTTGCTCGTTTCAGATAATTTTGTGAAATACGGCATCGGTAATTAAAACTTTTTTATAGCTCTTTCAAGTTTTAAAAGAGAAGGCAGACTTATAACAAAATGTCACATCAAAATTTGACTACCTATTATATTATTTTCAGTTATTTGAGAATAATTTTGGTAATATATTTTGGTCTTTCTTGGCCCGATGGTTCTACGAAGATCTTGTCTTCCAACCAATATGAATAATTAGGGAATATGAATCCAAAATTAGAAAGCTTTTTAGCATTTGCTTCAGATTTTTTTAAAGTCCTCGTAAATAATCTAAGGCTGTCTATAGTAATGCTCAATCTCAAAGTTTAGAATAACTCTAGTTTGTCTTAAATTGGCCCTCGGCCCTTTTTAGGCATTTCTTAAAATTTAAGTCGAAATTTTGATACGTTACACAAATTTGAAAAAAAATCAAACAAAAGAAGAAAAATGACTGCACAGATGGCATAGTGATTAAGATACCGACCATCCGTGCCAGTACCGTGGGTTCGATTCCCACGCAGGACAATACTTTGTACGATCTACAAAGTATTGTTCTGAGTCTGGGTGTAATTTGTTTGCGTTAATAGCATGTTTGTAAAGTCCCTCACAATACAAGGATTCATTTCTTAGTGCAGGGTGGTGTCTATTAAGAAAAAAACAAAACAATACACAGACATCTTGGTACTTTGATAACAAAATGATAACTATGGCATGATAATGTAAAACCCAAAAAAGGTTAAACCTACATCACTTATAATAACAACAAGCTAAGTCGTTAGATCCAGTTGTTATAAACATCTAACATAACCAAGGAATCAATATCTCGAAATAACCTGATATCTCTTGTACTTCTCTAATATCGTTATCCTTTTGGGTTGCCAAGATCCGATGACAGTCGTCTCGTGGAAAATTTTGTCAAATCCAATTAAACTATAACTCAATGTAAATACAATTAGAAATAATAATGACAAAAATTTCCGTTTGGTGATGGAATATTCCGTTCGATGTTGTAGTTATACTACAATATGTTCACTACCTTTCCAATGGATTATAATAAAAGACGACTAAGTACTGCTAGCATATAATATAAGAGAAAGAAAATTAGAAATACAAACAATAACAAAATGGCTGCACAACGTGGTATATTGAGTTAATTTATACAATACTAATAATCTTATTAGTATTTATTTCGATTACTCTTATCGAAAACTAAAACCAAACTATTGTGATAACACATAATTTTACACTATTTCCATGTAAATATCATAATATGGCTACTATATATATTAAGATTTAGTGCTAATACCTAGCAACCTAAGCACCTCACAAACTAAGCCTAATAAGCACGGCAGTCAGTCAGGGCGTCGACGAGGTTTGGTAACCGAAAGGGTAACCTGCTGGGCTGGCCACGGAGATCAAGTAAGCGGTACCAGTGGCCGGCGCAATGGCGATAGGGAGAGAATACGGTGGGTTATGGGGTCATGCGCAATCAATAAAATATTAGTTAGAAATTTACATATCCACAGATTTTACCAATGAATAAGGCATCTGTTATACGACAGAAGGAGTCGCGGCCAAAGAAGGAGAGCGGAGGGCAAGCACGCCGCTGAGGTCCCCGCTCCACAGGCAGGAGCCGGACGGAAGAAGAGACCGCGCAAGGGGCTCAAGTCGCCGAAGATGGCCGCAGTGGTGATCACTGTGCTGCCCGAGGCGGCCGAGAAGGGCCTCAGCTACGAGGCCGTCTTGAGGAAGGCCCGGCGGGAGCTAGACGTCTCCGATATTGGAGGCGTCGAAGCCAGGACCCGCAAGGCCCGGACGGGGGCTCGAATTCTCGAGTTCCCAGGGGCCGAGGGTGCCAAGACGGCCGACAGCGTGGCCGAGAAGCTGCGAGGTTTGTTCGCCGAGGAGGGTGGCATCAAGATCGCCAGGCCCGTCAAGTGCGCCGAAATGCGCATTTTGGGTTTGGACGATTCGGTGACGGTGGAAGACATCCGGGAGGCCATTGCCTTGAAAACCGGGTATCCCATAGACACCGTCCGGGTCAGTGCCATTCGTCCCGGTCCGGGTGGCGTAGGTGCTGCCTGGGCGCAGTGCCCGGTGGAGTCGGTCAGGCAACTGGCTGGCTCAGGCAGGCTCCTCGTGAGCTGGAGCTCGACGCGGGTAACCGTGCTTGAGCACCGGCCTGCGAGGTGCTACAAGTGCATGGCGGTCGGACACACTCGACCGACGTGCACTAATTGCTTCGACTGCGGTGGATTGTGTTTCCGCTGCGGTCAGACCGGGCACGTGGTGGCATCTTGCGCCGCCCCGCCCCACTGCCCCGCGTGTGCGGCGGGCAATGAGCCCGCCAAGCACCGCATGGGCTCTGGGGCGTGCAAACCTCCAGCTTCAGCCCCAAAGGCGCGGGGCGGCCCTACGACCACGGCCGCTCCCGCTCCTGGCGCGGTCCGATCGCCCGCTGGCGAGGAGGTCATGGATACAACCCGATAATGGGTACACCATCCATGCACCTCCTCCTGCAGGCCAACACCAACCACTCCGCCGGAGCGCAGGATCTCCTCCTGCAATCCATGGCGGAGTGGTCGATTGGAGCAGCCGTAGTCGCGGAACCGTACGCCGTGCCTGACCGCCCCAATTGGGTGGTCAGTCGAAACGGTACTGCGGCAATCGTCGTCTCAACGTAGCGGCACTTCCCGTCCTTGTCCCTTTTGGAAAGGGGCGAGGAATTTGTCGCGGCGGAGTGGGGAGGGGTCACGCTCTACAGCGTATACCTCTCCCCCACTAGGAGGATGGACGATTTCGGGGCCTCACTCACCACCTTGGAGGCCTCGATACGGCGACTGGCACCGGGCCTCGTCCTGGTTCTGAGGGACATTAACGCCAAATCCACGGCGTGGGGGTCCCCTATGACGGACGACCGCGGGCGGGCGGTCACCGAGTGGGCGGCTTCACTGGGCCTCTGTATTCTTAACAGGAACACGTGTGTGCGGCGGCAGGGCGGGTCGATAGTGGACTTGTCGTTTGCTAGCCCCGCTGTCGCGCCACGGGTGAGGAACTGGAGTGTCCTGGAAGAGGCGGAGACCCTGTCGGACCACCGGTACATCCGGATGGAGGTCTCCCCCCGGGAACCCGGTAGGGGTCACAGGGCGGACGGAGCTCCCGCGTTTCCGCGGTGGGCTGTGGGTCGTCTTGACAGGGATCTACTGGCGGAGGCGGCCATTGTCAGCACGTGGTTGTCCTCACCACCCCCAGCGGACGGAGTGGACGCTGAGGCTGTCCGCATTCGCAGTGCGTTAACGCAGATCTGCGATGCGGCCATGCCCAGAGTGCGGCGGCGTCCACCTCCGAGGCAGGGGGTCTACTGGTGGTCCCCAAGACTGGCGGACCCTGGTGCGGCGTGTATCAGTGCCCGAAGGTCCTACACCCGCAGCCAGCGGCATCACCGCGACGCTGAACGGGAGGGCCAGCTGTACGAGGCGTACCGCAGTGCGCGGACTGCCTTTCGGCTGGCCATCCGAGCCGCCAAGGGTGCGAGTTGGCTGGTGGCAGACTATTTGGAGGGCCGCAGTATCCTCTGCGCGGGTCCCGCAGGGGACATTGTGCGGACGCCCATGTCGTGCGGCGTTCCACAGGGGTCGGTTCTGGGGCCGACTCTGTGGGACATCGGGTACGACTGGGCGTTGAGAGGGAGTCGCCCCCCCGGGCTGATCTTGGTGTGCTACGCTGACGACACGCTCGTCACAGCCCGGGGCAGGACACTCGAAGAGGCGGCGAGCCTGGCCACTCTCGGCAACGAGGAGATGGTCAGGCGGATCGAGGCGCTGGGGCTCAGGGTGGCCCTAAACAAGACGGAGGCCCTACTTTTCCATGGGCCCCGTGGGAGGCTACCCATCGGCGCCTCGATAGTGGTAAACTCCATCCACATCAGCATCCAGGCCCATATGAGGTACTTGGGTCTAGTGCTCGACGGGCGATGGTGGTTCGGGGAGCATTTCCGACAGATTGCTCCCCGGCTTGTCGGCGCGGCGTCCGCCCTTTCTCGACTCATGCCGAACGTGGGCGGACCCAGTTTCGAGGGCCGACGGCTGTATGCGGGGGTCATCCGCTCAATGGCCATGTACGGCGCACCCGTGTGGGCGAGGGCTCTGAACGCCCAGCTCAGGGCGGTTCTGTGGAGGCCACAGAGAGCCATGGCGGTCAGAGCCATTCGCGGGTACCGCACGGTGTCGACAAAGGCGGCGTGCCTGTTGGCCGGGGCACCCCCGTGGGACCTAGAGGCGGAGATACTCTCCGACCTCTACCGGCGGGTTATCACAGCGCGCGAGGAAGGTGGCTCCCCATCGTTGAGCGAGATAGCCACCTGGCGCGTGGATGCCCGCCAAGACGTCATCGCCCGTTGGGCTACGCGGCTGGAGAGGCCTAGGCACGGTGTGGAGACCGTTGAGGCCCTCCGGACCGTATTGATAGAGTGGATGGAGCGGCGGCACGGAGTCCTCACCTTTCGGCTGGTGCAGGTATTGACGAGGCACGGGTGTTTCGGGTTGTACCTGCACAGGGTCGTGTATAGGGAGTGGACGCCGGCCTGCCACCACTGCAGGAGTGACGAGAACACGGCGCAACACACGCTGGAGGTGTGTCCGGGATGGGAGCGTGACCTTGTCGCTGTCATCGGTGCCGACCTGACGCTGCCGGCCGTCGCGAGGGCGATGGTCGACAGCATCAGGAACTGGGACGCGGCCGCCGCCTTCTGCGAGGCTGTCATCTCGCAGAAGGAAGCGGCGGAACGGGCCAGGGAGGATTCCCGCGCCCCGGGCCGCCGCCAGCGGCCGGGGCGGCGCAGGCGCGAATACCTGCGCCTGATGCCGCCCTAACCGAGGCTTCGGGTGATCGGACCGGGGAATTGTCCGGTCACCCGACGTGAGGCCACCGCGTGAGGGCGACGCCCCGACGGCGAAATCTATCGGGGCGTCGACGAGAGGAACCCGCGAGGGTGAACCGCCGGGCGGGCCACCGAAGTTAAAAATCGGGTCCCGGTGACCCGCTCGCACGGCGAAGAGAGAGGAGTTTTTACGGTGGGTCTATGGGGTCACGCGCCACCTTCTCCGTCACCCCAGATCGATTTGGCGGGGCGAGACGCATCCGTAGCCCACCAAAAAAAAAAAAAAAGGCATCTGCTATATTCATAAACAGCATAATAAATAAAATAGTCCATTCTTAAATTCTTAAACAGTTTCAAAGTAACCTCATATCACTGAGATTTTTGTGATACTTTATGTGGGAGCATCCATAAAATAATTTAGAAAATCCAAAAGTGCACGCGTCATATTTCTTTTATTATTTATCATTTACTATTAGTCGATGCCATGAATGAAAAAAGGAACGCGTTACAATTATGAAGTTTTAAAAAAAGAAACACTTCGATACATTAATTTTTACGATCGTGAGAGTGCCAGATCCATACAGATAGACATCCGGACGTCCTCGAATATTTTTTTTAATTAACTTTTTCTTACTTTAAACAAAATAATTACTTTAAAAAAAATCAAATACGTTTCAACGAATCTTTTATCTTGACATATGTATGATAATATTATTCTATAAGTGCAGTGTGAGAAAAATACAGTCACATTTAGTTTTGAAAAGTCTTAACTAACCTCTAGAATAGTTAGTGACGTAAGCAGATGACATTGCTGAAACAGAAGGAAGACTTCATGCCAAGGTGTTTTGTCAAATCTCTCATTATTTTGTGTGAGTCTTATATAATCATTGAAGATAATGTGTAATCTTAGTATCTAAGTCAGGATATCCATTAATAATTTCAGTCAATACAATATATATTAGTACCAACATAATAATGAAATTGATGTAACAGTTGACCCATGATACAGACAGTTAAATTAAACTCCCCAGCTATCTTTCCCTCCGACAGTAGATTACTGAATTGCAAATTTGTAAATGGATGTAAACATACTGGAAATGTATGATAAAACAGTTTTTTTATGAGAAATTGCTCCTTAAGTAAATGTTGAAAGAAAATATATTTTTTTAATTTAAAATTCTTACCAATGAATATATTTTTTTGATTCATCCTTCCGTCAGCCCGTCCCGTCCACTGTTGAACATAAGCCTCCCCACGATCTTGTGCTACATACATCCAACAGTTCTCTGCGAGTTTTAAGATGACATCAGCAATTAGTGGAGGACGCCTACGCTGCGTCGTCCGATATCATGGTTGCTAGATACTCTAAAACCTTTCTGCCCTAGCGGTTGTTGGTTTGACAAGCGCTGTAACATTTTTTCGGGAGTTTCATCCAAAAGGCGGCACGTAGCCCTATAATTCACCATATTTCGTCATCATCATTAAAACGTCCACTGGTACCAATTCATTGACTTCAATGGCCAGCGAGGCAGTTAGCGACGTGACTTGCCCATTACTACATCGATGTTTCTGGCTCTATTTGTTTAATGCTGCTAATAGATTATGAGATCTTATATCACCCTAATTTCAAACCGTACCTTAACCACCATAGTCTAAATACATCCTGTATTTAGACTATAATGAGCTTAACAAAAAGTTCTTATATTTAAATGATTTTCATAGCTTCAATTCTAAATAACTCATTTCGGATATATATTTTCCTACATAATTTTATCATCTATCATCCATCAATCTATCGACTATATATTTTGATACTTGATTTATTGTCACCCACTCGATACAGAAATTTATTAAGTTATAGTAAACGAGTTTGAAACTAGTTTACGGAATTTTATCCTTGTTTATGTGTGGCAAACAAGCAAGCAGCATACCTGATGTTAAGTGTTACTGTCACTCATGAACCTTAGCAATACTAAAGGTACAGTAACCACCCAAAACCCACTCAGAAAGTTGAGCTTTCAGCTTTTTCCGAATGAAGTGCAGCTATACATTACCACTACTTATATGTCCATTTTCTGCAAGAGCGTGATACTTCTCCGAATGGATCAGCCTCCGGCAGTAGACAGTGTACTGTGAACAATGTGGGGCTATCACTACTCAATTACTTATCATCATTCCCTTTTTGTTTTATATTTGACTGGCTGATGGTCTAATCACACCACGTCAAAATCGTTTGGGTCAATAGTATAACAATATGTGACTGCATAATTTACTGTACACAGTAGGTAATACAAGTAGTATTATTACCTACTACTAATTGAAAAGGCTTTCAGAACCGATTCCCTGATCGTGGGGCCTTAACTGGCCCAGTTAGTTACTATTACGGATGGCGAACTCACTGACTGATTCATGGGAAACTCATAACACAACATTTTTCGCATTTCGTAGTCCTATGTCTAAATTTGTATAATATTATTAAGAAGTTGACAGTTAAATAAATGAACAAAAAGGTTTTCAAACGTTCCATTATTTATTTTAAGTATATTTATTTTAATTGACAATAATTATATAAGGAAATGTTTTTAAAACCAGTCTTATCTAGTAAAATAATAAAAGCATTAGTCGTGACCCATCAGGACTGGCTCGTGACGGTCGCTTGTCTCAATTCAATACGGCTCACATGCAAATTTCTGTTGATTGTCGTCTGTATCGGCAAATAATCGACTAAAGGCCCAGCCAGCTCCAATGATCGGGCGCTTTCTATCTCTGACGATGTACTATTGAGTAATAATATATTCCATGATGGATTACAATTCGCTTTTTGATTTAATAAATATGTTATGAACAGAAAATTACTTGATTTAAAATTTATTTGATAATTCTGCAGTATTCATATTTAATGTATTGTTTTGGGTAACAGAATTGAGGTTAAAATTACATACATACATATCATCACGCCATATCCCTTGCAGGGTAGGCAGAGAGAACAGAGTGCCAGAGCTATCTTTGCATACTTCACTCGCTTCCTCAACATTCATAATTCTCTTCATACACGCTCGCCGGTTTCGGAGACTCTTGACTCCACCTTCCTTCAGTACATGACCGATCTGGTCAAAATTGACAATTGAAATTCACTGCTAACTAGGCTATCAGTCCAGCTTACGCCAACCTGGGGCTATGGGAAAACCAAAATTTGGTGCCCAAAAGCAAGCTTAAAAGAAGTTAAATAAGAATAAAAATACTTTTGGAACAAACAAAAAAACTTACTTCGAGCGTGTATGAAGAGAATTATGAATGTTGAGGAAGCGAGTGAAGTATGCAGAGATAGAGTTCTCTGGCACTCTGTTCTCTCTGCCTACCCTGCAAGGGATATGGCGTGATGATATGTATGTATGTATGTGTGTATGTATGTATGTATAAATACTTTTCTGCTTTATAATTATTTTTATTATTTTTAATGTTTCATCATTCTCCTACTCTTATCCCAATTACTTGGAGTTGAACACAATATGTACTTATACATATTGCAAAAAATATTGGCAATAGTTTTATGACCCGCCGCCTGCCTGACGTCAACCCTCCTTGTAAATATAATTGTTAACCAAACGGCATTAGGTGGAGTTGGTTCAGGTCGTTATAAAGCTCTTAGTCGTCTTTTGCGATACCACGAGTAGAATTATTTTTCATGGTTATAAATCAAAAATATGTTATTAATTAAAAATGGCATTGTAAGTATAATGTAAGGGCATACATTGCACTTTTGGAGCCCTTATCAGAATAGTGATCCTGGCCACGAGTCCCGTGTGCTCTTAACATAAAGAAGACACTAATTCTTGTCATCTACTCATCAATTACATTCGGCTTATAATTAATCTTCATTTTCTTATTATTCAGCTAATTACACGTAGATCACATTACGAAAATGAACTTTAAGCATACTTCTATTGAGCATGGAATAGTGGATAATAAGATAGAAAGAGTAAGAATACAAATATCGCCACGCATTACTTTCCCATGGGAGTCGTGAAAAGGTCTAAAGGTCTAAGTAAAGTAGACAGACTCTCTCACTGCGATCACCAACCCGCCTGCCAAGTGTGATGATTTTGGCACTATCCATTCATTTATGAAGATGGCAATAGACAGTGAAAGGTTGAATAATGAAGATGATGATGACTGTGCTGGTAGCATATAATTTTATTTAGAGGTTTTCTTTCCTTTTTGCAGTATTATTATATTGCAATACTATCTAATTATATATTTTACTCGTCTTTTACGAAACCCGATGGAAAATAGGTGTGCTAAATTATTATTGTTACTCAGTTGCAACACAGTAAAGTAATAGCAGGTTATATGAAATACTTAAGTACACCCTGTGATCGCTTAAGAATATAAGACACATATATGGAATATGTGCAAAAAATAAGCACAACAAAAGAAGATATACTTAAAATGTGATGATGTATGTTTTGTAGGACATTTTTTCTTCTATTGAAAATGACTCTTGACAGAGGGTGATGTCTCATTGTCTCAAAAAAAAAAATACGTGTAAAAATAATAGTTAAAATAAATTACAAAAGTAATAAATTACAAAAGCATTAAACTATATATGTAATAAAATTGTAACAGGCTGATATCCGTGTAATATAAATATTGATGAAATATTAATAATAAGAGGATTTCTATTACAGCAACGGAGGCCTGATGTACAAAAACAGAAGCATGGGTGCCTCGGCAAATATCTGTACAAGGTTGCAAGGAGGGAGACGTCTCTTTCATGTCAACAGTGCGGTTGCAGCGAGGACGCGGTGCAGCATCATCTGCGAGATAGTCATCTCGTATTTTATTAAAAATTTAATTTCAAATATTTTTAGGTTTTTGCTTTCATATCTATCTAAATACACGTATCACGCAAAATCTATTGCATGGAATTGCATACAGTTTTCCCCAATGAATGCTATGAAATTAGAATCCTTACTAATCCTAACTAATATTATAAATGCGAAAGTAACTCTATCTGTCTGTCGCTCTTTCACGCCAAACCTATAGAACCGATCTAAATGAAATTTGGTACACAGATAGTCTAGAACCTGACAAAGGACATAGGCTACTTTTTAATGCAAAAAAAGGGTTGTAAAGGGGGATGTAAAGTTGTAAGGAAGTATCGTCATTTTTAAAGCCAGAAACTTGAAAGTTATTTTTAGGCTATTGAGTAGATATAAATAAATATGACATTAAAAATTTGTAAAAAATTTACCCGTAAGGGGTAAAATAAAAATAAAAGGGGTAAAATAAAAATAAAAGGTAAAATGAAAAACTTTAAGAAAGTAATCTTTTACGCGGGCGAAGCCGCGAGCAGAAACTAGTAATATATAAATCAAAATTAAATAAAGCAGCAATGAACGTAACTAGTTATTGAATATATCAAGAGTTATGTAGCGAAACCGAAACAAAAAAGCGTCATTAGTTCGGACCTACAACAACATGATTCGTGCAGTCGTTCACCGAGCATTCATCACATTGATTGACATAGGATTAAGTATCTATCTTCTTAGAAAGGACATTGACATTGGATTTATATTTAATTTCGCCCTATGCCCTCTAAATCTATTCTTTGCTTCATTTTTGAGATTAAAATTTACTCTGTACTTATTCTCTAATTAAGATAAATCGTAGTTATGTTTTAATTTTAAATTACACACTGAAGCTAAATTATGTGCCTATTCACGTCCACTATAAGACACAAGCCTCTTCAAAGAGGAATAATGCTATAATCACCTAATATAAGCCTTGATGGCGATAATAACTGTTACTATAAGTTGCATAAGAGAGTGCTACTACCATTTTCTTGATAATTCTTCATCCGGTTCTACGACACTCATGGTAAAGTAGCGAGATGCTGACATGTTGTAGTCTTAAACCATCATCACGTAAGCTTCAAATAAGTTAAGGCTTAAGAAAGTGAAAAACTAACAATCGGACACATTCGGTATTACCCCATCTTAGTTAGCCAGCCCATCTTAGTACGCTGATTATAAACAGTTCAACGATTTCTATTCTTATAGGATAAATATTCTCTCACATACTTTTACATTAGCTTGATGTATGATCTAGATCGCTTATCTACCCTAAAACAAATTGTCAACTACATTATAAAATATAAAATTTTCTACTATTCTCAAATATTAACAAAGCAGTCATCTGTATTGCTGACAGAAGTGAAAACTTAAACCTATCAACAAAAAAACAAATACAAAAAAAAAAATAAAAAAGCGTGCTCCAGGAATATGGGTGTGCTCTAGCCGAGGCATCGGGTAACCGGACTAATACCCGGTCCGGGTATTAGTCCGGTCGCCCGGAGCGAGGCCGACGCGTGAGGACGGCAGCTTTCGCCGTCAGGGCATCGACTCGAGAGGAAACCGCAAGGGTAAACCACCGGGTGGGCCACCGAAAACAAAGATCGGGTTCCGGTGGCCCGCTCGCATGGCGAAGAGAGGTGCATTGTAGGGTGGGTCTATGAGGTTGCGCGCCGGCTCTTCCGTTTCCTCGGATCTATTTGACGAGGCGAGACCATACCATAGCCAGCCTTCAAAAAATAACTATTAAAAATTATTGAAGAATTGATAATAATAACAATTATTACATATAAATTGAATATAGTAAACACAGCTACACAACAGTGAAAAGCAGCTAACTATATTTTTTTTCGGTTACACTCAGCGGTCCTTAGTTCACCCGATCAAGCCTTTCACCTCAGAGCGTGACGGATCAGCCTCACTTACAGCCTACGAAAAAATCTGTATGCGGTGTGCCATAAGAAATTTTCACTTCAATCAATAAAGTTATAAATGATTGCTAAAATTACCTAAATAACGACTTCGATTGCATTATGCTATGAAATTATTAATAATTCTTAATCAAATAGTTTATTGCATGCAATATAATCCATTTGTCTCAATTGTTTGACTAACGTACCTACTAGTATAGACTCATAGCATAGCATTCCATAAAATAAAATGTAAACACATATAATAGAACATAACTGAAATTTGATGCTAGGAACGCCCTTTTTTTTTCCCCGCAGGGTACACCATGGATGTGGTCGCGCCCCGACAAATCCATCCGGGGCAACAAAAGAGGCGGTGCGCAACCCCATGGACCCACCCTGCAAACACCTCTTTTCGCCGTGCGAGCGGGCCACCAGTACCCAATCTTTGTCTTCGGTGGCCCGCCCGGTGGTTTACCGTTACGGGTTCCTCTCGTGTCGACGTCGCCCTCACGCGGTGGCCTCACGTCGGGTGACCGGACAATTCCCCGGTCCGATCACCCGAAACCTCGGTTAGGGCGGCATCAGGCGCAGATATTCGCGCCTGCGCCGCCCCGGCCGCTGACGGGGACCCGGGTCACGTGAATTTTCGCAGACTCGTTCCGCCGCCTTCTTCTGCGAGATAACAGCCTCGCAGAAGGCGGCGACTGCGTCCCAATTCCTGACGCTGTCGACCATCGCTTTCGCGACAGCCGGCAGCGTCAGGTCGGCACCGATAACAGCGACGAGGTCACGGCGCTGCCCGTCCCAGCTCGGACGTACCTCGAGCGTATGTTGCGCCGTGTCCTCGTCACTACTACAATGGTGGCAGGACGGAGTCCACTCCCTATACGCGACCGTGTGCAGGTACAAGCCGAAGCAACCATGCTAGGAACGCCCTGGGAAAAGCACTATTTGCTATTTATAGAAACTACAGAATGAGTCAACTTTCCTTCATACCGCCATTAATTGAGTAAAAATTGGCCCATTTGCCTTAATTTATGAAAATTTATTTAAAAATTTAAAATAACGCAGCTAGTTATACTTTAGATGTGATAGAAACATATTGAAAAAAAACACTTGACTTAGTGACTTAAGTATGAGATCGATTGATTCTTACACATTATTTAGATATGAATAATATAAACGACCTATATTTAGTTATGTTAAGCATTTTTGTCCATTAATGATTTTCGTGTGACTGCGATTAAGAATTTCAGTAGTTTTGATATCGATGGGTATAAATCTATACATATATGTAGGTAAGTTATTATATTTTATTTTATGACGGGACATAATGTGTCTGAACAATGCAATTGAAGTAAATATATTCCGATTAAAGCTGATACTTTTGCGACGTGTGGGCGCGTTTTATAACCTACTTTCGACGAAAACTTATCGAACAAATCGGCTATATATCATTCGAAACTAAATCGTTATTTATCTGCCGTAGATAAAAAATTAAAAGGTAACAATACAATGTAGATATAATATTATAGTAGTATAGTAGTGACGGAGTAAGAATACAATTCACCACCGTCTCTTACCCGTGGATGATCATAGGAGATAAGGAATATAAAACGCATTAACATCAATGCAAGAAAAGGAAAACTCGAAACAAAACCCTATACCAACACGTCTGCTCAGTGTGGTATAGATAGGTAATTTCCCTTCTATTACGGAGAAGGCTTGAACCCAATAGTGGGACATATATGAGCTGTGATGATGATGATATTTTCTTTGTATTACTTTCTTTATATGCGTTTGCTTACTCTTATTATTTAGTTATATGATATTATAGTCTCATCTCAAGGTAAGGTCGGCACAATATAATTATCCTTACCTTACATACACTCCTGTAATATACATTATATCTGCACCTTTCTCACCTACACTATCATTTAAACAATCCATTCACTTCTTTTTGGGTCTTCTACGACGCATAATTCCATCCACATTGATATTAATAATTATCATTGAAACATACCTCCCATCATCACAAGTACATACCGAGACGATCCCACTCATTATCTTTTCTATAACTGGCGCCACTTTCAGAATTCCTCTAATATATCATACATGCTAACCGAAGAAAAGAATAATATTCAGCGCTAATATTTTAAGTTTGGTATCACATTCAATTAGATCAATTTCAACATAGAAATTTTACGTATAATTAACCTAACGGTCTGTCTATATAGTCTTCTTATTGCGGTGATGCCTTAAGAGTCGGCAACCAGGAGAGTAATGGGTAACTTTTAACACACACTGCAATTTAGAACACATTTGCCAAGCATGCCTATTATAACATTATCCTCCTTGGAGAACAATAATAGTGGATGTCAATAAAATAATGTGCCAATTAAAATTTCGTAACTAAATTAGATATTTTTATGTTTACCGACACGAAATTCCACTTACTTTTTAAATCTC
Source organism: Lymantria monacha (assembly GCA_905163515.2). NCBI lineage: Eukaryota > Metazoa > Arthropoda > Insecta > Lepidoptera > Erebidae > Lymantria > Lymantria monacha. The sequence continues at coordinate 18,110,854 of LR991094.1, read as the reverse complement.
TTTCATTATGATCTATTTATTTATTGTTTAAAATGTTAACGTTGTCTATTATACCTATCTATGTATTATTAGTATAGATACATAATGTAAGCCTTAGAATATCTATAAATGGATATAGGATATTAAATGTGAATATTGATATTAAAACGCAGCACAAACGCATATTAAAATGCAGACAACTATTGCATGTTTTGTAACAAAATAAATTTCTTATATAGAAATCGATTACAGAGAATCGATTGTGTTAGATTGATTTTGTATAGTAAATTATATTGTACTCAGACTGTTTTAGATATTTTTATTATAAACTCCAATTACAGCGTAATATATAGACTTAGGCATGACTATAATTGATCAGAGACATTTTTATATGTTTTAACGGTATCAATTGCGTATGTATGACTGGGTATTATTCTAACCAAGTGATGTAATCAAAATCGGGTGTATATAAAGTGGGTGGTTATTATGCGCAACAACTTAATCCGCGACACGTGGTTGTTTGCGACACGAATCTCTTGTGGAGAGAAAAGCATTTTCCACGTGTTGGTACAATATAAAAGTGGCAGCGGGTAACTCCCTGTCATAATCCCTGTGTAAGAAATACTTCGGAGCAGGTGTACAGTAGTTATTTATAAAAATTTAAATATTTTATAGTATTTTTAAGTATCAATTGTTATGCATCACCAATTTTTTTTTATATTTTTACATTATAATCACACAGCTTGTTATCCCCGTCTGCTCCGAATTCATATACTGAAAACTTATTATAATTATTATTATGTAAAATTTGATTGACTATAAGATTATGGCTGGATGGTGAACGTAATTGTTAACAAAAATGACGTGATATATACTATGATACCACGAGCACTGTTGAGGATTGCTGGTATTTGTAACCATTGCCACATGACATAAAAGTATAATGCCAAGAATATTATTACCTCAATCTATTTCACATATTAATATATTATTAATAATAGCATTCCTAAAGTTCTGATTAGAAGGATAATTTGCAGTAAAACTTAGTCAAAATCATTTATCTTCGAATTCATTGATATTTATAATTATTTCTATTGCTTCTATTGGAATGTTTCGTACTTCGTGCAATCGTATTAACCCCACTCTCCTTTCAAGATGCAACCAACTGTTGACATTCACAAAATTTCATTTTATTGAAATTTTGTGAGCGTCAATTGAGATCAATAGCGTATTTACATATCTAAACTAGTTGTGCCTGATATTAACGTTTTCAATTAAAGAAATACTTATTTTAGATTTATAAGTGCAATTTAGATAAAACGCTATCTCTTGTAAGTAATACCAACTGATGAAGAATATTCAGCTTAAAACAAGCTTAACCAACGTGCATTGTACCAATCTCATCACAGCTAATAGAATTCATAAACGCAGACAATTTTGACTAAATTGAATATTATATTACCACAATCTTTTATGTACATACATAATAAGTTGGAGCAAAAATTTTTTTCTTATTTTATACACAAATTCAATATAATTTTTCATAATATTTTATTTATATTTTATTAAAATATATATGTACTTTCAACAAATTATTGCCCTTTTTAGATTGTTTTTTATTGCTTATGGCAAACGAGTAAACAGCACACCTAGAGGTGTCACTGCCTCTCATGAACACTTGTAATACCAGGGGTACAGCTAGGCCTCTGCCTACCAACCAAAACAAACCCAGAAATTTGGACTTCCGGCTTTCCGACTCACCGAAACAAAACTCAGCTGCATATTGCCATTGCTTTCACGTCGATCTTCTGCGAGAGTACGGTGCTATCCCGAACGTACCGGCCCGCGGCTGTAGACAGAACTTAACATTTTTAACATTGTGACTCTATCACTATAAGGAAGTGGCATAATTTGATTGCTATAGAAATTTTGGGATATCTTATCAAAAAACTAAGAGAAGTAGTTTTAACAAGCCTTTCATAATACGAACACTGTCTAAATAATTTTGAAAAAACCCAAAACAGACGAAAATCTGAGGTAGCAAGGGTTAGGTATATGGTAGATCCACCGAAGACAAAGATCAGGTACAAGTGGCCCGCTCGCATGGTGAAAAGAGGTGTTTGCACGGTGGGTCTATGGGGTTGCGCGCCGCCTCTTTCGTTGCCCCGGACCGATTTGGCGTGGCGCGACCACCTACATAGTCCGCCGCAAATAAAACAAATGGTAGATGCGTTATTACTTTCCAAGCAAACCAAACTCTCAACATTTGCTGTGTGGCTAAGAATGTGTGTAGTCTGACGTTATCATGGTGAAGCCACGGCTTTTCTGTTGATCAACTCCAACCGTTATTTTCCATGTTTTGCTTGTATCTCTTTAACTGTTGATACTAGAGATCTGAATTTAAGAGTCATCCCGCAGTAAAAATTCATATATTTACTTATTAACAGATCTTGCTTAAACTAGTTTTGTGATACTCTTACCGACACTGCATTGAGTCCATAAACGTTGCAAATTCTTTTCGCGGCTCATGTTGTCGTTTTCTCTTTTTTATAACAAATTTTGAATCTAAGATGGGGATGATATAAAAAATGGCGAAGGACCGTTTTTATTTAGCACATCTCTTTTTTTAATGTCATGTATTTAATGGTATTAAAAATAAACAGATACAAATAGCACATGCAAAGAGTGCTATACTGTACTTCCACTTTTTATATATATATATAATATGCAAAATATTTTTGTCACATTGTCCTAATAATAATCCAATATCTAATGCCCAATATTTATTGTATACTATTTTAATTATTTTTTATTTAATTCATCATCATCACAGCCCATAAATGTCCCAGTGTTGGGCTCGGGCCTCCTCCGTAATGGGAGGGAAATTAACCTACTATACCGCACAGGTCAGACGTGTTAGTATAGGGTTTTGTTTCGAGTTTTCCTTCTCTCGCATAGATGTTATATGCGTTATATCCCTTAGTCGGCTTGTACGATCACCCACGGGTTAAGATATGGGGTGGTGAATAGTATTCTTACTCCGTCACCATACGGAAAATTATTTAATTATCGATAGTATAATAATAATTATTTATTAATTTATTATTACAAATAGTTTCTTATCCAGTAGCAAATGTTTAACTAACTCTAGTTTAGTTAACTCCAAAAATGAAGTGACCTAGCTACAAAGTCCTTTTTTCCCAGTTATTACAATGTCTCTATAATTGGCACTAAGCCATGCTGTTTCAAAACTTCAATCACCAGTCAATCAATGCTACGTGTGTTATGTTCTAACAACTCGAACGTACAGGCAGAACTAGCTTTTTAAATGTTAACGTCAGTGGAATGAGGAAGAAATAGACAAGCATTCGGATATTGATGGTTAGTTAAAACGGCAATTAAATTCCGACTACTATGATTTCGTACTTTTAAGTAGGTATTACATGCGTAGTCAAGTTTTTTATATGAATTTAATATTACGTATTAATTCCGTTTTCAGTAGCTAAGGCTGAGCTAACACGTAGCTATGGAAAAACTGAAGAAGATGATAAAAGTGAATTATATGATACATACATACATACCATCACGCCATGTCCTGTGCAGTGTAGGCAGAGAGAATAGAGTGCCAGAGAACTCTATCCTTGCATACTTCACTCGCTTCCTCAACATTCATAATTCTCTTCATACACGCTCACCGGTTTCGGCGACTCTTGACTCCGCCTTCCTTCAGTACATGACCGATCTGGTCTAGGTAGGTTAGTCTCGGTCTCCCCCGGTACCTACATCCTTCCACTTTTGCATTGTATATCTTCTTAACCAGACGTTCGTTCGGCATTCTTTCTACGTGTCCGAACCGTAATTATATGATACTAGAGGAAAATCTATATTATTAGGATAGTCATCATCATCATCACAGCTCATAAATGTCCCACTGTTGGGCTCGGGCCTTCTCCGTAATGGAAGGGAAATTAACCTACTATACCGCGCTGGTCAGACGTGTTGGTATAGGGTTTTGTTTCGAGTTTTCCTTCTCTCGCATAGATGTTATATGCGTTATATCCCTTAGTCGGCTCGTACGATCATCCACGGGTAAGATATTGGGATTGAATTGTATTCTTACTTCGTCACCACACGGAAAAATTTGGATAGTAACAAATTTAAAATGCGAAAAATATGGATCTCTTTCAGTCTATATGAAAAGGTTTTAGTGTCTAACTCCTAACCTTAGTAGGCTTCTGACATTCATGTAAGAATCCATAATAAGCTGGTTAATTCGTAATAAAATCGGGTATATCTTAATCTAGGTAAATTGTATCTAGGTAAATTGTATCTAGGCAAATAAAATCGGGTATATCTTAATGTAGGAAAATTGTATCTAGGCAACGGAAATCGAGCCTATCTTAATTTAGGCAAATTGTCTTCAGGACAGATTAACACTTAGAAAATGGACATTTTGTAGAAAATATTCTTAAGCTATAATTTTGAATAAGTAGAATTAATTATATAAAAATTGATACCACAATAAAATTTTAATAACAGAATAAGTGAGACCGCAATATACTAACATAATAAAAACAAGCATTTATTGTATTACATTTAACAATACATAAGAGGTACAAACAGCTACGTGGTCGGCCTCGGTCGTGACCTTAGCATATAGTTAGGTTAGTAACGAACAGTCCTAGTTCACCGCAAGCTTGTTAGATAAACGAGGGCAAACATGTTGGTTTTGCATTTTTTAGACGGTTGCCAACCCACGTAGGTCTGTGCACAAAGAATTCGTATTTCACACATACCTTAAATTATTTGGTAACAGTTGAAATCAATGTGTTTTATGCTTGGATAATTACAAGACATGAGCAACAAATAGCACTTTTTTATTTTTAATAGATTCGTCCAAATTTGACAATCTACACTGTATTAGCACTTCTTGCAGGCAGAGTACTTAGCAGATAATAATACCACACTAGGTGAACATAACCCATTATAGGTGTAACCGTGTAAAAAGGAGTCTGACTAGCAAGGTACCATATAGAGGAGGCTCATGTCCAAAGGAAAAAAATAATAGGGGTAGAGCTATTAACAGTTTTCTGTCTACTGCTGCGGGCCGAACCGTCCGGGGTAGTACCACACTCTTGCAAAAAAATCAACATGTGCCACGCGTTTTTTTTTTAGTTTTTATTGATATTTAAATACTACAAAACATTAATTGCTCCGATGGTTCGGACATGTGGAAAGAATGCCGAACGAACGTCTGGTTAAGACGATATACAATGCGAAAATGGAAGGATGTAGGTACCGGGGGAGACCGAGACTAACCTACCTAGACCAGATCGGTCATGTACTGAAGGAAGGTGGAGTCAAGAGTCTCCGAAACCGGCGAGCGTGTATGAAGGGAATTATGAATATTGAGGAAGCGAGTGAAGTATGCAAAGATAGAGTTCTCTGGCACTCTGTTCTCTCTGCCTACCCTGCAAGGGATATGGCGTGATGATATGTATGTATGTATCTACAAAACATTAATAAAATTTAAAAAGTAACATAGTTCAAAAACTGTAGACCGGCAAAGTGAGGGCTGATAAAAAAATGGCTCATCCTGATGTGGAGTGCAATTCTTCCAGTTTCCTGAAATAGAAAACAATTAATAGGCCTTAAAGAGGAACGATTTACCTATCGCCTAAGAGCTTAATATCCACCTGGGCTAACTCCATCCATCTGATGCTGTCTGGTCAACGAAAGGTTGATGGCAGGCTGAACATAAAACTATTGCCAATACCTATTTCCAATATATACGATGAACGAAGAGTACATATTTTGTCGACTACAAGTAATTAAAATAAATATAGTATGATCATGATAATAACGATGACTCAATTTAAGATACTATTTTAAAACATCTACCGAAGAGATTTCATACAAAATTTTACATCGTAATCATTCTTTAATCTTCACGAATTAGATTCACAAAAAACCAAATAAACTCGTAAACAATACAGCCATTTTAACAAAGGCTTTACATCATTTGATTCGTGACAAATTCCCGTACGGATTTAATTGATTGCTCCACGTCACCTGAACTTGGTTCATAATTGGGCGATGGTAAGAGGCGCGCTAACGAGGTGCGGGCACATGCCAAAACACGCGTTGTTGAAAACTTTCTATACCTTCTGTTTTTCTATGAACAAATTTATATATAATATAATATCGGTAACACTTCTAAGTTATTATATTAGCGTTGTTTTAATCAAGCTCAGAAATATTTAGAATTATTTTTACATCAGTTTTTATTATTAAACAATGAATCAATAAAGGACTAACTTTTATCTGTATCAATATGCTCAAAAAATATATCATCTCAGCTCATATATGTTCCACTATTGGGCTCGAGCCTTCTCCATAATGGGAGGGTAATTGACCTACTACACCACGCTGGTCAGACGTGGCGGTATAGGATTTTGTCTCGAGGGTTCCTTCTTATATATATATATATATATATATATATACAAAAATATATGTCATGTATGGTTATCATAGCCATTATTACCATTACTTATGATGGATTCTCACTTAAAGTTTCAAGGCTGTTACCTTATATTAAAAAGTAATTAGGTGCATTTATTATACACAAACCAGCAACAGCTCCTTTTTCAAAAACTCTTCTTTTTATAAACTTCCTAAAACATGTCAGTTACATTTTCTGTTTAGCTTTCAGTTTGAAAGCTAAACAGAAAACTACACTTACTACTACACTTCCTAAGTTAACAACTGTTAATAGGCTTAGTAATCCAACTAACTAGGGCACAAAGGGGACAACGCGAACTAAAAAAACTTGATGGAATTAATCCCCTGAGCTGGCTTTAGCCTAGTTATATTTTAACTTTAAGCCAGTTCTTGGTAAAATCATCTAATTAAATATGTTTTCTTCATTAAATAGTACATTTATTTATAATTGATTGAATTAGGTAATACATGACGGAAATCAAATATTATTCCCACCACCCTCCACTTTTTAATGGTGCCTTCTCCCACCACATTTCTTCAATCATGTGCAAGTGGTGGGTCTTCCTTCCCGTCCTCCGTTTTAAAACATTAATTTATCAACAACATCCAAAATATTTCATCTAAAATTATACATGGTGTTTATTTATTTAAAAACAGTAACGCAGTTTCTTACCCACCTCTAAGATCGTAGTTTAATTGAATTTCTGTCCGATTAAACGGCATATGAGACAAAATAATGATAATAACTAGTACAAGAAATTATCTATGAGCAGATTGCTAAAAGTAATTTCATCAGATTTATCTCTAATACTAATTACTGAGAACAAAATTTTTTAGTTCAAAATTTTTTTTATTGTTTAGTTCGGAAGAAAAAAATGTAAATAACATTTACATTATTTTCTCTCTGACTTTGATAATAATTATTTTTATAATAAACATTTTTCAGATAAAGCTGATGAAATAAACACAATTCTTAAAAATAAGCAAATGATTTCGTAGAAGTTCTTGACTTTAGAATTTTCACAACAATATTTCAGTAAAGGGCAATTATTTTCAGTCTGAAGAATGATCTAAATTACTTTTTTTTTCTTAAGGACAATACAAATTTTGACACAAAATATCCCGAGGCAGCCGTTATCTCATGTTATACTTGTAAACGGCGAAAGATAATATAAAAACTAATTGCTTTCTTTGAAGGCAAAATGTAAAAGTTAGTTTTCATAAAGACGTTACGCGAAGTTAAGACTAACGGCAGGAAATTGAGCAATTTTGGTATTATGTAGCGTGTGCCTCTTTGATATCATCTGTATATTCAACATTTAGACACGTAACAAGAATAGTATATCTTAAAGATGAAAATCCAAAAATAATTCATTCTTAACGAGCTCTTTTATGTTTTTTGTCTATATAATTATTGTAAAATTGCAACATTTAGTTTTGATTAGTTTTATATTAAATATATATATATATATATATATATATATATATATATATATATATATATATATATATACATATATATATATATATATATATATATATATATATATATATATATATATATATATATATATATATATATATATATATATATATCTATAAAAGAGGATGTTTGTATATATGAAATCGCTAAACTCAACTATTTGACCGATCATTATAATTTTTTCACAAAGAAGGTTTATATATCCATTGATGTAATCGAGCTGGTGGCGCTGCGATATATCGACAAACAAACCAACAGGCTCGGTTTGCTATTATATAATACGTGAATATAAACATTTTATGCTGTATTCCTTAATTAATAATATTACTTTTTTGTTATTTTAAAAGAGTTCTCCCGGCACTAAAAATAATCCTTGTATTGCGGGCGATTTTACAAATATTCAGTTTAACGGACACAAATTACACCTAGATTTAGAATAACAGTTTGTGGATACCACAAAGCATTGTTCTATGTAGGAATTGAACCCGACACTGGCATGGTAGGTCGGTATCTTAACCGCTACGTCACCTGTGTTGACTGCACAGGTGACGTAGTGGTTAGTCGTGGATTTTACTATCTATAATTTATAATCAATCATATCAGCTTTTTATGAGCTTCATCGCAGATCATATATGTTTCATAGATTCGTACCTTTTCCACAAAAGCAGAAAATCTGATCCACATATACCAGGCTGGTCAGACGCAAAGATTCGAGCCTCCTTTAAAAAAAAAGTAGAAAAGCCGATCAACTTATATCACGCTGGTCAGACGTATCGCCAAAGAGTTTTATTTCACCTTTCCTTCTTAGGCATAGAAGTCACATGCATATTATATTCTTTACTCGTATTTTACAAATAGGGCAGTGAATTGTTTTCTCACCCAGTCACCATATGGAAATACAGTAAAGTGAAGTGGAAGTGTTAATTGAATGATCTTATAGGATTACTTTTAAATATTCCTTTACATAAATATACATTTAAATAGTCAATAAAACAGACAAATGCTTCGTCAGAATTACAAAGCACTTGAGATCATTCGATCGACCCTTATCACCCAACTGCGTGTTACCCAAATCAAACTGTTTTTGTGAGATAACCTTAAATTAAATGAATAATCAACAATTCAACGCAATTTGTCAATATTGAAGTTTATTATTGTATGCTCTTAAGAGTAAAATAGAATAAAAATTATATAAGTTCCTTCACAACCTATATTATTTCAATCACTGGGCATTTACTCATCAATAATAAGAAAAACACCTTACTTTCTAAATGGCTTAATGTGTCAAAGTGTACGTAGACTGATCAAACACAGAAAAGGAACTCTTAAGAAAATGATTTTATTTAAAGTTTTTAAAAAAGGTATCGTTTAAGAATAAAAATATACACTGCTGCGTGCGTGATACGTTTCCAAAAAAAGAAGATTAATGCATATTAATTTCGCGTTAATTTTTATTAATGCTATCATTTCAGCTATATATTTTTACTTTCACAGTGCAATTTTGTTCCCAAATATAGAAGGTGAAAAAAATCTCTCACGCGCCTTCAAATGAATAACAAAATCATTATCATTCTTCTGCTCTTATCTTAATTACTTTGGATTGACGCTATATATTACCCTGCTTCCATCGTACATGTTGCAAAAGTTACTAGCAATAGTCTTATGACTGGCCGTCTGCCTGACGTTACCCTCCTTGAGAATGTAATTGTTTACCTGACGGCATCAGGTGGAGTTGGCTCAGGTCCATGAAGCTCTTAGTCGTCGTTTACGACATCCACGAGCGAAGTAAGGGTTAGTAGTATTCATGGCCGCTACCACACAGCAATGGATAACAAAATATATTAAGGATATGCTTACGAGCAGTGCGGTAGTGACGAGGACACGGTGCAACATACGCTCGAGGTATGTACGAGCTAGGACGGGCAGCGCCGTGACCTCGTCGCTGTCATCAGTGCCGACCTGACGCTGTCGGCTGTCATGAAAGCGATGATCGGCAGCGGCATGAAAGCGATGATCGGCAGCGGCAGTCAGGAACTGGGACGCGGTCGCCGCCTTCTGCGAGGCTGTCATCTCGCAGAAGGAGGCCGGGAGGATTCACTTGACACGGGCCGCCACCGGCGGCCGGGGCGGTGCAGGTGCGAATATCTGCGCCTAATGCCGCCCTAACCCAGTCTCCGGGTGATTGGACCGGGGAATTTTCCGATCACCCGAGGCCACCACGTGAGGCCACCACGTGAGGGCTTGTTCACCCTTGCGGATTCCTCTCGTGTCGACGCCCCGACCGCTTTCGCCGTCGGGGCGTCGACACGAGAGGAACCCGCAAGGGTAAACCGCCAGGCGGGCCACTGAAGACAAAGATCGGGTACCGGTGGCCCGCCCGCACTGTGAAGAGAGGTGTTTGCAGGGTGGTTCCATGGAGTTGCGCACCGCCTCTTCTATCGCCCCGGACCGATTTGTCAGGGCGCGACCACATCCATGGTTCACCATGCAAAAAAAAAACAAATATATCTGTGATAAGACAAGAATAATTCAAATTGTCACCTTCATGTATTTTTCAGAAGAGTCGTAGGAACTGACTCAATCACCAGAATAATGGACAGCAGCCTTCTCTTGGGATACTTATGCATTACTGCGATAGTTAACCTACCTGACAAGCATAGGTATTACAACATTATATCCAATAGAGGACGTCGGAAAGCTGATGGAAGAATTAATCTTTAACGAGCTTTAAGTAAACTCTAAATAGTTTTGAATAGAAATTCAGTATAAATTGAAAGACAATGCAGGTAAATTATTGTTCAACATATGAATTGCTGAAGATGATGTAAGATACTTGTTCATCTGGTTACGACTTAAGAATACAATTAGGTACCCTCTTGCTTACCCGTGTGTGTCGTACAAGACGATTAAGGTATATGATATACATATTTGAATTTTTTTTTGGGACTAATCCCACCACACATTCCCACCATTGTAGCTCCTGTAAGCCAGGATCCACAATGGTCACTATAAATGACACCAAGGTTTGACCCTCAGGCAGTCCCGGGATATGATTTTAATTGTCTTGGGACCAGCAACAAATTTAATTAGAAAAGGTTAAAGAGGAGGAGTTGGAAAGAGTGATTCCACTTCCCTCCTAGGCAAAGCGGGAGACAGGAAAACAAAATGACTAGTCAGCCAAAAATTAAAGAGGTGTACGACTACGATAAGCGCAACCGTACGGCACCACGGATACGGAAGAGCTTAACGGGGCCTATATGTGAGCGTTAAGATTGATTGCTACAGTAGGTATGGCAGAAACGCATGAACGCACGGAAATTTTCTCGAGTTGCCACAAGGTCCGTATAGTATACTACTCCACAGGTAACTTGCAAACTGTTTAACATAAGGTTACGCTCGTTTCGCCAGAGATCGCACTCCCAGAGAATGTGATGTGCTGATTGTTCATACTCATGGTCAGCTGTGGAACATTGACATAGTGGTGAAGGTACGAGTTTAAAAGAAAATAATTTACTTTTAAAGTTGCCATGTCCAGTTAAAAAAAATGATATACATATAATAACAATACAAGACAAATGTAACTTGATATAAAACCCTATGCCAATTCATGTAATCAGCGTGGTATAGTATGCCACTTACTCTCCCATTACGACGAAGGTCTGAGGCCAGAAGTTACTGCCTGGTAAAAAGGCGCTTAGACTCGTTTTTCTAATTCATAACCAAGACAAACGCTTACCAAAAGTATCCATCATAATAAATAAAATAACAGACTAAGAAAATTTATTAGCACACTCGTATTACGATATAAATGAGGGGACAGATAGCGAAGCACTGGCGTTGAACAAAATTTCAATTATATCAGTGGAAGAACGCAAACGGGGCGAGCTTCCTCCCGCTACGCCCGACGCCTTCACCCAGAAGTTTCTGTTTACATTTTGTTAACGGAATGAGAATTTAAAACGAAATTTCTTAGCAACAAACATGCGTTAAAAGTCAACGTGAAAAGTCAAGAGAAATAGTTGTACCGTAAAGTATTCTACATAACATTCAAATGTTACGTCATTAAACATGTGTTGTTAAAAAAATTGGACGAGTTTTACATTTCATAGGAATTTAATAGCACGGACTGCACACAACAGTGTTGTTCTAAGTAGTGGTTTGCAGCTCTGAGAGTTAGGTTGAAGAATAATAATAATCTCATACATGAAAATTCTGCGATTTAAAAATTAAAAATTTATTGTTATTTTTGTTTTGCGGCTGGCTATGGAGTGATCACGCCCCGCTAAATCCGACCGGGGCGACAGAAGAAACGGCGTACGACCCAATAGACCCGCCCTACAAGTACTTCTCTCACGCAGAGCGAGCGAGCCACCGGAACCCGGTCTTTGTCTTCGGTGGCCCGCCTGGCGGTTTACCCTTGCGGGTATCCTCTCGAATAGTTATAAACCGTAATACAAACATTCAACACTTAATGCATTATTTTTTATTAAAAAGTGAATATTTTATAGATGTATGATAAATTCTGTTTTTATCTAAGTAATACCTTTCAGGTTATGTGACTAGTTTATATATGAAAATTTATCTAACACGTGATTACCATGTTCAAAGATACTACTAGAAAATTTCTGAAGGGGATCATATTAATTCTCAACTAAGGAGCTAAACTCTATTACATATAGTAACCCTATATCAGACCAAAGTAACCTGCCATTGAATTTTTTTACGTATTTTCTTCTTTTGTTTTAAAAATAAGAACAGAAAAGGGAAAGGAGATGGAAGAGAATGGCATATTATATTTTATCTCTTTTACCTACGTAAGTATTATAAAAATATTGCTAATATATAGTTTCTAATTATTATGTCATATAAAACCCTATATGATAGATAGTCTAAATATGAGAAGTCGTATTTTTTTTTTACTTTTTCATTAGAATCGAAAATTTATATTTAGTTTATTTTCATAACTCTTAATTGGACTCAAAACAACTTCAGATCTTATAAAATATAATATTAAATATACTCACAGTATACAATTTTTTTTTTATTAGTTTTTCCTCGAAAATAAAACAAGTATTTCTGCAATGGCTACTAAATCTTTATACAGTAAACAATCTAGATACGATGACTAGTTTATATTTCATCACAAGGGACACACATAGGTCGTTAAAACTTTTTGCTAAGATAACTAAGTTACCAGTTTTCTTTACGAAAGTTTATAATAAAAGTTCTTTTTTATGTTACTTTTTTCAAGAATTCTTAGCATGATTTTTATGCTAAGAATATACGTGTAATGTCTTTGAGTAATTAAGGAAAATAGATAATTTTTATATTATAACATTAAAATTATTTTATCCTTTAAGTTATATTATGAAATATAAATTAACACATTATATAAACATATAATATACGTAATAATAAAAAAGGTAATATACCTATATATACGTTCACCTATCAGCTTATTGAAATCTAATTTAGTTTATATGTGCTTTAATTTCATAATCATCACGCTGCCAGGTGAATAAATAATTCCAGTTACTTTCAATACTTTCTGCAAAGATTACTACTTTATATTCTTCCCTTATTACTCTCCTGACTTCCTTGGTAAAGAAAGGTTAAAACATTGTATTTTAAATCCTTCAAAACATTTAACATATAACAACATCAACCCACGTCTTCGTCTTGAGCAGTATCATGATTCATGTTTAGAGTTATTTAATAGTAGTATAATTGCAAAAGTAAAAGTTTAATGTCTGATTCTTCACCATTTACATGTTAGACTGCGATCGCAGGAGGTAACAACTGCCTCTAATCTATCCACCCGTAACCTCATCTGATCTTTATTTTCACCACAAGAGAAATATGATATAATTAACTCCAAAAACTAAATCAATTCAAACTCTAAATAGCATAAATCATAAACACCATCTTAACACATATGCGTCCCATTGTTAAGATCGAGATTCCTCCATAATGTAAAGGAAATTGACATACTATACCACGCCGGTCAGATAAGTTAATATAGAGTATTATATTAAACTTTTCTTCTTTTTCTTAGATGTTATTTGTAAATGGTATCCCTCAGTCATCTTTTACATTACGTATGATAATGAATTAAAAAAAAAAACCGTGTGGTGACGGAGTAAGAATACAATTCACTACCCCCTTTCTTACCCGTGAGCGATCATATGAGACGACTAAGGGATAGAAATCGCATATAACAACTATGCAAGAGAAGGAAAACTTGAAACAAAACCCTATACCAACACGCCTGACCAGCGTAGTATAGTAGGTCAATTTCCCTCCCATTGCGGAGGAGGCTCGAGCCCAACAGTGAGACATATATGAGCTGAGACGATGATGACGATAAAAAATGTTTTAAATATCAATATTGCGAGATTTAGAAGGTTTTCCTCTAAATAAATTATACTATAAAGTTATTGATAGTCCCCTGCTATCTGAGAAATTATAAAAGTAAACACTTAACAGCAACAAATGATTTCAATTTGTGAAGTTGCAAGCAGAAAATCTTTCATACATTATTCAAGTAGTTAAAGGATTTATTTGGAATGGGAAAAGTTACGGGTCCAGATACTACCAATTACTTAAGCTAATTAAATGGTTGTTTTCCTCGATCGTAACATCAGCATACTTTTTGCTTAATGAAGCGAGCAATAAAATACCTCATGATCATTAGGGTTGCAAGATATTTTCTTAAATAAGTTATTAAACGTCACTTGAGGTGTGACGAGAGTACTACTTTTACGTTAGACAATTGCATGGTTATTTGCCTTTTTTGCTATTATACTATGTCCGTATAACATTAAGGCCATCTGAGATGACAGCAAGATAGCATGGGAACCCATAAATCGTTCTTTTGAGTTAACCTTCTTGATCTACTATCTATCTCGATTTATTCCCTCTTTAGATCTACTGCCTGAGCAACGTCCTGATTCATTTAGGCCGTTACACGTGAATATATGTCATCCATCCGTTTACCCGCAGCCTCGTCTGGAGTGATCTATACCCAGAGTTTATAGAGTGACACAGCGGTCTCTCTCTCTCTCTCTAAGAAGCAGTAAGGTTTTTACCTGACTGCTTCTTAGAGAGAGAGAGGGAGCCATCTACTTCCGTGACATTACCGTCGCAGAAAGTAACAACCGTGTTCCGGTTTCTATCACTGTCGGTTATCATCCTAACTACGATCCAGAACAAAGATGATTATTAGAAGTTCATGATGAAATTTTGCCCTTAGATGTCATAAAAGACGACCAAGGGATACAACATGCATGTATATTCTAGATTTTTATATTTTTTATTATTAATTGAAAAAAAAAACGAATATTTTCTTTTTTGAAATAAAACTACTTTTACGGATTCTATCGCGTTTGTATTTGATTTATAATTTCCCGACGTTTCGAACACTTTACAGTGATCATGGTCACGGGAGGACTGAGGTGTCTTACGTCCAATATGTCATTGTTATTACAGAAATTTATTTATATCTACCCTATAAGATATTAAATTTTGACCCACATTTCTATACAAAATTAATACAATTCATTGCCAGTACAAAAAGAGAATGATTCTATATATAAAATTTATGTTGTTTATGATTTGTTATTATTAAGGTATTTAATTTATGATAATTATTATTGTGGCAATTTTACAATTTTTAGAAAACTAACAAAAACTATTCAGCTACTACCGAATCGGAACGCGGCCACTCTGAGAAAGATCCGGCGAGAAAACTCAGGAGGCATGATACTAATTTTATTGTTGAATTTTTGAGTGGCGGCCTACTTTATCTTACTAAAAATTAATTAAATTAAAATTTAACTATTATTGTGGGTCAAATCTATACAATAAGTGCTCACAGTGTCTTGCAGTCTTGTGGTGGTATTCTTAGTTTTATTTTTAATTAAGTGAATAACAGGATCCCAGCTTGATGATAAGCTTCTTTTTTATTTATTTTTATAATTTACTAGTTTTTTATCCATCCATTATTCATCAACTTATCGATGACCACTGGAATATATAAACCTCTTCAAGAGGCTATAATCCTATAATCTCAACAATACTTATTAAGTATGTTTATGATCGTGGTTTCTGTTATGTATTTACCAGCTGTCCATTTTCTTGATCATTTCTTAGCCGACCAAAAAGAAATCCATCATCATCGGTGAAATAATAGTATATCGTAGAAGTGACTTAAGCAAATTTCTATCTTTTATATTATTAGTTTTATTTTAACGTTTTGATTATGGTTTGCTTTAATGGTACCTATTTGTTTGGTCATGCTCTTTAAAGGTGTCTGCTTGCGATAACTACCTGGACCGGGTTTCTCCCTTGCCTCGTATGTAGTTTAAAGGAATAGTGGTTGCTTCTCTAGTCAAGGTCGTAATCAGTTGCCGCTTCTAAGATATAGTCTAGCCATATTCTTTTGCATTATATTCTAAAAAAAATATAATTTCAAAAAGATCATACTGGAGATGATACTTTTTAAAAATGCCTACAATTTTATATCATCATCATTTCAGCCTATCATCGTCCACTGATGGACTTAGGCCTCTCTCATGTTACACCATAGAGTGCGATCCTGTGCCGCCTGCATCCAACGTCCAAAGTTTTATATAAAAAGCGTAAATTAAAAAAAAATATAAAGGTCCCGCTGAGTTTGTAGATAGATTTCTTAGTGAATGAATACGGTACCCATGGATAGGTTATTGGTATTGAATTAATTTAAGATAAACTACAAAATTAACAATATGGACACGCCTATACTGGGTTTATAAGTTAAAAATGATTTGGATATACAGAGTATCAAAATTTAAATAAGTCGCCAGTTTTGTCGACAAAGAAATGTGTTTTGACAACCCTAGTCTAAAACAGAATTGCAATCTCCAGATGAGTTCGGATCTCACGAGCTCCCGCTATTTTAAAAGATAGATTCAGATAAAATTGTTCACTTTTCCAATAGTTGACGTCTTCGATTAAATAAATTACTTTGATTTGAGAGATGACCGAATGCTTATTATGTATATGTATTGTTATAATGTTCTAAATAAATAAGTATTTTTACCGTAAACTGGATAATTAGATTATCTCTATACCAAAATCACAGACTCTTAGAATGATGAATTTATAAAATCATCTTTTATTAACTATCCTGACTACCGAGCATAATCAACAATAATCATTATTATGACGTTATCCTCCTTTGTCGTATATCAGTAGTTGATTTTAATATTCTGGTGAACGAAAAATAGATGGAGTATTAAGAACTTGATCTAGAATTAATATGTTTGCCATTGTAGATTATAATTATATGCTAAAAAAAGTCGTTAAAAGCTCTAAACAAATCATGTTACAGCAGATTATTATTACAAGAAAAATTACTTATCACAACAATTTCTCAAGAACATATCTAGGGCAGCACAAAATTAACAAAGCTACACGGAAATGGTCAACAACCCATAACGGTTGATGACAGCCCACGAGCGTCAATGCCAAACAAAGGTAAACTGGACCGCAAAAGTGCTTGCGTATGGGCTAAATGAAAATGTAAGTTACATTTTTCAAATAAATTAATGAAATGTAATTATGGTATAAACTTTTTTAAGTTTATATAAATCTGAATTTTAAAGTTTAAAATCGACAACTTTATTTACAGTCTTTTTTAAGTCTAATTTCCACAGCCCGCTGAAATCATAACTTCGAGTGATTCCTAATTTTATGAAAAAGTCTGTTGTTTAATTTCATTTAAATGAATGATTTTATGAAAATGAAAGATAACACAAAATATAGATATTTTAAGAATGTGAAACAAAATTTAAAACATCTTTATTGTTTACGTCCGCTATCGACTTAAAACTTGTTAAGTCCAAAACCACAGTTAACGATTGACCGATCTACATTACACCAGATGGCGTATCTTCACAACCCAGTGAGTTTTAAGAAAGCGAACTGCTTGCATTTACCTAAATATATATAGCAAATACTTTCTTCCAATAAATAAATAAATTTGGATACTTTTTTTTTTTTTTTGGGGGGATGGGTTACTGTCGGCGCACTCCTCGCCCCACTCCATTCGGGGTGACAGAGGGGCGTAAGCGCGCACACCCGTAACCCACCCATGAACCTCGCCTTCGTCGTTGGACCGGCCACCGGAGCAGCGTGAACTTGTCATCAGTGGCCGGCTCGACGAAATACCCCCTGAGTGGTACCCTCTCCTTGAGCGACGTCCCCCACCTCGAGGAGGACGTCGGTCTTTTCCTCGTGGTCAGCCTCTCGGCGGGTGACGGACTAATTCCCCGGTCCAGTCACACGCGGCCTCGGCCAAATATAGATACTAAAATGACATTCAACTTCAAACTTAAAACTTCATTATGATTACAATAAAACTATACACTGAAACTCGAATTTTAAACACTAGAAAAGATCATGGTTTTTTTTTTATAATGTTATCTAATATAAATCTTCACAGGATTTAAAGTTTTACGCAATGATACTTTAAGTTCTAAGCAACATGACCAAACTTTCGTCTTCATGTTGTGAATATAAGCTCTACCACACAATTGTCTTATGTTGGCTACAAAGTAGAGAATTTTATTATTTAAATTTTTCAGCAAGTACAGACACGCTATGCAGCTTATTGTGATAGATAAATAGATGTATCAGAGTAAAATATATAATACAATGCTGCAGAAATACAATATATTATTATAGTATTTCTATAGCATAGAATATGTAGAATGTATAAGATGCGAAAAATGATGGGGAACCCGGATACAACTATGTGAGTTACTGTAGAAAGGATATTGTGAGCATAAATTGGTTATGTAGAGTCCTTAATATCATCATCATTATCGTTTGCGTAATATATTCTTCCCCTACATAAACATAAATGTAATATGTTAAATAAAATATGTATTACATCAATTATTCATTGATGAGTGATACTGATTACAGACTTTCCGTGTGGTGACGGAGTAAGAATACAATTCACCACCCCCTATCTTACCCGTAGGTGATCGTACGAGACGACTAAGGGATTAAAACGCATATAACATCTATGCAAGAGAAGGAAAACTAGAAACAGAACAAACAGTTAATACTAGATTATAGCTGTGACGTTATATTTGAATCGACTCTAATATGTTGAAAGATAATCAAACTACAATAAATTTGGCAAAAAAGAAAAACAAAGTATAAACAGATTGAAATACATGATGGCTGTCATGTTTATATAAGCAGCATTTTATGGTTTATCGATGAAGCATTTATGGGGAGTCTATGTCGTTTTTGAATACATTAAGTACATACTTTATCATTGCATTGGGTCATAAATTATTTTATATATGGAGTCGAGGTCGATGCAAAAGTCTGATGTTGAAGCTGAAAGTTTAAGTACCACTAAAACTGTCGTATATATAAATGAAAGGTAACAGGTTCTATCTACTATGTAACAGGATTTAAGTTAGATTTATGAAATTAATTCTAATATGGCAACGCCAACATTGTACTTATCCACATATGTTGCAAGGATTTGAATAAATAATTTAATGCAAACATATTGAGAAATATCCGTGTGGTAACGGAGTAAGAATACAATTCACCACCCCCTATCTTACCCGTAGGTGATCGTAAGAGACGACTAAGGGATGTAAAACGCATATAACATATACGCAAGAGAAGGAAAACTCTAAACAAAATCCTATACCAACACGTCTGACCAGCGTGGTACAGTAGGTCAATTTCCCTCCCATTACAGAGGAGGCTCGAGCCCAACAGTGGGTCATGTATGAGCTGAAATGATGTTGATTATCATATTGAAAAAGTAATTAAAATACTCTACTTTGGCTTAGTCTATAAATGGAAATCTGTTTAAAAATAATTAATATCTGAATCTGCTTGTTACGGTATCACCATGATTCTACGCACATTCAAATCCTCCTTATAACTAAACTTCCTCAGATCGTATGGGTTTTTCATCACTTCGGACGATAAGAGTTAGGGAAAAAAGAGCGGAAATGAATCAGCACGCACGTTTATATTTTATAACTAGCTTTTGCCCGCGACTTCGTCCACGCAGAAGTCATCTCTGACAGAGTTAAATAGAAAAAGTAATGCAAGGTGTTGAAGGTTTGTCGCTAGGACGATAATCAACAGCGTCAGAAACTGGGATGCGGTCGCCGCCTTCTGTGAGTTAGTTGTCTAACGGAATTAAGTAATAGGGTGGGTTCGAGAGAAATAAACTCTAGGTTGACACGCTCTATCGTCGGTGCTTTGGGCGGCTCATGCGTAAGTATCTGTATTGAGGTTCACTGCATGAGGGCTTCGACTCGAGATGATACCCGGTTGCGGTGGCCCGCCAACGCAACGTAGATGTACGGGTACGGCACGCATGTGTCTATATACCATAGCCGGTCACTAAAGAAAAAGGTGGTTCAAAAATCTATTCATTCTACTAATTATATTGCCATTAATATACTATTTACGGTAAGACCATGTGATAAAAATATAATTATCGCCACCATTTATTTGACTGTTTTGTTTCACCAGCAGAGTTGCGACCTCGTTAGATATGATTTATTATTTGAGTTATAGAGTGAACATTTTTGAAGCTAAACTTAACCTGTATCTTAAACCATTAAGCAAGAACCTATTGCCGCCCACTATGTGTATCGTGTGAGCTCTCACGCCACTGATTGCCACGACGGCACTGGTGCGGGGTTGATGGAGAGGGGAGAAAAACACGTGTTCATTTATTTTTACCGAAGAACACTTTACTGCTTTGTTACACCCCCTTAGGGGCAGAATTCATAAAATCCTTTCATATCGAATCTCTGTCATAGATAAAAACTTGCTTCAAAATTTAATGTTTCTAGCTTTAATAGTTTCGGCTTGGCGAAAATAAGTCGATCAACCCCTTTCACATGCCTAATTTACACAACCAGAGGGTGAAAATTGACAAATGCCGGATATTACCCAAGAATATTTGATTCGACTCATAATTTGAAAAGAATCAATAAAGATTTTTTTCTCCCCATACAAACTTTGCCACTCAATCCTCTTAGGGTTATTATATAGGGGTACGATCCCAGAAACCTCCACGCGGTGTACCCTGGGTGCGGGCGTCAAACTGTCGCCCGTAGCGAATATCTGCGCGATTTCGCTCCTTACTCTACTACAATAGTAGTAGAGGTTATAGGACGCGAAATACTGGGACGGGCTCAGTCACTCATTCATTTGAGGGCTGGGCAGGCATATGCCACCGCCCACATATCGTAAACCTGATTCTTTGCTTGTCTTAGTTTCAGGAGCGAGGGTCTTGGCTTAACCGCCCGGACCGCGAGGAAGACAACCTCTATAAAGAATTACCCAGAATCTTAAGTTCTGGCGTGCGGCGAGAAGATGCATGGCAGATGGGGTATTCTGTTCTTAGCACGCTCCAGCCAGGGTACCGGCTGCCCCCCTGGTTGGTAAATGTAGGCTTGCCCGGGTACAGGGATCTCTGCCCGGGTCGACGGAATGTATCTCCCATACTCGTGGGATTCATTATGGATACTGGACATTTAAAAATTAATAACGACGGGGATCACAATGATTCCCACCTCAAGGCCTTGTCAAGCCAAAGCAAAACTGACACAAACGACGCCTCGTCCTCGCGACTTGAGGCGTCCGCCGAGGGCCCGGCACCAGCAAAAGAGGCCCCAAAGAGGAGGAAGAAGAGCAGGCGGATGCTAACTCCGCTTGGCGAGCGCGCTAAACGGCGCGCCAACCGCCTTAAGAAGGAGAGGGAGGCGCTGGAGACCGCGGCACGCCGTGAGACCAGCGTTCCCAGCGACGAGGGCGGCACAATTGCCGCAGAGCCGTCGCATACGGATGGTGGTAGCGCCGCAGGACTGCCGCGGAGGGAGAGCGGCGGCGGGTGTGTGTCCCGGGACGAGGGCGACGATGTCGCAGAGCCGTCCAAAGAGGGGACGAGAAGTGGCAGCTCAACGGAGCTGTCGAGTGACGAGGGCGGATCTACCGCAGAGCCGTCGCGGAGTGAGGGTGGCAGTAAAGCCGCAGGGCCGTCGTCGGAGAGCGCCAGAAGCTCCGACACCGACACGGCCTTGGAAAAGTCTTCGGACGAGGGCGGGAAGGCCGAAGAGCCGTCCGACGAGGAGGTCGGCCGAAGCCGGGACGAGGGGCCGTTTAGCATGGAGGAGGGCAGCTCGGCTGCCGAGGCCGCCGAGGAGTCTGAGCCGCACACTGCGGCGAAGGCTCTGACGGCGGCCATAAATGTCAGGGAGAGGGAAGAGGTCCTCCCCCCGAGTGTCCGCAAGCGCCCCCTGCATAAGGGCGGCAGCTCCGACTCGGAGGGGAGTGTCGTCATGCCTCCTCCTAAGGTCCCCACCGCGCGTCGTGGGCGTAGAGGTCGTGGGTCGGCGGTGGCGGCGAGGCCGGTTCCGGGACAAGCCGATCAAGGAGGTGAGGTGGCGGCCCTGCAGGCCGCGAACGCCCGCCTCAGTAGGGAGGTCTCCGGCCTGCGGGAGCGCAACCGGAAACTTGAGTCGGAGTTGTCGGCGGTGCGGAAGGAGAACCGCGGGTTGGCCAAGGACATGGCTGACCTGCGGTCTCAATTTGCACTTTTAGTGCCAGCCGCGCCGCCGACACCGGTTTCGCCGCCGAAACGGGTTTCGCCGGGGAGGGCGGGCCCGTCCTCTGCGCTCGTAGTAACACCTACGTCCGTGGCGCCGCCTGCGCCCGTGGTGCCTGCTGCGCCGGTTGCGCCTGCGGCGTCGGCCGTGAGCGCCGCCAGGAAGCGCGGAAGGCCCAAGAAGGGGGAGGAGCCGCTGCCTGCGGTGCACGGTGTGCCGGAGGAGGCGATGCGCGTCATCTTCGCCAAAATTGAGTTGATGATGGACGCGCGCATCCAGGCCGTGGCGGATCGTCTTCCGCCCGAGGCACCCCTCCGACCGCCGCTCGCCGCTGACAAGGCGAAGCGGCCGCAGGCGCCAGCCCCCGCCTCGCTGCCATGTCGGGGTGGCCGCGTGGTGACCTACGCCGCGGCCGTAGGCGGGCCCAAGGGGGCCAAGAGGAAGGCTGGCACGGTGCCGGCTCCCGCTATGGCTGGGCAGTGGCCGGCGCCAGCGGCTACACTGCAGGCTCCGGCTGGCGCACCCGCGACTGTGCCTGCTGCGCCCAGCGCTGCCGCCAGGCTCGAACTGGGCTGGCAGGTGGCTGAACGCAGCAGGAAGGCGCGCGGCCAGAAGCGGAGAGCGGCGGCCAAGAGTGCCGCTGTGGCCGCCGCTCCCCAGGCGGGAGGCGGCAAAGGGGGAAAGAGGTCGCGCAGGGGCCTCAAGTCGCCGAAGACAGCTGCGGTCATCATTACCGTGTTGCCTGAGGCGGCTGAGAGGGGCCTCAACTATGAGGCCGTCCTAAGACGCGCCCGGCGGGAGCTGGACGTCTCCGACATCGGAGGCGTTGAGGCAAGGACCCGCAAGGCTCGGACAGGGGCTCGTATTCTCGAGTTCCCTGGGGCCGAGGGCGTCAAGGTGGCCGATAGTGTGGCCTTGAAGCTGAGGGGGCTGTTCGGGCCGGAGGATGGAGTCCGAATCGCCAGGCCCGTCAAGTGCGCAGAGATGCGCCTCACGGGTTTGGACGATTCCGTGACGGTGGAGGACGTTCAGGAGGCCATTGTGGCGTGTACTGGATGTGCCTCGGACACTGTCCGGATTGGCACCATCCGCCCTGGTCCGGGCGGTGTCGGTGCTGTCTGGGTACAATGTCCGGTGGAGTCGGTGAAGAAATTGGCCGACTCAGGCAGGCTCCTCGTGGGCTGGAGTTCGGCGCGGGTAACCGTGCTGGAAACCCGGCCCGCGAGGTGTTATAAGTGCATGGCGGTCGGGCATACCCGACCGACGTGTCGCAACTGCTTCGACTGCAGCGGGTTATGCTTCCGCTGCGGTCAGGCTGGACACCAGGCGGCATCGTGCTCTGCGGTGCCCCACTGCCCCGCGTGTGCGGCAGGCAATAGGCCTGCCAAGCACCGCATGGGCTCTGGGGACTGCAGACCCCCGGCATCGGCCCCAAAGGGGCGGGGCGGCCCATCGACCGGGCCTGCGCCCGCTCCGAGCGCGACCCGATCGCCCGTTAGCACGGAGGAGGAGACGATGGATACAGTCTGTTAATGGACCACGAATCCATCCGTCTCCTCCAAGCCAATCTCAACCACTGCGCCGGTGCGCAGGATGTTTTCCTGCAAGCCATGGCGGAGTGGTTGATAGGAGTAGCCGTAGCCGCGGAGCCGTACGTGGTGCCCGACCGACCTAACTGGCTGGGTAGCACTGACGGCACTGTGGCAATCGTCGCCTCCACGTTGTGGCCTTCGCCGTCTCTGACCCTTAGGGACAGGGGCGTCGGATACGTCGCGGCGGAATGGGGAGAGATTACGCTTTTCGGAGTCTATCTCTCCCCTAACAGGAGCGTGACTGATTTCGGGACCTCCCTCACCATCTTGGAGGCCTCGTTACGGCGACTGGCACCGCGCCAAGTCTTCGTTCTGGGGGACTTCAACGCCAAGTCCATGGCGTGGGGGTCCCCCGCGACGGACGACCGAGGACGGGCGGTCGAATTGTGGGCGGCGGCACTGGGCCTCTCTTTGTTGAACAGGGGCTCGGTGCAAACGTGCGTGCGTCAGCGGGGCGGGTCGATAGTGGACTTGTCGTTCGCTAGCCCCATTGTCGCCGCACGCGTGAGGAGCTGGCGCGTCGCTGAGGAGGTTGAGACCCTATCGGACCACCGATATATCCGGATAGAGGTCTCCCAGACCCTCCCGACGCCCAGCAGGGGTCACGGGGCGGACGGACGTTCCGCGTTCCCGCGATGGGCTGTGGGTCGTTTGGACCGGGACCTGCTGGCGGAGGCAGCCATCGTTCACTCGTGGCTGTCCTCTGCCCACCAGTTGGACGGGGTGGACGCCGAGGCTGGCCGCATCCGCAATGCTTTGACGCAGATTTGCGATGCGGCCATGCCCCGTGTGCGGTGTCTGCCCCCGAAGAGGGCTGTCCACTGGTGGTCCCGGGAGCTGGCGGATCTTCGGGTCGCGTGTATACGCGCCCGAAGGGCCTACACCCGCAGCCGGCGGCACCATCGCGACGAGGAGCGGGAGAGCCGGCTTTACGAGGGCTACCGCAATGCGCGGTCGGCCTTCAGGCTGGCCGTCCGTACCGCCAAGGACGTCAGTCGGCAGGAGATGTTGGATGGTCTCGATCGTGACCCCTGGGGTCGCCCCTATCGCGCAGCGCTGAGTAAGCTCCGCGCGCGGGGCCCTCCCCTCACCGAGACTCTCCAGCCCGGCCTCCTCACCAGGGTCGTCGAGGATCTGTTCCCGCGACGGGCGGAACACACGCCCCCGGTCATGGCTCCGCCAGACACCGACCGGGAGGCCGACGATGACAGTGTTCCGCCCAT
The DNA here is from genome assembly GCA_905163515.2 of Lymantria monacha. Lineage (NCBI taxonomy): Eukaryota > Metazoa > Arthropoda > Insecta > Lepidoptera > Erebidae > Lymantria > Lymantria monacha. Next base: position 18,085,431 of record LR991094.1, on the reverse strand, counting down.
CACGGAACCCGAGATGGGGGCGGCGGTGGCGCGCATGCGCGGAAAATCCACCGCCCCCGGGCCCGACGGTGTTCCCAACCGCGTGCTGGCCCTGGTCCTCGACCACCTGGGTCTCCGCCTCAGGGGGCTGTTCGACGCGTGCTTAGCGTCGGGGCGGTTCCCTGGGTGTTGGAAGGAGGGGAGGCTGGTGCTCCTGCCGAAGCCGGGACGGTCTCCAGAGTCGGCCTCGGCCTACAGGCCCATCGTGCTGCTCGACGATGCGGGCAAGCTATTGGAGAGGGTGCTGGCTGCCCGCATCGAGCGGCACCTCGTCGGCACGGGGCCCGATCTGTCGGATGCCCAGTTTGGGTTTAGGAGGGGTCGTTCGACGATCGCGGCTCTGTTGCGCCTGAGGGACGTGGCGACTGAGGCCGTCACCGGCGGGGGAGTGCTGTTGGTGGTGTCCCTGGACATCGCCAACGCATTCAATAGTCTGCCATTTAGCTGCGTCAGGGAGGCGCTCCGATATCACGGAGTGCCAGTTTACCTGAGGCGGCTAGTGGCAGACTATTTGGAGGGGCGCAGCGTCCTCTACACCAACCGAGTAGGGGACGTTGTGCGAACGCCCATGACGTGCGGTGTTCCGCAGGGGTCGGTCCTCGGACCCACCCTGTGGAACATCGGCTACGACTGGGCGTTGAGGGGGAGCCTCCCGCCCGGGCTGGGCGTGATATGTTACGCCGACGACACGCTCGTCACAGCCCGTGGTGGGACGCTGGAGGAGGCGGCAAGCCTGGCGACTCTCGGCACCGAGGAGATCGTCAGGCGGATCGGGGCGCTGGGGTTGAGGGTGGCCCTGGACAAGACGGAGGCCCTCTTGTTCCATGGGCCCCGCATGGGCCCTCCCATCGGCGTCTCGATCACCGTCAATTCGGTTGATATCAGCATCCGGGCCCATATGAGGTATTTGGGCCTGGTGCTCGACGGGCGATGGTGGTTCCGGGAGCATTTCCGCAGACTCGCTCCACGGCTCGTCGGCGCGGCGTCCGCCCTATCATGGCTTATGCCGAATGTGGGCGGACCGAGCGCTACCTGCCGACAGCTGTACGCAGGGGTCATCCGGTCGATGGCCCTGTACGGCGCACCGGTGTGGGCGGGATCCCTGACCGTCCGACTCAGGGCTCTTCTGTGGCGACCACAGAGGGCCATGGCGGTCAGGGCCATACGCGGGTACCGCACGGTGTCGACGGAGGCAGCGTGTCTATTGGCCGGGACCCCTCCATGGGACCTGGAAGCGGAAATGCTCGCCGGTTTGTATCGGCGGATGTTGGGGGTGCGAGCGGAGGGCGGTGTGGTCTCGTTGAGGGAGCACACCGCCTGGCGCGTCGACGCCCGCCGCGACATCATTGCCCGTTGGGCAGTCCGGCTGGAGAGGCCTCGGTTCGGTGTGCGGACCGTGGAGGCCTTCCGGCCGGTGCTGATGCAGTGGCTAAATCGGCGGCACGGGGTGCTCTCCTTCCGACTGGTGCAGGTTTTGACGGGGCATGGATGCTTCGCCAAATACCTGCACACGGTCGTAAGGAGGGAGAGTACACCGTCCTGCCACCACTGCGATTGCGACGAGGACACGGCGCAGCATACGCTCGAGGTTTGTGCCGCTTGGGCAGAGCAGCGTCGTGAACTCGTCGCGATCATCGGTGCTGACCTGACGCTGCCGACCATCGCCAGGGCGATGCTCGACAGCGTCAGGAACTGGGACGCGGTCGCATCCTTCTGCGAGGCAGTAGTCTCGCGGAAGGAGGCGGCGGAGCGCGTGCGCGAGGAGCGTCTCCTCGACGACGCGAGCCGCCGCCGGCGACTGGGGCGGCGCAGGCGCGATTACCTGCGCCTGATGCCGCCCTAGCCGAGGCCGCGGGTGACTGGATCGGGGATTTAGTCCGTCACCCGCCGAGAGGCCGACCGCGTGAGGAAAGGCCGACATCCTACCCGAGGGGGGGACGTCGGTCGAGGAGAGGGTACTCCTCAGGGGTATTCCGTCGGGCCAACCACTGACGTCAAGTCACTCTGCTCCGGTGGTTGGCCCAACGACGAAGGCGACGTCACGGGTGGGTTACGGGTGTGCATGCTTACGCCCCTCTGTCACCCCGGACGGAGTGGTGCGAGGAGTGTGCCGACCGTAACCCGCCCCCAAAAAAAAAAAAAAAAGGGTTATTATATATTTCTTAAAATCCTTTCTTAGTAAATCTCTACGTCATATAAAGAAACCACTGTCAACATTTCAACTTGCCAGCTTCAATAATATCGGCTTGGCGCTAATGATTTAATGAGTCGTCCAACCCGCTTTCCAGGCCTAATTTACACCCCCAGAGTGTGAAAATCAATAAATGCTGAAACACGTGTTTATTTATTTTTACTGGAGAATATATGTGCGTAATTTGAAAAGAATCGATAAAAAAAAATTTCTCCGAACATTTTTTAAATTCCCATAACTTTTTTATTTATAAACTAATTGACATGAAATAAAGCCTAAATGTTAAGTGAAGCTTACCATAATATATTAGTGAAAACCGCGTCTAAATCGGAAAAGCCGTTTGTGAGATTAGCGTGCACAAACACACAGACAAACAGAGAAACAGATAAACAGACAAAAATTTTAAAAATCATTATTTTGGGTTCTATTAGTGTTGATAAAGGTCCCAGTAAGATTTTTTCTCATATATCTTCCATGTACAGACAGCGATCCGTTACATTTTTATTATTATATGTATAGATAACTGAAAAGCAACATATTCGTCATCATAATTAGAATGCGTTATCTTATCAACTAGGCAGGTTGTGGCTAGAATAGGTACAAACCTTGAAACAAAAAAGGAGGGAATATTAACGCAATAAGATTAATCAGTAAATATTCGTTGATATAAAAAATGAAGCAATTGTATTGACGAATTAATTGTACACTTATGGTACTAAACGTTTATCAAACTTTAATAAAAAGTCTTTTGCTTTATTCGATTTAATCAACACAGGTTCAATTTGATGCTTATACTCACAGCTTCGTCCAAAAAATAATCTTTTTATATTTTTAGGGAAATCGCAAAATCCGTCGACTAAGAATTACTCTCAATAACTCAAACCTTCAAGCAATTGTTTAGAAAAAAGGCAAGGCACATGTTCTAAATATAAGACCAAAAAATATGTTTATGTCTTCGGTACTTGCACAAAAACTATAATATGAAAAATCATGGATAACTTGAATCTACTTATTAACTACCAATAATGTTCCAGGCTAATGTCATTAACGGGCCACCGAAGACAAAGATCGGATACCGGTGGCCCGCTCATACGGCGAAGAGAGGAGTTTGCCTGGTGGGTCTATGGGGTCACGCGCCGTCTCCTCCATCATCCCTGACCGATTTGGCGGGGCGAGACGCATCCATAGTCCACCGCAAAAAAAAGTCTCATTAATCGACTGGAGGACCGTGATGTTTTAGATATAACCTGTTAGGTAGAAAATACTTTACGCTTATTAATTGTCTATGAAAAGTTGTATGTTGCTAAAATGTAATCAAATTGAAAAAAATAATCATTAGTAACTATAATAATAATATTTATTTGCACAAAAAATACAATTTACAAATATATCACATTCGATTGGACACAAATCAGTTTAGACCTTTAATTCGTTGGCACCTTTACTAATGTAGATATTGTATCACAGGTTCCAGAACAAATATAATTAGTATCCATAACATTGAAATGACACCAAAACTAGAAAAAATAACACGAATATTTGAACATTTCTGTGTAAATGATTCAATAATTAAGCAGATATTTAGAATATAGACCCAAAGTGCCAGTATAGTTGAGATTAATTCATGCAGAATATAGGGCAAATAGAACAGCAATTAATTACGAAGAGAGCATCATAATACCGATAAAATTACACGGATGAGACAACACGTCGGGTTGGTGCCTCGTAAATACATCACTACTATACAGCCACCGCATCAAATATACCTATTTGTACTATCATTTACTTCCCTACTAATACTGCGATTATATATATACCAGCATACTCGTATCAATTTAAAAGTATTCATTTTAGTTTTCTCTATTACGAATGGTGGAATGCAAAAAAAAAAAAATATTTTGCCTTGGGAGAATAGTGTCAACATAATATTTTTTTTTTTAACCCTAAAACTATAGTGCATATGTTGCTCTCAAATAACAATAAATAATGATATATCAGAAAAAGAACAAGCAAAACGGAAGAAAGGGTAACTCAATGGAGTTTTCCAATCTACTAGAGAGAACTCTTACTCATAATTTTCAACATCATTTCAGCTCATATATATCCCACTACTGGGCTCGAGCCTCCTCTGTAATGGGAGGGAAATTGACCTACTACACCACGCTGGTCAGACGTGTTGGTATAGGTTTTTGTTTCGAGTTTTCCTTCTCTTGCATAGATGTTATATGCGTTTTAAATCCCTTAGTCGTCTCTTACGATCACCCACAGGTAAGATAGGGGTGGTGAATTGTATTCTTACTCCGTTACCACACGGAAAAACTCTTACTCATTACTCTTTATTTTTAAGTCATCTATGGTTCAGTTGCAAACCGCTGAGCATCAGAGGCGATGGAATGGGGACTCATAATTTACCCCTCATGTAATTGAGCTGGTCAGTAGTACCAATTATTTCTATAACTCGACGGGTTACTCTTTTCTGATACGCAAGTGATTATTCTGAGCTATATATCATCATCATCATCATCACAGCCCATATATGTCCCACTGTTAGGCTCGAGCCTCCTCCGTAATGAGAGGGAAATTAATCTACTATATCGCGCTGGTCAGATGTATTGGTATATGGTATATGGGGTTTTATTTCGAGTTTTTCTTCTCTTGTATAGATGTTATATGCATTTTGTATCCCTTAGTCATCTCTTACGATTACCCACGGGTAAGATAGGGGGTGGTGAATTGTATTCTTACTCCGTCACCACATGGATAAGAGCCTGAGTATTACGTGTATCCTTTTATTTTCTACTAGCTTCTGCTCGCGTCTTCGTCAGCGTAAAATGTAAACTTTCAAAAAAAAAACTATTATACCAATAAAAGTTTCATATGTTTTAAACCAGAAAACAGAAAATAAAGGAAGGCCTCAGTGCTCAACAAGTCAACACGTGTTCGTTCGCCGTTGCTCGTTGTATCGCTCGGATCCGCTCGGCTCGCCTCCGAACGCCGCGTCGGTGCTCGCGTCGACGTCTCGGCGTCGGCGTTGGTATCGGGGCGGCTGCCGTTGTGCAGCCCGCATCCTCACCATCGGATCGCGTCGCACTGACCACAATTAAGAAGATTTCATCACCATTATAATTCATCGCACATCTGCATCAACACCACCATGAGAAGAGGTTCCGGGAGGCAGGGCTCCTACAGGGCTCATCACAAATGCCCTCCGCGCCTCGTCCCGCCGCCGCCGCAAGAGATCCCGCTGGCTGACAGCGTGTGCACCGCACCGCGTTCGCTCACGCCTCCGTTCGTCGAGCCTCAGCGCAGCCCCAGCCCGCAGCCATCGCCGCAATCAACGGCGTCTCACCAGCCGCCACGCCGCGAACGCCCTGCGTCGCCAGCGCCACGCGCGGCGAGCGCCATGGACTACGCGCCGTCCTACGCTTTCACCGCACAGCCCCCACATGGCGTGGGAGGCTACCGCACCGCCGAGTGGGCCCGGGATCAGTCCCAGCGCCCCCACCAGGCGGCAGTCTTCACAAGAAGCCGGGAAAGTCTATCCCATGCCCCGCTGGACGCAGCCTCCGCCATCTCGGCGGGCAGCTACGCACCGAGCTACCGAAGTATGGCCGCCTACACCGGCCAATCACCACCGCAGCCGCTACACAGAGAAACATCCACCGCCGCCGCAACGCAGCGACCACCTACGCCGCCCACGCCCGCACCGCGCACGCCCGTACCCGGGCCTGAGACCGGGGTAAGGCGTCGCCGCAGCCCGGAGGAGGAAGCGGAAGACGCCGCAAAACGCGTCTGCGCCGCCTACTCCGACGCCGACGCAGCTTCCATGCGTTCGTACGCGAGCGCCGTCGCCGAACGCGCCGTGCCGCGCTCGTTCGCGAGCGCCGCCGCCGCGACGGTGGCGCCACAGACGTCCAACGCGCAACCAACGCCGACGACAGCGAAGGCCCGCTACCCTCCCCTCGTGGTTGAGACCCTACCAAACTGGTCTCACCACCTAGGGGAGATTAAGAAGATTCTCGGCCGTACTGCGAACGCCCGGCCCTATGGCAAGGGCATTCGTTTTTCACCGGCCGACGAAGCAGAGTACCGCGTCGTTCAACGGTACCTGGGCGACCTCGAGCGCAGCGAGGGACTCTCGTGGTTCTCCTACGAGTTACCCTCGCGCCTCAACCTCAAGGTGGCCATACGCGGACTGCCCCTGGGGACCCCGACGCAAGCCCTCGCAGAAGAATTCGTCGAGCTCGGGTTCTCGCCCGAATATTTACGTCCTATTCGAGCGCGACGAACCCGCCCCGGCTGCCTCATCTTCGGTGAGTTTATTAAGACCCCGAACATTGCAGAGATCTACAGCGTGTCGGAGCTTCTGAACGTCCCTGGCGTCATCGTGGAGGCTTGGCGCGGCAAGCGACGGCCTGCCCAATGCCACCGATGCCAGAAGTTCCGGCATAGCTCCCACCACTGCCACCGCCCACTCGCTTGCGTGAGATGTGGCGAAGCACACTCGGCGCAAGACTGCCCACGCCCCCTCACGACGCCCGCCACGTGCGCAAATTGCGGCGGACCGCACCCGGCCAACTACTCCGGATGCCCTTCGCTGCGCCGCGAGGCGCAAAACAAAAGGGCCGGTACTCTGGCCTTCACCGGGAGGCCTAACAGAGGCCCTCCGGCCATCCCGAAGCCGGCGCAGGTCCCTGCGCAACCTCAAGCCGCCTCCCTGATGGCGGCGGCCAACCCCGCAACCCTGCGGGACGCACCACCACCGTCGGGGAAGAAACGAAACCGGCGACGTAAGAAAAAGACGCCTACTACCACCCACGATCCGCCCACGCAACCGCGGGATTACACTTCCACGGACGCCACAGTGACGCCAGCGCCCCCTCTACCCGGTGGCGCTTCAAAATCGAAGCCAAAGCCAAAGAAGACAACCTCCGCCCCCGCAGGCGTTAATACCACATTGCTTACAGCAGCCGTCAGAACTTTGCAAGAAGTTCTGCTGGCGATCGCCTCCGGCACCCCTCTTGACGATCTAGTCGCGATCGTCAATGACGGGCTCGCCGATCTGCTGGCATCCGCCGCCGATTTGATGGCGTTCGCCGGCCCCGCAGACTCCGCAAGCGCCCGTTAGAGGCGCCACCATCGCAGGTCGACGCACGGTACACCCCCGCATATTACATAATATACGGGCGGTGTTGCCGAACCGCATCGAACTCTGCGCCCAATCAGCTGCCTACACAAACAACGCCCAACACAAGAGGATGACGCCCACGCAAATCTTACTCACAGCGGGTACGGCCGTACCAAGTCACCCTTAGGGCCGCTGGTCGCTCGGAGCGGGGCCTCCCCCGGGGCTACCGGGGGTCTCACTCTGCTCGTGCGGACCGCCCCTAAGGTGTGTGAAAATACGGTCGTACGCCCCCGCATCGAAGTTTGTTCACTCGCTAAGAAATCCATCTCAAGACTGCAGCTACGCCCACGCATATCTACACCACCGCACCGATCTACTAGTTACACGGATGACCATCGGCTACGGCCACACACAATCACCCGCCCACACTTTTGTGGGCGGCGAGTGCTACCACAGTTAGGGACTATTAGTCCGATACTGTTTACGCTCCCTATATATAATACGTAGCACACCCGCTCGTTGTAAGGGAACGTTGGATTCATGACGTAAAAAAAAAAAAAAAGAAAATAAAATGGCATGGCAATTTTTTCTAATTCAGTTCAACGTTTTACGCGTGATTAAGGAACAAACATCTAAACATCTTCATAAATTTTCACATTTATAATATTAATAGGATTTGTATATTTCCCTGCAATACGATTTATTTATTAGTACCTACTCCCGTAATTTTCTTTAAAGAAATTCATATATTGTAACAACCACACGACTTAATTGTAATCATGAGATTTAAACATAAAATTAGAGAGTCTTGTTATATCAAGTCCTTATCGTAAGACTCGAATTATAATAGAAGAGCTTTTACCCTTCTTACATCGTAAAGTCCACAATCGACAACAGCCAGTCTGTAGTTATGAAACATACCCGGAGATATGTGACCAGAAAAGACAGCTATTAAATAATCACTTTAACATACATTTTCGAGAAAATCTGAACATTTAAAACATATCATCATTCTAACTTTTACTATCTAATACTGCACGTTGGCGTCCCCCATAGATTGGCATATGAATATTGTGTGGGGTCATTGCCATAGAATTCACACATACTAAATGGCTTGGCGATTCCAGTAAGAAATAATATAGCCGGTAAGAGTGTTGCTGGCCATTCTCTAGATATTTTACAGTCGATTTTTAGGACGTTTACAGTCAAATAAGTTTCTAATGACTATATTCCAAGAACATCACCATTTTCACCAAACATTTACAAATTAAAAACCTAGTAACACGTTATCTGAATCAAGTGATCTTAATCGGGAACCTCGTGGTAAGTGGTAGCATGATGGTATTATAAAATCAAATAGAGAATTAAGTTTAATTATCTTAATATTAATGATATCGTGTACTAACAGCGAAAATATATTCTCTAATTTCCAGAGATGTTATACATTTATCTTATAATCGAAGATGTACCTGATTTGGTTCTCACGCACAGCAAATATTAGCGTCCTGCAGCATATATTTGATTTATAATTGGTAGCCGTAATTGATTGAAATAGAATATACATAATAGTATATATATATAATAGCCGTAATTGATATAAATAATTATTATTAAAATAATAATTATTATAAAATGGAGGAAGGAAGACCCATCACTTGCCCAGAATATCTGTCCTCATATCCTATTTCAGCTTGATCCTAACCCGTATTCTTGCCTTTCTTGAGGTGTGCGGTATATTGATAAGCCGTGGTAAAGTGGTGGGTCTTCCTGCCTTTCCTTCATTTTAGTAGCAGTAATTTCTATTCTTATATTGTATGTAGAATACTAGAAAGTATTATAATAATTTTTTAGTATTATAATTATTTATTATAATCATGTCTAGTATTATAAGTAATAATTTCTATTCTTATATTGTATGGTTTTAACATAAAATGAAGATTTTTACATAAAAAAATATTACTTATTCAAATTCATTTATTATGCACAAACCCTGCGAAGTTACTTACATATTGTCAGTTTTAACATTTTAAATTAATCCAATAAACTACCACCAGCTCGGAATGAGACCACTACTGAGAAGATTCGGCCAGAAACTCAGCGGGTTTCTCTATTTCTGTTATTTCTGTATAGATTTTTATAAAAAAAAAATAATACAACATGCTTAGTAAGTTTTAGCTCCAGTATGATGCCCTTCGAACCCAATAGTTAAAATTCAATTTAAAATACCGTGGCTGGACCGGATCCCACAAGTGGCACGCGATCAAGAGTACTACCTATATTACATACATACATACATATCATCACGCCATATCCCTTGCAGGGTAGGCAGAGAGAACAGAGTGCCAGAGAACTCTATCTCTGCATACTTCACTCGCTTCCTCAACATTCATAATTCTCTTCATAAACGCTCGCCGGTTTCGGAGACTCTTGACTCCACCTTCCTTCAGTACCTGACCGATCTGGTCTAGGTAGGTTAGTCTCGGTCTCCCTCGGTACCTACATCCTTCCACTTTCGCATTGTATATCTTCTTAACCAGACGTTCGTTCGGCATTCTTTCCACATGTCCGAACCATCGGAGCATTCCATTTCGCATCTTTACACCAATACTCTCTTTCATACCTACTCGCTCTCTTACGTCGTCGTTACGAATGCGGTCGGTCAGCCTAACTCCACAGATTTTCCGAAGAGATCGCATTTCGACCGCATTAATTTTACTTTCATACTCTTTTCTGCATACCCAACTCTCACTTCCATACAGTAATGTTGGGACAAGCACTGCGTTATGTATTGCCACACGTGCCTTCTGGCTGAGGTAGTGGCTGCCGAGAAGTTGCCCCAACGCTCCGTTCACTCTATTTCCCGCATTCACTCTTCGCTCTATATCAGTGGTGTAACATCCATCTCGGCTAAATCCACATCCAAGATATACAAATTCATCCACTTGCTCTAGTACATCATTACCTATTGTTAATCTTACATCTGTTCTGGCTTCATCTCTTTCAAAGACCATTATTTTGGTTTTGCTCACATTCACGCGTATCCCCATACCACATTACTAGTACCGACCCATATTACTAGTACTGTAATACTATTTTAGTGCCTCGTGAGTTGAAAGGATCATTAAAAATTTAACTCTTTACACTATTTCAGTAAGGTATTAGATCGTATAATATATTTTTTATATTCTATACGTAAAATATAAGTCACTTAAATTATTCGTAGAGTTCTGCGCATAACAAGTCCATAACATACAGCCAGTAGAATTTGTGAGGGATATAGTCAACTGCCTAGAACCATAAACGGTTATCTCCGTCCATAAACTATACTAAACTGCATACATGCTGTCTTCAGATTGTTTCGTGTGTTTGAAATATGGGTTCACTAAATCCTATATGGTTTAAAGTATTAGTTCCTTTGGATAGGGACGGAAAACTGTAACAATATAACATTCTAGTTGAATCTGAAGAACTGTTTAAAAGTAAATAGGGATTTATAATAAACATAGATTACTTCTGATATCTTACGTAGATATGAGATGATGATCAGATAGCGAAGAAATCATTTACCTTTAAGTCACCACTACACGTATTCCCACAGAAGTGTAAATATAGTTATTTAGACATTCAAAGTACATAAGCATAATATGGGTCATTCCTTGGGAAAGAAAACTCAAAATAAAATCTTCTATCAACCGGTTTAGCCAGTATGGCATAGTAAGTCTCTTTACTTCCACTGTGACAGTGGCTCATGTTTAAAATCCCTCTTTAGTTCGTAATAGGTGTCTATCGAGGAAGAAGACTTATATGGACTAAGAAATGAAGAAGACCAGCTTGAATGAAATAAAATAAAAAAATACGTATTGATTCTCTATTCTGCTCTGATATTAAAGCTGTATCTTAAGGATGAGGCTCTATTTACTAATGCCTTCACTATTTCTAAATTCATTAATGATTGATGACCAAGATTGAATGACCATTTGTTCATATCCATCTTGTATATAATGCGAAAAAAAATCGTGATCTATGAAATTCTTTATCTTTATGCGATACTAACGAACACATATAAGAAAACTACCACAATTCCGCTATTTTTCTATATAACTAAACACTATAATAATAAAAAGTAATAGCATACGTAGAAGGTGATATTAGTAATAAATTCGACACCTCATCTCGATCTAAATGTATCTCGATTACCCATAATGGTACAATAGGGCCATATTCAATAGAAACTGCGTTGGCACCTGCTTTGCCAGTAACACCGCCCTGCAAAAGTAACATCATCAACAATGTGTAGTATTACTATTTTGTTGCTATGTATTATATTATTCAATTTAGCAAAACTTTTAGTGTAAATAATAAGTACGATTTCTCTTCATGAGTTAATTATTGTTACATTTTTAAAAAAGACTTGTAAGAAATACGTCAAATATATATCGCCTCTTTGCTTCAATAATATGTTATCATGAAATATGAAATTTTAGAGGCGTGTTTATCAACTTTCAAAAAATAATTGAGATATAAATCTAAGATTTTAATTATTTCATAATTCTATAATTAAATTGTCTATAATTGAAATCAGATTTACGACAAAAAAATATTCGTCGCGAAACAATTATTTATTGAAACTTGAAAAAGACTCCTCTAAAATGTTATTTTTCAAGATAACACATTATTGAAACAAAGAGACGATATGAGGAAACGTATTCGTATATTGATCTTTTTCAATATTTTACTATGTCTAGGGATTACTAAAATCTGCACTGATAGTACAGCGGTAACGTTCTCATTTGCTCACTCTATCGCAATCTTTTGATATAATAATAATAATAATCATAACGACCTCGTAAGACCTCTACGTGATGACGAAATAAGAATACAGAATGTAAATACCTTTCATCACCACTCATCAAGTTTTTCATTCTGGTCTGAATACAGCAATGAAAATATATTACATCACTGCAGTAGAAGGATATACCTTACTTGGTATAGCGGCCCCAATTTCTAATTTTTTTTAAATATTTAATCTAATAGAAAGACATTTTATTGAGAAAAATCAATTCAAGCAGCTTCTTCAGAGCATATACACGTAATGAAACTACACGATGAGATTTTAATCATTTTATAAATAACGTTGGTATTTAAAAATTGTAGGTCATGTTTTAACAATTTTATTTGCGTCTGTACGCGTTACGGTCCCTATTCTATGGCCCGCGTAGAAATGTTTGTGCTTTTATGCTGTCACTGACTTATTTGCTTTTAATGCTTACACAAATATATTGTAGCTACAACAATTCTACGCTATCTCTTAAGTATTTCACAATATATAAATACTACTGCATACCTCGTAAACATAGACATAAATGATAAATAACTCATTCAATATTACCATTTATTATGATAATTCATGTTATTTCTGATCTAAATAAACCTGATCATTATTTAAGCAAATAGTAAAACTCCTGTTGAACTGGTTGAGTTTGTTAAGACATGTCAAAACGTAATCTAGCTGTAGACACTTGCAAATGATCATGCTCCATTAAAGTTACTTGCAAACATAATGTTGCTGCCATAGGAATAAAAGTCATACTTTGCTTCGGAAGTAATAAGTCCATTCGTAATGAGAAAAGTATTGATGAGCGGTAAATGAAAGTTGCAAAGTATTGCGAAACTCGTTTTTCAATATAGCAAGGACAACATAAAAGGATGTTAATTGGTGTTCCTTGCATTCAGAAGATAATTGAGTGGTAAGTTGGATAGTAGACAATGCGAATAGCTGACAACATTGTGGTACATTGCGCATCTACGATTTGCATACAGAGCCCCTTTAACTCACAAACGACGGGTAGATTCCTCGGTAATTACATGTTCTACTAGACCTATTAAAATGCCGACAAGTAGAACATATGTTCAGAAGTCTGTGGCATATCTCAACTCTAATATTAATAACATATTCAAAGACGGAACAGATATAATAAATGACAAATTTTATAAAATTCTTTAAATTTACTAAATTTCAATACTTACCTAAATCTTCATCGAATAAGAACAAATGTTTCGGTCCCTTTTTCTTCCACAATAGAACGTGGACTTACTATGTAATGAGAGAACCTACAATCCGATGCTGGTCTGATGGGTTAGCATATTGTTTTGCTTAGATTTTTTTTTATCATGCAATGGTTATCTGCTTACGTCTCTTAGTCATATTTTACGACAACCTCAGGAAACGAAAATATGATCCGGTCATGGCTTTGCCACCGGTCATGGCTTCGCCAGATTAAGACCGGGAGGCCGACGAGAGTGTTCCGCCCGTGACGGAGTCGGAAGTGAGGGTGGCTGTGGCGCGGATTCATTCCGCCACCACGGCCCCCGGCCCGGACGAAATAGCAGTCCGGGTGCTGACGTCGCTCCTCGAGCACCTCGAGCCTCGCCTCAGGTAGCTGTACAACACCTGTTTGGTGTCTGGGCGGTTCCCTGAGTGCTGGAAGGAGGGGAGGTTGGTTCTCCTGCCAAAGCCGGGACGGCCCCCGGATTCGCCGTCAGCCTACAGGCCCATCGTGTTCCTCGACGATGTGGGTAAGCTGCTGGAGCGCATCCTCGCTGCCCACATCGTCCAGCATCTGGGCGAGGTGGGGCCCGATCTGTCGGACGCTCAATTCGGTTTTAGAAGGGAGCGTTCGACCATTGAGGCCCTGCTACGACTGAGGCAGACGGCCGCGGAGGCTGTTACCGGCGGAGGAGTGCTGTTGGCGGTGTCGCTGGACATCGCCAACGCAATAGTCTGCCATTCAATAGTCTGCCATTCAGCTGCATCAGGGAGGCGTTCCGATTTCTTGGGGTGCCCTTGTACCTGAGGCGGCTGGTGGCCGGACTATTTGGAGGGGCGCTGTGACCTCTGCGCGGGTCCCGCAGGGGACACTGTGCGGACGCCCATATCGTGCAGCGTTCCACAGGGGTCGGTTCTGGGGGAGAGGGAGTCTCCCCCCCGGGCTGAGCTTGATATGCTATGCTGACGATATGCTCGTCACAGCCCGGGGCAGGACACTCGAAGAGGCGGTGAGCCTGGCCACTCTCGGCACTGAGGACATGGTCAGGCGAATCGAGGCGCTGGGGCTCAGGGTGGCCCTAAATAAGACGGAGGTTTCTAATTTATAATATATTATCTATGCGGAGGCCCTATTATTCCATGGGCCACGCGTAAGGCTGCCAATCGGCGACCCGTTAGTCGTCAACTCCGTCCAGATCAGTATCCAGGCCCATATACTTGGGTCTGGTACTCGACGGGCGATGGTGGCTCCGAGAGCATTTTCACCGAATTGCTCCCCAGCTGGTCGGCGCGGCGTCCGCCCTATCACGGCTCATGCCGAACGTGGGCGGACTTCGAAGGCTGACAGCTGTATGCGGGGGTGATCCGTTCAATGGCCATGTACGGCGCACCCATGTGGGCGAGGGCTCTGAACGCCCAGCTCAGGGCTGTTCTGTGGAGACCACAGAGAGCCATGCGGAGATGCTCTCCGACCTCTACCGGCGGGTTACCTCAGTGCGCGACGAAGGTGGCTCCCCATCGTTGAGCGAGATAGCCACTTGGCGCGAGGACGCCCACCGAGACGCCATCGCCCGTTGGGTTACGCGGCAGGAGAGGCCTAGACACGGTGCCGTTACAGTTGATGCCCTCCGGCCCGTAATGATGGAGTGGATGGAGCGGCGGCACGAAGTCCTCTCCTTTCGACTGGTGCAGATGTTGTCGGGGCACGGATGCTTCGGCTTGTACCTGCACACGGTCGCGTATAGGGAGTGGACTCTGGCCTGCCACTATTGCAGCAGTGACGAGGACATGGCGCAACATACGCTCGAGGTATGCCCGAGCTGGGACGGGCAGCGCCGTGACCTCGTCGCTGTTATCGGTGCCGACCTGATGCTGCCGGATGTCGCGAAAGCTATGGTCGACAGTGTCAGGAACTGGGACGCGGTCGCCGCTTTCTGCGAGGCTGTCATCTCGCGGAAGGAGGCAGCGGAACGAGTCCGGGAGGATTCCCGCGACTCGGGCTGCCGTCAGCGGCCGGGGCGGCGCAGGCGCAAATATAACCGAGACTTCGGGTGATCGGACCGGGGAATTGTCCGAATAGGCCACCGCGTGAGGACGACGCCCCGACAATCTTCGGGGCGTCGACGAGAGAAACCCGCGAGGGTAAACCGCCGGGCGGGCCACCGAAGTTAAGAATCGGGTACCGGTGGTCCGCTCGCACGGCGAAGAGAGAGAAATTTTACGGTGGGTCTATGGGGTCACGCGCCGCCTTTCTGTCACCCCGGACCGATTTGGCGGGGCGAGACGTATCCATAGCCCACCAAAAAAAAAAAAAGGAAACGAAAATATGATGTTTTGTATTCATATTTGGATAGCGACTCAATGGACTTAATAATTAAATGTAATAGACATAATAGGACAGATCAACAAGATAACGCAGCAGCAGGTCGGAATATACATAGCAGTATAAAATATCATTTCTTCGTTTCTATAATTTTATTTAAAAAGATATTTAATTGTAATCTGTATTCATTATTATTTATACGATTTTGATCATATAGCTTTTAAGTTTAACATTAAACTAAAATTAAACTCAACACCCAAACTGTCTCAAGAAGATTCTCTGTATAACCACGAGGTATGAGTATATAAATAGATTATATAGAATTTAGTAAACAAAACTGGACTCAAAATATGAACCACAAAGCGTTCTTGTGGTCGCTTTGTATCGCTTTCAATCTACGTTATGAAAGCATGTTGTAACCGCTGCCCTTTCACAGAGCAATATTGCTGAAAGCTTAATATGTATTAACTGCGTGGACCAAACTTTCATATGCTAATATTAATATTGCTTTGTATGTTTTATTTGCGGTTACGTGTATCTTGAAAGGTTTACGTTTCGCTAATTTAATAGCAGTATTTTTTTTAATGGCATTTGGTTTTTATAATATTAAAGGGTTTTAATCTATTGTCGATGTATCAGTAATTGCAAAAATTCACAGTTCCACAGAACTAAATATTTGTAAATTCTAGATATGTTAACATAATAAATAACATATAATAATTTTTTGAAGCTTAGTTTTATTTCAATTATTAATTGGAATCGACGCACTAATGATTTTCTTTTCCAACGTAGATATTGCAAAAGTTATTGCTAATAGTTTTATAACCTACCACTTGCCTGACGTCAA
Organism: Lymantria monacha; assembly: GCA_905163515.2. Lineage (NCBI taxonomy): Eukaryota > Metazoa > Arthropoda > Insecta > Lepidoptera > Erebidae > Lymantria > Lymantria monacha. The sequence continues at coordinate 18,068,857 of LR991094.1, read as the reverse complement.
CCTCCCTTAGGAATGTAGATAATTGCTGACCAGACGGCATTAGATGAAGTTGGCCCGGACAATGTAATGCTTTTAGTCTTCTTTTACAACGAGTAATGTAAGGGCTGGTAGTATTTGTAGCCACCACACAGCGCAGGTTATTTTATTAATGACAACAATAAAATCGCTTTTCAAGGAAATTGCTTTGTTTACTTAATTAAATAACGGATACGAGGCAATTTTAAATGGCTTATTCAAATAGTTCTTGAAAAAGCAGTTCTTAATTTTTATTATTATGTTTGCTCAACCAATCCAATTATTCATAGATTGTTTAAGAACTTACCTACACATGTTTTCACAAATAAAAATTATCTTATCTTATCTTCAAAACTATGCTGCCACACTAAGTGGGCGGTTGCTTATCTTCTAGAAAGTTAAAATTTTGGCAGATGGACAATCACTTATAAATGTTATGAACATGAGAGAAAGCATCACTTTTAGCCGCTGTGTAGAGAGATATGAGTTTTCGATGTTAGAATCATCGAGGCACTTTGATCAGTACTAATGAAGTAGATAGGACTGCAGAACAAAGCTCTTTTTTGTGACTAATTGTTAGCCCTTAAGTCATGCGAAAAAATAGGCTATTTTTAGCATGAATACTATTCGCTATTTCTTCGTATCGTAAAATAAGTTAACATCATTGCAGTAACAGGAAATCTCGAAACATAACCTGATACCAATTCGTCTGACTAATGTGAGATAATAGGTTACTTTTTCTCTCATTATGGAGACAACTCGTATCTAATAGTGCGAAGTATTTGGGCTAACAAAAAAGGATTGTTTTTCTATTTGTTCTGGAACAAACAGAAAATCTTTCTTTTCTTGCTAGCACAAATACGTCAGTGACAATATTTCTCTATAAAACGGCTTGGGTTCGATCACATTTTTACTAACTTTCGAGTAGTAACTGCTCGCACCAGGTCGCAAATCACACTAGCTTCGAGATTTCAGTTTCACTACACACTTTATAGGTGTCATCTTGTGGCATGCTTTCTAAATGGATGGTATCATACCAACAGATAAAGGCACTGTGCTAAAACTATTTTATTTATTCCCTCACTCATTCGCATATAATATTCCTTATTTAAAAGATTGGTTCTTTTTATTATATTAGATATCTCTAATTTTATCTAACTCGATAATGAGGTTCTCTTAATTTCAAAATCGGCATGGGCATGCTATATCGTCTAATCAACAAAGCAGTCATTAAAAAATTAAAATTAATGAAATAGCTGAAATGCTTTCATGCCGTCAGAAAAATTCTTATCCAAAGTAATTTGAAAACAATTTTGTTTGTAAGATAATATAAATTTGTTGAGAGCGTTTAATAATAATTTACGTAATGTTGAGTTTAAAGTTTTAAGACGTGTTTTCTCGTTACGCCGTGGGGTAGGGTAAAGTGCGGGGTATGAGGGGTGACATCAAAGTGAATTAGCGAATGTTGTCTAGGGGCGTCCGTTTGTAAGCCGCTTTGAAGTTAGGACTACCTGCAGGGAACTCAGTTGAAATGTGCCAAAGCGGAAGGCATTTTATTTTGATACCACTAAACTAAGGGCCGAAAACGAAACGCGAGAAAAATGTAGCACGTTGATTATGCCATAAGGTATGCTTATTACGCAGCCTTTGATGTTAGCTAAACATCTAACATGCGCTTACATTTTGCTATTAAACATTTTATACTTAATATTAGCACAATAAATATTAAAATATCGTTGAATTTTTAGGCCCTCTTAGAAGATTCTTCCTAACATATTGTTGTCATATTTGTAGTTATTTGAACCTATTTTAGTGGTATAAGCATTCGATCGTTACACGTTTTATACTTAGTAATAATAAAGCAATACGTTCGGTTGTGGTAGGACCACGCTGTTGACACTTTTTTGTCTACTGCCGCGGGCCGGTCCATCCGGGGTAGTACCACACTCTCGACGTTTGAATAGTGGAATGGCAATGTGCTTTTTTTTTAGCGGTGGGCTACAATTTGTCTACACTCTAGTGGGTGTAAACAACGGATTAGTATCCGTCCGGGGTGACGAATAAGTGGCGCGCGACCCCGTAGACCCGTCCAATAACGTACCCATCGACGCCGTGCAAGTGCGCCACCGGAACCCGGTATTTGTCTTCGGTGGCCCACCCGGTGGTCTATCCTCGTGGATATCCTCTCGAGTCGACGATCCAGCAGATTTTGCCATCAGAGCGTCATCCTCACGCGGTGACCTGGTCACCCGATGCCTCAGCTAAGGCGGTATCAGGCGCAAGTTCTCGCGCCTGAATGGTAATGTGCTGCTGTGCTTCGTTCGGTGAGCGAGAGAGCCAGAAGCCCAACTTTCTGGGTGAGTGTGGGGTTTTTATTGGTAAGCAACGGCCTAGCTATGCACTGGTATTGCAAAGATCTATGGGTAGCAGTAACACTTACCATCAGGTGTATCGCTGACTCGTTTACCACCAAGAGCAATACAAAAAAATACTTTTACGCTTCGTCCGGTGAGTCCTTAGTTTGGGTGAATTTTGGGTTACTACGCGAAAACCCAGTTCTACCGTTGGTATTGCAAAGATCCATGAACAGCAGTAAGACAGCATCAAGTGTACTTCTTGCTCGTTTGCCGCAAGCATTAAAAAAATCATGTATTTTATTTTATGTATCTAGTATTTCTTGTGAGTAAGGCCGCCAAATGATATGTAATGTATTAAAAGATCTTATTTTTGCTAAAGTCTCTTTTCAGCAAACAGCAAGTAAGCAGCCGATATGTGTTGATATATTTCAATAGAGTCAAGTAGTAAACATGTTTACCACTTACGTGAAGCGGAAAAACTGGTTATAAAAATACTTGCAGGCTCCATGCAACGCTCTTATTATATGCTACTTGTGCCAAAAAATACGGCAAGGATATAATTTATTACATAGAAAAAGATATAATTTGTACCTCCATACGTTATCGGGTATATTTACCCAATGTCATCATTCCTTACTTTCTCGGGAAAATCATAAAAACCGCCGCGAAATCACCAGGAGAATGGATATGTAAGTTCCCCTTATAACACCAATTGCTATCATGAACATAGTCACATGAAAATAATTTAAATTCTCATGAAAAACTTCTTGTAGCCAACATAAAGTTTATAGTAAGTATTGAGAATTTCATCAAAGTATTCTCTTGAGATATCAAGTGCCGTAAGAACATGCTACTTATGTGGTATATGTCAAATAATAATAAATATACAAATATTTGTATAGTTAGTAGTATCTGACACACATATATTACTCCTCCATTTTTAGCATTTTATCGTCTATTACTTACTGGATGATAGTGATTAATAATATTTAAACTGTGTGCTAACGGCTAAGAATACTACCAACCCTTAATTTGCTCGTAGATGTCGTAAAAGACAACTAAAAGTTTTATATCGACCTGGACCAACTCCACCTGATGACGTTTAGTCAACGATTACATTCCCAAGGAGAGTTGATGTCAGACAGGCGGTCGGTCATAGAATTATTGCCAATAACTTTTACAATATGTACTATGAAATAAGAGTACATACTGTATCGACCCCAAGTAATTGGGATAAGAGTAGGAGAATGATGAGTGATTAATAATATTTAATTACATAAACTGAATGTAAAAGATGTTTTAAAGTAGCTTGAGAGTAATATTTAGATAATTGTATTTACAAAAAAAGTATTATTATTATTTACATTTCAAAGCCGTCTCATGCTATTTCAACAATTTTTATAATTCAACTCCATCCATTTGAAAGTATTCCTGTGCCAAATACTATTAAGTAAATTTTTGTAGATACAGAACAGTAGCTTTTGTTAGTTTCTTGGCTACAGACCCAGTAAACAAACGCTTTTCTCCATATTGTAAGTGGAACACACGTCCTATCAAAACTAAGATTTTAGATTGCCTATAAATTGTCTATATTGTGATAATAAAAATTTCTGTATGGTGACGGAGTAAAAATAAAATTCATCACCCCTATCTGACCCATGGGTGATCGTAAGAGGCAACTAAGGGATATAAAACGCATATAACATCTATGCAAGAGAAGGAATACTCCAAACAAATATGTTACCAACACGCTTGACTAGCGTGATATAGTAGGTCAATTTCCCTCCATTATGGAGGAGGCTCAAACCCAACAATAAGACGTATATTAGCTGAAATGATGATAATAATAAAAAATTATATATTAATTGCTAATTACGATGTGATATACATTTAAATTCTCATTAGCCATCTAGAAGGTGATCACAATTTTGGTCTTCTGTATCTTATATACATCCGTGTGGTGACGGAGTAAGAATACAATTCACCACCTCTATCTTACCCGTGGGTGATCGTAAGAGAACGACTAATGGATATAAAATGCATATAACATCTATGCAAGAGAAGGAAAACTCGAAATAAAACCCTATACCAACACGTCTGACCAGCGCGGTATAGTAGATTGCCCTCCCATTACGGAGGAGGCCCGAGCCCAACAGTGGTACATATATGGCCTGTGATGATGATGATATCTTATAGCCTTTGTGCGTAATTGCTATTAGCACTCCATAAATACTAATTTCTATAAAAAAACCCTTCCTGAAAGTTAAATATCTGCGTATGATACGCACATAGTCGACTAATACGAACATATGTACCTTTCTGTTAATACATTAAAAAGTATAATGAATTACTGAAAGGTTCGAAGAATAGAAATGGAACAGTGAAATAAATTCTCGTGATAAGGTTAGGGTAGATTATCGAAGGCTACCGAAGACAAAGATCAGGTACCGGTGGCCCGCTCGCACGGCGAAGAGATGTGTTTGCAGGGTGAGTCTATGGTCGTGTTCCACCTCTTCCGTCACCCCGGACCGATTTGGCGGAACGTGACCACTCCATAGCAACAAAAGGTGTAAGTTAACGAAATTATCATATATAATAATTATTCATATAAGCATATAATATAATGGAATAACTCCAGCAGCTTTGCGCATATGGAATATTTTCATAATTAATGCTATTCTTGTACTTTAAAATTTATGAAGTGTGATATTATTAATATGCTAATAGCCATAATACATTAATGACATGATTTTTTTGGGGATGCAAAAAAGAGTATGAAAGTAAAATTAATGCGGTCGAAATGCGATCTCTACGGAAAATCTGTGGAGTTAGACTGATCGATCGCATTCGTAACGACGACGTAAGAGAGCGAGTAGGTATGAAAGAGAGTATTGGTGTAAAGATGCGAAAGGGAATGTTCCGATGGTTCGGACATGTGGAAAGAATGCCGAACGAACATCTGGTTAAGAAGATATACAATGCGAAAGTGGAAGGATGTAGGTACCGGGGGAGACCGAGACTAACCTACCTAGACCAGATCAGTCATGTACTGAAGGAAGGTAGAGTCAAGAGTCTCCGAAACCGGCGAGCGTGTATGAAGAGAATTATGAATGTTGAGGAAGCGAGTGAAGTATGCTAGAATAGAGTTCTCTGGCCCTCTGTTTTCTCTGCCTACCCTGCAAAGGACATGACGTGATGGTATGTATGTATGTATGTATTTTTTGATAACTCAGCAATTGCCAATTCACAACGGCGGTCTGCACAGAATGCTATACTATATTAAGTTTATTTTGATAACAAATCAATATATACCGCTTCGATCATATTTTTCTTAGTGTTATGTATTATATTTATAGGTTTTTTTGGAATCCAACTAGTAGTTCCTAAGGTTAACGTGTTCAAACAAGCAAACAATTTTCAACTTCATAATAGTAATATAGATAGTGGTAGATGATGTCATAATATGTACCGTAGTTCGGAGAAGGTTTTATTAAATGATATGTTGGCGATTACTTATCCGAAAACTATATTTTTGTGTGGTGACGGAGTAAGAATACTATTCACCACCCCATATCTTACCCGTGGGTAATCGTACGAGACGACTAAGGGATATAAAACGCATATAACATCTATGCGAGAGAAGGAAAACTCGAAACAAAACTCTATACCAACACGCCTGACCAGCGTGGTATAGTAGGTTAATTTCCCTCCCATTACGGAAGAGGCCCGAGCCCAACAGTGGGACGTTTATGGGCTGTGATGATGATGATCATGATGATGATATTTTTTTGACTTAAATAAAATATTTTTTTAATATAACTAAATTTATTCAAAATATTTTAATTCTATTGGTTTTGTTTATTTATAAATATGTCATTTTTTGAAACATTTACTCAGTATATTGAAAGACTCTGACAGAGAGTCAGAGTCTTTCTTTCTCTTCCCCGTGCGGCAATAGGATAAGAAATAAATTGTCACCATCCCTTAAAAAAATTGTAAATATACATACGTACATATATACCTGATGTTGGCTTGATAAAAAAAAATATTATCTATTGTAAAAAACCAAACTGGTCTAAAATCTCTCAGGAATCATTTGGTCATTTCAATGTAATAATACCACTAAATGAGTAACATGCATATACATATATATATATATATATATATATATATATACATATATTTTCAAGTGGGAAGTATCGAAGAGTGAACACGTGGATAGTTTACTCAATAACAAGCTCTAGAAAACGTGCATTCAAATGGCATACCATCATATCGAATTGTAAGAATAACTATCTTTTAGATTTCTCTTGCAATATTATTATTTCATATGAGTTTGTGCTTTTTCTTACCATTCCTATTAAATTCTTACAACTCCTTAAAAATATATTAAAGGCATTCATTTTAATCAATTTCTTATTATATTTTGTACTATTTCTTGTAAAAAGAAATATTTACACTTAAAAAATATTGAAAGTTTCATATAAATATGTTTATTTTAAACTTGACTGAAAGAGAATATGCGTGACACATTAGTCAGAAAAACAGACAATTGCACGCCTCATAAGCGAAGCGTTAAGGTCTTGCTCTACTCTCGATATACGAGTATAAAATCAAGCACTTTTCAAACCTAAAAATGATTGTATTTTTCTCAGATTGCACTTATAGGATAATATTATCATACATATGTCAAGAAAAAATATTCGTTTAAACGTATTTGATATTTATAAAAAGCAATTATTTTGTTTAAAGTAAAAAAATAGTTGATTGAAAACAATATTCGAAGACGTCGGATAAAATAATCTAGATATGGCACGTTCACGACCGTAAAAATTAATATATCAAAATATTTCTTTTTTTATAAGCTTCATAATCTCAACGCGCTATTTCATTTCGAAAATTGCTTGATAATTCTTTGTCGTTTAATTGCATTTAATAAAAAACTAAACTGCTTAGTCATTAGTGTATGTATACTTTATGAAAATTGGGTTCGTTAACAATTATTTCCGTCCATTTGGACAGGCAAAAGAAACAGATCCCATATAGTCTATTATAAACGAACAGCTATGTTTAACACTACGTTGAGAATGGCACCAAATTTCAAATGTATTTTTTTTCTGTCATTTTATTTATGGCATTGACTAATAGTAAATGATAAATAATATAAAAATTATGAGGCGTGCACTTTTAGATTTTCCAAATTATTTTGTTTTTTGCCATGTTGATAGTCTAAAAGCGTTTTATATAATACCTTTTTTTTTCTTTTTATTATATTTAACAAGACATCCCTCCAATATCTACAAAAGTCTATTCAAATACATTTAAAGCATTAATTAATATTATATGATAATAAAATTTGTCACCCACTGCCTAGTCATATCATAGTAAAAACTAGCATAGCAAAAAGTGCCGGTTGAGTCAACGAAGTCAAGGAATCAATTCCAGTGGCCAGCTCAACCCACACCTCTATCCCCTCTCCTTGTCGTCAGCTCCCCGTATGGTTTGAGTTTACGGGTAGTAACCAGAAAATAATCTGTCAAAAAAGGTTGGTGTTGGTTGCTTGCTTAAGCGCAAGCCTTGAATAGCATTCCTTTTAAGAAGCTTGTATTGATCAATAGACGAATATATAGCTGAATGTACTAAGGGATTTGCCATCAAATTTGAATGTAAAGTACTAATATATAATGTAAATATAAATTTATTTAATTATATCACATTACAGTTCGGTGTAATTGCAAACCATCTTCAGAATCCTGCAAACGGACAGGTATGGTTTTGACGAGTCGCACCATTAAAAGTTTCTGATTCAGTGATGCATGTTTAATGTAAAAATATTCTTTTGAATGTTAGTTACTGTTATCGTAGACACATAAGTTTAAAACTGGTACGAAAATAGAATAACGGCCTATTTAATCGTATATTTTTTAACATTTTATAAAATTCGTTATTGTATTATAAGTACAAAGCTTAAAAATGGACTTAATATTTGAACACGCTTACTGGCCATATAAAAGCGAAGATATTTACAGAAATTGCTTTACATTTCTCCAAGGTACGCAAGAATGTAACTTAATGTAAGTAAGCTGCTATTACCAGCATGTCCATAACAATATCACTTAAATTCTGAAAACGGCCCATCGGTTCCAACGACCTAGCAAATACTACTTCGGTATAAGGTTTATTTTATCCCAAGAGTACGTTTTCCAAGCGGTCCCGTGCCACCATGTATACAATGACAGCTTACTGCATTTAAAACAATTATAAAATAATAAATTTTGTATGTAATTATTATATCTAACGCTATAGTGTATCCCAATTGAGATTAAATGGGCATGAAGTCCACATACTGTAAACTTCGCAATTGATTATAAGCAGTCTCATTAGATTGGACAAAATACCAATACTAGAAATTTATTTCATTCCTTTGTAAGTTTTAACGGCTGTTCATGGACTTCAGCAATACCAGGAGTACAGCTAAGTCGCTATCTAGATACGCTAATTAGATGAAATGAAATTAGGACAAGAAAGGAGGACAAGGAGGTTTGAGCCGCCGGGCCATTCTCTCGTAATAATTGCACTAAGAAATTGTTACTACTCAGATATTAATTTTATACGAGAATATGGTACTACCCTGAATGGTCCAGTTAGGCTATAGGCTGAAAACTGTGAGCAGAGTGGCCTATTATTAGAGCCTACTCATGGCCTTGGACTCACGTAATCACATTTCCACTTTAAATCAAGTTTTAAGTAATTTCTGTTTATAAGTAATTAACGTCAAATAGTTACGCTCACTAATATCTATATACACTCAAAAAAATCTTGAATATAATTACATAAAAATATGTAGATGGAATCGCATTTATTAATATTCGATTTGATTGTTTTTCAGTCGTCAATCCTGCAAGCGATCTCCGTCTATTTACATCTTATTCATTGTAGATTCACGCTTTGATAATTTATCTGAAAAAGAGAGTATAATATGAACAGTAATGTAAACAATAAGGTTAGCAATTATTCCACTTCTGATGTCAAATTAATATTGGGCAGAACGTTTTAATAAGGTAGAGCCACAGTGACAGGACAGTAAAGGATTATATATATATATATATATATATATATATATATATATATATATATATATATATATATATATATATATATATATATAATAGTAAAGAATAGTGAGTCCTAAACTACGCTATACACGGAACCATTATAATTAGCACCTAGAAACCAAGCTTTGAACTAAAATATGAATTTATATACTTATAAATTTATAATCTAATGCTCACCTTTTGAGATAAACTAGTATTTAATGAGGTAACTAGTATTTAATGGTATTAACAATATTTAATGGTATTAACAATCATCATCATCACAGCCCATATATGTACCACTGTTGGGCTCGGGCCTCCTCCTCATGGGAGGGAAATTAACCTACTATACTGTGCTGGTCAGACGTGTTGGTATAGGGTTTTGTTTCGAGGTTTCCTTCTCTCGCATAGATGTTGTATGCGTTTTATATCCCTTATTTGTCTCTTACGATCACCCACGGGTAAGATAGAGAGTGGTGATTAGTATTCTTACTCCGTCACCACACGGATAACAATATTTAATGACATTAACAATATTTAATGCTATTGATAAACGAATATTTAATGGTATTAATTAGTTACCGAAAGATTTTTTTTTTTTTTTTTTTTTTTTTTAAATTTTAAAAATTTAAAAAGAATATCTACAATATTATTTCTTCATAAATAGGGTTTAGTTTAAATTTCTGAATCTCTTACAGTAATGTCATCGTCTGCTTTCCTCTTTCTAACCTTTTAGTCCTATTAATACCAATAGAAAAAGAAACGGCAGTGAAACACTTGATGATTTCGGAGACTAGTGCCAATATTATACGCAGATGGTTGTTGATGTATGAATCTGTCTATAATCTTTTTTTTTTAATGCTTATGCTGGCAAACGAGCAGTCAGCACACCTGATGGTGAATGTTATTGCCGCCCATGAATCTTTGCAATACCATGGGTATAGCTAGGCCGCTGTCGATCAATACAAACTCCAAACCCATCCTAGTTGGGCTTCCGGCTTTCTCGCTCACCGAACGAAGCGCCATAACAAACAGCCATTATTCAAACGTCGATTTTCTGCGCGAGTGTAGTACTACCCCGAACGGACTGGCCCGCGTCTATACACAGACAACTGTCCACGGCGTGGTGCTACCACTATTATATCTTATAGTTACTATCCTTCATCATTCTCATGCCCTTATCCCGATTACTTGGGTTCGACGCAATATGTTCTCCTCTTCAATCGTACATATTACAAAAGTTATTTTCAATAGTTTTATGACCGGTCTGACGTCAACCCTTATTGGAAATGTAATTGTTGAACAAACAGCATTAGGTGAGGTGGTCCAGGTCGATAATAAATCTTTTAGTCATCTTTTATGACATCCACGAACAAAGTAAGGGTTGGTAGTAATCATAGCCGGTACCACACAGCAAACACCTTGTAATTATCATACCAATAAATTTATTATCATATCTAGAACCTTGTATTAATGTAATGTATTAAAAGTAAAAATAACTGTCATCATCTCAGCTCATACACGTCCCACTAGTGGGCTCGAGTTGCCTCCAAACGTGAAAGATATTAATCTACTATACCACGCTGGTCAGGCGTGATTGTATAGGGTTTTGTTTCGAATTTTCCTTCTCTTGCATAGATCGTATATGCCCTTAGTCGTATCTTACGATCACCCACGGGTATGGTAGGTGGTGGCAAATTATATTCTTACTCCGTCATCAAATGGAAAAGTAAATATAGGTATATTAAAATTAATATGAACTCAAAATAATATTTAATGTTTATATATGTGATTGGACATTCAAAAAATAAATAAAAAAGAAACAATTAGTGATCATAGTTTTAACAGTATAAAATATCCTTTACTTTATAAACAAATAAAGTAACACGTTTAAACGGATTTTTAATTGAAGAGTTCTATAATTAAACATGAATGTTTAAATTAATTAATGAATTTCGTGAAATCGACGAACGAGCGCGCCCTATCGACTGTAGTGCTCACAAAACGAACATTCTTAATTAATGTGAACAAGAACAAACGTTTCGCTATTGTAAATGTTCAATAACGTTATTCAATTTTAAATCGCTCCGTTTAATCCGTTGTTCATTTAGATTAAGTCGGAAATGCCTTAATTAAACATGTATTCCGCAAGATTTGTTATTGTTGACAGGTTTATTAATTATTAAATTAACCGTTCGGATAACATAATTAATAGGAAATGAAAAATGGTGGTAAAAGTGATGTTTTTTTTTTAAATTGAAATAAAGGACATGTCGTTATAACTGTATTTTGATATTTGATGAGGCATATTCTTTAACCAATGATATGATACTTTAATCTAAGTGACAACCATTAGTTAGATTTTGCTAAAATCTGAGAACATCTAAGTCTACAACAAACAGAAAATTACTAATCATCATCATCATCATCACAGCCCATAAATGTCCCACTGTTGAGCTCGGCCTCCTCCGTATTGGGAGGGAAATTAACCCACTATACCGCGCTGGTCAGACGTGTTGGTATAGGATTTTGTATCGAGTTTTCCTTCTCTTGCATAAATGTTATATGCATTTTATATCCCCCAGTCGTCTCTTACGATCACCCACGGGTAAGATGGGGTGCTGAATAGTATTCTTACGTCGTCACCACACGGAAAATTACTAAACACGCTGAAAATGATTTAATCCACTCGCATAGCTAACATAGAGGCACGTGTAAGATAGGCTACGTGGTTTACCCGCCACCCCTTCCGTCATTCCAGATGGATCGGGGACTGGGACGGACTACATCATATCCTGTCCCCGATAAAAAAGTACTAGAAAAGATAAATGTTGGATGTAAGCAGATGAAAGTGGAGGCGCTTGGTTACCATTGTTGCATTGCCAAGAGTATCTGTACATCTGAAATCTGGGAGCCGACTGCATGTTACCACCATAGGAAGGGATAATGATGTATCAATCAAAGTATCAAGATTGCAGAGAAAGGATAATTCAAAACAAATCTTATATCAAAATGTGGGATATTTCCGCACCCATTCATGAATTGAAGGTGTGGGTATGGATTTGATTTAAAAACATTTAATTCATGCTTTGACTACGCGAGTAATCAACATTAAATTTTTCATACTTCTGCATATATTTTCAAGGTTACAGAAAACAATACAGTTTTTGTTCGTAAAAGAAGCTACAGTTCCTAAGTGATAGGAGAACAACTTGGACGATGATTCGACATAATACTCAAGGAAAGCTATGAGTATAACTAGTATTTTAATAACTATTATTTAATACTTCACGTTTAAACTATTTTTTTTTGTAATCTGTGGTCTGGACACACGCCGTCCGTTCCATCTGGGCCGACGGAAGGGCGGCGCGTAGCCCCATAACCCACCATCTTCCCTCCCCGTCGTCATTGGGCCTGCCATTGGTACCGCTTACTTGACATCCGTGGCCAGCCCGGCGGGTTACCCTTTCGGGTATCATCTCCCATCGGCGTCCCGGCTAACCGCTAGAGCGTAACTTTACGTTTAAGCTGATGTTCATTTAAGTTGAACAAAAGTTAAATTCAATTCATTTAAATTGAACAAAAGTTAAATTTTTCGCGATTTTTCGAACGCCTTCAGCTCTGTTAACCACAAAATCCTTATGTCTATCCTCTCCTCTATTCTGATTTCTCCTGATGTGATAAAATGGTTTTCCTCTTACCTTGAGGGACGTCGGCAGATGGTTCGTGCTGACGAGTCTTCGTCTTGTTGGTGTGAGCTAGAGGCTGGCGTTCCTCAAGGTGGTATTCTCTCGCCTCTCTTATTTTCCCTATTTATTAATCTATTGACTAAAGAGCTTCGTAGTTCGTATCATCTGTATGCCGATGATTTACAATTATATTCACATTCTATGTTAGAGAATATAGTCGTAGCAATTGAAGAGTTGAATCGAGATATGGTAGTATTAAAGAAATGGTGTGAAAATTTCGGTTTAAGTGTTAACCCGTCCAAATGTCAGGCTATGATTATTGGTAGCTCAAGAATGATAAGCAGATTGAAATTACCTTCTCTTCCCGCGGTAATTTTCGATGGTTCTGTAATACCCTACGCCACCAACGTGAAAGATCTCGGCTTACATATAGATATGACTCTTAACTGGCACATCCAAGTGGCTCAGGTCGGAAGAAAGGTTTCCGGTATATTACGTTCTCTCTACCGTTTAAGAAATTTCCTTCCACCTATTACAAAAGTGAAGCTTGTGCAGACTTTAATTTTTCCCATCATCGATTATGCTGATGTATGTTACTTCGACCTGAATGCAGATCTACTCAATAAACTTGATCGTCTTCTCAACAATTGCATTCGATTCGTCTTTAATCTTCGTAAATACGACCACATTTCTTCCTTTCGATCCGAACTAAACTGGTTGCCCATACGTCAACGACGAAATTTGCGTGCACTAACTATGCTTTATTCTATTCTCCACTCTCCCTATGCACCCCCATACTTAAAGCCTCATTTTCAATATATTTGTTACAATCATGACCGCAACCTTCGTTCTTCTAACAATCTTCTTCTTTCCTGTCCCACTCATAGCTCCAGTTTGGTTCATTCTTCTTTCTTCATTCAGTCTATTTTATTGTGGAATGCCCTCCCTCTTGAAATCAGGATGTCCAGCACACGTGACATTTTCAAGTCTAGAGTTCGTAAGTTTTATATTGATTCTTTGGCAGATTGCTCTCCATAAATCTTCGAGAGTATATTTATATAGGTATATGTGTATATATGTGTGTACGTGTGTATCTGTGTATATATTTTTATATGAGTATGTATTATATGTAAATATATATAGGGTTTATTATTTTTCATATTATTGTTATTTAGTTATATACATTTCTTTTTTTTTTAACATAATTAGCAGTAGTTCTCATAACAGTTTTCTTTATAAATGGCACCTACTATATTATTTCATCATCACCCAAAGGTTGACAGGAAGAAAATGCCTATGGCATTAAGTCCGCCTATGTACTTTTATTTTGTGCATGAAGATTAAATAAATAAATAAATAAATTCATGCTGTATAGTAGCGGCTGAGAATACTACCAACCCTTACTTTGCTCGTGGATGTCGTAAAAGATGACTAAGAGCTCTACTATATCGATCTAGGCCAACTCCACCTGATGCTATTTGGTCAACAATTATATTGCTAAGGAGGGTTGACGTCAGGCAGGCGGCCGGTCATAAAACTTTTGACAATAACTTTTTGCAATACGTACAATGGAAGCAGTGTACATATTGTGTCGACCCCAAGTAATTGGGATAAGAGCAGGAGAATGATGATGAAAAGTTTAATTCAATATTTTCTTATTAAATTGATCTTAATTAAAATTTACTATACCAAAGATTTAATTAGTCTTTAAACTAGTCCTAACTAAAAAAAAATGTTGAAGATATGGTGGCAATATTCAAACCGTACCAATTTCGTAAACGAACGAAAAAGAGAAAGTAAATGTGTCGGATATGCGTCAGCTGGACAACATTAGTCAGCCGATGCGAGAAAATTTAATAAAAGCACTCTTTATAGCCCTCTCCGACTTTCAGAACAGTTTTTGCAGTTTTAGAAACTCGTTTCAGTTCACAAAATAGATCATTTCAAAATTATTTATAGGTAAAAAGCGTAAAATATATATATATATATACATACAATTATGAATTCTTAAAGGCCTTTTTTCTGTTTTTATCCGTGTGGTGACGGAGTAAGAATACAATTCACCACCCCATATCTTACCCATGGTTGATCGTACGAGACGACTAAGGGATATAAAACGCATATAAAATCTATTCAAGAGAAGGAAAACTCGTAACAAAACCCTATAACAACACGTCTGACCAGCGTGGTATAGTAGGTCAATTTCTCTCCAATTATGGAGGAGGCTTGAGCCTAACAGTGTGACATATATGAGCTGAGATGATGATGATGATGATATTAATAATTATGCATTCTTAAAAGACTTTTTTTTATCGAAATGGATGATGTTAATAATTATTAATAAAAAAATAGAGAAATGTTAATATATCGTAAATAACATTTTGGTTTATTTCTTTTAATCTTTTGAACATAAACATGATTGTTCCTGTTGGTAGAAATATTTTTGCTTTGGATACCTGATTGATAATGATAATCAAAAACAGGCTATAAAATTTACCTCTTACATTATCCTTACAATGAACATAAATATAAAGAAAATACGATAACGATAACAAGACCTCGGCATCGCATGGAGAACTTACAAATTAACTAAGAAAAATTTAAAGTATGTGAAAAAGCGAGCATATGAGTAGTCATTTAATTACCTATACCTAGTGTTTCAAGTTAGGTGTTTCTAGACTTCTTTTTTTAACGGCCCTTATACCTTTACTTTTATTTTAATATAGAGCCTTCTCTTTAATCCATTCGATTCATTCATTCTTTACTTTCCATACCTACATACATTTATCCATAGGTGTGTGGTAGCGGATACGAATACTACCAACCCTTACTTTGCTCGTGGATGTCGTAAAAGACGACTAAGAGCCTTATAATGATCTAGACCAACTCCATCTGATGCCGTATGGTCAACAATTATATTCCCAAGGAGGGTTGGTGTCTGGCAGGCGGCCGATCACAAAACTATTGCCTATAACTTTTACAATATCTACTATGAAAGAAGAGTACATATTGTTTCGACCCCAAGTAATTGGGATAAGAGTAGGAGAATGATGACCCTACATATGTTTATCATTGTTAGGCATAACCGTCCTTGACAATGGAAGGCAGAATGCCATACTACGCTAAGAAGGTTAGTTGTGCACAGGGTTCCGTAACATTTTATTTATGTTGTAATGTTGTTATCAGCTTACACCCCTTAATTTTTCTTCTTTCGCTAATTACATAAATTAAATATTTGTCATAGTCTAGATAATTGCTGTATTAAAATTTCAATACTTGCGTCTCGATAAACTTCACAAACAGGTTATTAGCAAGACTGATTTAGATAATGAGTACCTACTGTACTCGGCATAACTGTTATCGAGCCGGTAATTGAAATCATATCCGTCACGAGTTCTGTGTAATCATTAGTAAGGTAGAGTTTTAGATGATATTATGGCTATAGTAGTAGTCTATAAAGTCATTAAAACGAATGAAAATTCAATAATCTGAGCGTTAGGCAGTATCGTATGGAAGCGGTACCAGTGGCCGGCCCAATGGCGATGGGGAGGGAATACGGTGGGTTATGGGGCCACGCGCTGCCCTTCCGTCGCCCCGGACGGTACGGGCGACGTGTGACCGGGCCATAGCCTACCAAAAAAAAAAAAAAAAAAAAAAAAAAGAGGCAGTATCGTATGATGTGTTCCTATGTATATTATTTACAATAGTTTAGATGGTTAGAAATAGTTCTTAATGATATTTGTTTTCTGTCTGCTCAAATAATCCAATTTACTGTGCATGTGGTGTTTATCTTTAATTAGATGTTACACTGTTATTTGTATTTTATTATGTGTATTAATAAAAAAAATGTGTAAACAACTGTTAGTAAACCAAATAAATAAATCAAAAATAGTATATCAGCTTTAAAAATTACAAGATTTGCAGAGGATACTTATGAGAGTTAATAACCTAGATACCATTCGTCAATCATAGGAAGTTCACGAGACATCCAGCCAGCTATCGAGGTGGCTCGATGTCTGATCCAACCAGTTACAAAAATGGTGAAACACTGTTGTAAGGCGAGTAATGAGAAGCGTACATATGGCGAACTAATGGATCTCGCATACCTCTCGTAGAAGTCAGGACTTCCAAATTGAGATGCTTCAAAGATCTACCACGGGTGGAGGATAGAATGTATGCGAAGGACAGGCGAAGGAACAACGAAGGAATGTAGGTGGAGGAATAACGCAAGGTTGCATTGGGAGTCTCATATAATCTTCTACCGGCTCGGTGGATGAGTAAGCCTGCGAAAGTCAAAAAATCAAGCAATTCTTTAAAAAAACTTAACCAATCATTATGATTAGATACATTTATGCAATTTTATTATTATTCTTAAGCGCTTGTCGCCTCTGTGAGTGCTCTCCGTCATTAGCATTCAAAATGCAAATTGCCACCAGCACTCAGGGCATTGCACCCGTCTCAGATCTTACTTTCCCAGAAATAATTTCATTAACATCTGCATAGTTGCATGTTCCTTGCAGAAATTCCTTTTAACTCTTCTAAAATCCTGTACGTCTAGCTGTAAAACACATTTCGGTTGCAAAAGAAATTTTCTTTGCATTGCGTTTATTACATAGAATAATTTTGTTAATTTTTTTACATAATTATGCATGAAATATAGAGAAATAGTGTACCGTGTTGTAATGCACTTTGAGCTCAATTTCTGGACAGAAATAATATAAGTTCTACTAAAATAGTGGCTGTTAATGACGATATTTCCATGTGGTGACGGAATAAAATTACAATTCACCACCACTTATTTTACCTCTGGGTGATCGTAAGAGATGACTAAGGGATATAAAACGCATATAACATCTATACAAGAGAAGGAAAACTCGAAAAAAAAACCCTATACCAACACGTCTGACCAGCGTGGTCAATTTCCCTCCCATTATGGAGGAGGCTCAAGCCCAACAGAGGGATATATATGAGCTGATATGATGATGATGAATGAGGATATTTAAACCACTGATTTATATAATTTCATGTATCAATAAATAAACAAATACCGATCGGTTTAAATAGCTGAA
The DNA here is from genome assembly GCA_905163515.2 of Lymantria monacha. NCBI lineage: Eukaryota > Metazoa > Arthropoda > Insecta > Lepidoptera > Erebidae > Lymantria > Lymantria monacha. Next base: position 18,050,633 of record LR991094.1, on the reverse strand, counting down.
TTCGAGATATGCCCCAATAAAAAGAATAATTGGGTTTTCCAACTTATAAATTATTAGCTAAGTGAGAAGCCAACAGAACCAGTAAATATAATATGTTAACTATATTATAATAAATTCACAATATAATATTGGAATAAAATCTTTTATAATGAAATGTCAGTAGTTTAGATTTTTTCTTCCAATGCAATTCAGTAACCTATCGAGATTCACATTTGAACGCACGCTTTGTCATGAGCGATAATGTAATGATCACCGTGTTTGAGAAACGTGGTGGCGATCGTTGTTGTTGTTAGTTTCCTAGCAGAATGCTACCAGCCATTATCCTGGTGATCGCCTGGCTAATTTTTATGACTTCTATAAGCAAATAAGTCGTGGTAACAGCTTGTATTCTTAACCAGCGAAGGGTGTAACCCGAGGAGTTTTAAGGCTCTTTTGCTTATCATTTCCTGAATAAATGTTTATACATATAAATATAAAATAATTTATATTATAACGAATGTAGAGTGACTGAAGCAATTTATTATTTCAATGATTTACAAAAAGATTTGTATGCGCCGAATTTGCTGAATAATAGTATAGTTATGATATTTAAATACTTATGTTGTATTACGTTGCCTAGTTGATTGCAATTAACTACGATGTACATCGTAGATTTCTTTCAGATAGATTATTTTAATATCATTTTTTCGTGCGGTGAGCGAATAACGACACATTTCACTATCCTTACTTTTCCATGAACTTCATAACAAACAACTACGGGAAGTAAGCGTAATAACTTAACTGCAAGAGAAGGAAACCTCGAAATAAAACTCTGTGCCAAGCCGACTGATCAGTGTGGTATTGTAGATAATATTTCTCTTCTGTAGAAAGGATCCGTAGCTAACAATAGTACGTATAGATATAGGCGAACAGGAAGGTTTAACTTGACGTAAATGCGTTATAAAAAAAAATTCATCATCACCATCATCATTTCAGCCTATTGCCGTCCACTGCTGAACGTAGGCCTCCCTCATTTTACGCCACAGAGTGCGGTCCTGTGCCGCCTGTATCCAACGACGCCCAGCAACCTTCACTAGGTCGTCTGTCCACCTAGTGGGGGGGCGTCCCACACTGCGTCGTCCGGTACGTGGTCGCCACTCTAGAACCTTTCTTCCCCAGCGGTTGTCGGTTCTTCGAGCGATGTGGCCTGCCCATTGCCACTTCAGCGTGCTAATTCTTCGTGCTATGTCGGTTACACCCGTTCGTCTGCGGATTTCCGTATTTCGGATTCTATCTCGCAGAGAAATCCCGAGCATAGCCCGCTCCATAGCACGCTGAGCGACTTTGAGCCTGGTTATGAGGCCTACATTTAGGGACCACGTTTCCGTGCCGTAAGTCATCACTGGTAACACACACTGGTCATAGACCTGTGTTTTCAAACACTGAGGTATGTTGGATGAGAAGATCTTCTTAAGTTTCCCGAACGCTGCCCAACCGAGTTGGATTCGTCGGCTGACCTCTTTCTCGAAATTGGATCTACCTAACTGGACTGTTTGTCCAAGGTAAACATAATGATCGACAATTTCGAGAATCGCATTGCCAACTAGGACCGGTACAGGAATGACATGGGCATTTGACATGACTTTCGTCTTGTCCATGTTCATTCGTAAACCCACTAGTTGGGATACCCTGCTGAGATCGTTGAGCATGGTGCCCAGGTCCTCCATGGATTCTGCCATGACGACAATATCGTCTGCGAATCGAAGGTGAGTGATGTATTCGCCATTGATGTTGATGCCAAGTCCGGTCCAGTCTAAAAGCTTGAAGACATCTTCCAGTGCAGTGGTGAACAGTTTCGGAGAGATGACGTCTCCCTGTCTCACGCCTTTCTGCAACTGGATCGGTTTCGTACTCTTATCCCGAATACGGACTGACATTGTGGCGTTCCTATACAAACACTTCAGCACTTCGATATAACGATGGTCGATTTGGCACCGCTGAAGGGACTGCAGCACCGCCCAAGTTTCGACTGAATCAAAGGCTTTCTCAAAAAAAAATTACAAGTGAAAAATGGATTTCTAAGAGTTTAGAGTATTAAATCAGTACAATTATTAAATATTTTATACAAGATGACGTCTAAAACGTTTACCTTATAGATGATAATGCGAATCATAATATGATTGCCTTCCGTATCTATCCATACTATATTGTTAAGTTGGATTGGACTCCTATTGAAGTTCTACATATTGTAGTTAGATATTTAGATAGCCCTTGAAGTTAGATATTTATATTTTTCTTTTTATCAATAATTTATATGCACATCCTTTAATTTTTGAGTCACTTTATATGACGTATCCCACTAAATAATTACATCAAATTGAGAGTTGCTTTTACTATTTGTTATATAATTTTGAATTTTTATTTTTATCTGCCGCCATTCACTCTCAGATTTTTCTTTTGATCTAATTTATTTATCTATTGATTTTATATAATTTTTCATTTTTAATAATATCTTCAAACAATACTTTAATTTTTAATAAGAACAAACAAACATCGGTCAACAAAATTCATCCTTACTTTACAATGTTAAATATCGCTTGTGGAAAATCCTATTATTGTAACGTTGTCTTATATAATAACAACCCTTACAAAAAGAAATAATTGAACCATTCTAAATTTAAACTTTAGGTATTCCATACAAGAATAAAACCTTCTTACCATATAAAGACTGACTTTACATGCTAAAAAAGTTTTTTACCACACTCTTGTAACCTTATTTTAATAGATTTAAATAAAACACTCTATATTTGAGGTGTGAGATTTATATAATTTAAATAACATAAAACATATAATAATTTTTGGTTAAAAATTCAACACAACATCTTGTTTTTATACTAGCATCATACCTAACAGACGAATAAGAAAAGTAAGCAGCTACCTACATTGCAATAGAAAGAAATTTAGAAATAAAATCTGCATCTGTGGTGGCATGGTATAGAAATATTAAATAAGTGTACACTTTTTTTTTTTTTTTGCGGTGGGCTATGGACGTCGCACCCCGCCAAATCGGTCCGGGGTGACGGAAGAGGCGGCGCGCAACCCCATTGACCCACCCTGCAAGCACCTCTTCTTCGCCGTGCGAGCGGGCCACCGGTACCCGATCTTTGTCTTCGGTGGCCCGCTCGGCAAATAAGTGTACACTGAGAGGCCTGCGCTCAATAATGTATAATATATCTATAGACCTTTTTTTTGCGGTGGACTATGGACGTCGCACCCCGCCAAATCAGTCCGGGGCGACGGAAGAGGCGGCGCGCAACCCCAATAACCCACCCTGCAAGCACCTCTTCTTCGCCGTGTTGTCTTCGGTGGCCCGCCCGACATATCTATAGACCTAAGAAGAAAGGTGTAAAATAAAAATTATATTGTAGCCAAAATCAAGAAGAATGAAAAAAGATACTTTGGTAAAATGGCCTATCATAATTGAGAATTAGTATTAAAGAATTAACCTGATATTCTCCTTATAAGATATTATAAATATAGTGTAAACTATATTTATATCTTATTAGGAGAATATCAGGGTTTTTTTTAAATCGTTTTCTGTATAAGTCCTTCCAGTTCAAAGAACGTAAAGAATTTTTAAAGATCTCGCTTTACGTTCGAATGAACTTAGCAGAGAATAACTACAAGTACGTATTCTATTATCATGTGTCTGAACCATTCATACATAAATAATCTGCTTATAAATTATGATTTGATGTACTATTTTTAAATAACGGCTTATTCGTAAAAGTTGTTGAAGATATTAAAAAAAAATATGTTATATTGCTCCATTTCTATGGTTTTACTTATTAATCCTGCGGTTTTATACGAATTCTTTGGTCAACTAAACCATGGACACTTGTCTCAATTTTTATTCGATACTTAGTAATTTTCTGGAATAGCCTGAGTAATATACCAAAGTCATATAACTTTTTAGTTTATATATAATTTATTTCTCATGTTATTAAATTAGGTATTAGTTTATTATTTATAGATATATACAGGGTGGAAGTGTACCGCTCCCGAAAACAAAGACAGGTGACTCTACTGGTCCTACTTGTAATGATAGGCTAGAAAAAAAATCGATTCGAAAGAAAAAATTTTTTTTTTCACAACGTATTTTAAGTTTTTTTCACATTCCATCGTATTAGGAGAGTGCCATGTAACGATAATTCCATAAAAAATACGTAACTTTACTCAGATGAGAAAAGATGCAATCTATTCAAAACTCAGGATCATATGTTCAAGAGTTCAACGACCTCATGGTGAAAAAAAAAATTTTTCATCTGCATCGATTTTTTTTTTTAGCCTATCATTACAAGTAGGACTAGTAGGGTTATCTGTCTTTGTTTTCGGGAGCGGTCCCCTTCCACCCTGTATATTCTATAGACATAATTCTAACTATTGATGTTTTAAAAAATAATTTAAATTTCTCACAACAAACTACGCAGAAAAATGGAAATATGATTGGTACCAATAATCAAATTATGTCATATTTAGGTACAAAATTTACTTTACCTTTCGCAGCGCTATGAATTTATTAATTTAATAAATATTGTAAATATATTAGCTTTATATAGTATTATAAAAATATTAGCTTTACATAAAAATATTAGCACTACATTTTTATATGGACTTTGACTATCTGAAATATTACATAATTTTCTTAAAAATCGATAAAAAGAATTTGCTGCACGTATTAATACATGAAGAAAACTATATAAATTGTAGCAAAGCTTGCTGTAACATTATGTAGTTAATCCAATTTACAGTCCAAGTTCTAAACCATATTTAACAATGAATACTACTAAAAGCAAAAGTTTATTACACTAATCTATTGCAGACACAAAGTTGAAGGGTGCAGACATCATTAGTCAGTTTTACATTCAAAATCAAAATCCTTAACTAATCTCACAATTGTGACTAAGTGCTAGAAGCTTCATTGGACTTCAACTTAATTAATTTGAGTGCATTGACATTAATTTTAAGCTGGCCCGCTGTTAATTTGTCGCGAGTCTAAGAGGCTAATCTTGAATAAATTACCATCAATTAGTTAAAGTCAATAATTTATGTCGCAAAACTTAAACCCTAACCGACACCCTAACATCATTAACTTTTAATAATATTCATTTAATTGATTTAAGGAAGCGAATAATTTATAACAAATATTTATTTTGAACATTGAACATGAAATTGTGTAATATTAAAGCTCTCGTATTAATTGTAAATTTCCTGATATTGGTGACGAAATAAGACTTAGTTGTCTTTAAAAAAAAGTAAGATTAGATTGCAATAATACAAATCTATAATAATCACTCAGCCTTTCACCGTTCACTGTTTAACGTAACCCAACAAATGAAGGAATAGTGCAATAATCGTCAGGTTTGGCAGATGGGTTGGCGATCATAGTGAGGCATTATATATTTCGCAAATAAGAGCTGTGAGTTCCTTAACCAATTTTTATGACTCCGATGAACAAGTAGAAGGTGGCGACAATTGTATTCTCAATCTATTGCCACACAGGGAAAATCTAATGATTAATAAAATGTATCTATATAATCAATTTACTTAATAGTTTAAACTTCAAACATAAATTTAAAGACCTATCTAATAATGTATTCAATCCATTTTATATTATCTTAACTGTATTTAAAGATGCAGCAACTGCAACTGTGTGGTAGCGGCTGCGAATACTACAAACCCTTAATTTGCTCGTGGATATCGTAAAAGACGACTAAGAGCTTTGTAACGACCTGGGCCAACTCCATCTGATGCCGTTTGGTCAACAATTACATTCCCAAGGAGGGTTGACGTCTGGCAGGCGGCCGGTCATAAAACTATTGCCAATAACTTTTACAATATGTACTACGAAACAAGAGTACATATTCGACCATCGACCTCGACCCTAAGTAATTGGGATAAGAGTAGAAGAATGATGAGTATTTAAAGATGCAGTAGCAAAATATTGCAAAATTTGATATACATACATACATATCATCACGTCATATCCCTTGCAGGGTAGGCAGAGACAACAGAGTGCCAGAGAACGCTATCCTTGCATACTTCACTGGCTTCCTCAACATTCATAATTCTCTTCATACACGCTCGCTGGTTTCGGAGACCCTTGACTACACCTTCCTTCAGTACATGACCGATCTGTTCTAGGTAGGTGAGTCTCGGTCTCCCCCGGTACCTACATCCTTCCACTTTCGCATTGTATATCTTCTTAACCAGACGTTCGTTCGGCATTCTTTCCACATGTCCGAGCCATCGGAGCATTCCCTTTCGCATCTTTACACCAATACTCTCTTTCATACCTACTCGCTCTCTTACGTCGTCGTTACGAATGCGATCGATCAGCCTAACTCCACAGATTTTCAGTAGAGATCGCATTTCGACCGCATTAATTTTACTTTCATACCCTTTTCTGCATATCCAACTCTCGATTCCATACAGTAATGTTGGGACAAGCACTGCGTTATGTATTGCTACACGTGCCTTCTGGCTGAGGTGGTGGCTACCGAGAAGTTGCCCCAACGCTCCGATCACTCTATTTCCCGCATTCACTCTTCGCTCTATATCGGTGGTGTACCTTCCATCTCGGCTAAATCTTGCACTTGCTCTAGTACATCATTACCTATTGTTACTCTTACATCTGTTCTGGCTTCATCTCTTTGAAAGACCATTATTTTGGTTTTGCTCACATTCACGCGTAGACCCCTTTTCTTACAATCTTCTGTCATTGAGTCGACTAGGGTCAGCAGGTCAGTCGCTGACTGTGCCAGCAGGACTGCATCATCTGCATAGAGCAGAGCAATGACCACTGAGTCGCCCATCTGGACTCCCACATTCATATCGTTTAATAATTTGATATATTAACACAATATTGAGTATAATACGAGTACAGTGAAAATATCTTTATATTTACAGAAAGCCTGTAATCTTTAATCCGAGACATTCGGAGATCAGAAATCCAATTTACCCTTATAATAAGCACGTCGCCTCAGTAACAATCTTGTGATGTATCAACACAAAAGAAAATGCGTGATAAATATGTTAAAATATATTCGTTCGGATTACTACACATCCAATGCAAGGCCATCAACGATCAAATATAAGGCATTTAAATAAAATTTAGCAAGATACCACTCGACGGTAAAGAATAATTTCCATCCATATATCCATCAACCTGTCTGCATCCACTGTTGTTTATAGGCTACCCCAAGGGAAAATAATACCATAATAGTTAGACTGCGGCAAGTTGGCGATTGTAGTTGGTGTTATAAATTTTGCTGCCTGCTACATTCTGTTAGTCATTCCCCAGCCATTTTTTATAACTCCTGATGAAAAATGTAAGGTGAAGACATATAACATTTTTTAATTCGTCACCACAAGCTTTTGTGGCCATCACTTACATCTTAAAAATTAGTTTTACGTTTAAGGACTAAGAATACAGTCCACGCAGTTCCTTCTTTTTGCCAGTATCGTAAAATATGACTAAGTGATATGAGCAGGGAAAATAGTATAATACAAAAAATGGAAAACACGAAATAAAACCATAATCTATATGTACCAAGCCGGTTGTCCAGCGTGGTAGGTCACATTATCTCTTATTATAAAAGAATTTTGTATCCAACAGTATGGATATGCAAAGATTAAGAATAAAAGAAGTTGTTGTGGCACTAGTTTAAGCAGTAGAGTGTGAGAAATCCAAAGCGTACGAAGAATACTTATTGCCTTACTATCTACAGGCTATAGTAGCATGTGAGTAAGTAGACCATCGAATAATAAACGCCGCTCAAAGTCCTTAGCAATACTAAGGCTACAACCGCATGCTCCTTTCTGTAGGTACAGGATTAAAAGTAATGAAATCAGCATAAGAACGAAGGTGTTGTTTATTGTCCTAGCTCTCTAGCTCACCGAATGAAGTGCAGTAGCAACTGCAGTAGTCACTATTACTCAGACGTTGATTTTCAGTTGGACCATTTATGACTGCAGGTAATAAGCTATCCGCAGCGTAGTCTACCAGCACCAGCATTGACTAGAAGGGAAACCTCTTATATCCAGTACATATTCTAGTGATATTTAAAATATACATGAATTATCTTCAAGTTTTTAAAGATTTTCTTTTAATGCTTACAATTTTCAAATATGGTGGCATCGATTTATTTTAAACAGTTGATTAATTAAAATAATAATATTTAAATAAATTGTTATTAATATAATTTTGCCTTCGAGCTACTGTTATTCATATTTGAAGATATTGACTACTCATATTGATTATCATAGGTGGCTGTGACAGCTGGCAACGACGTCTTATCGTGCTCTCCAAACCAAGAATATTACACATCTTAAGAATATATTTTTATTAAACTCAAAGTCATTCAAGTTTATGCACGATATTTTTCATCATAGCAGCTTAATAAAAACCAACGAAACAATATACTATCGTTCTTTATCATTAATTAAAATATTGAAGAGTGAGTAATACATTATAATTAATTAAAACATTTAAAGTAGATTTTAATGTAGACTCGCTAAATTTTAGTTTTCCTTATTTATTATTAAGATTCAGAAGTACCAAAAATCTCAATTATTAAGCCAATCCGTTGTTAATTTGTGCGTACTTACGTGTATCACTCAGCGGACAGTATACATAAAGTATAGAACCAGGTATGAGTAAAAAATTACGGTGGAATTTTTTATTTTATGAAAATATTTAAAAGTATTTAATGTTAAAACTTATGGAGTACTACAGAGCTGTCTATATAATATAAATCGTGGCTTAGTTTTCCCAGTCCCATGATCTATTTACAAATCGTATTTACTGGTTGCCCAGAGAATTAATAATGGAACGAAATTACTTATCCTATACAGAGTATACAGTATCTATATAGATATATCAATTAACTTGCACCATCACAAATTATGTTTTACTATAACTTGTTTTTCATATATGATGGAATCGCTATAATTATACCAGATACTAAAAGATGTGTAAGCACCCCACAGTTAACGCAGGTTACTTACTCCCCAAGTTATTAGCGGTGCCTACGCATTTACATAGTAATCCTTACGATAACTCAGTCGTGCTTAGAGAAACTTTACGACTTAAGCACCTAAAGCCTACTCTAATTTACTTACTAGCTCGAAGGCTAAAAGTCATAACATAAAAATTCTTGATAAATTACCTCACTTCGTTGCTTTGGTTACGTAAATTTTTTTTTTAGATAATATAAAATCGTGACTATTTTCGTAATATGGGCTATTTAAAATAGGTACTACGATATTTATTAAAAAGATGTATATTATATATCTTGTAACTCCAAATGCTAATTCCCATTTTGACATCATTTGGAAATCATTGCCTAAATATTAAACAAAAAATATGAATTCAAGTTTTGATTTTCTCAAGATTTTTTTCTGAAAACAGGCGTCATTTTATCGAAGAAAAATGTTTAGGTACGTTCGGATAAACCATCATTTTCCTTACACTGAACAATTCTGTGAGTGTTATTTGAGGCCTCTCATAATATTTGTTGAGCAAAAGTCGTTTGACTGGAATTAAGTATATGTTAGTATTTCTGCTTTGCTATTATTTATTAAATAATTTTTAAACATCCTCCTGTATTCTAATATAAGCACCAACATATTTATACGAAAACTAACAAACTGCCATGAGAGTTTGTGGACTTGAACCCAAAACACGTATTCTTTTGTATGACCTGTAAGCTGATTTTTATTCGATTTATTTAATGGCAAAACATCTTAGTGTTGAAATCTAGAAGTCTATCATTTCTTTAACGAAAAAGGCCTCAACTATGTGTAAAATTCGGTCCTCAAGAACAATATTAAACCAATCGTCAATATGAATTAAAATAGAAAACAATATCTAAGGTTATAACATTAATCATAGAATAATATTTTTACTTGAAGTGACAACTAGGAGATGACAGTCACTTTGGTATGAGGTTATAGCTACCAATCCTAGCAATACATTATTCATCATAACTACATCACAGAGGATAACAACATTTACAAGTAGAAGGATTTTAGTATGTCATTTAGCTGCATCAGGGAGGCGCTCCGATACCACGAAGTGCCAGTTTACCTGAGGCGGCTAGTGGCAGACTATTTGGAGGGGCGCAGCGTCCTCTACACCAACCGAGTAAGGGATGTTGTGCGAACGCCCATGACGTGCGGTGTCCCACAGGGGTCGGTCCTCGGACCCACCCTGTGGAACATTGGCTACGACTGGGCGTTGAGAGGGAGCCTTCCACCCGGGCTGGGCGTGATCTGTTACGCCGACGACACGCTCGTCACAGCCCGCGGTGGGACGCTGGAGGAGGCGGCAGGCCTGGCGACTCTCGGCACCGAAGAGATCGTCAGGCGGATCGAGGCGCTGGGGTTGAGGGTGGCCCTGGACAAGACGGAGGCCCTCTTGTTCCATGGGCCCCGCATGGGCCCTCCCATCGGCGTTTCGATCACCGTCAATTCGGTTGACATCAGCATCCAGGCCCATATGATGTATTTGGGCCTGGTGCTCGACGGGCATTGGTGGTTTCGGGAGCATTTCCGCAGGCTCGCTCCGCGGCTCGTCGGCGCGGCGTCCGCCCTTTCATGGCTTATGCCGAATGTGGGCGGACCGAGCGCTACGTGCCGACAGCTGTACACGGGGGTCGTCCGGTCGATGGCCCTGTACGGCGCACCGGTGTGGGCGGGGTCCCTGACCGTCCGACTCAGGGCTCTTCTGTGGCGACCACAGAGGGCCATGGCGGTCAGGGCTGTACGCGGATATCACACAGTGGCGACGTAGGCAGCGTGCCTGTTGGCCGGGAGTCCCTCGTGGGACCTGGAGGCGGAAATGCTCGCCGATTTGTATCGGCGGGTGTCGGGGGTGCGCGCGGGAGGCGGTGTGGTCTCTTTGAGGGAACTCACCGCCTGGCGCGTTGACGCCCGCCTAGATGTCATTGCCCGTTGGGCAGTCCGGCTGGAGAGGCCTCGGTTCGGTGTGCGGACCGTAGAGGCCTTCCGGCCGGTGCTGATTCAGTGGTTGGAACGGCGGCACAGGGTGCTCTCCTTCCGACTGGTGCAGGTTTTAATGTGGCATGGATGCAAATACCTGCACAAGGTCGTCAGGAGAGAGAGTACACCGTCCTGCCACCACTGCGATTGCGGCGAAGACACGGCGCAGCATACGCTCGAGGTTTGTGCCGCTTGTGTAGAGCAGCGTCGTCAACTCGTCGCAATCATCGGTGCCGACCTGACGCTGCCGACCATCGCCAGGGCGATGCTCGACAGCGTCAGGAACTGGGACGCGGTCGCAACCTTCTGCGAGGCAGTAGTCTCGCGGAAGGAGGTGGCGGAGCGCGTGCGCGAGGAGCGTCTCCTCGACAGCGCGAGCCGCCGCCGGTGACTGGGGCGGCGCAGGCGCGATTACCTGCGCCTGATGCCGCCCTAGCCAAGGCCGCGGGTGACTGGATCGGGGAATTAGTCCGTCACCCGCCGAGAGGCCAACCGCGTGAGGAAAGACCGACATCCTATCCGAGGGGGGGATGTCGGTCGAGAAGAGGATACTCCTCAGGGGTATACCGTCGGGCCGACCACTGACGTCAAGTCACTCTGCTCGGGTGATCGGCCCAACGACGAAGGCGACGTCACGGGTGGGTTACGGGTGTGCGCGCTTACGCCCCTCTGTCACCCCGGATGGAGTGGTGCGAGGAGTGCACCGACCGTAGCCCACGCCCAAAAAAAAAAAAAGTAGAAAGATTTCACTAATAACAAGACCACCAGCGCCAAGAAGAAACTCCAAAAAGACATGTTGTCACTTAACATCTATGACACATGAATTGCGCTCTTAAAGCTTTAACCAGCTGTAATAAAGCCACTTCAAGAAAATTAATTTTGTAAACAAACCACCATAACATTTAAATTAAACATAAAAAGAGCACGGACAAAAAGTCTGTGGAAAAGCTTAAAATAAAAAAAAAATCCTAGCAATGCTCGTAGGTGGCGTAAAAGAGGAATAACAGCTTTACATAGACTCCATGAGATGCCGATCAACAACTACATTCCCAAGGGAGGTTGAGAGCAGGAAGGCGGCCGAGCATAAAGCTATTGGTAAAACTTTTGCAACATGTACCATAGAAGAAGAGAACACATTGCGTTGACCCCAGGTAATTAAGGTAAGAGCAGAATGATGATGAGTTATAATACTTCGCAACAAAATTCAATATTGTGGAATTTGATTAATCTTGAAATATAAATTATTTACAAAACAATGTTAACTGTGCGGCATGTAATGGATAATGGTGATGATTGTATCGCCGCCCTAACGCCTCCTTTGGGAATCGTAAAAACCAAATGAGGCAGCAGCAGGTTAGAGAAGAACAACGCTCCTCTGAGCAACACTTAACAACAACTACTTGACGATTATACCATAAGCTCTTGGTAGGAAGGTCAAGAGTGAAAGACGGACGTCTCAATGGGGATAATTCCATGATCGTCACGATTCACGATCGTAGTTGGCATTAGAAATTTCCCAAACGAGTGCTGCTCTCCATCTTTCTGGTGATTCCTCAATTGGTTTGAAGACTGCTATGAGCAAGTTTTATATTCTCAACTAGGCACCACGGTCGGTGATAATTAATGTAAATTCGAACCCGTAGCCTCCCTATAGCAAAAATTTACTTCTCTACTAAATCAACGAGGTGTTTGTTATCATCCTTGTATACTATAAATGCGAAAGTTTTGATGGAGATACGAAACGTTTGATACGTCGTGTTAGAACGACTTAATAGTTTTAGATGAAATTTGACATGTATATAGATTCCATCCATCCATCCATCAGCCCATAAACGTCCACTGTTGGACATAGGCCTCCCCACGAGAATGCCATTCGCAACTGTCCTATGCTACCTGCATCCAACGGTTTCCTGCGACCTGTATATAGATTAGTGTCTGAAATATCACATAAGCTACTTTATGTCTTGGAAAAATGTACTGTTTCTTTCCAAAAATCTACCTTAACAAGAGTTAAGTCGACATAAACTAATAATAATAATCAAATAATATACTAATGGCATCATTAAATATTGCCCAAAAAAAAACACAAAGCAGTCACGAGGACCGCTGACTGAAGTGAAAACTTAAACCTATGAAAAAAAAAACAAATACAAAAAAAAACAAAAAGCTCGCTCCAGGGAGTATGTATGGATGTGACCATACAATAAATACACATATTAAATATATTGTATTATACACATATTATATTATTACTTCCTCTCCTACGGTCTATTTTCCCTCCGTCTTATGAATTTTCGATCAGGTCACGTGTCCTGACGCGAGTTTAACATTGTTTATCCATCCCTAAAATGTGCACAACGCCGCTAAAGAAGTTTTCACTTCAAAAATATTATTCACAAGTACTATATATTCATTAAATCTAGAATATTATTCATAACGTTCTACGAATTAGATTTATATATCAATAACTATTTATTCATTAAAAGGAATATTAAAGGAATGAAAGCTCACGGGATTAAACCGACTTAACCCTGACAGTCCAACACGCAATGTGCGTGCGGTATCGTTGTTAATCGCATCGTGTAGTGTAATGAGGTGACATGGAGACGCATTGCTTAGAATCCTGTTGCGCGTTAACGCTCTTATTTATTTTTATTTAGCATCATTTACAGTAAATAATCAGGAATGAATAAGATGTTCTTTTTACTCACTTTTATTCTGTATAAATCCCATTACAATCGTGTATCTCAAAATTTTCAATGCTTTGTTTTTTTATTACATAAAAATTTGCTAAATAATACTAAATGGGTATCGGACATACTTTAGGTATCCTTTCATGGACCATGCAAAAAGAATGTCGAATTATCGATCCAAGCCCTTCTAACTAAGGAATAAGGTTACGTTCATTATATTGTTTCCTCTGTTCTAATAGGCCACCGTTTCAAGCAGGTCCATCTCAGTTCGCAGGACCTGACCTGACTTTCATTTGAAAATATAATTGACTGGGTGTTGATATAGACAACTAAGGCATATAATATGCGTATAACATCTGTGCCAGAGAAGGAAAACTCGAAATAAAACTCTATACAAATATTTTTTTCCAGCGTGGTATAATAGGAGAATCGCTCTCTCTCTCTCTTTCCTATTATAGAAGAGGATCTAGCAGTAGGATGTATAGGAGCCGAGATGATGACAATTTAATAAAGAACTATTTCGTATGTCGATCGATATGACGATTTAAAAAGTATATTTATAAACTTATCAATTATTTTATTTAATCCTTATTGTGACACACATAAAAAAAACAATTTGCCGACATTATTAGGCAGTAAATGACAATCTTATTTGTCTTTATTTTAGTTATATACATATAATTATATTTATGACCTTTATATTCCCAATATATTACTGTCAGACTGAACGCTGGAATACTTTTTTCGTAAGTGACTTTGCTACAGAAATAAATTACACAATTACTTAGACTTAGGCCAACAAATATATCTACGGGCAGGTTTTCATTTCGTCCAGGACTGTAATATACTACATTCGTGCTGTATTTGTGTGAATTAATTATCAAAACAAAAATTATATGAGTCCTTTAAGATTAATTTATGTACCATTAAATTCGTATTAAAATGAATTAAAATCTACATTATTGAGATTATATATTGATAGTATAACTTAATATAATTGATATTTTGTGGCGGCTACGAATACTACCAATCCTTACTTTGCTCGTGGATGTCGTAAAAGACGACTAAGAGCCTTACAACAACCTGAACCAACTCTATCTGATGCCGTTTGGTCAACAAATACATTCCCAAGAAGGGTTGACCGGGCAGGTGCCCGGTCATAAAACTATTGCCGATAACTTTTACGATATGTACTAAGAAAGAAGAGTACATATTGTATCGACCCCAAGTGGTTCGGATAAGAGTAGGAGAATGATGTTGATCTTGATATCTTCTCTTATCTATATCTTGGTCTTTCGCCTCAATTTAATATATAACAACTTTATTATTCCATAAAAACTTAACCTAATGACACAAATGAGAAGTAAAGACTAAATTTATATATGCAACCATTATATGCCACTGTACAATTTACATTACTTATAAATTTCTTTCGTTCTATTTACTTATCTTATATTTTAAAATAATTTATAATTGTATCATCGAAAGGTTGGATAGAGTTATTACATCGCTACATTTCATCTAATTATTTTTAATCTCACGTAACAGGAGGCGTGATGAGGGAGTAAGAATATAATTCTCCACCTCCTATCATGCCAATGGGTACCATGAAATACGACTGAGGGTATACATATGCAGCCAGGCGGGCCACCAAAGACAAAATCGGGTACCGATGGCCCGCTCGCACGGCGAAAAGAGGAGAGTTGCATGGTGAGTCTATGGAGTCACGCGGCGCCTCTTCCGTCACCTCGGATCGACTTGGCGGGGCGAGACCATGTCCATAGTCCACCGCAACAAAAAAAAGAATGTGCATATGCATATAACATCTACGCAAGACGAGTAAAACTCGATATAAAAAGCGATGACGTCTGACCAACGTGCTATAGTCAATTCAATTTATCTCCTGTTGAGGAGTCCAGCAGTGCAATATGTTTAAACTGAGATAATAATAATAAAGGTAAAGAATTTAAGTAGTTACTACCCAAATAAGAAAGGGGCATATACGTATATTAACGAGCTAAGAACGTCTACCCCTTAGTTTCCCATAGGAATTGTAAAAACCGGCTAATAGAGCAAGCAAACTAAGGGACCCAAAGGACAGTAAAGGCAACATTGCTCTATTAAGAATCATAATCGATGGTATGCCTGCTAATCATAGCGATTATGGCGTTATCTCTTCCCCGTGGGGGAGGTTGTTTTCAAGAGTGGACGTCAATAGGCTGATTAATGGATGAATAATAAAAATAATTTATGTATTTGCCGTGTGATAACGGAGTAAGAATACAATTCACCATCCCTATCTTACTCGTGGGTGATCGTACGAGACGACTAAGGAATATAAAACGCATATAACATCTATGCAACAGAAGGAAAACTTGAAACAAAACCCTATACCAACACGTCTGACCAGCGTGGTCTAGTAGGTCAATAACCTTCCCGTTATGGAGGAGGCTCGAAACAACAGTGGAACATATATGAACCGAGATGATGATAAAAAAAAATAAGGTATGTAAAGAAGAAGAGTCAGCGTGGCACAGAAGGTCAAATTCTTTTTTAGTAGAAAGTAGGCAGGCAGTTAATTATGACTAAGCCCTATATCAATTACTTCGTTACCACACGGAAAGTGTATTAATTGTAAGTATACTTAATACTTTGTACTAAGAAATACATACAACACAAATAACATTAGTAATACCCAAATAAAAATTCCAAACCGTATTAAAGTACTTATCTAGCTAAATTATTTACAAAGGTATTATACGTGGGATCTACTCATAAAAGGATTATAATCAACAATTCATTCGGAGCGGACAGTCTCAGGCGACTGCTCTACTAGTGATCCCAACATAAATCGTCCAAGTAAAGACAAATTACTCGACCTTTTTCTCTTTTTGGAATCCCGTAGGATAACGGGCACCAACAAATCCTTACGCATGTGCCATTCAATGGCTATGATTACACATTCCTATTCATCTTTACATACTTATATACGTAAACATGTGTATCGCGATATACAAACACTGAATAGAAAAAAATAAACTAAAAGTATTTGTTATATCACAAAACTATTTTTATCTACATTCCTATAATAGAAATCATTTAAGGCAAATCGAATAAATAAATGTCGATCAATGTTAGTTGTTATATTCTAGGAAATGTTTGCGGTTATACTCGTGAAGTTCCCGTGCCCGTTGGAATACGGTGAACAAATATAGTCTATGTTACTTGCTGATAATGTAGCTGTCTCACTAGGAGAGTAAGCAGCAGTTATCGCCTAGGAAAATTGTAATACCTAATGCGATCGCCAATCCACCTGCTAAGTGTAGCAATTATGACATTATTTACCCCTCTTTTTGGATAATATGAATGCAAATCGACCCCCAGTCACAGCAGTTCCGCCATTCCATGTGCTTATAGTGGGTCTATTGGTAGGTGAGGCTTACGTGCAATAGTGGGCGTCTACAGACTGATGAATAGATGGATGGACTGCCAGAAATTACTTTGCATCAACGGAGGGAGCTTGTTCCCCAATATTTTATTAAGCAAACATTTATTTAAATTGTATGACAATCGCTTGTTTTAAGCATTTAATTACAAGCATTTTTATAATAATAAATAATAAGTTTTTTAACAAAAAACACAAAATTATTTTATTTATATTTATATTTTTATTATATTTTTATTATATATTACAATATTTCAGCTTCATGTCCGATTAAAATTATATTTTGATTATTTCTCTATAAAAAATTTCTTCTTCTTATTTTTATGTATTGGCAATCAGCTACTTAAATGAGCCATTGTTGCCAGTGTCGAGTTATAATTATCTTCAAGTTTTTAGTGTCTTCAGATTAGTCATTGTCCGTCAGTAAGTTAAATTGTCGCCATCAACAGTGCTATGGCCACACTGTTAATGGTATCTTGTGAGAATTTTGATGAAAAACGAAAACGTTGTAAAGCACTTTTATATGATATTCGCTACATCTCAGCAGTTCCGTCACATCACATTACATAAAATGCCATCAAAATTATCTAATATAACACGTTAAAACACTAAGATATCGAATATAATACAAGAGCACCACATAACGTTTTAGATTCCCGCCAAAAACTCTCAAAAGGAATTTTTATTGAAAAGATTTTTTTCAAAACGGTCACAATGTTATTCATTATAAACTCATTTGCAAAAAAAAACGGGCGGTTTTGATTTGCATTCATATTTAAAAAGATACAATACCAAAAAGGTTTCAATCGTTTGTACACGTTACTGGCCGGTTTTAAAAATGCTGTGGTATTTAAAAAAGTACGTTCTAAATTCAATTTTTCATTTGATGTTCATTTTTACAGAAAACCCCTTTTTATCCTACATTTTTGGCGCGAAGTTCCAGAAGTTAACATCGACTTTCATAACTTTTATTCAATTTTTATCGATTAATTTCATATCCTTGACTGTCAAAGCTTTATTTAATGCTGTTTGGCTGTATCAAAAATGGTAGATAAAGTGGTAAAAGCTACCAAAATTATCGCGCTGCTTGAAGAGGGTTGCAGCCAATGTTTCGTGGCTAGGAGGCTAAATGTTAGTCGCTCGACAGTCCAAAGGACCTGGCAGCGATATCAGGAGACTGGTTCCGTCGAGAGAAGGCCTGGTTCTGGAAGAAAACCATGTACCCAACCACGGGATGATCGTTTTCTTGTGAGTCGCGCATTGAGAAATCGCAAATCTTCGTATGTGGATCTTAAGAACAACCTCCAAGAAGTAAGAAATGTGCATATTAGTCTATGGACGGTCAGGAGGAGGCTTCTCGCTGCCAATATACGCAGTCACCGCCCGGCCCGCGGCCCCAAATTACTCCGTGAGCACAGAGTTCACAGGCTTAGGTTCGCTAGAAATTGTGAATCATGGACTCAAGACGATTGGAATAGGGTTTTGTTCTCTGATGAAGCCAGGATATCTCTGTTCGGTGAAGATCGACGTCGGCGAGTGCTAAGAAGACAAGGAGAACGCTTTGCAGAGGCATGTTTCGAAGAAATCACACCTTATGGTGGGGGCTCTGTTATGTTTTGGGCAGGAATAAATTCAATGGATCGTACAGAGTTAGTCTTCATTGAAAACGGCTCACTGACTGGGCATCGATACATAACGGAAGTTCTAATTTCTCATGCACAACCCGCATTGGCCGCTCTAGGTGAAGACTCGATTTTTATGGACGACAATGCTCGCACCCACCGATCCCGCGATGTTAATGCGTATGTGCAAGAGGTCGGCATTCGTCGTTTGGATTGGCCAGCTCGAAGTCCCGACCTCAATCCCATAGAGCATGTCTGGGACGTTCTGAAACGGCGTGTGAGATCAGTACACCCGGCTCCGCAGACCATCAGAGAGCTGAAGAATGTGATTACTGCGGAGTGGGAACGTATTCCGCAAGCAAGTATCCGGGATATACTCGCTAGCATGCCCAGACGAATTCAAGCTGTGATTTTAGCTAGAGGGGGTCACACTCGATACTAAACATTTATCTGCTTTTACTTTATTAAAGAAAAACAAACAAAAAAACTTTTTTATTTTTACTTCATGAGCATATGCACTACTAGCGAATATACACTACTAGCGAGGTTTAGCATTATTTCCCATAAATTGTATCTAAATTTTATGAAATACTGATGAAAACGATTATTTTCTTATTAATTTACCAAATTGTGTGGATAAAACTACCTATAATTATCAAACAAAGAAATATTAACATTTGAAATGGTTCATTGCTTAGGTGCCCGTTTTTTTTGCAAATGAGTGTATAATGAATAGAAAAATGATAACGTAGTGATAGTTTCTTTTTTATTGCTAGTGGTGGCAAACGAGCAAGCAGCACACCTGATGGTAAGTATCACTACCGCTCATGGACCTTCGCAATACCAGAGGTACTACTAGCTAGGTCGCTGCCTACCAATATAAACCCCAAACCCACCCAATTGGGCTGCCGGCTCTCTCGCTCACCGAACGAAGCGCAATACCACATGGCCATTAGTCATACGTCGATCTTCTACGAGAGTGTGGTACTACCCCGGACGGACCGGCCCACGGCTGCAGACAGAGAACTGTCAACAGCGTGGTCCTACCACAATTAATTCATTAATATGACCTTTTCAACCAAACATTTCTTCTACTCTAGTTTATAAACGCACCAATATGGACTACTGACTGTCTCCAATGGGATACCAATTTACCTACGTTAGCTTACCACACTTGTAAGACGGGTAATCAACCACTTAACCCAAGGAAATCCTTTTACTTTAAAGATGCAAAGCAAGCATGTATTACTATCCTATTACAAAATCCAATAAAATTACAGAGTCAGTTATCAAAGGCACTTATCACATAATGTCGTTACGTACCTTTAATGGCAAGGTGTAAAACCAGTTAAAATGTCTCGTAAGGAATTTGGTTAGTAAATTGCATCGCATCCATTGCATCCAGTGAGAGGCGTAAGTCAGCGAGCGCTCGGGGCAATGCAGTTATGACGTCATTAGCACGTTATGTGACGTCATAACTCTCAAGCTATCTACCGCCTGTCACCAATTACCGGATTGAATGATATATACACGTGGCCCAAATACTCGATATTATTTTATACTTAACACTTTTTTACATTATGCTCATATTTACACAAAAGTTCTCTAAAAATGTGACCTGCGACATTTATCAGTGTAGAAGTGACTATTAAAATTTAATTGATGTTATTGCTCAAATAATCAATAATCTACAGTAATTATCTAAATATAGCTATGAATAATTAAATTACTTATTATCTGCACAGATGCCATAATGGTTAAGATGCCGATCTACATTGCCAAGTAACGCAGATTCGAGGATTTAATTTGAGAACCAAAGGACAACAATACTGGGTAATCCACAATTTTTTGTTCTGAATCTGGATTTATTTTCTGTCAGCTAATTGGGTTTGTAAAGTCCTGCGCGATACAAGGATTATTTCCTTAGTGCAGTGTCATGTTTTAAAAAAAATGTCAGAAATTATACTTGGACAATAAAAAGTTAATTAAATGAGAAAAAAATATTTACTCGTTAAATATGTATTAAGGAATCTGACGGTGACGGAATGAGAATACAATATGTTACCGATCCAACTCTGAACACTGTTCCAGCCATAATGATAAGTGTAATCCATTTTCTCTCAAAATATGCCACAGGAGTCAAGACTCCACTAGAGGAAATGTTATCCAGGTGCGTATTAAGAGCTTCAAACATTAAATAAATGTTTTTTAATACAAGTGACTGCCGTTTAAAGACTTCAGCAAGACCAGTAGCACAGTCAAGACGCTGCTTACATTAAATAGATTGGTAATGTATAAGTACGCCGAGGCATAAATAAAAATTTGGTCCTTCAACTCTCTCATGTTAAATATAATGAAAATCTACAATATACAAGTTGCTTTAATACAAAATTTATAGGTATAATTATAAATAAAATCATACTTATTTAGCTGTATTCCAACATGTAGATGATAATGAGAGCAGTTTGTTCAGACAATAGATTCATAAATCGAGTGATCCTATCTAATTGTAAAGCTACTGAAATAGTAAGCATAATGTTCATTATTATTTATTTTGTTCCATTGTCGTGTACCATAATAAGAATTTGAATTATACAACAAATAACATGTGTTTCAGTGTTTACTTTTTGTTAAGAATGTACTAACCTTGTCAGATGTAGGTCTATAACTAACAAGTATTACATTTTATTACGGATTTTTCATTCTTTAGAAGTCACATAGAAGCTAATTTTAGATAGAAGCCTATATAATAATGATTGTATAAATAGCCTCCTACTGATAAATACCACTCTAGTCAATTTGACACCATTTTGTTTCGTTTTTTTGTTCTTTTACAGCGAGATTATCAGGTATCTCACATATATCTAAAATAGTTGTACATTTTGTACAACTTCACACGATAGGTACTCCAAATATCAGATGAGGCAGCAAGTCTTCCCGCAGGAACTCTGCTATAGAAAATGATGATGGAAGCGATCTAAATACTTATAGTCTATCTTCTTCTTCTTGATGAATGGCTTCTGTTAGCGATTAATAATCTAAGAAGTGCACTTTGACAGCTGTCGGAGTAAGTTCTCTAGGTACATGAACCAAATAATCACTATCAAAAATATCCGATTTTAGTGAGAAATTGATATTGATTTCTTTTAATTAATAATCGATTTATATTTTTTTTTAAAAGGAGAAGAATAAATTTTAAGTGCTAAATTAATACTAAACAAATTTAATTCTTTTAGCATAAAATGTATTCATCATATTTAGTAGAATTAGGTTCAGATAAAACACAAACTGGATTTGAAAATGGCTATTTATTCGATTACGTTTGACCAAGGTTATTGTGTATTAAAAAATGCGAAACGTCAAAATGCACTTCTTAGATTAGATGAACTATAATATTAATATGCTACCTACCTATATTTTATATTTTCGTGTGGTGATGGAGTAAGAATTCACCCTATGTCTTGTCGATGAGTGATATGGTATGCAGATAACATTGATGCAAAAGAAAGTAAATCCGAGACAAAACCCTGTACCAACCCAACATGGTATAGTAGGTCAATTGACTTCCTATTATGAAGGAGACTCGAGCTCAATAGCGGGACATATATGATTTGATATAATGGTGATGATGTTTTATCTATACTATTGAGACGTTACTCAATATAACAGATTTATAATTCTAATTCGTAGTGATTGATATTAGAGAAAATTAAAACGTTTTTCGGCAAAAACTAATGCGTCTACCTTATCATCACTTTATTAGAGTAGACTCTACAGGCAGGTCTGTAGGACAGTCTACTTAGGTCGCCCCACGAAGAGAAAATAGTGCCAAAAAAGTGGGTAACTGGCATTCTTTTTTTGTTGCAGATATGTGAGATATGAGCTGGATACACTCCGTACGTTTCGACCGGGGCAACGGAAGAATGGCGATCCCGTAACCTATCTCTACCCATCGTTATATGGTTGACCACTGGTAGCGATTCCTTGGTCTTGACAGCTATAACCACCATACTGCTTTTTTGGCAGGCTATGGTTTGGATACAACCCGCCCATTCCATAGGGTAGCGGTACTTAATACTTTTTGCAGTGTGGTAATATTTACACAAGAGTGCTTTAAAAATGTGACCCACGACATTTTTCTGTGTAGAAGTGAATATTTAAATTTATTTGATGTTTAATGTTTTTTTTTTGTTAGACTATCGTCTGGACACATGCCGTCCGTTCCGTCCGGGGCGAGAGAAGGGTGGCCCATGGCAGCATAACCTTCCATGTGCCCTCCCCATCGCCATTACGCCGACCATTGGTACTACTTCCTTGACGTCTGTGGCCAGCCTAGATAATCGCCACACTTGGCGGGTAGTTTGATAATCACAATAAGTGTTAAGAGTTACCCAGCATAGCGCTGCTATTCACACCCATAGTGCTCATTCAGCCATTTTTTATGACTTTTGTGGATAATAAGACAAAATATATCCATCCATCCATCCATCAGCCCGTAAACGTCCACTGTTGGAAATAGGCCTCCCCACGAGAATGCCACCTATAACGGTCCTGTGCCACCTGCATCCAACGGTTTCCTGCGACCTTGATGAGGTCATCAGTCCACAATGGGGGGTCGTCCTACGCTGCGTCGTCCGATTCGTAGTCGCCACTCGAGAACCTTTCTTCCACAACGGTTGTCGGTTCGTCGAGCGATGTGGCCTGCCCATTGCCACTTCAACGTGCTAATTCTTCGGGCTATGTCGGTTACACCCGTTCTTCTACGGATTGCCGTATTCCGGCATTTATCACGTAGAAAAATACCGAGCATAGCCCTCTCCATAACATGCTGAGCGACTTTGAGCTTTTTTATGAGGCCGACATTCAGAGACCACGTTTCAGTGCCGTAAGTCATCGCTGGTAACACGCACTGGTTATAAACTTTTGTTTTCAGACACTGCGGAATATTAGACGAGAAGATCCTCCTAAGTTTCCCGAACGGTGCCCAGCCGAGTTGGATTCGTCGGCTGACCTCTTTCTCGATATTGGATCTACCTAATTGGACTGTTTGTCTTAGGTAAACATAGTGATCGACAACTTCGAGAATCGTATTCCCAACCAGGACCGGTACAGAAATGACATGGGCATTAGACATGATTTTCGTCTTGTCCATGTTCATTTGCAGCCCTACTAGTTGGGAAATCTATCTGAGGTCATTAAGCATAGTTCCAAGGTCCTCCAGGAATTCTGCCATGACTACGATATCATCTGCGAATCAAGGTGAGTAATGTATTCGCCATTGATGTTGATAGCGAGTCCGGTCTAGTCTAAGAGCTTGAAGACATCTTCCAGTGCAGTGGTGAACAGTTTCGGAGAGATAACGTCTCCCTGTCTCACGCCTTTCTGCAACTGGATCGGTTTCGTACTCTTATCCCGGATGCGGACCGACATAGTAGCGTTTTTATACAAACACTTCAGCACTTCGATATATCGATAGTCAATTTGGCACCTCTGAAGGGATTGCAGCACTGCCCAAGTTTCGATTGAATCAAAGGCTTTCTCATAGTCCACAAACGCTAGACACAAAGGCCGATTATACTCCTCGATCTTCTGTATAATCTGGCGTAGCGTGTGGATGTGGTCTATGGTACTATAACCTTTTCGGAAACCGGCTTGTTCGGGCGGCTGGAAGTCGTCTAGCTTGCGCGCGAGTCGGTTCGTAATGACTCTTGAAAACAATTTGTACACGTGGCTCAGGAGTGAGATGGGTCTGTAATTGTTTAAGAGCGTTTTATCACCCTTCTTGAAAAACAGCACCACCACACTCCTGGTCCACGACTCTGGAACGTCGCCCCCGAGAATGACAGAATTAAACAGCTTCTGTAGGGCTTTTAAAACCGGCTAGCCGCCTGCCCTCAGGAGCTCTGTGGTAATGCCGTCATCTCCCGGTGCCTTTCCGTTCTTTAATTGATTTGAAGACAAAATATATATTCTTAACTTATTATCACATAGGGAAAAGTCAATAAAACATATTTACTTGATCATATCACACGCCAATAAAGCATATTAAAGTGAACATTTACGAAATTTTTGAGGTATAAAGATTCTATAAGTATATATAGAACGCCAAGTAAAAATATGCAATAACCAATAAATAGTGAAATACATTGAATTCATCAACAATTATTGGTCATTTAATACTTATAGCGTATTTATTGAGAACTTTGGCAATTGTTAATGGCCTTAAAAGGCTCACTAAATTGCGAGTGTGTACGTCAATAAATTTTAAGTTATCAGCAGTCAAAAGTGACTCGAAATGGTTTCATTTAATACTAACGGCCGTTGCTTCCCCTGTTTGCTTTCTGAACTTGGCTGAGATACTGCCGTGTCTAGATTACAGTAAAAATCAAAACACTCAATAGTTACTTAAATATCAAATATTAAAATCTTAATCGTCATCATCATCTCAGCTCATATATGTCCCAGTGTATTTTTGTTTGGCGACGGTCACACCCCGCTAAGTCCGTCCGGGGTGACAGCAGAAGCAGCGCGCGACCCCATAGACCCGCCCTATAATCTACCTCTCGACTCTATGCAAGTGGGCCACCGGAACCCGGTCTTTGTTTTCGATGGCCCACCCGGCGGTTAGTTGGTAACAATTAGTTATATGTAACTTACAAGTAAAATCCTATGGCTTTCTCTATCTGGCATGTGTCATATATATTGGCCGTCTTTTACGGAACTCACGGGCAAGATAAGGAATAACTTGTATTTTTACTTCACTAGCATATAAAATAAAAAAATCCTTAATATTATTGTACAAATGTCATTACGTATATATCTCTGTACATATTTATATAAATAAAATCAACATTTTCCCGTATTTATTTAGTAAAGCCATCATGCCATGTTTTGTTCATGTTTGTGCTCCGTAGGTAGATTTCTTTGTGTCATCTGGTGTCTCCCCCGAGGCATTTGACCTTTCCTTTTTCTGTGTATTTTACTAATAGCCTTTTTCTTACTGACTTGGGAATTAGAGGGATGGTCTCTAGTTCTCAGAAACAGTTGTTACATAATTTATTTTTGCTTTTGACTTAGGGAATTGGATGAGATGTCTAGAGTAGGATTAAAATTTTATTATGATCAAAGAGCTTTAGATGAGTATTACATTAACTTTAATTATCTCATATTGAATTTAATTACCTCATTTAAGATTAAAAAGTATATCATAGTATATATGTATAGTATAGTAATATCTAACATTTATATCCGCTATAAAACTTTTATCATCATATATTTTTGGGGGAAAGCTAAAAGGTAAACAATTTTATACATTTATATATTTTCGTCTGGTGGCTTTCACCACCCCTTATCTTACGTGGGTGTTATAAGAGGCAGCTAAAATATATGATATGCTTATGAGATCCGTTCAAAAGAAGGAAGATTCGAAATAAAGCACTGTACCAACCCGTTTCTGATCGGCCTGGTATATGAGTTCATTTTCTTTTTATTGTAGAGAAGAGGCATGCGGAGAGTTTTTAAGACATTGATGATACATTTATAAGTTAATTAATTATTATTAAAAGTAACTTAGTTAATTTTCAATTTAATTGCAGGTCTTTTTTTGGCGATTGTAGTTGATGTTATAAGTTCACCTGGTAAGTGCTGCTAACTATTTTCTGGTGGTACTATAGCCAGTCTATGGCACTTCTATGGTTAAGAATATCACAAGTTCACAAATATACTTATGAAACTAACACATTGTTTAATATGAATTAAATAAATATGAAATGTTTGCTTTACGTATTGAATTTCATAAATTCAGTAACAAAGTCACTATTACTTTACTACGATATGCAGAATTTAAATTTTAATTTCATAAATTTAGTAACAATTTCACTATTACTTTACTACAATATGCAGAATTTAAATTTTAAATTTCATAAATTCAGTAACAATTTCACTATTACTTTACTACGGTATGCAGATATTAAATTTTAATTTCATAAATTCAGTAACAATTTCACTATTACTTTACTACGATATGCAGAATTTAAATCTTTATTTCATAATTTCAGTAACAAATTCACTATTACTTTACTACAATATGCAAAATTGAAAACTGAAGTGCACAACGCTACAACAAATAATACGTTTCATACACAAAAGTAGCAAAATAGTTGCTCTGCGTATCGAGGGCTATTTTGTGCAATAAATGTCACATGTCAGGTAGCTGTACCATAAATCTACTACGTTGTCGTTCCCTTCATGAATCACCCAACGAAATGCCAACTTTTCTACTACTTACATTTAAAGGCAAAGTTGACATTTTTCATGTTTAAAAATAAAGTCATATATCCAAGCAATTTTTAATATAACGCAACTGTAGTGTTTGAAGTGAAATAAAAATATTTTAAGAAAAAAGAAATAAAATATCAGTCTGAGGATATCTACATGAAAAAGGTCGGGACGATCGGTGTAGTGATGGGTTAAGGATATATTTATCATCACTTCTTACTTTCCCGTGGAAGTCATAAAGACCACTAAGCGATAATACTCATAAGACTAACAGCGAGAGCCAACTCGCCGAGTGACTATGACATTACCTTCTCACGCAGGAAAGCTTATGTCCAACAGTTGATGTCAATAGGCCGAATGATATAATAATTTAAAAAGATATTTAACTTAAAAAAAAATGATTACATTGTTGTTGTACAGAAGTAAAAATATAAGCTTAAAAAAATTAAAATCAAACTTTTGCTTTATAAAAAAAAATGAAAAAGAAAATTTTAGTCATCAAAATAAGGACATTTTTAAAGCAGAATTGTTTTGGTGTAAAAACTGTAGTAGTATCAGTTTCTACTTTTCAAGTCTTTTATTTAATACTCCATATTAAAATGAAAAATTTCCTAAATATCTTAGTGCAGCTGTCATATTAAATTTAGGGTAATATGAATAATTTTATTATTTTCTACTTTTCGAGCCCTTCATTTGATACTTATATGAATAGGTTTGAAAATAAAATTTAATCCATCGTCTGGGTACAGCGGTCAAAATAAATTTAGTGTAATTCACTAACTTTATCATTTTCTAATCAACAATCTTGTATTTGTCAATATCATGGAATCAAGTTACTATATTTTTTATCTTGCAAATCTAAACATTTCTTTTTCTGAACGTAAAATAACTACTATTACAGTAAAAAGGCAAATGAAGTAACATTCCCAGCTATAATTTAATTTTATGAAGGAGTGTGGAAGCGGAATTACGAACACGTCAAGCTGTTTTATAACGCTCATAAAACTATAATATTTCAAATGTAATGCATAAAGTAAGTACCAAATACGAATTCACGCAATGCAATTAAAACAAGGACGTTAGGGTAATATAACCAGTCTATCATTGAACTAATAATGTATAAAATCCTTGGTTCACGAAATTATATGCTTCAAAATTCATCTAATTTGTTTGAATTGCTAAAAATTTTCAGTCGCTTTATTAACCATCTATGATCATTGTAATGGCACCTAGGTAAGGAGAATTTACTGTGTTAAAAATTCATTATATACAGATGGAGTTTTTTTTAAGATTACGTCATTTGTTTAGTCCTAATTTTCACCAACATCTAAAATTTAGGTAACACTTAGCTAATAATAAATATTAATCTTACATGTAGAATGATCAGCTGGGACATCATTAGCGGAACATGAATCTTTTGGTTAACTTTTAATGCTATGGCCATCGGGCCCAGCAAGGGTGGCGTTTATGTTAAAATTCCCATTTAAGAAGACCTATATTCAGCAATATTATTATTCTTATTCTTATTCCTTCACCATCCATCATCCATCATCCATGATGATTGATGATGGATGGTGAAGGAATAAGAATACCATAGTCAACGACAGTTTTCTTTTTTTGGATAACCTTAAAAATTTGTTATACAGATAAATTCACTGAAAGGAAAGAAAGATGCAAAATAATGCTACAATTCTGCCTACCACTTCTTGCTTAGAAAATATAATAACAAACATATTTTAAAAATATTTAAAAAATATTTTAAGAAACTTCGCAATGAAATAAAATATAACCGTTGAACTACAACTGGTCTCTTTACCCCATGGCATATAAAAGCCGTGGAAAAAAGCTTACGAGCTGCCGGCATTCGGGATACGTGCTATTAACATACTGCTGTTGAAGATCAGATAAGGTGAGTTTGTGAAAATTTAGTGGACGGTGGGTAATTATGGGGTGTGATACGATCAAGACAACACGCCCCACCGCGAGCTAATCTTGTGTTTTGCTTTCCCTCTTAACCTTTTGAGTGCGGAGATAAAATTTGTATATGAATAGTATTAGACCTGCGGCTTTGTGTGCGTAGATATATAATCATATCTAGCGAACGTCCACCATAAATTTTTGATAATAAAATGTAGCCTAAATCTGTATGCCAAATTTC
Organism: Lymantria monacha; assembly: GCA_905163515.2. Classification (NCBI taxonomy): domain Eukaryota; kingdom Metazoa; phylum Arthropoda; class Insecta; order Lepidoptera; family Erebidae; genus Lymantria; species Lymantria monacha. The sequence continues at coordinate 18,021,395 of LR991094.1, read as the reverse complement.
TATTGTATAAGATCCATTAAAATGTTTTGGCAAATATCTGTCCAATTTAAAATAAGAATTTTGTATACAACAAATAGAACATTAAATAAATAGATATCTGTTTTCTTTTTAGTATTGATAATATTTCATTACATTAACAAGCTCATTAGGTTGCTGTTTTCGCAATTTTTAACAACATAAAATTAAAATATATTTTATATCCATTCTGACTGCACAGATGGCGTATTGGTTAACATACCGACCTTTCGTGCCAGTGCCATGGGTTCGATTCCCACGCAGGACAATACTTTGTGAGATCTACAAACTGTTGTTCTGAGTCTAGGTGTAATTTGTCTGCGTTAATTGCACGTTTGTAAAGTCCCCCGCAATACAAGGTTTATTGCCTTAGCGCAGGGTGAGGTCTTTATAAAAAAAAAATCAGAAAGTCTGTATTTATATAGTAAATAGTAATTATAATACAAAATATTAAAAAGCTGCTCTTTTTATTTTATAAAATACTAATGTCAAAAATAATAAAGCTTCTAATGTTTACGCGAGTATTACACATTTGAAATAAAACTACTTTTACGGATTCTATCGCGTTTGTATTTGATTTATAATTTCCCGACGTTTCGAACACTTTACAGTGATCACGGTCACGGGAGGACTGAGGTGTCTTACGTCCAATATGTCATTGTTATTACAGAAATTTATTTATATCTACCCTATAGGATATTAAATTTTGACCCACATTTTTATACAAAATTAATACAATTCATTGCCAGTACAAAAAGAGAATGATTCTATATATAAAATTTATGTTGTTTATGATTTGTTATTATTAAGGTATTTAATTTATGATAATTATTATTGTGGCAATTTTACAATTTTTACAAAACTAACAAAAACTATTCAGCTACTACCGGATCGGAACGCGGCTTCTCTGAGAAAGATCCGGCGAGAAAGCTCAGGAGGCATGATACTAATTTTATTATTGAATTTGAATAACAAATCATAAACAACATAAATTTTATATATAGAATCATTCTCTTTTTGTACTGGCAATGAATTGTATTAATTTTGTATAAAAATGTGGGTCAAAATTTAATATCCTATAGGGTAGATATAAATAAATTTCTGTAATAACAATGACATATTGGACGTAAGACACCTCAATCCTCCCGTGACCATGATCACTGTAAAGTGTTCAAAACGTCGGGAAATTATAAATCAAATACAAACGCGATAGAATCCGTAAAAGTAGTTTTATTTCAAATAATAAAGCTATGAACATAATTTTATAATAGGTATGTCAAATACAAACATGTTAAAATTTATATTAAACCTAAGTTTTCTACGTTAATAATTAACAATCATTTTAGAATTGTAATAATAAACTTAAAAAGTTAGCAAATGGATACAAATAAATAAATCTCGCATTTATTTATAACCGGCGTTGGCCAGACTTCGTGAATGCTTGTAGAGCGACTTAATGTTTTAATTAACCCTGATTAATCTCGACTACCAAAAAAATTCAAAAGGCATTTTTTTTTATTGTTTTGAATTCAACGTCTCGGCCACTTGTTGCCACTTCCCACGCAAGCGATCTGCATATATTTGCAGGCTCTTTCATCCTCGTATTTAGCATAAAACAAGCCCGACACAAAGTCATTATACTGTCTTGGTTTTCGAAGTACGGTTGCATAAATTTACGCCATTATCAAAATATCGTGGATGAAATAAGCCGAGCATGAAAAGGATTTATCCAGTTTAGAGGTCATTAATGCACGCAATTGCAATGCATTGCTTATTTTTTACGTATATATGTATGTATGTATGTAATATACCCTACCTTAACTTAGTTACAATTGAAACCGTGACTTCAAATAAACTATCTGATTAAGTATATATGGAGAATTGTAATATTGTTCTACAAAGCTTGAATATAATTATTGAACTATTTTTTTAATTTGATTAAAATTAATGATTCCGTTGCCAAAGTTTCAATAAAATAATAAAAAAGAATTCTTTTTAAAAGAGAAAATTGGTTTTTGTTATTATATTCATTATTTTTACTTTGTCGACGAACTCTAAATTTTCATAATGAATTCTATTGAAGGTTATCAATAAAAATATAAAAAATATATGATTAATTTTTTAATGGGACTTTTGGCGGGAATCTGAAAACTTCATGTGGTGGTCTTGTATTATATTCGACTCTCTCTCTAGACATTGGACTCTCTCTCTCTCTCTCCCTCTCTCTCTCTCTCTCTCTCTCTCTCTCTCTCTCTCTCTCTCTCTCTCTCTCTCCCTCTCTCTCTCTCTCTCTCTCTCTCTCTCTCGTGTCACGTTTCATCTGTAAATATTTACCCTCATGCGGACAAAGAAGTTTCACTTTCAAATAAATATGGCGCATAACGGAAAAATGTGACTTAGAAATAAAGATGACACGTAACAGAAAAACGTTACATTTTTTTTTCTCGTCGATAAAGAAGTTTCATTTCAAAAAACAAACGTTATTACTTAATTGTATTTCTTTTTATACCCTTAAATTATTAATGCTGCAGGTATTTACGTAACTAATAAACCGCAAAAGCATTTATCATCAGAAATCTAAAGATAATTTTAAATTGCACATGACGTTACTAAAGTCCGTTCTCAACAAATACCTTCTTGACCAGAAATTCGTGATTTTACTTCAAATATTCGCCAAGGTTCTCCATAAACGTTTAGATCAAATAACATTGAGCAATGACCGTCGAAAACACTCATTGTTAACTCCCTTTGATGATCAGCACTTAACGTACCTACTCCATTATTATGAGGCCGCTCGAGGCGCCGCCGTCCCTAACAATTCACTCAAATACTTATAGCTCGAGATAAACAGTTGAAAATCCGACTTAGATGTATACAGCGCCTTCTATTCTGTAAAACCAATGTTAATAAAACAGTTTAATTGCTCACAATTAATATGCCGTTAATACCTGTATTGCTGTTAGAGCATTATTGTTTAACAAACTAAATTATGAAATTCATCATCATCATCATTCAGCTTTTTGCCATCCACTAGTGAATGTAGGCCTCCCTCATATTTCGCCGCAAAGTGTGGTCCTGTGCCATCCGTATCCAACGACTCCCAGTAATCTCCACCAAGTCCTCAGTCCAATTGATAAACCACCGTATTCCCTACCCTTGGTCAGTACGCCGGCCACTGGTACCGTTTCCTTGACATCCGTAGCCAGCCCGGCGGGTCACCCTTTCGGGTACCATCTCCCGTTGACACCCCGATTTGTACGACACTAGCACAAACTTGATTGTGTAACCATTTCCTATATAGTATACAGTTTTAAATGATAAAGTTTATAGCTTTAACAAAAAAGAAGTCTTTAATGAAAATGTATTTTTTTTTATTATGAACAAGATCATAATTATCCTTTTCATAAACATGATACATCTTCAAGAAGTCGAAGTATTCCGGGTATTATAATATTCAGGGACAATATAGTTTCAAATAAAGAAGGAATTTTTAATAAAGATTGAACAATTCCAAACATTTATTTCAACTTTAACGTTATAATTTTATACTTTATAATATAGATGGCGTAGTGATTAAGATAACGAACTTCCATGCCAGTGCATGGGTTCGATTCCTACGCAGGAAAATACCTTGTGCGATCCACATGTTGTTGTTTTGAGTCTGAGTGTAATTTGTCTGCGTTAATTATGTTTGTAAAGTCGCCTGCAATACAATAATTATTTACTTAGTAGAGGGTGGTGTTTTAAAAAAAAAACTTTATGATGTTACAACTTTACCTTGTATATAAAATAAATTCTTATTTTTCACACATATATTATTTAAAATGTATCGATATAAAAATGTTATGCGGTCGTACCCACCGAACCAAGGCGCTAATAAAAATGTATCACGCAATTTTATTACTAGTCAATGCGTACCCCTTTCATCTATTAACTTTAAAACCTCATTACCACACAAATTGTGTTACCTTGACCAATTTACTGATAATGAAATCGGTAAGCTACTAATATTCCCAATGACGAAGGTTAATTAGATTAATGAAACAAGTTAATTACTAAACTCACGAAAGTATTTATATAACTAAAACTAATATAAAATACGACATTAAATTACAGTTATTATTAAATCATCACCTACGGCATTACCTATTTATTAAACACGTTTTTTATTATTATTCACCGTGTGGTGAGAGAAAAAGAATATAATTCACCACCCCCTATCTTAACAGTGAGTGATCGTAAAAAACGACTAAGTGATATAAAATGCATATAACATCTATGCGAGAGAAGGAAAATTCGAAACAAAACCCTATACCAACACGTCTGATCAGCGTGGTATAGTAGGTCAATTTCCCTCCCATTATGGAGGAGGCTCGAGCCCAACAGTGGAACATATATGAGCTGCGATGATGATGAAGGGAACATATGACTTAAAAAATATCTATCTTAAAAAACCTTGATTGGTGTGTCCTCTAAACTACACGACAGTAATAAAAACTTCATCAAGAGATTAATAATATAAAATACATTTTTTTTTGTTATAAATATATATTATTAATATATATTATAATAATATATATTAGAAAATTTGTATTCCCTCTTTTAAATCGATTAACATTTTTTTTAATTTGGCCATTTTTCAAGCACTAGAGGTAAATATTATTTATAGTTTTTGACTGCACAGATGGTGTAGTGGATAAGATACAGACCTTCCGTGCCAGTGCCGTGGGTTCGATTCCTACGCAGGACAATACTTTGTGTGATCCACAAAGTATTGTTCTGAGTCTGGGTGTAATTTGTCTGTGTTAATTGCATGTTTATAAAGTCCCCCGCAATACAAGGATTCTTTCTTTAGTGCGGGGTAGTGTCTTAAAAAAAAAATACTATAGTTACAACATAATATTAAATCAGCAAACCAGTTTACAATTTATTTTTGAATTTTACTACAGATCAAACATTGAAGTAAATGCTAATTATAAATAAGAGATGAAAACCAGTCATGAGTTGACGATGTCGTCGCGTCTATATTTGCTTTGTTTTGAAGGTAACAGAATTGCCAGGTGGCGACAATCCCAAAGTTTTCAATGCGGGCCCTCATCTAATTAATTCTTGAATGTAATTCTCTTAGACAATTTTATGTCTCAAGTGTCGTACTTAGGGTGCACGTAGAAGACTAATTCATTAAGATTCAATTTGCGAATGTTATTATAAAATCTTTATTCTAAAAGCCCCGTAGTAGTAAAATTGACATTATACCAAAATTACTACACTTTAAAAGACCTTAAAAAGAAAAGTAGTTGAATTTAAAAAAAAATAAAGTAAAATTTGTAAACGGAATAGATTTTATTATTATTTATTAGCGAATTAGATTGTAAAAAAAATATGTCTCTAAGTTTCCAATTCGTTTTCTTTATACTTAACTTACTGTATTTTATATAAAGAACAAAATAAAATTAAAGAACAATAGAAGAGCACTTTCAGTGGAGTTCGCACTCACAATTATTTTATCCTACAATCTACTTATTGTTATGTACTCTTTGGATGAGCTTTATACATACACATACATACATATTATATCATCACGCCATATCCCTTGCAGAGTAGGCAGAGAGAACAGAGTGCCAGAGAACTCTATCCTTGCATACTTCAATGGCTTCCTCAAGATTCATAATTCTCTTCATACACGCTCGCCGGTTTCGGAGACTCTTGATTCCACCTTCCTTCAGTTCGTAACCAATCTGGTCTAGGTAGGTTAGTCTCGGTCTCCCCCGGTACCTACATACTTCATGAGCTTTATAGCGTGGAAAAATGCAATCTTTACCCATGCACAGTACTGAGGTAACAAAAGCAGATACACGCTTCAGCAACTACTTATCAGTGCCACTACCAGCTAGAAACCAACATGTTGTTGCCTCTCGACTACTGCGAAGTATGTGTATATGGCATCATCACCCATCCGAGTCTCCATGGATGAGCTACCATAACTGTCAGCATTAACTAACTTATGTATCCAGTGCGATATCGTCTTTAATTTTGTTATCTACTAGAAGCTGTGCTCGACAGTGGAACGTGTGTAATTGGGATTAGTATTAATTAAGTAGATAAAATATAATTGACACTTTGTACCATTTTTATTATTTTTACACTTGGTAGTTTTACTCTTGTATTCTCTTTTTTCTATAGTTGATATAGCTTCAAACCTCTACTTTAAATTTAGGTCAAGATAAATTTATATTGAATTTTATATATGGAAATTTCATATAACAGCTCAAAAGTTAGGGCATTGTTCGATATACATACAACAAGAACACCCTTTATTTTTAAAACGATTTAAAACTAAATTTTTGATTATTACTTATGTACAAAATAAACAAAATAAATATAACATAAATAAAAATAGTTTTTATTGCTAATGGTGGCAAACGAGCAAGCAGCACACCTGATGGTAAGTGTCACTGCCGCCTATGGACCTTTGCAATACCAAGGGTATAACTAGGCCGCTGCCTACCAATATAAACCCCAAACCCACCCAATTGAGCTTCCGGCTCTCTCGCTCACCGAACGAAGCGCAATAGCACATTGCTATTACTCATGCGTGATCTTCTGCGGGAGTGTGGTACTACCCCGGACAGACCGGCCCGCGGCTGCAGACAGAGAACTGTCAACAGCGTGGTCCTACCACTATTAGCTGTTTAATAGATAACTTTAGTCTGATATTTGAAAATTGGACCTTGATGAATGACAATGAATAGAATTCCATATTAATCCATCCATCATTCCATCTAAATAAATTAAATAAATTATGCTTCCTTCATATTTATTTATAATGCAGACACGTCCGTAATTTCATAAATAATTCGACCACTAAACCGACCAGACCACAAATTAGATCTAACATTCAAATTTGTCCTAAATACATATTCTAATTGGAACCAAAAGGCAAATAAGTACCTCGTGTGTCTTTTGAAAAGCCGTAATGAAACCGCTGACTCTCCAACCGGACCACGCATATTACGAGGTAATTGATAAAGTACTTTATATACCCATGGTTATGAGAGTTATGGCCATAAATAACCATTATTTGTGAAGACAAGTAGATGAACTTATTTTCAAACAATCATTTTATATGCTATATACCAATATACATACATATCATCACGCCATATCCCTTGCAGGGTAGGCAGAGAGAACAGAGCGCCAGAGAATTCTATCCTTGCATACTTCACTCGCTTCCTTAACATTCATAATTCTCTTCATACACGCTCGCCGGTTTCGGAGACTCTTGACTCCACCTTTCTTCAGTGCGTGACCAATCTGGTCCAGGTAAGTTAGTCTCGGTCTCCCCCGCTACCTACATCCTTCCACTTACTTATACCAATATATTATGCCTTTATCATTTTCGGCAAGTAAGTTTATTATTTATCTCTCTATCTGTCTCAAATCATTAGCTCCCAAGAAATAAGCGGAAGTATTATACGCTCATATTTTACTAATTATAACTTATCATTCAAGGGGCGAAAATAATATAATTTAGGTCCTGCAATATCATTAACACAGAAAATTACTAAGTACAAATGTATTTAAACACTTCTTTTAAAATAGATTCTTTAGAAATTATCTAAATAACTGCTACTAATAAAGATGTTAAACAGAAGGGACTAAACACATTCATTGCTCAATAAACTGATTTTAAAGCCAATCTACGTCATTTTATCACCCACCCTACGCTTAGCCGCATGCGTAAAACCTGAAATATTACGCGAAATCTGTGTTAAATGACGCACTTAATATTAGCTGTCATGGTACGCTATTATAATATGGTCTCTTAAATTATCTGATGAATATTGTACGTATTAACTTTACCTACAATCTAGTTAACAAAATAATAAAATAATGGAGTAAAGAGAACAAAATAACAGAGCTCGTAAAACGCAATGTCTTAGGAAAGACTGGATTTTATAGCTGATTGTAAACGGCTAAACGAAAGTGCGTGTTCTACTATCAGATACAATCATACATGTATACGACTTGCATCATTTGTCATTCGTAGTAACTAACTCGCGACAAAACCTTCTCAGAATATATTTTCAGAAAAATAGCGAGTGGTGTAGTGATAGAAATATAGAGAAAACTCTATATTAACGGGGTAAAGAAGAATTTTCCGTGTGGTGACGGAGTAAGAATACAATTCGCCACCCCCTATCTTACCCGTGGGTGATCGTAGGTGACGACTAGGGGATATAGAATGCATATATCATCTATGCAAGAGAAGGAACACTCGAAATAAAACCCTATACCAACACGTGTGACCAGCGTGATATAGTAGGTCAATTTCCCTGTTATTACGGAGGAGGCTCGAGCCCAACCGTGGGCAAGATATAAGCTAAGAAGAACAGAGTAAGAATACAATTGAAAACTGTATCACCATCCAATCTTAAAGAAAAATAAGAAAATTAAACGGATAAGTTTACAGAAAGAGATAGAAAAATCTGAACATCTCCTAATACTAATTAGTCTAGTCTAACTAATCTACCCAGTTTGGTATAGTAGGTAAATTTCACTCTCATGTAATAAGTTTATGCCTTAGAGGATATACAATAAAGTGTACGTAATTTGCAGGTGGAAGGTCAGGGAACCATTCCAGACTTGCACAAATAGGAATAAAATAATATTCTTGATCTATCACGATACGAAAAAATAACGAAAATGTATATACAACTTCCAATATCTTCGTTAATTGTAGTACTTGAGAAAATCTGTGCTCAGTAAGACGGGTGATTCTAACAAGCTGCTATGATTAATTGATTAATAAGTGCCAATCATTCTTCCTAATGAAGGTCAGATTGTATTTATTATCATAATCGGTATATTCATAGTATATGGTGAAAAACTATAATAAATCTGAATGTGAAGAGATTACTTATTTTCGTTCGCATGCCTTTGTATCTGCTATCAAAAGTTGTGAAGAAATGATTAGCTTGCAGTAAAAAATCATACCGTGTGCTGTGTGGTGGTTACCATTAAACCAATATTTACCTTGCACACTGCTGCTGACACCATTTAGTCAGCAGTTAAATTTCTAAGTAGAATTCGTAAAGCAATTGTCAAAACTTTTACAATATATACGCTAAAGAATAGTATATATTTCATCGATTCCAAGTAATTAGGATGAGACCAGCATTAACATCGTCATCATTTCAGCCCACGTAAGTCCCACTTTTGGGGTCGGGCTTCCTCCACAATGGGTTACTATACCACGCTGGCCATGTTGACATAAAGTTTTATGTCGAATTATCTTTCTTTTACATATGCTTTTTTTGCATATATCAACAAATAGTGTATAACAAAATTTAATGTATTTGTTTGATTATTATAACTTGGTAATGATAATTACGTGTAATAAATTTATTCATATATAACATTAGGCTGACCGACCGCATTCGTAACGACGACGTAAGAGAGCGAGTAGTTATAAAAGAGAGTATTGGTGTAAAGATGCGAAAGGGAATGAATGCTCCGATGGTTCGGACATGTAGAAAGAATACCGAACGAACGCCTGGTTAAGAAGATATACAATGCGAAACTGGAAGGATGTAGGTACCGAGGGAGACCGAGACTAACCTACCTAGACCAGATCGGTCATGTACTGAAGGAAGGTGGAGTCAAGAGTCTCTGAAACCGGCGAGCGTGTATGAAGAGAATTATGAATGTTGGGGAAGCGAGTGAAGTATGCAGAGATAGAGTTCTCTGGCACTCTGTTCTCTCTGCCTACCCTGCAAGGGATATGGCGTGATGATATGTATGTATGTATAACATCTATGTAACGAAACTCAAGGTAATTATCAAATATTCTCTATATTAAATAATTCGTTATAGAGAGGCTTGTCATATAGAGTTTGGGCTGGTCTAACAACTGTTTCAACGAGGTAAGGAAACTTGACTTCAACATGAACCTATTGTACTTAGGTCCATGTTGAGGTCAAATTTCAGTTGAAGTCAAGCTGATTATTATTTTATAATAATTTATATTATTTAATATGAATACATCTTATTAAAACCAAAATGAAATAAAAATTACTGAAGTCTTGATCTGAATTTTTTTTATTGCTTATGGTGGTAAACGAGCAAGCAGCACACCTGATAGTAAGTGTCACTGCCGCCTATGGACCTTTTGCAATACCATGGGTATAGCTTAGGCCGCTGCCTACCAATAAAATCCCCAAACCCACTCAGTTGGGCTTCCGGCTCTCTCGCTCACCGAACGCTCAATAGCACATTGCCATTACTCAGACGTCGATCTTCAGCGAGAGTGTGGTACTACCCCGGACGGACCAGACCGCGGCTGTAGACAGAAAACTGTCATCAGCGTGGTCCTACCACTATTAAAATATTTATTATTATTTATTATACACAAAATTCAAAAAAATATTTTTTTACTTGACGCTTTACGTGAAATACCATAATAACCCTTCACCACACCAGGATATATAAGTTTTCACCAGGAAATATAAGATTTAAATAATATTATTATTTGATTTGTAATAAAATTAACTAAACCGCACTAATATCAACAATATTTATTATACAGAATATCAATGTACAAAGGTTCATTCTTATTCAATCGGCTTCTCGTCTCAGCAATCTAATTTATAGGTAGGCAACTAAGACATCGTTAAGAATACTAGATACTCAAATTACACGCAACAATGCTTTTATTGTAAATAAAGCCTTCTGTTAGAAGCAAGATCGAGCGTTGACGACTCGGAGAGATGTACTTTACTCGTATATAATATTTATAGACTACTATCTTCTGCCCGCGGCTTCGCCCGCGTAAAAGGTTACTTTCCTAAAGTTTTTCATCCCCTATTTTTATTTCACCCCTTAAGGGTAAATGGCCACCCCGTGAGGGCGACGCCCCAACTGCGAAAGCTGTCGGGGCGTCGACACGAGAGGAACCCGTAAGGGTAAACCGCTGGGCGGGCCACCGAAGACAAAGATCGGGTACCGGTGGCCCGCTCGCACGGCGAAAAGAGGTGTTTGCAGGGTGGGTCCATGGGGTTACGCGCCGCCTCTTTTGTTGCCCCGGATGGATTTGTCGGGGCGCGACCACATCCATGGTCCACCCTGCGGAAAAAAAAAAAAGGCTTATTTTTTTTTACAAAATTTTAATGTCATATTTATTTACATTTAATCTATAGCCTAAAAATATGATTTAATCTTCTGGCTTTAAAAAAAGACGATACTTACTTACAACTTTGCATCCCCCTTTACAATCCTTTTTTGCATTAAAAAGTAGCCTATGTCCTTTAGATCTGAAATCTGATCTGATCCTGAAATTTGGTAGACAGATCTAGACTATCTGTCTACCAAATTTCATTTAAATCGGTTCAGTAGTTTTGGCGTGAAAGAGCGACAGACAGACAGAGTTACTTTCGCATTTATAAGAAAGAAGGAAAGAAAATATTACCACGCACTATGTTAAACTTAAGCTTGTTAGTAACAAGCTCATTACAAATAAATATACACAAAAATATTAGTAATATATAATTCATCATTCTCCTGCTCTTGTCCCAATTATTTGGGGTCGACGCAATATGTACCGCTCTTCCTACACATTGCAAAAGTTATTGGCAATAATTTTATGACCAACCGCCTGCCTCACTTAAACCCTCCTTGTGAATGTAATTGTTGACCAAACGGCATCAGATAGTGTTGGCCCACGACATAAGGCTCTTAGTCGTCTTTTACGACATCCACGAGCAAAGTAAGGGTTGGTAGTATTCAGCAGGCGCTACCATACAGCGAATTAATATTAGTAATATATAAGTATTTTATAAAAAATCCTTTCCGATATCAATTCGTAAATAAATAACACAAGTAAACTTTGGAACCCATGAAATCGATAGTTATGACGAACGTTTTGGTGAATAACATAAACTTTCGTTGGATATATAATACAAAGAAATGTTTTTTCGACCACCATTAGCACATACATATAATAGTCTACAATTTTGCGTAACTGCCTATTACTTACGGAGATTGTTTTGAGTTAGAAACAATTAAAAGGCTGTAAAAACGTAAATCACTAAGACATGCAATACACGAATTATCACATTGCAGAGTTCGCTCGGTGGGGTTCGATTGTGTGAGCTATTAGGGTTGCCGCGTAATAGTATTAAATTAAATATTAATATACAGCTTTTAGTCAAAGCAATGATATTGGCACACACTAATAAACTGCCACGCTGCAATCTCACGAATTTGAACTCACGCCGTGCACCTCTGACTCTTGTATCTACGTATGTATGTATTAAAATATTAATTAACACTTGTTTTAAAAATGAAGGCAAATATCGTGAGGAAGTTTAAATATGCCAGAGTTTTATATAACAGGTTTCATTTTATATTTATTTATTTATATTCTATTTATTTATATCATCATCATCATCATCACAGCCCATAAATGTCCCACTGCTGGCCTTGGGACTCCTCCGTAATGGGAGGGAAATTAACCTACTATACTGCGCTGGTCAGACGTGTTAGTATAGGGATTTGTTTCGAGTTTTCCTTCTCTCGCATAGATGTTATATAAGTTTTATATCCCTTAGTCTCGTACGATCATCCACGGGTAAGATATGGGGTGGTGAATAGTATTCTTACTCCGTCACCACACGGAAATTTATTTATATACCTATTAAATAATTAATTACCCATAAGACAATATAGATATATGAAAAATGAAGCAAAGAAAAATATGGACATGTCTAAATTGTTTATCTAATATTTTTGTCAAAGTACTGTGGAGTGTGCGGGTAGTAATCATCGGATTAAGTTACTGTAAATATTTATAGCATAAGAAGTTTTTCTTTTTTCTTTCTGTACCGTTTATACTTTACATTACGATGTTGGCGAAGTCTCTTCTAGCATTCAGCCTTTCGCCGTCCCTTGTTTTACGTAGGCGTCCGTCATAAATGAGGGGTTAGTTCCATAATCGTGACGCTTTGCACGCAAATAGACGATAGCAGTGAGGTGTTATGTTTCCTAAAAGAGGGCTACTACACACTCTCCTGGTGAGATAATTAACTGATTTTACCGCCCCGACGTGCAAGTAAGGGGTGGCGAGAATTGTATCCTTACACAGTCGCTGGCGTCAACTCTTCTATAATGGTACATAAATATGTTTTTTCTCGGTGTGAAAATGTCTTAACAAATACCCTCCATTACTGACAGATAGTAATCATTGGTTGCAAATCTTAGCCACTCTACCAACGTGGCCAGAAAAAAACTAAAGTGACTAAAGACCACGACTTTTGGAAAAAACGTTCGATTAGTCATCCGATGATATTCTATCCCCAGTGCTCCAGCAGTACTCTGTTTGGCCATGATCTGTAGACATTCAAGGCGGTAGGAGAATTTACGCGCAGCACCACCTATTCTTAACTGGTCGCCACTGGTAAAGCTAGTTGTTAGATGCAAGCCTCACATGCCGTTATTTGCAGTCCCCGTCAACATAATAACGGCTTAATAAAGGACAATTAAGACCATCGACGACCAGCCTCTATCACTGCTAAGCATCTTAAAGATAATGGCCCGCGATACCAGGTCTATTCCTATTACCAAAAGGACGTGACGCTGCCAAGGGGCAATTCATACTTCCAATGTGTGCCTCCCGCGTCTAAATTTCCCAGAACCTTTCCTCTTCGAATCTTATGCAAATACGCGCTATGTGACACCGCCCTGACAGCTCTCATCAGCATAGTCTTTGCGGAAGGCCACCAACGACAAAGACCGAGTGCCGGTGGCCCACTCACACGGCATGGAGAAATACATTGCAGGGCGGGTCTACACGATCGCGCCCCGCTTCATCTGTCGCCCTGGACGGATTTAGCGGAGTGTGACCAGACCATAGCCCGCCGCAAAAATAAGGGTCTTCGCGAAAGGATGATGTTGTTAGCCATGAGAGACTCCCACTGGATAGATGAAAAACAGGCTACTATATACATGACGTTGATCGGATTGATTAGCAAGGGAAATTATTTGGATTTTTCCTGCATTAACTATAATGTTATCTCTATCATACGACATTCTCATTCGACATCTAATCTAAACTTAGAATATAATCTTTGGGTGCGGTAGGACCTTGCCGATGTTTTATTCAATGATACACGACATACTCAAATAAAATGTATAGATATATAGATTAGCTAACAATTTTAGTACTTAGACAGCCACTCGCACTTTACATGCAATGTTAGAGCGATGGAGATCTGACATTTTATACATACAAGCACCTGTCACACCTTTATGCACTAGTATACACTATATTTTAATCCTACCAATATTCCTCAAATTTATGATGGTAGTAGTACTTATGACGAAAAAAGTTGCTTGGACATTGCCCACTACTGCCTAATGCAATTATTCTTAGTTTTAATATTATAACAGTGAATCAACCCTAAGTTACGCATGAGCACCCTCCCGTTCATTGTAATGAGTGTGATTATAGCCCACCCGACTGTGGACGACTATTTGTCTCAAATCACTTTAAAAACGGTTGCATGGGGTCCTACATTCTAGTATATATAGTTGCTCTAACGATCTGGATATTTATAGAGAATAATATACCGTAGTCTTATTCTATTCATTTATTATCTTTTAACTATAGCCCCAAAAAACCCTGTGTGCCATACCCATATTTCTCAACTTGTAAAATACTCACATTTGCTTTCGTAATTATTAGTTAATCGTAACATGATGAAATAAAATAATATAAATACATTATTGTCGAATATTTTTTTCTTACGAAAGAGGAACTGCTTTGTGTTTTTTTCCGGAATATTGGACGAAAGAAAAATAAGGATTATGTCGCAATGCGTGTGTAAAATTCATATACCTACCTGCTAACGTCCACATTTGCCACCTATCTATTGGTGACAGCAAAAGAATATGGCATTAATAACTCTGATAATGTGAAAATATTATTACCATTTTAATAATTATATGATTTTAGTCGATTTCTTATTATTAATTGTGGTGACGGAGTCAGAATATAGTTCACCACCTATCTTACCCGTGGGTGATCGTAAGAGATGACTGGGGGATGAAGGATGCATATGGCATCTATGCAAGAGAAAGATGCGTGGTATAGTAGGTCAATATCCCTCCTATTATAGAGGAGGCTCGAGCCCAGTAGTGGGACGTATATGAGCTGAGATGATGATGATGATGATGATGATGAGTCCATTTCTATTACAATTCTTGGTTCTTTTACCTCATTGTAAAAGCTCAAGTACACAAAGCATCACTTGTACGTTGTATTTTTAAATTCGGCTAATAGAGTATTAGGAGAGTATCTCACCAATTGCAATCGCCAACCCGCCTATCATGCGGGTACGTTTATAAAATAATCCACCTTTCATGAAGAGGTTTATGCAGTCAATAGCAAGTCAGTGAACGTTAAAACGCTTCTGATAATGATAATAAGTCCATTTTTCTAACTATACTTAATCTAATGTAAGAAGTGCATTTTGACGTTTTGCATTTTTTAATACACAACAACCTCGGTCAAACATATACACATGATTGCAAACAATAAATTGGAAATTTTAAAGAATTATTAAGTTATTTACATAATTAATGTTGCGGGTAACTTTCTTGTACAGTAATCTAATGTTGAAACCCGTAAAACTAATTTAATATAAAAATAACATGGTAAATAGTATTTGTTATTGACGATCTAACAATGTCACGTCATCACGTTCTATACAGTAGTGCTTGACAACTTCCAATTCACGAATATCCAAATAATCGGTAAAAATATTAGAATAATATAATTAATCGAATAGAGATTTTGACAGAGATGTACATTTCGACAATTTTATTGATAAAGAAATAATTTGTAATGTTCGCGACGATGATAATTCAAGTAATAGTAGAATCACTACGATTCTGAATAAATAGCTATTTCCAAATCCAGTTTTTGTTTTACGTAACCTTATCTTACTCATCATTTCAGCCTATTGCCGTCCACTGCTGAACGTAGGCCTACCTCATTTTACGCCACAGAGTGCGGTCCTGTGCCGCCTGTGTCCAACGACGCCCAGCAACCTTCACTAGGTCGTCTGTCCACCTAGTGGGGGGGCGTCCCACACTGCGTCGTCCGGTACGTGGTCGCCACTCTAGAACCTTTCTTCCCCAGCGGTTGTCGGTTCTTCGAGCGATGTGGCCTGCCCATTGCCACTTCAGCGTGCTAATTCTTCGTGCTATGTCGGTTACACCCGTTCGTCTGCGGATTTCCGTATTTCAGATTCTATCTCGCAGAGAAATCCCGAGCATAGCCCGCTCCATAGCACGCTGAGCGACTTTGAGCCTGGTTATGAGGCCTACATTTAGGGACCATGTTTTCGTGCCGTAAGTCATCACTGGTAGGTAACACACACTGGTCATAGACCTGTGTTTTCAAACACTGAGGTATGTTGGATGAGAAGATCTTCTTAAGTTTCCCGAACGCTGCCCAACCGAGTTGGAATCGTCGGCTGACCTCTTTCTCGAAATTGGATCTACCTAACTGGACTGTTTGTCCAAGGTAAACATAATGATCGACAATTTCGAGAATCGCATTGCCAACTAGGACCAGTACAGGAATGACATGGGCATTTGACATGACTTTCGTCTTGTCCATGTTCATTCGTAAACCCACTAGTTGGATACCCTGCTGAGATCGTTGAGCATGGTGCCCAGGTCCTCCATGGATTCTGCCATGACGACAATATCGTCTGCGAATCGAAGGTGAGTGATGTATTCGCCATTGATGTTGATGCCGAGTCCGGTCCAGTCTAAAAGCTTGAAGACATCTTCCAGTGCAGTGGTGAACAGTTTCGGAGAGATGACGTCTCCCTGTCTCACGCCTTTCTGCAACTGGATCGGTTTCGTACTCTTATCCCAAATACGGACTGACATTGTGGCGTTCCTATACAAACACTTCAGCCCTTCGATATAACGATGGTCGATTTTGCACCGCTGAAGGGACTGCAGCACCGCCCAAGTTTCGACTGAATCAAAGGCTTTCTCATAGTCCACAAACGCTATACACAGAGGCCGATTGTACTCCTCGGTCTTCTGGATAATCTGCCGAAGCGTGAGGATATGGTCTATGGTGCTATAGCCTTTTCGGTAGTCAGCTTGTTCGGGCGGCTGGAAGTCATCAAGCTTGCACGTGAGTCGATTGGTAATGACTCTCGAAAACAACTTGTAGACGTGGCTTAAGAGTGAGATGGGTCTGTAGTTCTTTAGAAGAGCTTTGTCGCCCTTCTTGAAGAACAGCACCACCACACTCCTGGTCCACGACTCTGGAATGTCGCCCCCGAGGATAACGGAATTAAATAGCTTCTGAAGGGCTTTTAAGACCGGCTTGCCGCCTGCCTTCAGAAGCTCTGCCGTAATTCCGTCATCTCCCGGTGCCTTACCGTTTCTTAGTTGTTCGAGAGCATTTCTGATCTCGCACAAGCTAATGTCCGGGATTTCTTCGGTATAGTGCCGAGTTAGCTTGGATCTGGGATCTTGGACCAAGCCGACAACAGGATTTCGGGCTGTTTTATATAACTGTCCATAGAACCTTTCGACCTCTCCCAAGATCTCACTTTGGGACGAAATGACAGTGCCGTCATCGGTCTTCAGCTTAGTCATTTGGCTTTGCCCGATAGACAGATCTTGTGCAAACACTTTTGAGCCACGATTCCGCTCTATCGCTTCTTTAATACGGAGCGTATTAAATTGGCGAATATCGCGACGCACAGACCTGGAGATCTGCCAATTTAGCTGCCTGTGTTCGGACCAATCGGCTGAAGACTGTACTGTCATTTCTTTTCTCCGCTCCATGAGCTTGAGAGTCTAGTCAGAAAGATTTTTAGGTCTATTAGCGCGGTGAGCCTTGAAAAATTTCGACCCAACCGCGTGGACAGTTTCCACGAACCTGTTGTTTATATCGTTCGGAGATTCGCACTCGTCTAGACATTCGAAGCGATTATGTAGTTCGAGTTGAAAGTTTTCGAGGTTCTGGTATTGGACAGGTGTAGGTCGGAGGGTAGACTTCATCAAGCGTGACCGTTCGACTTTTGTGTGGATATTTAATGTGCCTCGTACTATTCGGTGATCGCTCCCAGTTTTAATCCGGCTGATCACTGAGACATCATTAAATATATGTCGTTTGTCCGACAAGATGAAGTCTATCTCGTTTTTTGTTGAACCATCGGGGCTAATCCAGATCCATTTCCTTTGTGGCTGCTTTCTGAAGAAGGAATTCATCATAAAGAGGCTTTCCTTCTCCAGAAATTCAGCCAGTTTCTGGCCCCCTCTGGTTTCTCTGTCCATATCCATGTTTCCCCACTCTCAACTCATCATCACTCCCTTTGCCTAGTTTCGCGTTAAAGTCTCCCATAACCACCGTGAAGTGGGTTTTGGACGCGTGTATGGCTTTCGAGATATCCTCGTAAAAGACCTCCACCTCATCGTCGGAGTATGCCGAGGTCGGTGCGTATACCTGTATGACCTTCAACGAATACCGTTTGGTAATTCTGAGTATAGGGTATGCTACCCTTGCCGACACACTCTCGATCCTCTCCACGTTGCCTACGAGAGACCTGCGAACGATAAACCCTATACCACCTTGGGACGGGTGATCTCCCTCCCGGTAGAAGAGCAAGTTTCCAGAACGTAGGATTATCGTGCCCTCGCCCTCTCTTCGCACTTCTGATAATCCTACAATGTCCCAGCGGATTTTGCTCAATTCCTGTTCCAGCTCGATGACCTTCTCATCGGTCCTGAGTGTCCGAATGTTGTGTGTTACCAGGGCCAAAGGTCGTTTTGATAGGTAGCCGGATCGCTGCCGGAGATTCTTCGCACCCCCTACTCCATCGCTACCGGGCCCGCTACCACGATGAGCCTGTAGGATAGCGGAGCTGCCGTGACTGGGGGCCGTTTCTCTATTTGTATTGCTCATAAGGGGTTAAAGCCGTAATCGCCACGCTTAGCAGGCGGGTTGGCGATCGCAGTGTGGTGTAATACGTTTCCCAGGAGAGAGCTGCTGCCCACTCTCCTGGTGAACCCTTAGTCGATTTTTACGACTCCCACGGGCAAGCAAGGGGTGGCGACACATGTATTCTATCCCGTCGCCACACGGGAAGAACTTATCTTACTAAATATGATGAATTGATTTTATGCTGAAATATTTAAAATTTGTTTAGTATTAATTTTGTACTTAAATTATTCATCACTTTTTTGAAAAATAAAAAATAAACCGATTATTAATTAAAAATAATCAATATCGATTTCTCACTAAAATCGGGTATTTCCGATAGAGATTATTTGGTTCACATATCTAGACAACTTACTCCGACAGCTGTCAAAGTGCACTTCTTAGATTAGATAGACTATAAATTATGAAAAAAAAATATCATTTATTCATTAGCTAAATTGACAGAAATTTCGAAACAACTTTTCTGGACGATAATAATGTAATTAATCATTTTTGATTTCTACAAGTTATTATAACTTTTAGAAACTAAAAATGTGTCATTAACATCGGCATTAAGTTCTTAAATTACTATAAAATAAACACACTATCAAGATTTTTTTGGCGAATAAACAAAATGCACTAGTTGAACTAATCTACTAATCTTTTCTAAATCTTATATTATATTCCACTATTGAACACCATACAAAAAGAATAGGAACATGGTCTATTAATATGTTTGGCCTAATAATATAGTTTTGTTTTTTTTTTTATCTGGGAGTAAACATTATTTGTTTATTTTCTTTAGTAGTTTTTACAAAACCCATAGAACAGGGATAGAAAATTGTATTCAAATTTTTTCACCACGAAAAAATACTATTATACCCGACCCGAACTTAGATTCTTCCAATCGACCTCCGTGGAGTTTAATAAAATAATTTAATTTAATTTACAATTTTTTTAATAAAAATAACATGTTAATAAAATTACTTTACTTTATTCCTGTTTAATGAATAAAAAAAAAACACTAAATTAATAATTACTGTATTGGTATTTACATTAAAAGTTGCTCGAGTAAAAGGCGCAAATCTGAGACTACTTTGCTGTGATAGAACTATGTCTATGTATTTAACTGACATATATAAACATTATATAATATCTATTAGTTATTTATAATTGCTAAACACGTATTAATAATAATATATGTACGTTTAAAGATTTGTTTTTACTTCAACTATTGTAAATTTGTTTTTACTTCAAATCGTCTAATAAGTGCATTATCTGATAAGTATCTCTGATCAGTAGATACCGATAAAAATAACATCTGCCACAAATATATAAAATGCAATTTTAAGATATTGTTCTACATTGTTATGCTGTGCGATTATATGTCACATTTAAAATTGCATATTTTAGAATAATGAAATGTCATCCTAAACAAATGTTAGGTCGTTAACCAAAGCCGGGCGGGCCACCGAAGTCAATGATCGGGTACCGGTGGCCCGCTCGCACGGCGAAGAGAGGTGTTTGCAGGATGGGTCCATGGGGTTGCGTGCCGCCTCTTCTGTCGCTCCGGACGTTTTGTCGGGGCGCGACCACATCCATGGTCCACCTTGCGGGGAAAAAAAAAAAAGGTCGTTAACCAAATCTATCTAATATCTTTAAACGAGCAATTCTTGTGTGTGTATGTGTATATATATATATATATATATATATATATATATATATTTCTCAAACATGCTTGGAAATTTGAACATTATTTTCACAACCTTCTTCGAGATAAATCGATATTGCTGGTACTGACCAAATACATGCGAACAGCGGCCGGCAAAAAATGTATGAAAATCCATATCTGTCGTGTTTTAGCGGCCAAATAAATATATATGTAAACTCATATCTATCGTGTATTAAAAATGGAAATTGAATTGAAAAAGAAGCCCTGTTTGATAATGAAAAAAATGCGTGCCTAAGTAGGTACACATATCAGAAGTGAAACTTACACAATACATCAATTAATAGCGTGTATTCTCTCTCTCTCTCTCTCTCTCTCTCGAAATCGACCACCCCTCCTCTCGATCTTCTCGCTCTTTCTCTCTCTCTCTCTCTCTCTCTCTCTCTCTCGATCTTCTCTCTCTTTCTCTATCTTTTCTCTCTCTGTCTTTCTCTCGTGCCACGTATTACAAAGGTTGAGGGGTTAGAAATGCTAAAAAAAGATCACGTGATTAACGGACGTCCACTTAGTACTACTTAGTTATAATTTCCGCGCATTATTTGAGAAAAGCACTATACAAGCCTTAGCCGCAACTAGGAATTGATGGACTTACGTATATGTGCCCACATTTACACGTTCGTCCATCAATACCTGTTTTGCTGGCCGCTGCAGTAATGTACTACATACACATACATATCAACACGCCATATCCCTTGCAGGGTAGGCAGAGAGAACAGAGTGCCAGAGAACTCTATCTTTGCATACTTCACTCGCTTCCTCAACATTCATAATTCTCTCTATACACGCTCGCCGGTTTCGGAGACTCTTGACTCCACCTTCCTTCAGTACATGACCGATCTGGTCTAGGTAGGTTAGTCTCGGTCTCCCCCGGTACCTACATCCTTCCACTTTCGCATTGTATATCTTCTTAACCAGACGTTCGTTCAGCATTCTTTCCACATGTCCGAACCATCGGAGCATTCCCTTACGCATTTTTACACCAATACTCTCTTTCATACCTACTCGCTCTCTGCTAAGCCTGGCGACTCTCGGCACCGAGGAGATCGTCAGGCGGATCGAGGCACTGGGGTTGAGGGTGGCCCTGGACAAGACGGAGGCCCTCTTGTTCCATGAGCCCCACATGGATCCTCCCATCAGCGTCTCGATCACCGTCAATTCGGTTGATATCAGCATCCGGGCCCATATGAGGTATTTGGGCCTGGTGCTCGACGGGCGATAGTGGTTCCGGGAGCATTACCGCAGACTTGCTCCACGGCTCGTCCGCCTTATCATGGCTTATGCTGAATGTGGGCGGACCGAGCGCTACGTGCCGACAGCTGTACGCAGGGGTCATCCGGTCGATGGCCCTGTACGGCGCACCGATACGGGTGGGGTCCCTGACCGTCCGACTCAGGGCTCTTCTGTGGCGACCACAGAGGGCCATGGTGGTCAGGGCCATACGCGGGGCGGGTACCGCACGGTGTCGACGGAGGCAGCGTGACAGACGCCCGTCGAGACGTCATTGCCCGTTGGGCAGTCCGGCTGGAGAGGCCTCGGTTCGGTGTGCGGACCGTGGAGGCCTTCCGGCCGGTGCTGATGCAGTGGCTAAAACGACGGCACGGGGTGCTCTCCTTCCGACTGGTGCAGGTTTTGACGGGGCATGGATGCTTCGCCTAATACCTGCGGTCGTCAGGAGGGAGAGTACACCGTCCTGCCACCATTGTGATTGCGACGAGGACACGGCGCAGCATACGCTCGAGGTTTGTGCCGCTTGGGCAGAGCAGCGTCGTGAACTCGTCACAACCATCGGTGCTGATCTGACGCTGCCGACCATGGCCAGGGCGATGCTCGACAGCGTCAGGAACTGGGACGCGGTCGTATCCTTCTGCGAGGCAGTACTCTCGCGGAAGGAGGCGGCGGAGCACGTGCACGAGGAGCGTCTCCTCGACGACGCGAGCCGCAACCGGCGACTGGGGCGGCGCAGGCGCGATTACCTGCGCCTGATGCCGCCCTAGCCGAGGCCGCGGGTGACTGGATCGGGGAATTAGTCCGTCACCCGCCGAGAGGCCGACCACGTGAGGAAAGACCGACATCCTACCCGAGGCGGGAACGTCGGTCGAGGAGAAGGTACTCCTCACTCTCACTCCCCGGGGGTATTCCGTAGGGCCAACCACTGACGTCAAGTCACTCTGCTCCGGTGGTCGACCCAACGACGAAGGCGACGTCACGGGTGGGTTACGGGTGTGGCGTGCTTATGCCCCCCTGTCGCCCCGGAGGGTGCGCCGACCATAAACCACCCAAAAAAAAAAAAAAAGAAGAGATCGCATTTCGACCGCATTAATTTTACTTTCATACTCTTTTCTGCATACCCAACTCTCGCTTCCATACAGTAATGTTGGGACAAGCATTATGTAATGCTACACGTGCCTTCTGGCTGAGGTGGTGGCTACCGAGAAGTTGCCCCAACGCTCCGTTCACTCTATTTCCCGCATTCACTCTTCGCTCTATATCAGTGGTGTACCTTCCATCTCGGCTAAATCCACATCCAAGATATACAAATTCATCCACTTGCTCTAGTACATCATTACCTATTGTTACTCTTACATCTGTTCTGGCTTCATTTCTTTCAAAGACCATTATTTTGGTTTTGCTCACATTCACGTGTAGACTCCTTTGCTTACAATCTTCTGTCATTGTGTCGACTAGGGTCTGCAGGTCAGTCGCTGACTGTGCCAGCAGGACTGCATCATCTGCATATAGCAGAGCAGTGACCACTGAGTCGCCCATCTGGACTCCCACATTCATATCGTTCAACCTTTGGAGACATTTATCTAGATATATGATAAACAGCCTGGCTGATAGAACGCACCCCTGCTTAACGCCGATATTGATGTTAAACCAAGGCGACATTCCATCATCCAGTCGCACACAGGCTCTACAGCTCGTGTAACTGGACTGGACAGCCCGTAGCAGTTTACCGTTAGTACCATACTCCGGTAAAATCTTCCAAAGTTCCTTTCGTACAACCGTGTCAAATGCTCTCTCCAGATCCACAAAACTGCAGAAAACCCTCTGACCTAGAGCCAGATGCTTCTCCACAATGTTGCGCAAAGAGAACACTTAATCCATGCATCCCCTTCCACTCCTGAAACCTCCTTGTGTCTCATACAGTAAACCATCGGACACCATCCTCATTCTCCTTTCAATAATTTTACCGTACACTTTTGCTGCCAAAATGGTCAAGCTTATGGCTCTGTAATTTACGCAATCATAACGTGAACCGTTGTTACTAATATATATATATTTTCTGAATCTCGGAAACGGCACCATCATTTTTTTTTAAATTTAGCACGCAGGGGGTTCCGGGGTCGACTAATCGATCTAGCTAAGTTTCATTTGTAGAAAATATTGTTTTGATAATATTTTCAGGCAATGAAAAAAAAATATAATTTTGCTTTGGCTGACAACTATTAAAATATGAAGGCAAATTTTGACGCTGCCATTAAGACACCTCAATTGAATAATCGAGCTGTCTAATCGAGGCCGATTCGGATCCTGTTTCATTTTTTTTTTATTACTTTTTGACTTTTTAATTCTTCTATTATTATTTAATTAATTATTTTTATTATATTTAAATATATCTTCACAAGGCACTAAAAAAAGAAAATACCGAGCAAAAGCTCGGTAATCCAGATATTAAATTATTAAGTAAGCTCACACTATGCATTTTCATCTCAAGGGTGCCATGGCAATCAACCTAAGGCAATGTTACCTGTGCATCAGAGCATAATAACATACAATTATAACGCGTCAATGATCAAAGTGCAACAAGGGACAAAAATCATAAAAGTATATAATTCATAAAGGCCTTTATAAAGTTCGAGACCCCTTAGAGGCCTTGTTATGACTTGTTTATTTGCCAACATCCAATTTAAATGTTTGCTAAGCCTTCCTAAAATAGCTATGGACGTATGACCTCTGAGATTTTACAATTTAAATTATTAAACATTTTTTTTCCTGTGGCTACGTACTAAGAAAACAAAGCAAAACCATTTTAAATTCGTATTTCCAGCGTGGGTGATACAAGTGAACTAAGCAGATTTAAGCAAATAACATCACCGCCAGAGAAAGAAAACTGGAAATAAAATCCTACTCACCTATTCAGTCTACATGGTCTATAATGCTAATTAAGTTTTTTCTGAAGAATATATTTTTAAAGAGACTACTATTTTGGAGGAATTTATTTTTAAAGAGATAAAATAACCGACACTAAGGTAATAATTCTTGCATTGTTAGGGAATTTTACAAACGTACAGTTAACGGATACAAATAACACTAAGACTCAGAGCAATTTATAGATAGTACGATAGATATTTTTCTAATGTTACTTTCCTTGTGTGTGTGTAGTGGCTGTGTGGTAGCCGCTTCGAATACTACCAACCCTTACTTTGCTCGTGGATGTCGTAAAAGGCGACTAAGAGCCTTATAGAGACATGGGCCAACTCCATCTGATGCCGTTTGGTTAACAATTACATTCCCAAGGAGGGTTGACATCTGGCAGGCGGCCGGTCAACCGACCCCAATTAATTGGGATAAGAGTAGGAGAATGATGAATGATGACTTGTGTGTGTGTCTATTTATATATATATATAAATATCTATATATATATATATATATATATATATATATATATATATATATATATATATATATATATATATATATAGATATTTATATATATATAAATATCTATATATATATATATATATATATATATATATATATATATATATATATATATATATTCTAACTATAATATTATAATTATTTTATAATTCATGAATACAGTTTACTTCTTCGATGAATTAAAATTATGGCTGTTAACGAATTTACAAATAATAATTATGACTCAAAATATTAAGAGCACTTCGTTAACACCTTACTTGTTGCTGAAATATTCTTTAGCGAGTTGAATTCACTCATTAAAGGCGTAGATGGTAAGAGTCAAGCCACCGTCGTGTTTGTCAATGGGTATAAGTCTATCATCAATCTTGCGACTACAATGATCCTCTAACTAAGAACGACTGACACCAAATCTGTCAGTGAATACAGAACATCTATCTCAGATTGTCTGCGATGAGGTTTAGTTACCTTTAAATATATAACAATGTACGTAGGTGTAAGGAAATACAATATCAACTAGTACTAAATATTTAAAATAAAACTACTTTTACGGATTCTATCGCGTTTGTATTTGATTTTTAATTGCCCGACGTTTCGAACACTTTACAATTATTATGGTCACGGGAAGAGAATGATTACTGTAAAGTGTTCAAAACGTCGGAAAATTAATTAAAAATCAAATACAAAGGCGATAGAATGCGTAAAAGTAGTTTTATTTCAAATGTGTAATACTCGCGTAAACATCAGGATTTTAAATTATTTTTAAATTATGGTACTAAATATTTATTCCATCCATCCATCAGCCCGTAAACGTCCACTGTTGGACATATCACATAGGCCTCCCCACGAGAATGCCATCTATAACGGTCCTGTGCCACCTGCATCCAGCGGTTTCCTGCGACCTTGATGAGGTCATCAGTCCACCGAGTGGGGGGTCGTTCTACGCTGCGTCGTCCGATTCGTGGTCACCACTCGAGAACCTTTTTTCCCCAACGGTTGTCGGTTCGCAGAGCGATGTGGCCTGCCCATTGCCACTTCAACGTGCTAATCCTTAGGGCTATGTCGGTTACACCTGTTCTTCTACGGATTTCCGTGTTTCGGATTTTATCACGTAGAGAAATACCGAGCATAGCCCTCTCCATAGCACGCTGAGCGACTTTGAGCCTTGTTATGAGGCCGACATTTAGAGACCACGTTTCAGTGCCGTAAGTCATCGCTGGTAACACACACTGCTTATAAACCTTTGTTTTCAGACACTGCGGAATATTAGACGAGAAGATCCTCCTAAGTTTCCCGAACGCTGCCCAGCCGAGTTGGATTCGTCGGCTGACCTCTTTCTCGAAATTGGATCTACCTAATTGAACTGTTTGTCCTAGATAAACATAGTGATCGACAACTTCGAGAATCGCATTCCCAACCAGGACCGGTACAGAAATGACATGGGCATTAGACATGATTTTCGTCTTGTCCATGTTCATTTGCAGCCCTACTAGTTGGGAGACCTTGCTGAGGTCATTGAGCATGGTGCCAAGGTCCTCCAGGAATTCTGCCATGACTACGATATCATCTGCGAATCGAAGGTGAGTGATGTATTCGCCATTGATGTTGATGCCGAGTCCGGTCCAGTCTAAGAGCTTGAAGACATCTTCCAGCGCAGTAATGGACAGTTTCGGAGAGATAACGACTCCCTGTCTCACGCCTTTCTGCAGCTGGATCGGTTTCGTACTCTTATCCTGGATGCGGACTGACATAGTAGCGTCTTTATACAAACACTTCAGCACTTCGATATATCGATAGTCAATTTGGCACCTCTGAAGGGACTACAGCACTGCCCAAGTTTCGACAGAATCAAAGGCTTTCTCATAGTCCACAAACGCTAGACACAGAGGCCGATTATACTCCTCGGTCTTCTGTATAATCTGGCGTAGCGTGTGGATGTGGTCTATGGTACTATAACCTTTTCGGAAACCGGCTTGTTCGGGCGGCTGGAAGTCGTCTAGCTTGCGCGCGAGTCGGTTCGTAATGACTCTTGAAAACAATTTGTACACGTGGCTCAGGAGTGAGATGGGTCTGTTATTCTTTAAGAGCATTTTATCGCCCTTCTTGAAAAACAGCACCACCATACTCCTGGTCCACGACTCTGGAACGTCGCCCCCGAGAATGACAGAATTAAACAACTTCTGTAGGGGGTCGGTGCGTAAACCTGTATGACCTTCAACGAATACCGTTTGGTAATTCTGAGTATAAGGTACGCTACCCTTGTTGACACACTTTCGATCCTCTCCACGTTCTCTACGAGAGACTTACGAACGGTAAACCCTACACCGCCTTGGGATGGGTGATCTCCTTCCCGGTAGAAGAGCAAATTTCCAGACCGGAGGATTAGCGTGCCCTCCCCCTCTCTTCGCACTTCTGATAATCCTACAATGTCCCATCGGATTTTGCTCAATTCCTCTTCCAGTTCGATGACCCTCTCGTCGGTCCTAAGCGTCCGAACGTTGTGTGTTACCAGGGCCAAGGGTCGATTTTTTTGGTAGCCGGATCGCGGCCGGAGATTCCTAGCACCCCCTGCCCCGCCACCAACAGGCCCGCTACCAAAATGAGCCCGTGGAACAGCGGAACTGCCGTGACTGGGGGCCGTGACTTTTTCTGCATTTTCCATATTTATTTTGGGGGGGGTAATAATGCCATAATCGCCACGCTTGGCGAGCGGATTGGCGATCGCGGTAGATGTTATTAAGTTTCCCGGGAGATAGCCGCTGCCCAATCTCCCGGTGAGACCCTTAGCCGATTTTTACGACTCCCACGGGCAAGTAAGGGATGACGACCTTTGTATTCTATTCCCGTCGCCACACGGGTTAAATATTTAATACTTTTAACAAATTTGTATTAATAAATAAATATAAATTAATCCGATATCTGTATCGTAAGTTCATACGAAAAACCTATCAATATAACACGTTCAATATATCGAAATTATATTTTTTTTTAAACAGCTTTATCAAACCAACCTTATTTTTTTTTACCATTAAACCAGTTTTAATTTTTTTTTATAATTTTTAATGGTAAAATCACACTGCTGCCACCGAAGACAAGGATCGGGTACCGGTGGCGCGCTCGCACGGCGAAGAGAGGCGCTTTGCAGGGTGGGTATCTGGGATCGCGCTCCACCTCTGCCGTCGCTCTGGACCGATTTGGCGGGGCGAGAACAACTCCACAGATAATCGCAAAAAAAAATGCACGCTGTTGACAGTTCTCTGTCCATAGCTGGGGTAGTACCACACTCCCGCAGAAGGTCGACGTCTGAGTAATGGAAATGTACTATGGCGCTTCGTTCGGTGAGCGAGGGAGCCGGAAGCCCAACTGGGCGGGTTTGGGGTTTCTATTGGTAGGCAGCGACTTAGCTATACCCTTGGTATCACAAAGGTCCATGCGCGGCAGTGACACATACTGCCAGGTGTGCTGCTTGATCGTTTGCCTTGCATAAGCAAAAAAAAAAGGAAATCCAAATTTACCTAAATAGAGGAAAGGAAGGTAATATGGAATATGCAGTTAATATGGGATACTGAGATTTTATAAAAACTAGTAGTGCCACCTATGCCACGATGTTGTGAATTGAAGCGTCAAGTGAACCTATTAATCTGTGCAAGTGACAGTAATCCGCCATACTGTTCTTTTCTTTTTGAGACACGATCAACTAGAAGGCTGTACAACAAACATTTTTTGGTACATTTTCAATCTTTTGTTATCGTAACGTAAAATTACTTTATTTTTTATAACTGGTATTCAAACAATGCTTAGGGTACTAAAGTTTAAGGATATGTATTGATTTTCATCGTATATTGAAACCCCTAAATCTAAATTTCTTTTTTTGCTTATGCCGCCATGTTGCTAATATGGAATACTGTTAGTGCATATAATATGGTATACCTAGTATTCCATATTATATGAATTATATGAGCCATGGCATATTATATGAGCCTTGAATTATCGCAGTTCAAAAAATCTGCAGATTTTAAAAGAAATTTAAAAAGCACAATAGCTATAAGTCAAGTGAAAGGGAAAGAAAAAGTGCAGAAACAGAGCAAAGGGAAAAGGCAAGGGTAAATCGTCAAAAAAGAGATTAAGGGAAGTTTACTCAGTTAGCGACTCTTCAGATAATAGTCTTCATGACACAGATGACAATTACCTCTTCTCATATGACGAGACTATAAGCGAGGTACCGCCTCAAAATTATTCAGAATGCTTTTTTTTTGCAATAGAAAATATAGCCAAGATGATAAAGGAGAAGAATGGGTTCAGTGCCTTATTTGCCAATTGTGGTTGCATTGTAACTGCGCGGGTTATGAATTTAGTAACTACGTTTGTGATTATTGCAAATAATTTATATTTTTAAATTCTGATCTTTTTTTATATCGTTCGACTAATATGATTTATAATTAGTTTGATTTTTACTTATTCATATAAGTTATGTTGATTTTTAAACATTTTATTAATTCTAAGATTGCCAGACAAAACACTGTGATCAATAAAATTACTATTATAAAAAGGCTTTAGTTTGAGTTAATAAAACAACTGTTAAAAGTGTGTACAATTTTGGTGCATATAATATGGAATACTATATTCCATATTATCTGCACCTTGGGTCAGTTGTCATTTTACAACATTTTTGATTTATGGTTGTTTTTTGTCAAGAAAATATAGTTATATTATTTTTGTAATGATTATTATTAAAGCTAATTAATGTTCCAACAAATTAGTGTGTATATTTTAATTTTAACTCTGGGGAATATTTTTTTATACTCAAAAAAGAAAATGGTATTCCATATTACCTTCCTTTCCTCTACTTTATTAGGGCTGTTGTAAACATCATAAGATAAATATTAACTAAATGGGTCTAGCTGTTTGATGCGCTTACCAATAATATTTTTCTTATCCATATAAAAACCTAAAAATTAAACTGATAAATGACATCTTAAGAATGTTGATGGTGACTAATCGATATTGTTATAATTATAATAAAATTATATTGCCAAAAATGAAACTTATAGATCCAAATATAGCTCATGCAAATAAAATAATTTAGTGTATTTTCATTCAAAGTATCTCTTTGATGTTTCAGTATTTTAATATAAACTTTAATATTAATTACTTTTTTTGCTAATGGTGGCAAACGAGCAAGCAGCACACCTGATGTTAAGTGTTACTGCCGCCTATGGACCTTTGCAATACCAAGGGTATAGCTTAGGCCGCTCCCTATCAATAAAATCCCCAAATCCACCCAATTGGACTTCCAGCTCTCTCGCTCACCCAACGAAGCGCAATAGCACATTACCAATACTCAAACGTCGATCTTCTGCGAGAGTGTGGTACTACCCCGAACGGACCGGCCCGCGGTTGTAGACAGAGAACTGTCAACAGCTTGGTCCTACCACTTTCAAAACAATCTGACATTAATAAATTAAAGTAACTGCAACAAATCAATCAATATTAAACCTTGACGAAAAATTATTGGCACACATGGGGGTCACTAATTTTTCGCTCGTAATCAAGTTTAATAAATAATCAAGCATGTTAAATGCTAAATTTCAATATTGAACCTCCCTAAGGATGTTCCGTTCTGAAGGGCCATATACCTAATTTGTTTTGGAAAAATCATCATCATCTCAGCTCATATATGTCCCACTGTTGGGCTCGAGCCTCCTCCATAATGGGAGGGTAATTGACCTACTACACCACGCAGGTCAGACGTGTTGTTATAGAGTTTTGTTTCGAGTTTTCCTTCTCTTACATAGATGTCATATGCGTTTTATATCCCTTAGTCGTCTCGTATGATCACCCACGGGGAAGATAGGGGGGTGGTGAATTGTATTCTTACTTCGTCACCACACGGAAAGATATTTCACCAATAAAAGAAATCCTTATGAAACACCATAGATTCTTCTCTTCTAAAAAAATCACACTTAAAACAACACCTATTATTTTTTTTTCCTTATCTTATTAATACGTAAGTATTCACCATACAACATTTCTTAATGTATTGTATACATTATAGGTACCATAAATGAATACAGTTTGGAAATGTAAGATAAAATGTGGCCACCAAAGACAAAGATCGGGTACCGGTGGCCCGCTCGTACGGCGAAGAGAGGAGCTTTGCATGGTAGGTCTATGGGGTCACGCGCCGCCTTTTCCGTGACCCCGGACCGATTTGGCGGGGCGAGACCACATCCATAGTCCACTGAAAAAAAAAGGGTTGCCAATTGTACTATTTATAATACAGTATTGTACTATATTTTGGGTCTGTAGGTATATAGTAAATATACTGTTGGAGAAATATATAGTACGCAAAAATACTATATTTTCATCACCGAACAAAATCTAATATTCTATTTCAGTTATGAATTCGAAATGGTGAGAAGAGAGTAACAGAAATAGGATAATATTAATAAAAAATCCTTTTGATTTACATTAATCTAAAGACTGAATGTAATAAAGCATAAGACACTTTTATTTCAGACAAAACATCGTTAAAAATGCAAGAAGTGAAAACAAAAGTAGTTTTTATAAAAATAAATAAGTACAAAATAAATATTTATGTATTTTAAATTTTCCATAAAATACTAAATATATTTTTAGAAGTGTACTATATTGTTATAGCTTATTTTGAAAAATACTATATTTCACTGAAAAATGTTGGTAACCCTATGTGATAGGTATAGTAATTTAAGTATTGATTTCATGTGCAAATGTCATGGGTTCGATTCCCACGCAACATAATTCTTTGTACGAAAAACAAACAAATGCTCTAAACCTTTAACTGTATATTTATAAAGTGCTTCCGTGCTTTTTTTTTGGTAGGCTATGGCCCGGTCACACGGCGCCCGTACCGTCCGGGGCGACGGAGGGGCAGCGCGTGGCCCCATAACCCACCGTATTCCCTCCCCGTCGACATTGGGCCGGCCACTGGTACCGCTTCCTTGCCTTCCGTGGCCAGCCCGGCGGGTTACCCTTTCGGGTACCATCTCCCGTCAACGCCCCAGCTAACTGCCGAGGCGTCGCCCTCACGCGGTCAGCCTCTCTGCGGGTGAAGGACACTATTCCCCGGTCCAGTCACCCGAAGTGCTTCCGTGCTGGTGCTACATTCATTCAACGCACTAAGCAATGATTATTTCATCACATCATCTTATCATCATTATCATTTCAGCTCACATACGTCTCCTGTCGGGCTCAAGTCTCCTCCATAATGGGAGGGAAATTGACCTACTATACCACGCTGGTCAAACGTGTTGGTATAGGGTTTTGTTACGAGTTTTTCTTCTCTTGCATAGATGTTATATCCGTTTCATATCTAAGTCGTCTCTTACGATCACTGACAGGTAAGATAGGGGTGAGGAATTGTATTCTTACTCCGTCACCACACGGATATTTTTCATCATATACTGAATTCTAATCTCCTTTTTCCTTTTCAGCCTACACACGTGCCACTGCCATAACCATGTCCAATTCAGCCCTCCACATTATAATTTACTATGAGATTGTATCAGAATATTTTTCGAATTTCCTTCTATTTTATTGATGTCTGATTAGATTCCTTAAGTATTTGCATTGACACCCATATTTTTATCACGCTATGGTTGAAATCCACCGCACCTAGCCGTTCGAGTCTCTGGCAGGCGACGCAAAAGAAAAAAAACGTCAGCGTATTGACCCCTTATCTCTTCTTCTTCTTCTTCTTATGTATTGGCAATCAGCTACATATACGAGCTATTGGTGCCAGTGTCAAGTTATAAATATTTTCACGTTTTTAGTCTTTCAAGTCAGTCGTTGTCTAAGTCAAATTGTCACCATTAACAGTGCAATGGCCACACTGTTAATGGTATCTTGTGGGAATTTTGATGGAAAACGAAAACGTTGTAAAGCACTTTTATATGATATTCACTACTATCCCAGTATTGCCGCACATCACATTACATAAAATGCCATCACAATTATCTAATATAACACGTTAAAACACTAAGATATCGAATATAATACAAGAGCACCACATGA
The DNA here is from genome assembly GCA_905163515.2 of Lymantria monacha. NCBI lineage: Eukaryota > Metazoa > Arthropoda > Insecta > Lepidoptera > Erebidae > Lymantria > Lymantria monacha. The sequence continues at coordinate 17,987,925 of LR991094.1, read as the reverse complement.
CGTTTTCAAATTCCCGTCAAAAGTCCGACCCCTTATCTCATACGACAACCTCGGGAAATGAAAGTTCAGTGACACATTATATCATTAGTCTGTCATTATACAAACATTTTAGTGATGTACCAGCATATATTTTCATATGTATTTAAATCCCATTACAACTACGCTAAACTGATCACAAAGCAAACATTTTTATTCACTTCCATATGTAAGTGACAGACTGATTATACAATGTATCATCATTAACACACAGTTATACCAACGGTAAGGTATCACATCATTAATCATTAATATTCTTTCTCATCACTCCCACATTCAGTTTATTGACTCAATGTATACAATGAGTGTGAGATACTTTCACTAAACACAAACTGTTTAATATAGATTTACAAACAGTTAATGTCGAAAACCTTACAATGATATAACGATTAGTTTGATGGAATTTTGTTTGATAATCTTTGATTGTAATCAATTTTAATAGGAAAAGGTACTTTTGCTCAATTCCATACTATTAATATTATAAATGTGATTGTAAATTTGTTTGTTACGCTTTTACGCCAAAACTACTTAACCGTTATATACAAATTTTCAAGATAATCTTGAAACTTTGTATACATGGTTTTCAAGGTATTAGAAAGGATATACGATACTTATTATTAAAAAAAAAATACGGAGGATAACTTCTTTACATATAGTAGTTTTTAAATATTGAATCACATTGATGCAGTTCCACTGGAATGTATGATATATTTATTTAAGGGCTTCAACGCGAGCGAAGCCGCGGTTAAAATCTAGTAAATAATATTTTATTATTGTTCGGTACCAAACATTTTTATTATAGTTTAATAATTAATACCATGTAGTAGTAGTTCACAATTTTTTGGTTCGCGGTTAACTCGGAGCCGGCCAAAAACTTGCGTTGGAAGTAACGGTCGCGTATGCATATATTTTTGTAATTGCTACGCGTTTTGTTAACTAAAACCGTGAAATCTTGGTATTTATAATATCGCGCGCCACCCTTTGTTTTGTGTGCCGTTAATGTACGCAAGTTGATTAGAACTATATATTTGTGAATATTTAAGTTGTGTGTGCAAGTAGCAAGCCCGAGGCCCTGAGTTGTACGACGCCGCTGTCGTCACCGCGCCTTTGGATACAAAGCTAAGTGACCCCTCAGTTAGGTTGTATTTGTCTGGCCAGACCGAACGCTGAGTTAGGTTACGTTATAGCTGTCTCCGCGGTACCTACTTGTAAGTTTTACAAAAATCGGTTCTTGCACTAACATTTAACAGAACTTTAAATAGCCTTGTGTAATCGCAAGCCACAGTTATTGCCCATTTTTTTACCCTCTCGGGCCTGGTGTTCTTTTCCACTGCGCATCCTAGGTCAGTGGGGGACGGTAATGAACAATTATACTACATCATTTTTTCGTGTGGTGACGAAGTAAGAATAGAATTCACCACCCCCTGTCTTACTGGTGGGTGTTGTAAAGAACGACTAATAGATACCTATTATATGCATATAACATATGAGCAAGAGAAGGAAAACTCGAAATGAAATCCTATACCAACTATGTATAGCAATATATACCTATAGCATGGTTATAGTGGTAGTAGGTCAATTTTCCTCCCAGTTTGAAGTACACTCAAGTCGACCAGTGGGATATATATGCGCTTTGATGATGTTGATGATAATGATGAAATGTTTAAAATATTTAATATATCTATAATACTTTAATTAAACAAAACTTTAATAATATATAAGTAATAGATTTATTAATAATAATTATAACTGTATCATAGTTGAAAATTGTCAGTCCGTTATATAACATTTTTTTTGTAATATTTTTATTTCATTATTTTTTTTATTTTTTATCAAATATGGATGGTAATGTTAGATAAGAGTCTTCTCTACGATAAAAGAGTAATTGAACTACAATAATATGCAAATTACTGAGATTTAAATATACATTATTCATAAAAACCTGTTTGTGAGTGAAAAATGTTTGTCAAATGTAGGAATTCAAAACTCTGGATGATGGCACACGTTTCCCATAAACATGACAGAATAATACGTGCCACAATTTGATTGTCATGCAATAGCTAATGGACAGGATGTTAATGTTAGATAAGTCTTCTCTACGATAAAAGAGTAATTAAACTACAGTAATATGCAAATGACTGAGATTTGAGTATGTATTATTCATAAAAACTTGTTTGTGAGTGAAAAATGTTTGTCAAACGTAGGAATTCAAAACTCTGGATGATGGCACACGTTTCCCATAAACACGATAGAATAATACGAGCCACAATTTGATTGTCATGCGACAGCTAACACTTGTCGAAGTGATAGAGCGATTGGAACGGATTTGCAAATAGGTGTGAGTTCGAGTCTCCCGTGTGACAATTAATTTTCGCTCTTAAATAAGTTTTTAGAATACTATGCTGGCAAGACACGTTGACACACTATTTTGTTTAGAGTTTCATTCTCTAGTAGTGACATTATATTTTACAGCACGCAGTTGTTTTATACGATACTAATAGGAAAGAAAGACATTCTGTGCAAACTAACATAATCATTCATCCATCCATTCATTCATCAATCCTTAGACGTCTACGTCCACGAGAATGGCACTCAAAAACTGTCCTATGCCACCTGCATCCAACAGTTTCCTGCGACTTTCATAATATCGCCAGTCTACCTAATGTGGAGGCCATCCTACGCTGTATCGTTCGATTCATAGTCCCCACTCCAGAAAATAATATTATTGTGAAAAATAATATTTGCATGAGCAAATTGGCGACCAATAGACTTTAGTTTGAAAGATTTTTTTTTGGCTGTCTATGAACTGGACACACCCCTCCATTGCATCCAGGGTAATGAAAGGGCAGCGCATGGCCCTATAACCCACCGTATTCCCTTCCCAACGCCATTCGGCAGGCCACTGGTACTGCTAACTTGACATTCGAGGCCAGCTTGGCGGGCTACCCTTTCGAGTGCCAACCTCCGTTAGTTTGAAAGTTGAACATAATTTGAACAAGTGTTTACTTGAGACTATTATAACACTTATATAATAAAGTAAAAATTATTAAATATTGTGTTCAATGCACCTTGAGACTATCTAGAGGCATTGAGTTCACAAATTAATAATAAATATTCATGCGGGGAACGATTACATTCACTCAATCGAGAATTTATAACGATGAATCGATTCAGCCTCCGAGTGCATCACTATTTTTTATAAACGATATACGTCAAACTTGTACCTACATAATTAATGATTTTAAGTGTATGTTGTATAATAATAATCTGTATATTTTATTGTAATATATACGTATGTATATTTTATTTTTATACCGTATAAAATTTCCGATATTTTTTTTATATACTGATGATGAATTAAGAATATAATGTATTAACGTCCCTTACCGTGGATAGCGAATTAATTAAGCATGTAAATAAATAACATTACTAATGAAGGGTACCTTTAAATCCTATGCCAACGCTTTGCAACGAAAACTAATTTTCCTCTCACTATCAAATTTACTTATTCGTAGCTGTGTGGTAGCGGCTAAGAATACTACCAACCCTTACTTTGCTCGTGGGTGTCATAAAAGACGACTAAAGGCCTTATAACGACCTGGGCTAACTCCATCTGATGCCGTTTGGTCAACAATTACATTCCCAAGGAGGGTTGACGTCTGGCAGGCGGCCGGTCATAAAACTATTGCCAATAACTTTTACAATATGTACTATGAAAGAAGAATACATATTGTATCGACCCCAAGTAGTTGGGATAAGAATAGGAGAATGATGATAATATCAAAGATACTCATTCCTGTCTGTGGAACCTGGAAGTGGACGACAAAGAAAACAATTTTACTAACAAGAACAATGTGTAAATATTTTTTAAAGACGACTGTACAAACTAAAAAATGAGACTGGGAAGAATTATTTGTGAATCTCACAAAGGTTTTGGCCTACAAGGGAACCAAACCCATAACATTGGCAATAAAGACCGGTATCGTTCCGCCATCTGCCTTTTTAAAATATTTCATGTGTTATTTTTTACATACCTAATTTATTTTCCTCCATATAAATACAAATATTATATTTATTATTTAATTGTATCTATAGTTTTATACACATAATTGATACTTCTTAAAAGTCACTAGACTAATAGCAAACTAGTCTTATTCAAAAATTAAACTATTATTTGTGTCCTTCATTAAATTTCATCATCACAGCCCATAAATGTCCCACTGTTGGGCTCGGACCTCCTCCACAGTGGAAGGACAATTGACCTACTATACCGCGCTGGTCAAACGTGTTGGTATAAGGATTTTGTTTTGAGTTTTCCTTCTCTCGCATAGATGTTATATACGCGTTATATCCCTTAGTCATCTTGTACGATCACCCAGGGATAAGATATGGGGTGGTGAATAGTATTCTTACTCCGTCACCACACTGAAGATTCAATTTATTAAAACAAAAAATCTAAAATTATATGAACATTTTATTACTCAACTATTCTTAGAACCGTGTTTTTTTTAGTTAACGAATAAAATTAGTTAATTTATACATATGTAACTCATAAAGAACTACAACTAGAGACCATCGTTAATAGAATGAGACAGGTAACGCGTGGGTAGAATCGTTTTAGATTTAGTTCGATTGTCAAGTATCGATATATCTATACCAATTGATTAAAGGCAGAGATCAAAGATGTGCTTCCGCATGACGTCCGCCGATCGTATTCCTACGGTTAACGAGTACACACACACACAGATGTATAGCGCTCGGTATACATAAACATATAACTCAGTTTCATATAAGTGTAATTAATACATATATAAATGCTATTTAGGTTTTGTTTCCATGTATTGAAAAAAAAAAGTTTATGCATAAGATCTGACCACGCTGTAGACAGTTTTCTATCTGCAGCCGCGAGCCGGTCTGTCCGGAGTAGTGGTACTACTCTCGCACTCTCGCAGAAAATGGACGTCGTGAGTAATGGCAATTTGTTGCGCTTCGTTCGATAAGCGAGAGAGCCGGAAGCCTAACGGGGTGGGTTTGGGGTTTGTATTGGTAGGCAACGGCCTGGCTATATCCCTGGTATTGGATGGGTCCATGGGCGGCAGTACACTGTTAAAAAAAATTGCAAAATTACAATTGTTATACAAAACAAATAAGAGCAGAATTCCAAATCAATGTATACTAATACAAAACATAATAGAATTCGAGTAAAATTACAAGACATGTGAAGGAATGAAAGAAACTTACTATAGTGAGTTGTAATTTTAGAATCTTTTTGTTATAACCCTACACGTATTGTATAGTAAATTTACAAAACGGAATTATAGTATTACTTTCTTGTTGTGTGTAAAAACTGCCAACGTTTTTTGTAAAAAAAAATTGCAGAAATTTTTAACAGTGTAACACTTACCATCGGTTTTTTGGCGGGAATCTAAAACGTCATGTGGTGCTCTTGTATTATATTAGTTATCTTAGTGTTTTAACGTGTTATATTAGATAATTTTGATGGCATTTTATGTAATGTGATGTAACAGAACTGCTGAGATGTAGTGAATATCATATAAAAGTGCTTTACAACGTTTTCATTTTTCATCAAAATTCTCACAAGATACCATTAACAGTGTGGCCATAGCACTGTTGATGGCGACAATTTGACTTACTGACGGACATGACTAATCTGAAGACACTAAAAACTTGAAGATAATTATAACTCGACACTGGCAACAATGGCTCATTTAAGTAGCTGATTGCCAATACATAAAAATAATAAGAAGAAGAACACTTACCATCAGGTGTGCTGCTTGCTCGTTTGCCACTATAGGCAATAAATAAAAATAAAACCCTTACATTGCTCGTGGTTGTTGTAAAGGAAGACAAAAGTTTTTTTATATCGACCTAAGTCAATTTAATCTGATGCCATCTGATCAATAATTACATAAGCCTCTCTAAAGTTTAATAATATGTTAATTACCACACTTAGGAATTCTCAATTACAATGCCTTAAAAATTTAATATCTATCAATACCGAACTTATTTGAAACTATCGGATAATACGAAATCATTTTTTATACGTAGATAATCGTAACTGAAACTAGCATAATGTTATTTTAATATCCGTCTTTGAATCAAGATCTGCAACATCATTTCCGCAACAGCACTAATCCTATAGATTAATCCAGGTTTTACACCGATTTTCACTTCAATACTTTTACTCTCTTTTGAGTGATTAAATAACATAAGATCATAAACAAACCAAAATTTATACAAACTATTATAATTTTATAAATAATATTAGTCATACATGTGGATAATTTCAATACAAAAAGATATTAGTATCTACATACATATCATCACGCCGTATCCCTTGCAGGGTAGGCAGAGAGAAATTATATTATATTAATATCTCTTTTTCATTATTCTTATTGCTTGTGGTTACAAACCAGCGGGCAGCACACCTGGTGGTGTTTTGTCTTTGCCACATCAGAGATACAGATAAGACGCTACCTACCAAAGAAAACCCTAAACCCACCCAAAAAATTGGGCTTTCGGCTCTATCACTCACGGAACGAAACGCAACAGCACGTTGCTACTGCTTAGCAGACAATTTTCTGCGAGAGTGCGGTACTACCCCGGACGCAGCGGCCCACGGCTCCGATTGTAGACAGATTGTTGACAATGTGGCCTGCTTCTAAGAATTATAATTTCTATATACATATAAAGTTCATAAATAAAAATTGGTCTATAATTAAACATATTTCATTGGATAATCCAATTACGGCTTACGGAAGATTATTTAAAGAAATGCACATACAGTAAGTATTTACGTGCGAACATATGCCACAATCCTTGCATAGGCTTGCGTGTCACTATATCAGCTGTTGTACTTCTAAATATCGAAAAGAATTCCTTGGAGCCATTGCGACTTCGCAGATATCACAGTGCGAGCATCTCAAGAGCCACAGTTAAACCGGTTCTGACTTGTATCTATATGCCACAGTTACAGAACACAATCAGACTTACTGCAATACTCTCAAAATATTTGGAATTTCATTAATATACTGAACCTGAAATGTATAAAACTATTCGTATAAATAATTAAATATTGTACAAATAAAAATTAAATCGTTATTCATCGAAGAAATTTATGTGCAATGTTAATTTGTTCTTTGAATTAATTTCTTGCTTGCAAAATATATCAATATTTTAATGCTATTTTCGAGTATTCTAGTACGTGGAAGTGGAAGGATGTATGTACCGGGGGAGACCGAGACTAACCTACCTAAACCAGATTGGTCACGTACTGAAGGAAGGTGGAGTCAAGAGTCTCCAAAACCGGCGAGCGTGTATGAAGAGAATTATGAATGTTGAAGAAGCGAGTGAAGTATGCAAAGATAGAGTTCTCTGGCACTCTGTTCTCTCTGACCCTGCAAGGGATATCGCGTGATGATATGTATGTATGTATGTCTAGTACGGAAGATGTCAAGCAATACTTTATTAGCCACGTGCAAATAAAACTGCTATTAATATCAGTTTATCTTATTACAACATTTTTTTAATACAATAGTATCACTGGTGTTTATTCACATACATGCAAAAATCTTTTTTTATTGGTAATTTACCAAACTTTCTTATTTATATTTTGATAGTGACAATTCAAGCTTTGAGCTTACGCTACTACCAATTAAATATCTTAGTTTTATTTATGTACATCGTGTTAAGTAACCGTGTTTGCTTTTATACGCTTTCGCTTACGATAACTTCTACTTGTTTATTCTATTTAGACAGGATAATAATCTAGCAGTGCAGTGACAGTCGAGTGCGGAAATTCATTTATTATCAGATGATCAATATATATTATACCTACGCATTTATTAATTTAATTAGATTACCTTATTTTTTTTTCGGTTAAACTAAAAAAATATAGGCATATATATGGATTGGCCGTATACCTATGTAGATTAAAAATTATACAACAAAAAACTCGTTATTTGTTCTATTATAATACAAATATGTAGAAGTGTAAGTAAGTGTATACAAGAGTGTTTCTACTGTAATTTTTTTTTAACTTTATTTAGTTTACTAGTTAGTTAGGTTGATAGCATTCAGGTGCTTACCGGACACGGGATCTTCGGTAAGTACCTGCATAAAATTGGAAGGGAAGGGGCCCCAGGATGTCATGAGTGTGGCGCGCTAATTGACGATGCACGCCACACAGTGGAAGTATGCCCCACCTGGGGCCCCAGCGCCACGATCTGTCGTCGGCACTGGGAATGGATCTGTCGCTGCCGACCATCATCTCCAAAATGCTTGGTAGTGACAGGTGATGGTCGTCGATGGCTTCTTTTTGTGAGGCCGTCATGAAGAGGAAGGAAGCCACGGAGCGGGAGCGCGAGGCGCTTGCGTCCGCTGACTCGCTCCGACGGCGGCGACCAGGATGGGGGAGGCGCAGATATGCGCTTCTTCTTCCAGCGCCTTGAATGACGACGAGACGTGGCCAGACGGCGACGGGACATGCGTTGGGGTGTCGGGGATTGAATGTCATCAGACGATCTCCCCGGCACCCTGTAAAAGCGCGGATGGGGCCGCTGTGGTTTTAGTGGATATTTCGGTCGCACGATGGCCGGTGAGTCCCACACAAGTCCTCCCGTCCTCACAGGTGGGGGGATAGTGCGCAAATGCCTTTCCACAGCGTTAAAAACAAAAAAGGTTGGTAACATTAAAAACTAAATTTAATGTATCACTCATCAGTGACATGATTTCCAAATAACGAATTTTCGTTCTCTACACATTTTTATCTTTCTTTTATTATTTATGATTCATATATTTGACACTGTTAGGCATAAGTGTCCTTCACCGTAAGAGGATATTTCGATTTTCCCTTTCCTGCGATTATTTAAAGTACTTACTTCCTTTAATGATTTCTTATGATAACTATGAGGCAGGAAACGGTGACGACAAACTTTATTCTTAGTTTACCGTAGTAACTATAGGAATTAAATAAATTGTATGCATTAATTTTAAAAGCTATTATTATAAGCTATATTTATTAAAATCTTTTTATCTTGAATATGTAATGCTGTTTTATTGGTAATCTAAATAAATAAATAACATAATTAATTAAGTACAATTAGAAATTGAATAATACGTGCATTAACCATGGATTAAATTAATTGGTAGGATATTAATTGTTTTAAACACTTAAACACGAGAGGCAGTAGTAAAGGTTTAAGTGGCACAAGTACTTATCATCATCATCACATTGTGACCCAATAGTTTTAATGAAAGCTAACCGGGGACCGGTAAATCGATTAGTTCCATCTAATACGATAGCATCGGTACGTAGTTAGCTATCATTGTCCGCAGTACGGTCCGTTACCGGTAGTCCAGAGATTAATGATAGAAATCTCATTGTTTGAAATGTTAGAAAAATCATCTACGCCGTCCATCAATGACATGACTTGATTCGTGAGTGAATATTGTTTGAATTTATTTCGATGATATAGGAATAGGTATGTTGTACCTATGTATGTACAAACTTTTTTTTTTACAGACAATGATTTGGTCGCTTGAACCATCCGAGGCGACGAATGGCCTGAAGATCTGCTGTATTGTAACCTCTATGTCGTCATTTAGGTTAACCTCAGGTACAGACTCATCGTCCTTGCACAGATATTTTTTTCAATGGTTTATAATATTTCTACTAGTATTTTTGTTGTTAACGAATGATTTTAAGGCATGGAATAAGGCGTCTAAGCTAAGATTGAAAGTTGATATGAGCAAAGAGTGCACAAATGACATTAGTCACCTTGACCAGTTTTTTCGAACGTTGATTGTTTTTGCAAAAAGGTTTTTATTATGTATTTAAATAAAAGAAATTAAATGCTTCTTAAATTAAATATATTTTATGGCATAAGGTATTAGAAAAATATCTACATATGCAGAAGAATACTTATCACCCTAATAGATTATTATATCACATCTCTCGTTCGCCAACTCTCAACAGTTTAGGTTCACTACTTCAATTTGACGACAGAGTAAAATATTTTTCGATCAAACTTCGAAATTAATTTTGAAGTTTCCGTCTGACCAACATCGGCTAGATCCGAGAGTCAGTCCCAACTGTCGACCCGTCTCCGAGTTATAATTCTATAGAGAAGTTGAGCGTTACAAAAATATAAAGACTTATAGTGCATCTAAACTTTTACTCGGATAGCAAGTTAAGCTGGTGAAATTTATTTTAAATTTAAATAATGTATCTACAAGAATTTGAATAAATTTAAGTAAACCACAGATAAACAATTGTATCTATTATTTTTCCGTTGTTATTTTTTCTTTATATACGACATTCACTGTTGCACATAGGCTTGCCCATAAGAGTCCCAGACAGAACGCTCATATGCCATTTGCAGCCAAAGGCTTCTTACATCTCTAGAGGACTCGTCAATTCGCCTAGTGGGGAGTAGTCCTATGCTGCGTTATCCAATACGTGCTACCACTCAAGAACCTTTCTTCGCCAACGGTTGTCGCCTCTTTAAATGCTAAAGAAAAAAAAAGATGCTAAAGTGTAATTTCGGATTTTTCATTATTTTTTAACAATACATACGTAAAAGGTATTAGTGGCAGTAGGATACCGTATTTTTACTTCTTTGTTGAATTAAAAAAGTACCTACTACAGGCGCTAAATCTTGTTACACTTTAGTCAGAGTCAAATGAGCTCTGACAAATTTATACCTATTTACAATCCATTACTAAATCATTACGCTTTGAATATTACAATTAATTGTTAATTAATCTGCTCCAGTTTTATTTTAAATATTCCATATTTTAATTGGCGATCACACAAAAAAATCCATAAATGGTCTAATGCTGCTTTTGTAATATCATCCTGGCACTGCTACTGTGGTATATAAATCCGTGTGGTGACGGAGTAAGAATACAATTTACCACCGCCTATCTTACCCATGGGTGATCGTAAGAGACGACTAAGGGATATAAAATGCATATAACATCTATTCCAGAGAAGAAAAACTCGAAACAAAACCCTATACCAACACGTCTGACCAGCGCGGTATAGTAGGTTAATTTCCTTTCCATTACGGAGGAGGCCCAAGCCCAACAGTGGGATATATATGGGCTGTGATAAGGATGATGATGACTGCTACTGTAGATAGAATAGTTCATTTGATAGAAAGCCATGCAAATTTGTAATATATCTGCACAAAAAAGCTAAAGTTAATTCACTACATAGAAATCTTATTCTTTGATGCATTATATGTATCTACTATATAATTATAAGATATAAACACTACTTACACCTTTGCTTGAAATAACTACTAAATTCAAACAAAACAAAATCTAATAATATTCAGCATACTAATGAAACCAAATTAAATATACTTGAACATGTACTGGAACTTTTCCATATAAATTCAACAAATATTTTTTAATATTCTAGATTCAATGTTTCAACGAGTTCCATTTGCAATTTAGATTCACCGCTTCGGAGACGCGTGTCTCCAATATTGACTTAGCGGATAGAACGTACTCGGCGGTATAAAGCAGTTTTACTTCGGTATTTTCTGATTTTTTTTGTAACAACAAATAATGAAGAAAGTAGTCAAATTGGTTTCGGCAAAATAAATTAGAAGAAGCTGATTTAGGTGTTGGAAAATTTCTCTATCTTGAAATTGAATCAAAAACAAACGCATATTTTTAAAACTTCCCAATATTTTTGAGATTTCATGGTCATCAAAGATAATTGAATAAATTAAGATAAAGTTTAAGGTTTTATTTTTCTATTAGGTATGTCACTACTTATTATTACGTACATTATTATCCATCCACTACAGCTTTAGTTATTAAAACCGACCAAGGTTTTGATATCATATCAATAATTCTCTTGTCACGACTAAACTATCTGCTTACGTCTATTAATTAACCCATACGATCTCCGAAGGAAAGAAAGGGGTGGTGACACATTGTTAGTTCACCACTATACCAGACCAATCATTTATCTTGCTATGTTTTTAATAGTTATATTTAATACCAATACAAATATCATATTTCTTCTAAATAATTAATTCTAGGCCGTAAAATATTAGATTCATTATTTTCTTGAAGCAGATAGCTAATGACTATAGTCTAAGGCACGGATATTATCGCCTTTTTAACGGCATTTACTTCTAGATAATGATTATAGACAATTATCAATGACCTGAATGATGAAATTAATCAATATAATCAATACTTTTTATTTCGTTATCACATTCATTTTTAATAATATAGTTATTAACTTTTAATTTTATATACATATATAAAATTATACGGTACATACCTATACCACTCCCTAATCGAAAAGACGGTGTTCTGGACTATTCTAAATAAAATAAATATAAGAACCGCAGCACCATTTAATGGGCCCATTTGTTAATTTAAACTATTTTTGAAACTAAAACACATCAAAAACAATATCAAACGGTCCAGTCATTTAGCAGAAGTTCAGTCCCATACACACATACAGAAGAATTGTCTATATAAAGACTTCTTCTTCTTCTTATATATTGGCAATCAGCTACTTATACGAGCTATTGGTGCCAGTGTCAAGTTATAATTATTTTCACGTTTTTAGTCTTTCAAGTTAGTCGTTGTCTAAGTCAAATTGCCGCCATCAACAGTGTTATGGCCACACTGTTAATGGTATCTTGTGGGAATTTTTATGGAAAACGAAAACGTTGTAAAGCACGTTCATACGATATTCACTACATCCCAGTAGTTCCGCCGCTTCATATTACATAAAATGCCATCAAAATTAGCCAATATAACACGTTAAAACACTAAGATATCGAATATAATACAAGAGCACCACATGACGTTTTCAAATTCCCGTCAAAAGTCCTATATAAAGACAACCCATCACAAACAAAGGTTGGGCATTCGTCAAAGTGACGTTATTGTTTAACAATATATAGGAACTTGAAAACTTAAACTATAGAAAAGTTTTTATAATAAATTTCAATGCGCCCTATTCTGTTCATTAACATTCATGACTTCACGTGCACTGTTCCTGCAACAGACGGCCCGGAAATACTTTTCGGATGTCCGCCGGCAATGTGCATCTCGCTTTTCTAGTGATAGATCGCAATTTACTGATATGGGCTATATACATTGCCGGCTCGAATTGCTTCCTGAGTCAATGCTTAGTTTTAAATCTAGTATATGTTATTAATATCATTTAATTTGTTTGTTCAAATAAATCAGCCGTATAATTTTATGAATAACTAGCTTCTGCCCGCGGCTTCGTCCGCGTAAAAGGTTACTTTCCTAAAGTTTTTGATCCTCTATTTTTATTTTTGACCGTCGGTAATACAGTGCAACGGTATTACAATACTCAGGGTTGGAACTTCATTACTGGACTGCTAGATGGCGTTGAAGAAGCTAGATTTTGAGATATTTTGACAAACAATTTTTTTATTTTTCATATAAAAATTTTGATTTTTTTTAATAAAAAGTATCCTATGTTACTTTTAATACCTCCAAGAATATGTGTACAATGTTTCATGATGATCGGTTGAGTAGTTTTAGCGTGAAAGCGTAACAAACAAACTTACATTCACATTTATATATTAGTAGGGATATACTTAAAAAAAATTATACTACTGAAATATGCAATGGAAATCCCCTTGTAGTGATATAATATGAATAAAATGTGTTATCACCCTTTGGTTTTTTAATGTAGTCATACAATTTAACTATCTGATGAACAAGAGAATGGTCAGGAGCACTCTTCTGAGAAAGTTATTATAACAACTGCGATCGTTACTCATGCCATGCATGATAATTATGACCCTATTTTCTCCTTAGAGAGCGTTGGTAAAATGACGAATGATTGAGTAGTGTTTTTATAATAGTCTAATCTGAAGTGAATCAAGGAGCAGCGAAAAATATTAAAAAGTTATGTTGAAATGGTTTGGAGAGGTAAAAAGAATGAGTAAACAAAGATTTGCGACTAGATTTCGTTTTTGTTATTCTTGAACAAATATACTTAGAGCACGTTTCAATGGGATGATTACAAGAGGAAGACCAGACCATACATTTTAAGACCCAACTGATGACGTTCTGGGGACAGGTCTGATTAAGAGTACCTGTAACAAAATCACATGGAAGTGGCATAAAGAAAAACTGGTATCTGCCTACATCTACACCTTCAAATCGACTTCATAGTTCCTAACGTTTGTTTGAACATGTAGTTTAGATAAACTAAAAATCCGTCTTCTTTATAAGTAAAAACATATAAAATAATAATAAATATAACAAAAATTCCTTTATTTACTGGAGAGGTTAACGATCGCAATAATAGGTCAACTTTACACAAATAACCAATTACATTGTTACGAATTAATTGTTAATTCCTTACCGAATTAAATTGATGATGGGAAATTGTTAGAACGCGATAAAACCCATTTATTCAGCACGGCAATAAATTTCATAATATCCGCTTCAAGTTAAGGGCCTATCTAGTATGCGCCAAAAGATTCAAACGGTTTTGACTAATTTCACTTTATACATTATGTCCGCAGTTTGTAGATATGATTTCCCCCTTACCATAGTAAATTAAAGATTTGCCATAAGCTGGCTAATCATATTTAATAATGATATATCTTTACGTAAAGATTTTTATTATCAGATCAGTGTTTTTTTAATTACTTTAACTTTTCCTTTTTATATATAAATCTATAATCTCATATGCTTACTTTTGAATGTAGGACTTATCTATAACTATAAATATACCAATCTAACAAGACAAGGTCGTACAGAAAATTAGAGCTTTTTATCGCCGCGCTATGATATTCTTTATACTCTTCTATCAAACTATTATATAGAAACCTCAAACTATTAGACTCCAAATACATTGCAACCGGGACAATTACGATTACTCACAGTTACGTTGAGAAGAACTACATAAGAAACTCATGCAGATTGTTTATACCGTCATATCCGTGCAGACTTTTAACCATAAAATTATTTTCATTCTCAATACTTTCATATATTTGTATAATTAAAACAAAAACTGACTTGGCTCCTATAAAAACTGACTTGTATTAACTGTTACAATATAACTTATACATATATGCTCTTTCAAATGTAAATTTAGATATAAAATATGCTTTTAATACCAGTGGAAATTAAACGTAAAACATCCTTTATTTTTACCAGCCCTCACATATTAACAATGATCCTATAAATCACTGTTTCTCTTTTTTTATTACATAAAATTTCATGAATAATATCTACCTTTAAGAATCATAACACACGTCTAGGCGCGATTTAGATCTCTTTACAAACGTAATAAGTGTCATCAAGCCGTAATATACGCCCATTGAATATGAGAACTGGTATAATATGTAGATTTTTCTAATTCTCCTCCTCGCCGAGGCCAAGGCAAAATGAAATTGTATTTTATTTTAACGCCTTCATAAATCTCCACGCATGTGCTATAAAATGAAAGCCTTTTTAGTATGTTCAGAATTAATATGAATTTAACTTCTTTAGCAATAATACGGTTTATATAAAATTAAATTGGAACTTATACCATTGCTATGAAATTAGATAGGCAAGGTTTTCTCTGATATTTTTATAGTGGAATTGACCGAAAAGAGCATAAAGGAAAAATATAAATAAATACCTAATACCGAGAATAATGAGTCCGTAGTGTAATGGATAATAACGTGTCCAGTACGGACGCAGAACAAATATTTTCGCAATGTTGAAGAGTACTCTGTTATCCACTACTTACTCGTACTTATACTACTATACAATTATTATTGTATCGTCTCGTTAAGTGTCTCACTGCCTATTGCGGATATAGTTTTCGTAATCATCATAAAATATTTTTGGTTATGAATTACAACCAAATCACATAATAAGAGAGCTAGAGGAAGTCATTTTATAAATTCTAGCGGATTTTCATTACGTAAGAATACCAATTTATCTTCATTATATTCCTTTAAGTTTTAAACGGGTGATGCCTTCATATAGTACACAAACAGTAGTATAGTACACCTATAGTTTTACTAAATGAGACATTTCACGCCATCTATTGAAAAAGTGCAGAACTTCTTTTAAACAAACATCAAAACCACGTACTATGTGCACTTTTACTATTGGTACTTTTACCTAAAATTGTTATACCGACCGATTTTGTTGATGATTTTTCGTGTGTTCAGATGGATTCGCAATTTATTTAAAATAATGTATATTTTTTTTTCTATTCTACGGAACAGACTGTCAGATAGTGTTCATCATCATCTCAGCTCATATATGTCCCACTGTTGAGCTCGAGCCTCCTCCATAATGGGAGGGAAATTGACCTACTATACCACGCTGGTCAGACGTGTTTGATATAGGGTTTTGTTTCGAATTTTCCTTCTCTCGCATAGTTGATATATGCGCTTTATATCCCTTAGTCGTCTCATACGATCACCCACGGGTAAGATAGAGGGTGTAGTATTCCTACTCCGTCACCACACAGAAATTATATTATATTTTATAGCGTTATTATAATTACTCCCCATCGCCATTGGATCGGACATTGGTACCATTTCCTTAACATCGGTGACCAGCCCGCCGGATTACAATTTCCGGTACCAAACCCCGTCAACACTCCGACCTGTTGCCGGGACATCGCCCTCACGCGGTCTTCCTCTCTGCGGGTGACGGACTATTCCCCGATCCAGTCACCTACGGTTTGGGCGGCATCAGACGCAGATATTAGCTCGCGTCTACGCCACCCTAAGTGCCGGCGGTGGAGCGTGTCACCTAAGAGGATATCCTCTCAGATCCGCCCCGCCACCTCTTTCCGTGATACGACTATCTCGCAGAAGGCGGCGACCGCGTCCCAGTTCCTGACGCTGTCGAGCATCGCCTTAACATAATTTTGTCAGTATAGAAAGTAACCTCTGTGCTATCTCAGACTCCATCTCCTCTACCTCTGAAATTGGGGATGGAGTAATAATACATTGACAATTTTTGATAATATAAGCTTGAAGGAGATCCGCGTTTAATAGTAGAAGTAGAACGAGAAATGGCTATCATTCTTATGAATGTATTATTATCCTATTATTGGTCACATGATCTCCTTTCAGAATAACGGAAGCTCAACTCATAACTAAGTGCGATAGATAAAAATTGAATCTCTTCTCAACCCATAAACAGCCACCATTGGGGTTGGCCCTCCACCATAATGGAAAGGAAATACCTCACCCGGTTCCGTCGATTCTTTCGTCCTATTATGAATACGTTACGTCGGGTTTCCTTCTCTTGCATTAATGGCATCTGCTTATCATATACTTAGGCGTTATTTAAAATACTTACAGGCAAGGCAATGCAAGGGAAGTAATGACTTGTATTCTTATTCCATCCCCACATGCAAAAAAAGTAATGATAATATTTAATTTCTTTTCTTAATAAATTTCTCTGAAATATCTCACAGTTTTTACAACTACAATTTTATTACGTTTAAATAGGTATATATTTATGTTAATATATAAACCACCAAAATTGTATTTACAATTTAAATATTGGTACAGATCAAATCTCTTGAAATGTACGACCTAGATATCACGTCTCGAAATTAATAACCGAGCAGCCCTTTAAATTGAAGACACATCTAAAGCTCACATACGAAGGTGGATTGAAAGTAATCCAAGTAGAAAATTAATCCATGATTACGCTCAGATTTGAAGGAAAAGTCAAAGATGTCAAATGAAAATGGAATTCGTAATAAATACATATTAATTTTGTAAAATTAATTATTAAAGATATCATTACATTTTACAGACTTTTGGTTTTTGTATTATTTGACTTTTGAACATACATGTATCATTAGTTGGCTTTTCATAAGTCATCACTTGACCATTATCTCTGCTTTAATACGTCTCGCTATTGGGGTCAATTCTCCTTCACAGTAGAAGCAAAATTGACTTACTATGCCACGCTGGTTAGTACAGTTTTAGAATTTTAGTTTCCAGTTTTCGTTCTCTTTTATAGATGTTATACGTATATTATATCTCAGTCGTCTTCTCGTCGTTCTTTCGGGAGGTGGTGAATTGTATTCTAACTCACACCGATATTCTATATCATGTTGATTTGTGAATAAGTTTTTTTTTTATTTTGTAACGGCTTTATCACATTTAAAAACGAATAAAATATTTTTCAGCGCCAATTCGAAGTTTAAAACTTTCACGTATTTCGCTAGGGTACATTTTGTCCCCTTCCCTTGTTTCTATATCAACGTCGTATCTAAATCCTCTTCCTGCCTACACACATATAAGGAAATCGAAATATTTTAGCATTATTACAACCACCCTTTCTTCCCGGCATATTCTTTAAAATTTTGTAATCCTATAGGGAACAATTTATATGCTCCAGCTATTTATATCAACACTGGTTTTTAATTAAAAACCTCATTACTCTGCGCCTCATCCATGTATATACATATTTGCGTTTGGCATTAATTAAGTAGGTATTGTTACAAGCTTCTCTTACATAATACATCTCCGAACGTGTTAAGAATATACATTTAATTACTTTCGTATATAGAAAATCATATAAGCTATCCAGTTGCAAATAATTATCAACTAAATAAATACATTTTTATTTAAAGCAAAGAAGTACATAAGTAGTTTTACATGTTTGAAAAAGATACGAAGTCTCAATAAAACTATTACGAATATAAACGAGGCCAAAGGTGTCACGGGAAATAAAAAGAAAAATAAAATGAAACAAATTAAATTATAGTATCTCCTTCGTAGTTTGTAGTCACAAGAGCGAAAGAACAGAAAATTACTTGTCACTAACTTTAAGTAGGTACTGTTTTTTTTTAATCTGTCTAAGTGTTTAAGAGATGTTCAATCAGATACATAGAGAACAATAAAATATCCAGCCAGCTTATCCATGTCCAAAACAAGTTTCGTCCCAAAGAAATAATGCCACAATCGCTACGCGTGGCAAGCAAGTTGGCCTTCGCAGTTGGTGCTAAGAAATTCCCTAAAGAGCTGCTGCCCACTCGCGAAACTCATACACATTATACTCGAGAAAGTGTAACACTGTTCAACGGTTCGAGATAAAAGTTATATTTTCTACAATACAGAGGGTAAGGTAGAGAAGCGCAAAAGTTTATTGTGATTCATTTCACAGTTTCTGCGCGGTTAAATAATAAATCAACAAAACAGTTTATTAATTAGATTTATGTTGTGTATTTTCTGGTCAATTGTTAGCTACTTTTTTACTGTTCGAGTGTTTCCTAACCTAACACATTCACACTCTTGATGCAAAATCAATTTTCAAAAAAAAAAATTAACTTCAAATTTCGACATTGGATCGTAATATCAATAGCATCGCGTGGCAATTTATATTTTCGTTGAGGGATCCCCTCACTAAAAGATCAATTTCGCGCTTGGACAAGTTTAATGTAAACTTAAGTGCCTAGGGGAGATACTGGCAAATGAAAGCCGGTCCTGTTGCGTTAACAAATGTCTCTATGTTATTGAATTTTTCGCCTTGGATCAGGGGAATTCCGTTGTAAATTACTTGCAACATTTGTATCTGTTTGCGCATGTGTAATATCCGAAATTATTGGAAACGTCTCTGCTAATGACTAAAGGGTGGCTGTATTTAACATGTTTATTTTTAATTATTGTGAGTTTGTAATATTTACTGGCTCGTAATGAGTTACAATGCTAATATGGGCTTACTGCTATTCTGCTATTCCCGGGCGAACTACTAAAATTACATAGAATATAGACTAATTAGGATCCATTTGCATAAAAATCATAGATCATATAAGATATGTATTATGAGGTGCTCTGCTACTTTGTTATCACAGATTATCTACAGTAATTGAAAAATCTCAGCTATTTTAAAACAGGAATGAGTGAAAGGGAAAGCAGAAGTTTTTATTTTGTTATATAGTTTCGAGACTACAAATTCTCTCACAATATCATTATAATGATAGGTCACTTTATTAATATTTTGAATTGTTGTTTATCGAGTACAGTCCTAGAGTTTAGACTATTGTGAATATCTTGGCGGTAAAACACATTTTGTCAGATATAGGATTCCAACATCATCATCTCAATTTCTACGTGTGAAATATTGTGTCGTTACTTATCATGCACCGTGTCTAAAGTAATCGTCGATAAATGTTCCTAATGATAACATTTTCTCATTATAACAAAAGTCATTCTATATCAACCAACTGATCGTGACGTAAGACGTTTGTCTGTAATCATGAGTAATAATAGCATAAT
This sequence comes from Lymantria monacha, assembly GCA_905163515.2. Lineage (NCBI taxonomy): Eukaryota > Metazoa > Arthropoda > Insecta > Lepidoptera > Erebidae > Lymantria > Lymantria monacha. The sequence continues at coordinate 17,967,589 of LR991094.1, read as the reverse complement.
GTTATTAAGCATCATTCGTTAGTTTTTGTAACACAAGTTAACAAAAGAAACTGTCAAATAGTTTAATAACATCATTATAAGGATACATATTCCCTCATCAATAGAATGTTATAACTACTTTAGTTATTACCAAACGTTTAAACTTTTCAAAGTCGATGAATTTTGTTATTATTCTAATGATTACAACCAGATATTTCAAACTTGCTCCGAGAGGAAATAATAACTTTAGTGTTTTAAAATAAACTTATCAATTTGATAACTTTAACAATCTTGATAGGTTTATCTATAACTATTTTTTTGCCTAGAGCTATATAAGCAAGATTTCTTCCTTCCCATTAACATAAAACATTTTTTGACATAAAGTCTTCATTACTTTCAATATATGTTGGTACAGAGTCCATTATGATACGAGTACATCACCTTCTTCTCTGATAAGTAGTTATAAATAAAATTATAGGCAAAGCAAGCGTGAAAAAGTACCTTCAGTCTCCTGATCCATCAAACAGTAAACACACAAGACTCCAAAGAAACTAAAAAAAAGTTTTCCACGCTTACACAAGCTATGTTTACTTTTACAAGATAACAGATTCTTCCATCACCATGATCGTTGTAAAGTTTTAGAAACGTCCAAAAATTAAAAATATAATCAAATACAAACGCAATATCACTCAGTCAGGCGGCCATCTTGCTGGGCGAGACGATGACAGTGGTGGTGCCTCTGTCTGCGTCGCAATCACCCGCTGTTACACTACGGCGAGCATCTTCGTCTCCAGGTCCCACGGGGAATTCCGGTCAACAGACACGTTGCCTCCGTCGCCACCATGCGGCATCTGCGTATGGCCCTCTGTGGTCACCACAGGCACAGGAGAGCCCTAAGTCGAATAGTCAAGGACCCCACCCACACGGGCGATCCGTTCAGGGCCATCGACCGGACCACCCACGCGTACAGCTGTCGGCTGTCTAAAATTTAGAATCCATTTTCCAATGCAGTGATAAACAGTTTCGGACAGATGACGTCTCCCTACCTCATACTTTTCGCAGTTAGATCGGTTTCGTACTTTTATCCTGGTTACACTTTTACCCTTTTATCCTAGACTTCGATTTAACGATAGTCGATTTGGCACCGCTGAAGAAACTGCAGCACCGCTCAAGTTGCACCTGAATCAAAGACTTTTCATGATCCATAAACACTATATAAAGAGACTGATTGTTTCCTTCCTTTGTTCTTTTGGATAATCTGTCCAACCCGCTTCGTGTTGGATGATTGGTATTATATTTTTTTCGTTATAGATTGCATGTGTGTATGGTACCTTAGCTGTTTCGGACACAGGCTTATTTAAAGTCATGGAGCTTACACGTAAATCAATTTGTTATGACTCTCGAATATAACTTGTAAACATGGCTCAAGAGTTACTCATAGATGGTTCAGTATTTTTTTAAGAGCATTTTATCATCCTTCTTGAAAAACAGCACCACCACACACCCGATCCACAATTCTATAACGTTGCCCCAGAGGATGAGAGAAACATTTTGTGTAGATCTTAAAAGCCCTAATTAAAATTATTAAAATACTTGATTGCTGCCAGAGCTCTGTAGTTATTCCGTTATCTCCCGGTGCCTTTATGTTCTTTAATTGTTTCAGAGCCACTTTAATCTCATACAAACTGACGTCCGGTAATTCTTTGGTATAGTACCAAGTTAGTTTGGATCTGTGCTCTTGACCCAAATCGACAACAACATTTTGGAATGATTTATATAACTGTCCATAGAATCTTTAAACTTTTCTCAAAACCTCAATCTAGGATGAAATGGCAAATATCATATTGACAGACTTGGAGATCTACCTACCTGCTTATAACTAGTATATAATAAATTATGTAATTCATTCATCAGATTATAAAAGATCAATTGGATATAAAACTTCTTAAAATGGTATAAGGCCATAACCAACACGCCTGGTATATCGATTGGTGAATATATCTGGTGATATATTTCTTCCAAGATAAAGCTACTGCAAACCTGGTGATCCGACGGTTATTACAGCTCCCATGAGAAAGCAAAAATTGGTGCCGCGTCATATTCTTATCCTAACCTAGGAAATTATGTAAACAAATCGTAAATTCTAGCATGGGATTCTGTTCCGTAGATACTTACGGTCGCAACTCCCACTTGTCTGTAGACGATGAAACGTAAAACTTTGATCGAAAACCGCACGTAGCAAGATACGTTGTAGCACGAGAAAATGTTCTCAAACAGGAAACTTTCATGTATTTTATCGAATATGCTGCAACCAGCGCGCTCCGCGCCAAACAAGTTCGGAGCACTTGGCATGTTTGATTTGAGATACTCGTGAGATGGATTCTGATTGATTTATCCAGTCATGTTTGTGTTAAGAAAAAGTTGCAAGCGTCATATCGGTACGTTTGCAATATTCATTTAAAGTACTTCGTACCCGCCTATCTACTATCTACGATTATCTTTATCATATCTGCCAAGTCATCAACTGGAAAAAAATATTACATTGTTGAAGAAAAATATTCTATAACGAGTCAAACACATAACGAGTTTCATAGTACTTAGTACTAAAGTTTGTCACAATTTAATTTTGCTGAGAACTAATTGGCATTAAATGAATATGTGTAACCGATTCCAAAATATTTGCTTAAAATATGGTGGTACTATTCACACATACAATTACACTATATATTATACATACGTACAACTACATTTATGTAACGTTTCTTCTTGGCATATATATTAATTTTTAATCAAGAAAAGAATACAATTATGTAAAAAAAAATATTTAATGCTACAGAAGCAACAGAAAAAAAATACCGGAGATAAAATCTTAAGTTAATAAGTCTGACCAGCTTGATATAGTGATTCGATATTTTTCGTATTATGATCCTAAACTCAACAGTTAGCCGTACATGTACTAACAATAAGAGGAATTACGAAGAGGGATTATAACAGGCAGTAAGGCTAATATCTGTTGGATGTGCTTTTATTTAAGACCATCATGTTCATCTATTTGGAGTTTCCCCACTCCATAATTTATCCTTCCAAGCACCACTACTAAAATTCTGTAGAAGCTGTCGGCTCACTCACTCAGCTCAATGTAACTAAGAGCCTTATTGCTTAATACAGCATATGCTCTGGTTTACTCACCTAAGTCCTATTACCTTCCATGTTTAATTGTCCAATTGATGTTGTGATTAGAATCCTTTATAATGTGCACAATAGAAAAATCAGCCTAGTAAGTACAAGACAAGTAATTAAAGCACACCTAATTAATGACAAAACTGTGAAACCATTAAACGAGTAACTACAAATTTATCTCAGTACAAAGAGTCTGAATAGCAGGTGTATCCCGTAATAGAAAGCTATTTGTTTACCGTCGGCAAACTTCACCTCGTAACCCTAAAATCTAATTGGATTTAATTCCATTACCAAAGGTCCAAATGGGGCCCCTTAATTGTGCTGACCAATGCCGGTTTATTATAAAGCCCTGGACGTCGGCCTACCGATGTCGAAACGTGCGTCATTTCATTATGGAAAATATTAGCAAACATACATGAATATTGACCCAGTACTTGTCATATTAAACGAACCTTCATTAACATTTTAAAAGAAAGGGATTTTCAATAAGAATTTTATTGAACTGTTTGATGAAATGAAAATATTTTTATGAATTCCATTTCATATGCATAATACATAAACCGACGAAATGTGATCTAGATTAATTATGAATAATCACAAAATTTATGTTTAGCTTTTTAAATTCATAAGTAATATTAATTGAGAGTGATGATGAATGTTATAACATATGGTTCAGATTCATCAGCTTGAATTTATTCTTCAATTTCAGCCCCTATATTTCTTAATAATGGACTCTATTCAAAGAACCACCGTTATGTACTAGTGAGATAGAATCATCCTAAATAATATACTTACATACATACATATCATCACGCCATATCCCTTGCAGGGTAGGCAGAGAGAACAGAGTGCCAGAGAACTCTATCTCTGCATACTTCACTCGCTTCCTCAACATTCATAATTCTCTTCATACACGCTCGCCGGTTTCGGAGACTATTGACTCCATCTTCCTTCAGTACATGACCGATCTGGTCTAGGTAGGTTAGTCTCGGTCTCCCTCGGTACCTATATCCTTCCACTTTCGCATGGTATATCTTCTTAACCAGACGTTCGTTCGGCATTCTTTCCACATGTCCGAACCATCGGAGCATTCCCTTTCGCATCTTTACACCAATACTCTCTTTCATACCTACTCGCTCTCTTACGTCGTTATAATATACTTAGAGTGGCTTAATTCTAACAGTAGACGTCAATAGGCTGTGGTCCAGTCGCACATCGCTTAAATCGTTCAGGGTGGCGGTAGTGACGGCCTGTAGCCCCATGACCTAGGTCACTCTCTTTCTATGAATGGTAGAGTAAGCCCCGGTAACTACTATGGCCTTAACGACAGTCGGCATAAATGAAAATCAAAACATATTGCATACCTATTTTGCATCAATCTCATGTCATCATCATCATCATCACAGCCCATATATGTCCCACTGTTGGGCTCGGGCCACCTCCGTAATGGGAGGGAAATTAATCTACTATACCGCGCTGATCAGACGTGTTGGTATAGGGTTTTGTTTCGAGTTTTCCTTCTCTCGCATAGATGTTATATGCGTTTTATATCCCTTATTCGTCTCATACGATCACCCACGGGTAAAATATGGGGTGGTGAATAGTATTCTTACTTCGTCACCACACGGAAAAATCATCACAATCTCATGGAAATCATGGTAATAATAAAACATTTTTAATACTATAAATTAATAATACATTTGAGATTTTTTTGAAATTGTAAATGATTTTATTACACTAATGAATGCAGGATATACCATTTTAAAAGCTTCATTTTGTTATAAAACAACTAATAATTTGGAAATAAAATCTATTTCTAAAATAAAAGTGTGTTACATTCTCTCTTTTTTTTATTTATAACTTTCGCATAAATCGTTTTTAGTTCTCGTTTAAATATTATAATATCTGGATGACCATGCTTAATTCGATGTTTCTTTTATAGTATTTTTTTTCGAAAAATATTTAGATATTAAAAATGATTGATAAAATAATGAAAAAATAAAAATGAACTTAAAAAAGGGGGAAAGTAATAAAAAACAAACAACCGAGTATTAAACTGGGGCTGTCTGCATTAGACTGCTCAATTTCCCAACTGAGCTATTTATTTCTTTTTGATGACAGTGGCCAAATTGATCTTTATATTTCAATTACAATTTCATTGGCTGAAGACACTGACAAAGAGATATTTTTATAGATGAAACCTAGTTAGATCTATTTTACAGTCCTTGAAAGCGGCTGTATACTAAATTTTATTGAAATCACTGGAGCCGTTTCGGAGATTCTGAATATATAGAAATAAAGACATATACAAGAATTACTCGTTTAAAGATATTAGATTATTTTCATGAATTTTATGAGCATTTCATTCAATACACAAACCTTTTCATCTTGATAAGTAGAATACCGATATTTTGAGTGCTTACCTCACACAGATTTTACCACACAACTGGTTTTGAGTCGTGTGATTCAAACCCAATGAAATCCGAAAAAAAATGTTTGATTTATATCCGATAGTATGCAATTGCACTCATATAAAACATTTGTATTAATTACAATGATGAAATTCATAAAGAATTCAGACTATTGTTTCCTTGATCATGTTCCGATTAGATTAATTTAGCAGTCTTAAAGAACACTTCATTATTTAATCAACAGAAGATAAAAATAAATTTATCTGTCATTACTGTTTTACGATCATTGATTATAAATTGCATTCCATTATACATTTATTGACAGTTTACCGAAGACATACTAAATGAAGTGGGGCTAATAAATGTTAAAAGTATTTTGGTTTATATCTAAATTAATCTATATTCATCCAACACGTGTGATTTTTCTCGCGACGTGTGAATATTAAATACTAGTGAAACAATGTCTACTACAGAAGTAAAAGTGTTTGGGAAAACAATTCTATCATCCTACAATGTTTTTGTTCATATATTAATGGGAATGATAGTGAGTGTTGCTTTACTTTTTGCTGTAAAGAAACAATATAACGAGACTTCTGTTACGGAGGATATTATTCTTTTACATATTCTACTATGTGTACCAGGGGTAAGCTATTTTATTATTATTAGGATCTTTAAAAGAGATTTTTCTTTTAAAAAAGTTATATAATTTGTTGACATTATCTTTGAAACTCCCAGCTTATTAATAGGAACACCGAAGACAAAAATCGGGTACCGGTGGTCCGCTCGCACGGCGAAGAAGAGGTCCTTGCAGGGTGGGTCAATGGGGTTGCGCGCCGCCTCTTCCGTCACCCCGGACCGGCTTGGCGGGGTGCGACCTCCATGGCCCACAGCAAAAAAAAAAAAAAATAAAGCTTATTAATAGGAAACTATTTTAACCATGAATGCTCTAAAATACTGTTATCCAGAGAAAATATGCTATTCGCACGTGGAAATAGAAACCAGACATGCAGAGTTAAGAGTAATATCTAGGAATTTATATTTTTATTTTATTAAATACAGCGGCATTACTCTCAATATCAACTTCGTGTATATACAACTCACACATAGATGTATATACCATTACTGAAGCCGCGCTTCCTACAATTAAAGGGTAGTTGACCTGCTTTAAAACACTGGTCAAACAACTTGATTCATTTCAAGTTCTTCTCTTGCATTCATTTTATTAGCCTTCATTTCTTGGTTAACCTTTGCATCATCTACGGGAAAAGAAGAAATGACCTATTCTATTCTTACTTGGTCACCATACGGAAATATATATTCCACTACATACTATCAATCATCAGTTTCGGATATTGATTCGAGGTTATTGGTTTTTTTACTTATACCCTGAATTTTAAAATAATAATAAATATATTACATAGTTTTTTTTTATTGCTTGTGGTGGCAAATGGGCAGACAACACACCTGATGGCAAGTGTAACTGCCGCCCATGGCCTTTTGCAATACCGATGGCATAACTAGACTGCTGACTACCAATACCAATCCCAAACCCACCCCAGTTGGGCTTCCGGCTTTCTCGCTCACCGAACGAAGCGCAATAGAACATTGCCATTACCCAGACAGAGAACTGTGCACAGCGTGGTCCTACCACTATTAAACTGTTAGTAGTTAACTGTCGTCTTTAGAACAGCTAATATAGCTATGTCCTATAGCTCTATGCACATTTCAAATACATAATGCTCAATTATAGTTTATTGTATACCTATATATATGAACAGGACTTTGATAATCCTCTGTCGTATCTTATCAAAACGAAAATGATATAATTCTTTATCATCATAAATAACATCATTCATAATCTTTATATCGGTGTCTGAAGTGATATCAGCTAAATATTTATATGCCAAGGTGTTTGTTCGGGTTAATCTCTGAAACTACTGAATCAATGTTAATAAAATTCTCGTAATAGGTTTTGCTAAGTACAATTTAAAAGATTTATGTTCTTATAATATAACTCATTTATGAAATATTAATGATTAAGCTGTCCGTGTGGTGACGGAGTAAGAATACAAATCACCACCCCCTATCTTACTCGTGGGTGATAGTAATAGACGACTAAGGGATATAAAACGCATATAACATCTATGCAAGAAAAGAAAAGCTAGAAACAAAACCCTATACCAACATGTCTGACCAGCGTGGTATAGTAGGTTAGTTTCCCTCCTATTACATAGGAGGCCCGAGCCCAACAGTGGGACATATATAGGCTGTGATGATAATGATGATGATGAATAATTAAGCGTTTGATCTTTCTTGTGTGATGACAGCAAATGCAGTAGTATGTCATCATCAATAATTACCCTTCGTAAAGTAGACTATGGCTTACTAAAGGTAAATCTAACGACAATTCTCCGTAGCAAGTGGAATATTTTACCAAAAACATCGACAGTTCAATTCTCATTTAATACTTGACCTAATGACAAATACTGTTATATTTTTTCAGTATATTCTGATCATGTCGCAATCCATTCTGAGCATGACTTCATACAACACATGGTCTTCTGGTTTGAGTATTGTAAATAAAAGACGAGCCCACTGGATCTTACAAATACTTGGCTCAGGGATGGCAGTAACCGGAAGCATTATCATAATGATTTACAAAGATGTTAATTTTAATACACTACATGGCAAAGTCGGTGAGTAGCTTATATTTATTAAAATACTACTGCATACGAGTATATTTCTGTTTCAAATTCAAAATATTTATTTAAATCTGTATTTATTGTCATTTAAATAAACCTTTCTGTAAAGCTTGCAAGTTTATTAAACGCTACTGCTAAAGTATTTTCTTATCCTTCTAATCTTTGTTATACATTTGACACCTCTTTAGTCAAACCACTTTCAACTGAATTTCATTTTCTTTAAAGAGTCTATCTAACTGCCACAAAAGGATATTTTCAAATTTGAAAAAAAAAAGATATTCTAGGATTATTTATTATATATATCCAGAGTTGATTGATTGGATAAGACTAGCAGGTGTCGGGAAGCTTAAGGATACTGACTCCCTGTAAATTAGATCTTTTTTAATTGTTTAGGGTGGTAAACGAGCAAGCATCACACCTGGTGATAATTGTTATTGCCTCTCACGGACGTATGCAATACCAGGGGCACCGCTAGACTGGCCTATTACTGAAAACCATGAACCCACCCAGAAAATTCGATATTGATTAATTTCGGATAGGAACTGTCGTAACCTAATTAGATAACCTATCGTAACATGTGTCATACAATTACCGAAGTATTTGTATGACCCTTTTTTCTTTCAACTGACTAAATTGATAACTGAAATGTAATTCAGTCCAAAAGGAAACAGTAGAACAATCACCACGCTTAGCATTTTTCTTTTACAATTTCCTAAATATTCAACACTGTAACTGAAACTATGTGTAACTGAAACTATGCGAAACTGTTGGATAATTCGAAATAATTTTAAATCTGTAACCGTATATTATTCTAATATGTATGTATCCATGAAAACTGAAACTTATTTGCGACATCCCCACTATTTAGTTGCCACTGTTTTAATTAATTTTGATAACACGCATGAAATTAACACTTGCATTTAGAAACTTAAACTAAAAGAGCAATTTCAAAAACATAAGATACTTAACTTAAGTCTTTGTGTTTAAATTTATTAAGGAAATATCTCCATAGAAACTGCTACCCTCTTTTACCATCTTAAAGGCTTTGTTATCAAAAATTATCAAGTACGTGTTTATTTAATTTCTTAAAAGAGTATTTTTTATATATAGAAAGTTTTATGCAAAGGAAAATGCGCCCTTTACGCCTTTAAAATAAGAATTACTAAAATTCTCTTCATATCATACCTCTACATTATATGATACCGCTAAAATTTCTATCTAATCTTCAAGCCTCTAGGTTAAGCGCTTTAGACTATGCCTAATTGATTGTGCTGTCAATGGTTAAAGAAAACTCGAAATAAAATCCTATATTAACGTACCCGTGTGGTGAGTAAGAATACAATTCACTACCACCTATTTTGCCCATGGGTATCATAAAAAAAAATAATGAATATAATATATACATATAACATTTTATCAAAAGAAGAAAAACTTGAATTAAAACTTTATACCAATACATCTGACCAGCGTAGTATAACAAGTCAAAATCCCTGCTACCGTGTTGGAGACTCAAACCGAACAGTGGCACGCATATAAGCTGAGATCATGATGATGTGTGATTCCTGAATGAGGTTTTACCTACTCTCTTATATAGGTAACATATAATCATCACCATCATTCAGCCTTGCACCGTCCTCTGTTCGGCGTAGGCCTCTCTCACAAATGAATGGACAGCAACATTATCGCCACGCTTGGTAGGCGAATGTATGAGTTGTTATATATTATAGAATAGAACTGCTGTCCACTCTCTTGGTGAAAGCCTTAGTCAATTTTTACGGCTCCCACAATCAAGTGAGGACTGAAAACAGTTAATTTTTTATCTCATCATCACACGAATATTAAATAAATGTTTTTTTTTTGAGTCAAATGATGCACCAGTGAGTATATGCTATAAACTAAATTATCTGTTAATCTGCCTTCCAGGTTTGGTAGCATTGGTCTTCACTACAGTGACCGTTATCAATGGAATTGCTGCTCTCTTCTCAAAAAACTTGCGCAGATTCATTCCACCAATTGTATCAAAAATGACACATATCGTTCTTGGAATAGTTACTTACGCATCTGCTTGCACCGCTCTCTGCTATGCTTTTGATAAGACTATGTTTAAGCTTTGGACCAGTGACAATGTCGCTTTGGGTGTAATTTCTATGACCGGTATTTTCACTTTGATCATCTTGATAAATCCCTTAATTACACTTAGTAAAAAAATTTACACTCTTATAAAAACTAAATTAGAAAAATAAGTATTTATTGTAGTGTATTTTTAAACTAATATTGCAATAAGTAAAGTAAGATCATTTAGAGTAAAGTAATGTAATGTACAATACTTTAGTAGAACATTGTAACAAACTTATTTTGCAACCTCATGTTATTTATTATCAATCATTCTCATTTTTTTTATTGCTTACTAGCTTCTGCCCGCGGCTTCGCCCGCGTAAAAGGTTACTTTCCTAAAGTTTTTGATCCCCTATTTTTATTTTTGACCGTCGGTAATAAAGTGCAACGGTATTACAATACTCAGGGTTGGAACTTCATTACTGGACTGCTAGATGGCGTTGAAGATGCTAGATTTTGAGATTTTTTGACAAACATTTTTTTTATTTTTCATATAAAAATTTTGATTTCTTTTTAATAAAAAGTATGCTATGTTATTTTTAATACCTCCAAGAATATGTGTACAATGTTTCATGATGATCGGTTGAGTAGTTTTAGCGTGAAAGCGTAACAAACAAACTTACATTCACATTTATATATTAGTAGGGATGGTGGCAAACGAGCAAGCAGTACACTTGATGGTAAGTGTTACTGGCGCCTATGGACCTTTGTTATAACCAAGGTTATAACTAGGATGCTGCCTACCATTACAATCTTTCAGCCATGGGCTCATGATGACAACTGGTTGACGACGTTTAGCAAAAACTCTTGGAGCAAGTTACCATATATACTTAAGATAGTAAGTCCTTAGTCTTATACATATTAATGAAAAAGTGATAATAATTAAATAGTTTGTGAAGCAGCCTTATACTAGGGTTTTCTGAGACTGTAAATTATATATTAATATTTATTATTTTTTTTTTTATTGCTTATGGTGGCAAACGAGCAAACAGCACACCTGATGGAAAGTGTCACCGCCGCCCATGGACCTTTGCTATACCAAGAATATAGCTAGGCCGCTGCCTACCAGTACAATCTCCAAACCCACCCAGTAGGGCTGCCGGCTCTCTCAATAATCCAAATAACTCCCTCGAAGATCCAAGCTCGTTTTATTCTATAAGTTAGAGCATAAGTGAATGTGGTTGAATGTAGGACTAATTTAAATACATATATGTTTCATAATGGTCCCTTAAAAAGCCGAACTTTTGCCTTTTAAACTTTATAAATTGTTACTTAAAGTACTTTAAGAATATTACCAAATATAAGACAAATAAAAACTAAAACAATAGAAAATTAAGTAAAGCATAAGATGTAATTTAAGTAAATTTGTAAAAAAAAATAAGTAGCTGTGTAAAGTAGTAAAGGAAGTAGAATAAACAGAAGAGAATGGCATCCGAAATTAACTATTTTAGCAGTCAGTCTACATTATTAGAGAAAAGTTTAGAAAAGCACAGACTTAATGCTATAAATCTAAATATATACATACATATCATCACGTAAGTAAAAAATTATTGTCTTCGTGGGAATCAAACCCATGGCACTGACACTGAAGGTCAGTATCTTAAACACTACGCCATCAAATTCAATTCAAATTCAAATTCTTTATTTGCTTAAAATAGGGTGTACATTGGTCTTACAAGCATTTCGAAAATAAATTCAATTTTATCGCCTATTTGGCCATTACATAATAGCATGCAAATATATATTATAATAATCATTATGAACTATGCCTCATTCCATACTACTTACTCTTTATGCTCTAAATATTGCTCGACTGAGTAGAACGCCTTTTCTAAAAGCCATATTTTTAATTTTCTCTTAAATACATTTATTGCCAGTACTTTCATGCTTGTATCTGTGCTCTGTCTGCCTGCATCTATGCATTGTAGCGAGAATACAGCCCTTGAGGACTGCGTGGCTAGTATAAAGCAGCGCTATTAACTCACTGTAATCATCGGTGCCGAGCTAACACTACCAGCAATCATTAGAAAGATGGTCGGCAGTCTTGGCAAGAACTAGAGCGTCACTGCCATCTTGTGTTAAGTATTTATCTCACTAAGGACGTAGCAGGGAGGAACAAGAAGGACAACACGTTGCTCAATCTGCACGATCCATGTTAATGTTAACTTATCGGCACAAAACGACGTAAGCGTATCTTCGACTAATATAGCCTTAGCCAATACTGTCGGAGTGAAAGCCAGCCATGCAAGGATAACATTCTAGTGTATTGTTACTATGATGTCGATAATCATAGTTACTCGAAAGAGTAACTCGCCAGTCGGACCATCGAAATCAAGGATAACTTATGGTGACGATTTAAACTAAATAGACCAATCCAAATATATATCCAAAGAAGTATACTGAGGCATACGAGTTTTATCTGTCTAATAATCAAAAAATATCTAATTTTCCTAATGTGAAATTTCTAATATTACCAAAATTAATCCAATTCTCAATAAAACTAAATGTAAAAAATATAGGTTTTTCTTGATGAACAAATAAATTTAAAAAAAAAGTGTCGTTATTGTTCTTATCTTGTTTTGGATTTGCCATTTATATATATCTAACTGTGTCCTACAAAAAAACTATATTAATGATAAAGTACTAACGAGAGAGTACTATTCACGTACTTGTATCTTGCTGCATAACGTTGGCACTCAACAGCTCTAGTAAAGATAGTCTCTCCAAAATCTAGCGACCCATAAGCGGTTATTACATGCAAATACGTGAGACGATAGAGGCATTTAAAGTAATTATAGTTCGAGACTGTGATTCATATGTAATGACACGGTATCAGTGCAGATTCTGTGTAAATTTACCTATTAATTACTCATTTACATATAAAAATAATCAGTTGTATAATAAAATAGAAAAAATAACCGCAATATTATATCGCAAGTTGGCCTTCTTTTTTTATCCGACTTGGTGGCAAACGAGCAATCAGTACACTTGATGGAAAGTGTTAATGCCGCTCATAGACCTTTGCAATAGCAGAGATACAGCTAGGCCGCTACCTACCAATGAAAATCCCAAACCCACCCAGAAAGTTGGGCTGTCAGCTCTATCGTACTATGTATGGCCTAAGAAATTAAGATATAAAATATTTCAATTTAGTAAAAATGGCCTAAGGAATTAAGACGGATACTCAATTTAGTAAAGATTTCTTCCATCAAAACTCATTATATCCACATTATGCCATAAATAATAAAATCATCAGTAAGTTTTGGTATGATCTCAAGAAAGCGGATTTTTAATGCGACAAATTCTCACCTATATTTTTTAATTCTCTCAAACTCATTATAAACCTAGTCGTATAAAGTCGTTCATCTTATAATTATGAATTGAAATTGATTAGAATCAAAAAATCATTATAACGCCATTATTACTGTAAGTTATATCCAGTTAATTGTTAACTAAGTTAATTTAATTTATATTAGTTTAATTATTTAATAATGATTAATATGATTAAATTGTCAGAATTTTAAAAGAAAATTGCCGTTTGGGTTAGTGATATTTAATATTATGAAACAGATTTAACTATTTATTAGTTATTTATAAATACCCGATACGAAACGAAAAATGATGTCACAAGCGGGATTCGAACCCGCACCTATTGGGAATCCGGCCCAACCGTGCTGCCACTTACACCATCGTGAACTATTTTAGGACATGCAAATTTCGAATCATATTATATCTTACGTCTTCAAGGTGACGTATGCCATCTATCGGACAATGTTTACACATTGTATAGACTTAATACTTCAAACTTTACAGTTAGAATTGTATTAAACGATGACACAACCTTGTTATTCAAATTACTGAAATTTTTAGCATTTAATATGCTTAATTATTTATAAATACCCGATACGAAACGAAAAATGATGTCACAAGCGGGATTCGAACCCGCACCTATTGGGAATCCGGCCCAACCGTAGTATTAAGTATTAAGTCTATACAATGTGTAAACATTGTCCGATAGATGGCATACGTCACCTTGAAGACGTAAGATATAATATGATTCGAAATTTGCATGTCCTAAAATAGTTCACGATGGTGTAAGTGGCAGCACGGTTGGGCCGGATTCCCAATAGGTGCGGGTTCGAATCCCGCTTGTGACATCATTTTTCGTTTCGTATCGGGTATTTATAAATAATTAAGCATATTAAATGCTAAAAATTTCAGTAATTTGAATAACAAGGTTGTGTCATCGTTTAATACAATTCTAACTGTAAAGTTTGAAGTATTAAGTCTATACAATGTGTAAACATTGTCCGATAGATGGCATACGTCACCTTGAAGACGTAAGATATAATATGATTCGAAATTTGCATGTCCTAAAATAGTTCACGATGGTGTAAGTGGCAGCACGGTTGGGCCGGATTCCCAATAGGTGCGGGTTCGAATCCCGCTTGTGACATCATTTTTCGTTTCGTATCGCGTATTTATAAATAATTAAGCATATTAAATGCTAAAAATTTCAGTAATTTGAATAACAAGGTTGTGTCATCGTTTAATACAATTCTAACTGTAAAGTTTGAAGTATTAAGTCTATACAATGTGTAAACATTGTCCGATAGATGGCATACGTCACCTTGAAGACGTAAGATATAATATAATTCGAAATTTGCATGTCCTAAAATAGTTCACGATGGTGTAAGTGGCAGCACGGTTGGGCCGGATTCCCAATAGGTGCGGGTTCGAATCCCGCTTGTGACATCATTTTTCGTTTCGTATCGGGTATTTATAAATAATTAAGCATATTAAATGCTAAAAATTTCAGTATTTATTAGTTCATAAATATCATAACTGTATTAATTAAAAAATGAGAGCAAACCTAAAATTAATAAAATGTCATCTTAAGATGGTTTTTTAATTACAGTTATGATACAGTCTTTTCTGTTTTAGAATATAATTTGATAATACGTTAAGATTTCCAGTAGGTACCTACTAAACGATAAGCAAAAATTATTTAATAAATACTTATAACCTAATTAGTTACTTCTTAAATTTAAATTATATAGTTCATACGATATAATTTGTAATTTTAATTACGTTTCTAAAATAAAATTAAATATTAAAATTTTGAAATGAAATTACTTAAAAACAAAAACATGTGTTGAAAAGATGTAAAACTGTTATATTTTCTTATATACAAAATGTTTAATAATAAAAATTCAATATTTTTATAGTATTTGTAATTTTAAAAGATAAGCAGAGGTATCAATGAAGCCATACTTCACCACACACTCCTTAGTCCTACGAAGTCGGGAAAGATTTTATTGCTGCTAATAAGTTCTGAACTTCCAACTTACTGTTGAGTTACCGGAGAAAATTCTCAGAAATCAGTAGCAGAAAACTCCCCCAACACATTTTTACCCTCCTCAGGATTTTGACTGGTTCGCTCAGTTGTCGTACCATATTTTCGTCACTATACTAACATTGCAGCTAAATATTCAAAGATACTACGACTTATAAAGACTAAGATAATATTCCAGCAAAGTTTTATTAATTTTCAAATATTCATAGGATTCATTTATAAACTGTAATGATACATTTTTTGCAAAGATTTATCCATCTATCAGCCTAACGACGTCCAATGTTAGACACACCCAAAGATGGGTAATGCACACACTTAGCAGGTCTATTGGCGATAACAGTTAATTTGGTTTCTCATGAGGGTGCACCTGGCGAGCTTTTAGTCGACTTTAACGCCTTTCACGTGAAAATAGAGTATTTTAGGACATATTATTTTTAACCAGTAACCATATGAGCTGAGTTTCTTACCGGATCTTCTTAGTAGCGGTCTACTTTCGATCCGGTGGTAGTTTATTAGATTAAATTAAAATGTTAATACTGACAATATGTAAGTGCCCTCACAGGGTTTATGCATAATAAATGAATTTGAATTTGAATTACGCGATTTTTTTGCAAATACACATGTGGAAAATGAAAACAAAAGCTTTAATTCTGCTTTAAATTTCGACGTAACTACGTTAGTTGTGTGTAATTCATGCGATTGTTTATAATTTCGCCTACAAAAAAGTGTAATTAAATAATAAATATTAATAATACTTTCCAATTATTGTGTTTCTAACTACATACATAGATACATAACTCATAAAATATACTCGTCTATGCTAATGATTGATCACTCTTTAGTTTTTTAGGTTTTTAAAATATATATATTTTAAATATATTGATCTTTAATTATTATATAGGTTTTTAAAATATATATCATATTTGACGGTATTTTAATAAAAAAAAAAACCGGAGGTGTCAAGGGACACCCGGATGGAACGAAGTTCTATTTTAATTATATATTTTTTTTCTGCCTTAAGCGATTTTTATCGTTATATTTTAGCCAATTTGCAAAATATCTTTATAAATTATAGCCTATGTGTTATTCTGATGTGCAAGTTATATTACTATAAATTTCATCAAAATCCATTCAGTAGTTTTTACGTGAAAGAGCAACAAACATGTTCACATCCATACATTATTACAAACTTTCACGTTTATAATATTAATAATAGGATATACAATTCCACTAGACTACCATAACTTTTCGGCCCCAAGCTCGAACGCGAGCCGGCCACGCGGCCCGGTCACGGGCGAAAATAATTTCGTTGCGCATTATTTTGATTTTGCTATATCTCTTAAGGTATTGATTTAATTTGCATGGTCTGAAGGAAAAAAAATATCTTCATGAAATGCTCAAGCCAACTAATGTATTTAAAATGATAAGGATTAATACAGTATTTGTGTAAATAGCTTTTCAATTACCGTTTTATAATAGAACATTTTTTAAAGTATTAAAATGGATATAGTATGTCATCCTTAAGAGATAGATATATACCATCGCGGACTTTTTTGTAGGCCTTTTTAAGCTGTATAATACTGTAGTACTTTATTTTGATCTATTTCGTAGGGTTCAGCCAGCGTTTGCAATGTAAGCGCAAAATAATGTGTTTATTTACGACATCACATTAGAAATCTCTAAAATTATCAGTGTTTCTCTAGTACATTATGCATATATTATACATATAAACCTTCCTCTTGAATCACTCTATCTATAAAAAAAATCGTCGCGACACCACACTGTTCAATGCGAAATAGAAATGAAAATATCTGGCTTGCTTTCTATAAGAGAACCGACGAGCGACGCCGCACAGCTTACAATAGCTTACTATAGCAAAAAGTGTCGTGACAACTTTTCGTAAGAATTTTTTCCGTCTAGCCCCCTTTCACAACGCGCGATAAGGAACTTCGTTCCAATACTTTAAATTGCATCGATGTTGTCTGCTTAACGCTTAAGTCGTCTCTTACACCCATGAGAATGACAGAGTTAGATCTACATGGCATCGAACTCAAACTATGCACTATTACCAAACTCAAAATCATGTTAGTTTTAAAATAGTAGTGTAGAATTACAAAAAATAATGTCAATATAATGCTATTTAATTACATAAAACTATTTTATATATTATCATCAACTTGCTCTTATCCCAACTACTTAGGAACTACTTAGGGTTACATATTGTTGCGTCGGTAATATGTACTCCTCTTTCATCGTACTAGTTGTAAAAGTTATTGTCAATAGTTTATGTAGCAATATTCAATAAGTGTGAAGGCCAGAGCTGCCGAAACCGAATCCGAGGTCGGCTCACTAGTCTATACTAATATTATAAAGAGGTAAAGTTTGTGAGTTTGTGAATTTGTGAGTTTGTGACGTTGTAGGGTGTAATCTTTGGATACAATAAAGCGATTTTGAAAATTCTTTTAGCAATAGAAAGCCACGTCATTTGTGAGTGACATAGACTATATATTTATTATTAAAAAAAATTGAGATTTTATCTAAAACTTCAATAATGTAAACCAAGGTATGAAAAAACTTGCCATAAAATGTGTTTGATCATATGCGCTGCGAAAACTATGAATAGTACATACACATACATACATACATATCATCACGCCATATCCCTTGCAGGGTAGGCAGAGAGAACAGAGTGCCAGAGAACTCTATCTCTGCATACTTCACTCGCTTCCTCAACATTCATAATTCTCTTCATACACGCTCGCCGGTTTCGGAGACTCTTGACTCCACCTTCCTTCAGTACCTGACCGATCTGGTCTAGGTAGGTTAGTCTCGGTCTCCCTTGGTACCTACATCCTTCCACTTTCGCATTGTATATCTTCTTAACCAGACGTTCGTTCGGCATTCTTTCCACATGTCCGAACCATCGGAGCATTCCCTTTCGCATCTTTACACCAATACTCTCTTTCATACCTACTCGCTCTCTTACGTCGTCGTTACGAATGCGGTCGGTCAGCCTAACTCCACAGATTTTCCGAAGAGATCGCATTTCGACCGCATTAATTTTACTTTCATACTCTTTTCTGCATACCCAACTCTCGCTTCCATACAGTAATGTTGGGACAAGCACTGCGTTATGTATTGCTACACGTGCCTTCTGGCTGAGGTGGTGGCTGCCGAGAAGTTGCCCCAACGCTCCGTTCACTCTATTTCCCGCATTCACTCTTCGCTCTATATCAGTGGTGTACCGTCCATCTCGGCTGAATCCACATCCAAGATATACAAATTAATCCACTTGCTCTAGTACATCATTACCTATTGTTACTCTTACATCTGTTCTGGCTTCATCTCTTTCAAAGACCATTATTTTGGTTTTGCTCACATTCACGCGTAGACCCCTTTTCTTACAATCTTCTATCATTGTGTCGACTAGGGTCTGCAGGTCAGTCGCTGACTGTGCCAGCAGGACTGCATCATCTGCATAAAGCAGAGCAGAGACCACTGAGTCACCCATCTGAACTCCCACATTCATATCGTTCAACCTTTGGAGACATTTATCCAGATATATGATAAACAGCCTGGCTGATAGAACGCAGCCCTACTTAACGCCGATATTGACGTCAAACCAAGGCGATATTCCACCATCCAGCCGCACACAGGCTCTACAGCCCATGTAACTGGATTGCACAGCCTGCAGCAGTTTACCGTTAATACCATACTCCGGTAAAATGTCCCAAAGTTCCTTTCGTACAACCGTGTCAAATGCTCTCTCCAGATCCACAAAACTGCAGAAAACCCTCTGACCTAGGGCCAGATGCTTCTCCACAATGTTGCGCAGAGAGAACACTTGATCCATGCATCCCCTTCCACTCCTGAAACCTCCTTGTGTCTCACGCAGTAAACCATCGGACACCATCCTCATTCTCCTTTCAATAATTTTACCATACACTTTTGCTGCCAAACTGGTCAAGCTTATGGCTCTGTAATTTGCGCAGTCATAACGTGAACCCTTGTTTTTAAACAAAGGCACGATGACTGCGCTATTCCAGTCCCCGGGAACCATTCCCGAGCTCCAACATAAATTGAGGAGCAACAGGAACGCCTCCCGGACACAGGAGCCACCAAGCTTGATCATCTCGGCAGACACCATATCAATGCCCGCTGCCTTACCATTTCTCAAACTTCTTATCGCCCATTCAACTTTATCCATACTGATTCCATCGGAGGACGCCGTCGCCGAATGCTGATCTACTAGACCACATGCGACACCGGCGCCAACCGTAGCATCCGCATACATATCGCCAAAATATTCACTCCATCGGCTTAACACGTCTTGTGTTTGTGTAAGAATGTCTCCACCTTTAGACCTTATTTTATTCATTCTGAAGGCTGACCAACCACCCCGAGACTTCTTCACCTCCCTCCAAAAGAGTTTGGTGTTACCCTCGAAGTTTTTAGTCAGCCTATCTTCTGCGCTCATACTTGCTCTATCACGTTTCTCTTTCACTAAGACCTTGGTGTCATTCTTACATTGCCGATATATTTCTTTCTTCTGTTCAGTCATACTGTCATTCAGATTCAAAGAAGAGACATAGTCCAGCCACGCTTTCTTCTTTTGCTCCACGGAAGCTGCCACTTCCGCATCCCACCATGCATCACCATTTGTGTTTCTATGCTTCTTTGAACTTCCACATACTTCTTTCGCTGTGTCTACCATACTCTCTTTCAATACTCTCCAGCATTCTTCAATGTCCGATTGCGGCTGGCTTGCCATCGTCAGCCGTTCTCGGACACCCTCTGCATACTTTTCTCTTACACACTCTTCTTGCAACCTTTCAACCTTTATTCTTTCAAGCCCTCCGAAGTGGACACGCTCTCGCCAGTGCCTCCACTTTCTGAACAGACCACTAAATCTCGCAATAACGAGATAGTGGTCCGTATCGACTGTGGGGCCCCTGTAGGCTCTTGCGTCCAATATTTTGCTTCGGAGGCGACTGTCTACCAAAATTAAATCTATTATACTTTTCTGTTCATTCCTTCTCCATGTATACATATGGATGTCCTTATGTTGGAAAAATGTGTTTGACACAATAAGGTTTCTCTCCATGCATACATCAGCTATGAACCTACCTGCGTCGTTCACTCTCTTATCACCAAATGGACCAAGTACGTCCTCATAGTCAGGACGCTTGGTCCACACCCATCCGTTCAAATCTCCGCATACAATCACGCGTTTACTGGTTTCTGCCATATCCAGAACTTCCCTAACATTATCCCAAAACTTCTCTAGGTCTGATGCCACTGAGGATCCTACGGGAGCATATGCTACAACCATGAATACCTTGGTGACACCAAGTTTTATACGGACCCAAAGAAGTCTGGGATCATACATTCCGTAATCCTTCACACCTGAGGCCAAGCGAGAGGACAGCAGTACTCCTACCCCCATGCTGGCTCGATCGCTCTGTGGTACACCAGACCACAGAGCCATCCCGCCACCAGGAAGATCGCAGGCGTCGCTGCCCCTTCGCTTGGTCTCTGTTACACAGAGCACGTCTAGCTGTTTGTCCGCCATGACGGATATCAGCTCGTGCAACTTACCTTCCACACAACCTCTTACATTCCACGTGCCCACCCGGCACTCTGCTCTCCTCGACTCGCCTGACTGGGCAAGGCGTGATGGGTGGCGGCCCCCATCGCCGCAACTGCCGAAGTTCGTACCGATGGGGGCGGGTCGGTACGCGTCGCCTCCGGGAGACGCCCTAACCCGCATTGCGGTACGCATTTCGAGCCGGATTAGCAGTCTAATTCGACTGGCAGAGGACGCGAACGAGCACGCTCCGGGCTATGCCCCCCTAAACTATGAATAGTAGAACAAATGTTCTACAATATTAAAGAACATATCAATATCTACAAAAAACTTTACAGTAGCATATATCTAACTATTGTAGTTACGTCAGTAGAACTACTTTTTGAAAGAAATGTTAACAAAAACCACATCATGCCTAAAAGACCACGTTATTCATGTTTTTGTATTAATCCTTTTACAGGAAATAAATCATAGCGCTAACTGACAGTGACAGTCATAATTTCATCACAAGTAAAAATGTTTACCGCCCAACGAAGTGGGCACGGGTTAGCTAGTATTAAACTTATTAACCTAGTTTAATCGGGTTATATTGATCTGAAAAATCCGCGTCAAAAACTATGACTATTGGGTCATTAGCTCTCATGCAGCGTGCCAAATAGTTACAATTTTCCAAAGTACTCATTAGCTTTGTTAACAGTCTAAATTTGTACCGTTAATTCTCTCTACATATATAATATACACAAATTAATTATTATTTAATAATCATTACTCACATTTAGAACTGTTATGTGATGGCGCCTACGAATACTACCAAGCATTACATTGCTCTTAGGTGTAGTATAAAACGATTCATCATCATCTTGCTCTTATCCCAATTACTTGAGGTCGACGCAATATGTCATCTTCATCCATACAGTCCTATCAGACGTCACTTTTATAGTCACTTCCTGTATACCCATGTCATGCCTCACGTCCCTTCATTTTCTTTGGTCTTTCTTTACCCCTTAAGCCTTCAAAAATCATACCTAAAGGTCTCCCCACAACGTAAAAGACGACTAAGGGATGTACATTCATCTGAGCCAACTCCATCGGATGCGATCTGATCAACAATTACATTCCCAAGAAGAGTAGACATCAGGCAGGCGGCTAGTCATAAAACTAATGCCAAAACTTTGTAATATGTACGAGTACAATAATAGAAGGGTACATAATGCATCGATTTCGAATAATTCGGATAAGAGAATATTATTTTTCATATGGTAACGGAGTAATAATACAATTCACCACTTCCAATGTTTCCTGTGAGTGTCGTGAGATACGACTAAAGGATATAATATGTATATAACATCTATGCAAGAGGAGGATAACTCGAAACTATACCAACCGTCTGATCAGCGTGGTAGGTCAACGCTATCGTGGATGAAGTTCGAATACAGTGATGATGATGAGTCTGTATTTATATTTATACCAGTTTATCATGTAGTATAATTATATGAGTTATAATTGATTACGTATTATCTAAACATGTGACTTAAATACATCAGCAATCTAGATAATGGGCAGAAATCTAATTCAATAACGTTACATAGAAATTCAATAAAAATAACGAGTATGTACCTACGTAATAAAAAATATAAAATAGTGCATCAGAATTTATCAGAAGTGTTGATAACACTACAATATTGTATAATGATAAAATTGATTCAGTAAAAAAGGATTGTTTGGCATTTCCATATACTATCTAATCATATCCATGCACATTTTCAAAAGTGTCATACTAATACACGTCAATATATAATGCGAAGTGTGCATTCGTTGCGATAATGATAACGTATCAGATGTCTGAATAAGCTATTACTTCCTTCACCACTGCCTAATCTAAACACACACTGGCCGCATGTCTAATAGCTATGTTCTGCCATTTATAATCAGATTTAAGTGATTCATTTGATAATTTTGTTAACTTTGATATCAGACACTATATCTAATATACGTCTACACTTTTGCGTTCCCAGTATATGTTGATCGCGTGTAAAATAAAATTCGAATAGCCTTTGATAAATTTACCTACAATTATTATATGTATGTCGTCGATTCTATAGCATAAATCGAATTAGCGGTTAAGTAATATTTTTATGACATTAAATTTAGTGAAAAAATGAATACCAGTACCGAAAACGGATCTCTTCTACTGTCGGCTTCAATGAGTGAAAATGAATATAGGCTAAAGATTTTTCAGTCAGCTCTGAACTTGTTAGCTCATATATTAATAGGAATCATAGTTGGTGCGGCTTTACTATTTGCATTCAAAGATGGATTACCAATTGGTGCTACACCTGTGCATGTAGTTTTATGTGTTCTTGGGGTAAGTTTTTATAATTATTTATTTGACGGCTTAGGGCAGGTGTTTAATTTCACTTATACTTCCCCGAATAATTGCATCAGGATATCTTACGTAATATGTTCTCTTACGATACCCTCGGCAGATAAAGGAGTAATTATTCAATTTATTTTTGTGCGTAATATAAACATTGTATTTATCGTTTACATAGGCACATCTCATCCGTGTGGTGACGGAGTAAGAATACAATTCACCACGTGACGGAGTAAGAATACAATTCACCACTCTCTATCTACCTATATATTATTCGTGAGTGATCGTATGACACGACTAAGAGATATAAAACGCATATAACATCTATGCAAGAGAAGGACAACTCGAAACAAAACCCTATACCAACACGTCTGACCAGCGCGGTATAGTAGGTTAATTTCCCTCCCATTACAGAGGAGGCCCGAGCCTAACAGTGGGACATATATGGGCTGTGATGATGATGATGATGACATAGGCACAACAATGCTCATATCCGCTATGAGTAATGACTTAGATTTACGGTAAATCAGTGTCACGACTTTAGCCTTAAGAAGCAGTTATATTGTAAATACTGGCCTATCTAATTATTGTAAATGTCCAGCTACAGTTAATATTTACTATCAGATGGACTGCCTTGCTCGTCTGCCAAAAAATTACTTTATAAAAACCACGACTTGGTTTAAATTCTATTAACCATGTAAATATCGTTAAACAAGAGAGCAGTTATAATTTATAGTACAATCTAGTTCGTAGAAATACGAACTAGATTAGGTACTAACTTAAATAAAATAAAAATCTGACATACATATCTAATATTCTAGTATAATAAGCAAAGTGATTTATTCACGGATGACAGGTTAAGAAGATCATCTGTCACTACTCCTTACTTTCACTCGGAAGTATTAAAAGCCGTATCCAGGGTAGCAGCATTCTTCTAGCAAAATTACAACACTATCTATGATTTCCAATCCGCCTGTCAAGCGTAGTAGTTATGGCATTATCTGGATTAAGAAAGCCTATATCCAACAATGGATACTAGGCTGATGAAGGGATAAATGACATTTATCTAAAATCATAGTAATTCTTCTACACTCTCATCTCACTAGGCTTAGCCTCCTCCATAATAGTAGGATAATTTTGTCCCCTTTTTTTTGAGGGGGGCTACGGTTAGCGCACTCCTCGCACCACTCCGTCCAGGGCGACAGAGGGGCGTAAGCACGCACCTCGTAACCCACCCGTGACACCTCGCCTTCGTAGTTGGACCGACCACCGGAGCAGCGTGAACTTGACGTCAGTGGAGGATAATTTTGTCCCTGGGTTTTATTAGAAGTCTTTCTTCTATAGCACAGATTTTATATGCCTATTAGATCCCTTAGTCTTCTTTTACGACACCCAAGTGCAAAAGAAGAGGTGGTAATTTGTATTGTTACTCCGACACATGAAGAACAGAAACTAATGCATGTTCTTCTTTTAGTATCATTTGCTGATGGCTCAAGCAATCCTGAGTCTATCACCAAATAACGGTTGGTCAACAAATTTCAAACTTGTGGATAAACGACGAGCACACTGGATGCTACAAGTTACGGGATCTGGACTCGCCATCGCTGGCAGTTTTATAAAGATCTTGGATAAGGATGTTCATTGGAATAGTTATCATGGACAATTTGGTAAGTAATGTATGCGCCATACAAATAGTAAAGAATTTTACAGGCAATTGGTAGACATGAGGTAGTCTTGATACTAACTCCACAGTTCTAAAAAATAGCTTAGCGAAAATTCAGTTTTCTAAATTTAAGGCACTATAATATATAAAAAAATCACATAGTGATGCCCTATCAGTGTGTCACGTATGCATACAGTGTGTTAACACCCTTTTCGTAGGCAAACAAGTCGCAAAAAAACAAAAATAAATAACATCTAAAAAAAACTAGAACTAAAGAAAAATCCCAGAAAAAGTCTCCTCGATTCATAACCAACTACACAAATTACACATTTGTGGACTGAAAAGAGAATAAGAAACGGATACGAAAGATATTGAAGACAAATCACAACATTCTATAATTATGGCCTATTTTAGTCCATAATTTAGATATTAATAACTTAAGAAAGCAAATTATTGCTAAGTGATTATAAGTAAGGATTACTTATAATTACTTAGCAATAATTTCTCTCTAATAGAAATACTAAATAACGTGGCAATGGCATGATAAATATAAAAGTCGTACAGCCAAGCAGTCGCTATTTAGTTAAATACCCAATGTGTCTGACCATTAGTGTATAGTTGCATAAGAATCTTGCATTTTAATCCAGGGTTCCAATTCTAAATCAGAACAACCCTGAATTCGGTTTTGCTCTAAGACTGTCCTAATAATAGTAAGTACTCTAAGCTTTTCCGATAAACGACAATAGTCGGCATAGTAGCTTGGCATGAAACTAAAAAGTCACGTGGTAACGTGAAATTCTGTTATAATATAAGAAAATTAAACCAGCAATCAGGTTCGAGTCTACAGTCTACAAATACTTTATCGCTTAACCACATTTTTTTTTCTTTTGACAGCTCTAGTGGCATTAGTCTTCACAACGGTTTCACTAGTGAACGGCCTGACATCTTTATGGTCTTATGAACTTCAACGAGTAATTCGTCTGCCTCCAAAACTGTCCAAACTGACTCACATTTGCTTCGGAATTGTTGCATTCTCGGCGGCCTGCATCACACTATGCTATGGTTTCGACAAAGTTTCTATCAGAGGATGGATTGGTGATAGTTTAAGCAATACGCTTATCACTTTCACATCTTGTTTAGTATTCATCATCATCATCGATCCACTTATTACATTTGGAAAGAAACTCTTAGGAAATTAGATATCCAATTATTATTCTTATAGAAATTATATGTATATAGATTTACCTAAGTTTTTATATTATAATAACTTAATAAGGATAACAAAATATTGTGATTATATGTATAAAACTTAATCCCTTTAAACATGTAATTTATGTATTTAAAGTGCATTAATATCTATAATAATTGTAAAATATATAAAGACTGTAAAAAATATTATATTTTTCGATTTATCATGCTATGTGTGAATCCCTAATTAAAAAGTATTCAATAAATAAAACATTGAAGTTCTAAAAATAGGGTATGACACTGTGTTAAGCTTTAACTTATGTGTATATATATGTATGTAGATACATAATTTTTGAAACTTAAAAACAGAGTTTTATTTTTTTTAGCCTATATTATATTTATGTTTAGTTCAGAAACATTTTCAGTTGAAGGAAATTAAATTATACAATACTGGCTAGACCATTAGGCACAGGTTATTATTTCTATATTTCCTTCTCTTGCAATAATGCCCATCTACTAATAAAGATCCATTAAGGGATGTATCCAAAATCGATTTGTCGATACCCACGGGAAAAGAAGACCTGGTGGCTATTGTATTCTCACTTCATCACAACGTGCTAAAATTCTCCTGGCCCAGTCAGATGACATTCATTAAATGTATGAAAGAAAATTATGTATGAATAATATAACAACAAATAAGTAACAAGTAATTTTTTTATCTTTATAGATTGTCCATTATCTTTTAATGCCGATTTCCTTTTAGTGGTATTTGCTTTGCACACGCAAACTCTTAACAATACATTTCAATATCAAAAATACTTAAGATAGAGCTACAGAAGTTGGATAAAAGCTGACACTAATATTTGATGGGTAAACGATCTCATTTCATATAATATACAATGTACTTCACTGAATATCTTTATGACATCTAAACGTATAAGGGAAACCTTTAGAAGCCTAATGGCCAATTCAATTCGCACAATTTGGAATATAGTATTGCTATCAATACGACTATATTTTTATTTATGTAACGCAAACCATATGCGTTGACGTTATATTTCTCGTTTGGGACTAATCCCACCACACATTACCATCATTGCAACTCCTGTAAGCCAGGATCCACAATGGTCACCATAAATGACACCGAAGTTTGACCCTCAGGCCGTCCCGGAAGATGATTTTAATTGTCTTGGAACCCACAACAAATTTAATTAGAAAAGATAGAGGAGGATTTGGAAAAGAGTGATTCCACTTCCCTCCCAGGCGAAGCGGGAGACAGAAAGCAATATTAACTAGTCAGCCAATATGTCTTAACATATTGGTCTTTACAGGTTGTACAGCCACGAATAGCGCAGCAGTACAGCACCACGGATACGGGATAACTGAACAAGGCCTATATGTGAGTCTTAAGATTGATCGCAGTAGTAGTTATGGCAGAAACGCCAAAACGCACGGAAATTTTCTCGAATTTCTACAAGATTCGTATAGTATACTACTCCAGATGTGACTTGCAATCTGTCTAACGTTATATTGCTGATATTAATTTCTATGCTGAAATGTGCATGCAGACAATCAGCAGGACAGTACTTCTCTGCCTACGAGTTACTAAAACCCGGTGGCCGGTTTAATGAACAGAGCAGGAAAGTTCAGCAATACGATTTTTGTGAGTGTGAACGGACTATAACTTATCAAAAAAACAGGTCTAGGGTCTACATGCATGAATAACGTTAATGTAGCATGTAAAGCGCTATCAATCTTATTAACTACTAAGATTGACAGCAACTTTTTTTTATTTTATTTTTTTTGCGGTGGGCTATGGACGTTGTCGCGGCCAAATCGGTCCGGGGCGACTGAAAAGGCGGCGCGCAACCCCATAGACCTACCCGTGGCCCGCCCGTGGATTGACAGCAACTAAGATTAAATTGTAATACAAAAGCCTGTCATTTCTTTAACTCAAAATAGCAACTAATGCGTTATTTGTTTCTGTAAGCTATGTTTTTTTATATATGTACTGTTGTCTGATTACAACCCGAACCATCCAGGGCCATGAAGAGTAAACATATTATTCACTATTAATTCCTTTTCTTCGGATTTTACAAAAGGGGACTAAAGAATATAATTAAACAGATAAAAACAAGCAAGAAAAGAAAACCTGGAAACTTCTGTTTCCAGTTTTTCTCAGCCGGTCGGACGAGATAGTACAGGGTTCTCCCTGTACTATCTCGTCCAACCGGCATAGAATATCAGATCTATAGTAGAATATTAATTTACAATATTAATCATGAAGTAACATAAAAAAAGATAAAAGAAGTTTTAAAGTCCAAAGCCTAACAGCCTTATCATTTTGAACTTATTTACTATGCAAATTATGTAGGTAGAAATGGTATTCGATACACGGAAATATTACGCAGATTTTTCGTTAAATACAAGTCATTATACTACTACTATTTATCATAATCAGATAAAATAGCTAATAAATTATTGAATTTATTTGATAACGGTTTAAATGATAAGAATGATGTATAATATAGGTCACTTAAGTGATATTACTTATAACTAATGTCGTTAGGGAATCTAGATTCTGATTTAAATCATTTTTGCGTTTTCTTATATATGAATTTTTGTAATTATTTGAATAACTTTAAGAAAAATTATAAACTTCACAGAGAATTTAGCTTATTTGAACGTACTATTAAATTAAAGCATTAAAGTTTTTTAAGATTTTATAACGTAAAAGTAAACTAATTACATAATATCATTTTTAAAATGGCAACAATAAAAATTAAAAATGTTAATATTTTTAAATTATCTTAAACATTTTTCCACAGAAGAGATAAATAAGATCAAAAATAAATGTATGTAACTTTCTGCCATGTATTTCTAAACTATAGGTATAAGGTTTCACCACAAAATAAGACAACACGGAACCCCATAGTATGCGGTATGATCGCCTTTCTCCTTTTGAACGAACCACTTACATTATAGTTATACTTAATTAATTTAATAGTGACCCACACACATTGTGGTGACAGGTTTTTCACTATTTCAAATTCACCCATTGAGTACCGTAAAAATAGACAAGGACATCATCCACAGTAGAGACAAAAAATACTCGAAAATTTCATATTAGAAAGTAGAAGATTAAGGACAAGTGAATTCAGTACAAATTTTTCATTTGTCTTAATCATCCATAAGGTACTTGTGTATGATTCGGTCAATAAAAAGATAGCTTGGCTTGTCGCTGTAATATCATGTTCCTAATTGCGGTAAGCAATGACCTGACTATGTATGGTCTATGTTAAGCATGGCATAATTCACAAGTAGCAAGTGAAAAATCATATGAAAAGATTCTTCATATTCACATTTGTTACTCGCCTTAAAATCATATAAAAATGATTTTTTATACGTCATACCTGTTACTCGTTATCGTCATCGTCATCTAACCGTTACAGTGTAAAAATAATCGGACGCAAAATAAGTCAGTCATCGTCCTCACTGATGTCCGGTTTTAGTATAATACTTAAAATAGTGGCCCTTCTATAATATAAATTTTTTTCATAGACTTTTTGAGACAATCTAGAAGGTATGAATTCATGACTTCGTTTCATTTGTGTTTTCTTTAATTAAAATGTCATTGAAATTGACACTTAAATTAGCATCAATTTATTATTATTTATAAATGACACTTAAATTAGCATCAATTTATAAAATTATCATAAAAAAACCAATCTGTGTGTTCCCTCCAAAGAGCTAATGATCTAATTCATATTGTAACGCCATTAATCATAAATCATTTTGCATTTGTAATAGCAAACGTGTAGCAAAAGTGACATTAGAGCATTGCGAAAAAAATCATTGGATATGAAATTTCACAAATCACAGTGAAAAAAAGATAATTTCACCAAATGAAAATGGAATGAAAGTTGCAATCATTTCCATGTCTAGTCTATGTACATACCACAAAGAATTGCTAAACCTATGAACAGCGATTACTGATAAATTTCAAGACATATTTAAAGTCACAGTTAAATATTACAATTAAATTGTAACCGTAGTTTGTTATAGCAAGAAAACTATCTTAACAGTTAAGATGGCGACAAAATACTAATTTCATTGTGTAAAATATTTTTGATAAGAAGTTGAAAACAGAAACTGTAGTATGTATAATATCGCATAATATTTCATGCAATACAATATATCATATAAAAATATGCCTAATATATAGCTATAAATATACCTTAAATTTTGGGCACGTAATTAAAATCCATTTTTTTTATTGTTTATGGTGGCAAACAAGCAAGCAGCACACCTGATGGTAAGTGTCACTGCTGCTCATGGACCTTTGCTATACCAAGGGTATAGCTATGCCGCTGCCTACCATTACAAACCCCAAACCCACCCAGTTGGGCTACCGGCTCTCTCGCTCTCCGAACGAAGCGCAATAATAGCACGTTGCCATTACTCAGACGTCGATCTTCTGCGAAAGAGTGGTACTACCCCGGACGGACCGTCCCGCGGCTGTAGACAGAGAACTGTTAACAGCGTGATCCTACCACTATTAGAATATTTGAAAGGGACTACCATTACTCTGATAGTAGTTCGCAACTATACATATTTAGTTTCACACCAATATAAACTTGAGTAGGAGAAATCTAATAAAATTATGAGTTAAGAAACTTACCTTGCTGTTGTATATGTTGTGTCATATATTACTAACGTATCAACAAAAATATTGATGCTATTCGCTAAATGCTCGGCAGCCATCTAAAAACTAGGGATTGTAACCTCAGATGGCTGTTACATCCTTAGGGAGGCTAGTGGTTAACGGAGAGGGCTCTTAACCTACTCTCTTATAACACTTAAACAATGGAATAACATTGCAACCGCAGTTGCGTTTTTATACGAAAGAATATTTAGAAATTGTGCGACGCTCAATCTGACGATGTGATTGGTAGCGCGTGCAATTTGCACACGACACCATTCACAGGATTAGTCGTGTGCACACGGCTCCAATCAAAATTATAAAATCCATATAAAATATTTCTTAAGCAATAAAACGAATCAATTACCAACCACTGAACAAGTGTTTCTTTAATAAAACTTTCTGATACAGCGAAACTCATGTCCTGCAAAAAATAATTACATGTGTTAGAAAAGGATAGATATTAGAATGTATCATATTTTATCTTATACAACGTACAAAGAAATGTTATAAAAAGGATTAACAATTTATATAAATTTAAATATTGTTATAAACCCATCTTGCGAGAAATAAGACCTTTTTGTGTCAAATTTTACAACCATACCATCAATGGATATATGTACATAAAAGCACAATGAAGAAAAATCAGTTTCAGGTCATACAATAAATGTTCCGTGTGGGAATTGAAACTTCTATATCTAATACGTCCAAATAGTAATCGTTACTGACCGTATAGACTACAGTCTATATATAGTTGCATTATTTTTTCATAAAAGCCCATTTCACAATATTGATTAAACGAAAATATCCATTGAAATATTAAGCACTGACAGACTATAAATTATTCCTCCTCAATTACTGAATTACGTAGTTACCGTTTCTCATCTCAACTAATATATGTCCACTATATATCCATCCACTATATGCTGGGCTGAATCTCCTTCATCATAAGAGGGAAATATATATTGTACCTCACTGAACAAACAGATTGGTATAGGCTTTTGTTACGAGATTTCTTTCCCTTTATCTCTGATGTTATTAGGGTTCCGTACCTCGAAAGGAAAAAACAGAACCATTGTAGGATCACTTTGTTGTCCGTCCGTCCGTCTATCTGTCTGTTAAGACCCTTTTTCTTAGGAACGCGTAGAGGAGCGAGGCGCGAGGTATCAAGCTGAAATTTATATCAAATACTCAAGTCTACTGCCCCTTGGAGCTGTGACAAAATTAAAATTCTAAGTTAACGGAATCAAAAGATACAGCAGTTTATGTCTATTTCTGCAAATTTTCGACACTCGTAAGGAAATCAAAACCTATAGGGTACTTCCCGTGAACTGAGAATCTTGGAATTTGGTGCGAAGCAACGTCTTATAGCAAAGAATAAAGGAAATATTGTGAAAACCGTAAATTTTTAATTACATCATATACATAACATATAAAAATTATTTTTAATAATTTTAAAATCCTCTTTCTTCCTGAACGTGTAGAGGTTTTAAATTGAAAATCATATCAAATACTCAGGTCTATAATACCTTTAAGCTGTAACAAAATCAAACTTATGTCAATGCGATCAAAAGAAACAGCAATTTAAGCCGCATATTTTCAAACTCGCAACCACTTGCAAAGGAATCAAAACCTGAAGGGTAGACCTAGAATCTTGAAATTTGGCATAAAGCAATATTTTATAGCACATTTAAAGTAAAATTCAGAAAACCTTAAATTTTTTGTTACATCACATATTTTTTTTAGTTTTACGGAACCCTTCGGGTGCGAGTACGTACGTACGTTAGTCGTCTTTTACAACACCTACGGAGACGATAGGGTGAATTGTATTTTTACTCGTCCATGTCATGGTAGTTGAAATAAATACGCTAATGAGCATAATACGCATACAAGTATTACTAATTCCATTAAATTCTGCATATTATTTCTTGAATGAAGGCTTTAGGATAATTTTTTCGGTGTTAAAGCTTGTTGAAAATAACCTAAAATTTGTTTCATTTGTCCCTTAATTTGTGTGACTAGTGTATTAGAATAGACTAGTGTATTCTATGTACTAAAATATACTGACGATAGAGTTAAAATAGTATTAAGTTTTATTAAGTAATGGGTGTAACCATTATCATATGAAATTGCCGTACTTTCTTAATGTACAGTAATTTAATGGGTACATAAAACAAGTAATTCTAATTTTATACTGAGACGGTTAACATTACGCTTGCCATTGCAGCCATCTCTGAAAATAAAAATATGAATCATTTTATTTCATTTATTTTGTTCTAGTACACTGGGGAACTAAATCAGTAAATAAATTCGTATAGTTACAGAATATAAAAATTGTGAATATCATTATGATAGAGACTGGATAAGATCGTGAACTGATTAGATATGACGTTCAATAGATGTTTCGATACGTAGACAAAAGACGTATCGAACAAAACAAATGCAAAATTTTACATTTAAATTATGTTGTATTCGTTATCATTCATCATCTCTATCAGTTTATAATACAGTAATCATTTTATTGAAATGGTTACTGAATGGTTGCAATGATTGTTTATTTTTTTTAAGACACCACCCTGCGCTTAGGAAATAATCCTTGTATTGCGGGGGACTTTACTAAAATGCGACTAACGCAGACAAATTACACCCAGACTCAGAACAACACTTTGTAGATCGCACAAATTATTGTACTGCGTGGGAATCGAACCCGCGGCACTGGCACGGTAGGTCGGTATTAACCACTAGCCCATTTGTGCACTCAAAAAACGAAAACGAAAAATTAAACGTATAATTATATGTACATATATCAGGTTTTAAAATTAATACGCTAATTTAGTATTATTGTTTATATTGATTTTGCTGATAATTATAAATGCATGTATTTAGATAGATAAAAAACAATATCTATTTGCCATATTGGTAAAAGTGAATACGATAGACTGATTAAGGAATAGATTACACTATGAAATTGCCGTAAATTTTAGTTCATGGATACGTTATCACACGTTTACAACCCTTTTATGGTAGGCTATGGTCTGACCGCAACCTGATACTTCATCTAGTTGTTATTTTTGACTCTATAAACGTATTTAAAATATAATGAAAATTTTATATGTAAGAGTAACAATAGGTAATGATGTACTAGAGCAAGTGGATGAATTTGTATATCTTGGATGTGGATTTAGCCGAGATGGAAGGTACACCACTGATATAGAGCGAAGAGTGAATGCGGGAAATAGAGTGAACGGAGCGTTGGGGCAACTTTTCGGCAGCCACCACCTCAGCCAGAAGGCACGTGTAGCAATACATAACGCAGTGCTTGTCCCAACATTACTGTATGGAAGCGAGAGTTGGGTATGCAGAAAAGAGTATGATAGTAAAATTAATGCGGTCGAAATGCGATCTCTGCGGAAAATCTGTGGAGTTAGGCTGACCGACCGCATTTGTAACGACGACGTAAGAGAGCGAGTAGGTATGAAAGAGAGTATTGGTATAAAGATGCGAAAGGGAATGCTCCGATGGTTCGGACATGTGGAAAGAATGCCAAACGAACGCCTGGTTAAGAAGATATACAATGCGAAAGTGGAAGGATGTAGGTACCGAGGGAGACCGAGACTAACCTACCTAGACCAGATCGGTCATGTACTGAAGGAAGGTGGAGTCAAGAGTCTCCGAAACCGGCGAGCGTGTATGAAGAGAATTATGAATGTTGAGGAAGCGAGTGAAGTATGCAGAGATAGAGTTCTCTGGCACTCTGTTCTCTCTGCCTACCCTGCAAGGGATATGGCGTGATGATATGTATGTATGTATGTATGAAAATTTTACTTGGGTTGGGAGCCATCTGCGCCCATCACTAGCCCGCGTAAGGATGTAACAGCTATCTAAGGCTAACATCCCTAGTCCAACAAAAAACAAAAAAAAAGTTTGCGTATCAGTAATTCAGTTATGAGAGTATGAAAAAGAGGATCGAAAATGTACACGTGGTGCGTTCGCATGTCGATGATGTCGTGCGAAAACGCAAACAACACTCGAAAACATAAAAAGAAATGCAAGCTATTTTGTCACAAACCTAAAATATAAATCCATGACTAAAATTTTCAGTGGAATCATCCACACAACTGGTATTTAATTCAGTAAAAAAAAAAATGTCGTCAGTATAGTCTTTATTGCATTATTAATACTTTATCATTACTGATTAATAATAAACATCATCATTCTCCTACTCTTATCCCAATTGCTTGGGGGTCGATACAATATGTACTCTTCTTTCATAGTACCTACATATTGTAAAAATTATTGGCAATAGTTTTATGACCGGCCGCCTGCCAAACGTCAACCCTCCTTGGAATGTAATTGTTGACAAAACAGCATCAGATGTAGTTAGCCCAGGTCGTTATAAGGCTCTTAGTCGTCTTTTACGACATCCACGAGCAAAGTAAGGGTTAGTAGTATTCGTAGCCGCTACCACACAGCATGCTTAGCTAATTATTAAAACTCATTTGGGAACCGTTAAATGTACCTATAGCACATGTGGTGCTTAGACGCATGCCTATTAGAAGCCCAACCCAACTGATGTACCAATTTAGCTAGTGTGATACATATATCATCATCATCAACCTATTCTTAATACAATTAGTTGGGACTAATGCGACGGATTTTTAACCGACTTCACTAGCGATAGTTTTTTATAACCAGCTACCTGCCTTGACGTCAACCTTGCTGATGAATGCAATTGTTGATCATACAGTATTAGACGGAATTGATCCAGGTCGGAGTAAATTTCTTAGTCATCTTTTACAACACCTGCGATCAATGTAAGGATTGGTAGTATTCATAGCCAGCACCATAAAGCAATATGTGGCAAATACGTATGATAAACAAATTGTTGGCCGGTTTTTCATTTTAAGGGAGACACTCTCCCGCACCATCCATCAGGTAATGTTTACAATTTTTTTCTGAATTAGCACTTTAATTTTTCAACTAGAATTTCTCTAAGTGATGACATGACTAAATAATTATTGATTACGTCTTTTTGTAATTTAACATTTGACATGCTAGTCTAATCAAATTATTCAATTTCAATTCAGTCAAATTATTAAAACTTATATGCGATCTATGCGATTTCTAATAAGTGTAGGATTATTTAATATAAAGGAGCTTTATCGTTAAAAATATATTTAGTATAAGAGTTTCTGGTAAAGAAAGCAGCTCTACTACGAAACCAAAACTAGTTTAATTGAACCAAAATTATTCCTATAAGAAAATTCTACGTTAAAAACTATAACTATTGGTTCATTAGCTTTCAGGCAGCGTGCCAAATAGGTACACTTTTCCAAAGTACTCATTAGCTTTGATAACAATCTAGATTTGTACCGCTAATAAAAAATAAAAAAAAATAAAAAAAATAAAAATTGTCTTAGATCTCAGATTTATATTATGATATTTTCTAAGTATTTATCTTTAATACAGTTTATCAAAATATATTTTATGTTATTATAAGTCGAAAGTCATAAAATAGATCAGATATTTAAATATTATTAGTTGAATTAGATAACTGATGGAGTTAAAATATTATGTTATAAAAGAGTCACATTTAGACCTAAACAGCGCATCAAATTCAACGAAAAATAATATCAACAATATGTAATTTGGATATTACCTAGAATTATTTAATGACATAATGCAAACGGATACATTGAATATACCCAATAAAAGTCACCACGTCATCGTCTGAAATAAAATAATATTAATTATTGTTTAAAAATCAATACTCACATTTATTCCACTTAATATTTTTTTTACCCTACTGTCTGGTAGAATAATATCAAATCACAATTGAATACGTATTTTCTAAGTATATAATCGTCACCTAAGTGCATCAAGAAGCAAAAAAACTGTCATACTTATACACGTCAACATTTATTGCGATGCGTGAATTAATTGCAATAATGATAATATATCAGATGCCATAATAATCGAGTGCTTCTTTCACCACTGCCTAATCTATCTCTGTGTACGACTATTACACATACTGGCCGCATGTGTAATAGCCATGTTCTGCCGTTTATAATCAAATTTAAGTGGTTTATTTGATGACTTATTAACTTTGATATCAAAGACTATATCTAATATCTGTCTAGTTTTGTGTTCCCAATATAATCACGTGTAAAATGAGATTATATCGCACTGTCTTTGATAAATTTACCTACAATTATTATATGTCGTCGATTAACAAATTCATTCTGTAATAGGAAACGAAACTAGCAGTTTAGTAATATTTTTATGACATTAAATTTAGCGAAATAATGAAGAGCAATACCGAAAACGGAATTAATATATCATCGACTCCAGTAACAGAAAATGATTATAAGCTAAAGATTTTTCAATCATCGCTAAATTTATTAGCTCACATATTAATAGGTATCGTAGTCGGTGCGGCTTTATTATTTGCATTCAGAGATGGTTTACCGATTGGCGCTACGCCTGTGCATATTGTATTATGTGTTCTTGGGGTAAGTAAAGTAATAAACACTTATGTTTATAAATATATTTAGACCTGTTGGTGTAGTGTTTTATTTCAAGTTGTAATTCTCCGAGTAATTTAATCTTCTTATTTCATTTAATCTTTTCTACGAACCGCGTCTAAGGATGGTGTGATGATCCAATATTGTTTTTGTTTATAAAATATAAATTTATTAATGGTATACTTATTTGCTATGAGCAATTTACAATTCACAAATACATTAGATTTACTTCAAATCAGTGCCACTGATTTAGTAAATACTGACCCTAGTATATTGGCAATATTAATACAAAACTATAAACAATATAAAGAGATGATAAACGAGAATGTAGGAGGACCGTGAGAACCAGTGAGTGAACCATCTTTCGGTAACCAACGACGATTCTAGTATTGCAGACGTCCGTGAGCGGGAATTACTATTTACCATCAGGCTTCCTCCTGTACCAAAAAGGGCCAAATCAAAATCACAACTTGGTTCGAAATCTATTGTACTTGTAGGTTTTCGATTAATAAAAAAGTCGTAATATTTTATAGTACAGTCTTGCTCATATTGCTGATTACTTAGTTAAGTAAATAATGAAAGAGATCTATTATTCTAGTGCGATAAGTGACATGACATATTTCCGTTAGAAAAATTAAGAACACAATGTATTAAAACCTCTTACTATAGACTTTACGTACGTAGAAGACGTAGAAAAATTTTGAAAAGCATCAAGAATAGGAGCATTCTTCTGAGAAATTCATAAATCTGCCAAGCGTGATATTACTTATCCCGGTATTATTCCCGTTCCGAGAAGCCAATAAAGCAAAGCCAACTTCACAATAGATGACAATAGGCTGATGTATCTATAAGTGACATTTAAGTGAAATGCTCACAATAATTACTATTTACAAATATGTTTTTTTTTTCTTTTAGTATCAATTGCTTATGGCTGAAGCTATCCTCAGTTTATCACCAAATAACGGTTGGTCAGCGAACCTCAGGCTTGTAGATAAAAGACGAGCACATTGGATTCTACAAATCATGGGATCTGGACTCGCCATCGCTGGCAGCTTTATCAAGATCTTAGATAAAGATGTTCATTGGAATTCCTATCATGGGCAATTTTGTAAGTATACATGAAGTGTGTGCAAAAGAATTTTAATTACGATTAGGAGACTTCAATACGTTTTGAAGAAAAGTAAAGAATTTAAGACATATAATGTGCACATAATGTGAAAAGTGTCACACTGATCAGTATGTCAGCTGACGTATATAGCGTCACATCAACTTATTCACGGAAATTAAAGTCGTCAAAGAAACGTAACGTACGAAAATGTAACATTATTTTAACACAATGTAATCTAGAAGAAAAATCCAAAGAAGGCGCAACAGCGAATTGTCACTGCTCAAACGTCGATTTTCTGCGAGAGTATGGTACTACCCCGGTGGACCGGCCCGTGGCTGTACCCATTGTTCCCCTGTTACCCCACAGTCACTACTACAGAATTCTATCACTATTAAAAATATTTATCTAGCTTGGCCCTGGTCCTAGCTATAGTAAGCCAAAAAAAATGTTTTAGTTCTGATATGAGACTAAAACAGTATATAATGCAGTAAAATCATGTTGCAATAACAGAAAATTAATCCACAAGCCAGGTTCAACTCAACATAGTTCATAAACACCCATTCACAAAAGTAACCATATTTTTTTTCTTTTTACAGCTCTTGTGGCGCTAGTCTTCACAACGGTTTCACTTGTAAATGGCCTAACATCTTTATGGTCTTATGAGATCCAACGGGTTATTCGCCTACCACCCAAACTATCTAAACTAACTCATATTTGCTTTGGTATTGTGGGATTCGTGGCAGCGTGCATCACGCTATGCTATGGTTTCGACAAAGGTTCCGTCAGAGGATGGATTGGTGATAGCTTGACTTACACGCTCATCGTTTTCACATCCTGTTTCACATTCATCATTATTATCGATCCGTTTATTACATTTGGAAAGAAACTCATAGGGAAATAGTTATAAATAATTCTTATTCTTCTAAAGGAAGATATGTGTGTGTAAAATTACGTACTTTTATATATTACTTTTAGATTTTATAAGGATAATAAAAATTCTCTAAATTAGATATATTAAACTTACTTTAAAACAAGTAACTTATATTTGAAATTCATTAATATCTATAATAATTGTTAAAAATAAAAAAATAATTAAAACATATAGGTATATCTTTATGTCATTAATATTTACTCAATAAGAGTATACACAATGTAAAGCTTTAATTTATATGTATCCAATATATGAAGATATATGAAATATTTCAAACTTAAAAATACTTTTATTTATTATTCCTTTCAGCATATATACGCACACCCATCTGTATAACAACATATGCCCTTAATACTTACTCAATAAGATATACTCAATGTAAAGCTTTATTTTTATATGTATCCAATATATGAAGATTATTATTCCTTTCAGCATATGTATGTACATCCATCTGTCGATTACGAACTACCTCCAGCTGAGACAATTTACCATCCTATATCTTATTATCTGCTTCATCATCATCATCATTTCAGCCTATCACCGTCCACTGCTGTACGTAGGCCTCCCTTATGGTACGCCACAGAGTGCGGTCCTGTACCGCCTGTATCCATCGACGCCCGGCAACTCACCAGGTCGTCTGTCCACCTAGTGGGGGGCGTCCTACACTGCGTCGTCCGATACGTGGTCGCCACTCTAGAACCTTTTTTCCCCAGCGGTTGTCGGTTCTTCGAGCGATGTGGCCTGCCCATTGCCACTTCAGCGTGTTAATTCTTTGTGCTATGTCGGTTACACCCGTTCTTTTGCGGATTTCCGTATTACGGATTCTATCACGCAGAGAAAGCCCAGCATAGCTTTTTTTTTTTTTTTTTTTTTTTATTGTCTACGGTGACAAACGAGCAAACAGCACACCTGATGGTAAGTAATGCTGTTGCACATGGACCCAGCAACACCAGGGGTACAGCCAGGCCACTGCCTACCGTGAAGGAAGAGCTCTTCTTAAACCTCGTTTGAAGAAGGACATGTCATAGCGCTCGGGAAACACAGCAGCAGGTAGTTCATTCCAGATCTTGCATGTACGTGGGAGAAATGATCGCTGAAAACGTACGGTCGAGGACCATATCGTTTCCAGGTGAAATGAATGAACCCTGCTACGGTGTCGAGTGGTACGGTGGTAAAATGGTGACGGTGGTACCAAGTCAAACAGTTCCTCAGAGCACTCCCCGTGAAAGAGCCGGTAGAGTACACAGAGTGACCCAAAGTCTCTCCGCCGCTCCAGCGACTCTAGTCTATCCGTGAGATTGGAATCACCGACGATTCGAACTGCCCGCCTTTGTAGGGAGTCAAGTGGGTCTAGCTGATATTTAGGCGCGCCTGCCCAGAGATGAGAGCAGTACTCCATGTGAGGACGAACTTGTGCTTTATATAGCACAAGACGTTGTCTCGGCGTGAAGTACCGCCTGGCCCTGCTCAGCACGCCCAATTTTTTGCTTGCCAATTTTGCTTTGTCCTCCAAATGACTCCTAAACTGGACTTTGTTCGATAGCTCGACGCCGAGGATCCCAATACTCTCGGAGATTTGGAGAGTTACTCCTTGGAACTGAGGCGCCATGATAAAAGGGTCCTTCTTCGCAGTGAACGCGCAAACTTGTGTCTTAGTGGGGTTGAACTGGACTAAATTCCGTTCACCCCATTTTGAGGCCCGCCCTAGAGAGCGCTCGACTTCAGACACAAGTTGAGCCCGTCTTTCCTGTAACGTACTCCGAGGGACATTCTGATGCTCGGTGTATCGCTCGTCACCCGTGCTGTCATCCGCATAGCAACGAATACTCTCTATGGAGAGCATGTCATTGATATGCAGAATAAACAACGTCGGGGAGAGCACCGAGCCCTGTGGTACACTAGCATTAATGGGCATGGTCTCGGAGCAGGAGCCATCGACGACTACTTTTATGCTCCGACCATCCAAAAAACTGGTGATCCAATTACAGAGTCCCTCGGGGATTCCATATGATGGTAGCTTCGATAGAAGGGCCCTGTGCCAAACCCTGTCGAACGCCTTCGCGATATCTAGGCTGAACGCTAGCGCCTCACCCTTGCCCTCCAAGGCCTCTGCCCAACGGTGTGTGAGGTACACAAGAAGATCACCAGCCGACCGGCCATGACGAAACCCATATTGGCGGTCACTGATCAGCTGATGATTCTCAAGGTACTGCAGAAGCTGATGGTTGATTATTTTCTCCATTATCTTGGAGAGCAAGGATGTAATCGCAATCGGCCTGTAATTCGACGGGTCCGACCGGTCTCCCTTTTTCGGGATCGGGTGGACATGGGCTTCCACGGAGATGGAACCCTACAAGTATCATAGGAAAGTCGGTATAAGCGCGTGAGGACGGGGGTCAACTCGGGGGCGCACGTTTTCAGGACCACTGCAGGGATGCCATCCGGCCCGCTCGACTTATGTACGTCTATTAGCCGCAGCTCTCGCCTCACCGCTCGCTGCGTAATGCGGATTTTAGGCAGAGAGCTTTCACATCGCAGGATGATAGGTGGTGTGGCGGTTCCAGCGTCCAAAGTCGAGTTACAGGCAAAGAATTGACCTAAAAGATCGGCCTTCTCCTTTGCACTGTGGGCTAGACTGCCATCATTTTTCTGCAGTGGTGGGAGATTGGACGGGCAGAAGTTGCCTTGGGCAGCTTTGGCGAGCGACCAGAATGCACGACTCCCGGCGGGATAGCTCTCCAATCGCTCGCCGATTCTGGCAACATGTTCCGCCTTGGCTCTGGCAATAGCCTTCTTACTAGATCTAGAAGCAGCATTAAATTTTCGCTTCTCCTCCCTGACATTTGGGTCCCGACAGTTTTGGGCCCTATTCCAGGCCTGGTATGCGGATTGCTTTTGCTGTGCAGCCGTCCTGCAGGTTTTATTAAACCAAGGCCGGCTGCGTCCACCGACCGGTATTTTGGTGTTGGGGATGAATAATTCCATCCCCGTAATAACGGTATCGGTAACGCAATCCGCACAAATGCCAGGGTCCCCAGAGGCGAAGCAAAGCTGCTTCCATGGGTAGGATGCGTAGAACTCGCGAAGCCTATCCCAATCTGCTGACTTATATTGCCAGACTCTGCGAGTCCCAGTCGCTTTAGAGCGATTAGGCCTCGCAATAGGGGCTTTGCTACGGACCAAGCAGTGGTCAGATGACCCAAGAGGAGCTTCGACCACTACCCGGTATCCGTGCTGGTGTGTAGTCAGCAGAAGATCCAGTAGAGAGGGCTCATGGCTCTCAATGTCTGGAACACGTGTGGGCTGTGTTACCAGTTGTGAGAGACCATAGGCCGAGACCATATTGAAGAGTTGCCTACCCAAGAAGTTAGTGGTTCGGGACCCCAACCACTCTTTATGATGAGCATTAAAGTCTCCAAGAACCACCACCTCTGCTGATGGACACTGCTCTAATATTTCGTCAATCCCCCATTGAACGTTCTCGAATAACTGAGTTGACCCTGAATCACTGCCATGGGACCTGTAGAGGCACGCGTAGATGCGGGTATACCCTCCATAGTCTACGCGTAACCATAAAATTGACAGGTCACCATGCTCGAGGGCCCTAAGGCGGCGACAACAGATGTCATCCCGGATGAACACGCACACCCCAGCTTTACGGTGGAAAGAGTGTTCCAACTCGTAGCCTGGATAATTTAGGTACGAAATATCATCCGGGGCACTTATCTGCGTCTCCGTTAAAAAGAGCAAGGCAGGCCGCGCCGTCTCGAGGTGTTGGTGGACGGCGTCGAGATTGCTGTGTAAACCCCTAATGTTACAAAAGTCCACGTCAAATGTGGATAGAGGGACCGCCGTGTAAAACCTTCTCTTTTTGTGTTTCCTTTTCATGGGTTTTGTATAAGAAGAGGAAGGGAGTGTACTTTCGCGGAATGGGGTCCGGTGATGCCAAAAAAAAAAAAAGGTGCGGGGCATAGTACATGGTTGGAGGGTGGGTTTTGTGAGGAGCTGACACGAAGCACGGAAGGGCCCCCGGTGCCCCCCCCCGCCCGTAGTCGTCGGGCTCCACTCCGGTTTCCCACTCCGGCACGACGACTCCGCAACGGGATTTTCGCCGGTTGGCGGGACAGCCTCCCAGGGGGGATAGTCCTGGGCTCGGGTCCCCTGCTGACCGGCAGGTGGCCGGCGGTGACCATTCCCACCGGGTCTCCCTGTACCCCATATCAGCCCCTCACGCCCAATGCCCCAACCAAGACCTTACCACCGTAAATTTCAAGCATCACCAGAACCTACCACACGAAAACACACCCGGAAAGTTAGGCTCCGGCTCTCTCGCTCACCGAA
This sequence comes from Lymantria monacha, assembly GCA_905163515.2. Taxonomy (NCBI): domain Eukaryota; kingdom Metazoa; phylum Arthropoda; class Insecta; order Lepidoptera; family Erebidae; genus Lymantria; species Lymantria monacha. Next base: position 17,923,428 of record LR991094.1, on the reverse strand, counting down.
CGAAGCACAGCGGCAAAAGCCACCATTCATACGTCGATATTCTGCGAGAGTGTGGTACCACCCCGGTCGGGCCTGCCCGCGGCTGTAGATAGAGAACTATCAACAGTGTGGCCCTACCACAATTGAGCAATAGCACGCTGAGCGACTTTGAGCTTGAACATTATCTGCTTTCATCTCTATAAAATGTTTGATCATTATTATCATCATCATCTCAGCTCATATATTTCCCACTGTTGGGCTCGAACCTCCTCCATAATAGGAGGGAAATTGACCTACTGTACCACACTGGTCAGACGCGTCTCGAGTTTTCCTTCTCTTGCATAGATGAAATAAGCGTTTTATCCCTTAGTCGTCTCGTACGATCACCCACGGGTAGGATAGGAGGGGGTGGTGAATTGTATTCTTACTCCGTCACCACGCAGAAAATTTTTGATACCCAGGGAAAAATAAATGTGTTTTAACCATTGTTTCCTCACTCTATCATCACGTGCATTATTTATGTTGATCCAATCAAATGAATGATAAACTTTATTGAATGAAAATTATATATAAGTACTTTAAGTACACACTATAATAATAAATAATTAACAAGGCATTTTATATCTATTATTATCCATTTTATCTGTTAATGTTGATCGCTTTGCACACGAAAGTATTTATAAATAATACTATTATATATCAAATGTACGTAAGAAACAACTATAGAAGCCGGATAAAAACTCAGGTTAATATTTGATGGGTAAACCATTGCATTTGATCTAGTATGTAACTTAATGAAAATCTTTATAACTTAAACCCTTAGAATGATCTTCTTTTCATTCCTGTATTTATAAATATCGTGTAATAAATAGATATTGTATTATATTGATCAATTCAATTCACAGAATTTGAATTATAGTAGTATAATCATTATTTTTAGTCCACTAACCACTAAACCCAAGCGAACTATCGATGTGAGGAAATTAGGCCGCTGAATATGGGAATGGAATAATGGGAGTATGAGAGTATAGTTTGGGTGAGATGTGAACAGACGACATGATCTGTCAAAAATGACTTAACAACAAACTTGAGTTACAAAATTAACGTGGCATGTAAAGCGCGAGTGATATTAATTTTTGTCGTACAACCTAATGATAGAATGCTCTTTCTGCATAGTATCAATAAAATATATTTCTCTCCTCATATTTTCTTTCTTTTAATATGTTTGTAGAGTTTGTAGCCTTATGTATATTTATTTAATAAATATAAAACATCCCGTTTTTCCGTGTAGTGACGGAGTAAGAATTCTATTCACCGCCCCATATCTTACCCGTGGGTGATCGTATGAGACGACTAAGGGATATAAAACGCATATAATATCTATGCGAGAGAAGGAAACCTCGAAACAAAACCCTATACCAACACGTCTGACCAGCGCGGTATAGTAGGTAGGTTAATTACCCTCCGATTACGGAGGAGGCCCGAGCCCAACAGTGGGACATTTATGGGCCGTGATGATGATGATGATGATGAAATATAAAACAATTTTATTAAGCTTAAAGACATGTCCTGTTGACCTCATTTACTATGCAATTTAGGTAGGTGTCAATAGTAATTAATCAATTTATGGAAATAATGCGTAGATTTTTTACTAATTCCTGATAGCCATTATAAAAATATGATTTATCATTGTCAGATAAAAATTAATAAATTATTAAATTTTGTTGATTAATTCTTAACGGAGAGAACTCAAAATCTAGATGTTACTTGATAACATGACTTATAGATTCCGATTGAAATCGTCCTTCCAGTTTCTTTGATATCAATTTTCGTAGTTATCTAGTAGTATATAGTAGCGCTCAGGAAAGGTAAAATCACTACTTGGGATTCAGTATATTTCAATCTGTATTATCCTACAGCATCATATAACATCAATAATATTACTTCACAAAATAATTATATTATATCAATTCTGAAAACATTAATTAAAGTCCAAACTGCTTGCTTGCTAATCTTTTTAAGTTATCTTAAACGTACATTGGATAGCCATATGGTGAAAGAATAAGAGTACAATTCACTACCCTCTTTCTTGTCCGTGGGTGTCATAAACGATTATGGAATATAATGTAAATCACATCTATGCAAGGTAAAGAAAACTTTAAATAAATCGTTTGATTTTGATCCATATTTTGTAATATTAATATAATAGAATGAGTATGAAAAGAAAAAAGATTCTAATGAAATTGTTAATGTTTTTAGACACGTATTTTTAATAGTATTACGGTAATTATTATTGTTTGACTATTTATTAAATTAACATACGGTATTCCTATATTTATTTAACGTAAAATACTACAATTTGGAAAATAAAAATATAAAGTAGATGCATAATAAGTATTGGAGAACACACGCACATACACACACACAAACACACACACACGCACGCACGCACGCACGCACGCACGAACGCACGCACGCACGCACACAAGCACGCACGCACGCACACGCACGCACGCACACACACGCACACACACACCCGCGCGCGCGTGCGCACGCACGCACACATGCACGCACACACGCACTCACACACATACGCGCGCGCACGCACACACGCACACACACACACGCACGCATCAATACGCACACACACACACTCGCACACACACGCACACATGCACACACGCACACACGCACACGCGCACACGCACGCGCACACGCACACGCACACACACACATAACGTAATACTATATTTATTTAACGTAAAATACTACAATTTGGAAACTAAAAATATAAAGTAGATGCATAATAAGTATTGGAGAACACACGCACATACACACACACACAAACACACACACAACAAATATTAAGGAATTTTTAAATTTAATTAACATGTAATAACAAGAGACTATAATCTGGACAGCGGCCAACATCACGTTTTTAATGCCTATTTGGAGATGGAGCTATAATCCGTACCGAAATTACGCCCCTCCGAGATTCAGCCATCTTCCGACAAAACGATACCCCGCATCGCCTACCACCATTACCTTTTATTACAGAAAAGGTACACGAGTTTGCTTTTTTGACGTATAAATATAAGAAATTGTGGTAATAAAAGCAAATATCTTGGGTCGCCTTTATACAAATAATTCGTTTGTACCTAGTAGAAAATGTTTCGGAGTAAACAATGCTTGTAAAAGTTTTAAAGCCTTTGTATTACGTCTGCTGTCATCTTTTCATATTATTTTTTTTACATTTTTATGTAAATATGTTGGTAATCTTGCTTAATGTAGGCAGCATGTATTCGCTAACAAAATTTAAGAATAGGATCAAATTTAATGAAACCGAAATTAGGAGCATAACATACAATTCAAGAATACTTGAATACATATTCCATATTCCTACTTTCAGTTATGGCGGTACGAATGTATATACCTGAATAGGTATGCTATGTACATGCACAATTAATTTTGCTATTTTACTATCAAGTTCGGGTAGAGGTATCTCTTTTGTAGACTTGTCAAATTTGCTAGACTTATCAAAATGTGTAATAATAATGAACAAGTATAAACTTAGCAATAATGTATAACTTATACCAGCAATATGTAATATGTATTCGGAGTCCGAGTTTGAAAAAGCTCATAACATCGCGTTATTGCGTATTCTAACAAATTTAGTTGTTAAGTAGAAGGAAGGGAGAAACCTCTACGATGGCAGTCGATTTTCGTGACCTCTACTATTTGCCTAAATTGTAAACTCATGCAGCCGAGATAGCGGTCATTTGATAAGTAGTAACAAGAGACTCATGAACTTAAAATGCGAAGGCGCTACTTCCAATGAAAATCCACCAAAACCCGAATATTTTTGCGAAAGTAATGTGATTCCTAATGTTTTCTTTAAAAAAACACTACACTACACACAACCTACACTATAGTCTATAAAATATAGCTTGATCTCTGTGACAGTTAGCTTCAAAACCGATGAAGTAATTTTGAATACGCGTCATGTTTACAATTTTATTATACATCGCCTATATTTCCATTCTTTACGTGCCACTTATGAATCAATTCTCAACTGAATTATGAATATAAAAATATGAATATTTACACCAAAACTTGTACCTCATATGTTTTAAAATTCCTAGTAACCATTTTATAAAAATATATGGTGATTACGCAAATAAAAAGTCATACTGGACTGAGAATAAGATAGAGATGGGACAGTCGATATTTTAAGGACTATAAGGAATACATTTTTGTCTAGTGGAGGATTTTACGTACATAACTAGTCTGATCATAAATATTATTAAAACTTAAAAACATTTTTTTAAGTTCAAATATTGAACACATTTATAATTTTAGAATCTTCGATAATTGCCCGCCGTTTCAATTTTATATTCGGTTAGTATTAAATTACAATAATGGAATGAGTTTTTAAAGAAAACAGAATTGCAATAAATGTCTTGCACAAAGTGGTTATGCAGCCTTCGGTCATTTTTAAGACACTTCAAAGACTAATAAATAGACAGAGAGATTAAATTTTTAAAACTTGTATTTCTTTTTAGATGCCTTATTAAGGATGTGCGATGGCGGCTACAAATACTACTAATTCTTACACTGCTCTTGAGTGTCATAAAAGATCGACCTGGGCCAACTCCATCAGGTCAAGAACTACATTTCCAAAGAGGGTTGACGTTAGGCGAGCGGTCGGTTATAAAACTACTACAAATACTTTTTTTTGATAATTATTTGTATTTTAGGTGGGCTTATACGTATATATTTTATTTGCATTAAATAAAAAGGACTATAAAATCGACATTACAAATAAATTTTATTTATTTGTGTAGATATGTATATATAAATACTGTACGAATGCATTGATACCCCGAGAAATCAATTATAAAAACTGTATCATAAAATACTAAGGGAAGGGTTTAATTCGATTGGCAAAGCAATTACGAGCAGTCACGATGCCTACTGATTCATGACGAACATTATTGTGTAAATCATTCCGAGCTCGACGTGTGAATTTACATAGGAGGAATTTACAAGAACTTCTATAAACATGCAAATTGACAAGATGATAATTTTGCGAGCTTACATCCTCAGAATACTTCGAACTATACATATAATTTATTGAATCCAGCAATTTACTACTTTTTTGGCAAGCTTATAGCTTGGACAGAGGCCGTCCGTTCCGTCCGGGGCGACGGAAGAGCAGCGCGTGGCCCCATAACCCATCGTATTATCTCCCCATCAGTAATGGACCGGCCACTGGTACCGAATCCTTGACATTCGGCGCAAATTACTATTGCTCTTCGTTCGTTGCGTGAAAGAGCCGAATATCTACAATAATATATAGCAGCAAATATTGGAGAGTTTCATGAGCGGAAATTACCACTTTCTAATGGTTCACTTACAGCTTAGCAGTAAGCTGCTTAGTTGTCTACTGTCAAAGACAATAAAAAAGCTACTGAATGGATCTTAGAGTTTCATAAACTATAAAATCATCATCATTCTCCTGCTCAGATCCCAATTACTTGGGGTCGGCGCAATATGTACTCTGCTTCCATCGTACATATTACAAAAGTTACTGGCAACAATTTTATGACCGGCCGCCTGACGTCAACCCTCCTTGGGAATGTAATTGTTGACCTGAGGGCATCAGGTGGAGTTAGCCCGGATCCATGAAGCTCTTAGTCGTCTTTTACACATTCACGTTCGAAGTAAGGGTTGGTAGTACCTATTCGTCGCCGCTACCACACGGCAAGCAACATCATAATCTATAAAATATGTACAATAAAATAGCAGTAAAGTATTAAGTACATTTGGCGTGATAATGACGGAGTGAGCATACAGTTTACGACACCCCTACCTTGTCTCCTCCGAAAATTGACCAACTACATCACGCTGGTCAGACGTGTTGGTATTTATTTGGGCGGACGCTCTCACCGTCCGCAACAGGGCCCTTCTGCGACGCCCTCAGAGGGCCATGGCGGTGAGAGCTGTCAGTGGCTATCGTACGGTGTCATGGACCGCAGCGACGTTGCTGGCGGGCGACCCACCTTGGCCACTTGTGGCCGAGGCCCTGGCTGAGGTCTACCGGCTCCGTGTCGCGGTGCGGGCCAACGACGAGCAGGTCTCCGTAAGGAGACTGGGCAGAGTACTGGAAGTGGCCCGAAGGGGAGTCACTCAGTGGTGGAGAGAAGACCTGGAGTCCCCCGTACCAGGGCGGGGGACTGTGGAGGCGGTTGCACCACATCTCCACCGCTGGATTAGTAGAAGGCACGGCAGCCTAAGCTTTAGGATGGTGCAGGTGCTTACCGGGCATGAGGTCTTTGGTAAGTACCTGCACAGAATTGGAAGAGAAGGGGCCCCAGGATGTCACGAGTGTGGTGCGCCAGTAGATGATGCGCGTCACACTCTGGAGGTATGCCCTGCCTGGGGGCCTCAGCGCCACGTCCTATCGGCGGTCGTTGGGAGAGACCTGTCGTTGTCGACCATCATCTCGAAGATGCTTGACAGCGACAGGTGCTGGTCGTCGATGGCCTCCTTTTGCGAGGTCATCATGAAAAGGAAGGAGGCCGCGGAGCGAGAACGCGAGGCGCTTGCGTCAGCTGACTCGCTTCGCCGCCGGCGACCGGGAAGGAGGAGGCGCCGTTATGCGCACCTCCTCCCACCGCCTTGAAGGACGATAGGACGTGGCCAGAAAGCCAAGCGTGGGAGTGCCGGGGATCGAATGTCAGTAGACGATCTCTCCGGCTCCCCGTAAAAGCGCGGAAGGGGCCGCTGTGGTTTTAGTGGGTATTCCGGCCGCTAACATCTATGGCCGGCGAGTCCCACACTCCCCCTCGTCTGTCACCGGCGGGGGATAGCGCGTAAATGCGTTTCCTCAGCGGAAAAAAAAAAAAAAAAAAAAAAAAAGACGTGTTGGTATTAAACATACGCGAAACAGTACTTCGCGAAGTGATGTGATATGGCATTACATTTCGTGCCGAGTAATATTACATTTAACCATCACTTCAAACATCACACATGACATGAAATGTCATGATGCGTAATGCGATAGCGCTCTATACATACGGCGGGCGGCGTCAAGAAATATAAGCCTTAACGTTCTGAAAATGAAGCTCAAAATAAATATTGAATTGCCAGACACCGAACATTGCAGAAATGCAGAACAGTGCACGGGTGTTCGCGTCATGTTTGATGTGATGTGTGATGTTTAATGTGATGTGATGTTTAGTCGCGTAATGTGTAATGAGTTAGTACACGGTCGGGTAATATTACGTGTGATACATCACTCGCATTACACATGTTTAGTTGGTATAGGGTTTTATTTAGAATTTTTCTTCTCTTGCATAGATGTTATATGCATATTTTATCCCTTAGTCATCTTTTACGATCACATGGGCAAAATAGGCGATGGTAGAATGTATCCTTACTCTGTCACCACGTAAAATAGGAATATAATGTGCAGACAATATTTATTCAAAAGTAGGAAAACTCAAAATTAAACCTTATATCAACTCGTCTGACCAGTGTTGGGTAGTAGATCAATTTCGGCGGAGGCTTGAGCCCCGCAGTAGGATGTATGAGTATGCTTGCAACGTATTATTACGTACATAAATCTACATTTGAAAGTGGTTGGGCCACACTGTTGACAGTTCTCTGTCTGCAGCCGCGGGCCCGTCCGTCCGGGGTAGTACCACACTCTCGCAGAAGATCGACGTATGAGTAATGGCAATATGTTATTGCGCTTCGTTCGGTGAGCGAGAGAGCCGGAAGCCCAATTGGGTGGGTGTGGGGTTTATATTGGTAGGCAGCGGCCTAGTTATACCCTTGGTATTGCAAAGGTCCATGGGCGGCAGTGACACTTACCATCAGGTGTGCTGCTTGCTCGTTTGCCACCACTAGCAATAAAAAATATATGTAGGTATTTAAAATTTGAACATGTGCCACTAATAAAAAATAAACAGACAATATTATCTATGTCATTATCAAATAATTATATGTCATCATATAAATTATTACTTAATTGTAATCATGTAATTCACACGTGTCAGCGCTAGAAAGGAAGGACCTATCTTGGAAATGTCGTCGTATTAGATACGTAAACAATACCAGCGTGAAACTCTCACTATAGTGGTATTTCATGGTCAATAATGAAACATATTTCAGTTCTGTACTATGGATTCTATGGATTCTCCGTGTGGTGACGGAATAAGAATACTATTCACCACCCCATATCTTACCCGTGGGTGATCGTACGAGACGACTAAGGGATATAAAACGCATATAACATCTATGCGAGAAAAGGAAAACTCGAAACAAAACCCTATATCAACACGTCTGACCAGCGCGGTATAGTAGATTAATTTCCGTCCCATTACGAGGCCCGAGCCCAACAGTGGGATATTTATGGGCTGTGATGATGATGATGACTATGGATTCTCCAAGTTAATATAAGCAAATAACGTTTATATCTCTATTTTGGCACTTTTTCATAGAGGCAAAAATGTTGTTGGTGAAATTATATCCATTTTTAAGTGGTGACTCCACAGGCAAAAGTAAATTTGATAAATATGCAGCCTTTTTAAATGTACATACTAGCAGTCATCATTCTCCTACTCTTACCCCAATTACTTGGGGTCGATACAATATTTATTCTTCTTTCATAGTACATACCTATTATAAAAGCTATTGGCAATAGTTTCATGACCGGCCGCCTACCAGACGTCAATCCTCTTTGGGAATGTAATTATTGACCAAACGGCATCAGATGGAGTTGGCCCAGGTCGTTATAAGGCTCTTAATCGTCTTTTACGACATCCACGACCAAAGTAAGGGTTGGTAGTATTCGTAGCCGCTACCACACAGTATGTATCTTATATTAATTGACATTATGAAAGAATACATTTCAACCCTCCATTCTTAACAGGAGTGTCGACTAAGGCACAACGATTAAGGTACATAGATATAGAATTTTGATAAGGTACATAGATATAGAATTTAGATAGTATAGAATTTTGCATTAATAATTAATGTGTTAGTAACACATTAATTATTAATGCAAAATTCTATACCAACTCGTATGACTAGCGTGAAGAAGTAAACTGTGAGGAAGGCCTGTTCTTAATAGAGAGATCATGTGGCCTGAAGAAGAAGAATAACAGTCTAATTTATACATACATACATACATATCATCACGCCATATCCCTTGCAGGGTAGGCAGAGAGAACAGAGTGCCAGAGAACTCTATCTCTGCATACTTCGCTCGCTTCCTCAACATTCATAATTCTCTTCATACACGCTCGCCGGTTTCGGAGACTCTTGACTCCACCTTCCTTCAGTACATGACCGATCGGGTCTAGGTAGGTTAGTCTCGGTCTCCCTCGGTACCTACATCCTTCCACTTTCGCATTGTATATCTTCTTAACCAGACGTTCGTTCGGCATTCTTTCCACATGTCCGAACCATCGGAGCATTCCCTTTCGCATCTTTACACTAATACTCTCTTTCATACCTACTCGCTCTCTTACGTCGTCGTTACGAATGCGGTCGGTCAGCCTAACTCCACAGATTTTCCGAAGAGATCGCATTTCGACCGCATTAATTTTACTTTCATACTCTTTTCTGCATACCCAACTCTCGCTTCCATACAGTAATGTTGGGACAAGCATTGCGTTATGTATTGCTACACGTGCCTTCTGGTTGAGGTGGTGGCTGCCGAGAAGTTGCCCCAACGCTCCGTTCACTCTATTTCCCGCATTCACTCTTCGCTCTATATCAGTGGTGTACCGTCCATCTCGGCTAAATCCACATCCAAGATATACAAATTCATCCACTTGCTCTAGTACATCATTACCTATTGTTACTCTTACATCTGTCTAATTTATAATATTTTTAAAGACGTTGATTGCGTTTAATATGTATTTGTATAAAAGCCGTTATCGATTTGGTGTTATATCTTCGAGTCAACCACTATATAGATATAAATATAAAATATATTAAATGTTCTGTATTACGTGGCTATGCTTATTTAAATACGATTTGAGCATATTGTAAAATCAAACCAATCTTCTTGCATACTAAAACTGGTTCACCTTGGGGGGTGCATATTTATGAAATTTTCACAAAACTTTGGAAAAACTCTTTACGGAAAATGTAAATTTATGAGCTATAGCCCCTCCCACATTAGAAACGCTTAAAAGCTTTGTCTTGTTTTTCTCGAGAAATGAGATATTTGGAGTTTACCGGCTTTCGAGATTCCTCGAAGTTGATAAAGTTTATTTCACATATATTTATTCTTTCATATAACATATGTGGAAATTTAACAAGTTCTTTAAGATTGTTTAATGCTCATACACTGTAATATATTTATTAATAAATAATATAAATACGTATCAAGTTTATAATACCATACTTTGAAACATCCTTACTTAGGGTTAATTATACCTGACACATCTTTTATATTGTTTTTACAACATTAATAACGATAAAACAACCTGTGCAACAGTGTCTTAGCATTATTGTGATTGTTGTTATAAATCTTATAGCAAACATTACAACAATAATTTTGTCCATAAACTTCACGGTTGACATGCAAAAAGTAATAAAGGTACATCTGCGTGCAACTTTAGCACCCTAAAGGCTTATAGTTACAGGAGTATGTTCCATATACATATAACTATTACATTAATAAAATAAAACACAAAGCAAAAAAAATGCAAAGAAAGTCATGAGGACTATCGACAGAAGTGAAAACTTAAACCTATGAAAATAATGAATATTATAAATTAAAATAGAACAGCAAGTACGTATTTCAGCTAATTTCACGACGCTCACACTGTTTACTACGCTGCATAGCAAGAATACCACGCGCACGTGCTTGGGATCTACCGACTCACTCTCTTTCTCTCTCTTACTTTCTACCTTTGTATATCTTTCTTTCTCTCTCCTTCTTGCGTTGGAATATTGGACGCTACTCGTTGCTAACGCTCACGCTGGCCTATAACAGGTATACTACGCGCATGCCTTCGAGTACCATTGCGTTAAACGTTTAACGTAACCCTTTTGGAAGTCACATCAGAAGTTTCACTTCAATAATAGTACTAAAAAATAATAATAGCACATAATTTAGCTGTCAATATTTAATAGGCTTTTATTTATATATACGTGTGGTGAGGAATTAAGAATAACATTCATCATCCTCTCTCTTGCATGTAGGTGTCGTAAAAGAACAGGAAGGGATATCCATCTCAGCTCATATATGTCCCACTGTTGGGCTGGAGCCTCTGCCATAATGTGAGGGAATTTGACCTACTATAACACGCTGGTTGGACGTGTTGCTGTATGATTTTGATTCGAGTTTTCCATCTCTTGCATAGATGTTATATATCTTTTATATCCCTTAGTTGTCTCTTACGATCATCCACGGGTAAGATAGGAAGTGTTGAATTGTATTCTTACTCCGTAACCACACGGAAAATTAAAAGTATATATACTAAACTAAAGGGAGATAAAACTAAAGGATAAATATACTTATCTCCATTGATCTTTCCATCAGCCCGTAGTAGCACTGGTGGTTATATGTCTCCCCATGAAAATGCTATTCAGAATTGTCCTGTGCCATTTCCATCTAACGGCTCCCTGCAACTTTTGAGATATCGCTAGTACATCGAGTGCAAGGATCACATTACGCTGCATCGTCGGATCTTCCCTAAACATTATCGATTCGACGTGCGATGTAGCCTTTTTAATTTGGTTACACTGTGGAAATGCATTTACGCACTAGCCCTCGCCGGTGACAGACGAGGGGGTGCGTGGGACTCGCCGGCCAGCTGATTCGACCTAAATACTCACTAAAACCACAGCGGTCCCTTCCGCGCTTTTACGAGGTGCTGGAGAGCTCGTCTATTAACATTCTATCCCCGATACCCTAACGCTAGGCCACCTGGCCACATTCAGTCGAGTGCGATGTAGCCTGCTTATTGCCACTTCAATGTGTTAATTCTTCGATCTATATCGGTTACAAATACTCTTCTTCGTATTTCCATATTCTGTAATTTGTCACGTAGACAAATCCCAAGCATAGCCCTCTCCATAGCACATTGAGCGACATTGAACCTTTTTAAGAGGCCGACATTTTATACACAACATCTTACAAGAGAACCAAATCTAAAAACAATAATCTATAGCAAGCAAGCTTCCCTCCAATGGTATTTGATCTCAGCAGTGGGACGTATATGTGATGAAATGATGATGATGATGATTATTTTATAGATTTATTCGGTCAAGTCTTCATCCTCGCCAACGAATCTATTGTTATATAAAAGTCATTTAAGGAAAATAACCAGTGGCTTGACTACGCCCTTGTCATTGCCCAAGTCCATAAGCGGCGATTACCAATTACCATCAAATGGAATGCTAATTTGTCTGCCACCAAAGTGTAATATAAAGATTATGGTGACGTTTTGAGTGATGTGTCATCAACCTGTACTTTCTCGTAACAGTTGCAAAATCTGACTAAAAGTTCACTAAAGGAATGAATCATCAGAGAAACACTATCTCGAGAAATTCAAAATACCAACAGCAATTATTAACACACAACACACAAGTCAAATGTAACTATTGTGACATTACAAACCACACCTTGACAACACTGTTGTTTAATGCATTTGTAATTTCCATTTTTAAGTCTTTGTACCAGAAGAATTCTTACGAAACCCTTATTAAAACTCTGTTTATCCACGCCTTTATCAGCGATCATCTTCGTCATGATCCGCAACGCGTGAAATTTAAAAATAATTTTACTATTATTATAACAATAAAAAAAGAAAAATATAATTAAAAATAAAGCGTATCAATGCACTCGTTTTATTAATTTTGAATAGTTCTCCCTCTACATTTATAGATTTATATTTATGTTACTGCCTTTTGTATAATAGAAGGAAGTTTTATTTCAATATTCTATTATTTTGTTTACTGCTTAGACCATTTAAACATTGTATTCTTAAAATTTTCATCAAACAGCTTGCAATAAAATAAAATATCACAATTACAAAGAACGTACATCACAATTATCGAGCATTTCACCAAGTTCCCTTCCAATTTACGTACACCCTCCGTTTCAAAGTGGTTTTTGTTTCATTAACTCGTTACTCTAGGCCCGAGAATATAGGCCCTGGTCCATTGTTGTCTCGTCTCATTGTGATATTCAGGCTAGTGGCAGTCAACGAGTAATTTTCTCATTCGCCATTATGCGCTGTTATTATACTCATTGTTTGAGACACATACATACATATTATCTTATTACCGCCTGTTCTAATGTGCCAGAATAACGTTGAAATGAAATCTAGGAAGCTAGATATACCTTCTATGCGGATGATTTGGTCGGAGTCTGAGCAAACCATAGTCTATCAAAAAAAAGGAATTAGGTAATGGTACACAACAAAGAATCACTGCTACAACTATATATTATTATACTAATGAAGCGAATATCATTAGCTGGTCAGGAGATGATTTTACCTTTATAATGGTTATAGATTTACAATGGCTTCAAATACTACCAAACCTTACTTTGGTCGTGAATGTCGTAAAAGACGCCTAAGAGCCTTATAAAGACCTAAGCCAACTCCATCTGATGCCGTTTGGTCAAAAATAACATTCCCAAGGAACCCTCCTTGGGAACCTTGACGTCTGGCAGGCGGCCGGTCATAAAACTATTGCCAATAACTTCTACAATATGTACTATTAAAGAAGAGTACATATTATATCGACCTCAAGTAATTGAGATAAGAGTAGGAGAATGATGATGATTTACAGTGACACTTAATAGGAAAAACCGCCCGAATCCTAAAAGAAAATTACACTAAGATGACATCATCGATGACATCTAAAGAGAATAAAGAAGTTATCAAAAAAGCTTTATCTTGAAATCGTATTTCTGACGTAAGCTTTATACTACTAAAGTTACTTGCACTCCCTCTAATTAATGTAAGTCCAGTCATCAATCTCTCATATTGCAAGTGCATAGTTAAACTTAGGTGTACCTAATGGAGGATAATAGGTACCATAATCACTACGTTGAACAGGCAGACTGATCGCAATAGTTATCATCAATTTCCAGAATAGTATTGCTCGTCATCTCCTGGTGATTCTTCAGTAATTTTAAGACTTCCAGAGAAATAAAAAAGTAATAGTACATTATATTCTTTATTCGTTACTACATATTCAATTTATTTCATTTAATAAAAGTATATTTTACTATATATAGCAAATCAACTAGCTATGTAGCTATGAAGAACACTTTCCCGTTTATTATTTTTAACAGTTATTTCCCCTCTGACCCGGTGCCTATCGTTAGTGGGGCGTGCGACCCCCAGGTGCCATCCTTCATTAATCTTATTCCCTGCGCGAGGAACTCGAAGAATCTTAATTTGAAGTTTCGACGCTCCTCTTTATCAGAACTATGCGAAAAGAATCCTCGGAGGTATTCATTATAACGAGATAAGGGTAACGAGAAATTTTTCATTATTTACATTTTCTTTGTTTATTAATTCGTAGTTCTAAAGAAGATTTTATTACGATACTAAACATTTTACCTTAAGTTTTAACAGCAATAAAGTTATATTATTTAATGTTCGACCATAAAATAAAATAAGTCAAAGCGTGTCAATACTTAAGCATGTAACTTACGTAAAAGTAACTCGTAACTCATCTAAGCTAGTCCGAGATAAAATAACGAAAGCGCTCAAAGATTACTACATCTTTACTGAGTAACATTAAGACGGGCATCTAAAGGTGCTCGAGCATGTCTGAGAGTCTAACTTTGACCGATGCAGGGAAACCGTAGCGTCTTAATGAAGTTCCGAACTTTTAGTATAAGAGTAATCGCAACATATAAAAGATCTTACAGCTTAGTTAATAAGTTTGAAATCCCTTTATCATGTGTAAATATTGTTAAGTCCCGTGGTCAGAATGAGATTACAGTGGCTTTAAATTAAATAGAGTTGTACACTGTTTATAATGAGAAAAGGATACAGTTCCGAATCATAAAAAGGGATAGGTATATAGTATATTATAAAATCTATAGATTATAATACATACAATCAAGTTTTAAAGCTGAATGAATTATTTATAACTAATCGAAACTATCGATCGGTCAAAACGACATAACTAGAGATGATAATGCCAGAGTAAACTAAGAAAATTACTGAAAATAAAAAAATACTTAGATTAAAAAACTATACCAATTCGTCCATTCAGAATATTGTCCTAGGCTATTTTCTACCCCATTGTAATTAAAGACAGAAAAATATTAGTGGTATAGTGAAAATATTAATAAAATATAAATAAAATGATACGAAATTAAATTATATTTTAAAATTGTCATACTTATATATTTTAAAACTAAGATTGCCTTTTATTGTATTATTACGATAATATCTGTAAAAACGCATCCAATCATAATTACACTTAATCATATTTTCTCACAATTATTTTGTTATTTTTGCTTTATTATTAAATACGTTCTAAAAAATAAAATTAAGAGACACTATGATTTCAGCAGAAAGAGCAAAGAGTTTTTAGTAAAATGAATGATTTAATCTTTAGAGTGGTTTATATAGAAATGGAAAATCACAAATAATTTGTACAGCTAAAATCTACAGTTCTTTATTTATAAAATCACTTTACTTAGTATAATTATATTAAGAGTTTTAAGCTTTTTATTTTACGCAAACAATAGCCATAATTTTTCCAAAGAGAAAATATAATTTAGATTCAAATTTACTCGATTACATAAAAATATTTTACATTACATAGAAATTACTTAGAAAATTTTCCACTGCTTACATACTACTACTGCTTACATAGAAAATTTTCCAGATACATACTGGCTATTTACATACTAGGATACATTAATAACTTATCTATTCATTTCTACTCATGTGGCTTAAGAAAATAATACGGTCACGTATTGTTTTCTTATTTTTTAGTGAAAGTCACAAAAATCCGGCTTATCGATCACCAGGAGATTGACCAGCACCACTCTCCTGGGAAAAATATAGCACCAACTACCACGGCCATTCCGTCTGCTAAGTGTGCCAGTTACGGCTATTCTCCTTGCCGAGCTCCAACAGTGGACTTTAATAGGTTAAATGAATATGCATTTCACTATGTATCGTCAACATTATAAAAACATACCTATTCATACTTGAATATTGAAATCTATAATTAGCTATTAAAATTAAAGCCTGCCACCTAAACCGTTAAGGTAGGCTGTGACCTGACTACGTCTCTAATATTGCAGGGATCTGTGAGCGACAGTTACCACTTACCATCAGATAGGCTGCCTACTCGTCTACCATCAAAAGCCTTTAAAGCAGACAACCACATGCACAGATAATACTCAGATAATAACTCAAAATAAAAACCTGTACCCGTTTGACCAGTGTAAGCTAATCTCAAATTCCTTACGATCCGTGACCCTCGGACAATATCAGGGGGTAGTCAATTTGATGCCTTCATCACTATTTGGTGAGGAATATAACTTTTAATAATAATGCGTAATTACGCAAATTTCTACCACAAAATTAACAGGATTAAAGTCAACAAACACGACGCTTAATTACCACTAACGTCTTCAATAACTCCAGTAATGCGTAACACTCCTAGCCAAATCCCTGACATTATACGGTAATATCGTTAAATTTTATTAGTCTCGCTTATAGTAATGCGATATTTATGACATAGGAGAAAAGGCACAGTTTATTGTTTCATGCTCGAGAAGCGATGAATAAACTCGGCAATTTATGCCAGCTGTAAACTCAACTGTTATTGTTAAACTTCAAATTAAATAACGATTGCAAGCCTTCAGCGATTTTAATTGCTCCCAGTTGACTTTGTTCTTAATCGTTAGAAAACTTCTAAAAATTTAAATTGATTTCAATTTTACATAATAGAAAAAGTAATAAACGAAGCATAAGGTTAATACTATTTTAATAAATGTTTGAACGATATAAATTCTAAGTATTTGCTTATTAGCAGACTTAGAAATAATATAATAATATATTCTACGTCTACTTATTATATATGCTTATTATAATATATTTTAAGTCAAGCAGACTTAGATTAGCATGTCAAGCAGACTTAAATTAGATTAGCAGACATAAAAATACATATTAAAACTGCAGATATATTGCGTCCAATAGGACGCTACGATATCTGCAGTTTTAATATATATTTTTTTACTTGAATAAAGATTAGCATCATACCTATCAAATACTGAGACAATTTAGCAACAAA
The DNA here is from genome assembly GCA_905163515.2 of Lymantria monacha. Taxonomy (NCBI): domain Eukaryota; kingdom Metazoa; phylum Arthropoda; class Insecta; order Lepidoptera; family Erebidae; genus Lymantria; species Lymantria monacha. The sequence continues at coordinate 17,906,142 of LR991094.1, read as the reverse complement.
TATTATATATATAATGTCGTTTTCATGCGTATTTACCTCTCATTAATTTAGTTACCTATGCAATAATAAGGTTTGCATACCGTGGGAATTAAACCCCACACTTCACAGTTAACATTCGTATACATATGTTATGAGACTATTAGTAAAATGAGTTCATATTAAAAGAATAAACGAGTAGCAAAATATGTGACCAAATTCACTAGGCGGTTATAATCGATACGGGTCAATGTCATAGTCATCCATCATTGAGTAGACGCGTTCTAAAAAGTATACGTACGGGTCATTTCGTTGCCATTCTCATATATCACTCGTCCGCTCGTCACTTTTATAGGATTGTACCAAATTTTAGATTAAAGCGGGGTGCATCAAGAGCAATAAAAATGTCTGCAAAATAAATTTAAAAAAGGAATAACTGTTTCAATGAAAATAGTTGTTTTAACAGTAGCTATATTACCAGCCTCGTACTTTTATATTCAGTTTATATGTATTGGTTTGAAATTTAAAGCCTAGCTATACCAGTATTTCGTACTTTCGAGTATGTTTTTTTTTATAATATACAGCTACTGGTATAAATACTCAATATCTCGAATATAGTTACCTATCATTGGCCAAATTATTTCACGCATTATAGAATGACATGAGTTTTATGTACCTGGTTTAGTTATTTAGAGATTAATAAATGGTGTTCCGTGATATTATTATTTGTTATTATTATTCGGAGTACGGATACAATTAACTACCCTCTCTTTTACCCGTGGGTGTGGTAAAAGACGACTAAGAAACACAAGCAAATAACATCAAAGCAAGTAAAGGAAAACTCGATACAAAACACTATTCCAATATGCCTGACCAGCATGAAATAGTAGGTAAATTTCCCTCCCATTGTGGCAAAGGCCCAGTGTTAACGGTGGGACTTGTATGGGCTAAGATAATGAATAAAATGGTAGTATGATAGAAGTACATCACATTCAGTTATTTTATAAATATGTAGGTTTTACCCATTCATGATACGTAGAAATCTTCGTGATTATTATAATTTTTTTTTTGCGGTGGGCTATGGACGGCGCACCCCGGACCGATGTGGCGGGGTGCGACGTCCATAGCCCACCGAAAAAAAAAAAAGGGTACAATCCTCCACAATTGTAGGAAAATTAATCTACTATATCCACGCTGCTCAGATAGGTTGATATAGGATTGTATATCGAGTTTTTCTGCTCTTGCTATGTTATAGGCATCCCTCAGTCGTCTTTTACGATACCCACGGGCAAGAGAGAGGGTGATGAATAGTATTTTATTCCGTCACCATGCAGATAATATACAGATTAATATCAACTTATTACTCAACGACAATGTCGATTATAAATCAATGATATGCCTTTATTATCTAAACCGATTGATACATTATTATCCTTACTAATATTATAAATGCGAAAGTAACTCTGTCTGTCTGTCGCTCTTTCACGCCAAAACTACTGAACCGATTAAAATGAAATTTGGTACACAGATAGTCAGATAAGGGTCTACTTTTTAATGCAAAAATAAGGGTTGTAAAGGGGGATGAAAAGTTGTAAGGAATTATCGTCATTTTTAAAGCCAGAAGCTTGAAACTTATTTTTAGGCTATTGATTATCTAATCAATAGCCTAAAAATATAAATATGACATTAAAATTTTCTAAACAAATTACCCTTAAGAGGTAAAATAAAAATAAGGGATGAAAAACTTTAGGAAAGTAACATTTTGCGCGGGCGAAGCCGCGGGCAGAAGCTAGTATATAATAAATCCTTGGACTTCATTCAAATTAAATTTCTAGAGTACCTGTTAATACACGTACTCAAGACTCTACGTAATAATATTACGTACATAGTATATATATATTTTCCGTGTGGTGACGGAGTAAGAATACTATTCACCACCCCATATCTTACCCGTGGATGATCGTACGAGACGACTAAAGGATATAAAACGCATATTACATCTATGCGAGAGAAGGAAAACTCAAAACTAAACCCTATACCAACACGTCTGACCAGCGCGGTATAGTAGGTTAAATCCCTCCCATTACGGAGGAAGCCCGAGCCCAACAGTGGGACATTCATGGGCTGTGATGATAACGATGATATACATATTTGCATAGTTCTGGATCATTATCATTCATTATCGTCTTCGTCAGCTTATCGATGTCCACTGTTGGCTATTTAGTAATGATGGTCACATTATTGACAGTTTTTATCTGCAGCCGTGGGCCAGTTCGTCCGAAGTAGTACCACACTCTCGCAAAACGATGTCTGAACGGTCATAAAGTTTTTACGCTTCATTCGCGGCAGTAATACTTAACGTGCGCTGCTTGCTTGTTTGGCTAGGACACATCCTCAAAGGAGAAAATCAACATAATCACCACCCTTAGTAAATAGTTTGGCCATCGCAGCTATTTCTATAAGTTTCAGAAGATAGTTACCCATATGGTCTCTCAGACGATTTTTACGGCTCCTACGGGCAAATAAAAGCTAGTACATACATACATACATATCATCACGCCATATCCCTTGCAGGGTAGGCAGAGAGAACAGAGTGCCAGAGAACTCTATCTCTACATACTTCACTCGCTTCCTCAACATTCATAATTCTCTTCATACACGCTCGCCGGTTTCGGAGACTCTTGACTCCACCTTCCTTCAGTAGATGACCGATCTGGTCTAGGTAGGTTAGTCTCGGTCTCCCTCGGTACCTACATCCTTCCACTTTCGCATTGTATATCTTCTTAACCAGACGTTCGTTCGCCATTCTTTCCACATGTCCGAACCATCGGAGCATTCCCTTTCGCATCTTTACACCAATACTCTCTTTCATACCTACTCGCTCTCTTACGTCGTCGTTACGAATGCGGTCGGTCAGCCTAACTCCACAGATTTTCCGCAGAGATCGCATTTCGACCGCATTAATTTTACTTTCATACTCTTTTCTGCATACCCAACTCTCGCTTCCATACAGTAATGTTGGGACAAGCACTGCGTTATGTATTGCTACACGTGCCTTCTGGCTGAGGTGGTGGCTGCTGAGAAGTTGCCTAAAAGCTAGTGACATGTTTTAATCCAGGACCATATAATCATTGCAAATAAATTGCACCCGAATGGTTGTAAGGGCGACCAATATGACCGGACAAATAAAACTAAGCAACTAATTCCTTGATTGATGTTCAGCACCACCCCTCCTACAACGCATAGTATGCATAGCAAAGTCATAATTCGCTGTTATAGATATATTTATGCTAGAAATGGCATATTTTTGTATTTATTTCAATAAAATTTTTATTATTCATTTTAGTTATTTGAGCCATAAAACGAGTGCTTTTTCCTTTGTCATGATTTCTGACAATTATGTGAATATTGCATGTTATGAAATATTTGGACAGATTTCATCATCATCATCACAGCCCATATATGTCACACTATTGGGCTCAGGCCTCCTCCGTAATGAGAGGGAAATTGACCAACTACACCACGCTGGTCAGACGTGTTGGCATAGGGTTTAATTTCGAGATTTCCTTCTCTTGCATAGATGTTATATGCGTTTTATATCCCTGAATCATCTGTTACGATCACCCACGGGTAAGATAGGGGGTGGTGAATTGTATTCTTACTCCGTCACCACACGGATAAAAGATTTCATACCATTTTAATTTAGTTTTTACAAACTTCATAATAGGATCACCATCTCCGTTAGTTATATTGAAATGCGATAAAATCCATAAACATAGTTGTATTTTATACTTTTCCATCTCTAAAGACATTAGTCAAACTTATTGTCTACTAAACGTTAGATTTGATAGATAATAAATCGAGAGCTAGCTGTTATTTTCACTACAAGTGTCAAATATATTTATGATAAAAAAAAAATATATATATATCTGAGGCTATGATGAAAAATCATTAAACTAAATTAAGTACATCTAATCATCATCACCATCATCGCAACAAATATACGCCTCACTGCTGATATAAGATCTCATTTCGAATTTTCCCTCTCTTGCAGTGATGTTAATCTACCTGTGCCTAATGCTGCCCTAGCCGAGGCCTCGGGTGATCGGACCGGGGAATAGTCCGGTCACCCGACGTGAGGCCACCACGTGAGGACGACGCCCCAACGGCGAAAGTTATCGGGGCGTCGACTTGAGAGGAACCCGCGAGGGTAAACCACCGGGCGGGCCACCGAAGACAAAGTCGGGTGCCGGTGACCCGCTCGCATGGCGAAGAGAGGTGTTTGCAGGGTGGGTCTATGGGGTTGCGCGCCGCCTCTTCCGTCGCCCCGGACCGATTTAGCGGGGCGTAACCACATCCATAGCACAAGGCAAAAAAAAAAGTGTAGTTAATCTCCTTGTGTGCGTTGTACTCGGGCTCCGTCACCAAATAGAAATTAATTTTATAGTTATAGGACGGCTTTTTAAGTTATTAGATTTAAGACGGGTAATTAAGTTAATAGTTCTTTTTCTTCGATTTATTCGGGTATATATGCGACCCAATTTACAGATATAAATTATGTAAATAATATTCTTCGAGTTTGATTAAATACTAGTAAACTTAAAACCGTTGGTTAGTTTGTAGAACTCTATATCTCCTAGTGGCGAGTAACATCATTAGCGATATTTTATAAAGTTTAGCGATGTTATATATACAAACATCCTCTTTTATAGGTATAGATTTTCAATCATTTTGGATATAGCTGTGTAGCCCAACAGCTTGAGCAGAATATTATTTTGCTACAGATTCAGCAACTAAAATGTTAACCATATCTTAAAGTTAGACTAAATGTCAGGTTATATTGGAGTAGTGATTTAAATCATCATTATCCTGCTCTTATGACAATTAATTGGGCTCAACACAATACGCACTATACATATTGCAAATTTTATGACCGCTCATCTACCTAACGACAACCCTACTTGAGAATATAATTCTTGATCAAAAGCCATAACATAAAATTCGTCTACGTCTACGTTAAACTCTTAGTCGTCTTTCAAAACTGGTACGAGCAATATAAGGGTTGGTAGTATTCGTAGCCTTCACACAGCAGTAGTAACTTGAATACAAAAATAAATCATCATCATCATCACAGCCCATAAATGTCCCTCTGTTGGGCTCGGGCCTCCTCCGTAATAGGAGGGAAATTAACCTACTATACCGCGCTGGTCAGACGTGTTGGTGTAAAGTTTTGTTTCGAATTTTCCTTCTCTCGCATAGATGTTATATGCGTTTTATATCCCTTAGTCGTCTCATACGATTGCCCACGGGTAAGATTTGGGGTGGTGAATTGTATTCTTACTCCGTAACCACACGGCAAACAAAAATAAGTACAAATGTGATTTATCCTTACTTACCCGTGAAGTCATAAAAATTAACTGAAGGTTCACCAGGAGAGTGAGCAGAATTGCATAGATAATGTAATGTGTGGAAATAGAACCCAATGTACTTAGTGTGGAAGATTTATAAAGAACTTATTGAACTGAATTTGACTGCAAAGATGACGGTGGTGAAATACCGATCTCTCGTGCCCAATGTCGTGGGTTCGATTCCAACATAGGACAATTCCTATTACGATCCACAAATGTTTATTCCGAGTCTGGGTGTAATTTGTGTCCGTCAATTATATGTTTAAAAAATATCCGTATTACAAATATTTGTTCCTTAATGTGTGGAGTTGTTTAAAAAAATACATTGAATTGTATCATCATCATTTCAACACAGATAAATTCTTATGTTGGGCTTGGTTCTCCTCTACAATGTGAGGGAAATTAACCTACTATAACGCGCAGTTCAAACGTTTTGGTATAAGTTTTATATGTCGAGTTTTTCTTGTTTTACCATGAATTTAGAGTTATAAATTTAAGAACTTCCTCCATATATGAACATACCTACTGCAATCTAATTCAGCAGTTCCATATTATTTTAAAATATCTGAATATTAATTATTGACTGAATTTTAAATATCTGAATATAAATTAAATATTGAAATTTCTTTTTATTGTGTTTTGGAAGATATAATTAAATATAATAAAATAATATCATAAAAAGTTAAAAAGACAAAAAATTATGAAAAGAAGGAAACTGAGGCTCCAAACTGCAGCTGTCTGGATGAAACTACTCCATTTTACAACCGAACTATGTCTATGACAACGCGACGGCGAAAATTGCCTTCATATTTTAATAGTTTTCAGCAAACGAAAAATTATATTTTTTAGTTGCCTAAAAATATTGACAAAAAAAATATATTTTCTACAAATTAAACCTAGTTAGATCGTTTAATCGCCCCCGGAACCATGCATGTTAAATTTCATGAAAATCGTTGATGCCGTTTCCGAGATTCGGATTGTATATATGTAGCTATATATATACAAGAATTGCTCGTTTAAAGGTATAAGTTTTACATTCCATTTAAGAAAGGTAACCACTTAATATTTCACTTAAAAACTAATAAAAGTTTCCTTTCCACAACAATAAATTCAAAGACATAAAACATAATGAATTAATAACCATTATTATATTTAAATAAAGTTCAATGCAGCCACTTAAATCACTAGTGTGGAACTAATTAATGTTAAGGCATTCGATTCTCTTTAGATTCATTGTTTATATTTATATCCATAGGCATTTTACCGCGGTGAATACACAGAGCTAATATTAATGTGTACGGCAATACAAAAACAATAACTTTTTAATCAGACGAACGTATAAAAGTTTAAAGCGCTCTTCCAGCAATATTTTGTGGTATTTATTTAGTGTAGTATGCGGCGGGCGTCAAAATGAGCGTGTGGTTAATATTTCAGTTGTGACGTTAAGTCGACGGAGATTTATGAAGCAACTATAGCCTGTGTTCAACAATTAACTAGCTTTGGACCCTGGAATCGTTTTCTCACCCTACTAGTTCAGGCCAATAATTACGTTTGTATAGCAGCGTCGTATATAATGGTTCAAAGTTAGGTAAATTTCACACCAGTACACGACTTTATCATGGATGATAAAATATAAATATTGTACAACATCTCAGTGCACATACAACCCACCGTTGAGCTCGAGTCAATTTACAATAGGAAAGAAATTAACGTATACTACGCTGATCAGATGGCTTGGTATAGGGTTTTATTTCGAGGTTTCCTTCTATTGTACAGATGTTATATGCATAATATATCCCTTAGTTATTTTTTATGACTCCCATGGGTACGATATTGGTTGATGAATTTTATTATTACTTCGCCACAACATGGTAATAAATATTGTTACGTAAATAAATAAATATATATATATACTGACGTGATTTTAAATATAACTAGTTAGTCAGTTTTATATTTGACATTCAGTTTTCTTTTTTCTTTTTTTAGGCACATGTACATGGAACTATTAGAATCTCCTCTATGATTGGAGGAAAATTGACTTTTTATGTTGCGCTGGTCTGACGTATTTACTTAGGGTTTTATGTCGAAATTTCCCTCTCTTGTAGCGTTGCTATCTGCTTACTACGGTAAGGCTCTTTTTTGTGTGGTATTCCTTAATCGTATTTTACAACACCTATGGATAAGAGAGTTGATAAATTACTTACTCCGTCATCACGGAAATTCTATTCTAATTTATTAGTTAAATTATACATATATTTATAATGTTAATCATCATTCTCCTACTCTTATCCCAAATACGATCGATACAATATATACTCCTATTTCATAGTAGATATAGTAACAGTTACTGGCAATAGTTTTATGACCGGCCGCCTGCTAGACGTCAACCCTACTTGGGAATGTAATTGTTGACCAATCGGCATGAGATAGAGTTATAGGCCCAGGTCGTTATAAGGCTCTTAGTTATCTTTTACGACATCCACGAGCAAAGTAAGGGTTGGTAGTATTCTTAGGCGCTACCATACAGCTATATATATTTATAATGTTATTAAATAATAAAAATAAACTAAAGCTATTAATAATTATAGTATGTATCCTGTGTGTTGATGAGTTAAGAACCGTCTAAGGAATCACCACCAAAAATGGCAAGGGTGGTAGGGCCCAGACACCATCAACGACAAAAGCCGGGTACCTGTGGCCCGCCTACATGGCGCTAGAGAAATAAATTCACGGCAGGTTATTGGGTTGCACGCCGTCCGTTCCGTCGCCCTGGACGGATCAGACGGGGTGTGACATAGCATAGCCTGCAAGAAAAAAAATGTACACACAGCAGCAATCTCCTAGGATAGTTATAACACCAATTGTGGTAGTCAAATAGCTTCCCAAGCTTTTGCGATTGTACCATTACTCCATTGAGAAGTGTTCAGTAGATTTCGGTAGGCTCTTGAATGAATGGATTGTAAGTACTCACGATGTATTTAGGTATATAAATCTTAAAAAACATATGTGATAAAATTATCATGACTATCAATAATAAATATAGATTATCATATTATTTAATTTATTTTATTGCAAATTATCGCCTCGTTCTTGTCAAAAAGACCGACAAAATTATATAAGCAAATTATATCATGGCAAGAAAATTAAAACCCTATAATATTCGTATTGCCTGTGTAGGATAGTAGGTCATTTTGAATGGAAAATGAACTATTTTAGTATGTAACTACATTTCTTTTAAGGACCATGTTTACAGCATGGAGGATATACCTAATACTTGTGTCGCATGGTACAAATATGCAATTAACAGATACGAAATCACACCCCGACAGGGAACAATCAATTTTGGATCGCACAAAGAATAGTCCCGGGTGGGATCAAAACCACGGCATTTGACATGAGAGGTCATTACTCAAACTACTTAGCCGTCTCTATATTCCAAGTATTACATAAAAAAGTACTAAAATATATTATGAATAGTAAACACTCATTTCTAAACAATTACCTATTATAAGGATAATACAGTCAGACAATCTTCTAGGAGAGATTTTCTCGACACTCTCGATAAAACTAACCCGCATCAAAGTAGTGTAGTAAGCTATGGCTTAATTAACTCTTGTTCTGATGGAAAACAATTACTTAAAATTTAGATTATTGATTGATCGATAACTGCTAAAAATATATATAATAATGTTATTTCTGAAGTGATAAGTTCTTATGAGAGGGTAAACCGCTTTGTTACGTAACTCGTTACGCGCCAGGCAGTGGTAGCGCAAGATTTTTAGATGTCATATGGTATAATGTGAAAACTTTCGTTGCTTATTATAGCTACCATAAGCCAACAATTATTACTGTTATAGGATTAAATAATGATAATATATGTACATATTTAAACATTATAACTAAGAATAAAATATATTTTATAATCAATAAAAGATTTTATTAATAAATAACCGTTTCTCTCATTGTCATATTAATACTTAAGTAATAACCTAAGCTTTTCTCAAGTTAACAATTTCAATATTAAATAGTTCAACTTAGAATAATTATCACTTCTGTCGGGTGTCCTAAGAAACACACTTATTTAAAATAAATTATTTACCTGACTCGTCATCATTATCTCAGCTCATACACGCAGCAGCATAGCTGGGCTTGTTGAGTCTCCTCCAAAATAGGAGGAAAATTTAAGCGCTATACCACGCTGGTTAGACGGGTGGTTAGGGAGTTTTAGTTCAAGTGTTCCTTTTCTTATAATGGTGTTATATACTACCCCTTAGGCCTCTTTTACGATAATCCACAAAATAGGAAGTTATGGAAAGGTAAGTAAACCAAAATCGTTTTGGATGGTCGTGTGGCTTCAACTCTGGCACCAACTGAATTTTATACGGTTTCAAACCAAGGTCTTTCATCAAAATTCTTTGGAGGAATGTGCAAGAAATATTCTATTCTTGCGAACGGTGTCGAGTTGATATTGATGGATTGTAACTCACACTTTTAACAACAGCAGCAATGTTTTCGATTGAACGCACTGGACAAGCACGGAAACGCGTTGCTTTGTCCATTAACGAGCCACTTTCTGCGTGAAAGTGTCTCGTTAATGGACAAACACGCTTCAGAAATTTGTGAAGCGTGTTGGAAAAATTATTATTATTCTCCAATACGCTTCAGAAATTTGTAAAGCGTGTTGGAGAAATTATTGTGGAGAAATTGGTGTTGGAGAAATTTGTGAAGGCGCTTTATTTTCCCGAATTTTGAGCGCATTTTTCTTGCAGTTTCAGCCGAAGACCATTTGGAAGTAAATTTCAATACTTCTAACTTTTCTTCGAGCATAAACTTAACCATTTCGTAAACCGCAAACCTTTTACTAAATATTTGACACATTGGCAAAGTCATTCGAGCTCTAAAAGCCGAAATAATCAATAGTTCAAAAAACAGCCGATAGATGGACCACCCTTTATTAGCCATTTTAACATGATGCATAATATTTATAAATACCCGATTACGAAACGAAAAATGATGTCACAAGCGGGGTTCGAACCCGCACCTATTGGGAATCCGGCCCTTCCGTGCTGCCACTTACACCATCGTGAACTATTTTAGGACATGCAAATTTTGATTCATATTATATCTTACGTCTTTAAGGTGACGTATGCCATCTATCGGACAATGTTTACACATTGTATAGACTTAATACTTCAAACTTTACAGTTAGAATTGTATTAAACGATGACACAACCTTGTTATTCAAATTACTGAAATTTTTACCATTTAATATGCTTAATTATTTATAAATATCCGATTACGAAACGAAAAATGATGTCACAAGCGGGGTTCGAACCCGCTAAGTTAAGAAGAACCCGTTAAGCACGGTTGGGCCGGATTCCCAATAGGTGCGGGTCCGAACCCCGCTTATGACATCATTTTTCGTTTCGTAATCGGGTATTTATAAATAATTAAGCATATTAAATGCTAAAAATTTCAGTAATTTGAATGATGCATAATATGTTCAGCTGTTCAACATATGCAGTTTGTACCGGACTTAAATGATTATATAATTTAATTTTACGATAACGATAAGAATTTTTATACTTTTACGTCAAACTGATTGATGTAAAGTTAATCGATGTTAAATCTAATGCTGTATTTTTATCAGTAAATTTTAAAGATATAATTTTGATTTGAATAAGCATCTATCATTGTTACAACAAGATAATTAAAAAGAAAATAAATATATTAGGTACATTTCATTTGCCACGCGTCAAAAATCACTTAATTTTTGCCGATACATTGGTATCATAATTAAATCGTACATTATCAACAAAAGTACATTATCAACATAAAATATATGTTTCCAGTAATTTGTTTTTATAATCTAAAGTCCATATGACTAGTTCACTTACAACTTTTTCAATCATTTTAATGCGCGTGCCAGTGGATAAATTCAACCGCTTTTAACATTGTATAACCTTTTTTTTTTTTTTTTTTTTTTCGCAAGGTGGGACCATGGATGTGGTCGCGCCCCGGCAAATCAGCCCGGGGCGACGGAAGAGGCGGCGCGCAACCCCATCGACCCACCCTGCAAACACCTCTCTTCGCCGTGCGAGCGGACCACCGGTACCCGATCTTTGTCTTCGGTGGCCCGCCCGGCGATATACCCTCGCGGGTTCCTCTCTCGTCGACGCCCCGACAGCTTTCGCCGTCGAGGCGTCGCCCTCACGCGGTGGCCTCACGTCGGGTGACCGGACAATTCACCGGTCCGATCACCCGAAGCCTCGGTTAGGGCGGCATCAGGCGCAGATAGTCGCGCATGCGCCGCCCCGGCCGCGGGCGGCGGCCCGGGTCACGGGAATCCTCCCGGACTCGTTCCGCCGCCTCCTTCTGCGAGATGACAGCCTCGCAGAAGGCGGCGATCGCGTCCCAATTCCTGACGCTGTCGACCATCGCCCTCGCGACAGCCGGCAGTGCCAGGTCGGCACCGATAATAGCGACGAGGTCGCGGCGCTGCCCGTCCCAGCCCGAGCATTCCTCGAGCGTATGTTGCGCCGTGTCCTCGTCACTACTGCAATGATGGCAGCCCGGAGTCCACTCCTTGTACACGACCGTGTGCAGGTATTTCCCGAAGCACCCGTGCCCCGTCAACACCTGCACCAGTCGGCAGGTGAAGACCCCGTGCCGCCGCTCCATCCATTTCATCAATACGGGCCGGAAGGCTTCAACGGTGTATCCTGCCCCGGGCTGTGACGAGCGTGTCGTCAGCATAGCATATAACGCTCAGCCCGGGGGGGAGACTCCCTCTCAACGCCCAGTCGTAACCGATGTCCCACAGAGTCGGCCCCAGAACCGACCCCTGCGGAACACCGCACGACATGGGCGTCCGCACAATGTCCCCTGCGGGGCTCGCGTAGAGAACACTGCGCCCCTCCAAATAGTCTGCCACCAGCCGCCTGAGGTACGGGGGCACTACATGGAATCGGAGCGCCTCCCTGATGCAGCTGAATGGCAGACTATTGAATGCGTTGGCGATGTCCAATGACACCGCCAACAGCACTCCTTTGCCGGCGACAGCCTCCGCGGCCGTCTGCCTCAGGCGTAGCAGGGCCCCGATGGTCGAACGCCCCCTCCGAAACCCAAATTGAGCGTCCGACAGATCGGTCCCCACCTCCTCCAGGTGCCGGACGATGCGGGCAGCGAGGACACGCTCCAGCAGCTTACCCACATCGTCCAAAAGCACAATGGGCCTGTAGGCCGACGGCGAATCCGGGGGCCGTCCCGGCTTTGGCAGGAGAACCAACCTCCCTTCCTTCCAGCACTCAGGGAACTGTCCAGACGTCAACATTGTATAACCTGCACAATCAAAACTATCGTTCTTAGAATGACATTCAACAAAATCTTTTTTGAAACTTTATTGTGTATTATGTGTTATTTTAATCTGTTTTTGATTTTCACAACTATCTTTAACCTTCTAGTCTATTTTAAGTTAAAAATTGACAACTTGTTGAAGTGAAAGTTCTTTATCGGCGTTAAAAAAAAATTTACCGTCACATTTTTCCGTTACGGCCATCTTGTTTCGAAGGGAAACTTTTTTGCGCACATGAGGGTAGACTTTTATAGATGAAACTCACACGAGGAACGCGACACGCCTGAGAGAGAGAGAAAGAGTACACACGCTATTGGTTGATGTATTGTAAAATAGATTTAAAAAATAGTTTGCCAAAGTTTCACTTCTGATATGTGTACTTTGTACGCACGCATATTTTTTTTGTTACCTTTCTTCATCATAGCTCCTTCACATATATTTGATTCTGAAATTAAATTTAATTAGGAAATAGAATTGAAATTAAGAATTTAAGAAACAGATAGTAGTCTGTAAACGGACGATAATTTTACGTGATAACGTCATAAGAAAACATTGATGAAAAATATCATACTTTATTATTTTATTTTATTTTATTTGGGAGACCAACAGCTAATAGCAACAATATAAGTGAAATAATTAGATTTTTGAAGCCAATAATAGGTCTCCACGCTTATGTAACAGTACACAAACAAATGATCTGAATACATGAAAGCTTAAAAATAAATAAGTAAAACGTAGTTATTAATTAAACGATAATAAAAATGAAAATAAAGTTATAAATATTTTTTAAAGAAGTCTAGACTAAGCATCCGTCTTACCGGTTCCACCTTAGTTACAAATATATCAAAGTTTAGTGTTTTTGTTTGACTATTTAAAAAGTTGCTCGCTCGCCACAAAAATGCATTCTGACGATAGTTGGTAAGCGCCACTGGGAGATGAATTGGTGTATAGTGTCTGACAGATTTTGTTGGTATATTAAATTTAATTTTTGATAGAAGATTGGGACTGTCGATCTTCCCCGATATTATATTTAATAAATATATGATATCAGCTATCTGACGACGTACGACTAATAGCAGTAAATGATATTTGGCACATGTCTCTAAATACCTTGTTGATTGATAACTATGTTTAGCCTTATAACATAAATACTTAATAAACTTCTGTTGAATATTTTCTATGCGTGAGATATAGGTATTATATCTCGGATTCCAGACTTGACTATTGTATTCAAGTACGCAGCGAACAAACGTACAGTAGAGTATTTTTAATGTTTTAATTTCATTGAAATCCGCTGATATTCTCATAACAAAACCCAACATTTGTGCAGCTTTCGCAATTATAGAGTCTATATGTCCCTGAAAAAGTAGTTTAGAGTCATGAATGACACCAAGATCTCGAATACTCGATGATATGAATTGAATAAACATAAATAATGAAAACCGTATAAACTTTTCACTTCACTTTATAAATACTTCACGTCAAATTCTTAAAATGTAAAAACTCTTAGGCAGATCGTGATTCTCTATCGTTTATTCCGTACAGAGAGTACGGCATAATCAATAGCTCTTGCACGCTAAGCTAAATAGCTCTTGCACGCTAAGCTTAGGCGGCACGTGACTCTTTTTCGTACGTGCAACCGACGTTCATCGATTTATATCTTATAAATTATCACGTCAAAAAAGCAGATGAAGTTGCGCGAGTCAGCTAGTTATTCTTATATTTTAAACTTATTCTAAAAGTTTGATGGGAGTTATAATCTAAGGAGCGATGGATTTGTCATAATTTCGTCGCAATAACATTTTATGCTTACTTATAAAGTAATAAATCACGATAGTAAAATTCCTTATTCGATTTCGATTATTGACGTAATGATTAATTATGATTTGAACGACCATTTAAATAACTTTATCATATAATAGCGACTATAATCTATAGGTATAATCTACAAAAGCTTAATGAGTTTATTTGTTTATGTGATTATTTGATTATACACGCTAATCTCAATTACCATCGCTCCAATAAATATTCTATTTATGGGATATAAAGAAAAATTAACTTGTGATATGTAAAATAATATCACTGGTAGAGAAGAAAAATTCGAATTAACTCCTTATACCAACCGGTTTGACTAGCATAGTACCGTCAATTTCCCTCCCATTTTATCGGAGACTCGGCAGTGGGTCGTACAAATATGCCTTTAAATGACAATAATTGAGACAACTACGTTTAAAAAACCGATTTAACTACGTTTAAAAAACTGAAAAGTACAAAATAACTTATAATACTATCATTTGTATGTGCTATCTATTGATAGGTTTGAAATCGATGCCAAGCCCTAAACAAATTATAAACAGTTTAGGTAGGTACTTACTGTCATGAAATTCCTACACTAAAGATACCGATACCGGCACCTCCTTTTTTGAAGTCGATTAAAAACATACTACACAGGTGGAGCTGAGATGTAAATACAAATAGCCGATGGTACAAAGAGTGACTTGGACATAAACTTTTATTACAGAAGAAGAAGTAAGATTACGCGAAAAGCGTAAAAACCTAAGATATTAGGAACTATTTACATATATTAGGACTGATTTTGATAGGTTTGATACAGATAACTGATGTTACAAAAAGTCACGGAGAAAAGATGATGTTCTGCGACAAAAAATTAAAACACATAAAATGAAAGACTAAGCTCGGTTCTCTTTCATGAAAATGGTATTAGGTAGTTGTCTCTCTATTTACAAGGAAATTCTTAAATTAGTTTTGTTATTTTTAATATATTTTATGTTTTGTTTGCGAAAAACATAGAAATATTATCTTTTCGCAAATTCTGCGAACTAAACAAACACTATATTTTTATACCACATTTATTGGACATTTATTGGACATTCGTTGAAAACAGAAGTATTAGAGTTGTGTAGAGTCAGTAGTATTAAATGATTTCGGATGGTATTTTATATAGATTATACTACTATATATAACCCTCTACTAGGTGGACTGACGACATCAAGAAGATCGTAGGAAACCGTTGGATGCAGGTGGCAAAGGACCGTTGCGAATGACATTCTTGTGGGGAGGCCTATGTCCAACAGTGGACGTTTACAGGCTGATGGATGGATGGACTATATATAAAAGACTCTGTAAGTGCTAAAATGTAGCAAATGTGAATTAACATTGCTATACAAATTTCATTTTCTCCAAAATTTCCAACGGATATTTTCATTAAGGTTAAAGACTTTAAAGTAAGTTTTTTACTTTCATTTCAATATATTTAGACTTTAAACTTTAAGCTCAATAAAGTAAGAATGTAATTAAATGCAATAATTTTGTTGTTTTTTTTTCTTTCAAAAATAAGTTTAGATCAGCCTTTTTAACAGATAGACTATTATTTATCACGCTATTTCCCACAGACAACCAGACAGCATTCTCTATAAAGTTTTATGGATTTATATCGTGAACAACTCATTGAATTCTTGAGATTTCATAAGAACGTCTATCGGGTCAGCTAGTTGTAAAATAATACTTAACTACCTCTTTTATTTATTGAAGCCTACTGATGTAACTGCCAGTGATGATTCTGGGTTCTAATTCTAGGTTATTTAAAGAATTAGTTGTTATTGAACTTACAACTTTACTCGTCGAAAGTAAACGTTTTGTGACACTTTGTATTCTTATTCCGTCCACACACGAAATAACTAACTACATATCGTATCACAGTAACGACTATACATATTACTGAAAGCAGTAATTAGCACATGTTTAATAATGCTTTTAGAGGTTTATTGCAAAGGGTTTACGAGCGCGGCAATGGATACCCATATTAACTTTTACATTCTATGTGAGTAATATCATGAAATGTAATGCTATTCAGTATAATATGTATTATAAAATTTTGTGTTCATTATTACCCGAATAAACGAAAAGGTTTTTGTTTCTATATGAAATATATCTAAATATATATAAATTACGTGTCACGTTGTTTGTCCGCGATGGACTCATAAAGTACTTAACCGATTTTAAACAAATTTGCACAGCATGTGTAGTTTGTTCCAACTTAAAAGATAGGATAGCTTAAATCTCAATTTATAGTAATATTATTTTATTGCAAATTATTTATCTAATATTTGACAGTCAAAATCATATGTTTTATCAAAAGGATTTTAAAAGATGGCGGCATCTGTTGACTGGATTCAGTAAGTATTTAATAGATGGCGCTATGTTAAATGTACAAACGCTTCATATAAGCTAAAATTTGTTAGATTAAACAAAAAGTGTTACTCAGGCTAACCTAAGCCACAGCAACGCGTGGCCCGGTCTGCTAGTCTTAATATATATAAACTACGTGTCACGTTGTTTGTCCGCGATGGACTCCTAAAGTACTTAACCGATTTTAATCAAATTTGCACAGCATATGTAGTTTGATCCAACTTAAAAGATAGGATAGCTTTCATCTCAATTTATAGTCGCAATATTATTTTATTACAAATTATTTGTTTAATATGTGACAGTTACGATTATCTGTTATATCCAAACGATTCTAACAGATGGCGGTATCTGTTGACTGGATTGAGGAAGTTTTAGATGACGCTATGTTAAACGTACAAACGTTTCGTATAAGCTACAAGTTTTTAGCATACCACCACGCACCAGCACTTAGCACGACGTGTTACTGAGGCTACCTTAGCCACAACAACGCGTGGCCGAAACTGCTAGTATTATATATACTCAACTTAAATATGCAGGATATTGTTTTAATAGTAATACATACATACATACATACCATCAAGCCATATCCCTTGCAGGGTAGGCAGAGAGAACAGAGTCCAGAGAACTCTATCCTTGCATACTTCACTCAGCTTCCTCAACAATCATAATTCTCTTCATACACGCTCACTGGTTTCGGAGACTCTTGACTCCACCTTCCTTCAGTATGTGACCAATCTGGTCTAGGTCTACATCCTTAATAGTAATACATTATTATATATCCAATCTTGGGTTCATCAAACAAAAGCAGTTTGCCCACGAGTAACGTATGGGACTGTTTAGTGTTGTCCATTCTTTCGTCACCCTCTTGAGGTTCTCTTACATATAAGCTTTCCCAAGGAAAATAACATGATAAACCCCGCGCTTTGTAGACAGATTGGCGATCGTATTGTGTTATTATAATTATGCAAGAAGTGCTGCCATCAACTTTGTAATCTTTTAACTGATTTTTAGGGCTCAAATATGGGGTTTTTAGAGAGGCATAGGCTTTGGATATAGATTCAGCATTTTCTATTGTTAGTTTGATAGAATATTTAAATGTATTAGTTACAATTTTATTATATCTATACCCAGATATATGCCCGTGTCCTACATTAGCAAATGAATGAGATTAGTAAAAAGTTGTTAAGTTTAATAAGCTTAGACTTAAGCCGAGCATAAGAAATCACGGTAAAGTTCATCAGTAATAAGTAGTAATATCTCATTCCGTTTCGTTAAAAATATATAAGCGACCCCTCAATTCCACTTACCTAAATGACTTAAACTAAAAGCCGTTAATGGGCCTCAATCTCATCACAGGCTTATTATTGTTGATACAAGTGTATATTTTTACTAACAGTATCTAATATAAATATATTGGATTATAGTTAGTAATATAAGAGTTTTTAAGTGCATATAAATAATATTAACAAACAGTAAACACTATTCTTTAACAGATGGCAAGAAAATATCATCATTACCTTTAGAGATTTACCCAGTCCCTAAGGGCATCGGTCTGACTAAACTAACAAATATTTTTTATTATAGTAAAACTTTTAACTTTAGCTATAACTCTATAGACGTCTATTACTTTTTCCCATTGAGCCGTAGCGATAACTTTTTAACCCCAGTTGACGTGGGGTGAATAACTCGCGTTGACAGTTGTAAGGGGTTCGCGGAAAGTTTTCTCCCCTAACGCTTATTGACCTCTTACCCTAAGAGAAAATGCATTCTCCAACTGCCAGCTGAATATAAAGCCATATCTTTGACAGGGAGATGGAAATTCCAATGGAAATCGACAAAATAGTATTTGCGATATATTTTTGTTAGGGGAATGGAAAAGCATAAATCATTTTTCTATTTTACGATCCCGTGCAATCCATTCTAATCTGGGTCATTTCTATTCCTTCTACATATATATTTGAATTTGGATATAAAAATTCAATGAAGTACATTCTTCATGAAGTTTTGATTAACATAAAATAAAATAATAAATAATATGCACCGTAAAAATGTTCTTTCTTTTAAACTCAAGTATAAAGTTAATTTTAGTTTGCTTTGTTTTGGTTTGAACACCTTGGCACATAAAGTTTTCATTTATGGTTAACTTTCATCGTAGAAATATGAACCAAACAAAAATAAGAATATTTTCTGTTTATTGCCATAGGTCTGATAAAAGTCCACTAACAACAGGTAACACAGCCGCTATTGATGAGAAATCGTAAACTGTATATTAATGTGTCTGACCAGTGTATATTAGGTCAATTTGTGTTAATTTCCCTCCAATTGTAAAAAAAACTTACCCTATGTTGAGATAGTTAAATATTACTGCTTTTCATATGTGTGATTGTGTGCATAATAATTTATTAAAATTTAAGCCAATTGGGTACATTAAAAAAATCAAAAATCGATGACAAAACATAGTATATATCGAATACGCTTAGTAGCGGACGGGCACAACCCTTCAAAATAATAGTTTATCTCATGATCTTGATATTCATCAATAATAAGGAACGCGGATACGGATCACGGAAATTTCACATATACATATATTTTAATTACCTTCTAATCTAAATCTTTTATAATGCTGTTTTTCGTGCGGTGATATATTAGAAGGTTAGAACAATATGTGTAATCATCTTTAATTTTCCCGTAGGCATCAGTAAAAGGAACTAAGAACTATGAGCTGGTGCTCATTTTCATAATGGCATTTGCATGTAAAACTTTAACACCAACTACATTTCGTAGACCCCCTACCAAGCACATTATTTAGCGTGACATGGAAGACTTCTTTATATTTCACATATGTGAACTCTGAGTTGTCACATCTATTGCACGCTTCATGCACACATGCGAAGCGTTGAGGTGATGCTCTACTACCGATATATGAAAATCAAGGACTTTCCAAAACTATTTTCATCACACGGCTCTTATAACATAATATTATCATACATATGTCAAGAGAGAACATTCCTTTAAACGTATTTAAGACTTTTTTTTTAAAGTACCTATTATTATTTTGTTTAAAGTAAGAAAAAAGTTGATTAAAAAAATTGGAGGACGTCCGGAGCCGGGCCGGCCACCGAAGACAAAGATCGGGTACCGGTGGCCCGCTCGCGCGGTGAAGAGAGGTGTTTGCAGGGTGGGTCCATGGGGTTGCGCGCCGCTTCTTGTCGCCGCGGACCGATTTGTCGGGGCGCGACCACATACATGGTCTACCATGCGAAGAAAAAAAAAAAGGACGTCCGGATGTCTTTCCATATGGATCTGTCACTCTCACGACCGTAAAAATTGATGTGTCAAAGTGTTTTCTTTTTAAAAAGCTTCATAATCGCAACGCGCTGTTTTCTTTCGAAAATAGCTTGGTAATTCTTTATCGTTTAATTGCAATTAATAAAAAACTAAACCGCTTAGTCTTATAGTGTATGTATACCTTATGAAAAAAATTGGATTCTTTTACAATGCTTGCAAGCTATGTTTTGCGCTACGTCGAGATTGGCACGAGATTTCAAAAGTATTTTTTTCTTTCATTTATGACATTGACTAATATTAATTGATAAAAAAATAATACCTATAAAAATTATGAGGCATGCACTTTTGGGTTTTCCAAACTATAAATAAAATGCATTGCTGAAATGGAAGTTTGTATAAAAGAAAATTTCAAAAATAATACCAGGGCTAATTTAAAATATCTCCTAATATGAAAAATGAGTGAGCGAATGATATAGAATAATGTAAGAGCTCTATAATACACTGACTAAACAATGACAGATCGTCAATTTGACATTGACTTCTAATCACCCGACGTTTCGAACATTTTAGAGGGACTTTTGACGGGAATTTGAAAACGTCATGTGGTGCTCTTGTATTATATTCGATATCTTAGTGTTTTAACGTGTTATATTAGATCATTTTGATGGCATTTTATGTAATGTGATGTGCGGAAATACTGGGATGTAGTGAATATCATATAAAAGTGCTTTACAACGTTTTCGTTTTCCCATCAAAATTCCCACAAGATACCATTAACAGTGTGGCCATTGCACTGTTAATGGTGACAATTTGACTTAGACAACGACTGACTTGAAAGACTAAAAACGTGAAAATATTTATAACTTGACACTGGCATCAATAGCTCGTATATGTAGCTGATTGCCAATACATAAGAAGAAGAAGAAGAACATTTTAGAGCATTCACAGTCACAGGAGTAATGAACTAAATTTTTTAATTTTTAGACTAAGAAGAATTTAATTTTTGGATTCATGAACTCTGCAGATAACATTATTAATAAAATAATAAAATTTCTACTTCGTTATGATCTGTCTATGCACAAGTCTATTATTATTATAAATTCCGGTAAAAGGTAATAACGGCATTTTGTATGACATTCATTTGTCATTAAGTATGCTGAGATAGTTCCACTTTGAAAAGCTCCGACAAGATACTTAGGTGTACAAATGACTTGTGCAAAAGTGAGCGAATGTGACCTCTTGACCTATTTCGGGTGTCATATTTTAGCGAAAACTACTTGCTACTGGCTTCTATCTAAACAAAATTTAGATGTTGAAGTTTTAAAATATCGGTTACTCGTAATAAATCAGATTCATCCATATAATTACAGAATCAGAATTCAAAGTATCTCCTCTAAGTACTACGTCCTAGTTGTTAGAATTTAATTTTTAGTTTTATAACGTTGTAATGAAGAAACTTTAATTTTAAATCTTAAATTGAAATATCAATGTTTGATGTGACTCAAGTTTTAAGTAACACCTAAGGCAATTTAAACATTAATATTACATTTTGAATGACACGATATCAACCAATCGTTAATTTTATGTCATATTGATTGCTTTACATCTAAAATTAAGGTTTCAGTGCTAAAATGGACTGTTAGTTCTTATTTGTGCGTTCAATTTTTAATTCCCCCTACAAAAGTATTACACTCATCCATAGATACATATATTAGTATACTACTGTAGCGGCCAGTAAAAGAGGCATTGATGGAAGAACGTGTAATTGCGAGCCAAGGTGAAGCCGAGGCACTCATACGTAAATCCATCAATAGCTAGTTGTGGCCAATATTACTTTTCTCAAATAATACGCAGAAGTTAAAACTAAGTAATACTAAGAAAAATTGTATACATGACAAACAACGAACAACATTTTTCACGTGCTAAATGGTTTTTTGATTTTTTTTTTCTTTATCAAACAGGTGTCTTTTCAAGCAAATTTTTCAATTCGAAATTTAAATAAAACTCTGATAAGTTTCCTATTTGGGTGTCATGTTTTGGAGTAATAAATCGTTCCATTTTTAAAATACACGATAGATATGAATTTACATGTATATTTATTTGGCCGCTAAAACACGACCGATATGGATTTTCTTACATTTTTTGCTGGCTGCTGCTCGTATGTATTTGGTCAGTAAAATAATTTCGATTTATCTCGAAGAAGGTTGTCAATATAATGCTCAAATTTCTAAGCATGTTTGAGAAAATAAAATTAAAGTACATGTTCGTAGGTAAAAATAAGCCTTTTACTAAATTCTTGTGAAATTATGCGGCATGGTCGGTAACGCGATAAAATCCGTAAATATAATCTTATTTTATAAATATAGTGCCTATAGTAAGGCTATGATTTTATATTGTTGTCTATCTGTTTCTTTATCTACCTATTTGTTTGTCTATCTATTTGTTTATGCTAATCGCCGTAACGACTGAATTAATCTTGTAAGATTTTCCCTGGCAGATAGCGGGTACTGTAAAAAGTACACTTTTTTTTTATTGCTCTTAGTGGCAAACGAGCAAACAGCACACTTGATGGTAAGTGTTACTGCCACCTTTGCCATATCAGTGTATAGCTACGCAGCTGCCTACCAAATAAAACCCCAAACCCACCCAATAAGTTGAGCTTTCGGCTCTCTCGCTCACCGAACGAAGCACAGCAGCACATTGCTACTGCTCAGACGTCGATTTTCTGCGAGAATGTAGTACTACCCCGGATGGACAGACCCGCGGCTGTAGACAGAAAACTGTCAACAGCGTGGTTCCTACCACTATCGATGACTCAAGATATCAAGGGTTTCAAAGATGAGAATATTATCTAAATTGCATTATAGTATAAACATTAATTTGCAAATATATTTCATTAACAATATTTTTTTGAATTCGTGATTTTTTTAAATGAGTAGTGTAAAGTTACATTATTAATTTTTTCTTCTTGATAGATTCAAAGATCAAGGATCCAAGTCGGATCCAAGTTAAATCCATATTTATAAAGAGCCTAGTTGACTAATTCATAATCGCCGAGCCGCATCTACTGAAAATAGACACATCATTTTGGCAGTATTTTTTTGTGACTTAGAAGGATTTTTATGAAGTTATACTCCAAAAACAGTGAAACGCTACTGCGTTGTTTAGGCTACTGCTTAAGAATAAAACTATCTATTGTCTGTAATTCAGTATAAATAAATTAACATATGTTTCAGCAATTGTCAATTTTCATCCTCTAAAGGTAGTAAAATAGAAGATTCAATTTTGCAGTGCAACTTTTGATTGGTGTCTTATTCAATTAAAAATTAGTACAAATGAGTACTGCACAGCGTCTCGCTTAAAAAGGAAATTTCTGAAAATCAAGCCCTCATAGGATAAATAGGCAATATATCCTCCCTAAAGGTGCAAATATAAGTTGAATTATTTTTGACATATTTCACTCTATAATATAAATAATGAAAATTATATTTAACGCGGATATTACATATGATTTGAACCCTACCTAGTTATGACATACAAAAGATATCTAAGGACACGTTCAGAAACATTGAGATAATTTGATTGTATTCAAGTCCAATGTACACTAGTATCATTAAATGGACGTGCCAAGATACATTGTTTTAACTGAAGCAACCACGTCGATAGTAAAACTTTTCCTAAGAGAAATATTACTACGAACTTCATTTAGAACAAAGAGATTGCTAACAACACTTTTCTAAATGAGGTAAGTGAATCAAGTCCACCAGTCTGGCTCGAATGGGGTAGCCGGGGCTTCGTAGCCGTCAATTAGACACATCGAAGATTTATAATGCTATCTATCTTGTTCCTTGTACAACAGCCCGGACCCAACCGGACTAACGGAAATTGTTTTTCAAAGGGTCGTTTTCAAAGCGCTATTTTTAAAATAGACGTTAGTAAGGTAAAGCAAAATAAATGGCGTGTTTTCACAAAACAACGTACACAGTACAGGATGAGATGTTGTTGTTGATTTATGTACGTGATTATAGTTTGACAACACAAACTTTTCTAATACTAGTTTTGTGATTTACAGCAATTGCCTAAAAGTTGATTCGATAAAATGTGTTGAATATTTTCAGAAGATCGCTCCCTATTCATTGAAGTTTGTGACCTGTGAGGACAAGGGAAAGCTCGTGAATGCAATCAAACTTTCTTACACGTTTTTAATACAACTTTTCGTAACAAAGATATTGATATATATACCTATCAACTTTGAGCTTTAATAAATACGTAACACTTTAATCGATTAAAATATTATTTATTTAAAAGTACCGAACTAATATATTATTATTATATCGGGGAATTAATATATCGCGGGTTACTATGGAATTAAAATAACATAACTTTGGCGTTTTATATTTTTATGGACTTTTACTAAAAAGTTTATTATGTATAAAATTAATAACTTAAAAAAATATTGAACGATATTAATTTAATATAACATTATTATTTCAGTATATTAGAAAAATGCATATTATAATAATATAACAAATTCCAAGTAGATGAGTCAAGTTCAAGCAGATAAGGAAACTAAATCTATAAAAAGAACCACAGAAGTAACAGCTATCATTGAAACGATTTAGTTAATGAGCACGGGTAAATATACTGCTTAATATGAATAATCTGTTGGCACTCCGTAAGGGGAATTTATTAATTCGTAGTCAAGAGTATACAGTATATCTACATGTAGAGTATCTGCACGTATATTATGACTATGTTAGTTATAATAAATAATAATTTATTGATAGGGAAAATATATAAGCGAGATAAATTGAACTGGCAGAGTAATGCTGAATTTCAAGGACCGGTATCCTTACTACATAAGACACTACTTAAATATATGGATAGTTAAATTTTGGTAGGACCACGCTGTTGAACGTCTCTGTCTACAGCCGCGGGCCAGTCCGTCCGGCGTAGTAAGTACCACACTCTCGCAGAAGATCGACGATTTTATAATGGCATGTGGTATTGCGCTTCATTCGGTGAGCGAGAGAGCCTGAAGCCCAACTAGGTGGGTTTGGGGTTTGTATTGGTAGGCAACGGCCTAGAGAGATACCCTTGGTATTACAAGTTTGGCGGCAGAGACATTTAACATCAGGTGTGCTGCTTGCTCGTTTGCCGACACAAGCAATAAAAAAAAATTATAAAACTTTAGATTTTGTTTAATACAATAGCAGCTGTGTGGTAGCGGCTACGAATACTACCAACCCGTACTTTGCTCGTGGATGTCGTAAAAGACAACTAAGAGCCTTATAACGACCTGGGCCAACTCCATCTGATGCCGTTTGGTCAGCAATTACATTTCAAGGAGGGTTGACGTCTGGTAGGTGGCCGGTCATAAAACTATTGCCAATAACTTCTACAATATGTACTATGAAAAAAGAGTACATATTGTATCGACTCCAAGTAATTGGGATAAGAGTAGGAGAATGATGAATGATGACAATAAGTTTACTTTAATGCCGGGCACTTCCTAGTATTATTTTGTATTTCTCTTGTAGTTGAATTGTATTTTTTTTTAATTGTATTCTTTTAGAGAATTAAATCATTAACCGTATAGGATGTATGAGTACATATGTGTGTTAATGTGTTTTTGTGTATGCGTTCAAAGTTATCAACAGTTATTTTAATACGTAATATTTATATATGTATTTTATACAAAACTATGAATAACATTAATTGCTTTAGTCTAACATTATAGAGAATTGTTGAAATCAATATTTTAAGTATCGATACGATTTTATTTCCTTATGTGGTGGGTTAAGAATACAAGGTGTCGATCTTCAATACTTTCAGACGGAAGGCGTAAACCAGCTAAGGCTTCGCCAGCTTTGTGGGTGTCTTGGCTTATGCCGAATGTGAACCAGCACTACGTTCCGTACGGAGCATCCGTGTCGGCAAGGTCCCTGACCATCCGTCCCGGGGCTCACTTGTGGCGACCACAAAGTACCATAGCGGGCAGGGTCATACGCGGATAACGCATGGTGATGACATAGAGAGCGTGCCTATTGGCAGAAACTCCCCCGTGTAACTCGGAGAAGGCGGGTATCGACGACACTGGAAGGGGCGACGAAGTTCGAAAGAAAAAACAGTTATACATGTAGCCTACAAGTGGGCGTCGGCTCCAGTCGTATCAGACTTTGAGAAAATGTATAATATATGAATAAATCTACAAATATTCACAAAATTGAAAACTATAATGATATAGCTCATTAAATAATATTATATAAATAGTGAAATAACAAAAAGAAATAAGTTATTTGATAATGTAGCCGTGTCTTTTGATATACGAAAGTCTTTGAAGTGTAATGATATTTATAATGTTATACTCAACGTCGTGATCGTAAAACTAAATTGAGAAGTAATGGTAGTTAATAAAATAACTGTTCCAATTTTTTTTAAAGACTTGCTACTCACCCTGCACTTTTTTTTTTTTGTGTCTACCCGGACTGTGGGTGAGCGCTGAGGGCTCTCAACCCGTAAACACCCTGCACGAAGGAAACAATCCTTATATTGCATAGACATATTACAACACAGATTCAAAACAACACTTTGTGGATAGCACAAAACACTTTCTTTGGGTGGAAATCGAACCAGCGGCACTTGCATGGAAGGTCGCTATTTTAACCACTACGATATCTGTGCAGTGAGATCATTATCAAATTTAACATCAGTAATATTTCTAATGTTGTAAATGTGACTTCATAATTCTGTGTGGGTGAAGGATTATTCTTTCTTAATTGAAAAGAATATACCATACAATTTCTTTGGAGTTAGAACAAGATATGGATCTTGTCTGGGGATATCGTAAAAGACAACTAACGAATATAATATATGACGTAAGAGTAACAATAGGTAATGATGTACTAGAGCAAGTGGATGAATTTGTATATCTTGGATGTGGATTTAGCCGAGATGGACGGTACACCACTGATATAGAGCGAAGAGTGAATGCGGGCAATAGTGAACGGAGCGTTGGGTCAACTTCTCGGCAGCCACCACCTCAGCCAGAAGGCACGTGTAGCAATACATAACGCAGTGCTTGTCCCAACATTACTGTATGGAAGCGAGAGTTGGGTATGCAGAAAAGAGTATGAAAGTAAAATTAATGCGGTCGAAATGCGATCTCTTCGGAAAATCTGTGGAGTTAGGCTGACCGACCGCATTCGTAACGACGACGTAAGAGAGCGAGTAGGTATGAAAGAGAGTATTGGTGTAAAGATGCGAAAGGGAATGCTCCGATGGTTCGGACATGTGGAAAGAATGCCGAACGAACGCCTGGTTAAGAAGATATATGTACAATGCGAAAGTGGAAGGATGTAGGTACCGAGGGAGACCGAGACTAACCTACCTAGACCAGATCGGTCATGTACTGAAGGAAGGTGGGGTCAAGAGTCTCCGAAACCGGCGAGCGTGTATGAAGAGAATTATGAATGTTGAGGAAGCGAGTGAAGTATACAGAGATAGAGTTCTCTGGCATTCTGTTCTCTCTGCCTACCCTGCAAGGGATATGGCGTGATGATATGTATGTATATATATATATATGCTATATAGTGCAAGAGCAAGAGAATAAAATCTCGAAATATAACCCTATTCCAACTTGTCTGACCAGTGTGATGTTGTAGGTCAACTTAGCTGTCGCTGTGGACGAGGCTAAAGTCCAGGAGTGAGATGAAGCTGGCCATCGGAAACAAAGATTGGGTACCGGTGACCCGCTCGCAAGGCGAAGAGAGGCGCTTTGCAGGGTGAGTTTATGGAGCCGCGCGCCGCCTCTTCCGTCACCCCGGATCGATTTCGCGGGACGTGACCATGTCCATAGTCCACCGCAAAAAAAAAACGAGTTAGATGGAGCTGAATGACTTCTTCTAAATAAATAGATGAATAAATTAATATCTAATGTTGCTGCCTTACTTAAATATTACCGTACTTAAATTGATAGGGGAAATTTAACAAGTATATTATGAAATAATAATGTCACTTTATTATTATTTTTCCACATATTTCACGTCATTACAATTGATACGAAAAAAAATTACCAAAATATCCAACGGTAGTGACAAAATATAATAGTATAGCCAGGTACATAAAATTTATGAGACTGATAAAACGCGGTCAAAATTCGACCCAAAGGTGTCATTCAACAGCTCGGTGCAAGAATGAGTGGCCAAGTTCTTCCGAACTTCTGGTTTTATATTCGACTGTCGTAATAAGGAACGCCGTCAAAGTTACTATTGCTGAGAACGCGTTGATAATAAAACAGGAACAGCCATTTATGATTCCCAATAGCAAGTTTCAGAATGAATTGAAGTAATTGGAAGTGTGAAAGATTTCTTCAGAGTTTTTACTTTGTTATAAGTCTTGATCTTAAAAACTATTGGACTAAATCCAAGAGATTTTAGTCTTAGTTATAAAGTAACAATGCAGAAAAGTTTATACTTAAGCTTTTTAACTGACAGCCTGAAAGTTAAACTATAATAACAGGTTTTGACTTGAAATTATTACTTAAAAAATGTTCCAGTTCCCGTCAATGAATCTTTTTCTTTAAGAACGCTAACATTCGATCTGCAATTCAAATCACAGTATGTCGAAGCGTGGAAAAAGATTAATAAATTACTAAACAATCATTTACAGATACCTTAATATAATTTTATGTACTTAACATGAGTGAAAACCTCATTACTGTGACTATGTATATGCCAAAATAAATTTAAAAAAAAGATCTTATAAAATACGTTAAAATAAGGAGTTTTAAGCATGAGTGCGTAGATTCTTTTTTAATTAATAAAAGTGACTTTTGCGTGGTCTGGGTTCTTTTGCACGCCTCATAAGCGCAGCGTTAAGGTGATGCTCTACTCTCGATATATGAAAATCAAAGACTTATCAAAACTAAAAATAACTGTATTTTTCTCACACTGCACTTATAGGATAATATTATCATACGTACATCAAGAAAAAACAATCGTGTAAACGTATTAAGTATATTTAAATCAATGCCTTCTGTGACTTTGGCACCGGCACAGAGTGTATTTAACCTCAGCAGCCCACCCGGTAGTGTGCAGAGTATTGTATGAGTGCATTTATATTCTTATTTTTTTTTTTATCTGCATTATAGTTAATTAATTTCAAAAATATATTATTCACAAATAGTTTATACTGAAGTCAGGCTTACAAGTACGTACGAGTAAGAATACTATTATGTCACCATTTCTTTACCTCCCATGAGTTATCGTCGAATGATGATTGAAGGACTGAAACAGGTAACGCAAGGAACACTCAAAATAAAGCTATACCAACCCGGGTGACCAGCATAGTATAATCTCTCAACACCACTTTGAAGGGAGCTCAAGTCCAGGAATAGTCTTATTAGCTAAAACGATGATGAATTTATTTAACACAGAGCTACGTGAATCTATGAGAGGAACTATACTTTTTAGATATTTTTAAAAGGCTATGTGAGATAATTTCAGTTATATCGAAGTAAATCAAATATAATCGAATCGTATCGAAAAACTGGCAAGTAATATTAATATTATACCTATTTACCCAAACTTGCGAAGAAGATAGGTATTTTTTTTATTTCTCGTGTAAACGAAATATATATACTTATTACAGGCATCATATAGTAAAATAACAGGAATGAAGAAATACAACTTTTTTAATATAAGTAACAAATGATATCTCATCGATTATTGCTGACAACAACTGTCAATTTATTTGGCGTTTCTCCAATAAGCAGGACAGTTATTCCACTGACTTGTTTCTTTGCTTGTTTTGTTCTCTTTTGATAAATTGGCAGGTTGGATCATTATTTTACTTTTTGTATTGCGAAAAATGAGATTTTCTCTACAAAGTAATCTGAAAACATAAAATCATGCTCTCTCCATAAATATGATAAAATAAATGTTCTATAGAATTATTTATCTTAATTTTATTATTAAATTTTATCTGTGTCACGTGTAATAAATAAATTTTAGTTATTCTGTTAAGCATTGTCGGCAACCCAACAAACAGAACGGTGTACTGAACAAATTAATATATATAATATATATATATACAATTCCTCTAAATCGATCGCAGCGCCACCTACCGGTTTCTAATGAATATTTTTAGTGATATATAACCATGTTCGGATTATATATTGAATTTCTATATTAATGAAAAGGTTTGACGCAGACTAGGTAAGAAGAGTGGCTTATATGGAAAAATAGAGTTTCCTGAGCATAATAAAAAACGTTATTTATGCACAGCTCCAACAGTCCATGTATAAAAGAATTCTATCATTTCTAAATATTATACGTATTTGTGCAATATTATATTAGTATATACACATCGGTTAAAATTTTCTATAAAAGCAAAGTTAGAAACGTAGTTCATATTAGGCTAAGTGACTACAATATTTTTTAACTTCTTGAACATATTTGTTAGGTACTACAACAGAGCACGTAAATTAATGTTGCTGCCATTCCAACTCCTATAATGTTCTCTGTGTCTGTGTTGTTAAAATCTTGAAAGAAAATTAAACAAATATTTAATAGGTTTAATTCTTTAAAAAAGGAGATTTTAATAATTGGAAACTGTTTTTGAATGTAATCTGATTTTTGAAGTGAAAACTTCTTTAGGCGCGTTCAGCGTTTTTGGAGGGGTAAAACTTATAGGTTCGCGTCACCGACATGCTAATGCTAATAGTATATCTATAGCTATATGAAAACTTCTTTAGGCGCGTTGAGCGTTTTTGGAGAGGATAAACTTATAGGTTTTTATTTTTATATAAAAATTAGAAAATTATTATTATTTCAATTAGTCTTAAGTTAATAGTTTTCACTTCTATAAGCAGTCCCCATGACTGCCTGTTGTTTTTTTTTTAAGTTCCCTTTATTCGTCTCGGCTTAAATATGTGACATAATATGCCATGCTTATGACATATTATACCATGCAATGATTTAATGTGCATATTGTCGAGCAAGAAACGACGTGAGCCACGGGCAAGAAATGGTATGGTGAATTATATTAGGGGGTCTACTGGTGGTCCCCAAGACTGGCGGACCTTCGTGCGGCGTGCATTAGTCCCCATAGGTCTTACACCCGCAGACGGCGGCGTCGCCGCGATGCTGAGCCGGAGGGCCAGCTGTATGAGGCGTACCGCAGTGCGCGGACTGCCTTATGGCTGGCCATCCAGTCCACCAAGGCCGCGAGTTGGCAGTAGATGCTGGACGGTCTCCACCGTGACCCCTGGGGTCGCCCGTATCGCGCGCAGCCGCTGACGATACGCTCGTCACAGCCCGGGACAGGACACTCGAAGAGGCGGCGAGCCTGGCCACTCTCGGCACCGAGGAGATGGTCAGACGAATCGAGGCGCTGGGGCTCAGGGTGGCCCTAAATAAGACGAAGGCCCTTCTATTCAATGGGCCCCGCGTAAGGCTGCCTATCGGCGCCTCGTTAGTCGTCAACTCATCAGTATCCAGGCCCATATGAAGTATTTGGGAATGGTGCTCGACGGGCGTTGGTGGTTTCGGGAGCATTGCCGCAGGATTGCTCCCCGGTTGGTCGGCGCGGCGTCCGCCCTATCGCGGCTCATGCCGAACGTGGGCGGATCCAGCTTCGAGGGCCGACGGCCGTATGCGGGGCTGATCCGCTCAATGGCCATGTACGGCGCACCTGTGTGGACGAGGTCTCTGACCGTCCAGCACAGGGCTTTTCTGTGGCGCCCACAGAGAGCCATGGCGGTCAGAGCCATCCGCGGATACTGCACGGTGTCGACCGAGGCGGCATGTGCATTGGCCGGAACACCCCCATGGGACCTAGAGGCGGAAATGCTCTCCGACCTCTACCGGCGAGTTAATTTAGCACGCGACGAAGTTGCCCTATCGGTTAGCGAGATAGCCACCTGGCGCGAGGACGCCCGCTGGGACGAATTGCCCGTTGGGTTACGCGGCTGGAGAGGCCTAGACACGGTGTTGTTACCGTTGATGCCCTCCGGCCCGTACTGATGGAATGGATGGAGCGGCGGTACGGAGTCCTCTCTTTTCGGTTGGTGCAAGTCTTATCGGGGCACGGTTGCTTCGGCAAGTACCTGCACACGGTCGTGAGGAGGGAGTCGACTCCGTCCTGCCACCAGTGCGGTAGTAACGAGGACACGGCGCTACATACGCTCGAGGTATGTACGAGCTGGGTTGGGTCGGTGCCGACCTGACGCTACCGGCTGTCGTGAAGCGATGCTCGACAGGGTCAGGAACTGGGACGCGGTCGCTGCCTTCTGCGAGGCTGTCATCTCGCAGAAGGAGGCGGCGGAGCGAGCCCGGGAGGATTCCCTCCTATCCTGATGCCGCCCTAACCGAGGCTTCGGGTGATTGGACCGGGGAATAGTTCAGTCACCCGACGTGAAGCCACCGCGTGAGGACGACACAAGAGGAACCCGCGAGGGTAAACTGCCGGGCAGGCCACCGATAGCTAAGATCGGGTGCCGGTGGCCCGCTCGCACGGCGAAAAGAGGTGTTTGCAGGGTGGGTCTACGGGGTTTCGCGCCGCCTCTTCCGTCGCCCCGGACCGATTTGACAGGACGCGATCACGTCCATAGCCAACCCCTAAAAAAAAAATGGTGAATTATATTATTACTCCGTCACCACATGCCAAGTTTTATGATCAAAAAATATGTTTATTTGTTATCGCATAAGAGAATATAAATGAATAAAAATGAAAATTTTATGAAAATTAATATCAGGTGAACGTTTAGTCATTATGCAGTTTGGATATCCAGTAAACGGTAATAAGCTAACTATGAAAATCTGTACGAAGAATGAACATGTTATAACTTTGATCGAATCTTTGATAAGAAAACCTATAAAAACTAATACCACATCAAAAATGTGTAATTATTTGTGTTATAAAATAACAAAACGAATATTTATCACAAAATTTGTAATAAAATTATATATATAGAAATAACTTAAAATTAGTATATTGTAGAATATAGATTGGAAGGTATTACGTAGACAGAGTTATCAAGTTCTGCATAATTAACTTTGTAAGTAAGTAATCAATTTTGTGTCTATATCTTATAAATTATTAAGAGATAAGATTATAAAGTTTTATGATAATCGATTATCTTAACTGAACTACATAATTAAACAATATTCATAAATGTTATATCTTAATTACAGATGATATTGTTGTTAGCCGAATATCAATTACGTCATATTAGGAGATAAATAATTATGGTGTAGTTAAATTAAGTAGTATTATGCGTGCGGGATTTCTTTCCTTTGCCTGTCCGAATGGACGAACAAAAAATGTAAACGAATCCAATTTTCATAACGTATACAAACACTAAAGACTAATCAGTTTAGTTTTTTTTATTAATTGCAATTAAACGACAAAGAATTACCAAACCATTTTCGAAAGGAAACAGCGCGTTGCGATTATGAAGCTTTTAATAAGAGAAAAACTTCGATACATTAATTTTTACGTTCGTGATCGTACCAGATCCAGAATATTTAATCCGGACGTCCTCGAATATTTTTTTAATCAACTATTTTCTTAATTTAATCAAAATAATTTCTTTTAAAAATATCAAATACGTTTAAAAGAATGTTTTTTCTTGACATAGGTATGATAATATTATCCTATAAGTGCAATGTGACAAAAATACAATCATTTTTAGGTTTAAAAAGTCCTTGATTTTCATATATCGAGAGTAGAGCAAGACCTCAACGCTTCGCTTATGAGGCGTGCAATACGCTCTGATACTATATATGGTTACTTTAGAACACTTTAAAATTAAACATTAATTAATTAATTTAACACTTAGAAAAATCACCAATTCGCCTAGCATCCACTATTTAATTATATTGGGTTCAGCTTTCGAGTCAATAGCCGTCTTGGCATAATGGCCTTTAAAACATTAATCCCTAACCATATAATGCTTATAAAGTTAAAAGACTTCACGTCGTATAAATCTAAGGAGACAACTTTAACGGAGCATCTTCCTTCAGACAGTGCTACTAGTTTGTAGGACACTAATAGCAAGTTGCCGTGCTAGCAAGTCAGCTGATATGTGTCAAGTTGTAGGCGGTTTAATGAGAAGAGAATGCTTGTACAACAAAACGCACTACAATGTATGTACATATTTTACTAATGATTTATACATATTGTCCACAGCTTCTCTCATGCCATAATTCAGGCAATTACGTGCCACTGTAGTTATGTATTTATATCATAATTTTGTTAAATACCATCGAATTGACTGCACAAATAGCGTAGTGTTTAAGACACCGACTTCCGTGCCAGTGCCGTGGGTACGATTCCCACGCAGGACATTACTTTGTGCGATGCACAAAGTGTTGTTCTGAGTCTGGGTGTAATTTTTCTGCGTTAATTGCATGTTTGTAAAATCCCTCGCAATACAAGGTTTATTTCCTTAGTGCAGGGAGGCGTAAAAAAAAAATATTTTAGATATTAATGAGGTTTCTCACAAAAATGTAATATGCATAGAAATTGTTGCCCTGTTTGAAAAGGAAAACCGACCGACCGACAATGATACAAAGATTTTGAAACTTAGCTGTTTATTAAGTACTGTATACATAAAAAAACATATTCGCATTTAATATAATAGTAAAATTATAAACAGGCAATTTAATGATACTTTTATAGCTATTATATATATATATATATATATATATACACATATATATATATATATATATATACACATATATATATATATATATATATATATATATAGGCAGCATATAGGCAGCAGCCTAATTGTATCTTTAGTATTGCTCCATGAGCAGCAGTAACACTTTCTATTAGATTTACTGCCTGCTCGTTTGCCACCATAAGCAATAAAAACAACAGGCAGTCATGGGGACTGCCGATAGAAGTGAAAACTATTAACTTAAGACTAATTGAAATAATAATAATTTTCTAATTTTTATATAAAAATAAAAAATGTTATCGAACATCTAGGAATTGGTTTATCACGCTAGTAAGATAACCTTTAAACCACAATGATACTCATTTCATGACATGAAAGGTTAAATATTAAAAATACAATTAAAAATAAATAATGCCATACTTTTAAATGCAAATATTGATATGAATATTGAAAATATTCGAAAATAAATTCTTTATTGTCATTATTCATTTATCTATTATATATAAAAACACTACTCATAGCTATAGATTATACTATTAGCATTAGCATGTCGGTGACGCGAACCTATAAGTTTTTCCCTTCCAAAAACGCTCAACGCGCCTAAAGAAGTTTTCATATAGATATATTATTAGCATTAGCATGTCGGTGACGCGAACCTATAAGTTTTTCCCCTCCAAAAACGCTCAACGCGCCTAAAGAAGTTTTCATATAGATATACTATTAGCATTAGCATGTCGGTGACGCGAACCTATAAGTTTTTCCCCTCCAAAAACGCTCAACGCGCCTAAAGAAGTTTTCATATAGATATACTATTAGCATTAGCATGTCGGTGACGCGAACCTATAAGTTTTTCCCCTCCAAAAACGCTCAACACGCCTAAAGAAGTTTTCGCTTCAAACATAAATTCCATCATAATCATCACACTTCATATACGTCCCACTGCTGGGCTCAGGCCTCCTCCATAATAGGAGGAAGAATAGCCTATTGTAACACGCTAGTAAGATGAATTGTTACAGGGTTTTATTTCGAGCTTTCTTTCTCTTGCTCGAGAGGCTCTAAGCCTCTTCACAATAAGAGGAAATTGACCATTCTATAGCAGCTTGGACAAACAGGTTGTTTAGGGTATTTGTCGAGTTTCCCTTCTTTTACGTAGATGTTATATGTATATTATATCCCTTAGTCATCTTTTACGTCACCCACAAGCAAGATAGGGAGTGGTGTCAAGTGTCAACTAGTGGGTAAATAAGTTTCAAAAATTACAGTAAAAAATGTATTTTGTTAGGCATCTCTAATATATTTTGTTAACAAGATAAGTTCTACAATTCTTATCGCAATTGAAACTCATTGTAACGCGTCCAATGGCACATTTCTCTGATCAATTCCGATAAACCGCTTGTTTGCAAAACTTCGATATATAACAAGGACACCAATAGTAGTTGTTGTCCAATAGGGACACATTAGTATGCCTGATACACGTATTTGTATCGTATTTCGTGGTGTCTCTATTATCTTTGGCACCGCATTACACAAAATGCACATTTAGGGCAGTTAAACATTGGTTTAATGTGAGCGGAGCTTTCAAACTTAACGAAATAGGAATACCTATTATATTTGTTTAAAACTATTAAAATCATTCTGTTTTAAATCATTCAAAATATCAGGAAGTTAAACTAAAATAAATAAAATGCAAATAGCATTTTATTTATTTCAGTTAAACTTTTGGATACTTTTTTTAAATTTTAATTTGAGGTTTAAATTTTTCTTCAGTCTATATATGTATATACTATTTACACCTCGAGCTTCTAGACAAGTGCAAGGTAATATTTGTATGATATTTAATGATTTTTCTGTTGCCGTCTGATCACGCTGTTGATAATTTTCTATCTGTAGCTGTAAATAGGTACTGCTATTCCGCTTAATACAACAATAGCGCTGTAAATTTACATTTGAGTAGTAGTAATTTCCTACTGTTCTTCTTTTACTGATAGTTAGAACCGGATTTCCAAAACCCACGTTACGGTAGGCGACCTGGTTGTTCCCCCTGTATGGCAAAAGTTCATGAGCAACAGTTACCACTTACCATTAAACTGCTTGCTCATCTAGCACCAAGGTCAAAAAAAAAGTATATGATTGGTAAGCACAACTAGCATGAATATATTTATTAAACTTCAATAAACATATATAAAATGTTACACATAAATGTCAGTTATTAAAATAAATTAGCTAACCCAACGAAAGCTTTTTCTATACAAATAAAATAATAGAATTGCTTAATATCCATAGTAGCGCCACCTGCCAGATCCCATCGCATTACTTTAGTGGTCTTTAGTGGGGAGGCTTACTAATGAAACCAGTGTTTGGAGTGTATCGGTTGAATAGTTTCAATGTCTATAAAGGACATAGAAATAATTTTGTGTTTTATTATTCTAGTAAGGAAGCACTGCATACTTAAAGTATTCAAATCAAACAAGGATCACAATTTCAGGCACGTTTTGGAGGTTCAAATTGATTTGGTATTATAACAGTTACCTACACCTTGCAACGAAGAGACCTCGGCACGTCGCCGACGGATAAAACGCACTGATTGCACAAAGCTCCTTTCAATCCCCTATTATTCGTTATCATTGCAATTCTCTTCCACAGTGCACCCTTCTTAATAACAGTTCGGCAAATCTTATATATTTGGATGCAATCTTGAGCGCTTTATGCTATATTATACTGCAGAGACTACAACAACCATTTTCTTGGTATATAAAACCTCTAACTACTAATTATGAAAAAAACATACTTTGTATTCGCATTCCTATTTGGATAACAGCGGCAATTTTTCCTCTCTTTTTTTATATATCTACTATATTTAAACAGGCAGTGCCATAAAAATAAGCAATTATAATCTCCAAAAGGGTTTCTAATTAATATACCTGTTCCTACTTTAATTAGCAACGAAGAGTTTGTGCATTGTAGAGTTAATTAAAGAAAATCTATGAAAATATTGAGTCACTTTATAGGCTTCATGTTGATATCTGAGGTTATTGTCTCTATATTAATCTGATTTAGTTTTTTTTTCTAATTACATAAGAGCGAGATAACATATTCAATATATGTCTCCAACAATGTTATCATAACGAAGATGCACTATCTAAGGCAATAATATGTCTAAGGCAATACTAAATTCAAAATATGTCTGAAATAAAACTATTTATTTGATTATTTATAAAAACCCGATTACGAAGCGAAAAATGATGTCACAAGTGGAATTCGAACCCACACCTATTGGAAATCCGTCCCAATCGTGCTGCCACTTACACCACCGTGAACTATTGTAGGACATACAAATCGATTGCGACGGATTTCCAATAGGTGTGGGTTCGAATCCCACTTGTGACATCATTTTTCGCTTCGTAATCGGGTTTTTATAAATAATTACCCATACATACATACATATCATCACGCCATATCCCTTGTAGGGTAGGCAGAGAGAACAGAGTGCCAGAGAACTCTATCTCTGCATACTTCACTCGCTTCCTCAACATTCATAATTCTCTTCATACACGCTCGCCGGTTTCGGAGACTCTTGACTCCACCTTCCTTCAGTACATGACCGATCTGGTCTAGGTAGGTTAGTCTCGGTCTCCCTCGGTACCTACATCCTTCCACTTTCGCATTGTATATCTTCTTAACCAGCCGTTCGTTCGGCATTCTTTCCATATGTCCGAACCATCGGAGCATTCCCTTTCGCATCTTTACACCAATACTCTCTTTCATACCTACTCGCTCTCTTACGTCGTCGTTACGAATGCGGTCGGACAGCCTAACTCCACAGATTTTCCGCAGGGATCGCATTTCGACCGCATTAATTTTACTTTCATACTCTTTTCTGCATACCCAACTCTTGCTTCCATACAGTAATGTTGGGACAAGCACTGCGTTATGTATTACTACACGTGCCTTCTGGCTGAGGTGGTGGCTGCCGAGAAGTTGCCCCAACGCTCCGTTCACTCTATTTCCCGCATTCACTCTTCGCTCTATATCAGTGGTGTACCTTCCATCTCGGCTAAATCCACATCCAAGATATACAAATTCATCCACTTGCTCTAGTACATCATTACCTATTGTTACTCTTACATTATTATTATTTATTATTATTTATATTATTACTTTATAAATAATTAAGCATATTAAATGCTAAATTTCATTAATTTGAATATTTATTTGATTTTTAATTGCCCGACATTTCGAACACTATACAACGTTCATGGTCACGAGAGAACCTACCGTGATCAGTCCACAGAACTCAGTTACCAAAATATATTTTAAAATTGTTAATTTATATAATGGAGTACATATAGGTAATACCTCAGTTACCATCTTACCACTTTTACGAAACGTGACCACGACGTTTTACAAATTTTAATGTATGAAACCTCTAAATTCTACGGGCATCATAGATTATAGAACCGAGTAAACAACTTTATTCATAGCTATTATATAGCTAAGAACATGTAAGTAAAAAATAAT
Source organism: Lymantria monacha (assembly GCA_905163515.2). Lineage (NCBI taxonomy): Eukaryota > Metazoa > Arthropoda > Insecta > Lepidoptera > Erebidae > Lymantria > Lymantria monacha. The sequence continues at coordinate 17,866,697 of LR991094.1, read as the reverse complement.
TCCATTTAATTTAATCTATTGTATTATTGTATTATTATTATTATAAACGATAAATATTGGTACATTCCTTTTTCTTTTTAATTAGTGAGTGATTATATAACCGTAGAACTTGAATCTCCTCCTTTTTTGTGATAATAATAAGATATATCTATTATAATAGCGATGTTTTTCCTTCATACGTATGCAATGGACATTATTACCGGATGAGAATATAAAGAAAAAATCGGAACGAGGTTCATTTCCTCATCATATCCGGCCGGTTAGTTGTAAGGACCACAGTTTTACGGAACTGGCCTGCTGAATATGATCTTTGATATCTGAGCCGTCAACATGAGTTATTTACTCATATATTCAGTTTAACCGTAGTCGGGTAAATATACTTATTTTACTTTTATTTCTGATACGTGTCATATGAAATATAGTCTTTATTTATTATTTCTTTTTGTTTTATGCCTTTATTGATATGAATACCTAGCTTTTTTAAAAGTTTAAACATGATATTTTCAAACATGACTTTACGAGCTCAATGCCTGAGTTGAACCATTTCTCTGTGCTGAATTGTAGGAGTGAACTTTAAAATTTAGCCTCAAAGATAGATAAATTCACTTTCTATTACATAAGAAAGGTAACTTAGCAAATAGCCAGTGTGTTACATATTTATCTATAAAATAAGTTGAAATATATGTGAATGGAATAAAAGTGTAGGTATAATCGATAATCAAAATAAATTAAATTATATAAAAAAGATTTAATGTATAATTTTATCTGGTCATATTCATGTTTTATTTGCTCTCTTGCTCATTAATAGAAGCGCAGTAGTAAATTATTACAACTCAGAGCAATTTTCTACGAGAGTTATTCTACCACGGACGAGCTGGTCCATTTACAGCTGTAGACAGAAAACTATCATCTGTCACTAGTAACACTTTGCAACCATATAAAATCATACATATTATTGTACAATAACAATGGTTACTATATTTACTATAACCACGCTTATATATCTATCTGTTCTTAAAAAAATCACATTCAAAGATTGTGTTATATTATATATTGTGTTATATATATATATATATATATATATATATATATATATATATGTCGGTTTGTATGTAACACAATCTTTGAATGTGATTTTTTTTTTGTTTCATTAATTTCAAACTTTGAACACTTATCGAGGATCGATAACAATGCAGAAATTTAAATAGTTATCCTTTCAGAATGATCGTTTATATCCGCGGCTGAGACATTAGACCGAATCGATAGATATCGCTATCCCTATTATCTGCATCGCAATCATATGAGCAAAATCGATTTTGTATTTAGAGTTTCATCATCATCATCATCACAGCCCATAAATGTCCCACTGTTGGGCTCAGGCCTCATTCGTAATGGCAGGGAAATTAACCTACTAGACGCGCTGGTCAGACGTATTGGTATAGGGTTTTGTGTCGAGTGTTTCTTCTCTCGCATAGATGTTATATGCGTTTTATATCCCTTAGTCGTCTCGTACGATCACCCACGGGTAAGATATGGGGTGGTGAATAGTATTCTTACTCCGTCACCACACTGAAATTTAGAGTTTAAATTGAAGTAAAAAGTAAAATATTAATATTAAAAAAAAACTAAAAAACACGCTTTTATAGATAAACAAATTAAAAAGTAGAAAATTATTTTCAATAAATGAAATACATTTCTCGAGATTTTTTAAATATTCACTTTTAGCAATATCTGCGAGTAAAAGATTTATACCAATTGACATCAAGCACCCCACACTGTTTTACAAGAAAATCTATTTACTTGTTAATCAAATGTATTCTTAATTGAAATTTATCACAAATTATGTTCTACTTTTTAATTTAATTATTTATCTACAGAGGCGTATTTTAGTTTTTTTATTATTATTATTTATGTTAACTAATCATTTGAGCACATACTAAAATTGCGCTCTCAGAATTATACATCTCAAAAGGCTTCGTATCATTAACAATACGACGATCACAAGACTACATGCATATTATGGCTTATTAGATACCCAGGTCACATACACTTTTATCTTCTATACGCGGGGACTGACATCTGTTATCTACAAAGAATATTATATTTTGGCAGAGTAATAAATTCTCTATTCTGATATAGTGAAATGTTATGAGTGATATTAAGTAAATACATGAGTAATATTAAGTTAATAGGCAACTTAAAAAAAGAGTAAAATTCTCTTTCGTTGAAATGTTTTGCTTAAATCAATTAATTATTTAGATACGGTTACAGTTAAAATTTGATGAAGATTCGATTTATTTATACCTCACCACTGTCTTCTTCTTTATCTTCTTTTCTTTGTATTGTCAAAATAAGTAGTTAATTATGCAAGCTATGTTTGTCATACAGCGTCAAGTTACAATTTTCTTAACGTCTATAGTCTCTTCGTGTTAGTTTATCTGGCAGTAAGTCAGTAAGTTAAATCGCCGCCATCAACAGTGCTTTAAAAACCACCATAAATATCCGATTACGAAACAAAAAATGATATCATAAGCGGGGTTCGAATCCGCACCTATTGGGAGTCTGGCCCAATCATGCTGCCACTTACACCACCGTCAACTACTGTAGGACATGCAAATCTCGCTTCGTATCATATTTACGTCTTCAAGGTAACGTATGCCATCTACCGGACAATGTTTACACATTGTATAGGCCGCGGAAGTTTTGGGATAATGTTAGGGAAGTTCTGGATATGGCAGAAACCAGTGAACGCGTGATTGTATGCGGAGATTTCAACGGATGGGTGGGGACCAAGCGTCCCGATTATCAGGACGTACTTGGTCCATTTGGTGATAAGAGAGTGAACGATGCAGGTAGGCTCATAGCGGATGTATGCATGGAGAGAAACCTTATTGTGTCAAACACATTTTTCCAACATAAGGACATCCATATGTATACATGGAGAAGTAATGAACAGAAAAGTATAATAGATTTAATTTTGGTAGACAGTCGCCTCCGAAGCAAAATATTGGACGCAAGAGCCTACAGGGGCCCCACAGTCGATACGGACCACTATCTCGTTATTGCGAGATTTAGTGGTCTGTTCAGAAAGTGGAGGCACTGGCGAGAGCGTGTCCACTTCGGAGGGCTTGAAAGAATAAAGGTTGAAAGGTTGCAAGAAGAGTGTGTAAGAGAAAAGTATGCAGAGGGTGTCCGAGAACGGCTGACGATGGCAAGCCAGCCGCAATCGGACATTGAAGAATGCTGGAGAGTATTGAAAGAGAGTATGGTAGACACAGCGAAAGAAGTATGTGGAAGTTCAAAGAAGCATAGAAACACAAATGGTGATGCATGGTGGGATGCGGAAGTGGCAGCTTCCGTAGAGCAAAAGAAGAAAGCGTGGCTGGACTATGTCTCTTCTTTGAATCTGAATGACAGTATGAATGAACAGAAGAAAGAAATATATCGGCAATGTAAGAATGACACCAAGGCCTTAGTGAAAGAGAAACGTGATAGAGCAAGTATGAGTGCAGAAGATAGGCTGACTAAAAACTTCGAGTGTAACACCAAACTCTTTTGGAGGGAGGTGAAGAAGTCTCGGGGTGGTTGGTCAGCCTTCAGAATGAATAAAATAAGGTCTAAAGGTGGTGACATTCTTACACAAACACAAGACGTGTTAAGCCGATGGAGTGAATATTTTGGCGATATGTATGCGGATACTACGGTTGGCGCCGGTGTCGCATGTGGTCTAGTAGATCAACATTCGGCGACGGCGTCCTCCGATGGCATCAGTATGGATGAAGTTGAATGGGCAATAAGAAGCTTGAAAAATGGTAAGGCAGCGGGCATTGATATGGTGTCTGCCGAGATGATCAAGCTTGGTGGCTCCTGTGTCCGGGAGGCGTTCCTGTTGCTTCTCAATTTATGTTGGAGCTCGGGAATGGTTCCCGGGGACTGGAATATCGCAGTCATCGTGCCTTTGTTTAAAAACAAGGATTCACGTTATGACTGCGCAAATTACTGAGCCATAAGCTTGACCAGTTTGGCAGCAAAAGTGTATGGTAAAATTATTGAAAGGAGAATGAGGATGGTGTCCGATGGTTTACTGTGTGAGACTCAAGGAGGTTTCAGGAGTGGAAGGGAATGCATGTATCAAGTGTTCTCTCTGCGCAACATTGTGGAGAAGCATCTGGCCCTAGGTCAGAGGGTTTTCTGCAGTTTTGTGGATCTGGAGAGAGCATTTGACACGGTTGTACGAAAGGAACTTTGGGACATTTGTATGGTATTAACGGTAAACTGCTGCAGGCTGTGCAATCCAGTTACATGGGCTGTAGAGCCTGTGTGCGGCTGGATGATGGAATGTCGCCTTAGTTTCACGTCAATATCGGCGTTAAGCAGGGCTGCGTTCTATCAGCCAGGCTGTTTATCATATATCTGGATAAATGTCTCCAAAGGTTGAACGATATGAATGTGGGAGTCCAGATGGGTGACTCAGTGGTCTCTGCTCTGCTTTATGCAGATGATGCAGTCCTGCTGGCACAGTCAGCGATTGACCTGCAGACCCTAGTCCACACAATGACAGAAGATTGTAAGAAAACGGGTCTACGCGTGAATGTGAGCAAAACCAAAATAATGGTCTTTGAAAGAGATAAAACCAGAACAGATGTAAGAGTAACAATAGGTAATGATGTACTAGAGCAAGTGGATGAATTTGTATATCTTGAACGTGGATTTAGCCGAGATGGACGGTACACCACTGATATAGAGCGAAGAGTGAATGCGGGAAATAGAGTGAACGGAGCGTTGGGGCAACTTCTCGGCAGCCACCACCTCAGCCAGAAGGCACGTGTAGCAATACATAACGCAGTGCTTGTCCCAACATTACTGTATGGAAGCGAGAGTTGGGTATGCAGAAAAGAGTATGAAAGTAAAATTAATGCGGTCGAAATGCGATCTCTTCGGAAAATCTGTGGAGTTAGGCTGACCGACCGCATTCGTAACGACGACGTAAGAGAGCGAGTAGGTATGAAAGAGAGTATTGGTGTAAAGATGCGAAAGGGAATGCTCCGATGGTTCGGACATGTGGAAAGAATGCCGAACGAACGTCTGGTTAAGAAGATATACAATGCGAAAGTGGAAGGATGTAGGTACCGAGGGAGACCGAGACTAACCTACCTAGACCAGATCGGTCAGGTACTGAAGGAAGGTGGAGTCAAGAGTCTCCGAAACCGGCGAGCGTGTATGAAGAGAATTATGAATGTTGAGGAAGCGAGTGAAGTATGCAGAGATAGAGTTCTCTGGCACTCTGTTCTCTCTGCCTACCCTGCAAGGGATATGGCGTGATGATATGTATGTATGTATGTGTGTAATTATTTATAAATACCCGATTACAAAACGAAAAATTATGTAAGTGGCAGCACGATTGGGCCGGACTCCCAATAGGTGCGGGTTCGAACCCCGCTTGTGACATCATTTTTCGTTTCGTGATCGGGTATTTATAAATAATTAAGCATATTAAATACTAAAAAATTTCAGTAATATAAATCATGTTCAGTTAAGTCTTATCAAACAAAACCTAATATAAAGTTATACCACATATTGCTACCGGGTAAAATATGTATGTAACAAATTTTAAAGATTAAAATATAAATGATTATTTCAAATCAAATAAAACCTATAAGGTACATTTAGTGCAAAAAATTGCTATAGTAGCAATGTGTGTTATTTGTAATATCGGACGGAAACTAGTGCGCCAACCTCATTTCATTTGTATTCTATGTGGGTCACATTTCGTACAAACACTGGTAACCTTTGAATTGAATTCGTAATAGCAGCGAAATGTTTCCTTGGCTTATAACGTTATGTTAGGTACAAAGAATATTAGAAGTCAGTTTAAGACTATTCTCATTTATTTCTTCTTGAATTTCGATGAGGCAAATTACTGGGACTCGCCTTTTTTATAAATATAGTAAAAAAACTAAGGTTCAATTTTCATCAAAGAACTTCGAACTAATTTAGTGAATTATTTATTCACTTTTATTTACTTATAACTTCTGTAAAAAAACAAAGGTACAAGATGGACTTAATTACTTAGACATTTTTTTGCCAGTTATTTTCTACGTAACATTATCTTTTCTAAATTTATTTGCCCTTATTACTTACAATTATATTGATGTCATCCATCGTTATTCGTCATCTAGTCGGGTTATAATATACCACGTGAATTAATTAGATTAATTAAAATTATACATTTCAAAGGATCAAACCAAAGGTGAATGAATATTTATAGTTTCTGAAAAATCAACCTTTTAACTACCTAATTATTCTTCTTCCTAATTCTTAATCCTAACTATTATAAGTCTTGAGCGACTAGTCATAGTCGTGGAACTAGATATTCATTTCACCAATCAACCAAAATGAAACCAAGCAATTTATTTGATTCACAAATAAAACTATATCACAACAGCTAACAACAACGCGTTATCTGTCAACATGGCTCACCTATAGAACAAACGAGTCAACTAGTTTCGACGCTTGTTTGACAACGAGACACTATAAACTGAACTAGTGACAATATACTCATCCCTGATGATATATTTGGTATATTTCAGACAATATTACGTATAGGGTGATAGAATAAAAATACTTCTTATCAGTAACTTTATCGTTGTGTAAGACGATTATAGGAAGTAAGCAAGTTATATCACTCTAATATAAGAATAAATCGAAACAAAATGCTAAGTCAGCCTAGCCAGCGTGGTATAATAAGTTAATTTATCTTTTATTATAGAAAGTAGGATATATGTATGTGCACAGTATAAAAAGAAACATTTCTAGTACCTGTGCATCTTATATTTTGAATAAATCGAATACCTAATAATGTTGACATTTATTGCTTTTGAATGTCTTTCTTCGTTTGGACACATTGCCCACAGGAAATATCCATCCAATTAAAAATGAATCTATAGTTCGTTAGTTAATTTTGCTATTACTTAAGAAGGCTGTAAGGTATCATCATCATCATCTCATCATCTCAGCTCATGTATGTCCCACTGTTGGGCTCGAGCCTCCTCCAAAATAGGAGGTAAATTGACTTACTATACCGCGCTGGTCAGACGTGTTGGTATAGGATTTTGTTTCAAGTTTTCCATCTCTTGCTTGCTTCCATAGATGTTATATGAATTTTATATCCCTCAGCCGTCTCTTACGATCACCCACAGGTAAGATACGGGATGGTGAATTGTATTCTTACTCCGTCACCACACGTATATGTAAAGTATATAGTTCTATAAAATATAACGAAAAATCTATAGGCGCAAAGCTGTGATCGTAATATATGAGAATAATGATACCTAGTTGAAATATAATTTACAAAACGTCATACTTTGGGAACCAAAGGTTGCCGAGTTAGCCCAAAATTTAGAGATAAATATAGCTCTGCATGCATGGGATACTTGATGAATTCATATCACCATGCCGTCCGTGGCGACAACAGGTTGGCAAGCCATACGACCTGTTTTTGCTATTTCAGCACTGGCATCATCCAGAGGAAAATTGCCTTTTGTTCTATTTATTCTTTCGGGTACCCATTCCTTAGTGTGAAGTTCTGAAGCACTCCAGGACGTCTTACTTCGAGACGTCATTGCTCGTTGGGCAGTCCGGCAGTCCGGCCGGTACGGGTATGCGTGCTTACGCCCCTCTGTCACCCCGGACGGAGTGGTGCGAGAAGAGCGCCGACCATAAACCACCCCAAAAAAAAAAAAAAAAGCACGTCTTACTTACACCACAGGACTGCGGGTGACGTACCTACTATCGCCACTCTGTTCACCCATGTTTTCCACTAAGAATTTATTCCGGTCTCTTTATTTCCACCGAATGAATGTCAAATATATCACTTTATTTTATTTGAGCATTTAGTTTCACAAAGTAAATATTTTTGTTACTTTTAGTACGCTAATAACAAATTCAGTCCACATGCTTCCAATATAATAATGGACGCTTTCGGTGTTTAGTTACTAAAACAAAATCAACTAAACTTACATTGCCATTAGTCGATTTTATTTTTATTGCATATGTTGGTAAACGAGCATGCAGCACACCTGATGGTAAGTGTCACCGCCGCCCATGGACCCTTGCAATACCAAGGACATAGCCAGGCCGCCGCCTACCAATACAAACCCCAAACCTACCCTAGTTGGTTTTTTAATTATAGCGGCACGCTTTTATTGCTAAGGCGATGAGCAGATATAGCACAAACCTACAAATTTACATACATGTTGAAATGAACATATATGTTTTTACTCATAATAGAGGTGAACCGTGGGATGTTGATATAATAATACAATTCACGTATAAGACTCTACTGAGATAACATCTCTAATCTTTATACGATTTTACATACATACATACATACATATCATCACGCCATATCCCTTGCAGGGTAGGCAGAGAGAACAGAGTGCCAGAGAACTCTATCTCTGCATACTTCACTCGCTTCCTCAACATTCATAATTCTCTTCATACACGCTCGCTGATTTCGGAGACTCTTGACTCTACCTTCCTTCAGTACATAACCGATCTGGTCTAGGTAGGTTAGTCTCGGTCTCCCTCGGTACCTACATCCTTCCACTTTCGCATTGTATATCTTCTTAATCAGACGTTCGTTCGGCATTCTTTCCACATACGATTTTCATGTATAATAACGGGCTATATCGCCGACATTACTAGAAATAATACAAAATCTTTATGTCTTTCTGAGACCAAGTTAGCATGCAAGTATTATTTAAAGTTCGTTTGCAGTTTTCATTAGTAAATCTGGACTGAAATGGAGTTCGATGCCCCACTCGAGAGGCAGAGAGGAGTAATAAGCAAGTTATAAGCATTACTTTACAGGCTTTTTCGATTTTACGTATCCAGTACCTAATTTATAACAAAAAAAATCATTCACGCAACGCAGCGGTAGTCCGTCGTCAATCTACATTTAATAGATTTTATCGACATTTTAAATAGCTGTTCCTCATTTATGATTCACACCATTTATTCTTAAATTTCCTAATCAAAGATAATTTTTTTTTTCAAAATAAATTGGTAATTTCTGAGACTATCACAATTAAACAAATAAATAAAAACAAAATCTCTCAATTTTAATCATCAATCTTACATTTTTCATTTGAAAATATGTTCACCTTATAACCATTATCTAAGCCATAAAGACCCTATTCTTTTCAAAATTAATATAATGAGACCGAAGAAATAGTATATACCTAAATGCTCTAAACTATTCGCAATGTTATTTTTAGTTATAAGTACTTTTTCGCAGTAAACCGTGGGCTATGTCAACGTGAATACCAGAATTCATAAAACAATTGCCAGCTGCTACCACTTAGAAAACTTACGATACAATACTTATGATAAAAATGAAACTAAAAATAGGTAATAATCTGTTTACGCTTTAGTCTTGCAAAAAATCGAAAAACTGCAAAACCACTTTGAATATTTATTTAAAATAATAATGATAAAATAGTTTATATAAATTATAATTCAGTAAATTTTCGTACTACAAAAGCTATCGGGTCATCCAGATAAATACAAAACTCACATAACATTATTAATAACGTGTCTTTTTAAATACCTACACAATGAAACACACAACAACACACACACAACAACACACACACAACAATGTGGACAACACTTTCGAATTAAACAAAATTAATTTTGTAAAAACATGTGGACACCTCGAATTTATCCGCACAGCCTTCATAACGTTAACAACGGTAACACATCGTCAATTGTTCAGACCGACCGTCAAAAGGTCAGACATTAATATTCATATTGGGCAAATTTTAACAAATTACTTTAATGTTTGTTCATTTCGCACAATTTGACAGTGAAACGGAGCAGCATATTCGTAAACATTATATTTTGCTCGTAAAACATAACAAGCTTATAAAACCGCTACATAATCGCAAAGGGTCTCCAAAGAAGGGTCCTGTAGGAACCATTCTGTAAGCCTCGCCCCAAAAATTACTCGGTCAACGTAATTTTGAGCTCTTTCCTTTTGTTATTCTTTAAAGCCTCCCGAGATTTGCGACGTTATGATCTCATTTTGAGCTATGAGAAAAACTCTTAGTTGGTCCCGCGTCGTGAAATCATTGTCCATGGGATTAGGTGATTACTGAGGATTGAGGTTATTGTATAAAAAAATATAATTCTTTCTCTAATCATAAAATGTAACTCTGTTTTGATTAATATTGAAACTTAAGAACTTATACAAATAAATTATAATTTATTTGATGCCGATGTCGTTCGAAAGAGTAAAATGTCTAAGCGTTCACATTTAATTCATTATGGATATGTAGCTAACGAATTCAGTATTAGTTTCTATTTATTCTGTTACCTAATTCTATATTATTGCATTTCAAATTAATATTATTAATGCGAATTATTTGCATATAACAAAGTAAGAATACAATACCTTACCATCTTCATTTCTTATAGGTGATAATAAAAAAATACTCGTGCACAGCAGTGGAACCTACTCCTAGATATCTATTACCTGTAACTAAAAGAACATTATTGACTTTAAATGATCACGGTCTAAATCTTTTAATTCTACTAAGTAACGGAATATTGCTCAGTTTTTGACACCTCAATAATAGTGACATATTTATATTAATAACTGGAGAGCCGTTTTTCTTCTCGGTTGTGCAGCGAGTTTAGGAGATGGTTTTAGTATATGATATATTGTTAATGTTTACCTTAAGACTTGTCACCTTAAGACGTAAATACGATACGAAGCGAAATTTGCATGTCCTACAATAAGTCACGGTGGTGTAGTGGCAGCCCGATTGGGTCGAAAATCTAGTTTTGATAAAAGTTATAAAAAAAAAAAAAAAAAAAAAACTTAAATAGTGTATTCTGTCTGCTCATATCGGAGCTATGACAGCCGTGAGAGCCAGTCAAGTCTATGACGCGACTTCAGCGGCCGCTGTTGTATAAGCTCGAGAATCTGGCCACACTGCTACAGGTCACCTGTATGGGTGGGTACCCTAGTTGAGTGCCGCTACATCAGCCAAATTCCATATATGAGTGGAGATAATATTAATGTACTCTGACGTACAAAATAAATTCGCATTTCATCATTCTTTGTATTCAAACGAATATGCCAGCCTTATTGGCCTCTCATTGGGGCAAAGACTTACTATATAGCTCAAATAGATCTATAGGAGAAAATTACACTTGATATCATTTCATTTCAACAAATATCATAAGAGATACCATAATTTTAGACAAGTACCACGCGCACTTTCAAAATTTGCAAGGCAGGCGATGATTAGAGTTTGCAACAGTGTTGACTGACCGCTGCCAGTAACTCTGCAAGGTATCGTGACCTGCGACTCACATGGAATGGTCGGGTCCTACGAACTGCTTTTAATTATAGTATGTGTTTGTGTGATCTTATTGTATAATATTGTTTTTATGTAAGTTAGTGATAAATTATTATTAGAGCATAAAAGTAAAATTAATGCCGTCGAAATGCGATCTCTACGGAAAATCTGTGGAGTTAGGCTGACCGACCGCATTCGCAACAACGACGTAAGAGAGCGAGTAGGTATGAAAGAGAGTATTGGTGTAAAGATGTGAAAGGGAATGCTCCGAAGGTAAAAACATTTTTTTTTTATTGCTTGTGGTGGCAACCGAGCAAGCAGCACACCTGATGGTAAGTGTCGCTGCTGCCCATGGACCTTTGCTACAAAGGACATAGCTAGGCCGCTGCCTACCATTACAATCCCCAAACCCACCCAGTTGGGCTGCCGGCATGTGGAAAGAATGCCGAATGAACGTCTGGTTAAGAAGATATACAATGCGAAAGTGGAAGGATGTAGGTACCGGGGGAGACCGAGACTAACCTACCTTGACCAGATTGGTCACGTACTGAAGGAAGGTGGAATCAAGTGTCTCCGAAACCGGCTAGCGTGTATGAAGAGAATTATGAATGTTGGGGAAGCGAGTGAAGTATGCAAGGATAGAGTTCTCTGGCGCTCTGTTCTCTCTGCCTAGCCTGCAAGAGATATGGCGTGATGATATGTATGTATGTATGTATGTAGTGGTAAATTTCGTTTAGTTGGTTTCTATATTTTTTTAACTAAGTAATCTTGCCATTCTAAATAAGTACTTATTTAGGTACATAATTTGATTTTGTAGTAATTGTCTCTTGAGTATTTTTCTTTAAATCTCTTAGTGTTTTCTTTTTTATTCCTATTTAAGTAAGTATTAAATTATCCTACACATATTATTTACTAAAATTTAAGTAAGTATTAAATTAGTATCACCTACACAAATTATTTACTAAAATCTTTTTTAGATTATTTCCTGGATCCTGTGTTAGGATACTTTTTATCCCGGTAATATGTTTAATTGGGATAATGGTTCAACTTTGGAAGTTACTCTTTACGCGAGTGAAGCCGCAGGCAGAAACTAGTTCAGTTATACCGAGAGCATTCAATTTGTTCTTCATCGTTGTTATTATTGCAATTTTACAGTAGGTTTAGAGCTCTGTTGCTGACCATAGAGTGCTGGATAAAAGTGACAAATCTGTTGTAACATCGGCTTAACAGCTTGTACCTACATGCCGTATGGAACAAGTTATAGACTAACTTCAAGCGTTACAGTTGGGACTTATTTGAAAGCGTATTCAAATATAATACTTTAAAGGAAAAATATGCTTTAAGTTAAATCTTAAGCATTTTATTCGCTTAGTATCCAATTATATTTTTTTTTATATCAGAATACAGCCAAAAAGTTGTTTTGGTACTCCTCGGTAATAAGTAACACTTTTTTTAATAAAGATATTACCCATTAGACTTATATCTTTTTTGAGTTCCTCACGATGTGTATACAAAATGTTGACGATTTTATATACGAAACTGTTGACTAGTTATAATAACTGCGTAAAAAACATACAAAATCATATTTGTAATATTAGTTAGGATAATAATGTGATTATCTGTCTTCTATTCATCTCGTAAGGAAATTTTCTTTCCAATTCATCTTATGATTAGGATAAAATAAATTGCAAATGAAATAAATTAATATATTAAAAAGGCAAAACTTATACATTTGAATGATTGCGAAGTAGTGCTAGTGGATAACCTCTGAATTCATAATTACATTTAAAAAAATGTTGTATTAGGAGGAACCAACGATATCCTTTAGTGTTATAAGCTACCTTTAATATTGATGAATACTACGTGAAGCTAGAAAACCCAGTCTTTACAATAACAATAAATAAGGGTAGTATAATTATTTAATTTTAAAACGCTCATCGCCTTCAACACGCTACCCAGATCCACTGTATAGAAGCACTTAGGACTACTAGATAAACAGCACGGCCGCTAAAATTGTAGCGTTTGCCAACAACAAAACTTTACCAGCATTGTAACTAGAAGTTTACAACAAATAATATTATAGCTTACTCTGCTCTGCACTATATATTTAAATTTCTCGTCGCTCTAGTGGTATCTAAGTATGCAAAAGCTTACTGTGAAGGCTTATATTGAATGTTATTAAGACTTTTAGACTAAGCCAAGACGGCAATAAACTCAACTTTATTGTCTATGACAGTCTTTTTCACCATCATCATCATCATCGTTCTCCTACTCCTATCCCAATTAATTGGGGTCGATGCAACATGTACTCCTCTTCCTACATATTGCAAAAGTAATTGGTAATAATTTTATGACCGACCGCCTGCCTGATGTTAACCCTCCTTGGTAATGTAATTGTTGACCAAACGGCATCAGATAGTGTTGGTTCAGGTCGTTATAAGACTCTTAGTCGTCTTTTATGAAATCCACGAGCAAAGTAAGGGTTAGTAGTATTCGTAGCCGCTACCACACAGTTAAGTCTTTTTCACCAATGATAACTAAATTTTAAGTAAATCCTTAGGTAATTTTATCAGACCTAACATCAATGATTGTATAGTGTTATCGTAGTTATGAATTTCCCAGTATTACTACTTATAATTCAAGTGAACACATGATCCTTCAGCTGGTTTATACCACTCTCACAGCATAGCAAGAGGTGTAAAGATATTATATTGTAAACTCGTCACTACAAGGATGTAGAGGAAAGTGAGCAATTGTGTTCTCGTGGATAACTTATACCATCTATTGCGATCATCAACCTACCTGCAGAGCGTGGTGATAATTTCATTATGCCTCCATCATAAGAACTTCTGTTGTTGATAAGCTGATAAAGTGATAATCATCATTTCAGCATATCGCCGTCCACTGCTAGACGTAGGTAGATATTCTAATAAATGTATATATTTTTCTTTGAAAGAACTCTAGGGGGGATTTATTTTTGCGACTGATGCCGCCCTAGAGGTGACTGGATCGGGGAATTAGTCCGTCACCCGCCGAGAGGCCGACCGCGTGAGGAAAGACCGACATCCTACCCGAGAAGGGGACTTCGGTCGAGGAGAGGGTACTCCTCAGGGGTATTCCGAAGGCCGACCACTGACGTCAAGTTACTCTGCTCCGGTGGTCGGCCAACGACGAAGGCGACGTCACGGATGGGTTACGGGTGTGCGTGCTTACGTTCTCTGTCGCCCCGGACGGAGTGGTGCGAGAAGTGCGCCGACCGTAATCCACCCACACAAAAAAAAGGGGGAATTTATTTTATCACTATTCATTTATTTATCCCTATATATCTAACAGTCTTAGCTAAATTTTAATTTATAGCTTATTCTACACAATATTAGTCCCACTAGTGGACATGGATCTCCTCCACAATGAATAGAACGTCTACATCCTGCTGTTAGCCGATTTGGATTTGGGATTTTTAGTAGAGTTTGCCTTTTGCAAAATAAACTATAGTTTATTTTTGTACACGATTACATTCTTGCATACATTCTTACTAAAAATACATTCCTACTACGTTATTAGACAAACATTTTTATCACTAAGATTTAAATAGATTCTGTATCATCGCATTGTCAAACCGATTGATCGCGCGCGGTGGGTTCAAACTAGAGTATGTCAATAAAAAAACGTTCAAAAATGCTATCCGTCGAGAAAAATATATAATTATATAAATATATTACAAAATTATAAAATTTTGGTGTAGCCATTTTGCAATAACTGAAACCGTTTTAATTTTGTGGAACATTCTTCAATCTAGATTTTTATTACTTTATAGAGCCGCTACCAACATGAATAGATCTACGGATTTGTACAGGAACAAAACGTAAACCTTGCTCGAACTTAATTCGAAGCTTTAAAATAAGGTTTCATTGATAAATAAATAAGAATAGCAAAAAATAACGGTGATTTGTTTCACCGATAACCCTTTATTGCTAAATTCTAAAGTAAGTTCTCAAATATAAAAGTAATATAAATAAAAGAAAACCCTTTAGTTAAAATAAATAAGGACGTATTTCAGTATTTGTCAATTTTTATCTTCTAAGGGTGTATATATAGGGGATTAAATTTTGTTGATGCTTTTATTTAATCTTGATGAATTAAAATGGGAACTATACAGCGTCTTATTTCTGTTATATGGACTCACTCAGAAAGTCTCTTAAAATCAACCAGTCAGAGGATACATTCTTCCCTAAGGTAGCACCTAATTATCTTAGCTCATATTTGTCCCACTACTGAGCTCGAACCTTCACCATAATAAGAGGAAAATCGACCTATTTTACTATACTGGTCAGACGGTTAAGTACAGGGTTCTATTTCGAGTTTTTATTCTCTCTAGGTCTCTTAATAGAGGGTGTATTTTGATTTCAAATTTTTCACTATACAACACAAATGAATGTCATATTTCATGGGAACGTCAAACATGACTTCTATGTCGTAAAGACGTATATAAAGAAATTTAAAATTTAGCAACATATTTAATATTTAGCAGAAGTATAAAGCAATTTAATATTTAGCAACATATTTCCGAAGTAACCATAGTGTAAAGAAACTTTAAATAGGTATACTTATGAATAAATACATAACATGCTTTTAATTGTATTACTAAACTCATTAATCACCCCACAAATTTTCCATTCAGAAACATTTCGCATTTCGCATGAATATGGAATAACATTCGGCGCTAAGTTAATATGTATGAATGGTACTTGTTAACTTGAAGCTTCGCGCCGCCAGATGGCATCGAGTTCCAAATATCCCACCTCACACTGCTTTAAAATTCAAAGATTTGCTCGCAACGAATAAGGAGACCCTCTTCACTAAATTATTCATACTTAGGTTCTCTACTTGCAGTTGTCTGCTCGAGTTTTAATGTTTCTTACCCACATTTATTGGAACATAACAGTTGCATTGCAGCTAATAAAATCTCATGGAAAATGCAAGAGAATCTACTGGTAGAAAAACAAGTTAATAAAAGTAAGAGCGGCAAAATCTTATTTAATATCACATAATCTTTCATTCATTGCTATAATGGGCATATGGATGAATAGTTTAAGTAGCCACCCTTCTTGCGAATGGCTTGCATTCTTTCTCCACGCAAGATAATCATTTGTGCGACGCGTCCAAGTGTAATTTGTGTCATTTAATTTTGTGGCTCTGAAGTCCCCGCAATACAAATTTTATAGGTACCTTATTCCAAAGTGCATATAGTTAAATATAATACAATACGTCAACATACAAAACGCCCTTAGGGATCAGGCTGTATCGAAGCACAAGGCTATTATTCTTCACTTGAACTATGTCAGTGAATCACTTTCAGTCTTAAAGGTTTATTTAAACAAGATTGTCTTCGTTTTAAATATTTAAATCCATCCATCAGCCCGTAGACGTCCACTGTTGGATATATCACCTCCCCACGAAAATGGCCTTCAGAACGGTCCTGCACTACTTTCATCCAACGACTTCCTGGAACTCTTAAGATATCGTCAATCCACCTAGTCGGGGATTATCCTGTGTCGTACGTTTCGTGATCGATACTCGATTTAAATACAATACTGATAATGAAAAATTAAACAATTGATTAATATTTATATATATTTATTTATTTTTTAAAAAAGACCACCCTGCACTAAGGAAATAAACTTTGTATTGCGGGGGACTTTATAAACATGCAATTAACGCAGACAAATTACACCCAGACTCAGAACTACACTTTGTGGATCACACGAAGTAATGTCCTGCGTGGGAATCGAACCCACGGCACTGGCACGGAAGGTCGGTATCTTAACCACTACGCCATCTGTGCAGTCGCAATATCATCGCAATCGCTGTTATAAATTATTTACCGTAGGCAATAAGCCTAGCTAATCTGTACTCCTGGTATTGTAAAGATCCATAAGCGACATTATCACTTCCCATGAGGTGTGCTGCTTCCTCGCTGCCATTGCCCAGTAATGCTGTGAATGCCTATTCCTGTAAAACCCTTGTTCCCTCTGCTGATTTTCCTACTCTTACTAGATAATAAGGAATGGTGACATATTGTATTATTAATACGTTGCTACATAGGAATCGAAAGATGTTGGCAATAGTGCTCTACTAGACTTAACTTATAACACCTAATGCGAACGACATAATCGCCTACCCTACCAAGCGTAGTGAGTATTATCCCTAGTTCATGAGAACGTTTATGCTCAACATTGGACGTCTATAAGTTTTTCACGGGAATTAGGTCAATGAATTAAAACAATTGATAGAAATAAAATTCTATTTGTTCTAAATATTTTAATACAATACTAACTGACCGAATAGGTAGCTATACTAATCACAAAATAAAAGGCCCGTTTTGACAGTTCACACCCAAGAAGTTCTCTATTTTTTACCGATCGAAATGTTCTAAGGTAATTACATTTTTCATTGATGGGTACCGCACACTCGGCTAAGTGCCGTTCATAACGATTTTTTCATATTCTCCACAGACTATTAATAATCGGTTAAAGAAAAATAAATCGATCAAAATATTTTCTTTTAAGGTGGACTCGCAGTTGTCCGGTTTTATTAATTTTAATACTAGTGTTTAGAATAACTGAATTTCATCAGCTGTGTATTGATCTTTACTGAAAGTTATGAGTTTGGAGCTAACAAAGTCACAAATTGGGACAATGTCATATTTGTCGAAGAGATATGGCTGAACTCGAATCATACCGTGCCACAGTCGTGGACGGACAATACCAAGGCATCTTGCTCAAAAGACAATTTTGGCTCATCATTTGAAGAAAATGAAGAAATTAAATGAAGAAATTGAAGATTCACTTTTTCTCGATTTTTTATTTTGTGATTGAGTGAATGTTATTGTAACACAAATATATAATGATAGAAAATTTACCTTTCATAACATTGTGTCATTTCAAAATACCCATAATATCAAAATTTTAACTTAAATTTTCAAATCAGAACTTTAATCCAATGCACTTTACAATACATATTCAAATCGATTAAATACTCACGCAAACTTGAATCGATATATCGTGAGTATCGAGTACCGAGTCATATGTTTATATCACTATATCCATCAATAAGACAAATGTCAAAACGGGCCTTTTATTTTGTGACAACTATAGATACGGAGATTGAATAGTAGCAACTTTTTTTTTTCATAAAGTTTTAGCTGTTTCTTGCATGATCTAATGCCGCCATGATTAATTCTTTTTTTAAATTCTTTGTTACTTTGAATTATAAATTCTGACATATTATACTTATTGTTATTCTATTATCCAAAATAAATTCTATAAACTCACAAAATTATCATTGCTCTATGACATATGAGTAACCATAACCAGTGACACTAAATGGAATTAAACACCAGCTTCGGTTCTTCGTATACGTTGGCAGCACCTCGCCGGGCTACTGAGCCTATTCAGAGTCACAACAGGGAATTGACTAAGTTAAATCATGACACTACTGCTACTCATACATTTCAGTGTGATTTATATGACGTCTCATGTCAAAGTAAATGATAAAGGGTAATTTATAATACTGAAGAGAACATTATCTCAATCTATGTATGGTCTGAACGACGATTTTATCCTCTAAGCGCAAATAGAACTAATACCGAGAACACTAGGAAGTTTTTGACGTTTCATTGACAAGGTATTTTATAAGCCGATGTTAGTTTAATTTCAACCCCGTGTAAATCTAGCACTTGACGTTTTAAATATCCTTGGGCAGTATCTGTAACGAGCTGACTCGTGTAACTTCATCTGTGTCACATAATAGAAAGAGGATTAAAGAGATTAGGTCATAGACATCTATAGTGAGCAGTACTCACAACGGAAGCTCTTAAAGGAAATAATATTTCAATTTTTTTGGAATAATTCTCATTGATGCTCTGCCCCTATTAGTCAAAGCATAATGTTGTATATAAGCTTAGCATTCCTCGATAAATAGGCTATGCAACACTAAATTTATCAATTCGGACCAGCAGTTTCAGAGATTAGCGCCATCAACCAAACAAACTCTCCACTTTTATAATATTAACTTAGATTGCTAACTTGTGGTTTATTATACACAAATTTCTCATCATCATCATCATCTCATATACGTCCCACTGTTGGGCTCGAGTCTCCTCTATAATGGCAGAGTAATTGACCTACTACACCACGCTGGTCAGACGTGTTGGTATAGGGTTTTGTTTCGAATTTTCCTTCTCTCGCATAGATGTTTTATGCGTTTTATATCTCTTAGTCATCTCCTAAAATAGATGGTGGTGAATTGTATTCTTACTCCGTCACCATACGGACCACATAAATTTCCATATTAAACATAATACGATCTGAAAACAACGTACAAATATTAACAAACGAGAATTCTTTTCTCCCCCAAAAAAAAAATATAGATGAGCACAATCACACTCATACATATTCACGAGTACAATCAAGCGCTCGTATAATTTATTGACAACAATTCTTTCCTTAAGTTACGTGACAATATGTTTCTGTTCAATATCGAATAGGTCCCGTGTAGGCGTTCTCCTAAAAAGGAGCGCTGTTACATCAACGAGCGATAAATCAGATGCCTATTGTTGGTGGAAAGTCGCAAATCGTAAGCAAACCCGCTTCTGAATATTGTAGGACCGCTCCTTTGGAATCACCCTTCAATAAAATATTATTTATAAAATCGTATTTAGGGATAAAGCTTTCTAAGGAAACAAATCTATTATACAACGATGAGATAATGTTAAACATAAATAATGAATTGTTTATAAGTATTATGTAGTGCGATCCTTGCATCCATCAGCCTATTAATGTCTACTGTTAAACATAGGTTTCCTAATAGGTAATAATGTCATAACCGTATAAATAAATACAGCAGTTTCTATTTCATCACCTGAATTATATATTGTTCACGAAAGTTATATTTAAGTTCTAATACAAAACAATTCTGGAACGAAATATCTGTTTGCGCTTATGATATTGTTCTTCAAACGAGGCTTAAAAATATATAAAAAGAATTAAATAAACATATGCCAAGCAAATTTGGTATCGGAGCTGGCAACTGGAATGTCGAGAAATTGGTATGAGTGGTCGACCGTTTTTTTTTTTTTTGGCGGGAATCTAAAACTTTATGTGGTGCTCTTGTATTCGATATCTTAGTGTTTTAACGTGTTATATTAGATAATTTTGATGGCATTTTATGTAATGTCATGTGACGGAATTGCTGAGATGTAGTGAATATCATATAAAAGTGCTTTACAACGTTTTCGTTTTTCATCAAAATTCTCACAAGATACCATTAACAGTGTGGCCATAGCACTGTTGATGGCGACAATTTGACTTACTGACGGACAATGACTAATCTGAAGACACTAAAAACTTGAAGATAATTATAACTCGACACTGGCAACAATGGCTCATTTAAGTAGATGATTGCCAATACATAAAAAGAAGAAGAAGAGTGTCGCTCCAGAAGAAGCGGATGGGGTATGTCCTGACCATAGCCTAATATATAACCCAAAACAAAGAGCAAATCTGGGCTACTGTAGTTATAGTCTCAATGGTACGGCTAGGGGGGCGGCAATTGTTCACGTTGTAGTAATTAGCCTCATACCTGGTTGTCCGTACGAACCACCAGGTGAGATTCCGTTGGGTGATCACCATTTGAAAGTTATAACTTTGCAAAAGTTTATGTAAATTCTTTCCGTAGCTTTTGTACAATGACCTAACAGGAATAGATAAGCGCGTACTTGGTACGAATTTAAATACAGATATTCGTCTTTTTTGCAATATCATTTATGAAAAAAGGGTTGTTAAATAAAATATATCGTTCTCTCATGATTTACAAACATCGTGTTTGATATGCATTTCCAGAATTTCTCGTAACCCAAATTGCAAATACCAAAGCGTCGAGCGTAAGAACGTAAAATGTAATAAATAAGCAATCTGTCACAATCTGATATTGTACATGAGGTAAATAACGCTGAGGGCTATACCGTACCGTGTTAATATTTTCTCTCCTTTGAATATTAAATGTGAAAATCAGTACACATGCAATATTGTAAGAGTTAAAAAAATACAGGCTAAATCAACGATTTCTTTGTAGCGCCGATTATTATAGCTATCCTGTTGTTCTCAATGTTGTTATATATTATTCACTTTTAACGGGTAGATTTAATCATTCACTAATACGAGAGTTATTTGTGTTATTATATTAGCCAATTCTCAAACCAAGCTGTGTGGTAGCGGCTACGAATACTACCAACCCTTACTTTGCTCGTGAATGTGGTAAAAGACGACTTAGAGCTAAGACTCTTCGTCTTATAACGACCTGGGTCAACTCCATCTGATGCCGTTAGGCCAACAATTACATTCCCAAGGAGGGTTGACGTCTGACAGGCGGCCGATTAATAAACTATTGCCAATAACTTTTACGATATGTACTATGAAAGACGAGTACATATTGTATCAACTCCAAGTAATTGGGATAAGAGTAGGAGAATGATAATGATATTAACCAATTCTATCGCGTTTTAATTTTTGAAGTGAAAACTTCTTTAGGCGCGTTGAGCGTTTTTGGAGGGGAAAAACTTATAGGTTCGCGTCACCGACATGCTAATGCTAATAGTATATCTATAGCTATGTGAAAACTTCTTTAAGCGCGTTGAGCGTTTTTTATTTAAGTGGTTTTATAGTTTGGATGTTATTGTAATCGTTTAATTAAAGGATTACTGTTCAATATAAAAGCGAGTATTGAACATTTTAATGTTTTTATATAGATAAATGAATAATGAAAATAAAGAATTTATTTTCAAATATTTTCAATATTCATATCAATATTTGCATTTAAAAGTATGGCATTATTTATTTTTAATTGTATTTTTATTATTTAACCTTTATGTCATGAAATGAGTATCATTGTGGTTTAAAGGTTATCTTACTAGCGTGGTAAAATCGATTCCTAGATGTTCGATAATATTTTTTATTTTTATATAAAAATTAGAAAATTATTATTATTTCAATTAGTCTTAAGTTAATAGTTTTCACTTCTATCGGCAGTCCCCATGACTGCCTGTTTTTTTTTTTACTAAACGCAGATGTCATCTGACATCACTTTGACTGCATAGGTGTAGTCACGGAGCAAACGTGGGTGTAGTGGTTAACGTACCGATCTACCATTCCAAGTATCGTGGATTCGATTCCCACACGACTTTGTGCGATCCAAAAATAGCTGTTCTGAGTCTAGGTGTAATTTGTGTTTGTTAAATTACATGTTTGTAAAGTCTCCTGTAATATTCGGATTATTTCGTTAGTACAAGGTCTTGTTGTTTTTAAAATAGAAATCGAATACTTTTATTTCTATTTTTACATATATATTTAGGAGAACTTAAAATATAGAGATAGAGCTCGATCCTAAACCGATTGAATCCTTTGAGAAAACAGTAGATCGATGTACAAATGAATCAGAGCAGATGAATTTTAACTAATAATAGTTTTACGTTACGTTTTACCTATCAGTAATAAAAAAAATGTTTAATTAATATCTTAATAATGTTCATCATCATCATCATCACAGCCCATATATGCCCACTGTTGGGATCGGGCCTCCTCCGTAATGGGACGGAAATTAACCTACTATACCACGCTGGTTACACGTGTTGGTATAGGATTTTGTTTCGACTTTTCCTTCTCTTGCATAGATGTTATATGCATTTTATATCCCTTAGTCGTCTCTTACGATCACCCACGGGTTAGATAGGGGGTGGTGTATTGTATTCTTACTCCGTCACCACACGGAACATAATAATGTTATGAATATGAAAATATGTATGTTTGAATATTAATTACTCAATGCTGTGTAGTAGCGGCTACGAATACTACCAACCCTTACTTTTCTCGTAGATATCGTAAAAAACGATTAAAAGCTTTTTATCGACCTGGACAAATTCCACTTGATGCCGCTTGGTCAACGATTACATTTCCAAGGACCTTAGGCAGGCGGTTGGTCGTAAAACTGTGCCAAGTATGTTTACATATTGCGTCGACCCCAAATAATTGGGGTAAGAGCAGGAGGATGACGATAATGATATCTCAAAAGCTCATGCCGCTACCACACAGCATTAGCTTTTGTGATCATTTAACTTTAATTAAAATTATTCTCTGATTTGAATTTTATCGTTTGTCAATTGTCACAATATGGAGTCTAAAATTCTGTCCAATTTATAGCAAAACACTCACCTTCAATCATGTCATACTTAATAAAGTTACATATAAATATTGTGTATCTCTTTCTATATCTTCGGACTGAAGTGAGATATTATAAAAATATAAGTAAAGTACGCATTATATATTCAAATAGCGAGCTCTTAAATTTGTCAGACTATTCTCCATTTGAATCACACTATACACTTACATTTTTAAGATTTATACCTTTGCCTTAAATGTATTTCACAAAGACCTCGCATGTGGAATATTACAGGAAACTCCGGTGTGACTCATCACATTAAGGTCAGTTCAGACTCGCACATACAGAGCACGAGGTTGGTTCGTGAATAAATTCGAGCAATACCGACCTGAATTTTACGAGCTGAATGAAGTATGAACCCCGTACGTGCAGAGAACTCAGTTTTACTACGCTAAAATAAAAAATCTAATGAAGCCGAGTTTATTGCTGTTAATAAAACGTAACGAAAGTAGTTCGCACCTGACTCTACTAAAGGTTACCACCTTGTAGTTGCTTGATTTGAAACAAAATTGTCACACTATTACTGAAGATGAGCTGAATAACGACCGGTTTTATTTATGCGCCGGGATCACCTTGTTTTATGTCTGAACTCATAAAAGACGACACTGGTTTTATCTAAAAAGATGGTTATTTTTGATAAGAGACTAAACTTACCACTTATTTACATTATTGTTACTCCGCAGTGGTTTTCATGGATTACACCAAGGTTTAAACTAAGAATTTCTGATAAGCGTTAATTTTGGCGATTCAAAAATCATCAGCAAATTTCAAGCAACAAATTTAAAAAAATCGGCCAAGGTTAAAAAACTCGCGCACAAAGGGTTCCGTAAAACTAAAAATAATCGGCCAAGTGCGAGTTATACTCGCACACGAAGGGTTCCGTAAAACTAAAAAAATATTTATGCAGTAGTTTTTTTTTATATTAATTCATGTTTTTTTTTGTGCTGTGTGGTAGCGGCTACGAATACTACCAACCCTTACTTTGCTCGTGGATGTCGTAAAAGACGACTAAGAGCTTTTTTAACGACCTGGGCCAACTCCATCTGATGCCGTTTGGTCAACAATTACATTCCCAAGGAGGGTGATGTCTGGCAGGCAGCCGGTCATAAAACTATTGTCAATTTACATTATGTACTATGAAAAAAGAGTACATATTGTATCGACCCCAAGTAATTGGGATAAGAGTAGGAGAATGATGATGATTAATTCAAGTTTTTTTTTTTATATTAATTCAAGTTACACCTATTTATTAAAACTACTAATTTATTAAAATATTTAAAGTACACGTTTTTAAACTGTTTTATTTATAATATTATTAAATTATTATAAATAAATTTTGCAAAAATAAATAGCAGAAAGAGTTCGACGGCGGTGAGATTCGAACCCACGCCTACGGTGTCTAAAACCAGCGCCTTAGACCACTCGGTCACTCTGCCTGCTTATATCCATGCTTATGTCCATGCAAAATTAACTGCTGCTTGTCTACCATACAATCTTAGATTTTATTTTCTTTACTGATTTTTTTGATTCGGTCGCTTAGTAATATGTAATAGCTTAAAAATATGTAATGTAACTAAAAATTTAAGGTATTCTGATTTTTTCCTTTATATGTGCTATAAAACATTGCTTCATGCCAAATTTCAAGATTCTAGGTCGACTGGAAGTACCCTTTAGGTTTTGACTCCCTTGCTACTTGCAAGGGAATCAAAACCTAGTTGCGAGTTTGAAAATATGCGACTTAAATTGCTATTTCTTTTGATTGCGTTGACATAGTAGTTTGATTTTGTTACAACTTAAAGGTATTATAGACCTGAGTATTTGATACAAATTTCAATTTAATAACTCTACACGTTCAGGTGAAAAGGGGTAGTGAGTTTAAAATTATTAAAAATATTTTTTATATATGATGTAATAAAAAATTTACAGTTTTCACAATTTTTCCTTTATCTGTGCTATAAGACGTTGCTTCATACCAAATTTCAAGATTCTGAGTTCACGAAAAGTACCCTATAGGTTTTGATTCCCTTGCGAGTGTCGAAAATTTGCAGAAATTTGCGACATAAACTGCTGTATCTTTTGATTGCGTTAGCTTATCAGTTTGATTTTTTCACAGCTCTAAGGGACAGTAGACTTGAATATTTGATATAAATTTCAGCTTGATACCTCCACGCATTCCTGTGAAAAAGAGTCTTGACAGACGGACAGACGGACAGACGGACGGACGGACAACAAAGTGATCCTATAAGAGTTCCGTTTTTTTTTCCTTTCGAGATACGGAACACTAAAAATTCTGATGTAACTAAAAATTTAGGGTTTTCTGAATTTTTACTTTATATGTGCTATAAAACATTGCTTTATAACAAATTTCAAGATTATAAGTCGACTGGAAATATCCTTTAGGTTTTGATTTCCTTGCAAGTAGTTGCGAGTTTGAAAATATGTGGCTTAAATTTCTGTTTCTTTTGATTGCGTCGACATAGAAGTTTGATTTTGTTACAACTTAAAGGTATTATAGACGGTATATATGATATGATTTTCAATTTAATACCTCTACATGTCCAGGAGGAAAGGGGTAGTGAGTTTAAAATTATTAAAAATATTTTTTATATATGATGTATTAAAAAGTTACGTTTTTACAAATTTTTTCCTTTATCTGTGCTATAAAACGTTGCTTCGTACCAAATTTCAAGATTCTGAGTTCACGGGAAGTATCTTGTAGGTTTTGATCCCCTTGTGAGTCGAAAATTTGCAGAAATTTGCGACAAACAGCTGTATCTTTTGATTGCGTCGGACAACAATGTGATCCTATAAGGGTTCCGTTTTTCCTTTCGAGGTACGGAACCCTAAAAATAAGAATATTTACACCAAAACTTGCCTCATATGTATTAAAATACTTAATAACCACTTTATTAAAAATATGATGCTTACGCAAGTACAAGGTCATAATGGGCTAAGAATAAGATAGGGATGGGACAATCGATAATATTCTTATTAATTATTTATAAAACAAGTAAAAGCAATATATCACCTATAGTATAAACCACATGGTTAAACTATAAAATAAGTAAATTGTGTCAATGTAGTATGCCGACATCAGTTATAATTTTAATAAGACCATTTCTTTTATATTAAAAAGATAATTTCTTTTATGAAATAAACATGATTATGCATGAAATAATCTGTGACCAAGAACTCATCATCAACCTACAGGAATGCTCCAGCCATGATGATAATAGTGACGATGAACTTGAATGTACTCCTTTCGAATAATAAAAAGAATGAATCAGCAGCTTTTGTTTAAATTAAATAAAATCCATTGATTTAAATTCAATAAGATTTTCATAGATTATTTTTAATTTATAATCGATTCATCCATCCATTTGATTGAATTTTATTAAGATATTCATACATTGTTTTTCAATTGCAGTAGCAAATAACTTTAAAAAATAAGGAATTATATCGACAAAAATACGGACTACATCGTAAGCGTGCAGCACTAGTGACAACTGTCACAGAGATCAAGCTATATTTTATAGACTATAGGAGTAAAAGTTTGAACGTTGCTTAAGCTTCATGTGTTATACTATTACATACGTCTGTATTCATTAAGCAAATAGTTTAATAAAATGATCTTCTGAATTTAACCTAAAGTAACTCACCAATGTCGAGTCGAGTGTAAGTTGTGTTTCCATATGGTGATGCTGCCTGGTTGCATACCTAATACACTAACAATAACCTACCGATTACCGTTCGTAAGCATCCGTAAATATCATCACTCATAATCAATTCGTAAAACCATATGGATCAATAGGTATATACAGTTCGAATGTCGACAGTCGATAAATTATACTAGCCAGCAGTATAGGTTTTACTAGATATAAAAATGTGTAAGAAAGTCACTAGGAAGCCTTGTAGGTGATGCATAGCGAAGAAGTAGCGACAGGCCTCAAATAATGATATGAAAGGATTCATCCTCGTTATGCTACTGTAGTATGTAAAAGGTATGCTACTGTAGTATGTAAAGTCTATGAATCTCAAAAGATTATCAATCTAGATATATGTGAAATAAGAGGTCCGCCTCTATATGAGAGACAAAGGCCCAGTATATATACACCGGAGTTTTCAACCTCTTATTTTCGCTTATTCCGACATGAAACCCCTAATATAACTAAATTATCAGACTAGTCTCGTGTTAGGTATCATATAACATTGTAGCGTGAAATATAAAAATGGCGGTAGTATGTTTAGTATTAACTAAAAGTGAACAAAATGGCAGCAAAGGCAAGCAATATGGCAGGACATATTATATCACTCTATTTTATATGCATACAGTCCTCTAGGTAATATTCAGATGCTAGGTATTTGCACCAAAAGCTATATGACGTATAAGACGCCAATCGAAGAGAGGTCGTACCCTGATGGTAATCTTAAACACATTTCTTCTTCTCAAAACATTTATTTTCCACTGTTAGAAATGAGCTGCTGTTCCTCCTCTCTCATTCCTCACTCCTCCAAACTAAATGAACAATTGACCTGCCATGTCTATCTTGCTTGCGGATTGATATACGCTATTATTTTGTGACTTTTTTGTGAGCTGGTAATACTTGTATTCTTAGCCCCTCATTACATAGTCCAGATATTATTATCTTCGCAAACAAGCGGATAATATTAAGTCCTTCTATTTCGGCGGTCAATGAATAAATAATCTACTATTTAAGTCGATGAATTTGTAGACTTTCGTTAATATTTATTGTTTACAATTTAGAAGTACGTCTTCTTCTTTTTTCATATTGGGAATCAGCTACATATACGAGCCATTGTTGCCAGTGTCTAGTTACAATTTTTTCACATCTCTGGTCTCTTCGTCTTAGTCTTTGTCCGTCAGTTAGTCAAATCATCGTCATCGACACTGCTATGGCCACATTCCTAATGGTATCTTCTGACCATTTTGATGAATAACGAAAAGCCTATTCTAGTACTTCCTTCGCATCACATTACATAAAATACCATCAAAATGATTTAATATAATACATTGAAACACTAAGATATTCAATATAATACAAGACCACTAGTTGACACTTTCATATTCCCGCCAAAGAGAGAAGTACTTTTTATATGAAGTGTATATATTTTTTTCTAAACAAACTAAATCTATGGATAAGTCAAATATAAAACTTTGTTATTAACATCATATTAATGCTGACTTATAATTAATCAGTCAACTTGCACGCATTTACCTATACACACATTATTAATAACCCTTTACGAACTGGTGGATTTTATAACTCATTAACAAAGTAAATCGTTTCACTAATCGACTTCGTTTTCGTTTTCCTATTTTAATTCGGTTCCATAAGCCGCTTAAGCTAAATTAGTACGGTTTGATGTTGTTGCCTTGAAAGATGTGTAAATATTCATTGAAATATTGTTGTACAATTAGTCACATTTGTTTCTAATTTATAACCATTTTTACACATTTTTATCCCGGATTTGGATCTTATATACAAAAGTATGACAGATAATACTTTTTTTTCCTCCGCAAGGTGGACCATGGATGTGGTCGCGTTCCGACAAATCATCCGGGGCGACAGAAGAGGCGGCACGTGACCCCATGGACCCACCCTGCAAACACCTCTCTTCGCCGTGCGAACGGGCCACCGGTATCCGATCTTTGTCTTCGGTGGCCCGCCCAGCGGTTTACCCATGCGGGTTCCTCTCATGTCGATGCCCCGACGGCGAAACCGATCACCCGGAGCCTCGGTTAGGACGGCATCAGGCGCAGATACTCGCGCCTGCGCTGCCCCGGCCACTGGCGGCGGCCCGGGTCACGGGAATCCACCCGGACTCGTTCTGCGGCCTCCTTCTGCGAGATGACAGCCTCGCAGAAGGCGGCGACCATGTCCCAGTTCCTGATGCTGTCGACCATCGCTTTCGGGACAGCCGGCAGCGTCAGGTCGGCACCGATGACAGCGACGAGGTCACAGCGTTCCCGGGCCCAGGTCACGCAGACCTCCAACGTGTGTTGCGCCGTGTCCTCGTCACTGCCGCAATGGTGGCAGGACGGAGTCGACTCCCTCCGTACGATCGTGTGCAGGTATTTGCCGAAGCACCCGTGCCCCGACCACACCTGCACCAACCGGAAAGAGAGGACTCCGTGCCACCGCTCCATCCACTCCGTCAATACGGGCCGGAGAGCCTATACGGTAAGAACACCGTGCCTAGACCTCTCCAGCTGCGTAGCCCAGCGAGCAATGCAACGTGTCGGCGGGCGACCTCGCGCCAGGTGGCTATCTCGCTAAGCGATGGGGAGCCACCCTCGTCGCGCACTGAGGTCACCCGCTGATAGAGGTAGGAGAGCATCTCCGCCTCTATGTCCCACGGGGGTGTCCCGGCCAATACGCATGCCGCCTCGGTCGACACCGTGTGGTATCCGCGGATGGCTCTGACCGTCATGATTCTCTGAGGGCGCCACAGAAAGGCCCTCAGCCGGAGGGTCAGAGACCTCGCCCACACGGGTGCGCCGTACATGGCCATCGAGCGGATCACCCCCGCATACAGACGTCGGCCCTCAAAGCTGGGTACGCCCACGTTCGGCATGAGCTGTGATAGGGCGGACGCCGCGCCGACCAGCCGGGGAGCAATTCGGCGGAAATGCTCCCAGAACGCCCAGCACCAGGCCCAAATACTTCATATGGGCCTGGATACTGATGTGAATGGAGTTGACGACTATCGAGGCGCCGACAGGCGGCCTTACATGGGGCCATTGGAATAAGAGGGCCTCCGCCTTGTTTAGGGCCACCCTGAGCCCCAGCGCCTCGATTCGCCTGACCATCTCCTCGATGCCGAGAGTGGCCAGGCTCGCCGCCTCTTCGAGTGTCCTACCCCGGGCTGTGACGAGCGTATCGTCAGCATAGCATATTAAGCTCAGCCCGGGGGGAGACTCCCTCGCAACGCCCAGTCGTACCCGATGTCCCACAGAGTCGGCTCCAGAACCGGCCCCTGCGGAACACCGCACGACATGGGCGTCCGCACAATGTCCCCTCCGGGACCCAGGTAGAGGACACTGGGAATGACAGATAATACTAAAATTTTCCGTGTGGTGACGCTGTACGAATACAATTCACCACTCCCTATCTTACCCGTGGGTGATCGTAAGAGACGAGAGGAGATGATGATGATGATGATGAATACTAAAATAGAGAATTTTCTATGACCACATAATCATGTAACATATAATCGTTGTGAAATAGTATTTTCTTTGACAAAACGCGTTATTGGCGTAACATCACCGGTGGCGTAACATAGCATAAAAAAAAAAAAAAAAAAAAAAAAAGTAAAGCATAGCTATATTAAATGCGACCACTTGAACTTCCACTATCTTATTGTTCTACGTTGTGCATTTCAAATATGTACTGATAAAGTGTTTCACCGAACTTTGACTCACTTCCGGCTGTCTCACCGGAACAGAAAGTGATTAGGAACCACTTGCAAACACATCTCTACAATCAACTTTTGGTCTTCAGATCATTCAAACCATTCGCTCACACTGTGTGAACCAAATATTATGCTACTTTTGCTAAATTCCAAAAAGCAGTACATAATATAATTATGCATATTGCAAGCAATACAATAATACTGAAATTGTTGCCAGGTATTCTGTTTAGTTAGATAGAGTTAATCGAAGTACAACATAACCATTTGGTTACGTTGTATTTCGATTAACACTTACACTGGTCTAATTCATAAACATGCTTTTATAATTATTATTTTAGTTTATATTTAATATTTTGTCTTCTCGACGGCACTTACACTGGTCTAATTCATAAACATGCTTTTATAAATATTATTTTAGATTATATTTAATATTTTTGTATTCCCGGTGGCACTTATACTGGTATAATTCATAAATTTGCTTTTATAAATATTATTTTAGTTTATATTTAATATTTTCATCTAAACACGGTCGTTTATAATCGGTAGTTAAAATGCTTATACCGTAGATTGTAGAACATCATTCTGTACTGATTACAATTAAATTGCATCTTTGATTTAAAATAACATATTATTTATTATGTTTTAATATTGGCAAAGCCTGATAAAGAATATCTTACAACATGCTATTCTGAACCAGTATCGCCTGTCCCATATTACCTTAGTCCGGTTGGTTCCAGGTTTGCTGTACAAGTAACAAGATAGATAGCCACATAAATCCTTCACGTGTCTAATTGACGGCTATGAAACACCGGTCGGCCGTTCCAAGTTATACTGTTAGATCTGATTCACTTATCACATTTGGAAAAAGCTTTGTGAGGAATATAACGTTCTTTGTTCAATCAAGGTCACTGTGAAGGTTTTTCAGAGATATAAACTTATGAAATGAGAGTATTAAGTTATTTCAAAAGTTTACTTACTTTCACAATAAATACTTATTGTATTTTCTTTATAATAATACTTAATGTATTTTTATATATCTATATATATAAAAGAAAGTTGTGTTAGTTACAACACTTATAACTCGAGAACGGCTGCACCAATTTTTATGATTTTTATGTTTTTAAGTTTGTTGTCGTCGGGAATAGGATATTAAAATATGATATTAATAAACAAAATAAATAAAATTATAAAAATATCAATTCTAAACGTCCATTTGTTGATAATGTAACCAATGGCAACTGATAGCTCACGTCATTACGTGGTCTAATGGTTTGTTTGGAAAATACCGCGAAAAGTTAAAATTATAATTTGGAGAATCCAATAGTGCACGCCTTATAATTTTTATATTATTTAGCATTTACTATTAGTCAATGCTATAATATGCATGATAAATAATGCGTCTTAATTATTTTATTGAGCAAGATCTGGTAGAAATATTAAATAAAATTGCACTTTAAAAAAAAACAAAAAATTATGCGTGCGTATAAAGTACGTACACATATCAGACACTTTGGCTAACTACTCTTTCTCATGGGATCTATCTCCTTTGCCTGTCCGAATGGACGAAAAAAAAATGTAAACGAACCCAATTTTCATAAGAAATACATACACTAATGACTAAGCAGTTTAGATTTTTATTAATTGCAATTAAACGACAAAGAATGACCAAACCATTTTCGAAAGGAAACCGCGCGTTGCGATTATGAAGCTTTTAAAAAAAGAAATATTTTGATACATTAATTTTGACGGTCGTATTCTTGCCAGATACGGAATATTTTATCCGACGTTTTCGAATATTTTTTTTAATCAACTATTTTCTTACTTTAAACAAAATAATTGCTTTTGAAAAATATCAAATACGTTTAGACGAATGTTTTTCTCTTGACATATGTATGATAATATTATCCTATAAGTGCAATGTGAGAAAATACATTCAGTTTTAGGTTTGAATAGTGCTTGATTTTCATATATCGAGAGTAGAGCAAGACCTCCACGCTTCGCTTATGAGGCGTGCAAAATTTGACCGGTCAGAGTTCGTTTTGTGCGAGTGTTACGATTTTTTACGAATATTGTTATATTAAAACATATTATGTGTGTATTGTCATCAACAATTCCGCGATCAATAAAATCAAATCTTTCCCAACAAAACCGTAACGCAGTTAGAATTCGAAACATAACGAACGTAACCACGGCAGAAGAACAATTTATTGCACGGGTAGACCGCCGACTCCGTGTTTCTTAATCACAAGAGTAAAGCGAGGCAGGCTGTGCTGTTGACAATGCGAAATCGTCGAACAAATCTCAGAAATCAAACAATTCGTTTATTTTCAACGCATATGAAGAAAATGTCGTATAACACAAGGTAATTCTTCGTCTTGCTGGCGTTATTAAAATACTTAATTATTTGAATTTATATATTATTCATATTTATTCTTGATTCTCCTACTCTTATCCCAATTACTTGGGGTTGATACAATATGTACTCTTCTTTCATAGTACATATTGTAAAAGTTATTGGCAATAGTTTTATGACCGGCCGCCTACCAGACGTCAACCCTCCTTGGGAATGTAATTGTTGACAAAAGGGCATCAGATGGAGTTGGCCGAGGTCGTTATAAGGCTCTTAGTCGTCTTATACGACATTCACGACCAAAGTAAGGGTTGGTAGTATTTGTAGCCGCTACCACACAACTAAAAATAACTTAATAATTTTAAATTAATCGAAATCTGCTTATCTCATTAATTAACTGTTAGGCGGAACGAAGTGTGCCGGGTCCGCTAGTATTTAATAAATAATTTAACATGTTTTGCAAAAATGCAAGTATACATGAAAATAAATGTATTGCCAGCTTCTTAACTATAGCCGATTAACAGATTTTCTTAGGCAAATGGTATAAGCCATTTGATAGACATTGCTTATTTCATATACCTTAGTAATAAAACTTCAGAAACAACCCAGACGTCTTGTGTTTTCTAAAAAATCCCCTTAAGACGAGAATAACACAGCATACAGATATATTTTGTACTTACTACTTTATCAGATACGAAAATATCTAATACTAATAAATAGAGAGCCGGTTTTTAGAGTTCCGTACCCAAAGGGTAAAAACGGGACCCTATTACTGAGACTTCGCTGTCCGTCCGTCCGTCTGTCACAAGGCTGTATCTCAAGAACGGCGATATCTAGACAGTTGGAATTTTTACAGATGATGTATTTCTATTGCCACTATAACAACAAATACTAAAAATAAATTAAAATAATTATTTAAGAGGGGTTCCCATACAACAAACATGATTTTTTTTAGTTTTACGGAACCCTTCGTGCGCGAGTACAACTCGTACTTGGCCGATTTTTTTTTGTTTGGTTATTCTACGAAAACGACTGAACCGATGAGAATACTTATACCACAAGATGCAGCGGGTTTCATAGAAGGTTTTAGTATATAATATGTTGATGATTACTTATCCCGAACCGGAATAGGTATATTTTTTTGACTTAGGAATAGTGAATTTTTATTTTCTATTTAATTGTCATTTGTTTAAAATAAATATTTTAATTCTGTTGGTTATAGATACATACATATCTATCATCACGCCATATTCCTTGCAGGGTAAGCAGAGAGAACAGAGTGCCAGAGAACTCTATCCTTGCATACTTCACTCGCTTCCTCAACATTCATAATTCTCTTCATACACGCTGGCCGGTTTCGGAGACTCTTGACTCCACCTTCCTTCAGTACGTGACCAATCTGGTCTAGGTAGGTGAGTCTCGGTCTCCCCTGGTACCTGCATCCTTCCACTTTCGCATTGTATATCTGTTGGTTATGCTTATTATATACCTAAAATGCTACGTAAATTAGGCAAAGACAGTTAGTATAACATAAATATTAAAAGTTTCTTCACATTTACAACACATAAAAACATGAATATACAGAAGCACTTGCGTAGAATCTCATTAAATAATCCGACCTTACTTTATGTGCCTATTCCTAAAAATCCTCACTAAGAAAGTTATTTATTTCCACATTCACCCTACTTAACCTTGTTGCCTAAATCACCACGCAAGCTAATGAGATGGCTCTTATTTAGTGCGTCCTCGCCAAGAAATATTGTGGAAAACAACTTTACCTAATTGTATTACCATCCGCTCTGAGTGCAGAATCTGGCATGAACTATAAAAATAAAATACAGCATTAATACTTCGTTTTTATGTTAAATTAAAATTGAATTGACGATTATACGTGGAATTAATACATAATTACAATTTCATCGGAAATGTATCTGTATTGTGGAAGCTTTGATGAAAGTATACGCCATTTAATCATCCTAAAAGGGATATAAATTCCAATTATACGGCTTATTATTTCGAAAAAGGCTCAGAAAGTTAATATGTGACGAAGTCTCTGGCAGGACAATACGGTACTGTAGAAATATTAGCTCGAGAACCAATTCCACGACAAACATAAATCTAGTCTTTGTCTAGTTTATTTAATAGCTACCTGATCTATTACAATATATTATGATTTCATGAAATCTTTGTATTGATAGTATTATTTAATATCCTTTTTATTCACGGGATCTTCCATAGGGAAGATGCCCGGTCCTTTAGGTGGCTTACATGGGGATATGGATCTAACACGCAGAGGCCTTAGGAGAAATTTAATCTAAATATTGGGATGGGACATCTACCGATGACATTCCACGTCTGCACATAACATACGTGGACTGTCAGCGGTAAGTGTAAAACTATTGTATAATGATGATAGCTAATATCTAAATATGGGAGTGGGTGCTTAGTGGACTGGTTCATCTTAAATCTATGAAATTTTAATCTGTCGTCTACCTTCAAACCCATATTGAAAGATGAACGGTGGTATTATTTAATATTATTATTATGGTATATAAACATTAAATTAAATTTCTACATACATACATATCATCACGCCATATCCTTTGCAGGGTAGGCAGAGAGAACAGAGTGCCAGAGAACTCTATCTTTGCATACTTCACTCGCTTCCTCAACATTCATAATTCTCTTCATACACGCCGGTTTCGGAGACTCTTGACTCCACCTTCCTTCAGTACAGATCTGGTTTAGGTAGGTTAGTCTAGGTCTCCCTCGGTACCTACACCCTTCCACTTTCGCATTGTATATCTTCTTAACCAGACGTTCGTTCGGCATTCTTTCCATATGTCCGAACCATCGGAGCATTCCCTTTCGCATCTTTACACCAATACTCTCTTTCATACCTACTCGCTCTCTTACGTCGTCGTTACGAATGCGGTCGGTCAGCCTAACTCCACAGATTTTCCGCAGAGATCGCATTTCGACCGCATTAATTTTACTTTCATACTCTTTTCTGCATACCCAACTCTCGCTTCCATACAGTAATGTTAAATTGTAAATAATGTATTGTTGTTATTATTTATTTGTATTGTTTTTATGTATGTATTTGTAATTGTATTTTTTATTGTATTTTATTTATGTAATTAAATTTCTCTTTGCAGCAAATCAAAAAATATGCGAATAAACGCACATGCCTGAGAATTTACATCAACATACGATTTCTAAGGGCATTACTCTCAAATAGGTGCTCTAAAACTAATTTAATATTCAACATTGCATTATGTTTAACTTTGACTAGTTGATTAACTTTGACTACTGTTAGTTATTAACTTTGACCATTGCTTGTGATACTTTGACTATTTATTATAATTAATTTTGACTATTTTTGTATGTACTTACGAGTATAAATTGTCCTATCGCTTAGAGAGACTGATCAATCACAAACTGATATTAAAAAAGCCATTATAGCTGATTGACACTCATTTATACTGAACAGTTGCTGTAATGTTACTGTGTTGTACGTTAAATTAAACCTAAACATTTCAATAGTCTTGAAAAATAGAAATAGATAGAATAAACATTGACATAAATAAGCTCAAACATCACATTATATTTGGTATTTGAACATTGGTATATTTTACTACAAACTTCTACTAAAGCCTGCTGGCGTACGAGAGCGTTACCCCATATGGCTATGGGATAAGACACAATTTCCGCCACACCTTTTTCGCTCATGGGAGTCATCAAATCGGCTAAGCGTTCACCAGGAGAATGACCAGCAGCTCTTTTTTGCAAAACGTCTAACACCTCACTGTGATCAGCAAATTGCCTGTAAGAAAAATATATTTATCCAGCATATAGACCTCGTTACGCTCTTCCATATCCAAGGTGCCGTACCGTTACTCTTATCGTAGCTATACTCCTTTTTACTTATTAGTTTTTTTCTAATCTTACGTTCAGCGGTCAACGGTAAAGGGCTCAATATTACTAATTATGATATTTTAGTACATACATACATATCATCACGCCATATCCCTTGCAGGGTAGGCAGAGAGAACAGAGTGCCAGAGAACTCTATCTCTGCATACTTCACTCGCTTCCTCAACATTCATAATTCTCTTCATACACGCTCGCCGGTTTCGGAGACTCTTGACTCCACCTTCCTTCAGTACCTGACCGATCTGGTCTAGGTAGGTTAGTCTCGGTCTCCCTCGGTACCTACATCCTTCCAGTTTCGCATTGTATATCTTCTTAACCAGACGTTCGTTCGGCATTCTTTCCACATGTCCGAACCATCGGAGGATTCTCTTTCGCATCTTTACACCAATACTCTCTTTCATACCTACTCGCTCTCTTACGTCGTCGTTATGAATGCGGTCGGTCAGCCTAACTCCACAGATTTTCCGAAGAGATCGCATTTCGACCGCATTAATTTTACTTTGATACTCTTTTCTGCATACCCAACTCTCGCTTCCATACAGTAATGTTGGGACAAGCGCTGCGTTATGTATTTCTACACGTGCCTTCTGGCTGAGGTGGTGGCTGCCGAGAAGTTGCCCCAACGCTCCGTTCACTCTATTTCCCGCATTCACTCTTCGCTCTAAATTAGTGATGTACCTTCCATCTCAGCTAAATCCACATCCAAGATATACAAATTCATTCACTTGCTCTAATACATCGTTACCTATTGTTACTCTTACATCTGTTCTGGCTTCATCTCTTTCAAAGACCATTATTTTGGTTTTGCTCACATTCACGCGTAGACCCCTTTTCTTACAATCTTCTGTCATTGTGTCGACTAGGGTCTGCAGGTCAGTCGCTGACTGTGCCAGCAGGACTGCATCATCTGCATAAAGCAGAGCAGAGACCACTGAGTCACCCATCTGGACTCCCACATTCATATCATTCAAGGCGACATTCCATCATCCAGCCGCACATAGGCTCTACAGCCCATGTAACTGGATTGCACAGCCTGCAGCAGTTTACCGTTAATATCATACTCCGGTAAAATGTCCCAAAGTTCCTTTCGTACAACCGTGTCAAATGCTCTCTCCAGGTCCACAAAACTGCAGAAAACCCTCTGACCTAGGGCCAGATGCTTCTCCACAATGTTGCGCAGAGAGAACACTTGATCCATGCATCCCCTTCCACTCCTGAAACCTCCTTGTGTCTCACACAGTAAACCATCGGACACCATCCTCATTCTCCTTTCAATAATTTTACCATACACTTTTGCTGCCAAACTGGTCAAGCTTATGGCTCTGTAATTTGCGCAGTCATAACGTGAACCCTTGTTTTTAAGCAAAGGCACGATGACTGCGCTATTCCAGTCCCCGGGAACCATTCCCGAGCTCCAACATAAATTGAGGAGCAACAGGAACGCCTTCCGGACACAGGAGCCACCAAGCTTGATCATCTCGGCAGACACCATATCAATGCCCGCTGCCTTACCATTTTTCAAACTTCTTATCGCCCATTCAACTTCATCCATACTGATGCCATCGGAGGACGCTGTCGCCGAATGTTGATCTACTAGACCACATGCAACACCGGCGCCAACCGTAGCATCCGCATACATATCGCCAAAATATTCACTCCATCGGCTTAACACATCTTGTGTTTGTGTAAGAATGTCTCCACCTTTAGAACCCTCGAAGTTTTTAGTCAGCCTATCTTCTGCACTCATACTTGCTCTATCACGTTTCTCTTTCACTAAGGCCTTGGTGTCATTCTTACATTACCGATATATTTCTTTCTTCTGTTCAGTCATACTGTCATTCAGATTCAAAGAAGAGACATAGTCCAGCCACGCTTTCTTCTTTTGCTCTACGGAAGCTGCCACTTCCGCATCCCACCATGCATCACCATTTGTGTTTCTATGCTTCTTTGAACTTCCACATACTTGTCTTCCACATACGTGTCTACCATACTCTCTTTCAATACTCTCCAGCATTCTTCAATGTCCAATTGCGGCTGGCTTGCCATCGTCAACCGTTCTCGGACACCTTCTGCATACTTTTCTCTTACACACTCTTCTTGCAACCTTTCAACCTTTATTCTTTCAAGCCTTCCGAAGTGGACACGCTCTCGCCAGTGCCTCCACTTTCTGAATAGACCACTAAATCTCGCAATAACGAGATAGTGGTCCGTATCGACTGTGGGGCCCCTGTAGGCTCTTGCGTCCAATATTTTGCTTCGGAGGCGACTGTCTACCAAAATTAAATCTATTATACTTTTCTGTTCATTCCTTCTCCATGTATACATATGGATGTCCTTATGTTGGAAAAATGTATTTGACACAATAAGGTTTCTCTCCATGCATACATCCGCTATGAGCCTACCTGCATCGTTCACTCTCTTATCACCAAATGGACCAAGTACGTCCTCATAGTCGGGACGCTTGGTCCCCACCCATCCGTTCAAATCTTCGCATACAATCACGCGTTCACTGGTTTCTGCCATATCCAGAACTTCCCTAACATTATCCCAAAACTTCTCTAGGTCTGATGCCACCGAGGATCCTACGGGAGCATATGCTACAACCATGAATACCTTGGTGACACCAAGTTTTATACGGACCCAAAGAAGTCTGGGATCATACATTCCGTAATCCTTCACACCTGAGGCCAAGCGAGAGGACAGCAGTACTCCTACCCCCATGCTGGCTCGATCGCTCTGTGGTACACCAGACCACAGAGCCATCCCGCCACCAGGAAGATCGCAGGCGTCGCTGCCCCTTCGCTTGGTCTCTGTGTCCGCCATGACGGATATCAGCTCGTGCAAGTTACCTTCCACACAACCTCTTACATTCCACGTGCCCACCCGGCACTGTGCTCTCCTCGACTCGCCTGACTGGGCAAGGCGTGATGGGTGGCGGCCCTCATCGCCGCAACTGCCGAAGTTCGTACCGACGGGGGCGCGTCGCCACCGGGGGACGCCCTTTTTTTTTTTTTTTTTTTTTTTTATTTTTATTTTTTTTTTCAACCACCTCAACACCTCTCGACGCCGTGCGGGTGGGTCACTGGCGCGAATCCTCGAAGAGGAGGTCCTCTCGGATTCGCTCCGCCACTTCCTTCTGCGAGATGACGTCCTCGCAGAAGGAGGCGACCGCGGGGGGACGCCCTAACCCGCATTGCGGTACGCATTTCGAGCGTTTTAGTACAAACTTTATTTATATTAAGTGGGCATACAAAGTCTAATTTATAATTTTTAATAGGCACAAATAAAAAGTATTTCTTATTTTTTGGTGAATTTTACTGATAAATAGAGTTATCTGAAATTATACAGAAAGAATTCTTAAATATTGATGTACTTATATATTATTTATAAGTAAAAAGATATAGAAACAAAGAGCAAAAAATACTATAATACTACGTAAATTAAGTCGATTTTGATTACTTTTGTTATCGTAGATATTGTATGTTAATATAAATTTTGTAATTTATTTAAAATATATCGTTTTATATGACTGCATAAATACAGAACTAGCTTTTAATTATTTAAAACTTTTCCGCGTAGCTATCTAAAAATTGTTATGTTTTGTAGTTCAAGAACCCGGCACTGATTGCACAAAGGAGTCTCGAGGGAGTGAATTATCATCACGTTCCACACTTCGTTAGTTGGTCTGACGTGTGCTCCATAATAATTCATAGTTTGCAATTCTATATATAAGTTATTGTGACCATTTCTTTTCATTCTTTTAAATGTTACTTATAAGTAACAAATACTTCCGCCAGGTGGAACTTTGTAAATATGCAATTAACAGGCACAGATAACACACATACGTCGAACAATCATTTGTAGATGGTATAATGACATAATATCTGTGTGATGATCGAAAACACACTACGCATAAGAAATTGCTATTTAGACCCTATCTCGAGAGTCTAATTGAAAATAAGTTGTAATTAGGTAAAGAACATTTTATTACAAAAAAAAAATATTAAATAAATACCAGTATAGGTAATATTTAATGATACCCCATATAACAAGAATATTTTACTTTTGATGACTATCATTCGCAACAGAGACTAATGAAAATACACTTACAACATTAAGACGAATCTATTGACATAAGATTCAATAAAATCAGTCCACAAGTTTACAGACTGATAAACACTATCCTCCTTTGCGTGGCGCAGTAGGTATGATAAAAATAACCATACAGATGCTAATAAATAACGTTATATTTTAATTATTTGAACTATGTAATAATAATTGAAATATAAAGCTGTATGATAGTGGCTACGAATACTAGCAACCTTTACGTTTCTCGTGGATGTCGTAAAAGAGGACTAAGACCCATATAACGACTTGGGCCAACTCCATTTGATGCCGTTTTGTCAACAATTACATTCCCAAGGAGGGTTGACGTCGGGCAGGCGGCCAGTCATAAAACTATTGCCAATAACTTTTACAATATGTACTACAAAAGAGGAGTACATATTGTATCGACCCCGAGTAATTGGGATAAAAGTAAGAGAATGATGACGATGATGATGATGATTTTAGTTATTTTAACTAGTAATAGGTAGATGGCTAGCAGTTGCTACAAAACACAAAGTTATAACTAGTTACCTTAAAATTAAAATGAATGCGTAATTAATTAGATCACCATACCCTACCTAGAAATTTTAACAGGTCCTAGAATAGAAAGAACTCAAAACTAACAAGAAATACATTTATTTCCATTAAATCTATTTATAATGTCTAATTTTAATGCTAATATATATACAAGGTGGAGACGACCATACGACAATAATTTTAATCTAGTGTATCTGATGACTTGCCCGGCCTGTATACAAACTTTGAATACAATATGTCGTATAGTTTAGCCGCAGCACATTACTTTGTATTATTAACAATTTCCACACTCTGTATAAAAATTAAAATTATTCGCCTATCACTAAGAGATCAGTGAGCTCCCGCGCCGCATCGGTATAAACTAATATGAAACTAGTACCTACATATCGCCATGTTTACCAGTTCAAGTCTTCCCCAAACGTAATACAAATCAATGCATATTATACCTTATTCCTAAGTCTTTATAAACCGTGTCATCAGACTTAGATGAAAAATTTAAAACTACCTAATGCGGCTTAATGAAAGAAGACCTCGGTCTCATGTTCAAAACTATTATAATAGGTCTGTAGGTCAGTGTGCCATCGTGATCCTGTGACGTGAATGTGCGTAATTAGACGCTTACTTTGTATTAGAATAGTATTTCTTTCTAATTTACAATGCCTCGTTATAATTACACAGCTTCGGGTATACAGATATGATTTTAATTTATGGAGAATATCACGGAAATGCAGCTTTAACCATACGTACGTACCGAAAGAGATATGGAAACACACGTGTTTGTTCTACCAATGGCCGGACTATTGTGCAAGCTGTCCAGAGGTTACGGGATAATCAATCCTTACTGCCTCATATAGATAGTGCTCCTTCGCGTGTAAGAGTCACCCTAGATGAACAAATTTTAAATTATTTTCTCGCAAATTTGACAGAGGTTGATAATGTGGAGAACTTAAAAAAAGGAATTGTACGATCTTTCGACCAGTTAAAATACATCGCCGTCAATGGCGACCTGTTAACAAGAGTTCGAAATAATATTTTAAGACGATATAATTTGTGCGTTCGGGTCCATGGCGCACATATCGAAAATTTAAAAGTTTAACGACCAAGTGAATTATTAAAGTTATCGTGATTATTTTAATAAAATAATCGAGTGAGAATGAATAGCGCCCAAACATTAAGTGTATGTATTTACCTACGTTTCGAAGTTGTAACATATGATACCACAAGGTCACTCGCGTGCCGACCACAGGTTACTGAACTAATATTTACAAACGGTGTTCTATTTTGTTTCAATATTTATGATAAAAAGTTTGTTTGAAAAAATTGTTTTTTAAATATGCATGCAAGGACTTTTTTAATAGTTTCAAAATACTCCTATACACTAGTATTGACGGTGTTTTCATTTATTGTCGTATTGACGTCTCCACTCTGTATATATCATCATCATCATCATCATCATCACAGCCCATAAATATCCCACTATTGGGCTCGGGCCTCCTCCGTTATGGGAAGGCAATTAACCTACTATACCGCGCTGGTCAGACGTGTTGGTATAGGGTTTTGTTTCGAGTTTTCCTTCTCTTGCATAGATGTTATATGGGTTTTATATCCCTTAGTCGTCTCGTACGAACACCCACGGGTAAGATATGGGGTGGTGAATAGTATTCTTACTCCGTCACCACACGGAAGCCATATATATATATATATATATATATATACATATATATATATATATATATATATATATATATATATATATATATATATATATATATGAAATAAAATTATTTTTACAGATTTTATTGCGTTTTTATTTATATATTATTATAAATAAATAAAAACGCAAGAATACTGAAAGCTGCTCGAAACGTCGAGAAAGAAAAGTCAATTGCAACACACAAGTTATTTAAATAGGGTACACCGAGGCGAATCAGATCAATTTATTTTTGAGAATTAGAAAATCATACTAAAGTGTAACTTACATAGCGCATAAACTTTCCAAAATAATAATGAAAACTTCAAAGATAGAAATATCCTAATCGCCCCAATTCTCGGGGTGAATGGGATAATTAATAAAATTAATTAATTAAAATTTTCTTATAGCATATAAGCTTCAAAATCACTAATAAGATAAAAAAAATTCAATAATGTTTAATGAGATCAATGTTAACTACTAGTATGTACTAATAAAACACAAATAAAAGGAGCTTTTTTCCTTCCCATGTTAGCACATTTTTCGTGACATCATTCTTCGCAAGCACTGCACTGAATCCAATCTTCTGATGGTGGATGAATGAACTGTTCTGAACAGTAAATACAATGCCATTCTCTCTGTTTTGCAGATGAACCTTTGACTTTTATTGTTCCTGTTGTTGTTGTATTGACTGTGACTGTTCTCTTATTCTTTTTCTTCACATTTTCTTTATCTTCTTTCCGAAGCCTCGACTCGCTAGGTGCAATAGACGGTTTGTTAAAATCTTTTCAGCAACTTCATCTAAAGTTGACTGTCCACCACGTGGTTTAAAGACACCTCTGGAGAATGAGACTCTTCTTTGTAAGCTCGTGTATGGCAATTTATAAATCTTAGCAGCCCAACGTAATGTTAACTCTTTGGTCAAGACTCTATTTACGGCTTCTTTCATTTTTTTA
The DNA here is from genome assembly GCA_905163515.2 of Lymantria monacha. Classification (NCBI taxonomy): domain Eukaryota; kingdom Metazoa; phylum Arthropoda; class Insecta; order Lepidoptera; family Erebidae; genus Lymantria; species Lymantria monacha. The sequence continues at coordinate 17,822,048 of LR991094.1, read as the reverse complement.
AGACCACTCTTCCGCATTTGTTATTTTTGTAAATGCGAACTATCTATAAGGAAATAAAAATCATCATTAACGTTAAATATAAAATAAAGCATTTTAAAAAAGTGATCCGATCCACCCCTGATAACTCGATCCGAATAACCCCATGTTAAAGACTTTTGAAATAAATATTTTATACATTAACCTATAATACTGTTCATTAAAACTAAAATGTTTTCTAAAATAGTCCCCTTCTCAATCAATATAAACCATATAATTCAACATTTTGACACAAATCCTTCGAATTACACCAATAATTGGCAAGTACGTACCTTAGATGAGCGCCAAAATAGTGACGCACACAAACAACTAACTCACTGGCGAGGTGCGCCTGCACTAACATATTAGTCGAAACAAAACACTACCAATTGGCGGGAGGTGTGGGGTGTTCAGGGGTCATAAAACGCCGTTTGTATGCGTTCCAAGTCAACGCGATATTCAAAATATTAACGAATCTTTTATTTTGATCCGATTCACCCATTGATCCGATTCGCCTCGGTGTAGGTACCCTACGTTTTTTCATTCACATAATTCATAGCGATTAAAAAGAAATGGTAGATGTACCTATGTCTCCGGCATTCTCATGTAATCTCACGAGATCAATCTCTGTTCGCATAAAAACAACACGTCAACTAACGTGTTATAGTCGGCCAATTTTCTTCTATTGAAGAGGGAACTCTTCCTCGAAGTGGGACACTTAATAATTGAAAATAAGTATATCAACTTACTACAAATGCTTATTAAAAACTAATTAATAATACGTATCCCAAATCCTTCAACGTTTTATTATACATACGCATATTTGTAAAAACATTTTCATTAAATTGATCAATTTATTACAAGGTCTTTGAAATAACTTCATACTTTCACATATATTTAGATATATCTTTTAATTAATGCTATGAGGCACAAACTCTTCATGGATAATTAAATTAGAAGATATAATTACTTCTTTCAATAAAAGCGGTGTTGGCTGCCTCAACATAATACAAAGAACTCGTCTAATAAATTAAATTATATCCTGTATTTTTAAAAATAAACACTCATATGAGGTATTATTTTACTAATTAGATAGATTTTATTGTTGCTATTATAATTATAGACCGTGTGGTGACGGAATAAGAATACAATTCACCACCCCCTATCTTACTCGTGGGTGATCGTAGGAGACGACTAAGGGATATAAAATGCATATAACATCTATGCAAGAGAAGGAAAACTCGAAACAAAACCCTATACCAACACGTCTGACCAGCGTGGTATATTAGTTCAATTAATTTCCCTCACATTATGGAGGAGGCTCGAGCCCTCCAGTGGGACATGTATGAGCTGAGATGATTGTAATTATAGAGCATATCGAAAACTCTGTGAGGACAATGCCCCGACGACGAAAGTTGCCGGGGAATCGACTCGAGAGGAATCCGCGAGGGTAAACCGCCGGGCCACCAAAGACAAAGACTGAGTTCGGGTGGGCCGCTTGCTAGGCTAGGCGAAGAGAAGTGCATTGCGGGGCGGGTCTATAAGGTCGCACGCCGCTTCCTCTGTCGGACGTTTTTAGTGGAGTGTGACCAAACCATAGCCCGTCGCAAAGAAAAAAATCAAAAACCCGAGATTCTTATGCACACAAAATACGTCGTACTACTAGACACAGGCCTCCTTCACGATGGGAGAGAAATTAACTCTAATATAATTATACCTATTATACTACCCAAGTAAACATGGTCAGACCATTACTTTATGGAAAATACTCAAGATTGCATTGGAACTTTTGATCAGTTTCACTACTCTGTGATTAAATATACATAGATGAGGACAATTGCAACGATAACGAATAAGAGGGTGTGGGAATAACTTTGTGCAATCAGGGTGTTTTATTCAACTGCGACGTGCGCTGATAATATGAGCTGTACCTACGCTTTGATGTAATAAACTATATATAGCTACAGTATTAAATTTATTAACGATAATTGAAATGACTGCCGTAAATATGAACTAGATAACATATATTTTATAATAGATAAATATATTACATTTATTTTTGAATATTCTTAGTCATATTAATATTTTATACACAATAAATACAATAACTCTTCATACAGTCCATACGGATTACTATAGCTATGTGAAACGTCCTTTTTATTGTAATAACATATTCAAAGTTTATTATACATATTATTCAGTAATTCTTTGATATCCCTTAGTAATTTAATAAATGTCGTACATACCAAGGAAATAGTCTATGTATGTGCCCAATGAAACCAATAGATACATCCTAAGAAAAGCAATCCTCTTCTTTTCTTGTTTTGGAAATCAAGCACTAATACGAGCCACTGTTACTATTGTTAAGTGAATTTCTTTCTCGAGTTGATTTTACACTTAGTTTTAAAATCATTGTCTATCAGTGAGTCATGTAGTCGTCTTTAGCGAAGCATTGGTACAGGCATGAAAGTAAAGCTATAGCTGAAAGTTTTCTGTAGGTATTTTGATAGAACATGAAAATTCTCATAAAGTCCTGTTACGTCATATTCACTACCCATTAACGGTTGCTCTGCATAACAGTAGATCATATTTAGTCCAAATAACCTGTATCGTCATCGTAGGAAACGAATGCGACCACGGTGTCTTGCAGTGAACAAATTCTTCCTGTCATTGTGAAGGCATATGGTGTCCTGCACTATATGCATAATATAGCTTATAATATATGAACTGTAAAGATGATAAATTTTGAATATAATCTCTAATATTATATATATGTATATTATGGAACAAAGTTGAAACTTACCGAAATATTCCTGTTTTTTATAAATAGGTTTTTTTTTTTATTTATGAGCCAAGGGGCAAACGTTCTCGTACAGCTTTTGTTGAGCCCATCGTTAATTATTTATTTGTAATCTTTTGCCATCGTCGTCAAAATCATTAATATTAATCATCATTGAATTAACCATTAACCATGTCACAAAGTATTAAGTTATGTTAACGATTATCACATAATCACAATGTTAATTCACTCCCATATCCTTAAAGGCAAGCATCCTAAAATCGTGTTTCACAATAATTCTCACCATGTCACACCAGGAACGCAATAGAGTGATAGAAGTATAATTAATTTAACCTGAAATAGTCAAAGAATGGAGCGAAGTAGTTAAAAACATCGTTAAGCACATTGTCGGAGGCGTTTAAGTCGAGTGAAGTGAAAGTTTTCACGTTAGGAATACTTGAAAAGTCCATTACACGGCTGACGGGGTAGACGCCAACCTTACGACGCTGAGTTGTTTGTAATTACACAGACATAGCCCCGAGATTTCATTTAAACTTCGTGACAGCACCCAACGCTGACAGCTCTTTCTGCTATTGTTAACAACTTCTTACAAAATATTATCATAGTTTGTCTGGGACATATAAGTCGATTTTATTTCATACAGTCATATAAGTAATGAATAATATATATTTTCATTACTTATATATTTTTAAGTTTTGATTGAATCTTTTGTATTTAAAGTATTAAGATTTTGAACTTCATTACGCACGCTCGACTTGGGGAGTAAGCTGGTGAATGCGTGACGACAGCGTTACATAAAATGTGAAATGGGCGAGGGGAACGGAAGTTGAGTGGGAGATATAAGTTAGTGAAGATAGAAAGAGAGAGAGTAATAGTGTTAGAACCACGCTGTTGATAATTTCCGTATACAGCCGCGGGCCGGTCCGACCGGGGTAGTAACCACACTCTCGCAGAAGATCGACGTCTGAGTAAAGGTAACGTGCTATTGCGCAACATTCGGTGAGCGAGAGAGCCGTAAGCCCAACTGGCTGGGTTTGTATTGGTAGGCAGCAGCCTAGCTATACCCTTGGTATTGCAAAGCTCCATGGGCGGCAGTAACACTTACCATCAGGTGTGCTGCTTGCTCGTTTGCCACCACATGCAATAAAAAAATAACGTTTCGTATATTACTGTAGGAGTAAGACTGAGAGGTGCGAGTACACATTTTCTTTCTCTCATCATCATCTTGTTCTTATCCCAATTACTTGGGGTCGAGGCAATATGTCATCCTCCTCCATACAGTCCTATCAGACGTCACCTCTGCAGTCACTCCCTGTCCATCCATGTCATGCCTCACGCAATCCATCCATCTTTTCTTTGGTCTTCCTTTAACCCTAAAGCCTTAAACATTCATATTTAAAACTTTCCTCACAACATTACTTTCATCCCGTCTCATCACATGTCCAACTAACTTAACTTTTCCGTCACTGGTGCAACTTTCAAACTTCCTCTTCACATTTTCTTTCTCTATTCCCCAAAAATATAAATTGTCCAATAGTCTTTCTGGTCTATATATGGTCAAATCTCAAACAGATTTTTTAACCGCCTTCAAATACTCAATTGAGTTGATATTTGGGATACCCTAGATAACATCGACGACTATGTGCTAATGAGTATATACTACAATATTGATGTCATCTTTGATTTCATTCCGTGTTAGTAGAAGAATCTACTGTGCCGTCCCTATATAAATTGGAATAACAGCAGAAGGAAATGTGCTTTCAAATAATTTAATTTATTATAAATTAGGATAAAAGAATCATTAAATTATATTCATCTAAACTTATTTTATTTAGTAAAACATATTCACTATAGCAAATTTTCTGACATAACGGTAGCAAATTAACCAAATTTTGGGCTGAATTCCTTTAACTATTTACTTGTTTTGCATGTAATTTTAGTTTTTGTTGTCAGCTCTACAATTTTACGACAAAAGGTCCCTTAAATTTGCAAAACTAGAAATGGTCCGTCCGGAATGCCTTACCCTATTCTTTGCAGTAAATGTAAGACTTTACCCTTGTAAAATAAATCCTCTGAAGAAAATAAGGTTAAGATATAATATTACAAGTTGCAATTATGTGAAAATATTCGCAATCTGCATTGAAGATTATATTTAAAATAAATGTTAATCCATCTTGAAATAAGCGAGATATGAATAATTAACAATGCATAGACGATCAATTAACAATTGTTGGTTTTTATTATATTACTAGCTAACCAGCTTAACTTCGTCTGTGTTTTTTCAATTCATACTTTCATTTCATTTCATAATTAAATTTAATTTCACAATCGAATTAATAATATTCTAGATATATATAATAGTGGATTTCCGTGTGGTGACGAGGTAAGAATACAATTTACCTGCCCCTTGCTTACCCGTGGGTGATCGTAAAAGATGACTAAGGGACGCAAGGAAGTAACATAAGTGCAAGAGAAGGAAAGCTCTATATATGCAAGTACCCTCGCAGGGTTTAAATATCTATACCTATATATAAAACAAAGTTGTATTCGGGTTGAAAACCCTCAGCGCTCACCCACAGTCCGGATAAAGTTGTCATAGCCATCTGAGGCTAACAACTAAAACACACAAAAAAAGAAGGTTGTGTTAGTTACAACACTTATAACTCGAGAATGGCTGGACCAAATTTTATGATGTTTTGAGTTTGTTGTCGTCAGGAATAGGATATAGAATATTAAAATATGATATTAAACAACAAAAAAAATATTAAAAAATATCAGTTCTAAATATTAATTTGTTGATTGTGTAACTAAAACGCAACTGACTGCTCACGTAATGTTCTTTATAGTTTGAAAATAACGCAAAACGTTGAAATTAAAGTTGACCGGTCGATGTGTTTGTGAGTGGGAGTTGCGGGTGCTGCGAGTTTTTACGAATATTATTATAATAAATCTCGTTGTGTCGAAATTATTATTAACAAAGTTTTGACCAAGAAAATTTAATCTTTCCTTACAAAGCCCTAATGCAATTAGAATTCTAAACATCGCGAATAAAACCACTGAAGAAGAACGATACGTGAAGATCGCCGGATTAGTATGGCCCGATTTCGTGCTTCTCAATCACAAGAGCAAAGTGAGGCAGCCCCTGAAACGGCTCGGTTGACAATGCGAAATCGTCAAGCAAATGTCAGAGATCAGCAATTAGATAATTTTCAATGCGCAAGAAGAAGAATGTCATATATCACAAGGTGCTTCTTCGTCTCCCTGGCACGTCATTACAACACTTTTTTTAAATTTATATATTAATTTGTAATAAATATATTTGAATCAAAAATCAATTAAAAATACTGTCAATATTTAGAAGTTATAAACTACTGCCTCATTTACTGATACGTCAATCTCTCACAATCTTCTATCTCATTCACTCGCTCAACGTATTATGAGAATTTTAAGAAAAATCTAGCAGATTTTCCTTGTCCTGACAATAACGAACACAAAAAAGAATTATTCAATTCGATGCACTCTTTTATTTCTATAGATGATCTTTAAAATATCAATTAAAATAGGTACTTCAATTTTAATCAAATATAAATAAGAATTAATATAAAATTGATATTCAGGTATAATATTTTAAGTTGAAAATTAAAAGAGGCTGCCTATATTGCATATTCCATTTTAGACATATTCTCACCATACACGCAAATTATTTGTCACAACTGATATCCAAATGCACTCCTATCGCCACATTTGCTGCTACATAGTAATGTAATTAACTAAGTAAGTTAACACTTCATGCATATTAAAGTTGTTGCTGTTGCATGACTAGGGCTCTCCATATTCATGTTGAAGGAGTGCAGTTTCAGATAATCTAAAACCTATTGACTTGTGTAATATCAGAAAAAAAAATGTCAACTGTCCTTATTTTGCCGTTGGAATCGTAAATATTATTATATTATTCCCACTCAAGGATGCTTATGTTTAACAGTGGACATCGATAGGCTTAATGACATGAACAAATATATTTGATTATTCCTAATTAAATAATATACGTTTTAATGTTTTCCAAAAATTAGACTGCACTCAAAAATTCGTTCCAATTAAAATTCGTACCTACTATTTGAGCAGTATTGCTCCCATACCCATTAGCGTCGTTTTTGAAGCGTCTACACTAATATAGCTATCAACTGCGGATACAGCTTGAATTGCACAAATAACTGAATGATTTTTCTTTAGAAAGGCCGTGTGTTTCTATCGCTGAAAGATAGGGTGGTTTCTCTGACAAGTATAAAAATAATATTAAATCCACACACAGAAAAGTATACTAGTGTAAAAAAATGACGAGTATACAAATGTTTATGCGACATCATTATACGTATCGTAGTACCTACTGAGTTCAGGTAAATAACTTGCATTTTTTAAACGCTTTTATCTAAAACTTCCTCGTGTGATAACATGTTTCACAGGTGTTTTTATTTATTGTGGGATAGAAAACTATTTTCACGGTTTTTGAAAAACTATTTTCACGGTTGTACCTATTTGATTTTTAATTGCCGATGTTTCAAACACTTTTCAGCGTTCATAATCACGAAAGGGCAATGATACAAACAAATACAAGAGAAAAGCCGTAAAGAGTTTTATTTCTAACTAGCGGACCCGCACACTTCGTACCGCCTATGAATGAGATGAGCAGATTTCGATTAATTCAAAATTTTTTTTTTTTTTTTTATTATGATAATATATGAATAATATATAAATTTTAAAAAAGCAAGTGTTTTAATAACGTGCCAGCAATACACCTTGTGTGACACGAATTTATTCTTCATGCGCGTTGAAAATTATCTAATTGTTTATCTGAGATTTGCGCGACGATTTCGCTTGTTAACGGCATGGGCTGCCTTGCTTTGCTCTTATGATTAAGAAGCATGGAGTTGGGCCATATTAACGTGGCGGTCTGCCCGTGCTATAAATTGTTCTTCTGCCGTGGTTACATTCGTGATGTCTCTAATTCTAATTGCATTAGGGCTTTGTCGGGAAAGATTTGATCTTAGTCGCGACATTGTTGATGACAATATAGACATAATATGTTCTATTATAACAATATTCGTAAAAATTCGTAACACACACAAAACGAACCCTGACCGGTTAAATTTAATTTCAACTTTTCGAGTTATAAGTGTTGTAACTATCACAACTTTCTTTTATATGCCGGGTTATTTTTCTAAGAGTACCCAAATTTTTTTAGGATATTCTACGTATAAATAAGGTTATATTAAAAATATAAAATATTAAAAATCACTAGTAATTACCTAATTATTTACATTTGAAAATATCTAAAAATATTGATGATTTATGGACAAACTTTTTTTTTACGCACGGCCATTCATAAGTAAGCAATTATCGAACGCACACAAATTCATGTTAGATGTTATGGACACCTATCTACCTACATTGTAATGCATACACACACTAATACAACAGTATCAGTTATTGTGTTGGTAATTAACCAATTACCAACACATGTAACATAGTAAATAAGTTTATGATTAAAATTTTCTTTCATACTATTTAAAGGGCTTAGAACTGCCATAATAAACAGATACATTAAAATACTAGTTTATTATTTAAAACCACATACATACTAATGTTAGTATTTATTAAGTTGTATTTAAAAAGTGGAATGTACTATTTACAACTAGGTATTAAACTTACCTTTTCATTTAGTTCCATGAAAAAACCCTATCGTGTAGTGTGTATAAATGTACAATTCTTTTAACACTTGCTTACATTGTTTTTTAATGTTATTTGTGTTTGAGCACTTTTCACTTCACTTAAATGCAGTAATCATTTTGCTATCCACGTAACTTTCAGCACTAAGAAAGTAGCCAGCACCATACACACATTCTTTAATATTCGAATATCTTACATGATTTGTGCTACCATCGTTGGATATAAAAAATAAAAATTAGCACGCGCTCATAATTAGGTCACGGTCAAGACTAAGAGTTCACTGGGGTGAACATCGGCGTGTGCGCAGCGGGTACAAGGGGGGAGTTACGAATTTTGCCGAAAGCTTACCGAAATACCGACAAAGAAATACTTGAGTACCTATAAACTTCGGGAGTGTTTCTTTGTGTGCGTGGCGTGTGTGTTTATAATTTTGAATAACTAACGTAGTGTCATCAAATTTAGTGTATCTCGGAATGTTTAAAATGTAGTATGTATTTTTTTTTTTGAAAATAAAAACATGTTTTTATTTCACTAATCAATTATACTATCGAATCTGAACCTCCTATGTAAATTTGGGTACCTCTTGAAAAAAACCCTGTATATACATACATGGGTAACACTCGTAAACATCAAATACCATTATCATAGGATAGATTTCTTATGATACTAATATATCTTTAAGATCTATCTGTACTTTCAAGATTTATGTCAAATTTTGTAATAAATATTTGTTGTGTGTCTCACTATTTCAAATTCTATTATTTTTAATTTAGTTTACCATTTTTTATGTACGTCTATAACCTAGGAATGACTTCACCGATCATGATACAAATTTTAGGTCATATTTTATATGATAATTACAACTAAAGAATGGGGCAATTAAATCTAGTAAAATTTGTGAATTATATTTGAATTCACTATAATTAAAAGTACCATTAAAAGTACACATTAAATAGACGGTCGTCAGCGATTTGGCTGTGCCTCTGGTAATGCTGAGGTTCATGAGCGGGTATTAGGTACCACATACCATTAGGCGGGCTGCTCGCTCGTTTGCTACCAAAAACAATAAAGAAAAAATCATTAAAATCAATTTAAAACAACTAATAAAAACAAAGCTATTCTTTAATTTACTCTTATTTGTTTTGTTACAAAGTCGATGTAATATCTTAGCCTCAAAGGTTTCCGAGAACGTAAGAAAAGACAATAATCTGACAAACAACAATATTATGTTCCGAAATATATTGTGTCCTTACAACCATTGCCATCATAAAAATTCATATAGACACATGATAAACAAAATATGAAATATCTTTTCACACATAAAGTCTTAAATATTATTTCTTATTCGTACCTTTGCCTTCTTTCTTTATAAGTCATTTAGGTAGAATAATAAATTCATTTCAATGATTGTTGTATTTACTATTTCTAGTACTTGCACGACCAAGCTACGGTTACTTTTTGTAATTGTATATTTTCGAGACTGCGCTTTCTATTAAAGTTTATCTAAATAATAAAACTGTTTAATGATTACTAATAGCAACAAATGCAGTACCTACATCAAACATAAATGGAATATCGTTATAAACTGTTTTTCTGTAAACTATTTTTTTGTAATCTTAAAAAACCGCATCTAAATATTTTGAGATCAGCTAAGGGAAACAGAAATTGAGAGAGTTAATATATAATATAAATTGTAACTTGTATTAAGTACACACTTAGATATAATTAACTTTTTAAATTACTTTAGTGGTAGGACCACTGTTATGACCATGTTATGACGCTCCAGCCTTTTTTTTTTTTTTGGTGGACTATGGATGTGTCTCGCCCCGCCAAATCGATCCGGGGTGACGGAAAGGCGGCGCGTGATCCCATAGACCCACCCTAAAACTCCTCTCTCTTCGCCGTGCGAGCGAGCCACCGGTACCCGATCTCTGACTTCGGTGGCGGGGTCGACAGAACTACGATAGGCGCGACACGTTGTAAACTATATACTCCAAAGTCAACGATTAGCACTAATATTCTCATGTAAGGCATACAGAACAGTTAGTACCGAAGCATTGCCAGTGCTTGCAGGTTTACTTTCGGTCGACTTGGAGATACAAAGGCACGTGTCAATGTATTATTCTACCAGGGAAAACATGAGCACTGATTTTCTGCTGCCACGCGATCGTATTAAAATTACCAGACCTTTCGCACCGCGATCCGTCGTGTACGAAGAACTCCTAACCGAATGGCAGGAAAGGTGGGACTCATCAACTAAGGGTCGTTGAGGGATCCGGTTTACAACTCCCACATGAAAGTAAAGGGTTGTATTCTCAAAGCGTAACTACATGAGGAATAGTAGATTGATATATAAGGTTTGAAAAGAGCCGATTCCCATACGAGGTATTTAGGAATTGATGACATTCACCCACGTTACACTCTACATTTTATTTTGAATATAAAGAAAGCAAAATTATTAGTTTTCTGAAAGATTACTAGAAATAAGAATATAATATTATGCTAAAATTAATTAAGAAGTGAAGAATGTTTAAAATTTGAAGTTAAAGCTTTGCTTGGAATGTTTAAGTAGATCCATTATGAGAAATTTGAAATGTAGGTATGTAAACCTATTTAAAAATGTAGAACACTTAGCTATTTAATTAAACGGTGAAATCCATGGCGGAAACTCCCTTAAAGTAGTTAGTTCAAACGAATGGGTCAAAAAAATTATAGTACAATAGTGGTAGGACCACGCTATAGACAGTTTTCTGTCTACAGACGCGGGCCAGTCCGTCCGGGGTAGTACCACACTCTCACAGAAAATCGACGTCTGAGTAATGGCATTGTGCTATTGCGCTTCGTTCGGTGAGCCAGAGAGCCGGAAGCCCAACTGAGTGTGCTTGGGGATTATAATGGTAGGCAGCGGCCTAGCTATACCCTTGGTATTTGTAAAGGTCCATGGGCGACAGTAACACTTACCATTAGGTGTACTACATGCTCGCTTATCACCATATGCAATAAAAAAAAGAAGTATCCGTTAATTTATTTTAAAGATACATATTATTATGTTCCATCTCCGTGTCACCGCCGCGGGTCGTGCCACTTAATAGGTTTTTTTTTTTAATTCAAACTTTTTTTAATGCACTAGGCATTTTTTTTTAATTTGAATCGATTTTCTTAATTATGTAAAAGCGAGGAGCGAAGAGTGAATGCGGGAAATAGAGTGAACGGAGCGTTGGGGCAACTTCTCGGCAGCCACCACCTCAGCCAGAAGGCACGTGTAGCAATACATAACGCAGTGCTTGTCCCAACATTACTGTATGGAAGCGAGAGTTGGGTATGCAGAAAAGAGTACGAAAGTAAAATTAATGCGGTCGAAATGCGATCTCTTCGGAAAATCTGTGGAGTTAGGCTGACCGACCGCATTCGTAACGACGACGTAAGAGAGCGAGTAGGTATGAAAGAGAGTATTGGTGTAAAGATGCGAAAGGGAATGCTCCGATGGTTCGGACATGTGGAAAGAATGCCGAGCGAACGTCTGGTTAAGAAGATATACAATGCGAAAGTGGAAGGATGTAGGTACCGAGGGAGACCGAGACTAACCTACCAAGACCAGATCGGTCAGGTACTGAAGGAAGGTGGAGTCAAGAGTCTCCGAAACCGGCGAGCGTGTATGAAGAGAATTATGAATGTTGAGGAAGCGAGTGAAGTATGCAGAGATAGAGCTCTCTGGCACTCTGTTCTCTCTGCCTACCCTGCAAGGGATATGGCGTGATGATATATATGTATGTATGTAAAAGTTTTCTAATTTAACTAAATTGTGTTCTATTTTTAAAATTCATTCTCGCCCGTGAGAGGGTATGAGTCTCTCCCGCCAAAATATGGAGAACGTCTGCCACCCACTTCCTCGGTTCAAACAAATATTACTTTCCAATTATGAGAAATTAAAATATATTAAACATACTTATCTGATATCTTATTATAATATGCAATTTAAAGAAAAAAAAATGGTTTTTAAATATCTTTTTTTAATCAGCACTATTCAAATCGCTATCATTATAATGATTAATAAAATCGCGTTATAATTAGACAGTAGACGCCACTCGACGAGGTCCTTAGAGAGTAACAAAATGGACGGCCGGTGGATGGGGTCATCCATCCGAACATCCCAACTTAATCTGAATCGGCGGAAACATTTTAGATGAGAAGCTATTAAGGCCCGGTGGAAATGGCTTCTGTGAAGGCTTAAATTTACGAATAAAGGAACCATTGCGTAATTTGGTCGTATTATGGGTACCAATAATAAATAAGACTTGAATACGGTATTTTCCCGTTATGTCGGATTAAGAATATACGTCGTCATCGGTTCCTTTTATGCGCATATCGCAAACGACGACTAAGGTGCATAAATACTATCACTGCAAGAAAAGATGAATTCGAAATAAAGTTCTGTGCCAAATTAAAAACTTTCAAATTAATTTAATAGTTTTAAATTAATTTATATATTATAAAATGGAGGCGAGGAAGGAAGATCCACCACTTTCCCACGGTTAATCAATATACCGTACACCTCAAGAAAGGAAAGAATACGGGATGGGATCAAGGTGGAATAGGATATGCACTCATTATACTACCCATTATAGCCATTGTTTTATTCTTAATTGCATTCATTAAACGCTGAAATATTCATACACTTACAGTCAAGGATAGGTAATCGATCTCAATCCATTGCGAGCGATAGAAGCGTGTAGTCAGCCTACATAGCCACCTGCATACGTACATTAATATCGCTTTGAGACCAATAAGGCTGTTTACAAACACGCTTTGTACTTTGTGGTTGGTTGGCAAACAAGCTTGTGTCCCATTATTGCACCATTGTGTGCCATCCACTGTCTGGAAATTTTGCAATTAATATAGCCTCCCAACTGCGGCTCGCTTGTGCAGATAACATGTAAAGTACGTCCTCTATTATGCAATATCTGTTATGTTGATGTATTATTTATTATTATTAAACACTTAGCATGCTTGATACGTCGTCGTCATCGTCATCGTCACAGCCCATATATGCCCCACTAGTGCGCCCGGGTGTCCTCCCTAATGGGAAGCAAATTAATCTACTATACCGTGCTGGTCAGACGTATTGATATATGGTTTTGTTACGAGTTTTCCTTCTCTTGCATAGATGTTATATGCGTTTTATATCCCTTAGTCGTCTGTTACGATCACCCACGGGTAAGAAAGGGGCTGGTGAATTGTATTCTTACTTCGTCACCACACGGACAATGCTTGATACAAGTGAAGTTAATTAAAAAAGAAAACAGAAAAAGATATAGATATATGGCACTAGAAAGACTGTTTCTTTTTTCAGTTGAGACAATAAAGCTTGTGATAATTTTTCTTATAAGTCTCTATTACTTAATGGAACAAATTAATTTCATACACAACCCCTTTTTGGGAGATATGCTACCCGTCTGGCAACCCAATCCTTCCAAAGCGACGGAAAGAACAGTGTTCAACCCCATAACCTCTCGAATACGAGCACCTCTCTGTCGCCGTATAGCACCGGTACCCAGTCCTTGTCATCGGTGGCATACAGAGTCTAACATATAATATGTGCATCGTTGCAAACAAAGAAGTATTTAAAATAAAACTATACATCTATACGTCTAGCTTGCGCAGTGTAATAGACCCACGACTGTCCCATCATAAGGAAATTCCAGCGCAATTAATAATTACTCTAGGAACTTTCTAGTTTGTAAATATACCAAAATAAAATGATATATAAACAGATTGTATGACTATGGAGTACCATCCCGACAAAGTTTTTAATCAAGTTATTATTTTATAGCTCATGCAAATTACATAATGAAATTAAATTATTTACGAGTAATTGTATCCGTATCATTGCGGACCTTAACTATATATAGTCCCTCATATAAATGTGCTTAAAAGCCATTTCATTATTTCTGCTCTGACCTTATTATTATTTTAAAACCATGACATCGTAAAACTGACCGAACGACTTTTAATTCTGCTAATCCAGTTACGAGCAAAGCTCATGCCAATAAAATAAAGGCGAATTAATTATGTCGGCCGTATTAAAAGGATGGATGGTGAGAATCAATGTCAGAGTTTTTCTAACAAATCCATATTCATCGCCATCTCTATCTCGTTCATTTAGATCGTGCTCTTTATTCCTATAGTTAATGACGTGGCTCACACCAAGCTTGCCCTTATTAAGACGGATCGGATAAGAAGACCTTAAATCAACGTCATTTGTTAAAAGAAAACTTGCAATTTAATAATTGTATTTATAACATCCATCAATCAATTATAATACATGTAATTTATATATTAGATAGATATATATACAATACTCGGTTGATATTTTTTGACTCCTTAAGGTTGGTTCTTCTATTTTAGAAATAGTCACCGATTGATATATAATAAATAACTACTATTCCGTGTAGTGCGGAGTAAGAATACAATTCACCACCTTATCCGTGGGTGATCGTAAGAGACGACTAAGGGATATAAAACGCATATAACATCTATGCGAGAGAAGGAAAGCTCGAAACAAAACCCTATACTAACACGTCTGACCAGCGCGGTATAGTAGGTTACTTTCCCTCCCATTATGGACGAAGCTCGAGCCCAACAGTAGGACATATATGAGCTGAGATGATGATGATGATGATGAAATAACTATACCATAAGTTTCAAGGCAATTGATGTAACAACGACAAATGACACTAACGAACACACATACAGTTTCAAAGATTCTTTCTGATAGCCATATTTTCTAGCGGGGTATTATTTCCTTCCCAAGGAAGGATAATGATAATCTCACTACTGAGCGGGTGATACTGGGTTGGCGACTTCAGTTGGTGTTATATGTTCACCAACCGAACGGGTGCTACTAATTCTTCTGGTTATCCATTAGCCACTTTATAACTTCCACCGGCAAATTGGGAATGACATATTGTTTTATCAACCCGTCGCCATACGGAGGCTTCCCTTCCCTTCACCCCTCTGCCTATGCTTTGCACATAAAATGAATTGTTAATCAATAAGTTTTTTGGTAAAAATAAAAAATCAGTAATATTAAATATTGTTTTTTTAGTATTTATATCTATTTGTTAAGAATGTTGCCAACTCACATTCATTCATTCATTCTATTATTTTTTACATATACACATCACTAATTTTTTTTTTTTTTAGTTGTTATATTGAATTATTTCCAATGATTCACGTTCACAATTCACGATTCATTAATTTACACACATTTATTTTATTATAAAAAGATATTTTATAAATTTTAATGCACTTCTACCCGTACCTAACCATTAAAAGAGCATTAATAAGTTAACTCTGTTCTAGAAAATTCTACATTAAAAAATATAAATTAAGATGTTGTAGACTAGAACCAGTCTACAAAATCTTCAGTAAAACGATTTTTTTTTAACTTGACACACGAATAAAAGCATCTTTTAATCCACTTCGTCAACCCATAAACGAACACTGTCAGCCATCGCCATTGAAATCGGTCTCTTTTAATTTTAAAGCCAATAAATTTCGTAATTCGCCAACGGAATTTATATCAGCCATTTAATGTCAATAAAAGAAAAGACACCAGTGCTTTTTGCTCTCTTCGTTAAAACGTCACCAAGCTCATTTTACATACAAAGGTGATGTGGCAATGATTATAGCTATCTAGCAAACTTTAAAGGTAGTTTCATTATGGAGGTAATTCAAGAAATTCTTTAAACGGCTTACTTACAGAGAACAGCCAGTCATCAGTTGAAATACCTCATCATAAGGAAAAGTAAGTAGTAAGTAAGTAAGGTCCGTAAAGTGATGAAGAAAACAGTAGTGTTTTCTTTATTACTTAGGTTCGACACAATATGTAATCTACTTCCATCGTATATGCGAAAATATAGGCAATAGTTTTATGACTGCCTACCTAGCGTCAACCTTCCTTGGAAATGTAATTATTGACAAGATGACATCTGATGAAGTTAGCCCAGTCGATGTAATCTTAATCGTAGTTACAACACCCAAGAGCAATGTAAGGGTTGACAGTAATCGTAGCCACCATTAGGTTGAGAGCGCTCAGCGCTTACCCACAATCAAGATAAAGTTGTCATAGTCATCTGAGGCTAACAACTAAGTGGCCACCGAAGACAAAGATCGGGTACCGGTGACCCGCTCGCACGGCGAAGAGAGGTGTTTGCAAGGTGGGTCTATGGGGTTGCGCACCGCCTCTTCCGTCGCCCCGGACCGATTTGGCGGGGAGCGACCACAGCCATAGCAAAAAAAAAAAAAGGCTAACAACTGAGTCACACACAAAAAAAAAATAACCGCCACCACATAGCTCAATTTAAGTAGATAATATTAATAATATTATAATTGCGATTACATATTAATTTAATTTAATATAATGTTATATTATATTAAAATCAATTTATATGATAACTTATATTCTCACATCGACTCCGCAGCACATCAATATTTATATACCTACTCGTATATCATATATATATATGGTACTCTCTATCTCCCCACATTAATTACCTCTATATACATAAACTCATAATCAAACATATATATACCTACTACATAAATATAAGACGTCACTCAGCTTCCCATTAACCGTTCCAGATCTAGACATTCACAGGTCTCTAGTTGTCTATGACGTTATACTTGTTCAGATCTAATCGGTTGACGAGAGACATGTCGAGACGATCGCAAATTGCATCGTTTGTTTACGACACTGTACCTGTCTAACTCAATTTGCCTATTGTAGGGAACACCACCTATTTAATCGCTTAAATAGAGAGGGTGCTTGATAATACATACGGTTTGTATTTGTCTTACCACAAGTGTTATAAAGCACCTACTATTGTGAATATTACGGATTGACATTACATTGATTAAACATTAGTAATGGACATGATAAATTAATATAACTTCTGATATAATGACTTCTAATGTTTACGCGAATATTACACATTTGAAGTAAAATTACTTTTACGGATTCTATCGCGTTTGTATTTGATTTTTAATTTCCCGACGTTTTGAACACTGATCACTGTAAAGTGTTCGAACCATGATCACTGTAAAGTGTTCGAAACGTCGGGCAATTAAAAATCAAATACAAACGCGATAGAATCCGTAAAAGTAGTTTTATTTCTAATTTCTGATATTTATGCGAGTATACACATTTGAAATAAAACTAAGTTTACATAGTCTATATACATATTCGTATTTAATTATTAATTGCCCGACGTTTCGAACACTTTACAGCCTTCATTTTCACGAGTCCGAATCCGTAAAAATAGTTTTAATTCAAATGATAAAGTTAGGATTGTCGATGTAATATTTGCTAGAAAATATACGTGTTATTAGATATCTAATGTCAACCTTTCTGGTGACTCGGATAAACAAATTTTGAAGAAAGTAACTATTCAGGAAGACTGCCCAAATTTCAGGGTGCACCTCTCCCTCAACATTCAGCTCTTCCTTTAGAGTGAGGCCAGGAAAGCTGGGACGAATCATAGCCTTCCATAATTTTACAGACTCTTTCTCAATGTAGAGCCATGCAGCCAACTAAGAAGGACACGCACCTCGCACGTCGCAATCATAGTTCCATTTCTTGCGACCATTTCCACGCTGAATGAAAACAGTGAACTCAATAAGATCACCACTTCTAGATATTCAGTTTTAACTAAAGAAGTAAGATTTTTACAATACGTTTCTATACGCTTTTATCCTAATCTCACTCACGCGGATATCTTGAAAATAATCAGCTTTTTTGAATCGAAACGACAAATGGCATTTCAATTGAGCCAAATGGTAGAACCGTGCCGCTTTGTCGTCAGCTATTTGCTACGAATTGAAAGGACTGGATTCGATATCGTATGAAGCAGCTAACTGCCGATCGCAACGACGAATGAATACCTACACCCTATACAAAGAACTGATCGTAATATTGAAGCTTACTCGAGTATAGAGTCAATAGTGTCGGTACAAAATACGAATTCTCACTAGTTATACAAAAGCATTTTTGTGAGTACGTATTAGAAAGTGTTGGCAACAATTTGATCTATTTAAACTGTAGCATATTTATGTTACATGATCATTATGCAAGGAGTATTTATGTACAGCGATGGAAATTAAGCTTGTCTTGGTTACTTGTCGCACTACACGATTTCTTTTGTCTGATTTATGCGCTGAATTAATGAGCAGAGCGGTGTGATGACTGGTACTTACGAACTATACACCAATTTTTTTTTAAATTTTCTTGCATGATCCACATCAGTATAATCATTATTTTCAATAAAACCGTTTAACTTGGAAAACAAATTCTTTACTCTTTTATTTTCAAATTTTTGGTTTTTACCTCACAACTACAAGGTTTCTTTCCTTGCAATGATATAATCTAACTTACATACATACATACATACCATCACGCCATGTCCCTTGCAGGGTAGGCAGAGAGAACAGAGTGCCAGAGAACTCTATCCTTGCATACTTCACTCGCTTCCTCAACATTCATAATTCTCTTCATACACGCTCGCCGGTTTCGGAGACTCTTGACTCCACCTTCATTCAGTAAATGACCGATCTGGTCTATGTAGGTTAGTCTCGGTCTCCCCCGGTACCTACATCCTTTCACTTTTGCATTGTATATGTTCTTAACCAGACGTTCGTTCGGCATTCTTTCCACATGTCCGAACCATCGGAGCATTCCCTTTCGCATCTTTACACCAATACTCTCTTTCATACCTACTCGCTCTCTTACGTCGTCGTTACGAATGCGATCGATCAGCCTAACTCCACAGACTTTCCGTAGAGATCGCATTTCGACCGCATTCATTTTACTTTCATACTCTTTACTGCATACCCAACTCTCGCTTCCATACAGTAATGTTGGGACAAGCACTGCGTTATGTATTGCTACACGTGCCTTCTGGCTGAGGTGGTGGCTACCGAGAAGTTGCCCCAACGCTTCGTTCACTCTATTGCCCGCATTCACTCTTCGCTGTATATCAGTGGTGTACCTTCCATCTCGGCTAAATCCACATCCAAGATATACAAATTCATACACTTGCTCCAGTACATCATTACCTATTGTTACTCTTACATCTGTTCTGGCTTCATCTCTTTCAAAGACCATTATTTTGGTTTTGCTCACATTCACGCGTAGACCCCAATATACAATCTAACTTCTTAGTAAATAATTTCATTATATGTCTAGATTTCATTTTAATGTAAGTATAGACTGTCTGACTGTCTCTACGATCCGTTATGCATTGTGTTCTACTTATAAAGCCCTTTTATTCGATATTCATTACCCATATTGAAAGAAATTTGAAATTATAAATATTGAAACATTATTGCCTGATACGGCCATCTTAGATTTAAAATTTGTCCTATTTTATAGTATAGGTACTAATAATCGAGCCCTTTTTTTATTGCCAACATCGAAAGAGTTTTTAAAAATATGTTTTCACCATTTTGTAACAACGGCCATCTTGGATTTTAAATTTATCATAGTGCACAGTATTCTACTAGCCAAGCCCTTTCATTGTATATACGTGTATATGATACCAAAATTGTAATTAAATGTGTAATCCACCATTTGAAGCATCATCTTGGATTTATTTCAGTGTCTGAATATATATAATGATATAGCCATCAGAACTAAAGTTATGTACCAAAAATCAGATCAATCTGTCAACAGGAAGGGGATAAAATTTTAATTACCAAATTATAGACCAATTAAATAATAAACAAGTCAAGCTAAATAAAACCGTTCAATAAAAATTTCAATTAGGTGTCAGCATGAAAGAAAATAATGTAGGTGGGTCAATTTAAAATCGGTGGCAGAAAAAGTGACAATATATTTTGAATTCCTAAAAAAAAATGTGTTTGACTCAAGTAAAGAGGTGATAACATGACAAGCACATAACATTGTAAAATGCAATTTCGTGGTTGGCCGCGATCTTTTGCGTATATTTTCAGATTTTTACGTGATTGACACTAAAGCACGGTTTAAATTAAACAACTCTGTTGCCATCATATATTTATTCATAGTTAAAAAACAAATTTTTTTTTGGTAACTTTTCTATGAAATCAACATTAATTATATATTTACTCTCATGTTTAACATATAAAATCACGGTATTTATTCTTAAGTACTAATAACAATATAAATTAAATATACTCTGTTGTTACTTTCTATGTTTAAATAATACTATTTTCTTTAAAAATTACTTCAATTGACTAAAATTATAAGAACACACTATGTATGTATATGTATTAATCTGATTAGTATATATCACATATAGAAAATATGGAATCAAGTATCAGTTTTCCATAAAATTTCAAAATTTACTCTTATATATTTAGGGACATAAAAGTAACAGAGTGGTACGTGGAGTAACATACCTTTTTTTTTTTTTTTTTTTTTTTTTTTTTTTTTTTTCACGCTGTGGAAACGCATTTAGGCGCTGCCCCTCGCCGGTGACAGACGAAGGGGGAGTGTGGGACTCACCGGCCATAGATAGTTGGCGGCCGGAATACCCACTAAAACCACAGCGGCCCCTTCCGCGCTTTTACGGGGTACCGGAGAGATCGTCTACTGACATTCGATCCCCGGCAACCCAACGCTTGGCCGTCGGGCCACGCCCTGTCGTCATTCATGGCGGTGGGAGGAGTTGCGCATATCGGCGCCTCCTCCTCCCTGGCCGCCGCCGGCGGAGCGAGTCTGCGGACGCAAGTGCCTCGCGTTGTCGCTCCGCGGCCTCCTTTATAGAAATGACCTCCTCACAAAAGGAGGCCATCGACGACCAGCACCTGTCACTGTCGAGCATCTTTGAGATGACGTTTGACAGCGACAGGTTCCCTCCAACAACCACCGACAAGACGCGGCGCTGGGGCCCCCAGGCGGGGCATACCTCCAACGTGTGGCGCGCATCGTCCACTGGCGCGCCACACTCATGGCACCCTGGGGCCTCTTCTCTCCCAATTCTGTGCAGGTACTTACCGAAGACCCCGTGTCCGGTAAGCACCTGCACCACCCTGAAGCTCAGGCTGCCGTGCCTTCTGTTGATCCAGCGGTGGAGATGTGGCGCAACCGCCTCTACAGTACCCCGCCCTGCTATGGGGGACTCCAGTTCATCTTTCCACCGCCGGATGACTTCCCTTCGGGCCACTTCCAATGCTCTGCCCAGTCTCCTAACGGAGACTTGCTCGCCGGCGGCCCGCGCCGCAACGCGGATTCGGTAGGCCTCCGCCAGAGCCTCAGCCACTAACGGCCAAGGTGGGTCGCCCGCCAACAGCGTTGCCGCGGTCCAGGACACCGTACGGTAGCCCCTAATAGCCCTCACCGCCATGACCCTCTGCGGTCTTCGCAAAAGGGCTCTGTTGCGGGCGGTGAGGGAATCCGCCCAAATAGGGGCTCCATACAGTGCCATGGATCGCACGACTCCAGCGTATAATCGCCGGCAGGACGACCCGGGACTCCCAGTATTTGGCAGAAGCCAGCCTAACGCCGCGGCTGCCTTGACGAGCCTTGGGACGAGCTGGGCAAAGTGTGGCCCAAATTTCCATCCAGAATCAAGGTGCAGACCCAGATATTTCATCTGAGCCCGCACCGGCACGGCAACCCCAGACACACCGATGTGTGCTCCTCGGGGGGGACCTCGACCTGGGCCATGAAATAGGAGGGCCTCAGTTTTCTCCACCGAGACCCTCAGACCCAGCAGGCCGATCCGGCTGACAACAAGCGCAACCCCCTCCTCTGCCAATCGGGCAGCCCCCCGGAAATCGGGCCTCCTCGCCGTGATGAGGGTATCATCCGCATAGCAGATGACCCCCATCCCGGGGAGAAGCCGACCCCGTAGGAGCCAGTCAAATCCGACGTTCCACAGAATCGGACCGAGGACCGAACCCTGTGGGACGCCGCACTCTACCCGATGGCGATGTATGCGCCCGTCGCCCCCCTCCCAGAGCACGTACCTTCCCTCGAGGTACGCCTCCAACAGCCTCCGGAGATACGGAGGCACTCCGTGATACCGGAGCGCCTCCCTTAACGTCTCATGTGGGAGACTGTTGAAGGCGTTCTTGATATCGACCGAGACCGCCAGGAGAACTTCCTTTTGAGCCACCGCTTCGTTGACCAGGGACTTAAGGGCGGCCAAAGCATCGATTGTTGACCGGCCGCCCCTGAACCCGTATTGACTCTCTGATAGTCCCGGCCCGTTTTCCTCGAGGTGCTGGACGAGACGTTCCGCGAGTACCTTCTCGAATAATTTGGCCGTTTCGTCCAGCAGCACCAGTGGTCTGTATGCAGATGGGGAGTCGGCTGGGCGACCCTCCTTCCGCAGCAAGCACAGCCTACCAACCTTCCATTGCTCCGGGAACTGCCCGGATCTCAAACATGCGTTGAGCAGTTCCCGGATTTCGCCCTTGAGGTATTCCATGGCGATGCCGAGCACAAGACCCGGGACGCCGTCCGGACCAGGCGATTTCCTCTTGCCCGGAAATCGGGAGAGAGCCATTTCCATTTCATGGTCGGTGATAAGTGGAACCAAAGTCTCTGTCTCCATCACCGACTGAGGAGCCATTCGAGGGGGAACGTGTCCCACGGAGCGAGGGAACAGTTCCCCCATTAACCTCGACAGGAGAACTGGATCCATCGATTCGATGATGGGGGCGCCACAAGCGCGGAGTTTGTTTCGCGCCCGCTGATATGGTCGCCCCCACGGATCCCTGTCGAGGCCCGTAAGTAGCTCCTCACGGGCTCTCTCCTTCGCCTGGCTGATTGCCAGCTGCAGAGTTTTCTTGCTGGTTTTATACACCATCCGCAGCTGACTCTCAAGGACGTCATCCCGGTTAGCCCGCTGTCGGCATCGGACGTAAGCACGCCGCGCCTGGTTAGCGGCCACCCGAAGATCAGCAATCTCGGGCGACCACCAGTACACCTGACGTCGCGGCGGCCTCCGTCGGGCCCTCGGCATCGCCGCATCACAAATCGCCTCAAGGGCACTTCCTATATGGGCAGCAAGCCCCATCACATCTGTGGGTAGCCGCACTGTCCCGCCCCAGTGCTGCACTATGGCGGACTCCCGAGCCATTGCAGGGTCGAATTGACTAAGAGCCCATTTTGGGAGTCCACCCCTTCTTCCGCGCCGGGGCTCTGGTGGTCCACCGGGGGTGGAGACCTCGAACCGCACGTAGCGGTGGTCTGAGAGGGTCTCCACCCCCTCTTCCACTCTCCAGTTACTCACCCCGCGAGCTACACCGAGACTGGCGAACGATAGGTCCACCACGGACCCACCTCGATGTCGCACGCAGGTATGGACCGTCCCCCTGTTCAAGAGGGACAGACCGGAGAGCAGGGACCACCTCTCGACGGCCGTGCCCCTGGCATTCGTGGTGGGGTTCCCCCACGTACGAGACTTCGCGTTGAAGTCGCCGAGGACAACAATTCTCCTCGGCGACTGACGACGGACCGCGGCACTGACAGAGTCTAAAAATAACTCAAACTCCGCCAGCCCGCGGTTAGGGGAAAAGTAAACACCGATAATGACGAAGTCTCGCCACCCCACCACAACGTAACCATTGCCCTTCTCCAGTGTAGAGAGGGCAGGGCCGGCACATCCTCTGGACAGAACAGCCACGTCTTCCTTATTGTCCCCCACCCAATTGGGTGAGTGGGGGACAAAGTAGGGCTCGCAGGCCACCGTCAAATCTATATCCCACTGCGCCATAGACTGCAGTAGCAGGTCCTGAGCCCCGGCGCAGTGGTTCAAATTCGCTTGGAGGAAGCGTACTTTGTCTCCCATTTAGGTTGACATTTCGGCTTCCTCTTGGCCTCTGCGGCTGTTCACCGATGGAATGGCCCGAGATCCATGGACCACCTTGCCTCTCGAGGAGGGGGCTTTACACAACCGTCCTCCCATCGTGTGTTCCACTGGGCGACCAGCGGCGGCGCACACCGCACAGCATGGCGTGGCCACACATGCGGCCGATTTGTGCCCACTGCCGCCGCACCTGTAGCACAAAGTAGAGCGGTCGACGGTGGACGAGCACAGCGGTGCAGTATGCCCCAGCTCCAGGCACCGGAAGCACCTCAATGGGAGGTTCTCCAACACCTGGACGCTAGCTGAGCTCCATCCGACAAGAAGCCTTCCCGCGTCAGCAAGCACTTTAGCGGCGGCGACGGGACACCGCACCTTTGCCATGCCCATGCCACGGGGTCCACTATGGATTTGTCCAACCTGGACCTCCGCGGCATCACAACCGCATGTGCGGACCACTGCCGCACGGATCTTCTCCTCGGTGGCGGAGTCATCCATACCGGTCACCCGGATATCAGCACGTTTGACCGGCCGCACGACATCCGCCATACCTGCTAGTACCGTTCGCAAATTGGCCGCCAGCTGATCAGCAACTTCCATGGACTGGGACTTGTGCAATTGCAGGACCCTAGTCCCAGTCACGGAACGCCTAACTTTAAGGCCCTCCTTAATACCCATCTCTTGGAGATTAACTCCCTGCTCGGCGCGAAGCATCGCGTCGGCATATGTAACCCCCTGTTTTTCAGCCTCCGGCTGCAATTTCAGGATTACAGCTGGGGCACGTGGGACAGCAAGCGCCGACTTAGATTTCTTCTGCGCCGAAACAGCCGCGATGGGGATCGTGGAAGGCGCATCAGCCGCGGGAGGAGAGGGTTTCTTTTTTCCCTTCTTCACAACTGTTACCCAGCTGTCCGCAGTTGCAGTCTGGGCTCGAGGAGTGACTTTTGACGAACTAGGAATTGGTTGGCTTGGCGGCACCAATACTGCAGTGCAGACGGTGGCTGTTGCCACAGCAGCCGCTGCACTCTTTTTTTTGTCTGCAGCTAAAGGCGGCCGGTTTGTCTTAGCGGGGAGGAGGCGATCTTCTAATCCCGCAAGCCGGGCATTCATCATCTCCCCGACTGACCTCGTGATAGAGGATTTCAGCTCCTCAATTGCGTCCA
Source organism: Lymantria monacha (assembly GCA_905163515.2). Classification (NCBI taxonomy): domain Eukaryota; kingdom Metazoa; phylum Arthropoda; class Insecta; order Lepidoptera; family Erebidae; genus Lymantria; species Lymantria monacha. The sequence goes on along the minus strand of LR991094.1, from coordinate 17,796,495 downwards.
CTCCCATGGCAGCGGAAGAGGCAGTAACCCTCATTTCAGAAAACTCTCGGCGGTATGCCTTAAGTTCCGCTTTGAGGGCTTCGATTTCCTGACGCTGCCTGCTATTCTCTGCTCTCAATCGGTGGGTCACCTCCGCCTCCGATTTTGAGCATAGGGCTTCAATGATGCCTTGCATCTCTGCTGCTGAATCCCTGAGCTTTTTTATAAAAGGACCCTGAAGGTGCCTAGACTTCTTCGTAACCTCTAGGATTACCGCCGCGTGGTGGCCCCCACGGGCGCGCATCTCCTCCGGCCCAATGGTAGAAAGGTTCTCCAGGGTGGGGCACTCCGTAGCTGAGGTGTCCGCTGAGTCCAGTGCCGGTACTGAAGCTTCTTTGCGGAATGCACGGCTTCTAAGTATTCGCTCATATTCTTCTTCTTTGGCATCAGCGTCTTTCTTCCTGAGGTTCGTCTTAGCATGCGTGAGCCCTACATTATGGCCCCTTGACGCGGCCTTACCCCGGCGTGAAGTATTCAACTTCGATTTGGGTTCTACTTCCGTATCCGAACCCGATTCCTTCCGCCCAGATTGGCAAGTTCTCACATAATGACGCTTCCTCCCTGTGGGCGTGGTGTCCGTTCCTGTGTCGAAGTCGACAGCTGATAGTGCGTCCGTCTCTCCTTCTGAGTCCTCGTCCATTTAAGAAGCTAAATATTAATAGTACCGAACACGAATACTAATAGCACGGCTGAATCGCGATATCAAAGTTATCCAGCAAAGTTAGCACAGCTGAATCGCGATATCAGAGTGTTTTTAGCGATGCTATATATACGAGCCGGTCACGACCAGTAAACTGGTCGCAACTTTTTGTACACCGGTAGATTGCCCACTATGTGGTCGCAACCCCGGTGCCCCAGCGACCCCTTCCTTCCCTGCTCCCCGACAACGACCCGACAACAACCTGACAAAGACAATTCACGACCAAGACAACAACCCGCCAAATGAATTCGAAGCTAAAGACCGACCTATTCCAATACTCCATCCAGAGCACACGTCCGACCTGCACGAGTGCCAGCTGACGAGTCGAGTAACATACCTAGTTGTACCTTTCATATTAATTTTAATTCTGTGGAGTTAGGCTGACCGACCGCATTCGTAACGACGACGTAAGAGAGCGAGTAGGTATGAAAGAGAGTATTGGTGTAAAGATGCGAAAGGGAATGCTCCGATGGTTCGGACATGTGGAAAGAATGCCGAACGAACGCCTGGTTAAGAAGATATACAATGCGAAAGTGGAAGGATGTAGGTACCGAGGGAGACCGAGACTAACCTACCTAGACCAGATCGGTCATGTACTGAAGGAAGGTGGAGTCAAGAGTCTCCGAAACCGGCGAGCGTGTATGAAGAGAATTATGAATGTTGAGGAAGCGAGTGAAGTATGCAGAGATAGAGTTCTCTGGCACTCTGTTCTCTCTGCCTACCCTGCAAGGGATATGGCGTGATGATATGTATGTATGTATGTATGTATGTACAAATTTTACTAGAACGTACACCCCCCTTCTTTGATTTTACTTGGATGAATATTTTCTTTTTCTATTAAATTGTTATCTTCACTTTTTTGTTTTGATAAACTTGGTTCATTGAAAACTTTATTTTTTGATTCATTGGAAATTTTATTTTTACCTCGGGTTTTTGAAGATATTATATCAGAACTTGCGCTATGGTCTATTGGAGTCGATGGCTGAGTAGTAGATAACGGATGAACTGGTCTCGGTGAAAAAACACGTGAAATCTTGTCAGATACAGAAGGCAACTCAACACCTGGCGTTGATGCCGGCGTATTCGTAATTGCTCAAAGAGCTCTTTGTCGATTTTTTCGTGTGGTATTCGCAACTCGCCATTTTTTTTTGGATAAGCGATGCTCACGCGGAGTCATGTCTGTTACCAAGCGTTTATATCTATGATATCTCTCTAAATCCTTTCCCTTAGCTTCTGCTACCTTTTCCGGATTTAGTTTGCGCATTTCTCTGTAACGTCGCTGCTTTTCAGCAGCAGTAAGAGCCATAGCGATGTTCTGTAGTTATTATCTACAACAAAATACTTTATTTATTAGATGATTATGAAATAATATTAAATGCTTTATTATATATACACCAATGACGACTTATAGCTACTAACAGTTCAATAAAGACAACTCTGTTACCAGTCTACAACTCTGTTACTACTACGTAGGTAACATAGTTGTGCAGTAACAGAGTAGTAAATTCAACACTTAGAGTAATTTATTCTTAAAAGAAAAGTATATTTTGACAAAATAAATACACATTAGACAATTATTCCCTTAATGCTATATTTCATTTATTAAATTGTATAGAAATATTTGAATACTTACATCAAAACGCCGGTAACATAGCACAAACACAATAAAGACACGCACCTCACACAGCAACTAACGGGTGAGTCTAGAGCTGTAGCAAACCGTATGTATTCGTTACTAAGTAACGGGTGCGCCATTTAGTACGAAGTAACGAAACGTTACTCACAAATCCATTTCGTTACTCGCATTTTCCGTTACCAGTGTAGGTGACACTGTTTTAATTCCTGCAAGTACCGTTGATGCCTACAACGAATCGTTTGCTGATTGTATGTTTTACGCATTCGCACGCTTATTCGGTTAATTTAAAGACATACAAACATTACAAAGAACAATGTTTGTTTACTAAATATAATTTGAAAATACGTTGTCAAGTTTTAATAGTTAAACTATTAAATGAAAATAATTTTAGAATAACTTTAACAAAACTTTTATTATTTTCCTTTTATTTTATATAACATCTAATACTTTTCTCTTTTAATTACTTATCTCTTAATTAATATTAGAAACCTCATTGGTGACAGAGTTAATTTTTTTTTTTTATCGTAATTAATTATCTTACTGTATGTTACTTTGATGCAATAAATAAATAAAAGTCTGGTTCGAAATACGGCAAAGTGAAAAATGTACCTTAGCTTGGAACACATGTAAGTATGTTGTCTACAAACTATGAATGTTGCTACGCCGGGACATCACACTGTAAGTGTACGAAATACGGTTCGTTATTCTACCATAACAGCATACCATACAGAAGTAACGAATAACGTAACGATACGATAGTAACGAGTACTAATTGTTATAGTAACGATTACATACGGGTACGCTTTTTTTCGTTACTTTTACACCTCTACGGGTGACTGATTCTCGTACCCCGCACCCTACCCGCTTTGAAAAGAGTCGAAGGGACAGAACACATTATGACCCAACTGTTGTGAACGCAACGGTAGCGCCATCTCTTAGTATTTGTCTAATTTACATGGTAACAGAAAGGTGCGACGGTTATTTCAAAGACCGCAGGACTAAATTTTAAATAATCATGGATGATTCAATAAATTTATTTAATAGGCAGGGATAGTTTTTTTTAAATGATAAATCCATCTAATTATTATAAATATTATATAAAACAATAATAATATTTTAATATAAAGATATTGTGATTTTTACATAGTGCCCTGAGATGAGGGACAGAATTATCATGTATATAAAACACCTCTGTTACCATGAATGACAACTCTGTTACCTGATAAAAATTGTGATAAATGAATAATAATTCCGTTTTTCTTTTGAAAATATATTACTTGTTTTGTACTTTAACTAAAAACGCTAAAGCACAATTTTAAGATTTTAAAAACATTGATGAACAAATAATTTTTGCTTAGGGACGATATTTTCTGCTACCGATTTTAAATTGACCCAGGTGCATGTCAATTGTTTGAAATAATTGGTTAATGGTAATTTGCCAAACCATATCAGGCCAGCACGATGAGCTATTGCGTAAAAGCCCATTCTGAGAGATAACCGGTGTTCAATATTTTTTACGATAACAAGCCCTCATGATTCCAATTGCCTATTTATACGATTGTCAACTGTAAGGACTAAGGTCACAGGTTTCTGTGATAGCCAAATTTGCTTATCCTCTCTTGCCATTGTGCATAAAGACATGAAAGTATGTAAAAATATCTTTTTTTTTTATTGTACCGTAACCACTTTTTTAAAAAGACTATACCCGACCTTAAATAAATAATCCTTGTATTGCGGAAGGATTTACGAACATTAAATTTAACGGACACAAATTACACCCTGACTTAGAACAATTTGTGGATAGTAGAAAGCACTATCCTATGTAGGAATCGAACCTATGATACTGGCACAGTAGGTTAATATCTTAACCACTACGCCATATTCGTGGGTTTTTTTTTTAATTTATGATCTTTAAACCGGCAATCTTAGAGACCCACCATCTAAGGGGTTAATTGTATGTGGTCCATAGTAAAATATAACAACTTCGAGTTTCGTTTGCCACCATAAGCAATAAAAATAGTGCCTTTTGGAATACCTAATTATTAGTTAATAAGCTCATTATCGAGTGTACAGTATTAGACGTATACGCGATCAAGGGCTTATTCACTTAATCAAATGCCACGAAAATATAAACGAGCAACGACCTATTTTATTACTAGTCTCTCAACATATAAATAAATTCGATAAGTTACCAGACAAAGAAAATAAAAATAGATATTAATTATCTATTCTAATCGCATTTGAAATTATTAATTATTATACAGTGAAACTTGAATAAGTTGGAACTGAAAGGACCTATATTTTTTTAGCACTTATAGAGGCTACTCATTTACTCAGTTTCCCCAATTGGCAGATTAACATGGCAGTTGTCTTATTCATAGAGTGCCGCTTATTGGGAAGTTATTATTGCCTACGTGTTTTATCCATGTCGAGACACATTTTCAAGTTCAGGATACTCTAATAATCGTAATGATTTTAATTTCATTTTCCATCAATACACTGAGAATGAATGTTCTGCTTGCTTTGAATAATTATATAAAGAGTTGATGTTGGTATTTTTCATTTCGCACACAGATCGTCACTCTGCACGATCATAATTCAAAATTTTTATTCACACGTTTATTATATAATACTGACAAACAAAGCAAATATAGGAATTAGAGTATTAATAAACAAACGCATTATGACTTGTGTAAATGTAATAAATTGTTTCACTTATAGATACAGGCTATAGAGCTACAAAGCTCCAATTATAGAGGCAAATATCGAAAAAAAAAATAAGAAACCAAATCTCAGTTACCAAGGTTAAAAATATAAATTAAAAAAAGTGTTAATAAACAAACGCCTATAATATAATAATGACTTGTGTACCTAAATCTAATAATAAAATAATGACTTGTGTACCTAAATCTAATAAATTGTTTCACTTATAGATACAGGCTATAGAGCTACAAAGTTCCAATTATAGAGATTAATATCAAAAAAAAAAATATTAAGAATTCAAATCTCAGTTATCAAGGTTAAAAAACCCAGTAGCAGAGGTATTTCAATGCTAAAGTAACAAGTGCTAATTATAATTATTTATCATTAATATAGGTTTCTCAGATAAACAGCGCCCCCTTATCCAGGTTTCACTGTATTTGTTTTTACTCGAGGATAAGTCCAGTTTATTACGCCATAAGAAATTCTTTCTTTCTCTTTATAATATTATAGTCAGTATCTATATATACCTATACAAGAGATTTCCACCTATGTATTGACTCATAACGATATCTCTGGAACCATAAGGCCTAACCGTAGGCCATAACCATAAGACTTTAAATTTGGTAGGAATATTCCATTCGTCGAGTAGAGGTCAGCTAACAACAGATTTTACGAAATTCCACCCGCAAGGGGGGTAGCTGGGGTGTAAAAATCACATTCTTTTTTAATACAGCTCCTACAGACTTGAATTTCGGTAGGCATATTTGTGGTACGATAAAGAGGTAAATCAAGAACAGCTTTTTAAAAATTCCACCCCTAAAGGGGACTGCGTAGGTATTAACACAAAAAATCCACATTTACCAATACTGTCCCACAGACTTGGAATTTGGTGTGGACCTTCTTTCTGTCCTGTAAAGGTCCAGATGATGTAGGATTTTAAGAAATTCCTTCTCCGAAAGGAATCGTATGTCGCGAAAGTAAACTATACCTACAACTGAACTGACATAACCGAAGCGAAGCGAGGGCGGATCGCTAGTTAGCGTGCCATTACTCAATCACTAAGTTTTAATTATTTCGGTAATAATGTACAGTACCTACCTATCACTAAATGTTTGATATCAACAATTTAGCGCACAATTTAGAAGCAAAAGGTTCTAATTTCCTATCTATACCTATTCGGTGCAAAAGTTACATAACAGCATACAACACGCCGTGGTCGCCATCTCCAGGTATACCAGATCCTGCACTTACTACACAGACACCCGTGAAGATGCCATCTGGAAACTCATGAGGAAGTCCATAGATCAGGATTCTGGTACTATACTGGAATACGTCAAGAAGATGGCGGTAAAACATAGAGACGAAAGGGTAATGAAAGAGCTTGGTCTACTACCCCATTAAACTAAAGTCAACACAAGCGTGGAGTCAATTACCATCAACCTAGACATAGACTTCCAAATTAAACAAATCATTAAATAAAACGTCACAGACATTATTATCATCATCATAACATCACAGAGGACAGAAACATCTACAAATAGAAGGGTTTCACCAACAACAAGACCACCAGCGCCAAGAAGAAACCCTAAAAGACATGTTGTCGCTCAACATCTATGACACATTAATTGCGCTCTTCAAGCTTTATCCAATTGTAATAAAGCCACTTCAAGAACATTAATTTTATAAACAAACCACCATAACAATTAAATTAAATATAAAAAGAGCACGGACAAAAAGTCTGTGGAATAACATACTCATAGTAAAAAAAAAAAAAAATCCTATCTTCTTTGTTGGTATTTAGATTCTCCATATGACGCTGAACGATTTCGAGCTTAACTTTGAGGCTAACATTTAGAAACACACACAGTTCGATACGGTAAGTTATCACCAATATGTATAACATTCGTCATAGACGCTTGTTTTCAGATACTGAAGAATATTGGACGAGAAGATTCAACTAAGTTGCCCGAACTTATTTCATTATTGCAATAAAAGTTATAATTTATGTACAGCACAGTTATTTAATCCATTTGACATTAAATTATCACTTTAGCCACTTTGGACAGAGCCAAGTGGTACTTCACGCCGAGACATCGTCATGTTTTGTACAAAACACTAGTTAGCCCATACGTGAAGCACTGCTCACCCTAGCCTCACCGTAAAGGTGCTCCCAAATGTCAGCTCGACCCACTTGACTCACTGGTAAAACCCTGTTGTTCAAATATCGATAATCCTAATCTTTCCGACGGATTGGAGTCGTTGGAGCAACCTAGAGACTTCGGGTCTCTCTTTGTACTTTATCGACTCCTTAATGGGGAGGTATTTAATTTGGTACCTCCTTTCTATCATCGTGTCAATCAACACCGCAATTCGATTCACCCACACATACCATTAGGTATTGCTGAGGTCCACGAACGGCATTTACAACTTACCATCAGGTGAACTGCTTGCTCTCGTCTGCAAGTAGATAGTACTACATTAGCAAATATTTTTATTACTTACGTATAATAAAAATGTCTATTACAATGTTATATAATAAAAATTTCATTATTAATGGGCAAGGAGTCTTTGCTTAACGATGGATTTTGATAAATATTAGAAATATCGCACGTCGGGATAGTAAAAGTAGTAGTTTAATATGTATCAAATCAATCAATAACCAAGTGCGAGTTGTACTCCCGCGCGAAGGATTCCGTACCATTATATATAAAAAAAACTCTTTTATTGTATGGGAGCCCCCTTAATTATTTATTTTATTTTATTTTAATTAATTATATTTAAAGAGAACATCAAACTAAATATTCTGTGAATAGTTAAAGCGTCTACCTGTCATCGTTATTAGTACCGAGCAAGAAACGGTAAAAAAAATCAAGTTTGTTATATGGGAGCCCCCCTTAAATATTTATTTTATTTTATTTTTAATATTTGTTGTTATAGCGGCAATAGAAATACATCATCTGTGAAAATTTCAACTAGCTATCACCGTTCTTGAGATACAGCCTGGTGACAGACGGACGGACGGACGGACAGCGAAGTCTCAGTAATAGGGTCCCGTTTTTACCCTTTGGGTACGGAACCCTAAAATCAGAATTCATATCAGTAACATTTTAAACCTTTTTATTTGTTTCTGTATAAAAATTTAGGTACATGACGTGACACATGCACGTGACATTATATATTCTGGTCCAAATGGTGTAATAAAAAATTTTTGAGTAAAATATATCTATTAAAATTATATTTGACAGATATTATCATAAATCATGATTGTGAAACCTCGTCTAAAATGCGAAGGCTGTATCAGACCCGTAGCTCGGCGTCTAGCTCTCTTTAAAGTTAATGATGAGTACGAATGCTATGCCGAAAGTTACATCAAATGTTTTTGGGGGCTGTGTGATTTGCACGAAAGCCTTGATAATTTAATTCCCAATACAATTAATCAAGGTGAGATATACTCCAGCTTAAAATTAAAAAAAAACTTCTGTTACCTACCTAACTTTCGTATTGATACATAAATACATATCATCATGCCATATCCCTTGCAGGGTAGGCAGAGAGAACAGAGTGAACATCCTTCCACTTTAGCATTGTACATATATCTGCTTAACCAGATGTTCGTTCGGCATTCTTTCCACATGTCCGAACCATTGGAGCATTCCCTTTCGCATCTTTACACCAACTCTCTTTCATACCTACTCGCTCTCTTACGTCGTCGTTGCGAATGCGGTCGGTCAGCCTAACTCCACAGATTTTCCGTAGAGATCGCATTTCGACCGCATTAATTTTGCTTTCATGCTCTTTTCTGCATACCCAACTCTCGCTTCCATATAGTAATGTTGGGACAAGCACAGCGTTATGTATTGCTACACGTGCCTTCTGGCTGAGGTGGTGGCTACCGAGAAGTTGGTATTGGTAATATAATAATAACATAAAGTCATTAAAATTCTCATTCGTTCTACTTGGCCTTCAGTACCCAACACGATAGTGAAATTGCCCTCTACGGCCATTTAAAGATTTTCTGTCTTAGACCCAAAGTCTTGCAATGTTTCTAAATTGTTTAGCTTTTTACTTGGATGTTTTTGTTCATTATTAGCATATACGCACGAATTCACTCGCATTGAATGAAATTTTGTTAATCAAATTATTACACACATACATATATTCTTCCAGGGTACACATGCTTATATACATATGTATATGTTATTCGAGGCTATAAATTATCTTTGTGTCAGATTTGATACTGATCTGTCCCGCCATTCTGGAGTGATTGATTAAGAGACATCCGTTTTTTTTCGTGTGTGTATGTGTGTGTGACATAGTTGTTAGCCGCAGATGGCTATAACAACTATACCCAGACTGTGGGTGAGCACTGAGGGCTCTCAACCCGAACAGACATCCGTCCACACCTTCGCATGTATAATTATAATAAGATTTTTCGCTTTCTTCAAACTCTTAAACTCCCATATTTTGTGTGTGTGTGTGTGTGTGTGTGTGTGTGTGTGTGTGTGTGTGTGTTTAAATTTGTTTTTTTTTTTAAATTATATAATATTAATTTCTTAGAATAATAACACATAATATAACACACATATATACATATATGTGTTATTATTCTAAGGTTATCTTAAAAACGTAAAAGTTTACCATTCACATAGCAATTGTAAAAAAGTATTGCAAGTGGGTACCTATATTTTTTTATTGCTTATGTATGGTGCCAAACGAGCAAACAGCACACCTGATGGCAATTGTCACTGCCGCGCATGGACCTTTGCAATACCAAAGGTACAGCTAGGCCGCTGCCTACAAATACACACCCAAACCCACCCCAGTTGGGCTTCCGCCTCTCTCGCTCACCGCAGCTCACTAAGCGCAGTAGCTCATTACCATTACTCAGACGTCGATCTTCTGCGAGAGTATGGTAGGTACTACCCCGGGCGGACCGGCCCGCGGCTGTAGACAGAGAACGGTCCATAGCGTGGTCCTACCACTATTAACCTTTTGTTACCAACAATGAGCAATACTTTTGAAGACGTTGTACACTTACATACATACATACCATCACGCCATGTCCTTTGCAGGGTAGGCAGAGAGAACTGAGTGCCAGAGAACTTTATCCTTGCATCCTTCACTCGCTTCCTCAACATTCATAATTCTCTTCATACACGCTCACCGGTTTCGGAGACTCTTGACTCCATCTTCCTTCAGTATATGACCGATCTGGTCTAGGTAGGTTAGTCTCGGTCTGCCCCGGTACCTACATCCTTCCACTTTTGCATTGTATATCTTCTTAACCAGACGTTCGTTCGGCATTCTTTCCACATGTCCGAACCATCGGAGCATTCCCTTTCGCATCTTTACACCAATACTCTCTTTCATACCTACTCGCTCTCTTACGTTGTCGTTACGAATGCGATCGATCAGCTTAACTTTCCAACAATCCAAACCAGATTTTCCGTAGAGATCGCATTTCGACCGCATTAATTTTACTTTCATACTCTTTTCTGCATACCCAACTCTCGCTTCCATACAGTAATGTTGGTTCCATACTGCGTTATGTATTGCTACACGTGCCTTCTGGCTGAGGTGGTGGCTACCGAGAAGTTGCCCCAACGCTCCGTTCACTCTATTTCCCTTCGCTCTTCGCTCTACTTACTCTTCGCTCTATATCAGTGGTGTACCTTCCATCTCGGCTAAATCCACATCCAAGATATACAAATTCATCCACATGCTCTAGTACATCATTACCTATTGTTACTCTTACATCTGTTCTGGCTTCATCTCTTTCACACAGACACACACTACACACTACTTGTACACTTACCTTTTTAGATTAGAGTTTACTATTTCTATCTTAAGAAACTAAACGTATAAAATAACATATACATGTACTTTCTTTCAGTAATAACAGAACAGCCAAAATCAGAAAAGATGCCATTTAAGAACCGCAACATGCTTCAGAATGTTACTGTCAAAAATTAAGCGAAAAATTCTACGCCTATAGTAAACTTGATTTTAAATTCGGTACGTTTTAAAATAAAACTAATATAAAATATGGTGAGAATTGTTCAATGTTCTGAAAGAAAAGGTTTTTAAATTGGTCATAAAAGTAAGCATTCTACTAGTTGCAACTAAGAGTCATCAATCCTTAATCGGCGGCAATATCTCTCAGCAAAAGACTAACTAAAAAGCAATAATTAAATCTGTTCAATAAACTTAAGCTTTAAAATTCTCAAACTATACATTCAATAAAACAAATTTAAACAATTTTAAAATTTAATACATAACTTAATCTTATAAACTTAATTGTTTATCATTTAATACCTGTCTTACATTCATATTTATTCTTGATTCTTGGATGTAACTCCTGAATTTGTTCCATCTTTGATTGTCTAAATTCTCTTCCATTAAACCTATTATGTCTTCTGGATTTGTTAGATATTTAAAATTATATTCATTATCAGTTGCCTTCGGCAAGTCAAGTTTCATAGCATTGTCCCAAGGCGATTCTGATGTTGGCAATATTTTTGGAACAGCATGATAACATAGTCGGGCTTCTTTGGACATTACAACAACGTCACCACTATTGATAAGAATTGCTAATGGTTTGATACATTTATCTTGCCCACCAATTAGAAATATTGCTGACTGCCCAAAACTGAGAAAGAAAATAATAAAATTAGTCATTAGCCTCATTAGAACTCCTTCAGTTTTTAAAACTGTATGACAATTAAGTACCTATCTTGCCATAGAAGCTAGGAGTAGCCCTTTATACAACATATTTTTGATGACTTTACAAGACACATCTAAAGTAGTGTAGGTGCTACATTGAATTTATAAGCTGAGGTAAATTTCAAGGACTTATGCCATATTTGCTATTGCAACCCTTGCTCGTAAAGTTAAAGCTACTTACTCCTTCAATTTGAATGCAAGTTACTAAGTTAGACGATTTTAAACATGAATCTAATCAAGCATTGATAATGTCTGATGTTTTACATCTAACGCAACAAAAAGTGCCACTTCATTTCCTCATTTACCTCAAGCTTGCAACTATTTGGAAATATTTCTATCTTATTAAATTACTTATGGATGATCATAATTAGAGTTTATTCTTTAATCAACTTTCATGATGACGGAGTAAGAATACAATTCACCACCTCCTATCTTATCCGTGGGTGATTGTAAAAGATGACTAAGGTATATAAAATGTCTATAACATCTATATGCGAGAGAAGAAAAATTCGAAACAAAACCCTGTACCAACATGTCTGACCGGCGTGGTATAGTAGGTCAATTGCCCTCCCATTATGGAGGAAACTCGAGCTCAACAGTGAGCAATATATGAGCTAAAATGATGAAAGAATGACGATGAATCAACTTTCAATCTTTCATATCTGTAGTATGCATTTAAAAGAATATTTACCTAAATGAAAACAGTGGTGCTTCCAAATTAACTTCAGAATGATCTGTATGAGCAGACAAAGTTGAATTCATATGATAATAATTGACTATAGCTGCTTCAGCTCGAAAGTTTGTGTAACCGAGATATGCAGCAAAAACATCTGACAGTTCTGCTAGATCACTGGGAAATTTAGTCCTATTATCTTCACTATAAACCTGGAAAGATTATATCGGTATTATACAGCCTATGTGAAATAATTAGGATGAATCCTTTACTTTTAGTAATCAAAAATATCTTTACTTCTAGTGATCATCTCTGAAACTTTCCAATGTTGTTTATAGAAAAGCTATGGGATATTCATTATCATTATTATCGTCCGTGTGGTGACAGACAGAGTAAGAATACAATTCACCACCCCCTAGTAAGATAAGGTAAGATACCTGTGGGTGATCGTAAGAGACGACTAAGGGATATAAAACGCATATAACATTTACACAAGAGAAGGAAAACTCGAAACAAAACCCTATACCAACACGTCTGACTATGGTGGTATAGCAGGTTAAATGCCCTCCCATTATGGAGGAGGCCTGAGCCCAACAGTGGGACATATATTATGGTCTGTGATGATGATGATGATTCACTATCATAAAAATAACAATATAGGCAATTTTTAAATAAACTGAAAACTCTCATTAAAATTTGAAATGTTTTGCTTGTTACATACTTTTGACACAGGATTACGTAAGATAGAAAAATAATATTAACATTTTACTTTTGTATCCCAATTATGGTGGTATCCTAGTGTTGTCCACCTAAGCTTTTTCTGTAATTGCTTATTAAAAAAGTTATTCTTGAAACATTCTGCCCACCAATCCTGGAGATTACACTCTGTATCTATATTCAATATGTTTGGTTTTCGTGGATACTCTTCCAGACATTTTCTGATCCAATACTTTTGACCTGATCCAGTAAATGGGTTCTTAATAAATAATAATCCAGGAGTCATTCTGAAAGAATATAATTGCCATTCTTTTAAGTTTCTTAAACCTAATATTTCTGCTCTTGGATCTTCTGTTATTTCAATAGGGAGTGAGCTGCTAACCTGTAAAATGTAATTATTTTATTAAAATTTTATTATAATATACAGTACAAAGTAAGTTATAAAATAAAATATTTTTTATCAGTACCATATCACCAGAACATCTTCCAATAGTGATAACCTCATCTAATGATGGTTTTAGTTTGTTAGATTTGTAATACTTGAACAGCTTCATAAATTCGTCCCTGTCCTCGCTTAATTTAGTATCTTCTTCCATTGTATATTTAACAAAACAGTAAAATAAATCATCATTAATTCATTCTAGGGAATATAGTAAACAAATGCGGTAAACAATTTTTTTTTTTTGGTTCTGTTCGTCCTTTCGGACAGGCAAAGGGATCAAAGCCCATACAGCCAAGTCTTATTTAATTATTTTTCATATATTGTTCATATTTTCTTCATATTATGTAGCCTTAATAGTCATTGTCTGTCAGTAAGTCAAGTCGTTACCATTAATCGGGCGCTGATAACCTAATCAATGATTTTCTTTGGGAATTTTGGGCAAATATGAAAATACACGTAAACCACTATTATACCATATTCACTACACTTCAGCACTCTAACTGTACCATATTGCATAAAATACCAGCAAAATTATTCAATATAACACCACAAAACACTAAAGAAATGAATATAATACAAGAGCGTGACATGACATTTCCACATTCGCGCCAAAACTCCGCGGTAAACGATAAATAATTCTGATAAACTGTTTATCAAATCAAATGTCACTATAATCTGTTTATCATAAACAGATTATTAGTGACATTTGATTTAGAATGGTTACAAAAACCTTTTGGCCAATTTAGCCTTAAATTCATTTAAATTTTAAAATCGAAGAAACTCAATAATGCGATGATGATGCACATTAACACTTCCTCTACATTACATTATATAAAATTTCATCAAAATTTTCAAATATGTTACATTAAACACCAAAATATATGATTTTTTTGTTTTAAATATTTAACAATATATGAATAAGAGCGCCACACAAATCACATCAATTGCCCGGTGATGAAAAATGAGACCCGGAACCGGAAAGCGGGGACAGTTGCTGTCACTGGAAACGCTCGCCAAGGAGTGACACCGGCACCAGTCCAACCCTAACCTACCGCAGAGACCACCAAGTGAGCGACGCTGATGGCAGACGTGAAAGCCTCCACCCAACGTAGCTTTTCAGTACATAAGAGGCGGAAGAAGAAGAAAGGCAAAGGCCCAGCTCCACGAGACGATTCCATACCCAAGAGATACTGCGCTTCAAGCTCCGCAGAAACCGCTGTGTCCACACAACCACCACCAACAGGACTAGCAACAAAAAGGACCCCAGTGCAAGTCCCCCGAATCATCTTCGAGAGGCAGAACCTGTCATAACATCTGGGGCATTATTACCAGTTTTTACAAGGTACTGGAAGTGCTCGAAGATAAACAGGTCAGCGACCGCATCAAAAATATGCTCCTGAAGAGCATCTCTGACATTATTTAAAATTATCTCCACGGATAACAAGCCATTTAAGTTCATCTATTGTAATGCCCGCGGCCTAGCATCCAAGGCTGCTCTGTCGGAGGGACGAGACCAACTCCGCGCAACTACACTACCGCGAGGTCTGGCAGTACTCGTAAAGAGGCGAGTCGTGCTTCAGTCCCTGCCCATCCCACCATACAACAACCTGTACACCCTTGACGTTGAGTTGCAATCGGATGGCACTAACGTCCACATACATGCAGCGTTCAAACCTCCTCAAACTATTATGGATACCACTGATCTCCAAGATCTCCTCAGCGTGCCATTCCCCGTCAGCATTGCAGGGGACCTCAATGCCAAGCATCCAGCCTGGAGCTCCACGGTCCGGAATAGGGCAGGATCACGATTTCACCAGTTTGCAGAGGCCGGGGGATACGCGGTTTTGGGTCCTGAGACACACACTCATAACCCTGACCAAGTGAACTACATCCCTGACGTGTTGGACATAGTAATCCTAAATGACATCCGCTGCCAGATCACTCGGGTAGTACTAGGCGACGAATTTAAGTCTGACCATCAGCCGGTTCGTGTCACTGTCCACCTTACACCCATCTGGACAGTCCCTCCAGCACCACGCGTTTAAAAACGGACTGGAACACATTTAAGGACACCTTGGAGACCATCACCCCAATTCGGCGCGTCAGCTCCGCTGCCAACGTCTACAGACTAGCCTCCGATATCACCACTAGCATAGGGGATGCCCTGGCGCTCTCTAGAATCCCTGCAAGAACGCAGGGCTCAAAGAATCCTATATCCGCACGCATCAGGAAATTCGTTATCGCCAAGCGCCAGCTACGTAAATATTGGTAGACGACCAGATAGATGCCCTAGGATGAAATCGGAGCTCAACCAGCTCACGGAGAGAGTGAAAGCTGAGTTGCGAACTCACACCACCGAAAGTTGGGAGCATCTCATCGATGCAACAGCGACGACTGGACTTCCATTCACAAACTCTGTTGCAAAGTATCAAACACCCCAATTCCGGTGCGTTCCCTACTTCATAGCGACGTGACCCACAGGTATGGGGCAGCCGACCGTTCACATTCTTTGCCGAACACTTAGAGTGCCTAATTTCACGGAACCCGATTGCCTAACACTGACCACGGCGCAGCAGTCGAGCACCACCTTCGAGACTACTTCGCCACTCCACTTTCTGCCAAAGATGAGCCGAATATTTTCTCAACTGGCCAGGTGCTTCGCGCCATCCGCCAGACGAACGTAAAGAAGGCCCCCGATATGGACGGAATTTGAAATGCAGTGCTGCGCCAGCTACCACCCTGTGCAGTGGCGGCTGTGACGTGCCTGTATAATGGCATCCTCCACTCCGGTCACCTTCTTTCCATCTGGAAAGAAGGCCTGGTAGTAATGATACCCAAGAAAGGGAAAAACATTCTGAAGCCGGCAAGCCATCATCCTATCACCCTTCTTCCATCTATCTCAAAGGTGTTCGCACCGCATATCACACCGAGACTAGAACATTTCGGGTTCCGGTCTGAACACAGCACCACTATGCACATGTCGAGGGTACTGTACCGGATTACGGTAGCCCGCAACAAGCGCGAGCACGCCGTCGCAGTACTTCTTGACATGGATAAGGCATTTGGCACTCCCGCCTGCTGTTCAAGCTGTCAACATCATCGACACCCCGTCGCATTGTGAAGGTGGTCTCTACGTTCCTTCACTCGAGGGCCTTCAGAGTGGCAGTGGAGGGAATCCTGTCCTCACCCGCCCTATTACAGCTGGCCTCCCACAGGGCAGCTGCCTGTCTGCTGTATTATACTCGCATTACACCGAGGACATCCCAACCGCCGACGGCACTGACATCGCCCTTAAGCCGACGCTGCGGCACTCATTAGGACCAACATCCGGCCCTTCCTCGCTGCCATCAAGATGACGCACACTTGATATCCTTCCAGAATGGCTATCTAAATGGTGACTATCGGTGAATGTGGGGAAGACACAGGCAATAGTCTTTACCCGAAAACATGGACATCCACCGTCACTCAAACTTCACGGATTGGACCAATATGGTCAAGTACTTGGGGATCACTCTACACAGACTTCTCGCTATGACTCCTCAAGTCATTCATGCCACTTCTCAGGCCGAGTTAGCGTGACTCCTACTACGGACTATTCTCTACTCCCGCCCCCCCTTAAAAAACAAGCTATACATCCGTACCCGTCTCACGTATGCTTCCCCTGCTTGGTTTGCCCTCGTCAGCGAGACGAATCGCAAACGCCTCCGCGCAGACGTCGCTGCCTCGCGTTACGTAAGGAATTCGACGATTGCCTGAGACCTCAAGATGGAGAGTGTGGACGACTTCGTTAAACGCTTATCCACTAACATATTCCGACGGATGGATACCTCAGCTTAGTCACATATCCGAGACCTTGCACCCTGTCACGCCCGTCCCCCAAACAAACACCAGCTTCCGCGGGACCTTATAGGCTCCCCGCCATAATCTCTATTCGACGAGGCAAACATTTTATCTCTTCTCTTTCTCAACTGACCTCTCCGTATTATTCACTCCCTACATCATCCCTATCCCCACCTAGATCCCGGGCTCGCCTCATAGCTTGCCCTCCGGATGGACTCATACTCCCTCCAATTAAATTGGGTAGCCCCAGACCTGCTCTCGCCCCGCCTTTCCCTTGGCATCTGTCCACACTTATAATAAATGCGGGTATTATGCTTGGAGGGGTGGGGGTGCTCAGGCCATGGCACCCAACACTAATCTCACTCTGACTCCACCAGATCGTCCGCGGCCCCTCGTAATTTCACCGCCGATGTCGCTGGTCGCTTGGAGCTAGACCTCCTCCGGGGCCACCGGGGGTCTCATCGGGCTCAGGCTGACCGCCACGGCGGTGTGAAGTACAGGGTATCTGCTGCACATCAAACACAACCTCCGTTGACTCTTCAGTCAACGCGATGATGTTCCCTGTCAGGGGGCCCAAACCACCCTGACACTGTTTTCACGCGCTCTCACGGAGCGCAGTGAAGTCCACAAGTTTAAAAAGCGCCACATGACACTTTTATTTACTTGCCGAAAATCTCAATCATCTCACATCGGGTGCAATATCTACCCAAATTTGAAAACCTATCCTGACTTTTAGTGGGTAAATTTTATGCAATGTGATGCGAAGGAAATATTGATATGTAATTAATATGATTTTACAGAATGTAATAAATATGAATTCCACCAAAATCTTTCGTTAACGGTGAAATATATATATATTTTTTTTTTGTTCTGTTCGTCCATTCGGACAGGCAAAGGGGTCAAAGCCGATACAGTCAAGTCTTATTTAATTATTTTTCATATATTGTTCTTCATTTCTTCATATTATGCGTTAATAGTCATTGTCTGTCAGTAAGTCAAGTCGTTACCATTAATCGGGCGCTGATAACCTAATCAATGATTTTCTTTGGGAATTTTGGGCAAATATGAAAATACACGTAAACCACTATTATACCATATTTACTACACTTCAGCACTTTAACTGTACCATATTGCATAAAATACCAGCAAAATTATTCAATATAACACCACAAAACACTAAAGAAATGAATATAATACAAGAGCGTGACATGACATTTCCACATTCGGGCCAAAACTCCTACGGTGAAATAAGCTTTAACAGTGTGGCCATAGTATTGTTGAAGGCGATTATTTGATTTACTGACGGATAATGAATAATATGAAGATTTCTTTATTTTATAAATTTCTAGATGGCTTTTAGCTTTAAAGACATGAAGGAACTTATAATTCGTGAAAAAAAATTAAGTCGATATGCTAAAATAAGTTCGTATTATTTTAGTCTGTCTAATCTAAGAAGTGCACATTTGACAGCTGTCTGAGTAAGTTGTCTAGGTTGTAAACCAAATAATCGCTATCGAAAATATCCGATTTTATTGAGAAATCGATATTGATCCTTTATAATTAATAATCGGTTTACTTTTTATTTTTCAAAAAGGAGATGAATAGATTAAGTGCTAAATTAGTACTAAACAAATTTAATTATTTTAGCATAGAATCTACTCATCATATTTAGTAGGATTAGGTTAATTAAAAACAAAAACTGGATTTGAAAATAGCTATTTATTAAGAATTACTATTATTACTTGAATTATCAGCGTCGCGAACATTAATAATTATTTCCTCATCAATCAAAGTGTCGAAATGTACATCTCTGTCAAAATCTCTATTCGATTAATTGTAATTTTCTAATATTTTTACCGATTATTTGAATATTCGTGAATTGGAAGTTGTCAAGCACTACTGTATAGAACGTTATGACGTGACATTGTTAGGTCGTCACTAACAATTACTATTTACCGTGTTATTTCTATTTTAAATTAGTTTTACGAGTTTCAACATTAGATTATTGTACAAGAAAGTCACTCGCAATGTTAATTATGTAAATAACTTAATAGTTGTTTAAAATTTCAGATTTAGTGTTTACAATCATATGTATACGTTTGACCGAAGTTATTGTGTATTAAAAAATGCAAAACGTCAAAATGCACTTCTTAGATTAGATGAACTATAGTAACTGATTGCAAATACGAAAAATAAAGAAGAAGAAGGAGAAGACTCTTTCCTGCCAACCTGTGTGTACCCAAAAAAGCACATCGCGTATGCACTATAACGCCAATATGTATATTCTTAACCTGACTTGACGTAATATTTACGTACATACACATCAAATCAACGTACCAAATTCGATGTAAATGTTCGAAGATATGGTGCCAAACCGGATAACATATTAAATCTTAACAAATCAGGGTGCAGAAAATCTACTTTAATTTATCCACCCAGTCCTTTAGTACGTAGGTATTGTTGAAACACGACAAGGATAGAAACAGTTAACATCACTGCAAGAAAAATACAACTTTAAATACAACCCTAGTAATATAGAATTTATATGTAGGACGAGTTAATACTCTTCTCATCAGTTCGTATAGTAAGTCAATTTTGCTCTCGCTGTGCAATTAAGTCTCGAGCCCAACAGTGAGACATAAGATATAGTAATAAACATAAGTATATCCCAGAAGTTAAAATTAAAACTGCGGTCTAGTTCCATACTAGCGACGATTTAACTTATTGGCGGTCAATGACATAATGAAATGAAGTGATCATATGAATGAAGACTTGGCATAAAGGTGGGGTACACCATAACCCATATCCATAACCATTGGTAACCATTCCATAATACCTTTATTAAATTTTAAAAAAGAATGGAACTGTCAGTCCTTAATTATTTTTGTTGTTACTATGTTTTAGTAGGAATATGCAAATGTCATATCACGCTCTTGGATCATTTTAATTTCTTGTGTTTAGTGGTGTTATAGTGAATAATTTTGCTGGCATTTTATGGAATATGATACAAAGTCCTGAAGTTTAGTGAATATGGTACAATAGTGGTTTACCTATATTCTTCAAATTTCAAAAGAAATCATTTAGTTATTAGGCGCCCAATTAATGGTAACGACTTAGTTTCGGACAGTGACTATTAAGACTACGCAATATGAAGAAGTGATAAATAATATATTATGTACCTTTTATTTTTTTTTTGCGCTGGGCTATAGACGTCGCACCCCGCCAAATCGGTCCGGGGCGACGGAAGAGGCGGCGCGCAACCCCATTGACCCACCCTGCAAGCACCTCTTCTTCGCCGTGCGAGCGGGCCACCGGTATCCGATCTTTGTCTTCGGTGGCCCGCTCGGCATATATTATGTACCTAAGACTAGGCAGTGTGGTTAACTGACTATAGCCTACCCATAAGGGCGAATCAATTTTTAAAAAAATTTGCTGTCAACTTGTTACTGACGTTACTGTGTCACTGTCGCGTGTAAACGAAATTCAGCTGCAAATTAAGATGTTTATTTAAACTTTTAAACAAAATAGTGAAAATAGATAGAAAATCAATGTTAAGTATATACCTACTGCTTTCTTAATTTATTGGTAGTAACTTAGATTATGTTTATAGATACGGGTTCTGTCTAAAGAATAATATTGCCGCACATATTTTTTTTTAAATAACATGAATACTACCACAGTGGCAGAACAAGATATAGATACTAAAGTAAGTATCCCAAATATCTCTATCTTCCAATTTTCAGTAATCTATTTACCTTATGCTCTTAATAATTTTCCTAATTCCTACATTCATACAAAGATATTTTTTGTGTGTTAGTTTCTGTATGCTAAAATGTTTCTTTTTTAGAATGTTGAAGATGGGAAAACAAAATTAAGCAAATGGCTAAACACCAACTTTCGAATAGAAATGACAGATGGCAGAGTTCTAATAGGAGTATTCCTGTGTACTGATCGTGATGCCAATGTAATTTTAGGTAAAATATTCTCATTGTTTTTAATAACTTATTACCTACCTAATTTAACCACATTAATTATAGTCAAAAGCATGCCAATAATCTAAAATCCTGCTAATTCAATCTATAAACAAAAATGAATATTGTGTGCAACTACTTCTCAAATAAAATATTTTAGATTATTAGCCATGCTAGAGGTAACTGGCATGGCCTCCATCCACTCTGGATACAACCTAACGGCCACTTGCCGCTAAGGCCCGAACTTGTGGCCAGGCCAATTTTGTTGCATTGTTCCTTTTGAATAAAAATCTACTTAATTAAACAACAAAAACTCAATCTCATCCCAGTATTTAGAAGTGTCACCAATATACTACAATGACCCAATTGATGTCCACATTTGGCAGACCATCATATACGCCATTGTTAATGAGAATAATGCCATAATCTCAATACATAACAGACGAGTTGGCAATTGCAAATTTAAATTACTGTTCAGACCAGTTGGCATAGATATTTTGAGTTTACCCTTTCATAGGTACATAGATGTTTTTGCATACCATATTTTCAACATCCATAGGGTAGTAAATTGTACTCTTAATCTGTCACCACACAGAGAATACTAAATATATATCCTTACCAAAGAATTATTTATATACAAACATATATATTTTATTTTATTAAATTATATACAAGGTACTCATTAAATTTATTTCAATCAATTCAATCATGATTAATGGATACTGTATCCATTTATGAATAAGAAAAAAGCGTGGCTGGACTATGTCTCTTCTTTGAATCTGAATGACAGTATGACTGAACAGAAGAAAGAAATATATTGGCAATGTAAGAATGTCACCAAGGCCTTAATGAAAGAGAAACGTGATAGAGCAAATATGAGTGCAGAAGATAGATTGACCAAAAAACTTCAAGGTTAACACCAAACTCTTTTGGAGGGAGGTGAAGAAGTCTCGGAGTGGTTGGTCAGCCTTCAGAATGAATAAAACAAGGTCTAAAGATGGAGACATTCTTACACAAAGCCGATGGAGTTAATATTTAAGCCGATGGAGTGAATATTTTGGCGGATGTATACGGATACTCAGGTTGGCGCCGGTGTTGCATGTGGTCTAGTAGATCAACATTCAGCACCGGCGTCCTCTGATGGCATCAGTTTGGATGAAGTTGAATGGGCGATAAGAAGTGGTAGCGGGCATTGATATGGTGTCTGCTGAGATGATCAAGCTTGGCGGCTCCTGTGTCTGGGAGGCGGCTCCTGTGTCCGGAAGGCGGCTTCTGTGTCTGGGAGGCGGCTCCTGTGTCTGGGAGGCGTTCCTGTTGCTCCTCAATTTATGTTGAAGCTCAGGAATGGTTCCCAGGGACTGGAATAGCATAGTCATCATGCCTTTGTTTAATTAAAAACAAGGGTTCACATTATGACTGCGCAAATTACAGAGCCATAAGCTTGACCAGTTTGGCAGCAAAAGTGTACTGTAAAATTATTGAAAAGAGAATGAGGATGGTGTCCGATGGTTTATTGTGTGAGGCACAAGGAGGTTTCAGGAGTGGAAGGGGATGCATGGATCAAGTGTTCTCTCTGCGCAACATTGTGGAGAAGCATCTGACTCTAGGTCAGAGGGTTAAAATCATAAATAAAATTTGAATGCAATGATGTGTACTGTACAGTCTCATGAGAATTGACCTTAATTTATAAAAAATTTGAATTAATACTTTCAGTTCTGGTTTTAAGATTTTAAAAATTCTTTAGATAAGAAATGGGGCAGATTTTACAGTTTTCTTTACATAAGAATTTTATATAATATTTAAGACTTTTATAGGGGGGCATAGTCCGGAGCGTGCTCGTTGCGTCCCCCGCCAGTCTAATTAGACTGCTAATCCGGCTCGATATGCGTACCGCAGTGCGGGTTAGGACGTCCCCCGGAGGCGACGCGTACCGACCCGCCCCCGTCGGTACGAACTTCGGCAGTTGCGGCGATGGGGGCCGCCACCCATCACGCCTTGCCCAGTTAGGCGAGTCGAGGAGAGGAGAGTGCCGGGTGGGCACGTGGAATGTAAGAGGTTGTGTGGAAAGTAAGTTACACGACCTGATATCCGTCATGGCGGGCAAACAGCTAGACGTGCTCTGTGTAACAGAGACCAAGCAAAGGGGCAGCGACGCCTGCGATCTTCCTGGTGGCGGATGGCTCTGTGGTCTGGTGTACCACAGAGCGATCGAGCCAGCATGGGGGGTAGGAGTACTTTTGTCCTCTCGCTTGGCCTCAGGTGTGAAGGATTACGGAATGTATGATCCCAGACTTCTTTGGGTCCGTATAAAACTAGGTGTCACCAAGGTATTCATGGTTATAGCATATGCTCCCGTAGGATCCTCGGTGGCATCAGACCTAGAGAAGTTTTGGGATAATGTTAGGGAAGTTCTGGATATGGCAGAAACCAGTGAACGCGTGATTGTATGCGGAGATTTGAACGGATGGGTGGAGACCAATCGTCCCGACTATGAGGACGTACTTGGTCCATTTGGTGATAAGAGAGTGAACGACGCAGGTAGGCTCATAGCGGATGTATGCATGGAGAGAAACCTTATTGTGTCAAACACATTTTTCCAACATAAGGACATCCATATGTATACATGGAGAAGGAATGAACAGAAAAGTATAATAGATTTAATTTTGGTAGACAGCGCCTCCGAAGCAAAATATTGGACGCAAGAGCCTACAGGGGCCCCACAGTCGATACTGACCACTATCTCGTTATTGCGAGATTTAGTGGTCTGTTCAGAAAGTGGAGGCAGTGGCGAGAGCGTGTCCACTTCGGAGGGCTTGAAAGAATAAAGGTTGAAAGGTTGCAAGAAGAGTGTGTAAGAGAAAAGTATGCAGAGGGTGTCCGAGAACGGCTGACGATGGCAAGCCAGCCGCAAACGGGCATTGAAGAATGCTGGAGAGTATTGAAAGAGAGTATGGTAGATACAGCGAAAGAAGTATGTGGAAGTTCAAAGAAGCATAGAAAAAGAAATGGTGATGCATGGTGGGATGCGGAAGTGGCAGCTTCCGTAGAGCAAAAGAAGAAAGCGTGGCTGGACTATGTCTCTTCTTTGAATCTGAATGACAGTATGACTGAACAGAAGAAAGAAATATATCGGCAATGTAAGAATGACACCAAGGCCTTAGTGAAAGTGAAACGTGATAGAGCAAGTATGAGTGCAGAAGATAGGCTGACTAAAAACTTCGAGGGTAACACCAAACACTTTTGGAGGGAGGTGAAGAAGTCTCGGTGTGATTGGTCAGCCTTCAGAATGAATAAAATAAGGTCTAAAAGTGGAGACATTCTTACACAAACACAAGACATGTTAAGCCGTTGGAGTGAATATTTCGGCGATATGTATGCGGATATTGCGGTTGACGCCGGTGTCGCATGTGGTTTAGTAGAACAATATTCGACAACGGCGTCCTCCGATGACATCAGTATGGATGAAGTTGAATAGGCGATAAGAAGTTTGAAAAATGGTAAGGCAGCGGGCATTGATATGGTGTCTGCCGAGATGCTCAAGCTTGGTGGCTCCTGTGTCTGGGAGGCGTTCCTGTTGCTCCTTAATTTATGTTGGAGCTCGGGAATGGTTCCCGGGGACTGGAATAGTGCAGTCATCGTGCCTTTGTTTAAAAACAAGGGTTCACGTTATGACTGCGCAAATTACAGAGCCATAAGCTTGACCAGTTTAGCAGCAAAAGTCTATGGTAAAATTATTGAAAGGAGAATGAGGATGGTGTCCGATGGTTTACTGTGTGTGACACAAGGAGGTTTCAGGAGTGGAAGGGGATGCATGGATCAAATGTTCTCTCTGCGCAACATTGTGGAGAAGCATCTGGCTCTAGGTCAGAGGGCTTTCTGCAGTTTTGTGGATCTGGAGAGAGCATTTGACACGGTTGTACGAAAGGAACTTTGGGACATTTTACCGGAGTATGGTATTAACGGTAAACTGCTACAGGCTGTGCAGTCCAGTTACATGGACTGTAGAGCCTGTGTGCGGCTGGATGATGGAATGTCGCCTTGGTTTGCCGTCAATATCGGCGTTAAGCAGGGTTGCGTTCTGTCAGCCAGGCTGTATATCATATATCTGGATAAATGTCTCCAAAGGTTGAACGATATGAATGTGGGAGTCCAGATGGGCGACTCAGTGGTCATTGCTTTATGCAGATAATGCAGTCCTGCTGGCACAGTCGGCGACTGACCTGCAGACCCTAATCGACACAAGGACAGAAGATTGTAAGAAAAGGGGTCTACGCGTGAATGTGAACAAAACCAAAATAATGGTCTTTGAAAGAGATGAAACCAGAACAGATGTAAGAGTAACAATAGGTAATGATGTACTAGAGCAAGTGAATGAATTTGTATATCTTGGATGTGGATTTAGCTGAGATGGAAGGTACATCACTAATTTAGAGCGAAGAGTGAAAGCGGGAAATAGAGTGAACGGAGCGTTGGGGCAACTTCTCGGTAGCCACCGCCTCAGCCATAAGGCACGTGTAGCAACAGGGTTGGCCACCATTGATTTTTTTTAAAAAATCATGATTTATTTGATTTTTTAAATTTGAACATATAATTTGAACATTTTGATTCTTTGAAATTATTGTTAATGTACAAGTCTAAAAAAAACCGGAGGTGTCAAGGGACACCCGGATGGAACGAAGTTCTATTTTAATTATATAATTTTTTTCTGCCTTAAGCGATTTTTATCGTTATATTTTAGCCAATTTGCAAAATATCTTTATAAATTATAGCCTATGTGTTATTCTGATGTGCAAGCTATATTATTATAAATTTCATCAAAATCCATTCAGTAGTTTTTACGTGAAAGAGCAACAAACATGTTCACATCCATACATTATTACAAATTTCACGTTTATAATATTAACAATAGGATATACAATTCCACTAGACTACCAAAACTTTTCGGCCCCGAGCTCGAACGCGAGTCGGCCCCGAGCTCGAACGCGAGTCGGCCACGCGGCCCGGTCACGGGCGAAAATAATTTCGTTGCGCATTATTTTGATTTTGCTATATCTCTTAAGGTATTGATTTAATTTGCATGGTCTGAAGGAAAAAAAATATCTTCATGAAATGCTCAAGCCAACTAATGTATTTAAAATGATAAGGATTAATACAGTATTTGTGTAAATAGCTTTTCAATTACCGTTTTATAAAAGAACATTTTTTTAAAGTATTAAAATGGATATAGTATGTTATCCTTAAGAGATAGATATATACCATCGCGGACTTTTTTGTAGGCCTTTTTAAGCTGTATAATACTGTAGTACTTTATTTTGATCTATTTCGTAGGGTTCAGCCAGCGTTTGCAATGTAAGCGCAAAATAATGTGTTTATTTACGACATCACATTAGAAACCTCTAAAATTATCAGTGTTTCTCTAGTACATTATGCATATATTATACATATAAACCTTCCTCTTGAATCACTCTATCTATAAAAAAAATCGTCGCGACACCACACTGTTCAATGCGAAATAGAAATGAAAATATCTGGCTTGCTTTCTATAAGAGAGCCGACGAGCGACGCCGCACAGCTTACAATAGCTTACTATAGCAAAAAGTGTCGTGACAACTTTTCGTAAGAATTTTTTCCGTCTAGCCCCCTTTCACAACGCGCGATAAGGAACTTCGTTCCAATTATAATACAATTTGCGCCTCAAAAACTTGTGACAACGCATTTGTCGCGCTTCTTGCTTCTTGCAAGAAAATTCTTGTCGCGATTTGTTTTCCTTCTGTCCTATACACTCACTCACTATACAGTGCCGAGTGAGGCACGAACGCGTTTGTTGTGCTTTTTGCAAGAATATTCCTGTCGTGTCGTGTCGAGGCTTGTTTTCCTTTTCAACCTATAAATTGACGTTCGCGCATTTCGCTAGTTTAGTTAAGTGAAGTGAAAACATATAAATAAAGTAAAATGAGTGGAAGAAAAGAGGACCCAATATGGCAGTTCTATATTAAGACAACAAATCCAAATAAATTGGGGTGTAGGGCTATTTGTAGAAAGTGCAAGAAAGATATTCAAGGGTTAGTCCAAAGACTTAAAGCACACCACGATGT
Organism: Lymantria monacha; assembly: GCA_905163515.2. Lineage (NCBI taxonomy): Eukaryota > Metazoa > Arthropoda > Insecta > Lepidoptera > Erebidae > Lymantria > Lymantria monacha. Next base: position 17,768,956 of record LR991094.1, on the reverse strand, counting down.
TTGTAATTATCAAGAGAGGAATACAGGTAATTAAATTATTATTTTTATTTTATTTATATTTTAGGCATATATGATTGTTTTTTGTTTTTAAATGTTAGGTGAAATCTAACACGTGGCGTGGCCTTTAATGTAACTTTTTTAACGCGACCTTTCCCAGGTAAATTATTAAAGATTATCTTTACTCTTCTATACTTACTTAATTTTTAATTTTTTTCAACTTAAAAACATAAATTTGCTTTTACATCTCTATTGAACATTTTAACTTTATTTTAAAATCAATAATTCAATACTATATCAATATATCATCAATTATAATTAATCAATATCAATTTTCAGTTATGTTTTTTCTCTTTCCAGAGAGTCGAATGTCGCTTGACAGTTTTGCTAGCACATCATCTGCCTCAAGTTGTAGTTCACTCATGACGAAAGTACCAATACCAACAAGTCCAACAACTTTTGAGCCAGTCCAAAAAAAGAAAGCAATCGAAACTCAGCCTACCACGAGTACCATGAGTAGTTTTGTAATGCGGACTTCAACTGCTGAAAAACATAAAATTGACAAACAAATAGCAAAGGCTATTTTTGCTACTAATTCGAGTTTCAGATGTATTGAGAATTTAGAGGTGAAAAAAGCCATTCAGTTATTAAGGCCTGGTTATACACCGCCCTCGAGAAAAACGGTAGCAACAAGTCTTTTGGACGAAATCTATGAAGAGGAAAAAGAAAATATTTCTCCTCCCTTTCAGGACAGTCCGTAAATATGTCAATTGATGGGTGGTCAAACGTGCACAACGAACCAGTGATATGCGCAACGATAACCACTGAAGATGGACAAGCCCTCCTATACGAAACTATAGACACATCAGGAAATCCACATACTTCAGAATATTTAACTCAAATAGTTTGTGACCTGATTTCTTCATGTGAATTAAAATACAAGTGTACCGTAAAATCTTTTGTGACAGACAATGCCGCAAATATGACACTTATGAGAAAAACATTAGAAGAAAAAACGAACGCAAAAGTTATAACTTATGGCTGCTCTGCACATATTTTTAATTTACTGTGCAAGGACTTTCAAGTTAAAGACGTTATAGAACATGTGGTCCAAATTGTTAAATATTTTCGAAATAACCATTTGGCTAGAGCTAAATTCAGTCAAGCAGGAGGCAGCGCTTTAGTCCTTCCAAGCGATGTGAGATGGAATAGCCTAGGCAACTGCTTAGAGATGTATGTCACTCAGTGGGACATCATATTAAAAATCTGCGAAGAAAATAAAAACGAGATTGATTCCACTATTTACCGAAAAGTTTCAAATATTGCGATTAAACATGCAGCGCAAGATTATTTAAACATTTTAAAACCTATATCAGTTGCTCTTGATACTGTGCAGAGGAAAAATGCTACTATCGCAGATACTGTAGAGCAGTGGAAACATTTACAATATATCTTTGATGAATCTGTGGAATTACCATTACAAAAAACACAACAATTTAATAGTCGATATAAGCAAGCACTAACGCCATATCATTTTATAGCGTATATGTTGAATCCACAAAAAAACAAAATACCAGTTAACACCAGAAGAAAAGAATATAGCTTTAGAAACAATTAAAGAGTTACATGAAAACAATGGACTGTTACCTTTAGTAATAAAGTTAAATGCCCGCAGTGCTCCATTTAAGCAAGTTATGTTTTCGGACGAAGTAATAAAAAATGTAAACGGACTACAATGGTGGTTATCACAAAATGATGAGCCGGAAATCTTGAAACAGTTGCCAATAATAAAACAGTTCCTGTGTGCAACTGCTTCTTCAGCTTCAGTTGAACGCGTATTTAGCTCTTTTGGTCTTGTACACTCGGATATTAGAAACAGATTAGGCATAGAAAAAGGAGGAAAACTCGTGTTTTTGTTTAAATTGTATAACGAAAATGAATAGACTGAAAATATACGGTAATAAAATTTAGGTGTTACGTTTAGTTTAAGAATTTGGAATTATGTACTTCTTTTTTGTTGTTTTTGCTAAAAGCAGATACTTCTTTTGATTTTTGAGAAAACTTTTATGTTATGTTGTTATCTGGTTCTGAATAAAAAGGAAAAAAAAATGATTTAAATCATGATTTTAATTTTAAAAATCAAGCGATTTAAATCATGATTTTAATCGTGATTTTAATCACTTGATTTTAATCAGCCCAACCCTGTGTAGCAATACATAACGCAGTGCTTGTACCAACATTACTGTATGGAAGCGAGAGTTGGGTATGCAGAAAAGAGTATAAAAGTAAAATTAATGCGGTCGAAATGCGATCTCTGCGGAAAATCTGTGGAGTAAGGCTGACCGACCGCATTCGTAACGACGATGTAAGAGAGCGAGTAGGTATGAAAGAGAGTATTGGTGTAAAGATGCGAAAGGCAATGCTCCGATGGTTCGGACATGTGGAAAGAATGCCGAACGAACGTCTGGTTAAGAAGATATACAATGCGAAAGTGGAAAGATGTAGGTACCGGGGTAGAGCGAGACTAACCTACCTAGACCAGGTCGGTCATGTACTGAAGGAAGGTGGAGTCAAGAGTATCCGAAACCGGCGAGCGTGTATGAAGAGAATTATGAATGTTGAGGAAGCTAGTGAAGTATGCAAAGATAGAGTTCTCTGGCACTCTGTTCTCTCTGCCTACCCTGCAAGGGATATAGCGTGATGATATGTATGTATGTACTTTTATAGTGGTAGGACCACGCTGTTGACAGTTTTCTGTCTACAGCCATGGGCCGGTTCGTCCGGGGTAGTACCACACTATCGCAGAATTTCGACGTCTGAGCAATGGCAATGTGCTGTTGTGCTTCGTTCGGAGAGCGAGAGAGCCGGAAGCCCAACTGGGTGGGGTTGAGGTTTATATTGGTAGGCAGCTGCGTAGCTATACCCTTGGTATTGCAAAGATCCATGGGCGGCAGTGACACTTACCACCAGGTGTGCTGCTTGCTCCATTGCCACCAAAAGCAATAAAAAAAATATATAAAAATAATCCCACATTTTCCCTTTAAATTGTCCAAATTCTGTATACCAAGTTTCTTACAGCTATTTCAACTGTGCAATGATTCCTAAATCTAGGTTTAGGAATAATCAGTTTGTCTAGACACACTTATAAATATGTCATAGTTACTTTAATAGTTGTTTGATTAAAAATTATCACTTTGAGGGGGAGTGGAGTGGAGTTGTTTTGTGGAAAAATCTTCTGCCAAAACTTAGGTTAGTTTAGAAAGCCAATAAGATTGAGTATAATAAGGGCATTGCATTATACAATTTAGATAATAGACATACTAATTGTAGAAACACAAATAATATCATTCTCATATTATATTATCTCTTAGGTGCATGTTCGGAATATCTTAAAGGCAGTGAGATGGAATCAGAAGAGCCAAGAGTGCTTGGTCTAATTATGGTACCAGGTCGCCATATTGTCTCCATACAAATAGATGACACCACACCTACACAGAAATACTACTATGAAGAGTGATACATATTTGTACTTTATGTACTTATTAAATTAACCATGTTTGTGTAGTCCATCATAGTTTGTATGATGTCAATCAAATTTTAAGAATTTCATTGTTTTTAAATTTAGTTTCGGATCCAGTATCCACGGTCATTAGTGCAGATTTAGGTACATTAGTTTTTGTGTAACATTTTAATTATCAAAAAATACATTTATTTATGTTTATTTAATTTGTATTAAAATAGCAAAACTAAATACCTTCATAATATTTAATACATATAAAAACTAAGTCAAGTTTACAAAATAAATGATAAAAATTGCATCTGTATTTTCTTGTATTAATATAGTATTATAGTAACACCATATATTATAGATTTACGTATTTCCATAAAATATTAAAAAAGATTATAGTCAAATTTGAATATTCGTCATTTTTAGAGGGTAAACTGGTAAATGTATAGTGGTAGGACCACGATAGGGACAGTTCTCTGTCCACAACCGCGGGCCGGTCCTTCCGGGGTAATACCACACTCTCGCAGAAGATCGACGTCTGAGTAATGGCAATGTGCTATTGCGCTTTGTTCGGTGAGCGAGAGAGCCGGAAGCCCAACTGGGGTGGGTTTGGGATTTTATAGTGGTAGGCAGCGGCCTAGCTATACCATTAGTATTGCAAAGGTCCATGGGCGGCAGTGACACTTACCATCAGGTGTGTTGCTTGCTCATATGCCACCAAAGGCAATAAAATAAAAAAGCTTATTGGTTAACATTGTAATTACGAAAGTTAGTTATGAATTAGTCTATTGCTATTTGCAAGGACTTATCAGTAGTTTATGCATATTTGAAATATACCTACTTATTTATGAGTGAATGTTAACATTCTAATCTACTTGTAAATAGATATATTTTTAAATGGGACTAATCCCACACACTCCTACCACTGTAACTCCTGTAAGCCAGGAACCACAATGATCTCCATAAATGACAGAGTACTATTTAGGACGTGACTTGCAAACTGTCTAACATAAAGTCACATTAGTTACGCCAGAGGTTGCACTCCCAGAGAATGTGATGATAAGAATTGTTTATGTTAATACTCGTGATCAGGTGTAGAACATTGACATAATAATGAGAGTACGAGTTTAAAAAAAATACTTTTAAAGTAGCCATGGCTAGTTAGAAATTGGACCACAAAACGGATAGCTCCAACCACGCATATAACAAACATACATAGATGTACAGCTTTCGAACACTAAGCTTACATGTAAGCATATTTCTACGTGAATTAATATGACAATCCGTAAAGCAATGGGTATATAACAATGACTTATTAGTTCTCGTTAAAATCATAGCCAGTCAGAAGGACATACCCATTAACATAGCTCAAAACAAAAAGGTGACCCATCCTTCGGGAGTTGATTGCCTCTTAGTTATAGTGAATAAAACCATAATTTGACAGATATATAAGTATGAAAACTTATAATTAATAAAAAACAGGAGATATGTGTATTCTACATATCATACATACAACACGGTATCCATATTTGCGTGGTGCCGGCAGAATAATTTCAAAGAATACCTACATCATACCTACCTCCCTTGAGAGACAAAGAATATAAGCAATATTTTGTCGTATCTTTCAGCTGTTAGCTGCAGATGGCTTTCACAGCTTAACCCAAACATAGGTGAGCGCTGAGAGCTCTCAACCCGGAAAGAATATAATGCTAGGGCCGCACCTGCGTGTATCGCCCCGAAGTAATGTGTGGCGAAGCTTCGTACGTTCTGTACACTAGAATGTTATCGCGATAATACTGTGGTCATATTAGCGACTTCGGTATTTTACACGAAGTATCGTGCAATAATTAAAGATGGCTGAAATAATTTTCATGCGTTTAACTATGGATGACGAGTTGCTTTACTTTTACAGCTATATTATTCTAATAATTACGTAATGTATTTTTTGGATCCCTTCATGGGTTCAGCTTCATAATGGTGTAAAAATTCTAACACCATTTCATCGCTCCACTCCATATTTATTGATTAACTGGAGATCCTCGAACGCGTCTAGACACATCGAAAATTTCCGCCGAAATGAAAAACGCTAGACTACAGAGCGCAATATGTTGGCGCGCTAAAACCCTTGACTTGACTTATCACCACCAAAGCGATAACGCACATGAAGCCCGAATGTTCGCGACGATAGCCAATAATGACCGGTCACATCTGCGTATATCGTCTCATTGCACGAAGCTTTGTGACGATACACGCAGGTGCGGCTCTAGCATAAACAGATAATACCTCTATGATTATTGTTCTCCCACTGTCGCTCAACAATGACTATGTGAAAAATATGTCCTTGTTGTGTAGATAAATAATACCTGAATACCAGGATATCTTTCTCTGGAAATAAAATTATTTCTAAAAGTTGGGTACCTATTCTGTTTCCAGGTAGTTGTGCAGAATATCTCAGTGACAGAGACGATGCAGAACCTACGATAATAAATCTAGTTGTAGTACCCGGCCGGCATATTGTCTCCATTCACAGAAGTACTACTCCAATATGTAATACCTACTAGTAATACTAAGAAGTTGTTTATATTAATTGCTTTTTAAAAGTTTGTTTACTATGCTTTAGGAAATTGAGAATAGGCAGGCTTATATATTTACACATACCTATTCATAAACCATGTCATAGTATTTTGTAAAATGATGTTATATTCTTAACTGATTAAATATTTTTAATATTTTTTCCATTATTAAATTCTATTACACCCATGTACACTCACACAGCATTAGTCCTGAAACTAGGGTGGAAGAGTGGTACAAGTAGTACCCTGGCATAGAACTCGAATGCTATGGGTGCGCAGAAAATTACGGATACCAAACCAGAAACAAGTTATGGATTGAATAAATATAAAAAAATATTAATATAAATTGATAACCCTAAAAATATATTTTCATATAGGTGACATGAATTAATCTGAAATTATCTTATTCGACAAGGATAAGGTCGCAAAGAATATAAAATTGGTAACAATAAAGTAATTTAATTTTCAATTAATACTATATTCTTATTTAAAACATGCTTTTTATAACGGTTTCACATGCATTAAAAATTTTGCGTCAATAGTCCATTGTGTAATACCATTGCGTCGGTGTTTTCAATTTTGACGCTTTCGTAATCGTTGGTTTCTATTGCTTATGTACGTGAATATGTATATAACTATGGTAAATAAACCGAAACCGGCGAGCGTGTATGAAGAGAATTATGAATGTTGAGGAACCGAGCGAAGTATGCAAGGATAGAGTTCTCTGGCACTCTGTTCTCTCTGCCTACCCTGCAAGGCATATGGCGTGATGATATGCATTTATGTATGTAAATCGTGTTTTATTAGATAGCTATGGGGCCATCCACTAATCACGTGAGGCTTGAAAGGAGGGTAGGGATAGAGTTTGACAAAAATCACGAAATATCACCATTGTGTAGTAAGATATTACGTGTATTTATTATTTCGTCAAACGCGCGATTTCTAAACCGAAAAGCGGCGTGTAGTGTGAGTTTGGCTTGTCGTTGCCAGGCAACGAACGAAGTCCTCACTTGTCGGCGACAACCGCGGCTCGGCACGCCAGTCGCCAGTTATTCTATTGTTTTGGCGCCAAATACACATACGTTAACCGTTACCTCGTACGTTTTGCATTAAAACAATGTTTAAAGTAGGTGATCTGTATAAAAACCTTTTTGCAAAGTATAAAAAAGGAAAAAATCAAAAATATAATGAGTTGTGGGCTAATTCTTTGTAGGTACTAAAAATTCACGTGATGTAGTTAGACATGCGCGAAACAGTACTTCGCGAAGTGATGTGATATGGCATTACATTTCGTGCCGAGTAATATTACATTTTACCATCACTTCAAACATCACACATGACATTTCATGTAATGTGTGATGCGATAGCGCTCTATATATACGGCGGGGGGCGTCATGTAATATAAGCCTTAACGTTCTGAAAATAAAGCTCAAAATAAATATTGAATTGCCAGACACCGAACATTGCAGAAATGCAGAACAGTACACGGGAGTTCGCGTCATGTTTAATGTGATGTGATTTTTAGTCGCGTAATGTGTAATGGGTTAGTACCTACACGGTCGGGTAATATTACGTGTGATACATCACTGGCATTACTTACACATGTCTAGTTGTCATATTCTTCAACTTCACCACATATCACCAAGGGGGAGGGGGTTAAAAAATGCTAAAAAAAGATCACGTGATTAATGGACGGCCGCTATTGACTAACAAAACACCACTTGGAATGCCACAGTCAAATTAAACATCCAGTAAACGATCAACAAGTTGTTTAAGAACATGAGGTTCGAAATAAATATTTTTACAATCATTAGCAAAAGGATTATGGTCATCTTTTTTATGATTTGAATGTAACGTAATATCGTATATTTTTTTATAAAAATCTTGCATTGAATTTTGAGGTTCATCGAATATTGTACATAAAAATTCTTTATCTAGCATTTTGTTTAGACAAATGTAAGGTTGAAACAGTTTCATTTCTTTTGATAAATTGAAATAGTACTTTACACTTTCGTTTCTTATGTCTTCATCTTCATCTTGGAGAAGTAAAAGAGCGCATTTTAGTGAAATCACTTTCATATCATCTGGTAATTTATCAAATTCATTTGCGAGTTCATTATTAGCAAGTGCTGCTATATATCTATTGTCAACATCACAGTTTTCAAAATCGCTTAAATCATTTACAATTGTTACTAGATTCTCTTTACCTTCTTTAGTAAGATCAGCTATATTTCGTGCCACAACAGGTATCATATATCTAAGATTATATGAAAACTTTCCGTTTAAGATTTTTAATAGAACTTCTGTTTTTATACAATAATTTGTTTTAAGCGATATTTCATAAACGATTTTCCAAACGATACAACTATGAAATCGTTTTTCAAATGTAGTTAAAATATCAGCTAATTTCACAAGCGTGTCTTCTGGAATATCATCTTCAGTTTTCATCTTAAAGTAAATATATTTGCAATATTTTTCATAATCCCTTTGTTGCAATAGCATTGGTAATAAGTGTGCTATTTCACTCCAGTTACATTTATTAATATATCTGTTTAATCGCGATTCTGCCCAAATATATACTCCAGAATTAATATTATTATTAATTTCAAGTAAAGTATTTTCCACACATTGTAAAATAATATCATTAACATATATATCTTCAAATAATTTTCTATTTAAATATGAATGCGTGCCAGTGTTAAATATATGACAGAATTTGTTTTCAAGTTTTTTAAAAGAATTATCATGTTTTGAATCAGGGTGATAATAATTGTGACACAAATTTAGTAATAGTAAAAGACCATGAAGTAGATTTTCTGTGATATTATTTTGCTTCATCATACCTTCGATAATATGTTCAAATCTATATAAATTAAATATTGTTCGAGCTGTTAAACGTCGTACTGTATATATTGGACTATTTAGTAATGATATAAGATGATCAAACAATTGATCAAATGCCGATTCCTGTTCTGTGACAGCCAATGAAAAATTGTAACGCTTAGCACTGTTCGCTAACATATTCAATATAGGTATTAAATTTGAATGAGCCTCAATATCAACTGTACCGCAATGTTGATTCAACTGATCTGTTATATATTCCCATAATTGGGGAAGATGTGTTCGCATTTCATCGCATGCAACGGTTGCAATAGTTTCTTCAGTTTCTCCTGAAGCTTTTCTTTGACCTATAAGTCTAGGTATAAGCGCTCCGTAGAGTTGAAGTGCTGCATTTCTGTAATTGTCAATATTCTTCATTAAAAAACTCTTTTACGTGTGATCGTTTGACATATAATATATTTTTGAATACACATGATAATATGAAAAAAATAAAAGCTAAAATATTAAAACTATTTTTACAGACTTTACCACGATAATATTTTCTTGATAATTCAAACTCTGTTCATTTGATGGTCGATCTGATTCAAACTCCAGCATTCACTCAATACAAAAGTGATAAAATCCGTAAAAATAGATTTCATAATGTGTAAGACGTTGTAAATTCACAAAGTATAAGGCAATGTTATTATTTCAAAGTCTTCAGAAGTATTACTTAATTAACATTCGATGCCTCAATTTCATATAGGTTACGAGATTTTTTAATAAATTCCTCATTCAGTCAGCAGATTAGAAATATGTATAATATAAGCCTGTAGATGAAGACTGGTGAGATTGGCTGCTTATATAATTTATCTAAGCGTTTTAGGATTATAAACATTAATATTGGATAACATATTACCTACCCTGCAAGGGATATGGCGTGATGATATGTATGTATGTATATTACCTACCTAATTTGCCAATGTTGACTAGTGAGATTCCCAAATGCAAGTTCCGCTAAATCTACTGAATAATACAATGTATCTGTGGCCAAGCTGCTATCAGTCACTATCCTGGTCATAAAATGAATATAAATTGCTTTGGGTAAGTCCACTTGATTTTCCATAATATCATCCATATTTTCAATTAGGTTACCATCAGTTGTGCATCCATTTGTCTTGCATATATGCAATAAAGTCTTCATAAAATAATGGAATAATGGCTGAAAGAGTATACATAGAATAATTATTTTATTATCTATGCCTACAAATGACAGTGAAATTTTTTCTTGCAAATGTTTTAACTTTGTTCTACAGTATCTTATACTAAATATTGCCCTAATCTTAAAATTGATCATACTGGTTAATAATTTCTATCGCTAATATAACCCGGCTAAATTTTATTGACCACTATACTCTGCTCTGTTTACCGGAAGCGGCTCTAGCACATGTAGCGCCCGAGTTCAATCAATGACCTGGCGCCCTCTTGTATCAGAATGCATGAACAAACTGGAATAGGTTGATACTAAGAAGATGTTTGACTAAACGCCGAACGTCGCTGGAAAGCGTTGTCGCATGCTTAGTCTTGTTGTTTTGACACGATACCAAGTAAACGCGACTGGATTATGAAGTTACAGTGAACATGGCGACAAAGTAACCTACCCAAACTTGTCAAATAATGATACGTTTATAAATGATTAGGCACTCGCTGCGTAAGGTGCTCCTGCTCCGTGCGGAGCGTTACAGTGGAGGCTCTATGTGTTCCGAGCAGCTCTCGGCGCCCCCTAACACTCGGCGAGCGCCCGGGTGTACCGCACCCTCTGCACTATAGGTAAAGCCGCCCCTGCTGTTAACGACACTACCATAACAGAAATTGGCCAAATTGCGCAAACTAGTCAGCCATGAAATGAACAAGTGAAGCTTTCAAATGTATTGCGAAGATTAGTTATTTCTTCAACTCCAAATATATGTATATGATTTGATACTAACTATAGAGCTATATAACCAATCTTAACATAACAAGTCATTTTACTGATAAATAATGTTGAAAGATCAGACTTTATTTAATTTTCACCAGTTTATTTTTTTACATCTTACTGGTAGACGAGCATGCTGCTCACGTGAAAATAAGTGGCAACTGCGCTTATGGATCTACGTAATATCAGGGGCAGAGGCAAATCACTGCTTACTATGAGAAAAGTGCTATTCTTAAACCTCATTCAAAAAGGACATGTCGTAGCGCTTCGAAAACCACACCAGGTTATTCCAAAGCCTGCACGTGCATGGAAGAAAAGAACACTGAAAACGTACAGTAACTCCGTTGGCGCTCAGACGGTTTTTTCGATTTACACGGGAATGAAGACACATTGTATTCTTAACCCACATGGGGAGACCAAACATTATTTCTTTTCAATATTAATATAAGGTAGGCGTACGACCACATAAGCTCAAGAATTATTAAAAATTATTCTCACAAAATATGTATCATCTCAGTCCACATAAGCCCTCCATCAGGGTAGGAGGGCATTATGAACTCGTCGCAATCATTCGGGCTGACCTGGCGGACCCCGGTAGTTAGCCGGGGCTGTCGACAGAGGCTGGTACCCGAAAGAATAACCCGCTGGACTGGCCACGGAGGTCAAGGAAGCGGTTCCAGTGGCCGGTCCCATGGCGATGGGAGGGAATACGGTGGGTTATGGGGCTATACGCCGGCCTTCCGTCGCCCCGGACGGAACGGATGGCGTGCCCAGACCATAACGTACCAAAAAAAATGGTAGAAAGGCAATTGACCAACTATACAATGCTAGTTACACAGGTTGGGTTTTATTTCGAAGTTTTTTTCTCTTGCATAGATGTTCTATGAATATTATATCTCTTAGTTGTTTTTCTTTTGACACCCACGGGCAAGAAATATGTGGTGAATACTATTTATCATACCTGATGCATGCTTGCTCCATCACCACACGAAAAAAAAATATATATTACTTACTTTGGTTTTCTGCATATCACTTGACACAATTCTATGCACCATTATAGAAAGTCCTGCTCCTCTTCGTGTAATAGAAGACATTTTGTTCATTTCACAAATCAATTCACGTAGCCTACATTCGAGTAAACAATAAGGCAAATGGGTAGCATCATTGTTTTTTAGTAATAGTTTTTCTTCAGAGATATTTGTTCTCCCTGGTAGTGCTGTTAAATATTGTATACTTCTTCCTAAAATACACATAGAAAATATATGACAAAGAATAAATAAAACTTCCAAGATATTTTTTTTAATGACACCAATCCTGCATTAAGGAAATAATCCTTATATTGCGGGGGACTTTACAAACATGTAATTAACGCAGACAAATTAAACCCAGACTCAGAACAACATTTTGATCGGACAAAGTTTTGTCCTGTATGAGAATAGAACCAACGGCACTTATACGTATGGTGAGTATCTTAACCACTACGCCAGCAGAGCAGTCAAATTCATTTGTATTTAAAAATAAGTTAAATATAAGAAACATTAAAAAGGCTTAACATAGTATAAAACTGAAGAACAACCAAAGTATTAGCTGTTTCAGAAGATGTCAATATCTATTTTCTTTGAAGACTAATTAATATCATATTGCAGTTACTGCTAAAAGAATATAATAACACTAGGCGCGGCCGTACACGAACTGCTTGAAGAGTTAACGGCTGAGCGACGTACACGGACCGCTCGAACGGTCGGTTGTTGGCTGCTCGAGCTGCCGCTACCAAACGCTGGTGCAGTTGATTTTCTACCACAGTCGAGTCATGGATTCTTACGCGGAAGCACTGCTTTTGCTGCTTCTGCTCAAGCAGAGACGACGGCGGCGACGTCAAAAGAGAAAATTTTGGGTTCATCCAATTTTGGAATTAAGAAAACAACGTGGATAATTTCATCATTTGTTTATGAAACTTAGAAGTGATGAAGAAAAAATTTTCAACAGTTTTAGGATGTCAATGTCTTCGCTTGATGAATTGAATAATATACTAAAGGCTAAAATTAAACGTGAAGACACAATTATATGGAGAAGTATCCAACCAGAAGAAATACCAGTAGTAACATTGAGGTTTATCGACTGCTCTAGCGCAGTAAACGGCCAATAGGTAGCCAATCTATGAAGGTTTGTTATTTGACAATAATTTTTAGGTAAATATTTGTAAATCCATTACCTAATATACTGAATAGGTTCTAAACAACTTTATTTGAAATTTTACTCAGAGCCTACATATAGCATTTGTAATTATTTCTATAATGAGGATATTTGTAAATATGACATCGCTAAACTCGAGAAACTATTTGACCGATCATTATGAAAATTAGTATCTATATTAGACTTGGGTAGCTCCTGAATGAGAGATACAAATGAACTAGCTCTTTGATTTCAATCTAGCTCACATTAGCTCAGTAGCTCAGTTAGTAGTTCAACGGCTCAATCGGCTCTTTTACTCGCGTCGTCATGTCGTGCGAGCAGTCGACGACCGAAAGTGCCCGATATATGCCGATCACCGCCGAACAGTAAAAGTATTGAGCATGTCCCGATATGCATTGTGACTATTGCGAGCACTAAACGTACAAGTTATATATTCAACAAAGAAAATATGTTTGAAAATTAAAAAGTTATATTTGAAAAATAATATTCATCTTTGAATAACAATATTCAATAATAATAATAGTCATCAGTGCAAGCTGTCACTGGACGCAGTCGATTCTGTCAGCCCATATGCATTTAGTGAAGAGCTGTATTAAAAATTTAAATTACAAACAGACCTTTCAATTTTATTTATTTTTTTATATAAATATATTTTATATCTCATCCTGCGATCACCAATCAAAATTTACACGCTCATGCATATCAAGCTTATCGTTTAATGATCGCGTAGTTCAGAGTTTGAACTATTCAAAAGAGTTAGAGCCGTGAACGAGTTGAAATGAAATGAGCTAACTCAATAAGAGAGCTAGCTCTCTTGATGAGCTAAATGAACTCAGGATATATATGAGCTAAATGAATTAAAGAGCTAAAAGAGTGATATAGCTCTTTTGATCAAAAGAGCTATATCTCTCTTTTCTTTTCAGTGAGCCGTTTCTCGCATCTCTAATCTATATGTATTTTTTCATGCAAAATGTTCATATATCTGATTTTGATGAAACTCGCCACCAGACGGCGCTGCGATATAACAACTACAAACAAGCCAACGGGCTGGGTTTGCTAGTGTATTATAATAATCTAGTTAGTAGTTCTTAAATGAGATGCGTTATCAACTTAAGATCAAGTTTCGGTATATAGACTGCGAGGATTAGAAACATAATTTGATATATCTACCAAGAGCAGCTCCAGCGGCTTCAATAACTCCTTTATGTCTAGAAGTCTCCAAAACATGTGTAATTAAATTTAAGCATTGCCTGCAGACGTCAACATTGTTCACGTTATATTGTACTAATATCGACGCTAAATCACACGAAGCCTGTAAAAATTATGTTTTAAACTCGTTAAGTGAATTGGTCGCAATTATACATTTTATTTTGAAGTGGAATTGGGCGGGTCATGTAGCGCGCCTCACAGATCACAGGTGGACGAAAACAGTAACCACATGGAGAGGTCCACCAGGCAAACGCTACAGAGGCAGACCCTACGCTAGATGGGATGATGACATCAAAAAAATCGCGGGTCCACAATGGATCCAAATAGCCCGGGATAGAGAAAGATGGAAAGCCTTGGAGGAGGCCTTCACCGGAGAGGGTTCTTGATGCATACTAATTGCAATCACAATTAAAAATATACAATTAAGATTAGGATTAGTTAAATGTATTAAGATTAAGTTAAAAATATATACCTAGTTTTATAAATGTGTCAGGAAATAAATAAGGTTTAAATTATTTAAATTATACATTTTATTTTATAAAAGACTATTAATGAATTATGATTAAACAGGAAATGGTGTCTACAACTCGCGATGTACAACCAAATAAAGCAAATGAAGAATCCGTTGCTATTCTGCCTAATGCATTATTAATTGGCAACTATCAAATAGAGCAAATAATATTATCTAGACACACTCAGTACTTACTAATTAGTATTCGTTATTTACATATGAATATTAATTTAATATCATGATTGTAAACAGCCAAACTAATAAATATTTTTCATTTGAATATCTTAATCACTACGCCATATATGTGCAGTCGTTTGGATTAAATCGTATGTTCTGTGCCGATCTAATATACATACGTACGTTGAGAGTGTTGAGACTCAGTTAAGGAGTGTTACGTACGGTACACGATATATGCAAAATGTTTTCTGAGATTATTTTTTGTTTTTTGGAAGTTCATAACTATATATAAATATTGTAAGAAGTTTTTGTTTTTTATATACAATACGCTATTAACATTCCAAAGTACCTACCTTAGCATTCAACCAAAGGCAGTTCAATACAATGTGTTGTAACCCCGATATCTTAGTATCGTCATCGTCATTATGGATAATATAGTCAGATTCATCTATAATTTTTTGTACCATACTATTCATTTTAGAAAAATCCGAACTGCCTTCATCCTCCCATGCAAATTGATTTGATATAGTCTCTAGAACTGGTAATAATTCTGGCATTTTAGAGTCAATATCTATTTTATAATTATTTGTAATACACACTTCTAAAACAATAAGCAAAACGCTCACAAATGCGTGTACCTGTTTGCCGAATTTAATAGAATCCATAATATTTACTGGGTTTTTATTATAATTCAAAATTTCATTATATGCAAAATCAAAAATATCCTCCACACTTCTGAATTTTGCCTCGATTGAATTATTTTCTTTTAGTATTAAATTCGTTAATAATTTAAACATACTGTGCCCACAACTGATTTCAAAGAAAAATTTACTTCTAACATACATGTTAGCATTATTAATTATCAGTGCCAGTAAATCTGCATTCCGTAACTCATCTAAATAGTGATTTAAAAGTATTTTTATTATATTTTCTCTCACATCCTCACTAGGATCGCTTAATAGGTTAAGAAGTTTCTTAATAAAATCTTCCGTCGATAACAGCCAGAGCGACTTTTTAATAAGAAATTGTTTTAACATTATATTGCATTGTCTTGTTTGATCTTTTTTCTTTCTGGGAATTTCACTAAAATGTGTTAATATTGAATCACATAGTTTCACACTTGTTATTTTTCTTTGATAATTCCCTTGAAGATTGAAATTATTGATTAATAAATCCTGAAGTCTTTTACAAAAATTCAGCAAATTTAACATATCTTCGCCATCTTCTGATTTTATGAGAAAGTTGATAAATACAATATG
This sequence comes from Lymantria monacha, assembly GCA_905163515.2. Taxonomy (NCBI): domain Eukaryota; kingdom Metazoa; phylum Arthropoda; class Insecta; order Lepidoptera; family Erebidae; genus Lymantria; species Lymantria monacha. The sequence goes on along the minus strand of LR991094.1, from coordinate 17,752,734 downwards.
TAACTGCGACAAAAAAATATTAAAACTCTTGAACATATTCAATCTCAATACTGTGCTATCCCCATTTATATTGTTGTACAAATAATCCAATATTAAACTATATTCCATTGGACTAGGAATTGTTTTCCGTTGTGATACACATACTATGTCAAATGAACATGCCCTTATATTAATATTGCAATGGTTAATCCCAGAGAGCTCGATTTTTTTAATTGGCGTATCAACAGTTTTTAAATTGTTACAAAGAATACCAATCTTTTTAGCTTGCTTTATTATACACAGTTTACTATACAAACACTCTTCCGTATCTTCCTGTTTCTCTAATTCGTCAATCAATAGGTGTGCAATACCTCCAAATTTTTTCAGTGTAGTTAAACACCAGTAATTATTAAAATTCTCAATGGCTTTAGTATCAGTACTAGCAAGAATATTGATGATGTGAGATAAAAATAGCTGACACCAAACATCTTGTGTGTTGAGCATTTTCAGTACTGCATAATACATGTCAGCACCAGCCGATACTAATCCTGATCTTTGTAAACTGTAAATTAGACCGTCTATCCACTTCATTTGGACAAATAACGCTAAATTTCCTTTACAGCTCTCAATTATTTCTGTAAGCATTAAATACTTTGCTTTATTCCAATAAAATCCATTAATGTCATCAACAATTATTTTATACGTTTTTTCATCTAAAGTAGATAATAATGTCTGAAAAATAACTCTGTTAAAATCCCTCACACCAGTCACAGAGTTTTCCCAATTATTATTGACTAAACCAAGCAGTTTAACTTGATTTTCCTTGTCAAAAATATACATCTCCAAAGGTCCTCCACACAATTTTTTAAATGATTTAAGCGTTTTAAATACTAAGAATGTATATTGTGAATACTGATAACCCATCAATAATAATATGTCAAACATTTGTTTTATAATGCTCACTATTTTTTGTATATTTTGATATGACTTTTGTGTTAGGAAAGAGGATTGAAAAATTCCATATATCAAAGATACTACTTGTAAGGTGTGTACTGAATTCTCTTTTTCAAATGTGTTGAAAGTTGATATATGCTCATGATGTTTTTGAGAACTTCGTACGCGTTTTCTTATATGTTGAGAAGATGAACTTGATTCTGACCCTACAACATACAGCAGCTTATCCAGATAGCAATCTTGTTTATCTGATAATGTAATCATAGAATAAAAACAGGTAGCACACAACAACTGATCATCTAACTTTTCAAGACATTGCATTAAATGTGTCCACAATTGATTACATATTTCATTCCAAAACTCTTTATTGAACTTATAATCTTTTTTTGATAACAGCAGTAATTCCTGGAAATTAAATAATATCTTTGTTACATTTTTATACCTTCGTGATCTGAGAAATGGTTCAAAAAATGGTAGACCGCCGTGCAAGCCACATGGTGCCATACAGCGCCCTTGCATTGCCAGGGTCATTTTGGGCAAGATGTTTACCCGACCATAGTCTATCAAATATTTTTTTGGAACGAAGTTCCTTATCGCGCGTTGTGAAAGGGGGCTAGACGGAAAAAATTCTTACGAAAAGTTGTCACGACACTTTTTGCTATAGTAAGCTATTGTAAGCTGTGCGGCGTCGCTCGTCGGCTCTCTTATAGAAAGCAAGCCAGATATTTTCATTTCTATTTCGCATTGAACAGTGTGGTGTCGCGACGATTTTTTTATAGATAGAGTGATTCAAGAGGAAGGTTTATATGTATAATATATGCATAATGTACTAGAGAAACACTGATAATTTTAGAGGTTTCTAATGTGATGTCGTAAATAAACACATTATTTTGCGCTTACATTGCAAACGCTGGCTGAACCCTACGAAATAGATCAAAATAAAGTACTACAGTATTATACAGCTTAAAAAGGCCTACAAAAAAGTCCGCGATGGTACATATCTATCTCTTAAGGATAACATACTATATTTTCATTTTAATACTTTAAAAAATGTTCTATTATAAAACGATAATTGAAAAGCTATTTACACAAATACTGTATTAATCCTTATCATTTTAAATACATTAGTTGGCTTGAGCATTTCATGAAGATATTTTTTTTCCTTCAGACCATGCAAATTAAATCAATACCTTAAGAGATATAGCAAAATCAAAATAATGCGCAACGAAATTATTTTCGCCCGTGACCGGGCCGCGTGGCCGGCTCGCGTTCGAGCTCGGGGCCGAAAAGTTTTGGTAGTCTAGTGGAATTGTATATCCTATTATTAATATTATAAACGTGAAAGTTTGTAATAATGTATGGATGTGAACATGTTTGTTGCTCTTTCACGTAAAAACTACTGAACTGAATGGATTTTGATGAAATTTATAGTAATATAGCTTGCACATCAGAATAACACATAGGCTATAATTTATAAAGATATTTTGCAAATTGGCTAAAATATAACGATAAAAATCGCTTAAGGCAGAAAAAAATTATATAATTAAAATAGAACTTCGTTCCATCCGGGTGTCCCTTGACACCTCCGGTTTTTTTTCTTATTAATGCTCATCTCAGGTATGGTTTTACAGAGAAAGTCAGGAGTTACAATAATTTCAAATCCAATGTTTTAGTAAAATACTTCTGCTATAGGAAGTTAAGTAATAAATAAATATAAAAATAATCCCGTAAGGTGATGAGTGAACATTACAATGTACACTCCTCCTTGCTTTCCTTTCCGGGCTACTGCCCATTCTCCTTCTCTTGGCTTATAACGTGAAATGCCATGCTAACCTGTCTTTTTTTTTATTGCTTATGGTGGCAAACGAGCAAGCAGCACACCTGATGGTAAGTGTCCCTGCCGCCCATGGACCTTTTCAATACCAAGGGTACAGCTTAGGCCGCTGCCTACCAATAAAATACCCAAACCCCACCCAGTTGGGCTTCCGGCTCTCTCGCTCACCGAACGAAGCTCAATACCACATTGCCATTTCTCAGACGTCGATCTTCTACGAGAGTGTGGTACTACCCCGAACGGACCGACCCGCGTCTGTAAACAGAAAACTGTCAACAGCGTGGTCCTACCACAATTAATCTGTTAAGTATTTGTCAGCTAAGTACTTGTAGCGATTACGCTATTATACATAGGCCATTAGTTATGAACGTATATAGGCTGATGGGAGCTAAAATAAAATTAAAATTTCATTGGTATCACAATCCAAGACTTCCACCTATACAAGCCTATACCTATACATATATAATTTAAAATTTCTTGGTTTTCTAGTAAGTGCTACTGTTGCACGAGTCTCCTCCGCAATGAGAGGCAATTGCATTGGATAGAAATCCAACATTGCCCAGATTGATCAGAAGGTGTTCATTGGTTAAATATAAGAGAATAAGGGGGCGTCCATTAATTACATGAGCATTCTTGAACTGAATTGCCATTGATTGAAATGCCAGTATACTAAATACGATAAAATGTTAGTGGTAGGACCACGCTGTTGACAGTTCTCTGTTTACAGCTACGGGCCGGACCGTCCGGGGTAGTACCACAATCTTGCAGAAGATCGACGTCGGAGTAATGGCTATATGCTATTGCGCTTCGTTCAGTGAGCGAGAGAGCCGGAAGCCCAACTGGGGTGGGTCTGGGGTTTGTAATGGTAGGCAGCGGCATAGCTATAGTCTTGATTATAGCAAAGGTCCATTGGCGGCAGTGACACTTACCATTAGATGTGCTGCTTGCTCATTTGCCACCATAAGCAGTAAAAAAAAGAATCTGTAAATTTTATATAGATTAACTGCCAGATGACCTTCTTTAGACTACTATAGGTATGTAACTTTTTTCCTGCTACTATTAATCACCTAGCCTTTTCTGTTTGTTGTTAATAGGCAGCTCTAAGCTGACAACGAGGCAAATTGGAGATCCATTACATGCCAGGTGAAAACTCACCACATTTTAGCAAACCAATGGCATAGCAAATATTTTACTTCAGTAGTCTTTCCAGCAGGTTAGCCTTTAGAGACCCTCTACCTTAAATATAGGTTTGTATGATTTTCAATATCTTAAAGATTTTAAATGCAAATAAGTAATATTGAAGTACCTGTATTACATCCATGTGTAAATTGGCTGTAGGAACATTAATTTTATTCAATATTTCTCTTGATTTTTCCATATTCAGGGCTGTAATATTTAAACATTTTATTACTTTCTTAGTTTCTGTGACAGAGTAAGAATGCAATTTACCATCCCTATCTTACCCATGGGTAATTGTAAGAGACGACTATAGGATATAAAATGCTTATAAAATCTATGCAAAAGAAGGAAAACTTGAAACAAAACCCTATATCAATACAAGACGTGTGGTATGGTCAATTTCTCTCCCATTATGGAAGAGGCTCAAACCCAACACTGGAACATAGGTATATGAGCTGAGATGAGATGATTACTTTCTATTATATAATTGGATGTTATTAAAATGTTTATTAATAATTAACTATTTTCTGATCATAACTATTTTTTTGTATCTGTCTACTACAATCTGCATTGATAATTCTTGATAAATGCAATACAATTTCATTGTAAACCTATTATTTTCTTTATTACTATCGTATTAATTTTAGAAATTACCAGAAGATAGAAGTTACTTGCCTGATATTTCTATAATACATATAACAAATTGGATATAATGCAGAGTATTATTAGATATAAATAGCAAAACCTCAAGTTTACATAGGATTTTTTTTTACAATCAGCAATTAAGTAAGTATACTCATATAGATTATGCTCCCAGTAGCTTAATCCATCGTAATTTCAGAGGCCAGAGTATAATTCAAAAGTGGCGAAGGTAAATACATATGGTCAAATATCAAGAGAAACAAATACAAACATAAATAAGGTACATAATTTACTACTAAATATTTACAATAATAATCTAATTAAAACATTAGTAATATATATTTTTTTTATCTATTCATCTTTAATAGGTTCATATCCTTCATTCTGCATTTTTTCCTTAAAAACATTATAATCTCTCTTTCTATCAAAATGCGTGACCCACTGGGTAGGGCAGGATTTTTCAAATGCTTTTCTTAAATCTGAACATGTTTTAGGTATGGCAGAACTATCCTTAATGTTTTCCTTATCTAGGCATTCCCAGTAACGATCTCTGGAGTCCCAACATGATTTTCGCTGCTGTCTATCCGGAAAAGACATCTTATAACCTAAAATATAAACAATGGTATGTTAACGTTCTTTAAATGTACAGGAGCGATGAGCACGCTTGATCACTCCAGAAATTATTACTCATAAAGATCATCTTAAACAATTGATTAATATTTACCACTATTAGTTCGCAAAAACTGATGATAAAGTTCGCCAAATTTCGAAATCCATATATCTCATATAATAGAAATGTCAAAACACAGACTGCTTTTTTCTTTAATTTATTCGCCCTTATGGACAGGCTACAGTCAGTCGACTATACTGCCTTATCTTACGTATCAATTTCTTCGTATATTATTTATCACTTCTTCATATTGCGTAGCCTTAATACTCACTGTCACTAAATCAAATCGTTACCATTAATTGGGTACCGATAACCAAATTATGTTTTGTTTTGGAAAACACGAAAATACACGTAAACCACTATTATACCATATTGACTACACTTCAGCACTTTTTATGTATCATATACCATAAAATACCAGCAAAATTATTTAATATAACACTACAAAACACTAAAGAAATAAATATAATAATAAAAAAAATGTCGTACGACAGGACATCTTTTTTTCATAAATGGCATTCACAAGATTTCGCCAATAATTAACAGTTATAGGAGTTAGGAAACTAAATGCTAAGAAAGTTAACGAGTTTAATTTTATTGTTGGCTTTCGAATTTTCGTTAGTTGGATTATCCTAAAAAACTATTTTATGGAATGATTTATTCTTATGCTAGGGCCGCATGCCCTACGCCTTACGGCCTACGCCGCTTTTCGATGTGTTTAGACGCGTTCGAGGATCTCCAGTTAATTAATAAATATGGAGTGGAGCGATGAAATGATGTTAGAATTTTTACACCATTATGAAGCTGAATCCATGAAGGGATTCAAAAAGGTTATTATGTAATTATTAGCATAATATAGCTATAAAAGTAAAGCAATTCATCATTCATAGTTAATCGAATGAAAATGATTTCGGCCCATCTTTAATTATTGCACGATACTTTGTGTAAAATACCCAAGTCGCTAATGTGACCACAGTATTATAGCGATACCTAACTTTTTAGTGTACAAAACGTACAAAGCTTCGCCACTTATTACTTCGGGACGATACACGCAGGTGCGGCCCTAGCATTAGAAACTACTAAACGTGATTGTAGCAAAATGCTACAATCACGTGGATGACAATCTACAACTGAAAAAAAAACTAAGAACATAAGAACAATGCTAAGTGCTGATTACAGTTTAATGTTATTTGCGTTAGTGTAATCTGCTAAAATGTACACAAATGAAGAATTAACATAGGTACGTAAGAAGACAATTAAAATTGGAAGGACGAGGAATTAGATAAACAGGAAGGATATCATATAAAGAAAATTGTCGTTTGGGAAATTCGAGAAAATGTGATTGTTTAAATCTTCATCCAGACCAACTCACAAAGTGAACTAATTTTTATATGAAGCTTCATTACCTGTACACGGTCGCAAGGAGCGAGACGGCTCCGTCCTGCCACCAGTGCGGTTGCAGTGAGGACACGGCGCAACATACGCTCGAGGTCTTCGTGACCTGGGCACAGCAGCGTCGTGAACTCGTTGCAACCATCGGTGCCGACATGACGCTGCCGGCTGTCGTGAAAGTGAGGGTCGAAAACGTCAGGGACTGGCACGCGATCGCCGCCTTATGCGAGACAGTTATCTCGCGGAAGGAGGTGGCGGGACGCGTCCGTGAGGAACTCCTTTATGGCGACACGCATCGCCGCTGGCGCCTCGGGTGGCGCAGGTGCGAGTACCTCCGCCTGATGTCGCCCTAGCTGAGGCAGCGGGAGACCGGATCGGGGTTTAGTCTGGTTGCCCGGAGTGAGGCCACACCGAGTGAGGACGATGCCCCGATGGCGAAAGCTGCCGTGGCATCGGCTCGAGAGGATAACCGTGAGAGTAAACCACCTGGTGGGCCACCGAAGACAAAGACCGGGTATGATATGTAGGGCGGGTCTATGGGGTCGCGCGCCACTTCTGGCAACTCGGACGAATTTAGCGGGTGCGACCAAACAATAGCCCGCCGGCAAAAAAAAAGATGTGAATTGGAGCAAGTATGACCATGTCTAAGGCGGCAAATGATGGATGTAGCTGTTTTCTTCATATTTTTGAATTTAGTAAACCAAGGTTTGAATGAAATGTTATTCTGTAATGATAGACATGACATTTCCAAATACCCGTCAAAACTCCAGCACAAACTGTCATCTATATCAAATGTGATTTTTTGTGGGTCGGTTTATCCGTTCAGTTGGACAAAGGAAACAGACCATACAGCTAATTCTACAATAATTTACTTCAGAAAGTACAGAATTGTATTTCTATTTCTCAAGACTATGTAGACAATTCAAATAAACTATATCTTATAGTTTAAAATCAATTTCAAATCGTAACGACGACGTAAGAGCGCGAGTAGGTATGAAAGAGAATATTGGTGTAAAGATGCGAAAGGGAATGCTCCGATGGTTCGGACATGTGGAAAGAATGCCAAACGAACGTCTGGTTAAGAAGATATATAATGCGAAAGTGGAAAGATGTAGGTACCGGGAGAGACTGAGACTAACCTACCTAGACCAGATCGGTCATGTACTGAAGGAAGGTGGAGTCAAGAGTCTCCGAAACCGGCGAGCGTGTATGAAGAGAATTATGAATGTTGAGGAAGCGAGTGAAGTATGCAAAGATAGAGTTCTCTGGCACTCTGTTCTGTCTGCCTACTCTACAAGGGATATGGCGTGATGATATGTATGTATGTAAAATCAATTTCTCTCACAATTTTAGCAAAATTTAAAAATCCGCTGTGGTCACTGTTTTACCATATATCCCTTAGCCGTTTCTGTGCATTTTGATCATTACATAAATAGTCCATTGCAATGTTACATTTTTTGCTTTTTCTAACCTAACCTTGCGTTATTCAAAGTACACACTTTTATTGTTGGGATATGAATTGGGTCACTAAAAGCTTAATCCCAAGTTAATGGGGTAGCTTCGTGACGATACACGCAGGTGCAGCCTCATGCGAGATCCCACCCACACATCTCAACAATAAAATTGCGTAGGTAGTTACTTTGAAAAACGCAAGATCCAATGTAACTTTTAAATGGACTAAAAATTAAATTAAAAGTATTTATGGTGTATACTACTACCCCATAAAGTACTAAACGGGGCACAAAGCTCTTCTAAATAAGGACATTAGTGTAAACTGTGCTGGTCCCATGATTGGTACAAAGTTTTATTCCAAGCTTTCCTTACCTTCCTATAAAACTATGTTATATGTTTAATCGATTTTCATGACAGCCACGTGAAAGGAAGCTTTAGTAATCACTGTATTCTTACTTTTTTTTGAACTTTACAGAATCATGGGAGGACAAGGAGAGACTGTACTACCGTGACCATGAACGCTGTAAAATTAAAAATCACATACAAACGTGTCAAGCAGTGAAACTATTGTATTAAGTGGATAAAATATCGAGTATATGTTGTTTTGTCAGCCCTGCAAGCTGTTAAGATATAAAAAAGTGTGTGTGTGTACTTATCGGGGGCACACTTAAAACATTTCTTATTTTTACTGACCGTCGCGCCGCCTACAGATTGTTTGTACAAACTTAACTGCTGCCATTTTGTCCTGCCTGTCAAACGTTTGACAACTGAGAATTGTTATTTTTTGTTCCTAGCATAGGTACTTATTGTCATCGATCTATTTTCGTTTATTGATATTCTTTCTGAAAATTATCTCAAGTTTCATTGTTAGGCTGATATTATTATTGTTTAGTTATCAGCTGATATGTTATTTTTTATATTTCAGGGTAGCTTTCATAGTAAAAGAAAATTATATGTAATTACACATACACATCTAGATATGTATATACATTACTTCAACTTTAGTTCACCGCCTAAACTCTGGGTGGCAGCACTTTCCATACATGCATATTTTATCATCGAGTTGCCACTCTTTTTCAGTTTAATAACTTTACTCTTTGGTACTTATGTACACACGGTAGAAGTTTGGCGAACTTCTTTGGCGTAACAAGATAAAAATATTTTCAAAAATGTTAGACGTACATACATATCATCACGCCATATCCCTTGCAGGGTAGGCAGACAGAACAGGGTGCTAGAACACTATTCTTGCATACTTCACTCGCTTCCTCAACATTCATAATTTTATTCATACACGCTCGCCGGTTTCGGAGACTCTTGACTCCACCTTCCTTTTCATCTATTCCTTTTGCATCTTTCGCCTTATTCTACGTTTGTAGAAAAACGACACTAATAATAGAAAAAAGGTATTTATTACATGGATAGTATTATTATAACGCATTATCTATAGTTCATCTAATCTAAGAAGTGCATTTTGACGTTTTGCATTTTTTAATACACAATAACCTCGGTCAAACGTATACACATGTTTGTAAACACTAAATCTGAAATTTTAAACAACTATCAAGTTATTTACATAATTAACATTGCGGGTGACTTTCTTTTACAATAATCTAATGTTGAAACTCGTAAAACTAATTTAAAATAGAAATAACATTACTATTTACAGTAATTGTTAGTGACGACCTAACAATGTCACGTCATCATGATCTATACATAGTGACTTGACCACTTCCAATTCATGAATATTCAAATAATCGGTAAAAATATTAGAAAAATACAATTAATCGAATAGAGATTTTGACAGAGATGTACATTTCGACACTTTGATTGATGAGGAAATAATTATTAATGTTCGCGACGCTGATAATTCAAGTAATAGTAATAATTCTTAATAAATAGCTATTTTCAAATTCAGTTTTTGTTTTTAATTAAGCTAATCCTACTAAATATGATGAGTAGATTCTATGCTGAAATAATTAAATTTGTTTAGTACTAATTTAGCACTTAATGTATTCATCACCTTTTTGAAAAATAAAAATAAACCGATTATTAATTATAAAGAATCAATATCGATTTCTCAGTAAAATCGGATACTTTCGATAGCGATTATTTGGTTCACATACCTAGACAACTTACTCAGACAGCTGTCAAAGTGCACTTCTTAGATTAGACAGACTATAGTTAAAAAACTAAAATGTTAACTATAGCTAACTTCAGAGTCGCTTTTTCGTGACGGTGTGCGCGCACATCGTAAAAATTTACACTCATCATTTTGCCCTAACACGCCAAAGAAGTGTAACTTCAAAAACTTTCCTCTTTGCATTGGAATTATGAACATTGGAAATAATGATGAGTGGTGTAGAAAATCATAAATCCGCACAAAAATTCCCCATTTTCACTATTATAGCAATAACTAGAAATTAAAAAGTATGATGATGGTAACAATTAAAGATAGACGTCCTAAAATTCGATTGAGTGACCTAAGCAATGGCAATAGCCAACCATTTCAAGAGAAAGAAAACTTGAAATAAAACCATGTGCTAACCGACTGATAAGTGTGGCTACTAGCGCATCGCCTTTTTACTTGGAAGAAACTTGTCCTCATCACTAGAACTTAAAACGACCGTTATGAAAGAACTTTACTTATCTATCCATTACAAACGATAGAGTTAACGGCGATAAGTTTTCATGGATCATTCTTTATATACATATATAGTTAAATACTTACGTCTTTCAAAGAGCTTAATTTAAATATATGATATAGGGACCTACATATATTATGTTACATGACTAAGAAGATGTAGGTACTCACAATTACGATTCTCACTCACACATTTCTTCTTCACATAATCTTAATCTAACCTAATGTCATCCATATCAGGTGCTTATCTGATTCGTGATTAAATAATTTAAAATAATTACTCATTTTATTGATAACGTACAATTTACAATATCTATTTTCATCATATAAAATCTATATAAAATTTATTAGATATGTTCAATAAGACAGTTTTTCAAGTTATAATCATGTATAAAACTATTTATTCTTTGCAGTTTATTTAAAGTAAATAAATGATAATGAGTAGTAATACATTGATGTTGTAATTCCTGCATTAGTAATTTTATCATTTCTAAGCAAGATTGATTTAAATCTTCCATGATTTTTGTAACCTCTAATACCGTGTCTGTTACTAAAATTTTACAATAATTTGTAAAATTAATTAACTGCTTACGAGATTCAAACGGATATATTCCAGGTATTATAGGTACGTTAATATTATACGTTTTACAGCGTTCTGTATAACTTTTAAATATTTTTACGTCAAAAAATGCTTGTGTGATTATAAATTCTGCTCCTAGATCAACTTTTTCTTTCATATATAATAGCATTTCATCAGAGCAATCAGGAAATCCAGCTACGCCTATGCAGAAATAATTTCCAGTTTGTATCCTGATAAATTTGATTAACTCATATGTATTTTTAAAATCCGATGTCGCGGGATCGTAATTTTCTGAAAGTAGGAAAATGTAAATATTTTGAACAATTAATCACAATCTGGTTAATTAGTTTAGGTTTCTAATATAATTATATGTATTGTTAATAAAGATAATATGTAGATTTGTCTATTAAGTTTAAGAAAATCGTAAATATATTATTATTATTTTAACATTAGTCTTACCTCCTAAAATCAAAAACAGGTTGCAGATATTCATCTCTTGTAACGCAACCAAAACATTTTTTAAATATTCTTCTCTCATCATATCACACGATATGTGAAATAAAATGTGTTTGTGCTTACTCGTCAACAGGTTAGCTATCCTCAGAGGTTCTATATTCATGTTTCTACATTGGTGAGACTTAGCATGCCAAGTTATAGAAAAAAATATAGGCTCCATTTCAAGCTTCTCTATCTCTTCTTCTGTCACATTGGGAGTGATTTCAAGCGAATAACTAAACTGACCTCTGTTTTTTATTAACTCTGGTATACGTAATAAAATCATTTTGTACGCTGAAAAGTGTTTCAGTCAAATACAAAATTTATATACGCAAAAACACTTCTAACTCTAACAAAAACACAACTTTAATAAAAGCCTGGAATAAAATACTTCTTGTCACCGTATGCTCACAAGATAAACGTCTGACGGCTATGACCCGTGACCTCTATTTAATAAAGTATCTGAAACATCCGTAATGTGATCCATACTTAAAATATGTATCACATTAAGTTTATTTTCTAACATTTATTTAAATTATTTTTGTTTAATAAATAATTAAAATATTTTTTTATTATTTTAGTAGATACGATCTTGTCATTGCATATTCTGATTCTGAACGAGTTCGACAAATTCATACGTATTCAATAGATGCTGTCGTAAAATGGAATGCATAACGATAAGAAATTAATTAGAAATTGATTGTTACGACTGGTTAAAGGGTAGCTAATTTATAAAACAATTGCAACAGATTTTTAATCATTCGTCATTTGGTTATTGCACGCCTTATAAGCGAAGCGTTGAGGTGATGCTCTACTCCCGATATATGAAAATCGAAGACTTCAAAACTAAAAATGACTGTATTTTCTCATACTGCACTTATAGCATAAAATTATCATACCTAAGTCAAGAAAAACATTCGTTTAAACGTATTTGATATTTCTAAAAAGCAATTATTTTATTTAAAGTAAGAAAAAAGTTGATTAAAGAAAATATTCGAGCACGTCCGCATGTCTGCCATATGGATCTGGCATCCAGAAGTAAACAAAAATCATTATATATGTACTACGCTCTATGACAAAAACCGAAGCAGTATGGAAATTTTTACCCCTACGCAAATAATTATAAATATATTATAATTAGTAAAATATTAAATAATTGGATAAATATTGAGTTCAGTTTAGCTCTTAAACATGTTATTAAAATCCAGAAGTAACCAAAAACCGAAGCAATATTGAAAGGTTTACCCTTACGCAAATAATTAGTAGATATATTTATTTTTATTATAATTAGTAAAATATTAGTAATAGTATTCACTGAACTAGTTTAAAGACCTACCTATTATATATCTACACTAAAGATTGCCCAATCAAAATAGCATTTCAGCTTTCATAAATTACGATTCAGTTGAAAATTGGTCGAGGTCTTCATTTCATTATTACAAATGAAATGTCAGAAGTCCCCATCAAACACACATCTGCTAAAAAAGTTATTATTATATTCTCTACAAAAATTGTCTCCATGCTTTTTTTTTATGAATCATCATTTCAGAGATATCGATTGATAACCTAGAAGAGTATAGGTATTTAGCTATTGTAAAAAATAGAAGAAATAATAAGAGAGTGCAATTATCCTGTCTTCCTCCAACATCTGTATCGGCTCAACAACATTTATATCGAGTGTATTATTATGTTCAAGTGTGACTTGTTAACCCACTGAATCCAAAGACTGGGGTTGGGCAATAATTAATAAGGTTTAGAGCCAATTAAAACTTTACTCCCATCTGCTCCAGAAAAACTTCTCAACATCATTTTCTGCAATTGCCTAAAAGGCTGCATTTTTTTTTCAATTCAATGCAATAGTTGCAATTTTCATTTAATATTTGCACTGTCTAATTAAAATTTTATGATATGAAGATTGACGGTGGAGTATGCCTACTGGGGAAATAACGTTAAAAAAAAAGCGCCGAGTGCACTACCTCATAGGTTGTGTAGAAATGTGCACATATTATAAATATTATATTTATTTGTATTATAAAAACTATATAAAATAATAACAACTATTATATTTTAATGATTAAAATTATAAATACTTTCATATTTTACTAAATTTTTTTTTTGTGTGTGTAACGGTCGCCGCACTCCTCGCGCCACTCCGTCCGGGGCGACAAAGGGGTGTAAGCACGCACACCCGTAACCCACCCGTGACACCTCGCCTTCGTCGTTGGACCGACCACCGGAGTAGAGTTAACTTGACGCCAGAGACCGACGTCAGACAGACCGAAGCATCCATGCCCTGACAAAACCTGCACCAATGGAAAGGAGAGCACCCCGTGCCGCCGTTCTAACCACTGCATCAGCCCCAGCCGGAAGGCCTCCACGGTCCGCACACCGAACTGAGGCCTCTCTAGCGGGACTGCCATATTTTACTCATGCGGAACAGTCGATAAAGCATTACAAGCCGCATAAGAGTCAATATGAGTATTTTCGATGTTTGAAATTGCGATATCTCTGGAATGATGATTTGTAGAAAAAAAGCATGGAGAATTTTTGTAGAGAATTTAATAATCTACAACTTTTGTGTAAACTATTTTTACTATAAGACTTGCCGTTTGAGAGGAAAAGGCGTAAAACCAAAATTTTCGACATTTGACCTTGAATAACTTTTTTAGCAGATGTGGGATCGATGGAGGAGTCTCCATCGATCCCACATTAGGTTTCATTTGTAATAATGAAATGAAGATCTCTACCAACTTTCAGCTGTATCGTAATTTATGCAAGCTTACCCTACCTTTATATCTATTTTGACTGGGCTAAGAACTCTACTCAGCTACTACTGAAACGAGGTTATTTAATATTCTTAACCCCTGTTTTGGCGGGCTATGGTCTGGACCCACCACAGAATTGCTAATCCTATGGTTAATACCGCTTTCGATCGATATTTTTCGCGTTTTCTTGGTTCTTTTACAAAATGTTGTTTAAATCTGATATAATAGCTCGCGCGATAGCTAACAGCCAATGACGCATAAGAAAATGTCTTCTCTTCTGTAACAGAAAAGTTAACATACATTACTAGTGCTATTTATATCCTCTTAACTTTTGTTTTTATTTTCTTTAATAATCTAATTTAATTATTTCCACATTCATATCGAAATTTATTTTTTAGAGATTTACCTAATATTTTAAAAATTATATTGTTCCTTACAAATATGAAATGCGTGTATAAATTCATAGATTATTGTAGATTACCATACTAAATCAAACTACTTGACCGAAATTTTAAATGGTAGCTATAGATTAAATTGTATAAATGCGAGGATTCCCAGTTTACGCAGCGACTGAACGGGTTGTTGTAGGTATACCGGTTATTGTTGAAATTAAAAAAAAATAAGCTCTATCAACATAGAGCTACTTAGAAAAAGCATTAATAGTTTTATATTTTGCGGTAAGATAAGGGAAATTGACTTAATATAAAACTCTGTCCGGGTGGATCGCTGTGAGGTTTTGTTTCAAAGATTTCTGCCTCTTATAGTCATTTTACTGTACTGTTTACTTACATCCCCTAAATAGTTATTACGATACCAAAACGAAAGAGTAGCGTGGTAAGCAATTTTTTTTAAAGGCTTTCTACCAAAATAAAACACATTTCAATTAATAATTGTATTGACTGCTCTATACATTGAATAACAATTAGCCATTTAGGTCTGTATATTATCACAACCCAAAAAAGGTATAATTAACTAAAAACCTGATTATTGATCACTTCACTACAAAAACACTTTCAGATCAAGCTGTTAAGCCGTAACATTTTGTGTTAAATACTATACTTGATATCTACACTACATCGTCGTCTTTTTTTTTTTATAAAATTGTCTACTTAACTAAATAACCTAATTACTTATTATTAGCGAGTAACATGAAATCTGCTCGATAATGTTCCTTTAAAATACAGTGGCAATATTTCTAACTGTGTAAAAGCTTCCAAACACCTATTCTACAATTTTCTACAATAATGACTTATTTAAACTAGTTATAATGTATAATAGGTAATTAAATACTTCTTACGTATGTAAGTTATTGTTACGGTTCGGTAAAGCTTCATTCATAGTAATCAGTGTAACACTGATAATTTAAATGATACTGATGACATGTTTTCGTTTTATCTACTTAGTAGATAATAAATGGGCAATGATATTAATGAAGATTCTCAACGCATTTTAGATGTTTTATATGGCACAGGATGGAATGTATTCAACACAGAGGAATTCATATAATATATTCCATTTAATCTGCTTATTTCATCATGAGCTCTATTTTTGAAGCAATAGGCAGCTGGGTAGGTAACTTAAAATGCAACATTTAAAATTCGAAACATCGATCAATGGATTGATGAATAAAATGGTTAGGACAATTTGTTTTTAATAATGCAATGTCACAAAAAAAAAGCTCCCATCACTTGCGATTAATTCTACGTACCTATTTAATGTTATTAAAAAGATATCATTTTATATTTGAATGCATAGTTTTGTCCAATAAGAATAGCTGTTAATATTAAATACCTACTATATTGGTAAATAGAAGTAAAGCTGAAGAAAGACCGAGTATAATTATGTAGGTACTGACTAAAGAACTAACGTTTCGACTGGCATCTCTCCCTTTGAATTAAGCGATACAAAAAATTAACATAATTCATCGCTTATTATATTATTATACCATACTCTACACCAATTTTAGACCTAACTCTAGGTAAATACCTAACAAGTTAACCACGTGCTGTGACGTAATTATACATCTAAGAACCACACTATGATATGTCCTAACTTCAAAACCTGTTTTAAGCACATGTTAATGAAAAAAAAAACCTTGTCATATTATTTCAACGATATTGGTTTAAATCAGTAAAATCCTTCGACCCGCGGATGGTATCGTGTGACAATCATCGGTTTGAATTGACACTGAATTCAGTCTTGTATTCGAAGATAATTAGAAATAGTATATTTACAAGGAATATTATTATCTAATTTATTAAAATCAAAACAAATTCATGTTGATAAAATATAGGATAAGGTTAAATGCAAATGGTGAATTATTTCTAACGATAATCTTTTAGTTTTCTAATTATTGACTTCTTAATGGGTTCACTACTTTAAAATGGCGTTAATCCTTATTGCACTTAATTTATCTATCTGTATAAAATCTAACGCTGAAATATCAATGAAACCAAATCATAAGTGTGTTCTTGCATAGAGAAATAGTTTAAAAATAATGATTATAATTAAATTAATTTGCTAGAAATTTTTAATGAGCAGTAATTAATAAACCTCATCCAGTACAATTTTAACCTTATTCGTTTTGGAATGAACCTTATTTCGATTACATAGATAGAAAGTACCTACATCTTAAAGATAGAGAATTCACAGAATATAAGTACATGGTTTCATTAGGAATACAGAATTCAAATAATTGTAAAAAATAAAATACTTTCAGAATAAAGATGTTACATACTTTAAAAATTAACAATAATTAACGCTATATAAATATTGTCGCATTATTTAACACTAAACTTAATTATGTTAATATTAAAATCTAATCTCTAATAACTTGCACGCTGTAACCGTATATGTAACTAAGTTTAATGTGTTTGAAATTAAACTATTTTTACGGATTCTATCGCGTTTGTATTTGACTTTACAGCGTACATGGTCACCGGACTGTCAGTCCTCCCGTGATCAGTAAAGTGTTTGAAACGTCAGGTAATTAAAAATCAAATAGAAACACGATAGAATCCGTAAAAATAGTTCAATTTCAAATGCGTAATACAGTATTACGCGAGTATTAGTAATACTCGCGTAAACATCAGAAATAATTAAGCTTAATATGCCTTAATATATTTGCATTTTACTAAGAAAATAGAATGGAATCATAAATATCTTTTAGATGATATTGATTTCAAGGTGCAAAATATATTAACTGATATATTACCCGTGTGGTGATGAACTAAGAATAATTCGCTTGCCCAGAAGAATAGTGACACAATCCAAAAAAGCTAAATTTTTCAGGAGGGTCAAAATAAGTATTTCCTACTTTTCAGCTCTGTTCAGCAGCGATTTAAAATGCACAGACGTCAGCATAATATCCTTAAGAATAACGACAAAGAGTTAATAAGAAGAACTTATATTATTAACACCCATCAAAAATTGAAATATAATGAAAATTATAATTTTTAGAGTTGTGACACTATTCTTCCGGGCAAGCGAATTGTATTCTTACACATTGGTGTTACCACTCCTCAAGCTTTCGTGGCATTCTTCAAAATCGACTGAGTATCACCAATAAAAAAAGCTGGAGCACTCTCTTGGGAGTTTATAACACAGCCTGCAATTATCAACGCGCCTGCTAAGCCTGACGCTTATGACATTATCCAGCAGTGGATGTTCGTAAGATAATGGAATGGATGGATAATATTCAAAAATTTTAAAATTATGTAAATCTAAAAAGTATAAAATGAAGAACTAAATATAAGTGCATTTTTTGTAGAGAATTGCATAGTTTACAATTTCGGTCTAAGTTATTTTCACAATCAGTTTCGCTAGAAAACAAAATTAAAATTTGCCAACTTAGTTTTCCAATATTCTTTGTATAGATAGTATCGATGAAAATAATGTCACTATAATGGTATCTAACATTTAGGTCCATTTTAAGCTTAATGGGAATTTATGCAGGAGTATCGTGTCTTTTGGGTTAATTTTACTAGATTTCCATCTGGTTTACCAAATTAAGGTCACGAACTACTCCGCGATCAGACGTCCTGATAACTTGTTCATTTTATCAATGCAACCGTCATCGCAAGATTGTTCGTACCTAAATGAATGATATACTTTGTAAATTTAAACAAATTAATACTTGATTTACACGTAACAACCACCATTATTGTCTGAAAATGCTACTAGTCGTTTTGTTTGGATCTTTTTCTGTCAATTAGAATTTCTTTATAAAATTACCGATATCGTCAAATATCTCATACATTTATGTTAATAAATTTTCATTAATAAATGTTGCAAAATTATATAGCGTCATACCTATCTAGGAACATAGTGTTTATATACATTAATTTCAATTTTGTATTTAATAGATACATTTTATTAGGCAATTCGCTTAGTACTAGGTCGATCTTAGGCGGTATGTCAATTGGTTATTGGACAACCGTTTTCATTATTAGAACGGTTAATTAAAACATCCCGTGAAACCAAATGTTATAAAATCAAAATTGAAGAAACATTTTTTTTTAAATACGTAATATAAGCACTCCACAATGCTTTCTATATGTTTGTAGGTACAATTATAAAATAATATATCTGATGTTCTCGGGCGTATCTTATCAGCTTATTGTGTATTGATTGGGCTATAGGTTATCCATCACAAAAACTGAATGAATCCACCGGAAACTGTATTTATGCATTGTCATTCTGCCAATATTATTATCTATAATGTATTATTTTGTTTAAGATATTTTATCATAATTGAACGCAAAATTCGTTTTAAAATCAAATTAGAAGTTACTAAGGGTAGGCAGAGAAAAAAACATCGATGTGACCCACATTTTGTTTAGAATTTCATATGGAAATGTTTTAAGTATTTCGAAATACTTAAATATAAATAAAATTAAATAATTAATATTAATAAAATTACCTATATCACCAAACAGAAAATTTATCACAACAAAATTACTAAAATGATAACATTACTATCTAAAGAGTAGGTTTAGAATGTAATGAAATAGGTTCCATTATTAGACCAATTCTAATGTGAAAGTTATTGTTGAATTTTATGTAGATCGAATGAAAGACAATTACTAACTTTATTCCCTGGTAAATAGTAAATTAATGATTCACAATTGGCCTATGATGCATTTTTACACGTCTACAAAATTAACAGTAATTCTGTAAGACGAGTACTATGTATGAGGACGACATTGAGACATAGATACATATAAAGATAGTCTTCGTCGACCTTGAACTACAATATGAGTTGTAGCAATTCGAAAGCAGCTTCATGACAACAAATAGACTATCGAATAGCATTACTCAGTCAAGACAATTTAACTCGCGTTGTAAGAAGGAAAATAAATATAATAACTATGCCTTAATCGTTCACAAAATACTACCCTTTTGAAACGCAATATACTTTTAAACGGAAGTCTTCTCTAGATGGACTCCATTTGTTCTGTGAGTTCCAAAATAGGGCTCTCACTCAGAGGCAGCATACTTGCGGGTGGTGGTAGGCTGTGTCCTTGCCAGTTAGACTGAAAAGAAAGATAGTAAATAGTAAGATAGTCAGTGTCGGCTATAAAAAGCAAATAGTTCAGAAATCTCTGAAAAGATGCCATGCAGCCTAAATATGCGATTCCTGGTGTGTTACTATAAAATATATCTTTAAACATATCCCCATATGGTGCAAAAAAAGGCTGTATATAATTTGCATCCTGTATGTAAGCTGAAGGGTGATGGCCGATCTTACCTCGTATCTTAAACTATATTTTTCGTTACATACGTAATAACGACTTCTGTAGCTGTGTTTAATGGTTATCTAGTAATAAGTACATACAAAATAGTATAGGTCACGTTAGAGAAAGTTTTTTGCTTTTAGCCATAAATTGGATTGATTCATCTTGAGTAATATCTAGCACATTTTGGTAGAACACTGTCTTAGTAGTAGCAGTTTGCTAGCACGCTTCGTTCGGAGAACGAGAGAGCCAAAGGCCGAAAACAACTGCACTTTGTTCCCGTCCTGATTATCTTCCTTCCTGTTACGGTAGACAGGTACTTAACTGTATCCCTAATATAACAGAAGTCCATGAATTTTAGTTACACTATTTATCATCAGGTGGGGATCCTAGTCGTTTGCCAAAGGCAATAAAAAGTACAAGTTTTCTATGATACAATTGCAAATAACTATCTATATTTATATAGATAAAATAAATAAAATCAAAGTGTCTGTTTGCAATGCCAAAATAATAGTTTATACTAAATACTTATGCCAGCATTTAAGTTATCTGTGTTAGGTACCTACTTACAATAGAAAACAATTTTGAAAATTTTTGTTTATTTATTTTCTCGAATCTCTGAAACGTGTGAACTAGATTTGATGAGAATTTTTAATGAAAAAGATTTCGCGAAAGAAATGGCATATTACTATTTAAATAGAGGAACCATTTTTGGAACGAAGTTCCTTATCGCGCGTTGTGAAAGGGGGCTAGACGGAAAAAATTCTTACGAAAAGTTGTCACGACACTTTTTGCTATAGTAAGCTATTGTAAGCTGTGCGGCGTCGCTCGTCGGCTCTCTTATAGAAAGCAAGCCAGATATTTTCATTTCTATTTCGCATTGAACAGTGTGGTGTCGCAACGATTTTTTTTATAGATAGAGTGATTCAAGAGGAAGGTTTATATGTATAATATATGCATAATGTACTAGAGAAACACTGATAATTTTAGAGGTTTCTAATGTGATGTCGTAAATAAACACATTATTTTGCGCTTACATTGCAAACGCTGGCTGAACCCTACGAAATAGATCAAAATAAAGTACTACAGTATTATACAGCTTAAAAAGGCCTACAAAAAAGTCCGCGATGGTATATATCTATCTCTTAAGGATAACATACTATATCCATTTTAATACTTTAAAAAATGTTCTATTATAAAACGGTAATTGAAAAGCTATTTACACAAATACTGTATTAATCCTTATCATTTTAAATACATTAGTTGGCTTGAGCATTTCATGAAGATATTTTTTTTCCTTCAGACCATGCAAATTAAATCAATACCTTAAGAGATATAGCAAAATCAAAATAATGCGCAACGAAATTATTTTCGCCCGTGACCGGGCCGCGTGGCCGGCTCGCGTTCGAGCTCGGGGCCGAAAAGTTTTGGTAGTCTAGTGGAATATATCCTATTATTAATATTATAAACGTGAAAGTTTGTAATAATGTATGGATGTGAACATGTTTGTTGCTCTTTCACGTAAAAACTACTGAATGGATTTTGATGAAATTTATAGTAATATAGCTTGCACATCAGAATAACACATAGGCTATAATTTATAAAGATATTTTGCAAATTGGCTAAAATATAACGATAAAAATCGCTTAAGGCAGAAAAAAATTATATAATTAAAATAGAACTTCGTTCCATCCGGGTGTCCCTTGACACCTCCGGTTTTTATTATTCATATTATTTGGATTGAGAGCCTTCAGTGCTCACCCACTAGTCGGCGTAAAGTTATCATAGCTATCTGCGGTCAGCTATATGCATATAAGTGCAGTCAGTCAAAAAATAATCATATTACACTTTTCACGGAAATTGACGAATGTTTAGTTCGGTGGTACCTATTTTAATAAAATACAGATAACTTAAATATGACGTAAGCGAAGCTGCGGCAAAAGCATTAGCAACCAAGGTACTATAATAAGTATTTACTTTATGGTTGCCATGCTGTGTATGGTTGCCATGCTGTGTGGTAGGGACTACAAATACTACTAACCCTTACTTTACTCGTGGGTGTCGTAAAAGATTAAGAACGTACATCGACTCGGGCCAACTCCATCTGATGCCATTTGTGCAACAATTATGCGGCTGGTCATAAAAATATGGAAAATAACTTTTGCAATGTGTACGATGTATTCTATATATTGCGTCGACCCCAAGTAATTAGGAAAAGAGCGGGAGAATGAATGACTTTATGGTTGTCCTATAATAGATTCCTGATACACAAGATAAATTAATCGACTATTAGTGGTCTTAATAGCGAGTGCACGTGCTATGTCTTCGTTACGATTCCAAACTGGACAAATCTAACTCCGGGCTGGCGACGGACGTCAAGGATTCGGTACCAGTGGCCGGCAAAATGGCGATGGAGAGAGAATACGGTGGTTTATGGGGCCAGGCGTCGCCCTTTCGTCGCCCCGGATGGAACAGATAGCGTGTGACAAGACCATATTCTGGTTGGACAATTCTTCGTTTCGTGCGATATATAAATCATTGTTTTGACTTTAGGTTTTATTGGTGTTCATTAATTGTTTATTTATCGAAGCGTTAAAATGATCATTCATGTGCCGACCTAGTAAGAATACAATGCACCATCTCCCTTTTTTATTTACCTGTGGGAGATCGTATGAGATAAAAAAGGGACGTAGGTAATCAAATAACGTTAGTGTAAGAGGAACAAAACTCGATATAAAACCCCATACCGACCCGTCAGACCAGCGTGGTCAATTAATTCCCCCTGTCATTGTGGAGGAAGCTCGAGGCCAGTAGTTCACGTCGCACGTCGAACGAGACAAACAAACGAACTGGTCTTAATTTCTTGGTGCAAATATATTCTTAAAAAAATACCAGCCCAGTTTCACTACAATAGTGCAGATACCTTTATCAGTGATGGGCACATTGTAATCATGGCAACTAATTCAATCTAAAGGTTCATTTCCATGCAACGCGTTTAAACACGGCCGCGCGCGTTTAAACGCCTACTACTGTCGCGCGCGGCTCATGTGAAAATAGCCAATGTATGAAAATGTATGTCATTTGTCGCTTACGACTGTCGCGACCCTCGGATCTATACTTCCTTACTCTATATCTATACTTACTTACTCGGAGCTATCACAGCTTGCGTCATTTGTCGCTTACGACTGTCGCGAGCCTCGGAAACAGCGCCATACATTTCCATACTTTAACTATTTTCGCAACGGCCACGCGCGACAGTCGTAAGCATTTACACGCGTTCGGCCGCGTTTAAACGCGATGCACGGTAATGTACTTTTAGAGTAACCAGAATCATAAAAAAATATATTGCTACTCTATCATCAGTCTAGTAGCCTATCGACGTACACTGTTAGATATATGCCTCCCTAAGAGGAGATAGCGTCATAACTGCTACGTTTGGCAGAGAAATTGGCGATCACAGTGTTAACAATTGTTGTTTACCAGAACTGAGCTATTGCCCATTCTCAAAGTGTTCCCCTAGTCGGTTTCTACGACTCCCACGGCAAAGCAAAGGGTGGTGACTGGATACTATTTTTATAGGGACTGACTGGAGATAAGGTGGCAAGATATTATTTTAACAGGGATATATTTAATTCATTTATAAATGTCATATATTCATATATAAAATCAAAGCATTTTGCATACACATTAGCTTTTTCGCACGTCACCTACGTATCAAAAAGCATTTAAAACAATATTTCTAAAATATCTATTGCACACGTGCACTGCAATAAAACTGTGTCATCTACACAAAATACTATTTGCAAAAATAATAAGGTGATAAAATGAAACTATCATTATAAATGTACTATAACTTGTATTTTAAATAAAACTTGCCTCTAGGTAAAGCTATCACATCTTACATAAATAATTAATTTATTATTAGCAAATAATAACAAAAAACTATACAGACTCACAAAGAAAAAATACAGACTCATCATTTTAACTTATAATAAATAGATACTTATAACTAATAAAAAAAAATAATGAA
The DNA here is from genome assembly GCA_905163515.2 of Lymantria monacha. NCBI lineage: Eukaryota > Metazoa > Arthropoda > Insecta > Lepidoptera > Erebidae > Lymantria > Lymantria monacha. The sequence goes on along the minus strand of LR991094.1, from coordinate 17,728,383 downwards.
CTATGTAGAAAAACTAACGAATAAATAAATATATAGGAACATTTTATGTGACATTGCAATAAGTGGGTATATTATCATACTTCTTTAAATATATTAATACAATAGGTAGGTACTTGGCAAGTAAAATTTAAAATGGAATAACTACTACATATTACTTAACGCATTGCTAAAGTGGTGTCAATATATTTTAATATTATGTCTACAGTGAATCATAGGAATGAATTCTTTGTAACAAGACATTGCAATTTTGAATAAAATTCATAATGTCGAGTGCAATCTTTATATCAATATAATAGTTATTATTCTAAGAATACAAATCCTAAAGTAACGATGTTTTATTTATAATATACCTAAATGTTTTAAGGTACTTAGCGGCAGTTTGGATTATATTATAATGAATTTCTGACATAATTATCCGTGTAATATATGTATGTATAAAGCACTAGTTATTGTCATGCACTCTAAATATAAGTAAGTGGATTTTATGTTCTTTAAAATTGCTATTTATTACACTTCAATAATACACACATTACAATGTTTATATAGAGTATAATAGGACCATTCTTACATCAGCCCTGTGACATGACGGATGGCTTAGCGTCTACTATATACGCGTACATACTAACAAATCTACAATTCTACGCTTAACGTGGTTCTACTTTAATTGATCTGTTGGAATACCTGGAAGCAGGATTGCGGCTGGAAGAGACTAGTATTCCACTGTCCCGGCCATAATGGCGCCTCTACAGTCGAGTGGTTCCCTTCGCCTTCTCCATCTCGCATTTCCCTCGTCTCGCGTCGCCCTGCCAACTCAGATATCTGGCAAGCGTTCTGCAAGCTCGATGGTAAATTCGACCAGTTCTCACTACCTAACCTATCTTTATTCATTATACTAATCTCCATCGAGCCTTGATATGCAAACTTCGCAACATCTTCGTGTGTATCATCTGCTTTGTGTTTCGGTGTTCTGTTAGGACCTTCTACAATCGCCTGGAAAGCAAGCAAATCACGGTTCTCCGTTTCTGTCAACGGCAATGGGGGTAATATTTGTTGTTGTTGAGCTATCTTGTAACTCTGTTGTCGTAACATCTGGCGCCTGCTGAGTCCCACTTGTAAAGTATGCATACTCATTTCATGAGCGGGTATATTTGGCGGCGTCATTTGTTTCTGTAATAGCTGCCGTTTTTGTTGAAATAGTCTATGTTGCATTAGCTGCTGTTGTAGCGGAGGTTTGCTGACTTGAGACACTGTGGCTCCATGTGCTAGCTCTGTTTGTTCCTGTACTTGTGCAACCAATCTAGGACTAGCGGGCATTGGTGGTGAAGTACTAGAATAGTTAAATGTTTCTGGAAGACTAATACGTTTTGGAGTAGTATTTTTTGCATCCAAGTAATGTGGACTGAAACTAGCGGCGAATTGATTATGTTGAATCTGCCTTTGCGTCATTTCTTCAGCTGGTAAGCTAGATTGGTATTGAGTTTTTAGCTTCTGAGCTTCTTTTTGCACTAAATGTAGTTCTAGTACACCTTTGGCCTTACAATTCTCATTTAAACGTTGACTGTTAAAAGCTAAACTGCTCTTTTGTGAGTCATTACATTGGGCAGCTTGTTGTGCTACCAGACCATCACTTGCTCTACGACCTTCCCGAAAATCTACGGGACTTCGTGTTATTGCTCGAGCACAACTCTTGTTGCCTGACTGGTAGTTTAAAGGATTGTGTCTGGCAATTAACCCTCCACCAGGAGTTTTATTATTATAGGAAGATATGTAGACACATGGGTGCATAGGACTCGTGTTGACAAGCGAACTATTCTCATATGCCAACTTGTCCTCATTAGAGGTACAACTCGGAAGGCTACTAGCTAATTCGCTGGAACAGTCAGATAATTGATAGTCCAAGCTTTCGAAAGTTGAAAAATTACTTTGTGATGAATCACAGCTAAGATTTTGACTAAGACTTTTATTATTAAAGAAAGTAACAACACCGCTACTTGAACTTGAACTTGCATATGAACTTAATCTGTTTTGGACACCGCTTGGTACGCTGGCGACATCTTCCATATCTGTTTCGCAACCTTCGTCCGTCGACGATGAATACTGCTGTTGAAATTTTGTCGCTTCCGTTGTGTTACCACTTTGAAGATTTTGTATGTATGTCTGGTTCGTATTATATCTATTGAGGGAAAATTTACTATCTGGTCTATACAATGTACTAGGAAATAAATCGTTTGCTGCAGAGGTCGAAGAAAAATTTGACTCTCCAGCGTTTGATATCGGTGGTATTACTGAATTTTGTAAATAAGAATAAACGGGAATATGATGGTTCAAATAGTCTTTAAAAGGTGGAGTACTAGTTTGAAGACGATTAAGATCTTGTTGTTGAACTTGTGATACAAGTCTAGTAGATTCTAAAGGTTTTGGTTGTTCTAAAACTGTAAGAAGTTTTGTTTCACCAAGTTGTTGTGGTATAGGGCTAGTGCTCAGGTTTACAGTGCCTTTCAAAGGCAGCGGAGACTGCTGTAAAGTATTCATAAGCTTAGCAGCTTCAGAACACATAGTGAACGTCGTAGAATTAGGCATTTTCATATTTTCAACGTTGAAATTAGTAGCCGAGGCTGAATTTTGCAGAAAATTTGCTATAGCGTTATGGTCAGTCGCTGAAGAACTACGTCCACCGTCAATCGCACATTTGGAATCAAAACTTGAAGACGTTAGTAATCTGGTTCCGTCTATTGTATTCTTGTTAGATTCAGGTCCAACGGTTGTTGATTGTTGCAACAGCCGTCTACAGTCTTCGCTCGATTGTTTTAAAATATTCTGTTGCTGCTCATAAGTGGAGGTGACAAGCCTGTGAGTGGGTACAGATGGCTCATTAGCCTTAGTACCTAGCCTTTGATTAGACTGAGAGACATCAATATTTCTCATGGAAAGTAGTCTAGTGGATTCGGCTTCATGGCTTCTATTGGAAATGACATCAAGATTGCTGACTAAAAAGCTCCGGTGCGTATCCGTAGGATCGGAGTTTCGCTGGAGCAGTCGCTGTTCGGTCATGTTGACTCCTGCTAGTGACAACAGTCGCTGCGTCTCGGCAGACGACGAGTCTCCTGAGGCTGTCGATACTGTAGGGGTAACTCTGCTATACTCTCGAGACTGAGAATCGCCAGCCTGAAGTAATCTGTAACAGAGATATAAATAATACTGTAAGGAACGTGCACGGATAACGCTTGTTTGCTTCTGATTGACGTCACAATTGCGTCAAAGCCACACTAAAAGTGATTTAAATGTTCGAAAGATAAATTGCATATTAACTGGGGGACGACATGGTAGGCTTTTAATAAACTATATTTTCAGCTCATTATTGTAATTATAAAAAATATACCTGTTATGATGTTCCCGTCTTGCATCATGGGCTTCCTTAGCCAGAGCTTGATCGGCTACGGACGAAGAACGTCGCGAGGGTCTTGTGCGAGCTTCCACGGTCGACACATTGGCACCACTAGCTGCTCGCGCACGTAACCGCTCTAGTAGCAGAAGATATATCGCTGCATGGTGGTCATAGCTATTGGATCGAAGGCTCTATGAACAAAAAATAAACACATTAATATCAATAAATTATTATATAAATTATTTTGTTTCAAGACTTCAATAATGGGATAGGATTGGCATGGCATGTTACTGTCCGGCTCTTGCACAGCATCGTTGCGTTTGACAATTACAATAAAATTAAATAGTGAAAACGAAAATGTTAACATATATTTCATTACCTAATTTATAGTTTTGTATTCGATTAGTTATATTCAATTCAAGTCAGAAGCAAATTTATTTGCAATTCAATGTTTTCATTCTAATTTTTATTACAATCTCATAACTCGTCGGAATATAAGTGCCCATGTTGTTCGACGATGCAGGGTAATAAACTTGCTTACAAAGTAGTTTAATAATAATTTAATAAAAAGTTACTTCAATGAGCCTAGCGCTTATAAAGTAAAGTATGTCGTGGCCGAGTAGGTACATGACATGGGATCACGGTGGAGATTTTCGACAAGAAGTATTTAAAAACAAAATAGTATGATATCCGTCAAACAATTGATAGACAATATTAGGTTAAATATTATACGGGACTTAAAGTTCATATACCTTTAAGAAATTTGTTAACTCTTCACAAACAAAATCTATAAAATTTTCAAATCTTTAAATAGAGTTTGATTTGTTTTTTTTTAGATACCACCATGCACTAAGGAAATAATCCTTGTATTGCGAGGGACTTTACAAACACATAATTAACACATACAAATTACACCCAGACACAGAATAATACTATGTGGATCGCACAAAGTATTGTATGTACTACGTAGGAAGCGAACCCACGGCACTGGCGGTCGGTATATTAACCACTACGCCATCTGTGCAGTCCAGTTTGAATATACACTTAAAAAAATCATTTATCATGAATAATACTGATAGAGAAATATGAAGAGAATTATGAATGTTGAGGAAGCGAGTGAATTATGCAAGGATAGAGTTCTCTGGCACTCTGTTCTCTCTGCCTACCCTGCAAAGGACATGGCGTGATGATATGTATGTATGTAATGATTTTTATATTGTCCATTCATAATATTTTGCGTTAACTGATTATGTATTAATTATCTTTGGTAAAGAACTAACAATGCAATCCTTAACAACACTCCTTCAAAAGAATTTGCAAGACAGGGAAATCTTGTCATAAAACTCTTTATCATCTCGTTTCGGCACCATGGTTTAATAGACCAATTTCACTTTCATTTCGGAGAACCCTCACGCCCAGTAGTAAAATATAAATAGTTTGAGAAAAACATTTATTTACCTCTTTAGTTTTAATAGGATCTATTCCCAAACTCTGCATGAGCCTTAATACTTGCTCATTAGGCTCCTGGTGAGAAGAAGCATGAGCTGGACTTCTCGCAGTGTCAGCACTGATTGTCGTTACTGAGTACGGCTCTGAGGCCATCCATCTATGTTTCTTTATTTGTTCTATAGTATATCTCTTCATTGGCTCAAGGACTAACATTTTCCGAATAAGTGACTCGCAATCTGTAAAGAAAATGACATGTTGATGAGACTTTGTCCATGTTGAGCAGTATATTCTTAAAATAACCGTTTATTCATATCATGCTAGGACATTATCAAAATTTCCGTGGCAACATATATTTTATTTATCGAATAGGTCATATTTCGTCTGATAGAAAATCACAATATAATCGTTGATATTGAAATCCATTAATTAGATCTGTAAGTCTTGTCAGTAGCAGTGAAGTTGTTTAACGTATTAAAAAGATTGATTGATAGAGATTAACATTGATAATTTATGCCGTTCCCTTGCCTTGCGTATTATAACTCACTGTTACTCGGGACGTCGCGCGTCGTTCCTATGGAATTTGGCAAATAAATTTACTTCTTCAATACACAAAATTTATGAAAAACTTTTAAAGCGTTGGTGATCGTAGTTAGTGTTATAATTGTGCCAGGAGAGTATATACCCCATTCCCTTGGTCATTCAATTTTTTATGTCGCTAACGAAAAAGTATCCCGTCACGACACAGGAAATTGTACTTATGTAATCAATATAATAATAATGTAATAGCTTGCAATTTGAATTCGATTTTTTTTTGTAGGTTGATGGATATATTTATTTTCTTAGTACTTAATACCTAGAATTATCAAATTTTAATTAGTTGATAAGCCGCGTCATTCTTGTAATCACATATTATGAGAGTTTGATACTCTACAGTTTGTATAAAAACTATCTCAATCACGTATTATTTGTTTATAAAGTCCTTTACTACATTGGAATTTATTACCTAGTTACAAGAGGTAAACCGCTAATAGCCGTTTCTAATAAAGTCGTGTAAAAAAACTCTTAATTTATTGACTTTTGCCTGACGTAGATAATTTTTGTGGCCTCTCTGACTCAATTCACGTCATCAGATTTTATTTATACTTCTAAAAAACATATCGATTCGTAAATCCGATGTAAATAATATTTTACAGAATCGACGCGCATCTGTGGTGATGAACGCATAATTTATTTTATATTTAATAAATTTAAAGGAAGGACATTATGTTTATGTCAATAAAGTTAATATCTATCTTTAAGATCAATTCTAATAAGGTTATTTTATTTTAACCATCAGTCTAACAAATTTCAACCTTAAACATAACCGTTCCACAGGAAGGATAGAACAGGGGTATAATGACTACTCTTGGCTAACGAGTTCAAAATTGTATTTTCTCCGATGCTACTATAGCCGGAACTATTTTTACTATACCCACGTAATAATAAAGAATAGCGATATAGATAAAACAGAAATTTGTCAAGATGAAAGTTGAAAATATTATAAAAGTGGTACGTGCCCACTTTCTCAATTTGAATTCTATAAATTCACATTTTTCGCATACGTTCCTTTCATAACTGTATAAATTATTACCTACAATCTAACCTCAGAGGTACCCGTAGGCGTAGTCGGTGAAAGGTCGCCGAAAGGGTAACACGCCAGACGAGTCACCGCAAAAAAACCTCAGTGTCGGTGGTTCGCTTAAAAGTCAGAGAGGTCACGCGGTGGATTATGGAGCTGGCTATACCGACATATTGTCATTTTGGCAGCTGGTTGGAATACAGACCATAGTCTGCCAAAAACATATTCTCGATATTAATATGATTTTCACATTAAAGGACAATGAACACATTTCCAGACGTCTTATAAGTCTGGGACTGGGTCCAAGTCCTCCTAATTCTGTATTTGTAATATGCCACACAGATTATTATCACGCACTAGTGGGGAATTTCTTAAAGAAAAAAAGCTTTAAAATAGAGACACTTGATAAAACCAAACATTTGGCTGTCTGTCAATTAACGTTCGAGTTCAATTTTTTATCTGCAACGGTCATTAACCTGAATAACACACAATCAGAATATTGTAAGTAATGGAATATGTAATTATATGTAACCTCTAAGTATTAACGTATTTGTTGGATTTTTAATAAGTAAGCAGATATTACAATTTTTTGCATATAGATTTCTATTTTCTGATCAGAAATGTCTTGTTTGTCCAGTGTCATATGCGTGCAACTGCCAATCATGAGGTCACACGGTCAAATTCCGAGTCGAGCCAAAACAACACAATTATCGGAGTTATTTAAAGAATTCTCATTATGAACAACAATATTTGGCAATTTGTATATTCTTGACCTATAATGCGTGGGAATATAATTACATACAAATATAAATGTCCTCTCTTTCTTTATGCATCCATTTAAAAACTTTATATGTGAAATAATTAAATTAATTTGTTAACAATGTAAGTGACACAGGACCATTCTGAGTGGTATTTTTGATTGCGATATCTAATAGTGAATAGCTACAGGCTAATAGATGGATGGATAGATGGTCAATTAATTTATAATAAATAATAATAATTCTCAAATTTTGTAAAATATAACGATTAAAACACACTATAAACAAAAAATGGCCTAATTTTCGGCATGTTTTCCTTTTTTACGCTACATATACACACAGCATTAACTTATACATGCATAGATAGCGCTTTAGCTGACAAACTGATCTATGTGGCACATAATAATAGCTATGCGAGAGTTGTATTAGATCACATCTATTCATCTTAATTTCAATGAACAATGACTTACAATCATTCAACCTTACAGCTGGACTTAGGCCTCCCCCTGAACGCTATATACCGCAAGCATTCATTGGAGGGGTTATTGCCGTAATAGTCGCGTTTAACAAGCGGTTTGGTGATTGCATTACTGCAATGTGTTATAAGTTTCCCAAGAAAGATCTGGTGAAATTTTCCTGAAGATCCCTCAGCCGATTGTTACAACTCCCACTCCCACGAATAAGTAACGCAATTGATAAGACTAAAAACTTAAAATATTAAAGCATCAAATTAGATTATAATTGCCAACCGGAAAGTGAGTATAAAGTTTCTAGTTCGTATCCATACATTATTAAATTATTGCCGGCTGTGATTCAAAGGGCATATAAAGTGCCAGATTGTTGCATTGAACTAGAAAGAGTATAAGAATAGAAAGAGCCTGTGTTAGTTCATTCGTTTATGCACTATTATAATGTTAAGTCTCTGTTTTTCTCAAGAATTGCGGGAATAAGGTCAGGAGGTCATAATTACTATAAAATATTGCGCTTATACTTTTGCAACGAGTCATAAAAAATATCAGATCTTAACTAAATTGTTAATATTTATTGTCTACTTATTAGTACAAATGAATTAGTTTATGTATTTATAAATAACATGGCAAGGTGGTCGGTGTACAGAAAGGTCACAAGACTCGGGCCGGGTGACTTGGCAACATGAGTGACGTCATAGGTGTCGAGCCGAGCAAATACGGTCGTTGTGCTAAATGACGGTCACATCCGTAACAAAATGTTTGAGCCGACAGCGCTGATGTACTCTATACGCTCTTTAATAACAGGAGGTCATCAACTGCCCTAAGGTAAATTAGAAACATGAACAACCTTTCCGACAGTCATAGGTTTTGATTGCACGAGTATGTAAAAAAACAAGAATCGTGCAAACAGATCAACACGGTTGAAGACCTGGTCTATGGAAACACAGGCTCCAAGCCTAAGCACTAGTATCAATTGATATGTATTTTTATTTATTACGGAATGTGCATGTTTTTTACATTATGTATGAGTTTTTACGAAGTAGATACGTGATAAGAAAAATAAGGTTATTATTATTGCAAGTAAGTCTGTTTGACATTATGTCTACAGTCTCTGTTAATTAAATTCCATATTCAGTATATATGTATACATAGTATGCACTGGATATAGGATAATATAGGTATTTATATGTCTTAAATAGTTTTAGCAATACGTAGCTTGGCTTACAATGCATTCGTACCTGCATATTATCGTACAATAGAAACAGTCGATTTTAGTAGAACTAAAATTGGATATTATACCAATGATTATTCATTGGTATAACAACCAAATTGGTTAATTGAGATAGCGAATTTATAACATGAAAGACCCTTAAAAAAATTATACAAAAAAACTATTCAAATAAACTAATTTTATTGTATTTGCAATAAAAAATAATTTGTGTAATTTTTTTGTAATTCCAAAACTTTATATTTTTGAGTAGTAATTATTGTTTTTTTTTTTTTTGTGTGTGTGTGTCTTAGTTGTTAGCCTCAGATGGCTATGACGACTTTACCCGGACTGTGGGTAAGCGCTGAGGCCTCTCAACCCGTATTAATTACTGTATGACGTAGCTTCTTTTATATATTTACCTCAACCCTAATTGACTTACAAAGGCTTTGGCCTGTTCTGTGCGTCACTCGGGAGTAATGACATCAACTCAACTAAAGACTCTAAGCCGGATTATTTCTAGACTGTAACATTAGGTCACATTATTATGAGAAAAGTCAACGATAAAAACTAGCGATTGTTATAACTATTGAACTGCCTTTTTACTTTACGTTGCGTTTAGTCAGGCAACTGCCCCATTCCACCTAACACACATCATTAACTTCCAGCAGCTTTTGAAAAAAATATATCAAGAGAACGTTTTCATTCAACCACGCAATAACATAACTGAATTTCGTACCATGATATACGTATGTAAAAAGTAATAATGTTTTAATGTAATAATGATGTGATTAAATGATCCAGAACATGACTAAGGCTATTACATATTGCATTTATGACTTTATTTCATTCTATAATGAATGAAAAATTCCAGCTGACATTGTAAAAAGTTGCTATAATAAAAAAACTTTCCTTTTAACACTGAAATAATAATGCTATAAGATGGTTGTAATCCACCGGTACTCAATGGATACTAATGGCAATGGATATCACTTCAAAATATCCGAAACTCTATGACAGTGGCAATAAAATCAAACGCGATATAATCTAATTTATTTAATTTCACAATTCCATATTTATCATCTTTGTTTCACAATCTTATTTTTTGCTAAGGTAGCAGACGAGTGAGAAAATAATACTAAGTTTTAACTATCGCTCATAGACCATCAATATGAGGGGATAATCCACTGTCAATTGTAAGAATAACTCTTGTCTTAAACCTTTTATTTTATAAAAAAAAAACTTAAGTGAGCAGGTCATTTCCGTAACATACCTTAAAGGGCAAAACTAGAAACGTACTGTTGTAGATAGCGGTATTCAGAGTTTATGAATGTTGCAAAATATTTGTAAATAAAAACTAAATTAAACAAGGTAATATATTAGGTATATATATTACCTTGTTTAATTTAGTTTTAGGTAGGTAAAATTAATTGTAGTATTTGATTTTGTTTTTAGCTAATACATAAAATGAGTAATGCTAGTTAGCTGTGTGGTAGTGATTACGAATACCTACTACCAAACCTTAATTTGCTCGTGGATGTCGTAAAAGACGACTAAGAGCCTTATATAACAACCCGGCCCAACTCCATCTGATACCGTTCGGTCAACAATTACATTCCCAAGGAGGGTTGACGTCTGGCAGGCGGCCGGTCATAAAAATACAACCTACCACTTTTACAATATGTACTATGAAAGAAGAGTACATATTGTATCGATCCCAAGTAATTGGGATAAGAGTAGGAGAATGATGAATTAAAATAAGTAATATTCTTCAGCACTTATTAAATAAGATTTGCCTTCAAATTTACGTTTCTAAATAAACTTATAGCTCAAGCCTCCAATGAGAATTCTTGCGTAATTTCTCATTAAACAGTTGAAAGATTGATATTTAGCAAAAAAAGTGTATTTTGTGTTTAATACAAATTAGTTATATGGCATTTACCATAAAGAAAATGAAGAAACACTCTTCACTATCCAAATTATGTAGATTTAAACTTTGGTAATCTTGCAAAAATATATTTTAAATTAAAAAACATATGATACCGAAAACCAAAATAATTATAAATTTATACCATGATTCATATTTTCGTCAGATCATTTGATGATGTAATTATTAAGCTTTTTTTTTTCAGGGTTTCAGGGTATGTACCCCTCTGACCGTGGCTTAATAATACGCTGATGCTGAAAAACACCGGGTCCTCCCTTGAACTCGATAGCTGGGTCCGCGGAATTCAGCGCCTAGCACGCCGTCTTGGCGGTCAATCTGGTCCTGGCGTCACCTCGGAGGCCCTGAGGGATCCAGCATCAGGAACCAGCGATCTCAAACCCCTCTCATTCCCCAAGTATTGTACCAAGTTACATAGCGATCGTATGAATTGCTTAGGAATAATTATAAAAAAATTGCGAATATACACCTATTTTCATTTATGTGATTTTACTGTTTTTATTGTCATTACGTAGTAAGGTGGTGACGGGTTAAGAATACGGTGTATCCCTATTCGTATCCCTCCCGTAAGAGTCGTAAACATCAGCTATAAAATCATCAAGAGAATAGGCATCAGCACTCTCCTTGGTAACTTTTAAGATCAGTTACGTTCGTCAACCATTCTGCTAAATGCGATGAACACGATTCATGACATGATTCCACTGCGTATGGAAGTCTATGCCCAACAGTGGACGTTAACGTACAGCTGTCATGGGTCGCTAATAAAGTAACAAGAACAATATTCATCAGTAGATACTTATTTCACTAAATAAGACGTCATTACGTCTAAATTAAAAAGACGAGTAGAAGATAAATAAAAACAGATGGCCACCATAGTAGCAGGTAATACAACAATATTATTGACGTTTAAATTTATATATTCACTAGCAGACCCGGTCACGCGTTGCTGTGGCTAAGGTAGCCTCAGTAACGCGTGGTGGTTATGCTAATAAATTGTAACTTATATAAAACATTTGTACGTTTAACATAGCGCCATCTATTAAATACTTACTCAACCCAGTCAACAGATACCGCCATCTGTTAGAATCTTTTGGAGATACCAGATAATTGTGTCTGTCAAATAATAGACAAATAGTTTGCAATAAAATAATATTGCGACTATATATTGAGATGGAAGCTATCCTATCTTTTAAGTTGGATCAAACTACACATGCTGTGCAAATTTGATTAAAATCGGTTAAGTATTTTAGGAGTCCATCGCGGACAAACAACGTGACACGTAATTTATATATATTAAGATTTATTTATTGAATGATCAGCTGAAATTCTAAGTATATTTAAGATACATAAATCCAATAACAGGTCTTCACTATCATGCTCCACATTTAATAATAAAAATGGAGAACAGTTGCCAGTATCACTACATTATAAATTTCTTGGCATTTTTATCCTAAGTATCAAATATTGCTGGAAGACTGAGTGTCTGTTTTATCGCATACGTCTTCGCATTGAATATATCAAAATGTTTCTTATATTGGTTATTAAGTGTATTGCTCGCCAGCCACAGAAATACGAATACATTCTAGCGGTCATTAGGAAGATGATAGTTGGTGTGACTCATTTCGTAGCTCTAACTAGTTATTTTGATAGAAGTTTAGAAGTCAATTTCGTCTTAGCTTACAGCTATATTTCGTCTTAGGGGCCATTCATAAATTATGTAAGATGTTTTTTATTTGTTGATTGAATATTATAACTTCTTACTATAGGCAGGATTGGGGTGGTAATGAACCTGACATTAAGTAAGATCTTAAATTGAAAATTAATATATAGTCGAAACTGTGATAGATTAATAAGAATAATGCTATTGCAGTGAGTTAATGATACTTGTAGTAAGAAGATTGTAATAAAAGATATTTTCAGAATAAACGGTTATATTTGATCAATAAGGCCTTTTCCTACAAAACATCTCATTAAGGAGTAGGGGGGAGTAGTTGCAATCTTATGATGTCTTACGGGGGAAGGGAGCCAAATCATTCTTCAAAATCCTTTACGTAATTTATGAACGGCCCCTTATTAGTAAAGGTAAGATGTGAAATCGAGCACATATCTTAAGATTATCTCCGCGGAGTTGTAATCAATTATAATTGTTAAGCGGTAACATAAATACTTAATCAATTTACGTTGTATACTTTCGAGTGGTAATTAAAGAGACTAATAGAAGACGATAAATAAAAACCAATATTACTATAATACAATTGACCGCATTTGCCTTAGATGCAAACCATTAATCTTTCTAGCCAATCAGACACAGTCTTGTCGGAAATACTACGGTACATTTCTAAAATTTGTGTCATTGTAAGGCTTCACTTTGCGGTCTAAGACGATACCTTGACAAACCTAGGCCGAAAATATTTTAAACATTTTTGGCATGATTGGAAGGTAGGATTCGGTGTTCCTCACTAGCTTTTTTGACTTTTGAAGTAGTAATAACATTGTATTCTCGTCACCGCACGCAGTGAAATCGAGTGGGAAGGGATCACAAATTTGTATAAAATTAATTAGATCCTATAAGAGATACTTAGAACTGTTATTGTCGTATATCAAAAACATTCAGGTCATGCGTCATTCAATCGAAAATACGAATAATTGCTTTCATATGCTGAAAGAGAATGACGCTGGTTGAGAAATAAATAAATCCAATACTGAAAATAATCTTATGTAAATATATCATTCGCAGTATTCGCTCTTTACTTAGTTAATCTAAATATACGAGCTGTTGCGATTCGAGTGACGAATACGATTCTAAATATTCATTTAACCGCACTTGTGGGATTTAAATAGATCGCTCGCGTCCAAAACCGTGCAAACAAAACATACCACGCATTAACTAAGAGTAATTCTAAAGATACTATTTTATTTACCTTCCTTCACGTCTTTCTAAAATAAAGTCGATGAGTGGTCGACTTTTTGCCAGGCGATTCTATTAATAATCGCTCAGACGCAAATATCGCGTGCTTTTCTTAATCATTGACGCAATTCGCTGAAAAATATGTAGGGTTATTTAATGAATCGGTGGAAAATAAATAGCAAGGTTGCCAGTACTGTGTATATAATGGGAATTCCCAAATCAAATCGCTTCACGAGCGTTCATATCATGATATTTAAATCTTGTATTTTAATATCGTATGTTATGAAATAACTGTGTCTAAATTTTTAAAAAATCCGCCATACGGGTCAGGCCCGCTATAAACTAAGTTGATAAATATATTACTAAAACTGCCAACAAAAAAACCACTCTTTAAAAATTATATGTTCGACGTCAAAAACCTGAAGTCCTACCGTAATCATTAATACTGAAAACTATTTGAAGTGTTGGCATACTAAAAAAATTAAGACACAATAATAGTTTTATTTCGTACTACGTATCGTATACTACGTCAAAAAGAAACACACTTTTTGTACGGCATCATTAGTTTTTTAACTATATTTTTCAGGCTGCTGACAGTCAAAGGAATGGTGTAATGGCCAGCGCAGTGATAGCTACCTAGTGATAGATATAGCGACTGGGGTTAGTTTAGGTATTAGATAGGTTCAGGATGCCTTGGATTAGTATCTAAACTAAACTAGCCTAATATTTGGTTCCATATACTCGTAATTTAGAAGCATAAATTTTAATTTCTCGTGTTTCTTGTTTTTGGTATTATTTTTTACACGAGAGATAAGGGAACGAGAAAGAAAAGACACAATAATTAAGTCGCTCTAATTTCACGTGCTAGACCTGCAGAGGCAGACGTATTTATTCTCCATGAACTTGTACGGTTTTACGAGCGTAAGCGCTCTGCCGTCACTTGCGTCACAGCGCGTCTCATTGCTACTGGTCGCTTGCTACTAATGTTGGCAATTACAAGTTACAACTCATAAATAAATGTAAACAAAACTATAATCGGTATGTATATTCAACATAAAGACAGCTCATTTAACGCGATGAAATATTAAGACACTTTCATGTCAAAATTTTCTTTTTTTTTCTGACTACGTAATTAGTTTTAGCAAACCAATGACGTTTACGCATTAATTATTATTGTGATGTTGCTTATCAATATTAAGTAAACCTATATATTAGAATGTAAGGAAACTTTTATTTATTTATTTTATTTGGGCAAACAAACAGATATTAAATTTCATAAACAAGCGTCATAAGCAGATGAACTTGATAGAAATATGTAACCAATAATATTATCCATATGATACTCAAAATAATATAGGTACCTACCTATAAATTTAGTCGTGCGATCGTGTAACCGGATAGATACTAATAGCTAAAATCTACACCTTCACAGATAATTATCATTCTCCTACTCTTATCCCAATTACTTGGGGTCGATATAATATATGTACGCTTTTTTCATAGTACATATTGTAAAAGTTATTGGCAATAGTTTTATGACCGGCCGCCTGCCAGACGTCAACCCTCCTTGAGAATGTAATTGTAGACTAAACGGCATCAGATGGAGTTGGCCTAGGTCGTTATAAGGCTCTTAGTCGGTTTTTACGACATCCACGAGCAAAGTAAGGGTTGGTAGTATTCGTAGCCGCTACCGCACCTTTACAGATAATATAATATAGAAATCCACAAGTCCTGTATGTATACACGTATAAATGAATGTCAACTTTGTGCAATATATACGACATATACATTTTTACAATGTATGCTGTTATGGTATTAGTATAAGAGCTTACATTGTAAAAATGTTGATTAAATTTAGAAGTCTTTACTCACTTTAATATAAGTGCCTTGAATTTAGCAGTTAATGATCCAAAAATGTCCAAGCTACCAAAGTATTTATTATTATTAGTGATTTAGCGTAAAGTCCGTAGATCCGCGTTGGAGTGAAAAGTAGGAACAGCAAAAAGATAGCGCAATTGCACAGTACGACTAACTTTCTGAGTACAAAATAAATGACCATACTACAAATTTCCGTAAAATCATATGATAAATAAACCATTTTGCAGGTTTATTTGTTAAGTGACAAAGATAAGACGAATTTCCCAATGTTTGTTTATTTAACGATTACATCACTTAAGAACATGAGCTGTAAATATTATTCAAGTTATAAATATTTTTGGGACTAATCCCACCACACTTGCCCACCATTGTAACTCCTGTAAAAGCCAGGATCACAATGGTCTCCTAAATGACACCGAGGTTTGACCCTTAGGCAATCCCAGTAGATGCTTTTAATTTTCTTGGCACCCGCAACATATTTAATTTAGAAAGTCAAAAACGACGGAAAGGAAAAGAATGATTCTATTACCCACTAAGCAATGCGGGAGACAGATTGCAAAATTGACTAGTCAGCCAATAAGTAAAGGTAAGTAGGTATGGTAGGGTATGGTAGAATAATAATATATATATATTTATTTTTAAATTATAATTCCGAGATAGATTTCTGTGATTAAATTTCAATTGAATCACACTACGGGTAAAGATAATATAATAAAAAAAAATATAATACTTGATTTCGGCTCCGTCAACCAATTATCAATATATCCTACCCACAAAACTTACTAAGTGCACAAGTAAATGGACTAAGCTGCATATCGATAAAGCAGCAATCGCACACAATTGCAGAGGACAAATGCATATAAAAAATAGAACAAAGAACAGGTGACAATTTATTATTTTTGTGTACGTGTACCGTTGTTAGCTGCAGATGACTTTTACAACTTGAGCTGTACTGTGGGTGAGTGCTGATGGCTCTCAACCCGATACTGAGTTATGATTAGGTACTTTTAAAGGTAATTTTAAAAAGTGATGGGATTTAAGTTAATATAATATAAAAATGAGATCAAACTCAAGTCAGTTTTAGATTTTTGGATAACCGGGTAATAACTTTTAAGACCTTATTTTAAGATGGAAAATTAATATTTGAAATGTTTATAATGAGTACTGTCTATTATCTAAGACTTTTTAGGCAAGTATAACACGCGGATGGTAATGTAACGAAATTATAATTCCCCATAGAAATTAAAATCCCGTAAGAAAAAACATAGAAAACCAAAATCACGAAAATTTTATAATTTCCTGATTATAGAATTTTTATTTTCCTGGTGAAAAAAAAATTAACAATTAACAACCCTCACTTTGTAAGCTACCATAGTGATAGCTATTTTAACCATATTCCTAAATATTCATTTCCACGTAAAACTGTTTCGCAAAAGTTCACTTATCGTGAAATGGATATTCAACTACTATATTTACAATATTACCAACGTAATAAACGTAATATTTACCAATAAAATGTTTACCAAATAACTATTATATTTATTATATTTATTATATTACATTACAATATGTTATTTGGTTTGTTACGTAACCTGTCTGGAGACAGAATATGGCCTCTACGCACAATGAAAGGGATCCAGTTATACTTATATTAGACTATCTGACATTGCATTGTTATAAAAAAAATAGTGTATATACATGAGAATTGCTACATTTTTCCGTATAAACAACGAAAAACTATCAGAGCGTAGCGAATAGCTGTCCAAATTATATGCTGTATTTCACCAATGTTTTGTAAGAGAAAGGAAAATACAAGTACATATATAGTTTTAAGTATGAATCATATTTACATAAAACATTAATATTTCGGTGGAGCGCATGGTGACGTCAAAGGCGAGGCTATCGTCTCTGAAAGAAAATACATTTTTCATAATAACAGCAGTTATGAACCACGTGACGGCAGCTCGTGCGTAATCATGAGCATACGATGCCTTTTAGGTAGCCGCGCACTTTGTAATTTTTTGATTTTAATCTCTTCAAATATCTCAAACTATATATAACATAAAAGACTAAATATTTTTTTAAGAAAGGTCTAAATAGTTGCCTTAAATAATCTAAATTTAATTTTAGCTCGGATACAGAAATTTCAACATCATCTTTCGATTTTTATCAACGTAATTAAAATTCAAAAACCCTTCTTCAGACATAACATGATACTAATCCCACCACACATTCACACCATTGTAACTCCTGTAAGCCAGGATCCACAAGGGTCACCATAAATGACACCGAGGTTTGACCCTTAGGCAGTCCCGGGAAATGATTTTAATTGTCTTGGAACCCACAACAAATTTAAATATAATAACATGATACTATCTAATAACATGATACTATTAAAATTATATAAGTATTAATATTTTGGCAATAGATAATTAGGGTAGATGCTCAAATATGGGTTTATTTACTACACCTTGGCTTGTTTGGCAATATATCTGGTAATTTAGAAAAAGTTGGACAATCGAAACTTAATTGATAATCGAAATATAGTCAAACTATTAATAAATTGTACATTAACAATAAATACATTGTACTAAATAAACTAACAATAAATCATAACATCAATATCATCATAAAAATAAATTATAGTAGTTTCTATAATCTTAAAAATCTTTATGTGCTCACAGTTGGTTAATACGAATAATTCTAAACATGCAATTGTTTTGATCAACTTCGCAATGCTAAGCAAACCGTTGACGTATATATGTATGAAGCTAAACTATATATGAAGGAGAAAACAAAATTATTCACATCTCAAACAACACTACTCTGTGCTAATTCTAACACGCAATGTATTCTGTATATGTAGTATTAAAAAGTGAGTTATTATTGCTTGTAAGTAGAATGTGAACATTCCAACAGAATATAGTAGTCTTTAATCCTTGAAATGATACTTAGTTTGGGTATTTCCACGAAGATGTGATAATATAAAATCAATTAATAACTCTACAAAGAATATCAGTTTGTTATACAATCAATATTACTTACATAAGCAGACCTATTTTGATGATGAGAGACGACTGCATGTAGCAGAGATGCGAATGTTGAGATGGATGTGTGGTGTGACAAGAATGGATAAAATAAGGAATGAACATATAAGAGGAAGTTTGAAAGTTGCGCCAGTGACGGAAAAATTAAGGAGTGAAAGATTGACATGGTATGGACATGTGATGAGAAGGGATGAAAGTAATGTTGTGAGGAAAGCTTTAAGCATGAATGTTGAAGGCTTAAGGGGTAAGGTAAGACCGAAGAAAAGATGGATGAACTGCGTGAAACATGACATGGATAGACAAGGAGTGACCACAGAGATGACGTCTGATAGAGTTGTATGGAAGGAGAAGACATATTGCGTCGACCCCAAATAAATTGGGATAAGAGCAGGTTGATGATGATGATGAAGCAGACCTATTTTATTATAACAAGGTTTTAGATAAACTTTATTGAGTTATTGAGGAACATTTTAATTAATTTTATTATTTATGAGTTAGAAAAATCAAAACTAATTTTACTGGTTTGAATACGAGGCCTCTGATTAATATCATCATTGCTATTATAGGTTATCGCTGAATTGGATAGGAAAACTTATTCTTTTCTTTTTTTTTTTATTACGTTAATTGTTGGTCCACAGACTTTTGTCCGTGCTTTTTTTATGTTGTATATTTTAGTCATTATGTTGAAGTTAAAGTTATATTAATTCAATTTTTCTTGAAGTGGCTATGATATTATACATTTACATACATACATAGGAAAACTTATTAAACTAGCCATTTCATAATTTGATAAAGGACCTAAACTATAAATCATTCACCAAGAATCGATGATCATTTGTAACTTCGTAACAAATTCGAATGTAATATATTATAGTAGTTTGCGAGCCAAATTCAAAATGTTCACGTGTGATAGACATCTGGTTAGATTTGAAACGTGAGTCATGAGTCAGGTTTCAGTAAATTTCTGTTCTCCAATAAATAAAAACATATTTACCATTATCATTTTGTTTCAACTATTGTGTATTGTATTATACTACTGAATTATATTTTCCGCAGATTAGTTAATATTGACCACGTTCTTGTTGCTAATTTTAACCGACTTCAAAAATGGAGGAATTTTCCAATTCTCTTCAAGGTATATCAAGGTTCTCAATGGCCCTCGAAATGTAAACCTCTTTTTATTTATGTTTTAATTGCAATTATAGCGCTTAGAGGTAATTTAGAATATCTCGCGCTACCTTACTCTATCCGTACAACTAGACGGGGTGATCTCGGAACATAGCCAATCATAAAAAGAGAGGTCTAGCATTTCTGGGGCAACAGTCTATCAAAAAAACCGCGAGTTAGTCCTGGACACAAATACACATGGTGTCCTATTGTGCTCTGCTTAAATGGCAAACAGCGAATGTAAAGTCGAGGATAGAACCCTATATAGTTGAACGGGCAGTGTTGTTCCCCCTTATATAAATTATAATCAAGCATAAGCATCCGTCTCTTATTTACAACTTCATATTGCTTTAGAGAGTAAAATCTATACATATAATAAAAATGTAACGGACCGCTGTCTGTACATGGAAGATATATGAAAAAAAATATTACTGGGACCTTTATCAACACAAACAGAACCCAAAACAATGATTGTTAAAATTTTTGTCTGTTTATCTGTTTGTCTGTGCGTTTGTGCACGCTAATCTCAGAAAAGACTTATCCGATTTAGACGCGGTTTTCGCTAATATAATGTGGTACTTCACTTCACATTACTTACTTACTTTGCTTCACTTAACATTTAGGCTTTATTTCATGTCAATTGGTTTATAAATAAAAAAGTTATGTCAATTTAAAAAATGTTCGGAGAAAAAAATCTTTATCGATTCTTTTCAAATTACGTACAAATTATCTTCAATAAAAATAAATAAACACGTATTTCAGCATTTGTTAATTTTTACCCTCTGGGGGTGTAAATTAGGCCTGCGAAGCGGGTTAGACGACTCATTAAGTCATTAGCGCCAAGCCGATATTATTGAAGCTGGCAACTTGAAATTATACAGTGGTTTCTTTCTATGACGTAGAGATTTACTAAGAAAGGATTTTACGAAATTATCCCCCTAAGGGGGTGGAACAGAGTGGCAAAGTTTGTATAGAGAGAAAAAATCTTTATTGATTCTTTTCAAATTACGAGTCGAATCAAATATTCTATGGTAATATCCGGCATTTGTCAATTTTCACCCTCTGGCTATGTAAATTAGGCCTGTGAACCGGGTTGAACGACTCATTACCGCCAAACCGAAACTATTAAAGCTAGAAACATTAAATTTTGACGCACGTTTCTTTTTATGACATAGAGATTTAATATGAAAGGATTTTATGAATTCCGCCCCTAAGGGGGTGTAACAAAGTGGCAAAGTGTGTATGGGAAGAAAATTTCCTTATCGATTCTTTTCAAATTACGTACAAATATTCTTCGGTAAAAATAAATAAACACGTGTTTCTCTCTCCCTCTCCATCAACCCGGCACTAGTGCCGGCGTGAGAGCTCACACGATACACATAGTAGACGGCAATAGGTTCTTGCCTAAGGGTTATAGATACAGGTTACAGGTAGATACAGGTTAAGTTTAGCTTCAAAAATGTTCATTCTATAACTCAAATAATAAATCATATCTAACGAGGTCGCAACTCTGCTGGTGAAACAAAACAGTCAAATAAAGGGTGGCGATAATTATATTTTTATCCCATGGTCATACCGTAAAATATTAAAGGCAATACAATTTGTAGAATGAATAGAACTTTGAACAAACTTTTTTTTAGTGAACGGCTATGGTATTTAGACAAACCGCACCCAATCCGTTCGAGGTGACGCGTGATCCTATAGCGCGCCGTGCACATACATCTACGTTATGCGGGCGGACCACCGCAACCGGGTATCATCTCGAGTCGAAGCCCTCATGCAGTGAACCTCAATACTCACGCTTGCGGCGCCCAAAGCACCGACGGTAGAGCGTGTCAACGTAGAGTATTTTCTCTCTGACCCACACTATTGCCTAATTCCGTTAGACAACTAACTAGCAGAAGGCAGCGACCGCATCCCAGTTTCTGACATTGTTAATCATCGTCCTAACGACAAACCTTCAACACCTTGCATTGCTTTTTCTATTTAAGTCTGTCAGAGATGACTTCTGCGTGGACAAAGTCGCGGGCGAAAGCTAGTATCAAAATAAAATTCTGAAATCATATACTTTTGATGTTCTGATGACTAAAGGGGTCGTATTTTGAACAAACATTTCATGCGCTATACCCAATTGCAATGAAACCAAAAGGAGACACAAAATTCAATACGGCATTCACGAGGCAACATATAAGTTCTGAGCTTATAAAAAACTTTTTCAAATAGTCCCACGTTGGGTTACAAATCAAAATGATTAAATAGCACATTTTAAATGTCTATACGTTATTCAATATTGCTTACTGTTTTGCTTGCATTTGCTCATAGTTATATAATTGCGTATAGCCAAATAACCACAACAGATAAACAGAAATGTTTCAATTAAAATAAGATAGATAAATAAAATAAAGTATATACGAGTAATTGAAATAAGTAGAAAAATAAAAGATAAATAATTTCAATTCATACTAAACAAAATCATAAAGATTGTAAGCCATTGAAGGGTTAATTCCATCGTTAGCGCTATAGAAAGCAGGAAGCAACTGTTTTGTTTGTAAAAATCCGCTCATTTGTCCGCAATAGTGAAGTTAGAAGCGGTACTTCTCTCATGACGAGAATGAAAAAGCAAATAAGGCGCTTTTTGGGTAAGGGGCATGAATGCTAGAATGTTACATGGGCCACGGCCTACTGACAACGGTTTGAAGGGCATTTGTAACAATCAGTGAATACAAAAACCCGACTCATTATAAATTTATGGTTGGATTAGTTATGTATGTTGGATTTATAGAAGTAATTATATGTTATTAAAATTGAATGACCTTTTATAAAATTCACAGCCGGCAATTTTCGGGTTTCGAATTTTGTATTTTAGAATTCTTCGCACAACAGGCATTTAATCCTTGGATTTGATTGATGAACAATTATGTTCACTTTAAATTACCAATATCATCATCTCAGCTCATATGCGTCCCACTGCAGGGCTCGAGCCTCCACTACAACAGAAGGGTAAATAAATCTACTATACCACACTGATTACAGATTACTATAGAGCTTTATTTTAAGTCGTCCTCCTCTTACAGATGTTATCTCCATAGAATACTCCTTCGTCTTTTACGACGAACACGGGCAAGTGTTAAATTAAAAAACTACGCGGCAATTAATTTATATATTTCTTGTAGGTAGTAATTTTTAGTAAAAAATAGAACTACATTTGGTTGTGTGCTAAAATATTATATGAACAAATATAATATGCACTATAAGATTTATAGAATAGAAGATTTATATTTTAAATATAAGAAGTTTATATTACGTACCTACATAGTTGTTATTATGGTAATATGATTATAAAAACCATGTTCGTAAAATATGTATTATAAAAAAACCATTATGATCCTGATATGGGACAAATATTTTTCTTGTAATTATACGGTTTAGGAATACGTGGTATAGTATTCCTAAAGTTGCTGGCTGGTCTATATTCTTATTATTCTATTAGCGATATTAATTCTATTAACGGTAGAGAAAGGTGTATACCTTAAGTAACTAAAAAATAGATCCTTTAATTATGAATTTATACTCAATCAATTCATACGAGTTTTTAGTTTATACTAAAAATTTTAGTATTATTATTTTAGTCTAAAATAATACGAACTACACAGAAAAAGAACAAACCTGTAGCTCAGCTGACCTATCTTTTTGAAAGGCGAGAACGATAGTTCCAAATTATTAGGTAATATAACATTATGTATAAATAATATTCTTTTTAAAAAACCACGTCTATTGAAGTACCAACAGTCAGAACCACTTGCGGGCAAAATTCATTCCTAATTAGAAAAACTGAACTGAAATTTCAACTCAACGACACAATCAGTGAATTAATGAAAAATATTAAATCAATATTTAAATAATAATCGTCCAATTTATGCTCATCCTAAATTAAAAGTACTTAATGTTTTTAGTAAAGTTTTTCGCTCTTAACTCTATTAAAAAGTGTCCAATGCTTATGCATATTAATAATTTTGTACGCAGTCCACGTAGCATCCCCTGCCGCCTGAACAGGACAGCTTTGAAGGTCGATAACAATTTCATAAAAATATAGTAACTAGCGAAACGTGCCGATTTACAAAGAAAAGTAATATCATTTTTATATCAATAATGTATATTGCGAAATTTTCCTTGATAAATTCGTAATAATTTTGTATTTTTCCTTTTATAAAGAGAATATTTCCTTTGGGATTTATTCCTCAAGGTGACAGTATTTTTGGAGAAATTTATGTAATACGCACTTAAATCCATAATATTCATATGTACGTACATGTGTGTGTGTATGTACATAGATACTTGAGTAATATTGTAACATCCTACAAATCAAAGCTGCATATTATGATAAAATATGCATAAAACATCTATGAGAGAGGGGAGAGAAGGCAACTCAAAAGAAAACGCTATACCAATACATCTTAAATACTAGCGTGGCATAGTAGGTCAATTTCTCTACAGTTACGAAGGTGGCTCGAGCCCAACAATGGGACATATATAAGCTGAAAAAAAACGTAATTTCTATGAAAAGATCTTGAAACCGCTCAACCAATTTCAATGAATGTTGATCAGATTTTTTTCTTAAAATATACAATTATCTATTAGAGACTATGTTAAATTGGGCCGAGTAGCATTACATGAAAAATATATTATATAAAAAATTACTAGGTAGATTAATATCTAATAAAAAAAGCAGATACTAATGTTTTACTACTCCTACGAGAATACAAGTGATGGCAATAATTGTATTTATAACCCGTCACCATACTGGTATGACAATAAGCTGGTATAGTTGATCTGTATCCTGATTTCGAGAATGATTGCTAGGATTGGAACTCTATAAAAATAACTCAACACTAATAAGGACATGACAAAGGATGAATAAAAACAATTTGCCGAGGAATTCGTGTATCGTCTAATTTATACTGTATGTTTATACCAGTCATTAACATTTCTTGCGTCATACAAATGAGAAATGTATCGACGTACCCATACCCTAACGTCGGCCGTCACTATTTCTGGAACATGGCCGTCGTCAGAATCAAGACGTTTATTAAACCAACTAAAAATTACGCAAATTGTTAACGAGGCATTGCCCTTTATACAAGAACTTTTGGAGCATGACATTGGTTCGTCATCTAGACTTGCTGTCTTAAGTTCTTAAGATTACAGAAACATTAACTAGGATTTTTATAAATGTAGGCTACATTTATAAAATAATCACTATTCAAGCGTATTATAAATAATGGAGGAAACCCTTTTAATATTTCTATTTCGCTTCCATCCATCCATGAGCCTATCGAAGTCCACTACAGACCTCCTCACACAGACCTCATTAAGAGTAGATAATACCATAATCACCACGTTTACCAGACGACTTAGCGATCATTACGATTACAAGTTTTCCAGCTATATGCTGCTGCTCATTCCTTACGTATTTTACGGGTGTTTTTTTTTTGTACGGGGAAAGTAAAGAGGGTGATAGATTATATTCTTTAACGCACCACCTCACGGGTAGGTAAAAGGGATTATTTATGTATCTGTAATTGAATTATCTAATCTAATTTACGTCAGAGACTGTTGTTCAAGATAACAATGTAAACTTTTTTGTGTTGCGGACTGTCTATGTTTAGTTAGATAACTTACACGAAACTATGATTTTTGCTCAAAAGAGCCAACAACCGATACTGGGGTTTTGAGGTCGGTGTAAATTTTTTATTAGTACACAGCAACAACAAATCTCTGCAATATTGGAGCCAAAGAGATCTTTAAGTATTTAGTATAGTATAGTAGTATAAGTATCAGTTCTACTAAAAGTAACATAGGTAAAATAGATAGGTATTTCACAGAATATAGTTGTAATACGTTCCGTGTGGTGACGGAGTAAGAATACAATTCACCACCCCCTGTCTTGCCCGTGGGTGATCATAAGACTTCCATAATAATACTAAGGGATATAAAACGCATATAACATCTATGCAAGAGAAGGAAAACTCGAAACAAAATCCTATATCAACACGCCTGTCCGGCGTGGTATAGTAGGTCAACTTCCCTCCCATTATGGAGGAGGCTCGACTCTAACAGTGGGACATATATGAGCTGAGATGATGATGAGTTGTAATAAATCTATTTTTTGCAGGCCATGGTTTGATCACACCTATGCGGTCCGGGGCGAAGTGGGGCTGCATTACACAGCGTGTTCCTTCCCCATCGCCACTGGGAACCGAACACTGCTAATGCTTCCTTGACCTCCGTGGCCAACCCGGTACTGTAATACATCTAGTGATCACTTTCGAATACCTATCAATGTGTATCTTTTACTTTATCTAATGCATTCACATCATTGACAAATGCGTGACAACCCTAGGACATTGAAGCTCATAAAAACAAGTTGAATTTCTTATAGATTTCTACATTGCGGTTAAAATTACCGACTTCGCTTTGTAACTATAATATATAATTTTTTTTTCTGAAAACTTTCCCTGAAACGTTACGACATTGTAGATAAAATATGCATATTCATCATCGCAATCGTTAGCGCTATAGCCTTACTTTTTATAGTTATACCATTTAAATACGCAGTACGCGTGAATGTGAGCAAAACCAAAATAATGGTCTTTGAAAGAGACGAAGCCAGAACAAATGTAAGAGTAACAATAGGTAATGATATACTAGAGCAAGTGGATGAATTTGTATATCTTGGATGTGGATTTAGCCGAGACGGAAGGTACACCACTGATATAGAGCGAAGAGTGAATGCGGGAAATAGAGTGAACGGAGCGTTGGGGCAACTTCTCGGCAGCCACCACCTCAGCCAGAAGGCACGTGTAGCAATACATAACGCAGTGCTTGTCCCAACATTACTGTATGGAAGCGAGAGTTGGGTATGCAGAAAAGAGTATGAAAGTAAAATTAATGCGGTCGAAATGCGATCTCTGCGGCAAATCTGTGGAGTTAGGCTGACCGACCGCATTCGTAACCATGACGTAAGAGAGCGAGTAGGTATGAAATAGAGTATTGGTGTAAAGATGCGAAAGGGAATGCTCCGATGGTTCGGACATGTGGAAAGAATGCCGAACGGACGTCTGGTTATGAAGATATACAATGCGAAAGTGGAAGGATGTAGGTACCGAGGGAGACCGAGACTAACCTACCTAGACCAGATCGGTCATGTACTGAAGGAAGGTGGAGTCAAGAGTCTCCGAAACCGGCGAGCGTGTATGAAGAGAATTATGAATGTTGAGGAAGCGAGTGAAGTATGCAGAGATAGAGTTCTCTGGCACTCTGTTCTCTCTGCCTACCCTGCAAGGGATATGGCGTGATGATATGTATGTATGTATGTACCTTTTAAATATATAGATGTATAGCACATTTAATTTCCATAATAATACCTGGTATTTTTAACGTGATAACGTCTTATAAATCGATAAACACCGGCTGTACGCACGAAAGTGTCACGTTCCGCCCGAGCCGAGCGTGGAGCAAGAGCGCGGAACAAGCGATAGAAAGCCACGATCGGTCTAAGCGTTCGGCTTGTGACGCATCTATCTCTCTTCCACTCCATCGGCCGATGCGTCCAAGTGGAAGAGAGACAGCGGCAGCACACAGCCTACACGTAAAATATTTTGTCAACTGTTTATAAGTGAAGTGAAAAGATAATGTGGTTTCCATTATTTATGTTTGTTTAATTAATAAAAGAATGCAATATTTCAACAATGTTTCCTTCTGATGTTATGACGTAAAATTATCATCCGTAAACCTACTTTACAGACAACCATCTTTTTTTTTATTTTTAAACCTACTCAAACGTAACGTGGTGTTTTTTTTTCTAAAACGTTTGGATTTATACGATAATTAAGAAAATATATATTAATCACAGTAATCTTCCTCAAGTGATGTGACCTTCAGAATAGAACGTGTATTTATTTAATTATGCATCGTTAAGAAAATACCGACTACATATATCCATGTCGTGACGAAATATGAACACAATTCACCACCGTCCTTCCTTAACCGTTAATGTCGTAAAAGATGACAAAGGGATTTAATATGCATATAACATCTAGACAAGAGAAGGATAACTCGAAATGAAATTTTATACTAACCAGTCTCTGACTATCGTGGTATATGTAGAAGGCTCGATCCCACCAGTAGGACGTATATGAGCTTAGATTCTAATGAAAATACTGAAATATAATTTGATGTAGTATACGTATATAATTTACTAGCAAACTCAGCCCGTTGGTTTATTTATAGAAGTCGATATATCGCAACACCGCTTGGTGGCGAGTTACATCAATAAGGATATAAACCTTCCCCATGAAAAAATACGTATACATAACAATTTTCATAATGATCTTCGTCATATATACTATAAACATCTTCTTTTATTCTTATTCATTATTCTTATTCATTATTAAAGCATGATTACTAAAAAGTGATCCAAATAGCAGAAAAGTAAAAAACAAATATAAACGTTATAAAATCCGTAAAAATTGTTTATTTCATACGCATAATACTTGCGTAAACATCAGCAATCATTATCTACTAACACTATAATATACTCCATCCGTATGGCAATCTCAACGATAAACATTCATACGTTTATGACATTTTATGAAGAATACAAAGATTTTCCTATAACCTTTCATTGACTTTCATCTCGCTACATTTTTATTTATATAGGTACCTAATAGTTGTGAGCGATACTCTATTTATTTTTATTTCTAATGTTGGCAAACGAGCAAGCAGCACACCTGATGGTAAGTGTTACTGCCGCCCATGGACCTTTGCAATACTAAGGATATAAGCTAGGCCGCTGCCTACCAATTCAAACCCCAAACCCACCCAGTTGGGCTTCCGGCTCTCATTAATTCCTTTACTCGCATTAATTCCCTAAATATTTATTATTTTGATTTTTTTTTTGTTATTTTTTATTTAAAATGATACCATGTTTTAAATTTGATAATACAGCGATGGAAACTGCATTAAATTCCATACGGTACTATTTGTATGATGTATGTATACAAAGATAACAGACAAATAGACAGACAACAATTCTAAAACTTCTGTTGTTTCAATAAAGTCTTTTTAATTTTCATAATATGTACACATATAACAATCTGAGCCACTGATTTCGCTTAGTTGGATTACATTTATATAATGCTATTATTTTGTTTATTATCAGCCTGCGACGTTGGTAATAATAGTCACAATACATCCATCAAAATTAGTGTTAATGCTGCAGTTGCCATGACCGCGTATTACGCATAATATCTGACACGCATTGTCCCATTATTATTTGCCCCCGATTTGCTAAATTTATAGATCTATCTATATCTCTAGTGGAGTAGTATTACTCCGATCCTATTTGTCGTAGCGCTATGTGATAAACATGCTATCTGATACAATAAGATCTTTAGGAATCCAACTGGTAACTCCTGAGATTAACGTGTTGAAATAAACAAACAAAATCTTCAACTTTATAATATCAATATAGATAAGACAAGTACACTAAGATTAATTTAGTCATTCTATTTTATAGAGTTATAAAATAAATTTTGTAGTTCAATATAATAAAACTTAGTATCCTATAGTTTATTTACCAGATATCTTAATTGATTAAGAAAAACATACAATGTCTATGATGTTTTTTAATTTATTCGTTCTACTTTCAAACTTACTGAAAACCACTTGAGAAGTAGGCTAACGAATATTGTTTTAAATAAACTGAAAATAAATCTATAATATTTTATTCGCAAAGAATATAATTATGTATTAGGCAGTTATTATTTATTGGTCAGTTTTCGTAGTCGATCGGGACGCATGATTGAATACGACAATGACGCAAGAGCTCCAACCGCTTATCGATTTCATTATTTTTTATCTTTAATGTGCACAATAGTTTTCAGGCGAGTATCGACGATTTATTAACAATGAATTATTATTGTTAGATAATAGTTACACCATTGACGTAAGAAGCGCGTCTTTATCAAAAGTATATATTTTATTGTTAATAGAAGAAAAAAATGGGACGATAAAAATTACAAAGCTAACAAATAAATGTATATAAAAATAAATAACTACTACCTATTAGCACAAAGGTGCCTCGTTTTAATAAATATATAATTTTTTTTTTTATATTTCCATATTTAGAAATTCAGATGTTTTGTTCCAAATTTGGCCCATGAATGCTTTTTGTATAAATCTGTTTCCATTTCGGTGTTTATCAGGAAGTAAAACGTTGTTACCGCAACGGGTTCAAAACTTTCTTTCGCTGGGGTTAAAAAGAATTCCACGATAAAAAGTTGTGAGAAACGTGAGTTTCAACAATGAGTCATTTATAAATAGACATTTTAAGTAAAATTTTATCAGAATCTAGTATTATTATATAGCTGCGTTGAAAATAAACCCGCAATTTATTTTTATTTACAGAAAGGAAAAATAAACGTGTAATAAAATTAGTTATTATCATAAATGTATCCTCTACTTATCCCATTGGAACTAATTAATATTATAGCAATAAGACCGCTTAAATGTATCTATCAAAAGCATTTTATACATTTCTTTTTGTGTGATTATATCCATCTATCTATATCTCTTGTATGCATAAAATTTTCGCTGTTTGGAATACTAGCAAAGCCCGTAGTTCATAGACATAATTTTTTTATCTCTTTTATAAGTCACGGCATATAATAATTTTCTTCAATAAACAATCTATCTAACATAAAAAGATTTTTCAAGATATTGTATTATTTTTTGAGAATAGCGCACCCAAACAACCAATTTAGCTTTATAATGTAAATGATATTCATAGGATAATTCAGAAAAATTATATTCAAAACCCACTTACATCACAATAAACACTAGTAAATGTTAAAGAAAGATAACATGGACACTACAATATGAATAAAAGAAATTTTGTAAAATAGCTAAACACTTTCACGTAGGTTTCCGTATCATCGCACAAGATTTAATAATGAAATAATGAAAGTAGTACTTAATGTACTACTTTCATAAAATAAAAATAACGTTAAAAACACGTTTATTTTAGGTCTAGCCAATCCCACCGAAGACAAAGATCGGGTACCGGTGGCCCGCTCGCACGGCGGAGAGAGGCGCTTTGCAGAGTGGGTCTATGGGGTTGCGCGCCGCCTCTTCCGTCGCCCCTGACCGATTTGGCGGGGCGTGGCCACTCCATAGCCCACCACAAAAAAAATAGGCCTAACCAATCTTAAATCGTATTTATTGTCAACGTTTATTATTATAAATTAATATAAATATATTAGGAATGAAAATATTTTTTTTATTTCGCTTGTTTACTTGAATATTGATAAATACGTTACATATACACAGGTTACAATCATAACCCTACATTTGGCTTCTCGTAAACAGGTAAAATACGAAACTGGTTTTAATCGTTTATGAAGGTTTTATAAAGGAAACGACGCAAAGTTGTTATAAAACATCTTCTTCTCTAGAAATTAATAATATTTTTTCCTCATACTCTATGTGAGTACAAACAGTTCTCAAGCAAACGAGTTTTCTTCTAAGCCGATAAAAAAAAAATAAAGTGTAGGTATTTCTTGTTAGAAAAAAGATTTTCTTCTAAAATTCTAAATGTAGGCGAGCCGTCGTAAACAAATGATTAGGTAAGTCGTAACGTTTAAAAGGTACGACGCTAAGCAAATACGTCATTCTTTAGAGCGTCAAGGGTAATATAGTTTAGGAACGATGATGGTCCGACAATACTCTGACGTAATCTATATAACCTTGAGAGCTCTGCTTTAGAGAAAGCAATGTCGAGGCTAAATACTTATTAATGGAGTAATGCGGATTGAGTAAATATCTATATTTCCAGTTATTTCTATAATACTTATTATAAAAATCACTACTGTAATCTCTCGTTACTGAATAAACCTCGTTTAGAAAGATATCAATATCATCATCACCCCACCCCGCTTTTATCCCGTAATCAGGGTCGACGAAACATGTTCTCTTCTTCCACATAACTCTATCAGACTTCATTTCTACGTTTCAGGAGTGGAAGGGGATGCATGGATCAAGTGTCCATTGTGGAGAAGCATCTGGCTCTAGGTCAGAGGGTTTTCTGCAGTTTTGTGGATCTGGAGAGAGCATTTGACACGGTTGTACGAAAGGAACTTTGGGACATTTTACCGGAGTATGGTATTAAGGGTAAACTGCTACGGGCTGTGCAGTCCAGTTACATGGACTGTAGAGCCTGTGTGCGGCTGGATGATGGAATGTCGCCTTGGTTTGACGTCAATACCGGCGTTAAGCAGGGGTGCGTTCTGTCAGCCAGGCTGTTTATCATATATCTGGATAAATGTCTCCAAAGGTTGAACGATATGAATGTGGGAGTCCAGATGGGCGACTCAGTGGTCACTGCTCTGCTATATGCAGATGATGCGGTCCTGCTGGCACAGTCAGCGACTGACCTGCAAACCCTAGTCGACACAATGACAGAAGATTGTAAGAAAAGGGGTCTACGCGTGAATGTGAGCAAAACTAAAATAATGGTCTTTGAAAGAGATGAAGCCAGAACAGATATAAGAGTAACAATAGGTAATGATGTACTGGAGCAAGTGGATAAATTTGTATATCTTAGATGTGGATTTAGCCGAGATGCAAGGTACACTACTGATATAGAGCGAAGAGTGAATGCGGGAAATAGAGTGAACGGAGCGTTGGGGCAACTTCTCGGTAGCCACCACCTCCGAGGCACGCCAGAAGGCACGTATAGCAATACATAATGCAGTGCTTGTCCCAACATTACTGTATGGAAGCGAGAGTTGGGTATACAGAAAAGAGTATGAAAGTAAAATTAATGCGGTCGAAATGCGATCTCTACGGAAAATCTGTGGAATTAGGCTGATCGATCGCATTCGTAACGACGATGTAAGAGAGCGAGTAGGTATGAAAGAGAGTATTGGTGTAAAGATGCGAAAGGGAATGCTCCGATGGTTTGGACATGTGGAAAGAATGCCGAACGAACGTCTGGTTAAGAAGATATACAATGCGAAAGTGGAAGGATGTAGGTACCGGGGGAGACCGAGACTAACCTACCTAGACCAGATCGGTCATGTACTGAAGGAAGGTGGAGTCAAGAGTCTCCGAAACCGGCGAGCGTGTATGAAGAGAATTATGAATGTTGAGGAAGCGAGTGAAGTATGCAAGGTTAGAGTTCTCTGGCACTCTGTTCTCTCTGCCCTGCAAGGGACAAGGCATGATGGTATGTATGTATTTCTACGTTCATTATCTTCATCATCAACCATCCATATCATGCTTCATGCAATCCAAGCATCTTTTCGTCAGTCTTCCTTTGCCTCTCTAAAGACTTCAACATCATCATCATCTCATCTCAGCTCATCCACGTCCCACTGTTGGGTTCGGGGGCCTCCTTCATAATGGGAGGGCAATTGACCTACTATACCACGTTGGTCAGACGTGTTGGTATAGGGTTTTGTTTCGAGTTTTCCTTCTCTCGCATAGATGTTATATGCGTTTTATATCCCTTAGTCGTCTCGTACGATCACCCACGGGTGAGATAGGGGGTGGTGCATTGTATTCTTTCTCCGTCACCACACGCACAGCCTTCAACGTTCATATTCAAATGTTCCAGAAAGATATCGATACCATGTTAAGAGAATTTCTATAATTTATTCTTTTTGATCCATAATAACTAAGAAAATACCGTTACAAACCCATAAAATGGATGTCATACGACATGATAGACATAAGCAATCATGATATGATGATGATGAACTAAGAAAATACCGTTACAAACCCATAAAATGGATGTCATCATGATATGATGATGATGAACTAAGAAAATACCGATACAAACCCATAAAATGGTTGTCATACGACATGATAGACATAAGCAATCATGATATGATGATGATGAACTAAGAAAAATCCGTTACAAACCCATAAAATGGATGTCATACGACATGATAGACATAACCATACGAAAGCAAAACTCACCTGAGGTATACTAGCAGGCCAGATATCAGTGGACTACTTAGAGTATTTAGTTTTAATACGTTAACCGATACGCCGTTTATTATATTCTTGGATAAAATGGCGTATTCACTTAAACTTCGTATTGATCAATCACTAAGTGCGTTAGTGTGATGTAGATTAATGTACCTATATTTACTTTTATCACATGCACTAAGAATAAGGCTGACGAATCTGTTTGTTTATAAAGATGTGTTAATCTTGGGGATAACCATTCATATATGAACAAATATTTTTAACGCTATCTTAGTTATTGCGTTACGCTTGTTTAACGAGAAAGTTTAAATATAGATTGATAATACTACGAACCATAAAAGTGTACTGTTTTTATCCTACTAATATTATAAATGTATGATGTCGTGAAGATGTTTGATTATGAACAGATTTTGATGAAAATTAGCACATAGATACAGCATTTCCTGTTTTAATATATAGGATACTTTTTATCCCGGTAATATGTTTCCTTGGGAATTATCCGAAGTTAAACTATTAACTTTAACTTTGGAAATGTTACTTTTTATGCTGTCGAAGCAAAGGACAGGAGCTCATATAAAATTCAACAAACGTATAAAAATTTACATCGATGATAAAATAAGAGTACCTATGGGAGGGTAAATGATAATATTGACAGCTGTGACAGTATAAGTTTGTGTAGTGATAGTATAGCAATACAATATATCATCAACCTTTCTATTATCATTGGTGCCGTAAGTAATGATAAATAACACGGGAATATTTATGAATTTAAAAATTCCTATGCTTGCATGTCAGCGTGATATTATCATCATCATCCTGTGATGATGATGATGATATATTATAGAGTTCCGAGCCCAACAGTGGGACATTTATGGGCTGTCCCATAAATGTCCCACTGTTGGGCTCGGGTCTCCTCTGTAATGGGAGGGAATTTAACCTACTATATCGCACTGGTCAGACGTGTTGGTATAGGGTTTTGTTTCGAGTTATCCTTCTCTCGCATAGATGTTATATGCGTTTTATATCCCTTAGTCGTCTCGTACGATCACCCACAGGTAAGATATGGGGTGGTGAATACTATTCACCATATTTCATTCCATATTCTTACTCCGTCACCACACGGAAAAGCGTGATTTAGCTTCTATTTTTTATTAGCTATGTTGACAGAAGAGAGAGCAGCTTATTTGATGCGTACCATCAGGTAAGCTCTCCAAACGAGGCGCATCAGGTAGCTCTTCGAACGAGCCGCAGTAGCAAAATGCTATGCTATGCTTCTTCGAGAGGGTCATCTTAACTCGGACTTTCCAGCTCTTTTATGGCTACAGGCAGAAATAGGCGTTACACTTGACACGTGTCTAACATTTAATACGCACATCACAACCATTTGCACACAAAGTTTTAAATCACTTGGCTTTGTGATGAGAGAGTCTACTCAGTTTCAGAATCGGAGTACTATTATTGCGCTATACTTTTCCTTTGTTCGCAGTACTTTGGAGTATAACTCCATAATCTGGGACCCACACGAGGTCAAGTACAGCGTGATGATAGAACGTGTACAACGTAAATTTTGTAGATTTTTGTACAAAAAGCTTTATGGTTATTACCCTTACTTATATCCGTCTCTTTTTGTATCCGGAATGATAGGTCTTGATACTCTTGCGTTACGACGCAAGTGTGCCCTATTGATACATTATTATTTATTATTTAACAATAAAATCGATAATCCGAATGTATTAACGCACTGTTCCCTATCAGCACCGTACCTATACACACGACTTCGCTCGCGCCATCTGCTCGCTGCACCACAGGTGCGTACATATACCGCACAATACGCACCTACCAGCCAGGCCGTTGCACTGCTTAACTCACTGATCGCTCACTATCCAGAAGTTGATATATTCTTCACTAAATTTGATTTATTATTAAAATATTGTTTATACTTTTTATCTTATAATTATACACTTAAATTATAGAATTGTAATGGCTCACTACACGTATTGGGAAACTGTAAGTGTAGTGAGCAGTTTAATAAAATAAATAAATAAATAAATAAATCTGTCAGCAGAGTTACTCTACTAGTAACTATCATCACCATATTTCTATTAAAGAAAAGAGCTCGAGATCTACATTGGCACTTAAATAAACTATAAAGATAGAGGAGAAAACCGCAAGTACAACTAGTATAGTAGTAACGTAATATATTTAAATTAAATTGGCTTTTAACGACGTCTTTTAACAACACTATAGTAGATAAGTTTAGGACACATAATGAGGTTTTTGTTGCTTACCTTCGCTCATAAAATATGGTATCCTAAATCTGCCGGAGAGCACTCTGTCCCTTAATGACTGCAGTGTAGAGCCATCGAAAGGTAACGCCCCACATACGAGTACATATAACACTACGCCGAGGCTCTGTGAATAAAACACATCAACATTAATATTATAAAACCTAATTCACAGCTCTCACGGTCTTGGTATCCTGAAAGTCATAAAAGAATATGTATTTTATCAAAACATGTAGACTAGGTAAGACTTTCCTTTATAACAATGTATACTCTACATACTTCTATGTATAAGGCATACTATATAGAATGAGAAAATATTATACTTTTGAATGCATAGATAGAGTAGTGGTTATACTGACATACATTGTCAGTGTTGTAGGATCAATTCCCACGCAGGACAATACTTTGAATGATCTATAAATTGTTGTTCTGAATCTGGATTATATGTATGTAAAGTCTCCCATAATACGAAGGTTATTTCCTTAGTCCTAGGTGTCCTCACGGATGTCAAGGATTCGTTATCAGTGGCAGACCCGAAAAAAAAAGGAAGTACTAGGTGTCATCTTTTAATAAAAACAAACTAAAGAAACATCTAAGAGTAAAATGCGTTAACCTACTCATCCCTATCTCAACCGTGGGTATCAGAATCGGCTAATACATGTAACCAGATGAAATTACTGTGAAGCAAAACTCGGCAATAAACCTTATACTATTATATAGTACGTAATATAATAGACCAATTTCCTATACATACAGAAAAATACCCAACACTGAAAAATTTATAAGTTGTAAAAAAAAAGACTAAAATATTATATGCAGAAAACTTTTTATTCATCATCCTCCTGCGCTTATCCTAATTACTTGGGATGGACGCAATATGTATACCTACTGGTATTCTTTCATCTCAATATTACATAAATTTTGGCACTAGTTTTATGACCGGCCACCGGTCTAACGTCAAAACTTATTGTAAATGTTGACTAGACGATATCAGATATAGGCTTAGGTCGATGTAAAACTCTTAGTCGTCGTCAACCACGAGCAATGTAAAGGTCAGTAGTATTCGTAGCCGCCACCATACAGCATTGCAGAACATTTATTCAAATACATAAATAGCGTCATGACTGGTTTGGAATACAAATAAGACACTACAGCTTATTTTGCAGTGGAAGTCATAAAAAAACATATAAGGAACCACGAGGAGAAATATTCGAAATAAAAAAGAAACTTATATCAACCTTTCTGATCAGCGAGGTATAGGAAATCAATTCCATTTATATATATTTTAGGGGGCTCGACAAAAAAAGCGTCTTAGTTTCGTTAATCTTTCGCGAAATTATAACAGACAAATTTTAAATTATTTAGATTCGAATTAAATAAAATTGTGTGACAGTTTTACCACATCGTAAATATTAAAACTGTATATTGTCGGTATGACGTCTACAGATAATTTATAGACGATATAACTGTAGAGTGAGATATTTTTTTTAAAGGGAACTCTCATAATCTAAACATGGCGTAAAATAAGAATAAAAAGAATTTAATAGCACCGATATCCTCGATATTGATAACGTTTGCTAAATAAAAACGTTATATCTATGTAGTGACTGGTTAAAAGTAAAATAAGTCGCCATCTCTTAGTTTCCTGTGAGAGTCGTAACTGGTTAAGGGTAGCGCACAAGAAAGTGTACAGCAGCACTCTTTTGCGATACTATAAGACCAGCTATGATTTGAAAACCATCTGCTAAGCGTGAAGATTCTGCCATTATCCTCCCACGTGGGACGGCTTATACTTAACAATGGATGTAGTTAGGCTGATGAGTAAATGGAAATAATAATGAATTAAACACTGCGAACTTGAAACGAATGTAACTCGTATCAAAATAGCTGGCCCAACAGATACTGTTCTGCAAAAAAGCAATTCCTTGAAATTGATCGCAGCTCAGTTACTAGGTTTTAATTGTCTAAAAGCATCTTCCCATTTTTGTCTTTCTAGAGAAACCGATTTGCGACGTATTAGTTGGATGGTTTCAAAGTCTATTCCGGACATAAGTAGAAACTATTTTCGTGTTTCATATTTATGGTTGGCTGATAGCGAGTGACAATGTACTCGCAAATAATAAAGCCCTCCATATTTAAGTTTTTTTTGTATATTATACTGACATACTACCTATTTATAATCGTAGGTGAGTTGTGGCATGTTGTGTGGAGACAAGTATGGAGGTGGATGCATATTGGGGTGGCCTGTTTCGAAATCTGAACACTGATGGATGGCTGGTGGATGTCTGAATAAACAAGAGGCTTATTAATAATCCGCATGGTGACGGATTATATATAGAATTTGTTGCCACCACGTATTTTCCAGTGGAAATTTTAGAAAGAGGCTAAGGGAACAACGGTGTATTGAGCGCTCTCTTGCGAAACTCATAACAGTATTACTCTCAGTATTATGAGACGATGGCATTAACCTTCCTTCGTGGGGCGACCTATATCTATATCATAGAATGTAAGATAACATATTCTAAGTTCATTACCACACGTACATAATTTTGAATTTTTTATGACTTACCCATATATCTATTTCAGGTCCCGTATATCTCTTCCCTTCGAAGACTTCAGGAGCGGCATACGGCGGTGACCCGCACCACGTCGCTAACAATTCTCCAGCTGCATAATAGTTGCTGAACCCAAAATCTGCTATCTTGATATTCATATTTGCGTCCAGTAACAAATTTTCCGCCTACAGAAAAAAAAATTATAAGACTTGTACATTAAAAGTTCGACTGCACAGATGGCGTAGTGGTTAAGATATCGACCATTGTCGTGAGTTCGATTTCTACGTAGGGCAATAATTTGTGCGGTCTAACAAGTGTTGTTCTGACTGTGGGTGTAATTTGTCTACGTTTATTGCATGTTTGTAAAGTCACTCGCTATATAAGGATTATATCCTTAATGCAGGTTGGTGAATATTTCCTTAAGGTCTTTTTTTTAAAAAAAACTTTTTTAGGTGCTAATATTTATAACTAAATAACTTTAATATAATTTTATGTGGAAATGATGGTAGCAACGCTGAATGATGCGTTTTTACCACCTTTTTTGGACTATGCTGGCGCCTCACTCCGCCCCACTACCGTCTAAGGCGACGATAGGGCGCGGCGGTGTGGAGTACACACTTGTGGTGGGTTTCACACTTACTAGATACTTTGTTAAAATTGGTTGAAATCTATATATATAGTTACATGTATTATAGTGTTCTGTTCTGTAATCTCTTGTCTAACAAGCTATATAAAGCAAAGAGATGTAGTGTTTACCACACTGTGATTAATACGCGTTTTTTCTAAGGAGTCCCCAAAGTATAAGTAAACATCTAAGGCAATGTAAATAACACACATCTAACATTAATATTATATGTCATTTATATCACCTTACCTTTTTTTATTTTATTTAACAATAAAAAAATGTTTCCTAAAATCTAGGAGTCGAGCATAATACTAAAGTAAATAGAAATAAAGATTACATTTTAAATACACCTGTTTTAACTACAACTTGAACGTCACAAAGTATTCTAGAACTTGAAGCTGTGTATCTACATTTTGCCGAACTCAAATCCATCGTGATTTTGAGTTCATATTGACTCACCGGTAAGTGGCAAAATAATAACTACATTTATCATAAAGATAATCATTTTATTATGTACCTTCATTGACTATATAAACTCGTTTCTATTTCATTGATGCGTAGGTTTAATATATGGAATATGACATCATTCAAGGAAGAGGAAACTAAAACATGATTATGTGTTTAGGCGCGCGTTATCGCAGTATATGCCGTATATTATGGTTAAAAAGCAGTGCCAAATATCATGATAAGTTTCTCACTATTAGATTCAATAACTAATTTATTACTTAGCAGTCTATTTATATATCAAAATGGGTGATCGGAGTATTCCAGCGGAATATCTACATGCTTCGTAAAACAGTAAAAACCGTCGCCTTTGTTTTAGATTTTACTCCAGACTTGAACGATCCACATCCCATCGGAATGTGATATGGCGGCAAAGGGGACAACGCTTGTAAAATATGTATCCCGCGGAAAAATCTATCCCTTCGTGTTATGAACGCGGTCCTTCAAATATGGCCTAGAGCTCTATATTGAAAATAATTCACAGATTTACTCATGTTATTTTATGATTATGAAAGAATTTAATCACGCTTAATTTCTATAATTAATTAATTTGCAAAGAATATAGAATGCGTTATTTGATTATTATACACATTTAAACTTAAGAAATAAAATACGAACCAAAACAGCAATTACGAACAATAAACAAAGAACATATTTTAATATCTGGCTGTGATTTTTTGTTTCTTTATACTTTTCGTAAATATTAAAGGATTAAATTAAAATGTATTGTAATTATTACGAAAAAATAATTTTACCTCAAAATTACACGAATTATTATTTATTATGAAAAAAGAAAATAATATTGACGAATAAGTTTATGGAATTTGAAATTTAAAAAAAAAATACATTTCTGCTCATATAACGTAACGGTTAATTCTATTATGTAGATATTTCCTTTAAATTAAATAACTTAATTACATAATTACAAAGTACGAATGAGTAAATATTTAAAATAGAAGGTTAAAAATGATTTGTTTGTTCCGCAAAATTTTAAATTCCTTATACTAACGGAAGGAACTGATAAAAGCTTATATTAGATTTTAGAAATTATAACCGTAAAGATTTTATTGCGGAGGCAAAATTGATTTAAACTGTACCTATATTAAGCTTTATTAGGCTATGTGGTGATAGATTAAGAATACAATTCACCACCTTAGTGTCGTAAAATACTACTGAGGGATATTATATATAACATAATTGTAAAAGAAACTAACCTCAAAATAAAGCCCTATTACAACCTTTCTGACCAGCACGATAAAGTAGAACGAGAACACATATTAACTAAGATGACATAGTGGGCAAAGTTAATTTAAATATACATATATATAGTCTTATTATTCTTCGATATTACTAATAATTCATATATAGTTCTTATAGTAAATTGTTGGGTTGGAATCAGCTTTTTAAATAAAACTAAATATGGACAGCGTTGCTTGCGTTCCGTCATGAATCATCATTCATCGTATGTTAAAGAAAACAAAGGTGTGTATATAAGAATAATTACGTATTAGGAAATAATAAGTATAGCTATGTTCACTATATGACGACACAAAGGGCATTAGACGATCGTGCTGGACTGGAAACTTCTTCACAAAAGAGAAAACTCTTATAATACCACGCTCGTCAAACAAATAATTATAGGGTTTATTTCGAGATTTCTTTTCTTGTCTACCTCTGTACCAAATTTCATCAAAACCTGTTAAACGGTTTAGACGTGACAGCGTAACAGACAGACACAGTTACTTGCACATTTATAATATTTAATATATTGTAGGGATTAAATCATACATTAATACTACTATTTCGACTTTTTTTATGAAAATAATTTTATATATACCTTGAGATCTCTGTGAACGATGCGCCTTTCATGACAATACTCCACGGCGGAGAGGATCTGCCAGAATTTGCGACGTGCTGCTTGCTCAGCCATGCGGCCATAACGTGCTATATAATCTGTAAGCAAAGAAAAATAATTGATTCAATACAATAAACAAAGTTCCAATGTCGGTTAAATACAATGCAACTGACATCCAAATAGATAATTGGAAAAAGAAAACTACGTTCTACCGACGACTTACACAAGTCGACCAAGATGGCTCAGTGAATACGCATGGAGGGGAAATACAGTCAGTTATGCAACTTCACACCACCCTTCCGTCCCACCGGATAGTTGGGCTGGGGGTGGCCAGAACATAAACCGCCATAAAAAATTGTTGCCTATCGTAAATACGTTAGTGTAGTAGTGTTTCTTTTTATTTTTTAAAAGTAAACACTCGCCGTAAGAAAATATCTGTGTTTTCTTTGCAATAGAAAAACATAAAATCAACGATTACAAATTATCCTATAAATATATTGCACTCACAAAATTCGATGAAAACGAAGTTCGCTACTTCGGATAGTACGATATCAAGGCATTAAATGGTCTGCCAAGGCATTAAATGGTCTGCCAATACATTTTTTTTACGTTGCGTAAAATAAGTGCAATTTGTACTCAGTAATAATTAAGCTGTGACAAACATATGATTATGACAAACCACTTTCATGATAAAGGATGGAAATGCAAATTTAATTCTAAAACTCTGCCCAAGCACTAAGGATGTCCGTGTATATGAAACTGCTAAGCTGCAAAACGGTATGACCAATCATTACTAAAATTTTGCAGATAATTCTTTTTTTATGGTATACGTGCGACTCACGTTTTATTTATGTAAAAAAGAAATAATACGAAACCGTCATTCAACTACTGATAATTAAAGACGAAGAAATGTGAAATATCCACTCAAACCTTTTATTTTTTTAAATTCTCTTAAAAATATTTCTTATTTTCAAAATAATTTATCTTATTGTTGGCATTTGAAAATGTTGTAAAGCTGGGACGTTCACTTAGTTAAGTATAAATGTTTTTCTTTTACAGAGTACATAATAGAATACAATAAATCCATCATTACACTTGATTGGAATTCCAAACTACGTACATTCTTACTGAACCCTCTTTGGAGACGTTTTTATAATAACATGAAAATGTGTGAAAACCTTTAATAAATATTTGTTCTTATAGTGTGCACGCTTGCATTTATACTATAGAAGTTTTAGGGCGAAATGCAACACATAAATTTGCCAATGTTAACATTAGCGATCACGCTATAGTGGGCGAGCCTAATACCACCTAGCAGACACAATTTAAACACTACTACCGAGACTTTTATATCTTCGAAACTTTTTAACGACGTAATCGGTATTGGAACTCACTACAAATAAGCGGATGTTTATGTCACTAGGCAAATAAAACAGTGTAAAAAAACGTTTTGACGTTCTATTATTTTTTTAACTTAAATAGTTTAACAATTAGACGTTATGAACTGTATTAATGAATAAGAAAAATATTAATATTATTATATACGACAGAAGTATAGGATACCTTTAAGATTATGAGAGTGTGACCCATTTTTAAGTATGTGAAGTTCACCAGCTTGTACTTGACCAGAATTGGGTACAATGACCGAAATTTTAGAGATAAATCGAACTCGATATGATTCATCGTGTATTAAGGTATCGTTATTTTTACGTGAAACAGCTACTACCATTTTCCTAGAAAAACGTACTATCGAATTTACATTTCTGAGCAAAAAACTTTGCTACTTAAAACAAAATATGTAATCTAAATTATTGTTAATACCATAATGTTAACAAATTACGTTACTACTCGCTTACGTTATATTTTTATCACAAAATATGTAGGTACAAAATAAAGCATTTCCAAGATAGCTGGCCTTAAGATAGTTCACCAATATTATTATATTGGCGAACAATAGTTTACATATAAGTTGTTTATTTTGGTAATTGCGCGTTATTTTATTATCACGAATCAACTTTGATAACATTCAATATAAAAACTCTTCGAATGTTGATAGGCAAATGCACTCAAAATTTATCGAAAAAACCGGTTCTCGCACATTCATCTCACAAGTTTAAATGTACATATGGTTTATAGCTTTATAGTATCACACTTGGAAGGTAAATGTAGATGTATTCTATGAAATACAACTATATTACACCTATATTAACGAATCTATTGACGTCAACCCGAACAGAGTTCATAACTGCGTGCTACTGAAAATTTCTTGACCTACCAATGTTATCTATATACCTACATATTATCTATATAAGCCTACTGATATCTATAGACGAATTATTTACGTCATATAGATAAGGACTAGTATCACGTGCCAAATTTACATTCTTTTGTTGTAGGTACAGGAAAAAAAAATACAACTTGACGGATTTTATTATTGTTAAAGTTACACGTGAATATGAACAAAATTAGTTTATCCGTTCAGGAATGAAAACACCTGACGCAGGTGTGGAATTCCATACAATATATACAGTGCCGTAATTTTTTAAGTAATTATATTTAATTCGTATAATAAATTGAAAACCACATTGCCTGTCACTTTCATATTTGTGTTATCACAAATATGAGTTCAAGAACTTTGCCTGGCAGATGGCAATAAGCCCGCCTTTAAGTGACACTAAAATTTTTGGATTCCAACTTGGATATGAGTGGAGATATGCATGCCGTGGGTTACAATATTAGCTGAGATTTTAAGAATCGCTTCTTGGAACGAAAGCGCTATTGTATCATCAGACTTTTTTCCGCAATATACAAAACTTATTCGTGCAGGTATTGAATAAAAACTCGAAGGTGTTTGAAAATATATCCTACGAACAGTAAGCTGAGCTTCTGAT
Organism: Lymantria monacha; assembly: GCA_905163515.2. Taxonomy (NCBI): domain Eukaryota; kingdom Metazoa; phylum Arthropoda; class Insecta; order Lepidoptera; family Erebidae; genus Lymantria; species Lymantria monacha. The sequence goes on along the minus strand of LR991094.1, from coordinate 17,683,784 downwards.
AATCATAAAAGTCTAGAATGGTCGATATAGACAGTTAGCAATCAAACATCTTATTTATCTTTAGAATGCCGTTATCTCTTTAGATTGTAGAGTTTAAATAACTATCGCTCCATTTAAGAATATTCTGCCGAATATAGTTAAATTAGAAAGTCTACCGTAATATGGTATCCTAATAAAGACTAGGTAAACATTTTAATATTATTGTAACACTTTGAATTTCCGTGTGGTGACGAATTAAGTATACAATTCACCACCCCCTATCTTAGCCGTGGGATGTAAAACACGATTAAGGGATATAATATGCATATGGCATCTGTGCTAGAGAAGGAAAACTCGAAATAAAACCCTATACCAACGCATCTGACCAGTGTGGTATAGTAGGTCTATTTCCCTCCCATTGTGAAGGAGGCCCGAGCCCAACAATGGGACGTATGGAGGCTGAAATGATGTTTTTTTTTTTGGCGGTGGGCTACGGAACGGTCACGCCCCGCTAATCCGTCCGGGGCGACAGGAGAAGCGGCGCTCGACCCCGTTGACCCGCCCTACAATATACCTCTCTACGCATTGCGGGTGGGCCACTGGTACGCGTTCTTTTCTTCAGTGGCCCATCCGGTCTACCCTCACGGGTATCCTCTCGGGTCGACGCCCTGCCATCTCGACTAATATTATGTCTCGATGTCAGGGCGTCGTCTTCACGCGGTGGCCTCTCTCCAAGGGTGACCAGACTAATCCCCGGTCCGGTCACCCGCTGCCTCGGCTAGGGCGGCATAAGGCGGAGGTATTCTCGCCTTCGCCGCCCCAGTCGCCGGCGGCAGCGCGAATCCTCGAAGAGGAGATCCTCCCGGATTCGCCCCGCCGCTTCCTTCTGCAAGATGACGCTCTCGCAGAAGGCGGCGACCGCGTCCCAATTCCTCTCACTGTCGACCATCGCTTTCACGACGGCCAGCAGCGAGAGGTGAAATGATGATGATGATGAACACTTTAAATTGGGCTTGGTTAAGCAGAAAAGATGCAACCAATAATATGTCATATAATATAGTAAGAATCTACAAATCGAATTTTATATACGCACAAAAGATCAAAGCAGTCTCACAACATTCACCCAACAAACTTCTATTATACTAAATATACCAACATACATTTAAAATGCATTAAAACATAATATACATAACAATACAATTTAAATCTACATACTTTTAAAATAATGATAATTTAGTGTTATCTTTAGTAACTCCCCAATTTTGTATTCTTCTGCCTGTTTGTTTTATATTCATTACTAAATTTCAAATCGTATTTACTCAAAAGTAAAATAATGTTGGTTGGATCTTTTCTGCTTAACATGGTCCAATTAGTATTCGAAATATGTGCCTAAATACTTTTTAGCGATTGAATTTACGTACTTACTTAGTTTTACATATACATACATACATATCATCACGCCATATCCCTTGCAAGGTGAGCAGAGAGAACAGAGTACCAGAGAACTCTATCCTTGCATACTTTACTCGCTTCCTCAACATTCATAATTCTCTTCATACACGCTCGCCGGTTTCGGAGACTCTTGACTCTACCTTCCTTCAGTACGTGACCAATCTGGTCTAGGTCGGTGGCTACATCCTTAGTTTTAAAATTTAATAATATATGTAAGACACTACTACTACTTTTAAGAATGTGACATTCAGAATATATAAAACCTGTATGAATGTAAATTAAAATTGGACTGTATAATGTTTTGTCGTTTTAGCCACCGTGACGTTAAAGGGCAAACTTCATGACTGGTAAATTAACACGCATCCTATTTTTAGATATCATGACGTTTATGCTTTGGTAATGCAAATGTCAAACAGTACGGATCTACGACAAAGTTATTGATTGTTTCCATTTTAACGTGTTTAATTATAGAACTGATTACGATCTTATTAAATAACAAAAATGACCGTAATTAAAAGAAATAAACAAATAACATTATAAGTAATATGTGCATATTATCAACTTAATTATTATTAAGTCAATACTCCTTGTTAATAATAAATAGTCTTTAACAAATTATTAAAAATACTATTGTTGATATTTATTATTTGATACAAAGCACTACTAAATGATGTCTTTCGATATCTAATATAAAATAGAACAGACGTAGTAAGAATAAGAATACTACATAATAGTAATAATAAGAATACAAACATGGCCATATTATTTTTCCGTTATAGAGGTTTGTGCAACAATTGGATGTGGACTAATAGTAAGTATATATCCCAAATATAGTAAAGAAAAAAAATACTTATAGAGTGCCTATATAACCTGTCATACTTTATGAGGTGACGGCGGTTTAGGAATATATGCCAATATCCTCCTGACTCTCGTGTAGCAGTTGTTAACGAAAGATTATAAGAAGAATGTACAGTAGGCCTCTCACAGAAAATTCATAACACCAACTTCAGACGCCAACCCGACGAACAAGCGTAGCGATTTTGACATTATCCCTATTAGAGCGGTCTATGTTTGCATCGAAGACAAGGACTTGATATCGGTTCTCCGTCCCTTTATTGATAAAGATTTAAATATACGGGTTGCACGCCATACCTTCCCTCGCTCCAGGCAGTTTGGTTGGATCTGACCAGACCTTATCTGTTCCCAAAAAAACAAAAAGGACTGGTCTATGTAAAGCATTAGAGTTCGATAGGCTGATGGGGTGAATGTTGGATACAATGTATGAAATGATTTATTATGCCTGTGTCTATTTTAAGTGCTTCACGTTTTCAAGTTTATTATAATTTAATAATGCACTTTTCTGTAAAAAAATTGTTATAAAAAAATATGATTCTCTTTTTAAAGAACGTGGATTGACGACGCAATGATCACAGTAGGATTTCGGGGTACGTAGTCAGCTGTGCGCGAAATTACTTCGCTTCCCCACCCGTTACCCCTACTGCCGTCAGCGACACCCTACCCATGACGTCACAACAAGCCTGCTTACGTCATACACAAAGCGGCTACGAACTTACGAAAAGGCTTTATCGATTTAGAGGTTATTACGTTATATTTTTATGTGCGTTAGGAAAGTAAAATTTAATGTACCTACACTTTAATAAACACGAATATGTATTTTAATCTAAGTTTATGTATTCTTAAATCTTAAACTAGGTCATAAAATGTGTGACTTAAGTTCTATACCAGTATAGATAGATCCTTACTAAAAATATATCCAATTAGTATATTTTTCTCGAACTAAGAATGACATGCATCTATACTTTTTACCATTTCCGTGGTTGCTATATGGTGGCTAATAGACAGACAATATCAAAACAAAAAAAAAAGAAAATACTTAGGAAACCTTTATTCCAACTCTTTTACACAGTATGATATGATAGGCTCTCGAGAAAAGTCGTAAGGACATATATAGTAGACTGGGCCAAAAAAACGAACAATTTTTTTATTAACGGTACTGTGAAAATATTGTTCATGATGACAAAAGAAAATTATTCTGAAAACTTGAGCCCTTAATATTAATATTAAGAGGTGCATCATTATGATTATCGATTTTTGAACAGCTACTGAATTTTTCACACAAAATTCGGACAAATTTCGGACATCATGAATTTTAAAAAAATTTCCATTTCATATCTTTGAAGGAAATTAAATTCCCTACAAAAAAGCTCTCTTAATAAATTAACGTAGGACGAGCCGTTCCCTTGTAATCAAGCCTTAAACATTGATATATTTTTTTAATTTGGATTCTGGATTTTTTTAACCACTATAAATATCAATATTTTTATATATAAGGAGTGAATTTGTTAAAAAATGTTAGCTAGCTTTAAAACCGTAATAATAAGCTCAATAATACAGTTCATATGAAACAAGACCGTTTAAATCCAGCTACACATTCAGATGTGCGTTGACTAACAGGATGCTCGTGATACATGTAGTAATAGTTCCGTATATTGAATCATACTTTAACCACACATAGATACGATAATGATTCCACTGGCACTTCCTAGATTTCATCATAATCATCATCTCAGCTCATATGTCACACCGTTGGGCTCGAGCCTCCTCTATAATAAGAGGGAAATTGACCTACTACACCACGCTGGTCAGACGTGTTGGTATAGGGTTTTGTTTCGAGTTTACCTTCTCTTGCATAGATGTTAATATGCGTTTTATATCCCATAGTCGTCTCGTACGATCATCCCAAGGGCAAGATATGGGGTGATGAATTGTATTCTTCCTAGATTTATTTCATAATATTTTTCTACCATCCAACCATCCATCAACGTATTGACTGCCAGTAATACACTCGTTTTTGCCCACGGCTTCACCCACAGAAAAAGAAGCTTTTTCCAAAGATGTATCATCTTAAGGGACCACTGTGTTAAGCCAGGAAATGGTCTATCTATGTGTCAACTTGCATCCAATACCTGTTCAACGCTTTACGTTTCATCGAGTAACAAACATCCAAACATCTTAACAAACTTTCACTTTTATAATAATAGTAGGAAGAACCTATAGCAAATCGTCTGACCAGATCAATTGTCCTCCTATTATGAGGTCTCCTATTTGAGTCTCGAGCCCAGCAGTAGCACTTATATGAGTTGAGATGAAGATGATGATTGTACAGATGCTCCTCCAGAGAGCGATAATGCCGGCGTCGACTAGAGTGGATGGTGGGCCACTGAAGAAAAAGATCGCATTCCAATGACTCACTCGCACGGCGTCGAGACGTACACTACCGTCCAAAAGTTTGGAAGCAGCAAGGTAAAATCGAATAAAACCAAACTAAGTCATTTAAATTTAAATGTATTGATAAAAAAATAAAGAACAAACAGAAACTAACTTAAACAAAATAAAAAAATAATATACAATGGTAAATTAGATTAAATTTTAGCTTCATCAAAGTGTCCACCTTTCTCCTTTATAATCTTCTCACATATTCTGGGCATTCTATTAATCAATTTTTTAAAATAATCTTTATCTAATTTGTTCCATTCGTTCTCTAATAGCTGCCACAAATGTTCTGAGCTCGTAGGACAACGACTTTTCACCCTCCTGTCAAGTTCATCCCAAACAAGTTCAATGGGAGAAAGATCAGGGGATTGAGATGGCCATTGCATGATGTTTAAAATGTTTTCAGCTTTTTTCTTGTTTAAAAAGTTCTGGCACAATTTAGACGAATGCTTAGGATCATTATCCTGTTGAAAAATGAATCCAGAACCAATGAGACTTAGTCCACTGGGTATGGCAGAATCTTGGAGAATTTTTAAATAGCCTTCCTTGTTTAATTTTCCGGTTATCCTCACAAGATTGCCGGGTTTACTGTTGCCAAAACACCCCCAAACCATGACATTACCACCACCATGTTTGATGGTAGGCACTGTACATGCCTCTGAAGCCCTCTCTTCTTTTGACCGGCGTACAAAGACACGTCTATTGGATCCGAAAATCTGAAATTTTGATTCGTCACTCCAAAGGACATTTTCCCATTGTTCTATAGTCCAGTTTTTATGCGCTTTTGCCCATTCTAGTCTATTTTTCTTATGTCGATTTGTTAGTTTGGGTTTTTTAGCAGCAACACATCCTCTTAATCCCGCAGACAGTAAGCGTCTTTTAACAGTAGTTGTTGAAATGGGTGTTTCTCGCGTATCATTCAGAGCTGCAGTGATCTGTGGTGCAGTTAAGCGTCGATTCCGTTTAGAAAGAACTCTAATGAAGTTGTCCTCTTGATTTGTTGTGGATTTGGGCCTACCAGATCTCTTTCTATCTTCATTTTTCCCCGTTTCTTGTTTTCTAGCAAGGGTATAGTGGACACCTTTACAAGAAATGCCGAGCCTTTCTGCGATTTGACGTTCACTGTATCCTTCCTCGCGTAGAGTGCAAATAGCGCTTCGCTGTTCAAGCGTGATTTGCTTGCGTTTTGCCATTTTCAGAAGAAAAAATACGGTCAAAGTAGTAGCCGATATCTTTCGAATACAGACAATGTTAATATCACAACTTTCACGTGCCAATGCTCAAGTGCGACTGAATAAGGTCTAAAAAAGTTAAAACCAGCAAACATTATCAATAAAACTACACCATTGCATAGGATAAAGTAGCCGACGGATTAAGTCATAAAACACGTGTTTCGTCAATATTAAGGAATTCCATAAAACTTGATGAATGTAGGATAATAATCCTTTTGTGTTTGTGTAGACAGTCGTAAAAGGTTGTAAAACTTAAGATTATTGCTAATTTTTACCGCTATTAGTCGGCATTTATTTGTTTTGTTTGAAAACAGGTGTGCTTCCAAACTTTTGGACGGTAGTGTATATGTAGGGCGGGTCTACGGGGTCGTGCGCCGCTTCTCTGTCGCCCCGGGCGGATTAGCGGGGCGAGACGTACCGTAGCTCAGAGCCAAAAAAAAAGCGATAATGCCATATTCGCTACAACTATTATTGCCTATTCTCTTAAGAATCCTACAGCTGGTATGTACGACTGCAATTGACTAAAATTGATCTTGAAATATTGATGTCTCTAGAGTAAGTATATATTCAACACAAATTTGTTTACCTCATTCTTTGACTATGTACTATATTAGGGTTGTTAATAGTACGACCATAAATATACTTATATACGTGTGAATCATATGAAAATGTATTATCAAATAAAACTTACCAAATATTTCTCCTTTACTTGCATATTCAGATACTATATAGATCATGTTTTTCGTCTCCATGACCTAAAACAAAAAAAAAACAACATTTATAAGATGACATTTTATAGTTTTTATAGTTTTTAGTGGTAGGACCACGCTGTTGATAGTTTTATGTCTACAGCCGCGGGCTGGTCAATCCGGGATAGCCACACTCTCGCAAAAGATCAACGTCTAAACAATGGCAATGTGTTTCGTTCGGTAAGCGAGAGAGCCGAAAGCTCAACTGGGTTTGGAGTTTATATTGGTAGGCAGTGGCCTTGCTATATCCTTGGTGTTGCAAAGGTCCATGGGCAGCAGTGACACTTACCATCAGGTGTGCTGCTTGCTCATTTACCACCAAAAGCAATAAAAAAATAATAGTCTGCAGTAGCTGATGTAAAATAAAATCTAAATTCATTAAAATTGATTGCTACGTTCACTAACACTCGCATATGAAACCTGCAGTCGATCAAAAAATGAATTTAGTTTCCTAAATATTATTTAATCATCATCATCACAGCCCATAAATGTCCCACTGTTGGCTTGGGCCTCCTCCGTAATGGGAGGGAAATTAGCCTACTATACCGCGCTGGTCAGGCGTGTTGATTGTTGTGTTGGTTTTAATATTATTTAATAGAAAATAGACTTAGTAAAAAAGTTTTGTATAAAACCTATATCATATTCGACAGCCCTTACGTAGACATTTCTAGTAATAAGATTTCTTATTTAATTATTCATTTAACTAATTACAGTTAGCTATCACAATAAAAAGCGAGAACTTTTTCATAATATACATTTATTAGAGATTCATACATTATTATTTATTATACACATTATTATATATTATGTATGTGCATACATATGAATATTAGTATGTAAATATCTATTTAAGAAATTTCTTTCTTTTTAACACAACGTCTTACTACAGTCTTTTTTTGTTTTAATAACTAATGATCTTTTAGTTGTACAATTAATGGCTCCTATTGCATAAAATATTTTTTAAAGCATGATATAAACGATGCCATTTAGATACCAGTATCTAAAAAAGTAAATAATAAAAGTGTTTTTTGCTAGGCTACGGTCTCGAAACATCCCGCCCATGGCGTCCGGGGCAACGGAAAGGCGGCGTGCGGCCTCATAACTAACCGTGTTCCCTCCCTCATAACCATAGGACGGACCACTGGTACTGCTTCCTTGACATCCGTGGCCGGCCCAGCGAGACATTTTCGCTTGAAATAATTATTGTAGAAAGTTACCTCTTGTGTGCACCTGATGCCACACTATTTACGACTGTAGTACCTATAACGCTTTTTATAAATATAAAGCTTTTAACCGCTTATAATTAAACTACCTAGTTCGTGAACTGGTAACTTTTTATACTGTGGGAGCTGCAAGCCGTAGGTTTTGGCGCTATAATGCAAGACTTTCAATAGTGTAATTTTCTTTAGAAAACATTTTTCAGCTCGCCATCGTATTTACCCCGCTCTTATATTTAGAGTCAACGCAATATATCGTGTTCCTCCACACAATCCTTTCAGGTATACTCTCTGTGTTCATTCCCTTTATAACCACGTCATGCTTTATAAATTCCATCGATGTCATCTCCAGCTTTTCCTTACCCTAAAGAGTTAAACATTCAAACTTGAAACTTTACTCAGAAGCCTACTTTCATCCCGTTTCATCACATATCCATACCACATCAGACGTTCACTCTAACTTTTCCGTTACTGGCGCAACTTTCTCTTATACTTTCATTACTAATTTTATCCATTCTCACCATAAATGGAAAATATTTAATAGCTATTAGTGATAAATTTGAAACCTCATCAATTGAGATTGCGTTAAAAGTATACTTAAAAAGTATGAAATTTTGTAGAGGTCACGAATACTACAAAATTTACATATTACTGGGTGTGGTATATATCAGTTAAAAGCTCTACATCAATCAATGCCAAATCCAGTCCATAACATAAATCAAGTCTAGTCAATCATTCCAATACTGAAAGTGTAAGATCTGCTCTACCGCCCCACTTTCAAACCGTACTTCAAATGTTGATTTAGCTCTGCCTTTCCCCTTAGATATGTACCCTATTATGTGGGTGATTAAGAATAGAATATATTACCACCCCTTATTATTGTGGGAGTTGTAAAAGTCAACTTAGGGGGTCACCAAGAGGCAGCAGTCTCCTGGTATAATGATAGCATCTACTGCTGTCGCCGACCCGAGTGCCAATTGTAGCCATTACGGCAATATAACCACCAGTATCATGTATTTTATCATTAGAATACTTGGATAACTACATTATCTTACTAAAGATTATTATTAACAATTATATTAGCGGCGACTTTTTAGACTAAAAACATTTTCTGAATCATCAGCATCATCTCAGCTCATATACATCCTACTGCTGGAATCGAGCTTCCTCTACATAGGAGGAAAATCGTTCTAACTATATCACGCTGGACAGACGGATTGGTATATGGTTTTATTTACAGTTTTCGTTCTTGCTTAGATGTTATATGCATATAGCCTTTGGTCGTAACTTTTATGACACCCATAAGCACGAAAGGGGGTGGAGAATCGTATTCTTACTCCCTCACCACACTTTTCGGTTTTCCGTGTGAATTATAATTATTCATGGATTAATATTAATCCATTAATCGATTGCTCTCTGATTACAGATTATTCTTGACAATTGGGAGGGACGACTGAACATCTTTGAAAGCATTTTATAGAATGCTCAGATATAAAGCTTTTCGTGATCGTCCTCGAGACCTCGGCGTAGCATTTTATTACTCCATTTGGACTCCCAATCGATAACGATACCATGTAGACCACTCCCTATTCCTATAGATAAGCTATCGCTTCTTCAGATTAGTTAGATATTACTGAAGTACAGACTAATTATTTATGAATTAATTAGTCGAGGTTGTTTGACGATGTATCAATGATTTATTTATTAGGTATTTTAAAAATTATAATTTCGATTCACACAGATTTGCCGCAATTATTTTGCACTTCAATATTTAATCTAATTTTTATAATTCAACATTTCTATGAATTCCTACTAAGTAATTATTTTATGGTAAACTATTATTTTAACATTAAAAGACCCCAGCAAAAACTATACACTGTTAAAATTCAGTTATCCAAAGTAGAAATAAGCAATAGTTATTTGTTTCTACTTTGGATAACTGACCTATACTCATGTATATTTTTATCAAACAAATCTACTTTATTGAGCTATTGAACTATACAGTAGATGCCTTTAACAATATTGTTAATTTAACCTTTTAAACCACTTTAATATATAACTATAAATATTTTACATTTTGGAACGAAGTTCCCTATCGCGCGTTGCGAAAGGAGGCTAGACGGAAAAAATTAAGACCAAAAGTTGTAACGACACTTTTTGCTATAGTTGTAAGCCATGCGGCGTGCGCGTTTCTCTCTCTCTATCTCTCTCTTAGAAAGCAAGCCAGTTATTTTTTTACCACTATTGAGAATAGATAGTTGAAAAAGAAGTCTTTAATACATAGATACGAATATATTTTTAAGCAAACGGATTCATAAAAATGTGAATGAGATAATAAAATGGATGGATTCAAAAAGTTTAATAATCCTATTGAACATTGACTGTTTTTTGTGATCCAATCAGAAAGAACACGTAACTTTATCTTTGCAATCTGACAACGTGCTGTAACGGAGTAAGAATACAATGGCCAGGACTCCTTCCTTTCTCGTGGGTATTATAAAAATCGATTAGGTAGTAGTAGTATCGAGTAAGCAGAAAATATTACTGAGTAAAATTCGAAATAAAACCAAACTGTCCGGCCAGCGTGATATAGTAGACTTAATTTACCTCTGACCTGGAAAAGGCTTTTGCCCAATATTAGGTCACATACAGGCTGAGTTGAAAAACCAGGCAACAGTGAGTTTATAAGAATCGTCTAACCATATCCTATCCTTACTAATATTATAAATGCGAAAGTAACTCTGTCTGTCGCTCTTTCCCACCAAAACTACTGAACCGATCTAAACGAACTTTGGTACACAGATAGTGTAGTACCTGACAAAGGACATAGGCTACTTTTTAATGCAAAAAAGGGTTGTAAAGGGGGATGAAACGTTAAGGGGTAAAATAAAAACCCTTAAGGGGTAAAATAAAAATAGGGGATGAAAAACTTTAGGATAGTAACCATTTACGCGGGCGAAGCCGCGGGAAGAAGCTAGTTAACAATATATTCATGACTATATAATAAATGTGTATATTATTTAATATAATATACACTCATTTTTTTATTATTAGAAGGAAAATAATATTCATAGAAGTTACCTTGTAAAAGCGTTGGCGATTAAGTAATGTTTTTTACGAATTTTGTAAACAGGTTAACGTAATCTTGTAATTTGTTTTTTAGTATATTTGGCTTCAACAAAACATTTTAATATAAAATTATTAATAAATTTTTGATATCTACCAAGCATCCTAGACGCCGTATCACAATAAGATTTTTTTTAGAACATATAAATTGTTGTGAAGTTTAACTTGAGTTGGTCAATCTGTTCAAAGTCGTTCTTGGTTTAATTATTATTTTATGGCATAATTAATTTTTAAACACACTAACAAAATAATTTATAAAACAATATATTGTTAAAATTTAAACGTTATACATACATATTCATGGCTCGACCGTATCAAGCTATTAAAAAAAATAATGTAGTTATATACTTTTACGAATAAATTCACTGTATGGTGATGGTGACGGGTTAAAAATGTAATGTGCCGCCATCCCTAATTTGTCCATAGAAAATGTTAAAAAAAAATATAATAAGAAACTAAGGTATCACCAGAAGAATGATTCTACTGGAAAACTTATAGCACCAACTGTGACCCACCTGTCAGACGTAACGATTACAGTATTGTACCCTCTTTGTGAGACGTAAGTCCAACAGGGAAGATTAAATGGACTTATAGATGATGGATAGATGGAAAAATTACAAAAAGCAAATATGTTTGTCTATAGAAAAGGCAACATCCTGAACTAAGGAAATAATCTTGGTATTGCCGGAGACTTTACAAACATTATAAATTAACAGACACCACCCCGGACACGTTACAACAATTTGTGGATCATCCAACACCGTACCGCGTGAGGACGACGCCGTGACGTTTAGACTTGAGTCGAGATACAGAGCGTCGACTCGAGAGGATACCCGTGAGGATAGACAGCTGGGTGGGCCACCGAAGTCAAAAATCGGAGCCCGGTGGCCCACTCGCTCGGCGTCCATAGGTTCATGAAAGGCCGGCTATGGGGTCGCATGCCATGGCCACCGAAGTCAAAGATCGGGTACCGGTGGCCCGCTCGCACGGCGAAGAGAGGAGTTTTACGGTGGGTCTATGGGGTCACGCGCCGCCTTTCCGTCACCCCGGACCGATTTGGCGGGGCGAGACGCATCCATAGTCCACCAAAAAAAAAAAAAAAAAATGGTGTCGCACGCCATCCTTTCTGTCGCTCCGGGCGGAATTAACAGAGTGTGCGCACATCATAACCCGCCGCCAAAAAAAAGGAAGAGATATAATATAGAGGTAAATTAAACATTTTAAATTAAATTAAATAAATGAATAATGTGCGTTCAGTTATTAGGAATATAATAAATACTTAATTAACTCGTCAGATCACGTGCCTCGCGCTGTTGTTCAAGTATTTACCGACATTCGTATCCGGCCGGTAAAACGAGATTACATCCATAATATTCAATCTCCGTATCCATATCGAGTCTATATTTCGTAGAATGTTAAGACACCGCTTTATTATGTTTCGGCATGTCGGGCTTCCACGCGGTAAGGCAGTGAGAATAAATGTCACCAGTCCTTGATATCTTTTGAAAGATTTTATATGCAAACAAAAAAAAACGTAAGCAGACAATATCAAAGCAGGAACAGTGGTACTTTTAAGAACTGTAAAACTACTTTACAAATGTGTTTTTTTTTTTCCCATGGTGTACATGGTGCTTCACTGGATTTCCGAGGCTCAAAACTCGGTATAATGGAGAGCATTGTGGTTCCTGGTTTACAGAATTAACAGTGGCGGGAATGTGGGAGTAACAGTGGTGGAATTCGTTTCAAAATAAATATAAATGATGGAAATAATAATGGTATACTCTTCTTTCATTTTAATCTTGCATATCTTGTTCATACTAAAATTATTGTTTGTACTAAAATTAAAAACGAAAGAAAAGAATTTATGTTAAAAAATGTACATATATTATATACCTAATGATTTGTTTTATTTATACAAAGACTTACAGTTTACACTTAAAATGTTTTCTTATTTGTAATGAAGTTTAAAACATTAACATTTAAAACAAATTATTGTTTTATAGTAAGCGAAGACGTTAAATTAATTAACTAATCTACTCATTAAGTTGTAGTCCTATATATAAACTTCCCTATTTTTACATATACATACGTACACAAGTTGATTTCTTTATGTGTACGTAATTGACTGATGAAAAAAATTCAAACTGGACATTTATTACATGCTTCTTTTAAGTAGATCTCGATTATTACGTTATTTTATACTATTATAATACGTTATTTTATAATAGTTAAATTTATTCGTCATTGTAAATTCAGCATTTCACCGCTGCTGGATCTAGACTTCACTAATGAGACTAATCGCGTAATAGCAACGCTTAGCAGGCGTATTGGCAAAAATATTGGAGTGTTATACGTTTCTCAAGATAGATCTTCTGTCCACTCTCCTGATGAAACCCTTAACCTATTTTTACGATTGCAATGGGAAAGTAAGAAGAGATGGCGACTATTTTATTCTTATCCCATTGCTACATGGATAGCGAATTTATTGTACAATTAATAAAATAGCACAATTTACATTTGAAAATGATTTTATACCAAGCCTAAGTTTTCACGATTACTTATAATCAGCAGTGCAATTAAATTTTATTGAAACAGAACAAGATATAAACGAGGATAAACCTAAAATATTTAAAATGAAATATATTATCTGAATATACAACCAGTGGAAACCTGTCACAATTGAACAAAATTATGACCATGTCAATGTCACTTAGCGAAGAAGATTTGCATAAAGCGGAACATAAACGAAATTATATCTACTCAAAACATTTATAAGTTCTAAGTACAGGTTTGACTAGTTTAAAAAAAATAATAATTATATGGCCATCTAACATTTTAGTTTCCTCTAGTGGTAAACAAACCTAAAATATATTAAGACGCCAATATATACATTGAATAAATAAGATTTGCCATCATTAATTGCTATTAAACTATTCACTAAATAAAAGTAATCCATTTGAAATAAAAATAATTTTACCAATTCTATCGCGTTTGTATTTTATTCTTAAGTTCCCGACGTTTCACACACTTTACAGTGATCATGGTCACGGGAGGACTTGGGTGTCTTACGTCCAAAATTGAAATTGAGAAAAAGTAATCCATTTAATATTCATTGTGATCACGAGGTATTACGAACATTTCCAAAACTGCCAAATAATTTTGTAAAAAGCGAATTATAGGTTAAGTAAGCATTTATTTTTGTAATCTGCAAACTGATTTTAATTAATGTAAACTTTCAAAGCACACAAAATCATTAAATAACACCCAAAATGGGTATTTGCGTACTTTTGAAAAATAAAAATTGATAACATTATAAGGTGAGTGTACACATAACACACATAAGGTGGAGTCAAGAGTGTCCGAAACCGGCGAGCGTGTATGAAGAGAATTATGAATGTTGAGGAAGCAAGTGAAGTATACAAGGATAGAATTCTCTGGCACTCTGTTCTCTGCCTACCCTGCAAGGGATATGGCGTGATGATATGTATGTATGTAAAATTGATAACTTGTCTAACTTATTAATGTCCATTGTCTTGTTTTGTCTAACTTATTAATGTTCCATTTTCTTTCATCATATAGACAAAATAAAACTAAAATTAAAACCAAGATTGCCTTGCATTTCAGAACAAAATTTATATTAAGTTTATCTATCTCCTAAACGACTTCTTAATTAATTCTGAAGTAATAGTTCCTCTCTCAACACTCAATGATTAAAGCCTTATATAAATTAAGTAAATTGACTTTCAAGAAAAGTATTAGAGAAATTCCAATCAACACAAATATGGTGTATTAATTCTTTAGGCCGACGCTAAAAGCGGATATAATGAAAACACAATAAACATATCAATAGACGGAAACGTTTGCTTCCTATCGTGAAAGGACAAAGAACACTTAATGAACATTCGAGATAACATGTTTATACACAATGAACCAGGTACCTCATGCAAGCTTTAAAATAGTCACCGATTCATTCATACCGTGGTATAATGAAACTATGTTGTGTAACATGCTTTGTCCCGATTTGCAAGTATTTATTGTTCTGTAACACATTTCAATGTTTAATTGTAGTAGGCTATTATTAATTTAATAGGTATATGATCTAATTAGCCTTAAATATCATTTTATACTCTGTCATCTTTCTCTCACAATTGAAATTCATATGCACATACATATGTTTCAAGTTATGATGTTTTTCAGGACGCAATTTACTTTTAGTACGCCAGCGTCAACAGAGCTAGATGTGATAATACTGGTTCATAACATATCCCCAAAAAGAAAAGAAAATGTCAGGCTTGATCATTGCCTACCACCATAGCGTCAATCTGTCTTGTTTATTTTCTGAGTTTCGATTTTATAGATCCTTCAAGATAACGCGAGATACATAATACTTTTCAAAATCTTCGAAGCAGTTATAGCATTCCAGTCAGTCCATCTTCAGCTGAGGATAACTTTTTGTATAATTTAGTAAACAGGCTAATTAAGTTATTAAAATATTGTTGAGGAATTAATTAACGCACTCTCTTGTAGAATAATTTATATATTGTTTTATTAATGCATTATATGGTTAAAAGACAATGAATAAAAGAATTATTGACAAATGTCATGTGAATAACATTCTATCTATACTATAATATAATAATAATAATAATAATAATAACAATAATAATACCTCCGGGCCAGTCGTTACTTCACCATGAGGCTAACGCAAAACTCGGAGGAACATTATTTGGCTCCCTAAGTTCTTTTGATATAAAAAAAAATGTATCACAAGATTTACAGGAAAGCCAATAAACCGCAGGGCAGCTTGTGGCGAGCTGAATGTGAGTGGCGACACTGCGGTCCTGAATACTCCAGAGAGTCGATCAGGGACTCGTCTCCAGCTGGCCTTCATTGGCTGGCTAGAGTGGAAACCGAAGAGTGCCCGAAGGACTCTCAGCTCTGGCTTGCCTTAAGCAGCTGATCAGAGAGGGGTCGCCAGAGCTATATGCTCGGGGGTGGAAGTGTCATTTTCAAGGGCATAATTACGGGGAAACCATGAGTTTGTTTATCGCAGACTCAATGGTGAAACCGGCGCCGCACCGCTCGACACCCCTAGCCACTTACATCAATGTTGCCCTCTGTTGCCCGTATGACTTGTGTGTCTGTGGCGACTATTTAGGGGGCCCATTCAGTGAGTTGGCGAGTCACCGTCTGCCACCGTTCAGCTCTTAACATGGGTTTGAAGGCAGACGACAGTTATAAATTCATAGATTTAAGATGAACCAGTCCACTAAACACCCACTCCCATATTTCATATATTAGATACCATCATCATACAATAGTTTTACACTTACTGCTGGCATTCCACGTATGTTAAGTGCAGACGTGGAATGTCATCGGTAGGTGTCCCATCCCAATATTTAGATTAAATTTCTCCAAAGGCCTCTGCGTGTTGGATCCATATCCCCATGTAAGCCTCCCAAAGGACCGGGCATCTTCCCTATAGAAGATCCCGTGAATTAAAAGGAGATATAATAATAATATATATATATAGACGACAGTTTATAATTTCATAGATATAAGATGAACCAGTCCACTAAGCACCCACTCTCATATTCATATATTAGATACCATCATCACACAATAGTTTTACACTTAGTGCTGGCATTCCACGTATGTTATGTGCAGACGTGGAATGTCATCGGTAGGTGTCCCATCCCAATATTTATTTATTATTTGTGGTGGATCCATATCCCCATGTAAGCCTACCAAAGGACCGGGTATCTTCCCTACGGAAGATCCCGTGCATAAATGGAGATACAATAATAATATAAAGAGGAAAGGTTTGTATGTATGTTTGTAACGAATTGGCTCAAAAAGTACTGGACCGATTTTAAAAATTCTTTCACCATTTGAATGTTACATTATCACTGATTAATATAGGCTATTTTTATTGCAATAAAAAATAAGGATCCCTACTAAAACTACAATAATGTTACCCAAGGTGCAAAAATTGCCTATAAAATATCTTTCATCGCATGTGCTGCGAAAACTATTGATGGTAGAACAAAAAAATGTACCACAATATTAAAGAACATATCAATATCTACAAAAAATGTGATAGCATGTGTCTAACTATTGTAGTTATGTCACTATAAATACTTTGTATAAATAGTTTTCAGTCATCAAGTCACGTACGCAAAAGGAGCCCGCGATACGCTATTGCTAAATACCTTATTATTTAGGTATGTCCTGCATTTACTGTACGTTTATGCTAAAAGGTTTAAAAAATAAATGTCCACCCGTGCGAAGCCGGGACGGGCCGCTAGTATAATATAATTCTATTGCTGGCAAGCATTGGCACCATGAAATATGTAACCGTATAGGGGAATATTATCGCTAGATGAAATATTTAACTAAAAAAGAAATAAAGGCAAATGTTAAGATTAAGAGCCCACGTCAAAAAGTAATATTTTATGAAAAAAAGGAAAATACTTTATAATAAAAATATCTTAAAGTAAAGATGGCTCCTAATCTTTACAACCAAATTAATGATAATTATTTGTTATTATGCTTATGTTATTACACAACACATAAGCTGGCGCACGTTCGTCATGCCAAGTATGGCGATTACGAGATTTGGTGCTATTTACTTATTATTATTAAATAGTCCAAAAATGTGGACTGCGAATCCTCGTACTCGCGGGCCCCGGAGTCAGCAGACCACAGAGTAAGAAACTCTGATTTAGGGCAGTGATAGGACTCAAAAACGGAATATTGGGGCATAGTGTCACCTGATTTAATATGTAGTTGGCATTAATATAGATTCTATTGTTTGTATTGATAGAAATCTAAAAAAATATTTAAGAGATATGAAAAAAATGTGTATTCCGCTATTTTATGACTCGACCATCTTTTATTGATTTACAGTGACACTGAATATATTCAATTATATTTTCAACACAACAAATGTCAGACGCATGTGCCGACAAGAAATACAATTATTAAGGAATACAATTATTAAACCTGGACAAAAACCACGTTTTTATTTTAATTGCCTCAATCAAAATAAAGCCGTTTAAAAACTAGAATTTAATATTAGTTGGCAAGGAACTAACCATTTAAGTGTTTATTAGCAAGAGATATGTATAATGTATATATTTTACATAGATTTACGCCTATTGTATTCTATTGAAGTGATTAACAAGGTTACTTACTCAGTTACCATTCGTCACCGACAGAGTTCAATGTCGCTATCCACAAGTAACTTCAATCCTCTGCTTCGACAAAGTTTCTTAATTAACAAATCGGTACCTAACTCAAATTTCCTTCAACAATATTTTAATATAAATTGAAGACCTCAACTGACATGAAACGCATAAACGCACGCAAATTAATATTGAAGTTCACTATTTAGCTGTTTAACTTTTTTGAACCTATGAATTGTTCTAGACTTATAATAGAAACGACATCATAATATATACAATTTCGATAAAACTCCTTACTTTTTAAATGGTTTCACCGATTTTATGATCGTTTTAGCAGCGCTTGGACGACTATTGTCTGTATTTGGAGTGTCAATGGGTAGTGGTCATTACACAGAACCAGAGCCAGAATGTTTAAAGGCTCATAGAGTTTAATATTTCATGTTTATTACATTAATCTTTTCTAATATTGAATGTACAAAATCAGAAACATAACGCTACCCAATATGAGGTTAAATTACAACGAATCCGATGAAAAATCGACTATCGATGAAACAACGAAAATTTCATCTGTACCAAAGACAAATATTCAGATCGTTCAAACATCATTTTAGTTTCTGGCTATATTCTACCAATACTCGCATGTCCAAGTCGCACTTTATATGCTAGACTTTAAACTAGTCTTTACGGCGTTACTTTGCATTTTAGAGCAAGCGGTACTTTAACACAATCTGTAGACATCATCTCTATTGTTCGTTCGCTAAACCTTAAGTTTGAACTCCGCTGTTCAAAGACAAAGTTCGTGCGGCGTATCGTATCAAATTAACATTCCAATAGCTTGTTTACGCACATGATATAAAGTAATTCTCGTTAAAGACTAATCTTTGTATTTGTATCCTGTCTTGTCTGGAACAATATCATGCTGTTTATGCTGTTTAAACGCTTATTAGTCAAAACTTAGCCTTAGATACATAAGTGTTTTTCGTCAACCTTGTAGTATTTACTCATACTAAGTGTATATATGAAAGGACAATAATGTCGTCCACGATACTTAACTAGGTTAATTTATTGCGCATAGCTGCGGATAAAGGATTTAGACCTTTTTTAATATTAATAAGTTTTTATTTGGTAAACATTACAGTAAAAACCCCATTAGCAATGTAGGTTGTGTATAATATAAACAACGTGTTAACCTTATTTCGGTCACATCAAAAAACATTGCTATACACGCAAAGGTTACCAAATTTCCACTTGAAACATTAAACCTGAACATGCCATTGACGTAATTTGCCTTACACGTAAAATTGAGTCACATTGACTAACTTTCTGACGTAAAGAACGTTTGAAAGACAAAAGTGTACGTACGTAGATTACATACTAAGTATTTCGTATAGTTGCCTAAAAAATCCATATTCATAGACATAAAATTTTCACACGTACTTATGTTAGACCGATAAAATTAGACAGATAAATAACAATATTCGACTACTATTGGGTTTTTGACTTATTGGTCTGTGTTTTTTTTATAATCGGGTATTCAGCCTATTACGTCGTATACCTACCCCGACTTTTTTTTATCAAATTTTAATAATAACAGTTTATTCAAGGAATGCTACTGTTACCAGGTAATGCTTATAGACCATGAGCCGTGGTTACACCGGTATCGCCACCATTGTCACGCGTCGTCACCACTTACCATAACGGGATGCAAGTACTGCTACATCATTTTGACGGTCTAATACCATAACCACCACAACATTCGGAGCGAGGCGAGTGCAGAACATAATGAGTATATCTGTTGACGCTCCATCGAACCAGTGTATTATAATTTGTTTCATTTTGTTCTACCGGTTAACTGGGGCCACGAGTTTCTTTTATGAATGGTTATTGACCTTTCGTGAAATCTAGGTGCTTAATTCTACCATTCCCAGGAAGCAAAACTCTAAGCACAATAAGTCAATATTGTTAATCTTTAGTGACACAATTTCATTGACTGGAGCATTGTTTACAAAATAGTTGCATATTTGAAAGAATGCTTTGACTGAGTTATATTACAACCGAGAAAGCCTTACTCATCATCCACAGCAAAAGGTGTTAATGGAGTTTTTTTGGTAAATACAAACGAATTAAAAACCTATAGGTACATTGGTTTGTAGAGATGCCTGCTTCGGACTACCAATGATAGGTGCTCAAAATATTCTCATCTCGGTGGTGTTTCAGTCAATTGTGTATTGATCTTCTCGTTTTATGAATAAAGCGTTATATCTTTAGTAATATAATTTTACCTTATTTAAAGTAATTATAAACAACAAACACAAAATAATCAAAGGTAAAGTATATATTATTAACTTAACAACTAATTTATAACAGCTAAATATATGTCTCAGGAACGAAATTATCGAGGAAGGGAATACAAATTGAACTAACAATAAAATTATTTAAAATGTTTTAATTAAAGCCTTTCATTTGATATTCAACACGATACTGGTTATTTATTAATATAAAATATAATTAGGACATTATCGTTTAGACTCTAAACTTTAGAGTGTCCTACATTGAATTTAGTGTAATGTAGCATTGAAGATAACCAGTGGACGATCAATGCATTTCTAACGATATCGTGTTTGTCAAATTATTATCTTAAGATTTTATGTAGTGGCTAATCTATAGCACCACTGATCCGATTTTAAATCATCATCATCACAGCCCATAAAAAGTCCCACTGTTGGGCTCGGGCCTCCTCCATAATGGGAGGGAAATTAACCTACTATACCGCGCTGGTCAGATGTGCTGGTATAGGGTTTTGTTTCGAGTTTCCTTCTCTCGCATAGATGTTATATGTGTTTTATATCCCTTAGTCGTCTCGTACGATCACTCACGGGTAAGATATGGGGTGGTGAATAGTATTCTTACTCTGTCATCCATCCATCCATCAGCCCGTAAACGTCCACTGTTGGACATAGGCCTCCCCACGAGAATGCCATTCAACACGGTCCTGCGCCACCTGCATCCAGCGGTTTCCTGCGACCTTAATAATGTCGTCAGTCCACCTAGTGGGGGGTCGTCCTACGCGGCACTGTCCGATTCGTGGTCTCCACTCGACAACCTTTCTTCCCCAACGGTTGTCGGTTCTTCGAGCGATGTGGCCTGCCCATTGCCACTTCAACGTGCTAATTCTGCGGGCTATATCAGTTACACCCGTTCTTCTACGGATTTCCGTATTTCGGATTCTATCACGTAGAGAAATACCAAGCATAGCCCTTTCCATAGCACTCTGAGCAACTTTGAGTCTTTTGATTAGGCCAACATTTAGAGACCACGTTTCAGTTCCGTAAGTCATCGCTGGTAACACACACTGGTTATAAGCCTTTGTTTTCAGACACTGCGGAATATTAGACGAGAAGATCCTCCTAAGTTTCCCGAACGCTGCCCAGCCAAGTTGGATTCGTCGGCTGACCTCTTTCTCGAAATTAGATCTACCTAATTGGACTGTTTGTTCTAGGTAAACATAGTGACCGACAATTTCAAGAATCGCATTCCCAACCTGGACCGGTACAGAAATGACATGGGCATTAGACATGACTTTCGTCTTGTCCATGTTCATTTGCAGCCCTACTAGTTGGGAAACCTTGCCGAGGTCATTGAGCATGGTGCCAAGGTCCTCCAGGGATTTTGCCATAACTACGATATCATCTGCGAATCGAAGGTGAGTGATGTATTCGCCATTGATGTTGATGCCGAACCCGGTCCAGTCTAAGAGCTTGAAGACATCTTCCAGCGCAGTGGTGAACAGTTTCGGAGAGATAACGTCTCCCTGTCTCACGACTTTTTGCAGCTGGATCGGTTTCGTACTCTTCGGTATCCTGGATGCGGACCGACATAGTAGCGTTTTTATACAAACAGTTCAACACTTCGATATATCGATAGTCAATTTGGTACCTCTGAAGGAACTGCAGCACTGCCCAAGTTTCGACAGAATCAAAGGCTTTCTCATAGTCCACAAACGCTAGAAACAGAAGCCGATTATACTCCTCGGTCTTCTGTATAATCTGATGATGTGGATGTGGTCTTTGGTACTATAACCTTTTCGGAAACCGGCTTGTTCGGGCGGCTGGATGTCGTCTAACTTGCGCGCGAGTCGGTTCGTAATGACTCTTGAAAACAGTTTGTATACGTGGCTCAGGAGTGAGATGGGTCTGTAATTCTTGAAGAGCGTTTTATCACCCTTCTTGAAAAACAGCACCACCACGCTCTTGGTCCACGACTCTGGAACATCCCCCCGAGAATGACAGAAGCTTCTGTAGGGCTTTTAAAACCGGCTTGCCGCCTGCCCTCAGGAGCTCTGTGGTAATTCCATCAGTCATCAGTCATCTCCCGGTGTTTCAGAGCCATTCTGATCTCGTACAAGCTGACGTCCGGGATTTCTTCAGTGTAGTGCCGAGTTAGCTTGGATCTGGGGTCTTGGACCAAGCCGACAACAGGATTCAAGGATAATTTGTACAACTGCCCATAGAACCTTTCGACTTCTCCCAAGATCTCACTCTGGGATGAAATGACAGTATCGTTATCGGTCTTCAGCTTGGTCATTTGGCTCTGCCCGATAGACAAATCTCGTGCGAACACTTTGGAGCCTCGATTTCGCTCTATCGCCTCTTCAATACGCAGTGTATTAAATCGGCGAATGTCGCGTCGCATAGATTTGGAGATTTGTCTATTAAGCTGCCTAAGTTCGGACCAATCGGCTGGAGACTGTACCGTCATTTCCTTTCTCCTCTCCATGAGTTTGAGAATCTGGTCAGAAAGCTTTTTTGTTCTAGTTGCGCGACGGGCCTTGAAGAATCGTGACCCGACCGCGTGGATAGTTTCCACGAACCTGTTGTTCATATCGTTCGTCGATTCGAAGTCTTCCAGGCATTGGAAGCGATTATGTAATTCGAGTTGAAAGCTATCGGGGTTATGGTATTGGACAGGTGTAGGTCGGAGTATAGACTTTATCAAGCGAGACCGCTCAACTTTCGTACGAAGATTCAATGTGCCTCGTACCATCGGTGATCACTCCCAGTTTTATCCCTGCTGATCACAGAGACATCATTGAATATTTGTCGTTTGTCCGTCAAGATGAAGTCTATCTAATTTTTAGTGGATCCATCGGGGCTAATCCAGGTCCACTTCCTTTGTGGCTGCTTCTCGAAGAAGGAATTCATCATAAAGAAGCCTTCCTTCTCCAAAAAGTCGGCCAGTTTTTGGCCCCTTTGGTTTCTCTGTCCAAATCCATATTGCCCCACTCTCAACTCATCGTCTGTCCTTTTGCCTAGTTTTGCGTTGAAGTCTCCCATCACTACCGTCAAGTGGTTTTTGGAAGTGTGGATAGCTCTCGAGATATCCTCGTATAAGGCCTCCACTACATCGTCGGAGTATGTCGAGGTCGGTGCATAAATCTGTATGACCTTCAGCGAATACCGTTTGATAATTCTGAGTATAAGGTATGCTACCGTTGTCGACACACTCTCGATCCTCTCCACGTTGTCTACGAGAGACTTACGAACGATAAACGCTACACCGGCTTGGGATGGGTGACCGGGAGGTAGAAGAACAAGTTTCCAGACCGGAGGATTATCGTGCCCTCCCCCTCTCTTCGCACTTCTGATAATCCTACAATGTCTCATCGGATTTTGCTCAATTCCTCTTCCAACTCGATGGCACTCTCGTCGGTCCTAAGTGTCCAAATGTTGTGTGTTACCAGGGCCAAGGGTCGATGTTTTTAGTAGCCAGATCGCGACCAGAGATTTTTCGCACCCCCTGTCCCGCCACCATCGAGCCCGCTACCAAGATGAGCCCGTGGCACAGCGGAACTGCCGTGACTGGGGGCCGTCACTTTTGGTGCATACATTTTTATTTTTTGGGGGGGAATAATGCCATAATCGCCAAGCTTGGCAGGCGGATTGGCGATCGCAGTAGTTGATATTAAGTTTCCCGGGAGATAGATTAAGTTTCCCGCTGCCCACTCTCCCGGTGTGACCCTTAGCCGATTTTTACGACTCCCACGGGCAAGCAAGGGGTGATGACATCTATATTCTCTTCCCGTCGCCACACGGGGTTACTCTGTCACCACACGGAATTTAAATATTCCTTACTAATCACCAAATTATGCCTGAGTTCTATAGGTTTTTTTTTAAGTGAAAACTTCTTTAGGCGCGTTGAGCGTTTTTGGAGGGGAAAAACTTATAGGTTCGCGTCACCAACATGCTAATGCTAATATTGAAGTGAAAACTTCTTTAGGCGCGTTGAGCGTTTTTGGAGGGGAAAACTTAGAGGTTCGCGTCACCGACATGCTAATGCTAATAGTTATGGCATTATTTATTTTTAATTGTATTTTTAATATTTAACCTTTATGTCATGAAATGAGTATCATTGTGGTTTAAAGATTATCTTACTAGCGTGGTAAAACCGATTCCTAGATGTTCGATAATATTTTTTATTTTTATATAAAAATTAGAAAATTATTATTATTTCAATTAGTCTTAAGTTAATAGTTTTCACTTCTATCGGCAGTCCCCATGACTGCCTGATATTTTTTTAATGTAAGGTTATCATTTGCGTGTTAATGTGTACGAGTGGTATCTACTTACTATGTGAAGCAGGCTAAGCCTATTCAAATACAGTTGTATGAGTGTATATAATAACTCTTTGTTTTCAATCCAGTTTATAATCGATTTGGCATTAAGGTTTTTTTTATCTTTATATATTTATGTCCACAGAAATAATAATATTTCTGTGTTTATGTCCTTGTTCCTAGTTACAGATAATAAAATATATCATAATACCTTTTATACATTCCACTCACCTGGTAAAGCTTAATTATATGAGGATGATCCAGCCTCTTCATAATATCCACTTCTCTGTAGACTTTTTGAAGATTACTGGCGTCTAATTGCGATTTATCTATTATCTTAATTGCTACCTGTAACAAATTAAGCGCATTAATTATTACTGCGGTACTATTACTGACCAGATTAAGAAAAATAAGCATGATAGCGACATTAATTAATTATATATGGTCGAATTATAGGTCTATCCCGCCATTCGATTATACCATAGCCCACCATTAAAAAAAACATTAAATTAATACTAATCTAATAAAGGTCTCCCTTACAGGTGTTTACAAAGCAGCCGCGAATATCTGCACCTGATACTACCCTAGCCGAGATCATGGAAGGATGCACTGGCTATTAGTCTGCCATAAGCAGTGAGGCCGACCGCGTGAACACGACGCTCCAGCACTTTGTTGTCGATTTTTAACAAGAAATAGTACCCGAAAAGGTAACCCACCGTGCGGACCAATGGTATTGAAGAATCGTTAGCCGTGGTCAGCCCAATTAACGATGGGAAGATAATAATGGCGAGTCGTTCTGTCGCTTCGAACGGTTTAAACAGAATATGTCTAGATTTTTACAGTAGGTACGCGCAAAACAATAAGGGATAGCACATTGTATTCTTAAACTATCATAGTAAATATTAATTCTAAAATCAGGTTCAAAGTCACGTTTTAAAACACTAGCAGATTCAAATGAAAAAAAAACCCCAGTAGATTATTAATTTTCTTCAACATCCATAACGAATCATTATGACCGTTATTGGCTCGTATATTTCCAGACACAAAGAGGCTATGACGTCAAGACGAACGTCATTGGTGAACCATTGAACTAATTGACGTGATTGTGCCAACAGCACCGTCCACCACAGCGGTTGTATTGAATAGGTACCGTAGAATGCCGTATAGGAAAAAGAAACTAAGAATGTTTTCAAATATCATAACAATGAGAAATCTATTGTCAAGAATGGCTATAACCATTCCCAGTCACACACATTCTTCTATCCTATTGTACGATTTCTACTATTGCAAAGAGACGTTTCTGTTAGACTATTAAATGATTAACATTATAAATATGTACAGGCATGAATTATTTGCCACCTCAGACAAAGATCGGGTACCGGTGGCCCGCTCGTACGGCGAAGTGAGGAGAGTTGCATGGTGGGTCTATGGGGTCACGCACCGCCTCTTCCGTCACCCCGGACCGATTTGGCGGGGCGAGACCACGTCCATAGTTCAACGCAAAAAAAAGGAAAGGCATGAATTATTTCAGTAACTCCATGCTGTATGGGACAAAAGTTGTTCTTACGGCTCTAAATACATTTGCTTTTTTTTTTAATGACAATACTTTTTAAAACTAAACATAGAGAGATAATTATAATTCCACTATCGAATTTTTACGTTTTGGATCTCAAAAATATTAAATAATATAATGTAATATAGTAATATAATATATATTAAGTAAAAATCTGCAGATTGTTGATTTTCTTATCATAATAAATCTACTTGCACATTGCGCACCTGAAATGATAAGAGTTATACCTTGCAAAATATACTGATAAAAGTCAACAGCAACAAATGTGTATATATACTTCAAAAACAGTGTCAATTACTAGGCAAATATAACGTATCTCGTCATTTCGCCGTTATCTTAATCTTTATAGGTACTTATTACGTATCTCAATTTAAAACCATTCTTTTTGCTTGTATAGCCACATTGCGCAAATGACAATGGCACTCTTGCTAATGCATTTAATATCATTGTTAGTTAAGTGCATACTGGAACATTTATGCGAAAAATAAGCATTGATCAAACATATTATTTATTCAAATTAAAGGAATAGGTACCTAAAAATTAAAATATTAGGGATGTTGCGGATGTGGGCCACTGAAGAAAAAGACTGAGTTCCAGTGACCCACCCGCACGGCGTGGATACGTATATTGTATATTGTAGGGCGGGTCTACAGGGTCATGCGCCGCTTTTCCTGTCGCCCGGGACGGATGGATTAGCGGGGCGTGACGTACCGTAGCCCGCCGCCAAAAAAAGGGGTGTTGCGGATATAAAATGTCGGATCTGGACACCAGCAGAGCTATACCTGTTACAAATAAAAATATATTTCGGATTATCAGACAATTTCGGATAATTTGGTTATATACATGTTATATCATGCATTTAGGGAATTATACATGAAAAATATTAAGTGTAGTGATTATCTCATTATTCTCATTTGGAGAGGCTTACGTTTAGGCTATCGGTTCGGCTGGTTGAAAGAATTCCTTTATATGTCTCATACAACGTTATACAAATTACAACAACACTTAACAGGTGGGTTCACATACGTGATAGTTGTTATAAATTGACCAAACAAACACTGCTGCTCATTCTTTTGAAGATCCTTCTAACTGTTTTTACAACTTCCACAGGAAATAAGATGTGACACATTGTATTCTCAACACATCACCACACGGTGAAACATCTATTTACTGTATTTTATTTTAATTAGAAGATAATTTATACGTAAGCAAAAATAAGGTTGTAGATTATTTTATTTGGTTTTAAAGCAATTCCCAAATAAATATTATCTACATTCAAAAGTGTAATAAAATTTGAATAACAAATATTGTGTGTAATAATAAAAAAACGTAACTATTATATTTTAACTTACAATGTTCCTAACTGAAATGGATAGCAAAACATTTATATGAATATGTCGAGACATTACTTAACATAATTTAGAATCATAGTTAAAGATACGATAGCAGGAACAAGACAGTTATATTTGCGGTAATTGAAGCTGAACTACCGGTCAGCTGTTCCGACATTGACCTCATTGTCCAGATAACAGCATTGCGCACAGCATTGTGACGTCACAGCTTGACAAGATTGGAAACACCCTCTGATTAATATTATAAATAGACAACCTCGTCAGGAAGGCCCCCCTACATGGAAACACATCGATTTCATGCTTATACTGTGTTAAATTTTCAATTTAGATCGCGTTATAAACGCTGATCAGACTTAATGACGAATTGCCACTTAATACGTGCGAATTTTACATGTATACATGTGTGAGATGGATTTTATATTAAAATACCTACATATTATTATCCATTTTGCCACTATAAATGGCTTTAAAATACAACAGTAAGAACATAATCACGATAAGAGAATCAAGTGAAAAGCTCTTAATAATATCCTCTCCTTAATTGTTTAAATGCCTTTTTAGACATTCTACATAGAGCTCAGCCAGAATTAGTTTGGTCGCGTGTATTATTAAAGTTTAAGGGGTGATGTCATTTACTTTCTTTCATCAGTCTATCGACTTCCACTGTAAGGCGTCGGCCTCCCTACGAAGGGGTTATTGTGCCATAATCACAACGCTTCGCGGGCGGATCGATGCTATTGCCCCAGTAGAGCGCTTCTGCTTACGCCCTAATTACAACCCGCACGAGAAAGTAATGGGTGGAGACACATTGTATGTTCTTAAGCCATCAACACAAGGACTGATGCATAGATGGCATAGTGATTAAGATACCGATCGAACTGTGCCAATCTCGCAAGTTCAATTCCCATGCAAAATAATATTTTCTGCGGTCCACAAATTGTTGAGTCTAGGTGTAATTTTTGACGGCGAAAGCTGTCGGGGCGTCGACGAGATGCAGGGTGGGTTAATGGGGTTGCGCGCCGCCTCTTTCGTCACCTCGGACCGATTTGGCGTGGTGCGACGTCCATAGCCCACCGCAAAAAAATAAAAAAATAAGAAAGGTGTAATTTTTGTCCGTTAATTATAAGTCTTTAAAGTCAAGGATTACTTCCTTAGTGCAGGTGTTGTCTTTTAAAAAATGGATCATTTCAAAATTTGCTACAATAAGCCATAAAATCTATTGCACATAATTTTTCTCATGTTGTTGTTCACGATGAACTCCGAAACTATCTAACCGAGTATTACTTATTTTTTTAAATAAGTGCTTGTTGGCGTGTCTAAAATAGGATAATTTTTATGACGTATTTTTTATTAATTAAATGGAAAAATCAACAATTTTTATATTCCTTATCCAATAACTAATATAATTGAACATACCTATTACAATGAAGCCGCAGCAATGTGCGGCCGGGTCTGCTAGTCTATATTTATAAAAAGGATGTTTGTATATATGCCATTGCTACACTCAGAAACTATTTGACCGATCATTATGAAAATTGGTATGGTATATACCAATTTTCATAATAGAAATTTTTCAAGGATTTATATGTTATGCCAATTGAAGTAACTCGCCCCCAGGCGGCGCTGCAATATATCGACTTCTACAAACAAGCTAATGGGTTGGGTTTGCTAGTATATAATAAGTATTCTTAATATAACAATAATGTCTACCTACACAATGGGTTTTTTTCACTATTATAAGTTAGGTACCATTTAATTAGTATGTCGCAGATAAATCATAATGAATAATTAACGTTATATTAATACTAGCATGATACAAAGAACTAACAGCAGCTAATTGTTGCATAATTTACTTAATCATGACTCACTAGAACTGGATGGATAATAACTTTTATCTTGCTACTAAATTGTCATTCCTGTATTTATATTTATTTTAATCTTTGAATCTGTAAACTTTCATCGAAATAGGGCGGAGGAAGAAAGTGATATATGCAGTAACGTATGATACTAATAATAAGTAGAGTATTATTATCAGTAATTACTTTACATGTATAATTAAATATATATATATATATATATATATAAAAAAAAAATTACAACTACGGTCTACGCGTGAATGTGAGCAAAACCAAAATAATGGTCTTTGAAAGAGATGAAGCCAGAACAGATGTAAGAGTAACAATAGGTAATGATATACTAGAGCAAGTGGATGAATTTGTATATCTTGGATGTGGATTTAGCCGAGATGGACGGTACACCACTGATATAGAGCGAAGAGTGAATGCGGGAAATAGAGTGAACGGAGCGTTGGGGCAACTTCTCGGCAGCCACCACCTCAGCCAGAAGGCACGTGTAGCAATACATAACGCAGTGCTTGTCCCAACATTACTGTATGGAAGCGAGAGTTGGGTATGCAGAAAAGAGTATGAAAGTAAAATTAATGCGGTCGAAATGCGATCTCTTCGGAAAATCTGTGGAGTTAGGCTGACCGACCGCATTCGTAACGACGACGTAAGAGAGCGAGTAGGTATGAAAGAGAGTATTGGTGTAAAGATGCGAAAGGGAATGCTCCGATGGTTCGGACATGTGGAAAGAATGCCGAACGAACGTCTGGTTAAGAAGATATACAATGCGAAAGTGGAAGGATGTAGGTACCGAGGGAGACCGAGACTAACCTACCTAGACCAGATCGGTCAGGTACTGAAGGAAGGTGGAGTCAAGAGTCTCCGAAACCGGCGAGCGTGTATGAAGAGAATTATGAATGTTGAGGAAGCGAGTGAAGTATGCAGAGATAGAGTTCTCTGGCACTCTGTTCTCTCTGCCTACCCTGCAAGGGATATGGCGTGATGATATGTATGTATGTATGTATCATACATATGTAAAAAAATATGTAAAAAATTACATGATAGGGACACACTGTTTACTGTTTTCTATCTACATCCGCGGACCGTTCCGTCCGGGGTAGTACCACACTCTCCGCACCACCACTCTGGGTAAGCAGTGCCTTTGCTGTTGGACATGAGCTTCCCCAAGCGGGAATAATATCATAATCGTCAAAGTTTGGCAAGCGGAAAAGCGCATGATTGCAATCAGCGTCACAAGTTTCACAGGCGAGTGTTGCTGATCATTTTTCTACTGATTTCTCAGCTGGTTCAACTTCTACTTATAGAAAGTACTCCTTACTTTGCTGAAATTATATACTTAACCCATCACCACACGGGAAATGTTCATTAGATTTTTAAATACTTAGCATGTCAGGCAATCGTCAGACAGAAATTCAGAGATTTCTATCTAATTTTTATCACGGCGTTTCTATATCCAGAACAAGTAGAATAATATTAAAATATTAATAGCATCTCTACAAATCCATAAATATTCTTATCTGAAGTAAAATGTGGTTAATAAACGTTAATAAAAGTGAATGTACGCATCGGAATCTCGATTGCACAAGCGGAAAGACTTTTCTAACTAAATGAACCGAGGACGCGCCACGGCTCGTGGTTTATACGCCTTATCCATTATGAGTTAGGCTTAAATTAAAATTCATGTATTTTATTGCGTACTGGTTATAGATATATTATAGAGGAAATGATAAAATGCTAATACATTTTAAATGACAAATGTCTCGATAAAGTGGTAAGTCAAAACTAAATCAACACTAAAGACCATCTAGTCACAGGCAAAGCCATAGATTTCTTTGAAAGGGCACCACTCTGAACGATCCTTAGAAGCCTTCTTCCAACAGCCCTCACCGACCCTCTTGTAAGTTCTAAGTTGCACACGTCGTATGAGCCCTGGCGTTTATAATCATTTGCTGACAAATCTCCAAAGTATTTTACAAAATTTCATCCTCTTTGTAACGTAAAGAACAAAAGTTATTCAACGCTTAAAGTTCTAATAGTTATTTTTCTCTCATAGTTTATGAAATTGATGGACGAAATAATTAGTGATGACGATAATAGTAAATGTAACGATCAACAACGTCAATTTAGAACTTCTGGTTTTAAAAAAAAACAATTAATGGTGGACTTGGAACTTAAGTATCCGTGACGTTTTATTAAAAAAAATACCCACTAACATCATTTATAGTATTTCCTTCCTGAACATGCATAGGTAGGTATACCACGTGAACTTTATGTATGGGAACACCTGAAAATCTCGAGAACTATTGGATATATCGGGAAATGACCCGGACAAAAGTTTCATGAGAAGGAACGGGGAACTCGAATCAAAGCTCAAATTTGACCTTGGACATGACTTTCACCCAAATTCGAAGGTCAACTTTGTTTTTTTGAATGGGAACCCCTATTTTTGACCTCGGATTCGGAAAGAGCGAGAAATTCTACGTTCAAAACCATATGCATACTTTTATTTTAAGGTCGTAGGAAGGTCGCTTACAAAAAGACCTCACATCAACTGATTTTCACACTGGAACACCTGAATATCTGGGTAAATAGCGATTTTTTGAAAAAATGTGTTAGGAATTTGGAATCGAGTTCCTTGTTCCTTCCCATGAAACTTTTGCCTCAAACATTTTTTTGAAAAATCGGTATTTACCGAGATATCCTGGTGATCCAGTGTGAAAATCAGTTGATATGAGGTCCTTTTTTATAGTTTCGTTTCCAGCGACACCTTAAAAAATGAAGTATGAATATGGTTTTGAACGTAAAATTTCCCGTTCTTTCTGAATCCGAGGTCGTAAATAGGGGTTCCCATTTAAAAAAACAAAGTTGACCTTCGAATTTGGGTGAAGGTCATGCCCAAGGTCAAATTTGAGCTTTGATTCGAGTTCCACGTTCCTTCTCGTGAAACTTTTGTCCGGGTCATTTCCCGATATATCCAATAGTTCTCGAGATTTTCAGGTGTTCCCATACATAAAGTTCACCTGTATAATAAATTAATTTAAATTTAATGAAATCGCAAATATAATAAGTGATTTAACTGATATTTTATAAAAACGAACGAAGACTAAACTAATAAAATATATAATCGTAATAAATTAAATTAGTTATTTACATTTTTAATTGCCTGGATATTGTTGAATTATTTAATAGTAATTCTCCCTACATTCATTAATTAAAAGAGGCATGCGGTGTGGTACCTATCTAACAGTCTCGAATACTATCTGGCTTTTTTGGATAATCTTTGAAACGTCAGACTCATTTTGACAAAACTTTCACTGTTAGCTTGTTAATGTTATAAGAAGTAATTTAAAAATTACTTTCATTTTAGACAAAACTAGGGTTCCGCACAAAAAGATGAATATCTATAATACCGTGAACAACTCATATTCAAATATTCTTTCAATTTAATCCATCTACGTTTCTGTCATCAAACGTTTGGTTCAACGGTATTAAAAAAAAATAGATAAATACTCGTCCATACATACATACGCTGAAACATAAGTGAACTGGTATGACGCGAGCAAAGCGGTAGTTATTACCTAAACCCGTCTTTTACTGAAATAGGAAAACAAACACTATGATTACCATGTGCTACGACTTATTTGTCGATCATTCACGGTCGTCATATTTTTTACGAATGTTTGCCGTTGAGGTTAATGCTTACCTGGCCTATCGCCAAACCGTCATTAATTAGGTTATTTAACGTCAGACGTGGTTTTCCCGTCGCAACCAATTTCATTCACATTTGCTTTATACATCTAACTGTTGTATCAATTTTCCGTGTCGTGACGGAGTGAGATTACAATTCACCAGTCCTTCCTTTTTAGCGAGTGTCAAAAAAGGCAACCAAGAGAAGGGAACCTTTCGCCTTGTTATTTCACCCACGACAGCCATACATCCATGGGAAAAGGGGTGATGACATTACAATTTAGTCTATTATCTATTATGACGTACAATTGACGCACAAACATACTGACGTACAATTACGAGCACATGCCATTGTACGTTTAAATATGTACATATTTGCCTTAATTCCTTTTTTGAAGATTATTGTTATTAGGAAACTAATGATATTTTGTCATTAAGATAACATTAATAACAACACGAAACCGAAGACAAAGAGGTTTAATTTATGCCGTCTATCACACCACGTTGCTAATATATAGTAATTTACATGCTCTGTGTTGGTAACTGTGCAAATCAAAGGAAAATTATCCTCTTGGTCTTGTCACATTCGCCTGACATCATTTAGGATTAGCGGAATACGTGTTTCTTAAAATAAATATGATTGATGTTACTTTTTTTTATAAAATCTTAGATTATCCACGGCAATGAGATATAGCAGCAGTTGCTTTTTTGGGGCAGCGGGCTATGGAATAGTCACACCTTGTTGATTCTGTCCGGGGCGACAGAAAGAACGGCGCAAGACTCTATAGACCCGCTCTACATGTACCTCTGGTTACCGGAACCCCGTCTACCCCTTTTTTTTGCGGATTGGATTATGGATGTGGTTGCGTAGCGCCAAATCGGCCCGGGGCGACGGAAGAAGCGACACGCAAACCCCTAGACCCACCCTGCAAACACCTCTCTTCGCCGTGCGAGCGGGCTACCGGTACCCGTTCTTTGTCTTCGGTGGCCCACCCGGTGATTTGCCTTCGCAGGTTCCTCACCCGAAGCCTTGGTTAGGGCGGCATCAGGCGCAAATATTCGCGCCTGCGCCGCCCGAGGCGCCGGCGGCGGCCCGAATCCGCATGGAGGGAATCCTCCCGGACTCGTTCCGCCGCCGTTCGTTTGAACGGCGACCGCGTCCCAGTTCCTGACACTGTCAACCATCGCTTTCACGACAACCGGCAGCGTCAGGTCAGCACCGATGACAGCGACGAGGTCACGGCGCTGCCCATCCCAGCTCCTACATACCTCGAGCGTATGTTGCGCCGTGTCCTCGTCACTACCGCACTGGTGGCAGGACGGAGTCAAATCCCTCCTCGCGACCGTGTGAAGATACTTGCCAAAGCAACCTTGCCGCGACAAGACCTGCACCAACCGGAAGGAGAGGATCCATTTCATCAGTACGGGCCGGAGGGCCTCAACGGGCTGCGGTCTACCCTCACGGCTATCCTCATGAACCGGTCATTGCTCCGGTGTAAAGTTACATTTATAAAGCATATGTTCCACTTGTCGTGGAGAGTACTCCACGAGTGAGCAGTATATAGCACACAATATCTCTCATATGGACACGCGCCGTTCATATATCAGCCTACTTAACTTTTTCCAAAGACTCGCAATTCATGCTGATGACATCATTCTTATGGAAATATGGACAAACGTTGACTGCGAAGAAAATACGAATCGAATCGAATATATTCTGTCAACTCTATAACAGAAGATGTTCTGAATTACTATATTACTTGGTACCAACGGCACCTGTTTATCGTTCCACTGGATGCTTTAAGAAAACAATTTTCTTACGTTCAGCTGCCTGTCTGTGCTCCTTGAATTGCTAGTCCCTGAGCGCCAGTTATCACGTGCTATCGTATAAGATTCTTGGTCGTCGCGTCGCAGCCATAGGCAATAAAAATATTATAAATAAGAGAAGGAAAGCTTGAAACAAAACCCTGTACTAATACGTCTGACCAGCGTGGTTTAGTAGGTCAATTTCCCTCTCATTATGTAGGAGGCTCGAGCCGAACAGTGGGATATATATGAGCTGAGATGATGATGATGATGAAATAAGTATGTATTGTTTATTTGTTGCGCCTTTTCATGCCTTAAGAAAGTCAATCATCATTAAAAAGTCATCAACAGAAGCATACACATTACCACTAGCTGCACACTCCGTGCACACTGATGCTCCTATAACCACTCTATACGACTTCCACAAGAAAGTAAGAGACTACCTCTCGATAGAGGGAGGTACGTGTAAGTCAATATGCAGCAGCCTGTGTTGCTTACTTGCATTCGCTTGTAGGATCCAAAATCAATAAAATGTATGAAGATTTTCTTTACACATGACGAGCTATAATATCAACCAAAGTTTTATTATTTTAAAATATTATTTAATATGCATCTACAACATTGTAGCAGTTAAAAAAGGCGTCCAAACCTCGACCGTATTCAGGGACATTAAGCCCTTCAGCCGCAATCAACAAGTCTAGACGACGATCAATATACCGGCGAGAGCGAGATATTATACGTGGAAGGAAGACAGATATACATGCACTATTCTCCATCACAATCCTTTGGGCTGCGTAAAAACTCACAGATTCTATTTTGTATTACAAAGTTTCTAATAATTTAACGATTATGCTGCAGTTAGAATAATAGGTACCTTAATAGGTTTTGAGTTAGATTAATAGGTATTCAGAATAAATGTTACTATTATGAAAATTTAATGGAGTTACAAAAATGCGTCGATATATTTTCACAATATAATATATACAAGCAGGCTCAGACTTAGACCAAAAAAAAATTAAACAATGCTTGTCTATTAGATATTCGTTAATCATTTCTTCTGTTTTTTTTTTTAAGAACAACAACATTCACACACTGGGGCAAAATCTATTTACGTTTTAATTGACAGGTATATATCAAAATGGTTTTTTTAAAGGCAGCGAGGAAATGTCACAAAAGTACAATTAGTGGGCACAAATAACAACAATTTATGGATCGCATAAACAACTGGTTTATGTGGGCTCGAACCCGTCACACTCAAAATGGAAGGTCCCTAGTTAGATCACTACGCATCTGTGCAGTCATTATCAGTTTTATTTTTCAGCCGCTAGTTTTTCTTTTAAGTTCTACAAAATTATTTCTGCCAGTATTATTTAAACTGTCTCTACATAATGTCAATTTCGAAACCTTTTCTATAGCAACACAAATTTTGTAACCTAACTACCTAGTTCAACTCCTATTCTACCCACTTAAAACAATAGACACTTAAGACCAAGAACTTTTAGTAAATGTA
Organism: Lymantria monacha; assembly: GCA_905163515.2. Classification (NCBI taxonomy): domain Eukaryota; kingdom Metazoa; phylum Arthropoda; class Insecta; order Lepidoptera; family Erebidae; genus Lymantria; species Lymantria monacha. The sequence goes on along the minus strand of LR991094.1, from coordinate 17,647,145 downwards.
GTACGAAGCGACGCCGGCAAAGTGTAGCACCCTCCTCCTTTTTATTACACCCCTTCCATCATACCTCGTCCGTAGACCGTAGCACTAGAAGCAACATTTTCGAGGATAACATTGGCGTCGTGCCGCAACATCACAAACAACTTATTCAGTTTGTTGATTTAGTTGTAAATATTCTTCATTACTTCATTTACAACGAGATCGATTTTGAAATCGATATTTAAATTGTTTGAACAATTTAAATATTTAAAAATGGGTCTATATCAATCTGAACCTCTAAAATCTCTCGATCGATTTGATATTTTTAGCGATTTCGCTAAATAGGATCTATGAAAAATTAAAAATCCCAAAGTAACATACAAAAAAAGAATGATTTTTTTTGACACAATACTCTATATGGAAAGACAAGGAATACGTTACAATAGTCCACATAATTGGGGGAGAAGTATGTTGTGGTATGCACTTTATGAGGCCCTACGCCTAATACCCGTTACCCGGGATGGTTTGTAAAAATCATCACCAGACCATAGTTTTTATCAACAAAAAGAAGCTCTATCTATAAAATTTCCAATGTGGTATGTACTAGGTACACCATCAGGTGTACCCTTTTTGAAAATATCTAACAGCAATAAATTTTCAAACAACAAAGCCATTTTGTACTGCCTCTAGTATTGGATTTTTCCACTAAAAACTTATTCAAATTGTGGAAAAACTAGATGTCTGTAGAGGCAAGATTTGATGAGTATTGTGGTGGAGATTCAACTCTAGCTCTTGCAGATTATAGACCGTGTGTTGAGCAGTATTGGTTCCTACGTTGTTGTTATGCCGGAGCAGTGAAGACAAGCGATTGAACAAAGGTGGGTGGATGATTGGATGAATTGGTTGCAGATGTGTAAGCATTTCCAGTATTCTGTTCTGTTTTTCACTATACAGCAAAAGCATCTACCCTAGATGAGCATTCACCTGCTCATCCCATTTAGTAAGAAGGCGTTATGTATCACACCGATACTAGACCACCAAACAGTGGACGTGGACATCTCCTTTTATAGGTAATTTTTATTTAATACATTGTTTAAATTTTTAACGCCTGTGTCGCGTTGCTGCCGAAGTACTCATATTCTATAACTACCCGAGTTTTTAAAGAATCCATAATACAAAAATTCAAATGTAAGCACATAAGCCACGACATAATGCTCAACAAGCAAATGAGTGTTTTTAAAAAATAACTCCATGTTTTTAAAATAAAATTAATATGTATTTAGAATTCATAGCTAAGCCAAAATATTTTTTGCCAGAATGACCAATACTGAAGAACTTGATCTTCAAGATTTCCTTTGTCCAGAAAAACATTTTAATTTTGAAATGCGTACGGGGAATTTATAATAATTTATGCTATTCTCGTGTTAAGTAACGACGATAATATTGAAGACACGTTCCACCTAATAATTCGGTAGATAATCTACTATTTCTCTGACGCCAGTCACATTTTAATCCGATCAATCGATAATAATTAAAATACTGAAATAATTATATAGAAACTAGTTATCTCAAATATTTTATTAAGATAAGGCTGTTATATAATTTCAGATCTTATTTATAAAATATATAAAAACAATATATTATGTATGAACATAACAGATGAAATTACAGTCAGTTTAAAAATTAAAATGAACAATTGACGTCACGACATTAGATAAGCACTTATCGAGAGTTTAATAAATATACGTGCCTCCTCTCATCTGTCTTATCGTTTTGTAGCATCTCGTGACCAAATTATGCAGCCCTTTTGCCTACACAATTATCGTTATTTATAGATTGGCCCATATCACAATATGTGTGGGATCTTTTCCTTTTCTTTCTACACAGTTAGTAGAAAAGCAGCTTTTAGTGACAGTTGGTTTTCTGTGACAGTCGCGGGCCGTTCCGTCTGGGGTACACTGTTGTACACGTACACTGTTGCAGAAAATCGACGTCTCAGCAGTGGCAATATGATGTTGAGCTTCGTTCGGTGAACGAGAGAGCCGGAAGTCCAACTTTCTTTTGGTTTGGTAGGCAGCCTAGCTCTACCGTTGGTACTGAAAAGATCCATAAGCGGGCCTAACCATTACTATCAGGTGAGCTGCTTGCTCGTTTTCAATTAAGCAATAAAAAAGGTTAGTTCGGTGTTTACCTCCATACAATTTAATAGTTATTGAAGGTACTATCAAAAGTATCACATAAATAAATATTTTATAGGTAACAGTATCTTTGGAGATCATTGCGGAAGAATAGATTTCTCGAACTAAATTGTCTACGTGAAATGAAAAAAGATAAAGGAAAATATATCAACAGTAACTGAATAGCAAGGCGAGAGAAGTAAGAAATTTTAGATACATACATACACATACATACATATCATCACGCCATATCCCTTGCAGGGTAGACAGAGAGAACAGAGTGCCAGAGAACTCTATCTTTGCATACTTCACTCGCTTCCTCAACATTCATAATTCTCTTCATACACGCTCGCCGGTTTCGGAGACTCTTGACTCCACCTTCCTTCAGTACATGACCGATCTGGTCTAGGTAGGTTAGTCTCGGTCTCCCTCGGTACCTACATCCTTCCACTTTCGCATTGTATATCTTCTTAACCAGACGTTCGTTCGGCATTCTTTCCATATGTCCGAACCATCGGAGCATTCCCTTTCGCATCTTTACACCAATACTCTCTTTCATACCTACTCGCTCTCTTACGTCGTCGTTACGAATGCGGTCGGTCAGCCTAACTCCACAGATTTTCCGCAGAGATCGCATTTCGACCGCATTAATTTTACTTTCATACTCTTTTCTGCATACCCAACTCTCGCTTCCATACAGTAATGTTGGAACAAGCACTGCGTTATGTATTGCTACACGTGCCTTCTGGCTGAGGTGGTGGTTGCCGAGAAGTTGCCCCAACGCTCCGTTCACTCTATTTCCCGCATTCACTCTTCGCTCTATATCAGTGGTCCAATCGGTCTTCCATCTCGGCTAAATCCACATCCAAGATATACAAATTCATCCACTTGCTCTAGTATATCATTACCTATTGTTACTCTAACATTTGTTCTGGCTTCGTCTCTTTCAAAGACCATTATTTTGGTTTTGCTCACATTCACGCGTAGACCCCTTTTCTTACAATCTTCTGTCATTGTGTCGACTAGGGTCTGCAGGTCAGTCGCTGACTTTTTTTTTTAGATAGCTATCAAAAAAGCAATTAAAGGGCAATAACTATAGCAAGGTATATAGGACAATTAAAAGGTCTAAGATAAAATTATAGTTAACTAAAAACAGGATTGAAAATGTCATTATAAGATAAAGAAAAATACAAAATGCCACAATGACAAGTGATTAGCACTTTTAATTGATGCCTATTAACTTAATAAAAGCACGAGAACGTTTTAAAACTAAAACAGGAGATGTTGAGGATGACTGCCAGACTGCAAAATGTAGATAACAAACAGCTAGTGACGCAAAGCTCCAAAATAGATAACGCATTTGCGTCAAGCGCACATTTTTCAAGCAGTGTAAGCGAAGCGGCGTACCATTCTACCTATATGATTTCCTGGCAAAATATTTGCCAGACTATCACGTACTGGTCACGCATCTTCAGCCTGACCACGCTTTCTTTAATGAACTACTACTGTTTTTTTTTATAATTCACACTGCCAAGGCTGTCAATTTTATAACTCTATGTATGGGTGATATATAATTTAATCAGAAACGTGTCTATTAAAAAAAAACTATTAAGTAGTCCAAAATTAACTATTATATATAGTGCCTGCTGATTACGACATAATTTAAATGGATAGTTTCGTATATTAAACTGAATTGACTACACGTTTACTACGTAGACCGACTGGCCGTCACCTTGGTGTTAACGGCTGCGAATGAAAAAGTAAAATAATAAAAACAACGCAATGTGTGCATCGGAGGCAAGGTCGATGCCGTGGTATTTCTGGACGCGGCAGCTTGCCGCCTGCGTTGGTTTCGACCTCATCCAATCGACTACGCTGAATCACTGATTGATAGCTAACGTTCCAAGAAACGAAATATTTTGCCAACATTTTCTATTTTTTTTTATTCTGTTTGTTTACATCTTTTTGTCACATGTAGATGTAAAGTTAAAAATATTTACATTAAATTGAAAACAAAAAATAACCCTAAAAAAAGGCAAACAAAAAAAAATCCTTGATATCAATCACCAATTGTTGAAACGAAACACTCCAAAATCGCTAATAACAAAATCTATTAATTCGGATATTCCGCGAAGAGCGTAGATATATAGGTATCTATATAAAGGTACCTTTAACCGGCTTTAGATTTAATTGCTAACACAGATATTATCAAACACACATAATAAAGAACATCGCACAAGGACGTCTTTTCAACCGAGAGTATTCATTTTCAATTGAGATTATTCTAATTTAGAGTATTCATTCAACATTTAGTCCTCTATAACTTTACAATATGTATGTTTCAATAAAAAATTGTAAGGCTTTTAAGGTGTATATTTTCCTTACAGATGCTGATGAGATACTAAAATTAATGATATCCCCAGTTTCAGTCTGCGAAAAAAATAGTTCCTACATAGCTCACAGAATGACTCATTCACAGTGACTATGTATAGATAACTATGTTACAATACTCGGCCAATGACCCACTTTGATGCTATAGACTCGCATTACACTGGTATTTCATTTGATCGAGACAGCCATTGTATCAGGAATCTTCAGCCTACACAAGTCCCACAGTTGGACATGACACCTGCCCGCGTCGGAGACTCGTAGCGTACGGACGTGCGCTGCCCGCTCATCATGACAAGCGACATCACGATCGCACCGCCGACCCACCCATCACGCGCTGTCTCCACCAGCCCCATCGTACCAACCGCAAATGCGGTTAACGATACGGCGATGGATACAGAAGAGCCACCATCCTCAGCCTCCTCTGAAGCGGATGACTCCTCAGCCGACAACGAGTGCGACTTCACAGAGGTTCGCTCTCGGAAGAGGTTGAAGAAACCCATCAACAAGGGCCCCTCCAAGGCCCTTAAGATTCAGCCGACCGACACGGCGGCTCCACAACCAAGGCCTTCCGCCACGGCCGCCCCGGTAGCGCCTACCTCAGCCCCAAACCCAACCCCGGCCCCTCAGGCCCCCAAAAAACCACCCACTCCCCCGCCCCTTTATATAAGGGACAAGGATAGGTGGTTAGCCATTTCCACGTGGTGCAACACGCAACGCGTGCTCGTCAAATCGGCGAAGTCAACCCCAAACGGAATAAGGGTCGATTTAACGTCCTCTACGGACCATACCCCCTCAAAAATTCTAGGGGATCAACAGATCCCCTACCACACATACACCCTCCCAGAGGAATAGCTTCTCCGTGCGGTAATACGTAATGTACCGCACGAGATCGACACTAAAGAGATATTAGAATCTCGTAAATCCGACAATCTCCCAGTGGTAGAGGTCCACCGCATGATCCGCGGTAAAGGACGCTACCCACTCAATATGGTCTTGGTTTGCCTACATAATACCCCTGAGGGTAAGGGCATTTACAAAACCAAAAAAGTACGCGGCCTCTCCGGTATAACCGTAGAGCCGCCATACAAGAACGGAAATCTGGCACAATGTCACAAGTGTCAGATGTACGGTCACTCATCTACCAACTGTTTCGTGCGCCCCAGGTGTGTGAAATGCTTGGGAGATCATCACACTACACAGTGTGAACGTCCCAACGACCACACGCTATGCAAAGAACCGCCAGCGTGCGTTCTTTGTGGCGAGTTCGGCCACCCGGCTAACTACCGCGGCTGCACACGTGCACCGAGGCGGATAGTCAGGCAGCCAACTAAACAGGCCTTATACTATAATAAGGACTTTGTCCCAGCCCCGATTCCAACCCACAACGCGTGGGCCCGCCCCTTGCTTTCCAACAAGGAGGCTTACCCAGCCTGCCTATCAGGCAGCCCAACCACCTTCCACCACTGCTATCTCAGCCACCAATCCCCAAACCGCCTACCGTTAGGCCAAACCCTCCCCCCGTGGGCCAAAATAAGCCTCCTCAAGGCACAAAAGGCCTAAATTTCACGGAAATCCGTGAAATAGCAGCTGAGCTGAGAAGAAACGAGGGTAACAGCCTCGCTCTCTTCAACACAGCCGTTAGATTCGCTCCCACCCTAGAACGTCTAGGTTCTTTTAAAACCCATTAATGAATAGGCACACTCCCGGTAGAGTCAAACCAAGACACCTCAAAGTCGAGACTTTTGACGCCAACAGCCTCGCCCAAAAAAGGAACGAAGTAGACACATTCCTTCGGGACCACCAGCTCGATATCTTGCTAGTACTAGAGACGTTCCTCAAACCATACAACAGGGACCCTAAAATTGCGAACTATAACATAGTTCGCAACGATAGGACAACCTCAACTATGGGTGGGACGCTCATCTACTACTAGAGATCGCTGCACTGCACACCTATGGATCTGCCCCCTCTGGCGTACATTGAAGCCTCCATCTGTCGGCTAGCCCTCTCCGGCCATCAGCCGATAACCCTTATATCCGCATACCTGTCTCCCGTCAAGGACACACATTTAGTCGAGAGCGATCTCAAGGCCTTGCTTGACTTGGGCGGCGCCGTCATTATTGGCGCCAAGAGCACCTCATGGAACTGTCTCAGTTCCAACAAGAGGGGCAGGGCTTTAGAGACCTACGCCGACCGACTGGGATATGACGTCATAGCGCCATTAGCGCCGACGCACTTCCCACACAATATTTTACACAGATCGGATATACGCGATATTGTTCTTCTCAAGAATATAAGCCTACGCTTATATTCAATCGAAGTACAACACGAGTTAGACTCAGATCACCGTCCGATGACTCTGGAGCTCGCCTCCCGCTCCCCCGGCCCTTCAGGTCAAAACAACACAACAACAAGGATGACCACCAACTGGGCTTGATTGCAGAAAGGTCTGCAATCAACATCCTCGCCCCACCTTGATCAAATTCCAAAGGACATTAGGTCCAAGGAAGACACCTCTCAGGCAATCGATTCCTTTACGAGTCACGTGCAGTCAATTATCGACGACTGCTCACGGCGGGTACCAATTACGAGTGATCGTATATGGCACCTGCCGGATGACATCCGTGACCTGTTAAGACGAAAGAACGCCGCTACCCGCGCTTACGACCGATACCCCACGGAGGACAACCGCACTCGGCTGCGGTCCCTACAAAGGGAGGTCAAAAAAGCAATACAAACCTTGAGACAGAGCAAATGGGACGCCATGGTAGAGGAGCTTAAGCCCTCTCATCAAGCCTTCTGGCAGCTTTCCCGCTCACTCATAAAGGACATCGTGTCCAACCTCCCTCCACTCAACCGACCAAACCAGCCACAGGCATTCCTGGATGAAGAAAAGTCCGAATGCCTGGCCGACTGCCTGGAGCTTCAGTGTACGCCGAGAACACTATACCCCGACGACACAAACCATCATCGTATTATAATTGACGAAGTGGAACGTCGTACCACTATCTCGCGGTCCCCGGAAAACGACAACCGAGAAGAACCTATTCCAGCAGTGACCACCGACAAGGTCGAATCTCTGGTCAAGGATCTACACACCAAGAAAGCCCCCGGTTCGGACGGTATTTCAAATAGAGTCATAAAATTATTCCCTGCCCACCTTATTACCATTCTGTGCTGTATTTACAATGCAGCACTCAACAATAACATCTTTCCCTCGCAATGGAAAGAGGCCGTGGTAATCGGAATCCACAAACCCGGCAAGCGACGTACCGAACCAAGCAGCTACCGCCCGATAAGTCTACTAAAAGGATTATAGGCAAGCTTTATGAGCGCATAGTCCTCAGTAGACTTAGAACATTCGCCGATGCTAATAACCTCATTCCAGACACGCAGTTCCGCTTCCGCGCGAGGTACAGTTGCGTACAACAAGTCCACAGACTGGTAGAATACACAAGTGGTCAGTTCATGATGAACAGATTCACCAGTGTATTATTCCTAGACGTAGCGAAAACATTCAATAAAGTGTGGCACGAGGGCCTCATTCACAAGCTTTAGCGTCTAAAGATCCCCGATTACTTGATTCTAATAACACACGACTACTTAAGTCATCGCAGCTTTCGCTACAGGGTGGAAGGTACGCTGTCTACCTCCCACCCTATCAAGCCCGGCGTCCCTCAGGGATCGGTCCTCTCCCCATTCCTATTTACGCTATATGCTAGCGATATGCCCCAATTTAATAGAGTACATAAAGCGCCTTACGCTGATGACACCGCACTCTACTGTGCAGGTAGGACCCCGACAGCAGTAGTTAAGACTCTCCAAACAGCGGTTACCGCCCTAGCCAATTGGTTCATGAAATGGAAAATAGAAATCAATCCCGAAAAGAGTCAAGCGGTCATGTTCACTCGTAGAATTGCCCGTACCTACTCTATAAATAGCATACCGTCCCTTAAGCTTTTTAACAAGCCTGTCACTTGGAGCAGGCAAGCTAAATACTTGGGTGTGACCCTTGACGACCGACTCAGCTTCGTCCCTCACATAAAGCGTGTCCACGCGCGCGCAGCTTTTGTGATGGGACGCCTCCATAGCCTACTTAATGCTAGTTCAAAACTACCCTTGAGCAGCAAGGTCCGACTATACACCGCTTGCATACGGCCGATCATGACCTATGCGAGCGTAGTGTTCGCGCACACTAAGGCACACAGGATCCATAGGTTACAGACCCTTCAGAATAGGTTCATGCGCCGCGCTACGGGAGCACCGTGGTTTATTCGAAACGCCGATCTTCACATCGACCTCGAACTGCCGACCATCGTGCAGTTTATGAAACAGTGCTCCCAGAGCTATTTTGACTCTGCCATGACACACCCCAACGCACTAGTGGTTGAGGCGGCTTCCTATACCCCATCGCATATATCAAAAATTTGACGTCCGCGTCACGTCCTCAACGACGATGACGATCAAATAACACTCGCCCAAATAAGAGCCTACGCCGCCCGCGAGGCCATCACGCACAAATTTCCGCGATTTCGTCCTCGTCGTCGAGGTGCGAAATCACGGCGCGCAATAGTCACCAATCCAAAAGTGGACACGTCCACGTCCACTTCGTCTTCAGCGACGCCCCGAGCCGAGGTCCGTTCCCCACAGGGGGAGCCCTCGGGCGATGTCGCTTAGTACACTTCATTCGGGTTGAGAGCCCTCGGGCTCGCCCACAGTTCAGTTCAGCTGTAAAAGCCCCAACGGCTAACAGCTCGCAGTTGGTTTTTTAGTGGGTATTCAGTGACCCCTTCAGGGCCTGCGAGTCCCACATACCCCGTACGGGCGGGTATGCGAAAAATGCATTTTTAGCCACTGCGATACCAAAAAAAAAACATGACACCTGCTCTACAATGGGCGAGAAATTGACCTATTATACCACTCTGGACAGACGAGTTAGCATAGTTTTATTTCGATTTTCCTCTAATAAGCATTAGTGGTAGGACCACACTGTTGACAGATCTCTGTCTATAGCCGCAGTCCGGTCCGTCCGGGGTAATACCACACTCTTACAGAAGATCGACGCCTGAGCAGTGGCAATATGCTGCTGTGCTTCGTTCGGTGAGCAAGAGAGCTGAAAACCCAACTCTCTGGGTGGGTTGGGATTCTTGGTAAACAGCGGCCTAGCTATACCTCTAAGATTGCAAGCATGCGCGGCAGTAACACTTACCAACAGGTGTGCTGCTTGCTCGTTTGCCTCCAAGAGCAATAAAAAAAACAAAATCCAAAGATAACCGAGAAAAAAGTAAAGATGGTGATACTTTGTAGTTTCAACCCTTTAGCACACAGATGACCAAGTAGTTATTGAAAACATGTTTTAGTTACTATTACCATACCATTTATCATTATGTCATATAAGTCCCACTGCTGAGCTTGAGCCTCCTCCATAACAGGAGGAAAATTTACGTACTACCCGCTACGCCACGCTGATCACACGGGTTGATTTAGGATTTTATTTCGAATTTTCTTTCTATTGTTATAATATTTTTATTATATGCATATGTCCCACATAAGAGAAGAATTAGACGTCTTTTACGATACCCACGGGTAAATTAGGGTATATTACATACTTACTCCGTCAACACATGGAGTAGCTATTCATTATTACCTTAGAACTTGTAATAAAGGAAAAGTCAACCTTTTGTAACTATTCGGCAACTTTAATACAATTTTAACCATTTTAAAATCGAAGTACTATTCTGATTTTACAGAATCACGGCAACTGTTACAGCTATAATCACTAATACATTTTAAATTTAACCATGGTGTGCATCTATCTGATATTTAGGTGCACGGGTCTAATCCGTGGTCGTAATATACCATTGCAACTCTTTATGCGCAGGAACAGTAAAGTTATAATATTCGATGTAGAGTCATTTAACAGTACGACCAAAACCCGCTATAAGGTAGTTTTTTTAATATTTTTTTATTCGAAAAACAATACATACATACATATCATCACGCCACATCCCTTGCAGGGTAGGCAGAGAGAACAGAGTACCAGACAACTCTATCCTTGCATACTTCACTCGCTTCCTCAACATTCATAATTCTCTTCATACACGCTCGCCGGTTTCGGAAAACATCGGTATATATAAAAACAAAATTAATAAAAGAAAAGAGCATTACTGCTAACTGACCACATTTTTGAACTTTTAACTTTCTGCTGGGAATTACGTGAGAAAATTCAGAAAATCTGGAATAAACTGCAACAACAGCTTCTGTGTAGTGACGGAATAACTATATAATTCACCACAGCCTATCGTATCCGTGGGTTTCGTAAAAAACGACTAATGGGATATAATATGGATATAACATCCATGCAAGAGAAGGAAAACTTGAAATAAAATCGTATAACAACCCGTCTGCCCGGCATGATATATTATATCCCTTTTATTGTGGAAGGGACTCGAGACCACTCTACATTTCGCAACTTCACCTGACACAGCTACAAGGTCTACATCGAATTCAGACTTTTTTAAATTAAATTCCTTAAGGCGTCGTAGGGTCGACCAGAGAAAAAAATCAAATGCATTCCATTCTACAACTTGTAAACCACATACATTGAATGGAAAAATACGGAAATCGTTTACGCTCTCTTCACAAAATGCGTCATACACTCTATTCTACTATTATGGTTCTAGTATAAGTTGATTAGTAATATCAATAAGATATTATTATTATTAGTCACAATGCGTGAATGAAGGTATTTGTAGTTTTTTTTTTTTATTTTTAGCCACGTAACGCAATTTAGCTAATTTAGAAAATTGAAAAGCTTCTCTTTTAACATGAGAGATTCTTTCTCATTAATGAAGTTCTACATAAATATGATACCTCATTCATTCACTCTATCGTCAATAAAGGCAAAAAATATGAATTAGGTACTCATGGTCGCTGTTCTTTCTTCATAGACCCTAATTTTACACTTTTGAGAGTGTATCCTACACAATGAGGGAGACATCGGCCTACTGTATCACTCTTGTTAAATATATTAGCATACGGCTTTCTTTAAAATTTTCCTTCTCTTCGCATGACGCTGCTGCTTATTTCCCTTATCTAATGATACCCATAAATAAGGTCAAAAGGCATGATGCTACACTTTATTCTTACTTCCTCTCTAAAGGGAAAACCTATCAATGAGCCATACACAAAAGATAAATGCAAGCGTTATTGCATCCATCCCATCCAAATATTATTTTATAGTATTAAAGAAGTAAAGCATGTACAATGCATGTATGCTTATCAACGATAAGATTTCGTATATCTTAACTCTCGAACACGGCGCCTAAATCGTTTGCGTCACTGTAGGTTCTTATGTAGATATTTAGGTATTAGATGCAATTTCGTCTCCTGTGACACGGAAAAGATGGAGATAACATTGTCAAAGTATTTTTAACCCTTCACTGTTTGTACGTAGGGAAACATTGTCAGTTATAACTGACAATAATTCTCAGGCTTTCGTGGTGCAAGCTACCTTATAAGGTGGCTTGCACCACGAAAGCCTGAGAATTAAAGTGATTTATCTAGATAACCATCTGTAGAGACCCGATTAACTTTACTGTACACAATTATATTACTCCGTTCCTTTTTACATTACAACACTAAAACATCTGCGCTTAGATATTGTATATTATAAGGTACATATAAACGAATAGCTTAACATTAACTCTTAAATTTGGCATGGCATTTTAAGGGATAATTATGAGTTAGCATTATTGATTGTGTTGATATCTTACCTCAGTCTTCGTTATTCGATGTCGTGCCAACTTAACAACGGCAAAATTTCCCTTGCCAATGGTCCTCTCGATGTCATAAAAGCCCACCCTAATGGGGGTTTTCGCAGGACGTTCACGATCCGCCATTGTTGATTATAATAAAACCATTAGACTCTAATTGGACTTTCTTTCAACACTTCATAACACACGAATTAAACTAATAATCTTCCATCACACTGTTTTGTTTATGTCCATGGGCAGCAGTAAATTAACGCACATTTAAATATGACTTAGTTTATGAAGCACACTTGATTGATGCTCTATGTGACCACTAAAAATACGTTTATAAATAATAAGTTACATATTTTGATAGTGTACGTAATGTGTACCTAATTCCCTGGTAGAGCAATGATAGTTATCGAAGACACAGTTCATACTTGTTCCTCATAAATAAAAATGGAATAGATAACACTTCAAATTGTTTAAAGCAAATAGCTCAAGCACGCCTAAATAGTGAAATTTTATAGGTACACTGTGTATATTATTTATTTACAATGTTAAAAATTCGCGCAGAGGCGGCGTGCGCGTATTGTACGCTTTGAACACCACGTCACGCCGCCGCCTCACCGGCTGTCAACCGGGTACTGAACTCGAGTCGATTGAATAGAGTACTAGCTGTACTAGTCGCGTAGAACGAAACACAGCACCTACCGTGGCGATATACGCGCGCGCTTTCAGTCACACAGCCATGTTGATTCGTTTTATGACGTCAGAAGGCTGTTCGTCTTCATCCTACCACACATAACTAAACATAGGTATTAATAAGTAGGTACGCGCTATCGTCCTTAAACTTAAAATTTTGGAGTTTTTGGCACAATAGTATTTTGTTTGAGTATAAAAAAATAGTAAATTTTATTCATTGTCAAACATTATTTGGTTAGTAAAGATAAATAAATTTAAGCACCTACAGTTTGCATGTTTACTTTATTAGTGATTATGCATAGTACATATTTGAAAAACATAATCCCGTAGATCCAGCGTTAGACAGCTAGGCGAGTGTAGGTGATCTGTCCAAAAAGCGGAGAGGAGACAGCGCTCTATGGAGCCGCACACCGCATTTCTGCCGCAATATATATGTATAATAACTACTAAAAAAAAGATATGGTCGAAACCTCTAATCTCAGATCTTTGAACAATTTAAACAGAAATTTATATTTAGGTATCTTCATAAGTCTTGATTGTGAAACAATTTAGTGGGATAAGAATTCATACCACGATAATTATTAATCTCATATTTTTTCAATTTAACTGGTGTTTTGATTAATTTGAACAAAAAGCGGTTACTATGATTTAATTAGTTGTGTATTAGGACATACATAAGTACAGACTCGCTGATTCTTTTGTGGGTGAAATGAGGACTATGAATATTAATTAGTAAATAAACAAAATATTTGATGTATTGTCAATAGTTTTCGCAAGGATTTTTAAAGCCAATTTAGATACCTTTCTTTATTCTTGAAATGTTTGTTTTTGGCCACGTTACTCGCTGAGAATTTTGAATTTTATTACAATATAACCAGCATCATTAGACTGCACTTATCCCAATTATTTGGGGTTGACGCAGTATGTACTACTCTTCCAACGAGCATATTACATAAGTTATTGGTAGTAGGTATTCCGTGTGCTGACGGAGTAAGAATACCATTCACCACCCCCTGTGATCCACCCGTGGGTGATCGTACGAGACGACTAAGGGATATAAAACGCATATAACATATTTTTTGTGAGAGAGGGAAAACTCAAAACAAAACCCTGTACCAACACGTCTGACCAGCGTGGTATAGTAAGTCAGTTACCCTTCCATCGAGGCGGAGGCCTGAGCCCAGCCGTGGGACATATATGGGTTGAGATGATGAGATGATGATGAGATGATTGGTAGTATTTTTTTACACCGGCCGCCTGCCTGACGTCAACCCTCCTTGGGCATGTAATTATTAATGAAACGGCATCAGGTGGAGTTGGTTTAGGTCGATATAAAGCTTTTAGGGAGCGTCTATTAATTACGTTAGGCATTTTTGAGGATTTATTGACTTCCCTTCCTCCTTGGTGAGATCTCGTAATATTTTTCTCAATCATCTCAGGTGAGATTCAAGTGGTAACCACATGAGAGACCCAAGTGGGTCATATAGGTCTATATCATAAAGGTATTTTTCTTTAATTTAACTTAACTTTTAGACAGTTTTACACCATTTTCTGCTAAAAAAAATATGTGATATTTGCAAAGACAACCAAGTAAGATTTAGTAAGATTCGGCTCGACCCCCTCCTCCCCCTGAATACCATTTACGACATCCACGAGTAAAGTAAGGGTTGGTAGTATTCGTAGTCGTTACCACACAGCAAATTTAGAATATAACCAAATAAACAGAAAATGTTTTCATTTAATAACATAAAACAATTGCGAATTATATTAAACAATGAAAAGTTGCGTTCCTAATTATTATGTTTATAAGGAGAAAATCTATGTAACTTATGTACAGCGAGTATTCGGGTCCGACCTTAAAGATACGTTATTACTTCACACTCTAGCTACTATAAGAAAATGTTTTAACATTAGATAATTCATGAAAGGAGTAGTTGCTATAACGTACCAGCTGTTTGTCGTGTATTGATTAGAATACACCGTGACCAGGGCCGGACCGTGACTTCAAGGGGCCCCGGGCTAATACCACTTAGGGGCCCACCTAATTACTCAAAGTATGGGAAAAAATAAAACAATGAAATATTTGATTTATATTATAATATATTATGTTATATTTTTAAATACAACCGACAAATTATAAAAAACTTTCTGCACTTTCCTTTGACAAATGTTTTAAATTAGTATCGTCTATTTTTGACTATAACTTGACTTAGATGGGGGCCCCTTGAATTCACAGGGCCGTAGGCTGAAGCCTTAAAAGCCATATCTGCCACTGAACGTGACAACAACCCTAGTACCTCTATCATTGCAGTCGTAAATATTGATGCTTTACACCAGGAGAATAGGCAGCAACACTTCTCTTTTTTTTTGGCGCCGGACTACGGTTCGTCACGCCCCGCTAATCATTCCGGGGCGACAGAGAAACGGCGCATGACCCTGTAGACCCGCCCTACAATGTACGTCTCGACGCCGTGCGGGTGGGTCACTGGAACTCGTTTTTTTTCTTCAGTGGCCCACCCGGCGGTCTCCCCTAATGAGTATCCTCTCTTGTCGACGCCCGGACAGTTTGCACCGTCGGGGCGTCGTCCCCACGCGGTGGCCTCGCTCCAAGAGCGACCTGACAATTCCCCAGTCCGGTCACCCGCTGCCTCGGCTATGCCGGCATGAGGTGCAAATACTCGCGCCTACGCCGCCCCAGTCGCCTGCGGCAGCGCGAATCCTCGTAGAAGTGATCCTCCCGGACGCGCTCCGCCGCATCCTTCTACGACATGACGTACTCACAGAAGCAGTCGACCGCGGCCCAATTCCTCTCGCTATCGACCATCGCTTTCACGACGGCCGGCAGTGAGAGGTCGGCAGCGATAGTAGCGACATGGCCACGGCGCTGCTGAGCCCAGGTCAGGCAGACCTCTAGCGTATGCTGCGCCGTCTCCCGGTCGCTGATGCACTGATGGCAGGACGGAGTCGTCTCCCTCCTTGCGATTGAGTACAGGTACTTGCCGAAGCAACCATATCCCGTCAAGACCTGCACTAGCCGGAGCAACACTTCTCCGGAATACGTTTATAGGCTGTTAGATTGATTGGTTAGCTACGCCCATCAGTAGTATTAGGTTATATACATATATTAGGTTAATATTATCTGCCCAAGGTTTCCTAGATATTTCTTCACCCACTCTTAAAAAGTAGAGTGACATATTGTATTCCTAATCGCAGCCTATATAAAGCGCAGTTACGGAGACTAGAGACCGCATTACACATCGACCTATCTAGCGTGCGGAAGCTCTGCTTGCTCATGTAATGATTACCACTCAATTTTATATCGTCGAAGTGTTAGGATTAGCAATTAGTTTAAGGAGTGCTTATAATTCGCTTATTGGTTGGTTTTATGGAAAATAAAAGTGATTGCGATAGTTAATATTTCAATGTTAAACATTAGAAACCATTTACCTAATTGTTTCTTCTTTATATTAAAAATCCTTCGTCTGCCAGAATCAGGCGTGGGATAAAGTACCCAAGCCTACAACCACCTTACTCATTTTGGTCATCTAAATTTAAAATGTTTTTGTTTTCATAAAACAAACCAATTTACCGTACGTTTAAGTTTAATTTTGTGCACGTTTGAAGTGGTACAAATATGCTGACGCCGTGTGGATCACGTAGTCGTGTACGTCGTAGCCTGGACCGGGATCGTAACATTTTGTACATCAATTGATAATTAATCACTTTGAACAGATATTTTTAAATTCTTGCATGATATTTCAATTTGAAAGTATAAATATAAATTTCTAGTAGTCGAATATAAATTTGTAATGATGTAGGGAGAAATATGATCTGACATCACTGTTTCTAAGCACTACAGGTTCTCTTTATCTTTACAGTAGGGCTACTAGCTTAAAGCGATATTTGAGATATAAAAAAAATGTTTGTAAATATGATTGTATGGAACGAAGTGATCAATCACACTTTTATACCTACCCTCTCGAAAGATTTATATTACTTAGCTTAAATAAATTTCCTATGTTTTTTCATGAGCCTGGATGTCACATTCGGACGTGATAGTCGAAGCACCCGATCCTGCAGAAAAGTGAAATAGAAGTCTAGTGAGGAGCTGTGGTACTCAATTGCGCAGTCCTCATCGCTGCCAGGATAGTGGTGTTCTGCCGTAAACAAGCTGGAACCGCCACAATCAGCGAAACCGTGAATCGGAACGCGAATAGCGCTCTGATCATCGAGCCGAGCAACGTAGCTTCGCGGGATATTTTGAAAGGTCACGTAATCCTTCTCTAGCAAGAGAAATTTAATTTTTGATATTTTTAAATGTTTAAAAGTCGCTAACTGCCCAATCGTCGCCACTTCGATTCATGGCGTTTGATCGTTTTAAAAGGTTGATCACCTAAACATAACTATCCAGTTTAATTCCATCGACTAAGAACTTAAGCTACTTGTGTGTCTTATAGCAGAGTCCATGAAGGATTTTACCAATATGCTCAACCATCTCGGCAGTATATCCCAATTAGTGGATTTACGAATGAAGGATAAGACGAAAGTCGTGTCAAACACTTATATCATTCCAATATCGGACTTGGTTGGCAATGCGATTCTCGAAGTTGTCGATCTATTAATTACGTTTACCATGAACAAACTATCCTGTTAGGTAAACTTTATTTTGAGAAAGACATCAGCCGACCAATTCAAGTCTAAAGGGCAGCGTTCGGGTAACCTAGGACGAAGCTCGAACTATGACATATCCTTCTTCAAAGGAGATTTAAGAAAAGCACTTTCGTTAAGGTGGACTACGGCTTGGCTGTACCCTACCTAAGGTCCATTTGCAGCAGTATCTCTTATCATCAAGTGTGCTGCTTGATCGTTTGAAAAAGAAAGGATCTTTAATTCGCTATTTAAGCATTTAGTGTACTGGTAAGCTTTATTCAGACATGTAGGTTATCCGCACCTTACCAACATAAACTTGATAAGGGCCCCGGCGTTAAAAGCAAGATCTACGCCACCGTCTTCTTCATTTCGTGAACCAGAGAAATGCACGTATGTGACCGTGGGCCATGCTGTCATGTCAGAAGCATACCGGGCCACGCCGCCACGGTATCGTCAGTCTTCATCGTCAGAGCGGCATGTACACGTGCCGTCACCAATGTCACCATCACCAGCACACTCGGTGCCCATACAGACTTCAGAGATACTGGTATGACGGTAATGCCGTCGCTCCTGCAGCCGGCACCATCACCATTGCTTGACACTCATGAGGACAATGACGATGCCCTGTGTCTTAGCTCACCCTACGGTAACTGACAAGATTATTGATGCCATCGGGTTGATCAACATCATGGTAAGGTTGAATCAATTTTCATATATTGAGGTCTAAGAGTGATTTACATAATACTAACGACTGGTGCTCAGAGGTTAATTATGTGAAATCTCTGAATAATTTGAGTGTTCACGAATATCTTTACCGAATAGAATACTAGATTCGTCTAAAAGATTTTCACTTTAGACTACATTCGTTAATCGAATGAGTAACCAACGATGGTTTGTATACATAAACACTCAATACGACAAGTATCCTATGTGATGTAATGTGTGAAAATTCTTATTAATGCACTACGTAGCCGTATATTACACTGTTTTTCATCATCATTTCATCTACGAATTGTAGGTACTCTGAGACCAATTACTAATGACAATTGTGATTCGTATTACTGATTTACACAACTGAGCATCTTGCTACTGCTATATTTCAAATGACATGTCTCCTGGTAATCGTAGATCAAAATTTGATTTTGTACCAATGGGATTCGAACTTTGTTCCTTTTGCAAAAATCTTGGACACAAAACGGATGACGCGATTTGCGAAATTAATGTCTGAAACATGTAGTTGGAATGTCTCAATGATTACTTTGTTTTGACTACATTGGTTATTCTAACAATGATGCTTCATTATTAAAAAAAAATACTCGAGTTGTAGTATTACTTATAGTCAGGTATGACCGAGTCGGTTATACAAATTCTTTAGATGTAGCATAATGGTCAGAATGGAAGCAAACACCTCCCTGTGATTTTAATTCCAACCCTTTAGTTTTAGCCAGTAAGCAAGTTCCATTGACAGGTGGGATGAGTTCCTGCTTGTGTGGATGATGTGTCATGAGACGTTGACGTCGCAATGTATGTGCCTATCGATATGCTGGATGGATGAATCCTCGTCCAGAGATCAGCATCCTAACGATTACCACTCAATTTTATATCGTCGAAGTGTTAGGGTTAGCAATTAGTTTAAGGAGTGCTTATAATTCGCTTATTGGTTGGTTTTATGGCAAATGAAAGTGATTGCGATAGTTAATATTTCAGTGTTAAACATTAGAAACCATTTAATTGTTTCTTCTTTATATTAAAAATCCTTCGTCTGCCAAATATATATATATTTGACAGACGAAGGATTTTTGAAATATATATATATATATATATATATATATATCTTATCTTATAATATATATAAATTACGTGTCACGTTGTTCGTCCGCGATGGACTAAGTACTTTATACTTAACTGATTTTAATCTTTGCACAGCATGTGTACTTCGATCCAACTTAAAAGATAGGATAGGTTTCATCTCAATTTATAGTAATATTACTTTAATGCAAATTATTTGTTTATTATTTGACAGCCACAATTATCTGTTATCCTCAAACGATTCTAACAGATGGCGGTATCTATTGACTGGATTGAGTAAGAACTTAATAGATGGCGCTATGTTAAACGTACTAAAGTTTCATATCAGCTACAATTTATTAACATAACCACCATGTGTTACTGAAGTTACCTTAGCCACAGCAACGCGTGGCCGAGCCTGCTAATATATATATATATATATATATATATATATATATATGCAAAAAATTAACAATAATGTTAAATTCATAACGTTATTGTAATTCATTTCGTATTCGTCCCGCTGCCGCGCTCATCATCGCGAATCGTTGAATTAACCTACTATACCGCGCTGGTCAGACGTGTTGGTAAATGTTTTGTGTCGCGTTTTCCTTCTTTGCATAATATATGTTATATGTATTTTATATCCCTTATCTCCTCACCTCGTACGGTCATCCACGGGAAAGATAGGGGGATATAGGTGGTGAATTGTATTCTTACTCCGCCACCACACGGAAAGTTATAGAAAAGTTAAAGAAAGCGTTGGTTATATCTTATATCTTTAAACGAGCAATTCGCTGTAAATAGTATTATACTCATATACGTCCCAATGTTGGGCTCGAGCCTCCTCCACAATAGAAGGGAAATGGACCTACTATAACCCATCTGACCAGTGTGAGATATTGGAGTTTTATTATCAGTTTCCCTTCTCTTCGATGTTGATGATTTATTATTAGATTTTAAATGCATGTCATATCTCTTAGTCGTCTTTTACGACACCCACAGGCAAGATAGAGAATCACCGTCCGGGTTGGTGCCATTCGCCCCGGTCCGGGCGGCGTAGGTGCTGCCTGGGCGCAGTGCCCGGTGGAGTCGGTCAGGCAACTGGCCGGCTCAGGCAGGCTCCTCGTGGGCTGGAGCTCGGCGCGGGTAACTGTGCTTGAGCGCCGGCCTGCGAGGTGCTATAAGTGCATGGCGGTCGGACATACTCGACCAACGTGCACTAATTGCTTCGACTGCGGCGGATTGTGTTTCCGCTGCGGTCAGACCGGGCACGTGGCGGCATCTTGCGCCGCCCCGCCCCACTGCCCCGTGTGTGCGGCGGGCAATAAGCCCGCCAAGCACCGCATGGGCTCTGGGGCGTGCAAACCTCCAGCTTCGGCCCCAAAGGGGCGGAGCGGCCCTCCGACCACGGCCGCTCCCGCTCCTAGCGCGGTCCGATCGCCCGCCGGCGAGGGGGAGGTCATGAATACAGCCCATTAATGGCTACAGAATCCATGCACCTCCTGTAGGCCAACACCAACCACTCCGCCGGTGCGCAGGATTTACTCCTGCAATCCATGGTGGAGTGGTCGATTGGTGCAGCCGTAGTCGTGGAACCGTACTGCGTGCCTGATCGCCCCAATTGGGTGGTCGGCCGAAACGGAACTGCGGCAATCGTCGTCTCAACGCAGCGGCACTTCCCATCCTTGTCCCTTTTGGATAGGGGCGAGGAATTTGTCGCGGCGGAGTGGGGAGGGGTCACGCTCTACAGCGTATACCTCTCCCCTACCACGACGGGATTTCGGGGCCTCCCTCACGAACCTGGAGGCCTCGATACAGCGACTGGCACCGGGCCTCGTCCTGGTTCTGGGGGACTTCAACGCCAAATCCACGGCGTGGGGGTCCCCTATGACGGACGACCGTGGGCGGGTGGTCGTTGAGTGGGCGGCTTCACTAGGCCTCTGTGTTCTTAACAGGGGCTCAGTGAACACGTGTGTGCAGCAGCAGGGTGGGTCGATAGTGGACTTGTCGTTCGCTAGCCCCACTGTCGCCCCACGGGTGAGGAACTGGAGTGTCCTGGAGGAGGCGGTGACCCTGTCGGACCACCGGTATATCCGGATGGAGGTCTCCCCCCGGGACCCTAGTAGGAGTTACAGGGCGGACGGAGCTCCCGCGTTTCTGCGGTGGGCTGTGGATCGTCTTGACAGGGACCTACTGGTGGAGGCGGCCATCGTTCACACGTGGCTGTCCTCACCACCCCTAGCGGACGGAGTGGACGCTGAGGCTGTCCGCATTCGCAGTGCGTTAACGCAGATCTGCGATGCGGCCATGCCCAGAGTGCGGCGGCGTCTACCTCCGAGGCAGGGGGTCTACTGGTGGTCCCCAAGACTGGCTGACCTTCGTGCGGCATGTATCAGTACCCGAAGGTCCTACACCCGCAGCCGGCGGCGTCACCGCGACGCTGAGCGGGAGGGCCAGCTGTACGAGGCGTACCGCAGTGCGCGGACTGCCTTTCGGCTGGCCATCCGAGCCGCCAAGGGTGCGAGTTGGCAGGAGATGCTGGACGATCTCGACCGTGACCCCTGGGGTCGCCCGTATCGCGCGTCGCTGAATAAGCTTCGCGCGCAGGGCCCCCCCCCCTCACCGAGACCGAGGCGGCATGCCTACTGGCCGGGACACCCCCGTGGGACCTAGAGGCGGAGATACTCTCCGACCGCGGGTTACCTCAGTGCGCGACGAAGGTGGCTCCCCATCGTTGAGCGAGATAGCCACCTGGCGCGAGGACGCCCGCCGAGACGTCATCGCCCGTTGGGCTACGCGGCTGGAGAGGCCTAGACACGGTGTTGTTACCGTTGAGGACCTCCGGCCCGTACTGATGGAGTGGATGGAGCGGCGGCACGGAGTCCTCTCCTTTCGACTGGTGCAGGTATTGTCGGGGCACAGATGCTTCGGCTTGTACCTGCACACGGTCGCGTATAGGGAGTGGACTCCGGCCTGCCACCATTGCAGCAGTGACGAGGACACGGCGCAACATACGCTCGAGGTATGTCCGAGCTGGGACGGGCAGCGCCGTGACCTCGTCGCTGTTATCGGTGCCGACCTGACGCTGCCGGCTGTCGCGAGGGCGATGGTCGACAGTGTCGGGAACTGAGACGCGGTCGCCACCTTCTGCGAGGCTGTCATCTCGCGGAAGGAGGCGGCGGAACGAGTCCGGGAGGATTCGCGCGACCCGGGCCGCCGTCAGCGGCCGGGGCGGCGCAGGCACGAATATCTGCGCCTGATGCCGCCCTAACCGAGGCCTCGGGTGATCGGACCGGAGAATTGTCCGATCACGGGAGGCCACCGCGTGAGGGTAAACCGCCGAGCGGGCCACCGAAGTCAAAAATCGGGTACCGGTGGTCCGCTCGCACGGCGAAGACAGAGGAGTTTTACGGTGGGTCTATGGGGTCACGCGCCGCCTTTCTGTCACCCCGAAGCGATTCGGCGGGGCGAGACGCATCCATAGTCAACCCAAAGAAGAAAAAAAAAAGGCAAGATAGAGAATAGTTAACTCTATTCTTACTCCGTCACCACATAGAAAGATTTCGTCTAACAAATGTATAACTATTAACTATATTAGTTAATAGCTGTCTCTCAATGTCAATAAGGTTAATTGCATATGACTTTTTTGTGATTTTGTTTGGCGGCTCTTGTATTATATTCATTTCTTTAGTATTTTGTAGTGTTATATTGAATAATTTTGAGGTATTTTATGGAATATGATACAGTTAAAGTGCTGAAATGTAGTAAATATGGTAGTGGTTTACGTGTATTTTCATATTTTGTCAAAATTGCCATTAAAATCATCCATTTAATGGTAACATACATACATACATATCATCACGCCATATCCCTTGCAGGGTAGGCAGAGAGTACAGAGTGTCATTAATAGTATTAATATTAATTAATGGTATTATTATTCCGATTTTAAGTACTTAGGCTCGCTTCTCCAAAACGACGGCAATATCGACCGGGAAGTTAGTAGGAGAATGAATGCAGGCTGGATGAAATGGAGACAGGTTTCGGGAACAATATGTGACGCGAGGATGCCCCTTAAACTTAAGGGGAAAATCTACAAGAGTGTCATTAGACCTGTCGTTATGTATGGATCTGAATGTTGGGCATTGAAAAAGACGGATGAGAGACGATTGCATGCTACTGAGATGCGTATGTTAAGATGGATGTGTGGGGTGACAAGATTAGATAAGATACGAAATGAGTATATTAGGGGTAGTTTGAAAGTAGCACCAGTGATAGAGAAGATTAGGAGCGCGAGATTGTCTTAGTATGGACATGTGATGAGAAGGAATGAAAGACATGTAACAAGGAGGGTTATCAATATGCTTGTGGATTGGCGTAAGAATCGTGGGAGACCCAAAAAGAGATGGATGGATTGTGTAAACGAGGATATGTGTATGAAAGTTGTGAGTGCAGATATGACGGCTGATAGAAGATTGTGGAAGGCAAGGACATGTTGTGCCGGCCCCACTTAGCGTGGGATGAGGGCAGGCAAATGATGATGGTATTATTATTAATACCATTAATGGTAACGACTTGACTTACTGACGGACAGTGACTATTAAAGCTACGCAATATGAAGATATGATAAATAAAAGAAAATTAATTCTGTAATTTGGTTGAAACTGATGGCTCCGTTGCCAAAGCTTCATTAAATTAAAAAATAAATGCATTTTAATTAAGTGCATAACTTTATAAAATATAAGATACTTATACCCTAAATTATTAAGGTGATTGGTATTTTCTGCTATTTAAGTATGTTATTTCTACAAACTCTAGTTGATGTTCTGAATCTAGCCTAAAGCAGTTAGTAGTGTTTCATAGGTAATCTTTCAATTTGTACGATAATCGGAAGCGCTCATCGCAATGGCTGAACCCTAGAGACCCAGCCAAATCCTGCCCTAAACGGAAATTGACTCAGAAAAATTTACTCGTGATTGTTTGCTGAGCTAGCGCTGGTGTCGTTCACTACAGCTTTCTAAAATCTGGCCAAACGATTACGATAGATATCTACTGTCAGCAACTGCAAACCATGAAGGAAGAACTAGCTGCTAAACAACCGAGATTGGTCAATCGCTCTAGGCCACTGCTGCTTCACAACAACGTAAGACCACACACTGCACAACAAACAATCACTAAGTTAGATGAGCTACAATTAGAATGTCTGCGACATCCACCGTACTCCCCGGACCTTACTCATTACCATTTTTTCGGCATTTGAACAACTTCTTACAAGGAAAAAAATTCAACTACGATGCGGCAGACCAAACCACATGCAAAGAGTTTATTGATTCTCGCCCCCATATTATTTTAGTAAAGGGATCGATGAACTACCTATGAGATGGCAAAAGTGCATAGATAACAACGGTGCATGCTTTGATTAATTAAATATAACAAAAACAACAAAACAAAAAAAAATGACTTTATATTCCTCCCGTACAAAACGCCAATATCATGCAATGCAATGCATGTAAGGACCTAATAGTATACAAGTTGTACCTCACATAGGAAACTTTCCAAATAGAAGAACTGCTCCTTTGAAAAATTTTGTGTGAAATTTGAATTAGCGCCAAGCGCCTATGCGGCGAGTGGCGGAAATGAAATTTGAGGTTTCCTGCAAATTTATTTTTTAACACGCATCCTTATAGCTTAGATTACTTGTAAAATGAGGCAACGAGAACTACGCCAAACTCGGCGTACCCGAGCCCGAGCCAGTCTCGTCGCAAACAACGAAAAAAATAAATGTACTAAATTTTGTCATAATCGGAAGCAAAATAACGACACCATTCAGTGTTGTCGCGTTTACAAAAGAATATTCCCATGAATGACATTATATTTTATATTGTATTTGTTTACTGTTATTATATTTTATAATCATCATCTGGGCTCATATAAATCCCACTGTTGGGCTCAAGTCTCCTCAATAATGGGAGGGAAATTGACCTATTATACCACACTGTTCAGATAGATTGGTATAAAGGCTAGCGTCCACTAGGCTCGCCGAGCAGAGTCGAATCGAATCGCAAAAAGTCGCCTCATATATATTTACTATGAAACTGCGTCCATTAGCGACGAGTCGCGGCGCGCCGAATTGAATCGACCGCACGAATTACTCGACAGTCGAATTCCTTTGCCGATGCAATTCGACTCGCCACGCCTCAGTCGACGTGGAGAATCGAATGCGCACCAATGTATTTTTATTATTTCCGTAAGTCTATAATTTTTTCCTTTCTGTAGTCTGTATGAAAAAATTTAACAGAATCCCTTTCAAATCTATACGATTTACATGATGAAATTCACTATAGTTATTTCTTTTCATATTAATGTCGTGTACCCAATATTTGACAGCAAGACGTTTCCTTTTTCTATTCTCTTCTTCATCAAAAAGTATTTGAAATAAAAACACCTCTTCGTCCGAGCTGTCCATGACGCAAAAACGTCCTAATTCAATGAAAAGTTGCGATGAAATAATAAATCTATTCGATTCTTCACAGATTGACGCATTAGGAATAAATGCGTTTTATAATATTAGTTCTTTATTATTTTATGGTGGTCTTGGTAATATTATTCAAATGTCTTAATATTCGTACTCAGCTCTTACTTCCTGTTTTTATCAAAAACTGTAGACTCTATAATTCTGAAGATGCCCACAAAGTGACCTTGTTTTTATAATAAAATTAATATTTATATATACCCGATTACGTAACGAAAAATGATGTCACAAGCGGGGTTTGAACCCGCACCTATTGGGAGTCCAGCCCTATCGTGCTGCCACTTACACCACCGTGAACTATTGTAGGACATGCAAATCTCGCTTCGTATCATATTTACGTCTTCAAGGTGACGTGTGCCATCTACCGGACAATGTTTACACATTATATAGGCTTAATACTTCAAACTTTACAGTTAGATTTGTATTAAACGATGACACAACCTTGTTATTCAAATTACTGCAATTTTTAGCATTTAATATGTTTAATTATTTATATATACCCGATTACGAAACGAAAAATGATGTCACACCCCGGGTTTGAACCCGCTTGTGACATCATTTTTCGTTTCGTAATCGGGTATTTATAAATAATTAAGCATATTAAATGCTAAAAATTTCAGTAATTTGAAAATTAATATTGTAATACCTATTTAAAATATTACAATATTAATTTTGTTAACGAACGTTTTGTATGTAGTCAATCTCTATTTATTATATTTTTAATAGTTACATATGAACATTAGCTATCCATTCATATTTTATAACCATATTATATTTTTTTTTTTGCAAACAAAAGACATGTAAATAAACAAATAAACTATTAAAAATTAAAAACCCATACTCATACCACTTTCCTAAAAATCCATTTATCGTGTACAGTTAAGCAGCTAGCAACATAATTTTTCAAGCATCCCTGCGAAGTCCGAAGGGTTTTTCCATAGTATTCATGGACACAATAATAAACCCAGATCTTAGTTCTCTTTTCTGCCACTGGCTTCGCTAAAACTTAGTAGTACCGATGCTGTTACATATTATTGAAAACTGGCGAGCACTACCGGCAAAAGTAATATGTCCTAAATTTAAACCATTCCTTTCACATTACGTTCGGTCTCTAAGTGTCTATACTTCGTGTTATACACAGTAGAATTTAAAGTTGCCGCATTTTTGGCGCTATTGTTTTTTGTTCGTGCGTCGGGAGGATAATTAGCTTACGATATCACTCTGATCAGGCAAATTTATATAGCGATATATTACGAGTTTTCTTTCTTTTCCATAGATGTTATCATCATCATCACTGCCCATTAATGTCCCACTGTTGGGCTCGGGCCTCCTCCGTAATGGGAGGGAAATTAACCTACTATACCGCGCTGGTCAGACGTGTTGGTATAGGGTTTTGTTTCGAGTGTTCCTTCTCTCGCACAGATGATATATGCGTTTTATAGCCCTTAGTCATCTCGTACAATCACCCACGGGTAAGATATGGGGTGGTGAATAGTATTCTTATTCCGTCACCACACGGATAGATGTTATATGTACATAAGTAAGTCGCCTTTTACCACATTCATAGACAAAATAGGGGGTAAATTATACTCTTAATGTGTTATATTAAATAATTATAGTACTATTTCATGTAGATATATAATTCAAAGAAAGTGATAAACTGTAGTGAATATAATTTAATCGTGTTTTATGTATGTTTTCAAATATTATTAAAATTCCTAAAACACAAAAATCTTTTTTATGGGTATATCGAACTTTTGAAGGTGATAGAACATTAATGCTAGGACAGTAATTATGAATACACTAAACTTTATATCAACATAAAGACATGCCTCACTGTTCTATAAATTATGAAAGAAAATATATGACAGTTATGTTCAGAAGGTTAATGTTCTTGACTAAAAGACTTGGTATCTATCTTCATGAATAAAAATTTGTATATTTTGACACAAATACAGCATAACTTGTTTCGAGACCTTTATATGGCTATCCTTGTCTACATCTACATATTTTGGATAAAAATACGCCCATGACGCTATGATAACTTTCCCATATTTTATTACAGGAACACAACCAACTTTTTTTGCAATGTGATTGTGGCAGGCATTGGACTTATATTACAAATTTCTATTATTTTTAATAAATGTTTTATGAATTCTAATGTAGCATCACATTACAATACTAATAAATTGGTTCTGTTATAAATCTCTGAACAAATTCTAGTGAATCAAGGCTTTAGCGAAGTTGTTGCTATAAACTTACCAAGATGTCGGTAATACTGCTCTACAAATTTGACCAGAAAAAGTGGCATATTTCATATGTGGAGTAGGCATACATAATAAACGAGCTTATAATCGCGTGAGTGTGTAAATAATTATAGCTAGAATAAAGTCAAAATGAATCAAGTAACAGACGACAACGTTCAGAATATCAAGTGCAATAACTTAGGTACGAATGTGAAGAACAAAAGTAAAAAGGCCAAAGATCCTTCTGAAAGTCCGGATAATCAAGAGAAATTAAGCGAGACTTTAGCTAATACTCTTCATATTAATAACATTAATAGTAATTTAACGAATGGGACAAGTGAACATTCAATCGAGAACCCCGAATGTTTGAAGGATAAATCGGGAGCACAGAATGACATACCAAGCGAGATCGTGAAAGATGTAAATAATGTACAGTGTAGTGATACAACTAGTAAAAGAGAATGCAAAGATAAGTCTGATCAGAATACCGATAGGTATCTCTTTGATGATGCTTTACAAAACCTTGAAAATGCAGTAAACGATAAGGTTAAGGAACCTCATGATGAAATAGATATTATTTCATATGAATCTGAGCTACAAATGCCAGAGATTATGAGACTTATACAAAAAGATTTGTCTGAACCATACTCCATCTATACATATAGATATTTTATACACAATTGGCCTAAACTTTGCTTCTTGGCAACTTATGAAGGGAAGTATATTGGTGCCATTGTCTGTAAGTTAGATATGCATCGCAATGTAGTTAAGAGGGGCTACATTGCTATGTTAGCAGTTGATGAAAAATATAGAAAAAGAAAGATTGGTTCTAGGCTAGTTCGGAAAGCAATTCAGGTATTTGACCTTTTATCCAATTCTGCTTTATTTTTTTATATTCAGTGATATTATAAGTTATATTAACCTTTGCAAACGGCTTCTACGTGTGATATGTACATTTTATCTGGACTTATAGTGGCAATGACTAAATAAATACATAATATGGACATTTCTATCATGTGCAGTCTGAGTGGAACGATATACAGTAGAATCCGTTTACTATGACACCACTTATATTGACCAACCGCTTAATATGATATTATTACAAGCCTAGTTTGGTTTTCATATAAAATCCTTTATAAAAAAAATGGATATCCTCACTTATAGTGACATGTCGCTTATTACGACCTGTTTCTAAAAATTAAGACGGTCGGTCGGATTGGTTATAGTGACCAACACGATTCCTAATGTATTCGTCCATTTTTGTTGGTCTCCCTCTCCCTTTGCTTGATATGTGCATTGCATATGGCTCGTTTTTGTTTTATTCCTTAATGACAATTACGAGTCCATAGCATAGATAGATTGTTAGTCATTTGCAAAGAAAACGATGTCAAAATAACATTGCTTTTTAACTTTACAAATGCCATTTTCACAAATACTATCTTTGTAATTTGAAGGTAAAGACCTTCAAATTACAAAGATAGTATTTGTGAAGTTATATTTAGGCAAGAATTATCGTGATTCAATCTCATCTCTTGCAAATTTGGAGTCCATCATTCAAAAATTTAAAACTCTTACAAGATGAAAGAGTCATTTGATTGGTTTTTAAATTGAGAGAGGCTCTTTGAAAGAATTACAAGAACAAGTTGATCAAGTGTAAATTCAGTAGTTAATTTTGCAGTATTACTGTTTATTAAACCAATATTATATATGTACCTAATAAAACTAGATTTTTTTTTCATTTTCAGAGAATTTCTGTTTATATAATGTCCGCTTAGTATGGCGTGTTTGTCACTTCCTTTCAATGTCATTATAAACGGATTCTACTGTATATATAGATATTTTTTGCATTTAAATTTTGAACATCATATGATGCACATTTTTGGTATGTTATCACTATTGGTGTGTATCATAGTGTGTCAGGACCTATTGTAACTGTCCACATCTATATTCTTATATTATGAGTTACAAGAAAATATTAACTGTGATGTGATAGAGTCAGAACCACCTTTTCTAGCCCATAGGTTTTTTAAAAGATGACTATGTGAAATGAGTGATAACTTGACGTAAAACCCAAAGACAACCTGTAACATCTCCCTGGTGTAGTTGCTTAATCTTCTTTCTTGGTTAATCTTCTTCCTATTGCAGAGGGCCCAGGGCCCCTAGTGAAATGTGTGTGGCCTGAGAAGATGAACATTATGTTGTCATTCTTCAGTAATGTTGGACAAATTCTCATTAATAATAGCTACATCAAATATGAAGCTAATATCTATTATTTTTGTTTCAGGCAATGATTAATGATAATGCTGATGAAGTAGTACTAGAAACTGAAATCACAAATAAATCAGCACTGAAGCTGTATGAAAATCTTGGCTTTGTCAGGGACAAACGCTTATTTCGATATTACCTTAACGGTGTAGATGCATTGCGATTGAAGTTGTGGCTTAGGTGAAAGAAGTAGGTATTAAAAGAGTAATTCTCAATGTTGTGTCACATCTTATGGAGGCTATACTGTATGAATTGAAATTGTGTAACCTTCTAATGCCATCCATGAGGATATAGCCAAATGTATAGTTTCTTATAGTTATTTTTAGTCATGTGATAATATGTTTATCTAATTTATGTGTTAAATTGTTAATGAAAATGTTTTCATCAATTTTTTATATTTTGACTGTAAGATTTTAAATGGTTAATATCCAAACTGAATACACAACTTTGAAGAATTCTATTGTAGTCACTGTTTATTTATTTTTTTAAATGTCTCCCCTAATATGTGAATTTTTATCAGTTTACTAACCTGACATGATAGACTTGGTGTCTACTTGATTTTAATGTACTGTTAATAAACTTTATGAAACTCTTGAATTCATAGTAAAGTATTATAAATAATGGCAATAGTAGATTTTCTTTTATCTACCCTTACAGCAGAGTTAACCAATTTGACACATGAGTGTTTTTAGGTATGTGGAAATAAGATTCTATTTTGTAAATTAATATTTCATTATAGGAAAAAGATATACTGCTAAAATAAATAACTGCAAGTCTTCAATGATATATGATTTATTAAATTGCTAGCCAAGTTCAAAATGTAAAAGTAGCTGTATTAGTAGAGGCTGCATCATATATGAAAGTATTATTTACTGGTTTGTATTGTTTTGTAACAATCTTGATGGCCTCATGAGCTACACATCCACCCAGGAAGGCTGACACACTGTGGATTTCTGCTCCTCCATATCTACACATCTCACTGATATGATCATCTTTTGGAAAAGGAGAACATGATACATCACTAAGTAGTTTAGTAACACAAGTCTTAAATTTGCTTATGTCAGCTTCAGGTTCACAATCACCAGGAGCTCGGCAATGTTCAGACTGGAATATTTCAGCAGCTCTTAACATAATATAATGAATCATCATGACATCAGGTTCTTCTAAATGTCTAGCAATATAAGTTGCCACAGAACTGCTCAACTCATATTCTGTAATTATATTTGACCCACTGAGAAGATGTAAATCATGAGCATGCCTACAAAATAGTTTTACATCAGCTTCAGTTATATTTTCACAATGCAATTGTGTAACAATTTGCAAGACTTTCCTATAGACTATTTCTGCATCTATAGCGGCTTGTGTTCTATATAAGTTTTGCAATTTAATATAATGATCTGTGGATGCCGTCATATCTGGTATAATACCTTTTACAGGCAGTTTACCCTTGCCTTCACCTTCAACAAAACTTTTGAGTGCCGCACACATGATCCAAAATGGTTGACTGTCTTTAGTTAAATTAGTAGCGGCTGTGCAATACAAAAGGTCTTGGACGTTTACAGGCAAATATGTAGGTACTAAAGCTGTGTTAACTGCTTTAATTGCTTCTTCAAAATTTTCCTCATTTATGGGTACATCGTTTTCATCTTTCCTAATAAATTCTTGAATTATCTTCTTGATTTCATTTTTTTCTTTCCTACTCATAGGCCAGGCATTAGAATTTTGAGTTTGCCATTTTTGTATAGCTTTATAAATAATGACAATCCATGGTATATGCCCATGATCTTTTAAATCTACAGTATTGATATCAATACTATTTAAATAATCAGATAATGCTTGAAATGGAATATCCAAGCGTAAATCGGTTTGTTCATTATCTGGATGAGTCTCAATTACAGCATGCTCTTTCATCTGAATTCTGAAAGAACCTAAGAAGCCGACTGACCGGCACAAAATTAAAGGCACATTAATATTCCATAAATGCTGAGCAAGATCTTGAATTGTTTTTTCTGTAAGAGAAGTAGCAATTACCACACTGAATGTTTTGAAAAAATCAGGGTTTTCTTTGAGTATTTGATCTGGAGGCTCTTGAACTGCATGTCCTTGAACAGCTGGATTTAATTCCAATAACAACCGTAAAGCTTCAGATCCTCTATTTAGTCCTTTGCTAGAGCATTCCAAGAAGAAGTTACTTCCAATATCTTCATCACTAACAATTTTGTCATCCACTACAGTAATTGCCCCAACACCAGGGAGAACTATCGACTTTAACACTTCTGTTCCTAAAGCAGTAGCATTCAATAAACATATATGTCCATGTTCCAGTGCAGACTGACCATGATCTCCCCACAAACGAAGTTGCCGGTCATATTGCTTTGTCTTTTCACTTTGTTCCGGTGATTTTGGCGACGGCGATGCCATTCTTTCTAAATCCAGTAGTTTGTAAATATCTTATATCGTCTAGAGTTTACAAGGGATGGATAATATTACAACCTTTATCGGTTTTTTTATTTAAAATCTGTAAGTCTTATACTACAAACAATATAACTACCTATATAGGAAGGTACGAAATTAGAATTTTAATGTCTAATGTCCTGTCACTGTCACTTTTTTTTTTGTATGGCTTCGAATTGACATTTGCCATTGTCAAAAAATCAGGGCAGTCTAACAAAAAGCTAAATGAATGTTTTATAATAATGTATAAAAGAAGGAACTAAGGATCAGAGGAGTAGGTTATATAAAGGTATGAGGTAATTTTACATATTTACAAAGATTAAATTAAATTGATACATATTTACACAAAATTATATTCTAATGTTATTATAATTAACAAAAGATGCTAAACAATTATATACACGAGGATCTAAAGAGAAAAGAAGGGCAGAGATATTTGTAGGAAAAGGTACATTACAGAAAAAGAGTTCATTAAAGAAATGTGAGTGATCATACAATATACATGAGAAAAAAGATGATTTAAATCTCCAAATTCACCACAATCACAGAATGGAGTAGAACGTAATTTCATTCTTGATAAGTGAGCAGGCACACAGGTATATCCCAAACGCATCCTAATAAGGACAGTAGTTGCCCTTTTACCCAACCTTAACTTTTTTAATGAGGAATTACAGAACCAAGGTTTTGAAGGGATTTTTGGTTGAATAATTTTATAATATGAGTTTTTTGATTTACCCGCTATTTCCCAAAGCTCACCCAAGAATTCTTGAGGTAGATCTCAGGCAAAGCAAGTAAATCTTGAGGAAAAAGTTTAAAAGAGAAAATGTCACCACAATCCACAGCATCGTTCTTTCGTATTTTATCCGCATGTTCATTACCGTGTATACCACAATGACTAGGTATCCATGCGAAATTGATATTAAACCCCGCGTTTACACTTAAATATAATTTATACCTGATTTCGAAAATAAGAGGATAATTATTTTTGATTTTAAATGGATATTTTAAAAGTAATTGAAGAGCACTTTTAGAGTCACTAAAAATAACAGTTTTTTCCAACTTCATTATAAAGATGTATTCCAATGCTTTTAACATATGGAGGGTAAAAACTAAGGAGTACCATCTCAGTGTATTAAGAAGTGTCCTGGGGGGGCACACTTAAAACATTACTTTTTTTTACTGACCATCGCGCCGCCTACAGACTGGTTGTACAAACTTAGCTGCTGCCATTTTGTCCTGTCTGTCAAACGTTTGACAACTGAGAATTGTTATTTTTTGTTCATAGTGTAGGTAGTTATTGTCATCTATCTATTTTCGATTATTGATGTACTTTCTGAAAATTATATCAATTTTCATTGTTAAACTTATATTATTATTGTATCAATATCAGCTGATATGGTTTTTTTTATATTTCAGGGTAGATCTCATAGTAAAAAAATATTCTGTATAATTACACATACACATGTAGATATGTATATATATCACTTCAACTTTAGTTAACCGCTTAAACTCTGGGTAGCAGCACTTTCCATACATGCATATTTTATCATCGAGTTGCCACTCTTTTTCAGTTTAATAACTTTACTCTTTGGAAGTGTCCATTGAACGGGAGCAAATTAAGGTGGCGCTATATTAGCAAGTGGAAGAATTTTAAAAAGAGCGCCACAAATTTCATAGGTTCATAGGTTATTATTTATCAAATCACAGTTGACTATGTAACTCAGCACACTTCATTCTGCTTATTACTGCTACGTTCATATCATTTCCACTTGCTACACTAGCGCTATTTCGGTGAGTGGTCGAACAATAATTTGCTGTTTACAAGTGGACACTTTTTGGACTAATCCCCCATACAAGGTGGCTCTCCTTAGTTTTTACCCTCCATATTTTAACAGACCAAAACATTCACCTGTTAAAACTGCGGTTTCACTAGAGAGCTTAATTTTTTGGACTATGTTATATTGTTTATGAAATACTCCCACACCAACTAGATTAGACTGTGAGTGCTTAGTGCCATCCGTGAATATATTATGCCAATCTTGCCATCATTCATTAATTAAAAACTCAAAGTTATTGTTTATTGCTATATCATTGCGATTGATGTTTAAATCTAGGATAATTGTGGCTGAATATGTTAAGCTATGATAAGTATAGTTGAAAATACCTAAACGTTGAGAGCTAAATACAGGGGCTGAAAGATTTGTAACTCTTGTGACTATTAAGTAAACAAGGAAGTATTTTATGTCTCTAGTAGGACGATATGGGAACAATATTTGCTAGATGTTGGATCCTAAAAAGGAGTTGATGGTTCGAAAACTGGCGAATGCGGTAATAAAATCTATCCGACAAAAACTGCTGTCTTATATGAAGGGGCGCATCGCCACATTCCACCTGTAAAGTATTGATAAGACTGGACTTCATTGCACCTGCAACTATCCTCAGAGCTTTAGACTGTATTCCGTCCAGTTTTTTTAGTGCTACTGCATTACAAGGTTCCAATAAGAAGGTGCCATAATCTAGAACACTTCCTATTAAAGTGTTATAAATTAATTTTAATGAAGTAGGATGAGCTCCCCACCAAAGTCCCGTCAGACATCTGAGTAAATTTAAGCTTTTTTCACATTTTGCAATGATATATTCGCAATGAACATGTCCAGTGAGCTTTGAGTCGAAAAGAATACCGAGAAATTTTACATGACTTTTTTCAGGTATTATTTCCGCATCATAATAAATATTTGCGGGTAACGGTTTGCGTTGGCGACTATATACTACAGTAGTACTTTTTGATGCTGACAGTTCTAAACCATGCTTATCCAACCATAGTTTTAATGCCCTTAATGCTAGTGTTAATTCGTACATACATACATACATATCAGCACGCCATATCCCTTGCAGGGTAGGCAGAGAGAACAGAGTGCCAGAGAACTCTATCTCTGCATACTTCACTCGCTTCCTCAACATTCATAATTCTCTTCATACACGCTCGCCGGTTTCGGAGACTCTTGACTCCACCTTCCTTCAGTACCTGACCGATCTGGTCTAGGTAGGTTAGTCTCGGTCTCCCTCGGTACCTACATCCTTCCACTTTCGCATTGTTAATTCGTGTGATGCAATAATAATGGAACTGCTTCTAGAGTACAGTGATAAATCATCCGCATATTGCAATATGCTAACAGAGTCACCAATTGAGTCTTTTAGATCATAAGTATAAATATTATATAGCAGTGGGCTCAAAACTGAGCCCTGTGGTAGACCTTTCCAAGTAATCCTTGGTGTAAAAGTTTAAATGAAACAGCTAGTTGTCTCAAAATAACACTAGAGTGCATCAATATCGCAAAATTCTGGGCGTCGTATACCTAAATGCAAGTTCGATGACAAAGTCTTGGCTCAATAATTTATAAATATAACCATAGTATCAGGGCTTAATTCAATAATGCAATATTTACATTCTACATTTTTATTAAATTTTAATTAGCGGTAAGAGATAAGCTCAATTTAATAATCTCAAATACTACTACTAGAATATGCCGTAAATAAATTGCGAGGTTAAGTAATGATACTTAATTCAAGCAAAATAGTACCTATATATTTAAAGTACTCTATGAAAGTAGGTAAGTATCTGTCAAACACCACTTTTTCGAGTGTCGAACAGTGTACGGCTGTGTTCAACATTGTCGTTGATGGAAAGCGCTTTATCGAACACTGCGTCACTTTTTGTATTAAATGGAAAGCACACATAATCATATTTTTATGTATTCTTTCAAATAATTTTGATGACATTTTATGTAATACGATGTAGACGAAGTGCTGCAGTGTACTGATTATGATATAACAGTGCTTTGTGTGTTTTTTCCACCAATATTCCTACTTCTTCTTCTTGATGAATGGTTTCTGTTAGCGATTAACCGCAACTTCGCCAATGTCCCGTAAGATTCGTTCGTAGGCGGTCAAACGAAGGAGATTGTACGGTACAAAATAATATATAAAGGGCTGGTGAATATGACTAAGATTACATGAGAAAAACGATGACGAGTAGTATGCTAAAACAAAAACCAATTCTAACTAGATTGAAATACACATAAAACTAAAATAAATTCTAACTTTAACTACTTAACTATATTACATATCTACAGCTTAATTTTATTAATTTTAATAAACCCAAAATTCCTAGAAGTTACTGTTAGCAGTGTCTTGACATTGTTGAAAGCGATGATTTGAGTTACTGATGCACATTGACTTCAAATGAAGTAATAATTTATAAGTGAATACTTGGCTTGTACGGCAGTGAAAGTTGGATATGGCAGGGAAGACATGAAAGTAGAATAAATGCTGTAGAGATGAGAGCTCTTCGTAGTATGTGTGGTGTAAGTCTGAAAGATAAAATTAGGAATAGTGTTATAAGAGAGCGCTGTGGTGTGAATGAAGAAGTAGTGACAAAGATAAAAAAGGGTATGTTGAGGTGGTTTGGACACGTGGAAAGAATGTGTGAAGAAAGGTTGACTAAACAAGTATACAAAGCGAGAGTGAGTGGGACGATTACAAGGGGAAGACCACGTCGTACTTTCCTGGATCAAATTGAAGATGTGTTAGTGAACAGATTAAGAGTACGCGTAATCGTAGAGCATGCATGAAGACTGTGATGAGCGTGAATGAGCGCGTGGCGTATATGCGTGATGGAGGTATATCAGGATCGTGGTTTATGGCAATCCGTAGTCTCTGTCTACCCCTCTGGGAAACAGGCGTGAGGTTATGTATGTATGTATGAATACTTAGCATACAGATCTAAAAAAAACGATAATCCGCAATGAAAAGTGTATAATACTTGGCTGTACGTCCACGTCACATTTTTCGTACTTAATTAAGATAATTACTATTGAATTTATGCAAATTAAAAACTTTTTACTTATTTATAGACACAAAGTTAGATTTTGTTTAATGCTTTAAAAAAACTTTTAAAGTTATGAAGAATCTCATAAAAAAATATTTGAAGAATACTTTCCAATTATTGCACTATTGAAGGTTCGGTTTAGCTTACTAATGGGCTGTTGCTATATAATAATTATATGAAGTGGCAATTGATAAAGACTTGGAATAAAGGTCTTTGTAACTATGTCATTAATAAATATTAATACGGTTTATTCGGACAGGCAAAGGAAACAAAAGATATAAGGCTAATTCTTTTACAATATACCTCAAATATAGAATAATATTTCTGTTTCTTCATAAGTCCATCAGTAAATCGAGTTAGTGTCATTAATTAAGTATTATATATCCAGTTATGACTATTAGGGTCTTTATATCATTTTGTACGAATGTAAAACTACACATAATAAAATGTTGAGGAAGCGAGTGAAGTATGCAAGGATAGAGTTCTCTGGCACTCTGTTCTCTCTGCCTACCCTGCAAGAGATATGGCGTGATGATATGTATGTATGTATGTATGTATGTAAAAATACACTGTGCACTGCAAATATAATAATTTACCTCACTTTAGTAGTTTCTATACATTGTATGATCTAAACTAACAAAAATATATTTAACATAAGACAATAAAACATTAAAATTTGATTTCATTTTAAAAGCGTTAGGTACATGAAGGTTTTACATTCTCGTCAAAACTCTGAAAAAATTAATAAGCAGTCACACAAGTGACAGTTGTAATGTTCATATAGAAATATTATGTAACGAATTAAGCCAACTTCAGATCCCGTTTATCTTTATTAATTTTATCAGAAATATGCTTTGCGGCCGGCAAATTTCAATACATAACATAGACCTTCGGCAGTATTTCACAATGTACCGCAGAGTCCCTCTGTGTTAACTAAATGGAAAGCAACCTATAATACAAGGCTATACTACGTAGTACTTTCACGTTTCCGTCAAGACACCATAGAGATAGTTATTCTATACTCTGTGACCCGTCTGTGCACTGGAATTATACCTCTATGTTAGTCTGTGGTCGGTAATAGAAGGTGACGGAATGAAAAGCTTTTGCTTTATGTTATGATTTGTGAGAGTTTAAAGTAAAACAAATCTTTAAGACTAGATTATATATGGGCAATGCTAATATTATTTAGCCAGACGAATGTGTATGGAAATGAATTTACAAACATTATTTCAGGATTTTAATCCTAGGTAATAATTAGTAATACTATATATAATTGATATTGACTTACCTGGAAGGTGACGATTAATACGTATTGTTGTTGTTTTTGCAGCAAATTTGTTGTTCACAGTTGTTTGCTAATTTTTACGGCATTACTAGCTTTAAAGTTAGATAATTCTATAACATGGTCGTATTGGGCTGTGTTTACACCAATATGGGTTTGGAAGTTTCTTGTAGTCACAGGTGCCACGGTTGGTACATATGTGTGGTGGCAGTACCCTCATTTCAGGTAAGTTCTATCTTTTATATTAATAAAATTTTGAACAGCTTAAGACGCCAGTGACAAGTTTTTAAATTGAATTTTTAGATAGGAATATCCTCTTTAACATCCCTTAACATTTGGGTTGTAAAAAATATTAATACATAAAATGCATTTATCTGATTTTGGGGCTCCGAGTGGCGTTATCTAAATATAAAGAAAAATCGCATTCATCACCTTTACTTATGGTTGACAATTGTGTGTAGTTACAGAGAGTATTAGTTGTTCAATGAAAATTCATTGACACTTCCAATTCCAGTTCACATACTAATCCTTCAATGGTTATAACCATTACTACAGTTAGGTTACTATATGTAGTAAATTGTTTATGTGGTCAAATGCTGAAAATAAAATGTTTAACAATGCCAATCAATCTACCAATTAAAACTTATGTCATTGTCCTTGAATGAAAATAGTAAGTAACAATCCTGTCATGTCAGTTCGACAATTCTGTGGCAATAGGGTTAGAGGAGAAGAAACCATTTAAAGGACTTTTGACGGGAATTTGAAAACGTCATGCAGTGCTCTTGTATTATATTCGATATCTTAGTGTTTGAACGTGTTATATTAGATAATTTTGATGGCATTTTATGTAATATGAAGCGGCGGCGCTACTAGGATGTAATGAATGTCACATAAAAGTGCTTTACAACGTTTTCGTTTTCCATCAAAATTCCCACAAGATACCATTAACAGTGTTTCCATTGCACTGTTAATGGTGACAATTTGACTTAGACATTGACTAACTTGAAAGACTAAAAATGTGAAAATATTTATAACTTGACACTGGCAC
The DNA here is from genome assembly GCA_905163515.2 of Lymantria monacha. Taxonomy (NCBI): domain Eukaryota; kingdom Metazoa; phylum Arthropoda; class Insecta; order Lepidoptera; family Erebidae; genus Lymantria; species Lymantria monacha. Next base: position 17,606,992 of record LR991094.1, on the reverse strand, counting down.
CAATAGCTCATATATGTAGCTGATTGCCAATATATAAGAAGAAGAAGAACACTTTAAACCTATCTATCATAAATTATATTTTTTATATAGAGGTGTACCTCTCTAATATCATATGTATATGATATTGAGATACTTAGGATCGATGACATAAACAAGAGTAGTAGCACAAAATCTCTACAATTCTTGATAAGGAATTCATAAATATAGATTTTAAATGATTTTATTCCAAACATGAAAAATTAATACAAAAGAAGTTAAAAAATAATTAATTTAACTCAAATTTGTCTTTATTAATACAGTATTTGCTATATCATATCAACAGCATGTATGTATTATTACAATTAAATCAGTTTGAAATCAACTGATATTTTGGTATATCTTGTTAGCGTGATGAATTTAATAAGCTTTAACACTGCTCAAATTGAGCTCTGAAATAATGAATTTATTTTGATTAAGTGACAAATACATAACCCTGTTCCTTGCTCCTGTGACCATGCGTAGTATTTTTGAGGACTAACTGTCATTTATTAAAGTTAAATAAGAATTAGAAACCCTACCTGACACTTCATATTTTACAGTTCTATAAGGATGGTTTACATTTAAGCAAATTCTGTCACCAGAAAGAAGTATATATTTATTATTTGCCTTCAGTTTAGTAAAAGACAGGGTAACTTTAATATAAATTATATTTTTGTTAAACAATTGTCAATTTCAGGTTGGAAGGTGAGGCTTACATTCATTACAAAGCTATGCTGATAAGTCTTGCCATACATTTAATTCTCCTTATGTTCGAGCTACTTGTTTGTGACCAGTTGACCACTAGACGCCATGTTTGGATATTGGTTTTTATACCATTAATTTTTATAAGCATAGTCTCCATTGCCATATGTATATGGTCTGTGAAGCATGACCGTAGCTATGAGGTATGTAAATCATTTAACGTCCATAATAGTGTAGTTGATTGCTATGAAAATATTATAACACATTCTATCCTTTTCTTGCAAAACAATGATTTGTTTGGGGCAGATATAGATTAGAATGGTGATTGTAAAATATCATGTCGTCTTTGGATATAGCTCAACATCTATTATTAAAATTGAAATACTACAAGTATTTAGTACAAGTATACTACTACTACTTTCAATGTGAAAGTAAATGCTATGTTGTTTTCAACAAATCAATATTGTCTATCTATAAAAGATATCCATGACATAAAGTAAAAATTTGATGTACATGTTCTACGTAACAGATTATTTGTTTTCTACCACATATGCAAAGCATGCATATCATAACAGCATAATTTTTCGGATGTTGCATTAGATGACTAAGGGAAGCATGTAAATAAAGCAAATTTATAACAAAACCCTATGTCAAACTGACTGAGCAACATTCTAGGCAAATTTCAATCCCATTAAGAAGGATACTGTCCAATAATGGGTGTATGTGTATATATGTATGTGTCCAATGTAGGGTGTAGCCTCTAAATAAAAAGAGGAAACATAAATGTATTTATTTCTAAGTACTTCTAAATCTTATATGCTTGATGGCGATGGGAAAACTACTGTACTGAGTTTCTGTAAAAAAAGTATTAAAGTGATTCTGATATTACGGTGCCAAATGTCTGATGCCAAATAATTACCTCACCAGGTGGACAGAGTGCTCACATTTGAGGTACCTTTAATGCTATATGTGCTGTCATTGAAAATAAATATTAATGATAAAACTGCTTTTTTATTGCAAAGTTATCCTTCCTGTGTTAAATCATTAACTTTGATGTCTTAGCAACAAGTAACATCTGAAGGTTTCTAAAAATACTATTACGCAACATATCTGTAAAATTTGAAGAAATTATTTAAATTGTGCATTTCCTTAATATTTTTTATATAATTTCAGTTGGAATTGTTTTGTGCTGTAAATATACTCCAATTCATATTCTTAGCACTAAAATTGGATGAATTTATCAGTTGGACTTGGGAGGTTGTATTTGTTCCTTTATGGATATTAATGTGCCTCAGTTTAGTTGGTGAGTATACTATTGTTTAATATTCAATTTAGTGTATTTTATCATTTTCTATTCTTTAAGCCCTTTTATTTGGTTCCTATTAGTGATCGACCGAAACTTCGGTTTCGGCCAAAAACTCTAGTTTCGGTTCCGGCTATATTTTGGCCTCACCGAAACTCGAGTGTTCTTTAAAATAGTGCGAACGCAATCTTATACATCTTTCTGTATAAGGAAATATATTTTAGTGTTGAAATTATTGTGTGTTTGACACATATTATATAAATGTATTTCACGGCAGTACTCACGCCTTAGAGTCGATTATGTCGACCCAGGTTTCGAGACGCGACTGCTCACAGATTGGTTGTTAAAAATGCTAAAAAAAAAGATCACGTGATTAATGGACATCCCTAAGTCAATCATTCCGCGCCTTTTGTAGAGGATGCACGAACCCAGCAGTGGGACGTATATGAGCTGAAATGAATGAATGAAATGTAATGATTTTATGATACATACATACATACATACATACATGTCATCACGCCATATCCCTTGCAGGGTAGGCAGAGAGAACAGAGTGCCAGAGAACTCTATCTCTGCATACTTCACTCGCTTCCTCAACATTCATAATTCTCTTCATACACGCTCGCCGGTTTCGGAGACTCTTGACTCCACCTTCCTTCAGTACATGACCGATCTGGTCTAGGTAGGTTAGTCTCGGTCTCCCTCGGTACCTACATCCTTCCACTTTCGCATTGTATATCTTCTTAACCAGACGTTCGTTCGGCATTCTTTCCACATGTCCGAACCATCGGAGCATTCCCTTTCGCATCTTTACACCAATACTCTCTTTCATACCTACTCGCTCTCTTACGTCGTCGTTACGAATGCGGTCGGTCAGCCTAACTCCACAGATTTTCCGCAGAGATCGCATTTCGACCGCATTAATTTTACTATCATACTCTTTTCTGCATACCCAACTCTCGCTTCCATACAGTAATGTTGGGACAAGCACTGCGTTATGTATTGCTACACGTGCCTTCTGGCCGAGGTGGTGGCTGCCGAGAAGTTGCCCCAACGCTCCGTTCACTCTATTTCCCGCATTCACTCTTCGCTCTATATCAGTGGTGTACCTTCCATCTCGGCTAAATCCACATCCAAGATATACAAATTCATCCACTTGCTCTAGTACATCATTACCTATTGTTACTCTTACATCTGTTCTGGTTTTATCTCTTTCAACGACCATTATTTTGGTTTTGCTCACATTCACGCGTGGTCTACGCGTGAATGTGAGCAAAACAACCTTTTCTTACAATCTTCTGTCATTGTGTCGACTAGGGTCTGCAGGTCAATCGCTGACTGTGCCAGCAGGACTGCATCATATGCATAAAGCAGAGCAGTGACCACTGAGTCGCCCATCTGGACTCCCACATTCATATCGTTCAACCTTTGGAGACATTTATCCAGATATATGATAAACAGCCTGGCTGACAGAATGCACCCCTGCTTAACGCCGATATTGACGTCAAACCAAGGCGACATTCCATCATCCAGCCGCACACAGGCTCTACAGCCCATGTAACTGGACTGCACAGCCTGTAGCAGTTTACCGTTAATACCATACTCCGGTAAAATGTCCCAAACTTCCTTTCGTACAACCGTGTCAAATGCTCTCTCCAGATCCACAAAACTGCAGAAAACCCTCTGACCTAGAGCCAGATGCTTCTCCACAATGTTGCGCAGAGAGAACACTTGATCCATGCATCCCCTTCCACTCCTGAAACCTCCTTGTGTCTCACACAGTAAACCATCGGACACCATCCTCATTCTCCTTTCAATAATTTTTCCATACACTTTTGCTGCCAAACTGGTCAAGCTTATGGCTCTGTAATTTGCGCAGTCATAACGTGAACCCTTGTTTTTAAACAAAGGCACGATGACTGCGCTATTCCAGTCCCTGGGAACCATTCCCGAGCTCCAACATAAATTGAGGAGCAACAGGAACGCCTCCCAGACACAAGAGCCACCAAGCTTGATCATCTCGGCAGACACCATATCAATGCCCGCTGCCTTACCATTTTTCAAACTTCTTATCGCCCATTCAACTTCATCCATACTGATGCCATCGGAGGACGCCGTTGTCGAATGTTGATCTACTAAACCACATCCAACACCGGCGCCAACCGTAGCATCCGCATACATATCGCCAAAATATTCACTCCATCGGCTTAACACGTCTTGTGTTTGTGTAAGAATGTCTCCACCTTTAGACCTTATTTTATTCATTCTGAAGGCTGACCAACCACCCCGAGACTTCTTCACCTCCCTCCAAAAGAGTTTGGTGTTACCCTCGAAGTTTTTAGTCAGCCTATCTTCTGCACTCATACTTGCTCTATCACGTTTCTCTTTCACTAAGGCCTTGGTGTCATTCTTACATTGCCGATATATTTCTTTCTTCTGTTCAGTCATACTGTCATTCAGATTCAAAGAAGAGACATAGTCCAGCCACGCTTTCTTCTTTTGCTCTACGGAAGCTGCCACTTCCGCATCCCACCATGCATCACCATTTGTTTTTCTATGCTTCTTTGAACTTCCACATACTTCTTTCGCTGTATCTACCATACTCTCTTTCAATACTCTCCAGCATTCTTCAATGTCCGATTGCGGCTGGCTTGCCATCGTCAGCCGTTCTCGGACACCCTCTGCATACTTTTCTCTTACACACTCTTCTTGCAACCTTGCAACCTTTATTCTTTCAAGCCCTCCGAAGTGGACACGCTCTCGCCAGTGCCTCCACTTTCTGAACAGACCACTAAATCTCGCAATAACGAGATAGTGGTCCGTGTCGACTGTGGGGCCCCTGTAGGCTCTTGCGTCCAATATTTTGCTTCGGAGGCGACTGTCTACCAAAATTAAATCTATTATGCTTTTCTGTTCATTCCTTCTCCATGTATACATATGGATGTCCTTATGTTGGAAAAATGTGTTTGACACAATAAGGTTTCTCTCCATGCATACATCCGCTATGAGCCTACCTGCGTCGTTCACTCTCTTATCACCAAATGGACCAAGTACGTCCTCATAGTCGGGACGCTTGGTCCCCACCCATCCGTTCAAATCTCCGCATACAATCACGCGTTCACTGGTTTCTGCCATATCCAGAACTTCTCTAACATTGTCCCAAAACTTCTCTAGGTCTGATGCCACCGAGGATCCTACGGGAGCATATGCTACAACCATGAATACCTTGGTGACACCTAGTTTTATACGGACCCAGAGAAGTCTGGGATCATACATTCCGTAATCCTTCACACCTGAGGCCAAGCGAGAGGACAACAGCACTCCTACCCCCATGCTGGCTCGATCGCTCTGTGGTACACCAGACCACAGAGCCATCCCGCCACCAGGAAGATCGCAGGCGTCGCTGCCCCTTCGCTTGGTCTCTGTTACACAGAGCACGTCTAGCTGTTTGTCCGCCATGACGGATATCAGCTCGTGCAACTTACCTTCCACACAACCTCTTACATTCCACGTGCCCACCCGGCACTCCGTTCTCCTCGACTCGCCTAACTGGGCAAGGCGTGATGGGTGGCGGCCCCCATCGCCGCAACTGCCGATGTTCGTACCGACGGGGGCGGGTCGGTAAGCGTCGCCTCCGGGGGACGCCCTAACCCGCATTGCGGTACGCATTTCGAGCCGGATTAGCAGTCTAATTAGACTGGCAGGGGACGCGAACGAGCACGCTCCGGGCTATGCCCCCCAAATTTTATGATAATGATGTTTTTATATATTTGTAACTTTCTAGGGGTTCTATACAGTATAATATTCGCCGGGATACTACTGCGAACACCCGAGGCTAATATACAACAGCGACGGACAAGTTTCAACTCCGCTCTAGCTTACACGTTTACGGTCATACCTATTTTGGTATTTCAGGTTCGTTTATTTTTTTTGTACTTGTTAATTGGCTATATCACGAATTTATAACCGAAAGGATATATCAGATGTGTTGCATTTTAATCGCACAGGGGTCTCGCAAACAGTCTCCAGTAGGGAGGTACTAAAAATAATTAAAACAACGCACAGGCCACTAAAATTGTATAGTTTTTATAAAGATGCCTGATCAATGGTATGGCTAATGATATGTACTTACACAGTGACTGGTTCCTCAATAAGTTACGAGCATTTATATGGGGTTTACTTAGCTTTAATCCGCCCAGCTATTAGAAAGTATAAAAGGTGTAACACGATTGAAGATTGCTTAACTATTTAAGTTTTATATCATCATCATCACAGCCCATAAATGTTCCACTGCTGGGCTCGGGCCTCCTCCGTAATGGGAGGGAAATTAACCTACTATACCGCGCTGGTCAGACGTGTTGGTATATGGTTTTGTTTCGAGTTTTCCTTCTCTCGCATAAATGTTATATGCGCTTTATATCCCTTAGTCGTCTCGTACGATACCCACGGGTAAGATATGGGGTGGTGAATTGTATTCTTACTTCGTCACCACACGGATATAGTTTTATATAATAAAAGATAAAACTTTTGTCTTTTATTGGATGCATTTCCAGGTGGTATCTTTTGCTATCTCTATATGATGTCTCGCTAAATGACGATAAGACCTTCTCATGACATGAACTGCTCTGGGTGGTAGTTTACGTGCCAGCCCTTGTCGAAGGCCCTTGTCTGACTCGCCAGGCCTAGGGCAATAGCAGCTTAAAATTCAATGGTTTGACTGCATAGATAATGTAGTAGTAAAAAAATCGATTGGTGGTTTCGATTCCCATGCAAGACAATATTTTGTGCGATACACAAACCGTTGTTTTGAGTCCGTTAATTATATTTGTAAAGTCCCTCGCTTTACAAGTGTGGCGTTTCACGAGTGACACTTTCTGTACTGAAATCTCACGGTGACGTTTAGATTAGAACATTATGAAATATAAAAATATGTTTTTCTCAAACATGCTTAGAAATTTGAGCATTATTTTGACAACCTTCTTCGAGATAAATTGAAATTGCTGTACTGACCAAATACTTGCGAGCAGCGGCCGTCAAAAATGTATGAAAATCCATATCTGTCGTGTTTTAGCAGCCAAATAAATTCATATCTGTCGTGTATTTTAAAAATGGAACGATTTGTTACTTCTAAACATTGCAACTAAGGAGGCAACTTATCAGAGTTTTATTTAAATTTCGAATTGGCTTGAAAAAGAAACCTGTTTGATAATGAAAAAAAAGTAAATTAACCCCTTAGCACGTGAAAGACTTTGTTCGTTGTTCGTCATATACAGGGTGTCCCAAAATTCAACGATAAGCCGGCACCAGCAGATGGACCTACATATGACTACTCGAGAACAAAAAAGAAAAAAATTCTACCTTGATTTTTTTTTTCATTACGACAAAAAAATCGATTTCTTTAAAAATCGTCATCTTTTATTATATTATTAAGTGCCATTGCTACAATTTTACAAGTAATTCTGTGATTTTTTTTGTATTGGCAAGGTAAGTAGTACTACTATCGATCACAACCATTAAAAATTCCAGAATATCTATAGTTTTTACACAAAAATCAACCAAAACTATGTTTTTTTCATAAATTATGTAAGATTTTGACTTTCAGTTCACTTTCACTCATCACAGTGAAAAAAAAAAGTATGGACACTACTGTGGCAAATAGTATTAAAAATTGGCGCAACTAACTACAATTCTAAAATGGTATAACATTCTAGGCAAACTAGCCACAAAAATATACTTAGGTGTACTATTTCAAAATAACAACCATACTTCGAAAATTGTTAGTGTTGATAGTAATCACTTCTACTATGTAGCCAAAATGTTTTTGTTGCAAGTTCTCAGAATTTGAATGAGACATGTGCGTAGTCCATAAGATAACATAAGTTAGAAAGAGATAGATATAGAGAGATTAGAATTTACTATATTATTAAAATTACAATAAATGTTCGAATTGTTTGCCATTGGCAGTAATGCAGGCACGACATCGCCTTAAAAATGAACGTTTTATTTTTCTTGCATATCTGATTCTGTTCATGTGATCCACAGCCTGAATTATTTTTTGGCGAAGCTCGTCCAAGGTTGCAATGGGTTTTGAGTAGACTCTGTCCTTTAGACAACCCCAATAGAAAAAATCCAGGGGATTTAGATCGGGTGAACGGGGTGGCCATAAGATAGGACCAAGTCGCCCGATCCAACGCCCTGGGTACTCTTGGTCTAAGTACTCTCGCACAGGGCGGGCATAGTGAGCTGGGCAACCATCGTTTTGAAACCACATGTTTTGCAAATCACTTAAGGGCACGTCTTCTAATAATCCTGGTAACTCATTTTGTAAGAAGTTCAAATAGCTATTGCCATCTATGTTTCCTTGTAACTCAAAGGGCCCTATCACTTTTCCATTTATTATGCCCGTCCATAGGTTAACCTTAAATTGATATTGGGATTTGTCTTCTCTCACCAGGTGCGGATTTTCATTGTTCCAGCTATGAAGATTGTGAAGATTTAAATAGCCATCTTTCTTGCAGGTTGTTTCATCCGACCATAAAACTTTGTCTAAGAATTGGGGATCTTCCCTGTGTTTTTGCAGCATTACACGGCAAAATGCGACCCGCAGTGGATAGTCCCGCGGTAATAACGCCTGCACGCGCCTGTAATGATATGGATGAAACTGGTGACGTTTTAAAATTCTATGTGCAGTACTTTTTGGAATTCCCGTTGCTACTTGTATGCCACGTACAGAGGTAGTTGTATCGCTTTCTATTTCTTTGAGAACTTCTTCATCGTGTTCCGATCTAGGTCTTCCAGCGTTTCTCCTGTCAGATGGTATACGACCCTCCGAAAATGCTTGATGCACGTTAATAAATACGCGATAATCCGGATACCTTTGAAGAGTAGGGTACCTTGCTCGATATAATCTGCTAGCAGCGTTGGCATTGCATCGGCATTCTCCATAAATTAGGTGCATATTAGCGTATTCTAACGCTGTATATGGTAGCGGCATAATGAATGCTAAACACTTGAAAATAAGGCAAAACTTCTTTAAAAAAACACAAAATCACAGTCTAAAATAATGCCAAGTCAGGTCAATTTCCAGGTCACTTAATTCAATCCAAAGTCGTTAGTATCAGAGCCACTTTAATTAAAACAGAACGGTGTGCAGTAAACAAAGAAGTAGAGCGTACTGACTTGCTGTGCTGCTGAGGACATTAATTACTTCTCTACCTGCATTAATGTTACTAAACAATTAGCATCTATCTATCTCCCTCTAACGTATAATCTCTCTATCTCTGTCTAACTTATGTTATCTTATGGACTACGCACATGTCTCATTCAAATTCTGAGAACTTGCAACAAAAACATTTGGGCTACATAGTAAAAGTGATTACTATCAACACTAACAATTTTCGAAGTATGGTTGTTATTTTGAAATAGTACACCTAAGTATATTTTTGTGGCTAGTTTGCCTAGAATGTTATACCATTTTAGAATTGTAGTTAGTTGCGCCAATTTTTAATACTATTTGCCACAGTAGTGTCCATACTTTTTTTTTTCACTGTGATGAGTGAAAGTGAGCTGAAAGTCAAAATCTTACATAATTTATGAAAAAAACATAGTTTTGGTTGATTTTTGTGTAAAAACTATAGATATTCTGGAATTTTTAATGGTTGTGATCGATAGTAGTGCTACTTACCTTACCAATACAAAAAAAAACACAGAATTACTTGTAAAATTGTAGCAATGGCACTTAATAATATAATAAAAGATGTCGATTTTTAAAGAAATCGGTTTTTTTGTCGTAATGAAAAAAAAAATCAAGGTAGAATTTTTTTCTTTTTTGTTCTCGAGTAGTCATATGTAGGTCCACCTGCTGGTGCCGGCTTATCGTTGAATTTTGGGACACCCTGTATACAGTTCTACTTAGTACTACTTAGTTTTAATTGCCGCGCATTGTTTGAGAAAAGCACTATACAAGCCTTGGCCACAATTAGGAATTGATGGACTTACGTATGTGTGCCCACATTTACACGTTCGTCCATCAATGCCTCTTTTGCTGCCCGCTGCAGTAATGTACTATTTACGTGGGCTAAGCTGCGCCCAGAGGCTAGTTGGATATAAGTCAGGTACATACCTATTAAATATTATTGTAGAGAAGTATTTTATTATTAAGTTAAACTGTAATAACTTTTACTGTAATGTAACAATACAACTAAATTTGTGTGTGATATTGACTTTATTGAACAGTGAAAAGTGTACATTCATATTACCTAAACAAGAATTATTTCACTTGGTGTTGTTTAAAAATAAAATAATTCTACACAATTACAAATTTAAAAAAAATACCGAGCATGAAAACATTTTTTTCAACTTCGATACAAGCACAAGTTGTGCTTGTATTTCCGTGGCCAAAATCTATAAAATTAATTTAAAAATCAGCAAAATCGGGTCTAAGAATATTACATACTAATATTAAAAAAAAAATAAGTCCAATTATAATAATATTATTGTTGCCAGGTGCTATTAACGAACAAGTTGGACGATGAATTGCCACTCTCGTATATGGTTGTTGTGAGTCCGTTATACGTTAGCTACGCAACACTTATCGTTATGTCATTCAGCTCAAAAGGTGGAAACAAATGTAAGTTAAATAATCTCTTTTGTACTCCCGAACCTTTTTCATTACCAATTATTTTAGGGTCGACTCTCTAACTGATTACAATTTTGGGCAAAATATATTTTTGGTTCGTGTGCTGACCCATGGTTGTCGTACAAGGTAGCGATGGGTAATTCGAATCATTTAATTCGAATAACTCGAATAAGACCATTGAGTCGTTCATTCGAATCGCCTTTGACCGAAACCGAATCAATTCGTTAACTCGTGTTGTACTCGCAGCGCGGGCGACCGCGGCGACGCGCGACGCAGCGATCAGTCGACTCGGCTTGATTGGACATTCGTTGATTCGCTCTAATACGGAGTCGAAGAATCTAACGAATGAATTCTACGAGTGAGAAAATACGAAAATACATGAAATGTTCTAAGAACCACGAGTTGTTTGGATATAATTCGATTCGTTTGACGTACCTATTACATTTACAAATCGTCCGTCGTCTAGAGGAAATAAAAGTTTGATCTGGGAGTTTTCAATAAAACTGAAGATGGAAACAGTTTACTGTAAACTATGTTCCTGTAGTTATAAATATATTGGTAATACAACAAACTGTATAAATCATTTAAAATGAACAATAATGTAAACGAGCTATAACTCGCCAACTCGGCTTAACAGGCGGATGATTCGACATACGAGTACGAATTCGACCGTAATGCTTTCGCAAATTCATCGCGCGATTTGATGACTCCCACGTGACGATTCGAATCAATTCGAATTGTGATTCGAATCAATAGTAATTTTAATTCGATTGATTCGAATTGAAAAAAAAACAATTCGTCTCATCGCTAGTACAAGGCGACTAAAGGATATAATAATGCAGTTGACGTCTATGCAACAGAAGGAAAAATTAAAATGAAACCCTATACCGATACGTCTGACCAGCATGGTATACTGGGTCTATTTCTATCCTATTGTGGAGGAAGCTCGAGCCCAACTTTTACGGGCTGATATGATGATTATTATATCCTTTTCACAAAGCGCCTGCAATACATAGGTTAACTTTTACTTATAGGAAAAACGAAAACACCACCATTAGGAGAGGAAAAAAGTGAAAATACCAATTATTACTCACCTAATCTAGCACATCTAATTTTTTTCTTACGTTTGACGTTTAAAATAACTGTAGTCCCTATCGCTTTAAATATAAACTATTCTAATTTGTTTTTGCCGAAATGCCAAAGTTTCAAAACTGTGTTCCAAAACCGTATAAAGAATAGCTAATATAATCTTCAAATCTACAAACATAAGTCATTATTTCATATAAGGATTACATATAACAAATACTTTATACCCCTTAGGAGAAAATAAACCAAATCTCATATTCCTGTTTATGTAGTGATTTAGAAAAAAGCCAATCGGCCATTTATTTTTATTAAATTAAATATTATATACTGGTTATATTTTCAGGGTGGTTTGGTATAAGGAAAGATTTCTGCCAGTTCCTACTATCGGTCTTTCCTTTACTTCAAGAGTATGCCAATATTGCCTATAATAATAACGTAAATAGAGGCTCAAATGTTGTTCCAAGTGAACCGCCCGCCAACCAAGAACCTTACAGAGACGAGGACACACAGAAAAAAACAAAAGAAAGTAAGAAATCACAAAAGAATCAAAAGAAGAACGAAACTATGAAGCCAGTAGTGCCTATAACAAGTATAGACATGCCAGATTGATGTATTTAGCTTCTTAAGTGCTAAAACGTGTGTTCATTCAGTAGATACCTGTCTATATATGCTTAGAATATGAAACAGCAGAAGTATGAATTGTGAGCACACAAGTATTATCAAACCTATATAAAACTAGGCCTGTTTTTACCAGGCACCTAAATTTTATGTTGACAGTCATCTAAGACAGTTCAAATGACATATTACATCAATAAATCATTGTGCCCTATAGATTGCTTCGGATACCTAAAATTTAGGTGTCTTTGTTGAAAACCACCATAATTATGTTTACTATAGAATAATAATACCTTATATTGCGCAATGACCCATCATCATTCGTCATCATTCTCCTACTCTTATCCCAATTACTTAGGGTTGTTGACCAAACGGCATCAGATGGAGTTGGCCCAGGTCGTTATAAAGCTCTTAGTCGTCTTTTACGACATCCACGAGCAAAGTTAGGGTTGGTAGTATTAGTAGCCGCTACCACACAGCTGATATATTATTATTATATCATTGATGATCCAATGACCCATATCAACGGATAAATATAGACCTACGCAGGAGTACGCTACAATATGTAATCCTATGCCACCTTTATCTACCACCACTCCATTAAACGTTCATTCAAATTTGGAGTACTAAATGTATTTCAGCTTTTAGTTAATTAAGGTTAACAGAGGACCATCGAAAGCAAACCCCGAATTGCCGGCAGTCCGTTCATATGACAGAGAGGGCGCACGATACACGATACGCTACGAGTTACTATGACCATCGCGAATTGAATTTATTCTATACTATGGACAATTTTAAGGTTATATAAACCTTTTTTTGTGGCAGGCCATAGTTTGTTCACCCCGAGCTTGCATACAGCCTCTAAATTGCCCGTAGCACAAAAAAAAATAAACAACCTTTAAAACAGTAATATAACCGCGAGTAATAAACTATTGTGAAAGCGGGTAGACCAATATGTCTAATAGAAAAACCACCCGTAACTACTACAATTCTGTCGTGATCATGACGCTTCATCATCATTATTCTCCTATTCTTATCCCAATTACTTGGGGTCGATACAATATGTACTCTTCTTTTATAGTACATATTGTAAAAGTTATTGGCATTAGTTTTATGACTGGCCGCCTGCCAGACGTCAACCCTCCTTGGGAATGGAATTGTTGACCAAACGGCATCAGATGGAGTTGGCCTAGGTCGTTATAAGGCTCTTAGTCGTCTTTTACTACATCCACGAGCAAAGTAAGGGTTGGTAGTATTCGTAGCCGCTACTATACAGCAAATTCTTCATCCAGACATGACGCTTGTAACTGCCGAAGTAACGTAATATCGAATATAAAGTACACCACGAATCCTGTTATCATAATTTCGTGGGCATTCTCGCGTATTTATGATAATTATCATGGTCACTTCATGATAGTTTGAAATCCTAAACCTTTTATAATAGGGCAATAATAAATATTGAAGATAGTTAACGTTTTAAGAAATACGGTCTATACATTTAAAAAAGCTATAATATCTTATGTAAATATTGGGCTGCTATTTATAATATGAAGCAATATTAATAATTGTTAAGTTTGATATTAGAACTAAGCTACACGTTTCGTGTTTTAATTTTTAAATAGTAGAGAATATTGTGTACGTTATTTTTATTGTTATTTCTATTGTAGAATAATACAATTAAGGGAGCTTTCCAGTGTGACAGCCCGAAAAATCGCTGTTTTTCGCGATTTTTTTTTTTAAAGAAAAAATAATCTAATCGGTCTGGTTTTTTTTTTGTATATTAATTGGGTATTGAAGAATACAAAACAACTTTTTAAAAGGTGCACACAGCACACTGCGTAGCGATTTCTACTATCTGCTTGCCGCAGAATACGTGCTTTGGGGCTAGTTGCCACACACAGTGATTGAAGCTCTCGTTATTGTTTTGAGTGTTCGCGTCCGTACATCGTTCTAAGAGATCCTCCGTCCATTTTGAATGTCGAAACCGAACTGAAAGACGAACCGGACTCACGTTGGAAGGGACACGAGCAGGTAGGAACCTGACAATAGAAATAACGGTCGCACGGGCAGTTGTAGCGCTCCGTTGCCTTCTTCCAAGAAATGCTGTACAGTAACCAAAATAATCTAAATTTCGGCATGAAAATTTCAGGCAATATTCGGAAGAGTGTATACTATTCGATAAAGCAAAAAAAAATCGATTTTTTGAAAAATTCACACTGGAAAGCTCCCTTAATGTTTATTTGTTAAGATTTTAGAATGGCCTTATTGTGTTGTGCATTGTTGTTGAATTTCAATTAATTGAATTTTAGCCGCAATCGTTAGAATAAATTTAGATAATAATTTTATCACTAGAAAATAGGTAGGAGTTGATTTGATTCAGTCTTTATTGCAGATATTCTTATCTTAACTACATATGTTATACACTTATTACTGTTTTAAATCAATTCGCCTGTAATTGTATAGCATGTATTAATAGCTTGACATAGTAATGTTCACCGAGAGGTCCTGCGATTTCGTAGTATAGCAAAATTCTTCATACACATATATTTCACAATTACTGTAAATATATTACAAGTATAATACGAATGAAATGCTAAATCACAAAGCAGGGTAATAACCACGCTGCTTTCTTTTTATTGCAAGTACTTGAAGAGTTAGTTTTAATTAGGTAAAAAAATGTTTAAAGTCCTTCCTTTACATATATTACTTTGGGGCTTCATATCTATCTTAGTGCTATTTAGAAAATGAATTATATTAATTAATCGGCAATATTTATAAACGAAAGTGATAATATGAAAGTATTTTTTTATAAGTAGTACCTGCAAATAAATGTATGTTATTTAAAAATTGTTTATGATGATGTTTATAATCATATCAACTAAAGCAATGTCGCTATAAAGTTTACTATATATTGTTAAAATGACTTTTCTTCTTTCGTTGAACATTAGTTCTACATGTATGGTGACGAATATTCCAAATTATTATTGTTCCCGCAAAAGTTTTTATTATTATATTTTTTTTTAATTATGTGTACGTGTATTACGTAATACGTGGAATTGTATAGATAGGATACGTTGTGTTGTTTCATAAAACGATCGGCTTCCAAATCAGAACTTAACAGATTTTAAAAATAATTTTTAATTAAAATTTTGTATTAATTTCAACAAATATTAATTCACACAGTCTCTTGGTAATTGGTGGTACTAATTAATTTATTTAAGTACATAGTTTATTTTTGAGTAACTAAAGCTTAATATATTTGGGAAAAGGGCCTAGATTGAAATGGAACACCATGGCTCTTTTGAATTTTGAAGCATATGCCTGCTGATAAATTAATTCATCCTAATCATTCTCCTGCTCTTATCCTAATTACTTTAGAGTCGACGCAATATGTACTCTGCTTCCAACGTACATATTGAAAAGTTATTGGCAATAATTTTATAATGACCGGCCGCTTGCCAAATGTCTACCCTCCTTGGGAATGTAATTGTTGACGAAACTGCGTCAGGTTAAGTTGGCCTAAGTCGATATAAAGTTCTTAGTGGTCTCTTGCGACTTTCACGAGCAAATTAAGGGTTGGTAGTATTCTTAACCGCTACCACACAGCTATGTTGATGGATTAATTACTTAGCTAAAAATTTAAAATGGCTTGTCACATAGGATATATGAATGCCATTGCATTCATAACTACAATTACGACTAATCATCAATACAATCTTCAATGAAACCTTATAATTTCTCGACTTAATTTTCTTTAAATATCAATGTGGAGCTTGTCCATTTTCATTTTAGTAAACATCTACGGCAATTTCAACATCTTTGTTCCATCTGGAATGTTGTAACATCAATAAATCTGATACCGGATGACATCCCTGCAGTGGTTCTGAAAACGTGCGCCCCGAGTTGACAACACCACAGTTCTTACGCGCTTATACCAACTTTTCTATGATACTAGTAGGGTTCCATTTTCGTGGAAGGTAGCCCATGTCCACCCAATCACGAAAAAGGGAGGTCGAACCCGCCGAATTGCAGGCCGATTGCGATTACATCCTTGCTCTCCAAGATAATGGAGAAAATAATTAACCATCAGCTTCTGTAGTATCTTGAGGATCATCAGCTGATCAGTTACCGCCGATATGGCTTTCGTCATAGCCGGTGGCTGGTGGATCTTCTTGTGTACCTCACACACCGTTGGGCAGAGGCCTTGGAGGGCAAGGGTGAGGCGCTAGCGTTCAGCCTAGATATCGCGGAGGCGTTTGACAGGGTCTGGCACGGCGCCCTTCTATCGAAGCTACCATGTCTGTAACTGGATCACCAGCTTTTTGGATAGTCGAAGCATAAAAGTAGACTTCGACGGCCGACAGCTCCTGCTCCGAGACCATGACCATTAATGCTGGTGTACCACAAGGCTCGGTGCTCTCCCCGACGTTGTTTATTCTGCATATTAATGACATGCTCTCTATAGAGAGTATTCATTGCTATGCGGATGACAGCACGGGTTATGAGCGATACACCGGGCATCAGAATATCCCTCGGAGTATGTTACAGGAAAGACGGGCTCAACTTGTGCCTGAAGTCGAGCGCTCTCTGGGGCGGGCCTCGAAGTGGGGTGAACGGAATTTGGTCCAGTTCAATCCCACTAAGACACAAGTTTGCGCGTTTACTGCGAAGGAGGACCCATTTATCATAGCGCCTCAATTCCAAGGAGTAACTCGACGCTGAGGAGTCCAAATCTCCCAGTGTAGTGGTGGAATCCTCAGCGTCGAACTATCGAGCAAAGTCCAGTTTGGGAGTCATTTGGAGGACAAAGCCAAATTGGCAAGCAAAAAGTTGGGCGTGCTGAGCAGGGCTAGGCGGTAATTCACGCCGAGACAACGTCTTGTGCTATATATAGCACAAGTTCGTCCTCACGTGGAGTACTGTTCTCATCTCTGGGCAGGCGCGCCTAAATATCAGCTAGACCCACTTGACTCCCTACAAATGCGCGCAGTTCGAATCGTCGGTGATCCCAATCTCACGGACAGATTAGAGTCGCTGGAGCGGCGAAGAGACTTTGGGTCACTCTGTGTACTCTACCGTCTCTTTCACGGGGAGTGCTCTGAGGAACTGTTTGACTTGGTACCACCGTCACCGTTATACCACGGTACCACTCGACACCGTAGTAGGGTTCATTCATTTCACCTGGAAACGATAGCGATCATTTCTCCCACGTACATGCAAGATCTGGAATGAACTACCTGCTACTGTGTTTCCCGAGCGCTATGACATGTCCCTCTTCAAACGAGGTTTAAGAAGAGCTCTTTCTTCACAGTAGACAGCGGCCTGGCTGTGCCCCTGGTGTTGCTGGGTCGATGTGCAACAGCATCACTTACCATCAGGTGTGCTGTTTGCTCGTTTGTCACCGTAGGCAATTAAAAAAAAACTTTGATTTTATATACTATGTAGATTGCTAAAAATAAACCACCAATGTCAAGGAATTGGTACCAATGGTTAACCCAAAGGCCAATGAGGAGGCGGTACGGTAGGGAGGCGTTACGGACGCTACGTACGAAGTGCGTCTAGACTGAAAGACGATTTAAAAATAAACAATAACCTGTCAGAAGCAAAAAGACTCTTATCAATAAATTGGTGTTTTTTTTTTAAAAACTCATTAGTTGTACCCATTAAATATATGCTGGAAAAATTAATAAAGGCAAAGGGTTTTAACTGTTACACATTACATAGCTTGTTTTCTTATTGTATTTAATTAGTTATATATTGCCATATCTCTATTTACTAACATTTTGCTCATTATTTATTTATTAGTATAGATTTTGTACTAGTATAAGCTTTAGGTATTCTTTAACTTAATATTTAGGTAAGTTTTTTTTTTTTTTTACTTTAACTTTTCAATCTGGCTGTTGAAAATATTTATAGTCAATTTTAGAACAAAAAAAAAAACAAAGCTCTAATTTTTTTTAATGATTTACACCATTATATTCAAAATTATACGAGATTTATTGAAACAACTAGAAAATTTAACTAATTTAATTTTCTATTTTAATTACAGTTGAATTTTTATAATTGGATTTGTAACCAAATCAGTTCAGCAATTTACAAACTTCATACAATAAATGCACAAAGACGTTGTGATAAATGTATAATATTTAACATGTGTACATATTATTAATGCAAATATAATTTCTTATGAAATTGTGCTCTATGACATCATAAAAATGTAGTTTGTAAAATATAATAAAAGTGGGAGGTTTAAGGAGGACAATCGTAAAAAAAAAACTAGATGAAATATTTTTACAATTCACGCAAAAAATTATATTGTTACTTATTGTTCAAAATATCAAAATGTGTCTATCGAAAAAATACTTAAGAAGATAATAAGATGTACTTGAATTATAATGTTTAGGTACAACAAAAAAGTGAAAGTCTAATATTACAAATTTATATTGCTGGTAGAACATAATAATGTATGGCCTTATATGTCTTATTAATATCTAGAAAAGATTCAGCTATGAAATACATTTTTTTTTGCTTAAGGTGGCAAACGAGCAAATAGCACACCTGATGGTAAGTGTCACTGCCGCCCATGGACCTTTGCAACACCAAAGGTACAGCGAGGCCGCTGCCTACCAATACAAACCCCAAACCCACCCTAGTTAGGCTTCTGGCGCTCTCGCTCATCGAACGAAACGCAATAGCACATTGCCATTACTCAGACGTCGATCTTATGCGAGAGTGTGGTACTACCCCGGACGGACCGGCCCGCGGCTGTAGACAAAACTGTCAACAGCATGGTCCTACCACTATTTATCTAATTATTACAGGTAATTCAAGTAGCAGCTATTACTTTTTAAATTTTTATATAGATGTGCGTTTCTAGAGACTATTGAGGATAGAACAAAATAATGTACTTCTATACGGTAAAATAGTACTACGGGTATGTAGATTTTATTAATATCTACAAGAAAGTCTCCCAAGGAATTTATTATCTAACTATTATAACTAAATCGCAGTAGCAGCATTTATGTTCTAAATACAGAGAAATAAAATCGATTTTATAGGCGTTTCCTTTAAAAGCTATTGAGGATAAAACTAAATAATGTACTACGGGTCTAAAGATCTCATTAATACCTACAAGAAAGTTTGCTAGGGAGTATACATATGTTACTAGTTGTCCTCCCATGGCCTATGTTCACGCTGTGTAAAGTATTCCAAACATCGAAAAATTAAAAATCAAATACAAACGCGATAGTATCTGTATATAGAGAACTTTATTTAAAATGTGTAATAATGCGTAAACATCAAAAATCAATATATATTTAATTATTATTTAATTTTTTTTTTGGCTTACGCCTAACATCTACTAATGATTGAACAAAATAATGTACTACGGGGTTTATAGGTCTTCTACATCTACAAAAATGTCTGCCAAGAAATATATGTAACTATTATTATATTTATGTTACAATAGCAAGTATTATTATCTGAAATCCAATACATAAAAACGAAATTTTATTGGCGTACGCTTCAAAAACTATTGAGGATAGAACAAAATAATGTACACTAGTTTATAGTTCTTGTTATTATCTACAAAAAAAAATGTGCGAAACAATATATCTAACTACAGTTAAGCCCCAATAGCAGCCTTGAATGTTCTAAACCTCAAGGAATAACAAAACAAAAATATAGCCGTGTCTTTCAAAAACTGTTGAGGATAGGACAAAATAATGTACACGGTTTCATAGGTCTTATTAATATTTACAAAATGTCTACAAGGGACTAGCTAACTCTCGTAGTCAAGTCACAATAGTAGCTTCAATATTGTAAAATTTAATTAGAGCACCGGCAACTATAAATAGATCCTTAGTTAAAATAGACTCATCAAACTAATGAAAACATTACATAGACTTTCATCTTTATAATAGTTTGTCTACTTATGTTTTGAACAAATAATAATGTATAGTCATATATGATTTTTAAAATATTTTAACACTCATAATTGAACTATTAACGAAATATTTTGGATGACTTTCCGTAGACAAAACTTAGAAAAAATTAAAATAATATTTACGAATAGTTCCCATAAATATAACATTAATACTCTATTTTAACTTGAAACATCACAAAATCATTAAGATCTTCGTGATAAACAACAATTCGTGAAAGAAAAGGTGAAATATATATTAGCTTCGTGGCAACTGACATCCCTGGGTTAACACGCGCCGTCACCATTATTTACAACAACAATGTGTTTTAATACGACCAAGGTTACGGTAATAGCTTATTTAAGGGTAATATTTTGAATTATATCTTCGTGTTTATGTTTTGGCAAAAGTAATTTAAATTTATTTCTGGAATAGCTAGTGTCTGATGAAAGTCACAATATCTTTCTAGTGAGACATTTACATATAAGTAAAGGTGAGATTATGATGTCGATATATTAAAAAATGTTTAAATAATTTTACAATGTAATGTTTTTTTTAATAATTGCCTTTATGCAGCAATAATCTAACACACCTACTTTCAAAGTGATTCTATTTATATGTAATTGTAAATAAACACTGATAAAATATATTCTGTAATTTAAAAACAATTTGTGTATTCTCAATTTAATTATTTTCATGTATCTATCTGTCCAATAGCCATTCAACGTCCACGATTGTTGGCAAGTCTCATCAAAGACACGAGTGATCCTGTTTGCCTGCGTCAAAAAGCTCGCTGCATCTTTTACTGCTAATACTAACTAATCTATTGAACTATGTCGTTATTTTAGTTCTGTACTGTAGTTATTTATGTCCATAACCTGAATTATCAGTCTTAGTTATATTTGGTTTGTAATCAAAGAACTCGTTCCCTGCAGCATTCTCCTATCGCCGTTACTAGATCCATTATTATGACTCAATAAAACAGTGAAACTATATTATCCACGATAAGAGGCGTTGTTACCTATCAGCCAAACCTGACGATAATGGTAATACTGTGGCGGTTAAACTGTAGTATTTTGCCTTATATACTTTTTTCAAAGCGACGCTGCTGCCTACTCTATAGGGATATGTCCTCAATTGACTTGTATCGTTTGCAAAATAGGAGCGAGGGTAATAATAACTCTGTAGATATTTAAAGCATCAATACATGGTACCTTAGAATTATATTTAAAATTATACAAATTATGTAAATTTAAACACTATATTATGCTATCAATATGTACCTAGGTACATAAATTGTGTTTACTGTGATATTCTCTTCCTATGATGTCGCAATACGCAATATCGCTTGAACAATTACCTGAATATTTTGTTAATACTAAATATTACTGTTTAAATTGTTTCGCAATAATTAAAAATACTTATCAGCATAAATACGTTTTATTTACTGTTGAAAAGAAACTTCTTTGCGCGTATGAGGGTAACATTTTTACAGATGAAACGCAATATTCGTGACACGAAAATGTGGAACGTTTTTGTCCAAGAAGAGGGAGAGAGCAATTGAGAGAAAGTGAGAAAGGGCAAACGTAGCATGAAGACACTAGCACATAGCCATGGAGCGAGAGTAGGGAGCAAGCGAGTGAGAAAGATTGAGATAGAGCGAACGTCGCATCACGCACATAGCCATGGTGCGAGAGGAGGGAGAGAGCGATAGAGAAAAAATCAGAAGTAGGAGAAACATGAATGACAAATATATTATTAGGTAGGTAATTAAAATTTGTTAACTCAGACCAAACTTGGAGAATTTATGAATTATTTTAGGTGAACCGAACAGGAAGTAGCATTGCCTTGATTGTTGCCCTTTTTGTCTAGCTTGGTAGCAAAATGGAATTTAAAAAAAAACGTACCGGGTTTTTTTTTATATTTATGTGCGTTCAAGCGTTTTTACCTTGATTATTTATTTATTACTAGCGTTAATCTTGAGGTTCAGATAAACTACCTATAATGTCACGCAAACCGAGGCCGCTAGGGGTTCAAACCGATCAGTACACCACCCGCAGTGAGAATGGCACGATGATGACGAAATCTTGGCTGTGATTGGCCGGGTCGTTAACAAATTAGGTAAGTGTATACATAACCTGGTGGTTGAACCCATAATCCCCTTGTTATTTCACCTGAAAGCGACCTGAAAAGTATTATGGAGACATGAATTAGAGAGAGCATATGATAGTGGATATTTGTCGTGAGAATAGTTCGAAAAAAAACATCTAGTCTAGATTTTATTTGTAATTACGAAAGTAAACGGCAACGTTTACATCATAACCCTTTATGTATCAACTTAGCTTGCCATAATTACATTGAAACTCAACTCAAGGACAGACATTGGCGCTAAATTTTCCTTGACCTGCCTCATTGAATTTGATTTTACTTGCCAAACGCCGGCTGCAAGCCGTAACGTGTTCTCATATCAAATTGTTGTAATAGGTTTTCATACCAAATAGGTATATTTCTCCAGCAGGTTACCTAACACATTAATTAATGTTGGCTTAATCTATGGTATATAGATTTATTTTAAACTTTTCCTGCCCAGGCTTTTTAAATTTAATTTTAAGCCCAGTTCATTTAATATGCGCCATAGATATATCTAGATATATTGTTATTCTATAACTAAGAATACAATATCTCTATTATCATCTCCCTTCCTTTCCCTGGCACATCGTGAAAGAGAACTAATTAAAGTAAGTAACCTCAATGTAAAAGAAAAATAAAAATATTAAAAATAAAACAATATCAAATCCTCTTGACGATATGGATAGACAGGAAGTTACTACAGAGATGACATCTGATAGGGCCGTATGGAAAAAGAGGACATATTGCGTCGATCTCAAGTAGTTGGGATAGCGAGAATTATGATAAGCAAAGCCTCTTGCCAGCACGATATAGTACAACAGTCTCTCCCGTCTCGAAGAGAGTCTGTGTTCAAAAGTGATGTTTATAAATACCCGATACGAAACGAAAAATGATGTCACAAGCGGGGTTCGAACCCGCACCTATTGGGAATCCGGCCCAACCGTGCAGCCACTTACACCATCGTGAACTATTTTAGGACATGCAAATTTCGAATCATATTATATCTTACGTCTTCAAGGTGACGTATGCCATCTATCGGACAATGTTTACACATTGTATAGACTTAATACTTCAAACTTTACAGTTAGAATTGTATTAAACGATGACACAACCTTGTTATTCAAATTACTGAAATTTTTTTAGCATTTAATATGCTTAATTATTTATAAATACCCGATACGAAACGAAAAATGATGTCACAAGCGGGATTCGAACCCGCACCTATTGGGAATCCGGCCCAACCGTGCTGCCACTTACACCATCGTGAACTATTTTAGGACATGCAAATTTCGAATCATATTATATCTTACGTCTTCAAGGTGACGTATGCCATCTATCGGACAATGTTTACACATTGTATAGACTTAATACTTCAAACTTTACAGTTAGAATTGTATTAAACGATGACACAACCTTGTTATTCAAATTACTGAAATTTTTTTAGCATTTAATATGCTTAATTATTTATAAATACCCGATACGAAACGAAAAATGATGTCACAAGCGGGGTTCGAACCCGCACCTATTGGGAATCCGGCCCAACCGTGCTGCCACTTACACCATCGTGAACTATTTTAGGACATGCAAATTTCGAATCATATTATATCTTACGTCTTCAAGGTGACGTATGCCATCTATCGGACAATGTTTACACATTGTATAGACTTAATACTTCAAACTTTACAGTTAGAATTGTATTAAACGATGACACAACCTTGTTATTCAAATTACTGAAATTTTTTTTAGCATTTAATATGCTTAATTATTTATAAATACCCGATACGAAACGAAAAATGATGTCACAAGCGGGGTTCGAACCCGCACCTATTGGGAATCCGGCCCAACCGTGCTGCCACTTACACCATCGTGAACTATTTTAGGACATGCAAATTTCGAATCATATTATATCTTACGTCTTCAAGGTGACCCCGCTTGTGACATCATTTTTCGTTTCGTATCGGGTATTTATAAATAATTAAGCATATTAAATGCTAAAAAAATTTCAGTAATTTGAATAACAAGGTTGTGTCATCGTTTAATACAATTCTAACTGTAAAGTTTGAAGTATTAAGTCTATACAATGTGTAAACATTGTCCGATAGATGGCATACGTCACCTTGAAGACGTAAGATATAATATGATTCGAAATTTGCATGTCCTAAAATAGTTCACGATGGTGTAAGTGGCAGCACGGTTGGGCCGGATTCCCAATAGGTGCGGGTTCGAACCCCGCTTGTGACATCATTTTTCGTTTCGTATCGGGTATTTATAAATAATTAAGCATATTAAATGCTAAAAAAAATTTCAGTAATTTGAATAACAAGGTTGTGTCATCGTTTAATACAATTCTAACTGTAAAGTTTGAAGTATTAAGTCTATACAATGTGTAAACATTGTCCGATAGATGGCATACGTCACCTTGAAGACGTAAGATATAATATGATTCGAAATTTGCATGTCCTAAAATAGTTCACGATGGTGTAAGTGGCAGCACGGTTGGGCCGGATTCCCAATAGGTGCGGGTTCGAACCCCGCTTGTGACATCATTTTTCGTTTCGTATCGGGTATTTATAAATAATTAAGCATATTAAATGCTAAAAAAATTTCAGTAATTTGAATAACAAGGTTGTGTCATCGTTTAATACAATTCTAACTGTAAAGTTTGAAGTATTAAGTCTATACAATGTGTAAACATTGTCCGATAGATGGCATACGTCACCTTGAAGACGTAAGATATAATATGATTCGAAATTTGCATGTCCTAAAATAGTTCACGATGGTGTAAGTGGCAGCACGGTTGGGCCGGATTCCCAATAGGTGCGGGTTCGAACCCCGCTTGTGACATCATTTTTCGTTTCGTATCGGGTATTTATAAATAATTAAGCATATTAAATGCTAAAAAAATTTCAGTAATTTGAATAACAAGGTTGTGTCATCGTTTAATACAATTCTAACTGTAAAGTTTGAAGTATTAAGTCTATACAATGTGTAAACATTGTCCGATAGATGGCATACGTCACCTTGAAGACGTAAGATATAATATGATTCGAAATTTGCATGTCCTAAAATAGTTCACGATGGTGTAAGTGGCAGCACGGTTGGGCCGGATTCCCAATAGGTGCGGGTTCGAACCCCGCTTGTGACATCATTTTTCGTTTCGTATCGGGTATTTATAAATAATTAAGCATATTAAATGCTAAAAAAATTTCAGTAATTTGAATAACAAGGTTGTGTCATCGTTTAATACAATTCTAACTGTAAAGTTTGAAGTATTAAGTCTATACAATGTGTAAACATTGTCCGATAGATGGCATACGTCACCTTGAAGACGTAAGATATAATATGATTCGAAATTTGCATGTCCTAAAATAGTTCACGATGGTGTAAGTGGCAGCACGGTTGGGCCGGATTCCCAATAGGTGCGGGTTCGAACCCCGCTTGTGACATCATTTTTCGTTTCGTATCGGGTATTTATAAATAATTAAGCATATTAAATGCTAAAAAAAATTTCAGTAATTTGAATAACAAGGTTGTGTCATCGTTTAATACAATTCTAACTGTAAAGTTTGAAGTATTAAGTCTATACAATGTGTAAACATTGTCCGATAGATGGCATACGTCACCTTGAAGACGTAAGATATAATATGATTCGAAATTTGCATGTCCTAAAATAGTTCACGATGGTGTAAGTGGCAGCACGGTTGGGCCGGATTCCCAATAGGTGCGGGTTCGAACCCCGCTTGTGACATCATTTTTCGTTTCGTATCGGGTATTTATAAATAATTAAGCATATTAAATGCTAAAAAAATTTCAGTAATTTGAATAACAAGGTTGTGTCATCGTTTAATACAATTCTAACTGTAAAGTTTGAAGTATTAAGTCTATACAATGTGTAAACATTGTCCGATAGATGGCATACGTCACCTTGAAGACGTAAGATATAATATGATTCGAAATTTGCATGTCCTAAAATAGTTCACGATGGTGTAAGTGGCAGCACGGTTGGGCCGGATTCCCAATAGGTGCGGGTTCGAACCCCGCTTGTGACATCATTTTTCGTTTCGTATCGGGTATTTATAAATAATTAAGCATATTAAATGCTAAAAAAATTTCAGTAATTTGAATAACAAGGTTGTGTCATCGTTTAATACAATTCTAACTGTAAAGTTTGAAGTAATAAGTCTATACAATGTGTAAACATTGTCCGATAGATGGCATACGTCACCTTGAAGACGTAAGATATAATATGATTCGAAATTTGCATGTCCTAAAATAGTTCACGATGGTGTAAGTGGCAGCACGGTTGGGCCGGATTCCCAATAGGTGCGGGTTCGAACCCCGCTTGTGACATCATTTTTCGTTTCGTATCGGGTATTTATAAATAATTAAGCATATTAAATGCTAAAAAAATTTCAGTAATTTGAATAACAAGGTTGTGTCATCGTTTAATACAATTCTAACTGTAAAGTTTGAAGTATTAAGTCTATACAATGTGTAAACATTGTCCGATAGATGGCATACGTCACCTTGAAGACGTAAGATATAATATGATTCGAAATTTGCATGTCCTAAAATAGTTCACGATGGTGTAAGTGGCAGCACGGTTGGGCCGGATTCCCAATAGGTGCGGGTTCGAACCCCGCTTGTGACATCATTTTTCGTTTCGTATCGGGTATTTATAAATAATTAAGCATATTAAATGCTAAAAAAATTTCAGTAATTTGAATAACAAGGTTGTGTCATCGTTTAATACAATTCTAACTGTAAAGTTTGAAGTATTAAGTCTATACAATGTGTAAACATTGTCCGATAGATGGCATACGTCACCTTGAAGACGTAAGATATAATATGATTCGAAATTTGCATGTCCTAAAATAGTTCACGATGGTGTAAGTGGCAGCACGGTTGGGCCGGATTCCCAATAGGTGCGGGTTCGAACCCCGCTTGTGACATCATTTTTCGTTTCGTATCGGGTATTTATAAATAATTAAGCATATTAAATGCTAAAAAAAATTTCAGTAATTTGAATAACAAGGTTGTGTCATCGTTTAATACAATTCTAACTGTAAAGTTTGAAGTATTAAGTCTATACAATGTGTAAACATTGTCCGATAGATGGCATACGTCACCTTGAAGACGTAAGATATAATATGATTCGAAATTTGCATGTCCTAAAATAGTTCACGATGGTGTAAGTGGCAGCACGGTTGGGCCGGATTCCCAATAGGTGCGGGTTCGAACCCCGCTTGTGACATCATTTTTCGTTTCGTATCGGGTATTTATAAATAATTAAGCATATTAAATGCTAAAAAAATTTCAGTAATTTGAAGTGATGTTTACTTTGCAAAAAAGTTCGACTGTTCAGCAGCGATGTCATAAATGTTCATATAGATTCTTATGGACCAATCGAATCGTCCCAAGCAGTTAATGTTTAGTAAAATAAAACTACATTTCTCATTAATATATTCCAAAATCAATTCCTCAAATCAAATAAGGAAAATTTATTCTGCCTATAAAACATCTTTACCGTATCTTTACGTCAATCATAAAATCGAGGTTAAACATCAATAAAAGTATGACGATACTTAGATAATTCCCAAGTTACTGAAAGAGCGATTAGACTGTAATCAGAAAGATACATATAATAATTAACTGTACATATAGATGGTGAATTGGTCATGATAACGACATTCTGTGCCGACTACCTCGTGTTCGAGTTCGTGGGCCAATACTTTGTGCCATCCATAAATTGTTGTTTTGAGACTGAATGTAATTTATAAACCCGTTCCCGTATTAACAAGGATTAGTTTCTTAGCGCAGGTTGTCTTCATAAAAAAAAATGACTTCAAAAACATAAATATCTATTACCAAAATTAGCGTATTAATGTTACATTGTGCAGGTAAGGATAAAATGTAGTTGTAGTTATTTGTTACTGCAACGCTTCTCACACGAACTTAACAGTTATCAAAAAGTTTGGTGGTACCTGTAACTATTTCACAGAGCTGGCAGTGCTGGCACCGACATCTCTGCTCATCGATTTTATACGCGATACTATCGTCCAGCTCCAGTCGCTTACAATGACTCCAACGAGCTAGGGCTATCAAATGATTTTTATTTTTTAATTTTATTTACCAACAATATTTTTTTAATATGATCACAGCCAAAGTGTCAAGTAAAAAATGGATAAGCGAGGAAACACCAGAAGAAGAAGAATTATTCTTTCATTGTCGAGAGATGGAAATGGTTTGCTACGCTGTGACAAAAATGATATTAGACTCTGACAACAAATGGAAAGGAAACACTATAGGGCAGAATAATACATATTCGCTATCTAATCGTAAATACATTATGGAATTAGTAAATATACAGGTAAGAAATCATTTTTCTATTTAATTTATGAATTACAAAATTTGCTAGAGAAATATAGTTATTGGTTTGTTATTCAATGTTTTCGGTTACTGGTGGGCATAACGCTTCTGCGAAATTATTATTTTAATTAAAATCTGTATAATTATCAGGTAGATCTTTCATAGTAGTATAAGTGAATGATTAGCGTAAGCTTTGTAACTTTTACAGTACAGGTATAAAGACGGATAGAATGGTGGAACAATTTTATCTACCTATTAAAACAGATAACTTCGTCTAATATGGTTTATACCTTTATCCCCAAAGAATGCAGAGACGTTAACGTTATTAGTTTCGTTGTATTTTAATCTCACGTAATTGAGTACGAAGCTATGATCGTCTACGCAGCATACTTACGTATATATTTCACACCGGCTTTTCTTAGCGTGAAAATCTTTCTTACATTTTGCTCGACGCAGTAGTGGACCCCAAGTGGAGTGGAGTGGCGGATATCTCTCTAAATTTATATTACTTTTTAGATAAAATAAAAAGGCATATCATTTTTCACTTCACGCTAAATATACCAATATTAATTTTATATGTGTGAGCGCGTGCGTGAATACGTTTTCTGTGTATATAGGTATGTGCTAGAATTAAATCGCCGATTATGCAATAAAATCACTAATCAATCATTTTAGAATCGAGCGTTGCCATACATGAAATTACAAATAGACCTTTCATGTCGTATCGACCATAACCTATCTGTAATCTCCGATAATTACAGCCACCTGATAGCCTATGCTAAAAATCTGCTGTAATCAGTTTAAGACGGCTGAAAGAACACTTCCCATTACCCATCCTATTAGAAACATATATTATAACTGCTTATCAAGAAATACATTAAGTCATTAGCATTCTCTTTTCTAGGTATTAGATCAAGTAATAGATTATTTAAAGAAACTAGTTAAATCATTCTATAAACTTAATCCAAAATTAGCTCGTTTGAAAAAAGACAATGGATTGCTTCACAGTAAAAACGTTCATATTTTTGATAAATTATGCAGCATGCGATTTGTTATGTTGCAAACTATACATGGACTTATCACAACTATACTAAATACATGTCTACACAGAGAAGATTCGAGGAAGATGATTGAATCTTGTCTAAGGCGAGTATTTCTTCAATTATCGCATCTATAAAACTAAACTAATTCTTTACATAGATTTTGTGCCACACGACATTGAAAGTAAAAGTATTTTGTGAGGTTCGACATGTCTTCTCTTGGATTGCTCTTGTGGGTGCCGCAGAAATAAACTAAGGGATTTAATATGCGGATAACATATATGCAAGAGATGAAAATTTTGAAATAAAACCTTATACCGACTCGTTTGACCAGCACGGTACAGGTACATTTCTCTCCTATTTTGAAGGAGGCTTGAGTCCAGCTGCGAAGCGTATATGAGCTGAGATGAATGCTAGATGAAAAAATTAAATGAAACCAAATTACGTCATTAAAAATATCATTATCAAATTAAACCTAAACTTTTTCAGTTCAAATGTAAGTGAAAACCTCACACACGAGAAGATTGAAATGTTCTTTAATCGAATACTACGGGTAGTCACATAGTAGTTTGACAACATATCCTGGTTCTATGTATTACTATATAATAAAATCTATTATACCCATATTACCAAATTTGAAGAAATTCGGCCCAGTAGTTTAATTTCCGGTGAAGTGATCTCTAAACAAACTACTAGACCAGCGAGCGGTCGGCCCGCGGACCGAATGCGGCCCGCGAACGTCTTCTTTGCGGGCCGTGAATGTTTTAAAAATAAGTTCTAAATATCAATGCTTGAATGAACCGCGATCGACTGTAAACGGTATATTCTAGGGTTAATATCACTAGTGTCAGGGGCGGCTTTACCTATAGTACAGAGCGCACCCGGGCGCTGGG
The DNA here is from genome assembly GCA_905163515.2 of Lymantria monacha. Classification (NCBI taxonomy): domain Eukaryota; kingdom Metazoa; phylum Arthropoda; class Insecta; order Lepidoptera; family Erebidae; genus Lymantria; species Lymantria monacha. The sequence continues at coordinate 17,576,276 of LR991094.1, read as the reverse complement.
TGTTAGGGGGCGCTGAGAGCCGCTCGGGAAACCTAGAGCCTCCGCTTTGACAGGTCTGGGGAGGTTGCTTTGTCGCCATGCTCACTGTAACTTCATAATCCAATCGCGTTTACCTTGTTTCGTGTCAAAACAACGAGACTAAGCATGCGACAATGCATTCTAGCGAGATTCGGAGTTTAATCGAACGTGTTGTAACTATCAACCTATTCAGTTTGTTTACGCATTTGGACACAAGAGGGCGCCAGATTATTGATTACACCCGGGCGTTACATGTGCTAGAGCTGCCCCTGACTAGTGTGGTCCGCCTTTAGTTTATTTCTCCACCTTGCGGCCTTTGCCTGCAAAAAGGTTGCCGACCACTACTACTCCTACTACTACTAGACAGATAGATCAATAATTGCAGAGAATATTGGTATTTGTTCTGTTTTTCATCCAACACTACCCTTTTTCGCACATTTATTTCTCTTTTCTATATATAATAAATAGCTTTAATGTAAAGAAATCTTGTCGCTCAAATTTCACATAATTCAGCCGAATCACCATACGTCGCATAAAGCGTTTTTGACATTATTTAGTTTGTTGTATGTTTATCAATCGATCGAACTACGCCTATACTGAGTTACAAAATAGATCAAAATGAATTTTATTATTATTTTTTTCAGTTTGGTTGGTATATACAACAATTTGATTGGTCTCAGTCACAAAACATTTGCAGCTAAATTTAATATCGGCAGTAATACATATCCTAATATTATCAGTGAAATTAAGAATATCACGTTTACCAAGATTGTTCAGGTAATGTTTAACTCATCTTCTTTCTGGCTCTAAAATAATTCATATAACATTACAACATATTGCAGTAAGTATTTATGCTGACTTTTTTTTGCTTTTTGTGGCAAACGAGCAGACAACATAGCTGACGGTAAGTGTCACTGCCGCCCACGAACCTTTACAATAGCAAGTGTATAGGTAGGCCGATGCCTACCAATACAAACCCTAAACCCACCTCAGTTGGGCTTCCAGCTCTCTCGATCACCGAACGAAGCGCAATAGCATATTGCCATTACTCAGACGTCGATCCTCTGCGAGAGTCTGGTACTACTCCGCACGGACAGGCCGGAGCTGTAGACAGAGAACTGTCCACAGCGTGGTCCTACCACTATTTGACTAAACAATGTATTTGTTTTTATTTTATTTCACCACACTGCAATAAGGAAATAATTCTTGTATTAGGGAGATTTTACAAATATGTAATTAACGCAGACAAATTACATCCATACTCAGGACAACAGTTTGTGTATTGCCCAAAATATTGTACTGTGAAGGAATCGAACCCATGGCACTGGCACAGAAGGTCGATATTAACCACTACGCTATCTGTGTCAAAATTTGCTTGTCATTTTTCTCTGTATACATCTCTTACCATTATATATAAACATTTTTATTATCTATGAATTTATTATCTTCCTGTTGTTATCCCAATTACTTGGGGTCGGCGCAATATGTACTCTCCTTACCTTGTACATTACAAAAATTCTGGCAATAGTTTTATGACCGACCGCCTACTTGACGTCAACCCTTCTTGAGAATATCACTAGCCTAACGGGACTGTTAGATATACGTCTATTTAGTTCTATTTGAAATATTTTTTAATATTTATTTAGATTCTTTCAAAAAGTCGCGTCGAAATTAACTGCCAACGATTGATCAATTGCTTGGTGAAAGTTTACAAACCTGATGACAACTCTGACAACGACTCTACATCTAGCGCAGAAAGTTTAGAAATCTTTCAGTAAGTACATAACAACGTAACACTTGTTACAGGCATTCGTCATCATTTAACCTTATATAGCCAGCAGTGGGACACTGCTGGACTAGAGCTTCTCCACAACAGTAGGGAAATTGACCTTTCTGTACCAGGCTGGAGAAATGGGTTTTTATAGGATTTTATGTCGAGTAGAGGAAATAGAAGGAAATTCTTTGATTTATATGTTATATGCATTTTATATCCCTTAGTAGTGTTTTATGGTGTGATGCATTGTATTCTTACTCCTTTATCAGAGGGCCGTTACAGTCTAATATCTTTAAACTTGCAATTCTTGTACATTTCTTGTACTTCATCTATATATTAAAAAGCGGCTCTAACGATTTCAATGAAATTTAGTATACAGGAGGTTTCGGTGGCGATAAATCTATCTAGATAGGTTTCAATTCATCAATAATTTATATATATTTCTAAAGATATTCCATATCGTCATACGATATGATACAATATTCATATTTCATCAGTATGCAATTTGTACCTAAATGTCTGAATATATTAATAGCGTATTAATCTTTTATTATTTTTAAGTCTATTTTACAAAATATCACCTCATCATCAATATTCTGATCTTATCCCAATTAGTTGGCGTCAACGCAATATGTACTTCACTTCTATCGTACATATTGTAAAACTTATTGACAATAGTTTCATGACCGGCCGACTGCCTGCGTAAACCCTCCTTAGGAATGTAATAATTATCGAGACAGTATCACATGGTGTTGACCCAGCTCGATATAAAACTCTTAGTGATCCTTTACGACATCCACGAACAAAGTAAAGGTTGTTTAGTATTCATAGGCTAGCTACCACACTGCAATTTTACAATAATACACGATTATAATATTATTATGTTATGTTAAGGTGTGGTAATATACTAAGAATGCAATGTGTAAGTATCAATTTGCTTTCCTGGATGCTGTAAGAGATAGCTAACCAAAATAATATAGTGATGTTTCTGGCGCAACACCAAATTATATATTTACATGGTAAAACATTGCAAAAATAAAAGAAATAGTAGTTAATATTATAATTTAAAATATTAAATATTTTCAGTACGTTAACAAAACATATAACACCGCCCACTTCAACAATGTCTCGAGATATAACAAAAGACAAGCGCCGAGACGCTTTCGTTGTCAACAGAAAATTGAAAATGAAACAAGCTCAAAGTCTGATTGAAATGAAAAACGAACACAATAAAAAACTTAACGAGTTAACAACTGCACAGAATTCAGATGCTGAAGTGCCATACTTGTCTCTCTTGACTAATGACTACGCGCTAGAGCATATTTTCAATGCTGAAGGTAAAAAGTTATCTTTCGATCGAATGTTGTCTACCTAGATGCACAATCCTATTTCACATTAAAAATGTATTTTATTTTGCGTTCAGTTAATAAATACGTATATTATTATAGTATATTATTATTAATAATTAAGGGTTAAGATTTTCGATGGACTCTCGTCATAAATGATGCAAGCGACTATGAAAAAACTAGCTAAAAAATAAATAAAATTTCAAAATGAATTGCTTATTATTCTATTATTCGATATTTAAATCGGCAAAAGCCTAATGTGTTAAAATTAAACTTAACGAAAAGATGACATAATTTAGAATCTTCAAATATATTATAGTTGCGCAATCATGAAGCGACTGAAAGATAAATATGTTTAGTTGACTGATTCGTTTAGTCCCATTTTTGGCAAAGCGATTGTGCATCTATATCAATCATAATAATTTGAAAAAAAATAGTAGATAAATATTTCTTTAGTATAGAATTTTTGTTCGATTTAGTTTTAATTTTCCTTCTTTTTAGACAGCATAAACAGTATACTTCAAAGTGAGGAAATGTATATAGAGATTCTGCTAGATACTGTAGCGAACATGTCTCCAATGCTGTTAGGTCCGAATGGTATCAAAAAGCTGAAAAATGGTAAAGAACTTGTTATTTTTTTTAGATTAAGCAATAATTGGTACAAATTATTATTATCATAAAATGGGGAGCATCCTCATCATCATTATCCGTGTGGTGACGGAGTAAGAATACAATTCACCACCCCGTATCTTACCCGTGGGTGATCGTAAGAGACGACTAAGGGATATAAAACGCATATAACATCTATGTAAGAAATGGAAAACTCGAAACAAAACCCTATACCAACACGTCTGACCAGCGTGGTATAGTAGATTAACTTCCCTTCCATTATGCAGGAGGCCCGAGCCCAACAGTGGGACATATATGAGCTGTGATGATGATGATGATGATGAAAATGGAGAGCGTGGAGATAAATGTAACTATGTAAACGTCACTTTTCGCAACATAAACAAAAATATAAAAATCTAGGCATGGAAGGGAAAATAGGAAAATGATTTGGTGAGCAATAAAGCATTCGTGTCAGATGTGATGAGAAACACTATCAATACTTAGAAATTGCAAAATACTGTAAAAACAAGGACACTCTGTTCATTATATTTAGAATTTTGTCCTTCCAGCTACAACCTACCCTATGCTACTTTGAAGTTGCACGTTTTATTTTACGCCAACATTGGTATATTTGCCTTCGTATCGTGCATTTGAAAATATTTTGCTTGGTTTGGTTAATTATTTGCGCCATTTCACTCTCTGCGGTATTGTTTATAATATCGGTTACTGTATCATTAATTTTTCAGGTCGCCTACAAGCGAGTAAGAAGGCAGCTCATAAAGTGACTGAGTATTACCAGAATATTTTATGGGGTGATGTAGGGAGCTGCCTTGAACATATAATACTTTGGTGGTCCTCTTATCCTTTAGCCATGAGGTTTGTGTTTGCATCCCCAAATAAAAATGAACAATTATGGCCATTTTGTTTGCTAGTGCCTGTTGGCGCTGTATATCCTGGAGTCCAGAACGGCAGTGGTGCAGCATAGTGCCACAGAATTTTTTCTTGTAATACCAATGTAATAGAACTTGAAGTAACCTTGTAGTGCTACTATTATGTATTAATACCTATTTAGAATTTTTGAAAGAGAGTATCGGTGTAAAGATGCGAAAGGGAATGCTCCGATGGTTCGAACATGTGGAAAGAATGCCGAACAAACGTCTGGTTAAAAAGATATACAATGCGAAAGTGGAAGGATGTAGGTACCGGAGGAGACCGAGACTAACCTACCTAGACCAGATCGGTCATGTACTGAAGGAAGGTGGAGTCAAGAGTCTCCGAAATCGGCGAGCGTGTATGAAGAGAATTATGAATGTTGAGGAAGCGAGTGAAGTATGCAAGAATAGAGTTCTCTGGCACTCTGTTCTCTCTGCCTACCCTGCAAGGGATATGGCGTGATGATATGTATGTATGTAGAATTTTTGCTATACAAGTTATTTTTTTTATGGTGTCGTTTCAGATCTCCTAATACAAGTCAAAAACTTCGGGAGTGGTTGTTCGTGACGTTTAATGTAAATAGTGAGTATTTTCTTTATATATTTTAAGGAATAGTCATACTTAGTTTTTATTGTGAACCGTAGCAATCGAGGCAATGGACCACTTAACTTATTAACCGCTTATAGTCTGAGCAATACCAGCGGTTGGGCTATCAACAAAACACTCTACTGATTTGTAATAATAACTAGCTATACTCATTTAGTAGCTACAAAATCCTGTCACTAGAAACATACTGAATAGATTTTTCACGCGGTGACCGGAGTAAGAATATAATTCACCGTATCGTCTCTTACCTGTGGGTGATTGTAAAGGATGACTAAGATGTATAACATACAAATTACATCTAGAAGGGAAACTTGAAATAAAACCATCTACCAAACGTCCATCTGCCCAGCGTGATATAAATAGGTTAATTTTCCCCTAATTGTGGAGCAGACTCAATCCCATCAGTGGATGTATGTGCTAATATGATTATGACGATGATGAAACAGATTATTTTCATAATTTCTTTCAGATACGCCCGAACTTATATTGGCGGCTTTAAGAATCCTAGCGGATGCTTTAGGATGCCACGTAACGTCAACATCCTGGGATAACAATTTTGGGTAAGGACGACCAATGTTTGGAATATTAAAATATATAAAGCGAAACCGAGTGGTATTTTCTAATTAGATAATTCCCATCCATCCATCCGTCAGCCCGTAAACGTCCACTGTTGGACATTGGCCTCCCCACGAGAATGCCATCTGTAACGGTCCTGTGCCACCTGCATCCAATGGTTTCCTGCGACCTTGATGAGGTCATCAGTCCACCGAGTGGGGGGTCGTCCTACGCTGCGTCATCCGATTCATGGTCGCCACTCGAGAACCTTTCTTCCCCAACGGTTGTCGGTTCCTCGAGCGATGTGGCCTGCCCATTGCCACTTCAACGTGCTAATTCTTCGGGCTATGTCGGTTACACCCGTTCTTTTACGGATTTCCGTATTCCGGATTTTATCACGTAGAGAAATACCAAGCATAGCCCTCGCCATAGCACGCTGAGCGACTTTGAGCCTTTTTATGAGGCCGACATTTAGAGACCACGTTTCAGTGCCGTAAGTCATCGCTGATAACACACACTGGTTATAAACCTTTGTTTTCAGACACTGCGGAATATTAGACGAGAAGATCCTCCTAAGTTTCCCGAGCGCTGCCCAGCCGAGTTGGATTCGTCGGCTGACCTCTTTCTCGAAATTGGATCTACCTAATTGGGCTGTTTGTCCTAGGTGAACATAGTGATCGACAACTTCGAGAATCGCATTCCCAACCAGGACCGGTACACAAATGACATGAGCATTAGACATGATTTTCGTCTTGTCCATGTTCATTTGCAGCCCTACTAGTTAGGAGACCTTGCTGAGGTATGAGCATGGTGCCAAAGTCCACCAGAGATTCTGCCATGACTACGATATCATCTGCGAATCGAAGGTGAGTGATGTATTCGCCATTGAGGTTGATGCCGAGTCCGGTCCAGTCTAAGAGCTTGAAGACATCTTCCAGTGCAGTGGTGAACAGTTTCGGAGAGATAACGTCTCCCTGTCTCACGCCTTTCTTCAACTGAATCGGTTTCATACTCATAACCTGGATGCGGACCGACATAGTAGCGTTTTTATACAAACACTTCAACACTTCGATATATCGATAGTTAATTTGGCAACTCTGAAGGGACTGCAGCACTGCCCAAGTTTCGACAGAATCAAAAGCTTTCTCATAACCACAACTACAAACGCTAGACACAGAGGCCGATTATACTCCTCGATCTTCTGTATAATCTGTCGTAGCGTGTGGATGTGGTCTATGGTACTATAACCTTTTCGGAAACCGGCTTGTTCGGGCGGCTGGAAGTCGTCTAGCTTGCGCGTGAGTCGGTCCGTAATGACTCTTGAAAACAATTTGTACACGTGGCTCAGGAGTGAGATGGGTCTGTAATTTTTTTAAGAGCGTTTTATCGCGCTTCTTGAAAAACAGCACCACCACACTCCTGGTCCACGACTCTGGATTTGAATTAAAACAACTCTGAATTAAACAACTTCTGTAGGGCTTTTAAAACTGGCTTGCCGCCTGCCCTCAGGAGCTCTGTAGTAATTCCGTCATCTCCCGGTGCCTTTCCGTTCTTTAATTGTTTTAGAGCCATTTTGATCTCGTACAAGCTGACGTCCGGGATGTTTTCGGTATAGTGCCGAGTTAGCTTGGATCTGGGGTCTTGGACCAAGCCAACAACAGGATCCAGGGATGATTTGTACAACTACCCATAGAACCTATCGTCCTCTCCCAAGATCTCACTCTGGGATGAAATGACAGAACCGTTATCGGTCTCCAGCTTAGTCATTTGGCTCTGCCCAATAGACAAATCTCGTGCGAACACTTTGGAGCCTCGATTTCACTCTATTGCCTCTTCAATACGCAGTGTATTGAATCGGCGAATATCGCGTCGGATAGATTTAGAGATTTGTCTATTAAGCTGCCTGAGTTCGGACCAATCGGCTGAAGACTGTACCGTCATTTCCTTTCTCCTCTCCATGATATGAATAGTCTGGTCAGAAAGCTTTTTTGTTCTAGAAGCGCGATAGGATTTAAAGAATTTTGACCCGACCGCTTGGACAGTTTCAACCTGTTGTTCATATCGTTCGAAGATTTGCACTCTTCCAGACATTGGAAGCGATTATGTAATTCGAGTTGAAAGCTATCGGGGTTCTGGTATTGGACAGGTGTAGGTCGGAGTGTAGACTTTATCAAGCGGGCCCGCTCGACTTTTATACGAAGATTCAATGTGCCTCGAACCATCCGGTGATCACTCCCAGTTTTAATCCTGCTGATCACAGAGACATCATTGAATATTTGTCGTTTATCCGTCAAGATGAAATCTATCTCATTTTTAGTGGATCCATCAGGGTTAATCCAGCTCAACTTCCTGTGTGGCCACTTCTTGAAGAAGGAATTCATCATGAAGAGGCCTTCCCTTTCCAAAAAGTCGGCCAGTTTTTGCCTAGTTTTGCGTTGTAGTCTTCCATAACTACCGTGAAGTGGGTTTTGGACGTGTGGATGGCTTTCAAGATATCCTCGTATAAGACCTCCACTATGTCGTCGGAATATGTCGAAGTCAGTGCATAAACCTGTATGAGCTTCAACGAATACCGTTTGGTAATTCTGAGTATAAGGTACGCTACCCTTGTTGACACACTTTCGATCCTCTCCGCGTTTTCTACGAGAGACTTACGAACGATAAACCCTACACCGTCTTGGGATAAGTGATCTCCCTCCCGGTAGAAGAGCAAATTTCCAGACCGGAGGATTATCGTGCCCTCCCACTCTCTTCGCACTTCTGATAATCCTACAATGTCCCAGCGGATTTTGCTCAATTCCTCTTCCAGCTCGATGACCCTCTCGTCGGTCCTAAGCGTCCGAACGTTGTGTTTTACCAGGGCCAAGTGTCGATTTTTTTGGTAGCCGGATCGCGGCTGGAGATTCCTAGCACTCCCTGCCCCGCTACCAAAATGAGCCCGTGGAACAGCGGAACTGCCGTGACTGGGGGCCGTGACTTTTTCTACATCCATATTTTTTTTTTTTAATAATGCCATAATCGCCACGCTTGGCTTGGATTGGCGATCGCGGTAGATGTTATTAAGTTTCCTGGGATATAGCCGCTGCCCAATCTCCCGGTGAGACCCTTAGCCGATTTTTACGACTCCCCTATTCCCGTCGCCACACGGGTAATTAGATAATTATCAATCTAATATCATTTCCTATAATCTAGTTTATAGATGAATCACTTATTGTTATTTGTTAACAAGTAATTATTTAGGCGATATATACAATATCGCTTAAATAATCGCGGATTTACTGTTATCAGATGTCTGTACTCTGGTATTTAGCTTTCACCTTCCGTCTTTGCTAGTACTTGTAGTGTTAATGAAGGTGAACCCAAAAAGAGACAATTACCTGTAAGAGGGACTGATGTATCATTAAAAAGGGGCGATTCGTTTAGTTAATGCTGTACTAAATACATGCCTAGTTAGTGATATTTGAACAAGCATGCGATTAGAGTCCTAAGTGTGAATTTAGAAGTCACGTAACATCAGGATGTTTAACAAATTGATTAGACCCACTAGCTTTTTTATTTTCTTTCTTTTTCTTTTTCTTTCACAAAACGATTTCTTTTATTGTTGTTATATTTTCAGTGCTACTTTGACGACGAATTTGATACCAACGACGCTTAAAGTTAATCCAGAAATATCACTATACATTACTGAGGTAATTATCAAACTAATTTTACTATAGAATTTATTTGTAGAGTAAAAAGAGCAGATGTAGGACTTAAACCCAAAAATATGTAAAATCCGTTCCAACTGTTTTACCATTTAAACTACTGTTGCAGTTCTATTAATTTATTAAATTTCTATTCATACTCTTATCTTTACGAGAAAAAGTTTTACCATGTCATTTTTGGTACAAGTGGCCGGCCGTATAACGACGGTGGGTTATAGTGCCACGCGCCGCCCTTCCATTGCCCCGGACGAAAATGATGGCGTGTATCCAGACCATAACCTGCCAAAAAAAAAACATGTCATTTATAGATGACATAGTAAAACATGTTGCTTCCTTTTAGGATTTTAACCTTTAAGATTGAATTTAACTAAACGATGACACATGACCAGAACACAAATACAAAATTATTGATTAGTTTTTCTTGATGGAGCATTTCACATGCTAGGTTTTTATGAAACTGATTAGAGCATTAATTTTAAAAATAAATTACGATTTTATCATTTATATACATACATACATATCATCACGCCATATCCCTTGCAGGGTAGGCAGAGAGAACAGAGTGCCAGAGAACTCTCTCTGCATACTTCACTCGCTTCCTCAACATTCATAATTCTCTTCATACACGCTCGCCGGTTTCGGAGACTCTTGACTCCACCTTCCTTCAGTACCTGACCGATCTGGTCTAGGTAGGTTAGTCTCGGTCTCCCTCGGTACCTACATCCTTCCACTTTCGTATTGTATATCTTCTTAACCAGACGTTCGTTCGGCATTCTTTCCACATGTCCGAACCATCAGAGCATTCCCTTTCGCATCTTTACACCAATACTCTCTTTCATACCTAGTCGCTCTCTTACGTCGTCGTTACGAATGCGGTCGGTCAGCCTAACTCCACAGGTTTTCCGAAGAATTAATTTTACTTTCATACTCTTTTCTGCATACCCAACTCTCGCTTCCATACAGTAATGTTGGGACAAGCACTGCGTTATGTATTGCTACACGTGCCTTCTGGCTGAGGTGGTGGCTGCCGAGAAGTTGCCCCAACGCTCCGTTCACTCTATTTCCCGCATTCACTCTTCGCTCTATATCAGTGGTGTACCGTCCATCTCGGCTAAATCCACATCCAAGATATACAAATTCATCCACTTGCTCTAGTACATCATTACCTATTGTTACTCTTACATCTGTTCTGGCTTCATCTCTTTCAAAGACCATTATTTTGGTTTTGCTCACATTCACGCGTAGACCCCTTTTCTTACAATCTTCTGTCATTGTGTCGACTAGGGTCTGCAGGTCAGTCGCTGACTGTGCCAGCAGGACTGCATCATCTGCATAAAGCAGAGCAGAGACCACTGAGTCACCCATCTGGACTCCCACATTCATATCATATCATTCATATCATTTTAAGTTTAGTTTAGTAAATTATAGGAGTAGTACTTTCTGTAATTGGTACGATTTTTAGAGTACCGTATCGGGAGCAAATTTTGCATTGATGCTGCAAGAGCTAGTTACACTCAACAATCAATGTGAAGTGACATGGGACTACATATTGGGAGCGCCGCTTGAAGATTTACCTATCGTTGAACAGATTCCTATTTTACATAGATTAGGTAAGTTATAGATTACACGAATAAAATATCTTTATCATCATCAACAACTCATATATGTCCCACTGTTGGTTTCGGGCCTTCTACACAATAGCTGGGCAATTAACCTATTGTGTGTGCTACGTTGGTCAGACAGGTGGTATAGGATTTTATTTTTCCTTCTCATGAATAGATGTTTATACACATATTATCCTCATTTATCTCTTAGTCTTCTTTTGCGACACCCAAGGGCAAGAAATGGGATAGTAAATTGCATTCTTATTCAATCACTACACGGATAAGTAGTACCTAATATATGAGTACATATAACTTTTCAAGTAATTGCTATTGTGACGAATCTTATATATAATTTTACTGTACGTATGATTGTGACTAAATTTTTCCTAAGCAGCTGAACCAATGTGTTTAGTTGGATTCAAGAATGATTTAGATTAACAAATTAGACTTCGAAGGCGACGCCGCGATCAACTTTAATATATTTTATTTTCTTTAGATTTGTATAGAATGGCGTCTGTTGGATTGCTATTACATTTGTAAAATAAAGTGACGTATAAGATTTTTAATCGCTTTCGGTGACAGATGTTAGTAAGTGGTAACCGCTCACAGACGCCGTAATATATTGATATTAACCGGTTTTTAATTAAACGGCTCCAATCGTATCAATGATTGCAACCGTTGCCTAATAACTAAAACTGTCCTTTTTCGGACAGGTTAGGGTCCGACCGTTCTTCGCACGTTTGTTCAGTGTACAGACAAGAGCGAGATAACAGATCAGATTAGGGTTCCACAATATCGGTCTGGCCATGATCTTAAGGAATCGGTATCAATAGTCAGTCCAATAGCGAATAATAATTAAACTTTTTATAAAAAAATGTAAACCGACTTCAAAATAAGATCAGCCAAAAACCATACTTATTTAAAACACTAAAAACCGAAAAATAAGATGAACTTTTTAATTCTTGTCTAATTCTAATTATGTATTAATTTTTATAAAATATAATTACAATGAATGCTAGAAATCCACTAACACGATTTGAAGTCGGTGCCAAGCCAAATAGTTATACTATATCGCATTCAAACCATGCCGCGCTTGTGATTAAAGTGATCTGAACGCGCAAGTGGTTAAGCGATTTGATCCATACGAGCAGACGTCGTTGACGGTTGTGTCAAATGGTATTAAATTTGTGGCGTCATAGTGTTCTGAATACATCTTTTAATTCTTATTTCCTTTAATAATTTGATTTTTGTTAATTTTTCACCCTGTGTGTATATCATTAAGCTTATTGTTTTTTATTAATTTAAGCTTGGCACCGACTTCAAATCGTGTTAGCGGATTTCTAGCATACATTGTAATTATATTTTATAAAAATTAATACATAATTAGAATTAGACAATAATTAAATAGTTCAACTTATTTTTCGGTTTTTAGTGTTTTAAATAAGTATGGTTTATGGCTGATCCTATTTTGAAGTCGGTTTAATTTTTTTTTATAAATGTTTAATTATTTTTGAATTTTTACTGTAAATAATCGTAGTTAAGTAATAATTTTAACTAGTTCATATAAATTAAATTATTTATTAAATATAGCACTATGAGTTGATCGACTAAAAATGCACATGGCACGAGGAAGAGTAGAAGTAGGGAATCAAAATAAAAAATAAAGAACGTATTTCGAAAAAATGGAAACGAAATGCTGTATCTCGTTGCCAATGGTTTAAATTTCACTGTTTCAATCAATTCGCGTATAACACCATATGTACTATCGATACGTCACGTAAGGCAACAACTTAGGTATAAGATACTACCAACATCCAAGTGATGTAAATAATTGTGACGGTTTGATGCAGTTGTTAAAACTAGACATAGGCTCCAGAATCATGGTAGGATGCATACATATTTCTGTTATTAAAGGCTTGGTAAGCGGGCAATAGGGATAATATCCAAACTTGTAGGCTTCCCCTTCGTTGTGACCAAATTGAAACAGGCTAGTTACCTAATTTGGTTATTATAAAATTTAATGACGACACTATTGGCACGAAAGTGAAAGACAGTGACGGGTTAGTTGCCATAGCGCCTGTGTCAACCATATATCAGGCAACGAAAAGTTATGGGATAATGAATAGAAAATGCTTCCGCTAATCCTCTATTGGGCGGTTACGGTATATAAACTCTAGGGTACTTTACAAAGCCTTAAACAAAGCTGTCATTGATTTAGGCAAAAATAAATTGCCAATGATCAGTTTTATATTGCACTGAGTTGTGTAAAGACTCTAGAGGGACAGCTTTTTGCGACTTAGGGTCTAATAAACTACTCAAATCAAAAGACTATACCAGGAGAAAGCGTAAGCCAAAGAATAAGACGGTTCTAAATAGGTACGATACTATTATCCAATACGGCTGGATCTGATTATCTCACCTAATATATTTTAGTGTCTGAAGGCACAAGTCTATGAACAGTGATGATTAATGACATGAAAATGTGGTCCCTAAATGGGGGTCTCGTAACAAAGATCATATATCGGCAACATAAATAATTACCTAACTCCTAATCGTTATGGAGTAGTACCTTACATTATCAGCTTACGTGATTAACTTGAAAGAATCTGTATTCTTTCCTTTGACTGTTCAAAGGTCTATGCGTGCATATGATATTGAAAGAATTATCCTCCAACTCCTAACCGCTAAGGAGATGTACCTTCCATCACCAGCTCATCTAAATGAGATTATTACTGCCAGATGCAAATATTTGAATAGCTTTGAAAAATACATGAGACACGTAATATGTACCTATAAAATTTGATAGTTACCCTCGATTTCTATGAATTCCCATCATCAAATCATGATTTAGTGACAATGAAATCACCTCGGGAGTTAACTTGAAAGAATACAGCTAAAGGTCTATGTGTGCGTATGATATTGAAAGAATTATCCTCCAACTCCTAATCGTTAAGGAGATGTACCTTACATCATCAGCTTACCTAAATGAGTTTATCACTGACGGATGCAAATATTTGAAGAGCTTTAGAAAATATATGAGACACGTAATATGTGCCTATAAAATTTGAGGGTTGCCTTCGATTTCCAGGAATTTCCATCATCAGATCATGATTTGGTGACAATGGGAAAACCTCGGGGGTTAACTTGAAAGAACACAGCTAAAGGTCTATGCGTGCGTATGATATTAAAAGAATTAACCTCCAACTCCTAACCGTTCAGGAGATGTACCTTCCATCACCAGCTCACCTAAATGAAATGATCACTGCCAGATGCAAATATTTGAATAGCTTTGAAAAATACATGAGACCTGTAATATGTGCCTATAAAATTTAAGGTTTACTCTTTATTTCCAAGAATTCCCATCATCAGATCATGATTTGGTGACAACGGGACCACCTCGGGAGTTAACTTGAAATAATACAGCTAAAGGTCTATGCGTGCGTATGATATTAAAAGAATTATCCCCAACTCCTAACCGTTAAGGAGATGTACCTTCCATCATCAGCTCACCTAAATGAGTTTATCATTGTCAGATGCAAATATTTGAAGAGCTTTTGAAAATATATGAGACATGTAATATGTGCCTATAAAATTTGAGGGTTGCTCTCGATTTCCATGACTGCCCTTCATCAGATCATGACTTGGTGACAATGGGACCAGCTCTGGAGTATACCCTTTAGAAAGAAAAAGAATTTTGAAAATCGGTCCACGATAGACAAAAATATCGCTGAACATACATAAAAAATATATATATATATATACAATGAAACATAGAACCTCCTCCTTTTTGAAGTCGGTTAAAAAGGGAATACGGTGAGCTGTTGAGTCGTGCGCCGCCGTTCCATCGCCCCGTACAGAACGTGTATAGACCACAGTCTACAGAAAAAATAAGTTTCCACAATATAATGTGCGACCTCTCTCCAACCCTTGATTGATTAGATAGACTAGGGCCGTGGGGATCTGTCTTCATTAAAATATTGAGCGGCGTTTCTTTGTGTCCCTGCCTTCCTGAGCTTTGTTATGTCTACTGTCCCAAGGACCCACCATCTGTTACCTTGACGCAAGGGGCATGGGAGAATTTGTCACACTTTCTGATGCTACCTTCTTTATCTATCTACCGTAGTTTAACAACAACTAGCAACGACAAGTGTACTCTAATCACAGACGTACGTAGCCAGAGAGGGTTTTGGGGTTTAAAATAAAATGTTCAAAATCTTAAAAAAGATTTATAATAACCCCCTCCAAAATTAAAACTTGGTTATGACAGTGGCTCCAATTATTGCAGTGAGTTCAGGGAGTCACTCGTTCTTACGATCTCTTTCAGATCACTCCATTCACACATATAGATTGTGGTGCTTAGCCGAAACTCGAAGACTGGCCAATGTATGGGAGATGAAAGATTTCTTTCGCATCGCACATAATGACATGCAGGTTTGCATGGAGCAGCTGATAAATTTGAGGTTTGCCGATCACACTACTGCTATTGAATCAGGTAGGTACTAGTATAGTACACAATCATTAATATAATATATGTACATAATTTGAAGTAGGAATGTTATGTATATTTTTCAAAACTCAAAACAGATAAATATGTCCAATAATTTCGGATAGGGTCATTATCTGTATGAAAAGTGTTACAAGTTTTCTTTCAACCAGTCAAACTAACAGCTTAAACATAAGTTTCTCCAAAGGGAAATAATACGACAACTACCCTTAGAATTTGCTTTTTACAACTCACTAAAAACCCAATATCCCTAATCGGAACAATTCGAAACTGTCAGATAATTTGAAAAAAAATTAGAAGCTGACAAAATTAAATTTAGAATGTTATTCTAATATCTGCATCCGTCACCGGATCCGAAACTTCAAATCCGCAACATCCCCAATTTGAAGGAGCTTTTAATAATAATTGACGTGATTTGATTTAATTTACTTTATTATGTACTGAAAGTTTATTCCTTTTTACCCCACTGCGCGACGCAAAGGAGTGGTATTGTGTTTAACAGTCTATTTATGTATGTATATATGTATGTATGTATGTTCCTTTGAAGCACTATATAGACCAAATTCCTGGGCCGATTTTTGTGATTCACACGTCAATCGATTCCTCTTAGTCCGGCGAGTGTCACTAAAGATATGACGTTAGTAAAAATTCAATATGGCGACTACTGGACGCCATATTGTGTAAATGAAAAAAAAATGAAGTCAACAAACTATGTCGAGTGGGGTATCGTTGAATAGGTATTTAAATATCATTATTAGTTTTCTCTCAACATTTTTCGATTCGACTGGTCGTTTAGGATCTATATCGATTTAAAGTTTCGTAACAACCTTTCTCACATGTAAGTTTTTTAGACAGTAGAAATTTACGATGAAAAGACGAAAAATTCATATAACTGTGCGTGTGAATGTGGATGGACATATGCTAAAGTATCTAGTAGATATATTGTCTAATATACCATAGGTAGTCCTACCTAATGTATCTAATGTCTGACGCGGTCGCCCATCTCTAACTAATGATTTAGTACTCAACTTCAGTCGAAAAACTATATATATAGTTAGGTACTTACTTATTAATAAATAAAATAACTATAGACACCTAAGTATTTATAACTAAAAACATAAAATAAAAAAAAAATAATAAAAAAATCAAAAAATCCGACTGCGTAAAAAGTGAACCAAACTACGTACATAATAAAAAAACTGAAAAGAAAAAAACAAGCACTTAGATGTCTGGTGGTCCAGAATTTTATAATATATTATTGAATTAATACTATTGCAGAAAATAAAATATATTTTAATAATAGAACATGACAACTGAACAGCCGGGATCCATTATTCGACAGAAAATCTAATTATAAAAAAAAAATATATAATAACTTGGAAATATATAAATATTTTTCTGTCGAATAATGGATCCTGACTGTTCAGTTGTCATGCTCTATTATTAAAATCTATTTTATTTTCTGCAATAGTATTAATTCAATTTATTCAATAATATATTATAAAATTCTAGATCACCAGACATCTAAGTGCTTGTTTCTTTCTTTTCAGTTTTTTTTATTATGCACTTACCTACGTAGTTTGGTTCACTTTTTACGCAGTGGGGTTTTTTGATTTTTTCATTATTTTTTTTTAGTTAATATGATTTAAATCTTATAATTCCAATGTGAAGCCTCCTCCAGACATGTGCAGGTGGTGTTAACCTGTAATTAATTGTTATACTTTTTTTATTCAGTTCTATATTCTATTGTATAGGTAAGTATAAACATTTAGAATAAATACACATGTGTTATTATACTTATTATTCTAAGTATAAATAATTGTTGGTTAACTTAATAAGTAAATAAATAATAGGTAGGTAAGTTTGATGAGTACATATACTCGTATATAAAGAGCCTTTGGATTCTCTCAGAGGTAATCATTTAATGATATCAGTTACAAAATTTTAATGTTCTGGTTCATTTCCGTTGTTTAACAAATATTTAATTGTATTTTATGCAGTATTTTCCAGAATACATATAGCTATAAATTTTATATAATAACTTGGAAATAAATATTTCAGAGAAATATTTTTTCTTACACAGGTAAAATAGGAGTACATGAAAGTGTTTGCGCTAAAATGAGAGAAACATTAGTATCGGAAGTAAAAGTTAATATACATAAATTAAAGGTAACAGTATTTTTAACTCGTGTACACAATCACTGCTTTAATTAATTACCGAAATTATCTTTATAGACAGAAATTTTAGTTTTATATAACAGCTATTTAGAATAATTTAATTAAAAAAATACTTATATTCGTCATTTTCCTGGTTTGACTTTTTTTCTCTCAGGTCAAAGAAGAGTAGAACACATTAAAATCCTTGACAACACCTCTTCTTGGAAATTCTATTGCTGGCGATAACTACTGTACCTCAACTACGGCCTCACTTTAGTCTTATATTTACCTGTCTCATTGCAAAATAAAACCACTCTTCAGGTTCAGGTTTCAATATTCTGTAAAAACCAACTGACAACTTTCAAGCTTTCTCTTGTTGCAAATACATTACGTACTAAATGTACGATTGTATGTTTATTGGTATTAAAAGACTTTAAAATATTACGCCGCATTAGAAGTGGAACAGTGGCCATAAATGCGATCAGGCGAAACATAGGAAATTTGCTGCAGACGGAAAACTGTCAGCCGCGTGGTCCTGATATTTTCTAGTGGTTAAAGTCCATCATGCTAAACCAATGCACATTAATAGATTTCATATGGCGTCGAGAAAATTACTGCTTTCTCAAATTTTATAACAACAGCAAGGTATAATTAACCACTTAAAACACGGTAGTGTGTAGTTATGGTAATAACTTCGAAAAGATAGAGATACCACTAGTTCGAACCTATCTAAAGAAAAAAAAAGTTTATTCCTCTCTCACTAGGGGATATATAGGTATATATATATGTAAACAATATAGTTAATATTAATGACTAATAGATGAGCCGAGAGATATGTGAACATAACACATGAGGGCTGGAGTCCCACCCGCGAGCAAGTAAAAGGATCGCTACTTAGCAGAATGTTGTGGTACCTCATATAATAACAACAACGTTGTTCCTCCGTAGTGTCCTGATAAAATGTGTAGATACTGACGTAAATATCATAATCATGAGAAATATTAAAATAGTTCTGCGTGGTGGAGACTACTATGCCTTACATTACAAGTGGGTGTCACAAAGGACGACTAGGAACTTTACATCGATCTGGCAGTAGTCCATCTGGTGGCGTCTGATTAATAATTACAGTGCCAAGGACGATTGACGTCAGCTAGGCGACGAGTCATAAAACTATTGCCAAAAATGTACAAAATATATTACAGTAGAAGAATACATAGTACTAAGGATAAGAGCAGGTTAACGATGATCATTTTTCAACAGGACGCAACAGAAGAGATAACTCAAGTGTTATCGTTGGTGTGTGCGACCACGAGCTTGGCACATTTAACTATGATATTCCCGAGCAATGCAGAATGGCGACGAATTACTCGACCGCCACAATCCATACACTCCATTTATGTACACGAGTTCCTAGGTATAGTGTCGTTTTTGGTCATTTCAAAAATGTATTAGTATGATTTACCATTGTACCATTGCCTTTATTCACCATGCCCCTTTGAATGCCGGGCTGGCCACGGATGTCAAGGAAGCGTTACCAGCGACCTGTCCAAAGGACCACGCGCCGCCCTTCCGTCGCCCCGGACGGAATGGTTAGTGTAAATGGATGGTCCGGACGACCGACAAAAAAGAGAGTCATACAGTATACAACCAACGTACACCAACATTTCTGCCGAGCGTGATGGAGTAGGCTCGAGCCGAGAATTGGGATATATATGTGCTGAGAAAATGTTTAGTTTTTTGTTATTTCGCTGGACATCCGCCATTGTTTAAATTCATTCTCGTCGACTGTTACAGATAAAATGTTGTTGCCAGTGATAAAGGCGACGCAAGATATAACGACTTTAAACATGGTGCTAAGAATTATGTGCGAGTCGTGGTTGCACCATATCTACGTAGCTAAAGTCAAATTCACGTAAGTTATTGGATTTTTCTCTTTACTACTTTCCAGTTGATAACGGGAGAGGACTGGTGGTTAGAATACAATTCACCACCCATTATCTTGCATATAGGTGTCGTAAAAGACGGTTATGCGGAATGAAAACTTGCAATAACAAGCTATATCAACGTGCCTGACCAACACAGTATAGTGAGTCCATTTTCCTCATATTATAGGGGAGGCTCGAACACAGCAGTGGGACAGATATGGGCTGCGCTGATATACTTTTCACTTTAACTGCAGAGATGGGGTGTAAATGTTTAGGTAGCGATCTCTTATACCGTAGACCGTCTCTTCGAGCTTCACGGAGGGCTGTTCTTTTTGAGATCCAAATATGATTCCTCCGAATCTGATCGTTAATTTTGGGCATTATTTCGGTTCATTAACTTTTTTTGCAAAGATTGTTCAATAAAAATTTATTCCCAGATTTAGTCCAGGGTATACCATAAAAAACATACAATTATATTTATAAACCAGTCTAATCCATTTTTAAAGTCTACCTTCTACATTCAAATTATTTATCTCTGTCTACATTCAAATTATTTTTATCTTGCTCTGTATAGAAAACTTTTATTATAATTTAAAAACGTAGCTCTACAACAATTAACCACTTACGGTGACAGTATTTGTAGAAATAGAATTCCAAACAACTTCGACTTACAGATTACTTAATTCAGCGGTGACATTCATTTTATAGGAAAGATGCGGCGATGCAGCTCTTAGCAGATTT
The DNA here is from genome assembly GCA_905163515.2 of Lymantria monacha. Taxonomy (NCBI): domain Eukaryota; kingdom Metazoa; phylum Arthropoda; class Insecta; order Lepidoptera; family Erebidae; genus Lymantria; species Lymantria monacha. The sequence continues at coordinate 17,555,800 of LR991094.1, read as the reverse complement.
CAATGAAGTACGAAACTGGTTAAGTGAATGTAAATCACTCACTACTGCTGCAAGGAAGCAGATATTGCAAAATGAAGTTTTAAGGTAGAAACATAACGTCTCAGGAAATTTGTTTTGCCATTGCCTACAAAATTTTCATAACAATACCATCTCAGGATAGTGTAGTACAGTTCGTCACTGATGACAGACCTCAGTTCTATCTAAAGGGGAATATCCGCTGTTTTCTATATTATTAGAAAATGTTTCTAATTTGAGATAATATTAGGTAACTTGCTTCACTAAGTTTTTACTATATTTCGCTCATATAAAATGTTGTTTTATAATATATAAAAAGCAGGCAGTTTGTATGTGTTTATTATGCACATAGACAGCCTGCCCATAGGTCATACTTGTAACTAGCAGACTAAACCACGCGTTGCTGTGGCTAAGGTAGCCTCAGTAGCACGTGGCGGTTATGCTAACAAATTGTAGTTTATATGAAACGTTTGTACGTTTTACATAGCGCCATCTATTAAATACTTACTCAATCCACTTAACAAATACCGCAATCTGTTAGAATCGTTTGGAGACAACAGATAATTGTGACTGTCAAATAATATAATAATAATAAAATAGACAAATAATTTGCAATAAAATAATATTGCGACTATAAATTGAGATGGAAGGTATCCTATCTTTTTAAGTTGGATCAAACTACACATGCTGTGCAAATTTGATTAAAATCGGTTAAGTACTTTAGGAGTCCATCGCGGACAAACAACGTTACGCGTAATTTAGGTATAAATATTAAGATTAATGACCGAATCCCTCAACGACCTAATTTTAGACAGTAGGTATTTAAAGCAACTTAATGTTGAATGACACAATGTCATTTATCACGGATGTTGTGTCATATAGATTGACTTAAGTGTTACATAAAATTTTAATGTCGTTGATGAAAACGGGCGTGAAAATCAATATAAAAAATTTAAAACAGCCATCCAAAAAAGGCTTGCAAAAAATATCGGTGCCAGTCTTTGAAGATCTTTAAAAATAAAGCTCTTCAATGTGTTCTAAAAAGAACACAAAGTTATCTTAAATAATTATAAGTAATTATAATTCTAAGTCGACGTCTGAGTAATGGCAATGTGCTATTGCGCTTAGTTCGGTGAGCAAGAGAAACGGTAAACCCAACTGGGTGGGTTTGGGGTTTGTATTGGAAGCAGCGGCCTAGCTATACCCTTGGTATTGCAAAAGTCCATGGGCAGCAGTTACACTTACCATCAGGTTGCTGCTTGCTCGTTTGCCACCATAAGCAATATAAAAAAGTAAAAGTCATTGATTTCTAGGAAAGTACCTAAAAAGTTGACCCTATCCGTGGCCACATGTCATCCAAGACAACACAGATTTTTTTAAGTTTAACACACTTCTCACTTACCGGGTAAACAAAAATGGGAATCAGTACGTCCTGATAAAATGACTAAATTACTTTAATCCGCAAAATGACTGCAACGGATGGCGTACTTATGATAACGACATTCCGTGCTAGTTCCGTGGGTTCGATTCCCACGCAGGATAATACTTTGTGCGATACATAAAGTGTTGTTCTGAGTCTCGGTAATTTGTGTGCGTTAATTGCATGTTTGTAATTTCCCCTGCAGTACAAGGATTATTGCTTTAGTGCTTTTATGTATTTATATTATATATTTATTATCTGTGTGGTGACGGAGTAAGAATACAATTCACCACCTATCTTACCCGTGGGTGATCGTAAGAGACGACTAAGATATATATAAAAAAAAAAATTAAAAAAATCAAAAACCCGACTGCGTAAAAAGTAACCAAAACTACGTACATAATAAAAAAACTGAAAAGAAAAAAACAAGCACTTAGATGTCCGGTGGTCTAGGACTCCATAATATATTATTAAATACTATTGCAGAAAATAAAATATATTTGAATAATAGAACATGACAACTGAACAGTCGGGATCCATTATTCGACAGCAAATCTAATTTTTCAGTGATCAGTGATTAGTATTTATTTAATAATATATTATGGAGTTCTAGACCACCGGACATCTAAGTGCTTGTTTTTTTCTTTTCAGTTTTTTTATTATGTACGTAGTTTTGGTTACTTTTTACGCAGTCGGGTTTTTTATTTTTTTAATTATTTTTTTATTTTATACTTGTTAGTTATGAATACCTAGGTAGCTATAGTTATTTTATTTATTAATAAGTAAGTACCTAACTATATATATAGTTTTTCGACTGAAGTTGAGTACTAAATCGTTAGAAATTGGAGATGGGCGACCGCGTAAGACATTAGATACTTTAGGTAGGACTACCTATGGTATATTGGACAATACACCTACTAGATATTTCAGTATATGTCCATCCACATTCAGTTATATGAAGTTTTAGTCTTTTCAGCGTAAATTTCTACTGTCTAAAAAACCTATATGTGAGAAAGGTTGTTACGAAACTTTAAATCGATATAGATCCTAAATGGCCAGTCAATTCGAAAAATGTTGAGAGAAAACTAATGGTTTTTAAATACCTATTCAACGATACCCCACTCGACATAGTTTGTTGACTTTAATTTTTTTTATTTTCACAATGTGGCGTCAAGTAGTCACCATAATGAATTTTCATTAACGTCATATCTTTAGTGACACTCGCCGGATTAAGAGAAATCGATTGACGTGCGAATCATAAAAATCGGCCCAGGCGTGGTCTATATAGTGCTTCAAAGGAACATACATAGACTGTTAAACACAATACCATTCCTTTGCGTCGCGCAGTCGGGTAAAAATGCATATAGCATCTACGCAAGGGAAGGAAAACTCGAAACAAAACCATATACCAACACGTCTGACCAGCGTGGTATAGTAGATCAGTTTCCTCCCATTATTGAGGAGGCTAGAGCAGAATAGTGGGACATATACGAGCTGAGAAGATGTATTTATATTTGTTGTGTTGTAGTTATATATTTTAACCGACCAAAGAGAGGAGAGGCTCTGAATTCGTTTTCTCTTTCTTTTTTAGGTGTACCGATACCGATAATTACCTTTTAATTGAAAACTGATACTTCCTAATGGAAATAATAAATGAAAATTTATATTTGGTCAAGACCTAACCAGCAGTTTTTGAGTTATCCTTATTAATTAATTATATTTGCCTATTTGGTTAACCTCGACTGCATTGTTTTGAAGTGTTTTTTTTTATTGAAGTTTTATATTATTTTATACAACCGTGCCATTTGGGGTAATAAAGCAGCATTCACAGATAGTTTGCCATTTCACACTGTATTTTATTGTTCACACAGAAAGCCTCAGGTTGGTGATTATAGTCTTGCACTGTTGTGAGGCAAGTTTCTAAATATTGGTTCGTATCGGAAAATAATAAAGGATCGATAAATTGTATGAAGTTATGATATGGATAAAAAAGGAGCAAACGCAGGAAGAAAAGTACATATTGTGTCGACCTCAAGTAATTGGGATAAGAGCAGAAATGATTATGACGATATGATTATCTTATACAGAAGGTGCGAAGGTGTTGGCAGGCTGTTATTACACGCTCCCGGCGATCTGATATCAATGCAAGATTCTACTTTGCAATCAGCGCAGCACGTACGTAAAGAAGGTAAGTCCTATTAAATAATTAATTACTCTACCCACTTTTTAAACATTTGATTAATTATTCTTTTGAAAAGAGTATATATGTATAGAATTAATTATTACATTTAACACATATCTCTAAAAGAGAGGCAAAGCTAAGTATTTGGATACTTCATCGTGTAATTTTTATTATTACCTCATACGCGCCTTCTGTTTAGTTTTGATATTCAAGAGTTACTAATATCAGCTATTGTTAAGGGTGTAGATTGTTGGCCTGAGATCTCGATTTCGAGCGACCGCAGCGCCAAAGTTTAATGTAACATCCGACGGGGCGGATGAATGACCTAGAGAGCGTGATTTTCAAAATGTTTTGCAACAAACGTTCCACGTTGAGAAATTGTTATTGAACTTGAATATTTACAGCATAACAATAACGTTGAATTTTTGGAAACTAGCTGTTGATTCTTTTTAATAGATTAATAAGAGTAGTTGAGACACAATTTTTATGTTTTTCTATCATTACATTACATAGTATAAAACAAAGTCGCTATCCGCCGTCTGTCTGTCCCTATGTATGCTTAGTCTTTAAAACTACGCAACGGATTTTGATGCAGTTTTTTTTAATAAATAGAATGATTCTTAAGGAAGGTTTATATGTATAATACATGCATAATATAGTAGAGAATGTCGTAAATAAGCACGTTTTTTTGCGCTTATATTGCAAACGTTGGCTGAACCCTACGAGATAGACCAAAATAATGTACTACAGTATTATCCATCTTAAAAAGTTCAACAAAAAAGTCCACGATGGCATATGTCTATCTCTTAGGGATAACCCACCATAACCATTTTTTATCCTCTACTAAAAAATGATTATTTACTAAGTGATTTTATACAATACAGCATTAATCCTTATCCAATTAAGTACCTTAAATAAATTGTGCATTTATTATAGATCAATATGCTTTTTATAGTATGTAATTTAAGTGAATATTGCCGAAGATAGCGAGGGCGGGTTACTAGTTTATAATATAATATACAATCAAGAGCAGGTCCGGACTGACATTTTTGTATTCTACTTACCTAAAATTCCAACTATGTATTTATTTGTAATTTCACTACCAAGATTTATTCTAATTCGTAAAATATTCATTCAATAAAATAATTGCAAATTCAGTAGGAAGTGTGTTTATCTCTACGCAAGGAAATGTGCCTATTGCGTAAACTCAAATACTTACTTTTTGTTTACGATCACCTCGTCGATATCTAAAAAAAATCCTAGGGTTTTAAAAAAAATGTCAATAAATGAAACACAAGTATAAAAATGATTTATTTACTACACAATAACAAATACGAGTCGCCATTACTCGCTATCTCAAAAGCGTGCTAGGGTTGTACAAAAATTAGTAAATAATTCATTTATTTACTAATTTTAACAGAAGTTTGTAAATTATTAATATACTAATTAAAAGTATGTAATTAAACAATAACGAAATATGAGTTCAAAATTCTAATGTTTTTTCATTCGATTACGGATCAAGTTCTGATTTCTGCTAATTTGATGATAAAATCAATGGCTATCACAAAACCTATCAGAATGAAAACGTTACCAGCTGCCCGATTCACGTAAGTAATAAAAACCGTAGCGCAGTGACGTCACTTCGTTTTTTGCAAATTTAGCCCTTTTAACCGACTTAAAAAAAAGGAGAATTCTCAATTCGCTGTATTTTTGAACCAATTTTTATGATTCTTTACACCAGGTAACTCAGAAATTGTATAGTAATTGAGCTATTGGAAGATTTATGACAATCCAAGACTAGATAAGTAAGTGCGTTTAAAACAGAAAACCAAAAAGCGATTTCTAAGTTCCTAAGTTAAAACGACTTTTGGACTGGCGTGTTTACGTGAATCGACTGGCTGGGTAGTTAAGTTACCTGTATCTTTCAAAATCATTAGGCGTTCTTCTCTTTCAAAACACGTAAAGCTCTTTCTTTCCTCTCTTTCATAGCCTCTATGATACTGGGCGCGTCACGAATGGGCATGCTTCGTGACTGCCGAGGATCAACTAATTCTGGAAGTAGGCAATCGTAATAAAACCTAACTAATTTCATTTCCATTTTCTCCTTCCAAAATTTGTCGTCCTTTTCTATAATATAAACTTTCATAGGTACAGTAGCACCAAACCAGATGCCAAGCATGCAAACGTTTCTTTTAGTAATATGTACCTGTCCCTGAATTTGGAAATACCAGTTATGATTTTTATTTATGACATAACCCTTGGAAGCCTTGTCCTTAACCCAAAAGGTATGTTTGGCCATTGCTTCATCAAGAATCATGCCAGCTAAAGAATGTGGGCACTTAATTTCAATTAAACCGTTTGCATAAATGCCATCTGGTGTAGTACCAAGAAATTCATATTGATCGTCGACGAACAAACCGCAACCTTGTATACTAATATTCTCTTGAATTTCTAACTGTTTAATTGCGGTTTCTTCGTTTTCGATACCGTACCGTACAGCAGGCAAACTGGAGATATTACTACCATAAACGATTTTACGAACAAGAACAGCACAACTTGTGCTCTCTCGTTTTTTACAAACTTCCCCGAACGATGATGAGGTTAGTAATTTTCTCCTTGTACTCATCCACTCAGAACTACTTCTTTGCAAATGGGTCGACCTTTCAAGCTCCTCTCTTTCAGCACAAGACAACTTTAAATCGGTTAAAAAAGATGACTTGGCTTTCTCATATAATTCTGGACTCAGATCAGGTTTTTCGCAGTTTGGTCCATAGTGAGCATCTTTCGATACAGCGCTGTGGCTCTTTTTCAATCTTAATGTAGGTTTAGCAATTAAACGGATTCTACGATTACAATTTTCCACTTTCGCGATCAAAGGATTAGGACTAGATTTAAATATTACTTCATGAGTTTTACTATGAATCGATCCTGTATTAAAAGACACAACAGCAGCTGCGCATCGGCCCGCATAAGAACCACGGGAAGAATAATTTACACGCTTACCCCCTACTAATTTGGCAATCACTGCGTTAAAACTTTCAACTATATTACTTGTACAATTATGAATTAAACTTCTAGAATGATATGACAGTCTTTTACTTAAAATGTGTACCGCGTCCATTAATCCGCATCCAACAATTGCTGGAAGCAACCCAACAGGTTCTATTCGACGAGTATCAGGTCTACAGAAATACTCCTTGCAATATTGGTGATTACCAAATACGTGTTGTGGACCATTTAGGATATCTTCACTAAGATTTTTTATTTTTTCTTCGAGTGACTGATTTTGATCGCCCCAATATTTAATAGCGCATTTTACACCCGTTCTTAAACGCCTTTCTTTTAGGAACCTTTCTTTTAGGAATTTCCGCAATTCGCAAGGATACTTAGTGTCTTTCGACAGTTTCTCCAAGCTATTGCAGTAGTTTCGTAAAAGATGATTTTTGCATTCAATTTTCTCTACTGTTAAATTACCGTACGGTCGCGAATCTAATATTTTTTTATAAGTACTGGAATCGCCGTCTGCTACAAATTTATTATAAATTACACCGTGATCAACAATGGAACGTTTAAACCCCTCAACTATTATGGTCGATTCCATACCTGTAGATGATCCCGAATAATTCTTGAAACAACGGTGTTCCGAGGGCTGACTGTCGTTCTTTGCGGCTCGTGCACAAACTACGCAGTATTTATTTTTAACTCCAAAAAACAATACTTTATTAGTTTTAATGCCAATTATCGCAGCTGCGCCGGACAAGGCGGAAAAATTCTTACCATAAGATCTCTTGCTCCAACAACCGTCAACAGCAACAGATATTAATGGTGTACCATTTTTATCAACACTACCTATAGACACTGCGTACTCCGCTTCTTCCTTGACAGCTTCTGCCATGGAATGTGCTGCTGTCTTTTCCCACCAATCGCAAACCGTATTATTAATTTCATTGTATAATGAAGGTGACATGATTGGTAGGGCTACTGCGGCAGTTAATGTTTTTAACTGATAGTAGCTCCCACCAGATGATATGATACCAGATACAATTTGATGATTCACTTCCATTCTATCTTCTTTCTTTTCAATCAAACACACAGTAAATTTCATACTACACATACTACATTTCATGATGAGTTTTGAGTCCAGACCAACTTTTACTTCACCTATTATACTGAGGTAACTTAACTTACAATCCATTGGACCGTGGTCCCCTATGGCCTGAAGAGCTTTAAAAAAAAAAGAAACGTCTACAACTCTACGCCCAACTTCCATTTCATCCACCTTTCCTTCTTGGTCGTTTTCAATAACTAGTTCCTGTAAAGAAAGATAATGGCTTGATTTTTTTTATAAAAAATAATTAAAAATTTAAAAAAATGCAAAAGAATTAATACAATATTAGGTTCCTGATGAATAGAAATTATAATTTCTTTACGCATTAGGTATTGTTTTTTTATGACGTCACCTATTTGAAAATAAATTTTCTTCTGAGAAAGTAATTGAGAAGTATTTCGGTACTAAGGTGTTTGTCTCTCGATGAAAATAATAAATATTGCAAGAAAAATCTATAGGTAGGTATTGAGATTTTGTCTTCGCCAATCACTAACTAAGTAGTTTGTTTATTTATGTAACAAGTCTACAAGAATTACATATAACAACTTACCTCTATACAGCGCGTAGCATTGTTGCTCAGAGTCTCGGCCCCAAGGTTTTCTTTATTTTCAATACTGGAAATATTATTCATCAATATTATCCACTTTTTATTTATTTTGTACAACCCTAAGCCAGACGCTAGGCGCCTCGCGTCTGTTTGGCGGTATAGGTATGTCGACAAAGTTGCACTGTCGCCTACCTACTTCCACAATTTGATATTTAGACAATACTAGCCGACCCGGCGAACTCCGTATCGCCTTTTTTTTTTTAAAAAATCCTATTATTTTGATATTACATACAGATACTTCAATTTTATTTATCAGTATAGATATAGATAATACAAACCAATATTTACATGTTATTGTAGGTATATGTCTGAATCGGGCGATCTAAATCATATGACATATTGTATTAGCTTTGTAATGTACCCTGTTCAAATGCGATAATAAATAAGTAGGGAGGAACTTACATTTTATTCCGAGATCTTTTGGCTTTCATATTTTTATAATGCGTACAAAACTTTCTTTTCCCTGGCATGACACTCAAATTCAATCAGTCCTGCGAAAAAAATAGCCTATGTTACTCAGTGATAATGTAGCTTTCGAATGATAAAAGAATTATCGGTCCAGTACTTTTTGAGTTTATTCGTTTCATACAAAAATCCAAATCTTTCCTCTTTATAATACCTATTAGTGTAGATATTGTATTTTTTACGATTTATATCTAGTTCCATCATGGTTTTCTTTCAGACATTCATTATATCGATACTTTCTACTAACTGAAAATAAATTAATTATAAAAATGTTATACTTACAGTTTTTTACAAAAAACACAAATTCACAATACGTAATTCTGCTGTCTGCAGCCGACAAGCGTGGTGTCGCGTTCACTTACAGAAAGGAACTGCCGTTAGTGACCACCGAGATTGCACGAATGAAACGAACGCTTTATCCCATACATTTGTGTATGAAAAATTTACCTTAAAATATATCTAGATTTTAGGGCTTTAAAAGAGGAAGTCTTTGTTTGTAAAGGTATAAAAAGAAGTATACAGCTATACTTATTGGTTTCTTCAGTGTTCAAAAAGTGTTTCTTTTTATCAATTTGTGTTGATTTATGGGCTTAAATCTTTAAAATACGAAGTCATGTTTTTGCATTTTTACTCAATTTTGTGCGTTTGTTGACGTTTATTATATAACAACCATTAGGTTTAAGAGTTTAATATAAGCATGAACATACTTATTGGTCTTTGATTGTAATATATACAAATTATCATTGATATCAATCATATGTAAATAGGTTAAATATGAAAAATCGTAACACTCTTTTCGGTGATTTTCACGATCTACACCCTTAAGTTAATTGACTGCACAGAGAGCGTAGTGGTTAAGATATCCTTCCTTGCCATGGGTTCGATTCCTACGCCGGACAATACTTGTGCGATCTACGAAGTGTTGTTCTGAGTCTGTTTGTAATTAGTCTGCGTTAATTGCATATTTGTTAAGTCCCCTGTAATACAAGGATTATTTCCTTACTGCAGGATGTTTTTTTTTTAAACAAACAAAAACAAATTTATAACTAAGTTTATTTTGAACTTAGTCTTTTTAATTGGGTCTTATCCCACCATACACCACAATAATTCCTGAAAACTAGAACTTACAATGATCTCCATAAATGATGCAAGTTTTGACTCTCAGGAAGTCCCGGGAGACGCAGTAGCGCTTAATAGTCTTGGAACCCGCAAAAAATTTTGTTAGAAAATAAACAGGAGGAAATAATTTCCAATTCCCTCCTATGCACAGCGGAAGATATAAAGCAAAATTGGCTAATAAACCAATAAAAAAAAATTACAGTTACAAGAATCGTAGTAATACAGCACCACTAATACGGCAAAGCTTAAGAGGCCTATATGTGAGCCTTAAGATTAATTGCAATAATAGATATTAACCATCATCAATGTCTATTAATAAGGCAACTCGTAAAATTTAATAAAATGTTGGCAAATTACTGAGATTTATCGGAGAATTACCGTGGAATTTAAATTAAGATTTCTTCATGATTTTGTCACGTGCGCGCGAAAACTCCCTCAACAATTTATTTTTAATAGGGACCGACGAATTTATCAGTATGATACAGAGCAGTCTCAAAGTGTTTGCTTCTTCTCGGGATATTTTATTCCAAATGCGATTGCGATAAACTTTTTTATTTAGGTGTATATGGCACTAGTTTAGCTTGTTAGGTATTACTTAAAATTAGGTTATTCATAATAATAAGCTTTTTATATTTTGAATGCAGATGTTGTTCATTTTCTACAAATGTATGGCCTATTCAAAAATATCTTGAAATATTATCAAGTACCTATTACGCAAGTGTTTTAAATTTGATGCGTTATAATTCCAGTAGCGATATATATTGTCATAATTGTTGAGACATATTTCTTTTTTTTTTATTATTTCTTTTGGTGGCAAACGAGCAAGCAGCACACATGATGGTAAGTGTTACTGGTGCCCATGGACCTTTGCCATACCAGGAGTATAGCTAGGCCGTACCTACCAATATAAACCCCAAACCCACCCAGTTGGGCTTCCGGCTCTCTCACTCACCGAACGAAGCGCAACAGCATATTGCCATTGCTCAAACGTCGATCTTCTGCGAGAGTGTGGTACCCCTACCCCGACCGGACCGGCCCGCGGCCGTAGACAGAGAACTGTCCACAGCGTGGTCCTACCACTATTCAATTATATATTTCATTTCATTTATTTCCGTGTGGTGACGGAGTAAGAATACTATTCACCACCCCATATCTTACCCGTGGGTGATCGTACGAGAAGACTAAAGGATATAAAACGCAACGCATCTATTCGAGAGAAGGAAAACTCGAAACAAAACCCTATACCAACACGCCGGACCAGTATAGTAGGTTATACCAACACGCCGGAGCGGTATAGTAGGTTAATTACCCTCCCATCACGGAGGAGGCCTGAGCCCAACAGTGGGACATTTATGGGCTGTGATGATGATGATGATATTTCATGATACTTAAATGATTTGTTTCAGAAAACGACACGCCCGAACAACTAATGCCGGCAGAGATGTATGTACCAAATCAAAAGCAGTGGCTGACACTACGCGCTAAGAAAGGACCGATTGCTTTTTCACTATGCTGCATCGTACTGTGTTAAGATAACTAGTTAATATAAAATTATATTGCATACCATAAGCGATTTCATTAAATATTTACCCTATATTAAGTACATACATACATACATACATACATATCATCACGCCATATCCCTCGCAGGGTAGGCAGAGAGAACAGAGTGCCAGAGAACTCTATCTCTGCATACTTCACTCGCTTCCTCAACATTCATAATTCTCTTCATACACGCTCGCCGGTTTCGGAGACTCTTGACTCCACCTTCCTTCAGTACATGACCGATCTGGTCTAGGTAGGTTAGTCTCGGTCTCCCTCGGTACCTACATCCACTTGCTCTAGTACATCATTACCTATTGTTACTCTTACATCTGTTCTGGTTTTATATCTTTCAAAGACCATTATTTTGGTTTTGCTCACATTCACGCGTAGACCCCTTTTCTCTTCTTCAAATTAAAATGATTAAAATATTTTTTTTTTATATGATGTAATCAAAAATTTACAGTTTTCACAATTTTTCCTTAATCTGTGCTATAAGACGTTGCTTCGTTCCAAATTTCAAGATTCTGAGTTCACGGGAAGTACCCTGTAGGTTTTGATTCCCTTGCGAGTGTCGAAAATTTGCAGAAATTTGCGACATAAATAGCTGTATCTTTTGATAGCGTTAGCTTAAAAGTTTGTTTTTTTCACAGCTCCAAGGGACAGTAGACCTGAGTATTTGATATAAATTTCAGCTTCATTCGTCCACGCGTTCCTGACAAAAAGAGTATTGACAGACAGACAGACGGACGCACGGACAACAAAGTGATCCTATAAGGGTTCCGTTTTTTCCTTTGTGAGGTAAAAATCAGTTATATTATTTCTTCACTATTAACATTCAAGGACAAAAGTTTAAAAATGTCTAATGTATGAATATGTCGTTGCTGCGATTATATATATAAGTAATAAATCCTGTACTAAAGTGCAATATAGTCACACATATATCATTTTACCACACTGTTATCTCTGCCTACCCTACAAGGGATATGGCGTGATGATATGTATGCATGTATGTAATTCTACAAATAATACAATCGATTAAGAATTCTTGTTCCATCTATATCTAAAGGAGCTAAATTACTGTTATCATCCACCGAATAATATTCTACTTTTAACTGAACATTCAAAACAATTATTTGAAGCCTGGTTGTGATTTATGAGTGATTTCTTTTTTAATGATGGATGGGGAATCTATCCATCCATCAGTGCATCAACGTTATCTGTTGGTATTTTGATTTCCCAATGAGAATATCAAAGAATTATCCCGTGAATATCAGTGTCAGCAACGTTTTGCTATATATTCATTTTAACTGGTGCCCACAGTGTACTGTGTGTGCCACACTGCATAGTTCTAGGCTTTGTTTAGACAGGATAGGCAGTTTGTATTCAGACACTGCATAGGTACAGGCAGGCATTTAATGAAATAAGAAATTATAATAAATTTTACACATAAAATAAGAAAAAATATATATAGATCGTATCACCTGCCATTATTATCCATCTTAATAAGGTTGGTAAGATCTCTAATATTTAAATAAACTACCTCTACATGTTTTGGACATTTATTAAATTCCACGCACGAGTGGTATTTTTAAGGGGGATACATTTTTAAATATACTGTTGGTCATTGTATTCAAGGTTACGGAATAAATAAAAGAAAGTTATATTTTCGAGTTTGTCTGCCGTACAATTTTATTCAGAAGTCTTCTCTCCATATCAGACAGTATTTTTACCGCAGTCAAAGTAGATCGATTATAATGGATAGTCACTTTAAATACAAAAATGTTTAAGCTCATTTATGTAACTTAAAAGTAATATCATTCAACATAATACTCATCCTATATTTACATAGATACAGTATCCTGCAATAAATATTGAGCATCGACCCCTAGAAAGAGACTCTCGACTAATTTCGTTTTTGTAGAGCGCTGTCCTTGTCGCACATCATCGATGTGACATTGGACGGAGCACCGACAGTTTTGTATCGATTAGGAGCTGTTAAAACAATTATGACTTTTTTTTTATTAAATACGCAGTTTTAATAACTCTACATATATTTTTGACTGGACACAACTGCTTACTCTTGCACTTGTACAACCACTGACAAATGTTACATAGATAGTGTGTGACATAGACTACGCCCTACAAAGCCAGAATGAACCGAATGCCTCTTTCCAAGTTTCATTATATAAGATTTATTAACGGGTACTTGTATATAGGTATTTCATTTAAACTTATTATACAATATTGCATCGTGAATTGAAAATATAGATATTAATAACATATAATATAAATTATTAATCATTGATATTTAAGAAAATTTCATTTTCAAAACAGTTACTCGATTTGTACTGCGAAATACATACAAATATTGCCGGACATTTTATTTATTTAATATTAGTTATAACACATAGGTATATAATAGTGAAAGCAAATATATGTTTTTTTACTAATATCCGAAACAATGGTATTGTCTGGATTGAATGCGCAAAGATAAATTAGCGTGTAATGTCTAATGTGTCATGATATTGTAATAAAATTTGATATGTTTGCTTACGACCTTTTGAATCTGGGTACAAAGGTAGTCAATTAAAAATTAATACCTTACAATTATACAGACTTAATAAACTCTAGGCTAAGTACATGTTTTTATTGTTTTTTATAAGCTGCACTAGTATTCACCAGATTTATTAAGGGAAATGGATTTCGACCAATGGATAATAACAAAGCTCTCCTTTACACTTGCACTTCGTTAAAGTATTTTATTTCTTCCAAAGAAAATATTTTTTTATGCATACCGTCACTGAAATATTAAACTATAGTATGACCTATAAATAATAACTAATTCATAAGCATAAATAATAGACTAAGACATATATTTAACACATACAAGATAACATAAGACTTTCCACTTACTCTCAACCTTTTTGGAACAAGTATCGTATCGGAATGACCATTCACGTCTTTAAATAATCCCACTTAAAATACCTAATGACTTTCCTCTCATAAATCCTCGTCATTTTCCAATCTCTTGCACTTCTCTTTAAACTTTTCATACTCATTCTTCTTTATCATTTCTTCTCTTAGCCGTTGCATATCACTTAAAAGTGAGCTGACCTGAACATTATCGTACTTATCTTCTGACAATGAACCGTCGTCACTGTCCAAACCTGAATCTTCAGATTTTCTCTCATTACTTTTTACGCTCTCATCTTCGGAGATCGCATTGGCGACACTTTCATCGGAACTTTCTGCTAGCGATTCATTTCGCTCAAGTTTGTAAGCTTTGGGAACTTTGTCCTCTAGACGTTTTCGTTTTATTGCAATAGCGCGTTCTTGCGTAGGACTGTCACGTCTGTCTTTTTTGTTTTTCTTCTTGCGCACACTTTTGGCTATAACCCGTTTTTGGTGGTCCAGTTGCGGAAATAATTCTATGTAACAAAAAATTCTATATAAAAAATAAGCAACATACAAATTATTTCTGTAATCATAAATAAGAACCGTAATTTTAGGACAAAAATTTAATAATATCGTTTCTAAGTGGCGTTATAAAATGTAAAAAAAAATTGTTTAAGCTGCGCTACTGCATACATGTATAAAATTCTTTTGATCTAACAACGCTCGTGTCTCTTTAGGGAAAGCCTTCTTGTGACTACACCTAGCCAATTGGCTGAAGTGAGCAGCGGCAGCGGAGCATCCAGAACAATATCTATTAACCTGTAGCAAAACTCGTTATCATTTGTCGGTATGCTTTTAATGGTTGGTACAAGTCCTCAGCGAAAGTCCAGATACGTATTTTGCAACGTATAATCATAACATGTCAAGATGCTATTAACAGAGACTGTCGTTTAGTTGAAATTTTAGTCGACATCTGGAGAATTGTTTGAAGTGGTGGGACATTTCTCTAAATAACTAAAAATATGTATACAGTAGAACTTCTAAGTCGAACCTTGATACGTCGTCGATTTTCTACGAGAGTGTGGTACCCGGACGGGCCCCCGGCTGTATGTAATGATTCTCTGAGTTTGAGCGTTATTTATGTCTGTTAATTGCGAGTTTGTAAAGTCCCCAGCGTTAAAACGATTTACTCCTTAGTGCAGGATGTCAACTTTTTTAAAACATAATATATATGGGCTAAAGACAATGTTACCATTTGCACTGTTGAGTGCTTCCTCAGCCGCGTTCATCTCCGCCTCTTGGATCGAATGACCCCGGGCAGCTGCTAATCTTTGCCCCCGGAAGTATACACCTACGGTATACACACGAGTGTTCGTCGGGCCCAGACACTCGATCACCCTGATAATATAAAAATTGCATTTTATTTATGGTGACAAAAATACATACATACATGTCATCACTCCATATCCCTTGCAGGGTAGGCTGAGAGAACAGAGTGCCAGAGAACTCTATCTCTGCATACTTCACTCGCTTCCTCAACATTCATAATTCTCTTCATACACGCTCGCCGGTTTCGGAGACTCTTGACTCCACCTTCCTTCAGTACATGACCGATCTGGTCTAGGTAGGTTAGTTTCGGTCTCCCTCGGTACCTACATCCTTCCACTTTCGCATTGTATATCTTCTTAACCAGACGTTCGTTCGGCATTCTTTCCACATGTCCGCATCTTTATACCAATACTCTCTCTTATACCTACTCGCTCTCTTACGTCGTCATTACGAATGCGGGCGGTCAGCCTAACTCCACAGATTTTCCGCAGAGATCGCATTTCGACCGCATTAATTTTACTTTCATACTCTTTTCTGCATACCCAACTCTCGCTTCCATACAGTAATGTTGGGACAAGCACTGCAATATGTATTGCTACACGTGCCTTCTGGCTGAGGTGGTGGCTGCCGAGAAGTTGCCCCAACGCTCCGTTCACTCTATTTCCCGCATTCACTCTTCGCTCTATATCAGTGGTGTACCTTCCATCTCGGCTAAATCCACATCCAAGATATACAAATTCATCCACTTGCTCTAGTACATCATTACCTATTGTTACTCTTACATCTGTTCTGGTTTCATCTCTTTCAAAGACCATTATTTTGGTTTTGCTCACATTCACGCGTAGACCCATTTTCTTACAATCTTCTGTCATTGTGTCGACTAGGGTCTGCAGGTCAGTCGCTGACTGTGCCAGCAGGACTGCATCATCTGCATAAAGCAGAGCAGTGACCACTGATCGCCGTGACAAAAATGGTTATTGATAATATGCGCCCGTGTCAGCTTCTCATGTGGTGACTGGTAAGTAATATACAATAAAACCTCTGCTGTGGGAGCCGTTGAAACGGCTTTTCCAAGTAAGCCCTTAGGGCTTACTTAGAAAATGAATAGTAGCACTGTCCTAGAAAAGTCACCAACTCTGTGGTAGGGACGCCTACTCCATATTTATAAAATTCTTCGCTACAAATTGATTTCTTTATACGTCGTGTTTTTATGTGAAAGCAATTGTTGTGTTATCTATTAAACATTTATTTTGTGAATCGATCCTGTCTTAGTTATGAATTAATTACTTGTACGGCAAAAAACTTCGAGTGTGATGAAGAGTTAAGAATACACTGTATCACCATCCTTTACTTTCCCATGGTAGAGGTAAAAACCTGGCTGGAGGATACCAAGAAATTAGGAAGAATCGCTACGAATATTATCGCAGCATTCACCCGCCTGCCAAGCATGACAATAAA
The DNA here is from genome assembly GCA_905163515.2 of Lymantria monacha. Lineage (NCBI taxonomy): Eukaryota > Metazoa > Arthropoda > Insecta > Lepidoptera > Erebidae > Lymantria > Lymantria monacha. The sequence goes on along the minus strand of LR991094.1, from coordinate 17,538,657 downwards.
GGCATAATTCCTTTTCGCAAGGGGGCATATATACAGTGAACGTTTGATAGCCTGATCATAATCATAGAGAATTTATAACATTGCTGAAAACCATGGCAAATTACTGTTGCTACTGAGACCATTACACGGTAAACATATCACCATCACCATCTTAGCTCATATACGTTTATGTCGTCATCATCTCAGCTCGTATACGTCCCATTGTTAGGTGACCTCCCATTATAGGAGGGAAATTGACCTACTATACCACACTGATCAGCTGGGTTGGTATAAGATTTTATTTTGTGTTTTCCTTCTCTTGCATAGATGTTATATGCACATTATATCCCTTAGTCGACTTTTACGACACCTACCGTCAAGAAATTGAATGATGAATTGTATTCTTAGTTCATCACCACTAGGATACGCGAATCCAAGCGATTCATCATCAATATAAATTGAGATATAAACCAAACGTACTTGTAAACTGGTATGTCCGGTTCGCCACCCTCCATAGACCTCAGAGTCAGACAGCATTGTTGCAGTTTTGACTTGGGGTCATTCCAATCTTGATTCATGATGAACTCTTGTAACCGTGGGAATAGGCACGCGTTGCAGAAAGCTTGACAGTATTCTAAATTCTGGTAGATATAGAATTATTTATTAATATTATTATATCGTAATTCATTAATAATTCCGTGTAGGTAGCCTTGCGTTCGCCGTAAACATTGTTTGCGCGTCTCACACACAAACTTGGAACAGTTTGTGTATACTCTATGTATACACAAACTGTTCAATTTTGTATAACTGCAACTGATCCTTTATTCGACAGCAAATCTAATTTTTCAGTGGATCCCGACTGTTCAGTTGTCATGTTCTATTATTAAAATATATTCCATTTTCTGCAATAGTATTTATTCAATAATATATTATGGAATTATAGACCACCGGACATCTAAGTGCTTGTTTTTTTCTTTTCAGTTTTTTTATTATGTACGTAGTTTTGGTGACTTTTTACGCAGTCGGGTTTTTTGATTTTTTTAATCTTTTTTTTATTTTACAGTTTTTAGTTATAAATACCTAGGTAGCTATAGTTATCTTATTTATTAATAAGTAGGTAAATACCCTAACTATATACAGTTTTTCGAGTGAAGTTGAGTACTAAATCGTTAGAAATTCGTTCAGACATTAGATACTTTAGGCAGGACTACCTATGATATATTGGACAATATACCTACTAGATACCACAGTATATGTCCATCCACATCCAGTTATATGAATTTTTCGTCTTTTCATCGTAAATTACTACTGTCTAAAAAACCTATATGTGAGAAAGGTTGTTACGAAACTTTAAATCGATATAGATCCTAAACGGCCAGTCAAAGCGAAAAATGTTGAGAGAAAACTAAAAATGATTTTTAAATACCTATTTAACGATACCCCACTCGATATAGTTTGTTGACTTTAATTTTTTTAATTTTCACAATATGGCGTCCAGTAGTCGCCATATTGAATTTTCAATAACGTCATATCTTTAGTGACACTCGCCGGATTAAGAGGAATCGTTTGACGTGCGAATCATAAAAATCGGCCCCGGCGTTTGGTATATATAGTGCTTCAAAGGAACATACAAAATACATAGACTGTTAAACACAATACCACTCCTTTGCAGTCGGGTAAAAAGTGCTCTTTGAGTGTTACGTATTTAATTTGAAAAAAAAAAATAGGCAGTTTTATATATTTAAAGATACCCATTTCGTTATAATGGAGCATACATTTTATTTTAGAAGTGACTATGACTAATTCCAGTCCTTCGTGAGCGAGGGAACTGGAGGTCAAAACTAAAGGTATAACTATTACACATACATCTTAGGATAAGCCAACATGGAATAATATGTTACTAGGTATTTATTAGACAAGTAATTAGGGACGCCTGACAGCACGTTATGCAGATCGCATCTCGTCATCTCACTTACTCATTGCTGGTTCAATATAAAATAATTCACCTTATCAATATACAATGCACCAAGGAATGCTTCAAGTAAATCAGCCTTATGCTTCTTGGTAGTGGGTTTAGCTTTAGGATTATTGTATGTTGCATATTCGGCCATATTCAAGTCGTCGCATACCATCGCCTGAGTTCTATTGTTTACTAATGATGAACGAAGAAGCTGTAAATTAGAAAAAATACCAATTAATTCGTGTGATGAGGGAGTAAGAATATAATATCCACCCCGCCATCACTTTAACTGTGCACGAATACTATCAACCCTTACTTTGCTCGTGGATGTCGTAAAAGACGACTGAGAAGCCTTATAACGATCTTTTTTTTGCTTATTGTAGCAAACGTACAAGCATCACACCAGATGGTAAGTATTACTGCCGTCCATGGACCTTTGTAATACCAAGGGAATATAGCTAGGCCGCTACCTACCAATACAAACCACCAGTCGGACGTCCGGCTCTCTCGCTCACAGAACGAAGCGCAATAGCACATTGCTATTACTCAGACGTCGAGCTTCTGAGAGAGTGCGGACGGACCGGTCCCCGGCTGCAGACAGAAAACTGTCAACAGCATGGTCCTACCACTAAAAAACGACCTGGGCCAACTCCATCTGATGCCGTTTGGTCAACAATTACATTCCCAAGGAGGGTTGAGGTCTGGCAAGCGGCCGGTCATAAAACTATTGCCAAGTAACTTTTATAATTTGTACTATGAAAGAAGTGTATGTATATCAAATATATAATATTCGCGTAAACATCAGAAATATAAAAAAAAAATTGATAGAATTGTATAATAGACCAATTTCCCTTCCATTCTATATGAGGTTCATATTCAACAATAAGGCGTAGACTTCTGGAATACAAAAAAAATATATTAAAACAAACGTAATGAACTTACAGAAAGATGTCCTTCATGGTGATCAGGAAAGTGTCGATACAGTCTGTCAGATACAACTAATTGTAGCACGGTGTCTCCAAGGAACTCCAATCTCTGATTTGATCCCAACGTAAGATGAGTGAAGCCTACGGAGCGGTCTGTGAATGCTCTCGCCAATAAACGAATGTGTTTGAATTGTAAGCCTGTAGATGGAGAAATCAATTTTATATTAAAACATTTGGGCCTGTATAGAGATCTATATATAACTTGATAACTTTATTTATTTGTCTCAACATGTGTACAATAAGATGTTACATAATTGATAGAACCAACATGTTCTGTCCATTAGAAGACATGCAAACTTATAATAACAATAATGTATAAGGTAACACAATTAAATATCTAATAAAAGCAATCATTAAATATCATATAATTATAAAAATCGCTACAAGCAGCCAAATAATTGTAATTAAATTAAAATATGAATGTCAGTATTGAATAAATTGAAATAGAATAGTAGCCAGATAATTATAATTAATAAAAATAAAAAAATGTCACTAACTGAATTATTACTGTACATGAATGAATTAAAAATAATAATAAAAATTTAATATAATTACAATTTACAATATAGCTACATCATCAAGGAAATCTTTTATGTTATAATAGCATTTATTTGTCAGTATATTTTTTAATCTCTTTTTAAATTGAGTAATGTTTAGGTCCTTTAAAGAATTTGGTATTTTATTATATATTGTGGGAGCCATGCAAAAAACGCTCTTTGCTAAGAGGGACGTTTTAGCCGCGTGCATACACAGTCTGTATTTGTCACGGCGACTGCGAATACTAATATCGGACATCTTGGGAAAGAGATGTAGATTTGATTTCACAAATACAGATGTCTCATAGATATATAATGAAGGCAGAGTTAAAATTTTATATTTTTCGAAATATGGTTTACAACTCTCTATAACTGGTAAGCCAAACATAGCACGAATGCATCGTTTTTGAAGCTTGAAGATGTTTTCTTTATCAACTGAGTTGCCCCAGAATATGACACCGTATCTAAGTAGCGATTCAACAAGACCATGGTATGCAGTGAGTAATGTAGTAATATTTACTTCAGGTGCTAATTTATAAAGCGCGTAGGAACGACTACTTAATTTTTGAGATAGCTGTGCAATATGCGCTTTCCAGTTGAGTTTAGTATCAATAATGATACCTAGAAACTTGGCACTGTCAACTCTATTTATGTTATAGTTTCCATATTTAATGCAAATATCATTATCGCGTTCAATAGCTCGTTGGCTAAAATGTATTATGCTTGTCTTGTTAAAATTAATTAATAAATTATTATTATGCATCCAAGATACTATTTGTGATAGTGATTCATTTATGTCATTTTCGTATGTCTCTAAAGATTTACATGTTACAGTTAATGTACTGTCGTCAGCAAAAAGAGTCATGGGCTGATCGACCGATCTAGGTATGTCATTAATGTATAATATAAACAATAGAGGCCCCAATACACTGCCCTGTGGTACACCGTATGTTACTATACGCTCATTTGAAAATGTTGTTACCTCTTGTTTTGTTTCATAATCTACTGTAGTAATTGCTGTATACTGTTTTCGGAGTGTTAAATAAGATATAAGTAGATCCAGAACATTTCCTCTAATACCGTAACACTCCAGTTTTTTTTGTTAAAATGCCATGGTGAACATGATCAAAAGCCTGCGTCATATCGCAGAAGATAGAGCAAACTGGATTTCTTTTGTCTATATTCACCATTGTTCTATACAAAAATTCATATACAGCCATACCAATTGTTTTATTTTGGCGGAACCCTTTTTGTTCATCACAAATAATGCTGTTTAATTCCAGATATTTATTAATTTCTTTGTACAGATACCTCTCTAGGATTTTAGAGAAAATGGAGGTGATTGCAATTGGTCTATAGTTTGACATGATATTCTTATTTTCTTTTTTATGTATTGGCTTTATAATGGAGACTTTTAGATTCTCTGGATACACCCCTTGATTTATACAAAGGTGGAGTATATGACTAAGATGACCACATATGAGGTCACCCACCGACTTTATTACTCTTGTAGAAATTTCGTCATACCCCACACTATTGGTATATTTAATGTGTTTAATTATTTTAAATATATCTTGTGGTATACTTGGTGCCATGAACATAGAATCTTTCCTATGTGGTATTGTGGATGTAACATTAGTTCCTAATTGCGTCAGTGGTACAATTTTTTCTACAAAATAATTATTAAAGCTATTTGCTATAGAAAATGGATCAGTAATGGTTTTATTATTCACCGTCAATTTGTGTATAGACCCCTTCGGTAAATTAAGTTTATTATTATTAATTATTTGCCATTGTCGTTTCTATTATTTGAGATATTTATTTTATAGTTGTTTTGAGCTCGTTTTGTGAGTTTTATAATTTTCTTGAACAGCTTTGAGTATCTAATATAGGTTTGCTTATTTTGTGCAGATGGTCTAATATATATATATAGATTTCTACGTTGGATGGTAATTTCATAGTGGTAGGACTACACTGTTGGCTGTGTTGTACACTGTGGCTGTACCACACTCGCGCAGAAAATCGACTTCTGAGCAGTGGCAATGTGCTGCTGTGCTTCGTTCGGTGAGCGAGAGAGCTGGCAGCCCAGCTTTTGGATGGGTTTGGGGTTTTATATTGGTGGGCATCGACTTAGCTGTACCCCTGGTATTGCAAAGGTCGATAGACGGCAGTAACGCTCACAATCAGATGTGCTCTGCCTGCTTGTTTGCCACCAAGAGTAATAAAAAAAATATGATCAAATATACACCAATCTTTTAATTAGGCTAATATTTAATTCATCATTCTCCTACGATGGTATTTTTTTTTAGAATCTTTGACGAACTACATTCCAATGATTTTTAGAGTTTTTATGTCTATCTGTTTATGCCGTAACAACGTTTGTTCTTTAATGAACAGAATCGAAACGAGTCAATTTGTGTCGACACTCGCATACTTATCCTACTGAATCAAACACCCGGTTAGAAGAAGTCTAAAAAAAAACAGTTAGCCACTAGTGTTGTTCTAAAACGCAAATAAATCACCTATAGAATCCTCAAACTTCGTTAACTTCTGTAGAAACTCGATGTCGGCTATATATTGTCTATCTCCCAATGGTTCTTGCTCTTGTAAAGGATGCGCTCGCTCCCTCATCCATGCTTCCATCATATCTGACTCATTGTGCCATAACGCTAAGGCAAACACGCGATCAGCCACCTAAATGTAAAGAAAAACTTGAAATAATATGATAGCTCTCATTCAGTATCAATTTTAAGTCATCCAGACATTAAAATTTTGTATGTAAAAATATATACGATCTAATATAAAATTCAAACAATTAATCTATGAAATGAAATCAATTTTACGAATTTAATCGCGTTTAATGTTATATATCCGAATTACAAAATACGATCTTAATACTGTTTAATTTTATATATAGCCCATAAGAACAGTGGCACAACTCTAAAAATTTCAATATTATATTTAAATTTTTGGTGGTGATGCAGGATTAATATTATAAGTTCTTCCTATCAACTCATTTTTAAGGAAATTGTTCGGACGTTCGTAAAATTGGAATAGTATTTTCAGGAAGCTGAAATAAAGGATATCCTTATTTTGACCCTCCTGAAAATATCAGTTTTTTCGATTTGTGACACTATTCTTGTGGGCCAGCGATATTACTAATGAGAAGGCAGCGAGAGGATCAGATACAATCAAAGTTTATTATATTTCTAAAATACAAGTGTAATCCTATTGGGGGGGTTATCTATCTTACTATTTATTAAAACAGGGATTACTCTGTTTTCGGTCCACACACCAGAGGCAGAAACGTGAGATTCAAAAGATAAGTTGTCTTTTAAAATAAGTCACGTAAACGCTTCAATTTATATGAGGTACATTATATTTAACATTGCCTTACTATTTTTTTTTTTTATAAAACGTGTTAATAATGTAGAAAATCCCTTAGAATACAATTTAAATAATGAAAAAAAAACATATTTCTAGATCTGTTTACTAATATTTTTAATACTATATTGAGTGAGAAAACATTCGCAAGAAGTAAATTGTATTTTTGTGAGTTTTGATAGTTTTAACGCAATAATGTATCCCTAACTAGTAATTACAGCTGCACATATATAAATAATACAGTTTTAAAAGAATATAAAAAAATATCATTATCATCATCTCAGCTCATATATGTCCCACTGGAGGGCTCGAGCCTCCTCCATAATGGGAGGGAAATTAACCTACTAATACCACGCTGGTCAGACGTGTTAGTATAGTTTTGTTTCGTGTTTTCCTTCTCTTGCATAGATGTTATATGCGTTTTATATCCCTTGGTCGTCTCGTACGAACCCACTGGTAAGATAGGGGGTGGTGAATCCGTCACCACACGAAAAATATATATAAATAAATGTGTTTTAAAAGATTATAAAAAAATCAGGTATGTTTTTTGTTTTAACTTACACTGACCTCCAGGCCCGCATCGAGGAATAAAGCGCCCATCAGCGCCTCGAAGCAATTCGCCATGGCGTGTCGCATAACCACTTCACGGCAAAGATCCGACCCATGAGCATATAGCATGAACTGTTCTAGCCCAATGTTCTATACAAAATAAATCAAACAATTGTAAAGGTCGAGGAACCCATATTGATATTTTTATAAAAATCTTATAGAGATGCGAAAATCGGTATGAGATTTATTATTACTTTAGATTATTTCTTTTAACGACAACACAGCACAAAGGAACAAATTTTTGTGTCGTGGAGGACTTCAAAAACTACCATTTTTCAAACGCGCAAAGACTTGTACTTGGGTACCCATTTCACAGTCTTACAGGCACGGGAGATTTGCTATTAACTAATGTTGCCCAAATGCAAAACCAAGATTTGCTACAAGAGTTTCGCAAATCTTGCAACTCTCGCTGTAAGAATATCATAGTCATTTGTTATGAGCACATGTCATAGAAATTAAAAATCCAATTAATTTAATGAAATTCCATTCATCTAGCGGCGCTAACTGTAACTTATCTATAATTAGGTACATATCACTTAACGTGAGTGGGGCTATAATCACACCTATCTATCGTGAGACTGTTTAAAATGACATCAAATTATTTTCCCTTGTTCTGGTATTAAGAATACAAAATGTTGACAATCGTTTCTATGCCAAAGGAATCGTAAAATGCTGTCTAAGGGAGCTCTTGCGACGAGTCTTGGTCTTACACTCGAGCACCACTACTATTAACCGATACTATTACTTCACGTATGTGAATATATCTAGCCAAAACGAACCATCGTACGTTTTTTTTTTTGCATTCTCATAAATGATAGCCACGGGAATAGAAAATAGTAATAAAACTCACTTGAAAGCTGTTTAGCACTAACCTTAGCAAGATGCGCCAAGTGCTGATTCTGTACAATAGAGGCTCTATATGTGGCCAATCCACCTTCAGCAAGTCCAGGGAACATTCTGAATAAATGTATAGATGAAAGAAACTCCACTACAGCATCACCAAGAAACTCTAATCGTTCGTTATGCTTGATCCCTGATTCCGTCTCATTATGTTTTCCGAAACGTGACATTATATTGATCAGAGTTACAATACCTGCAAATTTCAATGTATTATACTTTTTATATATACATAGCATTGATTAAAAAATATTTTATATGAACACAATAAATGTCAATTATGCAAAGAAAGGACGCATAAAAGTTGGCTCTATGTGACACGTTGCGTTTGCAAGTGGCTGTACAAATGTATGTGAAAATTTTAAAGCTTCAGTACTTTAAATAGATTATCGGAGACATGCTGAAAAGCTAGCTAGGGAGGAAGCGAAAAGGACAAAAGTATTAAGTAACCAAGAGGAGTAGGGCGACAAAAGGCAGACCACCAGCTCGATGGTCAGATGATGACATTTCTGGGACTGGCAAAAACAGGATAAAAATGACAAGACCGAATACGGTGAAATAAGTAGGAGACCTAAACCCAAGCGCGGACAGAGATGGGTTAATTTCAATAATTGATTATTATCAAACGTTTCTAACCTTTCTTTCTAGTGTAATGTATTCTTCTATCTCCATATTCCGGTTGTCTTATACCGCAATTAGTTAAACTATTCCTGGCGTGGTCAGGATTAGTACCGAAGTTTTCTCTATATGACGGGTGTGTAAGAGCAGTTTGCAGTAAAGCTCGCTGTTTAAATACGTATCCCATCTTCTCTTCGAGGCTATCCAAAGATTTATGAAACCGAAGATGCTTCACTAGAACCGGGATAAGCATAGCGTGCTGGAAACAATATTTATCTATATATATATATATATATTATTTCTCAATTTTATTTTTGTTTTTATAAAATCTATCCCATAAGGGTCGTAGCTCACTTATACAACACCGCTCCCATCCGGCAAAATACTGTTCATAACAGACCACTCGCTTACAGCTCGCTGCTAATTTGTGTTGTCAATGCAAAGTGTATCTACAGAGGACGCTCAAAAGTTCACATTTCAATGAACAGTTATTTGCCGGGTAAAGGTTGTGTAGTATAAGTGAGCAACGACCCTAACACTGCATCAACATTCATGTTTGATAATAAGATTATGTTCATCGCTAATGACAAAAAATAATTAAACAAACTCAAAATGAATATTATCATTAAAATATTACAAATTAAATCTTATATTATCACGACATATGGGGAAAATGTGTACCATTTAACTGTTTTGCGATTAAATTGAGTAAAAAATAACATTTAGATATTTATTCATTCAGGTTTGGTAGCTAATCCTAATAAATCTTTACTAATATTACTAATAAAAATACCACCACAAGTCACACCGCGAATCGTAAAAACTATTTAAACAGTTTTTACGATTCGTGCTCCCTTAAGGGAGCATCAAGAAAAAAGGCAGCAGCAGCCCCTCGGTAACTTGAAACATCAACTGCAAACTCTAACTCGCCTGCCACACGTAGCGATTATGGCAGTATCACCTTATGGGGACGGTCTCTGTATAACAATGGACGTCGATGAGTTGATGAATTCTAGTAATTAAAATTCTGCTATTAACCTGCACAATATCACACATAAGACCAGTTGTATGGAAACCTTCAGAAGATATAGCGACAGTTACGTCTCTTTTCATCTTACTCTGAGTCCTCATCTCTTGTAATGTAGCTTCTTTAGCAGCGAGTTTTTGACGTTCCTTGAATGATGGTTTCGCCATGTTCGCTATCAAATGTCTATATTTAACGTAATAACGCCAAGCCTTTTGGTATCTGAAAACAAAATCGAGTTCTTGGTCACAGATTATTTCATGAATAATCATGTTTATTTTATAAAAGAAATTATCTTTTTAAATTATAGAAATGGTCTTATTAATATTATAACTGATGTCTGAGCACTAAAGTAACACAATTTACTTATTATACAGAGTAACCATGTGGTTTATATAGGTAATGTATTGATTTTACTTGTTTTATAAATAATTAATAAGAATGTTATCGATTTACGTTTATCGATTGCCCCATCTCTATCTTATTCTCAGTCCAGTATGATCTTGTACTTGCGTAAGCACCATACTTTTATAAAATGGTTACTAAGTATTTTAAAACATGTGAGGTACTAACTTTGGTGTAAATATTCATATTTTTATATTCATAATTTAGTTGAGATATAACTGGCACCTAAAGAATGAAAATATAGGCGATATAATCAATTATGGTGGGACCAGGCTGTTGACAGTTTTCTGTCTACAGCCTCGGGCCGGTCCGTCCAGGGTAGTACCACACTCTCGCAGAAGATCGACGTTTGAGTAGTGGAAATGTGCTATTGCGCTTCGTTCGGTGAGCGAGAGAGCCAGCAGACCAACTGGGTGGGCTTGGGGATTTTATTGGTAGGCAGCGCCCCAAGCTATACCCTTGGTATAGCAAAGGTTCATGAGCGGCAGTGACACTTACTATCAGGTGTGCTGCTAGCTCGTTTGCCACCATAAGCAATAAAAAAAAATACAAATTAAAATTGTAAACATGACGCGTATTCATAATTACTTCATCGGTTTTGTCGCTATCTGTCATAGAGATCAAGCTATATTTTAAGGACTATAGTTATTTTATGACATCCCCAGAAAAGGACGCAGTGATCAATTATATTCTTAATCCATCACTACGTCATAGACATACTCACACCTTCGTCCAAATAAAAATGATAACTTTTTTACTACATATCTGAAGACTACTGATGTTCATAACATTAATATGTATTTTAAATAACCCTTGACAAAAAAACGCTAATGACGCATTGTGGATATAAAATCCATACAGCAACTAATATGTGATGCCTAAACAGATACTCCTAAATTATAACTAAGAACCGTGCTGATGACGTCAGCTTTCAATAAAAAAACCGCATCATAATCGGTACATTCGCTTAGGGCCTACGATGCCACAGACACACATTCAGACACGTCAAACTTATAACACCCCACAATAATTATATTTTAAACTTAAGTTATTATTCCTGAAACACTGTTATTTTCATAATAGTAGACGTATACCAACATTATATAAGTGAAATTAAAATTTTCCATTATGCCTATTACGCGATACTATCATCGACATAACATTTAAAAATTAGTCATAATACTTACTCAGGGTTGCCAGCGTAACTTAACTGTGGAGGTCGAATACCAAAGTGTACTATTTCAGGGTAAAACTTCTTTAATTCCTTTGAACTCCGTGCGTCTCCCATAGGCGGGCTGCGGTCTAATTGGTCCACCCGTACTGAACAGGGCTTCTTGCCTGGATATGTCACTATCATACCTATAATTAAATAAACATAGATATTTATCCCAATCTCAACTCAGGAATATATGCAAATAATTAAATAATATTGATAGGAACCCATCTAAACAACGTGACTAAATTCCTACAGACTTTTGGAGGAAATCTGTAACCTAGGAACTTTTGGCGAGAATATGAAAGTGTAATGTGGTTGTCTTGTATATTGTGATATATTCAATACCTTAGTGTTTTAAAGAGTCATCTATACATATAATAAAAATGTAACGGATCACTGTCTGTACATGGAAGATATATGAGAAAAAATCTTACTGGGACCTTTATCAACACTAATAGAATCACGGAGCAAATACAAAGAGGAGGTGTTGTATTTAATATTTTCTATGAAACAAAGCGTGTCATTTACAGGGGTGAGGGGATAGCCCCCACCAATAGCCGTAAAGGAGGGAGTGAGACAAGTAATAGTACTTGTCTCCCTCCCTCCTTTATGTTTACCTACCGGCTATTAGCACAACTACTAATTTTATTTTTTATGTAATTGAGCTATCACGCATTTATTTGAAAAATACTAACAAATCTTATTATCCGTTTGCTCATCAAAACAAGTGAAAGAGTAGTAGTTTTTAAATGATAAAATACAATACTTTATGATTTTATTCATAATAAAACAAAAATATATCAATAATATAACTGTATGCACCGTACGAACGCCGGCAGCAGACTAATAGGCCACGCCCACTACTGATGTTAACGTGATGACGTCAGGACCTAGTTGAAAACCACAGTGCACAGTAGCTTAGGCCGTCTCCTCTTTGTATTTGCTCCGTGAATAGAACCCAAAACAATGATTTTTAAAATTTTTGTCTGTTTATCTGTTTGTCTGTGTGTTTGTGCACGCTAATCTCAGAAACGGCTTATCCGATTTAGACGCGGTTTTCGCTAATATATTGTGGTAAGCTTCACTTAACATTTAGGCTTTATTTAATGTCAATTAGTTTATAAATAAAAAGTTATGGCAATTTAAAAAATGTCCGGCGAAAAAAATCTTTATCGATTCTTCTCAAATTACGTACAAATATTCTTCAGTAAAAATAAATAAACACGTGTTTTAGCATTTTTTTATTTTCACCTCCTGGGGGTAAAATTAGGCCTGCAAAGCGGGTTGGACGACTCATTAAATCATTAGCACCAAGCCGATATTATTGAAGCTGGCAACTTGAAATGTTGACAGTGGTTTCTTTATATGACGTAGAGATTTACTAAGAAAGGATTTTACGAAATTATACCCCTAAGGGGGTGGAGCAGAGTGGCAAAGTTTGTATGGGGAGAAAAAAATCTTTATTGATTCTTTTCAAATTACGAGTCGAATCAAATATTCTAGGGTAATATCCGGCATTTGTCAATTTTCACCCTCTGGTTGTGTAAATTAGGCCTGTGAAACGGGTTGATCGACTCATTACCGCCAAGCCGAAACTATTAAAGCTAGAAACATAAAATTTTAAAGCACGTTTTTATTTATGACATAGAGATTCAATATGAAAGGATTTTATGAATTCCGCCCCTAAGGGTGTGTAACAAAGCGGCAAAGTGTGTATGGGGAGAAAAATCCATTATCGATTCTTTTCAAATTACGTACAAATATTCTTCGGTAAAAATAAATAAACACGTGTTTCTCTCTACCTCTCCATCAACCCCGCACCAGTGCCGGCGTGAGAGCTCACACAATACAGATAGTAGACGGCAATAGGTTCTTGCCTAATGGTTTAAGATACAGGTTAAGTTTAGCTTCAAAAATGTTCACTTTACAACTCAAATAATAAATCATGTCTAACGAGGTCGCACTCTGCTGGTGAAACAAAACAGTCAAATAAAGGGTGGCGATAATTATATTTTTATCCCATGGTCATACCGTAAATAATATATTAATGGCAATATAATTTGTAGAATGAATAGAACTTTGAACCACCTTTTTCTTTAGTGACCGGCTGTGGTATATAGACACACGCGCGCCGTACACGTACATCTACGTTGTGCCGGCGGGCCAACGCAACCGGGTATCATCTCGAGTCGAAGGCCTCATGCAGTGAACCTCAATACAGGTACTAACGCTTGCGCCGCCCAAAGCACCGACGGTAGTGTGTCAACCTAGAATATTTTCTCTTGGACCCACCCTATTACTTAATTCCGTTAGACAACTAACTCGCAGAAGGCGCCGACCGCATCCCAGTTTCTGACGCTGTTGATTATCGTCCTAGCGACAAACCTTCAACACCTTGCATTGCTTTTTCTATTTAACTCTGTCAGAGATGACTTCTGCGTGGACGAAGTCGCGGGCAAAAGTTAGTATTAAATAATTTTAATAGCATTTTAAGTAATGTGACGCGAATGAACCGCTGGGATGTAGTACGTAGTAATATGATAATAGTGCTTACAATGTTTTCGTTTACCACCAAAATACCCACGAGTTATCATTAACAGTGTGGGTATATATGATGACTACGATTAGACTTACTAACGAACAATGTCAAGTTGAAGATATTAAAGATGTGAAGAAAATTCTAACTCAACACTGGCCTTTTTTTTGTGTCTGTCTTTTAGCTGTCAGCCGCAGATGGCTGTCACAGCTTAACCCAGACTATGGGTGAGCGCTGAGGGCTCTCAACCCGGTAACACTGGCATAAACGGCTTGTATAAGTAGCTGATTGCCGTTACAAAAAGAAAAAGAAGAATATAATCTCATTTTTAACATACATACATACATACATATCATCACGCCATATCCCTTGGCGCAGAGTAGGCAGAGAGAACAGAGTGCCAGAGAATTCTATCCTTGCATACTTCACTCGCTTCCTCAGCATTCATAATTCTCTTCATACACGCTCGTCGGTTTCGGACTCTTGTGACTCTACCTTCCTTCACGTACGTGACCAATCTGGTCAAGGTAGGTGAGTTTCGGTCTCCCCCGGTACCTACATCCTTCCACTTTCGCACTTCCACTTTTTAACATAAGCATCTTCTATAGGTACTATGCTTACTATCATATTGATCCTACAAGCGACCATGTTTTATTTCGAGTATTTTTTTTTTTGCTCACCAGCGCCAAACCCCCAGGTTATAATACATATACACTACTCAGAGGAAAACTATATGTACACTACTAATACTAAAAGGTTACCTTTGATTCTATCAACGAACTTCTGCCATGTGTAATGGTCCATAGCATGAACATTTTCCAATGAATCCGGTGGTATCAGTAGTCCACTTTCGTTGATTAAATATTTTAAAACTTCGCACATAGACAAAACCTATAAAAATAAAAATGAAATCTATATCACTATAATGAATAAGATTTTTTTTTCTGGATATCTATATCTCAGATAATAGGTATAGAGACGGTTTAAAAAACCTTTTTGTATTAGTTAGCCTGTTTATTGAGAAAGGTTACTTAGCTGTACAAACAAATATCGCAGGAGCCAAGCAGTAACAATAAACAAGCACATTAGTAAAAAAAAGATACTACGCATTATTGGATTGTTAGTTATTATTTTGTTGTCACAACAACTGTTGTGATAACAAATTTGTATAAGGTTATCATTAAAGTACGGAGAAATTTGACTTCATTTATTACGAAATATTAATAAATTATAATAGATGTATTTAATACATAATTAAATGTCTTGATACAGATGGAGCCTAGGCCTATACCGACTCAAAAAACAAACAACAATATGCATATATTAACACAAATTCTCACCTCACATCCACCTTCAGGTAAATATCGGACGAACCGTGGCATGAAATGGAATTGTGAACACGAAGTTTCTGTCGCCTTGCCTAGATCTAGATCGACCAACTCCAGTAATTCATAGAACAGGAATTCCTCTAAAAATATAAAATTTAATTAACAAATATTACAATATAGGTAACCTCCTTGTATGTAAATGTAGGTAAAAAGGTGAATTTATTTTTTCAAATTGCTATATATATATATATATATACATATACACACAATGAAAGTTGGTCTTTCATATCGACATTTGAAACGATACTTTCAAAAGCAATCTGTCAAAGACGGCTCTCTTGCCAAACACATTAAGTCTACTCATCTATCAGACTGTCCATGTACAAAATATAAATGTTACACTTAGCAAACCCTTTAACGACTGTAGTTGTAATAACCTTCCCGAAAGAGTGCCGTTGCTTAAACAGCTGGTCGATTTTTAAGACTTCAACGAGAAACACATATGTTAAATTCTTAACAAGACCCCACATTTTGCAATCAATACTATGTCTTCATCTCAGCTCATGTATGTCACACTATTGTGCTCGAACCTCCTCCACGATGGGAGGGAAATTGACCTACTATACCACGCCGGTCAGGTCGTGTTGGTACAGGGTTTTCTTTCGAGTTTTCCTTCTCTTGCATAGATGTTAATGATGCTATATGTGTTTTATATCCTTTAGTCGTCTCTGACCACCCACGGGACAGGAGGTGATGAATTGTATTCTTACTCCGTCACCACACAGAAATCAATATTATATCTATAGTTCATCTAGTTTCAAGAAGTGCATTTTGACGTTTTGCATTTTTTAATACACAATAACCTCGATCAAACGTATACACATGATTTTAAACACTAAATCTGGAATTTTAAACAACTATTAAGTTATTTACATAATTAACATTGCGGGTGACTTTCTTGTACAATAATCTAATGTTGAAACTCGTAAAACTAATTTAAAATAAAAATAACATGGTAAATAGTAATTGTTATTGACGACCTAACAATGTCACGTCATCACGTTCTATACAGTAGTGCTTGACAACTTCCAATTCACGAATACCCAAATAATCGGTAAAATATTAGAATGATACAATTAATCAAATAGAGATTTTGACAGAGATGTACATTTCGACACTTTGATTGATGAGGAAATAATTATTAATGTTGTCGACGCTGATAATTGAAGTAATAGTAGTAATTCTTATTAAATAGCTATTTTCAAATGCAGTTTTTGTTTTTAATTAACCTAAGCCTACTAAATATGATGAATAGATTCTATGCTGAAATAATTAAATTTGTTTAGTACTAATTTAGCACTTAATTTATTCATCACCTTTTTGAAAAATAAAAAATAAACCGATTATTAATTATAAAGAATCAATATCGATTTCTCAGTAAAATCGGATATTTTCGATAGCGATTATTTGGTTCACATACCTCGATGTAAATTAGTAACTAAAAAATGTTTTTTAGAAGCTATTATTTAACAATAAAATAGTAGAAAATAGTTCTTGTTAAAATACATTTAAAAGGGTATTTCAGTATATCATGTGACTATGAATAAAAGTTTTAATTAAACTTTTTTTTTAATGTATGAATGCACTCTTACCAAATAAATCCAATTCCTTTATAATAAAATTTTGCGGTGCCTGTTCTTCGACATACAATATAGTGTATTCTATATTGAACCTTATTACTTTACAAGTAGGCAGCTTGGCTAGTTTATAATGAGAGAACATTGAAAATCCAGAGAAAAGAAACTCGTGTTCATCGTGGGCGATGATGGTTGGTGATTTTATAAGGAAGTTTGTTGGAGGAGATACTGTAATACTGAAATAAATAAATATATGTAAGAGTTTATATTAACTGTCTTTCTGGTTTAGGAAAGTATCACAATCATTCGATGAGCGCAGGGATATCGAACCAGGGAGCAATTCTCGCCATACGAATAGATCACGAAATCGAGATAAAAATTCAAATTCGAACTTTACACGAGCGTGATCGGACCGTTTTTGAAGATTTATGAAAACGGATCAATGCCGCTTAAGAAAAGCTTGTATTACGAAATCGAAATAAAATTTTAACGACGAATTGCCCTCCATTGATTGATCCGTTATCTTTATTTCGCTAGAAAATTCTATATATATAAATCAATTAAAATTTGAAATAAAACGACTTAACGGATTCTATCGCGTTTGTAGGTTTTTGATTTTTAATTTCCCGACGTTTCGAGCACTTTATAGTGATCATGGTCACGGGAGCACTGTAGAGAGTGGAGTGATCAGCAAAAATCAATTAAAATTAATAAAATTGTCTAATTCCATTATACTCATTTTCAAATGTTTCTGAATAAATCCATTACTTCATGGTATGTTTCTTCTTCTTTTTTTTATTCAGTTCACACGTAAATACATAGATTGTATATGGTATAAAATTCACCCTATATGGAGTGGCTGACAATCCCCTTCATTAAAGAAATAATCCTCGTATTGCGTGGGTCTTTACAAACATCTAATTAAAGGTTAAACGAATTTACGTTTGGACTCAGAATAACAGTTTTTCTATCGCCCAAAGTATTGTCCTGCGCGTGAATCAAACCCACGTCATATCATAATCACTATGCCACCTGTGCAGCAGTACAGCAGTAGCAGTATTACAAACAAATGAAATGCTTACCGATAATGATAAAGTTTATCAATATTATTTTGTGTAGGTATGCACTTAGGGAATGCTCCTTCACCAGCATACACACCATGGCGCATGCCTTGACGGCGTGCACGAGCGCTACAGCGACATAAGAGACCACCATTCATCTCGCCCGTATTATTGAACCTATTAAAAATAAGCAATTCAAATCTATACATATAATAATTATTTATTTATTACCATGTGAACATTACAAAAATATATGGGGATTTCTGGCTCCTTAGTTACAAATTGTATTGCAGGAGCTGGAATATTAATACATCAGATTTAAAATGTCTGTTTGTAATTTTAAATTAACAGTTTTCACAAAGAAAGTATATACTAGGCACTGTATGACAAAAAAAAACATTTTTTAAATTTTTCTGTTGGTCGGTTTGTTCCGTCTAATCTCTGAAACGAACGGACCGATTTTAACGGGACTAATACTGGCAGGTAGCTGATGTTATAAGGAGTAACTGAGTCTGCTGTTACTTTAGAAATAATATAGATATCCACGAAAACAAAATTAAAACAATTGAGAGACGCCGAGTGACACCAGCCCCGCAACCGAAGCCTGGGGAAGGACATAAACACTTATCAACAAAACACGCGGGCTAGTTTAAATATACAATTACTAACAATCTCTTACACTAATAATAATATCGTACGACTACGGTCAGATACGGACGAATACGGTCAGTATTTCGGTCACTGCGACAAATGACAATTGGGATTATCAACTTTATAGATATCATCGATATAAAATCTTGGTCATCTAAGATTTCAGATTGGTTAAACTCATACTCCGATTGGTGACTGAGTCTGGCTGGTCCATTTGGTGATCTAAAAATGAAAACCTATACCAACCCTATACCAGATTAGCGTGGTTATACATAGTAGCTAAATTTCACTCTTATTGTGGCGGAGACTTGACCGATCTAGGTAACGGCATTTAAGAATCTTTCTTCCCCAGTGGTTATCGGTTTGTCGAGCGATATGGCCTGCCTATTACCACTTGAAAGCGCTAATTCCTCGTGTAATGTCCGTTACAACCTTATTTCTGTGGATCTCCATATTTCAGATCTTATCTCGTAGAGAGTTTCCAAGCATAGAGACCGCACGCTGAGCCTGTTTTATACATATATAAAGTAATAATATAAAACTAATGTATGAATTTTCTAAATGAAAGTCGCCAAGCTACTCTTTAAATGTGAGTTATATGTCAGTAATAGTCCTATCACAGTTAATCCGGTCGATTAATTCTCATTCTGAAATAAAAGTAGCCAAGTAACTGCTTGTAATATTATCTATCTGCCATAAAATACTTCGGTCAAAATTCGTACAGCCATTTTGGAAATTAACGGGAAAAAACGACTGATAGTAAAAACCTGTATTTTCAATTTAAGTGCCGTATTACTCATGCAACCATTACTGTTCCAATAATACTCACCACATCTCCGAGTGTAATCTTCTTGGATGACTTTGCTTTCTCTGTAGTTCAAACATTATTTTATCAGTATAACCTTGCAAACCGCTATCATCAAGGCAATCTTCTTCACTTTCAGACGATGACGATGAAGAGGAAACTTTACCATCCGCTAAAAAATATATTAATTTAATTAAAAAGACGAAGTGATTCTTTAAGAATAGATTAGTTCATCAAGTTTGACTTTGCATGTGAATGGGGAATATGCAAGACTGTTTTTTATTTTTTTAAACGTTTCTACTAGTTATTACATTAGGTACCAAAAATAAATATAACACATCCAAAATATAAACCATTATGCTAAAAAAAAAATATTAAAATCACTATAATGTTTGGACGATTTAAACGCGGCCATTATGGCGCACTTCTGTGACGTCGGAATACACACACAAGTTGGATGTCAACAACGAAATGTTTGGTTCACGAAGTTATAGAAAATTAAAAAAGTGAGTGTAGTAGTCTTATTACCATGGAATAGAACAGAAAACCGTAGTATAAATATTGTGTCGTTCCTATGTACCAAAATATTATCAAAACTGCACCTAACAAAGTAGGTATATTTCCTTATGCCGAGAAATGTAATAAATAAGAAAAAATGGTGCAAGGCCATGAGAACAGACAATGTGTCGTGTTTGAGCAGTTTATACTGTTGTGAAGATCATTTTAACGTAAGTAAACACATTAGAAAAGTGATGAAGTACATAAAAGAATCATTTTTCCTTAATTACATGCACAGCATACTTGTTTTATTAACAAACTTTGACGCACACATACCTATCTAGTTTACGTAAAGTTCTTAAAGATATATTCTCAATATCTAATAGCTACATGGGTCTTTATCCGTAAAAGTAATATATGTTTAGTCATCTATGTGATACTTATGAATGAAAACATGTAACTTAGTAGAGTAAGAGAAAAGTTCAAAATTATTTATTATTTATCTTTCTATAGGGTCTCAGAAACAGAGAATTATATGCAATACAAAATAATTGCATTAGAAGTTCTAATGCAATTATTTTGTTTAGAACAGGGACAAAAAGTGACCTTTGTTAAGTCTCTCATTCACAGGGATTAATACTTGAACACAGAAAACTAATAACTCATGAAATAATTGAGTAACGATACAAAATAATCACTAGAAACACCTTGATACCAGAAGACGTGAGTGTACGATGACGTCACGTTTTGAACAACCAATCGCGTCGCGTTTTAGAAATTTGCGAGCGAATTTCAAAAAAGCTGATTTTTGATAATTAAATATCACTAGTAAATAATGATGAATTTCAAAAATAATTGTATAGGTATGTTTTTTAAGCAATAAAGATTACAAATAAAAATATTTTGTTCATTTTGGAGTCACGTGCATATTCCCTATTGTAAAAGGCGGCTAAAGGTTCACCAAGAGAATGAACAGTAGCACTCTCCTGAAAAGCATAAAGCCCATTGTGATTGTCAACCTAACTGCCGAATACGGCAATTATGCCGTTAACGCGTCTAAAGGTGAGCTATATCCTAAAGCGGACGTTGTAGACCGATGGAGGTGGTTTTTTTTTTATTGCTCACGGTGGCAAACAAGGAAGCAGCACACCTAATGGTCACTGCCACCCAAAGAGTAAAGTTATTAAACTGAAAAAGAGTGGCAACTCCATGATAAAATATGCATGTATGGAAGGTGCTGCTACCCAGAGTTTACGCGGTGAACTAAAGTTGAAGTGCTATATATACATATCTACATGTGTATGTGTAATTATATAGAATTTTCTTTTACTATGAAAGCTACCCTGAAATATAAAAAAAACATATCAGCTGATAACGAAGCAATAATAATATCAGCTTAACAATGAAAATTGAGATAATTTCCAGAAAGTACATCAATAACCGTAAATAGATTGATGACAATAAGTACCTACGCTAGGAACAAAAAATAATAATTCTCAGTTGTCAAACGTTTGACATACAGGACAAAATGGCAGCAGTTAAGTTTGTACAAACAATCTGTAGGCGGCGCGACGGTCAGTAAAAATAAGTAATGTTTTAAGTGTGCCCCCCAGCCAGGGTTGGATTTCGTACTATAATTATAGTATTTGTACTACAATTTCATACTTCGTACTATATACTATCCATATCTAACGATAGTACGAAAAAATACTATAATTTCAATACCTTGCATATACGACTAATATAAGTAGTATTTAAATATAACCAGTGGCGTGCATTATGTTTAGCAATACTACTGAAAAGTGAACCTTACTAAGACCAAGATAAGGAACAAACTGACAACACAATCCATAGACGCCATCTTGTGACACTGTCAAAGACAGTAGCAAAGGTGGGAATTGTACCGACTTTATTCCTACCGAGGATATGTTAATAAGATTAAATTCTAAGATTTCTGAGGGTTAAAACTAATATTGAAGAACTGATAAACTTGGAAGAGGACTAAATTTTATGTAAACTCCTGTTGATTTATTGTTTAGGTATTTTTAATTTGAAATAATAAAGTGTACTATAATTTTTCACAAATACTATCTTTTTAAATGTTTTGTACTATCCTTTTCAGCTTACCCAAATCCAACCCTGCCCCCAGCTGCCACCCATGGACCTTTGAAATATCACAGTTATGGCTTAGATCGCTGCCTACAAATAAAAACCCCAAAACCACCCAGTTGGGCTTCCAGCTCTTTCGTTCACCGAACGAAGCGCAATAGCACATTGCCATTACTTAGACGTCGATCTTCTGCAGGAGTGTGGTACTACTCCGGACGGACCGGCCCGCGGCTGTAGACAGAGAACCATCAACAGCTAGGTCCTACCACTTATAAATGGATGGGCAAAACAAAGCAAATGATTGCTGTAATGAAACAAATAGCCAAGTATTCTTAATAACATTACGGAATTATAAAAATTATACAAATCAGTCCAAAAAAAATGGTGGTGTTTATACTAAAACTATTTACAACAGATACATACATACATATCATCACGCCATATCCCTTGCAGGGTAGGCAGAGAGAACAGAGTGCCAGAGAACTCTATCTCTGCATACTTCACTCGCTTCCTCAACATTCATAATTCTCTTCATACACGCTCGCCGGTTTCGGAGACTCTTGACTCCACCTTCCTTCAGTACCTGACCGATCTGGTCTAGGTAGGTTAGTCTCGGTCTCCCTCGGCACCTACATCCTTCCACTTTCGCATTGTATATCTTCTTAACCAGACGTTCGTTCGGCATTCTTTCCACATGTCCGAACCATCGGAGCATTCCCTTTCGCATCTTTACACCAATACTCTCTTTCATACCTACTCGCTCTCTTACGTCGTCGTTACGAATGCAGTCGGTCAGCCTAACTCCACAGATTTTCCGAAGAGATCGCATTTCGACCGCATTAATTTTACTTTCATACTCTTTTCTGCATACCCAACTCTCGCTTCCATACAGTAATGTTGGGACAAGCACTTGTACAACAGATACTATCAGGATAACCAAAGTCAATATAATTGGGTAATTGACAAATGTCAAAAAATTAAATAATTATTAATATTCATATTACACGTTAATTCAATAAAATATGTCTAATTATGATTAAAACTTATACACAATTAAAAACATTTTAATTTCTATCCCTTTCTCACATAAAATTTGTAAAGCGTAGATGCAGATTAGAATGGGTTTTTGGAGTTGAAGGCTAAGAACTCACGAAACAGTTTTTAACCGCACCCGTCGCGGTGGTGAAACAATTGTGTTATTTTCAAACTCACTTGTCATGCTCTTATTTTAGTTCGTCTGTGAGGTAAATATAATGCAACAGCTTGTTTCTGGTATATCCATGGCGGTCTGGAATTCAACTGATCCTTAATGACCGTCTTGCGATAATCACCTGCCAATTTTGAGAGTGACAATCGCCACTGAGAGGGCTGTGTAACAGCACAGAACTCTCCGGTCTAGTGAATTTGGAAATAAAGCAACTGTCCTTCCAACGCGCCGGGCACAGGTAAAAACCACTTCGTGAGTTCTTCGCCTAAGTCATCTTATAGTATAACTACTGCCATTTGAAAACAAAAGTAATCAATATAGAATTTACTCTATATGTCTTAAAACAAGTATTATTGAAAATCTCAATTGAGTAAATAAAAATTATAATATCTCAGCGGATGAATTTAAAGAAATGTCAAACTTACAATGATGTTTGCACCTTTTTCCTTTTGGTGCCTTTAATGGAGGCATCTCATCAACATCAGGTCTGGCCTTACGACCTCTTTGTATTAATTTTTCAAAGAATAGTTCACAAATTTGTTCTAGTTTGGTTGTCTGTTGCAGGCCTGTTCCATCTTCTACTGATTTGTAATACAACTCTGCTGGAGAACTTCTATACCACAATTTTGATGCCTAGAATTATGGTGATGACTACAATGCTGGAGAACTAGACATTTTAATAGATTTGCGATAATAAACATAGAGCATACTTACTTCATCATCATCAGAGTTGTGTTCTTTTGACCATTTTTGCATCTTTTCAATGAAATCATCAGATGTTTTACAATAATTCTTCCTGTGTGTATAAATAACAAAATTAAATAGAATATATAACTCTATTAACATAGCTTAAAACTTTAGATTCCTAGATTTAGAATTTAACTTATAAAAAAAAAATGTAAAAAGTTTATAAATAATTGTGAGACTTGAAGCTATTGCAAATCTGTTCAAAAAGCATTGGTTTCATGTGTGGTAATAACTTTTCAAAGGCAAATATATTATTTTAAATGTTATTTGCTACTCCCATTTTTGTTAATTTTATATACATGTTGTATCAGCATCTCTAAAAGATTCTAATATGCTATCCATGACCATGTATAGGGAAATATCTTTAAGCATTCATGAATACTAAATTTATTCTTTGCTTGCTTTAACTATATTTGTTTTGATGGATTAAGACTTATATGGAGACAGATATAAATATAGACTATAGTAGTATATTTTTTAACCATCTTATTATATACTAGCGGCCTGACCCGGCTTCGCACGGGTGAACATTTATTTATTAAACATTTTGGCATATACATACAGTAAATGCAGGACATACCTAAATAATAATGTATTTAGCAATAGTGTATCGCCGGCTTCCCTTGGGTTGATGTTTGAAAACAAAATGAGTAAACAGAATAAATGACATGAACTGGTAATTTTTAAAAACATTTCACTGAGGTTTAGAGTATAGGTATACTAATAATAATTAGATACATTATATACTGTTCTCCAAAGGTTGAACGATATGAATGTGGGAGTCCAGATGGGCGACTCAGTGGTCACTGCACTGCTTTATGCAGATGATGCAGTCCTGCTGGCACAGTCAGCGACTGACCTGCAGACCCTAGTCGACACAATGACAGAAGATTGTAAGAAAAGGGGTCTACGCGTGAATGTGAGCAAAACCAAAATAATGGTCTTTGAAAGAGATAAAACCAGAACAGATGTAAGAGTAACAATAGGTAATGATGTGCTAGAGCAAGTGGATGAATTTGTATATCTTGGATGTGGATTTAGCCGAGATGGAAGGTACACCACTGATATAGAGCAAAGAGTGAATGCGGGAAATAGAGTGAACGGAGCGTTGGGGCAACTTCTCGGCAGCCACCACCTCAGCCAGAAGGCACGTGTAGCAATACATAACGCAGTGCTTGTCCCAACATTACTGTATGGAAGCGAGAGTTTGGGTATGCAGAAAAGAGTATGATAGTAAAATTAATGCGGTCGAAATGCGATCTCTGCGGAAAATCTGTGGAGTTAGGCTGACCGACCGCATTCGTAACGACGACGTAAGAGAGCGAGTAGGTATGAAAGAGAGTATTGGTGTAAAGATGCGAAAGGGAATGCTCCGATGGTTCGGACATGTGGAAAGAATGCCGAACGAACGCCTGGTTAAGAAGATATACAATGCGAAAGTGGAAGGATGTAGGTACCGAGGGAGACCGAGACTAACCTACCTAGACCAGATCGGTCATGTACTGAAGGAAGGTGGAGTCAAGAGTCTCCGAAACCGGCGAGCGTGTATGAAGAGAATTATGAATGTTGAGGAAGCGAGTGAAGTATGCAGAGATAGAGTTCTCTGGCACTCTGTTCTCTCTGCCTACCCTGCAAGGGATATGGCGTGATGATATGTATGTATGTATGTGTACATTATATACCTACTATTACTGTATAAGTACTGATTATCACATATTTCATTTCATAAGTAGTAATAATAATATATAATAATAATAAAGTAGTTAGAGTGACATAACTACAATAGTTAGACACATGCTATCGCGACATTTTTTGTAGATATTGATATGTTCTTTAATATTGTGGAACACTTTTGGTTCTATTATCAATAGTTTTCGCAGCACATGCGATGAAAGATATTTTAGGGGCGTTTTTTTACACCTTGGGTAACATTATTGTAATTTTAGTAGGGATATATATATTTTTCTTTCCTTATATTTTTCTTACAATTAAAATAGCCTATAATAATCAGTGATAATGTTGCATTCAAATGGTGAAAGAATTATTTAAATCGGTCCAGTACTTTTTGAGCCAATTCATTACAAACATACATAGAAACCTTTTCTCTTTATAATATTAGTATAGATTTTGAGTAAAAATTTTTTCAATGTTCTGTAAAACTATTATATTTACCCAGTGCAAACATGCTATGATGATAGTATTAACATAATTAAAGACAAGAGTTTCTCTTTTAATATGTAATATATATATATATATATATTATCATACTGCTGTGTGGTAGTGGCTACAAACACTACCAACCCTTACTTTGCTTGTGGATGTTGTAAAAGACGTCTAAGAGCCTTATAGCAACCTGGGCCAACTCCATCTGATGCCGTTTGGTAAACAATTACATTCCCGAGGAGAGTTGACGTCTGGCAGGACGTCGGTCGTAAAACTATTGCCATTAACTTGTACAATAATTGGGTATATTTTTACAGTATTTGGCCAAGTAATTGGGATAAGAGTAGGAGAATGATGATGACAGACTATCATACCAGTAGTTTGAAAGACTAATAATAAAATATTGTGAAAAGAAAAGACAATTATATACCTATACTCCTCCAAAATTTTCTCACGGTCTGTCATAGGCTTTGAGGGCCCACTTCTTGGATGATATGCCACTTCTTTAGTCCTACTTCTGCTATGGTGTATGTATTGACTACTCCTACTAGGAGATCTAACTGATCTTCTGCCTTCATGACGATCTTGACTTCTATGACTTCTATAATCTCTCATATCCCTACGTCTTGGGCTGTGTCTTTCAGACTCATATCTTCTGTAATCATAATCCCGTTTCTCATCATATTTATCTCTGTAATATCTTTCCATATCCTTATACCTGGATGGACTCCTATGACTCACTCTTGATGGACTTCTATGACTGGTACGAGAAGGACTCCTATAGTAACTGTGATGACTGCTACGGGATGGACTCCTTCTATAGCTACTGCGCGATGGGCTTCTGTGACTACTGCGAGGAGGGCTTCTATAACTACTGCGGCTTGGGCTTCTATAACTGCTGCGTGAGGGGCTTCCATATCTACTACGGGAAGGACTTTGATGACTACTACGCGACAGGCTTTTTGGGCTATAGTGATCATGGTATTTTTCTCTACCATGAGAATAGGCAGATTTTGTTGCTGATATATCATTATAGCAGAGATAATCTCGGTCATCTTTATGATGTGATTTATACTTCGGAGGAGGAACTATAAAGGCCTTATCCATCAAACTAGGTTCATTGTAATTTGTCACAGAATAATTGCTCGAGTCAGTCGTTGAAGGATAAGTAGGCGGCGGTGGCGGAGGCAAAGAGTGAAAGTCGACTGGATAAGTCATGGTAGGTGGAGGGACGTTCAAGGGGGGTAGTGTTGCCATGGGGACGAAAGGAGGAGGTTGATCGGTCGACGGAAGGTGGAGCGGTGGAACACCATACATCTGTGACGGCAGTATTAATGATTGTACAGGTATTACAGATGGGACGGCCGGCGGAGGAATATCTAATCTTGGTGGAGGGACGCTGTATTTCATTTGTGGAATAGACATTTTGTGTTATATTATTTCTGCTTGAACAATTATTTAAGAATGCAACTGGTTATAAATCGTTTTATTTATTTGAGGCCAAAAACGAAAACTATTCGGAAATGACATTTAATTGAAACCATTAAAGCACTTAACTGACATGTATTGCATTTTCACATGCACTAAAATAAAATAGCAAATCAAATTACACATTAGTACGAAAGAGACAAAATCTCGTACTGTTATAAATATGTGTTACAAGAATGAACAAATTTCGTATAAATTGACACCTGACATTTTTTTTTTTTTTTTTTTTTCCTTTTATTTTGGACCACTCGGTTTGAGTATTTGCCATTTACATGTGAACGAAGTTAAGGAATCTTAATTGTTAGAAATAGAAATTTGGGAAAAAATATAGGAAAAAATCTGTTGGAAATGTAATATAATCATAAATATCTAAGCATAAAAATTATAAAATTAACGTAAATAAATATTATATTTTAATGCTATTGGAGGTTATGAAATCGGAAAGAATTTTATAAATATCAATATTATTAGAGGCAAGTAGTGTTAAGGTAGAAGTAGGAAGAGGGATATTAAGGATAGAAATAATACAGTATGGTCATATAAAGAGCAGGAAAATATAATATGGTTAATGCACCTGACATTGACATTTTTTTTTTTTTTTGGTTCTGTTCGTCCATTCGGACAGGTAAAGGAATCAAAGCCCATACAGCCAAATCTTATTTAATTATTTTTCATATATTGTTCATTTTTTCTTCACATTATGTAGCCTTAATAGTCATTGTCTGTCAGTAAGTCAAGTCGTTACCATTAATCGGGCGCTGATAACCTAATCAATGATTTTCTTTGGGTATTTTGGACAAATATGAAAATACATGTAAACCACTATTATACCATATTCACTACACTTCAGCACTTTAACTGTACCATATTGCATAAAATACCAGCAAAATTATTCAATATAACACCACAAAACACTAAAGAAATGAATATAATACAAGAGCGTGACATGACATTTCCACATTCGCGCCAAAACTCCCCTGACATCGACATATATTTTTTTATTTTTTTTTTCCTCCCCAATACCTTCTTCTTCTTCTTCTTAGTGAATGGCCTCTGTGAGTGATTATCCCCAAAACCTATAGGAATTCGAATTGGCATCGTCACTTTTTCTGTTCAATTTAACCATTAGGAACGGCAAAGGGAATAAAACATACAACCAAGTCTTACAACCACAAATTATTAGATTATTCATGTATTGATGAATACTACTACTGCTTTATGCCAAGCGTTATTTATAAATAATCACTTCATTTAAAGTCATTGCCCATTAGTAAGTCAAATCGTCGTCTTCAACAGTACTTTGGCACATTGTTACTGATATATTCTGGAAATTTTGGTGGACAATGAAATTATTAAAGCACTGTTATATGTCCATGGTGGCTGCTAGAAATTCTACCAACCCTCACATAACTCGTAGTGCCATAAAAGGCGACTAAATACTTTATCTATTTCGGCCGACTCCATTGTTGTCATTTGGTCAACAATTACATTCTTAAGAAATATTGACGCTATTTTAAGTAGGCAGCTGGTCATAAAACTATTACTAACACTTTTGCAATATGTACGCAGAAGAACAGTAGTATATATTACACGCAATATGTAATTAGGATAACAGCAGTTACAGCAAGATGACAATAATGGTGATGTAAAGCACTAATATCTTAATCTAAAGGAAGCTGTTATAGGGTATTACCCTGGGGGGGCACACTTAAAACATTACTTATTTTTACTGACCGTCGCGCCGCCTACAGATTGGTTGTACAAACTTAACTGCTGCCATTTTGTCCTGTCTGTCAAACGTTTGACAACTGAGAATTGTTATTTTTTGTTCCTAGCGTAGGTACTTATTGTCATCGATCTATTTTCGGTTATTGATATTTTTCTGAAAATTATCTCAAGTTTCAATGTTAGGCTGATATTATTATTGTTTAATTATCAGCTGATATGTTTTTTTTTATATTTCAGGGTAGCTTTCATAGTAAAAGAAAATTCTATGTAATTACACATACACATGTAGATATGTATATATATTACTTCAACTTTAGTTCACCGCCTAAACTCTGGGTGGCAGCACTTTCCATACATGCATATTTTATCATCGAGTTGCCACTCTTTTTCAATTTAATAACTTTACTCTTTGGTATTACCACACCCTTCTACACAATATTATATAAAATGCAATGAAAAATATTTATTTATAATAAAAACACGTTAAAACATTAACATATTTTTGCGTTGCCGCCAACGCTCTCCTTGACAATGATAACGAGTATAACCCATTTATTACTCTAATATCTGTTTCTGATTATAGATACAAAGTCTTTCAGTTTAACACATCAATAACGTTAACACTTCAAGCTTGTGAGGTCAATTCATCAATATAACACTTTGTCTTATCTTGTCTTGTTATCTTTATCTTTGTCTTGTTATAAAATTAATGCGGTCGAAACGCGATCTCTGCGGAAAATCTGTGGAGTTAGGCTGACCGACCGCATTCGTAACGACGACGTAAGAGAGCGAGTAGGTATGAAAGAGAGTATTGGCGTAAAGATGCGAAAGGGAATGCTCCGACGGTTCGGACATGTGGAAAGAATGCCAAACGAACGTCTGGTTAAGAAGATATACAATGCGAAAGTGGAAGGATGTAGGTACCGGGGGAGACCAAGACTAACCTACCTAGACCAGATCGATCATGTACTGAAGGAAGGTGGAGTCAAGAGTCTCCGAAACCGGCGAGCGTGTATGAAGAGAATTATAAATGTTGAGGAAGCGAGTGAAGTATGCAGAGATAGAGTTCTCTGGCACTCTGTTCTCTCTGCCTACCCTGCAAGGGATATGGCGTGATGATATGTATGTATGTCTTGTTATCTTTAAAGATAACTACTAATACGAATACTAATATTACTAGGAAATCCGATTATAGAGATGGTCATATCGCAGTACGTGAAGTGCTGCGTGCCACTAATATGAACGTTACAATCACTTCTATAGAGATTGAGCAAATTATTATTCAGTTGCCTAGTGCCTACATCTCATTCTGGTCACCTACGCTTTATAAGTGCATATAGCACATATATCCCATGAGTATAAGTGCATATAGCACATATATCCCACTGAGCACTACTATTTATAGAGGTTATGAATTTATAGCGGTCGTTAGCAATTGCATACAGTATGTCAAAGTAATTACTTTGACATACTACAAGTACCTAATTGCTAACGATCCTACCACTGATTCTTTCTATATTGTTGGTAGCTTTAATTTACTTACCATTCATCGGTTAAACTTAGTTAACCGAATCATAGGTTAACTAAGTTTAACCGTCCCAAATATCTACATTCAACCAACTCAAATATCTACATTCAATTCAGCCTACATCCACATAACCACATCTTATGCAATTTAGATGGTTTTTGAGCTATAATTGTTTATTAACACTGGACACTTTTTCAATTTGTGACTCGTAAACATCGATGGTTACTGCTGCTGATGGCTCTGGTATATATGAGACATGTGTAAGTAATGCGCTTCTAAGCATGGCATAATTCACAAGTAGCACGTGAAATGTTTTTTCATACATCACACCTGTTACTTGCCTTAAGAATCATGCTCCTTTGCTACTTCTCTGCTACGTAAGGAAGGTCCTTACATCGCAGATCATTCGGATATCATCGTATAACATCCAGGACTCACAACGCTAGAAAAGAGTAAACGGGTAAAAATAAATAATAGTATTTATTTAGTCGTGTTAGAAAGAGCAAAATATAGTTTACTAATTCGTCGCTATACGAACGGGTCGCACGCGTCACTATGGAAGGTAGAAACTAAGGAATACCATCTTGTATGGGGGATTAGTCAAAAATGTGTCCACTTGTAAACAGCAAATTATTGGAACGAAGTTCCTTATCGCGCGTTGCGAAAGGGGGCTAGACGGAAAAAATTACTACCGACACAACAAAGTTGTAACGACACAACATAAAACAAAGTCGCTTTTTCTGTCCCTATATCCCTATTTATGCTTAAATCTTTAAAACTACGCAACGGATATTGATGCCATTTTTTTTTATAGATAGATTGATTCAAGAGGAAGGTTTATATGTATAATATATGCATAATGTAGTAGAGAAACACTGATAATTTTAGAGGTTTCTAATGTGATGTCGTAAATAAACACATTATTTTGCGCTTACATTGCAAACGCTGGCTGAACCCTACGAAATAGATCAAAATAAAGTACTACAGTATTATACAGCTTAAAAGGCCTACAAAAAAGTCCGCGATGGTATATATCTATCTCTTAAAGATAACATACTATATCCATTTTAATACTTTAAAAAATGTTCTATTATAAAACGATAATTGAAAAGCTATTTACACAAATACTGTATTACTCCTTATCATTTTAAATACATTAGTTGGCTTGAGCATTTCATGAAGATAATTTTTTTCCTTCAGACCATGCAAATTAAATCAATACCTTAATGCGCAACGAAATTATTTTCGCCCGTGAACGGGCCGCGTGGCCGGCTCGCGTTCGAGCTCGGGGCCCAAAAGTTTTGGTAGTCTAGTGGAATTGTATATCCTATCCCTGCTAATATATAAATGTGAATGTAAGTTTGTTTGTTACGCTTTCACGCTAAAACTACTCAACCGATCATCATGAAACATTGTACACATATTCTTGGAGGTATTAAAAGTAACATAGGATACTTTTTATTAAAAAAAAATCAAAATTTTTATATAAAAATAAAAAAATTGTTTGTCAAAAAATCTCAAAATCTAGCTTCTTCAACGCCATCTAGCAGTCCAGTAATGAAGTTCCAACCCTGAGTATTGTAATACCGTTGCACTGTATTACCGACGGTCAAAAATAAAAATAGGGGATCAAAAACTTAAGGAAAGTAACCTTTTACGCGGGCGAAGCCGCGGGCAGAAGCTAGTTATTAATATTATAAACGTGAAAGTTTGTAATAATGTATGGATGTGAACATGTTTGTTGCTCTTTCACGTAAAAACTACTGAATGGATTTTGATGAAACTTTATAGTAATATAGCTTGCACATCAGAATAACACATAGGCTATAATTTATAAAGATATTTTGCAAATTGGCTAAAATATAATGATAAAAATCGCTTAAGGCAGAAAAAAATTATATAATTAAAATAGAACTTCGTTCCATCCGGGTGTCCCTTGACACCTGTCGTTTTATTGTTCGAACACTCACCGAAATAGCGCTAGTGTAGCAAGTGGAAATGATATGAACGTAGCAGTAATAAGCAGAGTGAAGTGTGCTGAGTTACGTAGTCAACTGTGATTTGATAAATAATAACCTATGAACCTATGAAATTTGTGGCGCTCTTTTTAAAATGCTTCCACTTGCTACTATAGCGCCACCATGCCACCTTAATTTGCTCCCGTTCTTTGGACACTTCTTAATACACTGAGATGTTACTCCTTACTCTATTCTTCATGCGCGTAACATAATTTAAACTTTGACCTTGATTATCTTAGATGAGAATTTCAAAATTGAACTTTAAATTTGGTGAATTAACTACTTTGCAATGATTTGTAGCAGATCGCAAAATTATTAGTTTGTTTATGAAATAAATTTTACTTGTCGCATAATTCATATTGTTGTGTCATTAAACATAAATCATTCAGCATTTGTAATAGCAAACGTGAAACGTATAGTGTGACAAAATATCATTGGGTATGAAATTTTACATGTGTAGTCACAGTGAAAAAAAAAAGATAATTTCACCAAATGAAAATGAAATAAACTTTAAAAAAAAAATGTAAACCGACTTTAAAATAAGATCAGCCAGAAACCATACTTTAAATAAGTAAACACAAAAAAAAAACGAAAAATAAGATGAACTATTTCATTCTTGTCTAGTTCTGTATTAATTTTTATAAAATATAATTACAATGTATGCTAGAAATCCACTAACACGATTTGAAGTCGGTGCCACTGACACTATTGGCACAAAAGTGAAAGACAGTGACGGGTTAGTTGACATAGCGCTTGTGTCAACCATATATCAGGCAACGAAAGGTTACGGGATAATGAACGGAAAATGCTTTCGCTAATCTTCTGTTGGGCGATTACGATATATAAACACCAGGATACTTTACAGAGCCTTAAACAAAGCTGTCATTGATTTAGGCAAAAATAAAATTGCCAATGATCAGTTTTATATTGCACTGAGTTGTGTAAAGACTTTAGGGGGACAGCTTTTTGCGACTTAGGGTCTAAATAAACTACTCAAATCAAAATACTATACCAGGAGAAAGCGTAAGCCAAAGAATAAGACGGTACTAAATAGGTACGTATTTAAATTAGAAAATTTTGATACAATTATCCAATACGGCTGGACAGCGTTTAGGAAACTTAAGAGGATCATCTCACCTAATATATCTCAGTGCCTGAAGGCACAAGTCTATGAACAGTGATGATTTATGACATGAAAATGTGGTCCCTAAATGTGGGTCTCGTAACAAAACTCAAAGCCGCTCAGCGTACTATGGAACGGGGTATACTCGCTCGTTTCTGTGCGAGATAGGATTCGAAATACGCTAATCCACAGAACAACGGGTGTAATCGACATATCACGAAAAATTAGCACACTAAGAGTAAATGGGCAGGCCACATCGCTCAACGAACTGATAATTGCTGGAGAATAAAAGTTTGGCAATTTGTGGCGAAATATGAGAGAACCTTAAGTCCAGATGATGATACATATTTACAACAGTTCGACTTTGAGAGAGGTGAATTGAAAAAGGTCCATCCTTCCAGCTTGGTATGTTATTTTCTACCTACGTAACAAAGATCATATATCGGCAACATAAAGAATTACCTAACTCCTAATCATTATGGAGTAGTACCTTACATTATCAGCTTACGTGATTAACTTGAAAGAATACAGTTAAAGGTCTATGCGTGCATATGATATTGAAAGAATTGTCCTCCAACTCCTAACCGCTAAGGAGATGTACCTTCCATCACCAGCTCATCTAAATGAGATTATCAGTGCCAGATGAAAATAGTTGAATAGCTTTGGAAAATATATGAGACACGTAATATGTGCCTATAAAATTTGAAGGTTGCCCTCGATTTCCATGAATTTCCATCATCAGGTCATGATTTGGTGACAATGAGACCACATCGGGAGTTAACTTGAAAGAATACAGTTAAAGGTCTATGCGTGCGTATGATATTAAAAGAATTTATCCTCCAACTCCTAACCGCTAAGGAGATGTACCTTCCATCACCAGCTCATCTAAATGAAATGTTCACTGCCACATGCAAATATTTGAATAGCTTTGAAAAATACATGAGACACGTAATATATGCCTATAAAATTTAAGGGTTGCCTTCGATTTCCAAGAATTACCATCATCAGATCATGATTTGGTGACAATGGGACCACCTCGGGAGTTAGCTTGAAAGAATACAGCTAAAGGTCTATGCGTGCGTATGATATTGAAAGAATTATCCTCCAACTCCTAACCGTTAAGGAGATGTACCTTCCATCATCAACTCACCTAAATGAGTATATCACTGTCAGATGCAAATATTAGAAGAGCTTTTGAAAATATATGATACACGTAATATGTGCCTATAAAATTTGAGGGTTGCCCTCGATTTCCATGACTTCCTATCATCAGATCATGACTTGGTGACAATGGGACCACCTCCGGAGTAAACCCATTAGAAAAAATAAATTGAAAATCGACCCACAGTTGACAAAAATATCGCTGAACATACATAAAAAAAATACATACAAGAAACATAGACCCTCCTCCTTTTTGAAGTCGGTTAAAAAAATACATATAATGAAACAGAACCTCCTCCTTTTTGAAGTCGGTTAATAATGAAACATAGAACCTCCTCCTTTTTGAAGTCGGTTAAAAATAGCAATCAATGGTAGTTTTCCAATTACAGAGCATTATGCGACTCAGTGGCGCACAATGCCGAATTATGCTGATGCTTAATTGGAACGTGAATTAGTTTTTAAATGCACCAGCAGAGTGCGCTAAGTTCAGCGTTAAAAAAAAAAATCTCAGAGTTAGCAATAACCTAATTAATCTGGAAATAAAGTGGTATACATAATAATTGGTTGAAAACTATTTACGGTTATTTTGAGTAATTTAGATTTTGATTATTTAATAAACATTTTTTTGTTTTGAGTATATTTTTCAAATGAGTTTTAAAAGAATTAAATACTTTTTAATTGAATCATCTTACCCAGATGATAGTGATGATTTAAAAGTTTTTTCACCAATAAATAATATTACTAACGATAATATAAATAAAGCATTTCGATCAATATGTCAAATTAAAGAAAAATAAATGAGCCGTCATGGGACGCCTGGCAGATGTGAAACATCGTGTGTGTACAAGTAATATGCATAAAAGATAATATTATTACAGGAATTAAATATAGCCTAATGAAAAAATGAAGTATTACGAATTTCTTACAGAAAATGGTAATTTTATTTAATAAACATTTATTTACATGTGATATAAAAATTCGATATTAATATTAATTTAAAATATTTAAATTGTGGCCACTTGATGGCCACAATTTAAATATTGATCCCTGTGATGATTGTTGGGAACTGAAATATTTAAAAAAATATGATATTAAAATACACAAGAAAAAAAAAAAATTTGAGTGTGGCTTCAATATACTCATGAACTCAAATCTTAGTTAATTATTGCAATATATGACTAAAGATTTGCAAATTAAAAATTTTATTAATAAATTTTTCCATA
Organism: Lymantria monacha; assembly: GCA_905163515.2. NCBI lineage: Eukaryota > Metazoa > Arthropoda > Insecta > Lepidoptera > Erebidae > Lymantria > Lymantria monacha. Next base: position 17,502,032 of record LR991094.1, on the reverse strand, counting down.
TTAATTCCTTCATGAATAATAAAAAAATAATGAATTGAAGATAATATTAATATAATTTATATAATTACTAATATGATTAATCTGAATATAATTAATTAAATATCGTCGAACTGAGTGAGAAGCCACACCGTACACTCTACTACATATAATATATATATATATATATATATATATATATATATATATATATATTTAAATCGCTGAAGTGTTGTTGCGTCTTTTCAAAGTCGAATCCTGTAGCGTCCACCATTGTCAATGGGATTCCAATAGTTAATCGTGCGAATATTGTTACATTGCTGTCATATGAATTCCATTATCGACGAGAAATTTTAATTAAACACGAAATGAAAATATTCAATTTGGAATAATTCTCGCTGGTTTGTGGTGTCCGTTCATGATGGAAATCATGCGACACTTTGTATATTTCTTAGTTATCAATACATTTCTTCGATTTTCCTAAATCCGTCTAAATATATGGGTATATCGCTTCCGTATATTATCATGAATATTATCCTGTATTCATTCTATGCACTTTATTAATTCAATTACTTCCTACTACGTTTGAGGTTATATTGATACCGAATATTTATGTCTGTATATGTATGTAGTTAATCTATAGCGTACCTTATACACAGAATTACCAAGAAGTATTCGTTGAAGGTCATACAGGTACGCACCGACTTCGGCATACTCCGACGACGAGGTGTTACGCGTCTCTCCCAATTCTGTGCAGGTACTTACCGAAGACCCCGTGTCCGGGAAGCACCTGCGCCACCCTGAAACTTAGGCTGCCGTGCCATCTGTTGATCCAGCGGTGGAAATGCGGCGCAACCACCTCTACAGTCCCCCCCGCCTTGCTACGGGGGACTGCAGTTCTTCTCTCCACCGCTGGATGACTCCCCTTCGGGCCTCTTCTAATGCTCTGCCCGGTCCTCTTATGGAGACTTGCTCGCCGTCGGCCCGTGTCGCAACGCGGATTCGGTAAGCCTCCGCCAGAGCCTCAGCCACTAACGATTAAGGTGGGTCGCCCGGTAACAACGTCGCCGCGGTCCAGGAAACCGTACGGTAGCCCCTACTAACCCTCACCGCCATGACTCTCTGCAGTGTTCGCAAAAGGGCTCTGTTGCGGGTGGTGAGGGAATCCGCCCAAATAGGGGCTCCATACAGCGCCATGGAGCGCACGACTCCGGCGTATAAACACCGGCAGGACGACCCGGGACCGCCAGTGTTTGGCAGAAGCCTACCCAACAGCGCGGCCGTCTTGACGAGCCTTGGGACGAGCTGGGCAATGTGTGACCCAAAATTCCATCTAGACACATCAAGGTTACATCAAGGTGCAGGCCCAGATATCTCATCTGAGCCCGCACTGGCACGGCAACCCCAGACACACCGATGTGTGCCCCTCGGGGAGGACCTCGATTCGGGCCATGAAATAGGAGGGCCTCGGTTTTCTCCGCCAAGACCCTCAGGCCCAACATGCCGATCCGGCCCACGACGAGCGCAACTCCCTCCTCTACCAATCGGGCAGCTCCCCGGAAGTCAGGCCTCCTCGCCGTGACGAGGGTATCATCCGCATAGTAGATGACCTCCATCCCGAGGAAAAGCCGACCCCGTAAAAGCCAGTCGAATCCGACGTTCCACTGAGTCGAACCGAGGACCGAGCCCTGTGGGACGCCGCACTCCACCCGATGGTGACGTATGCGCCCGTCACCCCCCTCCCAGAGCACGTGCCTTTCCTCGAGGTACGCCTCTAACAGCCTTCGGAGATACGGAGGCACTCCATGCTACCGAAATGCCTCCTTCAATGTTTCGTATAAAAGATTGTTGAAGGCGTTCTTGATGTCGAGCGAGACCGCCCGAAGAACCTCCTTTTGGGCCACCGCTTCGGTGGCCAGAGAGATGCATTGATTGTTGACCGGCCGCCCCTGGCCGTATTGACATTCTGACAGTCCCGGCCCGACTTCCTCGAGGTGCTGTACGTGACGGTCCATAAGCACCTTCTCGAACAATTTAGCCGTCTCGTCCAGCAGCACCAGTGGTCTGTACGCAGAAGGGGAGTCAACTGCTCGACCCTCCTTCCGCAGCAAGCACACTCTGCCAGCCTTCCATTGCTTCGGGAACTGCCCGGACCTCGAACACATGTTGAGCAGTTCCCCGAGTTCACTCAAGGTATTCTGCGGCGATACCGAGCACAAGCCCCGGGACGCCGTCCGGGCCAGGCGCTTTCCTTTTCCCGTGAAGGGCCACTTCCATTTGTCGGTCGGTGATGGGTGGAAATGTGGTCTCCACTTCCATCACCGACCGAGGAACTATTCGAGGGGGAACATGTCCCATAGAACGCGAGAACAGCTCCCCCATTATCCCCGACAGGAAACCCGAGTCCATCGAATTCGATGATGGGAGCGCCACAGGCACACAGTTTGTTCCGCGCCCGCTGATATGGGCGCCCCCACAGGTCCCGGTCGAGGCCTGCACGTAGCTCCTCACGAGCCCTCTCCTTCGCCTGGCTGATGGCCAGCTGCAAAGTCTTCTTCCTCGTCTTGTATTCTTCTCGCAGCTGATCCTCAAGGACGTCGTCCCGGTCAACTCTCTGACGATATCGAACGTAGGCACGCCGCGCCCGGTTAGAAGCCACCGAAGATTCGCAATCTCAGGTGACCACTAGTACATCTGACGGCGCAGCGACCTCCACCGAGCCCTTGGCGTCGCCGCATCGCAGATTGCCTCAAGGGGACTTCTCATTTGACCTGCAAGCCCCTCTATATCTGTGGATAACTGTCCCGTCCTGCCCCAACGCTGTGCTATGGCAGACCGAGCCATTTCCAGGTCGAGTTGACCAATGGCTCATTTTGGGAGGCTACTCCTTCTTGCACGCCGGGGCTCTGGTGGTCTCCGAAGAGCACAGATCTCGAACCGCACATAGCGGTGATCCGAGAGGGTCCCCACCGCTTCTTCCAATCTCCAGTCATTCACTTCGCAAGCGACAGCAGGGCTGGCGAACGTTAGGTCCACCACGGACCCACCCCGATGTCGCACGCAAGTGTGGACCGTCCCCCTATTAAGGTGGGACAGACCGAACAGCAGGGACCACTGCTCGACGACTGCGCCCCTAGCGTTTGTGGCAGGATTCCCGCATGTGCGAGACTTCGCGTTAAAGTCACCGAGGACCACAATTTTCCTCGGCGACTGACGGCGGACCGCGGCACTGACGGAGTCCAAGAATAATTAGAACTCAGCCAGATCGCAGATGGGGGAGAAATAGATACCGATGATAGCGAAGTCTCGCCACCCTACCACAACATAACCATTGCCCTCTCCAGTGCAGAGAGGGGAGGGCCGGAACATCCTCTGGACAGAACAGCCACATCTTCGTTATTGTCCCCACCCAATTGGGTGAGTGAGGAACAAAATAGGGCTCGCAGGCCACCACCAGGTGATTCGCTCTGGGAGCTTGAAGCGGAGGTCCAGGTAGAAGCCTACCGGCTTCGTGCCACGGCGCGAGCCTAGAGTGAGCAGATCTCTGACAGAGAACTGGACAGAGTGATGGTGACGGCCTGGGGAACCTTGATCCAGCGATGAAAGGTAGATAGAATCCTCCGTAACAGGAAGACAAACAGTGGAGGCTGATGGCCCACATCTATATCGCTGGATCAATAGACGACATCATGTTTATTCCTGCATTAGTATTTTGTGTGACGCAATTAAATCACTAATTAAAATTGATAAAACTTATTAATTTCTATACAGAAACAACATTATCGACATGATCAATTTAAAAAAAAACATCGAATATACGCTAATTAATATAGACCATAAAAAAATTAAAAAAAGCAAATAACGACAATCACGCAGTATCGATTTTTTTTTTGCTAACTCCGCCCCCTCACTCCTGTAATCCCCGCGATGCCCTTTGCACGGTGCCATTTTGTGTGACGCAATTAAACTACTAATTAAAATCGATAAAAACTTTTAAATTTATATACAGAAGCAACATTATCGACATAATGTCTGTGACCAAAATAGTGAATATACGCTAATAATATACGCCGCGCTGAGGCGGCCTCCCGAACTTGCGCGGTATAGTGCAGAACTAAATAATACGGCAAAAATCACCCCAGTGACAAAATGGACTCCACGCCAATATTTCACCCATGCATTGTATCAACCATTTGGCTGCCTCTGGCTGAATTTGAGAGCTGGGCAATCGTGCGTCCGTATAAATGATGCAACAAGTGACTTGGATGCAACATCATCGGTAAAAAGCGCCATGTATGACGCAACATCACTTTGGGGATGTATATATATATATATATATATATATATATATATGTATACCTCAGTATAGCGTGGCGACCCGTCGCCACACCGTGCACTCTACTACGCATAAAATATATATATGTATACCTTAGTATAGCGTGGCGACCCGTCGCCACGGCAAGCGTCGCCACGTCAACAATTCGGTTTACAAGTGAGCCTATAGATGTTTCACATCAAAAACAATTGTTAATTTTCAGTCACTAAGTTGGTATCGATTGCACGCATCAGACGAAAGCAGTACTTTTAAGAGTGCTCGATTGTGCGAAGCGTTGCTGTAGTTGGAACATTCACCGTAAGCATTATGCCGCATAATGCGCTCTAGTGCTGTAATTGGAGAACTACCAATTTCATGTCTATTCCTATCTGTGGTAGTATTATATCTCAGCAGTAGTCTGTAATTGCCATTTCAAAAAAAGAATTCTAACCTCTCATTTATTTTTCTTGATTATTTTCTGTAAATGTAATTTTCTGCTTTTTTTGTGAAATGTTATTTAAAATATTTACTCTACTGTATATAAATAATAGTAGTAGAGTCTGAGCATGTATGATATGATATAATATGTTTATTCGAATAATATTAGGCAGATACTTAACATTTGATCAGCAAGTGTATAATTATAATAATAAGTATTATATTTAATGAAAATAATGTTTCGAAAAGTTGCTCTTGGAATATCAGGAGGTGTAGATAGTGCCGTTGCAGCTATTCTTCTCAAACGAGCTGGTAAGTAACTACAGTGCATGATAACTGTTCAGTAAATCACTTACAATAACAAAACATTTATATTTGTACTTTTCTGGCACTCTGTTCTCTCTGCCTACCCTGCAAGGGATATGGCGTGATGATATGTATGTATGTATTTATATTTGTAGGATATCAAGTGGAAGGTGTATTTATGAGAAATTGGGACAGCAATTATGAAAGTGGTTTTTGTGCTGATGAAAAGGATTTTGAAGATGCGTCATTTGTGTGCCGTAAGCTAGATATTTCATTGCATAGAGCTTACTTCATAAAGGAATATTGGAATGAAGTTTTCACTGTATTGCTTAGGGAATATGAAACTGGATTGACACCAAACCCCGACATATTATGCAATAGGTACATAAAATTTGATAGTTTTTTCCAACATTGCAGGAACAATTTAGGAATAGATGCTATTGCTACTGGCCATTATGCAAATACATCCTTTGGGCCATTTTTGGAGCAATACAATGATAGTGAAGGTAAAAATAACTTTTTAATATAATGTGATATTTACACCTTCCATGTATCTATACAGACCAGAAATATTAACTCTACTTAAATATTAATCTACCTACTATTTAGTTTTAAATTTCTTATGTTCACATTCATCTTCATAATCATTCCGGCTCATATAGGTCTCTCTCTGGGCTTGAATCTCCTCCACAATATTGTGGAAAATGACCTACTAAACCATACTGGTCAGATGTATTGGTACAGGGTTTTATTTCAAGTTTTGCACACCTTACATAGATGTTATATTATATCCCTTAGTCGTCTTTTATGACAACCATGGGCAGGATAAGTTCTAGTGACTTGTATTCTTACTCTGTTACCAGACAGATTATACATTAGATTCTAATTTGTTATATAATTTCAGGTGTTAGATTATTACAGCCTAAAGACAAATTTAAAGATCAAACATTTTTTTTGTCACAAGTGAAGCAATTTTCATTGAGGAAATGTATGTTTCCTCTTGCAAATCTTTTAAAATATGAAGTTAGAGAAATAGCTAAAACAGAAGGATTATTAAATGTTGCCAGCAAAAAGGATAGTACTGGAATATGTTTTATAGGAAAAAATAAATTCCAAAATTTTATTGAGGATGTAAGTGCATATCATTATCTATACAAATTCAATTTATCGAATGATTACATAATTATTTATTATTGTCTTTTTTTTAGTACATTGAAGCCAAAAAGGGTCTATTTATTGATATAGATACAGGAAAAGCAGTGGGAGAACACAGTGGACTCCACAAATGGACTATTGGTCAAAGAACTCATGTGCCTGGCTACAGAGATGCTTACTTTGTATACAAAAAAGATACAGATACTAATAATATTTTTGTGGTAATATTTTGTCACACTGTTTACTTACAATTGTTGTTCAAGCCAGATATACTTCAATTTGTGAAATTAATTTCAATAGTGTTTACTGAATTTATATACACTTGATATGTCTACATATTTATAGACCTGATAATAGATTAGGATATTAAAGATTATCTTTATATTTTAACTTTAAAAATAATATGTGAATTAAGAAGAATACAGGTGCCACACATAATATATCATCATCACAGCCCATAAATGTCCCACTGTTGGGCTCGGGCCTCCTCCGCAATGGGAGGGAAATTAACCTACTATACCGCGCTGGTCAGACGTGTTGGTATAGGGTTTTGTTTCGATATTCCTTCTCTCGCATAGATGTTTTATGCTGTTTATATCCCTTAGTCGTCTCGTATCGATCGATCAATCGATCACCCATGGGTAAGATATGGGGTGGTAAATAGTATTCTTACTGCGTCACCACACGGAAGATAGGACACATAATATATATTAATTAGAAATTACCACCAAGTGCTTTACCATTTTAGATACTGGTAACCATCTAATAAGATGAGAACAAACCCCTTCTCCAACTGTTGGAGATGTTTTACCACATCATCTATATAATTACCTACTTGTGTTAGTACCTACTAAAATTGATAAACAGTGGGTAGGATATATAATAAGATGAAATCATCTTATGCTAATCCCTGTTATTACCCACTCACCACGCAGAAATACAGACTATGTATGGGTGCTGTATAACAATCCATTAATGACTTTGTCTAATCTAATATACTTTCTATTTACAACTTTTTAAGATCAGTTATTCATTTGATCATTCATTTTCCTAGTTATTAAAACTTATCTAAAATTTATATTCTCTTCCAATGTTACAGGTTGCTGGCACTGAACATCCTGCATTGTGGAATAACATATGCTTCACCAAAACTCCACATTGGATCAATGAGGAACCTCCAGATTTAGTCAATAATCATGTATTGAATTGCCATTTTAGATTTCAACACACAAAACCCCCAACGCCATGTAGAGTTGTCAAAAACTCTGAAGGCCTTACTATCATATTAGAAAATAAATTACGAGCTCTCACTGAAGGTCAATATGGAGTTTTATACAAAGATGGAGAATGTTTTGGGGGTGCTAAAATCATAAATATCTGTCATAATGTAGTATATTAGTTAAATTGTTTTAATAAAATAGGGATATTTGCTGTTGTTATAAATTGAGTTTAATATTAAATATGATAGTGATTTTTCATTATTATATCTATCGACTTTCACATAGGCATTGGCAATACCCAAGGTATGTTCCAATTTGAGAAGTCCCTATAAAGGGAGGATAATACCGTACTTTTATAGCCGCTTGCTAACCAGACCGTTTAGTGTGTAAGTGAATGGGCTCCCAAACAATGTTTCGGCTCAGCGGCCTAACCTAGCCGGAGCTGCGTAAGTTAGCCGGGAGCGTGTGTACAGATTGTACATTCCCAGCTTCCTACCTCGTAAGGCACGTATGACTTGAGGTCGCATGGTGTGTCTGTGGTTAAGAGATAAGCTCAGGTACTTTACCACTTACAATCCTGATTATCTCCTAACCTTAGAGTTGTAGCGGTGGTGGAGTTTTACCTTGTCGTTCTTCTAAACGTTTATAGCCTGGATTTCGCGTTCACCGACAGTTGCCACTTGACAAGCCTACCGGAACTGTGGGTTTAAAGTACCTTTGGTACAACATGATGCGCTGTGATGCTTGTCAGCAAACAACGAAAGCTCAGCTTCTGGGGTCGTTGGTATATTCGTCGTGAAAGTGGGTCAATAAAACCAGCGATAGGCAGCAGTCCTACGGGAAGCCTGCAGATGTGGAACGGTATAATGAAGTTTCACCCACCTTGAATACCCTGGGTTGAAAAAATGTAGTCATCACCTTAACAATATCGTATATACTACTGGGGGTCGATATTTGTGACACCTTATACAGCCGATTGGCCTGGAATACGCAGTAGAGTTTTCTCCATATCGAGATGTACTACGTTACATTCGGCATGCTCGAGTTTTTTACTCACTACCCGAAGCTCCACCTTTCAATAAGCGATAACAGATTATTGAATCTAAATACAATATATTTTATTTCGTTACATTGCTATGAGGCATTATTCTAGGCCAAACCGAAGCCGGTGTTTATCGTTAAAGTTTTATCGTCAACAAGTCTGTAGATAATATGGAGGAGGATAGTGTACTATAAACTGAATGACAAAACCAAAAGTCCTATAAGCACAGAGCTCGATGCACTGGAGGTAAATATTTGCAGGAACAAGGTTCTCAAACAAGGGTTCAAAAGTTCTAGAAAACCATATCAAAAACTAGCTTTCTCAAGTGCTCAACTCATGCATCTCATCGGTCATGGGCCTCCTTCAAATAAAGGAAATGAGAAATTAACCCACTACATCATGCTGGTCAGACGGCCCTGTGCAAAAGTCTTATTAGCTGGCACCAATTTTTGGGTAGGTGTTTGAGACAAGCTGAAAACTTGCCACATAACGCTCCTATTATGCCCCTATACGGAATAGCAGACCTGGCTGGTGAGTAGCGAGGCTAAAACACCACACCTACACCAAAATATTTTTTTTATTCCCAAAAATATATTTGATGCAATATGCATTTTTTTATATGTTGCAGTGTAATGTTTAATGAATACAAAAAAAAAATAATGATGATGATTTAGTCGGCGCTTTAACATTGCCAGATACGCAAAAATATTTTCAAAAAATTATAAAAATGGATTTGAGGCAGCTTGAAATTTTAATAGAGTTTTATTTATAACTAAAATATATTATTTTTCATTTTCAAAAATACATATTTTGGTGGGACTTTCTACCTGCCAGGTGATCTAACAAATTATAGATAGGTACGAGTCTGTAGCGCTATAGCAAGCTATAGAATGGCACAGAATTTGCTGCAGGGCCTTTTTTCCTTTGCTTATTGGAACGGACAAATAGAAAAAAAAATATCTATGGTCTGGAGTTTTGGCGCAAATATGGAAATGTCATATCACGCTCTTATATTCATTTCTTTTGTGTTTTGCAGTGTTATATTGAATAATTTTGCTGGTATTTTATGGAATATGATACAGTTAAAATGCTAAAGTATAGTGCATATGGTTTAATAGTGGTAATATAATACGTGTATTTCCATATTTTGCCAATATTCCCAAAAATAATCTGATTTGGTTATCAGCACCCGGTTAATGGTAACGATTTGACTTACTGACGGACAATGACGATTAAGACTATACAATATGAAAAAGTATTAAATAATATATGAAAAACAAAATAAGCCTTGGCTGTATGGGCTTCAATTCTTTTGCCTGTCGGAACGGACCAACAAAACAAAAAAAAATTTCTGTGATGATTTGACATTATTGTTGTTGAATGAAAATTCATTTCAGGCGGCTTGTGGTGTAATAAATAATAATAATCTAAGTAAAATATTTATACATTCAATATGTCGAATATCAACCTACAATGTCTTTTAGGAATACAGTGCAATGATTTCGTTATGATAGCAGCCGATCAAAGCACCAGCCACAGTATTATGGTTATGAAAGATGGTGAGCTTGTCGTTTTTATTATAAGTATTCCAGAACTGCTATTGGTATTTTTATGTTTTATTATTATCGTTTTTGTGCAGACGAAGAGAAGATTTATAAAATATCCGACAAATTGGTAATGGGTATTATTGGTGACCTGGGAGACACAACTCAGTTTGCTGAATACATTGCAAAGAACATTCAGCTATACAAAATGCGCAATGGTTATGAATTGGGACCTACCGCTGCTGCGAATTTCACACGCAGGAATCTTGCAGAGTATCTAAGAAGTAGTGTAAGTATATTGAATAATGTTAACCGTGATACCTTGCATCATGTCTATGACCAATATTAGCCACAGACCTTTAGAATGTGAGAGAAATGTATAAACTTAACACCAAAATTATTAGTAGCATAACTTAGGATTTATAATCGGTTATTTTTAAATCTATACAATCATCCACATTAAATGCAAATTGTATGGTAGCGATGGCTTCATTAGTGTAGTCTTGAGTGATTAATGTATTCATTGATCTCATAGGATTAATGGGAACACATAACAGCTGCTGGTTGCATGATTGTGCCAATACAGTATATTTTTGCTGGGTGATAAGTATTAAAGAATTTTCTTTATTCTGCTCAGCCTGTCTTATAGCTGAGCATGAACAACCTTCACATTTGTATAATTATATTATCCATACTGGTAAGACTGATTGAAACACTTTGTCAATGAATATCTATTCATATTTTCTCTATATCCACTACATCTGAATGGACTAGTAAAGATTAATTACTAAGCTGTAAGTGGGCTAAGAAAGACCTGGCTGTTGTAACTCATTAACAATTCATAACTTTAGTTGTTTTATTTATAGACTCCCTACTTTGTGAATCTACTTATGGGTGGCTATGATAAGGAAAACGGTCCTGAATTGTATTTTATGGACTATTTAGCATCCAGTGTGAAGGTGCCTTTTGCTGCACATGGGTTTGGTGGATATCTTAGCTTGAGTATCATGGACCGTTATCACAAGAAAGGTAAATATTTAATATTATTTTTCAGTAATTTATTTCAGTTAATATAAGTGTCAAGATTACTAATGGTGATATAGGGTTTATTCCTTTTAGTGTATTTCTGGGCAAGGCACTGAATAGCCTAATAATATAATTATTACTCTTTTATTTAGTTTTAATATCTTATTATGAAAAAAAAACAATGCATTTTTAGATTGAGAATTCAACACCACTATACAAGTTTTAGTTGTTCTTAAAAGGAAATTGTAGTTTTTCTAAATATATCTCTTTATTTCAGATGCAACTGAGGAGGAAGCATATGAAATTTTAAAACAATGTGTTAAAGAAGTCCATAAGAGATTGTTTGTCAGCTTACCTAACTTCCAAGTAACTGTAGTTAACAGAGATGGCATCAAAATCTTGCCTGTCATAAATTCTGCATCTCTCAAGTGATTTGTCATATAAATGATTTTTTATTTAAAATAGTTTTTTATTGATTTCCAACATGCCTACTATAAACACTTTCAGATATAAGCTAAGTGTCTTCTAGTAAAAAAGTCAAGTATGTATCAACTTATGTATAAATTGTTAGGGTGACTATTAGAGGTAAATGTGAATAAGAGAAGTCAAAGAATAGATACAAGTGGCCCTCTCCATATGTGAAGATTCTGAGAATTATAGGGTTTCACCACCCTTCCTCTCTCCAGACCAATTCTAAACCTTGAAACTAAAAACCTAATTCTTACCAAGGTAAGAATTTATGTCGGGATGTCATTGCCCGTTGGGCAGTCCAGTTGGAGAGGCCTCGGTTCGGTGTGCGGACCGTGGAGGCCTTCCGGCCGGTGCTGATGCGGTGGTTGGAACGGCGGCACGGGGTGCTCTCCTTCCGCCTGGTGCAGGTTTTGATGGGGCATGGATGCTTCGCCAAATACCTGCACACGGTCGTTAGGAGGGAGAGTACACCGTCCTGCCACGAGTGCGACGAGGATACGCTGCAGCATACGCTCGAGGCTTGTGCCGCTTGGGCAGAGCAGCGCCGTGAACTCGTCGCAATCATCGGTGCTGACCTGACGCTGCCGACCATTGCCAGGGCGATGCTCGACAGCGTTAGGAACTGGGACGCTGTCGCAGCCTTCTGCGAGGCAGTAGTCTCGTGAAAGGAGGTGGCGGAGCGCGTGCGCAACTCGCGTCGTCGGCGACTGGGGCGGCGTAGGCGCGATTACCTGCGCCTTATGCCGCCCTAGCCGATGCCGCGGGTGACTGGACCGGGGAATTAGTCAGTCACCCGCCGAGAGGCTAACCGCGAGGAAAAGACCGACGTCCTCCCCGAGGGAGGGGATGTCGCTCAAGAAGAGGATACCCCTCGGGGGTATTCCGCCGGCCCGGCCACTGACAAGTTCACGCTGCTCCGGTAACCAGTCCTACGACGAAGGCGAGTTTCATGGGTGGGTTATGGGTATGCGTGCTTACGCCCCTCTGTCGCCCCGGACAGAGTGGTGCGAGAAGGGCCACGACCGTAACCCACCCAACAAAAAGAAGAGGTAAGAATTTAGGCCCTTAGTTTTAAGGTTACATAACCTTTAGTAGGTTAAGAAAAGAAATAATTACATTTAAATTTATTGTAAACCACAATTAAGAGATTTAACTTCAGTTAACTTCAATTGCATTTCACAATTTAAAAAATAATTGGATTAATTTAATTGCTATTGATTTAGTTGGACTAAATACTATAATTGTTTGTTTCTACAATTAATTATTGATTCAATTATGCCCAACACTGCCACTTTTTTTATATTTTTTTTGCTAAAGCAATAATAAGTTTAATTGCATATTCTTCAAAAATTACTGAGCTAAACATTTTAATGACAGATTGGCATCGTATTTTCTCATCACCCTGCTTTTATGTCAATTATTTGGAATCGACACAACATGTACTCCCTGGCCCTGGCTTACAGGAGTTACAATGGTGTCATTGGACGTTACAATATGGAGACCATTGTGGATCCTGATCCACAATGGTCTCCATAAATGACACCGAGGTTTAACCCTCAGGCAGTCCCGGGGTGATTGTAATTGTCTTGGGACTCGCAACAAATTAGAAAAGTTTAAAGAGGAGGAGTGGGCAAGAAAGATTCCACTTCGAACTTGTGAACTTGGATTATTGATAGGACTACACGTACCCAGACTAGTCTGACTAGACAGTATCTAGATGTTGTAGGTGTACTTGTAAAATGTAACAACTACGCTGAAATCAGCGTACCCTAAGCAGTTTCGTTGTGAACAAATGAGACGTGCTAAATGTTATATTAGATTTTGTCATCATTCGAATCACTATGCCAGTTTACGTAATTAAATAAATGTATAAAATACAAAAACTCAGAAAGACACTGGGATTACACAAATAAGTGACAAAATATTAACGACGCCATTCAGTGTTGCCGCGTATACAAAAAAGGTCTCCATGAATGACATTATATGTGACATTACTATTATTGTTTTTTATCATCTCGTCTCATATGCGTCCCACCGTTAGGCTTGAGCCTCGTCCACAATGGGAGGGCAATTGACCCACTATATAGCGCTGTTCAGACGGGTTGGTATAGATTTTTATTTCGAGCTTCTTTCACTTACATTATCTTCTTTTATAATATTAGTTCTTTCTTTTTTAATAGTGATCTTTGTAATATTGTTCAAATGCTCTAATAACAGATGGTAACAGGCAGGACATTGGTAAGGCCGTAACATTTTTTTAGGGCTACTGTACCGTTGCTGCAAATTGTCAATCTATCTGAGCATTTATTAACTTGACCTGTTGAACCTATTATCATATATAATATTTCATACTTAATTTTTTTTATTCATACATAGGTATGTAAAATACAGGGCAATAAAACATAATATTCCAAAAAATATTTGAAACAGCATAGAACATGGCTTTTCATTCTATTTATTATAAATCATATGCCTATATACAGTCGTCAATATTATATTCCATAAGTAATTTAACTACCAGTCTTGCTTCGTTCTGGGCTAGAAGCCATTGGAATATCTTGTCCGTCAAGTTGTGAACTATTGGGATTTTCATTATCACCAATGTTTTCACCTTCATTATCTGATTGATCTCCTAAAACAAAAATAATAGAGAGTATTAGGTAATGTTACATAATTAGCCGTGTATTACTTTTTAAATAAAAAAACAATAATATCGACGGAGGTCAAAACATGACGTCACCGTTATTCTTCGTGTGAATGTCTTATGACGATCAATTGTGATTATGGCGATTATCGCTTGGTCCTTCATCGCACAGATGAACAGCATCACGATTAAGGGGCCGGCGCTTACTTGAGGGGATGGTACAGAAAAGTTTAAAGTAAGAGGAAATGATTATGAATCTTATTTTGCATGCCTTGGCAAACGGGAGCGAGGGAAGGCTGGAGGGCGGGTCAAGGCGCGTGGTGTTGGGTTCATTTCTCTCTTCACTATTACAAATATGCGTAAGCAATGTAAGCATGCTGCGGGTTGTTTAGTCAAGCCGAACCGTCACTCGACGGTCCGATAATAAATTGCAGTGCCATCTATCACAACCACGTCAAATTAACGCTAGCCTTAAGGCAGCAATGAGGTAGCCAAGATTCGTCCCGGAAATGCGAAAATATTTTATGTTAGAATTAAACGCGTACAGATTCGACTATTTCCGTGTAGTGACGGAGTAAGAATACTATTCACCACCCCATATCTTACCCTTAGGTGATCGTACGAGACGACTAAGGAATATAAAACTCATATAACTTCTATGCGAGAGAAGGAAAACTCGAAACAAAACCCTATACCAACACGTCTGACCAGCGCGATATAGTAGGTTAATTTCCCTCCCATTACAGAGGAGGCCCGAGCCCAACAATGGGACGTGTATGGGCTGTGATGATGATGATGAGACTCGACTAATCTTTGTAAAAGCAGATATTATTTTATCTATTATAAAATATTTTCAATTTTTCTGTAGAACTTGTATTTTTAATATTGCTCATCACTAGGTACTAACAATGTAGGTAAGCAGTTGCTGAAACTACTAGGAACTGGGACGCTGTTGCAGCCTTCTGCGAGGCAGTAGTCTCGTGTGGGAAGGAGGTGGCGGAGCGCGCGCGCGACTCGCGTCGTCGCGCGACGCGAGGCGACGACGTGTCGCGGTCGCGAGTAACGGTCAACAGCTGCTGAAGCTGTTGACCGTTCTATCTACAACCACGGACCAATCCGATTAAACTGATCACAAAACTATGACATATTATAAACGTCTTCTGCGGTCTTCTATCCGATTTTTTAAATATCGTGCTTCATATATTTAGGTCACACTTCAGGACGTTTTTACACTCACCGAAAATCGCCTCAGAAATATTTAAACAGCAGACGTCGAACTCATAAAAACTAAGTTCTAGGGATATTCTATTTCGCATTTGAAATATAATGGCAAATACTATGTAATGTATTTGAATACTATGTACCTAATGAGATCAATATTGTGTCTATATGTGAATATCCATAAGTGGAGCAAACGTCCATTCAATCTTGGCCGCCTCTTTTAGAGCAGTAACTTGAATAGTCGGAACATAGCAGTGTGAGATATGGTGACGAGATCTTTTTCGCCACCGTATATTTTTGATATCTTGTTACAAAGCACTCGCGTAATTTAAATTGTATGCGTTTGGACTACACTGTAAAAAATGAGAAACTGGTAGTAGTAGCGACGAAGATTTCTTGTGCAGAAAACATGTACAGCCGACTCTCGGTTTGGTACCCGTCAGCATAAATTTATGTGTGTGTTACACCTCTGTCTACTACCATGGTGATAAATAATGACATTTAAAACAATACCTTTCTTGTCTGGCGGCAAATCTTCAGTTCTATTGGCAACTTGAAAGTGATATTCAAGTTCATCAAAGTCGAAAACTTGGTCTGTTGGTAATAGGCATGGTAAATATGCAGGAAATGTGGGTTTGCAAGCAATCACTGAAAACATAGAAATTTATTTTTAAAATATTAAAAAAATTAAAGCACATTTTACGTATTTTTCTTAGGCTACGCTTTTCTTTTTATTGGTTAACCCCTCACGCGCCAGACTTTGGGGTGCTCTCGAGTGCCCCGCGCTTTGTTTTATTGAAAAATGTTCAGTGAATTTTATGGTTTTACCTAAACTGTTATTGTTGCTATATTACAAGGAAATGTCAAATACAGTGCTAAAAACAAATGCCTAATTGTAGAACGTTAAATTGGGCCAAACCTGCGTCCTAAAAAAGCGTTGAGCAATTTTTTTTTGGGTCAAACGGTGTCCCAAAATCGCGTGAGGGATTAAAAGGTAAAATAATTAGGTTCCTATAGATTGGCAAGAATTTTGCATACATACAATAGGCAGGATACCATGTGATGATACAGGAAGAATACAATTCACCACCTTTCACCTTATCTTGTCTGTAGGTGTTGTAATATGTAGATAACATCTAAGTATGAGAAGGAAAACTCGAAATGAAACCCTATGCCAACCCAACTGACCAACATGGTCCAATATTTCCTCTTACAGTTGAGGAGGCACAAGCTGAGCGAGACATATGAGCTGAGATGAATAAACAAATGAGTAATGGCTGCTTTCAGAGGCGACACCGGCCAGGATGACATTGATGGTTAGATTCAAGCCTATACCTTTGGCTTGACTCAACAGTGGTTGTCCAACAACATAATGCTTCTTTTAATATAATTATTAAACTTACAATGTTTCTATCAAATTCAGACAGTTTGTCCCATTTAATTTTTATTGAGATATCACTATATTAGTCTCTAATCAAAATGCTAGAATATATCTACTTTATAATATCTTGTGTATGTGTATCACATGGTAAGGACATTGTACAAAATTTCATTACTATGTTCTTTAATAACATACATACATACATATCATCAGGCCATATCCCTTGCAGGGTAGGCAGAAGAGAACAGAGTACCAGAGAACTCTATCTTTGTATACTTCACTCGCTTCCTCAACATTCATAATACTCTTCATGCATGCTCGCCGTTTTCGGAGACTCTTGACTCCACCTTCCTTCAGTACATGACTGATCTGGTCTAGGTAGGTTAGTCTCGGTCTCCCCCGGTACCTAAATCCTTCCACTTTCGCATTGTATATCTTCTTAACCAGACGTTCGTTCGGCATTCTTTCCACATGTCCGAACCATCGGAGCATTCCCTTTCGCATCTTTACACCAATACTCTCTTTCATACCTACTCGCTCTCTTACGTCGTCGTTACGAATGCGGTCGGTCAGCCTTACTCCACAGATTTTCCGCAGAGATCGCATTTCGACCGCATTAATTGGAACAAAGTTCCTTATCGCGCGTTGCGAAAGGGGGCTAGACGGAAAAAATTAAGACCAAAAGTTGTCACGACACAACAAAGTTGTAACAACACAACATAAAACAAAGTCGCTTTCTCTGTCCCTATATCCCTAATTATGCTTAAATCTTTAAAACTACGCAACGGATATTGATGCGGTTTTTTTTATAGATAGAGTGATTCAAGAAGAAGGTTTATATGTATAATATATGCATAATGTAGTAGAGAAACACTGATCATTTTAGAGGTTTCTAATGTGATGTCGTAAATAAACACATTATTTTGCGCTTACATTGCAAACGCTGACTGAACCCTACGAAATAGATCAAAATAAAGTACTA
Source organism: Lymantria monacha (assembly GCA_905163515.2). Taxonomy (NCBI): domain Eukaryota; kingdom Metazoa; phylum Arthropoda; class Insecta; order Lepidoptera; family Erebidae; genus Lymantria; species Lymantria monacha. The sequence continues at coordinate 17,484,311 of LR991094.1, read as the reverse complement.
CAGTCATAGAGTTATATGTATAGAGAAGCTATCCCGAATAAATATTTTGTTCCATTTTGGTAACAGTTAAACTAAAGTCCGCTGCAGCGCTAAAAGAATAAATAGGTAATCTAACCAGTGTTTCCACTATCAGATTTTAGTTTTACCCTAGATTTTTCTAATAAATGCCCTAAATACCTTAATTATTCTCTGAAAATCCTTGATTTAGGGCGCAAAGTTTAAATGAGTTCAAAATAAAGCAAAACTTGATGGTTTGAATATTTATTTTAATTTTCATCTATTAATCAGAGGTAGTAAATAATTAATCATAAGAAGAATTAATTTTAATGTGTGCAAGAAGTAGATGGTGAACAATGTGATGCTGAAGCTAAAGCACTGGGCTTAAGTTTTTGAGCTGCATTCAATATTTGTCTGTTAGGTTCTAAAATCAAGCTTGTCATACCTAGTTTGGTATGCAACAAATCGTTGAGGGTTTCATTGTGAAGCCTGTTTCTTTTATAAGTTTTACATTTTTTTTAGTACACTGAGTAATCTTTCTACCTCAGTATTCGAGGATGGCAATGCTAATAGAAGTGAAATCACAACTTCAAGGTTTTGGTATTTGTAAGTTCCAAAATGATCTTTCAAGCTCAACACTTTATTCCAATATACTTCCGTTAGTAGTTTTGTGACCTCTTCTTCACTTTTTACCTTAAAATAATTCGGTTCAATAAGGGCTTGTTGACGCCATTTATTATCCGCTTTTTGTATATTACATTTGTTATTTAAAAAACTGAAATGGCTGAACACAGGATGTGTTATAGAACGATTTTCCAACTGTCGTACAATTTGTGGATCTACATCATCATCATCAACCTGCTCCCATCCCAATTTATTTGGGGTCGACGCAATATGTCTTCTCCTTCCATACAACTCTATCAGACGTCATCTCTGTGGTCACTCCTTGTCTATCCATGTCATGTTTCACGCAGTTCATCCATCTTTTCTTCGGTCTTCCCTTACCCCTTAAGCCTTCAACATTCATGCTTAAAGCTTTCCTCACAACATTACTTTCATCCCTTCTCATCACATGTCCATACCATGTCAATCTTTCACTCCTTAATTTTTCCGTCACTGGCGCAACTTTCAAACTTCCTCTTATATGTTCATTCCTTATTTTATCCATTCTTGTCACACCACACATCCATCTCAACATTCGCATCTCCGCTACATGCAGTCGTCTCTCATCCGTCGCTTTTATCGCCCAACATGCTGATCCATACAGTACAGCAGGTCTTATTAGGCTTTTATATATTTGGCCCTTTAATTTAAGGGGTACTTTGGGGTCGCATGTTGTACCCGTGACCTGCCGCCACTTCATCCATCCCACATCAATTCTGTGCTTCACCGCACGATCCAGGTCGCCATCGCTTTGGATAAGAGAACCGAGGTATCGAAAGTTCGAGCATACTGGGATAGGTACTCCATATAAAGTTATGGGTGTAAAATTGGAGAGACCGCCGAAATCGCAGAACATGTATTCTGTTTTTGGTCTGCTGATTTTCAAGCCTACATTCTCCAACTTACAGCGCCACTTTTCCAGCATGCTCTGTACCTCAAGGCCTTCTTTCCCGACGAGAACAATGTCATCAGTGAATAGCATGCACCAGGGTGCCTCTTCCTGTATCTCCGATGTTAATGCATCCATTATCAACAGGAAGAGGTAAGGACTTAACGCCGACCCTTGGTGCAGACCTACTCCGACACTGAACTCGTCGGAGTCTCCAGCCGCTGATTTCACGTACGACCTAGATTGTCGGTACATGGCACAGATTAACCTAACATACTTCACAGGCACACCTTTCTCTTTCAGTACCCACCACAAAACTGTTCTCGGTATTCTGTCATAGGCCTTCTCGAGGTCAACGAATACCATGTGCAAGTTTTTATGTGCACCACGATATTTTTCGCACAGTTGGCGCAGTGCAAACATGGCATCCGTTGCCCCGCGGCCCGACATAAATCCGAACTGGTTTTGGGTGATCTCACTTTCTTCTCGCAATCGTTTCTCAATCACTTTTTCCCACAATTTCATACTGTGTGACATAAGCTTTATTCCTCGATAACTACCGCAGTCCTGAACATCCCCTTTATTTTTAAAAATGGGCACTAGCGTACTATTGCACCATTCATTGGGGATTACTTCGTCGCGCAGCAGCTTATCGAAGAATAGAGTTAACCACATATACCCATCCTCTTCCAAAATCTTCCATACTTCAACTGGTATACCATCGGGCCCTACAGCCTTTCCATTTTTCATACTTCTCACTGCTTCTCTTACCTCATCTATTGTAATTTCCCTTACTAGGCCGACGTTCTCTGATACATCTTTTAACACTCCACTCCATGAATTCTCTTCGTTCATTAACCTTTCAAAGTACTGCTTCCAACGCTCTTTTATTTCCTCTTCTTTTATCAATACTTTACCTGCTTCATCTTTTATACACCTGACATGCCTAATATCTTTTGCTCTTTCTTCTCGGGCTTTAGTTATGCGGTATAGCATCTTTTGACCTCGAGGCCCATTTATCGATTTAAAAATCATGTCTTCGACCTGTGCTCTCGCAATAGCTATTACCCGTCTAGCTTTTTTCTTGCATTCCTTGTATTCAAGCTTTTTTGCTTCCTTCAATCTTTCATTATGTTCATTCTGCCATTCCTTAAATACATTCTTCTTTTCTTTCACGATCTTTTGCACATCTTCATTCCACCACCACGTATCCCTATCAATTATACCTTTTCCTTTCGTTTCTCCTAGTATTCCTTTAGCTGTATTTCTAATACAACTAGCCATTTCATTCCAACATTCATTCACAGATTTATCATTCATATCAATCATTTTATCCATCACATTTTCTTTAAATCTACTTGCATACTCTTTCCTTTCAAGCATACTCCATTTTACCTTAGGAGGGGGTCGGTTTCTGGTCTTAATAGAGGGTGTTCTTTGCTCCATCACTAGTATTAACGGACGGTGCTGGGATACTAGTGCTTCACCTGGTAGCACCTTACAATCCTTTACGCAGACCAACTTACTTCTCTTAATAAGAAAGTAGACGATCTGCGTACAGTGGTTGCTACTTTTATAGGTAATAAGGTGCTCATCTCTTTTTTGGAACCACGTATTACCGATGGCCAGGTGAAACGACGAAGCCGCTTCAAGTAGCGTCTCCCCCCCAGCGTTTCGCATGCCGTACCCCCATCCTCCATGCACTGTTTCATAACTTTCATTGCCCGCTCCTACGTGTCCATTAAAGTCACCTCCTATACATATCTCTTCACTTTCTGGTATACCTATCATAATTTCATCAAAATCCTGCCAAAACTTTTCTTTCACTTCATCTTTACATCCGGCTTGGGGTGCATACGCGCTAATGACATTCAGGATGACGTTCTCCCACACTATTTTCACAACTATTAATCTATCATTCATTCTTATTACATTCGTCACACATTCTTTCAAATTCTTATCTAAGACTATGCCTAATACACTACACTAATTTGTGGATCTACATATTTTATAAAATAGAAAACATTTTCAAAGTCAAATCTGAATTCATCATCATTTCAACGTATCGCCGCCCAGCAATTTTCACCAGGTCATTTTACACCAAATTACCCTAAATCCCTAAAAATATTAAATAGCCCTAAGCCATATTTTAAATTAGCAGTTTCGCCCTGAAATAGGGCGAAATCCCTAAAAGTGGAAATACTGAATCTAACGCGAACATTGAAGCACACAGCGCTAGATCGCTTTATAGTTGTAATTTTCTCGCGACCAAAACGTCGTAAGATGTAGGCATTTCATGCGCACTTACGCGTTTCGTTCAACGTTATGTAACAAAGCGTGGTACTATAGACTTTACACCGCAGAAGTGACACAGTTTTTGTACCTACAAAGATTCATTAGAACTCATACAGCATACTCTATTTCAAAGTGTATTATTAAGTAGTTAAATTAAATAAATAAAAATAATAGTAAATTATAAAAGAAAATGAACTATTATATGTTTATATAAACTTTGCTTTAACATACGACAATAGTTTTGAATATCCGTGTGAATACGGAATAAGAATACAATTCATCACTACCTGTCTTGGTCGTGGATATCGTAAAAGGCGACTAAACGATATAATATGCATATAACATCTATCAAGAGAAGGAAAACTCAAAACAGAACCCTATACCAACCTGTTTGATCTTTGACAAATAAGTATTAACTGATAACATAAACTAAAGGAATGATTAAAAAAATCAAAAAACCCGACTGCGTAAAAAGTCACCAAAACTACGTACATAATAAAAAAACTGAAAAGAAAAAAACAAGCACTTAGATGTCCGGTGGTCTAGAATTCCATAATATATTATTGAATAAATACTATTGCAGAAAATGAAATATATTTTAATAATAGAACATGACAACTGAACAGTCGGGATCCTTTATTCGACAGCAAATCTAATTTTTCAATGGACCCCGACTGTTCAGTTGTCATGTTCTATTATTAAAATATATTTCATTTTCTGCAATAGTATTTATTCAATAATATATTATGGAATTCTAGACCACCGAACATCTAAGTGCTTGTTTTTTTCTTTTCAGTTTTTTTATTATGTACGTAGTTTTGGTGACTTTTTACGCAGTCGGGTTTTTTGATTTTTTTAATCATTTATTTTATTTTACACTTTTTAGTTATATATACCTAGGTAGCTATAGTTATCTTATTTATTAATAAGTATCAGTATCAGTAGTATAATCGCCAACGCCTTCAATAGTCTGCCATTCAGCTGCATCAGGGAGGCGCTCCGGTTTCATGGAGTGCCCCTGTACCTCAGGCGGCTGGTGGCAGACTATTTGGAGGGGCGCAGTGTTCTCTACGCGAGCCCCGCAGGGGACATTGTGCGGACGCCCATGTCGTGTGGTGTTCCGCAGGGGTCGGTTCTGGGGCCGACTCTGTGGGACATCGGTTATGACTGGGCGTTGAGAGGGAGTCTCCCCCCCGGGCTGAGCGTTATATGCTATGCTGACGACACGCTCGTCACAGCCCAGGGCAGGACACTCGAAGAGGCGGCGAGCCTGGCCACTATCGGCACCGAGGAGATGGTCAGGCGTATTGAGGCGCTGGGGCTCAGGGTGGCCCTAAACAAGACGGAGGCTCTACTATTCCATGGGCCTCGTGTGAGGCTGCCCATCGGCGCCTCGTTAGTCGTCAACTCCATCCACATCAGTAAGTATCCAGGCCCATATGAGGTACTTGGGTCTGGTACTCGACGGGCGACGGTTCCGGGAGCATTTTCGTCAAATTGCTCCCCGGCTGGTCGGCGTGGCGTCCGCCCTTTCTCGGCTCATGCCGAACGTGGGCGGACCCAGTTTCGAGGGCCGACGGCTGTATGCGGGGGTGATCCGCTCAATGGCCATGTACGGCGCACCCGTGTGGGCGAGGGCTCTGAACGCCCAGCTCAGGGCGGTGCTGTGGAGGCCACAGCGAGCCATGGCGGTCAGAGCCATTCGCGGGTACCGCACGGTGTCTACCGAGGCGGCATGCCTATTGGCCGGGACACCCCCGTGGGACCTAGAGGCGGAGATGCTCTCCGACCTCTACCGGCGGGTTACCTCAATGCGCGAAGAGGGTGGCTCCCCATCGTTCAACGAGATAGCCACCTGGCGCGAGGACGCCCGCCGAGAAGTCATCGCCCGTTGGGCTACGCGGCTGGAGAGGCCTAGACACGGTGTTTTTACCGTTGAGGCCCTCCGGCCCGTACTGATGGAGTGGATGGAGCGGCGGCACGGAGTCCTCTCTTTCCGGTTGGTGCAGGTCTTGTCGGGGCATGGTTGCTTCGGCAAGTACCTGCCCACGATCGTGCGGAGGGAGTGGACTTCGTCCTGCCACCATTGCAGTAGTGACGAGGACACGGCGCAACATACGCTCGAGGTATGTTCGGGCTGGGACGGGCAGCGCCGTGACCTCGTCGCTGTCATCGGTGCCGACCTGACGCTGCCGGCTGTTGCGCGAGCGATGGTCGACAGCGTCAGGAATTGGGACGCGGTCGCCGCCTTCTGCGAGGCTGTCATCTCGCAGAAGGAGGCGGCGGAACGGGCCCGGGAGGCTTCCCGCGACCCGGGCCGCCGCCCGCGGCCAGGGCGGCGCAGGCGCGAGTACCTGCGCCTGATGCCGCCCTAACCGAGGCTTCGGGTGATCGGACCGGGGAATTGTCCGGTCACCTGACGTGAGGCCACCGCGTGAGGACGACGCCCCGACGGCGAAAGCTGCCGGGGCGTCGATAGGAGAGGAGCCCGAGAGGGCATACCGCCGAGCGGGCCACCGAAGCAAAAGATCGGGTACCGGTGGCCCGCTCGCACGGCGAAGAAGAGGTGCTTGCAGGGTGGGTCAATGGGGTTGCGCGCCGCCTCTTCTGTCGCCCCGGACCGATTTGGCGGGGTGCGACGTCCATAGCCTACCTCAAAAAAAAAAATGGTATATTGGACAATATACCTACTAGATACTTCAGTATATGTCCATCCACATCCAGTTATATGAATTTTTCGTCTTTTCATCGTAAATTTCTACCGTCTAAAAAACCTATATGTGAGAAAGGTTGTTACGAAACTTTAAATCGATATAGATCGGATAGATCCTAAACGGCCAATCAAATCGAAAAATGTTGAGAGAAAACTAAAAATGATTTTTAAATACCTATTTAACGATACCCCACTCGATATAGTTTGTTGACTTTATTTTTTTTAATTTTCACAATATGGCGTCCAGTAGTCGCCATATTGAATTTTCAATAACGTCATATCTTTAGTGACACTCGCCGGATTAAGAGGAATCGATTGACGTGCGAATTATAAAAATCGGCCCAGGCGTTTGGTATATATAGTGCTTCAAAGGAACATACATACATACATAGACTGTTAAACACAATACCACTCCTTTGCAGTCGGGTAAAAAAGAATATAAATAATCAAAATACTTTCTAGACACTACGTCAAGTCTGTGTATAGTCACACATTTTGACCTCCAACCAGTGTAATTGAACATCTGCGGGCTTTAGTCTATTATCAAAGATGGTGTGACATTTAAATGTAGAATATTTTTTTTTATTGTGCTAATTCGATATTATTACCTATTTGTACACTTTAACAACAAAACATTTTACTTAGTTAAATAAAGAATTTTTATTCATATCCACATGTGCAAATTTTGATTGGTATTATTCGAATTATCGTATTAACAACGCTGCTCTGTATACACCCACAGTCCATGATGGTCGCAGTCACACTAAAGTAAGGTGTACGGATTGCAGTACAGCTTAGTCGAACAAAGCAAGTGTGCGGAACGCGAAATCTAGTACGTACATACATACATACATACATATCATCACGCCATATCCCTTGCAGGGTAGGCAGAGAGAACAGAGTGCCAGAGAACTCTATCTCTGCATACTTCACTCGCTTCCTCAACATTCATAATTCTCTTCATACACGCTCGCCGGTTTCGGAGACTCTTGACTCCACCTTCCTTCAGTACATGACCGATCTGGTCTAGGTAGGTTAGTCTCGGTCTCCCTCGGTACCTACATCCTTCCACTTTCGCATTGTATATCTTCTTAACCAGGCGTTCGTTCGGCATTCTTTCCACATGTCCGAACCATCGGAGCATTCCCTTTCGCATCTTTACACCAATACTCTCTTTCATACCTACTCGCTCTCTTACGTCGTCGTTACGAATGCGGTCGGTCAGCCTAACTCCACAGATTTTCCGCAGAGATCGCATTTCGACCGCATTAATTTTACTATCATACTCTTTTCTGCATACCCAACTCTCGCTTCCATACAGTAATGTTGGGACAAGCACTGCGTTATGTATTGCTACACGTGCCTTCTGGCTGAGGTGGTGGCTGCCGAAAAGTTGCCCCAACGCTCCGTTCACTCTATTTCCCGCATTCACTCTTCGCTCTATATCAGTGGTGTACCTTCCATCTCGGCTAAATCCACATCCAAGATATACAAATTCATCCACTTGCTCTAGTACATCATTACCTATTGTTACTCTTACATCTGTTCTGGTTTTATCTCTTTCAAAGACCATTATTTTGGTTTTGCTCACATTCACGCGTAGACCCCTTTTCTTACAATCTTCTGTCATTGTGTCATCTAGTACGTAGTACATATATATCGATGACTACAGTATTATACAGCTTAAAAAAGCCTACAAAAAAGTCCGCGATGGTATATGTCTATCTCTTAAGGATAAAATACTATATCCATTTTAATACTTTAAAAAATGGCCTATTATAAAACGATAATTGAAAAGCTATTTACACATATACTTTATTAATCCTTATCATTTTAAATACATTAGTTGGCTTGAGCATTTCATGAAGATATTTTTTTTCCTTCAGACCGTGTAAATTAAATCAATACCTTAAGAGATATAGCAAAATCAAAATAATGCGCAACGAAATTAATTTCGTGTCGCCACGCGGCCGGCTCGCGTTCGAGCTCGGGGCCCAAAAGTTTTGGTAGTCTAGTGGAATTGTATATCCTATTTTAATATTATAAACGTGAAAATTTGTAACAATGTATAGATGTGAACATGTTTGTTGCTCTTTCACGTAAAAACTACCGAATGGATTTTGATGAAACTTTATAGTAATATAGCTTGCACATCAGAATAACAGCTATAATTTATAAAATTTTTTGCAAATTGGCTAAAATATAACGATAAAAATCGCTTAAGGCAGAAAAAAATTATATAATTAAAAAATAGAACTTCGTTCCATCCGGGTGTCCCTTGACACCTCTCGTTTTTTTTACTTTCATAGTCTTTTCTGCATATCCAACTCTCGCTTCCATACAGTAATGTTGGGACAAGCACTGCGTTATGTATTGCTACACGTGCCTTCTGGCTGAGGTGGTGGCTACCGAGAAGTTGCCCCAACGCTCCGTTCACTCTATTTCCCGCATTCACTCTTCGCTCTATATCAGTGGTATACCTTCCATCTCGACTAAATCCACATCCAAGATATACAAATTCATCCACTTGCTCTAGTACATCATTACCTATTGTTACTCTTACATCCGTTCTGGCTTTATCTCTTTCAAAGACCATTATTTTGGTTTTGTTCACATTCACGCGTAGACCCAAAGGGGTCAAAGGGGTAAGAAAAGTCTTACAATCTTCTGTCATTGTGCCGACTAGGGTCTGCAGGTCAGTCGCTGACTGTGCCAGCAGGACTGCATCATCTGCATAAAGCAGCATTGTATTGTTCTTTAATAAAATATCTTTAAATAAACATACTCACATGGAAATACTTGATTATCATCTGTATTGAATAAATTATGTGTCTCACTAGTCTTAGCAAGGAATTTGGTTAAAGCTCTTTCAATATCTCTTTTTTGTGATGCAGCCTTTTCCCTAATGGCTTCATATTCGGTAACTGGCTGTTTGTGAGTCTAGAAATAAAGTTCCAAACAAAGTATAATAAAAAAAGTGTCCCACTGTAATTAGTGAGATTATTATTTTAAGGTATTTTCAATTTCACCATATTTTGTTTGATAGACTGATGTACATAGACATTTCTTTACAATTGAATAATTCATCAGTATAAGCAAAGCGCATTCCATAATATTTATTAGATTTTAGTTAATTTGGCTTAACAACAAGAGTAAATAAACATCAGGGTAAATACTTACAGGTGTTCTAATATAAGCATGTGGGTCTGGTAGTGGGGGCAGGTGGAAAGGTATGTGAGGAGCAAGTTTTGCTTTAGATCCCGCTGATAACATGGCTGGAGTCCGAGGAGCCGGTGCCTGCAGTAATGGTTGAATGACATGTCTGTTTGGTCTAGCTGCATACTGTTCTAATCCTTGGAGGTTTATACCTACAAAAGTTTGGTATGAGTTTATAACATGCATGCAAGTACATGCAGTATTAAATCTAGGATTATTTACCAAATTATCTATAATTCAGTAATATATAAATCTTACAGTATAAAACACTATGCAGTAATATATAAATCTTACAGTATAAAACACTATGAGACTATATAACCCAGATCATGTACCAAAAATGCAAAAATATCTCACACTCAAACTAGCAAAATATGGAGTGTATAATAATCTTTTAAATAGTAATCTCTTCAATGTTGTAAAGTGTATGTGTAATATATTAAGAAGGTGAAATAATCTATACTAATATTATAAAGCGGAAGAGTTTGTTTGTTTAAACGCGCTAATCTCAAGAACTACTGTTCCGATTTGAAAAAATCTTTTTTTGTTGGATAGTCCATTTAAAGAGGAAAACTTTAGGCTATACAACATTACGCTGCGACCAATAGGAGCAGAGCAACAATGATGAATGTGTAAAAATCGGGTTTTTGTTTCCTTTTGAGAGCTTCCGCTGCGTATACGGTTAAAGTTGCGCCAAAATTATGTACTATATAATTGTTCCCCTTTCAAAGTTCTAAATAAAAGTCCGCGACAGCATATGTCTATCTTTTAAGATTGGCTCACTATAACCTTTTTTATGCTAATCAAATTTGTTTTAAAATAATGTGATATTTTCGAAGGTGTTTTTATAAAAAAAATTGCTCTTTACATTATTTGATTTCAATGAATATCTTGGGAAATATCACAGTTTAAAAATAACATCGCAGCAAAATAATGATCAAGTACTGGGCGCGCATTTACGATTAAAATACTGGGTCTTATAATCTTATATTAAAAAAAAAACTCAAACTAATGTTATTTCAAAGTACTTCTGCACACACATTTTTAGTTTTGTTTTCTTCTCATGACCTTCCGTCGGCTTTACACATCCTAAATAATAATAATAAGTATAGGAAGTATTAGTGCCTGCCCTCATGTATGGCAGTGAAAGTTAGATTTGGCGGGGAAGACATGAAAATAGAATAAATGCTGTAGAGCTGACAGCTCTTCGTAACGTGTGTGATGTAAGTCTGAAAGATAAAATTAGGTATAATGTTATAAAAGAGCGCTGGTATGCTGAGGTGGGTTGGACACGAAGTGGAAGAAATAATGAGTGGGCAGAGGTTGACAAAGCAAACATATAAAGCAATCGTGAATGGGACGAATACAAGGGGAAGACCACGTCATACTTTTCTGGACCAAATTGGAGATTTGTTCACGAGAGGTCATCATCATCATCATTCTCCTACTCTTATCCCAATTACTTGGGGTCGATACAATAAGTACTCTTCATTCATAGTACATATTATAAAAGTTATTGCCAATAGTTTTATGACCGGCCGCCTGCCAGACGTCAACCCTCATTGGGAATGTAATTGTTGACCAAACGGCATCAGATGGAGTTGGCCCAAGTGTTAAGGCCAAAGTGCCCAAGGCTCTTAGTCGTCTTTTACGACATCCACAAGCAAAGTGAGGATTGGTAGTATTCGTAGCCGCTACCACACAGCGATGTCATACACGTCAAAAGTACGTGTAATTGTAAATAGGCGTAAGTGTATGTATGTATGTATGTATAATATACATACATTGTATATATCTATAGAAAGTATAGATAAGACCCAATACTTTTACTTAAGGTTTAATGTTCTACTCTTACTAATAAAAAGGTCATGTAGGTACCTAAAACAGCTTTAACGTATGTATTATTTAAAAATATTTCCACCTTTTACGTAAACGAATTCGCGAGTTGAAGTTAACGTTAGCCCAAAGTAACCATTCCACACGGATGAAGTCGCGGGCGGAAGCTAGTGTGTAATATATTAAGAAGGTGAAATAAGCAGTTTTTAAACCTGTTAAATTTTGTAATAATAACCTCGAAATATGTTTTTATTGCCAGTGACACTTGCAAAATAAGGTAGTTCCACAAAAGCTTCAAAAAATGGTTAAGACTTTTTTTGATCTTTTTTCAGTTAACATTGTCTTAAGACTACTTATATGGCATACATGCCAAGATATGACAATATATAAATTAAGAATATGTCAAATGTACTTTGCCTGGCCTGCAAATGTTATCAGAAACAACTACACCATGTAATGGTTATGATAAAAGGAAAACTGAAAAAAAAAAAACACATACAAATATTAAAAGATGCTTACCCATATTAACAAAAGCCATAACTACATCTCCAAGAACTGGTTCCACCCTTCCCGATAGTTCACAATATCCTTTAGCTGAGTTACCAACTTCAACAAAAACTATGAAATAAAGATTACGAATTGTTAAAATATTATAATTGCTTGATAATAATGGGTAATGAAAAGTGTCTGAATAATACATAATTTCACACAATTCCGTGAAATTACAGGATTAATACTTACAACATTGGAGCATTTCAATAAGAGTTTCTAAGGACATTTTGTCGGCAGTATCAAATCCAGTCTCTAAGAGTACCGTGGATACTGCTATGTTTAAAACACGTCTCCGGGCATCTGGACCACTTTCTAGCTTCTCTGTACTTTCTGACATGTCTATAATGGTAAGTAATACGAAGCACCTATTAATTTAAATAATATAAAGATTTCTTGATAAGTAAACGTATAACCAATGCAAGTATATTTATTTATAATCAAGATCAACCACCACTTCACTTTGCTAGTTGTCACATTTGTCACCTTTAGAGATGGACGTATATACTGGAGCAAGTCTAAAAACCTAGTATGAACTTATGAGTTCGCACACCTAGTATGTTAGGCAGAAACCTGATACATACCCGACAGGTATATCGGATATTGCAGGCAAAATGAAATTGCGTGACTCTATGATCTCTACATATCCATACCTAATCGTAATTTATAGCTGTTAGAACCACGTGCGCCACTGACTGTGGAGGCGTCTTAAGCTTCATAGCTCATATATATCCCACTACTCACGTGATGATGACCTTGAGGTGATTCTTGGGTAGTGGGATGTACATGAGCTTAGATGATAATAATGCTACTATATCAAGGAGTGCAACAATATAAAATATGCCAATATATTTGACAAATATGAATAATACGTGAGCGTTGGCAAGCTATATATTTTTTTATTCAAATTGGACATAGATGTTATCACTGATTAATACTTATTAGATACAATTCTAGTTAAATAATTATTGCCTTAACATCACGACCAACATTCTCAATCATCCAATAAATGAAATTACGTGTAAATATCTATGATCACTTTCCCTCTCCATCATCAGACCTTGAATATAACGTAGAGACTACTCATCAAGACCGTTCCAAATAGTGAAACCACAATGGGGATATCTTGTAGCGGTTATGACTTTCTGTGCCTATGATCATGTTAAATCAGGGGTCGGCAACACGAGGCCCACGGGCCGCATGCGGCCCGCGAACGTCTTTTTTGCGGCCCGTGAATATTGTGTAAATGAGTTACAAATATCAAAATAATTCCATGAACAAATTGACCGTATATCATCTCCTTAGACTTTCTTTGTGTATTAAAGATTAGTAATTTAAAATGATCAGTGATATAGTGTTAGCGTTATAGTATTTCATACGCTTGTGGTAATCAAATGGCGTTTGCAGTTTACCTTGGCATGATGTGTAGGTTAGATGTTTAATTAAGCCGCGACACTTAATTAAATAAAACTCACTTTACTTTTGGCTATTATTATTGCAATGATGGGATGTTTATACGATAATGCTATGAGAACTTTTAGTACGGTACGCTGAACACTTTTTACACATAATATCAGATTTGTTTCTGTACTTCTTTTAATATAAAAAATATTCGTTACTCATTAAAATCCCTTTTTAATCCATATATCGTCCGGAATTACTTACCAGAACTAGGAACACCAATTACGATAATTTTTAATTGTGATTTTGACTATAGTTATCTTTTTAATAGTATATTATCTATGACTATGATTTTTGGTGCGAATGTGAATTATATTCATTTCTTTAGTGTTTTGTAGTGTTATATTGAATAATTTTGCTAGTATTTTATAGAATATGATACAGTTAAAGTGGTAAAGTGTAGTGAATATGGTATAATAGTGGTTTATGTGTATTTTCATATAGTGCCAAAATTCCCAAAAAAACTTTTGATTTTGTTATCAGCGCCTGATTAATGGTAACGACTTCACTTACTGACGGACAATGGCTATTTAGACTACACAATATAAAGAAGTATTAGGTAATATATGAAAAAAAAATAAGACTTGGCTGTATGGGCTTTGAAGTCTTTGCCTGTCCGAACGGACGAACAAAACCCCAAAAAATATCTATGACTATAGTTTCTGAGTTTTGGCGCGAATGTGGAAATGTCATGTCACGCTCTTGTATTATATTCATTTCTTTAGTGTTTTGTAGTGTTATATTGAATTATTTTGCTGGTATTTTATGCAATATGGTACAGTTAAAGTGCTGAAGTGTAGTGAATATGGTATAATAGTGGTTTACGTGTATTTTCATATTTGCCCAAAATTCCCAAAGAAAACCATTGATCAGGTTATCAGCGCCCGATTAATGGTAATGACTTGACTTACTGACAGACAATGACTATTAAGGCTACATAATATGAAGAAATGATGAACAATATATGAAAAATAATTAAATAAGACTTGGCTGTATGGGCTTTGATCCTTTTGCCTGTCCGAATGGACGAACAGAACCAAAAAAAAAAAAAAATGACTATAGTTTCTGACGTCTGCGTAAGCAAGAAAAGTGATTTTTAATTCAAATAGATTTTCTTTTTATTCGTAGTCGAACTAGCATGTGTATATATAGAAAACAAACTCTATTACAACCTTACGTACAATTACACTATTGACTTATGTATGGTCTCCCATTATAACATCTAAGTAAGGTGAGTACTTCCATTTCTATCCATTCTTTAAAAGCATTGCTTTGAAAGCAATAGTACTAACAAATTCAACAAAAAAACTGTATGCCACGATGTATAATTCTAGCTATTAAATGTTTTTTTAAAATGATAAAATGTAAAAGTGTGTAACTAGGTTTCGATTATTCACAATTGCATTTAGGTCGCATTAAATTTTACAAGATGATAAAATTACTTTTATTTACTGCGTCAGTCATCTCATATACGCAATCCATAAGGGTAAGTGTCACAGGCGTGATACCCATGCAGGTTTTCTCCCACTATATTCCTGTTTGCATACCTAAGATCCCCACAATATGCCTCCCTAGATTTGTTCATATTTTCTTTACATATGCATTGGTTATTGTTTATGTTTAGGTAACTATAGTTTCACTTATTATTTTTTTAACCATCAGGTTTTTTTATGTAACTCTCAGTAATATAACAACTTTTGTATTTTCAGTGGGAAGTGCCTAAAAAGTGCCAATATGGTGAAAATCTATGCCTTGGCTGTCTTGTACAAAGGAGTGAATAATGCTACAATTCTTAAAGCGGCTTACAGCTTGCAAAGCTTTAGCATATTTCAACGGAATTCTGTACAGGAATTTATGGGTTTTGTTAGTAAGACGATTGTAGAAAGAACTCAACCATCATCTAGACAGTCGGTGAAGGAGGGTGAATACATGTTGCAAGTTTATGTGAGACACGATAACTTGGCAGGTGTCTTAATATCTGACCACGAGTATCCAAACAGAGTAGCACATACACTAATAACAAAAATATTGGACGACTTTTCAGCCACAGTGCCACCTACATCATGGGCAACTGCAAATGAAAATACAGTAGATTTCCATGTATTACCACAGTATTTGACTAAATATCAGAATCCTAAAGAAGCCGATGCATTAACAAAAATACAAAATGACTTGGATGAAACGAAGATCATTTTACATGATACTATTAAAGCTGTTTTAGAAAGAGGTGAAAAATTAGATGATGTGGTGGCTAAAACGGAGAGTCTGTCTGTCCAGAGCAAATTGTTTTACAAAACGGCACGGAAAACTAACAGTTGCTGCAATTTCTGAGTTATTGTAATGTATCTAATATGACTATAGTGGATTAATAATAAAAGGTCTTAAATATTCGCTGTGAAATGTGAGAATACCATGGCCATTTTAAACTTGTATTACACATATAATCTTAGTTACATACCATTAATCAACAGTCTTGTTCATTTTTATATTTTTTACAACAGTTTTGAAGTTAGTCAGAAGGTGTAATGAATTAAAAAGGAAAGTTATTATGTATTTATTATATTTTGGATTTCATGTATTATTAAATTAAGTGTAAAAATATAATAATCTATTCCACCAGTGTTAGATACGACTGCACAGATGGCGTAGTGGTTAATATACCGACCTTCCGTGCCAGTGCCGCGGGTTCGATTCCCACGCAGGACATTACTTTGTGTGATCCACAAAGTGTTGTTCTGAGTCTGGGTATAATTTGTCTGCGTTAATTGCATGTTTGTAAAGTCCCCCGCAATACAAGGTTTATTTCCTTAGTGCAGGGTGGTGTCTTTTAAAAAAAAAAAAAAAATAGATAGTGACAAGCAGTAATCAGCAGCTATTACCATTACACATATAAAAGCGTAGTCCAAATTATTGGATATAAATTGAATTTGATTGCAATGTATATAAAATGCAAAATGTATTTGTTGATTAATGATTAAATTCTGAAGTTAATTTTGTTTGCAGCCATATATTGGAAATTTTAGAAATAAATTAATTTAGTACTAGTAAATGTCAATATTTAGGTTTATATTATATGGAATTTATAAGGCTATTTATCTGAGATATGGGTGGTATACACTTCAACATAACCTTTTCATGGAAAAGATATAGCATTAGAAAAGAAATTATGGCAAATTTAATCATACCACATAAGTGCCTAGTTCATTACACCAATTCCTATTAAAACTAATTATTTAGTTATGTTTATGGCAACACTATCATTTATAAAAGGTCAAGGTTAAAATCATTATAATAATGATAAGTACAGTTTGTTATGCTTTTGTCTTTATTTCTATTATGAATATCTAATGAGCCAATTATTTAATGAGCCAGTAGAAATATCTGGATTTATCTAATGAGCCAGTAGAAATATCTGGATGATCTGATTAACTTTTTGTATGCATGTAGCATTGATGACTGTTATACTTTGTAATTGTGTGCTAAGAATACAATTATATGTCACAATTCCACCTGTGTACAAGGTCATTGAAGAAATGCTTGTGAACATTGCACATTAATTTGCATAGTAAGTATCCAGCAGAACACTTGGACTAAGAATTTCCTACCACCACCCACCTAATGAACTTTATTATATAAAGTCAAACACATTTTCTTTAAATGACATTTCACCAATGACTATATTTAGATTTACAGTGGGATTATACTTAATTTTTTTGTGACTATAGTTGTTAGTCACAGATGGCTATGACAACATGAACCTGTTCACTGAGCGCTAGGGCCTCTCTAATTGATTTGGAGCAATTAGTAAAGTTTGGAGTGTATATGGTTCATTATGATTTTGATGAGTAATGCTAGCTTTGATAGATATTTCACTTTTTTCAATTATTAAAATAAAAACAAATGTTATTGTTTCTGATGGTTTATTGTAACTGAAAGAACTGTTTTAAATTGAAGAAAGAAATAATTTCAGAATTATTTGTCAAGCCAACTGTCAACAATTGTATATACAGAGCAGTACCATTTGACGGGTTAAACAAATTTTATAATCAATGTGACAAGTTACTGCGTGTTATATTAGATAATTTTGATGGCATTTTATGTAATGTGATGCGACAGAAGTGCTGCGATGTAGTGAATATCATATAAAAGTGCTTTACAATGTTTTCGTTTTTTCCATCAAAATTCCCACAAGATACCATTAACAGTGTGGCCATAGCACTGTTGAAGATGACGATTTGACTTAGACAGTGACTAACCTGAAAAGACTATAAACGTAAAAATAATTATAACTTGACACTGGCACCAATAGCTCGTATAAGTAGCTGATTGCCAATACACAAAGAGAAGAAGAAGAAAAGTTACTGAAGTTCATTGCTAACACAGTAGGGAGAGAGGTTTACTAAGATTATAAAACTTTGTTGACTTTATTATACTTTAGTTATTAATTATAACATAATATTTATGGAATTGGTGTTCAAAAAATGTAACCAGATTAAATAAACTGTTACATTCCAGATTTGATATATTAGTATCTTGAAGTAAGAAGGCAGTTTTAATAATAATATATAAATATTATACATTGCCTAATAGTTTATAAATGTATTAAGAGTATTTTCAAATTTTACTTTTGGTTTGATTAGGGTAAATTATATAGTATCTCAAAATATTTCCATAGAGATGGATTCACATTTTACAGTTTAAGGATAAGAAATATTAAATTGTTGTAATATTGTGTAAGTAGTTTCTGCCTACCCCTCTGGGAAACAGGCGTGAGGCTATGTATGTATTGTGTAAAAACTAGCTTATCTATAAAAAAAAAACATTGTGACCGTATCTGAATCCATTTTATGTTTTAAAATTATAAATGCTTAAATATATAATGGGCTTTTTTGTTGTGGATTGTATGCAATTTAAAATTAAATAAATGTACCTATGTTAAATGCCTATCTTGTAAGTAACTTGTACCATGTTCAGTAAAATTGGATGTTATTAATTGTATAGGTGCTGTTTCACAATATATTAGACTATTTAAATAAATATTACTAGTTTTTATTTCATTTTTATCCCAATTATGTATATGCCTATATCAATGTGGCCAGTGTAGAAATACTCTTACTGAAACAAATAACAATGAACAGAATTCAAAACTGCATCCCACAACAGTAATTTGTCAAAACTTAATGCCTATATTTTATAGCTTCATATCTACAGGTCTTTTCTGTTGCACAACCATACTATGAATATTTTTCTGTGTACTCAAGAAAATGAGGCTGGTATTGCAAAATAAAAAACTAAAATTCCAAACCAAAATTTACTGACGGTGCATATATTTGACTTATCCTATAATTTGACAAAATGCCCAAGCAGCTAATAAAAGCCTGTGTGGTGATAAGTAGAGAATATAACATGTAACCCCTTATTTTCACGTGGGAGTTGTAATAATCAACTAAGGGATTACCAGAAGAAAAAAGTGCAGAAGTCTCTTTGGTAATTTATATTAAAAACTTAAAACTAAGCTGCCAACCAAGTGTGCCAATAATGGCAATATTTCATCTCCCAAGAAGATCCCAAGCCGGGCGTCGACTCGAGAGGAACCCGCGAGGGTAAACCGCCTGGCGGGCCACCGAAGACAGATCGGGTACCGGTGGTCCGCTCGCACGGCGAAGAGAGGTGTTGCAGGGTGGGTCTATGGGGTTGCGCGCCGCCTCTTCCGTCGCCCCGGACCGATTTGGCGGGGCGCGCCTACTTCCATAGCCCACCGCAAAATAAAAAGGATGGTTGTACTTTTGCGACTTTATTATTTAAATAATATAGCATTCGTAGTTTGTAGAAAGTTTGGCTTGGGTTATTTTCAATTTCAACCAGAAAATTGTCATAGTGGAAAGCAGTGAAAGAAGGTAGTCAAACTACGTGACCTGTTCAGGGGCGAGAATCTTTAAAATACTACGTTAAATCATAAAAGAAAGGGGTTAGATTTTTGTCACGTAGTTGAGATAAATTCGTTCAGTGTCAAGGTAGGACCACGCTGCAGACAGTTCTCTGTCTGTAGCAGCGGGCCGGTCCGTCCGGGGTAGTACCACACTCTCGCAGAAGATCGACGTATGAGTAATAGCAATGTGCTATTGCGCTTCGTTCGATGAGCGAGAGAGCCGGAAGCCCAATTGGGTGGGTTTGGGGTTTATAGTGGTAGGCAGCGGCCTAGTTATACCCTAGGTATTGCAAAGGTCCATGGCGGCAGTGACACTTACCATCAGGTGTGCTGCTTGCTCGTTTGCCACCATTAGCAATAAAAAAAAAGGAAAAGTTGAGATATTTTCCCATATATACCTACCAAAAAAATCTAATATACATATACCATGCAGGTCAGACCAGCATAGTACCTATATATTTTTCTTCCATCAACAGTGGAGGAGGTTAATCACAGCATTTATCTAGTAGCAATGGGGAATATGCATGCTTTTTTTTATTTTTTTAGACGTTTCTACTAGTTATTACATTACCAAAAATAAATATAACACATCCAAAATATAAACCATTAAGCTAAAAAAAAAATATTAAAATCACTCATTTTTGGGCGATAAAAACGCGGCTATTATGGCGCGCTTCTGTGACGTCAGAGTACACACACAAGTTGGATGTCAATAACGAAATGGTTGGTTTACGAAGTTATTGAAAATTAAAAAAGGGAGTGTAAAGTCAACTTATTACCATGGAAAAAACAGAAAACCCTATTATAAATATTGTGTCGTTCCTATGTGCCAAAATATTATCAAAACTGTACCTAACAAAGTATATTTCCTTATGCCGAGAAATGTAATAAATAAGAAAAAAATGATGCAAGGCGATGAGAAAAGACAATGTGTTGTGTTTGAGCAGTTTATACTGTTGTGAAGATCATTTTAACGTAAGTAAACACATTAGAGAAGTGATGAAGTACCTACATAAAAGAATCATTTTTCCTTAATTACATGCACATACTTGTTTTGTTAACAAACTTCGACGTACACTACCTAGTTTACGTAAAGTTCTTAAAGATGTATTCTCAATATGTAATAGGTACATGCCGTACATGGGTCTAAAAGTAGATAATATATGTTTAGTCATCTATGATACCTATGAATGAAAACATGTAACTTATTAGAGTAAGAGACAAGTTTGAAATTATTTATTATTCATTTTTCTATTAGGTTTCAGATACAGAGAATTATATGCAATACAAAATAATGGCATTAGAACAGGGACAAAAAGTGACGTTTATTAAGTCTCTCATTCACAAGGATTAATACATGTACATGAACACAGAAAACTAATAACTCATGAAATAATTGGGTTACGATAGAAAATAATCACTATAGAAACACCTTGATACCAGAAGACTCGAGTGTACGATGACGTCACGTTTTGAACAACCAATCGCGTTGCGTTTTAGAAATTTGCGAGCGAATTTCAAAAAAAGCCGATTTTTGATAATTAAATTTCACTATTAAATAATGATGAATTTCAAAAATAATTGTATAGGTACCTATGTTTTTTAAGCAATAAAGATTACAAAAAAAAATATTTTGTTCATTTTGGAGTCACGTGCATATTCCCTATTAATTTAAAAAAATATTTTTACCATTAATACACCTCATTGATAAAATTGTACAATTTTATTAATTTAATTACACATTCACTATTACTGCGATGTGTGACGGATCACACAACACTAAATTATTAATTGTAAATAATTAAACTTAGTATACTCGTAATATACTATATTACTATTTCTCTTTGAAAATACGACTATCTGAATTGTATCTTATAATTCTATTACCTTAGGGGTAACAAAGATCCCTAACCGAAGCAGCGGGTGACTGGACTGGAGAATATTTTCACCCAAGGAGAATCGCACTGCGTGGTACCGGTGGCCCGCTACCACGGCGTAGAGGTGTAATCAATACAATAGCCTGCCACCAAAAAACGGGTTCTTTTTTTAGGTGAGGCTATATAATCGTTTTGGTTTTGTCAATAAACATACTCGTAGTACCATCCATCTACCATCTTATCGACGTCCATTGTTGGTTATCGCAGTGTTACGAGATGCGCAAAAGAGCGTTATTGACCACTCCTTTGATCAGATTTTACTATTATACGCTATAGATATTTTTTGTATTATTTCGTAACGACGACGTAAGAGAGCGAGTAGGTATGAAAGAGAGTATTTGTGTAAAGATGCGAAAGGGCATGCTCCGATGGTTCGGACATGTGGAAAGAATGCCGAACGTCTGGTTAAGAAGATATACAATGCGAAAGTGGAAGGATGTAGGTACCGAGGGAGACCGAGACTAACCTACCTAGACCAGATCGGTCATGTTCCTAAGGAAGGTGGAGTCAAGAGTCTCCGAAACCGGCGAGCGTGTATGAAGAGAATTATGAATGTTGAGGAAGCGAGTGAAGTATGCAGAGATAGAGTTCTCTGGCACTCTGTTCTCTCTGCCTACCCTGCAAGAGATATGGCGTGATGATATGTATGTAGATATTTTTTATTGAGTTTTGGTGGTAGACAAGCAACTAGCCTACCTGATACTATTCATGGACCTCAGCAACACTGGGACGATATCGTTTTTGATATAGCTGATCCTACTGCAGCGTCAAATGGTACGATAGAAAGGACGATGAAAGAGTCGATAGACCACACAGAGAGACTAAAGTCTCTGCCGTTTCAGTGTCTTCGATCCGTGTACTTACCAATAAACTACAAAATCTAATACGCAATGGTGTACCTAGATGTTTTTATACCCAAGTAAGGCATGGTGTTGAGTTTTTGTATTATTAATCAGTTTCTACACCGACAAATAGACATTTCGGCAAATAAAACTCGTCATTGAAATAAAAATACATATATTAATTACATCAATATTAAATTACAGCCAACATAACTATGTAGGTCACAATAATAAAATATACCTATATAATTTTCATTGAAACAAAATAAATAATAAAAACAAGGTATTTTTCCTTATTAGTAGATCTAATGCTAAAATCATTGACTATAGAAGGTTGCAACTGCGAAATACCCAGGTAACATTCTTTAAAATAATGCTGCTACAAGCAAGGATTTTTACTCATAGATTTATTATTATGGAATTTACTTATTAATCCTATGATTAATTAATAATGAGTATTGATGTCGAGGGATTCAGCATTTGATCACACTTCTAGTTAATACATAATTTACGATAAAAGCACGCTAAAGGGATTTCGTTTTGTACTTTCAAATAAAAGAAAACACATTTAGATCTAATTAGAAACCGAAAATGTTCGTTGAAAAATGCGCCGATTCCCCCGCCATCTTGTTTAACCTAAATATAAGTGTGGTATTAGGTACATCAATTACTGAATATTAGAATTTTTGCAGCTAAATTTTTGGCATCAAGCAACGAAAAAGAGAATAGAAACCCTCAAGCTTTGGGACAGATAACCAGTGAGATGTTAGGCTTATACTACATACGTAAGTATGTAATACGTACGCATGTAATAATTCGTTTTAAAAATATTTTAATGAAATAATAGGTACATATTACATATATTTACTAACGATGTAACATATAAATACATGATTAAAGTTTTTTGGCGATACATGATTGTAAAACTTAATAATAGGTATCAAACGAATACCTAACAGTTGCATATTTTGCAATGATTCAAAATACCCGGTATACGTTTTAAGTACAGCAATGTGTCATTTACGATATGATATTACGTAAAGAAAATTCAATTTTATTGTCGGATGTGTCTGGGGTCCAGTAAGAGCTTAACCCTAAGTTTGTAACTTGCAACCCTGTCCCGCGGCCGCCACATTGGAAGAAGAGGTGTAAACGTCTTTTTCGCCATATCTTTGAAATTGTTAATCTGATAAAAAATGTAGAGTATGTCTCTACATTTTTTTATCAAATTAAACAATTTGCACCAACTTACTTTGTCTCCAATTTTGTTTATTTAACTTTTTTTTTAATAAATTTCAAATACAAAGTGTGTTGCTATGTTTTTTAAAAAATCCTCTACAAGATTGTTTTGAGGTCAATTTGTCGTAAAATAATAAATAAAAAAACTTTTGTAACAAAAAAGAAGATAATGCGAAAATTTTTCCCATATTTTTGTTAATAGATTTTTTATTTGTAATTTTATTGAAAAAAATTCCATCCATCCATCCATTCATCCGACCGTAAACGTCCACTGTTGGACATAGGCCTCCCCACGAGAATGCCATCTATAACGGTCCTGTGCCACCAGCATCCAACAGTTGCCTGCGACCTTGATGAGGTCATCAGTCCACCGAGTGGGGGGTCGTCCTACGCTGCGTCGTCCGATTCGTAGTCGCCACTCGAGAACCTTTTTTCCCCAACGGTTGTCGGTTCGTCGAGCGATGTGGCCTGCCCATTGCCACTTCAACGTGCTAATTCTTCGGGCTATGTCGGTTACAGCCGTTCTTCTACGGATTTCCGTATTTCGGATTTTATCACGTAGAGAAATACCGAGCATAGCCCTCTCCATAGCACGCTGAGCGACTTTGAGCCTTTTTATGAGGCCGACATTTAGAGACCACGTTTCAGTGCCGTAAGTCATCGCTGGTAACAACCAGCGATGGCACTGAACATGGTTGGCACCACTGGCCACACTGGCACACACTGGTTATAAACCTTTGTTTTCAGACACTGCGGAATATTAAACGAGAAGATCCTCCTAAGTTTCCCGAACGCTGCCCAGCCGAGTTGGATTTGTCGGCTGTCCTCTTTCTCGAAATTGGATCTACCTAATTGGACTGTTTGTCCTAGGTAAACATAGTGATCGACAACTTCGAGAATCGCATTCCCAACCAGGACCGGTACAGAAATGACATGGGCATTAGACATGATTTTCGTCTTGTCCATGTTCATTTGCAGCCCTACTAGTTGGGAGACCTTGCTGAGGTCATTGAGCATGGCGCCAAGGTCCTCCAGGGATTCTGCCATGACTACGATATCATCTGCGAATCGAAGGTGAGTGATGTATTCGCCATTGATGTTAATGCCGAGTCCGGTCCAGTCTAAGAGCTTGAAGTCATCTTCCAGCGCAGTGGTGAACAGTTTCGGAGAGATGACGTCACCCTGTCTCACGCCTTTCTGCAGCTGGATCGGTTTCGTACTCTTATCCTGGATGCGGACCGACATAGTAGCGTCTTTATACAAACACTTCAGCACTTCGATGTATCGATAGTCAATTTGGCACCTCTGAAGGGACTGCAGCACTGGCCAAGTTTCGACAGAATCAAAGGCTTTCTCATAGTCCACAAACGCTAGACACAGAGGCCGATTATACTCCTCGGTCTTCAGTATAATCTGGCGTAGCGTGTAGATGTGGTCTATGGTTCTATAACCTTTTCGGAAACCGGCTTGTTCGGGCGGCTGGAAGTTGTCTAGCTTGCGCCCGAGTCGGTTCGTAATGACTCTTGAAAACAATTTGTACACGTGGCTCAGGAGTGAAATGGGTCTGTAATTCTTTAAGAGCGTTTTATCGCCCTTCTTGAAAAACAGCACCACCACACTCCTGGTCCACGACTCTGGAACGTCGCCCCCGAGAATGACAGAATTAAACAACTTCTGTAGGGCTTTTAGAACTGGCTTGCCGCCTGCCCTCAGGAGCTCTGTGGTAATTCCGTCATCGCCCGGTTTCCGTTCTTTAATTGGTATAGTGCCGAGTTAGCTTGGATCTGGGGTCTTGGACCAAGCCGACAACAGGATTCAGGGATGATTTGTACAACTGCCCATAGAACCTTTCGACCTCTCCCAAGATCTCACTCTGGGATGAAATGACAGTACCGTTATCGGTCTTCAGCTTAGTCATTTGGCTCTGCAAACATTCTGAAAAAATTTAAATAAATAAAATTGTAGACAAAGTAATTTGCTACAAATTGTGACTTTAAAAATATTTTATCAGATTAATAGTTTCTAAGAATATGGCGAAAAGGACGTTTGCACCTCTTCTTCCAATATGGCGGCCGAGGGAGAAGGGTTACAAGCCCACAAACTTAGGGTCAAGCTTTTACTGACCCCCCACACATCCCAACAATAAAATTGCGTACTTTGAAAAACGCAAGGTTAGGGCAAAAAATGTAACACTTCAATGGACTATTTGATAGTGATCTAGTATTCATTATATTCGCTTTTGATATCATTTTCATTAATATTGAAATACTGAATAAACTTGATGTACTTTCCTACGTAAAATTAAATAGTAATATAGGTAAATTGTAAGTGAAAATCATATTTATTATAAAATCGTGGATGTTACAATTAAAATGAATCATCGATCTAACACTTTTTATAATCAAGTTTTTATGAAAATCTAGCACTTGTCATTACATTATATTGCATGTGACA
Source organism: Lymantria monacha (assembly GCA_905163515.2). Taxonomy (NCBI): domain Eukaryota; kingdom Metazoa; phylum Arthropoda; class Insecta; order Lepidoptera; family Erebidae; genus Lymantria; species Lymantria monacha. The sequence goes on along the minus strand of LR991094.1, from coordinate 17,458,291 downwards.
AAATTATATTAATTTAAATATAATTTTCTTTAAACGTAATGTGTATCTTCTTTTAACATGCTTTAAAATAATGTGGAATGTTAAAATGAAAATACTTGGCCTAAGCACAAATGGTAATATAGAAATTACATACATTATATATAAGGAACTGAGATTTACATATGTCATATAGGAATTAAATACGTATAATATAGTGCAAATTAAATATTGTAGTTTTTTATTTGTGTTGTGAATTTATGAGATAAACTGTTTTACCTTTTTACTTGGTGGGATATCAGATTGGAATAACAAATTTCTTTAAGGACGATCGCCCTTTACATAATCATAATTAAATATATGCAATTATATTTGCATTGAAAGAAAATTACGTTCAGAACATCGTCATACAGTATATCTCACTGGATTTATAACAAAAAAAGAATAGCGAATACTAAAACAAAAAAATATACTATGTACAAAAATAATTATAGACGACAAGATACAGAGATACATTGTAGGAAATAGTGACCTCAGTCAAGTATCGGATAACACCACAAGAAATGTATAAATGCCCTTTAATCTTCCACATTGGAAATATAACGTTAAATACATATGTTTTTCTTTATTTCCACACTACTTAATAATTATGTATCTAATGATAAAGAGATTTCACTATTATAGTCTTACAATATATCTCCAAATAACACACGCGCTTCCTTTTTTTTTTAGACCTAGACTAAATTTATATATGTATAACTGTTCCCCTTTGTTATTTTGAATATAAGGTGAAATAAACAGGATGTGTTCGAAACAAACTTTCTTGATCTCTTTTGCAGAATTAAGTGTAACGAAATAACATGCTTATTTTCTGCAAAATCAGTCTTCCTGTAGCTTATTTGGAGCACAGCTACCAAAAATAATCACTGCCTAATTTGATATTAAGGCCGAATCGCAAATTTAAAATCAATTCCTTAAAAAGGCAAGGGCTTTAAATATTTTCTAAAATTGTTATTAAAAACATTAAAAATATTACTGCCGATATAGAAATACAATTTCAAGGTTGTATTATTACACGGAACTTAACCGAGAAAACATTCAGAATTGAATTACTTTGAATAAAAATTATAAAGTTGTTAATCTGTGATGTTTTGATAATAACTGAATAAAATAAAAAAAATACAAGAATCTTTAAGGATTCTATAGCGTTTGCATTTGATTTTTAATTTCCCGACGTTTCAAACACTTTACAGCGTTCATGGTCACGGGAGTATTGATTGACTGACTAAATGCTATAAAGAGTTCGAAACGGCGGGAAATTTGAAAAACTCGCGTAAACATTAGAAGTCTTTACAAGAATCAATTCAGAAAATTACGAATAGGTTTCGAAGAGATATTTCCCTCATACGTAACGTATTTTAAATGATGATATGGAATCGCACGCAGAATAAACACCTCTGTGTAATAATGTTATTGAACGGGCGATTCGATGGCAAATCTGCATAGACCGATATAAGAGTGGTCACACGAGATATAGAGGATCCTCTATTTCAAAGTTACAGCAAGTATTTTTGAATAAATACCTAAGAGTTGTTAAGGCTAAAACTTAGCCTACGCTTTTTTTATTATAATGGGCAAATACGGTACGCTCTATAATTCAATATTACTATAGGATAAGTAAACAAATCATAGATATTACGCACAAAGTTTAGATTTATTTCTGTATGTGCTTGTCTCAAAAATTTATACATATGTAATGATAGTAGCGACATAATGCGAATTGGCGGCAATAGGACCGTCGGTTCTCGAAGAAAATAGGATTAGGATATTATATGTGATGTTTAATTATAAATTCAATAGAATTTAAAAACGAAGAAAATTCATGATAACGTGGGCGTGATTTTTCGGTTGTTGTTTTGTTTGCACATTTTTAAACAGAAGGAAAACTTTATTGTGGCTCACCTTAATAATTAAAGTATCATTATATTAGATCCACTTTGTAACAGACATCATCTGATGGAATCGGAGCATGTCCAAGGAACTGGTTTTTTACATTTTTAATATTAATTTTATTTACTATGGTCGTTCAAACAAGGTTTAATAGCAAACACCGTAATAGGTTATGATTTTTAATTTTTTTTTTATTAAACGAACACAAGTTACAACAGATCATTTATTTAGTATTAAATATTTTGTATTCTCTTTGTTAGGTATTTCAAATATAATTTGAATTTAAAAATCTTAAGAAATCGTATACTTTGATAATGGTGTAAATATCATATTTATTATCATAATATGGTGACAACACTGATATCGGTCGATACGCGTATATACCAATAAATTGGTCACTCAATATGGTTGTTAACGATTCTATATTTCTTATTTGTATAGCCCAAAGACCTGCATAATTGGCTTATGTTATTTTCTACAGGCTAGGCTGTATTTATCGTTAAGTATATATATATATTATAGAATCGCATCTACAAAAATGATGTACTATTAAAATCATGGTTGCCATGGGCATCTAAATCTTATACCATGCAACAGAATACACCCACACATTAAATTACTATTTTTGTCATTACTCACGCGCAACTCTGTGCACTTAAATATTAAAAGAATAATTTAATATAGACTCTACTTTGATAACAATATAACAAATAGCTAAATTAAATATAATTGTAATCATTATAAATGCCTTTCAATTTTTTTTCTTTAGTAGCCAAATAAAAACTTAATTGTCATACAGTCATATTAACTATAGGGAATAGCTACTGAATCATTTCCCTAGCATCCATCATCGCGTGTAGGAGCGAGAATAAATAGGACATTCTCTCATTTTACTATGAGAAAGAAAAATATATTGCTATACATAATTATGCATCTTCTTTCAACATGATCTCCTTAAAACTACTTATACATTATAAAAGGCATCACTTGATAAAAATCATTATTTATCCAAATAAAAATCAATACCGCAAATCACTATAATTTCTAATTAAAAGATACTTCTACAACACCACAATACAAGCAAAATATGATCGGCGATTATTCAAACAACGAATATGTAGTTTTTTTTTAATTTTTCACATAAAATGGCCACAGGTCACACATTCTACGTTTGGAAACCCGGGAACGCGTTTTTGTACTAATTTTAGGGTTGAGACACTACAGCATAAGAAATGATTGAGTCTCTATACTTCGGGTTGTACCACAAAGTATTATCCACCAAGTACCGCCGACAACAGTCAAAGTTCGTAACGTAACTTTGGTGTTCACTTTCGATAAAATACTTATAAAAATTGATTGTGCGTCTCGACGGAGCGCATTAGCACAGATCGACGCAGATCTATCGAACGATATCCAAATGTTTCGTTGGCATAGTTCATTTGTTGGGAACCTGGATTTTCTTAGATCTGAAGTCGTAGATCTTCCGGCAGAATAGTACAAGCTCGGGCGAGACGGAAGGTGGTAACTTGGAGTCATTCGGCGCTAATGCGGGGCTCACTTCGCTGGCCGGCAGAGGTGGAACGATAGATGGTGTTATTGTCACTCCTTCTTCTGCCGCTTTTAGTCGTTTGCGATACCTGCCATGAAATATTCATATAAGATTTCAGTTATAATTAAGTATATATCTGTTTTTAAGTCATAATCATACAAATGGAAGCAAATAAATAGGTATATTTAAGTGCGTCTCCACTTATATCAAAACTACATCACGTATTTATTCTTTTGTAATAATTCCCTTGTGGTGGTTAAAGGGTTAAGAAACCAACTTGTTGCCATCCCTTAATTTCCCATGGGAATCGTAAAAATAGAGAATGTCTTTGCCTAACAGTATTGACATCATAATAGAAGAAACGATAGTTGAGTGAGAACAAAAGTATTGCTACTTAGATAACTTGCATTATAATCGTACGGCACACAACTTATAAGCTTTCGGCATTATTTATACACAGGAAGGAGACGACCATACGCCAATAATTTTAATTTAGTGTATCTGATGACTTGCCCAGGCTGTATACAAACTTTGAATATAATATGTCGTATAGTTTAGCCACAGCACATTACTTTGTATTATTAACAATTTCTACACTCTGTATTAAAAATTAAAATTATTACACTAAGAGATCAAAGACCTTCCGCGCCGAATCAGTATAAACTAATATGAAGGTAGATACCTACATATCACCAGTTTACCGCTTAAAGTACTCGCCAAACGCAATATAAATTAATGCATATTATACTTTATTCCTGACCAATAAGATCCATATAAACTGTGGCATCAGACGTAGATAAAAAAATTAAAATTACCTAACCTATGCGGCATAATGAAAGAATCTACTCGGTCGGATTACAGGTCAGTGAACTAATATTTACAAATGGTGTTCTATTTTGTTTCTTTCAATATTTATGATAAAAAGTTTGTTTGAAAATATTTTTTTTTAATTGGCATGTGAGGACTTTTTAGATAGTTTTAAAATACTCCTATACACTAGTATTGTCGGTGTTTTCATTTATTGTCGCATTGTTATCTCCACCTTGTATATTAAATAGATAGTAAATTATCGTCTACTTTAATGATGTCACCAAAGATCATGAGAAACTGCGAATATTTGAGTCCCAGACAAATGTTCTCGTATTTGTGCAAAATATGTGTCTCGGAGAGTCTATTTAGTCGTCGATCCCAACTGTCATGAATATCCGATTTTTTATTGTTACAATGAGTAGGCTGCTTCAAAGATCTTGACATTTACTAAGTCTAATCTTAGAATATCATTATCTTTTTGAGTTATGGAGTTCAACTGAAAATCTTTAACCCTAGCCGATTTTAAAGTGAAATCTAATAGATTGATAATAATAAAAATAATTATAAATTAATAAATATTTTTATAATTGTAATTAATAAAAAAGGTGGTAAGGTAATTTCCGTGTGGTGACGGAGTAAGAATACAATTCACCACCCCCTATTTCACCCGTGGGTGGTCGTACGAGACGACTAAGGGATATAAAACGCATTAATATCTATGTGAAAGAGGGAAAACTCGAAACAGAACCCTATACCAGCACGTCTGGCCAGCGGTATGTAGTGGCTCAATTACGCTCCCATTGTGGAGGAGGCTCGGTCCCAGCAGTGAGACGTGTATGGGCTGAGATGATGAAATAAGATTCTGATCTTCTCACCTGCAATACTCATTAAAGGTAAGCACATAGCATTTGTCTTCTATGCAAGCGACGGAGTTAGCGTCTCTATGCCTCGACGCGAACACTTCGTCCGGTGCATCGGTTGGCTGGCGACCTCGTTCTGTATGTTCCGGTCGGTAGTACCACACGAGGGAAACCATCATCTCACCTACAAAATAAAATCGTATTTTTAGTACATTCCATGACAGAAAAATAAAAAAATGGGCGCGTGTACTTATGTACGCGCGTGAGAAATTATACTTCTTTGACATCATTAAAAATGGATAGTTTTTAATTATATACAAAGAATTAATTACAATAAAATAATAAAAGGACTAGAAAAGGATAGTATTTTTTTTTTCACTAGTATTTACGAATAGACAAATAATATTAATCAAAATATTCAATTTAATTCACTACTGAATATAATTTATTAGCAGTTTATCAGATATATTTATAATTCGCACTTGTATAAAACTAAAACACGTGTTGTGAATGTAAACTAGAAAAAGGTTTTATTTCTATTTTTTAGCTTTTTTTCGCTACTTACGCGGCCACCTTGTTACTTTTGTGTTAAAGCGATGCGCGCGCATCTTTAAATTTCACTTTCATATTTTTTTTTATAACGCGCTTAAAGAAGTATAACTTCAAAAATTACAGTCTGAATTGAGTAAATCTTAGATTTAGATCGAAAAAGAATCAATTGTCATTAGCTCGTAATTCATATTAGCTAATGTCATTTTTTGAAGTGAAAACTTCTTTAGGCGTGTTGAGCGTTTTTGGAGGGGGAAAACTTATAGGTTCGCGTCACCGACATGCTAATGCTAATAGTATATCTATAGCTATGTGAAAACTTCTTTAGGCACGTTGAGCGTTTTTGGAGGAGAAAAACTTATAGGTTCGCGTCACCGACATGCTAATGCTAATAGTATATCTATAGTATCATTGTGGTTTAAAGGTTATCTTACTAGCGTGGTAAAACCGATTCCTAGATGTTCGATAATATTTTTTATTTTTATATAAAAATTAGAAAATTATTATTATTTCAATTAGTCTTAAGTTAATAGTTTTCACTTCTATCGGCAGTCCCCATGACTGCCTATTGTTTTTTTATAATAAGGTTGTGGTGTGTCATATAAAAATGTCAATACGTGCCAGAAAATGAATTCGTGCAAAAGAAATTCTGGCTTTATATAAGAATTCATAACAGCGCGGTTCCGTACTGAGAGCTTAGCGTATTAGAAAACTACGCCATCACCGTTAAGTCTTCTTCTTCTTCTTATATATTGGCAATCAGCTACTTATACGAGCTATTGGTGCCAGTGTCAAGTTATAAATATCTTCACGTTTTTAGTCTTTCAAGTTAGTCATTGTCTAAGTCAAATTATTGCCATCAACAGTGGCAATGGCCACACTATTAATGGTATCTTGTGGGAATTTTAATGAAAAACGAAAACATTGTAAAGCACTTTTATATGATATTCACTACATCCCAGTTCCGCCGCATCACATTACATAAAATGCCATCAAAGTTATCTAATATAACACGTTAAAACACTAAGATATCGAATATAATACAAGAGCACCACATGACGTTTTCAAATTTCCCGTCAATATCCCTGTTAAAAGTCAATTACCAAAATTATAAATAAAATGCTAACCGTCATCAGGGTTCTCCCAAAGGCTGGCAACCCTAGCTACATAAGGTTGCGCTCGCGCTAGAGATGCGCGTAGTAACACACAATCGCCTCGTGACACACTGTCGCCACTCGCGTGCGTCATTCGAGACCAGCATCGCGCCGCGCGGTCTTGTCGGGTGTTATTCTGTAATACAAATAACCATTAATAAATTAATACAATTTGCATATCTTATATAATTTTATTTTTATTGCATTTATCGTGTTGTTTTTGCCTTATATAGTCGACGTTTCGGATACTTTACATCTACAGCATACATTGACATCTAACCGTTAGAGAAAGTAGAGTTAAACTATTAAAGCCCTCAAAGCTAAAGAGAGTATTCATAAACTATGGTATTGCGATGGGAACTATGATTCGAAAATCGAATCTAGTTTACCAACTTAATGTAAAAAAAATTAGACAGATATTTTATTTTTCTTAACGTCGCTATTACTCACGTCGAATCCGTAATAGACACAACTATTACGCATATTATTGCAAACATTGTCTGGTGTTTATGGCTATCTGATGTATCAATACAAAATGCTTATTAATTGTATATAGCATCGTAGAAGATATATTTTAGGAGCAGAAGACTTATTAACATCAGGAAATATTGATAAACTTACATTGAGGTATACTTTGGATAGGTAGTGTTCACCGTCCCAGTTCCAACCGTTGCTCCAGCGCGGTTGCGCATGAGGATCAAGTGCGGGTAGAGCAGGGGGCGCGAGAAGGCGGCGGCCGCGACGCGGGGCGTGGGCGCCTCGACGTCGTACCCGCCTCATAACGCCTCCAACAGGAGCTGGTGAAGCGCACGCTTCTTCAACTATCAGAGTAGCCTCATCCGTCTTTTTCGCCGGCCTCTTTGATACTAGCAATTTTACCACTTTCTCTACATTCTTGGCTTTTAATTCCCCGTTAGATAGTTTGCATCTCTTGAAACCTGCCCTATCTGTAGTTTTTACGCCCTCTAATCGCTCAGTCTCATGTGTCTCTTTTGGGTCCCCGTCCTTTAGCTTTTCTCCATTTTCCTCTTTGAATGGCGTCTCTACGTTAGGTGGTTGAGGTTCAATATCTATTTTGGTTTTGGATGGAGTTTTAGAACTTTTAGCAATCTTAGATGACGCAGAGCCATCTAAAGGAGTCGAAATATCAAACATTTTGTCTTTGATTACTTCCACTTCAGACTGAGCCCCTAACGTCTCCTTTTCTAGCATTGCAACACTAAGTATCCTTACATTATCGTTATTCAGTTCAGCTTTGCCTAATATTTTACATTCTTCTTTTGGAACATACTTTCCTGATGGCGATTTTAACGTCGACTTGATTCCATGAGTCACTTTTGAGTCAACTTTTTCTAATTTGCAAGCATTCTTGTACGCAAGTTTCTTTCCTATAATCTGATTTACGGCGGCCATTGTGTTAGCATGAACGCCGTTTGTACCGGTGTTTTCAACTATGTTGTTGTTTATATTAGTATTTTTGGCGCAGCTTTCATTAGGAGACAGAAACAAATCTGCCGGGTTAATGTCAGCATCGGAGTAAGTCTTTGCGTCTGGTCTGTCAATGCTGTTTTTTCTGATTAAGTTATCAAGTAGTAGTGCGCTTTTATTTTTTGGTTTAGCTAATAAGGATTCATCCGGTTTCACAGCTATATTTTTAAACTTAACATCTTCTTCGACTGAATTATCTAGTTGTAATTTCTTTGACTTCGGGCCACCTAAATTATTTTCTAATTTTCTTTTTGTAGTTTTCTTCTCGCCTTTCTCCTCTTGTGATGGTGTTTTTGGAACTCTTTTATTCTGTGTCTGCTTTTTTTTTGGTTCCTTTGTGACGGTTTCAATCCTCTGAATATCCGTCTGATCAATCGATATTTTTCTTCGTTTCTGCAGTTTTACGTGTTCACCAATTCCATTGGTCTTGCATCCATCCTCGAGCTGAGTATCCTTCATATCGATTTCTAATTTAGGTTTCGAGTATCGGCGCTTAACGCCTTTAATGTTATCAGTTACAACGTTTGTTTCTAATACCGTACTACTGTTGTGTTCTCTGAGCGCCTGTGCATCTGGTTTTCTTGGTGTAGCATAAGTTGGGCCTTCATTTTCTTTTTTTACGTCTACTAATGGAGTTGATCGTTCATCTGATGAAGATAGTTCTATGGGTGCACAGGTTGGAGGTGATATGGCGAGGACATCGTCTTCAGCATCACTGTGAAGCGCTATTGTAGGTTGTGGGACGAATAGAAGTAAACCAGTGTCATCGCCTGCTAAAGATCGCCTAGCCATATCTTTGCCGAGTCGCGCTCGACGCGGGGCAACCGGTGGAGGCTGGGGAGCACAAGCTCCTGCAGATCCGCGCGCTGGTGATGGAGGCCCTAACGCTTCTGCTGGTCCGGGAATATCGTTAGCGATGAGAATTTTGTCCCGAACGTCATAGTGTTCACGTTTTGGTGAGACACCATCAATGGCCGGCATAGCACAAGGATGTGGGGCGTCGGCCGCTGCTGGCGGTTCTGGTTCCAAAGGTGGATCCTGTAATACAAAACCAATAGTTATGATCATTTTCTGACCACAAGTCTTTAAGTTTGAATCTCAGTTTCAGACAAAAAATATCTATATCTGGGTATTTGCAAATTGTCAATAGTAAGATTAAGATGGGTTGAAATAGGGTTTTTTATTTCGAATTTTTCTACTCATGCAGCAATAATATCTGCTTACGTCCACATAATCCTCTCTTACAATAACCGCGGGAAATGACGAAGTTATTATATATTGTTTTCTTATATGGAATAACACTGCACAGCATTTTCAAGTTTTCTTTCTCTTTATTTTAATACAGTACAGAGATTGCATTACGCAATAAAATTATGAATGTATATAATACCTTGCCGCTGCCGTGTGTATCTGCGACAGCGTCTAATGCACCAGCCCGCACCTTTGCTCGAAAGGCGCCCCCGGGCGGCACGAGTGCTAAGGGTACGTCTCCGGGGCCGCCACCGGTTGGGGCTTTACCAGTAACGGGCCCAATAAGGACGTTTTTTGGACACGCATTTAATGGGCACGGACATCCGCGGTATTCTGCAACAATTAAAGGAAAATAAAAAATCCATTTTAGTTAAATTCAAAATCAAGTTATCCTTACAGTTTCGGCAAATTCATCCTAAGTTCGAAATATAAAAAGAACATCTTAGCGAAAGTTTGATTAAAGGTGACGATTACCCGTTTTTTTTTTCAACTTTTCCTTCTCTTACTTGCTACTGTTTGGTTACTTAGCTATATTGGTCCAGTGGCATAAGGCTGCGACTGTAAATCTTGTGATTCTTGCCATCTAAATTCAAGCGAACAAAGAGTTTCGGATTTTCTGTCACTTTCAATGTAGAACATTGAAAGTGATAGAAAATCCGAAACTTTCAGTGACAGAAGATCTAGATCGGTTTCAGTTAAGGGCTATGGTCTCGTCGCCTACGTAGAACATAATTATTACGTGGCGAATATGGGTACACCTTTATGTTATCTCAGTGTTCACATGTTCTGAGCACTGGACTTGAAGGACTCGAACCTCCTATGCACTAGGAAGGAAATTGTCCTACTACACCACGCTGGTCACACGTGTTGGTATAGGGTTTTATTTCAAGGTTTTCTTCTCTTGCATAAATTTTGTATGCATATTGTCGTCTGCATGATCACTCACGGGCAAGAAAGTGGGGTAGTGAATTGTATATTATTCGCACTCCGTTACCTTTGTTCAGATTTTCAGAAATTAAGTGAAAAATATCTTTATTTAACCCCTTCAAATATTAAGTGTGGAATATATTAAGAAACTTATCTTTATCGTTTCGTCAGAAATGGTGGTGCTCTATTTTAAGATGATGAATAATGAAATAGGTTTGGTAAACTTAAATTTTTTCACTCACCGACGTAGGGTATTCTTTGTGGTGAATGTTGGTAGCAAGGTGGTGAACCGTAATATTGTGGCGGCGGATACGGTTCACTGCCGACGCCTACCATCTGCAAATGTAAAATGTAATTATAAAAATACAATGGTCTTCGTATGATTTAGGGAACCGTTAACGGTTCAACCGGGATGGGGGTTATAGTTTAATAGCCTATTCTTAAGAATACGCTATTAAACTAAAGCTAATATTTTCTAAAATTATTACTGATATTTGCTTTTTTTTGAAAGACAAAGAAAAAAGAAGTCTTAAGAAATAAAATCTTATGTCGCGAGTGATTTTACAAACATTCAATTAAATCAGAAATGACTTATTGATCGCGCAAAGAACTGTTCTGTGTGAAGATCGAACCCATTACATTCGGTATCGGAGATGGCTAATTAAATCACAACTTCGTTTATGCTGTCTATTTCTCTAATTAACATATAAAATATTTTTTTTTATTTTATATTTGTGCTCTGTGGTTTTATTTTATTTTAAAGAGAACAACCTGTACTAAGGATATAAGCCTTGTATAGAGCGAGTTACAAATATAATTAACGGATACAAATTAATCCAGACTCAGACCAACAATTTGTACAAACTGTGGTCCTGCGTGTATTGGGTGGATATTTTAACCACTACGCCATCTATGCAGTCAAAATGATTATCTTTTCAGTAGTTGTTTATTATTTATGGCGAAAGATGATAGATCAGGCAGCTGCCGATTGACAAAAGCTCACCACCAGTACAGTAGTTCTTCATCATCATCATCATCACAGCCCATAAATGTCCCACTGTTGGGCTCGGGCCTCCTCCGTAATGGGAGGGAAATTAACCTACTATACCGCGCTGGTCAGATGTGTTGGTATAGGTTTTTGTTTCGAGTTTTCCTTCTCTCGCATAGATGTTTTATGCGTTTTATATCCCTTAGTCGTCTCGTACGATCACCCACGGGTAAGATATGGGGTGGTGAATAGTATTCTTACTCCGTCACCATACACGAAAGTAGTTCTTACTTCATTGCAATAGCTGACGTTGCAAGTAAGTTTATTTTGGTGATATATGGTAAGAAACTGGACTATAACAAATAAAATGGTTTTAAGGGATGCTGATTCTAGATTGAATTGGTAAGCAAGTATAAAGTTAATAGTCGGTTTATACGATGTCTATAAACAGTGATTGGGTTTGTAGTATTCGATATATGTACTCAATTTTCTAATGCAGTATAGCCTGTCCTAGTAACGATGGTTGGTCTCTTCTTTACATTGGCAATAATCTATTAATACAAGCCGCTGTTGCTAATGTAATTGTTTCAAGTTGATAAGTCATTTACGTCGTCATTAAGATAGCAAAGATATACGACTTTTGCTAAAGCGCTAAATAATATTTCATACCGAACTGAAACGGTTTATATAAAATATGGACGATAATCATGCACAATATTGAACTAAAACTATCAATATACTACAATCAGGCAAGCAATCTGCTTTACTAGTAGTATCTACCAATAAATAATCCTTACTAATATTATAAATGCGAAAGTAACTCTGTCTGTCTGTCGCTCTTTCACGCCAAAACTACTGAACCGATCTAAATGAAATTTGGTACACAGACAGTCTAGAACCTGACAAAAATTTTTTTGCATTAAAAAGTAGCCTATGTACTTTTTAATGCAAAAAAATGGCTGTAAAGGGGGATCTAAAGTTGTAAGGATATATCGTCATTTTGAAGCTTGAAACTTATTTTTAGGCCACTGGTTAGATATAAATAAATATGACATTAATTACCGTTAAGGGGTAAAATAAAAATAGGGGATAAAAATCTTTAGGAAAGTAACCTTTTACGCGGGCGAAGCCGCGGGCAGAAGCTAGTAGGTAATTATATAAATATAATTGACAAAAAGTAAATGAACAGTAAAACAACAGTCTCTACTTTCTATCAAAATATTTCTCATTAGGTAGTAACGTACTTGTCCATCTGGTTGGGGCGGCGGCATGTGGTATGATCCCGGTGGTCTGCTGTAGTAACGATTGTAGCAGAGGTCCGGATAGTACGGCCCGTATTGAGGCAGCACCTGATAAAATGATAAAAACAATTGTTATAACTTAAAATTTACGAATTCTTTTACTAACTTGAATTGGATCGATCATTAAATAAAAAAATGGCTAGTGAATGTACCGTACCTTAAATATCCAATTATCACATAAGTTTATCTTTAAAAACAGTTATACGTATTGATAATCGACCAAGAATGAAATGTATTTCATTCGGAACGACGACGTAAGAGAGCGAGTAGGTATGAAAGAGAGTATAGGTGTAAAGATGCGAAAGGTAATGCTCCTATGGTTGGGACATGTGGAAAGAATGCCAAACGAACGTCGGGTTAAGAAGATATACAATGCGAAAGTGGAAGCCTACCCAGATTGATACCTAGACCAGATTGGTCACGTACTGAAGGAAGGTGGAGTCAAGTCTCCGAAACCGGCGAGCGTATATAAAGAGAATTATGAATGTTGAGGAAGCGAGTGAAGTATGCAAGGATAGAGTTCTCTGGCACTTTGTTCTCTCTGCCTACCCTGCAAATGGCGTGATGATATGTATATATGTATGAAATGTATTTATCATAATAGCGAACTAAGCCCAAGGAATCAGATTCTGATGGTAATGCACAGTTCAGGATCAAACCAACAACACAATCTTTGTTATCATTCGTAATCTTGTGAGCACGCAACAATCGCACGCAAATCTATAATTATTACGATCCGCCATACGTTGCATTAATTTTATGACTACACATATTAACCTACAACCCTTTTTTCTATAGGCTAGGTGTCAACATCTAATTGAATTTAGCTTAATTTATTTAAATGAAATATTATTTAATAAAAAAAATAGTTCTCAATGATCTCGATGAATACTCAATGATCGCGAGAAGAAGTTATGTGTATGATACAAACTTTCGAAGAGTCTCATCATCATCACAGCCCATAATGTACCACTGTTGGGCTCGGACCTCCTCCGTAATGGGAGGGAAATTAACCTACTATACGTGTTTGTATAGAGTTTTGTTTCGAGTTTTCCATCTCTCGCATAGATGTTATATGCGTTTTATATCCCTTAGTCGTCTCGTACGATAAGATCCACGGGTAAGATATGGGGTGGTGAATAGTATTCTTATTCCGTCACCACGCGGAAATCGAAGAGTCTTCTAGTAGAAAATATCATTCCAATTAATTAAAGAGTTGTCTAGATCAGAACACACATATTTTTAAGAAACCTGAAATTGCCTCCAATGATTCTGCTATGCCCACTGAACAAGACGTGGAGTCTAACTGAGCCCGATTACGGTAGGTTCAGGGTGACTCAGGTGTGACTGGTACGAAAATTGAATAAATCTCAAAAGTATTTTAACAAGGCTGTCGTTTTAATATTTCAAGTTTACTGTAATTGGAAAGTAACGATGGTAGATATATGGCATTCTTTTTTTTACAGACTATATATCTCGCACGGTCGGTAATGGTCGCGAACATAAATAGGAGGGAAATTAGTCTAGACCACTAAGCGTAACGAATAGACACAGGCTTTACGGTGCAGATTTTTTTCTTTTGTAGTTATGTTGTCTGCTTACGCCAATTAATCGTCTGTTTATGACTTCCATAAAAAGGCAACAGTGATGACACATCTTTTTTATAGTTTGTTACTATACGAACGATTTGTTAAAAAATAAACCCAACATAATCTTGGAACATTTAAGACTAATAAAATGAATTCCTGAGAACTGTTTTTCAATAAAAGTATGAAGTTGGTGAATCTTTAATAAACTAAGTTTAAGATTCATTATGGATTAAACTCCTCTCCGACCCGTATCAACAAGCGTCATGGTAATATTGTGTGATGACAATAATATTAGCAGTTAAAGGGCTTATATAAAGATCAGCCGGTATAATAACAGATTACAATTAAATAGGGTGCTGAGCATTCTCTCACGGTAATAAAAAAAATTTACTCACGGGTGGATGTGGGGCATGGTAGTGCGGTGGCGGATGATATCTAGCCAGGGCACGTTCTGCATCTACGTTCGCTTCTTTATTAATCAGTGGCCCGGCCGGTTGAAAATATCCTGTAACAAAAGATAGTTTAGTTAATAATTTTATTTAGTAAATGAACTAATTTTAGTTCGTGTGACGACTAAGAATGCAATGTGTCCACATCCCATTCTTTTCCGTGGAAGCCATGAAAAATTTACTAGCAGCAACAGCAGCGCTTTTCTGAAAAACTTTTAATACTAAATACGGTCGCGAAACCCCTTGTCGAGCCTGGTTATTATGACATTATTCCCACACAGGGAGTGTAGTGAGAACATTGGACGTCATATGACGATGGATCTAAGTTAAGCTAACTCTGGTATATATGTACATTAATCCTGTACGGAATCAGAATTATCGTATATTTAAACGCCATGTATAGGTACAATGAGCTGAACATATCCAGAACTAAACTGTCGAATCTCTATTCGACAGTTTAGCGATAGGATGACAGTATATTTTTTTAAAAAATTGCCCTTAATAAAGTCCATGATTGACCTAGAACTATTGAGCATAATATCTAATGAGAGTATGCGCTAATTAACCAAACGTCATCATTCATAAAAAGCGAGAGACGTGCTCGGTTTTTAAGACAGACATATGAAGCAAGCGTTACTCACACGACGTCTATAGCGTCAATGAAGATTCGTAAGGGAAAAGGAAGCTTCTTGACATTTCAACATTGTAACATGCGTATATCCTTTATGCTAGGGCCGCACCTGCGTGTATCGTCACGAAGCTTCGTGCAATGAGACGATACACGCAGATGTGACCGGTCATTATCGGCTATCGTCGCGAACATTCGGCCTTCGTGTGCGTTATCGCTTGGTTGGCGATAAGTCAAAGGGTTTTAGCGCGCTAATATATCGCGCTCTGTGGTCACATTAGTTCGAGGGTCCAGTTAATCAATAAATATGGAATGGAGCAATGACATGTTGTTGCAATTTTTACACCATTATGAAACTGAACCCTTGATGAAATCCAAAAAAAACATTATGTAATTATTAGCACATTATAGCTGTAAAAGTAACGCAACTCGTCATCCATAGTTAAACGCATCGAAATGATTTCGGCCAACTTTAATTATTGCATGATACTTCGTGTAAAATACCGAAGTCGTTAATATAACTACAGTAATATCGCGATAACTTCCTAGTGTACAAAACGTACGAAGCTTCGCCACACATTACTTCGGGACGATACATGCAGGTGCGGCCCTAACGTTAACTGATAATGTAGGCACAGTATGGCGAAGTAACAGACTTCGCTCCATGAAGGAGGTTAAATTTCTACACTATACAACTATTTGCTGACTGAGAGTACGTAATTATCGTATCTTAACTGTATATCTGTAAAGTACTCCACGCACACGAATATATTCCTTATCAAGTAGTTACATTTCAAATAAAAATAGGTAAATGTATTGTTAGAATGAGCATATGGCAGGCTTGTTTGAGTATTTATTAGATGTACACGATTCCAGAATGTATACAAGTGTAGCGTTGACGCAGAAAGAACATTGATAAAATTATAGCAATAATGGAAACCGGGATTTCCATTAAAGTGCGATAAGCGCGCCACGGGTTTTTAAAGATATGGAATGACGTACAATAGAGTACAATTTGTATCTATAAATACATTGCAATCAAATTATGAAATTTAATGTGTAAGATAAGGTTACAAAATTATATAAGATCTATCAATAAAATAAATAAATATGTTATATGCGGTTATTAAAAAAATAATCATGATTACGCAAGTAGAACGCAATTGTAAAGTATTAATATTTTGATAATGCTATAACGTAACAATGCAGGTTTTTGATCATTGAAGGTGACAGGGCAGGCATTGGGCCATAACAGAGTGAGGTTTAACTTCGCCCCGCCTTTAGTACGGACCACTGACAATATGCGTTGTCGCCTACATTGGTCCGCAACGGTTTGGGTTGGGTTTGGATCGGATTACAGTTGGATAATATTTTTTGGCGATATATAGGAATACATCAAGTATTAGCATAATCTATTTTATAATTTTATATCAAATGCTTATAAACGGAGATTAGGAATTGGCATGTGTTTGCATTTGTTTACATATCTTAGATAAATATAGTATTTAGATGGCAAATGCATTAATAAGAATTACTATGTTAAGGTCGTATTTTCTTCATTTATTCAGTTAGTTTGACAAGCAAAGAGAGCAATTCAGTCAATCTTATACAATTCTCCTTCCAAATTATATACCAGTGGTTCAGTTTCTTCCTTGTTGTATAACTTAATAAAAAAATTAAAGAAAATAACACATAGTTTCTATTTCGCCGAAATTTTGTAGCTTTCCATAATAGAAAGAAATTTTAAAATATAACTCTATTTTAAAATTTCTTTCATTTATGGATAGTTACATAATTCCGGAGGAATAGAAGCTATGCTTTATATTCTTTATTTTTTTTTTAATTTAACGATCTACCAAAATAGCAACTGAAAAATAGGCTTATAAATATTGTGTACATTATTTCGCACGTGCTGCGAAAACTATTGATGATACATATACTGTAGTTATTGTATAAGTTTGTAATACTCATAATTAGCTACACAGAAAAAAAGCACACGGGTGTATAACTAATATTAGTCGTTAACACATTTTTGTTTAAATTCGTCCGTTAAAACACGAGTACCTACGATAAAAAATGTGGACATTCGTATCGTGGTTATTAATTATCCTACCCAATTCCATATTTATATAATTATAGCTGCTTATGTACCTACCTGTAAATTCCAATTTAAATTATTGGCATTGGAGCTTTCGTTTAGAAGCTACAAGAGGTTTATTAATGGTAAAAACTTTAAAAATCTGCGGTATTCGCAAATACACCTATCCTTAATTTATTACTTTAAATTCGCGGGGACATCTTATATTATGAATAGCTAGCACGTAACATGACTGCATTTACTACGATAAATACCGGATTAATTCAGCAGGCAGCGTCTTTTTCTTTACTCAGACGATTTATACACTTATTTAAATATGTTTCTTATCAATGCCATTACTTTAAAAGGGACGTTATCAAACATATAGGTACTCGCAATTTAATTCAATAACATATTCCCACATTATTTCGAATGCAGAATAAAAAAAATATTTATGGTTGCACGGTGCACATCTAACCTCTAACCGGATGTGGTGTGTGTACGTAAACGGTCTAATGTCGTGGGCATCACAGTTTACACATGCTCCATAGATAATATAAATGTTCGCTCGTAACCACTTCCGATTGCGCAAACTTGAATCGTTTTTAACTTTTAGTGACACTGTTTCATTTTGTGTATTTCCTAGTTATAATTTTATACAAGATTTATATACAGTTATCTTATTATAGTTATGTATATCCTCAGGTACTTTATATTTTGACTTAACAACGAAAACTAATTGAGAAAGCAATGGAATTATGACATTAAAAATGTTAACGGTCTAGTTTCGAAATAATCCACGCGAGCGCTAGTGTGTTTTTGTACCGTTACTTTGCAAGCTTTGTGGTTCGCTGAAGTAGCGAGGGCGTGGAAGCGGCTAGCTTCAGAGTACGGCACTCCAATTGTACCGCCTCTCGAAGCGTGGCGATTGTGAATTTGTGATCATTATAAAATTCGTAGAGTATATGCAATTTAGAAATAAAAACATTTAAATAACATCTATTATAAATGCGTTTTTGGATAAATAATCGTTTGTTGACTCACAAAAGGGATTTAATTAGAAATATTTTTGTAAACAATTGATTTGATTGATGGTTCTAATTTAACATATTGCGTTGATTCACATGATATTAAGCAGCAATAACAATGAACTTCAATTAACACATAATACATTAATATTAGCAATAATTACATTAAAAACACACAAAACTACAAATAATCATCATCATCATCCCAGCTCATATATGTCACACTGTTGGGCTTCCTTCCTTCCATAATGGAAGGGAAATTGAACTACTATACCGCGCTGGTCAGGCGTGTTGGTATAGGGTTTTGTTTCGAGTTATTCTTCTCTTGTATAGTTGTTATATGCATTTTATACCCATTAGTCGTCTCGTACGATCACTCACGGGTAAGATAGGGGGTGGTGAACTGTATTCTTACTCCGTCACCACACCGATGCTATACTACAAATAATGAATCTACAAATAACCACGACTTAAATATTAAATAATTATTGACATAGTGCCCTTTACAGATGAAAATTATACACTTTTATAGGCATTGCATGAACTTTGCTATCGTCGTCTTTTATGATTACCCGTGGGAAAGGAAGGAAAGGGGTCACATATTCTTACTACGCAAGCATACCAGCACTCTTCGCCTGACATCGACATTATTTCAATATGCTATATGTATAACGAAATTAAAGTAATTGAAGAAGTAACTTTTAGATAATTATTTATTTAATTGCCTTTCCTCATATATTCGTAAGTTGGTAAGCACAGACTGCGTTACCTATTAAGATAAGCCTAAAATTCATCTATATTTTCTTTGCCTCACGGTTGAGCATTGGTCTCCTTTCAGGCTGAGGGGAGGGACCGTAATCTACCAAATCTACAGAAAAACGATTATATTTATCCATAAAATCTCAGGCGAAAAGATTTCCACAAGATATTTTTTTCTAAACCGGTTAAAGCTAATTATAGCTTATAATTATAATTTTAACACAAACACTACTGATAATTTAGAAATATGAGACTTCTGCTTAGAATTTAAAGCTTGTAATTTTGTAAATACGAAAAAGATTTTCAAAATTGTAAAAGTTCTTTTAGTTATTATTTTATTATAGAAGTTAACATACGTCTTTATAAGATCTTATTGACAATTTCGTTTGTAATTTTTAATCATATAGGGCAACCTATAAAAAATGCACCAGTGACGATATATTACCAATATGCGAGATAAATTAATTAAGTACCGTAAAATGGGGTAAATTGGTCCAATGTTGACTTTCAACTGGAATTTAAACCGTTTTCCGTATCGTGTAAAGTATATTAAGGCATGTATAAAAATGTATGATTAGCTCTTTTATATGTTTAACAACTTCAAATTCCCAGATTATTGTCATATTATGAGGAGAATCAAAAAAATACCATTGGATTCCAATTTACCCCAGATGGGGATAATAAGTTCAAGATAGGGGTTAATTGGAATGTTAATCAGGGCTGCCACTCAAACTGTACCTACGTAGTTCGTATCTACCTACCTACTTACCAACCTACCTAGTACCTAACTAATTTGAAAATAAAAAGCCTTATAGTGTGTTCAATAAAAATACTTAGTAAGATTTATTTATCATTTATTATCGCGAAAATATAACAAAACTATAATCAGTCTCTTCGTATTTATTTATAGTCTTCTTTTTGGATCAACTTAATATCTAGTAGGTACCTACCAATCTTATAAATCAGCTTATAAGTCTTAGAAGAAATAGTTGACTTTATTTAGAAGTTCTTACAATGTCTGCTGCTTCTAAATAAAGTCAACTATTTCAAATAGCCTGGCAAATAAGAAAATTATTAATTAAACTAGCAAATAACAAAAATATAAATGAAATTAAAAATTAAACTGACAAAATAAGAAAACTATACTTAAATGAAATTAAAAATTAAATTGGCAAATAACAAAAATATAAATCAAATTAAAAATTAAACTGGCAAATAACAAAAATATAAATCAAATTTAAAAAATACAAAACAAGTATTCTTCTATGAAATAAAATAAAATTAACTGGTTTTATAATTTGATAAATTATTCTTCTTCTAAAATTTTCAAAATTTCTCCCGCGTCCTTGTAGGCATCTAGGTTTCTTTTTCTCTTTGGACGGATTTTTTTCAATGGAAGTGGTAATTTCAGTTTAATATCTGATATTATTTTAATTTTTGACTCTTGTTTGTTTTTTATTTCAATATTTTCTTTTTCATGATCACTCTGGTTTTGGTATTTCCGCACTTCGTCATCAGTTCTGACTACAACTTCTTCACAATCTAAATCCTCACAAAATACTATTGGCATAGAGTCGATGGAAAAATTAATAGCTTCCGAAATCAACGCTACACCAGGATCGCAGGTCGCGGTTTTTGTGGCGGCATAGTACAGATTTCGATATATTGTATTTTTCAGCTATAACACTTAAATTATTGTCTGTCGATAATAAATCGTCAAGGGCTTGTTTAATTATTACAGTGTCATATTTCTTATACCGCTTAGACCCTGGTTTCGGTATGTAGTTGCGAGGCATTCTGGAAAAAATAAAATAATAAAAATAATTGCTCTGTATCTAATTTTTATTCAATCAGAATGAAGAAAAAGTAAAAGCTTTTAAAAAAATGTTATAGAATCATTCATAAAATCTTAAAATTAATCTATATTAAATTACTTAGGTAGGTAGGTACCTAACACCTTATTTATACAGAATTTCACTTTTGCCAACCCTAAAACTAATGCCAATTTACCTCTAAACCGATCCAAATAACCCCCGCTTTGTTCCAATTATACCTGTATACGTGCCAATTTCCCCCCGTCGCATGCCTATAATCCCCAAAACAACCTAAAAATTAGTGCTCACCTAAAACTTATTATATCCAATAAAATTACGTAATTGTTTACTCACCTTTACTTTTATTTAAATCGCAATCCAGTTTAAAACACAAAATTATGTAGACCTCAACACTTTTGCTAATTGTAACACATAGAAAGTTTAAAGTTAAAAGACACGATTCACCACTTGTCGCGACGACCTCTCTTCGGCCATATTTTTTTTAAGGTAATCTGATTGGCTGGTTTAAATGCTCAGTGTGCCCAGTAGTAAAAAATACTCGTTCGTTCAAAAACCAAATAATTGTTCTTTTAAATTTAACACAATTAGAGTAACAGAATGGTTTAGAAATGCAGGTTTTTATTCCTATTTACCCCGCCGTTCCAATTATCCCCGTTTTACGGTACCGAGAGCGTCCCACATTATTAATGATAAACTAAGGAGATATAAAACTTATTTATGCCATTGTAAGCTCTAGTCACTTTATATATAAAAAAAAAACAATTTACATCGCAAAACGGGGCCTAAAAGAAGCGGGCGGTTTGCCTTGAGCCGGTACGAGGACAGCTGCACCTCAATAAGGGGCTCTCTATTTCTGAAACAACTTTTTGTACTTATTTATCTACCGTTTCCATTGTAATGTTACAGTAGCTGGTTAAATCTTTTCATTGCACCTTTATAAGACAATTTTGATGTTTAATATATTGTATTAAATATATAATGTGTATCGATGTGTATATTTGTATATTGAAATAATTTCACTTTTAATATATTAACACAGAACTATTCAAATTATAATACAGTTGTTATAATAAAACAGTTTCCGTGTGGTGGCAGAGTAAGAATACAATTCATCACTCCTTATCTTATTCAAGGGTGTCGTAAAAGACGACTAATGCATACAATATGTCTACGACATTTGTGCAGGGGAGGAAAAAGTCGAAATAAAACCCTATATGACAACCTATACTATCCTGATATAGGAGGTAAAATTCCCTCTTATAATGTATGGAGAAGGCCCAATTATACCGAAATACCGGTAGTCCCCAATAGTAGGACGTATATAAACTAAATGTTGTTGATGATGGTAAATAAAACAGTAGTGACAGAATCTGTTATCGTAATTATTTAAATACAAAATTCAACATAGACTAAGTTGCGAGCACAGCTAGAACGTAATAATAACAAAATATTTTTGTTAGGTACTTATATTAGAACAGAGGTATTTAAATTTATAATCTACACGTATCTACTTCCTTATACCTTTATAAGGCTATACCAGGTTCTAGGTATGTAGATTTAAAACAAAGTTGTGTTCAGTCATTAGGGAAATAGAAAGAAGTTTTAAAAGTATGTGTTTATTTTAATTAATTCAAGTATATATTACTTTATAAATATTAGTGATGTGTCGACTATAATGTTCGTCGAATAGCCGCCTAGTCGGTAGTAAAGAGATCGACTAGTCGGCCGCTATTCGACGAAGTCAATGTATGTTAATAAAAACTCCTAGTCTTTTATTTTAATAAGAATAAATAATTTATAAATGCTTATAATTTATAAACAATTACAAATATATTTTTTTTAAATCCTACTCGTCTATTTTAATAAGAAGAAATAATTTATAAATGTTAATTGCTCACATTTTTTATTTGAAGGTATTATTTTTGTGTGGTGAATTAAGTAACATACTAAGTAAATACATTTAGTATGAGAAATAACGTAGAAACGTTGTCTTATTACTTCCTTGTACGCAAGTATTTTTAAAAACTGATTGGATTTAAGTAACGTTTGCTTTATAATACATGAGTAAGACTGGTTATTAATAAAGAATCAATGATTATATTAAATGTGATTATACATTTTAATACATCCTTATATACACTTGAAAATATATACAAAATTAGAAGCCGGATAGTAGGCGCTCTTTGCCGATTAATCGGCAACTAGTTGCCGTCTACGATAGTGGCTGGATAGTCGGCAATACCGACTAGTCGCCGACTAATCGCCACATCACTAATAATAACAAGATTAGAGATAAGTTAGAGACAAAAGTTTGTATTAGAGTCGATCTAATAAATAAATTAGGGACATACCACGGCCCTAAAGTAATAATAAAAGTTTTGAAGGTTAGCGTTAATATTACTATCATAAACATGGTGACCGACTAAGAATAGGTGCATGTATGAAACATGCATTTTAGATAAAATGCAACAGTGGCCGTCGATAGATATCGACGTCCACTGTTGCGAGTAGGCTCTCTTAAGCGGGAATAATGGTATAATAGCCATGCTTGACAAGCGGGTTGGCGATTGAAGTTGATGTTTTAAGTTGCCTACGAGAGTGCTGCTAATTAGTGATGTACAATCTTTCAGCTCTGGATACGGTTAAGAATATGAAATCATTTCGGATTATCAGACAGTTGTAGGAACTATCCAATAGTTTCAGTTACGAATATTGGTTACGCTTTGGAGATGCTTAATTTTCAGCAATCAGCTTGGCTGGTAGAAAGATAACCTGTCGTAATGTGTTTCAAACAGACCTTTGAACGCGTCCGATATTTCATTACAAATGCGGTTACGATCTCGGATAGATTTTCAATTCGGATATCCGACGGTTACGGTTAGGGAGCTTCATAATACCTGTTGTTGATTATTAACCAGGTGAACCCTGAGTCGGTTTTTAAGACTCTCAAGGACAAGTAAAGATAGGTGATAAACCCAAGACACCTCACGAGAAATATCTATATAATGCGTTTTATATTCTTCTTCACTACCAACAGATAAAATCAAAGTTTCTTAGAAAAAAAAGGAACTCAAACTTGCAAATCTCTTTAGCCGCTTAATCATTATACGTACACGCGGCTGGTGTTGGCTAACCGTTCAATTAACGACAGTCGGGCCAATTAGGCCACCCCATACTGCACTGCAAAAAGCAAAACGACGGTATTCTCGTCGCCTCTGATGGTCGATTAGCCAAGATACAGCAGATTATAATATAGATAATATTATCACCACCGTAGTATCAAAGTTACTTCTGTTTATTTATGGTGGAAGCTGGTAATATATTTTTTTTTATTTATTACGACAAATTAGAGCGGTGTTTTTTTGCAAATTATAGCAAATTAGAGAAATAGTTAACTATGTCCCTCAACTGCTTTGCGTATTCGTCGTTATTATAACAACGGCCGAGATAAGAAAAAATGTGATTGATTATTATGGATATTTTTGTTGTTAATATCATTAGTAAAAGCCGCATGACGTTTTAAAATAAAATAATAGTATACTGAATGTGTATTTTTTATTGCTCATGGTGGCAAGCACACACCTGATGTGTGTTTAAGTGTTACTGCCGCCCAGGAAGCTTTGCAATACCAGAGGTATAGCTAGACCGCTGCTTACTAATGAAAACCCCAAACCCACCCCGAAAGTTGGACTTACGGCTTTCTAGTTCACGTATGAAGCACAGAAGCACATTGCCACTGCTCAGACGTCGATTTTCTGAAAGATTTGAAAAAGAAAAATCGCCTTTATCGGTCAAGTGTGCACTTCAAGCTCCTTATCAATCCAGGTAAATGCATCTTCTGGGAGAGACTACAATTAAGAACATATCTACTAAGTATGTATTAAACAAAAAGTTGTTGAGACATTTGAGCAATAATTTGCGGCAAAAATTGTTTAAGTAACAATATTCGCCTTTAGTTGAGAAGTAGGAGGTGGAATGATTATACAATACCAATAACAGCCTCATTCTATATGAAAATTATATATATGAAAATGAATTGGAATGTAACTTTAAAAATTTAATGAGGCCGTAACAATTAAGGTAGGTATAAATTTGTGGACAGTAGGTACAAATTATTAAGTATTACAGGTTTAATTGATTCATTTGATTCAAATTATTTATTAATGTTTTACAATTTGTATTATTGTATCATTTTGTTAACAGTACACAATAAATTGACATTTGTAATTTAAAGCACATAGGTTCGTTTACTAAACTATAAATGCATATAAATATTCGTATATTATAATTCACCTAAAATACTCTTACCATTATATCAAGATATTTTCTATTTATAAGTTGCTATTATTTACTAGCATGGATTCAATTTTTGACTTTAATATTTAACTAACCAATCGGAGCGCCAATTTCGCAGTATTCACCTTTAATTTATTTTAAACACTACACAATCTCTACACAAGCCAATCAGGACTATATAGTCCTGATTGGCGTGTTGTGTTGCTTATTTTGAGGAATATTCTTTGGCTTATTTATGTATTAGCAGCAGGTAAGTGTTTTATAGCAGGCTTGTTAGAGGAACAAACTCAGATTACTTTTACCTATTACAAGCTAGACAGTTCATTTAATAAATAGTGCTATACAACGTTTACTAATGGCTAATATTTTTAACTATGCACATATACATTTACATACAACCAGAAACACGCACAAAGAGGACCAGGTAAAGAACATAAGCCTACTAATACCGCGTTATTTACAGGAGTTATTCTAGATCTAAATATATAATATTTCGAGAGTTCGTACTCATGAAGTGGTGTTTATTTACTTAAATCCCTTACTCTATTTTTGCGACCTCTACAAATCTCTGAAATTTAATAAATTAGGATCATTTATGCTTGCTGCCACCACGAAGGAATAAATATCTACACATTAAATAGCGGATAATAAAATATTTTTTTCGCAATAAGGTACATTAGTAATAAAAGCATTGAGCAATTGTCTCTTACTATGAATATGTATGTATCTTACTTTCTTCCGAATCCTTATATCCCACTGTGGGGCACAAGTCTCAGAACTTTATGCTAGGCTGGTTAGACGTTTTTTTTGATTGAAGTT
Organism: Lymantria monacha; assembly: GCA_905163515.2. Classification (NCBI taxonomy): domain Eukaryota; kingdom Metazoa; phylum Arthropoda; class Insecta; order Lepidoptera; family Erebidae; genus Lymantria; species Lymantria monacha. Next base: position 17,432,008 of record LR991094.1, on the reverse strand, counting down.
GTATTTCGAGTTCTTATTTTTGTCCGTTTACATTCCTTAATGAATTTTAATGGTAAACACGGAGAGAAAAACGCGTGGTGCAATTGTATTTTTACTACGTCACTATACGGAAACATTTCGGATGTTAGCCTGATGCGTGAGGGTTACATCCCGGCACCGGATTGGTATGTCGAACCGAAATCGAGTAATCTAATCGCGCGCTTGATGTGTGAAAAGGCGAAATAGGGCAAGTTATGGTGCCCCAGGCTATCCTTCCATCGCCTCGGACAGTGGGTCGAGGTGTGGCTAGAACATAGCCCGCCCGAAAGCATAGGTAAACGTTTAATTGATTGTTTTTTGTGATTTAATTAATAACTAGTTTCTGTTCATGACTTAGTCCGTGCGGAAATTTTACTTTGGGCTAACGCTAATTTTAACCCGTGACTTTGAACAATTAAGTAACTATTCTACGCGGATAAAGTCGCGGGCAGAAGCTAGTCATGTTAATAAAAACACCTTCGCAAATGGTGCATTATTTTAGAATATTTTTGGTTAGCATAAAAAAGGTTATAATGAGCCAACCCTTACAAATAGACATATGCTGTCGCGATCATTTTTTAAAACGTAAAAGAGGAATAATTCTGTTATACATGATTTTTACGAAAGTTTAACTGTTTACGGAGCACACGCAGCGGAAGATCAAAAGGAAAATAAAACTCTCGATTTTGTAACATTCTTTAATAGTGTTTTGTTCTTAATGATCCTAGTGTGATGATATATAGCCTGGAGTCTTCCTCGATAAAAGGGCTATCCAACACTGAAATATTTTTATAAATAAGACCAGTAGGTTCTGTGATTAGCGCGTTCAAACAAACAAATAAACAAACCTCTTCAGCTTTATAATACTAGTATAGATAATTAGCTACTTAATATCAATCATTACTGTCAGTGTCGGGTAATTTTATTTTTTACGTGGATGTATCACGTTAATATGTACGCTAAAGTAATGTTATTTGAAGCTTCCTTATGAGCTTATGACATCTGATAGTCATATCATGAACAGCTGGTATTTTCTATAATCATGTGCAATTTCACATCATCAGCATAATCACTAATCAATTTTCTATAACCACCCTACACCTTCACCAACGTTTAAATGTCACTAACTCGTCACCTATAGGTTTTCTTTTTGAAAGGCTTTGGCCTGGACACAAACCGCCTTAACCGTCCAGAGCGATAGAATAGCGGTGTGTTGTCCTATAACTTACCAAGATGACCTGGTCCTACCTACATACCTTTCACAGGCCATCAATACTAACTTGACTTCAGTGTCCCGTAGAACATTGCAGCACACGTAATGTACGTACTAAATGGTATATCATATTCACTAAGTTTAAACAGCTCTGCATTATACTACATAATCTCTAAAAACATTAAATTAAAAATCACTAAAATTTTGAATATAGGGTCGCCAAATCACATACTCATTAAATCTCATCGACTAGTTATTTATAAATATGTAATATACAACAAAATATAAGAGTTGCTTTTTAAAAATAACTGAGAATAGTGATAGATAATCAAATAGTAAATATTAATAACAGATTTGAAACTTAAAATGCCCGCGGAAAATTAACGCATAAACACTGTGCGAATTTCAAATTAGCCATTCAATATGATTTAAATTTATAACCGTGTCACTGAGTTTATTCACACTAGTCTGATCGACCGTAAAATGAAATCAATCTATCGTATCTACATAATATTGCTAACATTTCGTTTCGGTGCATTTGTTAGATACGTAAAAACGTCTATATAATAAACACCGATCAAGTTTTTGTCTGTTTCATTAGAGTATTTTGTAACACATGAAAATGGCTGTATGCGGATATCGTTTACCAAATGAAGCGACTAACACTATAACTACCGAAAATAATTAAATTATGTGCCTTGGAGTCGAGTTTATTTAGCGTTTCATGATGTACACACGAACTAAATATTTCAAATTAAGGATTTGTTTAATTGCTGCGGGCGTTAGATAGTTTCGGTTGACGGCTCGTGGGAATAACGTTGCCGCGGGGTCAATAGAGCGTGGGCAGCCGTTAGAAAAACTAACCAACACGTAGAAAAGTCAACAAATAATTCATAGTAATTCTTGACTGGAAATTAGTTTTATACATATAAAAAAAACATTTTAATAAATTAATTAAATATACCTATATTCTTATTTGTCAAACATGTTTTTTGGCAGTTTCATATCATATTACTTATAGGTAAAATTGCATCAATATATTAATTTACGTTTTTGTTTTTGTTTGTGTTAGTTTACTACAAAATTTTTATGATAATTTTCCTTATATCTATAATAACGAAAAATATGTAAATATTTTTATTGTTTTGTTTAAAAATAAGTTCTATTTCTCGTGTTTTTCACCTTTAAGAATGTAAAAACCTGTTTATGAGCGAAAAAGATATATATAACTTAGCTAATTTATAAATAACCAAATGCTAAATCTCAGTAATTTAATAATGTATTTTAATCAAGATGTGTATTAAACACCGTTGCCAAGTTACAGTTATATACGTTACAAATTCTAAAAAAAAGGTTTTGTTTTACAAAAAATAGGTTATCACCTATTTTGTTTTTGTATAACAAAAAATACGTAGTAATTACAAAATAAAAGATATATAACGGCGCGAAGTATTCACATGGGATTTCTAGAGATATACTATAATACGTACCAATATATGCGGTGTATAGATTTAAATCTATCCGGGTTTTTTTTCTGTTATAATTATTTCAATGGTATTTATTGGTATGATCTATATAAAAATTTAAAACTTTGCTCCTGATAATAAGTAATTAAGATTATTGTTTAGTATCAATTATTAATAATCATCTCAATTCTGAGCCCACATAAGTCTTAATATTGGACACAGGTCTTCTCCACAAAGGGAGGGATTTTTGATGTTATTATATGACCGCGCTGGTCAGCCGTGTTAGCATAGGATTTTAATTCGCGTTTTCCTTGCATTGGCGTTAACTGAGAGAGTGATTCACCACACAGAAGTAATATTTATATTAAAACAATTTTTAAAATCAGATGTTAAGGGGTGCGTCCCTAAGAAACGCGCAAATAGCCACTTACGTTTTTAAATATATCTAAAAATTTACTGCATTGAATGATACTAAAAAAATATCTCAAATGCTTAACAAATGACTCTATTGAAACACCGTGTCATAATTTTAAGATAATTCTTAACTTTCGAGAAAAGATTCGGCAACATTGATCAAAAATATCAAAATCGACCTTTGCTATTATAACTATCTAGGCCATTCCGTTGATATATTTGTAAATATTTTCAATTGCATCGTGAGACGAAAGTAAGGATAATACATTCATCATTCAAGTTTTTTTATTAATCTAAAACAAAAAATTATAAAATAATCCTAAAAACCGTTGATTTTTTAGCCGAAATCGTCCATACATTTTACTATGTAACAAAAACGTTCTGTAATTAGCATTATCATAAAACACGTCCAAAGAAAAATAATACGGGTTGAGAGCCCTCAGCGCTCACCCACAGTCCGGGTAAAGTTGTCATAGTGTCATAGCCATCTGAGGCTAACAACTAAGACAAAAAAATAAAAAATAAAAATCAGTGCCGTCTCAGTATCCAAGGTGAGAGCATGTCCGTTAGTAGTTCGAGTCGAGCTCCATAGCTTCGCGATAATTTCTTTAGGTTGTGTTGCGAGTGTCAGCGTCGAACACGGCTGCTAATTTATATTCTTCGAGCAAATAAAAGATCAAGGTACATAATACATATGCAAATTTAATAATGTATTTTTGTAAACCGAATTAATTGTCAAACACTATGCAAGTACTTATCGTAATCGTATCGAAGTCATATTTCAGGTAGATATGGGGAAACCGACGGAAAATTAATAATATAAAATAAACATAAAAAAATAAAGTCAAATTCAAAATAAAGTAGTAAGTATAGTTATGTAGTAAATTATTCATTTTTTACTGACAAAAATGATCAAAATGGAGTTGCAAGCTTATATGGAACTATGTATTGTTTTTAATGTTAGAGATTTCATAATTCGCACAATTTTTATACATTCGAATATATGGACCTAAATTGTATTGTGCAAACACAGCAATCAGGAATCCGATAGCTGAATATTGTTTTGAAATAATCACATTTTCAAGTAACCTGCACTACGAATGTTTTCGATGAAATAAACTGTAGTGCTGGTGTGCACCGTGTGGGCAATTCTACAGTATGAAGTTGTCGTTCTCCTCTCTAAGTATTTTGTTCTGTGTATAATACCTAGAAAGCATATACTCTGAGACTCTGACCCCATCTTTTGCTGCCGGTTACTCACTGCAGGCTTAGCGATGCGACAAGCTTATGCCTAATACATTGCGTGTTTTCTGTGACACTGTGAAGATTCTACTAATACAAGCGTGTAATAAATATGTAACTAATGCAAGCACCGGCAATTAGATTTATTCGTTTCCAGGGTGCGTGTATTAATACTGTGCGATGCGTCTGTGTGATTAGAAAATGTGAATGTGTGTGTTCAATCATAAGTTCCCACGCTCGAGGACTGCAGTCTTAAGATTGCGTCAATTTTGATTGAACTTTTCTGACGCTTCCTGCATTGAAATAATCTGCTCACAAATCTTAGTCATCTTTTATGACATTCGCGGGAATGTAAGGGGTGCTGAATTGAAAGCATTAATCCGCCACCACATGGAACAATACTTCAAACTAATTCTAAATATTAAATTGTTCAACACTGGAAACAACATGTACACATTACTTTTTATTTCAAAATATCTTTATTATTCATAAATAGTAAATACAACATTTGATTTTATAAGTACATTTACATATTAGAAAAACAAAATCATAAGTAAACTTATAGTTTTCTCAAGCAATATCGTTAAATACGAAATTTTTTTTGCTGATGAACAAAAAAAAGTTAAAAATATAAGTGCAAGAAATGCAGATGTATCTAATTGTTAAATATAAAAATCAAGAAGAATTAATCAATTTTGGAAACGGAGACAAAGTTATATTCTCCATGTTACTATAAAAAGAACTTTGTTTATTTCATCGTAATAACTTCGGGAAATAGACGTTAGATTTAAATGTTTTAAACGTTTCTCTTTGTTAACGTTATACAAATATGGGCGTCAATTTTTGACCATAAATGTCAGGAAATCGCAGAAAATAGATACAACGAGACTTATTTAATAAGTTTCTAGGTAAACATTTGCACCAACAATCGTCGTAATAATAAATAATCGTCGTATAATTCATTTAATATGACTTATACGACGATTATTTATTATTGCGATAATTAAATTAAATAATGATAATTAAATTTAAATTATTTTTATATACAAATATTATAATAAATGAAATCAAAATCCCAATTAATATTTATGTAATTTAAGCTAATAACTACATACATACATACCATCACGCCATGTCCCTTGCAGGGTAGGCAGAGAGAACAGAGTGCCAGAGAACTCTATCCTTGCATACTTCACTCGCTTCCTCAACATTCATAATTCTCTTCATACACGCTCGCCGGTTTCGGCGACTCTTGACTCCACCTTCCTTCAGTATGTGACCAATCTAGTGGTCTAGGTAGGTTAGTCTCGGTCTCCCCCGGTACCTACATCCTTTCATTTTCGCATTGTATATCTTCTTAACCAGACGTTCGTTCGGCATTCTTTCCACATGTCCGGACCATGGGAGCATTCCCTTTCGCATCTTTACACCAATACTCTCTTTCATACCTACTCGCTCTCTTACGTCGTCGTTACGAATGCGATCGGTCAGCCTAACTCCACAGATTTTCCGTAGAGATCACATTTCGACCGCATTAATTTTACTTTCATACTCTTTTCTACATACCCAACTTTCGCTTCCATACAGTAATGTTGGGCACAGCACAAGCACAAGCACTGCGTTATGTACTGCTACACGTGCCTTCTGGCTGAGGTGGTGGCTACCGAGAAGTTGCCCCAACCCTCCGTTCACTCTATATCCCGCATTCACTCTTCGCTCTATATCAGTGGTGTACCTTCCATCTCGGCTAAATCCACATCCAAGATATACAAATTCATCCACTTACATCATTACTTATTGTTACTCTTACATCTGTTCTGGCTTCATCTCTTTCAAAGACCATTATTTTGGTTTTGCTCACATTCACACGTAGACCCCTTTTCTTACAATCTTCTGTCATTGTGTCGACTAGGGTCTGCAGGTCAGTCGCTGACTGTGCCAGCAGTACTGCATCATCTGTATAGAGCAGAGCAGTGACCACTGAGTCACCCATCTGGACTCCCACATTCATATCGTTCAACCTTTGGAGACATTTATCCAAATATATCATAAACAGCCCGGCTGACAGAACGCACCCCTGCTTAACGCCGATACTGACGTCAAACCAAGGCGACATTCCATCATCCAAGCGCACACAGGCTCTACAGCCCATGTAACTGGACTGCACAGCCTGTAGCAGTTTACCGTTAATACCATACTCCGGTAAAATGTCCCAAAGTTCCTTTCGTGCAACCGTGTCAAATGCTCTCTCCAGATCTACAAAACTGCAGAAAACCCTCTGACCTAGAGCCAGATGCTTCTCCACAATGTTGCGCAGAGAGAACACTTGATCCATGCACCCCCTTCCACTCCTGAAACCTCCTTGTGTCTCACACAGCAAACCATCGGACACCATCCTCATTCTCCTTTCAATAATTTTACCGTACACTTTTGCTGCCAAACTGGTCAAGCTTATGGCTCTGTAATTCGCGCAGTCATAATGTGAACCCTTGTTTTTAAATAAGGTCACGATGACTGCGCTATTCCAGTCTCTGGGAACCATTCCCGAGCTCCAACATAAATTGAGGAGCAACAAGAACGCCTCCCAGACACAGGAGCCACCAAGCTTGATCATCTCGGCAGACACCATATCAATACCCGCTGCCTTACCATTTTTCAAACTTCTTATCGCCCATTCAACTTCATCCATACTGATGCCATCGGAGGACGCCGGTGCTGAATGTTGATCTACTAAACCAAATACGACACCGGCGCCAACTCGAGTATCCGCATACATATCGCCAAAATATTCACTCCATCAAGCACCTCTTCTTCGCCGTGCGAGCGGGCAACCGGTACCCGATCTTTGTCTTCGGTGGCCCGCTCGGCGGTATGCCCTCTCGGGCTCCTCTCCTGTCGACGCCCCGACAGCTTTCGCCGTCGAGTCGTCGTCCTCACACGGTGGCCTCACGTCGGGTGACCGGACAATTTTGGTGTTATCCTCAAAGTTTTTAGTCAGCCTATCTTCTGCACTCATATCTGCTCTATCACGTTTCTCTTTCACTAAGGCCTTGGTGTCATTCTTACATTGCCGATATATTTCTTTCTTCTGTTCAGTCATACTGTCATTCAGATTCAAAGAAGAGACATAGTCCAGCCACGCTTTCTTCTTTTGCTCTACGGAAGCTGCCACTTCTGCATCCCACTATGCATCACCATTTGTTTTTCTATGCTTCTTTGAGCTTCCACATACTTCTTTCGCTGTATCTACCATACTCTCTTTCAATATTCTCCAGCATTATTCAATGTCCAATTGCGGCTGTCTTGCCATCGTCAGCCGTTCTCGGACACCCGCATACTTTTCTCTTACACACTCTTCTTGCAACCTTTCAACCTTTATTCTTTCAAGCCCGCCGAAGTGGACACGCTCTCGCCAGTGCCTCCACTTTCTGAACAGACCACTAAATCTCGCAATAACGAGATAGTGGTCTGTATCGACTGCGGGGCCCCTGTAGGCTCTTGCGTCCAATATCTTGCTTCGGAGGCGACTGTCTACTTTTCTGGTCATTTCTTCTCTATGTATACATATGGAGGTCCTTATGTTGGAAAAATGTGTTTGACCCCGCCACCAGGAAGATCGCAGGCGTCGCTGCCCCTTCACTTGGTCTCTGTTACACAGAGCACGTCTAGCTGTTTGTCCGCCATGACGGTTATCAGCTCGTGCAACTTACCTTCCACACATCCTCTTACATTCCACGTGCCCACCCGGCACTCTGCTCTACTCGACTCGCCTGACTGGGCAAGGCGTGATGGGTGGCGGCCCCCATCGCCGCATCTGCCGACGTTCGTACCGACGGGGGCGGGTAGGTACGCGTCGCCTCCGGGGAACGCCCTAACCCGCAATGCGGGACGCATTTTTTCGAGCTGGATTAGCAGTCTAACTAATAACTAGATTTTTTTAAACACCCAAAGTATAGATTTACTACCCTACCTTAGTCATTGCTCAGTATGACGCCTTGACTAAGCGATAGACGGAGACTCATCGCTCGGCTCTTATCAAATCGGATAAACTTTCATTTCAAATAGCTAAAAACCCAAATCGCATGAACCCATAATAAAAAAGGAATTGTAACGTATATATCAACTCGAATAAGCAATGAGATTCCGTATATTATGAATGTGTACGCGTGTGTGTATGAAAAGTATATCTAAGGTAATTTGTATTTTTTTTTTCTATATATAATAATTACCTTATAATATGGTCTTATCAGTTCTAATGTAGTCTAAAACTAAACTCATCTTTAATCTACAATAAAAAAAAACAATACATTCTACAAAGTTTATCTTATAGCAACTTAGTGTAACTGTCGTTTCAAGTTTGATGGTTATAAAAAAGTATTGGAACAACCCGGTACAATCACGGTTATTTGAATGGGAATTCAGTTTGTTGGGGTCAAGCCACAATGTGAACGACCGCAGGCAATTGTGCGGCAATCGGTATAATGATTCAGAATAATGAATGTGCTTTGTGAAAAAGACTACGGTTAATATTTATTAATAATCCCATTGCTCCAGTTTTTTTTATTTTGATGCGCCACTGACGTTGAGGAGCGTCATATTTAATTTAGTTACGTAGATACATATGTCAATATTGCTTAGTCGTATATTTAGATGTTAATAATAGTACAGTTCACATCATTGGCACACATTTGTATCATGGTCATCCCTTTTTTCTTTTGGTCTGGCTATGGTCTGGTCTCATTCCCGAGGCGACGGGACAGATTTGTATCTGGTTGCGTTTCACCTCTATCTCCTTATTCAGCAGGCTATTAGAACAGATTCATTCTTACGCATCATCTTGGCTCAAATAAATCCAATTGCAAACCAAAAAAAGAAAGATAATCATGGATAGAGTAAACTACGACCAGATGATTGAGAACGCAAGAACAGTATAGAAGCTCTAATAGATACAGGTTTTTTATTTTTTCGAAGATAATCATCATTAGCAAACTATTCACGTCGATTGTTGAACACAGACCTCTCCAAGGGGTATATTATGCCACAATCACCAAGCTAGGCATAAGGGATCTCAGTTCGAAATACAAGTATTCCAGAAGAATGTAGCTGTACATTCTCCTGGTGATCCTTCAGCCGATTCTATTCTATATTGCACGAAGATTAGAGGTTATTTCTACTATTAATTCCATCTTGGGATATTTGCAAGCTTTTTTATTGATCCTCCGTCAAAGAATAGGCAGCCTTTTTATTTTGTTATGAACAATACCTATTTTAATTAACAGTTAGTATAATCTAGAACTGTTAGATCTACTAAAATATACCGTAGTCTGTTGCCAGATCACTTTTGCAACTAGAAAATATCGGGATGATAACCCAATTAGCCTGTTTATCGGCTACGCTCTACTTGTGCTCTCCTTTCTTTGCTAACCTAGTATGTACTCTTTGTTTTGTTTTAAATTCTTTTTATATAACCATTTTCTAAATGTTTTACTTTTCAAATTATTTGTAATTTGAAAAATAAGGAGTTTTAATGTTTTGTTTAAGAAAGAGCGCGTACCAAGTGAGTTTGTAGTGGTAAGTACATGCATTTTACATCTTTCAAGTTATATTATATATGTAGGTACCACGAGTTCAGTTGCTAAACTTAATAATGTATAGATCAAAATAAAGTATTCCACAGACAAGCCCCAAAAATGTCAAAGTTATCTATGTATTATCTAATAATATCTTTAAACGAGCAATTCTTCAGTATACATTTTATAATAATCTCGGCAAAATTGATTTCCATGAAATTTAGTGTGCAGGAGGTTTCGGGACCGATAAATAGATCTAACTAGGTTTCATTTATTGAAAATAACATTTGTCAATATTTTCAGATAATGACAAAATATAATTAGAATATGAAGATAAATTTGGTTACTATCAACAAGAATAAAAATAGCGCAGTTGGGTAATTAATATCGAGCAATTCCAACCAGTGAGCCCCGGTTCGATTCTTGGTTTCTTTTTTTTATTATTATTATCAATTACTTTTAATATCTAAATACATTTGCTATAAAAAACTTAAAAGAAAATATTAAGCTATGCTCGGTTATCCAGATATTTTTATTACACGTCCAATAATAACAAAGTCTCCTCATGAACAGTTTTTGAAACGTCGAGATATTAAAAAAAGTAATAAAATCCATAATAGTACCTACTTTCACATCATATTATCGCGTAAATGTCGAACTACAAAAGTGGTTAAATATTAGATATATTATATAAATATTTATTAGAAATATTTAGATATCATATTTACATATGCATTTATTATATGTATATAGATGATTTTATGTACATATTCTATAGCTATGCTTATAAGTAATATCTATGAAGCGTTGTGTGTATTTCCTAGATATGTGTGATCAAACGCAAATTCATATTTATTTAAAAGAGAAAATTCACATTGTGGATATTTTATGTGGTCACAGAGTAAGGAAGCAATTTGCCGCCCCTTCCTTTTCCGCGGATGTTGTGAAAGACTACTAAGCGATATCTAAGGGATACGAGTATAAGCAGATAACTGCACGGCAATAGTTCACTGAAGTACACATAGACTGCTACTATTTTCGCGTCTTCTTTTTAAATCCGATCCGTTGTCGAAAATATTTTGCCTAAATATCAGAATTATATGAGAGGCATTAGTTTTCGCCTAATATAAATGAAAATTTTGTAGTCGTAAAAAAAAACGAGTCTGAAAGTGAATTAGACGGATTGTTGAAGTAAAGATTTCATTAAAAAAAGTTGGTTGGAACGTCCATTTGCTGATGATATTAGGGTGTCTAGGAGAATACATGAATGATAATACTAGCGAGCGACTAGTTATTGCTATCAGATAATGAAGCCTATTTTATAAATGGCTGTAGGTATATGTAAGTTTTATGGTTGAAGTTTGTTTTGAGTGTGGCCAAAAACGTGAAATAGCAAAAAGCGTGTAGGTAACTATACGGATACGCGAGGTCAGCGCCCTCAAAATTGGTTAGACACGACTATACGCTGCGTTGTTTTCCCGACGCGATTTTTTGTCGTTCTCGCGTGCGTTAGCCTCCCATCACTGTTTGTGATCTCTTTTCTGTACTTTCCGGTTACTTGTTAACCTCTAGCCAATATTTTATTGTCATTGGTGGCGAACGAATCAGTAGCATATCAAATGAGGCGACGACATTACCTGTTGATAATTGATATTAGTAAAACTAAAGCTTGAGTTAGTTGAGTAAAAATCTCTAAGGGGCCATTCATAAATTATGTTAGGGGTTAATTGGGGTGTTGACTGAGTATTATAACTTCTTACTGTAGGCAGCGTAGTGAACCTGACATTACGTAAATTATTAAATTGAAAATTACTAATTTTGGTCAAGACTGTAATGGATTATTAAAAAGATTAACGCTATTGCAGTGAGTTTATGATACCTGTAGTGAGAAGATTGTAATAACAGAATATTTTGATCAATAGGGCCTTTTCTTACATTTTTTTTTATTAAGGGGCAGGGGGAGTAATTATAATCTTATGATGACTTACGGTAGGGGGCAGGGGGCTAAATCATTCTTCAAAATCCCTTACGTAATTTATGAACTAGCCCTAAATAACATTCAAGTGTGTATCGGATAGTGGGACAGTAAAACCTACATTCTATGTAGTAAATCGAGATTTATGCATGTAGGTACATCGCCTGATATGTAACGATAACATATTTTATATTTCCATCAAGGTCTTATTGGATATTGCTGGACAAGGGTCTTTTTGATCTTCACCTATTACATATTTATCGATAACAACTGATAGCTTAAAGGATGTCAGCTGAAAACCTTCAGAGCTCATCCAAGTCCGGGTAAAGTTGTAAAAGCCATTTACGGTAACAAAAATAAATAACAATTTTTTTAAATATATTTTTAATTATTCGCATCAAACATTTTTATTGAATGCCCAAACTAGCTTTAGTTTCGTTTAGTAAAGCTTTACTTTCTTCATTACGTTAGGTTAGACGTCATCATAATCGTGCAATTATTTTCAGAATATTTAATTCTTCGCTAAATATTACACGCGTAGAAAACGTTATGTATAAAATGAAGCGAAATAAAAAACCCATATTTTTCATGTGTTAACAAAGTACACTAATAAATTTATGCCTCATTTACTTCGCATCATGGCGGTAAAGAAAATACTTTACAAATAGTTAGGTAATTGAATTTTAAAGCTTTGTTTCTATGTAAATTATAGGAAATTTATACGCGGTAGAGCCACGATATTGACAGTTTTCTCTCTACAGTCATGAATGGGCCAGCTGGCCCAGGGTAGGCCTACACTAGCAGAAAAGCGCCGTCCGAGTAGTAGTGCTTTGTTATTACGATAAGTTCGATGAGCGAGAGTCGGAGGTCTAAGCCTGATCAGTCAGGCAGCAACCTGAATTTGTTCCTGGTATTACAAAGGTCCATGAGCGGTAGTTACAACTTACCATTTGGTGGGATGCCTGCTCGTTTGCTGCTGAAATATATAATTAAATAAAATAGAAAAGAGAAGATAAAATCACGTAATAATAAATTGTGTTGTCTGGTAGCGGTTACGAATACTACCAACTCTTACATTGGTCATTGTAGGTGTCGTAAAAGTTGACTAAGGGTTTAATATCGACATGGGCCAATTCCAACTGATGCTGTCTGGTCAATAATTACATACCCTAACAAGCTTGACATCAGACAGTTGCTCGAACATAATACTATTGCCAAGACTTTTGCAATATGGCGACTGGGGCGGCGAAGGCGTGAATACCTCCGCCTCATGCCGCCCTAGCCGAGGCAGCGGGTGACCGGACTGGGGATTAGTCTGGTCGCCCTGGGAGCGAGGCCACCGCGTGAGGACGACGCCCCGACGGCACAAACTGTCCGGGCGTCGACATCAGCGAGGATACCCGTGAGGGTAGACCGCCGGGTGGGCCACTGAAGAAAAAGACCGCGTACCAGTGACCCACCCGCACGGCGTCGAGAGGTATATTGTAGGGCGAGTCTACGGGGTCTTGCGCCGCTTTTCCTGTCGCCCCGGACGGAATAGCGGGGTTTGACGTACCGTAGCCCGCCGCCAAAAAAAGAAAAAAAAAGACTTTTGCAATATGTGAGATGAGGACGAGTACATATTCTATCGACCCTATTAATTGGGATAAGAGCAGGATGATGATGAATGATGACTCATAATATAAAGAAAGTTTTAGCTCAAATATTACGGGATGATTCTAGTCGAGAGGAATTAAATTAAGACTCGTCGTATTGCAATGGGAAGTGAAAATAGCCTACAATCTCACGCTGCTCAAACGAGTTGGCATATGGTTTTGTTTCTAGTTTCACTTGCGCTGATGTAATCTGCTTACATCAATAATTCACATAAAATCGCATTAAAAATATCAACATCAATAAGGATATTAATTTGGAGGAAAACGTACTAAATTGTGTTGTAACAATGTTACTAAAACGTTTATTTATTCAAAAAGGTACAAAAATAAGGGGCGCGCATCGTAAACTGCGGTGTAGTTTACATAAATAAAACAACTCGTACAAGTACCTACGTACAGTAGGCTCACCCCTGTGACCTTGGACGGGTAGGGTTGTCCCCCTCTGATGGGCGAAGCGATTCGTCGAGTGTCGTACAGTCAACGCTGTACCTACATAGTTAATGTTTTTTGTAAGTTAAACAGCTTTTAATGCACTTTGTTAGTTTCTATTTAAATAGCCACCTAAATTAAGTTTTTAATTTACTTTTTATTTAAAGTATCTCTTTTTAATAATGAACTGATTATTTTAATATCAGAAATACGTTTAATAATTATAGAAATAATATATGGAGGTATACTTCTTATGAGAAGTATATGACTTTACTGTCTGAACAACTAAACACAAGGTAGGAAATATGTTCCATCCATTCATTTATTAGCTCATCGACCTCCACTATTGAGCATAGGCTTCCACACGAAGAAGAAATAATACCATAATCGCCACGCTTGGGGATCACACTTTATAAGTTTTCCAGTAGAGAGCTGTTGCCTACTTCTTAGACGTTCTCTTAGTCGGTTTTTGGAACTCCCATATGAAAGTAAATCGCAGTTACACATTATATTCTTAATCCGTCAATAAATAGGAAATGGCTTCAAATTTCAATAAAAAAGTAGAACAAATGACAAAGCGTAGACGCCCTGTACCAAATATAATCGCCTAAATAGCACAGTATGCCATTGTACTGAATAGATATAGTTATTAGGCAGCAGATAGATGAGGCAGTATTGACAATGGGTTTATTAACAGCGACGGACTGGCGGGACGGTTCACGAAATCGGGTACTCCTAGGGCGCCGACAACATGCCTTACATCCTATCGTTAGGGTTGTGACGTTGTTTAAATATTACGAGATTAGTCTATTCTTTCTTCAACTGAATATTGATTAAAATATTTGTACTATACGATATAAAAATCAAATTTTATTCGAGTAGAAATTTGTTAAGCCTGTCTGCAATATACTCACGATTTTGAGCTATTGTATAATAGGAATAGACACCGTGGTATTAAGATTCAAGTCGTAAGCATCAACAGCAGCACCAGAGCAGACCAACAAGCTTGATAGTATGTAGGTATAAATTAACTTTTTCATGGCAAACTAATTCTAGGGATTTTGTAAAAAAAAGATTACTTAGTAATATTAATTAATAGTGGTTTGCTATACCAAAAATTTTTCCAATATTTATGCCGAGTCACTGGACTTTAATCCCTATGGTATATAATTATATGTACGATGACCCTTTAAGAATACAATGTATCACACATTAGTCGTAAAAGGCGACTAAGAGATCACCATGAGAATCGTTATCAGTGTTCTCTTCGGAAAGAACACTCGGCAAAATCTCTCAGATGAGCAGTTCAATTAACTGATTACATGTATATGACATATAATCAGTTAATACTGTTTATAGTATTGAACAATTTTGCAAAATAAATAATTTCGGACATACATACCATCGGTCATTGAACTTCCAGTACAAAGTGGGACATTGTTCGTGTCAGATAGAATGGATGGCAGCCCTACTTACGACCAGACTGGAGTGATCAAGGGGAAAGAGGCCGCCTCGCAGCCTAAATAATTATTGACTCCTATCTATTTATTGCTTTCATATATTATAGATATAAAACACACAAATTCAAGGTATTATGTGTTTGTAAAGATTAGTCTATAGATGTATGTAACGTTGTAAATTCTACAATTTAAAAATAACTGATTTTCTAAAGATTGACTAACAAGTACATATGTAGTAATTACTAGTTATTGCAAATAAAAAAAAAAATACATACGAAAATCAATATTAAATCAAATACAATAAAATCATACGAAATCCTCTGGTTACGTCTTTTTTTATTTTTTTGGCGGCGGGCTGCAGTTTAGTCACGCCCCGCTAATCCGTCCGGGGACGACAGAAGAAGGGGCGCACGACCCCGTAGGGTCTACCGGCTTAACAGCATACCTCTCGACGCCGTGCGGGTGGGTCACCGGAATCCGATCTTTTTCTTCGGTGGCCCACCCGGCGGTCTACCCTCACGGGTATCCTCTCGAGTCGACACCCCGTCATCTCGACCAATAAGTCTCGATGTCAGGGCGTCGTACTCACGCGATAATTACGACATACTAAAGAGTCGTTATTTTTCCCTAATTATTTATACGTAGTGAGTCCGTGTACAAGAATGTAAATTCCATTTATAATAGGCATTGATGTTTAAAATAAATATTATCCATAATGACGTAATTAATATTTTACAGTATATTCATAATATTATATAGGTATTTTTCATTCTTCAAGTGTTTATATTATAGTATGCATATATATGTACATGCAATCCTTACTAATGTTATAAATGCGAAAGTAACTCTGTCTGTCTGTCGCTCTTTCACGCCAAAACTACTGAACCGATCTAAATGAAATTTGGTACACAGATAGTCTAGAACCTGATAAAGGACATAGGCTACTTTTTAATGCAAAAAAGGGTTGTAAAGGGGGATGAAAATTTGTAAGGAAGTATCGTCATTTTAGAAGCTTGACATTTATTTTTAGGCTATTGATTAGATATAAATATGAAATTAACATTTTGTAAAAAAATTACCCTTAAGGGTAAAATAAAAATAGGGGATGAAAAACTTTACGAAAGTAATATTTTACGAGTGCGAAGCCGCGGGCAGCAGCTAGTATATAATAAAAAAGTCGGTAATACTGTCTCGTTGAGCTAATGGTGAAACTGCTACCCACGCTGAAATTAAAGCATGAACTATAAAAGCAAATATCTATAACTAATTATTTAAATAACTTTATTGTATGCAATACTGTCAAGGCCGTTCGGCATTACGTACTCATATGTAAACAGTGTCTGAAGAATCGTTATGAATACCAAAATTACGTTTTGCAGGCAAGTGCAAATTGCGTCTGATTGATTGAAATTTGATTGTTGCAAACAAGAAACGCGTGGTTCTAAATATATGTGTAAATATATTATGTAATATAGTAAAACATTTATCTAATTCTGATGTTATTATATTTAGATTTGGGTGATAGTTTTGTAAATGTTGCAAATATCCATGACATAATAAATGTTTACTAATTTATTAATAGCTTTAAAAAAACCAATTAATAACATTCATCATTCAGCCTTTTGCCATACACTGCTGGATGTAGACCTCCCTCATATTTTGCCACAAAGTGCGGTCCTGTGCCGCCCGCATCCAACGATTCCCAGCAACCTTAATTGTGGTAGGACCACGCTGTGGACAGTTTTCTGTCTACAGCCGCGGGCCGGTCCGTCCGGGGTAGTACCACACTCTCGCAGAAGATCGACGTCTGAGTAATGGCAATGTGCTATTGCGCTTCGTTTGGTGAGCGAGAGAGCCGGCAGCCCAACTGGGGTGGGTTCGGGGTTTGTATTGGTTGGCAGCGGCCTAGCTATACCATTGGCAAAGGTCCATGGGCGGCAGTGACACTTACCGTCAGGTGTGCTGTCTGCTCGTTTGCCACCATAAGCAATAAAAAAAAAAAAAAAAAAAAAAAAAAAAAAAAACCTTCACCAAGTCGTTGCGACGACGACCGAGGCGTCGGTCCACCCGGTAGGAGGGCTACAAACACTACGTCATCTGATACGCTGTCGGCACTCGAAAACTTTTCTTCCCCAACGGTTATTGCTTCGTAGAGCAATGTGGCCTGCCCATTGCCATTTCCCATGCTAATTCTCCGTGCTATGTCACTTATAGCTGTTCTGCGGATTTTCGTATTACGGATTCTATAGCACGTTGAGCGACTTTGAACTTGATCATGGGGCCTACATAACATCATTAATTAAGCACAAAATTAACTAATTAACAGAAAACAAATTTAATAACATCTTTATACTATAACCAACCAAATATGTTTAGAATTGTTTCAGTCGTGAAACTGTGAGTAAACAAACGTAAAGCCACTCTCACATCTAAAACATTAATAAGACATTACGCGTGGATGAATTCTTCTATGTATGCGTTAATCGCTACGCTTAGCAGGCGGTTTGGCGATTACAGTGCAGTATTATAAAGTTTCCCAGATGATCGTCTGATGATCCGCTACTCTAAACTCACCCAGCGTTTGAAGATGGTTGCTATGGGAAAGTAAAGGTTGGTGACACATTGTATTACTAATAAGTCACCTAATAAGGAAATGAATAACGCCTAAAATTTTGACATTTCCATACATGTGTAGAGCTAATTAACAAGCAAATCACGCGAGCACGTTAACTATAGTTTTAATAACAATAAAATAAATGTCAAATTAATATTGCTCAGTATTGTTATTTATTAATGCCATTTATATACTATCTGATAGGTAGAATCCGGGAGTGATTAGAATGAAAAAATATTGACCATAGTTTCGTTGAAGTAAACATAATTAATTAATATAAAATATATAATTGTATGCCGATTTCTAAGTGACAGATCTGGAATTTTATTTATCTTTATGAACGTGTTTTTAGATATAAGCCGATAAAATATACATAAATGATATGTAACCACATATCTAAAACATAAATGTATGTGATTCGGTAAAAGCTGGGGTGTTTAAGTTTAATGACCTTTACTTTCCTCAAAACAGAGTTGGACCCTGATATTTAACTATTCAAACTAATTTGAATTAATTTATTCAAACGATAATGCTTCAAATATTAGATTTCATTTCAAGACAGTAATAACATCGTTGCGAAATAGATTTAATGTTTATTTTAGGATATGAAAAATAACCAACTACTATAAAAGCTGTTATTATTATAAAAACTAAACGAGAGTTACAAAAGTGATTGCTTATTATCCATTATACCTTTAGATAGATATTTGTATGGTGGCGAGTTAAGAATACAACATGTCACTCTCCGCCGCTCCTTTCGCGAGACGACTGTCTCGCAGAAGGCGGCAACCGCGTCCCAGTTCCTGACGTTGTCGAGCCTCGCCTTAGTGATGGTCAGTAGCGCCAGGTCAGCACCGATGGTTGCGACGAGTTCAAGGCGCTGCTCTGCCCAGGCCACACAGACGTCGAGCGCGTGCTGCGCCGTGTCCTCGTCGCAATCGCAGTGGTGGCAGGTCGGTGTCCTCTCCCTCCTCACGACCGTGTGCAGGTACTTGCCGAAGCAACCATGCCCCGTCAAGACCTGCACCAGTCGGAAGGAAAGGGATCCCGTGCTGCCGACCCAACCACTATCAGTACCGGCCAGAAGGCTTCGACGGTCTTAAACCCGAACCGAGGCCACCCCAGCCAGATTGCCAAACGGGCATTGCCGTCACGGCGGGCGTCGCCTCGCCAGGCGACCATCTCGCTTGGCGAGACGGTGCCACCCCTGCCCGCGTCGCTGACACCCGCCAGTGTAGTCCAGTGAGCATCTCCACCTCCAAGTCGCACGAGGGAGTTCCGGCCAACAGGCACGCTGCTTCCGTCGCCACCGTGCGCTATCAATCTAAAGACTCGTCTGGAGAATAGACAGCTGCACTCTACTATATACTAACACCATTTATGCTCACCAATTCGATTGTCATACGTGGTCGTTATAACAGTATCCAGTCGACATCCAATAATGATCTCTGAAAAGTTGATGGATGGACGGCAAAATTTATTGCGTGCCTATATAACACAATATCAATCCAATTCTTTTGGTATTAGCGTATAAGTTAAGAAGATATTATCACTTCAAGAAAGCAAAAAGTTCTTTTCTACTGCGGTGAAGGCCCATGCCCAAATAGTTGATATGTGTATCAGTTGATGAAGAAGATTGTCATTAAATCGATTTGTTAATATGAATAAAATATTATAAAGTTAAAGAACGTTTCATATAACGGATGCGGCGTATAGTTGAAGCAATTTTAAACTTTACAACTAACTTGTAAACTTTCAAGATGAAAGATAAAAGGTATGTGTATAGTCGTTGGCACATCGTAGCGTAAGTAAGTAACAACTAAAAACAGTTTGAGATAACATCGTACATTTCTCAAGTTGTCCATCTTAATGGATATTACTGTAATGTTTAGGTAAAACGTTTCCACTAACCGACTTATACAAAGTGGCTATACATTGATTTAATTTTTGACTATTTATTTAAATTAACAAAATATATGTTTTGATGTTGTAGTAAAATAGGCTAAGGGCTGTGCCGATCGTGAGGATTTGGGTTCAAATTCTGGTTCGAGGTTAAAAAGTATTGTTGAGATTTTTGACAGATTTTGTAGTTGGAGGCTGTTGACAATTGACAGTAATAGACTCGTTAATTTATTACGTGGTAGTAATGGTAAAATTTGGCGTACAATACGTAAGGATGCGAAAAATCTTTAGAAATAAAGGCGAGACAATAAAAAATAACATACATTTAATAAATTATCAAAAAAATACCGTCCTGATTTTTTAAATTCACAATTTGATGAGATGATGATGAGATTTCTTTGTAATGACGGAAAACTAAGGCTTCATTATAACAATAATAATTTGTTATAGATATGTCATTAGTTCGTGTGGTGACAGATTATGTATAAAATGACAGATTATGTATAAATTTACCATTCGTTTCTTGCCCGTCAACGCAAGACAAGGGAAAACTAGAAATAAAACCATGTGAATCCTTTATCCAGTGCTGTGTTGTGTTGTGTAGTGGGCTCGTCTTTCTTGAGACGTATATATCTGTATTCCATCACTTAAAACTATTTAAATCATTCACTTACTCTTATCCCAATTACTTGGGGTCGATCCAATATGTACTCTTAGTTCATAGTACTTATTGTAAAAGTTATTGGCATTAGTTTTGTGACCGGCCGCCTGCCGGACGTCAGCCCTCCTTGGGAATGTAAATGTTGACCAAACGCCATTAGATAGTGTTGGCCCAGGTTGTTATAAGGCTCTTAGTCGTCTTTTACGACATCTACGAGCAAATTAAAGGTCGGTAGTATTCGTAGCCGCTACCACACAGCTCTTGAAAGTATTTTAATACTGATAGTTAATAGGTTAAAAAGTAAACAAAAAATATATAATCACTAAGTTTAAAACCCAGTGACTATAAATTGTTTGTTTTCTTAAACAAAATTGTATATGATGCGTGGCTTTTTAACATCAAAAACAACATTGTTCGTGTCGTGTGTGTGTTAGTATCCAGATACTTACTTCAGTATCTCTTACAAGAGCTATCAATACTTGAGTAGGGGCGTCGGATAAGCATACATAGACTCAAATTGTCGATGCCAGGCGCCACACTTAAAATAGAAGTCGTAGCAATTACAGGTATTTTATAAGTAATGTTACACCATTCCCCACGACTAATTGAGAAAAGAGTGAAGTTTGAAATATTTTCATGATATTAAAATGGAAATTCAAGCTATAAAATCCACAAAAATAGGCTAATTTCATTATAGTTTCATGTTTTTACAATTATAATATATATTAACTAACACACAGATAATAATAATACGTAATATTCTAGAATCAGTTGTCATAAACTTTCTTAGACGTGATCATGAAATGGAATGGCAATATCGATTTTATATAATGAAAGCTACTAGACATTATCAATACTAGTTTTATTTTAGGTACAAAGAATGGCTTATTTTAGTACTTGTTTAACCCTTTATATCAAGGCCAAGTTTATATATACGGCCGCTGTTTATATAGACCATGTTCATTAACAGCAGTTAACGCTTATCAACAGGTGATTCTCTTTGCATGTACTAATTTTGAATTAACTACGGCAATTAATATATCCAAATTTTTAGATGATTTTTTGTATTCGCCATTTTTTTACAGTTTAAAAATTCGTTGTAAAATTGTAGGAGTAGTAAATCTAAAATTTGTAACGTAACGAACTGATCTAAGTTAATCGTTTACTAATTATTCAGTTATTAGTATCAGGATATAGAATATGCTATCACTTACTACATATCTACTCAATAACCCGGTTATACAATTTGACATTGGCCCTTCTGTGGACTTTCTCATCCCGTCGTTACTTCGAAATTGGATGATTTTATTGACATTTATACTCGTTGCTGTGGTTGTAAAGACACGCAGCGTTTTATACCTGCCGATAATCTTCACCAATACCCGGATTATTGAACAAAAATCAATTTAAAGTGTTAGTCTCTGACATTAGTTTGAAATAAATCTTCAGTATTTTAACAGTAATATACCCTGGGTGCTTCTTTCACTATTATAACTTTACATTTTACAATACTAATGTAAATTATATCTAATTTGCCGTTAGATCTTCGCGTTGGCTTCGGTGGGAAGAAGGTTTACACAGATAGGAAAGAATACAGATTGAACAAAAGTGGCGCTCTTAATCATTTCAATTTAGAATAATTTGCGATTTATAGTTGGTAGAGTAGTAATTAGAGTTCTTGTATTTGACACATCTTGAAATTTAAAAAAAAATAACATATGTAATTATGATATAATAAGTTTGTTTAGAACATTATTCATTAATCAAATACATCTACATAAGGAAAAAAAGTTGGATAACTACTATCGGCTAAATATTCTCTAATATAAAATATTAAGTGAAATATTACAAAGTTTAGATGACAATACAAAGGTAGATCGGAATGTTGTTAAAATGAACAAGCTCTAATTGTTTTATTGCAACGACGCCGGTCCATATTAACTACTTATAATAGATATTGTATAGACAGCGTTTGTGGTAGTGGCTTCAAATACTACCTAACCTTACATTGTTCGTTGGTGTTGTAAATAACTGGGACAACCCCATCTGTTGCCGACTGGACAACAATTACATTTCCAACGAGATTTGATGTCAGGTAGACAGCCGGTCGTAATACTATTGGCAATAACTTTCACAATATGATCGATGGTATAGCATATTTTGCGTCCATCCCAATTAATTGGGATAAGAACAAGATGATGGTGATGATGTTCAGTCTTTGCTAAGATATTGGTGTAATTTATAATACTTTTCGTGTTGTGATAGAGTAAGAATATGATTTACCATTTTAATTCTGTAGGCCGTCTTTTACGATTAAAGATGACGAAGGGATGTAAGTAAATAAAATCACTGCAAGGAAATCTGAAAACAACCCGTATAATAACGACTAGACGTCCGACCAACGTCGTATATAATAATAATAATATGGGCTGACAAAAACGAACAATAATATAATTTATTTGCATACACGAAGTATTACTAAGACAACTTAGTAATTTTTTGTCACGCTATAAGGTTAAGACGCCGCGTTGTAGAATTGAATATTAACATGTATATACATGTAATTTACTTTGAAAACATTAAAGAATAAGGATGGATTGCCAGACTATAGTATAACTCACTGAACAAAGCTCTGAGATATCTTAAATGTTGTTTAGTTCAAAATATAAAGTTTAATGTACAAATAACTGAGCTACACATCAACTCCATTCAAATCAAGATGGTGGTTATAAAAAGTATTATGAATTCAAAACTCGCGTTGAAGTGCCAAATCCCTGACGGTCGAGGAATTTTAAACAACACAGTTATTGATAGTTGGATTCATGTCGTGTTTTATTTGCCATTCTGTTAAATGTGCCCAGAGCGAGTTTATTGAGAATTATTTTTAAATTTATGTTAGATTGCGACGAAAAACTTTATTGCTATCGTAAAAGTAACGTCCTAGATTAATACTCGGAATGTACGTACAAATGTTGCTGTACTAGTTTGTTCAAGTGTTTTTAAATGTGTAGAGGACGCCGGATTTGAAATTTAATATTTATGAAACTCATCCGGAGTTTTAAATTTAATTTTATTCATTTGAACATTTTTTTTTTAAAATATACCTACTTTCTTTAGAACGTTGGCCTGGATTTATTCAAATTGAACTGACCCTTCCGCTTCTCCTGCTTCAATCAGTACTACTTCAAACTGTTAAAAGAATGTTTAAGGGTAATTTCTGTTCCTTAGTAAATGAGTTACAATCACTCTACATGTAAACAGCGCGTAAGAAATTTCCTTTGGCCATGGAAGGACGAGACCCTATAATAATTTAAAGGCATCATCCTACAATACAAACGAAACCCACAACCCAATTTTCTAATCCTGTCACACATATATATTTTTTGTATTATGTATATTTAAATATAAAGATTGTAATAAACAGGTTGAATCTTTCGAACAAAATAACAGACATATTCTTTCTTTGATATGATCATGAAACTGCTTTGAAAATATAATAAATCTTCCTGTTTATAAATAACTGACACATTCGTGCATAAGATAACATCTTATATTGGTCTTTTTCTATCTTAAGCATTTACAAATGCAAATGTTTCCAAAAGAAAAAACTTTTCCCGTATTATTTGATGTAATTTATTCCAGGATTTTGGTATTATTTTGGAATGATGGCTGGTTAACTCGTGATTGGGGCTCGCTTGTGAGAGTCCAACCACTATTTTTTTGTAATATCTTTTAAAAAAGTAATATATATAAAAAAAAAAGTAATATATAGACTAGGTTCGAAGAGCATTGCGCTCTTCGAATCAGTATATATTACTAACGAACTGCGAACTAATATGTATAAATATATTGTATAAAATTTTATTTAAAAGAAGTTATTGAAAATTGACAGGCCCGCGAATTTCTTGCCGATTTTTTTAGTTTGCGCCCTCGCGCCGATCTAGTGGTATAATCTACCATCTACATTAAAGTAAACATAATAAATAATTTGATTAGAATATCCTATATTTTATTTTGACGACTTTTCCTTACACATGGCAAATTATTAGATAACCCACTCACTATTTACTATATTTAAATAACTCATACAAACAAGAAATAAACTCGCAAAAGGATTTTTTTTATGATTAAATATAAACACATATTCAGAATCATTCTAATTAGTTGAACATGAAAAAAGAAACTACTATAATAATATGATGACATCATAAGTTTAATGTTAGTGTAAAATAATTCGCGTGTTCAAGTTCAGATTTGGCAAGTAGATATGTTTTATGATTCGCCTTGGTCTGCGGCATTTACAAAACAAGCATGCAATAAATATTAACTCACTTGTATAATTACGGTAATGTCTGTCAAAAAAATATTGTACACATGGCTGTTTCTTGTTTTTAATGTGTGTACACAATATTTTTTTTTTTTTATAAATAATAATTAAAATATTTATGTTACAGAAATTTTCTCAGCTTTAATTTATATAATGGTGTGGTAATATGACATGTTGCAGAAATATATTCACGATGTTTAAGATACGTCCCTTTTACTGCAATTATATTTATATTTATTTATATAAATTATAGTCTCCTTACTAATATAATAAATGCGAAAGTAACTCTGTCTGTCTGTCGCGCTTTCACGACAAAATTACTGAACCGATTTAAATAAAATTTGGTACATAGATAGCCTAGAGCCTGACGAAGGACATAGGCTACCTTTTAATACAAAAAAAAGGGTTGTAAAGGGGAATGAAAAGTTGTACGGAAGTCATTTTTAAAGCCAGAAGCATAAAACTTATTTTTAAGCTGTTGATATAAATAAATATGACATTAAAATTGCCTAGATTAACATATAAGATGCTTTTATCCCAGTTCCTTGGGATAATAGTTCAACTTTAAGAAAGTAACTTTTTACGCGGGCGAAGCCGCGGGCAGAAAGAAGCTAGTAGGTTATATATTAAAATATTTATTTACTACTATAAAGAAATATTAATACTTATAATATATAGCAGGTATATTTGTACATTTATCTATATACAGAAATAAAAGGTATATAATATTTACGTGATAGCATATTCGCGTTAGGGAAATTGCAGTTATATCTAATTGTTATAAGAATTACAGAGCACGCAAATAAATAAAGCTCGCAATACAAATCGTTTGGTTATTATCAATAGTTTGTACTTAAAATAGTGAATAGAAAAATAACATATAACAAGAATAATTTTAACTATAATTTCGTTTCCGTGTGGTGACGAAGTAAGAATACAATTCACCACCCCCCTATCTTACCCGTGGGTGATCGTACGGGACGACTAAAGGATATAAAACGCATATAACATCTATGCGAGGGAAGGAAAACTCGAAACAAATCCTATACCAACACGTCTGACCAGCGTGGTATAATAGTTCAACTAACCTTCCATTATGGAGAAGGTCAACAGTGGGACATATATGGGCTGAGATGATGATGATAATTTCGTTTATAACCATTATAAGTTAATATTAAATACAAGATAAAATCGATCATATTACGAAAACAATCATATCAATGAATTATATATATTACAAAATTATAATTATAATACAAACGAAAACAATAAAATCACTCATATTACGAAACAATCATGTCAGCATTGACCGTTTTGCTCAAGTGCGGTTGGGTCGTTGTTGGGTGTCGTAAATAACCAACACATTATTATGACAACAGTGTTTACATGGTACTTCTATGGTTAACACATTAACGTCGCCCGCCCTTTGATTCATAAGAATTATTAATAGATTAAATTATTTAATAGTCTGTACATGCGAAGAGTCTGTACTTACTATGATAAAATCTTTAGTACGGTTGAAATAATTATTACGTAACGATACATTGATCACGAAGCTCGTTAATATTATGTTTTTAGAAGTAAGAGCATACAGCTAACATGGAATATTACTGGTTTTAAAATAATTTGAAATATTTTTTATATATATTAAAGAAGATATCCAGTGTAAATAGAAATGCTGTGTGGTAGCGGCTACGAATACTACCAACCCTTACTTTGCTCGTGGATGTCGTAAAAGCCGACTAAGAGCCTTATAACGACCCGGGCCAACTCCGACTGATGCCGTTTGGTCAACAATTACATTCCCAAGGAGGGTTGACGTCTGGCAGGCGGCCGGTCATAAAATTATTGCCAATAACTTTTACAATATGTACTATGCAAGAAGAGTACATATTGTACCGACCCCAAGTAATTGGGATAAGAGTAGGAGAATGATGATGATGATGATATATTAAAGAAGAATTATGAATGTTGACGAAGCGAGTGAAGTATGCAAGGATAGAGTTCTCTGGCACTCTGTTCTGTCTGCCTGATATGGCGTGATGATATGTATGTACACTACCGTCCAAAAGTTTGGAAGCACACCTGTTTTCAAACAAAACAAATAAATGCCGACTAATAGCGGTAAAAATTAGCAATAATCTTAAGTTTTACAACCTTTTACGACTGTCTACACAAACACAAAAGGATTATTATCCTACATTCATCAAGTTTTATGGAATTCCTTAATATTGACGAAACACGTGTTTTATGACTTAATCCGTCGGCTACTTTATCCTATGCAATGGTGTAGTTTTATTGATAATGTTTGCTGGTTTTAACTTTTTTAGACCTTATTCAGTCGCACTTGAGCATTGGCACGTGAAAGTTGTGATATTAACATTGTCTGTATTCGAAAGATATCGGCTACTACTTTGACCGTATTTTTTCTTCTGAAAATGGCAAAACGCAAGCAAATCACGCTTGAACAGCGAAGCGCTATTTGCACTCTACGCGAGGAAGGATACAGTGAACGTCAAATCGCAGAAAGGCTCGGAATTTCTTGTAAAGGTGTCCACTATACCCTTGCTAGAAAACAAGAAACGGGGAAAAATGAAGATAGAAAGAGATCTGGTAGGCCCAAATCCACAACAAATCAAGAGGACAACTTCATTAGAGTTCTTTCTAAACGGAATCGACGCTTAACTGCACCACAGATCACTGCAGCTCTGAATGATACGCGAGAAACACCCATTTCAACAACTACTGTTAAAAGACGCTTACTGTCTGCGGGATTAAGAGGATGTGTTGCTGCTAAAAAACCCAAACTAACAAATCGACATAAGAAAAATAGACTAGAATGGGCAAAAGCGCATAAAAACTGGACTATAGAACAATGGGAAAATGTCCTTTGGAGTGACGAATCAAAATTTCAGATTTTCGGATCCAATAGACGTGTCTTTGTACGCCGGTCAAAAGAAGAGAGGGCTTCAGAGGCATGTACAGTGCCTACCATCAAACATGGTGGTGGTAATGTTATGGTTTGGGGGTGTTTTGGCAACAGTAAACCCGGCAATCTTGTGAGGATAACCGGAAAATTAAACAAGGAAGGCTATTTAAAAATTCTCCAAGATTCTGCCATACCCAGTGGACTAAGTCTCATTGGTTCTGGATTCATTTTTCAACAGGATAATGATCCTAAGCATTCGTCTAAATTGTGCCAGAACTTTTTAAACAAGAAAAAAGCTGAAAACATTTTAAACATCATGCAATGGCCATCTCAATCCCCTGATCTTTCTCCCATTGAACTTGTTTGGGATGAACTTGACAGGAGGGTGAAAAGTCGTTGTCCTACGAGCTCAGAACATTTGTGGCAGCTATTAGAGAACGAATGGAACAAATTAGATAAAGATTATTTTAAAAAATTGATTAATAGAATGCCCAGAATATGTGAGAAGATTATAAAGGAGAAAGGTGGACACTTTGATGAAGCTAAAATTTAATCTAATTTACCATTGTATATTATTTTTTTATTTTGTTTAAGTTAGTTTCTGTTTGTTCTTTATTTTTTTATCAATACATTTAAATTTAAATGACTTAGTTTGGTTTTATTCGATTTTACCTTGCTGCTTCCAAACTTTTGGACGGTAGTGTATGTACTATTTTTTTTTATAAAGATATATGTGTTTGGTAAGTACATAATAGCTCCAGTGAGTTGCCCGTCAAACACTGATATAAATATTTCCAAAATACAATAAAAAAGAAAGAAAGAAAAGAAAGCTAGTTTTTCAAAAACACTTGAAGTTTTAAGAAGATCCTGCCTAATATAATGTATGCTACGAGTGTTAAAGAAGAAATATGTAGTTACTTGGATTAAAAATAAATCTAATAGGTAAATCCCAATAGGTGCGGGTTCGAACCCCGTTTGTGACATCATTTTTCGTTTCGTATCGGGTATTTATAAATCTAATATAATTAAATTTCTTAGAAAATAAATGCTATGCCAGTTTTTGTCACCTTACATGCGGAAAGAAAATTCTTCAAAGACAAATGGTTGAGAAAGAAGCATTTGATTAATATAATTAATATGAGTATCTTAGTAAAACAAGTTCATGGATAAATGATATCTAGAGGAAATCATAAATGTGGTCTGTTATCATAATCCGTTATTGTATTGGAATTAGTATTATCAAGATGTACTGGTTTCATTTTAAGTTTTAATTAGTTTGAATAAGTAAAGCAATCACGTACGAATAGATACAGCCATGTCATGTCTAATCCTTACTAATATTATAAATGCGAAAGTGACTCTGTCTGTCTGTCGCTCTTTCACACCAAAACTACTGAATCGATCGAAATGAAATTTGGTACACAGATACAGACATAGGCTACTTTTTAATGCAAAAAAAAAGGGTTGTAAAGGGGATGAAAGGTTGTAAGTATCGTCATTTTTAAAGCCAGAAGCTTGAAACTTATTTTTAGGCTATTGATTCGATATAAATAATATGATAATATAATATTTTTTTTTAAATCTTTATCCTTAAGGGGTAAAATAAAATTAGGGAATGAAAAACTTTAGGAAAGTAACCTATTACGCGGGCGAAGCCGCGGGCAGAAGCTAGTAATTTATAAATTGCAATACACTACTGTTTTACGTAATTGTTAAAGCTAATTTTTTATCATCTTTTTCCTTATTATTTTGTGTAGTTTGAATAATTGCCAAATACAGTATTGAAGTCAGTATCAGAACAAGTGTGTGCATAACTTACACCGAATACTGGTCTGTTATAGCACATATTTTTTGTCTATCAAGTTAGTTTATTTTAGGCTTTTTTTTTTAAATTTTACTTTAGTCATAGCAAAGGTATATACGACTTATTCATCGATATAGTTCTAATAAGCTTTGATCAAAACTATTGATTAATTTTTCAATTATTGAACCAATGATTTCGCACAATACAGAGATTATTTTGTCGTCGTTGTCGTCTTTAATAGCAAAGAAAAAAGAAAAATTAATAGCAAACTTACTTAGAAGCGCATTTTTAGTAATATAATTAGGGTACATACTTATTTGTTCCTAGATTGTGTTACTAAGTATAAAAGGTTTTTCTTAGATAATAAGTAAATAACCTTTTCATTATAGCCCGGAAATACGTTTACCGGTTAGTAATTGATTCATACTATAGTATCAGTACGACAAACGCACTTTAGGTTCATGAAAATTAAATGTCGTGGAGGTTGGTTGACTTTTAAAACTGTTCTAGAAGTAATGAATACGTTTAAAAATACTTTTATGTACGATAGATTAATTTATCATAGACCTGTCCTCGTAAAATATACAAGGCATATAGGAATATAATACATTGCTAAGCAATATGACCAGCTGATCGAAAAAGTTAATCATAGTAAATACAACTTACAAGCCAACATTGGGAAGGCCATTGTTCTAGTTTCATTTTATTACTTAAATATACATGCTGAAATACTCTACAAATTTAGATTTGATATGACACCATATATATCGGACATATTGTTCATTAACTAATCGGTTACATCAGTAAATATGCTAAGAATATATGCGTATTTTACCTCGGGTTGAGAGCCCTCAGCGCTCACCCAACATTCTGGGTAAAGCTGTCATAGCGGCTAACAACTAAGTCACAAACACAAAAATTAACTTATTTTCCGTGTGGCTACAGAATAAGAATACAATTATCGCCACTTTCCTTCTTCGTGGCTTGTAAAGATCGGCTAAGTGGTTATAGCGGGAGCAAGCAGCAGTCTCCTGAAACGTGTTGCGTTTTATGTTCTTTTTGTACTGGTAGTTATGGCACTATCCTCTCATAATAAGAGAGACAAAACAGCAATGCTCCCTAAGTCAGGACAGCCCTGCTATCTACGAATTCATTTTAGTAGCGGGCCCAGTAACGGTGGGATAGAAGGTGCGAAGAAACCCTGGCAGCGATCTGCCTATGATAAAAAATTAACTTTGGCGCTGGTAATGCACAACATTCAGACATTCAGAGGACTGATGAGAAGATCATAGTGCTGAAAGAGGAATTCAGCAAAAGCCGATAGGACATCGTAAAATTATCAGGAGTGCAAAGAGAGAGTGATAACCCTCTGGTCTAAAAATTGCTTTTCTACCGGGAGGTTGATGATCTGTCGCGATACGGTATAGAGTTTAACGTCAGTAAGTCTTTTAAAAACAAAGTGGAGAGGGTCGAGTGTGTCGACAAGGGTAGCCGCCTTATACTCAGAATTACCATGCAGTATTCGTTGAAGGTCATACAGGTTTACGCACCGACCTCGGCGTACTCCGACGACGATGTAGAGGCCTTTATGAAACCTCTCGAAAGCCATGCACAAGTCTAAAACTCACTTCGCGATGGTTATAGGAAATAATTAGGAGTTGAGGGTGAGGCAATATAGATATACAGATGGACAGAGAGGTATCAGAGGAACCAGAAACTGGTATTTTTTTTGTAGAATGCAAGCCCCTTAAAGATACATCATTAACAGGCTTGCATTCTTATACATAACTTCTTTCAGAAGCAGCCATGAAGAAAATGGAACTTCATCATCTCAGCTCATATATGTCCCACTGCTGGGCTCGAGCCTCCTCCATAATGGGAGGGAAATTGACCTACTATACTACGCTGGTTCAGACGTGTGTGAGTTGTATCACGTATTGTATTCTTACTCTGTTACACATACAGATATTTAGTGAACACGATAGAATTTTGTAATTGCATTGATACTATACATATTTTAACAACTGCGCAAACGTTATTAAATAAATATAAATAAATGCTAATTAAATAAATACAAAACAAATGTTATTCTACATCCTCATGTTAAAAATAAAATGAGTCATTAGCTCTTATTTTACCGAGGGAGTCATGAAAGCCAGCAAACATTGGCTCTCTACAACATCAATTGAATCGCCATGCTGTTTACCAAGCGTGGCTATTATGGCATTATCGTTTTTGGAGAGAAATACATCTATCAGTTGGCTTCAATTATATATGTTACCTATGTCTTAAGTGAAAATAGTTTTATTGATTTAAATTATAATATGTAGGTAGATAAATAAAATTTTACTTGGTAAGTTTTTCTATTAACATATGTACTTCAAGGAAAATACGATTGTATACAAAAAAAAAACGAGTTTTCTATCTCTTGCATAGGTGCTGTATGCCTATTACAATCCTTTAATTCTTTTACGGCACCCACAGGCAAGAGAGGTGATGGTGAATTTTAATATTTGCAACATTTGAATATAAATGATTTGATATCAAGTTAAATATAATGCGTAAAATGCACTTACCCCTATAAGATTTCGGCCACATATTAAAAATTTTAAAATTAAAATCACATATTTAATAAAAATATAAAATTTTTATTGCGTACTAAAGATTGCGTCTGCGACGGCGCGTCTATCCGGGACAGTAGGAAGCACCAAAAGTAAAGCTATCAAAAGGCAGTTTACACGCCTATCAAGATATCACGACAATGATAAACGCGAGGTTGAATAATGCTTTTTGCGAGGTCTTAGCATGACCTTCGCAAAAATTAACGCGATTTACATAACGCATAAGTACATTTATATTATTTGAACAAGTGCGGATATTGATAATACAAATGTACATGATTACTCTAAGATTAAATCTTTACTAAATATAATATTATTAAGATTGTATTGGTGATCTTTTAATCACCATTTCAAATGAGTTTTTTTTTTAATTTAGCTGTCAATAATTTAAGTATTTCTTCTTCTTTTCCCTCAGATTGGATTAGGTAGATCAAACATTATCCGTGTGGTGATGGAGAAAGAACACTAAATTCACCATCCCTCTATTTTGACCATAGGTGTAGTGAAGGGATATGATATGGCAGAAAACATCTATGCAAGATAAGAAAGATTTGGAAAAAAATTCTATACCTACTTGTCTGTACGGCGTACTATAGTAAGACAATATCACTCTCATTGTGGAATGGGTTCGAACCCAGCAGTGGTACGTATTGCAGCTTACGTGATAATAAATTAATAATGCTAATCTAGTGGCTATTAGGGGGACCATAACATTATTTACAAAAGTAATAATAGTTATAAGTGCTTATATTATTATAATAGTTTGTTTGGCTCAAAACGTATTTGTTTTTACAAAATATTAAATAAAAGTCCCTGCACTGACGAACTAAGAACAAAATCGATCATCAACTTTTATTTTTGAGCAGATAAACTTTTAAATCACTGCAGGTGAAACATAATTCCAAATAAACCTTATCCATCGCTCCAAATCTTTTGATAGTATGCTTATTTACCTTCTGTTGTGAAGAAGAGATGTTACCCAATATTATTTTTATTGGCTGTAAAAAACAAAAGGAAAGATACATATGTGCAAACTTTAACATACACATATGTAATCATTTTTCTAACTCATATTACGTGGGATTACTTTTTGAAAATAAGATTGATATTACATTACATAAAGAACGTTTTAAAGGTAAGAATATTGAGGTAAAGTTAATAATATTACAAATGTTAAAAGCATTTTCTTTATAAACAAAAAAGGTTCTGTATATATTTGCATAAAGTAGAAATAAACTACTTTGTAATACCAAGTATCATTGGATATTCAATAAAAAGTAACTGCGGAAAATTTATTACAATTGGATAGTCGTTCTTACTTCAAAAACAGTGGCAACGTTTATCGTGTTGGCATTTAAAATATTAAAAATATTTTAAATATATTTTTTTTTTTTGCTATTGGTGGCAAACGAGCAAGCAGTACACCCGATATGTTAAGTGTTACTGCCGCCCATGGATCTTTGCAATACCAGAGGTACAGCTAACCTACTGCCTACCAATAAACCCAAACCCACTCAGAAAGATGGGTTTCCGGCTCTCTCGTTCGCCGAACGAAGCACAGGAGCATATTGCCACTGCTCAGGCATCGATTTTCTGCAAGAGTGTGGTACTACCGCAGAAGGACCGGCCCGCAACTGTAGACAGAAATCTGTCAACAGCTTGGTCCTACCATTAAAGGACATACTACTGCATCCGTGGACTACCAACATCCGTGGAGTATCGAACATGCAATAGGGTTCTCGTGGGGAGGCCTATGTCTATGTCTAACAGTGGAAGTCTACGACTTGATGGATAGATGCAATAGCTGTAAACGATCCACTTACTGAACGTAGAGCTAGTATGAGA
Organism: Lymantria monacha; assembly: GCA_905163515.2. Lineage (NCBI taxonomy): Eukaryota > Metazoa > Arthropoda > Insecta > Lepidoptera > Erebidae > Lymantria > Lymantria monacha. The sequence goes on along the minus strand of LR991094.1, from coordinate 17,397,863 downwards.
AGAGTTGGTTAAGAAACTTCGTCTTTAATATATTTAACGACCCAGTTTTATTTTTTCTTAACGCACCAAAATATTCAGACTAGAGCTACTATGAGAAACAACATAGACTAACTATAAATTTATGGACTAATAAATAGATTATTACTACTTATAACTAAAAATAGAATATGTAGGCACTCATTTCATTTCATACTCATTTGTAAGGAATGACTAAGTGGTGTAAGTAGATAGCACTGTAAAAGAAAACTAAATAAAGCTTTATGTCAACCCGTCAGACTAACGTCATATAGAAAGCAAATTTCGCTCCCATTGCGAAAATACTAAATTAGCTGTAAAAGAAATTTAGTACGTATAATTCAACGTGTTTTTAGAGAATCTTTTTAATTTAGAACATTTTCGCGCCCACAATGTGTACATTTCTAAAGTAGTTATCTGCGATTCCGATTGTTAAGTTACTAAAAATGATATTATAACCTAATAAAATGTATCGTTTGTAATATATATCTCAAAAGCATTTAAGTTATTATTAATATTTCGTAGTCCACGTCCGAAATAGTTCGAAAGAACGCTGTTCTCGACGTACTACGCGAACTACATCTCTGATCATCTCGTTCTCAGTTTTCTCTAATTTGCTTTTGTGGCAATCCTTACCAATATTATAAATGCGAAAGTAACTCTGTCTGTCTGTCGCTCTTTCACGCCAAAACTACTGAACCGATCTAAATGAAATTTGGTACACAGATAGTCTAGAGCCTGATAAAGGACATAGAATACTTTTTAATGCAAAAAAAGGGTTGTGAATGAGGATGCAAAGTTGTAAGGAATTATCGTTATTTTTTAAACCAGAAGCTTGAAACTTATTTATAGGCTATTGATTAGATATAAATAAATATAACATTAAAATTTTGTAAAAAAAATTACCCTTAAGGGGTAAAATAAAAATAGGGGGAAGAAAGAATTTAGGAAAGTAACCTTTTACGCGGGCGAAGCCGCGGGCAGAAGCTAGTTACTTCATAAAGAGGTAAGTCCTTAAAACGTACTAGTTCGCCGTTGGACTGTGAACTAATATGAACTCTATTAATAAAGATCGATTTAGCCTATATAAGTACTGAACTATTTTAAACAAAAGAACTAGCGAACTAAAACCACGAGCTAGTTCGCCATCCGACTGTGAACTAAGTTGACAGTTCCCAAATATGTACCAGTTAGCCCCAGATTATTTACGTCATTATGAAATATCTGCGATAATACGGCATAAATTTTAATTTCGTTGACGCCAATGTGAAGGTTAATTTCCCCACTAATAACCGACAACAAAATATATAAGTATTTTCAAAATAATGTTTTCATTCAATTTGCTGTGTGATAGCGGCTACAAATATTACTAACCCTTACTTTGCCCGTGGATGTCGTAAAAGACGACTAAGAGCCTTATAACGACCTGGGCAGACTCCATCTCATCTCGTTTGTTCGACAATTACATTCCCAAGGAGGATTGACGTCTGACAGGCGGCCACTTATAAAACTATTGCCAATAACTTTTACAATATGTACTATGAAAGAAGAGTAGGTACATATTGTATCGAAACCCAAATAATTGGGATAAGAGTAGGAGAATGGTGATTCAAAAATCTGTTGATTGCCTGGCACATACACATTTAAGAAAGTATGTGTGTATATATATATATATATATATATATATATATATATATATATATATATGTGTGTATGTATAAGTATCTTGCCGTTGCTAGGTAATAATATAATACTTAATAAATCCTCTTTTAGGTAATTATGTGAAGTAACGCGGGTATTCCAGTTATCTATACGTAGTTATCTATACGTAGTTATATATACAGAATACTAGGGATGTTGTGGAGTTCCGTATTATAAAGGACTATCGGATATCCGAAACCATAATCGAAACTGATGTAAAAGTTTCGAATAATTTCGGATAGTATAGGTGTCTGTATAGACACGTTACGATAGGTTTCTTTTTCAATCAGCTGAACTAACAGGCTAAACGTAAGCCTCTTCAAAGACGAATAATACGATTATCCCTATACTTACTATTTTCTTTTTACAATTCCCTAAAAATCCAATATGCGTAACCGAAACCATTTTTTTTTAAAGACACCCACCCTGCACTAAGGAAATAATCCTTGTATTGCGGGTGACTTTACAGACGTGCAATTAACGCAGACAAATTCTATATATCCGAAACTTTCGGATAATTCGAAATCATTTCATATCTGTTACTGTATTTGAAACCCTTATAATTCTAATATTCCTATTTGTATCCAGATCCAAAACTTCATATCTACAACATCCGTACTGAATACAAAATTCTGGTCAGTTCAAGTCAAGCATTACCATGCCTTTGAAAGATCTATGTTCAACACTCTTCACAGTTATAACAATAAAGATCATGCTCATCAGCCTATATATCCCAAAATTTGGGCACGGGACTACTGCACATGAGATAAATGAGCTTTCTAATCCAGACGAGTTGGTGTACAGTTTTCTTGAGGTTTTCTTGTCTTGTAGTGATTGATATCTGTTTACATTCTTTTATCGATACCTGCCATACTTTCCTTTTGCATGAAAGGAAAGTATTATATTTTTATATCGTAAGTACACCACACATAGGAGTATACTTCATTGATAAACTTGATTTGATTATTCATTTGTAAACATAATCCAAAAATAGACATTTTATATTGCCAGATGTAAGATAAAATTCTAAAATGGTGAGTAATAAAATGTATATAAATCATAAAACATGTTGTGGGTGGTTTGTTACCTCGATTAGTTCGTCAATGTACACTGATGAGATTCCCTACGGCTAATTATATCGACAATCTGAGAAAGTGCCGCTTGCGATACAAATAGAATAGCTATAATTATAGCAGTTGAAATAATAGATTAGGTGTAGGAGGAGTACAGAGGTGGCACGTCGCCCCGACCACTCCTTTACACGTTATTTATGTACATGAAACGAGCGGTATGCGGGCCAACAACTAATATTATTTACATATTAATCATAAGATGACACAGAACGATATTTAAGCGGAATCACAGACTTTTGCTTCTAAATTTTGACTTTCAATAGCGAATGTTATAATAGGTTAACATTTACACACAGGACAATTTATTTTTATTGACACTTCAAACTAAGGTATAAATTTTCGAGTCACTAGAGACAAAAATATTCTTAACGGACCCAAATTTAAATTACATCCAAAATTGTAGATTGCATAAAAAATTGTCAGCGTCTCGGTATGGGAGTTCAGTACTTACGCAACTGTAAATTTTTGAGCGCCAAATCCTAGACTTGTACATTAAATGTAGTTTGTAAAATTCTCGTAATACAACAATTAATTCGAGATATAATATATAATTATTCAATGGCACAACCCGATTTTCAAGTGCAATCAAGTTAACCGAGGGAAGCAACCGGTGCGTACTTCCTCTCAATGAAGCGAGGGTTGCACCGTGGCCCGCAATGACGAAATTAAATTGCCGTTAACGTTTACTGAGCAATTAGCGGCGGGTTTATTGAGCCGATATTAAACGAATTTAAATATAGTTTGGTTTAAGTATGGGAAAACATAATACGAATTGCTTCCGAAGGCCAGAAAGTTAAGTATATTTAAGTTATTGAAACGTGAAAGGTCGATTTTAACAATATGTACTTATTCATAGTTGTATCATTCAAATATAAATGCACATAGAATAAGGTTGTTGAATATAATTAAACATGGATTATGAACTGTCACATAGAAGGTTAAAATAAATACCAATTAATGATAATCCCGAATGCAATATGAACAAGGAAACGGGAAACACGAATTGAATACGTGTGAATTTTGATTGTTATGCTCGTAATAGGATGTTTGTTTTCGTAAAAATTCAGCTTTAGATATATCAGGATAGTTTTATCGTGAGAGTTTTATTTGTGAATAATGTAACACGGGAACCCGGCGGGACGATGCGGGCGGGCACGCGGCGGATCGGAACGACCCGCTGACCTACTCTCATACCCACTTGATTACTGCACCGAGCACTCTATTGGACAAAAGGCTTAAAACACGGTTAATGCTATTATATTCAGAATATACCCTTATTGAAGCAATGATTTTAAATATGTAAATTTAGCATCGTAATTTGCATCCGTCGTTCACAGTATTAAAAGGTCAAGGTTGGTTTAATTTTATTGTGAAACTCACCGTACGACGATATACGAGCCATACTGTGACAGACGCTACAGGTGCAGATCGGCTTACCTGAAACAAAATATATACTTGTCAAACAATTGTATAAAGCTAAAGGAAAACGAATTACAACTAAGTTCTAGAGTGTCTGACGCAGATAATGAAATAAGGAGCACGTATTCAATTACAGATGACGACGTAAATTACAGTGTTATAGAACTTGATTTGTCTGAGCCGTAGTCGTAATCTGACTTTTAGTATATAGCATTAATTCGGCTTTGTCTAGTAAGATATGTCTTTCATGCAAATAAATGTCTTAATCATTTTTTTTATATTTCTTATGGTGTTAAATGAGCAAGAGCCTGATGGTAAGTATTACTGACATTGTGCAGTTAGGCCTATCAGCCAAAACCCATTCAGATAATTGGGCTTACGGCTCACACTCATGGAAAGAAGGGAAACAGCATATTGCCACTGCTCAGTCGTGATATTTTATGCAAGTGTCCACGGCTGTAAGCTGAAAACTGTCAACAGTGTAACTTTACTACTATAAATACATATAAATCTATATATATATAAAAGAAAGTTGTGTTAGTTACAACACTTATAACTCGAAAACGGCTGAACCAATTTTTATGATTTTTATGTTTTTGAGTTTGTTGTCGTCGGCAATAGGATATAGGATATTAAAATGTGATATTAATAAACAAAAAAAATATTATTTTTAGTTTAATTAGTTCTAAACGTTCATTTGTTGATAATGTAACCAATGGCAACTGACAGCTCACGTCATTACGTGGTCTAATGGCTTGTTTGGAAAATACCGCGAAAAGTTGAAATTAAATTTGACCGGTCATATTTCGTTTTGTGCGGGTGTTACGAATTATTTTTACGAATATTGTTATAATTAAACATATTATGTCTATATTGTCATCAACAATGCCGCGACCAATAAGATCAAATCTTGCCCAACAAAGGCGTAACGCAGTTAGAATTCGAAACATAACGAATGTAACCACGGCAGAAGAACAATTTATTGCATGGAAAGACCACCGCGTTAATATAGCCCAACTCCGTGTTTCTTAATCACAAGAGTAAAGCGAGGCAGGCCGTGCTGTTGACAATGCGAAATCGTCGAGCAAATCTCAGAGATCAACAATTAGTTAATTTTCAACGCATATGAAGGAAAATGTCGTATAACACAAGGTAATTCTTCGTCTTGCTGGCACGTTATTAAAATACTTGATTTTTGAATTTATATATTATTCATATTTATTCAACATTCTCCAACTCTTATCCCAATTACTTGGGGTTGATACAATATGTACCTACTCTTCTTTCATAGTACATATCGTGAAAGTTATTGGCAATAGTTTTATGATCGGCCGCCTACCAGACGTCAACCATCCTTGGAAATGTAATTGTTAACCAAAGGGCATCAGATGGAGTTGGCCGAGCTCGTTATAAGGCTCTTAGTCGTCTTTTACGACATCCACGAGCAAAGTAAGGATTGGTAGTATTTGTAGCCGCTACCACACAGCTAAAAATAACTTAATAAATTAAAATTAATCGAAATCTGCTCATCTCATTAATTAACTGTTAGGCAGAACGAAGTGTGCCGGGTCCGCTAGTAGGTATATTATAAATTAGTATCCGTATATTAATTTGTTACTGTATCACAAAAATCAATAATTGTTATTGGCAATCGTATAGTATATTTTGAACTGAAATTTCTTTAGGCGTGGCTAACAGCCCGTTCATGACCTTGCCGCTTGCTGCAAGCGGCGGCTAAGCGCGGGGCGGCGAGCGGTAAAATCAAAAGTATAAAAATGTTTGAAGCACGCCACGAGACGCCCCTCATAGCGAAAACGCGCGCGGTTTTTTTTCGAGAGAATCGCTACGGCGGCGCGCGGCGTGGTGAGCTAAGTGAACAAATGTACAAGTGAATGAATGCGACGCCACGAAACACAGCGGCGCGGACAGCGGTATAGGACGGACGTACTCAGCGACGTATATGAAAACAAAAAAATTTAGACGATTTTGTAGCGGTATTGGATACCGAGGCATTATATACTTATATGTGCAGCAGAATATAATCAAAAGTTTGCACACTCAACCTTGTCTACTCATAAAACTTATCTGGAATTTTCTGTAATCTTCGTATAGGTCACGAAATTCGCAATTTAAATATCGATATTTATTTAGTTCGTGCACTCCTTCTCTCATATTAAGAATATCTTGTTTTAAAAATGTACTGCTTTCTAATTATAGAAGGGATAATTTTGATAACGCCATGATTTTGAACACGTTTTGACTACTTAAATACGTCCGACGACCTAGGCCACCGCTACTGGAGGTACGTGGCGTGCAAAACGCACCGCTTGCAGACCCGCCGCCGCCCCGCACGCCGCGCCGCGCTTAGCTAAAACCAAAGTCGTGACCAGGCCGTATAAGAGCTAGCTGGGTGCTTTGGAACGGATATGCGTTACGGCGGACACGATGTTCAGTAAAGAAATACCAGTAGTGAAACGTACTGTAGCGAGACGTTCGCGTAGTTTTAAAAAATATGTTACGTTTTAACACTAGATGGTTGGTTGGATTTGTGGAGTTCGGTGTTAATGAATGCTGTGTTGGATGTGTATATGGGATAGGTGCAGGATGGGTAGAAAACTAAAGTTAGTTTTCTTTTAGGGATCTCTTTTAGGGATAAGTATCCCTCATACCCCATTAAATCTGTCCGGGGTGATAGAAGAAACGGTGCGCGTCCCCATACACGCGCTTTACATGTACCCATCTTAGCCGTACAAGTAGGCCACGGAACGTTCTTGGCATTCTCGAAGGGAAGCAAATCGCTTGCCCAGAAGAATAGTGTCACAATTCAAAATAGCTAAATTTTTCAGGAGGGTCAAAATAAGAATTTCCTTTTTTTTAGCTCGGTTCAGCAGCGATTCCAAATGCCCGAACGTCAGCATAGCATATCCTTAAGAATGACTATGAAGAGTTGATAGGGTGAACTGATAATATTAACACCCTTCCACCATTAAAAAATTAAATATAATGTAAATTTTAATTTTTAGAGTTGTGACACTATTCTTCTGGGCAAGAGAAATGTCCAATAATATACGTCTTAGGCTGATAGATGGTTAATTAAATCATAAATTTTGTTGAGCCATCAGTTTGTGCAATTATTTTGTAAAACAAAATAATTCGTAGGTAGGTAAATAGAAAAGTGACATTATTTAAAAATACCGAATTTTACAGTACACGCATTTAAAGATTTTTTTCAACGAACAAATGTACGGCTCAGCATAGAATAATACTTTTGATAGCAGTTTTTGACATTTAATTTGATGATTTATATTTTTTTTTAAAAATTAATATACAGACTATAACAAAACGTTTTAAACAATAATAACGATATTCAACATTTTTGAGAAACGTCAATTTTCTTTTTAACCGACTATATATCATTATATTCATCTCATCATCATCATCTCAGCCCACAAACGTCCCACTGTTGGGCTAGGGTCTCCTTCACAATGGGAGGGATATTGACCTACTATACCACGCTGGTCAGACGTGTTGATATAGGGTTTTATTTCGAGTTTCCCTTCTCTTATATATTATAATATATATTATATTATAAACAATAATATACATTGGGGAAGGCATTTACAATGACCTTATTAATGAACCTTGTATTGTCTATACTTTTATTTGCTAGACCAGTTTGTTTACCCCAGTTTTTAATCATAAAATAAACATTAAACAAGTATAAAATATTTGACACGTCTGTTTATGAAGATCTATAATGGATTCCATGAGAACTGAGATACGTAATAATTTGTTTGCAATTTGTTTACAATGTCCACCTACGATGGAGTCTAATTTAATTAATTAAATGTATGAGTATCATTCACGGCGCAGTGTTGTTCCAGTTTATTTATGAATAGCTTGAGTTTTATACAAATAGTAATTTTATTTAGCTGTTCCTTTGTTATGAGTCTATATTGACTTTGTTGTTTATACCTATATCACAACCCCTTTTTTTTTACTACGCGCGCGATCCCATAGACCCGCCCCGCAATGTACCTCTCGACGCCGTGCGAGTGGGCCATCGAAACCCGGTCTTTGTCGTCGGTGGTATATCACCACACTAAAGCTACGTTGAAGCTTATTAGTCTACTCTATCTTACTGCTGCAATAGAATACAATGATTTGTAATGTCTTACCAGTTTTATCAACTATTATTTATCAGTATACAATGCCTAGTCTTTTTTAACCGACTTCAAAAAGGAGGAGGTTCTATGTTTCATTGTCTTAATTTTTATTGGTCAAGATAGAGCAATTACAGTCACACTACATTAGGTATTTACTACATTAGGTACAGACCTAATGTATTAAAAATCATCATCATTCGCCTACTTTTATCCCAATTACTTGAGGTCGATACAATACATAACAGAATATAGAACGAAGAGTTCGTTCATAGTACATATAGTAAAAGTTACTGGCAATAGTTTTATGACCGGCCGCCTGCCAGACGTCAACCCTCCTTGGGATTGTAATTGTTGACCAAACGGCATCAGATAGAATAGGCCCAGGTCGTTATAAGGCTCTTTCTTAGTCGTCTCTTACGACATCCACAAGCAAAGCAAGGGTTGGTAGTATTCGAAGCCAGCTGCACAGCTGTAAATGTATTAAAAATCATTAACTATTAATGCAGAAAAGTATTCAAAAAATATTGTTTTTATTTTTCTTATATTGCTTAAATTTTTTTTTCGTTTTTGAGTCAATTGCAGTTTCGAGATTCAATTAAAGTTATTCACAATAGGAAGGAAATAGGCCAGGTCAGATCATACGAGTTTGCTGACAGGATTTTCTTTCGAGTTTTTCTTACTTCTTGTTGTTAACATATAATGTTAACTGCTTAAGTTTTTTAAATGTATTCTTTTTTACGTGGACCTCATCAGAGACATTAATGAGGAAAAATGAAACTTGATCAACTTCCTCTCATTATAAAATTCATGTTAGTACCTACTAGTGAAAGATGAAGAAATATCTAGAAAATTTTCTAGTAAATTATAAAATACATCTTCTGTTCTGGTGAAAGATGAAGAATTCAATATATCAATATTATTAATAATATGTTTTTATTTCTTTTAGTGGTAAACGAGCAGGCTGCACACCTGGTTTTAAATGTTACTACTGATCATGGGATTTTGCAACACCAGGGATAGTGCTAGACCAGCCAACTAAAATCCAGAGTGTGGTACTACTCCAGAAAGACCAGCTCGCGTCTGTAAACAGGAAACTGTCAACAGTGTGACCCTACTCCTAATATTAATATTTCTACCACTATTTAGTATTCATCAGTTATTTAACAAACAGGCTGAAGTAGATTATATGACCAGCATTGCTTAGACTGGACAAATGAACAAATAATATATGTATATTTCTTTCTAACTGTATGTATAACTAACTACCTATAAGGTAACAAGTGGCTATAATGTTTTATGATATCGATAATTCAGTGCGTGGCATTGCAAAAGCCGCCGCATTAAGTACAACAATAAATAATTCATTAACTTGTCCTTATAAATGGTACAAGTAAAACAAAAATGCGTTCCATTAATTTATAGCCGGAATAAAAACTAATATTCTCATCATTGACAAATAAAATTAACGATCATGTGATATAGAAATTCATGTCTGTTGATTGTATTAAGGTAAACATTTAATTTGTATATGTATACTACAAATATTTTATTACTTACTACGTTTTTGGAGATATTAAAGTTTTTATTAATATTAGCATTTATTTATTATTGCTTTTGGTTTTTGTCGCGCAGGCAGCCCAACTAAAGAAACGTGTTAACTGGCGATCGAGGACTTCTGTGATTTAGGAGCACAGCCAAATCGCTACCGTGAAGGTTTAGGCATACGGTTCTCTCGCTAATCGGACGAAGCACAGTAGCAAATTGTGCGTGACAGTGTGGTATTACCCCGGACGAGTCGGCCATTTATGTCTGCAGACCGAAAACAGTCAGCAGCGTGGCGCTACCACTAAAAATATATAGCAATATAAACGACCCACGAGTTACGAGCCTTCACCACAATAAGAGAGAAATTGATCTACTATACTGCGATGGTTCGACGGGTTGGTTTAGGGTTATATTTTGAATTTTCCTTATCTTGCATAAATGTTATATGCATATTATACAATACAGGAAGGGATGGTTCTTAATCGTTTTTTACTACACTTATGGACAAGATAGGGAGTGATGAATTGTATTCTTTCTCCATCATTATACGTACCAGTATTAATAAAAATTTAAATATTGACATATAACATATATTAAGACATGGATAAAGGCTTAATTGCTGATATATTGCCAACGTAGTTAGTAGCTAATACATTTGCCTATTTTGGCTATTTTATAACAATATTCTAGTCTATAAATTACATGAGATTTTATAAAACAAAGCTTATGCATAAGGTGTGACCGAATGTTTACGGTTGGAAAAAGAGGGCTAAGGGCCAAAGGGCTCCGCTCGGTTGATTATTATTGTTTTACTTAACATTTTATAGCCCATCATGGGGCTACCGACACGATCGTCACAAATGTTCCATAACTCTATTCAATGTGTTAGGGCAAAATGTTACCTACTAACTTGCTAGGACAAAATTTCAACTGCCAAATTACAGCTCTAGAAAGTGTCTTTAAAGTTCTATAGGATTTAAGCATCCGTTTAAATCCATATAAGTTAAAGGTAATTTTTATGTGTTATGTCAATTTAGGTTTAGTATGTTAAAATTGTTTTATGGGCACATAAAACTATTTTTTCTTTAATTAGCGGTAATTAAAAATACCTTTAAAAATGATACGCTACATAAAACATTATAAAAAAAATATGATGTGTTCAGAACAAGTCACAAAACTGTTAGAAGACTTTACTGTTTTTATAAATAGTCATAAAACAAGTTTACCAAAACATGGACCAGCTCTAGTAGGTAATTAACATTTAAGGTCTTTAAACTGATTTATTTACATATAAAAGTAAGTATTTCTTATTATTTTAATAGTAGTCATTAAAAATGATTTGATTATGCTTCCTACAGTAATCAAATACATATATGATGTGTTTAGAACAAGTCTCAAAATTACAACATCTGTTTTATTATTATTCAGTCATAAACATTTAAAAATAGAATAACTAGCGTCTAAGCGCTCGCTGAAAATATTTCTAAAATCAAATGAATTTTCTAGAGACTAGGGATGTCACGATTCATAATTTGCCGATACGATATTATTAATGTTACTATAAACTATAAAGGAAGTTGTATTTGATAACATACATTGATACATAAATAAAAAAAATACATTAGGATGTATGATGTATGTATATATGATATCTGTAATCTTTATTATGTACAAATATTACTTTAACTTATTCAGACTTAATTATTAGAAGTGTAAAAATAAATAAACGATAACATAAATTAATAATTCAAAGGAAATATTTATTATGAGTTATCAAGAAAGTAATTATCATTATATAAATTAAAAAAAAAACGACGCATAATGCCATTAATTAAATTTCACTTTTGATAGAATTTCTTTAAGAAAGCTTACGCTTTATAGTATAAACCCTGTGGGGCAATTACATATTGTTAATTTTACTCAATATCTTAAAACAATCATATAATCTATTACTGAGAAGAGTCGACATGAAACATTTTAATCATATTTTTTTAAATATTTGTACATATTAGATCCAGTGTCCATATTATCTCGTCAAAAACGATATAAATATTTCCAAAATAAAATAAAAGGTTATGAATCAGATATATGATGATATATCAATCACCAATGTAGGTAGACAATACTAGCGCAAAGACCAGCGTCGTTTACCTGTCGCAATCAGAAACCAAAAGCTGCATCAGCACATCCTTATATTGGCATCACAATAATAATTGAATTATTACATCCCTACTAGAGACTATTCTAATGGCAAGTGCGGCGCGTCGTGGCGCGCAAGAAATGGCACTAAACTGGAGTGGCAACATTAAGCTTACACGTATTCGTTTGCTACTTTTTTCCAATTCAGTTGATCGCTTTATTGAATCACAAACCATTATTGCACATACACATGTTCTGAATAGCGAGAAATCACTGCAGGTATGGAATAGATAAGAATTTTGTTCGGACTTCATTATTGTTATATAAAGTTATATTTTAGCTATTTTCGTTAGTTAGTTAGTTAGTTATTTAGTTAATTATTTTATAACCAGTGGAGAATTAAACGTGTGAACCCATAAAAACAGCTAATAAAATATCCCTTACCTACTTTACAATTTCTTGAAAAGTAATTACAATATGAAAAAACTTCACAAAATACAATATGAATTAAAATACAAAGAGGAAGACAATCCACTTCCCGGGTGATTCTAGATTCGTATGAATTAATTCAATGAGTTGATTATGCCCCAACGTTTCCGGGAGCAATAAGAACGATAATATCTGTTTCTGTCCTTATTGCACTCGTAACATTGTAGTAAGAAAAAGGGGATAGAAAACACACAGGAGAGATTATATGCAGTGAGATTTTGTGAGTCACCACGCCTGGGGGAGTACCAGTGACGTCATCGTACAATGTAAACATTAAAACCCAATTGAACAGGGCTATCGATTGCAGTGAAGCTCTCTAATATGATTCTGAGAACAGGCGCTTTGTTTTCGATAGGAAGTTGAGAGTAGAGAATGCTTGAGGACAGTTATACTAAGAAAACAATCCTTACAATAATTAATCAAGTTTAATAGGCTGTTAATTTACAGTAGGTACACCATAAATAAGGAAACTTCACTATCACATTGAATTATGAGGAGTTATAGTGTGGTATTACTTACTGAAGAAGAAAATTTGGAACAAAGATTGGTATGCGTTTTAAACAATTTTATAAATGCTATATGTTTAAATTTTCGTGTGGATGTTCGTGTGATGGATGGATAAAAACTCAGTTCACCAACCCTTTCTTCACTGCGGGTGTCATAAATAAGGGAGAGGATGCTTATAACATCATTGCTGGAGAAGGAAATCTCGAAATATAACACTAAATCTAATCGTCTGACCATTGTGGTAGAGTAAGTTAATTTACCACCCATTTTGGGCGAGTCTCGTGTTCAAGTTACAAATAAATATAGAGACAAAACTATCGCAATACGCCTTGAGATCCTTGATGACGAACTAAGTAGTTATCATCATCACTAGTCCAATTAACCTGTAGTTGGTATCTTACATACGCACTTCATTGTTTAAATTATCACTACACAATAAAATAAACTTCTCATCAATAATTAATATCGATAATAAGTTCAGCGGTTAAACCATAAATATTTTTATAGACAAAGAAAATTCGTATTTTCTAATAAGGTTAATATACACGGAGAACATTCCCGTGCTGACAAAGTGAGAATACGATGTTTCGCGACTTCTTTCCTTCCTTCTTTCTTCTCGAGTATCGTATGGGACTAAGGATTGTAAGCATTTGACATGGGATGGGACAAGAGGAACTGGAAACTCGAAGCAAAACCCTATGCTAATCTGTTAGCCTACAATTCATCCATCATTGCTGACGAGGCTCGTGGTCTATAGCCGAATATATATTGGCGATAAAGAGAACAGTTAATATCTCATCATCATTTGCCTGCCCTCATCCCACGCTAAGTGGGGTCGGCACAACACGTTCTTGCCTTCCACAATCTTCTATCAGCCGTCATATCTACACTCACAACTTTCATACACATATCCTCGTTTACACAATCCATCCATCTCTTTTTTATCTAATATTGTATCTAAGTATAGTAAAAAATAATTATAAAATAAATACCATATATTAATATGAATTACATTGATTCTCACGCGATTATAGATTTTGGAAGGTGTAAAAAGCTTTGGAATATTAACCCAAACTAAAATTATATGCGAAACGAAGCTTCATATTCATATGGAGAGTAGTAGATAATAATTTATTACAGCAATGACCTTTTGAGCACCATTAAATAAATTAATGAACCCGTGACCATGAATTTTATAAAGTATTTGAAAAGTTAGATAGTAAAACAACTGACCTAAATGCGATAAAAATCGATGAAATTATCTCTATTACTTTGTCTAATACACGCTAACTTATCAAAACAAATTTAAATAAAAATTACGTAGTCGTTATTTTATTCAGTTTGTATTCAATCATTGTTCCTTCAAAACATTGATACATGTCTAGCGTATTCAATACGTCTAGTTAATAGTAGGCCAATAGCTATATTACGCTGTCTACCGTCCGCTCATTCGAAGCTAAATGTTGTGCGATGACAGGAATATTATTCTATTGAATTGCAGTACCGTGGCATGATACGAATAAATCTAGAAGAGACAAGATATATTTGAACAGATCCGGATTCGTTCACGGATCTGTGCGAGGTCGGCTGACATCGTGCTGACATATAATTTGTGATAGCATTGGAATAAACTAGATAAATGCATCAAGTACGCGGCAGGTGCTTATCATTTGCTAAATTGTAATCGCAAAATAATTCGCCGAATACAATTAATATCCTTAATACCTATCTATAGGAAATGCTTACTACATTTCTTATATATACAATAATTTTGAGATATTAATAATATAATAACGTAAGAAATGATATTTCTCACTTCATCAGCGTGTAATAGTAGTTCTACTTCATATGTTTATCCGCGAGATTTTTTTTTTTGTCTGTCTTTTAGCTGTTAGCCGCAGATGGCTGTCACAGCTTAACCCGGACTATGGGTGAGAGCTGAGGGCTCTCAACGCGGTAAAAAATTTAAGCGACAACGCCCGAGGGCTCACCCTGTGGTGAACGGACCTCAGCTCGGGGCGTCGCTGATAGCAAAGTGGGCGTGCCCACGTTTGAGTTTATGACTTTTACGCGTCGCAACTTACGACCCCGGCGGCGGGGTCGGAAGCGCGGATATTTATGTGTTGTGGCCGGGCGGGCCGTGTAGGCTCTTTCTTGAGCGATTGTAATTGAATCGTCAGAGTCGGTCAGTACATGTCGAGGACGTCTGATCACGGATATTTTAGATGGGACATAGTTAGCCGCCCCAACCACTAATTGGTTGGGGTGTTTCATGGCAGAGTCAATGAACCTCTGGGAGCACCGCTTCATGTATTGCCTGATGGTCGGCAATTCGAGGTCGATGTGAAGGTCGACGTTTCGAATGAACCACGGTGCCCCCGTGGCTCGACGCATGAACCGGTTTTGTAGTGTTTGTAACCTGCGGATCCTTGGTGGATTGACGTGCGCGAACACTACGCTGGCATAGGTCATAATAGGCCGTATGCAGGCAGTGTATAATCTGACCTTGTTCTTCAAGGATAGTTTGGATTTGGCGTTTAACAAGCAATGAAGGCGGCCCATCACAAAGGCGGCACGCGCGCGAACTTGCCTTATGTGTGGTATGAAGGTGAGGCGATTGTCGAGGGTCACTCCTAGGTATTTAGCTTGCCTGCACCAAGTGACAGGCTTATTGAATAATCTGAGGCGAGGGATGTCTTCCGGAGAGCACATGCGGGCAGATCGTTTAGTGAACATGACCGTCTGACTCTTCTCGGGATTGATTTCTTTTCTCCATTTCCTATACCAATTGGCAAGGGCGGTAACCGCTTTCTGGAGTGTCTTAACTACGGTTGTCGGGGTATTACCTGCACAGAAGAGTGCGGTATTATCGGCATAGAGAGCCGTGTGTACGCAAGTGAATACGGATAAATCGCTAGTGTATAGCGTGAAGAGGTACGGAGAGAGGACCGATCCCTGAGGGATGCCGGCCTTGAGAGGGTGGGAGGTCGACAACGTCCCTTCCACCCTGTAGCGAAAGCTGCGATGACTCAGATAGTCATGTATTATTAGAATTAAATATTCTGGGATTTTTAAAGTGTATAATTTGTAAATTGTAAATTAGGCCCTCATGCCATACTTTGTCGAACGCTTTCGCTACGTCTAGGAATAATACACCAGTGTATCTGCCCCTAACGAACTGACCACTTGTGTATTCAACTAATCTATATACTTGTTGTACACAGCTATGCTGCGTACGAAAACCGAATTGTGTGTTAGGTATGAGGTTGTTGGCCTCGGCGAAGGTGCGTAACCTACTGAGTACTATACGTTCGTATAGTTTGCCTAAGCTACTTAGTAGGCTGATAGGGCGATAACTACTAGGTTCGGTACGTTTTTTGCCGGGTTTGTGGATTCCAATTACCACGGCCTCCTTCCACTGTGCGGGAAAGATGTTATAAGAGAGGGCTGCGTTAAAAATACTGCACAGTATTAATATTAGGTGGGCGGGGAATAATTTAATGACTCTATTCGTTAATCCGTCCGAACCTGGGGCTTCCCTAGCTTGTAAGCCCTTGACCAGCGACTCGACCTCGTCGGTGGACACTGCTGGAATAGGTTGATCGTGGTTGTCGTTTAATTGCGATCGCGAAAAAGTGGTACGACGGACCACTTCGGTGTTGATGTGGTGGTGGTGTACCGCGTCTTGGTCGTATAGTGTACTCGGCGTACATTGAAGCTCCAGACTGTCGGCCAGGTATTCCAACTTGTCGTCGTCCATGAATGCCGGCGGTTGGTTGGGTCGGTTGAGGGGGGGAGTGTGGACACTATATCCTTTTTGAGAGAGCGGGAAATCTGCCAGAAGGTTGTGTGCGAAGGCACTAGCTCTTCTAATGTGGCGTCCCATTTGCTCTGTCTGAAGTTACTAATTTCGTGTTTGACCTTCCGTTGGAGGTTCCGCAGGCGTTTGCGGTTGTCCTCGGTAGGATATCGGTGGTATTATCCGCGAGTGGTACCTAAATGCATATATTGTCATGTGATTTAGGCGACCTTACTGTCTATAGGACTCAGTTTCTGAGTCAGTACTGATATCGAGAAGTTTCCAAAAGCAAAGTCCAACAATACTTCTAACCGCCTAACCTGAGTACGAGATTTTTTGAACGACTATTACATACTCATGCCATTAGACGCACAAGATCATCAAGATTTGCCCTATATTGTCGTTTTGCTAGGTGGTTGTCCGTCGTCATTCCAAAATTATAGGGAATGAAAAGAGATTTAATTTCACGCTATCGATTTACCCACAATGTTTTCCATCATGATTTTTGATGTTTATACGATTATTACACAAGTGAAATAAAACCATTACTATGGATTTTATAGCAGATACTTTTCAGTGTTTTAAATCACAGAAAGATTGACCGTGAATGTTCCTGCCATGAACATAATCGCTGAAACGTGTTCCAAATGCCGGGAAAGAAAAAATAATTTGGGAAAGGCAAAAGTTTCGAAAAAATTGCTCTATTTCACATGTTTTCCATCATGATAAAATCGAGCGACTATTAACAATATAAATATGCGTCGAAAAGTTAGCGTTGTTGTTTCGATTTTATGACCTCTGTGTAGAAGTGAATAATTATTTCACCAGATATACTACTACATTTAGTTATTTATTTTAAATACTATGTAAAATAATAAGCAGAATATTTTACAATGTGAATGTTTATAGTCCAATCACGCTCCTACGGCCGGACACATTCCAATGAAATTTGCCATAAAAGATCAATTACATATATACATATATTGTGGCAAAGTATGTAAAGTATTGAATATGATTTTAGTGTCCTATATTTTAGTTTCATGTTGTTAGCTGACACTCGAGAGAAATGTGCGGTTAGTTATTATATATAATTATGCAATATTACGTGTACTATTTTAGGCTATGCAGACTACATATATGAGTATGTCTCTTGTAACGATCCTGACGTATCTATTTAATATCATTCATATTCACTTACTCACTCTTATTCCAATTATTTGGTGTCAACGACATAAAATATATGTATACTCTTCTTTGCAATAGTTTTATGAACGGCCGCCTGCCTGACGTCAACCCCCCTTTGGAATGTAATTAATATATGATATACATATTAATTAGACAAATTAGAACGACAATAATATAAATTCGTATCTAGTTTACCTAGGCTAGCTAAAAGTAGTTCAATATGTCAATAAAAAATAATATAAGATATTTTTATTCTGTTGTGTTATTTATGATTCCTTTTCAAAAGTACTGCTGCAACTTTCGATGTTAATAATTAGATATGCAGACAGTTTATGTTTATAGAAAATTGTCTATTTTATCTGATTTTAAGAGGAAACTCTTACAGAATCTAAAAACTTGTACAGACAATAATATCATCATATTTTACAACACCCACGGGTAAGATGGGGGATGGGGTAATTGTATTCTTACTCCGTCACCAAACGGAAAGATATAATATAATCCAACCTGTAATTTAATGGAATGCAAATATACTAAATATTTCCATCACGATCCACTAGTATTTAGACATTCGTAAAAAAAAATATAACAGAAATTGAAGTAATAAAAAATCTCGATAGTATTCTGTAGTAGCAGGTATTATAGTATAGTTACTTCTCACTGTGGTGGGCGTTTGGGGCTAACTCTAGGAATTACAAAGTTTGTAAAGATTTCCACAAGCGGTCACTATGGTATATCACGAAATTGAGGAAAAGTAAGCCTTCACTGATAAATATGTAAAGAATATAGATATACTTATGAGCTTAGGTCGTATTTTGAATTTTGGTTGTGTTTCGTTTTTCGCTTGCTTGGTTAGTACACCTACGCTATCAATTTGCTTCACATTAACAATGTTGAAGTTATTAATTTAAAATAACTGTTGTAATAGTGGTAGTAGAATTAATTCCACATTTAAAAGAAATCTAATAAAAATATATAATTTTCTAAAAAAATATCGCTGCGCCATCTATCAGATCTAAGTTTGAATATAAATCATCCATAGACCCACTCAATCACACACAAAAATTGTTATCAAATATTGTATAACCATTCAGGATGAGTCACATACACACATGCCGAAGAGAATGTAAAGATATTCGCAAATATAAAAGCCAAATGTAAATTTAAATAAATGTTAGTTGTAAAAATGATCAAGACTTTATTAGATCTTGATTAATACAGTCATTCTAAAAATAGTTGAGAGGAAAAATAGTGTGAATGCTACAGCAGCCGGATATTAAACGCTAGCTTGTCGATAATTTAATTTATAGATCATTTAAATCATAAAAACTCCTTGTGTATTAAATAAAGTTTTTTTTGCAGATTTTGATATTATTCACGAAAATATCGCAAGTATTCGAATGTAATGTAATAATTAATTTGTATAAATCAAATACGGATGTTGATTACGCGTGATTTAAATAAATATTTAATGTATTGTTAATATTTTAATAAATTCATCAGTCTTAAAAATTTCGGTTCCGCACTTAAAAAATCGTACGATGAGGTCACGCATAATCTTGAACAAAGCAGTACGAACAATAGTAATACGTTATTAGTTTATGAACAAAAGCATTGACGTAAATTATGCCTTATGCATCCATAATGTTGTCTGTAAAGTAACATGCTCAATAACCAGTACCGATGGACAAGCTCTTTCATTGGAATGATTAAATGAACAAAATAAGACTGAGATGGACTGTTTTTGTTAGTTAGAAATTATTTTAAATATTGGATTGGAAGAATGACAACCCGATCTAAAACGTAAGTAATATTTGCAAATCTGTTATCTTAATAAAATTATTGCTTAACGAGATATCATAAAAAGGCATATGATTTAATAATATCGATGATAAATTTTTTCCAAAGTCAAAAAGTTGACATTGTAACTAAGTTTGAGCTCAATCTCATATGAGAATATAGGTTAAAATTGAAGGCGACAAATGATTAAGAGAATATACAATTTATATTCTATCATCACGCATGGTAGAGTGTTCAAAACAAAACGTACACAAAACATTTTAATGTCAAAGAAACATTTCTACAATTACCATAATGCGTACATAAGTAACATTAATGTAGTTATCTACAGCGCTTAGTTTATTACTGGAAAATAATAAAGAGACACTTAATCAACTAAATTGTTAGTTGTTGTTATAAAAAAATCAATATTACGTTTTATTAATTAGGTTCCTTTGATTGTAGTTAATTGATATGTGCGATCAATCTACAGCTACGTGCGTAATACTCACCGCTGGTGTAGTAATCGTGAAGCGTATACAATGGATAGTCACCTAATTTGAAGTTGTACCACCGCACCGTGGACAGCAGCATCCCATCAGGCCTGGATTCCATGTGTGGATGAGAAGATGCCGCTGGCCTCATCAGCGAAGATATTGAAAAATCTGTCGGCGTCTGCGTACAGTGTCCACCCCAAGCACTAACACTACATAACTTACACTCTTCCTTCATAGTTCCAATAACACTAATAAAAATATCTCTATATATTGTCCGTTTTTTTTTGTACTCGGTTTGTACTGGGCACTAGTAAATCACATATAAAAATATCCGTGGGCTGGCTCGCACATCACAGATGATATCACAGCGTTCGTCTGTAATCCGGTCCTGTTAAAGACATATTACGTATTTGTTTGAACCAGCTTTTAAATAGATACATGTCTTATATTAAGAATGTATCTACTAAAGCGAGGCTCGAGATATTTGAATTTCTTAGAAGCGAAGTGGATGTTTACCAAGACATACGTTTAATCGCTTGTGGTACGGTACGTCTACCAATAGTTTGATCTTTGTATTGTTATGATATTAAATTAATGTGTAACTAATGGTATTGTTAAAGTTTATACAAATATGTTTACGCAATCTAGTTCTATATCGAACTTTTTCTTTTGCTAATTATTTGTAAAATAAACATATAAAACTTGATCTTCTACAACTTGTAAAAGTAAACAAAATATTACTTTAATATTTGTAAGTTAAACGAATCGGTTATTGAGATATATACGCGATTATGTATATTTTAGTAAACATTAAACGATGTTTCGGTGTGGTGTTTGCGGAGGAGCGCTGCATTGCGGATTTGTCGGGTCAAAGGTACAAAACAATATCGTCGGAAAATTTCGGTATTGCGCTTTTGATTTTAAGTACTTGTTTCGCTATAATAGAAACGTCTAATCAATACACGCATATTAATATTGTTTTATTTTTATAGCCACGCTTTTATATAGCAAGAGGAACAAGGCTACATGATTTCACATTTGAAATAAAACTACTTTTACGGATTCTATCGCGTTTGTATTTGATTTTTAATTGCCCGACGTTTCGACCACTTTACAGTGATCATAGTCACGGGAGGACTAAGGTGTCTTACGTCCAAAAGTTATCGTTATTACAGAAATATATATCTACCCACTACAGTATCAGTTATTAAATTTAGACCTACATTTTTACTACTTTTGTGGGTCAAAATTTTGCCACAAAAAAAACCACATTATGCCATATTAATTTTTTGTTTTAAGTAATAGTGGGTAAACCTATTTCGTCTATTGCTATTATTACGATCTAATTATTGAGAATTGTGAATATTGCTGTGTATAGACTAAATAATATTTTCCCCGATCCTTCCATTCTTCATTATTGGGAATTCAAAATCAGTAGTAGCATGCTTATGCAATTGGATCAACATGGCAGTTGCAATTGTTCTATATAACTAGTTAATTTGTTTATTTCACACATTGATCGTTATATTCAGACAGCCTTGACGCCGTCTTGACCCGACAGTTTCAATGCTACATCGAAATAGAACAATATACAAATTATTTATTACTAAATCAAATACTAGTCTATATTTATTGATAAATCAACGATAATGACATAGTTCATATTAGCAAGATCAAATTATATTTAGCAACAGAATGCCTGAGACTTGAGAGTATTGTGACCAGAAAATAATGGAACGATGATTCATTATTGTTTGTTTACAAAACAATAGTATAGGCCCACTGTGGTTATATAATATCGTTCTATTTGTGAGGACATTCCTAATTTCTTAAAGTTTAGATAACAATTATTTAATTTTATTTTTCTAAGTTTAGCAGCAGTAAGATGGTTTCTTCCATTTTCTCTTTAAGCTCGTTGGCCAAATAGCATAAGAATGTGCCCGCGAGATCGCTATTAATTCCTCTATCGCAACCGTGTCCAGATGTTGGTAACACACTTGCACTTATTAAAGTTACATTGACTACACGTGGACATAAATACCGCTGTTTATACTTTCAAAAATAAGAGCTGAAGTTATGAAAAACCTGTACAGATGGCGTAGCGATCTTCTCTGTTAAGTTTTTTTTTATTGCTTATGCCTGGCAAACGAGCAAGCAGCAACCCTTATGGTAAGTGTCACTGCCGGCTATGGACCTTTGCTATAACCAAAGCTATAGCTAGGCCGCTGCCTACCATTATAATCCACCAAACCCACCCAGTTGGGCTGTGTTCTGTTCTTATATACCATTATTACTGAGTGATGCAGTCTTTTAAAAATATATTTAATTCATATAGAATATAAACTTTCCTTCAAATTTTACATTAGGTATGTTGTAATTAAATTCTACTTAATGTGTATGGAATAGCGTCACAATAATGCATGGCCTTGAGCCCGACGGTAAACAAAAGTCACGTGTTCGCCCGTGGAAGCATTAAAAATCGGCTTGCAATCTTTTCCTGCCCGCTCAGTTCGTCTTCTGCGTATTTAAGTCACGTGCTTGCGATACATGAACGTAAGGATTACTTATCATTATTCTGTTTTATAGGTACACAAGACTTGCGGCGATAAGTTATTACAAACGTAATTAAATAAAATACTTATTTTGAATTACACAATATTTCACGTGTTTATGATAATTGTGGTATTTTTAAACGAAGAAGTAATATCTATATCTGGTAACATTATTTTTTGGGATTTTCCGTATCATTTTTCAAAATTCTCCAAAAAATAAGTTGATATAGGTGTAGTCGCACGTGCGATTGTGGGGAAGCAGCTGCCGTGACAGATGTTGTCGACGGAAGGTCCCCCGCCCTTACCTCAATTTCCCACCCGCTACCCGCCGGCTTACCTGCCTTGTCCCACCTGACTCAAACGCACTCTATATATTATACAAATTTCAGTTATCATTAACCATTACAATAACACTTCCATAACTAATCAGGCCTAATATTTATCGATCAACGTCTGATAGATTTCGAGTTCTCTTGAAATAATATTAGCTTCTTACGGGTCATAATAGTCTTCTAGGTTATCTAGGGGAAGATAAGAAGGGGTGGTTTATGGTATTATTACTCTGTCACCATTAAATTATGGATAATTAACACCTAATCAATAAAAAAATGAAATTATTACAAATTAATAATTATGTATTTCATTTTCTACATTTTCAAAGCGAATTGCTTTACATAGTGTTTGATTTATATTGAAAGAATTCATTCTATTCAGTTCAATCTAAACTGAAGCTTCAATCCAAAGTTCTAGTACACCACTGTAAATACTTGGCAGTGTTATCTGGCGGTCACCCAATGCTTATGAGTCTTCAATAAGGTCTAGTTGCAAGGACCTAGAACACATAGTAATTGATAGTTAAAAGTGTGTAAAAGGACTACTTAAGTTGTTAGAAACATTGAGCAAAATAGTATATCAGGCAACAGCCAAATCGCTGTAATCTTAAACGCGGGGATTGGCTTACTGAAAGTAAGCGAGAGTCTGAGAGCCAATCCCCGCGTTGAAGAATGACTAGTGGTAATTTACCCTACGCTTAATTCATTAAGCGTAGGGTAAATTACCACTAGTCAGAAGTCAAGTTTCTGCACGAGTGTGGTACTGACCCAGAACAATCCAGTCCCATTCATGACTACAGACATAAAACTGTCACCAACGTGGTCCTAACATTAATATGTAGCATAGTTTGTTGCAAAAGTTTGCGGTGTGGCAGCGGCTACGAATACTACCGACCATTACTTTGTTCGTGGATGTTGTAAAAGACGACTAAGAGCCTTATAACGACCTGGACTAACTCCATCTGATGTCGTTTGGTCAACAATTACATTCCCAAGGAGGGTTGACCCCAAGTGATTGGGATAAGAGTAGGAGAATGATGAGGTTGTTGCAAAAGTAAATCAGTATAATTGATATAAATTTAAAACACATTTTTTACAATATATAAACTAATTTTTCAACAAACTATGACGGAGATTCTCATCCCAAATACCGCAATGCCTATAACTGTAGCATATAGTAAGCCGGTAAGTGGTTTCCTATAAGTTATAAAGACATACGGCGGAAAAATGCTTTACCTAGTTTATTTCATAACAAAAACAATTACACGTGTAATTATTATTGATAAAAATACTATAATCCAAAATAGTATAAAGTAATCGGGTTTTATAAATAGTATAAAGCCGATAAAGATCCAAAATACCAGTGGATTGTAATAGGCATACCTATCCATAAAACAAGTTCGCTACACAAATGCAACATTGTTTTGTTGTTGAAAGTTTGTAAAGAATTTTAGGTTCGAGCATTAAATCTCAGATACCGACAAACATTTGGAAGTCGTTAATTGTATGTAGGATCGGCCCTAAAGTTCTTTGAGTAGTTCATATTCGGCACGAGACTAATCAGAATTAGTGTATCGTTTGCTTCATACATAAAACGTTTGTCAGCTTTAATATGTATGGATATTTTTTTACAAATTGCTTAGTCTCAATCTCAATAGGTTTTTTTTTAATTTTTGATTTTTAATAATTTGTTATATCTTTTAATCGAATGATAAATTCTAAATCTAATATAAAGTTTTTTTAAATAATCAATGGGAAAGCACTTGCATGGCATATCAAATTTACAATCTTGTATACGTTTTAGTATATCACTACCAATATTAACAATATTTATTTCTAGATCGAAATATTCTCGAAATTTCTTCTCAAGCAATTCAACAAATGCGATGAAGTTGTCAGGAGGTATTATTAAAAAAAAGCAATTGCATACTGCTTTCGTTAAAGTCTTTGCAATGGCTGAAAAAAGAGTCTTGCCCCATATTTATAGGTTGTTCAGATCTATTAACATACAATGTCATTTTCAAAAAAAGATGTTTTTATTTTTTCGATTGCTGTTCATGCACACAGTACAATAAACCATATTTACACTCTTTCTAATTAATTGAAATTTCAAATTTAAACAAACACGCAGGACGCAATGCACAGCGAGCGGTGAGTGAGCCCTTTGTTTGAGCACTGGCCGGACCAGCCTAAACAGGTTTCGTTCCGTACGTGACGAGCCGCCAGTGCTCACGCACACACGCGCATCATACTTGTAGTGATGTACCTTTAGTGGCGCGGTTGCTTGAAGGTTTGTCTCTGTACGTTTATTTACTCATGTGTACCACACTCTCGCAGAAAATCGACATCCGAACAATGGCAAAATGCTTTTGTGCTTCGTTCGGTGAGCGAGTGATCCTTCAGCCCAACTTTCTGGGTGAGTTTAGGTTTTTTATTAGTAGGCAGCGGCCTAGCTGTACCATTGGTATTGCAAAGGTCCATGGGCGGCAGTGACACTCACCATTAGGTGTGCTGCTTGCTCGTTTGCCACCAACAGCAATAAAAATAAAAATCCTCCACAATATGAGGGAATTTGATCTACTTATCACACTGGTCAAATGGGTTGGCATAGGGTTTTGTATCGTTTTACTTCTCTTGCTAATGTTATTTGCTTAAATGCTTTAGTTCTCTTTTATTACTCCCATAAAGAAGTAAGAGGGTGGTGTATTTTTACTCCGATACGACCAAGATTAAAGACTATTGATGTATAGATGAATCTATGTGTAGATCAAAATTTAATACATTTTAATTATCACTGCCATTGTTAATTAAATTTAAAGGTAACATTTTGTTAATATAATGGCAAAAATGATTTGTTTGATATAATCAATCGCCTGAATTCGCAACCCCTTCGCTGCACTTGGCAACCAATGCTGGCGAGTACCCAAATTATTCCAACTATGGTTCTATGTACATGTAGTCAGTTACAACAGACGAAATAAATATTATTATAAAATATTTACTTATGTATTATTATAGACAGTTATATTATAAAGCTGCGTGAACTATACTTGTTATATATATTGACCGTGTACCCAAAACATACTCTAATTTTGATATATCAATGATGATACCGCTCTTAAAGAATAATTCACTCTATCTATATTATCTATGCATATCAATATCGATTAGTGTTATCACGACAATACGATAACATAATACGATGTACATACTAAAGTAGATAATCAAATACTTTCCTTTATGTAGATTTCTTTGATTTAAATCGCGTACGTGACTTTTGATGACAAATTTTTTAAATATAAATTTGATGGTTCGGACATGTGGAAAGAATGCCGAACGTCTGGTTAAGAAGATATACAATGCGAAAGTGAAGGATGTAGGTACCGGGGGAGACCGAAACTAACCTACCTAGACCAGATCGGTCATGTACTGAAGGAAGGTGGAGTCAAGAGTCTCCGAAACCGGCGAGCGTGTATGAAGAGAATTATGAATGTTGAGGAAGCGAGTGAAGTATGCAAAGATAGAGTTCTCTGGCACTCTGTTCTCTCTGCCTACCCTGCAAGGGATATGGCGTGATGATATGTATGTATGTAAAAATATAAAATATTAAACATTTATTACTATTATTTTACTTGTGTTATACAATTGTAGTTTTGTTATTATTGATTATATCACTCATTTAAAGAGATTGTTTATTTCAAAATAAAAATCACGCTCTCATTAATCATTTACAATTTGTCGATGGCCATGCCTGTGTAACGAAAGCGCTGGTTAGTTTCACAAGAATCACAAGCTACTTACATAAGGCTAAAGGCGTCTTGCGTAAACCATACTTACTTAGGCGCAGCTCTATCGTAAGTTAGCTTTTAAGTTCACGCGCGTTGCCCCGTGACAAAAAAAATAAATCATTTTTATTATTTGAACAGTTTTTGGCTAATCGGTGCGATATGATTTATATTGGACATATATTTTTAGTGTATAATAATATCTCAAGGGCACGGACTTTTATTATCCATTCAGTAAACTGAAACATACATTATTAAATTCATTATAATAGAAAGTAGAATATGGCAAGTTGGTAGGTACCTAGTAACCAAATCTCTCTACTTTCAACTGTGAAACAAAATAAGCATTTCCTTCTAAAGATCTAACTATTATATGCTGGCTGTCCTGTAGCATATCCTGTATCCTGTAGCATATGCAGTTTATCCTGAATGCTGGCATAGAAATCTGACTATAGAAGTAGATTTTTCATAATATGTACCGTTAATGGCACAGTAGTATTTATTGTAATAAGCAAATTAATGTTTAAAATGCAGTACCTATTTCATTCATATTTATATACTTTGAATATTATAGACTGCAATTAAGAGAATTATATTGAAACAAAAATGGAGAAGCAACAAAGCGATTCGTGATGACCCACATACGTGAGGTACCTACGTAGAAAAGAATAATGGAGACACGATGTTCTCTGCCCATCGAACCATGGCACTGGTTAAATTGCGTCGATGAGAAACACACATATTTTTTTTTTCATTTTCCACTTAGTCCCCTATTTGGGTAAGCTTTGACGCTTTTTGAATATACATACACATATGTATATTGTATATGCGTATATTTATTTTATGGGTATATTTCATGGGTATATATATTTATAAAAGTAGATGCAGCTAACTTACAACAAATTATAAAGTTTTAAGACGCAATTTAAAATAGAAATTACTAATTCTAACTATCAGCCTTTTGACGTCCACTGTTGAACAACGACACCCGAAGAGGTTAATTATGACATAATCGCCACGCTTGACAGTGCTACTGTCCGTTATTCTGGTGATTAATCAGTTTTTATGACTACCACGTAAAATGAAGCGGAGTGGTAACAGATTTTTTCAGAAACTCCCAAATTAATTACCTATATTACTAATATATGTATATTACAAACTTGTTATACATCAGTTATAACCTTTATTGTAGTATAGGATACTTATCGCAAAGAAACATACTTCAGTTTAAATTTTAATCATAAAGGATATGATAAAAAAAATCTTCAAGAACGCAAAATGTTCGAGAACTAAAATTACAAGTTTATTACATATATTATGCTAATTTGGGAAATCTTTCTTTAAATTCGTGAGGTGTAAAACAAAGGGAAGAGCTTCCTTAATGCTTACAATATAAAATAATGGAAGTGCCTATCAAGGCTTCAATTCCTCCCCTCTCTCACCTCAAATCCTTAAATTGGTGTGTTATACATAATAAGCGTATTTAATAAGATTATAATTCCTTAAATTTCGAAATACGGTAAGTGGTATAGAATTTCTAAATCTATTTATCAATGTAATCGATAGCCATCGGGGTTAGGAGAGTGTGAAATTTTGCAATAGAGCCACATCGTTACAAGAGGGCCGCAGGGCTGGAGAAAGTAAGCCTTTCACTTGAGCCTACTTTGCTTCGCAATACTAATCTAAACAATCATAGGCTGCCATGTCTATTTCTTACTACTTATTCATTACAAAATTACTCGTGCTTTCAGCTCAGGGCTTAAAATAAACATGATAAAACTAATTGTAGCGTGTAGTTATATTTATAACATTATAGTAAAACCAAATACAACATGGACCTTATCATTTCATCTAATCGATGAAAACGCTGACGTACATTTGAGTAGGTACCAAACATACATATAAGCAATTAGTGCTTCCGGCAACATCGCTAATGGTTACAGGTATCTGCTATTTACCACGTTAATATTTTCAATACTAAGGAAATATTTTTTTTTAGCTATATTTATAAGACAGAAATATTTGCGAGAGAAACTTTGTTCGCTTGAACTTTTTTTATCAATTTATTCCGATGGATTTTTTTCAATACTTAATTATTTTATTATCGGTAGAGATTGAGTTTTTAATATATTACAGTGATAAACTGGTGAATAAAGAAATAGTTTGCTACAAAGAAATACCAGGTTCAAATGTCGTGTCATCATTCTCCTACTCTTATCCCAATTGCTTGGGGTCGATACAATTTCGACAAATGTCAGAGTACATATTGTAAAAGGACATAAGATAGTGAATTTTAACAAACAACAACTTTTTGGTAATGATCCGACCACGAAACCGATCTCAATACTATTTGCTATAATAAAAAACAGAATGAGTATGACTTATAATTATGTGACACTTAAATTGATTGGCGTACTGTCACCGCAATCTGTATAACGTGCCCGTGACCGCTGAAATATTTAGTGAAGTAATAAATACACAGACGTCGTACCTCACTTCGAATGTTATCATGCCTATGTATGCACAAATGACGTTTTAGAAAAATTAGATGAGGAGCATTTTAGTGGCTTAAAAGATTTTCAAAATATTTTACCCCTATATAGAGATGACATTTTTAAAGTCAGAAGTAGGGTTATTTTATTCAACAGGTTGTTCTAGCTATAATATGTAAGTAAATGATAAGCTGATGATCTTAAGGTTCCATAAACATATACTTATATTAGGAACGTAATGAGTTGTCCCTAAAAACTTAAGGTCTAAATTTCAATAAAATATGCCGTAACGATTCCAAACACACCAAAGAACAAAATACTTGGTTAAATAACCTAAATAATTAAATAGGTAGTTATATCAGAATCGTACAGGCCTATTATTAACGGGAAAAGATATCAAAAGAGAATGTAGATAAACTTTTCGAAAAGCAATTTGCTTCAAATTGAAGTACAAGGGGTGAAAATCTTGACAGTATAATAAAATTGCATTATGATTAAGTCTCGGCTATTAATATGTCTTCCTTTAACAGAATATACATCATGACCTAATCCATTATAAACGTTGCCGTAACTGGTTCCATTTTAATATCAAAAAATAAATAACTTTATTGGATTAATTAATAACTAGGCAGCTAATATACTTATTTATTATAACCTAATAATAAGTAGGTAAATACATTAGCTGTATGGTGACGGAGTAAGAATATATGTCGCCACCATTGCCCGTGGCTATCTACGGGTTGAGAGCCCTCAGCACTCACCCACAGTCCGGGTAAAGTTGTCATAGCCATCTGAGGCTAGCAACTAAGACACAAAAAAAAAAAGAAAAAAAACCCGCGGCTATCAGATATAATTACTTAATAAGGGACTATTCAGTGACGTTAACAGTAAGAGAAGAACAATCTCTACAGCGTGTACAAAACACAGATGCTCCCGTTGTGAAGAAGGATCATACTTAACAGAGATTATCATGTAGGTATACGAGTTTAGAAATGGAAGAACAAATACTTATAAACTAGTTTATTACTAACTTCTAAATTAGTAAAGCCCGAGCTAAATCGAGACTATAAATCTATAACTTTAATTATGCAAAAGGCTATTGAAGCTACGGTTGTGCTTTATAGCCTATAAAAGAACCTACTTATATGTTAATGAGTCATAACCTGATTATGTCAGATATTTATTTCTTGTTCTACACAAATAGTCATAATAGGTAATTAACATAATTATCCTTATTTAAATACTTATAGGGAGGATCATTGCCATACCAAGTGTCGCCGATTGCGAGCTCTCAGGTTCTATTCCCTAGCTCGGAAATAATAAGTAGTTTCCGTCAGGATATACCTAATTTAAGGTACCTGTATAATTGATAATAATTTCGACACATAGGTACCTATAGTATATATATATATATATATGTAGGTAGTACGGCATTTGCAAAGATTAGTGAGATGTGTGTATGTTTCCACATTTGTTTTCGACTATAAGAATAGATGTGCAGACGTAATTTTTAAAGAACTAGTATTAATTTATTTAATAAATCTATACGTAACTCTATAGCTTATCTATCTCAGGTTTATAGAATTGAAGAGATTGATGAACTATTCGATGGCAATGTTACTATTTCTAAATATGTATTTACTAGATCCAATAACAGCGTTCCTAATCGACTCTATGTCATCGTAATATCTTGTTTGCCGCCTTTTGTTTTAGACGGCATTAATTGATAGAACTGACGAGCTTAGCTTACAGGCAGACTACGTTTAATATATAGTTAGTTAGGTGTATGTATTTAGAATTATGCAAAAATTTAATGTTGGCACACAAATATATTTGAAAGTAGTACATACATAAAAAATTACTGCTTTAGGTTTCGATCTTTATATAGTTCGGGATATATAGTTAAAATTTATCTTTGGACAACGAAGACCTTTTCTTATTCCTATTGTTTTATTTTACAATTATTTAAATTAGTTTTAGAAAATTTTCTGCTTTCAATATTAAATAAAATTTAAATATGAACTAGTAAATAGATGGTATATCTAAATACCCAATTTATTGAAGCAATAAATAATGTTAAGCTGATCATATAATTATTTGATCAGAACGTTTTGTACATATGGCAAGGTATAGATGTGACTAGAGTACATATACTTAAAACCGTAATTGATGATACCGGCGCGATTGGGATCATAGTTTGATGAAAGCCGGTCAGCAACACCCAGTAGCCGTATGTAAATTCGGTAGCTTTTGCGACCTCGTCCACTAGAACCCGTTTCGCACAATACTACAATTCTCACAATTTCTTTGCACGATCTGATCAACGGAACTCGTCAACACAACACCACACCGCTACATAGGCGCAACTCTGGTGACATTTACATGTATTGGAAGTTCAATTACGTTTCACGATCCACGCGACTATTAAAACATTCACTGGTTTGGCACAACACGACACAAGAAGTTAAATGTTTTTCTAAACTCAGTTTTAGTTGCAAACGGAAGCGTCACTTAGATAATGCGTCGTGTTTACAGTTGCCGCGGCGTTTTGTAAAATAAAGATACGAAACGACCGTACGCTTCCGCAG
The DNA here is from genome assembly GCA_905163515.2 of Lymantria monacha. Classification (NCBI taxonomy): domain Eukaryota; kingdom Metazoa; phylum Arthropoda; class Insecta; order Lepidoptera; family Erebidae; genus Lymantria; species Lymantria monacha. Next base: position 17,365,740 of record LR991094.1, on the reverse strand, counting down.
TTGACAGTCGACTGGTCGACTGACGGCAAATGCGGCAATGGCGGATTGGCGGCAGATCGTGTACGAAAGAAAGCTGTGTCGCGGTGCGCGGTGCGGGGATCGCCGGCTAGGCGATGAAGGGAGAGGGGTGCGGCACACCTGCGGGCGGCGGAGCGCCTCTTGCCTTTGGCGACGCGGCGAAGCTTCCCGCTGCTACGCAATAAACGCTCGATAAACTTTCTCATTAGGCGCGCCTAACCGTGTGACCGTAAGCTTGTTTTTCTGCTTGCACATTAAATGCAAAGCATTACGACAACTTACATGTAAGCAATTCACACTCGAGCTTTTGCCTCGTGCGCGAGTTTCCCTGTAGCATATACCAACAGTCACCTGCGCGCGCGCATCGCTTTAATAAAATTGGTGCCATTTGTAAGTGAACAAATGGTACATGAATAATACATCTTTTCAATTGATTTAACATTGATGCAGGATTGCATACATAGTAGGTGAGGTACCTTCATATCTACCATAATACAGTAGCTAGGTAGGTACATATAATAAGACGTACTAGCTGTCTGATTAGGCATTTACGGCTTAAGATTCCCTTAATTGCCAGTACGGTCACGTATGTCAAGAAATTGGTACCAGCTGTCAGCCCAATGGCGATGAAGTGGGAATATGGTGGGCTATAGTGCTGCATGCTGTCGTTTCACTTCTTCAGACGGAAGGGGCGGGGTGTGTCCAGACCACAGACTGCCAAAAAATTTAATGCATTTACAGACTATACCAACTCGCTGGATGAGCGTGCTATAGGTAGTATCTAGATCCAAAACCGAGTCGATCCAGAAATAGAATATAAGACCTTACAGCTAAGTTGCACACTTATGTTTAACAGAATCATTGAGAAAGAGTCGAAGATGTAGTTATTCGAACTAAATATACAATTGCAAAATATTCATATACGTATAGGCAGCAGGTATACTGTATGTACTTGTCTACCTCATATTTCTTAAGTGAACCTTTCAGAAACTTGAGCCATTGAAGAGGCTTTAGCTTTTTAAATTTAAGAAGCTGAATGTACCTAATATTTACACATTATAAAACTTTAGGTTGGGAGGTAAAAATTACGATGTCAGTTAAAAAGTAAAAAAAAAGCGAAATAGAGAGGATCTACTTATATGAAGTAATACCTAATGTGAAGATAAGATAATCATCGTAATTAAATGCCAAGTCAATAAATGTTTTACGATTTATTTGATAATACATAATCATTATCAATTATCATTATCACTATATTTATTTGTCATTATCAACCAGGTGAAATTAATGTAATCTATACACCGAAAATGTCTTTGTTTATGAATGATGTTTAGGAATAAACGATTTAATTAGGTACATCTATTTCAACAACGTCTAACTAAGGCATCTCTACTTGGATTTTGATCGTAAAACCTACCTTAAATTTACAACCAGAACAATCATTTGTAGAAGGCATTCAGAATTGTTATACTGGGAAATCGAACGTACCTACTGCATAAGGTATAGCGGCACTACTGAGGAGAGCACATAACTATTCGCCTAGTCTATTATATTGTTTATAAATGGTAATAAATATACTGTTATTTTTCATAGTATTTCTAAGAATAGAGTGCCCTAGTGTAGGAGGTGTAGGGTGGAGACTGGGCGGTAAGGCATCTACCTGTTTCTAACAATATCTTACGGACATCATTATTCCGCCTCACTGCGAGGTCAACAGATTTATTTACTAGTTATTCTTAGTAAATATATTAATCCCTTATATTTATTTAATTCGTTACTCAAATATAAGATGCTACAAAATATAGATTTCTCGCATCATGACGTGATCTTTAGACAATCATTGTTTGAGAAAGTTACAAAAAGAAACGTATTGGACAGTACATAACCTTGTTTTAGGTGAAGCCTGAATACCTATAATTAATTATATAAAACATAAAATTGGTCGTTTTTATTGAACGCTATCATAAATTAGTTTTGCGAGTCTTTTGAAATACATAGTCGCTTTCTCATAACAATTGAAATTAGGAGCGTAATATAAAATCTCTTCTTGCTCAAGATATATGTAATGTAATTATTATGCCGTGTAGTGACAGATTAAAATATAATGGTTCACTTGATTTCTCTTAGAAGTGAAAACTGATTGAGGCATTGCCAGGAGAATGGGTAGTACTCTCGTGGGTTTATAAAAGTCAATTACCACTAACGATGACTGCCAAGCCTGGTGATTATAGCATTATTTCCTTTGAGGAGCCCTGCCCTATCTTACAGGAGACGACATGCCGAATTAAGGAATAAATCCTTGTGTCTCGTAGGACTTTTAGAACATATAGGTTATTTAACGGACATAAATTACACTTAGACTCAAGAAAACAGCTATTTGTGGGTCGCACAAAGAGGTCGAATATCAACATAGAACAGATGGAAATTGTAGCCACTATACTCGACACGGCCGACATTTAAAACTACCTATACATTTAATTTTTATCATTTCCCGCTTGGTGACGGGTTAAGAATATATTTAACACCACCTCTTACCTGGCCACAGGAATCGTAAAAATCGCCTGATTGATCAATTTTTTATTTTTTTTGTGTGTTTTTTAGCTGTTAGCCGCAGATGGCTTTGACAGCTTTACGCGGACTATGGGTGAGCGCTGAGGGCTTTCATCCCGATTGAGGTAAGCTAAGCGACATCGCCCAAGGGCTCCCCCTGTGGGGAACGGACCTTGGCTTGGGCCTCGCTGGTGGCAAAATGGGCGTGCCCACGTTTGGATTTATGATTTTTGCGCGTCGTGATTTCGCAGCTCGACGGCGAGGACGAAACCGCGGATATTTATGTGTAATGGCCCCGCGGGCCGTGTAAGCTCTTAATTTAGCGAGTGTGATATCGTCGTCGTCATCGTCGATGACGTGCCGCAGACGTCGGATTTTTGAATTACGAGAGGGCGTGTAGGAAGTCGCCCCAACCACTAGTGGGTTGAGGTGTGTCATGACAGAGTCAAAGTAGCTTTGGGAGCACAGTTTCATAAATTGCCTGATGGTCGGTAGTTCTGATTGATCAAGTGTTTTGGCAACTCTTTTAGAAAACGTTTAATACCTTTCTGCGATCGTCCATCCACACGCCAATTATAACAATTACACCTCCAAAGAATGACCACAGCTTGTGACATTTTATCATTATCTCAGCTCATATAAGTCCCATTGCTGGGTTCCTCCAAACACGAGGACAATTGACCTACTATACCACGCTGGTCAGACGGCTTGGTATAGAGTTTCATTTTGAGTTTGCTTTCTGTTATATTTCATATCTCTTAGAAAGACTAACTGTCTTTCTTACTCTATATATTATTTATTTATCCGTAAATACTTATACTTGCTCCATTACCACACGGAGAACATTTCATGGTAAAAATTTTGACGGAGATTTATACGTCCAGCAGTGAAGGGCGAAAGGCTGAATGATAACGATGATTATCGCTAGATGAATTAGATGCTGTTCTACTAATATTACAAGAGAAAAATATTAAATTCTCGCTTATATGTCATCTAGTGGTACCTCATAGTGACTACTGACTGCGATGTTCTCTGAATGATTCTCGGATTGGAGATAAGCAGAGAAAATCAGCGCTGGATTTCTTATTTATATGTACATTCTTAGTTTATGTTGAGGTGGTTAATTTTTCCAGCAAGACACGGATGATTGTTATTTATAACATGTTCATGTTGTATTTTGCTTATTTCTTTTTGACATCACTATTTTACTATATGTTTATTTTTTCTTTCCACTAAAACTGCCACGTAAAGTAATACTTTGGTCTCTTATCACATTGATTTTTTTAGCAAATTTTTAATTAGATTTAAATAAAGATACATATATCTCTATTATCCTCTAGAGAGCATAATATGAAAAAATCTAAGATAAAAATAATAATTATATACTAGTTACCATATAAGAAGGTTGACGTCCAAAATAAGTATTTGTTAAAACCCTATCCTTATCAGTGTGGTGACGGCATAAGAATACAGTGGATACCACCCCTTCCTTTCCTGCGGGTGTTCGTAAAAGATGGCTAACTTGGACGTAAGGGGATAACTTCACTGCGAGAGAAGGAGATGTCGAAATGAAACCATGGGCAACACGTCTGTTTAGTGTGGTATAATAGTTCAATATCTTCACCATTGTAGAGAAGGTTTCATTCCAGCAGTGGGATATACATACAAATGCGTTTTTTGTTCTTTTTTTTGTTGCTTATGGTGGCAAACGAGCAAGCAGCATACCTGATGTTAAGTGTTACTGCCGCCGGAACTTAGCTATACCAAGGATAGCTTGTGCTAGGCCGTTGCCTCCTAGTGAAAAGCCTAAACCCACCCAGAAAGTTGGGCTTCCGGCTCTCTCGCTCACCGTAAGAAGCGCAGTAGCATATTGCCACTGCTCAGGCGTCGATTTTCTGCGAGGGTGTGGTACTACCCCGGACGAACCGACCCGCTGCTACAGACAGTGTGGTCCATTGAGATAATGATCTGATAAAATACAAATACAATAATAAGGCATAGCTTAGATAGTAATTAACTAATTGGATTTGAATCCAGTTTCAAAACTCGAATGATAAAGACAGAGTAAATACAGAAAACTACTACTAGAATTTTATTGTGAATAAAATATGCAGAATTTATTTATTGAGGATCCAATAAGCATAAATTTAAATAAAACATGTTCTATTTGAATTCATTTTGATATTACTTAAATATAAATTGATTTTGATAACCATCAAGATATTTTGAAGGACGCTCCAAAGATTTTTTATTTACACAAATATAATGTAATATACATACATATGTAATGTAATGTGCTATTAATTCAGTGTTAACGCAATGATGGAAAAATTTATTAACGACTGATTCTGACCTCGTCACTCCTAACTGCCAACATGCGGCGATAGTTGGATAGTGCGCTGATACATAGTTACTATTTGACGGCATCGTAATTTATAGTTGTATCTCACGATGACAGTTCATCAGTTTTTAAGAAAGCCGGTTTTAGCGTGATATGTGTAGATAAAAATATATAAATTTAATTGTATATTTTTGAAGTGAAAACTTCTTTAGGCGCGTTGAGCGTTTTTGGAGGGGAAAAACTTATAGGTTCGCGTCACCGACATGCTAATGCTAATAGTATATCTATAGTTATGTGAAAACTTCTTTAGGCGCGTTGAGCGTTTTTGGAGGGGAAAATCTTATAGGTTCGCGTCACCGACATGCTAATGCTAATAGTATATCTATAGCTATATGAAAACTTCTTTAGGCGCGTTGAGCGTTTTTGGAGGGGAAAAACATATAGGTTTTTATTTTTATATAAAAATTAGAAAATTATTATTATTTCAATTAATCTTAAGATAATAGTTTTCACTTCTATCGGCAGTCCCCATGACTGCCTGTTGTTTTTTTTGTTTGCTCAGCCCACCTTTTTTTTATTGTTTTTTTTTGGCGGCGGGCTACGGTACGTCAAAGCCCGCTAATCCGTCCGGGGCGACAGGAAAAGCGGCGTAAGACCCCGTAGACCCGCCCTACAATATACCTCTCGACGCCGTATTGCTCAGCCCACCTAAAGGAGTTTTCACTTCAAAAACAACATACAATAATGACACAAGAATATAAGTACCTACATATACATAGACATCATCATTCTCCTATTCTTATCCCAATTACTTGGGTTCGATACAATATGTAGGCACTCTTCTTTCATAGTACATATTGTAAAAGTTATGTGCAATAGTTTTATGACCGGCGTCAGACCAGACGTCAACCCTTCTTGGGCGGCATCAGATGGAGTTGGCCCAGGTCGTTATAAGGCTCTTAGTCGGCTTTTACGATACCCACGAGCAAAGTAAGGGTTGGTAGTATTCGTAGCCGCCACCACACAGCTAAGTATATATATAAACATATATACTATATAATTCGTCAGAATTTAGATTAGAATATGTCACCACTTCATTCACTCAACTCGTATCTTTAAATGTTGCAAGTTGTATTTTATGACCTATTAGATGAATCCAAAGTATTAGGCTAATTTCCGTCTAGAACCATATTACCATCATCTAGTATTGTTAGTCTTGTCTACATAAAAAAAAGCATAAATAAAGTTGCGTGTCTTTTTTTGGCTTTTAATTTAATTTAAAATTTGCATAGAGAATTAAACAAATTAATCATATTAGAATATCTTTATGTCACAAAATAAAATAACTTCACAAAACCGAATGGTTACTGTTGTTCTGAAAAAAATATCCTACTCGAATAAAATAATTCAACGTCATCTCAGCTCATATGTGTCCCACCGCTGGGCTAGATCTTCCTCCACAGTAGGAGGGAAATTGAACTATTATTCTAAATTGATTAGACGGGTTGGTTTTACCGTATGTTATGCAAGTTCTCATGTTGTCTGCCTTAGTTTTCTTTTAAAACACCTACGGTCAAGAAAACGGCAAGAAATCCACGGGCAATAAAACGACAACAAACCCACGGGCAAGAAAAAGGTGTTCAACTGCATTCTTACTATATTACCACACGAAAAAGAAAAATAATAGTATTTATGAAATTCTACTCAAAATAATTGCCACTAAATTACACCAACGTGTTCAGGTACAATCCAAATAAAAATAACAGCATTTATTTAAATTCAAACGTAAATATTATTGGAGCACAAATAAAATACGACGCAGCATATCAAACAACAAATACTCGTAGTTAACCGATCAGTTTGGATATCTGAGCAAATTCATAGGCCGACCACAGTGGCAGTATGCAAACGAATACATATTTTAAGTTCTACAAAGTTGAATAGCAAGCTACAAGACCGTTTGCGGAACTGGGTCAACGTGTTTTGGCATCATATACATTACTAGACGAGTCACCGTTTAGATCACTAACGAAATAATTATTTAGGATATAGTAGCACTAAAACTTAGTGAATTCGAGTCATATTTGTACATGAGTCGGATTTTAGATTTGTTCTTATCAATAAGTCTCCGCGCGGTAAGAAGAAGTACAATGTGCCACGGAATATTGGGCTACAGCATTTTTCTGCGAAACTTATAACACCACCTCGATCGCCAACTCACCTGCCAATCATGGTGATTATGACATTATTCACCATTGGGTATATGTCCAACAATGAATGTCGACAAACTTATGTATGGACGGAATAAGTAATTTATCATTTATTCAATAATTAAACATTTTGCATTTATTGTGTCATATTTTTCCTTTTACAGGTGAAAATGGGACTAATATTGATACTTTTGAGGAGTTAGATAATTTTTTACAAGACCTATTTTATTATTTTTTTATAAGACATACAAATTAATCGCCACTTACAGTTTTGCGTCATAAAGTTTTAGTGAAATACTTAAAACTGTTATTATTTTCTGTTTTTCGTTTTGGCTTGAGGCAAACGTGTAATGTAAGAAATCTTGGCCACGTTGAACTTATTTATGGTTAACGTAATTAACCAGTAAATAAATACATATTTTAAAAATATTCATTTGTATAATTGTAGTAAATGTATGTGTGTACATACATATATTGTTGTATAATATAAGAGTATTGCATGAGAAACAATTATGTATTTTACACATAAAATAAATATACGTTTACCTATTATATATAAACCGGATAATGGTTTCGAAAGTTAAAAAATATGAGAAATGAAATATAGGGATGGTAATAAATATATTAAAACGTGATTAAATCCATTAAAATAGTTGTATATTATATAAATATATTGTAGGTTTAACTTTATTAAATAACTTTGGCGATATAATTTAATAGATCTAATCATTTGTTTAACAATTATTATTTAACAATTATTATTTAACAATTAATTAATTACTAATTGTAATCGACAATTTTATTTATTTGAAATAATACATTTTTTACGGATTCTATCGCGTTTGTATTTAATTTTAATTTCCCGACGTTTCGAACACTTTACAGTGTTCATGGTCACGGGAAGACTAAATTCATAAAAATAGTTTTATTACCCGACTGCGCAACGCAAAGGAGTGGTTATTGTATTTAACAGTCTATGTATGTATGTATGTACATACATACATACATAGACTGTTAAACACAAAGACTGAACAGTCGGGATACATAGAAAAATTAGATTTGCTGTCAAATAATGGATCCCGACTGTTCAGTTGTTGTGTTCCATTATTAGAATATATTTTATTTTCTGCTATAGTATTCATTCAATAATATATTAAAAAATTCTAGACCACCGGACATCTAAGTGCTTGTTTTTTCTTTTCAGTTTTTTTATTGTGTACCTACGTAATTTGGTTCACTTTATACGCAGTCGGGTTTTTTGATTTCTTTAATTATTTTTTTTTCAAATGTGTAATACTCGCGTAAACATCAGAAATTTTATTTATGTTTAATAGTTTAACACATTTTTTTTAATAATGAACTAAATAATAATTGTAATAGAAAATTTCATTTGTAAATAGTAATTCTATGGCTATATCAATGAGGTACATTTTTGTAGTTTCAAATTTTGTAACATGCATATTTCACCACGCAAACGAAAAGCACGCAAGTGAAATGCGAGTGAAGCGAGTGAAATGCGAGTGAAGCGAGCGATTGTCGTCTACTACTACAAGAATGCAAAACCGAGAACTTACAATCTGTAGTTGCATGCTTAATTCAGTAGATCAACTAAGTTCCCTAATAAAGATAGGTAAACTTGATTAAATTCAAAAGTTAATTTTAAATTATCCTTCTTTAAAATTTTCTATCTCATGAAATACTTCGTGTAATCACTTAGGTATAGGTATATAACGTTTAGGTATTACGAAGAATTTCCAATACCACAAGTGGTGAGGATGAGGAATGTCTTACTGGTTTTTACAGTCATAATTGATAAGCCGTTTTTGAGAGGCTATAGTGTGGTCCCACCCCACCCAAACTGTCTGGGGCGAAGGGAATGTGACATGCCTTACCAGTTTTGATTGCTTGAATTAGGTGGCCCACGTGGTGAGTTAATCTTTACCTTACCCATTGGACGTCGACGCCCCGGCAATTAGTGCCGAGTCATCGCCCTCATACAGTCAACTTTTTACGGTTGGTGGACTAATCCCTAGTTCGAACACCCACGGCTGGTCTAAGGTCGCAGCATCAGGGGCAGGCATTAGCGTTTGCGCCGCCCAGCACTCCGGTAGCCAGTGTATGACACTGGGAAGGCTTTGTTGCCTGACTTGCTCCCCTCCTTCTTAGAAGGCAGCGACCATTATTGACAAGCCTATAAAATATATTGACAAGCCTATAAAATATATTTACAAGAACGATGCCGTCTCTTGCTATAGGAACAGTAAAATTGGATTTTCTTGCCACTCAGGTTAGACAAGGTTTGAGATTCCAAACTAAAGAAAAAAGCTTGACTTTAACGATTTGGTGGTCCAAATTGATAGTTAACCTAATTAATCCTGTATACGTACAACAGGTAATTGCCACAAATAGCAGGTCCTTAATGGTACGGGTATATAATTTAACACGCTTTCTACAGAAACGTATGCTTCATTAACATTTTCCGTTCCCATTACGGAAACAAGCGCGAGTTGTTCGAAGCTAAACTGCGCAAAACGAACCTCTTTTTATCGGTGGAAAAAGAAAAAAAAACAAAATACAAAAGTCCCAGCCAGCTGCGCCCGAGCATCCTGTCGACGTCACTACATTTTTTTCACCCATTGATCACGACGACATCTATCTATCCTTTCTTATCGAATGAGGTTCTTTCGTGGGGGAATGGGATGAAAATAATAAGTGGTACCCCATCTAGATAATAACGGCAGTCTTCCGCAAAGTTGTTCCTTGATAATGCACTTTGTTGTAATGTTGATTTTTATTTGGGTGTAAACTGGTCCCAGGGTGCATAGGACAAAAGACGTTCACTTCTCAATAAATTGTCATTGTTATGAGACAATTGGTTGAGCGAATTGACGTTCAGCTTGTTAAATGAAATTTGCAACCGGTAATAATTGTGGAACATTTACTATTAGTTATCACTCGTGCGATTAAAAACGAATTATGCTAAAGCTTTTATTTTAAAGAGTATGGATGAATCAATTATTGTAAATCTCCGAATGCTTGTCTACCTAAAACTGACTATTATGTATCGACATAAATGATTCGTCATTTTATTAATATTTAGTTTAGTTTTCAATTTAAATAATACTAAAATTTTCAACATAAATAATGATTACGTATGTGTATTGTTATCTCTGAATTGTCAACTTCTGTTGATAATGAATGGACTTGAAATATGGCCAGTACGTAGTTATCTAGGGATGTGCCAACTGAATATGTACTATGAAAAAAAACACAAAATAATCAACATGTTTTAAAGGGTAAGGTTAAATACGATATTATTAATTTAAAAGTGCTGTAAACGAGTAAGTGCAATTATTTTAACTACGCGGAAGTACTTCTTTTTATTTATAACGAGCTACTGGTGCGCTTTTGTTTTATCCTTACTTACTGGCCATCCCATACGTCGATACAACACGATAATATGCAGATATGCTGTCTTTGTAACAACTATTTCTCTGTGACGGGTAGAAATATTATTATTATAATAATACATAATAATATCTCCACTCGTCAGAGAGAAATAGTAGGTACTTTTTTTTCCTTAAAAATGGATTATGTATCTTAAACTTGAGTTACTGTGCCAAAATATATATAAAAAGAGTTATGATATATAGATGTACCAGGCTCAGATCCAAGTGTGAAAATATATTATGCAGGATGTAATAAATTGATTAGTTATTACTAGACACTTTTTAAACGTTGTTGGTGCCAAATCTGGATCCAGTTTAGAATTTTGTGACGGTACATAACAAAGCTTGCTCTTTATTTGTAGATATTTGTTTGAATATTATTTCCTGTGGTTAGCTGTGTGGTAGCGGCTACGAATACTACTAACCCTCACCTTGCTCGTGGATGTCGTAAAAGACGACTAAGAGCCTTATAACGACCTGGGCCAATTCCATCTGATGCCGTTTGGTCAACAATTACATTCCCAAGGAGAGTTGACGTCTGGCAGGCGGCCGGTCATAAAACTATTGCCAATAACTTTTACAATATGTACAATGAAAGAAGAGTACATATTGTATCGACCCCAAGTAATTCGGATAAGAGTAGGAGAATGATGATATTTCCTGTGGTTACTTCTAAATGAATAGTCTGATTTCTAAAAATGTTGTCATCGTGCTTGTGTCTTGCACCTACACGAGTGCTTGACTGGCAGATAATCAAGATTTATGAGGAGGTTTACTATGTAAGCAATGAAATTTAGAATATACTGTCAAGATAACGGTGAAATGTGAAATCCGCATTAATCAATTAAATTATACCATTCTATGAAATTCTTTCCTTGTGGTGACGGAGTAAGAATACAATTCACCACCCCATATCTTACCCGTGGGTGATCGTAAGAGACGACTAAGGGATATAAAACGCATATAACATCTATGCAAGAGAAGGAAAGCTTGAAACAAAAACCTATAAACACGTCTGACCAGCGTGGTATAATAGCTCAATTTCCCTTCCATTACGGAGGAGGCTCGAGCCCAACAGTGGAACATATATGAGCTGAGATGCGAGTGCATGACTGGTATATAATCAAGATTAAAGAAGACCTCCTAGTAGGAGGTTTACCACATAAGCAATGAATTCTAGAGTGAACTGTCAAGCTTCCGTTAAATTATACCATTCTATGAAAATATAAATACTTTAATATTATAGATATTTAGATATACACATTTGTTTAAAAAAGATAAAATACCCATTTGACATGTTAAATCAATTTCATCGGCCATTTCAGAGATCCTGTCGAAGATAATTATCTTATTCGGAAAGAGGGCTGGTAGGAGGTTTCTTACATGTTCGAATATAGTCATTAGGTGAAATATAAAACTTAAAGAGGGCCTCTTTTCCATATAGTACCGCATGTATACTTATCGTCATGTGTAATGATAGTAATCATTATACTCGATGAACAATATGAATTTATTGAATAGGATTTTGATTATTTACGATGGGTTTCAATCGTCTTCGAGATTCCGGGGGAAACCTGTGTGGGTTTCAGGGGTGTAAGGTAATGGATGTGGCTGCATTAATAGTGTCAGTATGAATACGGCAATATAGGATAGGAGCGTACCTATTTATTATAGCGCATAAAATAATGGAAGGAAGGAGTTCTTCCGAAAACAGATTCTTATTTATGTTCCTAAATTCATTTTATTATTAAGCTGTGTGGTAGCGGCTTCGAATACTACCAACCCTTGCTTTGCTCGTTGGTGTCGTAAAAGACGACTAAGAGCCTTATAACGACCTGGGCCAGTTGGCAGATGGAGTTCCATCTGATGCCGTTTGGTCAACAATTGCATTCCCAAGAAGGGTTGACGTCTGGCAGGCGGCCGGTCATAAAATTATTACCAATAACTTCTACAATATGTACTATGAAAGAAGAGTAGATACATATTGTATCGACCCCAAGTAATTGGGATTAGAGTAGGAGAATGATGATGTTTCTAAATTCATTTTATATACATATAGGTCCAGCTTTTGTTCATGCAACTACTCCATAATGGTTAGAATACTTGGTTTATTTGGATTATCAATATATTAAATAGGTAAGCATAATTACTATTTCATTTCAAGTTTTACCAAACTTATAAATGACTAATTGAAAAAATGAATATTTGCGTTTTTCGGTCCGATCCCAATCTAGGGTGTGCGGATTGACAGCAAGTCATTATTGGTTTCTATAATCTGCCGTGCCACCTATCTTCGTCATTTGAGTGACCCATTGGTACCGCAGTCTCATTTAGTAAATCCTCTATGAGCGTAGTAGTCACAATTCACTGTAGGCATTCAGAGAATTAATGCTCTTCATATTAGTCAGTCCGTGAGCTGCGTTTATCATTTATCAGTAGGTGTGCCCCTACCACCGTGTGGCAACCCTACACATTATCATATTATATTATCACTGACTGATATCGGAGTGGTTAAGGTCAATTTTTTTTATCTTACTATGTCACTAGTATGTTAAAGAGGAATCCAAACAGGATTGTTACATGACTTAAGGAAGAGGAAGTGTACTAAGGTTATTACGAAGATCAACTATTAAATTATATATTGACTTCCGGTGTAGTTATTAATAGAAGTATACCGTCAACTTCCCTTTGTATTATAGTTTCTTGTTTATAATAACATGTAAGTTTTATTAAAGATATGTCGCTTAGTCGGCAACTAGTCGGTAAAGCCGACTATTTGGCCACTATGGTAGTCGGCAAATAGTCGCCGATTATTCAGCAAAGAGCGCCGCCTATCCGGCTTCTTAATTTGTATATATTTCAGAATAAAATATATAGGGGTATAATAAAATGTACAATTACATTAAATAAAAACCTTGATTGTTTATTAATATTTTTATTTTATAATCAGTTTTGTTCCTATTCTGTGTGGTAGCGGCTAAGAATACTTTTTTTTTTTTTTTGTTTACGCTGTGGAAATGCTTTTGCGCACATCCCCCGCCAGTGACAGACGGGGGGGTGTGTGGGACTCGCCGGCCATGAGATTGACGGCCGGAATACCCACTAAAACCTAACAGCGGTCCCTTCCGCGCTTTTACGGGATGCCGGAGAGATCGTCTATTGACATTCTATCCCCGACACCCCTACACTTAGCCATCTGGCCACGACCAGTCAGCCGTCAAGGCGGTGGGAGGAGGTGCGCGTAGCGGCGCCTCCTTCTTCCTGGTCGCCGCCGGCGGAGCGAGTTCGCAGACGCGAGTGCTTCGCGTTCTCGCTCCGCGGCCTCCTTTGCAGAGATGACTTCCTCGCAAAAGGAGGCCATCGACGCCCAGTGCCTGTCGCTGTCAAGCATCTTGTTGGTGACGGTTGACAACGACAGGTCTGCTCCAATGACCGCCGACAGGTCGCGGCGCTGAGGCCCCCAGGCGGGACATACCTCCAGGGTGTGACGCGCGTCATCGATTTGCGCGCCACACTCATGGCATCCAGGGGCCTCTTCACGTCCAATTCGGTGCAGGTACTTACCGAAGACCCCGTGTCCGGTAAGTACCTAGCGGCTAAGAATACTACCAACCCTTACTTCGCTCGTGAATGTCGTAAAAGACGACTAAGAGGTTAATATCGACTTGGGCCAACTCCATCTGATGCCGTTTGGTCAACAATCACATTCCCAAGGTGGGTTGACGTCAGGTAGGCGGCCGGTCATAAAACTATAGCCAATAACTTTTTGCAATACGATGGAAGCAGAGTACATATTGAGTCAACCCCAAGTAATTGGGTTAAGAGCAGTAGAATGATGAATCAATTTTATTCATTATGTAATGTAAGAAAGGAAAGTTTCCAATCAGTATTTAAAATCATTTCTACGATAATGGTTTCTGATGCTACGCGAGTATTACACATTTGAAGTAAAACTATGTACTTTATATTTTTATTTCTATCGCGTTTGTATTTGATTTTTAATTGCCCGACGTTACCAACACTTTACAGAGATCATGGTCACGGGAGTACTACGGTGTCTCACATTTATTGGATAAGTCATCGCTATTACAGGAATTTATATGTACCCACTACAGTATCAGTTATTAAAGTTTGACCCACATTCTTAATACATATTCATTGCTAGTACAAAAAGAAAATGATTCTATAAACAAACAAAAAATATATTGTTTATGATCAGTTATTATTAAATTATGCGTGTGGTGATGGATACAATTCAAAACCCTATATCTTATCTGTGGGTGATCGTACGAGACGACTAAGGGCATAACGCATATAACAGCTATGGAAGAGAAGGAGAACTCGAAACAAAACCCTATAGGTACCAACACGTCTGACCAGTGCGGTATAATAGGTCAATTTCCCTCCCATTACGGAGGAGGCTCGAGCCAACAGCGGGACATATATGAGCTGAGAGGATGATGATGATGATGATTATTAAATAGGTAGATAAATTAAATATTTATGATAATTATTATATGGTGGCAATGTACTAGTTTAAAGACTGACAAAGCTATTAAGCTACCACCGGATCGGAACGCGGCCACTCACTTTTTTTTTTTTTTTTTTTTTTTGCGGTCGGTTATGGTCTGGTCACACCCCGCTAAATTCGTCCGGGGCGACAGATGAAGCGGAACGCGACCTCGTAAACCCGCCCCGCTATGTACCTCTCCACGCCGAGCGAGTGGGCCATCGGAACCCGGTCTTTGTCGTCGGTGGTCCAACGCAGCCGCTCTGAGAAACATCAGGCAAGAAAACTCAGAAGGCATAATACTAATTTTATTATTGACTTTCGAGACGTGGCTTTCTTTATGTTATTAAAGTTTAATTTATGATACTAAACTTTCTTTTATTTCACATGAATAAGAGAGGAGGATTGTTTATTAACATACATTAGCTTGACCGACTAATCGGTGTTTTTACAACACGGACTAACCGGCTAGTCGGCCAAAATTATAGTCGGTACATCTCTAGGTTTTAGTTAAGTGTGAGCAATTCTTAATCCATACTGACTGACATTGTATGAGATAATATCGAGTCTGCATATTCTTTTTAATTCTTCAGAGCATATATATGTAAACTACTAGGTATGGCCTTTCTTGGGGCATCGACTCGAGAGGAACCTGTGAGGGTAAACCGCTGGGCGGGCCACCGAAGAAAAGATCGGATACCGATGGCCCGCTCGCACAGCGAAGACAGGCGTTTTGCAGGGTGGGTCTATGGGGTCACGCGCCGTTTCTTCCGTCGGCCCGGACCGATTTAGCGGGGCGTGAAGATCTCCATGGTCCACCGCAAAAAAAAAAAAAAAAAAAAAAAAAAAAAAAAAAAAAAAAAAAAAAAAAAAAAAAAAAAAAAGGTATGACCTTCCTACTGCATTGGGGAGAGCTTGGACTACTATTTCCTGCTGGGCCTTAGTGCTTAGATAGGTAATTTTGTTACGAGTTTTCCTGTTCTTGTAGTGATATAACATGTTAACATCAGTAATTCTGAGTCGTCGCAGAGGCCAGCTCTAGTATGCAACATAATATATTCTTAGTTCATCACCACACGATTAGAACAAGTATCAGAAAAGGTCAGAAAAAAATACATATACATAGTTTTATACCAGAGAGTTTCACAAAATACTACAATGTCACACGAATTGCATATGAAGAAATGCTTATGAGTGGATACATAATTATAGATACCAAACAAATATTGAAGTCGCAGACTGCATATGTATCTTGAGCAGATGATCATAGGAACTGAAAATAGAATGAAATCAATCAATTTCTATAACGATGAATGTCAAATTCTAAGTCAACAAAAAGTATATGTTTAATTTCTTTTTGAATGAAACTCCAGAAATAAAAATGTTTTTGTAGAATCGAATTCGAATTATCTTGAAGCTGACGTGTAAGCAATAATGCTATAATTGTTATTCTTATCACCTTGATAATATAAAATTTGCAGTGATGATGGCGTTATCATATTTATGATTTTTTTAGTAAATTCACGTGTATCACGTGTACTATAATGATGCACACGATATAATTCTATGATGTATTGTGATTTAGAATAGATAAATAAATTTTTAATAAAAAAAAAAATTTACACCATAAAAAATCACGGCGGATTAATTTTTTAAATCGAAACTTACCAATTCCAATTCACTATGCATTTCTCATTTGAATTTGAGAAATTTTCGATTATGTGTCCGAAGTAAAACGTCTCATCATTACCCTGTTCTTATCCCAATTACTTGGGGTCGACGCAATATGTTCATTTCTTCCACTCAATCTTATCCGATGTCATTTCTGCGTTCACTACCTTTCTATTCATATCATACTTCACACAATCCATCCATCTTTTCTTCGGTCTTCCCTTACGCCTAAAGCCTTCAACATTCATACTTAAAACTCTTCTCCCAACATTACATCCGAAGTACAACATCTATTAAATTATAATGGAATAAAAGCGTTCATCAATCAAGTGTCATCGGTTTTCTTCCAGCATCTGATCTGTCTTTTCAACGCAATTAACGCAGTGGTTACCTTAGGGGTTGTCTCTTAATCACGTGATGCTTTTTTGAATTTTTTAACACTTTCCTATGGTGAGGTTTGAGATGGAAAAAAATCACGGGTAATTTTTTAGTACAAATTATCATCAAAAAATCACTATATTATCTTTAAATACTACCTGTATTTAAAGATAATATAGTGAATTTTTAGGTATTAGTTAATTTAATTCTGGAAAATTAAGGATCCTGATAAAAATGTCCAAACAGATACTAAAGATGTAGATTTTTTTTTGATTGGCATAATAATATTAAAAGAATAGTGAAAACATGCAGAATTATATCATTTACTACGCGCCGGTTTTTAGTTGTTTAGAAGTAACGTGTTCAACGATAAATTACATACGTGTGATATCTCATTGAGAGGCAGAGGAGGTGTCCTTGGTTTCGGTGACCCAATCGCACTGCGATGTGATGCATATCGCAGGGTGGGTCTCCCCAAGAAAAAAGAGGGGAGTTGTCCCTCCCTATTTGTCATAATTTGTTGATTTTTGTTGAGTAATTCAAGCTTCACGTGATTAATGGACGACCTCTAATCATTCTATATACCACAGGTACTTCCTAAAAAACCTTGCTTCACTCTTAGTACGAGAGAGTGCCATATTTTTGTTTCCAACCAGAATGGTTTATATTCTCAGCATCGACTTGATTTCTTAAAATTTAATATGTATAGCAATTTTGCTGTATAACAATGTAGATAGAGCAGAAGGTAACTCATATTTTTATACAGACAAAAAATATTTGTGGTCAGCAGTGGAAAGTCATAAATAAATATAGGCAATTAACATATTCATCCACCGATTAGACAACAAAGTGCTTTTAATTGCTCATTTATTGGCCGTAGTTTGTTTTTAACGTCTTTCGTCTCAACCCGCAGTAAATGACATAAATATTTATTCGCGCGCTCCCTCCTTTGTTTAGTTTTACTATTAAATATCGTTATTTTTTACACATTCTGCAAATAAATCTTGATATTCCATTATTTCTTATTGTATATTCAAATTTATTGTAATAATACCTCTAATGATGGTTTTTAGATTTTTCTTTAGATAAATAAGCATATTTTCCATTTTTTTTTCAACTCATGTACGCTTTATTATTATAAGTTTTCTTCATAAAGAAAGAAAAATTATCTTATTTATACCACGCTGGCTAGGCGGTTTGGTAGAATGTTACATTTCCTCTTCTTACAGCTATAGATTAGTCGTTTGATACGACCGTCGTAGAAAGAGTGGCACTTTTAATGCTTGTATATATGTTATACGTCCTCCAGCCGGTATCTCAACCATGACGGCCAATGTCAACAGACACCAACCAACTGCGCAGAACATATTATAATAAACAATTTACATATATGCTGATACAAAAACACCTTGCATGGGAACATTAACATATTATTAAGGGAGAGAGAAGATTTTTCAAAACGGATTTTGAAAAGAGCCAACACTTCTGAATACTCTAAGAAAAAATTAAGTGATAAATTCTGAATAAATAGTGACATATTTGCGAAAAGGCAAGCGTGTCCGATTCAAATTCGAGATCTCAAACTAAGTTTTGTACTGGACTTCTCAGTATCAATAATCCTCGGACTTATCAAGAAAATAGATTATACCGAAATGAGTGCTGATTTTTTGTGATATCTAAAATCATGAAATCGCACTTTTCGTTGAAATTGTTATTGGAGTAGATGCCCTCGCTACTTGAATCTAAAAATGAATTTCGATGTCACTCTACTACGAACTTTATTTCATTAACGTGTGCATGTATTCCACGAATGCGACTATATTACATTATAAGACATTACGGTTTGATAATTATTTCAAATCATGTTTCAAACTTTGCAGCTCAAAAGTCTTGATAATATCGTTATTAGTAATCACTACTCTAACAATAAATATATGTAGTTGAATTATATTAGCATTATCATTTAAATACGTTAATAATACTTTGAAAATTCGTTCATGTTTAAATTAGTTGTTATTAAGGCACTATAATAGTTTGATCTCTATAATTAATATCAAACTTGTAAATACCATGTCATATTGAAGATTTACATTCACTTTTAGTAAATAATTTATTTAATAGACTTATGTATTGTAAAGTAGATGGAAATGAGATTAAAATATTAAGTTTTGCGTAATCTATTTAGACTTAAAAAACAAATCAACAATGGTATTTAGGTCTAGAATGATGAAGGTATTATATTATCCCTACTTATATTATAAATGCGAAAATAACTCTGTCTGTCTGTCGCTCTTTCACGCCAAAACTACTGCACCGATCTAAATGAAATTTGGTACACAGATAGTCTAGAGTCTGATAAAGGACATAGGCTATTTTTTAATGCAAAAAAGAGTTGTAAAGGGAGATGAAAAGTTGTAAGGAATTATCGTCATTTTTAAAGCCAGACGCTTAAAAATTATTTTTAGGCTATTGAGTAGATATAAATAATAATGATATTTAAATTTCGTAAAAAATTTACCCTTAAGGAGTAAGATAAAAATAGGGGATGAAAATCTTTAGGAAAGTTACCTTTTACGCGGGCGAAGCCACGGGCAGAAGCTAAATAATTATACGAATTATATACTCTACCGGTTTGTATTGATAAATTAGAGTAAAAATATGTTTGCTTCCGTCTATCTATATTATTCTGTGATTATTTTGAACAAACAAACTTTAGTCACTTGTTAAAACCTTTAAAAGTGTTGATATTGTTACATGGCGCAAACGCATTATAAATATACGCTTTCTTTGGTTGTTTATATTGTGCCTAAAAAGTACTCATTACTTCAAAATTGTCTAAATTACATGCAAAAGATAGAAATTAGGAGGATAACCTTTTTAAAAATAATATTTACGATTACAATTAATTAATGTTTAGTCTTAAATTCGTATTGTAAATTGGTGGCAAATTTTATATTTAAGTTATAAAAAAACACTATCTGCAGATATTGTTTGATATTTTTAATTTATTCCATTTGTAAAGTATAAATTGTTATATAATTATGTACTTAGACATTTTATTACATATAATTTAAATCATCAGTCTTCATATATATGATCAATAACTCTATAGACAAAATGAATAAGAAAATCAGCCTTAAAAGTTCCTCCGTGGACAAAAGAAGAAACAAATCATTAGATTAAAAAGTACGATAACACGAATAATACACCTTATTTCTATAATATTAGACAATGATAAATTATTATCATAGTACACTTTTTATTTTTATTATGTATAACCATTTAATTTATTGGAATTAGTTAATGGACTAGTAGTTATTAAATCAACAAAGCAAGGTTAAGTAAAATAATATTATCGTTATCAATTTGAATGTTTTTAAGTTACCAAAGATCAAACTGTCAATATCGTAGCTTTTAAAGTACGAACATGTACATATAGGCTGCAACTGAAAAACCATCATCATCATCATCATCTCAGCTCATTTATGTACCACTGTTGGGCTCGAGCTTCCTCCATAATGGGAGGGTAATTAACCTACTATACCACGCTGGTCGGACGTGTTGGAATAGGGTTTTGTTTCGAGTTTTCCTTCTCTCGCATAGATGTTATATGTGTTTTATATCCCTTAGTCATCTCGTACGATCTCCCACGGGTAAGATGAGGGTGATGAATTGTATTCTTATTCCGTCACCACACGGAAACACAAACCATACGCTAATATGAAAAACCATACGCTAATATGTATTAATATTTATAATTATTCATATTTTCAAATGATCAACAACAACTTCGGGTTTATTTCAGATAGTTACACAAATGCAAGACCAAGCCTTGCAGCAAGAGTCTCATAGTGCTCCCTTAGACAGCATTTTACGACTCTTTTCGCAAAGGAAGGATTGTCACTGACAAGACTTTGTATTTTCAATACCAGTACATGGGATAATTTGATGTTATTTTAAACGGTCTCATAGTAGATAGGTGTGATTATAGCCCCCATCCCGCTAAGTGGTATGTACCTAATTATAAATAGTTGTACAGCTAGCGCCATTAGATGAATGGAATTTCATTAATTTAGTTGGATTTTTCATTTCTATGGCATCTAATCAAAACAAATGACTGTATGTTTTTATGTTATTCTAACAGCGAGGGTTGTAAGACTTCCAAGACTCTTGCTGCAAGTCTTGGTCTTGCGTTTGGACAACACTAATTTCAGATAACAATTTAGATAGCATCATCATTCTCCTACTCTTATCCCAATTACTTGGGGTCGATACAATATATACTCGTATTTCATAGTACATATTGTAAAAGTTATTGGCCATAGTTTTATAACCGGCCGCCTGCTAGACGTCAACCCTCCTTGGGAATGTAATTTTTGACCAAACGGCATCAGCAGGAGTTGACTCAGGTCGTTATGAGACTCTTAGTCGTCTTTTACGACATCCATGAGCAAAGTAAGGGTTGGTAGTATTTGTAGCCGCTACCACACAGCAACCATTTAGATAGCATCTGGTCAGCAATGGTGTATAAAAATATTATATTATATTGCAATATGTTGGATAATATCGTGCCTCAAGATACTTGTGAGTAACAAAATGTAAATAAAAACATGTTTAGTAAGAACACATCAATATTATTTCGTTTACAATTATAAGATATTCAGGTTATACTATATTGTTCAATAATATTCCAAAGCTCTCGACAAACAGTTGTCCCCTAAGGGGTTCATGTCTCGGTTCGGCAGATAGAAACTGTTCTAAGCCAGTTTAATGGTCGTAAGCTAGAACGGTGATATTATTCGTCGACATACTCGTATCATGGGAAATGACATTATGAATACCGATTTGATATCATTGGTAATTTTAATCTAAAATAATTTTCATCTTCTTTAGTCCACATAAGTCTCATTATTTGGCACGTATGTCCTACATATTGGATGGGAAATAGCATAATACCCTGCGCTGGCCAATTTCCCTGATGAGTCAGGATTATGTATTATATAGGCTTTTGTTACAAGTTTTCTTGCAAGAAGACACGGGGAAAATTAATATTTTGTGACCGTCCTATATTTATCCGTGTGGTGACGGAGTAAGAATACAATTCACCACCTACTATCTTATCCGTGGGTGATTGTAAGAGATGACTAAGGGATATAAAATGCTTATATGCATTTTATCTCTCATCTACGCAAGAGAAGGAAAACTCGAAACAAAACCCTATACCAACACATCCGACCAACGTGGTGTGTAGTAGGTCAATTTCCCTCTCATTACGGAGGAGGCTCGAGCCCAGCAGTGGGACATTTATGAGCTGAGATGATGATGATGATGATGATGACCGTCCTATAATCCACCCATTCATTGCTCTAACGACATCTATTGGAGGTTGGCCTCTCTAAAGGCTATAATCGCCAGGCTTGGCAATGGGGTTGGTGATCGCAATTGGCGTTATAAGTTTTCCAAGCAAGTACTGCTGCGCATTCTCATGGTGATTCCTCAGCGTGTTTTTATTATTTATGAAAATAAGGTGTGGCAACATATATCATTCTTAACCCATCATTACACGTGGTTTATTATATAAAGTAGTATGTATTTATATAACTGCATACCAAAGACTACACAGATGGCGTAGTGGTTAAGATACCGACCTTCCGTGCAAGAGCCATGAGTACGATTCCTACGAAGGACAATACTTTATGTGATCCACAAAGTGTTGTAATTCTGGGTCTGAGTGTAATCTGTCTGCGTTAATTGCATGTTTGTAAAGTCCCCTGTAAACCAAGGAATATTTCCTTAGTGTAGAGTGGTGTCTTTCTAAAAAAAAAGAACGACGTGTCTCTAGCCTTAAATCTAAACTTAAAAAAGATTAAAACTTCAATTAAAACTAAACTTAAAAACGAAGATAAAAGTATATAATCATAAACATACTTGTACAACTTTACGTAAACTTTAAAATATGTATTTCAACAAAATTATTTAATTTTCTAAATTAATATAGACGTTATATTCTCAACTGCGTACTCTATATGGCTTTTGAGCATTGTAAATAATTGAATAAGTAGTTGTTTAGACTCATACATAATTGTATCACGTATGACCATTAGTATGATAATCACCTTATTAGTATAATTACAATGTATGATGGCGATAAAAAACCATGGGAGTTTTTGTGTGATTTTATTTATTTTATAGTGAGCGAGAATGTTCTGTAATAATATAAAATGGTAATGAGTTTATTCTGTTTTCACACTTCAATATTGTGGTAATTGCTATGATTATTAAATTAATTTCATTAAAAACTTCTAGTACATTAAAATGTATAATATTATATGTATTTAATGTAGACAAATGTATCACAAATACTTCTTGGGTGTTGACAGTGTTCGTTTTGTTTTTGAGTCATTGTAATGTACTAAATAATAGCATTGATTTATTTTTGTGGTTGCTAGTATGGAGTAGCAAAATGCGGTTAGGAAAAAAATATGGCCATAATTAATAACACTACAATTTTTTTTTTCAAATACAAATGACATAGATTTACTTTTGTATAAATTCAGGTCTAGTAAAATTAGCTTACTTCAATATGATTACACTCATATTTAATTTTTTTTAATGCGTTTGATGTAATATAATGTCATTACCAGGGGCGGCTCTAGCACATGTAGCGCCCGGGTGCAATCAATCACCTGGCGCCTTCTTGTATCAAAATGCGTGAACAAAGTGGAATAGGTTGATAGTTACAACACGTTCGACTAAACTCCAAACCTTGCTGGAATGCGTTGTCGCATGCTTGGTCTCGTTGTTTTGACACAAAACCAGGTAAACGCGATCGGATTATGAAGTAATAGTGAGCATGGCGACAAAGCAACCTAACCAAACCTGTCAAATAACGCACTCACTACGTTTATAAATGATTAGGTACACGCTGCGTACGGTGCGCCCGCTCCGTGCGGAGCGTTACAGTGGAGGCTCTATGTGTCCCGAGTG
This sequence comes from Lymantria monacha, assembly GCA_905163515.2. Classification (NCBI taxonomy): domain Eukaryota; kingdom Metazoa; phylum Arthropoda; class Insecta; order Lepidoptera; family Erebidae; genus Lymantria; species Lymantria monacha. The sequence goes on along the minus strand of LR991094.1, from coordinate 17,341,626 downwards.
GCTCTCGGCGCCCCCTAAAACAGCCCCCTAACCCGGCGCCCGGGTGCACCGCACCCTCTGCACTATAGGCAAAGCCGGCCCTGGTCATTACAATATCCTCTTACGCGGGTTTTATAAGAGATTTTTTTTATTATCTATGATGGCAGACCAGCAGCCGCCCCTACCGGATAAGTGGTATCTGTTACAGGCACAATCAGGTCACAAACTATTGTAAGCTAGGTTTTAGTCCTCCGGTTGTCAATTGAGGATATATAGCTTTGATAAAAAGGACAAAGAGTTTAATAAATATAGAGAGATGCAGAAAAAAAATGCAAAAAAAAGTAGAGGTAAGAAGTATATGAAACACGATATTTGAAAGAAACGTATAAGCATGATAAGGACGACATATGATAAGGAATTTTGTCCAAAACAGAGAGATACTACGCTGACAACAAATCATATGTGCAGTAAAGGAGACCTATAAGCATGATAGTCTTTAATAATGTTGATATAAATTCGTGTTTAGTTACTTATATAAATTAAAACTTTCAGTCGGTTATCGATAAAGCACTCTTGTTTAAAAATATTACTATTCATTATCAACGTGTGTATACCGTAATTATGCGTATCACAACATAACAACTTAAAGGAGCCTCAGTAGGAAGTGTATTTTATCTTATCTTTAAAAGTTTCCGTAACGGATGTCTGGAGATACTTATGAACCTTGCCGCTTGTAAAGTAATGAGCGACGCAAAGATAATTTTGAAACTTTAATCTTGTAAATCTATATTATTAAATAAAGATGAGCAGTCTGTTTGAATATATTTGGGAACTATTACAGTCAGAATTAACCACCTATGCGTCCTATGCTTTCAGTAGTTAGTAGAAATATAAATACAAATAAACAACAGATTTTTACGTATTATTTTAAAGTAGATGCGAAAGGGAATGCTGCGATGGTTCGGACATGTGAAAAGAATGCCGAACGAACGTCTGGTTAAGAAGATGTACAATGTGAAAGTGGAAGAATGTAGGTACCGGGGGAGACCGCTCACCTACCTAGACTAGATTGGTCACGTACTGAAGGTAGGTGGAGTCAAGAGTCTCCGAAACCGGCGAGCGTGTATGAAGAGAATTATGAATGTTGAGAAAGCGAGTGAAGTATGCAAGTATAGAGTTCTCCGGCATTCTGTTCTCTCTGCCTACTAAGGGATATGGCGTGATGATATGTATGTATGTATGTATTTTAAAGTATGATAAAGTTACACGGGCAGACTTATATACCGCTTTAATATCCATATAGATTTGCCTATTATGTATATATTTTGTTTGGAAAATAAATTTATGATTTATAACTCTGACATTGATCATATCGTCTTTAAACTCAAATATAATTTACGTATGGTAGAAATCAAATAACAAGTTAACATAGCGCTAATAACTAAAGCTCGTTACGACATGTCCCATATGCGTAAGCCTGTTGATCCCTTCCACGATCCATTTAGCTCGTTAGTTCCGCTCTACACTTCGAGCCATTCACTTATCGTTTAGACACACCTTTGTAATTAGACGACACAAAACATTTGGTAATAGAATAGATACATAACGTAGAAATGGTACTCCACGTTTTAAATTATATGTTTGATTCGTAACGGTTTATTTCGTCAAGAGAATGTTAACTTTCATTTAGCTTACACACGTAATTACCGTTTCTGTTTACCGAATATATTCCAGTTGTATAATATGTTTATGTCGTATTTACTATTCTACTACTAATCAGCTTATATATGTCCCACTATTGGGCTCGAGCCTCCTCCACATTAGAAGGGAAATTGACTTACTACACCACACTGGTCAGAAGTGTTTGACTTTTCCTTCTCTTGTCCAAGTCGTGTCGTATTTACGAATCGTTCGAATCTGGATACGAATGCGGATATTAGAATACCGGTTGTATACCGGTTTCAAATTCGGTCACGGATATGAAATTATTTCGGACTATTTGATAGTTTTGAATAGTTTCAGTTATGGTTTTTGGATTTTAAGGTAATTGTAAAAGAGTAATACTGGGTGTTGATTTTTATATTATTTCTCTTTGGAGTTCTATCTCTTTTAGGCTGTTAGTTCCGTCGGTTGAATGAAAGCACATTGCTACATGTCTCATACAGATTTTATCCGAAATTATTCAAAACTTTTATATCGGTTTCGGATATATTTTCATTTCGAGTATCCGATAGTTTCGGTTACGGTGCTAAATAAACTGCCTATTCATTATCTATTCCAGCCATACATTGAATTTCAGATTATACACGTCCAATACTTGAGCGCAAGCTTCCTCGGCAGTAGGCGGAAAAGCGACCCACTACGTTGGACAGATATGTTTGCATAGTTTTATTACAAATTATCTTTCTCTTGCATTAATGTTATCTGCTTTCTTAAATCCCTTAGTCGTTATTTACGACACCCAAGGCAAATAAATAGTAGTGATATATATTTTTCTTCTTATTATTTTATACCGTTACTACATAGAAACGTTTTTAGTTTTGAAGACCAGGTTACTATACAAAAATTATCCCTAATGTACATCTATAAAAGTGGATGTTTGTATATATGACATCGCTAAATTCAGAAACTATTTGACCATTCATTATGAAAATTGGTATTTATATGTATTTTCTAACGAAGAAGGTATATACGTTATCTCTATTGATATAACTCTCCACTAGGCGGCGATGCAATATATCGACTTCTACAAACACCCAACGGACTGGGTTTGCTAGTAGGAGATATAAATGCAGTGATCATAAACGCACAGAGGTGTAAGAGAAATAGCATTTACCTATAAATGTTAAAATTAGGATTACTGTCTATTACTTGGCTGACGGCAGGACAAAGTATTGTATTTTTGTGGTGCAGATAAATTAGCATTAGGTAGCATTTTTTAATTCTTTAATCCCGCAAGCCATTTCTTTTTTTGCGGTTGACTATGGACGTAGTCGCGCCCCGCCAAATCAGTCCGGGGCGACGGAAGAGGCGGCGCGCAACCCCATAAACCCACCCTGCAAACACCTCTCTTCGCCGTGCGAGCGGGCCACCGGTACCCGATGTTTGTCTTCATCCCGCAAGCCTGGGTTTATTAACATAGCGCGATCAAATGTATCATAGCGTCAGGATGATGATAGTAATTCATATAGTTTAAAGTTTATAGCACAATCCACTATACTTGTATATTTTGCTGATGTTCGACACTGCATCGAAGCCTATTGTTATCAAGATTAAGCTTTGAAGCAGTGTTATAATTTGATAATATTACGTTAAGTATGGAACTGCTATGTGGTAGCGGGTAAGAATACTACCAACCCTTACTTAGCTCTGGATGTCTTAAAAGACGACTAAGAACCTTATAACGACTTGGCCAACTCCATCTGATGCCGTTTGGTCAACAATTACCGGTCCGGTCATAAAACTATTGCCAATAACTTTTACAATATGTACTATGAAATAAGAGTACATATTGTATCCACCCCATGTAATTGGGATAAGAGTAGGAGAATGATTATGACGTATAAGTATAATATATAATATAATATTAATAATAATAATTCCGTGTGGTGACGGAATAAGAATGCAATTCACCACCCCCTATCTTACCCGTGGGTCTCGTAAAAGATGATTAAGGGATGTAATATGCGGGGCAGTAGTCTCGTAGACGGAGTCGGCGGAGCGCGTGCGCGAGGAGCGTCTCCTCGACGACGCGAGCCGTCTCCGGCGACTAGGGCGGCGTAGGCGCGATTACCTGCGCCTTATGCCGCCCTAGCCGAGGCCGCGGCTGACTGGACCGGGAAATTAGTCCGTCACCCGCCGAGAGGCTGACCGCGAGGAAAAGACCGAAGTCCTGCCCGAGGGAGGGGATGTCGCTCAAGAAGAGGGTACCCCTCGGGGGGTATACCGTCGGGCCGGCCACTGACGACAAGTTTACGCTGCTCCGGTGGCCGGTCCAACGACGAAGGCGAGGTTCACGGGTGGGTTATGGGTGAACGTGCTTACGCCCCTCTGTCGCCCCGGACAGAGTGGTGCGAGGAGCGCGACGACCGTAGCCCACCCCACAAAAAAAAAGGGATATAATATGCATATGGCAATTGTGCAAGAGAAGGAAAACTCGAAATAAAATCTTATACCAACACGTCCGACCAGCGTGGTATAATAGTAGGTCAATTTCCCTCTCATTGTAGAAGACGCCCGAGCCCAATAGTGGGCCATTTGTGGGCTGAGATGATAATGATGAGATGATAACATATAATTGTGTGAAAAACTATCATTTATTTATTGTAGACGAAGATTAGGGGGGCATAGTCCGGAGCGTGCTCGTTCGCGTCCCCTGTCAGTCTAATTAGACTGCTAATCCGGCTCGAAATGCGTACCGCAATGCGGGTTAGGGCGTCCCCCGGAGGCGACGCGTACCGACCCGCCCCCGTCGGTACGAACTTCGGCAGTTGGCCGAAGCAGTTGGCGGCCGCCACCCATCACGCCTTGCCCAGTCAGGCGAGTCGAGGAGAGCAGAAAGCCGGGTGGGCACGTGGAATGTAAGAGGTTGTGTGGAAGGTAAGTTGCACGAGCTGATATCCGTCATGGCGGACAAACAGCTAGACGTGCTCTGTGTAACAGAGACCAAGCGAAGGGGCAGCGACGCCTGCGATCTTCCTGGTGGTGGGATGGCTCTGTGGTCTGGTGTACCACAGAGCGATCGAGCCAGCATGGGGGTAGGAGTACTGCTGTCCTCTCGCTTGGCCTCAGGTGTGAAGGATTACGGAATGTATGATCCCAGACTTCTTTGGGTCCGTATAAAACTTGGTGTCACCAAGGTATTCATGGTTGTAGCATATGCTCCCGTAGGATCCTCGGTGGCATCAGACCTAGAGAAGTTTTGGGATAATGTTAGGGAAGTACTGGATATGGCAGAAACCAGTGAACGCGTGATTGTATGCGGAGATTTGAACGGATGGGTGGGGACCAAGCGTCCTGACTATGAGGACGTACTTGGTCCATTTGGTGATAAGAGAGTGAACGACGCAGGTAGGCTCATAGCTGATGTATGCATGGAGAGAAACCTTATTGTGTCAAACACATTTTTCCAACATAAGGACATCCATATGTATACATGGAGAAGGAATGAACAGAAAAGTATAATAGATTTAATTTTGGTAGACAGTCGCCTCCGAAGCAAAATATTGGACGCAAGAGCCTACAGGGGCCCCACAGTCGATACGGACCACTATCTCGTTATTGCGAGATTTAGTGGTCTGTTCAGAAAGTGGAGGCACTGGCGAGAGCGTGTCCACTTCGGAGGGCTTGAAAGAATAAAGGTTGAAAGGTTGCAAGAAGAGTGTGTAAGAGAAAAGTATGCAGAGGGTGTCCGAGAACGGCTGACGATGGCAAGCCAGCCGCAATCGGACATTGAAGAATGCTGGAGAGTATTGAAAGAGAGTATGGTAGACACAGCGAAAGAAGTATGTGGAAGTTCAAAGAAGCATAGAAACACAAATGGTGATGCATGGTGGGATGCGGAAGTGGCAGCTTCCGTAGAGCAAAAGAAGAAAGCGTGGCTGGACTATGTCTCTTCTTTGAATCTGAATGACAGTATGACTGAACAGAAGAAAGAAATATATCGGCAATGTAAGAATGACACCAAGGCCTTAGTGAAAGAGAAACGTGATAGAGCAAGTATGAGTGCAGAAGATAGGCTGACTAAAAACTTCGAGGGTAACACCAAACTCTTTTGGAGGGAGGTGAAGAAGTCTCGGGGTGGTTGGTCAGCCTTCAGAATGAATAAAATAAGGTCTAAAGGTGGAGACATTCTTACACAAACACAAGACGTGTTAAGCCGATGGAGTGAATATTTTGGCGATATGTATGCGGATGCTACGGTTGGCGCCGGTGTCGCATGTGGTCTAGTAGATCAGCATTCGGCGACGGCGTCCTCCGATGGCATCAGTATGGATGAAGTTGAATGGGCGATAAGAAGTTTGAGAAATGGTAAGGCAGCGGGCATTGATATGGTGTCTGCCGAGATGATCAAGCTTGGTGGCTCCTGTGTCCGGGAGGCGTTCCTGTTGCTCCTCAATTTATGTTGGAGCTCGGGAATGGTTCCCGGGGACTGGAATGGCGCAGTCATCGTGCCTTTGTTTAAAAACAAGGGTTCACGTTATGACTGCGCAAATTACAGAGCCATAAGCTTGACCAGTTTGGCAGCAAAAGTGTATGGTAAAATTATTGAAAGGAGAATGAGGATGGTGTCCGATGGTTTACTGTGTGAGACACAAGGAGGTTTCAGGAGTGGAAGGGGATGCATGGATCAAGTGTTCTCTCTGCGCAACATTGTGGAGAAGCATCTGGCCCTAGGTCAGAGGGTTTTCTGCAGTTTTGTGGATCTGGAGAGAGCATTTGACACGGTTGTACGAAAGGAACTTTGGGACATTTTACCGGAGTATGGTATTAACGGTAAACTGCTGCAGGCTGTGCAATCCAGTTACATGGGCTGTAGAGCCTGTGTGCGGCTGGATGGTGGAATGTCGCCTTGGTTTGACGTCAATATCGGCGTTAAGCAGGGCTGCGTTCTATCAGCCAGGCTGTTTATCATATATCTGGATAAATGTCTCCAAAGGTAGAACGATATGAATGTGGGAGTCCAGATGGGTGACTCAGTGGTCTCTGCTCTGCTTTATGCAGATGATGCAGTCCTGCTGGCACAGTCAGCGACTGACCTGCAGACCCTAGTCGACACAATGACAGAAGATTGTAAGAAAAGGGGTCTACGCGTGAATGTGAGCAAAACCAAAATAATGGTCTTTGAAAGAGATGAAGTCAGAACAGATGTAAGAGTAACAATAGGTAATGATGTACTAGAGCAAGTGGATGAATTTGTATATCTTGGATGTGGATTTAGCCGAGATGGACGGTACACCACTGATATAGAGCGAAGAGTGAATGCGGGAAATAGAGTGAACGGAGCGTTGGGGCAACTTCTCGGCAGCCACCACCTCAGCCAGAAGGCACGTGTAGCAATACATAACGCAGTGCTTGTCCCAACATTACTGTATGGAAGCGAGAGTTGGGTATGCAGAAAAGAGTATGAAAGTAAAATTAATGCGGTCGAAATGCGATCTCTTCGGAAAATCTGTGGAGTTAGGCTGACCGACCGCATTCGTAACGACGACGTAAGAGAGCGAGTAGGTACGAAAGAGAGTATTGGTGTAAAGATGCGAAAGGGAATGCTCCGATGGTTCGGACATGTGGAAAGAATGCCGAACGAACGTCTGGTTAAGAAGATATACAATGCGAAAGTGGAAGGATGGTAGGTACCGAGGGAGACCGAGACTAACCTACCTAGACTAGATCGGTCAGGTACTGAAGAAAGGTGGAGTCAAGAGTCTCCGAAACCGGCGAGCGTGTATGAAGAGAATTATGAATGTTGAGGAAGCGAGTGAAGTATGCAGAGATAGAGTTCTCTGGCACTCTGTTCTCTCTGCCTACCCTGCAAGGGATATGGCGTGATGATATGTATGTATGTGTATGTATGTAGACTAAGATTTTATGCAAAAAGTTGAACATAGAGGTCGGTCTTAAGTAAAGTTTAATCCTTTTTTTTTTTTTTTTTTTTTTGGTGGACTATGGATTAGTCTCGCCCCGCCAAATCGGTCCGGGGTGACGGAAAAGGCGGCGCGTGACCCCATAGACCCACCGTAAAACTCCTCTCTCTTCGCCGTGCGAGCGGGTCACCGGGACCCGATTTTTAACTTCGGTGGCCCGCCCGGCGGTTCACCCTCGCGGGTTCCTCTCGTCGACGCCCCAACAGATTTCGCCGTCGGGGCGTCGCCCTCACGCGGTGGCCTCACGTCGGGTGACCGGACAATTCCCCGGTCCGATCACCCGAAGCCTCGGTTAGGGCGGCATCAGGCGCAGGTATTCGCGCCTGCGCCGCCCCGGCCGCTGGCGGCGGCCCGGGGCGCGGGAATCCTCCCTTGCCCGTTCCGCCGCTTCCTTCTGCGAGATGACAGCCTCGCAGAAGGCGGCGACCGCGTCCCAGTTCCTGATGCTGTCGACCATCGCTCTCGCGACGGCCGGCAGCGTCAGGTCGGCACCGATGACAGCGACGAGGTCACGGCGCTGCCGCTCCCATCCCGGACACACCTCCAGCGTGTGTTGCGCCGTGTCCTCGTCACTCCTGCAGTGGTGGCAGGCCGGAGTCCACTCCCTATACACGACCCTGTGCAGGTACAACCCGAAACACCCGTGCCCCGTCAATACCTGCACCAGCCGAAAGGTGAGGACTCCGTGCCGCCGCTCCATCCACTCTATCAATACGGGCCGGAGGGCCTCAACGGTCTCCACACCGTGCCTAGGCCTCTCCAGCCGCGTAGCCCAACGGGCGATGACGTCTCGGCGGGCATCCACGCGCCAGGTGGCTATCTCGCTCAACGATGGGGAGCCACCTTCCTCGCGCGCTGTGATAACCCGCCGGTAGAGGTCGGAGAGCATCTCCGCCTCTAGGTCCCACGGGGGTGTCCCGGCCAACAGGCACGCCGCCTCTGTCGACACCGTGCGGTACCCGCGAATGGCTCTGACCGCCATGGCTCTCTGTGGTCTCCACAGAACCGCCCTGAGCTGGGCGTTCAGAGCCCTCGCCCACACGGGTGCGCCGTACATGGCCATCGAGCGGATGACCCCCGCATACAGCCGTCGGGCCTCAAAACTGGGTCCGCCCACATTCGGCATGAGTCGAGAAAGGGCGGACGCCGCGCCGACAAGCCGGGGAGCAATCTGTCGGAAATGCTCCCGGAACCACCATCGCCCGTCGAGCACCAGACCCAAGTACCTCATATGGGCCTGGATGCTGATGTGGATGGAGTTTACCACTATCGAGGCGCCGATGGGCAGCCTCACACGGGGCCCATGGAAAAGTAGGGCCTCCGTCTTGTTTAGGGCCACCCTGAGCCCCAGCGCCTCGATCCGCCTGACCATCTCCTCGGTGCCGAGAGTGGCCAGGCTCGCCGCCTCTTCGAGTGTCCTGCCCCGGGCTGTGACGAGCGTGTCGTCAGCATAGCACACCAAGCTCAGCCCAGGGGGGAGACTCCCTCTCAACGCCCAGTCGTACCCGATGTCCCACAGAGTCGGCCCCAGAACCGACCCCTGTGGAACGCCGCACGACATGGGCGTCCGCACAATGTCCCCTGCGGGACCCGCGCAGAGGATACTGCGGCCCTCCAAATAGTCTGCCACCAGCCGCCTGAGGTACAGGGGCACTCCATGGAACCGGAGCGCCTCCCTGATGCAGCCGAATGGCAGACTATTGAATGCGTTGGCGATGTCCAACGACACCGCCAACAGCACTCCCTTCCCGGCGACGGCCTCCGCGGCCGCCTGCCTCAGGCGTAATAGGGCCCCGATGGTCGAACGCCCCCTCCGAAACCCATACTGAGCGTCCGACAGATCGGGCCCCACCTCCTCCAGGTGTCGGACGATGCGGGCAGCGAGCACACGCTCCAGCAGCTTACCCACATCGTCGAGGAGCACGATGGGCCTGTAGGCCGACGGCAAATCCGGGGACCGTCCCGGCTTTGGCAGGAGAACCAACCTCCCTTCCTTCCAGCACTCAGGGAACCGTCCAGACGTCAGACAGGCGTTGAACAGCTGCCTGAGGCGAGGCTCGAAGTGCTCGAGGAGCGACGTCAGCACCCGGACTGGAATTCCGTCCGGGCCGGGGGCCGTGGTGGCGGAACGAATCTTCGCCACGGCCGCCCCCACTTCCGACTCCGTCACGGGCGGAACACTCTCGTCGTCGTCGTCCTCCCGGTCCTGATCTGGCGGAGCCATGACCGGGGGCGTGTGTTCCGACTGCCTTGGAAACAGCTCCTCGACCACCCTACGAAGGAAGTCGGGCTGGAGGGTCTCGGTGAGGGGGGGGGCCCGCGCGCGAAGCTTGTTCAGCGCCGCGCGATATGGGCGACCCCAGGGGTCACGGTCGAGACCGTCCAGCATCTCCTGCCAACTCGCGCCCTTGGCGGCACGGATGGCCAGCCGAAAGGCAGTCCGCGCACTGCGGTACGCCTCGTACAGCTGGCCCTCCCGCTCGACGTCGCGGTGACGCCGCCGGCTGCGGGTGTAGGACCTTCGGGCACTGATACACGCCGCACGAAGGTCCGCCAGTCTTGGGGACCACCAGTAGACCCCCTGCCTCGGAGGTGGACGCCGCCGCACTCTGGGCATGGCCGCATCGCAGATCTGCGTTAACGCACTGCGAATGCGGACAGCCTCAGCGTCCACTCCGTCCGCTGGGGGTGGTGAGGACAGCCACGTGCTGACAATGGCCGCCTCCGCCAGTAGATCCCTGTCAAGACGACCCACAGCCCACCGCGGAAACGCGGGAGCTCCGTCCGCCCTGTGACCCCTACCGGGTTCCCGGGGGGAGACCTCCATCCGGATGTACCGGTGGTCCGACAGGGTCTCCGCCTCCTCCAGGACACTCCAGTTCCTCACCCGTGGCGCGACAGCGGGGCTAGCGAACGACAAGTCCACTATCGACCCGCCCTGCCGCCGCACACACGTGTTCACCGAGCCTCTGTTCAGAACACAGAGGCCCAGTGAAGCCGCCCACTCGTTGACCGCCCGCCCGCGGTCGTCCGTCGTAGGGGACCCCCACGCCGTGGATTTGGCGTTAAAGTCCCCCAGAACCAGGACGAGGCCCGGTGCCAGTCGCAAGTAAAGTTTAATCCTTGAGTGTAAGTAAAATCTTTAGTGACTTCTACAAAAGTTTTTGGCACGAGTTATTAGTAAAAGTTTATATCTACTTATATTTACTGCGTATGTTATGACTGGTACATAAAAACTGAGTTTCGAGCTCACGCTTTTGTTTTAGTTTCGAAGATATGATCTTATTAAAAGAGAAAAAAAAACGAAAGTAAAGAAGATTAGAATGCTAGTACATGATTTCGTAACAAGAAATATCTATTGTGGCCATCCCACATTTGGTGATGGGTTGAGAATACAATCATAACACCTTATTTTTGATGAGAATTGTGAAATCCACCTGACAGTTAAGCAGTACTAACAGTCTTTTGACCAACGCTTGCTTGATATCCATGGTCGGCCTGGCGGGTTATTATTCAGGTATCATCTATCATTGAGACGATTGCTTCGCAGAGGGCGGCGACCGCGTACCTGAAACTGTCGAGCACCATCTCAGCGACAGTCGGCTATGTCAGGTCGGCATGCCGAAGCAACCATGCGCAGTCAAGACCCGATTACCTCCCCACTAGGAAACTTATAACACCAACTGCGTTCATTCTATTCGTCCACCTATCATGAGGCATAATACCTTCTGGCATAATACGTTTTTGGTGAGGCCTATGTACAACAGTAGCTAATGAACGATGGCAATTCCAATGAATATTCATAAGTCAGTACCGGCAGAAAATATTACAATATCAAAAATCATCGTGTTACCGAATTAATTTATTAAAAAAGTGTTCTCGGAAAAGAAGTAATTTTATTAAAGATTATCAATATTCTGGTTGTTATTCATAAAGTTATCTGTGACCGTTCCAATGTTCAAGGTAAAAAGCAGTGATTCTCGATTTTGTTTACAACTTCTACAAATGAAAATTTACATTCTTATCGGATGACATAGTAGTAGCATGGAGCAATTAATTGTATGATATAAGTGATATATATTCAGTATCTGCGTAGCTTGGTAAGTTTTGTATTATTTCGCAATCCGACATGTATAAAAATCATGTATTGAAATATGGATTACAAAAATAGTGTGGTTTTGTCACATGAGTAAATAAACGTACAGAGACCAAGCTTCTAAGGAGCGAGCAAAATTGTTACCTATTCTGATAGGGTTGGCACATGAGGATGAAAATAAATACACAAAACGTTTGTCAGCTTTTTTATGTATGGATATTTTTTACAAATTGCTTACTCTAAATAGTTTTTTTTTGTAATTTTTGTTTTTTTATAATATGTCTTTCTAATTAATTCAAATTTCAAGTTTAAACAAACACGCACGAGGCGATGCACAGCGAGCGGTGAGTGAGCCCTTTGTTTGAGCACTGGCCGAACCAGCCTAAACAGGTTTCGTTCCGTACGTGACGAGCCGCTAGTGCTCACGCGCACACGCGCATCATACTTGTAGTGACGTACCAACCGTGGCGCGGTCGTTCGAATGTTTGTCTCTGTACGTTTATTTACTCATGTGGTTTTGTTATTATTGACGTTAGTACCTACTGTATTAGAACTTCAAGTACATGTATGATATAAGTTATAAATATTCAATATCTGGGTAGCTTGATAAGTTTTGTATTATTTCGCAACCCTATACGTATAAAAAATCATGTATTGAAATATGTATTACGAAAATAGTGTGGTTATGTTATTATTGATCCGGGCTGGCCACGGAAGGCAAGGAAGCGGTACCAGTGGCCGGCCCAATGGCGATGGGGAGGGAATACGGTGGGTTATGGGGCCACGCGCTGCCCTTCCGTCGCCCCGGACGGTACGGGCGACGTGTGACCGGGCCATAGCCTACCAAATAAAAAAAATAAAAAAAATGTTATTATTGACGTTAGTACCTACTGTATTAGCACTTCAAGTACATAAAGAAGGACATCGTTCTGTGATCACTGCGATTGTGACAAGACCACGGCGTAGCACATGCTCGAGCAGTGCTGTGAATCTGTCGTAATCATGGTGCTGACATGACACTGGGAATTAGCACGCGGTCACTGCTTTCTGCGCGGCAGTCGTCTCGCGAAAGGAGGCGGTGTGGTGGTTAGTCCAACCGCAATAGGGTGATATTTTAACCCACAAACGAAAGTAATCATGTTTGTGTGGTGATGCAGTTAAAAATACATTGTATCACCGTTTGATTGACCGCACAGATGTCGTAAAGGTTCGATTCCCACGCAAGACAATACTTTGTGACATCCATAAGTGTTGTTCTGAGTCTGGGTTTAATTTGTCTGCGTTAATTGCATGTTTGTAAAGTCCCCCGCAATACAAGGATTATTTCCTTAATGCAGGCTGGTGTCCTTAAAAAAAACATTCTCTCGGATGTCATACATATGCAGTTTGACAATGGTCCATAGACGTGCACGTGTTCAACTTATGTATGGCCGTTTAAACAGGGCTTGGTGAGAGGGCCGTGGGTTTGTTACCAACCACCTGTTAGGTCTTAATACTCTGGCATGTTCCGATAGTGTTTTTGTCTACAATTTTAGTTGTATTTTAGTTGTTGACCGCGTTGTAAAGAACATAATTATATGGTATTTAGCATTTAACCCCATATGCCTTTCAAGAGTTGTGAGGTTTGAGATTATTAGAGAAGGGATTTGTAATTTGAGATAATAAAATCGGACCTAAATAAAATTAACTCTGTATAATGAGTTTTAGTATTATACAGTTTTAATCTTTAGCAAAGTTATAATGATGATATTTTATCAGAACGCAACAAAGTATTAATACCAAAACAATCATAAAGTGAAGGTCAGACCGTTTATCAATGAAATTCCTTGTGCAAAGATAAACGTATATTTACTGGCATTCAAAATTATAATCAGTGGCCTTTAGAGAGCATTTTATTTTCATTGGGATTAATCCCACTACACATTATTATAATTCATAGCTATCAGTTAATATTAGGAAGTCCCAGGAGAAGCATTTTTTTTGTGTGTCTTAGTTGTTAATCTCAGATGGCTATGACAACTTTACCCGGACTATGGGTGAGCGCTGATGGCTCTCAACCCGATTTTATATTTTGGGGCTAGTAACCAATTTAACAACACAAGTTGAGTGGGAGCGGTTAGCAAGATTCTGCTAGTAAGTAGGCAATAGCAAATAAAATTAACAGATCAGCATAAAGAAGAAGAAAATTGCTGCTAATGTGAGCCTTCAGATTGATTCCTCTAATACTAAGTATGGCAGAAGCATCTAAACTTATAGAAATTTTCCCCAGTTATAAGTGCCGCGCTTGGTATACTACTCCAGATTATCATTCTCCTGCTCTTCTCCCAAATACTTGGGGCCGATGTAATATATAATATAGCCGCTACCACGCAGCTAATGGTATACTACTCCAGATGTAGCTTAAAAATTGTTTAACATAAGTTAACGCTCGTACACGGTACAATTGCTATGTCCGTCTAGTTGTAGTCTGATTGGAATATAGAGAGGTGTGTTTTTTATTCCCGATTGTGCCTCACAGAGAAGTCCAAAATAGAGACCTCACTGACTAACCTAGGGTTGCTATAACTATAAATAAAATTGTTTTATCTTTAGGAAAAAGGTTTATATGTTTTGTAAGTAATGGTAGTAGTGAATATGAAGAGTAAATAGGTAACATGCTTCTAGTATAGGTCCGAAGTTATGATGGGTATTTTATGATATTTGTTATATCGCAGCAATAACTTATTAATATAAGCGGGTATACTTTTAGAATACTGACTATATAGATATAAATATATATATATATATATATATATATTAGGGTGGTCCTTATTTCGGGTTTTTTCGAATTTTTTTTCACGATAGTTCTAAATCGGTTCGAAATCTATAAAAAAAAAATCATGCTAAGTTATAGCTCTTAATTTTAATATTAACCCGCGCCCCCCGACAGTCAAAGTTTTAAAGGAAAATAACATGGGAAAACTTTAATTATTACTTTAGAATTTTTTACGTCATGAAGTAACCAACAGATCACATTGAAAAACATTATTTCCTATGTAAAATTTAACGCTTTACAAAAAAGGTCTCTTATGATTTTTCGATAACTCCAACAGTTTTGAAGTTATTCGAGATCTAAATTGAAACTATAATCATTTTCATTGTTTTTTGTGTTATTTTTTGGTCATTTAATAATTAAAAAATGATAGACGAGTTATTTTTCATATTAGATGACTTTTTTCACTCGACATATAATTTTGACTTATAATATACGAGAAAAGTATTAGTTAATTAAAAAAATCTATTATTAATATTTCAATGAATTGAAAAAAGTAGCAAAATTATCATTTTTATTTTCAATTATAGATACTTTTATGAAATTTTTACATTCGTTTTTTTGAGTGCGTCAGGAAACATTTGACGATGATCTTTAACTAATTGTAACACGTATTGCATTTGTTTTTCATCCTTAGTATAATGTTTACAAAAATCTTGCACTAGTTTAACTCCTCTCTCAGCACAGTCATTCACAACCGATAATTTTTTGACGAATCTTAATGCAGTTTTATAGTTTTCATTATCAGCCCACTCAGAAGGATGAATTGTCAAAAATTCTGTTTGTAACTCAAATCTTTCAAAAAATTTGATCGATTCTGCAGTTACGAAAAAGTCAATATCATTATTCAATAATTCGGTTAGGCTCTTACTTTGAAAGCGTTTCACACTACATTTTTCACTTGTATAATCCAGGTGTTCTTCCGGAATAGCAGTGATTTTTTCTTCTTCTGTACGTAGCTTAGCAACAATTTTTAATTTTGTTTCTAGTGAAACATCCTCATCAAAAATAGCCATGATCACTAATTCTGGTGATAAATACCATAGATGATTCATAAATCTGCTAATTGCTACAGTAGCAAGATTACTGTTGATTGCCTTAAAGTTATTTAGTTCTTTTATAAATTGTAGATCATTGTACGGTGCTTTTACACTATTAGACGACGAAAACCAAGCTTTATCATAAACAGTTGTCACAAAAACACATATTTGCCGTAGTTTATTGTCTTCACCTTTTTTTAATGATAATTGTTCCCGAAACAAGTACATTTTTAATCCATATATAGCTTTTGCCATCCATCGTGCATGATGACAAGCTCCTGGCTTACGAAAACTAATTTTTTTGGGGATGACACCGATAAAATTATTAAATTAAATATTATTAAATGACCAAAAAAAACACAAAAAACAATGAAAATGATTATAGTTTCAATTTAGATCTCGAATAACTTCAAAACCGTTGGAGTTATCGAAAAATCATAAGAGACCTTTTTTGTAGAACGTTAAATTTTACATAGGAAATAATGTTTTTCAATGTGATCTGTTGGTTACTTCATGACGTAAAAAATTCTAAAGTAATAATTAAAGTTTTCCCATGTTATTTTCCTTTAAAACTTTGACTGTCGGGGGGCGCGGATTAATATTAAAATTAAGAGCTATAACTTGGCATGATTTTTTTTTTATAGATTTCGAACCGATTTAGAACTATCGTGAAAAAAAATTCGAAAAAACCCGAAATAAGGACCACCCTAATATATATACATACATACATACATATATATATATATATGTGTGTGTATATATATATTTATTCGCTATGCGCTTTAAGGCATTTAATTTAACTTTTATTTTATTTAAAAAATCCATGTTTACTAGAGCACTGTGTGTGAGTCCTTAATAATTTATTATAATTATTTCATTTATATGCATGGTTTGATAGCTATATTTAATTGTATATTTCTATTATAGGGTATGCAAAGTATCTACGCTGACGAATTCAAATGTTCTTGATTTATAATATAATTTGAAATAATGTTGTACAAGTTAGGCATTTCTAATCCGCCGTGTGCAATGTTTAGCTATTTTTAGCAGGCAGTTTTTGCTGGCAACATTATGTCGGTTCATTGACCGCCATCTCTTTCCATGCGCCATACTGTCTGCAAGTATTATATGTAATCTAATTAATTTTTAACTAGAAATACCATGTTAGCAAATTTATAATACAATATTGCTTAAATAATATAATAAGATTGTTTCGTAGCAAACACAAGAGTTTGCCGGTATTGGGTAACTACATGTATCAATATTTTTATATAGTTTTTCTAACTTTTTACGCGCACTGATCATCATACTTTACAAAGTTTAGTTATTCAGTCCTAAAATATAGACGTGTATTTGCAAGTATTGTCACAAGCAATAAAATACAAATATTTTATTCAAGAATATCTTATTTATTCATAAAAAACTTTTAAGTAAGAGTACCATTAGGTGCAATCCTTGTATAAATGGTGAGTTCCGTCGAATATCACGCCGACAGCATTATAAAGCCGAAGCGGATTTCCGACGCTCCTCAAAGCTAGCTCGCGACTGAGATAAAATTTTTGCGCAGGCCATCGCATGTAGGCCCTCGTTTTTGGATGTTTTTAACAATCTACTCATTAATTATTCACATATCATGATTTTTCAGGTGAATTGACTGAAGCACAGGATTATTGTATATTAACTTATGAAGTTTTTATTTAGTTAACAAACTAAATCAAACCTCTTTAATTTCTTACAGATCAAATAATGCCTGGCTTTAATTTCCGTGGGGGAAATAAGTCGATAATATCACTGCAAGAGAAGAAAGATTAGAAACAAAACTCTTATGCCAACTCTTCTGTTCAGCCTAGTTAATCCACTTGCCTTCTCATTGCGAATGAGGCTCGTGCTTAACGTAGAGAGGTGTATGGGATCAGAAAAAAAGATTGAAATGAGGAACAGAATAATTTCATATTAAGTAATAATTATAATACTTATAATAGTTGTAAACTGTGTACTTAGTTTTTACACTTCGATATATTTTGGTGAGTTAATAAGTTCACTAAGCAAAACTTTATGTATTATTTCCAAAAATGTATCTACATATTTAGAAAAATTGTTTCAATCATTTTTATTCGAGTTCTTACAATTTCTTTTTATTGGAAAGTCGAACTTTTTAAAATTAATGAAAGGTATCCTGAACTTACCTGGAATCCTTTGAAGACCTTAACCCTCATTCTAAGGCTCCAAAAGTATTGAACACTTCTTACCTGAAACAAAAAGGTTCTAAAATTAATATAATAAGAAATAGAAGAATGATAATAATAAAAATACAACACGCGTTTATACGCCACCGCCTACGCAGTTCTTTCAACTCTTATCTAAGTATTTCTGTCAATATTATTATTCTATATCTATCTTTAATACTATCTTAAAAGTAATACCGGTTACAAGGATTAAATATTAGATATTGATAATGAAAGATATATTTTATTGCCAAGTATCATAAACTTCTAATAAAATTTACACTATTATATAGCATAGTGTAAGTGCATACAGTATGCTTTTAAGAAGTTTTCTTAACTCTTAGTTTTGGCTCCTCTGGGTATTGAGTGAGAAGGAGAACCACGGCGTGTTATGATGCTTCACGCTGCCCTGTCACTCTCCTTGACAGCTGGGCAATGTGATTACAGATTCAAAGAAAATAATACTCATCATCATCATAATCGGGCCCGGCCTGCTGTGCCCGGACCTCCTCCACAATGAAAGGGTAATTGACCTACTATACCACGCTGGTCAGACGTGTTGGTATAGGGTTTTGTTTCGAGCTCTCTCCCTCTCGCATAGATGTTATATGCGTTTTATATCCCTTAGTCGTCTCGTACGATTACCCACGGGTAAGATAGGGAGTGGTAAATTGTATTCTTACTCCGTCACCACACGGAAAAAAAATAATACTAAAAAAATCTAATGAGATTGCAGCTGCTAACTTCAGCTGATGCCATCCATTTCAAGTAAAAGGTTTAGAGTTTTTCTAGTCAATGTAACCCTCAAATATAGCAGAATATTGGACTTAGTAGTAGGTCAAATGGGTTCGATTCTTGAACCGGGTTTTATTCAGTTTTCTATTAGAACAAACTCAAAAGTGGAGGATTACGAAGTTTGAAACAGAGTTTGGTAGATGCGACGAAAAATACATTTGTATTTTGTTTTGTGTTAACCATATTGTACATCAGCTTGTCAAATTTTTATTTTATCCTTTATTGACTCGCCTATCTTAGGGAAGTAAATTAATCTAAAAGCAAAGCGATATTCGTGTTAAAGTTGTCACTCCATTTACCTGCACTAACATTTTTAAAACGTATTTTTATGGGTTTGTGCGTGTTTATAAAGCTGCCGTGAACGCGCTGCTATTATTGGTGTCAATCTGTCAATGATGGCTGTCTGTTGTCTGAACAGTACGCTGAGTCGGTGCAAGCGCAAATGTCTGTACTTGATACTACACCAGACAAGGTCATCGGTGATTGTAACGGCGATCTTAAAAGACTGTCACATGCAGGAATGCCGATTTTCTCAAGTCGACGTCCCGGTACTTTGTTATCGGATCACAAAAGTGTGTAAAACTGAGAAAGGGTAACCCATCCGGCAGGCCACGGAAGTTCAGTAATCAGTTCCGGTGAACATTTTAAAAGGTAGAGAAGAAATACAGCATGTTATAGGGTTTCATGTCGCCCTTTGCCGCCTAGCGCCAGTGTCGCCAGGCCATAGATGGCCCAAAAAAAAAGAAAAAAAAAAAATTTGCTTATAAATGTAAAAGTTTGTGAAAATATTTGGGACTTTGGATGTTTGTTATACAATCACGAGTAAACCATTGAACTGATTTGAAAGAAAATTGGCATATAGATTGGCCATTTTTGGATTAACACAGAGGATAATGTTTATTCCGGTAATTTGACCCCTTGAAATAATAGTTAAAATTTGGGTAAGTTACTTTTACGCGTGTTAAGCAGCAAGCAGAAGCTAGTATACAATATATTTGTTAAATAAAATAGTTTTAAAAAAATCACGTTGAGTAAAATTGGATACGAATTTGTCCACACTATCTAATTTTTTATAGAGAGAACATATATGCTAACAGGCAATATATATAATGTCCGCTCCATGTTTTATGTGTGTATCGGTAATAAATGTAGGATGAAGCAAGCAAGTATGAGTCATACGACTATTTTTGTGGTTTTCCGTACAACGGCATTGAATTTTCAACAGCGTTGATAGTTATAACATACGTATTTATATATTTAGTAGGTACGTAATAATTTTTTATCGTCATAGCTATTGTAGTTCAAATTATATATAAAGATTTATTAGAATACTATTTTTCTTGGTTTTGAAGAATACTTGGAAAAGTATTTGTATCATCATCATTCTCCTACTCTTATCCCAATTACTTGGGGCGATAAAATATGTATTCTTCTTTCATAGGACATATTGTAGAAGTTATTGGCAATAGTTTTATGACCGGCCGCCTGCCAGACGTCAACCCTCCTTGGGAATGTAATTGTTGACCAAACGTCATCAGGTGGAGTTGGTCAAAGTCGCTATATTTTTTTGTATATTAGACATTATACAAAAGTGACGGAGCTTCCTTCATAATATTATCTGTATAATTTTGATTAATTGAAGAATGTCAAATAACGTTATAATGCACTCTGTACTAGTGTGCATTCTCCCAAGAGCTTTTTGTGCTTCCTAATATTTTAAAGTATTTCCAATACATCTTTTAACTACAAAAGTTATTGTGTATGTACTAAACCAATCTAACGATAAATATACTAAGACACGCCAAAAAATATGTATATTGTATAGGTACATTTCTAGAAATATAACTTACAACGCACACACGAAACTTTCAACGATATTCTTGAAAATAAAAATATGTCGCCAGTAAAGTGTAATTGAATAGTAAAATAACCATGCCATAACAATGAGTTTGTAGTAAAAAAAAAATGTTATTGTTCATTAAAATATTGGCAACTTCAATTTAAAACTGCATGACGGGAATCCCGAGTAGCAAGTCTTTATTACCTGTGATGGTTACCCGCCTAATTAAGGTACAATATCGGAAACCTTTTGTCAGAACTAAACTTGTCTCTTAAACGAAGTAAACTAAAATAAAACATTATTGTCTAAAAGGGCACATACCTTAAAGTATAATAAATCAGTTAGTTTCTATAGTTGTAACAGTTTCTTGTTATACTATGTTAGTCTTGAACTAAGAACAATAATTTTGCTTTGTGTATGGATAAAATTGTTCACGGAATTCCAGGAGAATAGTTTCGACTAACGCAAACGTAAAATTTGGCGTTCTGCGTATTACTGATTCTACTGCGTAATACTGTAATCAACTAAAATTTTCATGAAGGATATTTTTAAGAAAAGATTGTTGGTTGTATATTTTAGTCAGTTTGTGTCCCAGTTAGTTTTATTAACAACTACATGAGCTGTTGTTTTTTTTGGCAGGTTATGGTCTGGACACACGCCGTCCATTCTGCCTGGGCCACAAAAAGGCGGCACGTGGCTCTATAACCCACCGTATTCCCTCCCCATCACCACTGGGCCGGTCACTGGTACTGAATCTTTGACGTCCGTGGTCAGCCCGGCGGGTTACCCTCAGCTAGACCACCTCACCGAAATAAATTTATTACTGTCTGTTAGATAAATATTGGGACGACCCCCTACTAGGTGAACTGACGACATCAAGAAGATCGCAGGAAACCGTTGGAAGCAGGTGGCACAGGACCGTTGCGAATGGCATTCTCGTGGTGAGGCCTATGTCCAATAGAGGACGTTTACAGGCTGATGGATGGGTGGAGATAAATGTTTAGCCTAGCCTCAACTAACGGCGAGTGACTGGAATGGGGAACAGTCTGACACCCGTAGAGAGGTTCACCGCATGAGGATGACGTCCTGGCCTCCTGCTGGCGTTAACGGGGTATGGTAGCCGAAAGTGTGTGTGGCCAGGTTTGTCAAGGACTGGTACAGTACCGAGGCAGGCCCAATGACGATACGGTGGGTTATGGGGCCACGCATCGCCCTGCTGTCGCCCCGGACGGAATGGACGACGTGTGTCCGGACTACAGCCTGCTAAAAAACTAACACCGCAAGAATGAAGTTTTCTTAGAAGTAGTTTATGATCTACCAAATCAAAAGCTTTTTCCATGTCCATATATATATACAGCAGAAGCTAAAATATTTTTGCAAAAGTAGGAATTCCTTACCAGAATCAATGCAATTTTGACAATTTAAAAAAAATATATCTCAAATACAAACTCGATTCCCTCTTTTAAATTAGTCAGGACTTCTTGGGGACAGAATAAAGTAACTTTCCTGAAAGTTTGAAATATATCGAAGTCCGAGAAAAAAGTTTTGGCTGTTTAAAAACACGGATATTTTTAAATTTGATTGATTTTAAATAGCTGTAAGTTTACAAAATCGGAGCAATTAAGCAAAAATTGGATAGATTCCATTAAAATATAGCCACACAAAAGATACTACTGGCTATACAGCTACTGGTCGACTTTCAATTTCAAATACGGTACAAATAGGTAAAATTTAACCAAAACAGTTGTTTCGTTGGAAGCTATTAGCAAAGCCCGATAAAAGTTTAGATCTAATATCTATGTTTTTCATAAAAATAGAAGTCTTAATAAAAAAAATGACGTTAGGTTAGTCTTTAAATAATATAGAACCTGAGATACAAATATTTGAAAACGAGTAGAAAATAAATAGCAAAATCTCTAGCGATCAGATTTGCACATACCGGGCTGAAATTTTCAGGTTCTATATATATTCTATAATATATTTATTTTATCTATCTACTAAATATGTGAATAAATTATTTTTTCGTGTGGTGATGGAATAAGAATATAATTCACCATCTTTTTACCCGTGGGGGTCACAAAACTAAGGAATACGCCGATATTATATATGCATGAGAAGGAAAATTCGAAACTAAATCCTATTTAAATTTGCTTGGTCCTTATGGAACAGTAGGTCAACTTTCATTTTATGGAAGGGGCTCTTATTATGTTGTTCATTGGTTCAGTACAAACAACTTGGTTCTTAATGAAAAGAAAACCAAATGTATTAAATTTACCACACCTAATGTGAGACTAGTGGAAACCAATGTTCAAATGAATGGTGTGGCCCTAGAGCTCGTGGAGTCCACGGCATTTTTGGGTATAACCATCGATACTAAACTCCATTGGGGTCCTCAGATTGAAAAATTATCAAGTAGGCTAAGCTCAGCGGCTTATGCGGTAAAAAAAATTCGAATGTTAACCGATACTGAAACGGCTAGAATTGTTTATTTCGCCTACTTCCATAGTCTTATGTCTTATGGCATACTCCTTTGGGGTTGCTCTGCAGATTTGAATAACATCTTTGTTCTTCAAAAACGGGCTGTCCGCGCGTTTTATAATCTAGGGCCAAGAGCTTCACTGAGAGAAAAAATTAGGGAAATAAACATTCTAACCGTTGTATCACAATTTATATTCGAAAACATATTATATGTAAAAAAAAATATTAATGAATTTGATAAATATAGTGATATTCACCGTGTGAACACTAGGAATAAGGATAATCTAGTTATCTATCGTACTCGCCTACAAAAAATTAGTACCTAGGTCTTTCATGGGGCAATGTATACGCTTTTACAATAAACTGCCTAAAGATATCCGAGATATGCCAATGAATAAGTTCAAAAAGGCTATCAAAAACAGACTGTGCAGAAAAGGATATTACAGCATTTCGGATTATCTAAATGATAATACGGAATGGTTATGAGCAGTTCCTCTCTCAGCAATTACCCTTTTAATGTTTATCTCTTACACCGTTCTGACGCTGATCCTCACTGTCGTCTGATACTCTTGTATTATTCGTATTGTCTTAATTGTACAGTGTAGCGTGTTTTGCCTAATGAGTTATGTATTTATTTATCCAAGCTATTTGTTTCAAATTTATAGATTATGGTGTGGTCATGCTCACTGAAAAGGTCTCTGCTTGCGGTAGCTACGTGGAGCGGGTCTCTCCCTTCCGTCCAATGTGGTTAAGGGGCGTGATGGCTGCTCTAATAGTTAACTCGTGATCGGGTGCCGCTTGTGGGATCTGGTCCAGCCATTTTTGTTTCTTTTTTGTTTTATAAATATTCTTAGTTTAATCTTGTATTATATACAAAACTTAAAAAAATGAATCTTTACTCGAAGGTCCATATCACTGGAGCTAACATAAATTAAACATGTAACCAAACTCTTTTGTGAAAAAATATAATAAAAAAAATAAAAAAATGAAGTTTCTTGCCGGATCTTCTCAGTATGTGGCTGCTTTCCGATCCGGTGGTAGATTAATTAAATTTAATTTAAAAAACAATGTAAAATTGACAATATGTAAGTGCCCCTATGGTGCTTATGCAAAATAAATGATTTGATTTGATATGAGTCTCTACTATATTTAGTGTTGGTTGTTCTCAAAATATTTACAATTTATTACATCAATATATGTAATCAGTATCAATATGTGTAAAAGTTTCAAATTAATTGGAAAATTAAGAAGTGCTTGAACACTGATACAATATCATCGAGATTTATACTGACAGATTAATTATTTATAGCGGTAAAAAGGCAGGCAAACATCCGGTTATAAAAGACTTATTACAGTTACACGCGCAAAACTTACAAAGGTGCGAATATAGTTTAATGATGTTGATACAAGTCACAAAACACTGTGAAATGGAAAAGAAATAATTTATTTGGTAGCGCTTTTATAGTTGTCCATCTTAAAAAGGATAAAAGTATGACTAAAAATAATGTATCACTTAAAATATAAGGATGCAATGGAGATTTCTAATGTTTACGTATATTACACATTTGAAATAAAACTAATTTTATGAATTCTATCGCGTTTGTATTTGATTTTTATTTTTCCCTCTGTCCTCCTCCCTGTTCTCCCGTGACCATATTTTTTGGCGGCAGGCTATGGAGTGCCACGCCCCGCTAAGATCACTAAAAAGTATTGGAAACGTCGGGAAATTAAAAAATAAAATACAAACGCGATAGAATCCGTAAAAGTTTTTTGTTAGTTTTGTAAAAATTGCCACAATAATAATTATCATAAATTAAATACCTTAATAAATAACAAATCATAAACAACATAAATTTTATATATAGAATCATTCTCTTTTTGTACTGGCAATGAATTTGTATTAATTGTGTATGAAAATGTGGGTCAAATTTAATATCTTATAGGGTAGATATAAATAAATTTCTGTAATAACAATGACATATTGGACGTAAGACACCTCAGTCCTCCCGTGACCATGATCACTGTAAAGTGTTCGAAACGTCGGGAAATTATAAATCAAATACAAACGCGATAGAATCCGTAAAAGTAGTTTTATTTCAAATGAGTAATACTCGCGTAAACATTAGAAGTCATTCCGTAAAAGTAGTTTTATTTCAAAACGCAATGGAGATTGAGTAATCACTCACCGACTATTTAACTGATATTCGTTGTTTACGCTAATATTAAATATTTTAAATAAAACTATTCTTACGGATTTTATCGCGTTTGTATTACATTACAGCGTTTATGGTTACGAGATGACTTGCTGTAAAGTGTTCAAAACGTTTGGAAATTAAATGTCATTCACATGCGTGAATAATATACGTAAATATAGTTTTATTTCAAATACTATTTTTTAATAGTGGTAGGACCACACTATTGACTGTTATCTGTCTAAAGCCGCGGGTCGGCCCGTCGATATCACACTTTTGCAGAAAATCGACGCCTGAGCAGTGGCAGTGTGCTGCTGAGCTTCGTTCGGTGAGCGAGAGAGCCGGAAGCCCAACTTTCTGGGTGGATTTGGATTTTTATTGGTAGGCAGCGACCTAGCTGTACCTCTGGTATCCACATCAGTATCCAGGCCCATATGAAGTATTTGGGTCTGGTGCTCGACGGGCGTTGGTGGTTCCGGGAGCATTTCCGCAGGATTGCTCCCCGGCTGGTCGGCGCGGCGTCCGCCCTTTCGTGGCTCATGCCGAACGTGGGCAGACCCAGTTTCGAGGGCCGACGGCTGTATGCGGGGGTGATCCGCTCAATGGCCATGTACGGCGCACCCGTGTAGGCGAGGGCTCTGAACGCCTAGCTCAGGGCTGTTCTGTGGAGACCACAGAGAGTCATAGCGGTCAGAGCCATTCGCGGGTACCGCACGGTGTCGACAGAGGCGGCATGCATATTGGCCGGGACACCCCCGTGGGACCTAGAGGCGGAGATGCTCTCCGACCTCTACCAGCGGGTTACCTCAGTGCGCGACGAGGGTGGCTCTCCATCGTCTGACGAGATAGCCACCTGACGCGAGGACGCCCGCCGAGATGTCATCGCCCGTTGGGCTACGCGGCTGGAGAGACCAAAACACGGTGTTGTTACCGTCGAGGCCCTCCGGCCCGTACTGATGGAGCGGCGGCACGGAGTGCTCTCCTTTCGGTTGGTGCAGGTCTTGTAGGGGCACGGTTGCTTCGGCAAGTACCTGCACACGGTGGTGCGGAGGGAGTGGACTCCGTCCTGCCACCATTGCAGTAGCGACGAGGACACGGCGCAACATACGCTGGAGGTGTGTCCGAGTTGGGACGGGCAGCGCCGTGACTTCGTCGCTGTCATCGGTGCCGACCTGACGCTGCCGGCTGTTGCGCGAGCGATGGTCGACAGCGTCAGGAATTAGGACGCGGTCGCCGCCTTCTGCGAGGCTGTCATCTCGCAGAAGGAGGCGGCGGAACGAGTCCGGGAGGATTCCCGTGACCCGGGCCGCCGCTAGCGGCCGGGGCGGCGCAGGCGCGAATATCTGCGCCTGATGCCGCCCTAACCGAGGCTTCGGGGTATCGGACCGGAGAATTGTCCAGTCACCCGACGTGAGGCCACCACGTGAGGGCGACGCCCCGATGGCGAAAGCTGTCGGGGCATCGATGAGAGAAGAACCCGCAAGGGTATACCGCTGGGCGGGCCACCGAAGACAAAGATCGGGTACCGGTGGCCCGCTCATACGACGAAGAGAGGTGCTTGCAGGGTGGGTCCATGGGGTTGCGCGCCGCCTCTTTTGTCGCCCCGGATCGATTTGTCGGGGCGCGACCACATTCATGATCCACCCTGCAAAGGAAAAAAAAAATAAAAAAAGAAAAGCTGTACCTCTGGTATTGAAAAGATCCGTGGGTGGCAGTACAGTAACACTTACCATCAGGTGTGCTGCTTGTTCGTCTGCCACCATTAGCAATAAAAAATAACTGTTATAAACTTCAACTACGAACGAACGCACTATTTAACTATTAGAAACTAAAGTTTAATTCTGTAACTTGTGATATAAACTTGTAAAACAAAATAATAAAAAATATACCTCGAAAACATTTGATGCTAAACTAATTGAGAATTTATATTTATCCCGTGACTGGACGATACTTTCGACCGAATGCCCTAGAACGCATAAACTACTAAGTGCACAAAGAATTTGTGCTTTGACAGATTTCGAAAAAGTGCAAAATACATTATACAGCCCTCTTCACAGACACGTTCAATGATGTGAAGGTCAGCCTCATAACTTTTACAAAATAGATTCCGACATCTAAATCTTGATAAAAATTGCTTTTGTTACACTAACCAAGTTATTCAGGACATTTCAATTCATGAGTACGGTGTTCACCAAAACAAATACTAATTCGCATCAAAACTGATTACTAACTAAGCTATAGACAATAACAAAGTGAATAAAAGCAAAAATATATAATAAAAAATATATGAGTGTCGGACTCAAGGTATCGTGTTCGACTGACGCATAGATTGACTGATTCATGCAATACTGCGACCGCATTAGTGTATTGTGATATAAATAGGGATATAAAAGGAATCAACAAGTGAAACGACAATTTCTATATTTGTGGAATAATAGGATTTTAAATAAAGAGACTTCATATCAGTCTCTCTAGGTCTTCATCATCACAACCCATATATGTCTCACTGCTGGGCTCGGACCTCCACGACAATGGAAGGGTAACTGCCCTACTATACCACGCTGGTTAGACGTATTAGTATAGGGATTTGTTTCGAGTTTTTTCACTCTCGCACAATTGTTATATGCGTTTTATATCCCTTAGTCGTCTTGTACGATTATCCACGGGTAAGATAGGGTATTTTATTCTTACTCCGTCACCACACAGAAAAGGTCGCTCTAGGTCTTGTATAATGATTACTATAATATTATATAAAATAAGCTAGTGATAAAATGCAGAACTGTTTCGATATACTCATTGTCATCTTTTGACTTTCCGCTATGTTATATAAAAAAATTAAAAGTTCTATGAGAATGAGGATGGTGTCCGATGGTTTACTGTGTGAGACACAAGGAGGTTTCAGGAGTGGAAGGGGATGCATGGATCAAGTGTTCTCTCTGCGCAACATTGCGGAGAAGCATCTGGCTCTAGGTCAGAGGGTTTTCTGCAGTTTTGTGGATCTGGAGAGAGCATTTGACACGGTTGTACTAAAGGAACTTTGGGACATTTTACCGGAGTATGGTATTAACGGTAAACTGCTACAGGCTGTGCAGTCCAGTTACATGGGCTGTAGAGCCTGTGTGCGGCTGGATGATGGAATGTCGCCTTGGTTTGACGTCAATATCGGCGTTAAGCAGGGGTGCGTTCTGTCAGCCAGGCTGTTTATCATATATCTGGATAAATGTCTCCAAAGGTTGAACGATATGAATGTGGGAGTCCAGATGGGCGACTCAGTGGTCACTGCTCTGCTTTATGCAGATGATGCAGTCCTGCTAGCACAGTCAGCGACTGACCTGCAGACCCTAGTCGACACAATGACAGAAGATTGTAAGAAAAGGAGTCTACCCGTGAATGTGAGCAAAACCAAAATAATGGTCTTTGAAAGAGACGAAGCTAGAACAGATGTAAGAGTAACAATAGGTAATGATATACTAGAGCAAGTGGATGAATTTTTATATCTTAGATGTGGATTTAGCCGAGATGGAAGGTACACCACTGATATAGAGCGAAGAGTGAATGCGGGAAATAGAGTGAACGGAGCGTTGGGGCAACTTCTCGGCAGCCACCACCTCAGCCAGAAGGCACGTGTAGCAATACATAACGCAGTGCTTGTCCCAACATTACTGTATGGAAGCGAGAGTTGGGTATGCAGAAAAGAGTATGAAAGTAAAATTAATGCGGTCGAAATGCGATCTCTGCGGAAAATCTGTGGAGTTAGGCTGACCGACCGCATTCGTAACGACGACGTAAGAGAGCGAGTAGGTATGAAAGAGAGTATTGGTGTAAAGATGCGAAAGGGCATGCTCCGATGGTTCGGACATGTGGAAAGAATGCCGAACGAACGTCTGGTTAAGAAGATATACAATGCGAAAGTGGAAGGATGTAGGTACCGAGGGAGACCGAGACTAACCTACCTAGACCAGATCGGTCATGTACTGAAGGAAGGTGGAGTCAAGAGCCTACGAAACCGGCGAGCGTGTATGAAGAGAATTATGAATGTTGAGGAAGCGAGTGAAGTATGCAGAGATAGAGTTCTCTGGCACTCTGTTCTCAGGGATATGGCGTGATGATATGTATGTATGTAAAAGTTCTATTGTTTTTAACTGTACTATACCAGAATCATACATAGTTACAAGAGATTACGGGAAAGTTAGAGAAAATGTCTTAAAGTTCACTTAACCTGTCGTCGGCCCCAGTGGCATTCACGCCTTATGTAGGCGTAACCACCTTTTTTTTTTTTTTTTTGCGGTGGGCCATGGACGTCGCACCCCGCCAAGTCGGTCCGGGGTGACGGAAGAGGCGGCGCGCAACCCCATTGACCCACCCTGCAAGCACCTCTTCTTCGCCGTGCGAGCGGGCTACCGGTACCCGATTTTTGTCTTCGGTGGCCCGCTCGGCGGTATGCCCTCTCGGGCTCCTCTCCTGTCGACGCCCCGACAGCTTTCGCCGTCAAGGCGTCGTCCTCGCGCGGTGGCCTCACGTCGGGTGACCGGACAATTCCCCGGTCCGATCACCCGAAGCCTCGGTTAGGGCGGCATCAGGCGCAGGTATTCGCGCCTGCGCTGCCCCGGCCGCTGACGGCGGCCCGGGTCACGGGAATCCTCCCGGACTCGTTCCGCCGTCTCCTTCTGCGAGATGACAGCCTCGCAGAAGGCGGCGACCGCGTCCCAGTTCCTGACGCTGTCGACCATCGCCCTCGCGACAGCCGGCAGCGTCAGGTCGGCACCGATAACAGCGACGAGGTCACGGCGCTGCCCGTCCCAACTCGGACACACCTCCAGTGTGTGTCTCGCCGTGTCCTCGTCACTGCTGCAATGGTGGCAGGCCGGAGTCCACTCCCTATACGCGACCGTGTGCAGGTACAAACCGAAACACCCGTGCCCCGACAATACCTGCACCAGCCGAAAGGAGAGGACTCCGTGCCGCCGCTCCATCCATTCCATCAGTACGGGCCGGAGGGCCTCGACGGTAACGACACCGTGTCTTGGCCTCTCCAGCCGCGTAACCCAACGGGCGATGACGTCTCGGCGGGCGTCCTCGCGCCAGGTAGGCGTAACCACCTAATACAACACTAGCCGACATCATGGACGGCGCTTAACAGTCCGCCGTACGCAATAGGGTAGGTGCGAGGTCTCAGTATACGCGGGGACGATCCCAAAAGAGTAGATACGCAAAGCCCAATATGATCAGTGAAAACAACAACAACACAGATTGTGAGGCCCTCTGTCATTCTGCTGATATCTTCAAAAACCGAGCTAAGTAAGATTAGACCATAATTGTCTCGCAAATTCGTAATTTTTCTCAAATAAAGCGATTGTAAAGACCAACCCATACTTCATGACGGATTCCTTATAGTTTCAATTATGGACTTCAATGGATGTCCTTACTTCAAGAAAAGTCTACATGATTTAATAAAATTGTCAAAGTAGCATGGCATATACTGCATATAGCATCAGTCAATAATCAATTATTATTGTTTATAACTAAAGAGTTAAAATATAACTAGTAGTTTCACAAACACGATATGATATCATTTATGATTGTTTATAAATTATTTCTTCTTATTAAAATAAAAGAGAAAGATTTTTTTAAATAAAACTACTTTTATGGATTCTATCGCGTTTGTACTTGATTTTCGCGTTTGTAAGATTTTTTGTTAACATACATTGGACTCGCCAAATAGTCTTCGACTAGTCGGTCCCTTTACTACCGACTAATCGGCTAGTCGGCTAGTCGACCAACATTATAGTCGGGCCACATCAGGGGGCAAAAAAAAAAAAAAGAAATATAGTATTCACTGTGATAACATGTTAACAAATTTCCTTTTCACATTTGAGTTTCAAGCTAACTATGACGTCACCCGTTACTGACGTTGAATTTACAATGGCATAAAGAATAAACGCCCCGGTATCAATTTTGTTTTAAACTACATATAGCGAAGTGTTAATTAATTTGTTATAACCCGTAATTGTATACATTATACATTAGTATTTTTGACTGTCTTTCCACAAGAAACGGCATTAAAAATCTAGAATGTTCGCAAATAAAATTCTAGCTACCGACGTCGTCTGCACAATTGCTCTTATCACAAACTCGTGGCAAGGTCAGTTAAATTATTTAGTCCATGATAACAAACATGATATGTAGACATAGGTTAGGTTCAAGGTTAATTTGAATTCTATTGGTGTTTCTGATGAATTAAAGCAGAGTTTCATGATTGCTTTCCAAATCGAGTATTTAGTACGAGCGAATGTGAAAACGGTAATCAGAGTACTGTTAAGCCGCGTATCGACTTCGCGCTCCAAAAGGACGAACATTGGCGCGCGTTCCGGCCGCGCAAAATGGATACCACTTTGGAACGCGCGCCAATGTGTTCGTTGGAACGCTTGAACGTGGAGCGGGCCGTTCCATCTGTTGTCAGTTTTTTGCCGCGTATCAAACGTGGCGCGCGCGCCAGTTGAGACGGACACGAAAGCATTTTGTGTGTTTGTTGCGTTCTGAACGCTGCGGCTGCTCGCATACGATGCCTGTATGATGAACGATCAAACACTGGAACAGTTGCCTCACGCGCCAGGCGCGCTTAGTTTGTATAGTTCATATATTTGGAACGCGTACGGTGGAACGCACTCTCGACGCGGTCATTCATGGCACGCGCGCCAGGAGCGCGAAGTCGATACCCGGCTTTAGTCTTACCACATCCTTGTGGTAACACTAACAGAACTCTGTTTACCATCTTCATATTCGATATCCGTGTGGTGACGAAGCACACACCACCACTCCCTATTTAGGGGGTGGATGTCGTAAAAGATGACTGAAAAGGAATGGATATAATGTGCATATAACGTGTGCAAGAGAAAGAAAACACGAATTTTTTTAGTGGCGGGCTATGGTGTGGTAACTTCGTCAGGGGCAACGGATGAAGCGGCGCGCGAACCCATAGATCTGCGACGTAATGTTCCTCTTCAGTCTGTGCGATTGGACTATCGGAACCCGGTCTCTGTCGTCGTGGCCCACCCGCTGGTCTACCCTCGCGGGTATCTTCCCGAGTTGACGCTCGGATAACTCGACAAAAGTTTCGCCATCGGGGCGTCGTCCTCGCGCAGTGGCCTCAGTCCGGGCGACCGAACTATTTACCAGTCCGGTTACCCGATGCTTTAGCTAGGGCGGTATTAGGTGCAGGTACTCGCGCCTGCCCCGCTCAAAGCGCACGTGGCAGCCCGAATCTCCGTGGAGGATGTCCACCCGGATTCGTTCCGGCGCCTCTTTCTGCGAGATAACTGCCTCGCAGAAGGCGGCGACCACGACCCAGTCCCTGAGGCTGTCGACCATCGTTTCCACAACGGCCGGCAGTGAGAAGTGGGCACCGGTTAGACCACGGCGCTATTGAGCCCAGGTCGTACAAAGCTCTAGTGTATACTGCAGTATACCGTGTCCTCGTCACTGCCGCACTGTTGGCAGGACGGAGTCATCTTCCTCCTTGCGACCGTGTACAGGTACTTGCCGAAGCATCCATGCCCCGACAAGAGCTGAAAGTGAGGACTCCGTACCGCCGCTAAATCCACTTTATCAGTACGGACCGGAGGGCCTCAAATGTACGAGCACCGAATCGACGCTTCTTCAGTCGTGTAACAAAACGGGCAATGATGTCCCGGTGGACGTCCTCATTCCGGCCTGCTAGATTGCTAGGTGATACAACGCCGCCTTCGTCGCGTATTGTAGCCACCCGCCGGTAGAGATCGGAGATCTCCCCTTCCAAGTTTTACCCCTCGTAAAACTTGGAAGGGGAGATCGCCGATCTTTACCGGTTCTGGTCAATGCATATGCCGCTTCGGTTGCCACCGTGCGGTAACCGTGAATGGCCCTGACCGCCATGACTCTCTGTGGACGCCACAGAAAAGCCCTGAATTTAATTCGCCGGGGCCTCCGTCACCATCTGCCTCAGGCGTAGCAGAGCCCGCGATGGTCCAACGCCTCTTTCGAAAACCGAATTCAGAGTCTGACAGATCAGGCCCCAACTCGTCAAGGTGCCAGACGATGTGGGCAGCGAGGATAAGCTTCAACAGCTTCCCTACATCATCCAGTAGCTCGATAGGCCCGTAGGCCGATGGCGAATCCGGATGCCGCTCCGGCTTTGGGAGAAGAACCAACCTCCCCTCTTTCCAGTGCTCAGGGAACTGTCCAGGCGTTATGCAGTTACCTGAGGCATGGCTCCATGCGCTCAAGGAGGCTGCTCCTGACGCTGATCAACACCCGGACGGGTACTCCATTTGGGCCGGGGGCGGTGGTGGCGGAACGAATCCTCGCTACAGCCCCCTCAGTTAAGGCTTATAGTCTGAACACACCCTATCTGTACCGTTAATTAGTCATTTTATAGCTATTAGGTGAATTGTAGAACTTTTACGTGAGTTGGTGAAGTAAAATATAAATTCACTACTATCGTAAAACGTAAGTGAGGGATAGAAATAGATAACATCATCGCAAAAGAAAGGAAACTCGAAACAAACTCTTGTGCGAACATATACAGCCAACGTGGGAAAGCAGGATATTTTCCTTAAACGGATGAGGTCCGTGTATAAAAATATCTTCCTGTGATTCTCCAAACCATTTACATCATACTGTTGGGGCGGGAGTGTTCTGGATGAAGAAAATTAGTTTCATACACCAAACTCATCAGACGGCTTGGCGATCCTTCGCCATTATTTACATATTCGCCATTAAATATATTTTATTTATAGGTTTTCTTCTCTTTCAGAGCTGATATCTGTTTATATTTAAATCTATTTTTACGATACCTACGGAAGGAGACAAAAGGAATGGCGATCTTTGTATTTTTAGTGTATTACTACACTTTATTTCATTTGCTAGTAAAATAACTTAATGTTAATATTAAAAATAGACTATATTTTACATCTATTACAAAACAAATCCATCACAGACAAGACGGCAAGACATTTCCATAGAATGAAGACGACAGATGTCAAACGACTAGTTATTAAAATTCTGTTTTCGTATTCATCTTGATAGACGATAATAAACATCGCAAACGTGAATAAATCGCTGCTGTAGGTACAGAGATTTAATCTGTAACATAGAACGATCGAGTGATTCACTACGTTATAAATACAAAATACAATCATGATGAAATGATAGGAATATATTTTGTTGTAGCGGACAGTTTATAGGTCACGAAATAAAACATTAAGTTTTGTTTCATTAACTGTCGAAATTATTAAGCAATTTATTAAACATGTTCTAGATGACTTTTCCGTGTGGTGACGGAGTAAGAATACAATTCACCACCCCCTATCTTACCCGTGGGTGATCGCATGAGACGACATAGGGATATAAAACGCATATAACATCTATGCGAGAGAAGGAGTACTCGAAACAAAACCCTATACCAACACGTCTGACCAGCGTGGTATAGTAGGTCAATTATCCTCCCATTATGAAGAAGGCTCGAGCCCAACAGTGGGACATATATGAGCTGAGATGAGAGATGACTTTTAAAACTAATTGTTAAGCATTAGTAAACGGATTGTAAATTTCGATGATGTGCATTGATTATGTATTTAACCAAAATCGATTCAAAAGTTTATGATAAGTGCAGTAACATACACACGTATAGATGAATAAAGATTTAGATATAATAGATATGTATAAAGATTTAGGCTTCGCCCCGGATGGATTAAAGTGAGAGTGACCAATCCATAGCCCACTGCCAAAGAAAAGGTATAAAACTGGGCTCTTTTAGAGTCAACAAAAAATATTTAATATTGGAATGCATGCTTAGTAGATATATGCATCTAATGCAAGTAAATCCAAGTTTGATTTTAAAAAGTCGATATCAAATTGAATAAATTATTTCAACATTTTTCCACGAATTTCAAATTCACCGTTAAATCGATTTAGCGATAACACAACTATTTCAATCATTAAAATTCTTAGCTTACAAAGCCCCTTATTATGTTTATTTATCCGAGGCATATTTAACTGGAACCAATCACAAATTGTACCGTAAGCATGGTATCAATTAGCACCATAATGTGAGCTTTGTCCACGGATAAACGCGGTCAGTGAGTCACTTCGCACCGATAAATGTACATTATTACTTCATGATGGTATTTCAATGCAGACGGCTTATTTGAAGTTGTGACGGATATTTATTCCTGCATGTATATACGTAATACATAAAATATTATTGGCAGCCACGGCCAAAAATTCTTAGCTGACATGATTCGAAAATTTGTGTTTTTTATTTACTTCATGTAGCGATGAACTAAGAATACAACCAAGGTGGGTTGTATTCTATATCTATATTTATTATCACAGTAAGAATACTGGTTTTTTTTTTGGCGACAGGCACGGTGCTTTTACACCCTGCTAAACAGTAAGGATAAGGTTCTAAGCAAATAAGAATATTGCAAGAAAAGAAAAGCTTAAAATAATTATTATTTCGATCCCTCTGTAGATCGCTCGATAGCGCGGTGTACCTATTTAGCTAATTTCTGCCTTATTATGTAAAGTTATGGTATCCAAAAAGTGGACTGCATTAATTGCAATTGCTTGATATTAATGCCAACAAGTAGGGGATAGTATCATAACGGTCACGCTTATCCAGCTATTTGGCGATAGCAAAATTGTGTTATAAGTATTCCAGGGCCAAGTCTGGTGCTCATTCTCATTGTGATCGCTTAGCTCGCTGTAACACGTTCCACGGGAAAGTTAACCACGATTACATATTGTATTGTTAACCTGTTACCACTGATGTGTACCTAAGTTTAATATTACACTCATCAGCATCATCATCACAGCTCATCAATGTCCCACTGTTGGGCTCAGGCCTCCTCCGTTATGGGAAGGAAATTAACCTACTATACCGCGCTGGTCAGACGTGTTGGTATAGAGTTTTGTTTCAAGTTTTCCTTCTCTCGCATGGATGTTATATGCGTTTTATATCCCTTAGTCGTCTCGTACGATCACCCACGGGTAAGATATGTGGTGGTGAATAGTATTCTTACTCCGTCACCACACGGAAAACTATTACACTAATAAGTGGGATTTAATAAAGGATTTAAATAAAACTTTTTATTTAACATTAATTAATGATACATAATAATTCAATTAATGATAAGGTAACATACAAAGTTGTCGTTATATTGAATGTATAAATTTATTGCAGCCCTTTATAAAGCATTAAACGAGTAAACAGAGAATTGGTAAAGATTGTTCAAGCATTGAATTGCAAACCAATGTTGTACGCGCCTTGACCTAGTTCGAGGGGAGCCCGAGGGAGGCACAACTTATCCACGTTGACATCAAACGTGAAAGCTCATAATAACTTTACGCTGGAATATCAGACAAGGTAACTGAAATGAATATGCTAAGAAATAGAGTTATAAAAGATTTTATTGATTGAATTTTCATTATATACGTAATTATTGAAAACATTGAAATGTCTCTAAATGTCGGCTTTGTAACAAGTATCAAAGTCACACCCACCATGCTATGGGGAGGGTTATGTTCGATGTGCTTTTAAGTGATAAAATCTGGCATACGAAACTTCGTAGAAGATGGAGTGTAGCTGATATAGCCTGATGAATTAGCACGTTAAAGTAGCAATGAACACATGCACAGGACCGTTTTAAGCGGCATTCTCGTGGGGAGGTCTATGGCCAAAAGTGTACGTATACGAGCTGGTGGATGGATGGATACAAATATTAAATTAATATTAAAAGTTTCTTGGTCTAGCGATAAGCACACAATAAATCCTCAAGATGCCAAAAGTCCACGTAAAGAAGTAGAGAGGAAGCGCTACGGGTGGAGATTGCACTGGCCAAACAGAAGGTTAACTAGATTATATATTTTCAAGTAAAACATCTCTAGTTTAGAAACGTTCAAACTAGTAAGTATTGATAGATTATGGACTGCAACTGGTCTCCATTTTTAAGTTTATTAAATTTTGTATTCTCTAGTCTACTTAATTGCTTGCTATTTTAAGGCACCGTAAATACAAATGCCTTTAAATGCTGTAAGTATAAAAATTATAATGCAACCCGATGAAAAGTACAAGGACACCTAGTGAACGTATATGGAAACAAATAATCATTATATTTGAGAAAAAAAAATGCTTATAAAAACTCATTTGTGAATAGAAAAGAGATTAATCATACGCAGAATTTGAATCCATATCTATTAGAAATCCGTTCGAACCACTTTACTAGTTAAGCTATTGTGACATTTGTGGCAGCTACGTGTAGTAATTATTAAATCTACAGTTCACAATTTCGTTTTTAAGTCTCTCGTTTTATCACGCCATCTATCGGCAATGTTTACATATTATTCTGATTTACTACTTGAATTATACTAAACGATGACACAGCTAAT
Source organism: Lymantria monacha (assembly GCA_905163515.2). Taxonomy (NCBI): domain Eukaryota; kingdom Metazoa; phylum Arthropoda; class Insecta; order Lepidoptera; family Erebidae; genus Lymantria; species Lymantria monacha. Next base: position 17,304,100 of record LR991094.1, on the reverse strand, counting down.
ATTCTATCTAAATTATCTGTAAATTAATCTGTTTTCCGATCACAAACAAGTTTTTATAAAAGCATAGCATATTAAATGCTAAATTAATAAAAGGTAATCAATAATAGGTAATCAAAGCGGGAATGCTCCGATGGTTCGGACATGTGGAAAGAATGCGGAAAGAACGTCTGTGAAGAAGATATACAATGCGAAAGTGGAAAGATGTAGGTACCGGGGGAGATCGAGACTAACCTACTTAGACCAGATTGGTTACGTACTGAAGGAAGGTGGAGTCAAGAGTCTCCGAAACCGGCGAGCGTGTATGAAGAGAATTGTGAATGTTAAGGAAGCGAGTGAAGTATGCAAGGATAGAGTTCTCTGACACTCTGTTCTCTCTGCCTACCCTGCAAGGGATATGACGTGATGATATGTATGTATGTATGAAATTAATAATAAAGAAAAACTTATTTCTTATAAGTTATCATATAGATAGTAGTACACATAGTTTGTTATAGGAAATTAGTATCAGCATTAAATGTGACCATGGCTTCATGGCCGCATTGTTACCGGAAAATCTATTTGAGTTTCATAGTTTCATACGAATTCATTGCTTTTGTATAGTGCATGTTGTTACATTGTAATACGGTGTACATAAATATGCACTGTGCTAGGTATGCTTAGTATCAAATCAACCATGGTATAATAGGTAATTAAATTCGGTGGATCGACCTTTAGGTTAGCTACCTCCTCACGGAGACAAATACCGGGTTCCGGTGTACATTGCGGGGCGGGTCTATGAGGTCGCGCGCCGCTTCATCTGTCGCCCCGGACGGATTTAGTAGGGTGTGTCCAGACCATAGCCCGCCACAAAAAAAAAACGTGGCTACCTCCCGAAGACATCCCAGAAAGCAGAGCATAGCCCAGTGTTAAAACAAAAAAAAAACAGCCAAGTGTGAGTTGTACTCGCGCACGAAGGGTACCTTAAAACTAAAAAAAAATATGTGATGTAACTAAAAATTTAAGGTTTTCTGAATTTTTTCTTCATATGTGCCATAAAACATTGCTTCATGCCAAATTTCAAGATTCTGGGTCGACTGGAAACACCCTTAGGTTTTGGTTCCCTTGCAAGTAGTTGCGAGTTTGAAAATATGCGGCTTAAATTGCTGTTTCTTTTGATTGCGTTGACATAGAAGTTTGATTTTGTTACAACTTAAAAGTATTATAGACCTGAGTGTATGATATGAAATTTAATTTAATACCTCTATACGTTCAGGAGGGAAGGGGTAGTAAGTTTAAAATGATTAAAAATATTTTTTATATATGATGTAATTAAAAATTTACGGTTTTTACAATTTTTACTTTATCTGTGCTATAAGACATTACTCCGTACCAAATTTCAAGATTCTGACTTTACGGGAAGTACCCTGTAGGTTTTGATTCCCTTTTTTTTTTTATTTTTTTGGTGCACTATGGATGCGTCTCGCCCCGCCGAATCGGTCCGGGGTGACGGAAAGGCAGCGCGTGACCCCATAGACCCACCGTAAAACTCCTCTCTCTTCGCCGTGCGAGCGGATCACCGGTACTCGATTTTTGACTTCGGTGGCCCGCCCGGCGGTTTACCCTCGCGGGTTCCTCTCGTCGACGCTCCGACAGATTTCACCGTCGGGGCGTCGCCCTTACGCGGTGGCCTCACGTCGGGTGACCGGACAATTCCCCGGTCCGATCACCCGAGGCCTCGGTTAGGGCGGCATCAGGCGCAGATATTCGCGCCTGCGCCGCCCGCTAGGTTTTGATTCCCTTGCGAGTGTCGAAAATTTGCAGAAATTTGCGACATAAACGGCTGTATATTTTGATTGCGTTAGCTTAGAAGTTTGTTTTTGAATTTTTTCACAGCCCCAAGGGACAGTAGACCTTTTTTTTTTTTTTTTTTATTGGTGGGCTATGGGTGCGTCTCGCCCCACCAAATCGGTCCGGGGTGACGGAGAAGGCAGCGCGTGACCCCATAGACCCACCGTAAAATCCTCTCTCTTCGCCGTGCGAGCGGACCACCGGTACCCGATCTTTGTCTTCGGTGGTCCGCTCGGCGGTTTACCCTCGCGGGTTCCTCTCGTCGACGCCCCGACAGATTTCGCCGTAGGGGCGTCGCCCTCACGCGATGGCCTCGCGTCGGGTGACCGGACAATTCCCCGGTCCGATCACCCGAGGCCTGGGTTAGGGCGGCATCAGGCGCAGGTATTCGCGCCTGCGCCGCCCCGGCCGCTGGCGGCGGCCCGGGTCGCGGGAGTCCTCCCTGACTCGTTCCGCCGCCTCCTTCCGCGAGATGACAGCCTCGCAGAAGGCGGCGACCGCGTCCCAATTCCTGACGCTGTCGACCATCGCCCTCGCGATAGCCGGCAGCGTCAGGTCGGCACCGATAATAGCGACGAGGTCGCGGCGCTGCCCGTCCCAGCCCGAGCATCCCTCGAGCGTATGTTGCGCCGTGTTCTCGTCACTACTGCAATGATGGCAGCCCGGAGTCCACTCCCTGTACACGACCGTGTGCAGGTATTTCCCGAAGCACCCATGCCCCGTCAACACCTGCACCAGTCGGAAGGTGAGGACCCCGTGCCGCCGCTCCATCCATTTCATCAATACGGGCCGGAAGGCCTCGACGGTCACGACACCGTGTCTAGGCCTCTCCAGCCGCGTAACCCAACGGGCGATGACGTCTCGGCGGGCGTCCTCGCGCCAGGTGGCTATCTCGCTCAACGATGGGGAGCCACCCTCCTCGCGCACTGAGGTAACCCGCCGGTAGAGGTCGGAGAGCATCTCCGCCTCTAGGTCCCACGGGGGTGTCCCGGCCAATAGGCACGCCGCCTCTGTCGACACCGTGCGGTACCCGCGAATGGCTCTGACCGCCATGGCTCTCTGTGGCCTCCACAGAACCGCCCTGAGCTGGGCGTTCAGAGCCCTCGCCCACACGGGTGCGCCGTACATGGCCATCGAGCGGATGACCCCCGCATACAGCCGTCGGCCCTCGAAACTGGGTCCGCCCACATTCGGCATGAGCCGAGAAAGGGCGGACGCCGCGCCGACCAGCCGGGGAGCAATCTGTCGGAAATGCTCCCGGAACCACCATCGCCCGTCGAGCACCAGACCCAAGTACTTCATATGGGCCTGGATGTTGATCTGGATGGAGTTGACGACTAACGAGGCGCCGGTTGGCAGCCTTACGCGTGGCCCATGGAATAATAGGGCCTCCGTCTTATTTAAGGCCACCCTGAGCCCCAGCGCCTCGATTCGCCTGACCATCTCCTCGGTGCCGAGAGTGGCCAGGCTCGCCGCCTCTTCGAGTGTCCTGCCCCGGGCTGTGACGAGCGTATCGTCAGCATAGCACACCAAGCTCAGCCCAGGGAGGAGACTCCCTCTCAACGCCCAGTCGTACCCGATGTCCCACAGAGTCGGCCCCAGAACCGACCCCTGTGGAACACCGCACGACATGGGCGTCCGTACAATGTCCCCTGCGGGACCCGCGCAGACGATACTGCGCCCCTCCAAATAGTCCGCCACCAGCCGCCTGAGGTACAGGGGCACTCCATGGAACCGGAGCGCCTCCCTGATGCAGCTGAATGGCAGACTATTGAATGCGTTGGCGATGTCCAGCGACACCGCCAACAGCACTCCCTTGCCGGAAGGGACAGTAGACCTGAGCATTTGATATAAATTTCAGCTTTATAGCTCCACGCGTTCTTGAGAAAACTCTCTTGACAGACGGACAGACAGATGGACAACAAATTGATCCTATAAGGGTTCCGTTTTTTCCTTTCGAGGTACGGAACCCTAAAAACTAATACTAAGGTATCAAATTTAAATCACTTTGAGGTGATTAAGGACAGGAGTCACCTTCTTATAAAATATACGCGTATTTTTTTTGTAAAACAAATTCAATCTATTGTCTCATTTGTTTCATTTCGATCCTTTACAGTTGACGATCTTTCAGATTATGAGAGAACAAAATAGAGATTCATATTCGAAATTTTACCAAGAAAACATTACATTATTATTACAACGCAAATGAATAATAAGACAGTAAAAAGAATCAGCACCTACCGGGCTGCTGACTCAGTATTCAATGGCATCGAGTACGTACGTAAAGCCTCAACCATCTTTGACTTTCCAGTATTTTGTTCGTATTCAATAATAAATCACTTTACGGTCAAGTAAAACGGTGTAACTGCATGCCTGAACTACTATTCGCAACTGTATGTACGAGATAATATCTCGTCGCTATCTTCCAAGCCTTTATTATTTTTAATCGGATTGTCTTCGGCTTTCGAGTATAATCAGATTTCCTAGTGGTTCTATTTTTTTTGCGTAGCGATTGCAATTTGACCCTCGCAATCCATAGGGTTAATGATCCTTGTAGCGAGGGCTTGAGTATAAAATATGTCATCACCTATATGTGTCTAATATGTCATCACTTTCCTATTGAAGTCGTAAAAATTGGCTAAAGGAGTTGTCTGCAACATATTCCTAAGAGATGTGTACTCGCATATTAAAACTTTGAGCTAAAGTTTATCATGTCCTAAGCCATAACAAATATAATGCAATAGTTGTATTGTTATGATGACTACAAATAATTAATTTATTGTGTGGTTATGATCTATTTGTGTTATTGATTTATTTTGTGTCATCGAGTCCTTTAAAAGCATAATACATAGTTGCTAGTTGTATGTCATTTTTAAGAACTAGTTGATTACGAAGAAGCATGAAGACATTACAGAAAGAGGTTTCACATCTTTAAGAGCAAAGGTTACATAACTGTTGGTACTTACGACATCACTAATATTACGGCATATACTTATTATTCTTTTATAACAACATCCTGCACTAATGGTACCGAAGGAGACCGAGACTAACCTACCTAGACCAGATTGGTCACGTACTGAAGGAAAGTGGAGTCAAGAGTTTCCGAAACCGGCGAGCGTGTGTGAAGAGAATTATGAATGTTGAGGAAGCGATTAAAGTATGCAAGGGTAGAGTTCTCTGGCACTCTGTTCTCTCTGCCTACCACTGCAAGGGATATAGCGTGATGATATGTATGTATGTATGTATCCTGCACTAATTAAGTAATCCTTGTATCCTACATAAATTCATTTCAAATTCCTACATAAATTCATCCTCCTACATAAATTCATTTCAAATTACTACCACAGAACAACAATTTATGGATCGCATTAAATATTTGTAGTTCGCACAATGTATGTCCTACGTAGGAATCGAATTAGAGATACTGGTACTGTAAGTCGGTATCTTAACAACTACGCCATCTGTACAGTCATAAGTTGCACATATGTATTTGTAGTTGAACTTATACAGGGTGGAAGTGGAACGCTCCCGAAAACAAAGACAGGTGACCCTACTAGTCCTACTTGTAATAATAGGCTAGAAAAAAAATCGATTCAAATGAAAAAAAATTTTTTTTTTCACAACTATTTTTAATTTTTTTTTCACATTCCATCGTATTAGGACAGTGCCATGTAACGATAATTCGATAAAAAATACGTAAATATACTCAGATGAGAAAAGACGCAATGTATTCAAAACTCACGATCATATGTTCAAGAGTTCAACGACCTCGTGTGGTGAAAAAAAAAATTATTTTTATCTGAATCGATATTTTTTCTAGCCTATCATTACAAGTAGAACTAGTAGGGTTACCTGTCTTTGTTTTCGGGAGCGGTCCCCTTACACCCTGTATTATTATTATTGTCTACCAGCCAGAATACATACCACGATTAAATCAAGTTATGATACATATTATTAAATGTGTTATCATTTCATCATTTCAGCTCATACGTTCCACTGCCGGCTCGAGCCTCCTCCACAACGGGAGGGCAATTAACCTACTATACCGCGCTGTTCAGACGTGTTGGTAAAGGGTTTTGTTTCGAGTTTTCCTTCTCTTGCATAGATTTATATCCGCTTTATATCCCTTAGTCGTCTTTTATGATTACCCACGAGTAAGACAGGGTGGTAAACTGTATTCTTACTCTGTCACCACACGGAAAATTTGTTATATATGTATTTAAATTCTTAAATTTCTTCGCGCCACAAGATTTGTATCAGGGTTTTTATCATGTCAATAGTTTACGTTAGCAGCCAATCAAGAAAGTCTTGGTAATAATAAACTCATCAAAATGATTTGATAAATGTTTTAAAAGTTAAATATAGGAGCCGGCTAAAGTAGCAATTTTAAATCTAGTCCTTGAAACTAGTCCACTGAAACGAGAGCGATAATTGCGAGTGCGCGCCATGGCCGGAGATGACGTCACAGAATTTTTATGGCCGTTACATTTGAGTATTTGCCTATAAATTCCTTTGAATAGATTTCAAAGTGGCTTATAATAATGTTTTTTGAAGTTTTGTTTACAATTTTATTATTTTAAATTGTTTTGAGACTTTTTATTATGCTTTGATAGGTAATAGATGAGTAATAAATGTTGTTTAATGTCACTAATATTTTATTTTTCTAATTGTATTAGTGATGTAAGCATGTCAATCGACAATGAGGTAATTCTTGTGTCGTGTGAAATGATTACTAAAGTAAAAAAAAAAACATCAGGCAGTCATGGGGACTGCCGATAGAAGTGAAAACTATTAACTTAAGACTAATTGAAATAATAATAATTTTCTAATGTTTATATAAAAATAAAAAATATTATCGAACATCTAGGAATCGGTTTTATCACGCTAGTAAGATAACCTTTAAACCACAATGATACTCATTTCATGACATAAAGGTTAAATATTAAAAATACAATTAAAAATAAATAATGCCATACTTTTAAATGCAAATATTGATATGAATATTGAAAATATTTGAAAATAAATTCTTTATTTTCATTATTCATTTATCTATATAAAAACATTAAAATGTTCAATACTCACTTTTATATTGAACAGTAATCCTTTAATTAAACGATTACAATAACATCCAAACTATAAAACCACTTAAATAAAAACGCTGAACTTTCCACGTTGCCAATTTAACCTTACTTGTACAACACGGTCCACTTACGAATATAAATGTACTGCTATTATAGCATGTTGGTGACGTGAACTCATGAAATTATACCCATCCAAACGTCCAACGCGCACATGATACAGTCAGAGATATTTAACGTATTAGTGTATACGTGTACACAGGCCACTGCGCGTGCGCCAATCTGACTACTCATAGCTATAGATATACCATTAGCATTAGCATGTCGGTGACGCGAACCTATAAGTTTTTCCCCTCTAAAAACGCTCAACGCGCCTAAAGAAGTTTTCACATAGCTATAGATATACTATTAGCATTAGCATGTCGGTGACGCGAACCTATAAGTTTTCCCCCTCCAAAAACGCTCAACGCGCCTAAAGAAATTTTCACATAGCTATAGATATACTATTAGCATTAGCATGTCGGTGACGCGAACCTATAAGTTTTTCCCCTCCAAAAACGCTCAACGCGCCTAAAGAAGTTTTCACTTCAAAAATCTTAATGGTTGCTAGTTATTTAGAGGATGTCAGATACTTTTGGACATCCTCGAGATAAAGAAATAATGTACACAATTTTTTTTCTTTTATAATTGACTAGCAAACAGCCCGTTGGTTTATTTGTAGATATTGATATGACATATTTCGCAGCTCCACCTGATAGTGAGTTACATCAATGGGGATACCATATAAACTTTCCCCGTGAAAAAATACAATATACATACCAATTTTCACAATGATCGGTCAATCAGTTTATGAGTTTAGCGATGTCATATATACAGACATCGACTTTTATAGATATAGATAGCGTACCGATTCGTTGATAGATATTAGATTAATTTCGAAGAAAATGTAAAATTGATAATATGTACTAACATGCTGCTCCAATGGAGTATCATCATCTCATCATCTCAGCCCACATGTGTCCCACTGTTGGGTTCGGGCCTCCTCCTTAATGGAAGGGAAATTGCCCTTCTATACCGCGCTGGTCAGACGTGTTTTATAGGATTTTATTTCGAGTTATCCTTTCTCCATTATTTCTTGCACAGATGCTATATGCATATTAGCTTAATCGGTTTTTACGATACCCACGGGTAAAAGACGTGGTGGTGAAATGTACCTATTCTTACTCCGTCACCGGTCACCACACGGACTATATGTAAAGTAAATGATTTGATTTGAATAAAATTATTTTTTTCTAGTTATGTGGATTTTGATTGCACACAGTAAATAATGCAATTCAAAAATATTATATCAGTTTAAGAAACATTTTGTTTACTTATATACATTTAATGTATAAACGCAAAGTCACTAATTATTAGATACCAACAACTATTTTACTTTATATCGAGCAGTTATATTTCAATTCAAATTCAACGAGTTTTAAATATGACGCAATTTACGTGCAATAATTACAACGTTAAATAAATTTACATATTTATCAATAAATAAAACTCATCAGTAGTAGTTGAAGTCATTGTTGTAACACGACATAAATAGTTTATTTATTCTCCCAATCTATTGTTTCAATCAAGAAATCTAGCAATATTTTTAGTATGACTCCAGATCTGCAATAGGATCACTTATTAACGTCATATACGAGTACTGTCGTCTTTCCGTGTGGTGACGGAGTAAGAATACTAATCACCACCCCATATCTTGCCCGTGGGTGATCGTACGAGACGATTAAGGGATATAAAACGTATATAATATCTATGCGAGAGAAGGAAAACTCGAAACAAAACCCTCACATCTGACCAGCGCGGTATAGTAGGTCAATTTCCCTTCCATTACGAAGAAGGACCGAGCCCAGCAGTGGGACATTTATGGGCTGTGATGATGATGATGATGACTGTCGTCTTGCTAAATTTGTTTTCGGTACCTAATTAGTATTACTGAAATATAAACGGTAAACAAAACCAGTGGATTGAGCTTATCGTCCTTATCACCAAAAGATAAATAATATTCAGGTTCTTTCTACTTCTATATTTAATTGCAGCCTTTATTCTCCAGGAGAATTTTTCCCTAATATCATTGAAATCTCATACTTCAGGGACAGGCGAAATACTTTTTTTACGTGATACTTAATATAGTTTTACTCTTTTTGGAAGGATCTAAATTTCTTTTGGCAAGACTAAAAATTTAGTAGTTACCACTTCCTGCCTGGGTATCGTAGACTTTAAGTAAAAAAAAATCTAAGTAGACTTCTCTCTCGGCTCTTACTTCATCTGAAAAAGTACCCGTGGCCAATTATTTGTAATATAATGCAGTTTATGGTCGCGAGATTTAAATCGAATATTTAAGTATTATGATGGGTACCGTGAGAGTCACAAAAACTATGGGAATTGGCAGCAGCCCTACCCTAGGCAATACAAACAACAATTGCGATTATCAACGCACCTACTAAGCATCAATTATGTCACTAACCGTCCCTCTTCATGAGGAGGTGTACGTACAATAGTGGACGTCGATAGAATGATTAGTAGGTAGAGGTAAATAACAAAATCACAAACCTTATTATAAAAATTAGTAACAACGATATCCATTACAGCAAAACTGCGAGCACTGTTAGAAGAAACCATATAAATCTAAAAATCCAACAGAAAATTCATTGTACGTGCAGTAGGTATTAATAATGACTAGTACCTCTAAAATTGCAGAAAGCATAAAAAGTAAAGTGGTTAGTGGGCGGAGGTCGGGACACGTGCCTTATCGCGCAGACGACACCGACTCACTGCAGTGCAGTTAATATTACTCATTGTTTGTGTATATGTGTACTTGGCTTTATAGCCAACCAAATGAATTGGGAGATTTCATATGAAATCTACTCCAGGACTTGCTTTGCTGTTCTAAATAATATGTTAAGGGCCTTTGTTGTAGATGTTAGAGTAATTTGAGCTGTGTACATGAACAAAGAAATATAATGTGTACTAGATGCCACGTGTACGCGAAATTTTTGTTGTAACTACATATATGATTATGTAGTACATATTCTACATATATTATTTACATACTTTTGCTGTGTGGTAGCGACGACGAATACTACCAACCCTTTCTTTCCTCGTGGATGTTGTAAAAGTTTCCTTATAATGACCTTTTTTTTTTTTGTTTACGCTGTGGAAATGCTTTTGCGCACATCCCCCGCCAGTGAGAGACGGGGGGGTTGGTGGGACTCGCCGGCCATGAGATTGACGGCCGGAATACCCACTAAAACCTAACAGCGGTCCCTTCCGCGCTTTTACGGGATGCCGGAGAGATCGTCTATTGACATTCTATCCCCGACACCCCTACGCTTAGCCATCTGGCCACGACCAGTCAGCCGTCAAGGCGGTGGGAGGAGGTGCGCGTAGCGGCGCCTCCCTCTCCCTGGTCGCCGCCGGCGGAGCGAGTTCGCAGACGCGAGTGCTTCGCGTTCTCGCTCCGTGGCCTCCTTTGCAGAGATGGCTTCCTCGCAAAAGGAGGCCATCGACGTCCAGTGCCTGTCGCTGTCAAGCATCTTGTTGATGACGGTTGACAACGACAGGTCCCCTCCAATGACCGCCGACAGGTCGCGGCGCTGAGGCCCCCAGGCGGGACATACCTCCAGGGTGTGACGCGCGTCATCGATTTGCGCGCCACACTCATGGCATCCAGGGGCCTCTTCACGTCCAATTCGGTGCAGGTACTTACCGAAGACCCCGTGTCCGGTAAGTACCTGCGTCAGCCTGGAGGACAGGTTGCCGTGCCTTCATGTCGTCCAGCGGTGAAGGTGGGGCGCTACCGCCTCAACGGTCCCCCGTCCTGCTACGGGGGACTCTAGTTCCTCCCTCCACCGCTGGACTAGTGCCCTTTGAGCCGCTTCTTTCGACCTGCTCAGTCGCCTCGTGGTGATGCGTTCACCATTTGCCCGCGCCGCAGCGCAGAACTGGTAGGCTTCCGCCTGAGCCCTAGCCTGAAGTGACCAGGGCGGATCGCCCGACAACAATGTAGCTGCAGTCCAGGACACCGTACGGTACCCCCGTATTGTCCTCACCGCCATGGCCCTCTGCGCCTTGCGTAGTAAGGCTTTATTGGAGGCGGTGAGTGACTGCGATCAGATCGGGACACCATACAGCGCCATAGACCACAAGATACCGGCATAAAGCCGCCGGCAGGACGATCCGGGACCTCCAGTATTGGGCAGAAGCCTACCTAGCGCCGCGGCCGACTTTGAAAGCCTAGGGACGAGCTGGGCAAAATGCGGCCCAAAATTCTACTTACTGTCTAGGTGCAGACCCAGGTACTTCATCCGGGTCTGCACCGGCACGGCAACCCCAGACACACTGAGTTGTGCCCCTCGGGGAAGACCTTGGCTGGGACCATAAAATAGGAGGGCCTCTGTCTTCTCCAATGAGACCCTCAGGCCCAACTTGCCAATCCGGTCAACAACGAACGCTACTCCGACTCTTGCCAGTTGGGCGGCGCTGCGGAAGTCAGCCCCCCTCACCGTGATGAGGGTGTCATCTGCGTAACAAATAATCCTCATCCCGGGGAGAAGATGGCCCCGCAACATCCAATCAAATCCGACGTTCCACAAAGTCGGACTAAGGACCGAACCCTGTGGAACGCCGCATTCTACCCTATGACGATGCATGCGCCCGTTGTCCCCCTCCCAGAGCACGTGCCTTCCCTCGAGGTACGCCTCCAACAGCCTCCGGAGATACAGAGACACCCCATGATATCGGAGCGCCTCCTTTAAAGTCTCGTGTGGGTCCTTATAATGACCTGGGCCAACTCTATCTGATGCTGTTTGGTCAACAATTACATTCCCAAGGAGGGTTGACGTCTGGCAGGCGGCCGGTCATAAAACTATAGCCAATAACTTTTACAATATGTACTATGAAAGAGGAGTACATATTGTATCGACCCCAAGTAATTGGGATAAGAGTAGGAGAGTGATGATATTATTTACATATATTATTTATTTACTACATCTATTATTTATATTTTATGAGTGGCGATCACGTATCGGCCGTCGCAGTGTTGGTCGTTCCCCTACCAGGTGGACCGACGACCTGGTGAAGGTTGCTGGGAGTCGTTGGATGCGGGTGGCACAAGACCGCACTTTGTGGCGAAATATGAGGGAGGCCTACGTCCAGCAGTGATGATAAAAGGCTGAATGATGATGATGATATGATTTATAATAATTATAGGAAACATCTAAATTCTGGTAGGTACTTTGGTTTACTATTAAAATGGCAAAAGTTGTTTAATTAAAAGTATTTGTATCCATATATAATAAGTATAATAATTACGGACTAACCGTAATTATTTTCATGAATTCTCTGCATATATATATGTATATTAATATATATATAATTAAATCAATGCCGGGATGCCAATTATTGGTATACTTAGCCAGTGTAACGAACTGTATAGCAGTTATTTTCGAATGAAAACAAAAGACAGCAAATAATATAAGAAAATACCGAAGTAGCAAGGTTATAAATAGATCAGACATAACTGAGACGGCGCAAAAAGCTCGAGTTATTTTGTACTATATGAGATTGCTTTATTTATACTCTATTTCATATGCTATAATTCTTTGGAAATATTATAAATGGAATGGAAAATACAATCTCTGTCTAACCCTCTGGGAAACAGAACGTAATTTATATATGTATGTATGTATTTAAAATTCAATAATGCCACAAATCACACCGCAAAGAATACTGCAAGGACGTAGCGTTTCGTTAATAGTATAACAAAAATATGAAGTTATTTCTATTAATATAATCGACAGCGGCCTATATTACTGAACGATTCGCTTAAGCTGTTGGAGATAATGTTAAATATGATTAACGTCCAGTATTGCAGCAAATTGGTGCCGGTATGTCAAATAGTTCTTTTTCGAGGAGTGTTCAAAGTTTGCGCCTTGTTGCACCAGGGGTTTAGTTCACGGGGACTGTTGCCAAGGAAGAGGTGCTGTCTTTAGACATCACTAACGTATAATACATTAGTCTGTAAATATGCTGCATCAGAGGTATTTTATTGTTACAGATTACTCGTTACGGGGCAAACAATAAATTACGTCATACGAACTTCATAATTTTTAATACCTTGCTCTTCCTTGTATGTGACAAGGAAGAGCAGTGTAACCGTGCGTCGTTAGGACGCTGCAATAATCATAGTCAACAAGATAGCGTTCATTCTAATCTGGTGTGGTAGCTTAGAAGCAAGCAACTGGTCCTAAGGCCTAGTGCTACCCTAGCCGTAACCACGTGCGTTTGCTCGGGGAACCAGTTACCTACGGGTACATGCCACTGTATCTTAGGGCTACAGGATAACGTCTTTCGGACATTGCTCACAGCATAGATATAAAGGTAAGATTACCGTGTCTTACAGTGCTCCGCTCAAACGATGTACATATATATGTTAATGAGCAGTTGCACATAGTACGGCGGACCATATCCCGGCAAAAAGGAGCTTTTTCTAGATTCCCACAGCTATGGTATCCACTTATGTATGTTAGTCATCATTACGACTACTGATGTGTTTCCGTGTGGTGACAGACTAAGATTTACCACCCCATATCTTACCCGTAGGTGACCGTACGAGACGACTAAGGGATATAAAACGCATATAACATCTATGCGAGAGAAGGAAAACTTGAAACAAAACTAACACGTCTGACCAGCGTGGTATCGTAGGTTAATTTCCATCCCATTATGGAGGAGGCTCGAACCCAACAGTGGGACATTTATGGGCTGTGATGATGATGATGATGATGTGTTGCGAATATATAGTAAAACATTAAATTTTGGATCTGTCATCATAGTAAAAACTATCATCTATCGAAATAATACGAATAAACCTAAAATGAAATAATAAAACAACTCGTAAAATGTGAATGGGTCTTATTCACTATTAGACTTCTTTCCACAATAGATATTTCATTGAAACCCGTCATCTTATTGAATGGGTAGTTTAATCCGAGGCGTTCGTCTTTTATTATGGTTCTCCTATATATGAATAGTTATATTATTGATCGATTATTATCTTTAGTTACGACATTGGAACTTTAGGATCGCTTAAAAATTAAAAAATTGTGTTTGTGTCCCGATTCAACTACGCCCCTCACATAACGCAAGTCCACGCGCGTGCGGCTTTGTGATGGGATGACTCTATAGTTTAGTAAATGCTAGGCCTAAATTAGCCTCGAGACGTCATCGCCCGTTGGGCTACGCGGCTGGAGAGGCCTAGACACGGTGTCGTCACCGTCGAGGCTCTCCGGCCCGTACTGATGGAGTGGATGGAGCGGCGGCACGGAGTCTCCTCTCCTTTCGACTGGTGCAGGTGTTGTCGGGGCACGGATGCTTCGGCTTGTACCTGCACACGGTCGCGTATAGGGAGTGGACTTCGTTCTGCCACCATTGCAGCAGTGACGAGGACACGGCGCAACACACGCTGGAGGTGTGTCCGGGCTTTGACCGGCATCGCCGTGACCTCGTCGCTGTTATCAGTGCCGACCTGACTGCTGCTGCTGGCTGTCGCGAGAGCGATGGTCGACAGCGTCAGGAACTGGGACGCGGTCGCCGCCTTCTGCGAGGCTGTCATCTCGCAGAAGGAGGCGGCGGAACGAGTCCGGGAGGATTCCCGCGACCCGGGCCGCCGTCAGCGGCCGGGGCGGCGCAGGCGCGAATACCTGCGCCTGATGCCGCCCTAACCGAGGCCTCGGGTGATCGGACCGGGGAATTGTCCGGTCACCCGACGTGAGGCCACCGCGTGAGGGCGACGCCCCGACGGCGAAATCTGTCGGGGCGTCGACGAGAGGAACCCGCGAGGGTAACCGCCGGGTGGGCCACCGAAGTTAAAATCGAGTACCGGTGGTCCGCTCGCACGGCGAAGAGAGAAGGTTTTACGATGGGTCTATGGGGTCACGCGCCGCCTTTCCGTCACCCCGGACCGATTCGGCGGGGCGAGACGCACCCATAGCCCATCAATAAAAAAAAAAAAAAAAGGCCTAAATTAGCCTTGAGCAGCAAGGTCCGATTATACACCACTGTATGCAAGTGACAAAGTAGCCAATCATGACCTATGCTAGTGTAGTGTTCGCGCATGTTAAGGCATACAGAATCCACAGACTACAAACACTTCAAAAAGGGTTTATGCGCCAAGCTACGGAAGCACCGTGGTTCATACGAAAAATCGATCTTCACATCGATCTCGACAGACCATCAGGCAATTTATGAAACGGTGCTCCCGGAGCTACTTTGACTCTTTTTTTTTTGTTCACGCTGTGGGAATGCATTTACGCACTAGCCCTCGCCGGTGACATTCTATCCCCGACACCCCAACGCTAGGCCATCTGACCACGTCCAGTCGGCAGTCAAGGCGGCGGGAGGAGATGCGCGTAACGGCGCCTCCCCTTCCTGGCCACCGCCTACGGAGCGAGTCTGCAGAAGCAAATGCCTCGCGGACCCGCTCCGCGGCCTTCTTCGAAGAGATGACCTCCTCACAGAAGGAGGCCATCGACGACCGGCACCTGTCGCTGTCAAGCATCTTAGATATGATGGTCAACAACGACAGGTCTATTCCTATCACCGCCGACAGGTCGTGGCGCTGAGGCGCCCAGGCGGGACATACCTCCAGGGTGTGACGCGCATCATCAGTTAGCGCGCCACACTCATGGCATCCAGGGGCCTCTTCCCGTCCGGTTCTGTGCAGGTACTTACCGAAGACCCCGTGTCCGGTAAGTAAGCTACTTTGACTCTGCCATGACACACCCCAACCCACTAGTGGTTGGGGAGGCCTCCTACACGCCCTCGTATTTCAAAAATCTGACATCCACGGCACGTGATCGACGATGACGACGCCGATATCACACTCGCTCAATTAAGAGCTTACACGGCCCGGGAGGGCCAACACATAAATATCCGCGGTTTCGTCCTCGCCGTCGAGGTGTGAAATTGACGGCGTGCAAAAGTCATCAATCCAAACGTGGGCACGCCCACTTTGTTACCAGCGACGCTCCAAGCCGAAGTCCGTCCCCCACGGGGTAGCGCTTAGGCGGCGATGTCGCTTAGCTTACTTTAATCGGATTGAGAGCCCTCAGCGCTCACCCATAGTTCGCGTAAAGCTGTCAAAGTTATCTGTGGCTAACAGTTAAACACACACACACACACACAAAATGCTACATTATTAAAAAGCAATAAAATAACTTTGTAACAAAACAAAGATTTCTATATTATAATTAATTACGGTAAACCAAAAGTCTCTTTCAAAGTTATTTTTATTTCCACGACCTTTGAAATCGGCAAATGTTTAGTATTCAGTCCCATTCCAAGAGTGGGCGATATCGTAATTATACTCATTATACAACTCAAAGGTCCTCGGAATAAAATAGAAATTCTTAATAGAAATGTTCGAAAAGTACAACATTTTTAATTGAATAAATGGATTTTCGAAGCGGATGCGAATTATCTATTTAACTAAACATATTGTTGATAACTAATTTACCTAGCTTACTTATTATAACTGAATTACCTAATGTAGAATTGTTTATAGGTACACTAACAAGTTCAATTTATAACGTTGCTATGCACGCTAGGTGTATAAAAAAAACGAAATAAACTTTTTATTTGGCGATATGCAGTTACATGTATGTACGAAAATTGCTTTTCTCTATGAAATACACGGAGAAAAGCAATAACTATCCGGATTATCCGGTTATCCTTATGACAGAAATTGGTGAGGTTAATCATGTTTCGATTGTAAACGAAATGTGATGACATATACCTATTCGTATATGCGTTCTACGTTTTAATACTAGTTATAAAAGTGAAAATATATTTAACAAGTAAGTGAGGATTGTTAATCCGCGCCCGGACCATGGCAGATAACTGCTTAGTAAAGTTTGCCAGCGAAATGCCGCCAGTTATTCGATTAATTCGCTTTTCTCTAATCTCATGTATTCATTCCATTCTTCATATTCCATTTCTTCATTTATTTGAGTTTAACTCGTTGTTATATTCCTATACAGAATTTTTTACATTCATATATTATTTATTATAATAATACGATATAGTAATATATTATTGCGAGGTAATTACGTAGAGTACTACTAGTTACATTGCCTTATATAATGTTAATGTTTTTTGTTAATATGTTTAATAGTGACCACGCTGTTGACAGTTTTCTGTCTACAGCCGCGCACCGGTCCGTCCCGGGTAGTACCACACTCTCGCAGAAGATTAACTTCCAAGTAATGGCAATGTGCTATTGCGCTTCGTTCGGTGAGTGAGAGAGCCGGAAGCCCAACTGGGTGGGTTTGGGGATTTTATTGGTAGGCAGCGGCCTAAGCTATACCCTTGGTATTGCAAAGGTCTATGGGCGGTAGTGACACTTACCATCAGGTGTGCTGCTTGCTCGTTTACCACCATAAGCAATAAAAAAAATGTTTGTTTAAAGGTTAGTTTAAGTTTAGAGAGAGAGATAATTAATAATTATAAAATATTAAATGATTTTTTACATCAACCAAGTATTAAAGCAACCTAAATTTTATTAGGTTGGCCAATCAAAGTGAAAAATTAAGAACTCATAATAATATTGGTTATTAACAATTTCACCATTAAAACCACACATATGTCAACAAATTTGTTAAAATATTATATCGGCTTGTACTGTGAAATGTGAGTGGATGGATGGCATATTTTAATAGACGTTAACGACTTTTTAGCTTCAGAATTTGTTTGAGTGATGTAATTCCTAGCGCTACTAGTCTTAATCGTAAAACTCTTTTTGCATGGACTATTTAATTAAATAACCTGTTGAACAGATGAACGGAAGAGTGAATCTTGTAGAACCTAGAATATTCACTGGGGTTAAATGATTTTTTTTATGAAATATGTATGTAACCCTTTTTCTTGTAATTTTATTTGGTAGACTATGGTCTGGACTCACTCGTCTGGATAGAAGTGCAGCGCGCGGCCTCTTAACTCACCGAGTGCTGTCTACATGGCTATTGGGCCAACTGCTGCTATCGATTCAGCAGCTACTGCCTAATGCCTGCCTGCGCCGCCCGAGGCACTGGCGGTGGAGTATGTTAGAGTGGAATGTCTTTCCCTGATCCTCTCTATCTCCTCCGTCCATTAGACGACTGTCTCGCTGTAGGCGCCGATCATGTCCCAATTCCTGACATTAGCGTGCGTCGTCCTATATAGCAATGGTCAACACCGATAATTGCAACGAATTTACGAGGCTGCTCTGTACAGATCACGCAGACTTCGAGTGTTGTGTGTATTGTGTTATCGTTGCAATCTTAATGGTAGTAGGATAGTGTACTCTCCTTCCTCACGACTATGCGTAAGTACATGCCGAAGCTATAACATTCCGTCAAGATTTGCATCAATCGGAAAGAGGCCCCGTACCTGGGGGGGCACACTTAAAACATTACTTTTTTGTACTGACCGTCGCGCCGCCTACAGACTGGTTGTACAAACTTAGCTGCTGCCATTTTGTCCTGTCTGTCAAACGTTTGACAACTGAGAATTGTTATTTTTTGTTCATAGTATAGGTAGTTATTGTCATCGATCTATTTCTGATTATTGATGTACTTTCTGAAAATTATATCAATTTTCATTGATAAACTTATATTATTATTGTTTCGATATCAGCTGATATGGTTTTTTTTTTATATTTCAGGGTAGATCTCATAGTAAAAGAATATTCTGTATAATTACACATGCACATGTAGATATGTATATATATATATCACTTCAACTTTAGTTCACCGCTTAAACTCTGGGTAGCAGCACTTTCCATACATGCATATTTTATCATCGAGTTGCCACTCTTTTTCAGTTTAATAACTTTACTCTTTGCCCCGTACTGATGACCCAATCACTCTCTCCGCATTGGCCGTAAGGCCTAAACAGTCGGAATACCGCACCGATGCCTCTCCAGGTGAATTATTCAACGGGCAATGACGTCACTGCAGACGGTTAGCTTGCTGGGTGAGACGATGCTGGTTCCTCTGAGCGTCATCGACACCCGCCAGTAGAGTCCGGCAAGCATCTCAACATAAGTTCCACGGGGACTACAGCCAACAAGATAACCCTTTAATCGTATCGTAAATGATAAATGGTGAGTATTATTTATATGTCGTCATAGATAGAGCTTGATAATTTAAAAATGATAAATAGTTATTTCATAATTCATAATAATTAAGATGAAGTTTATAATTCGTATTATATTATCGTACACTAAAAGGTGTAGTTCGCGCTGAATCGATTGCAATTTTTCCCTTATTGTGTATGTATAGTATAATTCTCATAAAGGTATTAAAGTGATCGTATAGATAAGCTCCTTGATAGCCGTTAAGCCGATTTAACTGAACGCTATTTTATTAAGTGGCTAAGTAACGGGCTCCGCTAAATATAAATTGTATTTATTGATGCTCTGGCTATGTTTATTGTTCAAGACGATAGGGACCGAATAATTGCCACGGCTAAACAGAATTAACACAGTTTGACTCAGTTTCTCACTAAGGCGGTAAATGTTTCACCAACTCCAATTTTGCTTAGTGGAGACTGCTCAAGTTTCTTAATTTTTGTTACATTTGCCTTCACATTCCAGCATTATTAAAGTTATACTTCTTTTAATGCGTTAAAAGATTATTATTAGAGTTTACAGTAAGTCATGAAATTGCGTGCCTAGTTACACGCTTTGTGACAATTATGACTAAAAACTGCACTGTGTCTGCATGTGAATGTATTTTTCACTTTTTGAGTTAATCAAGGGGTGCCATTGGAACCCTATTATTAAACGCTGTCATTTCATTCATCTACCTATCAACACCGTATATTTATGCTATTAACTGTAATAGGTAGATGGTTAAAATTTTCTTGGAGTATTTCTATTGCCGCTATAATATAAAATAGGCGGAAGAGTTCCGTACCATATCTATAAAAAAATATTGTGATGTAATTTATAAATTTAAGGTTTTCGAATTTTTCCTTTTATGTGTGTTTATAAAACGTTGCTTCATGGCAAATTTTAAGATTCCTTGTCGATTAAAAGTATCCTTTAGGTTTTGATTCCCTTACGATTAGTTGCGAGTTAAATATGCGGCTTCAGTTGCTGTTTATTTTGATTGCACAGATGGCGTAGTGTTTAAGATACCGACCTTCCGTGCCAGTGCCGTGGGTTCGATTCCCACGCAGGACAATACGCTATTGCTGCCTGCTGCTATTATTTGTCTTATTTTGTTTCTTGAACTTAATCATCCTTCACAAAAAGTATAAAACTCATCGCCTCGCTAACTCTGCTTCTTCTAGACTGGTAGAGTGCTACCACTATCAGGCTTACACTCTTGGAAGCTGGAGATGGTTTAGTCGATGTGACGTAATCATATTTTTAAGCCTGTTACGTAGAATTAATTAAATTATGGCATCTTAACATAACCTATAATATAAGTACCTATACTTTTCTGCAAATATACAGTTATACACACATGAAAACTGATATGCAAGTTGCTTCGAATAAAACAACAATATTGCTGTAGAAAATAAACAGGAAAATATTTTTAATGTTATTGTATTTAGCATTACAATAATATTGAATGCACGATGCCGTAGTGGTTAAGATACCAGCCTTCCATGCCTTAGGTTCGATTACTACGAGTATGTAGGACAATATTTTGTGCGATCCATAAAGTATTGTTCTGAGTCTGTTTGTTGCCTGCGTTAATTATATGTTTGTAAAGTTTCCCGCAACACAAGGATTTCCTTAGGGCAGGGAGTTGATTATTAAAAAAAATATGTGCTTGCAACCATATTTGATATATGAGTAGTGAAGATACCATGTAAAGAAAATGTAGTCGGAGAAATAATAAAACGTTTAATTAAATATGAAATAAGAAACATATAAATACAACGAAAACGTTTTATGAAAGCGACGGTACAACCGATAGAATCATTCAAAGTCATCACAACGCCGTCGTTGGAAGTGGAACTAGATAATTAATAGCGATTTATAGCTAGGGAAAGTGAGGTCTGACAAACATGGCATTTCGTTATTTCACCATTGTGATGAACAATGGGCTCAACCGCGCGCTGTCAACTTGTCCCTACCATGAATGGCCACAATAAGGACTTGCCTATGGTGAAAGTGTTAGCGTGTCATAACCGAGAATAACCTTTACTATAGTATATTTGAATAGTAAGAAATTAATTTTACTATAATTTATGTATCTAATATTATTTATTTATGTCTATTAAGAAAACTATACATTTTCGCTTTTATATTTTTTATATGAAGGGATGAGCGTGGCTGGGGTATAACCAGATTTAGCCTCGTAATTTATTCATTTTCTGGCACAGATAATAAAGAGCGCTACTTTTGTCGTCTACCAGGCTAAGTCTAACTTGAGTCAAAATGCTTAGATACGAAATTTTTACATAATATGACACCAACTTTAATAATTGTTAACATAGTTATTAATATTACTAATAGTATTTTAGCCTCAATAAAAAAAGTACATACATACATATCATCACGCCATATCCCTTGCAGGGTAGGCAGAGAGAACAGAGTGCCATAGAACTCTATCCTTGCATACTTCACTCGCTTCCTCAACATTCATAATTCTCTTCATACACGATTGCCGGTTTCGGAGACTGTTGACTCCACCTTCCTTCAGTACGTGACCAATCTGGTCTAGGTAGGTGAGTTTCGGTCTCCCCCGGTACCTACATCCTTCCACTTTCGCAGTGTATATCTTCTTAACCAGACGTTCGTTCGGCATTCTTTCCACATGTCCGAACCATCGGCGCATTCCCTTTCGCATCTTTACACCAATACTCTCTTTTCATACCTACTCGCTCTCTTATGTCGTCGTTGCGAATGCGGTCGGTCAGTCTATAGATAGGTAGAATAAAAAAGTGACTTTAAATATTTATTTAATATATTATCTATCTAGTTTAAATGTTGTCGTAAGACAAAATTCATCATATAGCCATCGGCTTCATATAACGCCTACATTTATTTTATAAGTCGTAAAATAGAAAATATTCATATCTATCATACGTAACAGGACGTATATTTTCTATTAAGTTAGTCGATCAAATAATTATGTAAGTGCATAAACGAGTAGAGAAAGTCATTTTAAAAACTAACGACCGCAAAGTCATGAGTTTTGTAATATTTATTCTTTTAAGGTAAAAGAGTAACTCTGAACATCTTTTAGATTTGCAATTTTAAGATATAATACTAGGTACACAATTTATGATAGTTTTAACAACAGAAGTGGAATTTTATTAAAAAAATACAAATGAATACAAATATCCGTATATTTATGAATTAAATTAAAATTAAATCAGACAGAAACTAGGCTAGTACAATCAAAACAATTATCATAAAATCAAATACTGCTAACTTCAAAAGTAATATCAAAATGGCTTACGTGACCGTTACAACAATTGACACTGATTCTCACAAAACATCTGTACACTACGAGCGTTGCCGGGCGAATGTCCCGTTATTTCACAGTTCGTCAACGACGTATGGTGACTCCTTACACGGCCTCTCCTGACGTTGAGTCGTCCTCGACGCAAATCCTTTGGATTCCGCTAGGAACCGCCACTGGAGAGGTCAATGCTGGAGAGATCATCACGTCGTCGTTAAGTAAGACCAGCGAACACCGTTTACGAAGTCTCCTCATCATTATCAGTTTCATCTAGAAACAAAACAACAATTACTAACAATTCAGATAATTAAGTTAGAAGCACTCAACCTTGCAGACCGATCATTCTGTCTCCAGTTAATCAATTTATTCATCGTTCTTTATCATAGTCTTCACTCATGCAGGACACGTACGTCTTTCTCAAAAGTAGAAAAATAACCCAGCCAAGGCATATTCCTGTTAGTATCCAAAGGCCTGATCCTGTTAGTATACTTCATTCTTGCTAGTCGACTTCGTCATTTTGTTACTATACCAGTAAACCCTGTAACATGGCCTGCTAATCAAACCATATCCAAAAGTACATTCCACACGCAGAACATGTTCAAACGTGTGAAGCTTCCCGACACGCCGACCGTATTCAAACGTGTCGAGGCTTCCCAATACGCTGACCGCAATCACACGTATTGAGGCATCTCAACGTGCAGAGCGAATCATACAAGTGAGGAATACAAAGAGAGTAATCATCTGTGGCTCACCCTCACAGGCTCACCACAGGAATCCGTATAACGTTGAACATTATCAGCTTTACTTACTCTCAAAAAATGCGGCGCATGTCTCAGGACTCCACTCACCCCGCCACGGCACCATGTACTGTGCAGCAGCTTGTGTGGTTTTACCATAACTACCGCTGAGCAGGCGCAGAGTGTAACGTCCATTAGGTAGAATTTCAACCACCTTATACGGACCACGCATGCCGGAGTCAAGTTTACCTGCCGACTGAGAATATTTTATGACGAACACAAGGTCGTCAGCATTGAATTGACGTGGTGTACGTCGTCGTTGGTTAGCTTGGTCATCTTGACTGACTTGGTTACGTCGAAGAAGTTCACGGCTTCTACTCCTTGCGATTTCCCGTAGAGCCTCTCTGTTAGGTGCTGAATACTCGATGGCCACATCTTGTATTAGCGCTCTAACCACGGGCGTTGTGGATTCTGTACCTATTAGAAGATTCAAGGGAGATGCTCGCGTAGTCTTCTGTCTCGTGATATTTAGCACCAGTTGTAATTTCCACAAAGTCTCCGACCACTGTATATTTTTGTGATTTACTTGAATGCGTAACATGTTGAGTACGGTCCGCATGTACCTCTCCGCCTGACCATTCGCCTGGTGCATCTCTGGCGTGATGTAGTGCAGAATGCAGCCCAAGTCCTTGATCCATGTTGCAAATTCTTTGGACTCGAACATGCGCCCTTTGTCTGTGACCATGAGTTGAGGCACTCCAAACAAAGAAATAGCCTGTGTTATGACACGCTTCAGTTCTGTGGAGTCTTGTCGGTAAATGGGATAGAGAAGTGTATATTTGGTAAAAGCGTCTACGATAAGGAGAATGAATTTATACCCTTCTGATACGGGTAAGGGTCCCAACGCGTCAACGTGGACTGTATTAAATGGAGTATCGGGTTTTTCCCAAGAAGTTATAATTTGTAAGGGAGCCCGAGGAACTCTCTTTTGAGAAATGCATACAAGACAATGAGAGATATATTTAAAGACAAATCGTCTGAGACCAGGGAACCAAAAATGTCGGAGAATAAGGTCAAGGGCTTTCTCTGCATTAATGTGTTCATGTTCGTCATGAAACACTCTCAAAAGGCTGAGACGGTGACCTTTAGGTATGTAACAGAGCATCCTTGTTTCTTGACCTACTGGGGCGTATCTATAATACAGAATTCCATTTTGGATCTTGTAACGATCAGTGTCTAGCCTACCATCATGAAGTTTTTGAATGAGATCTTGTGTTTCATTGTCAGCTGACTGTGCAATCTGGGCCCAATTACGAGGTCTCGAGATTTGATTGATACGAGCAGGATTGCGACTCAGATAGTCTGCATGAGGTAACATTACTCCCTTGCGATACTCAATTGAAAAATTAAAATCTTGAAGGTACATCCACCACCTTGCTACGCGAGGTAAAAGATCTTTTTTTCGTTCAGTAGACTTAAGCGCATTGCAGTCGGTAACTACTATAAATTTTAAGCCAATTAAATAGTGGCGAAAGTTTTGGAGGGCTTTGACAACAGCAAGGGTTTCGAGCTCATAAGAATGGTAATTACTTTCTGCTCCCTGGGTGGATCGACTAAAATATGCGGCTACGTGTTTCTTTGAGTCGGGATGGACTTGTAAAAGGACAGCGCCATATCCTATACTGCTAGCGTCCGTATGGACTTCGGTAGAAAAGTTTGGATTGAAGATTGTAAGGACCGGTTCGCTTGTCAACTCTTTGATTAAGTTTAAACGAATAGTCTCGCATTCAGGAGTCCAGTTAAACTTAACATTTTTATGGGTAAGAATAGCAATAGGGGCAGTTTTAGTGGCATAATTTTTTATGTACTTCCTAAAGTAACCTGCCAGGCCCAAAAGTTGTCGTACCTGTTTCACGTTTACTGGCGGTAAGGTGTTAACTAAGGCTTCTACTTTTCGAGGGCTCGGCCTAACCTGACCTTGACTTATAAGCCTACCCAGGTATTCAACTTCCGTGACCAGAAACGAACACTTGCCCAGATTAATAGAAAAACCAGCTATTGTGAGAGTTCTAAGTACCTTCCGCAATAGTTCAATTCCCTCATCTACAGTATTGCTAAGAAGGAGCACGTCATCGACATATACTAATACATTTCCCTCATTGATATGTGCACGAAGAGTGTTATTAATAATTCGCTGATAAACAACCGGGGAATTCGCTAAGCCATAAGGCATTTTCACATATTCAAAGTGTTCTTCTGGTGTTACAAATCCCGTTAAATGAATACATTCCTTTTTTAACGGGATTTGGTGAAATCCTGTAGCCATATCGAGACAGCTGAAGAACTTATAGCTGCCTAACCTATCGATATGATCATCAATTAGTGGAAGGGGATAGCGATCTTTCACTGTGATACGATTAAGTGCCCTAAAGTCTACACAAAGTCTATCTGAACCATTACGTTTTCTTACGAGTATGATTGGACTCGCATATTCAGAGTTAGAGCGTCTAATAACTCCTTTCTCTAAAAGATCTTGAGTTATTTCTCGTACTTTGAGTTTTTCAGAGTATGAGAGCCTATATGGTTTATAAACGATAGGGGCAGAGCTGGTAAGCCTTATCTCCATTTCTCCTGTAAGGACTGTAGTTACGGCGGTTCCCGATATCAAAAATTGCGAGAATTCATTTATAACAGACATGAGGCCTTCCAACTCTGAGCCCTGTAGAGGTGTGTCTAGTTTAAACTTACCACCTACTCCGACAACATTGATCTCCTTATTAACTTTGTCAGTACGTGTGAGATATTGTTCATCTTTAGTGCGAATGTAAGTTATTCCGTCACGGTTCAATACATCGGTTCCGATTATAATAGACGTATTCATGAAGGACGCTGGAACTACTATTAAATCTACTTCGATTGAGATGTCGCTGAACTCTACGGTAAGGGTAACGTAAGATGTCGCAATTACCTCCCGATCACTAAGGCCTTTCAATACACAATGTTTTGGCTTAGGCTGACAAGTAAAATATTTTAAAATGTCGGAAGAAATAAGAGACACATCAAGGGCCCCGCTATCAATGAGCACGTCTACTGGAATACCATCTATGATTGCGGAAGTTATGTCGTTACTTTGTGAAGCAGTAGATCGATAAGAGCAAAGATTGACATTACGTTGGTTACGTTGCTCTGATTTCGCTTTGATGAAGCATTTATCCTCGGTGTGTCCCGGTTTCTTACAGAATGTGCAAGTGTTACTTGATGACGGTTGAGCGTTGTAATTGGCGTCGGAGGACGCATAGGTAGACCGAGTACTGGACATATTAGACTTCGATTGCCTACAGACGCGGCTGACATGGCCGAACCGGTTACAGTTAAAACATTTTGGTACCGGAGCACCACCTGACCTCATTAATCCTTTACGTTCTACCACCCTGTCCCGTTTTCCTGTTGAAGGCTTGGTATAAATTGATAGAAATGAAACGATAGTATCAGGGGCCAAGCTAGCGTTAGCGGCGGCGGCGCGCACTTGCGCATTATCTATACCACGAATTATTATAAGGGTTCTCAAATCGTCGGTTAGCCCCTGAATTATTTTCAAGCGCAATAAGGTACGACGGGCGTATTCAGCGTAGCTAGAATATTTTTCAGAGGTTGTGTTCATTGCCTCGAATAATATATTAGCATAGTCCAATTTGCCAGGACAAAGAGGTTTGAACTCACGTTTAAAATTAGACCAAGTGCGGTCATTTGAAACCCACTCGCCCAACCAAACTCTAGCATCACCTCTAAGGCACGATGCGACGCGCGATAAGCATTCATGATCATTCCAACCGTTCGCCTCCCTTGCGCGGTCCACCTCTTCACACCATGCTTCGATGTTATTAATACATGGGTCGAAATTTGACACATAATAGTGTTGTGACTTTGAGGGTTGCATTATTTTAATTGCTTGCATCAAAGCATTAGCAAGGGTAGACGCCTCAGAACAAGGGGTATTAGATTGTATTGACTGCTGTCGCTGTAAGATATTATCGGACGCGGGAGTCGCAACGGTGGGTAGAATATCGGTTTCATGAACGGGGCGTGCCTTATCGTTAGATGAACGCGCCTCGACCGATCTGACGCGATGGTCACTACGAGAGCGATCCTTACTACGCAATTCGCGCCTAACACGAGTACGCGACCGGTGCACATCAGTGCTGCGAGAATCACGTCGATCTCGGACACGTAAGCCATCTCGCGAAGTACGCCGTCTATAGTCCGAGTCACGAGCCGACCTGACTTCATTGTCGTCGCGAGAACTTCGAGAATTATATCGAACTTGATTACGAGAATCACCTCGAGAAACACGCCTCCGTGTACTAGGCGTTCTTGTACGTCCCATTATCACCGTTTAAATCAGCAATTCGATACACCAAATAACAAAGAAATGAAGTAAGCAGTAATTGAAAACAAAACGAAATTCAAGAGTTAACGGCTTTTTTTTTTTGTCGATAACAAATTTACGAACTTTATAGCAATTTAACGTTACTGTGGGCTTATGAGTCCTTTATCTCACTTCTGATTTTAACAACAGAAGTGGAATTTTATTAAAAAAATACAAATGAATACAAATATCCGTATATTTATGAATTAAATTAAAATTAAATCAGACAGAAACTAGGCTAGTACAATCAAAACAATTATCATAAAATCAAATACTGCTAACTTCAAAAGTAATATCAAAATGGCTTACGTGACCGTTACAACAATTGACACTGATTCTCACAAAACATCTGTACACTACGAGCGTTGCCGGGCGAATGTCCCGTTATTTCACAGTTCGTCAACGACGTATGGTGACTCCTTACAATAGATATAAAATTAAATTTTAATGGTGTGAGAAAAGTTTTAGGTATGAATGTTGAAGACTTTAGGGGTACAGGAAGACCAAAGAAAAGATGGACGGACTGCGTGAGGCATGACATGGATAGTCTGGGAGTGACTGCAGATATGACGTCTGATAGGATCGTATGGAAGAAGATAACATATTGCGTCGACCCCAAATAATGAGGAGAAGAGCAAGATGATGATGATAAAATAAATTTTCCGTATTGAGGCAGTAAGAATATTATTCACCACCCCATATCTTGCCCGTGGGCGTCGTTAAAGACGACTAAGGTATATAATATGACCAGAGATGTGACTTATCTAAGATACAAGTATCTGAAATACAGATACAAGATACAAAATACGTATTTCCGTCTTGTATCTAAGATACTTTTTAAAAATTCATTTTGTATCTTGTATTTAGATACCTTTTGTTTGGTATCTTAGTATTTTATAAATAATTTTTCTGAGAAAATACTTTTAGTAATATGTTAGCAAACATTTATAAAATTATTAGTCCAACATCTCATTGATGTCATATTTTTTAACAAACTGTGCTAGGTCTTTCATAATTTTTAATGTCTTTCTTTTAAAATCCGCGAGCAACTCAAAACAAATAATACCGCCATACAGTTTTACAAGTCACGTGTTTCAAATGCAGTGTTGTTATTGGTCAATTTCATTTTAGGGGACTTTGAAAATAATACTAGTTATTTTAGCGGCGTTTGCAACTAACATTATTTTTTACATTGAATTTATGGCAAATTTTAGTGAGTTACATTAATAAACATTGACTTATTGCAAATAATATTTAAAAATCCTTCCTTTGTACCTCCTACAATAATGTATCAAAATTCACTTTAGAGGGTTTTGAAACTATACCTTTCATTTTAGCTATTAACACTATTTATTCGTAAATAATATTAATGTCAATTATCACAAATAAACTTAAATTCATTAAAATAAAACTCTTGTTTTCTTACAAAAGTATTGGTGTCTTAAGAAGTATTTAGAAGACACCTATTTTGTATCTAGTATTTCAGATACTATTTTCAAAAGAGTTTTGCATCTGGTATCTGAAATACTTAATTTAAAAGTATCTTGCATTTTGTATTCGAGATACTTAGTACAGGATATTTTGTACATCTCTGAATATAACAAGAAAAATAAATAAAACCTTATAGCAACCACCATCTGACCAGGGTGACATATTAGGTAAATTTCTCGCTCATTGTGAAGGAGGCTCGAGCCGAGCAATGGGACGTATATAACTTGAAATGATAATAATGAAAAAAAAAAACAATTCCATTAGTTTATTTACTTTACATGAAATTAGGTGGTGATGTTTTGATTATGCTCGAAGAAGAGGTAGTGACTTAAGACTGAAGTTATTCATTAAATTTTATTTTCACGGTTAATACGTGTTGAAATCTTGCAATTATATTTTACAATTCCTTCAAATCATTAAGTAAAAAATTGGACTAAATATGAAATTTAAAGTAATCATCATCATCATCATTTCAGCCTATTGCTGTCCACTGCTGAACGTAGGCGTCCCTCATTTTACTCTACAGAGTGCGGTTCTGTGCCGCCTGTATCCAACGACGCCCAGCAACCTTCACTAGGTCGTCTGTCCACCTAGTTGTGGGCGTCCCACACTGCGTCGTCCAGTACGTGGTCGCCATTCTAGAACCTTTCTTCCCCAGCGGTTGTCGGTTCTTCGAGCGATGTGGCCTGCCCATTGCCACTTCAGCGTGCTAATTCTTCATGCTATGTCGGTTACACTCGTTCGTCTGCGGATTTCCGTATTTCGAATTCTATCTCGGAGAGAAATCTCGAGCATAGCCCGCTCCATAGCACGCTGAGCGACTTTGAGCTTGGTTATGGGGCCTATATTTAGGGACCACGTTTCCGTGCCGTAAGTCATCACTGGTAAGACACACAGGTCATAAACCTGTGTTTTCAGACACTGAAGTATGTTAGATGAGAAGATCCTCTTAAGTTGCCCGAACGCTGACCAACCGAGTTGGATTCGTCGGCTGACCTCTTTCTCGAAATTGGATCTACCTGACTGGACTGTTTGTCCAAGGTAAACATAATGATCGACAATTTCGAGAATCGCATTGCCAACTAGGACCGGTACAGGAATGACATGAATGACATGGGCATTTGACATGACTTTCGTCTTGTCCATGTTCATTCGTAAACCCACTAGTTGGGATACCCTGCTGAGATCGTTGAGCATGGTGCCCAGGTCCATGGATTCTGCCATGACGACAATATCGTCTGCGAATCGAAGGTGAGTGATGTATTCGCCATTGATGTTGAGGCCGAGTCCGGTGTTTCAAAAGTCACAATACTGTATTAATGCAGCATTTGAAAGTTTTTAAGTTATAAAGAAGTCATACACTTTTAAGACACGGCGTTATAGGAACGTTGAGTTTGAAATTTTAAATTCTTGGACAGCAATTTTCTAAGCCGAATAATGTAATTGAGAGCCATGATAACACATTGTACCGAATAACTGAAATCCATCGCTCATAAGATGTATTACCCGTTTTTATTTTACTCTGGAGAGGGTATTTTTACCGCATAATGATTAGGAAAGAGAGATAGTCATTTGCTATATTTTGGTTCGCTGTTTAGCTAGCGTTTAATCAACATATTTGTAAAAATCGAGACGGAAAAGCTGAGTTATATTAGGAACAATCAGTAAGATACGATAGGGAAACAGGATGTTAATGCTGATCAGATTGGTCGCAAGACGCCATTACCTACCTATGTGCGCTACTACGGTCGTTTCGATTTCTTTATACCAATCTCTTGCAAATACTTTAAATCATTCGAAGGGGTCGAATATCAAAATAAATCCTTCGAATAAATGATAAACACCGAGTCCAACAACCGGTTGAATTCCTGAATGCTCTGCAGGCTCCCGGTCTCCCAACTCACATCTTAAAGTTGAGCTGGCGCGCCAAAATTATACAATATCACCAGTTTGTAAGAATAAAGCTCCTCCGCAATGGAAGGGAAATTAACCTACTATACCGCGCTGGTCAGACGTCTTGGTTTAGGGTTTTGTTTCGAGTTTTCCTTCTCTCGCATAGCTGTTTTATGCATTTTATATCCCTCAGTCATCTCATACGATCACCCACGGGTAAGATATGGGGTGGTGAATAGTATTCTTACTCCGTTACCACACGGAGAGAAGTAGGTATATTCATTCAATATTTTACAACATTCAAAGTAAATGTATATTATAGTGAATTTGTAATAAAAATTCAAAGTATTTCCATGATACATCTAGCACTTAAAATTTATTGTTAAAGTACAAAAATGAAAAACAAAGTATGAAATAAAACACAAATAAAAACAACTCCATTACGGTAGCATTGATTTGTAGCTTGTTCAACCTAAAATTACTTGTATCTTAAAAATGTAAGAAAAAAACCTATTGTTGGCATTTTAAAAACTGGCCGGGGAGCTACCGCCGCGGCTTTTAATTATAGAGGCAAAGGTAAATTAAAAAGCAGCCGACCGTAGCGATCGTAGTAAAGAGGCTCAAAACTCTCATCTCACTTAATGTTTGCTTTTTGCAAGCGGACCGGTCTTTGAACAAACAATTGAACACGATGGTAAACAAAAGATTTCGTGTGTTGTCGCTATTTTGGTTTAAGAGTTGATTGTGTAGTATGGTTGATGACGGCCCGTGCCGAGATACCTTTTTTTACGTTTGTTAGCATTATTAAAATAGTTTGTTGGTGATATGATGTATATCTATGTTTAGATATAACATAGTCAAAGTAATTCTATATATTGAAAATACATTTGTACAAAAAACTAGCCTATATTATTATTACATAAATAAATACTGTCACTATTTGAACGCGTAATCTCACAAACAACCCTTTGACAAATAGGAACAGATTAGTGACAAATATAATAAACTCAGAAATAGTAAATCAACAAGTAATGATACGAAGTATGAGTATGAAACGTTAAATTTCACAGTTATTGATATAAATTAGATAGCTATATTGCCCAGTTACTTCCGTGTAGTGATTAAACAAAGAGTATAAATTGTCATCGTCCCTTGCTTTCCCGTAGGAGTGGTATAACACAGCTTATGGATAAGCAAGAGAATGGGCAGCCCTCTTCTGAGATATTTAAATATATATATATAAATATATAAATGCAATTTTCATCGCCAACTAACCTGTCAAGTATGGCGATTATGTAATTATCCACCTTAGGGAGGCCTAAACTATTGTTGATCTACACTTTGATGTGCTAGTAGATAGTCCAATTTTGAAGATACTACTGTTGATTTCTTTGATCGTTGATGATATCCCTGTAGTTGCTTGCGTTCGATATTAAATTCAACAATATTGATAATATACAAGACAAATGACCTTTAATATTTCAAATTGTAAAACGTGATGAATCACTTTTCAGGCAGTTTTTATTATCTTTTTTTTACATCTATCTGGGCCAACTTCCGATGCCGTCTGGTCAACAATTAAATTCGCAAGGGTTGACGTCAGGCAGGCGGCCAGTCATAAAGTTACTGCCAATGACTTTTGCAATGTGCACGATGGAATAGGAGTACATACGAGTATTTCGTCAACCTCAATTAAGTGGGATTAAGAGCAGATGAATGACAATTTTCTTTTTTTTTCATGTTAATGACATCCTAATAGCAATACATATTACCACTTCAAAGTCAACCCATTTTTACTTATTGAATTTGTTCATATTGTAAATTTCACTTTATAACTTTTATTTCATACCTATATACATTTGTTTAAGTGCCACTCGCTATTGAGTGCAATATAACTAGTTTATTAGACACTTTATTGATGATAGTTTTACTGATAGTTTTTTTTTAGGGTTCCGTACCTCAAGAAAAACGGAACCCTTATAGGATCATTTTGTTGTCCGTCTGTCTGTTTGTCACGAGCCTTTTACTCAGGAACGCGTGGAGATATCAAGCTGAAATGCATTACAAAACTTAGGTTTACTGCTGTAAGCTGTGAAAAAATCAAACCAACGCAATCAAAAGATACAGGGGTTTATGTTGCAAATTTTCGATACTCGCAAGGAAATCAAAACCTATAGGGTACTTACCGTAAACTCACTCTTGAACTTTGGTACAAACCAATGTCTTTTGCACAGATAAAGGAAAAATTGCGAAAAGCCTACATTTTTTAGTGATATTATATAATAAAAATATTTTTGATAATTTTAAATTTACTATCTTACCTTTCCTCTTGAACGCGTAGATATATTAAATTGAAATTCATGTCAAATACTCAGATCTATAATACCTTTAAGCTGTAATAAAATCAAACTTCTATGTCAACGCAATCAAAAGAAACAACAATTTAAGCCGCATATTTTCAAACTCGCGACAACTCGCAAGGGAATCAAAACCTAAAGTATACTTCCAGTCAACCTAGAATTTTGAAATTTGGCATGAAGGAACGTTTTATAGCACACGTAAAGGGAAAATTTTGAAAACCTTTAATTTTTAGTTACATCACATATTTTGTTTTATAGATAATGACGTACCATTTTCTACCCACGTACGTACCTTTCTTCGTACGCGAGTACAACTCGCACTTAGCCGATTTTTTACGTACTAAATTAAGTTACTACAGATTTCTATATTATAATAAATTAACTTTTTCTCTAGTTTTAAAACAAAATAAAAGGGACGAAATAAAGTAAATAATATCTTACAACTATTTATCGTACAACTTTGTTCGTATGTATAATAAAATATTTTTTTCAGATTTTATCGCGGTTGTATTTGATTTTTACTTGCGCGACGTTTCGAACGTTTTTGAGCGTTCATGGTCACGGGAGGACAAACACGATAAAAGTCGTAAAAATAACTTTATTTCACATGTTTAATACTCGTTTATTATCTTGTTCGTAAAAAATTACTTCATTCACTGTGATGAACAATATCCATGCCCTTTAGTTACATACTAGATAACTGTGCTCGCTTTGCTTCGGTATTCAGACGCCCTGTCCCTGCATTTAAAATCTCTGATTACTTTAGGATATTCATTCAATAATTTGATGTAAAGGCTAAATTTAATGTACATTAAATGCACCATGTATCTAATGTATTTTATTGGAAGTAATACTGTATTGTTAAAAATTGCTTCCTAAAGAACCCATTATTATTAGTAATGTGTAAACACCTTGTTCATCATTCTCCTACTCTTATCCCAATTACTTGGGGTCGATACAATATGCTTTTATAGTACATATTGCCTGGCAGACGTCAATCGTCCATGGGAATGTAATCGTTGACCAAACGGCATCAGATGGAGTGGCCTAGGTCGTTATAAGGCTCTTAGTCGTCTTTTACGACATTCACGAGTAAGGTTAGGTTAAGTTAGGTTAGGTTAAGTATTCGTAGCCACTACCACACAGCAAATTTTGTAGATAATACATTTTGTAGATCTTTTTAAGATATGAAATTTCTTAGTATATTATTTTGATATATCTTTAAAGGCTTAGCAAGCATTTACAATGGAAATGCATAAAATATGTTTTTTACGACATCTAGTTACCAATTTTTTTAATTCTAATGTATAATACATAAAAAGCTTCCTATTGAAATACTCTGTCTATTGACGAAAACCGCATTAAAATCCGTTCCGTAGTTTAAAAGATCTAAGCGTAACAGACAACAGCGGTGACTTTATACCTACTATGTATAGATATAGACACGCTTTCGTGCGCTGACCGAGTAAGATTTCATTACCACTTCCTTTCCCGTGTGTGTTTAATATTTTGAGTTTTCTTTTCCTTGCAGTAATGTTATCTGCTTGTATTTCTTAGTATTTGTTATGAGACACTCACCGTAAAGAAAGGGAAGGTGAATTATGTTCTTATGCTGTCAGCAGACGGAATAAATTCCAACATACATAGTATTTAATCGCATAACATTTATGGACAAATTAACGAATTTAAACAAGTATAGAATATGTATGAAAATCAACGTTCTGGTATGTCGTTAATTGCTTATTTACGGGACCTCGACGAGCGTAATACGTGATGGACTTCAAGCGACTCGATCGGTATTTTAAAGGAAATCTTAATTAAAATTACATCAGTACGTCGCTTATGTTGTTAGTGTATTTAATATTTGTAATTGAAATAAGAGCTGTTAAATTAATTTTGATTTAGCAAAACGGTGGTTTCATTCACCAATTAACTTATTGTATTGACAAATTAATATTGAATGGAATTATTATAATATTAGCTGTTATTTACGTTGAAGTATTACGTCGTTTTAATTCAGTATTTAGATATTATTAATTGTTATCATTCTATTAAATGAGTCAACATTTAACCTAACACAAATATTTTATGCGATAAATTTGATTATATGTAATGCCTAAGAATACTTAATGTGTGGTAATTGACTAGAATAAAATTCTCCACTACATCTGTACCGTCGGGTGTCGTATAAGGAAAGGTTGTAAAGGATAACTAAGAGATGTCGTTATAACAGCGGATGTCCCAGATGCCGTTGAAGTCTTGTAAGTAACATTTCTGCATTACTAGGAAAGTCAAAGCGAAACCTCATCACATCCCATATGCATATGCCCAAAAGGAGCCTTTGGCATCCCAATAATCGAGGACTTGGGGTTGCTGATAGATTTTAGTGGGTCTACCGACGACAGCGAGTCTTACATACATTTACCATAACGTGCAGCGGGGAACGTATAAATTCGTTTTCGTGAAAAAAAAGCGCATTAAAATCTGCACTTTTTCCTGTTACTGTGCAAGAGTCCTATGTCCAATAATGCCATGTATACAGACTGAAGAATAAAAATACTCAAGAACTAATTTCTCATAATTGAGAATAAAATAAGAAGACACAGTTTCAAATTTACCATTATGATGACCGGTTAGAAATATAACATGTCACCATCCCTTATTTTAACGTAGTCATAAAAACCGGCTGAGAGAGTACGAGGAAAATGGGCTGGAGAAGTTTCTAAGAAAACTTATAACACTTTAAATATTGTGGTCGTGGCGTTTATAAAAGTATAAATTTATTTACATGGCCTTCATAGATATTTTTAATATATTTAAAAATATTTTTATAAATCCAATATAACTCAAGTCAACATCTAATATGTAGTTATATTATTTACTTAGTTATTTGTAGCTATGATAACGTATAACATGTCAAAGTGAAAGCTTATAATAAACATAAATATTGTGATGTAAATAATTCCTCGAAAAACTGTGTTATCTCTATCCGTTTTATCTTTAAAACGATTCTGTGAACTTGCGGGCTTCTACAATCTTCAATAGGCAATACAACGGTATTGTATATATGTATATAGAACACCGTTTAATATAGAGTTGAAAATGCGATCAAAACTATGGTTTATCGGTTATTTTATAGAGCCCTTAATACGTTTTGTTCCACTACCAACGCACAGATTAAGATAAGACAGATAATGTTCAATGAATACAATATGGAAACGCGACAACGTATTGGAGAAAGTGATGAATATAATTACTTTCATACGTATGCAATTAACGAGCTGTAAACGAATATGTATCGGAGAGAATATTAATTGTTCGCATTAATAAAGATCGTATAAACAGCTTTAATATACATATATCTAATATAAATTTATTATTATATGAATGTTGACGATGACCCGACGGCGAAAGCTGCTGGGACATCGACTCGAGAGGATACCCGTGAGGGTATACCGCCGGGCGGGCCACCGAAGACCGGGTTCCGGTGTCCCGCTCGCTCGGCGAAAAGAGGTACATGTAGGACGGGTCTATGGGGTCCCGCGTCGCCTCTTCTGTCGCCCCAGACGGATTTAGCGGGTTATGAACACTCCATAGCTCGCCGCCAAAAAAAAAGTTAAATGAATGTAGGTACAGAGATACTTCTAATTGACAAAAAACGTTGTATTTGTAGTATTTCCAGTTATGGTTCATTTATTTTTGAATATATGTATTTAAAGTTTGACAAAATAACGTATATTTTTGTTATTTAAATAGAAACGATTTTTCATTCACTGCAGTCTGTCATCAGAAATATTATATCCATTTATTTTCACCCTTTCCACAATATTGTACTAAGAGCTCCTCATAGCGGTAATCAGTCATCCCTTCAAGCGGTTGAAGATCTTAACCTTACGTCATCTCGAAAACAACCTTATTTAATTTGTCTAAGCTAATATCAAATATTCTTTAGTGATAATTATGTAACTTACTTTGATTCCATATTATTATAACATGATTAGTATAATTATAGATTAAAAGTAGGTATCATTTTATTAAGAACTTTTTACAGTATTCATTAGATTCTGTTAAATGTTTCTTTGAAGTAAAAAAAAATACTTATACAGTGATACCCCGAAGTTACGCGATAGGTGGGACCAAACGATAGTCGTATAAGTCGAATTCGCGTAAGTCGGGGTTCAATTTTGCATATAAATACGTATAAAATTTGTGTAATCGGGTCCAGAGTCTAAAGGAAACAATATCTTAGAAAATACATGTTTCATAAAATGTTAGATAATAAAAACAATTTACATTACTATGAATGAAACAACTTAAATCGAAGTTATTTTGATGTCAAAGGCGTCATATATTCTAACAAGGATGCCTGGCGAGTTAAGTTTTTCTTCTTGTAATAATGCTTGAATTCAAAGATTAAGATAAGAGCCTTTCACAGCTTCCGTAATTTTTCTTTACTTTTTATAACCGTTCAGACGTTGATTCTGGTAGGTTAAAGCTCTTTGCCAATTCATAAATTTTTATTTTCGATTCAAAGTCTTTGATAATATTTAGTTAAAACTCCAAAGACAATGTTTTTCGTATTTTCTTATTAAGTTCAAATGACTTTTTTTTTGTCTTTTGGATGAAATAATTAAAGATAAATCAATAATGTGCGTAAAATAATTCCACGAGGAACACGTTCGAGCTTATCGTAAACCGAACACTGACAGAGCGAAGTGGGCAAATGCATAACCGCGTATCGCCGAATTCGCGTAAAACGGGGTATCGTAAGTCTGGTTATTACTGTATACGTAAGTGATGTTTTTTGTTCTTCTTTAATTATGTTCAAAATTATATCTATTCTGTTGTTTTAAATAGATATATTAATTAAGAATTTAAATAGTTTTTATTAATTAAGCAAATGTAATGCTTAATTAATAAGACTATTACAGTTTACCTTAGCATTTATCTTAAAAACCCGTAATTGTAGAATGTTTTCAAATGACAGACATCGTAGTGTATATGATATTATTGTACTCAGATATTTATCTCTAACAATAATTTACTCAGATTTAAAAATACAAATAGGTTTTATTTATCATTTCAGCCTATCGCCATCCACTCTGGACGTAGGTCTCCCTCATGTTACGCCACGGTGTGTGGTCCCGTGCCGCTTGAATCCATCGACGCCCAGCAACCTGCACCAGGTTTTAATATACGTCTATAAATATAAAAATGAACCTAAATTTATTTGATATTTTTAATCATTGATTACTATATGCTTCCAAGATAACTAGTCGTAGAAAATACAAATGCGTCGTTTCAATAAAGTCGTCTATTGCATTTGGATATCATTACATAATTTACATCCAATATAGTAAGAATTAATTACATATTATACTGTTATTAGTCATTTCAACTATACACTATAATCGCTGGAATGGATTTCAATTCTTATTTTTAACCAAGAATTAAGGCGAAGGCTAACCAAAATTCAAAAATCTTTTTAATCTGGATTGATACTAATTGATAACGAATGGTTGGCTTACTTGTACATATTCCGGTCGATCGCTTCAGGCCGCCCGCGGTGTTTTGCTCCTGTCACAACTGGGTCAAGGCGCCACAGATAATATTGTTTTTTTTATTACCGGAATGTCAGGCTCGCATCTGTCCTTGGTCCATTGATCGGATTTCAAAACATGTTGTTTTTTAATTATATACATATACAAAGTATGTATTGTGCGTTCTAAATTAAATATGGAAGCAATATATTTAATTTACTAACTCATTTTAGATTAAGTTCGATAAAGTGTTTCATCATTCTTTTGCGGTCTTCTGTTTCGACATATTTATTTATTTATTGAGTCCAAAGAAACAATATATATGGGATTATCTCTATCTTCATTCCTTATGAACATACGTATAGGCTCCTAGGTGAGATCGAGATCACCGACGACAAAGATCGGGTACCGGTGGCCCGTTCGCATGGCGAAGAGAGGCGATTTGCAGGGTGGGTCCGATTTGGCGGGGTGTGACCACCTCCATAGTCCACCGCAAAATAAAAAAAAAAGTGAGATTGAGACGGATATAGGTTTAAGAAAGGAAAAACAGTTCATGGATTGGCAGTATTTGTAACATCTACCATGTCATAAAATTAAGAGCATGACTTACGCTATTTTGGTGGCGAAACATTACGGATTGATAAGCATTTTTTGTATCATGCATATGCCGTTATAATTAATAGATATAAAAAAAAACACGATAGTATTACTAACAATATTTTTTTGTAAATATGTTGACCCCATATCTTACCTGTGGGTGATCGTGCGAGACGACTAAGGGATATAAAACGCATATAACATCTATGTGAGAGAAGGAAAACTCGAAACAAAACCCTATACCAACACGTCTGACCAGCGCGGTATAGTAGGTTAATTGCCTTCCTATTATGGAGGAGGCCCAAGCCCAACAGTGAGGTATCTATGGGCTGTGATGAAACATGTTGCATTTTTAGATGGTAACTATAAAGCTATTAACAGTGTTTCAAATCTAATAACAGTACATCCTACATTGGTCATATACATTGTCAATGTCATCAATATTACGTATCCATAAAAATACTCTACGAATGTCCAATCAAATAATGGAAATGTCCAATATATGCTCGATAAAGTCATATTAGATCAACATCTAAATAAAAATAATACAATTTGTTTCGTGTTTAACCTTTTTATGTTATGGTTTTCTTACTGGTTGTGTTTTATATAAAAAATTGTCACTTATGTATATCATCATTCTCCTACTCTTATCCCAATCACTTGGGGTCGATACAATATGTACTATTCATTCATAGTACATATTGTAAAAGTTATTGGCAATAGTTTTATGACCGGACGCCTGACTGACATCAACCCTACTTGGGAATGTAATTGTTGACCAAACGGCATCAGTTGGAGTTGGCCCAGGTCGTTATAAGGCTCTTAGTAGTCTTTTACGACATCCACGAGCAAAGTAAGGGTTGGTAGTATTCGTAGCCGTTACCATACAGCTCTGTCAGCTATATACATATGACCAGATTTTGACTTTGCGTGTATTAGTTATGAAGATTCAGGGGATGATTTTCAAAACTCGCTCTATATTTGGCAATATTACTTACTTGAAAATATTTATAAAAAAGAAATTCTACAAGATAAACACCTATTTATTAGTGAAAAACAAATTTCACATGTGGGACTTAATCCCACATCTATTGGTAATCCGTTCCAATTGTCCTACCATATAGATAAATGTGAGCTCAATAATATCTAAGAGCTACGTGCTTCATATGAAAGTACTAACGAAATTAGCATCGAAGTAATACTTTGATTATGATATTGAGCTTACTACTACGAATTGGATTATGATATTAAGCTTTTAATATTTTGAATATTACGAAAAAAAATAACGTTAGAAATACGAATTCTAATGTTTTTACATAACAATAACATTTTTTTTTAGTTTCAGTCTCTCCATATTATCATTCGACAGATGAACAGAGTTGCAACTTACTGAAATGTGATCCTTCAAAAAATAGTTATACATATACGTAAAAAAACTGTTATATTTTGAAATTGTTTATTCTTTTAAAAATAACTTGCGTTAGTATATAAATATAAAGAAGAACAAAATTATCAGAACGACAACAAATTAAATAGTTTAATCAAAGATTTACCGAAAGTCGTAATCATTAGAACTTCGGACTTTATTAACTCTTTTCGAAATAATTATTTTATTAACTCGTTTAAATAATAGTTCTTTCTTTATTCAAATTAAACACGACGAAGTTCAATAAGTTGGTTATTAAGCGCAATGAGGAAATAAAGTTATGTTAGCGTCTGTGATTCGGCTGGAGTCCAAGAAACTTGGATGTGATCCGTCGAGTTGGGCCTCCAAACTTATCAAAGTGATTTGGCAAACTTTGGATAAACTCTTTGAAGATATTTTAAATTGAATATATTGAGGTGTATCTGAATTTGTACAGAAATAAAAACAACTGAATAAAAAACTTATTTTGTAAATTATTATTTATTATCTACTGTTATTAGGTATACTATTGCAATAATATATTATCAAATCTTTATATATATATAGATACATACATATATATATATATATATATATATATATATATATATATATATATATATATATATATATATATATATATATATATATATATATATATATATATATTTAGATGAAAAAAAAATTTTTATCACCACGCAAGGTCGTTGAACTCTTGAACATATGATCGTGAGTTTTGAATAGATTGCGTCTTTTCTCATCTGAGTAAAGGAGTAAAGTTACGTATTTTTATGGAATTATCGTTACATGGCACTGTTCTAATACGATGGAATGTGAAAAAAACTTAAAATACGTTGTGAAAAAAAAAATTTTCTTCATCGGTATCAATTTTTTTTCTAGCCTATCATTACAAGTAGGACTATTAGGGTCACCTGTCTTCGTTTTCGGGAGCGGTCCACTTCCATCCTGTATACATACATATATAAAAGAAAGTTGTGTTAGTTACAACACTCATAACTCGAGAACGGCTGGACCAATTTTAATGATTCTTATGTTTTTGAGTTTGTCCTCGTCGGGAATAGGATATAGGATATTAAAATATGATATTAATAAACAAAAATAAAATCATTAAAAAGACATTAGTTCTAAGCGTTCATTTGTTGATGATGTAACAAAACGCAACTGACAGCTCACGTAATGGTTTGCTTGGAAAATACCGTGAAAAGTTGAAATTAAATTTGACCGCTCAGTGTTTTGTTGGTTAAAATAAAAGCACACGACCACCCTTTATATCAACTCGTTTTTATATATCTAAGCTAATATAATATAAAAAAGAATAATAGATCATTGAAATATAGAAGGTAGAGCGCAGGCTAGGTAAGAAAAAAAATGTGCGTGTACTAGCGTACACTCGTAAGGAGTGAAACTTCTTTATGACGCTATTTTTCAAAAAATAATTTACTATATGCAACTTTACAGAAATTGGTTAAATAAAGTTAAATTAGATAAAGTTTAATAAAAAGCTTTTATTATCATAGACATAAATACAAATTCTACAATTATTACGACGGATGGCGGGCTTCGTGATACCTTGGATGTTATCGCGGAGTACTTTCTAAAACGCATTTGTTATTCTTGATATTAACCTGGCTATTTGGGAGAGTATATAGGTCCCGTCAGACGCACTTATATAGGACGTGCTGTATAATATTGAAATGTGCATTAATTTGTAGACAAGTGATTTTATGAATCCAATGGTAAAGTAAGTGGTATTGATATCTATATATCGCAATTCGCAAGTTTCTTGTTTTATATTGTCAAAAATTAAACTCTTAAAAAAATGTGGAACGCTTCACGATTTTGCGTGTCATCCTTGCGCAGGGGCCATGCTAATCTTCTCTGTATCGTTCCAATTTTAGTATATGTACTGCCGAAGCAAGAACAGTAGTTCGTTATAAATTTTAATATATATAGTTAAAATTTGCAAAAAATTCTATAGCGCGATTTAGACTCTAATACATGTCCTCTTAGAATCCATTAACTTTGTTACAGCGCCATCTAGTAATAGATTATGATCCTATTTAAAAAAAGATGGCGCGTAACGGAAAAATGTGACGCGAATTTTTTTGCAACCCCGATAAAGAAGTTTCACTTCAAAAAATAATCTTGTTTTATTTTGTTGCTTATAATCTCAAATAATATAGTAGTAACAGTATCATTTTACACGTTTCATACCTTGCAAATATACGATACCATGCCAATATTGTAATATTTTTTTCAAGTTATTTCCCAACAGCAGAGTTCACGGTTTACCTAAACCCAACAGTATTCGATTATTCATAGCCACGTGTTTCTACTCGATATGACCTAAACGAACTTTAAATTTATTTGTCGAGAATATGAAGTTAAAAGTTTGCAACATTCATGTATTGACATCACATTTTATGAATTCTGATGGAGTATTTACAGTTGTGGTATTTATACTTTCTGTTTTGTGAGACAAGTTAAGCTTTCAATGATATGTATAATATTGGATTATCATCATCATCATCATTCTCCTACTCTTATCCCAATTACTTGGGGTCGATACAATATGTACTCTTCTTTCATAGTACATATTGTGAAAGTTATTGGCAATAGTTTTATGACCGGCCGCCTGCCAGACGTCAACCCTCCTTGGGAATGTAATTGTTGAACAAACGGCATCAGATGGGGCTGGCCCAGGTCGTTATAAGGCTCTTAGTCGTCTTTTACGACATCCACCAGCAAAGTAAGGGTTGGCAGTATTCGTAGCCGCTATCACACAGCTATGAACAATATTGGTTAAATAAATTGTATATTGGATAAATAAGGAAAATGCGAACTTAAATATAAAGATACATTTTTATCAAAAGTTTGCAGATCTTAAGGTACCTGACATTATAGAATATTCTGTAATCTATAAACATATTTTTAGTGGTGATGCAGAAAGTATTTGTTGAATCACCACTCAATATTATCGTATGAGTAGGTATGCTCATAAGATAGTATGGAGCGATAGCGTGATATGCGCTTATAAGATAGTATGGACTCATAGCGTAATGTGATATGCGCTTGTTTCATTAGTCATCTCTTACCACAGAGCAAATACAAAGTTGCTCCATGTCTCTTATTATAAGCAAGAGATGACTAAGGAAAAAAGCGCATATCACTGTAAAAGGGAAAGATCAAGACTTACTAAAGTCTGGCTAGTGCAGTATAGTGTAACCTACTATAGCTACTACTAGTTCGGCAGCAACTCGCCTGCTAAACGTGACAGTTATGCCATTATATTCCCTATCGGGAGGACTACGTCCAACAGTGAATGGGCTAACAAATGGATGGATTATGTATTGTAAATTCAGATCTTTTACGACATCCACGAGCAAAGTAAGGGTTGGTAGTATTCGTAGCCGCTACCACACAGCGCAGCCTCAGATGACTATGACGACTTTACCTTGAATGTGGGTAAG
This sequence comes from Lymantria monacha, assembly GCA_905163515.2. NCBI lineage: Eukaryota > Metazoa > Arthropoda > Insecta > Lepidoptera > Erebidae > Lymantria > Lymantria monacha. The sequence goes on along the minus strand of LR991094.1, from coordinate 17,259,737 downwards.
CGCTGACTGTATACGTAGCCACTACCACACAGCTATAAATTCAGATAAAATATCAGATAGAATAATAATAATATTGTACATAACTTTATTTTGTATCTCATTATAAGTGAACTGTAATTAAGTTTGTATGAGAAATAAAACTCTTTAAACATAGATAAAATATGAATACAGAACGAAGTCCATGATTAACTAACGGTATTATTAAGCAATATAAAACATATAAATATTTAAATAATTCCAAACTTTCACATTAATAACATCAGATAGATCATAATCTATTTTATGGTTTTCTTCTCAAATGATATAACTGCTATATTTCTTAAGACACCGTACTAGTTATAAAAATGTCAATGTTATGTAATAAATGTTTTCTATTCTAAATGTTAAGTTGAACTACATCGTAATAACTTAAGTGCTGTCATGTCATCAATCCATTACCGTCCTACTGTGGAACTTCTGTTGTAGACTTCAGAAGACGTAACGCCAACAAAACCGCTTAACGATTATTTTACTATCCTTAAATTATATCGCCTTCGTTAAAATTGAAGTAAAGAAAATAATTTTTAGTAATGGATTAAGAATGCTATATGTTACCACCCCTTTGCCATGTCTTAAAAGCCACCTTAAAGGGGTCACAAGTAGCCATCGAAGTCAAGGAATTGGTGGTCAGCCCAATAGTGAGGAATATGTGATACGGTAGTGAATTCAGTAATGGTAGGACCACGCTGTTAACATTTTTCTGTCTACAGCCGCGCGCCGATCAGTGAGAGACAAACATTCAAACAACAGCGCCACGGTAGGTACAACACTACAAGTATGATGCGCGTGTGAGCGTGCGCACTGGCGGCTCGTCACGTACGGAACGAAACCTGTTTAGGCTGGTTCGGACAGTGCTCAAACAAAGGCCTCACTCACCGCTCGCTGTGCATCGCGTCGTGCGTGTTTGTTTAAATTTGAAATTTCAATTAATTAGAAAGAGTGTAAATATGGTTTATTGTACTGAGTGCATGAACAACAATCGAAAAAATAAAAACATATATTTTTTTAATTATATTAGATTTAGAATTTATCATTCGATTAAGAGATACAACAAATTATTAAAAATCAAAAATTACAAAAAAAAACTATTTAGAGTAAGCAATTTGTAAAAAAATATCCATACATAAAAAAGCTGACAAACGTTTTGTGTATTTATTTTCATCCTCATGTGCCAACCCTATCAGAATAGGTAACAATTTTGCTCGCTCCTTAGAAGCTTGGTCTCTGTAAGTTTATTTACTCATGTGTTGTGTTACTTCTACGAGAGTGTAGTACTACACTACACTCTCGTAGAAGATCGATGTCTGAGCAATGGCAATGTGCTGTTGTGCTTCGTTCGGTGAGCGAGAGAGCCGGAAGCCCAACTGGGTGGGTTTGGGGTTTATATTGGTAGGCAGCGGCCTAGCTATACCCTTGGTATTGCAAAGGTCCATGGGCAGCAGTGACACTTACCATCAGATATGCTGCTTGCTCGTTTGACACCAAAAGCAATAAAAAAATCAGTCTATCTGATTCGTCCGTAAACTTACCGTATTAAGTTTACGGACGAATTAGATAGAGTGCATTCATACCATAGCTTGCCACAATAAAAAAAAGATCAATAGGAAAAGTAGGCACTCTAGGAAAATTAAAAAATCAACTTTAATCATCTTCGTTATGGCTGCCATCATCTTCGCTAGAGCAACCTATGTCCAACAGTGTATGTCGATAGATTAATGGTTGTAAAAGAGGAAAGTTAATGTATTATCCTTTCATTAGCTTACTGACAACCGCCTACGGAAATAGGTGTCTCCACCAAAATGCTACGTAGAACGGCTCTATGATTCTTGCATCCAATAATTTACTCTAACTTTTACTAAGCGCTACCTAGTGCAAGCCATATAAAAATCACAACGTGTCTCTATCGGTCTATCCGTTCATATTATTTTTATGCGAGTACTATTTAAGTTTTAACGAATTTTCGTTATCTGGTCAGGTCTTTCATTTTATGTAAAATAATGCACGAAATAAGTCAAGGATAATGGCGAATTAAATCCAGAAGGAGAAGCTGAAGATATATCAATAATTAAAAAAAAAAAAACAATTTGACTACATGACCAAACCAGTAGACAGCAGTAAGCAGACAGTAATTATAATTACCAAAAGTTTTACTGGCGTAGTTTTACTACTGGTGATTAGCATGCGACAGTTAATAAATAGTTAAAGGTTAAAACGTTGCCGCTTAGGTTTATTTATCAAGAAGTTGCCAAATGAGAATCTGCAAAGAACTATGCCCTTTAGATGACAATAGCCCTTACGACAGCAGTTTTAAAAGTTAATGCATAAAAAATATCTTGCAATGGAATCGTTACTTGGCTCGGTAGGGTTACTTACTCATAGATCTAATGGTCCCTGTAATCAAATTATTATCGTTATAAAAATTACAAATAATTATGATCAATGCAAAGTTGTACGATTAAACGATACGTACGTATCGTAAATATTTTGATAGCGGCAGTTCCCAATCGAATGGAAATGAATGATAATACGATTAGATCTGTTACGAAACACATGATAGATTTGTGCTCATCAACTCGTAAGGAAGCTGAAATTAGATAAATACTCGTAACAAATCCGCTGTTGTTTATTACAACAATACTTGGAAATTCTATATTGTTATTATAAAAATAAAGAGTATGTTTAAACATGTTAATGTAAGAATCTATTACTCAGTTTAGAAATTTGCTTCGTTTAGTTTTATTGAGAAAAATTTAAGTTAGATATACTTGCTATGAGGTCCATAATCGGCTGAACCTTTTGCTAGTCTTCCACCAAAGGCTATATACAAAAACAACTATCTATAATACTACAGTAGTGCTGTAGTGAACATCAATTAATAAATGTGGTAAAATTTAAAAGCGGATGCCGCGTATTTATAATCTATCTGCGCTTTCTGGAGTATCTACAGTTTATTCAATGGAAAGAACATGTAAATAAGTTCATTTAGCATGGTTATGAATTAATGGAGTTATTTTAATATCCATTTCACTATTCCATTCGAGGATATTTACTTTCAGGGTATGTGTATTATATTTACAATATTGTGTTTATTTTTTGGTTTTAATAAATTATTTGTTAACATTTGAACGTATTTGGAAGACACTATCTTCTTCGGTAATAGTAGTAGAAACACTTCGTCTTTTGCCTAGTTAAGTACTTAAATAAACTGATAATAACTAATTAGTAGTTTTTTCTTTTTTTAACTTTTTATGGTAATAATGTTTTAAAGTTGTTAAAATTCGTTTAATTCAAAGTTGGTATGGTTGTTTATGTTTCGTAAACTTTCAGTTTTGGTCAACTTCAAGATCACTTAATTTATATTGCGCTGTAGGATGGCTATGGTGAATTTTTTTTTAATAAATATTAGTTATAGGCACACATAAAAGTTGACGGTTAAGGCACGAGGTGATAAATAGAAACTCTTTATTTTAACATACTTAACCTCTTTCTTTGACTCATGTTTGTGAACTCAAACTTGAAGTTTTCTAATCAAGTGTTATAGACCTAGATGCCGTTTAATGTAATTTTATAATATTAAATCTCAGGCGTTTAGCTTTGAATTCGAGTTAAACAATTATTTTTCCTCACTTACACTAATAATAATAATAATCTTTATTGGGTCGAAAAAGTAGGTTAAAAATAATCTCCTTATATTATACATTTGAAAAACGCAAGAGTGCTTTGGTGTACCTTTATTTTTTCCTTACCGCTGTGGAAATGCCTTTACGCACTATCCCCCGCCAGTGATAGACGAGGGGTGTGTGGGACTCGCGGGCCATAGATGCTGGCGCCCGGAATACCCACTAAAACCAACAGCGGTCCCTTCCGCGCTTTTACGGGATGCCGGAGAAATCGTCTAATGACATTCTATCCCCGATACCCCTACGCTTGACCATCTGGCCACGTCCAGTCAGCCGTCAAGGCGGTGGGAGGAGGTGCGCGTAGCGGCGCCTCCCTCTCCCTGGTCGCCGCCGGCGGAGCGAGTTCGCAGACGCGAGTGCATCGCGTTCCCGCTCCGCGGCCTCCTTTGCAGAGATGACTTCCTCACAAAAGGAGGCCATCGACGTCCAGTACCTGTTGCTGTCAAGCATCTTGTTGATGACGGTCGACAACGACATGTCCGCTCCAATGACCGCCGACAGGTCGTAGCGCTGAGGCCCCCAGGCGGGACATACCTCCAGGGTGAGACGCGAGTCATCGATTTGCACGCCACACTCATGGCGTCCGGGGGCCTCTTCACGTCCAATTCGGTACAGGTATTTACCGAAGACCCCGTGTCCGATAAGTACCTGCGTCAGCCTGAAGGACAGGTTGCCGTGCCTTCGTGTAGTCCAGCGGTGAAGGTGGGGCGCTACCCCCTCAAAGGTCCCCCATCCTGCTACGGGGGACTCTAGTTCCTCCCTCCACCGCCAGAGCCACTGCCCTTCGAGGCGCTTCTTTCGCCCTGCTCAGTCCCCTCGTGATGACGCGTTCGCCATTTGCCCGCGCCGCAGCGCAGAACTGGTAGGCTTCCACCTGAGCCCTAGTCTGAAGTGACCAGGGCGGATCGCCCGCCAAAAATGTAGCTGCAGTCCAAGACACCGTACGGTACCCCCGTATAGTCCTCACCGCCATGGCCATCTGCGCCTTGCGTAGTAAAGCCTTATTGGAGGCGGTGAGTGACTGCGACCAGATCGGGGCACCATACAGCGCTATAGCCCGCAAGATACCGGCATAAAGCCGCCGGCAGGACGATCCGGGACCTCCAGTATTGGGCAGAAGCCTACCCATCGCCGCGGTGGACTTTGAAGCCTAGGGACAAGCTGGGCAAAATGCGGCCCAAAATTCCACTTAATGTCCAGGTGCAGACCTACGTACTTCATCCGGGTCTGCACCGGCACGGCAACCCCAGACACACTGAGTTGTGCCCCTCGGGGACCTTGACCTAGACCTTGGCTGGGACCATAAAATAGGAGGACCTATGTCTTCTCCAATGAGCCCCTTAGGCCCAACTTGCCAATCCGGTCAGCTTTGGCATACCTACTACGATACCCTGTGCCACGAATGCCGTAAAATACATTATTATTATATAAAAAAGCAATTAAGTTGATAAATTCATTATTAATGTACTACCACTAGCATGGGGCGACAGGATAATTGGTTACTTCAACATTACTTGACTTTAGAGCATTACTCGTGCAAATTCAATAGTTGAGTTCTAACAACTTGGTATCTGTATTAGTACGAACTGGAAACTTTGGCATATCTATGTTATACTTAGCATCTTTGTTACTACATAAGTAATCGGATTATTCAATAAATAATGAGCTAAATGGAGTTAATTATTGTGTTAGAATGTTGTAATGATGAAGATTTCTTAGTGGTTGTTGCCACGCTTTGACAGTCCTCTTTCTACAGTTGCGGGCCGGTCCGTCCGGGGTAGTACCACTCTGTCGCAGAACATTTTTCTTTGCTTTGTTCGGTGAGCGAGAGCCAGAGCCCGACTCGGTGGGTTTGGGATTGTAATAATAGGCAGCGATTTAGCTATACCCTTGGTATAGCAAGGATCCATGGGCGGCAGTGACACTTACCATCAGGTGTGCTGCTTGTTCGTTTGCCACCATTTTTTTTTTTTTTTCGCAATGTGGGACCATGGATGTGGTCGCGCCCCGGCAAATCAGCCCGGGGCGACGGAAGAGGCGGCGCGCAACCCCATGGACCCACCCTGCAAACACCTCTCTTCGCCGTGCGAACGGACCACCGGTACTCGATCTTTGTCTTCGGTGGCCCGCCCGGCGATATACCCTCTCGGGTTCCTCTCTCGTCGACGCCCCGACAGCTTTCGCCGTCGAGGCGTCGCCCTCACGCGGTGGCCTCACGTCGGGTGACCGGACAATTCCCCGGTCCGATCATCCGAAGCCTCGGTTAGGGCGGCATCAGGCGCAGATACTCACGCATGCGCCGCCCTGGCCGCGGGCGGCGGCCCGGGTCATGGGAATCCTCCCGGACTCGTTCCGCCGCATCCTTCTGCGAGATGACAGCCTCGCAGAAGGCGGCGACCGCGTCCCAATTCCTGACGCTGTCGACCATCGCTTTCACGACAGCCGGCAGCGTCAGGTCGGCACCGATGACAGCGACGAGGTCACGGCGCTGCCCGTCCCAGCCTGAACATACCTCAAGCGTATGTTGCGCCGTGTCCTCTTCGCTACTGCAATGGTGGCAGGACGGAGTCCACTCCCTCCAGGCCGGAGCCGGCCGGCCGGTACGGGCCGGAGGGCCTCGACGGTAACAATACCGTGTCTAGGCCTCTCCAGCCGCGTAGCCCAATGGGCGATGACTTCTCGGCGGGCGTCCTCGCGCCAGGTGGCTATCTCGTTGAACGATGGGGAGCCACCCTCGTCGCGCATTGTGGTAACCCGCCGGTAGAGGTCGGAGAGCATCTCCGCATGTTCGTTTGCCACCATAAGCAATAAAAAAAAGATGTACCGTGTGAGTATTATTCTTTAAGTTTACTTGAGAAAAATAGAGGTTGTTAATTGTGATCTTTTGTAATTTTAGCTATATATCAAGAATTATTACGCCATTGAGATTTGTGTAACTTATAAAATATTAATAAATGAGATAAAATTTTAATGCTGGCAAGCTTTACAGCTCCATGTAAAAAGTTTTTATAAAATATACTTTTTTCAATTTAGCCGCAGTTGTTTAATTTATATTTACAACAATTTACAACCTAAATATCCTAATTCTCAATGTACAACCTAATTTCTATTTAAAATTTAAATAGACACTTAACTTTCTTTAAAGCCTACCCAAGCTCATTTAACGTACAAAATTTTATGTACGGTATTTGGTGCAATAATTTCTCAACAGCATTTTTTTAAAATGTATTCTTACTAATATTATAAATGCGAAAGTAACTCTGTCTGTCTGTCTATCTGTCGCTCTTTCACGCCAAAACTAGTATTATATTAATATATATATATAAATATAATTATCTAGAAACTTTTAGTACATGGTAATATGTTAGCCCCATCGTACCTTAATCACTAATGTTATTCTACGATAATACAGGTCGAAGCAGTTTTTGATATAGAAACATCTTATACAAATCTACAGCTACATTTGACGTTGGGTGTGCTAGGATGCTGCTTCTCAACAGTTTCACAGCACACTTTGCTGGGAGACCATACTTTCTGTGTGATAGCGGCTAGGAATACCTTGCTCATGAATGTCATAAAAGATGACTAAGAGTTCTAGTTTAATCTAGGCCTACTTCTGATGCGTCTGATACGACTGATGCCGTCTGCTCAGCAATTACATTTTCAAGAAGGATTGATCTCTGGCATGAAACCTCTTATTTGCCATATGTGTGGACAATTGGATATATTTCGTCGATCTCGATTAGGATAATAGCAAGATGATGATGATGATGATAAGAACGCTACAAATTTAGATGTCATTATTTTAAAATGTAACTATCTTTTTTTTGGAAATTATAACAAACAAGCTGTGCCGCTCCCCCGCATCCCACATTCGGTGGTGAATTGTATACTTACTCCGTCACCACACATAATGATTTATAGTACAGATAATTAAAAAGATTTGACTAAATACAAACAAATAGCTTTTCATTAATACATTACTGTTTCTCTCTGTCTGTTTACATGTACATGTGTGTAGTAAATAACATCAACAGATTAGTTAGGTCAAGTGATGTTACCGCAAACATGTTCCTACAAATAAATGTAACCGCTTACAATCTCACAACCCTCTGTGTTATCTCTGAGAATTGCTACTTTGATTTCGATATAATACTAGTGTACTGTAAGGGTCAGATATAAATTTTTGTAATAACGATTACTTATTGGACGTGAGACACCTTAATCCGTGACCGTGATCTTCTTCTTCTTCTTATGTATTGGCAATCATCTACTTATACGATCTACTGGTGCCAGTGTCGAGTTATGAATATCTTCACACTTTTAGTCTTTCACGTTAGTCATTGTTTAAGTCAAATTGTCACCATCAACAGTGCTATGGCCACACTGTTAATGGTATCTTGTGGGAATTTAGATGGAAAACGAAAACGTTGTAAAGCACTTTTATATGATATTCACAACATCCCAGTAGTTCCGCCGCATCACATTACATAAAATGCCATCAAAATTATCTAATATAACATATTAAAACACTAAGATATCGAATATAATACAAGAGCACCACATGACATTTTTAAATTCCCGTCAAAAGTCCGTGACCATGATCACAGTAAAGTATTCGAAACGTCGGTAAATTAAAAATCAAATACAAACGCGATAGAATCCGTAAAAGTAGTTTTATTACAAATGTGTAATACTCGCGTTAACACCAGAAACCATTTCGCTTTAGTAAGTTAACATTTTGTAACCGTTGATAGAGAAAGACCAAAGAAAAGATGGATGCACTGCGTGAAGCATGACATGGATAGATAGGAAGTGACTACAGAGATGACGTCTGATAGGACTGTATGGAAGAAGATGACATATTGCGTCTACCCCAAATAATTTGGATAAGAGCAAGATGAAGATAACCATTACATTTTTTCTCGATCACTACAAGAATATTCGTGATGACCACACCACACGGATAAACATTGTTATTTATGTAGTGCCATGGTAAAGATACAATTGTCACTATCCTTTTCTTTTCCGTGGTTATTGTAAAAATCGATTAATCAATAACATTATTATAAAAGAAATAAACTAGAATTAAAGCCCTATGCCAACTGGTCTCGACCACGCTGTGTGTCATAGGCTAAATTCATTAAAATAAAGAAGTCCTATACTCAATAATGGAACGTGATATACATGTCTGAGAAGAAGAAGAATAACCTTGGATATACAATCTATATCGGCAAGAAGACATAATTGCTGTGTGGTAGCGGCTACGAATACTACCAACCCTTACTTTGCTCGTGGATGTCATAAAAGACGACTAAGAGCCTTATGCCAACTCCATCTGATGCCGTTTGGTTAACCATTACATTCCCAAGTAGGATTGACGTCTGGCAGGCGGCCGGTCATAAAACTATTGCCAATAACTTTTACAATATATATATCTACTATATAAGAAGAGTATATATTGTATCGACCCCAAGTACTTGGGATAAGAGTAGGAAAATGATGATCGGCAAGAAGACATAACAATTGAGTTTTGGATGAATGGTATTATTTTTGCTTAGATTTTGTGATTGTAAGTAAAAGCTATTGTGATTCCCCATAATATGACAAGGCAAACAGTGACTAAGAGATGGCTGAAGAATCTCCATCTCTTCTACTGTAAGATAATACACATTTTTTTTTGTAGTTAAGAACGAGATTAGAGCCTTACATTGGGATGAACTAAGATCTTAGTGCTGCATAAAATGTTACCTGAAACAAATAAAAGTTTTGATTAGTTAATACGTACTGATTATTTCCGTGTGGTGACGAAGTATGAATACAATTCACCACCCCTTATCTTACCCGCAGGTGATCGTACGAGACGACTAAGGAATTTAAAACGCATATAACATCTATGTGAGAGAAGGAAACCTCGAAACAAAACCCTATACCAACACGTCTGACCAGCGTGGTATATTAAGTCAATTACCCTCCTATTATGGAGGAGGCTTGAGCCCAACAGTGGGACATATATGAGCTGAGGTGAGGTGTTTATTTCATGTAGTTACAACTTAATTTAAGAGATAGAAGAAAAACATCACAATGTTAATAATTATGTCTATGTGGTGATCGATTGAGGATAAATGTAACCATTCATTTTATTTTGAAGCTATTGCATAGCTTTTATCGCGGGCTTTGAGCGCGGCGACCGAATCAAAAAATTCCGTAACGAAAATAAAACCTAAGATTGTACCTAAGGTTGAAAAGCAGCAGTTAATTTTGGATTAATTTTAGGCCGGGAGCGTGGCTGAATGGTCTAAGACGCTGGTTATAGGCACAGTCTGAAAGGGCGTGGGTTCGAATTCCACCGCGCTCAAACTGGTTTTGCAATTTATTTTTGCAAAATTTATTTATAATAATTTAAATATTTTTTTTACGGAATTTATTGATTTTATACTGCATAAATAAAAAATAAATAATAATAACTGCATAAGTTATTAAAAAATGCTATGCAATAGCTTTACCGCTGCAGTTCCCGAGTACCATTAAAGTATTTTGTTCGACATAGGACATTAGTCCTTGATCGTATGTACTTCAGTGTGTACAAACAAGCGGCAAGCTTTTGATGTACATATAAAGACACTATGAAATGGTAAAATATCAGCTAAGTTTTTAATTGAGCGTTTGTCTGACCTCGAATTCATCAGGCTGCTATTGTTTGTAGTAACCACTGTTTATGGTATACCCTCTCTAAGACCATCATTTAAACCACCAACCTAATTATCCAGAAGTAAACATGACACGGTATTTGAATTAACAGTTTTTTGCTTGAAAATAGTAAGATATAATGAATCATTGTTTAGTGTTTAATTAAATAACGTGCAATTTTTTTTACTTTATGGTGGCTACAGTTTTCTTTTTTATACGGTATCATCAACAAAGCGATACGCTAAAATGACTATTCAATAGGTTTGTAGGTTTATAAATAAGTGAACTACTGAATGGATGGAAATAGTTAAACAGAAGGTATTCAATATTTACGTCAAGTTAGGGTAGCTTATTTAAATACATTAATTAAATGGATGGCATAATATTTTAAAAGTAGAAAAATAAAAAAAAAAAACATTGTAACGTAGTAAGACATTCATCATACTCTCCCTTGCCAGTAGGTATAGTAAAATATAATTAAGGGATATATTAGAAAGAGACGGCATATTTCTTGACGAGCATGGTATATATAGCAATATTTCTGACAAGCATGGTATATAGGTACATTTCCCTACTATACCAGAGGAGGCTCGTGCCCAATAGTGGCACGTATATGGGCTGAGACAATCATGAAAAAAAAGAAAGGAATATATTTTTTTGTAACATTATATCTACACAACACTACAATTATATAATGTTGTATCGTTAATATTCTGTTACGTAAACGAATGAGTTATAGTGAATAAAGACGAATGAATTGGAGTGAACGAATATAAACAACAAAATATTGAGTGCAGAAACGATGCAGTAGCTTGTAGTATATCATGAATAACAAACGGGATGTTTTGTGGTTTCAAATCCAATACCGAGTAATTGATTGTTAGAACCACAAAATAATATGTTCATATCGTATCCTATCTATATTGTGACAAATTCTCTAGCGTGAAAATATTTTTTCCGCTAATAAATATACAACTAAAAATACTACTACTTCCAAAAAACACCGTGTGGTGACGGAGTAAGAATATAATTCACCATACAAGACAATTACAATTCTTACACGTGGATGATCGTAAAAGAAGACAGCTAAGTAAGGTACGCAAGCCGATAACATCAGTTCAAGAGAAGGAAAACTCGAAATTTAAACCATATACCAACACGTCTGATTGGCGTGGTAGTAAATCTATTGCCCTCCTACTGAAGAAGAGGCTCTTACCGGTTGTAAGACGTATATAAACTGAGATGATGATGATGATAATGATTTCCAAAAAAAGCGTATTGCATATTTATATATTTAATTATATTCCGTTATATCTTCTGTCATTACAGATGAGTTAGGGGACGTCCATTAATCACGTGATCTTTTTTTAGCATTTTTACTCCCCCATCCCCTTTAGTGATACATGGTGAGGTTTAAGACTATAAACCCCTGCCCCACCAAAATCACGTTAATTTTTAGTACCTACAAAGAAGTAGCCCACAGCTCATTACATTCTCGGTTTTTTGCTCTTTTATACTTTGCAAAAAGATCTTTATATAGATCACCTACTTTAAACGATTTCATTCCTGGCAACGGCAAGTCAAAGTCACACTACACGCCGCTTTTCTGTTTAGAAATCTCAGCGTTTGACGAAATAAAAAATACACACGTGATATCTTACTACAAACCCAGTGATATTTCGTGATTTTTGTCAATGTTCAAACCTCACGTGATTAATTGACGGCCCTAACAAGTTACACTTAATATACCTAATAAGTTCGTCTCAAATAGGTTTAACTTTAGATAACATTCAACTTGCAATATGAAAACTCGACTGCGGCATAACCAAATCCTATAATTATCTTGTCGTGTACTTAGATTATTTAGTCTATGCGTGCTCCACTACTTCTCATTGAATACACACAGGCATATATAAAAATAACGCATACACAAACACTCATACAACAGCAGGAAGTATAATAAGCGTGAACTATATTCATTTGCTATTAATTGAGACGTGACGAGACGGTTGTCTCCTCTTCCATACGTTAACCTTTACATATCAACCCAATTTATACTGATATAAAGTTCATTTTTGCTATGGAGTTTCTCAGAAAGGTTGCGCGTTCATGACATTGGGCAGAAGAAATTATTAGCTTGTTTACACGCCCTCTTGTTTGTAGTTTTCAAACATCTGAAGATGACAATATATTTATATTCAATAAATGTTTAGACTGCTTCTGAGTGATGGCTGTGTCTACGCTCAATATTATGAACATTATTACAGTTTTAGCTTCTTTTTAATTTTTTTTTATAGTATCATTATCTTATAATATTTATTTCTTTGATATAACTTACCTAAGCAGATTTTATTTAAATCAGGGTTGCCTGTATCAATTTTTTAAATATTTACTTAAAAGGAATATAAGTTATTTTGAATTATGTTTTAAATATGCTACTATTGAAATTAAGAAATAAATTAATTTTCAATGATTACATTAGCTACTTATAATTTATACTCTTATATTGTAATACTGAATCATACATGTACCCTACCTACATTATAACACATTGGTTGAGGTGTAGAGGCGTAAAAGTAGAACAAACCTTGCGCTGCTTTCACTTAGACGTTTAAAAATTGTTAACATATAATATATTCTACCAGTATATGGTCGATGGTAGTTTTATATTATTTACTTGTTCAGTAATCTCAGTATCTCAATTTAGTTACGAATGAATATCTGTCTGTATATATGCACTTACTGATTAAATCTTGCCCTTATCTCAATTACTTAGGGTGTAAACGCAATATGTGCTCTTCTTCCATCGCAATAGGCAATAGTTTTATGACCAGTCGCTTACCTAACGTCAATCCTTTTTGGGAATATAACTATTGACTTGTCAACCCAGGTCGCTCTTAGTCGTCTTTTACGACACCTACAAGCATTGTGAGGGTTGGTATTATGATCGTAGCCATCATTATACAGTAAACTACTTACTGACCACCGCATTGATAAAATATTATAATGATTATGTCTGCCTTTCATTTTCTGACAATAAGGCATGGCATCATTAGTTTTAAGAAAGAGTTGAGCAGTTTCTCTACGAATGTTTTCACATGTCATTGAAAGTCCAAATCTCTTAGATATGATATAATAATACAGACCACCGAAGACAAACGCGCCGCCTTCTCCGTCACCCCGGACCGATTTGGCGGGGCGAGACGCACCCATAGCCCATCAATAAAAAAAAAAAAAAAAAGATATAATAATACAAGTTGTGTCACAATATTTTCTTTCTTTGTGATAATAGTAGTAGCACGGCCACATTCTTAAGAGTTTTCTGTCTACAGCTGTGGTCTATCCGAGGCAGTACCACACTATTGCAGAAAATCGACGTTTGAGCGTTGGCAATGTGCTATTACGCCTCATTCGGCGAGCGAGAGAGTGCGTGAGCCCAAATATCTGGGTGGGTTTGGGCAGTTAGGCAGCGGCCTAACTGTATCTCTATTATCGTAAAGGTTCATATTCTACAGTAACTGTTATTTTTAGGTATGCTGCTTGTTTGCCATCATAAGCAATAAAAAAAAAATTATAACAATGTGATTCAGTAGTAACAAAAAAAAGTTAAACACAAAAACGCTTACGGAAAATGACACAATAAGGAACAAAATCTTCTGTTAAGTTTAAGCACTTTATAAAATAAGATTAGTATTACGAGCGATGGGATATTATGATAAAACTATTGAAAAGAAGTTCTTGTGCTATTGAAATAGCTCGAACTGTTCTCTAAATATATTTCGTTACATTGCATTTACAATCCGACCGGTAGACTAATTTAAACAGCCTAATCACTACATTGCCCGTGGCAGATGTAAAAGGATAGTAAGTAATATAATATTAAATAATATAGCAAAATATAGCAATATAAGAAAATACAAACTAATAACCAAATCGCTTTGGTTGTAGCGTGATACTATTATAATTAAGTACTCGCATTTGTTGAATTCAAATACACATTCTTTTGAATTTTCCATCTAGAACATTTTCCATTACAAATTGGGGTATTATCAAGCATTAGTTTAATATGAAAAAAAAAAGTGTGTGTGTACACTCCGACGCACGACTGGAGTTTACTCCTTAAGTACTTTATCAAAACAGGCGCAATAAAAGCTCATTTGACTAAAAATAATATATATATTTTTATTTACATTTATTAAAACTGTTCAGTGAAGTATTATCTCATGTCAGAAATTGAAAGGTGCGCAGAATAGGTTTCGCACCCGAAACGTAACGAGGTCATTGGATCACTAGATTTTACTCCTCAAATTTTTCTCATACCGGGCGCCTTATATGAAAATCGATTCTTAAGGAGTAAACTCCAAAAACTGGAAAAGGTACACAGGCTAACTTATAAGGCAAATCCTAACATTAAATAATTCCAGCTAAGAAATGAAGTAAATAACTGATATGTAAAATCACCCCTTAATACCGATTTTGCATTAAATAGATTCATTCTCTTTCAGAGTACTGTTCCACCTTCAATGCATGAGAAGCAGTGCAGGTAAGCTAATAAAATATAAATTGACTTAAGTGTTTGCGACATAAAGTAGCTCTTACCGTCCTCTTAGTGACGTATCTGAGCTGGAAAATCGAACCACAAATAGCATTGCGCTGTCACTCAAGGAACTATTAACGATAGTAAGTAAGCTATTTCCTTCTGTCGCTTTTGAACTACGTAGCCGGGATGTAAGGTTAGTGAAATTTGCTTCGATTTTGTATTGAAAGTGGTAAAATTAAACTATTTATTTTTTTTGTTTAGCGATTTTATACCTGGCAAGGTTAGAGTTTAATCTTAACAGAAGTTATAATGATGAGATGAGAAGTACATAATTGTTGAACCCTGAGTAATAGGATGAATCTATTACCATCCCGGCACCATATCACACTGGCATCCAGACTCAGTGCTACATTTCTAATTTCGTAATGAGTAAACTCAGTACAACTCATCCCAGAAATCAAACTCGCAGCACAACAATTATTTGTATGTACATATTAGAGATCAACCAGACATACAGTTAATTTAAATCGTATATATTAAAGTTATTATTTCTGGTATTTACGCGAGTATTACACATTGAAATTTAAACTATTTTTACGGATTCTATCGCGTTTGTATTTAATTTTTTTTATGTATTTCCCGACGCTTCGAACACTTCACAGCGTTCATGGCCACAGGAGGTGTCTCACGTCCAAAAAGTCGTCATTATTACAGAGATTTATATCTACCCGCTACAATATCAGTTATTAAACTTTGACCCACATTTTTAATACAAATTCATTGCCAGTACAAAAAGAAAATGATTCTATATATAAAATTTTATAGTGTTTATGATCAGTTATTATTAAATTTAAATTATGATAATTATTATATTGTGGCAATTTACTAGTTTAAAAACTAACAAATCTTATTAAGCTACCACCGGCTCGCAATGCGACCACACTGAGAAAGGTCCGGCAAGAAAACTCAGAAGGCAAAATACTTATTATTGACTTTTGAGAGGCGACTTACTTTATATCTTACTAAAGGTAAGTTAATATTTAACTACAACATATGTCCCACATATGGGCTGTGATGATATATGTCCCACATATGGGTATATATATGTCCCACATATGGGCTGTGATGATGATGATGATGAAAGTAAATGTAAGATATTGCAATTGTTGAAATAAAATAAATTAATAAACTTGTATATATTACAAATATAAAATAGCTTTTAAAACTTTCAAGTACAGATACAAATATTATTTTCTAAGAGACGAGCATCAATTTTCAAAAAACAAAACTCTTTAAACTAACAATAGATGTTTTTTAAGGAAAAAAAAAGTATTTGAAGTCTTTATTTTTGTTTAGCTAGACGGGCATAATTGGTACACAAAGATGAAAGTTATCTGTTAGCAAAGACAGACATCCCATTCAGTCTTCAGATTCAACAGTGCTGGCGTATAATTACTTGACTAACCTTACTTAGTGCAAGTTTAAACTTCATTTTGGCGCTATAATTTTCTTTCTTTTCTTTTGAGTACACATACATTCTACCTTTGGGCATCAGTCCGTAATGAGAGGTAAATTGCTCAATGATTTTATTTAAAATATTCATTTTCTAATGTTATTTACGTTGTAAAAAGATAAGGCTGTAAATAGCTCTTAGAATCTTTCTAAGTAAAATTAATTTATAAATGGCTACGGTTTTTTGCGGATGAAAAAGATTGTAAATTGTTTTGCCGCATTGGTGATGTCTATCAGGCGATAATTATCGTAAGCTTAAGCTTTTATTAATTGTAAGCTAATTATTAATTTATATATATCGCTTTATAAATAAGATAGATAAGATAGGGGGGCATAGTCCGGAGCGTGCTCGTTCGCGTCCCCTGCCAGTCTAATTAGACTGCTAATCCGGCTCGAAATGCGTACCGCAATGCGGGTTAGGGCGTCCCCCGGAGGCGACGCGTACCGACCCGCCCCCGTCGGTACGAACATCGGCAGTTGCGGCGATGGGGGCCGCCACCCATCACGCCTTGCCCAGTTAGGCGAGTCGAGGAGAACGGAGTGCCGGGTGGGCACGTGGAATGTAAGAGGTTGTGTGGAAGGTAAGTTGCACGAGCTGATATCCGTCATGGCGGACAAACAGCTAGACGTGCTCTGTGTAACAGAGACCAAGCGAAGGGGCAGCGACGCCTGCAATCTTCCTGGTGGCGGGATGGCTCTGTGGTCTGGTGTACCACAGAGCGATCGAGCCAGCATGGGGGTAGGAGTGCTGTTGTCCTCTCGCTTGGCCTCAGGTGTGAAGGATTACGGAATGTATGATCCCAGACTTCTCTGGGTCCGTATAAAACTAGGTGTCACCAAGGTATTCATGGTTGTAGCATATGCTCCCGTAGGATCCTCGGTGGCATCAGACCTAGAGAAGTTTTGGGACAATGTTAGGGAAGTTCTGGATATGGCAGAAACCAGTGAACGCGTGATTGTATGCGGAGATTTGAACGGATGGGTGGGGACCAAGCGTCCCGACTATGAGGACGTACTTGGTCCATTTGGTGATAAGAGAGTGAACGACGCAGGTAGGCTCATAGCGGATGTATGCATGGAGAGAAACCTTATTGTGTCAAACACATTTTTCCAACATAAGGACATCCATATGTATACATGGAGAAGGAATGAACAGAAAAGCATAATAGATTTAATTTTGGTAGACAGTCGCCTCCGAAGCAAAATATTGGACGCAAGAGCCTACAGGGGCCCCACAGTCGACACGGACCACTATCTCGTTATTGCGAGATTTAGTGGTCTGTTCAGAAAGTGGAGGCACTGGCGAGAGCGTGTCCACTTCGGAGGGCTTGAAAGAATAAAGGTTGAAAGGTTGCAAGAAGAGTGTGTAAGAGAAAAGTATGCAGAGGGTGTCCGAGAACGGCTGACGATGGCAAGCCAGCCGCAATCGGACATTGAAGAATGCTGGAGAGTATTGAAAGAGAGTATGGTAGATACAGCGAAAGAAGTATGTGGAAGTTCAAAGAAGCATAGAAAAACAAATGGTGATGCATGGTGGGATGCGGAAGTGGCAGCTTCCGTAGAGCAAAAGAAGAAAGCGTGGCTGGACTATGTCTCTTCTTTGAATCTGAATGACAGTATGACTGAACAGAAGAAAGAAATATATCGGCAATGTAAGAATGACACCAAGGCCTTAGTGAAAGAGAAACGTGATAGAGCAAGTATGAGTGCAGAAGATAGGCTGACTAAAAACTTCGAGGGTAACACCAAACTCTTTTGGAGGGAGGTGAAGAAGTCTCGGGGTGGTTGGTCAGCCTTCAGAATGAATAAAATAAGGTCTAAAGGTGGAGACATTCTTACACAAACACAAGACGTGTTAAGCCGATGGAGTGAATATTTTGGCGATATGTATGCGGATGCTACGGTTGGCGCCGGTGTTGGATGTGGTTTAGTAGATCAACATTCGACAACGGCGTCCTCCGATGGCATCAGTATGGATGAAGTTGAATGGGCGATAAGAAGTTTGAAAAATGGTAAGGCAGCGGGCATTGATATGGTGTCTGCCGAGATGATCAAGCTCGGTGGCTCTTGTGTCTGGGAGGCGTTCCTGTTGCTCCTCAATTTATGTTGGAGCTCGGGAATGGTTCCCAGGGACTGGAATAGCGCAGTCATCGTGCCTTTGTTTAAAAACAAGGGTTCACGTTATGACTGCGCAAATTACAGAGCCATAGGCTTGACCAGTTTGGCAGCAAAAGTGTATGGAAAAATTATTGAAAGGAGAATGAGGATGGTGTCCGATGGTTTACTGTGTGAGACACAAGGAGGTTTCAGGAGTGGAAGGGGATGCATGGATCAAGTGTTCTCTCTGCGCAACATTGTGGAGAAGCATCTGCCTCTAGGTCAGAGGGTTTTCTGCAGTTTTGTGGATCTGGAGAGAGCATTTGACACGGTTGTACGAAAGGAACTTTGGGACATTTTACCGGAGTATGGTATTAACGGTAAACTGCTACAGGCTGTGCAGTCCAGTTACATGGGCTGTAGAGCCTGTGTGCGGCTGGATGATGGAATGTCGCCTTGGTTTGACGTCAATATCGGCGTTAAGCAGGGGTGCGTTCTGTCAGCAAGGCTGTTTATCATATATCTGGATAAATGTCTCCAAAGATTGAACGATATGAATGTGGGAGTCCAGATGGGCGACTCAGTGGTCACTGCTCTGCTTTATGCAGATGATGCAGTCCTGCTGGCACAGTCAGCGACTGACCTGCAGACCCTAGTCGACACAATGACAGAAGATTGTAAGAAAAGGGGTCTACGCGTGAATGTGAGCAAAACCAAAATAATGGTCTTTGAAAGAGATAAAACCAGAACAGATGTAAGAGTAACAATAGGTAATGATGTACTAGAGCAAGTGGATGAATTTGTATATCTTGGATGTGGATTTAGCCGAGATGGAAGGTACACCACTGATATAGAGCGAAGAGTGAATGCGGGAAATAGAGTGAACGGAGCGTTGGGGCAACTTCTCGGCAGCCACCACCTCAGCCAGAAGGCACGTGTAGCAATACATAACGCAGTGCTTGTCTCAACATTACTGTATGGAAGCGAGAGTTGGGTATGCAGAAAAGAGTATGATAGTAAAATTAATGCGGTCGAAATGTGATCTCTGCGGAAAATCTGTGGAGTTAGGCTGACCGACCGCATTCGTAACGACGACGTAAGAGAGCGAGTAGGTATGAAAGAGAGTATTGGTGTAAAGATGCGAAAGGGAATGCTCCGATGGTTCGGACATGTGGAAAGAATGCCGAACGAACGCCTGGTTAAGAAGATATACAATGCGAAAGTGGAAGGATGTAGGTACCGAGGGAGACCGAGACTAACCTACCTAGACCAGATCGGTCATGTACTGAAGGAAGGTGGAGTCAAGAGTCTCCGAAACCGGCGAGCGTGTATGAAGAGAATTATGAATGTTGAGGAAGCGAGTGAAGTATGCAGAGATAGAGTTCTCTGGCACTCTGTTCTCTCTGCCTACCCTGCAAGGGATATGGCGTGATGATATGTATGTATGTATGTATAAATAAGATAGCAATAGATAAAGTAAACTAACAAAATCAATAATCTAAAGAGGCCAATAAAATAATATCTAATTATTGCAGAAATTAATTAATATATATATAAATAAAATATAATTCAGAATTCCTTACAGTTTTAAAATAATAATAATAAAATGATAAATTTAATGAAGAAATAGCTTTCAAATTTTTTTTTCAAAAATTCATAACTACCGTGCAAGAATTAAAACTAGTGCATAGTGTGACGTCTCAATCACAACTTCAATTAGTTATCCACTACTATCGTATACCAACATGCATTGTCGTCCTACAGTGTATAAACGAATTGTCGAACCACTCATATAATACTTGGAGGACTTCATCGGTAATGGAATTCAGAATACTATTGAAACTGCTTCCTTTTTTAAAACAATTTAAAAACCTCTTAACTTCTATAAATATATTTGAAATATTGTAAAATTTTGGAAAGCCCAACATTTCGAAAATATTATTATATCGCACACGAAGGGCACCTAGTGATCGTTGTGTATATTACGTTGGACAATAATACGTTATAAATAAAGATATTGCGCGTGCATAGATTGAACTAGGAGAGAAGTATATATATTATGTTAAACATGCAGAGCCCTATTTCCTCGCTCCACATCCACTTCATCATTCAATTCTTATTACATTCATACGATAGTAAGTAGTGACGGAAAAGTTGAAAAGTGAACGCCTGAGTTGGTATGGACATGTGATGACGGAACGAAAGTAATGTTGTGAGAAAAGTTTTAAGTATGAATGTTGAAGGCTTTAGGGGTAAAGGAAGACCGAAGAAAAGATGGGCGGATTGCGTGAAGCATGATATGGATAGGAAGGGCGTGACCACAGATATAACATCGGATAGGGTTGTGTGGAAGAAAAGAACATATTGGCATCGACCCCAAGTAATTGGGATAAGAGCAGGGTAATGATGATGTTAAGTGGTCAAGGTATTAAAAATATGAGACCTAGTGTCTAATACATTCAGAACCACGTGCAATATCGATCCAGCATTATTTCCTTTCACTGGAAATGTGAGAAATATACTCTTTTACTATCTATATTTAAATGCATGGTGATCTCCATAGTTTTCATAGCATTTAAATAGCCGTCTTAGAGTTACTAATTGACAGATTCGGCAGGACTATATCAATAGCACAACTTAAATTATTAATCATAGTTCCATAAAAAATACAGTCTATCCTAGTGCCGGTTAGATACTTAATCAGCCCATTTGTAAATAGGTTGAAGAGATGTTGGGAAGTTAAGCCACCCTCACTCATTCCATACTTTAGACTGTATTCGTCAAAGCAAGTTCGACCACCTAATATGATAAACTTGATTATTATACCAGTAATAAACAATTTAATTATTTGTTCCAACAGTTCAGCGCTCTTCAGCTTTTGTCATACTTTATAAGGCACCAAGTTGAAGGCCTTTCACAGGTCCAGATCCGTTTTGTTTAATGTATCGCAATGTATTTTAAACATTTAAGGTTATATTCGTGGAAAGCTAAGATCTGAAATCACATTATTTTTCACTTCGTAATCGGGTTTTTATAAATAATTAACCATATTAAATGCTAAATTTCAGTAATTTGAATATGAAGTTTTTTAAAAATTATTCCCAATTGGTCCCACTTTGGAATAAAACGGGAATCGAATGTGAAATAAAATCATTCGAAAACCACTTGAAATATATAATGATATATTTAGTTATACATAATAATTTAAACATTTCCATCCTACAAATCGTTTATATTTACATATTCAGCTTATACAATACTAAATGTAATTTAGCGGCAACGACAAATTCTGGAAACGCTAAACCACCCTCATCCAAACAATATGAAACTGGCAAAAACAGGAAACAGAACGTTTACAGGATTGCTGGTGTATAAAAAGCGATTTTGAACATAGTCGGGTTGGCGGCGTAATGGGCCGAGGAAAGAGTGTCGTCCGTATTTCGCTGTATCGAGTTCACGCTGGCTCTCTCCAAATAAATTACCTACCAGATTGACCTAGAAAGCTTTAGGCTGCGCACAATGATTTGCACAATGTGCGATAAAATCTGTCGATATATTTACTAAGTGAAAGATGTGACAATAGACTTATGATTTCATTGTATTGGCATTGCTAATCTGTACTTTCCAGTAATATGTTCGTTCTTACTACTAACTGTCACTTTCGCCTATTATATATTACAAAACTCCTTATGTCATGACACTGAACAACGATTTATGTATGTATCGCACAACTTTCCGTGTGGTGACGGAGTAAAAATACAATTCACCACCCCGTATCTTACCCGTGGGTGATCGTAAGAGACGACTAAGGTATATAAAACGCACATAACATCTATGCGAGAGAAAGAAAACTCGACACAAAACCCTATACCAACAAGTCTGACCAGCGTGGTATAGTAGGTCAATTACCCTTCCATTATGGAGGAGGCCCGAGCCCAACAGTGGGACATATATGGGCTGAGATGATGATCGCACAAAAATTGTCTTGCATGGGAATCGAACAAGCGGCACTTGCACTATAGGTATCTTAACCACTACGTCATCTGTGCAAACGTATATTGGTATCTATATTACTAATATTCAAATCGAATGGTCGAATAGCAGTCATAAACGATCTGATTAATTCGATTATTTGTAGTTACTTGTCATATTTTCAAGGTGATATGAATGTTCTCAGATGTCTGAATAAAAGTAATAGATTTTAAAAGAATTTTTAGTTACAAGACAGAAGTTTATGATGAATTGCGACCTATAAACTAATACTGTTGTCATATAAATGTTTCAAATGCTGGCACATGTTCAAGAAGATGTTTAAACTTCCACAATATAAACTCCAAATATTATAAATTCTAGTTAAAAATCGGATGTTTCGGTTCATACTGCCACATTTTCAGTTTTTCTCATTACATACTATATGACTAACCTACCTAGACCAGATTGGTCATGTACTGAATGAAGGTGGAGTCAGGAGTCTCCGAAACCGGCGAGCGTGTATGAAGAGAAATATGAATGTTGAGGAAGCGAGTGAAGTATGCAAGGATAGAGTTCTCTGGCACTCTGTTCTCTCTGCCCACCCTGCAAAGGACATAGCGTGATGGTATGTATGTATGTATGCACATACTATAATTTTAGGTATTTGTAACGCTAAAAATAATTTATAACCGTTGCGTGATATTATTTACGATATTTATGGATACAACTTACGTTATAAGTATTTAGAAGATTTCTTAAAAATACAACAAGAAATATTTTAGCACCTGAATTTTTATAAGAGATAGATGCGTTGGTTGAGTACATAAAACACTCTAAGTGTGTTTTCATTAATTATCATCATTATACTGCTCTTATCCCAATTACTTGGGGTCGATGTAGTACTCCTCTTCCATCGTATACATTGGAAAAGTTATTGCCAATAGTTTCATGACCGGCCGCCTGCCTGACGTCAAAACCTTCTTGAGAATGTATGAGTAATTATTGACCAGAAAGCTAGTGTTTATAGCTGGCCTTGGTCGATATAAAACTCTTAGACGTCTTTTACTACATCCACGAGAAAAGTAAGCGGTGGCAGTAACCTTATAGTTTCATTATTGTCTTGCAATAATAAAGAAATTATCCGTGGGGTGACGGAGTAAGAATACAATTCACCACCCCCTATCTTATCCATGGGTGATACGTACAAGACAACTAAGTGGTATAAAACTCATATAACATCTATGCAAGAAAAGGAAAACTCGAAACAAAACCTTATACCGACACGTCTGACCAGCGTGGTATACAGGGTGGAAGTGGACCGCTCCCGAAAACAAAGACAGGTAACCCTACTAGTCCTACTTGTAATGATAAGCTAGAAAAAAATCGATTCGGATGAAAAAAAAAATTATTTTTCTTGAACATATGATCGTAAGTTTTGAATAGATTGCGTCTTTTCTCATCTGAGTATAGTTACGCATTTTTTATCGAGTTATCGTTACATGGCACTGTCCTAATACGATGGAATGTGAAAAAAACTTAAAATATTTGTGAAAAAAAAAATTTTTTTTCATCCTGATCGAATTTTTCCTAGCCTATCATTACAAGTAGGACTGGTAGGGTCACCTGTCTTTGTTTTCGGGAGCGGTCCGCTTCCACCCTGTATATAGTTGGTCAAGTTCCCTCCCATTATGGAGAAGGCTCGAGCCCAACAGTGGGAGATATATGAGATGATGATGATGATGAATAAAGAAAGATAAAAATATACGTTTCTTTCCTAAACAATTGACTTTGAGCTTGTTTGGACAAATAAAGTTTATTACTTCATTAAATTAATGTAATTAATTTAGAGTCATTTAATTAAAAAGTCACTAGCTCATTGATTATTCATCAACACGTAACTATGGACTACGGATTTAGATTCAAAACCTGCAAAAATATTCTACGGGTTTCCCATTAACAATTTTTCAATAGCAAACACTCGAATCTTGTCCGGTAAATGACAACAAATTTAATTCTTTGGAATAAACTGACAGTAGGATGTCGTGCAACTCCGTTACCCACCGTGTGGCTTTTCATCGCCTTTTAAACGGACCAACGACCTTTAAACGGATTTGTTTGCGGTGGTCTACTTGGTGGCTCATATCTATGTATCTTTTTAGTGACATCAAAGCGTGAGATTAAATATTATTATAATAATTAATATTATGATACAACGATGTCACATTTGAATGCTTTGTATTAGTTGTATGGTATGGTTAAAATATGTAAACTTACTCAGTTTTATCATTTTGTCAAGCAATTATATTATTTTCTCCTTAATTATTATTTTTATCTTCTTAATGAGAAGATTCATTAATTGTTTATCAGTATCCTATCCGGTAGTACGCACCAGTAGTCATTAGATGTTATCTAGTATCTTATATTTTTTGGTATCTGTATTGCACGACACTTACTTATACTACATTTCTGTCTGTCTGGATACAAATTAACATGTTTATTAATAATTATTATAATTTTAGTATGAAGAGAATTATGAATGTTAAGGAAGCGAGTGAAGTATGCAGAGATAGAGTTCTCTAGCACTCTGTTCTCTCTGCCTACTCTGCAAGGGATATGGCGTGATGATATGTATGTATGTATAATTTTAGTAATATATAATATTATTAATTCACAAAACAAGCTTTG
The DNA here is from genome assembly GCA_905163515.2 of Lymantria monacha. Classification (NCBI taxonomy): domain Eukaryota; kingdom Metazoa; phylum Arthropoda; class Insecta; order Lepidoptera; family Erebidae; genus Lymantria; species Lymantria monacha. The sequence goes on along the minus strand of LR991094.1, from coordinate 17,234,522 downwards.
TGTTAGCGACTACGAATACTACCAACCCTTACTTTACTCGTGGATGTCGTAAAAGAAGACTAAGAGCTTTTTATAAACCTGGGTCTACGCCACTTGATGCCGTTTGGTCAACAATTACATTCCCAAAGAGGGTTGAAGTCGGGCAGGCGGCTGGTCATAAAACTATTGCCAATAACTTTTTTAGTATGTATTCGTACATATTGCGTCGACCCCAGGTAATTGGGACTAGAGCAGGAGAATGATGACTAATTCACAAGACGGATATTGCTATGTATCTCCAAAGTATATGAAAAAATATTAAAGATCTATCACCATATCTATAAGAAATAGCATTATATATTACAAAAGATAGATTTAAATCGTATTTAATTCGCAAAATGTGGGTATAAGAACAAATATTATTCGATAAAGGTGTATAAAACCGCGTAACCGACGCATAACTCTGGGGTTTGAGCGAATGAAATATATGAATTATGTATGGATGTGTACCGACCGATAGCGATACACGATAATATTATTACGACGCTATTCATATCGTAACTACGTTTATGAATTATATCTACAATAGTAGATACTAATAATAATAGATAGAACTTCTATTATAAGTGTTGCCAATTTCGGTCCGATTAATTTTATAGTGAACTAGGTTTAATGATTTCTATATTCTCATGAGAATAATATATTGTCCGGGAATTAAAGGCAGATTATGCCAATCTGGCATAATACAGCGTATTACTAGTGATTGTTCTAAAGATGAACAATGGTAATGGGCTCTATTCCATTAGCCTATCATTAGCAATCTGCCGTTGTTCCTTGAAGGTGTATTATTGTCGTAAATAAACTTTTATTTTATTTCCAATGGTTGACGTAGTTTGGAAACTGGTTTTAGTTAATTTATAGATTTAAATCAATCCATCCAACTGGTCGAAGTTAACTGTTGTCACTTGGACAGTAGAATAGATAGCGTTCTCAAAAGTTTTTACGGACCAAATAAGGGATAGTGACACATTATATGCTTAACAGAGATTAAATATATATGTATTGTAAATTATAACACAATATTGCTCTGTAATGTGTAATGCCTACATCTCCAGTTTAATTGAAAACTTGTAAAAATGTGCAAGTTTTCAATTAAACTGGAGATACTCGTATATGTAAAATTACAGAACAATAAAAAAAAGCAGATTTGAAATAAAGATAATGAATTACCAAACTATCAATCTATTATACCAAACCATTGTTCTAGTGCAAATGTGTTATTTTTTTAATTCTAGATAAATACTTCATGCTTTATTGGTGAAAGATATTATTTCAGTTGCATAAAATCGTTCGGTTGTAAACAAATGAAAGTATGTAATTAATTGAACATAGTATATATACTATATGAATTCCTTCTTGCGTTACTTTTTGGCACAAAGCGGCGTTCCTTGTTTATTTACTATGGATAAAGAGGTAAACTAACTTCCGCAATGAAAAGCTTCATAATATGTATTTAAAAATTGTTAATAAATACTTTCATAGTGCTTTCATCATCATCATCTCAGCTTATATATGTGCCACTTTAGGGCTCGAGTCTCCCCCGTAATGGGAGGGAAATTGATCTACTATACCACGCTGTTTAGATGTATTAGTATAGGGTTTTGTTTAGACTTTTCCTTCTGTTACATAGATGTTATAGGCGTTTTATATCCCTTAGCTGTCTGTTACGATTAGCCACGTGTAAGATAGGAAGTGGTAAATTGTATTCTTACTCTGTCATTACACGGATGAGTGCTTTCATCATCCTTACTTTCTAATACATAAAACTTTTAATCCGTAATATGGCGAATTTGTTCACTGTTACTAAAAAAATGTCTAATCACTAGTTGGTTTGTTAAAAACTAAAGTACATATATATAAGATGTAGAAGTAATATTTGAGTTTTTTTTTTCGACTTTTAATTATAATATACATCTTAGGTAATTGAACTATAATTAATACATAGAAAAATAGAACCACTTCTTGTCTTAATAAAAGTCTAATCAAGAGTGATAAAACCATAAAAAGAAATATTTTTCTAGAATTATCTTAAATTTTCGTAAGCTACACATAAATACTACATAATAATAAAATATGAAGTAACTGGGACACTCGAGCGGGGTATAGCTTTTATGTATTACTCAGTGGAAGCATCATAATATGTTTTATATTATGATGCGATAAGTAATGTATGGTTTAAAACTTTCTAGGTTATATATACGTAGTATTTAAGCAACACGTATAAGATAAAGATTAATAGGAGTTTTCGTTACAATAAAGTCTTAATAAAGAACAAGATTTTCATATTAATAGGTACTCTAATATATAATATTTTCACAATTATGGTAGCTTTATAATACTTATCTGATTTCTATGCGAAGTTGTACGATGTACAATTTCCCTACCCAGTCACTGAATCAGCAAGGAGCAGGAAGTAAGAAAAAAAATGCTTGGTTTGTATTGTTTGATGATAAATTATATGCGATCCGTGCTAAACACCATTCAAGCATTTAAAGTAATTCAGCAATCAACATTGAACAAGATTAAAGTTAAATTCGTTTTAGTGGCTGAAAAGACCATCTGAGTATAGGTATATTAAAATGGCAAAAAATAATTTTAAAAATACGTAAGTATAAATTATCACATATGACTCGTGTAGGATCAAAACCGGCAATCTGAACAGTGTGAAGCATTAAACTAAATCATACGTAACAATTAATGATTGCCGGGATTTGATATTGAACTGTTATTTTAACTGGATTATAAATATAATATACAGATAATATTTATGCAAGAGAAAGAAAATTTGGAATAAAACAAAATCAACGTGTTATAGTAGGCCCAATCCTTCCTATTGCGAGGGTTGCTTGAGCTCACCATTGCGACGTATATAAACTGAAATGTTGATAATAAAATATAACAATAATTTTAATTAAAATTAATAATAAAATAACCTTATGTAAAAAATTCTAAACGCATTAAAATAAAAAAAAGTTTGAAGCGATTTCACAGTAAATGAAAATTTTATAACAACAATTGTTTTATGAGCTTAATTTTGAAAACGAAAGTTAAAATTCGTTCTAAAACCACTCGCTATTAATGTTACTTAATATTGGTATTATCAGACGGCTTTACGAGAACATCTTACGTTGTATATAAACCGCCCAAGTTGATAAAGATGACGATGTTCGACGACAACAGATGACGTTCTATGGATCGTGCGTCAACGAATTCCCGGAGATATATTAACCACGTAATATTTCTGTAGTGGGTGCGTGCTTGACGTAAGGCAATGACGTCCGCTTACTGATCAACTTGTAACTACTACTTTTCAGATATTTGTCTTTTTAAGGGCAATACTCCGAACTGGGGTATAAATTCTTGTACTACGAGGCTCTTAACATATATTAATTAAAAATAATTTACACTCAGTCTTAGAATAGTTATTTGTGCACATAGAATTATATTGTGTGGGAATTAAACCCACGACATCGTCGATATTGTGATTTTGGGTACACACACAATTTTTGCAGTCCCTCATTAAATACTTCATATTATGGGTAGAGTATGATATATCATATGCTAGGTATACCCAGCGGACAGAAATATCTCTTGTTTTCAATCACGTCGGTCTAAGTAACTGCGAAGTATACAGGCAGTACAATTCCGCCTAAACCTTGATGGATGAACTATTAATTGTATTTAATAAATTTAATTGTATCTTAAATTACTGAAATTTAGCATTTAATATGCTTAATTATTTATAAAATCCGATTACGAAATGAAAAAACAATTAGTCACGGTGGTGTAGTGGCAGCACGATTGGGCCGGCATCCCAATAGGCGCGGGTTCGAATCCCGCTTGTGACATCATTTTTCATTTCGTAATCGGATTTTATAAATAATTGTATCTTTTTATCAAATTCCATTAATTGCAATCTGGTTCATCCCATAAGAAAGACTTATTTTTTATATTAACAAAATCAAATTGTTGGTAACGGTAATATCAATCTTAAGTAGCACATCGGATTGATTCGATCTTTTGGGGACGCTAATCCGACAGGCATCGATAGGAAACAATAGGCTTTCTAATATTTCTTCGTAATAGAAGATCAACAACGCATTAATATCAACAAGTATGTCGAGTAAGCCATCAAAGGACAACTAAAGAGATTTATGGTTTGTTCTAAATTAGAGTGATCAAGTCGCAACAATGTTTCGTTATGTGTATTTTGCCTTTTAAAAAGTTATAATGATTCTCTTTTTTAATGGCCCATATATGTAGGTCCTACTATTGATCACAATTCTTTTCCACAATGAATGTGCTACCTATATATTTTTTAAAAAAAACTATATTAATGACCATGGTTTTTATGAATAGAATAGAATTTCGACCCTCAGCACTGAAATTCACTACTTAGATCTTATATAATCGTTTTTAAAATAACAATAGGAGAACTGTTTCGAAGCAGCATTTTCAAATAGATTACTTATACAAATATACATAGTAGAAAACAAAATACCTAAATCACGGTGAACCATACTAAGTTAAATGTATTTGATAAATATGATCATCATCAATATATTGACGCTCAATGTTGGACCTAGGCCTTTCCAAAGATTGATAAAACCACAATCCATCATACAAATATCTCATGGAAGGCGGGTTGGCGATAGTTGATATTGAGGAGTTTGATGCCTATTCCTTAATGTCAAAATCACACTCTTCCGAGCTTACTGTACAAGCTTTTACACGTGCAGCCTGTGGGCTAGGTGTGCAAGGGGATCATACGGCGCACTCCGTGTCCAATTCAACAATGCGTTCAGGGTGCTGGTGGGGCTGCCCCGCTTCTGTAGCGCATCAGGAATGTTTGCCGATGCACACGTAGATTGTTTCTACGCTACAATGCGAAAGAGATGCGGTTCTCTGGTGCGCAGGGTGCGGGCCAGCTCCAACAGTATCCTGAATATGATTGCGAGCAGGCTTGACTGCATTTATTTAAATCGCTGTAGTGCCGTCTCCCATGGGATGTCGCAGCGGTGACAAATGTAAAATGTAGTTAGATATTATTTATTTATTTTCTGTGTGTGTATTCCTTTTATGTGTTCGAATGTTTTTGTATGTATACTAACCTAGTTGTAAGTCGTACTAACACATAATGAGTCATTGTTACTTAATCCAATAAAATTTATTATTATTATTATTCTCCTGACGATCCCTCAGCTGATTTTTATGACTCCCAACAGAAGGTGATGGATAGTGACATATTGTATTCTTAACTTATTTCCGTACGGGATAAATATGAATATATATGGCCTTTATTTATTTATGAATCACTCGAATAATTGTATTTTTAGTTATTCAAATGAAAAGCTCAGTAAGAATTTGCCATCTAACATATAAGCTAACCTTTTGCTCAGTTTTATATGGAACAAAGTATGTTATATTATACAAGATTAACAATATATTCGCTATTGAATGTGGAGTGTGGGCGTCTTATATTGGTGGCTGACATTTCCTGCGCAGCGTAGGCGGTGCACTCGTAATATTAAATTAAATTTGTTTTATATGGCTGAAGATGTTAATAAAAGTTGTTTTTATTTACAAATTACTGTATTCAACTATTAATGTTGCGCGCGTGTTTAATTTATCTGTTATTAGGTATGAGTGATTTATTTTGCAATGGCAAGTACACATATTTGCTCGAATTGGGGCTCGTGTCAAGATTCCTAATAACGAGGGCACCGAAAGTCTGTTCCATCTACTTACACTTATCAACAACGTCATTACTATTTTAGTTAGAAAAGAAAAAATAGGCAACGTAACCTGCAATAAGTATTGCACATCGACTCTTGGGTCTCTTTTCAAAGGTTAATGTGAAATAATCATTATCGGGTATTGTCGCCTAATTTCGGCTTCGTAGATCAATGTACCTGTTGCATACTACTTGTATGACATTTCAAGTATCAGTAAGGTCAGCATTAAGAGTTGCTAAAATAATTATGACTTTTTGTTCTAAATATTTTTCTAAATACTCTCCTATATAATATATATAATATTCTCCTAATATTTTTTTTCTAAATTGTTGTGATTTAATAACTCTTTATGATTGTTTTTTTTTTTTATCGCTTATGGTAACAATCGAGCAATCAGCACTTCTGATGGTAAGTGTTACAGCCGCTCATGCACCTTTGCAATACCAGGAGTACAGCTTGACCATTGTCCATCGATCAAAACCCATCCAGGAGTTGGGCTTCTGGCTGTCTCGCTCACCGAACGAAGCGCAACAACGCATTGCCAGTACTTAGGTGTGGATTTTGGGCGAGAGGTGGTACTTCCCCGAACGGACCGGCCTGCGGCTGTTATCAGTGTGGAATCTTTTTTATTGGCAGGCTATGGTCACACACACTTGACCCGTCCGAGGCGACGGAGGAGGTGGCGTGTGATTCCAAAACCTGGCCCTATAACGCCCTGATACTGAGTTACCGCTGGGATAATTTTGCACAGTTAACATTCCACTATTAAGTACAGAAAAGTTAACAAATTATTATCAATTGCCACGGTACAAATCACACAGCGTAGGACAAGTTTCGTGCCCTTTGTGTAGTTAGTTGCCCCGACCTTTAATCTTCATCATTCGGACGTGTGGGTGTTGGAACTTTAAACGAAAACGTAAATGGGTGTGTTATTTGATGCTTTTCCAATTATTCCATGGAATTATTCTGGCAGTAGGTATTAAATTTAGATCATGTATTCATTGATTGAAGGAATAGGATTAAGTAAATATGGCTATGATATTAAAGATCAGTGTTTATACCGATATCGATGTAAAAGTAAATATTTTTTAGCTAACGACCTATTTGAGCTACATAAGTATTCATATTTATATATGGTAAAAAATTCATATTTTTATATGGTTAAAAATTAATATTTATATATGCTTAAAAATTTATATTTATATATGGGTATAAATTTATATTTATATATGGTTAAAATTCATATTTGTATAAGGTTACAAATTCATTCTTATATTAAGTTAAAAATTCATATATATATATATGGTTAAAAATTCATTCTTATATAAGGTTAAAAATGCATATTTATATATGGTTAAAATTCATATTCATATATGGTTAAAAAATCATATTCATATATGGTTAAAAATTTATATTTACATACCAAATATTTTGTGATAAAACATGAGTAAAGATTCATTCAATGTTTCAAATGGCTAATTCAAATGGTTCTGTGGTGGTAGCTACTATTACTACCAACCCTTACATTGCTCATGGGAGTCAACAAGTCGAATAGAGGTATAAATCGATCTGGGTCAACTCCTTCTAATGTCGTTTAACCTCTGGTTAATTATTTTCCCAAGGAGAGTTGACGGTAGACAGGCGGAGAATCATAGTCAAATCATCATCATCATCACAGCCCATAAATCTCCCACTGTTGGGCTCGGGCCTCCTCCGTAACGTCCACGCTGGTTAAACGTGTTGGTATAGGGTTTTGTTTCGAGCTTTCCTTCTCTTGCATAGGTTTTATATGCTTTTTATATCCCTTAGTCGTCACTTACGATCCTCTTTCTTTCTCCGTCACCACACGGAAAATCATAGACAAAACTTTTGTAATATTTACGTCAGTAGAAGAGTACATATTATGTCGACCTCATGTAATTGGGATAAGGTTAGGACGATGATGCTGTTGGTGATCTGCAAAATTTCATAAAAATATTGTCCAATATACTACAATAATAAATTGAAATTTGTTTTATTTACAATGTCAGTTACATTATTGGCATTTATGTGCAGAGATCCCTAATTTAATTCAATTAATGCATAGTCTATACAGCATTATATTAAGGTCTGGGAAAAAGTTCGTGGCGTTTTTCTCGATAGATGACATTGGTTGCAGATAACTAAAGAACAACAAGTCACAGTGACACCACTGAGGGCTCGTTTTTTAGATGACCTTCCGAACGTTAGTTTGAGCGTAGAAACATTATAATTGCTGCAGTGGTTAGAAAGTTTTTTGCACTGGAAAATGCAGAAGAATAATGAGAAATTTCGCTATATTCTGCAATATTATTATGATAAGGGGAAGAACGCTGCGCAGGCTTGTGATAAAATTTGTGCTGTGTACGGTGAAGGTACTTTATCGAAATCTGTTGTGCGGAAATGGTTCGCTCGTTTTCGTTCTGGTAATTTCAATGTGAAAGATGAGCCACGCTGCGGTCGTCCAATCACTGAAAAATCTGATGAAATTCTTGAAAAAGTTCAACAAGATAAGCATATCAGCAGTGTCGATATTGGTATGGAGCTAGGCATTGACCACAAAACTGTTTTGAACCATTTACACAAAGCTGGTTACAAAAAAAAGGTTCCTCATGAGTTGAGCGCGAAAAACATGATGGACCGAATTAACATCTGCGATGCGCTGCTGAAACGGAATGAAATCGAGCCGTTTCTGAAACGTTTAATAACCGGAGATGAAAAATGGATTACGTACGATAATCGGAAGCGTAAAAGATCGTGGGTAAAGGATGGTGAGCCGTCACAAGCGTTCGCTAAGCCAACATTGACGCCAAAAAAAGTGATGCTATGTGTATGGTGGGACTGGAGGGGAATCGTCCACCATGAGCTACTTCCAACTGGTCAGACGATTGATTCTCAACTCTACTGTGCACAACTTGAGAGATTACGTCAAGCGATTGAAAGAAAACGGCCCGAATTGATTAACAGGAAGGGTGTTGTCTTCCACCATGACAACGCCCGACCACACACTTCTTTGATGACCCGTCAAAAATTGAGAGAGTTTGGTTGGGAAGTTTTGATGCACCCACCTTACAGTCCGGATATAGCACCCTCTGACTATCATCTGTTTCGATCTCTGCAGAACTCTCTCAATGGAATTAAGTTCGTTTCAAAAGAAGCCTGTGAAAACTACTTGATTCAGTTCTTTAACCAGAAACCACAGAAGTTTTCACCGATGGGATCATGGATCTACCAAAAAAATGGCGAAACATTGTCGATAATAATGGATAATATTCACTTTAAAAAAATTCATCCACGCGCCATAAGGGAACAAGTCGAATTTCACTGAAAAAACGCCACGAACCTTTTCCCAGACCAATATTAGGGCAATATTTTTTTAAAATCAGTTTAGTAGCTTTTAATTTTATTAATTACAAACAAAAATAAAAATCTTTTTCATATAATAATATTACTTACAAAGTTTTGTTTCCGTTCTCGTGGGAATATACGGAATAAATATAGCCTAACTTATTTGCTGACAATATAACATTCCATTAGTAAACTGACATTTGCCTTTATAATAAGTGGTAATAATATAATTATTATATTACTACGAATAATAAGGATATAATATGCATATAACATCAACAATATAAGTACTAAGGATATAATATGCATATAACATCAACAATATAAGTACTAAGGATATAATATGCATATAACATCAACAATATAAGTACTAAGGATATAATATGCATATAACATCAACAATATAAGTACTAAGGATATAATATACATATAACATCAACAATATAAGTACTAAGGATATAATATGCATATAACATCAACAATATGAGTACTAAGGATATAATATACATATAACATCAACAATATGAGTACTAAGGATATAATATGCATATAACATCAACAATATAAGTACTAAGGATATAATATGCATATAACATCAACAATATAAGTACTAAGGATATAATATACATATAACATCAACAATATGAGTACTAAGGATATAATATGCATATAACATCAACAATATAAGTACTAAGGATATAATATGCATATAACATCAACAATATGAGTACTAAGGATATAATATGCATATAACATCAACAATATAAGTACTAAGGATTTAATATGCATATAACATCAACAATATGAGTACTAAGGATATAATATGCATATAACATCAACAATATAAGTACTAAGGATATAATATGCATATAACATCAACAATATAAGTACTAAGGATATAATATGCATATAACATCAACAATATGAGTACTAAGGATATAATATGCATATAACATCAACAATATAAGTACTAAGGATATAATATGCATATAACATCAACAATATAAGTACTAAGGATATAATATGCATATAACATCAACAATATAAGTACTAAGGATATAATATGCATATAACATCAACAATATGAGTACTAAGGATATAATATGCATATAACATCAACAATATAAATACTAAGGATATAATATGCATATAACATCAACGATATAAGTACTAAGGATATAATATGCATATAACATCAACAATATAAGTACTAAGGATATAATATGCATATATCATCAACAATATAAGTACTAAGGATATAATATGCATATATCATCAACAATATAAGTACTAAGGATATAATATGCATATAACATCAACAATATAAGTACTAAGGATATAATATGCATATATCATCAACAATATAAGTACTAAGGATATAATATGCATATATCATCAACAATATAAGTACTAAGGATATAATATGCATATATCATCAACAATATAAGTACTAAGGATATAATATGCATATAACATCAACAATATAAGTACTAAGGATATAATATGCATATATCATCAACAATATAAGTACTAAGGATATAATATGCATATAACATCAACAATATGAGTACTAAGGATATAATATGCATATAACATCAACAATATAAGTACTAAGGATATAATATGTATATAACATCAGCGGCCTAATAGCCTTCCGCATACTCTGCTTATCACCATTGTACTGGTGATTCCTCGATCTACATACATATGTACATACATATCATCATGCCATATCGCTTGCAGAGTAGGCAGAGAAAACTCTATCTTTGCATACTTCACTCGCTTCCTCAACATTCATAATACTCTTCATACACGCTCGCCGGTTTCCGAGACTCTTGACTCCACCGTCCTTCAGTACATGACCGATCTGGTCTAGGTAGGTTAGTCTCGGTCTCCCCCGGTACCTACATCCTTCCACTTTCGCATTGTATATCTTCTTAACCCGACGTTCGTTCGGCATTCTTTCCACATGTCCGAACCATCGGATCATTCCCTTTCGCATCTTTACACCAATACTCTCTTTTATACCTACTCGCTCTCTTACGTCGTCGTTATGAATGCGGTCGGTCAGCCTTACTCCACAGATTTTCCGCAGAGATCGCATTTCGACCGCATTAATTTTACTTTCATACTCTTTTCTGCATACCCTATACATAGGGTACATACACATGTACATATACATACACCCTACCCATACTTTCATACTCTTTCCTCGATCTCAGTGTTTTAATTAGTTTTATTTCATATGTGTAATACTTGTGCAAGTATTACAAATCATTATGTAATATATAGTTAAAGTTTATAATACTATAAATAATATAAAAACATAATTAATATAAAATAAAAACACAAGAGTTGGTCAGATTGGCTGTTCTTTTTTGATAATAATAATGTAATTAGCGCAGCTGTTGTTTGACCTCGTTTTGACAAGCACTGTTATCGTTTACATTGTTCATGGCCTAATTCTAGCTACCTCACGAGAATATAGCTGTCTTTAAGTAAACAACCTTTCTATTAGTCTAGTTAAGAGTTAATTTTGAAATTTATTACGATGAAAATTAGTATTCAAATTGTATATTACCATTATGATTCGGAGAATTTGTTTGAACTCACTAAGCCCATGAACTGCTGGTTGGATCTTAAAAAATCGTGTTAGATAGCCTGTCTATCGCGAAAAGTAAACTATATCACATAACGCTGTAGCGAATATAAGCGGAGTAGGGCAGTAATTTAATTTTAACAAGTGATATGACTACGCTGTTCATAGTTTTATGTCTGCGACCGCAAATGGGCCGGCTCGTCCGTGATAGTAATAAATTTTAACAGAAAATGGACTTATGAGTAGTAGCAATTTGCTAGTGTACTTTATTCGTCGATTGAGATAGCCGGCGACACAAACCCCACCTTAAAATGTGCAGCGATCTGGCACTGCCTTTTGTGTTAAGTGAGTTTCTTAAGCGGTAGTTACCACTTATTATCAAGTTAGCTGCTCGCTCATCTGCCACGAAGCCATTAAAAAAAAAAGGAATTTGTTGAAATCACTTACTGGTTTAAATGTATTCCCAGGTAAATGTTGCTATCATATAAACTGATATATATTTAGTGTGTATACATGTGTAGTATATTTAATGCCAATAAATCGCCAGTCAAAGTGAAAATATCTTGTGTTTGATTATCAAGCTCAATATCAACAAATGTTGTGATAATTCCGATATAGATGATAATAGATAATTTTTAACATACCATTCCCACGTTAAAACTACATGCGATATTTTAAAACTGACATGCTTCGCCAACAAATGTATAATATAAAAAAAAAACAAATGCACCTGAGAACGCAGTCTAGTGTTGATTAATTCAATTTATATTATTATCTAGACGACACAGATGGCGTAGTGGTTAAGATACAAATCTTCCGTGCCAGTGCCGTGGATTGAATTCCCACGCAAGAGAATACTTGGTGCGATCCACAAAGTGTGGTTCTGAGTGTGGTCGTAATATTCCTACGTTAATTGAATATTTGTAATATCCTCCGCAATATTATATCTTGTTTAAAAAAATGAAAATGAAACATTACTTTATAAATACAATAGTCCCTTTTTTATTTATAATTACTAATACGAGTTGTAATTTTTATCTAATTCTGCAAGCGTCCAGTTATGACTTAAAAGGAAATAGTCACGTTAAATATGTTCCTAATAAAAAAATATATGAATATGCCATAGGGTTATTATGTACGAATATCGTATTAAAATATATATATGATAGTAATCTAAAAAACTCCCCCACTCGGTGGACTGATGACCTCATCAAGGTCGCAGGCAACCGTTGGATGCAGGTGGCACAGGACCGTTATAGATGGCATTCTCGTGGGGAGGCCTATGTCCAACAGTGGACGTTTACGGGCTGATGGATGGATGGATGGATGGAATCTAAAAAAAAGAATACAAATCACCACCCCCTATCTTACCCGTGGGTGAACGTAAGAGACGACTAAGGGATACAAAAGGCATATTACATCTATGCAAGAGAAGAAAAACACGAAACAAAACCCTATACCAACACGTCTGACCAGAATCGTATAGTAGGTCAATTTCCCTCCCATTACGGAGGAGGCTCTAGCCCAACAGTGGGACATATCATGAGCTGAGATGATGCTGATGATGACGAATCTAAAAAAACATTAAATGTCAATAAAATATGTAAGTAATATACGCTAGCGGCACACTTAATATGTACCTAAAGTGCTGCGAGTAATATTGACAGCGGAAATACATGTATATTAGAATAGTTTAGATTTAGGCGTGCGGTAGGTACCGTTGCCAATTTCTATCGCGTAATTAATAACATTACAGGTAATTAACGTCGAAGAGACAGGAGTTGTGCACCGAGGTTTCAATCTTGAATTTTAAGCATAGCAGTCTATTAGTTGAGTTGAGATAGAAAGAAAGGAAGAACAACAAACAGCTACGCAAAAATATATCTAAAATATTGGTGTCAAATGGACCAATGATTGCACTCAATTAGTCAAAGCTCAAAGCCGATATTTTTGATAAAGTTACGATTTTATGCCTTTTGCTTCATAAGTAATCAAGCGCATCAGAGTTTTATTGACATTAAAAAGGTTAAATTTATTGCGACAACTGTCGAAATGTTGATTATAATAGATAGTCGTGACGCACGTATGAACATTAATAATAAATCGAATAAAGTTATATAGTTACATATTCGTTGATTACGACAAAGCATTATGAGTTGCAACATATCCTGTAGATAGTCATTATAATAGTTTCTTAATTTGGTTTTTATATAACAGCATCATTATTATAAAGCATGTACTGTGTGTTAGCAGTTATGAATATTGCTAAGTTAAATACTATAAACACTCGTGGCTATGGATTAAGAATACAATTATAGTTTTATTTCTAACTTCGTAGTTATCATGAGAGATGTTTAAAGAACGTAAGTGGCTAAAACAGTTGCAGAGAATGGGAACGGAATATTTGAGATAAAAACTCAAGCTGAATATGGAGAACCCAGGTATACAATAATGTTATTTATAAGGTCTACTAAGAAAAACTCTAGAATAAACAGCATTGTTATAATCGGCAGTATTTTTATAAGAGAAGAAACTTATATGTATCATTACAATAAAATTGATGTTAGGTGTTTTGTACCTATATAGTTTTCGGAAATAATGAATGTAATATATTAGTGGTATCCAAAGGAGTTAGTCGCGGATAGTGGGGATACGACAAATTATAGTGACTCAAGATGCATTTGCGTGGCTCAGGATGATTTGGTAGACTGTGACCAGATTCATCATCATCATCACAGCCCATAAATGTCCTACTGTTGGACTCGGGCCTCCTCCGCAATGGGAGGGAAATTAACCTACTATACCGCGCTGGTCAGACGTGTTGGTATAGGGTTTTGTTTCGAGTTTTGCTTCTCTCGCATAGATGTTATATGCGTTTTATATCCCTTAGACGTTTCGTACTATCACCCACGGGTAAGATATGGGGTGGTGAATAGTATTCTACTCCGTCACTACACGGAGATTACTGGCCAGATTATAGATTATAAAAAGGATAGATCAGTGTTCGTACAGTGATAATTATTCGTAGTTGATTCTATTAGAGAGAGATTAGATGGAGAGGACCGTACTCGGTACATCTCTGTGTAGTAAAATCTGGAATACGGAAATCTAAAGAAAGAGTGTAACCGACATAGTCAGAAGAATCATCACGTTTAAGTGGCGATGGGCAGGCCACATCGCTCGTCGAACCGATAACTTGGGGAAGAGTTCTCGCGTGGCGACTACGAAACGGACGACGCAGCGTAAGATGACCCCCCACTAGGTGGACTGAAGCCGTTGAATGCAAGTGGTGCAGGACCGTTCTGAGTGGCATTCACGTGGGGAGGTCCCTAAGTCCAATAGTGGACGTCTATGGGCTAATGGAAGAATTCTATTAGAATTAAGAAATTTTATTAATATATCCTACCGGGCCGCTTGATATTTGAGTGTGAACAAATCTGTAGCCACGTTGTTATTTAAATATTTTAATAGTAAAAAAATATTTTAAGTGAAGTTAGTAGCGTGCTATGTAAAGCCGCCAACCTAATGTATATAGATAAATATGCAACGAAATATTCTGGTATATAAATATTATAAAGTTAATATAAAATAAGCAATAAAAAAAGTTCATCAATCAAAGAAACAAATTCTAAATTAGTCCGCAGAAATACAGTCAACAATGCAACATTTTCAATAGTAATAAACAAACTGAAAATAACAGATATAATCCGTTTTAACTATTTTAACGTTCCGGCAACTTTAGAGCCAGCTAGGTTTTAAAAGAATTAATGGGTACAAGCTATAAAGATTCCTCACAGTGTTGATATTTTACGATATTCAGATAAATATCACAAATGGTTTGTTTAATTATTGATAAAACTAGCTTATACTCGTTGGTTCAACTGCGTTAGTAAAAGAATAGGTGTAAGGATGTGATATATTACTTGAATTAATTAAATTAATAGAAACAGGTCAAATCGATGATGTTTTTTTTATTGCTAATGGTGGCAAACGAGTAAGTAGCACACCTGATGGTAAGTGTTACTGCTGCCCATGGACCCTTGCAATACCAAGGGTATAGCTAGGCCGCTGCCTATCAATACAAAGCCCAAACCCACCCAGTTGGGCTTCATTTTTGCTTCCATTCATTCAGCCATATAGCCATTACTCAGACGTCGATCATCTGCGAGAGTGTGGTACTACCCTGATGTTTTCAGTACATGAAGTATTGTTTTAAATATTATTCAGCTTGCGAATTGAACCCACGACAACGGCACGATAGAACGGTATCTAAACCATTACGCCATCTGTGAATCCAAAGCTATTTATTTGCTTAAACTATTAGTAACGCTTACAAACTACGGCATTTGAAATCTTTCTGTAATATCCATGATTTTAATACCCTATTTCACGCTCTTCAAAGGCTTTAACAGAATAAATACCTTTCGTAGTTTACATTTCTAATCTCATATTTCAGTAATACACCTTGCATGTATAAGTTTATTGTTCGTTCATTTTTTATGGATTATTATATAAGTAAACTTCAATTGGTAACAATAGGTAATGATGTACTGGACAAGTGGATGAATTTGTATATCTTGGATGTGGATTTAGCAGAGATGGAAGGTACACCACTGATATAGAGCGAATAATGAATGCGGGAAATAGAGTGAACGGAGCGTTGGGGTAACTTCTCGGTAGCCACCAACTCAGCCAGAAGGCACGTGTAGCAATACATAACGCAGTGCTTGTCCCAACATTACTGTATGGAAGCGAGAGTTGGGTATGCAGAAAAGAGTATGAAAGTAAAATTAATGCGGTCGAAATGCGATCTCTACGGAAAATCTGTGGAGTTAGGCTGACCGACCGCATTCGTAACGGCGACGTAAGAGAGCGAGTAGGTATGAAAGAGGGTATCGGTGTAAAGATGCGAAAGGGAATGCTCCGATGATTCGGACATGTGGAAAGAATGCCGAACGAACGTCTGGTTAAGAAGATATACAATGCGAAGGTGGAAGGATGTAGGTACCGGGGGAGACCGAGACTAACCTTCCTAGACCAGATCGGTCATGTACTGAAGGAAGGTGGTGTCAAGAATCTCCGAAACCGGCGAGCGTGTATGAAGAGAATTATGAATGTTGAGGAAGCAAGTGAAGTATGCAAGGATAGAGTTCTCTGGCACTCTGTCCTCTATGCCTACCCTGCAAGGGATATGGCGTGATGATATGTGTGTATGTATGTAGACTTCAATATTAAAAATGATTAATTGAAGACACTTAACATCATTCTTCTACTCTTATCACAATTACTTGGGGTCGATACAATATGTACTCTTTTTTCATAGTACATAGGTATTGTAAAAGTTATTGGCAATAGTTTTATGACCGGCCGCCTGCCAGACGTCAACCCTCCTTGGGAATGCAATTGTTGACCCAACGGCACCAGATGGAGTTGGCCCAGGTTGTTATAAAGCTCTTAATCGTCTTTTACGACATCCACGAGCAAAGTAAGAGTTGGTAGTATTCGTAGCCGCTACCACACAGCTTGAAGACACTTATATAGGTACTAAATATACTAATACTATGTATGTCTTTATGTTGTATATCTTTCCGTGTGGTGACGGAGTAAGAATACCACCCCCTATCTTACCATCTTACCCGTGGGTGATTGTAAGAGCCGAGTAAGGGATATATAATGCATATAACATCTATGCAAGAGAAGGAAAACTCGACACAAAACTCTATACCAACACGTCTCACCAGCGTGGTATGATAGGTAAATTTCCCTTTCATTATGGAGGAGGCTCGAGCCCAACAGAGGGATATATATGAGCTGAGATGATGATGATTCATTCTACAGTTCATTTATTTCTAATTTAACAGCTAAACTAGTAAGTGTGCACTTGTAAGGATGTAAATTTATTTGCTCACTCTCTGCGAATTAGTATTACGTTAAGTCATAGGATACCTGGAACAAAATGAATTTAGTTAAAATTAAGGTTTCTTTACTGTTAAACATATTGGCATTGCTTACCGTACCTAATTAAACAGGGATACGCTTCACTTGTTAGGTTAAAATAATTTTAAAATAGTAATATGTGTTTAAGCATGCTTCGAATTCTTGCGAAGATATGAGGAGTAATTACGATTTTGCATATTTACTTTATTGATAACCAAGGAGGTACGTATTAATATAATTAATAGTTTGTAAGCAGCTACCCTGTAAAGGTTTTCGTGGGTTACGATAAATCAGAAGGCGTTCTCGGCGCAGTAACTTCTTTTGACAGGCTGTGGTTTGGATACACTTCAAACAAACCGTCCGGAATGAGGGAACGGCGGTATATGGACCCATAACCTGCCGTATTTAAGAGTGATTATCGCTTACGTTTCCGCAGGTAGACCGCCACGTGGGTTATCCAATCTTAAAGCGCTTGGGCGTCGCGCTCACGCGGTCTAATTCTTTGCGGGTGAGGGACTAATTCCCGGTCCATTCAACAGTGACTTCAACTAAGGCGGAATGAAGTGTACAGGTATTTGCAGCTTCGCCGTCAGACACGCTAGAGGCGGAACATGTCGGGGTTCTCTGATTAGTTCCGCCGCTTCCTCCCAAGTAGGTAGATGTAGAACTTTAGTCACCGAGCTGTTTTTGAATATTTTTCTTATACGTTGGCCTTATATTGCTATTTGTGCATGTAGAGATATATAATATATATGTATTTATATATAAATAGACATAGATTGTGGTGTGGTAGCGGCTACGAATACTACCAACCCTTATATGGGCCACCCAAGGAGGGTTGACGTCAGGCAGGGGCCAGTCATTAAACTATTGCCCATAACTTTTGCATTATGTACGATGGAAGAGGAGTATATATTGCGTCAACCCCAAGTAATTGGGATAAGATCGGGATAGTTAAATGTTGAGGCATGGAAGAAAAAGTAAATTAGGTACTCTCATCCTTGATAATCTTCATATAATACCTCGTATTGATCAATTTTGTTAAGTACAGCTCTGCTCGCTATTGGTTTTCTCAGCGATTATTAATATAATTCATTAAGATTAGATCTATGTTATGAATACTTAAGATATATATAACAGCTTTGTAGATAAATAGCTGTCGGAATGACAAGTATTAACTATTGAAAAGTAGATGTGTCCGATTGTGTCATACAAGTCATAGTTTCACTCGTTCGCCATTCTTGTCATAGTTTTAATCGTTGAGCATTCTCGTCTTTGTTTTTAAAAATCATCGTACAAGTTTACATCCATATTATAACAAAAAAGAAAATGTACTTATATATTTTACTGAAATGTAGGTTATGTCTACAAGTATTTTGTGTAATTATGTATTACTAGCTTCTGCCCGCGGCTTCGCCCGCGTAAAAGGTTACTTTCCTAAAGTTTTTCATCTCCTATTTTTATTTTACCCCTTAAGCGTAATTTTTTTAAAAAAAGTTAATGTCATATTTATTTACATCTAATCAATAGCCTTAAAATAAGTTTCAAGCTTCTGGCTTTAAAAATGACGATACTTCCTTACAGCTTTTCATCCCTCTTTACAACTTTTCATCCCCCTTTACAACTTTTTTGCAAGTAAAAAGTAGCCTGTCTGTAGTATGTCCTTTATCAGGCTCTAGACTACCTGTGTACCAAGTTTCATTTAGATCCGTTCAGTAGTTTTGGCGTGAAAGAGCGACAGACAGACAGAGTTACTTTCGCATTTATAATATTAGTAAGGATTATTGTAAGTGTATTACTTGTTTTATATACTTACTAGCTGACCCGTGCCCACTTCGTTGGGCTGTAAACATTTTTACTTGTGATGAAATTATGACTGTCATTCAGTTAGTAGGTACTTTTCCTTGGTGATAAAGCAATAGAAAAATCGTCTAATATCACTCAATAGATTATGACATGGTCGCGGGTCCATATCTATGTCGTATTGTCTCTTTAGCCATTCGAGGATTTCGTTTAGATTGACATTTTTAAACTCGTAATATCTTTTGAATGCAATGGCCGACTTTAATAATTCAAAGAGTGATTTCCAGGTACTGAAACAGTCTTAAATGATAAATAATTTATTTGGATAAGGATTAATAAAAAGACATGAATAACGTAGTCTTTTAGACATGGTGTAGTTTTTGTTGACATTTTTTCAAAAAAGTAGTTATACTGACATAACTACAATAGTTAGATATATGATACCGCAAAGTTTTTTGTAGATATTGATATGTTCATTAATATTGTAGAACATTTTTTCGTGCTACTATTCATAGTTTCTGCAGCACATACGATCAAAGACATTTTATAGCAAGCTTTTTATATCTTGGTTTACATTATTGAAGTTTTAGTAAGAACCTGCATTTTTTTTTATAAAATATATAGTCTATGTCACTCACAAATGACGTGGCTTTCTATTGGTAAAAGAATTTTCAAAATCGATTTAGTAATCCAGAGAGTAATCTCTGGGGGTAACCCTTACAACGTCACAAACTCACAAACTTTACCTCTTTATAATATTAGTATAGATATATGGTCAATATATAAAACGTGTTTATATAACTACAAATTTTAACAAGAACGCTATAGATTTTAATATGTATTATTGGAACGAAGTTCCTTATCGCGCGTTGTGAAAGGGGGCTAGACGGAAAAAATTCTTACGAAAAGTTGTCACGACACTTTTTGCTATAGTAAGCTATTGTAAGCTGTGCGGCGTCGCTCGTCGGCTCTCTTATAGAAAGCAAGCCAGATATTTTCATTTCTATTTCGCATTGAACAGTGTGGTGTCGCGACGATTTTTTTTATAGATAGAGTGATTCAAGAGGAAGGTTTATATGTATAATATATGCATAATGTACTAGAGAAACACTGATAATTTTAGAGGTTTCTAATGTGATGTCGTAAATAAACACATTATTTTGCGCTTACATTGCAAACGCTGGCTGAACCCTACGAAATAGATCAAAATAAAGTACTACAGTATTATACAACTTAAAAAGGCCTACAAAAAAGTCCGCGATGGTATATATCTATCTCTTAAGGATAACATACTATATCCATTTTAATACTTTAAAAAATGTTCTATTATAAAACGGTAATTGAAAAGCTATTTACACAAATACTGTATTAATCCTTATCATTTTAAATACATTAGTTGGCTTGAGCATTTCATGAAGATATTTTTTTTCCTTCAGACCATGCAAATTAAATCAATACCTTAAGAGATATAGCAAAATCAAAATAATGCGCAACGAAATTATTTTCGCCCGTGACCGGGCCGCGTGGCCGGCTCGCGTTCGAGCTCGGGGCCCAAAAGTTTTGGTAGTCTAGTGGAATTGTATATCCTATTATTAATATTATAAACGTGAAAGTTTGTAATAATGTATGGATGTGAACATGTTTGTTGCTCTTTCACGTAAAAACTACTGAATGGATTTTGATGAAATTTATAGTAATATAGCTTGCACATCAGAATAACACATAGGCTATAATTTATAAAGATATTATGCAAATTGGCTAAAATATAACGATAAAAATCGCTTAAGGCAGGAAAAAATTATATAATTAAAATAGAACTTCGTTCCATCCGGGTGTCCCTTGACACCTCCGGTTTTTTTTTTTTTATAGTTATTAACCTCGCAATATCTTTCATCACTATATGTCTCCTATACGTGATTTAAAAGAGTCCAAGTTAAATACACCACACCTAGTAAAATAAAAAGAGACAACCAATGATTTATTGTCGAATATTTTTTTTATGACGTTGGAAAATATATCCTTTTTAAATCTCTATGATAAACTTATATGTTAAATAGTAGTTTTGTTACCTAGGTAGTTAAAACAAAATATTAATTTTCGTTGTGATGACGAAGTAAGAATATAGTTTGCCACCTGTTTAATTATCTGTGAGTGTTGTACAAGACCCGTTTTCCGTGTGGTGACGGAGTAAGAATACAATTCACCACCCTCTATCTTACCCGTGGATGATCGTACGAGACGACTAAGGGATATAAAACGCATATAGATGTTCTATGCAAGTAAAGGAAAACTCGAAACAAAACCCTATACCAACACGTCTGACCAGCGTGGTATAGTAGGTCAATTAACCTTCGAGGAGGCCTGAGCCCAACAGTGGGACGTATATGGGCTGAGATGATGATGATGTTGTAAAAGACGACTAAAGGACATGTCGATAACATTTAAGCAAGAGAAGGTAAACTCGTAATAAAATCCTATATCAATCCGTCTGAATAGCTTGGTATAGTAAATCAATTTCCCTCACATGGAGGAGGAGGCCCCAAGCTTATCAGTGGGACGTATGTGAGCTGAGATAAGATGAATTGTTATTAATTTAGAACTAACTATACAAAAACAAAAAAATACAAATGTATTTTTTTGGCTTTTTTAATTCAAACATTAAAATGTGATTCTATTTATTACTATATTCATTATTATGCTACTAGCATACTGTCATTATTTACTTTTTCTTCTTCTCTTGATTGTGGATGTGGTCTCGCCCCGCCAAATCGGTACGGGGTGACCGAAGAGGCGGCGCGTGACCCCATAGACCTACCAGGCAAAACTCCTCTCTTCGCCGTGCGAGCGAACCACCGGCACCCGATCTTTGTCTTCGGTGGCCGTCATTATTTACCTAAGGATCTTTGGTCGGTGTTAGCGTTATTGGGTTCGTTCTTCGGGCAATTCTCAGTGCCAAAAGAAAATCAGTAGTTATTAAATGTATAAATATGGTTGGTAGACGGTACAATACGTACAATAAGCTGGGTTTCATCAGCTTCTGAATTACATTAAAAGTAGATATGAAATGACGATACACTACTTGCCTTTTTTTTATTAGCGGCGGCCATAGCCGTGATCACACCCCGCTAAACTCGTCTTGCCCCGCAATGTATCTCTCCACGCGACTTTTGCGAGTGGGCCACCGGTACCCGATCTTTGTTTCCAGTGGCTCTCCTACATATACACCTCTTGCCTAATATTTCGCCGGGCATAAATATGTATCAATAAAAAACAATTTAACCTCGTAAAAATGCATATGATGACGGAGTTAAAATAGGTTTCACTTGGCAATGATTACTATGAAAAGAAAATTCAAAATAAAACCCGTCTGTTCAGAATTATATATTAGGTTATTTTCTTCTCATTCTCGAGGCATGTGTGTATATAGACTCCAAGTAAAGAAAAACAAGAACATTAATAACATTTTTCAATAATGCTTTGCAATAAACATTGTTTTAGATTTAAATCTGAATAATGAGTTTATAAATAAATTTATTTAAATGGTTGAATGCAACGTCTAATGCCCTTTGAAAACCACTAAGGTTATTCAGAATATCAAGCTTTTAGTTTAAATAAATGAAAATGAAATAGCTCCACAGTAAATAAGAATTATCTGTGAAGATGACAATAGAAACTTCGCAGTATAATTTACTCAAATATTACAAACTAAATGAATATTTCAGTTTGAAGTTAATGAAAGTAATCCGAAGAGTATTTAATGAATTGTGAAAGGTTATTCAATCAGGGTAAATAAATATAATTTACCCCTGATTTTAATAAATGTCTTGTTTAGACGTTCATCATCATTATCATCAGACATTTAACGTCATTTAGTGACAATTAAAAATATTTTATATAAAGACAACTAAAGACATATAAAGACTGTATAAAAATATTTATAGGCCGTTGATCAAAGTGATATGTATTCATATAATAATTATTTAATATATTGCGTAACTATTTTAAATAATAAAAAAAAACTAATTGCGAACGAAAAATATTAAAAATATAAAGATTGGGACGGATTTGAAATAGATGTGGGTTCGAATCCTGTGAATGTGGCTGTAATATTTCGTTGGTAAATTTATTTAAATTAAATGCCACCAAAAATCAAAATACATAAATGCGACGATTTGTTTTGCTTATCATTTGCTAGCTATATGTTTATATATCTTAATATTGCTGTGTGGTAGCGGCTACGAATACTACCAACCCTTACTTTGCTCGTGGATGTCGTAAAAGACGATTAAGAGCCTTATAACGACCTGGGTCAACTCCATTTGATGCCGTTTGGTCGACAATTACATTCCCAAGGAGGGTTGACGTCTGGCACGCGGCTAGTCATAGAACTATTGCCAATAACTTTTATAATATGTACCTACTATGGAAGAGGAGTGCATATTGTGACGACCCTGGTTAAATGGGATAAGAGTAGGAGAATGATGATGTTTATATATCTTAAACACGTATTAGTATAGTAAAATCTTACCGTGTTTAACATCATGAGTTAATTTACTTCGCAGCAATATTCATTATCGTCTCAGGCTATTAACGTTCCATTGTTGGGCTCGAGCCTCTTTCCAAAGGGAGGGAAATTGACCTACTATACCAGGCTGATTAAACGGATTGGTATAAACCCTACATGTGTTATCTGCTTGTTCTTTAGTATTATTTCACGTTCGCCCTATATAACGATAATCCGACAAGGCTTCTCAAACACTGCATCCTTGAATACCGATACGCTGATTCACATACTCGTGACAAGATTATCGCGTATCCCTATCATCGCTTATGTATGAGTAAATAAAATTATAGTCTAATTATCACAATGCGTCGTCACTCTATCTCTGTAGAAATAGTCCTCTTTATTTTATGTATCTGCCAGACAATTATTTCATTCATACTATGAAGGAGGGTCAAAATTAATTTATCCATCTGTATATTTATCTACGTCAATGTTGGACATAGGCCTTCCGAAAGGGGTATAATGCCACATGTGGTGTATGCAAATGTTTATTAAGCGGATTGGTGGTAGCAGTTGGTATTCATCATCATTTTCCTACTCTTATCCCAATTACTTGGGGTCGATGCAATATGTACTCTTCTTTCATAGTACATATTGTAGAAGTTATTGGCAATAGTTTTATGACCGGCTGCCTGCCTGACGTCAACACTCCTTGGGAATGTAATTGTTGACCAAATGGCATCAGGTGGAGTTGGCCCAGGTCGCTATAAGGCTCTTAGTCGTCTTTTACAACATCCGCGAAGTAAGGGTTGGTAGTATTCGTACCCACTACCACACAGCATTAATATTATTTTTTATCTATACATATAATAAAAATGTAACTGGTCGCTGTCTGTACATGGAAGATATATGAAAAAAAAATATTACTGGGACCTTTATCAACACTAATAGAACACAAAACAATAATTTTTAAATTTTTTGTCTGTTTATCTGTTTGTCTGTGTGTTTGTGCACGCTAATCTCAGAAACGGCTTATCCGCTTTAGACGCGGTTTTCACTAATATATTGTGGTAAACTTCACTTAACATTTAGGCTTTATTTTATGTCAATTGATTTATAAAAAAAAGTTATGTCAATTTAAAAAATGTTCAGAGAAAAAAATCTTTATCGATTTTTTTTCAAATTACGTAGAAATTATCTTTAGTAAAAATAAATAAACACGTGTTTCAGCATTTGTTGATTTTCACCTTCTGGGGGTGTAAATTAGGACTGCAAAGCGGGTTAGACGACTCATTAAATCATTAGCGCCAAGCCGATATTATTGAAGCTGGCAACTTGAAATGTTGACTGTCGTTTCTTTATATGTCGTAGAGATTCACTAAGAAAGAATTTTACGAAATTATACCCCTAAGGGGGTGGAGCAGAGTGGCAAAGTTTGTATGAAAAGAAAAAATCTTTATTGATTCTTTTCAAATTACGAGTCGAATCAAATATTCTAGGGTAATATCCGGCATTTGTCAATTTTCACCCTCTGGTTGTGTAAATTAGGCCTGTGAAGCGGGTTGAACGACTCATGGTAATGAGTCGTTCAAACGTTTGGCGGTAGCCAAGCCGAAACTATTAAAGCTAGAAACATTAAATTTTGAAGCACGTTTTTATTTATGACATAGAGATTCAATATGAAAGGATTTTATGAACTCCGCCCATAAGGGGGTGTAACAAAGCGGCAAAGTGTGTATGGGTAGAAAATTTCTTTATCGATTCTTTTCAAATTACGTACAAATATTCATCGGTAAAAATAAATAAACACGTGTTTCTCTCTCCCTCTCCATCAACCCCGCACCAGTGCCGTTGTGGCGACCAGTTCCGGCGTGAGAGCTCACACGATACACATAGTAGACGACAATAGGTTCTTGCCTAATAGTTTAAGATACAGGTTAAGTTTAGCTTCAAAAATGTTCACTCTATAACTGAAATAATAAATCATATCTAACGAGGTCGCAACTCTGCTGGTGAAACAAAACAGTCAAATAAAGGGTGGCGATAATTATATTTTTATCCCATGGTCATACCGTAAATAGTATATTAATGGCAATATAATTTGTAGAATTAATAGAACTTTGAACCACCTTTTTCTTTAGTGACCGGCTATGGTATATAGACACACGCGCGCCGTACACGTACATCTACGTTGTGCGGGCGGGCCACCGTAACCGGGTATCATCTCGAGTCAAAGCCCTCATGCAGTGAACCTAAATACAGGTACTCACGCTTGCGCCGCCCAAAGCACCGACTGTAGAGCGTGTCAACGTAGAGTATTTTCTCTCGGACCCACCCTATTGCCTAATTCCGTTAGACAACTAACTCGCAGAATCAACACCTCAACGCATCCCAGTTTCTGACGCTGTTGATTATTATCCTAGCGATAAACCTTCAACACCTTGCATTGCTTTTTCTATTTAACTCTGTCAGAGATGACTTCTGCGTGGACGAAGTCGCGGGCAAAAGCTAGTATACAAATAAATTCTTTTACAAACTTTCCTGATATTTCTACACATTAGGAACAATAACAATATTGATATGAGACTATAATAAATGACAATATTTTTTCAATAGGTTTTATTTTTTTATTGTTTAAGTCATCATGAACTTAGTCTAAATTACCCCTGACTTGATCAGGGACCTAAATTAGTTGTGATAATTTAGGTCCCTGAGATAAGAGTAGGCAAACAAGGGTTGGTAGTATTCGAAGCCGCTACCACACAGCTTATTATAGTAACACGGTTGGTATTATAGTTAAGTTATTGCGCTATTGCACTACTCCCAATCTCCCATTGGTAGTCTCTCAGGTCCAGTTGATTCTTACAACGTTCAAATAAACCCTTTACTTTTTATTGTATTTTTAATCCACTAAATGGCAAATGTCTTCAACATTAGTTAGCTAAGGGTCTCAAGAAGAAGATATGTTACAACCTTTAAATAAGTGAAAGCAATTATAATATAATAAATAATATTTGACATTTAGGATTAGAAATTAAAGTTTCTATGTTCAGGTAATGCGCAGTTACGTATAAAAGAGGACATATAGAGGTCGAGCGCTTGTCCTATCTGACCCTGCGTCTACAGCGCATTATGTACGAATCGACTTAATCATTTACAACTTCAACATTTAATGTTTTATATACAGATTCAGATTTAATTTATTTTTCAGTTATAAAAAAGTTATTTATTTGTAAATATGGCACAGATAAACATTACGTAAGTAGTTTTCTAATATTGTTGTACATATATGTCCTTGGCAGGAATGCTATTGCAACGCTTGACAGAGAAGTAATACTAAAAACCGGCTGCGGCTAACCTAACCTAACCCAATGTGGACATTGATAATCTTATAGAGAATCTTCACAGTCTATGCTTTAATACGGGTTTAAAATAACCTACATAGAGTAAAATCCTGACATACTTACAGTATCAGTGTAGAAAATACAATGTCACAATTTCATTTCATCTCTGGGGTATCGTAAAATACAGCTAAGGATAGTCAACTAGATTATTTTACTACAAGGTAAATTATCAGTATACAGTAAAGGCTCTTTATTCGCGGGGTATGTGTTCCATAAATATGCCGCGAATACAGAAACCGTGAATATGGAACGTTAATTTATATGGGATTATAGGGGATACGTTCCTAGGTGACAAAATAAAAAACAAAAATATATGAAAAATCTATTTAATTGAAGTTTTTAAACATTTCGATTATAATTATCTTAAAGCTTCCTAAGCCATAATTAAATATATAATATTAATAATTAATCAAAATGTTTAAAAACCATTGTTTAAATGGTTTGAAGAATTTTGTAATTTTTCTTGTGTGAGTTTTTAAAATTGAAGGAGCCTTCAATTCAGACTGATACGAGCAGTCGCATCAGCAATTTGCCTATTAAAAATAAGACTTCGTAGGCAAAATTATACTACTACTATATTATTACTATATTTGACGGCATTTACAAAGGATATTGGGTTGGATACCTATTAGTATCCTTTTATTTTTATGTATGTACTTATTAGATCCGCGAATAAAGAAATTTTTAGCTGCGAATATAGGAATTGAGTCGCATTTTTTTAATCCGCGAATAGTGAAAACGCGAATGAAGGAAGCGCGAAAAATGAGCTTTTACTGTACTTTATACAAACATGTGTCGTCACATAGTTTAATAGCATTTAGTTACGAATATAATGGTCACTATTCTGTCCTGTACTAAGCCGTGTATTTACGCTATTAAAAAAAAACTATTAAAGGATGAAATCAGTTAACATTACTGTAAGAGAAGTTTAGACTCTGAATAAAACCCTACATTAATCTATTTGGCCAGCGTGATACAATAGATTAATTTCTCTTATCTGGAGGAGATCCTTCTAAAAAGTAGAACGTATATGGGTTTAGAAGAAAATATTCAGTTGGAATATCTTTGTTTAGTAAGCAATAGACAAATATTTCATTGCCAATTAGAAATAAGATCGATATTAATCTAAAATGACTTTAAATTGGCGAAACACTATATCAGAAGTATGAAATTATGTTAGACTCTGTCTGCGTGGAAAAGTCTGGTGGAGCAGTTCAGGCAGGACAGTCTTACGCTGATTTAATCAAATGTCTCGGCGCACGAGGCAGCGCAAGCGGGATATAGAAAGAGAACGTCCGATGCTGCCACGGGTAATGGACAACAAAGCCTAACTGCTGTAATATTATAAGTTCGCTCAAAAGAGAGATGGCACTGTGATTCATGGAACACACACTTTGCGTCTCGGCAGCAAAAAAGCAAAAGTAAATTTTACAGAGTGCATGTCCGATTTGTATGTTTGACGTAAAAATTCACAGATTTTTCAAAGCGCTATACATAATGAGAGACTAAATATCTACTAAAAAGGAAAGCAAAGCGTAGCTGTGGTCCTTACGCTGCCTATGTACTGAGGGTCGCTTATTCCTTACTTCATGAATTGTAATAGTATAAAATGTATTGTTATGTAAACAACTTTTCGGATAAAAGCCGTAAGATTATAATTAAATACGTTATAAATAAAAAAAATAATGGAGCAGTTAGAACTTATTTGTTCTAGCAATGTCACAATTAACATAGTAGTAACACTCAAGGACAGAAAACAAAAACTAAACTTTTACTATCATCAAACATTGTATTAACATGTCAAAAGAATCGACTCATTCAGCCTATTTGTAAATAAAACAAAATTTGTGAAAAGACAAACTTCATGTCAATTAGTAAATTTATAGAGCGGTCAATTATACTTATAAAATTTTATAGTACGTCGTTTCTGCATTTCGGTATTATTACAGAAACTCAAGCTTGTTTTATTCACGTATCTGTTATTATTTACATATGTATATAAATTATTTTTCCCAACGTAAATCGACACTGAAGTAGGAAAACCACATTGTAAACAAGAGAACGCAACAAGTCGAGCGGGTTACGTTCTACGGCCCCTTTTCGCATCCCTCTCATTCATAATAACATCCTTATAGCATCTTCATATGTCTATATGTTGATGTTTTGAACAAATTCTTCACAATAAATTTAAGTAAGCGTCTTAAATAATATTTTTGAGACTACCTGGCTTTAAGTTAAAAGTATTTATAATTATTCTTTATAATCGTAACTATTTATCTGCAAGACGCAATTGTATACCGTAGAATAGGTAACTATATACAACGTGGTATTATTACGCCGTATCATAAGGTTGCACGCAAAATCAAACGAGTGTTGTACCATTAATCGGCGTGGCGGCATACTGTGTCAGTGGGCCGTCGGCGATGTGTTGCAGGTACTGATTTTCCGTTGCATGCAATGGTGGTAAATCAGCGATCATCGTGTCAAAGGATTTGTTTTGATGTCGAGCGAAACAGCCGCGTGGCGTTATGCCGCAGCGCGCACTTACAACTGGCGCGCAATTTGTTAGAATGGAACGGGACGAGGAGTACGCATGCGCTAACAGAAACGCGGGAAGCGTTTCTAGAAACTACTTCCGCAAATATGCGTCATAGAAAGATGATATCCGCTTTTGATTTTTTATTGATAGTCAGTAGTTTGTCAAACAATTAATATAGGTATAACCACTAGTGGATGTTTCTTAAAAAAGGATTCAAAGAGTTATTGATGTTACTTCTTTCACTGTTAAAGCAAAAATTTAATTCAATACTCCTTTAACTTTATAACATCAGAGGTCTGTTCCGTGGAGGTTGTTGAGACTTCTGGGTGGTGTAGTTAATTGGTTTGATTACTTGTTATACAATAACACACAGTACAGGATGTATACAGTATATATATTATATATTTCAAAGCGCTGGGACTACGTTGTTGACAATTTTCTGTCAACAGCCCGGTACGTCCGGGGTAGTACCCCACTCTCGCAGAAAATCAGCAGTGGCAATGTGCTGATGCGCTTCGTTCGGTGAGCGAGATAGCCGGAAGTCTAACTTTATGGATAGGTTTGATATTTTCATTGGTAGGCAGCATATTGGTAACTGTGCCCCTGGTATAGCAAAAGTCCACGGGCAGCAGTAACACTTACCATCAGGTGTGCTGCTTGCTCGTTAGCCACCGAGAGCAATAAAAAAAAATACAGATGATGTTTTGGAAGAGGCAGTTATGGTACCTAAAGTATCCTGTGTTATGTGGTTATATGTAGCAAGGAATTATACTTTAGAATGAGAATGTATAACCAATGAACAATGTTAAATAAATAATCTGTTACCTTTATGTTTATAACTATAATTTAAATATTAATAATACCCACAACTCTATCACGGTTAACATTCGTTTATTTATACCACTACACCAATAGCAGAAAGTAATGGCATATGGAAGAAAGTTTTATGTATATTTATTTCTTCGCCATACTTCGAAGTCATGTGGTGCCCTTCTCATCTCAGATCACATACGTCCCACTGTTGGGCTCAAACCTGCTCCATAATGAGAGGGCAATTGACATACTATACCACGCTGGTCAGACGTGTTGATATAGGGTTTAGTTACGAATTTCCCTTTTCTCGAATAGATGCTATATGCGTTTTATATCCCTTAGTCGTCTCGTACGATCACCCACGAGTAAGATAGGGGGTGGTGATTTGTATTCTTACTCCATCACCACACGGAATGTGGTGCCCTTACACAAGGATATCTCGGAAGTCATCCATACCTCCAAAGCCCTCTACACAATGGTTATAAGAGCCTTCAACGCGAAACTATAGGTACAAAATTACAAACGATGAGCTGAAAGTGGGGCAATATGAACAAAGAAACCAAATAGGCCAAAAACAATAAGAGTGCTAAAGTGTTTTGTATCGCATCCAGAATAAAAGAACGAAATTGAATCCAGTTGCAGACAGGTAGATGTCGTCTTTCCGAAAGTGTTCATCACTGAGTTGGATGATGTCTTCAAGCTCTTAAACTGGATTGGACACTGCATCAATATCAACGGCGAATACATCACTGACCTTCGATTTGCAGATGATATGTTGATATCTTGACAGAATCTCTGGTGGGCTTGGCACGAATTGGTCGATTCGACAACCGTTGAGGAAGGAAAGTTCTTAAGTGGCGACCATGAAACGAGTGATGTAGCGAGTACACTTAAATAGCAAGCAAAAATAATATATATGAAAATAAAATTTTATATATGTCATGACTTTATATAGTCTATACAAAACTTCTCCATGTGACGTAAAATAGTCTATGACCAGTGTGTAATTAACAGGCTTCCAATGATATCTGGCATGTTTGTGAAATTATGATACTACTTATCATTATTTTAGAAATAACGGATTAAATCTTAAAAGTAATTCAGTTTCTAGACGTCGATTTTCTGCGAATGTGATCCATCATCAATCCATCAGCCCGTACACGTCCACTGTTGGACATAGGCCTTCCCACAAGAATACCATCTGCAACGGTCCTGTGCCACCTGCATCCAACGGTTTCCTGTGACCTTGATGAGGTCATCAGTCCACCGAGTGGGGGGTCGTCCGATTCGTGGTCGCCACTCGAGAACCTTTCTTCCCCAACGGTTGTCGGTTCGTCGAGCGATGTGGCCTGCCCATTGCCACGTCAACGTGCTAATTCTTCGGGCTATGTCGGTTACACCCATTCTTCTACGGATTTCCGTATCGGACTTTATCATGTAGAGAAATACCGAGCATAGCTCTTTCCATAGCACGCTGAGCGACTTTGAGCCTTTTTATGAGACTGACCTTTTTAGATAGTCTCTAATCTCTCTCGTTTTAGTGCCGTAAGTCATCGCTGGTAACACACACTGGTTGCAAACCTTTGTTTTCATACACTGCGGAATATTAGACGAGAAGATCCTCCTAAGTTTCCCGAACGCTGCCCAGCCGAGTTGAATTCGTCGGCTGACCTCTTTCTCGAAATTGGATCTACCTAATTGGACTGTTTGTCCTAGGTAAACACAGTGATCGACAACTTCGAGAATCGCATTTCCAACCAGGACCGGTACAGAAATGACATGGGCATTAGACATGATTTTTGTCTTGTCCATGTTCATTTGCAGCCTTACTAGTTGGGAGACCTTGCTGAGGTCCTTAAGCATAGTGCCAAGGTCCTCTAGGGATTCTGCCATGACTACGATATCATCTGCGAATCAAAGGTGAGTGATGTATTCGCGTAGTCCACAAACGCTAGACACAGAGGCCGATTATACTCCTCGGCCTTCTGTATAATCTGGCGTAGCGTATGGATATGGTCTATGGTACTATAACCTTTTCGGAAACTGGCTTGTTCGAGCGGCTGGAAGTCGTCTAACTTACGCGCGAGTCGGTTCGTAATGACTCTTGAGAACAATTTGTACACGTGGCTCAGGAGTGAGATGGGTCTGTAATTCTTTAAGAGCGTTTTATCGCTCTTCTTGAAAAACAGCGCCACCACACTCCTGGTCCACGACTCTGGAACGTCGCCCCTGAAATTGACAGAATTAAACAGCTTCTGTAGGGCTTTTAAAACCAGCATGCCGTCTGCCCTCAGGAGCTCTGTGGTAATTCCGTCATCTCCCGGTGCCTTTCCGTTCTTTAATTGTTTTAGAGCCATTCTGATCTCGTACAAGCTGACGTCCGAGATTTCTTCAGTATAGTGCCGAGTTAGCTTGGATCTAGGGTCTTGGACCAAGCCGATAACAGGTTTCAGGGATGATTTGTATAACTGCCCATAGAACTTTTCGACCTCTCCCAAGATCTCACTCTGGGATGAAATGACAGTACCGTTATCGGTCTTCAGCTTAGTCATTTGGCTCTGCCCAACAGACAAATCTCGTGTGAACGCTTTGGAGCCTCGATTTCGCTCTATCGCCTCTTCAATACGCAGTGTATTAAATCGGCGAATATCGCGTCGCATAGATTTAAAAATTTGTCTATTAAGCTGCCTGAGTTCGGACCAATCGGCTGAAGACTGTACCGTCATTTCCTTTTTCCTCTCCATGAGTTGAAGAGTCTGGTCAGAATGCTTTTTTGTTCTAGTAGCGCGACGGGCCTTAAATAATTTTGACCCGACCGCGTGGACAGTTTCCACAAACCTGTTGTTCATATCGTTCGAAGATTCGCACTCTTCCAGGCATTGGAAGCGATTATGCAATTCGAGTTGAAAGCTATCGGGGTTCTGGTATTGGACAGGTGTAGGTCGGAGTGTAGACTTCATCAAGCGAGACCGCTCGACTTTCGTACAAAGATTCAATGTGCCTCGAACCTTCCGGTGATCATTCCCAGTTTTAATCCTGCTGATCACAGAGACAGCATTGAATATTTGTCGTTTGTCCGTTAAGATGAAGTCTATCTCATTTTTAGTGGATCCATCAGGGCTAATCCAGGTCCACTTCCTTTGTGGCTGCTTCTTGCAAATGCGATACTACCCTGGATATGCAGGAGAAATCTGTCAGTATCGTGGCTGTATTAAGTTACAAGCTTTTATTTAACTTGCATGTATGCATGTTTTTTCGAGTGCAATCTTCGAACTAAATTTTGTAGTAGATATCAAACCGATTGAGCTAAGTTTTGTATACACGTCCAGTTTGGATGACGATGCATGGTTAACTTTGGGATGTCATTCCAAATCCAACATGTACACCCAACTGGACTGGACTGGTTACTTCTAATGCTTTCCTACAATTTGAGTATAAAATGCTGGGTATAAAGAGCTTGTTAAGAAATCTTAAAATAACTAAAAAGTAAAAGAATAAATAAAAGTACAAAAGCTTTTTTAAAAAACAAGTTTTATTTAAATGCGCTAAGAATTTTTATACTATAATATTATAATGTCATTATTCAATTTATATGATATACTCGTAAAAGCTTGTCGCGAGAGATTTACTTGTGTAGATATACAACTAAATTAAATGACTTGATGTGAATGATTTTAACTATTAAAAGTTTTCAAACTAAATAAATAAGAGTACTTCAATCTTGCGACAAGCTTTTATTTCATATAGTGTAATGACGTTAATTTGATAGTAGAAGTTTTAAAGTAAAAAGGGTTTTCTTTTTAGAGCATTTAAATAAAAATCAACCGACATCGTACGTTTAATAGAGACTGTAGGTGGAGGCTCCCTTCAGCATGGATACCGGCACTCAATACTACCTCGACACACAAGGTTTTGTCTGGGATGGAGAGCGACGTGGTCAGCGTGGTATGTCAGGGTGATGGCACGCGGAGTGAGTTTGCTGTGAGACCATCAAATGCCCTCGGTAACGATCGGGACTCATCGGACGATTCCGCTGAAGACGCTCAAGAAGCAAGCAGTACCACCCCCCCCCCCCCCCCCCCGAAGCTGTGTCGCGGCGTGCTGCACGTTACGCCAGCCGCAGTGCGCGTCGGGGGCTCGCAGACGCAGCTGCGCACTCGCCCTGATGATGAGCATCGGACATGCTCGAAACCCGGGTCGACATAATCGACTCTAACACGTTAGTATTGCCGGAAATACAACTGTTTAATATGTGTCAAACTCACGATAATTTGAATACTAAAATTAACACGCTGTTATTAAATTATTTACATTTTTATATATTTGTATAAGGATGTAGGTACCGGGGGAGACCGAGACTGACCTATCTAGACCAGATTGGTCACGTACTGAAGGAAGGTGGAGTCAAGAGTCTGAAGATGTATAAACAACCTCAGTAACTAAAATAGTGATGGAAAACGGCTTTTTTAGTTTGATTTACTGACTTTGAAAAAATTGCTTTAATTTGTAGTGCTTTACTTCATCATCACTTATTAAAAATTATAAAATAAATAGTTTAAAATCTATATTTTATAACTGGATTTGTCATTTTTCATGTATAATATATTAATTGCATTGGAATGTTATTCTTTAATTTGTTTTAATTAAATTTTTCAGCTTACGATCACTGCGGGCACTATAATTTCTCACGTGCTTGTATAATCTTTGTCTCTTTTTACACGTGCAGTCTGTGGGTCCGCTATTCGCAGAAAGCAATTAGCGCCCTCCGTGCGCAGTACAATAACGCATTCAGGATGCTGCTGGGGCTGCCATGGCGCTGTAGGCATCGGGCATGTTTGCTGACGCCCGGGTGGATGGCTTCCATGCTATCATGCGCAAGCAGGCCGCCTCGATGCTAAGCCATGTCCGGGGCAGCACTAACAGTATCCTGAAGGTAGCGGGCCGATTTGACTGTCCCATTATGAGACATGCGATTGGCCTACATGTCAATTATAATTAATTTCGGACGTTTTCAAAGATTATTTATTTATTTATTTTTAATTTTATTTATCTTAAAATATTAACATTCCAAATTTGACATTGATATTAATATTTAACTTTATGCAATTTTATTAACTTTTATTCCTTTTATACTTTGACATTTTATTATACCTACTTAATCTTATTAATATTTGTAATTGACATGTAATAATACTGTTTTATTAATTAACCTAATAAGTAAGTAGAAACAGCAAAGAAACGTGTAATAGTTAAGTTTTTATATTTAAGTTAAGTTTTTATATATAAAAAAGAAATGAATTATTATAATATAAAAACGTATTAAAAAAGGTAACCATTTCGCTATCCATTTCACTCAAAACTAATTAAATAAACATTGGCAATAACTGGAAACTTTTTCTTGATTGCTATCGATTATTTGTGTAATTATAATGGCACAGAAATTCACATCGTTTCTCAATAACGACTTAAGTAGAGTACTAGGTCAAGGATGGCTTCTCGATCCCGGACTCAATTTCTTCAGTAACAAACTCTGCTTCATTATTAACTAGTTTCTAAGTTAAAATGTTGTTTGTTATATCGACAATTTATTGCTTAACTTGCTAATTGAGATTAATAAAACTAACATTGGTTTAACAGTTACTTTGGTACTAGTTAGTTTACTGGAACTCAATGTAAAGAATGACCTTTTTTATTCACTTTTTTTAATGACAGTGTAATGAGCTACGTGTATAATGTGATTTTAAATTGGGTGTTATGGTTTGATCTCAACCAGTTTAGACGTTAGGTATAACAGTAGAGCAGTATAACCGTACGTTCGTTTTTCCCTTTGAATGTGGACTATTGAGATCATGCGTATTCAATTACTTGTGTTTTTTAATTGCTGGTGGTGGCAAACGAACAAGCAGCGCATCTGATGGTAAGGGTTACTGCCGCCCATAGACCTTTGTAATACCAACGACATAATTAGGTCGCTGCCTACCAATACAAACCCCAAACCTACCATGTAGGGCTTCCAGCTCTCTCGCTCACCGAACGAAGCACTATAGCACATATCCATTACTCAGACGTCAATCTTCTGCGAGAGTGTGGTGCTATCCTGGACGGATCGGTCCGCGGCTGTAGACAGAGAACTGTGAACAGCGTGGTCCTGCTATTAAAATAAATTGTCTAAAATGTCATTTGAGTTATTCATAAATAGTTCAAACCTTTCTTAAATCCTCAAAACGATCAAATAATAATGTGCTGTTGATAACTGCGAATTTGATTTTTGTTTAATTCCTTATGGTAGCCAACGAGGAAGTAGTATAGCTAATGATAAGTATTACTACCGCCATGCACCTTTGCTATACCAGAGGTATAGCTAGGCCGCTGTCTACCAATGAAAACCCCAAACTCACTCAGAATGTTGGTCTGCTGACCAACTCGCTCACTAAATGAAGCGCAACAGCCCATTGCCACTGCTCAGGCGTCGATTTTCGGAGCAAGTGTGGTTACTACCCCGTTCGGCCTGCGGCTGTAGACAGAAGACTGTCAAGCTATCATTACTAAAAATTTTTTTTATTAGCTGACAGAGTCCATAAATAATAGCCTTTTCTAATATTGTTACATAAGTTAACAACGTAAAAGTGTTATATATATATATAAACTTCCATTTATCTATACGTACATATGTATATAATTACACCGAGTAGGTGGCATTTGGAGGGTGCATTCATCCACCACTACAGAGAGACATTGCGTTAATGCGCAATACTCGAAGCTTAAAACTAAGAAGGAATTGAATTATAGGATGTTTTTATTTTTTTTTAAATCTTCCTTATATTTTAAGTATTAGTAAGTAAGAAGAGCTCAATGTTGAATGATAATAAATAAAAACGATGTGAAAATGTAAAATAAAAAACAGATAGACGTAATCACAACAAACTACGACACACCATGTCTCGAAGGGACACTAACTCACG
This sequence comes from Lymantria monacha, assembly GCA_905163515.2. NCBI lineage: Eukaryota > Metazoa > Arthropoda > Insecta > Lepidoptera > Erebidae > Lymantria > Lymantria monacha. The sequence continues at coordinate 17,196,821 of LR991094.1, read as the reverse complement.
ATGATATCTATATTACAAAGCATAACCAAGGGCAGTTTTTCACAATCTCCTTTAGATTATGTCTTGAATCTTAAAGGTCGCTTTCCATGACCGAGATCACTGATATTACCCTAATATAAGTGTAGTGGATGTTTTACGAGGCATTGAGCGCTACGTCCACGAAGATAATTTGCGTGGACCTGTGATAAAATCGCCGGGTCCTTATTTAGGGCGGTGCGGACAAGAACATCTATTGTGCTGTTTAAGCGATGCTTAAGTGGTGTTTAGGGTGAGTGCACATGTATAGATAAGGCAAATATTAATAAGAAGTTTAAAATTTTGAAATCTTTTGTAGCCAAGTTGAAGGTGTTTTAAAGTTACAAAATAATACATATGTGCGAATACCTTACCTTCATTTTGTTGAGAGTACAGATATCGCACATTAATTAAAAATTGTTTGGCTAAAAGTATACGTCTTAGGTTGAACATTGTAAAAATGCTATTTACGAAATTTCTTTGTGGCGCCTGATGTATTGCTAAGTTTTATATATTGAAAAAATTGATTGAGTTTAGTTTCTTAAATAATGGATAATAACATAGTTAAAATAAATTGATATCATTCCGTTCAGTAAATATTAACATATTAATAGTTAATGCATCGTCGGCTGAAGACTTACAGGCGATGGTAACTACTATGCATGATGCTTTTGAAAGAAAAGGTATGAAAATAAATGTAAGTAAGACGAAAGTAATGGTCTTTGAAAAGGATAAAGGTATGACGGAATGTAATATTTTTATAAATGGTGAGGGATTGGAACAGGTGAAAGAATTTGTCTACTTGGGAGTACTATTTACTAGTGATGGTAAAAATAATGATGATGTTGAAAGAAGAGTGAATGCTGGTAATAAAGTGAATGGAGCACTTTTATGAAGAGTAGGAATGTATCTAAAAAGGCACGCCTAGCTGTACATAAGGGAGTATTAGTGCCCACTCTCATGTATGGCAGTGAAAGTTGGATTTGGCAGGGAAGACATGAAAGTAGAATAAATGCTGTAGAGATGAGAGCTCTTCGTAGTATGTGTGGTGTAAGTATGAAAGATAAAATTAGGAATAGTGTTATAAGAGAGCGCTGTGGTGTGAATGAAGAAGTAGTGACAAAGATAAAAAAGGGTATGCTGAGGTGGTTTGGACACGTGGAAAGAATGAGTGAAGAAAGGTTGACTAAACAAGTATACAAAGCGAGTGTGAGTGGGACGACTACAAGGGGAAGACCACGTCGTACTTTCCTGGATCAAATTGAAGATGTGTTAGTGAAAGGTCAGATTAAGAGTACGCGTAATCGTAGAGCATGCATGAAGACTGTGATGAGCGTGAATGAAGCGTTGGAGGTATGTCAGGACCGTGGTTTGTGGCAATCCGTAGTCTCTGTCTACCCTTCTGGGAAACAGGCGTGAGGCTATGTATGTATATATGTAATAGTTAATATCTAAAATATAAATTACAATAATTAATACCACTTACTAACATAATTATTTAAAATAAAACTATTATTACAGATTCTATCGCATTTTTATTATTTTATTTTTAATTGCCTGACGTTTTGAACACTTTACAGCGTTCACGGTCACGTGGCCATTAATGAACATTGTAAAGTGTTCGAAAGGTCTGGCAATTAAAAAATCAAATACAAAGGCGATAGAATCCGTAAAATAGTTTTATTTGAAATTTGTAATAATCGCGTAAACATCGGAAAGCTTAATATGGTAGTGCTGATTGAGATGTCTCATTTTTGGATCGGATATCATTAAATAAGAAAATAATGGAATGCTGCCGTTTGGTCAACAATTACAGTCTGGCGGGCGGCCGGTCGTGGAACTATTGCCAATAACTTTTACATTATGTACTATGAAAGAATAGTACATATTATATCGACCCCAAGTAATTGGTATAAGAGTAGGAGAATGATGAATCTGAGGAATAAACACTTATTTAAAACGATTTAATGATGTAGTTAATAATATACATACCTGAGTATCAGACACCACAATCAAAGATTGAAATCAGGTCGGCAACTTACCTGTAAGAAATAGAATATTTTACTTAAACGGGTCTTACAAATCGAAGTTAACGAACTGTAAATGACAATTGCTATAAAAATAAATCGGTATATAATAAAAAAACATTGTTTTAACTATCGATTTGAGCCATAGGTATCATCTGTTATGGAAATATTTGGTTTTATTTTCCAATGGCAAAACGAAACAGACGGTTCAAAGCAAAACGCTTAATTGAAAAATGCTCGTCGTTTTTAATTTATTTTTGTTTACATTGTTTATCTATGAACGTTACGTATGTTTTTTCAATTGGCCAATGATAAATGTTAAAGGTAATAAATATGTGTTTAGGATTTTTAAGCGATATACATATACGAAATATGTTTTATATTATTTATATTATGCTAATAAAGATAGAATTGATTGAATTTGGTGATACATGGCGAAAAGTTTTTGGTGGCAGGTTCTGGTATACTCACACCCCGCCCAATCGACACCCAATAAGCGCGATGTGAAAGAATCACCGGTAGCAGGTCGTCGGTGCCAGTCGGTGGTCTCTCAGGCTGGTTACTCTTTCTGATTCTATCTCGATTTAACATATCGGCAGCTTTCGCCATCGGGTGCATCCTCCTCACGCGGGGAGGCTCCACTACTCGTGGAGGAATAATTCCCAGTCCGACACCAGCGGCATCGGTTACGTTGATTTCAGGCACTCAGTATCTACTGGCACCTACGCCACCTGCTGCAACAGCGGCAGAACGTGTCACTGTAGAGTTCCTCCCGAACTCGCACCGTCACTTCCTTCCGCGAGATTTTTTTTTTTTTTTTTTATTTTTTTTTTTGCTTATGGCAGCAAACGAGCAGACAGCACACCTGATGGTAAGTGTCACTGCCGCCCATGGACCTTTGCCAATGGTATAGCTAGGCCGCTGCCTACCAATACAACCCTGAACCCACCCCAGTTAGGCTTCCGGCTCTCTCGCTCACCGAACGAAGCGCAATAGCACATTGCTATTACTCAGACGTCGATCTTCTGCGAGAGTGTGGTACTACCCCGGGTGGACCGGCCCGCGGCTGTAGACAGAGAACTGTCCACAGCGTGGTCCTACCACAATAAAAATGCCTGCCTGAGATGACTGCCTCGCAGAAGGTGGTGGATGCATCTCAGTACCTAACGCTGGCGACCATCGCTTACATAACAGCGGGTAGCGTGAAGTTGGCACCGATAATAGCGGCGAGATTAGAGCACGGCTGAGCTTAGGTCATGCAGAGCTCGAACGACCATGTGCAGTTACTTGTCGAAGCAACCATGTCCCGTCAATACCTGCACAAGCTGGTAGGTAAGTGCCTAGTACCGCCGATCCACCCACTCTATCAGCATAAGCCAGAGAACTTTACGATTCGAACGGCGAACCGAGGTCTGTCTGCCAGGCGGCTAAGTCGCTAGGTGATACACTTCCACTTTACTCGCGCATTTCCAACACTCGCTGGTAGAGATCGCCAAGCATTTCCGCCCCTAGGATCCACGGGGCCCGGCTAATGTGCATACTCCTTTGGTTGCCACCGTGCAACAAGCGCCTATGGAACTATCCGCCATGACTCTCAGTGGACGGCACAATAGAGCTCTGAGTCGCAAAGTCAGTGGCCTCGCCCTTACGGATGCGTCGTACAACGCCAGCGGAGCACCCCCACGTGCAGGCGTCGACATTTAACATCTGTATTGAATGTCGACGCCTGTATGTGGCGCGCGAATGTGGTATTTATTATATTATATTATCCGACATAATCATAACAGGGCAACGCCGACGGGCAAGTCGATGCAAATGCTTCCGGAACTATTAATACCCGTCGAGCACCAGGCGGAAATACTTCACATGTGCCTGAATATTAATTGAGATAGAGTTGATGACGATCAAGGCGCCAGTGGCAGATCCATGCAGAGACGATGAAACAAGAGGGTCTTCGTCTTATTGAGAACCACCCTAAGTTCCAGCACTTCGATTCGCCTGACCATATTCTCGAGGCCAAGAGTGGCTTCTAGGGTTCTGCTCCGGGCTGTGATGAGCGTGTAAGTAGCATAGCACATTAAGCCCAGCCCTTTAGCCTAGGCCTCAATGAACAGTCGCAGTCAACGTCCCAGAGTGTCGGCCCTAAACCTAAGGGACACTGCACGGTACATAGGTGTTCACACAACATTCCCTGCGTGATTCACGCAGAGGACGCTAGGCCCATACAAATAGTCTGGCACCAGCCGCCTCCGTTATATGGGCACCCCGTTACTGGGGTGCATCAGGGGATGCAGCTAAATGGTCTGCCATAATAAGTTTGCCATTAAATGCGTTGGCGATGTCTAAAGACACCGTCAACAACAGCTCTTCACCGATAACACCTCCATACATGGCAGTGGCCTTCAGGCGCCGCAAGGCCGCGATGTCGAACGTCATCGTCATTTTTTTTATCATTTACCTGTGTGGCGAAGAGAAAAAGAACAAAAGTCGTCACCCTTAATTGTCCGTGGGAGTAGTACGAATCTGCTAAGTGTCTCAATAGGACAGTGGGCGACAGCTTTATCCTGGAAAAAATTTTGCTGCAATTGCCAACCCACTTGTTAAGCGTTGTCATTACCGCACTATTCTTTCATTGGTGGAGAAAGCTTACGTCCAACAGTGGACGACAAAGAACTGAATGATGATAAATAAACGATAAGTATTTTTTTATCCGTGATATGCAACAATATAATATAAAAAATATTTAGGCGTAGATGTTCTAACAGAATTATAGTATAAACATGAAAATAATTCACGCAAGTAAATCTGCTACCACATCTAGTTTATATACTCGTATCACAAGATAATAACACAAAAACAAATTCTGTTCATAAAACTCTACTAAGTACATACGAAATCATATTTGAACGACAAAGGTCGCGACCATGAAAGTCTATAAAGCTAAAAGTATAACCCAAATATCGATGATGTTTGTATAGGGTGAGGCTGTCTCGTAAAACTAAAACCATTATTCAGGACTACGTTATCGCATCATGATCTACGTCTGGATACTCTTTATTACGTTTTTTGTAACGAGACTTCTGATTGAATATTTTAAGAGTAAAGATCTTTTTTTTTTTACTTCAAAGATAATATTAATTATGCTCAAGAAGAGTTTTAATATTATTTTTTTGTCAATCACATTTTTAACATTTAGGTTACGTAGAACACAGAGAAGTAGATGCATTCACTATTTTTACAAAGGATGTGACAAAACTGTACCATGTTGGCCATACCGGTTCCATCTATTCTTTAGTCCATCGAGATTGACGATCGTGGATATTCACAGTTGGATAAAGACCTCTACAACTTTTGATAGACCATCTAGAATTGGTCATTACAGCTAGTGTTAAGTTTTCAAGGAGAGTGCAACTGATTACTCCGATTAAGGGGTGACAACAAACTATATTTTTAAGTCACTACACGGGTAAAGAAAGGTTTATGTAGGATTTTATTTCGAGTTTTCCTTCTCTTGTCTTGATGCTATTTGCTTAAACTCATTTTTTGGGCCTACTATGATGCGGCTTTATCTCACCCAGTGTTGACCGTTTGCCAAGGTTGCTGTGTCATATTTCAGCTGTCATTTACGACATCATTAGAATCCGAGAAGTTATGGTTAATTATATGAAGTGTACGATACTGTTACCCCATAGAGGTGAATATGTAAAATATATCTATAACGTGAAGTAATATGTATTAAATCCTTATTAATATTACAAATGCGAAAGTAACTCTGTCTGTCTGTCGCTATTTCACGCCAAGGCTACTGAACCGATCTAAATGAAATTTGGTACACAGATAGTGTAGAGCCTGACAAAGGATATAGACTACTTTTTAATGCAAAAAAGGGTTGTAAAAGGGAATGAAAAGTTGTAAGTAAATATCGTCATTTTTAAAGCCAGAAGCTTGAAACTTATTTTATAGGCTATTGATTAGATGTAAATAAATATGACATTGACATGTTGTAAAAATTTACTTTTAAGGGTAAAATAAAAATAGGGGATGAAAAACTTTAGGAAAGTAACCTTTTACGCGGGCCAAGCCGCGGGCAGAAGTTAGTAATTACATATACATATAAGAAATATTTATCTAAAGAGATTAATAATAAACTTGACATTTGAAGCTATGCATAATAAAAGACAAAGGCTCACCACCTGTAACGTGTCATCTCATTTCACATAGGTATGTCCCTCTGGGTTCGAGCCTCCTCCATAATAGGGTGGAAATTTATCTATTTTACCACGCTGCTTAGACGGGTTGATAAAGTGTTTTATTTCGTGTTTTCTGTCGATTACATAAAATATATCGGCATATTATATCCTTAAGTCATCTTTTAAGGCACGTTCAGATAAGAAATACTGCAGTTTTATTATATTATGACTTCGTCACCATACGGAACGTGAATGCTGGAAATGAGATTTCCGTTGCAAGTTTAGTCCATTTATAGCATATTATCTATGGTTTAGTCTAGTTTTAGCCTACTCGTAGTTTGGCGTCCTACACTGCGTCGTCCGCTAAAGACAAAGACCGGGTTTCGGTGGCCCGCTTGCACGCCGTGGAAAGGTACATGTAGGGCGAGTCTATGGAGTCGTGCGCCGCTTTTTCTGTCGCCCCAGATGAATTTAGCGGGGCGTGACCACACCATAGCCCGATGCCAAAAAAAAAAACACTGCGTCGTCCGGTACGTGGTCGCCACTCTAGAACCTTTCTTTCCCAGTGGTTTTTTTTTTTTATTTTTTTTTATTGCTTATGGTGGCAAACGAGCAAGCAGCACACCTGATGGTAAGTGTCACTGCCGCCCATGGACCTTTGCAAAACCAAGGGTATAGCTTAGGCCGCTGCCTACCAATAAAATCCCCAAACCCACCCAGTTGGGCTTCCGGCTCACTCGCTCACCGAACGAAGCGCAATAGCACATTGCCATTACTCAGACGTTGATCTTCTGCGAGAGTATGGTACTGCCCCGGACGGACCGGCCCGCGGCTGTAGACAGAAAACTATCAACAGCGTGGTCCTACCACTATATTGTTGTCGGTTCTTCGAGCGATGTGGCCTGCCCATTGGCACTTCAGCGTGCTCATTCTTCGTGCTCTTTCGGTTACACCCGTTCTTCTACGGATTGCCATATCACGGCTTTTATCACGTAGAGAAATACCGAGCATAGCTCTCTCCATAGCACGCTGAGCGACTTTGAGCCTTTTTATGAGACTGATATTTAGAGACCACGTTTCAGTGCCGTAAGTCATCGCTGGTAACACACACTGGTCGAAGTCCTGTGTTTTCAGACACTGAGGTAAATTGCTTATTGAAGTAAAATTTTTTATCGACGTATGGGAGAAATTTTATATTGTAACGTTTTTCTGTAAAGCACCATCTTTATTTCTAAGTCACATTTTTCTGTTACGGGCCATATTTATTTTGAAGTGAAACTTCTTTGCGCGCATGAGGGTAACATTTTTACAAATGAAACGCGACAGGAGAGAGACAGAATAAACGCTATTGGTTGATGTATAATATGTAAACGAGATTTTAAAATTAGTTTGCCAAAGTTTCACTTCTGATATGTGTACTTTGTATTTTTTTTTAAATATTTATATCTGAGTCTTAAATCTAAAGAGGATAACGACGTAGCCTATTCTTTTCTATAAAGGCGGTTAAAGTAAAGTTGGAAAACGTGTTAGAAGTAATTTGACTAAGTTTTACAACAGAAAGCTTACTAAAAATGTGCCATATTAAGAAAACTGACAATATATTTACACTATTACGAGTAGTAGCATAAAACAGGACGTTGCATATTTCTATTTAAAATCTATTGATGTCAGGCTAGCAAGTTCGCGTATAATAAATTGGATGAGTATATTTATTGAATAATAAATATTGTTATAATGTATTTGCAACTATGTAGAGAATATAATAATTTAGAGTTTATTGGCAATATACCGTGAACATGATCGTGTTTTAATAGATTGTCATGTAAATTATTGTATTTTCTTTTGAAGGGAAAAAACTTCTTTTACTATAAGTATTTTTGGTATAATGGTAACATAGGCGTATGAATAAAATATGTCGTAAATCCTTATGTATAAGTCATAAAATACGCTGACGGATAATTTAGAGAATAAAAAGCACGACTTTCCTGCGTTAATTATAATAGGAACTGCGATTGCCAAACCACTTGTTAAGTGGCAATTACGAATTATCCTTTCTTAATGAATTTTTTGCTTAATATTAAACTTACGCTTAATAGAATTGGACGATGGATGCAATGTCGTCATGTCAATATAATGGTCACAAATAACTAAGGGAATAAATATACGAAGGAACTAAAGTTTTAGATCCTGCACCTCCTTGTGAGTGCAATGTATTTATTCACAATAATTTAATAATTCATAGTAGAATCAGTTCCTTTTTATATTGGCAATAAAACTGTATCAAAATTTAATAACTAATACTGTAGTTGGTAAATATAAATTTGCAATAACGACTGTAATAACGGTGAAACACCTTAGTCATCCCGTGACCATGAATATTGTAAAGTGATAGAAAAGCCAGGAAATTAAAAAACGAATACATAGATGGCTAAGTGGATCAGAATTAAGATACAGGCCTACCATGCCATTACTGTGGGGTAGATTCTCATGGACGACAATACTTTAATGTAATACACAAATGATTGTTCTAAATCTGGGTGTAATTTTTCTATTAAATTTCTTGTTCGTAAAATGCCCGCAACACAAATACTGGTCTTAGTGCAGGATGATGTCTTTAAAAAAGATATAAACGCAATAAAATCCATAAAAATTGTTTTATTTAAAATGTATATTCGCGTTTGTTTGTTTATTCTTTCATAGCTAAATCATTAAACCGATTTAAAAAACAATTCTTTTACCAGTAGATAGCTAGAGTATCAGTTAGTAACATAGATCCCCCGGTTTCATCTATTTTATCCCCGTATTCCCCCAGAAACGGGATCTAAGGACATGAAACAGCGGGAATTTACTAATAAATGACTAATTTTGAAAGCGTATCAATTTATTATAAATATTTATACACACTACGGTAGTGTGTATAAATATTTTCCGTTTATATATTGTGGTACGCTACAGTTATACAAATGGCTGTGATTTTTCCTTGCAGGTAAAGCGATATTAGCTGGCTGGGTGAATCCCTCATATGCCGATCACTAGTCATTTACTAGGGGTCATCAAATATCCTTTCAGTGTATTATGCTCAATTTTTACCAATACATAGAAGATTTCGATAAGAACATAAGAATGATGAATTAATTAGAACGAGATTTTTGGCACAACGTAATAAAGCTGTTAATAAACGTTATTATACACTCAAACGATTTTGACGTAATGAGAGGCTTTAGTGTGAGTTAACACAAGCGCCAACCGGTTTCTGTCAGCGTGTTCCGGTAGGAATATTAATTACAAGGAAATTACGTAAATATTTCAAACAATAATTTTATAAAGGAAGCCTCGATTCGTGACTTAATAGATTATTTTGCGGTACAGTTTACGGCCTTTTTTACATTTGCAATACAGTTATTGTAGATTACAATGGAGTAGATAGGTAGGAAGTGGATTGAACTATGGCTATTACATTCGAATATGGCTTTGCATAGCTACAACATTCTTGGGCCAATAGACATCTTGGGTAGCAGCCTAAAAAGTTAAAGCCAGGCCCAAGGGCACCCATGTATAGTGTATGAAACTAGGGTCGCGACGTTGCCACCGAAGACAAAGATCGGGTACCGGTGGCCCGCTCGCACGGCGAAGAGAGGAGTTTGCATGGTGGGTCTATGAGGCCACGCGCCGCCTCGTCTGTCACTCCGGATTGATTTGGCAGGGCGAGAGGCATCCATAGCCCACCGCAAAAAAAAAAGGGTCGCGACGTTGCTGCTGGGGGCATCTATAACGCGGGTTGTGGAATCGTAGATTGTCTATTATAGTTGTGGTAGGTAATTATAATAAATATATATAACAATATAAAACAATATTTTTATAACTTTTGTATGTAATAATATAATTTGAAGAGAATTTGAAATTTTTGTTTTACTTCTTTGTACCATGCGTACTTCTTACAATATTGATCATTAGACATTAGTACACTCTCTCAGTTTTTCTCAATAAAGAATCATTATGCAGGAATGTTGTTAGCTATATTGTTACTCCTTGTTTCCAGGCTGGGGTTTGAGGCCAACCCAATAAGCCGTACATGGAAACAACGAGATAGCGAAGGGCCCATACCCCTTATTTTTTATTTAACTACGATTGCTATCATAATTCGTCGTGGCAACAGTGTCACAACGGGTATAAATACATACAAATGTACTCGTATTTAAGGGGTTTGGTCTTTCTAACTTTCCCCTAAGCGACTAGTTTAATAAAATAATTATTTAACACTACTTATTTCAGTCGCATAAGCATATTGCCGATCATGAGATTCTAGGTCCGATTCCTGGAGTGATTTAACCTAGTGTAGAGTTTGAAAGATTTTTTTATTAGCGCGCTCGCACATTAGGTACTACCGAGAAGGTACTACTACGCAGAAGGAGGCAGTCCGGAACGAGTCCGGGAGGATTCCATCCACGCGGACTGGGGCCACCGGCACCTTGGGCGGCGCAGGCGCGAATAACTGCGCATGATGCCGCTCTAGCCGAGGCATCGGGTGATCGGACCGGGTATTAGTCCGGTCGCCCAAAGTGAGGCCACCGTGTGAGAACGATGTCCTAACGGCGAAAGCTCTCGGGGCATCTACTCGAGAGGAACCCGTGAGGGTAAACCACTGGGTGGGCCACCGAAGACAAAGTTCGAGTTCTGGTGGCCCGCTCGCACGGGGAAGAGAGGCCATTGCAATGAGGTCGCGCGCCGTCTCTTCCGTCGCCCCGGATCTATTTGGCTCGCCAAATCCAAAGCCAAAAACGTGACCAAACCATAGCCAACCGTAAAAAAAGGTACTACCGAGCAAATATTAATAAGTTTGGCTCTCTATTACGTAAGTCTTAAAATGTTATTAAAATTAATGAAATTTGCCGGATTAAAGGTGTTGTAATATTATTAAACTAGCATCAAAACTTTAACTTTATATGATATAACTTATTTTTTTTTCCTTCTCTTATGATGTTATCTGCTTGCGTCCCAGATTTTATTTCTAGACAAAGAAAGGAATAGTGACCATTGTATACTTATTCTGTCACACAACTTGAAAGAAAAATAGCAACTAACAATCTCATCATAGGATATATGAAAATATACTGCATAGTATCGTACTACCAAACCTCTATAGATATAAAAAATAAAGATACGACTATCCGATTCTATACGATATTACACTAGAGGATCGTTCGAGAAAAATATACTTCCGGTTCATGTGTGACATTTCAGGTTTTACTGCCGTCATAGAATAACAAAAAGTTGAAATGGTGTCTATATCATTTTGTAAAGAAACTATTGCAATAAAAGAGAATCGAATAGAAGATATATTCTATGATTGTAATATGTATTACTAGCAACTGCCTGCGGCTTCGCCCGCGTTAAAACTGATTTTTACAATATAAAATTGTTTAAGAGTACGCGTAACCGTAGAGCATGCATGAAGACTGTGATGAGTGTGAATGAAGCGATGGAGGTATGTCAGGATCGTGATTTGTGGCAATCCGTAGTCTCTGCCTACCCCTCTGGGAAACAGGCGTGAGGCTATCTATGTATGTAAAATTGTATCACTAAATTATTCTAACGAAAAACATTGCTGGGATAAATGCGTTCTATTGGATTGACACAATCTAGGAAATAATCTATCTCTATACATATTTTCATCGTAATGTGTTTAACGGTTTACACATAATTGGGTAACAAACATGAAAATATTCAAGCAGCTACACAAACTTTCATATTTATAATATTAGTAAGATGATTGTTATACAAGCCATTTCTATGCAAAAGATTGTCCTGCCCAACACGACCCTCCATAGAAAGGAAGATCATTCAAATAAATATTATTTACTCATTTCTATTTATTTATTATGTCACACCAACGACCAATTTGCAATATAACTTGTTAAAACATTCGTTTTGTTTAATCTAGTTTTTCCATTTAAAGCTGTATCACTAAAAGTGTGCTCAATTTTATATTTAGGATAGATAAATTGTGTTAGGTACATATTGATTGTAATCATTTTTAGTTCGCATATAAGTTTTTATAAATAACCTAGCCTATTAAATATTAGCATTAATATCAGTATTCAGAATATTGAGGAGTGTCATCATTTTATACAAATTCTAACTGAAATGCCGGCGTATTAAATCGAAACGATATGTAAATATTTCTGATAGATAAGGAGTAAAATATTTTCCGTAAAGACGATAATGCGTGTCATAATTTGCTTATCATACGTACCTAACCACACTCTCCTAGGTAAGGCGGTTGGTGCGGATTTCTAATAGACGTGTGTTCTAGTTCCATATATGATAATAATTTTCCATCGCAAATAAGTTTTGGAAATATATAGGTATATATATATATATATATAATATAAATAGGAACAATTAAATAGATAATATAAATATATACCTAGATGAGAATATATGATGGTACCTATATAAGAATACCATATATGATATAAATACCTATTAAAACGATATATAGACAATCGCATTTAAATACAATAAATGCTCTAAAAATTAAGTTAAATGCTGAATAAAGATAGTTTATGAATTAGTATCTCATATTACTATGGGCAAATTAGATTTGTATACACATACTTATTATACACCGTGACATTTATATCGTCTTACAAAAGAAGTGCCATAAAAGTATCCGACTAAAGAAACATATCTAACATATTTAATTGTTTGATAGTGGTAGGGACAAAAAAAATAAAGTTAATATTTTATAACACTCTGTTTATAATGTTTACATTTTAAACAAAAGAAATCATACAGCATTCCGCACGATAATGATTTTCTAACGTAATTACGTTAGTCAATCACAGCTACGAAGTCCACGTGGACTGCTATTCCAAAGCTTACCTACGCCTAGGTAGTACCTACACAGTATGTAGGTTATGTCGAGTAGGTAGCCTACCGCTCGCTACATGCTGTTCTTTTACTATTTTAATTAGTAATTTTTAATAATAATTTTTAATAAAAAATATTCCAGTAAATATTTTTTTTAACCTTTTAATTGTATAAACAAATAGTAGATACTGGATACGTTAACTGAACTGCTTTTGTAAGACGATATAAATGTCACCGTGTAGTTCCATACACACGTATGGAACTATAATAAGTACGTATGTAAAATTGTGTGTGTATGAGACGATAATAAGTATATATGTGTCATACGAGTGTAAGAAACAATTAATTAACAATAACATCAAGCATTATCGGTTGTGGGCTAAGCCCTTGGATTCACAACACGAAGCTCGTGGATACGAATGCAAGCGACAGCCAGCCAATTACAAAATCATTAATAAACACCCGAAAATATGAAGTGGTGAAATAATAAAGCTGGAATGGTCGGCCCGCTGGCGCAAATTGTCGGCACGTCGTTGCTCGCGATTTATTCATAAAAGTAAATTGGCCACGTGTAACCAAATGTTGGTTTATTTTGATAGCCACGGTAGAGGTTGTATTTATTAAAAATACATTAATTAATTTTCACGATAAAAGTGTATTTTAAATTGTTTTTAGCTTTATTGTTTCTTGTGGATTTGAACGTTGCAGGTGTTATAAGTGTTTTTTTTAATATGATAGGTTTACGAAAGATATGCTGTGTGATAGCGGCTACGAATACTATCAGCCTTACTTTAATCGTGGATGTCGTAAAAGACGACTAAGAGCCTTATAACGACCTGGGCCAACTTCATCTGATGCCGTTTGGTCAACATTTACCTCCTTTCCTTTTTCTCCTACTCTTATCCCAATTACTTGGTCGATACAATATGTACTTTTCTTTCATAGTACATATTGTAAAAGTTATTGGCACTAATTTTATGACCGGCCGCCTGCCAGACGTCAACCCTCTTTGGAAATGTAATAATTTTGCTCCCATAAAATGTTCGGCTTGTTCAGTGTAGTACACTCTCGTACTGAGTATTATTAAAATCTGAGTAGCAGTAATTTGGTACTGTGTTTCATTCGGTCAGCGAAAGAATTGGAGGCCACAGCTCCATTACACGGCAGACAGCGATTTCGCTGTGCTCTTGTAATTGCAGATGTCTATGAGTGGTTACCATTTATCATACAAAAGACTTTTATAAAAAAGCAGGAATCCAGAGGCGTTATTGATTTTAAGTATATACATACATAGGATCGTATCTCTCGGCATTAAAACAGATATTTCCCGCAGTGTAACAAAAATTTCGTCAAAAATGTGTTTTGAATTTCGTAAGACGCAAAACTAACTCGTGAAAACGAAATGATGTAGATTGTGTAAATATTTATGGAAATGAAATTTATAAAATCATACGGTTACCAAGTCAACAATTTGTAGCATGATGAATTCTTCGCTACAACTCGATTTAGTAAATCTCAAACTATTATTAAGCTCATAGACGTACACATTTTGTAGTTTAAGTAGTAATTTTTATACATTCACATTGTTATCCATCACGCACTGCACGATCCGTGTAAACAATTTAATTCATATGTTGTTTATTTTATGTATCAGCGTATCTTTTTATATCATAAATTAACGACCACGCTCTAGAATAAATATTAAAACATTTTTTACTATACATTTACACGCTAAAATTTAGTTAGTTTTAAATTGTTATGACGTTTAAGTGACTCACCAAGATCATTGTGTACTAAGCACATAGTGTTTATTAATAAATTTAATACTATAGCTACGTAAAAAAGTTATCTACATTATTAATATTATAAATGCGAAAGCAACTCTGTCTGTTTGTCGCGCTTTCAGGCCAAAACTACTGAGCCGATTTAAAAAAAAATGGTACACAGATAGCCTAGGGCCTAACGAAGGACATAGGCTACCTTTTAATATGACAAAATGGTTGTAAAGGGGAATGAAAAGTTGTACGGAAGTCATTTTTAAAGTCAGAAGCTTGAAACTTATTTTTAGGCTGTTGATGAGATGTAAATAAATATGACATTTAAATTTCCTAGATTAACATATTCCTATATGTTAATCTAGGAAATTTTAATGTACTTTTATCTCGGTTCCTTGGGATAATGGTTCAACGTTAAGAAAGTAACTTTTTACGCGGGCGAAGCCGCGAGCAGAAGCTAGTAGGTTATAAAAATGAATGGTGCGATACTTGAACGAGAACGCAGCATCTGTCATTAATTACTATCTTAAACTAACCAATTCCGTGAAATGTAGAATAACTATGTACACATTGTATATATAAAATAGATACACATGGTTTGACTCTCAGGATGTCTCGGGGAATGCTTTTGTCTTCGCGGTCGCAACAAATTCAATGCTGCGTAATTTAAATCAACTATGCTAAAATTACAATTTTTTTAAGATAAATTTAATTATTTGTTTTAATATATATACCCAG
This sequence comes from Lymantria monacha, assembly GCA_905163515.2. NCBI lineage: Eukaryota > Metazoa > Arthropoda > Insecta > Lepidoptera > Erebidae > Lymantria > Lymantria monacha. The sequence continues at coordinate 17,181,203 of LR991094.1, read as the reverse complement.
TTTTTATAAAGTGGCGTATGGAAAATATGTCGTCGAAGGATCGAACCTCAAAACTAACCAATTTTCTTCTGAGTAGACCACCAGAATCGTAGTGATTTGTCTTCGGTAGGCCACTCGGCGGATTATCCTTTTGGATATCCGTACCGGCCAAGCTCTCGGCGCATTCCAGTACGTTACATCTATGCGGTAATGTTTAATACAAGGGGTGGAAGTATTTAAGTAACCACCAAGCGGTTATTAGAATAATAAATATATTAAAGGATATATGTATAAATTTAGTTGTATAAACACTTATATATTAAGATAAAGGCATTATAAAATAGATCAATAGATATTAATACAGTCATCTACATTTTTGATCAATAATGTATAGACAAGAAATTTAATAAAATAATAAAATATTTCAATACCATAATAGGTATAATAATCATCATCATCATCACAGCCCATAAATGTCCCACTGTTGGGTTCGGCCTCCTCCGTAATGGGAGGGAAATTAATCTACTATACCGCACTGGTCAGACGTGTTGGTATAGGGTTTCGTTTCGAGTTTTCCTTCTCTCGCATAGATGTTATATGCGTTTTATATCACTTAATCGTCTCGTATGACCACAGGTAAGATATGGGGTGGTGAATAGTATTCTTACTCGGTTTGTGACGAGCATTTATTTATTCGTAATTGTTATTGATACCTACTTTTGTCAAATAGCTCGTTACAATAAAACTTTTCTTTTTTTCTTTCTTACTCCGTCACCACACGGAAAAATAATAAAAAAAGTAATTTTTCTTTGCACATTAAAATAAAGTTAATATGCAAAGAAAAATTACATATGTATTTTGTTTTACAGTTCAAGATTTAATTTAAAGAGTGACAATACATTTCCGTTCAAATTTATCTCAGAAGTGACAAAGGACTAAAATTGTCAAGTTACGGCTCAAAATTGTTATTTAAAAGGAAAATATGTTGAAAAAGGATAGCTCAAAGAGTGATTTCATTGTTATTCATAGACTATTAAGCTAAGCGTTAACTATATGACAGAAAGTAACAGCGTAGCGTCTCTAGACATTCTAGGAACGATCGGCTTACATTGATTTTCGCCAAGTATCAGGGCAACTGAAACTGTTTCAGAAATGAATTGTTGCATTACAGTGAAGGTTCGTCCGTGTGGTGACGGAGTAAGAATACAATTCACCACCCCCTATCTTACCCGTAGGTGATTGTGCGAGACAACTAAGGGATATAAAACGCATATAACATTTATGCGTGAGAAGGAAAACTCGAAACAAAACCCTATACCAATACGTCTGACCAGCATGGTATAGTAGGTTAATTACCCTTCCATTAAGGAGGAGGCTCGAGCTCAACAGTGGGACATATATGGGCCGAGATGATTAGATGAGATGAGATGATTGAAGGTTATGCAAACAAATTTTTACTCATATATTCTGCTGCCTCTACTTCAGTCTCTATGCGTAATCATGTTTGGCACGTGCCCCATCTACAGTAGGAGGAAAAATAGCGTTTTATCACAGATGGGTTGGCATAGAGTATTATTTCAATTAACTCTCTCTCTTACAGTGTTACTGTCCTTATTCATCTCTCGCCATCAAGGAAGTTGTTTGCAACTCAATATAGCAACAACCACAAGACATAATGATCGCCAATGTTTACGCGAGTATTACACATTTAAAATAATACTATTTTTACGGATTTTATTGCGTTTGTATTTGATTTTTAATTTCCCGACCTTTCGAACACTTTACAGCGGTCACTACGATCATGAACGATTATTTTAAAAATAAAAAGGTGGTGTTTTGATTTTGATTTATTTATCCATTATTATTTTTTTATATTTTTTTTCCATTTTTTTTTATATTATCCCAATATTATGAATTTATTTTAAACAAGATTGTAAAAACGGTTAGATATCAATTTCTGTAATGACGATGACTTTTGGACGTAAGACACCTTAGTCCCCGTGACCATGATTACGGTAAAGTGTTCGAAACGTCGGGAAATTAAAAGTCAAATACAAACGCGATAGAATCCGTAAAAATAGTTTTATTTCAAATGTGTAATACTCGCGTTAACACCAGAAACCATTACGATTGGAAGGATGCATTAGATATTCATCCTTCCAATCTTATTTAAAATATTTGGATTTCATAGCGTTGATTTTATCAAAGTAAATGGCAAAATGTATCCAATTTTCATTTTATAAATTGTGGAACTTTAAAATTACAGAGTTCTGTAGAATATAACTTTGAATAAACCTCTACAGAGCTGAAAAGCCGATTAGATTTTGCCTACAGATCCTTTGTCGCGTAGAAAACTTTGAATGAGGTACAGTTAGTTGTACAGGGTCGTTTATATCAATTTTAGTACTGTAGTCATGAAATCAATTCCCTTTGCAGACATTACTGTCAATTTATGGTAACAAGTTTCAGTTTTACGACGTACAAAAATAACTGTAAAACCTAATGTTGTTTTCAGCAGATTGGTAGATTTTCTTCGTGTTGCATTATATTACTATATTCGTCAATGGGATAACATTTTACGTTAAATTTTACAAATATTTATGTATATATTTTTCAATCTTCCTCTTATCTCAGGCCATATATGTCCCACTGTTAGGCTCGAGTCTCGCCACGCTAGTCTGACGTGTTGGTATAGAGTTTTCCTTCTCTTGCATAGATGTTATATGCGTTTTATATCCTTAGTCGTCTCGTACGATCATCCACGGGTAAGTAAGATAGGGGGTGGTGAATTGTATTCTTACTCCGTCACCACACGGAAATCTTTCCAATCTTATTTTACATAAATTATATTTACTCTAATAAGCTAATTTCATTTCATTTATTAGCTTCTTTAATAAGTATTGTCTTTAATAATATATATTTTGATTGTAAGTAATTATAAATTCTTACAAATCGTTAATAATTCTGATCGCACAGGATAAGTTTCCCAGTGACATTGGGGCTTTGGACGGAATGAATACACTGGTGAAGAGAATTATGTGTATTCTATACTACATTAGATTTTTTTAAAGCTGTTGTACCACTTAATATGGAAAGGTTTGTACATTTTATCACATACGATTTATGGTGATTTTATCTCCTATGTATGTTTATTCTAGAAATAATCTTTCGGTACCTACTATTGTATATAGTCTGAACGCTATTTGGCTGTCTCTCAGCAAGACCAGCAAAATTTAGAATTGTAGATTCAAGTTGATTCTTTGCCTTACAGTTTTTCATCTACTTATCTTCTTATCTAATTTATTTAAATTTTAGCTTGGATTTCAAAATTTCATTATTTAATTTTTGACTACTAAATTGAATGGTATCACATGAAAGTATATTAAATAATATAACATAAGATCTGTTGTTATTTTAGTTTAAAATTGTTTATCATAAATGCAATTTAGTCAAAATTATCATAAAGGCAATTTAGTCAAAACTTTGGCATCTGATATAATTATTAATTTTAAATTAGGTAAGCATATTAATGCAACGTAAACTATGAACACATTAAGTCAAGAAATATATGGCTGATTCTCAAAAAAAATCGAAATTGATGTCCTTGATCATTTTTATAAACCAGAATCGTGAATTATGAAAAGTTGTTTATTTTTAATAAAACGACGTACTATATCTACGAATGTATGAAACAAATTTATTTTTTATATGATAAACAACAAAGACATGTCCAAGAAAGTACCCTGAAAATCATTCCCTCACTATGTCCCAAGCGCTAAATTTGAAGATAATCATTAACTTAAAACATAAAATTCCTAACAAATTGTTTATTATCATATTTTTTATTTATATAGGATAGTATTGACTATACCTATATGAGTTCATAGTTTCATAAATGCGAATGGAAATATTTTTAAATATAATTCAAAATTTGTCCATAAAAAAAGTATCATTCCCTCACCGTTTTGTAATAGTGTGATTAGAGCAATACTCCAAAGCCTACCAAGTCCCACCTTATTTTTTTTGTAGTTGGCAACACTGCCCTTGAGAACATACACTAGAGTGGACAATTGAAGAAAGGATGTTTTCTTAAAATCAATTTGACAAAAAGTTTTTTGATTATTACATTTTTAATGTCATTTCCTCATGTAATGTTATCAAAAGATAAGCATTTTTTTTTAATAATCATAACATATTTTTATATGTTTTCGGTAGTAATAAAGTAATGTTTACAATTCGTAAGAAAGTAAGGTTATGTTCCTAAGTTTGTAGCAATTTTGTTTCGTTTTGTCATTCCCTCATAAAAATTTTTAATGAGGGAATGAATTATTTTCTAATAAATATAGAATACTTTGAAAAAATTTTGTTGAATTTTACATTTTTAATGTCATTATCTCATGTAATGTTATTAAAAGGTAAGCATTTTTTTATTTAATAACCATAGCATATTTTTATATTCTATATAGATTTTTTATATTCAATTCAAACTCAAAACAGTTGGGGACCACTATAATATTTTCCTCAAACAAGACATATACTACAACTTGAGCAAAAAAAATTCGATCACGAATTAAAAAAAACTGATCAACTCGATAAAGCCATTTTTGACTTTTTTTGAGAATCAGCCATATAATTAAAGAAATATATATGAAGCTCGGGATTAAAAAACACCTACTATACTCGTATATATGTAAACAAGTGAGATATAATCCTCGCCATTCTGTTTAAGTTTTGTTACATTTTAGAATATTTCTCAAAATGGAAATGACAAATTTATCGTCCTTTTTAATATTTTCAACGTAATCTTCAATTTTTTTTTAAATATTGCCTAAAACTAAATTATATTTTCCTATAGGTAACTAATTATCGAATCCGCGGACAAAATTTTACAAAAATCAGTTGATAAATGTGATCTATAGAGATTAATTAACTGGACATCTGGACATATAAAAGCAGTTTCTACAAGCTGAAGTGGAGACGAGTCGCTCGTGCTTCACACTGGCTCTGTCAATACTAATCCGATGAAGTGCAGTCATTCACCAAATTACATATATTATAAAATTAAAATAACAAAAAGAAATATGAGATAAAATTAAAATAAGATATAGCTAATACACATAAGTATTAGTTTTCGACTGGTACATATCCTGTAATTATACAGCACTGTATAAATCCGTTAGGATTAGTACATAGAGCAATAATTAAACATATCCTTTTTTATAATTTATTTATTTGTTTAATTATAAAACAAATTTTTATAGATAAATTAAATTTATACACAAAGTTAATACGGTAAACTAATTGAAATAATAAGTTTAAAGAACGAACAGCAAGCCTTCTTGTTAAAAAGTAAATATATTATGCGCGGTGCAGTGACAACGGCAACTAACAATAAACAAGACAACCAAAAAGCATTTCATTTGCTCGTTCACAGAAAGAATACGATGAAAACAAGCCAGGAAAAATAAATAATGAACCCTAATTAACTAAGAAAAGAGCGACTACTAGAACTTAATGACGCTAGAAAAGCTCAGTAAGCTTGAGTTTCCACTTATTATAATAAACTTATTTTCTTTATATTAATATTTTTTATTGTCTGGACAATTAAGGGAAGATGTAAACACATGAATATTTTGGAATACCGTCCTTTCATCCTTCAGCTTATCAACGTCCACTATTGGACATAGATAGCCTCCCTAGAAAGGGAGATAATGCCACAATCGTCACGTTTGGTATGCTATTTAGTGATTGCAGTTGTTATTATGAGTTGTCCAGGAGACCAGCTGTATACTCTTTTGGTGTATTTCGAACGTTTTCACGATTACCTACCCAGGAAAGAAAGGGCAATTAACACTCAACATATTATGGACATGGACAATCTTTATTTCACGTAATAAGTGCTGAGGCAAATTACAAAAAAAAACAGCACTTTCTTTGCGCAAATCAGTATTCATTCATACTTCGGGTATTACGGTCGGGTTCAATGTCCATGTACGGCGCAGCCGTGTGGGCGAGGGCTCTGAACGCCCAGCTCAGGGCTGTACTGCGAGCCATGGCGGTCAGAGCCATTCGCGGGTATCGCACGGTGTCTACCGAGGCGGCATGCCTATTGGCCAGGACACCCCCGTGGCACCTAGAGGCGAAGATGCTCTCCGACCTCTACCGGCGGGTAACCTCAGTGCGTGACGAGGGTGGCTCCCCATCGTTTAACGAGATAGCCACCTGGCGCGAGGACGCCCGCCGAGACGTCATCGCCCGTTGGGTTACGCGGCTGGAGAGGCCTAGACACGGTGTTGTTACCGTTGAGGCCCTCCGGTCCGTACTGATGGAGTGGATGGAGCAGCGGCACGGAGTCCTCTCCTTTCGGCTGGTGCAGGTATTGTCGGGGCACGGTTGCTTCGGCTTGTACCTGCACACGGTCGCGTATAGGGAGTGGACTCCGTCCTGCCACCATTGCAGTAGTGACGAGGATACGGCGCAACATACGTTTGAGGTATGTCCGAGCTGGGACGGGCAGCGCCGTGACCTCGTCGCTGTTATCGGTGCCGACCTGACGCTGCCGGCTGTCGCGAAAGCGATGGTCGACAGCGTCAGAAATTGGAACGCGGTCGCCGCCTTCTTCGACGCTGTCATCTCCCAGAAGGAGGCGGCGGAACGAGTCCGGGAAAATTCCCGTGACCCGGGCCGCCGCGGCGGCCGGGGCGGCGCAGGCGCGAATATCTGCGCCTGATGCCGCCCTAACCGAGGCTTCGGGTGATCGGACCGGGGAATTGTCCGGTCACCCGACGTGAGGCCACCGCGTGAGGGCAACGCTCCGACGGCGAAAGCAGTCGGGGCGTCGACACAAGAGGAACCCGTAAGGGTAAACCGCCGGGCGGGCCACCGAAGACAAAGATCGGGTACCGGTGGCCCGCACGGCGAAAAGAGGTGTTTGCAGGGTGGGTCCATGGGGTTGAACGCCGCCTCTTTTGTTGCCCCGGATGGATTTGTCGGGGCGCGACCACATCCATGGTCCACCCTGCGGAAAAAAAAAAGGGTATTACGGTCGGGCCACCGAAGACAAAGATCGGGTACCCGTGGCCCGCTCGCAGGGCGAAAGGAGGTACTTGCAGGGTGAGTCTATGGGGTTGCGCGCCGCCTCTCCCGTCGCCCCAGACCGATTTGGTGGGGCGCGACCACATCTATAGCCCACCGCAAGAAAAAGGGTGTTACGGTTGCTGTAGCATACTAGAATCATTCGATCGCTACGCTAGTAGTAGATATATATATCTATATATTCTATATGCAGTATGTATTTTCTTTTCAAGACTAGAAAGTTGCTACGATAATACGGACAGGTATTTTTACGTAATTTAAGTTCACGGAGATTGGCAAAGGTAAAATCTTGACAAGCAGCCTCGTCCTCACGTATATAACTTTAATACATAATAAACAGAAGAAGAGAAATATTATGAACATTCAGCTCTATGAATAATAATGTACAGCATTATAACGATGTGGCTTGGTACATGAGACTCTGAACGATGACCGAGGAATGGAGGAATACGCAATCTTTATATAGTATTTCTTTATTAAATTTATAATTGCAAAGGCAATTAATATAAGCAACAATAATAAGTATTCTTCTTTAAAATTATAAATAATTTATATAAAAGATTTGAAAATATAAATCTGGTAGATATTTAAGCTGTGTGGTAGCAGCTAAGAATACTACCAACCTTTACTTTGCTCGTGGATGTCGTAAGAGTCTTATAACGACCTGGGCTAACTCCATCTGATGCCGTTTGGTCAACAATTATATTCCCAAGGAGGGTTGACGTCTGGCAGGTGGCTGGTCATAAAACTATTGCCAATAACTTTTACAATATGTACTATGAAAGAAGAGTACATACTGTATCGAGGTAACCCCAAGTAATTGGGATTAGAGTAGGAGATTGATGATGAGATATTTAAATAGAAAATTTTGTCTTTAGCAATTTAGATCTTGAGAGAAGATGAAAAATGTATCATTTGGAAGCATGGCACTTTTATTATTTTTTTACAGGTTTGATCTGGTTATACTCCCCTCATACCGTTCGGGGCGTGACAACAAACAAACATGGCATGCAGCTCCATAACATGCTGTATTGTATCTCTCTCTCGTCATTTGGATTGACCACCGGAACCGAGGCCTTGTCATCGGTGGTTTGCCCGCCCAGTTACATTTCGTATACTATGCCCTGTCGGGGCGTCGCCCGGTAACTGGGTCGCTGCCGATGTCTTCGACGGCATTTTTGTAGTTGAACAACACGTAATAAAAGAGTGAAATAATATCGTGGAATAATGATGTACACTTAGTTCATCTCCACTCTGATAACAGTAATAAGTTAATAACTATTTCCATGTAAATGGTTCGAAATTAAGGTTGCGTATTTTTTGATAATGAAGAATTTAGAATACAAAGTGTCATACACTCTTGTCTCTGTCATATTACATGTTATATTGGTCATATATAACTACAAAAGAAAAAAAACTTGAGGTAAAACTCTATGCCAGCTTCTTCGGCCAACGTGCATAAAGGCTCGTTTTCATTAGTCGTTGGAGCTTGCATTTGGGGTACGGGAGATTTCTATTCACGCATACCATAGGGACCGCATGCTGTAATCGTTTTCATTGTCCGTGTGCGGGGTACGGGACATTTCTGTTTAAGCATATTATACGGCCACCGGTATGAATCTCATTGGTTGTAATTCTATGTTACACCAACCAATGAATTTCATTGGTTGTTAGTCGCGTGCGGGGAATACGCGCATGCCGTATATTAACCAAGATATAGATAGCCACTTTCATGGGTCGATAGCCCGCATTCGGGGACTCCTCGCCTGCTGTATAATGACTGAATTAACGACCAATAAAAATGAGCCTTAAGCTTCATTTATCTTTCATTATCCTTAAGGAGACTTGTGTTTTAGTATTCTAAAGCATCTATTGGTTGCATATTATTTGTAAATAAATATGAATGAAAACTGCCCATTTATTTGGCTGACAAATAAAAAATATTTTGTGTCGTCAGTGTTTTAATAAATCCTTTGTGACGAAATGGATGCCTGTTAACAAATTTTAGAATATTCCATTCTGGTGCCGCCTGTAAACCAATAACAGGCTTGCATTATATAGTTAATTGAGGCAGACAGAACATTTTTCATTTTCCATGTCCTATCAACATAAATAAAACCAAACTATAAAAACTATTTCAAACCGGCAATTTTATTTTCAATAATATTTTCACTGTAAATTCGCATTGTAGAAAGCAACAGAGTTTTATTTATAAGACAGTGAGTATAACTAAAACAATATTTGTTCTTACAAATATGCGCTGAATAAACTAGTTCTTTAACAAATACAATTTTATGACAATAATTGGAGTAGTGCACATATGTCTAGAAGTGTACATAAAAGACTCGTAGTTGGAAGGACGAGGCTCTTCTGCAATGACAGAGAACTATTCACTGAATATAAATTCATAGATTAAATAAAATTAGAGTTTATTAACAAAATTGTTTAAATAATATTATTCAAGTAATAATTTTATTATTCTGTAGAGTATATCTACATATCTTTTTATGTAATATCTTTTAAACGAGCAATTCTTGTATATTTCTCTATTTTCTATGCTAGCCGAAGGACTACGGCTACATCATCAGCATTTGCCAGGAAATTTAATATGCAGCAGTTTTTGGGTGCTATAAATCGATCTCATTTAATCTATAAAAATACTTTTAAAGTAAATACCGCTAATATTATGATGACTTAAAATAGCTCAGTTAGAAAACCGAGCAGTCTAACTCAGATAGTTCGGTTAGTAGTTAAAGTTTCGTAACTAGTTTATTAATTTTCTTTTTTTTTAAATTTTATGAATATTTTTCATTATTTCATCCAAATTTTTAATATCAAAACACATTTTCCAAAAAACACAGTTTACTAAAAATATCAGTCATCTAGATATTTTTATCTTATTCAAGTAGCTACATATTTTCATGTCAAATTAGCCCATACGCAATGTAAACACATCTGACATAAAGCGGATGGTCCACTCAAAGTATGAAGAGAGGCGCGTAGGTTATGGAGATCACAGTCATTTTGTAACCTGCAGAAGGCTGGGATGGGTGAGTTTAAACCAGTACGGGTCAAAGAAAAAGCGATACAACATAGCAAAGTAATAATAGTAACAAGAGCTTAAGCATACTGATTGTTAATATATTACTATGATTTGTAATTAAACATTACTTAAAACCGTTCCCAATGGGTTTACACTGGCGGGGAATGCTCGAGAAGAAATTGTACAATCACTATATTAATTTGTTTAATAACGTTTACGTAACTAAGGTAAAGTGTTTTTAGGGTTAATATTAAACATTAATAGGTTTTGTCGTAGAATATTGCTATTTAGGATATTATTTTTAATCCATAATGATATTAAGAAAGCTGACTGAGTCTTTTGCTAGTTAGTGTTTACATTAGTGTCATATCACACTTTCTCTTGGATTAACACGCAAGCTATTTTAAATTAAAAAAAAATACAGATATTTGGTGCTAAGTAAGAGTGGAGGATCCTATGAGTGTAGGTAATAGGACGAGACAAATATTTGTGACAAAACCTACCGAAAAGCTCTCACTCAGGAGTTAGATAGTCGAAAGGAATAGACAGCAAGTGATATGACAACAAGAACATTCGATACACCATCGATATAGTCAAAACAGATAAAAGTAAACTAATCTGGTCGAATGTTCTTATAACTTTAAATATAATTTGATCTTGTCTGATACACATATGTAAAACGTTCTATTGATGAAAAACAGAATAACTTTAGCCCAAATTTTTATCAAAATTATTTAGTATCGTTTTATTATTGATCCTGCAAGGGTTTTCACAAGATCACACTTTGTTAACTAAATGTATATTACGCTAAATTTGCTCTTGTAGAACAAGGTCGAAATAAATTAGTTTTATTATATAGCGTGTTTTTATAGAGGTATATAACTTTAAGTTGGCAACACTTTTTTAATTGGCGGCAATTTTGCCAGCTGTCAAGTGATCAATGTTTAGTTTGGTTGGGCATTTCAACATGAATAGACTGACGCCTGAGCAATGCTTCCAAATTGTGCAAATTTAATCTGAAAATAATAGTTCTGTTTGAAATACGTATCGCGCACCGTGTTCCTTTTTACAGTCAACATAATCGTCCATCAGAGCAATTAATTCGATTAACTATGGAATGTTTTCGCATCACGTTTATTTTAAATGATAATACGCACCCACAGAGACGTCGTACAGTGCGTACAGAAGGAGTTATTGCTACTGAAAAGCGTAGCGTAGAGGAAGACCCGAATCAGTCTATTCGTCATCGTGCACAGGAATTGGATATGTGTCCATCCACTTTATGGAAGATACTGCGGATAGATCTTGGTTTGCGTGCTTACAAAATCCAACTCGTGCAACAGTTGAAGCCACACGATCACCTAGCAAGCCGTAGATTCGCTGAATGGGCCCAAAATCAGATTGCCGTTGATCCCGATTTTCATAAGCGAATTTTGTTTAGCAATAGAGCTCACTTTTGTTTGAACGGATACGTCAATAAACCAAACTGCCATATTTGGAGTGATGATAATCCTCAAGTGTATGTTGAGACACCGTTACATCCAGAACACTGACTGTATGGTGTGGTATATGGGCTGGTGGAATCATTGGTCCGTACTTCTTTAAAAATGATGCTGTTCAGAACGTTACAGTCAATGGTGACCGCTATAGAATCATGATTACTGACTTTTTCGTTCATCAATTGTGCTGAATGAACAATCATGATGTGCTGAAGCTGTGGTATCAACAAGACGACGCAACATGTCACACAGCACGTACCACAATTGATTTATTGAAGGAAACGTTTGGTCACTGCGTAGTTTCAAGTTTTGGAGTTGTGAATTGACCCTCAAGATCGTGCGATTTAACGTTATTAGACTATTTTCTATGGGGATATAAAAAGTTGTTATTCTACGCTGATAAGCCTGACACAATTGACCACTTGGAGGACAACATTTACCGCGTTATTGACGATATACGCCCAAAGATGTTAGAAAGAGGCATCGAAAATTAGATAGACCTCCAGAGTAGAATCCGTCCGAGCCAGCCGTGGCGACCATATGCTAGAAGTTATATTTAAATTACAATGCCAGAAGATCACCTTTCGAATATAGTAAATTTCATGTCAGTTTAATAAATTCATTTCTATTTTATTCGATTTCAAAGTTCTATACCTCTATAAAAAACACCCTTTATATAATGGTATGACTTTTAATCTGATAGAGTTCTCTGGCACTCTGTTCTCTCTGCCTACTCTGCAAGGGATATGGCGTGATGATATGTATGTATGTACTTTTAATCTGAATGACATTGAATGTTATAAATATAAAAAAATATCAAAAGAATTATATAAATATAACTTGTCTGCCTGGTATCGATTTACTTATTTTCCGTACATAGCCCTACTTATTTTATGTTTACGCCTTCCAATTTTGAAATAACTATACGTGGCGTCTTGGTGAAACATCTTTAAAATGGCAGAAACATCTTCGAAATAAAACATTTTATTTACGGGTTCTATCGCGTTTGTATTTGATTTTTAATTACCCGCTGTTTCGAACACTTTATAGCGTCCATGGTCACGGGAGGTCTAGAGTTTCTTACGCCCAAAAAGTCATCGTTATTATAGAAATTTTATATTGATTCTATCCAGCGATAGAATCCGAGAAAAAAATATTGTGTGTAATACTTGCGTAAATATCAGAAGTCATTAATTTTGAAATGGCTTGCTGACTTACTTTGCACTTATATTTCAATAAAATTACGAAAATATGAGTTTTAATATTGGTAAGAAAAACAAGGTTTTATTTCGTACATTCACGAATGAATCAAAAGATAATAAACAATATAATCATTAAATCATAAATGAACGACTCATTAAAGATACCAAGTATCAATCAAACGTAAGTAAACAATTCTCTAAGACAAATATCCGATTTCTCAACTTACGAACACGACAACACTAGAGTAACCATATTATCGTAACGAACAAAACAAACCTTTTCTGTTATATAAAGGGTGACCACAAAATGAGCCAAACGAGTCCTAAGCCGTAATTCCGTCCAATAATCCTTCATGATGAAGAGTTGTATTAGCGTCTGGCATGTTACGGCATATTCGTCAACGACGTTTTCTTAATAATTTGTCTCTAAGTAAAAACCTTTCGCTACTATTGTTTCTCGATTTAATACTGTAAGTGTTTACGAACAAAAGTGAAGAATTCTATTGAAATGTTAATTTAGTTTACATAACAATTAAAGTGACAATAATAATTTATTAATGCAAATAGTAACTTACCTATTCAGCTGACTTTATATTAGCACAATGGATGATAAAGGTTTTATTATTTTGCTTTATTGTAGATGCCAAATGAACAAGCACTTTCAGACCGAGATCAACAGTTTGTGGATCGCATAAAGTTTTGTCCTGTATGGGAATCTAACCGATGTTTGCTCCGTAGGTCGTAGTAGGTTGGTATCTTAACCGCTTCTCCATCTGTGGAGTCAGCCGAGGATCGCATTACTCGCGGTAATTTGGACAGTTACTTCTTGGAACTGAGGCGCCATTGGTGATGTCTCACAAGGCTGTCGCCTTCCAGGGGATAATTCTGGGTGCGGGTCCTCTACTGATTGTGGCTGAACAAAGCGCAATAGTGCATTTAGACTGCTCATAATATGTCAATTTTCTGGGTGAGCGTGATACTATCCCGGACGAATCTGCCCATGGCTGTGGACCTCTACATAAATTAGTGTTAAATTAGTGTACATCAATTTAATATTAATTAGCGGCTTCTCTTTTAAATTATAGTGTTTAACAAGAGAGGGATCATGCGACGGCGCTGACTCACTTTGCTTCCGGTGCGTGTGTGGGGTAGGCGCGAATATCTACGCTTAATACCACTCTAATCTAAGCCGTGGGTGGCAGAACCAAGGATTAGTCCGCCACCCTCGCAGAATACAATCATTTGAGGGTCGACGGGGAGAGTACCTAAAAGTTAACGCGCTGGCTGGGCTACCGAAGTTAAAGAATATCGGTATCGGTAATACAGGTATCGACCCGTGGTCTGGTCAATTGGCGATGAAGACTATAGCAAGGTGATTCATGTTCGCATGCCACCTTTATGTCGCACCAAAAGGTTTTGATAGTTTGAGTATGAATAGACCATAAAATAGCTTTTCAAAGAAAATGTCTTGGTTCACGCCATTCTTTTGACATCCCAGACGATATTAGTGAAGAATGGCAAAACTGAGCCAGCCAAAGAAGGAAGCTATTGGTATTTATTCACAAAATGAACAACTATATACCTACGCTTAAGGAGCAGCGGTTATTATATATAATGTTGTGCACTTTGCATATAAAAGTATTAAAAAGAGACCGAATAAATTGAGATAATTAAAACAGAATCGTCGCTATTCATCATCCACCTGGCCTTTATTAATACCAATTGTGGTGTCGACATATTATACGTTTTTTCTACGGAACGACAGACTGTGAATTGTTGTTCAATTAATTAGGGGAGTCAGAGACTTCCGCAACCCAAAATGATAATAACATTCCAGTGTTAGACCGGACAGGATATTTAATAAAGGACGCCCTATATTGACTGTACGTATTCACCATAGTCCGGACGATCGTTTATTGTGCTTTTCAAGTATTTTTTTTTATATAAAATTTTCACACTATTCCCTCCAACGCTTTAATAGTTAGTTTCCCATAATTTATTTAACTATTAGGGAAAGAAGGGTTCGACAAAAATTTAACAAATATATTATGAATTATAGAATTCAAAACGTGCAACATACACTGTTAAAAATTTTTGTAAAATTACAATTGTTTTACAAAACAAATAAGAGCAGAATTCCAAATCAACGTATACTAATACAAAACAAATACAATTCGAGTAAAATTACAAGACATGTGAAGGAATGAAAGAAACTTACTATAGTGAGTTGTAATTTTAGAATCACTATACGTATTGTATAGTAAATTTACAAAACGGAATACGTACATATTACTTTCTTGTATTAAATTATTAATATCTGCATTTTTTTTACAAAAAACGTTGGATGTTTTTACGCACAACTTCCAACGTTTGTTGTAAAAAAATTGCAGAAAATTTTAACAGTGTATAGGTTTAAACTTAAAACTTCTGCACACTTATTTATTGATCTGTCTGTTGAACAACTTTTGTTTGGTACCATTACATTGCATTATTTAAATGCTATCGTTGAAAGTAAATAATCTTATTGAGATTACCATCTTGTTAGCTTGCGTGTAACCATTTGGATACTATATCGTTTTTATTTAAGTAACACGGTTGGCAAGTTTTTGTATGCGAGCGCGATTTATTTTTTGCTGTCAGTCACTTTGTTTTGATGATATAAGAAGGAAACCATTATGATTTCAAACATGGTAATTCCGATTTAAACGAGAACGAAAAACATAAGTAAAAAGTCATATTATAAAAAGTTATATTTACATATAAAATTTAAGAAATAACTTTATCTATCTAAATTTAATTCAAGTTTTTATTTTGTATTTACGTTTGATTAAGCGATATGTTATATAATTATGATTTTTTGGTTTAAAAGTATTTTTTTATGAATTCAGAAGTGATCTATGTCACGTTTACTATTTTAAATACATTTTAATTAATCGAATGGTGTTTTTACATAAACAGGCTGCCGTTCTCGACCAAGAGTCAATAGACGGCGATGTTTCATGCCAGACTTGAAGCAAAAAAACTTTAATGACGTTTTGTCTATACCAAAACATTAAAAACTAATTGATTGAAGAAACTTATGCTGGTGTATATTTATTAACAACTGTAATTCTTTACTTAATATTGTAGAGATAACAAGTATATATTAGTATATATTATCAGTGTGGTGACGGAGTAAGAACACAATTCACTACCTTACCCCCTTGTGTGGGTGATCGTGAGAGACGACTAAGGGATATAAAATGCATATTACATCTATGCAAGAGAAGGTAAACTCGAAACAAAACCCTATACCAACACGTCTGACCAGCGTGGTATAGTATTTCAATTTCTCTCCCATTAAGGAGGAGGCTCGAGCCCAACAGTGGGACATATATGAGCTGAAATGATGATGACAATGAACGACTATATATTTACATGGTATCATCCCTGGAATCAAACGCTTTTATTTTAAATAGTACTATATAGGTATATAAACTAAAATGATGGCGATATCCGTCAACTAAGGCGAAACATGTTGCGTCTCTTGAGATCTATCACGGTTTGCGATGCGTAAAGTTACATTGGAAGTATTGTTACTATTTTCATTTTATGACGTTCTCAAAAAAAGTTTAAAATATATTTTATCAAATTGACTGTTACTTACCATTAATTGATTTTTAAAATTGGTCTAAATGTGTTTTATTTACGAAAGCGGGTTAAGGTAAGAAACTATTATTTAATATAATTGATTGAATTAGGCGATACATGGCGGCAATCCATTATTATTATAAAATGGAGGAGAGGAAGGAAGACCCACCACTTTCCCATGGTTAATCAATATACCGTACACCTCAAGAAAGGAAGGAATACGGAATGGGATCAAGGTGGAATAGGATATAAGGAAATCTTACTCCTGTGATGAGCACAGCCTCCAGAACTTCTACTTGTAATTTTCCGCAGAACTTCTACTACTAACTACGGTATATTGATTAACCGTGGGAAAGTGGCGGATCTTCCTTCCTCTCCTTCATTTTATAACTATTATTTAAATAAATAGTGGCTGGACCACGCTGTTGACAGTTTTCTGTCTACAGCCGCGGGCCGGTCCGTGTAGTGCTTATTAATCATCTCGAGTACATATTTAATTTAGACGAAACAGCTCCAAAAATAGTTACGTTGAATATAGGCCACTCGAAGAATGGGTAATATCATAGTAATCAGTTTTTGTAGGTGGTTTGTTGATTGCAGTTGGTATTATTATTTACCTAGGAGCTGCGTATTTCCCTATTGATTCCTCAGTCGTGTTTTACGAGACCCAAGGGACATTAAGCGTTGGAGACCCTATTCTTAATACGTATGTATATAAACTAAGTTAAATGTTGCAAAATATACACAATCTATGTTAATGAATATGAGATTTTGTTTATGAAACCGTAGTGGAGCTTTTAAGGGGAGCGCATAGCGTTGGCGAAAATAGGGTGGCTACTCACCCCAGTGTACATGACTAGGTCAAGGGTCACTGTATTCACGGCAGGCAGCGTGATATTTGGATGTGTGTATAGGATAAAGATAATAACCTATTAGGTTGTCATTAATTTAATATATTGAACCGCTTATGACTTACATAACCGAGTTTATTAAAAGTGTTCCGTCAAGTTATGTATAATGTATCATCATTCTCCTACTCTTATGCCAATTGCTTGGAGTCGATACAATATATACTATTCTTTCGTAGTACATATTGTAAAAGTTATTGGCAATAGATTTATAACCAGCCGCCTGCCAGACGTCAACCCTCCTTGGGAATGTAAGTGTTGACCAAACGGGATCAGATGGAGTTGGCCCAGGTTATTGTAAGGCTCTTAGTCGTCTTTTACGACATCCACGGGCGAAGTAAGGGCTGGTAGTATTCGTAGCCGCTATCACACAGCTCGATATGTATGTATAATCTATAGGGTTATTAAAATTATTAACACACTTTTACTTTAAAACAAAAATTAATAGTAGTTCAGATAATGAAAAACTATAACTCTAAATAAAATAAACTAATAATAATTCACTATATTGTAAAATACAACATGTAAACAAACATTCGACAGTATGAATAAATAAAACACAAAGGCATTTAACAAAACCATTTACTGTGCTAAAACAATTTTAACGGAGCATGAAGTTAAATTTGTTATAACATCACAGATTCTAATCTAAATAAAATTATAATAAAGAAATGTCATAAATATAATTCGTATGAAACAATTACTCAACAGTATTTAAATAGTAATTTCTCTTTAAATGTAGAAGAAATTCAAGAGGAAAATGGGACGAATGAATAAGAATATGTATAAATATGGCATAATTTATACTATAAAACTTTTATAACTAGACTAGCAGACTTTAGAATACTAAACAAAACAGATAACGGTTACGTTACGATCTTATATAACAAATCAGACAGACAACAAATCTTTAGATGTTCGAAATGAGCCTTTTTTGTTCAGTTGTGATCTGGTCATGCCTTACTGTGCGGGGCAATGCAAGGCCGGGGCGGTTCCCATAATTTGCCGAATTTTACTTCTTGGCAGAAAGAGCGAGTCAAAACCGTTTCCTTAACATCGACCTCATGCGGTTAGCCTCTCTGCGGGTGGCGGAATAATTCTCGTTTCAAATCCAATAATTAAACCTAGGTGTAATTTGTATTCGTTAATTATAAGTTGAACTCACGTAAAAAAATTGTTTGTAATTACGCGGTGCATTAATAACTAAAGTAGGTATAGTAAATTCGCTAAGTCAGTAGTCACGATATTATTCATTTCATTCATTCATTCAATGTTTATTTTTACACATACATACATATCATCACGCCATATCCCTTGCAGGGTAGGCAGAGAGAACAGAGTGCCAGAGAACTCTATCTCTGCATACTTCACTCGCTTCCTCAACATTCATAATTCTCTTCATACACGCTCGCCGGTTTCGGAGACTCTTGACTCCACCTTCCTTCAGTACCTGACCGATCTGGTCTAGGTAGGTTAGTCTCGGTCTCCCTCGGTACCTACATCCTTCCACTTTCGCATTGTATATCTTCTTAACCAGACGTTCGTTCGGCATTCTTTCCACATGTCCGAACCATCGGAGCATTCCCTTTCGCATCTTTACACCAATACTCTCTTTCATACCTACTCGCTCTCTTACGTCGTCGTTACGAATGCGGTCGGTCAGCCTAACTCCACAGATTTTCCGAAGAGATCGCATTTCGACCGCATTAATTTTACTTTCATACTCTTTTCTGCATACCCAACTCTCGCTTCCATACAGTAATGTTGGGACAAGCACTGCGTTATGTTAACGCTCCGTTCACTCTATTTCCCGCATTCACTCTTCGCTCTATATCAGTGGTGTACCGATGTTTATTTTTAGCTGTGTGTAAAACACAGCTGTCACCATACCTAAATTTCAGTAGGGTAGTGAATGTATCAATCAAAATACATATTTGTTGCTAGGTCATTGTTATATAAAGAATAAATTAGAAGACCGAGTCTAGCCTCGATATTTCTTTTTTTGTAAATTCCGTTTATTTGAAAGCATGAGCTGGTTATTTAAAGAATAAAATAAATAAAAAGTAATTGATTATGTAAGGAAATTAAAAAAAAGGACTAAGAAGATAATAAACAAAGGACCGGACGAAGGCTGTCTAGATTGCGACTGCTCGATTTTCGGACTCTTGTTGTTACTTTTGTTCTTCATATTCTAATATTATATTTTTATCGACTGAAAACACTTTAAAAAAGGAAATTTTCTATCGTCTACGTAGCTAGATCGATTCGATGCTCCCGAAACCGCTTGTATATTAAATTTCATGCAAATCGTTGCAGCCGTTTCCGAGATTCGGTAATATAACAATATACAAAAATAAAAAATTGCTCATTCAAAGGCATTAAATTAAATTATGTTTCTTTTTTTTTATTCTTTATGGTCGCAAACGAGCAAGCAGCACACCTGATGGTAATTGTCACTGCTGGCTATGGATCTTTGCTATACCAAGGTTATAGCTAGGCTGATGCCTACCATTAAAATTCCCAAACCTACAAAGTCGGGCTGCCGGCTCTCTCATATGTATATTAGATGTATGGTTCTGCTAGTCAGTTTCTATTTTATGAATGTCCGCCATCTTTCTCTTTCTACATTAATTTAGATTTTACTAATATAATAACTTAGAATACACGAAAACAATAGTTGCGAATATTAGATGAAATTAATCGTATGAATTTACTTCATAAGCTAATAATAGTTGAGAAGTTAACAATAATAAACACGTATTGTTTACATTCTATACAACAAATATTTTGTAAAGTAAAATTGTAGTTTTCGCTCTACTGCATATAAAATATTTGTGAGCATCGGTAGTCGTGCGCCGCAAATACTTCGCAATTGCTTGGAAACACTTTATCCGACTCCATATAACATTTTTAACCTAAATAAAAACGCCCAACTGATACTTGCACTTTCACACCTAAGCCAATTTCAAATGAATTTACTTTTTATTATTCACCTACAAGTACATTTTTATTCAATTGCGCTGAACGATAAATGCAACCATTCCCTCAGTCTGTGGATGGGTATTCTAACATACAAGTTGGGATTTTATTGACTTCGGAAGTCATATAAGACTATGAAATTGGACTCTTTAATACAAATAAATCAGAGTTTTAAATGGATTGGCAAAGGCTTTTATTAAATTTGTAAATTTGTATAAGATAATATGATATTATTTTACCTGATAATATTAAAGGCAGCGCTCAGTAAAGAGAACGCACAAAATATTACGTGGTTTGCAAAATAATAAATAAAAATCCGTTAACCGATATAATACCCTCTGGAATCCGGCTTATCATAAAAACCCGTCTGGAATTCCCTCGTTTCTTGGGATTATTGATATAACAAACTGTTTATTCCATCAATATAATATTTTGTTCAGAAAATTCTTGAGTTATCGAGGGGTTAAGCTAATTGTTTCTGGTTTTAATTAATACCGGCTTACTCTGTTGATATAATTAGTCGATAAAAGAATATTAACTAGTTTACGACAACCCTAATTTACGCGACACTAAATTACGGACATATTTTGTGGTTCAATATTAAAACCGGTTTCCTAATAGAATATTGCTTTCATAATAAACCTTTTTTAGAAACTTGAAACATTTTTATTCCACTTTCGTTCGGAGTGCTTTGGTTTTGTTATTTACTTGCATATTAAGGTTTTGAATTTTCAATTATTGAATTTACTAAATAGGTCTAGAAACATTTGAATAATCAAGTACGTATTAAAAAAAATAGTGTCGAATCGAGAAACTTTTTTGTAGTCGACAAGAAAGTTTTCGTATAAACATTCAAGTAAGCTAACTCAGTTTTATTCTGTACCAATTTGTCAGTAGCTGACTGTGTACTTGATCATGTAGTTTTAACTAGAAAAGCCATTTCTTAAAGATTTCAAGCGTAGCTAATTCAAAGTTCACGAGAGACTAAAGAAATTCAAGCCGTTCTCGAACTAAAGTCTCGGTTTTAACATTTCCAAGTGCAAACAAGTCTGTGAAACTTGTTCCTAGTTGTGGGACCACACGGGACGTGTTTATTGCAAATAGGAGCTCAGCGTAGTAGTGAAACTAAGGGTTTTAGCACACATGCTACTTTTAGTGGTGGCGATTTTGCGACTGCATAGATGTTTCTGTATTGCGGTTTCACGACCAGTTGCATTCACGACAGCGGAATTATCCTTTAGTAACTTAATCGCACATACGTGTTTTCAAAGCGCGACTTAATCGCCGCGCCTAGCATTTAAAGCGTTCGTTAAAGCTTTGAACTTTCGAAAAACCTTTTTGGTGACAGTTAGCGCTGAGTATCGTGTATATTAAGGCCCTTACTGTTACAAATTCCATCTCTCTTTATTATTTTATTTGCTTGATGGATATTGCACGTATCTTTGAAAAGTGTATAAAGGAAATCCGAAGCCACTCCGGCCTTTGAACTGTATTTATTTAGCTTCACTATGAAGCAGTGGATATTTGTTTCTAAAATAAACTCCGCATATGTGTTTTATAGTGATCGTAAAAGAAATATGTGTGGGGAAACCAAATCAGACGTTCATAAAGTTACGTAACTGGTAACATTCGTTACATATAAAAGAGCCTTTTATTATATGTTTGTAAATACAATAATGGCATTGACTAAAATCCTGAAAGTATTACTTAATTAACGTCTTAGATTTTGAGAGTACAGCCATCATTATGATAGGAATAATTAATTAAAATGTCAATGCGGATTTTTACTCATGACACTGGCGCGGTAGGTCGGTAACTCAACCACTACGCCATCTGCGCACGCGAAAAAAAATGACACATGAAATAAATTTTAGATTTACGAATTACAGATAAGTATTAAAAATATATATATAATATTCATAGTCCGGAGCGTGCTCGTCGCGTCCCCTGCCAGTTTAGTTAGACTGCTAATCCAGCTCGAATGCGTGCCGCAGTGCGGGTTAGGGCGTCCCCCGGAGGCGACGCGTACCGACCCACCCCCGTCCGAGAGCAGAGTGCCGAGTGGGCACGTGGAATGTAAGAGGTTGTGTGGAAGGTAAGTTGCACGAGCTGATATCCGTCATGGCGGACAAACAGCTAGACGTGCTCTGTGTAACAGAGACCAAGCGAAGGCGACGCCTGCGATCTTCCTGGTGGCGGAATGACTCTGTGGTCTGGTGTACCACAGAGCGATCGAGCCAGCATGGGGATAGGAGTGATGTTGTCCTCTCGCTTGGCCTCAGGCGTGAAGGATTACAGAATGTATGATCCCAGACTTCTTTGGGTCCGTATAAAACTAGGTGTCACCAAGGTATTCATGGTTGTAGCATATGCTCCCGTAGGATCCTCGGTGGCATCAGACCTAGAGAAGTTTTGGGATAATGTTAGTGAAGTTCTGGATATGGCAGAAACCAGTGAACGCGTGATTGTATGCGGAGATTGCAACGGATGGGTGGGGACCAAGCGTCCCGACTATGAGGATGTACTTGGTCCATGTGGTGATAAGAGAGTGAACGACGCAGGTAGGCTCGTAGCGGATGTATGCATGGAGAGAAACCTTATTGTGTCAAACACATTTTTCCAACATAAGGACATCAATATGTATACATGGCGAAGGAATGAACAGAAAAGTATAATAGATCTAATTTTGGTAGACAGTCGCCTCCGAAGCAAATATTGGACGCAAGAGCCTACAGGGTCCCCACAGTCGATACGGACCACTATCTCGTTATTGCGAGATTTAGTGGTCTGTTTAGTAAGTGGAGGCAATGGCGAGAGCGTGTCCACTTCGGAGTGCTTGAAAGAATAAAGGTTGAAAGGTTGCAAGAAGAGTGTGTAAGAGAAAAGTATGCAGAGGGTGTCCGAGAACGGCTGACGATGGCAAGCCAGCCGCAATCGGGCATTGAAGAGGAGAATATTGAAAGAGAGTATGGTAGATACAGCGAAAGAAGTATGTGGAAGTTCAAAGAAGCATAGAAAAACGAATGGTGATGCATGGTAGGATGCGTAAGTGGCAGCTTTCGTAGAGCAAAAGAAGAAAGCGTGGCTGGACTATATCTCTTCTTTGAATCTGAATGACAGTATGACTGAACAGAAGAAAGAAATATATCGGCAATGTAAGAATGACACCAAGGCCTTAGTGAAAGAGAAACGTGATAGAGCAATATAGTGCAGCATAATATGAGTGCAGAAGATAGGCTGACTAAAAACTTCGAGGGTAACACCAAACTCTTTTGGAGGGAGGTGAAGAAGTCTCGGTGTGGTTGGTCAGCCTTTAGAATGAATAAAATAAGGTCTAACGGTGGAGACATTCTTACACAAACACAAGACGTGTTAAGCCGATGGAGTGAATATTTTGGCGATATATATGCGGATACTACAGTTGGCGCCGGTGTCGCATGTGGTTTAGTAGATCAATATTCAGCACCGGCGTCCTCCGATGTGATCAGTATGGATGAAGTTGAATGAGCGATAAGAAGTTTGAAAAATGGTAAGGCAGCGGGCATTGATATGGTGTCTGCCGAGATGATCAAGCTTGGTGGCTCCTGTGTCTGACAGGCGTTCCTGTTGCTCCTCAATTTATGTTGGAGCTCGGGAATGGTTCTCGGGGACTGGAATAGCGCAGTCATCGTGCCTTTGTTTAAAAACAAGGGTTCACGTTATGACTGCGCAAATTACAGAGCCGTAGGCTTGACCAGTAAAAGTGTATGGTAAAATTATTGAAAGGAGAATGAGAATGGTGTCCGATGGTTTACTGTGTGAGACACAAGGAGGTTTCAGGAGTGGAAGGGGATGCATGAATCAAGTGTTCTCTCTGCGCAACATTGTGGAGAAGCATCTGGCTCTAGGTCAGAGGGTTTTCTGCAGTTTTGTGGATCTGGAGAGAGCATTTGACACGGTTGTACGAAAGGAACTTTGGAACATTTTACCGGAGTATGGTATTAATGGTAAACTGCTACAGGCTGTGCAGTCCAGTTACATGGGCTGTAGAGCCTGTGTGCGGCTGGATGATGGAATGTCGCCTTGGTTTGACGTCAATATCGGCGATAAGCAGGGGTGCGTTCTGTCAGCCAGGCTGTTTATCATATATCTGGATAAATGTCTCCAAAAGTTGAACGATATGAATGTGGGAGTCCAGATGGGCGACTCAGTGGTCACTGCTCTGCTCTATGAAGATGATGTAGTACTACTGGCACAGTCAGCGACTGATCTGCAGACCCTAGTCAACACAATGACAGAAGATTGTAAGAAAAGGGGTCTACGCGTGAATGTGAGCAAAACCAAAATAATGGTCTTTCAAGAAGATGAAGCCAGAACAGATGTAAGAGTAACAATAGGTAATGATGTACTAGAGCAAGTGGATGAATTTGTATATCTTGGATGTGGTTTTAGCCGAGATGGAAGGTACACCACCGTTATAGATCGAAAAGTGAATGCGGGAAATAGAGTGAACGGAGCGTTGGGACAACTTCTCGGTAGCCACCACCTCAGCCAGAAGGCACGTGTAGCAATACATAACGCAGTGCTTGTCTCAACATTACTGTATGGAAGCGAGAGTTGGGTATGCAGAAAAGAGTATGAAAGTAAAATTAATGCGGGTGAAATGCGATCTCTACGGAAAATCTGTAGAGTTAGGCTGACCGACCGCGTTCGTAACGATGACGTAAGAGAGCGAGTAGGTATGAAAGACAGTATTGGTGTAAAGATGCGAAAGGGAATGCTCCGATGGTTCGGACATGTGGAAAGAATGCCGAACGCACGTCTGGTTAAGAAGATATACAATGCGAAAGTGGAAGGATGTAGGTACCGGGGGAGACCTAGACTCACCTACCTAGACCAGATCGGTCATGTACTGAGGGAAGGTGGAGTCAAGAGTCTCCGAAACCAGCGAGCGTGTATGAAGAGAATTATGAATGTTGAGGAAGCGAGTGAAGTATGCAAGGATAGAGTTCTCTGGCACTCTGTTCTCTCTGCCTACCCTGCAAGGGATATGGGTATGTATATATTAAAAATAAAAGTTAAAATGTTTCTTAGAAATTAATCTATTAACTTGTGTATTTATATACATTTTATAGTTTCTAACTTAACTATTCTCATCATAAATCAGATATTGCTGACCATTTAAAATATTCAATGAAATAAAACTATCTTTACAGACTTAATCGCGTTTGTATTTGATTTTTACTTTCTCGACGTTTTGAACATTTTCCGCTGTCACGATGGCATTAAGGTATTCCACGTCCAACAAGTCATCGTTATTACAGAGGTTTTCATCTACTCGCTATGGAATTGGGTATTAATATTTGAACCATCTTTTTAATAAAAATTCATGGCAAGTAGAAAAACATGGAGAAAGTACAAACTAAATACAAACGTGATAAAAGACGTAAATGTAGTTTTATTAAAAATAGATTTATACGTTCGTAACTTTTTATACACAGAATGAAAAACAAAAGTAATTTTGTAAAACTTTATATTCCAAAGGCGGTGAATTGTATAGTAACTAGAATATTCAAAACATCAAATAAATGATAAAATATCAAATTCGGATAGCAGTAGTTCTGCTGTATTGAGTACAACTTTCGTGTTAACTAAAAAGTGATTTCTTGAAACAGAACAGAAAAAGAATTAATTACTTTAAACAAGTAAGTACTTCCTGCTGTGAATGACGACGAACACCGAGACGCGAGCGTCGAGACTGCTACTTTACCTTTTCCTGTCAACTACGCGTATTTTAATTCGCTGGTCTATTTAATTAGGCGTTCAGTTGTTAAGTTGACTTACTGATAGAAGTATTATAATTTATTTTATTTAAAAGAAGTATCTTAGTATAAAATTGTTTATATAGTTTCATTAAAATAACGATGAAGTTTAAATAAAAGGCTTAACGTTTTTTTAACTTGAATAATGAATTAGTCGCCGCTTTCTGCGAAACCATGATCTTGAAAGTAACGAGATCATGGTTTGGGACCCATTCAATAGGTAAAAAGACAGGTTATGATTATGGTAGGACGGAGTGTTGCTAGACAATATTCTAAACGATTGGGCGGAGTGTGTCTAGACAATATCCTGTCAAAGAAAAGGTAGTACATTTTCCGTCGTCTGAGGTCGTTCATGGATGGTTATTGCTTTTAACACACATTAGTGAATCAAACAGACAAAAACAGAATCTGTGCTTTCAGACATTGCGGAATGTTCAAAATTTAATTATTATGATATATAAAAACTTTTTATCCACGTGCATTTTGATTTAAGAAAATATACCTTTCCTCAATTATTTTATGTGAAAAGTATTATCTATAAAATTAAATTTTCTATACAGAGACGTCTGTATAGAAAATTTAGAACATTTTTCACCCCTTAAGTAAATTCATAATAAAACTTTTAAAGAAGGTAAGCTTCTTATATAATAATTAATATTTCTGGTAGTAATTTATAATGCCGGGTATATATTCCGCCGTGTTTACACACTTCAACTATTAGGCTAGGCTAACTACCAGAACCAATTTCTCGACTTCGACAGAATTTAGATACCTTTACACCCCGTATTGTTGGGACTTTCCCACGCGGTGGATCTCTCTGCAGATGGTAGAATAACCTCGTTCCCAGCACTCGTGGCTTTAGCTAGGGCGGTATCATCCATCGTTCAACGAGATAGCCACCTGGCGCGAGGACGCCCGCCGAGAAGTCATCACCCGTTGGGCTACGCGGCTGGAGAGGCCTAGACACGGTGTTTTTACCGTTGAGGCCCTCCGGCCCGTACTGATGGAGTGGATGGAGCGGCGGCACGGAGTCCTCTCTTTCCGGTTGGTGCAGGTCTTGTCGGGGCATGGTTGCTTCGGCAAGTACCTGCACACGGTCGTGCGGAGGGAGTGGACTCCGTCCTGCCACCATTGCAGTAGCGACGAGGACACGGCGCAACATACGCTCGAGGTATGTTCGGGCTGTGACGGGCAGCGCTGTGACCTCGTCGCTGTCATCGGTGCCGACCTGACGCTGCCGGCTGTTGCGCGAGCGATGGTCGACAGCGTCAGGAATTGGGACGCGGTCACCGCCTTCTGCGAGGCTGTCATCTCGCAGAAGGAGGCGGCGGAACGGGCCCGGGAGGATTCCCGTGACCCGGGCCGCCGCCCGCGGCCGGGGCGGCGCAGGCGCGAGTACCTGCGCCTGGTGCCGCCCTAACCGAGGCTTCAGGTGATCGGACCAGGGAATTGTCCGGTCACCCGACGTGAGGCCACCGCGTGAGGACGACGCCTCGACGGCGAAAGCTGTCGGGGCGTCGACAGGAGAGGAGCCCGAGAGGGCATACCGCCGTGCGGGCCACCGAAGACAAAGATCGGTTACCGGTGGCCCGCTCGCACGGCGAAGAAGAGGTGCTTGCAGGGTGGGTCAATGGGATTGCGCGCCGCCTCTTCCGTCACCCCGGACCGATTTGGCGGGGTGCAACGTCCATAACCCACCGCAAAAAAAAAAAAGAAAAAAAGGGCGGTGTCATAAGTATTTGTACTAGTACCGCTCCACGTGCCGGCGACGGACGGGACGTAATAAGTTTTAATCTAAGTTGCTTCTTGATATTTTTCCTTTGATATTCCTCAGTGTGATTGTAAGTAAGTATTTCAATGATCGATTCCGTATTATTGAAAGTATCTAAAAGAATGAGCCTACTTCATGTAAACTCTTTGCACCATATTTCGCGCTTGCCTTTGGCTGGTGCCGATGTGTCAGCATCAAGTATAAAGTAGTAGAGTATTAGATTTTTTATTAATTAATAATGATTCTATACATCGGCTAGAGTATCTATTTTTATATGTAATTTGGCTTAGCAGGAGTAATAACAACAATCAGATGATATTTGAATAGGAAAAAGCAAAATGCTACATTTCTACGTGTTAATTTTTTACTAAAACGTGATATTTTAACATTATTCCAACATAGTTTTATGGAAACTTTGTAGTAAGTTTAACAAACGTAGTTAAATAAAATTTCGACCGCATCGAATATGCGAATGCAAATGCAAACAATGACGATGATAGTGTAGTTTATAAATTTTAAAAGCGCAGTAACTAGTTACAAAATAATATGCGGTTTCTTCGATACTTTTTTTATGGCATGACATTAAAATTCATTAAGTTGTTAGTTGGCTGGTTCCCCCTGTTACATTCGATAAATATGTATCGTAAACCATATATAGTGCACCGCCTCCTTATTAATTACACGTTTATAGCATATATCAACAGCTATCCATCACCGTAGCTCATTCTTGAACTGTAGTTATTTAGTTACAACTGCAATTTTATTGCGCTCATTAAAGCTTTGAATAGCTTCATTTCGATGTTACTCGAGAATAGTTCTGAGTTTATTTATAGTATAAAATTATTAATTCGGTAAAAGAGAAGTGAGCTAGAGAAAAACCAAAGTATTTTGAGGGATATGTGCTTTAGAATACAATATCAGTTTGTTCCCAAGAAAAGCTAAGCTTTTACAGAATAAACTAAAAGTTTTTGATAACTTATATAAAAAAAAATTATCATAATCATCACAGCTTATATACACTACCGTCCAAAAGTTTGGAAGCAGCAAGGTAAAATCGAATAAAACCAAACTAAGTCATTTAAATTTAAATGTATTGATAAAAAAATAAAGAACAAACAGAAACTAACTTAAACAAAATAAAAAAATAATATACAATGGTAAATTAGATTAAATTTTAGCTTCATCAAAGTGTCCACCTTTCTCCTTTATAATCTTCTCACATATTCTGGGCATTCTATTAATCAATTTTTTAAAATAATCTTTATCTAATTTGTTCCATTCGTTCTCTAATAGCTGCCACAAATGTTCTGAGCTCGTAGGACAACGACTTTTCACCCTCCTGTCAAGTTCATCCCAAACAAGTTCAATGGGAGAAAGATCAGGGGAGAGAGGGGGTGAGATGGCCATTGCATGATGTTTAAAATGTTTTCAGCTTTTTTCTTGTTTAAAAAGTTCTGGCACAATTTAGACGAATGCTTAGGATCATTATCCTGTTGAAAAATGAATCCAGAACCAATGAGACTTAGTCCACTGGGTATGGCAGAATCTTGGAGAATTTTTAAATAGCCTTCCTTGTTTAATTTTCCGGTTATCCTCACAAGATTGCCGGGTTTACTGTTGCCAAAACACCCCCAAACCATGACATTACCACCACCATGTTTGATGGTAGGCACTGTACATGCCTCTGAAGCCCTCTCTTCTTTTGACCGGCGTACAAAGACACGTCTATTGGATCCGAAAATCTGAAATTTTGATTCGTCACTCCAAAGGACATTTTCCCATTGTTCTATAGTCCAGTTTTTATGCGCTTTTGCCCATTCTAGTCTATTTTTCTTATGTCGATTTGTTAGTTTGGGTTTTTTAGCAGCAACACATCCTCTTAATCCCGCAGACAGTAAGCGTCTTTTAACAGTAGTTGTTGAAATGGGTGTTTCTCGCGTATCATTCAGAGCTGCAGTGATCTGTGGTGCAGTTAAGCGTCGATTCCGTTTAGAAAGAACTCTAATGAAGTTGTCCTCTTTATTTGTTGTGGATTTGGGCCTACCAGATCTCTTTCTATCTTCATTTTTCCCCGTTTCTTGTTTTCTAGCAAGGGTATAGTGGACACCTTTACAAGAAATTCCGAGCCTTTCTGCGATTTGACGTTCACTGTATCCTTCCTCGCGTAGAGTGCAAATAGCGCTTCGCTGTTCAAGCGTGATTTGCTTGCGTTTTGCCATTTTCAGAAGAAAAAATACGGTCAAAGTAGTAGCCGATATCTTTCGAATACAGACAATGTTAATATCACAACTTTCACGTGCCAATGCTCAAGTGCGACTGAATAAGGTCTAAAAAAGTTAAAACCAGCAAACATTATCAATAAAACTACACCATTGCATAGGATAAAGTAGCCGACGGATTAAGTCATAAAACACGTGTTTCGTCAATATTAAGGAATTCCATAAAACTTGATGAATGTAGGATAATAATCCTTTTGTGTTTGTGTAGACAGTCGTAAAAGGTTGTAAAACTTAAGATTATTGCTAATTTTTACCGCTATTAGTCGGCATTTATTTGTTTTGTTTGAAAACAGGTGTGCTTCCAAACTTTTGGACGGTAGTGTATGTCACACTGTTGGGCTCGAGCCCTTCTCTATAATGGGAGGGTAATTGACCTACTGTACCGCGCTGGTCAGACGTGTTGGTATAGAGTTTTGTTTCGAGATTTTCTTCTCCCGCATAGATGTTATATGAGTTTTAAATCCCCGGTAAGATAGGGGTGGTGAATTGTATTCTTACTCCGTCACTACACGGAAAAAATATATACATTAAAAAAATATATAATAAAAAAAATATTATCCCTCGGCTTACTTATGGCTAGCCAATCCAAAAGTTAGTACCAACTGCAATTTTATTATAAAGCCTTATTTATTTGCGAAGAACTTGCTCAGTTTCCTCGATTTATTTTGTTTTTAACGTAGCAGTATATCCTTTTATCTATTGATTGATCAGCCAATTTTATGTATTGTACAGCAGACAAAATGCGTAATTCGATTTTTCAATTATTAGTATTTTTCTTTTCTAAATAAATATTTTACGTCCCAAGACATTTAATAAATAAAAATAAAAAAAAAATCAAAAAACCCGACTGCGTAAAAAGTCACCAAAACTACGTACATAATAAAAAAAAACTGAAAAGAAAAAAGCAAGCACTTAGATGTCCGGTGGTCTAGAATTCGTAGTTTTGGTGACTTTTTACGCAGTCGGGTTTTTTGATTTTTTTAATATTTTATTTTATTTTATACTTTTTAGTTATAAATACCTAGGTAGCTATAGTTATCTTATTTATTAATAAGTAGGTCAGTACCTAACTATATATAGTTTTTCGACTGAAGTTGAGTACGAAATCGTTAGAAATTGGAGATGGGCGACTGCGACAGACATTAGATACTTTAGGTAGGACTACCTATGGTATATTGGACAATATACCTACTAGATACTTCAGTATATGTCCATCCACATCCAGTTATATGAATTTTTCGTCTTTTCATCGTAAATTTCTACTGTCTAAAAATCTATATGTGAGAAAGGTTGTAACGAAACTTTAAATCGATATAGATCCTAAACGGCCAGTCAAATCGAAAAATGTTGAGAGAAAACTAAAAATGATTTTTAAATACCTATTTAACGATACCCCACTCGATATAGTTTGTTGACTTTAATTTTTTTAATTTTCACAATATGGCGTCCAGTAGTCGCCATATTGAATTTTCAATAACGTCATATCTTTAGTGACACTCGCCGGATTAAGAGGAATCGATTGACGTGCGAATCATAAAAATCGGCCCAGGCGTTTGGTATATATAGTGCTTCAAAGGAACATACAAACATACATACATAGACTGTTAAACACAATACCACTCCTTTACAGTCGGGTAAAAAGGCTTAAAGTACAGAGGTACTTATAAAAGACATAAACTTCGAGAGACTTAAAAGAAGACTTAACCTCGCTCTCGAGGTTTAAGTCTTTTCTTTTTGGGAATAGGCATAGGTAAGGTCACGGCACTAGTATGGTCCGAGACGGCGGCAGTGACGGCGCGCGTCTCCATAACCTATCGTACATGTACCTCCCTAGTGGCATGTGAGAAGGCCACCAGTACCCAGTCCTTGTCATCGGTGGCCTGACCCATCGGGATAGGTTTAAGTCTTGGTGTTATCCATAGAAATATTATTATGGAGTTTGACTTGTAGGATTTACAACTGTGACAATATGTGGTGTAATTAATCCCAATAATGTTCTATATTATAAAATTTCTTCATCATCATCGTCATCATCGCAGACCATATATGTCCCGATGTTGGGCTCGGGCCTCCTCCGTAATGGGAGGGAAATTAACCTACTATACCACGCTGGTCAGACGTGTTGGTATAGGGGTTTGTTTCGAGTTTTCCTTCTCTCGTATAAATGTTATATAACCCTTAGTCATCTCTTACGATCTTCCACGGGTAAGATAGGGGTGGTGAATTGTATGTATTCTTACTCCGTCACCACACGGATAATTTAATAATTAATAATTTCTTCAAACTATAAAATTTATTGTATGAATGTTAACTAGTTTTACCTTAGGTAAGATATTCTACTTTTTAATTTTGTTAAAATATCGTTCAGAAATAATATTTCATTCATTTGAATAATTAATGGACTCCTGTCGCAGACAACTTAAGCATTAAAAGTGAACCGATCACCTTCATTATCTTTAAATTTGTCGTAAATAAGATTTATTAAATTGTTACGGCGTGAAGAAATAATTTATTTTACGTTTTAAGATTATTTCTCTTAACACTATTTATCATATGGGTAAAATTTATAAGTAATAGTTTTACATAAAATAACATCCAAATGAGTATTGTCTTAAAACAAAGCAGAGCATTAGATATATTCGAAATTGTTTTTTTTTATTGCTTAGGGCGGCAAACGAGCTAGCAGCACACCTGATGGTAAGTATCACTGCTGCCCATGGAACTTTACTATACCAAGGTTATAGGTAGGCCGCTACCTACCATTACGATCCCCAAACTCATCCAGTTGGGCATCCGGCTCTCTAGTTCACCGTACGAAGCGCAATAGCATTTTGCCATTACTCAGACGTCGTTCTTCTGCGAGAATATGGTACGCTACCCCAGACCGACCAGGCTGCGGTTGTAGACAGAGAACTGTCAACAGCGTGGTCCTACCACTATTGGTGATTAACGTAATTTATCATAATAATGAGGTAATCGATATTTTAAATTTCAAATATGATGTTTTCTTATTTAACTATAAAATAGTAACTTAGATTTAATTTAGACTGACCTGGTTCAGGATGTGAAGCCGTTGAGGGTGCAGAGAAGGCACTGGAACAACCGGGACGACGGGATAAGCCACCCAGCTCAGGCACTGCACAAGTCAATTAGACTAATTTTAGTTCCAGTTTAACCTACGTATGTACTAATGTGTTTCATGTATACATTTTCATTATTAGTTGAATGTGAGTTGAAAGAAAAGTTATCCATTATGCACATATAAAAATATAAAGTCTAGAAGAGGGTAGTTGATAAAAATCGCCACTAAGAGACGAAATCTATCGTTCTTAAATTATAAATATTTTACTTTATACTCCCACAAATTAAAACCTTGTCATCAATGTATTTAGATTTAATTAGATAAAATCACTACCTACTATTGAACGAAACGCAAAATAACCTACTATACCAATACGTTTAGCATAGTAGGCTATTTTTCTCGGTTTCAGTTATCTTGAAGAAAGCCAGTTTAACTTAAGCTGGTCAAAGTTGGCCGTCATTCAGATCTATTCGCTTTTTGGGCGAAGTAAAACAAGCTTTATTAAGATTATTGTAGGCGAAGAACGGAACCAACAGTGGATCATATTTGGATTCAGAAAAAGCAGCAAAACATAGGCTCTAAGTCTTATAAACTTTCTTTCGTATCAAGAAATTATAATCTTTATACCAATACAATCCTCAAAGATATTATATTATCAAAAAAATATACGTAATATTCAAAGAGATATCTGGAGTAATTATATAATTACAGAAACAGGAAATAAGAAAAACAGGAACGATTAGCGTTCAGCTTTCATGATTAACCCACACAAATTTTCCTTTTCCGCCTCATCCTTCGCTACTCTGGCGTTTACAAGAAATATGGCTAACACATAACAAATAGGCCACGGTCGTCGAGACACTAATCGGGTTTCCCCGAAATGGGATTTCGCTAAGCTATGAAAATTAAATGCTCTGATCTCAAATTAGAATTATCTCGAGATGAAAATTAAATAATGTTACCGCGTCTTTTAATTTAAGGTACAATTTGAAAGAACTTTTCTCTATGAATGGAGTTTGCGGCGGCAATTCGAATTGTTATGAACCTTCATGGAATTTTGTATTTTACTGTGGAGGTGGTTTTCATGGCAGCTTAACCAGCGAGGATCATAGTCATGCTGTTCAAGCTGACTTTTTTTTAACTGTACGCATTATACATATTTATATATGTACATACGTATGTTTGTATGACTAGTAAGTTACATATTATGAATTAAAACAATTGTTATAAATTTTATCGCATTTTTTTTGCTGGTCAAACAATAGATAATTAATTGATATTGGGAATTTTGTCACGTTATTTAAATAAAAATGGGTTTCACAGGTAGCCAAGGATTGATTCAGTGCAGTGCTATAGTCGACTTTTACGACCACTGCGATCAATAATGTAGTAAAGCCTAATAGAAGTTATACTATATTAGCTGTGGCGATTAAAATATCAACAGGAAGTCACCGTTACTAAAGAGATTTATAACTGACCAACACAGCATTAATTATTAAATTTTGACCCACATTTTATACAAATTTAATGACTTGCTGGACGTGACACTTTAGTCCTCCCGTGACCATGAACGCTACAAAGTCTTTTAAACGTTGGGAAATTAAAAAAACTAATAAAAACGTGATGCAATCCGTAAAAGTTATTTTATTTCAATTAGTTAATTTGAAAATACCATTAATATATTTTATAAGAATGGTACGAGATCGCGTTCGGCAAGATATACATATATCAACAAAAAAGAAAATACATATTGAAATACTGTAAAATTTCACACACGTTCAATGCTATTCAATTTAGAACTATCTGTGAATGGAATTAAATTGAATAGCAAATAGTTTAGATAGTACAGATCTGGAGTTTACATGTTGAGCCGGTTCTTAGATAAGAGTTGACTATTTAATATCTGTGAGATAGGAGTCTGGCAGCGTGCCATCTTTGACCACTGCCGTTATGTATTTTATAAAACTTACTAAAACATAGAAAATATTATTTGGATTTGCACTTTGAATTTGGGTAAATTTCATAGAATTTCAGGGGCTGATAGTCAGGCCACTAATACTGGTAAGCGTTGTATTTACTCTTTGATTTCGATTTGACGCTCTCAATTAGATGGGACATGTTAATGTTATCTCAATTTAATATTTTTGTGTAAATTTCTGTTTCATAATTTACAAACTATTTTCCTAAATTTTACAAATAACCACCTTCGATAAATTTATGAATGTTGTTCATAATAGAAGTTTATAATAACCTAGAATATATTTTGTATGTTTGCGTAAATATTAATATAATCTATACTAATATTATAAAGCTGAAAAGATTGTTTGTTTGTTTGAACGCGCTAATCTCAGAAACTACTGATCCGATTTGCAAAATTCTTTCAATATTAGATAGCCCATTTATCAAGGAAGGCTATAAAGCATTTATCAAGGAAGGATATATATCGTCACATGACTAATGGGAGCAGAACACCAATGAAGAATAATTCAAAATCGGGACTTTTATTTTCCTTTTCAAAGCCTCCACTGCGTGCGTTGCGTAAACGATTAAAGTTTCGCAAAAATCATGTACAACAGAATTGTGCCTCTTTTAAAGTTCTAAAAAAAATGTCCGTGACAGCATATGTCTATCTCTAAGGGTTGGCTCACTATAACCTTTTTTATGCTAACCAAATTTGTTCTAAAATAATGCGATATTTGCGAAGGTGTTTTTATAAACATGATATTAATATTTATCTAAATACATACGTCATTCATCACATATATTTAATTTAAAACGTAATTATAGTCTACATCATTTGATTTCAATGAACATCTTATGAGATACCGCAGTTTTAAAATAACATTGCAGCAAAATAATGATCTAGTCATACGCGTGCATTTATGACTAGCCTCTGCCCGCGACTTTGTCCGCGTGGAATAGTTACTTTGGGCTTGATCGAAATAATATGTATATTAATTAGCTGTTATAGGTATAACTACAAGACGCTTATGTAAGAGTGGAACATTAAAACATAAGGTAAAATACGCTTCGTCTTATAATTTTATATCATATAGGTTGTAGTTTATTCTCAAAAAAACTTAAAACTAATGTAATGTAATTTTAAAGTTTTTCTGCGTACACTATATTTTTAGTGCTGTTTTCTGCTCATGACCCACCGGTCTAACTAATAATACTAATTATAGAAAATATACATAAGACCAAATACTTTTACCTAACGTTTTGATGTTTTACTCTTATTAATAAAATCGTCATAAAGTATTATTTAAAAATATTTCCATGTTCTACGTAAACGAAGTAGCGAGTTAAAGTTAGCATTAGCCCAAAATAACTATTAAAAGTCGAAGTCTTCGTCCACGTGTAATAGTTACTTTAGCTAGTTCATAATATATATAGTATTATTTCCCTAGTGCAGGGTGGTGTCTTTTTTTTTTTAAAAAAAAAAAAGTAGTTAGAACATTCATGCGAATATTTCACATCTTTTTAAATTATTGAAGGGAGAATGAGGATAGTGTCCGATGGTTTACTGTGAGACACAAGGAGGTTTCAGGAGTGGAAGGGGATGCATGGATCAAGTGTTCTCTCTGCGCAATATTGTGGAGAAGCATCTGGCTCTAGGTCAGAGGGTTTTCTGCAGTTTTGTGGATCTGGAGAGAGCATTTGACACGGTTGTACGAAAGGAACTTTGGGACATTTTACCGGAGTATGGTAGTAACGGTAAACTGCTACAGGCTGTGCAGTCCAGTTACATGGGCTGTAGAGCCTGGGTGCGGCTGGATGATGGAATGTCGCCTTGGTTTGACGTCAATATCGGCGTTAAGCAGGGGTGCGTTCTGTCAGCCAGGCTGTTTATCATATATCTGGATAAATGTCTCCAAAGGTTGATATCGATATGAATATATTATGGAGATATAATATGGAGTCCAGATGGGCGACTCAGTGGTCACTGCTCTGCTTTATGCAGATGATGCAGTCCTGCTGGCACAGTCAGCGACTGACCTGCAGATCCTAGTCGACACAATGATAGAAGATTGTAAGAAAAGGGGTCTACGTGTGAATGTGAGCAAAACCAAAATAATAGTCTTTGAAAGAGACGAAGCCAGAACAGATGTAAGAGTAACAATAGGCAATGATGTACTAGAACAAGTGGATGAATTTGTATATCTTGGATGTGGATTTAGCCGAAATGGAAGGTACACCACTGATATAGAGCGAAGAGTGAATGCGGGAAATAGAGTGAACGGAGCGTTGGGGCAACTTCTCGGCAGCCACCACCTCAGCCAGAAGGCACGTGTAGCAATACATAACGCAGTGCTTGTCCCAACATTACTGTATGGAAGCGAGAGTTGGGTATGCAGAAAAGAGTATGAAAGTAAAATTAATGCGGTCGAAATGCGATCTCTGCGGAAAATCTGTGGAGTTAGGCTGACCGACCGCATTCGTAACGACGACGTAAGAGAGCGAGTAGGTATGAAAGAGAGTATTTGTGTAAAGATGCGAAAGGGAATGCTCCAATGGTTCGGACATGTGGAAAGAATGCCGAATGAACGTCTGGTTAAGAAGATATACAATGCGAAAGTGGAAGGATGTAGGTACCGAGGGAGACCGAGACTAACCTACCTAGACCAGATCGGTCATGTACTGAAGGAAGGTGGAGTCAAGAGTCTCCGAAACCGGCGAGCGTGTATGAAGAGAATTATGAATGTTGAGGAAGCGAGTGAAGTATGCAGAGATAGAGTTCTCTGGCACTCTGTTCTCTCTGCCTACCCTGCAAGGGATATGGCGTGATGATATGTATGTATGTATGTTTAATAGAGGTTTTATTAATTGACCCGCGCAACTTCGTTTACGTTTTTTCAATTTATAATTTAAATTTTATTTCATAATTAAATTTAATTTTATAATCGAATTAAAATGAATCATAATAATAATTAACACGATCGGGTGCCGTTTGTAGAATATGGTCCAACCAACATCTTTTATATTGTATTTGAATTTGATATTATATCGTGGTTTAAAGTGCATCAAACTGGAGCTAATTCCTACTAAACATGTACTTCTCTCTCTTATGTTTATTTTTTTTAATCCGTAAAAAAATAATAATAAAGCCCGTTGAGTTTTTTGCTGGATCATCAAAGTAGCGGTTAGGTGCCAATTCATTAGTAGATTGTTGTATTAATTTAAAATATTAAAGTTTACTGACGTTGACGTAAGTGCCCTCGCAGGGTTTATAAACAATAATTGAATTTGAATCAAAAATCTAACAAAATACTATCAATACTTTTGTAGTTATCAATCACTAGCTCACCGATACATCAATCTGTCAATGTTCTGTCAATATATTGAAAATCTCTCACAACCTTCTATCTCATTCACTTACTCTACAAATTGAGATTATGAAAA
The DNA here is from genome assembly GCA_905163515.2 of Lymantria monacha. Lineage (NCBI taxonomy): Eukaryota > Metazoa > Arthropoda > Insecta > Lepidoptera > Erebidae > Lymantria > Lymantria monacha. Next base: position 17,142,532 of record LR991094.1, on the reverse strand, counting down.
AAATATATTGGATATTTTAATTTTTTTTTACTATACTTTTCCTTACAATAAAAATACACAAAAAAAATATCCAATTTGGTGCACCCGTTCACACACATTTCAGCTATATATTTTTATTTATATAGATATAATAGTAAGCTAGCAACGCTGCTTGTCCTTTTTGTAGACATACGAGACCTTAAAGGTTATTTAAGTGAGAAAGTCAACTGTGATTTAATAGTAAAAAAAATATTTTGCTTCACTACAAGGGAAAATAATCCTCAAAATAGTGTATCAAACTTTGATATTGATGCAGTATTACAGAATATATAGTTATCTATATAAAATGACGTTAAAATCCAGGACGTTATTTTTGTGTGAACTTAACTACATAGATTTATTATGTTAAGATCACGTTGTAATATACATATTGTATAGCTTTATCCGCATAAGGCACGGAGAATACTCAATGTTACGACCCGAATACATCCCTAAGGTGTCGTTACATACGACGCATGGAGAAACCCAAAGCGGCAATTGAGGGAGAACTCGAAAACAAAGCGTTATACTAACCCGTTTGGTCGACAAAGTACGCCAGTTACCCTGTAATAATTTATAAGTGACCTGTAGTTAGTAATTGAACAGCTAAATTAGTCATAGCTCCATGGTAAGACTGAGGATGATGGTGATATTAAAATAGAAATAAGAATCTTTCGGCATTCGAGTAGCATTATAAATCGGATGTGTTAACTACGTATCTATCTAATTTATTTAAACGTGCAATTCTCGTATATATTTATATTGCTGTATATTTAGAATCTTGACAATGGCTCCAACGATGTCCCTAAAGTCTAGATTTGGCAAATAAATGATAACGGCGTATTTTAATTAAAAAATATGTTTTAGTAAACAGTCAATTCAGTTGGTTTTATAGAGGAAAGTAAAAAGTATACTGCAAATTACTCGTCACAAATCGTTTCTTCAGGCATCTTTGTGTTGAAAGTAGACACGTTTATAATAAAGATTTAAAATTTTGACGGTGTTATGACATTACAGAGAATGAAGATATTAAAAATGAAAGGAATATGCGTAAACTTTAGATTAAGATACAGGTATGGCGCATAAATTTATGTACCTTTATAAAGTTTATTTTTATATTTTATACGTTTTTAAGGCTGAAGATAGATTAATGAAACTGAATATGTTATTCTAATTTGTAGCAGACTTGAACCTCGAAAGTATTAATTAGACAACAAACGAAACTTGAAATAAAACTATTTTTACGGATTCCACCGCGTTCGGGAGGTGTTACGTCCACCAAGTCACCATTATTACAAAGATTTACATATATTTACCTGATACAGTATTAGTTATTAAGTTTTGACACACATTTTGATACAAATTCACAATTATTTTATGTAAAAAAAATATGTTGTTTGTGTTCAGATATTATTAATTATTAAATTTATAGTAATAATTATTTTACCGCGGTTTGCTAGTTTAAAAAAAATAACAAATCTATTAGCTACCACTGGATCGGCACGCGGTCATACTGAGAAAGATCCAGCAAGAAAACTCTCGAGGCTATGATATTAATCATATTGTATTTATGTTTTATAAAATTATGTTTCACTATTATTGTGGGTCACTCACAATCCGTTCCAGAGTAATAAACCATCACCCATTGTTCTCGGACCGTTATTCTGCGTTTTATATATTAAAATGAAGAGTAAGAGTCCGAAAATACTTCCTTGTGGAAATCCAAATATTATTTCCAAATTTTGCTTTTTAAGTGATAAATTCTCTCCCGATTTGTTCGAAAACATACTATTTATTTTTGTAATTTTTCTTGTAGATGAATTATGTATTTTAAAAATTGATAAACATTACCTCTTACGTTATAACACTATCTTGTATAAAGACTTTATCATGTTTATAAATATAAACATGAACAATCGTCATATTCATGAACAAGCCTACAACTGGATGACCTTTGTTCATGCTAATCATAACAGATTGAAAGAAATTGTGAAGAGCCAAATCATTTTTTTGTTTTTGTAAACCCATACTGCTGTGCCAACAAGAAAATTTTCTCTTTCGAAGAAATCATAGAGACAATTAAAAAATACTCTTTCAAATATTTTTTTGACGTGTGGTGACGGAGTAAGAATACGATTCACCACACCCTGTTATACCCGTGAGTGATCGTACGAGACGACTAAGGGGTATAAAGCGCATATAAATTCTATGCAAGAGAAGGAAAACTCGAAATAAAACAAGTCTGACCAGCGTGGTATATAAGGTCAATTTCCCTCCCATTATGGAGGAGGTTCGAGCCCAACAGTGGGACATATATGAGCTGAGATGATGATGAAAAGCTATGAATATTAAATCCATTCTTTGTGTCCATTCATGTGATTCTTTGAGTGAAACAATAATAAATGTAGTATTTCATTTCTCATTATTATCATTATGTCAGTTCTCTTTAGGTTAAATTACGTTTACTCGTTCGTCGATTTTCTGCGAGACTATAGCCCATTTATGGACGCAGGCAAATAATTTTCAGCCGCATAGCCTATTGCTAATATAGGTATGTATGGTATATGCTTTTATGCCGAGTTTTCTTTCTCTTGATATTGCATTATTGTTTTTTAACTTTCAATTTAGAAAAACGCAATTTTGATATATCATCATCATCACAGCCCATATGTATCCCACTGTTGGGCTCGGGCCTCCTCCATAATGGCAAGGAATTTAACCTACTATACTACGCTGGTCAGACGTGTTGGTATAGGGTTTTGCTTCGAGTTTTCCTTCTCTTACATAGATATTATATTCGTTTTTATATCCCTTAGTCGTCTCTTACGATCACTCACGGGTAAGATGGGGGGTGGCGAATTGTATTCTTACTCCGTCACCACACGGATATTTATATTATTATTCTTTAACTTTCAATTTACAAAAAAGCAATTTTGATATATGTATATTTATGTATATATAATCATTTTTTATATAATATAATCATTGATTTTTAGGTATACTATCTATTTATAAAACTATTTTTTATAAGTAAAACAGTCTAAATTTACGGATGGTGGTGTTCACAGTTATGTTTTAACACAGCCCCATTCACAGACCTTAAAGTTTATATTACACAAACAATGAATCTTTATAACAATATTTGAGTTTGTTTTATGAAAATGGATGGCTTATTATGAAAGCTTTGTAAATAAAATATTTTGATAAAGACGTTTATTCAAAGATTTGCGATTTGTATTGTGGTATTTTATAAACGGGAGACAAACAGAGTGCTACAGCGTAGGTTTTGAGATCAACACTTCTAATTAGTCGCAGATAAGTGAATGTTAAATTCTTAATTTTATTACTTGCTTGAACAGGAAGACAAATATTAAAATGCAAGTCAACCTGCAAGTGTGAGAGTGTGTGTAATTTGACATCTACCGCGTCAGTGTTGAATTGTGAACTAATAAGACCAGTGCTTAGTAGGGGCAATTAAAAAAGGGTTGATGATGCTTATTAGAACAATTGTGCTGTTAATTATCAAGTGGTGTAAAATATGATGAAAATTCCATCTAACTAGAAACGTCTATTAAAAATCGTTATTGTATAAAGTATAAGGCTAAGATAGGGCAATATCACTATGGTGAGTTTAGTAGTGAAAAATAGGATTTTAGGCTATATAGGTCCAAAGGCCCCATCTACAGTGAGTCTAGGTGTTAAAATAATCAGGGATGGACATGTCTACATGATGACTAGATCAGTGGTAAGTAACAAGGGCCGTCAAGAGTGGCACTAACGTGATCCGTCGGAGAGTATCTTAGCTGTCACCGTGATTGAATGGGTTGGGGATTTATAGTAACTTGTTAAGTACAAGACTGAACCAGTTGATGTAACTCAATGTGAGCCGCCAAATGTGTATAAAAAGGCGTAGTTAAGTGACATCAGTTATAGGGTATAGGCTATCATACTGTTAAATATCTCGTTGTTGTTGTCGATTCTTGCCGATTTTAATTCACAGTAGTGTTACGGCATATTTCATTCCAAAGATAGGTAGAAGTTGATTGATCATATCTCTATACTATTACCGCGAATTCTTGGTATTCTTTATAATATATGCCACTAGCTCTCTTATCTGTCGTTTAAGCCCTTTTGTAAATCTATATTGTAGAAATTATTATACCAAATTATAACTCGTACAATATTTGTTCGATAAAGTTACATATTGACATTTATCTCATATGGGAGGTATAACTGCGCGTACGTTTGCATAAATTCGTCGCCTCTATTGGTAACCCTCAAACGGAACCCCTTTATTATTCATTCAATGCTATAAAATTATTTAAAAATTTTGAACTATATTTTTAATTTTAATATGCGCGGTCGTTTTGAGCAACATAGACCGGTTTCTCTAAGCTTGATGGATGTAAACGATTTAGTAATGTGTTATTTGGCCATTAAAACGATATTTATGTCATTTTTGAAATAACACCTATACTTGGTTAATTTGAAAAGCTAATATTTTTTTATATTGATTTGAAATTAATTTTAAGTATATGTATTTCTAATTTTTGTCACATTAATTTTTTTTTATTTTTTTATTTATTGATTTATTTTTATATTATAAAGCTACACTACGAATGTAAGCGCAGATGGTAATGTGATACTTTATATAAATTATTACCATAAAACACATTCTAACTCACCGAGTGGAAATATACACGAGTGAATTGTTCACACAACGTTCAGTTGAAGAAATGGAATGTCTATAATGAATAAATGAAAGCTTTGCGTCGCTAATTCAATGATGAAATGATATCGCGCAAACTTGATAAAATTTCATATAGATAGATGAGCTACGCAAAATCTTCATCTTGTTTATTGAACAACACTTGTTTGTTTGGTTTTAAATTACTTTTAAGCCACATTAATATTTTTTTAATGAATTCCACGACAATAAGAATATTGAATCAGTCCCACTGCTTGGTTCGAGCTTCCTACACAACAGGAGGGCAAATTTGACCTATATTATACTACGCTGGTAAGGATGGGTTGGCATACGATCTTCCTTCTCCTGAATAGATGTTATATGTTTCTTTAGTCGTCTAATAGAACACTCAGAAAGTGGTTAGTTATTTTATATTCTTCCTCACCACACGGAAGTATGAACTGATGAGGAAATATATTTTATAAACAAAAATATAGTAAATAATTAAGATAACGACGTTGCCTCAAAGTCAAACACTACGTAATTCATATACAGTCATATATTAGTTGTGCGCGCAGCATCGCTAGCCTATGATTTGCTTTTTGTTTCTTTTTATGAGTGTTTAGGTGTTAGCCGCAGATGGTTTTGAGAGCTTGGCTCGGACTAAGGGTAAGCACTGAGGGTTCTCACTCCGGTGAAAGTTTACTAAGCGACATCGCCCCAGAGCACCGCCTGTGGTATACTAGCCTCGGCTTGGTACGTCGCGGGAGACAAAGTGGGTGTTCTCATATTTGAAACTAGCTTTCGCCCGCGACTTCGTCCGCGTGGAATGGTTACTTTGGGCTAACGTTAACTTCAACTCCCGAATTCGTTTACGTAAATGGTGGAAATATTTTTAAATAATACACACGTTAAATCTGTTTTAGGTACCTACCTGACGCTTTTATTAGTAAGAGTAGAAAATTAAACCTTAAGTATAAGTATTGGGTCTTATCTATACTTTTTATAGATACATACATACATACACTTACGCCTATTCCCGATTACGCATACTTTTAATGTGTATGATCTCGCTGTATAGTAGCGGCTTCGAATACTACCAATCCTCACTTTGCTCGTGGATGTCGTAAAAGACAACTAAGAGCCTTATAACGACCTGGGCCAACTCCATCTGATGCCGTTTGGTCAACAATTACATTCCCGTTGACGTCTGGCAGGCGGCCGGTCATAAAACTATTGCCAATAACTTTTATAATATGTAGATACTATGAATGAAGAGTACTTATTGTATCAACCCCAAGTAATTGGGATAAGAGTGGGAGAATGATGATCATCATGACTTCTCGTGAACGAATCTCCAATTTGGTCCAGAAAAGTATGACGTGATCTTCCCCTTGTATTCGTCTCATTCACGATTGCTTTATATGTTTGCTTCGTCAACCTCTGCCCACTCATTCTTTCTTCCACTTCGTGTCCAACCCACCTCAGCATACCAGAGCTCATTTATAACATTATACCTAATTTTATCTTTCAGACTTACATCACACACATTACGAAGAGCTGTCAGCTCTACAGCATTTATTCTACTTTCATGTCTTCTCCGCCAAACTTAACTTTCACTGCCACACATGAGGGCAGGCACTAATACTTCCTATACTTATTATTATTATTTAGGATGTGTAAAGCCGACGGAAGGTCATGAGAAGAAAACAAAACTAAAAATGTAGTGTGTGCAGAAGTACTTTGAAATAATATTAGTTTGAGTTTTTTTTAAATATAAGATTATAAGACCCAGTAATTTTACCGTAAATGCGCGCCCAGTACTTGATCATTATTTTGTTGCGATGTTATTTTTAAACTGCGATATTTTCTAAGATATTCATTGAAATCAAATAATGTAAAGGGCAATTTTGTTTTAAATTAAATACTTGTGATGAATAACTCATTTATTTGGATAAAGATAAATATTATGTTTATAAAAACACCTTTGAAAATAGCACATTATTTTAAAACAAATTTGGTTAACATAAAAAAGGTTATAGTGAGCCAATCTTAAAAGATAAACATATGCCCTCGCGGACTTTTATGTAGAACTTTAAAAGGGAAACAATTGTGTAGTACATAATTTTCGCACAACTTTAACCGTTTACGCAGCGGAAGCTCTCAAAAGGAAACAAATACCCGATTTTGAAATATTTTTTATTGCTGCTCTGCTTCTATTAGTCTTAGCGTGATGATATATAGTCTATAGCCTTCTTCAATAAATGAGCTATCTAACACTGAAAGAATTTTTCAAATCGGACCGGTAGTTCCTGAGACTAGCGCGTTCAAACAAACAAACAAACTCTTCAGCTTTATAATACATATTAGTATAGATATAAAACCGTGGGCTGCCGGTTTTCTCGCTCACCGAATGAAGCGCAACAGCACATTGCTATTACTCAGACGTCGATCTTCTTCAAGAGTGTGGTTCTACTGCAGACGGACCGGCCCACGGCTGTAGTTAGAAAACTGTCACACACTGTCACAGTGTGGCCCTACCACTTCCTAAATTCACTAAATCTATTTTGAAGCGTCTTTAGCCGGTGAATCCTATATGCCTCAATATGCTCGAACCCCACGTTAGCATAGGTTATGATAGGCTGTAAGCAGACAGTTTATAATCGAACCTTTAAATTGCCTGCTTTTCTGGCTGCAGTCATAAATGGGTTTTTTTATCATGCGTGGTTCGTCTGATTAGTAAAAATTTTTATTGGTGAGCTAGAGAACTGGAGGACCGATCCAGTCCCTTTATTTTCCTGTTATATCTCTTCTTAATATTGCTGAAATCTATGAGAGGTAGTTACCACTTACCATCAGGTGAACTATTTGGGTGTCTTTTGTCACCAAAAGTTACATCATTTAGATTTTTACTAGTATTACAGAACTGTCACTGAACAAATAACCCTCAAACAAATCACATGGAGTTAAATCGTGAATATAGAACTAGAACTGTAAAAGTAAGAGAATAAATGACAAAGTATTACGTAGAACATTGTTTCAAAATAACACTAAAACATAAGAGATTATGTTAATAAGTGTTATAATATACTCTCGGAAGTGCTTGGGGGCCAAGACTTAGCTTCGACATCTGTAGACTTGGCTTCACGCCAAACCAGTCATGTTATACGAACTTTAGTTTTGTTCAACTTTAAGTCTTTATAAATAATCTTTAGTTTTGTTTGTTTATGAAATATTTAGACACGAGTATAACAAATAGATAATGCTTTATATATCACAATATTTAATAAATTTTAACATTCAATAATTCCTTGCCCACAAATTTTTCAAAAGATGGGGGATGGGTGAGGAATGATGGATGTAGGTAAGCAGATACCATCAGTACAGATATAAAGTAAAGCTTTAAATAAAAACATAACCATAATAAGTCAAAATCCTTCTTATTTTGAAGAAATTTAATGAACAAATTGATTCAAATCGTTGTAAATGTTGTTAAATTTTAATATGAGTACGTTATCAAATTACAGATGAGCACGGATAGAGGATAGTGAATGTAAACATGTTATAATACAAACAGTAGTCATTATTTAGTGTAAAATTACGTGATAATATAGCTAAATGTACGACCGTGAGCTACCAACTTATGGATCTTAAATTCCTTTTCAAGGCATTTATCCTTTCGAATTTATGGCAGTAACTAGAATTGATTATCACTTGTTTATTATTTTATTTATTTTATTATTATATTTATATATTTATTGTTTATTATTATATTTATATTATTATTGAGAAATTATATCTAGTTGACAGCTTGAGAAGAATATACCTACTATGTTTATTTGTGTTTATGTAGATGCTTGTTGACGTCTCTAATTGCATCGGGGTTTTCATGGTATAGGTACCTAAGAGCGTAAAGACAGTTTATTATTGTCAACGCTGCTTTTTTAAGGAAGGATGTAACCAGCCTTTTAATAATAATAAAAAGCGAATGAAATAAAGAGCATTCGTCATTTTACAGATACATTTAACTATAAGATACAACAATATCTTGCTGGGAGAGGCAAATATTGATGATAATAATCAGATTAAAAATTCTTTAAGCGCAGTAGAGTAATTTAACTCGAATCAAACTAAAAATTGAACGATGTTTATGAATTAAGTGATTCACAAATAAATTCTGTGAAACTTAATCCTGATATAATTAAAACGATAACTACGAAAGAAAGTTACATAAAGAAAATACCGTAAAAACACGGTATATAGTATAAATAATATAAAGGAGATATAAAATTCAAATCAAAGTACGTCATCGATCAAAATAATGTCGAAATATATTTTTATTTAAAATATATGCCAATAAAAGAGAATGGAACTAGAGAACATGCCATGAAAATTAATAACCAATTCGTGAACGGTGGCAGAACATAAAAACGAACAAAAACTTATAACGTGCGCGTGACGCGACACATCGGCTGCGCTTGAGCCAATGCGAGGTCGCTACGCATCGAAAAACATTGACCTATTAATGTACGATGTCAGGTAACTGATGATGATGATGGACGCGCTACTACTCAGGTTATATTGTTTAAAGATTTTATTTTCTTTTCTTTTTAGATTTTTTTCATGGTATGTCATTTATCCTCAAATGAATTTCGTTTTTTAGTTTATTGGCTGTTTAGATTTTAATTGCATGGCGCCCTGTCATCCATTATAAGAGCAAAGTAGCATAGGGCCCAATAAAATGGTATGGCTGCTCTTCATACACACACACACACACCACAGTTCATGTGAACCAGTTCAATTTTTGCGCTTTGTTCGACAACTGTGCTCTTCTAATCTCTGAGCGATACTCCGATTCACTCAAAGATGTTGTGTCTCCAAAATTTAAACTTCAGGTAAATCTATTTTAATTGAATGGATAAGTCCAATATTATTATCATACACATTTGTGGAGTTGATTTTATTAAGTATTTCAATTGTATTTTTGTTTTTATTAAGTACTTCTAAAGGAAAACATAATAATATTATGCAATTACACCCAGACTTTGTGGATCGCACATAGTATTGTCCTGCATAGGAATCCATAGAAATCAAATACTGTTTATTTTATAAGCAGTCGCATTCTTATTATGTGATTACAGGATCATGATGGATGATGACCTTTGAAAACAACCGTCTCTTTTGATAAATAATTCGTCTTTGTAATGTTTAATACTAGATAATATACTCATGAATCGCTTTGTTTCGGTAATAGTACACACGTTAAATTCAAGAATTCATTCGGCACTATTTAGAAATACCTCGCACGAACGAACGATAATACACATTATTGCATGACATTATTTAGTTAAGTTTTTTGTAGGATCGACGTATTGTGCTAGACGGATTATGGAACATTTGTCTAACATATAGATGGTGCGGAGTTAGTGAATCACAACGTCCACCACCAAAAAGAATAAGCTCATTGCTTCAGTCATTGGATCCGTTGCATGTGAAGGTGCTTAGAAAGCAATGGAGACTACTTCCAAAGGCAATAAAAATATTAACAAGTTTCTACATCATACCGTGTTTTATTTTCTAAAAACTTTCTGTGTGACCCCCGTACTTAAATATTTTTAGTTTTATAACGTCATAAACTCATCATAAATATGTCCGTTATGATCTAGTGTTTGGCCATGGCTTTGATATAGTAAGTGTTATATAAACATGACCTATCAAAAATTATTGCTCATCAAATCAAACTTTTTATTTTATTTATTTAATGTATCATCACCATGAATTGTTTTTCTATCCTACAATTGAAAGCGAGTAAGAGTTATAACGAAGATGTATCTTTTACAGAAGAAAGTCTGGCTCTATTATTATTTGAGGTTATTGGCGTAATCGGTATCCTTGGCGAAAGTGTAGGCTATCGCACTAAAGCGCTATACGTTGCCCAGGAGAGCACTGCTGCCCATTCTCCTAGGATGGTCAGCCGATGTTTATTACTCCCACGGCAAAGTCCTTTGTTCATAGTATATATAGGTAACGAAAATTTATTATTATATATTATTTTTTATTTATTATTATATATATATTTATTTTCTAATCTCATGGACACACGCACTGCGTATTGACACATTGGTGTATATACGCGAAGCTTCCATCCATCCATCAGCCCGTAAACGTCCACTGTTGGACATAGGCCTCCCCACGAGAATGCCACCTGTAACGATCCTGTGCCACCTGCATCCAACGGTTTCCTGCGACCTTGATGAGGTCATCAGTCCACCGAGTGGGGGGTCGTCCTACGCTGCGTCGTCCGATTCGCCACTCGAGAACCTTTTTCCTCCAACGGTTGTCGGTTCGTTGAGCGATGTGGCCGGCAGGCCACATTGCCACTTCAACATGCTAATTCTTCGGGCTATGTCGGTTACACCCGTTCTTCTACGCATTTTCGGATTCCGGATTTTATCACGTAGAGAAATACCGAGCATAGCCCTCTCCATAGCACACTGAGCGAGCACTTTGAGCCTTTTTATGAGGCCGACATTTAGAGACCACGTTTCAGTGCTGTAAGTCATCACTGGTAACACACACTGGTTATAAACCTTTGTTTTCAGACACTGCAAAATATTAGACGAGAAGATACTCCTTTTTTTTTTTTGCGGTGGGCTATGGACTTCGTACCCCACCAAATCGGTCTGGGGTGACGGAAGAGGCGGCGCGCAACCCCATTAACCCACCCTGCAAGCATCTCTTCTTCGTCGTGCGAGCGGACCACCGGTACCCGATCTTTGTCTTCGGTGGAGGCGAGAAGATCCTCCTAAGTTTCCCGAACGCTGCCCAGCCGAGTTGGATTCGTCAGCTGACCTCTTTCTCGAAATTGGATCTACCTAATTGGACTGTTTGTCCTAGGTAAACATAGTGATCGACAACTTCGATAATCGCATTCCCAACCAGGATCGGTACAGAAATGACATGGGCATTAGACATGATTTTCGTCTTGTCCATGTTCATTTGCAGCCCTATTAGTTGGGAGACCTTGTTGAGGTCATTGAGCATGGTGCCAAGGTCCTTCAGGGATTCTACCATGACTATGATATCATCTGCGAATCGAAGGTGAGTGATGTATTCGCCATTGATGTTGATGCCGAGTCCGGTCCAGTCTAAGAGCTTGAAGACATCTTCCAGCGCAGTGGTGAACAGTGTCGGAGAGATAACGTCTCCCTGACTCACACCTTTCTGCAACTGAATCGGTTTCGTACTCGTATCCCAGATGCGGACCGACATAGTAGCGTTTTTATAGAAACACTTCTGCACTTCGATATATCGATAGTCAATTTGGCACCTCTGAAGGGACTGCAGCACTGCCTAAGTTTCGACAGAATCAAAGGCTTTCTCATACTCCACAAACGCTAGACACAGAGGCCGATTATACTCCTCGGTCTTCTGTATAATCTGGCGTAGCATGTGGATGTGGTCTATGGTACTATAACCTTTTCGGAAACCGGCTTGTTCGGGCGGATGGAAGTCGTCTAGCTTGCGCGTGTTAGATTAATAATAGAAGAAATGTATAGGTATATAACATTTAAAAAGGTAATAAGATTCTATTTTACGTCGATTTAAAAAATAATGATGAATTACGATATGATTTGTGTTATTAGGGTGAAAAGTGGATTAAAATGAAATAATATTCGCTGATTTGATATCAAAGTTGTGGGTTGTCGGTTGTTTGTGCAGTTTGTGGGTATTTAAGGAGCGATAGCGCGGTAAAACGGTCAGTTGCTGTTGGCTTTCGTACTGTTAACATCTAAGGTTGTATTTTTGTATCATTATGTAGTTGTGCATTTAATGGTAATACTTTTGCTTATTTTCATTGAATAGTATTATGATAAATTGCTATGTAAATTAAATGTATTGTTATAAGGTTGTTTGCTTTACTACCTTATTTATCCGATATGATAATAACCTGATACCTATTACAGATAATATTGAGTATTAATAATACATATATCTAAATATAATACCTATATATATATATACAAAAATATAATATATACACAATTAATTTAACACGCGCGAGTCGGTTCGTAATGACTCTTGAAAACAATTTGTACACGTGGCTCAGGAGTGAGATGGGTCTGTAATTCTTTAAGAGCGTTTTATCGCCCTTCTTGAAAAACAGCACCACCACACTCCTGGTCCACGACTCTGGAACGTCGCCCTCGAGAATGACAGAATTAAACAGCTTCTGTAGGGCTTTTAAAACTGGCTTGCCGCCTCCCGGTGCCTTTCCGTTCTTTAATTGTTTTAGAGCCATTCTGATCTCGTAAAATCTGACGTCCGGGATTTCTTCGGTATAGTGCCGAGTTAGTTTGAATCTGGGGTCTTGGACTAAGCTGACAACAGGATTCAGGGATGATTTGTACAACTGCCCATAGAACCTTTCGACCTCTCCCCAGATCTCACACTGGGATGAAATGACAGTACCGTTATCGGTCTTCAGCTTAGTCATTTGGCTCTGCCCAATAGACAAATCACGTGCGAACACTTTAGAGCTTCGATTTCGCTCTATCGCCTCTTCAATACACAGTGTATTGAATCGGCGAATATCGCGTCGCATAGATTTAGAGATTTGTCTATTAAGCTGTCTGAGTTCTGACCAATCGGCTGAAGACTGTACCGTCATTTCCTTTCTCCTCTCCATGAGTTGAAGAGTCTGGTCAGAAAGCTTTTTTGTTCTAGTAGCGCGACAGGCCTTAAAGAATTTTGACTCGACCGCGTGGACAGTTTCATTGAACCTGTTATTCATATCGTTCGAAGATTCGCACTCTTCCAAAGAAATAAATAAATTATAAATGTTGGGACAAGTTGTGTCTAATGGGTAAAAGTATCTTAAATTTAACTAGTTAACGAGTTTTGAATAATTGTAAACGAAAATGCGACGATATAATATGTTAACGGAAGTAAGTCTTGAGGTAAGATAACTTTGCAATTTTTAATTATATTGTTTACTAGCTTTTGCCCGCGGCTTCGCCCGCGTAAAAGGTTACTTTCCTAAAGTTTTTCATCCCCTATTTTTATTTTACACCTTAAGCGTAAATTTTATAACATGTTAATGTCATATTTATTTATATCTAATCAATAGCCTAAAATAAGTTTTAAGCTGTTTTCTGGCTTTAAAAATAACGATACTTCCTTACAACTTTTCATCCAACTTTACAACCCTTTTTTTTTGCATTTAAAAGTAGCCTATGTCTTTTATCAGGCTCTATGACTATCTGTGTACGAAATTTCATTTAGATCGGTTTAGTAGTTTTGGCGTGAAAAAGCGACAGACAGACAGAGTTACTTTCGCATTTATAATATTAGTAAGAATTTAGTACTAGCATACCCAGCTCGTGGGTGATCGTGGTGGTCATTTGCTTGGTATTTTTTTTTGAATATATATATTAAGATTTTATGTTGTTACGGCATTTCAGAGTATATTTAGATACAAATTACATAGGTTTTTTTTTTATTTTTTTATGGGGGGTGGGCTACGGTCGGCGCACTCCTCGCACCACTCCATCCGGGGTGACAGAGGGGCGTAAGCACGCTTTACACCCGTAACCCACCCGTGACGTCGCCTTCGTCGTTGGGCCGACCACCGGAGCAGAGTGACTTGACGTCAGTGGTCGGCCCGACAGAATACCCCTGAGGAGTACCCTCTCCTCGACCGACGTCCCCCCCTCGGGTAGGATGGCGGTCTTTCCTCACGCGGTCGGCCTCTCGGCGGGTGACGGACTAATTCCCCGATCCAGTCACCCACGGCCTCGGCTAGGGCGGCATCAGGCGCAGGTAATCGCGCCTGCGCCGCCCCAGTCGCCGGCGGCGGCTCGCGCCGTCGAGGAGACGCTCCTCGCGCACGCGCTCCGCCGCCTAAAAAATTACATACGTTGAAATATGAATATTGTTAAATTCTATCGATATATTAATGATATGAATTCGTTATTTGAATAAAAAACATTAATTAAATAATCATTAAAAATTAAAAAAAAAAGCAACTAAGAATAGAACTGGGGCTTTCTGGATCAAGAGACTACTCGATTTTGTAACACGGTAATTTTTATTCTTGATAGTAGTGGCTAAATTTGATTTCATATTCTAATTATATTTTTAGATCTATTCGTCCTGCCTGCAAAATCCGCATTTTAAATTTTATGGAAATCATTGGAGCTCTTACCGCGATTCTGAATAGGTACATAGAAATATACAAAAATTGTTGGTTTAAAGGTATAAATACTTTGTGAGGTGGTAAGATAAAGAATATCACAAAAAAAGTATTACTCGTGATTGCGATATCACTAAGAGTTTTATATTGAATTTATTCAACTTACAAATTTCCTGGTGGCCTTGCTCATGATTTGAGATTAAATTTCACTCATTATATAATATATTCAGAAAGCAATTCTACAATGTTTTCAAAGCATACAATTAACACATCAGCCCAGATATAATAAGGGATATGCCACCGACCCGATGTAAGCGTTTCACGATCTGCCCTCTACCCTCGAAAAGGTAAAAACTCTGTCACGCCTCGGTTATTTAATTACACGTTGGTAATTATTTTCGGGTTTATATAAATTAGGAGTCCCTTATGAGGATTGCCTTGTTCATATCGTAGATAACTATGTAACTGCTGAATGTGAAATATAAGTTTTAATTCTATCGTCGAACGTTTTTGTATTGCCCATTTCAAAATTCTAAGTAGCAATATTCCCCGAGCGGTTTAAGAATATAACATGTCATCCCTTAATTTACTTCAGGAGTCGCAAAAAATCGGCTGAGCGATCACCAAAAGACTGGGCACACACACTCACTAACACCTGGGAATGAGTTTAATTACCACCAAATACGATCACCAACTAGTATCCCAAGCTTGAAGATTATGGCTAGACTGGTCTTGAAGTTAAAACAGAGTACATAAATAGATAGATGAATTAACGTCGCAATGTACGGCTTGGTTTATTATTAATCTATTATATGGATTAAAAAAAATCATTAAGTGCATATTAAACCGTTCTCTCTTCTCTTTCTTCTACAACAAATGAGGCAAATTCGACTCACTCTTCATTTATTTGCGTTACGGCAGCTTGTTCGTTTTACTAAAAATATAGACACATGTTCATGTCGTCCTCAATGGTCATTTCGGCGAGAATTTAACCATTTAGGTGCGTCTTATCTGATTTTTTTCATAATACTTAGAGTGATGAATAAATGCATTTCTAATGGAATTAATAGTATAATCTTCAAGCATATACATAGAACAGAGTAGATGAGTGTGTACTCCTCACACATAAGATCGCTTCCAGGAATCGATCCAGACAGATTCATGGCGATCAATATGGGATATATAGTTTAAAACATGAACAGAATAAACCATTGCAATGTATTTTTAAAAATAATGGAGCATCAAAAGCAGGCAGTATTTCATTCTAATATCTCAGCAATGATATCATTTGTTTATTATTTTATATCTGCCTGATCTTCTTCTTTAACTATAGCAGGTGAAAAATTCGTAACATACAGACAATCACAAATGAATTATATAATTTGTGGATACTAAGCTCATAGATTTTTAGAAATTTAGATCCAAAAAAATATTTCTTTCTTTTATATTCTGTCTATTTTTACATTTATAATATCATCACGTAATTTTGAATACTTACTTGATTCATTAAGAACGAGGAAAAGCAGATATTTGTGTTACGTGGTGATCTGATATGTATGTCAAAGCATTCTTATATATTATATATAATTTTTAATATGTACAAAATAAGGAGATTATAGTCATTTAAATTTTTATGTCTAATAAAAATAATTATTGTTATTATTTAATTGCATTTAATTACACAAGCGCATAAGTAACGAATGCATTTGATAGACACTTGAAAATGTCGTAACAAGAGACATTGTATTACTAAACGGATTGTAAATTAATAATGATATTTTACCTGGCTGTGGATGTGCATGTGGATGTTCTGCAGGTGGCTGCATGGACGATAAAGCAGAGAGAGGAGTGTAGCGGGCTCCTTCATCTCGCGAACAGTCATCCTGTAAAATCGTGTCGTAGTTAAAACCATTCTAAATTCACTGAAATTGTATGAACACACATGAATAAAGTTATTTACATTTTTATAATACTATCAAATTCGGTCAATATTAGATAAGTTACACCTTTTTAAGGATCCCATCCCTTGAGGTATCGTACTAAAGATCTCAACAAAATTTTAACAAGAGTTATCGCATCAGGAGTTAATAATATCATCTACGTCTAAAATAACTTAATGGTTACTCTCTTTGTACTTAAATTATTCACACCTCAATTGATAAGTATTAAACAAACTAAAATCATCGCTCACATGTAAACCAAAAGGCCTATTTTTCTGTGTAATCTTCTATGACGTTAAGCGATGAAGGATAATGTGCAGATGAGGTCTCGAGGCGTGTTTACATAGAACTTACTTCATTACCGAGTATTAATGAGAACTGAAGCGCCGTCGGGTGTATGTAGGCTTTATCGAGAATGGATAACACTTGCATCAGTTTACTAGCTTCTGAAGGTGGAAAAGGGAATCCTGTAATCTATATATGATAGCATTAACAGATATGTGGGAATTATATAATTTTGTTGTCGCTTAAGTTATTTATAGAGGGGAAATATCAACTAATTAATAGATTTCCTTACCTGTTCACAATTGGCTGTAGCTGTCGTTTGAGTGTGGCTTGTTGACGAGATGCGGTACTGCATCCCCGATACCGTGCAAAAGCCCTCGTGGTGATGAGTAGAGTATACACCAGTAATAGTAACATCTGTATCCTGATTAACAATAACTTCAACTTTTTGTTTCTTATCAGGCATTGCAGTTTCGTCAATTTCCTTCTTAGGTTCGCATTCATTTTTTAATTCCGACTTAAAGCCGGAACTTTGTCCGTTTTTTGACTTTTGAGAAAAAGATTCATCGCTACCAGAATCGGTTGTAGTGTCATCTTTGCTTGATTTGGGTGAACGTTTTTCATAACTAGCTGCGAGAATAGCTGTAGCGTTCAAACTAGCCATTCGTTTTTGTACTACCATATCCTTCAGATCCATTACTATTTCATTTCTGTTACGCTTTTTCTTCAGGGGCACACCAGCAGTCTTTTTCATTTTTACTGGTGGTTTATCAGAATCTACTTTATTTATGGCAGTTTTAATTATTGTTTTCTTTTTTTCTGTATTTGTAGCTTTCTTTTTGGTATCTAATTCACTATCCTCACTGGAAGACGTAGATGATTTTGGATCCCAATATTTACCAGCACTTCTTATACCTGGATCACCGCGTAAGGTTCTCTGAGGAGGAGCATCATCGGAGCTTTCTGAACTTTCATTCTTCCTCTCTTTTTTGCCTTCGTATTCTGATTCTGAAGTACTTTCTTGTTTTTCAATTTCTTTACTTTTAGGTTCCTTTTTTTTAATTGGGGTGGTTTTAGATGTGCTCGGTAGAACTGGTCTATCTACGGTTTTCATTAATCCTAATTCCATATGAGTTCGACTTTCATTTTCATACAAGCAATGTACTTTTGCTATAGCATTAAGTGAAGCCATCCGATGTTTTTTAGGCCCAGTCCACATAGATAAAAGTTTAAGCCGCCTTTTGCTGGGCTTTTCATTGCCTAATAAAGCAGAATTGTCTTTGAGATCGATTAAAGAGTCTTTTGATAACTCTTTAAGTTCTTTTGAAGAAGATTTCTTGGCACCGTCAGTAATTCTCTTATATTTCTTATTTTTTGTTTTCTTGTTTTTTGGTGTATCAGATTCTGAAGACTCTTTGGTGTCGTTATCATCATTAGACTCATTTACACTCTCATCAGATGAAGTGTAATTGAAACTCTTTGTATTAATTGCAAATTTAGAATTTTCAAGCTCTTGATCTGATAGACTTCCTTTCTTTACTGTTTTCTTCAACTTTGTGCATATTTTTTTTGTAGGACTAGTTTTGATTGCTTTATCACTTTTAGTTGGGGAAGGTTGATCCTGATCAAGAAATTGAGGACTGAAAGGTTTACCAGTTATACTTGATTTACGAGCAACCATTTTGTAAGATTTACTTACTATTGGCTGAGGTTTATTCTCTTCTATAGCAATAGAAAGAGTTGGTTCAACTTCTGTTGTAGTGCAAGTATTTTGGGGTTGATTTGTATGTACTTCTTCTGATCGTTTGTTAGCTTTTAGTTGCTTAACGACTTCTTCGATAGGTCTATGTGGTGAATATTTTTTCTTTTCGGATTCTGTTTTCTTGTCAATTACGGTGCCTTTAACTCTGGCTATTGGTCGAACTCTACCGACATTTTTATTAATAGGACTTCGAAAATCTGATAAAATACTTTTTGGGGAATCAACTTTTTCTGTAAAGGTGTATACGTCAATATCCGGACCTTGTGAAACTAAAGCGTTTGATGTATTTTTATCTTTAGTATTATCTTCACTTTTCGTTTCGCACTTCATGGATAAAAATCTTTCAGAAACACTTAAGTTTCCTTTGGAATTTTTGCAACATTTAACATCAATGTCCACCATACGCGGAGACCTAGTCGAAGTGAAAAATTTAGGAGGTCTTTCAATTTCTATTTTAGGTGTATCCGATTGCTTAATCGAGCTAATTTTAGTTGCTTTTGATACAGATGAAGAGATATCAGTATTGATTTCGCTCTTGTCGTCGTCGACTTTAACACTTTTCACTTCAGTTACTTTTCCTGTACTAATATTAGTGTCATCATTAGTGTCTATACTGTCTTTTCTGTCACTTATCTCCAATTCTTTCTTTTCTTTTTCAGACTGCTCCCTTTCATCTCTGGAATGAACCACGCTTTTCTTTTTTTCTATATTTACGTTACTTCCTTTTTTAACAATGGTTTTAACTTTAGACAATTTTGAAGGAATCTTTTTTGTTACATCCTTATTAATTTTGTACTTAATATCATTATTATCATTACCACTTTTTTTCACATTGGGCTTAGTTATTTTAGATTTCTTGCATAGTTTCGACGCTTTTTTAGAAGGCATTTTCTTTACACAATTGTATGAAGTATTTTTAACCGCGTCTTTCTTCTCTTTTGGATCTTTCTTGGGTTTCGTTTTTTTAACAGGCGAGTTGCTGCGCGAAATAGATGTCTTGGAAGATCCAGGTTTAGGAGAGTCTGACGGAGCTTCAATTTTCTCACCACTAGTATTGTCATCGTCGCTTTTAGTGGACTCATCTTTTGAAGAACCTTTTTTAGAACTTCTTATCAAATGTTTGCGAACTAATTTTTTGACCTTTTTAGAGGATATGATTTTTTTTACAGTTTGTTTACCAGTAGAGTTCTTTAAAGTGGTTTTATTTAAATCCCCTTTCTTAGATAAGGGTTTTGAAGCTGGTGACCGCATTGTCTGCTTTGGTCAGTTGAAATGTACCGACATCGATGAAGTGATTTTCGCAATTACATTCTGAAACAAAGACATAAAATTTGTTTATTTTTATATATTATTAACTACCGTAACTTGAAGTGGAATAATTAAATTAATGTTTATGATTGGAGATACGCCAGCTGCAATCTGTTTTTAACCGTAACATCTTGCAGCCGTCCTCAGTAGAGCAAAAAATCTATTGTAAGGTGTACCCCACGATAGACGGCTGTTATTGTTTCGCCTGGTATTTTTAACGTAACGGAATTATAGGTATTATTGTAAAAGGAAGCAAAAACGACAAAGTATAGTATATTGCTTATAATGATTTTTAACTGTAATAGCGATGAATATTCATATATGTATATGATAATTCAGCAGTTATTAAACCAAGCTTCTAGCTGCTAAAAATCAAAATATGATAATTACTATAAAATAATTTTAGTCATCAGAAAATACAAATAATCAATAAACTCATTTAAACAAGTTATTATGAAATTTAATTCATATTCAATCATCTTTCTAACACATGTTAAAAAGTGAAAAAACTTTTAAGTGCTAAAACCAAAATGACAATTTATACCTAAGTAAATATCGGCTCTGATATCGTGCGCGCACGCGTCCATAAATATAAATAAACCGGAGCCTCCACAGTTAAAATGTTCTTTTTTGTAAAAAAAAACGAACTGAAACTAATCGAATTTAATACCTGTGAGCACGTGTCGACGTTTGTAAATAAAAAAAGGTAGCGAGCCACCTTGTGTTAACAGAAAAATATAGGAAAGGCTTATTAAGTTATTGTAGTCTACAAACATCTGGAGATGTAAAAAACTATAGAATCAGGATCTTTTATTTACCTATCTTAATAACATCGTATATTTAGATTTATATTTAGATATAATATACAAAATATGGGTACGTCTGTAGGGATTTAATTCATTCTGCCGAAATTCTGATCAATTTTGTAAAATGTTTCTCGTGACTTTACGATGGAGAAGAAACTTTTTATTGAACTTTATAGTAAGTTAATAAATAAATTGGTGCTTTAAAATTATAGAGCCATCTTATTACCATATATGTATGCCCAAGATTTTTTCTAATTACATCAAAAAACAGTAGATATAGCTTATGTAGCATATCCTTACAGTTAACTTAAAGTTTTTACTTTGATTTATATCACAAATATATTTACTAAAAGTATTTACAAGTTTGCTACTGAATGCCTTATCTCTCTATTAAAAATAATAATGTTAAATCTCTATAGATACCCCACTACTCTATAGACCCCTAAGTGGCTTTTATGAGTGTTCGGTACCAAACATTTTTATTATAGTTTAATAATTAATACCATGTAGGGTAGTTCACAATTTTTTGGTTCGTTGTTCGCTCGGAGCCTGCCAAAACTTGCATTGGAAGTAACGGTCGCGTATGCATATATTTTTGTAATTGCTACAACTTTTGTTACCTAAAGTCGTGAAATCTTGGTATTTATAATATCGCACCACCTCTTGTTTTGTGTGCCGTTAATGTACGCGAGTTGAATAGAACTATATATTTGTGAACATTTAAATTGTGTGTGCAAGTAGCAAGCCCAAAGCCCTTTTTTTTTTTTTTCTTTTTTTTTTTTTTTTCGCAAGGTGGGACCATGGATGTGGTCGCGCCCCGGCAAATCGGCCCGGGGCGACGGAAGAGGCGGCGCGCAACCCCATGGACCCACCCTGAAAACACCTCTCTTCGCCGTGCGAGCGGACCACCGGTACCCGATCTTTGTCTTCGGTGCCCCGCCCGGAGATATACCCTCTCGGGTTCCTCTCTCGTCGACGCCCCGACAGCTTCCGCCGTCGAGGCGTCGCCCTCACGCGGTGGCCTCACGTCGGGTGACCGGACAATTCCCCGGTCCGATCACCCGAAGCCTCGGTTAGGGCGGCATCAGACGCAGATACTCGCGCATGCGCCGCCCCGGCCGCGGGCGGCGGCCCGGGTCACGGGCATCCTCCCGGACTCGTTCCGCCGCCTCCTTCTGCGAGATGACAGCCTCGCAGAAGGCGGCGACCGCGTCCCAATTCCTGACGCTGTCGACCATCGCTTTCACGACAGCCGGCAGCGTCAGGTCGGCACCGATGACAGCGACGAGGTCACGGCGCTGCCCGTCCCAGCCCGAACATACCTCAAGCATATGTTGCGCCGTGTCCTCGTCGCTAGTGCAATGGTGGCAGGACGGAGTCCACTCCCTCCGCACGACCGTGTGCAGGTACTTGCCGAAGCAACCGTGCCCCGACAAGACCTGCACCAACCGGAAGGAGAGCACTCCGTGCCGCCGCTCCATCCACTCCATCAGTACGGGCCGGAGGGCCTCGACGGTAACAACACCGTGTCTAGGCCTCTCCAGCCGCGTAGCCCAATGGGCGATGACTTCTCGGCGGGCGTCCTCGCGCCAGGTGGCTATCTCGTTGAACGATGGGGAGCCACCCTCGTCGCGCATTGTGGTAACCCGCCGGTAGAGGTCGGAAAGCATCTCCGCCTATAGGTCCCACGGGGGTGTCCCGCCCAATAGGCATGCCGCCTCGGTAGACACCGTGCGGTACCCTCGAATGGCTCTGAACGCCATGGCTCGCTGTGGCCTCCACAGTATCGCCCTGAGCTGGGCGTTCAGAGCCCTCGCCCACACGGGTGCGCCGTACATGGCCATTGAGCGGATCACCCCCGCATACAGCCGTCGGCCCTCGAAACTGGGTCCGCCCACGTTCGGCATGAGCCGAGAAAGGGCGGACGCCGCGCCGACCAGCCGGGGAGCAATTTGACGGAAATGCTCCCGGAACCACCATCGCCCGTCGAGCACCAGACCCAAGTACCTCATATGGGCCTGGATAAAGCCCAAAGCCCTGAGTTGGACGAGGTCGCTGTCGTCACCGCGCCTTTGGATACAATGCTAAGTGACCCCTCAGTTAGGTTCTATTTGTCTGGCCAGACCGAACCCTGAGTTACGTTACGTTGTAGCTGTCTCCGCGGTACCTACTTGTAAGTTTTACAATGATCGGTTCTTATACTAACATTTAAGAGAACTTTAAATAGCCTTGTGTAATCGCAAGCCAATGTTGTTACCCATTTGTTACCCTCACTGGCCCGGTTCCACTGCGCATCCTAGGTCAGTGAGGGACGGTAATGAACAATTGGTTATATGACAAATATGACGATAATTTAAAAAATGAAGTTATGGTAAATAGGATTTATGTTCAGTCACTTTCAGCTTATTGTTTTAGGAAACACTAGATTCAGAAAAGTGATAGGCATTCCTATTATACACTACGTACATAAGCTATGTCAAATTATCAGGCAAACTTCAAGGTTTGCCTGATGATAAGCGTTTGTGGACTATAAGAATACTTTACGATTAGTTGTGTCTCTGTAGACTTTTGAGATTTATAAGATAAATTATCGTATATTTTGCGTGCTTCAATACCTTCAAAATATAGAAACGCTAGTATGGCTATACGAGTCTGCAATAATGGTATCAAACCGTACCAACGGAATTGCAAATAGATGTTAACTGTGTAGTTAAAAGCCGTCCTCTGATACTGTTCACCACTACATTGGTGGTTTAAATGTATAAGTAAGCTGAAGTAGCTATCAACATGAACGTAGATTAGTGAAATTTGTTGAGTAGATTAAAATTACAAGTTACTTTTGATATTAAGTTGACAGGTTGGCAGGGTTTATCAACTATTTGTTTCTCTTCTCAACTCATTTATGTCTCACTGTTGGTCTAAGGTCTCTTTTAAAATGGGAGGAAAATTGACCGGTTATACCACGCTATTTAGACGGGTTGCAATAGGATTTTGTATTAAGTTCTGTTATCTGCATACCGTATCCCTTACTTGTCTTTTATGACTCTCACAGGCAAGAAAGGGGATGGTTAATTTTATCCTCGTATCGTTACCAGTAGGAAAATCTACTATTATAAAGACTAATAAGATAAATTAAATTTTCAATTCAATTTAATTAAGTAATCTTTTGGCCACTCATGAGAAACTAGCAATGAAAAGACTTCATTTGCAATCAGCATCAGCTTGAATCGGCAATATATATGTGGTAACCTAACATAAAAAACGTTAATCATATTTTTGAATATTATTTGAATGAAACAAATGCTTTTTTGATGTTTTGGCAAATTATTTGAATAGAACAAAATTATTTCAAATAACCGTTACTATCTGTATAACTTGCTTAATGTATGATGTTTCATACAACCTTATAGAATAATCTTATAGAGGAACAAGTTAAAACAACATAAAACACCATATAAAGAGTTATTTGTCCAATATTTAGTAGTGCTCCCAAGTGCACAATGTGCTATGCAGAGCAATAACACAACTTGTAAAGTGACAACCCTTCTTTTTTAACCCCTCCGATCTGTCCGGCGCCATGAAAGGGCGTTGCAGTCCCATAATCTGTTGTCGACATATCTCTCTATCACCATGGGAGCGGGCCACTAGTAGCGAATTCTTGTCTTAGATGGCCCGTTTAGTGGTTTACGATTAGCAAAACCATGTTGCTGAGGCGTCGCCCTCACGCGGTCGCTTCTCTGTGGGTGGCGGACTGATCTCCGGTCCAACCACCCGCGATCTTAACTAGGGCGGCATGAGTCGCAAATACTCACGCCTGTGTCAACGGATGCACGGGCCAAAAAGTTACAACCATAACACTATAATGAGTAGGTAATTAATTTATTGAATTCACAATTTATTTTACCAGGTAGATTAATGATCGCCGGGCGGGCCACCGAAGACAAAGATCGGGTACCGGTGGCCCGCTCACACGGCGAAGAGAGGAGTTTTGCATGGTGGGTCTATGGGGTCACGCGCCGCCTCTACCGTCACCACGGACCGATTTGGCGGGGCGAGACCACATCCATAGTCCACCGCAAAAAAAGGTAGACTAATGAGATCATTAATGAATTTTATAGATATAAAATTCGTATAAATGGCTGAATCCGCATAATATGTCGTTCACTTATTCCTTAAGCCTATTATTATCTGCAACATGCGTTGATTAACAAAGGTTGCTCCATCGTGGATTAAATTATTATTATTATCTTAAGTCATTTAATAAATTTTGTATTGTTCCTAACGAAATTATTATAAGGATTTAATACGTGCTATAGAAGCTCAGTGAAAATAAAGAAATGTGAATAATCTACGCATTCGTTAGCGTGAAATAAAACAGAAAGTCGTAAAGAGACTTGTTCATTGAGGTCAAACGCTCTGAGCGAAAGCGCGCTAGTATACGGTCGAACTATTTCGATAAAAGTTTTTGAATGGCCTTCATTTCAACTCATAATGTAGTCTGGTATTTTAATATACCCAAATATGAAATATTTTGTTAAATTTTTAGTAATTGTTCGTTTCGTTATACATTTTAGAGAGCAGATATATGAAAATGACATTATGACATTAAAGGTCCTGTTAAGTTTAGATTAAATTATATTACGATATATTTGCTACATTTATTTCCTACTACTTCTTACAATGCTGTGTGAGCGGCTACGAATACTACCAACCCTTACTTTGCTCGTGGATGTCGTCGTAAAAAACGACTAAGAGCCTTATAACAACCTGGGCCAACTTTATCTGATGCCGTTTGGTCAACTATTTAATTCCCAAGGAGGGTTGACGTCTGGCTGGTGGCCAGTCATAAAACTATTGCCAATAACTTTTACAATATGTACTATGAAAGAAGAGTACATATTGTATCGACCCTAAGTAATTGGGATAAGAGTAGGAGAATGATGATAATGATGATGATGATTTGCTACATGTATTTTTTATTTGTAGTAAAATAGAAATAAGTATTATAAATAAGCAGCCTGTATATGTAATATAGTAAGAATCAAAACTAAAAAAAGCAATTTGTACAGTATTTAGTGGTTCCATTTGCTTTTACTAAATACTTAGTTTGCAGTTTAGTCTCACACACGAGTCAAATGAATATTACCAAGATACTAAAAGTAAATTAATTATACAACAATTTGCGTTCAATTAACTTCATGTTTATTGTTCCATAAATTATATATTACAATACACAGCAAAATATTTAAAAATAAAAGCTTTAAGCAGCACGATGCCATAATAATTCTTGTATATTTTAGATATGAAATAAATAATAATTCATTCTTTCATCTCAGCTCATATGCGTGCTACTGCTGAGCTCGAGTCTCCTCCACAATAGGAGTGAAACCGACCTACTACACCACGCTGGTCAGACGGCTTGGTCTATACCAACCCGTCTGACCAGCAAACCCTATGTTTTAATTATGAGTTTTGTTTTCTTTGCATATATGTTATGTATATGCATATTGTAATCCCTTAGTCCTCTTTTACAACATCCATAAGCAAGTAAGGGGGTGGTGGTATTCTTACTCTGTCACGACACGGAAAATAATAGGTAATGCTAAAAGAGATTGCTGCAAATTGAAAGAAAAGATAACTGACCAAGATTGACAAATGTATACGGAAATGGTATAAAGATGTCGAAAGAACACATGGAGAAAAATACCAGAGGTATCAGCGTAAGGCAATTGAGAATAGAACTATTACTAGGGAGTCCAACATCGAACGCATTCGAATTAAATTGTTCATGAACTACTGATATATCAGATTACAAGAAAATTAATTACAAGGATTGGACAACTGCATTCTTATTTTTAAAATTGAAATATAAATCCTGTTGAGATAAAGACAATAAAGCAGTTTATTTCAACACAACGCACACACATAATACTACAAATATTTTCTTCGGGTAAACCGAGGTTTGGCTACAGCTTTTGATACTGGTGAGTCTATTAGCGGCGAGCATTTACGAGAGATCATTATCAGGTGTGTGTACGCTGGCTTGTCGACAAAAAAAAAATTAAACCCAACACCTTGTGATAAAACACATGATAAACATTGCATTGATTACTAAGTGTTAATTTGATAATAACTATCACATGCACCAACAAAGTATAACAGCAAAATTGTTTTTAAAACATTCCCTTTGTAATCTAAGCCGGCATAATAGGGAGTTGTTGTTCACAATAAGGAAAAATTCAACGACCGCGTAAAGCCGTCGCTATTCTAATATCATTTGCCGCTTTTTATATAGTATAAATGTGTGCATTATTTTATGATTAAAATATGAAATCGATTTAAATTGGTCAATTTTGTGCCAAAATAGAAAATTTAAATGTTTCTAAATTAAATGAACGTCTGTATAAGAAGATATACAATGCGAAAGTGGAAGGATGTAGGTACCGGGGGAGACCGAGACTAACTTACCTAGACCAGATTGGTCACGTACTGAAGGAAGGTGGAGTCAAGAGTCTCCGAAACCGGCGAGCGTGTATGAAGAGAATTATGAATGTTGAGGAAGCGAGTGAAGTATGCAAGGATAGAGTTCTCTGGCACTCTGTTCTCTCTGCCTACCCTGCAAGAGATATGGCGTGATGATATGTATGTATGTCTAAATGAAATACTGGCTACTTTTCTGAAACTTTAATTATATCGAAATTTGATAGTTGATACAACTGACAAAAGATGAAGAAGAAACGTTCGAAAGTGGTAGGTACTCATAAATTAGAATATGCTCTATAGAACGCTCCTCGCACTACGTAGAATGAAGATATTGTAAAAGTAGCAAGGGAATGTTTATTAGAAGCGGCATCACCCTACGTGACATTCTCTGGGGATCTGATACAGATAAAGACCACCATTGAACGTAAATGAGCTGATGGATGGAAAAATAAATATTTCAATATTCGAACCGGTTGTAATACTAGCGCCTGAAATTAATTTTAGGCTAATCAGTTGTGCATCAAGAACCATATCATCAAATAAGATAATTAAAGGCACTACAATTTGTAAATATGGTCTGTTTTACGTATAACATCTAGATATTCAAGTTTTTCAGTCTCATAGGTCAGGAAGACACAATATGATATCAATCTTGTTATGCAACCCACCCTAAGCAAATTTGACCCGTGACTTATGGAAAAATAGGAGTAAACAAACCGCTGTTTTTGCGGTAACGGGAGATAAATTGAGTTTACTTTGTAGCTAGCTACAGAGTATAAAGCTATGACTACCTAGGTACTGGCTTACCCTCTAGGGTTATTTAGAAAACATACTTTGTAAGAGTTGCGATATAATATTCATAAGGCATTTATATCCATTTGGATTTAGTGGTAGTTACATGAATAATGATATATGTAACAGCTTTAGTGAGATTAAAGTGAAGAGCCTTCATACTAGAATATGTATATAGTCGTTCGGTATTTATTTTAGTCTAAATAAAGAAAACGGTGAATTAAAAAAAGGTGAAATCGAGTGGACTATAATATGCCTTAAAACATTTTTAGCCACCATATTCGTTTATTGCCTGTGGTGGTTGTTATAGGTTATTTAAATATTTATTACTTATATATTATCTATTATTATTATATCAACATAAAAACAATGGCGCCCGGTAGGACTAACTAATAGAACATAGCGAAACTAATAATATAATTGCAAATTGCAATGTCTTTTTATTTAACTGTGTATATTTTCTGATGTAGCACATTCAGCGTTCGGTCGGGAGTTGAAGCTTTTAACGGGCAAATTGATAGATTAAAGTTATCGGAAACAAGCGAAATTGGTGTGAATATAAAGCTACTAACTGTAGTCACGGCAATAAACATGGATTTGATATTATTTTTTTTAGAGTCGCAATAACGTGAGGTCAATGAAGATGAGAGTTAAAAGTTTATTCTACCAACTATTCTTTAAAATAATTATAAGAATAGAAAGGGATAAGACATATCTGAGATTTAAAATTAAGATACGATCAAGTACCATTCAATAATGTTTATTTCGTTTTGTATTTTAACTATTTTTTCTATTTCGAGCATGTTAAAAGTATGTATAAGTATTATTTATATTATCATCATCAATCTCCTGTTCTTATCTCAATTATATGTGGTCGAAGCAATATACACAAGTACATATTGCAAAAGATATTGACAATAGTTTCATGACCGGCCACCTGCCTTATTTGTCTGCCTAGAAGTCGATAATGTTTTAATAGGATTTTTGTTTGTTTTTTACTTTATTATTTTTATTATTATTTATAGATACATACACACATATATATCATCACGCCATACCCCTTGCAGGATAGTCAGAGAGAACAGAGTGCCAGAGAACTTTATCTTTGCATACTTCACTCACTTCCTCAACATTCATATCATATATATATATATATATATATATATATATATATATATATATATATATATATATATATATATATATATATATTTAATATATAATATATATATTGGAATGTAAAATTTCCTCTCAGTTAATGAAAAAGGCGGTAAGTCATTACTGTATTAAATAAATGATAAACGCGTACTTATCATTTAATATTTCGAACAGCTGTCAAACAGAGTATTGCTTAACGTAGTCATCAATCAAACCGTACATAATTTAATACAAATTAATAAACAAATTAATCCAACACATGATTAAGATAACATAACTCCCATAGCAGACATTGTACATCGTTTAATTGAAACAAGACTACTTAGTTTAATCTAATAGAGCCGTTTAAAGTTGCCTGTACTGATTGCAAAATGATAATGAGTTTAGCCATATTTGACACGCTCACTAGATGGAAGAGCATTTATAAATATTATTACAATAAGCTAATTTTTAATATATATATATAATAATATAATGATTTCTAATGTTTCCGCGAGTATTACACATTTGAAATAAAACTAGTTTTACGGATTCTATAGCGTTTGTATTAGATTTTTAAGTTCCCGACGTTTCGAGGCCTTTACAGCGTTCATGGTCGCGGGAGGTCTAAGTAGTCTCATGTCCAATAATTCATCATTATTACAGAGATATCTACCCGCTACAGTATTAGTTAAAATTTTTAATATAAATTAATTGTCAGTACGAAAAGAAAATAATTCTATTTATAAAACTTTATATTGTTTAAGGCTTAAAAGGCAAATAACAATCGTCCGGAGCTTTGTGGAGCCCATGGTAAGGTTACCACCGGATGAAACCAGGTGGTTTCACCACAAACTACCCATCTGTTTATGGTGAGATTTAAACCTCAGGGCAAAGAAGGGTACTAACTGAAGATAAAGGAACCATAGTTTATTAATCAATGTACTTTAGTAAATTAATGAAAATTTCATTCTGGATCAAGATCAAAGAAAAGAAATTCTGCGCCCATCCATTCATTTATCAGTTTACAGACGTCCACTGTTAGATATAGGTCTCTCCATGAGCAATGTGGCCTGCGCATTACCACTTCAACGTATTATATCGTTTTTTTATGGGGACGACATTTACAAACCATGTTTTAGTGCCGTAAGTCATCGCTGGTAACACCCACTGATTACGAACTCTACGTGTTATTGTCCTAAGTTTTGTCCTTGCTAAAAATAAAATTTAAGCACGGCCTTAAACAAGAATAAATAAAATGAAATCATTTAATTATTATATTACGATGCGTTTTCAACTAAATTAAATATATGTAAGATATTTAAACATAATAACTTTTCATAAAATACATAATAAACTTTAGAGTACTATTAATCATCCACTTAAAAGTCCACATCAAGTTAAAAGTAACAACCGGAAGCGTACTAAGTTAAATAACATAGAGATAGTGCAGTTTTCAAACAAGCAAAATATTAACTTTCTCAGTGTAGTACGTTCCGATTCGGTGGTAGCGTATAAAATTTGTTAGATTTCAATTAATAAATGGTCATAATATAATAAACATTTAATATTTAATAATAACTGACAGCAACAGTATATATTTTTAAATAGAATCATTGCTGTTTCTACTGTTAATTAATTTGTGTTACGAATGTGTTAAAATTTAATAACTAATACTGTAAGTAAATAAAAACCTTTGTAATTATGTACATTGATTTATTGGATATGATGAACTTTAGTTCATCATATCCAATAAACTCTTCACTCGCTTCCTCAACATTCATTATGAATGTTGAGGAAGCGAGTGAAGTATGCAGAGATAGAGTTCTCTGGCACTCTGTTCTCTCTGCCTACCCTGCAAGGGATATGGCGTGATGATATGTATGTATGTATGTATGTATGAACTTTAGTCCTCTTGTTATCACACAAAATGTTTGAAGCAAGGAAAGAAAATAAATAATCATCACATCATAGCCCATAAAGGTCCCACTGTTGGGCTCGGGCCTTCTCCGTAATGGGAGGGAAATTAACCTAGTGTACTGCGCTGGTCAGATGTGTTCGTATAGGGTTTTGTTTCGAGTTTTCCTTCTCTCGCATAGATGTTATATGCGTTTTATATCCCTTAGTCGTCTCATACGATCACCCACGGGTAAGATATGGGGTGGTGAATAGTATTCTTATTCCGTCACCACACGGAACTAATACAAACATGATAAAGTTGCCAAAAACAGTTTTATATGTACTCGTATAATACTCGCGTAAAATCTGGAATCACGTTTACTAACATAGAAGAAAAACGATAGCATAATAATATTAGTGAGGTTGAATATTCTATCTCATTATTAACAATATTTTTATTTGATATTTTTTAGATCATCATTATCATTCTCCTACTCTTATCCCAATTACTTGGGGTCGATACAATATGTATAAATTCTTTCATAGTACATATTGTATAAGTTATTGGCAATTGTTTTATGACCGGCTGCCTGCCAGACGTCAACCCTCCTTGGGAATGTAATTGTTGAACAAGCGGCATCATATGGAGTTGGCCTAGGTCGTTATAAAGCTCTTAGTCAGTCTTTTACTACATCCATGAGCAAAGTAAGGGTTGGTAGTATTCGTACCCGCTACCACAGCTTTTTAGATCATCTGATAGTGTAATGTTACCACCATCATAAATGCGAAAATTTCAACGGGTGGATATTTTTTACTCAATCATGCCAGAATTACTGCACGGATTTGAACGAAATTTGGCACACAGAATAAGATTATAGTAAAGAATAGGATATACCTATGTTATATTTTATATTGAAAAAAAAATACAATTGCCGTGGATTAGATTTTACAAACTCTACGTTGACTTGAACAAAACCGCAGCTAATATTGAAACAAATAAAATTCTTTACATATTTATTAAAAGCTTACAGTATGTTTTAATAAATACAAATTTTAATTATATATTAAAATATAAATTTTATTTTATTAAAGTTAAATTTTAATAAATATATTATTTGACTGCACATATGGCGTAAAGATCGATATATTCTGTTGATATATTCTATTTACATACCGTACCAAGTGTCGCAGGTTCGATTACTACATAGGGCGATCTACAAATTGTTTTTCTGAGTCTGTGTGTGATTTATGTTTGTTAATTATATGTTTGTGTAAAGTTTTACGCGACACAAGGATTTCTTGGTTCAGAGTCTTTTAAGTAAATGTAGAATGTTTAATATATGCATTTCTTCTAATACTTTAGGTTAAATATAGGAGGGGTTTCACTGGTCCCCTCAATCCATATACATAGATTGCATTGCTGAAAACGATACTTTTCTATAATGAGAAAAATTTAACAAATTATATCATGATAGACAGGAATGATATGGTACACAGTAGAATTGACAATAAAATTAATTTTGAATAATCCTTTCATTGTAGTGAAGAAACCTACGTCCTTAATCGTTTATTACGACACTTACCACATTATACTTTTATCCGCTACCACGTAGATAAGAATAATCAAGGATAAGCAAATCATCGCATTCATAGTGTTAATTAATTAGGACCATATTGGTTTGATGGATCATTAAACTCGAAATAAAATCGTCATGCAGTGCGTTTAGGTACCATCGTATAATAGACCAATTGTATCTTGCCATTAAATCCAATAGTTAGACGTAAAACGTATTCAAAAATATTTAAATATACTAGGAAATAGTATTGATAAGGTTGCCCATTAATTAAGTACAATAACTAAGTTAACAACAACACAGAAACTACTCACCGGCTAATTAAAACAAGACACTCGATTTAATCCAATATAGCCGACTTGACTCGCTGTTTGAAGCGCTCTATTTTATTTTTATCGCCGACCAAGAGACTAAAGTAGTCTGTTCAAGTGTTCGTGCTTTTCTATAGAGTTACGAAACGTGAAAACAATACTCTGTGTAACTTAAATGTGATATTGTTTCAAAGTTTCTTCATATTTCTTTAAGGTTTATAGTTACTACCTTTATAAAATGTAAACGGACAAAGTGCTTAGTCCTTACTAGTTAGTGCGCTTTCACGCTAAAACTACTAAAACGATTTAAATAAAATTTGATACACAGATAGCCTAGAGCCTGACAAAGGACATAGGCTACCCTTAATGTGAAAAAAAAAAGGTTGTAAAGGGGGATGAAAAGTTGTACGGAAGTAATTTTTAAAGCCAGAAGCTTGAAACTTATTTTTAGGCTGTTGATTAGATATTTATAAATAAATATGACATTAAAATTTCCTAGATAGATAACATATAGGATACTTTTATCCCGGTTCCTTGGGATAATAGTTCAACTTTAGGACTTAGTACCTTTTTACGCGGGCGAAGCCGCGGGTAGACGTTAGTATTATATATATACATACATGTTCTCTCCAGTTAAGTCTATTAATTGTAATATTATTACAATTTTTAACTTTATGTTCCACACCAAGATTTAGTGCTTAGTGAAAAAATATTCAAAGATAATAACGTAATAAAACGATAATTTAATATTTGTTTATCTTACAAATAAAAATATTTACACAAAAATCCAACAATAGATATTGCCTAAATCAAATAGCTATTTGAGTATCGCAGCTCATATTCCACACAAATCCGTTACATATTCTTTATTCAAAACGTTTTCGAGAAACCTTGGTTGCTTGGGGTGGTGTAATAATACGAGAGGAGAAAAGGGAGGGGATATCGATCGGTCCCGCGCACCAGCGTCCTAACATCCGAGACGCCTGAGATTCACTTTTACGCCATTTGGACGTCAATTACTGTAATTTTGATAGGCCTTGGCAAGTGTCGACGTTGACAGTCAGTGCTAATACATAGTAAGTATACAGTAAGTAATAATAGGGTGGCACATTCCACGGAATACGCCAAACAAACGTATTGTGTTTCTCTTGCGGTTTATTTTAGAGCTATATGTAGAGTATTTTAGATTTGCGGTAAATACGTTTTTTATTCGTCTTCTTCTAGAGTTGATATGTAAAGGCTCTGTATCATGCATAGATAATAATTTTATGTTTATTTACATCATTATAAGCCTTATTTTTCTTATTTTTATATTGCACATAATTTATAAATATGAAAGAATGCCGAACAAACGTCTGGTTAAGAAGATATACAATGCGAAAGTGGAAGGATGTAAGTACCGGGGGAGACGGAGACTCACTTACCAGATCGGTCATGTACTGAAGGAAGGTGGAGTCAAGAGTCTCCGAAACCGGCGAGCGTGTATGAACAGAATTATGAATGTTGAGGAAGCGAGTGAAGTATGCAAGGATAGAGTTCGCTGGCACTCTGTTCTCTGTGCCTACCCTGCAAGGGATATGGCGTGATGATATGTATGTATGTATAAATAATCTTCTTACTACAATATTGTACGTCCTTATATGGCAGCGTTGTTACTGAGAAATTAGCTGCGATGAAATAAAATTTGAAACATTTGATTAAGGTTCTGTTGAATGACAATTATGGATAACTTTTCTAGTCTTTTTGTGAAATGAGGTCATAAATACCCGCGTAAATATTTTATAAGACATGATATACAGTATTCACTACTGCCTGGTCGATATTTCGTTAAAGTGGTCTACTTTTTTTTAACAGATTGTTTCAATCATCTTTAAATAATTATTTTTGAAGTAGTCCAGGCATTTTTTGTACTTACACGTACCTATAACCGCAAATCAGCGTCGGTGTATAACACCACATTTTGTAATTATAAATATTTTAAAAACATATCTCGTATAATAAGATAATATTATAATAACATTTATTAATATAATAAAATGTGTTATTAAATTATTGTAGAAATTAAGGCAATATCTCACCAATGAAATTTTACAGCGCAAATATTCACGGTAAAAGAATTTGCAGTACCTTTAAGTGGTAACTGAAACGATCAGTTATTAATTAATTTAAAAGTGTGTGCGACAGATCAAAGAGCAGGCTATATTGGAATAGTCCAATGCGCTTTTAGTACTGACCTATATTTCTCAAAGCTATTGTTTGCCAACTAAAACGGCGGCGAATAAAAAACGTGTTAATTTCAATCGAGCTTTCAATAGATTTAATTGAATTGGTCAACCGGATTAGCTCGTTTTCCTTTTTTTTCCTAGTGCACGAGAAATATTGGTTTATGACAGATTCCGCTTTTAATATTTATTAGAGTTTTGTATAAATAGATGAATAATAAAATAAAACGTTGCGATATTTTTGTACTACAGATTTCAGAATAGAATACACATACACCAGTAATTTGCATATGTAACATATACATTTATTCCATTCAACTTGAATTTAAAATCTGTATAGGTGTAATTTTGTTGTTGCTTTAGAAAAGAAATTTGCCTTAATAAGCCTGAAATTTGAATCTTTGTCTTTTTTTAAAGACACTTTTCCATTTTAAACAATAAATCCTTGTGTCAGTGCTCAGACATACATAGGTACATATAACAGAAACATCACCCATCTTTTGTAGATCATACAAAAAATTGCCTTGCATGAAAACCATACACTTGACATATACCATATGAGATCGCTACCATTTCACATATAGTATAAGCAGTCACTACCGATAATAGGTTCACTCTTGTACTTTTTTCTTTACAGCCCATATATCTTCCACTGCGATGGAGACTTCATAAATATACAATTTGAACACGACCCCAATCTCCTATTCATATAGGCCAAATCTAATTAATATATAAAATTTTAAATTGTATTTTATTTTAAAGTTCTATTTATATTTCATTATTATTAATGTTTTATGTATATTTTTGATACAAATAACAATTAATAACAGGTCGATTTTTCTTCTATCACGGAGACCTTTTTTTGCCCAATAGTGGAACGTATACGAACTTATAAGAAAGTATACAAATCATTGTTAGCTTTTAATATTTTATTAATATAACTAATAAACATATAAATAATGTTTAACAACATCCATTATGAGATTTCTTATCGAAACCTGTTGTACCAGTTATGCAGCTACTATTGTAATTACCTCAATTATTTAGTCGTTTTTACATAGTAAGTCGTATTTAGTAGTCATAACCACCCCAACATCATCCAATACCTTATTACATATAACTGAATTAGCAACAAATATCTAATTATATCAATAACAAGGGTATAATAATTACAGTTATTAACAAATTTTTACTTTTTTTATTTTATTTTTAATAAAAAGTAAACATTTGTCAAATTGTAATTAATTTACTATGTACCTTTTGAATGCGGCGGAAAGTTTATATGCATAGTGCATATAAACTTGCCGCGGCATTCTGAAGGTAATATTCTATCGGCAAGATAGCGATTGGCAAGATATCGATTGGATGCAAGGCGGAGAAAAATTAAATTGGTAAAGCAGTTTTTTTTAATTCATCACAACTTCTATGAAAAAGAATGTGTACGGAAATATTTCATACCTGAATAATATTTAACACTATTGCTGTATGAATAAATTATTTACATTTGACACTATAAGCGTCTCTTCTCGTATCTTAATTATGAAACGGAGCGGCAAAATGCATAATTGCGTTGTTCTTGGACATAAACAAGTTACTGAAATTTAGCATTTAAAATGCTTGATTATTTATAAAAACTTGATTACGAGCGAAAAATGATTGTCACAAGTGGGATTTGAACCCACACCTATTGGAAATCCGTTCCAATCGTTCTGTCACTTACAACCCGTTAAGTATTGTAGGACATTCAATTCTCGCGTCGTATTATATTTTCGTCTTTTAAGGAGGCGTGTGCCATCTACCCGACATTGTTTACAATATACTTAACGAGATTTCGATTTTCACACATTGTACCCAATTATTGCAAACTAAGTCAAAAATAACTCGTATTCAGAAAATAAATATGATTTGTACTCAGAAATCAGAAAAGTAATTACCTATCATCCAAAGAGAGATTTATGAGCTTTGAATAAAGAAATCAAGTATCAAAATTACAAGATGCTAACGCAAGCAAGTAGGCACAATCTTTTATCATAGTTTATTATACGAACCGCCATTCATTTTCACTTTGAACTCGCGTCTCTTCACATTTTTCCCTTTTGTTAAGTTAAGTAGGCGTGGAGAGCCCAATAGATACACGTAAATACATGTCCTCTAGTACAGGCTCAATATTATTTAATAATATAAACAAGAATCGTGTTAGCCAACAATTTATTACGTAACCGTTAACAAGACGAAACGAGTTGTCTTGACAAATCTTTTTAAATAAAATAAGTTAGGCTAGTGCTTATATGGGGTGTCTGGACCGCGGAATAGTCCATCACCCGCAGAGAGGCTGACCGCGTGAGGACGACGCTCCGGCAGTTAACTGGGGCGTTGACGAGGGATGGTACCTGAAAGGGTAACCCGCCGGGCTGGTAGCGATGGGGAGGGAATACGGTGGGTTTTGTGGCCATTCGTGTTCGAGAAACTTTCTTCCCCAACAGATGTCGGTTTGTCGAGCGATGTGGCCTGCCCATTCACACTTCAACATGATAAATCTTCGAGCTATGTCAGTTACACCGATTCTTCTACGGATTTCCGTATAGCTATACTTATGGCTTATGAGAAACTAATTCAGTGCTTGGTCTAAACAGAAATAGGCGCAATCTAAAATATTTAATGTTTAAGTAAGTAAAATATTGGAAAACATAGTTCACTGTTAATTAATATGCAATTAAAAATGTTCTAAGAATTAATACGTAGATGGACGGACATAAGTCAAAGACTCATTCTCTTAGTCTGTTTATATGACACCTACAATATCAGGGGCACACCACAGCCGGCGGCCACCGTTCTCACGCGATCACGCAACCGGTAGTGTAAAATGTCGTCTTTAATTAACTCATTCACATATAAAGTAAATAAGCTATTGAATTAATTTGTTAATAATCAAATTCATAGGTATCAAATAACGTTGAGAACTTGTTGTAATTTTAATGTAAGTAGTTATTCAAATAGACTATTTAAAATTTTAAATATTTGTTTACTGAGATTGGACTGATCAAAAATTGTCGGTTTAGGCACGTTTACAAACAAAAGCCTTAAATTAAATTGACTTTGATTAAAAAATGTGCTCTCTCAATGTAGTTTATTTAATGTGTACTAAATGATTAAATATTACGAAAACAGATATGTTTTATAGTCAATAATGAAAAACTACATATTTAATATTAATAAATACAAACTAAGCACTCGAGTTATTTGTTTGAATGGCAAACATTGTCTTGAATAAATTCTATAATAATAGCTGTTTCCTTAATTGTGATTGACGATCCGTTGTAAGCAACTCGATCCTATACTTTTCCATAGCAAAAGTAGTTTCTCTATTACGTAGGTGGAATTAAATCTGATTTTGGAGATCCTCCGATGATGACTGTGATCGGTGCTTTATGCGCCGCGTCTATTACACAGAAAAGTGTTTAGTTAGAAAACTATTAAAAGTCACATATTCTCATGATCTCATTTGGGAATAAGGAGACCAAGGTCTGATTGTACTCCAATGAACCGGGTCGGCTTGCCGGTACTTATCCTTTACGCTGACGCATTAAGGAATGCTATCCGCATTCTTTACTTATAATAAGTCCTACGTACGCAGTAGGACTTATTATCAGTAACGGATGCGTTTCGCTAATCTACAGTCTCAAATAAGGCGACGGAGACAGTTACATGTGCCGGTGCTGCCATAAAGTTCCGAAAATGGATCAAGTCATCGTGGAGGTGCGTCTTTCTGGCCCTCTCTGCTTCCTTTCGTGAGATCATAATTGCGCAAGGGTAGGGTATCGTAGATCTGTTGAAGGTCTTCTCCTTTTATATCCTATTCATGTTACTACACGTGGAGACATGGCCTTACTCTACATTAAGAGCGAAAGTGATTTAATATGTACTCTGGTCAGATTTACAGGCTTTTCCCTAAGAGAAACAAAACTCAAACTGAAGATTTAAATGCACTAACCTGTTTTCATTTTCTGAGAAGTTTTCATATTTTTTTTTGTTTATAACCTCGTTGGTCCATTAGATTGAAGTCATGAACTGTTGTAGTGGGATTTTCTGTGATAAATTAAAATTCTGTATAATCACGTTAAAATTGTAAGCAGACCCCAACACTAGTAAGTTAATAAACTATAATATGATGATTATATATAATGCCTTCTTTTAATATTTATTTATTTTCATTTATAAATTTAGAATAAACCCAGTATTGTAGAATGTGTCAATGTTTTTATAACACAAGTGCACAAGGTAAGAGTAATACAATTTTTATACGGGAATTAACTGTGGAACCCTACGGCAAGCAATTATCCGGTGAAACGCCTGTTACCCGCCATTATCCGATTAACTTAATATACAATTAGTTGGGAGGAAATTTTAATTAACGTGTAGATTGTTAGCTTTTATATGCCGAGCAAGTTAATATAGCTTGTTTGATCAATTTTGTTAAACTTCAATTGAAATATTTAATAGTTTGACATTTTGTTGGAAATTACTTGCGGTTGCATGTTTTCGAATATTCCATATCCAAATAATGTCTATTCTCTATTTGTAAGTCTGCCAATGCGCCCATCAGTACTGTATCCATCTGTATGTAGTACATCAGTATGTCTGGGACTTTAGTATCAACAGTTACATGCTATAC
The DNA here is from genome assembly GCA_905163515.2 of Lymantria monacha. Classification (NCBI taxonomy): domain Eukaryota; kingdom Metazoa; phylum Arthropoda; class Insecta; order Lepidoptera; family Erebidae; genus Lymantria; species Lymantria monacha. The sequence continues at coordinate 17,102,441 of LR991094.1, read as the reverse complement.
AATTATAAAACAGTATTACGAGTAATAAAAAAAAACATTGATCATGCGTACCTCCTCAACGAGTTTTCTTTATAAGCATAACTTACTAAGATATCTATCCTTAAAGTGACTGATTAAGAATAAAATGTGTCTACATCCCTTACTTTTTTAATGAGCGTTGTTTGAATTACATCATTCACAAATGTGGTCTTTAAATGAGAGAGACTTGTAAGTAAACTCAAAGTTCTAGTCTGCTATGAAGAGAGCATAGCTCTCTTGGGATTTCCTTAAGAGAACGGATCAGGCAAGGCAGTGTAGGACGCTATTTCACCCGAAAGACTGACATGTTCATCTGATAATATGATAGATGGATGAACGAATTTCGTAAGAGACGAAGTAGCTACTTTAATAGTCTCTAACAGACATCATGACCTTAAGAGAAGGAAATATCGTTACAAAATCCTATGGCAACCTGTACACTCAGTAGAGTGGGCCAATTCAATACTCACTATGAAGGAATTTCTTGCCCAATAGTAGAAATTATACAGGATAATAGAGGAAACATTAACAGGCAATTCCATTTTATACCTTAAGAGTTCTAAAGGTGACCTTATTTGATACTATAAACACAGAAGTTATACTTGTATATGTATAATATAGAGGTTCACATAAAGAGATATATTCTAATAAAAGCCATCAACGTTATTCCCCTATTCTTTCCGTGTTTGTCATCAAATACATCAACACAAATAGCCGAGTAGTGACGTGTATCCCTCGATGGGACGGCGTCGGGACAGTAATGACGTCACATCCTCTCGCCCTAAACGAGGGCCGGCTCGGTAACCTGTACCCACGGAATGGATGACAATGCACGCTATGTTTTATATCAATCTGTCGGTTATCTGATTTACGATTCGTGTTCACAATGCGAAACGGTGTGTTTGATATTTTTATTTGAGCAAGGATTTTGGCGCCGTACCTTTGTCATAATTTACATTTATATGCTTACAGCTATTGGCAAGTTTTATAATATATTTTATAGACTAACTTAATAAACCTATTTAAATTACTGAAATTTAACATTTAACATACATACATACACATACATACATACATATCATCACGCCATATCCCTTGCAGGGTAGGCAGAGAGAACAGAGTGCCAGAGAACTCTATCTCTGCATACTTCACTCGCTTCCTCAACATTCATAATTCTCTTCATAAACGCTTGCCGGTTTCGGAGGCTCTTGACTCCACCTTCCTTCAGTACGTGACCAATCTGGTCTAGGTAAGTTAGTCTCGGGAAAGTGGAAGGATGTAGGTACCGTGGGAGACCCCGGTACCTACATCCTTCCACTTTCGCATTGTATATCTTCTTAACCAGACGTTCGTTCGGCATTCTTTCCACATGTCCGAACCGTCGGAGCATTCCCTTTCGCATTTTTACACCAATACTCTCTTTCATACCTACTCGCTCTCTTACGTCGTCGTTACGAACACGATCGGTCAGTCTAACTCCACAGATTTTCCATAGAGATCGCATTTCGACCGCATTAATTTTACTTTAGCTTATTCATAAATCCATGATTATTGAGATACCTACGAAATAAAACTATTCTATTGAAAGCTTAAAGGATCTTGGGTCAGAGAACGACTTTCAACAGTTCACACTCCCCTATGCTGAACCACAGCTTACCAGATACTATTTACGTTATACATACCGCAAGATGCTCTTTGTTACCGCAAGATTTATTTTTAGGGAGAAAATAAGGCACTATGTTGTATGCTTAAATATATAAAATCTGGATGACCGAGCCTTGTTCGGTATTTTCTTGTTAGTGTGTTTTGGAAGATATATTTAAATATAATAAAAATAATAAAAAATAAATTAAAAAATCAAAAAGTAAAAATAGAAACTAAAAAATATATCGATCAAAAAGGAGGCGAAAATCACGTTTGTTGTATGGGAGCACCCCTTAAATATTTATTTTATTTTGTATTTTAGTATTTGTCGTTATAGCGGCAAAGGAAATACATCATCTGTGAAATTTTTTGTCTGGCTGCTGTCTAACTATTATGGTTCATGACGTACAGCCTGGTGACAGACAGATGAACGGACGGACAGCGAAGTCTAGGGTCCCGTTTTACTCTTAGGGTACGGTACCCTGAAAAAGTTGAACTCACATAAAAGCTTGGTACAATGGAAATACTCTTTAAAATTGGAATGTCTCGAAACTCACAATACTGTATTAATATGGCATTTGAAAGATTCTAAGCTATAAAAAGGTCATACACTTTTAAGACAAGGCGTCATAAGAACGTAGAGTTTGAAATTTTAAATTGTTGGACAGCAATTTTCTAAGCCGAATATTGTAATTGAGAGCCATGATAACACATTGCACCTAATAACTGAAATCCATCGCTCATAAGATGTATTACCTATTTTTATTTTACCGCATAATGATTAGGAAAGAGAGATAGTCATTTGCTATATTTTTGTTTGCTGTTTAGCCAGCGTTTAGTCAACATATGTGTAAAAATCGAAACGGGCTGAGTTATATTAGGAACAATCAGTAAGATACGATAAGGAGACAGCATGTTAATGCTGATCAGATTGGTCGCAAGACGCCATGACTTACCTATGTGCGCTACCACAGTCGTTTCGATTTCTTTATACCATTCATCATCATAGCCAATCAAGACCATAATATGGCCCACTGTTGGGCTCGAGTCCCCACCGTTATGGGAGGGAAATTGACCTACTATACCACATGGGTCAGACGTGTATAGGGTTTTGTTTCAAGTTTTCCTTCTCTTGCATATTATTAATTTATACGATTTACTTGCAAATAGGCTGACCGACCGCATTCGTAACGACGACGTAAGAGAGCGAGTAGGTATGAAAGAGAGTATTGGTGTAAAGATGCGAAAGGGAATGCTCCGATGGTTCGGACATGTGGAAAGAATGCCGAACGAACGCCTGGTTAAGAAGATATACAATGCGAAAGTGGAAGGATGTAGGTACCGAGGGAGACCGAGACTAACCTACCTAGACCAGATCGGTCATGTACTGAAGGAAGGTGGAGTCAAGAGTCTCCGAAACCGGCGAGCGTGTATGAAGAGAATTATGAATGTTGAGGAAGCGAGTGAAGTATGCAGAGATAGAGTTCTCTGGCACTCTGTTCTCTCTGCCTACCCTGCAAGGGATATGGCGTGATGATATGTATGTATGTATGTATGTGTACTTGCAAATATTTTAAATCATTTGAAGGGGTCGAATATCAAAATAAATCCTTCGAATAAATGATAAACTCCGAGTCCAACAACCGCTCAAGCTCTTGAATATTCTGAAGGCTCCCGGTCTCCCAACTCACATCTTAAAATTGAGAGAAGAGCTGGCGCTCCAAAATTATACAATACCACCAGTTTGCAAGAAAAACATTGCATTGCAATGTAATCGGGTCAACTATACTGACCGGTTGTTCTCAAGCAGAGTCTGTATTTATTCCTAGGATTCTCTGAATACCTATCATCAAATTACTCCTTTGAATTTCAGAGAGTGCAGTTTGCCATTAAAGTCTGTTTCGCAATAACCATAAACAAAGCTCGAGGTCAAATTCTTAAGATAGTGGGAGTAGACATGAGAGAAAGCTGCTTCTCTCATGGGCAGTTGTCTGTGTCATGCTTCAGAGTAAGCTCACTGAGTAGCCTGGTAATTCTAGCATCCGAAAGAAAAACAAAAGATATTGTTTACAAAGAAATACTGTAACAGGTGTAGTATCGCGGGTGGATGTCAAAGAAGCGGTACCAGTGGTCGGCCTAATTTCGATGGAAAAGATGGTGGCTTATGGCGCCGCACACTTCCGTCGCCTCGGTGAGATTGGGCGCGGTGTGTTTAAAACAAAGACTGCTAAGAAAAAAGCCTCGTATCCATAATATATAACAAAAATTTCAATTTATTTTCATGTTTATTAAACCTTCCCTACACTATAATAAAGGTTGTTATACTATATAAGTATGCAAACATTTATACATAATAATTTATAAATAACCATAAAATTAATAACGTAAAAAACAAACAAAAATCCTATTAGAACCATTTTCGGCTTTTACGCAGACAAAGATACGGGCAAATGAAAATAATTAATAAAATAATAAAAAAAGGCCAAAAAGTAAATAAGAAAAAGTAAGGAAGGTCCGAACCGAACTCCGATTTGTTTGAATTAGACTTCTCGATTTTCCAACTGAGCTAAATGTCTATTCTTAGTGATAGCGTCAAAATTTGAAAACTTCATATTGTAATAGTTTTAGTACAACGAAAATTTATATTTTGTTGCCCAAATATACTAACAAAATAATATTTTCTATAAATGAAACCTAGCTAGATCGATTAATCGCCCCCGGAACCCCTTGTATGCTAAATTTTAAGAAAATCGTTGGAGCCGTTTCCGAGCTTCAGATTACATACATATATATATATATATATATATACAAGAATTGCTCGTTTAAAGATATAGTGAGATTGTAAGCCAATTTTTTTCGAAAAAAGGGGCACATTTCTGGTTGACGCATTGGAGTTGAATGTAGCTAAGGACCACCACCAGATACATCTGAATAATTATTACTCTTGATCTTCCAGTTCGGTTAAGCTGTTCAGCCACACTGAGTTGGTTAGCAAATTTGGACCATAGAGAAAACAAACAAAGTCAATAAAACTCTATACCCACCAATATGATCTACATGATGTAATAGTTCAAGTCTTGCTGTGTCGTAGCGGTTACGAATACTACCAAACTTTACTGTGCTCGTAGATATCGTAAAAAACGAAGAGCTGGCTGATATAAAATCAACCTGGGCCAACTCCACCTTATGCTGTTTAGGCAACAATTACAATTCCAGGGAGGGCTGACGTCAGACAGGCGGTCGTTCATAAAACTAATACCAATAACTTTTGCAATACGATATGATGGAGGAGGAGTACATATTGCACCGCCCAAGTAATTGTGATAGGAGCAGGTGAATGATGAATGATGATGATGTAATAGTTGAAATTTTCACCCATTGTGAAGGAGTTTCTTCGAGTGTCTCTGAAACCGGCGAGCGTGTATGATGAGAATTATGAATGTTGAGGAAGCGAGTGAAGTATGCAGAGATAGAGTTCTCTGGCACTCTGTTCTCTCTGCCTACCCTGCAAGGGATATAGCGTGATGATATGTATGTATGTGTATGTGAAGGAGTTTTGTATTATTTTAACACACTTTAATTTTAATATTACAACGAGATATCTTTTTCCGTGTGGTGACGGAGTAAGAATACTATTCACCAACCCATATCTTACCCGTGGGTGATCGTACGAGACGACTAAGGGATATAAAATGCATATAACATCTATGTGAGAGAATTAAAACTCGAAAAAGCTCTATACCAACACGTCTGACCAGCGCGGTATAATAGGTTAATTTCCCTCCCATTACGGAGGAGGCCCGAGCCAAACAGTGGGACATTTATGGGCTGTGATGATGATGATGAACGAGATATCGATTTATTTATCTGCATATATGTGTAGATGATAGTGATAAAACTATTTTGAACCAAGTTATATACGTGTGCTTTTGGCTATTTGAAAATTCTTCGCTCCTATATTGAATGAAACTAGAATATAAAGTTTTGTATAGCGTTCGGCTAAAGTATGAAACTTTAGTATCAAATGCAGTATAACTTACATAAGCATTCGGATTATTGAAATATCGCTTATCGAATAAATTGTACATGTATATATTTGACATCAGTCGATATTACATAACATTTGAAATACAGATGTTGAAATATAAACCTTTTTATGGGTTTGTGTAAATAACTTGAACAGATTAAAAAGTTAAAAAGCTATATACTCCGAGTATAAAATTTATTATTAAAACTTGCCTCGTCTGTATATTTTTTTTGCTCCCTGAAAGTAGATTTAAAACGGATTTATACAGACTAAATTTATTATTTTATATGCTTGTATATTTAGCCCAAAGAGTAAAGTTATTAAATTGAAAAAGAGTGGCAACTCGATGATAAAATATGCATGTATGGAAAGTGCTGCCACCCAGAGTTTAGGCGGTGAACTAAAGTTGAAGTAATATATATATACATATCTACATGTGTATGTGTAATTACATAGAATTTTCTTTTACTATGAAAGCTACCCTGAAATATAAAAAAACATATCAGCTGATAATTAAACAATAATAATATCAGCCTAACATTGAAACTTGAGATAATTTTCAGAAAAATATCAATAACCGAAAATAGATCGATGACAATAAGTACCTACGCTAGGAACAAAAAATAACAATTCTCAGTTGTCAAACGTTTGACAGACAGGACAAAATGACAGCAGTTAAGTTTGTACAACCAATCTGTAGGCGGCGCGACGGTCAGTAAAAATAAGTAATGTTTTAAGTGTGCCCCCCCAGATTTAGCCTCTCGGTATTTCGAATAAAATGAATTACAATTTGAGGAATTTAATCCTTGCATTTATCGTATATTCTTAATTAGTATGGAATTCGAGATTATTTCAAATTAAATTAAATGCTTTAAAAATGCCTGCTATGGTAAAACAATTTAGAAGGTTTTTGACTGTATTATACACTATATTGTTGTATATATATATATATATATATATATATAAATATATATATATATATATATATATATATATATATTTATATATATATATATATATATATATATATATATATATATATATATTTCGTGTGGTGACAGAGTAGGAATACAATTCACCACCCTTATCTTACCCAGCAGTGGGACATATATGAGTTGAGATGATGATGAATCATAAATATCACTTATATCACAGTAATCCAAGCATAATGGATAGATAACTATTTCAATTGACTTCTTTTACATCAGTTAGTTCAAAAAAGATTTTCTTTTGTGTAAATATCTATCTTAGTTATCATTTTTGTCTATAGACATGACTAATGTTGAAGTAACTTAACTATTATGTAAACATAAGGTGTTTTGACTTATCGAATTTCAACAGAGAACCTTTAAGGGCTACGCTATTTATTCTAATGTTGAACTTATACATTTACTAAGTTTTTATTCAAGTGCAATAATATGTAGATCATAGTTTAAGTATTGGAATTTTATTGACTGGTTTTTAACAATACATTTATCATCATCACAGCCCATAAATGTCCCACTATTGGGCACGGGCCTCCTCCGTAATGGGAGGGAAATTAACCCACTATGCCGCGCTGTTCAGACGTGTTGGTATAGGGTTTTGTTTCGAGTTTTCCTTCTCTCACATAGATGTTATATGCGTTTTATTTCCCTTAGTCGTCTTGTACGATCACCCACGGGTAAGATATGGGGTTGTGAATAGTATTCTTACTCCGTCACCACACTGAAAAATACATTTATATCAAGTCTTAATGTATCTCATCATTTAGTTTATAAAAACTTTTATAATCTTTTTTTTTTGGGATCAGTTTATGGTCCAGTCATAAGTAGCTCAAATTGCACAGGGAAGTGGAAAGGATGGCGTACAACGAGAGTTAACGTCTGGTCGGCGGTCGGTCATAAAATTGACAATAACGTTTACAATATGTACAATAAAAAAGACTACATATTGTATCGACCCCAAGTAATTGGGATAAGAGTAGGAGAATGATGATGATAAAGAGAAAACATTTCCTAAGAAACATAAACTACATATTATAATGACATACATATGTACACAGATAAATGGTACTTCGTAACATACAATTGATAGTTTGAGTTATTTTGATATAACTCCAAATAATATTTATTATTCAGGTAAACATTCACATTCAGCCTTAGGAGTGCCACTTAAAAGATCGTATAACAATAGCTAAAAAAGTCTTTTATCACAATCAACGCAACTTTGTTAAGAATCTTATAATATAGAAATCGAGTTATTGGAGTCGAAATAAGAATCTTTTCTGTTATAACTAGGTTGCTTAAATTTGTTCAACATTTCTTTTAGGTCAATATAAACAACTGTTTACCTATTCTCGCGTGGGTTTAGTTTTTTTTTTTAGGAAAATATCTTTTGTCATCATCAACATTTCAGCTCATATATATCCTACTGTTGGGCACGAACCTCGACGAAAATCGACCTCGTATACCACGCTGGTCAGACGTGTTGGTATAGTGCTTTGTTTCGAGTTTTCTTTCTCTTGCATAGCTATTATATGCGTTTTATATTCCTTAGTCGTCTCTTACGATCACCCGCGGGTGAAATAGTGGGTGGTGAATTGTATTCTTACTCCGTCACCACACGGAAAGGAAATTCTAGAAAATATACATACATATGATGTTAATACAAATTGCTTTACGTATAAAAATGTCAGTATGGTAAGCTTTTTATTATGCCATATTATATTAGTTATACTCGTATAAACACTGGGTATTATATTATATTAATACATATAAAAGTAATTTATTATTTTATTATTTTTCTTTTACGAATAAGTATTTAGTTAAGAACTAGCTTCTGCCTGCGGCTTCGCCCGCGTATAAGGTTACTTCCCTAAAGTTTTTCATCCCCTATTTTTATTAAATATATATCTATATATTTTTTATAAAATTTTAATGTCATATTTATATCTAATCAATAGCCTAAAAATAAGTTTCAAGTTTCTGGCTTTAAAAATGACGATACTTCCTTACAACTTTTCACCCCCATTTACAACCGTTTTTTTTGCATTAAAAAGTAGCCTATATCCTTTATCAGGCTCTAGACTACCTGTGTACCAAATTTCATTTAAATCGGTTCAGTAGTTTTGGCGTGAAAGAGCGACAGACAGAGTTACTTTCGCATTTATAATATTAGTAAGTTTTTGATGGAAGATAATGTTATGTTTATAATTATGACATTAATAAAAATAGATCAGGTCGTTCAGACACTAACGTGGTGAAATGCTTACCCGTATTCTTTTACCGAGAACATGTAAATTTTAATAAGAACAACGTACACGGAGTGAAATCTCAGCCATAGATTGGTGATTAAGTTTTTATTATCCGATGCTACTATAATACTATTATTATGATATGCAGATCTTATTATTAAAGTTATGTACTAGTAAAGCAACAGCTTCAATTGAAATCAATTCATTTCACAAAACTACCAACAATGATTGACAATCGCATGATTTCCAATTTTTTTATTAGAAAATACAGTTCGTAAATAATAAATAAAATAACACTCAACATATTTAGGTATAGCCTCTGCGAGACAAGAATTTATCAGCAGATTGTAAAGTAAGAATGTAGCTATGTGGTAACGGCTAAGAATACTACCAACCCTTACTTTGCTCGTGGATGTTGTAAAAGAGGACTAAGAGCCTTATAAAACATCTATATATATATTTATATATATTTGACATCAGATGTTCAACAATTACATTCCCAAGGAGGATTGAGGTCGTGGCAGGCGGCCGGTCGTGGAACTATTGCCAATAACTTTTACAATATGTAACTATGAAAGAAGAGTACATATTATTTCGACCCCAAGTAATTGGGATAAGATTAGGAGAACGATGATGTAAAGTAATAATATTTTACGCGGCAAAAATATTTAATAAACGAAAATATTATAAATCGTTTCTTATTTTGTAGAGCGATTATTTATCAAGAGTATTTTAAATATACTATATTAGTGAACTCATTAACTTAAAATACCTATTTGAAATCTTTTAATTACAGTAATTATGAATTTACTTGTTATTTTAAATAGATTTTAATTACGTATTGAAGAATGTAAGCACTTGAAAGTAATAATAGGAATATTGTATTTATGAAAGGCTTCTATGTCCATTTGTTTCCTAATTATGACATGACACCACCCATGCTACCATATTTTCGCCGAATACTCACAATGAATCCAAGCTTTAGCTTGATTAGTCAGTGGGGACAAGCACAAAGTTCTGCGGCACGAACCATGGCTTATATGGACACATGTTAGCTATGGTCAGCTAAACAAAATCTCGTAATTTACCGACATCGGTGTTCCAATTACAAACTATCATTAAGGAAGAATGGTGAATGCTTTTTTCAGTTATTGTGAATTTCGAGTATTTTCTTATGTTATTCTGCCGAAAAGATCACCGAAGACAAGGAATCGATACTGGAGGTCCATCCAAATGGTAATAGAAAGGTACAATACGGCTGATTACGGGGTTGTACACTGGCCTTTTCGGCGTGACAAGTAGGCCTGTCATAGAATTGAAGTATTAGAGCAAATTCGAACTTTGAAACAATGGCCAGTTATGTTTTCTTCCTATTAATTGAGACATAAAATTACGTAGTTACATTTGGAAATGCTATAACTTGGATTATTACTTCGCGAATATATGCATGCGAGGTTAATTTTTTTTTATTGCTTATAGTGGCAAACGAGCAAGCATCACACCTGATGGTAAGTGACACTGCTGTTCAAGGACCTTTGATATACCAAGGGTAGAGCTAGGCCGCTGCCTACCATTACAATCCCCAAACCCACGCAGTTGGATTTCCGGCTCTCTGGCTCACCGAACGAAGCGTAATAGCATATTGCCATTACTCAGACGTCGATCTTCTGCGAGAGTGTGGTACTACTCCGGACGGATCGACCTGCGGCTGTAGACAGAGAACTCTCAACAGCGTGGTCCTACTACTATCATAAGAATATTATGCAGTTACTTGCTTTTAGTCTAAAAAATATTATTATATTAGAGTTGTCACTTTGTGGTGAAATATGAGGGAGGCCTACTTCCCCCAGTGGATGACAAAGGTAGAATGATGATGATGATGTTATTAAATTAGAGTAACCTTTTAGATTTTTATACAAGAAAATTTCAATAAAAAAAAATCTTGCAGATTTACCTTAATGCCAAACTGTAATAAATGACTAGTATAAAGTACTTGCTGGATCCAAACTGATTGAAAAAGGGATTTTTTTTATGTGACGTCTGGTTTAAATTCAATAACGTTAAAACGCCTCAGTACTGTCATTGTAATTGATAAAGGTCTGAATTATGTTAACATGTTATTCCCAGGGGAAAAGAGTTTCATTTTCCTGTATAGAATTGGTTGGATTAAGTTAGCAAATTAATAAATAATAATAAGGAAAAAAAGAGGCAGAGAAACAAAATATAGCGTTTCACAGAGAACCACATGATTTGTTAAATTGAAGATTACGACCGACAACCGGTGTTGCGTCAAATTCCGATTTCCGTCTATTGTAAAGGTCTACGAAAATGAAATCACTTGTAAGGTTCGCCGAAACAGAATCACTTTTACGCCAATTCGGTTCAGCTCGGTCAATATATCCGTTCAGTACAGACAGCAATTTCACAATATTCTTTCGCGATTTATTCATGACGCCACAATTTTATGAGGCTATGTATAAAGGACTTTGTTTTGTACTATATTCAGTAATGTGATCATTATTAAGAGTAAGTGTTGTTCTTGAGATCATTATTTATAGCAAAATATTGTGCAGAAAAGATAATATCATGTATTAGGGATTCTCAACAGTAGAGTATGTATGATTCGACAGGGGATGGTGTCCAAAAAGTTAACTAGCCGGGCGGGCTACCGATGTTATGGAATCGGTACCAGTGGTCAACCCGAATGACGATGGATAAATTGTATAATAAGTTATGACGACGCTAACCCCTTTTTCATTGCCCTAGCTGGTTCGGACAGGGTACGACTAGATCATAGCTTGTCAATAAAAGGGATTTAAGAGCTGTAAAAGTAAATTCAATATTTGATATACTCTTTACATTGCAAAATATGAACGTGACTCACAATTACTTAGCCTTCAGGAATAAAGGCACAAGTTTATAAAAAAGCATTGTAATCCAAAAATATCTATATTCTAAGTATGGGTAGTTAAATATTTTCAATTATGTAAAATGTTAAATAATTGTAAACAGTTTACTTAAACAGTTTGAATAGCTATTTAATTACGTACATCAATCTCTTTGAGTGAAAGTTTTTAAAGACAAGTACTTTGTAAAGAAAGTTTATCCTATTTTGCGGATGGATCGTTGAATTGATTATCAAATAAATATTTGTGTATTATTAATGTTAATGTGTTGAATTAAAAAGATCTTTGCATGCTGTTTTATTGATTGCTGGATAAAGACGACATTCATATTTATTTTGATTAATACGGCGTCAGTTTCTACCTCCATATATTTTTTGATAGTATGAAATCTAATTGATTATTGTAATTTAAAAAAAATCCCTTGCGTACTACTTGCAGCTCGAAACTAAATGAGTATTATATATTTATTTTTGAAATTCTAAAAAATCCTTTTGAATTATTTCGATCTTACAATCTAATCTTACTACTTTCTTTTTTTTTCAAATTCTTTGTTCTCAAAAATATCTACATTCGAGAACGGTAAACTAAGTACCACGGCTTTAAAACTTTTCCCCTTAAGAGTGAAGCGACAGCGAAACATGTTGATGTACACATTCAAAATTCACTGTTGTAAAATGCTGGCACATTGTCAAAATGGCGGAACAATTATGTTGTCGTCTATAAGGATTACACATCGTCACGCACGTTTCATGTAAGCCAAATATGGCAGTTCGTCGTTTGACGTCAGATCCGTCAACTCTTTAGCACTTTTATACTCGGTTTTATGGAAGATTGACAAAGTTACGCGGGAAAACAATGGGGTTGCCGAGAGCAAGCGAGAACTCGCCGAGAATCGTTGAATAAAAAAGAATACCTAATAAAACGGTGATGCCGGATGTTCTCTGCGGGTAAACGTCATTTTTTGCTTATAAAAGCCTGTTATCAAATGTTGTTTGTTTTATTATTAAAACACTCCGTCTTGCGAATGTTGTTCAGATAACAAATTGATATTGCGTGTGGTAATTTTATTCATCTTTATACTCTGACGTATATCTTCATTGTAGATTATGGTTTATATACTCATCATTTATCTTTTAGAAGCTATTAAAGTTTAAGATCATTCAATCCTTTAGATTATAACAGCATGGCGTTCCCAACTAAATAGAAGAAGCATTATATGTTTTAACATGTACAGGAACGTCCTTTAAAATAATTTGAACCTTATGTGCTTATTTATGTAAATTGTATGTCTCCTTTAGTCGATTTTTGATTCACTCAACAATGAATTATGACTAATAGATTCTACAACTGAATCTTCATTTTAACCTCCTTTCTTCCTTCGTACTTTAATACTTTCTGTATCCATCTTGTAACACAAATTCACGATGGGCTTTTTTTTGTAGGCTATGGTCCCGACAGGCGCCGCCCATTCCGCCCAGCGCGACGGAAGAGCAGCGCGTGGCCCCATAATTCACCGTATTCCCTCCCCATTGCCATTGGGCCAGCCGCTGGTACCGCTTCCTTGCCATCCATGGCCATCCCAGCGGGTTACCCTTTTGGGGTACCATCCCCTTATGGCGCCCTGGCTAACTACCGAGGCGTCGCCCTCACGCGGTCAGCCTCTCTGCGGGTGACGTCGGTCCAGTCACCCGAAGCCGTTAGCCAACTTGCTGATTTCCATTCCACACATAATATCTAAATTAAATCTTCTTATATCACATTTTATGTATAAAAAAAAACTTAAATAATCTTTTACTAACTTTTATACCAGAATTTGACTTCAGTAGTAATTTTAATCTACTTGATACTTGCCAGTTTCTTAATATTCTAACTTTTTTCGTAGAATGTCAATATATATTTAACGACTCCTTTAAATTATCTTTAATATGCCATTAAAGGCAAGTTTGTTGAAGAATGAAATTTATGATCGACGAAGACAAAAATAAGAAATATGTTTTGTATAATTTAATAATAAATTATTTGTCCATTACAAATAAATCCTCACGATGAGTAAGAGAAGTTGGTCTGTAGAAACTTTGCCAAACAAAAATTAAAGAATAAAAAGTACGCGCATTAAACAATAATACACGGTTCCTCTTGTTTAAACCCATTAATCGTTTTTATTACATTTTTCTTCTGGTTTTCTTTTTAGCTCATTTACATCCCGCTTTTGGGATCGAGCCTCCTCTACAATGACAGAAAAATTGATTTATTATACAACACTGGTTAAAAGGATAGACATAGGTATATTTAGAGTTGCAGTTATGTTATCTATTTCCCTTATGCTATCCCTTCGTTGAGTGTGTACGACACCTACGGAAAAAAGAAAGGATATTGAAATGTATTGTTATCTACTGCTGCCATAAAGGTGTAAGCGGATATAGATGGATTAAATTACCTGCTGCAGTGCCAAGTACTTTGACATGTTCGTCTTTAAAAGAGGTTAGGAGTTAAGTTAACGGCAAGCAAGCAACAAGCGGCACGGGATCCTCTCCTTCTGACTGGTGCAGGTCTTGACGGGGCATGGTTGCTTCAGCAAGTACCTGCACACGGTTGCGAGGAGGGAGAGGACACCGTCCTGCCCCCACTTGCGTGTATTCCGTGCGTACCGTGTTAGTGTTGTGGCTTTGATTCCCACGCAGGAAAATACTTTGTGTGATCCACAAGTTGTTGTTCTTGAGTCTGGGTGTAATTTGTGTTCATTAAATCGTATTCAAGAAGTCCCCTGCAATACGAGGATTATTTCCTTAGTGCCGTGTTTTGTCTTAAAAAAAAGATATATTAGAAGAGAATAATTTATCCCATATTGCTTGACATGGGAATTTTACCAAGATGGCCTTGGAAAGTTGGCTTTTAATTTATCCTTAGAGACACTTTGTTGTTTAATTATCTCTAAAACACCGCGCGAAATAAATCTTTATCTCACGGGGGCATTACCAGCAATTTACAAGCAGAAACTACACCTGGAATGAGAATTTTATTTTTGAATTTCATAAAAAAAATGTTTCGGGTAGATTAGAATCCACTATACTTGCTGTATGATATCACTAATTATGATAACCATGCTGGTAATTTTGGACTAAGTTATTGATTATATTACATATTGCCCGTATGGTGACTCAGTTCAGTTTCCTGTGCGACTTGTAAAAACCATATTACTGGGAGCACCGGGAGTCAGTAGCAGTACTTTTCTAGGAAACTCATAACATCAACTGCGACTGGTAATTGGGTTGCCAGGCATGGCGATTACGGCTATTAACCCTCCGTCCGTGGAGAGGTCCATATGCAATAATAGATTGATGGATGAATGGCTAACAATTTTTGACACCGTTTAAACAAATTATCATTTAGCTTCTTCAACCAGTTATTAATCATAATATTCACGATTTCAATCTGACATATTTTTTTTTCTGTTAGACGTAGTTTGTGCACAATTCTGACACCTACACGTTCATGATTAGCCGATCTAGCGAGTATAAAAACAGACGTTTATATGGGTGCGAGAGTTCGTTGAACTATCTTACACAATGTTTGACTAATTAGGTGTCATGTCTTTTATGTTAAGCGTCCAGATTTAGTTCATAAATTTGATAATAGAAAAAGAAAATGCTAAGTGTTTAAAAAAAATGAAACTATTAGATCCACGTTTTTAGAAGATTGAAACTGACATAAATCAGTTTTCTTTTTTTAAACAACACAGAGGTAAGCAATTAATGTTTGTATGAAGGAATTTAAAAATATTAAGTGATCCAAATTATACTTAGGCTCCAAACGAAAATTTTTGGATTACCCTAAGAATTTGAAACGTTACACGACGCGACACCCGGCTGGAGAGATAACTATTTAGACCACAGGGGCCAAATATGCAGTCATATTAATTATAACTACATTTTAATTTCCTATTTCAATTATTTATTTATACATACATACATATCATCATGCCATATCCTTTGCAGGATAGGCAGAGAGAACAGAGTGCCAGAGAAGTCTCCCCCAGTACCTACATCCTTCAACATTCGCATTATATATCTTCTTAATCAGACGTTCGTTCGGCATTCTTTCCACATGTCCGAACCATCGGAGCATTGCCTTTCGCATCTTTACACCAATACTCTCTTTGATACTACTTATATTTCATATTTATCTATAAGAACTTCTTAATTGGTTTTAAACTATATCTGAGCTATAGTTAATAAACTTTACCTAATATTTGAGATAACAATGTAATTTAATGTAAAATTAAGAACAAAATCAGTCATCCCGTGATCATGAATACTGAAAAGTGTTTAAAACGAAAATGTCAAGTAAAGAAAATCAAATACAAACGTGAGAAAATCCATAAAATAGTTTTTAGTATATTTCTCGTGCATTGGCATCAGGAATTAGTGAAAACTAAAAAAAGAAAATTTATAAAAATAAGAAGAAATAAGATGAAAAGCTTTATAAGTTTATGTAAATTATTTCAATTTTGTCGTTTAAATTGATTATAAAATTGTCTAAGCACAATGTTAATAGTAGTGCTTGTAAAAATTAACACAAAAAATGTGTAGACAATAGATAATTAACAACAAAATAGTTTGTATTGTATTGCAAATGATACGATGTGTGAATTGCCTTTGAAAACTTTATCTACACTTCTTAGTTATTTTATAGATATAAAAGTTATCACAATTTTTAAGTTTGACACCTATGACACTATGACAATAATCATTACTAAAACTACAAATAAAATAAGTCAAAGCTAATATCATATTTAGAATTATTTAACTTTTTTCCTGGTAAATTACAATGCATCATCATCACAGCCCATATATGTTCCACTATTGGGCTCGGACCTCCTCCGCAATGGAAAGGAAATTAATCTACTATACCGCGCTGGTCAAACGTGTTAGTATAGGGTTTTGTTTCGAGTTGCATTTTTGCATAGATTTTATATGCGTTTTATATCCCTTAGTCGTCTTTTACGATCACCCACAGGTGAAATAGGGGGTAGTGAATTGTATTCTTACTCCGTCACCACACGGAACAATGCATCACAAATAATAAATTATATTCAAAGTGTTTAGTTAGTTAAAACCTCTGTAATAACGATGACATTTTTTAAAAACACTTTAGTCACTGTGACAATGGATGCTATAAAGTAAAGAATTCATAATAACGGTATAGTATAGTAAAAATACAATGAAATGCGTAAAATTATTTTACTTTCACACGATAATAACTTGACTTACTTAAGTAGTATGGTTGACTTGATGCTTGACTTACTTAAGTAGGAGGTTAGTAAATACCAATCTTTTGTATCGAGTGATGTGGGGATAATTTCCTTGTCAGACAATTTTCTGTGTTACACCCTATTCATTGTTTTAACTCTGGGTGTTATCGGTGTCATTTGCTATGTACAGACATATTCCTTAAGGTGGGGTGTTCTTTAAATAAACTAATGATAGTGTGAGTTAAAAAACTCACTTCACCTCAGGTCATAATGTCCCACCGTTGGGCTCAAGGCTCCTCCATAATGGGAGGGATATTGACCTACTATACCACGCCGGTTCGGTCAGACGTGTTGGTATAGGGTTTTATTTCAAGTTTTTCTTCTCTCGCATAGATGTTATATGCATTTTATATCCCTTAATCGTCTCTTACGATTATCCACGGGTAAGATAGGGGTGGTGAATTGCATTCTTTCTCCGTCACCACACAGAAAAATACTCACAATTGCAGTATAAATGACATTTATTATTGCTGACTTAACAAGTCGTAGTGATTTTTTGAATACTTATGAAATAACGGAGGTATTAAAGCGCTAAAAATCACTCACTGCTAATAACGAGTATTTATCCCACTTTGATGACTATTGTATACTAAAATACAACATAATTCCTACACCTACACATTCATTTTATGCCAATTTAGGAAAAAACAAATATACATTAAACTCTCGAGTCCGAGGTTCTTGTACTACTTTACAAAATGTTTAACTAATTAGGTTAAACGTTGTCTGGTCATGTGTTTAGTAATAGGTTCGTTTATTATTAGCAAGTTCATATTGAGACATTTTTGTTAAAGCTAGACCTCATCTAATTAACAATATAGTACAATGATTTAAGCGTCATTGTTATTAATTACAATTAGCTAATACTTGTATTTACTAATCATCTTCATAATCACAGCCCATAATGTCCCACTGTAGGGCTTGGGCCTCCTCCGTAATTGGAGGAAAATTAACCTACTATACCGCGCTGGTCAGACGTGTTGGTATAGGGTTTTGTTTCGAGTTTTCCTTCTCTCGCGTAAATGTTATATGCGTTTTATATCCCTTAGTCATCTCGTACCTACAATCACCCACGGGCAAGAAATGGGGTGGTGAATAGTATTCTTACTCCGTCACCACACGGAAAAATATTTGCTAATAATAGCAATTAAATATTTTGTAATAAATTTGGTTCATTCAAAAATAAATTAGGTACATATAATTACATTAGCTACGTCTACAGCTTAGTTTTTTTTTTAATTTTTTTTATTGCTTATGGTGGCTAACGAGCAGACAGTACACCTGATGGTAAGTGTCATTGCCGGCCATAGACCTTTGCAATAGCTAGGCCGCTGCCTACCAATATAAACCCCAAACCTACCCCAGTTGGGCTGCTGGCTCTCAAGATCACCGAACGCAGCGTAATAGCAAACAGCTATTACTCAGACGTCGGTCTTCTGCGAGAGTGTGGTACTACGCCGGACGGACCGGCCCGGGGCTGTACACAGAGAACTGTCCACACCGTAGTCCTATCACTATTAAGAAGTCCTACCACTATTAGTTGGCAGGCATAATTATAATTTACATACATATTTATAAGCCCGTGTGGTGAAGGAATAAAAGGAGTAAGAATAAAATTCACCTCCCCCTTTCTTGCACTTGGGTGTTGTAAAAGACGATTAATAAATATAAAATGTTCGTAACATATATACAAAAGAAAGAAAACTGTAAATCAAATCCTATCCAAACTCATCTCACCTGGGTGATATATAATAAATTAATTGCCTTCCTAATTTGGAGGAGGCTCGAGCCTAGCGCCGTAACATACCTATACGATGATGAAAAATAATTTAAAGTCTAGGTTGTGGCGGACTAAGACAATTCACCCCTCCTTTTGCGGTGCCGTAATAGACGACTATGGGATATTAAATTCAGAAGGAAAACTCGACACTAATCAATTGCCAAAACCATTAGATCAGCGTGGTGTAGCAGGTCAATTTTCATCCTATTGTGGTCCACCACTCACATATATATCCCGGGTATATACGAGCTGAAAAGAAATATATATATATATATATATAATTTCCATCTTTATTTTGAGAACAATATTTAGAATGATTATCCTTTATTTTAAAAGAGTATCATTTAATGTTTCTTAGTACAACATTTAATTAAAGCGTAGAAATGACACCGTTTTTACCTAGCAACGTATTAAATGCCCCGTTTGTCCAATTTTAACCGATTTGTGTATAACATTTATGGTTATAGCTCGGATACTTTTTATCTTAATCTCATTAAAACAAGCAATTTAATGCAAAAATATTTTCAAGTCCTACTTATAACATATAGGTGGTTAGCATTGGATGTAGCTGCAACATGTATACACATTGAAGCAAGACAAAGGTCACTAATTTAATGGTAGTTAAAATAACTTTGTTGAATTTAGTATCAATTTTATAGATTCGTGATCCATCAAACGTTAATTAATAATGAGCTAATAAATCTTTATTAAATCAATAACTCACCTTCTTTACTTAACATTTGGTATAAACGTAATAAATTAAGGATGGTTAAGTGGTGAAAGAAATATAATTATTGTGCAAAAGATTTCCGTTCCAACCGACGATGCATTGGTTCACGGCGCTCTGATTTTGTAAAACAGCGTGTTAAATTGAAATTCTTATTTGCGAAGGGTAAAGAAAAACCATTGTAAGGAAGTCTGTATGTTTTTATAGTGTAAAGATATCCTGCTACACTAAGGAATTAATCATTTATTAGTCTTTACAAGCATACTCTTAACGGGTACTTTGTTCATCTAAACTATACATACACATCTAGTGCTATACTATATTTATAAAATGTACTCAAGATTGTCCTGTATGAGAATCGTATGCACGATATACTGTCTTTGAATCTGTACCTACAATATTTGTGCTCTTAGCTTTATAATTCCTTCCTGTCTAAAAATATTCATAAAACTCGTAAACCCAAGTATAGAAGAGTGAAATAAAAAGGTTGTTTAATGAATAAATGTGTCTACTTGATTCTACAAATGAAAATTTAAGTGGATTTTTTACGTATTAACAAGTTGGCTGCTTGGTTGAGAATATTAAGCGTTTGTTCAGTTAATCGTGTGTAGAGTTCATTATACTTGGCATCATGCAATGTTCTTTATTCACAAATTTTTATACGAGCATATGATGCATAGTAATTAAACCGTATGTGTTATTTTATAAGAGAAACAGTGTTAAACAAACAATAAACCTTTTATTATATTTAATTTCGTGTGAATACCTCATATTAAATAATTAAGATGTAATAATTTCGTAAGGGGAACAATTTATTATACAATTAATTACAAATAACAATTAAAAGTTTAATATAGTCGGTAATTGAATAAAACAATTCTCGCATAGAGCACCTTTTGTTTTTATTATTGTCTCAAAACCGACTTAGCTGTATGGTGACTGACTGAGAATACAATATATCACCACCAAGAGTGCCTTTCTTTGAAGTGAGGAATACGTTTTTGACCCTGTACATGACTGTCAGTACTATGCTTGGTGACAAGTTGCATCTGTGGGTTTGCTTTAGTTATTTAGCCACGATGGCAAATGACAGTTTTCTAAATGGCATATTGTCTGCCATTGCGATACTTAAGTTATACTCAACATTCAAGCTTAGTGTTTTTCGCGACATTCACAGTTATTAGCACATGAGTAAAGAAACGTACAGAGACCAAGCTTCTAAGGAGCGAGCAAAATTGTTACCTATTCTGATAGGGTTGGCACATGAGGATGAAAATAAATACACAAAACGTTTGTCAGCTTTTTTATGTATGGATATTTTTTTACAAATTGCTTACTCTAAATAGTTTTTTTATCGAATGATAAATTCTAAATCTAATATAAAGTTTTTTTAAATAATCAATGGGAAAGCACTTGCATGGCATATCAAATTTACAATCTTGTATACGTTTTAGTATATCACTACCAATATTAACAATTTTTATTTCTAGATCGAAATATTCTCGAAATTTCTTCTCAAGCAATTCAAGCAATTAATTCTCGCAATTAAAAAAAGATATGTTTTTATTTTTTCGATTTTTGTTCATGCACACAGTACCATAAACAATATTTACACTCTTTCTAATTAATTCAAATTTCAAATTTAAACAAGCACGCACGACGCGCTGCACAGCGAGCGGTGAGTGAGCCTTTTGTTTGAGCACTGGCCGAACCAGCCTAAACAGGTTTCGTTCCGTACGTGACGAGCCGCCAGTGCTCACGCACACACGCGCATCATACTTGTAGTGATGTACCTACCGTGGCGCGGTTGTTTGAATGTTTGTCTCTGTACGTTTATTTACTCATGAGGTTATTAGTGTGTATTTTTTGCGTAAAAATGATATATTATATAAAGGTAGGTAACCTATATAATATACAAAACCTATATAATATCTATATAATATACAAGTGTATATTATTTATAAGTGATATACAATGCGAAAGTGAAAGGATGGTACCGGGGGAGACCGATACTCACCTACCTAGACCAGATCGATCAAGTACTGAAAGAAGGTGGAGTCAAGAGTCTTCGAAAACGGCGAGTGTGTATGAAGAGAATTATGAATGTTGAGGAAGCGAGTGAAGTATGCAAGGATAGAGTTCTCTGGCACTCTGTTCTCTCTGCCTCCCCTGCAAGGGATATGGCGTGATGATATGTATGTATGTAATTGTGTTTATTCTTCATTTCTGTTTACTATTACAAAAACTGAAGAGTTTGTTATTTATTTGAACGTGCTGTTATCTGAAAGATAGTGATTGTATTTTAAATATGAATGAGTTATTTATCAAATATTTTGTTTACGCCGATGATCTAGTAATTCGAGCACCGGGTCGCCGTATGGATTCACAGTTGATAGATTGCATGAAATTTATGAATTAAGTGAATGAAATAGAGGTAAATAATAATCTTTGAAAACAATTTATGTATAACAGAATGTAGAATCTTATAAAAAGAGATTAAATAGAGATTAAATTCTAACAACAAGATAAATAGAGCAATGTATGACTTTACAAGTTGCGTGTTTGTGCCCAGAAAGCCATGTCTAATAATATATAAAGAAATATTGGTACCATACTCTAGTTAAGTACTAAAAGCTATATATGATTGCGAAGATGTGAATAGAATAAACGCTGTAGAAGTGAGAGCTCTACGGAATATGGATATGGATAGGAGACATAAAATTAAAAAGTGTTCCAAGAGAGAGCTGTAGGATCAATTACGTATTGATAAAAAATGAAAAAGGTATGCCAAGATGATTTGGAAACGTAGAATGATTGAGTAAAGAAAGATAAACAAATCAAATATGTAGAACAAGTCTGAGTAGCATGATTATAAGAGTAAGACCACGTCATACGTTTTTTTTTTGATCAAATTGATGAGATACTCGCGAATAGAAAGATTAAGGTTACAAGTACCCAAGAGTATACATGAACGTGATTAAAGTGAGAATATAACTTGCCAAGATCGTGTCATCTGAAAATCTGTAGTAGACTTCTTTCATAAAAACTACTTGTTACCATACTAGAAATAGTGTTGAAATATTTCCAGAAATAATATCGAAATAGTATTGAACGGATTATTTGCAAAAGAATATTCACATTGACGCAGATTTAAAGGTAAATTGTCGGTAAATATATCAAAAGATATATCATAAAAGGGATTTATATTGTTTTCGGTCCGATGTCTTTTACATCTTATACAACCAAAAGTTCATATATGTTAAAGGATCTTTTCTGATAAGCGATTGAAAATTTGAAATTATATTTCATCCCATCGTAATCATCATCATATATTACATATATATTGTTATTTAAATTTTGTGGTAGGTACGAATACTACAAACCCTTACTTTGCTCGTGTATGTCGTAAAAGACGACTAAGAGCCTTATAACGACCTGGGTCAACTCCATCTGATGCCGTTTAGTCAACAATTGCATTCTCAAGGAGGGTTGACGTCTGGCAAGCGGCCGGTCATAAAACTATTGGCAATAACTTTTCATTGTAAAAATACCATGAAAGAAGAGTACATATTGTACGACCCCAAGTAATTGGGATAAGAGTAGGAGAATGATGATTGTTATTTAAAATGATTTTAAATGTACTAATGACATAGATATATTATTATTATTTTTTTTTTATTGCCGGTGGTGGCAAACGAGCCAGCAGCACACCTGATGGTAAGTGACACTGCCGCTCATGGACTCTCGCAATACCAGGGCATAGCTAGGCCGCTGCCTACCGTGAAGAAAGTGCTCTTCTTAAACCTCGTTTAAAAAAGGACATGTCATAGCGCTCGGGAGACACAGCAGCAGGTAGTTCATTCCAGATCTTGCATGTACGTGGGAGAAATGAACGTTGAAAACGTACAGTTGACGTCTGTATCGTTTCCAGGTGGAATGAATGAACCCTGCTGCGGTGTCGAGTGGTACGGTGATAAAATGGTGACGGTGGTACCAAGTCAAACAGTTCCTCAGAGCACTCCCCGTGAAAGAGCCTGTAGAGTACACAGAGAGACCCAAAGTCTCTCCGGCTCTCCAATGACTCCAGTCCTTCCGTGAGATTGGGATCACTGACGATTCGAACAGCACGTCTTTGCAGGGAGTCAAATGGGTCTAGCTGATATTTGGGCGCGCCTGCCCAGAGATGTGAGCAGTACTCCACATGAGGGCGTACTTGTGCTTTATATGCACAAGACGTTGTCTCGGTGTGAAGTATCGCCTGGCTCTGTTCAGGACGCCCAGCTTTCTACTTGCCAATTTGGCTTTGTCCTCCAAATGACTCCCAAACTGGACTTTACTTGATAGTTCGACGCCGAGGATCCCAATACTCTCGGAAATTTGGAGAGTTACTCCTTGGAACTGAGGCGCCATGACGAAGGGGTCCTTTTTTGCAGTGAACGCGCAAACTTGTGTCTTAGTGGGATTGAACTGGACTAAGTTCCGTTCACCCCATTTGGAGGCCCGCCCCAGAGAGTGCTCGACTTCAGACACAAGTTGAGTCCTTCTTTCCTGTAATATACTCCGAGGGATATTCTGATGCTCGGTATACCACTCGTGACCCGTGCTGTCATCCGCATAGCAATGCATACTCTCTATAGAGAGCATGTCATTGATATGCAGGATAAACAACGTCGGGTAGAGCACCGAGCCCTGTGGTACACTAGCGTTAATGGTCATGGTATCGGAGCAAGAGCCATCGACGACGACTCTTATACTCCGACCATCCAGAAAGCTGGCGAACCATTTACAGAGTCCCTCGGGGATTCCATAAGACGGTAGCTTCGATAGAAGGGCTCCGTGCCAGACCCTATCGAACGCCTTTGCGATATCTAGGCCGAATGCTAGCGCCTCACCCTTGCCCTCCAAAGCCTCTGCCCAACGGTGTGTAAGGTACACAAGAAGATCACCAGTCGATCGACCATGTCGAAAGCCATATTGGCGATCACTGATCAGCTGGTGGTCCTCAATGTACTGCAGAAGCTGGCGGTTTATGATTTTATTTATATATATATATATATATATATATATATTAATATATATTTTATATATATCTATTAATACTCTACTTCAAGTTATTAATAACATTAATAATTTATTGCCTTTTCAAAATTAAAAACAAGCAATTATAATAAAAGAAAATTAAAACAAGAAGGCAAAGGGAATAGGGTCAGCTTCTGCTCTCCTTAAGTACAGTCCTGATTTTCAGCCATCCCCGTGTATTTAAGTTAGGTATATGTCTATGTATACCTATATATTTACTATGATGAACTACGAATTAACAATGAATGTTCAATTGTTTGTTGTGGTGTCTTTGTGTTGTGTACGAAGAATTAGAGAGAAATATTAAAAAGTATTGTAATGAAACTATGTTTACAGCTTTTATGGCGTTTAATTTTGTTTTACTATCTCTATATAATATGTTTCGGCTACTTTATAACATCCGCAAACACCGATGGGCTGGCGGATACTGTATCCGATACGCTGCTCAAATTAAATATATTTAAAAATGTTGTTGTCAAATTATTTTGATTTCCTATTCTATTCCTGTGACGAGAATTGTTTTCCAAGTACGCAACATAAACTCACTGCTGTGCAGTCTCTCATGGAGTTAAATAGCGGTGATTTGTATCAGCAGTATTTATTTTGTTATAAATTGCATTAGTATAGGATCCCGATATACAACGACCTTCACCGAGATGCTTATTTAATGAAACGTATTTTATATATTATTTAATGTGCCAATAAATATATTCCATATGGGTTGCCTAACAAATTTCAGTCCAGAGTATTTTTAATTAATAATTAAAAAAAAAATTTTTTTTAAACATTCCACCCGTGTGATTATTAGATAAATTCGATACCAATCGAAAGTATGAAGCCCATAGAATATGCAAACGTTAGGTTGCCTATTCTTTTCCGGTCACAACTATCGGGTTGCCAGGTGTAAACAGGTAAATCTATACTAGCATTTTGCAACGGTCTGATTATTGAATCAAACTTAAATAAAATGAAAGATTATTTTATTATGAACACGGTGGTATAGGGTTGCCTGCGAAAAATCAGTCCCGAATTACGGTTGTCGAATTTTAAATAATAAAATATCGCTGCGAGTGAATGTGTGCGACTGAGAGGTCCCAAACCAACCATCCCATGCGATAGAAAAGGACACAGCATAGCAGCTGTTTAAAGGCCGCCCATTTAAAGAAAGAGAGTGCGCATACTATTTGTACTTGGAAATGAAAAGGATAGCGACAGACCCGTATATGCTGTGCATCATTTTGGAGTAGTTTATTATTAATATAGAGAAATAGTTATTTATTTTTTTATTTTTTAATCAATTAATTATTTATGTATGTATATTTTTTATGTGACACTAAAGTATATACACATCTTTAGTAAAAAAGAAGGTTATAGTAATACATATATATTACTAATCTGGCAAATTTTATCTTTATTATTAGGAGCCAAAATAAAAAACAACAATTAAAAGAATACTTCTGTTTATTGAAAAAAATTAAAAATACAATTTTTTTTAAAATTATTCAGGTTCCGAGTCATCGGACATATAACTGTGATCTCCAACTTCTAAATCTTCTTCGTCATCACTCTCCGTTTCAGTTCTTTGACAATGTCTTCTATCTTTAAAGGTGTATGATCCCCAATGAATCCTACTGGTTTTAAATATTCATCTAAGAACCAACCGCAGTTCTCAGGCTGAAGTTTCACGCATATTGGATCCGTTGCATTAAGCCACATGGAATTTACGAAAATAGTTCGTAAAATTTTCTGAATTAATGATATCCAGCATGGTGGTATGGAGTTGGAGTCGAAGCCTTTTATTTTTTTAAAAAGTGCTCGCTGTCTTCTTTTGCAGAGTAATTCTTCAAAAAAATGCGATGTCTCGCATCATTCACACTGGTACAGTTCCTGATACCATACATACTTGACGTAAATTCTTGAACAGTCTTCATTTTTTCATGCAAAAACTGTTTGATATTTTTCATTTTTTGAAAATTGCCGAAAAGGTTTTACTTGCCCTTTGTTGTAGAATGCTGCCGTGTAATTGCAACCTGTAAATGCATGGAATGCTGGAAGACTTTGGCATAATTTAATTCCTAACTCCAACGCTAAATCGGTGCAATTAATACAATCAACAGTTTGATTATTACTCTTTTTTGTAGCTGAACTGGCAAGTCAAAATTCTGATCCGATAAGTTTGTGCATATTTCCTAACAAAATAATCAAAACGTCAGTATCAGAGGCTTTAATTAAAACTCTTGAGCCTGGTTCCGCTTTAGAAGCATGAAAAATAATCCTTGTATCTGCCTATGCTGTGTCCTTTTCTATCGCATGGGATGGTTGGTTTGGGACCTCTCAGTCGCACACATTCACTTGCAGCGATATTTTATTATTTAAAATTCGACAACCGTAATTCGGGACTGATTTTTCGCAGGCAACCCTATACCACCGTGTTCATAATAAAATAATCTTTCATTTTATTTAAGTTTGATTCAATAATCAGACCGTTGCAAAATGCTAGTATAGATTTACCTGTTTACACCTGGCAACCCGATAGTTGTGACCGGAAAAGAATAGGCAACCTAACGTTTGCATATTCTATGGGCTTCATACTTTCGATTGGTATCGAATTTATCTAATAATCACACGGGTGGAATGTTTAAAAATTTTTTTTTTAAATAATTAATTAAAAAATACTCTGGACTGAAATTTGTTAGGCAACCCATATGGAATATATTTATTGGCATATTAAATAATATATAAAATACGTTTCATTAAATAAGCATCTCGGTGAAGGTCGTTGTATATCGGGATCTTAGACTACATGTATGTGTTGATTTATATTACCTATTTTTAATTATGAATATTTATAAATTTGCATGTACGTTTTGAATTTTGATTTATATTTACTATTTTTAATTATGAATATTTACTAATAATTAAGATTAAGTATTACTAACAATAATGAGTCTTTGTTACTTCAATAAATGAGTATTATTATTATAAACATTTTTAATTAAGGCCCTGCGCTAAGGAAATAATTCATGTATTATGGGGGACTTTACAAACATATAATTAACGGACACAAAGTAGACCCAGACTCAAGACAATAAGTTGTCCTGCGTGGGTATCGAACCCACGGAACTGGCACGGTAGGTCAGTATCTTAATCATTAAGTCTAAAATCTAATATGCTAGTAGGATTACCATTTCGATGATGATATTTAATAACATGTAAAGTACTAAAAAAAAAAATGTTGCTGTAGGACTATAATAAATAATTACTCCCCAAGAACCAAGAACGAAGTTGTGGTTTCAACTATAAAATATTTTTATGCAATTCTAAATAAAACTTTGAATCTACAATAAATTCGTTCTGCTTGCGCACATAAAAGCCGGCATCCCTGTTAGCTAGTACGAATTAGCATAATTGTCTCGTAGTCTCAACACCCATCCCACAAATTGCACAAGCGTATATTAGCACCTGCACAATAACGTCAACAGATCCTCAGTTTACATGTAGTGAAAACAAAGGGTCTGATTCACCTACTAACCTATTTTACTATACAATTACATATATATCTGTACAGCTATGATATCGCTACAACGTTTGCGCATCCATTTACAAAGTAGTGTTACTGCATTTGGCGTTGCCAAAAAGTTTTTTTTATATTCACGCTTATATCCCCCGAGGGTTCGGCTTAAGAGTAATATATTCACACAAAAAGAAACTTTTGAAACTTTTTATGTACTGTAGTCTACGGTCAGCAAACTATTGTGTCATGGCTCATGAAACATATATGTATGTTTGTTTCAAAGAGTAATGTTTTAAATATGTTATTCAAAAGGTAATTGATAAACCTGATTAGGTTGAATGAAAATATAAATATTCTTATTTACTACTAGCTGATGCCCGCGACTTCGTCCGCGTGACATTCAATTATACTACGCACCCCTATTTGAAACTTAAAAATTCTAACTCGACCAAGTATTTGCGGCAGCCACTTGAGCATTTTCATCAATTAGGACGCTTTCTCCAATTTTCTTTAAAACATCGGCAAGTTCTTAAGCATGTGATATAGTGTTGCCCAAATGCAAGACTCTTGCGAGGCTCGCAAATCTTGCAACTTTTGCTTTTAGAATAACATAATGTCACTTGTTTTGATAGAAATAAAAAATCCCCATAGACTTTAAAAATCCAACTAAATTAATGAAATTCTATTCATCTAGTGGCAGTAACTGTACAACTATCAATAATTAGGTACATAGCACTAAACCGAAGTAGGGCTATTATCCTTCCGTGTACTGGTATTACTCGTAAGAATACGAAATGTTGACAATCCTCTCTGTGCTAAGAAAATCGTAATATCATGTCTAAGGGAGCACTGCGAAACTCTTGCAGCAAGTCTTGGTCTTGCATTTGGGCAACACTAATGTAAATGGTGACCTTGGGTTTGCTTGCATGTTGATGGTTAGGGTCAGCTTTCCTACTTGGGGCCACAGATAAGAACACTTCAGTGAAGCATTGATCTCATCAGTTCTATTTCCTCGAGTTTTAACAGGAAGGATTTGCCAAAAATCTCCAACGCAGAGCACCATTGACTTTTCATTACGATCTCGTAGTGCTCGATCTACGGCCTCTACGATTTCTTTTTATTTATCATTGTCCAATCAACGCAAATGATTAGACAGCAATCCTTAATAAAAACACTAATAGTGGTAAAGCCACAGTTGATAGTATTCTTTCTACAGCCACGGGCCGGTACGACCCCCAGTCGGACCTAGTACCCCACTCTTGCAGAAAGGCAACGTCTGAACAGTGGCAATGTGTTATTTCCGCTTCATTTGTAAGAGGCGGCGGGTGGCGCAGGCGCGATTACCTGCGTCTACTTGCCTTAGCCAAAGTCGCGGGTAACTGGAACGGGGAATAGTCCGTCACCCGCGGAGAGGCTGACCACGTGAGTGTGAAGCCCGATGACCCGGGGCGTCATCGGGGATGGTACTCGAAAGGCCCAATGATGATGGGGAGGGAAAACGGTGAGTTATGGTTCCACGCGGACGGAATGCAAGGCGTGTGTCCAAAAAAATAAGTGCATGCTGCTTGCTCGTTTACCACCGTACACAATAAAACAAAAAACACTGAATGTGTCGCAGTTTTGTGTTATTAAACATCTCGGTGTTTCATTTCTTTATAGATCTATCGGGTTTATAAACAAAGCTCTTTTACTACCAAGAAATAATTCAGCTGCAGTTTCTGACGTAGTTACTTCCAAAGTTATTTTACGCTATCTCCTCATTTTAGTTAGATTACTCTGCTCAGATAAGTCTTTTCAGGACTACGTGGGGACATGGACATCTATTATCTTAGCTTATATACGTTCCACTATTGGGCTTAAGCCTCGTCCGTAATGGAAGGGAAATTGACCAACTATATCACGCTGGTCAGATGTGTTGGTATAGGGTTTTGTTTCGAGTTTTCCTTTTCTTCCATAGATGTATGATATGTATGATATCCTTTAGTCGTCCCGTGGGTGATCGACCCACGGGTAAGAAAGCGGTTGGTGAATTGTATTCTAACTGCGCAACCGCACGGATTAATATATAATAAATGGCTTTCATTACGAAAGAATTAATAAAAATGAAATTCTTGGTTCATGTCGCGTTTTAGTAGCGTAGAATATCTTCAGATGGATATCTTTTATAATTTATAATAATGTCAAAGGATTTGAAAGACTGTAAAACAGTACAGGCCTACTCAAAGGTGTCATCTCAGCGCTGATCACCTTCAAGTGCTCTGCAAGCTGCTTGAAACGTACTCTATGCTATCAACAGTGTATAAAAATGTAAAAAAGTAGGCCCTCGCACAATATGCAGCAACAGGCGGCAGTAACAGCACTATTGCTAAAGTGGCTGGTGTAGTGATGGGGCATGATTGCTTCGGCGTGTACCTGCTCACGGTCGCAAGGAGGGAGAGCAGACCGTCTAACCACTACTGCGATTGCGAGGTGGACACGGCGCTGCAGACGCTTAAAGTTTGTGTAGCTTGGGCAAAGCAGTGCCGTGCACTCATCGCAATCATCGGGGTCAAACTGGCACTGTCGACTATCGCAAAGATGATGCTCGATAGCTGGACCATGGAAATTAATCTACCACCCGCAGAGACACCGATCGCGTGAAGGCGATACAACACTGTTGTTTGTCGGGGTGTAGACGGAGACGATACCTGGAAGGGTAAACCCCCGGACCGGCTACGGATGTTAAGTAAGCGGTACCAGAGGCCAGCCTGATGGTTTGGGCAGAGAACACGATAAGTTATGGGGCCACACGAAGCCTTTCTGTTACCCCGGAAGAAATGGCAGTGTCCAGACGATAGCCTACCAAACAAAAACAAAAAAGAGTGCACTTTGCATACTCGCCCCTAAGTAGCATCTTAACTAAGAATGTACGTTTTGTACGCTCTATGATGTGGACTTGACTTTTCTTTTTCGTGTTTGACTTATTTGTTAGTCGCAAATGGCTATGACAACTTTACTCGAACTGTTAGGTGAGTGCTGAGAGCTTTCTACCCAAAGTACCTTTACTAAGTTCAAGAAGTTAATGTAGTAGCTTTTGAAAATATAACGAAAAAATGATTTAAAGTTTTAAACTAAATTATAGCGCCATCTATTGCTCATTTAACAAACTAAATAAATCATGCATTTTATTAATTTATAGCTAAATTATATATTATTAACTAATTAAAACATTCTTTTTTATCACAGATAGTTTTAATAGTTATTTTGACTACCTGACTAATGTTATGTATTATGTCAACTTCCCTTCAACTTTGAAGAAGGTTTGAGCCCAGCAGTGGGAGGTATATGAGCTGAATTGATGAAACTATTATATATTAAGTAATACAAATACTTTCCTTACACTATAGATAAATTAAATAGTTATTTTGAATTGAACCTTCTAGTGACATAAAAGGCGAGCGGTGATTTTAAAAACTTAAATGACCATAACTTTTTTTACAGACATCAGATTTCAATGAAACAAAGACTAAATGTTGCTCTGAATTGGGCTTAATCTTTTTATCAAAACTGCGAAACAATCCGTTCAGTAACTTCGGAGATTAGCGATTACAGACATACAGACAGACAAGAAATTCCAAAAAATGTTTTTTGTTTTCTGTTAGTGTTTTCTTACTGCCTAGGTTCATTTTTTTATAAATTTATCAAATGTACAGACACGGGATTTCTACTCATTTATTATATGTATAGAAGAGTAGTATTTAAATGTCAAAATGTGTACAGAAAATTATTGCTTTCGTGAAGAATAGTCAGGTACATGCCTATTGCAGCTCAGCTCATTTTGCCACGGTGATTCCACACTGATTCAATTGTGATTACACATTGGTAATGTAGTGATTAAATCGTGATTCCAATGTGGGTCAATACTGGTTTAACAGTGAATACACAGTGGTTCCACAAGCCATAATGAATATATGGTGGCACCATAGTAACCATAGATACACGATAAAACCACATCAAACCCACATTAAAATCACAAATTAACCATCATGGAGCCGCAATGGATCCACAGTAGATCTATTAGAAAAGCACTACTGAACCACGGTCGATCCATAATGGCAAAATGGCTTAAAAACCACACTTGATCCACCATGGTTCCATTGTTGATCCACGGGAAATCCACGACCACCATGGTTCCACTGTGGCCGCCTAACTGCGACGGACTCCATAATATTATATTAAAAAAATACAAGATTCGATCTGTCTAATATTTATCTAGTTGCAAGTCCAATATGTTTCATCATCATCATCATCATTTTAACTCATATATATCCCACTGCTGAGCTGTGTGGTAGTGGCTACGAATACTACCAACCCTTACTTTGCTCGTGGATGTCGTAAAAGACGACTAAGAGCCTTATAACGACCTGGGTCAAATCCATCTGATGCCGTTTGGTCAACAATTATATTCCCAAGGAGGGTTGACGTCTGGCAGGCGGCCGGTCATAAAACTATTGCCAATAACTTTTACAATATGTACTATGAAAAAAGATTACATATAATATCGACCCCAAGTAATTGGGATAAGAGTAGAAGAATGATGATGATGTCCCACTGCTGGACTCGACCCTCCTCCACAAAAGAAAGGTAATTGACCTATTACCACCCTGGTCAGATAAGTTGGTATAGGAGTCCAATATGTTATCTCATGACAAAATATGTAATTAGTCGCTATCGCCAGTCACGAGAAAGCTAGTTAATATAAACAGAGGATGCTTGTAACATATCTAAACTAGCCGGCTTTATAGTTAACTAGTCTTGTACGATTGCCGCCACACTGTTAAACAATATTGGAGCTTGTTATATACCCTTATGTGTATCTGTAATATAGTTTTACCAACAAGCGCGCTTTTGAAATGCAATTTAAGCTGAACGGTGGAATTAGGGGCTTTTGAAATGCAATTTAAGTTGTTCCTGAGGATACGTTGTTTACCAAGTACCCATATATGAATAATTATAAGTTATAATAGATCTATTTCGAGTATGAATTTATTATTTTTAATAATATTATTTACTTGTGTCTTGTAGTCATATATCATGACACAGTCAAAACCAGATGGACAGTAAATACTACATACTCCGTACTACTACTCTTAATACGGATGTAAATAAACTTTAATTCACTCATATAATTAGTTCCTGACACATTGCGTGTTCGACTACTTTAACTTAACTATAAAAAACGTAATGAAATTAACAAAGTCGGAATTGAAACAGTAAAATTTTACTTTCATTACATTCGTCAAACCTATTCATAACAATGTCACCATTCATAAAACGGTAATAGTTTTTGTGTTGACATTTTTTTTTGTTGAACTGCCTTCAAAACTGTCCATTTAGCGAAATGAATGCATTGATTTATTGAACAACGGTATATTTGGCATAAACAAGGGGAGGATGTCAACGCCATAAGTGGACTCGATGGTTTCCTTAAAGGGAGACACAGGTGTCATATTGCCGGATACATTAATCAAATGTCAACACGCGTTTGAATTATGATACGACCACCTACTATTGCTCAACGATAAATTATAATAACGTAAAAAAACATGCGTTGCCAAACTGCAGTTTATACAAGGCTAAACTGCTTTAAGAGTTTTGTTAATTTCTGCCTCTACTAGTGAGCAATTTATGAATATCTAAACTATTCAAGAATCTGCTCTCTTGTGATGTTTCGGACAGAATGTTATACAAATATAATAAAAATACAAGCCTTATCTAGAATTCCCGGCCAAATGTAGTAAATTTCCATTTATTGGAAATGTGTAAACTCAGTAAAAATAGAAAAGAATTAAATATATTCTATTTTCTTCTCTTTTTTAAGCAAGTATAAAATAGAATATGTTACAATGTTATTGTGATACTGACTCTGAATTCTCTATTGTAATTATCGAAACAGAGGAAACAATGATGCATAACCAGCATTCAAATCGTGAATTACGCGCGTATTTTTACAGAAATCCTCTAATTAACTTATCCCCACTATAGGATTTCTATAAGATTTCTATAAAACACTTTAAGTGGTATGTGCTTACGCCAGTAGCAGTCCGTTTAGAAGGTAGAAGATTAGCTCAGAAATTAACCTTAATAGTCATGGTGAGTTTAAGGTTTGCCCGAATTTACCAGTTTCTTGATAAAGGCAATAGAATTAATTTTATGTGTATAATTTTTTTTTTCGGTTAGAGTAACAAAAGAAAATGTTATGATTTTAAATGAAAATTTCAGATTTTATAGTCGTTAGTTAAAATAGAATTGTACAGTAAGAAAGTGATTGAATTTATTGAAGCCTATCCTGCTTTATTAGCAATAGCTTTTAAGTTATTGAATAATGGCTTTTAAATTGATTAACTTGTATCAAGCATATTATAAAATTGTTAAAGCATTTAAAAACTATAGTTACGAGAACGTTTAAACAGCTTTTTTTAACGATTAATGGTTAACCAAGTGTCAAAGATATTTATGTTGCCCGCAGGCCTTTGACTTGGATTAACGACTTAACGTCGTTAACTGACTCGAAGACTGCTGTCTTACAACAAACTGATAAATAGACTTAAAACGTGCTTTAACTTCTGAGTTCAAAACTCCACAATGATTATCTATCATCTGTAATGATGATGATATTACCGATGGCAACAAGGATATTGCTTTACAATATATATGTGCATATATATTTATATAATATATATATATATACACACATATATATTGTAAATTTAATGTTGCTAGTTTATAACTGAATTTTACAATATTTATGTATTTAAAGAATTTTATTTCTCATACAAAGATATAGTTTACTTCAAATGAGATATAAATGATAATAAATATGTATGTATTTCACGGATGTGCGGTATCAATGACTCGTTAATCTATATGTAAAAGAAAGTTGTGTTAGTTACAACACTTATAACTCGAGATTGGCTGGACCAATGTTTATGATTTTTATGTTTTTGAGTTTGTTGTCGTCAGGAATAGGATATAAGATATTAAAATGTGATATAAATAAACAAAAAAAAAACATCAGTTCTAAACGTTCAGTAGATGATACATACATACATACCATCACGCCATGTCCCTTGCAGGGTAGGCAGAGAGAACAGAGTGCCAGAGAACTCTGTCCTTGCATACTTCAGTCGCTTGCTCAACATTCATAATTCTCTTCATACACGCTCGAAGGTTTCGGAGACTCTTGACTCCACTTTCCTTCAGTACATGAACGATCTAGTCTAGGTAGGTTAGTCTCGGTCTCCCCCGGTACCTACATCTTTTCACTTTCGCTTTGTATAATTATCTTCTTAACCAGACGTTCGTTCGGCATTCTTTCCACATGTCCGAACCATCGGGGCATTCCCTTTCGCATCTTTACACCAATACTCTCTTTCATACCTATTCGCTCTCTTACGTCGTCGTTACGTATGGATCGATCAGCCTAACTTCACAGATTTTCCGTAGAGATCGCATTTCGACCGCATTAATTTTACTTTCATAGTCTTTTCTGCATACCCAACTCTCGCTTCCATACAGTAATGTTGGGACAAGTACTGCATTATGTATTGCTACACGTGCCTTCTGGCTGAGGTGGTGGCTACCGAGAAGTTGTCCCAACGCTCCGTTCACTCTATTTCCCGCATTCACTCTTCGCTCTATATCAGTGGTGTACCTTCAATCTCGGCTAAATCTACATCCAAGATATACAAATTCATCTACTTGCTCCAGTACATCATTACCTATCAGTAGTTGATGATGTAACAAAACGCAACTGACAGCTCACGTAATGGTTTATTTGGAAAATACTGCGAAAAGTTGAAATAAAATTTGATTTCATTTTGACTGTTACGAATTTTTACAAATATTGTTATAATAAATCATATTGTGTCTATATTGTCATTAACAATGCCACGACTAATAAGATCAAATCTTTCCCGACAAAGCCGTAATGCAATTAGAATTCGAAACGTCACGAATGCAACCACGACAGAAGAACAAGATATTGCACGGGAAGACCGCCGCGTTAATATGGCCCGACTTCATGCTTCTCAATCACATGAGCAAAGCGAGAGAGCCCGTGAAACGGCTCGGTTGACAATGTGAAGTCGTCGAGCAAATCTCAGAGATCAACAAAAAAGAAGGATTAATGATGTGTACGGCGATGGTGTCGCAAAAGAAACCACGGTACGATTTTGGTTTCAACGTTTTCGTTCTGGAAATTTCGACCTTCAGAACCAATTCCGTGGACGGTCGGAGACCAAAGTGGAAAATGAAGAATTAGAGGCTGTTGTGGAAGCGGATCCATCACAAAGCACTTCAGAGATAACTGCAGGCTTCGGGGTAAGTGACAAAACTATATTAATCCACTTGAAGCAAATCGGGCAAGTAAAAAACTTGATCGATGGGTACCTCATGAATTGAGTGAATCAAACTTGCAAACACGCATCGACTGCTGTGTTACTTTGCTCAACCGACACAATAATGAAGGGATTTTAAATCGAATAATTACTTGTGATAAAAAGTGGATACTGTACGATAATCGGCAGCGCTCGTCGCAATGGCTGAACCTTGGAGACCCAGCCAAAACCTGTCCTAAACGAAAATTGATTTAAAAAAGTTACTTGTGAGTGTTTGGTGGACAAACACTGGTGTTGTTCCCTACAGCTTTCTAAAATCTGGCCAAACGACTACGGCAGATATCTTTTGTCAACAACTGCAAAACATGAAGGAAGAACTAGCTGCTCAACAACCGAGATTGGTCAATCGCTCTAGGCCACTGCTGCTGCTTCACGACAACGCAAGATCACACACTACACAACAGACAACCACACAGCACAATCGGAATGTCTGCGACATCCACCGTACTCGCCGGACCTTGCCCCAAAAGATTACCATTTTTCCCGGAATTTGGACAACTTCTTATAAGGAAAAAAATTCAACTCCGATGCGGCAGTCCAAACCGCCTTCAAAGAGTTTATTGATTCTGGCCCCCATGGTTTTTTTAGTAAAGGCATCAATGAACTACCTATAAGATGGCAAAAGTGCATAGATAACAACGGTGCATACTTTGATTAATTAAATATATTTTACAAAAAAAAATACTTTATATTTCACCCGTACAAAACGCCAATTTCATATGTAAGGACCTAATATTATTCATTTTTATTATCATAATAAAAAGAAAATAACTTAATAGTTTTAAATTAATCCAAATCTGCTCATTCATTAAGTGTTAGGCGGCACAAAGTGTGCTGGTTCGGCTAGTTATAAATAAAATGAATACAATTGATTGCCTATCATATAATTATTATTAAAGCTGTAAACTTAGAAAATATTTATTTCTAAAGATATCAACAAAGCTACAAGTGTATTTATTACAGCTACAATT
Organism: Lymantria monacha; assembly: GCA_905163515.2. Classification (NCBI taxonomy): domain Eukaryota; kingdom Metazoa; phylum Arthropoda; class Insecta; order Lepidoptera; family Erebidae; genus Lymantria; species Lymantria monacha. The sequence goes on along the minus strand of LR991094.1, from coordinate 17,064,791 downwards.
TTCTTTCAACTTGAAAAGTCATAAATAATTCAATTCCTTGACTTCGATATTTTATATAGCTGCCATCTACATGCGTTATTGAATTATTTCATAATTCGATTCGATTCTAAAAAAAACAGTTTATCGGCCAGTATCATAACTGTGGTTTTTCCTATCTCATTTAACCGCAAAAGCATCGGTGAACTTTGCCTTTGTGTATCGTACTTTCGTGTAATCCCAAGAACGATCAAAGTCAACTTAGTTCCAAACAAATTCAAACTTGTACGGTAAACGCAACGATTTTGGTACTCGTCTTTCAGAACAGTGTTTTGAACTATTACATTGCAAACATGTGTCGTTAGTTCACGTTGTTGATGATTGAATCTGAATTATCAAAAATAATATTTTTCTCCCTTGTATCAATTATTTATCTTATACATTATTTTAAGACCACTATCGCATTACGAACTAATTCGTCATTCATTCATGACGGAAGTCTGCATGCATACATACAATTTGGTTCATCATCTGTTGATATCCATTGTTAGATAGTCCTTTTTAAGGTTAGATAATCCCATAATTACGACACTTGGTAGGTAGATTGGCAATCGCAATTGATGTTACAGCACCTTATAAGTTTTTCAGGAGATTACTGCTTGCCTTTTTCTTAATGATTCTTTAGACAGATTTCACCACTGCCACAGGCCATTAAGGGATTGTGACTCTGACTCGTTATGCTCTTAAGCCGTTAGGATAAGAGTAAAAAGTACATTTAATTAATATATACGGATTAAATCCATATCTGGAGAAATAGATTTTGAATCGCATAAAGAATTAACCTGGATGGATCGGATGGGCTGATCAACGTATAAATACTCATATAATAAAAAAAATTATAAGCTTGCAAGGGACATTACCATAAAAATTGTTTGAAGCGAGTGCTTTATCTGAGCCTTTCAATGCTGTCATGAATATCATACATACATTTAAAATTTTAAAGAACTTAATGAAAGCTCTTTAAATTTCACTTCAAACAAATCAATGACCTATTGATTTTCAACAAATTTGATTAGCAAGAAATTTTTGCAGGTATTTACTTGAACAATTTCAACAAACACCTTTGTTTGCAAACAATATAAATTCACAAGATTTAAAGAAGCAAGTAATCACGCTATCACGTAACTTTACAGTTTTTTTTTTTCGCAAGGTGGGGCATGGATGTGTTGTTGCGCCCCGGCAAATCGGGGCGACGGAAGAGGCGGCGTGCAACCCCATGGATCCACCCTGCAAACACCTCTCTTCGCCGTGCGAGCGGGCCACCGGTACTCGATCTTTGTCTTCGGTGGCCCGCCGGCGGTTTACCATTACGGGTTCCTCTCGTGTCGACGCCCCGACAGTTTTCGCCGTCGGGGCGTCGCCCTCACGCGGTGGCCTCACGTCGGGTGACCGGATAATTCCCTGGTCCGATCACCTGAAGCCTCAGTTAGGGCGGCATCAGGTGCAGATATTCGCGCCTGCGCCGCCCCGGCTGCTGACGGCGGCCCGGGTCACGGGAATCCTCCCGGACTCGTTCCGCCGCCTCCTTCTGCAAGATGACAGCCTCGCAGAAGGCGGCGACCGCGTCCCAGTTCCTGACGCTGTCGACCATCGCTTTCGCGACAGCCGGCAGCGTCAGGTCGGCACCGATAACAGCGACGAGGTCACGGCGCTGCTGCAATGATGGCAGGACGGAGTCCACTCCCTATACGCGACCGTGTGCAGGTACAAGCCGAAGCATCCGTGCCCCGACAACACCTGCACCAGCCGAAAGGAAAGGACTCCGTGCCGCCGCTCCATCCACTCTATCAGTACGGGCCAGAGGGCTTCAAGGGTAACAACGCCGTGTCTAGGCCTCTCCAGCCGCGTAACCCAACGGGCGATGACGTCTCGGCGGGCGTCCTCGCGCCAGGTGGCTATCTCGCTCAACGATGGGGAGCCACCTTCGTCGCGCACTGAGGTAACCCTCCGGTAGAGGTCGGCGAGCATCTCCGTCTCTAGGTCCCACGGGGATGTCCCGGCCAGTAGGCATGCCGCCTCTGTCGATACCGTGCGGTACCCGCGAATGGCCCTGACCGCCATGGTTCTCTGTGGTCTCCACAGAACATCCCTGAGCTGGGCGTTCAGAGCCCTCGCCCACACGGGTGCGCCGTACATGGCCATCGAACGGATCACCCCGCATACAGTCGTCGGCCCTCGCAGCTGGGTCCGCCCACGTTCGGCATGAGCCGTGATAGAGCGGACGCCGCGCCGACCAGCCGGGGAGTAATTCGACGAAAATGCTCCCGGATCACGTAACTTTACCTGGCGTTAGCATTTAACCAACCCATACAAATGTTGGCTTGAATCAATCTCTATTAGCCTACCTAGTTATTTACTGGTTAAAATAACAAGAGCAATGCAGTAATAATATATTAAAAACGTGGAGAGTATCTGAGTACAACTTTATAAGCTGTATCTATATATATATATATATATATATATATATATATATATATATATATATATATATATATATATATATATATATATATATATATATATATATATATATATATCTATATATCTATATATATATATATCTATCTTGACTTTACCAAAGCCTGTGAAAGGCAAGATCTAGATTTAAGATAACTTTAGCGTTCATCATTTGAATCTGTTGAATAGTTATAGTAGCTAAATTAAATATGCAACTTTATCAAATAGGTTAAAAATTATCTTTCTTTATTCTCTTATTATCTTACTTTTAAGCTGATGCCGTATAATGTTGTCGTTATAAAGACAAAAAGTATTATAGCTTATGAGTAACGGTATTGAAGATGTAATTTTAGAAATAAGGAAACTAAATTGAATAAACTAATGTCTATCATCATTCTCTTACTCTTATCCCAATTGCTTGGGGTCGTTACAATATGTACTCTTCTTTGATAGTACATATTGTAAAAGCCTTTGGCAATAATTTTATGACCAGCCGCCTGCCAGACGTCAACCCTCCTTGGGAATGCAATTGTTGACTAAACGGCATCAGATGGAGTTGACCCAGGTCGTTATAAGGCTCTTAGTCGTCTTTTACGACATACACGAGCAAAGTAAGGGTTTGTAGTATTCGAAGCCGCTGCCACACAGCTATAATAATAAACTATATAATGTCAATATTGTACTAATAATCGCCTTTGATTATATTTATGTGCAGTGTTTAATAGTATCTGTAAATTATTATAAAGGCAATTACAAATAACTTTACTATATAGAAAGACTTTTATCATTATCATCTCAACTCATATATGTCCCACTGTTGGGCTCGAGCCTCCTCCATAATGGGAGGAAAATTGACCTACTATAACCACACTGGTCGACGTGTTATTATTGAGTTTTGTTTCGAGTTTTCCTTCTCTTGCATAGATGTTGTTTTCTTGCATTTTATATTCCTTAGTCTCATGTCTCTTTTAATCAACCATGGGTAAGATAGGGGGTGGTGAATTGTATTTTTACTCCGTCATCACATGGAAAACTTTAGAAAATAATAATAGAAAGACTTTAAACTGTGCAAGACTAACTGTGATAGGTTCTAGGAATAGTAATTTCGACCAATATGTAACTATTTATTATGGCTACTGAAATAAGAAAAAAAAAATAAACCAATACATATAAAATAAATAAACAACATTTGATGTCATAAAGATCTCATAATAAGATGTATTGCTTTATAAGTAGGCGATGAAAGACGATAATAGCCCACCGAATTACGTGTGGGCAACAAATTGGAAGGTTGCAATTAGAAACCTGACCTCGTTCAGTTAATAAAGAGCCCACATCAACTATTATACTCCTATATTTGTACACATAACATAGAAAAGAGGGCGATAAAACTAAGAAATTATATAGTCTCAGCTTTTAATCCAATAATTTAAATTAAATATCTACATTGATATATTGAAATAAACCAAACCAAAACCAATTACTGTTTCATTCCAATGAACGACGTAATTTTAACTAGTATTCATGAATAACATTGAACCATGATAATGATATGTCTGTGCACTATAAATACTTATGTCGTTTATAAATTGAGGCTGGTTCTAGACCATAGTGGCCTAAATACAAGAACCATGTTTTACAATATGGAGGGAATTAAAATTAAATTAAATTTAATCGATTTGAACATAAGCCGAAAATGTACTTGTACTGCCATCTATTGTTAAGAGCTTGTAAACAATTTTAGGCCGCTGTGGTTTCGTAGATTAACATTTTTAGATTACGAAATTGCAATTAGGTTAAACGTTGCAAAAATGTAGTTAGGCCGCTCTGGTTCTAGCAGCCTCAATTAGGCCTTTACTTTACAGTTAAATAAAAATATTTCTAGGACTGTGGCGTAAATATAGAACTGTTGATTGTTTAGTTCGTGTTTTCGAATCCGGATGGAGCAAGAAGTATTAATGGGATTTTCCACTATGAAATTTTCAGTGGTAGCTTAGTCTGGAAATGGATTTAAAATTACAGGATGAAATGTGACTCTGTTGTATCTATTTTACTTTGCTGTGAGTCCTTAATCTGTAGGACAAAAACGTAAATGTAAGAACTATTGTGTCTGTATATGTACCTGTTTTCCTTTTTTTATAATTAAATTGAGGTATTTTCAACAAATTTTTAACACCGAAATAATTACTAACATTAGAGCTAATAAATATGTAAATTTAAATAATTCTGTCTTCTCTTATTCCTTATGTTTTATATTTTTTTATTGAGAATATTTTATATTATGTTTTGCTCTTAAAATATGTACTTGTACGGAATTTTACTGAAATTTCACCCAGTTCTGGTTGAAACACCGGAACCAGTAGTTAAGGACTACCTCCAGCCACATCTAAACAATTATCACTCTTGATCTCAGATCGGCGAAACGGTTCGACTATACACTGAGGGGACAAAGAAAGGGTCGCCACATAAATGCAAGAACGAAGTTCAATAAAATGAACGCAATTGCAAGCAATGAAATAAGTCTATAGTTTTATTTCTTAAAGAGCTATCGGTTATCAGATTTTTTTTACGATTAATTTCAGCGTAAAAGTTTAAATTTATTTAAGCCCTTCATCCTATTGCGACTATTCAATTGATTCTCTCTTCGATCTTGACCCCTGATCAAACATAAATTTTAAAAAAAGTCACAGGGTTAAAATAAGTTTTAAAAAAATTCTTTCAGCGAAAGAGGCGTAAGGGTGTAAATATTTGATGCTATGAAATAAAAAGAAATACGGATTTTAATTTGCCTAAGGATGCCTAAACATCCGAAATTTTTGGATATTCTACAGTATTGCCACCAATTGTCACATAAAATCCAGGAAATGGTTTTGTTCATATTATGTTAGTTACATAAATATCGAAACTATCATTTAATTATAGCCAAAAAACCATTTGTATAAGAAAACTCATTTGTCAGTATCAAATAACACAGTGTCTATTAATGTTATTAATATTGTAAATATACAGTGCTTAATTATGAATGTTGAGGAAGCGAGTGAAGTATGCAAGGATAGAGTTCTCTGGCACTCTGTTCTCTCTGCCTACCCTGCAAAGGATATGGCGTGATGGTATGTATGTATGTACAGTGCTTATGTTTGATAACTCTTTATAACGTAGCAAAAATTTTAATTTGGAATGAAAATAGTTTTTATCATGGATTAACGCAGATTATTACAATTGAAAAAGCGGATATTGGTCGATAATAAGTGTGTATTGTGACGGGATGAAAGTAATATCGTGCGAAAAGCTTTAAGTATGAATGTTGAAGACTTTAGAGACTTTAGAAGAAGACCAAAGAAAAGATGGATGGACTGCGTGAGGCATGACATGAATAGTCATGGAGTGATTACAGAGATAACGTCTGATAGTATTATATGGAAGAAAATAACATAATGCGTCGACCCCAAGTAATTGGGATACGAGCAAGATGATGATGAAGTGTGTATTATATGCAAGTGGCATCTATGAGTATAGCTAATAAATATGAAGGCTTTGCGTCCTCTAATAAAATATTCGAAATACATACATACATATCATCACGCCATATCCCTTGCAGGGTAGGCAGAGAGAACAGAGTGCCAGAGAACTCTATCTCTGCATACTTCACTCGCTTCCTCAACATTCATAATTCTCTTCATACACGCTCGCCGGTTTCGGAGACTCTTGACTCCACCTTCCTTCAGTACCTGACCGATCTGGTCTAGGTAGGTTAGTCTCGGTCTCCCTCGGTACCTACATCCTTCCACTTTCGCATTGTATATCTTCTTAACCAGACGTTCGTTCGGCATTCTTTCCATATGTCCGAACCATCGGAGCATTCCCTATATTCATATTCGAAATCATTTGTACAAATATAAAAAAAAACTCTTTATATGTTTTAAAGAATTTTCCTATATTCTACGTATCAAATTCTAATGAAGCTTTTCAAAATTATTTAAAAACTTTAAAACAGCTCTATTATTCAGCCGTTTTGATTATACTTTATACAATTATATTTTTTTTAAACAAACATATTTGCTTTTTACAAAAACCTCTGTTACAATGTAAAATGCGGAGATGTTGCAATTTGAGATTTTTTTTTTTAATAATGTTACATTATAACTTTATAGTTTGGTCTCGTATTTACTAGTTATAATTATAAAATGAAAAGTTTGAATTCAATGGCTAACAATTTTTCAACAAATAATATAGAATGAGATTTTCCCAGTAATCACATCACAACATTTTCCCAAAAATCCATCAGTAGTTGTATATACGTCAACGCGAAATCAGTTTATGGATTATTCTGGGAAGTGAGAATTGTTATTCTGAAATTAAAACCGCTTGATGTTGCTGTGCGAATACGTGGAATTCGCTTGGTAACCGTCAACGACGTTAAACTATTCCATTCATCTATGTAGCTATGTTACTATTACAATGCTGAAGTATTCGTTTGTATGAACGTTTTATTCTGCTGTATCTTAAACAGTCGGCTTTGAAATTTATTTTGACATTTCAAAACCAATCTTTACTAATATTATAAATGCGAAAGTAACTCTGTCTGTCGCTCTTTCTCGCCAAAACCACTGAACCGATCTAAATGAAATTTAGTACACAGATAGGCTAGAGCCTGACAGAGAACATAGGCTACTTTTTAATGCAAAAAAGGGTTGTAAAGGGGGATGAAAAGTTGTAAGGAAGTGTCGTTATTTTTAAATCCAGAAGATTGAATCTTATTTTTAGGCTATTGATTAGATGTAAATAAATATGTCATTATTTTTTTGTAAAAATTTACCCTTAAGGGGTAAAATAAAAATAGGGGATGAAAATCTTTAGAAAGTAACCTTTTACGCGGCCGAAGCCTCGGGCAGAAGCTAGTTTAGCTAGCTAGTTTAGCTATTAGCTCGTCGACCCGGGTTCACATTGTAGCTAAAAAGAAAAACAAGTGTATGTTTGAAGCCGAAAGTAATATATACAATAACACATATTCACAATACCTTATTGATATCAATCAAGCGGTTTCTGAGGTTACAGACCGAACGTGATTTTTATATATTAAGATACTAAGAACAATATTTGTCAAGAAATGGTGTTCTTAAAAAAAAATGTAACAGTTAAACATTTATAAATATAAATTGATTAATTAATTATTAATAATAATCATAAAAGGTAACATAAAATAATTTCTTTCAAATTCTTTTTTTAGAACAACATCCTGTACTAAGGAAATATTTCTTGTATTACGTGGAACTTTATTGTATGTTTATAACATATAATAGATGGACAAAAATTACGCCCAGACTCAGAAAAAAATATTTATGAATCGCACAAAGTATTGTCCTTTGTGTGAATTGAAATCACGACCTCGATACGATAGGTCGATATTTTAAGCACTACGCCATCTTCGTAGTCAATATGTTATACAGACAGCTACTAATTATTAAAAATAAATAAATATTAAACTTTATTTTTGGCTTAAATAATATTATATTTAAGAAGTTTAATAAAAAAAATGTTATGTACTTTAAAGTTTCGTATATAGGTATTTTAAATTTAAGTTAACGTTATACGTTGTTATATTACCCAATGAATCTTTAAAACTTTTTTAATATTGTTTTTGATAAGCTACGGTCTAGCAACACCCAGCCATATTTAAGTCTAGTAGTGTAGAGCAACGTACAACCCATATCAAAAACCGATTCCTTGACTTCAGCAGCACACGAACGTTGAACTATCCTATTCATTTAAAATAAAACTACTTTTACGGATTCTATCGCGTTTGTATTTGATTTTTATTTTCCCGACGTTTCGAATACTTTACAGTGATCATGGTCTTTCCATAACCGTGTAATACTCGCATAAACATCAGAAATAATTATCCTACTCATTGTAGTCGTGAATTATTAATTTTTCGTAAGGATCAAATGGCCTGATATTTTTGTGATACATTTTGTTTCTTTATCTCAAACTGTGTAAGCAGCATATGTCGATATGTCAACTAGATGGATAGTTCTTTTCAGACTATATCTGGAGAGGATACTCCTCAGGGGTATTCCGTCGGGCTGGCCACTGACGTCAAGTCACTCTGCTCCGGTGGTCGGCCCAACGATGAAGGCGACGTCACGGGTGGGTTACGGGTGTGCGTGCTTACGCCCCTCTGTCGCCCCGGACGGAGTGATGCGAGGAGTGCGCCGACCGTAACCCACCCCCAAAAAAAAAATACTATATTTACTTTTATTGTGATTTACTATTGAAAACATATATTTATCAAAACAAATATCAAGGAACAATGTAGCTATCTCACAAGATTTATCAAAATTAAACCAACACTTTCAGAGATTATCTCTGTTATCCAAACTTATAAACTCACAATATTTACCTATTTATAGTATTAGTATCGATAATACGCTTTATAAAGCTAATAATAAAGCGACTATTGGAAATGAACCTCGTTAAATGAGATCGAAAATACCACACAATGCAGGCTAGATAAATTGGCATTAGCGTTAATATCGAGTATTCCGTCACTTAATTATTTTATTAAAATAGTTATAAATTTCGTAAGCTAAAATAAATTCGTTAAATATTGAACATAAAAATATACGAGTTACTGAAAAGGTGAAGTATATTTGGCTCTGTCACATAATTGTTTGATTATCAATCAGTGAGATCATTGGTTTTAAATAGTGGTTAAGACAAATAATAGTTTTTTTTCTAATAAAGAAGTCCCAATTATAAGCCTTGTTTTTTATAAGCTTTTTTTTTTTTTTTTATTGGTAGGCTATGGGTGCGTCTCGCCCCGCCGAATCGGTCCGGGGTGACGGAGAAGGCGGCGCGTGACCCCATAGACCCACCGTAAAATCCTCTCTCTTCGCCGTGCGAGCGGACCACCGGTACCCGATCTTTGTCTTCGGTGGTCCGCTCGGCAGTTTACCCTCGCGGGTTCCTCTCGTCGGCGCCCCGACAGATTTCGCCGTCGGGGCGTCGCCCTCACGCGGTGGCCTCGCGTCGGGTGACCGGACAATTCCCCGGTCCGATCACCCGAGGCCTGGGTTAGGGCGGCATCAGGCGCAGGTATTCGCGCCTGCGCCGCCCCGGCCGCTGGCAGCGGCCCGGGTCGCGGGAGTCCTCCCTGGCTCGTTCCGCCGCCTCCTTTCGCGAGATGACAGCCTCGCAGAAGGCGGCGACCGCGTCCCAATTCCTGACGCTGTCGACCATCGCCCTCGCGACAGCCGGCAGCGCCAGGTCGGCACCGATAATAGCGACGAGGTCACGGCGCTGCCCGTCCCAGTCCGAGCATTCCTCGAGCGTATGTTGCGCCGTGTCCTCGCCACTACTGCAATGATGGCAGCCTGGAGTCCACTCCCTGTACACGACCGTGTGCAGGTATTTCCCGAAGCACCCGTGCCCCGTCAACACCTGCACCAGTCGGAAGGTGAGGACCCCGTGCCGCCGCTCCATCCATTTCATCAATACGGGAAAGGCCTCGACGGTCACGATACCGTGTCTAGGCCTCTCCAGCCGCGTAACCCAACGGGCGATGACGTCTCGGCGGGCGTCCTCGCGCCAGGTGGCTATCTCGCTCAACGATGGGGAGCCACCCTCCTCGCGCACTGAGGTAACCCGCCGGTAGAGGTCGGAGAGCATCTCCGCCTCTAGGTCCCACGGGGGTGTCCCGGCCAATAGGCACGCCGCCTCTGTCGACACCGTGCGGTACCCGCGAATGGCTCTGACCGCCATGGCTCTCTGTGGCCTCCACAGAACCGCCCTGAGCTGGGCGTTCAGAGCCCTCGCCCACATGGGTGCGCCGTTCATGGCCATCGAGCGGATGACCCCCGCATACAGCCGTCGGCCCTCGAAACTGGGTCCACCCACATTCGGCATGAGCCGAGAAAGGGCGGACGCCGCGCCGACCAGCCGGGGAGCAATCTGTCGGAAATGCTCCCGGAACCACCATCGCCCGTCGAGCACCAGACCCAAGTACTTCATATGGGCCTGGATGTTGATCTGGATGGAGTTGACGACTAACGAGGCGCCGGTTGGCAGCCTTACGCGTGGCCCATGGAATAATAGGGCCTCCGTCTTATTTAAGGCCACCCTGAGCCCCAGCGCCTCGATTCGCCTGACCATCTCCTCGGTGCCGAGAGTGGCCAGGCTCGCCGCCTCTTCGAGTGTCCTGCCCCGGGCTGTGACGAGCGTGTCGTCAGCATAGCACACCAAGCTCAGCCCGGGGGGGAGACTCCCTCTCAACGCCCAGTCGTACCCGATGTCCCACAGAGTCGGCCCCAGAACCGACCCCTGTGGAACACCGCACGACATGGGCGTCCGCACAATGTCCCCTGCGGGACCCGCGCAGAGGATACTGCGCCCCTCCAAATAGTCTGCCACCAGCCGCCTGAGGTACAGGGGCACTCCATGGAACCGGAGCGCCTCCCTGATGCAGCTGAATGGCAGACTATTGAATGCGTTGGCGATGTCCAACGACACCGCCAACAGCACTCCCTTGCCGGCGACAGCCTCCGCGGCCGTTTGCCTCAGGCGTAGCAGGGCCCCGATGGTCGAACGCCCCCTCCTAAACCCATATTGAGCGTCCGACAGATCGGGCCCCACCTCCTCCAAGTGTCGGACGATGCGGGCAGCGAGGACACGCTCCAGCAGCTTACCCACATCGTCGAGAAGCACGATGGGCCTGTAGGCCGACGGCAAATCCGGGGGCCGTCCCGGCTTTGGCAGGAGAACCAACCTCCCCTCCTTCCAGCACTCAGGGAACCGTCCAGACGTCAGACAGGCGTTGAACAGTTGCCTGAGGCGAGGCTCGAAGTGCTCGAGGAGCGACGTCAAGACCCGGACTGGTATTCCGTCCGGGCCGGGGGCCGTGGTGGCGGAGCGAATCCGCGCTACTGCCGCCCCCACTTCCGACTCCGTCACGGGTGGAACACTCTCGTCGTCGGCCTTCCGGTCTTGATCTGGCGAAGCCATGACCGGGGGCGTGTGTCCCGACTGCCGTGGAAATAGCTCCTCGATCACCCTACAGAGGAAGTCGGGCTGGAGGGTCTCGGTGAGGGGAGGGCCCTGCGCGCGAAGCTTGTTCAGCGACGCGCGATACGGGCGACCCCAGGGGTCACGGTCGAGACCGTCCAACATCTCCTGCCAACTCGCATCCTTGGCGGCTCGGATGGCCAGCCGAAAGGCAGTCCGCGCACTGCGGTACGCCTCGTACAGCTGGCCCTCCCGCTCAGCGTCGCGGTGACGCCGCCGGCTGCGGGTGTAGGACCTTCGGGCACTGATACACGCCGCGCGAAGGTCCGCCAGTCTTGGGGACCACCAGTAGACCCCCTGCCTCGGAGGTAGACGCCGCACCCTGGGCATGGCCGCATCGCAGATCTGCGTTAACGCACTGCGGATGCGGACAGCCTCAGCGTCCACTCCGTCCGCCCTGTGACCCCTACCGGGTTCCCGGGGGGAGACCTCCATCCGGATGTACCGGTGGTCCGACAGGGTCTCCGCCTCCTCCAGGACACTCCAGTTCCTCACCCGTGGCGCGACAGCGGGGCTAGCGAACGACAAGTCCACTACCGACCCGCCCTGCTGCCGCACACACGTGTTCACTGAGCCCCTGTTAACAACACAGAGGCCCAGTGAAGCCGCCCACTCAACGACCGCCCGCCCGCGGTCGTCCGTCATAGGGGACCCCCACGCCGTGGATTTGGCGTTGAAGTCCCCCAGGACCAGGACGAGGCCCGGTGCCAGTCGCCGTATCGAAGCCTCCAAGGTGGTGAGGGAGGCCCTGAAATCGTCCATTCTCCTGTTAGGGGAGAGGTAAACACTGTAGAGTGTGACCCCTCCCCATTCCGCAGCGACAAATTCCTCACCCCTATCCAAAAGGGATAAGGACGGGAAGTGCCGCTGCGTTGAGACGACGATTGCCGCAGTTCCGTTTCGGCTGACCACCCAATTGGGGCGATCAGGCACGACGTACGGTTCCGCGACTACGGCTGCACCAATCGACCACTCCGCCATGGATTGCAGGAGGAGATCCTGCGCTCCGGCGGAGTGGTTGGTGTTAGCCTGCAGGAGGTGAATGGATTCTGCAGCCATTAGTGGGCCGTATCCATCACCTCCGCCTCGCCAGTGGGCGATCGGGCCGCGCTAGGAGCGGGAGCGGCCGTGGTCGAAAGGCCGCCCCGACCCTTTGGGGCCGAAGCAGGAGGTCTGCACGCCCCAGAACCCACGCGGTGCTTGGCGGGCTTATTGCCCGCCGCACACGCGGGGCAGTGGGGCGGGGCGGCGCAAGATGCCGCCACGTGCCCGGTCTGACCGCAGCGGAAACACAATCCGCCGCAGTCGAAGCAATTGGTGCACGTCGGTCGAGTGTGTCCGACCGCCATGCACTTATAGCACCTCGCAGGCCGGTGCTCAAGCACGGTTACCCGCGCCGAGCTCCAGCCCACGAGGAGCCTGCCTGAGCCGGCCAGTTGCCTGACCGACTCCACCGGGCACTGCGCCCAGGCAGCACCTACGCCACCCGGACCGGGACGAATGGCACCGACCCGGACGGTGTCTATGGGACACCCGGTTTTCGAGGCAATAGCCTCCCGGATGTCTTCCACCGTCACGGAGTCGTCCAGACCCGAAATGCGCATTTCGGCGCACTTGACGGGCCTGGCGATCCTGATGCCACCCTCCTCGGCGAACAGACCTCGCAGCTTCTCAGCTACGCTGTCAGCCGTCTTGGCGCCCTCGGCCCCTGGGAACTCGAGGATTCGAGCCCCCGTCCGGGCCTTGCGGGTCCTGGCTTCGACGCCTCCAATATCGGAGACGTCTAGCTCCCGCCGGGCCTTCCTCAAGACGGCCTCGTAGTTGAGGCCCTTCTCGGCCGCCTCAGGCAGCACAGTGATCACCACTGCGGCTGTCTTTGGCGGCTTGAGCCCCTTGCGCAACCTCTTCTTCTTGTCGCCAGCTCCTGCCTTGGGAGCGGAGACCTCAGCGGCGCGCTTGGCCTCCGCTCTCCTTCTTTGGCCACGACTCCTTCTATCGCGCTCGGCCACCTGCCAACCCTCTTCGGGTACGGCAGTCGTGCCAGACGCGGAAGGCCTCGTCGTAGCCTCGCTGGTCGTCGCCGGCGGTTTCGTTGCGGGCGGCTTCAGCGGTCCGGCAGCAGCCGGCGCCGTCTTCCTCCTCAGGGCAGGTCCCTTCGGAGCGGGGCCGGGGCCTTTGGGCTTAGGCCCGGCCGCGGCCGCGGCGTAGCTCCCCACGCGGCCACCCTGACAAGGCAGCGGGGCGGGGGCTGGTGCCGTATGTGGCCGCTTATCTGCGGCAAGCGGCGGCCGGACACGTGGTTGCAACGGCGAAGCGCGCATCGACAATTTTGCCCACTGCGTCGATTATCGCGCGCAGGGACTCATCCGGCAATCCTCCCACCGCAGGGGTTGGCATCGGGGTCGGCAGCGGGGTCGACGCCTCCAGTTGAGCCTCCACCGGGGCCCGCTCCGAGACGCTTGGCGACTTCGTCGCCGTGGCGCGAGTCGTCCTCCTCGCTACCGGGACAGGTGTCGGCTCGGTGGCCGTGACGGCTTCAGCCGGCGGCGTGCCCTCCGCAGCAGGGGGCGTCCTCCTCGCCGCAGGGACGGGTTTCACCGCGGCAGCTGTTTTGCGCGCCTTGGCCGACGGCTTTGGCGCAGGCGGTAGGAACTGCGCCATCTGGGCCCGCAGGTCGGCCATGTCTTTGGCCAACATGCGGTTTACCCGACGCACCGACTCCAGCTCGGACTCCAACTGGCGGTTCAGGTCCCGCAGGCCTGAGACCTCGCCACTAAGGCGGGCATTTTCAGCCTGCAGGTCCAGGGGGCCGTCGCTCGCAGCAGGCGCCACCTCACGCCGAGGGGTCGCCGACCTTCTTCCTGCTACTGCGGCCCCTCGTCCCCTGCGAGAAGCCGGCACCTTCGGTGGAGGCATGATGGTCCCGCTCCCCTCGGAGTCGGCGCCCGAGCTGCCTCCCTTGCTCAGGGGGCGCTTTCGCACCTGCGAGGGGAGGGCCTCCTCCCTGGTCTTCTCAGCCGTCACCACAGGACGCGGCGACGACTTAGCGGGGGCTTTAGCGTCCGACCCGCTTTCTCCTCTGGACGGCCCTGCGGATACACCGCCCTCGTCCATCTTAGCGGCAGATCTGCTGCCCTCATCCACGGACGGCTCTGCGACGTCACTGTCGCCCTCGTCCGTAGACGGCTCTGCAGCATTTCTGCCACCATCCTCCTTTTCAGCGGCGGCAGCCTCTCTCCGCGCACGCCGCTCCTCCATCCTCCTCTTGTAGCTGGAAGCCTGCCCCCGGCTCTTCCTGGGCGATTTCCGCTTCACTTTTTGGGCCTCCACGATTTGTGCCGGGCCCTCGGCGGACGCCTCAAGTCCTGAGGACGAGGCGTCGTTTAGGTCAGTTTTTGATCGGCTTAACCGGGCCTTGGGGTGAAGATCGCTACGATCCCCGTCGTTATTTATTTTTAATTTTTGCGTATCCATTATTGATCCCACGATTATGGGAGATACAATACGTCAACCCGGGCAGAGATCCCTTTACCCGGGCAAGCCTACATTTACCAACCAGGGGGGCAGCCGGTACCCTGGCTGGAGCGTGCTAAGAACAGAACAACCCATCTGCCATGCATCTTCTCGCCGCACGCCAGAACTTAAGATTCTGGGTGATTTCCGAGTCCGAATGTTACTTCGGACTCTTTATAGAGGTTGTCTTCCTCGCGGTCCGGGCGGTTAAGCCAAGACCCTCGCTCCTGAAGCTAAGACAAGCAAAGAATCAGGTTTACGATGTGTGGGCGGTGGCAAGTGCCTGCCCAGCCCTCAAATGAATGAGTGACTGAGCCCGTCCCGATATTTCGCGTCCTATAACCTCTACTACGACTGTAGTAGAGTAAGGAGCGAAATCGCGCAGATATTCGCTACGGACGACAGTACAACAGAAGAACTGGGGACCGCCGCCCGCACCCAGGGTACAACGCGTGGAGGTTTCTGGGATAGTACCCCCCCAATTATAAGCCTGGAACTCTGCCAAATAGATGGTAATATATAGTAGATGGAAATTAGGTACCCTTAGTATGTAGGATTAAAAACTTATGGTTACAATTCGATGTTATATCTACCTAGTACCTACCTACTTAAGTTTAATGCAAATTATTATAAAATAAAATATTATAATATTTTTCTTGTGATAATACCAATCGGTAATACCACATACAGTTTATTACACTTTCTATCCTGTGAGCATGGTAAAATAGAACTATGGACCAATACAAACAGATAAAAGTGTAACAAAATGAGGCAAATTCAAATCCAAGCGGTTAGTATGTTATTTTTACTTTCATTGTGAATGATATCCATTTCCAATAGTGTTATATTCGTCTTACTTTTTTTTTCACGGCGGGCTGCGGTACATCACACTCCGCTAATCCGTCCGAGGCGATAGTAAAAGCGGCGCACGACCCCGTAGACCCGCCCTACAACATACGTCTCGACGCCGTGCCGGTGGGTCACTGGAACGTGGTCTTTTTCTTCAGTGATACACCCGGCGGTCTACCCTCGTGAGTATCCTCTCAGTCGAAACCGCGACAGTTTTTACCGTCGCCGTCGGGGCGTCGTCCTCATGCGGGGGCCTCGTTTCAAGGGCGACCAGACTTATCCCCGTTCCAGTCACCCGCATATTCTTATTATATAAGCTCACAAGTATTGAATATTTAATATCTCGTAAATTGTATAAAAGGAATGAATTTATATTATAATAATTTTGAGTATTTTTTTATGTATGACACTATACTATTAAAAGTGTAATATTGTTATGCTAAAGCACCAGTCTTTCAGTGATGTAAGTGTAAAACAAATGTTGACCTTATATCTAAAAGAGGACGTTGCCAAGGCTACTCACATACATATGCATATATTTTCTGCGTTTTATTGTTACTCTGTGGACTCATTAACCAATCACTTGTCAGTTCTGTTCTTATTTTGGTTTATTTATTCGCTTTTTGTGTTATATATTGCTCATTGCATAGAACACGTAGTTGTCTAAATGGCGACCTCAAGTGCCGAGTGTTATAGATTTGATATCCACACTGACAGTTATCTATGTAATTCGCTAATGTTCATTCTGAGTCTACTTCAATTTCAACCTCTACTAGGAAGTCAGTAAAGTCTTCCGCGTCTGTGTTGTGATGGACGTTCTTTAAATAAATTATAAAGAAGATTATTTATTTTATTAAATACGTCATATTAACTACTTTTTACATCAATAAAGTTTCTACAGAGTTATCAAGTATCCAATTCTTAACCTTGGTCCTCGAACACTTAGAACCACGTCTCAGCGGACTGTATAACGTTTGTCTAGGGCTGAATAGTTACCTGGGTGTTGAAGCAGTAGATGTTAATGCTAATGACCTGAGACAGTTTGTGGATTCAACCGCGGCCCATAAATTCATCGCACTGCTCGACAATGCGAAAGAAACTGCTGGATAAAATCCTGATGTCCGCATTGCCCAGCATTTAGCGAAGGTAGCACGAATTAATTCAACGATCGCGGCCTTGCTGAGTCTGAGAGATGTGGTCACGGAGGCGGTTATCGGCGGAGAGATATTGTTGACTGTTGGTAATATTGACGGTATCTGGACATCGCGAACGCATTCAAAAATCTGCCGATTAACTTAATGAAGGCTTTCTTGTTGCAACCACAAAGGGAATACGACAGAGAGGGTCATACGCGGTAATGAATTTTATAGTCTGCTAATATTTATTATACAAAATGCATTAAAAGGCTTAATTATTGATAATCCCACCAAAAACATAATTGTGAAAATGGTAGCAAAATTTAATATTATGATAATAATGGTATGTTTACGACTTCACTGAACGATGAAAAAGTTTTGAGTTCTAAATAGGTACCAATTTCTGAAGACAATATTGAAATTTATTTATTAGAAGAACGTACAATATTTTCAGGTAAAATTAAAACATTTCTCTTTGCTTGAACTTGGCGTGACACACTACCGCGTGTGTCGATAAAAGATTTTTGTTAACGGAACAGGAGTAATTACACCTTTTTATTCAAATTAACAAATTATTTAGGCTAATTTGTATTAATATAACTATATTATTGGTCAACAATTCATTCCCAAGAAGGGTTGACGTCAGGCAGGCGGCAGGTCATAAAATTATTGCTAATAACTTTTGCGATATGTAGGAAGAGGAGTTCATATTGCGTCGATCCCAAGTAATTGGGATAAGGGCAGGAGAATGATGATGAATAAGGCAAGGAAGCGGTACCAGTCGCCGGCCCAATGGCGATGGGGAGGGAATACGGTGGGTTATGGGGCCACGCGCTCCCCTTCCGTCGCCCCGGACGGTGCGGGCGTCGTGTGACCGGGTATAGCCATAGCCATAGCCTACCAAAAAAAAAAGAAAAAAAGAAAGTGCCCCAAAATAAAAGACATGGCGACCAACCTTAATGCCAACATTAATATAATATTTTGTATAAATTAATAGGATTTTCTATGCTAACAAATATGTTGTACAACGTAACATTTAACAAGTTACAGAATAAAACATAAAGCTTTTTTAAACAATTCACTTGAAGTGAACTCACCTTTGCATAAAGGTTAAACTTAAGAGCATTAGTTGCAAAACGATTACACAAAAGAACCTATACGCAATGCATGAAGAAGTTTGGCTCGTAAATCTTATTGCAGAGCCGTTTAAGTACTTTAAGTGTAAAAATAGTCTGTGTTTTTTTTCTCTTTCGTAATAGGGCACCTCCCACGCAGTATGTACACTTATTAATAATAGAAACTAACGATATTTTAGATTAATTGCCGTATTAAATCGTATATTATTATCAATATCGCTTGCAATTACGTTTTGAGATCCATAAAGAATCTATTAAAAATATCTGCGAAGTTTCTTATTCTTATATAAAGAGTTTCTTAAATACGTATGAAATTCATGGCTCGAATAATATACGTTAAGTAGTTGAGCCTAGCTTTATGTTATTCTGCCTAATCTAAACTTTTCTAGTTTCAGACTTCAATGCATTGAGAAATAATAATGTCTTGAAGAATGTTTGAAATAAACGGCTGTTTTTACTAAACCGTGTTTTAATGATAACAATATTAAAATAATAATTTGGGCAGATTTCTTTAATTACATCACACAATAATACATACAGTATATATTAGTTAGTATATATTATAATTAATATAGAATTGTATTCTGTGATAATAGCAAGATATTATCTTGCTATTATTTTTATAACATGAATGTTTGAAATAAAACTATTTTTACGGATTCTGTCACGTTTGTATTTGATTTTTAATTTCACGTTTTAGTTTATGTTCACATGTATTTGTTATTTGTATTTGATTTTTAATGTCACGACAAGACAGGGAGTCGTGATAGAATCCGTAAAAAATATTTTATTTCAAATGTGTAATCCTTGCGTAAACATCAGAAATCATTATAATACAAGAATGTTTATTGTGTACTTGAATGAAAGGGCGACCTATCAACTTCCCATCCATCCATTCATCCTTCCATCAGCCCGTAAACGTCCACTGTTGGACATAGGCCTCCCCACGAGAATGCCATTCGCAATGGCCCTGTGCCACCTGCATCCAACGGTTTCCTGCAACCTTGGTAATGTCATCAGTCCACCTAGTGGGCGGTCCTACGCTACGTCGTCCGTCCAACTTGCCACAATTAGTCAATATACCGTACACCTTGAAAAAGGATGGCACATGGAATAGGATCAAGGTGGAATAGACTGTAAGGAAGTCTTCTCACTCTTATGTGATAAGCAGCCTCCAGAACTTTATATGCAATTTACCGCAGAATTTCGAATATTGATTCGCCAGGTGTTTTGACTGAACGTGTTCGAGGTCGGTTCGAGTTCAAATGCGCACCGATCGACTATGCGGTCATCTTCAATATAAAGGCTCGAATATATAATATATGTGTAATAAAAACATGAGACCTGTGTGTATTAAAACAATTTAAAATTATAAAATGTAACAAACACATTATTGACCGCACAAAGAAATTTAATTAGATTCCCACTTTTGAAATTGCGTGTCAACAAAATGATTCAGCACAGGTGAATAATAGTGAAGGAGGTATTTAAAGAGCCTAGCCTATCGGTGTCGAGTCCGATGAGGAGATCACCACAGCTCAAATCACAGGTTACACAATTCGCGCGGTCATTAAAAATAAATACGGTGCCAACTTCCCCGTCGAGGTGAGAAACTGTGACTGATAATAACCAATTCCACTAACATGGGAACTCCCACATTGTCCTCTCCAACGCCCCAAGCTGAAGTTCACACCTACAGGGAGTCCCCTTGGGCTCCACTGCTTATTTATTTTTTGGATTAAGAGCCCTCTGCGCACACCACTAGTCTGTGTAAGGATGTAACACCGATCTGAGGGTAAACTCTAGTTAAAAAAAAAACCGATCGGTGCGCATTTGAAGCCGAACCGTTTTGAGGATGTCTCATTCAGAGACGTTACATGTGTCGAATCAATATTCGAATGTACGGAAAATTGCTTTTTTAAGTTCTGGAGTTTGCTCTTGACATAGGAGCAAGAAGACTTCCTTATATCATATTCCACCGTGATAGGATCAATGTCGTATTCCTTCCTTTCTTGAGATGTGCAGTAGGTATATTGATTAACCATGGGAAAGTGACGGGTCTTCCTTCCTTTTGTCCATTTTAAAAATGCAATTTGATTTTTGGTAAATTTCGTAACCTTGTGATTTTCAAATCAATTCACGTCGAATATAAGTTCTACATACTCATGCGATGTTCAATATCGCTATATAATGACTGTATTGCTGAATAATGTTTCAAAAAATGAGCTAACAAAATGATTTTTGTATAAAAAATAATCTTATGGTAATACGAGATGATGGATGAAATAACTACGTTTATTGACATACCACGACAAGCTGCAGGTGTCTGCCGCTTCAAATAAACATAATACCCTCCTATTAATCATCTCAACGCAATTTGTTATGCACAATACGTACATTCTAAGTACGTAGATGTAATTAATATACTACAATGAAGGCGAATGCTAGAGGCGAATAGCACTCAGATTTAAACCATAGATTGTTTATTGATCTAGCGTTACGAAACAAATTAATCTGCATTGCTACCTGAACCCTACAAATAATTTGATGGACAGCTGAGAATATAATTATTGGGTTTGTTATTTAGCCTACTACTGACTTTTTTTTCCGGAGGGCCATGGACGTGGTCGCGCGCCGCCAATCGATCCGGGGCGACGGAAGAGGCAGCGCGCAACCCCATAGACCCACCCTGCAAACACCCCTCTTCGTCGTGCGAGTGGGCCACCGGTACCCGATCTTTGTCTTCGGTAGCCCGCCCGGCAGCCAACTACTGCCTGCGAAGTACTACTACAGGTAGTGTTGCCCAAATGCAAGACTTGCGAGTCTCGCAAGGCTTGCAACTTTCGCTGTTAAAATAACATAGATTGTTTTGATAGAAATGAAAAATCCACATAGAAATTAATAACCCAACTAAATTAATGAAAATCCATGCATGTAGTGGCACTAACTGTACAACTTTAACTAATTAGGTACATACCACTTAACGGTAGTGGGCTTATAATCACACCTATCTACAAAAATGACAACAATTTATTTCGCCGTGTACTGGTATTAAGAATATAAAATGTTGACAATCCTTTCTTTGTCAAAGGAGTCGTAAAATGCTGTCTAACGGAGCACTGCGAGACTCTTGCAGTGAGTCTTGGTCTTGCATTTGGGCAACACTATCTACAGGTTAAGATTGCAATATGTCTCGACTCCTTACTTACCGACGGAAGTAGTAGAAATTGGCTTATTGGTAACCAAAAGAATGGGCAGTATAACTATCTTGGGCAACTCAACACCAACTGAAGTTGTGAGCTTGCTTCCGTAGGGTGGGGCTTACATACAGATCTATGGATGATAAGTATTTAAAATTAATATTTACTCAAATTATTATTTGATTTATTATATTAAAATATTTAATCTTATGTAAATTTAAATAAAGCTGTTTTCATAGATTTTATCGCGTTTGCGTTAGATTTATAACTTCCCTTCAGTGACCATGAACGCTGAGAAATGTTCGAAACATCGGGAAATTAAAAATCAAATATAAACGCGAAACTCGAGTGAATATCAAATATCATAATGTTATGAAATATTAAAAAAATATATATATACACTACCCCTAATTTCGTTCGAAATTGATTAAATCAACTGAAGGAGCATCAAGGAAGTGGGCAACAGCGCTCTCCTGGGAAAGAATAACATTTACTGCGGTCACCGTACCGGCTACCAAAGCGTCACGATTATAGTATTATCACCCCTCCTTTTGAGATTTATATCTAACAGTGAACGTTGATAGGGTGATGATGAATAGAAAAATCAAGCTAGCTTTTAATTGTTCTCGATTTATAGCCACTTACTTTGCTGGTGTTGATTATTTACATATTAATTAATATTACAGTTTTTGGTCACCTATGTTGTTCCACAAATGAAGTTTAAATTAGAAACTATTCATAAAAAATAATCAGTCAATGAAAATGTCATGTAAATTTGTTATCTCAACAGGCGTTATGACAAATGCGACTACGCAGGACGCTCGAATGTGTAATATCATATTGTCACTAAATTATGGCAGTTTTGATAACTTTATTTTACTGCTCTGCTTCTATTAGTCACAAATAAAGCTGAAGTAATTGAAATTCTTGGTTTATATTATTTACGCGAGTATCACACATAAGAAATAAACGTTCATGGCGACGCCGATGGGAAGATTCCTCTCCTACCGTGACTATTAACGATGAAAAGTGTTCGATAGGTGAATGTAAAAATCAAAAATGAACACAATAAAATGGGTAAAAAACAGCTTTATTTAATTTATATTATCATCAAATTCATTTAAATTTTAATAGGTAAATGAATATAAACCTATAATTCATAATATTTTCAAAATCAAATAATAGTTCGTTGTAATTTATTTTTCGTTGTATTTTTCTCTGTTCTCTCTGCCTACCCTGCAAATGATATGGCGTGATGACATGTATGTATCTAATTTATGATGTGTAACGACGGCATAAAAGTTTTCATTAGCGAAGACGAAAGATTATTTTTATCCGTTAATAAGCTGATAGAGTTGTATCTGCAGTCAAACACGTGTTGAGAACAACGCGGCGATAGGGTGGCCATGAATATTTTAATAGTCAGATTAGACAAAATATAAATATGTACTTTGTATGTGCAAAGTATAAAATATATATTTTATTTTATTCATGATTGTGATACTAAGATATCATTAAGTTTGGTATTCACCGAGACCTTAGACAAATGTTATCTTATTCTATTTATTGTAATTCTTTCAAAATGTTTTCATTCATATTAT
This sequence comes from Lymantria monacha, assembly GCA_905163515.2. NCBI lineage: Eukaryota > Metazoa > Arthropoda > Insecta > Lepidoptera > Erebidae > Lymantria > Lymantria monacha. Next base: position 17,041,803 of record LR991094.1, on the reverse strand, counting down.
AATGTATATCTTTCCAGACTTGAAAAAGACTAACAAAAAAGTTTTAACGTAATGTTTCTTAGAGGAATTTGCATATTACATTTAAAAAGCAAAGTATTGCCAATTGCGACGTATTATAAGTTGACAAGTATCTATTTCACATTATCATTTAATCATAGTGCGTATTAATTGCACATACAAAAGAAGAAAATATAATCTTACATTAACCCATTGGACCAACATGGCATAGTAAGTTAATTTTTATGCCGCTTTAAAGGAGGACTCGTACCCACAATAGCGGAGTACATACTGACAAGATGAAGAATACTTATTAATTGATTTCGAAACTTTCAATATTATCCCAGAAAACACCCAGCAGATGGCGACTGTATGCGTTGCTGTTACTAAAAATACTGCGATAACCGACACAAATCGGTCTTGGCCATACGACAGACTATCAACGGCGGTTTTATCTATACATACATATAAACAGTACGTTTTGATGATTACGATGTGTATACTATTTTCTGATTTCTGTAATCGTTAAAGTTAATAAAAGCAACGTAAAACTATATAACATTTATTATCATCACTATTAGATTGTCAGTACATTTATATTATTTACTGGGCTCGCCTCCTCCACAATGAGAAGGAAGTTGATCAATGCCGGTCGGTATAAGGTTTACAGTAACGTTATTTAGGAGGTATGTATATTCCTTATTCGTTTTTTTTATCAACGAAATAGATAAGAATAACACAAGGTGTCACACCATACTTTTTTCACCAATGGGAAAGAAAATATCCTCAACTACTAAAACTAGAGAGTGGGAAAATTCTATTGAGAAATACCTCTTCATGTTTTTCGAACCGTAAAACGTTGTTGTTGCTATGCTAGAAATATGGAAAGTTCCAAGCGTAAGTGTCTGCACCTGATACCGGCCTACCTGAGACGGCGGCGAATAAGCCAAGGTCGGTCAGCCACCTGCGATATAGTCTACCGCTTAGATGATCTAAGGTGCAAGAGGATGGACTGCCTCCACGCTGTAGTTTATGGGCACAAGTAAAACATACAAGACAATAGTAGTCAGTTCATAAATCAAATATCGTTTGCACGACAGTTTGTGGGTGTTGTTGTCCAAATAGCAGACTAAAATGAGTCTTGATTTGCCATTTAAGTAATAATAAAATTACAAGACCATATTCCTTGGGCGTCTTATGGCGTCTCATGGTGCTATACTGTCTACGGATGACCGGGCTGGGTACTCTAAGTATATAGCTAATTAAGAATACCAATGGTAGCAATACTATGCGTTTGCTCGTTTAAGCTAAAGGACATATAAATATATTGAGTATTGACACATGTTAACATACAAATATATCATTGCTTCGGTTGGAGAATAGGTCGAGGTAATATATTTACATTGCACTAAATAAGTTTAGTACCTATTATGTAAAAACTAATTCACTTCTACTGAGCTGAGATTTTATGTTCGAACTTAGAATTTTGTTGCGAAAGTATTATATACGTTTTTATTTTAATATACATAATTCATATCTTGTAACTTTAATATAACGAAATTCAATGTAACAAACCTCATTATAACAATTTTCTTGATTTAAAGATTTTTTCTATATTCCTAAAAATGTATGATTTAAAAACGTAAAATTTATATATACCTTTAAATTACGAATACTTTTATCAAAAACCTCTATGTAACGAATTCACTATTACTGTAAAATATAGATAGGATAGAGAGTTTCATCACAAATCATAAATGTCACACTGTTGGGCTCGGGCCTCCTCCATAATGGAAGCGAAAATTAACCTACTATACCATGCTGGTCAGACGTGTTGGTATAGGGTTTTGTTCCGAGTTTTCTGTCTCTCGCATAGATGTTATATGCGTTTTATATTCCTTAGTCGTCTCGTACGATCACCCACGGGTAAGATATGGGGTGGTGAATAGTATTCTTACTCCGTCACCACACGGATAGGATAGAGAGTTTATTCCTATTAAATAAATTTTGTCAATCTAAATTTAAGTAATTTATTATCTAATTTAATTTTATTTAATAGGAGTTGTGTAAACACAACTTACGTAGCTTGTATTAAAATGTGTATTTATTTATTAACGGACTGATGTTCATTAATAAATAAATACACATTTTAATGCATGATAGTGATCTATACCAGAATAATAAATGAGTAGATAGGTAAGCAAAAGGTTAAAGTTTTCTTACCTTGTTAAGAATTTCAGACCAGCCTAATCTCTGTATAAGGAAATTCACTAGAACGAATAATTCCTAATTTCTTTGAGTTTCGTTTTGTCTAGGTTGTATTGCATTTTGTTTATTATATTGCATCAAATCATTTTTTAGACATGATTTGCTAAAAGATATATATATATATATATATATATATATATATATATATATATATATATATATGTGTGTATTTATTTATTAATGGACATCAGTCCGTTAATAAATAAATACACATTTTAATACAAGCTACGTAATATATACGTATATATGATATGAGATGAGATGTACGACGACGTAAGAGAGCGAGTAGGTATGAAAGAGAGTATTGATGTAAAGATGCGAAAGGGAATGCTGCGATGGTTCGGACATGTGGAAAGAATGCCGAACGAACGTCTGGTTAAGAAGATATACAATGCGAAAGTGGAAGGATGTAGGTACCGGGGGAGACCGAGACTAACCTACCTAGACCAGATCGGTCATGTACTGAAGGAAGGTGGAGTCAAGAGTCTCCGAAACCGGCGAGCGTGTATGAAGAGAATTATGAATGTTGAGGAAGCGAGTGAAGTATGCAAAGATAGAGATCTCTGGCACTCTGTTCTCTCTGCCTACCCTGCAAGGGATGATATGGCGTGATGATATGTATGTAAGATATAAATAATGTAAAATTAGTAACATTAAAAATGGGTCATATCAAAGTCTGTAATATTCACTGTGTATGTACTCATATTAATTTCTTGTATTATATAACTCATAATCTGAATCTAAAAATCTAGCCTCACATATGTAACAAGTACATATACTTTTTTTATACCTTATTTGCTTATCATTTAATTCTCTCCTGTTATAATTGGCAGTACACTTCAGCGTATATTCATGTGGTCGGAGTAGCAATCATAAAACACAGGAATAATTATCAAAAGTGCAACGTCGACGAACCAAAATAAAACAAATGAAAAAAGTTTTAGCGCATTGAAGAACATAAACCATACACACATCAATACAAAATCTTTAATATATTTAATGTTATAATTAGCACTTTTATTTCTTGATTTAAAACCGGTTGAACTGCAAATTCAATGCCTATGCCAAGTATTTATTGCAATGATTGAAAGTCGTTTAAGTATTTTAGCTTATCATACGGATTGTAAAGTATTTATAAACGCAATAACATTTGTACTCAACAGCTCAAGGAAATATTATTAAATTGTTATATGAATGTTATTTACAACGTTTACAAGAATGAATGAATAAATTGGAGCATATTTAACGAAAACATTGCGTGAATGAAGACGATACTTGTGCGTAAACGGTTTTCCCCGTATCACAGTGACAGTTAATTAATAACAAGTTGGAATCTTTACTCCACAGACGCAATTTGCGATGTTACACTCTCATTCCCAATGTAAAGTCTCTAAGTAGAGTTGCAGACTTTTGATTGGGACGCCGGGGACACTCAGCGAATTCGTCGACGAGGAAACTCCGCTATTTGTCGACTGTTTAACGAACGAAATAATTTACTTACGCCTTAATGATAGCCCGAGCGATCTGTCACAGAGTTGAGTTATTGAGACATTTATTACGCTCGGTTGACATTTCAACATAGCGGGATAGAATGATATTAATGATGTATGTACTACGAACGTGTGTATCGTTTACTAAACAATGAAAAGTGGCCATCGTCAGATAATCGATCTAAATATAATACAGAATTGACTGAAACTGACTCAGCGCAGAATAAAGTGGCGATAAATTTACTCGAGGTAACGACTCCACCGAGCGCCTCCCCAAGTGACAAACTAGAGATTTGTTGGTGGTTTACTACACAAGCTTCAAAAGATTATGTAGTTTCCACTACTTTGCCGACGTTTATTATATCTGATTTTATTAATAAGATCTTTTAACAAGATTAGGTTTCGGTTCTGAGAAATAATTAGCCTATTAATTTGAAACCCTAATCTGTCGAGTAAACTTGAGATCAAATTCTTAAAGTTCTTTCTAATCATTAACGCGCGTTTAGCAATTAACTTCAATTTAAATGTTTATCACAGAGTTTTTTGTATCTTTTATATATTAATATATTATTTATTAGAGTTTATTTAGAAATTAATTAACCTTACAGTGATAACTGTTATTATTGGTAATAAAATAGATATGTATGAGAGTATTATTGTCTTAATATAGAAAACAGTAGGTATAATCCTATAGATATCGGGATAAGTATGCAATGGTCACCACCCATTCCCCTTAAGTGGATAATTGTAAAGGACGAGTAAGGGAAGCAAAGAGATAATATTTTGATATAAAATCCTATGCGTATCCGTCAGCTCAACGTAGCATAGTATGTAGGTCAATTTCCCTCCCATCGTAAAGAAAGCTTACTTACAACAGGGGTGAGATAAGAAACTACTAAAAATGATATCTAACTGATTATTCTATTATAGTCTCGCGCCTTTTTATCTTGTTAGGTTGATATCTGCCCAATCTGACGCTGACCGCTAAGATAACGCTCGACAAAGTTAGGAATTTACGATACGTAGCGTGTCAGAGAGGAGATTCTCCACGCTGACACACACCGCCGCCGGCGCATCGGACGGTATAGGCATGAGTACATCCACTTGATATTGAGGTCACAGATGGATGGACCGGTGATTAGTGCCCCACCTGCATAGAGGCCAACCGCGCGTGGACGACGCCCCGGCCGCACTTGTTTCTTGCCCCGCCAAGATGGGGTGGGGTCTAAGTGTCGATAGGCAAGGTACCCGAAAGGGTAACCTGCTAGGCTAGCCACGAATATCAAGGAATCGATACCAGTAGTCAGCCCAATGACGATAGAAAGTTTTTCTTTTTTAATTCTCCCCGTGTAGTGACGAGTTAAGAATAAAATATGTCACATCTCTATAGGCAGAAACACACCTATGAGCATCAAATCACATTGTATATGCTAAATTGTTATATTGTATGAAGATGCGTCCGCATCAATTCACCTTTCCGCATCGATTCAGCTTAAGCAATCCATTTAACATGCTAAAGGAAGCTTATTCGAGTTAATGCAGAATGTGAGTGTGAATAAGTGTTTTTAACTAAAATTCCAAGAAGATAGTATTAACGGTGTAGCTATGGTACTGCTAAGGCGACGGTTTGACTTACTCACGGATAATGACTTTAAATGGCGTGATAATTAATAAATAAGGACTTGACATAAAGTGATAATTCATAGAGATAAAATTGTAAAGAGTTGGCTGTGTGGACTTTCTTTTCTTTGCCTGTCCATATGGACGACAAGAACAAAAACAAATGTTTTTGATTAAAAAAGATTTTATAAACTAAATATTTCGTTCCAACAGTGTCATAAGCATTCAGCGGCTAATCATCCCAGATTTAAATACCGATCAGCTAATTAGGTATTCATAAAATTCTTAATAGCCACTTCTCAAATCTGCAACTGTGTTATAATTAAATAATTAGTTAATCATCTGTTTTGTAGGTGAAATTAAAATCACACTACCCTTGTACTTTCTGTAACTCTAACTTTGAGGCGATCTCCACCTCGTGAATTAATAGATCTTTATAGCTGTGAAATAAATAAAATACATTAATAGATATTCTTGAACAACTCTAAAAGTTAATGTTGCGGCGATTTAGACTAATTTGAATAAAATTGGTCTTATGAAGTCCAGGATAAAGAGCATCATCATTCTCCTGCTCTTGTCCCCAATTACTTGGGGTCGACGCAATATATACCCCTCTTCCTACATGTTGCAAAGGTTATTTATTGGCATTAGTTTTATGACCAGCCGCCTGCCTGACATCAACCCTCCTTGGGAATGCAATTGCTGATCGAATGGCATCAGGTAGTGTTGGCCCAGGTCGATATAAGCCTCTTAGTCGTCTTTTACGACATCCACGAGCAAAGTAAGGATTGGTAGTATTCGTAGCCACTACTACACAGCGAGGAGTATTTCGCTATGTAATGGAACACTATAGAATAAAAGTATTTTTTTTTATTTATCATCATAACTATATGCAATATCCTATAAAGCAGGTAATCCAAAAATAGACCAGCTCAAGTTTGATGTAAGCTTTAACTTTTCCAATGACACCCCGTAAATTTTCAACGGTTCGCGAATTATACTTAAAAGGCTTTATGGTCATGAATAAAACGTGTTGAGGGTACTATTAAGTTTCCCAGTTAACTTCTCATTATGCGCAAGTGGGCCGACATGAATTTTATATACGCCGCTACTGCTTAGTTAATCCTTCAATATTTTCCGCTTTGAAACCTGAAGAGTTAACTCAACTTTATGTCTTTTCAGATAGATTTTCCTTAAGTATATTTTACTTTGATTTGGAGCAAAATGTGTTTGGCCGTAAAATTTTTCAGTAAGTAAGAAACTTGATTGCTTCTTAAATTTTGAATTAAAATGGGATACTTTAATCTATTTATACATGCGTTATGTGAATAAGGTTCCATTTTTTTTTTAATCTTGAGTAGAAAACAAGCGTGCGTCATTACATTTATTAACAAAATTTACCAAAATGACACTCAAGTAGATACCATGCTTATCGAGCGGCGCAAGCATAAGAAATAGCGCTTGATACCGCCTTAGCCGATATAGCAGGTGGATGAACTCAAAGTTAGTCTGCCACCCGCAGAGAGCGATCGAGGATTGTCTCAGGATAGTAACCGAAAGGGATGGGACCGGATGTGCCATCGATGACTAGAACCGGGTACCAGTGGCCTGGTCACATCCTATTTGAAATGTACATGTTGGCAGACTATGAGGCGCACGCCATCCCTCGGCTGGCGGGGTATAACCACACCATAGCCAGTCCAAAAGAAGTACTACAAACTTATAAACATTTTATATAGCATTTATTATATCATATAATAAAACATTTCTCTCTTGCTTCCTATTATTTCAATGTTAGTAATTACATATCGCGATAAAAAGAAATTTGAATATATCTTAAATTAATAGTGGTAGGACCACGCTGTGGACAGTTCTGTGTACAACCGCCGGCTGGTCTGTCCGGGATAGTAACCACACTCTCAGAAGATCGACATCTGACTAATGGCAATGTGCTATTGCGCTTCGTTCGGTGAGCAAGAGAGCCGGAAACCCAACTGGGATGAGTTTGGGGATTTTATTGGTAGGCAGCGGCCTAGCTATATACCCTTGATATTGCAAATATCTATGGGCGGCAGTGACATTTACCATCAGGTGTGCTGTCTGCTCGTTTGCCACCATAAGCAATAAAATAATAAAAATAAACAATCTAACCTGAAACTAAAACTTCAATAAGATGACAAAGTATCTAGATAGAGTACTAAATATTAGTTATAAAGAACAGATTTGTAAACAACGTTTTGCAAAAGTAAACGAGCCGTTATGCTATTTTAGCACGCTTCTTAACCAGCTAAGCCATAACAAACAAGTTCAAGTTACAAAACAATAAAATATAAGGTTAAATGCCCCGGTGCGAGAAAATACTATTCCACCATTAATCGTTTCGTTCATCAATCGTGACTCCACAAATTTTACCGCTATGCTTCGGATTACTCAACAAATAAATAAATAAAACAAGGTAGCTGTCCGGCCCGGTTTTGCATATTATCAATAAGGTGGATGACGTTTTTATAATATCTACTTCAGGAGTGACATTTTTCACACAAAGTTTGGAGTTTTACATTGTATGTTGCATTTGTTTGCTAATCACTTTATTAATACAAAAATACGTACGTTTATTTTCAATGTTCGTTTATTTATTTTAATACTAGATTCTGCCCGCGGCTTCACCCGCGTAAAAGGTTACTTGCCTAAAGTTTTTCATCCCATATTTTTATTTTACCCCTTAAGAGTAAATTTTTACAAAATTTTAATGTCACATTTATTTATATCTAATCAATAGCCTAAAAATAAGTATCAAGCTTCTGGCTTTAAAAAATGACAATATTTCCTTACAACTTTTCATCCCCCCTTTACAACCCTTTTTTTTTGCAATAAAAAAAAAAGTAGCCTATTTCCTTTGTCAGGCTCTAGACCATCTGTGTACCAAATTTCATTTAGATCGGTTTAGTAGTTGGCGTGAAAGAGCGACAGACAGACAGAGTTACTTTCGTATTTATAATATTAGTAAGGATGAATACTGAATTAATGATCCGTGTGGTGACGGAGTAAGAATACAATACACCACCCTCTATCTTACCCGTGGGTGATCGTAAGAGACGACTAAGGGATATAAAACGCATATAACATCTATGCAAGAGAAGGCAAACTCGAAACAAAACCCTATACTAACACGTCTGACCAGCACGTTATCGTAGGTTAATTTCCCTCCTATTACGGAGGAGGCTGGGCTGGGCCCAACAGCGGGACATATATGGGCTGTGATGATGATGCTGATGACTGAATTAATTCGAAAATATTTTGTTAAACATTTTAAAATAGTTCTAATATTATAAATATATGAATTATTATTATAATATATATGATATTTGTATCGCTTTATCTACAGCTCAACCGATCATCATGAAATTATATAATATACACATTGTCAGAGCTATAGCAAAACACATAGTGTCCGTCTCTATATGGTGCTGGAGTACAGAATCAGGAAAAAAGAGTGATTTATCTAATAGAAATTCCGATGTCCGGTAGAAGCATGGTGCAGGCCAAGTTAATACTATTTCATACTTATCCTGAAGATTTTATTATTACGGATTATTTACTTGATAATTTTCAATAATGTCTCATGCTTGCTAGAATTGTACCAATTTATATGAAATATATGCTTATATTTTTGATCAATTTAGAACATCTAAATAATATCCAAGTAAGACACACAAACGAAGCAAAGTGTACCATAAATTTGTAATATTAATTAGATATGTGTATAATACATTTCGTTATAGATACTATTTGTCTAAATACGAATTGTTGGAATGGATTACAATAGAAATCATCTCACCGATAATATTTAAACTACAATAGTGAAACTCTGACCGGAACTATAGTAACTTGTAGCTTCGGTAAACGATCGTGTAACTCAGTGACTCACTAACCGAATTATTTGTGCTGTAACGTCAATATCGATTTAACTACGGAATGGGGAACAGGATATTAAACGCACTGCGAAATGGATGTCATTTTAACATCGCCAGTCGGAATTTCTTGATTACATAGATAGCGTTGCTTTTTGTTTTACATAATTTTGTTGTAGCTGTAAACCGTAAGCGTTTCTTTTTGATTTAAGAGATATGGTACAAGTATAAAAAAAATCAACAAATATGGTTATACATTGAAAGAATGGAATGGATGTAAATAATTGAAGAAGTAAGTCATCATTATCTTACTCTTCTCCCAATTACTTGGGGTCAATACAATTTGTACTCCTCTTTCATAGTACATATTGTAAAAGTCATTGGCAATAGTTTTATGACCAGCTACCTGCCCAGATGTCAAACCTCCTTGGAAATGTAATTGTTGACCAAGCGGCATCAGATGGAGTTGGCCCACGTCGTTATAAGGCTCTTAGTCGTCTTTTATGACATCCACGAGCAAAATAAGGGTTGATAGTATTCGTAGCCGCTACCACACAGCATAATAGAAGAAGTAAATATGCTAATGAATTCAAAAATAACACTATTTTAATAGAACAGATGGATTAGTACTGTCATCAAACTTCGATCTTGTTACAAAATTAATGAAAATTAACACAAGCAGGCCAATATAAGACTAAAAGAGACTATGAGAATTTATTTTGTAAATCAGAATTAACAATAATTATTAAAATGTTCTTAATTGTTTAGTTAAGTAAATATTAATCGCTATATAAAACTCAAGAGCCAGTATCATGCCAACTGAGATTTTTTGCCAATATTTCTCAATATGACCGCGTTTCGATCCAGTGGTAGCGTATTAGATTTAAATTAACTTTAATTTTATAAATTGTTCTAAAATAGAAATTACTAGGACAACAAAACTCATAATAAACTCCAACTTGTCTGCTCATCATGGTGTATTAAGGTAATTTACTTCATCTGTAGGTAACGCTACCAGTGGAACGTATATTAGCTGGCAAGAAGAAAATTTCCATATCTCCATTCATCAGTTTATCGAGGTCCACGTTTAGACCTAAGTCTTTTAGTAAATAAAACGTACCTAAGGGGCGTAATGCTGCAATCATCACGTTTAGTATTTCGCCCGGAGAGTGCTACTGTCCGCTGTTCTAAAGCTTTCTTTTGTCAGTTTTTACTAAGCCCACCTGATTATATTATATTATAAATCCGCAAACATATGATAATGAAAGGAAAGATACCGCCCGATAAGTCTACTGAGAGGGTTGGGCAAAATTTACGAACGTATAGTCCTCAGTAGACTAAGAACATTCGCCGAGGCTAACAACCTCATCCCAGACGCGCAATTTGGCTTTCGTGCTGGGCACAGTTGTGTGCAGCAAGTTCACAGAGTGGAAGAATGCATAAGTGGTCAGTCCATTATGAACAGATCCACGCCTGTAATTTTCCTAGATGTAGCGAAGGCATTCTATAAAGAGGGCATAATTTACAAACTTTATCGTCTTATGATCCCCGACTATCTAATTTTAATCATACATGACTACTTAAGTCATTGCAGCTTTCGCTACAGGGTGGAAGGGACGTTGTCTACCTCCCACCCTATCAAGGCCGGTGTCCCACAGGGCTCGGTGCTCTCCCCTTTTCTATTTACGCTATACGCTAGCGATATGCCCAAATTTAATAGAGTTCATAAAGCGCTTTACGCTGACGACACCGCACTTTTCTGTGCAGGTAAGATCCCGACAACAGTAGCAAAGACTCTCCAAACAGCGGTTACCGCCCTAGCCAATTGGTTTAGGAAGTGGAGACTAGAAATTAACCCCGATAAGAGTCAGGCGGTCATGTTCACACGTCGAAAAGCCCGTACCTACTCTATCGATAGCATTCCCCCCCTTAAAATGTTTAACAACCCTGTTACTTGGAGCAGGCAAGCCAAATATCTAGGTGTAACCCTTGACGACCGACTCAGCTTCACCCCTCACATAACGAAAGTCCACGCGCGTGCGGCTTTCGTAATGGGACGCCTCCATAGTTTAATAAATGCTAGGTCTAAATTAACCTTGAGCAGCAAGGTCCGATTATACACCGCTTGCATACGGGCAATCATGACCTATGCTAGCATAGTGTTCGCGCATGTTAAGGCACACAGGATCCACAGACTACAGACACTTCAAAATAGGTTCATGCGCCGAGCTACGGGAGCACCTTGGTTCATACGAAACGTCGATCTTCATGTCGACCTCGAACTACCGACCATCAGGCAATTTATGAAACTCTGTTCCAAGAGCTACTTTGACTCTGCCATGACACACCTCAACCCACTAGTGGTTGGGATGGCTTCCTACACGCCCTCTCGTAATTCAAAAATCCGACGTCCGCGGCACGTCATCGACGATGACGACGACGATATTACACTCGCTCAATTAAGAGCTTACACGGCCCGCGAGGCCATTACACATAAATATCCGCGGTTTCGTCCGCCGTCGAGGTGCGAAATCGCGACGAGCATATATCATAAATCCAAACGTGGGCACGCCCACTTTACCGCCAGTGACGCCCCAAGCCGAGGTCCGTTCCCCACAAGTGGAGCCCTTGGGCGATGTCGCTTAGCTTACCTCAATCGGGTTGAGAGCCCTCAGCGCTCACCCATAGTCCGCGTAAAACTGTTAAAGCTATCTGCGACTAACAGTTAAAAACATACAAAAAAAAAAGAGAAAGGAAAGATAGACGTTGGATGTTATAGTGGCCGGCCCAATCGCGATGGAGCGGGAATACGGTGAGTTATGGCCCGCGCGCCGTACGTTCCTTCCGTTGCCTTGGACGGAATGAACGGCGCGCGGCGTGCGTCCAAACCACAGCCTGCCAAAAAAAAGGGATGTCATAGGGCAAATGAATTAAAAGATGTATGTTAAAATCGTGCTAAATTGAAATAGGTGCATGGTTCAAGTAATAGATGTGAGATAGTTTTCTTGTTTGTATTTTTTATGTCAAGTGCTGATAAAAGGTATGAAATCTTTTCATTTGCTTTTAACGATTTCTTACACTATTACAAAACGCTGTCAACGAAGCCTGTATTCTTGTAATGCCACTTTAATGATGGATATTACATAAGAAGAATTGAATTTGATAAAGCTAAGTCTCTTATATTTTATTTAAGATATCATTGAGGACTTCGACAAAAGTGAACGAGAACTTATCTATCAATAAATAATATTGTCACGGAGGTAAAATATTATTATAACTTGGCAAGATTGATTTCAATTGAAGACTGAGACATCTCAAAGGAGATCAAATAAAACCGATCTCCTTTGCCGGTAAAGTTAGTTTATTCCGTTGATACTCAAAAGAAATTCAGATATGTAAAAGTTATTTATGATCAGACAGAAATGCTTAGATCTAATAATGAAATATTATTCCAAAGTATTTAAAAGTATATCTACTTATATTATTATCACTCTTAAGTACTATTTTATTCTTATATATTGTATGAAATATAGACAAGGAGTGACCACAGAGATGACGTCTGATGGCCACCAGAGACAAAGATTGGGTACCGGTTGCCCACTCGCACGGCAAAGAGAGGAGTTTGCATGGTGAGTCTATGGGGTCACGCGCCGTCTCTTCCGTCACCCTGGACCGATTGGGCGGGGTGAGACGCATCTATAGTCCACCGCAAAAAAAAAAGATATGACGTCTGATAGAGTTATATGGAAGGAGAAGACATATTGCGTTGACCCCAAATAAATTGGGATAAGAGTAAGTTGATGATGATATTGTATGAAATAATTATTCAAATAAATAAATCTAAGCTCAGCTTTTTAACAGTATACATACATACATACATATCATCACGCCAAATCCCTTGCAGGGTAGGCAGAGAGAACAGAGTGCCAGAGAACTCTATCTCTGCATACTTCACTCGCTTCCTCAACATTCATAATTCTCTTCATACACGCAGGCCGGTTTCGGAGACTCTTGACTCCACCTTCCTTCAGTACATGACCGATCTGGTTTAGGTAGGTTAGTCTCGGTCTCCCTCGGTACCTACATCCTTCCACTTTCGCATTGTATATCTTCTTAACCAGACGTTCGTTCGGCATTCTTTCCACATGTCCGAACCATCGGAGCATGCCCTTTCGCATCTTTACACCAATACTCTCTTTCATACCTACTCGCTCTCTTACGTCATCGTTACGAATGCGGTCGGTCAGCCTAACTCCACAGATTTTCCGCAGAGATCGCATTTCGACCGCATTAAATTTACTTTCATACTCTTTTCTGCATACCCAACTCTCGCTTCCATACAGTAATGTTGGGACAAGCACTGCGTTATGTATTGCTACACGTGCCTTCTGGCTGAGGTGGTGGCTGGCGAGAAGTTGCCCAAACGCTTCGTTCACTCTATTTCCCGCATTCACTCTTCGCTCTATATCAGTGGTGTACCTTCCATCTCGGCTAAATCCACATCCAAGATATAAAAATTCATCCACTTGCTCTAGTATATCATTACCTATTGTTACTCTTACATCTGTTCTGGCTTCGTCTCTTTCAAAGACCATTATTTTGGTTTTGCTCACATTCACGCGTAGACCCCTTTTCTTACAATCTTCTGTCATTGTGTTGACTAGGGTCTGCAGGTCAGTCGCTGACTGTGCCAGCAGGACTGCATCATCTGCATAAAGCAGAGCAGTGACCACTGAGTCACCCATCTGGACTCCCACATTCATATCGTTCAGCCTTTGGAGACATTTATCCAGATATATGATAAACAGCCTGGCTGACAGAACGCACCCCTGCTTAACGCCGATATTGACGTCAAACCAAGGCGACATTCCATCATCCAGCCGCACACAGGCTCTACAGCCCATGTAACTGGACTGCACAGCCTGTAGCAGTTTACCGTTACTACCATACTCCGGTAAAATGTCCCAAAGTTCCTTTCGTACAACCGTGTCAAATGCTCTCTCCAGATCCACAAAACTGCAGAAAACCCTCTGACCTAGAGCCAGATGCTTCTCCACAATGTTGCGCAGAGAGAACACTTGATCCATGCATCCCCTTCCACTCCTGAAACCTCCTTCCTTGTGTCTCACACAGTAAACCATCGATTTAACAGTATAGGCCATCATAATGACGGATAAAAAAGAAGTGTAGTTCACATGAACTACACTTCTTTTTTCCGAACACATGTTCGGATAAAAAAGAAGTGTAGTTTCAACATTAAAAAAAATCGAGTTTTATAATCGTAATTCTACATTAGATTCTATAAGATTGATTTAGATTAGTTAGCCGCTGCTCTAGTTTCATGTATAGCCTTATGTTTTAGTGCTCTTCTCAAATAAAGGGAGTATCATCTACACCAAAAGTACATAAATTTAGACTATTTAATCATCATCATCATTCTCCTACTCTTATCCGCTTGGGGTCGATACAATATGTACTCCTCTTTCATAGTACATAATGTATATATTGTAAAAGTTATTGGCAATAGTTTTAAGACCGGCCACCTGCCAGACGTCAACCCTCCTTGGGAATGTAATTGTTGTCTAAACGACATCTGATAGAGTTGGCCCAGGTCGTTATAAGGCTCTTAGTCGTTTTTTACGACATCCACGAGCAAAGTAAGGGTTGGTAGTATTTGTAGCCGCTACCACACAGCACTGTTAGACTATTTAATCATCATCATCATCATTTCAGCCCACCGCCGTCCACTGCTGGACGTAGGCCTCCCTAATGGTTTGCCACAGAGTGCGGTCCTGTGCTGTCTGCGCCCATCGATGCCCAGCAACTTTCACCAGGTCGTCTGTCCACCTAGTGGGGGGGCGTCCTACACTGCGTCGTCCGGTACGTGGTCGCCACTCTAGAACCTTTTTTACCCAGCGGTTGTCGGTTCTTCGAGCGATGTGGCCTGCCCATTGCCACTTCAGCGTGCTAATTCTTCGTGCTATGTCGGTTACACCCGTTCTTCTGCGGATTTCCGTATTACGGATTCTATCACGCAGAGAAATCCCGAGCATAGCTCGCTTTATAGCACGCTGAGCGACTTTGAGCTTGGTTATGAGGCCTACATTTAGCGACCACGTTTCCGTGCCGTAAGTCATCACTGGCAACACACACTGGTCGTAGAACTGTGTTTTCAGACACTGAGGTATGTTGGACGAGAAGATCCTCCTAAGTTTCCCGAACGCTGCCCAGTATTTAATCAATGAAGCTAAATTAAGCTTTAATAGTAACACAAATAATTTAGTTTTAAACTCAGATTTAAATTATATTATTTGTTCAGTAGCATTACAGAAACTGTAGACAGTAAGTATATCGTTTGTCACTTTTCGTCGTATTTCTGTTTTCGCATATTTATGTTGTAAAGCTTCGAGTTAAACTGCTCTACTAAAATGAAAGTCGCGTGACTCGAACAAACTGAACGATAACACTTCTTTAGTAGTACAATGTGCTTATAAATAAGATTTACGTACACTAGAAATATTTTGGAGTGAAACCATAAAAGGCAAGGTAAGTGTTTCGACTCGTATCTTGAAGTTCTTTGTAATAAAGATACAGCTTTTTTTTACATTACTGAGATTAGTAACCCGATCTTTGTTCGGAAATACTGTACATTTATTGTGTCTAAGAATATTTTATTCTATTATCTAGGGATATTTATTTACTGTGTGGTAGATATGACGGATATAGAGAAAATTAAATGTATTAAAGTTATGCGATTACAAATTATATGTGAAAAGTTATTATAGAAGTATTTTACGAACATTCGTCTGACTGTCCATTGGTGAAATAGGGAGGGATAAAAAAAAATATTTGAAATAAAACAACTTTTACGGATTCTATCGCATTTGGATTTGACTTTTAATTTCCCGTCGTTTCGGACACTTTACCGTGATTATGGTCACGGGAGGACAGCCAGACACACACACAGTCCTGTACCCGACTAGAATTTTTTTCGTCTTAGCAGGACCGGACCGGGCATGCCCGATCTGGACCAGATAAGGTATGTAACGCAGAAGATATATCTGGACCCGATCAGGAAAACCTTATCGGGTCCAGATCAGGCATTCCTGATCGGTTCCACATCAGGTATTCCTGATCGGGTCCGGATGAAATTTTACTGAGCGGAACCAAATCAATCATCTGCTTTATATATCTTGCCTGATCCAAAGCGAGTATGCCCAGTCCGGTCCTTTTAAAAAACATGAATATCTTAAAGAACATGTTTAATAGATAATAATATAAATTAATAAATATATGATGTAGGCAGCGAATGCAGTGCTATATTCTTATCATAGTGAGTCCCAGTGTGCCGTTCCAATTAGGGCGCAACCACCAGATGCTAACGACTTCAACTGTCGCCTGAATTTCTCATTCATAACCTATTCGATTTGTTTTGATCTGATTAGATTTTTTTTTTTTTAGGTCTTAGTTGTTAGCCTCAGATGGCTATGACAACTTTACCCGGACTGTGGGTGAGTGCTGAGGGCTTTCAACCCGTAATCTGATTCAATAACAACTAATTTAATATTAGACGATGTCATTACGCTTCGGAGAATCTTAACACCGCGATTCAGATAATGAGGTCATTTTACTAACGCCATCAATTTATTATGACCTAAAACATTAAATGTTAGAATGGTTGTTACAATATTATTATATTTATTTCTATCTATGTTTTCAAATGTATCTATTATTTATTTTTGTTTTAACTTTAAATATAAATTATTTTTAAATTATTATTATTAATTAAACATTATTATTAAATAAATATGATTAATTAAAGATTTCAGATTAATCTCCTGTGATGCAAATACAATTTACACCGTGGCATAAATATGACAATCATGACATGATACTTTTTTGAATTTTGATTGATATTCTTTTTGTGTTACGAAAACTGTTTCTTGTCCTGATATACTACATGCCTTACCATATACTTGATTATATTTTACATCAGGCTGTCCTTATTTGATCCTGATCTGGTATGCCTTACCATACTTGATGATATTTCACATCAGGCTATCCTTATTTGGTCCTGATCCGGTATGCCTTACCATACTTGATGTTATTTCACATCAGGCTATCCTGATCCGGACCAGACCTGGTCCTGATAGGGTTTGCCGGATTCAGCATGCCTCATTCTATCCTGATGGGGTCCTGATCCGGTATGCCTTACCATACTTGATAATATTACACATCAGGCTATCCTTATTTGGTCCTGACCTAGTCCTGATCCTGTATTCCTTAGCATACTTGATGATATTTCACATCAGGCTATCCTTATTTGGTCCTGACCTGGTCCTGATCCGGTATGCCTTACCATACTTAATGATATTTCACATCAGGCTATCCTTATTTGGTCCTGATCTGGTCCTGATCCGGTATGCCTTACCATACTTGATGATATTTCACATCAGGCTATCCTGATCAGGACCAGACCTGGTCCTGATAGGGTTTGCCGGATCCGGCATGCCTCATCCTATCCTGATCGGGTCCAGATACATGATCTGGTTTAACCATACTATTTTTCTAGTCGGGTAGTTTTATTTAAAACTTATAATACTCGCGTAAACATTAGAAATCAGAAATAATCATATCAAATTATTAAAATTTAGCATTTAACATGCTTGATTATGTATAAAAACTTGATTACGAGCGAAAAACTTAATGTCACATATGGGTCACGAACCCACACCTATTGAAAATCCGTTCCAACCGTACTACCACTTACACCAGCGTGAGCTGTCGTATGACATTCAATTTTTGGCTCTTATTATATTTTCGTCTTTAAATGTGTGATATTCATTTCGCTTTTAATCAAGTTTTTATAAATAATCATATCACTTTAGTACCCGATAGTATACTAAATGCAGGGATATATACGATAAGCTGAACTCGCTGAGCGATACACACTAAGTTGAACCTGTTGGAGCCAAAACTCACACTATGAGTGGTTCGTTCAATAAACAAAAGGCAAATAGTAAATCAAAGTTTATACTATGAATTTGTATTATAATCAACCAAATCGAAGTAAATATTTCAGAAAATATCATATATGTATAACAGAATGTTTGACGCGCCCTTCGGATCACTGAAGCACATGAACGCTGACTGCGCGGAGTTTGGTTAACCATATTATCGTTTACCGATCACTGAACACAACTATGAGCGTGTTCGTGCATCAATATTTAGGCTTCTAACCTTTGATGATTCTCCATATTTTTTTTTATTAGTATAACATCAATTTTAATTTATATACATGTTTATATAAATCACCTCAGCTATTATATATGCCACTACTGGGCCCGAATTTCTTCCACAATAGGAGGGAAATTGACATTTCAAGCTTTTCTTCTTTTGCATAAATATTGCATCTCTTAATCGTCTTTTATGACACCCACTGGCAAAATAAGGGGTGGTTTCATTCTTATTCCATCACCACAAGGTCAAATATCAATATTAATTTAATTATTTTTAATTATACACTGCTACGTTAAACCAATAATAAATTTTCTTCTGTCTGAACTGACTTTTAGATCATTGGCAATAATAAATATATATAATAAAATAAAAAATATATTAAATAATAATAAAAATTAAAATTAATAAATATACCATAATAATAAATAAATATGAAGAAAGATGATATCATTAGAGTGGCTGGAAAAAATTGGATGGAGACAGCAAATAATAGAGAGAAATGGAAATCTATCTAATCTAGAGGAGGCCTTCACCTTCGAATCGAGGGGTTCTTACTAATAGTAATAAGTTCTACTGCATTTATTATTTTTTATTATATTTTTAGTTAATAAGTTAAAATGTTTTATATATATAAATTATCAAAACAAAATTTAATGTATTGTAAAACTGATATCTTTGTAGAGTAAGAAATATAAGGGTTTATTATTTTTATTTTATTTATTTATTTAATAAATAAATATATATTATAAAAAACAATAAATAATAATCATCATCTCAGCCCATATGTCCCACTGTTGGGCTGGGGCCTTCTCCGTAATGAGAGGGAAATTAACCTACGATACCGCGCTGGTCAGATGTGTTGGTATAGGATTTGGTTTCGAGTTTTACTTCTCTTCCATAGATGTTATATGCTTTTTATATCCCTTAGTCGTCTTGTACGATCACCCACGGGTAAGATAGGGGGTGGTAAATAATAATAATAATAAATATATCATAAAAAAAAAATATATACCAAGAAAAAGTACGCTTATACATAACTACATATTTAATTTCATAGCACAACATAACGACTAGACTAAAAACCATAATTTAAATTGTCTAGTAACAATTGCAAATCAAAGAAAGTATATTTACTACTTAATAATACCACTGTAACTTAAATAACAGTCTTTGCATTACTAAAGTACTGAGCACAAAGCTTTTATAGAAGCAATGACTATGTTCGTTATGCTATTATGTATAAAATATTATTTCTGGCCACTGCAACATTGTAATTCAGCAGTGTTTCCTATCTTTCAGTAGCTATGGTAATTTAACTGCTTATTTGCTACTTGATACCTTCATAACTAGTTTAAAGTGCACTGTTTTAATAGTTGTTTTTAAGTTAAGTTTTTATTCAATGAATATCTTTATGATTCTAAGAAAATGTAATTTACGTTATAATAATCTTCGGCAAGAATTTTTTTAATGATTGTATTGTATTACATAATTTAATTTTATATTAATATGAAAAAGCAATGGATGGGCACTAATATTGAGTGGATAGATTGGGGACAATCCGCTTTCCTCAATAAAGTATGCGCGTAGTACCACCCGAGTGCACAGAAATATTATTAGTACACAGAGTTAGCCGACCAGGACAAGCTACTTAAGTTTCAAAATGGAAATTAAAGATAAAAGTCATATTACCAATTTGGTAAATAAACTAAAAAAGTGGCAATATAAAATACAGTCAAACCTGGGTAAGGGAAAACTGGATAAGCGATTGTAAGCTCTTTAAGTGAGTGTAATTGCTTGATCTCTACCATTTTAGCCTCTAAACTCAAACTACCCCCAATACTGACCCATTTGCACCAAATCGGTAAAATAAAAATACTTGAAAAATGGGTGCCTCATGATTTAACTGATCTGCATAGAGCAGCGTGCGATAAAGCTTGCCTTATTAAATGAAGGGATTTTGGACCGAATTGTGATGTGTGATGAAAAGTGGATTCTTTATGATAATCGCAAGCGAACAACGCAATGGCAGACCCCAAGGCAAACGCTACATCAAGGCCCTAAAGCGATGATTACACCTAGAAAGGTGATGGTAACTGTTTGGTTGTCACTTCATGGTGTAATTCACAACAGTTTCCACAGATCTGGTCAAGCCATAAACGCAGATGTCTACTGTGCAGAACTCCGAACAATGATGCCGAAACTCGCAGTAAAACAACGCCGACTTGTCAATCGATCTTCACCATTATTGCTCCATGATAATGCAAGACCTCATACTCCTTGAGAAACTGTTTTAACACTACTAGACCTTCAGTTAGAAACCAAACATTATCCTCCGCACTCGCCAGACCTCGCCCTAACCGCCAACAATTTTTTCCGTGATTATAAAATACAAAATACCTTCACAAAGTTTGTGGAGCCCAGGACTCCAGAGTTCTATCGCAAAGGTTGAAACGATCTTCCAATTAGATGGCAGAAATGTATAGATAACGAGAGTAAATAGTTTGATTAGAGAAATCTGTTTTATGAACAAAAAAAATGGTTTTAATTTATCAGTACGAAACGGCAATTTCATACTTTAATCCCTAATATTAAAATGTTGTCTGTAAAAATGAAAATAACGTTATATTAAAATTTAAACGTGGTATTGACAAAGGTATTGTTTCGATATCGTCATCTCAGCTCATATATGTCCCAGTGCTGGGCCTCCTATACACTAGGAGGGAAATTGACGAACTATACCACGCTGGTCAGACGTGTTGGTATGGGGTTTTATTTCGAGTTTTCCTTCTTGCATAGATGTTATATGCATATTGTATTCCTTATTATCTTTTACGATCACCCACGGGCAAGATAGGGGGTGGTGAATTGTATTCTTACTCCGTCACCATACGGAAGATTGATTTATTCGATGTAGATATACTTAATACATACAATCAGTTTACCAAAATGTAACATGACTGATGGTTCTAATTATCGAAAGCAGATGTGGGACGGAATTAGTTTCTGTGCCAATATTTTTCTTGCAGTGGCTATGAGAAACTTCAAAACTGCAGAATCAATGCGGCGAGTATTGATTTCACAGTTTTCAAATTTGAAGTTTAGCAGCCAATTATAGCTAGAATCAAATTAATCATTTGTAGGTAATACAAGAATTATCGTGGATTTATTAGCAAATATAATGCTGATTAAGTGGCTTAAGACTACATTTAATGGTTACGTTGATTAATCTGTTTTATAAGGCAATATGGTTACTTATTGCCTAAGTTCTTTCATTACATAAAAAAAATACATATAGAGTGATATATTTGGAACGCGAATGAAGCTTGTCAACCCTCTTTAAACCTAAGTCAGTCGTAATCTTTAAAATTTTCTCATACGTTAAATGAAATATTTCTTCATAAACAAAAATAGACAATTGTGTAATTTCGTGATAATGATTCTTTAATTGAACTTCTTATGAGTTATTTTAATAAAAATAAGTATATTTCATCATCAAGTATTGTAATTATTTAAGAAACAACTATTTGTATCATAAAAAGTCAGTAGAAATAAAACTAAAACATATTAAGGCTTACTAGCTCTTTGAGTTATTAGCCCAATTCTTTCTTCTTGATTAGATAATGTTTTGAAAATATTGTATCTATTCAATGTGATATAAAAACATAGTTTTAGGTTATATAAGCAACTTATGCTTATATTATGTAATGATTATTAGGTAAGTGGTACTTAGCTTGTGTCGATCGCATGCACGAGGTCAAAAATCCATTTCCATAGTTTAAATGTATGACACCCTTGGAAATAAAGTACACAGTGGACGCACCGACTCAATTTCTTGACAGTCAAATATAAAACTTATATTTACAAAAACTTATAACTTCAATTCAAAATGCAAAAAATATTTTTTTTCATTTTGAATTGCATCACAATAAAGTTATGAATAATATTATTAATCACTCGAGTAATTAGTAAGTCTTAAAAATAAGCTGTTCATTAATTTTTTACAATAATTTAGTAAAATAAAATTAAAACGTATTTCTTCTTTAAAAGAGAAAATTAAGCCTTTGTGATATCTATTTAACTATATGTTTTATATGTCATATGATTCTGGCCGGCCATTGGCAATGGGGAGGGAATACGATGGGTTATGAGGCCACGTGCTGCTCTTCCGTCGCCCCAGACGGAACAAGCAGCGTGTATCCGGACCATCCCACAAAAAAGAGACTAGTCCTCTATTTATAAGCACCTTTTCTTTCAAATATAATAATTTTTCTTTTGAATAAGTTTACGACTTCATATTTGTAATATACATTATACGGTTCTCGATACGCCGAGTAGTAGAAATTCATTTGAAGATTTTTTTATTTAATAGGTTTTTATGAATTCACGTTTTACCATAACTCTACAGTAAATAAATTCAGGTTATTTTCATCCATCAACCGTAGATACAGGTCCACCGTTGGACATAGGTCCTGACCAAGGAGTATAATGCAATAATCGCTGCGCTTGGCAAGCGGGTTCACAATTGGTTTTCACAGGTGATCTCTCAACCATTTTGGCGACTCCCACGAGAAACTATGAGATGGCGATTATGATTACTGCTACCTAATTTTGAGTGTCGTATAGCGGTAGAGTGTCCTGTTTAACTTAATGTTAGTTAGCTGCACCTTATCTTGATATGAACATTAAAAGTATCAAATATCCAAAGTCCGTTTATGTCATTTCTTTAAAAAAGAGGTACTAAGTTTTTTTTTATTGCTATTGGTGACAAACGAGCAAGCAGTACACCTGATGGTAAGTGTTAC
This sequence comes from Lymantria monacha, assembly GCA_905163515.2. Lineage (NCBI taxonomy): Eukaryota > Metazoa > Arthropoda > Insecta > Lepidoptera > Erebidae > Lymantria > Lymantria monacha. Next base: position 17,018,475 of record LR991094.1, on the reverse strand, counting down.
TGTCGCCCATGGACCTTTACAATACCAGAGGTATTGCAAAGCCACTGTTTACCAATACAAACCCCAAAACCACCTTGTTGGGTTTCCGGCTCTCTCGCTCATCGAACGAAGCACAACAGCACATTGCCATTGCTCTGACACTGACTCAGAACTGTCACCGGCATGGTCCTACTACAAAGTATTATAATATATACAAAGCAGGGGCAATGTCTTATAATAATGTTCTCTCCGGATCTATGGCATATAGCGATCCAATCAAATTAAATAGTTCAGTTATATTTGCAATGCATCCATTTTACAACGTCTCAAATATTATGTATTTTATATATGCAGACGTTTCTCAATTTATTTGATGCCCATGTACAGGATGACCTGATTATGCAGCCGCATTGCAGTGCATTTGGACAAACACTTATTTTAATACTGTTGAATTCTGGCACGTAAACTGTCGACTCTACAGATTGTACCTTCGTTGTTTATTATTTCATTTTATAGCCTGCGGTTTAATTAATTATTGGACATATTTTAAAAGATCAATCTGAATAATAAAGAATATACATACATACATACATATCATCACGCCATATCCCTTGCAGGGTAGGCAGAGAGAACAGAGTGCCAGAGAACTCTATCTTTGCATACTTCACTCGCTTCCTCAACATTCATAATTCTCTTCATACATGCCTCACCGGTTTCGGAGACTCTTGACTCCACCTTCCTTTTCAGTACATGACCGATCTGGTCTAGGTAGGTTAGTCTCGGTCTCCCCCGGTACCATACATCCTTTCACTTTCGCATTGTATATCTTCTTACCCAGACGTTCGTTCGGCATTCTTTCCACATGTCCGAACCATCGGAGCATTCCCTTTCGCATCTTTACACCAATACTCTCTTTCATACCTACTCGCTCTCTTACGTTGTCGTTATGAATGCGGTCGGTCAGCCTTACTCCACAGATTTTCTGCAGAGATCGCATTTCAACCGCATTAATTTTACTTTCATACTCTTTTCTGCATACCCAACTCTTGCTTCCATACAGTAATGTTGGGACAAGCACTGCGTTATGTATTGCTACACGTGCCTTCTGGCTGAGGTGATGGCTACCGAGAAGTTGCCCCAACGCTCCGTTCACTCTATTTCCCGCATTCACTCTTCGCTCTATATCAGTGGTGTACCTTCCATCTCGGCTAAATCCACATCCAAGATATACAAATTCATCCACTTGCTCTAGTACATCATTACCTATTGTTACTCTTACATCTGAAAGAGATAAAGCCAGAACGGCTTTATCTCTTTCAAAGACCATTATTTTGGTTTTGTTCACATTCACGCGTAGACCCCTTTTCTTACAATCTTCTGTCATTGTGTCGACTAGGCTCTGCAGGTCAGTCGCTGACTGTGCCAGCAGGACTGCATCATCTGCATAAAGCAGAGCAGTGATCACTGAGTCGCCCATCTGGACTCCCACATTCATATCGTTCAACCTTTGGAGACATTTATCCAGATATATGATAAACAGCCTGGCTGACAGAACGGACCCCTGCTTAACGCCGATATTGACGTCAAACCAAGGCGACATTCCATCATCCAGCCGCACACAGGCTCTACAGCCCATGTAACTGGACTGCACAGCCTGTAGCAGTTTACCGTTAATACCATACTCCGGTAAAATGTCCCAAAGTTCCTTTCGTACAACCGTGTCAAATGCTCTCTCCAGATCCACAAAACTGCAGAAAAACTCCATAATGTTGCGCAGAGAGAACACTTGATCCATGCATCCCCTTCCACTCCTGAAACCTCCTTGTGTCTCACACAGTAAACCATCGGACACCATCCTCATTCTCTTTTCAATTATTTCACTGTACACTTTTGCTGCCAAACTGGTCAAGCTTATGGCTCTGTAATTTGCGCAGTCATAACGTGAACCCTTGTTTTTAAACAAAGGCACGATGACTGCGCTATTCCAGTCCCCGGGAACCATTCCTAAGCTCCAACATAAATTGAGGAGCAACAGGAACGCCTCCCAGATACAGGAGCCACCAAGCTTGATCATCTCGGCAGACACCATATCAATGCCCGCTGCCTTACCATTTTTCAAACTTCTTATCGCCCATTCAACTTCATCCATACTGATGTCATCGGAGGACGCCGCTGTCGAATGTTGTTTTACTAAACCACATGCGACACCGGCGTCAACCGTAGCATCTGCATACATATCGCCAAAATATTCACTCCACCGGCTTAACACGTCTTGTGTTTGTGTAAGAATGTCTCCACCTTTAGACCTTATTTTATTCATTCTGAAGGTTGACCAACCACACCACCACCAAACCAAATCGGTCCGGGGCGACGGAAGAGGCGGCGTGCAACACCATAGATCAGTCAAGGACCGTATCGTTTCCAGGTGAAATGGATGAACCCTGCTACGGTGTCGAGTGGTACTACCTATTTTATTGTGGTTTTACCTATAAATAACATAGTGTTTTATGATAAATTACGTTTATGTCCTGAGATTGTTTGATTGTTATTGTTAAAAATTCTTATGTATTAAATATATTTAAACTATTAAAATTACATCCATTATCTAGAAATTTCACTTGTATCATGTGTACGGTGCAACATGTTTCATTTTTATACAGAATGTTTTTTGAGTTTCGATATATGTAGTTTCTAGATTGATATTTTTTACCACCTTCAAGTACCTGATCACTCTACAGGAGTTTATAAACAAGACTGTTTCCAAACAAAGAAATCTGTAAGAACTCGCATCAAAGAACATATAAGGGTAATTCTCATTTTTCGAAAAAATAAGTGTGACGATAACTTTACTAATCTGCTGTACTTATATATCGGGATTATAAATTGCAATATTAATAAATAGATAAAAGACTATAAGTTCATACAATAAACATGTGATATAATTGAATAGTTATTTTTTAATTAAATGTTAAATCATCAAAATTGTCCCTTCCGTGGATGTGATCACTCTGACTTTGTAAGGAAAAAAAATAATAACTCAAATTTCTTATTTATTACTATACAAAAAACAATACCAATATTAACAATAGTAAATTTACTCATTAAATATTAAATAAATAATACATATAACTATACAATCTATCATAAATAAAATTGTGATAAATTTTTTTGTCACTTCAATGGTCGAGTGTCACATCGTCGTTTATTACAAAAATATTATGTGGGTAACGAAACGCGACTGAGCACAGACAAAGTAGCCATGGGCCATTTTGACTCAGCTGTTATTTGCTATCGGAGTTGTAACTGCTAAGAAATATAATTAAATAGTTTTCTATTCTCAAAACTCGTCAAGCATAAGTGGTCACAATTGTGTTCATTGTCAAAGATATGTATAATTCAAATATGAAGCTTGGTTTTATGGTTTATTTGCATTTATGTGTCACAATTACTATGCTAAAATTTTAATTTTGTCGTGTAGTTTGGAGGTTATGTTTTTGATAGTTAAATGAAAAAATGTCACTTCCATGGACGTCACTTCTATGGATCCATGTATGAAAATCTGTCCATGGATGTGACCATTGGCCCATGGAAGTGACAATTGCTTAGATACGCGTGCGAATGACAATTGCATAGATATGGGAGTTTTTTGCAGCATGCTTAATTTATTTTAATGTTAGATGGCGAAACCTAAAAAGCTTCCAAAAACTGCGGAAGAGATACGTCAACAGAAACGTGAGTGTGAACGTAAACGAAAAGCACGTGTTAAAGTTGATACTTCTTTGTATGAAGCTAGTAAAGAAAAAGATAGAGCACGATATGCAGACAAAAAACAAACGCTACAAGTAAAGCTTGTTTGCGACATGACGCCGAGGGAACACCGGAATCAACGCAAAGAGTGGAGAGATCGCAAAGCCAGAAGTCGATTGAAAGAAAAGCGTAATATAAGCCTACTTAATCACTTAAGAGAAAATAGCCCTGAGACAACTGACGACGAAGTAGCAGGCAGTCGTAGGGGATCACCGTCAGCGTCGGTTAATTTTTCTGAAGAAAATATGGCACGTCCTGAGTCTGGTTGCGCTCGTAATTCCTTTACACGGTCGTCCAGGTCGACACCTTTATTAGTACAAGATAGTTCAAGTTCTTCACGATGTTCTCCAAACCGATAGAAAGAAAAAGGTTCTAAAGTTGCACGGGCAAACCGTGACAAAACTAATCTAATAATAAATAAACAAAAAAAAACAACTGAAAATTTTGAAGCAGAAAATACATATTTTAAAAGTTAAATTATTACGAGCAGTTAACAGAAACGGAAATGTGGTTACTAAGAAAAAAAGTCCTATTAAACTAACTTTGAATAAAATATCAAAGGTGAAGACACTACGTTCTGAAGTCGCAAGATTCTCGGAAAGAAATGATAATAGTAAAATGTGTCCTGGCAAAAAAGACTATATAGTCAAAAACAAAATAAAAAAAACAAAAAAGATATCTCTCGGATACCATGCTGAACCTTTACCAGAAATTCCAAGTGGAACAGAAATCGGTTAAAATTAGCCTTGCAACTTTTTGTAGATTGAGGCCATTTTTGGTTTGTTTCTCGAAAAATTGCCGAAAGAGACTCGTGCCTTTGTGTAGTTCACGAAAATACACAGTTAATATTCGAAAAACTAAAATATCTGAATATTATTTCCAATCATAATTTGCGGGAGCTTTGTAAATCAGTAGTTTGTGACATAAATTCAGAGGCGTGTATGTTACGCAAATGTGAGATATGTAAGAATAAAGTTCCGAATATAAATTTATTTGACGACTCTAATGAAACAACCTACAAGTTATGGACAGTAAAAAAAGAAAACAGATTGATACATGGCAAGGAAAAATGAATACGTAGAACTGTGAAAACTGAAGTTAACATATCGAAAAACCGTTAATTTTGAAATTTCTAGTAGCTTTGGATAAATTTCTGGTACACCAATATTACATTACTCATCAATACATAGCCACTACTTTATTGAAGACTAGTCTTGAAGTAGGAGAAATTTTCATGCAAGTAGACTTAGCAGAAAATTACGTCGGCAAGTATTCTGACGAAATACAAGCTGTACATTTTGGTGCGTCTAAGCAACAGATAAGTCTGCACACCGGCGTTTATTACTACAAATGCCCTGATACCCAAGAGCTGAAGAGTAAAGCTTTTTGCACTTTTTCGGAATGTTTGCGCCATGACGCCTGCGCAGTTTTTGCTCACCTACAAAAACTTCTTGACCAGATTCGTCATCCTATGCAAATAGAAACAATGCATGTCTTGAGCGACGGACCAACTGCGCAATATAGAAACAAGAAGGCATTTTATTTATTTACCCAATACTTAACGCAGCGATATGGGCTACGATCTGCTACGTGGAATTTTAGTGAAGCTGGACATGGCAAAGGGCCCATGGATGGTGTAGGAGCAGTTGTTAAACGTACAGCAGATCGTATAGTTGCTCAAGGCCAAGATGTTCCCAATCTTGATATACTGATCAAATCGTTAGAAACAAATATAACCAATGTCATAATTTCTGTTGTGACCGAGGAACAGATACAGGAGATAGACAAGTTATTGTCTGAACAAGGAAAAAGTATTCCTGAAACTTTAAAAAATCATCAGGTTACCTGGGACACAACAAACCCAAAAAGGATTTATCTGAGAAAGTTGACATGCACCATTTGTAAGTCTTTTTGTACTGGTAATGAATTTGTATAAAAAACATTTGTCATAATTTAATAACTAATACTAGCGTAATAGAGTCTAGATAGAAATCTCTGTAATACAAGTCATCGTGACTTGTTGCACGTGAGACACCTTAGTCCCCCCGTGACCATAAAAGCTATAAAGTATTCGAAACTTCCTGAAATAAAAAAAATATAAATCAAATACAAACACGATAAAATAGTTTTATGTCAAATATGGAATAGTGGTCTCGTGGAGGACATGACTAACCACCTGAATCTCGTTCGTTGCTTTATTAACCTTTATTAATTAATTATAATTAATGTCGTTTTATTGAATATAATTGAATATCTAGTAATCTTGAATTGTAACCTGAAAATCGGTGAATCCCTGACACGTAAAAAGTCCTTATGCGTGAAGCACTTCTAAATGTAGCTAAAAATTTTGCTACCTGCGCCGTATAGAAATTATTGTCATATAATTAATAGACAGATAACAAGTCACACATAAGATTAAACAATCGTAAATACATGTGTATACCCACTATATAAACACCTAATACTGTATTAGTTATTAATCCTATGATGAAATCTATTAATTGCTATATTTTCTAATGAGCTTTAAGGAGTCATTGAAATTAATATTTTTTTAATTGAGATTTACTACTGGCTATCTGAGTGGCCTTAACATTTCTTAGAAGTGTAATAATCACCATAGAAATGATATTTCTTACTCTGAATTAATCATTGAACAGATAGCGGTAAGTTAATGTCCAGAAGATTGGTGGTGTATCTAGGCTTTTTTTTGCGGCAGGCTATGGAATGGTCACACCCTGCTAAATCCGTCTGGGGCGACAGAAGAAGCGGCGCACGACCCCATAGCCCCGCCCTGTATGTACCTCTCATCGCCGAGCGTGCGGGCCACCGGAACCCGGTCTTTGTCTTCAGTGGCGGTGTATCTAGGCTAAAAATATTACAGTTAAACGTTAGAGTAATTAAAAAAAAAACTAGAAATATTCTCAAATCTGTGCAAGAACTACAGAAGCAGATCTAATTTTAAACTAAATCCTTAAGGATTGTTCATAACATGTACTAACTCATAGTAACCATAATACTCTAACAACCACAAATATACTCGTCACTCGTTAGCAGTAGGTTCATAATAAAAACAATTAGTTTGTTCCATGTAAAAATATAACTTAGAGAAAGCACTAGTTGAATAAAGTGTTGTGTATTCATAACACGAGGACATGTGCCGTCGGAGTCGTTAAAAATAACAAACGAAATAACGATAACAAGACTAATAGGTAAATTCACGCCAGATGTGTAACTACTTCCACGTTGTATGAATAAATCAACATATTTAATTTATTAAAGCAAGTATATGTATTAATTAACGGCCGACTGTTTGTAATCATCATTCAGTGTTCCATTATGTGAGTTGTGACACTATTCATAAACTTTATAGAATTAGTTTGTTCATTCATATTAATGGAAAAACAATACGCTGTACTGTGTGCACAATCATTCATTTGATTGAGGTGTAAGGTTTTAGAGCGGGTGGCTAACCGATCGATCTCGATCGACTGGTCGATCATAGCTGTTATATCCCTGGACTAGGGATCGGCAACTTTTTGAGTCGGAAGAGCCAAAAATTTGAATTTACAAAAGTTTAAAGTTTTTAAAGAGCCACATTTTTTTTTGCCAATGATAATATAATTGTGGCTAATCCTTGTTAATCAATTCAGAACCATTTTATAAATGTTTACTTTATAAAATATTTTTTTGCGTATAGAAATAAAGAGTCGCAACTTCACATCCAAAGAGCCGCAAGTTGCCGACCTCTGGACTAGTCGATCACGGCAGGACTCAAAAAATATAAAGACTGCGTAAATTAATCACTAATTGCTATGCATATCACCTTTGAAATCTTTTAATTGCCATTTTATGATACCTAGTACAAAAATATAAAAATAGAGTTACTGTGTGGAAGAGAGGTTGTCCTCTCTTCCACACAGTAACTCTATTTTTATTGAAAATGTAATTTAGTAGTAGTAAGTTTGGGGTAATTGGTAGATGACACAGGGTTCCATAAATTAAGTTAAGTAGATTTTGGAGCTTATCAAATTGGCCACCCGTGTTATAGAGGTGTGATAAAGTTGCACAGCTTGCATCACTGAAAGTATCTACGGTGTCAGTTTTGCCAAGAACTCTCTGAAAAGGTAGTTCGCTTGACGTCGAACAAAAGATACTTGTTCAGCTCGTAATTTCTTCTTATTAATGATATCCCTGATTATGCATTATATTATTAGAACTTCGATATTTTCTTATTTTTTCTGTGTAACATTGAGATGTTAGTTTCAATATGAATAGTTAGCCTCTGTTAGAGGGTTTACCTCGATTTCTGATATACTTAGTCCCACATAACATGAGTCAGATGTGTTTTCGTGGTACAGTTCCAAACGTTATGCTTTCCCTAATCAGTATTAGTTGTTGGGTTTTTGACTGAATACTTGTATTGAACTTGTATTACTACTTTGAATGACTATTACATAGACTTTCCCACAGGGATGCCTTGACTTCGGGGCAGTTCGGGGACCCGGACAGATCCCTGCAGATGTTTCGCTAACAAAGCGCTGCAATATCACCCTCAAGTAGTTAACTGAACTAGAATAACAATAGAGGAATGATCGGGCGCAGGTGTCCACACCTGTACCCGCACCGCCAGTGTATAGGTTCTCCTCTCTGGCCCACTTTATGGCGTTTATTTTTGTGGTATATTTGCCATATAAAAGGTATCGTAATCCAAATCGGCAATCGAGCGGTTTCAGTCGGCAGACGAATGCTAATCAATAGTAGTAAATAATGTTATAATAGTACTAAATAATAAATAATAGTTTAATATCGAGCTTAGCTTCTAATACAGGAATATATATGACTTTGACATTGTATGTAAGTCGATTTTATATTAAAGGACCATGTTCTTGTGCAAAATCGCGTGACGTACTAAGAATATAGAGTAACCAGCCGTGAAGCCTTTCCAGTCGAGAGCAAATGTCAAGTGTCTATTTCGGTCTACACGATAAAATAACTGATATTAATCTTAATCAAGAGGATTGAACCTATTAAGGTACGCAAATAGATGCGTAGATATAGTACGTAAAGATATATAGTAGATAGGTACATAAAACGCTCCTTTCGTGATTTTTAAAGGCACAAAACAGTATATAGATTTTTTCTTTGAAGGTCTTTCTTTACAAGCATCAATAATAATTGACACAAATAATACCTAGTTACACTCTGCAACGTTATTTGGAAAGATTAGAACACTATCTTTCGATTAGAATAATTGATCTACATGGCGATCAAATCATCCGAGAGTGTCGTAAGCCAGCCACCGATGACAAAGATCGGGTACCGGTGGCCCGCTCGCACGGCGAAGAGAGGTGTTTGCAGGATGGGTCTATGGGGTTGCGCGCCGCCTCTTCCGTCGCCCCGGGCTGATTTGCCGGGGCGCGACCACATCCACGGTCCCACCTTGCGAAAAAAAAAAAGAAAAAGGGTGTCGTAAGCCAACTAAAACTCTACATCTACTACACTTTGTCCCGTATTCTTCTTTCATCCGGTTTGTAGAGCGAAAACATGCTGAGCCGACCTTATGTAAATTGGAATGATGGAAGAATAAATTACTAAATAGAGATAATTACAGGGCCAGATCTATCATATGGCTTTCAAGGCTTTAGCGTAGGGCCCTATGGATTCAAGGGGCCCCCAAAGAAAGTGCAAAAAGTTTGTTTCATAATTTGTCAATATATTTACGGTTTTATTTAATAAACGCTAAGGCATACTATATTATAATATAAATCAAATATGTTTAAGTCTTACTTTTTCCTATATTAGTAATTAGGTGGGCACCTAAGTAGTATTAGCCTAGGGACCCCTAAACTCAAGGTCCGGTCCTGGATAATTAATAAAAAGAGAATAATATTTTACATAATGTAGACTATTTTAGGAATATATAGTGTAAAAAATAGATTTTATCCTTAACGATGTTTCAATTTATTAATTTCATCTTTTCAATTTGAATTGTTTACCTTGTTAATACGATTTTGATAAATTGAACATAGAAGCGCTTTTAAACTAAACAGGTAGAGGTACTATAGGTAATCGCGCCATATTTGATCGTAATATTTCTTTTGCATATTTAAAATTTCAAGGATAACAGGTTATCTGAGTTGTTTTAGCGATTTCACGAACGTTCAGTTAATGTCAACCACAACCGGTATCATTAAGCGGTCATCTATCCATAAGCTGACTGTGGCAAGCTTATTCAATAAAACGTTAGTTTCATCATCATCTCAGCCCATATATATGTCCCATTGTTGGACTCGGGCCTCCTCCATAATGGAAGGGTAATTGACCTACTATACCACGCTGGTCCGACGTGCTAATATAGGTTTTTGTTTCGAGCTTTCCTTCTCTCGCATAGATGTTATATGCATTTTATATCCCTTAGTCGTCTCGTACAATCACCCACGGGTAAGATAGAGGGTGATGAATTGAATTCTTACTCCGTCACCACACGGACGTATTAAAAACGTTAGTTTACGTCTATGTTAACAAAATATCTGACATTTCAGTTTTAATATTTGTTTTTTTTTTTGTGGACTATCGTGTGATTGGATAGCAACAGGATAGTGCGCAGCTTAATAAGCTCTCGGGTATACGCTGACCCGACTATTGAATGGATCGTGTACAACATAAATATTGAATTTCTCCACAGTTTCACACTCGTTAAATCTCATATTGGCATCTTATTGATACACCAAAGGATGCTCTTTTACTGTCATGACTTTATTTCATATTTATTTAGAGGCTATTGAAAGACAGTGCATTGCCGCTATAGGTTTGCGTTTGAAGAAGTTCAGCACATCAATGTTCACTATGGATGGATGAGCCTCTCAAAGGGGGCAATACAGTAAACGCTACGCTTGAAAGGTGAATTGGCAATGGCAGTTAGTTTTAGAAGTTTCTCAGGAAATTGCTACTGCCCAACGATTTCTGATATTTACGCGAGTGTTACACATTTGAAATAAATTGCCGACGTTTCGAACACTTTACAGCGTTTATGGTCGTGGGAGAAGACAGTCCTCCCGTGACTATGAACGCTGTAATTATACGAAACGTCAGAAAATTAAAAAACAAATACAAACGCGATAGAATCCGTAAAAATAAATGCTCCTGCCTATTATCCTGGCGTTTCCTTAGTCAGTTTTTACCAAATTTAGGGGAAAGTTTAGATGAGGTGAAACATTATGTATTTACTGATAATTAAAATTAAACAGATTATTTTAGTTGTGATTTCTGAGATTAGCACGCTCTTATAAATAAATTTTACTAATTCCACGTGTATTTCACACAATATTACTCAGGTCATTTAATCATCAATAAAATTATATTGTATAGTAAGTTTTTAAAACATATTTAAAAGATAATATTAGTTATTGCACCAGTACATATTATAGGAGTTCCTATCACAGAATAATAAGACCTGAACATGAGATAACGTAATTAATTAATTTTTCATTTTTTTTTTAAATACAATTACGTTGTTTGATTACTTTATTCAAAATACTAAAGGGTGTAAAGTATTAACAGCAATTTGAGTAATTGTATATTCGTTACAAAAAAAAAGCTCTTAAATTTAATGAGTACCATTCATTTAAAAGAAAAACACATAAATTGAATTATAGCAAGTTTTACCACCGGGTATATGACACAGGTAGTTTATTTTTTTGTTTCATTTACAGAACGATAAATGTATGCGCATACATACATACATACATATCATCACGCCATATCCCTTGCAGGGTAGGCAGAGAGAACAGAGTGCCAAAGAACTCTATCTCTGCATACTTCACTCGCTTCCTCAACATTCATAATTCTCTTCGTACACGCTCGCCGGGTTCGGAGACTCTTGACACCACCTTCCTTCAGTACCTGACCGATCCGATATGCGCATAATAATATTGATATATAAAATATAAGTGAGAGATTACGTAGTTTTTGCAGGAATAACACGTGGGTGAATAATAAATATAATTATTTCCTTTTTCAAATTATAAAAGTACTTATACCTAATGTTTAAGGTGGCCAGCTGTAGGTATATTAAGATCATTCATATATGTATATATTACACGACTTAAGTGAATTGTTAGTTTTTGACCAATAGTTAGTGTTTTAAGTGAAAGATATGGATACATTTTTAATTAACATGTTTTAGTGATTTAAATTATAAAACAATTTAGTAATGTCAAATCATCATCATTCTCCTATTCTTATCCCAATTACTTGGAGTCTATACAATATGTATTCCTCTTTCATAGTACATATTGTTAAAGTTATTGGCAATAGTTGTATGACCGGCCGCCTGCCAGACGTCAACTCTCCTTGGGAATGTAATTGTTGACCAAACGGCATCAGATGGAGTTGGCCCAGGTCGTTATAAGGCTCTTAGTCGTCTTTTATAACATCCACGAGCAAAGTAATGATTGGTAGTATTCGTCGCCGCTACCACACAGCTTGTCAAAAAATAATAATAATTTAAATAGTCTTAACTTTAAGTTTTAACTACCATCTTAACATTAGCCCAACAAAGCATTAGAAATATTTCGTCATTACTAATAGGTCAATTTGCTAATATTAATATTTATGGTTAAGCACCCCGACTAGAAATTTTTTCGTCTTCCTTAGCAGGACCGGACCGGGCATGCCCGATCTGGACCAGATAAGGTATGTAACGCAGAAGATATATCTGGACCCGATCAGGAAAACCTTATCGGGTCCAGATCAGGCATTCCTGATCGGGTCCAGATCAGGCATTCCTGATCGGGTCCAGATCAGGCATTCCTGATCGGGTCCAGATCAAGCATTCCTGATCAGGTCTGGATGAAATTTTACTGATCGGAACCAAATCAATCATCTGCGTTATATATCTTGCCTGATCCAAAACGAGTATGCCCAGTCCAGTCCTTTTAAAAACTATGAATATCTTAAAGAACATGTTTAATAGGTAAAAATATAAATTAATATATGACGTAGGCACCGAATGCAGTGCTTATCATAGAGTCCCAGTAAGCCGTTCCGATTATGGCGCAATCACCAGATGCTAACGACTGCAACTGTCGCGGGTCGCCTGAATTTCTCATTCATGACCTGATCGATCTGTTTTAATCTGATTCGATTTTTTTTTTGTGTATCTTAGTTGTTAGCCTCAGATGGCTATGACAACTTTACCCGGACTGTGGTCTGATTCGATAACAACTAATTTAATATTAGGCTATCTCATTACGCTTCGGAGAATCTTAACACCGCGATTCAAATAATGACGTCATTTTACTAACGCCATCTATTTATTATGACCCAAAACATTAAATGTTAGAATGGTTGTTACAATATAATATTACTATCTATCTATGTTTTCAAATGTTAGGTACATTTATATATCTATATATATTATTTATTTTTGTTTTTTACTTTAAATATAAAAACCGGAGGTGTCAAGGGACACCCGGATGGAACGAAGTTCTATTTTAATTATATAATTTTTTTCTGCCTTAAGCGATTTTTATCGTTATATTTTAGCCAATTTGCAAAATATCTTTATAAATTATAGCCTATGTGTTATTCTGATGTGCAAGCTATATTACTATAAATTTCATCAAAATCCATTCAGTAGTTTTTACGTGAAAGAGCAACAAACATGTTCACATCCATACATTATTACAAACTTTCACGTTTATAATATTAATAATAGGATATACAATTCCACTAGACTACCAAAACTTTTCGGCCCCGAGCTCGAACGCGAGCCGGCCACGCGGCCCGGTCACGGGCGAAAATAATTTCGTTGCGCATTATTTTGATTTTGCTATATCTCTTAAGGTATTGATTTAATTTGCATGGTCTGAAGGAAAAAAAATATCTTCATGAAATGCTCAAGCCAACTAATGTATTTAAAATGATAAGGATTAATACAGTATTTGTGTAAATAGCTTTTCAATTACCGTTTTATAATAGAACATTTTATAAAGTATTAAAATGGATATAGTATGTTATCCTTAAGAGATAGATATATACCATCGCGGACTTTTTTGTAGGCCTTTTTAAGCTGTATAATACTGTAGTACTTTATTTTGATCTATTTCGTAGGGTTCAGCCAGCGTTTGCAATGTAAGCGCAAAATAATGTGTTTATTTACGACATCACATTAGAAACCTCTAAAATTATCAGTGTTTCTCTAGTACATTATGCATATATTATACATATAAACCTTCCTCTTGAATCACTCTATCTATAAAAAAAATTGTCGCGACACCACACTGTTCAATGCGAAATAGAAATGAAAATATCTGGCTTGCTTTCTATAAGAGAACCGACGAGCGACGCCGCACAGCTTACAATAGCTTACTATAGCAAAAAGTGTCGTGACAACTTTTCGTAAGAATTTTTTCCGTCTAGCCCCCTTTCACAACGCGCGATAAGGAACTTCGTTCCAATTACTTTTATATTATTAATTAAACATTATTATTATCTATTATTAAATACATATGATTAATTAAAGATTTCAGATTAATCTCCTCTGATGAAAATACAATTTCGCCGTGGCATAAATATGACAATCATGTCACTTTTTTGAATTTTGATTGATATTTTTTTTGTGTTATGAAAACTGTTTCTGGTTCTGATATACTACAAGCCTTACTATATACTTGATGATATTTCACATCAGGCTATCCTTATTTGGTCCTGATCTGGTCCTGATCCGGTATGCCTTACCATACTTGATGTTATTTCACATCAGGCTATCCTGATCAGGACCAGACCTGGTCCTGATAGGGTTTGCCGGATCCGGCATGCCTCATTCTGTCCTGATCGGGTCTTGATCCGATATGCCTTACCATACTTGATGATATTACACATCAGGCTATCCTTATTTGGTCCTGACCTGGTCCTGATCCGGTATGCCTTACCATACTTGATGATATTACACATCAGGCTATCCTTATTTGGTCCTGACCTGGTCCTGATCCGATATGCCTTACCATACTTAATGATATTTCACATCAGGCTATCCTTATTTGGTCCTGATCTGGTCCTGATCCGGTATGCCTTACCATACTTAATGATATTTCACATCAGGCTATCCTTATTTGGTCCTGATCTGGTCCTGATCCGGTATGCCTTACCATACTTAATGATATTTCACATCAGGCTATCCTTATTTGGTCCTGATCTGGTCCTGATCCGGTATGCCTTACCATACTTAATGATATTTCACATCAGGCTATCCTTATTTGGTCCTGATCTGGTCCTGATCCGGTATGCCTTACCATACTTGATGTTATTTCACATCAGGCTATCCTGATCAGGACCAGACCTGGTCCTGATCGGGTTTGCCGGATCCGGCATGCCTCATTCTATCCTGATCGGGTCCAGATACATGATCTGGTTGAACCATACTTTATTTCTAGTCGGGACATGGCGTGATGGTATGTATGTATGTCTATGTATGGTTACTATCCGCTATAATCATGGTGATAATGATGGTGGTCACTACCCGCCTTCTATTTGTTGTCATTTTACGTTTTATTTTCTATAACAGGCTGTATTTATAAGGAAATTATTTTAAAATTAGACTTATAATTACTTAGATTAGCGCGTTGAAACAAACTTTACTTTTATAAGAGGTTGTTATAACAATTATTTAATATTATA
The DNA here is from genome assembly GCA_905163515.2 of Lymantria monacha. Lineage (NCBI taxonomy): Eukaryota > Metazoa > Arthropoda > Insecta > Lepidoptera > Erebidae > Lymantria > Lymantria monacha. Next base: position 17,003,010 of record LR991094.1, on the reverse strand, counting down.
TCAAAGAATAGTTAATTAGATGTTTCCTAGTTTCCTAAGCAACATTAAGAGAAGTTATAATATTACAAAAAATATATTTTGATTCTTGGATCAGAATGTTTTTAATGCGAGTACAATAACAATTCAGTAAAAACACTATGATCTAAGAAATAATAATATAATAGAAACAGCTCGTTAGGCCGATTAAATATTCACAATATTTTTTAAAAATGAGCCCAATAAAATAACAAGCTTTATAAAATAATATAAGCATAAGCCCGTATCGATTGTATACTTGCAAACGTCGATGTGTTTTCAATATTTTAAAATATTGAGTAAGCCTTTTCAGCGTAAGCGAAACATATTTCAATGAATGTTAGATATTGGAAATTCATTCTCGTCGTTCTGAAGTCAGTACAGTTCAATGTCGAAGTAAATTGGATATTAGATTTCATATGGCTATAGTACAATTGATTTAAATAATCTGAATGACATACTCTTATTATATTTGTAACATTTGGCCAAATATGACGATGCAAATACGAGTGTTATAGTTACGTGAGTTGGTTTATGGTTTTATATTTCAATATGTATATAGGAAAACTATAACAGTGTCCTCGTTTTACTGAACATGAAATAATTCTCAGGACGTGTATATAGTTATTTTACGCGATGCCAGGAGTCATCGTCGCCGTTGTGTCTTTATTCTGTTTCTCATATATGCTTTTGAAATTTCAATATTAATGTTTATAATGAGTTACGAATTAAGTAACTATAGTTATTAATTAGCCCCTCTTTAAGCATTTTCTGTGGTGTAATCGTAGTGATAAATTAAGAAGGGTCATTCATTAGCAATAAGGTCACTATATTCATTTTGACGACGTAAGAGAGCGAGTAGGTATGAAAGAGAGTATTGGTGTAAAGATGCGAAAGGGAATGCTCCGATGGTTCGGACATGTGGAAAGAATGCCGAACGAACGCCTGGTTAAGAAGATATACAATGCGAAAGTGGAAGGATGTAGGTACCGAGGGAGACCGAGACTAACCTACCTAGACCAGATCGGTCATGTACTGAAGGAAGGTGGAGTCAAGAGTCTCCGAAACCGGCGAGCGTGTATGAAGAGAATTATGAATGTTGAGGAAGCGAGTGAAGTATGCAGAGATAGAGTTCTCTGGCACTCTGTTCTCTCTGCCTACCCTGCAAGGGATATGGCGTGATGATATGTATGTATGTATGTATGTTCATTTTGTTGTGATACTAGCTTCTGCCCGCGGCTTCGCCCCCGTAAAAGGTTACTTTCCTAAAGTTTTTGATCCCCTATTTTTATTTTTGACCGTCGGTAATACAGTGCAACGGTATTACAATACTCAGGGTTGGAACTTCATTACTGGACTGCTAGATGGCGTTGAAGAAGCTAGATTTTGAGATTTTTTGACAAACAATTTTTGTTATTTTTCATATAAAAATTTTGATTTTTTTTTTAATAAAAAGTATCCTATGTTACTTTTAATACCTCCAAGAATATGTGTACAATATTTCATGATGATCGGTTGAGTAGTTTTAGCGTGAAAGTTTAACAAACAAACTTACATTCACATTTATATATTAGTAGGGATATGTCTCACGGTTAAGTGTTTATAGAATATTTAAGATAATCTTTTTATGACTGTAAACTGGATGCAATCCGTTTAGTCACAGTAGTTATATATTTTTTTTTAAATTTGTCTAATGTCTAAAATAGTACACTCAAAAATAAAGCAAAACATGAGAAATTATATTTTGTTTAATATTTTTCTCCTAAAAGCTTTGGATTTGTATCAAATGATAAATATATTTGTGTTTCAAAAATATCTATAGCAACAGAGTATGGAATTGGATTGGTCCACTCGGTTATTTTTATATAAATATGTATAATTGCAGTACAGCAGAATGAAAGCTTATAACGCCATAGCAAACACTCCCGGTTTTTTAATATTTGAACTGGGCCTTTACGGGTACTTAATCCCTGAATGAGTAACATGGCGTATTTCAGGATGACCTAACTATGCACTAGGTAGTGGTTCCGTAGATGGCCTGTAGTAAACGCTAGAAAGTCGAAATCACTGGTCAAACTACTGAATATAAATATTCACGGGGTCAGTTGTAGAGTCTAATATTGCTCTCCAGGAGGAGGATGCACCTCCTCCTGAAGCATGATTTAAGAATTATACATGCATTATTGTTATTAGATGCATGATTCGCTATCGCGTTTTGCATAACTCAACTCATTTCATCTATTCCCATTTACAATATTAACATAAAGTTCAATGCACTATAAAATTTTTTAACAATATTTTATCAATCCGAGCATAAAATTGATTTCAAATTCATTTTTGATTTGGCGGCAATTAATATATCGCAATGAAATATTAATAATTACACTAAAATGAAACTGTGAAGTTAATAAACATCATGATTATTTCGCTTATATCCACTCCTTGGGGTAGACACAATATGTATTGTACATATTGCAAAAGTTTTGTCAATAGTTTTACGACCGACCACGTACCTGATTACACAACCTTCTAAAGTAATTTTTGACCAGATGATATGTGATGGAACTCAATCTCCTCCATCTCCACGGCCAAAGATATCTTTTACGCGACAGTTACGGGTAATATAAGGGTTGGTAGTATTCATAGCCGCCACATAATAAAGTTAATAGATATTGATGTTAATAAAACGGTTATCTTGTATTAGTTTCTATTCATCCATCCATCAGTCTTTCAACGTACTGTGTTCGACATAGTCCTGTACGATCTTCAGATTACAGTTCCATACGACTTTTTAGTATTTAGTTGACTACTGTAATGTGCTATTTCTTCGTCGTATGACGATTACATCCCATCTTCTAGAGATTACCGTATTCTGGATTTTACCTAGTCGAAAAATGTGCCTATACGTAAGATGCTGAGATACTTTAAGCATAGTTATGAGATCAATATAATAGTCTCCGGTATTGATATTAACATACCTTCTTATGTAGTTAGGTTGCTTCTTAGCAATTCGGATCAATATATTAGATAACCGTACGCATGCTATTGGATGCAGTTGGGAATTTTCGTAAATAAATTCTAAGTAATGTTAGCAAAGCACGAGGTTTGGATGTCTTTTGGTAGACTACAAGATATGTAACAAGATTTGATGGTGCCAGATAACAAGGCCTTTGCCATTACAGGGACTTTTACAATTTCACAAGCAGCTTTAAAAACTTTCCGTGTGGTGGCGGAGAAAGAATACCATATATCAACCTGTCTGTTTACTGTGGGTGTCGTAAAATATGACTAAGAGTGACATTCATGCAAACTCTATATAAATTAATAAATTCATACAAAATCCACACAAGAGAAGGAAAATTTGAAATAAATCCCTATACCTATCAATACGTTTGACCAACGTGGTATAGCAGGTTAATGTCTCTGCCATTGTAGAGACGGCTCGAGTCCAACAGTGGGACATATATTAGCTGAGCTAATGACTACAGTTTTAAAGCAAAATTTGGATGTAATTTGTAATTTTCCTCTGTAAATTGCTTTAAGATTAAAGGTTTTAAGCGTTTAAAATACCACATTTAATTCGACTAAGCCTATAAACGTTGTTTTGTTATTGATGAAAGCGGCTTGTAAATGATATTAAAGAGGTTCCAGTAAAAGAATTTAATCGTGATTTTCTTTTATTATATATAAAATTCCGTGTGGTGACGAAATAAGAATACAATTCACCACCCTCTTTCTTACCCGTGGGTGATAAGAGACGACTAACGGATATAAACCGCATATAACATCTATGCGAGAGATAGAAAACTCGAAACAAAACCCTATAGCAACACGCCTGACCAGCGTGACATAGGTCATTTCCCTCCTATTATAGAGGAGGCTCGAGCCCAACAGTGGGACATATATGAGCTGAGATGATGACGATGATGATATATATAAAGTTCTTTTAATATTCGAATTTATCTAAATATTTATTGCTTTGAAAATGATTGTAAACTACAAATAAACAACTTTATTTATAAATTAACGCTCACTTTTTAATGGAATTATATGATCATTAAGACTTATTGTATTGATTTAAACTGTTAATGAGTTTAGAATTAATATACACAATTAACGATTTTCTTGCGATAAACGGCTACATTTTGCCTATTTGCCACATGAAAATAATGGTGAGAGCAACTAAAATAAAATAAATTTTTAAGTTTTCTTTTAGCCTGATAAATAAAAAATAATTTGAAATGTTATTATTTATGTAAATATTACCTACCTACGGAATTGTTAATTATAATTTACACTATCTTTGTTGAACATTTTGTTAAACATCACAAATTAATGATATAATTAACGATAATCACAATACGATTAAAACTCCTTTATTACCACGTATTCCATTACTAGCAAAATCTTTTCCTAACAGTATTAAACACCAAACAGGATAAAAGATTCGCGGTAAATTGTCGACGAGAAACCACGTGCGACTCAATCGGGTTACTAAGGTCTAACTGCGCGGTGTGGCTGCGCGGTTACCCTTAAAGTAGATACCCTCTTATTAATAACCAACCCGACCTCTTAAACAAAGGATCTCAAATCAATTAGGGTCAAACCAGTAGCCTTATCATTAAGGCCAAGTCCAGCGCTAGTATACAAAATGCATTCAGTAATCGACAACACTTTTGAAACAATCCAAATTACGTTTATGCTTCGACACTGGCATATGACGCGGCAAAAGAAGAAAAACGCGCAATATGCGCTAAAAAGAGACAGGACTATATGTATTAGCTGTTCGTCAGAGTAAGACAGCATCAGACATTTTGTAAGCTGATAACCAGAGGCAGCGAACAGAGCGAGGGGAACCATATTCTCGCGCGACTCTGCATGAATGTAATGAATTAAAATTCAATGGCATACAAGTAAGACTATGTGTGAGTGTGAATTACTTTAAACATAAAAGCTCTCTGTGTTCGTAATTTGTATGAGATTTTAATTCGCCTCATTGTTTTGTTTCCATCGAATATTAAACCAATTAGAAAATTAAATTAGATATTAAATATTGACTTGGGTTTAATTATACCAAAAATGAATTATGATTTATGACCTTTAAGTTAAAGTACAAATGCATAGATAGCAAATATTTTGTACATTATTATAAAATCATTTAGATCTATTATCCTTGTACAAACTGATGAACATGTGATTTTATACACGGCGGCAGTCTACCGCATCCCTATTGATTTTAAGAATACTTTCTTACATTATAATACATGCACTATACATAGAGCTTCTCTCATCCTAAAAGGATAATAAAACACTATATGATAAATGTAGAACCACATTAACAAAAGCAATTTAAAAGCATTGTTAACTGCACATAAATTGCAAAGTGGAGCAGGGCGCACATTATCGTTAACAAAAATTTGCCGGTGAATTTTACCTATACATCCATGGAAATGCAATCCATCATTGGAAGTTCGCGTATCCACGGCCGCGGCACGCACACAGGAGCGCTAGAGCGCACACTCGCGCACCGCACCTCCTCACGCGAAGGGAAAATCTTCACACACGACACAGATAAACATGTCAACTGCTAGACATTGTTACCCTAAAGTCCTTTCACGTTTATCACCACAAAATCACCATTACACACTTATAATAACACAAACAGCATAGCTGAACACAGAAACACTAGATTATTTTGCAATATCACTCGCGTTCAAGTCACGAAGCCGACGGTTTCGACAAAAATACGCGTAGATATCGTAGTGTCGATTCGGCGACTGTTCCCCCGCCCTGTTCTAGAGGCGAATGGTGCCGCCATATTGAATCTCCTTACATCGCTGCACAGTAGAGCATCTAGTGGCAATTCTTGGAACAAATTTGTGAGCTCTTGTACCACCGTAAACTGAAAATAATAGGTTTTTTTTTACTTGTGGATGATATAAAACATATTTAAAGTACTGTATTTATTACACTGATAATATAAAATCAGCTATATACATGAATGCTAAGAATAAGATACGGTCGTCATGTTAGCCGGCTTTAAACTTTATTGAACACAAAATGCAGATGTTGAATTAAACTCCGTAATGTCTGCGTTAGCCACCAGAGTGCGCTGACAAGGTCAGAATAATATACAATCACGTTATAATATCAACATTCATGTTTATGTAGGTAAGTATTATTATATGGTACGCTTTGAAGTCGAAGGGTTTATGTAATCGAAGCGTTTGTAACCATCCTATTATTTCTACCGGAATTTAATCACCAGGGCTCTTAAACATATATTGCTATAATAAGCTCTACATAGATTTAATTTATTTTTCTAATATTGTTGGTATTATATTTTAATGTTTTTTAGAATTAAGTAATTTGTTTATATTGTTTGCATAATTGTTAGTCATATGAAGTAAAACATTTTAGGTAATATTCTATACCAACATGTCTGCAGACATGGTATAGTAGGTACTAATGGATAAGCTTTTCACCCAATACTGAGGTATATGTGTATGAAATTCTTATTCAATAAATATTTGAAACTTTATAATGTTTAAAACATAACAAAATAATATTTGAAACATAAAAAATGTTAATTAAATAAAATATTTCTATCTTCCTGCCTCTACATGATATCACGATTGATCTCGTCACAGTTAATTAATATATATTTTTTGGATACATTTTTATTTATCCTGATGATCGCTACTGATTTTTGTTATCAAACTCACAACTCTTTAAAACATATTTATTTATGAAAACTTCCTCTAATACAAGAATTTTCTCCAAGTTCAATTGAAATTCATAAACGTTTTCTTCTATTTTTCTCATATTTAAATTAAGATAGGTTATCTTATTTTTCATTTACGGTATTTTTCTCAATTATCTATTTGGTAAAACGAGTTTTAATAAAAAAATTAAGGGAATAAAACGTGTAAATATTGTATATTTTTTTACTGAGAGGTCATATTAAGAGTATGCGTAATCGTAGAGTATGCATGAAGACTGTTATGAGTGTGAATGAAGCGATGGAAGTATGCCAGGATCGTGGTTTGTGGCAATCCGTAGTCTCTGCCTACCCCTCTGGGAAACAGGCGTGAAGCTATGTATGTATGTATTTTTTTACTATTCACTAGTCAAGCTATTTATGAACGTTATAATAGCGATAAAGGTAAATCGATTCAAGTGCATTAAAGTTTACAAAACTCATTTCATTTAATTATATTAACGTAATAGAAAAAAAAAAACATTTAGCTTTATGATCTCTGTTCGTCTACATCGATATGTTTTCTTGAGAATATGAAATCATTGGTTATAAGTTGTTACAGCAACATCGACCCACATGCTCGCTATTATGGCTTATGGCTCACGATGTGTTTTATGTTTCTAGAGTGATAAAATACTTGACGCCAGCCTCCTTTAACCACAATGTTGGTGTAAAATGTTCTGTTTACATAAATATGAAACAATATATAGTATTTACTTATTTTCGTAAGAGAATACGCTTACATAAAGTATAAGTTTGCTACATTTTTTATTTCCTCTCTTCAAATATAAATCTAGATATTAACCGTTCAAAATACCTAACTCCCGAGTGAAGTCCCAATGCACTTTGTGACGTCACTATGTGGTAGGCATTGCTGTAGTTAGCCTCGGTCCGTTCAACCACAGACTGAGCTAGGTTGGCTTAAGGTATTCACTAAGTTAACGTCGCTACGGCTCCTCGTATAATTTCGTAAAAAGTGGCGTTCACAGCCTGTTACTATATGAACTCATAAACGTTACAATTAACTTTAAGTTTGGTGTCAGGTATATCAATGAATAGTGAATAAGCTATGTTATGCGTAAGCGCTTAAAGAAGTTATAATTGACTGCTATATAACGTTTTTGCCATACGTATTATCGAAAACAATCTTAACACTCACACCCCTTAAGCTCTGTTATACCCGCGATGCTGTACTGCCTCGCTTCACGTAGTTGTACATCCTCATCTTTATTGGCTTATTAGCCAATTTTTTCTTATGTCGTACGCTTTGCATAGGAGAGATGTAAAAATTTTTCATCTCCTGTTCATTTTTCTCATTAAATTTATCATGAGTTCTAAGATAATTAAAAGCGTTTCCCTGGACTTCCTAAGGGTTAAAACCTCATTATCGTTTATGGATTATTGTGGCTTCAGATTACAGTATACAGCAGTTACATTAGTGTAACACTGAGGTGGGATAATATTGGCATAAGCTAAAGTCTTAGCTTATGCCAATATTATTTTCTAAAAAAAAAAAAATACCCAGAGACCATAGTTAAGTATAGTTTTAATAATTTCTATTAATTTAAATAAGGCATGATAAGGTAAAACTGATATAATATTCACAAATCTTCTTCATTAATAATTACAATATTTACTTTATTTACGCGACGGCTTAAGCACGAAATTATTACGAAGAGTTTATAGCGTTTATTTATTAGTGAACGAAGCTTGAGTTTTCTGTTACAGAAAATTATGTGAACGTTTAGGTGCCTTTTTAGTACTATCACTTTAATATATTATAAGGTGATATGAGTTATAAAATAATATAACAATAGTCAATTATTTTTTCTTTCATAAAGAGATATGTGTTTAGATATCCTTATATGTAAGAGTTATAAAAAAGTATATTTCTATCTACCTATTAATCAATCAGCACATCACTGTTAATTGGTAGAAGTGGGCAGGGATCTAGTAGTGGGTAGCAACAATTTCAATAGTGGTAGGCCCACACTGTTGACAGTTTTCTGTCTACAGCCGCGGGCCAGTCCTTCCGAGGTAGTACCACACTCTCGCAGAAAATTGACACCTGAGAATTGGCAATGTGCCGTTGCGCTTCGTTTGGTGAGCGAGAGAGCCGGCAGTTCAACTTTCTTGGTGAGTTTGGGTTTTTCATTGGTGATAGGAAGGCCTAATTGTACCACTGGTATTGCAAAAGTCCATGGGCGGCAGTACTTACCATCAGGCGTACTGCTTGCTCGTGCACGCATCGCCACCATCAGTAATATTAATTAGGTGCTAATCATAATTATATTTGTCAGTGCGTTGAATGTTCAAATATATACAAGCGAGAAATTAAGTTCTATCACTTTTTCTGTCATAGTTTAGTGTATCCAAAGCTGCATGCTGCTGTATGCTTTAACCAGTCTACAAAAGATCCACACACTATTATTAATGTTTAAACTTGCAATCACTTTTATATTAGTTTACATTAATTAAATTTTTTATTATATACTATTTCGATAATGTTGAGAAAGTTTTAATATTATTTCATTAAATATATTATTTCATTATTTAATAGTGGTAGGACCACGCTGTTGATAGTTCACAGTTTACAGCCACGGGCCGGTCTATCCGGGGTAGTACCACACTCTCGCAGAAGATCGACGTCTGAGTAATGGCCATGTGCTATTTCGTTCGGTGAGCGAGAGCGCCGGAAGCCCAACTGGGTGGGTTTGGTGATCTTTTTTTTTTGGTAGGCAGCGGCCTAAGCTGACCACCGAAGACAAAGATCGGGTACCGGTGGTCCGCTCGCACGGCGAAGAGAGAGGATTTTACGGTGGGTCTATGGGGTCACGCGCCGCCTTCTCCGTCACCCCGGACCGATTTGGCGGGGCGAGACGCACCCATAGCCCACAAATAAAAAAAAATAAAAAAAATAAAAAAAAAAGGCAGCGGCCTAAGCTATACTCTTAGTATTGCAAAGGTTCATGGACGGCAGTGACACTTACCATCAGGTGTGCTGTTTGCTCGTTTGCCACCGTAAGCAATAAAAAAAAATTAAAAAAAAACTTGCAACCTAAGTTATTAGAATTTTTGTTGCCTTGTGTTTAAGTATTATATAACACAAATATCAAGGAAAACCTTCGAATAAAGTAAGCAGTTTAACAGTGACACAGCAGACTTTCATGTCGGCCTATACTTTTTTTTAAATTATATTTGATATCACGTACATCGTATTTCTATGCCCGTGTGCTAATACAAACTGTTCCTTCTTTTCACCCTTTACTTTCTTCCCTGTGCGCCGTAAGAATTGCATAAGAAATCACTAGGAAAGTGATCACAAAAGAAGAATAAAATGGATCACCAGCACTTACATAATAAAACCTATTAATTGATAACTAGAATTAATTTAAACAGTGGTCGCCTGCATTGCAAACATCACAATTATAGTACAATATCTCTTAGGGAAAACCTATGTACCAGGCTGGATACCAAGGTCAAGAATGCGATGGCTTATTACTCATTATGGAGGAAAGGAATACGGTGGCTTATGGAGTCGCACGCCACCCTTTCGTCGCCCGTTGACATTGCCTACTACAAAACAAAAACGGGACACCTATGTCCAACAGATGACGTTGATATGCTGGTGAATGAATGGAACTAATTTTTTTTAGTCTAAAAGATATACGCGAATAAAGAATGTATAGCATTCTTAACACAATAGCTAAGAGTGACAGTACTTGCCGTCTGTTGATAGATGGTTGATGAAACACCTATGTGCACTACACCATATCTAAAAAAGCATTTGATTATCTTATTATTTACAGTTTACTTATTCAGTATTATCTGTGTCACATTTATACGCAGAAAAGGCAAATATAGGTGTGGTCGGTGCTGGTTTTTAGTGGATATTTTAATATTAGAGTTAACGCTAACAAATTCTACATAAAAACTCTCTTACGCTTGGAGAATGTTATGCCTTTATTTCTACAGATACAGAAAACATTGATATATGGAATTTATTCAATTTTGAATATTTCATAACTTTTTTAAGTCGCTAGACTTGCTGTGACTTACGTAAGCAGTCTATTATCACGTATTTGGCATAGTTACTAACTCATTATATTTAATGGTTCAAAATTTTGTTTTAAATGTTTCAAATATGATAATTAGCTTAGTTCATATATGTTTCAGTGTTGGGTTCCTTCACAATAGAAATTGATCTGTTATAACCATGCTTTTTTTTTTTCTCGCTGTGGAAACGCATTTACGCGCTATCCCCCGCCTGTGACAGACGGGGGTGAGTGTGGGGCTCACCGGCCAACTGAACAGTCCGACCGGAATACCCACTAAAACCACAGCGGCTCCTTCCGCGCTTTTACAGGACGCCGGAGAGATCGTCTACTGACATTCGATCCCCGACGCCCCAAGTTATAACCATGCTAGTCAGACGAGTTGATATAACTGATAGCCGTTCGATTTCGAGATCTCCCTCTTACAGCGATGCTTATCTGCTTGTTTTAATTATACCAACAAAATAATAAATTTAGATTATTTCGATAAACTTTTAGCCAAGATAAAATTATATCATCTTATCACAGCTTATCTATATATACATACATCCCACTATTGGGTTTGAGTCTTCACTACCATGAGAGGGAAATTGATCTATTATGCTAATCAGACGGGGACGGCCATCTCTATTTTCACTTTATAGTGATATTATCTAGATAGCATGTTCTATAGTCGTCTTTTACGACAAACATAGAGAGGCGGTGGTGAATTGTATTCTTACTCCATCACCACAAGGAATAAGTAATCTGATAATGAAATTATAAACCTCCACTAAACTTAATGTAACCTATCTATTAATAACGGTTCAATTGTAATTTTTTTATGGTCTTATTATTTTTAAAATTGATGTCATTCTATGGAAATGTCTCTTATAACTTTTATACGTAATGGCGGGTACTTACATCTTTATACTGGACACGAAATATATCCAAATTAAGAGTAGCTTTCCGTGTGGTGACGGAATAAGAATACTATTCACCACCCCATATCTTACCCGTGGGTGATCGTACGAGACGACTAAGGGATATTAAACGCATATAACATCTATGCAAGAGAAGGAAAACTTGAAATTAAATCCTATATCAACACCTCTGACCAGCGCGGTGTAGTAGTTCAATTTCCCTTAGAATGTGGAGGAGGGTCGAGCCCAGTATCTGACATTTGTTTCTTTACTAATACTCCACTTTTATGAGTCATTTAACTTTTATATTTATACAATAGAGGAGTTATAGGACAAATGGGTTCTGACATTTACCTATATGCTCTTCCGTGTGGTGACGGAGTAGAATATAATTCACCAACCCCTATCACCTTACCCATAGGTGATCGTAAGAAACAATAAAATAATATAAAACGCTATAACATCTATATGTTGCATAGTTGGTCAGATATGTTGATATAGGATTTTTGTATGAAAACTCGATACAAAAACCCTATACCAACACATATGATCAACGTGGTATAGTAGATCAATTTCTCTCCCATTATGGAGGAGGCCCGAGCCCAACATTGGGACATTTATGAGCTGTGATGAAGAGTAGCTAACAAAGATTTCACAAATATTGGCCCCTTATTTTGCTATTGAAATTATTACGCCATCATTATGATCAGAATCCAATAAAAATATTTTTAAAATACGATAACATCAAAAGATTTCTACTGTATTCAGAAAAGATACATTTATCGTAAAAGGTACTTACCTTTTTTGTTCAGTCTCAACCATAATTTAATAAGAGCAGGTCTTATTGCCATTTATAAAAATTAAACCGATTGAGATCTCAGAAAAAGATCTTATAACTGTAGAAATGAATTACACTTTTGCCGATCATGATAACAGATCAAACGTATGAATATTTTAAATATGAACGTAGGACCCCATAAGATTGGAATTAGTTGAATATATTAAATTGTATTCGACATGATCTCAGATGAAAGCATTTTTTTTAACCAGATATGATCACGTCATGCCCCACCCAAACCATTTAAGATCTTTTATTAACATGTCTACTTTCTACTCTTTACCTATTGTATGGGTCAACGGAAGCGATTCTTTGACTTCAGTGGCTGCGTAGATTAAACATAAACATGAATCTTTAGTATGTCTTATCAAGTAAGATTATTATTTCTTGCTATCAGATGCAATAGTATTGGGGACACCAATTTGGTGTAATATCTTTTAGTGTGACTATATGTTGTTCGGGGGAACTTAACTTAATCAAAAAAGAAACCTACCAAATGGAGTCTTGAAGTTAAATCGCTATAGCTCTACTGAATTACTAGGCCGAGGGCTAAGAATAAGAATAAACAAGATGTAATGATATCGAAATAATGATATAATATATCTATTATGTCATTATTTCGATCCCTATTTTACCCGTAAGACACGAATAAGGTATAAAATATGCATATAACATCTATATGTTATTGCGTGTTTTATCTCTTGCATAGGCATGAGGAGGAAAACTCGAAATAAAATCCTATACCAACACCTCTGACCAGCGTGGTGTAGTAGTTCAATTTCCCTTATAATGTGGGGGAGGCTAGAGCCCAGCAGTGGCACATATATCAGCTGAGATAACGATGATGATGAATGATATCGTACTCGATCGACTTTGCTTAGAAAATATAACTTTGTTTTATTTTGCTATTATATATTGTATTTTGTTAATTAAATAAATCATTAATCTCATTATTTCAATTATGTATTTTTAGCAAGTTATGTGCACGGTGAGAAACGAAGCATATAGGTCATCATCATCATCATCACTTCAGCTCATATATGCCCCACTGTTAGTTGAGCTCGAGCCTTCTCCATAATGGGGGAAAAATTGATCTACTATACCACGCTGGTCAGACGTGTTGTTATAGGGTTTTTGTATCAAGTTTTCCTTCTCTTGCTTAGATGTTACATACGTTCTATATCACTTAGTCGTCTCTCATGATCATCCACGGGTAAGATAGGGGGTGTTGGATTGTAGTCTTACTCCGTCACCACATGGAAATGCATATAGATAATGTGTCAAAACCCATATATCCTATAACTCCTCTATGGTATAAATATAAAAGTTAAATGACTATTAGTGAACAAACAAATGTTAGATACCCGATAGAGCGGACCGAAATGTGTGTGAAACCACGAGGACAGTTATTACAACTTTGCATATTGGGATCATTAGGTGAATTTATTTTTTATCGTAACGTTATCCAACAGTGGTTTGCACATCAATAACTTCATTTTCGTCCGACATGTGGTCGTTATTTGAGATCCATTCTTCCTCAGCGATTATTGGTTCTTCAAGCGATGTGGCCTGCTCATTAATGCTTCGGCGTGCTAATTCTTCGTTTTATATCGGTTACAACCGTTTTTGTACGTAATTCCGTATTGTATACAGCAGAGAAATTTCGAGCATAATTCGCTACATAGCACGCAGCACGTACTTTTGTTTAATTTTATCAATATCTGCTTATATCAAACTAGCTTCCACCCGCGGCTTCGCCCGCGTAAAAGGTTACTTTCCTAAAGTTTTTCACCCCCTATTTTTATTTTATCCCTTAAGAGTAATTACTGTCATACTTATTTATATCTAACCAATAGCCTAAAAATAAGTTTCTCGCTTCTGACTTTAAAAATGACGATAATTCCTTACAACTTTTCATCCCCTTTTACAACCATTTTTTGCATTAAAAAGTACCCTATATCCTTTATTAGGCTCTAAACTATCTGTGTTTCAAATTTCATTTAGATCGGTTTAGTAGTTTTGGCGTGAAAGAGAGACAAACAGCCAGACAGAGTTACTTTCGCATTTATAATATTAGTAAGGATTATAAAAGGTATAACGTATTTAATTACTATAAACTATAGTCATCGTGCTATCCAATATAATTATATCTTTCATGCCCAAATTCATTACATGTGACCATATAAGTACGATTCTTTAGCAGCATAACTACTCCCAATTCTGAACGCATCAAAGTACATATGAAGTAGCCGTTATGTTTCACGGGTATATTGCGTATATTACGATACGTTCATATAGTGATTGTCTAGAGACTCGTGTAAGGTCATAAACCTGGCTAATAGTGTTTGTGTTGTGTAAACCATACTACAAATTAGTAGCATGCCGGCTATATCTCGAGTTAATGTTACGAAACACTTATTTATGATAGAATAACTGACTTCAGTGCCGTCGATCATGCTTTTTTGACCGACTTTAGCTACAATGAATGATAGTTTATTATTACTAAATGAATTTGTTGCCATATTTTCTTATTTTTCTCCTCCTCTTGCTGTGTGGTGGCGGCTAAGAATACTACCAATCCTTACTTTGCTCGTGGATGTCGTAAAAGACGACTAAGAGCTTTATATAGACCTGGGCCAATTCCACCTGATGCTGTTAGGTCAACAATTACATTCCCAAGGAGGGTTGACGTCAGGCAGGCGGCCGGTCATAAAACTATAGCCAATAACATTTTGCAGTATCTACGATAGAAGCAGTGTGCATATTGTGTCGAACCCTAATAATTGGGATAAGAGCAGGAGAATGAATGATGTTTTTTTTATTTTTCTCCATCTTATAAATTGTTCAAAATTCTAATGATTTCTAATGTTTACGTGAGTATTACACATTTGAAATAGAACTACTTTAACGGATTCTATTGCGGTTGTATTTGATTCTTAACTTTCCGACGTGTAAAACACTGTACAAAGTGCATGGTCAAAGGTGGACTGTCATCCCTTGACCACGAACGCTGTTAAGTGTTTGAAACGTCGGGCAATTAAAAATCAAATACAAATGCGATAGAATCCGTAAAATTAAGTTTATTTCAAATGTACAAATTTATTTTGCTCCTCGTAATTACTGATGTATCGAATTAAAAAAAAATCCATAAGAGCTGCATAAAAAATTAAAATAAAAACCATGACTAATTTAATGTCAAATACCTTAGTTCTACCATAATCTCAGGATCATCATCATCATCATCATCATCCTACTGTAATCCCAATTACTTGAGGTCGATCCAATATATATTCTTTTTAGATCGTACATATTACAAAAGTATTGGTAATAATTTTAACAGCCACCTGCATGACGTCAACCCTCCTTGGGAATGCTATTGTTGATCAGACGAAATCAGATGAAGTTGGCTCAGGTCAACGTAAAACTCTTAGGCGTCTTTAACGACACCTACGAGCAATGTAATGATTGATAGTATTCGTACATATGTTCGCCACCACACAGCAAGACTATAGGTACCTATGTATATACAATTTGTTTTGCAATGGACAATGGATGCGTCACGCCCCGCCAAATCAGTCCGGGGTGACGGAAGAGGTGGCGCGTGACCCCATAGACCCACCATACAAACTCCTCTCTTCGCCGTGGGAGCGGGCCACCGGTACCCGATCTTTGTCTTCGGTGGCATACCTAATGCGATACAGATAACTGGAGTACCTATATATATATATACAATACAGATAAAGTACATAAAACATCAAGATATTGTAAAACAATTTAAAACACCACAGAATCCATAAGAAGAATATTTCATAAAATATATGCGAAATTAAATTTTATGAAATAAAATTAATTATAAAAATTTTATCAAATTTTCTTTCCTTCTCTTACCATGCATGGTACAAACTTGACAAGTATTCATAATAAATAATAAAATAACAAAATAATTTATTTCTCTCAAAAGATTACAGTGGTTTCTTAAATATATTATAGTAGGTACACGATTCACAGCCTCGATATAATAAAATCAAAAACTAATTCTATAGGGAATTGGTTTTTTAACTCTATAATTATTATCGTTTTGTTTCTTATGTTGTTTTTAGGTGACTGGCGTCAACAGCAGAAACTATTAAACAATAATCTACAAACGTGTTTTGCAAATTAATGTCTGTATATTAAAAAGCGCTAAATTAAAAACCATATCAAATATTTATAATACTTCTATGCCATTTGATTAGTATTGTTGTAAAAAGTACAATAGATTGCCTTTCGCTGTTCTAGTGTTGAGTTAGTAAAAACTTCAAGGAACATTAGTTTGGAAAGCCGACTATGCGCCCGCGTACGCCTTGCTTTGTTGTTGTTGTTATTAAATCGCCGATTATGTAAGGTGTAGGAGACGGCGTAAATATAGGCATATGTTTTATAAATTAATGAAATTGTAAAGAACTGTGTTCTATCTAATAAATATTATCAAGACATTCTTTAAATATGTATATACGCATTTTAAATATGAACAATGATTGTCTATAATTGATTGTTTAAAATAGATACTTTAAACAAATAAATTTGAATACAACCCTTTCTGGAAGTAAAAATAATTTTGTTAAATTTATCATCTTTTTTATTGCATATGGTGGCAAACGAGCAGACAGCACACCTGATGGTAAGTGTCACTACCGCCCATGGACCTTTGCAATACCAAGGGTATACCTAGGCCGCTGCCGGTTCTCTCGCTCACCGAACCAAGCGCAATAGCACGTTGCTATGAGTAATGCTCATTTGTTGATCTTCTGCAAGAGTGTGGTACTACCTCGGACGGGCCGACCCACGGCTGTAGACAGAGAACTATCCACAACATGGTCCTACCACTTTTGATACTCTAAATAAAATATTTTATTATAGTTATTGTAAAATTCGTAGTGAATACTTTAAATTCTAAATATAATATATCTGATAAATTATGCTCTACTATTATTACGTTCTTATCAAATGTAATATGTACGTAACATTTATATTTAATATGATTTGATTTTTTTTCGTGTCAAATAGTGCTTAATTACAGTCACAATTCAAAAATACATATGTTGTATATACCTTTACAATATAATATAATAGGTGGATATAGAGATTTAAGAATGTAGAAGCTTTGCTTGAATCTCGTATTGTCAACATTACAGAAAGGAATTGTTATAAAATACGTAGGAATCTGGAGGTTATAAGAGAAACAAGTTCAAACTACAGATTTCTATCTAACGTAACCAGGTTAGAGTTGAAAGTAGATCAGTATAACTCTCCAGTTGCTCAAATCCCTATGGATTTGAAAACATCATAAAAACTAAGATATGTATTGCAATTATCAAGAGCACATTCTAAAAACACATTTAAAATAAATATTAAAGTCGCTGTCATTTATAAATTAGACCACAATCCGTGTATTCATGCTTCATTTGACGCATTATTGTCGGACAATTTGCATGGTCGCTGAAGCCACCGGTATAACGGGAGCTAAATTGAAGTAAAACTCACGTCATAAATTCTTATCGTCAAGAGATTATACCCTTATAATCTACCTTACCGCTTTCTTTTGGTAAATTTTGGGAATCTTTATTTTTTATACCAAAAGCCGCTGTCAACAACACTTTGTTACCCAAACAACATTGTTATTATATTCTTAAATATAATAAACTCCAATCTAGTTTTAGGTGGCAATGGATACCAATTTTATTTATGATTTACAAATATTATTATACCGAAATGTGATGTGCTTCGGATGCGGTAATTTTCTGTGTTTGTTCGTTATAGCATATGAGAATCGTCAAAATTATATGTGACAGTGGAGACGCTGATATAATCCTGCATCTATTAGTGTGTGTATTAGCATTTCACGATACGAAGAAAGGCCGTTATGTTTAATATTAATAATAAATATATAAACATATTCCTCTTTGAGAAATGCCGCAGACTTTGGTTTTATAAAATCTGTGTATACAGCTGCATAAGGTGTGCGCCTGAAACCGTTTATATATCAAGGCTACATTAGGGTCCTGTGCAGTGACAGCTTAAGAATACAATGTGTCACTACCTCTTACTTACCCGCTGGATTCGACTAAAACATGAGTAGGAGCATGGATAGCAGCACTCCTTTTTCTAAAATTTATAACACCGACTGTGATCTTTAGCCCAACGCCTAGCTACCCCTCCCTTTTTTGGAAAGGCCTATGTGGATGTTTAAATGGATAGTGATTAGTGCCAGAAAAAGTCATACAGGATAATGCCACGTCGTGATTCAAAGAGCTATATTGCTAAGGCCCAAGTAAAACAAATTGTCAGTACTGGCGGATGATTAGAAAACTAAACCACTCGGCATTGTATATTCTAATTATTTGCTAGGGGCTACGAATACTACCAACCCTTACTTTGCTCGTGTATGTCGTAAAAGACAACTAAGAGCCTTATAACGACCTGGACCAACTCCATGTGATGCCGTTTGGTCAACAATTACATTCCCAATAAGAGTTGACGTCTGGCAGGCGGCCGGTCATAAAACTATTGCCAAAAACTTTCACAATATGTACTATGAAGGAAAAGTAGGTATTGTATCGACCTAGTAATTGGGATAAGGGTAGGAGAATGGTAATGATGATGATGATGTTTAATTCTTGATTAACGCCTCGTTTAATGTTGAATGCTAATACGCTCTTAGATGGTTACGCGTATTAGAGTCATAAGACAGTGAGAAAAGAAAATAACTGAAATTTTTAGCATTTAATATGCTTAATTATTTATAAATACCCGATACGAAACGAAAAATCATGTCACAAGCGGGGTTCGAACCCGCACCTATTGGGAATCCGGCCCAACCGTGCTGCCACTTACACCATCGTGAACTATTTTAGGACATGCAAATTTCGAATCATATTATATCTTACGTCTTCATGGTGACGTATGCCATCTATCGGACAATGTTTACACATTGTATAGACTTAATACTTCAAACTTTACAGTTAGAATTGTATTAAACGATGACACAACCTTGTTATTCAAATTACTGAAATTTTTAGCATTTAATATGCTTAATTATTTATAAATACCCGATACGAAACGAAAAATCATGTCACAAGCGGGGTTCGAACCCGCACCTATTGGGAATCCGGCCCAACCGTGCTGCCACTTACACCATCGTGAACTATTTTAGGACATGCAAATTTCGAATCATATTATATCTTACGTCTTCATGGTGACGTAAGCCATCTATCGGACAATGTTTACACATTGTATAGACTTAATACTTCAAACTTTACAGTTAGAATTGTATTAAACGATGACACAACCTTGTTATTCAAATTACTGAAATTTTTAGCATTTAATATGCTTAATTATTTATAAATACCCGATACGAAACGAAAAATCATGTCACAAGCGGGGTTCGAACCCGCACCTATTGGGAATCTGGCCCAACCGTGCTGCCACTTACACCATCGTGAACTATTTTAGGACATGCAAATTTCGAATCATATTATATCTTACGTCTTCATGGTGACGTATGCCATCTATCGGACAATGTTTACACATTGTATAGACTTAATACTTCAAACTTTACAGTTAGAATTGTATTAAACGATGACACAACCTTGTTATTCAAATTACTGAAATTTTTAGCATTTAATATGCTTAATTATTTATAAATACCCGATACGAAACGAAAAATCATGTCACAAGCGGGGTTCGAACCCGCACCTATTGGGAATCCGGCCCAACCGTGCTGCCACTTACACCATCGTGAACTATTTTAGGACATGCAAATTTCGAATCATATTATATCTTACGTCTTCATGGTGACGTATGCCATCTATCGGACAATGTTTACACATTGTATAGACTTAATACTTCAAACTTTACAGTTAGAATTGTATTAAACGATGACACAACCTTGTTATTCAAATTACTGAAATTTTTAGCATTTAATATGCTTAATTATTTATAAATACCCGATACGAAACGAAAAATGATGTCACAAGCGGGGTTCGAACCCGCACCTATTGGGAATCCGGCCCAACCGTGCTGCCACTTACACCACCGTGAACTATTTTAGGACATGCAAATTTCGAATCATATTATATCTTACGTCTTCATGGTGACGTATGCCATCTATCGGACAATGTTTACACATTGTATAGACTTAATACTTCAAACTTTACAGTTAGAATTGTATTAAACGATGACACAACCTTGTTATTCAAATTACTGAAATTTTAGCATTTAATATGCTTAATTATTTATAAATACCCGATACGAAACGAAAAATCATGTCACAAGCGGGGTTCAAACCCGCACCTATTGGGAATCCGGCCCAACCGTGCTGCCACTTACACCATCGTGAACTATTTTAGGACATGCAAATTTCGAATCATATTATATCTTACGTCTTCATGGTGACGTATGCCATCTATCGGACAATGTTTACACATTGTATAGACTTAATACTTCAAACTTTACAGTTAGAATTGTATTAAACGATGACACAACCTTGTTATTCAAATTACTGAAATTTTTAGCATTTAATATGCTTAATTATTTATAAATACCCGATACGAAACGAAAAATCAGTTTTCAAAAATCAGAAAATCAGAAAATTCAGTTTCAGATCAATTTCAGTAATTTGAATAACAAGGTTGTGTCATCGTTTAATACAATTCTAACTGTAAAGTTTGCCATCTATCGGACAATGTGTAAACATTGTCCGATAGATGGCATACGTCACCATGAAGACGTAAGATATAATATGATTTGAAATTTGCATGTCCTAAAATAGTTCACGATGGTGTAAGTGGCAGCACGGTTGGGCCGGATTCCCAATAGGTGCGGGTTCGAACCCCGCTTGTGACATGATTTTTCGTTTCGTATCGGGTATTTATAAATAATTAAGCATATTAAATGCTAAAAATTTCAGTAATTTGAAAGAAAATAACATCACAGCCAGAGAAGACAAATTCGAAATAAAATTGTATACTAATCCATTTGATTAACGCGGTATACTAAAACGATTCCCTTCTTGTGCAAGACGCTCGTGCTCAACTGTGGCACGTACATGAGTTGAACAAGAATAAAATAATTAATAAAGTGTGGTAATCTTTTTTTTATATAGATAACTATCATTTTAATAATTAGTTTCACATATTCGTCAAGGAAAGCGTGCAATTCTAGTTTTCCGTGTTGTTTATAATATTTCACGCTAGTTGAATATCGTGGACTGATTTCTTAATATATTTAAATATTTTACATACCACACATCTTATATGTAAAAAGCCATGAATTCATTAATTTTTATTATGTAGCCATTGTATATAACTGGCCGCATGCCAGACGTCAACTCGCCTTGGCAATGTAATTGTTGACTTAACGGCATCAGATGGAGTTGGCCCAGGTGGTTATAAAGCACTTAGTCGTCTTTTACGACATCCACGAGCAAAGTAAGGGTTGGTAGTATTTGTAGCCGCTACCACACAGCACGAGTATTAAACGTGTTAGATAAAATAATGGTATGAATTAATTTAATTAATGTGTTTATTGTTAGTTGACGTTTCTGCTAGTATTAGTAGAGCCGTGTGGCTCTGACAGTTGACAGTTTTTTGTCTACAGCCGCGAGCTGGTCCGTCCGGGGTAATACCACACTCTCGTAAAAATCAACGTCTGTGCATTGGCAATGTGCTGTTGCACTTCGTTTAATAAGTGACAGAGCCAGAAGTCTAACTTTCTGGATGGGTTCTGGTGGGTGTAGATGGTGAACGAGAGGTTCTGGGTGATAGTCAGCGGTATAGCTGTACCCTTGATATTGCAAAGGTCTATGAGTGGCAGTAACACTTGCCATCAGATGTTCTACTTGTTCGGTTACCGCCATAAATAATGAAAATAAAAACAACAGGCAGTCATGGGGACTGCCGATAGAAGTGAAAACTAAACTAAAACTTTAACTTAAGACTAATTGAAATAATAATAATTTTCTAATTTTTATATAAAAATAAAAACCTATAAGTTTTTCCCCTCCAAAAAGGCTCAACGCGCCTAAAGAAGTTTTCATATAGCTATAGATTTACTATTAGCATTAGCATGTCGGTGACGCGAACCTATAAGTTTTTCCCCTCCAAAAACGCTCACCGCGCCTAAAGAAGTTTTCACATAACTATAGATATACTATTAGCATTAGCATGTCGGTGACGCGAACCTATAAGTTTTTCCCCTCCAAAAACACTCAACGCGCCTAAAGAAGTTTTCACTTCAAAAATACAATTTTTTATATATCATTGATGTAAATAGTGCGAATCGTTGTTTAATGCTTGTAGTAGTTGTTCATGCAGAGGTGTTAACTTTGGTACGACTAGAAGTACAAGTATTTTATCTTAGTATAAGGTGTTATCTTTATCAGGCGACACAGGCGCAAGTACATGCAAGTGATGTTACTCTAGTCGAACTTGTGAATGAACGGACTTGGGATTAGTCCTCCACCCGCAGAGAGGCCAACTGTGTGAGGGCAACACCCCCGTGACAATGTTGTTTATTGCCGCGGTGGCGATGGGAATGGTCTCTGAAAAGGTAACTCGCCGGGCTCGCCACAGATGTCGAAGATTCGGTGTCAATAGTCCAAGAGCGATAGCGAGAGAACACGGTGAACTGTAGGGGCGGCATGCCACTTTTCCATCGCCCTGGATGAAACAGGCAGGATATGGAAAGTGCCCAGGCCTGCTAAAAAGGGGGTACTTTAAAAATATATACAGGCTGTAAGGAGACCCGCTCCCGAAAACAAAGACAAGTAAACCTTTTTTTTTTTTGGTGGATTATGGATGCTTCTCGCCCCGCCGAATCGGTCCGGGGTGACGGAAAGGCGGCGCGTGACCCCATAGACCTACCGTAAAACTCCTCTCTCTTCGCCGTGCGAGCGGACCACCGGTACTCGATTTTTGACTTCGGTGGTCCGCCCGGCAAGACAGGTAAACCTACTAGTCCTATTTGTAATGATAGGCTAGAAAAAATCGATTTAGATGAAAAACAATAATTATTTTCACTACGTGAGGTCGTTGAGCTCTTGAACATATGATCGTGAGTTTTGAATAGATTGCGTCTTTTCTCATCTGAGTATAGTTATGCATTTTTTATCGAGTTATCGTTACATGGTAATGTCCTAATACGATGGAATAAGAAAAAACTTAAAATATTTGTGAAAAAAAATTTTTTTTTTTTCCTGATCGATTTTTTTTCTAGCCTATCATTACAAGTAGGACTATTAGGGTCACCTGTCTTTATTTTCGGGAGCGGTCCACTTCCACCCTGTATATAGATTTACCATAAATTTATTTACCATCTTCTTGTGAGCAGTTTTTTCTATCTGAACTACTGCGACAAGCAAATAAGCATAAGGAAATAAAAC
The DNA here is from genome assembly GCA_905163515.2 of Lymantria monacha. NCBI lineage: Eukaryota > Metazoa > Arthropoda > Insecta > Lepidoptera > Erebidae > Lymantria > Lymantria monacha. The sequence goes on along the minus strand of LR991094.1, from coordinate 16,979,021 downwards.
TTTATAGCAATTAAACAAGTTAGTGAATAAAAAATCTTTATTATAATAGGTGCAGTTGTCTTAACTGTTGTTTTTTGTAATGATTAAAAATCCGATTCCTTTGGCTCATTTTATATAACGACGTTTTATTTTAATGTGCTATACTTTAATACATTAATATAAAAGATTTATATTTACTTATTTTCTAACTTAATGCTTCAAAAGATTAAAACGTGAAGCATCTTATATTAAGTTGAAAGAAACTTATGTCAACATTACCGTCTTGTCTAGCTAACGTGATATTAGTAAGCCAATATCTTTTGCACTATGGAGGAGGCTTGTGGAAGTCCAAAGGACAACTTCTAATCTGGATAAAACATATAGACTATCAATCTATCCATCCATGTATCGCCCCATTAAGGTTCACTGTTAGACATACTAGAATGTCACTTAGAACGGTCCCATGACACTTCACTTTGCTTTCTTCATCCTTTTGAACTGTCGTCAGTACACCTAGTGGTGGGGTCGTCCCATGTTGAGACGTTCGAACGTGGTCGCCACTCGAAATCCTTTTTTCCCTCAAGGGTTATCGGTTCGACGAGCCATGTAGCTTGGCCGCTACCATTCCTTCGTGTTATTTCTTCGGCCCGAGGCTGTAGACAAAGAACTGTCAACAACGTGGTCTTACCAATACAAGTGGTTCAGTCTAAGAGCTTGAATTTAAAATTTTCCACGTGAAAGAAATGGCGGGATCAACGAATTATTAATATATTGTTATATAATATACATTAAAAATAATATTAAGTGAAATATGTATTTCTTAAACTTAAACTTTCCTTTCTTAACTATATATTTAACTGTGTTCATATTTTGTTAAAATTAATTATACATGCTGAATTAAAAATAAGTTTAAATATCTTTTTTATTACTCATAATTTTGTATTACTACGTTGTCATGTTATGGGTGCGTACATTTAACTATATAGAAGTTATATACTTTAAGTCGATTATCCTACTTTGAGATAATTTTCATAATCTTAAACGTCATAGGCTTTATTAGTTAATTACAGTAGCAAGATCAGTGTTGATACTCAACACAGGGATCACCAATAATTATTGATGATTTAAAGTGATAAAGATTATAATCTATCTCATGGCGACTATATAATAGATTTGTTTGCTATGCTATGTGGTGGCGACTACGAATACTACCAACACTTATACTGCTTGTGGCTGTCGTAAAAGTTCACTAAGAGAGCTTTATATCGACCTGATTCAAATTCGTTTGACGCCAACAGGGCACAAATTACATTCTTAGAGGGTTGACGTGAGGCAAGCGGCTGGTCATACAACTATTGCCAAATCTTTTGCAATATTTATGATGGAAGAAATTTACATATTGCGTTGATTCCAAGTATTTGAAATAAGAGCAGAGAGATGATGATGACGATGAAGATTAGTAACGGTTTCAACGTATGCTTCTTTATAATCTTATTTCAATTTAAGATCATTTATTTGTTCACTTAATTGTTCACTACAAATACGCTGCATGGTTGCAATTAGTGATCTCCTATGATGATGTAGATATATCACGGTCAATACATTTATCTCTACATAAATTCAGAACATTGTGGCCAGACCAATCGGTCACATCAACAGAAACGGTTACGACGCGCACGTATTCTCTTTTGGTGGAGGATTAGGTTCTCTAAAGCACTAACTCACTCACTATACACATACTATAGTACACATAGTATACTATACACATAATATACACATAATATAGGTCTCAACAATATACTTAATATCACACAACTATTCACTGGACACAACAGTGCAATGGCTAGTAGCGTCAGTTAAAGCATTTTTAAGAAGAACTTACACAACAAAGCAATCATGCAGTTGGTCATTAAATTTAGTCAAACTTTTTTGATAGACTTCGATCCAATGGTCCCTTTTACAGCCATTTGAGGCGACAGAAGTTAAGTTGGAAACGGTCCAGGTTGTTAGAAACCTTTTTCAAGAAAGATTTATACAACAAAGCAGGTATGTGGTTGATTACAAAATTAAACCCTTTTTTATCAGACTTTGATCCGGTGGCACATAGTTCAGCCGTTTGCGGTAACGGAAGTTAACTTAGAAACGGTTAATGTTATTGTAAAGCTTTTAATCGGCTTCTACCCACAACAAAGTTAGTAATAGTTAGTAGAACCGCAAGATATTCAAACATTATAGCTTATTTCAATTAAAATATATATTAAAACAATGTTTTAGTGTGGCCGAGTTTTCGACTCAATTACTTGGCATACACTTGTTATACTTTTTGACATTGAACATAGCAGTTTAAAACAACCGTGGCCGAAATAAATAATATCAAGTTATTATGTGCAATTATTGTACTCTTACGAAATATTGCTTACTTTAACTATAGCTTTTGTTACGGTACTTAACTTTTTATATCTGTTACGTTCGAATTAAAGTTTAATTGATATTTAATCCAACCGATCCAAAATAGAGACGTTTATTTTTTTTAATTCACGAGGGATTTTATTTTTTTGCGTTACGTTTTGAGTTCTTAGTATATATAATAACCCGATTACGAGCGAAAAATGATTGTCACAAGTGGAATTCGAACCCACACCTATTGGAAATCCGTTCCAATCGAATCCCACTTGTGGCAATCATTTTTCGCTCGTAATCGGGTTTTTATAAATAATCAAGCATGTTATATGATAAATTCCAGTAATCTTAGTATCTATATAATTTTAGGTTGGTTGGGTTTGTGTTGGTAGCTTTCTCATATGGCGTTAGGGGGTACTACGAAGCCACCGAAGACAAAGATCGGGTACCGGTGGTCCGCTCGCACGGCGAAGAGAGGTGTTTGCAGGGTGGGTCTATGGGGTTGCGCGCCGCCTCTTCCGTCGCCCCGGACCGATTTGCCGGGGCGCGACCGCATCCATGGTCCCACCTTGCGGAAAAAAAAAAAATGGGGTACTACGACAGTTTATGCCTCCACGCATACCTCTTCCATCCTCGGATGATTTGAACGGGTTATGACCAGACCATAGTCTATAAATAAAAGAAGCGCTCTGTTTCTTTTTGATATATAACATCTTTCCTCTCAGATGCTGGATATTCTTTGTGCTAGTTATTCTGGAAAATAGACGGAAATGTATTACAAGAAATCGGGGAAGCGTGCGCTATTTGCTTTGTGTTCAGTTTTTGTTCCAATCAATTTTGCGTGAGGTTGGTGCCACGACGTACTGTCAGCCAACGTAGCGTATGCGGGAATAGAAAGAGAAAAAGAAATAGAAAAGGAGAACGCATCAGCTGTGCACTCATCAACAGTTATACAGTGTTGTGTATAAAACCTGACATTATATTTATATGTGTAAACTATATTAATAATTATCTTTACTATTAAGCATCTGACAAAGTGCATCATTCTTAAAAACTGCAAGTAATATGAAATTATTCGACTAAATATTTCAGTACTGAACTTTTTCTTCACAATTTTAGGTGAATTTCTATCGGTGGCAATATAATATTTTTCATTGTGTTTAAAAAATATCTTTGATTAAAAATAAAAACTAACTAATTAATTACACGAGCAACCTTGTTTTTCTCCAATATTTCTAATTTTTAAACATTTATCAAGCTTACGTTAATTTTAACGGAAACAGTTTGCCAAAGACTGAGCTGTTCATAGTTTTTTGAATGATGAACTCAAGCTTATTAAATGAATACAAATCGAAATGTTTTGATAGCTAACTAAGTGGTTAATGGCTCTATTTTTCAACGATTTTTAAATACATACTTTGGAATCACATGTGTGACGTATTTTGGTTATCATAAATCTACGGCCTTCCTCACTTCCTCAAATTGAACTAGAATAATTGTTTATGATAAAAAAATTATTATTTCTTGTGTTAATTAAAATTAATTTACACTAAAAATATAATTAATAAAAAAAACGAGCCCTTTTATTCAGGATTTAAATTTGTAGTCTATCAATACGTTCGAGTGTATCAACTTGAGCCCGGATACTAATGGAATCTTTAACATCCCGCTTTTATCTCAGTAACTTGAGTCCAACGTAATACGTACTTTTTTTCCATTGGACATATTACAAAAGTTTTGCCAATAGTACTGCCTGCCTGACGTCAATCCTCATTAGGAATGTAATTTTGACCAGGGCATTAGATGGAATTGACTTTTGTTGGCTAGCTTTTACGACACCCATAACCAATGTAAGACTTGGTAAAATTCGTAATCGTCACCGCACAGTTGTACATATTTATATTTATTAAAACTATTTACGTATCATCAGTCTCCTACTCGTATCCCAATTACTTGGAGTCGATACAATATATACTCTTCTTAGAAGTACATATTGTAGAAGTTATTGGCAATAGTTTTATGACCGGCCGCCTGCCAGACGTCAACCCTCCTTGGGAATGTTATTGTTGACCAAACAGCAACAGATGGAGTTGACCTAGGTCATTAGGCTCTTAGTCGTCTGTTACGACACCCACGATCAAGGAAAGGGTTGGTAGTATACGAAGCCGCCACCACACAGCGATATTTAAATTATTTACGTATATTTATAAAATATAATTCAGTTATTTTAAATATAAAAATCATTTAAAAATATATTATAATTATATAATTTGAGAATTTCTCACGAATAATAAAGTTTATTTCCTCATTCATGGGTTGAAGCAGCTAGCACGTATCTAATAGAGGAAACCGCAGTTAATACCGTGGTTTTAGTGGTGTTAGTTGTATTAAAGTGATACCGTAAAGATAGCATAATAGTATAAATAAAATAATTTGTTTACATGCATAATTAATTTTTATTGTGGTAAAAATCAAAATATGTTTACATAATATTACTTTTTTCGCATATGAAATTGTCAGAAACAAGATTGTGTAACATTTTTTTTTTTTTTGCAATTTTTTTCATTCTTAGGCACTCTTGGTAATCCCCACGTAACAAAAGAATAAAATACAATTTTTAACAGACTTTACTTGTCAAGGGAGCAGCAAAAAGTGGAGTAATGAATGGTGATACCAAGCTATGGCATAGTCACACCCCGCCCGATCCATCCGGTAGGCCATCAAGATGGCGGCTTTTTTTTTTTTTTTTTTTTGCGCAAGGTGGGACCATGGATGTGGTCGCGCCCCGGCAAAACGGCCCGGGGCGACGGAAGGGGCGGTGCGCAACCCCATGAACCCACCCTGCAAACACCTCTCTTCGCCGTGCGAGCGGGCCACCGGTACCCGATCTTCGTCTTCGGTGGCCCGCCCGGCGGTTTACCCTTACGGGTTCCTCTCGTGTCGACGCCCCGACAGCTTTCGCCATCGGGGCGTCGCCCTCACGCGGTGGCCTCACGTCGGGTGACCGGACAATTCCCCGGTCCGATCACCCGAAGCATCAGGCGCAGATATTCGCGCCTGCGCCGCCCCGGCCGCTGACGGCGGCCTGGGTCACGGGAATCCTACCGGACTCGTTCCGCCGCCTCCTTCCGCGAGATGACAGCCTCGCAGAAGGCGGCGACCGCGTCCCAGTTCCTGACGCTGTCGACCATCGCTTTCGCGACAGCCGGTAGCGTCAGAGCGGCAAGCGACCCTGCATGTACATTTCTACGCCGTACGGGTGAGCCACCGGAATCCAGACTTCGTCGTCAGTGGGTGATACCAGTGATACATGTGTAACAAGATTTTATTTAGTTATCATTTTCCAGCAGATATTTTAACTCAACCTATATTATAATAGGGGGTTGATACCCGAAAGTGTAACCCGCCGGGCTGTCCACGGATGTCAAGGATTCGTTACTTAGTAACAGATTGCAGTCTAACACCTGTGGGGCCTATTTCTAAGTATGGACTTCAATAAACTGATAAATAAACGATAATATTGATGATAATCATGATTTATTATCTATTTACATCTCTCAGTCGTCTTTTAAGACACCGGTGGGAAAAAAAGGGGGCGAAAATTTTTTCAGTATTTACGAAAGTCATGATTCCATTAGTAGGTACGTAGTATATCTTCCATGTTGTGACGGAGTAAGAATACAATTTATTACTCTTTTTCATAGCCGTGGATGTCATGAAAAATGACTAAGGGATTCAGTATGCAGATAACATCTTTACAAGAGAAGGAAAACTCGAACTAAAAACCCTGTACAAACGGCCTGACTAGCGCGGTATACTATATTAATTACCCTCCTATGACGGAGGAGGCTCGAGCCCACCAGTGGGACCTATATACCTATATGATTTTTAAATACCCTAACGTCTGACCTAATATTTGAATATCTTTTGAGCTGTGTGGTAGCGACTACGAATATTACCAAGTACCAACCCTTCCTACCTACCTACTTCTACCTGGGCCCACTCCATCTGATGCAGTTTGGTCAACATTTACATTCCCAAAGAGGGTTGACGTCTGGCAGGCGGCCGGTCATAAAAGTATTGCTTTAACCAATAACTTTTACAATATGTACTATGAAAGAAGTATGCATATTGTATCGACCCCAAGTAATTGGGATAAGAGTAGGAGAATGATTTTTGAGTGACTCACTCAAAAATCTCTCAAAATCATATTCTGCCGACGTTTGATTATAAAAAATTTAATTCAATATTTCATTTGCGATGAAAACAGTGCCTTGTTTATGACTCAGAAATGTTTCATAATACCACAGCAAACTACTAAATAAATAACAGTAATACATATACTAACATTCATGCTACGTTATTTATATTTCATGGTGGAAATAATATTTCACTATTATACATTGCGTGTGTTATAATTCACTTACAATTCATAAGCTTCCGTTAATTATTATATCATTATGCTTCAGTTTGTTGGGTTTCATTAATAATTATTTATTAATTGCATTTATATTACCTTGTAATAGAAACCGCCTGAGTTTTGTTATTGCAATCATGTTTTTAAATTATTAGGTCTATTTTATAAGTTGACACTATCAAACTTCTAATCTCTAATGCGTTTAATTTAAAAAAGAAACTTGCTGAAATATCATACATAATTAATTAGGATTTTGAAAATAGAATATATTTATAGTTGCGTATATCTTCAGGCAACACGTAATTTTTAGTATTACTTTTATTAGAAACCTTTTCTAAGAAATTTATTTTCAATTATTAAAAAATAAATGTAATAATTATCTTCAATTAAAAGAATTGCCAAATTACTGAAATTTAGCATTTAACATGCTTGATTATCTATAAAAACTTGATTACGAGCGAAAAATAATTATCACACATGGGATGACAATCATTCATCCCATGTGTGACTATCATTTTTTTGCTCGTAATCAAGTTTTGATTAAAAAACTTTCTTATATACATCAACATCACTATTATCATTTTACTCTTATACGAATAATATGAGTCCACACAATATTTTCTTTCAAAATACATAATGCAAAAGTTTTAGCAATAGTATTATGACCGGCCGCCTACCTGACATCAACTCTCCATGAGAATGTAATTGTTGACCAGACGGCGCGCCGGTGTTAGATCGAGTTAAGTCAGTGAAGTATTTATGCAATTAACAAAATGTTGTTCTAAGTTTAAACTATTGTTTCCATTAATTGTATGTTTATAAATATTCCCACGGTTAATAGCAAACAGATATTTATTGACAGCGCAAGAGATGTATTTTTAATAACTGTTAAAAGTCAGGATAGTCAAGAAAAGTAGTATCTAACAATTTTTATATTAATATTAGTTATCCCGACAGACGTCTTGCCCGAAAAAGCTTTAAGCGTTATGCCGTCAGCAGCGTCACCGGGTCCAATGGTGTTTTGAAATCAGGTCGATTGGAATATACATAGAAAGTTTTATCCCAATCAGACCAGCCGTTTGACATAACGATAACAGTGCGGACCTACCGGGTCCAATTGCGAATATAAACCATTTTTAAATCCCCTCGAACACACAAAAAAATTCAAGAAAATCCGTCCAGCCGTTTAGGAGGATTTCAGTGACATACACACGTACAGTAGAATTATATATACATATAAAGATGAAATCCTTACTAATATTATAAATGCGAAAGTAACTCTGTCTGTCTGTCGGTCTTTCACGCTAAAACTACTGAATCGAATTTGGTATACTATCGAATTGAATATAAATATAAATCGAATTTGCTAAATGAAATTGGGTATACAGATACAGTGTAGAGCCTGATAAAGGACATAGGCTACTTTTTAATGCAAAAAAAGGGTTTTAAAGGGGGATGAAAAGTTGTAAGGAATTATCGTAATTTTTAAAACCAGAAGCTTCAAACTTATTTTTAGGTTATTGATTAGATATAAATAAATATGACATTAAAATTTCGTGCAAAATTTACACTTAATCGGTAAAATAAAAATAGGGGATGGAAAACTTTAGGAAAGTAACCTTTTACGCGGGCGAAGCCGCGGTCAGTAGCTGGTTGCATATAAACTAACCGATTACATAATGACTGTATGTAACATGAATGTAATGCCCAAGGAGGGTTGACGTCTGGCAGGGGGCTGGTTATAAAACTATTGCCAATAACTTTTACAATATGTAGGTACTAAGAAAGAAGAGTACATATTGCATCGACCCCAAGTAATCGGGATAAGAGTACGAGAATGATAATGATGTAACATGAATGTAACAGATTGTATGTACAGTGGAATGGACATGAATGTAACAGTGTCCGGTCCAATAGCGATGAGGAGGGAATATGGTTAGTTATAGGACCAAGTGCCCTTCCGTCACTCCCGATGGAATAGACGGCGTGTGTCCAGACCATAGCCTGCCAAAAAAAGTGTGTGTGTCAGCTCCGACGCACGACTGGAGTTTACTCCTTAAGTATGATTATCAAAACAGGCGCAAAAAAAGCTCATTTGACTAAAAATAATATATATATATATTTTATTTACATTTATTAAAACTGTTCAGTGAAGTATTATTTCATGTCAGAAAGTGAAAGGTGCGCAGAATAGGTTGCGCACCAAAAACGTAACGAGGTTATTCAATCACTTTTTTTATTCTATTTTTTTTCCGCAAGGTGTACCATGGATGTGGTCGCGTCGCGACAAATCGTCCGGGGAGACAGAAGAGGCGGCACGCAACCCCATGGACCCACCCTGCAAACACCTCTCTTCGCCGTGCGAGCGGGCCACCGGTACCTGATCTTTGTCTTCGGTGGCCAAGGTTATTCGATCACTAGATTTTATTCCTCAAATTTTTCTCATACCGGGCGCCTTATATGAAAATCGATTCTTAAGGAGTAAACTCCAAAAAAAAGGAGCAGATTCGGTTTTTTTTTTAAATCAAATCCTTTAATATACTTACTGTTTGTTTAGAAGGGTTTAACTAAAAAGTTTTTTTTTTACATAATTGTATTTTTGGAATAAAAATAATGTTTACTATAAGTATTGTTACGTTATGACTGCAACTGTTTGTTCAAAGTAACACAGTAACAGGTAACATTCTCCGAGGTGAATGGCCTTTATGATTAGACCAATGAGCCCCGCCATTTGACTGAATGATAAACACTGTTTGAATGTTATATAAGTAGTTATATTTTAAACTTAAACACTTAGTTCGAATATTATATGATGAAGGTTTTCCAATGTTCACGTGAGGATTAGACAAAGATGTAACCGTAACGTTTTCTATGTGGTGACGGACTAAGAATACAATTCACCACCTAGCTCACCCGTGGGTGATCATAAGAGACGACTAAGCGATATAAAAACGCCTATAACTTATAGGCTTTGATCTTGCATAGACAAGAGAAGGAAATATCGAAACTAAAGCCTTTACCAACACGTCTGACCAGCGTGATATAGTAGGTCAATTTCCCTCTCATTATGGAGGAGGCTCGAACTCAATAGTACATACATACATAAATATCATCACGCTATATGTAGTCAGAGAGAACAGAGTGCCAGAGAACTCTATCCTTGCATACTTCACTCGCTTCCTCAACATTCATAATTCTCTTCATACACGCTTGCCGGTTTTGGAAACTCTTGACTCCACCTTCCTTCAGTACGTGACCAATCTGGTCTAGGTAGGTAAGTCTCGTTCTCCCCCGGTACCTACATCCTTCCACTTTCGCACTGTATATCTTCTTAACCAGACGTTCGTTCGGCATTCTTTCCACATGTCCGAACCATCGGAGCATTCCCTTTCGCATCTTTACACCAATACTCTCTTTCATACCTACTCGCTCTCTTACGACGTCGTTGCGAATGGGGTCGGTCGGCCTAACTCCACAGATTTTTTGTAGAGATCGCATTTCGACCGCATTCATTTAACTTTCAAACTCAATAGTGGGATATATAAGCTGAGATGAAGATGATGACGACGTAACCGTATAATAAGGAAATGCCCGCGATATCCAGCTACAAGGCATAAATACTGAAAAAGTGCAGGATCTATCAAATTATGAGTCAGAATTAAAACAGTTTAAAAAAAAAACGACGTCGTAATAAAAAATCAAATGAGACACCTATAAATAATAGTAATAATAAGTAGTTACAGCCCTTTTTTTTGTGGTGGACTATGTATGCGTCTCGCCATACCGTGACCCCATAGACCCACCATTCAAACTCCTCTCTTCGTGGTGCGAGCGGGCCACCGGTACCCGATCTTTGTCTTCGGTGAATAGTTACAACCCTAGATGTAGACCTATGTATAAAAATGAAACTGTAATCGGAATGAATGAACAAAGATTAAAGTAATCTTTTAAGTAAGAATTTTATATAATGGCAGCTTTTTTTTTGGCAGCGGGCCACGGTGCATTTACACCCCGCTAATCCGTTTGGAGCGACGGAAGAAGTGACACGCGACCCCGTAGAACCGTCCAACAACGTACCTATCGACGCCGTGCGAGTGGGCCACCGGAGCCAGGTCTTTGTCTTCGGTGGCCTGATATAATGGCAGCTAAGGTATATTTAACATCAGTAACCGTTAATTAAATGTAAATGAAGGGTAATTGAGACTCGGCAGTGCCTTGTAGATTTCTGGGCGTAGTTTGTGTATATTAATTATATGTTTATTTCATTCTGTATAATAAAATTATCAATGATATGTTCAGAAAAGAAACGAACATTGTTATACAATTTATATTAAACATTTTTATTTATGATGTATCGTGACTACGAACTCTTTTTGTTGCTTATGGTGGCAAACGACCAAGCAGCACACTTGATGGTAAATGTCACTAGCGCCCATAGACCTTTGCAATTCCAAGAGCCAGCTAGGCCAGCGGCCTGAAGCTCACCTGGGTGAGTTTAGGATATGCATTGGTAGGCCGCTGCCTACTCTGCTCTCTCGCTCACCGAACGAAGCGCAATAGCACAATGTCATTACTTCGACGTCGATCTTCTGTGAGAGTGTGGTACTACCCCGGACGGAAACAGAGAACTCAACAGCGTGGTACCACCACTAACAAATACTACCGAAACTTACATTGCTTGTAAGTGTCGTAAAATATGACTACGAGCTAGAATTCGAACAACGTGGACCGACCTCGGCCAACTCCATCTGATCCACATGTGTTCACACATTGAGTCGAACCCGTGTAATTGATATAAAAGAAAAATTATGGTAATGATTTTTATTTATGATAGATTTTTTATCAGATTTTAATTAAATCATTGTATAGCTTTAAGTTAACAGATTAATCCCTGAATATTTTTGTCATCAATATCTAAATTTGTACGCGTTTATCTTTTGGTTTTTTATGTATGTATTTCGCATCTGTACTTCGCGTGTGACGGCCAGGGAATACAGAACTCGACAAAATTTTGTCATTATCTAAATAAATGGTGCGTGTGCATAATTATACTTAACTGATGTCACAGTTGTAATTACTACTTATAATCACTTCTCATTATTAACTTGCTTATAGCACTGAGTGACAACTAGGGTTGCCGACACAATGAAAAATGTGTATTAATAAAATAAAAGTACGTAATATTAAATATATGCACCTACATATATGTTCATATATAATTATTGTTAGGCTTTTTTTTTATTTTATTTTTTATTTATTTAGTTATTTTCACAATGTACAATACTTTGTATATTATATACATCCTCTGCTAAACTGGAATACAGTTTGTCGGCAGTATACTCGTGGCGAATACATGTTGGTACATCATACACATATACACATATTTACAATATGCACATATTTACAATATGCACATATACAATTATGTATTGCTAATACTGATTACACCAATTCACTTTATCTACGGACACATACTTAAGTAGTGTTTCCACAATAGGTTTTTAAGTGCGTTTTTCCTAATACCATCAGTACACAAGTGGTCAGGCAGCTCATTTAGCAAAGACGGAGTAAGCCATTGCCGCATGCGTTCACCAAAATAGTTGTTAGCCTTTGGCACTTTATATTTACTTTTAATTTTACCCGAAGCTTTACGAAATGGTTGCCTATAGACTGTTTTATTTTTATATTTATTTGAATTATATCATAATCTCGGTTAATAATGTTCTTTGTTTTCTTATCTATTAATAATAATATAATTTTAATAGGCTATTTTCTGAAACCCCTTTAGCTGAAACGTCCGGGGTGACAGAAAGGCGGTGTGCGACCTCATAACTTACCATATTACTTCCCCATCGCCATTCAAGCCCACCGCTGATAGTGATTCTTTGACTTTGGTAGTCTTGCTTGGCTTTTCGATAACTATCTCCATCGAATTTTCAGCAACAAGGCCGAGATAGGACACCTAAACCGACCCAGGCGCTAGAGCAGGTCAGCGTGGATATTCTCCTTCCTAATAAGTTCCACCTCCTCGCGATAAGGCACCGTTTGCATACCAGTTAAAGACCCAGTCCTAATGTTATTGGTAGCGCTAATTAATTGCACCGAGAAACAGAAAAAGTGACTATACGTTTGACCAGACCCATCGTTCTTCAATAGGTACTTCACCTACATATATTTCAGGGCACTGAATCCGAATCTGATGCGTTTGGTTAATAAATATTCAAAATTTCAGGTAAATTACATAAATTGACGGAAAATTGCATATGTGAAAAAAAATATGGATCCCGTCGAAAATGTTTTCATAAAATTCGATAATTTAAGTTATTTGGCATTAAATTGTTTAAAATTTTAATAAATTATGAAAACACGATGATTTATCCTCATTTTTTAAAAATAAAAAAATAGATTTTTATATACCTAAATAAATAAAATTTAAATTATTAATAATTATACATACATATAATATCCAAACTGAATGTTTAAAACAATAAATTTATCGTTTAAGGAAAGACTCGTCAAGACGTGGTCATCGAAAATCCGATGGAATGATAAAGATTTAATTATCCAATATTTCTCAGTTAACTTCATTTAAATAGCGATTGGGTGGTTCTACTTATCACAAGCAGTCAGATACCGGCCGCACCGCATACCAAAGCCTTGTCGATACTGTACTGAACAGGACAAAATCCCGCTATTTCTTCCCATTTCGAACGACACGGATGTTATATCTTATCTGTAATCATCAATCCATTACTGTCTCAATGTACCAGTCACATGTATATAGGTTGTTCTCTTACACTTTGACGTTGCTTGGTATACCTACAATGAGTGTCTGTAAGTAAACACACCTCGTCTTGGAATTATAAACAAATTTGTTAAATTATTTTTAAATGTATTAAAAAACTTATTGGTTGATAAAAATAAACTGCATAGATGGCGTACAGGTCTAAGTACTATCTTTTCGATTCGGAAGTAGGAGAACTGTGGGCTCTGGGAAAGTTAGGATCTAAATGTAGGTGTATTTTTATACTTTTTCCCCTTGTGGTAAAGAAAATAATGTCACCATTCCGCATATCCCATTGGAGACGTTTAAACCGGTTAAAGTTTCATCAATAGAATTGATAGAGGCACTCTTCTAGTAAACTTATAACACCAACTGCGATCGACAACCAACCTGCCAAGCATTGCTATTATGGCAACAAGAGATGAATTGATAGATAAATTGAATTTTACGTTTGAAAAATATGATGTAAGAATTATTTATTTCTTGGTGCGGAGTTTAAAAGAAAACTGTTGTAGATTATTTCTTGCGAACGTGTAGTATGATGTTTGACTCTACAGTAACACTAGTGACTTACAGTTTGTATAAAAGTAAAATAGATAAGCGAAATTATATGGTTGGTCAAAAAGATGACCATAGATTTAAAATAGTGTACGAGTATATAAAACTGAATATGGAACTATTATCTTCCAAGGAATAATAAGATGTCCATTTTAAAACTATGACAAACATAAGTAAAGCTTTAACAACTGTATTTTATAAACTTGAAAACAACAGGATATCTTTGAACACTAACTTGCTCGAAGCAATGGTGGCTTTATTGAAGTACTTTTAAAAACCCCAGAAAGAGGATGCTGCCTTCGAAATAAAAATAAAGTTGTTTCTCTTATTGCACGCCTCATAAGCGAAGCGTTGAGGTCTTGCTCTACTCTCGACATATGAAAATCAAGCACTTTTCAAACCTAAAAATGATTGTATTTTTCTCACATTGCACTTATAGGATAATATTATTATACATATGTCAAGAAAAAATATTCGTCTAAACGTATTTGATATTTTTAAAAAGCAATTATTTTGTTTAAAGTAAGAAAAAAGTTGATTAAAAAAAATATTCGAGGACGTCCAGATGTTACCGTAAAGTATCTGGCATTCTCTAGACCGTAAAAATGAATGTATCGAAGTTTTTCTTTTATTAAAAGCTTCGCTTCATAATCGCAACGCGCTGTTTCCTTTCAAAAATGGCTTGGTAATTCCTTGTCGTTTAATTGCATTTAATAAAAAACTAAACTGCTTAGTCATTAGTGTATGTATACTTTATGAAAATTGGGTTCGTTTACATTTTTTGTTCGTTCATTCGGACAGGCAAAGGAAATAAATCCCATTCAGCCTATACAGCTATGTTTAGCTCTACGACGAGAATGGTACGAAATTTCAAAAGTATTTTTTTTCTTTCATTACGAGTATGTACAAGCTTTTATTTAGTTTCACCTGTCCGTTGTAGTCGTGTGTCGTTCACGAATGAATCCTTCAAATGAACTACTTCAGTTGTCTGACTATCTCAGTGAACTAGTTCAGTTACAATTCAATTAGTTCTTAGTTCAGTTGTATAGTCCACCGGCCGTGAACGATCCCATATACGAACGAAATAATTTATTGTCACGCTCTGTTGTAGATACCGAAATGGTTTTCTGTTTCACTCACACTTTGGCTTGATTACGTAGTAGAATTCGAGAAAGAACGAATCTTCTAGTTTTCACTGTACATTGCTCGTACATACAATTAAACTAATTTTGAACTATTAAGCAAAATAGCAATGTATAATTTCTGAACACTTTTATTCTAATATAATATTAATATAAAAGGGACCGTATTGTTTTCATTTATAAGTATCGGAGTCCTCGTCGAATTATAAGAAAAAATGTATTTTAAAGTGTTATGTGACGAGCCCTTGTGTATATTTACACCAGTTGTCTGCCATCTTATTTCTTAAGAGATGAAAAAACTTGTGATGTAAAAAAAACCTTTTTCCCGCTCTTGCTAGTGCTTATTGAAAGCATAGTTTTCATGGAAATTATTTATATTGTCATTTCTAATCTAATCAAATATGATGGGAAATCTGTAAATAACCTACTCGATACGAGTTCGTGTAACTAGTCTTAGATGACTGATAAAATCATGATATAATGAACTGTTCTTTAAAAAAACTCATTCCATATCTCTAAATCTGTCGATGAACTATTGAAATAAAACCGAACGAAAGACAAAAACACTTTCGTCAAGTAACTGAACTAAATGAACTACTGAACTAAGAGATAGATATAGTTCACGGTAGTGAAAAGACACATATATATCTTTTCATTTCAGTGACACATTATGCGCAACGCTATCCCGTTGTCTGTAATCAAATCTTGCAAGTTAAATTTGATCCTCTTCCCGGTTTCCGATTGAGCTGAAATTTTGCTTGCATGTATAAATTAGATGACAATGCAATATTATTGTGACATAGAGCTGACCTGATGATGGTCCTGGAAGCTGGCCATAGGAACTCCGTAATTTGACTGCACAGATGGCGTAGTGGTTAAAATACCGACCTTCCGTACCAGTGCCGTGGGTTCGATTCCCACGCAGGACATTACTTTGTGTGATCCACCAAAGTGCTGTTCTGAGTCTGGGTGTAATTTGTTTGCGTTAATTGCATGTTTGTAAAGTCCCCCGCAATACAAGGTTTATTTCCTTAGTGCAGGGTGGTGTACAAAAAAAAAAAAAAAATAAACGACGCAACCCCATCGAAATTGGGCTTATTTGATTCGTCTTGACGAGTACTTTAATACTATATAGAAACCAGGGTCTGATCATGGACCTGGAAGCTGTCTATATGAACTCCGTAATTAAGCGACGCAACCCCATCGAGTTTGGGCTCGTTTGATTCGTCTTGAAGATTATTTTGATACTATATGGAAACCAGGGTCTGATCATGGACCTGGAAGCTGTCCATAGGAAATCCGTAATTAAGCAACGCAACCCCATCGAGTTTGGGCTCGTTTGATTCGTCTTGACGAGTACTTTGAGACTGTATGGTAACCAGGGTCTGACGATGGACCTGGAACCTGGCCATAAGAACTCCGTAATTAAACAACGCAACCCCATCGAGTTTGGGCTCGCTTGATTCGTCTTGAGGAGTACTTTGATACTATATGGTAACTAGGTTCTGATGATGGACCTGGAAGCTGGCCATAGGAACTCCGTAATTAAAATATGCAACCCCACCGGGTATGGGCTCGTTTGATTCGTCTTGACGAGTATCATGGTTGGCGTGAATATGCAACTCCAACAAATTGGGGAAAAAAGTTCGTTCCGCTTATTATGAATGTGGATTATGATTGATTAGATGGTTGACCCAATGCCAAAGTAAGCACGTGCCGAGGGCTGAATGGCGTGAGGATGTATAAACATTCCATATCGCTAACGTTGTTGTTGTTGTTGTTGTTGTAACGTTGCGCCTCAGAGTACCAGGGCGAACCCTGTTATACTGAAGCCCTTATCCCTCCACAATGGACCTCTGGGGTGATGAACCGTTTTTGTCCTATATTTGTGGGAACAACACGAATAATAAAAATACTAAAAAGTTAAAAATAAAATTAAAGAAAAATATTATTTTTATATTATTATTTTTATATTATTATTTTTATATTATTATATTATTTTTTTTATATTGGTCTACGCGTGAATGTGAGCAAAACCAAAATAATGGCCTTTGAAAGAGATGAAGCCAGAACAGATGTAAGAGTAACAATAGGTAATGATGTACTAGAGCAAGTGGGTGAATTTGTATATCTTGGATGTGGATTTAGCCGAGATGGACGGTACACCACTGATATAGAGCGAAGAGTGAATGCGGGAAATAGAGTGAACGGAGCGTTGGGGCAACTTCTCGGCAGCCACCACCTCAGCCAGAAGGCACGTGTAGCAATACATAACGCAGTGCTTGTCTCAACATTACTGTATAGAAGCGAGAGTTGGGTATGCAGAAAAGAGTATGAAAGTAAAATTAATGCGGTCGAAATGCGATCTCTTCGGAAAATCTGTGGGGTTAGGCTGACCGACCGCATTCGTAACGACGACGTAAGAGAACGAGTAGGTATGAAAGAGAGTATTGGTGTAAAGATGCGAAAGGGAATGCTCCGATGGTTCGGACATGTGGAAAGAATGCCGAACGAACGTCTGGTTAAGAAGATATACAATGCGAAAGTGGAAGGATGTAGGTACCGAGGGAGACCGAGACTAACCTACCTAGACCAGATCGGTCAGGTACTGAAGGAAGGTGGAGTCAAGAGTCTCCGAAACCGGCGAGCGTGTATGAAGAGAATTATGAATGTTGAGGAAGCGAGTGAAGTATGCAGAGATAGAGTTCTCTGGCACTCTGTTCTCTCTGCCTACCCTGCAAGGGATATGGCGTGATGATATGTGTGTGTGTGTGTGTGTGTGTGTGTGTGTGTATTATTTTTAACAAGCTTTTATTATTTGCTAATATAGTAAACTAAAAAGTTAAAAATAAATTAACTCTAATCAGACATATAACACTTTATAAGTTCATTGTAACCTTTAACGATATTTTCATTAAGATTCAACAACAAAATAATTCAATATCGTACATAATTATATATTTTTAACACTAAAACTTTACACCATAATTATTAAATCTTCCCGTTTTTATCACAGTCCCAATTTTATAAATAATGTTTGTTGCATTTTTTAGCAAATAATAAACAGCTTGCTTTTAAAAAATGATTTTTCTTTAATTTCATTTTCATTTCTGGCATTGACTAATAGTAAATGATAAATAATATAAAAATTATGAGGCGTGCACTTTTGGATTTTCCAAATTATATTACTACTAGATATTTTTTTATTTTAACCACAAGACGTCAATGATGTTTTAAAAAGAGCTTAAGAGCTAATTGTTAGATTCATGCATTACTTTTAACAGTTTCTAACAGTCTTCACATAAAAGAGCACCAATTTTATAAATATAGATGTGAATACATACATCTAACCCAACATTATTGAATAATAAGATAACTAACTTGTTTCACATATTCATGAAGTTGATATTACCATTATATATACTAGCTATTTACAACGATATATAGAAATCAAATCCATATTTTATATAGCATCAGGTTTTATATACCACATGAAGAAAATAGCTGACTTGTTGTGCGGCATTCCACGGCAAGCAATCGCCCGAAGTCTCAAACAAAACGCCGCGTAGTCTCAGTTCGAAAGTAGACATTCGGTTGTGTAGACGCTCTCGCGTTGAAACAAACTTACGCACACGCTCTCGTAATACGGTGGAATTCTAAATTCAAATTTGTTTTCTTTTTAGTTTTTAAAAGTGGCCAGTGTTGTGTTTTACTAATTGGATTTAAAACGGCCTGTTCGATTCGATAGCGACATTGGATTCTAATCACTTATACTTCAGATCTATTGGACTGTTTATTGTGTAAGTACCGATAATAATAGTTGTGTATATATAATTTTCTTGGAAGGATATAATTTTCTGATATAGATTTATTTAAAATACATTAAAGAGGTGATAGTATTATTATTAATAGCCTAAACTTAACTAATATCTATACATTACATCATTGTCCATTAGTCGATTTAAGGTTTTTATTTTCAACCTCAATAGAAACCTGCTCAGAGTCATAATACGGGTTATTTTACTTTTCTACCGTTACACACTTGTATAAAATTACGGCAACCATAATGTTTAGAAAATTAAAACAAAGACGTGTGTTCTTATTGCGTTATTTTTTTTTATACATATTATTAAATTATTCATAAAACGTAAGAAGACCTTCTACTATATTTTAATATGAAATGTAATTACTTACCGAAATGTTTTAATTTTAACTAACGATAATTATAATGAGCGTTTTTATTTTATTTAATGAAGAAACTTCTACTGCGGAAGAATGTTCAAATAAGGTTAGTTTCATAACTACCTATAATTTAAATTAAAGGACTATTAAAGATATTTATACATATAATTATGTATACGTGTGTAAATAATTGTTTATATCTGTGGAGATATTAATTGTGTATTACAGTTTACATCAAATATATTTTTGAAGTTACGAATTCATTTATGAATCGAAATCATTTATGAAAGTAAAATTAATGCGGTCGAAATGCGATCTATGCGGAAAATCTGTGGAGTTAGGCTGACCGACCGCATTCGTAACGACGACGTAAGAGAGTGAGTAGGTATGAAAGAGAGTATTGGTGTAAAGATGCGAAAGAGAATGCTCCGATGGTTCGGACATGTGGAAAGAATGCCGAACGAACGTCTGGTTAAGAAGATATACAATGCGAAAGTGGAAGGATGTAGGTACCAAGGGAGACCTAGACTAACCTACCTAGACCAGATCGGTCATGTACTGAAGAAAGGTGGAGTCAAGAGTCTCCGAAACCGGCGAGCGTGTATGAAGAGAAATATGAATGTTGAGGAAGCGAGTGAAGTATGCAAAGATAGAGTTCTCTGGCACTCTGTTCTCTCTGCCTACCCTGCAAGGGATATGGCGTGATGATATGTATGTATGTAAGAATTCATTTTATTGCATAAATATTATATACTTATAATTGTTTTGGAACGTGTCATAAATTTAATAATAAAAACAGATAAGCGAATGAGAATAACTGTGGAAACAGGCACTACGATTGATCGTTATATTATTTCTACAACGTAAACTAAAGTATTGTAATTTTTATTGGAAAAAGAGGATTACTAAACAGAATTCAATTTGGTAATATGTATGGTATATCTGGTCAATTCCTATGTAATATTGATAAAATATTAGACTATCAATGTGGTAACGGAGTAAGAATACAATAGTCCTCCTCTTTTACCGTCTAGATTAAGGGATATAAGTACTAACTATAGCAACAGTTGATGGACCTATGAATGAGAATAAAGTCTTGGAATATACTCTTTGCCAACCAGTTTGACCAGCATGGTATAATATCCTAATGTATCGCAGAATGCCCGTACCAATTTGATTTATGTATATGGGCTTTCTTTTTTGGCGGCGGGCTATGTTATTGTCACAACCCGCTCGATCTGTCCGGAGTGACGGAAGGTATGGCGCGCGACCCCATAACCCGCCCTTCAAGTACCTCTCAACGCCGTACGAGCTGGCCACCGGTACCCAGTCCTTATCTTCTGTGGCCAACTAATAGGGGCTGGGAAGTAGATGAATAATGACTCCCTCAAATAAGTTTAGATTCTTGATGAAAAAACCCCTTTTCCTAATTGTGTAGAATGTGGAAGCGTAGAAGATGTGCAGCATATTTTGATGGAATATGTGCGAAACGAAAATAGTAGAAGATCATTTTTTGGACAAAATTATATATTTGACATTGGGTTCTGTAACTCCATTTTAGCATATCCTACCGCTGAACATGCTATTTTGTTTTATAGGTTAGCTAAATTAGTATTAGATCAGTATTAGATTAGTAAGTAATAACAGTAGTAATATTAGATTAGTATTTAATTAGTATTAATATTTAATTAGTATTAGTATTTCATTAGTATTATCATTCAATTAGTATTAGTATTTCATTAATATTATTTCTCAATTAATATTAGTATCTCATTAGTATTATTATTCAATTAGTATTAGTATTACATTAGTATTAAATATTTCATTAGTATTATTATTCAATTAGTATTAGTATTAAATATTTCATTAGTATTATTATTCAATTAGTATTCCATTAGTATTAAATATTTCATTAGTATTAATATCAGAGTAGTAAGAGAAATGTAATGTATTACAAGGCAATATGGTCGCTAAGCGACAAAGCCTATAATAAAATAAAAAAATAAAAATGAATAATGACAGCATTTTCCGTGTGGTGACGGAGTACGAATACAATTCACCACCCCAATCTTACCCGTAAGTGATCGTACGAGATGACTAAGGGATATAAAACTATCTATGTGAGAGAAGGAAAACTCGAAACAACACCCTATACCAACACGTCTGACTAGCGTGGTATAGTAGGTCAATTACCCTCCCATTATGGAGGAGGCTCGCCCAACAGTGGAACATATATGAGCTGAGATGATGAATAACAGCATTAGAAATTGGTTACAATAAAATAAATCTCAACCAACCGGTAAACCATTCAAGCAATAATCATAACCATTTAATTCGCACATTTCCAATCGAAGTGTTTAAAGATTCATCTATTGATTTCACTCGCAATTCTAATAAAGATAGGAGCAAATTATTCGAATAGTGATGTCTTACATTTTCACTCGCGTACTTTTAGACGATTTGCATTGGTATCGAATGTTTGTAGAGTTGATTTCACGCGAAGACTCCGGATGCCATTCGTCCTAGATGCGCCTTACATACACAAGTGTTAAAACAAATGACATGTGA
Organism: Lymantria monacha; assembly: GCA_905163515.2. Taxonomy (NCBI): domain Eukaryota; kingdom Metazoa; phylum Arthropoda; class Insecta; order Lepidoptera; family Erebidae; genus Lymantria; species Lymantria monacha. The sequence continues at coordinate 16,956,991 of LR991094.1, read as the reverse complement.
AACAAGTCTAATTTTACAGTTTCTGGGTTGCCAAGTGTTGTAAAGATCTGTAAACATTTAAATAATATATATTTAATTTTTCAAACAAAAATATTTTATTATCCTCTCGTTCGCCATTTCAGCTCATACACGCCCCCCTGTTGTGCTCAAGCCTCCTCTTCAAGAGGAGGGCAATTGACCTACCATATCACGTTAGTCCGACGAGTGGGTATCGGGTAGACTTCGAATTTTTCTTCTCTTACTTATGTTATCTGTATATCATATCACTTAATTGTCTTTAACGAACCAATTAGTATTCTTACGTGATTACCATAATGAAAATTATATAAGTACATATAAATATTTTATATTTAACCATAAAATATAATAATTATTTTTATTTATTTATACGTGGCCAGCTAATACATAAATGCAATTTACTAATCATGAATTGGGTGACTCTTTCAATTTCTTTACTAATAAGAAAATATTATATATATTCTCTAGCTTTCATTCAATTGATAAAGGAAAATTATTATATTGACAAAATAAGTGGTAATCTACGGTAAGCGAGAGAATTACACTTAAAACAATAAAAAAAACATTACTGATTTCTGAAAAAAATATTTCTTTGGCGATTTGATTTCAAATATTATATTTCCATACTTATACAAGATTTTTTGTTGTATTGTACGTGTTATTAAAGTCAATACAGCGGCCTTGGTGGTTTGTTCAATAGCCTGAAAGTACATTAAATGTAGTACCTACAAAATTATTTAGTATAACACCATAAAGACTAAAAAAAATATATTTTAAAGCGCCACATGAAATTTTCCAAGACCCAAAGCGGGCCAAGATAAAAGAAATCTTAATGATATACAGTGTCACAAATCCGTAACGAATCTATTGCAGGGAAAAAGTAAATTGGTAAACGGACAGAAACGGTTGACAGTGACTTTGTTATTTTAGAGAATATGATTAAACTTGCAAAATAACTAATTACATACTTCCTAACCTCAAATTTAACTAGTAACTTACTAGGCATATGACTTTGGCTGTATAAAATTAAAAGTAGTTTGTATTTTTATATATTACTTTCTATTTTTTGTGGTACTTAATGTTTTATAATAGTACATTACTGCAGCGGCCAGCAAAAGAGGCATTGATGGACGAACGCGTATATGTGGCCCGAGGCGTAGCCGAGGCACACATACGTAAGTCCATCAATTCCTAGTTGTGGCCAAGGCTTGTATAGTGCTTTTCTCAAATAATGCGTGGAAATTAAAAGTAATTAGAATTAAGTAGAACTGTATACATAACGAACAACTAACAACAAAAATGTTGTTAGTTGTTAGTTAACCCTTTAGGGTTCATTTGTTTTATTTTTCATTATCAAACAGGTTTCTTTTTCAAGCCAGTTCGAAATTTAAATAAAACTCTGATAAGTTGCCTATTTAGTTACTATATTTTGTAGTAACAGATCGTTTCATTTTTAAAATACACGATAGATATGAATTTACATATATATTTATTTGGCCGCTAAAACAGGACAGATATGGATTTTCATACATTTTTTGTCGGCCGCTGCTCGCATGTATTTGGTCAGTACAGCAATATCGATTTATCTCAAAGAAGGTTGTCAAAATAATGCTTAAATTTTCAAGTATGTTTGAGAAAAAGATATTTACACGTATATGTAGCTGCATACATTAAAATTTATAAGATTTTAATATAGATTTTAAATTCAATACTAAAACCCGACTAAGTAAAACCTTTAATAAAAAAGTGAGTAAGTAGGTACGCAATAATAGAATATTTAGACTAATATTACCTAGGTACAAAAATAGTCAAGGTAAAGCCGTGGTGGCATGCCCTTATAATTTTGTAGGTGTTAAGAACACCAGTAATAAAGACAGCAGGCCGTTCAAATCATTTTTTGTGAATGGTTTGCGAAGTCTGGTTGAAGATTTTTTTACTTTTTTTTATTTAATACAGTGTTTTGTTGAAATTACATTTTCACTAACGTAACAATCATTTGTGTAAGCAATACATCAAGTTTATAAAGACTACATTATAATATTTTTAACATAGGTTTCAATATAATGTTTCTATATCGTTATATTTTTACGGAGACTGTTAACACAAATGTTTGAAATATTTAAAATCAGCATAAAAGACCTTTATTTTTATACCCATACAGATGTATTTTGAAGAATAAAATGTTCATGAGCATCATTTTGATATTGGTCAGCCGCGGACAACTAGCGGACAATAAAAATAAACGCTTCAAGTGATACCTTATTTTTCAAATTATGATAAGTAGTTTAGAAGCTATGAGAAAACACACATAAATATATAGACTGTCAAAAACATAGCTCTCTTTTTTAATAGTCGGGTAAGAAATAGATGACAGTGAAGCCAAAAATGAAATATAAATATGCGCTCACGTACACACAACTTAAATCTTACTTATTTCTCTTAGTACATATTAAATCGTCTTCCAGAAAATATTATGAAAAGAATATAATTATACTTTACTGAAAACGTAAAAATAATACCTGAAACTAACACTTATAAATACTGAAAATAACACATTTTTTTTTTAATTTACAATTAACTGTGATAACTCTATAGTCATACGATGTCAATAATGAATTGGTACACTATTTATTGCAATTTAAATCAGATAATTTAATAACTACAATAAACAAACAATACCATAAAATCCGGACAAATTGGCAGATAGTGACAGACTTAGAATTATGATTTATCTTTAAAAGATTTTATCAAAATTTTACTTCACTTACCACTGCAACACCGCTGTGATACGTATCTTAGTCATCCTGCCACGATGCAGGAGGAAATGATGAAATACTGCATTTATAATTAATTACTATATTGACTATGAATTATGAGTTTAATTGTTAATATTACAAATCTTTTATGTTGTCATGATACAGTGCACGACTATTTTAACGCGCTTAACGAGAGGATCATAATTTTTACATCCGATGAACATATATTCTATTAGCGGCATTTATTATAAGTGACCCATTAGGATCTTAGATAATCTGAGGCTTACTGTATAGATGCGAAAACGCTTAGGACGAAGAATATCTACACACGAAAAGATAAACCACCTTCACAGAAAATCAATACACATGATGCTAGTGGGCTCTTTAATAAGCAGAGAATGATGTAAGATGGTTTGTGGTACACTATACTATTCTGTTGCCATTCCAGATGACAGGCAGTATGACGACCGTCCTTAATCGATCAAAATTTAAAGCAAAAAACTAGAATAAGCATAGGATGATATTGAAAATATCCTTCTACTTTTTTTGCAAATTGTCATTAACGTATTACAATTTTAAAATTAACAACGTTCTAGTTAAACTTTAATAAGTTTAACTATAAATCTTAATAGATTTATCTTAAGACATTTAATATAGCGTTAAAGGTATGTGAACCACAACAAAACTGGACTGCTATTTTCGCCTTGTAAAAATCTATAAAGGGGTCTACGCGTGAATGTGAGCAAAACCAAAATAATGGTCTTTGAAAGAGATGAAGCCAGAACAGATGTAAGAGTCTGCGGTAATGATGTACTAGAGCAAGTAGATGAATTTGTATATCTTGGACGTGGATTTATCCGAGATAGAAGGTACACCACTGATATAGAGCGAAGAGTGAATGCGGAAAATAGAGTGAACGGAACGTTGGGGCAACTTCTCGGTAGCCACCACCTCAGCCAGAAGGCACGTGTATACGCAATGTGTGTGTGTGTGTGTGTAAGCAATACATAACGCCGTGCTTGTCCTAATATTACTGTGTGGAAGCGAGAGTTGGGTATGCAGAAAAGAGTATGAAAGTAAAATTAATGCGGTCGAAATGCGATCTCTACGGAAAATCTGTGGAGTTAGGCTGACCGACCGCATTCATAACGACGACGTAAGAGAGCGAGTATAGAGGTATGAAAGAGATTATTGGTGAAGAGTATTGGTGTAAAGATGCGAAAGGGAATGCTGCGATGGTTCGGACATGTGGAAAGAATGCCGAACGAATGTCTGGTTAAGAAGATATAAAATGCGAAAGTGGAAGGATGTAGGTACCGGGAGAGACCGAGACTCACCTACCTAGACCAGATCGGTCATGTACTGAAGGAAGGTGGAGTCAAGAGTATCCGAAACCGGTGAGCGTGTATGAAGAGAATTATGAATGTTGAGGAAGCGAGTGAAGTATGCAAGGATAGAGTTCTCTGGCACTGCAAGAGATATGGCGTGATGATATATATGTATGTATGTAAAAAACTATTATATTAAACGTAAATCTCATATCATTTCATGATATGACAAAGTACGATTATGTTTCTACGCGTTTGCAAATTCCGTTATCTTTAATTCCCATCTATGTTGTTGAATTCAACTGTAGTATTCGTAAGCTTGATTAAGACATATACTGTTATTTTATAACATGCATATAAAATACTTAAACCAAAATATCTAAGAATATACAGTATTGAATTTATCATTTAAGAGTTTATATGAGGAGTACACAAGGGACGGGTGTTGATAACATCACTAGGAGAGAAAAAAACTAGAAGTAAAACTCGATAGCAAACCGTCTTTCCAGTGGAGTGTATGTTATAGACAAGCCTCAGGTCCAATACTTGAACTTTAGTAACAATAAATAAAGTTCAAATCAAATAAATAAATATAATTGAAATGCTCGAAGCAATCACCTCTTATTTGAACATGCACAACCAGTCCTATTTTAAAAATGTCCGTTAGAGAGCTCGTTTATCAAGAAGGGATATAGATTATAAAAAAGGCAGATTATCTATGACTTAATCAATAGTAAATAAAGAGAGGAGTTTGCATGGTGGTTCTATGAAGTCACGCGCCGCCTCTTCCGTCACCCCGGACCGATTTGGCGGGGCAAGAGACATCCATAGCTCACCGCAAAAAAAAAAGTTTGTTAATGTATTCATATGAACTTAGGGTATCCTTAGTACCGTTATAACTATTTCAAGCAGATTAATCATCCAGTTCTTCATTAATCTATCGATGCCAATAAAAATGTCATATTAAATGGTCCTGTGTCACCTTTATCTAGTAGTTCATCAAGCATCAGCACCATTAAAAATAAAACTTTAATGAGTAAGTTTGTTTAAAGGCAAAAAAGGCAGGAAGTAGGTTAGACAATAACAAATTGCAGTAATTATAATTCGCTATTTTATGTGCAGAGCCCAGATGCATTAGTGTAACTTCGAGAATGTTCTTTCTCAGTCAATAAAATTATTTGCTTAGCTTGCCTTATTAAATTTGCCTCTCAGTGAAAGAGTCGTATTTTGTGAGCCTATCTCCAAATAAAACATAGATAGAAATATAATAAAATTGTAACAACCATTCTAACATTTAATGTTTTGGGTCATAATAAATTGTTGATGGCGTTAGTAAAATGACGTCATTATCTGAATCGCGGTGTTAAGATTCTCCGAAGCGTAATGTCATCGCCTAATATTAAATTAGTTGTTATCGAATCAGATCTAAACAAATCGATCAGGTCATGAATGAGAAATTCAGGCGACAGTAAAAGTCGCTGCTTGTGAAAAAGGTGGTTGCGCCCTAATTGGAACAGCTCACTGAGACTCTCTATGATAAGAATATAGCATTCGCTGCCTACGTCATATATTAATTTATATTTTTATCTATAAAACATGTTTTTTAAGATATTCATGTTTTTAAAAAGGACCGGACTGGGCATACTCATTTTGGATCAGGCAAGATATATAATGCAGATGTTTGATTTGGTTCCGATCAGTAAAATTTCATCCGGACCCGATCAGGAATGCTTGATCTGGTCCCGATAAGGTTTTCCTGATCGGGTCCAGATATATCTTCCGCGTTACATACCTTTTCTGGGCCAGATCGGGCATGCCCGGTCCGGTCCTGCTAAGGAAGACGAAAAAATTTCTAGTCGGGTTGTGAAATCCTTCAATCGTCATTTTATGATAGTACTTGTCCTCTATTGCACATAGTAGCTCTATTTCTTTTTTAATTTTCATTTGTGGGTAGTAGATGGCATAAGGTTTTATAAGTTTAGTAGATCTTGGATCTTATCAAGTTGGCCACCCGTAGTATAGGGTGTTATTTCGATATTTTACACTTTAGTTGTCTTTTAGGACACTCACGGGCAAGTTCGGGAGGGAGGTGGTGAATTGAATTCTTACTCCACCATCAGAGGCAGATTAGGTACCACAGGTAGAGGAAGAGCCTTCACCGTTATTATTAGGTAGCTGTAAGAATTACTGCGGGTGTGTGGTAAATAAATACGGTAGTATTGGGACCACAGCATATACCGCACCGTCTTGGTACATTACACAACAATAAACAAATAATACATAAAGCATTAGCAGTTCATTTCTAAATGAAATCTACAATACATGCCATTATATACTAAATACTAGCTCGCTGTCTAAGTTCAAATAACTTAAAGATGTTTAAAACCAAGTGGTACCTGTAGCCGGCCCAATGGCGATGGGGAGGGAATACGTTGGGTTATAGGGCCACGCGCTGCCCTACCATCACCCCGGGCGGAAAGGCCGACGTGTATCCGGGTCATAGCCTTCCCAAAAAAAAAAAAAGATGTTGAGAACCCCAAGCGCCACTAGTGAACAATTTAGAGATTTAATTTTGCGAGATAAATTAATGACACTAATTTGTACTATATAACCTTATTTAATTGTTAACCGTATAAAATATAATTTAATGTTACCAGTAGAATCAAAGATTACGTCACAACTTGTAATCGAAATTACAAGCGTGATTTGTCGATTTTATGCAACATTGATCAGAATTCAGTGAATTGTTTACTCTAAATTACAGGTAATTAATTGATATTTAACAAAAAAATTATAACTATTAGGTTGAATTAAATAGAGTTATAATTTGTTTACTAGAAATGTTCAATTGTTTACTATAAATTAAAGGTAATTAATTGATCATCATCATTCTCTTGCTCTTATCCCAATTACTTGGGGTGGACGCCATATGTACTCGTACATATAGCAAAAGTTATCGGCAATAGTTTTATGACCGGCGCCTGCCTGATGGCAAACCTCCTTGAGAATGTAATTATTGATCAACCGGCACCAGAAGAATTTGCCTGGGTCTATATAATGCTTGGCCACCGAAGACAAAGATCGGGTACCGGTGGCCCGCTCGCACGCCGAAGAGAGGTGTTTGCAAAAAAATTAATAAAAGGTCTATATAAAGCTTTTAGCCGTCTTTTACGACATCCAAGAGCTAAATAAAGGTTGATAATATTCGTAGCCACTACCACACAGCAAAAAGGTAATTAATTGAAATTAAATAAAAAATAATAAATACTAAGAGGAATTAAATAGAGTTTTCTTTTTATTTATTTCTTATGATGGCAAACGAACATGCAGTACACCTTACGGTAAGTGCTATTGTCGCTAATGGACCCTTGCAATACAAATGGTACAGCTAAGGCGTTGTCTACTCAACGTGATACGTCTATTTTCTGCTAGAATGTGATACTACTCCGGATGGCCCGGCCCGTGGCTGGAGTTTAATGTTTAAAATTAATCGTTCTATCAAAAGTACGTGAAAATTACGATATTAGATACCGTTACTGTGATAAAAGCTTTATGAGAGAGTGTAGTAAAATGGCCTGCGGAAACACGTGGATATTTTATTTGCATTATAACCTGAGCAATACACGTTTTACAGGTAGAAATTTCTAAAAAAAAGAAACGATGTCTTAAATTGTGCTAATGTTTCGTTTTATTATTAAGTTATATAAGTATTTAGAATACTTATATATCCTTGACCTACTTGGTTAAATAGTAAAAATATTATGGCAAATTAGACATTTAAAATGGTTTTAATTTGATAGAGACAAACTGCATTCAACAAATAAAATTATTAAATATTTAATTTGTTATCCGTGATTTTATATTATATATTTAATATCTTGTTACCGTTGTAAAAACCGGCTAATAGTTCACAAGGAGAATGGACAGGAGAACTTGCTAAGAATATATAACTGCAATCTTCAACCCATCATCCGTGTGGTGACGGAGTAAGAATATAATTTTCCACTCCCTAACTTACCCGTGGATGATCGTAAGAGACGACTAAAGGATATAAAACGCATATAACATCTATGCAAGAGCAGGAAATCTCGAAACAATCCTAACCAACCCTATACCAACACGTCGGACCAGCGTGGTATAGTAGATCAATTTCCTTTCTATTATGGAAGAGGTTCGAGCCCAACAGCGGGACATATATCAACTGATATGATGATGAACCATCAACCCGCTTGTTAAGCGCAACTATTATAACGTAAATTTCACTCGCACGGGAGCCAATGTCCTACAATGTGCGGCATTAAGTTGCTGGAGGGATAAAAGGATAGCTTCATCTCTTATATACTTCCTAATTTAGTATTAGCATTTTTTACACGACAGATGTATATCAACCTTTTCTGCAAACTGCCGACATTATCACTAACCCGGCAGGATATTGTTTCAAAAGAACGAAAACCTATTTTTCTATTCATTTATGCAGTATTTATTGACTATTTACACCAACTAGTTTATTTCCATTAGCAATAAAAAACACATTTAATCGTATTTTCACTATAAAGAAAGTTGTCACGTATAAGTTGCATGACAGCAGTAAATTATTACCGGTTAAGCGTAAACTTACACTCCAAACATTTTCACTATTCATCTTTAAAATACTACATATATTTATAGTGCATTAAAATACATATTTTATTTTAAACTAGTTTTAATTCACAACATCATCATCGTATATACATATTTTGTATATTTTCTAATTTAGCTTTTACGAGTTCATCGTGAAAAGTTTATTTTTATTAAAATCAAAGATAGTGTTACAATATTTATCTTTATAAAGTATAAAGCAAAGTTGCCGCCGCTTCTTATACATTTAGATCTTTTAAACTACGAAACGGATTCAAATGCATTTTTTGGTCAATAGAGAGAGTGATTGAAGAGAAAGGTTATTTGTGATTCGCAAAAAGAATTCGTTTGCACGGGAATCGAACACATAAGATCACTAGTTAAACAACCTTCACTGTGCAGTTACACACACACATAGTTCCGTTTTCTTTCAGAATTGTTTAAATGAAGCACTCCCATCAAACATTATCTTTGTAATTATAACAGTTTATGCTTTATATACGCAGAAATATTTTACAGGTAGCAGGAATTTTGATGATTTAGATTTATATTTTAACACATTTATACAATATTCCGTGTGGTGACGGAGTAAGAATACTATTGACCACCCCATATCTTACCCGTGGGCGATCGTACGAGACGACTAAGGGATATAAAACGCATATAACATCTATGCGAGAGAAGGAAAACTCGAAACAAAACCTTATACCAACACGTCTGACCAGCACGGTATAGTAGGTTAATTTCCCTCCCAGTATGGAGGAGGCCCGAGCCCAACAGTGGGACATTTATTGGCTGTGATGATGTTGATGATGATGATACAATATTTTTATAACTATTACCTTATGTGTTATAAAATACATCACTCTAAATTTATATTAGAGTCGACAGACTGCAGTCGTTGTAACTACTTATGAGAAAAATAAAACACCGTATCTCCATATTAGTATTATATACCCCCACCAATCATATCAGATTTTGATCCAAGACAGTACAAAAAATAAAAAAATAACAGTTATTGAATCGCGCTGACTCTAATATATAAAGATCTAGGCGCTCTATTGTACAAATTCAATGATCTCTTAATCCACTGATATATTAGATATGGTGGCTACAATCAGTTTGCAACCTGAATGAAGCTATAATCATTTAGTGATATACATATTGAGCATGCTTCGGTAGGCGTGTAAAAAGATGGTTTCGTTTATAGTTACACATCAGCAATTGTTATGCTCCAAGATTATCGTGACATACAGATTTATTTTCTAGTGTAGGAAGATAATAAATATTTATGGCCTAATTTAGTAGAGTTTATTTTGAAGCTCCCTTTTCCTATTCTTCTTAACTGTGCATCATAACAATAGACAAATAAAGCCTTACCTATATAATATGTAAGGGGAAATTGCCTACAATTGCTGACTAGATGGACTGGTTAAGGATTTTGTTTTGATCTTTTTCTCTCGCATGTTATGGAATTACGTTAGTTATTTGTCTTCTGAACCATCTACGAAAGACCAAGTATCCGTAGCACGGCACGTATCCAAGTAGTGTCAGAGTAAGGATTCAATGGTCAACACCATTTTTCTATTCTGTATGTGAGAATACAATAGTCAACACAACGTCAGACGTGTTGATATAGGGTTTTATTTGTAGGCCATATGCATATTATATCCCTTAATCGTCTTTTACGATACCCACTGGTAAGATAGGGGGTGGTGAATTGTATTCTAACTCAGTCATCACACGGCAAACGGTGTCTAGTAGTAGACCGTATATCATTTGCGGTGACGATTCAGGCAAGTTCCATTTTATACTGCTGTAATTAGTAAAAAAAGAAGTGCTCATCAGAACGATTTTATAAGCTTTACGAGTGATTTCACAGTACATTTATAGCGCCTTTTTTTTTTTGGTGGACTATGGATGCGTCTCGCCCCGCCAAATCGGTCCGGGGTGACGGAGAAGGCGGCGCGTGACCCCATAGACCCACCGTAAAACTCCTCTCTCTTTCGCCGTGCGAGCGGGCCGCCGGGATTTTTAACTTCGGTGGCCACATTTATAGCGCCTCAATCTCGCCCAAAAATACTTGACGTGGGCTTAATGATTGTCAACTAATCTTGTGTCCTACATTTTTAATACTTACTCGAAGGTACCGTTCCTCAGCTTAGTGGGCTGTTTGAGTTTTTGTGAGTTCATCTAAATACGTAATCCTATTACGAAGATAAAATCTTTGGTTCAATCGGATTTATATTGTTTTTAATAAATAATAAAGTAAATTACTCTTTATAATTTTATAGTTTAGTTTGAAATCATTAGGTTTCAAAATAAGTTAATAAATAACTAGAGTAAGCATTTTGAAATGATGGAACTTTTTTCTTGTTGCTATTGTTGCAAGCTGACTATATTTTCACGGTTGACAATTTTGTTTGAAATTAATATATCCAGGCTACTAAGTGGGGACCTATTGACTTAAGATCTAGTATATCGTTCCGGATTTCGAGCATATCTGATACTTATTAGGGCAAATTCTCATTTGTCTGACATCTTCTTGAATTGTATGGTGCAATGTAATCCAAAATATGGTTAATTTGTTTCAATCGTTTTCAATTCCTAATTATTTATTTCATACTGATTTCAGTGTGGTTATGCTGTTATGATCATTCTACTCTTATTCCAATTACTTGGGTCTAAAGGAGCACCTGTTACACAGGTGCTCCTCTTCCCACGTACATATTGTAAAAGTTATTGCCAAAAGTTTTATGATCGGCCGCCTGTCTGATATCCCTCCTTGGGAATGTAATTGTAACCCCGTCGGCATCAGGTGAAATTAGCTTAGGTCGATATAAAGTTCTTGGTTATCTTTTACAATATCCACGAGTAATGAAAGGGTTGATAGTATTCGTAGCTGCTACTACACAGCAAGTGTGATTCTACTGTATTTCTACAAAATCATGAATTTTTATAGAACGTTCTAAAACATATACCTATTTCGTTTTTAACCCAGGGTTAGAATTTGAAATATTAGGCTATTTTTCCTCCTATTCTATATGAGCAAAGTGTAAAAATGCCTTCACTTATTGCTGGAAAATGCACTCATATTCAATCACTGCTTTATATCCAGATATCCACCATCTAATTATTATTAAAAAATTATAGTGTACATTAATACACACGCACTCTTTCATACCTATAATATTAGTGTAACTAATAAGTGTTTTGATTCGATCACATAACTATCCGCTCTAATTAACTTCTCGATTATCTATGCAATTTAGTACTGTATGTTGATGCGAGCACTGTATGTAGCGTTTTCATATGAAGTTATGCGGAACGCTAAAAGCGTGAACATATTCCATCCATCATATACATCAGATTCTTGGACCGTAGACACGAATATTGTTATCTTTATGTATTAATAAATAACTGGTCACAAATATTTATATTTTATTTATAGCCTAAAACACAAAGAAAAGGCATTTTCACGGAAGTTCACCTTCACTGAATTCTAATTGACACTAAATGGATGAACTTGTAACGCTACATGGTCAGAGGGTTTTCTGCCTGATCTGATGCCCGCGACTTCGTCCGCGTGACATTCAATTATACTACGCACCCCTATTTGAAACTTAAAAATTCTAACTCGACCAACAGAGGCCTATAAAAAAAGTTGGTTCTGTGATGAATCAGACTATACTTTTTGGACCTTTTTTGAGCTGTGAATCGATATTCGAAGTCAGAATTAAGTGTCTGTGTAACATTTTTTTACAGATATATAAGGCTCTGAAATTTGTTTGAAATTTGTTAGCGTTATAATATGCCTTTTGCAAAATATGTCTTTTGTGTAGTTTTTGCTAAATATTTGGGGTGAGAAGGCCCTGTTTTTTTTTGTTTATACACTTTTATTTTCCCCTTTTTCATGTAAATATACTTCTGTTACAACCCTTTAGCGTCTAAATATACTTACCAAAATAAAATCCAGAGTTCGGTTATTAAGACAATATATTCTTATTATATCTACATCTCTTATATATAATATTCTTATTATCTCTGTAAACATATAGTATAAAAATGTATCTATACGTATACGTTATTATAATAAGTTCTTGTAAACGGTAATTCTTTATTTTTAGGAATTGTTCTCAAAATCATTGGCAAACTGCTTGGGAATTTATTCAAAAACGTCAGTTATCAAGTTGGGTTCTAAACGCAGTTCAACGGTCCACCAGCATCGTCTTATGAGAAAATCTTATGAGAATGTTATAGATAGTCTAATAACATTCCCATAAGATCGAGTGTGGTGACGTTAAACTGTAACTGTAAAAAAGTTAATATAAAGTATACATTATCTATACATATAATAAAAATATAACGGATCGCTGTCTGTACATGGAAGATATATGAGAAAAAATACTACTGGGACCTTTATCAACACAAATAGAAACCATAACAATGATATTTAAAATTTTTGTCTGTTTATCTGTTTGTCTGTGCGTTTGTGCACGCTAATCTCAGAAACGGCTTATCCGATTTAGACGCGGTTTTCACTAATATATTACTACTAATATATTTTGTGGTAGGCTTCACTTAACATTTATTTTATCTCAATTAGTTTATAAATAAAAAAGTTACGTCAATTTAAAAAATGTTCGGAGAAAAAAATCTTTATCGATTCTTTTCAGATTACGTACAAATTATCTTCAGTAAAAATAAATAAACACGTGTTTCAGCATTTGTTGATTTTCACCCTCTGGGGGTGTAAATTAGGCCTGCAAAGCGGGTTGGACGACTCATTAAATCATTAGCGCCAAGCCGATATTATTGAAGCTGGCAACTTGAAATGTTGACAGTGGTTTCTTATCCCATGATCATACCGTAAATAGTATATTAAAGGCAATATAATTTGTAGAGTGAATAAAACTTTGAACAAACTTTTCCTTTAGTGACCGGCTATGGTATATAGACACACCGCACCCAATCCGTCCGAGGTGACGCGTGACCCCATAGCGCGCCGTACACGCAGTGCGGGCGGGCCACCGCAATCGGGTATCATCTCGAGTCGAACCCCTCATGCAGTGTACCCTCAATCAGTGTATCTCAATACAGGTACTCTCACGCTTGCGCCGCCCAAAGCACCGACGGTAGAGCGTGTCAACGTAGAGTATTTTCTCTCGGACCCACCAATATGGTGGATCCGAGAGAATGAGAGCCTAATTCCGTTAGACAACTAACTCGCAGAAAGTGGCGACCGCATCCCAGTTTCTGATGCTGTTAATCATCGTCCTAGCGACAAACCTTCAACCTTGCAATGCTTTTTCTATTTAACTCTGTCAGAGATGACTTCTGCGTGGACGAAGTCGTGGGCAAAAGCTAGTATTATACAGGGTGTCCCAAAATTCAACGATAAGCTGGCACCAGCAGGTGGACCTACATATGACTACTCGAGAACAGAAAAGAAAAAAATTCTACCTTGATTTTTTTTTTCATTACGACAAAAAAACCAAAATCTTTAAAAATGGACATCCTTTATTATATTATTAAGTGCTATTGCTACAGTTTTACAAGTACTTCTGTGATTTTTTTTGTATTGGCAAGGTAAGTAGCACTACTATCGATCACAACCATTAAAAATTCCAGAATATCTATAGTTTTTACACAAAAATCAATCAAAACTATGTTTTTTTCATAAATTATGTAAGATTTTGACTTTCAGCTCACTTTCACTCATCATAGTGAAAAAAAAAAGTATGGACGCTACTGTGGCAAATAGTATTAAAAATTGGCGCATCTAACTACAATTCTAAAATGGTATAACATTCTAGTCAAATTAGCCACAAAAATATACTTAGGTGTACTATTTCAAAATAACAACCATATTTCGAAAATTGTTAGTGTTGATAGTAATCACTTTTACTATGTAGCCAAAATGTTTTTGTAGCAAGTTCTCAGAATTTTAATGAGACATGTGCGTAGTCCATAAGTCCATAAAATAAGTTGGACAGAGATAGAGAGATTATACGTTAGAGGGAGATAGATAGATGCTAATTGTTTAGTAACATTAATGCAGGTGGAGAAGTAATTAATGTCCTCAGCAGCACAGCAAGTCAGTATGCTCTACTTCTTTGTTTACTGCACACCGTTCTGTTTTAATTAAAGTGGCTCTGGTACTGACGACTTTTGGATTGAATTAAGTGACCTGGAAATTGACCTGACTTGGCATTATTTTAGACTGTGATTTTGTGTTTTTTTTAAAGAAGTTTTGCCTTATTTTCAAGTGTTTAGCATTCATCATGCCGCTACCATACACAGCGTTAGAATACGCTAATATGCACCTAATTTATGGAGAATGCCGATGCAATGCCAACGCTGCTAGCAGATTATATCGAGCAAGGTACCCTAATCTTCAAAGGTATCCGGATTATCGCGTATTTATTAACGTGTATCAAGCTTTTTCGGAGGGTTGTATACCATCTGACAGGCGAAACGCTGGAAAACCTAGATCGGAACACGATGAAGAAGTTCTCAATGAAATAGAAAACGATTCAACTACCTCTGTACGTGCTGTACAAGCAGCAACGGGAATCCCAAAAAGTACTGCACATAGAATTTTAAAACGTCACGTCGTCGTGATGAAACAACCTGCAAGAAAGATGGATATTTAAATCTTCACAATCTTCATAGCTGGAACAATGAAAATCTGCACCTGGTGAGAGAAGACAATCTCAATACCAATTTAAGGTTAACCTATGGACTGGCATAATAAATGGCAAAGTGATAGGGCCCTTTGAGTTACAAGGAAACATAGATGGCAATAGTTATTTAAACTTCTTACAAAATGACTTGCCAGGATTATTAGAAGATGTGCCCTTAAGTGATTTGCAAACCATGTGGTTTCAAAACGATGGTTGCCCAGCTCACTATGCCCGTCCTGTGCGAGAGTACTTAGACCAAGAGTACCCAGGGCGTTGGATCGGGCGACTTGGTCCTATCTTGTGGCCACCCCGTTCACCCGATCTAAATCCCCTGGACTTTTTCTATTGGGGTTGTCTAAAGGACAGAGTCTGCACAAAACCGATTGCAACCTTGGACGAGCTTCGCCATAAAATAATTCAGACTGTGGATCTACGGACTACGCACATGTCTCATTCAAATTCTGGGAACTTGCTACAAAAACATTTTGGCTACTTAGTAAAAGTGATTACTATCAACACTAACAATTTTCGAAATATGGTTGTTATTTTGAAATAGTACACCTAAGTATATTTTTGTGGCTAGTTTGCCTTGAATGTTATACCATTTTAGAATTGTAGTTAGTTGCGCCAATTTTTAATACTATTTGCCACAGTAGTGTCCATACTTTTTTTTTTCACTATGATGAGTGAAAGTGAGCTGAAAGTCAAAATCTTACATAATTTATGAAAAAAACATAGTTTTGATTGATTTTTGTGTAAAAACTATAGATATTCTGGAATTTTTAATGGTTGTGATCGATAGTAGTGCTACTTACCTTGCCAATACAAAAAAAATCACAGAATTACTTGTAAAACTGTAGCAATAGCACTTAATAATATAATAAAGGATGTCCATTTTTAAAGATTTTGGTTTTTTTGTCGTAATGAAAAAAAAAATCAAGGTAGAATTTTTTTCTTTTCTGTTCTCGAGTAGTCATATGTAGGTCCACCTGCTGGTGCCAGCTTATCGTTGAATTTTGGGACACCCTGTATATAGCACATACAATTGTACAATTATGTTGACACATATTTATGTATATTATTTTACACTTACTCTCTCATTCATGTCATAGTTCTATTGTAAGAAGCTTTTAATTTAAGTAGGCCACTGTTTTATTTTAAGTGTTACGTCTAATGTCAACAATGATGACGGAATCTTATGACGTCATTGCTCGTAAGATTTGTTACTTATAATTATCATATGTTACCGAATGGAATAGATCTGCTTCAACTATTAATTATCTCTGAGTTGCTTTCCCTACCAGCTTGGAAATGTATGGATAAGGTGGGCATATATAGATATTGACAGAATGAATAAAAAAAATTAGAGAAGAGCTTGGTAAATATGAATAATAGATTTTATAAAAAATTATTGTTTATATTCGGATTAAAAGGATTTTTTAAAATTTAAATTTATTTTTCATGAAATTTTATTAGCTTTTAAGTGCAGACTGCGCAATTGATATTGACTTGCCTGCAACTATTAAATGCCTGCCTTGCCCGGGATAGTGTCACACTCTCGGAGAGAATGGATGTCTGTGTAGCAGCAATTTGCTAATTCGTTTGAAGAGAGTGAGACTACAGTGCTAGAAACTTAAATAACCTCCACATCCCTTTCTGTACACATTCCGTTTGCTCCAAACCTACACCTACAGTAGACTTAGCTATACCCCTGGTGTTGCTAAAGTTTATGAGTGACAGCCACACTTAGCATCAAGGTGGTATGCTTGTTACTGCCTGATTACCAAAGGTAGACCAAAGTCAATAACAAAATATAAAATTACACAAACCAATAATATTAATTAAATCAGTCTTAGATTATCATCATTAGTCACCTATATTTAAGAGTGCACCAAACATTTGTGTTTGTAACTAAATTGTATGTTTGTGTATCTTTTGTTGGTGATGATTAATAAATAAATAAATCATTAATTAATTCCATTACGTGACGCATGAAAAGTAGCGTTTATTTATGGATTTAAATGCTTTAAGAGATTGATACTTTAAAAGATTATACTATATCTTTCAAGATCTATAGAAAATGCCACTAAATGGATTTTAAATGATAGCGCGAAGAATGTAAATTCGACTTCAATGTTTCTTTCAAGAAATCGAAAAATTATTTAAGTAGAATAATAGATAATTAAATCCAAATGTGTTTTTATAGGTTCACATTATTAGAAGTGAACTGTTTTTCGAATTTCATAGGACTTTAGATAATTGCTACATTTAGAAGTTTCTTGGCAGAAAATTCCTAAAGTATATTGCTTGAAAACAATGGAATTAAAGCCAAGTTTCTTTCCTCCTTTCATCAATCACACAATCTAAATGTATATCCTGTTTATGAAAGAAATATTAGTATTTTAGGTATTCGATTATTGCTTCATCCGTAAACGCGCTATTTAACTGGACTAGCTAACGACTAGCAAGTGAATATAAAAATGACTCAGATATGAATACAAATATATTTTCATCGTCCTCTCAGCATATATGCGTCCGAATGATGAGCACTGGTCTCCCTATGTCTTACTAATTCTTAGAAATTTTATAGAAATAAATCATCTCTCTCAAATCATTATTTCTGTGTGGTGAAGAAGTTAGAATACAAATCACTACCCCTTTCTTACCTGTAGGTGTTGTAAAAAACGACCAAAAGATATAATACGCATAACATCTATGCAAGAAAAGTTAAACTCAGAATAAAACCCTATACCGGCTATACCAATACGTCTGACCAACGTAGGTAGGTCAATTTCCTTTTTGTTTTGGAGGAGGCTCGAACTCAATAGTGGAGATATATGTATGTACCTTATATGATGATGATATTATGATTTCTGTAAATTACTTTAAAACTATAGCTGTTTCTATAAAAGCCTACTTGTGAATAAAAATAATTTATTAAAAAAGTAGTACTAATATTATAATTTATAAGAAAGTTGAGTTAGTAATGTTTCACTCATTCATAATTTAATTAAATATAGACTTTTTATATAAAGTAGAACATTGCTTTCATTGTTTCGTTTCTAATCGTCACGGACCATAGGCTAAAACGTCACTAGACGCTAAGCTCCCTCTTCCGTCCTCTTCACAAATTATTAGAGCGAAATTCGTTTGTAATAATGTCACTTTCGTGTTCACAAACTCTGTAAATAGTAACTAAAATTTGCTAAAATTCACTTCACTTTTTCATAACATATCCTAAAGGACAAATATTAGTACACAATTATACTGATGTAGTCCCTTTACTCACCCATACATCCATCAGCCTATACACGTTCTCTGTTAAACAGGCCTTCAAAGAGTGTGATATATAACGCTCCTGTGTCGCCCATATCCAATGACTGCCTGCTATTTTTAGAATGTCGTTCGTCTATCTAGTCTTTAAGAGACTGAGTCTTAAAGAAATAAAAAAATTACAGCCTTCTAATTTTATTTTTATAATCGGGACTTTATCCTTTAGGTGTTTTATTTCAAATTCTTCATGGAATCTGTAACAAAAATATACGGGATAAATTCCATAAAAATGTACAGATGTCTAATACTTATCGTGTAAACAAATATCGTAGAACATAGTAGACGTTTAATGTTTTTTTTTCATCAATACAGTAATAAAATCTAATTTAAACATCTAAAACTAGAATAGTAAAATTTGAATAAATTTATGTGCAGCGGAATCAGACGTCAGTAGTTCGTAAGGTTTTGTTTTGTACATATTTTTTTTTTTTTATACTTATATTTTCTGCTTCGCTTATTCCATTTGCTTCTTACAACACTTTCATAAAAGATTACGCTGATATTATGCATTCTCATTTTAGTAGTCATTTTTCGAATCGAATTTAATTACATATTAAATTTAAAATATCTATCGCATAAATACAAACAACAAAATTGTAAGTCTTAAAGTGCACTGTACTTTACAAAACCTACTAGAATGCATGGGGATAAAGCTACAGTGCTTAATTTTCTTTAATTTTGTTGGCAAATATAATATACCATTAATTATAGTTGTAAGAAAAGGGGTCTACGCGTGAATGTGAGCAAAACCAAAATAATGGTCTTTGAAAGAGATGAAGCCAGAACAGATGTAAGAGTAACAATAGGTAATGATGTGCAAGTGGATGAATTTGTATATCTAGGATGTGGATTTAGCCGAGATGGAAGGTACACCACTGATATAGAGCGAAGAGTGAATGCGGGAAATAGAGTGAACGGAGTGTTGGGGCAACTTCTCGGCAGCCACCACTTCAGCAAGAAGGCACGTGTAGCAATACATAACGCAGTGCTTGTCCAAACATTACTGTATGGAAGCGAGAGTTGGGTATGCAGAAAAGAGTATGAAAGTAAAATTAATGCAGTCGAAATGCGATCTCTGCGGAAAATCTGTGGAGTTAGGCTGACCGACCGCATTCGTAACGACGACGTAAGAGAGCGAGTAGGTATGAAAGAGAGTATTGGTGTAAAGATGCGAAAGGGAATGCTCCGATGGTTCGGACATGTGCAAAGAATGCCGAACGAACGTCTGGTTAAGAAGATATACAATTCGAAAGTGGAAGGATGTAGGTACCGAGGGGACTGAGACTAACATACCTAGACCAGATCGGTCATGTACTGAAGGAAGGTGGAGTCAAGAGTCTCCGAAACCGGCGAGCGTGTATGAAGAGAATTATGAATGTTGAGGAAGCGAGTGAAGTATGCAGAGATAGAGTTCTCTGGCACTCTGTTCTCTCTGCCTACCCTGCAAGGGATATGGCGTGATGATATGTATGTATGTATGTAGGTATTATAATTCAAATAACCGAATCTTATATCATTCTTTTGCTCTTATCCCAATTACTTGTACAATATGTACTCGCGCATATTGCAAGTGATATTGGCAATAGATTTATGATGGGCCGCCTCCTGAAATTAACCCTCCTTGGTAATATAATTGTTGATCCAAGGGCATCAGGTACAGTTGGCCCAGGTCGATATAAAGCCCTTAGCCGTCTTTTATGACATCCACGATCGAAGTAAGGGTTGGTAATATTCGTAACTATTACCACACAGCATTCTTACATCATTCCATATAATGTACAATAATAAAATTATACACTTACTCTCTAAAATTAGATACTACGCATACTATATATGTATATACTATATTAAATTAGTTCAAAATTGCTTAAGGAAAATGTTCGTTAGTAGTTGAAATATTAAACGTGAGTCTAAAGATGAATTGTAAATAAACATTTTGGTTTAAGAAATAAAAAGTATAATTTTTATTTCTACTACTACCACTTCTCGATGTCATCTTTAATGACACCAGTGGGTAATGAGGAAATAGCCAATTGTATCCGTCACCACACCGCAAAATAATGAATTGTTGACTACTTATTTCTATTCGTACAATTTCTATAATATAAAAGAGTAAAACAACGCCGCAAAGAACTCTGTAGTAAAAAATTGGAACACTTTCATCAGCCTAGTCTTCTATCCACTAGCAATGTTATGTTGAATTACAATAAGAGAAATATTCATGCCCTAGTAATTATAGCTTTGACAGTAATAAAATAATTAATAGTTATTCTCATCAAAGTACGCTTAATTATTTTTTTTTTGTTGTTTCATCATGATTTTCGCGGTCAAGCTGTCATCACATTTATTAAGACACACAAAGACTTCTAACTTAACTGCTATCTATCTAAAATATTAATGGCCTATATTTTTAATAAAAGGTGATTTTGCAACAATCCAATGCTATTTTTTAAATTATTTTTTTTTATTTATTTGTTAACGCAGTGGTCCTAATGCATGTACGCACCACCCCCTGGAACGAGGAGTGTGGGACTCGCTAGCCTCGGGGCTAGAATACCCACTAAACGTATCCACTGCGAGCGCTGTTAGCCGAGAGGGCTTTGCCAGCTTAACCGGACTATGGGTGAGCGCTGAGGGCTCTCAACTCGGAATAATCCATATATGAAGTGTGATTTTGTATTGAATTAATAGTATTCCTTGATTAATCTTATTATTTCCAATGTATTAAAATGAAGATATGTAAATCATTCATAATATCACCATCATCATCATCCTGTTCTTATCCCAATTTATTTTTGGTCGACGCAATATGTCCTCTCCTTCCATACAACCCTATTAGACGGCATCTCTGTGGTCACTTCTTGTTTATCCATGTCATATTTCACGCAGTCCATCCATCTTTTCTTCGGTCTTCCCTTACTCCTAAAGCCTTCAACATACATTTATGTACTTTCACTCAAAACTTTTCTCACAACATCACTTTAATTCCGTCTCATCACATGTCCATACCATGTCAAGCGTTCACTCCTTAACTTATCCATATCATTCATAACAATCTCATCTCATTTCAGCTCATACACGTCCCACTGTTGGCCTCAAGCCTCAAGCCATAGGTGAATGAACTAATATCGGACAAATATCCGTTAGGAAAGTCGTGCGGGGGACCCGCAACAAAAAGATTATATCTTTAGTATCAGGTGTTGTCTTATAAGACAACACCTGATACTAAAGATCTTTCGAAAACGAAACGAACGAAATTGAAATTTGTAAAAATATATTATCCGTGTGATGACGGAGTAAGAATACTATTCACCACCCCATATCTTACCCGTGGGTGATCTTACGAGACGACTAAGGGATATAAAACGCATATATAACATCTATGCGAGAGAAGGAAAACTCGGAACAAAACCCTATACCAACACGTGTGACCAGCTTGGTATAGTAGGTTAATTTCCCTCCCATTACGAAGGAGGCCCGAGCCCAACAGTGGGACATTTATGGGCAGTGATGATGATGATGATGAAAAATATAATAACAATTATTTTATTTTTATTCATTTGTAATACGAGTATCACGCCTTTACAATGAAGGGGTAGGCATAAACGCAAATCCATATTTCGACATATAGTTTTAGCATCACGTAATTACATTTCATTATATATTGTTATCTATCCGGTATAGTTGCAAATGTCCTACTTGCTATGGAAATTTTATTTGAATCTAGAGCTTTACCTTTGTTTCGATGTGTTTTTTTTTTAATACCACCGTAACAAACTTCCTATGTTAAATATTCTTATGATGCATATTGGATGTAAGCTATTTGAAAAGTAATTGTTGTCAACTTCATGGCTTTTAATTTAAAGACGTAGAAATATTTTATTATTATTCTGAAATAAAAATAGTAACTCCGTATAACATTAGCTATCTGCTTGTAAAAGTTCTATTAAAATTTATTTATCACTTTCAACGATTAATTAGAACAAACATACAGATTGCTTAAATTGTAAAAGTAGACGATTGAGGATAGTGAAATTAGCAGATAAACTGTAAGAGAACAAAAACTAAAATAAAAACCCTAAAGTTTAGGGTTTTTATTTTAAAAATATACCATAGTAACACATTCCTTGCCTTAAAGTTAAATTAATTAATTAATCGCAAATATAAGCTGCTAAATCCTTACTATCCTTTCTAATATTATAAATGCGAAAATAACTCTGTCTGTCTGTCGCTCTTTCACGCCAAAACTACTGAACCGATCTAAATGAAATTTAGTACACAGGTAGTCTAGAGCCTGATAAAGGACATAGGCTACTTTTTAATGCAAAAAAATGTAAAGGGAGATGAAAATTTGTAAGGAAATATTTTTAAAGCCAAAGCTTGAAACTTATTTTTAGGCTATTGATTAGATACAAGACGGAGGCCCTCTTGTTCCATGGGCCCCGCATGGGCCCTCCCATCGGCGTCTCGATCACCGTCAATTCGGTTGATATCAGCATCCGGGCCCATATGAGGTATTTGGGCCTGGTGCTCGACGGGCGATGGTGGTTCCGGGAGCATTTCCGCAAACTCGCTCCACGGCTCGTCGGCGCGGCGTCCGCCCTATCATGGCTTATGCCGAATGTGGGCGGACCGAGCGCTACCTGCCGACAGCTGTACGCAGGGGTCATCCGGTCGATGGCCCTGTACGGCGCACCGGTGTGGGCGGGATCCCTGACTGTCCGACTCAGGGCTCTTCTGTGGCGACCACAGAGGGCCATGGCGGTCAGGGCCATACGCGGGTACCGCACGGTGTCGACGGAGGCAGCGTGTCTATTGGCCGGGACCCCTCCATGGGACCTGGAAGCGGAAATGCTCGCCGGTTTGTATCGGTGGATGTTGGGGGTGCGAGCGGAGGGCGGTGTGGTCTCGTTGAGGGAGCACACCGCCTGGCGCGTCGACACCCGCCGCGACATCATTGCCCGTTGGGCAGTCCGGCTGGAGAGGCCTCGGTTCGGTGTGCGGACCGTGGAGGCCTTCCGGCCGGTGCTGATGCAGTGGCTAAATCGGCGGCACGGGGTGCTCTCCTTCCGACTGGTGCAGGTTTTGACGGGGCATGGATGCTTCGCCAAATACCTGCACACGGTCGTAAGGAGGGAGAGTACACCGTCCTGCCACCACTGCGATTGCGACGAGGACACGGCGCAGCATACGCTCGAGGTTTGTGCCGCTTGGGCAGAGCAGCGTCGTGAACTCGTCGCGATCATCGGTGCTGACCTGACGCTGCCGACCATCGCCAGGGCGATGCTCGACAGCGTCAGGAACTGGGACGCGGTCGCATCCTTCTGCGAGGCAGTAGTCTCGCGGAAGGAGGCGGCGGAGCGCGTGCGCGAGGAGCGTCTCCTCGACGACGCGAGCCGCCGCCGGCGACTGGGGCGGCGCAGGCGCGATTACCTGCGCCTGATGCCGCCCTAGCCGAGGCCGCGGGTGACTGGATCGGGGATTTAGTCCGTCACCCGCCGAGAGGCCGACCGCGTGAGGAAAGGCCGACATCCTACCCGAGGGGGGGACGTCGGTCGAGGAGAGGGTACTCCTCAGGGGTATTCCGTCGGGCCAACCACTGACGTCAAGTCACTCTGCTCCGGTGGTTGGCCCAACGACGAAGGCGACGTCACGGGTGGGTTACGGGTGTGCATGCTTACGCCCCTCTGTCACCCCGGACGGAGTGGTGCGAGGAGTGTGCCGACCGTAACCCGCCCCCAAAAAAAAAAAAAAAAAAAGGCTATTGATTAGATATAAATAAATATGACATTAACATGTTGTAAAATTTTACTCTTAAGGGATAAAATAAAAAAGTAACCTTTACGGGAAAGTACCCTTTTACGCGGGCGAAGCCGCGGGCAGAAGCTAGAATAATATATAAACAATACTCCTCCAAGCTTAATCTATTATAGAATTGTACATTTCAAACCTAACGCAATCGCATTCTAAAATTGTTGGTTTATTACAAATACATTCAGTATTATCGACTCTATTCACAACAGTTCACAACGTTACTTAAGGAGCACGTACTTTGTCTTTAGACAACTGCGACACCGTTTAAGTATGATCCGGAAGTGTTTAAAAGTTACAAGATTATAGCGGTGTTATTTTGCCTACATAGTACTTAATGTTAAATGATTCATAACTTACGTGCATTGCGATTCTTATACATTTATTTAATAAAAATTTAAATTTTTATTCATACATAATTTTATACGTACTAATATAACATATAGTGAGAAGAGCCAAGATCAGTTCGTTTATAGTTTGTTTGGACAGCTTGATATAGCTTTTCTTTTTTTTTTGCGGTGGACTATGGATGTGATCTCGCCCCGCCAAATCGATCCGGGCGACGGAAGAGGCGGCGCGCGACCTCATAGTCCCACCATACAAAGCTCCTCTCTTCGCCGTGCGAGCGGGCCACCGGTACCCGATCTTTGTCTTCGGTGGCCAGCTTGATATAGCTGGTCGTTGCTCAAATTTCCAATTAATGTGTATAGTACATAATGATTTTTAAATAATTCGAAGGCTCGCATAGATAAAAACCTACGATAGGAAATACAAGTTATATGACAGTGTCAGTGCAACCACTGATTTTATCAAACATTCATAAGTTATTAACAACTAATTGTAATCAATTAATAAAATTTTGTTAATAAGTCACGTTCTTGTAATGATTGATACATATGATATGATAGATAAATAAATATATTATCTAGTCATCAGCCTAAGAATGCCTTCTATTCGACATAGAAGTCCAAATTGGATAAAGCCATAAACGGGACGCTTGGCATTTAGAGATCACAGTTGCTGATATAAGTTTCCCTCGAGATTATTGCTGCTCACACTCCTAGTGATCTCTCAACCGATTCTTATAAGTCTCACAAGGAGTAAGGGGTGGTGAAACATTATTTTCGTCACCCGTCACCTTGGTCATATGGAGGGGTAGCCAGATAAACTTCCTAAAATAATGTATATGAATTCTCCTACTAAATTTCAATCGTACCGTTTTTAACACTCTTTTGCCGGTCACTGCTGGACGTATATCTTCTTCATAGAATGACATAGAATATTGTGATTGATTGGAAGAGTTCATAACCGCTATGCTTGGTAAGCCAGTTAGCAATCACAGTAAAGTTTTTATACCAAGAGATTGCTACTACCCATTCTCCTGGTGATCCCTGAGCCGAGTCCCACGGCGACAGTTGTATTCTCACTAGATTACCGCACAATGTTATTATTTCTTAACATTCAAAATGTATCATATAATTGACTGAGGATTTGAATAATACTATTGTTTCTCCTTGGATCTAACCGGCTGGGTGGCCTCAGGCTGTTTTTAGTTACATGCGATCAATTACAACATTTTTTGTGTCTTCAATCACTTTGTAATGAATATTTAATGATATGGTATTACTATTATAAAAAATAAAATTACTATTTGAAATATTTAAACTATAACTACATACACAACAAGTTTGAAGGATTTTACTTAAATGGAATGGTGATTTAAAATTATGAATCCTTCAAGTTGATTTTTCTCACTTCACTCTTAGGAAAAGATTCATAGTAACGTATTCCAATTATTTATTTTTACAAACTATTGGCTTAATTATATACCCTTCTGTAGGATGACTTCTTGATGCATAAACAAATTTTATGTATTTTCAAATTTGTATCTTTTTAACTTTAGAAAAGACGAGATTACCCCTTAGACCCTTTTTTAACCATATTATAGGGTGAATTACCAAAAAAACTTATTATAGTTGCAAAAGAACCTTTTCTTTTTTTTTTTTTCTTGCGGTGGACTATGGACGTGGTCGCGCCCCGCCAATTCGATCCGGGGCGACAGAAGAGGCGCCGCGCAACCTTATGGACTCACCCTGCAAACACCTCTCTTCGCCGTGCGAGCGGAACACCGGTACTCGATCTTGGTCTTCGGTGG
Source organism: Lymantria monacha (assembly GCA_905163515.2). Lineage (NCBI taxonomy): Eukaryota > Metazoa > Arthropoda > Insecta > Lepidoptera > Erebidae > Lymantria > Lymantria monacha. The sequence goes on along the minus strand of LR991094.1, from coordinate 16,930,287 downwards.
CCTGCCCGGCCCGGCGGTTTACCCTCGCGGGTTCCTCCTCTCCTCTTTTTTTCTGTCGCTGTTTCGTTTTCTGTTATCCAATTCAGTATTGATGATTCAGCCAGATAAGCTCGTTTATATTGATAAAATTATTTATATTTAATGAAATATTGCCACGGCTTTATGTCTCTAGGGTATATGTTTAAGAGAGGACGTCGACGGGCTAATGGATAGACCCATTTACAATCAGTTCATACTAACAGCATATTTTATCAGAATATATGATGTTTTAATTTTGGTTTCACTATCTCAACGCTTCCAATTCTTTTTGGCATTCATAATCATAGGAGAACTCCATACATATAGGTGACTTACCTATAAGATCTGGATGACCGAGCCTAGCATGGTACTTTTTTTTTGGTAAATTGTATTTACTTGGAAACTAATTAAAATTGAAGTCTCAATTTCCCCACTTAGCTGTTCATGTTCTTGCTGGCAGTGACTAGATTTATATTCATATCCTTAATATATTTTTTCAATAGATTTATCGCCACCGAAACCTCTTGCATATTAGATTTTAAGGAAATTGTTGCAGCCGTTTACGAAATTCTGAATAGATATATGCAATAATAGAATGTAGATTATATAAGTACTACTCTTTTAAAGATATTAGATAGACTCGAAAAATAACTACATTTTAGGATTTTGCCCATGACTTATTTACTTCGTTGGTATGACATCTTTTCTAAGGTAATAAACAACGCTCAAGGATATTGTATTTGCATATGAGTGATTTTTTTAAACTTTAGTGAAAATCATAAAAATCTTCAGCATGAATTAGTAGTTGTGGAGATTATGTTTATACTCAAGCTTTCAAAGATTACACCTGTTTAATATTAGCGTAGACTATAATGTAATTTATAAATAGTATCGTCTCGAGCCGCCCGTAACTTGCACTGATCGAGTAAACCGCGTGTCAAATGTGCCTGTCCGGCTATTTGTCGTGCATCGGTTAACAATAAGCACACGTAAGTCACTACTAAGTACTTCAGTACCAACTATTCGATTTCACCAAGTCGTTGGCGCGTTTAAATCCCTTAATTGTATTGTGGGACTTAAACTGGATTGTGTCGTTAACTTGCACGTGTTTTGAATTAAAAGCACAATTAGATATACGAAATGCTTTAAATAATTTATGGTTCAATTCAGTTGTATTCTGAGTATGTGTAATTTATCACAGTGTCTTTTGATTGTGGTTTGTGTATTATAATACATTATTATCAGTTACTTTGTCGGTTTTGTTGCGGTAAATCAAAATAATGGTAAGTATTATGAAATTGTAAGATGATTGCCCTGCCTAGTACACGTAGTTGATATATATTTCCTAAAGACATATGTATATAGATATTTTTAATAATTATGTCCATTTAGTCGATCCCATCACATCAGCTATGTACTGCCATAATTTTTTTTTTTATTGCTTTTGGTGGCAAACAAGCAAGCAGCATACCTGATGATAAGTGCTACTGCTGCCCATGGACCTTTGCTATACTAGGAGTATAGCTAGCTGCTGCCTACCAATATAAACCCCAAATTCACCCACTTAGGCTTCCGGCTCTCTCTTCATTTTGAACCAGCTACTTATTTTACCATTAGTCAATGACCGCATATATTTTTCTAGAAATACGGGTAACTACAATCTGTCTAATCGCTCTTCTGCTTTTCCTGATCGGACTTACAGTACCATAAGTGTTTTAGTTCAGTGGCTCTCTGGAAGACCTACACTCTCAATTACCTACACACGGTACATAATAAATTGTTGCGCGATAAATGTAGGTACGTAATTCGAATAGATTTTTGGCATTGAGTATATTCGACTTAAATGACCCACCTGGCGCGTTTCCTTAACAGGTATAATCAGGTACATATCTCTTAACCGATGACACACTTCGAGCTGTATACCTCAACCAATACGCAAATAAAGTTTATTAAAAAATGCAATTTCTGGTTTAACCTTATTTGTATTTAATAGCAAGAAAATTTCTTTAGATTTATATATTAATAATAAATGCTATTTATCCGTGTGGTGACAAAGTAAGAATACCATTCACCACCCCCCTACCTTATTCGTGGGCGATCGTAAGAGACGGCTAAGGGATATATAGAGATGTAAAACTCGAAACAAAACCCATACCAACACGTCTGATCAGCGTGGTATAATAGGTCAATTTCCCTCTTATTATGTAGAAGGCTCGAGCCCAACAGTGGGACATATATGAACTGAGATGAATAAATATGAAGAAATTCTGTCACTGTATTTTTCATATCCCAATAAGACCATGTATATGCCTTTTGAATTGTGATTGTTTAAGTTTTAATAATAATACGGAGGATATCGGTGTGGTGACGGAGTAAGAATACAATTCACCACCCCCTATCTTACTCGTGGGTTATCGTAAGAGACGACTAAGGGATATAAAACTAATATAACACCTATGCAAGAGAAGGAAAACTCGAAACAAAACCCTATACCAACACGTCTCACCAGCGCGGTATAGTAGGTTAATTTCCCTCCCAATACGGAGGAGGCCCGAGCCCAATAATGGGACATAAATGGGCTGTGATTATGATGATGATGATGAATAATAACGAAGATGTTGTATTAAGGGAATTTGAACTGAATGGAGATTACAGTACGGTAAGCATTCTACTTATTATACAGAAACTGTAAATAAGTAGTAAAAGCCATGATTAAAAGGTTAGTGGACTGTATTGCATCACGTTATGTATTTTTACCGTAATAATTTGACTGGTCAAAACAGTATCAAGATCTTAGCTTCAGTCATTTACAAGTAATGAGTTTACAACACAGTTTTTATGTGTTCCTAGAGCATATAACAGCGGTCTAAATGGAATTACGAGGGCAGTCCACCATATATATTAAAAGTACCACGTTGTTCTACTGTCCCCTCTTAACAGGCATTTGGATTACAATCACATCATAAGCAGTAAAAGTGGTTAAAAGTTTGATATATTTTTAGTATAACATCAAAAGAGGTCATTTATTCCTGTTTACTCGTCATAACTCCAATTGTCATAGTTACTATTAAAAAAGTTGTGGCACAAAATCACAACATTATTTAGACCAAGTAATGTACTTATTCTTCTTAAATTAAGTTATCTTCTTTTATGAGGTTCTTCATATGATCACTGCTCTTACAAACGCAAACGAGTCAACTTTATATGAGGAATGTGAAATAAAACAAAAGACATACATTTTTTATTTTTTTCTGGCGGTGGACTATGTATATGGTCGCACCTCGCGAAATCGGTCCGGGGCCACGGAAGAGGCGGCGCGCAACCCCATAGACCCATCCTGCAAGAACACCTCTCTTCGCCGTGCGAACGGGCCACCGGTACCCTATCTTTGTCTTCGGTGGCCCAACAAAAGACATACCTTTTTTTTTTTTTGCGGTGGGCTATGGACGTCGCACCCCGCCAAATCGGTCCGGGGTGACGGAAGAGGCGGTGCGCAACCCCATTAACCCACCCTGCAAGCATCTCTTCTTCGCTGTGCGAGCAGACCACCGGTACCCGATCTTTGTGTTCGGTGGTCCGCCCGGCGGCATGCCGTCTCGGGTTCCTCTCTCGTTGAGACAAAGACAAAGACATACCTACTGATTTAAATTTAAATCTTATTCTAATATCTTATTTGAAAAAAAGAACACGCAAAATCAACTTAAAAAATATACATCATAATCATAATATATTCTTATTTTTATTTAAAGAGGTAAATACTATACGGCAATTAGATGACTCGTTATTAGATGGCTCCATGTCGAATTGGTTTAAGTCAGTATAGATCCTGATTTAGCTTTTAGTTATAATTATTAATTAATTTATTATTTGATATCAATCGTGAGCACTATAAATACCATTATTGTTCATTATAGATATCAAAAGTATTCACGCCTTGAGATAATTTTGTGAACCATAATAATTTAAGTTTGCGTGTTACAAATTGCGACTTCCATTTTGATGTCAGATATTTTTGTTACCTAAATTATTACTCAAGATGTTTCCTTCACTGACTTACACAAGTAATAATTATTTAATAATTTGAAATACTAAAATATTTCCTTTATAGCTAAATAAATGATTTCTAACCGAATTGACAATAAAAGAATGTCCACTTATTCTAAAATGAGGTAAATGTATTTAAACAATAATTGGAGGATGAAAAATATAAGAAGTATAGTTAATAAATTATTTTGACATCCATGAGAATTAAGTAACAATGAATAACAATGAGTACAGTAGTAATTCCAAATGTCAACGTACATGGAAGGTCAAGAGTTCATAAGGCATAACAAAAGCACATTAATGAAAAAGTGAATGAACTAAAGATCGCAGTGATGCGCTTAAGCAGGCGTGTGAAAGAGATCATTTGAACGATAACTGCCAAGGTCAGCTTATTTTTATAAGAAATCATGACTGGATTTAAACTTTTGAGGTTATAAAATTATGATTTAGCCAGTTTATTTAGGTTAAAGTTATATGTAGATAGATGTATCTTATATATACAATGCGAAAGTGGAAGGATGTAGGTACCGGGGGAGACCGAGACTAACCTACCTAGACCAGATCGGTCATATACTGAAAAAAGATGGAGTCAAGAGTCTCCGAAACTGGCGAGCGTATATGAAGAGAATTATGAATGTTGAGGAAGCGAGTAAAGTATGCAAAGATAGAGTTCTCTGGCACTCTGTTCTCTCTGCCTACTCTGCAAGGGATATGGCGTAATGATATGTATATATGTATGTATATTATTGTATATGCAATTAAAAAGATAATGCGCCTAAGCTTTGTATGCCTATATACATTATACATATTAGTAAAAGTTTTGATGAATTTTGTGTGTGAAGCATGATATGTATAAACAGGGAGTGACTACAGACGTAAATGGTCGACATCTTAGTAAATCGACATGACGTATGATAGGGCTGTATGGAAAAAGAGGACATATTGCGTCGACTCCAAGTAGTTGGGATAAGAGCAAGAGAATGATGATGATGATGATGAGTAAAAGTTTTGATTATGATACATAATTCATTGGAATACAACTTAGTTATTTCGAAGCGTAATATTCATTTGTGTAATGATGGACTAAAATTATAATATAAACTCATCTTCTTATTATAAAATACGACTAAGACACATAAACAGATAAAATAATAAAGAAAATTTTATATGGTACAATAACTTGGAAATATCTTTAAGCCATATATTATGTTTTAAGTTCTAATTCAACAATCATTAAGAAAGCAAATTAAAATGGCTACTAAAAAAATAAGAAAAGTATCATTTGTAGAAAATATAACCAATATAAATAGAGTTGCATATTATAAATAATATCTTCTTGATTTTGTTTTAATTGAGTATTTATGTATGACATAGATAATTTTTGAATGTGTATTTATTTAGGAATAAATACATGATTGCAAATGCCATTGGAATTTAGGATGAAGTAAGTTATATTTAAACAACACCTGCAGTTTTTGGAATTTTTAAGAACTACTTACTTAAACATAAATTACACAAGAACGGATGCCATGTAATAAGCGATTATTATAATAATATCAAAAACAGATGCACGTACAAAGATACGATCCAACTCTCTGTACTTCAACAGATGTTTATGCTAATTTGCAACCAAACACTGAGCCAAGCAAAATTAAATGGTAATTTAGTTTTTAATTATCCAAGATAATCTGTAAAACGTGTAATCAAACGTATTACTTAATTGTGTGTCTTTAAGTGTAACCAGTGATACTAATTAAGGATCTTGTGTTCAATTAATACTTATTTGAATTAACATTGACCTAGTATCAATAACCCAAAAAAGATGAATTTAACTTACTATCTAACTGGTGACCTGTAGCTTCGTCTATATTGTTTTTAAGTTATATAATGTAATCTGTTAATTGACTAAACTTTCTGCAACAGTATTGTAAATAAATCTGGCTAAACATAGAATAATAACGAGACTAAAGTATGTAATGCCTTCTTGCCTTTTCATTATTCTATGGCATATACCTAAAGTACGTTACGGCCAGTAGGCAATTTATTGTATTTAAAATTGTAGGCTTCCTGGTGCGGTTTAGATAGCCAATGCCTTCTTCTGCTAGGTATCACATAATTGGCCTTAAAGAAGCCTTCTTTTTTTTTTTTTTTTATTGGTGGGCTATGGGTGCGTCTCGCCCCGCCGCATCGCTCCGGGGTGACGGAGAAGGCGGCGCGTGACCCCATAGACCCACCGTAAAATCCCCTCTCTTCGCCGTGCGAGCGGACCACCGGTACCCGATCTTTGCCTTCGGTGGTCTGCCTTAAAGAAGCCTACGGAAAGGGAACACCTAGTAGACTTTCACGTGATTTATGTACATGCACCTCTTCCCTTTATAATGAACGCTGCTTAATAACAGGACACGGACATTAGTCAAACATCGGATCACCAGAATTAGATACAGAAGACGACGCCTAGATAGGGAAGTAGACTTTGCTGAGGGGCATTCGTAGATGTAGTACTATTTATCTATTCCAGAACTCACTCGAATAGATATGTAATATATCTGTCGCACACACTCAAATACGCGATGGCTGTGCTTAAATTAATATACACTAGCATAAACAAAAAGACAGCTTTAATAAAAAAAACTCAATTTTAGGTAGATTGAATTAATATGATGAGAATACCTTTCACAATATCTATTAATATGCTAAAAGTTACTGTCGGATGAAGATTATCAATGCATGTTGTGTTTTGTTATGATTATTAGGTGAAATGTAAAAATATTTGTACTACGTAGGTTGGTAGGTACTCACGGGACAAACATACAAACGGGAATATGGTAGTCCACATTCCCGTTTACATCAGTAGTGCATGTAATGTAAAGAAAAATAGCGCAAGATACACTTCAGTGAACTAGCGAACAAAGTAAGTTATATTTGTCGCAATATTATGACAGGTAAGCATAAAAGTTTTACCAATCTAATCTAATCTATTGACATCCATTCTCAGGCCTCGAGTAGCTATAGGAATCAGAATAGTACTATAATTGCTGCAAGTTGGTGGGTTGACAATTGTAGTTGGTGTTATATTTTTTACAGAAGACTACTGCTACCCATTTTCCGAGCAATACCTCTGCTAATTTTTACAGTGCCCACAGGGAAGTAAGATATGATTACGAATAATATTCTTAATCTGTCACTGTACGAGGAGCACCATCTATCGTAATGACATTAATAATTAAATTTTCCATTGCGAATTCCAATGAAGTTAACGAAAAAGTAGCTATGTCACGAAGAAACGCGTTGTTCTTAATTTACGTGCCAAATATACAGTTAAAAGCAGTGAAGCAATAGCTCTTTAAAAATAAATATTACTCCTCTATAAAATATAGCATGTAGCTATAAATAAATATAGAGCTCGAGGTTTCAATCGATTCAACAGGTGATTTAAAAAGTAGCGATCGAATCAAGAAAGCGGAAAGGTCTTGCAAGTTGTGAGTTGAAGCAAACGTGAGGTTATTGCGATGTAATACGTGACGAGTTGACTCACTACCTCAGTACTCCCGAGAGTAAACATTATTTAGATCAACGACCGTATTGGTTTACTATGTTAATAGTTATATAATATATTTCGCATTACATTATCATTATATTAAGACTAATTATAATTATTATATGTAACCGTCTAGATGCAGTAAATAATATTTTTTACGATCTATTTTGTACCTGACCAAGTAAATAGAATTTTGACATACCAATATTTTGCTAAGTAATTTTAGTCCTACTTTCTAAGAGTCTGGCTTAATACGATTAATTAAAAAATGCCAATCTTGGACTTGGACAATGACGAAGCAGGGACACCCAATAAGCATAGTACTCAAACGATAGAATTAGTTGCCCTCGTGTATTATACTGTATCTATAAATATTCTTATTATGCATATTTTTAACACTTTTATTAAATATTATTATTATGTAAATTAAAATCTGAATCTATAATTGTTTTATTTCTCTTCTAATCACGTATTTATGTACAGTTTTCTACTCAGCAGGAGCATAGCTACATTCTTTATATTTATTATCATCAATTGGATCACTACTCTCTGTCACTGTAAGCAAAAACTATCAACTATGTTTAAAGCGGCTACAAATCTCTTCCAAAAATCAAAATATTCTACAACAATAAAGAATTTTTAACAGATAGATTTCAACATCCACAACTTTTTATCGGTTTGTAATAAAGATTTTTGAAATCGTTCTACTTATTGTTGCTTTAACATCTTTAAACAGATATATAAACGTAATATATAAATAAACTTGACTCGGAACATAAAATGAGATCAATCAGAGCTAAAATTAAACTACGATATATTTTCACGATTCACGTTAAATTTTCCTTTAGCCAATGTTTCTATTTTCTATTTATCGGTTTCATTGACGTTTATAGACATGAGTCCGTTCTATGAGTTATTTTTAAAGATCATTTCACTCGATTCCTCCACGTTGCCTTTTTCAATAAACTGAAAATTGTTTAAATATGACGATTGCCATGTTCAAGCACACATATAAACTTTTAGCCGCACAATATATTTGTAATCAATTGTGATCACTTCCAACAATTTGTAAGTGTATAAATATACACTTCTCTTAAAAATATTAATTAATCAAATAAATATATATCTTCAAAATACTGAAATTTAGCATTTAATATAGGCTTGATTATTTATAAAAACTGGGTTACGAGCGAAAAATGATTCTCACATACGGGATTCGAACCCACACCTATTGCAATTACGTTCTAATCGTGCCACCACTTACGCCAACATGAACTGTTGTAGATATAATATTCAATTTTCGCATCGTATTATAGTCCGATGTAGTAGTAAATAATTCGATGCAAAAATCGAATGTCATACAACAGTTCACTTTGGTGTAAGTGGTAGCACGATTGGAACGGAATTCCAATAGGTGTGGGTTCGAATCACATATGTGACAATCATTTTTCGCTCGTAATGAAGTTTTTATAAATATATACCTAGTGTTTATTTTAAAAAAAACTTTTCAAGATATATGATATAAAATTGATATAAAATTAGCTAGATAAAATATTTCATTCAGTAACTAATCAAGATCGTGGTTGAAGGCTGTTTCTATAGAGAATTAAAATAGATTAGTCGGAGTTATTTTGATGGCGTTCAAAGTGTTGAAACAGTTACGAGTACTTCGGGTTAACAAGCATTTTTATAGATGGTTATTAAACATAGACATATGCACATACATACATATCATCACGCCATATCCCTTGCAGGGTAGGCAGAGAGAACAGAGTGCCAGAGAACTCTATCTCTGCATACTTCACTCGCTTCCTCAACATTCATAATTCTCTTCATACACGCTCGCCGGTTTCGGAGGCTCTTGACTCCACCTTCCTTCAGTACATGACCGATCTGGTCTAGGTAGGTTAGTCTTGGTCTCCCTCGGTACCTACATCCTTCCACTTTCGCATTGTATATCTTCTTAACCAGACGTTCGTTCGGCATTCTTTCCACATGTCCGAACCATCGGAGCATGCCCTTTCGCATCTCTACACCAATACTCTCTTTCATACCTACTCGCTCTCTTACGTCGTCGTTACGAATGCGGTCGGTCAGCCTAACTCCACAGATTTGCCGCAGAGATCGCATTTCGACCGCATTAATTTTACTTTCATACTCTTTTCTGCATACCCAACTCTCGCTTCCATACAGTAATGTTGGGACAAGCACTGCGTTATGTATTGCTACACGTGCCTTCCGGCTGAGGTGGTGGCTGCCAAGAAGTTGCCCCAACGCTCCGTTCACTCTATTTCCCGCATTCACTCTTCGCTCTATATCAGTGGTGTACCTTCCATCTCGGCTAAATCCACATCCAAGATATACAAATTCGTCCACTTGCTCTAGTATATCATTACCTATTCTTACTCTTACATCTGTTAGACATATGCTATAAGCATAATCAAACTATTTATAGATATATATCTATTTATTGATATAAATCGCACTGTCCATTGTGCAAATATATTGTTTCATAATAGTAGATATAATTTCTTTTAAAAAAAAATATAGTAAATGGTTCTTATAATTTGAAGATTATAAATATAAAATTAAGAATACAAATTAAATTCAAGCCCACTTGTATTGTAAATTACACAAAGAACTTGTACGTTTGATTCTAACTCACTATACTTAAATTGACAGAAGGCTACTTATACCATTACGCCATTCGCCCAGACTTCTATTCCATTCCATCCATAAATTGTATTTATTACAAATACCTTGAAGCACTATAGTGTTATTCTTTATATGACTAAATAAAAATCCCATTTCGTCGACGTAAACACTTTCATCTGTAGTATTTTGAGATCGATCGTGAAATTGTAAATTTAAATGAAATGTATGTTATGGCTATTCTATACGTAAAATCAATTATTCTTTATGATTCACGTTTCGTTTTGCTTTCAACATTCTAACATTATTAATAATAACTTATTTTAATCGTGGCCATTTTATTTTATTAGAATTAACGTTATTAATTACCTCTAATGATATTGACATGCAGTACTATAATATTATTAGTTAAAGTTGCTATTAAAAAATATGGACCCTATAAGATAATACACTGTATTCTTGTATTCTAAGATCATCTCAGATCATGTATGTCCCACTGTTGGCCTCGAGCCTCCTCCATAATGGGAGGGAAATTGACCTACTATACCAAGCTGGTCAGACGTTTTGGTATAGGGTTTTGTTTCTAATTTTCCTTCTCTTGCATAGATGTTATATGCGTTTTATATCCCTTAGTCGTCTCTTACGATCACCCATGAGTAAGATAGGGGGTGGTGAATTGTATTCTTACTCCGTCACCACACGGAAAGACGTATCTGAGGTTATAAGTATTTAAATAAACTAACATTTTCCAGTTATAATAGCATGTAAATATATAGAATCCATCCAAGAAAGAAAAAGGAATCAGTACTCAAAACTACTGTATAGGTAGCTATTAATGTACAGATTTTATTAACATTTGGAACTACCATAGAGAATATTTCTTTAATATTTTTTAAAGACCCATTATGTTCAGTTAAATAGACAAGGATTGAATGCAACGCCTACAGTTTTTATGTTGCACTAAGGCTCGATGGCCAGACCAAACGTGACTTCAAATATGGCCAACGAGTAACAATTACCTTTATCGATTTCAATAATGGTACACCTAGGAATTCCGTTATTACAGCCTTTGGCGTAATAGTATTGAAATCATAAGCACAGTGAATTAAGAAAAATTACTTTGACTTCTTCTCTAGTACAGGCATGAGTATTCTCTGCAATAGTGGCTCAATACTATTTTGGCCAGACTGGTTGACAAGAAGTTCATGTTCTACTTCATTTATTTTTATCCAAAATTTAACGACAGTGCATAGTAGTTTCAGGAACGGCCTCTTATGTCATAGTGTTTGGTTTCGATTCTCAAGATATACTGGTCTTTGTTATAATCAACGAACATTTGTTTCTTTGTCTTATTTACAGTATATCTTTGTTACGGTCCACAAACATTTGTTTCTTTTTCTTATTTATGGCGATTAATGGTTGTCGAGTACTTTTAAAATCCTCTTTGCACAAGAATTTATTCTTTTGCGCTGGTTTCGTCTATGAAAAGAAAGTAATATTAAAAAAAGGGGTAAAAGCGTAATTCCCCGCATATAATACATAGATCCTCCTATATTACAACGAGTTTTACCAATTACAATCTTCAGCATCGATAAGTCGATTATAAAGAAGATAATCTTGTTTGACTATACTAGTTTTGTCAGTAATGATGTCATACGTAGCTCAATTAGATACCAATTGGTTAATAATATTATTTTCTCAAATATGCTTGTAAAGGAGCTGGCCAACATTGTATGGACATTTGCCCCACTTGTTAATATTCATGTACGGACATAAGATTGGTATTATTACATAGTACTTGGTCTCTAGATTACAAATCGAAAACAAAAATGTCTCTAAAAGTTGCAGTTTTTTCTTAAAATAAGTTTTTACTTTGTTGCTATGACACAAATATCAGGCACTTTCAACAATAATACTATTATAAATAGGTATAGCCAGAACGTATTTCTTAGTGCATGCCTAGTTATTTTCGAGTTATGTCTTACTCAATATGTCTAACTCATGCAAAGCAGTCAATTTGCAATCTCTATAAAATATAATATAATATAATAAACTACACGAAGCAATAAATACCTATCATTTGAATTTTGTGGAATATTTATACCATACGATATACTAAAAGAATATATGGTGCTGTGTGGTATCGGCTACGAATACTACCAACCCTTACTTTGTTCGTGGATGTCGTAAAAGACGACTAAGAGCCTTATAACGACCTGGGCCAACTCCATCTGATGCCGTTTGGTCAACAATTATATTCAAGACATTTTCAATTAATTTATTCTGATTAATGGTATCATTAATAGTAAAACAATAAAAGTCAATCATTAATTTTTATACATAGCAGGTTTACTGTTGTGAGTATAAGTATTTCTAAAACAATTTTCGAGTATAAAGATGTCCTGAAATGTTATCTAGATATAAAAGCACGAATACGATAGCATCGAAGCACGATACGATATAAGATATATGGAAAATTGTTCAGAATACTATTTTAGAATTTTATCAGACAGTTGTGATCAGTTCAACGAATCTAATAAATATAGGCGTATCGGTTTAACTGTTTGATTTTTTTACTATAATTACGCAACCAACAGAGTTTATTGTAGCTACCTAACTAACTAACAAAATAATTGACTGATTGTTTTTATGAGCTTAAATTAGTTCTTTAAAATAAATATTGCCAGCGTCAATAAAAAAATAAATAAGCTTAAGTTAACGTAATCAACGCACAAATACAAAACATTAACATTACTTTCCATATATCGTAATATTCATAACTGAATTTTTGATCGATAGAAGCAATCGATACACAGGTCAATCTCTATTAATACTATCGTCCAAATAAAATGGCGATGAAGCTAAAATGAATAAATTGACTAATGTTTTTATTGCAAGAATAGTTTCTGCTAGTTTAATATCAAAATGGAAAAATGGTTAATAACAGGCAATACAAATCAAGTTTTTATAACGATAAGTCGAATCTGTACGTTTTAATTCTATTATTAGGTATTTTCGTAGATCCGGGGCGATTCTTGGCCAGGTCCTTTGAGCATTATTTTGACAACATTCTTCTTCGAGATAAATCGAAATTACTGTACTGAGCGAGCAGCAGCTGGCAAAAAATGTATGAAAATCCATATCTGTCGTGTTTTAACGGCCAAATAAATATATATGTAAATTCATATCTATCGTGTATTTTAAAAATGGAACGATTTGTTACTTCAAAATATGGTAACCATATAGGCAACTTATCAGAGTTTTATTTTAGCACGTGAAAAATGTTGTTCGTTGTATACAATTTTACTTAGTACTACTTAGTTTTAATTTCCGCGCAATATTTGAGAAAAGCACTATACAAGCCTTGGCCACACCTAGGAATTGATGGACTTACATATGTGTGCCTCGGCTACGCCTCGGCCCACGTTTATACTTTCGTCCATCAATGCCTATTTTGCTGGCCGCTGCTGTAATGTACTATAACAGTCTTCGAAAGTGCGGCAGTTGTTTATACATTTTTTTTTCTATCATTATCAATTTTTTCCGTGAATTGGGAACAATTCTGAAAATTATTTTTCCTGTATTTCAAAAGTAAACTTAATAAAAATTGAAACCATTTCATAACTTTGTGAAATTTATGAGACAAGTAATTTATATTCTGTAGTTGATTGGGAAGATTTTATCTATAAGACAACTTTTAAACGAAATATAAATAAAAAATAACGTCCGCTGTTTATATATTTTTTATTTAGATTTATGGATGTTTTGTATTATTATGTTGTGTATTATATTTATGGATAGATGTTTTGTATTTGTTATTTTAATATCTAGTTATGGCAGTAGAATTACAATATTATTGCACGTTTCATCCTTCTTGTAATCGTTTTATACATCTTTTTTTATTGGGGCTAATCCTACCACACATTCCCACCACTGTAACTCCTGTAAGCCAGGATCCACAATGGTCTGCATAAAAGAGGTTTGACCCACAGGAAGTCCCGGGAAATGCTTTTAATTGTCTTGGGACCCGCAACAAATTTAATTAGAAAAGAAAAACAGGAGGAAGAATTGAAGAATTTCCACTTCCCTCCTATGCAAAGCGGTAGACATGAAGCAAAATTGGCTAATAGGCCAATAGATAGGAGGATGTACTGACACGTAAAGCGTAGCAGTACAGCACCACGAATATGGCAGAGCTTAAGGGGCCTATCTGTGAACTGCCTATATGTTAACTGCGCCTGAACGCACGGAAATTTTCTCGAGTTGCTACAAAGTCCGTATAATATATAACCCTCGAAACGACTTGCAGACTGTCTAACATAAGATTGCGCTCGTTTTGCGAGAGACTGCACTCCCAGAGGATAGGATGAGCTGTTTGTTCAAAATCTCAGTTTGGTGTAGAACATCGACAAAATGGTGAATCTACTAGTTTCAAATAGAATAATTTACTTCTAAAATTACCATGGCCTGTGAGGAAATGTGTTACATAGTGGTCAATTTCTAGCCATATTTTCTTTAAACGCTCTCAAATAGATGGATAGAATGGATATAGATGACGGCCCTTCGTTGATGAGTCCCACCTTTCTTGCCATTCGGTCAGGAGCTCCTCTTTATCCATCTTGTAATTATATTTTTTTAAATACAATGTCAAAAACCCAGTGCTAGAGCCACGCTGCTAACAGATTTCTGTTTGCAATTATAAATAGCCGGCTTGTCCGGGGTAGTATCATACGAATAAAATCAACCTTTAAGTAGTAACAGCAGGAGTTCACACATGTAATGACGGCGTGAGAATATAATTCAACTTTACCCGTGGGTGTCGTAAAAGACGACTAAAGGATATAATATACATACAGCATCTATGTACGAGAAGGAAAACTCAAAATATAATACTATAACCCGTTTAGCCAACATGGTATAGTAGGATAATTTCCGTTCTACTGTAGAGGAGGCTCGAGCCAAGTAGTGGGGCGTATACAAGCTGAGATGATGATAAAGTTCTTTTTTATTGATTATGGTGGCAAACGAGCAAGCAGCACACCCCATGGTAAGCGTTGCTGCCGACCATGGACATTTGTAATAGCTAAGCCACTGCCTATCCATAGAGACTCCAAATCCACCCAGTTGGGCTTCCGGATCTCTCGCTCACCGAACGAAGCGCAATAGCACATTGGCATTACTCAGACGTCGATCTTCTGCGAGAGTGTGGTACTAACCCGGACGGACCACCCAGCGGCTGTAAATAGAGAGCTGTCAACAGCGTGGTCCTACCACTATTTAAGTAATTGTAATTTGCTACTGCGTGTTTTACAGTAACAAGAGAGTCGTAGCCGTTAATCTTAACGGTAGACGGCGTCATAACCGTGCCCCTAGCATTGCAGAGGTACATAAGCAGCAGTTACTCTTACCATCACCTGACGGCAGGGCCGAGCCGCCCCTATGTGCCAAGTGTGCGGCGCACACAGGCGCCAAGACAATAGGGGCGCCACCTTCAAATTATTTTTGTTACACTTAGACAATACCATAATCTTTGTAGCGGTGTATCGATATGTAAGTAGGTGCAATAGTCGCAACATATGCATTGTAAATAATATAAACTAAAAATTACTTGAAAATAAAAATTCGAGAAAAAAGAGGCGCTTCATAGATTTCGCACACAGGCGCTATGGGGGTCGGCGCGGTCCTGCCTGACGGTAAGAATAACTGCCTCTTATGTACTGTAGTAGTAGTATGTAATGTAGCCCACATGGACTACGTATTTGTTTCACACCTAAGCCAATAAAGAAGCATTCGTATGCACATGTTTTTTTTTTCCTTATAGTAAACGTGCATTTAAAAGGTTAATAATAATAATTGCCTATCACTCAGCAATAGCAGTGGCTTGTCGTTTGACACTTAAGGCAATGGAAAATTATTCACATACCTATGTTATATTTTAACTTATAGCAAACGAGCTTGCAAAATGATAATTAATAATAATAATAATTGCCTAGCACTCAGCAATACCAGGGGCCAGGCTCTACATGCAATCAGACATACATTTTTATATAGACACATCTACATTGAATAATATCTTTAATAAATTCAACAGTATTAAATACACGAACATTAGACGCGGACCCTTTTCAAAATAAATAAAGTCAGGACATTGGGACCCTTACAGATTTCCCACGAGTAAATAAAAAGGGGGTCGAGACAATACAATAAAGCGTTTTTTCTCCTTCAACAGAGGGGTGGATTATATTATGATTGTATTGTAACAGCTGATCTCCAGGTGTTAAACGATTATGCGTAATTATTCACTCAGTAAAATGAAAGCAATTCGTTAATACAGTGTTTTATTGTGTAATACCATAATTACTTTATGTAACAAATAAATTAATTCACTTCGAAATATGTTATGTGTGGTGAATATTTGAGAAATGAAAATAAAATAATAATTTATGAGAGTTCTTTGAGATTAGATAGAGCCTTTTTCCTTTTTTTTTTGTGTGGCGGGCTATGGTCTTGTCACACTCGCGACCCCATAGACCCGCACTGTAATGTAGCTGACGCCGCCGCTACGCGCCGTGTGCTACCGGAACCCGGTCTATTTCGTCGGTGGCCAGGTAAAATAGAGCCCAGACGTAATAGGAATGAGAGGAGTATCTTGAGTTTGTATATGCGGATAGAATGTACGGATAAAACGTTTTTTTTTTTAATATATACGTTCTAAAATAAAATTTGTGAAGTTGTGTCATTATAGCTGCTACTTTAAGATTGACAGACAAGCATTCAGGATGAGACTGAAGTGAGTGAGGTAAAAGGATATTATTAATCTATGCCAATGTCTCTAGACAATAGGATTAAGTTTATTTCACACATAAACAAAATGTATAATATATACGAGTTCATTCTTTGAATTAACATAATTATACATAATATTTAAACCAATTTAACAACCTTTAATAAGAAGAGTTTATCAAAATTTAAAAATATACTATTTCTTGGTTATAGTTCATCATTCTCCTACTCAAATCCTAATTACTTGGGGTCGAAACAAGATGTACTCTTCTTTCATAGTACATATTGTAAAAGTTATTGGCAATAGTTTGATGACCAGCCGCCTGCCAGACGTCAACCCTCCTTGGGAATGTAATTCTTGACCAAATGGCATCAGACGGAGTTGGCCCAGGTCATTATAAGGCTCTTAGTCGTCTTTTACGACATCCACGAGCAAAGTAAGGGTTGTAGTTATTCATTGCCGCTAGATACTACACAGCTACAGGTTACTTCTTAGTACAGTTAAATAGATAAAAAAAAACACCTGCTCTAATGGTTAAGTATTTACACGGGTATTTTAGTAAATTTTTATTACTGATATAGAATAGTCTGATTTTGTTAACATTTGTGAGTTCATTCGTTTAGTATATAGACACATTAATATGTACATAATTGTATTATTACAAAATTGAATAATAGAAACCTCACATTCACTTCTAATTAACAAAAAGGCTGACCTCTATCAACATTTTAATTAAAGGTTTTCCTACCACAAATAGTTATAAACACTAATTAAAATAACAACTTTGCGGAAAGAGCCGAGGAAATGCATTTATACAACGATATTTCATGTCTGTTTCTCTACGTAGTTTTTTTACCATTATTTTTTAGACATACATACATATCATCACGCCATATACCCTGCAGGGTAGACAGAGATAACAGAGTGCCAGAGAACTCTATCTATCCTTGCATACTTCATTCGCTTCCTCAACATTCATAATTCTCTTCATACACGCTCGCCGGTTTCGGAGACTCTTGACTCCACCTTCCTTCAGTACGTGACCAATCTGGTCTAAGTAGGTTAGTCTCGGTCTCCCCCGGTACCTACATCCTTCCACTTTCGCATTGTATATCTTCTTAACCAGACGTTATTTTTTTAGATAAGAATAGATAAAATTTGTGACTATTACTAAATTCGTAGAAGGTGTAAAAAAGTTCAACACGTGGTCACAGGTTAAGAAGACATTGTGTCACTATCCTTAGCAGTGGTAAAATTGGGGTAGAGGAGAAAGTCAGCACAGCACATTCCTGAGAAACTTATGACACTAACTACGATTGCTAAGCTACCATCCAAGTGTAGCGATTATGGCAATATCCATCATTAGGGAGGCCTATGTCCAATGGTAGACATCAATAGGTTGATGAATAGAAAGGTTTTCATTTGGTCAATGAATCCGTATCGGTGGTTAGCCCAAGGACCCATCCTTCCTACACTACTACTACATGCCAATGTAGTGAGTCCAAACCATAGCCTACAAATACAAAAAAAAGGTAGGTCACAATTAAATTCATTGAAATAAATTTAAAAAAAAAATTTAAATTTATTTCAATGAACAGTTGTATTTCTTGATGTTAGCGCATTCACACAAACAAAGAATTTCATCAGCTTTATGATAGCAATAAAGGTAATTCGAGTATAATCAATCTGGTAGTTTGACATTGCGTGTGATAATTTCCTAATACAATTGGTATTGATTGTGTTTTTGCTGTGAAGGTCTTGTCTGCCATTTAAATTTTAATTACATATTATTAGTTTTTGTTGAATTGCTAATAAACTAATAAAAATATGTAATGATATATATTTATTACTTTTATGTAAAGACATATAAATTATTATTTTTATTTACTGGCTTGGTAGTATAGTATTAAAAATAAAATACGTTATTTTATTCAAACTTAAATAAAAGTTTTTAACATAACGCCTCCTGTAGCAATTAATATAAAAATTAATATCATATGTAGTGATTGGACTAATACATTTTACTTAATATAGTAAGAAAAGGCATTCTGTGTCAGAATATAATTCCATTAAAGGTTATATACACGCCTTACAGCTTAAGATTTACGAAAAGTAATGGTAAATGATACATCCTATTAACATTGCGTGACCTTTTTCCATTCTTTGTTAAATATATATATATATATATATATATATATATGCTAGCTGATATTCGTCTTATTAATGGGTTCGAATCTTCTTCACTATAAAAAGAAATTAATCTAATATACCACGTTGGTTAGACGGGTTGGTATAAGGTTTTATTTCGAGTTTTCATTTTCATACAGTGATGTCTGTATATCATTTTTTTAGTCGTCTTTTGTGACACCCACGCTCAAGAGAAAGAGTAGTGAATGGTATTCTGAGGGCGTCGTCACACGAAAAAAAATTTATAAAATATGGGCTATGTAAAATATAATATATACCAAACACAACTTTTATTCGAGACTAAACCACATTTCATTCGAATGGATTAACTATGAATATTAAAATCACAATTATTGAATAGCTCTAATCCAAAAAGGATATTCAACATGGTCTTTGAATGGCTTCCTTTGACCAAATAAGATATAGTGAATCGACATGCAGATTACACATAGCTTTCTTATTAGGAGATCCTTACGCATTTCTGCCTATTAAAGAAATGTCACCGATAACTTCACGCATCTATATATCCTACACAAGTTAAAGAAAATGAGTTCGTTTTAAATCCGTCTCGAAGACAAGAATATTCCTCGGTGCCTCGCTCAATTAGAGAAGTAATAGGGCAGGTTTTGAACGAGCTCACCCTTGACCCGCCACTCCAGATCATTAGGAAGTAGAGTGGTCGGACCATAGCCTGTCGAAAAAGGGAAAATTAACTGTTAACTCGTAATTTCGTAGTTAGAGCGCACAGCAACCTAGTTTCCTGCTTTGCAATTAGTAATTAAATATCAAATTGTTTTAAGGACTAAATCTAAAACTAGATTGGTATACAATCTTATTAAATACTGATGCCGTGCATATCTTTGTAATGAAAATATTAAAAAATGGCCGAAAAAAATATATAATAAAAGACAGTACTCACAGATTCCGTAGCATAAATATGTGACTGTTCGTAAGGCTAGCTAAGGTTAGACATGAAAAAGTGCTATGCAGACAAGAAATTCTTGACAACCAATACAAAACCTGAAACTAAGATGGACAGAAGGTACATTTACACTCTATTTCGGGACACTAAGGCCTATATGATACACAACTACGTTCTTTCATGTCTTAAGCTTAAAGTGATGTTATAAGAATTATGAATATGCTTTAAAAATGAAAATAAAAAAGATAATTTACGATTCAAATTACTGAAATTTTTTGCATTTAATATGCTTAATTATTTATAAATACCCGATTACGAAACGAAAAATGATGTCACAAGCGGGGTTCGAACCCGTACCTATTGGGAATCCGGCCCAACCGTGCTGCCACTTACACCATCGTGAACTATTTTAGGACATGCAAATTTCGCTTCATATTATATCTTACGTCTTCAAGATGACGTATGCCATCTATCGGACAATGTTTACACATTGTATAGACTTAATACTTCAAACTTTACAGTTAGAATTGTATTGAACGATGACACAACCTTGTTATTTTGAATAACGTGAGTTCGAACCCTGCTTGTGACATCATTTTTCGTTTCGTAATCGGGTATTTATAAATAATTTACGATATTCGACGATAATTAGTTATGTGTCGTTTAAACAAGTTTAAATTATTTTTCTGAAAGACAGTAAATTATATGATATAATCTTGTACGTAATAGCTACCGATATCTGCATTTCTGTAGCTACCTGTTACGTCGATGTACTTATATAGAGGTAGTAATATATTCTTGTGATAGCGAGTATGAATAATCTGTCTGATGGATATGAGTTAATTGATCAACGTTGAGGGCATAGCTCCAATGAGAAGTATCTGAGCTGAGCGGAACTAATATCTGTGTCTACTAGCCATATAAGTTATCATTATAATTATTGGTTTAATTAATAACAATATATCGCAATAGTTGTTATATTGTTTTTGCTTTTGGTGGCAAAAGAGGAAGCAGGACACTGTGTTACTGCCGCCCATGGACTTTTGCTATACCAGGTGCATAGCTAGGTCGCTGCCTACCAGTATTAAACCCAAACCCACCCAGTTGGGCTTCCGGCTCTTTTGCTAACAGAACGAAGCGCAACAGCACATTGCCATTGCTCAGACGTCGATCTTCTGCGAGAGTGTAGTACTACCCTTTTTTTTTTTATTCTTTTTTTTTGTGGTGGGCTATGGACGTCGCACCCCGCCAAATCGGTCCGGGGTGACGGAAGAAGCGGCGCGCAACCCCATTAACCCATCCTGCAAGCAACTCTTCGCCGTGCGAGCGGACCACCGGTACCCGATCTTTGTCTTCGGTGGTGTAGTACTACCCTGGACGGACCGCGACTGTAGACAGAAAACTGTCAACAGTGTGGTCCTGCCACTATGAAATTTTCTTGACTGCTGCCTATTCTTTATTATTCTTTGCCTTATCCTTTACCTTAATTTAAAATATTCTAATATAAAATAACGTATCTATTCGATTACACAAACATAATGCCCCTTAAAGAAAAAAAAAAAAGCTGTACATAAATAACTTGTTATTTATTCAACACGGCCCTACCTCGATTCAACCATTCATTGCAGTCACGTATCGTAACTGGCTAAAGAAGTCTCTAGAGCTTTATAAACCTTTTCATATGCCTTTGAGAATTATTTTCATGGTGCCTTTTATTTATAAGGTTTGACTTTACAAAAAGATGTTGGGACTTGAGGATGCGTAGATTACAAATTCTATCTAATATTAAAATATAAGCATGTGTAATTTTGTTAAGCAAATCGATCATGGTCGTGGCTTTTTAATGCTTAACTTATATTCTGCAACGTGACCATCATCTCATACAAGTCCCATTGTTGAGCTCGAGCCTCTTCCGTACAAGCATCAAATTTAATTAATTACAGCATTAAATTTACATTATTATATTAAATTTACATTAATTACATTTGGTTAATTTATTAATCCAACTATATAAATAATATCTTGCCCAACATAAGAACATATATGAATTGTGAAGGAAAAGCCAGTGTTTGACCTTAGTCCTAAAATAACTACAACTAATCTTATAAATTATTATTTTAAAACTTTAGGCCGTGTAATTTGGATTCCCACCAGCCATTACGTTTTACACAAGGAGTTCAATATCCGCATTTAATTAAAACAATTAAAAACGATTATTAAACTAATAAAAAAGATTAAAATCTAGTTTCCCTTTACTTAATACATGTAATACTTATGTAATTGATTTATACAAGATATTTAAAATTAATTTTAATAATATTTTAGTTTTAAGGAAAGCCCTTATTAATACGTTCAATATATTTATTTAACAGATATATTAGTGCCTTAATTGAAATTAATTAATTTTCCTAAAAATTATAGAAAGAAACTATAATAATATGCATTTTTTTTATTTTTCAGGTAAGTTCATGAATATTATTTATATGCCTGTCTACAGTTGCACATTTCTTCGTCTATGATGTAAGTTTTTCACCTAATTTATTCTTATTACCTAAGTAGATTGTATTCTAAGATAGAAATATTTAATTTTTTACTAAAAAGACTAAAGAACATATACTTTTTTGCTACCATTGTGGTTTTTCTATATTATTGTATAGATATGATTTAGATATTTTTACTATCATACAAAAGATATAAAAACAAAAATCAAAGTGGCAAGTATGTAAGAACTTAAATCTGTTGTATTATCTAATTTTAATTGCTAATGCACTAAGTTTTGCCTACGCATTTCTGCCTATTAAAGAAATGTCGCCTAAAAATATTATTGTATTATTTATTGATTGATCAGGATTGCCATCAAAAGAATCACTGTTTAAGCAGGACAACAGATAATTGCTGCAAGTTTATATAACATTTTAAAATATTTAAAATAAATGGAAAATGACGAGCGAGAACGACTTACTATAGGTAATACCAGTTCTTCTTCTTATTTTAATGAAGACTGCTTCGTTGAACTTTGAGCTACGATCAAGAAAATCAACTATCTGCCTACGTTTAAAAACATAAATTGCTACAATTGTCCACTTTGTATTTAATGTTTTTGACTTGAAAAACATTCTTATATAAATATAAATTGCTACAATAAATCCTTACTAATATTATAAATGCGAAAGTAACTCTGCCTGTCTGTCGCTCTTTCACGCTAAAACTACTGAACTGACCTAAATGAAATTTAGTACATAGATAGTCTAGAGCCTGATAAAGGACATAGGCTACTTTTAAATGCAAAAAGAGGGTTGTAAAGGGGAATGAAAAGTTGTAAGGAAGCATCGTCATTTTTAAAGGCAGAAACTTGAAACTTATTTTTAGGCTATTGATTAGATATAAATAAATATGACGTTAACATTTTGTAAAAAAATTACCCTTGAGGGGTAAAATAAAAATAGGGGATGAAAAACTTTAGGAAAAAAACCTTTTACGCAGGCGAAGCCGCGGGCAGAAGCTAGTAGTAATATAATTTTCAATCATCTGTGCCGAAGACATCATGCGAATTATACATATATCATGCAAATTATGACATATTGAGTAGAGAGAGTTAAAACGACATAAATCATTTTATAAATCATTCATCGTAAAACATTTTTATGCGCATTCAACTTCTATAGGTGACATTCAGACATGTTTCATAATGTTTCTGCTAAACGAATAGCAAACACCGTAATCTATTAATCAAGTATAAATCGAAGCTTGTCGTGATCTCATCAGGTATGAACGATGGCCTTGATTGTACAGTTACACTTGTGAGGTCGAACAAACCATTTGTCGACATTCTTGTACGTAATACTATTTGCGTCGAGTAATTTTCATTCAAGACAATTTGTTACTAGATTGATCTTGAACTTCATTGATTTGATAGTTGTTGTTTTAATTGGGGCATTTACAATCGTCACCACGTGCTGTGTTCCTTAGTGAGACGGTTATTAAAGATGAGTCCTCGGATAATAATATATTAAATAAATAAAATCTAATAATTAAGATCTGCTTGGAATATTGATCTAGTAGCCAATTAGTAGACAAGAAATGAGTAATTACTAGGATCAGGATATTCTCTACTTACTCCTTGTAAAGAAAACTTGGTGTATGTATATATATATTATCTATAATACCAATAAACTAATATGTGTTTAAGAATATTGTAAACTTAATTTGAATTCGACTCGATTCAAATACTTGTATTATACTTCGTCGAGGTTTTAATAAAATAAAGTGATTTCAATTCAATTGAAACACTACAAGTATTTTATACTTTATCGAGATTTTAGTACATTTTTTCCCACATGAACTATTTGATTTAATATGATAAATAAAACGTACATATATCTATCTATTAAGTCAAAAATAAAAAATTACGCACAAATTCATTTTATAAAATACTTTTATTTTTGTTCTAGTAACAATCATATTTTTAAGTTCTTTAAAATTGAAATATATTTTATTTTATCATGGTTAAAAAACCTAAAATCTTTCGAGTAAATTAATTTTCCAGGAGCATCGAACTAATATTAGAACAAAACGGATCGCGTGTGGTTTTGAAACAAAACAACTCAACAAAGGTGTGTTATTTCCTTTAATTATCTCATAGCTACATACTTATGTATATTTGGCAATACACTTAATAACATTGTGCTTAAGTAGCTTGAAAGAACAATAGAATGCGTTGTCAATATTAATGGTGGCTACTTATTTGGCGTTCAATATTGTTTACTTATAATTTAATTCAACAAAATGTGTATGTTAAGCTTAACATCGTTTTCTTTTAATTGTACATACATACATACATACATACATACATATCATCACGCCATATCCCTTGCAGGGTAGGCAGAGAGAACAGAGTGCCAGAGAACTCTATCCCTGCATACTTCACTCGCTTCCTCAACATTCATAATTCTCTTCATACACGCTCGCCGGTTTCGGAGACTCTTGACTCCACCTTCCTTCAGTACATGACCGATCTGGTCTAGGTAGGTTAGTCTCGGTCTCCCTCGGTACCTACATCCTTCCACTTTCGCATTGTATATCTTCTTAACCAGGCGTTCGTTCGGCATTCTTTCCACATGTCCGAACCATCGGAGCATTCCCTTTCGCATCTTTACACCAATACTCTCTTTCATACCTACTCGCTCTCTTACGTCGTCGTTACGAATGCAGTCGGTCTTTTAATTGTAAAAATAATAAAACCGATTTTAAATAGGTAGATACTGAGCGCAGATCTATTCTCAGAAATTAATACTGTTTCTGTTTTAATTTTTCTGATTAACAAATTTATTAATGCCTGATTGATGAGAAACCTGCACACAGCAACAGGCTTTGCTTATGGTATATGAGCGAAACAAACTTATAAACAAAACATCTTCTTTTTTTCAGTGAGTAGGTAATCTATACATATAATAAATCAGTAGAAAGCCCGTGTCTGTACCTTTGATAAATTTATTAAAAAATGAATATAGGCAGTAAGAAAACACTAACAGAACACAAAAATATTTTTTTGGAATTTCTTGTCTGTCTGTAATAGCTAATCTCCGAAGTTACTGAACGGATTGTTTCGCAGTTTTGATAAAAAGATTAAGTCCAATTCAGAGCAACATTTAGTCTTTGTTTCATTGAAATCTGATGTCTGTAAAAAAGTTATGGTCATTAAGTTTTTAAAATCACCGCTCGCCTCTTATGTCACTAGACGGTTCAATTCAAAATAATTATTTAATTTATCTATAGTGTAAGGAAAATATTTGTATTACTTAATATATAGTAGTTTCATCAATTCAGCTCATATATATCCCCCACTGCTGGACTCAAACCTCCTTCAAAGTTGAAGGGAAGTTGACATAATACATAACATAAGTCAGGTAGTCAAAATAACTATTAAAACTATTTGTGATAAAAAATAATGTTTTAATTAGTTAATAATATCTAATTTAGTTATAAATTAATAAAATGCATGACTTATTTAGTTTGTTAAATGAGCAATAGATGGCGCCATAATTTAGTTTAAAACTTTAAATCATTTTTTCGTTATATTTTCAAAAGCTACTACATTAACTTCTTGAACTTAGTAAAGGTACAAAAGGTAGGGTGGAAAGCTCTCAGCATTCACCTAACAGTCCGAGTAAAGTTGTCATGCAACTAACAACTAAGTCAAACACGAAAAAGAAAAGTAAAGTCCACATCATAGAGCGTATAAAACGTACATTCTTAGTTAAGATGCTACTTTGGGGCGAGTATGCAAAGTGCACCCTTTTTTGTTTTTGTTTGGTAGCCTATGGTCTGGACACGGCCATTCCTTCCGGGGTTACAGAAGGGCATCGTGTGGCCCCATAACTCATCGCGTTCTCTGCCCAAACCATCAGGCTGGCCTCTGGTACCGCTTACTTGACATCCGTGGCCGGTCCGGGGGTTTACCCTTCCAGGTATCGTCTCCGTCTACACCTAGGCAAACAACAGTGTTGTATCGCCCTCACGCGGTCAGTATCTCTGCGGGTGGTAGATTAATTCCCACGGTCCATCTACCCGCGACCTCAGTTAGGATGGCAACAGGTGCAGGTACCGCTCCTGTGACGTGCGATGCGCCGGCGGCAGAGTGTGTCAGCATGGAGAGTCTCCTCTGTGACACGCTACGCCACCTTTTTCTGTGGGACGACTGTCTCGCAAAAGGCGGCGACCGAGTCCGAGTTCCTGACGCTATCGAGCATCGTCTTTACGATAGTCGACAGTGCCAGTTTGGCACCGATGATTGCGATAAGTGCGCGGCTCTGCTTTGCCCAGGCCACGCAAACTTTAAGCGTCTGCAGCGCCGTGTCCACCTCGCAATCGCAGTAGTAGTTAGACGGTGTGCTCTCCCTCCTTGCGACCGTGAGCAGGTACACGCTGAAGCAACCATGCTCCATCACTACACCAATCACTTTAGCAATAGTGCTGTTACTGCCGCCTGTTGCTGCATATTGTGCGAGGGCCTACTTTTTTACATTTTTATATACTGATGATAGCATAGAGTACGTTTCAATCAGCCTGCAGAGCACTTGAAAGTGATCAGCGCTGAGATGACACCTGTGAGTAGGCCTGTAACAGTTATAGCCCCATTCGTTTGAGTCTTTTGCTTTTAATGATGTTATTCTTTTACAGTCTTTCAAATCCTTTGACATTGTTATAAAATATAAAAGATATCCATCTGAAGATATTCTACGCTACTAAAACGCGACATGAACCAAGAAATTCATTTTTATTAATTCTTTCGTAATGAAAGCCATTTATAATATATTTATCCGTGCGGTTGCGCAGTTAGAATACAATTCACCAACCGCTTTTTTACCCGTGGGTCGATCACCCACGAGACGACTAAAGAACATCATACATATCATACATCTATGGAAGAAAAGGAAAACTCGAAACAAAACCCTATACCAACACGTCTGACCAGCGTGATATAGTAGGTCAATTTCCCTCCTATTACGGACTAGGCTTGAGCCCAATAGTGGGACGTATATAAGCTGAAATGATAGATGTCCATGCCCCCAGGTAGCCCTGAAAAGACCTATCTGAGCAGACCAATCTTACCAAAATGAGGAAACAGCGTAAAATAACTTTGGAAGTAACTACGTCAGAAACTGCAGCTGCATTACTTCTTCGTGGTAAAAGAGCTTTGTTTAAAAACCCGATAGATTTATGCACATTATTTATAAACCCGATAGATTTATGCACATTGTTTATAAACCCGATAGATTTATAAAGCAATGAAACACCGAGATTTTCAATAACACGAAACTACGACACAATCAAAGTGTTTTTTGTTTTATTGTGTACGGTGGTAAATGAGCAAGCAGCATGCACTTATTTTTTTGACAGGCCCTGGTCTGGACACACGCCTTGCATTCCGTCCGCGTGGCCCCATAACCCACCGTTTTCCCTCCCCATCACCATTGGGCCTTTCGAGTACCATCCCCGATGCCGCCCCGGGCCATCGGGCTTCACCCTCACGTGGTCAGCCTCTCCACAGGTGACGGACTATTTCCCGTTCCAGTTGTTCAAGTAAACGCAGGTAATCGCGCCTGCGCCGTCCCGCCGCCTCCTACAAATGAAGCGGAAATAACACATTGCCACTGTTCAGACGTTGCTTTCCTGCAAGAGTGGGGTACTAGGTCCGACTGGGGATCGGACCGGCCCGTGGCTGTAGAAAGAATACTATCAACTGTGGCTTTACCACTATTAGTGTTTTTATTAAGGATTGCTGTCTAATCGTTTGCGTTGATTGGACAATGATATATAAAAAAAATCGCAGAGGCCGTAGATCGAGCACTACGAGATCGTAATGAAAAGTCAATGGAAGCACCATTCTGTGGAGATTTTCGGCAAATCCTTCCTGTTAAAACTCGAGGAAATAGAACTGATGAGATCAATGCTTCACTGAAGTATTCTTAACTGTGGTCCCAAGTACGAAAGCTGACCCTTACCATCAACATGCAAGCAAAGCCAAGGTCACCATTCACATTAGTGTTGCCCAAATGCAAGACCAAGACTTGCTGCAAGAGTTTTGCAGTGCTCCCTTAGACATGATTTTACGATTTTCTTAGCAAAGAAAGGATTGTCAACATTTCATATTCTTACGAGTAATACCAGTACACGGAAGAATAATAGCCCCACTTCCGTTTAGTGGTATGTACCTAATTATTAATAGTTGTACAGTTACTGCCACTAGATGAATAGAATTTCATTAATTTAGTTGGATTTTTAATGTCTGTGGGGATTTTTTATTTCTATCAAAACAAGTGACTTTGTGTTATTCTAAACGCAAAAGTTGCAAGATTTACGAGCCTCGCAAGAGTCTTACATTTGGGCAACACTAATTCACATGCTTAAGAATTTGCCGATGTTTTAAAGAAAATTGGAGAAAACAAGTGGCTGCCGGAAATACTTGGGCGAGTTTGAATTTTTAAGTTTCAAATAGGGGTGCGTAGTAAAACTGAATGTCACGCGGACGAAGTCGCGGGCATCAGCTAGTAATTAATATATGAACATGATAGCCGGGGCAGCATATCTTCATTCATTACTATTCTAGTAAATAACACTAGGATAACTTCCGGTAGTCGCCTGGTCACTGATCTAAAGGATAGTTCGGTACCAATGGCCGGCCCAATGCGAGGAAATACAGTGGATTATAGGGCCACACGCCGCCTTTTCGTAGTCCCGGACGAAACGGACAGCGTGTGCCCAGACCATAGCCTGCCAAAAAAAAGGTCCGTTACACCGATCTTTATTGATAATCTAATATTAATTATAAAAATAACGAGGATGCTCACAATATTAGCACTGTATAAAATAATCGCATGAAATGTGTGAGGTTAGTTGTGATTTGAAATGACCGACCGTTGCGAATGTTTCAGATCAATGTTTTGTCGACACGACTCACCTTTCAAATTGACCATTTGTCAGCTGTTATTTGTCAACTACTGTCTACTATGTCACAACTCAATACACTCAAGCAAAATTTAAATTGAATAAACTAAACCTCATTCTCCTACTCTTATCCCAATTACTTGGGGTCGATACAATATGTACTCTTTTTTCATAGTACATATTGTAGAAGTTCTTGGCAATAGTTTTATGACCGGCCGCCTGCCAGACGTCAACCCTCCTTGGGAATGTAATTGTTGACCAAACGGCATCAGATGGAGTTGGCCTAGGTCGTTATAAATTGAATAAACTAAACAGAAAACTAAAATAATAACAACCTAATTGCTGAAAATTCCATTAATTTCGCTCTTCTGATATCACGCTCTGCGATATACATATATTGCATATAACTTTAGTTCAGAGTAGTAACCAATTAGTAACGAATTGGTACCACGTATCAAGCATATTGCAAATTCGCCGTTGTCATAACAACTACTATGATAACAAATTCGCATAAAAGTGTCATTAACGTATGATAGAGAACGAAAGTGCTCAAACTAAATATTAGCAATAAATAATTCGTCGTCATCGTCAGTTATCATGCAAGCATAATATAATGAGAAGCTGCTGGCACAGTTAGTTGTATTTATATTCAGTAACATTATAATGAATTCTATATTATTTCGACAGTAACACACATTTAACTATTTTGGTACTAATCTTTGCTTTCCAATGTTATATCAGAAGTGCCCTTAAAAATTAACCAGCGAAGAACAACATTATGTTGTTTGATCATTCATCATTTTTTATGTAGAAAAGTTAATTTAGATCGTTTTCTTTTGTAAATAGTATTTCAATTACATCGTTTATATTTAATTTTAAAGTATACGAATATGAATGTTGTGTTATTTGACCGATTAAATTTGTAAATTTCTAGCGTGCTATCCACTGAGCCCATTGCATTGGGCTCATAACGTCGAATGGCAAAGGATACAATGAAACAACTCTTCTCAGAGCATACTTGGAAATTTGATTTATTATGTCACGTAAACCAGATAAATTAGCATAAGACTTTAATTCGAGCTTTCCTTATATTGCAGTAAGGTAATCTTATAAGATTCTTTAGTCTCCTACGATAGCCGCGACAAGGAAAATGCGAATCTTTAGACGAATTATATAAAATTATATAAGCCGTTAAAGAAGCCGCTAAAAGTTTCACGATATTTGTTTAGTAAGTTATACGTATGATCTAGAACTAACATTCATTTTATCTGGAAGCCTTTCAATGTCTAATATTCTATATACAATTCTCTAATGGGCGATAATACCACAATCGCCACGTTTCGAAACCAGGGTCTGAAATCGCAATTGCTGTTAAAAATCTTTCGCCGTCATCATACGGACTTTTACATGAACATAAATAAAATACTAATAACTTATCATTCATACCCTTGGATATTTGTATACCTAGTGGTAGGACCACGCTGTGGACAGTTCTCTGTCTGCAGCCACAGGCCGTTCCGCCCGGGGTAGTATCACACTCTCGCAGGAGATCGACGTCTGAGTAATGGCAATGTGCTATTGCGCTTCGTTTGGTGAGCGAGAGAGCCGGAAGCCCAATTGGGGTGGTTTGGGGTTTGTATTGGTAGGCAGCGGACTAGCTACACATATGTACATATAATTTAATTTTTCTATATGATAAAGCAATTTTATTTGCAACTTTACCACTTTAGTAATTAATCAAACTCAAAACAAATTAATTACTATATAATTCTTAGTCTAACTCTAGCATAATTAAATTTAAAATGTATTTACTAATAAGCATTATAAATTATCTCTAATAATAAACTAATTAAATCAGCGGATGTGAATTGGATGTAATTGTTTATACGATAATTGTGTTGCATAATTATGCAGAAATATATATATATGAATATAATGCAGAAAGTGGACGCTAAGCATTGAAACTGTATTAGTTATAGCCTTTTTTGATAAGTTATGGTTTAGTCACAAGCTGACCAAACCATGCGCGTTGACTGAAGGACGACATGTATCTGTATAAATTGTCTATTAAAACCTCACCGCCATTCATTTGGAACAATGAAATCGATACCTAACTTCGTTGCTTTTTTATTTTGTGTGGACTAGGAATTTTAGTTTCAGATGGCTATTACACGCTTACACGGACTATTGGGTGAGTGCAAAACGCGCCGAGGCAAAAAAAAAATTAAGCAACGGCGACTGACTTAACTCAATTGGCAAACTGCCATAGCTGGTCTAACCACAGGCGGCCTCAGCTAGGGTGGCGTCATGTGCAGGTGCTCGCGCCAGTAGCGGAGCAAGTCAATGTGGAGGATTTCCTCCCTAATATGCTTCGTCTCCTTCTTATACTAGTACCCTTAAAATACTTTAGATTTATTGACTAAGACTATCTTATCTTTTGACTAAGACTATTTTCCGTGTGGTGACGGAGTAAGAAAACAATTTACCACCCACTATCTTACCCGTGGGTGATCGTAAGAGACGACTAAGGGATATAAAACGCATAAATGTTCTATGCAAGAGAAGGAAAACTCGAAACTAAACCCTATACAAACACGTCTGACGAGTAGGTATAGTAGGTAATTTTCTCTCCCTTTATGGAGGAGGCTCGAGCCTAACAGTCGGACATACCTATATGACCCAAAATGATGAACGATGAGACTATCTTATCTTATTGACACAAGCTTGTGGCCACATAGTAATAAAGAAAATCCTAGGATTAACTTAGTGATTTCTAATGTTTACATGAGTATTTGAAATACATGTACTATACATATAGATACACATACATACATACATATACATATCATCACGCCATATCCCTTGCAGGGTAGGCAGAGAGAACAGAGTGCCAGAGAACTCTATCTCTGCATACTTCACTCGCTTCCTCAACATTCATAATTCTCTTCTACATATAGATACATTTGAAATTTCAATATTTTTACGGATTTTATCGCGTTTGTATTTAATTTTTAATTTACCGCCATTTTGAATACTTTACAGCGTTCATTTCAGAAAAAACAAATGGAACAAATGAATAAAATGTAATTGTATAATTACATTTGAAATACCAGTATTTTTACGGATTTTATCGCGTTTGTATTTGATTTTTAATTTACCAGCATTTTGAATACTTTATAGCGTTCATTTTAGAAAAATAATTCGAACAAATGAATAAAATGTAATTATATAATTAAATTTACCTATTAGTATTAGTATAATGTAACTTTAAATTAATGTTTTTGTAAAACCTTTCGAGCAATATTACTACTAGTTACGGCTCAAGTAACACTGTTTCGTAACAAAAATCAACATACACTATTAAATGATTAGCCGTAACAGTAAAAGCCAATTAACACATATAGTGAATGTTGCTATTATTTCATTACGGTATGAGATGGGCTTCCTGAGTATAATAATTACAGATCTGACCTAGTTGTTCTTTCGTTGTTTATTTTTCAAGTGGCTGATGTTTCATTTTGAAATACAAGATCGTAGACGACTATAAATTTAAGTTGCCGGATGTAATAATAAGTAAATACTTATAGCTTTTTAAAATGCATTTTTATTAAACGAGCAATAAAATAATGTATGATTATCTAATAATTAAAAAAAAAAAATAGCAATATTATATTCAAACATATTGTTCTCCTTTTGAATAGATAAATTAGGTTATATTATTAATGAGACCTTTGGCTGTGTGGTAGCGGCTACGAATACTATCAACCCTTATTATGCTGGTGAATCTCGTAAAAGACGACTAAGAGCCTAACGACCTGGGCCAACTCCGTTTGATGCCGTTTCGTCAACAATTATATTCCCAAGGAGGGTTGACGTCTGGTAGGTGGCCAGTCATAAAACTATTGCCAATAACTTTTACAATATGTACTATGAAAAGAATATATATTCATATTGTATTGACACCAAGCAATTGGGATGAGAGTAGGAGAATGATGATATTAATGAGACCTTGAGACTTTGTTAGTTTTCTATTTTCTGCTCTAAGTTATACTTTAACACAAAAGTAAGCTATAAATCCTATAATATATGAAGAGGAATGGCAACCTTTGAATCGATAAAACAGGTTATCAAAGGGGGAAGTTTAATCGACACCTATTGAAAATTCATTGATGTGGGTTCACTGTCTATTTATTAGCTTAACAGAAAAAAAAAAGTGTGTGTGTCAGCTCCGACGCACGACTAGAGTTTACTCCTTAAGTACGATTATCAAAACAGGCGCAAAAAAAGCTCATTTGACTAAAAATAATAGGTATATATATTTTTATTTACATTTATTAAAACTGTTCAATGAAGTATTATCTCACGTCAGAAAGTTAAAGGTGCGCAGAATAGGTTGCGCACCAAAAACGTAACGAGGTCATTCGATCACTAGATTTTACTTTTTATTTTACATACCGGGCGCCTTATATGAAAATCGATTCTTAAGGAGTAAACTCCAAAAATTAAATAGGTAATCTTTTCCGAGCAGTAATGGAGTAAGAGTATATTTAATCCCGCTCCCTTTAGCAAGTGGGTGACTTAAAAGATGACTAACGAATATATACAGTTAACACCGATGTAAAGGAAGGCAAAGGCGAAATAAATGCCTATTCCAATATGTCTGACCAACGTGGTATAGTAGATCAATTTCTTTCCTATTGTGGAAAAGTAGCGCAGCAGAGGGACTTATTTGGGCTGAAATGATGAAGTACATATACTCAACAAAATAATATTTATCATGACAAATGTAAATCAAAATATTTCATCAGCAGTAAAATCTTTATGTATCATGAGTATCAAATAAATTTTCCTAATATGTATTATTGATAAGAAGCGCCCTTCCGATGTCACGGCATGAAGTTGGCCTCGTAGTATATTGAATAAGTAATGTTTCTGATGTGTTTCCATTATGACTAGCGACACGTTAATATCCACTTTTCGTACTACCGGTACGGTAGTATGTTTTTTCAGAAAAATAACTTAGTCCTTATTATCCTACTGTAACCTCCAATAGACCTCGCATGAAAAGAGAGATTTAGTTTATAATTATGTAACGCTAGGTCATTGCGTGTTGTATAGTCAGTTTTATGGTAATTTAAAAAAGCCGGCAATAAGTTCGATCTTTTTAAGTTAGATCTAACTTAAAACTATTCATAGGATTGTCGATATCTCATTATCGGTTATTTCTAGTATTTATATAATTATTATGTAAATAAGTTACCTTCAGCTACTGTTTCTTTTTTCAAAAATATTCTTCAAAAGGAATGCACAAAAATAAATTCATTGTTTGAATAATATTTTTGTTTCCTTCTCAGCATTTATAAGTGTTACTGGTGGGCACAGGCTTCCTTTGAATGAGAGCATTGCTGCATTTGCTGGCATATAGAATAGGTTTTATTTTATACTAGCTTCTGCCCGCGACTTCACCCGCGTAAAAGGTTACTTTCCTAAAGTTTTTCATCCCCTATTTTTATTTTACCCCTTAAGAGTATTTTTTTTTACGAAATTTTTATGTTATATGTATTTATTTCTATCTAATCAATAGCCTAAATATAAGTTTCAAGCATCTGGCTTTAAAAAAAATGATTATAATTCCTTACAACTTTTCATCCCCCTTTACAACCCTTTTTTTGCATTAAAAAAAAAGTAGCCTATGTCCTTTATCAGGCTCTAGACTATCTGTGTACCAAATTTCATTTAGATCGGTTTCAGTAGTTTAGGCGTGAAAGAGCGACACAGAGAGACAGACAGAGTTACTTACGCATTTATAATATTATTAAAGATTTTTCTTCAACGGTGTTGTCAACTACTTTCATTCTACCGTTTATAGACTCTATCACAATAAAGAAAACCGTATGAAAATTTGTTCTAGATAAAATCTCATTGCCTTTACATAATACACAATGTCTTAATTTGGATCTTTAATGACCATTCATTCTTGAGACAGTTGTTCAGATTAGTATTATGTATAGACATTACATAACACTAAAATAAATGCAATTATAGTATAATGGAGATGCATAAAAGATTTGTTTGTAAACACTAAGCGTCCGTCAAAAACAAATTAACCCACTTCAATCGCCTGTTCCTTAGACTAGTCTGTTTCCAACTTTAATATGCCATGGAATTTTAAACTTTATATACAATAACGAAAGTACATTTTATAAATTTTGTGTAATACTGAGGAATGTGTTATTGTAAAATGTTGAAGTGGCGAAAGCGCTGTTCATTTCTTTTAACATGTTTATGTGTATGTTTAATGTTGACTGACACCTTAGACCAAATATGTATGAGGTTCAATACACGTTTATTAGGAAATGACGACCATCATTTAACGTATAGATAGGACTCAAACTAATCACATAAAATCGTGTATATATCAAATGATCCCTTAAAATTATATTTAATTCGAAACTAGACCGCACATACATTATTTTTTTAATTTAGTTTATTATGTTTCAATGTTGTGTAAAAAAGCAAGTATGTACATACATACATACATACATATCATCACGCCATATCCCTTGCAAGGTAGGCAGAGAGAACAGAGTGCCAGAGAACTCTATCTCTGCATACTTCACTCGCTTCCTCAACATTCATAATTCTCTTCATACACGCTCGCCGGTTTCGGAGACTCTTGACTCCACCTTCCTTTAGTACATGACCGATCTGGTCTAGGTAGGTTAGTCTCGGTCTCCCTCGGTACCTACATCCTTCCACTTTCGCATTGTATGTCTTCTTAACCAGACGTTCGTTCGGCATTGTTTCCACATGTCCGAACCATCGGAGCATAAAGCAAAGTATGTACAAGTATGTACGAGCAAATTATGCTTATTCTTTTACTATTTTAATAGATCATTGCGATATTCTTATTAGTCATGTAATGTCAAAACATATACACATTTAACAAAGATTTTTTCCTGATTTTTACTAATTCTAATATGAAAAATATACCTAATTATATAATTATGAAAAAAAAATATTAATTCATTAAAAAAATTCCAACAGATGCGCTATTGGTGAATTTTTGACCCCTTGTCCCTATTTTTAGAACTAAATCATAACTATCTCTCTTTTCATTTTGTTACATTACTAATATACTATATGTGCTATTATAGATATATAAGCCACGATTCTTTCAAAGTGACTTTCTCACTTCCGCAGTCAATCAGAATACATATACAGAATATAGCATTAATGATATTCCTTAAGCAAGAGCACTTAAGAAATACGAACTCGGAATTACGGAACGCGAATACGAAGCGATACGACCACAGAGCAAATACAAAGGATACGACGCAGTAACGACACATGAGTAAATAATTTAATTATTCATACGTAAATAATTTATTTACTCATGAGGTAACGAGTTACTACATATCGTATCGCTTCGTATTCGCGTTACCGTATCGCTACTGCATCAACTGAATTAGATAAGGCCACGACCAAATGCTTATGACTTTCTATTTTCTTCAAACAAGGCTTCAGGATTTTATTATTGTTTCCATAGTTCGTGATCATAGAGAGAGTGAGAATCACAGAGTTAATGCTGAAACATAATCAGTAAAATTAACCAACGGCTAAAAGTGGATATGATGCCAGCGATATATTTTTTAGGTATTCTTATTATAGAGAAAGGTTTGGTGGGCGCATATCTAACATACCAATATTAATGTCATAAAACAAATTGGTTACATTATTATTTACTTTTATGTCGAGTTCGAGAACAAATCAAATTTACCATATTCTTTTTACCAACATTTATGGTTGCTTTCCGTGCGATGATGGAGTAAGAATACAATTTAACAGAGCCCCTTTCTTGTCCATGGGAAACGTAAATAAGATTAAAGGATATGCAGATAACATAGATACAAGAAGGAACAAACTCAACATAAAGACTTATATTACACATTTGGCCAAACTTTTATAGTAGTCAATTTCGCTCCCACA
Organism: Lymantria monacha; assembly: GCA_905163515.2. NCBI lineage: Eukaryota > Metazoa > Arthropoda > Insecta > Lepidoptera > Erebidae > Lymantria > Lymantria monacha. Next base: position 16,892,706 of record LR991094.1, on the reverse strand, counting down.
CTGGAAGAGCTCAGAGCTTATTAGTAGAATTAATATGTTGCTAATAATATTTATAGAAGATGGATACAAGCGACATAATGCTTCAACGTATAGATACAAAAAAATGCGCAAAAATTTTTAAACATGATAAAATTTAAACAGAATTATTTCATGTTATCAATTTATATACAGTCAAATTAAGAACAACCTGCTTTTTAAAGTTAAAAATAAAAATAAATCAAGTCTAGTGTTACGCAAAAAAACAGCCACTAAAATAACAGGTTGTATACAGCAGGCAGCTGCTGTCAAATTATCCGAATGTACCAATACCACCAATTAGTTGATGTCGAACCTTCAACTACATATATGTCGTAATAGTGGCATGCAATCATGATTTATGTCCGAATGTCATTTTGTTTTAGTTCTTTTTTTAAACCAATTAAGAGAATAGAAGACTATCTAAATAGTACATACATACATACCATCACGCCATGTCCCTTGCAGGGTAGGCAGAGAGAACAGAGTGCCAGAGAACTCTATCCTTGCATACTTCACTCGCTTCCTCAACATTCATAATTTTCTTCATACAGGCTCGCCGGTTTCGGAGACTCTTGACTCCACCTTCCTTCAATACATGACCGATCTGGTCTAGGTAGGTTAGTCTCAGTCTCCCCCGGTACCTACATCCTATCACTTTCGCATTGTATAGCTTCTTAACCAGACGTTCGGCATTCTTTCCACATGTCCGAACCATCGGAGCATTCCCTTTCGCATCTTTACACCAATACTCTCTTTCATACCTACTCGCTCTCTTACGTCGTCGTTACGAATGCAAACGATCAGCCTAACTCCATAGATTTTCCGTAGAGATCGCATTTCGCCCGCATTAATTTTACTTTCATACACTTTTCTGCATACCCAACTCTCGCTTCCATACAATAATGTATCTATCTAAATAGTCTCTTAGATATTAACTTCAGTGTAAAATTGATTCCACCAACAATACCCATTATAAGTTTAACTAATGGAGCAACTATTACAACCCTTTGTTTTTTTTTTAAGGGTGGGTTATGGTCGGCGCTCTTCTCGCACCACTCCATCCGGGGCGACAGAGGGGCGTACGCACGCATACCCGCAACCCAGCCATGAACCTCGCGTACGTCGTTGGACCGGCCACTGGAGCAGCGTGAACTTGTCGTCAGTGGCCGGCCCGACGGAATACCCCCTGAAACTATCACTACCCTTAACCATATTGAAGAAAAGAAGAAAAAACATAAATAGGTCTTTTCATTCTCTTAGATTTTTTAAATTAATTAATTTTAAACTGAAATACTAGGTCGTTAATGTACTATAATTAATTTTGAAGCTCTAGTATTAGGAAGTTATAATAAAAAAACACTAGTTCTACTGAATAGGTTGAACTCGTGTTTTTTCATAATAACTTATTCAGTAGTTCCTGGATTGGTTAAAAGTACCTGCTTCTAAATTAATAGAGTATTTACTATTCTATTTATTATTCTATGTGACTAGCTATAATAAGATAATAACATAACTGTTTTAAATTTAGTTGATATAGGTAATACTACCTACTAGAAATACCTATTAATTGCACCTATTGCTTTGTTGATACTTCACCGGACTTGGTAATAACTAGTAATGAATAAGTATCCATTAGTTTTATATCCTTAAATAAAATTTAAGTGCGACTTTGTGCTGTTTAAATTGTACTTGTATTAATAAAACTAAAAGAAGAAACTCGGATATGGTTATTAACTATTCGGTTTATTTTGTTGCTTATGGTGCTATCGAGCACCCAGCACACTTGACGGTATATTTTAATGACGCTCATAGACCTTTGCATTACCAGATATACAGCTTGACCACTGGTCACGAAAACCCGCCTAGAACGTCAGGCTACTGGCTGTATTCCTTACCACGCAAAGCGCAATAGTGCATTGCCATTGCTCTGATCTCGATTTTCTGCGAGGGTGTGGCACTACTCCGGACGGACCAACTCTTGACTGTAGACAGACAATAATAGAACAGTCAACAGAGTGGCCCTGCCACTGCTGATCTTCCTCACTTGCTTACGATTATGCTATTCGTTTCGAAGAAGAATCCTATAGCCTTTTCTGTATCACTGACAATATAATGCAAAACTTTAAGACGATCCGTTGCGTATGTGTCAAAACAAAATAAATAAATTCACATTCACTTTTGTAATATCGGTTAGGATAAACTTGATAAACGGTTTTAACCGATTTTCTCTATTTCATACTTAATTATAATCGCCATTATGCGTACTTGTTCTTTCATAAAACCTTTTATTGTGAGAATAAATACGGTTAATCAATATATAAAATATTCTTACCTGCAAAATTGAGGAATTTCGATAATCAAAACTTTACCACGCCTAATCACCTATACTTTAAAAAGGTATTGTAACAATACAATACAGTGGCCAAAAACATAAAAGGCATTGTATTCGCCAACAATGAGTTCAAGTATTTGTATTGTATCTATACCTGTGCATATAAAGAAATACAAAAAAAGGGTCACTATAGGCACTCAAATAATTTATCTTAAATTTAGAGTAGTTCATTATCCATATAAGTCTTTTTTTTTGCGTTACATAATTAATTAACCATACAAAACGCGACTTAACACATATGAATACGTGAAAGGTAAGTACAGGTATTAGATAATTTTCCTTAAATTAATAAATTAGGTAATTATAGGTATATTTGCGACGTTTCGGACGGGTTACCAGCTCTTGTAATGAGACGAAGGGATGGGAGTTGCTCCGTAACCAATTATGGTTACTATGGAATTGTTATATCTACTTAAATGGTTATATATACTTATGGAATATTATTCGGCGTAGAGAGTACTATACTCTCCTCATAGTTATCTGTCATTAGTTCAGTAGATATTTATATTCCATTTTTTTTTTAATTTGTGAATACATAATAATAGTAACTCGTGACTTTCTCTGCTTCCTTTTCACATCAAATTGAAATATATCATGTATGAGTGCCGTGGGTTCAATTTCTACACAGGACCATACTTTTTGCGATACACAAATTGTTGCACTGAATGTGAGTGTAATTTGTGTCCGTTAATTGTATATTTGTGGAGTCCCTCGTAATACAAGGATTATTTCCTTAATGTCCTTTTAAAAAAAAAAAGACAAAGGATATTTATGTTTTTTCTTAATGAATATATGTATTTTTAACTATTCTAGTTCTGTCCATCTGTCCATCGACTTCCATTATTAGCATAGGTCTCCCCAAAAAAGGATAATGCCACATGTTATAAATTTCCCAGGAATATATAACTGCTCCTTAACGTAGTGATCTCTCAGCCGATTTTTAACGTCACCCACAGGAAAATAAGGAGTGATGGCACCCGCTTAACACTAACACGTCACCACACAAAACTCATTATTATTCAAGCAATATGTTACAAGAAAATATTAAACAGGTCCACTATACTTAATATAAACAGTTATGCCACCTAAAAGACCTTGTCTACATATTTATTGCATGCAATAAATCCCATGAGCTATTTTATTGTTACGTTGTCAGAATCACTAATTATAACTTAAATAACTATTACAAATATTGCTACTACTAATAAGTACCTATATTAATTAAAATACTTCAGCAGATTACATAATTTATTTTGTAATGAAAATTAACGCACTTTTGTAATATGTTTACAACACTAAAATAATTTGAAAGTCAGATCATCAACTTACGAGAGACTCGTAAAGTATCGTATGCGGTTATTTAACCTAAGATATCCATCAATTTGTTCGTTCGCTAATCTGCCGTAGGCCTCAAAAAGTCTATATAGCATTTCTTGTTACATCTATGGCCTTTAGCTATATTCGTAAAATGAAAAGGTCGTCGGATTGAAACGGTATTTTCTATTAGTTCCGTTATTATTTCCCTCGCAGCAACATCTCATTACATTTTTTGTTGTTGTTGATCATTCTCGTTTGCCGCCCCATCTCCGCCCGAGGCATTTGTTTATATTAACCTGTATATATATTAGTATACAATAACATATTATATTATATACAATACATATTAGTATACAATACATATTAGTATACAATAAGGATCAACAGATTGCCAAGTCGCGTAGATAAATAAATTTCAACTTATGCTACGCACTTCTAACTTTTAGAAGTTCCATCCATCATCTCAGCTCATATATGTCCCACTGTTGGGCTCGAGCTTCCTCCACAATGGGTAGGAAATTGACCTACTATACCATGCTGCTCACACGTGTTGGTATAGGGTTTTATTTCGAGTTTCCCTTCTCTTGCATAGATGTTATATGCGTTTTATATCCCTTAGTCGTCTCTTACGATCACTCACAAGTAAGATAAAGGGTGGTGAATTGTATTCTTACTTCGTCACCACACGGACAATTTATTCTTAGATAACGTTCATCATTTATATTACAATTTAAAAGATATAAAAAATAAAAAACGTTCTCAATGTCCATTTACTAGCATACCGACATCATTTGTTAATGTAGGCGTCCCCACAGAGAGACATAACCATATGTCTTAAACGTCATGGTTAGCAGACAATATGGCGATTGCAGTTAGTTTAATTTTTGAAGAGAATCCTGGCGCCTACTTCTATGAGGTTTTTGGCTCCCATAGAAAAGTAAAATTAATGAAAGAAAAAAAATAAAAAAAAATATATGAAAATTTCATGAAATTTATGAAAATAAAATTAATGCGGTCGAAATACGATCTCTGCGGCAAATCTGTGGAGTTAGGCTGACCGACCGCATTCGTAACGACGACGTTAGAGAGCGAGTAGGTATGAAAGAGAGTATTGGTGTAAAGATGCGAAAGGGAATGCTCCGATGGTTCGGACATGTGGAAAGAATGCCCAACGAACGTCTGGTTAAGAAGATATACAATGCGAAAGTGGAAGGATGTAGGTACCGAGGGAGACCGAGACTAACCTACCTAGACCAGATCGGTCATGTACTGAAGGAAGGTGGAGTTAAGAGTCTCCGAAACCAGCGAGCGTGTATGAAAATAATTATGAATGTTGAGGAAGCAAGTGAAGTATGCAGAGATAGAGTTCTCTGGCACTCTGTCCTCTCTGCCTACCCTGCAAGGGATATGGCGTGATGATATGTATGTATAGAAAAGTAAAGGGTGACCATAGACCACAATATTATTAACCCAACAAGTCAAATTTAATAATTATAAAGAACACATAAAAATGAGACATATACAGGGTGGAAGTGGACTGCTCCCGAAAACAAAGACAGGGGACCCTACTAGTCCTACTTGTAATGATAGGCTAGAAAAAAAATCAATTTGAATGAAAAACAAAAATTATTTTCACCATGCGAAGTCGTTGAACTCTTGAACGATCGTGAGTTTTGAACAGATTGCGTCTTTTCTCATCTGAGTAAAGTGACGTATTTTTTATGGAATTATCGTTACATGGCACTCTCCTAATACGATGGAATGTGGAAAAAACTTAAATTTCGTTGTGAAAAAAAAATTTTTTTTCATCCGAATCGTCTTTTTTCTAGCTTGTCATTACAAGTAGGACTAGTAGTGTCACCTGTCTTTGTTTTCGGGAGCGGTCCGCTTCCACCCTGTATGTGAGTAGCTGTGCCAGCAGCTTCGATTACTTAGATTCTGTACCTATCTAATGTTATTATTTTATTTGAAATACTACATCGTTCTGTGGCAGTAATAATAATATCAACATTAATAATACACCAGTCACCATTTTAGTTATCTCAGCAGTTATCATGACAACGGCGATTGCGCTTTGTCGTGGCATCTGCAGAGACAAAAAAATCCTTTGATGCTTGATATACCATTACTGACATTGTTCCGCTTCTATTTATCACAGCATAATATATTATAGCCTGTACCCTTCCTCTATAAACAGACTTTCGTACACAATAAGAAGTCCAAATAGAGTTCCTGGGATAAGCGCATTCAAACAAACTCGTCAGCTTTATAATAATCATCATCATCTAAGCTCATGTGCCCTAGGCTTGAGCCTCCTCCGCGATAGGCATAGGGAATTTGATCTACTATACCATGCAAATGAGTTGGTATAGGGTTTAATTTCGAGTTTTTCTTCTCTTGCGTAGGTGGTTGATGATGGATGGATTATATTTGTCTTTTACGACAGCCATGGGCAAGAGGATTAACACACAGAGAATTTATAATAATAATATAGATAAGATGCGACCTTGCCATATGCCATAACTATAAACAGCTATTTATGTACCTAAATAAACTAAAATATCTGTTATCTCAACCTACCCTGCAAGGGATATGGCGTGATGATATGTATGTATGTATAAACTAAAAATATTTTTACAGTGTTTAAGTAACCTAATAATTATAAGCCTTTCATCTACTGCTAATTGACATATTTAATATTTATATATCAACCTAAATATTGCAACTCAATAATAAATTTCATGAAATTACAGTGAATTATGAAACACACATGTATTTACTAAATATATTATTGCACTAACGTCTTACTCAACTAAAAACATATTTTTGTAACAAAATTAAATCGTACACGCCTAAGCCTTGCAACGTAGTTTTTTTTAAGGCAAACGACTTTTAAAGCTATCAAACATTATCATTAATAACTGTATATTTTAACCATATAAAGTTCAAGTATGCAATCAACGTTGTATGTTTTAAATATAGGCACGCATATCTGTGGCCTACATATCTTATAAAAAATATGGCCATTATATGAAGTAGATAAATCGTAAAATTAGACCTAAGCCTCGCACTTTTCGATATAATCTGCCTTTCGATGTGCGGATGAGCCTGGAAGTAAATATATAAGTGATTTGTATAAATATGTCCAAGAATGGATAGGCTGATTAAATCCTTAAATGGTTAAGAAATTACGAGGTGACGTTAAGAAGGCAACTTAACTTATATTCAAGTATTTTTAGTGACTTGTAAAATCTATTAAGTTCCCAACAACCATAATAGCGATGTGTTCTCTCACTCATTATTGTAAGAAACCTAGATGATCATAATGATTCGGTACTTACAATAGGAATATTTTTTTAAACTTCATATGAAGTATGTAAAAGTTTGTGTCGAGTTCCAGAGTCCATTTTAATCTATTTTTCGCAAACACCTTTTCGTAGTTTTTTTTTTGTAATAATATGTTTTAATTCACTGTTGATAGGAATACCTATTATTTTTTAAAATTTCGGCAAATGCCTTAGCTCTCATATGTCTATAACAATTTATACGTGTTCTGTTGGAATGCATGGGAGTGGCTTTCACGAGCCGACGAGCTGAGTATTTGCACACGTATGCCACACATTCATATATCAGCCATGATTAACTGGCGAAATTATACGTGTTATGAATAACGGGGAATAATAATCGCAGCGATATGTTAAAGTATATAATGAAGCGTTAGATATTTCTAATGAGTTGATACTAAATAACTCATAAGTTGATACTAAATAACACATTCGGGCCACCGAAGACAAAGACCGGGTTCCGATGGCCCACTCGCTCGGCGAAGAGAGGTACATATAGGGCGGGTCTATGGGGTCGCGCGCCGCTTCTTCTGCCGCCCCGGACGGATTTAGCGGGTTGTGACCACTCCATAGCCCGTCGCCAAAATCTGTATAACACATTACATATATACATACAAATCATCACGCCATATCCCTTGCAGGGTAGTCAGAGAGAACAGAGTGCCAGAGAACTCTATCCTTGCATACTTTACTCGCTTTCTCAACATTCATAATTCTCTTCATACACGCTCGCCGGTTTCGTAGACTCTTGACTCCACCTTCCTTTTCAGTACATGACCAATCTGGTCTAGGTAGGTTAGTCTCTGTCTACCCCGTCTATAACACATTATAATTCCTAAATATCACATTTCAATATAGATGCAGTTGATTATGTAGTGAGTAAGAATACAATTTTCTCTTCCGTCCCCGTGGCTGAGTGACTATGTTAGCATAATATACAGAGATGCGATTTATTTGAAATACTTCTATTTAAAATGCAAATACAAAATGCAAAATACCTATTTTGTATTTTGCATTTAAATGCCTTTTAGTAAAAAGCATTTTGTATTTTATTTGAAATACCTTTCGAGAGGTATTTTGCATTTTTAATATTCATTTCAAAATGCAAAATACTTTGTGATTAAGTTTACCAACAATATCAGTCAAACAAAATGAAATGAACGAATGACGCTTGTATTGCCGAATTTGACCGATATGTTGATGTATAATGTCGACTCGTCCGTCCAGATCACGTGCTCAATGAAACCAGGCAAATTTCAATCTGGAGTCAAAGTTTTTTGCGAACTGCAAACCTATAGGAATCTGTCGTTATGTAATCTATTTCAATTGTTGTTTGTACCTACTTACTTCCTATTAAATAAATTCATAGGTAGTTCTGAATGGATAAGTAAATAATTTTAATTTGAGCCGAATCACATAAGGCCGCGGACGATTTAGGTAAGTAGATAGTTTCATATGTACTTTTTAATAAATTAGTTCTGAACGGATAGGTATTTCTTTTTTAAATTGCTTTTTAATTCATTGGTGGCAAACGAGCAAGCAGCACACCTGATGGTAAGTGTTACTGCCACCCACAGACCTTTGCAATGCCGAGGGTATCACTAGGCCGCTGCCTACCAATACAAACCCATCCACTTAGGCTTCCGGCTCTCTCGGTCACCGAACGAAGTGCAACAGCACATTGCTATTGCTCAGACTTCGATCTTCTGCGAGAGTGTGATACTACCCCGGACGGATCGGCCCACGGCCCTAGACAAGAAACTGTCAACAGCGTGGTCCTACCACTAAAGAATTAATATTGAAATTATCGTGAATTTTATTGTTATTAGAACCGATTACGTTAATCATTATTGTAACGTTAAACAGTATTGATATACATACATGGAAGGCATGGAAGCGAGTTCACAAGATTGTGTAAACACTTGTAAAGCGTATATCTATTACTTGCCGACGCCGCAGGCCCGTTTATACCTACTGCCACTAGCGGCGCACACCGGTCGATCACCTCTCGAACAGCACATTTGAAATTTGAATACATTGCGTATTTTCTCATCTGAGTAAGTTTACGTATTTTTTAAGGAATTATCGTTACACAACACTGTTCTAATATGATACAGTGTAGAAAATCTAAAAAATTGTTGTAAAAATTTTTTTTTTTTTCATCCAAATCGATTTTTTTTCTAGCCTATCATTACAAGTAGGACTAGGAGAGTCACCTGTCTTTGTTTTCGGGAGCGGTCCCCTTCCACCCTGTATTTATTGATTAACTGGAGATCCTCGAACGCGTCTAAACACAACGAAAATGTCCCCCGAAATGAAAAACACTAGTCTGACCACAGAGCGCGATATATTAGCGCGCTAAAACCCTTTGACTTATCGCCACCGAAGTGATATTGCACACGAAGCCCGAATGTTCACGACGATAGCCAATAATGAGCGGTCACATCTCCGTGTATCGTCTCATTGCACGAAGCTTCGTGACGATACACGCAGGTGCGGCCCTAGCATAATAATAAATACCTAAAATAAATAAAAAATTCTGAGATTTGGTCAAAAGGTATTTTATTTTGAAAAAGTATTTTGAAAATACCTATTTTGCATTTAGCATTTGAAATACAAAACGCAAAACTATTTGGTATTTTGCATTTGAAATAGTAAATCTGAAAAGTATTTTGCATTTTGTATTTAAATGCTTTTTTAAAACCATTTTGTACATCTCTGATAATATAACATTTTTGCACAAAAAGGAAAATTTATTACAATACGCTATGCTAATACAGAAGAACTATGGCCATCCAGCCATCGTAGGATAATAGATAATTATTATTTTTCCCTTCTTATAGCAGAGTTATGTCCTTTTTTGGCAATTGTAGCGCTTTTATGACAACCATTTTTATACTTAATTTTCAGTAACATATATTAAATTACTTACATATATAAAATTTACTTATTTTATAAATCATCATTCGCCCGCTCTTATCTCAATTACCTTGGGATCGACCCAAACTCCAAAGCAATATGTAAATATACATCTTGCAAAAGTTATTGAAAATAGTTTTATGGCCGGTCGCCTGTCGACGTCAACCCTCCTTAGGAATGTAATTGTTAACCAAAGAGCATCAGATGGAGTTGACCGAGATCGATATAAAGCTCTTAGGTTTTAGCATTGGTAATATTCGTAGCCGCTACCACGCAGCACTTATTTTATATTTATTTATATAAAATTAAGTGTCCCTTTAAATTGATAAAGGGTAATCTTTATTTGTGCATCTTTAATGGACTGATAAATGACCGCGTAGCAGAAAAAGGATAGTAATTAAGCCATTAGTCATTAGGATTTCCCCGACGGTGCAAACTGTCCGGGCGTCGACATTACAGCGAGGATACCCGTGAGGGTAGACCGCCGGGTGGGCCACTGCAGTAAAAGACCGCGTACCAGTGACCCACCCGCACGGCGTCGAGAGGTATATTGTAGGGCGGGTCTACGGGGTCTTGCGCCGCTTTTCCTGTCGCCCCGGACGGATTAGCGGGGTTTGACGTACCGTAGCCCGCCGCCAAAAAAAAAGTCATTAGGCTTTAGATGTAATGGTGCTTATGAACTTCAACCGTACTTTAGCGGCAAACCCCCATAGTGAACCATCACGTCATTTAAGTCAGGTAGGACATTGAGATCAGTACTAGAGCCAATTTTTCCATATCGGAAAGATCGACTATATCTTCCTCCAAAACCTCTATGATACATAACATCGTAGTATAGCCGACAATATGAGACAAAGGACATCTATTTGAAACCGAAAATAAGCGAGAAATCCCCCTAAGTATGAGGTTGAATTCTTTTTTTTTTTGAACTAATAATAATATGAGGCATAAAACAATGGCCACCGAAGACAAAGATCGGGTACCGGTGGCCCGCTCGCACGGCGAAGAGAGGAGTTTTGTATGGTGGGTCTATGGGGTCACGCGCCTCCTCTTCCGTCACCCCGGACCGATTTGGCCGGGCGAGACCGCATCCATAGTCCACCGCCAAAAAAAAGCATAAAAGAATCCAACCTTATCATAGAAAAGCTGATGTATATAATAAACCCAAGTTTTCTAAAACATACTAATGTTTATAATCTTGATACCATATCTCGTTGTTTGTCGGGTTTGTGTATATTTTTCTTCCATGAATACCATTCGTGATCACGCATTCTAGGCAAATATATTTTGAAATGTCAAATGTATAGCTATTAAAGAAGATTCCATATATATAGATAGAGGACCTTATGACCTTACTAAACCTGTTTCGTGTCGCAATAAGAAACATTGTTTGAAAATACTATGTCTCCAAATGTTGTACTAACTTGGTAAACTGAAATGCATACGGGTTTTTTAATTTTACAAATATTATTGGACTTAGCGTTTGAAAAAAACCTGTCCAATTAAAATAAGAATGTGCACCGGTATATTAATCACATAATCGATAAAATTTTGTTGTTTTTGAAAATTCAATCACCTATTTTTGCCTTGAATCTGCAACTGTTCGACACTATACAGGGGCGACGTGTGGTCTCTTAACCCGCGGTGCGTTATCTTCACTTTTTGCATGATCACACTTCTAATCCTTTCGTGACGACGAAAGGGACAGCGTGGAACCCCATAACTTGCGGTACGGTACGCGTGTAGCGCGCCTCTAGCGCCATGTGGGTGGGTTTACCCGCTTCTTTTCGATGACATGTTGAGCAATTTGGACGTACCAGTCTTTTCTAGCCTATTTTTTATTTCTATATACATAAAAGATATATATGGATGATGCTAAGAGCGATAGGATATTTTTAATAATTTAATAGTGGCAGGACCACCCTGTTGACACTCTCCTATCTACTGCCACGGGCCGGTCTGTTAGTACCACACTCTAACAGAAAAGTGACCCCTAGTAGTGGCTAAAAACTCAAAACTTTCTTTCGTCAAACTTTCATGGTGTATATGGGACTTTTATTGGTAGGCAGCGACCTAGCTGTATACTTAGTATTGCGAAGGTCCATAACAGTTTGTCACCAAGTACAATAAAAACAAATTATTTATTATAATTTAACCAGTATGTTTTCTATAATAGACGGGGATAAGAGAAGGAAAACTCGAAACTAAACCCTATACCAACACATCTGACCAGCGTGGTATTGTAGGTTAATTTCTCCCTATTACGGAGGAGGCTCGAGCCCAACAGTAAAATCCGACGTGCGCGGCACGTGATCGACGATGACGAAGACGATGTCACACTCGCTCAATTAAGAGGTTACACGGCCCGCGAAGCCATTACACATAAATATCCACGGTTTCGTCCTCGCCGTCGAGGTGCGAAATCGCGACGCGCAAAAATCATAAATCCAAACGTGGGCACGCCCACTTTGCCACCAGCGACGCCCCAAGCCGAGGTACGTTCCCCACAGGGGGAGCCCTTGGGCGATGTCGCTTAGCTTACTTTACTCGGGTTGAGAGCCCTCAGCGCTCACCCATAGTCCGCGTAAAGCTATCAAAGCCATCTGCGGCTAACAGCTAATCACACAGAAAAACATCACACTCGAGCCCAACAGTGGGACATATTATGAGCTGAGAATAGACGGGGAAAATAATGATTAACTATCGTTGTTATGTTATATAAATATAGGCACATACTGTAGATATGAAGTGATATGAAAGTAACATATTTTAAATATTACATCGTTTACGCTTTCAGACCGTGGTAGATCCTGATCAGTAAGCGGCACGAGAATGCATAATCACTGTTAGTTTTAAATTAACATGCTTATTGTAATTACGAATGATTACGTAAAGGGGCTTTATTTAATGCCTCACATTTTCTTTTAATCTGACGCATCTATTTGTGAAAAGACAATTGGAGTATTACTCTTCATTTAATTTATGTATCTTTTCCATTCCTAGTCGGTGAAATCCTCTATCGTGTATGAATATCAAAAGTCTTGCGACTTATTGAGAGAGTAGAGGCTAATAAATTCAAAAAGAATGTATCAATGTTCGAATCGTGGACTCCATCTTATATAACTGATGACTAGCACATATTATGTCTCTAAACCAATAAGGCAGTTACTTGTTATACAACTTTGACATAATAACTAGCTGAAAGTTACTAAAAGTATAGATAAATTTTAAATGCATATGCATTGCATATGTGTTCAGTATTTTCAATTAAAATAAAGTGCAGTCATTATTATGTCAAAGTTCATAATGGAGTATTCATAATGGAGATTTATTCTGTTACTGTAACTATTGGCCAATCTAATGATTGATTAATCTCCTTCTCTTATTCCAATTACTTGGGGTCGATACGATATGTACTCTTTTTTTTTCATAGTACATATTGTAAAAGTTATTGGCAATAGTTTTATGACCGGCTGCCTGCCAGACGTCAACCCTTCTTGTGAATGTAATCGTTGACCAAACGGCATCTGTTGGAGTTACCCCAGGTCGTTATAAGGCTCTTAATCGTCTTTTACGATATCCACGAGCAAAGTAAGGGTTGGTAGTATTTGTAGACATTAACCACACAGCTTAACCATCTAATCACTAATGATTATTGATATATAATAAACGAATCGCTGCTTCACGTGATCAGAGGGCTAGTCTATATTTTGCATAAAAGGTTAACATTGCCATTCAATAATAATAAAATAGTGGTAGACCACGCTCTTGACAGTTCTTTGTCTACAGCCGCGGGCCGGTCCGTCCGGGTTAGTACCACACTCTCGCAGAAGATCGACGTCTGAGTAGTGGCAATGTGCTATTGCGCTTCATTCGGTGAGCGAGAGAGCCGATAGCATAACAAAGGTTTGGAGTTTGTAATGGTAGGCAGCGGTCTAGCTGTACCCTTGATATAGGAAAGGTCCATGAGCAGCAGTGACACTTACCATCAGGTGTGCTGCTTGCTCGCTTGCCACCATATGCAATAAAAAAAAATGTGGTAATGCTGCCAACCTTCTGGGCACTTTACCACCGTTATACATAGCTTAAATTAAGTCCATGACACCGTTGCTGTTATCAAAGCTTAGTATTCGAGCGGCTATGTATCTATAACGCTAATAAATGCTAAATGTAAAATAAAAAATAAAAAAAAATAAAAAAAATGTCACCAAAGAGGATCCTCTTTGATTTGATGACCATTAATATTTGTTATTTCCGTGTGGTGACGGAGTAAGAATACAATTCACCACCCCTTATCTTACCCGTGGGTGATCGTAAGAGATGACTAAAGGGTATAAAACGCATATAACATCTATGCGAGAGAAGAAAAACTCGAAACAAAAACCTATACCAACACGTCTGACCAGTGGCATAGTAGGTCAATTACCCTTCCATTATGGAGGAGGCCCGAGCTCAACAATGAGACATGTATGGGCTGAGATGATAAATATTTGTTACTCTAAGTGTTATTTAAAAAAAAATCAATTAAATTAATTAATAATTAAAGATAAAAAACAGAATATCCGAAACAGTAAATTGAACACTGCTTCATACTGCCTAAATTTAAAATTTCTTTAATCTATTGATGTCTTAAAAATTATCAATAAAATTTACCAGTGCACATCAAAGGGAATGTTTTTAGCTTCTGAAATATCTTTGAAGTAGAAGCTTATAAACGTTGCTACTGTTTCTTATAGCTTTATAAAACTAATTTTGGTTTTTTTATAGCGTACATATTTAGACTGTTGTATAGATGAATGTACAAAGCGAATTATTTGTGTTAAGAACCACCACAATTCAAGCTAAAATCACGACATTTTTACTATGAATTATAACAGATGCAATGAATATATAACACATAAAAAATTGTACAATTTTATTTAAAGAATTTATTCTTTACATAGCCAATCTATGATAGTTTGTAGGACGTCAAATAAATATAGATTCATCTGTGGTAGTTTCTATTTACTATCAACCGGGCTTCTTGTTAGTCTGCCACCAAAAATCAATAAAAAAATAATAGTATAATAATCCATCAAGGAGCCTATCAGTACTGTTGTAAACTGGCCTCCCACCGAAGGAGGAATAATGTCGTAATCGGCAGTATTTTCAGAGATATTTTTTTATTGCTTATGGTGGCAAACGAGCAGACAGCACACTTGATGGTAAGTGTAACTGCCACCCATGGACCATTGCATTTTTTTTTTTTTTAACGCAGTGGCTAAAAATGCTTTTCCGCAATCCTGCCCGGGCGGGGAGTGTGGGACTCGCAGCCCCAGAAGGAGGCTAAATACCCACTAAAAAACCAACTGCGAGTTGTTACCTGAGGTGGCTTTGACAGCTTAACCGGTCTATATGGACCTTTGCAATACCAAATAATTAATAAATAGCAGTTGATGTTATGAGTTCCCCTTGAGAACGCTCCTGCCCACCCTTCTGATTTTTCATTAGCTGATTTTATGTTACTATTTGAAAGTAACGGTAATTCTTAAGCTATCCACCCAAAATGGCGTATATAATAAACAATCTGTTTTGAAAGTTAACATAGAAAGTTAACATAGATACTCTTACTCTACCTATTAACTTTTCAAAATAGATTTTTTGAATAGAATACATATATTTAACTGTACATATGTGTTATTATTACGATAATGTGTTAAACAGTTTGACATCCATTAACGTAACGTTGACAACATTCCCAGCGCTATTCTAACTATAAGATAGAGGACAAGTGTACCTCAGTAACCAGGGCAATTAGTGTTATGCATACACAAACTGATTCTACAAGTATTTGTGTTTGTACAAACGTCTTACAAAAAGTATTTCACCTTGCGCCATTGATATATTGAAAATTGAAAATAAATATGTATTTTGTATTAAAAAAGGCTCGGATTAGAGACCGAATACGATTATACTTTGCAGTGTAATGTTTGTCAATCTCCGTATGAGATCTTAATACGTATGGGATAATTGCAATTAAAATACAGTTTATGTTCAGTTAATGGTTTCAACTCATTCCCACCTTCTTTTTTTTTTTTTTTTTTTTTTATTGTGGGCTATAGACGTCGCACCCCGCCAAATCGTTCCGGGGTGACGGAAGAGGCGGCGCGCAACCCCATTGACCCACCCTGCAAGCACCTCTTCTTCGCCGTGCGAGCGGGCCACCGGTACCCGATCTTTGTCTTCAGTGGCCCGCTCAGCGGTATGCCCTCTCGGGCTCCTCTCCTGTCGACGCCCCGACAGCTTTCGCCGTTGAGGCGTCGTCCTCACGCGGTGGCCTCACGTCGGGTGACCGGACGATTCCCCGGTCCGATCACCCGAAGCCTCGGTTAGGGCGGCATCAGGCGCAGGTACTCGCGCCTGCGCCGCCCCGGCCGCGGGCGGCGGCCGGGGTAACTCATTCCCACCTTAGATTAGAATTAATGTAATATTTGTACCTACAAATATATAAATAAATATCAATACCAAAAATGTTTTATAATCGTTATTTATACGTCCCTAAATCTGTTCTAATTAAAAATTCCTTCATTTTATTGAATTACATACTCAATAGCATGTTGGTATATAAGGGGATATTTATTACTTCAAAGTGACGTCAAACATTGTAAACAAAATGAAATATTATAAAGTAAAATAACTAGCCAGCCAGCTTTTAACGTAAGAATATCAAATAAAATCGCTCGAACCGCTGAAAAAGAGAAAAAATAATACAGATACTTCTGCTCAAACGAGCAGAATAAACAAAAGTTTATTCTGTAAACATATATTTCATTGTTGGTCATAAAGCCCCATAAAGCTCATCAGACGGCCAAATCTACACGTTGGTCAGACGGATTGGCACAGGAATTTGTTTCGAAAATTCGTTCTCTTACAATGATGTAATTTGCTACTGCACGGATTTTCTTCCGTTATCTCATAAGACAATTGCAGGGAAAGAAAAGAGGTAGTAAAATATTCAATTACATACTGCATGGAAGGATTTCTAAATAGAATAAACTATGTAAACATAATAAACTTAAGACCATTTTAATTTTCTTGGCATTAGTTATCAGTAGCGTGACTTATTATATGTAATTTAAATACTGTATGTACATTATTTGTGGTACAGTTCTACCGATTCATCGGAGGCTCGCCCACTTGAAGATTGAGGACGATTACCTCAACAAGGGTCACTGCTCTGCACTCTCTAGTAGGAAGAACGGATACGGCTATTTAGTTACGACGTGACACCTTGCGATTATATGAACATAATGCGTTTCATTTTTTAAGCGAAAATTGCTTGTAGTAGCGTGTAAGCTAGACGGTCAAGATTACTTAGGTAAGTGTTTAACTAAGTAGTACCACACAATAACTTACGTCATTAGGCAGTTTATTAGGTGAATGGTAAATAACTAGAGTCTGTATTCTCTATAACTAGATTTATTTATTGAGATTGATATTGAATTTTAATTGTATTCTTATTGATGAGATGATGCTGGCCTCAAAATTAGACTGCGTAATGGGCTGTTATTAAAATTGTAATTAATTTATTTTATTTTTCAAAAAATGTGAATTGTGGGACTAGTTGCACGTCTTCATATATTATTTCGTCTTCATTATTTATTTTGTTCATCGTATTATAATGAATTAATACCTATACTTTTACCAGGTCCTGTCATCTACACAATGACGTATACTTCATAAGGAGCCCATTTCCTTATTCGCTATAAATAACGTCTTAGTATTTGTAGAGAATATTTTATAGAGAATAAGCTATATGTCATCATCATTATTCGTCTGGTCTTTTCCCAATTACTTGGGGTGGACGCAGTATGTAGGTACTCGTACATATTGCAAAGTTTATTGGCAATAGTTATACGACTGGAGAATATAATTGTTAACAAAACGACATCAGGTGGAGTTCAGGTTAATTTAAATAAAGAATAAGCTATATCTATTAGGATATTTTAGGCATTCGATGTAAGCAAATATTTCCGCGTGGTCACGAACTGAG
This sequence comes from Lymantria monacha, assembly GCA_905163515.2. Taxonomy (NCBI): domain Eukaryota; kingdom Metazoa; phylum Arthropoda; class Insecta; order Lepidoptera; family Erebidae; genus Lymantria; species Lymantria monacha. The sequence continues at coordinate 16,874,684 of LR991094.1, read as the reverse complement.
AGTGCTAATTGGCATAAATATGTATTACGAATACACATAATATTTTTGAGTATTGCCATATAAGTAGCAATATGTACAAATGTATTGCCATAAATATCTTCGATGTCCATTCTTGATTATTGATGTTGGATATACGTTTTATATTTGGATAGAACTTTCTAACGAATCGTGTGTCATCAATTCCATTCGAGTCCTCGGTGAAAGCTGTACATCTTGTAATATTTTTTTGGTTAGGTTAAATTTTATTTACATTTTGTGTGTTCATGTGTTTCTTTTTAATTAATTTAATTCATAAAAAAAATAGATACTAATAGTTATTGTACTTTTAAAAACGTTTTATATCACATTCAAACAGTGAGACCAATACAAGAGTCTTATAATTTGAATCTGCGTATTGAAGAAGTATACTTTTTTCTTTGCCGCGATTGTTGTAAAATATGACTAAGGGAAGAAAGTAGATAAATGGGCCACAATGTTACGTCCCACAAATCGACTGCTCTTGCCACCTTTTGCGTGATCCACTAGCACTAAGATAATTTACCTTCAGCAACACTTTCAGTGGTTGTTTGAGCCAACCATTTGAACGATATCCCAAGGCATGACATCCCAATAGACAGACCTACGCAATAGATAGATAGACCGGATTGTTCTATCCAAAGACATTGGATAGAGTTAGTTATAGGGTTATAATGGATTACTTTTCATGTGGTGACGGAGTAAGAATACTATTCACCACCCCATATCTTACCCGTGGCTGATCGTACGAGACGACTAAGGGATATAAAACGCATATAACTTCTATGCGAAAGAAGGAAAACTCGAAACAAAAACCTATACCAACACGTCTGACCAGGGCGGTATAGTATGTTAATTTCTCTTCCATTACGGAGGAGGCCCGAGCCCAACAGTGGGACATTTATGGGCTGTGATGATGATGATGAATGGATTAAATTGTGGGTGCTATTGTTAGCCACTAACAATACTATAATATATAGGTAAGCACAATATGTTACTACAATAACAAACTATGGATTGTATGTCTGTAATAAATTTATTACTATTAATAGGTATATAGGCCTTATTGTGATTTATACATCCGCGCCGTCGAGTATAGCGGTATCCAACGTAAGTGCCCTACGCCACCTCATGTAATGACAGCGTATCAGCGTATGTTGTGAAAGTAAATAAACATTGGAAATAGCTGTCCAATGTATTAAAACGCTTTAATCTAGGAAAGAGTTGTTAAGCATCATTTTATAAAATATGTATGTGTATATGTATCTACTTATATTATAACGGTACCGTTATATATTTTTGTATAGAATTGTAGACTTGAAAACATATCTCACGTGTAGGTAGTTATAATTAAATATGTAACTAATTTAAAATGTTATTGCTTACACGACAGCTCTTCAGGTCAAATGAATGCTGTCCTTTCTGATCTTCTCTACCATTTACTTCTGCGAGATCAAAACAAGGATACTGATAGATCGCCCACTCTGATATTTTAAAGTTGTATATAATGACCGTTGTAATGACCTATATGTATTATATATACTTTAAAGTAAAATATCCGTAATGTGCTTATCTGAAAAATTGATTCAGTGGTTTGTATCTAAAGTTTATAAAACTCCTTGAACTGCGAGAATACTAGAGTTCGACTGTTTATATATATTATATAATAATTAGCCAACTATTTTTAATCATTCCCTAAAAAGAATTGTTAAAAGTTGAGGAAGACAAATATTTTAAAAATAATATGCTAAAGAAATTTGAATAAGTAAAAATTATTATCAAGTATATAAAATGCATCAAAAGTCAATTTATTCATGCAAGCGATACTGCTACACCAATCGTCGTGAATAAAGTTAATCGTATAGAATAATGTCTAACCAAACACGTAATAGCGTCATGTCATTGTCTATTAGGAGAGTTGCGGGTCCTATACTTTCGACTTTCACTGATGGTTCGACATGCGGTCACTTGTATCTGTCTTAACAATCGCTGACGAATGACATTGTTTGGATAATCTAACATTGTTTTCGGTTATGGATTTGTATTGTTCGCTAAATTGTTTTGACAGATGACTTAAGAAATATCGTCTGCCTGAAACAGTTTTCAGATGAAAATTAATTATATAATATGAATTATTTTTAAATTTAGCTTTACTAAATATATTTTTCGTGTGGTGACGGAGTAAAAATACAATTCACCACCCCCTATCTTACCCATGGATGATTGTAAAAGACGACTAAGGGATAAAATATTCATATAACATCTATGCTAGAGAGGGAAAACTCGAAACAAAATCCTATTCTCTCTTTGACCAGCGTGGTGTAGTAGGTAATATGCACTCCTAGTTTGGAGGAGGCTCCAGCCCAGTAGTGGGACATATATGAGCTGAGATGATGATGAAATTTATAAAGATAGAATTTGACTTAGTTCAGTATTCCCTGTTAAAAAGATATTTCTTTTTCCGAAGGCTTGACCGATTTTCTCTCTAGGTAAAGTATAACGACGCCATATTTCATCTGCGTATCTTTTTAGTTCCTAAATAACTATTCAATAAGGTGTATAATATTACAAAATACATAATTACTGTCATGATAAATTAATTGACCGCCTAAAATTGTGTTGTATCTAGTAAAGTTTTAACACATAAATTGGGATAAATCTTTTTGTATCAAAATCTATATTACCTACTGTAATAAAACTGAAGAGTTTTTTTATTGCTTATAGTAGCAGGTGAGCAAGCAGCACACCTGCTGGTAAGTGTTACTGTCGCCCATGCAATACCAGGGTTACAGCTAGGCCACTGCCTACCATCCAAAACACACCTAGAAATTTGAGTGAAAGAGCCAGTGGCCCCTCTGGCTCTTTCACTCATCGAGCGTGGTACAATGGTACATTGCCACTGCTTAAATGTCGATTTTCTGCGAGAGTGTGGTACTAGTCCGGACTAACCGACCCGCAACTGTAGACAGAAAATCTTCAATAGCATGGCCCTTCCACTACAAAAGTATTTTCATTTCATTATATTGTATATAAACTATAAATTCACTGATCTTAATAATTAAAATGAAGAAAAAGACCACGTCCAATGAATTGAAAAATTCTTTTACATCTATTAAATTCACAAAAATTATACAACGACACATGAATTAGAATAACAGCAGAATGAAAATAAGCGCATGGTATATTTTGAAAAGATTTTTTTAGAGCAAAACATTTTGACAGCATAGGACTTTATATGTTTATTTTTAACCGACTCCAAAAATGAGGAGACTTCAAATCGTGTCATTGGATTTCTAGCACACATCATAATTATATTTTATAAAAAATAATAGGTAATTCGAATTAGACAAGAAATTGCAAGTTCGTAATTAAATATTATAATTTGTAAATACCTATATTATGTAGCTTGATTGATAAGAACATTAATATTGTATAGGCTCATTTAGAATATTATCATTTGAATTAAATAGTCTTTTTTTAATTTTTTTAGTGGTTTAAGTAAGAAGGGTTTTTGGTTGATGTTGTTTTGAAGTCGGTTTATATTTCTTGTTAAAGTTTAATTAGAATAGCATTAGAATAACCCACTTTATTACAATAACAATGAGTCGTTTCTACTAAAGGGCCTTTACTTGTAGGCCGTAGAATATTCGACACCGTCACAATTTGCCATCGTAACGACATTTATTATGGTAGTTATTGCTTAGGAAACTATTTTTTTGCATGTCAAACAACGCAATGATTATCATAAAATAGCACAATTATTATTACATCATAACAAATAACTGACTTCTCATCTTGTATATATACAAATAATATATATGCGAAACTTCCTTTACTCGTTAGTACTTACATAGATATATAATTAAAAAGTAATTTATAGATAGACAGTGAGATATTATCTTGCTTATTACGAAAACAATGGATTTCAAAAATTTTAATTGAAATAACGTGTGTGTGATAGCCATCTAACATTTGCCTATTTAGTGTGCAATTTATTGCATTAACTGAGTAAAAGATGCACATATATTATTTTATACAAGGTCTAAATTACATATACTTGCTGCTCTGCCAAATGTTAGCAATCCCAACATTGCTCATTTCCTAACCTAACCTAACGAACGCGTGGGCGGCTACGAATACTATTAACCCTTATAGTGCTCTTGGGGATCGTAAAAGATGATTAAGAGGTTTACATCGATATGAGTTTTCTTCTCCTTCATGAAACTTATTTTGATACCACCTGCTCAATAATTAGATTCCCAAGCTATTATTATATATTTATACAATATTTCCCAGCTATCTACCTGACGTCAACCCTACGTCGACGTCAGGCAGATAGCTGGTCACAACACAGAAATATTTTTTAATATTTTAAATTAATTACATTCGACATATTAATAAATATTTTTGTGAACCGTGTAGGTATACAATTTAAAAACAGTACTGTACACGCGTATAATTGTTTTATCACACATATCAACAACACATATGTATATCAGTAGTCACCGCCAATTAAAAGCAAGCAATATAACAAAAATCTAAATAAAATTATTGCTTTAATAATAATATTTATTTAATTCAATAGTTTTTTGATGTCTACGTTCAAAATTCTAAGAGCTTGCAAAAGTAATTCTTATTAATTGCAACGAAGAGTTGTTATTCAAATTATGTGCCAACAATTTTAAATAAGTAATTAGAATTGTAATGAAATAACACTCGCTTATACTTACAGTATTTTCATACTTTCGCTTGCCATTTCACTTTTATCTAGTTTTTGCATTAATATATACATACTCGTACGTAATTGATAGTTATAGTAATTCTTTATTTACCGTTACGGTTTGTAAATGTATGTGTTTACTCACACATTAGGTAATTGAATAATTGCGAAGTATAATTTGGTAACTAAAATGGCGCTTAATTTGCAGAAAATTTTTGATGTGTGACTAATCTCGTTATAAAACGACCTTCTGCTCTATAATGATGACTATCTCTCACCATATTTCAATATTTGACACGTTTAAAATTTCAATCTCGTAAATTAATGTAATTTTTTGAGTTAAGTAAATTCGTTGTAGGAATATATTCTATAATTACGATAAAAGCTGGCCATTCCTTACAGCGCTCTTTTGAGAATATAAGATTGAAGATCCCCTTATATATTAAAGAAATTACTCAACATACATTAAAAATATATAAAAACTCGAGAACTTCCTCGTTATTTGATGGGAGTTAAAAAATTTGAAAAGCCGAAACCTGTTGTTATAAAATAAATAATACTAACTTATAACTAAATTTATATTCACCCATATTTTATTTTGCGGAGCAAATCCATTATAAACGGTCCAACAAAATTTTATCCCAACTATAATTAGTGCTTGATGCAGAAATATTAATTCGTACTTCGTACCACACACAAAGTTCAGTACTGTTCAATCTCTGTGTAGGCATAATAACGATCGCTCAGATACTTAGCAATAACAAGAGCACGGGTAAGCCACTACCTAATATAATACATACTTTTAGTATACTACTTATGTTCAAAATTCTAAACAATAAAACGGATTACGCTAAGAATCAACATTTTAGCTGCCTCGTTGCCCAACGTTTTGGATGCGCTCTGCGTCTTATTTTTTTGTATATTTTGTAGCCAAAAGTGAAACTAAACAATTGAGAGTCGGTCGGTTACGCATACGATGAAATGTTTGAGTTATTAGGTAACCTGTAACGTGCTGTCATTACGAGAAAAGTAACCCGTTTCGCCAGTATATGAATGTATATATATAATGCTGCTGTTTTATACACTACGTATTTCTTATTGACTATCACGTAAATACTCTATGCCGCTGTTCCGCAAGAAGTGTATAGCGACTAAATATGCATTGTTTTTTTTTCTACATTTCATAGAAAAATACAAAATAAACAGTTATAAAGGAACATACATGAGGGCTTATCTAAGCTTTCATACTGCTCATAAACAACAAAATAAATCAAAATTGGTCAAACTATTTAGGAGCAGTTCAGTGATACACGCTCATACAGAAGATTTATAATATCTCACAAAGATATGTATAAATAAATTGCACTATAATAAGTTTTACTTTAACCAATTTTAAAACATTTAGCGCAGATAAGACATAAATTATTGTTGAGATATAAATCAATATCGACTATTACATAAATATAACATTTAATTCTATTACCTTAGATAAACTTAGGCTAGAGTTTAATTTATTACACTTAAATTAATATACGTCTCATCTAACTTCCCTTGAGTAAAATACGTCCTTGTTCAAGTTAAGTTTGAGAGTTTTCTAATAATGAAGATTATTGTGTTACCATTTAAAAGTATTTACCATTAATTACCATTTAATACCATTTAATATTAATATATTTTTTTATTGCTTGTGGTGGCAAGCAAGCAAGTAGCACACCTGATGGTAAGTGTCACTGCTGCTTATGGACCTTTGCAATACCAAGGGTATAACTAGGCAGCGGCCTACCAAAACAAACCCCAAACCCACTCAATTGGGCTGCCGGCTCTCTCGCTCACCGAACAAAGCGCAATAGCACATTGCCATTACTCATAAGTCGATCTTTGCGAGATTGTGGTACCACCCCGGACGGACCGCCCGCGGCTGCAGACAGAGAACTGTCAACAGTGTGGACCTACCACTATATAAATCTGGGTCAACTCCATCTGATGCTGTTTGGACAATTACATTCACAAGGAGGGTTGACGTCAGGCAAGCAAACGGTCATAAAACTATTGGCAATAACTTTTGCAATACGTACGAGTACATTTTGCGTCGACTCCAAATAATTGGGCGACAAGCAGGAGAATGATGATGATTATGTCATAACAAAACGAATATTAATAAAAACAAATATTAGCAAGAGATGAATATTAGCCAGAAACGAATATCAGCAAGAAACACATATTAGCAAGAAACGAATATTAGCAGATTATCATATTGAAATGAAATCATAATTACAAGGATTTTTAACAACTATACACTATGGTATATTTTGAATACTAGTTAGTCTGGTTTTTCAAAGGATTTACATTGGATATTTAATCATAAACTTTTAATTTAGATCTCTATTCATTGAAAATTTTAATTGTCTGCCAAATGCAATGAGTATTTATTACGATAATATTTGTGTTTGAGTACATAATCACCTTTGGCCAGTAACATTATCACACAAGGTCTTATAATTAAAATATGCAACATGTTTTTTTTTCTATTACGATAAATATTCAATTTACATTTATAAAATAATTATTGCTTTAAATTCTTTGTCCTTGAATTTTTTGTCTTAATAACGAATATAAACAGAATGTATTTTATGTATTTTATTTATTTATAATATTTTTTATTAAAATATATTAAATTAATTAAATTAACCTTTATATTAAATTAACATTTTACAACAGTTTTCTTTTCGTATCGATAAATAATTATTTATCGGTACGAAAAGAAAACTGTAATCGATAAACGATAATCTTTTAAGAATTTCATTAAAGATCGCTTTTTATCAACTTAAAAGATTTTTATCAAGAATTATTTGAACCCCTATCATTTGTACAAGGTCGACACAAATAATATATTTACAAATCATACATTCATTTATACATTAGCCTACCTAAGCCTATACTCACTGTTGGATCTAGGCCTTCCCAAGCTGTAAATATTGCCGTAATCGCTACACTAGCCAGGTAGGTTGGAGATCGTTGCCGTAGCCAACGTTAGGACGTAAGTAAAGCTTGTCACTCCGGCATTGCGTTCCCAAATTAATCCGTATACATATACGCCTTTATATTCTCTCTAGAGCAGTCATGTCAAAGATACGGCCCGCGTGCCACACCTTTTTTTTTTTTTTTTTTTTTTTTTTTTTTTTTTTTTTTTTTTTTTTTTTTGTGGTGGGCCATGGACGTCGCACCCCGCCAAATCGGTCCGGGGTGACGGAAGAGGCGGCGCGCAACCCCATTGACCCACCCTGCAAGCACCTCTTCTTCGCCATGCGAGCGGGCCACCGGTACCCGATCTTTGTCTTCGGTGGCCCCGCGTGCCACACCTGGGCCCTGAGCCGTATCAATAAGGCCGCCGATCGCTATGATTTTTAACAATCGTATATTATATACTATATAATTTAATAAGCGTGAATGGGACGAATACAAGAGGAAGACCACGTCATACTTTTCTGCACCAAGTTGGAGATGTGTTGACGAGAGGTCTTATTAAGAGTATGCGTAATCGTAGAGCATGCATGAAGACTATTATGAGTGTGAATGAAGCGATGGAAGTATGCCAGGATCGTGGTTTGTGGCAATCCGTAGTCTCTGCCTACCCCTCTGGGAAACAGGCGTGAGGCTATGTATGTATGTATGTATGTATAATTTAATAAATAAAATTTTATAATAAATCAGATTTTTTTAATTTTTTTTTATAAATCTATCTATCTTTTTTTTATAAAAATTTTATAAATCGCGTACGAATTTAAAATCTAATATATGGCCCTCTATAAAATTGAGTTTGACACCTCTGCTCTAGAGCTATTTCAAAAATATTAATATTATTAAAAAAAAAAACAGATTTTATGTTCAATCTGTATGTGGAAGTACTAATTTTATTTACTGTCATTCACTGAATACATAACTAATTTATTCAATATTTGATCTTTCAAATCAACTTACCTAACACGTATTACCAATAATTTAAAATAGAAGCACCTGATAATTGTTATATATTTCGTAATTAGTCCGCCATTTTCAACACAAACGACCTTTATTAACACAGCCTTATTAGCAAGTTGCATTGCCTTCGAAAAAGAAACCTCTGGGGACATACAACAATCGGCAGCCTATTGCGACACAAACATATCAATCATGCATGGTATCATACACATAAATGTGGGCGCATTACACTAGCTGAATTTTAATAACTACTAATACGGCTTACACTTTGATTGATATCAAAGATAGTTAAACAACAAGAATAATATTTTTATTATAATAATTACTGAATTAGCTGTGTGGTAGCGGCTATGAATGCTACCAACTTTGCTCGTGGATGTCGTAAAAGACGACTAAGAGTCTTATATCGACCTGGGCCAACACTACCTGATGCCATTTGATCAGCAATTGCATTCCCAAGGAGGGTAGATGTCAGGCAGGTGGCCGGTCATAAAACTATTGCCAACCTTTGCAATATGTAGGGAAGGGGGTACATATTGCGTCGACCCCAAGTAATTGGTACAAGAGCAGGAGAATGATGAATTACTGCATTTAATAATTGTAAGTAGAGGAGTAATAAATGTCTCCAGTAACCAGTTTTGACTTTATTCTTTGTGATATAGTAATTTTGTAAGAATACATATACTGCCGAATTTTAGTTATTCCCAATCATAAACGATTTGTTAGGTTTACTAGTTTTAGGTGAACAAAAGTGACAAAAGTGCCTTCTGACTTCAAACGTATACAACTCAAAGGCATATTCTACGATTAAAGTAAATGTAAGGATAGAAAAGACGAAGAAAGTTAAGTAAATACCGACCAAGTTTAAAGTGATCTTATGTAACTAATAATATTGTTTATACGGCGACTCCTAAATTTATTCTAATCTCGCTCAATCCTAAAACTTGGACTATGATCGTCTTGTGACCAACATTAAAACGTCTATTGAAACATAACGCAGCGCTTGACTAGCGTTCAGTTTATGCATGTCGCAGAGTTTTAATAGCTACTCATACTACCACGCTGTTATTGACATCTATTAGAGCCCGAAAATTCTAAAATACGTTAAGCACTGTAACTTTGCGTGTATTAGTATAATGTATGTATGTAACTGATCACCAAGAGATCATTCTCTTGGTGATCTCTCAAGCAGTTTTTAATTCTGATCATTCAGAAATAGTCTTATAGGAAACTTATAATATCATCAATTGCAATCGCTAACCCGCCTGGCAAGTAGAGATTATCCCTCTTGGGCAGGCCTATATTTCTCCAATACAGGACTTTGACAGTCCGGTGAAGATATGTTTAAATAATAATAAAAAAATTAATAATTGTCATAAAATGCATAAATGATAGTTTTATCTGTAGATTTCATTAAATGACGACGGAGTATGCTCTATACGATAGGTTACGCTCTATACGATAGGCTAGAAGGATCGGGCGGGTTGTATCCTGACCACAGATTGGCGTAAAACGAGGTTTCATTTACATTGAAAAAAATTAACAAGAACTCATTCTGTGTGAATAAATTCCATCCATAAGACTTTATTCAATATAACAAATAGTTACAAATATAATTGCCATTGTGTTTATTAACCTCTCTATTGATTAGAATGAGAATGCTTGTAAAATCTTAACAAAAAAACAATAATATCGTATTTATTCCTATCACCATTCGCAATGTACTAGATGCAATATAAACAACGACGCGGTGACAAATGTGTATTACACAAACACACACTCACACATGTAAATATGATAAGTCATCATCATCATCACCATCATCATCATCATCATCATCATCAACATCCTGCTGTTATCTCAATTACTTGTGGTTTACGCAATATGTACTCCTTTTTCATCGTACATATTGTAAAAATTATTAGCAATAGTTTTATCGCCGCTTGCCTGACGTCAACCCTCATTGGAAATGTAATTGTGAACCAAACAGCTCCAGATAGAGTTAACCTATGTCGTTATGAAGCTATTAGACGTCTTTTGCGATGCTAAGGAGCAAATCAGAAAAAAAATAACATAGATAAAATATAATTAGACAAATCCGCTGAGTTTCTTGCCGGGTCTTCTCAGAAGCGGTCTCATTCCGATCCGGTGGTAGTTTCTTAGATTAAATTTAAATGTAAAAATGTCAATATGTAAGTGCCCTCGCAGGGTTTATGCATAATAAATGAATTTGAATATGAATGTAAGGGTTGGCCGTTGGTAGTATTTGTACCACACAGCTCTGAATAGCATATGGTGATAAATCGTATTCTTACACCGACATTACACGGAAAAATGTAGTAAATTCTTATTGAGAATTGATATTTATTCTCAGCCTTTATATTTCTATTGTTCAGCACAAACCTTCGTTTGATGGACATTAAATTGGATACTATACCAAGCTCTAAAAATGATTGTGGTTTATTACATAGTGGACAGAATCAATCACCTGAATAATCTAAAATACCAACTGCGACCGCCAAACTGCCCGCTAACCGTCGTGATTATGACATAACCCCGCTTCTTGGGAAGTTGGGAGGCCTTAGTACAAAAGAGATCTTTTTGAAAAAATGGATGGATATACATATATTTACACCTCGAGTATACACACACCGTTAATACAGAATGGTACTATTGAATTATGCGTGTGTTATTTATGAATTGTATGAGAAATCTATGAAGGATCATTCCAACTAAACAAAGTGGTTTTTATGCTATTATTTGTTTTAAAGAAATACAATATAGCTTCATTTAGCACACGCTGTTTTTAGTATTGGACTTTCGACAACCCAATCTTTTTTTGGTGCGTCGATCCGCTTTTATACAATCGTCAGTTACAGTGAATAAAATCCCATTTTGAACATTCAATTTCCATACTATTCATCACGAAAGCAACAATTGACAATCGAATAAAACAAGTCGTTAAAATACGAAAGTGCATATGCATTTACAAAATCGTCAATAGTCAAAAAAGTGTTTTACTGACACATTTTTATAATGGTAGATACATTACTGCAGCGACCAGCAAAAGAGGCATTGATGGACGAACGTGTAATACGAAAGTCCATCAATTCCTAGTTGTGGCCAAGGCTTACATAGTAGTTTTCTCTAACAAAGCGGGGAAATTAACACTAAGTAAAACTGTATAATAAGTACATGACGAACAACGAACAACATTTTTCAGGCGCCAAAGGGTTAATTTGTTTTTTTTTTTTCATTATCAAACAGTTTTCTTATTCAAGCCAGTTCGAATTTTAAATAAAACTCTGATAAGTTGCCTTTTTGGTTGCGATGTTTTACAGTAACATATCGTTCCATTTTTGAAATACATGATAGATATGAAAAAGAAGGTTGTCAAAATAATGGCCAAATTTTCAAGCATGTTTGAGAAAATAATATAGAAAAAAAACGTCATGTGGTGCTCTTGTATTATATTCGATATCTTAGTGTTTTAACGTGTTATATTAGATAATTTTGATGGCATTTTATGTAATGTTATGGGGCAGTACTGGGATATAGTGAATATCATATAAAAGTGCTTTACAACGTTTTCGTTTGCCATCAAAATTCCGACAAGATACCATTAACAGTGTGGCCATTGCACTGTTAATGGTGACAATTTGACTTAGACAATGACTAACCTGACAAGACTATAAACGTAATAATAATTATAACTTGGGAGTTTTGGCGCAAATGTGGCAATGTCATGTCACGCTCTTGTATTATATTCATTTTTTTAGTGTTTTGTAGTGTTATATTGAATAATTTTGCTGGTATTTTATGCAATATGGTACAGTTAAAGTGCTGAAGTGTAGTGAATATGGTATAATAGTGGTTTACGTGTATTTTCATATTTTGCCAAAATTCCCAAACAAAACCATTGATTAGGTTATCAGCACCCGATTAATGGTAACGACTTGACTTACTGACAGACAATGACTATTAAAGCTACATAATATGAAGAAATGATGAACATATATGAAAAATAATTAAGACTTGGCTGTATGGGCTTTGATCCCTTTGCCTGTCCGAATGGACGAACAGAACCAAAAAAAAAAAAATTATAACTTGACACTGGTACCAATAGCTCGTATATGTAGCTGATTGCCAATATATAAGAAGAAGAAGAAGAAGAAAATAATATAAACAACAGTTTAACACTTGCAAGTAAACACCTGATTATTTTAATAGAACGAACGTGACTGCAAATATAAACAACGAGCTATTTATAAAAACCAATGTACTACATATGCAAGTACAATAAGTTATGCAATAATATTATGCGTAACGAATGAATTATGTATTTTTTTTCTGCTTTGCTCTCATTCGTTCATCACCAAACAACATTAGTGAGGTAAATATATCTAATATTTACTTTTTTATTGTTTATTTCAACTTATATACATAGGTATAATATATCCCTTTATTGTCTTTTTATGTGGTAACAATATGTTATTATTGGTAGGCAGCGGCCTAGCTATACTTCTGGTATTGCAAAGGTCCGTTGGCGGCAGTAACACTTACAATCAGGTGTGCTGCTTGCTCGTTTGCCACCAAAAGCAATAGAAAAAAAAATGGCAATACTATAATTATCTTAAGAATCGAATAAAAGAGGGCATTTCCAACGCATATTAAATAAGAAGATATATTTTATTGTTTGGCACACGTTTCCTCCACAATTGTAGAGAAATTGATGTATTAAACAACGCTGACCATATTATAGATTGATTTAGTTTCGAGGTTTCCTTTTTTTTACATTAATATTATCTAATATCTTTAAAAAAGCAATTCTTGTATGTATATTTGTATATTTCAACATATTCAGAATTGAAAATGGCGCCAGTAATTTTCATGACATTTAGCATGCAGAGAATCTTGGAGGCGAAAAAACGATTTAAATAGGTTTCGTCTATAAATAATATCGATTTGTCAGTGTTTTCAGCCAATGAAAAAATATAGTTAGAATATGAAAGTAAATTTGGGAACTGTCATCAAAAATAGGAACAGCTCAATCGAATATCAAACATGTCGATTATAGCATTATCTCTCTTTGGGATTACCTATGTCCAACAATAGGCTTTAAATGAGCTGATAAACGCAAATTAAAAAGTCAACTAAAATTTTACTCATACACAGAAACATTTAATTGTACGATAATTGTTCTCTTTACCCATAAGTAAATATATACAGAGATTAATGAATTTAGAGTGTATTTATTTCACAATTTAAGTCTCTTACTTTTACCTTACATAACTATAAGATAGGAAGATACATATTAAATCATTCTTTTGTAATAAAATATAGTATTTAGGTAATTTAAACATTATGTGCTTTTTATATAATAAATTTCCGTAGCTCATATTGATATCGTTAACAAACCGGTCGTAACAGATAGGAAACGAATTCATTGTTAAATATTCTTTGTTTTTTATCCATTTAGCAGCCTAAAAACCTATTTGACATAGGCATGCATATAAAAGTGCGATAAAACGCCTACACTTGGTAGGCAGGTTGCCAATCGCAATTGAAGTTAGAAAATTTTCAGGAGCAAGCTGCTGTTCAACTCTGTTGATGCTTCGTTAGCCGGTTTTTATTACTCCCAAAGAAGAGTAAGGGATATATTGTACCGTAAAGAATAAATCATAAGGAATAACAGATTGTAGATGCTTATAAGTTGCTGTGTGGTAGCGGCTACAAATACTACCAACCCTTACTTTGCTCGTGGATGTCGTAAAAGACGACTAAGAGCATTATAACGACCTTGGCCAACTTCTTCTGATGCCGTTTGGTCAACAATTACATTCACGAAGGTTGACGTCTGGCAGACGACCGGTCATAAAACTATTGCCAATAACTTTTATAATATGTACTATAAAAAAAGAGTATATATTGTATCGACCCCAAGTAATTGGGATAAGAATAGGAGAACGATGATGAGATGCTTATAAGTTATTAAATATTATTTGACATTCAAATTACTGAAATTTTTAGCATTTAATATGCTTAATTATTTATAAATACCCGATACGAAACGAAAAATGATGTCACAAGCGGGGTTCGAATATTTTCGTTTTGAATAACAAGGTTGTGTCATCGTTTAATACAATTCTAACTGTAAAGTTTGAAGTATTAAGTCTATACAATGTGTAAATATTGTCCGATACATGGCATACGTCACCTTGAAGACGTAAGATATAATATGATTCGAAATTTGCATGTCCTAAAATAGTTCACAATGGTGTAAGTGGTAGCACGGTTGGGCCGGATTCCCAATAGGTGCGGGTTCGAACCCCGCTTGTGACATCATTTTTCGTTTCGTATCGGGTATTTATAAATATTATTTGACATATTTAAATTAATGATTTTTAATGTTTACGCGAGTATTACACATTTGAAATAAAACTACTTTTACGGATTCTATCGCGTTTGTATTTGATTTTTAATTTCCCGACGTTACGAACACTTTACAGTGATCGTGGTCACGGGAGGATATTTAGATTAAATTTCTATGTGGTGAAGGACTTACCTTGATTGTAAAGAACATAAACGAGAAACATAACTATAAGAGAAGGAGAAGTCGGGGTAAAATCCTATAGCAACACGTCTGATTAGCATGATATAACAGGACAATTTCCCTTCCATTGTAGAGGAGACTCGAGTCCAATAGTGGGTCGTATATGAACTGAGATGATGAATGCGTAATAAATTATAAACTATAAAATCAAAAAACTGAAATGTAAATGTTACAAGGAAACGTAATTTAAATAGGTACCTACCACGTAAAAAACCACATACAACCATTATTATCATTTTTCTCCTGTTGTTATCTCAATAATTTGGGGTCGACGCAATATGTAGGTAGGTACTCGTACATATTACAAAAGTTATTGGCAATAATTTTATAATCGGCCGCCTGCCTGATGTTAACCTTCCTTGGTAAAGTAATTGTTGACCAAACGGCGAATCATCAGGCGGAGTATAAAATTCTTATCCATGTCGATACGAGCAAAGTAAAGATTGGTAGTATTCGTAGCCGGTACCACACAACACAATGGCAGCAATGGTTATATGATGGTTTATATAAATTAACTAGCTTCTGCCCGCGACTTCGTCTGCGTAGAATAGTTATTTTGGGCTAACGTTAACTTCAACTCGCGATTCGTTTACGTAAAATGTGGAAATATTTTAAAATAATACATACGTTAAAGCTGTTTTAGGTACCTACATGACGCTTTTATTAGTAAGAGTAAAACATTAAACCTTAAGTAAATGTATTGGGTCTTAAGTCTTATCTGTACTATTCCCGATTACGCATACATTTAATACATATGTATGAGCTGTATGATCTCTTGTGAACAAATCTCCAATTTGGTCCAGAAAAGTATGACGTAGTCTTCCGCTTGTATTCGTTCCATTCACGTTTGCTTTATGTGTTTACTTCATCAACCTCTCCTC
Organism: Lymantria monacha; assembly: GCA_905163515.2. Taxonomy (NCBI): domain Eukaryota; kingdom Metazoa; phylum Arthropoda; class Insecta; order Lepidoptera; family Erebidae; genus Lymantria; species Lymantria monacha. The sequence continues at coordinate 16,858,477 of LR991094.1, read as the reverse complement.
ACTCATTCTTTCTATGTGTCCAACCCACCTCAGCATACCAGCGCTCTCTTATAACATAATTCCTAATTTTATCTTTCAGACTTACATCATACACGTTACGAAGAGCTCTCAGCTCTACAGCATTTATTCTACTTTCATGTCTTCCCCGCTAAATCCAACTTTAACTGCCATACATGAGGGCAGGCACTTATACTTCCTATATATATTATTATTATAGCTTTCGCCCGCGACTTCGTCCACGCAGAAGTCATCTCTGACAGAGTTATATAGAAAAAGCAACGCAAGGTGTTAAAGGTTTATCGCTAGGACGATGATTAACAGCGTCAGAAACTGGGACGCCTTTTGCGAGTTAGTTGTCTAACGGGATTAGGCAATAGGGTGGGTCCGAGAAAAAAATACTCTTATGTTGACACGTTCTACCGTCGGTGCTTTGGGCGGTGCAAGTATGAGTACCTGTATTGAGGTTCACTGCATGAAGGCTTTGACTCGAAATGATACCCGGTTGCAGTGGCCCGCCCGCATAACGTAGATGTACGTGTACGGAGCGCTATGGGGTCACGCGTCACCTCGAACGGATTGGGCGCGGTGTGTCTATATACCATAGCCGGTCACTAAAGAAAAAGGTTGTTCGAAGTTCTATTCATTCTACAAATTATATTGCCTTTAATATACTATTTACGGTATGACCATGGAATAAAAATATAATTATCGCCACCCTTTATTTGACTGTTTTGTTTCACCAGCAGAGTTGCGACCTCGTTAGATATGATTTATTATTTGAGTTATAGAGTGAACATTTTTGAAGCTAAACTTAACCTGTATCTTAAACCATTAGGCAAAAACCTATTGCCGTCTATTATGTGTATCATGTGAGCTCTCACGCCGGTACTGGTCGCCACGACGGCACTAGTGAAGGGTTGATGGAGAGGCAGAGAGAAACACGTGTTTATTTATTTTTACCGAAGAATATTTGAACGTAATTTGAAAAGAATCGATAAGGAAATTTTCTCCCCATACACACTTTGCCACTTTGTTACACCCCCTTAGGAGCGGAATTCATAAAATCCTTTCATATTGAATCTCTATATCATAAAAAGAAACGTGCGTTAAAATTTAATGTTTCTAGTTTTAATAGTTTCGGCTTGGCGGTAATGAGTCATTCAACCCGCTTCACAGGCCTAATTTACACAACCAAAGGGTGAAGATTGACAAATGCCGGATATTAGGTACCCTAGAATATTTAATTCGACTCGTAATTTGGAAAGAATCAATAAAGATTTTTTTTCTCCCCATACAAACTTTGCCACTCTGTTCAACCCCGTTAGGGGTGTAATTTCGTAAAATCCTTTCTTAGTAAATCTCTACGTCATAGAGAGAAAGAAACCACTGTCAACATTTCAAGTTGCCAGCTTCAATAATATCGGCTTGGCGCTAATGACTTAATGAGTCGTCCAACCCGCTTTGCAGGCCTAATTTACATCCTCTGGGGATGTAAATGTGTGGGTGAAAATCAATAAATGCTGAAACACGTGTTTATTTATTTTTACTGAAGATAATTTGTACCTAATTTGAAAAGAATCAAAGAAGATTTATTTTTCCAACATTTTTTAAATTGACATAACTTTTTATTTATAAAGTAATTGACATAAAATAAAGCCTAAATGTTAAGTGAAGCTTACCACAATATATTAGTGAAAACCGCGTCTAAATTGGGTAAGCCGTTTCTGAGATTAGCGTGCACAAACGCACAGACAAACAGATAAACAGAGAAAAATTTTAAATATCATTGTTTTGGCTTCTATTCGTGTTGATAAAGGTCCCAGTAAATTTTTTTTCATATATCTTCTATGTACAGACAGCGATCCGTTACATTTTTATTATATGTATGTATCATCGTAATGAATTACAATAAACGTACTTGTACATTAAATGACGTCTCATCTACAAGAACACAATTGAACGCTAATGTACAAAACGAATATGACGATATTAAAAGCTATGCGCATCTCGCGACACTCACAGGATATGCTAATTTTAACTCGGCACACGAGGACTTGTTCTTCGCTTTGCACAGTTAAAAGCCGCTCGTAAACTCTACCCTGTAACATCTTTAGATATTACTGCTGAATTTATGACATAAAGAGACGTTAGTTTTACATAATCGCATTAGTAATGATGTCATTTTGTAATTTAAATATTCACAAACTAATTTTAATACTTGAATTTACATTAACTTATAAATAGAAAATTATTTTGATATTATCATTTTAAATTATTTTTTTAAATACTTTGACATAATTTGTTTAATTTTCATTACTTATAATACATATCAATATTCAGTTAATAACGTAAAACAATGATGAGAACGGTGGTGCCGCTCTCTTTCCCGCGGATGTTGTGAGATGGAGAACTTAAAACAAACATCTTTAACTACCCGCGTGCCGCTCTTGTGACTAAAATGGCCATAATTTCATTTCGTTCACCTTTGAATGAGACTAATGCCCAACTGTAAAACGTATATATAAATGAGCAGAAAATTAAAATACAAGAATAATAATACTACAGCTAAATAAAAATAAATGAAAATGTCTATAAAAATACAATGTGTTAACCCTTAGTTTTCTGTAGGAGACGTAAAAACCTAAAGGATCAGCAGGAAAATGTAAAATAGAACTCTACTGCGGCATTTATAAATATCCGAATCCTATATACTAATTAAAACTGATTCACTGATGATCTCACGTTTAAAAGTTCATTTGCTGAAGAACAAAAATCGTATCAATCACATAATATTCAACCTTGAACTTGACACTTAAGTAATAAAAAAAACAATACACAATGAATTTCACACGTTTTTGTCCGTCTGTGGGGTCTCATACATACTTACGTATTTATATAACTGAGAAGTGATTAAATATTTTTAACTAAGACTCAAACAACAATGTATAAATCTTAAACGATTTCATAGCAATTATTTTATTGTTGAATTAGTTAAAATAAAACTTGAAAATATTTTTTTATATTTTGAGTAACCACCGTTTGTCCGAGTGGTATAGTTGTGAACTATCTGTCATTGTCATCTATATGATGTATATAACATCATTTAGAATATTGTCCTTCCATTTATTAATTTATCAGCCAATCCACCTCTAGTGATGGACAAAGAGCGCATAATATGATAATCGCTATGGCAATCGTAGATACAATATAATAAATTTGCCCGGAGACTGCTGCCTTTCTTCTGCTATATTATAAGGCGGTTTCGACTTCCACCAGCAAGTAAGGGATACCGTTATATTTTATTCTTAACCACCGTACGGGGATATTGTTGTTACAAAAAAGTAATAAAACCCAGCTGGGTTCAACTCAAATACGTTAATAAAAGCTTTTGTATAAAATATTTATATTGTGTACTTTTAAATACTTTAGGTTAAAGAACTAAAAGATAGTGATGTGCCAAGGGCAAGAAAATTTGAACTAAACAAACTGTCTCATCGCTGTGGTACCTTAAGAAGGTCAAGTTTCCTACTCATTGAGCAGATGTTCGTGCATGCATACGGTTAGAAATTGTATATTAATTAATTTTCTAATCTCCATAAATTATTTCCGAAAGTAACTTTTTCGTGTTTGTAAAATTTCTCCCATAATTGATTATCTCAACATTTAATTATATCAACATTTGATTTTATGTTTGGTTCACCATTTTCACGTATATAAATGTTTGCATTAATTTAAACGATATATTTCAATAACGTGATATTCTCGTGATAATTTGTTATATTTGATAATCTCGTGTTATTGTTGATAATCTCGTGATAATTTGTTTAATTTGTTGTTGGTAATAAATATTCTTATTTTTATTCTCTTTTTGTTTTTTCTCTTTATTTATTATTTTTATATAAAACGCATATAACATCTATGCGAGAGGAGGAAAACTTGAAACAAAAAAAAAACGATAACCAGCGTGGTATAGTAGGTCAATTACCCTCCCATTATGGAGCAGGCTCGAACCCAACAGTGGAACATATATGAGCTGAGATGATGATGATGAATAAACATTCAGAAAAAATGTCTGTTGGCATGTCCTAATAAACGTTATGATTTTCACAAAAAAAAATATGTAACAATGCTAAAATAAGCAAATAGCTACTATACTACCGGCACGCTATGATGGCCGTTTTGGCGTTAGTCCACTCATGAAGTTTCGTATTTATAGTAATTACATTTGAAGGACCAAATTGATGTTCTTTATTGTCAATAGTGACGTGCAGTTAGTCATAAAATTTATCGAGTGTATTATTTTAGGACACAAAATTTATTTATTACATTTATTTTTTATTTTTATAAGATTATAATTATTGGTGTACTTATTTACCACACATCTCGGCATTTGTTTTTCGAAATTCAAAATTAAAAAATATGAAATTTAATACGATCGTCACATAGGATCATTTATATTTTTGTTTTATTATATAGTATTTATATTTTTGTTTTATTAAACCTTTTTAATCAGGTACTACTTACAATAAAAACTTATAGATTTCATTAACTATATTTTTTTTCGAGAATAAATTAACATTTCACATCACTATTGTAATATGTCAAAACGGCCATCATAGTGTGCCGCAACTGCAGTAATAGAAATGACTAATACTCTTTATAACAGTGCCAAATATTTACTTGTTTTTTTTTTAATTTTTATATTATTCTAGTTTTTGATATTATTTTAAATTTTATATTACTAAAATAAAATGAACAGTATTTTTTTCCTGTTTTCGGCCAAATTTACTTTTATTTGTTATCTAACTATTGCTTTAATAAAAGAATGAACTAATTTAGTGACACACAATGATTTTTAAACTTTATTTAGCGGCTGATTATGGTCTGCACATAGCCCGCTCGATCTGTCCAGGGTGACGAAAAGACAGTGCGCGGCCCGTACCTATCAAACATGTCGTTGGTTAAATAGAAAAGTGAATTTAATCAAAATGACCAAATTTTACAATACACGCCTTTAAGGATTCTGTTTTTCAACTATCAATATGGAGGTTTAACGTAGAATGACACTTGTTTTTGAGTGATTTTACGTTTAATTTGATGATGTGTAATTTTTCTATTAAAATATAAAAGATAACATAACGTTTTAACGAATAATATCATTTTTTTAAATATTTGAGAAATGTCACACTTCTTTTTAACCAACGGTGTGTCTCTCTATCTCCATGTAAACGGGCCACCGATACTTTTGACTTCGGTGGCCCATCCGGTAGTTTACTTTTTCTTGAAAGCTCCCTGGATTAAACGATGTTGCGTTTGACTCGGGACGCCGCCCATAGACAATCGGCCTCTCTAGAAGTGGCAGATTAATACCCGATCTATGCTCCTGTGACTCAGTTAAGGACATTAGCTTTCAAATTACGAGTAAAATCAATTTGAAGTACGAACTTGCATGGTACTATTAGCAACGGCTCCTATAAATAGCTAATGCCCATAACTAAAAGAGCAAAAGAAAAAGGATAACTGATGAAATGAAAAACATGTGTTTCTTTTTTTCTTTATGCTATTTTCACTCTTCGGCCCACGATACATTCTATTTCTATATACGCCACTGATGAGGCGGTTTGATATCGGTTACACTTTAATCGTTATACGTTAGTTGCCTTTTATAACATCTGTGTGAAAGGATGAGGAGTGAGGACATATTCTAATCTCAAAAAACCATAATATACACAAGAATATTAAATAATTTCGCAATAAAGTGTAGTTATACTACACTTTATAGCGATGTTGTAAAATTACTGAAATTTTAGCATTTAATATGCTTACGAAACGAAAAATGATGTCACAAGCGGGGTTCGAACCCGCACCTATTGGGAATCCGGCCCAACCGTGCTGCCACTTACACCATCGTGAACTATTTTAGGACATGCAAATTTCGATTCATATTATATCTTACGTCTTCAAGGTGACGTATGCGTATCTATCGGACAATGTTTACACATTGTATAGACTTAATACTTCAAACTTTGCAGTTAGAATTGTATTAAACGATGACACAACCTTGTTATTCAAATTACAGAAATTTTAGCATTTAATATGCTTAATTATTTATAAATACCCGTTTTTACGAAACGAAAAATGATGTCACAAGCGGGTTGGGCCGGATTCCCAATAAGTGCGGGTTCGAACCCCGCATAGATATTGTAAAACTTAGGAATTTATAACTAAGTGCACTAATCACGGAAAATGTGTAACTGGTTTTTTTATAAATAATTTGGATTTTTTTCTTAATAGTTATTTAAAAATATATATACCTACATATATATAAAGAAACGAAGGGGATTAAAAAAGGTTTTTGATTTAATTAGATTTTCCATTGCGAGAGAAACTACTTATGGCTGATCAAGTGGAATGGCTCGCGGTTGCTACATTGATATTTATCGTTTATTTAATAGGATTGGACATTATAAAGTACTATTATCAATCTCTCTAGTCATTATGTTTATTATTGTTGACTGAAGACCTATTATAGGGGGTCGTTTATAAATTACATAAGGGATTGTGAAGAATGATTTGGCCCCATCCCCCCTACCTTAAGACATAAGATTGCAACCTCTCTACCCTGCCTCTTAATTAGAATTTTTGTAAGAAAAGGTCCTATTGATGAAATTCTCTGATTATTCTGAAAATATCTTTTATTATAATCTTCTTACTACAAGTATCATGAACTTACTGCAATAGCATTAATCTTATTAATATAACAGTTTCAGTAATATCACAGTTTTAACCAAAATTAGTAATTTTCAATTTATTAACTTACGTAATGTCAGATTCACTACCCCAGCCTTATAGTAAGAAGTTATAATATTCAGTCAACACCGCCCCCCGCTTACGTAATTTATGAATGGCCGCTTATTAGTGGTAGGATCATGCTGTTGACAGTTCTCTGTCTATAGCCGCGGGCCGGTACGTTTGGGGTAGTGCCACACTCTCGCAGAAGATCGACGTCTGAGTAATGGCAATGTGCTATTGCGCTTCGTTCGGTAAGCGAGAGTGCCGGAAGCCCAACTGGTTGGGTTTGGGGATTGTAATGGTAGGCAGCAGCCTATAGCCTTGGTTATAGCAAAGGTCTATGGGCGGCAGTGACACTTACCATCAGGTGTGCTGCTTGGTCGTTTGCCACCATAAGCAATAAAAAAGGTGTTTCAATATTATAAAAATTATAGCAATTAATCGATTATGTATTTACAGATTTTTAGGTAACTATAGAAAATAATTAGTGTAAAATATTATCTAAATGAAATTTGTGGCAAATACTTCAAATAACAAATACATACCTAGAAATTTTCTTCCTTACAAAAACCTACATAAAAAAATGTTTAAGGAACTTGTCTTTTGAGTCCATCTTGTAATTGATGTCAATTACTTTCATATCAGCGAACAATCTCGACGATGTTATGTGAATACCTAATATACAATGGTATTCGAGGTAACGCTTAATAGAGGCATTATGTGTACGGAACAATGATGGAAGCTGTTCCTTTGTGCGATAAATTTCTTTGAAGTTTTGTCTCTTAAAAGGTTCTAGAGTCTCTCTTATACAGAGCTAGAATGTTACCACGTCGGCCTATCCACATCTTGTTGGATATATGCTACTCCAAGCGGGTATATTACCACAATCGCTAATTTGTCAGAACGGTTGGCGATCACAGTTGGTTATATAAATTTCCTAGGAGACTGCATCAGTTTATGACAGGAAAGTATTGAATGGTAACGTAAGCTGTCACCACACAGGGCAAAATAATTCCATCGGTGGCCAGCTCGCACAGCGAAGAGATGCGCTTTGCAAGGTGGGTCTATGGTCGGTGGCCCGCTCGCACGGCGAAGAGAGGTGTTTGCAGGGTGAGTCCATGGGGTTGCGTGCCGCCTCTTCCGTCGCCCCGGGCTGATTTGCCGGGGCGCGACCACATCCATGGTCCCACCTTGCGGAAAAAAAAGGGTGGGTCTATGGTGCCGCCTCTTTCGTCGCCCCAGACTGATTTGGCGGGGCGCGACCACATCCATAGTCCACCGCAAAAAAAGAACGGCAAAATTTGATTAGAAGTTAATAACAATAATATGTTATAAAAAATAATTATTAATGTATATACATGAGTATTCTTAAAAATACTTTACTATAGGTACCTACTTATAAAAATATTCCGTTAAAAATAAAAGTCGTAAACATAATATGTTATAAATAAAAATATTTCTTTTTTTATTAAATTAGTCCGTAATTAGTCCTTTAATTCCTAATCTACTATAGTTATACTGTGTTCCAATGGCCTATCTATATTATTACAGTTACATCTCATGTCGTTATATTGTTTTCTTGTAATTTTTAAATCAAACAATACACATAACGTTTTTTTTTAAATTAAAAAACGTCAATTAAAATAAACATTCGCTTTGTCAAGGGCTAATTCAGCCTACTTGTTTAGGGGGCCATTAAAATTAACCTTACGCTCAGAGGGTGACTTAATTGCAGCCTACGCGGTAAAAGAGATCACTGATATGTAATCTATATGGCAAAGGGAATCATTGTGATTCAGTTTAAAATGGCAAGCTTGGAGTCAAAGATGTATTTTTCAAATTATGTATAATGTTAATAAGGCAAAGATAGATGGCATAGGACTGCTCAATTCTGCTTTCTCTTCATTTCTATGTTCCATAGTGGACGGTAGTAAGGTTTAAAAAGCCTTACTGCTGGTCGTTACTGGTCCTATAAATTCTTCAATAAATCTACCAACACCAACCCACCATTTATAAAAAAAATATAAAAAATATTTTTATTCATAGTTGTTATATTACCAGTTGTATTTTCCATGCTAATCGGTTTTATTATAAAGGCGAAATATTTATTGTTTATTTTTGTAGGTCAATTGAAATGAATAGTAACTCCACTTATGTAGATACCTACCTATAAACATTGTCGTATTTACCAGAAATGACAAAATTTATAATGAATAGGAGACATTGCTGCTACACAGAATGCCTACAATACCTTGTCGAAGGTAAACGACATAATGGCCACCGAAGACAAAGACCGGGTTACGGTGGCCCGCTCGCTCGGCGAAGAGAGGTACACTGCAAGGCGGGTGTATGGGTCGCGCGCCGCTTCTTCTGTCGCCCCGGATGGAATTAACGGGGTGTGACCATTTCATAGCCCGTCCCAAAAAAAAGCTAAACAACCTAATGACAAATATAATTAACGCATAATAAAAATATAACAATAGTATAATAAACTATTTATATATTATGAGATGCGATGAAAACGTTTATAATACATAACCGACATTGTATATTGAATAAACATTTTCATATTCATTTGTGTTTACATCGAAGCTAACTATAAATAAAATATTACAATCAATGAAAGACAATCGAAATGTTATTAATAAAGATCGCTTGATAGATTTAAATGTAAAATGTTTAAATGTAAATAACAATATTAATATTTGGTAGTTTCCCCATGTGGCGATACGAACTTGTCTCAACTCTTTCTTTGGAGAAACTACTTGGAAAACTTACAAAACTCTACTGCGATCGTTAAACTAGGTACTTGCTAAGCAAAACGTTTACGGTAATAAAAATAATAATAAATACCATAAAATTATATGTACGTAGTACATATATATCGCTGGTAATAACACTTTTAATAAATAATCACGTCATGTGGAATTCTTTGGGGGAGGCCTACGTCCAGCGCTACGTACTTTGTTCGATGAAAGGCTGAATGATGATGATGATTGTAAGTTTGTATTAGTTATATTTGCTGCTCATTGAGCTTATGTCAATTTTATACGATTATTTAGCGAATAAGATTTCCTGCAATTTCGTTCAGCTAATATTTTACGATCTTTGTTATTATTACTGCGTTACCCGTTTTCCGTGTGGTGACGGAATAAGAATACAATTCACCACCCCATATCTTACCCGTGGGTGATCGTACGTGATGACTAAGGGATATAAAACACATATAACATCTATGCAAGAGGAGGAAAACTCGAAACAAAACCCTGACTGACACGTTTGACCAGCGTGGTATAGTAGGTCAATCTCCCTCCAATTATGGAGGAGGCTCGAGCCCAACAATGGGACATATATGAGCTGAGATGACAGCGTTACCCATATTCAGACTGTTCGTACCTTTAATGGTATTTTTTTTACAATCGTGTTGCCAATGCTAGCAATTATAATGTTTTCTTTTTATTTAATAGCCATATATTTTCTTTACATTTATTAAAAGTTGATGATGAGATGACATTAGATTTTCATCACGTCGAAGAACTTGAGTATATCTTGTCATAATACATAAAAATGTCCTAATACATATAATTGTCCTAATACATAAAAAAATAGATACAAAAATATCATGACTCACCCATCATTATTTAGATTTTTGCCATGCACTGCTGAACGTAAGCCTTCTTCATATCCTTCTCCTACTCCTGATGAAACCTGAGCCAAGTTTTAAGACTTCCGCGGACAAGTAAGAAATAACTACAGCTGTGTTTTTATACCGCGGATTTCCATGCGGTATAAAAACTTATATATTTATTTAAATATACTTAAATATTTATTTAAATACATAACGAATAATAAATACATACTTTACTTTCGTTAATATAAAAAAAAACTCCATCAATATTCAAAATATACAGTTTATCATTACATGGTTCCATCGATTATGGTTGTTATGGAATTCCACGCTTAAATCAATTATTTACAACCCAGATTTCTTAATTCAATAACTTGCTGTATTGTAGCGAATCGGTTACGCGTTACACGTAATGACGCGTAACCAGTATTGGTCAAGTATTGTAAAATTATCAAATTGTAATGTGTACGTCTAAGTTTATACGTCTATGTTATTACGTAATTTATAGTTCACCTAATCTAAGAAGTGCATTTGGACGTTTCGCATTTTTTAATACACAATAACTTTGGTCAAACGTATACACATGATTGCAAACAATAAATCTGAAATTTTAAAGAAATATTAAGTTATTTACATAATTAACGTTGCGAGTGAGTTACTTGTACAATAATGTAATGTTGAAACTTGTAAAACTAATTTAAAATTAAAATAACATTGTAAATAATAATTATTATGGACGATCTTACAATTTCACGTCATAACGTTCTAAACAGTAGTGCTTGACAACCTCCAATTCGCGAATATCTAAATAATCGGTAAAAATATTAGATTAATATATTTAATCGAATATAGATTTTGACAGAGATGTACGTTTCGACAATTTTATTGATAGGATATAATTATTAATGTTCGCGCCGGTGATAATTCAAGTAATACTATAGATTCTGAACAAATAGCTATTTTCAAATCCAGTTTTTGTTTTTACTTAACCTAATCCTACTAAATATGATGAATAGATTTTATAATGAAATAATTAAATTTGTTTAGTGTTAATTTAGCACTTAATATTTCATCTCCTTTTTGAAAAATAAAAAAATAAACCGATTATTAATTACAAAGAATTAATATCGATTTCTCATCAAAATCGGATATTTTCGATAGCGATTATTTGGTTCACATACCTAGACACCTTACTCTGACAGCTGTCCAAATGCACTTCTTAGATTAGATAGACTATAATAACATTATCATCGGCTCATATATGTCGTAATGTTGGACTCGAGCCTCCTCCGTAATAGGAGGGAAATTGACCTACTGTACACAAAATACAATTTTTTTTTTAAAGTCACCACCCTATACTAAGGAAATAATCCTTGTATTGCGGGGGACTTTACAAACATGCAATTAACGTAGACAATGATGACCTACACGCTGGTCAGATGTGTGGTATAGGGTTTTATTTCGAGTTTTCCTTCTCTTGATAAGAGTAATTTATATTAAATTATAATTTATATTAATAAGAGTAATTTATATTAATTAGATAATATAATTAGGTAATAAAAAAAAGAACAAAAAACGAAGCAGGTAGTGGACAGCAACATTCTTAGAGGTAAACGTAAGGGGCCACCGAAGTCAAAGATCGGGTACCGGTGGCCCGTTCGCACGGCGAAGAGAGGAGTTTGCAGGGTGGGTCCATGGGGTTGCGTGCCGCCTCTTCTGTCGCCTCGGACGTTTGTGTCGGGGCGCGACCACATCCATGGTCCACCTTGCGGGAAAAAAAAAAGAGGTAAACGTAAGAGCGTTTTTTGTTTCGACTAGCGTCACCGTAATAAGCAACAACAATAGTAAATCTTTATTATACATTACTTTATGTACGAAAATATATTCTATAACTGGATTGATTAACATAGCTATGAACAAAAAAAACAAACTCGAGAAGGTACTAGAAAACGTAACCCGCCGAACGGGCCACCGATAAGAAGAGCCAGGTACCGGTGGCCCGCCCACATGGCTTTAAGAAGTACATATCCAGCAGACTATAGGGTCGCGCGCCATCCCTTTTGTAGCCCTCATAAATCGGGCGGGTGTGACCATACCCTAGTCTGCAAAAAGGGCGTGCAATAAAAAAATAAAATAAAAAAATAAACCTTGTATTGCACTATCAGTCACCACACTTATAACATATCTGTTTTACAACATGTGTTAATATACCGTAATTAAATTTTATATTCGTGAATATAAATTGTATTTACATTTTATTCTTCTAATTTAAATTAAATTTTATTACATAATCAATAAATGAAATAATTAATTGTTACAGATCACATACTGAATAATGTTTGCCTGCTAAAACAACAATGGACGCACTCACGTGGCTGTCTCTTGGTCTCCAGTTTGCAGCATTGTGCTCAATAGTGGGCGCTCTACTGCTGTACTTACTCCGTAAGGTCAGGGTCGCTGAGGTCCTGCCTGTGGACAGCGCCAAAACTGTCCTCGTCACTTCTGTCGATACCGCACTAGGCTTACAAGTAAGAAAGAAGTTTTTTATTTACGTATTATAAATATTACTTACCTTGTGGTATTTCAATATGTACCACAGTCACTTATTTTATCATGCTCTCCTAAAGTTAACGTATTAGGAATTATAATCTTTTCACCTATTTCTATCCCATAATTGTCGTGAGAGACTACTAAGTCGTGTAAACAGCTAAAAATATTGCAGGAGGAGGATATAGAACCACAACCCACCCGTCTAGTCCGCCTGATTATCAAAATCATGGCCGTTGTATAATCTATATGTAAGCTGTGAAAACAAATATTATACAGACAGCTTTAATTTTAGGTAATACAATAGTATGATTTAATTAATTACAAGGAAGGACAAGTAGCATAAATTAAAATTTTAAACTAAAAAAAAGAATATTTTTTTAACTTGTTTACGAGCAGCAGAATCAATATTCATTAAAGATATACACATACCAACGCCGCCTTAATATACCTAACCATTGTAATTTAAGTTTGAAAATTACTAAATACTGGCTTGCTCGACATCCTTTCGCAAATAGACGGTTTATATGCCAATATCACTACCAGATTACAAAGAGACAGAATTCCCTATTAGTAAACTCATTGAATCACGAATCTTGTACGGCGCTTATATTTCAAATAAATAAACTTGATTCGCGAATCAAGTCTGATACTAAACAGTTAGCAGAATGCTCAAACCATCAGACTAGGAAACGTTTGATCGCCTTATATCTATCGACAGATAGCAACCTACCTTAGCGGTCGTGGATGGCGTGTCATCGCCGGCTGCCGATCTGGCGGTCTTGGCGCTCGTCTGGCCGACTCTTGGCTGCAGGCACACATCGCAAGCACGCCCGAAGACCAACCGAAACCGAGACTTGTCACCTTGGAGCTGGATGTGGCTAGAGAAGATCTATTAGAAGAAGCTGCCCGGACTACAGCACAACATCTGCCAGCCGGAGAACATGGTAATAAATATAGAAAAGATAACTAGTAATATTGCAGACATAGTAATAATTTTCTTTTCATTGCGGTTACGGATTAAGCGTACAATTCACCCACGGAAATATTAATTACCTGGTATTAATAGCTCTGTCAATTCACCAGTCCCTTTTGCCCGTGGTTGCTGTAAAAAATGACTAGGGGATATTATATGCAGAAAATGTCGGTGCAAGAAAAAAACCCGAAATAAAAACCCTATGCGAACACGTCTGAACCATTTTGTCATAGATGGTAAATCAATTTTCCTCTCATAGTGCAGGAGGCTCATTAGTGGAACGTAAATATGCTGAGAATATAAAATATATTCATTTTACCCCTCATATTCGTTCTGAATTGAATCGAATATTGCATAAATTAAAAGTTCTACAAAGAAGGAAAATCGGAAGTCAATGATAGTGTAGAATGACGCAATACGAGCAATCTAATGCTTTTTGAACTGTCCTTGAACAAACGGAATACACATTTTAGAAATAATGAAGGACGAAGAAGACTGTGGATGCAAGCGGCACAGGACCGTACTCTGTAGCGTAACATGAGGGATGCCTACGTCCAGCAGTGGACGGCAATAGGCTGAAATGCTGATGCAATGATGAAGGAAGAAGACACGCTGTGTTAACCCTATATACAATAGTATACTGATGCGTCAGTTAAATTAAATATTGCTTTTAATGCGTTAAGAATCCATCAAGAATCTATCGTTAAGAAAAAGTTACCTTATTTAATTTTTAAATTGTTTAAAAGAATAATCGTGAATAAATTTTGTTCAAAATTTCAAAAAGTGTGCACTGCCCGGGAATCGAACCCGGGTCGCAAGAATGGGAATCTTGCATGATACCACTACACCAGCAGTGCTCGCGCATTAAAGACAAAATAATGATTCTATTTCATGTGTATAAAGAATAATTATTTTAATGATATATGATAAATTATATACGTACCATTTGTTTAATATTATATAACAAAAGGTTTGAAAATAATCCGATTTTATATTTAAACAAACTACATAAGCTAGCTATAGCAGATAGCGACGATAATTCCGCCATCTAGTAGATTACACTAGAACTACTAGTAGTTGAGTTTACATGAACACTAGAACGTTTTATATATATAGTTACTATGATAGTTACTCTATATTACGCATAGATGACGCTGTCTACAGATCTAGTAATTAAGTTTAATGGTTAAAAAATTCAAATTAGTCTATTGTATAAGCTCAACTTATGTAATAACATTACCACCAGCGATTTGTTAGATAATTATTATTTTCGATATATATATATATATATATATATATATACATGTTCATACTTTTTTTTCTATTAGTTGGTTTGATCGATTCCTATGAGTTTTGAAATATGTATAAAAAACGTCGAGAACGAGAAGTATACTTCTTAGATAATTAGAGCTTGTATAAGACGATATTTTTCAAGATTCACTTTTACTTTTGGATTATTCATAAGTTTTATAAAAAAAAAATAATCCTATAATTTCTTACAGGGTTAAGAATTGATTTTGAATTGCTTAAGTTTTTTTTTTAATTAACGAATAAAAAGCCAGTTATAAAATAAGGCCTAGTGTACTTGAAATTTAATATCTAAGTATAAATAAAGTACGCAAAAATAACAAACCTGCTTAGCGCAACCATTTGTGTAAAAAATCTATGTTTCCCACTGTCATTTTAAATTGGTAATATTGTTAGGCTACAGTCTGATCATATCATACCCCGCTCAAGGGTAAGAAGTTAAGTAACGGCTGTGTGCGAAACCATAATTTGCCGTATTTCCCATTATCGCCAATTTAACCAATTGTTCATCCGTGTGGTGACGGAGAAAGAATACAATTAATCACCCTCTATCCTACCCGTGGGTGATCGTAAGAGACGACTAAGGGATATGAAACGCATATAACATCTATGCCAGAGTAGGAAAACTCGAAACAAAACCCTATACCAACACGTTTGACCAGCGTAGTACATTTGGTCAAATTTCCCTCCCATGACGGATGAGGCTCAAGCCCAACGGTGAGATAATATAAATTGAGATGAGAGCCATTTGTTCAACACCCTACCAGGAAGTCGACCGTGTGAAGAGTCAATCCGGCAATGATATCCTGGCATGTCGGGTGACTTAACTCATTCGGTTAGTTTCCTTCATTGCCGATCTGACCACTCACGGGCTCGGCTAATGAGACATCATAGGCAGATATGTTAAATGAATAAACTATATTGTTCTTTTTCAAGGTATCTGGGCCGTGATAAACACAGCTGGCAGCAGTGGACATGGTGGTGCATCGTGCTGGGAAAGCACTTTACGTGGCAATGTACTCGGAGCATTGAGGGTTGCGCGCACTTTTTCGCCAATGCTAGCTGCCGCCGCTGCAGATCACCCTAATGCTGGCAGGCTGTTTTATATTGGTAGGTAATATTGTCTTTGAAGAGCTTTTAACCGAATGGCAAGAAATATGGGTTTCATCATCGAAAGGCCGTCATCTTTATCTATTTTTCCCATGCATCTGCAAGCGCCTGGAAAAAGTGTGGCTGGAGGTTGACCATTTTGTGGTCCAATTTCTAACTGGCCATGGCAACTTTAAAAGTAAATTATTTTCTTTTAAACTCACACCTTTACCATTATGTCAATGTTGTATGCCAGCCCACGAGTATAAACAATCAACACTTCACATTCTATGGGAGTGTGACCTCTGGCCTCTGGGTAACAACGACGTAAAAGAGCGAGTCGGTATGAAAGAGAGTATTGGTGTAAAGATGCGAAAGGGAATGCTCCGATGGTTCGGACATGTGGAAAGAATGCCGAACGAACGTCTGGTTAAGAAGATATACAATGCGAAAGTGGAAGGATGTAGGTACCGAGGAGACCGAGACTAACCTACCTAGACCAGATCGGTCATGTACTGAAGGAAGATGGAGTCAAGAGTCTCCGAAACCGGCGAGCGTGTATGAAGAGAATTATGAATGTTGAGGAAACGAGTGAAGTATGCAAAGATAGAGTTCTCTGGCACTCTGTTCTCTCTGCCTACTCTGCAAGGGATATGGCGTGATGATATGTATGTGTGTGTATGTATGTATTTGTGTATGTATGTATGTATAAAGTATAATTTCGTTTTTATAACTGTTTTTTTAGGATTAACTTCGGATACGGCCTGCGACAGTCTGCCCCGCTTAGAAGTGGGTGATAGTGGTGAGATGAGTGCCGGAGCGGCAGCAGCCCGCTGGGGTGTTTGGGGTGCGGCCAGAGCGCTACGTGCCGGTCTAAAGTCAAAACGACTTCACGTTGTGTTATTACATGCACCTGATCTTGCTGCTAATGACATCTATTCGCCACCCTCGCTGCTTCAACCACCGAGTCTACCCGCCAGGTAATAGAGTTTAGAAAATTTTATTGTCATTGCAAACAATATAGGATCTTTCCTCCTACCACTTCTAGATATAGGTATAGATAGAAAAAATTGAGACCGAATTATGGCTTTTTTGTCACGTTTTACACAATTAATTTTTAGACAATTAATCGACGATAATAAATTGCAATAGTGCAATTTACGGATAAAAAAACAAATTGCAATAGTGCAATTTACGGGGCATTGTTAAGACTATGCTTGTTATTGAAAATTTTAGTCATAATCTTTTTCCTCAACCCAGGATTAAAATCTAAGACTTCTCGCCCGGCAGATGCAGATGCTTATCCTATGCTTATTTTATTGTAGAATAATTAAATAAAATTGACAAAGTTTTGTCAGATAATGCTGTTATAGATATACACATACCTAAATGATAATAATGAAATAATGTGTTATATGGGTGGTATTTAAATTGGGAGGATTTTAAATTGTCATTCCAATTTGGAAAACCACTTGGTGGATCACTTTTGTGGTCAAATAATAAAATAGAAAATGGTTTTCAGAACATTTGATACTTAAGAAATACCTGCCATTGTCGAGAGTAAGACAAAGCAATGGGTGTCTATTAATTTATTACCAACTACTAATACAATTATTTTATTTTCTAGTCGTCCCGAAACTCCAAGCTCGGAAGTAAGTACGAACACAGCAACATGCGCAGTCACAATGCCCGGTGAAGCAGCAGAATACAGCGCCAAGGTTCTTCCATCCAGTGCCCTTAAAGTCTTAGAGGATGCTCTGACAACACCGTCTCCAAAAGACGACTATTATTTGAAGGTGAAGCAAGATTCGTGGTTCCCCAGAATGCCCTCATTAAGAGTCACACATTGAACGAGAGAATAACATTAATTTATACACTGCCGATATAATGTCTCATTATCGTAACCAATTTTGCTGATAATGTTTTTTTTTAACAGTGTGAACGTATACTTAACCAGTGATTATCGTGAAATGTTAATTATACTGTCATTTAATTACATTTTAGCAAAGATAAGATCATTTATCATTGTTTTATTCTCGTTAAGAATGCGCTCCACTAACAATTTATATTTTCTAACATATTATCATTGAGGTATACCTGGTGTAGGGTCCAAATCTTTATATCAAAAACTAATTCTATTTGATATTATTTTATGCTTTAATCAATTCCCTTATTAAAATTACTTTGTATTATTTCAGCCTCAATTTGCAATTTATATTACTTTAATTGTACGTATGTATTAATGATATAATCCAATATTTAAGTTAAACGACCCGCTTGTCCATGTTATATCGATCAAGTGAGAGGATGAGCGGAGAGCGCTTAATTAATGGTGCTTTAAACGAATTATCTTAGAATAGTATACCTACCATTCATCCAATGTATACAGTGCATTGTGCCTTATCTATTTATTGTGGTGAATGTCTTTGCTTTAAAAATAGATAACATTCAGTTAATCTATTTTATATTTAATAAGAATTGTACATAAATATCTCCAAATTCACATGGTGCCAATTAGGAAATTTATGTGTCACTTCTAAAGAAATATACCAAAACACTGCAAAATGTAGAAATGCAGTGCAAATTAAATGTTTTCTTTTTTTTTTAATATAATCTAGTGTTTATAAAACTTTCTGTGTTGTTTGTTTTTATATACACTACTGTTGTGTAAGCGATATGAATCATAATCATTGTAAATAATGTTTGTGTTGTATATTAAACATTTTATCTAGAAATGAGTTATTTTATTTAGCATGATTGGTTTCACGTATGTTGCTGACTTCTATGGTGCTAGTTGATGTTGTAAAAGACGACTAAGAGATTTATATCGACCTTTTTTATTTTTTTATTGGTGGGCTATGGGTGCGTCTCGCCCCGCCGAATCGGTCCGGGGTGACGGAAAAGGCAGCGCGTGACCCCATAGACCCACCGTAAAACCTTCTCTCTTCGCCGTGCGAGCGGACCACCGGTACTCGATTTTAACTTCGGTGGCCCGCCCGGCGGTTTACCCTCGCGGGTTCCTCTCGTCGACGCCCCAACAGATTTCGCCGTCGGGGCGTCGCCCTCACGCGGTGGCCTCACGTCGGGTGACCGGACAATTCCCCGGTCCGATAGATTTATATCGACCTGGGACAATTCCATCTGATGCCGTCTGGTTAACAATTATATTACCAAGGTGAGTTGACGTCAGACAGGCGGTGGGTTATAAAGCTAATTAGCGAATAAATTTTGTAAAATGTACGATGGAAGTGAAGTATATATTACGTCGACCGTCCGTGGATCGACCGTCGTAATTGAGGGAAAATATGATGATGATAATTATTGATTTCACGTATGATTTAAGAATACAATGAATCATGGATAGAACCACTTTCTTCTTTTCCACAGCAGTCATTAATATTACTAAGCGTACCTAATTATGAAGCGTAGGAGTTTGTTATTAATAATAAAAACACCAACGTGAGTATTCTTTTTATAACAAAGAATAAAATCAGACTGGTCAGATTTGAAGACATGTAATTTTATTTAAAGTTTGCCTTCTCTTGCAACAATGAATGTTACGTTGTTTTAGATTTGCCTACGTGTTCTAGTTTCTATCATATATAGTAACTAAACTATAATGCATAAGTGCTTTTTCGGATTCGAGCAGCTGATAGCAATAACGGTCAAAATTGAGATGTCTTCATATTTATCGCAAAATCTTAATATCACAGCTTAGAGCGTTAATGTTTTTAAATTGTATGATAATCAATTTATCTTCTTTTATATTCTTATATTACTCATTTGTAGTGCACACATAAAAGCAAACAAAACTTCGATTATCTGTAACTAGAATTTAAATAAAAATGCATGGATTTTAAGACGTCATTTTATTACAAAACATTATTTTTCACAAATAATTTAAAATTAATAAGTATATTTACAATAAGCTAAAGTATTACAAGCTATTTTTTATTACCCGACTGCAAAGGAGTGGTATTGTGTTTAACAGTCTATGTATGTATGTTTGTATGTATGTATGTATATTTGTATGTTCCTTTAAAGCACTATGTATACCAAACGCCTGGGCCGATTTTTATGATTCGCACGTCAATCGATTCCTCTTAATCCGGCGAGTGTCACTAAAGACATGACGTTATTGAAAATTCAATATGGCGACTACTGGACGCCATATTGTCAAAATTAAAAAAAATAAAGTCAACCAACTATATCGAGTAAGGTATCGTTAAATAGGTATTAAAAAATCATTTTCAGTTTTCTCTCAACATTTTTCGATTTGACTGGCCGTTTAGGATCTATATCGATTTAAAGTTTCGTAACAACATTTCTCACAAATAGGTTTTTTAGACAGTGGAAATTTACGATGAAAAGACGAAAAATTCATATAACTGGATGTGGATGGACATATACTGAAGTATCTAGTAGTTATACTGTCCAATATACCATAGGTAGTCCTACCTAAAGTATCTAATGTCTGACGCGGTTGCCCATCTTCGATTTCTAACGATTTAGTACTCAACTTCAATCGAAAAACTATATATAGTTAGGTACTGACCTACTTATTAATAAATAAGATAACTATAACTACTTAGGTATTTATAACTAAAAAGTATAAAATAAATAAAAATGATTAAAAAAATCAAAAAACCCGACTGCGTAAAAAGTCACCAAAACTACGTACATAATAAAAAAACTGAAAAGAAAAAACAAGCACTTAGATGCCCGGTGGTCTAGAATTCCATAATATATTATTGAATAAATACTATTGCAGAAAATGAAATATATTTTAATAATAGAACATGACAACTGAACAGTCGGGATCCTTTATTCGACAGCAAATCTAATTTTTCAATGGATCCCGACTGTTCAGTTGTTAAAATATATTACTATTATTATTTTATACTTTTTAGTTGTAAATACATGAGAGTAGGTACTAATACTCCCTTATGTACAGCTAAACGTGCCTTTTTGGACACGTTTCTGCTTTTCATAAAGGTGTATAGTGCCCCATTCACTCTATTACCAGCATTTACTCTTCTTTCAACATTATCATCATTTTTACCATCTCTAGTAAACAAAACACCCAAATATAAAAATTCTTTCACCTGTTCCAGTTCCTCACCATTTATAAAAATGTTACATTCCGTCATATATTTATCCTTTTCAAAAACCATAATTTTCGTCTTACTTACATTTACTTTCATACCTTTTCTTTCAAAAGCTTCATGCATAGTAGTTACCATCGCCTGCAAATCTTCTGCCGATGATGCAAGTAATACCTGATCATCGGCATAAAGAAGACATTTGATAAGTAACTCATTCATTTGTAAACCACAATCATTATTTTTCAGATCTTTCAAACAGCTATCCATGAATAAGTTAAACAGCCACGGGGACGCTACACATCCCTGTCTAACACCTTTATCGATATTAAACCACTCCGTGTAAGCTCCGTTTATTCTTACGCACGCCCTGGAGGCTGGAATCCTTATAGATGGATTTCAACGCGTGAATAAGATGGCTGTCCACCCCATACATAGACAGTACCGACCACAGTTCATTCCTCCTCACTTTGTCATAAGCTTTCTCCAAATCAATGAATGCACAAAAGATTTTCTGACCTTTAGCCAAAAATTTCTGCGTCATGCATCGTAAGGAGAAGACTTGATCCGTACAACCCATACCTTTTCGAAAACCTGCTTGTGCATCCCATATTTTCTTGTCGGTTACTTTCACTACTCTTTCAATCAATACTTTCGCATACAGTTTGCCGACTATGCTAAGGAGGCTTATGCCCCTGTAGTTCCTACAATCTTGCTGCGAACCTTTCCCTTTGTACAAAGGTACAATTACAGCCTTACACCAGTCGTCAGGTACTTGGCCATTAGTCCAGCAGAGATTGAAGAGCTGGTATAGCATGTTAGCTATGATATCCTGTCCAGCGGTCAGCATCTCAACTGTAATCCTGTCGTATCCTGCAGATTTACCCGCTTTCATACCTTTCAGTGCGTTCATAATTTCCACCATAGTAATACATTCTCCATCCTCAAGATCTCTTTCATTCTCAAATGATAGATCTTGTGGCTGGATGATAAATAAAACTATTTATAAACTATGATTAAGAATACACATATAATATAAGGCTGCTAGAACCAGTGCGGCCTAACTACAAGAACCATGCTTTACAATATGGAGGCAATTAAAATTAAAATAAATTCAATTTAATCGAATTGCACATAAGACTAAAAATGAACTTGTACTGCCATCTATTATTAAAAGCGTGCAAACAATTTTAGGCCGCTGTGGTTTTGTAGATTAACATTTTCAGATTACGCAATTAGGTTAAAAGTTGCAAAAATGCAGTTAGGACACTCTGGCTCTAGCAGCCTCATATGATCATAAACATTCAACAATCTTTTTTATAAAAACTACATTGTATATTTTTCACAGTTTACTTCTTTAACAGAACTTATGTTAAAAGTATGTCTTTATTTAACTTAATAAGAGATTTCTATAATAAAAATACCTCGAAATAATTTAAATCTGTTGCTTATTTATTAGATTTTCATAATACTTCATTCATATTATGTAAATGAAGATTATAAATGAGACTTTATGGTTATATGTGAAATTAAGAAATAGAGATTATTAGTAACGAATTATAATATAGTAACGAATTAAAAATATAATGTATATACATAATTATGGTTATCCATAACCTCCTTTTTCGCGAGTGCTGTAAGAAAATAAACTAAATAAAGGCGTTTACTTACGCCTTTATATCAATGCAATAAAGACAATATTTGAAATAAAACCCTATAACAAACTACATAGACTTCCTGGGATAGTAGGCCAATTACCCTAATTTATAAAGGAAACTTTTATCTAGCCATTAGCTATATGTAAATGGGCTAAGAACAGTAGGTACGGTTTATTCATTACAAAATCGATTAGTGTAATCGATTATGTAACTCAAAAAAATCATCATCTCGGCTCTTATACGTTCCACGGTTTTTTTTTTTTGTGTGACTTAGTTGTTAGCCTCAGATGGCTATGACAACTTTACCCGGACTGTGGGTGAGTGCTGAGGGCTCTCAACCCGTACGTTCCACTCCTGGGCTCGAACCTCTTTCATGATAGAAGCTAAATTGAGCTGCTGTATCATGGCTGGTTAGATATGTTGTTATAGGCTTTTTTATTTCGAATTTTCTTTTCCTTCTTTTTTTAACAATAGTTTTTTTGTTTTCTCAAATGTGCTAATATTTATTGATAAAGGTTACTATTATGCTTTTTTATCGCAGATTGTATTTCCATTCATCAGGTAAAATATATTTGCGTGTTAATTTATAGTATGAAAAGAAATTATTTTGTCTACGGTGTCGTCTTCAGCACCTATTTCTATTGTCTATAATTTCACCATTGATTTGGTTATCAGCGCCCGATTAATGGTAACGACTTGACTTACCGACGAACAATGACTATTAGAGCGGTTTCGCACTACATCCGATCTGAATCCGTGAAAATATGGTCCGTCGTAGCCGTAGAACTATTTCTATAGTAATTTACGCACTACATCCGATCTTCGTCATCCGATTTCTTTCCGTCATTCTAGAATCTCCATGCCGGAGAAGATTTTTGACGAACCGATGTAGCCATAGTATTATTTGTATGAACGTACGTCTACGTTCTTCGTACGTACAATAGTATTGCCAGAAGTTGACGTCGATTTAAAGGACTCATTATCAACGTCGTGAACACTCTGCTGTGGCTCCGCGTAAAATCACGTAATTCGGTCCGAGTTTTCTAGACCCATATTTTCACAGGTTCAGATCGGACAAGTGCGTAAGCAATATCAGAGTTCGGTCCGAGTTTTCTAGATCCATATTTTCACGGGTTCAGATCGGATTCGGATCAGACGTAGTGCGTAACCGCTCTAAAGACGATAATATAAAACGACAATATGAAGAAATATTAAGATATGAAAAAAAAAAGATTTGGCTGTATGAACTTTGATCCCTTTGCCTGTCCGAACAAAATAAAAAAAAAATGTCTATAATTTCGGATGCGATGAACCAGTCTTACAAAATAAATAATTCTAATTTTGATTCACAATATTATTAAATTTGTTTTACAATTATTAAAACACATTGAATGATAGCATATCAATTTTTTACATTGTAGTGGTATGTGGTAGATGTACATATCCCTATCCCTACTAATATATAAATGTGAATGTAAGTTTGTTTGTTACGCTTTCACGCTAAAACTACTCAACCGATCATCATGAAACATTGTACACATATTCTTGGAGGTATTAAAAGTAACATAGGATACTTTTTATTAAAAAAAAAAATCAAAATTTTTACATGAAAAATAAAAAAATTGTTTGTCAAAAAATCTCAGAATCTAGCTTCTTCAACGCCATCTAGCAGTCCAGTAATGAAGTTCCAACCCTGATTATTGTAATACCGTTGCACTGTATTACCGACGGTCAAAAATAAAAATAGGGGATCAAAAACTTTAGGAAAGTAACCTTTTATGCGGACGAAGCCGCGGGCAGAAGCTAGTATTATATATTTAAGTTTAAATTTAAGTAATATAGCTATACTTACACACTAATTAATTTTACAACGTACTTCTAGAATAAACTCTTCACACTACGTATTAACAATATGTATTAAATAAAATCTATTCAAAATATATACATTACATATATGTATTGTATTACATACATTCAACTTCGCATGTATAGCACTGTTAGCTAAACAAAAAAAAAGCTAAATTATTAATTTAATATTTAATAACTTTAAACACACTTTGTTGCCTAATAATGTACCTACTTAAGATTTTAAAGTATAACACTTCATGAATGTAGTTCATAAATAATGGGTACTAATGCGTAATTGAACCTATTATTAAATAAATCACAGTACATACGCAATTACAACTCCTATTTATAATGTTCGTACAATTTAAGAATTATTCAAAGCGTGCTATGACTACTTATTTAGGATTTTTTTTGGATTAATATAACTTAACTCTAAGTTAAAATACTACTTTACCTACTGTTAGAGTCCATATACAAGGTGGAGATGACAATGCGACAATAAATGAAAACACCGGCAATACTAGTGTATAAGAATATTTTTAAACTATCTAAAAAGTCCTCACATGCAAATTTAAAAAAAATATATTTCTAAACCTACTTTATATTACAAATATTGAAACAAAATAGAACACCATTTGTAAATATTAGTTCACAGACCTGTGGTCCGACCGAGTAGATCCTTTCATTATGCCGCATGCATAGGTACCCACTTTTAATTTTTTTATCTATGTCTGATGACACAGTTTATGTGGATCTTATTGGGCAGGAATAAGGTATAATATGCATTAATTTGTATTGCGTTTGGCGAAGACTTGAAGTGGTAAACTGGCGATATGTAGGTACTTACCTTCATATTAGTTTATACTGATTTACTGATGCAGCGCGGGAGGTCTTCGATCTCTTGGTGATAGCCTAATAATTTTATTTTTTAATACCGAGTGTGGAAAATGTTAATAATACAAAGTAATGTGCTGTGGCTAAACTATACGACACATTATATTCAAAGTTTGTATACAGGCTAGGCAAGTCATCAGATACACTAAATTAAAATTATTGTCGTATGGTCGTCTCCATTCTGTATAATGGAATCCACATTTTTGGCATATTTATACAAGTTTGAATGTAACTTATAATATAAACTATACTTAGAATTATTTACTCAAAATTAAATGGCAATATGTAATTTTATAACTAATACACCATCAATTACGCTAATTACACGTCTGGACAGATTCTATGAGATGAGCAAAATTACCCCACAATATTGGGCCCGAAGTGCAAACTGTACCTCCGCCACGTGATTCTTGTGGTAACTGAAACGAATATGAAACAAACATATTTAATAATATAAAACATTTTAAGTAACCAACCAACATGAAAAAACCGGCCAAGTGCAAGACGGACTCGCGCCCGAAGGGTTCCGTACCATTACCTATAAAAACAGCAAAAGTATCATGCCTGTTGTATGGGAGGGGCTCCCTTAAATATTTATTTTATTTTATACGAAGAAGTTCATCATCATCCTCCTACTCAAAACCTTATTCTTATCAACTGCGATAGACGCAATAAGTTTCCTTTGCTTACACACCTATAGATAT
This sequence comes from Lymantria monacha, assembly GCA_905163515.2. Taxonomy (NCBI): domain Eukaryota; kingdom Metazoa; phylum Arthropoda; class Insecta; order Lepidoptera; family Erebidae; genus Lymantria; species Lymantria monacha. The sequence continues at coordinate 16,831,931 of LR991094.1, read as the reverse complement.
AGGACAGACGTCATCTTTGCGTTTGCCACCTTTACAATCCATACCATCCATTCATCATCATTCTCCTATTCTTATCCCAATTACTTGAGGTCGATACAATATGTACTCTTCTTTCATAGTACATATTGCAAAAAGTTGTTGGGAATAGTTTTATGACCGGCCGCCTGCCAGACGTCAACTCTCCTTGGGAATGTAATTGTTGACCAAACGGCATCAGATGGAGTTGGCTCAGGTCGTTATAACTTAGTCGTCTTTTACGACATCCAAGAGCAAAGTAAGGCTTGGTAGTATTCGTAGCCGCTAGCTATCACACGGCATTCATATCAACCATTTATATAAATATTAAAAACTTTACAATGTTAACGAATAAGTTATAATTTTAAAATGTCATACAATAAAAAGGGCAATTATTTATTGACGTAATAGTAAATTCAAATGTCTACTAAGTTAATAAATAATAGGAAATATTTTCATCATAGTGAATTGAGCCAAAGTATCTCATCTCATCTCAGCTCATACCACTACTATTGGGTTCGACTTTCCTCCATAACGGGAGGGAAATTGACCCACTATACCATGCTGGTCAGCCGTGTTGGTATAGGGTTTTGTTTCGACTTTTCCTTCTCTCGAATAGAGGTTATATTTTATTTTATTTATTGGGGACATAAAACAGTTACATGTTACAGTGTACAATAAAAAAAAACATATCAAATAACTTATCTTACATATAACCCACACAAATGTCCACATATTAGCATAGAAATAAGGAAGTTAAAGACATGCATACATAAGTAGTTTTATGCAGTGTTATTCATAAGTAGCACATCAATAATTTGTTTTTTAAAATTATACTTAGAAAGTAAAAAAATATCAATATCTAAGAACTGTGTGTTATATACATCAGTCAGTCGACGAAGGGGCGCTCGTGTTCGATAATTATCTTACGACTATTATGCGTTTATTATCCTTTAGTCGTCTCATACGATCACCCACGGGTAAGATAAGGGTGGTGAATTATATTCCTACTTCGTCACCACACAGAAAGCCAAAGTATAGAGGATATATAATTTGCGTTGACTTATATTGAATTGCAGAAACATAAAATGCTAATAATAGCCTCTAAAGATTTTGAAGCCCACTTTTATAAGTATAAAGTATTCTTAATCTTACCGCTCTATTAATATCCCCCACGCAAACCCAGTAATCAGCCACCTTCGTATCCTGGCTATTGTGCATCTTATGAGCAACTGCCACTGCCCATTTCGAATGGTCATTATGTGAGGTAAATGACATTTTTGCAATTGGAAATTTTAATCGCTCGATGTTTCGTACTCTGCAATAATAAATACATATACGTTTTAAAAACCTTTTCTCCTACCCTTATCCTAATTACTTTAGGTCGATACAATATGTACTCTTGTTTCATAGTACATATTGTAGAAGTTATTGGCAATAGTTATATGACCAGCCGTCTGCCAGACGTCAACCCTCCTTGGGAATGTAATTGTCGACCAAACGGCATCAGATGGAGTTGCCCCAGGTCGTTATAAAGCTCTTAGTCGTCTTACACGACATCCACGAACAAAGTAAGGGTTGGTAGTATTCGTAGCCGAGCCACACAGCTCCTTTATTGGTATAGTTGCGTATTTACTAATCGTGATATTCAATTTCTGAAGAAGCAAGACGTGTTTTAATTGAATTATTTTAAGTAATAAATCTGAAACTCGTCTTACTAGGCAATGGGCTCGCTAAATTTATATATACATACCGTACACATTTTGGAATAAGCTTGTGAGTTTATCTATTTATTTATCTAAAATACAAAAATCGTTTCTACCTGTGGTTTCGAAATCTATGTTCATCATCCAACTGACGTGCCCCATACGGTTGCAGGCAATAATGTGAAAATGTTTTTAGACTAATAAAACAATGCATTAGGCAAATGCAATGGTGCAACGGACCAAACATTCAAAAAGTCGAGAGTTGCAACGCCTAAAAATCTTTATGATTACATCCTTGTAGAAAAAAAAATATCCGCTAGCATTAAGGTAAACAAAATTTATTCCTTTTTTAGCGTAGTAGCACATACTGGGTATATGGAATTAAAAAAATTCACATATCAAATTACAAACAGACACATTTGCAGTCAAATTTGTAATCTAAATCTCAATATAAATGAGTATTTTTTTTTTAGATATATGACCCCTCTACTAGAGAGAAATTAGCGTGCTATCAGCCGCTGACATAGGGTTTTATTTCGAGTAATGAAGCGACGTTATCTAGTTACATCCCTTTGTCCCTATTTACGAGAATTGCTGAAAATTAAATATTTATAACAAATTGTATTTTTAAATATAACCACAGAGACTGCAGTTAACGCGAGAATACGAATAATGCACAATAGTTTTAAATAAATCTAACGTTGACTATAGTACACTGTCATGTACTAAATATCATCAATTTCCCCCATTTTTGCCGACAAGTTAGGTAAGCTCACATCGCCCGGAGTGGCGAAAGGTAACGGTAAAGGTAATCCAGGCCTATAACCCTAAAATGGCCATAAACAACCTCCCTATCACCATTTACACTGGCCACGAGCGTAAATGGTGGTTCTTGTTTACGTTAGCGTCGATTTTACCGTTTAACAAGCCACTAAATTTAATCGAATATTTGATTCAAACTAACTGGAAATTTCTGCTGCACTCCGAATCCAATGTGCCTGGTCCATTAGTCCACGATTCCACTAGAAGGTCCGATTGTAATACTTCAGCAACTAGACCACTGTACAAATCGTCATTAAACATAGCACTTTTAGCAAATGAAAGAAACTTTCGACCGACTAAAGTTTCGAAGCTCTCAATGTGATACCTGAAACAATCAAATATGATATCCTATATATATAGAAGTGGAATATCCTGAATATTTAGTAGTAGTAAGATAGCATTGCTGACAGTTTTCTGTCCACAGCCGCGTGCCGGTCCGTCCGGGGTAGTACCACACTCTCGCAGAATATCGACACTTGAGCCTGGCCATGTGCTACCGTGCTTCGTTCGGTGAGCGAAAGAGCCGGCATCCCAACTTTCTGGGTGGGTTTGGGATTTTTATTGGTAGGCAGCGGCCACGGCAGGGGTACAGCCCCTGGTATTGCAATGGTCCACTGGCAACAGTAACACTTACCCATCGAGTGTGCTGCTTGCCACCAAGAGCAATAAGAAAAACTATTCCATTACTATTAAAAAGAATATTGACATTTCGTGGATTTGGATAGAAAAGTATAGAACAAATTATTATTACAAAAACTGTAAAATGTCTTGTCCAATAACATCTTTAAGGAATTATTTCATTTTAAATTATAAAACCAAGTACATTAGTCATATTCTAAAAATCTTTATATTTTAATAACAGAGACGAGTTATGGTCGCAAGCAAAATGTAGAATAGACATATGTAGTTGTGTGAAGTAGTTAACGCTTGAGGAGAAGTACCATATACTAATTCTTTTTTTTCTTGGAGTGACTTGGTTACCTTTAAGCCCAAGCCGTTGTTTATAAATTAACTTCATTTAAAGTCATCCTCCGTCAGTACGTCTAATCAGCGCCTTCAACAGTGCCATAGCCACACTGTTAAAGGTATCTTTTAGAAATTTTAGTGAAAAGCAGTGTATTAACAGTTCGCCTATAGAGATTTTGTATGAGATTTTTAATTCCACCCTGTTGCGTTAGATGGCGCCAATATTAAGCTTTGTTACGATAAAAATAATATAAAATTAATTTATATTATATGAGCTTATTTGTATATGAGTAAAACATTCATTTTAACTCTTTTTATTTTTATAAATCACATGTTAATTTTTATACATTTTATTGTATTTTGCGTAAAAAGAAACGTGCTGCTGCCATGGCAGCCATTTAAAAAAATATCTTGCGAGCAGTGTGACCAAATTTAGCAGAATTCTGCGATTTTAGCAGCATTCAATCTCAAATTTATGACAGTAGATTGTGTCGCAGACTTTAAAATTAGGCAGATTTTGGCATAATATTGAAAAAGTTCCGCAGGAAACTAGCGGGATTAGACATTAATTAATTACCATTCGGTAGTTGCGGAAAACATATTTAAAAAAACCTGTCTTTCTTAAAGAACGTATTTTTTTTTCTTCTGAAGGCACCTTTCATTCTTGGGAAAATACCCCTTAAATGTATATTTTGCTTTGAAATTGTATGTAATATGCATTTTATGCGCAGACAAAGTCAATTGTTTCGTCCGCGTCAGAAAATATGACCAGAACTATCGTGTTGAATGGGAGAAGGATCCAATGTTTTCATCTTGCTTATGAAGATCCAAAAATGAGAGCAATGCCGCTTTTTGCAAAGTATGTAATAACAGTAGTTTCATGACTTTCTGTTTTTAAATAACATGTAAACTCAGTGAAACATAAAAAAATGTGATTATTCTGGACAGTCGTCGGTAAGAGAGAGTCTCTTACCGACGACTGTCCAGAATAATCACATTTTTACTTAGGTTGCTCTAAAAATACTTGTAATGTAGTTAGTAAATAATTCACATCTGTATGTAACATAAGACAAACGTCTATAAGTGAAGAGGTAAAAAAGCTGAAATTAAAATGTGTATGTTTCTGGCAAAACATAATTTATCATTTAGAGTTATGAATCATTTGAACGAGTTACTTGAAAAATGTTGGCATGATTCAGTAATTGCAAGGTTATTTTTATGTAAACGCACTAAAGCTGCTGCATTGACATATAATGTTCTCAAACCTGAAGTTGGGAAAGAACTGCATGCTGAATTGGCTTCTTGTTTAATACATATATTTAAACAAAAAGCTAATTCAACATGCAGTGTGTGCCAGAAAACCTTGTTTCTTCAGTTGTCATTGATGAAAGTACCGATATCCACCACATTTCAAAAATTACGAAGGCAGATGGAATGAATTGTACCCACACTCCCCAAGTACATTATTTCGCAAAAGCTATGATGATTTTATCTATGATTATACATGTACCTCTTGCCAGCGCATATTTTTTCAAATGAACAATATAAAAAATGACGTGCGAAAAAAAATTAAAAATGAACATGTTGCTGCAATTCTACATGTCAAACAAGCAGTTAAAGAACAGTCTGGATCCATAAATTTTACGCCATCAAAAAATATGGTTAAGATAGTTCAAAACTCTATAGTTCTATATAAAAATGTGGATAGAACTTAGATTTTTTTTTATTTGAAAATATTGAGTTGCGTTTTTCTCTAGTACACATTAAAACTTATCTATTAGCAGAATTTTAACATTTATTCCAAAAATAATATCAGATTTTTAGCAGAAATTAAATGAGTAGCTAGCATAATAATCAATTTAAATCTGGCCACACTGTACGTGAGTTTGACATTATTCTATGCGTAAGCTTATATTAGTCTGTGGTTATTCTGTTCTGTTTATTTGTTGTGTGTGAGTGTTTTTTGTTATCACCGACGACTATTTTTTGTTTCCTAGATACCGATCGACGCTTGTTTTACTAACCTGACCCATGTGTAATACCCACGGAGACCAGTGATATAATTAAAATGTTGTATGTAGTTAAATGTTGTATTATAATAAAAGAAAGCACTATAATAAGGTAAACTGTTGTTTTATTTGTTTTTCTTTAAGAGTCTTTTAATAATCTTCAGTTGTGAAATCAATTCTATAAAGATTTTACTTCTGAAAATTACTTAGAAAATTTATATTAATTTTAATGAATAATTGAATCCTCCCTAGCCCAGGAGGCCGCTCTTCATTTACACCACTTATCGACAGATGGCGTCTGTACCTGAGCTTTGCTGTTACCTCTATACCTATATATTTAAAATACTCTATGGTGAAAAGCGAAAACGTATGTAGGCTCTGTTATATCATATTAACTACACCTCAGTACTTCCTACACAGTACATAAAATGCCATCAAAATTACTTAATATAACACGTTAAAACAGTAAGATATTGAATATAATACAAGAGCACCACATGACAGTTGACACTTTCCTTTTCCCGCTAAAACTCCACCATATTTTAATACTTTCGAACCCCCATAGATATATATATATATATGATTGCAGAAGATAGGCTGACTAAAACCTTCGAGGGTAACACCAAACTCTTTTGGAGGGAGGTGAAGAAGTCTCGGGGTGGTTGGTCAGCCTTCAGAATGAATAAAATAAGGTCTAAAGGTGGAGACATTCTTACACAAACACAAGACGTGTTAAGCCGATGGAGTGAATATTTCGGCGATATGTATGCGGATGCTACAGTTGGCGCCGCTGTCGCATGTGGTCTAGTAGATCAGCATTCGGCGACGGCGTCCTCCGATGGCATCAGTATGGATGAAGTTGAATGGGCGATAAGAAGTTTGAGAAATGGTAAGGCAGCAGCGGGCATTGATATGGTGTCTGCCGAGATGATCAAGCTTGGTGGCTCCTGTGTCCGGGAGGCGTTCCTGTTGCTCCTCAATTTATGTTGGAGCTCGGGAATGGTTCCCGGGGACTGGAATAGCGCAGTCATCGTGCCTTTGTTTAAAAACAAGGGTTCACGTTATGACTGCGCAAATTACAGAGCCATAAGCTTGACCAGTTTGGCAGCAAAAGTGTATGGTAAAATTATTGAAAGGAGAATGAGGATGGTGTCCGATGGCTTACTGTGTGAGACACAAGGAGGTTTCAGGAGTGGAAGGGGATGCATGGATCAAGTGTTCTCTCTGCGCAACATTGTGGAGAAGCATCTGGCCCTAGGTCAGAGGGTTTTCTGCAGTTTTGTGGATCTGGAGAGAGCATTTGACACGGTTGTACGAAAGGAACTTTGGGACATTTTACCGGAGTATGGTATTAACGGTAAACTGCTGCAGGCTGTGCAATCCAGTTACATGGGCTGTAGAGCCTGTGTGCGGCTGGATGGTGGAATGTCGCCTTGGTTTGACGTCAATATCGGCGTTAAGCAGGGCTGCGTTCTATCAGCCAGGCTGTTTATCATATATCTGGATAAATGTCTCCAAAGGTTGATCGATATGAATGTGGGAGTCCAGATGGGTGACTCAGTGGTCTCTGCTCTGCTTTATGCAGATGATGCAGTCCTGCTGGCACAGTCAGCGACTGACCTGCAAACCCTAGTCGACACAATGACAGAAGATTGTAAGAAAAGGGGTCTACGCGTGAATGTGAGCAAAACCAAAATAATGGTCTTTGAAAGAGATGAAGCCAGAACAGATGTAAGAGTAACAATAGGTAATGATGTACTAGAGCAAGTGGATGAATTTGTATATCTTGGATGTGGATTTAGCCGAGATGGACGGTACACCACTGATATAGAGCGAAGAGTGAATGCGGGAAATAGAGTGAACGGAGCGTTGGGGCAACTTCTCGGCAGCCACCACATCAGCCAGGAGGCACGTGTAGCAATACATAACGCAGTGCTTGTCCCAACATTACTGTATGGAAGCGAGAGTTGGGTATGCAGAAAAGAGTATGAAAGTAAAATTAATGCGGTCGAAATGCGATCTCTTCGGCAAATCTGTGGAGTTAGGCTGACCGACCGCATTCGTAACGACGACGTAAGAGAGCCAGTAGGTATGAAAGAGAGTATTGGTGTAAAGATGCGAAAGGGACATGTGGAAAGAATGCCGAACGAACGTCTGGTTAAGAAGATATACAATGCGAAAGTGGAAGGATGTAGGTACCGAGGGAGACCGAGACTAACCTACCTAGACCAGATCGGTCAGGTACTGAAGGAAGGTGGAGTCAAGAGTCTCCGAAACCGGCGAGCGTGTATGAAGAGAATTATGAATGTTGAGGAAGCGAGTGAAGTATGCAGAGATAGAGTTCTCTGGCACTCTGTTCTCTCTGCCTACCCTGCAAGGGATATGGCGTGATGATATGTATGTATGTATGTATAACCCCCACAGATAATGTATCATATTTATTCGCAAAACCAAATCGATATCCATTGTTATAAAATAATTACAACAACAAATCTGTGTTATATTTTAATAAGTATATATTTTGTAAACAGTCGTATGTACTTATAATTTCATATTAAACAAAGCTTTAATGGTATTTTGTTATGACACATCTTTGTTTATTTAATACAGTACTTATATTAAATCATGACTCATTACCGAATAGATAGACAGATAGTTTCATTTTATTCATCATTCCCTTGCCTTTATGATTATAAGTATTGTTATTGTTTGGTTATGTAGTCGGTTATTTTCTTATATTAGATATGATATCCTGTGTGATAATGAATTAAGGATACAATGAGTCGCTTTATTTTCCCATGGGAATGGCAAAAATGGATTAAGGAGTAGCTGGCAATTTGATAACTGTGTGCAGCACTGTTTCGAGAAAAGGATAACACTAATTGCGATCGTTAACTCGACTGTCATTAGTGGCGATTACAGTAATATCCTAAACTATCTCCAAAATTTTTGTAATATGTAACTACGATCGAAGAAGAATACATATCACATCGACCCCACGTAATTGAGACAAGAGCAGGATAATGATGACACTTAAAAACTAATTTAGTTTCATAAATAAATCTACCTGCGGATTTGTATAAGAATCTAGATATCCATCATCATCACCATCTCAGCCCATAAATGTCCCACTGTTGGGCTCGGGCCTCCTCCGTAATGGGGAGGGAAATTAACCTACTATACCGTGCTGGTCAGACGTGTTGGTATAGGGTTTTGTTTCGAGTTTTTCTTCTCTCACATAGATGTTATATGCGTTTTATATCCCTTAGTCGTCTCGTACGATCACCCACGGGTAAGATATGGGGTGGTGAATATCATAATAATCCGTCTCCATCACATCAGAATAATAATCCGTCACCACACGGAAAGAATCTAGATCTTTTAAGAATCTAGATATGTATAACATGAAAGATCAGAAGATAAGAGCTTACCAAGGCGATGCGTCTATAGTTTTATTCCGTATGACATCCATTAAATTTGGCAGTTCTCCTTCGAACTCTTGCGGTACATGTTGGTATACCAACATAGGTTCGTTGTACTTCAGCTGTGTAGCAATCTGGTTTAACGTGGAAGTTTGCACGGAGACGCAGAGCATTGACTGCCCGTACTTCATTCCCGATGAGGGGTAGTCATATCCAGACATGTTAAGGCCATTCATATCTATAAAAGAATTGATTATATTTTACAGCCAAAAATCAGCTTTCTATTAAGGGGACCCGGTGGTCTAGAAATTTCAAAAAATCGTTTTTTTTTCGTTGATATTTCGAAAGTATAGTATCTTAAGAATATACTGTAAAATTTTCATGCGGAAATTCCCAATATTATAGCTTCTACAGCCCATTAACCAGGTAGAGAACGGTCCGCGCGCTCCTTGTTGGTCGAGCGCTCGGAGCGCGCTCGCATAGGTATGTATATACCTATTGTTGAGCTCGAGGCTCGTACAGCTCGAAAAAATGAAAGGAGTGAGCAAATCGAGGAATGCGAACGTTCCGAAGGGATACTATATGGTGCCGGAATCGCGGATTAACTGTAAGTATTCAAAATTTGCTCAATTTTTTGAAATATCTGTACCTCAAACTTTAAACGCGTTTATCTCGAAATGACTTTTTTCGGTACTGCGTAGATGAAAACGAAAAAACTATTCAACCGAATCACTTGAAATTTGAATATGTTGTTCACAACATGTATGGCTATCGCCGGAACTAGAATCATAATTTTATTTAAATAATTTCCTATTGTTTACACTAAAAAACTAGTGAAAAAAGACCCGATTTTTCGAACTTTTTTTTCAAAAGCGCGCCATTTTGTCAATTTTCAATTTTTTCGATTTGTTCTAGTTCCGGCCATAACTGCACTCTTTCTGATTAAGATTTTTTTTGGATTTTGTGTTTCAGATGAGTAGAAGTCTCGAAATCATCTACGCCGTCCGGGTCCGATTTTTCGAGAGGGTCATCTTCAGCGGCATTTTCGTCATAATAAATAGTGTTTAAAAAAAAAAAAAATTTTTTTGTATGCTCAATAAACGTAGTAATAAGCCCAAAAAGTAGAAACATCGATTTTTTAATTTTTAATAGCAAAAAAAAATTCGTGAAAATAGGTGAAATTTTCGGGCTCTAGACCACCGGGTCTCCTTAAGTATTATCCTTAAATGGTAGGATTAAAAATGCTGAAGGCAAACAGGTGTATCTACCAATCATTTTACATGTGGTGATGGAAAAGTACAACCACCATCTATTTTACCTTTGTGTGTCAAATCAAATCAAATCATTTATTATGCATAAGCCACTAGGGGCACTTACATATTGTCAATTTTACATCATTGTTTTTTAAATTAAATTTAATTAATCTATCACCGGATCGGAAAGCAGCCACATACTGAGAAGATCCGGCAAGAAACTCAGTGGGCTCGTCATTTTTTTTTTTAATTATATATTTTCACGAAAGAGATACATACATATTTAATTTATGTTAGCTCCAGTGGCATGCCCTTCGAGTAGATTCATTTTTTTAAATTTTGTATATAATACAAAACTTTTGTTGTCATAAATGACAACTAAGAGTTTATAATATGCACATAACATCTATGCAAGAGAAAGAAGATTCGAAATAAAACATAACCCCAACCTGTCTGACCAGCGCCGCTGGTCGCGCTGCAGCGTGGTAAAGTAAGTCAATTTCCCTATTATTATTTTTTTATACACCACCGTACACTAAGGAAATAATCCTTGACTTTACAAACATATAATTAATGCAGACAAATTACATCCAGACTCAAAACAATAGTTTGTGGTTCGCGCAATGTCCTGTCCTGCGTAGGAATCGTACCCACGCCACTGGCGCCGAAGGTATCTTAATTACTACGCCATCCATGCAGTCAAACTATTGTGAAGGAGGCTCGAGCCTCCGACACAATGACACGTGTGTGAACTAAAAAAACTGTAATGAGATCGTGAATCAATCAAATTTGTAATATAACAAAAAACATCTTTGTGGTATTTTGTCTCAAGGTAATCCATCCAAAGGATTCTGTCATGCTTATTCTTGTAATCAAAATTAACGTCGCTATCGAATATTTCGTCTTAGCCTAGTGTTTGAAGCGAAGGCTAACTTCACTTCAAACACTTTTTAGTACAATTTTAACTAATATACGACAGATAGTTTTAAAATTATGTAAAAGTGTTTTAAGTAGCATGTTTAGTTGTTACGTTTGTGCAATGAAAATATGAATGAATGAAGTCTATAGATTGTTAACAGCCAACAGCTTTCTCATCTAGCTCTCTAGATGTGATCTCTATCACTCGTAGAAAAGGAAAAGCTGCCTCGTCTCTCACTCATGTATTCTTAACCTATGCGTGACGGAACAAGATTGTTTTATATCAATTTCTTGGGCATTATAAAAGAAGTCGATGGAGTGAAAGATGGGTGGATAATATATAGAGGAAAGAGAATACTTACTATCAGGTAACGGTGGAAACCTTGGTACCGAATGAACGAGCCAAAGGGAAGTAAATTTATCTCCTAAAATAACACCTTTCGTGTGTCCACTCTCAACTCTCGTCTTCATGAACTTGGAATGCATTTTGCACATCTCAGCTAAATCGTAGTCATCGTAATACTTATCGCCGAGTTTGAATTTTTTGTATTTCTTGATACCTGCCTGCTTTGTTTGTCCTGTGAATATATAAGTCATTTATCAGTCTATCAACTATTGGACATAGGCCTTCTCAAGGAGGAATAATAAGAAGCCCCCATTTGGCAAGCGAGTTGGCGTTTGAAACTGTCATTATACGTATCTCAGAGAATTGCTACTGCTGTTTCTCCTGATGACCTCTCACTTAGATTTTACAGCTGCTACAGGAAAGTAAGAGATGGATCAACGTTGTTTTTATTGAATAAATTGAATATACAAGGTTTGGTTTATACAAATAAAGGTATATGAGGACATTAAAGATGGCGCCAGCAGCTTCGTTTGCATAGGTTGCTTTATATTTTTAATACTATTATATTGTTTGAACACCCACGTCGTCCTTTTTTTTTTTTGTTTACGTTGTGGAAATGCTTTTGCGCACATTCCCCGCCAGTGACAGACGGGGGGGTGTGTGGGACTCGCCGGCCATGACATTGACGGCCGGAATACCCACTAAAACCTAACAGCGGTCCCTTCCGCGCTTTTACGGGATGCCGGAGAGATCGTCTATTGACATTCTATCCCCGACACCCCTACGCTTAGCCATCTAGCCACGACCAGTCAGCCGTCAAGGCGGTGGGAGGAGATGCGCGTAGCGGCGCCTCCCTCTCACTGGTCGCCGCCGGCGGAGCGAGTTCGCAGACGCGAGTGCTTCGCGTTCTCGCTCCGCGGCCTCCTTTGCAGAGATGACTTCCTCGCAAAAGGAGGCCATCGGCGTCCAGTGCCTGTCGCTGTCAAGCATCTTGTTGATGACGGTTGACAACGACAGGTCCGCTCCAATGACCGCCGACAGGTCGCGGCGCTGAGGCCCCAGGCGGGACATACCTCCAGGGTGTGACGCGCGTCATCGATTTGCGCGCCACACTCATGGCATCCAGGGGCCTCTTCACGTCCAATTCGGTGCAGGTACTTACCGAAGACCCCGTGTCCGGTAAGTACCTGCGTCAGCCTGAAGGACAGGTTGCCGTGCCTTCGTGTCGTCCAGCGGTACCCACGTCGTCCTACGACATTAGTAATAATATATATTCCTCACTATTTTTCATCTCCTCACTTGACAAGACAACAGCGGCTACGTAGATGGCTTAACAGGCATTATTACTACATTCTTTATAACTGATTTACTAACAATTATAGACACTGATCCACTTCTATTTGTCGCAGTATCATATATCGTATGACCTGCCTCGATAAACAGGCTGCCTGATACAATAAGATTTTATTGACACCCAACTAGTGATTCTTGAGATTAGAGCGTTTAAACAACCAAAGTAATGTGGCATATTTTATTTTTAAAAATGGGGCTAGACTTAAATTTTCAAGGCCTTCATTGATTTAGGAGCTGCATTTGTATAAATAACCTTGACACAATAAAATTATAACGGAACATATAATTATCAATTGTGGAACCACAAGGCTGCAACCACATCCGTCCTAGTATTTGTCTGATATATTACAAACGTTCCCTATCTACTGGGTAGTACATAAAATTATATTATATGGATCAGATTCAAGTAAAAGAAACGACTCTACTTTGTAGTATACTGTTATAGCATAAAGCGAAAGAAGTTATCAATTTAATACTAGTCCTGGCAAAGTCATAACATCGACTATGCCCACATAGTGGGCTTAGGCTGATGGACCTCCAGATAGATGGTCTGGCCAGGTCTGTAAAGATGGTATGGGCCCCTATAATCTGTCTTATCTCTTTTAGTCGCCCATTGACATTACGGAAGGAATCGATTTCATGACTTTGACATGACATTCTTAACATTCCAATCTAAAGGGTCTTAGTAAAAAAAATTACCTCTTTTACTTTTGGAGTACATATCGGCAACTGACTGCAATATATCGGGCTGATGCTCGCCCGCGGGTGGTTGATCATTGTACACAATAGAAATAATATTTTTGTCCTGCAAAATGCCATGAGAAATTATTATTACTTAAGGAGCATATCTATACGACATGACTCACTATTTTTTCTTTCTCGGTGACCACTCGTAGCATAGGTACCCCAAGAACCATCTTCTCTACTAACTTTCTGGTAGTAACTCATAAATATACCTTCAAATCTCTTTTTTGCAGTAAGTGAAAACTATCGTTATAATAGGGGTTGTTTTGTGTGGGACTTGCCGGCCAGCTGCCTGGCCGAAATACAGCGCACAGCGGCCCCTTTCGCGGTTTTACAGGGTGCTGGAGAGATCGTCTAATGACATTCGATTTGATTCGATTCCCGACACTTCAAGTAGCTGCATTCTACTACTTCTGATTTAATTGTAATTATAGAATTACAATTGATTTAGTTTTAATGTAAATATTATTGTATTTTTTACTTTAAAGGTATACACAATCACATACAATAAGCTATGAGACCTAGACTAAATTATAAGCTTTATAGAGCTTGCATCTTTAGGTACCTACTGAAAGAATATGGCACAGATACGACTAAACTTGATATATCTTCTTCTCAATCCATATCCGAGTACGTGCTACTTTTGGGCATGATATTTTTCCAAAATAACAGGAAAATTTAACTAATGTACAGAACTAGTCTGACGAGTTAACATAAGATTTCATTGAGATTTTCTTTTTTTCCGCTTTATATAGGTACACAAGCTTACACCAAGATGACTACTTTTACGAAACTCAGTTACATTTTTCTGTCTTTTAGCTGTTAGCCGCAGATGGCTGTCACAGCTTAACCCGGACTATGTGAGTGCTGAGGGCTCTCAACCCGGTAAAGACTTTAAGCGACATCGCCCAAGGGCTCTTCCTGCGAAGAACGGACCTCGGTTTGGGGCGTCGTTGGTAGCAATGTGGGCGTACCCACGTTTGTATTAATGACTTTTCGCGTCTTCCGACTCCGGCAGCGGAGGCGGAAGCGCGGATATTTAGGTATGTGTTATGGCCGCGTGGGCCGTGTACCTATGTTCTTTCTTGATAATAATCAAGTCGTCGGAGTCCATCAGTAAAGTCGGATCGCAGTTATATTTCTATAATCATATATTTATATATATATAGTTAGGTATTTATTAAAAAGAGAAACATAAATTACCTGGTATAGAGGCGATAAAGTCTTTCCGACCATGGATCGTGGATCGCTGATGGCTAAATCGGACATGATCCATCCTCCTCTTAGTTTTGAAGGGGTTAAATGCATATATGCAACTCCTTTGCGCACTAACGGATTCATATGGTTTTTTTCTCTCGGCAGTTTGTAAACATAAAACCTAGAACACGTTATTCATTGATTTTGCAAACTTCATATGAAGGTATTCGGTTTTTTCCTTATTTAAACATTCATTGCCGTGTGGTGACGGAGTAAGAATACAATTCACCACTCCCTGCCTTACGCGTGGGTATTGTAAAAAACGATTAAGGGATATAATATCCATATGTCATTTGTGCAAGAGTCCTTCTCTTGAAACTCTAAAACCCTATACCAACACGTCTGACCAGTGTGGTATAGTGAGTAAAATCCCTCCCATTATGGAGGAGGCCCGAACCCAACAGTGGGACATATGTGGGCTGAGATGATAATAATGAAACATTCATTGCTTTTGGGCAAGGCATTAAATGCAGACTGTTAAGCTGTTTTCATAACAATTCGTAATCCTTATAATTATTCATCATTTCAGCTTATAAACGTCCCACTACTTGACTCTAGCCTCCTTCATAATAAGAGGAAATCTGACCGTCTGACCAGCGTTGTATAACGCTGGTCAGACGGGTTAGTATAGACTTTTATCTGACCGACGTTCGCCCCGGGGGGGAGGGCGCTCAAGGAGAGGGTACCCCTCAGGGGGTATTCCGTCGGGCCGGCCACTGACGACGAGTTCACACTGTCCCAGTGGCCGGTCCAACGACGTAGGCGAGGTTCATGGGTGAGTTACGGGTATGCGTGTGTACGCCCCTCTGTCGCCCCGGACAGAGTGGTGCGAGAAGAGCGCCGACCATAACCCAAACCTAAAAAAAAAAAAAGTATAGACTTTTATTTCGAGTTTTCCTTCTCTTGCGTAGATGTTATATGTATATCTTTTAGTCGTATTTTACGATACCATCGGGCTAGAGAGGAGGAAATGAATTGTATTTTTACTCAGTGACCAGATTGTTCGTAATCAGTACCTACTTACTGTTTTTACATGCATCACACGCAAAATATTATTGTTACTCTCGTTCAGTTGCTAGATATCCCACGATTCTTTGCAACAAAGGAAAAATGGTTTACTAAATCCCACGCTCATCAGATGGATTAGCAATCCAGGAATCTATTGTGCCCTCATAATCAGCTAGATGGTGTTTATTCTTGCCAATAGGACATTAAGACATCCAAGCGTAGAAATAAATATAAATTATTATAAATAAATATTATTAGTACCTAAACATAGATGTTTATCAGGGCGAATAACATTTTGTACTAAATTGGTATTTAGTTGAAATACAATTACTTGATAATTAAGTTAAATTAATAAAAAAATATTAATTAATAATTGAATTAATTTTAATTTAAAATTAGTAATAAAATTATAAATTTACAAACATATCTCAATGAACAAGAATATTTAATAAATAAACCAAACAGTTAAAACTTTTTATTGTCTGTTCTTTGTTCAGAAAACTAATAATCTATGTTTATAATTGTACCGCTTTAATAATATCATTAATATGCACACTAGAAAGAGGATTTAAATAATATGTTTTATTTGAAAAATACAGAACTTACCAATCAACGGGTTCTCCTTTCTCATTCCTACATTGCGGCGTTAAACCCGTACATTCATTCACAAAAACGCAAAACACTAAAATTGCAATATAACAAAACATTTCGAAGCGTGTATTTACCGCGAACAACACAAACGAAGTAACAAGAGACACAGGAAGTTTGTGTTGCTGCAATGTATGATGTCAGTTAGGATGACGTCACAACCGCAAAACAATCAAACAATAATTTTATTTAGACAACATTACCAATTATTATTTCCATTTGATTATAACAGACAATATATAGCAGAAGTGCCATCAAAGAATGATTTCATTCGGTTACATCCAAACTAACTTACATCAGACAAAGGAATGTCGGTAGCATTTTGTGCTACAAATATAAACTTACAAAGTCACCCTTATTTTCTTACCACTACGGGTTATAATTTATTAAAACCAGTATAACTGCACGGACCAATGAGATGACATCACTGTGACATTTGATCCCGATTTTAAATACATACGTTACGACGCGGTTTATTCAAAACTTTGCAGTTAAGAAAAAAAGAAAACAATATTTCAAAAATAATTTATTTGATTTTATTTTACAAATACTTTTCGTAACAACAATCACCAATTATGTAACAAATGGAAGACAATGGATAGAAAAATAAATGCTTCAACAATTACGCTTATATACAAAAATAAATTTATTAATATTTAACTAATCATTCTATTGTTGAGTAGGCATAGAAACTGCAGCTTTCGTGTGAGATACATCACTTTGCCTCCAAAATGATACAACAGTTTTCAATTCTGTAAAGAAATCTATTCCTTGCTTGCCACAGAAATGGTTTGTACCTAAGAAGCTGCCTCGGGAACCGGAGAATGAGAACATTGAAAGGGGAACGGGAATAGGTACATTGACACCGACTTGTCCTACATCAATTTCATTGGCGAATTTCCTAGCAGTAGCACCGTTGGTGGTGAAGATAGCTGTTCCGTTGCCGTAAGGGTTTGAATTGATCATTTGAATAGCATCGTCAAGGGTGTCAACGAATAAGCATATGAGAACTGGACCAAAGATTTCTTCCTTGTAGCATTCCATATTAGGTTTGACATCGGTGAGAATGGTGGGGCCAACAAAGTTGCCTTTTTCGAATCCTGAGATCTTAATAGCGCGGCCGTCTAGAACCAGTTTAGCACCTTCTTTGACACCTGTAAATAATGTTTTATGTAAGATAAAGTGTTTTGGAACCGTGTGGTGAAGGAGTAAGAATGAATAGATTAATGAATATATATATATAAATCATTATATCACACCACCATTCTCCTGTTCTTATCCCAATTACTTGGGTTCGACACAATATGTACTCTGCTCGCATTGTACATGTTGCAAAAAGTTAATGGAAATAGTTTTATGACCCACCGCTTGCCAGACGTCAAGGAGGGTCCTTGGGAATGTAAGTGTTGACATAACGACATCAGGTGGAGTTCGCCTAGATCAATATAAAGCTCTTAGTCGTATTTTACGACATCCATGAACAAAGTAAGGGTTGGTAGTATTATTAGCCGCTGCCACACAGCATCGATAATATATAGATTCATGTATAATAGATTAAATTTCCATAGAATTATGGAGCAAGATGTATCTCCGGTTAAGAATTACAAGTTTAAGATAGACAATGTAAAACAGTGAAGACTTATTGGAAAAACTAAATAATGTACTATCGCACAGAAGTCTTACGTCAGAAACCGCGACGTATACTTTTAAATTAACAATTATATCATCATCATCATTACCCTGCTCTTATCCCAATTACCCCAATCCCAATAACAATTAAATAACACTTTTAAAGTATTAAACTTTAAATTAATAATTAAGAACAACATTATGAAAAAACTAGCATGAAAATTGCTATAGAGAACATTTACTCAGATATGCCGACATCTGATCAAAAAATTTCCGTGTGGTGATGGTGTAAGAATACAATTCACCACCCCCTATCTTACCCGTGGGTGATCGTACGAGACGACTAAGGGATATAAAATGCATATAACAACTATGCGAGAGAAGGAAAACTCGAAACAAAACCCTATACCAACACGTCTGACCAGCGTGGTATAGTAGGTCAATTACCTTTTCATTATGGAGGAGGCCCGAGCCCAACAGTGAGACATATATGGGCTGAGATGATGAGATGTTGATTATGATCAAAAAATATTGTTGTGGAGATCGTATTTAATATATTTCTTAGACTACGCTCTGCACTGAGGAATAAATTCTGGTCGTAGGAGACTTTATAAACATACAATTAACGGATTAAATTGAAACAAGACTCAGTACTATCATCTGTTGATGGTTAAACAATAGTAAATCGCTATTTCAATATAGTCAAAATATTTTGAACAGGCTAACAGCAAGTTACGATGTAAGCCAACTCACATTTCGCCACACGCTTAGTATATAATAAGCGACAAGGCTATAGCCGATAACTGTACAAAATTCTAAGCTGCAAGCTTGCTATTGAAAATTGCCGTAGATAAATTTCTAAAATAGAGATAATGTATACAAAACCTAAACTTAATAAATAGTAGTAGCATAGATATGCCCACAACGATTAAGGAATAAAAACTGGGTATATAAAAGTAGATTGATAAGGTTTACTCACCAGATTCAACTAGCCTGATGATCCTATTCTTAGCGTTAACTGAGATGACAGGTCCAACGTCAGTAGCAGGAACGTGACCGGCATTCACTTTCAAAGCTTGAGCACGAGCAACCAGATCTGGGATCCAGTCCTTAGCTTCACCTGTCATAAAGAAAAACTATGTCAAGATTTTTTATGTTTAAGCGGCCAAGATATATACATAATCGATGTTTAGAATGCTTTGAGTAATCATGGGCGCAAGAGGACTAGAGTATTTGATGCCAAAATCGTTTTATAGACGTTTTTACATTTTAATATTAACTCAAAAACTGATACTCTCATTAACCCTGGAAAGATAGTCTGCGTAAAATTTGCGCATGCGTTTTCGAATAATTGCTGTTTCGTTCTAATTAGCGCGAATACATAGCTATGCATTTAGGACATCTCATTCGTCGCTGGGAGCTGCCACGTGGCATAGGTGTCAATAAGGTAAGTGCCATCGATTTTAAAATATAGCGACCGCGTGAGTCAAAATTACGCATTATTATCTTTAACGTGACTTTTACGATTTTGACTTATATGACAGTTTTATTGTTTCGTATCTTGTAGTACTTAATATCATAACTAATATTATAATTATAATTTTATAGATATTGAAGCAAATATATATATATATATAATGGAGAGTAGAAATTTAGACGAAGACCATATCCTGGGCGCTCCTAGGCAAAGTGACGACGAGCTTCCGTGGGAGGACACCGACGGTGAAGTAGCGGACCATGAAAGTGAAAATGATGTGTAGAGCGACACAGAAGAAAGTTTTGTAAACGAGGTACAAGAAGAACAGCCGACGCAAAGTGGAAGTAAAATCTTAGAAGGGCAAAGCAGTACTGAACAACCAGGCTCCACATCGACCTGTCGTTGATATGTGCCAAAGCTGTTTGTAAATTATTTTTATATAACTTTATATTCATAAATTATAGGATAAGCTAACTGTTGATTTTCTACTAAAAAGAGACTGAATATTAGAATAAAGACTAAGTTTTCATTTGAAAGAGTAAGTGTTATAAAATTTCATTGATTTAAAGAGGAAGTTTAAACTTTTGTTTTTTTTTAATATAAATAAATAAATATCTGCAGTATTAATTATTCTAATATATGTGTATATATAATAACATACAATTCATTGAAATAAACTAATAAACCTAGACTTACAGCTAATTCAAATACATGCGTCAATTTTACGCATAACTATCTTTTCCTTACTAGAAAATATGACTATCTTTCTAGGGTTAAATTTAAAAAAAAATGGAGCAATGGAAACAATTTTAAACATTATAATAAAAGTTTAAAAAATAGTCTTATGCAAGTTTGTCCAATAATTTGCTACTGGCTTTTACTTCGTTTTCGCTTATAAAAAGTTTAAAGACAAGAAGTTTTCATTTCATTGGCACATTTACTTATGTATGTGTTCGGTATTATTATGAATTTAATTGTCAATCAACTTTAAAGAGTATCATTTACTTCAAAAGGCTAATAATGAAACTGTGTGAAAATCTTGCCTCGAAATGCACGTTAAAATGTCAGTTCTAGCTGCCGTGAAGATTTCAAATCATACTTCAAAATCCCTTACGTAATTTATGAACGGCCCCTCACTGGCACTCAGTCTACTTACCATCGAATAAGACGGAGAAAACGATATAACACTATAATCACTTACCAACAAATACTGCAGTGCTGAGTGCCATACACCTTTGACCAGCCGCGCCGAAAGCAGCTCCAGCGAGCTGGTTGAGAGTGTGTTCCTTGTTTGCATCCGGCATTATTACTCCATGATTCTTAGCACCCATATTACTCTGAACACGTTTACCTGAGACAATTTACATATACAAATATTGAAATTAAAAATAGATGGCTCATCAGTTTTTACACATTTTTTCTAACGGCACCTCTTATACTCTGCGCTGTATGGTAGCGGCTAAGAAAACTACCAACCCTTACTTTGCTCGTGGATGTCGTAAAAGACGACTAAGAGCTTTTATATCGACCTGGGCCAACACCGCCTGATAACGTGCGGTCAACAATTACATTCCCAAAGAGGGTTGACGTTAGGCAGGCGGCCGGTCATAAAACTATGGCCAATAACTTTAGCAATATGTAGGAAGAGCAGCACATATTGCGTCGTAATTGGGAGTAATTGGGATGAGAGCAGGAGAATGATGATGACCTCTTATACTCTGAAATGGGTCGCTCGTGTTTATTGTATCTGCGGTAATAGTTTCATAGTTGTACTCATAATAAGCACGCATGTTTGTTTTTGATCTAATAATAGTTAGAGAATTTAGGACCATCCATTGAAAAGAAAAAGATTAACATATTTTCATTCCATAATTTATTCCACTACCCACAAAATGGATTTTACATGATTAATCGACTTTTACGATAACCAAGGGTAGAAGAGGTGGTGAATTGTATTCTTACACTGTAAAATACACTTAATAGTGGAAGCGTTTTTATTCCTTTTACACTTAATAAATTATCGACGCTGAGATAAGAAGCAATCTCATAGACGTATATGCCAGAAAGCACGATATTCAATACAAATTCTTTATGTAAAGGCGTCTTCCAATACACTTCGCCCTCTTGAGCTGGTTAATTTTTTAACCAATGAAGTGACTGCGTCTTTGAGATCATATCGGTGCCCGAGTGGTGACTTGTTGTACCTTGAAATTCCTTACAAGGTTGTGACTAAGGGAGTGAACAACAGGGCTCTCCTGAGCAACTCATAACGCCAGTTGCAATCTTTTAAACTCGTTTGCTAAGTACGGCGATTGTGGCTTTACATTTCCTTCTGGGAATCTATGTGCAAACAGGGAACTTCGACAGGCTGATGGACGCATAGACATTTAAAAACACGTCTTTAAGAAGTCTAGCCCATAATGTACCGCAATTCTATAACTAGATATCTACTCAACTACCAAGTTTTGAGGCTAATAGCTCGCGTGATGACAGAGTAATAATACAATTTACTACTCTCTTTCTTGCCCTTGGATGTCGTAAAAGGCGACTAAGGAATATGATATGCAAATAACATCGATGAATAGAAAAAGAAAACTCGACATGTAACTATATGCCAACTCCACAGACCAGCGTGGTTATTGTAGGTAAATTTTCCTTACAGATTGGAAGAGGCCCGAGCCCAATAGGACAGAGATGAGCTCGTCGAAGCTATAATATTTCTTTTTAAAGCAAGGTACCGCACTAAGGTATAAATCTTTGTATATTTGAGGGGATTTGGGGGCGACTTCCCAAATATGCTATTTCATCATTCATTCACTCATTTCAGCCTATTGCCGTCCACTGCTGAACGTAGGCCTCCCTCATTTTACGCCACAGAGTGCGGTCCTGTGCCGCCTGCATCCAACGACGCCCAGCAACCTTCACTAGGTCGTCTGTCCACCTAGTGGGGGGGCGTCCCACACTGCGTGGTCCGGTACGTGGTCGCCACTCTAGAACCTTTCTTCCCCAGCGGTTGTCGGTTCTTCGAGCGATGTGGCCTACCCATTGCCACTTCAGCGTGCTAATTCTTCGTGCTATGTATAATATGCTATTAACGGACACAAATTACAACCAGACTTAGAACAATCATTTGTGTACCAAACAAAGAATTGTCCTACGTGGGGATCGAAACCAAAACGCACGGCACGAGAGGTCGATGTTTAGATCACTCCACCTTTTGTGCAGATATTGACGTATGAATGATTTTGACAATTGCGGTATAGACTTTTGTTCCATAAATTATAAAAATCAAACATTTTGAAAAAAAACTAAGAGTAAAAAAAAGAATCTATCAAAAATCCTTAGATGACGCTATGTACATTCATTGTTACAATATGACTCTTAATGAAGGAAAGATTGTCATAATTACCCCTACTGACAGCCAGTTTGGTGATTGCAGTTGAAGTTATAAATTGGCCACGAGAACACTGCTGTTCTCTTTCCTGGTGCTCCTTTAGACAGTTTAGTGGACTCCCACGGGTAAGAGTTGGCGCTTACATTGAATTCTTAACCCACTACACACTAACACACTAAGATTAGCGTTTTATTTTACAGCTATAAAAAAATAAAGCTATCTATTACCAGCAGCGGACGCTCTAGTATAGATATGTTTGCCAGCCGCGTCGCCACCAACAAATGACACCGCCTTGATATCTGGTTGGTCGCAGATAAAGTTCACCGCATCGTGTGTACCATGAATCACCTAAAACATTGAATTATTTTTACATAAAAAATCAATATTTGCCTAATATCCAAATCTATTTGGCTAAAGGGAAAGCTAAACAAAAACTTGAAAACACTTATAAATACGACTCCACTGTAGATGCTAGGACGCCGGGTTAAGACTCCTCTACGCTCAGCTATAAGTTCTGGCTAAACTTCAAAAGCCATATGCGACTAACAGCTAAAAACGCACAAAAGATGGCGCTAGGGTATTACTGCTTGAGCTGTCGTATAATACAAACCACTGTGGATTCCCGCTAACAGAAGTTACAGTGGTAGAAATGTATGGTGGGATTGACCGTCCAATCTAATTTTAGCAGTCTTAGAAGGATCTTCTCGTCTAATAATTCAATGTTTGAAGGCAAATGTCTGTGAACATTGTGTGCTACTACAGAGGACTTGCAGCACATAAGCGTGTTTTCAAAGACCAGTCTCATAACTAAGTTCATAGTGCTTAACATACTTCGTAGAGGGACGTAATTAGCATTTTTCTACCTAATAAAAGCTGCAATACGGAACTGTATAGAAATATCACTCAATATTCAAAAAGAAATATCAATCCACCTGTTTCGCCATGGCGCAAGAATACAAGCCAAAATAAAACCTTATGCCGACCCGTCGAACCAGCGTGGTGTATTGGGTCAATTGCCCTCCCATTATGGAGGAGGTTCGAACTCGGTAGTGGGAGGTATACCTCCCACTCAGCATCATCATCTCAGCTCATATATGAGCTGAGATAATGATAGAAATACGCCACAAGGACACAGCTCTTGTTAAACGTAGGGTAAGAAAGATTCTCAAATAGCAACCACGTATTGAACAATGCAAGGGACTGAAGGACGGTCCCGTATCGAGTTTAGGGAGACTCGTTAATAGACATAAAAATATTCTACGTAGCATCCTTATTGGGATCCCATTTCTAATAGTAAATGTTGATTAGACTACCGTCAGGTAGTCTGAATGAAAACTTATCCTAATAATAAATCACGAAATTTGTCGAATTGGCTAGCCCACAAGCTCTAATTGAATACTTGACAATTGGCATCATGATATTGTAGGAACACATTGCTAGTGCATTTTGGCAGTCTATAGAAATCAACAACGGCGATCTTTGTACTTTTATGAGCTATATTTATCTCAAATTATTAGTAGTTAATTTAATTACAAGGACACCTTATTTGAGTCGAAAATGCGCAGTACGTTATTTTCTAACAAAATATTATTTTTCAGACCATATACTGCAAGCATAGAATCTATAATCCAGACTCAATATAAGATATTTATTTCTCATTCAAAGATAATTTTAAAAGCATCCAATTTTCACTAGTTAAAAACAGCAAAGCGTCTATTGGACGACATAGAGGAATGGTGACATTTTCATGTGAAATGATGACATTAACATTGTCCTCATTGTTGACATGTTAGTCATTACGAATTAAAGTACACCCAGTTCATTTCCCAGAGAGAATTTTTATTTTTGCACAGCAAAGACACTACCAAGTTTGAAATAAGATTACAATAATCTTCATTCATCAGTTCATTCATTGTTCATAATAATTAGAAATAGCTTACGTTAACGAGACCAGGAGGAGCGCCGGCTTCAGTCAAAAGATCCATAGTCATGAGAGTCGCGCCCGGATCCTGTTCGGAAGGCTTAATGATACAGGTATTGCCAGTTGCAATTGCAGGTGGGAACATCCATAGCGGGATCATCACTGGAAAGTTAAAGGCCGCCACACCTGTCCAACAGAAATAATAGTAAGTGTTTGACTAGTGATTAGTAACATTAGGCTGAAACGAGCGTTTTCGAATTCAGGCAAAAAATAAATTGGGATTTTAGACAGATTTTCTGGATTTTACAGAATTTTCTCACAAAGTGGCATTTGTATAGTCAAGTATTGTAATACTTGACTATACAAATGCCGTAGTAGATAAGAGACTAGCCTACCTTGCCGCTTAAACGGATTCAATTCCTACGCAGGACTATACTTTGAATGATTCATAAATTATTATATATTTTGTGTCCGTCAAATTATATGTTTGAAAAGCCCTCCGAAATATTAGGATTATATCTTTAGGAGCGGGAGTTATATTAAAAAAAATGGCACGCTGGATGCATGTCCGGTCAACGGCAATAGTTGCCCTTCTATTATCCAGGGCTAAAATTTACACGATTCCTTGAGGAATAAAGATATTAAGATCATCAAAAGTTTTTTGTTTTAATTTAAATAATAAATAATGACTAGCAGTTTCAAATATTGCGTTGAGATAGATGTAAGCATTTAAATGTATCCATATATTATATAAATTTTCATAATTTATCCTGTAGTGGATGGAATGAATAAATGAGGTGATTACAGAAGAATTACAAGGGCTACATGGGGCATAAAGTGTCCCACATCGCGGGAGTAGTACAAATCTTTTGTGGTGAACCGGGAAATAGGCAGCAATGCTCTCGGCAACCTATAACATCAACTGCGAGCATCAACTCGCCTTTCAAGCGTAGCGATTATGACACAATCTCCTTAAGATGGAGGATTAGGTCCAATAGAGAACAATGATAACCACACCCTATCTTACCTGTTGGTTGTCGTAAAACACGACCAAAGGATATAAAACGTATGTATATAACATATATGTAAGAGAAGGAAAACTCGAAACAAAATCCTATACCAACACGTGTGACCAGCTGGTATAGCAGGTCAGTTTTCCTCCCATTATGGAGGAGGCTCAAGCGGCGAGCTCAACAGTGGGCCATATATGACATGAGATGATAATGATAGGTATAATTAAAGCAAATTACTGTCATCGGCCACAAACAGAATTTTAAAAACATATACATATAAGGCACACATTAAAATTTATCAAAAATACAATTATGCATAAAATCTATATAAATTAAAGAAAATAAAATGGGCATTTGTAAAAAAAATATTTAATTAATATGTTTTTATTTAAAAATGCAGGTGCCTGATACGGTTTAGGTATATTAATTAGTTTTCTCTTTATAACTATAGAAAGAGTATATATAGTCCAAGGTGTCGTTAAAGTATTACGTAACGCAATTTTTGAAGATTTTTGATACTCCCTCCCCCCATTTAACGCACCGTAACGTTTCTCTGCAACCCCCTCCCCCCTCCCTGAACGTTACGTAACACTCAAGTGACCGTTTTTAAACGTATTTGCGGCACTAATAAAAAAAGCTTCCAAACTAGCAATACATGTACATATTGTTTATTCATCATCTAAAAAATAAAATTTGCTTGGCAACTTGGGAAATTTTAATGCCCTAGTTTTTTTATTTAATAAAATAACAATGTCACGTAACGCGTTGTTTGAACCCCCCTCCCGGCTATATAACGCATTGTAACATTTTACAAGACCCCCTCCCCCAAATTAAGTTACGTAATACTTGAACGCCCCCCAAGCTATATAATTATTTATTTGTAATTACTTA
Source organism: Lymantria monacha (assembly GCA_905163515.2). Classification (NCBI taxonomy): domain Eukaryota; kingdom Metazoa; phylum Arthropoda; class Insecta; order Lepidoptera; family Erebidae; genus Lymantria; species Lymantria monacha. The sequence continues at coordinate 16,805,139 of LR991094.1, read as the reverse complement.
TTAGTTTGCCTCAATGTCAAAATATGTAAATGTATTAATATATCTACTACATGTCCGCCTATGTCCATGAACGCTGTAAAGTGTTTAAAACATCGGGCAATTAAAAAAATAATAATAAAATCAAATACAAACGCGATAGAACCCGAAAAATAGTTTTGTTTTAAATTTATAATACCCGCATAAATATTAGAAATCATTATACATTATATTATGTACCTGTCATTCAGACAAACATTTTTAAAGGCTTTTATATGCTAGGGCCGCACCTGCGTGTATCGTCAAGTAATATGTGGCGAAGCTTCGTACATTTTGTACACTAAAAAGTTATCGCGATAATACTGTGATCATATTAGCGCTTCGGTATTTTACACGAAGTATCGTGCAATAATTAAAGATGCCCGAAATAATTTTCATGCTTTTAACTATGGATGACGAGCTGCTTTACTTTTACGGCTATATTATGCTAATAATTACATAACGATTTTCTGGATCCCTTCATGGTTTCAGCTTCATAATGGTGTAAAAATTTTAACACCATTTCATCGCTCCACTCCATATTTATTGATTAACTGCAGATCCTTGAACGCGTCTAAACACATCGAAAATTTCCGCCGAAATGAAAAACTCTAGTCTGACCACAGAGCGCGATATATTGGCGCGCTAAAACCCTTTGACTTATCGCCACCCAAGCGATAACGCACACGAAACCCGAATGTTCGCGACGATAGCCAATAATGACCGGTCACATCACGAAGCTTCGTGCAATGAGACGATATGCACAGGTGCGGCCCTAGCATTATAGAATTCGAATATGTAAACTTCTAAAACTTACCGCCAACAACGCCAATAGGCACTTTGTAGCAATGGGTGTCCATATCTTTAGCGATGTTCTGGATGCTATCACCCAACTGCAGACTCGTGATGCTGCAGCAGTGCTCAACCGACTCTGTACATTTTATATAAATACTTATTAAACTATAAACTGGGCTATGCAATATTCTTAGAACATATATGCTAGAAACAGGCTTCGAACACGGGAGTGTGGTCCCGTGTGGTAAGTAGTTGCATTTTTTGGTGCCAGACCAACCAAGCAATCAAAACAATGAACATTATACGGCAAGGCCAACAGGGAATGGGCATATTTCGCTATGAGAGCGAAATTAGTCTATAATTTCATTTTGTTTTCAATTTTCATTTTTTAATATTAATATTATTATTATACATACATACATACATATCATCACGCCATATCCCTTGTAGGGTAGGCAGAGAGAACAGAGTGCCAGACTACTCTATCCTTGCATACTTCACTCGCTCCCTCAACATTCATTAATTATTATTATATATTTGCGTAATAAAGTGAACTCTTCAAACAGTATTGTAAATACATAATATGTACATGTACACGTGAACTGCAACTGTCTTTTTTATTTGCGTATTAATATAGTTTTAAGGGTTATACTGAGGTGTTTTGGATAGGTACAAAGAATGAGTGACGAGAGGTTAACGAAGCAAATACTTATATAAAGAAAACGCTAATGAGACGACTTCAAGGTGAAGACCACGTCATATTTTTCTGAACCAAATTGGAGATGTGTTGACGTCATATTAAGAGTATGTGTAATCGTAGAACCTGTACGAAGACTGTGATCAGTGTGAATGAAGCGATGGAGTTATACCAGGTTTTGGGACTTGTGGCAACCCGTAGTCTCTACCTGCCCCTCTAGGAAACGGGAGTAAGGCTATGTATGTATATACTTTTAATATATTATGAATATATTCTGCTGGCGACTACGAGAACTTTAGATCGACCTAACCTGATTTTACCTGCCCTGCCTTTGGACAACAATTACATTCCCAAAGAGAGTTGTTGTCAGGCTGGCGGTTGGACAAAAAATTATTTCCAAAACTTATTCAGTGTGTGTGTGATGGAAGAAAGGTATTGCGTTGACCTCAAGTCAAGAAAATATATTATTGTGTCTCAGTAACTACTTTTATAATTTAAATAATACATTTTTTTGTACTGATTAATTTCCAAGGGGGGCATAGTCCAGAGCGTGCTCGTCGCGTCCCCTGCCAGTCTAGTTAGACTGCTAATCCAGCTCGAATAATGCGTACCGCAGTGCGGGTTAGGGCGTCCTCCGGAGGCGACGCGTACCGACCCGCCCCCGTCGGTACGAATATCGGCAGATGCGGCGATAGGGGCCGCCACCCATCACGCCTTGCCCAGTCAGGCGAGTCGAGGAGAGCAGAGTGCCGGGTAGGCACGTGGAATGTAAGAGGATGTGTGGAAAGTAAGTTGCAGGAGCTGATAACCGTCATGGCGGACAAACAGCTAGACGTGCTCTGTGTAACAGAGACCAAGCGAAGGGGCAGCGACACCTGCGATCTTCCTGGTGGCGGGATGGCTCTGTGGTCTGGTGTACCACAGAGCGATCGAGCCAGAATGGGGGTAGGAGTGCTGTTGTCCTCTCGCTTGGCCTCAGGTGTGAAGGATTACGGAATGTATGATCCCAGACTTCTTTGGGTCCGTATAAAACTAGGTGTCACCATTTATTCATGGGGTATTCATGTTTGTAGCATATGCTCCCGTGGGATCCTCGGTGGCATCAGACCTAGAGAAGTTTTGGAATAATGTTAGGGAAGTTCTGGATATGGCAGAAACCAGTGAACGCGTGATTGTATGCGGAGATTTGAACGGATGGGTGGGGACCAAGCGTCCCGACTATGAGGACGTACTTGGTCCATTTGGTGATAAGAGAGTGAATGACGCAGGTAGGCTCATAGCGGATGTATGCATGGATAGAAACCTTATTGTGTCAAACACATTTGTTCAACATAAGGACATCAAATGTATACATGGAGAAGGAATGACCAGAAAAGTATAATAGATTTAATTTTGGTAGACAGTCGCCTCCTAAGCAAAATATTGGACGCAAGAGCCTACAGGGGCCCCACAGTCGATACGGACCACTATCTTGTTATCGCGAGATTTAGTGGTCTGTTCAGAAAGTGGAGGCACTGGAGAGAGCGTGTCCACTTCGGAGGGCTTGAAAGAATAAAGGTTGAAAGGTTGCAAGAAGAGTGTGTAAGAGAAAAGTATGCAGAGGGTGTCCGAGAACGGCTGACGATGGCAAGCCAGCCGCAATCGGATATTAAAGAATGCTGGAGAATATTGAAAGAGAGTATGTTAGATACAGCGAAAGAAGTATGTAGAAGTTCAAAGAAGCATAGAAAAACAAATGGTGATGCATGGTGGGATGTGGAAGTGGCAGCTTCCGTAGAGCAAAAGAAGAAAGCGTGGCTGGACTATGTCTCTTCTTTGTATCTGAATGACAGTATGACTGAACAGAAGAAATAAATATATGCGCAATGTAAGAATGACACCATTTTTTTTTTGTTACGCTGAGGAAATGCTTTTGCGCACATCCCCCGCCAGTGACAGACGGGGGGGTGTGTGGGACTCGCCGGCCATGAGATTAACGGCCGGAATACCCACTAAAACCTAACAGCGGTCCCTTCCGCGCTTTTACAGGATGCCGGAGAGATCGTCTATTGACATTCTATCCCCGACACCCCTAAGCTTAGCCATCTGGCCACGACCAGTTAGCCGTCAAGGCGGTGGGAGGAGGTGCGTGTAGCGGCGCCTCCTTCTCCCTGGTCGCCGCCGGCGAAGCGAGTTCGCAGACGCGAGTGCTTCGCGCTCCCGCTCCGCGGCCTCCTTTGCAGAGATGACTTCCTCGCAAAAGGAGGCCATCGACGTCCAGTACCTGTCGCTGTCAAGCATCTTGTTGATGACGGTCGACAACGACAGGTCCGCTCCTATGACCGCCGACAGGTCGTGGCGCTGAGGCCCCCAGGCGGGACATACTTCCAGGGTGTGACGCGCGTCATCAATTTGCGCGCCACACTCATGGCATCCAGGGGCCTCTTCACGTCCAATTCGGTGCAGGTACTTACCGAGGACCCCGTGTCCGGTAAGTACCTGCGTCATCCTGAATGACAGGTTGCCATGCCCTCGTTTCATCCAGCGGTGAAGGTGGGGCGCTACCGCCTCAACGGTCCCCCGTCCTGCTACGGGGGACTCCAGTTCCTCCCTCCACCGCAGGACTACTGCCCTTCGAGCCGCTTCCTTCGCCCTACTCAGTCCCCTCGCGGTGTCGCGTTCCCCATTCACCTGCGGCGCAGCGCAGAACTGGTAGACTTCCGCCTGTGCCCTGGCCTAAAGTGTCCAGGGTGGATCGCCCGCTAGCAGTATGGCTGCAGTCCAGGACACCGTACGGTACCCCCTTATTGTCCTCACCGCCATGGCTCTCTGCGCTTTTCGCAATAAGGCCTTATTGGAGGCGGTGAGCGACTGCGTCCAGATCGTAAGAATGACACCAAGGCCTTAGTGAAAGAGAAACGTGATAGAGCAAATATGAGTGCAGAAGATAGGCTGACTAAAAACTTCGAGGGTAACACCAAACTCTTTTGGAGGGAGGTGAAGAAGTCTCGGGGTGGTTGGTCAGTCTTCAGAATGAATAAAATAAGGTCTAAAGGTGGAGACATTCTTACACAAACACAAGACGTGTTAAGCCGATGGAGTGAATATTTTGGCGATATGTATGCGGATACTCGAGTTGGCGCCGGTGTCACATGTGGTTTAGTAGATAAACATTCGGCACCGGTGTACTCCGATGGCATCAGTATGGATGAAGTTGAATGGGCGATAAGAAGTTTGAAAAATGGTAAGGCAGCGGGCATTGATATGGTGTCTGCTGAGATGATCAAGCTTGGCTGCTACTGTGTCTGGGGGGCGTTCCTGTTGCTCCTCAATTTATGTTGGAGCTCGGGAATGGTTCCCAGGGACTGGAATAGCGCAGTCATCGTCCCTTTGTTTAAAAACAAGGGTTCACGTTATGACTTCGCAAATTACAGAGCCAAAGCTTGACCAGTTTGGCAGCAAAAGTGTACGGTAAAATTATTGAAAGGAGAATGAGGATGGTGTCCGATGGTTTACCGTGTGAGACACAAGGAGGTTTCAGGAGTGGAAGGGGATGCATGGATCAAGTGTTCTCTCTGCGCAATATTGTGGAGAAGCATCTGGCTCTAGGTCAGAGGGTTTTCTGCAGTTTTGTAGATCTGGAGAGAGCATTTGACACGTTGTACGAAAGGAACTTTGGGACATTTTACCGGAGTATGGTATTAACGGTAAACTGCTACAGGCTGTGCAGTCCAGTTACATGGGCTGTAGAGCCTGTGTGCGGCTGAATGATGGAATGTCGCCTTGGTTTGACGTCAATATCGGCGTTAAGCAGGGGTGCGTTCTGTCAGCCAGGCTGTTTCTCATATATCTGGATAAATGTCTCCAAAGGTTGAACGATATGAATGTGGGAGTCCAGATGGGCGACTCAGTGGTCACTGGTCTGCTCTATGCAGATGATGCAGTCCTGCTGGCACAGTCAGCGACTGACCTGCAGACCCTAGTCGACACAATGACAGAAGATTGTAAGAAAAGGGGTCTACGCGTGAATGTGAACAAAACCAAAATAATGGTCTTTGAAAGAAATGAAGCCAGAACAGTTGTAAGAGTAAAAATAGGTAATGATGTACTAGAGCAAGTGGATGAATTTGTATATCTTGGATGTGGTTTTAGCCGAGATTGAAGGTACACCACTGATATAGAGCGAAGAGTGAATGCGGGAAATAGTACCGTACCGTAGTAGTAGTAGTAATAGACCGTAGCGTTGGGACAACTTCTCGGTAGCCACCACCTCAGCCAGAAGGCACATGTAGCAATACATAACGCTGTGCTTGTCCCAACATTACTATATGGAAGGGAGAGTTGGGTATGCAGAAAAGAGCATGAAAGCAAAATTAATGCGGTCGAAATGCGATCTCTACGGAAAATCTGTGGAGTTAGGCTGACCGACCGCATTCGCAACGACGACGTAAGATAGCGAGTAGGTATGAAAGAGAGTATTGGTGTAAAGATGCGAAAGGGAATGCTCCGATGGTTCGGGCATGTGGAAAGAATGCCGAACGAACGTCTGGTTAAGAAGATATAAAATGCGAAAGTGGAAGGATGTAGGTACCGGGGGAGACCGAGACTCACCTACCTAGACCAGATTGGTCACGTACTGAAGGAAGGTGGAGTCAAAGAGTCTCCGAAACCGGCGAGCGTGTATGAAGAGAATTATGAATGTTGAGGAAGCGAGTGAAGTATGCAAGGAGAGAGTAGAGTTCTCTGGCACTCTGTTCTCTCTGCCTACCCTGCAAAGGATATGGCGTGATGATATGTAGGTATGTATTAATTTTCAAACAATTTTTTCTGCAATTGAATTAATGAGTTAAATATAAATCGTGAAATTGTACAATAAAACCATCAGACAAAGTTATTTATATCTTCGCAAGTACAAAGCCGCTCTCTTCGAAAATTACATGTTGACCCACTTAAAGGCAAATTGATCAGGATTAATATATCTCTTTTAAAGTGAATGCATCCGGCTACTAATGCTTCTACGAAATATTATTATAGAAAGTCAATCCAAATAAAATAGTCTAGTGAAATCTACCTATATACATAAAACATAAAAACTGTTCCTACCTATCTAGTATGAAACCATTCAATCGATATGCTCCAAAACATTTCATTAAAAAGGTAATAATGTGGAAATAGATGTAGGCCACTAAAACAATGCCTTAGGATACGATAATTGTGGTTTTTTTTTCTCTTTTTACTGCTTATGGTGGCAAACGAGCAAGCAGCACACCTGACGGTAAGTGTTACTGCCGCCTATGGACCTTTGCAATACCAAGGGTATAGGCCGCTGCTTACCAATACAAACCCCAAACCCACCCAGTTGGGCTTCCGGCTCTCTCGCTCACCGAACGAAGCACAATAGCATATTGCTATTACTCAGACGTCGAACTTCTGCGTGAGTGTGGTACTACCCCGGACGGACCGGCCCACAGCTGTAGACAGAGAACTGTCCACAGCGTGGTCCTACCACTACTAAACTGTCGTTGCGAATATTTTAAGAAATTCCATTTTTTTTTTATTCGTACCGAACAGCGTCTAATTAGGTCAGTGTAGTAGCGTGTTTCATAATCAAGAAAGCTAACCGAAAAAAATAATTAAATTAAATTATTATTTCGGTTGGCTTTCTTGGTTATGATCATTTCAAAATTATTTCTATTGTTAACGAAATTTCTGTAATAATATGATGTATACATAATACAGCTAAATGCATTTAAATAGAATAATAATACATATTCTATTCTGTATATTTCATGGTCATATCTTAGATAACTGTACACAACAACCAGATAAGAAACAGTTATCACTATAGATTATTCGTATTTTATTACATATCTCACTCAAGGCTATTATATGTTGATGATTACTACGTATCCATAAATGCAATCTAGCAAGATGACGAAAGAAATAAAAACAGATCTATATTTTTGAGAGAATTAATAGATAGTTATAGTTTAAATTATTTATTTAAAACCGGCAAGCAAGATTCGTTTAAAATATATAATGTCTAGCGAGGGTCTCAGATCTCGAGAAGAGACGGCGCGCGACATAGACCCACCCTGCAAAGCGTCTCTCTTCGCCGTGCGATCGGGTCACCGGAACCCGATCTGTGTCTTCGGTGGCCGACATCGTCATACCAGACATCTTTATCCGAAAAATAGAATAATAAAAACCAAATTTAAGAAAACTAATGTTCGTGTGGAGACGAAGTAAATATACGATACACACCAATCCCTCTTGTTATCTTCCTCGCGGTAATCGTAAAAAAGAAAAGATATATATATCATATATAAAATCTATGTTAAAACGTCTAGGCAGTGTAGCGTAATAAACTAAGTATCCACACTGTAAGGATGTTGTTGCCCAACAATACACGTATGATAATAATGGTTGAAAAGAAGTAAAACATAAGTTTTAAATAGTCCAATATACTTACGAATACCACGGAGTACGTCGCCCTCGGCATCAGCAAGTGTCTTACCCTGCTCTTCAGTAATCTTAGCCGCTAATTTGCTGCTATTATCCCTCAATAAACGAGCGAATCTAATAAGTAACAAAAATGTATCTAAGTGACTTTAAGAAACAGATAACCACGTATTCTCACTGATTCAGAACCAATATTCGGGCTGAACATGTTTAGCGCAGGATGTTTGTAGATAGGCGACTATTTAACAGTTTCTAAAATACACGTCTCTGGGCTTTAACGGGCACAAAAAGATTTAGTATTATCGAAGAATCACAAAAGTGAAACCAAGTCACACTATTGATGTTCTGGATAACTGTGGTATCTACTAGATTAGACTATTAGCCCGCACTGCAAGTAATGTTGCACAAATGCAAGACCAAGATTTGCAGAAAAATTCTCGCAAGTCTTACAACTCTCGCTATTACAATAACACAGAATCATTTGTTTTGAGTACACCCCATAACCTAACCAACTAAATTAATGAAAATCTATTCATCTAGGCGCTAACTGTACAAGTATCTATAATTAGGTTCATACCACTTATCGGGAAGCGGGGTATATTCACACCTATTATGAGACCATTTTAGACTTTATTTCCCCGTGTACTGGTATTAAGAATAGAAAGTGTTGACAACCCTTCTTTTGCCAAAGAAGCAGTAAAATACTGTCTAAAGGAGCACTGCGAGAGTCTTGCTGCAAGTCTTGGTCATCCATTTGGGCACTAATTGCAAGGCATTTATGCCGTTGGGATAAAGGCGGCTTTTCTAGATTGAGGCATCTACCTCCAGCACGATGTAGATTAGTACCTACCAATTTAGATATGAATGGCTTAGCCAAATAGACAAAAAAGACACACTAGACCAAGACTCATTTATATCCAGCCTATTTTAGCATCCTTTTTTCTTTTTTTTCTTTGCAGGGTGGACCATGGATGTGGTCGCGCCCCGACAAATCGATCCGGGGCGACAAAAGAGGCGGCGCGCAACCCCATGGACCCACCCTGCAAGCACCTCTCTTCGCTGTATGAGCGGGCCACCGGTACCCGATGTTTGTCTTCGGTGGCCCGCCCGGCGGTATACCCTTGCGGGTTCCTCTCTCGTCGATGCCCCGACAGCTTTCGCCGTCGGGGCGTCGCTCTCACGCGGTGGCCTCACGTCGGGTGACCGGACAATTCCTCGGTCCAGCCTATTTTAGCATCCTAATAATTTGTGATGACTTCTTAATAACGATAAGACTTACTTAAACAGTAACTGTTGTCTGGTCATGATCGTACTCTGACTCCATGATTTGTAAGCTTTCTTCGCTGCATTCAATGCAGCGTTCATTTCATCCTGAGTTGCTTCAGGTACTCTGCAAGAAGATTGATCAATTTTGGATGTCGGTCACTGGTAAAACTAATAGAAGGCAATGCATGCTTTTACTTTTTTTTAATTTTACTTATCATTTCTTACTTCTATTGAACAAAAAATTCGCTTCTAGATCTGTTTAGTTATGACATCGTAAAAGACGACTAGAGCTTTATATTGACCTGGGCCACCTGCCATCTGGTCAACAATTACATTCTCAAGAAGGTTTGAAGTCAGGCAGGTCATAAAACTATTGCCAATAACTTTTACAATAAGTACGATGGAGGAGGAGTAGGTACAATGGAAAACAACCATAGTGTTGCAATTTTCCGTGTGGTGGTGTGACAAAAAAAAAGAAACAAAAAATCACGAAATATCACAAAGTCTGTAGCAAGATATCAAGTGTTTTTTTTTTTTTGCAAAACGTGCGATTTCTGAACCGAAAAAAAAGCCGCGTGTAGTGTGACTTTGACTTGCCGTTGCCAGGCAACGAACGAAGTCCTTACGCGCCGTCGAGTTATTGTTGATTTAAGTAAACAAATGCGTAAATCGTTACCTCGTACGTTTTGCATTACAACAATGTTTAAAGTAGGTGATCTGTATAAAGACCTTTTTGCAAAGTAATAAAGGAAAAAATCGAGAATATAATGAGTTGTGGGCAAATTTTTTGTAGTTACTAAAAAATCATGTGATGCTGGTGGGAGAGGGAGGGTCATAGGTTTAAACCTCACCACGTATCACCAAGGGTGAGGGGGCATGGTGTTAAAAATGCTAAAAAAAGATCACGTGATTAATGGACGGCCCCAAACGTATTGTTAATCAAAATTCGTAAAAATAGGTTTATTTCAAATGTGTAAAGCTCGCGTAAACATGAGAAGTATTTATCATATATACTGTGTATATATACTGTGTCTGTACATAAAGCTATGGCTTCTTGAAGTGTAACAATGCTTGCAAGTAAAGAAATTCAACTAAAAAACAATATTTATAACCTTCATATCAACAAGATAAATAATTTAATAAATGAATCATTATGTAATACTGTTGATATGAAACCCCAGCATAGCCAAATGATATTACAGCAACACTCGGTATTATCAGTAATCACTACATTTGTGGCCAGATTTAGCAAACGTGATAACAACTGAGAAATTTTGATTAGGGTGTGTCATCATATTTCAATATTTTTATTATTTACATATATCGCTATCTGGGTTTTTTTATTGCTTATGGTAGCAAAAGAGCAAGCAACACACCAGATGAGAAGACTTGCTTACGGTCCTAGGCAATACTGGTATACTTATTTTGCTTAGTATTTCTAATATCAATCAATATCACTTTTGCAAAATGTATGGAATCATATTAATTATAATAAGGATGGCCCCTACAACATAAGGTTTCAAAGAATGTTAATATACAAACTCAAAAGATGATTTATTTTGGTTTAATGAACATATAAGACTAAAAGCAAAACGGTGGTTGATAAGTAACTGATTATTATTAAATATAATTACAAAATATGAATGGTAATCACAAAAACTTATATAGGTAAATTAAGTATGAAAAATCTAACTCACTTTCCAATAACCTCATTGGTAGCTGGGTTGGTAAGTTCGATCCACTTGCTAGTTTTCGATTCCACATGCTGTCCATCTATGTAGAGCTTTGTGGCAGGAGCAGTGCTACTGTAACTTCTCCTCAGTATGTGCTGTGACTGCAGAATAATTCATTTTAATTGTAATTAATTAGATGTGCAAGGACCATTATAAGTAACACCTAAGCCAATCTATACAACATATAACTATAAAGATGTTGTGTCATTCAAAACGTAGCATTACTGTTTAAATTGTATCAGGTGCCTTGTTGATGAAAATGGGTAGTATACCCATTTTTATCTTCATACTTTATTTTTGATCTAATTCATAATTTATTCTGTCATATACAAGTCATATTCATAAATTATGGAGGATAAACTTAGTAGTAGAGAAAATTAGCAGGTATAGATTCATAATCTGTAATTACTCCAGAAAATAAATTTGAGTTTGATTGTTTGAAAACAAATCTTAGTTGTCGGTACATAATGATTTATTTAATTAAATATATTTTAAGAAGTTATGTGATATTGAACGAGAAATATATTTAAATTATTAATTACTTGCTGTTGTATTTGACATACTAAGGCTCTGTATAATTCATATGTGATAAGTAAAATGATTAGCACATGTGGGATTTGTACCCATATGGCAAACTACTGTTTGTTTCTATTGAGTTTATCAAACAATATAATGGAAATAGGCAGCAAAGGTAATATAACTACATAACTATTGTGTAATCTATATTGAGTTCTAGTTTCCTTTTGAATCTATTTGAATAAAAAATATGTTAAAACATCAACATTCAACTACGTCTTGATCTGAATAACAGTTCTCTTATAAATAATGTAATCAATTTAAATACCAAATTAACTGAATGTATAAATAAATCTTCAGTACAAAGTGACAACTCATCGCCACAAACAAATAACCAATATGGAACTATTTTAAGGAACTTTTATTAAAATATTCATAACATATTTATTGAAAATGTCTACTTTATTCATTATAGGTATTTTAGTAGATACGAATAAGTAGAATAACTAGTAATATACTAGTCAGACTAAATTTGTACTTTATTTTACTAACAAGTGATTAACAATTTATATTTACAATAATGGTCATTAGAAATAGCTAGTTCAGTTTCAATTTAAATAAAAGTTCACTTACTTCAGTTTTTAATAACTTCAACATGGTAGAAGCCATAGTGAACACCAAATTAAAATGGATCGATGTTCAAGTCGATGAGTGGCTGTCAGCTCGAAGGGGCAAAGCCAACTGATTAAAACAGAACAGAAATTTGTATTGTGACCTTGAATTGATAAACTTGAATTTTAATTTGCGTCACTTGTTAAAACAACTACAATAACGTAGGTACCCTTTTTATTGAAGCTACGCAATAGTTTAGTGACTGAAGAATTAAAACCATACAGTCGACGATGAAGTTGAAGATTATAATAAAAGTGTTGACAGCAGATGTAGTGAAATTAATAGAAATAACATAATTTAAAAAGCAACATAAACAAGTGTCGTTAGTAAATTAGTGATAGGTACATTCGTTCCATAGCAAAACATTTTATCACGTCGATCTTGACAAATTATAACTGACAACAGGACATTTGACATTGACAATCATAAAAGCATTCCATTTTACTCAACTAACGTTTTCAATGCCTAACTATGGATTGCAAGAAATTCGCCGAGTTTTTTCATCATCATCATCATCACAGTCCATAAATGTCCCACTGTTGGGCTCGGGCCTCCTCCGTAATGGGAGGGAAATTAACCTACTATAACCGCGCTGGTCAGACGTGTTGATAAAGAATTTTGTTTCGAGTTTACTTTCGCATAGTTGTTATATGCGTTTTATATCCCTTAGTCATCTCGTACGATCACCCACGGGTAAGATAGGGTGGTGAATAGTATTCTTACTCCATCACCACACGAAATCGAGTATTTTAACCATTTGCAACTATTTTATTTTTACTGAAGTTAATTATACAAGGTGGAGATGACACTACGACAATAAATGAAAACACCGATAATACTAGTATATGATAGGTATGCGTCCGATATATCAAAACGAATCTGAAATCGGATTGCAGTCAGAAATCGTATCGTATCGATATTCAACACTATACAAACTGATTTTAGAAAACGTATCTCGGCAGAAACTAAATCAACACGATATATCAAAACAAAACGACGAAAACACAAACTAATATAAATCCAATCATCGCACAATCGTTTTCTATTGATAGTTTTGCAAACCAAACCAATATTTGAAAACTTACTAACTCTTTCACTCCGCTAAGCGATCGCTTAGTTAGAATGAGATAAAGCGAATTTCATTAAAATTCGCCTCCTTTCATTCTAACTAAGCGATCGTTTAGTGCAGTGAAAGAGATGGAGCGAATTGCGGTTTCTAAGAAACTAAGAATGGCAGATTGATACGAAACAGAATTATAACGGACAGGGAATAAGATCTATATCAGAATGCAACTACTTCCATGATAATATTACGCAATACGTTTAAGTTTTGCGTTTGTTAAATAGATTTTTTGAATTATTGGAGAGTTTTGATCCACACTTGACCTTGGTGATACGTGCGGTGTGCGCGTAATGTTATTTTTGTGTTCTCGTGAATTATATAATTATATAGGTATTTTATGATTAAATACTATACTAACGTATGTTAGTATGGTACATACGATTTGATGATAAATAAGAAATAACTATTAAATGTAAAATGGTAAGAAAAAAACCATACTAAAAATGTACATTATATAATATAATCATGAAATCATTGTAAATATGACGATTTTTAAATACGCCAGAAAGTTTTGTATCACATTCAAAACAAAACATTTTTGCTAGTCTAGTACTCTAGTTAAGCCTAGATAAAACATGAAGGAAAATCGTACACCTAAATGCAATCAACAAAGAAACTAAAGAAAAATGTTTTGAATGCGTTTGTTCGTTTGCGTTTTTCGTTTGCTACGCTAAAATAACTAAAACCATCGAATATCGATCGAGACTAAGGTAAATCCGCTCCGACAATCACTCTGGAAATCGATTTCTGAAATCGGTTTTTTAAATCGATTTCAATATCAGAAATCGAATTTGTAAAGAAATCGGTTTGCGTAAAAATCTGAAAACGCCCATCTCTAGTATATGAGTATTTTGAAACTATCTAAAATCTCCTCACATGCAAATTTAAAAAAAAAATTATAACAATCTTTTTATCATTAATAATGAAACAAAATAGAACACCGTTTGTAAATATTAGTTCACTGACCTGTAGTCCGACCGAATAGGTACCCTTTCATTATGCCGCATGAATTAGGTATTTTTACCCGAATGCGCGACGCAAAGGAGTGGTATTGTGTTTAACAGTCTATGTATATATGTTGGTATGTTCCTTTGAAGCACTGTACAGACCAAACACCGGGGCCGATTTTTATGATTCACACGTCAATCGATTCCTCTTAGTCCGGCGAGTGTCACTAAAGACATGAGGCTAGTGAAAATTTAATATGGCGACTACTAGACGCCGTATTGTGAAAATGAAAAAAATAAAGTCAACAAACTATGTCAAGTGGGGTATCGTTGAATAGGTATTTAAAAATGATTTTTAGTTTTCTTTCATCATTTTTAGATTCGACTGACGATTTAGGATCTATATCGACTTAAAGTTGCGTAACAACCATTCTCACATAACTATAGGCATCGATATATATGTACTACGTACTAGATTTCACGTTCCGAACACTTGCTTTGTTCGACTAAGCTGTACTGCAATCCATACACCTTACTTTAGTGTGACTGCGACCATCATGGACTGTGGGTGTATACCATCGATATATATGTACTACGTACTAGATTTCGCGTTCCGAACACTTACTTTGTTCGACTAAGCTGTACTGCAATCCGTACACCTTACTTTAGTGTAACTGCGACCACCATGGACTGTGGGTGTATACAGAGCAGCGTTGTTAATACGATAATTCGAATAATACCAATTAAAACTTGCACATGTGGATATGAATAAAAATTCTTTATTTAACTAAGTAAAATGTTTTGTTGTTAAAGTGTACAAATAGGTAATAATATCGAATTAGCACAATAAAAAAAATATTCTACATTTAAATGTCACGCCATCTTTGATAATAGACTAAAGCCCGCAGATGTTCAATTACACTGGTTGGAGGTAAAAATGTGTGACTAAACACAGGCTTGACGTAGTGTCTAGAAAGTATTTTGATTATTTATATTCTTTTTTCCTTTAGTTTGTGTTATCAGTTAATACTTATTTGTCAAAGATCAAATAGGTTGGTATAGGGTTCTGTTTAGAGCTTTCCTTCTCTTGATAGATGTTATATGCATATTATATCGTTTAGTCGCCTTTTACGATATCCACGACCAAGACTGGTAGTGATGAATTGTATTCTTATTCCGTCATCACACGGATATTCAAAACTATTGTCGTATGTTAAAGCAAAGTTTATATAAACATACCGTAATTTGGTCCTACTTTGCTCCAAATTTTGAAAATTGTGAATATTTTTAAAACAATGAACTATACAATTTACTTGATGAATTATTATAAAGAAATAAAGCTTATTTGACATGTATTTATAGGAAAATGGATATTATGAAGTATATTATTAATTTATTTTTGAAAAAATAATAAGGAGTAAAATTACCCGTATTGTTGGGTATCTTTGCTGCTAGAAATAGTTTTTACGCAATCTCCATTGTTAAAGCTATTGGAACAAATTAATACTTCCCTAACTCTAACTCTGCTCCAGTTATTATATGTTCTGTGAGTATTGATGATATAAATTGATGAGATATGGGTAAAAATAAAAAAATAAAGTATTTTTCGCATTTCATTTAATCGCATATCTGATTACATAAATAATCACGTTAAAACATATTTACGATAATCGGCTGTGCTATTTTCGAGATGGAAGTGACTTTTTCGGAACAAAAAACATATATGATTTTGACCTCTCACGAAAGTTGTTTCTGTCATTAAAAAGAAATGACGTATGAAAAGTTTGACAATTGAGAGTTGTTACTTAAACGTTAAATGTTACAGATGCGTTAACAATTCAATGAATTTTTGCAAAATTTTCAACGTAGTATAGGCGAAAACATTTTACAGAATTGGTGCATAATTACCCATATAGGAGCAAAGTAGGACCAAATTACGGTATAATAGTTCGTTTTCTTTTATAATTTACTATTATTTTTATTTATTTAACTACTTAATAATACACTTTGAAATAGAGTATGCTGTATGAGTTCTAATGAATCTTTGTAGGTACAAAAACTATGTCACTTTCTGGTGTAAAGTCTATAGTACCACGCTTTGCTACATAACGTTGAACGAAACGCGTAAGTGCGCATGAAATGCCTACATCTTACGACGTTTTGGTCGCGAGAAAATTACAACTATAAAGCGATCTAGCGCTGTGTGCTTCAATGTTTCCATTAGATTACCTATTTATTCTTTTAGCGCTGCAGCGGACTTTAGTTTAACTGTTACCAAAATGGAACAAAATATTTATTCGGTATAGCTTCTCTATACATATAACTCTATGCCTATAGGTTTTTAGACCGTAGAAATTTACGATAAAAAGATCAAATCTTCGTATGACTGTGCGTGTAAATGTGGATAGATATATACTAAAGTATCTATAGTCCATCTAATCTAAGAAGTGCATTTTGACAGCTGTCGGAGTTAGTTGTCTAGGTATGCGAACCAAATAATCGCTATCGAAATAATCCGATTTTAGTGAGAAATCGATATTGATTCTTTTTAATTAATAATCGGTTTATATATTTTTTTTTTCAAAAAGGACATGAATAAATTAAGCGCTAAATTAATACTAAAGAAATTTATATCTTTCAGCATAAAATTTATTTATCATATTTAGTAGAATTAGATTAAGCAAAAACAAAAACTGGATTTGAAAATAGCTATTTATTCAGAATCCCCACTATTACTTGAATTATCATCGTCTCGAACATTAATAATTATTTCCTTATCAATAAAATTGTCGAAACATACATCTCTATCAAAATCTCTATTCGATTAATTGTATTATTCTAATATTTTTACCGATTATTTAGATATTCGTGAATTGCAAGTCGTCAAGCATTACTGTATAGAACGTGATGACTAGAGGATTCGATCCCGGTCGATTTTTCTAATCCCGGGATTTCGGGATTATCTACAGTTAATCCCGGGATAGTCCCGGGATTGGAACATGGTAACAAAAAGTCAGTAAACATATCAAAATAATTTTTTGAGGACATAGAATATTTAAGTTTTAAATCTCTAAAAAGGCGGTTAAACAAAATTATACTTTTTTTATAAACTTTCTTCTTATAAGATAACCAAACTAGGGCCTAGTTTTCTGTAAATAATTTATGAAACCAACAATAAAAAATCAACTTCTTTCTACTTATGTTTATGGGTACCTACTTATATTTTAAATTAAATTGACCAGAAACTTTATTACTTATTTAGACCACGAAAATTAAATCATTAATGCATTTTAGCTTTTTAATAATTTGATTATCACCTATTAACAAAAAAAATTCAATACTTACACGAAGCGGAAATTTTTACACACTTTTACGCATAATCCGATCATTAACAAACACAAATGAAATTACTTAGTAAGAATCAATTAATAGTACCTATGTGTATTCTAAGTGAAATCAGCCGTGTGAACAAAGTGTCTGTTAAAACGTCAAATCAAGGTATGTGCATTTCGTCTCACGCACATTTTTATTGACTAATTTAAAAAATGTATACATCCCGAAAATCCCGGGATTCATTAAATTTTATCCCGAAATTTTCGAGACTAAAATATGACTGGGATCCCAGTCATATTCGGATCGGATTTTATAAATAATTAAGCATATTAAATGCTAAAATTTCAGTAATTTAAATAACAAGGTTGTGTCATCGTTTAATACAATTCTAACTGTAAAGTTTTAAGTATTAAGCCTATAACAATGTGTAAACATTGTCGGGTAGATAGCATACCGTCACCTTAAGACGTAAATATAATACGAAGTGAAATTTGCATGTCCTACAATTAGTCACGGTGGTGTAGTGGCAGCACGATTGGGCCGGAATCCCAATAGGCGCGGGTTCGAATCCCGCTTGTGACATCATTTTTCATTTCGTAATCGGATTTTATAAATAATTAAGCATATTAAATGCTAAAATTTCAGTAATTTAAATAACAAGGTTGTGTCATCGTTTAATACAATTCTAACTGTAAAGTTTTAAGTATTAAGCCTATAACAATGTGTAAACATTGTCGGGTAGATAGCATACCGTCACCTTAAGACGTAAATATAATACGAAGTGAAATTTGCATGTCCTACAATTAGTCACGGTGGTGTAGTGGCAGCACGATTGGGCCGGAATCCCAATAGGCGCGGGTTCGAACCCCGCTTGTGATATCATTTTTCATTTCGTAATCGGATTTTATAAATAATTAAGCATATTAAATGCTAAAATTTCAGTAATCAATCTCAAGTAATTTAAACAGAATGTTAACATTGGTAACATTATAGGTGGCTTTAGTTTTACAAGTTAGTACCTAATAGATGGCATGGCATATACATACATACAGTAACTTCTAAAGCGTAAGTTACCAAAATAATACCCATTTACAATTTATTTAGTCATACATATTTAAGTGTGTTCTTATTTTTTAGCCATCATCAATTTTTTAAACCTACATATTACATTAGCATTCTTTAGTGATATGGCCTACATTTTTAACCGACTTCAAAAAGGAGGAGGTTCTATGTTACATTGTATGTATTTTTTTTTTTATGTATGTTCAGCGATATTTTTGGCAATTGTGGGCCGATTTTCAAAATTCTTTTTTCTTTCTAAAGGATTATACTTCAGAGGTGGTTCCATTGTTATCAAGTCATGATCTGATGATGGAAAGTCATGGAAATCGAGGGCAACCCTCAAATTTTATAGGCACATATTACGTGTCTCATATATTTTCAAAAGCTCTTCAAATATCTGCATCTGGCAGTGACAAACTCATTTAGGTGAGCTGATGATGGAAGGTATATCTCCTTAACGGTTAGGAGTTGGAGGATAATTCTTTCAATATCATACGCACGCATAGACTTTTAGCTGTATTCTTTCAATTTAACTTGCAAGGTGGTCCCATTGTCATCAAATCATGATCTGATGATGGGAATTCTTGGAAATCGAGGGCAACCCTTAAATTTTATAGGCACATATTACGTGTCTCATGTATTTTTCAAAGCTATTCAAATATTTGCATCTGGCAGTGAACATTTCATTTAGGTGTGCTGGTGATGGAAGGTACATCTCCTTAGCGTTTAGGAGTTGGAGGATAATTCTTTTAATATTATACGCACACATAGACCTTTAGCTATATTCTTTCAAGTTAACTCCCGAGGTGGTCCCATTGTCATCAAATCATGATTTGATGATGGCAATTCTTGGAAATCGAGGGCAACCCTTAAATTTTATAGGCACATATTACGCGTCTCATGTATTTTTCAAAGCTATTCAAATATTTGCATCTAGCATTGAACATTTCATTAAGGTGAGCTGGTGATGGAAGGTACATCTTAGCGGTTAGGAGTTGGAGGATAATTCTTTCAATATCATACGCACGCATAGACCTTTAGCTGTATTCTTTCAAGTTAACTCCCAAGGTGATTTCATTGTCACCAAATCATGATCTGATGATGGGAATTCATAGAAATCGAGAGTAACTATCAAATTTTATAGGCACATATTACGTGTCTCAAATATTTGCCAAAGCTATTCAAATATTTGCATCTGGCGATGATAATCTCATTTAGGTGAGCTGGTGATGGAAGGTACATCTCCTTAGCGCTTAGGAGTTGGAGGAAAATTCTTTCAATATCATATCCACGCATAGACCTTTAGTTGTATTCTTTCAAGTTAATCACGTAAGCTGATAATGTAAGCTACTAATCCATAACGATTAGGAGTTAGATAATTATTTATGTTGGCGATATAGTAATCTTTGTTACGTAGGTAGAAAATAACATACTAAGCTGGAAGGATGGACCTTTTTCAATTCACCTTTCTCAAAGTCGAACTGTTGTAAATATGTATCATCATCTGGACTTAGCTTCTCTCATATTTTGTAAAGTACCCTGGAGTTTATATACCGTAACCGCCCAACGGAAGATTAGCGGAAGCATTTTCCGTTCATTATCCCGTAATCATTCGTTGCCTGATATATGGTTGACACACGCACTATGGTAACTAACTCGTCACTGTCTTTCACTTTTATGGCAATAGTGTCGTCATTAAATTTTATAAAAAGCAAATCAGGTAACTAGCCTGTTTCAATTTGGTCACAACGAAGGGGAAGCCTTTTTTTTTTTTTTTTTTTGCGGTGGGCTATGGACGTCGCACCCCGCCAAATCGGCCCGGGGTGACGGAAGAGGCGGCGCGCAACCCCATTGACCCACCCTGCAAGCACCTCTTCTTCGCCGTGTGAGCGGGCCACCGGTACCCGATCTTTGTCTTCGGTGGCCCGCTCGGCGGTATGCCCTCTCGGGCTCCTCTCCCGTTGACGCCCCGACAGCTTTCGCCGTCGAGGCGTCGTCTTCACGCGGTGGCCTCACGTCGGGTGACCGGACAATTCCCCGGTCCGATCACCCGAAGCCTCGGTTAGGGCGGCATCAGGCGCAGGTACTCGCGCCTGCGCCGCCCCAGCCGCGAGCGGCGGCCCGGGTCACGGGAATCCTCCCGGGCCCGTTCCGCCGCCTCCTTCTGCGAGATGACAGCCTCGCAGAAGGCGGCGACCGCGTCCCAATTCCTGACGCTGTCGACCATCGCTCGCGCAACAGCCGGCAGCGTCAGGTCGGCACCGATGACAGCGACGAGGTCACGGCGCTGCCCGTCCCAGCCCGAACATACCTCGAGCGTATGTTGCGCCGTGTCCTCGTCGCTACTACAATGGTGGCAGGACGGAGTCAACTCCCTCCGCACGACCGTGTGCAGGTACTTGCCGAAGCAACCATGCCCCGACAAGACCTGCACCAACCGGAAAGAGAGGACTCCGTGCCGCCGCTCCATCCACTCCATCAGTACGGGCCGGAGAGCCTCAACGGTAAAAACACCGTGTCTAGGCCTCTCCAGCCGCGTAGCCCAACGGGCGATGACTTCTCGGCGGGCGTCCTCGCGCCAGGTGGCTATCTCGTTAAACGATGGGGAGCCACCCTCTTCGCGCATTGAGGCAACCCGCCGGTAGAGGTCGGAGAGCATCTCCGCCTCTAGGTCCCACGGAGGTGTCCCGGCCAATAGGCACGCCGCCTCTGTCGACACCGTGCGGTACCCGCGAATGGCTCTGACCGCCATGGCTCGCTGTGGCCTCCACAGCACCGCCCTGAGCTGGGCGTTCAGAGCCCTCGCCCACACGGGTGCGCCGTACATGGCCATTGAGCGGATCACCCCCGCATACAGCCGTCGGCCCTCGAAACTGGGTCCGCCCACATTCGGCATGAGCCGAGAAAGGGCGGACGCCGCGCCGACCAGCCGGGGAGCAATTTGGCGAAAATGCTCCCGGAACCACCATCGCCCGTCGAGCACCAGACCCAAGTACCTCATATGGGCCTGGATACTGATGTGGATGGAGTTGACGACTAACGAGGCGCCAATGGGCAGCCTAACACGGGGCCCATGGAATAGCAGGGCCTCCGTCTTGTTTAGGGCCACCCTGAGCCCCAGCGCCTCGATTCGCCTGACCATCTCCTCGGTGCCGAGAGTGGCCAGGCTCGCCGCCTCTTCGAATGTCCTGCCCCGGGCTGTGACGAGCGTGTCGTCAGCATAGCAAATAACGCTCAGCCCGGGGGGGAGACTCCCTCTCAACGCCCAGTCGTACCCGATGTCCCACAGAGTCGGCCCCAGAACCGACCCCTGCGGAACACCGCACGACATGGGCGTCCGCACAATGTCCCCTGCGGGGCTCGCGTAGAGAACACTGCGCCCCTCCAAATAGTCTGCCACCAGCCGCCTGAGGTACAGGGGCACTCCATGGAACCGGAGCGCCTCCCTGATGCAGCTGAATGGCAGACTATTGAAGGCGTTGGCGATGTCCAACGACACCGCCAACAGCACTCCTTTGCCGGCGACAACCTCCGCGGCCGTCTGCCTCAGGCGTAGCAGGGCCCCGATGGTCGAACGCCCCCTCCGAAACCCAAATTGAGCGTCCGACAGATCGGGCCCCACCTCCTCCAGGTGCCGGACGATGCGGGCAGCGAGGACACGCTCCAGCAGCTTACCCACATCGTCCAGAAGCACAATGGGCCTGTAGGCCGACGGCGAATCCGGGGGCCGTCCCGGCTTTGGCAGGAGAACCAACCTCCCTTCCTTCCAGCACTCAGGGAACTGTCCAGACGTCAGACAAGCGTTGAACAGTCGCCTGAGGCGAGGTTCGAGATGCTCGAGGAGCAACGTCAACACCCGGACTGGGACTCCGTCCGGGCCGGGGGCCGTGGTGGCGGAACGAATCTTCGCCACGGCTGCCCCCACTTCCGACTCCGTCACGGGCGGAACACTCTCGACGGCCTCCCGGTCGTGATCTGGCGAAGCCATGACCGGGGGCGTGTGCTCCGACTGCTGCGGGAACAGCTCCTCGACCACTCTACGAAGGAGGTCGGGCTGGAGGGTCTCGGTGAGGGGGGGGCCCTGCGCGCGAAGCTTGTTCAGCGACGCGCGATACGGGCGACCCCAGGGGTCACGGTCGAGACCGTCCAGCATCTCCTGCCAACTTGCGTCCTTAGCGGACCGGATGGCCAGCCGAAAGGCGGTACGCGCACTGCGGTACGCCTCGTAAAGCTGGCCCTCCCGCTCAACATCGCGGCGACGCCGCCGACTGCGGGTGTAGGACCTTCGGGCACTAATGCACGCCGCACGAAGGTCCGCCAGTCTTGGGGACCACCAGTAGACCCCCTGCCTCGGAGGTAGACGCCGCACCCTGGGCATGGCCGCATCGCAGACCTGCGTTAGCGCACTGCGGATGCGGACAGCCTCAACGTCCACTCCGTTCGCTGGGGGTGGTAAGGACAGCCACGTGTTCACGATGGCCGCCTCCGCCAGTAGGAACGAAGGGGAAGCCTACAAGTTTGGATATTATCCCTATTGCCTGCTTACCAAGCCATTAATGACAGAGATATTGCATCTTACCATGACTCTGAAGCCTATGTCTAGTTTTAACAATTGCATCAAACCGTCTCAATTATTTACATCACTTGAATATTGGTAGTATCTCATACCTAAGTTGCTGCCTCACGTGACGCATCAATAACACATATGGTGTATACGCGAATTGATTGAAACAGTGAAATTTAAACCATCAGCAACGAGATACAGCATTTCATTTCCATTTTTTCGAAATACGTTCTTATTTTTTTTATTTTGATTCCCTACTTCTATTTTTCCTCGTGCCACGTGCATTTTAGTCGATCTACTCATAGTGCTATATTTAATAAATAATTTAATTTATATGAACTAGTTAAAATTATTACTTAACTACGATTATTTACACTAAAAATTCAAAAATAATTAAACTTTTTAAAAAAAATGTAAACCGACTTCAAAATAAGATCAGCCAAAAACCATACTTACTTAAAACACTAAAAGCCGAAAAATAAGATGAACTATTTAATTCTTGTCTAATTCTAATTATGTATTGATTTTTATAAAATATAATTACAATGTATGCTAGAAATCCACTAACACGATTTGAAGTCGGTGCCAAGCTTAAATTAACAAAAAACAATAAGTTTAATGATATACACACAGAGTGAAAAATTAATAAAATCAAAATATTAAAGGAAATAAGAATTAAAAGATGTATTCAGAACACTATAACACCACAAATTTAATACCATTGGACACAACCGTGAACGACGTCTGCCCGCATAGATTAAATCGCTTAACCGCTTGCGCGTTCAAATCACTTCAGTCACAAGCGCGGCGTGGTTTGAATGTGATATGTAATGTGATTGGCTTGGCACCGACTTCAAATCGTGTTAGTGGATTTCTAGCATACATTGTAATTATATGTATTTTATAAAAATTAATATATAATTAAAATTGGACAAGAATTAAATAGTTCATCTTATTTTTCGGTTTTTAGTGTTTTAAGTAAGTATGGTTTTTGGCTGATCTTATTATGAAGTCTGTTTAATTTTTTTTTTTGAAAGTTTTCATAACGTAATTACAAATGTTAAGTCTGTCTGAAAATGAAACTTTCGGGAGATGCTCGTAGCTACGGTATGTGACCACAAGGAGTTGATCATTCTGAGTTATGATAAGAATATGATATAGGAGTAAGATTAATCACACGGCCTTAGACACGTTAAAACATGAAAACTATTTGACATTCTAGACAGGCGTTTAGCATCCGGTGGGGTTGTCGTGTTGGGGTAACAAAGGCCCGTTGATTAGAACAGAACAAGCCACTGTTTTGATAAGCCAACACTTGATCAAACAGCTACATAGTAACTAAACTGTACTCGTTATTTTTTGTAGTTAATATACACTTAAATATTAAGGGGACTGCAGATCATCTACAACCGTTCAATACACAGACTATACACTATACATATACTAGGCTACTAGTCTAGGCAGCGACCTATCATGACGAACGTCATGGGTTCGACTCCAAAACAGAACGATTTTTTTAATCCGAGTATGGTTTGTATTTCTTTACTATAAGTACGCTTATAAAATTTTCAGCGACACAAGAATTTATTCTTTAGTGTAGCGTATCTTTTCATAGTATAAAACAAAGTTGAAGCCATCTCCTTAATCTTATAAACGTTGCAACAGGTTTTAACGCTGTCTTAGTCAATAGAGTGATTCAAGAGGAAGGTTTATATGTACAATATATGCATATTGTTGATGAGAAATTTGAGGATTGCAAAAAAGTAATGTCGTAAAAATCATTTTGTGTACTTATATTGCAAACGCCAACCAGATAGATAAAAATAATATAATAAATTATATATATTAAAATTATCTACGAAAAAGTCGGTATATATCTACATCTATTGTTAATCCACTGTTGGGCATAAGTCGTAGTAATAATACCATAATTGCTACGTTTGGCAGGTATATTTGGCAGTTCTGATTTGCTTCGACGGCGCACTGTGGGACCGATCGGTATATTTCATCTCAAAAATCGATAACTTTGTTGTTTTGTGATGTTTCCCTTTGAATTTTTTTTTATGTATTAATGAATATATAGGCAATAAAATAAATTAAATATCATTATTTTAAAAGTTATATAATTTTCATAAAAAAATGACAAAGATAACGATATACGAAATTACATACAAAAAATTATACAGTTATAATAAAATGACAATAAAAGTAACACTTTTACTTAAAATAAGTTTAAGACTTAATTATTATTATTATTATCAAACAAACATGCTAAAAAATGACACCATAAAAAAAATTGCGATCCTATTCATAACCTTCTATTTCCAATAATTCTTTAGCTTCGTCAAACAATTCTTTGGATATTACAAAACTGGGTTTATTTAAACTAGATATATAAGGATCAGATGTATATAACAAAATATGCAGAACGTCCTCGTTTGTTGCTGATCTGGAACACTTCCTAGCGTGATGTAACTTATATTTTTTGTAATCTTTATTCCTGGCTTCCTGAGCATCTTCGGATAATTGTCCTATAGGCAGAACTGCATAATGCTCTATTATTTTAGCACCATGTATAAGTACTTTATGGACCGAAGATGGCATGTAATACCAGTTATATTTGCTTACGTATAATTGCGCGGTTATCAATGTATTCTGACCAAATTTTTCTGCGTTTATAGGGAATCCCGATGACATGGTTTGAAGAATTACATAAAATCTCTTAATTAATTCTCCATCAATTCCAGTTATCCCTGCAGAGCATTCGTAATTTTGGAAAAATCGCCTTGCTGTATATCCGTCATTGCTATTACCGGAACCTTGACGTGGTTTATCAATGTGCAAACCAAGCACTTCTCGGAAACGTTTTTGGACATATTTTTTCTTGTCTTCTTTAATTTGCTTGTTTTCTGGAGTTGTTGCTGACCACTTCTCAAAACCCAAATTATAAGAAATATGGAGGATCGTCTCCATAAATCTTATCCATGCATGTAGTGTCGACAATCCGTATTTAAATGCATCTTCATTTTCAACTCTTGATGTAACTTTTAAAAGATCGTTCATTTGTCTGGGAGTTGCTCCACAAACAGTGCAGGTAGCACTGGATGATGTGTTCGTTAACACTTGAGCAACTTTCCCATCAATCATTGTCATAAACAGTTCATGTTTAACCTCGATGACTTTGTCGTCTATAGACACAAGAGTTGAAATCAATTGATTAATTTTGGCTTCAATTTCACTGACAACCGCTGTAGTTTTTTCGGGTGTTTCTTTTGCAAATTCTAATGAAATTGGTCTGCAATATCTAACAGATGAGCAAGTAGGATTCTGCCATATAACTGTAGACGTTTCTTCGTCTACTAGTCGCAGTGGTACAAGGGACACTATAAACAAATTAGCATCCGATATTTGTTCGTTTTCTTCCGGTAGAATTTGTTTATACTCACTTTGCCCGGAAGATCCATCACACCCCCATTTAGTGAACAGCTTGAGACGATTGTAGTTTGTCGAACCTGACTTTATCTTTATAATACGGCAGACTGTATGGTCTAAGAGATCTTGCAGATTAATTTTTGCGCTTATATTTGTCACCGTTATGCTAGATGCAGGCGGATAGCAAGCCTTTTTGTATTTGATACGAAGGTAAAACAGAACTTAAATTTTTATCAACGAGCCTTTTTCTTAGGTACCCATATTTGGCTTTCGTTAGATCCGTTTCAATACACATGCTCAATGCCTCTTCTTTTGTAAAAGAAAGTGCACTATCTGGACTGATTATGGTTTGTAGAATTGCTTTCTTCTCGTCTTTTTCCTTGTTTCTGATAATAGACACAATTGACGCTTCGTCATTTTCACCCATAGATCGTAAACCTTGCACATAAGCGTTACGGACATGTCCCATTCCATACTCCTGGAGCAGTTCCATATTTTTTCGTTTTTTTGTGTTTTCCGAACACTCGTCGTATGGTTTTGTTGGTCTACCACGATCACCAGAAGTATTCAAGCCAGATATTTCAGAGGTTGAGGTACTGCAAGAATTCAATGGTACTTTAAATTCACCGTTTAACCAATTTGAGTATAGACTCTCGAATAGGTCTGGCTTTCTTTGAGCTTTCGTCCATTTCTGGTTGCAACTTGATGTTAATTTTTTTTGAATACTTTCTATTACAGTGATAACGTCAGTTTCCGACAGTTGAAAGTTGTTCAACAAATATTGTCTAAGGTCTGAAGTACTCTTCCCTCTTATTATTTGATCACAAAGATCGCGTCGAACACAAACGAATTCACTCATGTTTTTTTTCTGTTAATTGTTATCGAAAAGAAGTATCTGAATACTTTGATGAATAGTATGCTGAAAACACGCGTATATAAAGGACCAATATTTTGGTGCCTTGTGCAAAAACCGCAGGGTAATTGATTGTGATAGTTGTCATCGAAATAGTGTAATCAGTAGATACTGGTTGTAATAAATTACCGCAACAGATAAATAGAACTTCCGCAACAATATAGTTTATCATACTTGTGGTTTATAACCGCTATCGAAAGTACCAAGTGAATATTCTTGTAGTCTATTTATTTGTTAATGTATGCTTCTATCATAGAAATGGAAAAAAAAAGACAAGTTAGACATCAAATATAATATATCACAGTAAAAAAGAAGAACCGAACATAAGTTTCGAGATTTTTTTTTGCCCCCGATTGACATATTGCCTTGAAATCACCATTCGCGCAAAAAACGCGCAATTTTTTTTTTGATCCTCGTATTACTGAATAGGTAAGGTCTCAAATAGAGTGATTAACTTGACACCGGCAGCTTTCGGCAACATAGAAAAGTCCAATTGAAATAAACAAAATCGAAATTTTCTTTACTTTACTAAAAAAAATAAAAAAAAATATATATCATTATTTTTTTTTACAAAACTGAACGTGGATACAAAGTGTACATTCTGATCTATCTAATGATGTATTACACTAATATGTTTCCATGGAAAACATCCGAATAATTTTGTGTTGAACTTCCTTAACGGTAATTTAATTGGCATGAAAATATTTATGCTCAATGTTTGAGGTTCACTTTATAAACATGAAACTAAATTATTTAATTTTTTTTGGAATTAATTCGAAAGTTGCATCCTTTGAGGGTATAAAACTATAAAAGGATCTATGGATTTACGACTTTTGTCAAAACCATTTATGAGATGGCAAATACTGTTTGGGCCCATAGTGCGGCGGCGACCAGGAAGGGGGAGGCGCAGATATGCGCTTCTTCTTCCAGCGCCTTGAATGACGGCATGTCATTTACGGCGCTGGTATCGGGGATTGAATTTCATCAGACGATCTCCCCGGCACCCTGTAAAAGTTCGGATGGGGCCGCTGTGGTTTTAGTGGGTATTTCGGTCGTGCGGTGGCCGGTGAGTCCCACACAAGTTCTGTCCTCACAGGTGGGGGGATAGTGCGTAAATGCATTTCCACAGCATGAAAAAAAAAGGTATATTTGGCAGTTGGTGTTTTAAATTGTCAAGTATAACTCTGCCATCCATTCATCCGATTATTTCACGGCGGTTGTATATTATTATTGTCGCGAACACTGCATCATTTTATAGCAATGTGTGATTTGCTCATTTCCTATGTGGTGACGGAATTAAAATACAATATCCCACCATCTTTACTGCCCATGGGTGTTGTAAAAGACGACTAAAGATGCAATAAAAGCGAAATAAGGTCAAAAAAAACCCCTCTATTGTAGGATAACTAGAACTAAGAAACTTTAGATTGTAAAATTTTACTCAGCTATACCTATTTCAATTTGTTTTGAGTTTAAAAATCTTATTAAACTGAAGCGAATGGAACTCAGGTCACTGACTAGGTATTGCTGTAAGATTTTCTCTAAAACAAGTACTAATACGATGGAAATGTTCCAATTGATGTTAATCAAAGTTGAATATTTGATATATGCAGCAAGAAATAAATATAAGTTAAAAACTCATTTGTTAGTTAGACACGCTCACTATACCGTATCTTCATACAAAATGTACGTAATAAGTACTACTAACTAATACTAAGTACTTTTGCCCCAAAAAATGCTTCTTTTAAGAAGAAAATCCATTACCTTTGTGAGATGGTAAAACTATTTTTGACTTTACATAGAAATCACGCCAGGTTAAAAATTGGAATCTATCACGTTTTACGATAGACGCTCGGACGGATGGATAGCAGAGGCTTAATAAGGATCTACTACCATATGTAAACAAAAAAAGAATCTATTGGCAGCCTACATACCTGTTCTGTATCCAAATATTACGGAACAAGTATGTAGTTAGTCTGTTATATGAGAGGATACCCGTGATGTTAGACCGCCGGCTGGGCCACTGAAGAAAAAGACCGCGTACCACTGACCCACCCGCACGGCGTCGAGAGTTATATTGTAAGGCGGGTCTACTGGGTCTTGCGCCTCTTTTCCTGTCGCCCCGGACGGTTTAGCGGGGTTTGACGTACCGTAGCCCGCCGCCAAAAAAAAGTTAGTCTGTTAAATCACGAATAGTTATGAATATTCAGAAAGGCACGATGTTTTTATTGGGTTAAAATGCGATAATAACATTTGCATTTTTAAAAAAGAAATGATAAGGTTTTCCTTCTTTAGATAAAATTGGATACGTAGATTTAGGTAATCATGACACCTCAGTAGTATTCTCCTGAATGAAAACATAGAGCAAATGTATTGATAAACATATTTCTACACCAAAGCAATAAGGAGTTCTAAATTAAAAAAAAATAATTAAATTTATCATCTAGAAAAGTTACAAATTAATAAAATAATTACTGCCTTCCACCTGTCTTCCTTTTTGAAATATAGGTAAACAGAAAATATCGCAATAACAGAATGCTAACTGAAAATTAAAACCTATGCCAAGTCTAGTCATCGTAGTGTAGTAGGCTAAATAACCCACCGTATGTGGAGAAGACACGTGTCTGTATAATAACAAAGAAGAAAATATTTTTATGGGGTGCCACGGTAGAGGCAGCAACCGCCCTTAAGAATAATAACTGACTCTTAGAGCAATACCACAATATGTAGACAAGCCTACTCTAATTTCTTAGTAGTGTTGTCCAAACGTAAGACTCTTGCGAATTTCGCAAGTCTTGCAACTCTCACTGTTAGAATAACACAGAGTCACTTGTTTTGATAGAATTAGAAAATCCACATAGAAATAAAAAATCTAACTAAATTAATGAAATTCCATTCATTTAGTGGCACTAACTGTACAACTATCAATAATTAGGTACATAGGTACGACTTAACGTGACTATTTAAAATAATATCAAATTATTTCCCAGTCTACTGGTATTAAGAATACAAAATGAATCCTTTCTTTGCCAAAGGAATCATAAGTTGCTGTATGAGGGAGCACTGCGAGACTCTTGCAGCGAGTCTTGGTTTTGCATTTGGGCAACACTATTTCTCAGTATTTTTTTTCTATGCTCTGATAACGAAAGGTGGCTAGTACTGGGCATTATAAGGCAACAAAATTTTATGTTCGGCAACTGTCAATATTGACATGCATAGATAAGATCGCATAAATATGTACCCTCAAAGTTATTACAGAAAAATAAACTAGAAGAATCGTGCGAATAATGTGCACCATAATTAGAGGATTTATCAGATACGAGACTGTAACCTAGCAACGGTATATTTATACAATATTATCATTCTCACTAATATTATAAATGCGAAAGTAACTCTGTCTGTCTGTCGCTCTTTCACGCCAAAACTACGGAACTGATCTAAATGAAATTTGGTATACTGATAGTCTAGAGCCTGGTAAAGGATATAGGCTACTTTTTATTCCAAAAACGGGTTGTAAAGGGGGATGAAAATTTGTAAGGAAGTATCATCATTTTTAAAGACAGACGCTTGTAACTTAATTTTAGGTTATTGATTAGGTATAAAAAAATGACATTAAAATTTTGTGTTAAAAATAAAAAAAAGGGGATGAAAATCTTTAGTAAAGTAACCTTTTACGCGGGCGAAGCCGCGGGCAGAAGCTAGTATTGTATAAATGCTTTATTAAAGGTTGATTGATGCGAGAGAAGTGTAAATTTGAAACTATATGTGAAAACTATATGTAAACTATATTCAACATCATAATCATCATAAGAAATACCTATCTATATATATAAAAGAAAGTTGTGTTAGTTACAACACTTATAACTCGAGAACGGCTGCACCAATTTTTAAGATTTTTATGTTTTTGAGTTTGTTGTCGTCGGGAATAGGATATAGGATATTAAAATATGATATTAATAAACAAAAAAAAAGAAAATTAAAAACACATCAATTCTAAGCGTCCATTTGTTGATGATGTAACCAATGGCAACTGTCAGCTCACGTCATTACGTGGTCTAATGGTTTGTTAGGAAAATACCGCGAAAAGTTAAAATTATAATTTGGAAAATCCAATAGTGCACGCCTCATAATTTTTATATGATACAGGGTGTAAGGGGACCGCTCCCGAAAACAAAGACAGGTAACCCTACTAGTTCTACTTGTAATGATAGGCTAGAAAAAAAATCGATTAGGATGAAAAAAAAATTTTTTTACACCACGCGAGTTTGTTGAACTCTTGAACATATGATCGTGAGTTTTGAATAGTTTGCGTCTTTTCTCATCTGAGTATAGTTACGTATTTTTATCGAGTTATCGTTACATAGCACTGTCCTGATGCGATGGAATGTGAAAAAAAACTTAAAAATATTTTTGCAAAAAAAAATATTTTTCATCCTGATCGATTTTTTTTCTAGCTTATCATTACAAGTAGGACTAGTAGGGTCACCTGTCTTTGGTCTCAGTAGCGGTCCACTTCCGCCCTGTACAGCATTTAATATTAGGCAATGCTATAATATGCACGATAAATAAAGCGCCTTAATTATTTCATTGCGCAAGATCTGGTAGTAATATTAAATATAATTGCACTTTCGCACTAGATCACTAACCTTATTTTTCAACGCTTATTGCTAACCTTCGTCGTTTCGACTACGCTGTCAAAAAAGTAGGTTTATAAGGTTTTATTTAATAAAATATTTATTTCTTTTACATTATTTTTTTATTATAATTATTTATTAAGAAAAATATAACATTTTTATTTATTTAAATATCATATTTATTACTTAATTAGCCTTTTTACTGAGACCATATTTTTCGCTCCAAATAAAGATATTTGTTTTTTTAAGTGCTTACCTATTAAAAACTAGAACATAATACTTTGAAAAAAAACTCAAATAATCAAAATTAACATATTAAATCATCAAAAAAAATATAACATTTGGGTAAAAAAACTACGAACTAAGACATTTGTGACACACATCAAGTTTGTGTTCGCCACACAATGATTTATTGCACTTGTAGCAACTAGATTTCATCATTCTTTGTTTTGCTGACGGGCATATGGCACAAACTTTTCTTTTTTTTTCGATAGGATGACCTGCAGCTTCTCTTTCTTCAGTCCTTGGCTTTAGCGATGACCATTTGTGCTTATCTTTTCCGCGAAGTATGTTACGCGATGGTATAATAATCAATTCGTTACGCTCCTGTGCCGAAGTGCCAGGTATCTGATCTTCCATCCGGGAGGCTATTGCCTCGAAAACCGGGTGTCCCATAGACACCGTCCGGGTCGGTGCCATTCGTCCCGGTCCGGGTGGCGTAGGTGCTGCCTGGGCGCAGTGCCCGGTGGAGTCGGTCAGGCAACTGGCCGGCTCAGGCAGGCTCCTCGTGGGCTGGAGCTCGGTGCGGGTAACCGTGCTTGAGCACCGGCCTGCGAGGTGCTATAAGTGCATGGCGGTCGGACACACTCGACTGACGTGCACCAATTGCTTCGACTGCGGCGGATTGTGTTTCCGCTGCGGTCAGACCGGGCACGTGGCGGCATCTTGCGCCGCCCCGCCCCACTGCCCCGCGTGTGCGGCGGGCAATAAGCCCACCAAGCACCGCATGGGTTCTGGGGCGTGCAGACCTCCTGCTTCGGCCCCAAAGGGGCGGGGCGGCCTTTCGACCACGGCCGCTCCCGCTCCTAGCGCGGCCCGATCGCCCACTGGCGAGGCGGAGGTGATGGATACGGCCCACTAATGGCTGCAGAATCCATTCACCTCCTGCAGGTCAACACCAACCACTCCGCCGGAGCGCAGGATCTCCTCCTGCAATCCATGGCGGAGTGGTCGATTGGTGCAGCCGTAGTCGCGGAACCGTACGTCGTGCCTGATCGCCCCAATTGGGTGGTCAGCCGAAACGGAACTGCGGCAATCGTCGTCTCAACGCAGCGGCACTTCCCGTCCTTATCCCTTTTGGATAGGGGCGAAGAATTTGTCGCTGCGGAATGGGGAGGGGTCACACTCTACAGCGTTTACCTCTCCCCTAACAGGAGAATGGACGATTTTAGGGCCTCCCTCACTACCTTGGAGGCTTCGATACGGCGACTGGCACCGGGGCTCGTCCTGGTCCTGGGGGACTTCAACGCTAAATCCACGGCATGGGGGTCCCCTATGACGGACGACCGCGGACGGGCGGTCGTTGAGTGGGCGTCTTCACTGGGCCTCTGTGTTGTTAACAGGGGCTCAGTGAACACGTGTGTGCGGCAGCAGGGCGGGTAAATAGTGGACTTGTCGTTCGCTAGCCCCGCTGTCGCGCCACGGGTGAGGCACTGGAGTGTCCTGGAGGAGGCGGAGACCCTGTCGGACCACCGGTACATCCGGATGGAGGTCTCCCCCCGGGAACCCGGTAGGGGTCACAGGGCGGACGGAGCTCCCGCGTTTCCGCGGTGGGCTGTGGGTCGTCTTGATAGGGACCTACTGGCGGAGGCGGCCATCGTTCACACGTGGCTGTCCTCACCGCCCCCAGCGGACGGAGTAGACGCTGAGGCTGTCCGCATCCGCAGTGCGTTAACGCAGATCTGCGATGCGGCCATGCCCAGGGTGCGGCGTCTACCTCCGAGGCAGGGGGTCTACTGGTGGTCCCCAAGACTGGCGGACCTTCGCGCGGCGTGTATCAGTGCCCGAAGGTCCTACACCCGCAGCCGGCGGCGTCACCGCGACGCTGAGCGGGAGGGCCAGCTGTACGAGGCGTACCGCAGTGCGCGTACTGCCTTTCGGCTGGCCATCCGAGCCGCCAAGGATGCGAGTTGGCAGGAGATGTTGGACGGTCTCGACCGTGACCCCTGGGGTCGCCCGTATCGCGCGTCGCTGAACAAGCTTCGCGCGCAGGGCCCCCCTCACCGAGACCCTCCAGCCCGACTTCCTCTGTAGGGTGATCGAGGAGCTATTTCCACGGCAGTCGGGACACACGCCCCCGGTCATGGCTTCGCCAGATCAAGACCGGGAGGCCGACGACGAGAGTGTTCCACCCGTGACGGAGTCGGAAGTGGGGGCGGCAGTGGCGCGGATTCGCTCCGCCACCACGGCCCCCGGCCCAGACGGAATACCAGTCCGGGTGTTGACGTCGCTCCTCGAACACTTCGAGCCTCGCCTCAGGCAACTGTTCAACGCCTGTCTGAGGTCTGGACAGTTCCCTGAGTGCTAGAAGGAGGGGCGGTTGGTTCTCCTGCCAAAGCCGGGACGGCCCCCGGATTTGCTGTCGGCCTACAGGCCCATCGTGCTTCTCGACGATGTGGGTAAGTTGCTGGAGCGTGTCCTCGCTGCCCGCATCGTCCGACACTTGGAGGAGGTGGGGCCCGATCTGTCGGACGCTCAATATGGGTTTAGGAGGGGGCGTTCGACCATCGGGGCCCTGCTACGCCTGAGGCAGACGGCCGCGGAGGCTGTCGCCGGCAAGGGAGTGCTGTTGGCGGTGTCGCCGGACATCGCCAACGTATTCAATAGTCTGCCATTCAGCTGCATCAAGGAGGCGCTCCGGTTCCATGGAGTGCCCCTGTACCTCAGGCGGCTGGTGGCAGACTATTTGGAGGGGCGCAGTATCTTCTGCGCGGGTCCCGCAGGGGACATTGTGCGGACTCCCATGTCGTGCGGTGTTCCACAGGGGTCGGTTCTGGGGCCGACTCTGTGGGACATCGGGTACGACTGGGCGTTGAGAGGGAGTCTCCCCCCCGGGCTGAGCTTGGTGTGCTATGCTGACGACACGCTCGTCACAGCCCGGGGCAGGACACTCGAAGAGGCGGTGAGCCTGGCCACTCTCGGCACCGAGGAGATGGTCAGGCGAATCAAGGCGCTGGGGCTCAGGGTGGCCTTAAATAAGACGGAGGCCCTATTATTCCATGGGCCACGCGTAAGGCTGCCAACCGGCGCCTCGTTAGTCGTCAACTCCATCCTGATCAACATCCAGGCCCATATGAAGTACTTGGGTCTGGTGCTCGACGGGCGATGGTGGTTCCGGGAGCATTTCCGACAGATTGCTCCCCGGCTGGTCGGCGCGGCGTCCGCCCTTTCTCGGCTCATGCCGAATGTGGGCGGACCCAGTTTCGAGGGCCGACGGCTGTATGCGGGGGTCATCCGCTCGATGGCCATGTACGGCGCACCCGTGTGGGCGAGGGCTCTGAACGCCCAGCTCAGGGCGGTTCTGTGGAGGCCACAGCGAGCCATGGCGGTCAGAGCCATTCGCGGGTATCGCACGGTGTCGACAGAGGCGGCGTGCCTATTGGCCGGGACACCCCCGTTGGACCTAGAGGCGGAGATGCTCTCCGACCTCTACCGGCGGGTTACCTCAGTGCGCGAGGAGGGTGGCTCCCCATCGTTGAGCGAGATAGCCACCTGGCGCGAGGACGCCTATGGAGAGGCCTAGACACGGTATCGTGACCATCGAAGCCTTCCGGCCCGTATTGATGAAATGGATGGAGCGGCGGCACGGGGTCCTCACCTTCCGACTGGTGCAGGTGTTGACGGGGCACGGGTGCTTCGGGAAATACCTGCACACGGTCGTGCACAGGGAGTGGACTCCGGGCTGCCATCATTGCAGTAGTGACGAGGACACGGCGCAACATACGCTCGAGGAATGCTCGGGCTGGGACGGGCAGCGCCGCGACCTCGTCGCTATTATCGGTGCCGACCTGTCACTGCCGGCTGTCGCGAGGGCGATGGTCGACAGCGTCAGGAATTGGGACGCGGTCGCCGCCTTCTGCGAGGCTGTCATCTCGCGGAAGGAGGCGGCGGAACGAGTCAGGGAGGACTTCCGCGACCCGGGCCGCCGCCAGCGGCCGGGGCGGCGCAGGCGCCAATACCTGCGCCTGATGCCGCCCTAAGCCAGGCCTCGGGTGATCGGACCGGGGAATTGTCCGGTCACCCGACGCGAGGCCACCGCGTGAGGGCGACGCCCCGACGGCGAAATCTGTCGGGGCGTCGACGAGAGGAACCCGCGAGGGTAAACCGCCGAGCGGACCACCGAAGACAAAGATCGGGTACCGGTGGTCCGCTCGCACGGCGAAGAGAGAGGATTTTACGGTGGGTCTATGGGATCACGCGCCGCCTTCTCCGTCACCCCGGACCGATTTGGCGGGGCGAACGCACCCATAGCCCATCAATAAAAAAAATTAAAAAAAAAAAAAAAGGTATCTGATCTTCAATTGATGGAGATGCATGCAGAATCGTATCTAAAATAAAAAAAAATAATATACATCACCTTTTTGCTGTAAAAACTAAAAAATAAACTTAAAATATTACAAAATATAGAGAAACACCATAGTACAAAATATAACGTTAACACTAACCTTCGTCCATGCGACGAGCCATGGTCGCTGGTCCGGCGCTCACAGGCCTCCTGCACAAGAAACACTACTGTCTGTCGAGGGGGCAAAGGGTCAACTGAGATTACACGGGAGCTGAAATAGGTGCGATCACGCACTCAAAATTTACGGCAGTTTTTTCGAATTCGCGTCGTCGATTCGACGAAGCTTAGTGTTCTAGGGTTAAAAAAAACAAAAAATTATGCGTGCGTATAAAGTACGTACACATATCAGAAGTGACACTTTGGTTAACAACTCTCTCTAACTCTCCCTCTCCCTCTCCCTCTCCCTCTCGCTCTTCCTCTCCCTCTTTCTCTCCCTCTCCATCTCCCTCTCCCTTTATCTCTCTCTCCCTCTCTCTCTTCCCTCTCTCTCTCTCTCCCTCTCTGCCTTTTTTTTATTGCTTATGGTGGCAAGCGAGCAAGCAGCACACCTGATGGTAAGTGTCACAGCTGCCCAAGGACCTTTGCTATACCAAGGGTATAACTAGGCCGCTGCCTACCATTACCATCCCCAAACCCACTCACTTGGGCTACTGGCTCTCTCGCTCACCGAACGAAGCGCAATAGCACATTGCCATTACTCAGACGTCGATCTTGTGCGAGAGTGTGGTACTACCCCGGATGGACCGGCCCGCGGCTCCAGACAGAGAACTGTCAACAGCGTGGTCCTACCACTATTAAGAAAATGTCTGGAAATTTAAAATAAAATACAAACGCAATAGAAACCGTAAAAATAGTTTTATTTACGTATAGATTAACAATGCTAATACCATATCTATGATACTTCTGATGCCGATTATATATTTGCTAAATTATTACATATGAGAATTGGAAAGATAGAACATGGAAGTGGAGGTGCATGTTAGTATGCTGATAAGGGGTCAACGACCGTGTGGCCTATCGGTCATGCACTCAACGTCTCAACGTAACGAATGTGTACAACATACATACATTTACCGCGAACATATAAGTACTAATTGAAATTTAGTTCTCGGCTGGTAATCTGAATATTTGACAATAATAATATTCCTTTAATAGGATATAGGTATGAACTACAATTTGTTACCAACAGTCACATTTCCTATGGCAATCATTAAAACAGCTTAATGCGCACACGGTAGTATTCTCGTGATTAACTGAAAATCTGTAACTGGATAAGTCATCTCATCTATCAAGCAGTGTAAATATGGCATAACACCGATTAGGGAAACGTTATATCCAAAGTAGTTAGTAGTTAGCTCTGCGTGTGGTGACGAAGTAAGAATACTATCCATCCCCTATCTTTCGAACGAATAAGGGATATAAGGTGTCTATGACATCTACGCAACAGACGAAAATCTCCAAATAAATTGATATACGAATCCGTTTAGCTAGCGTGGTTGAATGGTAATGGTACAGCATCATTTTGAATGGCATTCCCGTGAGGAGGCCTCTGTTCAACAGTTGCTGTCTACAAGCTTATGAATAGATCGAAGGCCTTAACAAAATTACATAATCTTTAATAGACACATGCAAGTAAATGTGTACTAATTTTAACGAGACCGCCGAGTTGGCACCTCACACAGGACAGACATCAATTAAAACCTTAATTATGTTGATAAGATACTGACTTAAATAATGAAATAATCTAAAAAATTACCTTATTTAAAAAAACTAAACTTTTAATTTTAAATTAATTTCTCTTCAATGACTCATTTTACGCAACAAAAGAAATAAACAAAGAAATTTAAATTTGGAACAAAATGTGTTAGGAAATGAGGAAACAACAATGAAACAAATGCTTAACGTGTGGTCGGCAGAATACATTCTATGAACAATAACAGCTATTTTTAAATCTATAAAGCGAGATCTCGTTACGAAAAAGCATGGCTTAAAATGGAACCAAATAAACCTGTGCGGCGAACTCTTTCTTCTTTTGTTTCTTAGCCGTCAGTAATCTGTAGATATTTCAAACAAACAAATTGAAATAGTAATGAATGCAATTCAGTATACATGTGTTTGCTATGGTGTTCTTTTTGTTTTTTTTTAGACATCACCCTGCACTTAGGAAATAATCTTTGTATTGCGAAGGTCTTTACAAACATATAACAAATGTAGACAAATTACAGAACAACACTATGTGAATCTCACAAAGTATTGTCCTGCGTAGGAATCGAGCCCTCGGCACTGGCACGAAAGACCGGTATCTTAACCACTACGCCATTTGTGCACTCAAATAGTGATTTATTATTTAAATCATTCATTATAGTTCAGAGAAGTACTACCATATCATTCAACCATCCATCCGTCAGCTTATTGACGGTTATTTTTAGATATAGGCCATTCCAAGAGAATGCTACGTAGAAAGGTACTCATCATAGCTCATATATGCCCCACTGTTGGGCTCAAGCCTCCTCCACATTAGCATGGAAATAGATCTACTACACCACGCTGGTCAGACGTGTTGGTTTAGGGTTTCGTTTCGAGCTAGATATTATATGCATTTTACATTTTGAGTCGTCTCTTACGATCACCCACGGGTAAGCTAGGGGGTGGTGAATTGTATTCTTACTCCGTCACCACACGGATAAGTCTCTTCATATCAATATGAGTTAATTTAAACTTGGTTAACTGAGGCAATTTTGCATTTACTTTTATATCTAGATGCTGCGAATTATTAGACCAGAACATACTCCGAAATCCTGGAACAAGCCTTATTATAGATAATTACCCTGAATTTATTCTAGTTACTTGGAGTCGACGCAATATGTCTGTCTCTTTCATTGTACACATTGATAAAGTTATTGTATTCTTAGTTATGTCATCATCATCATCATCTCAGCTCATATACGTCCCACTGTTGAGCTCGAGCCTCCTCCATAATGGAAGGGAAATTGAACTATACCACGCTGGTCAGACGTGTTGGTATAGCGTTTTGTTTCGAGTTTTCCTTCTCTTGCATTGATATTATATGCGTTTTATATCCCTTAGTCGTCTCTTACGATCACGCACAGGTAAGATAGGGGTACCCTCTAATTGTGTGAATTGTATTCTTACACCGTCACCACACAGAAAAGTTAGTTATGTATTATTAGTTATTCTTTACGATAGCCACGAGTACCTAATGTAACTGTTGGTAGTATTCGCGGCTGCCACCACGCAAGAATATCCACATTTCATTACTTCCGCTTAACATAAATGAGTCAATTATCATCTACACCCTACTCAACGATGTCACTAACATTGGTGCAGTTAGTTTTAAACTTGGAGAATTACTTTTATGGGAGACTGGAGTAGTAATTTTATACAGATAAGTAGAAGCGGTGAAATTCTGATTTACACGATGTTTCAAATTTGGTATGTAATTAAAAGTAACGTATGCGTAATCAGAAATTATTATTAAATGCATATACATATCTAGAAAAGGCAATCAATTGCTTTAATCATATTTCATTACATTGCGCAATCAAGAAATAATGATTGCGTTAAAAAGAGCATACGTTAAAAAATACAAAGTTGTAAATTATTTATAAAAATTCTTTAAATCAGTTCAGTTTTAGTTATATAACTAAAACTACTAAAAATTACAACTAAAATTCTTTAAATTAATACCACTTTAATAACTATCCAAATGCAGTTTAGAGACATTCATGAAGGCATAAGGAACGTGTCCCATATTATATACAGCAGTGTTTCCCAAACATTGTTTGCCATGGCTTGGTAATTTTCACACTGCCCCTTCGTGACCAACTAAAATCCGATCTGGTTCCGTTAGGTAAAATAATACATATTTATTAATAGTAAAAAGGTTTTATTAATACTACATATTTTGGTATTTTTACTTTTTTTTAATGACGGTTAGTCATTAAATTTTGGAGCTGCTGTTTATTTTTTATCAAAGAATCCAAGTTCAAAACAAGGCGGGCATCTTGCGACCCGGTATTTTATTTTAATGGCCCGTTACCAAGTCTTGACCCGCGGCTAATGGGAAACGCTGATGATCTACAGAATTAAACACTACAGAAATTCATACATTTTTAATAACTTCGTAAGTAAAATGGGTCTAAGTGAACATAAAGTATTAATTTTTAAATTTTATTTTATTTAACAACAGATCTCAGCAAATGGCTTTCCTTTTTCGTATCAAACCAAACCCTTTGGATACGGAACCCTAATATTGCTTTTTCCAGTATAATTGATAGTATTCATAATCAACAGTCGTAATATATTTAAATATATTCACGGCATTAGTTATATTTTCTTTTACGGTGAGATATTTTTCTTCCTTGAATGCATTCAATGAATTTATTTATAGACTTATAGTAGGTATATGTTTAATGACAAACAATATTGTATTATCAACCTTTCCTTTATCGCCGGTATCGTAAAAGATTACTAAAGTGTTGAAAACAAAAAAATCCAGACTTTAATAATACGTCTAATCAGCATGGCATACTATGCAATTTGCCGTCTTATTAGAGAAGGTCTGCCAAATGATGGTACGTAGGTATATGGGTGGAGAGCAATCCATTCAGTCAGTTAATGAGCTTCACTGGTCAGAGCTAGTCTTTTCATGACAAACTGTCACCAGTTCTGTTGTTGTTATCAAATTATAATGATAATAGTGAGAGCCGCTGCGCCAAGCAAACAACTTTACTCGTACGAGACGGCCCCACACTCTCGTTTTCAACGTCCTTAAAAATTTGGTCCGTAAAGATTTGCAACCTCTGCATCCAAAACCTACGAAGATGAGTAGGCAAATATTACATATTATAGACATATGTGTAAAATTTCTCGAAATTAATTAAAAGTGTTGTCTTGGAGAGCACAGATCACACATTTATATCAATTGACGAAAGGTACCAGTATTATTAAACATATTATTGAGCGACGATAGTCTCAGAATATAGCTTATTATTACTACTGTAAAACCCTGAGCTAGTTCGTTAGATTAGAGAGTAAGAATAGTCACTTCTCTTGCTTGTGGATGTCGTAAAAACAACTAAAGAAAGCTGAGTTATTCTTTTAATCTGCTAGAGAAGGAAATCTAAACACAAACGCCTATATCAAATTGGTTGACTAACAGGATATAATACGTCAATTCCTCTTCTATTGTAGAGGAAGCTCGTACTCAATGGTAAAATGTATGTATGTATATAAGTTGAAGAAAAGTATTCATATCCCAAAAGAACACCAATAAAGTCACAGCCATTTCATGTAAAGTCTGGTATTCTAAGATAGTAGTTATTTAATTAAAAATTGATATTTCTTTTGAAACCCATTGATCTGAAAAGCGAGTGTATTTCGTCTTTTTTATTTTGCTCTTGGTGGCAAATGAACAAGTAGCACACTTGATGGTAAGTATTACTGCCGGCCATGGACCTTTGCAATACCAAGGGTATAGCTAGGCGCACTGCCTACCAATGAAAATCCCAAACTCAACCGAATAGTTGAACGGGTTGAGAGCCCTCAGCGCTCACCCACAGTCCGGGTAAAGTTGTCATAGCCATCTGAGGCTAACAATTAAGTCACACAAAAAAAAAAAAAAAAAACCGAATAGTTGAGCTGCCGTCTCTCTCGCTCACTGAACGAAGCACAGCAGCACATAGCCACAGCTCATACGTCAATTTTCTGCAAAAGTGTAGTATTACCCCAGACGACTCTTCTTATCCTTGTTAGACGGATATAGGTAACTTTCAGGCTTTATTAATTATTTTCATCGGTATTTAAATATTTTTTTTTTATAAAAGAGCGAGAGACGTGTTCACGTTGCTGTATAAACTACTGTATTATATCAC
Source organism: Lymantria monacha (assembly GCA_905163515.2). NCBI lineage: Eukaryota > Metazoa > Arthropoda > Insecta > Lepidoptera > Erebidae > Lymantria > Lymantria monacha. The sequence goes on along the minus strand of LR991094.1, from coordinate 16,762,478 downwards.
ATCATCCATTGAGTTGGGCCATCAATGCCGATATTTTGATTTTAGCAGTGAAATGATCTTACTATGAATCTCCGAATGCTTTACGAAACAAACAATGTTATAAATATGATAACAAATCGCATATTCAAATTAACCTTATACCTACCAACTTGTTTTGATATAGATCAATTTATTTATATGTATATCGTCATTTTATAATGATAATATATGTGTAACGTATGCTTTCACGTAAGATATTACTTATCGGAAAATACGCGACAAAAACTCATTAAAGTATAATGCTCATTCACCAATAACATCTAATCAAATCATTTATGTAGTAGTTTTAGTATTAGGTAGGTATCGCTAAAGACCGTTACGGGATATAACACGCAGAGAGACTCTATGCAAGAGAATGAAAACTCGAAATAAAACTCGTATTACTAGGTATACCACCTTCAGAGAGACCTTTTTTTTTATTTTTTTTTTTATTGGTGGACTATGGATGCATCTCGCTCCGCCAAATCGGTCCGGGGTGACGGAAAGGCGGTGCGTGACCCCATAGACCCACCGTAAAACTCCTCTCTCTTCGCCGTGCGAGCGGACCACCGGTACCCGATCTTTGTCTTCGGTGGTCACCTTCAGAGAGACCTACTGGTTTCTCTGAAAGTATTAGGTCGCCTTTTCTTTCCTGCATTTTAAAATAATAATAGATTTCTGCCATGTGTCGCAATCTTTCCGGTGGCCCGCTCGCTCGGCGAAGAGGGGCTCATTGCGGGGTGGGTCTATGGGTCGCGCACCGACTTTTCTGACTAGACCATGGCTCGCCGCAAAAAAAAATGTATCGCAATCTATTACACCGTCATATCTACAAAGGTTACCCTTTGCATGCATGCAACTATTGATCAATTGATTTTAAAAGTGTGAAGTGATAATTTAAGAATACACAAGAATACAACATTCGCTATTACTCTCGGAGTTTTAGCGGGAAAGGAAAAGTGTCAAGTGTTGCTCTTGTATAAAATTTAATATCTTAGTGTTTTAACGTGTTATATTAAATAATTTTGATGGCATTTTATGTAATATGATGCGCAGGTAGTACTGAGGTGTAGTGAATATGATATAAAAGTGCCTTACATACGTTTTCGTTTTCCACTAAAATTCCCAAAAGATACCTTTACCAGTGTGGCCATAACACTGTTGAAGGCGATGGTTTGACGTACCGACGGACAATGACTTTAAATGAAGAATTTATTAACAAAGATTTGGCTTAAAGGTCTTAACCAAGCCTTAAACTGCACAAAAAAAAATACACAAGAATACAACATTCTCTACTACTCTCCGTGGAAATCGTAAAAATATACTAAGGGATCACCGGGAAATACTCAACACTCTTCTGGGATACTTACTTATAAAATCAACTGTAATTGTCAACCTGATTGTCAAGCGTGCTAATTACATCATTATCTCCTCTGTAGGAATATATTTATAGGCTAGGTAGGGATGAATGTATGAAATAAAGATTGGCCTAAAATGTAGCTTGTATTTTAGTTGTAATACTGTATATTGGAATTAGTACATACGAGTACACTCGCTCATTGTAGGAAATTACATAAAGTGCGGTTTGCCGTCTAAAATAGCATTTTCCTTTACTCCAACATGTTGTGTTAAAAAAAAAGAACTTAACATTATATATGTAGTTTTTTTTTTTTTTTTGTTTAAATTATCGTATAAATTGTTTATAGTAACCAATAATTGGGAGAAGATGACGGCCAATCATATGACAAAAAAACTAAAACGTTGTGTATTGATGTCTTCCGACTTATAGACCAACCCTTGGCATTAAATAACGATCTACTCATTAATATGATGTTATGAAGTCGAACAAGAAACGTGAGAAAAGGTTATTTTATGTAAGGAATTTTAATCTATCGTAATTTATTTTACTAATAAATAAACTTTTGTTAGGAATGATACTTTGAAAATAATATAATCATACAGTTCAACGAATAATAGTAGCAATAATTATTTTTATACAAAGGTGAGTTGAATAAACTGGGTAATTGTTATCAATGTTAATTAATAGTGTATGTAGCTGCTAATATAAGCCCCTTTTTGAGTATTATATCCTGGTAATAATATTTTGTAATTTTTAGTAGCATTATTTTTATTTAATTGTTGAATACTATCTTACAAATATACACAAATTTCCTATATACAAAAATTTCAATGTTTGTATATTTTAATATCAAATAATTGCCATAAAAGTCTTTGATCAAAATCCTTAATTTATCAGCCGCTTTCATTTTTACATAAAGTTATTAAAAAATTTAAACTTGTTTGTGTTGGATATATTGCTATGCTATGCATTACGTGTATAAAGCACACCCGCACATTGCCAGACATGTGGCACACAAACTTTATTATTAATAATATCTGCCAGTTCGCTAAAAGTATATATAGCGTATGTTAGACATAATTTAAAACGTTCAAGCTCAATCATGATTGTTCCCCAAAGCGAACATTTTTAGGATCAGTATATTTTGAGCTAATGAATTTTATCGTATACCACATTCATGCTTTGTTAACGAAGTACAATTAACATTGCATTTCATCGACAAAGCTGCAATGACAGCGCTCTTTTCACATACTACGTAATATAATTTTACGGCAAATTTGCATCAGAATATGATTAAAGAAACATCCATGACGTGTCGTATATATTTTATAGATAATTTGCAGCAAATACTTTATCTTAAGTACAAGATATTTATATCCATATGAAGACAATGCGCTTACAAATTGTTTGTTTAGGATGATAAGATTACGACTATCTAATTACTTTTTTGTTGTCATTATGAGTGATAACATCTTGCATGTAAGCTAAAGATGGAACGATAACATCGTTTTTTAAGTATTGAAACCTTTATGTATATCTAGTGATAACAATGCGACGTATTAACTGATATTAAAATATTAATGAAAATTCATCTACTTTCTTCTATACATTTTTTTTAGAACGTTGGCAATTTGAATAGTCATGGTATTATAGTAGAAATGAGTAATTATCACATCGACGTCCCTACTACGGTAGGGGGTATCGGTTACGAATACCAACTCTTACTTTGCTTGTGGATGTCGTAAAAGATGCCTATTCCATACATACATACATATCATCACGCCATATCCCTTGCAGGGTAGGCAGAGAGTACAGAGTGCCAGAGAACTCTATCTTTGCACACTTCACTCGCTTCATCAACATTCATAATTCTCTTCATACACGCTTGCCGGTTTCGGAGACTCTTGACTCCACCTTCCTTCAGTACATGACCGATCTGGTCCTTCCACTTTCGCATTGTACATCTTCTTAACCAGACGTTCGTTCGGCATTCTTTCCACATGCCCGAACCATCGGAGCATTCCCTTTCGCATCTTTACACCAATACTCTCTTTCATACCTACTCGCTCTCTTACGTCGTCGTTACGAATGCGGTCGGTCAGCCTAACTCCACAGATTTTCCGAAGAGATCGCATTTCGACCGCATTAATTTTACTTTCATACTCTTTTCTGCATACCCAACTCTCGCTTCCATACAGTAATGTTGGGACAAGCACTGCGTTATGTATTGCTACACGTGCCTTCTGGCTGAGGTGGTGGCTGCCGAGAAGTTGCCCCAACGCTCCGTTCACTTTATTTCCCGCATTCACAATTCGCTCTATATCAGTGGTGTACCGTCCATCTCGGCTAAATCCACATCCAAGATATACAAATTCATCCACTTGCTCTAGTACATCATTACCTATTGTTACTCTTACATCCTATTAATTAACTTAACGTAACCCAAGATTTGGATACAGCAATTGCTAGCTTATGCGTCTATACGTACTAGTGATAGAGCGTTGACAGTTTTGTATCTACAGCCGCGGCTAGTATCACACTTGCAGAAAATCGACGTCTGAACAGTGGCAACGTGGTGTTGTGTTTCGTTCGGTGAGCGAGAGAGCCAGAAGCCCCTTTTTTCTGAGCGGATTTTGATTGATAGGCAGCGGCCTAGCTGCAACCTTGGTGTAACATAAGTCCATGGGCGGCAATAACACCATCAGGTGTGCTGCTTGTTGGTTTACCATCATAAGCATTAAAAAAATATATTATAATTGATTGAATTAGGCGATACATGGCGGCAATCCATTATTATTATAAAATGGAGTAGAGGAAGGAAGATCCTCCACTTTCCCACGGTTAATTAATATACCGTACACCTCAGCGCGAAATTAGCACATTTGAAGCCGAACCGTCCTGAGGATGCCTCGTTTAGAGGCGAAACACGTCGAATCTTTATTGGAAGTTCTGCGGCAAATTGCAAGTAGAAGTTCTGGAGGCGGTGCTCATCACAGGAGTAAGATTTCCTTATATCCTATTCCACGTTGATCCCATCCCGTATTCCTTACTTTCATGCGGTGTACAGTATATTGATTAACCGTGGGAAAGTTGTGGGTCTTCCTTCCTCTCCTCCATTTTATAATAAAAAAATATATTATTATACTGGACTGGGAAGTACCGATAAATGTAATATCTCACGATTTTAACATTGTATTCGTTATATGAGTTATGATATGTGCTAACCACCACCTATGTCTGCCACCTCTATCTGTTAAATACATAATTTAATAAAAATAATCTAATCTTTAAATATCTAAGTAAATGGGCTTTACTTGTTTGTTGCGTTATATTTAATCTAAAAACAAGCTAGTGCTCGAAAACATTCCACTAATTTAATTTCGAGTATTCCTTCTCTTAGATAGACAATATTAGCTTTTAGGTACTTTAGCTTCTTCTTTAGTTGAAACAAAGGCGTAGATATAGATGTTTAGGGACGCGGTCGCATCCTTCTGCGAGGCAGTAGTCTCGCGGAAGGAGGCGGCGGAGCGCGTGCGCGAGGAGCGTCTCCTCGACGACGCGAGCCGCCGCCGGCGACTGGGGCGGCGCAGGCGCGATTACTTGCGCCTGATGCCGCCCTAGCCGAGGCCGCGGGTGACTGGATCGGGGAATTAGTCCGTCACCCGCCGAGAGGCCGACCGCGTGAGGAAAGACCGACATCCTACCCGAGGGGTGGACGTCAGTCGAGGAGAGGGTACTCCTCAGGGGTATTCCGTCGGGCCAACCACTGACGTCAAGTCACTCTGCTCCGGTGGTTGGCCCAACGACGAAGGCGACGTCACGGGTGGGTTACGGGTGCGCGTGCTTACGCCCCTCTGTCACCCCGGACGGAGTGGTGCGAGGAGTGTGCCGACCGTAACCCACCCCCCAAAAAAAAAAAAGATATAGATGTTTTAAAGACAACATCCTAGAGATTAAACAAACATATTAATATATATAAGTAACATCCAGACTCAAAACAACTATGTAACATATTTGTGGATCTCTGAAAATACGGTAATCGATCCTATAACAGTCGCCACCACTTCATCACCTGTAAAGATTTTTTTATGCATTAAGATTCTTATATCACTGTAAATTTCACAAGCACATAATTAATGGACATTTGCATCGCATAAAGAATTAGCAAGTGTGAAAATTGAACCTACGACATTAAACATGGTAACATTGCGACTTACGTACCCCATACAGGGGACAAATATAACGTCAGCTGGACTCCTTAACATTTTTTTTGGACTTTTATTATGTAGCCACAATCTTTGAAAAAGTCGTGTGCAAAGAATAGCGCGAAGGCCTATAGAATGCTGTATTTGAGTAAGCCACCGATTTCTGGAATACAGTGGCCCGCCCAGCTGAACTCTGCCTTTAGAGCACTTTCGACATGGTCAGCATGACGACGTGTATCCACAATCTGTCACGATACAAAACATGTGTGTTATTACCAAACGTTTTCATCATAAGATAATAATACGTTATCTAAAGATTCAATGAACTCTGATAGCGCACACATGGGCAAGACATGTGTTAATACATGGTAAATATTGTTTGTTTATTTACGAATATTTACAGGGTCGTTTTGTTGACTTCACATGCAATTTTTTTTTAAGTCCTAATTGTTTTACGTTTGTGAATATCGTCCCCAAGTTTGCATTCTTTTGTTACTTAAGCTTTTTTTTAAATTTCCTTTTTTACGGATGTTTGTTTTTACGTTAAATAGTTTTGGGGGATATCATACATACATACATATCATCACGCCATATCCCTTGCAGGGTAGGCAGAGGGAACAGACTGCCAGAGAACTCTATCTCTGCATACTTCACTCGCTTCCTCAACATTCATAATTCTCTTCATACATGCTCGCCGGTTTCGGAGACTCTTGACTCCACCTTCCTTCAGGGTTTCAGTTTGGAGGATATCCATCCATTTATACCTCAACTCATCCATGTCAACTGCCAGACAAATAACTTTACAACAAGGAATAATAGTACTTATATTTACCATGCTTAAAACACTGGTTGCCACGGTTGACGTTATCTTTTAACGATGGCCACAAAAGTTAAGAGGTAAGTACTCTATGCTATTTATTCTGTCACACAAAAAATACAGTAATGTCAAAATTCCAGTCTGATCCCGGTGCACACGATACATCTCAAATGTGGTAACTGGTCAGACGGTGTGTTATGGAGTTTTATACTAAATAATCTGGATTCGCAATTTCATTTTAAATTGTTAATCCAGATCTTATATTATTATCCAGATATTATTTCTCAAAAGTGATTTAGCATTATGAAATATCTATCATAATACTGCACCAATTTTAAAGTTTGGTGTGATTCATTGTGAAGATTATTTGGAATTCTAATAAAAAAAAACATATACATCATTCTCCTACTCCTAATCCATACAATATGTACTCTTCTTTCATAGTACAAATTGTAAAAGTTATTGGCAATAGTTTTATGATCGGGCGCCTGCCAGACGTCAACCCTCCTTGGGAATGTAATTGCTGACCAAACGGTATCAGATGGAGTTGGCCCAGGTCGTTGTAAAACTGTTAGTGATCTTTTACGATATCCACGAGCAAAGTAAGCGTTGGAAGTATATGTAGTCGCTACCACACAGCAAAAAAAAAATATACGTTACCAAATTAATGTTTTCATTACAAAAATCGGTTGATTCTCTCGCGTAGACGTAGGTTATGTTTATCAAAATGTATAATTATGACGTTGCTAGTTTACGGTTATTTACACATTATATTTTCTCTACTAATAGTTCGAAGTATTCGGTCGAGTCTTCTAACTATTTTGCCAAAAAAATACATTTTGCAAACGAGATTGGTCATAACGAACATTTTCGTTATAGTTAATGCAATGTTACCCGCCGCTAAATTTTCCTAGAAATATTACTGATTCATACAAAACGAATGAATAATGAATGGGGTTTTATTTAAATGTGTCGAATATTGAGGACTTATAAGCCTAAGGTTGAGTTTTATCTAAAGATAGACGAGCGGTGAGCAAGGTCAAAACTAAGATCATACCCAAGACCATTACACCATATTTGTGGTTATCTAAAATCATATGTAAAATGTAACAAAGCGTTGTTTTGAGTCTGGGTGTAATTTTTGTCCTTTATATCCTATATCTGCAAGGTCCCCGGCGAGGCTATTATTTAGTGCAGATGTATTTAAAAAAATATGTAATTAGATGTGCGGTTATTTCTACAAAAAAGAAGAATTGGGATCGTTTTTCCAGGTATTTTATAACGCCATACTTCTCTGCATAACTACATTGACTACTTATGGAAACCTATCTCAATGTTTTAGGGTTAAGTTTCTATTGGATAGATGTTTCAGTTTATTCTTTAGCTTATCGACTAGACATAGAGACAGACCTCCTTAATGGGTGCCCTTTTTTTCTTTTTGGCGTTGGGTTACGGTCGGCACACTCTTCGCACCACTCCATACGGGGCGACAGAGGGGTACACGCACACCCGTAACCCACCCGTGGCATGTGGCACGTTGCCTAGTCACTCTTCGCGCGCGCGCAGAGTGACTTGACGTCAGTGGTCAATGTGTGGACTACTATAATCGTCAACTTTTTTAAACGGGTTAGCAATTATATTAGGTGATATAAGTTTTTCAAAAGAATCGTAATATTAGTTGGGTTTATTTTTACAGATTCTATCGCGTTTGTATATGATTTTTAATTAATTTCCCGACTTTTCGCACACTTTACAGTGTTCATGGTCACGGGAAGACTAAGATGGAGAAGGACGTGAGACGTCCAAGAAGTCATCATCATCATCCTACTCTTATCCCAACTACTTGGGGTTGATGAAATTTATACATTTCGTTCATCGTACATATTGTAAAAGTTTTGGCAATAGTTTTATGACCGGCCATCTGTTTGACGTCAAGTCTGTTTTTGTTTTTTTTTTACCCTGGCCGGGTAAACTGGGGACGTCGATACTGTTTGAGAATATAATTGTAACCAAACGGCATCAGATGTATTTGGCATTTTGGCCCATGTAAAGCTCTTAGTCGTCTTTTACGACACCCACGAGCATAATAAGTGTAGGTAGTATTCGTTCCCGCGACTACGCAATAAAAAAATTAAAAATATTACGTGTGACTAATCTTTTTTCTTACTAGATTTTTCTTTTTTGTTCTCAGTTAGCACTCTGCTGAGCATCCAGGTTGTAGAAGGGTGATATGTGTTTCCACAAAACCCTTTGTGGCAGCTCTCCGCCTCTAGAGCCGTCTACTAGCCATACATACATATATATTATCACGCCATATCCCTTGCAGGGTAGGCAGAGAGAACAGAGTGCCAGAAAACACTATCCTTGCATACTTCACTCGCTTCCTCAACATTTATAATTCTTTTCATACACGCTCGCCGGTTTCGGCGACTCTTGACTCCACCTTCCATTAGTACGTGACCAATCTGGTCTAGGTAAGTTAGTCTCGGTCTCCCCCGGTACCTACATTCTTCCACTTTCGCATTGTATATGTTCTTAACCAAACGTTCGTTCGGCATTCATTCCACATGTCCGAATTTCGCATCTTTACACCAATACTCTCTTTCTACTAGCCATGATTATTAAAATTCTGACTGCACGTATGGCGCAGTGGTTAAGACATGGGCCTACTACTATATCAGATATCGTGAGTTCAATTTCAACACAGGACAATTCTTTGGTCAACCTACAAAGTTATTTTGAATCTGGAAATAATTTACGTCCGTTAAATTATATGTTTGTAAAGTATCTCACAATACAAGGATTATTGCCTTAGTGTTATTAAAAAAAAGTGTGTGTGTCAGCTCCGAGGCACGACTGGAGTTTACTCCTTAATAGACTACAAGCCCTTGGAAAAAAAAATAACCTGTGAAATGAACCAACGTGAATAACGCTTAGAAGGCTGTTACTATATCATAAAATAACTCTGTGCGCTATGCCGTCATTTCTGAGTGGTACAGGTGAGTACGTGAGTAAATGGAATTTCTCAAGTACAAGTGCGGAATTACGACCAATATAAATGTACGACTTTTTATAGCTTATAGATGATTAAAAATAAATGTCGAAAAACCTAGTGCCGTACTAAAGTGGTGGTGCCGGAAGTTAGTGCAAATTTTTAATTCACCGGTAATTGTAGAAGCAATATAGGTCATTTATTACTGTACGCCATTTGTGTAATTCTTTTTGTATACATATACAGATACTTTACCCATGAAGCCGTACATATTTTCAGCGCAGGGGTCGAAAGCCAAGGGTCGCAACTCTTACCTACTGATTAGCATATAGATGAGGATGATATCGAACAACATAAAATTAAATGATGTTCAGAGTACTTCATGAGTAGATAATATTTACCAGCATGCCGTACATTTTTTGTGGCACACATAGGTGTATGGGGTAAATTACTTCGCTCTGAAAAGAGTGACTTTCCAGTGACTTTTTTCTGTACGGCAATAACATAGGTTTTTAACTCTTTAGAAAATCTTCGATAAAAGATAAATGCCGTAACACTTTTGATAGTCTACTAGTCTGTGAAATGGTAGATGCCACCGCTTGAATCACCTTATTATGACTCACCACTCACAAATTAATGAATAGAAGACGTTTTTGGTATATAATTGTTTCAGAAAGGTTCTTGTTATTTATTTTTATTATGATAGAACAATATAAAGTCTGATTCTCATATTTTGAATTTTATTTTATAGTTAAAGGCATACCTTTAACTGAAATTTAAAAAGATTATCTAAGTTCCAATGAAGTAAAAAGACTAAATCATAGAAAGAAAGGACGTGTCTGCGTAGATTCGTCTTTTCATCGTAGTATAATGAATTTACTCATATGTTTTTTAACTGAAAGAAAGAAAGAAAGAAAAATGATTTATTTCTCCTTCGCAGGGGGACACATAAGTACATAACATAGTTAGTATTAATAGTAGATAACACGAGAGATATGTAAAACACAACACATAAGAGCTAGTGTCCCAACCGCGAGCATGTATAAATATTATGTAAATTTTATTATGTCAAAAATAGCTAAACCTAGAATTATGCATACTAAAATTTAAAACTTTTACCTTCACTTTAGCTCAGCGAATTTTATTTCCAAAAAAAAATATTTTTTTTCTCGGTTTGAAGGTAAAGGTAGATGCGTTCTTTTTCGTTATGCCGGTAGTATAGCAATACCACAAGTTATAACAAGAGCCACGCTACGTCAAACCATGCTTCTAAATTTATTTGTGTCTCATCACGTTTCTGTGTTGCAAACATATAAGAGCCTGCGGACATTACCGATTCATCTGAAAATATGGCAGAAGTTGAAGAAAAATTTAGTTTTATTTGTGAATTCACGGGTGATCCTATTAATAATAAATTAAAAAACTTGTCAAATACAATACTTAATAATTGCATAAACGCAATTGAGCCATTTTTTTGCAGTATTAAAAAACATCAAATTTAAACAAGCATTTGTGAAATTTTTAATCAATGATTGGATGTCACAAGACAGAGTTTCATTGACTAAGCCTACGCATTTTTTTTTATAAATTATGAAATTTATTTGTTATTCTTATAGAAGAGTAGCTGATTCGATCGTAAGAGACGTGTCAGATACCTACATCTCATACAAATAGATCAATATCTGGAGGACCGAGCCTTGCTCGGTATTTTCTTATTAGTGTGTTTTGGAAGATATATTTAATTATAATTAAAACAATGAAAAAATAAATTAAATAGGCAAAAGTACAAAAATAGAAAATAAAAATGTATCGAGCAAAAAGGAGCCAAAATCACGTTTGTCGTATGGGAGAGTACCCCTTAAATATTTATTTTATTTTGTTTTTTAGTATTTGACGTTATAGCGGCAACAGAAACACATCATCTGTGAAAATTTCTGTCTGACTGCTGTCTAACTATCATGGTTCATGAGATACAACCTGGTGATAGACAGATGGACGGACGGACGGACGGCGAAGTCTTAGTTATAGGGTGCCGTTTTACGCTTTTGGTACGGAACCCTGAAGAGGTTGAACTCACATAAAAGCTTGGTACAATGGAAATACTCTTTTAAATTGGAATATCTCAAAAGTCACAATACTGTATTAACACGACATTTGAATGTTTCTAAGCTATAAAGAGGTCACACTTTTAAGACAAGGCGTCATACGAACGTAGAGTTTGAAATTTTAAATTTTTGGACAGCAATTTTCTAAGCCGAATAATTTAATTGAGAGCCATGATAACACATTGCATCGTATAACTGAAATCCATCGCTCATAAGATAAATTACCCATTTTAATTTTACTCTGGCGTGGATATTTTACCGCATAATGATTAGTAAAGAGAGATAGTCATTTTCTATATTTTTTCGTTGTTTAGTCAGGGTTTAATCAACATTTTTGTAAAAATTGAGACGGAAGGGCTATATATAGGTATATTAGGAACAATCAGTAAGATACGATAGGGAGACAAGATGTTAATGCTGATCAGATTGGTCGCAAGACGACATGACCTAACTATGTGCGCTACTATGGTCGTTTCGATTTCTTTATACTATTTACTTGCAAATATTTTAAATAATTCGAAGGGGTCGAATATTAAAATAAACTCACGAATAAGTTAGGGTTTTATACCCCAAGTCCGACAACCAGTCGAGTTCCTGAATGCGATGCGACTCGATTTTCCAACTGAGCTAAATGTCTATTCTTAATGACAGCGTCAAAATTTGAAAATCTTCATATTCTAATAGTTTTAGTACAACGAAAAATTATATTTTTGTTGCCGAAATATACTGACAAAATAATATTTTCTATAAATGAAACCTAGCTAGATCGATTAATCGCCCCCGGAACCCCTTGTATGCTAAATTTCAAGAAAATCGTTGGAGCCGTTTCCGAGATTCAGATTACACACATATATATATATTTATATATATACAAGAATTGCTCGTTTAAAGATATAGTGAGATAATCATAATTTAAATTTATTTATTTTATAGATAAATCTTTCAAAATCTGGAATGCTGAATGCTTTATTATACGTAATGTATCATTTAAAATGTACGGTATTATAATTTTTTATTATTATTTAATATTACAAACAAAATTTATCAAATGCCATACATATCTTTGAAAATATTACTCCTCAAATTACTCCAGGAGCATTTGAAAAATCTTATAAATCTCGGAAATTTCATATCTTTTTTTAACCTAATATTTTTATTTGTATCCATTTATAATGAACGGCTATAAGGTACAACGGTAATATTTAATAACATTATATAAAAAAAAAATTGCCGTACGTAAATCTATGATCTTACAGCAGTAATAACTCGGTAAATTCTGAAATGTAGATAATTATTTATTTACACAAATATTAACAGCAATTTTTGAACGGCATAATTATCAAACATTATTGTCCGTCTTAAATAACATTTTGAACAAGATGCTGTACATTTTACAATGACCTTATGTCATATGGTTGTAGGGGAAGGGATACGACCATTGGCTTTCGACCCCTGCGCTGAAAATATGTACGGCGTTTATGGGTAAAGTATCTGTATATGTATACGAAAAGAATTACACAAATGCCGTACAGTAATGACCTATATTGCTTCTACAATTACCGGTGAATTAAAAATTTGCACTAACTTCCGGCACCACCACTTTAGTACGGCACTAGGTTTTTCGACATTTATTTTTAATCATCTATAAACTATAAAAAAGCCGTACATTAATAATTAGTCGTAATTCCGCACTTGTACTTGAGAAATTCCATTTACTCACGTACTCACCTGTACCACTCAGAAATGACGTCATAGCGCTCAGAGTTATTTTATGATATAGTAACAGCCTTCTAAGCGTTATTCACGTTGGTTCATTTCATAGGTTATTTTTTTTCCAAGGGCTTGTACGTAAGTAACGTATAAGTACGATGATAAAAACAGGCGCAAAAAAAGCTCATTTGACTAAAAATAATATATATATTTTTATTTACATTTTTTAAAACTGTTCAGTGAAGTATTATCTCACGTCAGAAAGTGAAAGGTGCGCAGAATAGGTTGCGCACCAAAAACGTAACGAGGTCATTCGATCACTAGATTTTACTCCTCAAATTTTTCTCATACCGGGTGCCTTATATGAAAATCGATTTTTAAGGAGTAAACCCTAAAAAAATTAAACAGCCAGTTATTACCCATTTCAAGTACCTAATACAACATCTCGATGGTTGCGTATTACAAAATGTACTTATCATTTGCTAATTGTAGTGAAATTGCTCATAATTAGTACGCACATATCGCCATACAATCTGAACGCAATAACATTCTCTATTTCAGAGCTAGGTCAACGCACGCTGTATCGCTCATTTAGCTATAAACAAAGTTTATCGAACGTACACGCACTATAAATACAGGGAACGACATTATATTCACCTTCGCTAACAATATTTAGCATTTTTACAGACATATATTAGATGGACTATACATTCTTCAAAAGTTAAAGCGATTTTAAGATAGAATAAAACAGCTATCAAATATATTTTCTAGATTGATGATTGATTAATGATTTTGATGATTTTTCAGTAAATTGACCAATTTATATGTTTTCAAATTAATATTGTCCATAATGTTTTAAATTGTCATGGCCGGTCGGCTGGTGATCTTCTTGTGTACCTCACACACCGTTGGGCAGAGGCCTTGGAGGGCAAGGGTGAGGCGCTAGCGTTCAGCCTAGATATCGCGAAGGCGTTCGACAGGGTTTGGCACAGGGCCCTTCTATCGAAGCTACCATCATATGGAATCCCCGAGGGACTCTGTAATTGGATCACCAGTTTTTTGGATGGTCGGAGCATAAAAGTAGTCGTCGATGGCTCCTGCTCCGAGACCATGCCCATTAATGCTGGTGTACCACAAGGCTCGGTGCTCTCCCCGACGTTGTTTATTCTGCATATCAATGACATGCTCTCCATAGAGAGTATTCGTTGCTATGCGGATGACAGCACAGGTGACGAGCGATACACCGAGCATCAGAATGTCCCTCGGGCAGGCAGTTCGAATCGTCGGTGATCCCAATCTCACGGACAGACTAGAGTCGCTGGAGCGGCGGAGAGACTTTGGGTCACTCTGTGTACTCTACCGGCTCTTTCACGGGGAGTGCTCTGAGCAACTGTTTGACTTGGTACCACCGTCACCATTTTACCACCGTACCACTCGACACCGTAGCAGGGTTCATTCATTTCACCTGGAAACGATATGGTCCTCGACCGTACGTTTTCAGCGATCATTTCTCCCACGTACATGCAAGATCTGGAATGAACTACCTGCTGCTGTGTTTCCCGAGCGCTATGACATGTCCTTCTTCAAACGAGGTTTAAGAAGAGCTCTTCCTTCACGGTAGGCAGCGGCCTGGCTGTACCCCTGGTGTTGCTGGGTCCATGTGCAACAGCATTACTTACCATCAGGTGTGCTGTTTGCTCGTTTGTCACCGTAGACAATAATAAAAAAAAAAATAAAAAAATTATAAATTCATTTTTATGGACATTTAACTCTTCTAAGTAGTCATTTTGAATGAAACCAGTCAGTAATTTTCGTGTGGTGATCGAATAAAAAATCTAAATTTCACAGAAGATTAAGATTACATCTTAGTCTTCTGTGAAAAGCAGATAACATAACTACAATAAGAGGCACATTATAAATAATAAGAACTTGTAGCAATCCTTTTGACCAACGCGTTATAGAAGGTCTGTTTCCTTTGCATTATGGAAGGGATCAAGCTCAATAGTAGGAACGTATATACGTTCCTACTATTGAGCTTGATCCCTTAATGGCCAATCCAGGCCATATGGCCTGGAAAAAAAAACAGTAACGAGAATAAAAAAAAAACAATAACAAAAATAAAAAGCGTGCCCCAGAGAGTATGTTTGGGTGTGACCATACAGTAAACACACATATTAAATATATTATATTATATTATAAACATATTATATTATTACTTCTTCTCCTACGGTCTACTCTCCCTCCGTCTTACGAATTTTCGATCAGGTCACGTGTCCTGATGCAAGTTTAATATTTTTAACCCATCCCAAAAAAAGTGCACAACGCCACTAAAAAGGTTCACTTTAAAAAAAGGAAATACATCTAATAACATGTTTTATGTAATATTTTATTATTATTCATTAAATTATTATTAAAGTAAAATATTAAAGTAAAATTTATTATTAAAGTTAAATTATTATTCAAGTAGTACATAAGTGTAAGAAAACATAGAAAAACATAAAAATAAATTATCGGTAATAGCAATATTTATAGGTACTTATAATAGTAAGTGTTTATTACATTCACCAACAAAAACATTGATAACCTCCAAATAAAACGTCCAATATCCGACACATCTTATCAAATAATCGCCTGGCTTAGACTATTTATATAAAAATAAGCACTGTTTTATAGTTATAAATAATTATAAGTTAATTTACGATGTCGTCAATTCTATTACTTAATACAAGTAAAATTAGAGAATATATTCCATTTATCAACTTATTACTTTCCGCTTGGTGATGGAGTAAGAATACAACTCGCATCTTACCTGTACGTGATCGTAAGAGACAACTAAAGTATATCAAATGCATAAAACATCTATGTAAGTGAAGGAAAGCTTGAAACAAATGCCTATACCAACGCATCTGACAGCGTGGTAGGTCAATTTCCCGCCCGTTACGGGGGACGCTCGAGCCCTACAGTGGTACATATATGAGCTGAGATGATGATCAGCTTATTAGCATCTATTGGTGGACATAGGCTTATCTACAGCAGATATAATGTCACAATGATCACGCTGAGCATGCTGGATGGTCATTGCAGTTGCTGTATAAGTTTCATGACAGAATGCTTTACCAGATGAGCCTGGTACTGCTTTATAAGAACGCAATCATCTCTAGTTAGAAACTATCTGCAAGTTATTGGATAGACTCTAATGATCCCTGACTGGCCAGATTGTTTTAGTAGATTTTTTTTTATTGCAAACGAGCAAGCAGCACGTTTGATGGTGCGTGTTACTGCCACCCATGGACCTTTGCAATACCAAGGGTATAGCTAGGCCGCTGCCTACCAATATAAATCCCAAATCCACCCAGTTCGGCTTCCGGCTTTCTCGCCACTGAACGATGCGCAACAACACATTGCCATTGCTTAGACGTCGATCTTCTGCGAGATTGCGGTACTATTTACCTCCTTATCTCTCGAGATTATATACTCCACACAATCCTGGTATATATGGATGTCTATTGAGATATAGTAATGTAATCAAATATTTCGAAAGGAATATAAAACATCGTGTAACAGGAGCTTTAATATTTAAGCGTATAATTCATTATTAAGTCAATACTCAAATATCCGAACAAATGGTAAGCACTTGTGTAAATATCCGTATTGTCCTCGTTTTACTTCGTGCCCAACTGGTAATATAATATTGCATTTAAATGACATAAGCAGTATGATATCAGAATTTTATATTTGAAAGATATTTAAAAATTTTAAGTCTTTACTATCACAATCATCTTTTTTTGAAATTGCCATTCGTTAGCACCGTGCCCAAGTTAACTAAATCTTACGACTTCGTAGTTCAATAAAATAAAAGCAAAGACAATAGATGAAGAATATATTATTAAAAATAGCTTCTGATGCTGGTCAGATTTTTAATACGACAGGATATATTTTGCAAAACGTCAAAGCCTTTTTTTAAAAAAAAAAAGACTACCCTGCTCTAAGGAAATAGTCCTTGTATTGCGGGGGACTTAAAAACATGCAATTAACGGATACAAATTACACCCAGACTCAGAACAACACTTTTTGGATCGCACAAAGTGTTGTCCTGTGTAGGAATCGAACGCACAGCACTGGCACGGTCGGTATCTTAACCACCACGCCATCTGTGCAGTCTAGCATTAGTTAAATACTTTTTGTGAAATTGCTGTAGACTTATAATCCTTAGGATACTATTGTTGGGCGAACCTCCGATGTCAAGGAATCGGTATCGATGGCAGACTAAATGATAATTATACTAAATGTTCCGTTTTCTGAGTGTTGACGGAGCAAGAATACTATTCACCACCCCATATCTTACCCGTGGGTGATCGTACGAGACGACTAAGGGACATAAAACGCATATAACATCTATGCGAAAGAAGGAAAACTCGAAACAAAACCCTATACCAACACGTCTGACCAGCGCGGTATAGTAGGTTAATTTCCCTCCCATTACGGAGGATGCCCGAGCCCAACAGTGGGACATTTATGGGCTGTGATGATGATGTTGATACTAAACGTTATTGGTACTTACACCGCTCTTCCAGCAACCTGTATCGTTTGGACTTGGTGTGGCCAGACCATAACCTATCAAAAAAGGGTATTATAAATGTCCTGTATTCAGTAAAACTATTCAAAGACTGATGTTTGAAGTATCCAACGATAGCGACCTTTAGTATTTTCTGATTTGTAACTACAATTGACTAAAGAAACCTAACTTAAATTACTGAAATTTAGCATTTAATATGCTTAATTATTTATAAAACCCGATTACGAAGCGAAATATCAGTAGTCGGGTTTTATAAACCTAACTTACTTTGCAATATTTGGTTACAGGTAGAGCAGAAAAGCTGATCGTCACCGTTTTAAGTATGGTGTGTTCAGTGATTTTGTATCTAGATTACAGGACACTAATTTCTAAATGCCTCCATACCATTTACAACTGGGCTTGGTCTCTTGGAAATCTGTAGGGATTTTTCCTATCCCTATATACATATATGCTACAAATTGCGTTGTTTGCAAAGTTTTAAAGGTATATTTGTAACGATGGACTATTTATAGATAGTGTCTGATTATCTTCTTGAAGTTGAAAAATAAAAGATTGCTTTTGAAAATCTGTGGTCATCCGTCCGCACTAAATATTACATACATACATACATATCATCACGCCATATCCCTTGCAGGGTAGGCAGAGAGAACAGAGTGCCAGAGAACTCTATCTCTGCATACTTCACTCGCTTCCTCAACATTCATAATTCTCTTCATACATGCTCGCCGGTTTCGGAGACTCTTGACTCCACCTTCCTTCAGTACATGACCGATCTGGTCTAGGTAGGTTAGTCTCGGTCTCACTCGGCACTAAATATTCAAGATAACAATGCAATTGGGCTTTAATTTGAAGCGCTTCTATCTCAATCATATCCTTCCTTAATATTTCAATGTTCAGAACGTGACGTCTTACAATTTTATAATTTAGATATTATCTAGTAATTTATAAGTATTGTATTTTAAATTAACGCTTAATTTACGAAAAATATCTAATAATCTTATTTGATAATATCATAAATAAAGTGATATTTTCTTTTCTCATTTGATTGCACGTACTTTACTTATCAAAATGAATTATGTGCAATCAAACGGACAAAACGAAATCTACTAAATCATGCACATAAATTACAAACAAGTGCATACATACATACATACATATCCCTTGCAGGGTAGGCAGACAGAACAGTGTCAGAGAACTCTATCCTTGCATACTTCACTCGCTTCCTCAACATTCATAATTCTCTTCATACACGCTCGCCGGTTTCGGAGACTCTTGACTACATCTTCCTTCAGTACTTGACCAATCTGGTCTAGGTAGGTTAGTCTCGGTCTCCCCCGGTAGCTACATCCTTCCACTTTCGCATTGTATATCTTCTAAAACTAGACGTTCGTTCGACATTCTTTCCACATGTCCGAACCATCGGAGCATTCCCTTTCGCATCTTTAGACCAATACTCTCTTTCATACCTACTCGCTCTCTTACGTCGTCGTTACGAATGCGATCGGTCAGCATAACTCCACAGATTTTCCGTAGAGATCGCATTTAGACGTAAACAACAAACAAGTACAATGTCCCTAATCAATCACTAATCACTCTACCATATATTTCTGTTTATAAATGACAGTTTTAGTTCATTGTTTAATTTAGTCCTTATTAAAACTTTTGAAAAATGTACTCTTAGTATGGTTTTATTTAACACACTATAGTTTAATCAAAGGGCCTTTTATATTTATTTAAAGAAATTAAGTGACACAGGTGCTTACATTGTTTAAAGAGTGCATACCATTTCCTAATGTTGCTATGTTTACTAGATGCAAACACATTTGTATAGTATTATGTTATACAGGCATTTGGTGTCGCCTATACGGACATCTACATGATGTCAACATTGGATTTAATTGTTCCCATCTTTCCACATTCTTAAACAAGGTTGGTTTTGTATATTATTTTTCAAATTGATATTTCTTTTTTAGAATTATTATAAGATATGATATAGATGGACAATCTGATTACACAGATTAATATTGACTTATAGCTAAAGAGGATTTCTCTTATCAGGTCTTAAGAAGTACCTAATTACATCTGTTATTTGGCATAACCAAGTTAAAAAACGGCTCTTTTTTTATAAATATGTTATATGAGCAAAATTATTTAAGCTGTGTGGTAGCGGCTACAAATACTACCAACCCTTACTTTGCTCGTGGGTGTCATTAAAGACGACTAAGACCCTCATAACGACCTGGGCCAACTTCAACTGATGCCATTTGGTCAAAAATTACATTCCCAAGGAGAGTTGACGTCTGGCAGGCGGCCGGTCATAAAGCTATTGCCAATAACTTTTAAAATATGTACCATAAAAGAAGAGTACATATTGTATAATTTGTATCGACTCCAAGTAATTGGGATAAGAGTAGGAGAATGATGATGAGTAAAATAATTTCTTATGTTTACGCGGGTACTGTAGTTATGATAAAAAAAACTATTTTTACAGCTTTTATTGCGTTTTGATTACATATGATAAGTTTTACTCGCCCGAGGTTCCGAACACTTTTCAGCGTTCATAGCCACGGCCTCACGGGAGGTCTAAGGAGTCTCACGTCCAAATTTGAAAATTAAATGTTATGTCCACCGATGTGGCTAAAGTGGTAAAGTTGACTAATTTCCTTCATCTGGAGGCAACATGTGGTCAATATTTATACGTATAGGGGTTCCACCGAAGTCAAAGATCGGGTACCGGTGGCCCGCTCGCACGGCGAAGAGAGGTGTTTGCAGGGTGGGTCCATGAAGTTGCGTGCCGCCTCTTCTGTCGCGACCACATCCATGGTCAACCTTGCGGGAAAAAAAAATTTTGGGGCTGAGAATGAAAGTAAGTATTGCCCTATATTATCTTCGGCTCATAAACGTCGCACTGCTGCGTACGAGTCTATCTATAATGGAAGGGATATTGACCTACTACACCACGTTAGTCACAGTTTGCCATAGGGTTTTCTATCGAGGTGTTCTTCTCTTACAGAGTAGTTATGTGCACATTAATCCTCTTTTCCTCTTTTATCATACCCACTTTTATCATACACGGCCAAGAAAGCCGGTGATGAATTGTATTAATCAATCGATTCTCTGGAATTAAAAGAAATGTGTGCATATTAACGTAATCAATATTTAAAATGCAATATTAGGTTCATACCTAATATTGCATTATTTCCTATCACTAGTTATTACTTAATTATTACGTCGGTATATTTGTTAAAAAAAAAGATTAATAACATAATGAATTTTAATCGTTAGTTTAAATTTACATATGACTTAACAATATTACAACTGATAATTTTACATTGAAATTATTGATTACTGTTACATTTCATAACATTACCTAAGTAAATAAGTGATTACATCGCAATTGCATGAAGCGATGGTAATTTAAGTATTACGTGGTTGATATAAATTTGTTACGTAGGTATAGTCAGGACTAGGGTTGGTAAAAAAATTTAAATTAATATTTAATTAATTGTAATAATATACACCTTTAGGCACAAACAGAGAACAAAATGTCTTCCTCGCGAGTACTGTAAGAGGGACTTCATCATCATTATCATCATTTGCTTGCTCTTATCCCAATTACTCTGAGTCGACGCCATATGTACTCCTCTTCCGTCATACATCTTGCTAAAATGATTGTCTTATAGTTTTATCACCGGCCGCCTGCCTGATGTCAATCCTCTTTGGGAATGTAGTTCTTGACCAAACAGCATGACCATCACCACACGGCAGCTGGAGCTAGTCCAGGTCGATATAAAGCACTTAATCGTCTTTCACGACATCCACAAGCAAAGCAAGGGTTGATAGTATTCGCAGCCACTACCACAGAATAGAGAAGTAAGTAAGAGGGATTTAGCAGATAATATTACCGCAATAGAAAAAAAAAACTAGAACTAAAAGTCTAAACATCATCATCATCATTATCCTACTCTTATCCCAATTACTTAAGGTTGACGCAGTATGTACCCGTACATATTGCAAAGGTTTTAGGCAATAGTTTTATGACCAGCCGCCTGCTGGACGTCAACACTACTTAGGAATGTAATCGTTTACAAAACGGCGTAAGATGGAGTTAAACCAAGTCGATATAAAGCTCTTAGTCGTCTTTTACGACACCCACGAGCAAAGTAAGGGTTGACAGTACCTATTCGTAGCCGCTACCACACATCATAAAAATAAATGAAACTTTAAAGATAGAAATATAACTCCAGTGGTGGTAGGACAACGCTGTTGACAGTTCTCTGTCTACAGCCGCCCGCCGGATAATTGTTTCTTTGGTGCAATAAATAAATAATACTTTATCAATAACCCTCGCCATATATCAGAAAACATGTTCAATTTCAACACTAAAGATAGACATAACGCTACGTTTTTTTATTATTTATTCTAGTTTTCAATTGGAAAAGCCAATATCATCATCATTCTCCTACTCTTATCCCTATTACTCGGGGTCGATACAATGTGTACTCTTCTTTCATAGTACTTATTGTAAAAGTTATTGGCAATAGTTTTATGACCGGCTGCCTGCCAGACGTCAACCTTCTTTGCGAATGTGATTGTTGACCAAAACGGCAACAGATGGAGTTGGCCCCTAAGTCGTTATAAGGCTCTTAGTCGGCGTTTACAACATCCACGAGCAAAGTAAGGGTGGAAAAGCCAATATATTATAAGGTAAATAAATATACAATAATATAGCTTCTAGCTCTATTTATTATCTTTTAGATATGTCTAGAAAGAAAATTCGTACTACAATAATTATTATATTCATGTAAAACTTGAAGACAAGTCCATATTTCATTAGATCAGATATCCAATTATAATTGCAAATTTTGTTATTTTATTCAAAAGTAATTGTGTTAGCAGTTTTGCGCTGATGGACTTTATACGTATAGGTATTTTTAATACAAAAATTTGCGAGTAATTTATTGACTTGAAATCTGTATAAGTACTAATGTCAATTGGAAATTTTATTTAAGATTTCTATTGTCTACACGAACTGTCGAACTATGAGGCATATATATATATATATATATATATATATATATATATATATATATATATATATATATATATATATATATATATATAAGTATATATAAGTTCAATCCCTGAGTTACGCAAAAATATTAATGTTGCCTAAGATTTCTCTATTATAGAGGAGATTTTTGTTTTTGAACAAACTCAAAGTTTGGAGCTGTATATGTTCAGCGGTGATGGAATAAAGATATAATTCACCACCTTCTCAGAAATGTATTACACGTAGCAAGAGAGATACGTCAATTTATTACTTGAGCTGACGAAAAAAGAACACAATATATTATTACTATATCTTGGGTGTATTGATTTAAACATAACGGCCGTAGTAATTTAAGCACAAGCAGATAATGCTATCGCAAAAAAGTGCAGACTCGAAACATAGCCCTATAACCTAACCTACTCATCTGGTCAGTAAAAGTCAAATTCCCTTTTTTTATTGCTTATGGTGGCAAACGAGCAAACAGCATACCTGATGGTAAGTGTTAATGCCGCCCATGGACCTTTGCAATCCTAAAAGTATAGCTAGGCCTCTGGCTACCAATAGAAACCCCAAACCAACCCCAGTTGGTCTTCCGACTCTTTCACTTACCGATCGAAGCGTAATAGCACATTGCCATTACAGAGAAATTTCCACGGCGTAGTTTTACCACTATAAAATTCCCTGTCATTGTAAAGGGTATCTATCAATCATTTTAGTACCCACATATCTGAACAAGAACTTTTAAAAAGAGCTGTGTGGTAGCGGCTTCGAATACTACCAACTCTTACTTTGCTCGTGCATGTCGTAAAATGCGAAAAGATCCTTATAACGACCTAGGCCAATTCCATCTGTTGCCATTTGGTTAACAATTAGATTCCCAAGGAGGGTTGATGTCTTGCAGGCGGCCGGTCATAAAATTATTGCCAATAACTTTTACAATATGTACTATGAAAGAAGAGTACATATTGTATTAACCCCAAGTAATTGGGATAAGAGTAGGAGAATGATGATATCTGAAGAAGAACTTTTGTGTGATGAAGTAATTCATCAACCGAAGGATAATTTGCCAGTCTGGTGTGTATATGGTTCGTGTGTGTATATATATCCCCACACCATCTTGCATTAGACAACGTCTGAGTTGTTGATGTTGCAGTAATTTCACAAAAAATATTAAAAATAATCTAATATTCAGGATTTTAGTAAATTGGTGTTTATTATCTTAGTGTCTCAGATATTGTAATTTATTTTTTAAGAGTGTTACATACATTTAAATTAATATGTTTTTTTTTGTGTCTGTCTGCTAGTTGTTGTGTCTGTGGAGAACGGACCTCGGCTTGGGACGTTGTTGATAACAAAGTGGGCGTGCCCACGTCTGTATATGACTATTCTTAATATGGCATTAAGTTCATTAATTTAACAGTTAACAATTTTTTGAGCCAAGACTTGTAATTCTTTTTATTTCTACAACAAATTAATTATAATAATTATAAGTATAATTGCGTAAACATTTATATACAGTAGAAAACTTAAAATTGAGTATTATATTTCTTGTAATTCATTATAAATATATATTTTAGTCATAATTTTAAGCGAACCTTCATCCACAGGAATAATACAACAAAGATACGAAATATTATCGTGAAACATATAATGCGATGATATTTTTTTAATAACATTTGACGGTAAACCAATGAGTCAACGCTATAAATAAAGGCAGTTCATGAAGTCTACTAATGGTTGTCCTTGTCATTTGCGGGGGTTTACGGGGTCTTGCGCCGCTTTTCTTGTCGCCCGGACGGATTAGCGGGGTTTAACGTAACGTAGCCCGCCACCAAAAAAAAAAAAAATGTTATTGCATAAGTTGTCTACCTGCTTGTTAGGGGTATTGTTCGTTCGCATCATACGCTTGTTCTTTAAAGCATAGATGCAATGAGAAGACATTATCCACCCTCAAACACCCTGGACATCTGATGTAATCCTCTTTAGTCGTCCTCCTCTTTCTCATTTTCGCCCCTTTCCCTGTTCTACAGAAACTCGATTCTCCAAAATCCAGGTACCCATTAGGCAAATTTACATATAGCCTTACGCTTTTATCCTTCAAAAGATATAGAAAAGACTAACACAGTACAGTCACAGATTACTAGTACAGTCAATTCAATCACTGTACCTATAAAACAGTGGTTATTACTTCACTGAAAAATCCGTATTTTTTTAGTTTACGGAAAAATAAAATTATACATACAAAGATTCCTGTTGAACAAAGCCGACAAATTGGCAAACAAATTATCTTTAGCGAGATATTGTACTCTGCTTTCGAATGGTGAATCGATGAATGACGAATTTACAGGTGAATAACATTGAATAGTAACAACAGCGGTTAGTTAAATATCACATATTATACGTAATATGTACCTATCTACTGTATTTAAAACACACATATATGTAGGTATCATCTCATCGTAGCCCATATACATCCCACTACCGGCTGGGGCCTGCTCCATAATGGGAGGGTAATTGACCTATACCACGCTGGTCAGACGTGTAGGTATAGCGTTTTGTTTCGAGTTTTCCTTCTCTTGCATAGATGTTATATGCGTTTTATATCCCTTAGTCGTCTCGTACGATCACCCACGGGTAAGATAGGGGGTGGTGAATTGTATTCTTACTCCGTCACCACACGGAAAAAAATATATATATGTAGGCGTATACTATTTGTATCTTCTAGATATAAGGCACCCATATTATAAACGTTAAAAAAGACCAACGCTGACAACTTATTACATCATATTATTATGAATGATAATAAAATATGACGCAAAACGTTATTAAGCATTATTTATTTATTTATTTTAAAAAAATATTCATTTAAAATATAAGGAGAGCCAATTTAAAAAATATGATTTACGTATATTCACCGTATCTTATTCGTTATGATAATTTCTCTTTGGAACAAATTATGGATCTTCAGTGACTCACTTTTCACAGACAAAGAAAATTCGGACACGTCATCTCGTGTAACCTCGACTGTTAGAGCTAGGGTTGACATATGATTTACGATCTTTTTTAATACAATTTTATTATACTATGGCATTAAACTATGTATATGAAATCATATCAAAAACTACTATAATAAATATACATATATGGTTTATTTCATATATTAACCTCGCTTCGCTTCGGTTACGTTAGTTCGTTTGCCTAGTTTACTTTCGCGACATAGAATTCCTTTCGGAGATGGAATTTCTTAAAATCCTACTTTTTCAGACCTTTACAGGCCAGAAAGAAAGTCCACACCAAATTCCAAGTCTGTAAGGGCAGTATTGGAAAATGTGGATGTTTTTGGGTTACAATCTACGCAATCGCCTTTAAGGTTGGAATATTTAAAAAGCCGTTCTTACTTTACCTCTTTATCGTAACACAAATATGCCTACCAAAATTCAAGTCTGTAGGAGCTATAGGTATTTAAAAAATGGTATTTTTACACCCCAGCAACCCCTCTTGCGGGTGGAATTTCATAAAATCCGTTCTTAGCTGACTTCTACAAAAGGAGTATTCCTACCTTTAATGTCAGTGCGCCTTATGATTTCAGAGATATCGTGATGAGTCAATACATAGGGGGAAATCTCTTATATACATATATATCATAGATATTGTATATATATATGTATATATATATATATTATATATATATATATATATATATATATCTATATACAAATAATAAAAATGTAACGGAAGATAAATGAGAAAAAAAAAACAACAGGCGTACATGGAAGATAAATGAGAAAAAAAAAACAACAGGCAGTCATGGGGACTGCCGATAGAAGTGAAAACTATTAACTTTGAATTGAAAATAAATTCTTTATTTTCATTATTCATTTATGTATATAAAAACATTAAAATGTTCAATACTCACTTTTATATTGAACAGTAATCCTTTAATTAAACGATTACAATAACATCCAAACTATAAAACCACTTAAATTAAAACGCTGAACTTACCACGTTGCCAATTTAACCTTACTTGTACAACACGGTCCACTTACGAGTATAAATGTACTGCTATTATAGCATGTTGGTGACGTGAACTCATGAAATTATACCCATCCAAACGTCCAACGCGCACATGATACAGTCAGAGATATTTAACGTATTAGTGTATACGTGAACACAGGCCACTGCGCGTGCGCCATAGATATACTATTAGCATTAGCATGTCGGTGACGCGAACCTATAAGTTTTTCCCCTCCAAAAACGCTCAACGCGCCTAAAGAAGTTTTCATATAGCTATAGATATACTATTAGCATTAGCATGTCGGTGACGCGAACCTATAAGTTTTTCCCCTCCAAAAACGCTCAACACACCTAAAGAAGTTTTCACATAGCTATAGATATACTATTAGCATTAGCATGTCGGTGACGCGAACCTATAAGTTTTTCCCCTCCAAAAACGCTCAACGCGCCTAAAGAAGTTTTACTTCAAAAATATTACTGGGACCTTTATCAACACAAATAGAACCCAAAACAATGATTTTTTAAAATTTTGTCTGTTTGTCTGTGCGTTTGTGCACGCTAATAACATTTAGGCTTTATTTTATGTCAATTGGTTTATAAATAAAAAAGTTATGTCAATTTAAAAAATGTTCGGAGAAAAAAATCTTTATCGATTCTTTTCAAATTAGGTATAAATATTCTTCAGTAAAAATAAATAAACACGTGTTTCAGCATTTCTTGATTTTCACCCTCTGGGGGTATACATTAGGCCTGCAAATCGGGTTGGACGACTCATTAAATCATTAGCGTCAAGCCGATATTATTGAAGCTGACAACTTGAAATGTTGACAGTGGTTTCTTTATATGACGTAGAGATTTACTAAGAAAGGATTTTACGAAATTAAACCCCTAAGGGGGTGGAGCAAAGTGGCAAAGTTTGTATGGGGAGAAAAAAAATCTTTATTGATTCTTTTCAAATTACGAGTCAAATCAAAAATTCTAGGGTAATATCCGGCACTTGTTAATTTTCACCCTCTGGTTGTGTAAATTAGGCCTGTGAAGCGGGTTGAAC
Source organism: Lymantria monacha (assembly GCA_905163515.2). Taxonomy (NCBI): domain Eukaryota; kingdom Metazoa; phylum Arthropoda; class Insecta; order Lepidoptera; family Erebidae; genus Lymantria; species Lymantria monacha. The sequence goes on along the minus strand of LR991094.1, from coordinate 16,734,577 downwards.
GACTCATTACCGCCAAGCCGAAACTATTAAAGCTAGAAACATTAAATTTTGAAGCACGTTTCTATTTATGACAAAAAGATTCAATATGAAAGGATTTTATGATTTCGTGTAACAAAGCGGCAAAGTGTGTATGGGGAGAAAATTTCTTTATCGATTCTTTTCAAATTACGTACAAATATTCTTCGGTAAAAATAAATAAACACGAGATTCTTGCCTAATGGTTTAAGATACAGGTTAAGTTTAGCTTCAAAAATATTCACTCTGTAACTCAAATAATAAATCATATCTAACGAGGTCGCAACTCTGCTGGTGAAACAAAACAGTCAAATAAAGGGTGGCGATAATTACATTTTTACCCGATGGTACATACATACATACCTACCATCACGCCATGTTCCTTGCAGGGTAGGCAGAGAGAACAGAGTGCCAGAGAACTCTATCCTTGCATACTTCACTCCCTTCCTCAACATTCATAATTCTCTTCATACACGTATACATCATTTTGGTCATACCGTAAATAGTATATTAATGGCAATATAATTTGTAGAATGAATAGAACTTTGAACCACCTTTTTCTTTAGTGACCGGCTATGGTATATAGACACACGCGTGCCGTACACGTACATCTACGTTGTGCGGGCGGGCCACCGCAACCGGGTATCATCTCGAGTCGAAGCCGGACCTAGAGTATTTTCTCTCAGGCACACCCTATTGTCTAATTTCGTTAGACAACTAACTCGCAGAAGGCGGCGACCGCATCCCAGTTTCTGACGCTGTTGATTATCGTCCTAGCGACAAACCTTCAACAGACACAGCACAGACTTCTGACAGAGTTAAATAGGAAAAGCAATGCAAGGTGCATTGCTTTTTGCACTCTGTCAGAGATGACTTCTGCGTCGACGAAGTCGCGGGCAAAAGCTAGAATATATATATATATATATATAGATTGGTATAGTAAAAATATCTATACCTGTGACAAAAAATTATATTCTCACTTGATTATAATACTAAATTGATTGAACAAAGCATAATATAGGCAAACGTGGCACTAGCACATTGTTTTAACGAAAATATCAGATAACGCATATATGTGGGTTACTGCTGTTGATGATAAACTGCCAGACTATAGATAGTATGTTTTTCATTAGGACGGCAGATGGGTTGTGTTGTTAACGAATAATATTAAATACGAATTATGATTTTAGTTTTAGTAATATAAATGTTTATAGGGCATCAGTTATTTTTTGTCATTTCATTTTTCAGTTAATTTCGTGTTGTAAAGGATTATAGTATGAGAGGAATACGAGTATAATGTGTCATCCACCCTTACTTAAACCATAGAAGTCAGTTGAGGGATCACCAAGACAATGCTCAGCAGTATTCCTCTAGGATATTTATAACAACAAATGCAATCGCCAACCTGCTTGCCAAGCATGATAATTATAACATTAGCCTTCCTCAGGGAGGCTTCCGCAGGGCAATCGAAGACAAAGACCAGGTTCCGGCGGCCCACTCGCATGGTGTGGAGAGGTACATTGCGGGGCAGGTCTATGGGGTCTAGGGGGGTAATTTAACGAAAAGTAACTAAACCCTAGCCCGCCGTAAAAAAAGAGACTTACCCAAAATGAGTGTCAATAACTTTTGGACTGATTGATTAATCAGTCTATGGACGGTCATTGTTCAGACCCTCGCATAGGTATGTCAATGCCATAATCGTTATACTTGGTAGCTTTCTTTTAGGTTAGGATTGGCAATCTCTTTCTGTGATGTTTGATTCTCTCCTGAAAGCATTGCTGCCTAATCTGCGTAAAATGCGTGGTGCCTCTTGGAAGGTTTTACCTTATTATTATTATGTTTGTATTTTTATTATTCTTGAAGGAAAGTAGGGGGACATAATGTGTTGTTAGCATAAGTAAAGGACATTTTATATTGTTAACTCGTCACTAGTCAGTCACGAGAATCAATATGCTTATTCAAAATTTTTACCGTAATGCTATTTATTTAATATTGACGGACAAGTCTAAATTTCATACCTTTTACATACATACATATCATCACGCCATATCCCTTGCAGGGTAGGCAGAGAGAACAGAGTGCCATAGAACTCTTGCATACTTCACTCGCTTCCTCAACATTCATAATTCTCTTCATACACGCTCGCCGGTTTCGGAGACTCTTGACTCCACCTTCCTTCAATGTGTGACCAATCTGGTCTAGGTAGGTTAGTTTCGGTCTCCCCCAGTACCTACCTTCCACTTTCGCATTGTATATCTTCTTAACCAGACGTTCGTTTGGCATCCCTTTTCATTCTTGTTAATAACAATTTAAAACAATTTTGTAAATCAAGAAAAAACTATATTTGTATCTTAATGTGCATTGGCAATTTATTTTTATTATATAGATAGGAATACTTATTCATGATTGTGAAATGAATATATTAATATTTAAAAACTTGATTGTTAATGTATTTATATATTCGTTATAATATGTCTGTAGTCTTCTGCAGCCATTGAAAATGATATTCGAACGTTTACCATTAGCCTCACTCGTGAATATCTTAAAGACAGACTAACAACTAGAGCAATTTCATCAGATGATTAGTGTCAGACAAAAGGATTGTTAAACTTGTTTAAATCTTGTAGCGTGTTTTGTACTTTTTTCACACGTATCCATATACGTGGAGAAGTAACTAATATAATGTACCATAAAGTGAATAATAAACTATTATAAACTAGTTTAAATTTACTTTTATTAGGTGGCATGCAGTCCACAACCTTTTCCTTCCCATCGCTATTGGGTGGAATATTGGTATCGATTTCTTGACATCCATGACCAGTCCGGCGGGTTACCTTTTCTAGTATCACCCGACCCCCGGCAAGAAACAACAGTGCTGCCAGGGCGTTGCGTTCACGGTCGGTTCTGCGGATGGCAGGCAAAACTACATTCCATCCACCTGCGACTCCGACTGGGGCGGTATCAGACTCTCGTTTAAATTTACTTGCTTAACTAAAAGGTATTTTAACCATCAAAACACTACAATTTCTTCAATTTTATTCAGTTTCGTTTTGAAAGGAATAAAGGCTAAGGCTTTTTTTGTTTTTTTGCGGTGGGTTATGGTGTGGTCACGCCCCGTCAAATCGGTCCGGGGCGACGGAAAAGGCGGCGCGCGACCCCATAGACCCACCATGCAATGCGCCTCTCTGTGCCATGCGAGTGGGCCACCGGAACCCAATCTTTGTCTTCGGTGGCCAAAGGCTAAGGCTTAGACAAAAATTATCCAATGTTTCTTCCTCTACGTCTTATACACGTTTCACTATTAAAGATGAGCTCAATTGCTAATGAGAAGGTAATTGGTATACCTACACTAGTACATGCCAATTCGCTTGGAACATAGTTTTCCTTCTGGTTTTCCTTATCTTGCAGTCATATTATCTGCTTACCATTCTTCTTATAAGACGGATTGTCTTAGCACGGGCAAGAGAGAAAAAGGTACGACAGATGGTTTTTCATTTAATAATATTACAGTTTGACGTCCTAAGCTCTTTATATTTAAATAAATTACATTAAAAAAATTAATATGAAATGAGTAAATATATGTATCATAAAAGATTATTGTATTTCTAAAGAATTTTGCATCATTCAAAAGCGTAACATTTAATTGGGGAAGCACAAACTCGTAGTCGCATTATTACTATGCAAATATATCACCAAAATATAATTTTACAATTTCCTGATGACTAATGCGTTTTGCATTTTAAAATTGTTCCTATTTTTTGTATGCTTTAATTAACAATAAAAATGCGAAGAGTTGGCATTATTTTTTGTTTTATGATATCATGTTTTAATGGTGCGTCGTGCATTTGAAATAAAACAATTTTTACAGATTTTATACCGTTTCAATTGGATTTTTACTTTTCCGATGTTGCGAATATTTTCAATGTTCATAGTCACCTACGAGTTCTCTGGGAAAATAATTTGAATTGCTGTGTAATACTCAGGTAAATATCAGAAATCATTGTGATATACAATATATATTAATATGTGTTTTTTTTTAATTCTAATCATAACTTTCTTATAACATAAATAGAAAGGGTATGAAAACCATTTATAATAGTCTCGTCATCACGTCTTTCATCCGTAAACGTGACCACGTTAAGCGTGTGCTTGTCCCAAGCATAAGCTTAACGTGGTTACGTTTGACCACGCCATTTTCCGACCCTGGATTAGAGGGAGCTTATTTCTCTTCTCTTTTTGTACCGGGGGAGACCGAGACTAACCTACCTAGACCAGATCGGTCATGTACTGAAGGAAGGTGGAGTCAAGAGTCTCCGAAACCGGCGACCGTGTATGAAGAGAATTATGAATGTTGAGAAAACGAGTGAAGTATGCAAAGATAGAGTTCTCTGGCACTCTGTTCTCTCTGCCTACCCTGCAAGGGATATGGCGTGATGATATGTATGTATGTATGTATTTCTCTTAATTGGTTACAATTCCAAGATTCCAGTTCCAAAAAAATGTTTTAAGAAAATTCTTTTTAAAATTGAAGTTATCCATAGGCGTCCATTGCGACTGCCGATCGTATATTCTGAGTTTCTAATTTTGTAAAGTAAGTATAAAAATTTGTTGTGTTTTGTTGAACTATAGTGGGGCCGAATATAGCGTAGTTGGAGCTAGCTGACTTGCCGTACCGAGCCGAACTGTGCAACACTACGTTTAGTGCTCCCAAGATGAACTGAGAGTTAGTAGATCAGCGCTATATTCTTTTTTAGAGGCGGTTAACACATTGGAATCCTAAAAAAATCCCATGTTCAATACTGAAAGAATTAAAGGTTAATTTTCTTTAATACGATCACTTATTTCGGTCGGTTTACTTATCGGTTACTTATTTAAAAAAAATAATACATATATTTATGTGCATCATTACTCAACAGACTATTTTTAACTTTATCATAAAAAAATAACCAGTAGTTCACTACTGACCTAACACCTTACAAAAGGCTTTAAACTCACATTATTAATTCAAATCATTGCTACCGTAAGTTTAGGTTAAATAAATTAACCGTTAACAATAAACCATCCATCTAACAATGTATTTCCAAGTAACGAATAATTTCTAACTGATATTGTGATATAACTCTCGACGCACGTTGCTATTATAAAAAAAAATATGATGTACTGTGAATAATAAATAGTTGTACCGGTTACTATGGCATTGTCTAGTTTCTTGAACTATGATAAAATTCTTACATAGATAGATATACAAGCATTAAACCTATGGCAGATATTAATAATTATTTCCAGTAAAATAATTAATTTTTGAGTGCACCGACCGGTTCACTAAAAGGACGGAGAGAGTTTGCATGACCGACGTTTGATAGGGATCCATACAGTCCGGTGATCACCCCAGACAGCCAGGTGGAATATAATCCCATTACTCTGATGATGTATGCGTCTTTATGCTGAAATGTAAAATTATATGTAGGTATCTATTAAACTAGATCGTAAACAAAATGAATATTAAAGTAAACGTTATTATATTATTACATCCAGTAAAAAAAAAGTAGTTATGGACACGTATCTGATGAAGTTCAAAATTTAAGGTCCGTAAAAAAACGATGCCACTATAGACAAGATTTGTTGGGGAATGGGCATCTAAAAATGTGAAGGTCACTCATAATTACCTTAATAGCGGATATTCTACTATATATATATATATATATATATATATATATATATATATATATATATAGATATATACCGTAAGATTCCAGCCTGAAAATTCGCATGTAATAACTTAGGCACATAGCATGCTATAATGATATGTGAGTTAGTGTAATAAAATATTGTTAAGCCGTATGCTGACAATGCTATATTTTGAATATATAGTCGGCTAAAAATGCGGAGAGTGAATCATGAGGCACACCGTTACCCTGCTCCAAAGAGTAAAATTATTAAACTGAAAAAGAGTGGCAACTCGATGATAAAATGTGCATGTATGGAAAGTGCTGCCACCCAGAGTTTAGGCGGTGAACTAAAGTTGAAGTAATATATATACCTATCTACATGTGTATGTGTAATTACATAGAATTTTCTTTTACTATGAAAGATACCCTGAAATAAACTCATTTGCAAAAAAAACGGGCGGTTTTGATTTTCATTCATATTTAAAAAGATACAATACCAAAAAGGTTTCAATCGTTTGTACACGTTACTGGCCGGTTTTAAAAATGCTGTGGTATTTAAAAAAGTACGTTCTAAATTAAATTTTTCATTTGATGTTCATTTTTACAGAAAACCCCTTTTTATCCTACATTTTTGGCGCGAAGTTCCAGAAGTTAACATCGACTTTCATAACTTTTATTCAATTTTTATCGATTAATTTCATATCCTTGACTGTCAAAGCTTTATTTAATGCTGTTTGGCTGTATCAAAAATGGTAGATAAAGTGGTAAAAGCTACCAAAATTATCGCGCTGCTTGAAGAGGGTTGCAGCCAATGTTTCGTGGCTAGGAGGCTAAATGTTAGTCGCTCGACAGTCCAAAGGACCTGGCAGCGATATCAGGAGACTGGTTCCGTCGAGAGAAGGCCTGGTTCTGGAAGAAAACCATGTACCCAACCACGGGATGATCGTTTTCTTGTGAGTCGCGCATTGAGAAATCGCAAATCTTCGTATGTGGATCTTAAGAACAACCTCCAAGAAGTAAGAAATGTGCATATTAGTCTATGGACGGTCAGGAGGAGCATCAAGACGATTGGAATAGGGTTTTGTTCTCTGATGAAGCCAGGATATCTCTGTTCGGTGAAGATCGACGTCGGCGAGTGCTAAGAAGACAAGGAGAACGCTTTGCAGAGGCATGTTTCGAAGAAATCACACCTTATGGTGGGGGCTCTGTTATGTTTTGGGCAGGAATAAATTCAATGGATCGTACAGAGTTAGTCTTCATTGAAAACGGCTCACTGACTGGGCATCGATACATAACGGAAGTTCTAATTTCTCATGCACAACCCGCATTGGCCGCTCTAGGTGAAGACTCGATTTTTATGGACGACAATGCTCGCGCCCACCGATCCCGCGATGTTAATGCGTATGTGCAAGAGGTCGGCATTCGTCGTTTGGATTGGCCAGCTCGAAGTCCCGACCTCAATCCCATAGAGCATGTCTGGGACGTTCTGAAACGGCGTGTGAGATCAGTACACCCGGCTCCGCAGACCATCAGAGAGCTGAAGAATGTGATTACTGCGGAGTGGGAACGTATTCCGCAAGCAAGTATCCGGGATATACTCGCTAGCATGCCCAGACGAATTCAAGCTGTGATTTTAGCTAGAGGGGGTCACACTCGATACTAAACATTTATCTGCTTTTACTTTATTAAAGAAAAACAAACAAAAAAACTTTTTTATTTTTACTTCATGAGCATATGCACTACTAGCGAATATACACTACTAGCGAGGTTTAGCATTATTTCCCATAAATTGTATCTAAATTTTATGAAATACTGATGAAAACGATAATTTTCTTATTAATTTACCAAATTGTGTGGATAAAACTACCTATAATTATCAAACAAAGAAATATTAACATTTGAAATGGTTCATTGCTTAGGTGCCAGTTTTTTTTGCAAATGAGTGTATAAAAAAAAACATATCAGCTGATAACTAAACAGTAATAATATCAGCCTAACAATGAAACTTGAAATGATTTTCAGAAAGAATATCAATAACCGAAAATAGATCGATGACAATAAGTACCTACGCTAGGAACAAAAAATAACAATTCTCAGTTGTCAAACGTTTGAGAGGCAGGACAAAATGGCAGCAGTTAAGTTTGTACAACCAATTTGTAGGCGGCGCGACAATCAGTAAAAATAAGAAATGTTTTAAGTGTGCCCCCCCAGCCCTGCTCTCTATATAATTTACTTTATAAATGCTACTTTATTAATACAAATGTCATATTCATAACACCTTTTTCTTTTTTTTTACGGTAGGTTATGGTGTGGTCACGCTCCGTGAAATCGTTCCGGGGCGACGGAAGAGGCAGCGCGCGACCCCATAGACCACAATGCAATGCGCCTCGCTTAGCCGTAAGAGCGGGACACCAGAACCCGATCTTTGTCTTCGGTGGTCCATCAATATTCATAACACCTGAGAAAGCTTTTGTTGCACCTACATTTTTGAGTACCTATCGTTTAAGTTAATTTTAATACTGTGAAATTAGTGTGAATATAAAACAAAAGGAGGAAGGTAGATAGATTAATGAAAAACAAATTATGTCTTCCTCTCCATATCGTATTTCTAAGAAATTAGTTTTGCGGTTAGTACATGAAAACAAAGACAAATAATCGTTGCTTTCGCATTAATATAATATTAGTAATTATACGTAAAGGTCACACCACTTTTTGTTACAGTTTTGCGTAACAAGAATAAATTATTGAGATGAATCAGTGGAAAGAGGTGAGTAATACAGTCGGATTTCATAAGACTACAAATAATTGTATCTTATTTACGTGTTAATTGTTAATCATTGTTGTGTACGAGCGAAGAGAAGGAAAACTCGAAATAAAACTATACCAATGCGTCTCACCAGTGTGGTTATTATAAGTCAATTTCCCTCCTGTTGTTTTGGAGGAGGTTCAAACCTAGCATAGCTTATGTATGATGAACTTACTGCACATTGGCTTTTTTTGTGGAAAGTTGGATTACTGAAATTTAGCATTTAATATAGTTGATTATTTATAAAAATCCGATTAGGAGCGAAAAATGATAGTCGTATTGGAAATCCGTTCCAATCGTGCTAAAAGTCAGCCCAAGTTAAAAGCTCAAGGGCGTTTTCCCTGATCCCATAGTGGTATAATTTTCTGGTGAGGGTTTCGTGGTGCACACAATCAAATGTCTTAGACAACATGTCGTAAAATATACCCAAGGCCTCATGCGATTCCTCCCAGGCTGCAAAGATGTTCTTTAACAATTCTACACCTGCATCAGTAGTAGAGCAATTATTAGTAAAACCAAATTGGTTTTTATGAAATATACTATGTTTGTTGAAATAACTCAACATCTGATTAAGCAAAACTTTCTCGAATACTTTACTAAGTGTTGGTAGTATGGCAATAAGACGAAAATTGTTAACATTTAACGTACTACCAGATTTGTGCAAAGGAATTACTCTACTAATTTTCAAGAGTTCAGGGAACACACCTTGAGCAACACAGACATTAAATACAGATGCCAGGTGGGGAGCAATAATAGGTATTATAAAATTAACAGTCTTTACAGATAAGCCCTACAGATCTGCTGTCTTTTTAATATTAAGAGTTTTAAAGACTTTAAGATATCATTCACACTGACATCTGAAAATTTAAAGGAAGTGTTACATTTCACAATGCATTGTTTAAGGAGCGATTCAGCTAAAATAGGAGACGACGCTAAAGATTTCGTTATTAATACAGGTACATTTGTAAAATAGTTTTCAAATGCCGTCGCCACTTCTTTATCCACTTTCACAATTTTATCACCTATCTTTAAATTAAAATCCTTTTTTCGTACAATGTTCCTACCAGTTTCACTATTTATCACTTTCCATGTCATTTTAATTATGTATATCACTGGATTGTGTAATTTTACTTCTCAGATAAATAGATTTAGTACAGGAGCAGATACGTTTAAATATTTTTGAATAATTTTAACATATTCTAAAAACACTGGCTTATGGTTATAAAATTTTTCATTATAGAGTTCATATAACCTTTTTCTACTCTTGAAGATACCACAAGTAGCCCATTCACTAAAACCAGCAGGCACTCCAATTGTTAAAGTTTTGGGTTTAAATACTGTATTGAATTCAGTATCAATTATGCGGAATAAAGATGTATGTATATAATTCATTAGGATTATCATGAATAGGCAACAGCGGTAACTTCATAGTCAAGTTGTGTCTAAAATGCTCTAAGCGGCTAGCGGTCATAGCAACAAAGGTTATACTTTCAGGTTGAATCCTACTAGTTCCTGGAAGTACAACAAGTTGCCCACCTAAAACACTTATAATAGATATGGTTTTCACATTTGTAAATATATTATCTATACAAGTTGCACTTCCAGCAGCTATCCTAGTAGGTTCTAAGAAGACATTATATAATATATGTATATCCATCTATCCACTAACGACATCTACAAATAGATATAGGCGGACCCAAAGCACTTATTTTCATTAAATGCAACACACAGCAATAAGAAACTTATCCTTGTATTGCGAGGATTACGACACAAATAACGGACACAAATTATACCCAGATTCGGAACTACAATTTGTGGATTGCACAAATTATTGTTTTGTGTGGGAATCGATACCAAGCCATCAGCACGGTGGGTTGGTGTCTTAACCACTACGCCATCTGTATAGTCAATTATGACACAATAACCACGCTTGGATGACGGGTTAACGACCGTAGTTGGTATGAGAAATTTTCCATGAAAATACTGTTTTCTATTATCCTTGTGATACTTCAGACTACCACAGAAAAAAAGATAGTTTCACATTTCATTCATAATCTGTCACCACACGGCTAATTTACAATTTTAATTGTATTTTAATTGAATTTTATTTATAGTGACAGTGAGGATAAATACATACATATCATCACGTGATATCCCTTATAGGGTATGTAGAGAGAACAGAGTGCCAGAGAACTCTATCCTTGCATACTTTACTCGCTTCCTCAAAATTCATAATTCTCTTCATACACGCTCGCCGGTTTCGGAAACTCTTGACTCCACCTTCCTTCAGTACGTGACCAATCTGGTCTAGGTAGGTTAGTCTCGGTCTCCCCCGGTACCTACATCCTACATCCTTCCACTTTCGCATTGTATATAGTGAGGATACATTCTAAAATATTGTTACATAGAATTCTCGGTCTCTAAGTCACGAGGTACCTTTGACTTTTCAAAGTTTATGTGTTAATATGTTAATTAACATAAGTTTTAACGGTGAAGGAAAACGTCTTATCGAGATTTACATTTTAAAAAGATTTATAAATATTAAATCATATTAAATACCAGTAAGTAAAAATTAAATTATGTTCAGCTTTTACTTTTCCTTACGGGGAGTGTATCTTTTATGGGCAGCGCTTCAATGGCCCGCTAAAGGGGTTATGCTAGACTCAGGGTCAAACTACTGTCTGCTATTGGTGTTAATGTTAGCTACATATTATTTGGGTAAGGGCTAAGCTTTTCGCATTGTTTCATCCATTCCTTCCACTGTAGAAAACGTATTAAATATAAGGGGTTACCTTTACAATGAGACAATTAACATATTTGATAACATAATAATATATAACTCTAATACTAATTAACATAATAATTTTCCGTGTAATGACAGAGTAAGAATACTATTCACCACCCCATATCCTACCCGTGGGTGATCGTACGAGACGACTAAGGGATATAAAACGCATATAACATATATGCAAGAGAAGCAAAACTCGTAACAAAACCCTATATGCCAACACATCTGACAAGCACGGTATAGCAGGTTAATTTCCCTCCCTTACGGAGGAGGCCCGAGCCCAATAGTGGGACATTTATGGGCTGTAATGATGATGATGAATACATACTCTACAATATTAGACTGTCTTATTATATACACTCTCATTTATATTTCGTATGATGATGGAGTAAGAATACTATGATCACCACCCATGATTGTAAGAAAGGGCAAATTCGAGATAAAATACTATACCAAACCGTCTGACAGTATAGTAGACCAATTTCCCTCTTCATTGTAGAGGAGCCTCGAGCCCATTAGTGGGACTTATATAAGTTGAAATGATAATGCTGATGATATTCCATGTTGTAGACTTTCTTTACATAAAACAGGCTCTGCTTGAATACAAGCTGATGGCAATAAAAACTGTTTCGCCAAGTAGGTATTCTAGCTGTATTATTACTCACTATTAGCTTACTTTAGACTTACTTAGCTGTGTGGTAACGGTTAAGAATACTACCAACCCTTACTTTGCTCGTGGATGTCGTAAAAAACGACTAAGAGCCTTATAACGACCTGGGCCAACTCCATCTGATGCCGTTTCGTCAACAATTACATTCCCACGGAGGGTTGACGTCTGGCAGGCGGCCGGTCATAAAACTATTGCCAATAACTTTTACAATATGTACTATGAAATAAGAATACATATTGTATCGACCCCAAGTAATTGGGATTAGAGTAGGAAAATGATGAGCTTACTTTAAATACAGTAAACAAACGAAAATACTGAGGGTAGCAAACTATGTTATTACCTCGTCCTGCATAGTATGTGAACATCTATAATATAAGTACGATAACCCGTCCCTCGTCCTGTCCTAGAATTGGTATTGGGAATTTAAATTCTCTAGGTCCAATGCGGTTATTGCGCTGTTATCGATGCCGACCTGACGCTGCTGGCAATCGTGAAAGCGATGGTCGACAGCGTCAGGAACTGGAACGCGGTCGCCGCCTTCTGCGAGGCTGTCATCTCGCAGAAGGAGGCGGCGGAACGAGTCCGGGAGGATTCCCGTGACCCGGGCCGCCGCCAGCGGCCGGGGCGGCGCAGGCGCGAATATCTGCGCCTGATGCCGCCCTAATCGAGGCTTCGGGTGATCGGACCGGGTAATTGTTCGGTCACCCGACGTGAGTTCACCGTGTGAGGGTGACGCCCCGACGGCGAAAGCTGTCGGGGCGTCGACACGGGAGGAACCCGTAAGGGTAAACCGCCGGGCGGGCCACCGAAGACAAAGATCGGGTACCGGTGGCCCGCTCGCACGGCGAAGAGAGGTGTTAGCAGGGTGGGTCCATGGGGTTGCGCGCCGCCTCTTTTGTCACCCCGGATCGATTTGTCGGGGCGCGACCACATCCATGGTCCACCCAGCAAGGAAAAAAAAAAACAAAAGTTCCAATGCGGTTCCAACTGTCCAAAATATAGTTAATAATACCTGGAGATTATCCATTATATGTACGTTTGTGCTGCGGTTCCTCATATTAAATTATGTCCAGATCGGGGTTATATAATTATTCTCTTAGCACTCGATTCCAATGAATCCAAGATGACAGATAACATTGGCATCACAAACCTACATGTTATTGTATCTTATACATGACCAGATCTTTGTTTTATAAAAAGGGAAAGTTACCAGGTGTAAACTAAGCGTGGCGGATTTGCAAACGCCCAACTTTCATGGGGCTACGTTTTAAATTTTATATATCACTCCAAATTAAAGTTTAAATGTTAAATTTTAATTATTGTGATTATTATGAGTTTTTGATACGATTGAAATAAAATATTTATTATTATTATTAAAGCAATTGGCAAAAGGTTTAAAAATTGTGTTTAAAAATTTGAATTGTAAAAATAGATCAGATTAAATAATTATAAATAAAAGTCTGTACAATTAATTACCTAAAATAAATTATTCTCACCATACCATACAGACTGCAATCAAAATAAAAAAAAATAGAAACAATATTACTTTTAATATCTGAACCAACAACATAGATCGTCAGGCGGCAACAAATGTACTATAAAAGAAATAAACTTATTGTTTATTAGTTCAACTTTCCTTCGAGAGACAGATATAGCCGTTGTGAAGAAATTAAATTGCTTTTAATGACGCGTAATGGATTTTAATTCTCGTTAATATTCCAGACGTGGGGTAATTTAAGCTTTGTAAGTCTGAATGATGAATAAAGTTGATGCTAACTTTTTTTATAAAAAATAATTTGAATAATATTATATGATAATTATCAGAGCATTAGAAGTATACTCTTCAGAAGAAAAGAGTGACACAAAGTTAATTATATTGTCAACATATTTCTTATAAAAATTTTAACGTCTACTGCGAAACCTTAGCTTGTGAAAAAAGCAAAGAAATGAGAGGCTCTGAGCTGCCTGTATTCATAGGCTTCCTAGGATTTTTGCAATTACATTAGTCCAGCTAAGAGTCTATCACAAAACTATAGATTCCTGCTTTTTAACGCTTAACATTTTACTAACCTGTGGGATTCTTTTTTACTGTTTAGTTAAAACGAAAATTATATCTATATACAAATGAAAAAGAAAGAAAATATTAAATTGTTTCTGCCTAGTTGTTCTCAGTGGCATAGACAGGCGACCGACAATCCGGAAACCCCAAGTTAGAATCCGGTACTGCGTAAAGTAATATTTGTCTTTTTCAAAGATTTCTTGTATAATTTTTTCAATAGCATAATTATAATTTTATACTGTAGCTAGTGGATGCCAGTAGACCACCACCTCTTACAGAGAATCTTTCGGATCTAAAAATCGCATGGATAAATGTAGACGTGCTTCTATTACCATTTTGCTTCTACAGAGATAAAACGTGTAAAATAATGTGCAAGCCTTAATTAAATAGAGCTTGCAACAAACCAGTCTCTGTGCGTTTTTATCATGCATTGCATTATCAGATAGCACATACAAACACGACAATAATCTGGTTAACATTATGATTCATTAAGATAATCACTTCACAGAATCTAAAGACCAAAAATAATTGATACTTGATAATTATGAGCTCGTTGAAAACGTGGCAATTTTTTTAATGCTAATAATTGTAGAGTGAACGTTTGACGGATGAAAGTGTAAGAGAAAAAAGAAAATAAAGCTCTTCAGTTCCCAATAGAGAGACGTATATGTATTGAGAAAAAGAAGAAGATACCTTCTCCTGCAATCATATTACTTATTTTCCTTCTGCTACTTCTCCAAGAAGATACGTGCATGATATTTTAAAATCATTTCATTACTCCTTCTTTGCCCTTGAGATGCCTAAGGGACCCTAAATACAGTTGGTTACAGCGATGTTGTTCCATATTCGCAACGCCCGTAAGGGGCAGCGTATACACTCGTACAATAACAGCACTTGCGCTTGCCACAAACCACCAGCTCATTCTATGAAATGTGTCTAGCAGCCAGCTAGTTCAGTACAAAAGACGTGATCACATATGACAATACAAAAGAATACAAATTGAAAATAAAACCCTACTCCAACCTGTTTAACTACTTGATACAATATTTCAAACAAACATTAAGTAAAGTATATAGGGTAAGGATGTAGGTACCGGGGGAGACCGAGACTTACCTACCTAGACCAGATTGGTCACGAACTAAAGGAAGGTGGAGTCAAGAGTCTCCGAAAGCTGTGAGCGTGTATGAAGAGAATTATGAATGTTGAGGAAGCGAGTGAAGTATGCAAGGATAGAGTTCTCTCGCACTCTGTTCTCTCTGCCTACCCTGCAAGGGATATCGCGTGATGATACGTATGTATGTATGCATTAAGTAAAGTAATGATAAGGCCCTCATATAGAACTGTACAGTGTAGACAGTATGACTACATAAACCGGTGCATTTGAGTCAGTCAGTAAAATATATAAATAACACACAGCGCAATATTCTCGTCGTAATACAGTGGTTATAAGTTACAATGACTGCACACATATCTCATCGGTATGACTGATCCCTCTGTCACGGTCCACGGATTGAGTGTAGGGGTTTTGATTCCGCACAATGACATCTCAGCAGTGCTGTTTTTAATAATAATGGTAGCATATGAAGTTATTGAGATGGCAGGCTGCCATGTAGATGTGTCAGGTTTGAATCCAAAGCACCTCGGACATTTTGAGGTTAAGTATTTATTAAATCATTAATTGTTAATCTTCGTGTTTTATCATCATTATTATCCTGCTCTTATCCCAATCACTTGAGGTCGACGCATATGTAGGTACTCTTGTTCAATCCTACATATTGCGAAATTTATGGGCAATAGTTTTACGGCCAGCCGTCTGCCGGACGTCAACCCTGGAATGTAATTATTAACCAGATGGAATCAGGTGGTGTTGGTCCAGGTCGATATAAATCATTCATGTTTAAGTATCATCCGAAAATGTAAAAAAAAAAAAATCATACAAGTCAAATCGATTAAAAATAAAAGTTTAGTTGATTTCACAAATCAGCTACTGGTAGTAGTATACTACCCCGTAACCCCATAACCTCCAGTACCAGGTGTCGTGGGTTCGATTTCCACGCAGAACAATACTTTGAGCAATTCACTAATTGTTGTTCCGAATCTGAGTATAACTGTTTCCATTAATTATAGTTTTATAAAGACCACCGTAATACAAGAATTATTTGAAGTAAAGTAAGTTACTACTTACTGTACTTCTACTATACTTAGTATACAGTACATAGTAGTATCAATACAGGCTCTTGTTTTATTAAAGAAAAACGTTACATTGTATTTTCTTTGTATAATTTCGTAAAAAATATTATTAATTAATTATATATGTAGCTGACACTATTGAGTAATCTGGAACGATTTAATATCCGTAATATTATACTAATATCCATATCCAGATCAGGAACTCTATATCAATAATTAAAAATCCCTGTAATAACATTGAATTGTTGTACGTGAAATAAGTTCTTGTGACCATGAATATTAAAAATGTACGAAACATCACACAAATAAAAATCCAATACAAACCACGATTAAAATCCATAAAAATATTTTTATTACAAACTTTAGTTATATTTGCGAATATTAAATACCAAATTTACACAAACGAAGCAACAGCAATTTGAATATTCGTAATACAAATTATGTTGATACAACTGTAGGTGCGTATAACGATCTAGATAACACAGCAATAATTGTTGTACCACTATACATAATATACATCGATCGCGGTAAACAGGAAAATTATAAGCTTGATACGTACGTTTCATGTTAATTTTGTTATGAACAGCATAGCAGATGTGGATCAATGCATTATAACGAAACCATCGACAATTTGCGATCAATGGCCTTACGTACATATGGCATATACTTATTTTTTAAATTGAATATGCGGTTACTATATCTATAAATACTTAATTATAAAAAAATACATATCCGTGTGGTGACGGAGTAAGAATACTATTCATCACCCCATATCTTATCTGTAGGTGATCGTACGAGACGACTAAGGGATATAAAACGCATATAACATCTATGCGAGAGAAGGAAAACTCGGTACAAAACCCTATACCAACACGTCTGTCCAGCGTGGTATAGTAGGTTAATTTCCCTCCCATTACGGAGGAGGCCCGAGCCCAACAGTAGGGCATTTATGGGCTGTGATGATGATGATAATGAATAAAAAATACAGATAATATTATTTAAAAATTCTATTTCAAAGTCAAAGAGTGACTGAATGAACGTGATAATCTTAGGAATTAACAGTCGGCGAAGTCAATTTATTAAGTGACAGCGAGACGTTTTGTCTGAACAAGCTAAAGTACCTGTTGGAAATTGTAATGGATTACTTATAATTTACATCCAATTAGAACGAATATGAGAATGGATATTGATGTAGGTATATAAAAACAGAAATATATTCGTCTTAACACATCACTGCCTTGACGGAAGGTCGTGAAATTTAGAACATCCATACATAAGCACATGGATACTTGTAATCTCGATCGAACGGCTATGAGTATCATACATATAAATGTGTTGTAACCTGTAACCTTCACAAGTCATAGACCTATTACTATAAAATATCGTTATATGTTGCATAAATACATTTTTATTTAAATATTATTATGATTTATTTAATTAGACGTAACAAGGACTTTAATAAATTAAATTGGGTATGTGAAATTACTACATTGTTATTTTTTTTTAAATAATTTTTATAATAAATTCAATACTAATGTTTTATTTATAGACCACTAGTGCTTCGCCCACTGTTTTGCTTGTGTCATAGTTTAACTGAACTATTCCATTGTATAAATATAGTTATTTTTCATTTTATTTATTTAGGAACTAGCTACTGTCTGCGATGTAATCAGCATAGAATTGAAAAAATGTTTATTCGGTTCTCAGAATTTACGAAAAGTTAATATTTTTGTATTGCTTGTAAGTATATATATGTATACTTTCACATACTAATAAATAGCATAAAATTAATTTGTTTTTTTCAGTGTTAATAAATTTCGAGTCTTGAATAGTTTCTGTACGAAAGAATTTTCAAAAACGATAATCAGCATCAGTTAATATTTTTTTTTGCCGCGGAATCCTAATTCAACTTTTAAAATAAGTACTTTCTCTACAATATTATTTATTACTATAACTTTATTTATTTACATAGAAATTAGTTATAATAAGAAGGATAGATGGATATATGTATACATAATAGGAATTGTTAATCATTTCATAGTTTTTCTGTTTAGCGATTCAACGTAATTAAGGAAAGGAATACCTTATCTGAAAGAAAAGTAGCGTCAGTTACTCCTTAAAATATCAGCTATCCGAAATACCCGCCAAAATCGGTTCAGCTATTGCAAAAATTAGCCAGAACAAACAAATAGATGATGATGACACAGATGGACTGAGAAGCGGCCAAAGATTAATTTTAAAAATATTATTTTAGTTATGTCTTTAGTAAAAAATCATTTATGACGTTACAAACAAACACTTCAATTTAATATATTTGTATCGATTTAAAATATTAACATTTACAAACGCTTTTTAATTTAATTAAAAATTTGTAAAATGTTGCTTATAAGATTGTATTTTTAATTACTTTCAATAGATAGTTACAACAAAAATAACCTATGAAATTAACTCTTTTTAAAATTGAATTCCTTATTACCATATTTATTAATTTCGTGTGGTGACTCCATCACCAATGAAGAAAGAAAAGAGAGAAGAATACAATTCACCATCTTCTATCTTGCTCGTAAAATACGACAAAGGCATATAATACGCGTATAACATTTATGCAAGGGAATAAAACTCTAAATAAAATAGGGTTTTATATTTAACCACCCGTTTGACCAGCATGATATAGTAGGTCAATTTGTGAAGGATGCTCAAACCCAACCGTGGGACCTGAGATAATGATGAGGATGATTTTCATATTCGACCAGGCTGTGTCAAAATGCTGTTTTCATGACTAAAAAATAAAATGTAGCGGACGTTACAAACATACAATTAAAGAATATAAATAACTGTCAGACTCGGCACAGTCTTTTGTGGATCGCACAAAGAACTCCTGCGTAGCGATTGAGCCCACGACAGAACGGCACAGAAGGTGGCTATTATCCTCCACGTATTCTGTGCAGACACTTTAGAAACATACACCTGTCCTGTGGCGTAAAAGCGTAGCTATATTATGCTAAAAAAATTAAAAGTTAATTTTCGTATAATATAATTCATAATTATGTAAAATATTACAGATATAATTGGTTACTTTAACCATTTGGTAACGAGCACACAGAGCTTCAGCTATATAATTTTTTATGGGTCTCTTAAAAGCCGAACAAGAACAGAGAGTGTGGGTACCCGCTTTGTCCTAGGAAACTCGTAACAGCAACTGCAATCACCAGCTCGCTTGTGGCT
Organism: Lymantria monacha; assembly: GCA_905163515.2. Taxonomy (NCBI): domain Eukaryota; kingdom Metazoa; phylum Arthropoda; class Insecta; order Lepidoptera; family Erebidae; genus Lymantria; species Lymantria monacha. The sequence continues at coordinate 16,715,155 of LR991094.1, read as the reverse complement.
TGGCGATATTTTACGTCAACCGTGGACGTTGATATGTTGCTAGATAGATGGACCGAATGCGTTACTCCTGGATTCATATGGTAAATATTGTGATAATTTATAGTTTAGAGTTTAGAGCATTTGTATTTAACATATAATTGTAACTAACCATAAATTGTATTACATAATGCTGAAATTATAGCACCTGTATAATGAAAATAAAAGTATAGGAAATCCTCTTAGTAGTTTTTTGCGCGATGTTGCACGGATTTGCGAGTTACTTTTTGTCGGGTTATGCAATCGCGCGCCGCTTTTCTATCGCACTAGGGGAATCGAGCGGGATTTGGGAATAGTATGGTCCGACGCCAAAAAAAATGTTTTAAAAGTAAAGTTTCTGGAATTTTTATTCCAGCATCGCACAAAAACTTCTTTGTCTTTACAAACAGGCATGCATTTTAAAACTATATTTGTGACATCGATATCCTGTGTAGAATGATGAAGCATGCTTTTAAATGTTAACAGACGGACCACTTTTTAAAGAAATAAAATTAAAAAATTCAGAAAGTATTCAATGTGCTTTTATTTAGGAATTCTTATCTAACTAAATTCAAAATCATTTATTAACTTACGATTTAATAAACTATATAGGTATCTTTTTCTTTTTCTATATAGGAAATATTAAATAATAATAATTAATATATTTCTTTTTCAATCCTTTGTCATACAATTTAAAAAAATAGCAAAAGGGTAAGGTTTGGGATACAAAAATAGGTTATTTGAATCAACTAAAAGTAAATTTAAGTTTTTTAGTCCATTAGTAATGTCACATTATTGGAAATGAGGCCTCTCTTTTTTTCCCCTTGCGTTGGACTATGGAGATGGTCGCGCCCCGCCAAATCGGTCCGGGGCGACAGATGAGGCGGCGCGCAACCCCACAGACCCACCCAGCAAGCACCTCTCCTCGCCGTGCGATCGGGCCACCGGTACCCGATCTTTGACTTCGGTGGCCGAAACGAGGCCTCCCTAAGCGTTGAGACGTTGATCCACTATAACTCTCAGGCAATATGTGTTAGTTTTATCTATTTTATCATTATTTTGCAGTGGTGTTATCTGCCTGCGTCTCCTCGCTGTCTGAAAAATCAACGGAAAATACGTGATATTCTTGATTTGCTATACTATATATTATTGACTTTTCTATTACAAATTTTCGTTATGAGTATTATATTAAAACAAATTTTCTCCCAACAACTTTGTTTTCCTTAATACAGCTAATATTTCTACAGGATCAGGCCTAAATCCTCAAAAAACATAAGCAGAAGTACTTTTTAGTCAAATTTAATAGAACTGAGCATATTACCATTAAACAGGCAGTTTGTTAATTCAGACTGTTGAAAATTTCTAGACAAATATAAAAAAAAAATTCAGTGCCCTTTTAGGCAACAACTAAGCGAGTATATATACTTATGAAATAAAATATTTTGTGTTCTAATTTGTTCTATCCTGGACTCGCGTGACGGAAACAAATTCAAATGATAATCATCATTTGAATTTAAATGATTTTTACGGAATAGAGATGATTAATAAAAAAAATTTTTACTCAAATCACTTCTCCCACATTACTTAAGGTTGACGTAAAATACTCTTCTTCCATCGTACCTATTGCAAAGTGTACAATAGTTGAATAAATTGCAATAGTTGAATAAATGCCGTCTACCAGAGATATTTGATCAGACAGCATTAGATGGCCCAGGTCGATACAAATACCTATAGTTCCAGGTCGACACAAATATAAGTGTATAATTAAATTTTCATCTGATTTGGTTAGTAACGATAGCAATGTAGGTCAATATATATTATGTACGCATATAAAGTTATTAAGATAATAAATGTATTCATTACAATATTGTGATATTGAAACACAGTTACTGAATAAAAATACCGACTTAAGATAAACGCGTGTTATCTGTATCTAATATAAAATATGACCTAATTGTTTTATTGAAATCAGACACTTATTACTACTAAGTAGGTATAGTTCTGTTTAGTTTAATACTAAATATGATAAACTTTAACTATCAAGTAGTTAATTGATATCATATTTTTTTAATTAAAAAAAACAACACTTCTCAATAAAAAATAAATTCTTATATCGCGGTGTCTTAAATAAAAGATACAAATAACACCCAAACTCAGAATAAACATTTGTGATGCGCACAAAGAACATAATGGTCTTTGAAAGAGATGAAGCCAGAACAGATGTAAGAGTAACAATAGGTAATGATGTACTGGAGCAAGTGGATGAATTTGTATATCTTGGATGTGGATTTAGCCGAGATGGAAGGTACACCACTGATATAGCGCGAAGAGTGAATGCGGGAAATAGAGTGAATGGAGCGTTGGGACAACTTCTCGGTAGCCACCACCTCAGCCAGAAGGCACGTGTAGTATACATAACGCAGTGCTTGTCCCAACATTACTATACGGAAGCGAGAGTTGGGTATGTAGAAAAGAGTATGAAAGTAAATTTAATGCGGTCGAAATGCGATCTCTACGGAAAATCTGTGGAGTTAGGCTGATTGATCGCATTTGTAACGACGACGTAAGAGAGCGAGTGGGTATAAAAGAGAGTATCGGTGTAAAGATGCGAAAGGGAATGCTCCGATGGTTCGGACATGTAGAAATAATGCCGAACGAACGTCTGGTTAAGAAGATATACAATGCAAAAATGATAGGATGTAGGTACCGGGGGAGACCGAGACTAACCTTCCTAGACCAGATCGGTTATGTACTGAAGGAAGGTGGAGTCAAGAGTCTCCGAAACCGGCGAGCGTATATGAAGAGAATTATGAATGTTGAGGAAGCAATTGAAGTATGCAAGGATAGAGTTCTCTGGCACTCTGTTCTCTCTGCCTACACTGCAAGGGATATGGGGTAATGATATGTATGTATGTACAAAGAACGGCTCCGCGCAGGGTTCGAACCTGTGATAGTCAATTTGAGAGACTCGTAATACAAGTTTGTTTGGTTATTATTATCACAATCCTCCAGCTCTTATTTCAATTTATATGTAATAGGCACAACATGTCTTCATTTTTAATTGCTTATGGTGGCAAACGAGCAACACCTGATAGTAAGTTATACTGCACCACATCAATCTTTGCAATACCAGGGGTACAGTTAGGCCGTTGCCTACCAACCAAAACCCACCCAGAAGATTGAATTCCTGGGTTTCTCACTTACGGAACGAACTGAAAATCAAGGTCTGAACAGCACATTGTTACCGTTCAGACGTTGACTTTGTCCAAGAGTGTGTTACTTTCCTGGACGGATCCGCTCGCGCCTGTAGACAGAAGACTAACAGTACGGCTCTACTACAAAAATCATCCTCCACCAAATGTGGAAAAAGAGCATAACTGTTGCATAATGTTTACCTTCTTTATCATGCTGTGGAAGACATAAATATTCTTTAATAATTTGAAGGTGAGAGATCTATGGAACTCATTAAGGTTATTATTAAGAGCATGATATCATTATGATGGAAGAATGTGCACGTAGAGTCTGCGCCTGCTCCCGAAGCTCATTCCCACCTTTGGCATTCACTTCCTATTCATGCTCGGCCGCCTCCTTATATGAGATCATAACTTATCTAGACACGCGGGAGCGTGTCAAACCAAGTTCAAGCAAAGGAACTGGCTAGCCAGCGCCGAGTGTAATATTACATGATCCACTTGGTGCTACTTTTGACCCTTCTATAACTCTAAACCTCTTTAAAGTAAACACATAAAACTACGTGTGTTTAATTATATACATAAGGACATCTAGAAGCCCAAATTTCATGAAGCTAGCTCAAACGGTTATAAAGATATGAAGGTCAAAAGTCGTAAATTTTAGCACTGACTGATTGACTGATATATAGTACCTAAATCAAACCTACTTCCAGATGACCTAGAAGGATGAAATTTGGAATCGCGCACGGTAATTGTGTGTAAGCGTAGAGAAAAAACTTAAAATAAAAAAAAATATGGGATCCCCATACAAAAAAAAATTATGCCTAGTTTTCTTTTTACAAAAAGTAATGATATCCCACCAAAAACATAAATGTAAAAAGGAGAGCCAAGTTCAATACAAAAATTATGCTTGGCTGTGGGCTGCGCCGCAAAAAAATGAAGATCTAAATGAGTGCCAAGTTCTATGCAAAACTCAAATATGTATTTATAGGAACAAAATAACATTATGAACAAGTATTAAACTCTATATCTTTGCTTTATTGGATACCTATAACTATTGCTGTTATTTAAAAAAAAAATTAAAGTAGGTCAGATTTGACTTGGCTAGTTTTCATGACATCAGTCATTTTAGAAAGTTATTATATATGTATATGTATAAACCTATATTTTAATTCTGATAAAAACCTACTTTAAGATCTCACAGCCAAGCATAATTTTTGTAAAGCCCACAGCCAAGCATAAGTTTTGTATTGAACTTGGCTCTCCTTTTTTACATTTATGTTTTTGGTGGGATTAAAAAGATTTCATGGTCAACAATACGGTAAGGCAATAAACAATATGGTAATCTAAAAAACATCTATGAGAATTGTAGTATGAAATCCTTCTCTACATCATGACTTCTACGTCCATATTCGCTATAAGATAGACATATTCTTAACGAATATTTAATTAAATTTAATTTCGAACAAATTCATAACGATATGACAGATTAACGTACGACGTAAATATTAGAGGATGTCGCATCATGCCGCGATAAGAGTTTATTTAAATATAGCGAATGAGGGTTCTGGGGGTTTACCGAAATACTATAAACTTCAGAATGGCTGTCAAGTTACCTGCGAAATATGTTCTTTAATCAGTCTAATTGTAATATACACACCACACACACATAGATATAATCCGTCTGCAATGCAAACTATACTCTTAATTTAACATTCTATTATTACTTTTTCAGCCTTCTATCCCTTTGCACATTATTGGTCTTTGATTTGTCTTTAGAGAACCATCATCATCCTACTCTTATTGAAATGACTTGGGGTTGACGTAATATCTATACCGCTTCGTACACCGTACATAGGCAACATTTTGGGCCTTAGTTTTATGACTGGCCGCCTGCCTGATGTCAATCCTCCTTGGAAATGTAATTATTAACCAGACAACATCAGATGAAGTTGGCTCACGTCTATGTAAAACTCATAGTCGTTTTTTACGTCATTCATGAGCAACGTTAGGGCTAACCCTAGAGTACTAATACTCCTAGTATTCGTAGCCGCTAACGCACACATGATATAAAAGACTTCTAAGAAATAGTAATTAGTGGTTAATATATTTTGCACCAGGTTGATAGCCTTCGGCGCTCACCCATAGTTCGGGTCAAACTGTCAAAGCTTTCTGCGGTTTCTTCTGCTGCTTCTAAACCCACACAAAAAAAAAGTAATTAGTAGATTATTACGTAAATAATATGCGTCACTACAGTAAAAGCGAAGTTAATAAATACAATTGGTACTGACTCACTCTCATCTCATTATAAATACAATATATAATAATACAATAATACTATATATATAATAATACAAATACCGTGTAGTGACGGAGTAAGAATACAATTCACCACCCCATATCTTGCCCGTGGGTGATCGCGAGAGAAGGAAAACTCGAAACAAAACCCTATACCAACACGTCTGACTAGCGCGGTATAGTAGGTTAATTTCCCTCCCATTAAGGAGGAGGCCCGGGCCCAACGGTGGCACATTTATGAGCTATGATGATGATATAATAATATAGAAAATACTACACGAAATATCTACTTAAAAAGTCTAATGATGAAAATATCCTAAACAATCAAGCGTATCAGTTTGCACCTAACTATATATTCTATATTTTAATTAATTTAAAGAAATAATGAACTATATATTAATGAATTTGTATATCTTGGATGTGGATTTAGCCGAGATGGAAGGTACACCACTGATATAAAGCGAAGAGTGAATGCGGGAAATAGAGTGAACGGAGCGTTGGGGCAACTTCTCGGTAGCCACCACCTCAGCCAGAAGGCACGTGTAGCAATACATAACGCAGTGCTTGTCCCAACATTACTGTATGGAGGTGAGAGTTGGGTATGCAGAAAAGAGTATGAAAGTAAAATTAATGCGGTCGAAATGCGATCTCTGCGGAAAATCTGTGGAGTAAGGCTGACCGAACGCATTCGTAATGACGATGTAAGAGAGCGAGTAGGTATGAAAGAGAGTATTGGTGTAAAGATGCGAAAGGGAATGCTCCAATGGTTCGGACATGTGGAAAGAATGCCGAACGAACGTCTGGTTAAGAAGATATACAATGCGAATGTGGAAGGATGTAGGTACCGGGGGAGACCGAGACTAACCTACCTAGACCAGATCGGTCATGTACTGAAGGAAGGTGGAGTCAAGAGTCTCCGAAACCGGCGAGCGTGTATGAAGAGAATTATGAATGTTGAGGAAGCGAGTGAAGTCTGCAAAGATAGAGCTCTCTGGCACTCTGTTCTCTCTGCCTACCCTGCAAGGGATATGGCGTGATGATATGTATGTATGTATATTAAGTTTTAATAAACTTGCTAAGATTTGAATCAAATTTGACTCACTATGGCTTTCATAGAAATAGCTTGTTGATTTTTGCATTCATCTGCGAAATATTTTTGAGTGTTTAGGGTATTTAGAAGTTTTCATTCAATTATGCTTCTTTGCTTATTTCATTAACGCCAATTTAAGCAAACATATTACAGTAAACTCTATCTGTGTTCCAATATCCGCTCGTAGTCGTTTCCTACGTGAATTATTTGAAGGCTTCTTAGTCAAACATGCCCATCTAATTAGCTGTATTGCTAGCTCTTTCCTTTAAATACTAATTAATACGACTCCGTCAAATTATCTCATTTTATCAACTACCCCTTTCTTCACCCACTAGATCGCCCTTACGAATCATGTGTAAATTATAAAAGGAAGGAATATTTGAAATGTAATGTCAAGCTATTTGGCCAGCGTAATGTTAAAAGGTAGTTTTCTTTCTATTATAGAAGACATCAATGTTGCATAACTCGTGTATTACTTTGTGTAAGTGAAAAGAAGAAAACACTGCTCCTTTTTTTTATTGAATATGGTGACAAACGAGCAAGCAGCGTACCTGATGGTATATCTAGGCCGCTGCCTACCAATACATACCCCAAAACCCACCCAGTTGGGCTTCCGGCTCTCTCGCTTACTGAATGAAGCGCAATAGCACATTGCCATTAACTCAGATATTCTGCGAGAGTGTGGTACTACCCCGGACGGACCGGCCCGCGGCTGCAGACAGAAAACTGTCAACAGCGTGGTCGTATCACTATGTGCATTGTCTTTTATGTGCATTACTTAATTATAACGGTTATAACATTAGAAAGTGGGGTGATGGGTTGAAAATAGAGCGTACCATCACCTCTTACATTGCTTGTAAGAGTAAAAGCTGGCTAAGGGATCACCAAGAGGAATGGATTGTATTCTCTTTGGAAACCTATAATATCAACATTAATCGCCACAATTAGGTTGAGAAACGCGGTGAATATGACATATGGCATTAAGGGAGTATACTTGAGGAAGTTCAAGTCCAAGTGATGGATGGATAGAATATCGCAAAAATCATATGGTTATATAGCATTTTCATTGTCTACTTTTAGCTCATCATTCAGCCTTTTGCCATCCACTGCTAGACCTAAGCCTCCCTCAAGAACACCACAAAGCGCGATCGTATGTTGCGCGCTTACAACGACTTTCAATAAACAACAAATTTCGTCTAGTCGTCGGTCTAAATAATGTGAGGGTGTCCTATACTGTGCGTCGTCTGATATATGGTCGCCACTTAAGAACCTTTCTTCCCAAGTTATTATTGGTTATTACTTTTAAATAACAGTGACGAAAATCTCTTTAGCCCTAACATGGATATGAAAAGTATTTTAATCTCGAACACCGTTATCCATAATGTGACGGAGTAAGAATACAATTCATCACCCCCTATCTTCCCCATGAGTGATCGTAAAGACGAACTAAGGGATATAAAACGCATATAACATCTATGCAAGAGAAAGAAAACTCGAAACAAAACCCTCTACCAATACGTCTGACCAGCGCGGTATAATAGGTTAATTTCCCTCCCATTACGGAGGAGGCCCGAGCCCAACAGTGGGACATATATGGGATGTGATGATGATGATGAGTCTCGTTAAATACGCTTAAACGATATAGTATACATATAAAAAAATCTATACACGAGAAGGCAAATTCTAAATAAAAAACTATATCAACTCGTCTCACCAGAATAGTATAGCAGATCAAATTATCTCATATTGTGGGGGGAGTCGAGCCCAGCAGCAGGACATATATCAACTGAGATGAGAACATTAATAAATATTAAAGGCGCCTTTTTGTTAATCATATATCTTCATTATACTACCATCCACGCTTTCAATTGCATCATGAACTGTCAATTGCAAATGTGTTTTGAATAATAACAAAACGAATTTATTTCAGTACTAAAATCTTATATAAAATTTTCACATCCAACTAACCACCACTGTTTATAATTTTTTTCCTTCAATATAAAATAGACTGTGGATTTATTTATTGAATAAACAATAAACGTTTATTAAAAGAAAAGTCTTTCATTTTTAACTATATCAAAGTATTTTTAAGAAATTTTATGAATAACTCCACAATATATCGCTTCGTCGACCTCTCTTATCACGGAATAAAAATATTTATCGATTCAACTGTATCGTACTTAAACGTATTTTTATCGTACGATGTCAATATATCTATATTAAGGCGGCATTAATTGATCGGAAAAGCAATAATACAATTTGAGTGCAGTAGCAATATTCTAAAGAAATAGTAACTATATAATATATATACAGGGTGGAAGGGGGCCGCTCTCGAAAACAAAGACAGGTGGCCCTACTATTCCATGGGCCCCGTGTGAGGCTGCCCATCGGCGCCTCGTTAGTCGTCAACTCCATCCACATCAGTATCCAGGCCCATATGAGGTACTTGGGTCTGGTGCTCGACGGGCGATGGTGGTTCCGGGAGCATTTTCGTCAAATTGCTCCCCGGCTGGTCGGCGCAGCGTCCGCCCTTTCTCGGCTCATGCCGAACGTGGGCGGACCCAGTTTCGAGGGCCAACGGCTGTATGCGGGGGTGATCCACTCAATGGCCATGTACGGCGCACCCGTGTGGGCGAGGGCTCTGAACGCCCAGCTCAGGGCGGTGCTGTGGAGGCCACAGCGAGCCATGGCGGTCAGAGGCTGATGCCGCCCTAACCGAGGCTTCGGGTGATCGGACCGGGGAATTGTCCGGTCACCCGACGTGAGGCCACCGCGTGAGGACGACGCCTCGACGGCGAAAGCTGTCGGGGCGTCGACAGGAGAGGAGCCCGAGAGGGCATACCGCCGAGCGGGCCACCGAAGACAAAGATCGGGTACCGGTGGCCCGCTCGCACGGTGAAGAAGAGGTGCTTGCAGGGTGGGTCAATGGGGTTGCGCGCCGCCTCTTCCGTCACCCCGGACCGATTTGGCGGGGTGCGACGTCCATAGCCCACCGCAAAAAAAAAAAAAAAAAAAAAAAAAAGGGTCACCTATCTTTGTTTTCGGGACCGCTCCCGAAAACAAAGAGATATATATATATATATATATATAATACATTATATATATATATATATATATATATATATATATATATATATATATATATATATACATATATATATATATATATATATATATATATATACATATATATATATATATATATATATATATATATATATATATAGGTAAATAAACATTAAGGTTATTTTAATTGTATCACCGAAGTAGTAAGCATAGTTGTAATAAAATTGCAGTAAAATTGCTATTCAATAGTCGATTAATAATCGATTATTTTATATACTCAATTTAGTTTGAGTGTTAAAATAAATGATAGTACATTAATTGACTGATATTAAATCATTAATGATGATTAGTGAGTTGCTGTATTGCTGCAGTTAATTTAAATGTTTACTTTTTCATACTTTTGTTTTCCATACTTTCCGTGTGGTGACTGAGTAAGAATACAATTCACCACCCCATATTTTACCCGTGGATCGTATGAGACGACTAAGGGATATAAAACGCATATTACATCTATGCGAGAGAAGGAAAACTCGAAACAAAACCCTATACCAACACGTCTGACCAGCGCGGTATAGTAGGTTAATTTCCCTCCCATTACGGAGGAGGCCCGAGCCTAACAGTGGGGCATTTATGGGCTGCGATGATGATGACTTTGCCATACCATGTTGTGTAGACGGTTGGGGATTTGATAGGAAAGAAAGTGCTTTTGACACAATATATTCTTAAATCACGTTACGTTAATTTTATATATTAATTATATGTTTATTAAATAAGATAATGGTACATTGTAAAAGCTATCATCCTGGATAGTTAACATGCTTGTTTGGTCAAATATCAGTAACTGTAAAAATAATATTATTAATGAAATTGTATATTTAAGACTATTTCAAGTAGTTACAAAGGTGCATAAAATAAATTGTATATTACATACATACATACATATCGTCAGGCCACATCCCTTGCAGGGTAGGCAGAGAGAACAGAGTGCCAGAGAACTTTATCCTTGCATACTTCACTCGCTTCCTCAACATTCATAATTCTCTTCATACACGCTCGCCGGTTTCGGAGACTCTTGACTCCATCTTCCTTCAGTACGTGACCAATCTGGTCTAGGTAGGCGAGTCACGGTCTCCCCCGGTACCTACATCCTTCCACTTTCGCATTGTATATCTTCTTAACCAGACGTTCGTTCGGCATTCTTTCCACATGTCCGAACCATCGGAGCATTCCCTTTCGCATCTTCACAGCAATACTCTTTTTCATACCTACTCGCTCTCTTACGTCGTCGTTGCGAATGCGATCGGTCAGCCAATTGTATATTAATAATGTTATATGGTGTTAATGTTATATATATATATATATATATATATATATATATATATATATATATATATATATATATATATATACATATATATATATATATATACACATGATTTAAGAGGAATGTTCTCTAATTAGAGGTCCTTTAATTGCTGTGTGGCTACAAATACCACCAACCCTTACTTTGCTCATGGATGTCGTACAAGACGACTAAGAGCCTTATAACGACCTGGGCCAAGTCTATCTGATGCTGTTTGGTCAAGGAGGGTTAACGTCTGGCAGGCGGCCGGTCATAAAACTATTACCAATAACTTTTTCAATATGTAGATAGATACTATGAAAGAAGAGTACATATTGTATCGACCCAAAGTAATTGGAATAAGAGTAGGAGAATGATGATGGTATCTAATTAGAGGTAACAAAACAAAGAAATTGCAGTCCATAACGATATAAAATAATTGTATCTCAAGTCTTCGAACTCCTTTTGTTAGTTTTTCCTTGATTTATTAATGTAAACAACTTTAGTGATATTTTGGATCAAATGGACAATATTCTTATTGTAACCAATCAAACCTTTTAAGTTAAATACAAGTAACATCATAAAAAAATATAACAGTAAGGTGTTGAAATTACAATATGAAGAAACGATGACATCATAATCATGCTTCATAGGCGCGTTATTCTGTTGTTAGAAACTTATTAGACATATTATATATCGCAATACTTTTAAACTACACTACCTTTAAAGCCGAAAATATATCTATAACAACTGGAGTTCAACAACTGGACAATTTTACAATAAATATTTTTAATTAGATATTCAGTGTTCCTAAAATTTAACCTCCTCAGAAACCGATGACAATTATCAGAATAAAAAAATATCGTTATGCATATTTGAAATTGTAAATCTTATATAGTACATATCTACATCTAGTAATTCACTGTAAACAATATATTAATTATAAACACCACCTTATTGTTTAAAAAGGTGATGATTGTATATACTAATAGTTTTCTTAACATATCCGTGCAATTAGGAAGTATAATATATCAAAAATCGGACCCAAATTCCCATAGAGATCTCCAGTGGCTCACAATGAGTTACTTTTTTTGCACGCAGGTGTACTGTTCACGTAGGTGTGCTGGTTGGCACTCTAGTTCTCTCTGGATAAACGTAAATGAATCATCATTTTCCTACTCTTATCCCAAATACTTGGGGGCGATACAATATGTACTCTTCTTTCATAGTACATATTGTAAAAGTTATTGGCAATAGTTTTATGACCCGCCGCCTGCCAGACGGCAACCCTCCTTAAGAATGTAATTGTTGACTAAACGGAATCAGATGGATTTTTTTTTTGATAACGCAGTGGCTAAAAAATGCGGGGTATGTGGGACTCACAGGCCCTGAAGGGGTCACTGAATACCCACTAAAAAAACCAACTGCGAGCTGTTAGCCGTTGGGGCTTCTACAGCTGAACCGGACTATGGGCGAGCCTTATGGGCTCTCAACCCGAAGGAATCAGATGGAGTTGGCCCAGGTCGTTATAAAGCTCTTAGTCATCTTTTATGATATCCACGAGCAAAGTAAGGGTTGGTAGTATTCGTAGCCGCTACCACACAGGTAGATAAAAGTAAATGAATATCGGTATATTATACATAGGTATGTTAAAGTACAAAAACAAAAAAAAAAACCATATAGTTTTGTCTTTTTCACTAACCTTCTTAAGTATTTAAGGTTCGCTAAACTTAGTTTAGTTCGATGTTCATTAGAATAGTAGTCGTTATAATGTAGTCGTATATCGCTAAGTAATACTGCCCACACACAGTGATTTATATACAAGTTAGCAATGCAAACTGTTTATACTAAGATGCCTCTCGATCAATGCGATTTTGACCTTTACTACTAGTTTATTGACATGTACCACTCCTACTGGGTAATTACATCATAATTTGATTTATAGTTTTTTTATAGTCTCACGCCTTTATCTCTTAATAGCAGGCAATGTGACCGAGTCCTTCACCTTACTTAAAAGATGGAGAGAGGTCGCATGGTAAGCTATGGTGTCATATGCTGCCCCGCTGTAATATCAGACGGTAGGTCGGGGTGCGGTCAAGATATGGTCGTCTGCAGAAAAGGCTTCGACAAACTTACTTTAACTCTAGTAAGCCATTTGAAATAAAACTACTTTTACGGATTCTATCGCGTTTGTATTTGATTTATAATTTCCCGACGTTTCGAACACTTTACAGTGATCATGGTCACGGGAGGACTGAGGTGTCTTACGTCCAATATGTCATTGTTATTACAGAAATTTATTTATATCTACCCTATAAGATATTAAATTTTGACCCACATTTTTATACAAACAAAATTAATACAATTCGTTGCCAGTACAAAAAGAGATTGATTCTATATATAAAATTTTATGTTGTTTATGATTTGTTATTATTAAGGTATTTAACTTATGATAATTATTATTGTGGCAATTTTACAATTTTTACAAAAACTAACAATAACTATTCAGCTACTACCGGATCGGAACGCGGTCAGTCATCAGTCCTCCCGTGACCATTATCACTGTAAAGTGTTCGAAACGTCGGGAAATTATAAATCAAATACAAACGCGATAGAATCCGTAAAAGTAGTTTTATTTCAAATGTGTAATACTCGCGTAAACATTAGAAGTCATCTAGTAAGCCATTTTTCATGTTATATTTCTGTGACATGTAATAAGGAATGATGTTATTGGCTGTTAACAAACGCAGTTACAGACCTACTAGAGTTTTTTTTCCAGAAATAACTAATAATACATTCTCTAGTCCAGGGTGGAAATCTGCGGGGTACGACGCCAGAAACCTCCGCGTGGTGTACCCTGGGTGCGGGCGACAGTCCCCCAGATCCCTCTGTCGAATTGTCGCCCGTAGCGAATCTCTGGCGCGAGGGGGGGTTCCCCAGCAATGGGTTGAGCCCCAATTCGCTCCTGACCCTCTATTTGTAGAGGATACAGGAGGCGAAATTTCGGACGGGCCCGGTCACTCATTCATTTGAGGGCTGGGCAGGCTTATGCCACCGCCGACATATCGTAAACCTGATATCTTGCTTCAAGACAAGTGGTCGTGAGGCGTAGTATCAGGAACGAGGGTCTTGGCTTAACCGCCCGGACCGCGAGGAAGACAACCTCTATAAAGAGTTCGAATTAACATTCGAATTCGGAAATTACCCAGAATCCTAAGTTCTGGCGTGCGGCGAGAGGATGCATGGCAGATGGGCTGTTCTGTTCCTAGCACGCTCCAGCCAGGGTACCAGCCGACCCCCTGGTTGGTAAATGTAGGCTTGCCCGGGTACAGGGATCTCTGCCCGGGTCGACCGTTTATTTCTCCCATAATCGTGGGACCAAAATGGAATTGCCTATTATAAATATTGAAGACGGGGAAGCTTCGGATTCCCAACTGACGGCCTTGCCAAGGCAAAATAAAACTGGCACAAACGACGCCTCGTCCTCGGGACTTGAGGCGTCCGCCGAGGGCCCGGCACAGACTACGGAGGCCCAAAAGAAGAAGCCGAGGAAGTACCGGAAACGGGCCAACTGGACTACGGGAAAGGCTTCTCCTACAGAAAGGAAGCGTATGGCGGAGCGGAGGGCGCAGAAGGAGGCCGCCGCTGCCGCCCAACTGGAGGAAGACGGCGGCAGATCCACTGCAGAGCCGTCAATGGACGAGGGCGACGGTAGTGTCGCAGAGCCGTCCAGAGACGAGGGCAGTGGATCTGCCGATATAATGGACGAGGGCGGTAGTTCCGCAGAGCCGTCCAAAGAGGCTAGCGGGTCGGCGCAGGAAACCGCCGCCGCCAGGTCGTCGCCGCGTCTTGCGGCTGCGGCTCCGACGACAAGGGAGGAGGCCCTCCCCTCGAAGGTGCGGAAGCGCCCCCTGAACAGGGATGGCAGCTCGAGCGCCGATTCCGAGGGGAGTGTGACGATCATGCCTCCCCCCAAAGTGCCGGCCTCTCGCAGAGGGCGAGGGGCCGCGGTGTCGGGAAGGGCGACCCACTCCCCGGCCGGCGAAGTGCGTGGAGGGGCTGAGGCTGGCAGGCAGACCGACAACGAGGCGGCCGCCGCGAGGGTGCTGGGGGTGTTGTCCAGCATCCCTCCCACCGAAGTGGTGGCCGCTGGTGCCCGCGCGAGCGCCCAAGCCGCAAATATGGAGGCCCTGCAGGCCGAAAACGCCCGCCTTGGTGGCGAGGTGTCAGGTCTGCGGGCCCAGAACCGCCGGCTGGAGTCGGAGCTGGCCGCAGTGCAGAGGACCAATCGCGCCCTCGCCAAGGACGTGGCCGAGCTGAGGGCTCAAATGGGGCGGCTCGTGCCGCCTGCGCCAACTGCGCCGGCTGCGCCAACTGCGCCGGCTGCGCCAACTGCGCCGCCTGCGCCAACTGCGCCGCCGGCCAGTGCTAGCCGCCGAGGAGCTGTCGCCGTCGTCGCCGCTCCGAAACCGCCCCGAGGCGCCGGCCGTCCAGTGGCTGCCGCCGCACAGAGGAAGACGCCTCTGACCGCGGAGCGTGCGCCGCCGACCAACACGCCAATTGTCGCCGTCGTGGAGCAGGTCCCGGCAGAGGTCCAGCCGGTGACACCGACCCCGCTGCCCGCGGTGGGGGGTGTGTCGGACGAGGCCTTGCGCGCCATTATCGACGCCGTCGGTAATATGGTCAATGCGCGCTTGGCCGTTCTGGAGGCAAGGCTGCCTCCAGAACCACGTGTTCGGCCGCCTCTCGCCGCGGACAAGCGGCCATATGCGGCACCAGCCCCCGCCCCGCTACCTTGTCAGGGTGGCCGCGTGGGGGTGAGCTACGCCGCAGCCGCGGCTGGGCCAAAGAAGAAGGGGCCTGCTCCGAAGAGGAAGACAGCACCGGCTCCTGCCGGACTGCAGTCGTCGCCAGCACCAACACCGCCAGCGACGACTAGCGCAGCCGCGACTACGCCCTCAGCGCCCGGCACGCCCGCTACGCCCGAACAGGGTTGGCAGGTGGCCGAGCACGGCAGAAAGAGTCGCGGCCAGAGGAGGAGAGCGGCGGCCAAGCGCGCCGCTGAGGTCGTCGCCCCCCAGGCAGGAGCCGGAGGAGGCGGCACGACGAAGAAGAAGAGGTCGCGCAAGGGGCTCCGGCCGCCGAAGACAGCCGCAGTGGTGATCACTGTGCTGCCTGAGGCGGCAGAAAGGGGCCTCAGCTATGAGGCCGTTCTGAGGAAAGCCCGGCGGGAGCTCGACGTCTCCGACATAGGAGGCGTCGAAGCCAGGACCCGCAAGGCCCGGACAGGGGCTCGGATTCTAGAGTTCCCTGGGGCCGAGGGCACCAGGACGGCCGATAGCGTGGCGTCGAAGTTGAGAGGTCTGTTCGCCGAGGAGGGTGGCGTTAAAATCGCCAGACCCGTGAAGTGCGCCGAAATGCGCATTGCGGGTCTGGACGACTCCGTGACGGTGGAAGACATCCGGGAGGCTATTGCCTCGAAAACCGGGTGTCCCATGGACACCGTCCGGGTTGGCGCCATCCGGCCCGGTCCGGGCGGCGTAGGTGCTGCCTGGGTGCAGTGCCCAGTGGAGTCGGTCAGGCAACTGGCCGACTCAGGCAGGCTCCTCGTGGGCTGGAGCTCAGCGCGAGTCACCGTGCTGGAGCACCGGCCTGCGAGGTGTTTCAAGTGCATGGCGGTCGGGCACACCCGGCCAACATGCACTAATTGCTTTGACTGCGGCGGACTCTGTTTCCGCTGCGGTCAGACTGGGCATATGGCGGCATCTTGCGCCGCCCCGCCCCACTGCCCCGCGTGTGCGGCGGGCAATAAGCCCGCCAAGCACCCCATGGGCTCTGGGGCGTGCAGACCTCCGGCTTCGGCTCCAAAGGGGCGGAGCGGCCCTTCGACTCCGGCCGCTCCCGCTCCTAGCGCGGCCCGATCGCCCGCAGCAAGCCAGGAGGTGATGATGGACACGGCCCATTAATGGCTGCCCAGTCCACTCACCTCCTGCAGGCCAACATCAACCATTCCGCCGGTGCGCAGGATCTCCTCCTGCAATCCATGGCGGAGTGGTCGATCGGTGCAGCCGTAGTCGCGGAACCGTACGTCGTGCCTGATCGCCCCAATTGGGTGGTCAGCCGAAACGGAACCGCGGCAATCGTCACCTCCACGCAGCGGCACTTCCCGTCCTTATCCCTCTTGGATAGGGGCGAGGAATTTGTCGCGGCGGATTGGGGAGGGGTCACGCTCTACAGTGTATACCTCTCCCCTAATAGGAGGATGGACGATTTCGGGGCCTCCCTCACCACCTTGGAGGCTTCGATACGGCGACTGGCACCGGGCCTCGTCCTGGTCCTGGGGGACTTCAACGCCAAATCCACGGCGTGGGGGTCCCCGATGACGGACGATCGTGGGCGGGCGATCGTGGAGTGGGCGGCGTCACTGGGCCTCTGTGTCCTAAACAGAGGCTCAGTGAACACGTGTGTGCGACAGCAGGGTGGGTCGATAGTGGACTTGTCGTTCGCTAGCCCCGCTGTCGCACCACGAGTGAGGAACTGGCGTGTCCTGGAGGAGGCGGAGACCCTGTCGGATCACCGATACATCCGGATGGAGGTCTCCCCTCTCCGGGACCCCAGCAGGGGTCACAGGGCGGACCGGGCTCCCGCATTTCCGCGGTGGGCTGTGGGGCGTCTAGATAGGGACCTACTGGCGGAGGCGGCCATCGTGAACACGTGGCTGTCCTCACCACCCCCAGCGGACGGAGTGGACGTTGAGGCTGTCCGCATCCGCAGTGCGTTAACGCAGGTCTGCGATGCGGCCATGCCCAGGGTGCGGCGTCTACCTCCGAGGCAGGGGGTCTACTGGTGGTCCCCAAGACTGGCGGACCTTCGTGCGGCGTGCATTAGTGCCCGAAGGTCCTACACCCGCAGTCGGCGGCGTCGCCGCGATGTTGAGCGGGAGGGCCAGCTGTACGAGGCGTACCGCAGTGCGCGTACCGCCTTTCGGCTGGCCATCCGGTCCGCCAAGGACGCAAGTTGGCAGGAGATGCTGGACGGTCTCGACCGTGACCTCTGGGGTCGCCCGTATCGCGCGTCGCTGAATAAGCTTCGCGCGCAGGGCCCCCCCCTCACCGAGACCCTCCAGCCCGACCTCCTTCGTAGAGTGGTCGAGGAGCTGTTCCCGCGGCAGTCGGAGCACACGCCCCCGGTCATGGCTTCGCCAGATCACGACCGGGAGGCCGTCGAGAGTGTTCCGCCCGTGACGGAGTCGGAAGTGGGGGCAGCCGTGGCGAAGATTCGATCCGCCACCACGGCCCCCGGCCCGGACGGAGTCCCAGTCCGGGTGTTGACGTTGCTCCTCGAGCATCTCGAACCTCGCCTCAGGCGACTGTTCAACGCCTGTCTGACGTCTGGACAGTTCCCTGAGTGCTGGAAGGAAGGGAGGTTGGTTCTTCTGCCAAAGCCGGGACGGCCCCCGGATTCGCCGTCGGCCTACAGGCCCATTGTGCTTCTGGACGATGTGGGTAAGCTGCTGGAGCGTGTCCTCGCTGCCCGCATCGTCCAGCACCTGGAGGAGGTGGGGCCCGATCTGTCGGACGCTCAATTTGGGTTTCGGAAGGGGCGTTCGACCATCGGGGCCCTGCTACGCCTGAGGCAGACGGCCGCGGAGGCTGTCGCCGGCAAAGGAGTGTTGTTGGCGGTGTCGTTGGACATCGCCAACGCCTTCAATAGTCTGCCATTCAGCTGCATCAGGGAGGCGCTCCGGTTCCATGGAGTGCCCCTGTACCTCAGGCGGCTGGTGGCAGACTATCTGGAGGGGCGCAGTGTTCTCTACGCGAGCCCCGCAGGGGACATTGTGCGGACGCCCATGTCGTGCGGTGTTCCGCAGGGGTCGGTTCTGGGGCCGACTCTGTGGGACATCGGGTACGACTGGGCGTTGAGAGGGAGTCTCCTCCCCGGGCTGAGCGTTATTTGCTATGCTGACGACACGCTCGTCACAGCCCGAGGCAGGACACTCGAAGAGGCGGCGAGCCTGGCCACTCTCGGCACCGAGGAGATGGTCAGGCGAATCGAGGCGCTGGGGCTCAGGGTGGCCCTAAACAAGACGGAGGCCCTACTATTCCATGGGCCCCGTGTGAGGCTGCCCATCGGCGCCTCGTTAGTCGTCAACTCCATCCACATCAGTATCCAGGCCCATATGAGGTACTTGGGTCTGGTGCTCGACGGGCGATGGTGGTTCCGGGAGCATTTTCGCCAAATTGCTCCCCGGCTGGTCGGCGCGGCGTCCGCCCTTTCTCGGCTCATGCCGAATGTGGGCGGACCCAGTTTCGAGGGCCGACGGCTGTATGCGGGGGTGATCCGCTCAATGGCCATGTACGGCGCACCCGTGTGGGCGAGGGCTCTGAACGCCCAGCTCAGGGCGGTGCTGTGGAGGCCACAGCGAGCCATGGCGGTCAGAGCCATTCGCGGCTACCGCACGGTGTCGACAGAGGCGGCGTGCCTATTGGCCGGGACACCCCCGTGGGACCTAGAGGCGGAGATGCTCTCCGACCTCTACCGGCGGGTTAACTCAATGCGCGAAGAGGGTGGCTCCCCATCGTTTAACGAGATAGCCACCTGGCGCGAGGACGCCCGCCGAGAAGTCATCGCCCGTTGGGCTACGCGGCTGGAGAGGCCTAGACACGGTGTCATTACCGTTGAGGCCCTCCGGCCCGTACTGATGGAATGGATGGAGCGGCGGCACGGGGTCCTCACCTTCCGACTGGTGCAGGTGTTAACGGGGCACGGGTGTTTCGGGAAATACCTGCACACGGTCGTGCACAGGGAATGGACTCCGGGCTGCCATCATTGCAGTAGTGACGAGGACACGGCGCAACATACGCTCGAGGAATGCTCGGGCTGGGACGGGCAGCGCCGCGACCTCGTCGCTATTATCGGTGCCGACCTGACGCTGCCGGCTGTCGCGAGGGCGATGGTCGACAGCGTCAGGAATTGGGACGCGGTCGCCGCCTTCTGCGAGGCTGTCATCTCGCAGAAGGAGGCGGCGGAACGGGCCCGGGAGGATTCCCGTGACCCGGGCCGCCGCCCGCGGCCGGGGCGGCGCAGGCGCGAGTACCTGCGCCTGATGCCGCCCTAACCGAGGCTTCGGGTGATCGGACCGGGGAATTGTCCGGTCACCCGACGCGAGGCCACCGCGTGAGGACGACGCCTCGACGACGAAATCTGTCGGGGCGTCAACAGGAGAGGAGCCCGAGAGGGCATACCGCCGAGCGGGCCACCGAAGACAAAGATCGGGTACCGGTGGCCCGCTCGCATGGCGAAGAAGAGGTGCTTGCAGGGTGGGTCAATGGGGTTGCGCGCCGCCTCTTCCGTCACCCCGGACCGATTTGGCGGGGTGCGACGTCCATGGCCCACCACAAAAAAAAAAAAAAAAAAAAAAAAAAAAAAAAAGGGTGGAAATCTGCCGAGCTGGCGACGGATGTCAAGGAAGCGGTACCAGTGGCCATCCCAGTGGCGGTGGAGAGAGAATACGGTGGGTTATGGAGCCATGCGCCGCCCTTCTTTCGGTCCGGACGGAATGGGCGGCGCGTGTTCAGACTTGAAATCTTTCATCTTGTGATTAGCTTAGTATGCTTATGTCATTGGCGAGAGACTTGGTTTAAATCCAATCTTACGGTTGGTAGCGATCTGAGGAGCAATTATCACTTGACATCAGCCGAGGCGCTTACTCCTGTGCCACTGAAAGCAATAAAAAAATTGATCAAAGGTTAGACTTTTAGTCGTAAAGAGGAAACAGGTCCCACGGAAGGTAGGGTCATTATGTTGTCATTTTTCGTCTTAATCTACGGTCTGATCATAACTCACACGTTCGGTACGGGACGAGGAAACAAGGTATTCCTTCCGCATCGATATGGGACAGGCCACTGACACAGATTCCTTAACCTCGGTGGCCAGCCCGATGGGTTACTTTTTTGGGTACCGTCCCCGTTAACGTCCTGACAACGGCTCTGCGGGTAGCGGACTAATTCCCAGTCCGTAGACCATTGACTTTAGCTATGGCACCTTTAGGGGCAGTTACTCACTTTGGCGCCACCGTGTCACCGCCCCAGTATCATCATCCGTTAATTATTATTATTTTTTTTTTTTACACCACCCTGCACTAAGGAAATAAACCTTGTATTGCGGGGGACTTTACAAACATGCAATTATCGCAGACAAATTACACCCAGACTCAGAACAACACTTTGTGGATCACACAAAGTATTGTCCTGCGTGGGAATCGAACCCACGGCACTGGCACGGAAGGTCGGTATCTTAACCACTACGCCATCTGTGCAGTCAATTTACCATGAGACTTATAAAAATTGGCTAAGATGTTACAAAAGAAATGGGTAATAGCATTTTTTTGGGGAGACTTATGACACAACACTGCGATCGCCAAGCCGCCTGTCAAACATGGATTATGGTACATACATACATACTAAGCCGCACGCCTGTTTCTCAGAGGGGTAGGCAGAGACTACGGATTGCCACAAACCATGATCCGGCATACTTTCATCGCTTCATTCACACTCATAATAGTCTTCATGCATGCTCTACGATTATTCATACTCTTAATATGACCAATTTGACCCAGAAAATTATGACGAGGTCTTCCACTTGTATACGTCCCATTCAGACTTGCTTTATATATTTGCTTCGTCAATCTCTCCTCACTCATTCTTTCTAAGTATCCAAATCACCTCAGCATACCTCTATTGATCTTTGTCTACGTCTTTAAGGTGACGTGCGCCATCTACCCGACAATGTTTACACATTATAGGCTTAAATTCTTCGTAAATATGATACGAAGCGAGATTTGCATGTCCTACAATAGTTCACGGTGGTGTAAGTGGCAGCACGATTGGGCCGGACGCCCAATAGGTGCGCGTTCGAACCCCGCTTGTGACAACCTTTTTTCGTTTCGGGTTTTTATAAATAATTAAGCATATTAAATGCTAAATTTCGTTGTTTGTATATTTATTCGCAGTAATCTTGCAATAAAATAGATATTATAATGGATATATATTTACCTACACAGTTCCTATAATACGATTTATAGGAGGAATATAATTTACACTTCTTAAAGCATAATTATATGGAATAAATTGTTTATTATGTGTCCCACTTACATAAACAACTGCGATTGGAATAAAAACAAACGTAATTCAATATTTTAGTATTGTGGACGAGTGTGTGGCTCTTTACTCTTAAGTCGTGTATTTTATTTATCCATTTCTTATAGCTGTTGAAAGTTTCCAAAACGATTACTAATCAGACATTAGAAAAAAGACATTTGACGCATTTATCATTATTATTGTTTTTTTTGGCTCTGTCTTTTAGCTGTTAGCTGCAGATGGCTGTCACAGCTTAACTGGGTGAGCGTTGAGGGCTCTCAACCCGGTAATATTATTTAAGTATCACATAGAAACTTGATATAGGCTATTATTTATAAGGGATTTTTTGCTTATGGTGGCAAACGAGTAAGCAACACATCTGATGGTAAGTGTTACTGCCACCCATGGACCCTTGCCATACCAGAGGACAGCTAAGCTGCGACCTACCAATAAAAACAAAACCCACCCAGAAAGTTAGGCTGCCAGTACTCGCTCACCGAACGAAGCACAATAGCATATTGCCACTACTTAGAAGTCAATTTTCTGCGAGGGTGTGGTAGTACCGTCGCGCGTCTATAGACAGTAAACTATTAACAGTGTGGTCTACTACAATAAAACTCGACTAGGTGAGTGTATTTAATCAGTAATATCCAAAATCAGCATTATAATACGTAGTACTTATAGTTTGTCAAATAAACAGATACTACATATAAATACCTAACCATGGCAACACTCCCTTTATCGAAGTCGGCAACCTTGCTGCGAAATTATCAGAGATCTAAACATCAGTACATAGATTTTGTCACGGAGTGTCCTTGGTCGAATTTTCGTCGAGTTGAGTGCGGTAGGCGCACTCCCATAGTCCGGGTAAAGATGTGGAAGTCATTTGCGACCAACAACTTAGGTTATCACAAGAAAGAACGAACATTTTCCAAGCACGGGCACGGATTGGAACTAATAGCTGAAGTCAATTAGTGTAATTAGTTGAAGTTTATGAAAAGCTGCTGAGGTTTCTTCTTCTCACCATGTCTACATTTCACTGTTGGGTTCGTATTCCCTCTACATCATACATAGATATCATTCTTTAAATTACCTTAAAACACCATGAAGGCCAAACTTATTCCCAATTCAATTTTGATTAAATTATTTGATATTTAATAGCCAATCCGCCTGCCAAGCATTATTACGGTTATGACACTATTTCCTCTTGGGTTGTCGTGTGTCGTACAGAGGACGTAGATGGGCTAATAAATATTGATGATTTGTTATTCGATACGATGTAGGGCTCTAGAATACAATAACTATTTATATTTTAATAAAAAAAAAGTCAATTTTGTCTCCATTTTAGAGCACTGTTAATTTGAAATCGTATACATTTTTTTACAACTGATATTATACTCGAATACTTGAATATCTATTTAATAATTTACTTGAAATAATGACAAAGTTAGAATTAAAGTCTTTCTAAAAGTATTATATATAGGCGCCGAATCTATTATTTGTAAATGTTAATCTCGCTGAATCACAACTATTATATGTTATTTTTGTTTTTGTCAGTGAAAGCATTATAATGACACCATTGTGAGACCATTATAACTAGTAAATTTAGACCCCAAATATTTATACCAACTGGTACAATATTTGTATGATATTGATACAAAATTTTGTGCTTATTCCTTGTATTAATTAATTAACTTAAATCCCATTGCAATGACGTTTCAAAAATAAACTTTACATGAGAGCTCTTTAAATTAATCAGACATGGTTAATTTAAGAGAGAATTAACCGCAACAGATTTAAATTCCGAATGCCAAGCGTAAAATAAATTCCAATAGTGGTCTTTTATATGGCCTACCTGTATTTTTTTTTTGTATAAAAAAAAGACTACGTATATTCGACGACGTGCGTAAATTCGATACTCCTCAAACGCGGCGACGATTCTCCGCGTAGCTTTAGTCCCGACGTTAGGTAATAATTGACTGACGCACAATCAATTGTCTTTTTTATTAAATTTATAATTATTGGAACGAAGTTCCTTATCGCACGTTGTGAAAGGGGGCTAGACGGAAAAAATTCTTACGAAAAGTTGTCACGACACTTTTTGCTATAGTAAGCTATTGTAAGCTGTGCGGCGTCGCTCGTCGGCTCTCTTATAGAAAGCAAGCCAGATATTTTCATTTCTATTTCGCATTGAACAGTGTGGTGTCGCGACGATTTTTTTTATAGATAGAGTGATTCAAGAGGAAGGTTTATATGTATAATATATGCATAATGTACTAGAGAAACACTGATAATTTTAGAGGTTTCTAATGTGATGTCGTAAATAAACACATTATTTTGCGCTTACATTGCAAACGCTGGCTGAACCCTACGAAATAGATCAAAATAAAGTACTACAGTATTATACAGCTTAAAAAGGCCTACAAAAAAGTCCGCGATGGTATATATCTATCTCTTAAGGATAACATACTATATCCATTTTAATACTTTAAAAAATGTTCTATTATAAAACGGTAATTGAAAAGCTATTTACACAAATACTGTATTAATCCTTATCATTTTAAATACATTAGTTGGCTTGAGCATTTCATGAAGATATTTTTTTTCCTTCAGACCATGCAAATTAAATCAATACCTTAAGAGATATAGCAAAATCAAAATAATGCGCAACGAAATTATTTTCGCCCGTGACCGGGCCGCGTGGCCGGCTCGCGTTCGAGCTCGGGGCCGAAAAGTTTTGGTAGTCTAGTGGAATTGTATATCCTATTATTAATATTATAAACGTGAAAGTTTGTAATAATGTATGGATGTGAACATGTTTGTTGCTCTTTCACGTAAAAACTACTGAACTGAATGGATTTTGATGAAATTTATAGTAATATAGCTTGCACATCAGAATAACACATAGGCTATAATTTATAAAGATATTTTGCAAATTGGCTAAAATATAACGATAAAAATCGCTTAAGGCAGAAAAAAACTATATAACTAAAATAGAACTTCGTTCCATCCGGGTGTCCCTTGACACCTCCGGTTTTTTTTATGTTTTTTTTTGGAGTTTACTCCTTAAGAATCCATTTTCATATAAGGCATCCGGTATTAGAAAAATTTGAGGAGTAAAATCTAGTGATCGAATGACCTCGTTACGTTTGCGGTGCGCAACCTATTCTGCGCATCTTTCACTTTCTGACGTGAGATAATACTTCACTGAACAGTTTTAATAATATATATATATATATATATATATATATATATATATATATATATATATATATATATATATATATATATATATATATATATATATATATATATATATATATATATATATATATTATTTTTAGTCAAATTAGCTTTTTTTGCACCTGTTTTGATGATCGTACTTAAGAAGTAATCTCCAGTCGTGCGTCGGAGCTAACACACACACTTTTTTTCAATTTAAGGGTGGATAAAAAAAACAAACCTGTAGAGTGGTCACCACTGGTGGTCACCAGTAGAATTGGCAGCAGCACGGACCAACGAAATTACCAAATCCGATGATCAATCAGTCTGCGTGTATGGTAATTATGATAAGAAAGAATATGTCCAATAATGAACGTCATTAGGCTAGTGGTTTGTTGAAAAAATTAAACCAAAAGATCAAATAAAACATTAGCTTAAAAAACTTAAAGCATTAAAAATCTACAAGTAGGTATAACTGCAAGTGGGAAAGTGTAAAGTAGGGTAGCTGCTAATTTATTTTTAAAATAGGAAATTTTAATTAATTCGATTTAATTTATACGATATAAAACTATAAACTGATCTATACGTATTTTAAAACAATTTTTTTTTAACCGACTATTATTTAGACAAACACCACCCAACTGGACTAAAAGTAATATAATAAACAGTGTAAATTGAATTAAATATAATTAACAAATATGTGTACAACAGAAGTCAATTAAAGCAGGACAGAATACTACAGAGACAGTACTGAATTTATGGTATATTTTCGAAGGAACGTAAGAGCCTTATCAACACAAAGACATAAAAGTATTGCATAAATATAATTATACATATACTTATTTACTGTTTATTATACCACTGATCATGGTAAGTTGGTATCCGGATCTCTGTCGAATTCGTGGCAACCCTATCAGCGAGGTGAGTGCCTCAGTTACGTAAAGCGAGCGATACGTCGCGTATCTTTACGAGCCTTTGTCTTGATTGCTGCCAACCGTACTGTTCGAGTACACTTGCGGCTAAAACGGTTAAGAAAGTTATTGCAAAATATAAATGATTACACTCTTACAAATTTGATGGAGAAATTTTATTTTATTAATTACCCTTTTATCTAATTCCGATTATTGTGAGAGTTTAAGAACACAATATGTAACACATAAGTCCACATTCTATTTTTACGTGGTAGTTATAAAAACTAGTTGATATATCATCAAGCTACAGCACTCTCTTGGGACAGTTATTAGTATCAGTTACTACGATCGTCCGTCCAACTCTCAAGTGTTACAATATAATAATAATCCTTCTTGTTTACCTAGTTCACTGATAGCACTGAACTAAAGGGTCCTAGATGGAATAGACTATAGATTGCACATTGGTGTAAGTATATACTTTCCAATGAAAAAGAAGGATTAATCCCCAAGCAAAAAAACTATTTTATCACCCATAAATGATTTTCTGTATAGTGATGCAGTAAGTAGGTAATGTTTTGCTCGTGAGTCTCGTAAGAGGCAGCTAAGGGGTATAATATGTATATAACAGTGATTTAAGATATGGATAACTCGAAATAAATAAAAACCTAAACCAATACGTCTGACCATCGTGGTATAGTAGGTCAATTTCCCCCCTATTGTGAAGGAAGCTCTAGCTCAGCATTGGTAGGTATATGATTCGGGATAAATAATTGTTCTAAGTGTGAGAGTATTTGTATTAGTTAATTGTATTTTTATAGAAGCGCCCACGATACAAAACTTTATTCCTTAATCTCGGGCGTGGTCTTTTTAAAAGCATTTGTGATTAAGAAATTCAAACACATTTATTAGCTTCATAATAGTCATATATAATGGTTGGAATTAACAAATATGTAATAAATAAAATGTGGAGCGCTTAAATGTTAATTTTTCGAGACAATTAAAACCATTGCTTCTGATATTTGAAGTACGATGTATTTAAAAAAATATTTGTACTGTCCAATTCAGTGGATGGATTACACAAATATTAAGTAGGTAATTGTTCTTCAAGATTTCTTCATTTTCCTTATATATTTTTACCAAAATAATTTTGATACTGGACCTACATTATCTCAAATGAAATTAAGATTACAGGAACTAGATATATATAATAATAAATAATTATTTATCACTTGTGACGTAGTATATTCGTATCAGAACAAAGCTGGCTAATCTAGGGGTCTCGGTCTGGGGGTCACAACCGATAACAACATAGTTGCTTTTATATTAAAATATTAATTAAATATTATATTTCTATAAGTTTCGTGGCTGATGCAATTTATATGTGTCATGGTAGAGTACAGTTTTGCTATATTTACATAATACTACCTACATGGTGGTATAATATAAAGGTAGCGAAATTGAGCTTTAATGACCCAAAAGGGTGTTTCGTTTCAAGTTTTGCTTCTCATATAATATAAAGATCTTTCTGCATAAGCAAAAAACAATTTAATTTATAATCTTGACCCTTCATTAGTATGTAAACGTAATACAGTACGTAGCTCAGATAAGGACCATTCCTGGTAATACTAACTCATATAATATATTTTAAAATAGAAGAAAGGAAGAGAGGCCCAATACTTCCCCACGGTTATCACACATATCTCAAGATAGGAAGGAATACGCGATAGAATCAAGATGGAACCGAATATAAGGAAGATTTCTTATTCCTGTACGTTGAGCAACGTTCAAAACAATTGCAAGTTGAAATTATACCACATTGATCCTATCGCATCCTTCCTTTCTTGAATTGTGCGGTACACTAACTAAAATTATGATAATTTTATATGACATCAGTCTGAAGCCAGAACAGATGTAAGAGTAACAATAGGTAATGATGTACTAGAGCAAGTGGATGAATTTGTATATCTTGGATGTGGATTTAGCCGAGATGGAAGGTACACCACTGATATAGAGCGAAGAGTGAATGCGGGAAATAGAGTGAACGGAGCGTTGGGGCAACTTCTCAGCAGCCACCACCTTAGTCAGAAAGCACGTGTAGCAATACATAACGCAGTGCTTGTCCCAACATTACTGTATTGAAGCGAGAGTTGGGTATGCAGAAAAGAGTATGAAAGTAAAATTAATGCGGTCGAAATGCGATCTCTGCGGAAAATCTGTGGAGTTAGGCTGACCGACCGCATTCGTAACGACGACGTAAGAGAGCGAGTAGGTATGAAAGAGAGTATTGGTGTAAAGATGCGAAAGGGAATGCTCCGGTGGTTCGGACATGTGGAAAGAATGCCGAACGAACGTCTGGTTAAGAAGATATACAATGCGAAAGTGGAAGGATGTAGGTACCGAGGGAGATCTAGACTAACCTACCTAGACCAGATCGGTCATGTACTGAAGGAAGGTGTAGTCAAGAGTCTCCGAAACCGGCGAGCGTGTATGAAGAGAATTATGAATGTTGAGGAAGCGAGTGAAGTATGCAAAGATAGAGTTCTCTGGCACTCTGTTCTCTCTGCCTACCCTGCAAGGGATATGGCGTAATGATATTTATGTACGTATGTACATCAGTCCTATCACGTATTTTTACACGCTAGAAAAAAATATTTTGAGTATTCTTTTTCTCGGTTTACTGTAATGTTATGACTTAGATAGCTTGGTCGGATCAGACTACAACTATAGGAACGATAAGTGTGGTAATAGACTGTTCCTGGTAGGCTACCGTAATGAAATGTTAATGCCACTGGATCGTGTGTGCTCACTAATCTGATGATTATAGTGAAAATTGCTCACTATTTTAGAAGCAACCACGACACAGGGAATCGTATCGTAGATAGATAGATGGGTTACCGTTTCATCATCTCTTCATCATCATTATAGCTCATATATGTCCCACTGCTGGGCTTGAGCCTCATTCATACTAGGAGTGAAAATGAACTACTACACCACGCTGGTCAGACGTGTTCGTAAAGGGCTTTGTTTAGAGTTTTCTCCCTCTCGCATTATATGCATATTTTATCCCTTAGTTGTTTTTTACGATCAACCACGGGTAATAGGGTTGGTGAATTGTATTCTTACTCCGTCACCACGCAGGTTACCGTAGAAATATTAAAATTAAATGTCTATGTTTCGGAGACAAAGTAAAGCCAAAACGTAAAGAAGAGAGAGTAAGATAGGACTAATGAGTCAAACTATAACACGACAAACAGCGAATATACTAATGACTGCAATCAATGCAATAAATAAATTTACACCTAGATCTTACATAACACTATAGTTCTGATTCATCATTATCTGATCAACTCAGCTCATATTTTTCCTACTACTGGGTTTCGAGCCTTCATCATTCTCCTACTCTTATCCCAACCACTTGGGGTCGATTTAATATCTACTCTTCTTTCATAGTACATATTGTAAAAGTTATTGGCAATAGTTTTATAACCGGCCGCCTGCCAGACGTCAACTCTCCTTGGGAATGTAATTGTTGACCAAACGGCATCAGATGGAGTTGACCCAGGTCATTGCAAGGCTCTTAGTCGTCTTTTACGACATCCACGAGCAAAGTAAGGGCTGGTAGTATTTGTAGCTCCTACCACACAGCTGAGTTTCGAGCCTTCCCTACAATAAAAGAAAAATTGACTATATCACGCTGGTCAGGCGGGAAGGAATTTCTTTTTGACGGCGTCTATGGAATGGTCACACCCCGCTATATCTGTCCGGGGCGACAGAAGAAGCGGTGCGCGACCATCATAGACCCACCCTACATGTACCTTTCTTCGCCGAGCGGGCCACCTGAACCCAGGTATAGGATGTATTTCGACTTTTCCCTTTCTTGCTTGCTGATAACATATATGATATCTGCATATTGTATCACTTAGTTATCCTTTACAATATACATAGTCAAAAAAGGAGGGCGTGAATTGTATTCTAATTCCATAATCATACGGCAAGTTCTGATTAAATGTTAATAAAAAAAAAGTGTGTGTGTCAGCTCCGACGCACGACTGGAGTTTACTCCTTAAGTACGATTATCAAAACAGGCGCAAAAAAAGCTCATTTGACTAAAAATAATATATATATATTTTTATTTACATTTATTAAAACTGTTCAGTGAAGTATTATCTCACGTCAGAAAGTGAAAGGTGCGCAGAATAGGTTGCGCACCAAAAACGTAACGAGGTCATTCGATCACTAGATTTTACTCCTCAAATTTTTCTCATACCGGGCGCCTTATATGAAAATCGATTCTTAAGGAGTAAACTCCAAAAATATACGATACAATTTGAATGTTACATTGTAAAGTATTAAATTTAAGATAAAAAAGAAAAAAATACAAACTAAATCTGCTCATCTGGTAGAATACGTATTTGTGAGCAAATACACTTTTGCTTTCTTTGCACATTCATTTCGCACGTCACATAGTCACAATGATGTGAGCTATTATTTCATAAGTCAAAATTAAAACAATGTCATTGTGAAACACATAATGAATACTATGAAATATGTAAATACATAATGAATTAATAAGATATTGAATGAATGCAATGCTATCTTTGACAGGGTTGGTAAAATATTATGCATGTTGCTTTTCTTTCTCTCGCTCTGTGATGATATTGTTAATAAAATCTTCAAAAAATAAGAAATTCAAACTTTACGTATGGTGGTGATAGAGTAAAAATATAATTCACCATACCCTGTCTTGCGAAAAATGATTAAATGTTTATATGGAGATAACTTCGATACAAAAGAAGGAATATTAGGCGTAAAATACAGACACGTCTAACCAGAGGGGTAGGAACCAACTAAACCAGCAATCGAGGAGGTTCGAATCCTATCAATAACTATATAATATCATCATCATCATTATCTTACTCTTACCCCAATTGCTTGGGGTCGATACAATACTCTTCTTTCATAGTATTGTAAAAGTTATTGGCAATAGTTATATGACCGGCCGCCTGTCAGACATCAAACCTCCCTGGAAATGTAATTGTTGACCAAATGGCATCGGATAGAGATGGCCCAAGTCGTTATAACATACTATTATAACGACTTGGGCCATACCATACCTAGGTACTATGTGGCCACACCTACTATGTGGTATCATTTTTAAACCGCGTATCTATAACCAAATAATAACGTGGTATTTTTTCTTCAAACTAATTAAAAATACTAAACTACTACGAGTATAATTACGCAATCCTGTCGCACAACATAAGTTGTTTTTTTTTAAATATCGTATAAAATATTATTAAAATGATAAAAACTAAAATATTAATACATATCATCACGCCACATTTCTTGCAGGGTAGGCAGAGAGAACAGAGTGCCAGAGATCTCTATACTTGCATACTTCACTCGCTTCCTCAACATTCATAATTCTCTTCATACACGCTCGCCGGTTTCGGAGACTCTTGACTCCACCTTCCTTCAGTACGTGACCAATCTGGTCTAGGTAGGTGAGTCACGGTCTCCCCCGGTACCTACATCCTTCCACTTTCGCATTATATATCTTCTTAACCAGACGTTCGTTCGGCATTCTTTCCACATATCCGAACCATCGGAGTATTCCCTGATTTGATTTAAATATTAATAATTAACAAAATTAACTATACTTATAAAAGAAATATTATTTACAAATATATCCATATTAATACTACGAGTATTAGGTGCGCTCATAAGTACCATTATCTACAACCGATTTAAATGAAATTTGGTACACAGATAGTCTAGAGCCTGACAAAGGACATAGTCCACTTTTTAATGTAAAAAAAGGTTGTAAATGGGGATAAAAAGTTGTAAGGAAGTATCGTTATTTTTAAAGCCAGAAGCTTGAAACTTATTTTTAGGCTATTGATATATCTAATAAATAAATAGGTTATTTTTTTTTTAAACTGTATCCTTAAGAGATAAATAAATATGACATTAACATGTTGTAAAAATTTACCCTTTTTTTTTTTTTTTTTTGGGGGGTGGACTACGGTCGGCGCACTCCTCGCACCACTCCATCCGGGGTGACAGAGGGGCGTAAGCGCGCACACCCGTAACCCACCCGTGACGTCGCCTTCGTCGTTGGGCCGACCACCGGAGCAGAGTGACTTGACGTCAGTGGTCGGCCCGATGGAATACCCCTGAGGAGTACCCTCTCCTCGACCGACATCCCCCCCTCGGGTAGGATGTCGGTCTTTCCTCACGCGGTCGGCCTCTCGGCGGGTGACGGACTAATTCTCCGATCCAGTCACCCGCGGCCTTGGCTAGGGCGGCATCAGGCGCAGATAATCGCGCCTGCGCCGCCCCAGTCGCCGGCCGTGGCTCGCGCCGTCGAGGAGACGCTCCTCGCGCACGCGCTTCGCCGCCTCCTGAGACTACTGAGACTACTGCCTCGCAGAAGGTTGCGACCGCGTCCCAGTTCCTGACGCTGTCGAGCATCGCCCTGGCGATGGTCGGCAGCGTCAGGTCGGCACCGATGATTGCGACGAGTTCACGACGCTGCTCTGCCCAAGCGGCACAAACCTCGAGCGTATGCTGCGCCGTGTCTTCGTCGTAATCGCAGTGGTGGCAGGACGGTGTACTCTCCCTCCTGACGACCTTGTGCAGGTATTTGGCGAAGCATCCATGCCCCGTCAAAACCTGCACCAGTCGGAAGGAGAGCACCCCGTGCCGCCGTTCCAACCACTGCATCAGCACCGGCCGGAAGGCCTCTACGGTCCGCACACCGAACCGAGGCCTCTCCAGCCGGACTGCCCAACGGGCAATGACATCTAGGCGGGCGTCAACGCGCCAGGCGGTAGTTCCCTCAAAGAGACCACACCGCCCTCCGCGCGCACCCCCGACACCCGCCGATACAAATCGGCGAGCATTTCCGCCTCCAGGTCCCACGGGGGACTCCCGGCCAACAGGCACGCTGCCTCCGTCGCCACCGTGCGGTACCCGCGTACAGCCCTGACCGCCATGGCCCTCTGTGGTCGCCACAGAAGAGCCCTGAGTCGGACGGTCAGGGACCCCGCCCACACCGGTGCGCCGTACAGGGCCATCGACCGGACGACCCCCGTGTACAGCTGTCGGCACGTAGCGCACGGTCCGCCCACATTCGGCATTAGCCATGAAAGGGCAGACGCCGCGCCGACGAGCCGCGGAGCGAGCCTGCGGAAATGCTCCCGAAACCACCAATGCCCGTCGAGCACCGGCCCAAATACCTCATATGGGCCCGGATGCTGATGTCAACCGAATTGACGGTGACCGAAACGCCGATGGGAGGGCTCATGCGGGGCCCATGTAACAAGAGGGCCTCCGTCTTGTCCAGGGCCACCCTCAACCCCAGCGCCTCGATCCGCCTGACGATCTCTTCGGTGCCGAGAGTCGCCAGGCCTGCCGCCTTCTCCAGCGTCCCACCGCGGGCTGTGACGAGCGTGTCGTCGGCGTAACAGATCACGCCCAGCCCGGGTGGGAGGCTCCCTCTCAACGCCCAGTCGTAGCCGATGTTCCACAGGGTGGGTCCAAGGACCGACCCCTGTGGGACACCGCACGTCATGGGCGTTCGCACAACGTCCCCTACTCGGTTGGTGTAGAGGACGCTGCGCCCCTCCAGATAGTCTGCCACTAGCCGCCTTAGGTAAACTGGCACTCCGTGGTATCGGAGCGCCTCCCTGATGCAGCTAAATGGCAGACTATTGAATGCGTTGGCGATGTCCAGGGACACCACCAACAGCACTCCTCCGCCGGGCGACGGCCTCAGTCACCACGGCCCTCAGGCGCAGCAGAGCCGCGATCGTCGAACGACCCCTCCTGAACCCAAACTGGGCGTCCGACAGATCGGGCCCCGTGCCAACGAGGTGCCGCTCGATGCGGGCAGCCAGCACCCTCTCCAATAGCTTGCCCGCATCGTCGAGCAGCACGATAGGCCTGTAGGCCGAGGCCAACTCTGGAGACCGTCCCGGTTTCGGCAGGAGCACCAGCCTCCCCTCCTTCCAGCACCCAGGGAACCGCCCGGACGCTAAACACGCGTCGAACAGCCCCCTGAGGCGGGGACACAGGTGGTCGAGGACCAGGGCCAGCACGCGGTTGGGAACACCGTCGGGCCCGGGGGCAGTGGATTTGCCGCGCATGCGCGCCACCGCCACCCCCATCTCGGTTGCCGTGATGGGCGGAACACTGTCATCGTCGGCCTCCCGGTCAGTGTCTGGCGGCACTGACCGGGAGGCCATGACCGGGGACGTGTGCTCCGCCCGTCGCGGGAACAGGTCCTCGACGACCCTGGTGAGGAGGCCGGGCTGGAGGGTCTCGGTGAGGGGGGGGCCCCGCGCGCGGAGCTTACTCAGCGCCGCGCGATAGGGGCGACCCCAGGGTTCTCGATCGAGACCGTCCAGCATCTCCTGCCGACTGACGTCCTTGGCGGTACGGACGGCCAGCCTGAAGGCCGACCGCGCATTGCGGTAGCCCTCATAAAGCCGGCCCTCCCGCTCCTCATCACGATGGTGCCGCCGGCTGCGGGTGTAAGCCCTCCGGGCGCATATACATGCGGCCCGAAGATCCGCCAGCTCCCGGGACCACCAGTGGACAGCCCTTTTCGGGGGCAGACACCGTACACGGGGCATGGCCGCATCGCAGATCTGCGTCAACGCATTGCGGATGCGGCCAGCCTCGGCGTCCACCCCGTCCAACTGGTGGGCAGAGGACAGCCACGAGTGAACGATGGCTGCCTCCGCCAGCAGGTCCCGGTCCAAACGACCCACAGCCCATCGCGGGAACGCGGGACGTCCGTCCACCTGATGACCCCTGCCGGGTGTCGGGAGGGTCCGGGAGACCTCCATCCGGATATACCGGTGGTCCGATAGGGTCTCAACCTCCTCCGCGGCGCACCAGCTCCTCACGCGTGCGGCGACAATGGGGCTAGCGAACGACAAGTCCACTATCGACCCGCCCCGCTGCCGCACGCACGTATGCACCGAGCCCCTGTTCAACAAACAGAGGCCCAGTGCCGCCGCCCACTCCTCGACCGCCCGTCCTCGGTCGTCCGTCCTGGGGGACCCCCACACCATGGACTTGGCGTTGAAGTCCCCCAGAACGAAGACTTGGCGCGGTGCCAGTCGCCGTAACGAGGCCCCTAAGATGGTGAGGGAGGCCCCAAAATCAGTCATGCTCCTGTTAGGGGAGAGATAGACTCCGAAAAGCGTAATCTCTCCCCAGTCCGCCGCGACGTATCCGACGCCCCTATCCCTAAGGGTCAGGGACGACGAAGGCCACGACGTGGAGGCGACGATTGCCACAGTGCCGTCGGTGCTACCCAGCCAGTTAGGTCGGTCGGGCACCACGTACGGCTCTGCGGCTACGGCTACTGCTATCAACCACTCCGCCATGGCTTGCAGGAAAACGTCCTGCGCACCGGCGGAGTGGTTGAGATTGGCTTGGAGGAGACGGATGGCTTCGTGGTCCATTAACGGGCCGTATCCATCGTCTCCTCCTCCGCGCTAACGGGCGATCGGGTCGCGATCGGAGCGGGAGCGGGCCCGGTCGGTGAGCCGCCCCGCCCCTTTGGGGCCGATGCCGGGGGTCTGCAGTCCCCAGAGCCCATGCGGGGCTTGGCAGGCCTATTGCCCGCCGCACACGCGGGGCAGTGGGGCACCGCAGAGCACGATGCTGCCTGGTGCCCAGCCTGACCGCAGCGGAAGCATAGCCCGCTGCAGTCAAAGCAGTTGCGACACGTCGGTCGGGTATGCCCGACCGCCATGCATTTGTAACACCTCGCGGGCCGGGGCTCCAGCACAGTTACCCGCGCCGAACTCCAGCCCACGAGGAGCCTGCCTGAGTCGGCCAATTTCTTGACCGACTCCACCGGGCACTGCACCCAGACAGCACCGATGCCGCCCGGACCAGGACGGATGGTGCCAATCCGGACGGTGTCCGAGGCACATCCAGTACGCACCATAATGGCCTCCCGGACGTCCTCCACCGTCACGGAATCGTCCAGACCCGTGAGGCGCATCTCTGCGCACTTGACGGGCCTGGCAATTCGGACTCCATCCTCCGGCCCGAACAGCCCCCTCAGCTTCGAGGCCACACTATCAGCCGCCTTGGCGCCCTCGGCCCCAGGGAACTCGAGAATTCGAGCCCCTATCCGGGCCTTGCGGGTCCTCGCCTCGACGCCCCCAATGTCGGAGACGTCCAGCTCCCGCCGGGCGCGTCTTAGGACAGCCTCATAGTTGAGGCCCCTCTCGGCCGCCTCAGGCAGCACGGTGATAATGACCGCAGCTGTCTTCGGCGACTTGAGGCCCCTGCGCGACCTCTTTCCCCCTTTGTCGGCTCCCACCTGTGGAGCAGCAGCCACAGCGGCACTCTTGGCTGCCGCTCTCCGTTTCTGACCGCGTTCCTTCCCGCTCCGCCCAGCCACCTGCCAGCCCTGTTCGAGCCTGGCAGCAGCGCTGGGCACAGCAGGCGCAGTCGCGGGTGCGCTGGCCGGAGCCTGCGGTGCAGCCGCTGGCGCCCGCCGCTGCCCGGCCTTGGCGGGAGCCGGCACCGTGCCGGCCTTCTTCTTGACCCCCTTAGGCCCACCTACGGCCGCAGCATAGCTCACCACGCGGCCACCCTGACAGGGCAGCGGGGTGGGAGCTGACGCTTGCGGCCGCTTCGTCCTGTCTGTGGCGGGCGGCAGCCGGAGGGGTGGCTCGGGTGGAAGACGATCCGCCACGGCCTGGATGCGCGCATCCATCATCAACTCCAGCCTGGCGAAGATGACGCGCATCGCCTCCTCCGGCACACCGTGCACCGCAGGGAGCGGCTCCTCCCCTTTCTTGGGCCTGTCACGCTTCCTGGCGGTGCTCACGGCCAGCGCCGCGGGCACAAGCGGCGCAGCAGGCACCACGGGCGTAGGCGGCGTCACAGGCGCAGGCGGCGCCACGGGCGCAGAGGACGGGCCCGCCCTCTCCAGCGCAGCCCGCTTTTGCGGCGAGGCCAGTGTCGGCGGCGTGGCTGGCACTAAAAGTGCGAATTGAGACCGCAGGTCGGCCACGTCCTTGGCCAACCCGCGGTTCTCCTTCCGCACCACCGACAGCTCCGACTCGAGTCGCCCTGCGGCTACTGTGCCGCCCTCGTCGCTGGGAACGCTGGTCTCGCGGCATGCCGCGGCGTCCAGCGCCTCCCTTTCCTTCTTGAGCCGGTTGGCGCGCCGTTTAGCGCGCTCGCCGGCTGGAGTGGTGATCCGCCTACGTTTCTTTCTTTTTGGGGCCTCTTTAGTTTGTGCCGGGCCCTCGGCGGACGCCTCAAGTCCCAAGGACGAGGCGTCGTTTGTGCCAGTTTTATGTTGGCTTGGCAAGGCCTTAGGGTGGGTATCCGTAGGATCCCCGTCTTTTAATTTGTGTGAAAGTAGATCCATTTTGGTTCCGAGAATGGGAGAATTGACAGTCGACCCGAGCAGAGATCCCAAAATTTACCCTTAAGGGGTAAATAAAAATAGGGTAAATTAAAATTTAGTAACTATATTATAGTTACAAAATTTTAATGTCATATTTATTTATTTATCAATAGCCTAAACATAAGTTTCAAGCTCCTGGCTTAAAAAATGACGATAATTTCTTACAACGTTTTATCCCTCTTTACAACCCTTTTTTGCATTAAATAGTAGCCTATGTCCTTTGTCAGGTTCTAGACTATCTGTGTACCAAGTTTCATTTAGATGGGTTTAGTAGTTTTAGCGTGAAAGAGCGACAGACAGACAGAGTTACTTTCGCATTTATAATATTAGTAAGGATTATAATGTTTGTAAAAGCCCCCACAATTCAAGGATTACTTCCTGTAGAGTCTTCCTAATGTAGAGTGTTGTCAAAAAAAAAGTAAAGTAATATTGATTACAAGTTTTTATTTAACTTACACTGTTCGTATGTATGTAAGTTTTGTGCTTCATTTTTCTCCACTAGTTGATATCCGATATAACTTTATTATTATAATTAATAAGGTTTTACTAAGTTATAAAACTAAAAAAAATAAAAAAAATATATCAGCAACAGAAAAATAAACAGGCTTTAATTTTTACGAGTGAACTAAAAAAATTAAAATAAGTAATCTACTACCAAAATAAAAGTGAATTTGATATATGACGGCAGGAGAAGGATACAACCTTTTATTTTAGTAATAAATTGTTTTTATCTTTTTAGTTCTTTAAGAAAGTAATTTCTTTAGATTCGCTCGCAAAACAAGTCAGTATTAACCTTTTTCTTTTTTATTTTTATTGGTGGACTATGGATGCGTCTCGCCCCGCCAAATCGGTCCGGGGTGACGGAAAGGCGGCGCGTGACCATAAACCCACCGTAAAACTCCTCTCTCTTCGCCGTGCGAGCGGACCACCGGTACCCGATCTTTGTCTTCGGTAAGTCATTATTAACCTAGCATATTACTAAATCTCAGTAATATAGATTTTTTTTACTTATATAAGCTTACTAGCTAACTTATTTAGCTAAAACTTAGTGACTCTCTAATGGTAAGACCACACTATTGACAGTTTTTTGTTTAAAGCCGCGGGCCTTTCGCAGAAAGTCGACGTCTGAGCAGTGTCAATGTGGTTCACTAACACTTACTATCAAGATGTGTTGCTTGCTCGTCAGCCATCAAAAGCAATAAATAAAAAGAGCAAATATTTTATAGTATCTGGAAAAACTTATAGTAAAAATCAAATTAAAAGTGATAAAATATGTAAAGTTAATTTGAATTAATGAATAATAAATGAATTGAATATTTAGGAAAATACATAATAATATAACATCTATGTACTCAACAGTACAAGCATTCAGTAGTAAAATTTATATGCGTTCACCCGGTAGCAGGTCACTTGTCGACGTGCCTAACAGTTGATACAGCACCCGCAGCCTGCAACACTTATTGCAGTATACATCACATATATAATTATAACTTAAACCACTTTAAGGCTTTCTTTGTCTTGTCCGACCTCGCCATGAACATCAGTTGCGAATAAATCTCTTCGATTCTCAGATAATATCGTATGACAAGTCCATTCAGGACTTTAATACCAGGCTCAAGCGCCCTGGTTTCTCAAAGAGCACGTGCCGCCATAAATAATATTAGAATAATTAGACTACAATACCACGCTGGTTAAAGTACTTTACATAGTATAGTATTTCAAGAGATTTTTGTCTTGTAGTGTACTCGTAATCTGCTAACGCTCCTTAGTCAAATAAACGATGTACTTAGATGTATATAGTACTTTGATATCACTATAAAAATATCCTCGTCGGATTTAGTAATTCTGAGTGTGGGGATGAGTAAATATTTATATCGTATATATGTCATTATTCCTTACTTTTGGCAGCCCACTTGATAATACTTGGTAACTGTTGACTTCTGCAATAACAGGGGTACAGCCAGGTCGCTGACTATCATAAAGGTTTGAGTTTTTCCTGTCAGTTTGCCAGTTTTCTGTTTATAGCCATGGGGCATTTTCCGTGTGGTGACGGAGTAAGAATACAGTTCACCACTCCCTATCTTACCTATCCATCGTCCCTATCCACGTGGGTGATCGTACGAGACGACTAAGGAACATAAAACGCATATAACATCTATGCGAGAGAAGGAAAACTCGAAACAGAACCCTATACCAACACGTCTGATCAGCGCGGTATAGTAGGTTAATTTACCTCCCATTAAGGAGGAAGCCCGAGTCCAACAGTGGGACATAAATGAGCCGACGATGAAGCCATGGGTCTGTCCATCCGAGATCGTAAAAAATCGACGTCTGTCACGAAGCAGCAATGTGCTATTCCGTATCGTTCGGTGAGTGAGAGAGTCGCAAGCCGAAACTTTTTATTATTATTTTATTATTATTGCTTATGGTGGCAAACGAGCATGCAGCACACCTTATGGTAAGTGTTACTGCCGCCCATGGACCTTTGCAATACCAAGGATATAGCTAGAGCGCTACCTACCAATATAAACCCTAAATCCACCCAGTTGGACTTCCGGCTCTCTCACTCATCGAACGAAGCGCAATAGTACATGGCCATTACTCAGACGTCAATCTTCTGCGAGAGGGTGGTACTACCCCGGAAGGACCGTTCCGCGGCTGCAGACAGAAAACTGCCAACAGTGTGGTCTTACCACTAAATTGGATGTATTTTGGTTGGTAGGCAGCGGCCTAGCAGTAGGTACCCCTGGAATTGGAAAGGTACATGAATGGCAGTGACACTTACTATCAAGTGCGCTGCTTGCTCTATTGCCACTATAAAAAACTCTCACCAGAACGAAGTGCAAATTACTATTGCTGGAACGTCAAAATTCTGACGGACCACCCAACCAAACACTGTTAGCATTGTGAATCTACCATTAGGAAATATCTCCTGGACAGTGGGTTCGCATCGAGAATATCTTTGTGATCTACTTTTGTATAAATACAAAAGATTGTGATGCGGAGTACAAATCAAATTTATTCCTATTTATCTTAAATCACGATCATAACACTTATATTTAGAACAGTTATATTTAGATTAATAAAATGCAAGCAATTTGTAATGTTTAAGAGGATACTTTAGTGACAATGGGTTTTATTTTTGTTAATAGAATTTGCTGAGTGAAGTCAGTAGATTTGCTATTTAAATGGAAATTATTATTATTATGTATTGCGACATCATCTACACATAAATCGTGAAGGAGATTATAAAGGATAAATAAATAACGAACGAATTTTTAAATCGACTTACAATGTCTGGGGCAGTTTGTTCACGTTATCAGTCGCCTTCACATACTCAAAGCTTACATAGACTTGAGGATACAAAGAATACTCGAAATGTCGTCTTATCATGTCCGCTTGCCCTTCTGTTAATCCCATAAATAAACACGGAACGAGCACACATCGGTACAGAATGCAAATTGTACGATTTCCTTTTTTTTATAACTACCCTTGAAAACGTGACTTTCCAAATATTACGAGGTATTAACAGGGCAGGAAGCGGACGTGAGGTGACCGTCGTTTGGTTTCACTTCACCTCTATCTGTTTTATGTCAATATAAATAACTTTCAGTTTAATCCGTTCGCATACATTATCATTACGTGGATGCAATCTTTAAATTTTATGTCCCATAATATTTTGTAATCGTCGTAACATATGTGAATTTATCTTATTTAATATCAATTTGTGGTTATAAATGTTTCATTCAAATAGTTTAATTATTCCGGGCGTCGTGATGTGTCTGTCGTGTGTTTTTAAATTAAGCATTTTTTGCTGTAAATAATCTCTTGGGTCAGAACCATAGTTCTGGCTGATATTATTAAAATTTATTGAGTCATACAATTTATCATAAGATGGGTTGACGGGTCAGGTCATTGTTTATGACAAATAGAGTAAACATTCTATGGTAGAGCTGGGTAAAATAGATTGATACGACTGCTAAAGTTAATAGACATTCAGTAAAAAAATTTTGAACCGTAAACAGCTAAAGTCACTCACTCATTATTTTTTATTACCCAAGCCAATACATGATCGTCAGTATTTTCAATTGTTTATCGGTTAAATATTTCATTGCATTAAGTCAATTTTGCTGCATTAATCCAAATTTTGAATTTAATTCAAGACAAGCTTAGTGTGGTGACGGGCAGTGTAAACGGTGAAGCCAATAAGACACCACCGCTAACTTTCCTGTGGGAATACAATTCACATAACTGACTGAGGGAATACAATCCCATATCTGACTGAGGGAGAACCAGGAGATTGTTAACAGTATTCCCTTGAAAAAGTTATCACCAACTATGATCGCCAACCCATCTGCGAAGCGTGGCGATAATGCCATTATCTCCCCTGAGAGTTTGTGTCCAAGAGTATGCGTCCGTAGGTGTGGATAGAATCACTATTTCTCAAATCGTGTATGCATTTTATCTATACATATAATAAAAATGTAACGGATCGCTGTCTGTACATGGAAGATATATGAGAAAAAATATTACTGGGACCTTTACCAACACAAATAGAACCCAAAACAATGATTGTTAAAATTTTTGTCTGTTTATCTTTTTGTCTGTGCGTTTGTGCACGCTAATCTCAGAAACGGCTCATCCGATTTAAACGCAGTTTTCGGTAATATATTGTGGTAAGCTTCTCTTAACATTTAGGCTTTATTTCATGTCAATTGGTTTATAAATAAAAGTTATGTAAATTTAAAAAATGTTCGGAGAAAAAAAAAATTTTTTTTAATTTATTTATTTTTATATTTCTTTATCGATTCTTTTCAAATTACGTACAAATATTCTTCAGTAAAAATAAATAAACACGTGTTACATACAGCATTTGTTAATTTTCAACCTCTGGGTGTAAATTAGGCCTGCGAAGCGGGTTGGACGACTCATTAAGTCATTAGCGCCAAGCCGATATTATTGAAGCTGGCAACTTGAAATTTTGACTTTATTATTTTGAGATTTACTAAGAAAGGATTTTACGAAACTATACCTCTAAGGGAGTGGAACAGAGTGGCAAAGTTTGTATGGGGAGAAAAAAATCTTTATTGATTCAAATTAAGAGTCGAATCAATGCGGCATTTGTCAATTTTCACCCTTTGGTTGTATAAATTAGGCCTGTGAAACGGATTGAACGACTCATTACCGCCAAACCGAAACTATTAAAGCTAGAAACATTAAATTTTGACGCACATTTCTTTTTATGACATAAAGATTTAATATGAACGGATTTTATGAATTTCGCCCCTAAGGGGGTGTAACAATGTGGCAAAGTGTGTATGGGGAGAATATTTCCTTATCAATTCTTTTTAAATCTAGTACAAATATTCTTCGGTAAAAATAAATAATATCTCTCTCTCCCTCTCCATCAACGCCACCAGTGCCGTCGTGGCGACCAGTGCCGGCGTGAGAGCTTACACGATACACATAGTAGACGGCAATAGGTTCTTGCCTAAGGGTTTAAGATACAGGTTAAGTTTAGCCTCAAAAATGTTCACTCTATAACTCAAATAATAAATCATATCTAACGAGGTCGCAACTCTGCTGGTGAAACAAAACAGTCAAATAAAGGGTGGCGATAATTATATTTTTATCCCATGGTCATACCGTAAATAGTATATTAAAGGCAATATAATTTGTAGAATGAATAGAACTTTGAACAACCTTTTCCTTTAGTGACCGGCTATGGTATATAGACACATCGCAGCCAATCTGTCCGAGGTGACGCGTGACCCCATAGCGCACCGTACACGTATATCTACGTTATGCGGGCGGGCCACCGCAACCGGGTATCATCTCGAGTCGAAGCCCTCATGCAGTGAACCTCAATACAGATACTCACGCTTGCGCCGCCCAAAGCACCAACGGTAGAGCGTGTCAAGGTAGAGTATTTTTTCTCGGACCCACCATATTGCCTAATTCCGTTAGACAACTAACTCGCAGAAGGCGGCGACCGCATCCCAGTTTCTGACGCTGTTAATCGTCGTCCTAGCAACAAAACTTCAACAACTTGCATTGCTTTTTCTATTTAACACTGTCAGAGATGACTTTTGCGTGGACGAATTCGCGGGCGAAAGCTAGTCATTAATAAACTTGCTTAACGTGCTTCGAAGGACACGTAAAGTCAACAATCCTACGTTTGGTATCACTCCGTTCGTGTCGAATTGTCGTCCACTCGGATTATAAGAGTGGGGAAATAAAGAATGTACTTGTGCCTACCCATACACTTAAACGTTAGAGAAGGTAGTGAGCTGTTGGCTGATGCCGTTGACACTGACCACAACTCACAA
Organism: Lymantria monacha; assembly: GCA_905163515.2. NCBI lineage: Eukaryota > Metazoa > Arthropoda > Insecta > Lepidoptera > Erebidae > Lymantria > Lymantria monacha. The sequence goes on along the minus strand of LR991094.1, from coordinate 16,671,101 downwards.
TCAACGAACTTCATTTGTTTTTCATCTTACGCTTGAGCACTCCTTAACTGTATACAGATCGGCTTATTACCAAAGTTATTCCCGCCAAGGTTTTATTTCTAGCCTTCCTCCTCTTGATTCCGTCTCCATTACTGTCGGACTACAGACTCGATCATGAGGACATTATTATTATATTTACAAGATATTTCCGTTGTCAACAAAATATCCTTCACAGTTATCGCCAATGGAATCGGTTTAGTAACACATACTATTTATACATCTTTTTACGTTATCTTATCAATTCACTGTACAAATATTAGATAATGAACGCCCTCACACATCCAGTTGTAATTATTATTATCGCTAAACCAACGCTGAGTTGAGTATTAACTTTCTTACACATGATAATGTCGTGTGATAAACAAATTGTTTGAGGTTATTTACGTTTGTTTGTTGGCATTTGACATTTTAAAAATAGTTACTAAAAGCTTACTGAAGAATATTAACTGCTGTGCTTATGGCTACGTAAGTGAGGTTTATCTATAAGTATTTGAAAAAATGCCAATAGATGGTAACTATGCTATATTATATGGTAATTCAACAAACATTAAGTTTTCAGTTCCATACTTTAATACGATTTGTTATTTATACTATACGTATATATATATACGTGTTGTAAGCTGTATGGTAGCGGCTACGAATACTACCAACCCTTACTTTGCTCGTGGATGTTGTAAAAGATCTGGACCAACTCTATCTGATGCTGTTTGGTTAACAATTACATTCCCAAAGAGTGTTTACGTCTGGCAGGCGGGCGGTCATGGGGTACTATCCCAGAAACCTCCACGCGGTGTACCCTGGGTGCGGGCGGCGGTCCCCAGTTCTTCTGTTGTACTGTCGTCCGTAGCGAATATCTGCGCGATTTCGCTCCTTACTCTACTACAGTCGTAGTAGAGGGTATAGGACGCGAAACATTGGGACGGGCTCAGTCACTCATTCATTTGAGGGCTGGGCAGGCACATGCCACCGCCCACACATCGTAAACCTGATTCTTTGCTTGTCTTAGTTTCAGGAGCGAGGGTCTTGGCTTAACCGCCCGGACCGCGAGGAAGACAACCTCTATAAAGAGTTCGAAGTAACATTCGGACTCGGAAATCACCCAGAATCTTAAGTTCTGGCGTGCGGCGAGAAGATGCATGGCAGATGGGTTGTTCTGTCGTTAGCACGCTCCAGCCAGGGTACCGGCTGACCCCCTGGTTGGTAAATGTAGGCTTGCCCGGGTAAAGGGATCTCTGCCCGGGTCGACGTATTGTATCTCCCATAATCGTGGGATCAATAATGGATGCTGAAAAATTAATTAAAAAAAACGACGGGGATTGTAGCGATCCTCACCCCAAGGCCCGGTCAAGCCGATCAAAAACTGACCAAGACGACGCCTCGTCCTCAGGACTTGAGGCGTCTGCCGAGGGCCCGGCACAAACCGTGGAGGCCCAGAAGAAGAAGAGGAGGTCGCCTCGAAAGTCTCGGGGCAACGGCCTGAGCCACAAAAGGCGGCTGGAGGAGCGGCGGGCGCGCAGGGAGGCTGCCGCCGCTGAAGAGAAGAAGGACGGTAGACTCGCAGCAGAGCCGTCGACGGACGAGGGCGACAGCGATGTCGCAGAGCCGTCCGAAGACGAGGGCGGCGGATCTACCGTCAGAATGGACGAGGGCGGTGATATTCCCGCAGGGCCGTCCAAAGAGGAAAGCGGGTCGGCTGGTGAAGGCCCCACTAGGTCGTTGGCGCGTCTAGCAGCAAAGACGCCGCCGACGACCGCGACTAAGAAGGAGGAGGCCCTCCCCTCGCAGGTGCGAAAGCGCCCCCTGAGTAAGGGAGGCAGCTCGAGCGCCGAAACCGAGGGGAGCGCGGCCAACATGCCTCCACCTAAGATCATGGCCTCCCGAAGAGGGCGAGGGACCTCGGCTGTAGAAAGGGCGGCGGCGGTCGCTGTCCGCGCCGGTGACGCCACGGATCTGCAGGCCGAAAATGTCCGCCTTAGAGGCGAGATGTCAGGCCTGCGGACCCGAAACAGGAACCTGGGCGACATGCTGGCGGAGATGCGTCGGGCAAACCGCCAGTTGCTGATCGACGTGGCCGACCTCAAGGCGCAGGTGGCGCTGTTCATGTCGCCTGCGCCAGCCGCGCCACCAGCCAAGACCGGCTACTCAGCGGCCGCTGCGGCGCCAAAGCCGCCTCGCGCTGCGGCGCCGACGACGTTGGGTGATGGCGTCACCGTCACACCCGTCCCCGCGGCGAGGAAGACGCCTGCCGCCGCGAAGCGCGCGCCGCCGGCTGACGCTGGCGCAGTCGCCGCGGCGAGACTCCCTGTCCCGGTGGTGAGGTTGACGCCTCTCCCCGCGGACCGCTTGCCGCCGGCTAGCGCCCCTGCGGCGGCAAAGCCGCCAGGCGCCGTAGAACGGGCCCCTGAGGAGGCTCAGCCGACCCCGTTTGAGGTGGGAGGCATATCGGACGAGGCCCTCGCCAAAATCATCGGCGCAGTGGGCAAGCTCGTCGATGCGCGCTTCGCCGTTCTGGAGGCGAGGTTGCCTCCAGAACCACGTGTCCGACCACCTCTCGCCGCGGACAAGCGGCCGCATGTGGCACCAGCCCCCGCCCCGCTGCCTTGTCAGGGTGGCCGCGTGGGGAGCTACGCCGCGGCCGCGGCCGGGCCTAAGCCCAAAGGCCCCGGCCCAGCTCCGAAGGGACCCGCCCTGAGGAGGAAGACGGCTCCGGCTCCTGCCGGACCGCTGAAGTCGCCCGCAATAACACCGCCGGCGACGACCAGCGAGGCTGCGACGAGACCTTCCGCGTCTGGCACGACTGCCGTACCCGAACAGGGTTGGCAGGTGGCCGAGCGCGACAGAAGGAGTCGCGGCCAAAGAAGGAGAGCGGAGGCCAAGCGCGCCGCTGAGGTCCCCGCTCCACAGGCAGGAGCCGGACGGAAGAAGAGACCGCGCAAGGGGCTCAAGTCGCCGAAGACGGCCGCAGTGGTGATCACTGTGCTGCCCGAGGCGGCCGAGAAGGGCCTCAGCTACGAGGCCGTCTTGAGGAAGGCCCGGCGGGAGCTAGACGTCTCCGATATTGGAGGCGTCGAAGCCAGGACCCGCAAGGCCCGGACGGGGGCTCGAATTCTCGAGTTCCCAGGGGCCGAGGGCGCCAAGACGGCCGACAGCGTGGCCGAGAAGCTGCGAGGTTTATTCGCCGTGGAGGGTGGCATCAAGATCGCCAGGCCCGTCAAGTGCGCCGAAATGCGCATTTCGGGTTTGGACGATTCGGTGACGGTGGAAGACATCCGGGAGGCTATTGCCTCGAAAACCGGGTGTCCCATAGACACCGTCCGGGTCGGTGCCATTCGTCCCGGTCCGGGTGGCGTAGGTGCTGCCTGGGCGCAGTGCCCGGTGGAGTCGGTCAGGCAACTGGCCGGCTCAGGCAGGCTCCTCGTGGGCTGGAGCTCGGCGCGGGTAACCGTGCTTGAGCACCGGCCCGCGAGGTGCTACAAGTGCATGGCGGTCGGACACACTCGACCGACGTGCACTAATTGCTTCGACTGCGGCGGATTGTGTTTCCGCTGCGGTCAGACCGGGCACGTGGCGGCATCTTGCGCCGCCCCGCCCCACTGCCCCGCGTGTGCGGCGGGCAATAAGCCCGCCAAGCACCGCATGGGCTCTGGGGCGTGCAAACCTCCAGCTTCGGCCCCAAAGGCGCGGGGCGGCCCTACGACCACGGCCGCTCCCGCTCCTAGCGCGGTCCGATCGCCCGCTGGCGAGGAGGTCATGGACACAACCCGATAATGGGTACACCAGCCATGCACCTCCTCCTGCAGGCCAACACCAACCACTCCGCCGGAGCGCAGGATCTCCTCCTGCAATCCATGGCGGAGTGGTCGATTGGTGCAGCCGTAGTCGCGGAACCGTACGCCGTGCCTGATCGCCCCAATTGGGTGGTCAGTCGAAACGGTACTGCGGCAATCGTCGTCTCAACGCAGCGGCACTTCCCGTCCTTGTCCCTTTTGGATAGGGGCGAGGAATTTGTCGCGGCGGAGTGGGGAGGGGTCACGCTCTACAGCGTATACCTCTCCCCCACTAGGAGGATGGACGATTTCGGGGCCTCACTCACCACCTTGGAGGCCTCGATACGGCGACTGGCACCGGGCCTCGTCCTGGTTCTGGGGGACTTCAACGCCAAATCCACGGCGTGGGGCTCCCCTATGACGGACGACCGCGGGCGGGCGGTCAACGAGTGGGCGGCTTCACTGGGCCTCTGTGTTCTGAACAGAGGCTCGGTGAACACGTGTGTGCGGCGGCAGGGCGGGTCGATAGTGGACTTGTCGTTCGCTAGCCCCGCTGTCGCGCCACGGGTGAGGAACTGGAGTGTCCTGGAGGAGGCGGAGACCCTGTCGGACCACCGGTACATCCGGATGGAGGTCTCCCCCCGGGAACCCGGTAGGGGTCACAGGGCGGACGGAGCTCCCGCGTTTCCGCGGTGGGCTGTGGGTCGTCTTGACAGGGATCTACTGGCGGAGGCGGCCATTGTCAGTACGTGGCTGTCCTCACCACCCCCAGCAGACGGAGTGGACGCTGAGGCTGTCCGCATTCGCAGTGCGTTAACGCAGATCTGCGATGCGGCCATGCCCAGAGTGCGGCGGCGTCCGCCTCCGAGGCAGGGGGTCTACTGGTGGTCCCCAAGACTGGCGGACCTTCGTGCGGCGTGTATCAGTGCCCGAAGGTCCTACACCCGCAGCCGGCGGCGTCACCGCGACGTCGAGCGGGAGGGCCAGCTGTACGAGGCGTACCGCAGTGCGCGGACTGCCTTTCGGCTGGCCATCCGAGCCGCCAAGGGCGCGAGTTGGCAGGAGATGCTGGACGGTCTCGACCGTGACCCCTGGGGTCGCCCATATCGCGCGGCGCTGAACAAGCTTCGCGCGCGGGCCCCCCCCCTCACCGAGACCCTCCAGCCCGACTTCCTTCGTAGGGTGGTCGAGGAGCTGTTTCCACGGCAGTCAGAACACACGCCCCCGGTCATGGCTCCGCCAGATCAGGACCGGGAGGCCGACGACGACGAGAGTGTTCCGCCCGTGACGGAGTCGGAAGTGGGGGCGGCCGTGGCGAAGATTCGTTCCGCCACCACGGCCCCCGGCCCGGACGGAATTCCAGTCCGGGTGCTGACGTCGCTCCTCGAGCACTTCGAGCCTCGCCTCAGGCAGCTGTTCAACGCCTGTCTGACGTCTGGACGGTTCCCTGAGTGCTGGAAGGAAGGGAGGTTGGTTCTCCTGCCAAAGCCGGGACGGTCCCCGGATTTGCCGTCGGCCTACAGGCCCATCGTGCTCCTCGACGATGTGGGTAAGCTGCTGGAGCGTGTGCTCGCTGCCCGCATCGTCCGACACCTGGAGGAGGTGGGGCCCGATCTGTCGGACGCTCAGTATGGGTTTCGGAGGGGGCGTTCGACCATCGGGGCCCTATTACGCCTGAGGCAGGCGGCCGCGGAGGCCGTCGCCGGGAAGGGAGTGCTGTTGGCGGTGTCGTTGGACATCGCCAACGCATTCAATAGTCTGCCATTCGGCTGCATCAGGGAGGCGCTCCGGTTCCATGGAGTGCCCCTGTACCTCAGGCGGCTGGTGGCAGACTATTTGGAGGGCCGCAGTATCCTCTGCGCGGGTCCCGCAGGGGACATTGTGCGGACGCCCATGTCGTGCGGCGTTCCACAGGGGTCGGTTCTGGGGCCGACCCTGTGGGACATCGGGTACGACTGGGCGTTGAGAGGGAGTCTCCCCCCCGGGCTGAGCTTGGTGTGCTACGCTGACGACACGCTCGTCACAGCCCGGGGCAGGACACTCGAAGAGGCGGCGAGCCTGGCCACTCTCGGCACCGAGGAGATGGTCAGGCGGATCGAGGCGCTGGGGCTCAGGGTGGCCCTAAACAAGACGGAGGCCCTACTTTTCCATGGGCCCCGTGTGAGGCTACCCATCGGCGCCTCGATAGTGGTAAACTCCATCCACATCAGCATCCAGGCCCATATGAGGTACTTGGGTCTGGTGCTCGACGGGCGATGGTGGTTCCGGGAGCATTTCCGACAGATTGCTCCCCGGCTTGTCGGCGCGGCGTCCGCCCTTTCTCGACTCATGCCGAACGTGGGCGGACCCAGTTTCGAGGGCCGACGGCTGTATGCGGGGGTCATCCGCTCGATGGCCATGTACGGCGCACCCGTGTGGGCGAGGGCTCTGAACGCCCAGCTCAGGGCGGTTCTGTGGAGGCCACAGAGAGCCATGGCGGTCAGAGCCATTCGCGGGTACCGCACGGTGTCGACAGAGGCGGCGTGCCTGTTGGCCGGGACACCCCCGTGGGACCTAGAGGCGGAGATGCTCTCCGACCTCTACCGGCGGGTTATCACAGCGCGCGAGGAAGGTGGCTCCCCATCGTTGAGCGAGATAGCCACCTGGCGCGTGGATGCCCGCCGAGACGTCATCGCCCGTTGGGCTACGCGGCTGGAGAGGCCTAGGCACGGTGTGGAGACCGTTGAGGCCCTCCGGCCCGTATTGATAGAGTGGATGGAGCGGCGGCACGGAGTCCTCACCTTTCGGCTGGTGCAGGTATTGACGGGGCACGGGTGTTTCGGGTTGTACCTGCACAGGGTCGTGTATAGGGAGTGGACTCCGGCCTGCCACCACTGCAGGAGTGACGAGGACACGGCGCAACACACGCTGGAGGTGTGTCCGGGATGGGAGCGGCAGCGCCGTGACCTCGTCGCTGTCATCGGTGCCGACCTGACGCTGCCGGCCGTCGCGAGGGCGATGGTCGACAGCATCAGGAACTGGGACGCGGTCGCCGCCTTCTGCGAGGCTGTCATCTCGCAGAAGGAAGCGGCGGAACGGGCAAGGGAGGATTCCCGCGCCCCGGGCCGCCGCCAGCGGCCGGGGCGGCGCAGGCGCGAATACCTGCGCCTGATGCCGCCCTAACCGAGGCTTCAGGTGATCGGACCGGGGAATTGTCCGGTCACCCGACGTGAGGCCACCGCGTGAGGGCGACGCCCCGACGGCGAAATCTGTCGGGGCGTCGACGAGAGGAACCCGCGAGGGTGAACCGCCGGGCGGGCCACCGAAGTTAAAAATCGGGTCCCGGTGACCCGCTCGCACGGCGAAGAGAGAGGAGTTTTACGGTGGGTCTATGGGGTCACGCGCCGCCTTCTCTGTCACCCCGGGCCGATTTGGCGGGGCGAGGCTAATCCATAGTCCACCAAAAAAAAAAAAAAAAAAAAAAAAAAAAAAAAAAAAAAAAAAAGGCGGGCGGTCATAAAACTATTGCCAATAAATTTTACAATATGTATGTATGTGTATGAAATATGTACATATTGTATCGACCCCAAGTAATTAGGATAAGAGTAGGAGAATGATGATGATTTTGACTTTAATACGATTTGTATCATTTGCAGAATTAATTCATCATGTCCGAATGCACATAGACAACAGCCAAGATTAGCAAGAATAGCACTGGTCACCTTGCAGTGGAAGACCATTTAGTAGTAGGTATTTGAGCTGCACATACCCATTTTTCCGTATATTGACACAGTGTTTGAATACAAGTCATCACCCCTTACCGTGTCTGTAGTAGCCCTTGCCGTGGCCCGTGCTTATCGTAAACAACGAATAACGGATATAGTACGTATATACCCATATGTGCAAGAGAAGAAAAAATCGCAATAAATCCCTAGGCCTATACCAACCGGCCGGGGCGGCGCAGGCGCGAATATCTGCGCCTGATGCCGCCCTAACCGAGGCCTCGGGTGATCGGACCGGGGAATTGTCCAGTCACCCGACGTGAGGCCACCGGGTGAGGGCGACGCCCCGACGACGAAATCTGTCGGGGCGTCGACGAGAGGAACCCGGGAGGGTAAACCGCCGAGCGGGCCACCGAAGTCAAAAATCGGGTACCGGTCGCCCGCTCGCACGGCGAAGAGAGGGGATTTTACGGTGGGTCTATGGGGTCACGCGTCGCCTCTCCGTCACCCCGGACCGATTCGGCGGGGCGAGACGCATCCATAGCCCACCAAAAAAAAAAAAGGCCTATACCAACCCATCTGACCAGCATGATATAGTAGGTCAATTTCCCTCCCAATGTGAAAGAGACTCTTGAGTTAAGATCACATATCCATGCATCATCATCATCTCAGCTCATATATGTTCCACTGCTAGGCTCGAGGCTCCTCTCATTAGTACAGGGTTTTATCCGGCTCATTAGTACAGGGTTTTATTTCGAGTTTTCCTTCTCTGGCTGGTATTTAACGATCACCCATGGGTAAGATAGGGAGTGGTGAATTGTATTCTTACTCTATTACCACACGGAAACATCGAGTATTTTCATATGACAATCCGAATTATTATTTTTTTTCAAATTGTGTTTCACATCACCAACCATTTCTTCCTCGAGGGCATCGTAAACGACGACTAAATAACGTAAGAAGTCCTTATAACGTAAGCAGTCCTGGAGAAGGAAAACTCGAAATAAAACCCTATACTAATTCTAAGGAGATAACGTCATTGTAAAATAAAGAAGAAATTTCATATTTATATAAATGTACTCGTTTTTTTTTTTTTTTTTTTTGTGGTTCTTAGTTGTTAGCCTCAGATGGCTATGGCAACTTTACCCGGACTGTGGGTGAGCGCTGAGGGCTCTCAACCCGTTGAAAATATACTCGTATGTCAATTTTTCATTATTATTAATTAATCGCATTTAAAAGGGTACCTACAGTGATTTTTTTTACAGAACCTTAAAAGCCTTTCTGATTTCATAAAGCTGTAGTAAACTTAAAGTATTTGTTTTTTTTAGTTAAAATTTGTTTGTATATTTATTGCTGTATCATACTCAATGAATTGCACTTCATTGTGCGTGATATAGCAACTTTGTAAGACATGGCAAGTTACTGTCGAATAATTAGATAAGGAATGTGCTGTCAACTGCCTGTAGACCATTTTCTGTTAAATTTATTTGAAATACGGCAAACTTGTGAACTAGCTGACCCGATAGACATTATTTTGGGCACTTATTAATTTATTGCCTGACTTTACTTCGCAAAGTTGCTGAAAAAACCCTAAAATGGAATTTCTCAAGTTGGACCAGGACCAAGTTTATTTAAAAAATATATTTATAATTTTACGAATTCTTTTATTCCACGGGAAAGAAAAGTGTAGTAAAAGGTGGTAAAACATATTGTATGGTGACATATTATATTCTCAGCTTCGTAATGTGTCATAAATGAGATTTAATAATTCAGGTACCTACACAGCTAATCGTCTATATAAGCTTCAAAATATAATATACCAATATAGCTGTTTATTCATTTCCCCTAGCTAGAAAATACCATCGATATTATCGAACGTTGCAAAATGATCTAATTAAATGCAACAATTTTTCATATCAATACCTACATTAACTTTTTGTAATATAATTCCGGTTACCTAGTTGTATTATTTGTTAATTAACAGAATTTGTAAATACTTATTTACCTAAATACATATAGGTACAAACTTTGAATATGGCGGCGTCATTTCGAGTATATTTTTAGTGTTAACTTGTTGAACTAGCAGGGTAGGTACGTACCTAATTACGAGTCATCTTACGACCTCTACACAGGCTCGTTCATTATTTTGTCGAGCACCAGATTATAACATCCGTTAACATTATTAACAACTTCATTATTGCGTTTATGAAAATATTTTAATTTCAAATTGAACTTTAAAGCGTGCATATAAAGTAGTTTATAATAAATCGTCGTTAAACTATCGAATGTTAGCAATGTATCGCTTTGTCAAGGCCAGTCTTTATCTTCGTGTTGGGTTACCAGAGTCGCCGACTCAGCTAGCAGACTCAACCCGACTGGCTCTGTATAAATCAGGGATCATTTTACTTGCTTACTATGAAATCATCCAGTGTTTGTTTTTGTTCAATCGTTATTTTTGAAATAACATTTATATGGGCACGAAAGGAATATGGCAGCTGAAAAGTTTAATGTATTTTTAATACCCAAGATCATAGAGTACGTAGTACTTATATATCGATGCCCAAGATGATTTGTTGTTTGTAGATTATGGTATGCAATAATATAAATATACCTAAATGATAACATACATACATACATATCATCACGCCATATGCAAGGGATATTGCAGGGTAGGCAGAGAGAACAGAGTGCCAGAGAACTCTATCTCTGCATACTTCACTCGCTTCCTCAACATTCATAATTCTCTTCATACACGCTCGCCGGTTTCGGAGACTCTTGACTCCACCTTTCTTCAGTATATGACCGATCTGGTCTAGGTAGGTTAGTCTCGGTCTCCCTCGGTACCTACATCCTTCCACTTTCGCATTGTATATCTTCTTAACCAGACGTTCGTTCGGCATTCTTTCCACATGTCCGAACCATCGGAGCATTCCCTTTCGCATCTTTACACCAATACTCTCTTTCATACCTACTCGCTCTCTTACGTCGTCGTTACGAATGCGGTCGGTCAGCCTAACTCCACAGATTTGCCGCAGAGATCGCATTTCGACCGCATTAATTTTACTTTCATACTCTTTTCTGCATACCCAACTCTCGCTTCCATACAGTAATGTTGGGACAAGCACTGCGTTATGTATTGCTACACGTGCCTTCTGGCTGAGGTGGTGGCTACCGAGAAGTTGCCCCAACGCTCCGTTCACTCTATTTCCCACATTCACTCTTCGCTCTATATCAGCGGTGTACCTTCCATCTCGGCTAAATGATAAGAGGGCTTTTATTTAAATATTACCTAGGTAATAGTAAATCTCTAGTACGTTGTAACGGGTATATTCCTATCAGCATACAATTGTTACAAGCAGCATACAATTGGCAAAAATTCCACCCAAAATCGGAACAAGAATTCGTGAACCTTGCAAAATATAGTCATCATCATCATGATCATCATTACAGCCCATAAAAGTCCTACTGTTGGGCTCGGGCCTCCTTTGTAGTGGGAGGGAAATCCTACTATACCGCGCTGGTGACATGTGTTGGTATAGGGTTTTGTTTCGAGTTTTCCTTCTCTCGCATAGACATTATATGCATTTTATATCCCTTAGTCGTCTCGTACGATCACCCACGGGTAAGATATGGGGTGGTGAATAGAATTCTTACTCCGTCACCACACGGAACGCAAAATATAGTACAACGTGAAAATACACTTGGGTCTATAGTAAGACCACTATTGTATCCGCGAATTAAAACCTTCTTATATTTCAAGCCTTCATGATCAATGATCATAGATGTACAAAATGGTTTTAAAAAGACATTTAAATACAAAATACTTTTCAGATTTACTATTTCAAATGCAAAATACCAAATAGTTTTGCGTTATGTATTTCAAATGCTAAATGCAAAATAGGTACATATTTTAAAATACTTTTTCAAAATAAAATACCTTTTGACCAAATCTCAGACATTTTTATTTATTTTAGGTATTTATCATTATACTAGGGCCGCACCTGCGTGTATCGTCACGAAGCTTCGTGCAATGAGACGATACACGCAGATGTGACCGATCAATATTGGCTATCGTCGCGAACATTCGGGCTTCGTGTGCAATATCGCTTGGGTGGCGATAAGTCAAAGGGTTTTAGCGCGCTAATATATCGCGTTCTGTGGTCGGACTAGCGTTTTTCATTTCGGGAGAAATATTCGTTGTGTTTAGACGCGTTCGAGGATCTCCAGTTAATCAATAAATATTGAGTGGGGTGATGAAATGGTGTTAGAATTTATACCTACACCATTATGAAGCGGAACCCATGAAGGGATCCAAAAATATCATACACATACATACCATCACGCTATGTCCTTTGCAGGGTAGGCAGAGAGAACAGAGTGCCAGAGAACTCTATCCTTGCATACTTCACTTGCTTCCTCAACATTCATAATTCTCTTCAAACACGCTCGCCGGTTTCGGAGACTCTTGACTCCACCTTCCTTCAGTACATGACCGATCTGGTCTAGATAGGTTAGTCTCGGTCTCCCCCGGTACCTACATCCTTCCACTTTTGTATTGTATATCTTCTTAACCAGACGTTCGTTCGGCATTCTTTCCACATGTCTGAACCATCGGAGCATTCCCTTTCGCATCTTTACACCAATACACTCTTTCATACCTACTCGCTCTCTTACGTCGTCGTTACGAATGCGATCGATCAGCTTAACGCCACAGATCGCATTTCGACCGCATTAATTTTACTTTCATACTCTTCTCTGCATACCCAACTGTCGCTTCCATACAGTAATGTTGGGACAAGCACTCAATACCAAAATATCATTATGTAATTATTAGCATAATATAGCTCTAATAGTAAAGCAATTTGTCATCCATAGTTAAACGCATGAAAATTATTTCGGCCATCTTTAATTATAGCACGAAGTATCGTGTAAAATACCGAAGTCGCTAATGTGAGCACAGTTTTATCGCGATAATTTTCTAGTGTACCAAACGTACGAAGCTTCGACACAAATTACTTCGGGACGATACACGCAGGTGCGGTCCTAGCATAAGAAATAGAGACACAATGCCGAGCCAAACAAAAACGTCTAATAACATGGCACCTTATGCAAGACATTTTGGTCATATTTATCAGTACGCATATCAATAAATTCTGTTATGTTATTAATAATAATAATGCTCACTTAAAATAATGTAAAAAACTAGACTAACGAAAAAAGAGCCATGGCTCCATTTTGTGAATTGTGTGGCCATTTATTTCGGTTCACTTTTCTTTTCTCTTATCTTGTAGTATAGTACATAGCCGTTCCAGTATTGTAGGGATAACAACAACTCTTCAATACCATAAAAGTAGGTAATCAAATCAATTAAAAAAAGGGCGCGCCTGGCTAGCAGGTGCCTCGCCTCTATCGGTCAAATTCGGCAATACAAGCGTCATTCGTTCATTTCATTTTGTTTGACTGGTAATGTTGGCTAAACTTAATCACAAAGTATCTTGCATTTTAAAATGAATATTAAAAATGCTAAATACATCTCAAAAGGTATTTCAAATAAAATACAAAATGTTTTTTACTAAAAGGCATTTAAATGCAAAATACAAAATAGGTATTTTGCATTTTGTATTTGCATTTTAAATAGAAGTATTTCAAATAAATCGCATCTCTGTCAATGATCAATCGTGTGTTTAATTTTTATTATGACGAACCTGACAAGTTCAAACGTAACGGATATTATGTGGGACATCTGGTAAGGATGTTTCTGCGGTCATTTCATTATAATACAAGCTCCAAGGTTATATGATTAAATGTAATTGATTGAATTAGGCGATACATGGCGGAAATCCATTATTATTATAAAATGGAGGAGAGGAAGGAAGACCCACCACTTTCCCACGGTTAATCAATATAATAAATGCGCATTTGAAGCCGAACCGTCCTGAGGATGCCTCGTTTAGAGGCGAAACACGTGTCGAATCTTTATTCAAAGTTCTGCGGAAAATTGCAAGTAGACGTTCTGGAGGCGGTGCTCATCACAGGAGTAAGATTTCCTTATATCCTATTCCACCTTAATCCCATCCCGTATTCCTCCTTTCTTGAGGTGTAAGGTATATTGATTAACCGTGGGAAAGTGGTGGGTCTTCCTTCCTCTCCTCCATTTTATAATAATGACTAAATGTGGAAACTTTTGCCGAAAACTTATTAAATGATTTTTTTTTGCCGTTTTGTTATGAAGATCTAAATAAAATATTCAGGTAATATGTGTCTCTAAGATATTACAAAAATTGGCCCATATTGCTGCAATCGGCGTCTGTGTAAAACTGTTACCTAATTACTATAACTATAGCCCAGGAGACTGTTTATTCTAAGACCATATTATTATATGCCAAAATTAACCATCGAAGAGGCCGCTTGCCTATATTCCACATAGGCCTCTATTTGTTTACTAGTCCTTCCGTGTGGTAACGGATTAAGAATATTCACCACCCTCTATCTTACCCGTTAGTATCGTAAAAGACGATTAAAAGATATGACAAGCAGATAACATCATTGCAAGAAAGGGAACGCTCGAAATGACCTGACTGCTAACGTGGTATAGTGGATCAATTTCCCTACTATTGTGGAGGAGGCACGAGCTCAGTGGTGGGATGTAGATGAGTTGAGATGATGATGATTTACTAGTCAGTCAGTTTGACATTTCCTTAACGAAAAGCTGTCGCATTGTCTTATTTGCGGATCGAACCCGACATACCACGGATTCACTCGAGCCTCCTTCATGACGGGCGCAAAATTGACCTACTATATCATGGTTTGACAGGTTTGTATAGGATTTTATTATCAGTTCTTCTCTTGCACAGATGGTATAGGCATATCATATATTAATTGTTTTTTACGGCACCCACGGGCAAGATAGCTGGTGAATTATATTATCACCACACGGACAATTCCACATATGCCTATGAATATTTACTTGTCACAATTAGACTTTATGCTATTATTGACAAGCTCTGTCACATTGTTATCTTCAAGGATGTAATCAGGCATTGCAGGAACCAGGCGCGGCTCAAGCACATGTAGCGCCCGGATGCAATCGATAACCTGGCGCCCTCTTGTACCAAAGTGCGTGAACAAAATGGAATAGGTTGACGGTTACAATCAGCTCTCGGCGCCCCGCACCCTCTGCACTATAGGTAAAGCCGGCCCTGGCAGGAACGTAACGTGTTACGAGTTGGAATAGTGCAATACAATTATTTACCCTTAGTGGTAAATAAAAAAGGTTTGCGTGTAGAATGCATTCAAAATAATATTCTAAACCAACCGAAGAATATGATTTTCTGTGTAGGTTATACATATATAATACATCACATTCCTGTCAATCTTCTACGAGAGATCTATGAGAAAAGCAGATAACAGGAAAGGAAACCTCAGAGTAAAGTCTTACGCCAACAGGCGTGGCTCATAGTCGGTCTTTTTCTATTGAAATATTTCATCCAAGGATTTAAGTAACCTAGTCGCTGAAGGCTGTGTCAAAGAATTATTGTTTACCTCATATTTCAAAAAACGACATCAATATTCTGAAATAAAATAGGGATGCGAGGTTATGCGAGTCGACAGCATTCATAATTGCTTATCTTATTTTGTATGTGATAAGATTTTCGTTTTAGTAATTATATAGGAGCAGTAATCCATTTATTCAAACCACCTATGGGCTGATAGACTATTGACGCCTCACCATGAACGTGTCATAATCCCATAATTATCACGCTTGGCGTTTGCAATTGGTGTTATGACTTTCGAAGGAGAATGCTTTTAACCATTCTCTTGGTGATTCCTTTGTTGATTTTAACGACTCCCGAGGGAAAATAAGCAATAGCCACACATTTTATTTTTAACCCTTCATCACATGTGTATCATCATTATACCTTTATGAGATATGCATGTTTTTGTTTGAAGTGACGTATAGGTTGACTAAGTAGATAAGTTATCGCCATATCCGATATTTTGTTCGATATGATTATATAGGGAAAGGAATAAAAATAACAAGGAAAGAAACAAAAATAAAAACAAAAATATAAACATTATTTTGACTATAATTCAATAAAAATGCAGATGGAAAATAAGGAAACTTACAAGAAAATGTCATAATTAAGATTTATACTTAATTTTTTTGTCCATAAGAAAATAGAATATGTAGGTAGTAGTCATTTTTTTCGGAGATTAACTTACAATTGGAATTAAATTAAAAAAATTAAATACTTAATTATAAGTGTAGATCCTAAACTAAGCTGTTATATTATATGACTCGAAGATACTAACATTAAGTTACTAGCAATCGAAGAACTTAGATGTCGGTTTAAATACAAAGAAATTAAATAAATCAGTTTAATGATCTATAATTTGTAATGAACTGATAATAAATAATAATCGTGATCTTTATGAACGCTTATAACTAAAAAATCCTTAATATTAGGTACAAAATTATTATCTTGTGGTCACCATGCAACGACTTTCAAAAAAGGGAGAAAACTGAAATTGAAAATTATAAAACAAAAAAATAAAATAAAATACCATCTCGGTTCTATAAGGTTGACAATTAAACACAAAACCATCGTTTGATAAAAGTTTGTTTTATTGTCATGTAATAATTTCTATATCTCTATGTAACAAAAATATCATTTATATGTGGCGCGAAGGCAGTCTCTTGATAAGAATCGATAATGAACGATGGTTCTATTCAAAATTTCTTTTAATCACGTACATTGGTCCCTTAATTAAAAGTTTAAACTTTGTTTTATATAAATATTATAAAATATCACACTTTAAATTCAAAAGAAAACTATGCTACTTGGAAACTAATCACTTAGCTCTGTCAAAGTAGGACTAAAGTAATAACTGTGCCAATTTGAATATTATATTCAAAAGGAGACAATAAATAAACAATAATCTATTTCGATAACTAAAAATTAAATAAATCGATTTATTCTCGTTTATAAAGTAAAAGGCACACGTTTGGCGGAGCGCGGGCGCGCGGCCATTACCACAAGTTGGCCCCAGTGCCCCGCGCGGCAACCGCTCGCCTCAACAATTGTATTTATAAACATGTTTTATATTATATATTATTGTGTCATATATCTTTATACAAGTACGGTACGAAATCTACCGTATGCGAGAGCTCGGGAGTCCGGAGGGCGAGTATTTTATGAGACGGAGGAGGTAAAAAGTAAAAAAAAATACCTGTAAAATTTTGCAAAAACGACCAGCAAATAGTCGATGGTATATTATCAGAACGTGAGACCAAAAATATTTAAGTTAATATATAATTTACTTAATTTAATTTAGTATTTTAAAAGATTACTTATGGACCAGCATATATTTTTGGCAAATTATTCTGATGATTAATCAAATTAAAATTCGTTATGTAAATTATATTTTGTAATATAGAAAAATTATCCCGCCTATCGATACTTCTATACTTACACGGTTAATATCTTATATCGGTACGTCTGGCAACACTAGACGAACCGAGAGCGGCATGAACACTAAAAAATAATCACCAAAAACTCGTAACCGGTTTAGGACAAGCTCGTCCTCCTCGCACGAGACAAAATGAAAAAATCCTTCGCAGTCTTAAGAGAGAGGCTGTGCAAGCAATAGTTCTCAGATGGGCCGCGGTGTGGCAGATGAGATCGCTGGCTGTGTCGGCTAGTCTGCGATTATCGCACGCTGCACTGCCGCCACAAATGAGCACTTTCGGTTTTTATATGCGAGGTTGCTTTTATATTATTCGAGATTTCGAGAATATTCTGTAGCATTTGCCCATCAAATTCCTAAGTATGAAACCGACTGATTTTGTACATTGCATGTAGAAAAATAATGATTATTTAGTAGCCGGTCTCAAATTCAGGTACAGAATCAGTCGAGTTAATGGTTAAAAACAAGCCACGTCCCGTCGACGCGAGCCTCTTCCGTATGCGGTGCGGCATCGCAGCTGCTAGCTACACAATAAAATAATTATTATAGTTAAAGAGACTCAAAATAAATAATAAATTATTATCTTAAACCCTTAAAAATAGATCACGAGCGCCTTCTCGCGGTATAGTATCGAGCGCGGAGAGGCAGTACAAAATAAATAAAATGTTCTATAAGCTAACTTTACAGAGACCACCGCTCGGCGGAGGATCATCGGGAAGACTTCCGCGAGCTATACAATAAATATCTAATATTATAAGGTGCCATTTACAAGTGCGTGCCGATAACTAAAAAATGTAGGTACAAAACCACTATACTTCACACCGCAAACTTTCGAGACGCCAGTATTCACATCGTTTCGTTAACTTTATAAATTACAAGGCAAAGTAGCAATTTAACATCGACAATCTGGAGATCATTTGTTGAGCGGGTGAGCGTGTGCGCGAGGCGCAACGAGCGGGACGCCGCTCGGGCGCTGGCTGGAAGACGTCGAATAGGCACTAAGGTGACGGACGATCCTTAAGTTTAGTTCGGTATAAGTTAACTTAAGACTAGGCGAACACACGGACCTAGGCGATAACGAGGTCGCCAAACGCAGACGACAGACGGTTGAATACAGGCAGTCGTTCTTCTTCTGGATCAGGCGATTGCGTGCGACGGAAAGCAAAGGCCGTAGCGTGTGCAGGCGGCGACATCGCAGGGGGTGAATGCGGTGCCATAGGAGATGTCGGTGCATGTGGCGAGTGCGGTGAGCGCGGGGAACGTGATCCATCACTCATGTATGATGTCATCGAGCCACCAGATGAAAGCGACGCTAGGGAACCGCCGGGAGAGGGTGGCTCGCGGCGCCGTGCCTCCTCGGCGTTGTGGACAAAGTGACAGCGCGGCCCATATGGGCAAAAACCAACCGAATGGAAGGTACGGCACAGCTCTGTCTTGTACTTGGGGTGACGTTGGAGGTTGCGCAGCTCGCGTATTCCATGCGCGAATTGGCACTTATCGCCATATTTGCAAACACCGGCTTCTTCAAACGGCCTGCAGAGTTCAGTCTTATATCTGCTGGTGGCGGGTGGTGGAGGTGTAGGTTCACTTGTGGTGCGTTCCAGCCGTCTGTGGCCGAGACGGTCGAGAAGTCCGGCGAGAGCGCGTTGTGCAGGTACAGAAGCGGCGCGGGCCAGCACTGCATGCTGTTCCCAATTGACGCCGCCAGACACTCCACCAGCACCCACGGGGCCGAGGGTGCCGTTCATAGTCTGCACTGGTCGAGTTTGGTTCTGAAAAATAAAGAATAATTGTGGTTATTATTTAATTCTATTGGTAAAGAATGATTTAAATCTACCTGAGAGTTTTCCTACCACTATTACAATAAAAAAAGAAAGATAAAGCAAGCTTTGTATACGTATAACGGCACATCTAAAATATTAAAAAAAAACGACTTAAAATAAATAAAGTACTTAATATACTAAAAGGGCATAAAGCAGACAGCCTTATTACATAACAACGATATTGAAAATGTGTTTGTTGAAAAAAATATACAAAATCTGTCTGGAAGGGACGGGTACCTGCTTGACTTGACTACAAAAAAACTACCCCGCGAGCTGGTTTTGTCGTCTACCTGCTCGGTTTATTTCGTTTTAACAAATGGGATCCATATTGAAATAGTTAATATAACCAATTAACCCAAACCCCAAAATGGTGCTTTTAAAGCCTTCAGGGTGTGTTGAATTTTAATGTAAAATTATAAATACGTAATATATGTGGTCACGTTATATTTAATGTTTATATAGAAGAATTTATATTGTATAGGAACCTAATTTCTATTCGTAAGCTGCCCACTCTAAGTTTAGAGATGCAAATCGTAAAGGCATCTTTTGTTTTTACAGACCGTCGAACCTGAAGCTACCGAGCATCACCATAACAATGCTGGCGTTCACGCGAGAGGCAGTTGACACAGGCACGTCGTCACAATCGCAGTGATTGGATACTATTGTTCGAATATAGTTGTTGCGTCGCCACTGTGAAGAAGTATTGTCGCCAAGCTATTCGACGACACAACGTCGCAAGGGGCAATGGACGATGCGCGCCGTGTTAGATAACATAACAGTACTCTCATGCTCATCTATTCATGATACTACCGTACATAGTTAAAGTTGCATATATATGGTGTCAAATTAAATTGTTTGATAGTTACTTTTTAATCGAATTTAAAAAAGCAGGAGGTTCAGAAATTTGTTGAAAAACTGATCAATGTCATCGGACATAGATAACAAAACTCTTTACTATATGATAATAGCGTGCCCGAAATTACTGCAATTACATACTCTTCCCTATATTTAAATATTATATAACATATAACCTACATTGATATATGTAGGTAGTATACATTACATACATACATTTTTGTGTGATTATACGAGTACATAACTATACTAATACCCACTATGACAACTACACCCTGGTTATTTGACGAGCATTGAAGGTTCTCAACGCAAAGGTACTTATGACATGTTTTAATTATTTAATATTGAGATATGCCTCGCCATGAGACGGTAATACGCATAGGTTTGGTAAATATATATTATTATTATTATTTTTATAATTTATATTGTAAACATCATTGTTGTGCAAAAAATATTCCTAAATAATTTAGTAACGTACGATTATAAACAAGTCGGTGAATATTCATATACTGACAAACACTAACAAAACCTGTAGACACATATATTAAGTCTTACGTTAACGATATGTAAAAAATTACACATGAATGCTGTTAGTCCTGTATAATACCTATATTACAGCAAGCAGTAATTGCCAGTTGGTAAAGCTACTTCTACCCTGCAGGACAATATCATCGGTTGCCTTTTGCATATTGTTAAATCAGAAAACTTGCTATCGTTCAAAGCAAATACTCAAATCGTAATATAGATTCCGCTCCAGGTACAAGTAATAGTTTTAATTATAATTTTGTATGAAATAATACGGTGGTGATAACGTCATAGGCGAAAGTGAAGCTAACGAAATAAGCGTAGCAGTACTATCACGGGTGAAATGTTGCAGTGAAAAGCCAGGGGTTAACTTGGTGGCGGCCAAGTGTCGACGGAAAACGGTCGACGCGTAATTAGAGAGTTATCAGAGCAGAACATTGGTTAAACGCTGCTTTCCATCGGACGTTGCGCTCGCGCAACCGAGCTCCAGGGAAAATTGTAATCACTGTCGATTTCAAATGGCCGCGGCTGTTGCGTTCGAAGCTTAGGGCAATCAGATAACGGCCTGTACACGACAACTTGTAAGTAGTATATATTACAACATGTTAGTCGTTAGCAACATCGTTAAGTTTACACTTTTGGTAGCGACCAAACTAATTCATAACAGAACGTAACGGGGTGTTTGTTTAGTAAATATGAGCATTGGTAAAATATGGTGTAGAAACATTTTCAAAGGTGTGGTTGGACACATGTCGCGCCTCATGCTGTCCATGTATGCTGTTATTGTTAGACACTCGTGTTGTCAACGTGACAAACACGTCGACAACTCGAACCGGTGTGTTTGTACTGCTCATTATAGGTAGCTGGTGATTACATAGTTTTCAATGGTGTTCATGTAAATTGTTCAAATGAATCAATGGCATGCATTATCGTACTAGGAAAATACATTAAAAAGTATTATCGAAGGGTATATAGCACAAATCGAGCGCATGAAAAGGAAAAAGGATCGTAATGACGAAGGCATTTTCATTCATTAACTAAAAACATTGTTAGACAAATATTAGTACTTATTCAGATATTTATACCTAAGTAAGCAAACTGACGGCATCGGCTAACCAACAAAGGAAATAAAAAATAATTATGACATATTTGAGACTAATATAACATGTAACGATGTGATGAATTCCCCGCCCGGTAACGGTTTACGAATACAATCTCTCATTATTCCATATTTTTCACTAAGAGAATGGGCAGCTGCCCATTCTCCTAGTGAAAAATATGGACATACATTCTCTCCTAGGAAACCTATAACACCAACTGCGATACTATAGTATTTATAGTTAAACTTGTTATAAAACCAATAAAGTACAATTTAAATCATAATTTATTGCTCTTCTTTTAAATCTATATCTAGTTAGTAAGGTTATCGAACTCTCAATATATGCATTACTGGTACGACTTGCGTATTTACGTTGGCAATCACTGAAAATTTACACCTCTACAACCGATGCTTTTCGAGCGCGAAGGTCTCTCGCTAAATATATTCTTTTTCAAGATAACCTTTGGGGGCAATGGCACTGAGCAACAAAGAACGCGAATTTGGGTTACATATAATCAAACAAACACCAAAGAGTGTATTCTTTTACAATTCAAATTACTGCTTCTATTGTGATGAAAAATGTTAGCGAATATATACGCCTGTCGCTTAGCAATTCGAAGCCTTAACCTATAACAATTAGCAAGGCCCCAAACATTATACACAATTATTATAATTTATTCGTTTTAAAGAAGGCCTTTCTGGTTCTTGCGAAGATATCTGTGCAATGTCACATATGTCTACTAAAATTTATAATAAGTAGGAATTCGAATGATTAAGACAGAGCACGCCGCACGAGAATTGATACAACGATATAACTCAAACTACGCGTGAATGTGAGCAAAACCAAAATAATGGTCTTTGAAAGAGATAAAACCAGAACAGATGTAAGAGTAACAATAGGTAATGATGTACTAGAGCAAGTGGATGAATTTGTATATCTTGGATGTGGATTTAGCCGAGATGGAAGGTACACCACTGATATAGAGCGAAGAGTGAATGCGGGAAATAGAGTGAACGGAGCGTTGGGGCAACTTTTCGGCAGCCACCACCTCAGCCAGAAGGCACGTGTAGCAATACATAACGCAGTGCTTGTCCCAACATTACTGTATGGAAGCGAGAGTTGGGTATGCAGAAAAGAGTATGATAGTAAAATTAATGCGGTCGAAATGCGATCTCTGCGGAAAATCTGTGGAGTTAGGCTGACCGACCGCATTCGTAACGACGACGTAAGAGAGCGAGTAGGTATGAAAGAGAGTATTGGTGTAAAGATGCGAAAGGGAATGCTCCGATGGTTCGGACATGTGGAAATAATGCCGAACGAACGCCTGGTTAAGAAGATATACAATGCGAAAGTGGAAGGATGTAGGTACCGAGGGAGACCGAGACTAACCTACCTAGACCAGATCGGTCATGTACTGAAGGAAGGTGGCGTCAAGAGTCTCCGAAACCGGCGAGCGTGTATGAAGAGAATTATGAATGTTGAGGAAGCGAGTGAAGTATGCAGAGATAGAGTTCTCTGGCACTCTGTTCTCTCTGCCTACCCTGCAAGGGATATGGCGTGATGATATGTATGTATGTATGTATGTGTATATAACTCAAACAAGAGAGCTGCTTAATTGAACGTTAATTGGTTTTAATCAAATGCGTTCTATATTTAAATGAACTTTTAACGATTTAAAACACTAGTAACGAATGCAAAAAGACGAACAAAAAGTATGTACTGTCTCTTGTTAACTCAAAAGCCCTCGAACGCATGTCAAGATAACGTTGTACATTGAAGTGTTCAATGTTAGAATTGGTTTATGTCTCTGACTCCGCCGAGGGTCTTGGTGATTGATCCCATCATGTTTATTGAATGATTGCGCGAAAACGATCACAGGCCGAGATGTTGCACTCCCCTCAGACGGAGAATTAACAACAATCTCCCAATAATGACCTCAGTAGTTATTACCTTTCAATTCTTGATGTCCCATGTTCACGTTACTATGTATACCGACTTATTGTCTGGCAACATGCTGCTAGTTATTATTGAGAGCGTTGAAGCTCTCCCCCTTTGTAATATTTTGATTGTTAATCTAACAAGACATGGGCTGCAGGTTGCACATTATAGAAATGTTATAAACGTTTTATGCGAAAACGTGAACAATGGATTTGTAATATTATAATATGAGTCAGGCCAGTGACACTGCGTAGTTACTCAGTAGAGCAGCTACGATACTTGGCTTATGGTTATTTAATTGTGAATTTAACCACAATTAGAATAGCAGATGTTAATTAACTACGCGCTACGTTGATACTATTATGAGAATATTTAAATAGCGACGCGATTGAATACTCTCCCACATAGTCCAGACATCCGTTTGAAACAGTTACCATATACATAAGTTGAAATAACGAGATAATTGTGTCGCAAAACATTATTTACAATATGAACTTTGTTACAAAGCATTATCTGTTTATTGCGATAAATATGTCAGCTATATTTATGTATTTTAATATTTATTGCAAACTCAAATAGATAAATAAGTATGTCTCTAGTTTTTTTATCGCAAGTTTGAATTTCTGCGAAATAATTATTAAGTGCGTGATTTAAAATTATAACCTAAACAAATATGATTGTATTATATGTGTAGTGAACCTATCCACTACACATATAATGGCTGTTAGATGAGTAAGACCGGACGCTCGTCGTACTACGTGCCGCATGCAGATAAGCACCAACGCCGTGATTGCAATGCGAGACACTCCGTGTAAGGTATAAATGCCATCACATGTCAACCGCTCTTTATTTATATTACACGCAGGCTACCAAACGATTGCGCGCTGTTTTATTATTATAAACGAAACAATAGAAATGTATTTGAGAAATAGGTAATCATTAACTTGGCAAAAAGGAAATCACGTAGGTCAGCGTAACTTTCAAGAATTTATCATATTGGCCTTTTTGTTGAATTTTAAATTTATAATATTAAAATGGATGTAGACGTTAAGACAATAGAGGGTATTTTGAATTTTCGTCACATATTCAGTTGGATTGTTGGCCCGGTCTCTTCTCGTGCGTCGATAACGCGCATACGTTCACCTCAATCGTGTTCAACGTGATCATTGCACGCGCTGGCGTCGCTCCGGGTGCTGTTTATTGCGCGAGCGCCATAAAGCCCGCGACTCGAGGTGGAGCAGCCGTAAAGCAAATGTCAACAAAGGGCTTCGTTCAACTCGACTATGTTTACCCTCGGCCGCTCAAAGCGAAGGAAGCACGTCCCCCGGTCGGGCTGCTTTTAGCACCTCCTTATTTATAGATGCAACGAGACAGCGCTGCATCATGGTGGGTTTGCAAAACAACAGGTATACAATTCCTTTAGACAATAACTGATCGTACCACTCTCTTTTAGCTAAGAGCACACACAAGAGGTCATTAGAAAATGCAGTCATAGTTAATATAAAGATCAAAAAATATCATTTGAGATACTTTTAATTTTTTTTTATTAATTAAGACGCATAGAACAAACAACACTTTTTTTGCGATGGGCAATAGAGGTGATCACGGCCTGCCAAATCGGTCCGGGGCGATGGAAGAGACGGCGCGCGACCCCATAGACCCACCCTGCAAAGCTCCAATATTCGGCGTGCGAGCGGGCCACCGGAACCTGATTCCCAGATTTGTCTTCGGTGGCCCGCTCGGCGGTTTACCCTCGCAGGTTCCTCTCGAGCCGAACAAACTACACTGCGGAATAAATTGTTGTATTGTGGTGAAGTTTATAGCAACCATTTCTCGATCGCATAAAGAAATGGTCTGTGTAGAAATCGAACTGACAGAAATTTACGTTAGAAGTTAGCACTGAAACCACGGCAACGCCATCTGTTTGGTCAGTCTATCTATTTATGGTGCGTAATATTGAATGTGAAGCTTACGAATGACAACGGATCATTGCGTAGCCAGTCATTAGTGACAAACTGGCCCTTACGTCAACGTCGTGTCTAGTTGCAACAATTCCTTTGTCCGTGTAATTTTTATAGTTGCGTAACACTAACGGGTTATACTTTCCCCGTAAATTGCTCGACGTGTATGACTCATTCAGAAGTAAAACGATAGAGCATTATTGTTTGGCCCTTCGACCAGTACTTTTAAGAAGTGTAATATGTTTTGTCAGTTTATTAGAAAAGTAGCTATTTGAAATAACTCTATACGTTAAGTCCCACTGCTGGGCTCGAGGCTTCTCCATATTACGTTGACTTACTATACCACACTGATCATTTCGAGCTTTTGTTCTCTTGCAGAATTGGGTACGCCTATAATATCCTATAGTCATCCTTTACTACATCCACAGGCCCGATAGGGGCTGGGGAATCGTAGTCTTATTTCGCCTATACATGATAATAATTTTATTCAAATATTATGCATAAGGAAAATGATAGAAGCCGGCAACATCCTTACCATTACCGTGCCCATCGCAAGGTACGACCAAGGGCCGTAAGTATATAACACATAGCAAGATATGGAGAACTTGAAATAAAGCTACCAGCTAAGCATAATAAACGATTTACCCGTATGGTGAACGTGTATGGGCTGTAAAGAAATGGCACTTCAATCTCTCTTCATATCCCGCTATTGCTTTTTTTGAAGCATAGATCGCTATTTCATCATCATCATTCTCCTAATCTTATCCCAATTACTTAGGGTCGATACAATATGTATTCTTCTTTCATAGTACCTACATACTGTAAAAGTTATTGGCAACTATTTTATGACCAGCCGCCTGCCAGACGTCAACCCTCCTTGGGAATGTAATTGTTGACTAAACGGCATCAGATGGAGTTGGCCCAGGTCGTTATAAGGCTCTCAGTCGTCTTTTACGACATCCACGAGCAAAGTAAGGGTTGGTAGTATTCGTAGCCACTACCACACAGCTAATCTATCTAGATCGCTATTTATAATAAAATATTTAGTTTCTGCGTTTTACGCCGAGAGGTTTGGTTTTCATCATCACAGGTTATTTACCCGTTCTTTTAAAACGGATACAATACATAAATCACTTTGTTTATTATTCGAGGTTAGTGATAGTCGTTACTATCACTAACCTCTATCTGTTGATAAAACGTAAGAAAGAATATACATATGGTAATCACTAACACTTTCTTTCCATATTGTGTCATACTCTCAAACAATGCTCCTTTAATATATAATTGACTGCCTACCCTGCAATAATAGACTGGTATCCCCGTATAAAGTCAAATATAACGGAGGACTTAGAAGCATACAAATAATACCCAGACTTCAGACTCGAAGCAACTATTAGTGGAGCGCACAAAGAATTCTCTTCCGTGAAGATCGAACCCATGATAGTCGTATGTGATGCTACATATTACATCACTGCGCCATCAGTGCAGTCACTAATTTGGTTGATAAAACTGTAACACTAGTTTAAGTACTATTAAACATTTGAATGTTTCCTTACGTGACCACCAAGCCGGGTGTTTGACAGAATGGCAGGGAATGGTACCCAATAATCCGATCGTGTACTCGCTCTATGCCTTTTGTGCGGACCATTACCACATTGTTTATTCAATTTTAACGGACCGTTCGGTCGTTCACTATTTGCGTATTGAAAACCCGACTTACATAGTAGGACTTAGTACGATTTACACAAACCTTTTTTCAAAGGTTTATATATATTTATATTAAAAAATTAAATTCAAAGTATAAATTTGAGGAATGGAGGAGTGAATATAAATGTAAACAATTCTGGTAAATTTAAGTCCAAAATGCGCAGATACGATAGATAAGGACCGCACTGATTTTTAAATTACAATAAATTAACAGGAATGGGCAATGTAAGAGGACTTACAATATCTATAAGTTGATCCAACATGTATTCATCAGGACTCACCTGTAAAAAAAGAAAATCTAAATTAATAAAATTTTACTTAATAAAACAATCACATTTTAAAATTTGTAAACCAGTTAAGCTGTATATGAACACAACGAAACTGAAACACCAGTAGTCCATTCTTATTTTTAGAAGAATTTATAGTTAACTAGCTTCTGCCCGCGGCTTCGCCAGCGTAAAAGGTAACTTTCCTAAAGTTTTTCACCCCTATTTTTATTTTACCCCTTAAGGATACAGTTCTTAAAAAAAAATATCATATTTATTTATATCTAATCAATAGCCTAAAAATAAGTTTCAAGCTTCTGGTTTTAAAAATGACGATACTTTCTTACAACCTTTCATCCCCTTTACAACCTTTTTTTGCATTAAAAAGTAGCCTATGTCCTTTACCAGGCTCTAGACTATCTGTGTACCAAATTTCATTTAGATTGGTTCAGTAATTTTGGCGTGAAAGAGCGACAGACAGACAGAGTTACTTTCGCATTTATAATATTAGTAAGGATTGCAATAATAGATCTGTCTTAAAATAATCACAGTATTATGATTTCTAATGTTTACGCGAGTATGACATTATGAGTATTACATTTGATATAAAGCTACTTTTACGGATTCTATCGCTTTTGTATTTGATTTTTAATTTCCCGACGTCGAGGACTGACCAGTCCTCCCGTGAACATGATCACTGTAAAGTATTCGAAACGTCGGGAAATTAAAAATCAAATACAAACGCGATAGAATCCGTAAAAGTAGTTTTATTTCATAATCACAGTATAAAACCGAGCCTTACAATGACGCGAAATTAATAACATTACAAAAACTTGCAGCAAATTAATATTAATTACATAATAACTCCAGTTGTACGAGTATCTTATAATAAACTATAATTAAATACCTTTGAATGACAGTATTCGTTTACAACATTAACGTTATAAAGCTTCAATACATGTAAGCGCTATATACTCTTAACCGGTCCCCATTGAAAGCGATAGCACTTCCTATAAGAAAGTAAAACGTAGTCGCTAGTCGTCCGGAAAACAGAGACGCCCGCCATAGCTGAACCGATTACGCTGATGATATTAGATATATTTCTAGATTCATGACGTTTGCAGATATTATATTGGTAATTACGCTAATATAATAAATAAAAAAAAATATTTATGCTTTCACCGGGAATTGCATTGAAGCTCAATGTAAGAGGAGATCCTTTATACTTTCAACAACAAATTAATTTACGTATGAAGAAAATAAAGGCTACACTGATACTTTAAAGGTGTTCCTTTAAAGTATCAGTATAGCCTTTATTTGTTAAGTGTTACTGTAGAATTGTTATACATAAGATACAATAATATAATAATTTCAAGACGACATTTTAACAGTGCTGAGTGTTGCTAGAGTTGAAAATAATTATGAGGGTGATATAGCAATTACTAATTTACTAGCGTTTAATAATATTTTTATTGCATTCGACTAGTTTTACAAACTGTTACTGTTATGCAAGCCTCTTATAAATAAATTATGGAAGTATTACATTCTACTGTATCTGTATTGGACTACTTTAAAAGGTTTCTTAATCAAATTTATATTATTTAACCTACATATTTAAAAACAAATTCTTCATTAAGGAACTGATCCTTCTATTGAGGAGGACTTTCAAAACATACAATTAACGTAAACAAACTACACTCAGACTCAGAATAATCTGTGGATCGCAAAGTATTGTTTTGTGTGGAAATTGAACCAGCGATTCTTAGCAAGGTAGGTCGGACTCTTAACAGCTATACCTAATATGCAGTAGATATATTTGTAGATATAAAATTATGATGATCGGTGCGGTAGAGGGATTTAATAAAGCTACAAAGTACATGATACGATAACAATAGAAAGAACTATTTGTCCTATATGGATGTAGATCTCATATCGTTCAGTACCGAGAAGTAAATGTCCAGACCATTATTACGGATTTTAAGCAAAAAAAAACAAGCTTATCTTGACCTATACTATTAGATAGTAGCAATGTGATATTGGATAGTAAAACTACACGAGCTACTTAAAAGCCTAGTCACTCTTGATTTGAAAACGTCTATACTGTAACCATGGCAAATTATGACATTACTGCGCACTGTCTTTCAAAAGAGACAGAAACGCTGTTTTAAACGGTAACCTGTTGAAGCAATAAGACTAAAGGAATAAAATCATATAATTCCAATGAAACACTCTAATTCCAAATCAGACCAATTAATCCAATAATAATTTTAATTAATTGAAAGAAATGTTTATGTAGGGAAGTAGTGCTCATTTCCTTATGCAAATTTATAAGAGCAATTTAACGATATTATCGCACGTGGTGTTGCTATAAAATATTACACATAGTGCACCGCACCGCTTGTAATAGTCAACAGCTGAGCTGGTAATTGAATGTTATCAGTGGATGACGACTTTCACGATATCCTTTTCATTTCCTCTCTTTTAGAGTTAAATTACAAATCTATTATTAATAGTCGAAAATTCGGTAGTAACAGTGTATACTGTTCGCAAATGGCCTTCACTTTTAGCGATAAAGTGATAATGCCCACATTTTCCGCTCATACACCAGTCTATACAAAATGCCTTTATGTTCATTCCACGCAATTAACTACCAAGTTGGTTGTACGTGAAATTTTCCGTCAATATTGATATTACGCCACCAAGTTTAAATGTGCGGTATTATGGACTGACTTAGTAATCATTGACTTCGTTTTTAACGCAACTGATTGTTCTCTAATTGAACTCGACAGTGCAAGTTGCAGATCATCTACTTAGCAACAGTCTCACTTTAATCAAACACGAATTTTGTAGAAGGAAATAATATGATAAGTTTAAAAACTAGTTACAAATGAAATAAATTATTTTAGATTTATGTTATAAATTATACATATTCTACTGCAGGGTATGGGCCTCTTTTACATTGAGAGCGAAGTAGGCCTTAAGTAAGTAAAACGCCATTTAATTTCTGGTAGTAAAAAACAGCCGAAGAAACACTAGGGTACACTCATGCTAAACCTGTATCACTTACTGTGATTGCCAACTCTTCTGCATGGCATATTACCATCTTGGTAAGGCCTATAATGACGTTAACAGTAACGCAAAAGGTGAGAATGTTTTATTCCCTTGACTACTATTCATCTAAGAAGCGCAACCATTTCTATTGCTCGTTCGCCTGCATTCTACCGATGTGTGCATCTTGTACTATGATGTTGGTCCACATACTGCGGGACGTCTTATAATACGTCGACTTACGAAACGATTTCTCCATTGCTTGTAAGCAATGAAAAATTATTTAGTATGAAAACCTAGACTAATGACTAGTAAAATCTAATACAGATAGTAGCTGTTACAACAAAAACATTGGCTGTGTGCAAGAGAGTCGGTCTGTTAAATGATTTGATAGAGACGTATTTTAACTAATCTATTATATATATGTAATTCCTTAATATAAAACAGCATCTATTCATTATGATGTGTCATGATTCATAATACAATACGAGTACTAAGCTCAAGTATTCGTGGCGCCTCGGTTTTGCGACGATCGTCCGGCTCGATCAACGAAGCAATCGGGGCCACTTGTGTTAATGAAACACATCAATTGAATTGGGGACATTAATTCAGCAGGCGTATTGCGCTACTGTTTACATTGGGACTAAATAAAAATAGTTTCTGGTCTACATCGTATATGGAATTACAGACAGTTTCGGTGTGTTTTTAATTCAAGCAATCGCGCGATTTGAGCAAAATAAATTTTCTTTTCGAATTTATTGCTATAGATACAAAATATAATTGGAGTAGAGTAAGGCTGCCTGCGCTGCTGCCTTTCTTGAATATTTGATTTTAATACATTTATATAAACTTTTAGATGGCCGTCCTCAAAACATTTTCCATCAAAATTAAAGCCATAACTAACAATTTATTACGCACATAACCTCGGCTCGTAGGTGCGCACCATACGTTCGCACTCGAGACTGCTCTGTGGTAGAGTCCCACTAACTAATCGCTGCTTACATTACTTGAAACATTTTTACAAATATTTTGAAATAGAGGATAGGAAGGGAGACTTATCAATTTCTTACGATTAATCAATATAATGTACACCTCAGGACAGAAAGAAATACTCGATATAATCAAGGTAGGATAGGATATAAAGAAAACTTTTACAAAGTTGTAAAGTGTATGATTATATAAAATAGCTTATGTCTTATATTACAGTTGAAAGAAAACACTGGTGGCATATATAGAAGGGCTGTACAGATAAGAGTAGTGGTCTAAGTGACAACTTCTCGTGCCGAGAGTTGGGATTCGACCTCCTCGCAAAATAGTTCTTTGAGAGAAAAAAATATTCTGAATTTGGATGTTGTGTCCGTTATTTATGTGAGTGAGGTCCCCGCGATACACGAGTTTATTATTTAGTACCTACATAATGTTGTCTTTAAAAATAAATCCTGAAGTGTCCGAAAAGTATTCTCGACAGGCACATGAAATCTACTAATAAATACGTACAATACCTGGTAATAATTTATTGGTTATATATCGACCCTTGGAAAGAAACAATCAAGTAATTTCGGTTTATAATATAAATAATTGTTTTCAAATAAATACACTTGGTTTTCAATTTTGTTGCAGTTTAAAACCTCTACATCTATATATTTTTGACTGGACGCAACTGCACTCTCTCGCACTTATACAACTACTTACAAATGTTACACAAGCAGTGGCCGACATAGACAACGCTGAACAACAAATGAACCGATTGCCTCTTTCCAAGGATCAATGTGTAATATTTATTGTCGGGTACTGAATAGTGAGGTGATTATATATACATGATATAAAAAGCTCTTTTAATTCTAATAGTCACATGGTCGACATTTTTATTATAAAAAATGGTTGAACCATGAATAAAACTAAATTTATTGCTTGCGATAAATCTAATTAAATGATTGCTTCTACTAATAAAATGAACGGTATTGTCATCATTACAAGTGACAATTTTCAATTACGCCATATTATGAATATACAAATATCTGAATTCACGAGATGCAAGATAAATATTATCAAAAAATCGATTATTATAAAATAGTAACACACATTGAGCTTAGAGCGCACAGAAGATCAGTGTGAAGCCACGACCTTGAAGTTGGTAAGAGTTCGCCGGCCAAATATTAATTAATTATTTATAACATAACTCGTTTGACGAGTCAGTGGCTAACGTGTCGATTCCGACTATACGTTAAAGATCCGACTTTCATCAATAACATAAAACAGAGGCGAGGCAACACAAGTGCGTTTACAACAATATAGTCACACCGTTCTACTTCAATATGTGCCATTCACTAAAAGGAGTAAAATTGATTTTGCAAGACTGGCAATCACGCCTACTCCGTCCAATTGGTTTCAGCAAAAGTTACAAATTACAACACATTTTACATAAAATGAACAAATAATTGCTTAGGTGGTAGCAACAAGAGGTGTCGAGAATTATGTCCGCCTTCCCACAACTCTAATATATTAAGTGCGACTATGTGACTAATTCTTTTTAACCTCCAAAGTAAAAAGAAGAATATTATAGGTTTGGCGTGTCCGTGTGTCTGTGCGTCTGGGTCTGTCTGTGCCATCTTAGTTCCTAAACAAATGGACCGATTATGACGCAATTTCTTTTAATTGAAAGCTGCTGCGATCGAGATTGTTCTGAGATGCAATTTGTGAATATTTATTATCTGTTCAGGCCTTTCAAATTCATAAGCTCTATTTGTTAGCTACCAAAGGTATCTTAGATGCTTAATGCCAATTTTCTTTAATTTACAACACAATTATGACCTAACATTTGCATAATCCTTTATGATGATACCACTGAGCTTTCCTGATGATGGAGCTCGAAGGTACGAGACGAAATCCTGTACTACTTATTATTGAACCCACCATGTTTGGACTCAATGGATTCGTCTTAACAAGTTTTGTTGATTTGAATTTTTTGTATTTCAGAAGTTACTTAAAAGTTTAAATTTTATATTATAACGTAGGGCTTTCGTAACATTCGTGAAAGAAAACTTTGTCTAACTTTAGAATTTATGGCGAAGAAGCGTGTCATAATTTGGACCGTTTTCCTGCAACGTTCTATAGCATCAAAAATATCTTTAATATTAATATAGATATTGTGTTAAAAAAAGAAATTTGATTTTCAGTACTTGAATTCTTCAAATTGAATAAAACTTATTGTCTTGTGATGGGTAATTTGTGTCATTTGTAGACTATTAAACCAAAAACACATAAATATTACGAGTGGTTATAGGGTTGTTAAAAGTCTTCAAAATTGTGTCTTCGTTAATTATTATTCATGCCCACGTTATCAAAAATAAGAGAATCTTAAAAATGTTTGTTATTCGTTGATCTTTGTACGTGTTTTTTGTGTGTGTCTTAGTTTTTAGCCTCAGATGGCTATGACAACTTTACCCGGACTGTGGGTGAGTGCTCAGGGCTCTCAACCCGAATTTTTGTGCGCAAAATAAACGAATTATATATTTATGTTCAAAATTGTGTTAGTAAAGACATTAAAGTAGTGCGGATCTACGGTATGGTTAGTTCGGCGTGATGCACGCGACTGGTGATGTTGTAATCATGTGTAAGCGACTGTCACGCGACCAAGTTTAGCAATCGTATTTAATCATCGTTATAAACATTAAGATTCCCTCGACCTCTTTAAAATGGACAAGAACTGCTTACCATTGATTGAAAGTTGATATTCCTGCATATCAATTGCCGAAAATTATGTAAAATATGTATAATATTACATGGGTCTAGTATTTGATAACGGGTAGAGGGATGAGTTTAATTAATAAATACGTGATCTGTAGTTGTATAATTCTTAGTCATTCAATTACGTTTGTAATTATTAAACTTATGAAATCTTGCCGTTTGCGTAAAGTTATGAGGCGGTTATACTATATGACTTGTCGATAGTAGATTTTGTAACTTACTGTGAAAAATGAGATAACATTTTAATGAATTAAATACAAAACTGAATGTTCTAAAATTTCTTTCTATTCTTCAATCAGATAAAAGACTAAAAGCATATGTGATATATTAGTACATATATGTATAGTATTAGAAGGGAAACTGTATTATTATAATTATAAATTTCTCCTATTTTAGTGAACGGCTCCCGGAAGTGTAACAGCGAAGGTCGGGACACGACGAGACGGCCTTGCCGCCGGCTGTGCTACTTTCTCCGCAGCAGATCCAAAACCCACGTGCATTACGTATACTCCACAAAACAATAGGCGTTTTACCAGCTATGTTACGCCGACGCATTCTTTGGAACAGCTGACATAATCACTCAAAATTACTCGGTTTCTATACATGGATTCACCGAGGACAATTTAGATGACATTAAGGTTCTTTGGCAGTTTTGTTAAATACACGAAGCCTTGGTCTCCAACTGTGACGAGACGAGACATTCTCTTTCCATAATTTGCCCGCAATGTTTTGTAACTTTATCACATATCATATGAAGTGACATTAAACATAAAACTTTTTTTTTCTTTTTTAATCCTATATTACATGATTTTTAGATCATATTTTCTTCTTCATGATCATATGATCAGTATGTGGTATTTTTTCTCGAGCCCAGAGACCAATTACATATGCGCCCACGCTATTATACCTAATATAAAGGCAGGAAGATAAGGATGATCATGAATAAAAGTATAGAGAATACTATTAAAATGATTAATTTCCAATAAATAGGTAACTATAGTTATACACGTTGACGTGGTCAATAGAAAGTCACGATATATACACGATAGTATATAATATACTGACGTTACATAATTCAATAATAATAACATATTAAAATCTCCGTAATTATAGTTTTTGCTGATAAATATCAAAATCGTTGATTCTAGGTAACAGCAATTTTAATCTAGTAGGTAGCTAGTCCATCGAGACAAACAAACGGCAATCCGGCCTCTTTAAGTTCTTTTAAGCGTAAAATTACTTTACACTTTTATCTTGAGTATTATGATTTACGTAAATATTGTGAGACGCATGTCATCGAAATTGGTTTTGACGAATA
The DNA here is from genome assembly GCA_905163515.2 of Lymantria monacha. NCBI lineage: Eukaryota > Metazoa > Arthropoda > Insecta > Lepidoptera > Erebidae > Lymantria > Lymantria monacha. Next base: position 16,635,838 of record LR991094.1, on the reverse strand, counting down.
GACGTTACATTGTTATTAAAATGGGAGAAATCGAAGGTTGCCAACAACGCAATGGTGGCGGATTGCAAACGAGTTTCGGCAAGTGTTAGCAGTTTAGTAGGTAGGTAGGAACGTGCCGCGCCAGCAACCGCCGTTCTTAAGCAATGTTTTCACAATTGACTGAAATCGTGGATTAGCTACATTGGCCACGCAGTCGTAACGCCCACTTCATTGTTGTTTTATTGGCATAAAGTAAACTAAAAACGTAATTATGTTAATGTCAATCGTTACTTAGGTAACAAAATTGTATATTTTTTAATTATAACATATTTGAAGTTTTCTGTATATTTCCTCGATTTTTCGAGGATGTTCTCAAGAAATTCTCGACAAAAGTCTAAAGATTCAAATTGTGCTCGGTTAACAGGTATCGTACAATATAGGCCCCCTAAATTACGTGGGGTATATTAGAACTTCCTAAAGGCCGAAAGGTAACACTAATAAAAGAAGCGCTTATTTCAATATTGACGCAAAAGCAAATTTATACAAAAAAAAATCTATAATTTGCAAGTACCTACTATTCTATAGGCACTTAGTTAACTATTAGCAACTAAAATGTCAGCATACACATTTATATGTGACTATGTAGGTACATATCCACATAATGTCAAGTCATATTATTTAATGAACTAATACACTTTCACTACGCCAACAGATAAAGATGATTGATTAATCAAAATATTGTATAAAAACAACGAGATTGTACCTAATAGACGTAGTCTTGTTTAAAGTCTAAACAATAAGAAGAAACGTTAATTTTTGGTTTCATAGCGAAAACGTCATTATTAAAATATATTCTTTTATTTCTTCATGACTAATTAAATAAAATACATAATTAAAAGTTACAAAGTTAAAATTACACTAAATAATGGCGCAATCAGCAATAATAACGTAAGTTTTAATACAATCAACGCTCGAGTCGGTCGTGGTAAGGTAAGTAGGTGTGTGAGCGGCTGACCTTCGTAGGAGGAGCAAGCGAACGGACTCATCAACAGCGTTCCACCACTCTATACGTTTAAAATGGCTTTAATTAATACCATTTTTATGTTAACGTACATAAATGTGAGGCGATACCTTCTGTTTTTATTGTTTTTTTAAGAATAATTTAAACATTCGTACGAAATTGGTTGTGGTTCTTAAATGTTAATTGATGCAGTGTTTGGATTACAAATAACACATTCTTTTTACTCGTATAATTCAAATTCACTAAAATAATATTTATCTAAACTTATTAATGAATTCAATCGTTGCCACCTAATAATCCATGAGTCCATTTAAAATTATGCCAAGGGATGCGATAAGTTACAAGAGGCAACGGAAACAAGCCAATGTGCGGGACACATTGTGCGAACATGGGTCGCCTTCACTGGACGTCTTCCTTTGCTAATTACTTGTTATTATGTCGCCAAAACAGATGTGCAACATCCGTTCTAAGCGCGCTTTAATTTTTTGTCAGAGCAAGAATTTATTTTAATATTGTCCCTTCTTCAGCCCATATACATCCCAGTGTTGGGCATAAACTTATTGCTCATTAAAATCGAATTTGATCTACTATCTGTATCATTCTGGTCTAACAGATTGGATATTGGTTTTATTTCAAATTTTCTTGCTCTTGCAATGTTCCTACCAGTCAAATACTACCAACCTTACATTGGTCGTGGGTGTTATAAAAGACAACTAAGTGCTACAGAACAGAAGCATTTCCAAGTTTTTAATAGTGTGATGATTAGTATAAGTTATAATAAAGATGTGTTACTTGATATAACGAGATGTTGATAACAATTGACTAGAAGGGAGTAGATTATTAGATGGTTGGATTATTCAGACTGGCAAGCTATAAATAATAGTGAGCGCTTTTATTACCTATAAATAAATATAAAGAACATGTCGAGTAATAACACCTAGTTTCACTTTCGTTGGAGGTACATGCAGGTCAATGTAGTGCATCGATGCGCTTGCGCTGCGTTTACCCGCGCACTGATGGCGGTCGCAGTGGCCTCGAGCTGCCTTTACATTGCGTGTGCTATTATAATATCACTGTAGATATATCTCTACAATTTACCACCGATACATACACACCTACATTAAAAATATATATAGATAGGTCTAATGTATACATTTTTGGATATAACGTCATAGTAATGCTATTAATCAGTAAATCGCAGAACAGTCATGCTTTTACCAGTATGACTAATTCGACATGAACGAAATTATCAAATAATACTTGAAGAAACGGCTTTATGACTAGGAATATTGCAAAATATATACAATAACAGCATGTATAATTGTATAATATGGCACGGTAGTGTCCACAGCAAAGGCACAGGCATACTATCCTTTTCTTGGAGCAACTCACTGTATTTTTGACCGACTTTTAAGTTTGTTATGGATGAAGCAAAAAAAGTGATTGGGGTTTTAGTGATCAAGAATATAACTGGCTACACGGCAAATATACCTTATAATACATTACCTTATAGTTTACAAGTTATTGCTGGTCATCAACTCCCAGCAGTTTCAAGATCTCACTACTTTTTGTAGTGGAAGAACTCCATTGAGAGCCTTGGGTGAATTTTGGTTTAGATGAGATTCGTACATTCTTCGTCCAAAATAATTGTCACCATTGGGCGTTCTATCCCCTGTGAGCGTTAGTGATGATTATCCGCTTACATCTCCCAATAACGGATAGATTAATTTAATATACCCTTGCATTATTTTAGTTGAAGACAGTTTTAGCTGTTCACCCAAAACAACTACATAGATAACAAAACTAGTGTAAGTTGAACAAACTGTCATAAAGCAAGCGCTCGAGGTAACGTTATCGCCATCGGGGTGAACTAAAAGATAACTTATGAACTTGCTGTGTACTACTTTTCAACAAGTTATCAATGTGCGTCACAGTTGTATTTGTCTAAGAAAACTATCTTTATAAAAGACTGCGCCATCTTTGGTCCTACTGACTCTTCTATTCACTGCCGTGGGTTTTATCTATACCACTTGGGAATAATATAGCTTCTAGATACAGAAAACTGCGAAAGAAAATTTGAAAACGCGATGATTTGTGAATTCTTGGTATTAGGTTCCACCTACATCCAAACTTCATTCACTTCTAGAAACAAGAAACAAATGAACGAATGCATTCTATGGCGCCAACGTTCAACAATAGAAGGCGAAAGGTTGAATGATGATGATGAAGTCCATATCCTTATAACTTTGTTGAAGTTTATGAACTAAACTATGTCTGTCTAATTAAGAAAGGCATTTCCGATTCGTCCTGTTGTACTAAAATTCTAATTGTTGGAACAACGAGAGGACTCTTCAGTTTTTTAAGAGTAGGTAATGTAGATCAAAACGAGCAATGTCTTATATAATTTAGATTTCTAGCACAGAACTATGGAAAGTCAGTTACAATTACGTGAAACTCATATTCGTTATCGCAACTGTTTTCCACAGGTGGTGCTCATCGGAGCATAGCTTGCCAAGTCATGGCAAAGACCACCCCATTTGTCACGGTGATGGCTCCTATCTACTGCTCACCGTAAAAAGAAGTTCTTATAAGTTATGAAACTATTTAACAATCCACACAACAGTTGATATTGAATGGAAGTTTTTAACATTACAAAACCAGTTTTTAGAACTAGTTTTGCTATTTGCATTTTAATTAATAGCTGTTTATAAAGATACGTACACAAATCTGAATTAAATGAGAAAACAAAACGAATTAAAGAAGTTGTTGCATTTTTATTTAGTTAATGAAAAAAATCTTAAGAAATAATAGTACTCGCGCCTCGAGGTAAAGTGGACTACTCCCAAACATATAATACTCGCTATTGCCTTAATAGCACTCTAACTGGAATAAACGTGTTTTATGTAGCAAAAGTGACTATAGTTAAACAATAAATGGTTATTTTAAATACCTAACGCTGGCTTTACTATGGTAATTTGCTGGGGCCAAAGAATTATAATTCTGTTGACAATAGTCCTGAATTGTATATACGTAATAATAACATAAAAAACAACTTTTCTATTACATTAATATTACAACCAAAAGGAATGGAGCAAGAAAATGTATAAAGGTACTATATAATTAACAGTTATGAAGACAAAACAAAAATTAGGGGCTACTAATAACTCGGAAAAAAGATAATTAAATAAGATGGCGTAGGTATAGAATAACAATAATATCCATTATGGATGTTCTAATTATAAAATAAATAGGTATTTCATATTATGTATTTCATTTCAATTTTGTTTATTAGCAGGTAGCGCGCATTTCACGGGCCCTTAAACAAAGCAGGTACGTTCCACTTGTGGTGATCACCGATGCACGGAACACCGATTTGATAATGCACACTTTTGTTGCATAGAATGCAGTAAGGGAAGGTTCTACCTGATATTTAAAATATCACGCTCACTGCACTATATAACCTGTGCTCAATGAATAAAACATTATTATTAAAATATACATAAACTTATTAGACTAAATAATTATGTTACGTATACCATATATACTTATATATCCAAATAAGCGTAGGTCATTATAATAAGAGTATAAATAATCCTTACACATAACTAAGGTTATATTACGCAGGCATATGCCGTAGTGGTTTAAATTAAATCCTGCTGCGTTTTGCTTTATCTCTGGTATGTTAAAAATAACTTGAGGAGTAAATTAAATATTTTAAAGTCATTTAACGATTAATTGACATTAGGGCCACGCCAAAATAAACAGATTCGACTTACGATTATTTGAATAAATACATGTACATTAACTAAGCTATCTTTTCTTTACAGTTATTATCATCAACGAATCGATGTCCACTATTGGACAAAAGCCTCCCTAGGTGATTATGGCTTTATTCCCTATTAAGCTTTTTTTTTGCGGTGGACTATGGAGGCGGTCACGCCCCGCCAAATCGATCCGAGGCGACAGAAGCGACCCCATCGACCCTGCAAAGCGCCTCCCTTCGCCGTGCGAGCGGACCACCGGAACCCAATCTTTGTCTTCGATGGCCATTCCCTATTAAGCTGATGATCTTTAAGCAGGGTTTACGACTTCTATGGGAAAAGTAAAGAGTGGTAATACACCGTAGTCTCAAAAACAACTATCCTAAAAATAAATTTTCCAAAAATAGATTCATCTACAATGTTAAATAATGACCAATTACGAGACGGCTCAAATTTTAAGGTTTATGACCGTGTGTGACCTATAAGGTCACAATAAAATAATCTCTAATTTGTAAACATTACGCTAAAATAGCCTAATCATTCTATATGCATAATACCTATGTATCTAAATATGCCTATAGGTATATCTATTGTGAATATTAGTCAACTATTCACTGCATGTCTACTTTTGTATATCGCCTGAAAGTATTTCTAAGCTCGCATAGTAACAATTACGTAATTAGGTTTTGTCGTACTTTTTTGTATCAACTATCGAACGAGGATTAAGTCATGCGTACCTCTCTTGTGAGTTCAGATCTCTAAGCGAAGTGTACACGCGATATTATTTAGCTTTTTAAATGCTTCGCCATCCAACAATTTGGAACGTTTATTTTATATATTTATGTTTAAGGATTCTTATTTATGGCAAATATCTCTATTGCTAAAGGATTATGTCCTTTACATACCAACAACATACTTACATACCAAAAGAATAAATGTGGCATCGAACTGATGCTACTAAATAACCTAGCTCTAATAATATAATATAATATAATGTAATGTGAATAAAACCATGAGTTTTCTGTCTGACGATAAATATCAATACATACATACATATCATCACGCCATATCGAACAGAGTGCCAGAGAACTCTATCCTTGCATACTTCACTCGCTTCCTCAACATTCATAATTCTCTTCATACACGCTCGCCGGTTTCGGAGACTCTTGATTCCACCTTCCTTCAGTACTTGACCAATCTGGTCTAGGTAGGTTAGTCTCGGTCTCCCCCGGTACCTATATCCTTCCACTTTCGCATTGTATATCTTCTTAACCAGACGTTCGATCGGCATTCTTTCCACATGTCCGAACCATCGGAACATTCCCTTTCCCATCTTTACACCGATACTCTCTTTCATACGTACTCGCTCTCTTACGTCGTCGTTACGAATGCGATCGATCAGCCTAACTCCACAGATTTTCCGTAGAGATCGCATTTCGACCGCATTAATTTTACTTTCATACTCTTCATACCCAACTTTCGCTTCCATACAGCAATGTTGGGACAAGTACTGCGTTATGTATTGCTACACGTGCCTTCTGGCTGAGTGGTGGATACCGAGATGTTGCCCCAACGCTCAATTCACTCTATTTCCCGCATTCACTCTTTGCTCTATATCAGTGGTGTACCTTCCATCTCGGCTAAATCCTTATCCAAGATATACAAATTTATCCACTTGCTCTAGTACATCATTACCTATTGTTACTCTTACATCTGTTCTGGCTTCATCTCTTTCAAAGACCACTATTTTGGTTTTGCTCACATTTACGCGTAGACCCCTTTTCTTACAATCTTCTGTCATTGTGTTGACTAGGGTCTGCAGGTCAGTCGCTGACTGTGCCAGCAGGACTGCATCATCTGCATAGAGCAGAGCAGTGACCACTGAGTCGCCCATCTGGACTCCCACATTCATATCGTTCAACCTTTGGAGACATCCAGATATATGATAAACAGTCTGGCTGACAGAACGCACCCCTGCTTAACGCCGATATTGACGTCAAACCAAGGCGACATTCCATCATCCAGCCTCACACAGAATCTACAGCCCATGTAATTGGACTGCACAACCTGCAGCAGTTTACCGTTAATACCATACTCCGGTAAAATGTCCCAAAGTTCCTTTCGTACAACCGTGTCAAATGCTCTCTCCAGATCCACAAAACTGTAGAAAACCCTCTGACCTAGAGCCAGATACTTCTCCACAATGTTGCGCGGAGAGAACACTTGATCCATGCATCCCCTTCCACTCCTGAAACCTCCTTGTGATGTGATAAATATCAAAATTTGTTAAAATCGTCAAATTTTGCAAATTTTGACATTTCTGTGTCCATACATGATTGTATATGCATATTCAGCATTGACCGTCAGTGGAACTTAGAAGAATTAGTTTAGAATAACCTTCAATAAAAGTCGTAAAATATTAATGTGTGCACTAAGCCTTAATAGGCAATGTTTCGGTTCGTGCACGAAGGAGGAAGTTACAATGAGAGACCTCGCGAAGTTCAACGCCGTTGATGATGACGACAGATAACAATCCAGACTTAGGGCTAAGATATTTTATATTTACTTCCGTTATGAAAACCAACCTATGAACTCATCGTTATATTTCGTAATCATATTACATTTGAGAATTCTATATCTGCATTATGCAAGTAAGAAACGTGCAAGTGATTCAAAGTTACGAGACCGTGCTCTCTTGCACAACGCTGCGTAACTTTCAACTCAGAATACAGAAGTTCGTCGTGAGATCTCAATTTAGGCACACTTAGCTACTTTATTACAAACTAATTTAACGGATTTTATTGTTTAATTTTTAGTTGTCTGTTTGGTAAATGACATAGTTATACATACTACTATCGATCGGGCGTTCATGGTTTTGAATTTTGGACAATGCAAAAAAATGCTGTTGTCTCTGCATTTTCTCAATTTTAGTGGTTATTTTCGAGAATCCCCAGTAATAGACTCATTTTGGAACTGTGATTGGTTAACGATTATTGGCTCAATCTTTATTACGTGAGCTTAGAGAGTGTTACGAAATATAAACATGTTTATTCTGGTTGGCCCTATAAATTTATCATATAAAGGCGTGTGAGGCTATAAATAAAAAGAAATAAATAAATTTCAAGACTAATATATATTTGTCGCTGAATCATTACAGATGACCATAGAATTTCACATTTCATATCTAGTATATGCTCCATATATCCTCCTCCTATACATATAATAAAAATGTAACGGGTCGCTGTTTGTACATGGAAGATATATGAAAAAAAATATTACTGGGACCTTTATCAACACTAATAGAACCCAAAACAATAATTTTTAAAATTTTTGTCTGTTTATCTGTTTGTCTATGTGTTTGTGCACGCTAATCTCAGAAACGGCTTATCTGATTTAGACGCGGTTTTCACTAATATATTGTGGTAAGCTTCACTTAACATTTAGGCTTTATTTTATGTCAATTGGTTTATAAAAAAAAAAGTTATGTCAATTTAAAAAATGTTCGGAGAAAAAAATCTTTATCGATTTTTTTCAAATTACGTACAAATATTCTTCAGTAAAAATAAATAAACACGTGTTTCAGCATTTGTTGATTTTCACCCTCTGGGGGTGTAAATTAGGCCTGCAAACCGGGGTTTTTTTTTTGTGTGTCTTAGTTGTTAGCCTCAGATGGCTATGACAACTTTACCCGGACTGTGGGTGAGCGCTGAGGGCTCTCAACCCGTAAAAGTTAAGCGACCGTTCCCGAGGGCACCCCCTGTGGGGTACGGACCTCGGCTCGGGGGGTCGCTGGCAAAGTGGGTTCTCCCACGTTTATGATTTGAACGCGACACGACTTCCGACCTCGACGGCGAGGGCGGAATCGTGGATAATTCTTTGTCAGGGCCGCGCGGGCTGTGTATGCCTCCGTTTGGGCGAGCGTAATAAGGTCGTCGGGTTCGTCGAGTATTAATCGCGGTTGGTGGATCGCGGATATTTTAGATGGGGTATAACTAGACGCCCTAACCACTATGGGATTAGGGTGAGTGACGGCAGAGTCGAAGTAGCGGTGAGAGCACTGCTTCATGTACTGCCGGATGGTCGGCAGGCCGAGATCTATGTGAAGATCCACATTGCGCATATACCACGGTGTTCCCGTCGCACGGCGCATGAACCTATTCTGTAATGTTTGCAAACGGTGTAACCGGAAGGGTTTCGCTTGTGTAAACACAACGCTAGCGTACGTCATGATGGGACGTACGCAAGCGGTGTATAATCTAACTTTACTACTAAGTGAGAGCTTGGCTTTGGCATGCAGCAAGCTGTGAAGGCGTCCTAACACTAAAGCTGCGCGCGCGCGGACTCGCTTTATGTGAGGACCGAAGGACAGACGATTGTCAAGGGTGACGCCGAGATATTTGACCTGTTTAGTCCATGGGATGGACTGGTCGGACATTGTAATTGGTGGGAAGGAAGCCATTGGATGTAGGCGATCCGTCCACCGGTGGAACATGATCGCTTGGCTTTTTTTGGGGTTGATAGTAATTCTCCACTTCCTAGACCATTTATCTAGGGCGGTACCCCTCCCCTGCCTGCAAAGCGGGTTGGACGACTCATTAAATCATTAGCGCCAAGCCGATATTATTGAAGCTGGCAACTTGAAATATTGACAGTGATTTCTTTATATGACGAGATTCACTAAGAAAGGATTTTACGAAATTATACCCCTAAGGGGGTGGAGCAGAGTGGCAAAGTTTGTGTGAAGAGAAAAAATCTTTATTGATTCTTTTCAAATTACGAGTCGAATCAAATATTCTCTATCCGGCATATATCAATTTTCACCCTCTGGCTGTGTAAATTAGGCCTGTGAAGCGGGTTGAACGACTCATTACCGCCAAGCCGAAACTATTAAAGCTAGAAACATTAAATTTTGAAGTACGTTTTTATTTATGACATAGAAATTCAATATGAAAGGATTTTATGAATTCCGCCCCTAAGGGGATGTAACAAAGCGGTAAAGTGTGTATGGGGAGAAAATTTCTTTATCGATTCTTTTCAAATTACGTACAAATATTTTTCGGTAAAAATAAATAAACACGTGTTTCTCTCTCCCTCTCCATCAACCCCGCACCAGTGCCGTTGTGGCGACCAGTTCCGTCGTGAGAGCTCACACGATACACATAGTAGACGACAATAGGTTCTTGCCTAATAGTTTAAGATACAGGTTAAGTTTAGCTTCAAAAATGTTCACTCTATAACTGAAATAATAAATCATATCTAACGAGGTCGCAACTCTGCTGGTGAAACAAAACAGTCAAATAAAGGGTGGCGATAATTATATTTTTATCCCATGGTCATACCGTAAATAGTATATTAATGGCAATATAATTTGTAGAATGAATAGAACTTTGAACCACCTTTTTCTTTAGTGACCGGCTATGGTATATAGACACACGCGCGCCGTACACGTACATCTACGTTGTGCGGGCGGGCCACCGCAACCGGGTATCATCTCGAGTCGAAGCCCTCATGCAGTGAACCTCAATACAGGTACTCACGCTTGCGCCGCCCAAAGCACCGACGGTAGAGCGTGTCAACGTAGAGTATTTTCTCTCGGACCCACCCTATTGCCTAATTCCGTTAGACAACTAACTCGCAGAATCAACACCTCAACGCATCCCAATTTCTGACGCTGTTGATTATCATCCTAGCGACAAACTTTCAACACCTTGCATTGCTTTTTCTATTTAACTCTGTCAGAGATGACTTCTGCGTGGACGAAGTCGCGGGCAAAAGCTAGTACTATAATAATTTTGTACTCCGAAGCGAAGATAGTGAAGATCACAGCTCGCAGTTTTATTGTTGTCCATGTTTCGTATACTTTGTAGTTCGCAGTTACTGGAGGTCTAAGATAATTATCGTACAACAAGTCTCGTTATTACAGAGGATTCTTATACTCACTTTATTTTTAAAATACTATTGTTGTCTCGTATCTTAATATTAATTGCCAGTAGAAACAAGTAAACGATTATAAATAACATGATATTGGTTCTGATTACTTATTGATAATATATGGTAATTATTTTAATATGATAATTTATTAAAATGTGTAAAACAAAACCAAATACACATCCACTAGATCTGAACGCGGCTTTACTGACAAAGTTACGGCAACAAAAATCATTGGGATTATTCTAATTGAAATATTTAATTACACAGCGCGGGACGAGTATTAACATAAATAATAGATTTTAAGTTTGATCAATACAATAAACACTAAGTTTTTTGATCTCTTCTAACATCAAGTATCGACTATCAACAAATTATCGTGTAACACTGATAAAAATTGTAACTAGATTAAAATTATACGTATATTACATTAGTTTCGCCAACTCTTTTGGCCATTATAACATAATATGTTGATTTCAGACTCTTTGCAGAGGAGGCTCCTCCTTTGCAGTGGGATTTCTATGTGTTATATATAAATTACTACATTGTTGACAATAAAATTTACGCAATCGATATCGAAGTAGCCTTGTTGATGTTTTCCGGTATACATACTACAAAAGGAGCGTGTCAAAATGAAATGTTAAGTAAGAAATTGGCACGAATGATGTGCTGTATGACACGAGTTACGTAAATGCAAGTGGACCGACCGACACTGACCTACCGACAACGGCCAGGCGCGCCACTTTCCTTTCATTATTGACACACTATCTACAAATGGAGAACCACTATAGTTAAGCCGAGCTACGTGATAGCGTATCGAGATAAATATAAGCATCTAAATCATACAACTGTCTTAGAATTTTGTGGATAAATTTTTCTTCATAATTAAAGAACAATTTCAACAAAGCAGAACCTAATTAGAGTCATGAATATACACACTATGATACTCACTTTGTCTGCGTGCTATCGAAATAAAGAGAGTTTCACTAGTTAAAAAATCTTCGTAATATTAAAAACTAAACTATAAACTAGGGATTACAATGGCAGATCGTCATGAGACATCGAACTACAAAGGTTAAACCGCCGGGCATCACAAAAATGAAATACCCATATATAATGCTAACTACTCAAAAAGTGGAGGGTGGTTGCACAGCTAGTTATGAGAGTCCATCTAGCAGGTTCAAGTCAAATCATAGTTACCCAAAAAATAGAGAAGTACTAATATGGACCTCCATCAAGAACAAAGCACGGGCCTAAATTTTTTATGTTGATCAATAATCGGTTGTAAATAGGTTGTGTACTAACCTAATAATGTACGAGGTAAATATGTCACTGATTTACACTAAAATAGTATTGTTGGTGATATTTAAATGAGCCTTTGGAATGACTAAACATTTAGCGATGTAAGGGCAATGGGAGCCGGTCACATACATATATTATTTACCACAATACAACATTATGTATATCGGACCAGATGACGCATACGTTTGTTACATGTTGAAAACAATAAATAAACAATTAAGCGTTATAGATGCTTAATTTCATTATAGTTAGCACCACACACCATTTATTATCCCATTATCGTGCTCAGCTAGACTTATTGGTGTCGTACTCTTGAAGTACCAGACTTAATTTACTGCGACGGTTCTATTGTTAACGAATTTATAATATTATTTGTCTAATGTATTTTTTTCGTTATTAGGTAACACCTGCTATGGTAATGCACCAATTTTAATGTTTGATATTGCATTTTTAACATTATTTGCCTTTTTAATGACGAACAAAATAATTTAATATTAATGTTTTACTAAATAATATATAAGAAAGTCTAGGTTATAATTATTTATGACCACCGAAGACAAAGATCGGGTATCGGTGGTCCGCTCGCACAGCGAAGAGAGAGGAGTTTTACGGTGGGTCTATGGGGCCACGCGCCGCCTTTCCGTCACCCCGGACCGATTTGGCGGGGCGAGACGCATCCATAGTCCACCAATAAAAAAAAAAAAGGTTATAATTATTTATCAAATCTAGTTCTATTTTAAAGATAGGTACATCTTAGACTTGCCAACTATTTCACTTAGTATTGTCTCGTCACCATATTTATTTATCATCATCATCATCATCTCAGCTCATTATGTCCCACTGTTGGGCTCGAGCCTCCTCCATAATGGGAGTGAAGTTGACCTACTATACCACGCTGGTCAGGCGTGTTGGTATAGGATTTGTTTCGAGTTTTCCTTCTCTTGCATATATGTTATATGCGTTTTATATCCCTTAGACGTCTCTTACGATCACCCACGGGTAAGATAGGGGGTGGTGAATTGTATTCTTACTCCGTCACCACACGGAAAATTTATTTATATATTTCAATATTTAATTGATTTAAAGTAGCTAACCCACTTTTAGTGTGGTAACGGAATAGAAATTCGATGCGCCACCATACCTTCTTTTCTCGCGGGTGAACATAAAAGTACCACAAGAGAAGGCGAACTCGAAGTAAAACTATATATATATACATACCAAAATGACAGGCAAAATAGTTTAAAACACCACGTTGACTAGACGGGTTGGCGTAAGATTACTTTAAGAGTTTTCTTTTCCTTGTTATTGGCTTAGTGACTTAGTCACCAGACACCGGAAAATGTTACCATTACAAAATAACTAATTGATGATGATACAAATGGAGTTAGATTTGAAGCGCTATCAAATAATTTGTTCTTGGAATACGTGAATAACTATATCTTTTTAACAAAAACCCGATTACGAGCGAAAAATGATTGTCACAAGTGGGATTCGAACCCTTAACTAATGGAAATACATTCCAATCGTGCTGCCACTTACACCAACGTGAACTATTGTAGGACATTTTATTCTCGCATCGTATTATATTTTCGTCTTTAAGGAGACGTATGCCATCTACCCGTCATTGTTAGACATTGTACAAGCTTAATACTCTCTATTTTTAACATATTCTCAAATGATATTTAATAATGAAGTACGGATGACATGAATAAAACACCATAAAAAGTGAAAGAGTTGGGCAAGTTACCTTCCTGCAATCGAGTGCATAAGATATCGCGGCACGCGCGGATTATAATCACACTGTACTAACTCCAAGCCTGTGCAACACTCTTATGCAACCGCAATCGTTGCAATCGCGCGAAACATGCGCAATGTATAACAATTAGGGACTTGTAGAAATTATTAGTAGTTATTCACATAAATTATGTGTGAATGTCGTCTTTGTTTACTAATCGAAGATACTGCTACGTATTTTAGTATACAAGAGCATATCTAATTATATTGTATCCAGCACCCAACACACGTGTTGTCTGTTAGTAGGTACTTTAAAGTATTCAGGTACAATTTAAAAGAATCACACATGATACATAGTTACAGAAATTATTTGCCTACATGAAAAACTTTCAACCATTCATATTATTATGTACATAAGTACATCGTTCTATAAAGAAAGGTCTGGTAGAACAAAAAAGTTTGTGCTCTAGAAAAGGATCTGCGCAGACTATTCTGTCTATATAACCATTTAAAAATTGTATTTTAGTTAGCAGCTATATGGTGGTTTACAAATGTGTTAGGAATACTCTAATAGCTACATTACTGAGTACAATCTGTAGTACAGTAATAAATCTAAGTGCAGTCTAAATACATATATCTATGTTTAGCATTCACTAGAAAAACATTCTTTAGAATGAAAGAAAAGCAAACGTATCTTTAATGTTTCCGTCAATTGATATCGTGTAGTTATATTATGAGAAATAATTGTAAGACAATAGGATAGTCTTAATTGGTTGTAAAGCTTCAGGATCTCCCTACTATTGATTATAATTTTATTGACGTCTGCTATGCTATTGTATACATTTATATTTTTTATATTAGATTTGTAACTAAATTATGAAAATAAATTAAATTATATAATGTATTTTTATTAAGGTCAAGGTAAACATAATACCAGTTGTTTAAGCATTTCATAGTTATAACCAATATGTAAAACTTTAAAATAAAATTTTAACTACAGCCTAAACAGGTTTTATACTCACGTGTTTGATTAAAAAAGAATAAAAATCCTATAATTTAAATTCGAATCATTCTGCTTCTTTACATATATTTAAAATAAATTAATAAAAGTGCAACCTTATTACATAAATACATTTATGCTAATTAAAACATATAATAAACTGGCCTAGAAACTGTGACCCTCATAAGAGTATCAAAATGTTTTGGTGTTGCATAAGTTTAATGTGTTCTATACGAGCAATTATGTAAAGAGGTGGATCGCGTCGAGTCGAGCGCAAGTAGGTAGGCGAGAGGTTGCTGCGACTGTAATGGTAAAAGTGTTACGCTGTGTACTCGATTCCGCGCTCTGTGACGCAACCACTCGACGAATGTATGCCAAAAGTGCAGTTGAACCTTCTGTGGCCAGTTGTGATTACTGATCCGTATGCAATAGGAGGGTGAGGGTTATCATGGTCAGTTTAGAGATAGTTCACTGGTTAGTTACTTGTCCAGGTGAGACTAGGCCAGACAGTTTTAAGTAGGTATGGTTTTCTTTAAAGTTTGCCTTCAGATTCAGTTATTTTATTCGCCTTTTTAACTCATACTCAACGGGGTGGTAAACGGTTTTCTTACTCCACAAAGAGATGTTACGAGCTAGATATTAAGAGTCAAGCCCATTTGCTTTAAAGTAAAAACAAACGAGAAGTTAAACAATATTAACTTAATAATTTTATATATTCCACTTAATCTGTACACAATATTAAAAAAAAAAAACTAACCGAGGATAGCCAACAACTATAAAAACAAGTTTTACAACAGTGGATATAAGTTAAAATTACCAGTGAAAGGAAAATTAATTAAATCTGTACTCTAATAGTAGTAACGTTCTCCTAATATTCCAAATAACTAATGATAATGATTCCAAGCGGCTTATCAACTGTAGCAATATACAGTACAGTAACCCTTTGTTTAAACACTGCACTCAAACATAAGACCTTAGATAACGCATTATCTATATGAATAAATAGGCACTACTCATTTGCTTACTCACTCGTTGTGTACGTCTATTCTTTGTCTAACCGGAATATGTTGAGTAAAATACATTGTTAGCTGTTAAAAGGTATGAAACCAGCACTAAACCTAAATTGCATTAGCAAATCCTAGCTATTTCAGATCAATCAATTTATAATGATATGTGATCAGTTCAGTATTTTCCAGATAATTTATAATATTTCATGTGAATTTGTGTGTAATCTTTAATCTGAGTCATACGAGACCCACGATGACCCCGGTTGAGGTCCAGCTCCAGACCTCCAGCGATAGTGGCGGTGACTTAAACACCGCGAAGGCCGTTAGTCTGTGGCGGAAGATACCCCGGGGGAAGTCCAACTGTAAACGATCAGTGACAGTGACGGCAACTTAATGACCGCCATAGCGGTTCAGTCTGAGCCGGATGGGATCCGGATAGCAGCGGTCCAGACGACCAGCAACATTGGAGGTGACTATGCGGGAAGGCTGTAAGCGATCCGTTAGAATCAAAGAGACGTATCGACACGTCAAACGTTCAAGAGAGGATCAAAAACCGAATATTCTTTTTTTGTAGTGTACTTGTCTGTTTATGTCCTTTAGTCGTATAATATATCTACCGCAGGAAGGAGATGGCGACATATTACATATTTGACCATCATCACACAGAAAACAAAAACAGCTCGTACAATAAATTCTTTCAATCATTATGTTGTAATTGTAAAATTGATAAGAATTTGTACCCACGAGGCCTTTTTTTTTTTTTTGGTGGACTATGGATGCGTCTCGCCCCGCCAAATCGGTCCGGGGTGACGGAAAAGGCGGCGCGTGACCCCATAGACCCACCGTAAAACCTTCTCTCTTCGCCGTGCGAGCGGGCCACCGGGACCCGATTTTTGACTTCGGTGGCCCGCCCGGCGGTTTACCCTCGCGGGTTCCTCTCGTCGACGCCCCGACAGATTTCGTCATCGGGGCGTCGCCCTTACGCGGTGGCCTCACGTCGGGTGACCGGACAATTCCTCGGTCCGATCACCCGAGGCCTCGGTTAGGGCGGCATCAGGCGCAGGTATTCGCGCCTGCGCCGCCCCGGCCGCTGACGGCGGCCTGGGTCGCGGGAATCCTCCCGGACTCGTTCCGCCGCCTCCTTCTGCGAGATGACAGCCTCGCAGAAGGCGGCGACCGCGTCCCAGTTCCTGATGCTGTCGACCATCGCCCTCGCGACAGCCGGCAGCGTCAGGTCGGCACCGATAACAGCGACGAGGTCACGGCGATGCCGGTCAAAGCCCGGGCACACCTCCGGCGTGTGTCCTCGTCACTGCTGCAATGGTGGCAGGCCGGAGTCCACTCCCTATACGCGACCGTGTGCAGGTACAAGCCGAAGCATCCGTGCCCCGACAACACCTGCACCAGTCGAAAGGAGAGGACTCCGTGCCGCCGCTCCATCTACTCCATCAGTACGGGCCGGAGAGCCTCGACGGTGACGACACCGTGTCTAGGCCTCTCCAGCCGCGTAACCCAACGGGCGATGACGTCTCGGCGGGCGTCCTCGCGCCAGGTGGCTATCTCGCTCAGCGATGGGGAGCCACCTTCGTCGCGCAGTGAGGTCACCCGCCGGTAGAGGTCGGAGAGCATCTCCGCCTCTAGGTCCCACGGGGGTGTCCCGGCCAGTAGGCATGCCGCCTCGGTCGATACCGTGCGGTACCCGCGAATGGCTCTGACCGCCATGACTCTCTGGGGTCTCCACAGAGCAGCCCTGAGCTGGGCGTTCAGAGCCCTCGCCCACACGGGTGCGCCGTACATGGCCATCGAACGGATCACCCCCGCATACAGCCCTCGGCCCTCGAAGCTGGGTCCGCCCACGTTCGGCATGAGCCGCGAAAGGGCGGACGCCGCGCCGACCAGCCGGGGAGCAATTCGGCGAAAATGCTCCCGGAACCACCATCGCCCGTCGAGCACCAGACCCAAGTACTTCATATGGGCCTGGATGCTGATGTGGACGGAGTTGACGACTAGCGAGGCGCCGATTGGCGGCCTTACGCGTGGCCCATGGAATAATAGGGCCTCCGTCTTATTTAGGGCCACCCTGAGCCCCAGCGCCTCGATTCGCCCGACCATCTCCTCGATGCCAAGAGTGGCCAGGCTCGCCGCCTCTTCGAGTGTCCTGCCCCGGGCTGTGACGAGCGTATCGTCAGCGTAGCATATCACGCTCAGCCCGGGGGGGTACCCACGAGGCCTTGACATTGAAGTAAATTCTATTACAACAATTGTAGTTTCAGAATGTTGTTGAAAAATCATAAAAATATTATCGCCGTTATAGTTAAATAACAAAATGTAGACCAGATTTAGTTTTTATATAGTTTTATACAAAATCAATACTCAATTAAATCACAGTAAAATATTGTGTGTAGAATATATAAAAATATACGTATTAGAACCCAAAACATCATAAGGTACACGATTATACCATCCATTCAGTCAATAAATAAATAATCAATAGCGATAACTAACAGTTAACATAATTTCGGGATAAACAGGACACGGGAGAGATGAGTGAGAGCAATCCACAATACATATATATATATATATAAAGCAAACACATTTTAAATATTCGCACACACGGTATTAAAAAAATGGTCGAATTTTCTTAAATGAAAAGTTTGCGCTATATGGAATTTATTATTTGTAGGATTTAATTTTTATCTTTAAGATGTTTCACTCCTCTAACTAAGCTAGATTAAACTTAAGTATTTTATAGTATAAACGCTTCAAGTATCTGTTGGCGAGACGCGACCTAAGTACACAGGTGCTCCGCCAAAACCGTGTGCACTGCAACCGGTGTAGAATATTTATCTACCCAGGTAGACTACTAATACGTCTGTGTACAAATAAATATCTATTTACAATATTCGTAGAGTTTACAGCTAAATAAAACTCTACTACTTTTGCTTTCATAAGATGGAAAATTACTATTAACACAAGATTATTTTTATGCAACTACCTATTAAATAAATCTATATATGGCTTTCACATAACATAGAGATAATTACACATTCTACGTCAAGATGTCTTTGGAAACATATCAATAGTCGTGGGCACACGTACTACAGTATCGTTTGACCGGCAATGAACTCTTATTTGCTCTGCCGAAACAATTAGAAATGCTTAACGATTTTTTAATGAGCCCAGTATTTGTCTTAATGAACTTCTACTTTAAATTTTATCAATAATAAGGTTGAATGCAAAAACTTCTATGCAAACTATAGAGACGACGAAGTAGAGTGGACGTCGTTGGATAGGGCCTTTCCTTGTGCGGTCACACAAGTTTGTTCCGAGTGTGAACGTAATCTGTGTCCGTTTTACGTTTGTAAAGGTCTTCTTTTCACAAAGATCTATACCTTAATAGAGTTTTTAAACAACTATTAATAACAAAAAGAGCCGTGAGACGAAACATTGTTAATTACGTATCCGAATCGATGACGTTGCTAATATACTCATCTATTTGAAACAAAATAGAAGTATTGAATTTTCGAAATGATAATCATTTCGATGTTAATTGTATGTGTGTGACCTCTTTATATGATTGTTTACCTTGCTCTATGCGGTGACATTGTTACAAAATGTCCATTTCAAAACGCGGCCTAGATAGGATAAACTGAGACCCAGTCCGTGTTAGTAAAATTATATTTGTAAAGTTAAATGTGTGTAAATAACATTGTTAAAATTTTAAATTAATCACCCCAACGTACACCTTTGTAAATTCGTAGCATTGCTTCCGCCTTAAAATTTATTATTCTCTGAAACTCAAATATTTTTATACGTATTGTCTTGCCTGACGAGTTGAATAGATGTGTCGTGTGAAGTATTATGTAGAAGCATTCACTTTTCCTTGTCTAAACAATTGGTTACGAAGGGGATTTTATAATGTTATTCTCAAGATTATGGCAAAGTGTAGTCACAGACACGGAATTCTCTGATACTATTGCCACGAGGTCACTCTTAGCAGAAATCGCGTAAGAAACATTAAACATTGCAAAACAATTGAAATAATGAGACGAACATTATGGTTCGACTTCAGAATTATGTATGGCTCAGAACGTGTTCAGCATTCTATTTGAACTCGGGCGTGTGGGTAGCGAAGCGATTGTCGCAATGTCTGTGAGAGGCTGGAGTGCGAAACCTCTAATCTTTAAGTCAAATTAGAGTCTTGTGTCTATATGAACATCGCAGTATAATGACATCTCCACATTGAGTAATCGAGAAGCCAAGGCAAGCCACATATTAAATCTAAACAATATTAATACATGTTAGGAAAGCGAAACCTTGACTACTGAGGACTACATCTAAAGGGCGAAAGGCGCAGTAAACTGGCAAAGCGTCCTCACATTGAGGCCGTTGCGCTTCGGGCAACAAAGGGTTGACTCACGTCCGGGCCCCTGTTGTCAGAGAAAGGAGTCGGGCTAAAAATAGTTTAGTGGCGGTTAAGCGAGCGGCCATTGGACGTGGCCTACGCAGATCGCGCGTCTCGTAGTCTGGCCCTAACGCATATCTACCCAATCATCTCAACATAATATTATTGTTGTTAAACGTTTACAATATAATATGAATCAAGTGTGTACAAAGTATACTGCTAAATTGCGAAGTCAACACAACTATATATACCATTACTTGAAAGGACAACATAAGATGTACCTACACTGTTAATGTTAATAAGTTGTATTAATATTATTTTAAAGTATTCATGTACATAGTATAGGTCCGCCATAACAAAACATTACAATCGAAAACTGCCGATAGAGCATCGTTATAGGAAATTCACTAAATATACTTATTGTGCACTTACAGTACAAATCGCTGCACTGCTGTACGCTCCGAATCAACACTTATTGTTTGCGCTGCACTCAAAGATTTCTGCAACGTCTAGGTGTTGGGAAACAACGGCCGTGTTGTCGACTTTCAACTTAAAACTGCTTGAAGAACCTTTCGAGTTGCGAAAAGCCTGGAAACCTTCTATTTACTTGGAAATAATTTTGTAGAAATTGACTGAATTGCGCGCCTGCATATAATAATTAATAGTCTCAAAAGCGTTGATTTGGAAATATTAAAAAAATTGTTACTCAGATGGTTTGAATTAACTTAAAGAGTTTCGTAAATGTTTACGTATGACGTCAGACAACATTTTGGTTATACGACAGTTGCTATACAATCAACTTTTATCAGCACACGTGGAAAGCTAATTGAGTCGCGTGACACACACATTACAATTGCTATTTTAACCAAGTTCAAACATTTAATACCTACCTACAAAGTAATATTATTTTTTATTGAAGTGCCAGCATTCACATCACTCTTAATACCAACAGATAATGAATTACACATACAATAACAACTAGCTTATTTACATAATGCATAGCATTATTAAAACTAAATACATAGGTACATAGCTATATGTGTACCTATGTATTATAGACGCGAAAATTTGTGTACTTGCTACTCTAAGTCAACGCAATGAATTCGAACAAATTTTCTAAGGAAACGTACACAAACTACATGATCTGTTCACTGGGAATAGGACTTAAAAATCATATTAATAACATACTACAAAAAAACTAGAGAGGGAAGCCTTGGCGTTATTATATACCAAAGGTAAGGGGTTACCAAGGTGATAAAGGGTAAGAAATTCGTAAAAAAGACCATGTAGTATGGGTAGCTGGTTCCCTAACCTGTAGTTAATAAACAGGTAGACTAGATTATTTTATTCCAGAAATATTGACTGTTTATGCAGGACGATAATAACCAACTAGATATTTTCACGCGAGCGAAGCTTGAGAATACAACAACATATTATTTACACATATAAAGTAAGTACCCACTGTGTATTATCATCATCAACCCTTTAATTTCTCACTGCAGAGCACAGATGTATCTGACAACAATGATGAGAGGGGATAGGTAATAATAGACTTACAAACCTCAGGTGGAAATGGCATACACTATATACATTGCATGGTTTTGTACTCTATGTACGATTGAATTTATCTAAATTGCCAGAAATTAAATGTTATACGCAAATTTTTTAATGAACCATGGTCAGACTGCACCTCTTCCGGCGTACTAGTTCGGCAATATATGTATACTACCGTACCAGTCATATAGCATGAGGCTTCACAATTAGCCATACTACATGTCTTTTGAGCGTCTCATGGTCCAATATACGTTTAAGTCCGAGTAATTTCTCGCTTCTAAAATGTATATTTTTTTATAACATTAAATGAAATAAATGCTACATATTCAAATAAGTACATATGTATAAGGCTACATTCAAGTTCTTTGTATCAATATTCTTCTTCTTGACGGCAAATAACAATGTCTTAGAGTACCTTCCCACTTCTACCGAAATATTACCTACTAGCATACTGAACAAGGACACAATTTACCAATCATCGACACAGATATTATTCTCATCCTTAAACGAGCTGTGGCAGCAGCTTCGCTTGCATGGATTATACGCCTATTTCATGGTATTATTTTGTTTTGAACGCCCACGTCATCCTGTGACATTAAAATATTAATAACATACACAATACTTTGATCACCATTCGTATTATCTCAGTAGTAGTCATGACTTAACAACGGCAATTACACAGAATTATTATTATTATTATGTTAATACAACTTTGGAATAGTTAATTAGTGCATTCAATCAAACTTTTCGATTTGATAATAGTGATACAGATATGTTAGAAACTATCAAAGCAAAAACAATAAGCTTATTAGTTAAGTAGAAATTATAATAAACATCTTACTTATTCTTTAACTTCAATTTTCTTTAATTGTACATATTAATAAAAGGAACCAGCAGTGCAATGAGAAAATATAGTTTGCGTTACTAATAGCATATATATGTATATATACTATATAATATACTGTGCATGTATATTGAGAAAAGTAATAGGCTAATAAAAGCAATGGCACCCACAGAGCAGAGCAGCGTACAAAATCCGAAAATTTTAAATAATGATGGGACAGGCACAGTCTGTACCTGTGGCACAGGCGCATCTGTGCCGCACAGATGTGCCTGTGCAGTTTACCTATGTATTACGGTCAATAATGGTAACTTTAATATATCTATACATAATGAATTTTAGGTGATTCATGACCAGGAAAATCTGTGAATATGAGCACTAAGTATTTAAACTTTTGTTATAAAATGTAAATACGGATAAAGTGTCAATAAACATGGCAGAGGTATGATTTAATAACTTCTGTGAAAATGAAATAATATTAAATTCGAGCATACGCGATATTTTTACGGAGTTATTTTACAAACTAATTATACATAAATCTATTTTATATGGAATTATTAACTATAAACAAAACAGAGTATTGAAATCAATTGCAATAATAAGAACAATATAGAAATTCTAAAAATCTTTTTCAACTCTGCAAGGTCTCGCCACCACTAGTCATGTGGCACAAAGAAAACGTGATAACAAAGAGCTCTTTATCTCAAGTCCGGAGTGGTACAATAAAGATAGGGGGTTGTATTTTGTAAATACATAGCAGGTAGACGGTTGTAGGTGTATTCAACGGTTTAAAAAGTTTTTTTTTTTCGAAGAATCTAAGGTCGGCAAAAAATTTACGATGCACCTTTCAAAATTCCCACTGAATTTCTATACGCTAGTATTAATTATATTGCAAAAGTACGTTTGACATTATAGGTGATTTTCGATATTGATATTTTTATAATTATTGTAGGATACCAAAAATGGCGAATAAATGTAGTTATTTTTAGTTATTAGTCAGGCTATCTCAGGAAAAACTGTTTTCATATCTAATGAAACTACAACACTTGAAAAGTTGTCTAATGAGGCGCTAGGAAATCCGGACATGATCGTGTTATGGTGGATAGTTATGAAGAATAGATAGGTGTGAAATAAAACTTTTTCATTAATATAATATAACTAATTACAATTCACTGAAAGAAATCACAGTCGATATAGGTATGAATTTGCGTTTATACATAATATGTAACAAATAAATTTATAGTGTGTAGTCACGTATTGTCACTTATATGCAACAAGTCAACCATAATATTCCCTTCACGTGGCCTATGTACAGAGACTAAGCAACCCAACACAAAACACAGTATCCCCAAGCAACAAGTGTCTTCTACGCAACGTAAAATACCACAAAAACTTACGAGCAGGTAGCGTTCTTGGGGTTCAAGCGATTTATAACCATAAAATGTAGCAAATAGAACCGGTTTTAGTTCGTTGAGATGAGCAGCCATCAAAACTGGCTTCGTTAGTCAATTTTGATCCTTATCAATATAATGTTAGCTTCGACTTACAAAAATTACATTCAAGCCACGCCACTTGGCTCTCTCAACTCACCCCTGCCGAGATTTGAAAAGGATCAAACATTAAACAAACTAGATAGCCCCGTCTATTACGATAAAGTTCTTGGTTAACTTGGTACATCAAGATTAATTAAGAAACTTGACCTTGGCTTCAAACATTTACTTAACCATAAGTAACGCCCATTACACCTGCAGTTCATTAATTTCCTTTTAGATAATTAAGTATTAATTATACATACAGTTAAAAATAACAAATTAAAATAAAATCGTGTTTTATGGAGATGCGGACATTATCCTAATATAAAATATTTAGATGCGTAACACTTAATGAATAAACTGAAAACCATCAAGAAAATAATGACTATCAAATTATAATAAATTATTTGAGCGTTAAAAATAATATTTTTCGCCTATAACTCGGCCAATAAAACGTTGTATTCCTTTCCAAAAGCAATTGTATAAACTTGTAAATCGAAAAAAGATTAAAGTGCTATGGAATTTTCAACAACCAATAGATTAGGAAAAGTATTATACTCCAAAACTTGAGTCGTTTTAGATTAGTGCATATTAATGGACTCGTTATTATATTGCCTAACAATATTCGTAGGTATGCTTACTGTATTATAATATTATATTGCAAATTAACATCCTACAGCAATATAAAAATTCGTAATCTTTAAATTTGTAAAGCACTTGCGTATACTTTGATATGAAATTAGAAAACAAGACAAGAACCGTTTATCGAGCTGATGCTTAAACAAATATGGCTTTAAGCTTATATGATGGATAAGAATTTCCATTTATAAATTCTGCAGATGCGCTTATTATTCTATATTTGACAAATAGAATACATACGAGTAATTATATATTGCCTGAGCCATAATTGAAAATTGATTTTAACCTAAACTCTATCATTTATTTGAGATGTTTCACGTTTTCTCGCTGAACCAATAAAGTCTGATAATTATCTGGGAATGTAAAAGACACTGATTTAGACTAGACTATATTCTTCTTGTCAGTTCGTATGTGTATGTATGTTCCATAGCTGGGTATATTCTTTCTTCGGATAGGGAAAATTAATTTACAATACCACGTTGATCAAAGTTTGCATAGGATTTATTTCGAATTTTCATTCCATTGGCATGATGGCCTGTAGTAATGAGTTATATTGACACAGTCCAAAGTGTCTACACTGTAAAGACGCTTAAGTTTCCTTGCAATTGTTTGCAAATTCCTTGCCTTAATTGAACGGACCGTCTAAAGCCAAGGTGTGAAGTGTTATCTCCTAACACTCAAGGTGATTGAAATATTTTAAGATACTTTATGTAAACTTATATTAAAAAGCTACATTGTGAACTAGGTATGTTCTTCATAGGAAAAGTGTTCATCTATTCATAACTGCGCTAATATACCTCAAAATAAGTATTAACTATATAATTCAATTGATGCCATATAACGCAACAATTTAACATTCAATTTTTTTTTGTGTTTGACTTAGTTGTTAGCCTCGGATGGCTTTACAACTTTAACCCGACTGTGTGTGAGCGCTGAGGGCTCTCAACCCGACATTTAATTTTATAAAGTGGCAATTATTTTATTGTCGTAAATGCTGACACCAAGAGTAACTTTTACTATAAAAACTATGACGTGCAGCCCCATTGGAATGTCTTTGTTAATGCCCAATTTCTGTCTTAAGTGGTTTAAATCGTGAGTGCCATAAAACAGCAGCCTGAATGATTCTACTGTTGAACAAAGATCCTTTTCCTTGCTCAAGATATATCAGCTTTCCGTTTTTATGACAGTATTCATTTTACGTTTTATTATAAAATCATATATTTCAAAATGGTAAGTTGTATGGAAATAACAATATTTTTATGATAACTTTTACACCAAAACTAATGTTTATTTTCACAGAAACGTACATCAAATAACAACAATCATTTATATAGTACCTATAGTAAATATATAATATATAGATAAGACAGAATATATATTATAGGTACTTTAACAAATATATACAATGTTGCTACTACTGGGTAGTATATTCATAATCAGCGGTACTCGTACTGTAAACTAAATTACTTTTACTTTTCTACTAAACAATCTACTGTATATCTTAGGGTTATTCGGACGATTTGTTTTTTTAAATATTCGTATTTAATGATAATTTGACGAGTGGTGAAAAAGTAAGAATAGGATATATGACGTTTTTCTCACCCGCGAGGCTTACGAGAGAACTAAACCATAAGTAGATCACGTCATTTGGCAGTTGCAAAATTTGAAATAAAACCCTAATTTGGTCTGTTCAACTTGAAATAGGTCATTCAGGATTCAAATGGGATAGGTACAAAGCACATTTAATTTGTTTGATCCCACGTATCATGGCCATCCATTGACCATGGTTTCAGCAAAAAATCAGTACTAATAATTATACTTGCATAAACGTCTCCATACGTGTTAAACTGTATGTTGTCGCAAATTAGCCTTAAACTCATTAAAATAAAAGTAGATTGACTGTTTGTTAAAGTAAATAAATACGTTTTTATAACCTTTAATATATTTTTTAATTAAATTTATTAAGTGACTAAGTATACTTATAATTAGTTCTGTTAAAAAAAAATTCTAAAGGCATACGGATAGCTACGATGGTTCTATATGTTTTTGGTACCTAATAGGTATCAAGATGTTAATTTCGTCAATAATTACAAAGATAAGTAACATCTTTTATAACGTCTTTAATGATCAAAGTAATTTACGTTTAGCAACTACGTTCGATCAAATTCATTTATCTTTCAAGAATAAGACTTCGTATCTTGCAACTTTAGTAGCAACATCATACGGACGCACGCAAGTCACAACAACTGGTTTTACTTATTTTCCGTATAGTGTAATTACCGTACTACGAACATTGACTTAGGTGGGAAATCAACTTTACCAGCGATAAGTGCCATGTATAAAATGTAAACATACTCTTTATCTCAAAACATATAAGTAGGTACCTACAAACAGATAAAATTAATTAAGTGCTTCGAACAACAGCTGTGACAATAAAATATCCCAGTCACAATTTATTATTGAGTTCTGTGTTTAAATGTTATTATTGAAATAAGCAGACTGAAATTTAAATTCTTTATGTGGATAACTACCCGTGGATATGTAGGTGGATTATCCTGTTGATTGCATAAATGATAATATTTTAGAGACAATTATGCTCAAATTTTTCACACTAATAACTAGGTACCTAGTTAGGTATCTGTTTACAACTTTTATGGCTCTTTAAATTACAAGTTTGTAGTGCTCGTCAACTAATTTTAAATGTGCTTGCCTTGCGCACGACTGGGTGCCATGATTAAGGGATATTTCTGACTTTTAATTTACCAGTCATAAATAAAACATTTGTCTCGTCGTCAACCTC
The DNA here is from genome assembly GCA_905163515.2 of Lymantria monacha. NCBI lineage: Eukaryota > Metazoa > Arthropoda > Insecta > Lepidoptera > Erebidae > Lymantria > Lymantria monacha. The sequence goes on along the minus strand of LR991094.1, from coordinate 16,608,335 downwards.
AATGAAAGGACCATCACAGAAATGCGGTATATCTTCTAATTTGCCATAGTACTGTAATTTTATTAACTATGTAGTACTTACTTATTGTATGTAATAGGTATGCCTAACTTTTTACCGAAACATTTTTTTTTACATTTGTGGGAAGGGACTTAGGTAGGTAAATACGTGTGAATTCTATTGAAAATAAATATTGCTAAGTAAAAATAAGTTAAGACATTTAAATAAAAGCATTATTTGCGGTTTGAAATAAAATGCTAACCAATATAAAAAAAATACAAATAGGTACCATCTAAACATACATCTGTACGTAAGAACGTACTAGTCTATAAAACAAATATTTCAAAGATTAATAAATGTCTACATGTAGGTACGTTTCTCGTGATATCCTAAATTACTTAATTATAGGCACGTATCTAGGTATATAATGATGGTAACTGACTACCTACGCGAAGCAACATGTGTTAAGTTTTTGACGTTATGAGCTGCCATGAAACAATAATACAATTTCAAAAAAGAAGCAATGTTTGTTTACATAGAGTTGTACTACATTTAATATTACAGTTTAATTGTACATACCTTCAAGAACATATCACCAATTTCGTACAGCGCAGACTGATGCATTATGGCAGTAGACATCATGCAAGCCAACTTGACACTCAATCCAGGTTTTACTTCCTTTACGTATTTCTCGTATCAAAAATCTGCAAACTGATCCACTGAAGCACGTATTTTTAAGGTCGACGAACTCACTATAATTTTTAGGTTAACCGATGAAATGTTCACGAAACTTAAAAACGAGAATTTTATAATCCTTTTCTAAATATAGTCCTTGTAGTAAATAATCTAGGAAAATCGTTGCGTTTTTGTTTGTTGTTCGGTGACCACAGATTGTGCCCGAACTAGTTGGCCAAGGGCCTTTTTTTTTACACCCCACAAGATTGAGCCAGATCAGTATATTTTTGAACACAATTTCGCAATCGTTGCGAAAATGTACAAAACAATCCTTTGTTTCGAAAATGTCTCCTTCACTTTTTTGCGTCTATACGGAAATTCACAGATTTTGGTCAAAATTCTGCGCGAACTGTCTCGAAGTCAACTTTACCAATGAAACCTCTTTTTAGTTTATCGACTATGTACTCCAAAACTTTTTTATTCTGGCCGTAAAAATCGCAAGATAAAAAATAAATCGCAGAGTTATCGTCCGCGCAAAACGCACCACACGTACATTCCGTATCACGCTTGCTCGCGCACTGAGAGCTTGTTGTAGTTAGTTCGCCTTCGCCCGTGAAACGCCGGCAGCGGGCGGGTGAATTTTGTTTTCAAATCAAACAGCGCGATCACGTTTTGAAACGAGATTCGTTTTCCACTCGGACAAGTTCGGTATTATTCGGCTGTATGTTTTATTATTGCTCTGGGTGCCACAAAAATCTGGCAAAAACTTTAACATTTTAATTTTTATGTAATTAGAAGAACCTATCTAAATATATTAATTAGAAACTAACTTATAAGTACCACGTTATTATTATTACCATAAATTAGAAACTTCCAACAATAATAATATAACACGTCTAAATACTTAATACCTTTATAGTTTTAAGTGCTTAAATGTACCTTATAGTAGATAGTTACTCGATGTCGTCTATATACCTACATCTTTTTTTTTCAGCCCTTAATCATCATCCCACAACAACATCCCATTCTTGAGCAGAAGCCTCCACAATAGTATGGAAATTGATCTATTAGATACATACCTATACGATCTATGTTGTCTTTCTTACAGACGAAGTACTTCATCATTGGCGATACATTATGTCGTCTTTTAAGACGACATAATGTGTGTAAATTCACCATTAAAAATGACAATGAAGATAAATTATACTTTTACACTCGCTTATGACATCACAGCTGATTTACTAATAAAAATAGGTCAATATGGTATACTGCATATAAGGTGACTAATGCAGAATACATAGATGGCGTTGGTATTGGTCTTAGTCTTGCCGAGGGTCGTCGATTTTATCCTCATGCAGGACAATTCTTTGTGTGAGCCACAAATTATATTTTTGAGCTTAGGTGTTAGATATTTGTCCGTTATTTGTATGTAAATTTTCTGCGATACAGGGATTTCTGCCTTGTTGCGAGGTATTTGTTAGCTTTAAACATAAGAAATGTAACATTGGACCTTGCACCAAATGAGTCACCCCACTTTTTTTGCATTTCTAGTGATGCCCTCATGAGAAATACTACCTACTTGAACTTTGTGTTCACCAATTATTTACTTATCAGCCTACTATATGCGTAGCTTAGAATAACATAGGTATGTTATTATTCTAAGATCAGTAGTAAATGATCTGTTATTGGCTTTATGTATCCTAAATGTTTTTAATTAGAATTTTATTATTTTAAGCTAAACGGTAAATCTTCGGTCTCTTAAAAGGTATCCACTTATTTATAAGTTTATATAAATATAAGTATGTGTTAATACAGATAAAATCTGGATTAACACATAAATACTTTTTATTCACCTGTAGATGAAATTAAATCGGTTGTTATCAATTTATTATCAAACAATATGCTAGTATCTAGATTCGTGTCAACATAATTTGTTCTTATGCATCTGCCAGTGTAGCAATAATATGAGGGCCAGAGCGACAAAACAAAAACTGGTGAATTGAGAGCTGGTTCTACCAATCGGGATGTCTGCCAATCACTCGGACAAGCTGCGGCCATAGTCATAAGCGAAGGTTATGTTTCAATTTCATTCTCGAGAAAGTAAATTATGAAAATGCCTACCATTTTAATATTTTTTATATGTTTTAGAGGCATTATGAATAAAAATAAATTATTTAAAATGCGATACAAATTAATAGAATTAATATTATTACTATCTAGAACTCTTCTATTTTGGACAAAAATTGGATAATCTACTTAAGTAAGCTAAACAGTAAATATCGTGACGATGGTTAAAAAATTCCCCTTCATTTTTAGATTAGGCAGGTTTAATCATTATTACATACATACATACATATCATCACGCCATATCCCTTGCAGGGTAGGCAGAGAGAACAGAGTGCCAGAGAACTCTATCTCTGCATACTTCACTCGCTTCCTCAACATTCATAATTCTCTTCATACACGCTCGCCGGTTTCGGAGACTCTTGACTCCACCTTCCTTCAGTACATGACCGATCTGGTCTAGGTAGGTTAGTCTCGGTCTCCCTCGGTACCTACATCCTTCCACTTTCGCATTGTATATCTTCTTAACCAGGCGTTCGTTCGGCATTCTTTCCACATGTCCGAACCATCGGAGCATTCCCTTTCGCATCTTTACACCAATACTCTCTTTCATACCTACTCGCTCTCTTACGTCGTCGTTACGAATGCGGTCGGTCAGCCTAACTCCACAGATTTTCCGCAGAGATCGCATTTCGACCGCATTAATTTTACTATCATACTCTTTTCTGCATACCCAACTCTCGCTTCCATACAGTAATGTTGGGACAAGCACTGCGTTATGTATTGCTACACGTGCCTTCTGGCTGAGGTGGTGGCTGCCGAAAAGTTGCCCCAACGCTCCGTTCACTCTATTTCCCGCATTCACTCTTCGCTCTATATCAGTGGTGTACCTTCCATCTCGGCTAAATCCACATCCAAGATATACAAATTCATCCACTTGCTCTAGTACATCATTACCTATTGTTACTCTTACATCTGTTCTGGTTTTATCTCTTTCAAAGACCATTATTTTGGTTTTGCTCACATTCACGCGTAGACCCCTTTTCTTACAATCTTCTGTCATTGTGTCGACTAGGGTCTGCAGGTCAGTCGCTGACTGTGCCAGCAGGACTGCATCATCTGCATAAAGCAGAGCAGTGACCACTGAGTCGCCCATCTGGACTCCCACATTCATATCGTTCAACCTTTGGAGACATTTATCCAGATATATGATAAACAGCCTGGCTGACAGAACGCACCCCTGCTTAACGCCGATATTGACGTCAAACCAAGGCGACATTCCATCATCCAGCCGCACACAGGCTCTACAGCCCATGTAACTGGACTGCACAGCCTGCAGCAGTTTACCGTTAATACCATACTCCGGTAAAATGTCCCAAAGTTCCTTTCGTACAACCGTGTCAAATGCTCTCTCCAGATCCACAAAACTGCAGAAAACCCTCTGACCTAGAGCCAGATGCTTCTCCACAATATTGCGCAGAGAGAACACTTGATCCATGCATCCCCTTCCACTCCTGAAACCTCCTTGTGTCTCACACAGTAAACCATCGGACACCATCCTCATTCTCCTTTCAATAACTTTTCCATACACTTTTGCTGCCAAACTGGTCAAGCTTATGGCTCTGTAATTTGCGCAGTCATAACGTGAACCCTTGTTTTTAAACAAAGGCACGATGACTGCGCTATTCCAGTCCCTGGGAACCATTCCCGAGCTCCAACATAAATTGAGGAGCAACAGGAACGCCTCCCAGACACAAGAGCCACCGAGCTTGATCATCTCGGCAGACACCATATCAATGCCCGCTGCCTTACCATTTTTCAAACTTCTTATCGCCCATTCAACTTCATCCATACTGATGCCATCGGAGGACGCCGTTGTCGAATGTTGATCTACTAAACCACATCCAACACCGGCGCCAACCGTAGCATCCGCATACATATCGCCAAAATATTCACTCCATCGGCTTAACACGTCTTGTGTTTGTGTAAGAATGTCTCCACCTTTAGACCTTATTTTATTCATTCTGAAGGCTGACCAACCACCCCGAGACTTCTTCACCTCCCTCCAAAAGAGTTTGGTGTTACCCTCGAAGTTTTTAGTCAGCCTATCTTCTGCACTCATACTTGCTCTATCACGTTTCTCTTTCACTAAGGCCTTGGTGTCATTCTTACATTGCCGATATATTTCTTTCTTCTGTTCAGTCATACTGTCATTCAGATTCAAAGAAGAGACATAGTCCAGCCACGCTTTCTTCTTTTGCTCTACGGAAGCTGCCACTTCCGCATCCCACCATGCATCACCATTTGTTTTTCTATGCTTCTTTGAACTTCCACATACTTCTTTCGCTGTATCTACCATACTCTCTTTCAATACTCTCCAGCATTCTTCAATGTCCGATTGCGGCTGGCTTGCCATCGTCAGCCGTTCTCGGACACCCTCTGCATACTTTTCTCTTACACACTCTTCTTGCAACCTTTCAACCTTTATTCTTTCAAGCCCTCCGAAGTGGACACGCTCTCGCCAGTGCCTCCACTTTCTGAACAGACCACTAAATCTCGCAATAACGAGATAGTGGTCCGTGTCGACTGTGGGGCCCCTGTAGGCTCTTGCGTCCAATATTTTGCTTCGGAGGCGACTGTCTACCAAAATTAAATCTATTATGCTTTTCTGTTCATTCCTTCTCCATGTATACATATGGATGTCCTTATGTTGGAAAAATGTGTTTGACACAATAAGGTTTCTCTCCATGCATACATCCGCTATGAGCCTACCTGCGTCGTTCACTCTCTTATCACCAAATGGACCAAGTACGTCCTCATAGTCGGGACGCTTGGTCCCCACCCATCCGTTCAAATCTCCGCATACAATCACGCGTTCACTGGTTTCTGCCATATCCAGAACTTCCCTAACATTATCCCAAAACTTCTCTAGGTCTGATGCCACCGAGGATCCTACGGGAGCATATGCTACAACCATGAATACCTTGGTGACACCTAGTTTTATACGGACCCAGAGAAGTCTGGGATCATACATTCCGTAATCCTTCACACCTGAGGCCAAGCGAGAGGACAACAGCACTCCTACCCCCATGCTGGCTCGATCGCTCTGTGGTACACCAGACCACAGAGCCATCCCGCCACCAGGAAGATCGCAGGCGTCGCTGCCCCTTCGCTTGGTCTCTGTTACACAGAGCACGTCTAGCTGTTTGTCCGCCATGACGGATATCAGCTCGTGCAACTTACCTTCCACACAACCTCTTACATTCCACGTGCCCATCCGGCACTCCGTTCTCCTCGACTCGCCTGACTGGGCAAGGCGTGATGGGTGGCGGCCCCCATCGCCGCAACTGCCGATGTTCGTACCGACGGGGGCGGGTCGGTACGCGTCGCCTCCGGGGGACGCCCTAACCCGCATTGCGGTACGCATTTCGAGCCGGATTAGCAGTCTAATTAGACTGGCAGGGGACGCGAACGAGCACGCTCCGGACTATGCCCCCCTAATCATTATTCATTATATCTAAAATACATAATATACATTAGTCGCTATCACAAAACTTACACAATGACAATTGACAGTCAACAATAGGTAACAATATAAAAGTACTTAATACTATTTTCAAAAATAAAAAAGTAACCTTTTTTTTTCTTTTCGTGCCTATATGTACATATCATCACCATCATCCTCATTCTCCTGTTCTTATCTCGGTCGACGCAATCTACAATTCTCTTCCATCGTACAAATTGCAAAAAATACTGGCAATAGTTTTATGACCAGCCGCTTGTTTGAAGTCAACATTTTTTTGGTTTTTTGGCAGGCATGATCTGGACACACTCCGCCCATTCCGTCCGAAGCGACGTTTCCATCGCCTGCGACTGAATGATTAGAACACATGCGAGTAAATCTTCGCTTAAGCAAGTCAAATAATATAATTATTTCGATATTCACATGTTGTTATTTTAAGTCATATTGCACGCCTCAAAAGCATTGAGGAGTAGAGCATCTCTACTCTCGATATAGGCAAATCAAGGAGTAATCAAAACTAAAAATGACTGTATTTTTCTCACACTGCACTTAGAAGGTAATATTACCACATACATGTCAAGAAAAAACATTCGTTTAAACGTATTTGATATTTTAATAAGCAATTATTTTCTTTAAAGTAAGAAATAAGTTGATTAAAAAAATATTCAGGAAAAAATATTGGTCCGGATGTCTGTCATATGGATCTGGCACTCTCACGACCGTAAAAATTAACTGTATCGAAGTATTTCTCTTTTTAAAAGCTTTGTAATCGCAACGCGCTTCTTTCTTTTTTTCGAAAATGGCTTGGTAATTCTTAGTCCTTTAATTGCAATTAATAAAAACTAAACTGCTCTTACTAGTCTTTAGTGTATGTGTACCTTATGAAAATTGGGTTCGTTTACATTTGGTTTTTGGTTGTGTTCGTCCATTCGGACAGGCAAAGGGAACAAATCCCATACTTTGGTTACAAATTACAAATTACATTGGTTCGTTAACAATGCTAGCAAGCTATGTTTTGTGCTACGTCGAGAATGGCGAGAAATTTCACAAGTATTTTTTTTTTCTTTATGGCATTGACTAATCAGAGTAAATGATAAATAATATAAAAATTATGAGGCGTTCTTTTGGATTTTCCAAACTATTTTCTAATTCTTCTCGCGCAAAGAGCAAGGAAATAATTTACATTTGTGCAGTGTAATTCTGTGGTGTATCTAGTTTCTTTCAGTAAATTTTAGATTTAATACCTTTTGAATTATACCTAGGCAAATAATTTGAATTTATATTTGCAACATTGTCAGGTTCAGAAGTAATTATTTCCACAAGCCGTTTCATATATCATATAGGTACCTAGGTACGATGTTTAACGCAAACACTTATTTGCCTACCTTAACACAATTACAAACATATATTTTTTCAATTATAAGCTTAAATGTTATCTGAAATTAGATGCAAATTAACTTAACTAGATACATAAAGTAACGTCAAAACAATTTAATATGTAGGTACGTGTTAGTTATGGTTCCTTTTTAATGACAGTGTAGCGGTAATAATATTGCCGTATTAAGGTGATATTGTAGTGACAGTGCAGTCCTTTCGTTTAAAGACTGTTGTCTGGCCACATCTTGCCTAAACCATCCAAAGCTACAGTAGGGTGACGTGGAACTTCATAATATACAGTATTACCACATTCAACCAACTAAATGGATTAACACAACAGATTCTTGTGGTGACGAAGTAAAAGTATAATTCAGTACTTTTTGTCCGTTGTTTTTTGCCCATAGGCGTCTTAAAAGGGCTAAAGGATATGATATACACCATCTGACATCTAAGTAAAAATATATTTCCTGATATATTACCAGCTCATCTGACCAGCGAGATGAAATTCCATCACATAGTGGGAGATCGGAGCTCAATAGTCAGACCTATGTGGGAAGAGATGATTAACCGGTGCCTTGAGTTCATTGTGACAATGCAGTCTTGGATAGTAAAACATACCAGTGTCAGGTTTAGGAATCTGCCATTAGGTATCACGCAGCTCACGAGCTTGTCACGACAAGGGCACATGTTGTGGGTCAACTTGCTTTCAATATATTTTAATATACCAATCAATATAGACAGTGGTTATATGTATACATTATATGTTTTCCATTACGAAAGAAATTTGTATCTAACAATAATGGGCTGAGAAGATGATGGAAGGGATCTATCATCATTCTCCTACTCTTATCCCAATTACTTGGGGCCGATACAGTATGTACTCTTATATCATAGAACATATTGTAAAAGTTATTGGCAATAATTTTATGACCAGCCGCCTGCCAGACGTCAACCATCTTTTGGAATGCAATTGTTGACCAAACGGTATCAGATGGAGTTGGCCCAGGTCGTTATTAGGCTCTCAGTCGTCTTTTACGACATCCACGAGCAAAGTAAGGGTTGGTAGTATTATTAGCCGCTAACCACACAGCAGGGATCTAATGAACGTTAATTCTACTATGATGTTTATTGTATAATTGATTCATAAAAATATTCATTTGCAATAAACGGTATTATTGGAATGGTAATATATAGTAATTTTGGTTATCAAACATGAGGCCCTACACGCTATATCTCTATAACGTAGCCCCTAAACGTCTGCGTCCCGAACAACTTCTTATAATGGCACTCGCTGGTTGCAAACCCGTTTGACGGTTATAGTGTTATATGCGCTATGTTGCACACATCAAGCTCACGGAATCAGAATTAAGCTGGGAACCTGTTGATTCAATACTGATCATTAAGCAGTAGTAATAAGTACGCTTTAAAATATTTGTTTTACAGTTTTTAATTATCACAATTTGCTGATTAGAATAATGTTAATTATTCTGCTCATTAAAGTTAGAAGTCATAATAATAATAATATTTTTCTTGACATCTTAATATATATAAATTACGCGTCACGTTGTTTGTCCGCGATGGACTCCTAAAGTACTTAACCGATTTTAATCAAATTTGCACAGCATGTGTAGTTTGATCCAACTTAAAAGATACAATAGCTTCCATCCCAATTTATAGTAGAAATATTATTTTACTGTCGCAAAATATATTAAATTATTTGTCTTTTATTTTGCAATAACAATTATCTGTTATCTCTAAACGATTCTAACAGATAGTGGTATCTGTTGACTGGATTGAGTAAGTATTTAATAGATGGCGCTATGTTAAACGTACAAACGTTTCGTACATACATATCATTACGCCATATCCCTTGCAGGGTAGGCAGAGAGAACAGAGTGCCAGAGAACTCTATCTCTGCATACTTCACTCGCTTCCTCAACATTCATAATTCTCTTCATACACGCTCGCCGGTTTCGGAGACTCTTGACTCCACCTTCCTTCAGTACATGACCGATCTGGTCTAGGTAGGTTAGTCTCGGTCTCCCTCGGTACCTACATCCTTCCACTTTCGTATTGTATATCTTCTGTTTCGTATAAGCTACAATTTATTCAATTTATTAGCATAACCACCACGTGTTTCTGGGGCTACCTTAGCCACAGCAACGCGTGGCCGGTCTGCTAGTATATATATACATATATATATATATATATATATATATATACAGGGTGTCCCAAAATTCAACGATAAGCTGGCACCAGCAGGTGGACCTACATATGACTACTCGAGAACAGAAAAGAAAAAAATTCTACCTTGATTTTTTTTTTCATTACGACAAAAAAACCAAAATCTTTAAAAATGGACATCCTTTATTATATTATTAAGTGCTATTGCTACAGTTTTACAAGTAATTCTGTGATTTTTTTTTGTATTGGCAAGGTAAGTAGCACTACTATCGATCACAACCATTAAAAATTCCAGAATATCTATAGTTTTTACACAAAAATCAATCAAAACTATGTTTTTTTCATAAATTATGTAAGATTTTGACTTTCAGCTCACTTTCACTCATCATAGTGAAAAAAAAAAGTATGGACACTACTGTGGCAAATAGTATTAAAAATTGGCGCAACTAACTACAATTCTAAAATGGTATAACATTCAAGGCAAACTAGCCACAAAAATATACTTAGGTGTACTATTTCAAAATAACAACCATATTTCGAAAATTGTTAGTGTTGATAGTAATCACTTTTACTAAGTAGCCAAAATGTTTTTGTAGCAAGTTCCCAGAATTTGAATGAGACATGTGCGTAGTCCGTAGATCCACAGTCTGAATTAGTTTATGGCGAAGCTCGTCCAAGGTTGCAATCGGTTTTGTGCAGACTCTGTCCTTTAGACAACCCCAATAGAAAAAGTCCAGGGGATTTAGATCGGGTGAACGGGGTGGCCACAAGATAGGACCAAGTCGCCCGATCCAACGCCCTGGGTACTCTTGGTCTAAGTACTCTCGCACAGGACGGGCATAGTGAGCTGGGCAACCATCGTTTAGAAACCACATGGTTTGCAAATCACTTAAGGGCACATCTTCTAATAATCCTGGCAACTCATTTTGTAAGAAGTTTAAATAACTATTGCCATCTATGTTTCCTTGTAACTCAAAGGGCCCTATCACTTTGCCATTTATTATGCCAGTCCATAGGTTAACCTTAAATTGGTATTGGGATTGTCTTCTCTCACCAGGTGCAGATTTTCATTGTTCCAGCTATGAAGATTGTGAAGATTTAAATATCCATCTTTCTTGCAGGTTGTTTCATCACGACGACGTGACGTTTTAAAATTCTATGTGCAGTACTTTTTGGGATTCCCGTTGCTGCTTGTACAGCACGTACAGAGGTAGTTGAATCGTTTTCTATTTCATTGAGAACTTCTTCATCGTGTTCCGATCTAGGTTTTCCAGCGTTTCGCCTGTCAGATGGTATACGACCCTCCGAAAAAGCTTGATACACGTTAATAAATACGCGATAATCCGGATACCTTTGAAGATTAGGGTACCTTGCTCGATACAATCTGCTAGCAGCGTTGGCATTGCATCGGCATTCTCCATAAATTAGGTGCATATTAGCGTATTCTAACGCTGTGTATGGTAGCGGCATGATGAATGCTAAACACTTGAAAATAAGGCATAACTTCTTTAAAAAAAACACAAAATCACAGTCTAAAATAATGCCAAGTCAGGTCAATTTCCAGGTCACTTAATTCAATCCAAAAGTCGTCAGTACCAGAGCCACTTTAATTAAAACAGAACGGTGTGCAGTAAACAAAGAAGTAGAGCATACTGACTTGCTGTGCTGCTGAGGACATTAATTACTTCTCCACCTGCATTAATGTTACTAAACAATTAGCATCTATCTATCTCCCTCTAACGTATAATCTCTCTATCTCTGTCTAACTTATTTTATGGACTTATGGACTACGCACATGTCTCATTAAAATTCTGAGAACTTGCTACAAAAACATTTTGGCTACATAGTAAAAGTGATTACTATCAACACTAACAATTTTCGAAATATGGTTGTTATTTTGAAATAGTACACCTAAGTATATTTTTGTGGCTAGTTTGTCTAGAATGTTATACCATTTTAGAATTGTAGTTAGATGCGCCAATTTTTAATACTATTTGCCACAGTAGCGTCCATACTTTTTTTTTTCACTATGATGAGTGAAAGTGAGCTGAAAGTCAAAATCTTACATAATTTATGAAAAAAACATAGTTTTGATTGATTTTTGTGTAAAAACTATAGATATTCTGGAATTTTTAATGGTTGTGATCGATAGTAGTGCTACTTACCTTGCCAATACAAAAAAAATCACAGAATTACTTGTAAAACTGTAGCAATAGCACTTAATAATATAATAAAGGATGTCCATTTTTAAAGATTTTGGTTTTTTTGTCGTAATGAAAAAAATAATCAAGGTAGAATTTTTTTCTTTTCTGTTCTCGAGTAGTCATATGTAGGTCCACCTGCTGGTGCCAGCTTATCGTTGAATTTTGGGACACCCTGTATATATATATATATATATATATATATATATATATATATATATGATAATCAGAGATGTGACTGATCTAAGATACAAGTATTTGAAATACAGATACAAGATATACAATACGTATTTCCTCTACGTATATCTTGTATCTAAGATACTTATTAAAAATTCATTTAGTATCTTGTATTTAGATACCTTTTGTTTGGTATCTTATTATTTTATAAATACTTTTTCTGATAAAATACTTTTAGTGATATGTTAGCAGACATTTATAAAATTATTAGTCCAACTTCTCATTGATGTCACATTTTTTAACAAACTGTGCTAGGTCTTTCATATTTTTTAATGCTTTTTATTTAAAATCCTTAAGCAATTCAAAACACATAATATCGCCATACAGTTTTATAAATCACGTGTTTCAAATGCAGTCCTGTTATAGGTCAATTTCATTTTAGGGGACAGGGGGTATATTATTATATATGTTAGCGGCTTTTGCAAATAATATTATTTTTAAATTAAATTAATGGCAAATTTTAGTGAGTTATATTAATAAGCATTGACTTATAGCAAATGAAATTTAAAAATCTTTCCTTTGGTACAAAAATGTAAAAATGTATCAAAAATCACTTTAAAGGTTTTTGAAACTATGTATACTTTTCATTTCAGCGATTAACATGATTTATTCGTAAATAATATTAATGTCAATTATCAAAAATAAAATTAAATTCATTAAAATAAAATCTTGTTTTCTTACAAAAGTATTTTCTTCTTCTTCTTATTTTTATGTATTGGCAATCAGCTACTTAAATGAGCCATTGTTGCCAGTGTCGAGTTATAATTATCTTCAAGTTTTTAGTGTCTTCAGATTAGTCATGTCCGTCAGTAAGTCAAATTGTCGCCATCAACAGTGCTATGGCCACACTGTAGATGGTATCTTGTGAGAATTTTGATGAAAAACGAAAACGTTGTAAAGCACTTTTATATGATATTCACTACATCTCAGCAGTTCCGTCACATCACATTACATAAAATGCCATTAAAATTATCTAATGTAACACGTTAAAACACTAAGATATCGAATATAATACAAGAGCACCACATGACGTTTTAGATTCCCGCCAAAAACTCTCAAAAGTATTTTCATCTTAAGAAGTATTTAGAAGATACCTCTCTTGTATCTAGTATTTCAGATACTATTTTCAAAAGTATTTTGTATCTGGTATCTGAAATACTTAATATGTATAAAAGTATCTTGCATTTTGTATTCCAGATACTTTGTGCAGTGTATTTTGTACATCTCTGATGATAATATTGCCCTATAAGTGCAGTGTGAGAAAAATACAATCATTTTTAGTTTTGAAAAGTCCTTGATTTTCATATATCGAGATTAGAGTATCACCTCAACGCTTCGCTTATGAGGCGTGTAATTATAATAATTCTATTTATTTCTGACATACATATGTCCTTATAAAAACTTAACTACTACATCCGTTGCGCTGATTCCGTCCACATTTGGCATAAGCCAACAAAGAGTGGACGCCGTCACGCCGCGCCGACAAGCCTCGGACGGAAATGCTCCCGGTACACTAATTCCGATCGAGCACCAATCCCAGGTACTTTATATGGATCGGATGCTGATGGGAGCCGAATTGACCGTGATTTATCACATTATATATATTATCACATTATATCGTCATTCGTCATTCACCTACCGGCGCCTTTAGGCGCCGGTGGGTGAACCGACACGGGGTGGGTGGAACAATGGGGCCTCCCTCTTGTCCAGAGCCACCCCAGCGCATTTATCCGACTTATAATCTCGTTGGTGCCGAAAGATGCCAGGCTTACCTCCTCCTTAAGCGCGTAGCAGATTACGTCCAGTTTTAGGCTATTTCTCAACGCCCAGTCGTAGCCGTTCCACGGGGTGAAGCCCTGAACCGACCTCCGTGGAACACCGCACGATATGGACATAAATAAATAGGTGCCTACAACTTATACTCATTTCAATGTTGAGTAAGGCTTGACGAGACCAAAAAAAATACTAGTAGGTAGTAAAAACATAATTGCTCAGCGTGCTTGAAGCCCACACAGCTCATAAAATTAACGTTTGTTACGTAAAAATTAAAAAGGAAACATTATTTATGAGCGAACAAAACAACAAGCTTATCACAGGAAGTGTGTAGCATCTAAGTAAGTAGTTTTACAATTAATCTACATTATTAAATATGACCGAAGCGGCGACCTAACTTCCTGTAAGTTTTTTATGAATTAATTATTCTTCTGCGTGCCGTTATACCAAGAACTATAGAGCAAAAATAAGGGCAGTGTAAAAATAATTTCCAATAATCTGAGTTAGCTTGTTGTTAATGTTATGTACGTCTATCATGGGAAATAATTTGAAATACGAGTTGAAATATAAACTGGTGCGATGTGTTTAGGGGTCCTTGTGACGATAAATAAATCTACCAGACTCGAATGATGATTTTTTAATCCGATGATGATTAGGCACTCATTAATAAAAGTTTACTTGCCTATAGCTGTAAAATCAGTGTAGTGATGAGTACAAATACGGTAACAAAGGTCATCATCTCTTTCTTTCCCTAGGGTAACCTAGGAATCAATTAAAAAATGGTTAACAATTAACGTTACTTGAAGAGAAAATATCGCTAAATAAAATGTTTTATTAAGCTGTAGGGTTAACTTTCTTCATCAGCAGGAGGCCTGTGTTCAATAGTGGGATACGTCACCTTATATGGCCTGAAAAAAAAGGTAATTTGAGATAGTTTCATTAAAATTCATTTTAATAACTTGTCTTAGATTAGTTATTATAAGTTAAAGACAAGATGTCGGTAAATGTATAAATATGTTGTAAAACTAATAAAATTGTATAATACCAGTAGATTACGAGGGAAAGTGACGGCATTTGTGACACAAGATATCCCAGTACTAATGCCAAAGCACTCCTATCATTTTGAAATGTCTAATATAAGGAGATTGATCATCATCATCATCATCACAGCCCATATATGTCCCACTGTTGGGCTCGGGCCTCCTCCGTAATGGGAGGGAAATTAATCTACTATACCGTGCAGGTCAGATGTGTTGATATAGGGTTTTGTTTCGAGTTTTCCTTCTCTTGCATAGATGTTATATGCGTCCCTTAGTCGTCTCTTACGATCACCCATGGGTAAATTAAGGGGTGGTGAATTGTATTCTTACTCCGTGACCACACGGATATATATAAGGAGTTTATTATAAACTCAATTTTCGAGCTAATAAATATTATTATTATTGATATAATCTTTTGACTTAATCCCGTACGGCACACCAATGATCGGAAAAGATAACATTTTGTATTCTTTGTACATCAACAAACGAATAACATTTAAGAATTACATAAATTTGTGTTTATAATATATTTGGTTAATATATTCACGGAACCAAGTGCTAAAACATTGTTTGCGTACGACGACTACCTTAATATAGAATGGGTCAGTGTCAAGTGACGGTCACGTAGTGCTTACATCTAAACTTATGGCGCTTGGTAATACAATACGTTGTGTGTAAATAGTTAGCGTGTATGTTGACAAAGCTAATTTAGGTGTAACCAACGTAATTACTGAATCAGCACTATGATAGTTTTGATACCTTGGAACCTTGGAATTAATGAATAGCACAATCTCCTCATTTATTTACGAAACGATAGTTATGCAGTAAGCAGCATTATAATTTTAGGTTTCGTTTCGGTTCTAAAATATTATTAATAAGACAGATAATTTTATGAAACTGGTATAGTGTACTTGAAATGTGTCCTTAATTAAATTAATAATAGATATTGATCTATATATTACGTACCGATTTTTTTACTTCCCGCTTTATAGGTGGAGAAGGATAATACCGCAACGGCGAGTTATGGGAACCCACGCCGCAGTTCTGCCGCGTTGGATGGTTTGACCGTAACCACACAGCGCCTGTGAAGAAAAAGAGTGCTTTAAATACCGTCATGTCGAGATTATTGCCTTGGAACGTCAATTTTATATTGCTTGATATGTCACAAGTATTCATATTCGATATGACAACTGGCAAACATACATTGCATCTATTTTATGATCTTTAAAGGTGTGAAACATATACATTTTCCTTTTCGTTTCTATTACTTTTGTTTTAAATTTGCCTATATTTTATGTTTTGATCATTATCATACATTATTATCCTGTTCTTATCCCAATTACTTGCGATCAACGCAATATGTATTCATACATATTGCAATAGTTATAGACAATAGTTTTATGATCGGCTGCTTGTTTGACGACAAACCTCCTTGCGAATGTAATTGTTAATCAAACGGCATGAGGTGCAGTTGACCCAGGTCGATATAAAGCTCTTAGTCGCCTTTTGCGACATCCACGAGCAAAGTAAGGGGTGGTAGTAATCGTAGGCGCTACCACACAGCACATAGTTCTTCACCTTGCTTGTTCAATAGAGTTATAAAATATTTTTTTTTAATATTTAAATATGGTATTTAAATATATTTTATGTTTTGATATCATAATGAAATTAAAGTATTTAAAAACTCTATAGAACGAGCAAACTAAAGAATTTATTTATGAAGTAAAAACTTATGGACGTCTCTGGGTATTTAAACAATCATTTCCTATTACATCAATATGCTAAGACTAAACATGGATTGTAAAACGAACCCAGTAAATTTATTTAACAATACAATTTCCTTTGACCCAAAAGTAACTTTCGTAATAATTTTACATAAACAAGGGATTATTTTTTAAACAATGAGTGTGTAATATTATGCGCGAACAAAAAGAAACTAAAACGGATTTTGTTTTTAACTTTTTAGGTTCACACATATTTTAGGAAAGGCCCGAAGCCGTCCAACTTTTTTAGAACAATATATTATAGTAGTGAAAAATATTAATAAAAACATGTTCTAGTTTTAATGTACATCTTTTAAATAACTCTACTTACACTTAACTTATCTTACTATTCTTTATCCCAACTCAGTGATGATAGTATTGTGTTCAAGCCTCCTCTACAATAGAAGGAAATTCCCGGCAGCAGGCTGGGGCGTCGACGGGGGTCGGTACCCGAAAGAGTTACCCGCTGGGCTGGCCACGGATGTAAAGAAAGCAGTACCTACCAGTGGCCAGCCCAATGGCGATGGAGAGGGAATATAGGAGAGACGCGAGACGGAATAGACGATGTGTAGTCCAGACCATAGCCAGCCTAAAAAAAAGAAAAGACAATGGAGTGTCATCACCTAAACTTGATTATTTTATTATTTTTCATCACTTAAAGTGATGTACACAAGTTTCTTTTAGTAGTCTTTTACGATATCCTTAAAAAAAAAAAAATCTTATTCTGTAACGACAGTAATTTATAATTTAATTATAATTCCTTATTTGAGTACATTAAGAGTATAAAGCTATTTTCATTTATGGCATTATTTGAAAAATGAATCTCTTAACTATTATCTTAACGATCATTTTAAATATTTGAATTAAAATGCTTGAAGATATTAAAATAGACAAGAATAATCTGGTAAATTAATCGAAATAAAAAATAATAGTTTTTCATATTTTGTATCGTTAAAAACACAGACTCAATGTCTAACCCTTACTTCTTATCGCAAGAGGATCTATATTTATGCGAGCGCGGATCCAACGTAAGAGTATATACCTACTCTGGAAGCTTCGGAATTTTTGGCTCGAAAATATACGCTGTAAAGTTTTACCATAGGTAGTATTCATACTGCTACTAAAGGTACTAATCAACAGACCTTTGGGAAGCAGTAAGTTATAATGTAATGAAAAAAAAATGTAGGAGGCTGACGAAGTTCTCGAAATAAGCTTTCTACATAGTATACACGCTAAAAATTACCTCTGAAATTATTTATGGTTATTATTTCTAAATGCAAATAAAGTACATAGGCAGTAGTATACAATTTAAAATTTGTAGTGGTGATAAATTATGATTAAAATAACATTAAAAAGGTCGTAAGACTGAATGATAATGGTTAAAATTCGTCAGTCAGGTCGGTAGGTCTAGAGTGTAACATAGTGTTTAAAAGCATTGTGCGCGCATCGTCTCTTACTGCTCAACTCATGCACTTTTTATTATTATTATGCTGCCTGACGATTTTTTTCTTGTTATATTAATTAATTTCTCCCGATGTCTGGCATATCGACGTCAGACGATTATTTTCTTAAAGGGGTATGCCCATTTGGTTTCGTTTAGTACCTACATTAACCAAATTATTATCAAAATTCAAGTTTCAATTATCATGTCAACCCTCCTATTTATAATATGAAGTCATAATAACGCCGGATATAATAAGCTGAACAAATAAAAAGATTTTTACGTTTGTGCCATTTTTGATGTATTGTTCTGCATAGTTGAAAGTATTTTAAAACCGTATTAATCAATTTTAGGGTCTGGGTTGGTTTTGCATTTTTATTAATTGCCACAAATCTATTTTCCTATCTTTAGAATAATGACATTTAGTTACCATATATAGGTTCTAAATTCTGACTGCACAGATGGCGTAGTGGTTAAGATACCAACCTTCGGTGTCAGTGCCATGGGTTCGATTCCCACGCAGGACATTACTTTGTGTGATCCACAAAGTGTTGTTCTGAGTCTGGGTGTAATTTGTCTGCGTTAATTGCATGTTTGTAAAGTCCCCCGCAATACAAGGTTTATTTACTTCGTGCAGGGTGGTGTCTTTTTTTAAAAAAAAAAAAAATATAATAGATTATAGTATATTATTCAAAAACCGACACCATTCTATGTCTACAAGATTCTTAAATGATACTGATATCAACAAAAAAAAAATGATTAAGTCTGCAAACTCCAAATAATAAACTAATTTAATGTGAAAAAAATAACCTAATATAATGTGCTTCATAGGCCTTTTGTGCAGTAACCCAGCGATGTAGGGATATACAATATATTTTTATTGTAATAGAATATACATTTAAAGCTCAATATAACAAGATATCTTTCATTAATGCACAACGTGAAACAATACTCCATACTTCAATGGGCATTCCCCTTTACATCATAAATAAATAATGCGATAATTTGTAGTGTGTATACAGTATACGGCTAGTATATTGAAACCTTTTTTCGACAACTTCGTCAGCCTCATACAACTTTACTTATCGAGATTGCTCATTCTGGCGCTCGATTTATATTTAAGCAATATATAAACTATCATTAAAATCATATCCTACTAGTTATTACTAATATACTACTTATGAAAAAAGGTCCCGTAGCATCGACTACTAGTGCGTTCATAAAACTATTAATATCACAGTCTAAACGACGCTTTTCTACGATCATTACACTGTGGTTATACTTCGTAAGAATATTCCACACCCAGATTTTTTACATAATTAATAGCTATATAATTAATCTATAATTATTATTATGTAGGATGAAATCATGTTGATCTCGCTATATATACATACGTCCTTAGCGATACTATTTACAATAATTTAACACATAGTTGTCAATATATACTAATGTCTTTCAAACCGGAACCATATAGGCCCTGTATATAATATTCAAGGAGTAAAGATAAAATTGGCTTAAATTAAAAGAGTTTTTATAAATTAAATAAATTATTTATTTAACCTTTATAAGTTAAATAAATTATTTATTTAGCCTATAATATAAAAACCTTTTCTAATGGTACACTTGTTGGCTGTAGTTTAAGCATGCGATTGCTAATCATCAGGTTCGGACTTTAAATGGCGTTTTGGCATTTTTTGTTTTTTTTTGTGTGTCTTAGTTGTTAGCCTCAGATGGCTATGACAACTTTACCCGGACTGCCGACTGTGGGTGAGCGCTGAGGGCTCTCAACCCGTTCAGCGTTTTGGCAAAAGTTGTTGTTAGTTTTATTTGCAAGTTTTCCTGAAGAAATTTCTTAATCTTGTATAATTGTACAGAGGGCGATGTCGCACACACTTGACTGCACAGATGGCGTAGTGGTTAAGATACCGACGTTCCGTGTGTGATCCACAAACTGTTGTTCTGAGTATGGGTGTAATTTTTCAGCGTTAATTATATGTTTGTAAAGTCCCTCGCAATACAAGGATTAATTTCTTAGCGTAGGGTGGTGTCTTTAGAAAAATATGTTTTCAGCTCATATATTCTACACCTGGACACAGGCCTTTTCCAGATAAACAAATTTAGCGATATCACATTGGTCAAAAGGTTGGCTTTTATTAAGAGTTTTCCATCTCCTTAAGTGATGTTATCCGCTTATATCCCTCCTTTAGTTCTTACAATACCCATGGAAATAAATGAGCGGTTCCCATTATATTCTACTCTGGTGTGGCAACTATTTTTATGTGGTTTTCAAAGATCAATTTTCCGTATCATATAAATTCAGTCAAATGTACATATATTTATCATATCTTTAGATGTTTGAGAAGTAAAGCCAGCACTGGGACGCTATTCCGTCCAGCGTGGAGGCAATGGACTTAGGATGAATCTCTGAAATAGCCCACCTCATTATCGCCTACGTAATGGGTATCATTCTCCTAATCTTATCCCAATTACTTGGGGTCGATACAATATGTACTTTTCTTCATATTTCATAGTACGTATTGTATAAAAGTTATTGGCAATAGTTTTATGACCGGCCGCCTGCCAGACGTCAACCCTCCTTGGTATTGTAATTGTTGACCAAACGGCATCAGATGGAGTTGGCCCAGGTCGTTATAAGGCTCTTGGTCGTCTTTTACGACATCCACGAGTAAAGTAAGGGTTGGTAGTATTTTTAGCCGCTACCACACAGGTACGTAATGGGTAATGAGCAGAATAATTATCGGTCACTTGGGCTGTGTCTAGAGAGGCCATGAATAGAGGATACACGGCTGCGCTTCTAGGTTTGGACAGCGATCATAAATACCTACTTTTATCATCCATTATTACATTCTTAACGTAATGAATCTTGACAAGGTGTAGTTCATCTCATTATTTTTAACTCTATTTGATGGCTTCTGTTCATTACCAAGTAGACTTGATGTCCGATAGGCGGTCGGTCGTAACTATTGCCAAAACTTTTACAATAAATACGATATAAGAAGAGTACATATTGCCTTCGGGATGAAAGCCCTCAACGCTCTTCCTCAGTACGGGCAAAACTTATCATAGCCAGCGGCTAATAACTAAGTCACACAAAAAAAGTACATTTAACGTCAACCCCAAGTAAGTGGCATAAGAGGAAGATAATGGTTAGGTACTATGTTATACATCCTTTTTTTTTTTTTTTTTTTTTTTTGGTGGACTATGGATTAGTCTCGCCCCGCCAAATCGGTCCGGGGTGACGGAAAAGGCGGCGCGTGACCCCATAGACCCACCGTAAAAACTCCTCTCTCTTCGCCGTGCGAGCGGGTCACCGGGACCCGATTTTTAACTTCGGTGGCCCGCCCGGCGGTTCACCCTCGCGGGTTCCTCTCGTCGACGCCCCGACAGATTTCGCCGTCGGGGCGTCGCCCTCACGCGGTGGCCTCACGTCGGGTGACCGGACAATTCCCCGGTCCGATCACCCGAAGCCTCGGTTAGGGCGGCATCAGGCGCAGGTATTCGCGCCTGCGCCGCCCCGGCCGCTGGCGGCGGCCCGGGGCGCGGGAATCCTCCCTTGCCCGTTCCGCCGCTTCCTTCTGCGAGATGACAGCCTCGCAGAAGGCGGCGACCGCGTCCCAGTTCCTGATGCTGTCGACCATCGCTCTCGCGACGGCCGGCAGCGTCAGGTCGGCACCGATGACAGCGACGAGGTCACGGCGCTGCCGCTCCCATCCCGGACACACCTCCAGCGTGTGTTGCGCCGTGTCCTCGTCACTCCTGCAGTGGTGGCAGGCCGGAGTCCACTCCCTATACACGACCCTGTGCAGGTACAACCCGAAACACCCGTGCCCCGTCAATACCTGCACCAGCCGAAAGGTGAGGACTCCGTGCCGCCGCTCCATCCACTCTATCAATACGGGCCGGAGGGCCTCAACGGTCTCCACACCGTGCCTAGGCCTCTCAAGCCGCGTAGCCCAACGGGCGATGACGTCTCGGCGGGCATCCACGCGCCAGGTGGCTATCTCGCTCAACGATGGGGAGCCACCTTCCTCGCGCGCTGTGATAACCCGCCGGTAGAGGTCGGAGAGCATCTCCGCCTCTAGGTCCCACGGGGGTGTCCCGGCCAACAGGCACGCCGCCTCTGTCGACACCGTGCGGTACCCACGAATGGCTCTGACCGCCATGGCTCTCTGTGGCCTCCACAGAACCGCCCTGAGCTGGGCGTTCAGAGCCCTCGCCCACACGGGTGCGCCGTACATGGCCATCGAGCGGATGACCCCCGCATACAGCCGTCGGGCCTCAAAACTGGGTCCGCCCACATTCGGCATGAGTCGAGAAAGGGCGGACGCCGCGCCGACAAGCCGGGGAGCAATCTGTCGGAAATGCTCCCGGAACCACCATCGCCCGTCGAGCACCAGACCCAAGTACCTCATATGGGCCTGGATGCTGATGTGGATGGAGTTTACCACTATCGAGGCGCCGATGGGCAGCCTCACACGGGGCCCATGGAAAAGTAGGGCCTCCGTCTTGTTTAGGGCCACCCTGAGCCCCAGCGCCTCGATCCGCCTGACCATCTCCTCGGTGCCGAGAGTGGCCAGGCTCGCCGCCTCTTCGAGTGTCCTGCCCCGGGCTGTGACGAGCGTGTCGTCAGCGTAGCACACCAAGCTCAGCCCGGGGGGGAGACTCCCTCTCAACGCCCAGTCGTACCCGATGTCCCACAGAGTCGGCCCCAGAACCGACCCCTGTGGAACGCCGCACGACATGGGCGTCCGCACAATGTCCCCTGCGGGACCCGCGCAGAGGATACTGCGGCCCTCCAAATAGTCTGCCACCAGCCGCCTGAGGTACAGGGGCACTCCATGGAACCGGAGCGCCTCCCTGATGCAGCCGAATGGCAGACTATTGAATGCGTTGGCGATGTCCAACGACACCGCCAACAGCACTCCCTTCCCGGCGACGGCCTCCGCGGCCGCCTGCCTCAGGCGTAATAGGGCCCCGATGGTCGAACGCCCCCTCCGAAACCCATACTGAGCGTCCGACAGATCGGGCCCCACCTCCTCCAGGTGTCGGACGATGCGGGCAGCGAGCACACGCTCCAGCAGCTTACCCACATCGTCGAGGAGCACGATGGGCCTGTAGGCCGACGGCAAATCCGGGGACCGTCCCGGCTTTGGCAGGAGAACCAACCTCCCTTCCTTCCAGCACTCAGGGAACCGTCCAGACGTCAGACAGGCGTTGAACAGCTGCCTGAGGCGAGGCTCGAAGTGCTCGAGGAGCGACGTCAGCACCCGGACTGGAATTCCGTCCGGGCCGGGGGCCGTGGTGGCGGAACGAATCTTCGCCACGGCCGCCCCCACTTCCGACTCCGTCACGGGCGGAACACTCTCGTCGTCGGCCTCCCGGTCCTGATCTGGCGGAGCCATGACCGGGGGCGTGTGTTCCGACTGCCGTGGAAACAGCTCCTCGACCACCCTACGAAGGAAGTCGGGCTGGAGGGTCTCGGTGAGGGGGGGGGGGCCCGCGCGCGAAGCTTGTTCAGCGCCGCGCGATATGGGCGACCCCAGGGGTCACGGTCGAGACCGTCCAGCATCTCCTGCCAACTCGCGCCCTTGGCGGCACGGATGGCCAGCCGAAAGGCAGTCCGCGCACTGCGGTACGCCTCGTACAGCTGGCCCTCCCGCTCGACGTCGCGGTGACGCCGCCGGCTGCGGGTGTAGGACCTTCGGGCACTGATACACGCCGCACGAAGGTCCGCCAGTCTTGGGGACCACCAGTAGACCCCCTGCCTTGGAGGTGGACGCCGCCGCATTCTGGGCATGGCCGCATCGCAGATCTGCGTTAACGCACTGCGAATGCGGACAGCCTCAGCGTCCACTCCGTCCGCTGGGGGTGGTGAGGACAGCCACGTGCTGACAATGGCCGCCTCCGCCAGTAGATCCCTGTCAAGACGACCCACAGCCCACCGCGGAAACGCGGGAGCTCCGTCCGCCCTGTGACCCCTACCGGGTTCCCGGGGGGAGACCTCCATCCGGATGTACCGGTGGTCCGACAGGGTCTCCGCCTCCTCCAGGACACTCCAGTTCCTCACCCGTGGCGCGACAGCGGGGCTAGCGAACGACAAGTCCACTATCGACCCGCCCTGCCGCCGCACACACGTGTTCACCGAGCCTCTGTTCAGAACACAGAGGCCCAGTGAAGCCGCCCACTCGTTGACCGCCCGCCCGCGGTCGTCCGTCGTGGGGGACCCCCACGCCGTGGATTTGGCGTTAAAGTCCCCCAGAACCAGGACGAGGCCCGGTGCCAGTCGCCGTATCGAGGCCTCCAAGGTGGTGAGTGAGGCCCCGAAATCGTCCATCCTCCTAGTGGGGGAGAGGTATACGCTGTAGAGCGTGACCCCTCCCCACTCCGCCGCGACAAATTCCTCGCCCCTATCCAAAAGGGACAAGGACGGGAAGTGCCGCTGCGTTGAGACGACGATTGCCGCGGTACCGTTTCGACTGACCACCCAATTGGGGCGATCAGGCACGGCGTACGGTTCCGCGACTACGGCTGCACCAATCGACCACTCCGCCATGGATTGCAGGAGGAGATCCTGCGCTCCGGCGGAGTGGTTGGTGTTGGCCTGCAGGAGGAGGTGCATGGCTGGTGTACCCATTATCGGGTTGTGTCCATGACCTCCTCGCCAGCGGGCGATCGGACCGCGCTAGGAGCGGGAGCGGCCGTGGTCGTAGGGCCGCCCCGCGCCTTTGAGGCCGAAGCTGGAGGTTTGCACGCCCCAGAGCCCATGCGGTGCTTGGCGGGCTTATTGCCCGCCGCACACGCGGGGCAGTGGGGCGGGGCGGCGCAAGATGCCGCCACGTGCCCGGTCTGACCGCAGCGCTATGTTATACATCCTAAAGAGTTGGTAAATTATATCCAAGAATTCAAAACTTTCAAAAAACTTGTATCTCAGCCCGTATAATAATATGTCCCACTGTTGGGTTCGAGTCTCCTCTTGGAAATTGACCCATTATACCAGGGTTTCTTAAACTTTTTGTAGTCACGGACCACTTTCACAATTTAAACAATTCACGGACCCCCGTCAAAAAATATTTTGTATTGAGAAAAAAAAAACAGTGCTGCGGTTTTAGCCCGCAATGCCCGCGCGCAGATACAATCCGGCTCCGCGCCCTACACTCTGAGCCGAGTGGCCGATATTAAGACTACGCGCAGTGATTACGTATAGAATTCGTCACCCCACAAAGACAATGCATCTCGTCAAGCTTACTACATAATTTCCTACTAAATATGTTTACAGACTGACCCACTGCGGAGCCCTGATACACATGCCACGGACCCTCAAGGGGTCCGTGGACCCCACTTTAAGAAACCTTGCACTATACCAAGCTGGTCAGATGTGTTGGTATAGGGTTTTGTTTCGAGTTTTCCTTCTCTTACATAGATGTTATATGCGTTTTATATCCCTTAGTCGTTTCTTACGGTCATCCACGAGTAAAATAGGGGGTGGTGAATTGTATTCTTACTTCGTCAACACACGGAATAAAAACTTGTATGCACATATTTAATTCAAATTACGAACAGTCGCCATGTTCTCGCTTACAGACAGACACGTACAAAAGTGTGTTTCTATGCCGGATTGACAAGAGATTACATAATAGAAAACCCCAATACATAACACAACGCGCGTAACAAAACAGTCAAGGCCAAATTAATAATTTAAAAAAGATTTAAAATAGAAATCATCTTAAATTTATGACCATTAGAAAAATTACTGATTATTCTCAAATATTTTATGAGGATTGCCAAACAAATAAGTTCGAGTGTTGTCTAATGCCAATTATGTTGATTGAACATATGCTTATATAGAAAATCTTAAGCTAATAAACCTTTTTGTTTTATAGTATATGTTAACTGGATAAAATATCTCACAAAAATTTACATAAAAGAGTATTGTCTTATGTTTGATTAAGTAGCCCAATTTGTTGAAAATGATCATCACAGAAACATTTAATTTAAGATAAAAAAAAATCTTTCGTGAATCTATGGTTAAAAAACAATTCAGTGTTTTTTTTTATAATGAAAATACAATAGATATTATCTCGTATATGAAAGATAACCTTTTGCATATAAGCCATTTGCGTTTCAAATTGAGATGATGTATGAAACGGCAACGGCAAAGCGCCAACAGGAGACGACAACCTGGCTCTTGTCTTACAGACGGCAAGAAATCGGGTGTCGAGCGCGTTGCAACAACACGCGTTGTAACAATCTACGGCACCGATGAAGCTTAATTTTTATAAGATCTAGCACAGCTCAACAGATTAACAATCAAAAGCGTCACCAATATTATATTAGATATTAAGTGCAGTTACTAGCTATAACCACGTAAAAAAAGTACTGAACAACAAACATTGTGAGGTGACGGCAATATACTCGTAACGTTGCAACGTGCCTGTAATTCAATTAGATATAGTAACGAAACCTCGCAATTAAATTATTATCTTATCTGATTTACTCATTTATTTATTAGCCATTAGACTATGACTGACTAATATGCGTAAAATTACACTCATACGATATTTCTTTGGATTGCATAATGTTTAAAAATAATATAAATTATATATTTATTTATATTAAAAACAAAATTATTGATATAAAGGTAGATATGATTCAATTTTTTTACTGCACAAATTGCGTAGTGGATAAGATACCGACCCTTCCGCGCCAGTGCCGTGCCTACGCAGGATAGAGGTCTTAGTGCTATCCATGAAGTGTTGTTCTGAATCTGGGTGTAATTTGTCTGCGTTATTTATATGTTTGTAAAGTCCCTCGCAATACAAGGATTATTTTCTTAGTGCAAGGTGGTCTTTGAAAAAATAAACATTGATTGATCAATTGATGCTTTTAAAATTATTATTTTACATAATTAAATTTATATTTGAATTTTTAGATTCAAATGAGATGTATTCATCATGATAATTTAAATAAATTTTATATATATTATAATTTAGTTCAGTAGGTAATCCAACCAAGTTTTTTGTTTAAATCATCATATGAACTCGTTTCTATTGCTTTTATCTTTATTTTATACAGAATACAGCGTCATTTTCTTTAGGCGAATCTACTTTTTTGATGTAATATATTTATGTAGGCATCGTGCTAAATCTTTTCAACATTGCCCAACTGATTCAAAATATATACATACATAATATTTTAAGTATCAAAACTCTGCAAAGTTAGACATTTTGTTATTATGGTGCTATTGCCGTGGTGATGCTTATATATTTTTTTTCAAATACATCTTTTAAAGTTTATACTCGTTTTTCTTTAATCCGCATTCTCAGACAGACACGGATGCTGTGACTTTAATGTTTAATAGAAAACGTCAGGCAATGAACACTCTCCTTCTTTCACAGATAAGCCTTCAGTTAGACAAGAGTCACAACGAGAGGGAAATTGTTCTGCTATACTCAGCATATGTTCATATAGGTTTTTATTTCGAGGTTTTCTCCTTATACTGCTATGTATTGCTACTTAAAGTTATCTGGTATATAATTTAGCCACATCATTCGCGAGTAAGTAAGAAGTTGTGAATTGTATTCTGTTCTTACTCGGTAAAGTTTACCAACTCTAGTTGCTATATCTTTTCCAACATAAACAAGTCACATATAGTAAAGTAGTCATCATAATCCTGTTTTTATCCCAATTAGTTGGGGTCGACTATGAATGTTGAGGAAGCGAGTGAAGTATGCAGTGATAGAGTTCTCTGGCACTCTGTTCTCTCTGCCTACCCTGCAAGGGATATGGCGTGATGATATGTATGTATGTATGTATGTAGTTGGGGTCGACGTAACATTCCAAATATTTTGACAATTTTATGACCAGTCGCCTGTCGGAAAGCAAACTTTCTTGGGTATTTAACTGTTGACCAGCATCAAACGGAGCTGGCCAAGGTCGATGTAAAATTCTTAGTTATCTTTTACGGTACCCGCGAACAATGGAAGGGTTGGTAGTATTCGCAGCTATCATCACATAACGTATGTGTGCAATATGTATGTGTATACTAAATTAATCTATACAAAATTATCCTAAATACTGTCAGGCGATGATTTCGTCAACATGAAATGCTCAAGATATTATTGTTCTTACAACGTTGCAAAATTATTTATTGACTATATTTGAATTGTTTACTCGTAACAATGCCATTGCTGTCCTTCTGTTCTCATCTCAATTAATTAGGATCGCTGTGACATGCTATCTTCTTCTTCACAGCGCTAAGACATTCTCTAGATGTACTCTAGTTTGGCCACCGAAGACAAATGGGTCTATGGGGTCGCGCGCAGTCTCTTCCGTCGGCCCGGACCGATTTGGTGGGGCGTGAGCACACCATAGCCCACCGCAAAATAAAAAAACATGTACTCTAACTGGCGTGTTATAATTCTACACTGTTGTTTTCATGTATAACTAAAAAACTAATTACAAAAATCTAAATTGTCTAAAAATTTTAAATACATATTTGGTAATTACACAATAAATGTTGTTTTAATGTTATTTTTTATGTGATATATTTTTTACATCAAATCCCTCTTATAACCCATACATCTATAAGTAATGTACCGTAAAAATTAGGTAAAATATCATCAATTTATAGCACTCTTATGCACCAAGTATTGTACAATGTATGCTTAAGTATGACAATTTTTTTTTACCGCATGTGACTTTTTTACATAGTATTAGGTCTTTATAGATAATCTTTATAGATAAAACCAGAACAGATATAAGAGTAACAATAGGTAATGATGTACTAGAGCAAGTGGATGAATTTGTATATCTTGAATGTGGATTTAGCCGAGATGGAAGGTACACCACTGATATAGAGCGAAGAGTGAATGCGGGAAATAGAGTGAACGGAGCGTTGGGGCAAGTTCTCGGCAGCCACCACCTCAGCCAGAAGGCACGTGTAGCAATACATAACGCAGTGCTTGTCCCAACATTACTGTATGGAAGCGAGAGTTGGGTATGCAGAAAAGAGTATGATAGTAAAATTAATGCGGTCGAAATGCGATCTCTGCGGAAAATCTGTGGAGTTAGTCTGACCGACCGCATTCGTAACGACGACGTAAGAGAGCGAGTAGGTATGAAAGAGAGTATTGGTGTAAAGATGCGAAAGGGAATGCTCCGATGGTTCGGACATGTGGAAAGAATGCCGAACGAATGCCTGGTTAAGAAGATATACAATGCGAAAGTGGAAGGATGTAGGTACCGAGGGAGACCGAGACTAACCTACCTAGACCAGATCGGTCATGTACTGAAGGAAGGTGGAGTCAAGAGTCTCCGAAACCGGCGAGCGTGTATGAAGAGAATTATGAATGTTGAGGAAGCCAGTGAAGTATGCAGAGATAGAGTTCTCTGGCACTCTGTTCTCTCTGCCTACCCTGCAAGGGATATGGCGTGATGATATGTATGTATGTGTATGTATTAGGTCTTTATCACGGAAGAAAAGGTTCTACTGATCAAGTCAAATCCCAAAACTTAGTACACAAATTTAATGTATTCTAGCAGACAAACTGTTTAATAGTGCCAAAATTTAAGAACACATTTTCCTTGGCTCAGGACTTAAATGCTGGTTTTAAAACACAGATTGACTGCACACTATATCAGTAGACGTATAAGGCAAAAACTTATGTAAAAATACCTATTACCTATTTGATGTGTTATAATAGTTACATAAGTACGTAAAACAATTATTATCGGGTATCGCTCTGAATTGCAGAATGCAATGTTTCGTGTGATAACCAATGTACTAATGTTACATTACAGCCCGCATGTGTTTCATACAATGTTGTAAAGATTACCACAGTCATTTAGTCATGTTTTGAATGCACTGAATTACACATTTGATGATGTTTTGGGTACTCAGCATAAATTTTTGGCGGTTGACTATGGGCGTGATCGCGCCCCGCCAAATCGGTCCGGGGCGAAGGAAGAGGCGGCGCGCAACCCCATAGACCCACCCTGCAACACCTCTCTCCGCCGTGCGAGCGGGCCACCGGTACCCGATCTTTGTCTTCGGTGGCCCGCCCTTTAAGACACCACCCTGCAATAAGGCAATTATCCCTGTATTGTGATGGACTTTACAAATATATAATTAACGCAGACAAATTACACCCAGACTCAGAATAGTACTTTGTGGATAGCACAAAGTATTGTCCTGCGTAGGAATCTAACCCGGTACGGAAGACATCTTAACCACTACGTCATCTGTGTAGTTATAAATCAATGTAGTTTATACCTACACATTTACATTTCATGTTTATAGTACGAGCTATTGTGCTGTGTGATAGCGGCTACGAATACTACCAACTCTTACTTTGCTCGTGGATGTCGTAAAAGACGACTAAGAGCCATATAACGACCTGGGCCAACTCCATCTGATGCCGTTTAGTCAACAATTACATTCCCGAGGAGGGTTGACGTTTGGTAGGCGGCCTGTCATAAAACAATTGCCAATAACTTTAACAATATGTACTATGAAAGTACATATTGTATCGATCCTAAATGATTGGGATAAGAGTAGGAGAATGATGATAATGATGTTTATAATACGAGCTAATATTAGATTAGAATTAAGTCTACTTAATAAAGAAATTGTTATAGCTATAAAACTGTCTATTATACTTCTGTAATTGGCAATTTTATTGCTAATTGCAAAGTCAGATAATAATTAGATGGATTTCGATAGTAAGATACCGATGGTTATTTAAGCAAACATAATTACATGAGATGTATTTAGAAATCTACAGCGGCGGGCTGGTCTATCCGGGCTATCACACTCTCGCAGAAAATCGACGTCTGAACAGCGGGATGTGCTGTTGTGCTTCGTTCGGTGAGCGAGAGAGCTGAAAGCCCAACTGTTTGAGTGGGTTTGGGTTGATAGGCAACGACCTAGTTGTACCTTTGGTTTTGTAGAGGTCCATAGGTGGCAATAACACTTACCATCAAGTGTGCTGCTTGCTCGTTTGCCACCATACGCTATAAAAAAAAAGAATAAATAAATTAAGATATGCCTAAATAATACTAATTATTTTTATAAACATAATTTTAAATGATACATTGTGTTAATAAATAAATATAAATATATTTATTTAGGAGTTATACATTCCTGATTTATAATTTTATACCAATCCCTAATTTGTCTATAAACAATTAATCAAGAATAGAAAAGATTTTATAAAGCAGTTTCTCGTGGTTTTAAGGACTAAATTTATCATTGCATATGGACATTCAAAATTATATTATGATTCTAAGACTATTAGCATTATAGAATGATAGCCGCTAATCTTATCCCAATTACTTGGGGTCGATACGATATGTACTTTTTTTCATATATATATTTCTTTTGCTCATGGATGTCGTAAAAGACGACTACGAGTCTTATAACGATCTGTCTGGCAGGCGGCCGGTCATAAAACTATTGCCAATAACTTTTACAATATGTACTATGAAACAAGAGCACATATTATATCGACCCCAAGTAATTATAATTGGATAAGAGTAGGAGAATGATGAGTTAATAATTGTTTTTAATTATAATTATGTCCAATGTTGATGCAAGTATTACAAATTAGAAATATTTTAACAGATTTTAACGTGAATTTATTTTCAATGGTGAACAATCCATCCGTGCATCTGTGTACCTTTTACGAATAAACTTTTAATACAAAGACCTTATGATGAATTATAGATGGGATGGTCTTCGTTACCACGCTAAGGTTTATGAATTCCATCTAAATATTACGACGTAAGAGAGCGAGTAGGTATAAAAGAGAGCATTGGTGTAAAGATGCGAAAGGGAATGCTCCGATGGTTCGGACATGTGGAAAGAATGCCGAACGAACGTCTGGTTAAGAAGATATACAATGCGAAAGTGGAAGGATGTAGGTACCGAGGGAGACCGAGACTAACCTACCTAGACCAGATCGGTCATATACTGAAGGAAGGTGGAGTCAAGAGTCTCCGAAACCGGCGAGCGTGTATGAAGAGAATTATGAATGTTGAGGAAGCGAGTGAAGTATGCAGAGATAGAGTTCTCTGGCACTCTGTTCTCTCTGCCTACCCTGCAAGGGATATGGCGTGATGATATGTATGTATGTATCTAAATATTGCAACATACTAGAAGAATCAATAGAAGTCTAGTTGTACTTAATTTGTTCCAATAGCAGCGGCTACAAATACTAACAACCATTACATTACTCGTAGCTATCGTAAAAGACGACTGAGACCTTTAATTCGACCTGGGCTAACTCCACATGATGTCGTTTGGTCAACATTCCCAAAGAGGGTTGACGTCAGGCGGGCATTTCTAATAACTTTATCAATATGTACGATTAGGGCAGTACATATTGCGTCAACCCTAAGTAATTAGCTGGAAAATGATGATGATTAATGTGAATTTATTTACGTAGAATATATTGCCTGTAATTTTAAAGTAAGAGCAAGTGACAACAGTAACAATAGTTGAGTGACTAGTTTCTTAGGATTACACCACGTTTGTGAGTACCTATACAAATTTAAAAAAGTTTAAAGGTACAATAATAATTAATATGTATTTTCTTTTGTGGATTATTTAAATAAAAAAAAAACCTAAATATTTGAAATAAAACTACTTTTACGGATTCTATCGCGTTGGTATTTGATTTTTAATTTCCCGACGTTTCGAACATTTTACAGTGATCATGGTCACGGAAGGACTGAGGTGTCTTACGTCCAATATGTCATTGTTATTACAGAAATTTATATCTACCCTATAAGATATTAAATTTTGATCCACATTTTTAATACAAAATTAATACAAATTCATTGCTAGTACGAAAAGAGAATGATTCTATATATGTATGTATAAAATTTATGTTGTCAATTTTTGTAAAATTAAATACAAGAGTCTCCGAAACCGGCGAGCGTGTATGAAGAGAATTATGAATGTTGAGGAAGCGAGTGAAGTATGCAAGGATAGAGTTCTCTGGCACTCTGTTCACTCTGCCTACCCTGCAAGGGACATGGCGTGATGGTATGTATGTATGTATGTAAATACAAACGCGATAGAATCCGTAAAAGTAGTTTTATTTCAAATGTGTAATACTCGCGTAAACATTACAAGTCATTATGTTAACCACGTAAATACTTGAAAATGATTCCCCGTTGCAAAAAGATGAACAATCCAGTTATAATATTCAATGTAATACTGACGTATTTGAAAAACATTATTACAAAAGTTCTTTTTACGATAAATTCACTCGCGTCATTTGAATGATAAGTCGAACTAATTTTATAAACTTGAAGCAAACAAATCAATTTAAATTAATAAGTCAAATATAAATATATTGAATCACCTCTGACGCAATATTAAACCCATCATATGTTTATCTGAGTATGAATACACGTCACGACGTCGTTTCCTCAAATGTCGTAACTTAATTTCTGCAACATTTAACTTGCTCAATATTGATGTTCAATGGAACATAATACGGAAATTTATAAAAAAAAATCCTTTACGCCATTGTGATTTGAATTCAATTAAAACTCAAAAGCGATACTAAAATAAGACAAAACATAAACATTTACATATAGTATGTGGACTACGAGCGAGTGAATAAGAATATTTATATACAAGCACTCTCGTCTATCAATAGTTGTTTATATGTAGGTAAGTATGTATTCTTGTTTGCACCTGAATGTTTCACATCCACCACGTGAGAATTACACGTTTCTATATTATTTGTATCAAATAGTTTATTCTATAAGAATATGTTAATAAAATATAGGGATTCGAAATAAAATACAACATAGAAAATATTTTAATTATTATTACTCTATATAATTGTATCCTTCTGCAGTGGTGAAGTATAATAAATATTTTAATTATTGTTACTCTATATAATTGTATCCTTATGTAGTAGTGAAGTATAATAAACATGTTAATTATTATTACTCAATATAATTGTATCCTTTTATAGTAGTGAAGTATAATAAATATTATATTTTTAATTACTCTATATAATCATATCGTTTTGTAGTAGTGAAGTATAATAAATATTTAGATTATTATTATTCTGTATAATTGTATCCATTTGAAGTAGTGAATTGTAATAAATATTTTAATTATTATTACTCTATACAATTGTATCCTTTTCATCTTTACATTGGTGAGAAAATGAATTTGAATTTCTATATTAACTCGAGCCTGTATTTAAGTTGAATACACTAAATTCTACTAGAGGTGTCTTTATTGAGTAAGTAACTAAGCAGCCCTATCCATAGAGGCACTCCTTTTATGGTGTATCGAGAGTTTTTAAAGGGCAGCTAACCGATTACTTCGCGACAACGCTAGTGACCTCCTGATTACTGCCGGGTTCTCGTTGCCTGTACACATTGACTATAATGGATTAATAATAAAAAAGATGAAAGGCCAACTGAGGCCGTACTTTCAATAGGTGCTTGTGTACGTATTTGGCAGACCAGGAAGCGCGTTTCTCTGTTTCCTGATATTTTACAATGTAGCCGAATAAACAATGATTGACGCTTTGATTAAATCATGGCATAATTTATATGTGCATTTGTGCAATACTTTTTGGATTAAGTAATCACTTCCCTAGTCCTATCATGCTATAAATGAACATAACACATTACCTCATCTAGTAACTATTATTGAGTCAGACAGTTCTTTTGTGATTAAAGTTTTAACGTTTTTTTATGGCGGCGGGCTATGGAGTCACACTCCGCTAAATCCGTCCGGGGCGACAGAAGAAGCAGCACGCGACCCCATAGACCCGCCCTACGTGGACCTCTCTTCGCCCAGCGAACGGGCCACCGGAACCCGATCTTTGTCTTCGGTGGCCCGCCCGGCAAAGTTTTAACGCTATGGAAAATCTTGCATAGTATAGATAGCTATTGTACGATCTGGAAGAAAATATGCTTTTATAATTATTAGGATTAACAGGAGTATCTCTTAGCGTTTTATTCACGAAAGTATAAAAACAAAGTTGTAACCCTTTGAGGTTTGTCCTTCGAGTTGAGCCTATTGACGTAAACCTGGTAAGAAAAATAGTATGAAATCTGGTTAATTGCCGTAAACTCTTCTTTTGTTATTGACATTAACCTGGTAAGAAAAAAATAGGTATGAAACCTGGTTAATTGCCAACTATTCTTTTGCTAGATCGAGCATTTGAAGTCATGCTTAGCTTAGCCCGTACAAATCAGTAATTAAGTTTGTTTAAAAATCGAAACCCTTACATGACATAACTTTACCAAATAGTCCTTTTAAAATAAAAAAAATAATTCATATATCTGAAAATATAGCAATCCACTTTCCTTTTCGGCAAAGTTGAAAACAAAAGAAAAACCGCTTTTAAAGTTACGTAAGTTATGGTCCATAACGTGGCACGCTCTACTGCCACCACTTTCAGTAGTTAAACATTGAACTAGTTGTAACATAACGAAAGCATATTTAATAATATTTTTAAAACATATTTTATTTTACAAATAGATATCTAGTTCAAAAAAGTGTTTCGTAATTTACATGCACGTCGAACTTAATAACGTTCTGTTTTACTTTATAAATTAGTAAAAGATGTCCTATGATTCGTCGCAGTTAGATTATTAGGATCTACTGTAATACATTCTGGCGTTCGTTATGCATATACAATATCCTAGCATAATTTTAGAGCCACTCATAGAGGTTTATTTAATCTTTTACCAAATATATGACGAAGCATACTTTTACATATATATATTACTATTATAATGAAGTCGGTTAAAAATAACGCATAATAACATCATTATCATCATCACAGCCAATATATGTCCCATTGTTGGGCTCGGGCCTCCTCCGTAATGGAAGGTTAACTAACCTACTACACCACGCTGGTCAGATGTGTTGGTATAGGGTTTTGTTTCAAGTTTTCCTTCTCTTGCATAGATGCGTTGTATATCCCTTAGTCATCTCTTACGATCACCCACGGGTAAGATAGGGGGTGGTGAATTGTATTCTTACTCCGTCACCACACGAACCATAATATCATGCCTTAAGTGAATCAAATCACTTTTACGATTACGATGGTTGAAGCAGAAAAAAGAAAGAAGAGAAAGATTGACGAAGGAATTACTTATTTAAACCAAATGTAAACGAAGCGTTTACAATGGAAAACGTTGAACATTACGCTGTACGATTTATAATAAAATTGGTGACATGGCGACCTAATTCCAAATTTTTTTTATGGACGAATATAACGAAAAAGATGTCGGGATATTGGTTGGTAGTCTTTGTCTACTTCTTTGAAAAACAAACTTGAGCGTAAGTACATAATTACGTACGAGATTGAAAGCATGATTCTATTAAGAATAATTAATAATTTACTGACAAATTAGTAATTATTATTTATCAAGAGGATGCAGGAAGTTGTAGCTCGTCATACATAATAATTTTATGTGAATAAAGTTTAGAATTACCTACATCTTTTTATTTAAATAATAATATAATAGTTAATTACAATTTAAAAAAATAGTATCAATATTTTGACGTCAATTTAAATAAGTCTGTTTAAAAAAAATATGAATCTATGAGTAGTATGTAGAGTCCGTACGTATGAGGCATACGGACGGGACTCATAGATTTATAATTTTTCAAAATTCATAGTTAATAGCAAAATTATTATTGTATGTTTTCTCTTTGTTGTGTTTGTATATTTGCTCTTATTATTAAAATGTAGAAAAACTTCGTAAAGAAATGAATGAAAGATGTTTTAGATAAAGTTTATCAAACTGTGTTCTGGTAGCGCGGTAAGCTATAGCCAAAACTAATTTTAATGAGATACACTCGTTTTACAGTGATACAATAAGAAAAAGGGGTTGATTATAGATATAAAATGTAATTGGCATAAAATTGTCTTCACATAATAATATAATTATTATGTGAAGACAATTTTATGCCAATTACATTTTATAAATATTACATAATGTCCTGATCACATCATCATTCTCCTACTCTTATCCCAATTATTGGGGTCGATACAGTATGTACTCTTCTTTCATAGTACATATTGTAAAAGTTATTGGCAACAGTTTTATGACTGACCGCCTGCCAGACGTCAACCCTGCTTTTTTTTTTTTGGTGGACAATGGATGCGTCTCGCCCCGCCGGCGAAAGGCGGCGCGTGACCCCATAGAACCACCGTAAAACTCCTCTCTCTTCGCCGTGCGAGCGGACCTCTGGTACTCGATTTTTGACTTCGGTGGCCGACGTCAAACCTCTTTGGGAATGTAATTGTTAACCAAACGGCATTAGATGGAGTTGGCCCAGGTCGTTATAAGTCTCTCAGTCGTCTTTTACGACATCCACAAGCAAAGGAAGGGTTGGTAGTATTCGTAGCCGCTACCACACAGCATCATGAATGAACTAAGTACAATCCATATATCTTTGCGTCGTATAGTCTATCGTCATTGGTATGGTCACATCTCGCCCGATTCAGCCAGGGCGACGAATCGCAGTGGCAAGCGACCATATAACCTGCCGTGTACATAATCTCTCAGCTCTGTATGGGAGGGCCACCGGTCCCGCTCTTTGTCATCAGTGATACCGATGCTGACCTGGTCTTAAGCAGATTTTACGATAAATAATATTTAAATTACGAATTTAAATTTAAGTAACAAAATTGTTGAACTTGATTTTATTTAAACTGTGGTATCGGAATAAGTGTGGTAATTAATAGTATTAATACAAACTTAACGCTTTATTTAATCTATTGTCTAACCTCTAACACAACAATACAATGAAATCACTCGCGTAGTTACAACCATTGTGTAATAACTACAAAAGTAAAACATGACATAGCTAAGATTTTGTTCTATATTTGTGTACGAAATCGTGCATTTGCTGCACGCACACAAAACGAATATGTGCAAAAAAAACATACTAGGTTTACGTGATCCTCGGCTATTAGTCCCATGCGAGCAATCATAATCGTTTCGTCACACACTGGCTTAGTCAACATTTAATTTTGTTAGATAAGGCCTCTAATCAACCTTATTTCTTTGTTACAGATAACCGACCAAATTTTAGCGATATCTGTATTAACTATTTAGATTTAGAGTATGAAAAAAAAACGATGATATGATATAAGATATACAATCTGTTGATAAACATATGAAAAACAAACTGGATTCTTTGCTTGCAACATATAATAATTATATTCAAATTTAAAAAAAAAACAATAACCTATTTAAGATACTTACCATAGGTCATAAATATCCCCGCCACTTATCTATCAGTATTTAGACGTCCGCTGCTAAACATAGTACAAGAATCCCACTAAGAACGGTCCTGCCACTATCAAGTAAGGCTTTAGAATTATACAAACTAGCTATAAGATAGTATATATTTATATATATAATGTAATTAGATATAAATCTAAATTAAATATGTGTATTGGGCGATATAGTCGCTAAGCGACACAGCTCTTTTTTTTTTCTCAATAAAAAAAAAGAACTGTTCTGTGCCCACTGCATTCACAATGGTTACGTTTGTGACGTTTAGGATGATATTAGTCGATAGTCCACCTAGTTGGATCCTACGCTGCGTCTTCCGCTTCGTGGTCGCCACTCGAGAATATTTGTTCAATAATGATTGTCAGATCGACGAGTGATCAGACCTTTTTTTTTTTTTTTTTTTTTTTTTTATTGGTGGGCTATGGGTGCGTCTCGCCCCGCCAAATCGGTCCGGGGTGACGGAGAAGGCGGCGCGTGATCCCATAGACCCACCGTAAAATCCTCTCTCCGCCGTGCGAGCGGACCACCGGTACCCGATCTTTGTCTTCGGTGGTCACGAGTGATCAGACCTGCCCATTACTACTTCAACGTACTAAATTTTCGGGATATGTTGCTTACATACTTTCTTCTACGGATTGCCGTATTCCAGATTATATCACATAGTATCAACTGAGCCTACCCCTTACCATAGCACATACCATAACTTATCGCTGATAACATACACTGGTTGTAAACTTTTCATAAGAACAATTCATATTCTTTTAGTTTTTTATGTTATATATATATACATACATATCAGCACGCCATATCCCTTGCAGGGTAGACAGAGAGAACAGAGTGCCTGAGAACTCTATCCTTGCACACTTCACTCGCTTCCTCAACATTCATAATTCTCTTCATACACGTTCGCCGATTTCGGAGACTCTTGACTCCACCTTCCTTCAGTACGTGACCAATCTGGTCTAGGTAAATTAGTCTCGGTCTCTTCCGGTACCTACATCCTTCCACTTTCGCATTGTATGTCTTGCATACCCAACTCTCGCTTCCATATAGTAATGTTGGAACAAGCACTGCATTATGTATTGCTAAACGTGCCTTCTGGCTGAGGTGGTGGCTACCGAGAAGTTGTCCCAACGCCCCGTTCACTCTATTTCCCGCATTCACTCTTCGCTCTATATCAGTGGTGTACCTTCCATCTCGGCTGAATCCACTTCCAAGACTTTTTTTTTAAATTCATCCACTTATTCTAGTACATCATTACCTATTGTTACTCTTACATCCGTTCTGGCTTCATCTCTTTCGAAGACCATTATTTTGGTTTTGCTCACATTCATGCGTAGACCCTTTTATACACGCACACATACACAACAATTACTATTCTCCTTTCTATTAGTAAAGACGTCATATTGATCGTACCCGCAGTTTTATTATGGACACAAACAAAACTTTAAAACTCTCTAACGATGTTTATTAAGTGATGCAATTTCACACAATCAGTCTA
The DNA here is from genome assembly GCA_905163515.2 of Lymantria monacha. NCBI lineage: Eukaryota > Metazoa > Arthropoda > Insecta > Lepidoptera > Erebidae > Lymantria > Lymantria monacha. Next base: position 16,568,240 of record LR991094.1, on the reverse strand, counting down.
ATACTTTTATATATATGACATACATATATTAATGGCCAGTTTTGACCAAATATCCCTAAATTTTAATGATCATCTAAGGAAATATAAATAACACATAGCATCGATGCTAATTAAATACTTTGCTATTAATTAATACACACATACATATTATCACGCCATATCCCTTGCAGGGTAGGCAGAGAGAACAGAGTGCCAGAGAGCTCTATCCTTGCATACTTCACTCGCTTCCTCAACATTCATAATTCTGTTCATACAGCTCGCCGGTTTCGGAGACTCTTGACTCCACCTTCCTTCAGTACTTGACCAATCTGGTCTATGTAGGTTATTCTCGGTCTCTCCGGTACCTACGTTACTTTTTTTTCTTTTTATTTATTATTAGAGACTTTTATACAAATGTACATGCCAGTCCCATCGTATATCAATAAATTACATTCTACTTAAAACGTAACATAGCAAACTTAATCAACTTATAGGCTGCTTCAGAATTAGGTGATGACAATATGTGATGAAACATCCCTATATCACTCACATTTACATTTAACTGCATAATTAAATTTTCTCTAGCAGACTGAACTCTAGAGCACTCCGACAACAAGTGAGTGACATCTTCTACAGTGCCACATATGTCACAATTCGGCGAAGTACTTTTTTTCATAAGATAATCAAACTTGTTGAGCGGCATGTGCCCAGACCTCAGTCTGTGAGCCACCACGACATGTTTCCTACTAAGTTTAGTGCTTATGAACCATGGAACATGAGGAGGTTCTGATACTATGGACTTATACCAAATTCCTTTCTCTTTAGATCGATCATTGAAATACTCTTTCCAAAGTTCATAGCATTTATTTTTATATTTAGGTAATAGTTCTACATAATTAGTTCCAATGTGTAAATTTTTTCCAAATATTCTCCCCCATTTAGCCAGCCGATCAGCTTCCTCATTTCCTTTTATGCCCACATATGATGGAATCCATTGCAATTTCAGATTGACCTCGTTTTGGACTATATTTTACATTTTAGATAGAATAACATATGCTATCGGTGCACCTCTGAAGCCAGAGGCGCACCGAGCTATATGTTGTAATGCACTTCTACTATCTACACATATTAATGCTTTTCTAATTGCAAAATTTTGTAAATAAGTGAGAGCTTCTGAAATTGCACAGAGTTCCAAAGACATAACTGACACATATTGATCTATTTTAAAGCAATTATGTTTGTTATCAGCGGGTGATTTCAGATTTTTTCGTTCGTACGTTACTTAAAATTTAGAGGTCGTTAAGAAAATTGGTTTTTATCCATAAATTTGTTATCATATTTTAATGAAGTTAGTCAATATTTTTACTACGTGTATTATTAATAATCGTGGTTTTCCTTAACAAGCAAACAATTGATTATGGTCTTATTTGCGTATTTTAATGAAACACTATCAGGACATAATTAACTTAAGTTGAACTAGTGTACGTAGTTTGTAACTAATTGGATTGTATATATCGATATACCGTTAATAGTTATCGGTTCACGAATGTGAAATATACGAGAATTCATCTCTTGTATTCGAGAAAGTTCGTTTTGTACTTGTAATAATTATATAACCACAATGATAATAATGTTCATATAATAAGAATATAATATTTTCCATGTGGTGACGGAGTAAGAATACAATTCACCATACCCTATCTTACTCGTGGGTGATCGTACGAGACGATTAAGGGATATAAAACGCATATAACATCTATGCGAGAGAAGGATAACTCGAAACAAAACCCTATACCAACACGTCTGACCAGCGTGGTATAGTAGTTCAACTACCCTTCCATTATGGAGGAGGTCCGAGCCCAACAGTGGTACATATATGGGCTGAGATGATGATGATGATGATGAATAAGAATAGTTCAATAAAAAATTCAAACTGCCATATATTCTAGTGTGTAGTTGCATTATTTTTATAAACTACTAAACCATACTTAGTCGTCGTATAGTTTCGGAATAAATGAGTTCTTTATAGTAAAACCATACAAGAGAGAAAATTAATGTTTTCAAATGTGGCCGATTATACTGATTACACATCATCAATGAAAGATGGACCAAAGAAGAGATGGATAGATTGCATGAAGCACAATATAGTTATAAAGGAAGTGTATACAAATATAACAACATATAGGGTTGTGTAGTAAAAATTATTCTAGACACAGAATAATCCATTTATGAAATCCACAAAGACTGTCCTGCGTTGATGTCAAACATATAACTCAGTAAGGCAGCTCGCTACTTACATCACTACGCCATCTGAACAGTATTTTTCATGATCTTTGCCATCTCAATTTCACAAACCACTCTATTTTTTTTTGTTACCTAGTTAGCAGAAGGTTGGTACAGAACCCATAGCCCACCGTATCACCAGTTACCGTTTTCTAATGGTGTCACCTATACCTGTAGAATTTGACTTCAGTAATCTTTCTAACATAGGGGAACCTAAAAGAGAAAATTTAAAATAGAACTTCATGTCACCTACTATGTATATGAACCGAGAAGATAATATTATCCGAGTGTAATAGCTCTTTAGAGTATAATGAGTTATTGTTATTCAAGACATTATTACTAATGACTGTTTAATTGTTGTTAATTGTTGCAATTATGACGCTGTTTTTTTTTTGTTTTATCACTTACTAGCGACCCGCCCCGGCTTCGCACGGGGAGCAAAGTATACATGCCTAATGTTTTTTTTTATGTCATATAGTCGAATTCTCTGGTTGCGTCGAGTCGTCATACTCGATGTCTTTTAATTAATTTTATTTCCAGTCCTGCAAATATTTAAAAAATAAAAGATTTACATAATAATCTAAAATATTTCTTTGTATACAACATTTATAACTTCTTCCTGATTACGTGTAAAAACGAACATATTGTGTTTAGACGTTACACGTGACAGGGCAAAATATGATTGTCCGTGTGAGATTGTAACCTGCGGATCCTTGGTGGTTTACGTTTTTTTTTTGTGTGTCTCAGTTGTTAGCCTCAACAACTTTACCCGGACTGTGAGTGAGCGCTAAGGGCTCTCAATTCGATAGGAAAATGCGCTTTTTTGTGTCTGTTTTTTAGCTGTTAGCCGCAGATGGCTGTCATAGCTCAACCCGGACTATGGGTGAGCGCTGAGCGCTCTCAACCTGGAAAAACGCGCGCTTTACCTTTTGTTTCGTGTCTGTCTTTTAGTTATTAGCCGCAGATGGCTGTCACAGCTTAACCCGCACTGTGGGTGAGCACTGAGGGCTCTCAACCCGGACGCGCTTCACCTTTTTATGTGTCTGTTTTTAGCTGTTAGCCTTAGAAATGTGTAGTTCTAATAAGAACTTTTGGTAATAACTACTAAGTAGTAGTTCTAAAAAGAATGAAATACGTGCTAAAACAAAAAATATTTCTTCAAAATTACTCAACGTTGGTTACGTTCGCTGCGTAGGGAGCCGACTGCGCGAATGAGCCGCGCGTCTACCTAGTACTTATTTCATAGATGTGCTCCTGCACTCCGGCCCCGGCGCTCCAGCGTGTCACGGCGGCGGCATAGCGGTGAATTATTTTTGTTTCAATTTTATTAAACTCATAATATCTTTAGAATAGAATGTCCGATTTTAATAAACTAAAAATTAATTTGCAGGTATTTAAACAGCCTCGCTTGAGAAATCATTTATTTACGTAAGGATTAAGGTAGAGGTATAAATAACTTGGTCTGATTTTGGTCGGAATTTCTATTAAATTTTAAAATCTTAAAAAGTAGTTATAGTGACATAACTACAATAGTTAAACACATGCTATTGCGACATTTTTTGTAGATATTGATATGTTATTTAATATTGTGGCATATTTTTTGTTCTATCATCAATAGTTTTCGCAGCACATGCGATGAAAGATATTTTATAGGATTTTTTTTGCACCTTGGGTAACATTATTTAAGTTTTAGTAGGGATTCTTATTTTTTTCTTAAGATTAAAATAGCCTATATTAATTAGTGATTATGTAGCATTCAAATGGTGAAAGAATTGTTGAAATCGGTCTAGTACTTTTTGAGCCAATTCGTTACAAACATACATACAAACCTTTCCTCTTTATAATATTAGTATAGATTTCCATGCTTATGTTGATACGCATTAAATACTCAATAACTATGATTTGTTTTTGGCGATAGGTATATTCTATTAATTTATTCCGTGTAGTGACGGAGTAAGAATACAATTCACCACCCCATATCTTACCCGTGGGTGATCGTAAAATATAAAACGCATATAACATCTATGCAAGAGAAGGAAATCTCGAAACAAAACCCTATACCAACACGTCTGACCAGCGTGGTATAAAATTGAAATTAACCTATTGACCAATTTCCCTCCCATTATGGAGGAGGTTCGAGCCCAACAGTGGGACATATTTGGACTGAGATGATGATGATGATTCGTATTTTTCGCCACACCAAGGATTTATGATTACTGCGTTGTTCGGCTCAGAGCTTGAGCGAATATTGTTACCTCGCGTTTCATGAAACATCCCAGCTTCTATAGTACTTGTATCGGGATTCCAACAATGACTACTCTAGTCATTGTTGGAAGGAAAGGAGCTAAAAAAGTAATTGTTGAAAGGAATGGACTTGGTGGTCCGGATATTAATACGAGGAATGCCCAGACACTACCCAATTATTATAACGTCCTAGTATAACCCTGCCAAGCGGCCAATTCTTCGGACGAGAAGCAGCTCGCTGGTCCTATAATATTTATGATAATAGCACACAAAGTTATTGCTTTACTAGTTTTCTTTGGCAGGCAGGATGTTGTTTCCGTCTTCAAAAATTGGATAGCATGAAATCTTTTCATCAATATACACATACATACATATCATCACGCCATATCCCTTGCAGGGTAGGCAGAGAGAACAGAGTGCCAGAGAACTCTATCTCTGCATACTTCACTCGCTTCCTCAACATTCATAATTCTCTTCATACACGCTCGCCGGTTTCGGAGACTCTTGACTCCACCTTCCTTCAGTACATGACCGATCTGGTCTAGGTAGGTTAGTCTCGGTCTCCCTCGGTACCTACATCCTTCCACTTTCGCATTGTATATCTTCTTAACCAGGCGTTCGTTCGGCATTCTTTCCACATGTCCGAACCATCGGAGCATTCCCTTTCGCATCTTTACACCAATACTCTCTTTCATACCTACTCGCTCTCTTACGTCGTCGTTACGAATGCGGTCGGTCAGCCTAACTCCACAGATTTTCCGCAGAGATCGCATTTCGACCGCATTAATTTTACTATCATACTCTTTTCTGCATACCCAACTCTCGCTTCCATACAGTAATGTTGGGACAAGCACTGCGTTATGTATTGCTACACGTGCCTTCTGGCTGAGGTGGTGGCTGCCGAAAAGTTGCCCCAACGCTCCGTTCACTCTATTTCCCGCATTCACTCTTCGCTCTATATCAGTGGTGTACCTTCCATCTCGGCTAAATCCACATCCAAGATATACAAATTCATCCACTTGCTCTAGTACATCATTACCTATTGTTACTCTTACATCTGTTCTGGTTTTATCTCTTTCAAAGACCATTATTTTGGTTTTGCTCACATTCACGCGTAGACCCCTTTTCATCAATATAAACTATATACAAGTTAAATGTGTTCCGTCAATCAATTAACCGCTAAACGAGCTTCATTTAGTTATATTCAGAATTAAGTAAATAGGACCCGACTAGAAAACGAGTATGGTTCAACCAGATCATGTATCTGGTCCCGATCAGGATAGAATGAGGCATGCCGGATCCGGCAAACCCGATCAGGACCAGGTCTGGTCCTGATCAGGATAGCCTGATGTGAAATAACATCAAGTATGGTAAGGCATACCGGATCAGGACCAGATCAGGACCAAATAAGGATAGCCTGATGTGAAATATCATTAAGTATGGTAAGGCATACCGGATCAGGACCAGATCAGGACCAAATAAGGATAGCCTGTTGTGAAATATCATTAAGTATGGTAAGGCATACCGGATCAGGACCAGATCAGGACCAAATAAGGATAGCCTGATGTGAAATATTATTAAGTATGGTAAGGCATACCGGATCAGGACCAAATAAGGATAGCCTGATGTGTAATATCATCAAGTATGGTAAGGCATACCGGATCAGGACCCGATCAGGACAGAATGCGGTATGCCGGATCCGGCAAACCCTATCAGGACCAGGTCTGGTCCTGATCAGGATAGCCTGATGTGAAATAACATCAAGTATGGTAAGGCATACCTGATCAGGACCAGATCAGGACCAAATAAGGATAGCCTGATGTGAAATATTATCAAGTATATAGTAAGGCTTGTAGTATATCAGAACCAGAAACAGTTTTCGTAACACAAAAAAAATATCAATCAAAATTCAAAAAGTGACATGATTGTCATATTTATGCCACGGCGAAATTGTATTTGCATCAGAGGAGATTAATCTGAAATCTTTAATTAATCATATGTATTTAATAATAATAATAATGTTTAATTAATAATATAAAAATAATTTATATTTAAAGTAAAAAACAAAAATAAATATATATATATATATATATATATATATATATATATATATATATATATATATATATATATATATATATATACACTCATTTGCAAAAAAAACGGGCACCTAAGCAATGAACCATTTCAAATGTTAATATTTCTTTGTTTGATAATTATAGGTAGTTTTATCCACACAATTTGGTAAATTAATAAGAAAATAATCGTTTTCATCAGTATTTCATAAAATTTAGATACAATTTATGGGAAATAATGCTAAACCTCGCTAGTAGTGTATATTCGCTAGTAGTGCATATGCTCATGAAGTAAAAATAAAAAAGTTTTTTTGTTTGTTTTTCTTTAATAAAGTAAAAGCAGATAAATGTTTAGTATCGAGTGTGACCCCCTCTAGCTAAAATCACAGCTTGAATTCGTCTGGGCATGCTAGCGAGTATATCCCGGATACTTGCTTGCGGAATACGTTCCCACTCCGCAGTAATCACATTCTTCAGCTCTCTGATGGTCTGCGGAGCCGGGTGTACTGATCTCACACGCCGTTTCAGAACGTCCCAGACATGCTCTATGGGATTGAGGTCGGGACTTCGAGCTGGCCAATCCAAACGACGAATGCCGACCTCTTGCACATACGCATTAACATCGCGGGATCGGTGGGCGCGAGCATTGTCGTCCATAAAAATCGAGTCTTCACCTAGAGCGGCCAATGCGGGTTGTGCATGAGAAATTAGAACTTCCGTTATGTATCGATGCCCAGTCAGTGAGCCGTTTTCAATGAAGACTAACTCTGTACGATCCATTGAATTTATTCCTGCCCAAAACATAACAGAGCCCCCACCATAAGGTGTGATTTCTTCGAAACATGCCTCTGCAAAGCGTTCTCCTTGTCTTCTTAGCACTCGCCGACGTCGATCTTTACCGAACAGAGATATCCTGGCTTCATCAGATAACAAAACCCTATTCCAATCGTCTTGAGTCCATGATTCACAATTTCTAGCGAACCTAAGCCTGTGAACTCTGTGCTCACGGAGTAATTTGGGGCCGCGGGCCGGGCGGTGACTGCGTATATTGGCAGCGAGAAGCCTCCTCCTGACCGTCCATAGACTAATATGCACATTTCTTACTTCTTGGAGGTTGTTCTTACATACATACATACATATCATCACGCCATATCCCTTGCAGGGTAGGCAGAGAGAACAGAGTGCCAGAGAACTCTATCTCTGCATACTTCACTCGCTTCCTCAACATTCATAATTCTCTTCATACACGCTCGCCGGTTTCGGAGACTCTTGACTCCACCTTCCTTCAGTACATGACCGATCTGGTCTAGGTAGGTTAGTCTCGGTCTCCCTCGGTACCTACATCCTTCCACTTTCGCATTGTATATCTTCTTAACCAGGCGTTCGTTCGGCATTCTTTCCACATGTCCGAACCATCGGAGCATTCCCTTTCGCATCTTTACACCAATACTCTCTTTCATACCTACTCGCTCTCTTACGTCGTCGTTACGAATGCGGTCGGTCAGCCTAACTCCACAGATTTTCCGCAGAGATCGCATTTCGACCGCATTAATTTTACTATCATACTCTTTTCTGCATACCCAACTCTCGCTTCCATACAGTAATGTTGGGACAAGCACTGCGTTATGTATTGCTACACGTGCCTTCTGGCTGAGGTGGTGGCTGCCGAGAAGTTGCCCCAACGCTCCGTTCACTCTATTTCCCGCATTCACTCTTCGCTCTATATCAGTGGTGTACCTTCCATCTCGGCTAAATCCACATCCAAGATATACAAATTCATCCACTTGCTCTAGTACATCATTACCTATTGTTACTCTTACATCTGTTCTGGTTTTATCTCTTTCAAAGACCATTATTTTGGTTTTGCTCACATTCACGCGTAGACCCCTTTTCTTACAATCTTCTGTCATTGTGTCGACTAGGGTCTGCAGGTCAGTCGCTGACTGTGCCAGCAGGACTGCATCATCTGCATAAAGCAGAGCAGTGACCACTGAGTCGCCCATCTGGACTCCCACATTCATATCGTTCAATCTTTGGAGACATTTATCCAGATATATGATAAACAGCCTGGCTGACAGAACGCACCCCTGCTTAACGCCGATATTGACGTCAAACCAAGGCGACATTCCATCATCCAGCCGCACACAGGCTCTACAGCCCATGTAACTGGACTGCACAGCCTGTAGCAGTTTACCGTTAATACCATACTCCGGTAAAATGTCCCAAAGTTCCTTTCGTACAACCGTGTCAAATGCTCTCTCCAGATCCACAAAACTGCAGAAAACCCTCTGACCTAGAGCCAGATGCTTCTCCACAATGTTGCGCAGAGAGAACACTTGATCCATGCATCCCCTTCCACTCCTGAAACCTCCTTGTGTCTCACACAGTAAACCATCGGACACCATCCTCATTCTCCTTTCAATAATTTTTCCATACACTTTTGCTGCCAAACTGGTCAAGCTTATGGCTCTGTAATTTGCGCAGTCATAACGTGAACCCTTGTTTTTAAACAAAGGCACGATGACTGCGCTATTCCAGTCCCTGGGAACCATTCCCGAGCTCCAACATAAATTGAGGAGCAACAGGAACGCCTCCCAGACACAAGAGCCACCGAGCTTGATCATCTCGGCAGACACCATATCAATGCCCGCTGCCTTACCATTTTTCAAACTTCTTATCGCCCATTCAACTTCATCCATACTGATGCCATCGGAGGACGCCGTTGTCGAATGTTGATCTACTAAACCACATCCAACACCGGCGCCAACCGTAGCATCCGCATACATATCGCCAAAATATTCACTCCATCGGCTTAACACGTCTTGTGTTTGTGTAAGAATGTCTCCACCTTTAGACCTTATTTTATTCATTCTGAAGGCTGACCAACCACCCCGAGACTTCTTCACCTCCCTCCAAAAGAGTTTGGTGTTACCCTCGAAGTTTTTAGTCAGCCTATCTTCTGCACTCATACTTGCTCTATCACGTTTCTCTTTCACTAAGGCCTTGGTGTCATTCTTACATTGCCGATATATTTCTTTCTTCTGTTCAGTCATACTGTCATTCAGATTCAAAGAAGAGACATAGTCCAGCCACGCTTTCTTCTTTTGCTCTACGGAAGCTGCCACTTCCGCATCCCACCATTCATCACCATTTGTTTTTCTATGCTTCTTTGAACTTCCACATACTTCTTTCGCTGTATCTACCATACTCTCTTTCAATACTCTCCAGCATTCTTCAATGTCCGATTGCGGCTGGCTTGCCATCGTCAGCCGTTCTCGGACACCCTCTGCATACTTTTCTCTTACACACTCTTCTTGCAACCTTTCAACCTTTATTCTTTCAAGCCCTCCGAAGTGGACACGCTCTCGCCAGTGCCTCCACTTTCTGAACAGACCACTAAATCTCGCAATAACGAGATAGTGGTCCGTGTCGACTGTGGGGCCCCTGTAGGCTCTTGCGTCCAATATTTTGCTTCGGAGGCGACTGTCTACCAAAATTAAATCTATTATGCTTTTCTGTTCATTCCTTCTCCATGTATACATATGGATGTCCTTATGTTGGAAAAATGTGTTTGACACAATAAGGTTTCTCTCCATGCATACATCCGCTATGAGCCTACCTGCGTCGTTCACTCTCTTATCACCAAATGGACCAAGTACGTCCTCATAGTCGGGACGCTTGGTCCCCACCCATCCGTTCAAATCTCCGCATACAATCACGCGTTCACTGGTTTCTGCCATATCCAGAACTTCCCTAACATTGTCCCAAAACTTCTCTAGGTCTGATGCCACCGAGGATCCTACGGGAGCATATGCTACAACCATGAATACCTTGGTGACACCTAGTTTTATACGGACCCAGAGAAGTCTGGGATCATACATTCCGTAATCCTTCACACCTGAGGCCAAGCGAGAGGACAACAGCACTCCTACCCCCATGCTGGCTCGATCGCTCTGTGGTACACCAGACCACAGAGCCATCCCGCCACCAGGAAGATCGCAGGCGTCGCTGCACCTTCGCTTGGTCTCTGTTACACAGAGCACGTCTAGCTGTTTGTCCGCCATGACGGATATCAGCTCGTGCAACTTACCTTCCACACAACCTCTTACATTCCACGTGCCCACCCGGCACTCCGTTCTCCTCGACTCGCCTAACTGGGCAAGGCGTGATGGGTGGCGGCCCCCATCGCCGCAACTGCCGATGTTCGTACCGACGGGGGCGGGTCGGTACGCGTCGCCTCCGGGGGACGCCCTAACCCGCATTGCGGTACGCATTTCGAGCCGGATTAGCAGTCTAATTAGACTGGCAGGGGACGCGAACGAGCACGCTCCGGACTATGCCCCCCAAAGGTTGTTCTTAAGATCCACATACGAAGATTTGCGATTTCTCAATGCGCGACTCACAAGAAAACGATCATCCCGTGGTTGGGTACATGGTTTTCTTCCAGAACCAGGCCTTCTCTCGACGGAACCAGTCTCCTGATATCGCTGCCAGGTCCTTTGGACTGTCGAGCGACTAACATTTAGCCTCCTAGCCACGAAACATTGGCTGCAACCCTCTTCAAGCAGCGCGATAATTTTGGTAGCTTTTACCACTTTATCTACCATTTTTGATACAGCCAAACAGCATTAAATAAAGCTTTGACAGTCAAGGATATGAAATTAATCGATAAAAATTGAATAAAAGTTATGAAAGTCGATGTTAACTTCTGGAACTTCGCGCCAAAAATGTAGGATAAAAAGGGGTTTTCTGTAAAAATGAACATCAAATGAAAAATTGAATTTAGAACGTACTTTTTTAAATACCACAGCATTTTTAAAACCGGCCAGTAACGTGTACAAACGATTGAAACCTTTTTGGTATTGTATCTTTTTAAATATGAATGAAAATCAAAACCGCCCGTTTTTTTTGCAAATGAGTTTATATATATATATATATAAATGTACCTAACATTTGAAAACATAGATAGAAATATTTATTATATTGTAACAACCATTCTAACATTTAATGTTTTGGGTCATAATAAATAGATGGCGTTAGTAAAATGACGTCATTATTTGAATCGCGGTGTTAAGATTCTCCGAAGCGTAATGACATGGCCTAATATTAAATTAGTTGTTATCGAATCAGATTAAAACAGATCGATCAGGTCATGAATGAGAAATTCAGGCGAGAGTTGCAGTCGTTAGCATCTGGTGGTTGCTCCATAATCGGAACGGCTCACTGGGACTCTCTATGATAAGAATATAGCACTGCATTCGGTGCCTACGTCATATATTAATTTATATTTTTACCTATTAAACATGTTCTTTAAGATGTTCATGTTTTTTAAAAGGACCGGACTGGGCATACTCGTTTTGGATCAGGCAAGATATAAAATGCAGATGATTGATTTGGTTCCGATCAGTAAAATTTCGTCCGGACCCGATCAGGAACGCCTGATCTGGACCCGATCAGGAATGCCTGATCTGGACCCGATAAGGTTTTCCTGATCGGGTCCAGATATATCTTCTGCGTTACATACCTTATCTGGTCCAGATCGGGCATGCCCGGTCCGGTCCTGCTAAGGAAGACGAAAAAATTTCTAGTCGGGAAGGAGCATATAAGTTATATGTACATTCATCTCAGCTCATATATGTCCCTATATTGGGCTCGAGCTTCCTCCATAATGGGTGGATAATTGCCCTACTATACCACGCTGGTCAGACGTGTTGGTATAGGGTTTTATTTCGAGTTTTTCTTCTCTCACATAGATGCTATATGCGTTTTATATCCCTTAGTTGTCTCGTACGATCACCCACGGGTAAGACAGGGGTATTTTTTTTGGCGGCGGACTATGGAGTGGTCACGCCGCGTTAAATCCATCCGGGGCGACAGAAGAATCGGCGTACGACCCCATAGACCCGCCCTACAAGTACCTCTCTACGTCGTGCGAGCGGGCCACCGGAACCCGGTCTTTGTCTTCGGTGGAAGATAGGGGGTGGTGAATTGTATTCTTACTCCGCCACTAAACGGAGTTAGTTACGTACATTATGACTTAATAAATATATAAATAACTGACTGAAAACAGGAATCATATTAAAAAATATGTTCATTAGGGTTTCTATACGTAAAGTATTTAGGCAACTTTGTCTTTATCTATTCCATGTATGCATACGATTACTTGTTTCATGTGAGGATTGAACGCACAACTAGGGTGTGGCCTATAACGGAAGTCTAGCGAGCACTTATATATTGCCTAATTTTTATTTAGCAACTTTCAGGGGGGTTCACAGTCTGCTAACCGTAAGAATATTATACTCATTCAATTAATTATGTTTCCCATTGAATTTCTATAGCTAATACTTACAATATTGGGATCCGTTTCCTTTCATCATCACTATCCGCCTATCAGAAATCCAATATTGGACATATGTCCATTGACATCAATGAAAGAGAACAATGAAATAATAACCACGATTGGGAGGTGAGCTGGAAGTACACCCGTGTGGGCGAGGTCTCTGACCGTCCAACTCAGAGATCTTCTGTGGCATCCACAGAGAGTCAGAGCCATCTGCGGTTACCGTATGCTGGCGACCGAGGCGGCATGCGCATTGGCCGGACACCCCCGTGGGACCTGGAGGCGGAGATGCTCTCCGATCTCTACGGTCGCGTATCTTTAGTACGCGACGAGGGTGGCTTCCTATCGCTCAGCGAGCTAGCCTCCGGTCCGTACTGGTAGAGTGGATGGAGTGGCGGCACGGAGTACTCTCTTTCCGGTTGGTGCAGGTCTTGTCGGGGCACAGTTGCTTTGGCAAGTACCTGTACACGGTCGCAAGAAGGGAGTTGACATGGTCACACACTCGAGAGGAACCCGTGAGGGTAAAAAGCCGGGCGGGACACTGAAGACAAAGATCGAGTTTCGGTGGCTCGCTCGCTCGGCGAAGAGGGGCGCATTGTCGTGCGGGTCTAAAGAAGGTGGATTGACGGTATGCATTAGCCTGGTCTGGTCTTAGCTGGTTTAATACCTACATGAGAGTAACGGATAGCGATACATCATATTCTTAACATCACCAGACAAAGGAAACGTTTATTTTAAACATGATTTCATATTTTTGATTTATAAAAAAGAAAACACGCGGTACGTTGATTTATTTTTCATTCGTTTTTGGAATATAAAAGACACAAAATGAGTGAGATGTAAAGAAATAACTGCCAGTAAAGAAATAAAGATGTGTAATATAATATGAATATAATCCGCACTGTCACTGTAGCTTGAGTCCATCAGAATGAAAGCCTCAGCCTGACTTGACATCATATTAATCGTTTTGGTATATACATACTATTGAATGATGGAGTACAGTTTCTCGATAAACAGCACTAACGATTATAAACAGCAGTGACGAAATTTGTTTCTGTCTGTATGGTATCTTTTGATACAGAGCATTTCATAGTATCGCAGCTTATTAAAAAAAAACTAAAGACTTGATAGTTTGGTTGTAGTTGAAGGAGACGCGGTAACCGGTTCTAGTTCATATATAGACATCTTTTTATTTTATAGATGGTCATGATTTGGTTTCAGAATCAATAATTAGTTAATGCAAAAAATGTGTGCCCATTTAATGGCTGCTAGTAAGTAAATCGATCACAAGATATCAAAACGCAATTTCAATAAATATTTAACTTTTCTACGAAGCACTTGTTCTAAAAACAAAATGCGAAAAAATAACCTTTGAAGCAATACATAAAAGTCACTTTAGTTCGATTAACAACTAAAGATTGTAATTAAAATAACATTGTTATAAAAAAATGTTTTGGTTTAATTATACATTAATTACATTTGATTCGTCTAGATTATAATAAACACATTTTAGTCAATCAAATTATTTTAAATGTAAATTTTAGTAACGAAACAACTATCGTCAATAACAAATCAATTGAAAGTAAAGATCTTTATACAGACAGACAAGCTATAAACGAGTTGCCAATAGTTCCAATAACGTGAATTGTTCACGAGGAAGTTCAGAACCGGTTCTGCAACTCAACCGACGGAGTGTCGCCAGCAATACACACATGCTATTTAATAAAATACCCCCTTCAACTGACACTCTACAACTAGGAAGTATTGATACTGGTATGACGCGATTATTGCACCGTTTATTATAAGTTATCGTTCATACCAGAAACTTCTCGGCGCCTTTGTATTATTTTTGTAACAGCAAATAAACGAGTTTGTAGGTATAATGATAATATAAACGAATAAATACATAAATTAATGTAAATAGATAAACAATATTGAGATACTTTTAAATATAAATAAGACCAATCGCTTCTCGTTGAATTTAAATGATAATAATCACGAAATTTTGTACACAAATACTTCAATTAGTGTTCTTGTACAAAAATGTCGAGGAAGGTGCTTAAAACAGCGTATTCTGGCCGTCCCAAACACCTAATCGCCATTCAAAAGGCTCGACTCGAATAATAACAGCATGCATTAATTTGAATAATGAACAATGTTACCCTCACAACCGGTTTGACCACGCGATCGGACTGCGCCAAGCCTGCGTGTTATTTTACGACCGGGGGATGCTGGCCTATAAACGCGCTGAACAAGCTTCGCGCGCGGGCCCCCCCCCTCACCGAGACCCTCCAGCCCGACTTCCTTCGTAGGGTGGTCGAGGAGCTGTTTCCACGGCAGTCGGAACACACGCCCCCGGTCATGGCTCCGCCAGATCAGGACCGGGAGGCCGACGACGACGAGAGTGTTCCGCCCGTGACGGAGTCGGAAGTGGGGGCGGCCGTGGCGAAGATTCGTTCCGCCACCACGGCCCCCGGCCCGGACGGAATTCCAGTCCGGGTGCTGACGTCGCTCCTCGAGCACTTCGAGCCTCGCCTCAGGCAGCTGTTCAACGCCTGTCTGACGTCTGGACGGTTCCCTGAGTGCTGGAAGGAAGGGAGGTTGGTTCTCCTGCCAAAGCCGGGCGGTCCCCGGATTTGCCGTCGGCCTACAGGCCCATCGTGCTCCTCGACGATGTGGGTAAGCTGCTGGAGCGTGTGCTCGCTGCCCGCATCGTCCGACACCTGGAGGAGGTGGGGCCCGATCTGTCGGACGCTCAGTATGGGTTTCGGAGGGGGCGTTCGACCATCGGGGCCCTATTACGCCTGAGGCAGGCGGCCGCGGAGGCCGTCGCCGGGAAAGGAGTGCTGTTGGCGGTGTCGTTGGACATCGCCAACGCATTCAATAGTCTGCCATTCGGCTGCATCAGGGAGGCGCTCCGGTTCCATGGAGTGCCCCTGTACCTCAGGCGGCTGGTGGCAGACTATTTGGAGGGCCGCAGTATCCCCTGCGCGGGTCCCGCAGGGGACATTGTGCGGACGCCCATGTCGTGCGGCGTTCCACAGGGGTCGGTTCTGGGGCCGACTCTGTGGGACATCGGGTACGACTGGGCGTTGAGAGGGAGTCTCCCCCCCGGGCTGAGCTTGGTGTGCTACGCTGACGACACGCTCGTCACAGCCCGGGGCAGGACACTCGAAGAGGCGGCGAGCCTGGCCACTCTCGGCACCGAGGAGATGGTCAGGCGGATCGAGGCGCTGGGGCTCAGGGTGGCCCTAAACAAGACGGAGGCCCTACTTTTCCATGGGCCCCGTGTGAGGCTGCCCATCGGCGCCTCGATAGTGGTAAACTCCATCCACATCAGCATCCAGGCCCATATGAGGTACTTGGGTCTGGTGCTCGACGGGCGATGGTGGTTCCGGGAGCATTTCCGACAGATTGCTCCCCGGCTTGTCGGCGCGGCGTCCGCCCTTTCTCGACTCATGCCGAATGTGGGCGGACCCAGTTTTGAGGCCCGACGGCTGTATGCGGGGGTCATCCGCTCGATGGCCATGTACGGCGCACCCGTGTGGGCGAGGGCTCTGAACGCCCAGCTCAGGGCGGTTCTGTGGAGGCCACAGAGAGCCATGGCGGTCAGAGCCATTCGTGGGTACCGCACGGTGTCGACAGAGGCGGCGTGCCTGTTGGCCGGGACACCCCCGTGGGACCTAGAGGCGGAGATGCTCTCCGACCTCTACCGGCGGGTTATCACAGCGCGCGAGGAAGGTGGCTCCCCATCGTTGAGCGAGATAGCCACCTGGCGCGTGGATGCCCGCCGAGACGTCATCGCCCGTTGGGCTACGTGGCTGGAGAGGCCTAGGCACGGTGTGGAGACCGTTGAGGCCCTCCGGCCCGTATTGATAGAGTGGATGGAGCGGCGGCACGGAGTCCTCACCTTTCGGCTGGTGCAGGTATTGACGGGGCACGGGTGTTTCGGGTTGTACCTGCACAGGGTCGTGTATAGGGAGTGGACTCCGGCCTGCCACCACTGCAGGAGTGACGAGGACACGGCGCAACACACGCTGGAGGTGTGTCCGGGATGGGAGCGGCAGCGCCGTGACCTCGTCGCTGTCATCGGTGCCGACCTGACGCTGCCGGCCGTCGCGAGAGCGATGGTCGACAGCATCAGGAACTGGGACGCGGTCGCCGCCTTCTGCGAGGCTGTCATCTCGCAGAAGGAAGCGGCGGAACGGGCAAGGGAGGATTCCCGCGCCCCGGGCCGCCGCCAGCGGCCGGGGCGGCGCAGGCGCGAATACCTGCGCCTGATGCCGCCCTAACCGAGGCTTCGGGTGATCGGACCGGGGAATTGTCCGGTCACCCGACGTGAGGCCACCGCGTGAGGGCGACGCCCCGACGGCGAAATCTGTCGGGGCGTCGACGAGAGGAACCCGCGAGGGTGAACCGCCGGGCGGGCCACCGAAGTTAAAAATCGGGTCCCGGTGACCCGCTCGCACGGCGAAGAGAGAGGAGTTTTTACGGTGGGTCTATGGGGTCACGCGCCGCCTTTTCCGTCACCCCGGACCGATTTGGCGGGGCGAGACTAATCCATAGTCCACCAAAAAAAAAAAAAAAAAAAAAAATGCTGGCCTATAAACGTGAGCACTAAGACTTTACGTTTTCTTAAATTGGAATTTAAAAGAACCGCAAATTTAAATTTACTTTAACTATTTAAAGTGTGGCTCGAAACAATATTCATATAAAGTATAAAAGAAGTGATTTATCAAAATGTATAGTTTGAGATTTTAAGCTATGTAATTTAAAAACAAAAGGAACTAGAAAATATATTCCTGCAGGGTTTGGATGAGAACAAAGCACGCAGTCGCCAAGTTATGTTTTTTAGGTACAATCCGAAGTAGGTCTGCCATTTAAACTGCCACATAAATCTCGACTGTGTGGACGGAAACAATGAGAGTAGCCGTCTCTGTTTTGTTTTTTTTTTTTCACCAACGAAATAGTTGACTAGCGGGATATTACATAAGATCGTTTGGTATTTCGATACCACTTATAGCGTTCGAATGACTGCCATCGACTAGTTTTGTGCGTGTTTGAAATAAATCCAAACTGGTATTGCCTATTAGTGCTCGATCAGTCTATATTCAATTCTGACACAAATTATTCGATTAGCATAATGTGGTTGGTGTTAAGATTATTACATAGACAACTGAGCCATAATATGTGCAGGAAGTCATTGAAACATACAACTATGAATGTATATGACCGATTAAGTGATCACGATATAAAAGTGTTTGAATAATATACTATAATTATATTAACTTTTATCTTTAGATTAGATATGATAGGACTGCAAAACAACTTAAATAGTTTAAGGCTTCAAACAAAGAAACAACTTATTTTTTACGTTTCTAACAGACTTATTACTAATTTTAGCTATTGAGCCTGATGTCAATACAATTTGATATACTTTATTCGATAACCAATGAAATCTAAACACTATAGTCAATTTAATTACTATCCAAAGTATATTTGCTTTTTTAGCAGTCTATGGTCCGCACTAGGCCCCACAACCCACTGCATTCCCTCCCAAGCGCCATCAGGCAGGCCACTGGTACAGAATTTTTGACATCCGTGATCAGCCCGGCGAAAACAATATATGTATGTACATATGTGCTACTGTGACTTAATCCCCTAACTCATAACATATGCTATTAATTAAATGTTTTTAAAAATAATTTCGACATTTATTGATACAGATAATATATTCTATTTTTTTTTAAACTCATTAATGTTAAAGGCCACGTATGTGACGGTTATATATATATATATATGTATATAGCTAAATCATATAATCACTATCTCATTTCCTGGAAATAGTCCGCAGCATCTTATTATAAACAAGTTAATTTTATATCCAAAATTGTACGGATTGTTTTCGCTTTCAAACAGATAAATAATATTATTACTATATAAATATTATCGTCGACACCATTAATTAATACTGTGCTTATCAACTCTAAGTGGGTTACAGTTTGGTCTGCGATAGTTGGATATTATTAATATTAATTCCTATTTCCGTTCACAATGAATGTTCGTTATTTTGTATTGTTGCGATCGATACTAACAAGTATTATTACTTATAAAGATTATACTCAATAAATATGGAAATTTATAATCACTTAATGATATTAGGAGACTTACAATGTTAATGACTTTATATATTCGACTATTGGACAATAGCTTATTCTACAATAGAGTGAAGGTTGGTCCACTCTACCACGCTGCGCTGGCTGACTCGTTTAGAATTTTAGTTCGAGGTTTTCTTCTCTTATAGTGTTGTTATCTGCTTATATCCTTACTGCTGTGTGGTAACGGCTAAGAATACTACCAACCCTTACTTTCCTCGTAGATGTCGTAAAAGACGACTAAGAGCCTTATAACGACCTAGGCCAACTTCATCTGATGCCGTTTGGTCAACAATTACATTTCCAAGGAGGGTTGACGTCTGGCAGGCGGCCGGTCATAAATCTATTGCCAATAACTTCTACAGTGTGTACTATGAAAGAAACGTACATATTGTATCGAACCCAAGTAATTGGGATAAGAGTAGGAGAATGATGATGATCTGCTTATATCCTTAAGTCGTTTTTAACTACATCCGCGGACAAGGAAAGACTTGATAAATTGTATTCTTGCTTCTTCTGATACGGCATGATATAAGAGACATATTTCGACCTATCTGTAGAATAAAGTTACATCTGCATAATCATCAGCAATTGCCCTTTTAATGTTTATCACTTACTCTTGTATTATTTGTATTATCTTAATTGTACAGTGTAGCGTGTTTTGCCTAACGAGTTATGTATTTAATTATCCAAGCTATCTGTTTCAAATTTATAGATTATGGTGTGGTCATGCTCACTGAAAAGGTCTCTGCTTGCGGTAGCTACGTGGAGCGGGTCTCTCCCTTCCCTCCAATGTGGTTGAGGGGCGTGATGGCTGCTCTAATAGTTAACTCGTGATCGGGTGCCGCTTGTGGGATCTGGTCCAGCCATTTTTCTTTCTTTTTTGTTTTATAAATATTCTTAGTTTAATTTTGTATTATATACAAAATTTTAAAAATGATTCTTTACTCGAAGGGCATATCACTGGAGCTAACATAAATTAAACATGTAACCAAACTCTTTTGTGACAAAATATAATAAAAAAAAATGACGAGCCCACTGAGTTTCTTGCCGGATCTTCTCAGTATGTGGCTGCTTTCCGATCCGGTGGTAGATTAATTAAATTTAATTATAAAAAAACAATGTAAAATTGACAATATGTAAGTGCCCCTATGGGGCTTATGCAAAATAAATGATTTGATTTGATTTGATTACTTTAGAGTAAGATATATTTAAAATTTGTCAAACACAAAATCAGCAATATCACTTTTCTTATTTTTTTTTTGTATAGGATTGATCAATTTCCTAATATTAGTTCCCCTTATACATAGATCAGTTTAGCTTTATAAATACAAGAACAACGAATTGGTATCATAATCAAATGTAACTTTGTTCTTTGTATAAGTTGATTTTTATTATAACAATTCATGATGCGAAGCGTGATTGTGGATGCTAAATCTGACATCATATGAATTTAAATTATATCGATAAATAAATTCACAAAAATATAAACGACTATCAATTATAAAAATTTTTAGCAAATAAATTACTAGGTTATCGGGTTGATTCACACACAATTTGTATGTCATACCGGAAGTTTCGTCGTCGTCTGTGTTAAAATATGGCTACTGTTAAATATTTATTAAGTTCGTTTTATTACCATTACTAGGCTCGTTTGATAGTTTATATATGTAATATAAATGAACCTCTACCTACTTGTGATTTCATTTAGCGAATTTTATAGATAAATAAATATTAAGTATAATTTAAATAATCTGTAATAATGAACTTTAAATATATTCTAACGAGTGATTTGCTAATGATTGGTTATTAAATATTGAAGAAAAACATGTACCCGATCAATTACTAATACTATTATAACATTTTATAATTAAGCTTTAATAGGCTAGGTTCACTATCGATTCAATGCAATATGATATTAATGTACGAAGTTGTTCTATAATTTATTCATCTTATAGTAGTGGTAGGTCCACGCTGTTGACAGTTCTCTATCTACAGCCGCGGGCCGGTCCGTCGGCGTAGTACCACACTCTCGCAGAAGATTGACGTTTGAGTAATGGCAATAAGCTGTTGTGCTTCGTTCGGTGAGCGAGAGAGCCGGAAGTCTAACTGGGTGGGTTTAGGATATGTATTGGTAGGTAGCGGTCTAACTATACCCCTGGTATTGCAAAGGTCCATGAGCGGCACTAGCACTTAGCATCAGGTATAATAAAAAAAAAAACATTTCAGCTCGTATATATACTGCTGGTCTCGCGTATACTCCACTATTGAAAGGAAGTTAACCTAATATAATACGCTGGTCAGTGTCGACATAGGTTTTATTTCGAGTTTTCCTTCTTTTACATAGATGTTAAAAGCATATTATATTCTTTAATCATATTTTACAATACACGCTTGCGGAGAACTGCGCATACGGAAAATAATATCACATGATTGTTAATGAATTTATTCCATTATATATTAGTTTATTGATGTCTCACTGTTAGATTCCGAACTCTACTGTGGGTATAATAATGCTATAATCACCACGCTTAGCAGACGAGTTGGCAAGTACAGTTTGATGATATAAATTCTCCAAAAGATTATTGGTGCCCATTCTTCTAGCGATGGCTCATCCAGTTTCTCCTTGCTAATAATTATTTTTTTAACCCGTCACCACATGGTCACTGAAGACAAAGATCGGATTCCGTTGGCCGGCTCGCACGGCGAAGAGAGGCGCATTGCAAGGTGGACCTATGGAGTCGTGCGCCGTCTCTTCCGTCACCCCGGACCGATTTGGCGGGACGTGACCACATCATAGCCCACTGCAAAAAGGAAAAAATCCCGTCACCACATGGATTATTTATTTCATTGGTCGTATTTCAAAAACATCTCTTTGTAAAATAGTTACCAGTCGTAGTCTGACATTTTTATTACAGTTCTAAATTACTTACAAAGATAAATAAGTTACTAATGCGTTTACAAATAAGCATACAATTTACAGACAACTTAATTTCTGTCATTACGGTATCTTTGAAACAATATCTATACTTATCCGTTAACTACTGCGTAGTTATATATTCCTATATGTTTTTTTTAATACGGTTTTAGATACTATAATTGGAAGACTTTGAAATGATTATAATAAGTGAAGAATTTCCATAAAATAGTCATCATTATTCCCTGCTCTTGTCTCAATATATATATATATATATTGGGTTAATATGTCTCATTTTTACGTCTTCTATAAGATCTCACTAACAAGCACGAACCCTTTCTAAATATAAGAGCGAAAATGGCTTATTGTGCAATGCGGATCAGACGGGTTGGCTTTTTCCATTACTTATGGTGGCAAACGAGCAAGCAGTGCACCTGATGGTAAGTGTTACTGCCGCTCATGGACCTCTGCAATAACAAGGCTACAGTCAGGCAGAAGCGTAGGCAGAAGCCTACTAATCAAAAACAACCCACAAATTTAGGCACGTTGCCAATGCTCAGACGTCGATTTTCTGTGAGGGTATGGCACCACCCCAAATGGATCGGCCAGCGGCTGTAGACAGAATCGGTTAAGTGTGGCCCTATCACTATTAAATGACATATTTCAAATTCTCCTCTAGCAATGATGTTACCTGTTACATACATACATATCATCACGCCATATCCTTTGCAGGGTAGGCAGAGAGAACAGAGTGCCAGAGAACTCTATCCTTGCACATTTCACTCGCTTCCTCAACATTCATAATTCTCTTCATACACGCTCGCCGGTTTCGGAGACTTTTGATTCCACTTTCCTTCAGTACGTCACCAATCTGGTCTAGGTAGGTGAGTTTCGGTCTCCTCCGGTACCTACATCCTTCCACTTTCGCATTGTATATCTTCTTAACCAGACGTTCGTTCGGCATTCTTTCCACATGTCCGAACCATCGGAGCATTCCCTTTCGCATCTTTACACCAATACTCTATTTCATACCTACTCGCTCTCTTACGTCGTCGTTGCGAATGCGGTCGGTCAACCTAACTCCACAGATTTTCCGTAGAGATTGCATTTCGAGCGCATTAATTTTAATGTTACCTGTTTATGATGTTTAATAGTCATTTATCATAACCACGTTAAAGGACAAACTATTGTCATAGTATATTCTTACTCAATCATTAACTGCTTTAACGATTCAACTTTTTCTGGCAATATTATCAGTGATTAAAAGGCGAAATTTACACATTTCGCTTTCTAGGGTGTAAACTTAGAAGACTTGGAAGACAAGAAATTACATTTCTAGACTCTTCTACAGCTCTTAAGCGAATCATATGTACTGTTAGGATTGATATAATTTGTAACCATTACCACAATGCTAAAATATTTCCTTAACAATATTAGTAATAATAGGCAACCCCTCCAGCCTATCAATATTCACTACTGGATACTGGTATAGTATCATAATTTCGAGGCTTGGTAGGCAGTTAGGTGATCACATTTGATGTAATATGTTTCCCAGGAATGTGCTGCTGCCCACTTTTCTGAACATCCTTCAGCCCACTTTACCTTTCTCAGAAGATAATTAAATATGTAATCATAATTGTATTCTTAATCCGTCAGCACACGGGGTATAGATAGTGCATCATCATCATCTTGGCTTATATACGTCCTAATTGAGGTTTGAATCTGAAGAGATTCAAGCTTCTTATTTTGGAAGCAAAATAAGAGGACATAAGACTTATTATACCACGCTGACGGTTGGTCAGACGCGTTGGTATGGGGTTTTTATCGAGTTTTTCTTCTCTTGCAAATTCCTTTGGTCGTCTTATACGCTAGCCACGGGGAAGAAACGGGGTGGTGAATTGTATTCTAAGTCTGTCACCACACAAACTATATAGATAGATATTTGAATCTTATACGTATGGTAGAAATTTAAATACTATAGCTTCTAGTCTAAATACGATATTTATGTTTATGATGGATTACCAATTAAATACAAATAAAGAAAGATTGAAATTTAGCTTAAAATTTATTAAAATCATATCACAAGATAAAAACAGGTAATTTTTACTGGGGTCATTCAGCCATTCTACCTTATTATCTCTTTAATCTTTTAAAAATCAAAAATATTAGACAGTTATTTTTGTTTTAATTGTTATTTTAAACTATTTCTTGATTCTTCTCTCTGTATTTTTAGATTGTTGATGATAATAATTGATCGAGATACGTTCATAGTTGTAAACGAATGCTGTTTCATAATACCAAGACCAATTGTTTACATGCCCTACGAAAGAAAGGGAAAATAGTTGTCAATCTTAACTGACCATGACAAGCTTGTTTAATTAAATTCACATTGCTTTCTATCACCGTCCATATTTCAATACAAACGAAGAATTTGTCTATACATTTTAACTGAATGATTAGTTATTTATCCAGATATTCATTTATTATATTGACCACCCAAATGTGACCGGTAGGCTCGTTGGTATCAGTTATCTTACTGATAAGCAAGACTGTTGCATCAGAGGCTTTTAGTAATCTTCTTTATTGATATTATATTTCTAAGAATTAGCATCTAAATATATTAATTTCAAGAATGCTTTATATATTAGCATAATGATTGTATTATATTATATATTTACTAATTTAAGAGGCAATCTAATATTATTAAAACAAAAGCAGGTTTCTTTCAAGCTAATGTGTGATGAAGAGGTATTTTCTTTAATAAACAATATAAATGTTAAGCTGTGTGGTAGTGGCTACGAATACTACCAACCCTTATTCTGCTCGCGGATATCGTAAAAGACGACCAAGAGCCTTATAACGACCTGGGCCAACTCCATCTGATGCCGTTTGGTTCACAATTACATTCCCGAGGAGGGTTGACGTCTGGCAGGCGGCCGGTCATAAAACTATTGCCAATAACTTTTACAATATGTACTATGAAAGAAGAGTACATATTGTATCGACCCCAAGTAATTGGGATAAGAGTAAGAGAATGATGAATGAACGATATAAGTGTTTTAAAAATTTAGTGTAAATAAATATAAGTCCATCCATCTACTAGTATATTGGATTCTCTATAAAGAGCTGGACCATTCAGTAATCGTTATAATTTACATATAATGGGATGGTGTTATAAATATTTCACCCAATTTTTATGACTTCTACGGATAACTACATATTTTTTATATATTTTTTTATTGCTTATATATAGGTGGCAAACGAGTAAACAACATATCTGATAATAAGTATTACTACCACTCATGGACCATTATAATACCAGAGGTGTGGCTAGGCCACTGTCTACCAACCAAAACCCACCCAGAAAGTTGTGCTTCCGGCTCTCGCGCTCACCGAATGAAACGCAACTGTATATTGCTACTACTCAGACGCCGATTTTCTCGAAGAGTGTGGTATTTACTCAGCCGGACTGGCCTGCCGCTGTAGAAAGAAAACTGGAAACTGTTTGCAGTGGTAGCACTACAAAACATTACATCGTATTCTTAAGCTGATAATCATTACAAAGAGCACAGTATACGAATTTAATTAAAGAAATAAAGGTCTTAGTTTTTATATAAAACTAAATGCTTCCTTACTCCGATCCGATCATTCATCATCATCATTACAGCCCATATGTGTCCCACTGTTGGGCTCGGGCCTCCACCATAATTGAAGAGTAATTGATCTACTATACCATGCTGGTCAGACGTGTTGGTATAGGGTTTTGTTTCGAGTTTTCCTTCTCTCGCATAGAGGTTATATGCGTTTCATATCCCTTAGTCGTCTCGTACGATCACCAACGGGTAAGATATGGGGTGGTGAATTGTATTCTTACTCCGTCACCTCACGGAATACTGCTTAGAAACAGCTATTGATAGTTTTATATCTTTTATTCTAAATAAATTGACTCACGACGAGTATAAATGACGTGCTATTAATTTAAAAGAATGGAATCATTCTATAAGTTTCAATGTCTAATATAATACTATTTTTAACAGTAGGTAATCATTGCCATAAGGTCACAATACGACATTATAAATGGAGTTCGATTTAAAATTGTACTTTATCATTAAAGTTAATAAATAACACAAATATATGGCGTGAGCAGAGACGTGGAGTGAGGCGAGGCCAGAGTGATATGCGCTTATCATGGCTCGTCGACCCCACTATGCATGGCTGATAGTAACGTACTAAACAAGCATTACTCGATTTAATATGCACTACGCCCATGTGCTCATGTGTTTAAATAATTTTATTGATCTATCTAGATTTTTATGAATTGACGAAACTACAGAATTAATATTTGTATCATTGAAAACTAAATACATACCTATAATAATTAATATTTAATACATATTCAAATCAAAGGCCACAGTGCTCGACGAGCAGATAACCGTTGGGGAAGAAAGATTCTCGAGTGGCAACCACGAATCGGAAGACGCAGCGTAGAACGAACCCCACTAGGTGGACTGACGACATCATGAAGGTCGCAGAAAACTGTTGGATGAAGGTGGCACAGCACCGTTATGAATGGCATTCTCGTGGGGAGGCCTATGTCCAAGTGTGGACGTTTACGGGCTGATGGATGGATGGATGAACATATTCAAACGTCATAGATAGCAAATTCTACTACTCATACCGAGACTCGATTTGGAGTCGCACATAGAATCAGTGTAGCATAGCATAGCATTACTAAATCGGCTTTATATGTACATTAATGAACTATATTGATAATTACATATTTTCATATTTCTATTTATGTATATTCGTGAAAAACCTGTCAGAGACAGTGCGTCTGCAATTTATCGTACGTTATTTAATGCATGCAGTTTTATTCCATTGATTTGTATTGATGAAATGGTGATTTTATTGCCCAATCTGATTCTTTTTATTTGTTGTTAATTTAAATAGTCTTCTAAGTATATTTTTCTAATCAAATATCTCTTTTGATACTTTATTCTAATATTACTAAATTGGAAACTAAATTAAATTACATAAAATATAAATATTATAACTATTTAAAACTATATAACTTGCCATTTAATTTTAATAAAACTAAACATTTAATTTTAACTCAAAAACCAGAAAGTGGCTTACAGAAAGAGACACTTGTTTGATACGAAATGAATTTATGTCGTATGTTATAATATAAATACATTAAATTCTTTCACTATTGGTTCAGTTATTTGACGAGTAAACAGAGTTTTGCGTTATATTTCAAGATAGCATGTATCTAGTCATCTCTTATTCGTGAAATCTTTATATTAATTGACCTATTGCAAGTATATTCTTATTTTATGGTATTTAATGTAATGTTTATAACTATTAGTGAGAGAGAGAGAGAAAGAAAGGCTTAGATGACAGACTATTAAACAGCCGATCTGATGTTTAATGGTATTGTTCATGGAGTTAAACAATGCCAGGGGTAACGACAAGTCGCTGTCTTAACTGTGGGTTTGGGGAAAATGGAATGAGAAGGTGAATTGATCCGGCTTTCTCGGTCACTAAACGAAGTGCAATAGCAAATTTCTATTATTTAAACATCGAATTTCTTTGGTAGTCTGATACTATTCTGGATGAGACCTCCATTTATATATTTTTTCTGCAGACAAAACATCGTCAGCAGCGACGTTAAAGACACAATAACAACATATCTAATACGATCGTTAATCTCCAGCTTACGTACCTAATCCTATTATCACATATCACTTTAGATACGTTATTAATATCATAGCTATTAACTATAACGTCATTGTTATTTAGAAAAATATAATGTCCAAATGCTGTAATCAGTATATTTAAAGGGTAATTGTATGTCGTAAGGCAATTATATATTTCAGCAAAGATAGACTAATCGGTCACATCAGCTAAACTGTTTGGCGGCGTCAACGACCTCACTGTCAACATTAAAACAATAACTTTGTTATGTAGATCTAGCTTAAGATTATTGTGACGCAAATACAAATAAATTATATTATTATAAGTATCTATTCAGTCACAAAATATATTTATTTGTTTTGTTATACATTGTAGTCAGCGACTAAACTTCTATTATATTGATATTACATTAGAAACTTAAAATTAATGTAAAAAAGAAATAAATAAAAATAAAATTATATGATTGACACTTACGCTATTCAGAAAATTTGCATTGAATTATCTGTACGTCTAATTTCCTTCTTCAGATTATATCCATCCATCGAATAGACTATCAACGACCAGTACTATACTGTTGGATATAGACCAGCAAAGGAATTTTTTTTTATTGCTTTTGGTGACAAACGAGCAGACAGCACACCTGATGGTAAGTGTCACTGCCGCCCAAGGACCCTTGCCAATGGTATAGCTAGGCCGCTGCCTGCCAATACAAACACCGACCCCACCCCAGTTGGGCTTCCGGCTCTCTTGCTCACCGAACGAAGCGCAATAGCACATTGCCATTACTCAGATGTCGATCTTCTGCGAGAGTGTGGTACTACCCCGGACGGACCGGCCCGCGGCTGTAGACAGAGAATTGTCCACAGCGTGGTCCTACCATAATTGATATAAACGTTATTCTTGACAGGCGAATTAGGAATTAGAGTTTTTGTTATAAGTTCCCTAAGAGTGCTATTATTCGCTTGGTGATCCCTCAGTTGATTTTTACGGACTCCCACGGTAACGAATTTCACACAATTTTGAGATCATTTTTGTTTTGAAACGTTAGATATACCATCTTGCAACATATCATCGTTACGTTAGCAAATTGTTTTATTCTCTGCATCTTTATTGCAGATTTTTTTATCTACTTATAAGTATATATATATAGCTTTAAGTGTTAATTTTTAGATTAAATTTCGACACTGTAAATCGCCAGCTGAAAAGTAGGTAAATTTATACAAACATATTACTGTTTTGGTCACTTATTACAAGACATTATTTAAATTGTTATTAAACAAAAACTTATTAACCCTACCACTAGATCGGACCGAGACCAAGCCGAGAAAGATCCGGCAAGAAAATTCAAACAGTATTATTTATTTGCCGTATGGTGACGGAGTAAGAATACAATTCACCACCCCCTATCTTACCCGTGGATGATCGTAAGAGACGACTAAGGGATATAAAACGCATATAACATCTATGCAAGAGATGAAAATCTCGAAACTAAACCCTATGCCAACACGTCTGACCAGCGTGGTGTAGTAGGTCAATTTCCCTCCTATTATGGAGGAGGCTCGAGCCCAATAGTGGGATATACATGAGCTGAGATGATGATGATGATGATTCAATAAAAGTTTAATAATAGTTTTAATTCAAGCACGAATATGAATTAATTAAAAATTAATAATTCGGTTGACTTATTAATTTTTACTTAATTGAATGAGCATGTTTGATTTAAAAACGTGGATAAGCAAGGAATGAAATAAAATATTTAAAAAAAATATATATTTTTTGTTCAGTTAGTCAATAAGTGTTCACGGTAGCTTTTTGTTTAGTATTACGTATATTTGTTTTTATATATCACAATTTGGCAAATCATTCATCAGTATAGTAAGCGGCAATCCATCTTATTATTTATATATAAGAAAACTAACAAAAAGCCTGTGTATATGAGGCCATCGACTTCGCGAGTACAGATGTAACGTTGTCGAGTCTACAATTAGAGGCCAATTGACCTCAGCCAGACTGAGACAATATGGCTACTATATCATGTGACACCCATGACCTTGGCACAAACCATCGTGAGTTATCGTGATCATAACATAATCTTCACGTGTAAATAAGTAAGAAAGAATGTTATTTCTAACAAATTAACTACGTGTAAAATTAATAAACTAAATTTATTATCAATAAATTTAATTAAATAATTATCAATAAATTAATATTATTACTTAAATCTAGACAAAAAAGGTATAATTTACAAGGCATTTTTCATGTTTAATTTTTCATTAACTTAATAGATTTTATACTGTATTAATAGAGAAACATAAATATGTACCCTCTCGCAACTTATAATATTAACACAAATTCTTATGAATAAACTTTCGTACTGAAATAAATCAAAAAGTAAAGCAACTTGAAGACGTAAGATATAATATGATTCGAAATTTGCATGTCCTAAAATAGTTCACTATGGTGTAAGTGGCAGCACGGTTGGGCCGGATTCCCAATAGGTGCGGGTTCGAACCCCGCTTGTGACATCATTTTTCGTTTCGTATCGGGTATTTATAAATAAATCAAAAAGTTTCAAAATCGGCCTAGGCGTTTCCAAAATAACGTGACAAGAAACGCACAAAGAGCTTTTTTACTTCAGATCCATTTGCCGTCAGTACAAAGCTGGTAAAAATAGTCTCTAAATACTTAAAAAAAATCAATACACAATTTTACTGGTGTATTTAGTATGCTTTTATAACTTTACTTAATCAGGTAAGTAACAGTATAATAAAACTTCGCAAATTGATTTTAGCTTACTTTTAATCATACCTGTAACTAGTCTTGTATGCGCCCTGTGGGTTCCTGTTCCTGAATCCTTTTTATAGGGCCAACCATGATTCAGTTTCAAAGTTTAATAATTTCTGCACCATTACAGCGCCCTGTATCTGGACACCGCGGGTACTGTCCTATTTATGGTGCCGCTTCTTATAGTCGTATCCATATGAAACTTGGCAAGTATTTGTAATACAGATGATAATAAATTAGGAATCTGGATCCAAAGATGAAACTATAAAAAAAAGTAAAACTCTTTAATGTTTTTTTTCTTTATAGCTTATGGTGGCAAACGAGCAGACAGCGCACCTGATGGTAAGTGTCACTGCTGCCCATGGACATTTGCAATACCAAGGGTATAGCTAGGCCGCTGCCTACCAATACAAATCCCAAACCCACCCCAGTTGGGCTTCCAGCTCTCTCGCTCACCAAAAGAAGCGCAATAGCACATTGCCATTACTACATGTCGATCTTCTGCGAGAGTGTGGTACTACCCCGGACGGACCTGCCCGCAGTTGTAGTCGGAGAACTGTCGACAGCGTGGTCTACCACTATTAAATAATGGCTGTTGTAAAAAGAAAGTTTTCTGTGTAATTTCAATTACACTTTTAATTCATTTAAATAAAGTCTACACTTCTTCATTGCATATTATATGAAAAGAAATGACTTTATAATAACAGTCATCGTATAAAATGCATATTAAATTTCGCGGGTGTTTTATGACTTGTGTACTATCTAAAAGCGTAAGACAAGATGGCGAGGAGAGAGATATATCGCAAATTTAAGTCGCTATTATTTTATGTATTAGGCCTGTTGAAATTGTAAGTCTGGATGCAGCTACTATATTTCACTCAATTATTGTATGACGAGCAATAAACTGTTTGTATTGGTGTGACTCCTTGCGCTACACTTTTGTGCAATGTGTTTTGTCATGTTATACGACATTATTATACACAAAATTATCAAAATATAGATTTATTTTAAATGCTATATTTATCTGTATTTTTAATCGAAATAAAATTCAACACTAACTCGTCTAACCAGAGTAGTATATTAGATCCACTTCCTTCCTATTTTGGAGGAGGCTCGAGCCCAATAGTGGGTCATAGATGAGCTGAGAAAATGATGAACTTATCGTATTCTTCATATTATGCTAATTAGCAGTGCGTAATGGATAAAAGTAGCTAAAAATATATAATAATAATTAATATAGAATACAAGTTATTACCACCTGTTCTTTAAACGTGAGAGTCATAAAACTGCCTAACTGGGGTCCCAGAAGCACCAGGAAAATAGGCAACATCACTATCCTGGTAAACTCAGGTAAGACTAGTCGCGGTCACTAATGCACTTGTCAAGCGTGGCGATTGTAGCATAAACACCCATTACTTAGAAAGGTCTTTCTCCAATAGTAGACTTAGATAGTATTTGTAGATAAATATGTAATTGTAAAATATCCTATGTTTTACGTGTTGTGACGAAATAAGAATACACCATATCCCCCCCCCCCCCCCCTCTTGTTTTAGGGCGCGATTAAAGACGAATGAGATATACGACATGCAGCTAACATCTATGCAAGAGAAAGAAAACTTACAATAAAACCCTTTACCAAACCGTCTATCTAGCGTGCTTATAGTATATCAATTTTCCTCTCATTATCCTAGAGGTTCGAGCTCAGCAGTAAGTTCGAGAATCCACAACAATGAGATGGCGTCGAGAGCTAATATAAGGTTGGAAATATTTTATTTTATCCAGCCTAATTTATATGTATCCATGTGTCCCTTTTTATGAAGTATATTAAAGATTTGATTACTGCCATATTACAATACACTTTTTGTAGGAATAGATAATAAAATTCTTGGTTATTAAATCGGATTCACAGATTTTGTTGCGGAACGCATTTACTATAATACTTTATAATATCTACCAAGCCTGTGAATAGCTTATCCATGTGTGTGTAAGTTATGTATTATTACTATTATTGCTTTCACTATGACTTAGATAATGTTGTTGTAATTGGCCAATGTATGTCTGTGCATAACTGATCGTATTATAATTTCATGCATGGCGATTACAGTACATTACAAGATTTAAAATTCCCTATAGTACAATGAACAAAACGAATTGTAACCGTTTTCACCGATGACATATAAATTTTAGTAACTCGTAATGATCTTTTTTTTTAATAAAAATATAATTTCTAAGATTATTGCATTTAAAAAAAAAGCCAACTCTTCGACTTAACGATGTTAAATCTATTAAGGCATGAAATTATTACTCCAAAAACAAAAAAACTGAATCAAGATTTACAATCACATTCTTTATAAAACGTATATGGAAATTATCTCTCATCTATTTAAATAATGAACAGCTTAAAGAAACTGTATTTTATTTCATCAAATAAACAGAAAAGAGGACTAATTATATGTATTTACAAAATTTACAATCTCACTAAGTTACAGCTGATTCGCCTTAAATCCATCGAGAGTATATTTCTCTTAAGATTCGAACCAAAATCAAAATCAATGATGAATACAATTAAGAATATAAAAAAAGAACTTAATAAGACAAATAAAATATATTCAAATTATATCCGAACTTTTTTGTAACTAATATTGTTCGTTGAAAGTACTCTTTTATAGATATATCTGCACAAGCTCAGCTATCATAACAGTGATTCGTTGAGTCAATTGATTCACTCCAGCACAATGTATTGTACTCAGTTGTCCACAGCAATGAATAACTACTTACATCGACAATACAAATTGATATTATAGCTAAACTATCCAGATTCACATTAAAATCTCTTTGTCTAGCTAATTTATTCAGATTTAAATTAAAAATCTTGAACTAACGACTGCTCGTCATGAGAAGCTAAGTTAAATAAAATAAAGGAGAGGTTAAAGGTTTGAAATATTCAGGTGTTGAGATTTGAACAAGAAATTCTCATTGAGAACCGAGGCGGCTAGAACTGCGTCATTTCGACGTGGTAATTATACGATATGTGTTATTATTTACTCGAAGAATTTTGAATTCTAAATAAAAATATCCCCTGTTAATTCTTAATTATTCAAACAACTAATGACTTTAAAATAATTTAAATTATTCCAAATTCATCATCATGATTCTCCTACTCTGATTCTTGGGGTCGATATAATATGTACTCTTCTTTCATAGTACATAGTATTGTAAAAGTTACTGGCAATAGTTTTATGACCGGCCGCCTGCCAGACGTCAATCCTCCTTGGGAATGTAATTATTGACCAAACGGCATCAGATAGAGTTGGCCCAGGTCGTTATAAGGCTCTTAGTTGTCTCTTAAGACAGCCACGAGAAAAGTAAGTGTTGGTAGTATTCGAAGCCGCTACCACACAGCGTTAAATTATTCCAAATAATGAATACGAATATTCTTGGCCTTATGAATTGAATTTAAAAATGAACTCAGCAGTGCAACTTACAATCATCATAGTCGTCAAAAATAAATTGTATTAATATTAAGGCATTCTAAGCCAAGCCAAACCAGCCAAGTATAGGATATAAGGCAAGTTGAAAGACAAGCCTCTATCCATTAATTCAAGTTATACCAGTATTGTTTTTTATGTTATTACAGCCTTATATAATAATTCATTTACGTTAAAAAAATCTTAGTCATCCTAAATTATTATTCTAATTTCTTTCCATTCTCATTTTAATGTTTCTTAGAGCATCATCGACCAAACGCAAATATGTGGTAACAGCCTTTTGAAGTTGTAAAATAGCTATGAATACCTTTATCAATCAAGGATAGTGACTTATCTGTAATTTCAGATAGATTATAAAAGACTGTTGTTAAAGAACCAAGTCGCACATGTAATTGAAGTTTAATTTTAACAAAGTACCTACTTTTAGTATCTCAGAGCTTCAATTTAAATCATTTCTGAGAAGAAATTCTATCAACCCAGACAGATGGAAGCTGATTGTTTGGCTCTTGTTTCATTGTTCCCAATCTAGTTTCATTAAACGATCAATGGCTACTGATACATTATTGTGCAATATTACTATATACTACTAGTATTATATCTATTTTGGTACTTTTGGTGTTGTATTTTGCATAGTTTAGTATATGGACTTTTTTTATTATTCAAGATATTAATGCACTAAGGTTTTTTCTTATGTTTTTAGACTAAAATCCTAGACTACACAGATTATACCCAGGCTCAGAACAGCAGCTCAAGGAATTATCTTTTTAGCGCTATAGAGTACATACATACATATATATCATCACGCCATATCCCTTGCAGGGTAGGCAGAGAGAACAGAGTGCCAGAGAACTCTATCTTTGCATACTTCACTCGCTTCCTCAACATTCATAATTCTCTTCATACACGCTATAAAGTCATACTTTAAATATCATCTATGTAGGTATTCATTATAGCTTTTAAAGTTCTCAATCTGTTCCTGTTGTTCGACAGAATACAATTTTTTCACG
Organism: Lymantria monacha; assembly: GCA_905163515.2. Classification (NCBI taxonomy): domain Eukaryota; kingdom Metazoa; phylum Arthropoda; class Insecta; order Lepidoptera; family Erebidae; genus Lymantria; species Lymantria monacha. The sequence goes on along the minus strand of LR991094.1, from coordinate 16,533,271 downwards.
GGCGGCGGGAAGCCAGTAGGCTTGCATAATCCAAAGTAATCTATGTTCCAAGTTTAGACCCAACAATATTACAATAGAAAAATAGTTTAGCAAGGCAGACTAATTTATGCTTTTTTTTTGCCCGTGGGCTACGGCAGGATCACATCACGCCCGATCCGTCCTGGGCGGCAAAAGGAACGGCGTGCGACCCCATAAACCCGCCCTACAAGTACCTCTCAACGCGGGCGGCAAGTGCGGGCGGGCTACCGGTACTCAGTCCTTATCTTCGGTGGTGGCCAGTTCGCTGGGTGACATAATGCTCGCTATGGTGGACACCCGCCAAAAGAGATTAATGAGTATCACAGCCATCAGGGCTAACTAGGGAGTTCTGGCCAATGCGCACTGCGTACGGTGCTTCAGTCGTCGTCACCATGTAGTATCCAGGAATGGCTCTCACCGGCATGGCTCTCTGTGGATAGCACAAGGGAGTCCTGAGTTGTAAAATCAGAGACCTCGCCCATACAGGTGCGCCATATAACACCATTGGGTGGATTACCCCTGCGTATAGCCGTTGACATTCAATACTGTGTGCGCCCACGTTCGGTCTAAGCCGTGAGAGGGCGGACGCTTACGACGACGACGAAGGGAGCAAGTATGTGGACATGCTCTCGAGACCACTAATGTCTGTCGAGTACTACACCTAAATACTTCATATGAGCCTTTTTTTTGGGTGGTGGGCTACGGTCGGCGCACTCCTCGCACTCTGTCCGGGGCGACAGAGGGGCGTAAGCACGCACACACATAACCCACCCGTGAACCATACTTGCGTTACACATGTACGCAAGTATGTATAACGCAATATATGCATAGTATATTTTCCAATCGTCTTTTACAACACTCACGGGTACGAAAAGGGTGATGAATTATATTCTTATTTCGTCACCACACGGAAATATTTTTATTTATAGATGTTAAAGTAAACGTGTATAACTATGGTTTATGTCAAAATTTTGATCATTCTGCTTTGAAATAGGGTAGTTTAATTTTTAATTTTATTCACGTTGATTTTGAAGATGGGCTCTCCAATATTAGATAGGCAATTTAGATATAGTGATTGAGGTATTTATAATTTTACCGTTGAGAAAAACATGGTAGGCATTAGCAAATATTTATGAATGCCATTGTATTCATGTCTAAGAAAGTTCTCATCTATACATATAATAAAAATGTAACGGATCGCTGTCTGTACATGGAAGATATATGCGAAAAAATCTTACTGGGACCTTTATCAACACTAATAGAACCCAAAACAATGATTTTTAAAATTTTTGTCTGTTTATCTGTTTGTCTGTGTGTTTGTGCACGCTAATCTCAGAAACGGCTTATCCGATTTAGACGCGATTTTTGCTAATATATTGTGGTAAGCTTCACTTAACATTTAGGCTGTATTTCATGTCAATTAGTTTATAAATAAAAAAGTTATGGCAATTTAAAAAATATTCGGAGAAAAATATCTTTATCGATTCTTTTCAAATTACGTACAAATATTCTTCAATAAAAATAAATAAACACGTGTTTCAGCATTTGTTGATTTTCACCCTCTGGGGGTGTAAATTAGGCCTAATTTAAAAAGCGCCGCAAAGCGTGTTGGACGACTCATTAAATCATTAGCACCAAGCCAATATTATTGAAGCTGGCAACTTGAAATGTTGACAGTGGTTTCTTTATATGACGTAGAGATTTACTAAGAAAGGATTTTACGAAATTATACCCCTAAGAGGGTGGAGCAGAGTGGCAAAGCTTGTATGGGGAGAGAAAAATCTTTATTGATTTTTTTCAAATTACGAGTCGAATCAAATATTCTAGGGTAATATCCGGCATTTGTCAATTTTCACCCTCTGGTTGTGTAAATTAGGCCTGTGAAACGGGTTGATTGACTCATTACCGCCAAGCCGAAACTATTAAAGCTAGAAACATAAAATGTTGAAGTTTTTATTTATGACATAGAGATTCAATATGAAAGGATTTTATAAATTCCGCCCCTAAGGGGGTGTAACAAAGCGGCAAAGTGTGTATGGGGAGAAAATTTCTTTATCGATTCTTTTCAAATTACGTACAATTCTTCAGTAAAAATAAATAAACACGTGTTTCTCTCTTCCTCTCCATCAACCCTGCACCAGTGCCGGCGAGAGAGCTCTCACAATACACATAGTAGACGCCAATAGGTTCTTGCCTAATGGTTTAAGATACAGGTTAAGTTTAGCTTCAAAAATGTTCACTTTACAACTCAAATAATAAATCATATCTAACGAGGTCGCAACTCTGCTGGTGAAACAAAACAGTCAAATAAAGGGTGGCGATAATTATATTTTTATCCCAAGGTCATCCCGTAAATAATATATTAATGGCAATATAATTTGTAGAATGAATAGAACTGTGAACCACCTTTTTCTTTAGTGACCGGCTGTGGTATATAGCCACACGCGCGCCGTACACGTACATCTACGTTGTGCGGGCGGGCCACCGCAACTGGGTATCATCTCGAGTCGAAGCCCTCATGCAGTGAACCTCAACACAGGTACTTACGCTTGCGCCGCCCAAAGCATCGACGGTCAACCTAGAGTATTTTCTCTCGGACCCACCCTATTGACTAATTCCGTTAGACAACTAACTCGCAGAAGGCGCCGACCGCATCCCAGTTTCTGACGCTGTTGATTATCGTCCTAGCGACAAACCTTCAATACCTTGCATTGCTTTTTCTATTTAACTCTGTCAGAGGTGACTTCTGCGTGGACGAAGTCGCGGGCAAAAGCTAGTCTGTTAATAAGATGCAAGGATTTACTATTCTTTAGCGTGAATTTATATTTAAAAAACCAAGTCTATGTAATAACGACTTTATTACCAAAAGAGTAAATATGCGTGTGTCACATTCGTACCCGTCACTTAATACAAGACGATTCACTTAATAAAAAGAGCCCTACCATGATATTGAAAATACCTATCTACCTTGATATTGAAAATATATATATTTTTTTTAATTTAAATTAAAACAGTTGGAAATACGTTCCTATACTTCATCATCCTCACTCTTATCTCAATTACTTGTAGTCAATACACTATATACTCTTCTTCTCTCGTACAAGTTTTGGCATAAGTTTTATGATTGGCCGCCTACCGGAAGTAAAATTTCCTTGGAAATGTTATTGTCAATATGACAACATCAGAGGGATTTGGCCTAGGTCGATGTTTAGCCATCTTTTACAACATTCACGACTAATGTAAGGGATAATAAACATAGCCGTCACAATACTTCACACTTGAACTTAAAATTAAATTGTTAATAAAATGTTTATAGAAATAACGTATATTGAATTAACACGAGTAGTTTCGAGTATCGTATATTTTAAAAATTTGAACAACTAAAGAGATTACATTTGCCCTTATGTGACAACAAGTCTTTCCTATTCCGAATAGGTACATATCTATTAACATTAATTAAGTTTATTTAAGCAGCTTGACTACTGAATTATGTTTATTTCTCAATTCCGTCTAGTGTTTATTCAATAATTACGTCCACAATAAAGACGACATTGTTTAAGCTAGCCAAGAATAGTAGTCTCCCTATATTTTCAATAGATGTATTGCATGTTTTTCATTAGAAATTTACTAACCCTATGATAATGTGTCAATTCATCACTCAACATTTAAGATATCAATTAACATTATCCTAATTTCTCATCATCACCATCATCATTACAAATCTTATAGGTATTTGGCCACCACTACCACTATTGGGTGTAAACCTTCAATTAAACCTGAAATTTTACAATATGCTAAGCTTTTTGTATGGTGACAGAGTTAGAATACAATTCGCCATCCCTTCTCTTGCTCGTAACTGTAAAAATACATCTAAGGCACGCAGTATGCACGTAAAATCTAGGCTAGAGAAGGAAATCTCCAAATAAACATCTTATACAAAGACATTTGACCAGAATAGTATAGTAGAGATAGTAGTTTAATAGTGGTAGGACCACGCTGTGGACTGTTCTCTGTCTACAGCCACGGGCCGGTCCGTCCGGGTTAGTACCACACTCTCGCAGAAGATCAACCTCCGAGTAATAGCAATGTACTATTGCGCTTCGTTCGGTGAGCGAGAGAGCCGGAAGGCTGACTGGGTGGGTTTGGGGATTGTAATGGTAGGCCTAGCTATACACTTGGTATTGCAAATGTCCATGGGCGGCAGTGACACTTAATATCAGGTGTGCTGTCTTCTCCTTTGCCACCATAAGCAATAAAAAAAATAGTAGATCAATTCACCTCCTATTGTGAAGAAGGCTAGAGTCCAGCGGACATGCGCTGAAATGATGACGATCTTCCAAGTATATATTTAGACATTCTGTAAATACAGACTAAATTCATCGTATTTATATTAATTAGCATAATTATGATATTATTTAATTATGGTCGTATGTTAATTAATGTACATTTTATTATAAGTAATTTTCTTCCAAGTATTTAAACAAAAGATACACAAAAAGTAATTTATTTTTTACATAAGTTTCTTTATGCCATGCTTCAAATAAGTGTTATGGAACCCTTTTATTTAAATAGCAATTAAGACTAAAGTAGTCTTCATGTATATTATGATTATAATCAACTAGTAAAACATATATTAATATAACTGTATAGAAGAGAAATAGAACGAGAAACAGATAAGTTATAATGATGTGTATCTTTGCATATACCTTTAGTATAATTAAGTTAAATTGCCAGCTAAGTTTTCAAATTAAAATAATTATAATAATAAAAATATCAACAATAAAATAAAAATTAAAAATATTGTGTTCATTAAGGCTCACAACAATACATAGAAACAGTACGGCATGATTTTTCAAGTGAAACGTCTTTAAAATAATAATATGGTTAATATCCAGGCTACAGCACTCGTAGCGTAACGAATTGGCCTATATAGTGTTTCTTTAATTACAGTCTCAGAGAAGTAAATAATGTGTATTTTATAGCTTTAAATATATGATCAGCTCAACTAAGGTGAAATTAATTTTATGATTGATTTGGTTAGCAATAGGTTCGCAGTTCGAACAATATCGCCGTTTTCGTCCTTGAAATTCGGTTAAAATGTCGGCTGTTATACTATAATAATCGCTTCGTTTACAGAAAATATAATTTATTTTATACAAAACTATATATTTTCATGAGATATGCTTGTTTGTCAATGGCTAACATTCAGCATGAGTAGAAAAGCTCCAAATAAAACACTATGTCCAACCGTCTGCCCAGCATGGTATATTAGATCAATTTCCCTCTCGTTGTGAAGGACCTTGGGACTTTTATGAACTGAACGAAGTCGGACAATTTCTTTTTTAATTCGGTCACGTTTGTTTAAGTTAGATGTTGCAGTTTTACTTCATCTCAGCTCATATATGTCCCACTGTTGGGCTCGAACCTCCTCCATAATAGGAGGGAAATAGACCTACTATACCACGCTGGTTAGACGTGTTTGTATAGAGTATAGTTTCGAGTTTTCCTTCTCTTGCGTAGATGTTATATGCATTTTATATCCCTTAGTCGTCTTTATATCCCTTAGTCGTCTTCGTCGGGTAAGATGAGGGGGTGGTGAATTGTATTCTTACTCCGTCACCACACGGACAGTTTTACCTTATCATTAAATATTTCTACTACTGTGAATAAGGAATATAATTGATGCACGGCTATAAATTAAAGTAAATCAAGATCCTTATAATGGTATCTTAATCTTATAGGTGACGCTTTAAGTCTTATGGATATTGTGATGCACGTCACAAAAGCACTATACCTCATTGCCAATCAACATATGTTTGTTATTCAATGGTAATACCAATGTCATTGTACCACGTTAATAATTATTGCTATGCAAGACAGCTATAAGTATTCAGTTTAAATAAGATAATAATAAAATTATACCAAAAAATGTTGTATTAACAGGCACGAAAACTCATACTTTTCATGCTTATAGCTGAGGATTTTGAAACGAGAAACACTCAAAGAATTCATCAGCAACGCTGCTCTTATGCAAAAAAAAATTACTAAGACTTGTAGTAATATCAATCAAGGTAGTTAAATGAAAGAATAACACATGTATAAAGACGTAAGAGAGCGAGTAGGTATGAAAGAGAGTATTGGTGTAAAGATGCGAAAGGGAATGCTCCGGTGGTTCGGACATGTGGTAAGAATGCCGAACGAACGTCTGGTTAAGAAGATATACAATGCGAAAGTGGAAGGATGTAGGTACCGGGGGAGACCGAGACTCACCTACCTAGACCAGATTGGTCACGTACTGAAGGAAGGTGGAGTCAAGAGTCTCCGAAACCGGCGAGCGTGTATGAAGAGAATTATGAATGTTGAAGAAGCGAGTGAAGTATGCAAGGATAGAGTTCTCTGGCACTCTGTTATCTCTGCCTACCCTGCAAGGGATATGGCGTGATGATATGTATGTATGTAAAACATGTATAACTACCACCACATTTATTTTTCCAGCTCATACTGACTAATAAATGCCTCAAAGTTAAGGTTTTTTAAACAGTAAGATTAATCAAGAGAATATTAATCTGTTTATATTTGCATCATATGTACCTACGTAAATCTTGCCTTTCTAAATATTGGAACGTAAAGCTTGAGGTTGTATAGTATTTACTGATGACGATAATCCTTGTATGTATCTATAGAAGATATGTTTTTATTTTAATAAAACGATATGATTTGTTTTCTTTAACCGATATTTATTGGTATATTGTTATTCATATATAAAATACTAGCGACACGTCCTCGCTTTGCTTCGGTTATGTCAGTTCAGTTGTGTAGTTTAATTTCGCTACATAAAATATAATACGAAGCGAGATTTGCATGTCCTACAATAGTTCACAGTGGTGTAAGTGGCAGCATGATTGGGCCGGACTTCCAATAGGTGCGGGTTCGAATCCCGCTTGTGACATCATTATTCGTTTCGTAATCGGGTATTTATAAATAATTAAGCATATTAAATGCTAAAAATTTCAGTAATTTGAATAACAAGGTTGTGTCATCGTTTAATACAATTCTAACTGTAAAGTTTGAAGTATTAAGCCTATACAATGTGTAAACATTGTCCGGTAGATGGCACACGTCACCTTGAAGACGTAAATATGATACGAAGCGAGATTTGCATGTCCTACAATAGTTCACGGTGGTGTAAGTGGCAACACGATTGGGCCGGACTCCCAATAGGTGCGGGTTCGAACCCCGCTTGTGACATCATTTTTCGTTTCGTAATCGGGTATTTATAAATAATTAAGCATATTAAATGCTAAAAATTTCAGTAATTCGCTACATTGACTTCCTTTCCGACTTCTTTTCGGGCACTATTAGAAAATGTGTTTTTTAAATTACTGAAATTTAGCATTTAATATGCTTAATTATTTATAAAATCCGATTACGAAATGAAAAATGATGTCGCAAGCGGGATTCGAACCCGCGCCTATTGGGATTCCGGCCCAATCGTGCTGCCACTAAACTACCGCGACTTTGCAATGATTTGATTTTATATTTTTTCGTTTTCAATTGATTTTATAAAAAATGTGTTTTTTTTTTTGGGTTAACACCTACGCCTTTAGGAGTGGAAGTTTTAAAAAGCCGTTCATAGTTACCTCTGCATCGTAACACAAATATGCTCACCAAATTTCAAGTCTGTCGGAACTATATTTAAAAATCAACCTCTCTTGCGGTTGGAATTTTGTAAAACCCGTTCCTAGCTGACGAAAGGAATATTCCTACAAATTTAAAGTCAGTAGGCTTTATGGTTCCAGAGATATCGTGATGAGTCAATACATAGGTGGAAATCTCTTATATATATATATATATATATATATATATATATATATATATATATATATATATATATATATTAGGGTGGTCCTTATTTCGGGTTTTTTCGATTTTTTTTTCACGATAGTAGAACTATCGTCGGTTCGAAATTTATAAAAAAAAAATCATGCCAAGTTATAGCTCTTAATTTTAATATTAACCCGCGCCCCCCGACAGTCAAAGTTTTAAAGGCAAATAACATGGGAAAACTTTAATTATTACTTTAGAATTTTTTACGTCATGAAGTAACCAACAGATCACATTGAAAACATTATTTCCTATGTAAAATTTAACGCTCTACAAAAAAGGTCTCTTATGATTTTTCGATAACTCCAACGGTTTTGAAGTTATTCGCGATCTAAATTGAAACTATAATCATTTTCATTGTTTTTTGTGGTTTTTTTGGTCATTTAATAATTAAAAAATGATAGACGGGTTATTCTGCATAATCTCATTGGATTTTTTCTTTACAAAATTTCCAAAGTCACTTTAACTTTGGGATAATAGTAACAACAATTTATTCTTTTAGCCTGAACTGTCGTAAATTTCAAGTATTTTTTACTTTTTTTCGATACACAAGAAATTGGGGACTTATTGTCTGGAGTTTCATTTTTATTGGTACAATTATAAATAAACTTCAGTTTTAAATGTTTGCTTCCGGTTAAAAACATTTTAGGAACCGATTACCCCGCCATCTATTAGATGATTATTATGAAAAATGTAGTGTGAAACGCTTTCAAAGTAAGAGCCTAACCGAATTATTGAATAATGATATTGACTTTTTCGTAACTGCAGAATCGATCAAATTTTTTGAAAGATTTGAGTTACAAACAGAATTTTTGACAATTCATCCTTCTGAGTGGGCTGATAATGAAAACTATAAAACTGCATTAAGATTCGTCAAAAAATTATCGGTTGTGAATGACTGTGCTGAGAGAGGAGTTAAACTAGTGCAAGAATTTTGTAAACATTATACTAAGGATGAAAAACAAATGCAATACGTGTTACAATTAGTTAAAGATCATCGTCAAATGTTTCCTGACGCACTCAAAAAAACGAATGTAAAAATTTCATAAAAGTATCTATAATTGAAAATAAAAATGATAATTTTGCTACTTTTTTCAATTCATTGAAATATTAATAATAGATTTTTTTAATTAACTAATACTTTTCTCGTATATTATAAGTCAAAATTATATGTCGAGTGAAAAAAAGTCATCTAATATGAAAAATAACTCGTCTATCATTTTTTAATTATTAAATGACCAAAAAAAAACAAAAAACAATGAAAATGATTATAGTTTCAATTTAGATCTCGAATAACTTCAAAACCGTTGGAGTTATCAAAAAATCATAAGAAACCTTTTTTGTAGAGCGTTAAATTTTACATAGGAAATAATGTTTTTCAATGTGATCTGTTGGTTACTTCATGACATAAAAAATTCTAAAGTAATAATTAAAGTTTTCCCATGTTATTTTCCTTTAAAACTTTGACTGTCGGGGGGCGCGGGTTAATATTAAAATTAAGAGCTATAACTTGGCATGATTTTTTTTTTATAGATTTCGAACCGATTTAGAACTATCGTGAACAAAAATTCGAAAAACCCCGAAATAAGGACCACCCTAAATATATATATATATATATATATATATATATATATATATATAGATTCACATATAGTTTTATGTAAAAAATTAAACGTAATTTAAATTTATACCGGGTTAACATAACCAACAACAATTTAATTTAATTCAAGGCATCAATTTTATTTAAAATTCAAAATCTAGTCACAGTTTAGCTTGTTGGCATTTTATACTTAATTACTAAAAGGAATGACATTGTCAGACCTGTTACAAATTATAAGCCATGTTTGCCACGATAAGTGTCCAGTCGAATAACCACTATTCTGCACAAGTTCGTTACGACACAACATTACAATGCGAAAACTTGTTTCCATTTCAAGATATTTAATAGACAGCTAGGTTATTATTTATACCATTTAATTCCTCCAACGATGATATATAATGATAATTCTGTGAATGTTCTTGCACAACCTTTTAAAACCCTTAAATTTATTATATACGCGTCATTAAAGTATCGCGGGCTCGACTTGTGTTGACTATTTTACTTAGTACAAAAACGTTGATCGTCCGACAAGCGTGGCTATAGTTTATGTGAGTTAACTTACCTTTCACTGAGCGAACGGTGGCGGAAGCTCTGTTATGTCATAGTCGAGGCTTAGTGGGCCACCGGCTGACCGAAATGGTCGCGGCATACTTACCACGACCCACGAAAACAAGCGTTGCGTCAACAACACATGACAACATATTGCATAATCTTTCGATATTTCTGCTTGGATTATTATTACTTCTGAGTTTCCCATTGCGTGTCTTCCGGAATACTTATAATGATTATCAAAAATTCTAAGAAATTGGGTTGATTTATACATAACTTGACCATAGATTTTTAATTCATTTGATGTTCTACATTATGTTCAGCTCGACGGCGTTTGCGATATTGCATTGTTGAAAATTAATTTAAATCATTATTAAAACAATTAGTAAAATATATATGTAGAACGTTCTTGGCATTGCAAATTAAAAAAATTAATAAGCATTTAAAAAAAAACCATAAGTTTCTATTATTTTCGTAATAGTTTTATTTACGTAATAGCTTTAAATTTAATAGCAATTTTTGGGGGGACCAATAGAGAGCCGATCAAAAACCTCGCTTTCGTATTCAGAACACACATCTTGTGGAACTTTTGGGAGTTATTTATATATATTAATGAAATTATTTATGTGCAAGAAAACATGATGAAGAAAATCTAATTGTCTGAAGAAGTATTCGTAGATGAAATTGAAGATGTATCTACATATAAACTCTTTAAAAGGAGCATCATATATATTGGCACCTGATCTAATTCTATAATATCCCATAAGTGTATTAATCCTTTACGTGCGAGATTTGATGGCAGTCCATAGGATATTACTATTCATTACCAAATCTGGTAGAATTTGGTTAGCCTAGAAAATTGACCTTATTAGAATTAGGAACATTAACTGCTAAGTAAATGATGACAAAGGTAGGCCCGGGCCTTTTCTTTAATAAAACTTAGATAATATTCAATGAAACCTACAAATATATTATTCAGCGTGTATAAAATTTCATTATAAATCAAATTAGCTGCTATGAACATTCATTTCCCATTTTCCCCATCCATGGTTCAATCAATTGTTATAATTTTTATAGTAATCAACCATTCTCTGGCGTTTTCTCAGCTTTTTCTTAATGTAAAATATAGACCAATATAAAATAGGTCGGTAAATTTTACAAGACCAATCTGGCTATACTGGCTGGTTCCAACTATTTTGCCAGAGTTTTGGCGCGAATGTGGAAATGTCATGTCACGCTCTTGTATTATATTCATTTCTTTAGTGTTTTGTGGTGTTATATTGAATAATTTTGCTGTTATTTTATGCAATATGTTACAGTTAAAGTGCTGAAGTGTAGTGAATATGGTATAATAGTGGTTTACGTGTATTTTCATATTTGTCCAAAATTCCCAAAGAAAATCATTGATTAGGTTATCAGCACCCGATTAATGGTAACGACTTGACTTACTGACAGACAATGACTATTAAGGCTACATAATATGAAGAAATGATGAACAATGTATGAAAAATAATTAAATAAGACTTGGCTGTATGGGCTTTGATCCCTTTGCCTGTCCGAATGGACGAACAGAACAAAAAAAAAAACCAACTATAGCCAAAAAATAAAAAAGTGAGCCTACAAATTCAAAATTCATAAAAGTAAGTCAAAGCATTTTGATGATAGTTTTAGGCTTACCAGAATTTTATATATTAAGGTAAAACGTGATTCTACATACATATGTGCATGTAAGTATAGTTATACGTTATCAAATGTCAAGATGTAACATCTAAGTGAGGTCATCGCGTGCGCTTGCATTTATGTGACATTTGAAATGTCGACAAACAAGAGGCAACTCAAGTGTGGGTTGAGCATATAATTGAGAATTTCCCAAACTTATACAATAGATAATACGGTTGAGACATTTATAAAAACGTTAGTAGCTAACGTAAGTAAGTAAGTAACGTAAGTAACGTACGTAAGTAGCTATACTTATTGTCTTAATATGTTAACTTAAGATGGAGTTGACATGAGTTGTTTCTTTAACATTACAATTCATATAGTGATAAGTTTTATTGTGGTAGGACCACGCTGTTGACAGTTCTCTCTGTCTACAGCCGCGGGCGGGTCCATCCGGGTTAGTACCACACTCTCGCAGAAGATCGACGTCTGAGTAATGGCTATATGCTATTGCGCTTCGTTCGCTGAGTGAGAGAGCCGGAAGCCTAACGGGGTGGGTTTGGGGTTTGTATTGGTAGGCAGCGGTCTGGCTATACCCTTGGTATTGCCAAGGTCCATGGAAGGCAGTAACACTTACCATCAGGTGAGCTGTTTGCTCGTTTGCCACCATTAGCCATAAAAAAGAAAGTTAAGAATATAATGTATCACCATCCTTTTCAATCCTAAGAATATCATACGAAATGCTTATGTTAAATAAGCAAATAATATCATTTCTACAAAAAGACATACTCTGTATTTAGTCTGATTTACATGATATAAATTTTCTTTCCATTCTTCATGAGATTATAGTCGTAGTGTTCACATTTTTCCTATTTTTCTTCTTTAGCCCATTAACACCTCGATTAACCACAAATCCCTGTGGTAATAAAATAATGACCTTCGTGGGAAGACATATGGTAATATCATTATCATCAAATAGATAGATATATAATAAATTTCTAGTTTTGCCTTTCTCAATGATGTTATCTGCTTACGTCTCGAAGGCATCTTTTAAAGTAAAAAATTTGGGATCACTATAGCTCACGAACAATACTTACATCCTCCAACCTTTATAATATTCTTGCTTCTACCCGCGGCTTCACCCGCGTAAAAGGTTACTTTCCTAAAGTTTTTCATCCCCTATTTTTATTTTACCCCTTAAGGGTAATTTTTTTTACAAAATTTTAATGTCATATTTATTTATATCTAATCAATAGCCTAAAAATAAGTTTTAAGCTTCTGGCTTTAAAAATTACGTTACTTCCTTACAACTTTTCATCCCCCTTTACAACCCTTTTTTGCATTAAAAAGTAGTCTATGTCGAGAAAGGTCTCGGGTTTCAGACTATTTGTGTACCAAATATCATTTAAATCGATTCAGTAGTTTTGCCGTGAAAGCGAGACAGACAGACAGAGTTACTTTCGCATTTATAATATTAGTGAGGATAACAGCTTTCTTTAAAGATACGTTAATATTGCTAACCTGCTATAACCTAGCGTGAACAATAACGTAACCTAGCACTCTGTTATAAGAGCGATACATAGATACCTACTATTACAACAGTGACGGATTGAATAACTAGGAGAATAATGGTATATAACTCAACACAAATGTATACTTTCAAAAATTTTAATACCAAATTATCTAAAACTTAAATACACCTAAAATACTTGCAGACTTACTTACTACTTATACTTAACGATCACTAAACAACTTACATAATAAGGGAATGGGGCATACTAATATTACGTTAAATAATGAACTGGCACGTGACGTCATGCTTCACGGATATTTTGTTGCTCGCCTGCAGTTATGACATTATAACGGCTGAGATAGATTCAAGCATTACAAAAATAAATTGACAACATTATTAATTGTACTTATATCCGTCAATTAACATCGCACTATTATAATTGCACTATTATATGAGCATATAATTAGTAATAATTCATAAACATTGAGTTTGAGGAAATATCATGAATTGGAGATGAATATGTATATAATTTTAATAGTCATCCTGGTGTGTAAATCTAGAGTGGGTCGGTTTTGAGCAAAAAGTATTAGACTGAAAATAGCTGAGGGCGGCGGAGCGTGGCCGTTCAAATTGGGCTGTGCGTGGTCGTGATTCAGTCCAGTGCGCAGGAGTCTGCGTAGTCATCGTCTACCCTCTACTGAACGCTAACACAGACCTTGGCGTGCCACGATATCTCGTCAAAACAAAAATATTCAAGACGTTATTCAATTTCTTAATGTAATTAATTTCGTAGATGAGAATCAGTGTGATATCGATTTAAGATACAATGTAGATAAGGTAAAAAATATTTTGAATTAAAAACTGAATAAGAGATCAGCATCCCCGAAAAACTTATAATACCAACTACGATCAATACGTACGCCAATCGTGGCAATTCTGGCATTACCTTCCACGTGGAAGATCTGTACCTAACAGATGACTTTGATTGACATTATATACGTATAGTAATACTCCACAAAACAACAGGGTCCCGTAATTATTCTAAATTGTTACGGTTCTTCGATACATATGATTGCTACATTGCTTCTATATAGAAGTTGAAACATATGTCTCAGCTTTATGTTTTTTATTTAAAAAAAGCATCTCAGTAATCAGTCTTCTTTAAATCTTATTTTAGAGAAACCTGTTTCTGACATATATATATTTTTTTTAATCAGACAAGTAGTTCCTGCGGTTAACACGTTCAAACAAACTTAAGCTTTATATTAATATAGAATCGTAGTTTATACGTAAACACATTTGCAATTCGAATTAATTTTGATTATATTTATACATATTAAATTTATGCTATGAGAAATTTAATATTCTTTGATGCTGTTAATGAATGGACAGATAGACAAAAACGCAACTATAAATTTTAATAGATATTGATACTAATATCACAAGAAATACGCTAATTGGTATAATCATAAATATTAACAGTCAAAATACTCATGTATTCAAAGAGATTGCAATGCAACTATTATGTAAATAATGCACAATCACATTACATAATAAAAGAACAAGTATGGCGTGTCAACTAAAGACTTAAACGCGCAGCTTATCTAAGCACCATCGTCGGCTGTAAGTAAAGGTTGTTATTTCACGCATTTCCTTATAAAGCAGGCTTTAAAATTAATAAGGAATTAATAAATATCCAGTTCACCTGGAACTTCCTAGTTGTTTACTTGAATATCAACATCGATCGTTGGTAGTGAGAGTGGAGCGAGTCGACGGGTTCACTCGCGGTGCGGCGCTTACGGCGCCTCTCGTTACGTCACCGCCTCGCCGCGCACACACTCACACTTTCACTGTTAGATAATACCTTAACACCACGCCACTGCCTTACTTACACACTTACACACACAATAGGAAGTTGTTCTATAACACATTCATACTACACGTCTCTACAATTTTAGTGCAGAAATGTCAAACGAACTTTTTTGTTCAATGATGACGCAACGAGACTTTAACTAATTGCCAATAATAATAATTATCATTACATTTAATATACTATTCAGCAATAGACAGATATAGTATGATAATAATCGTGACGTAAGCATTACTTATTAATTATACAGGGTGGGCCATCTATTAGTACGTTTTTAAAAATGCGATCAAAAGAGTATGCATTGATATTTTTTATTAATTTTTTTGTTGTTGTAAAGCTAAAAGTATCCCCGTCAAGAATGAAAAACGATTTCGTTCATGTGGCTCCCTCTACTGGCCTTACAGTATGCCATTCGGTCACCCCAATTAGTGATGACATTTTGAACTACCTCGGCGCCAATTTCACTCAAAACAGTCGTTATGTTGTTTTTCAAAGCTGGAATTGTCTCTGGATTATTCGCATAACATCGGTCTTTAACGGCACTCCACAGGAAGAAGTCCAGCAGTGTCAAATCGCAGCTACGCGCAGGCCATTTGACATCTCCTGAACGGCTGATTATGCGGTTGTTAAACTTGGTGCGCAGAAGGTCGATCGTAAGTCGGCTTGTATGGCATGTGGCGCCATCTTGTTGAAACCAAAGGTCGTCCACATTCATAGCGTCGATTTTAGGCCATAAAAAGTTGGTCAACATGGCCCTGTAGCGCTCGCCATTGACGGTAACGGCGTTGCCAGCATCATTTTCGAAGAAAAATGGGCCAATTATGCCATCACTCCAAAATCCACACCAAACTGTGACTCTTAGAGGATGCATTGGTCTCTCTACAATTGCGTGTGGCTGTTCTGAACCCCAAATCTGGCAGTTTTGCTTGTTCACATATCCGCCGAGATGGAAATGCGCTTCGTCCGAAAAGATGATTTTTCGACCAAAATCGACGTCATTATTGAGCTGGTCTATGGCCCACACAGCGAACTGATATCGAAGCGGATGGTCATTTGCTTTCAATTCCTGAGTCATCTGGATCTTGTAGGCGAATAATCCGAGGTCTTTGTGCAGTATTCTCCTCAGGCTGGTGCGACTATTGCTCAGTTGCTGCGATCGGCGTCGAGTTGAGGTCGTTGGATTCTGTCTCACACTTTGGGCCACAGCCTCAATATTCTCGGGTGTGCGCACTGTCCGAGCTCTGGGACCACTTCTGTCATCCACTAACATCTCTTTCTCACGAACTTTCTTCACCAATTTGCGTATAGCGCCTTCGGTGGGTGCTCTATCACGACCCATATTTCTTTTCAAAATTCGCACAGTTTCGGCGACACAGCACTGACTTTGAAAATAAGTTTTTAAAATTTCAAAACGCTCTTCAAGAGAAAACATGTTGTTTCGTGCCGCGGACGGTATGGCTAATGAACTGTAAAAATTTCGGGTCTGTAGCTCGTTTGCCGCTGTCATACGACGAAATTCAAAAACGTACCAACAGATGGCCCACCCTTTATTATCTAATTTAGGAAGAGCTATCTACGTTATCTATGTGGCATTAGACAAGGACAACATTAAGAAGCAAAGACGCAGTACAATTTAAATTGCGTTATAAGCCAAAGCTTCTCTATGATGATTTTTTTTGTGTTTAAACCAAAACCTCACACTAAGAAACAAACACTTGAAAATCGGGGGTCTATACAATTAAACTCAACTTATAACTAAAGTGCACAAACAACTCTCAAACTCGAAACAACTAGCCACCGAAGACAAAGATCGGGTTCCGGCGGCCCGCTCGCACGACGAAGAGATGCGCATTGCAGGGTGGGTTTATGGAGTCGCGCGCCGTCTCTTACGTCGCCCCGGACCGATTTGACGGGGAATGACCACACCATAACCTATAGCAAAAAAAACTTCTACCTGAAAATCAAACTAATAACAATTAATACATAAGATTGGTACCTAAATTGCTATGCCATCTATGTATTCGTATTCCATAATTGTTGGCCGATATTCATTAGGTTATATCATTGAAACGTTCATTAAGTTCATGGCTACAGTTTATCTCGTTATACGTGACCGAAGCGGTTGCAACAATCAAGTTAGTGGACGCACAAAAAAAAACACATGTATTTTAGAATATAATGGCGTGCGGTGTTAAGAGCAATTTACGTTGCTAATTGATCTAGCGGAACTTCATTTGATAACATATAACTATAGGTAAAATCGTGTGAAATCATACGCATTTTTGTTTGACGCCTCCTATTGCGTACATCTCTTACTTAATTCTCAACACATATAAGTCCTCATCATCATCATCTCAGATCATATATGTTCCACTATTGAGCTCAAGCCTCCTCCATAATGGGAGGGATATTGACCTACTATACCACGCTGGTTACACGTGTTGGTATAGGGTTTAATTTCGAGTTTTTTCTTTCTCTTGCTTAGATGTTATATGCGTTTTATATCCCTTAGTCGTCTCTTACGATCACCTACGGGTAAGATAGGGGGTGGTAAATTGTATTCTTACTCCGTCACCACACGGATAAATACATATAAGTCCTATTTGTCTGTTAATTTACTATACAACGGGTTGGTATTAAGTTTTGTTTTGCGATTTCTTATCCGCCTCTAATATTATCTGCTTATATCCCTTATTTTTTCTTAATACATTCGCAGGAGATAATATTCATGTATACACAAACGCATGCATGCAAGTATCTGGAATCATAAGTGACAACTATGGATTTATATCTACTAAAGAAATAATTTTGTGATATGTGATTTATAGTACGAGTATATAGGAATATCCAACAATCATATTAGACAAACAAAAAAAGTTGATTATATCAATTTGAAATTAAAATTCGAGTTTCTATGTTAAGGAGACGGTTTTCTTTAGCCTGGCTCAGTGGTCCAGTTCCCTATCAATGTAGAAATGGCTTGTACTTGATTGCATGGATCATCATTTTCCATTTAGAATATTTCATTCCACATATAACATCTAATTAAAAATAAATCCATTATTGAATTGACAGATTTCATACCCTTAATTAATCTCCCGTAACCGCTTAATTCTTAGTTCCTTTAGTCTTCCTCTAAAACGCTAGAGAAACTTCGCTTAGATGGGTTGGTATAGGATTTTATTTTAAGTCATCCTTTTTTTGCCAGTGTTACCAACTCATAAATATATTTACCTCCAACCTAAAGTCAAAACCCACTGAAAATCTTCCTAATTTCTTCATAAATCCTATAAAATATTCCAATTATCCCTAAAAAAATCCCTTTATATAGATAAAAATATTGGACAAAGTACTTAAATTGGCATCAGTGTCTCTGATTGTATATGTACGAGAAAAAGGGACGTCGTGACGTCTTTTTTCTTAAAGACCTCTGCACTATGGAACTAACCCTTGTATTGCAAGAAATTTCACAAACATAAATTAACGGACTTAAATTTTTAATCTGAGCCTGTACAAGGTGTTATTGGATTATTTCATCTGGAAGTGCACTATAGCAGTTTTGTGTATACAAATGTGTCCAACAATAAACTCGTACCGTGTTATTTCGGATTTTAAGTTTGGGTACAAAATCTTTATGTAGGCCTCCCACGGTTTAAGAGTATACGCTACATTCATTGCATACACCAGCCTATCAAAATTCACTGTTGAACATAGGCATTTCCAAAAAGCATAATGCCATAATGGCCACACTTGGCAAGCGGGTATTTATCGCGGTTGGGAGTGAGAGCACAAGACCTTAGTCTCCTGATTCTCGGCTAGATTTTACCATTTCCACGTGAAAAAAATAGCTGATAATACATTGCATTCTTAACTTATCACCATGCGGGTGATATTTATTACATTGCTGTAACGAGACCATTGTTATCCTCATGACAACTGATACACATACGTTCCACTACTGGGTTATAATCTCCTTGACAATGGGAGGGAAATTGATCTATAATACTCATCTATCACCTACTCTTGTCTCAATTACTTGGGGTCGATACAATATGTACCAATATTTCATAGTACATATGGTAAACGCTATTGGCAATAATTTTATGACCGGCCGCCTGCCAGACGTCAATCCTCCTTGGGAATGTAATTGTTGATTAAACGGCATCAGATGGACTTGGCCCAAGTCGTTTTAAGGCTCTTAGTCGTCTTTTACGATATCCACGAGCAAAGTAAGGGTTGTTAGTATTTGTCGCCGCTATCACACAGCTATTATACCACACTATAATTTTAATTTAAATAAAAATGAAATGTATATACTTATTTTGGTCTTTTTCTTTTTGTTTGTATCTTCTTTCTTGTTGATATGTCTCTATTCGGCATAAGTAACCTCTACAATAATCGAAGGAATCGGATTTTACAACGAGTTTTCATTATTCTGTACAGTATACAACCAAATTACTTATATCTTTTAGTCGCCTCATACAACACTCGATGTAAAAGAAAACACATTATTAAATTTTTTTTTAACCGTCTTAGCATGGCATGAATTTTTTTATCAACGTCATGAATAAAACATTTAGAAGACCTAGATAAAGACACCAAATTAAATTCGATGATGACTGCACACATGGATATATATTAAGTTTGGTATATCCGCATGCCGTGGCCTTCACTTGCTCTGTAATTTTATACCGTACTTAGTGTTCCGTATCTCGATGAACGTTCCGTGGGCGTGTTTAGGTGGCTTAATATTGTGGTAGAACTCATTTAAGTGTATGACGTATCTATTTAGCTATACGTTACAGTTTTTATAGCGTAATATAAACATTTTAAAACGTTTTAAGCACTTGCTGTGAATATTTTGTGGTATAAAGACGTTTATACAAGATTATCTAGAACATACCCGATATTTTAATGGCGTAGGTATTTTTGAATTACTCTATATTGTTTTACTGCCTGGTTAACCTTAAGCGTAACGGGTTTCCGGGTCCGTCCCAGATAAGACGAATATGTTATTGTGTTTAAAGTAAAGGAAACCACATTTACCTATAGTTAAATATTGGTAGATATTTTTATACTAATTAATATCAACTATTTCCAAACACAGAGATGAAGAATCATAGAGAAAAGGAGAATCATAGAGAGAACAAGATAATAATACCTTAAAATTGTCCGTGATTTTTGAAAATATTATATGCGATTTCAATTTTGAGAATCTACTTATTAATTTTGTGACGCTTCAAAGAAATATCTATTTGGCCAACCTTAAAGCATCAAACTATTAAAAATATGATATAAAAGTCTATTAAAAATAAAATATATAAATAATACATATAAAAAATACATATATTAATTATTGTTGATAAACAGACGAATAGACAGACAGCGGAGGCTTAGTAATAGCGTTAGAACCCTTTGAGTGTGGCACTCTAAAAAAGAAACCCAACCTTAGAGCAAGAAATAAAAACTATATCTACGGCTTCACCCGATAGATGTACGAAAAAAATTAACTAATTTTAATTGCTCTGAATTTATCGTATTTTCTTTATGAAGCTGGGCTTCTTCGTTGGTCCAGTGCCGTAAGTATGCAATCGGTGAAGTCCTAGAATAGACTACAGGGCCGGTCAAAATCGTGCTGATGGATTTTTCTCAATTTCCTTGATTTTGCTGGTAAAATATATTCCGGCTGTCAGCAAAAACTGTCTGGTAGCGGCTACGAATACTACCAAACCTTACTTTGCTCGTGGATGTCGTAAAAGACGACTAAGAGCCTTATAACGACATGGGCCATCTCCATCTGATGCTTTTTTTTTTTTTTTTGGTAACGCAGTGGTCCAGGAATGCGTTAAGCACTAACTTCCCGGATGGGAAGTGTGGGATTCCTAGCCTAGGGCTAGGTTACCCACTGAACCGCATCCACTGCGATTGCTGTTAGCCTAGGGGCTGTTACAGCGTAACCAGGCTGTGGGTGAGCGCTGAGGGCTCTCAACCCGAATCCATCTGATGCCGTTTGGTCAACAATTACATTCCCAAGGAGGGTTGAAGTCTGGCAGGCGGCCGGTCATAAAACTATTGCCAATAACTTTTACAATATGTACTATGAAAGAAGATTACATATTGTATCGACCCCAAACAATTGAGATAAGAGGAAGAGCATGATGATATCAGCAATAGATTTGCTTCCTTCTACATGGGACTAAGTACAGTGTGGACAAATGTGGTTGCGCTTACAACTCTGGTTATCCAGTGAAATTTCTACGAAGGGATAGAAAAAAATCTCTACTAAAGAAATGTAAGTTGTAAAAACTTCACCCATCCATTCATCCTCAGCATGTAGAGTTCGACTATTGGACATAGACCCTCCACGAGAATGTCACCCAGAATGGCCCTCTACTATCTGTATCCAACGGCTACCTGCGACTTTCAAGATGTCATAAGTCCACCTAGTGACATAGTTTTATAACCATCCACTTAGTACATCATGGCACTGAACTACGTGTTACTGTATATAAATTACCAAACAGGCGCTATGCCTAATGCTACTAAAAGCTACTATATTTTAAAAAAGGTTTAAGAATACAATGTGTTACCATTCCTTTCCTATTATATTATTATCCCTTTACCAATGAAAGTGTTACAATCCGCCTAAGGGATGAACAGCTACAACAGGAACGTAAGACATCAGTTGATCACTTAGCCTTCTTTTGGCAGGTGAAGTAAAGTTGACTAGCTGTTTAAAGCGACGTGGATCATCATAAAAAGTCATGCATCCTTTCTCAAACTTTTTTATCACCTTTTAGTGGCAGACAAGCAACTAGCCCACCTAATGGTAAGTGGCAACTGCCGCTTATGAACATCGGCAACAGCAGTAGCATAGCCAAGTTACTGACTACCGTAAAAAACAGCTCCTCTTAGAAGTCTTAGACTTTGTTTAAAGGAGGCTATATCATATCGGTCGGAAAACAACACAGCTGGAGATCATTTTAGAGCCTGTACATAGAGTACATGCGTGCGTGAACGCGATACAATAATATATACTAAAATAATATTTTATTTGCTAATAATACTGTTTTCAACGGATTGTTGGTACCGTTGTATTCGTTAGCCCTTGATCACTTACCCTTTCACACCATCAACAAATTATATAATATGGTTTTGATGTCGCTATGCCAGTTTGCGTTTCTGGGGCCTATTTGCAATTACACGGTATTTTTTGCCATTATTCAAGTTTGGTCACGAATAACAACAAAAACTTTTATCTACGGAAAATAACCTTGATCTTTTAGTTGGCCATTTAATTATGTTTTGTCGATTCATATATTCATAGTGGTACGTTTTTTTTTGAAAAACTTTATAGGTACTTATATTCGTGTGAAAAATATTTGAAGAGCATCTTGTAGGTAGTAGTAGTTATACTCCTTAATAACTTCAGACCATCACTTTAACTTACTTTTAACTTTAGACTATGGCTATATTTTAGCACTGCGGTTTGCCGACATATTGCTTAGTATTTTTTTCTTTATTGCCTTTGGTGGCAAACGAACAAGCAGCACACCTGATGGTAAGTATTACTGCCGCCCACGGACCTTTACTATACCAGGAGTATAGCTAGGCCGCTGCCTACCAATATAAACCCCAAATCCACCCAGTTGGGCTTCCGGCTCTCTAGCTCACACATTGCCATTGCTCAGACGTCGGTCTTCTGTGAGAGTGTGATACTATCGGCTCTCGGCTGTAGACAGAAAACTGTCAACAGCGTGATCCTACCACTACTAACTTGATATTTTTAGTAATTGTGTAAGGTTCGAAAGACAACGCCTGTAAGAATGACAATAATAAAGGCTATAGTGATGATGATGTTATCCTCTTTGTAAAAAAAAACCTACATAAAAAGCTTTCAGTATACATGGCAGTCTATATCGAATTCGACTAAATTTTATTTTTACTACACGTTGTTGTCTTCTCACAAGCGTTAGGGGCTCATCGTGCCCTTGAGAGTATGTCATTGTTTCCGGGGGAATCAAAACCACGAAAGGGGTCTATTGACGCGCCCATTAGGACGTCCAAATATTTCTTATGGCTTCGAAAAATATTCGCAAAATTATGTGAGTTGCTTATAAGTCAAGGTTTACCAACTAAAGTCCCAATTTTTAAGTTAATAATCACAAAAAAAGATTATTATTAATATATATGCAGAGGCCCTCATCAATATTCAATCAAGCTTCTTTCGTGAATGATGTCGCCTCTCTCTAATATGGATACCTAATTAGCGTGAGTAATTAAGCTGCATAATCGTTGTTTAAGTGTTTATAATTATAATTATGTGAATAATTACTATTTCCATAGCGAGATTAAACAAAAGATTCTCAATTTTATACCAGTGACTATCGTACACGACTCTGCTATAGTTGCGTAACACTAAACTCCATTAAATCATACAATTAATAAAATTTGATATTCATTGGCAATATAAAGATAATTAGACCTACAGGTTTAGCAATTAATCAACCATTAAACCACAAACAACCGCAAATTAACATGTGTTAATAACAGAAACGTAATAACTAAACGATCGTTTGCGAATCAGACGCTAGAGAAAGTACAGATTTATTTAGCACGTTCCCATTTTACAAGGAAAATTTGTGAAATTCAGAATTTGAATGCGATTTCACTCATATACAGTTAAGCAAGAATATGTAAGACTTAAAATATACTGATATTCTGATTTCGAAACAATTCGCTCCAGTTTTGTTATTCAAAATTTTCCACTATTGTCCTGCGCAAAAAGTTTCTACAACGGGATTGGTTGACTGTTACGACAAAACTATTAATATTTATCATTTCACTGGTACAGCAATAAGAGTGAATCAAGGTATCCGAGTGTTAAACAAGCTTATGAATATAAAGTGAAGTTTAAATATCTGTTTCATCTTTCACATTCATTTATTCTCACTATGTTATCGATAGTCGGCAGTTTGATTGGCAGCTAGTTGTCCCGGCGGTGTCAACGAACGATAAAACTCCAATAAATTTATCGAATTCATATTATCTGTTAACAAGTCAAGACAATGTAATCAGGCACTACGTAATTACAACACAAACAATTGGAGACAGGCCTTTATCTGGCCGTTGACTTGTGAATCATGAGAAGTGTTTCTTTATTATGTAGTAGACACTTTGTCTAATTTTAGATCAACGTATTAAGGAGTCTATTAAGCATTGCTTCTTGTATGTAGTTTTAAACGCGATGGGTCAATGAAGCCTCGTTTTAAGACGTTGGAGTGTTTTAAAAAGGTAATACAGCATATTATGGACATATTTTATACCTCATCTTGAGTTAGGGTTGCCGGATAAGAAATATTTGCTACGATTATTGGAGTTTACTCCTTAAGAATCGATTTTCATATAAGGCGCCCGGTATGAGAAAAATTTGAGGAGTAAAACCTAGTGATCGAATGACCTCGTTACGTTTTTGGTGCGCAACCTATTCTGCGTACCTTTCACTTTCTGATGTGAGATGTGTAAAAGATGTGTAAACATGTGTATGTTACATATCAACGATTTTAATTATATTATAATTATAATATATTTATATATAACCATACTCTAGAATAAAAATAAAATGAATACAGGAGAAAACGTTAAATTATTTAATTCGAAGATATTGCAGACATATGGTAATTGGTAACCCTATATTAAAAGGCATAATAAAGTGTTCCCATGACAAAACCGCGAAGGCACATAACTTTATAGTTGCCAGCCGTTTTACGACGCAACAAATGTGTTGGTTGGCATTAGTCATTTGCGAATAATAATTCCCACAGGCGTACCCTCCGGCTAGTCTTCAATGCGGGTCGCGTGCTGAGCGCGTGTCCCACATAACACGCAAATTTGAACACAATAAAAAGCTCAAGTCGACGCTTGAAATACACTTACATGTGATGAGCTATTTTATATAAACAGAATTCTTTGTCGTTTTGAAGGGGTGCGCTCACAGGGAAGGTGAAAAAGATCAAGGCTTGAACGCAAATAGCGTTATTTGCATAATAAAGTTTGTATGTTTTGCCAGCAGTACACTGGTTGATATTTCAAACCGGTATGGTGACTTATAAATATATCTATATGTTTTCAATAACGAGAATAATAATTGTATCAACATCATAGTTATAAATTATGTACTTGATAATTTGCGCATCTTTTTAATGATTAATAATGATTTATTTTTTTATTATCAGTATATTTAGGCCAATAGGCTACTAAACTTCTTTCATTCTGAGGGTTTATGATCTGACCACACCCCAGCTAGTCTTTGTAATGACAGTAAAGTAGCAAGAACTTTTGATTCAAGAGGAAGATTTATCTGTATAATACATGTATATTGTAGCAGAGGAAATTCTAGAATTTGAAAGAATTTTTATGTTGCTTAAAAATACATGTTTGTGCGTTGAAATTGCAAACGCTAGCTAAACCTTACGAAATATAGTATATAGCAAAATAATGTAGTATGAAATTGTATAAGTGCAAATATCTATCAAAATATGTTTATCTCTTAAGAATAAATCGTAGCGTTTAATCTTTATAAATTACTAAAAAATAATGCCTTATTTACGAAGCGATTTTAAACAATACAGTATTATTCCTTATACATTCTATACATTAATAACATGGTGCATTTAATGTTCGTCAAAATTGCCCTTTACAGTATATCATTAATATGAATATCTTAAAGTTATCAGATATTTAAAATAATTTGAGTTAGAGTGGCCGAAAACGAAGCAGAGCAAAGGCGGTTCGTTTATTATTATAAACTAATTGTGTTATTTATATTTGAGACATTTAAAAATAACTATACAAGTTAGAAAAAGATATCATAACATACTCCCGACTAGAAATTTTTTCGTCTTCCTTAGCAGGACCGGACCGGGCATGCTCGATCTGGACCAGATAAGGTATGTAACGCAGAAGATATATCTGGACCCGATCAGGAAAACCTTATCGGGTCCAGATCAGGCATTCCTGATCGGGTCCAGATCAGGCGTTCCTGATCGGGTCCGGATGAAATTTTACTGATCGGAACCAAATCAATCATCTGCGTTTTATATCTTGCCTGATCCAAAACGAGTATGCCCAGTCCGGTCCTTTTAAAAAAAACATGAACATCTTAAAGAACATGTTTAATAGGTAAAAATATAAATTAATATATGACGTAGGCATCGAATGCAGTGCTATATTCTTATCACAGAGAGTCCCAGTGAGCCGTTCCGATTATGGAGCAACCACCAGATGCTAACGACTGCAATGCCATGATCGATTTATCGATTTGTTTTAATCTGATACGATAACAACTAATTTAATATTAGGCCATGTTATTACGCTTCGGAGAATCTTAACACCGCGATTCAAATAATGACGTCATTTTACTAACGCCATCTATTTATTATGACCCAAAACATTAAAAAAATGTTAGAATGGTTGTTACAATATAATATTTCTATCTATCTATGTTTTCAAATGTTAGGCACATTTATATATATATATATATATATATATATATATATATATATGTATATATATATATATATATATATATATATATATATATATATATATTATTTATTTTTGTTTTTTACTTCAAATATAAATTATTTTTATATTATTAATTAAACATTATTATTATTATTAAATACATATGATTAATTAAAGATTTCAGATTAATCTCCTATGATGCAAATACAATTTCGCCGTGGCATAATGCATAAATATGACTTTTTTGAATTTTGATGGATATTTTTTTTGTGTTACGAAAACTGTTTCTGGTTCTGATATACTACAAGCCTTACTATATCCTTGATAATATTTCACATCAGGCTATCCTTATTTGGTCCTGATCTGGTCCTGATCCGGTATGCCTTACCATACTTGATGTTATTTCACATCAGGCTATCCTGATCAGGACCAGACCTGGTCCTGATAGGGTTTGCCGGATCCGGCATGCCTCATTCTGTCCTGATCGGGTCCTGATCCGGTATGCCTTACCATACTTGATGATATTACACATCAGGCTATCCTTATTTGGTCCTGACCTGGTCCTGATCCGGTATGTCTTACCATATTTAATGATATTTCACATCAGGCTATCCTTATTTGGTCTTGATCTGGTCCTGATTCGGTATGCCTTACCATACTTAATGATATTTCACATCAGGCTATCCTTATTTGGTCCTGATCTGGTCCTGATCCGGTATGCCTTACCATACTTAATGATATTTCACATCAGGCTATCCTTATTTGGTCCTGATCTGGTCCTGATCCGGTATGCCTTACTATACTTGATGTTATTTCACATCAGGCTATCCTGATCAGGACCAGACCTGGTCCTGATCGGGTTTGCCGGATCCGGCATGCCTCATTCTATCCTGATCGGGTCCAGATACATGATCTGGTTGAACCATACTTGTTTTCTAGTCGGGCTATCCATAGGGAATATGCGTTGCTTTGCGAATAATACTTAGGTGATGAGCGACTCACTTAGCATCAGAATGTTCCTCGGAGTACATTACAGAAAAGATAGCCTCAAGTCTGACTGGAGTCAAGTGCTTGCTCTGAACTAGCAAGTAAAATGCCAGCTATTTCTTCTTCTTAGTGCATATATGTATATTATGTTCGCGAACTGTGATAGCGGCTATGAATACTAGCAACCTTTAATTTGCTCGCGGATATCGTAAAAGACGATTAAGAGCTTCATATCGACCAGGACCTACTCCACTTGATGCATCAACAATTACATTCCCAAGAAGGGTTATCGTCAGGCAGGCGGCAGGTTATAAGACTATTGTCAGTAACTTTGCAATATGTACGAGTACATATTGCGTCGACCCAAGTAATTCGGATAAGAGCAACAGTATGATGAATCATGATACACCACGCTATCCAAACAGATTCAAATAGAAATATGTTTCAAAGTTCCTTCTCCGCCGTCGGGGCATTGACTCGAGGGTGGGCCACCGAAAACAAAGATCGGGTACCGGTGGCCCGCTCGCACGGCGAAAAGAGGAGTTTGCATAGTGGGTCTATGGCGTCACGCGCCGCCTCTTCCGTCACTCCGGACCGATTTGGCGGGGCGAGACGCATCCATAGTCCACCGCAAAAAAAAAGTAAGATATAGCAAACTTGAAACAAAACCCTATGCCATCACGACTGACCAGCATAGTAGGTCAATTTCCCTCCCATTATGGAGGAGGTTCTAGCCCAACAGTTGAGCATAAACGAACTAAGATAATAATCTTAAACGTGTATATTTTGGATTTGTAACATGTAGGTTAACTAATTTAGACTCAGGATCAGTCCATAGATTATCATAGATAAATAAAATCGTCCATAGATTAATTCGGACAAAATAAATAAAATATCCAGACGTGAAATTATACATATAAATATTGCATGCAACAATGCATATTACTTAAATATTTTTGTAAGGATTTTGTAAATAATTATTATGAATAAATGCGCACATATATGGCAAATGCATAGACAGATAAAAATGCGTGACGGATCTGTAATATATTTACATTTATATGTTATTTTCGAGTCCCACTTATTATGAGGAACATTTTTGTCAACCAGATGTAGTACAAAATATAATGTATAGTATACTGTGAATTAAAATACTGAATGATGTTCAACCAGCCCGATAAACTCGGGTACTTTGGCAATGCATTCTTACATCGCTAGGTTAACGAGGCAGCCAATAAAGTTGATTGCGATATAAAAAAAAATGTATAGGTTTTATAGTGTTGCAAATATATTTGCAGTGTTAGTTGCATAAAAACGATTGTCTAATCATTCTGTTACAATATTTACACAACTATCAAATAACACTTACATGCCTTATATCTCACAGTTCACGTATAGCACGAAACACGAACGAATAATAGTAATCGAGGTATTATTATAAATATCAAGCCTGGCAGGAATTGTTATGTAATATTATTTAAAAAATATAATTTACATAATTTTCTCTGTCTTCATTTTTTTATATGGCCATTAGATATACTCATTGCTGGAGCCAAACGCCCTATATAATGAGTAGGATTTTTTTTTTACTTTCGAATCTGCCTTCTTTTGATTTTATTTTTAGATTTACATTCTACAGAGTTCTTGGATAGATGATGGCAAATAATATATTTTTTCAAATTGTATTTTGTTAAAAGAGAATGAGGATGATGTCCGATGGTTTACTGTGTGAGACACAAGGAGGTTTCAGGAGTAGAAGGGGATGCATGGATCAAGTGTTCTCTCTGTGCAACATTGTCGAGAAGCATCTGGCTCTAGGTCAGAGGGTTTTCTGCAGTTGTGTGGATCTGGAGAGAGCATTTGACACGGTTGTACGAAAGGAACTTTGGGACATTTTACCGGAGTATGGTATTAACGGTAAACTGCTACAGGCTGTGCAGTCCAGTTACATGGACTGTAGAGCCTGTGTACGGCTGGATGATGGAATGTCGCCTTGGTTTGACGTCAATATCGGCGTTAAGCCGGGGTGCGTTCTGTCAGCCAGGCTGTTTATCATATATCTGGATAAATGTCTCCAAAGGTTGAACGATATGAATGTGGGAGTCCAGATAGGCGACTCAGTGGTCACTGCTCTGCTTTATGCAGATGATGCAGTCCTGCTGGCACAGTCAGCGACTGACCTGCAGACGCTAGTCGACACAATGACAGAAGATTGTAAGAAAAGGGGTTTACGCGTGAATGTGAGCAAAACCAAAATAATGGTCTTTGAAAGAGATGAAGCCAGAACAGATGTAAGAGTAACAATAGCTAATGATGTACTAGAGCAAGTGGATGAATTTGTATATCTTGGATGTGGATTTAGCCGAGATGGAAGGTACACCACTGATATAGAGCGAAGAGTGAATGCGGGAAATAGAGTGAACGGAGCGTTGGGGCAACTTCTCGGGAGCCACCACCTCAGCCAGAAGGCACGTGTAGCAATACATAACGCAGTGCTTGTCCCAACATTACTGTATGGAAGCGAGAGTTGGGTATGCAGAAAAGAGTATGAAAGTAAAATTAATGCGGTCGAAATGCGATCTCTGCGGCAAATCTGTGGAGTTAGGCTGACCGACCGCATTCGTAACGACGACGTAAGAGAGCGAGTAGGTATGAAAGAGAGTATTGGTGTGAAGATGCGAAAGGGAATGCTCCGATGGTTCGGACATGTGGAAAGAATGCCGAACAAACGTCTGGTTAAGATGATATACAATGCGAAAGTGGAAGGATGTAGGTACCGAGGGAGACCAAGACTAACCTACCGAGACCAGATCGGTTATGTACTGAAGGAAGGTGGAGTCAAGAGTCTCCGAAACCGGCGAGCGTGTATGAAGAGAATTATGAATGTTGAGGAAGCGAGTGAATACTTCACTTGCAGAGATAGAGTTCTCTGGCACTCTGTTCTCTCTGCCTACCCTGCAAGGGATATGGCGTGATAATATGTATGTATGTATTTTGTTGCTATGCGAACTCCTTTCATCGGTTATTTTCATTAAATTTGTTTTAATTTTTTATTGTAACAACGATATCAGCAGTATGATGGTAAGTCAGTATTTATTTACCAAGACGGGATCTTGAGTATGAATTACTATTGAGTAATTTTTAACAATCTATCTATTCTACCGTAATTAACAATAGTCATTCATGGCTTTCCCACCTAAAGACGGCTTATGTCTAGTGAGAACATAAGTTTATATAAATATAATTTTTATGAAAAAATATAACCTAATTTTCTTCTTAAAATTCCCTTTCGAGAGATGCATGGTAACAAGCTCATTACTATGGATATCTCGTGCAAGAATATTATAAATTCAAATTATCATTTTTTATAATAAATCTGATTGGAAACGACTCATAAGAATGACACGCGACAGACTTGAGTAAACGAAACGTCATCATAATAGGCATAAGGTACAAGAAGCTGAGAATTCCCGCCTAATCTTGCTTTTGGTGCCATATAATACATAGCTAGCGCGATATTAAATTTCCTAGGCATTTTTTGTTCTAGTTACCTAAAGATTAGAAAAAAAATGGCAAGACCGGAGCAAAGTAGCGAATCAGGTTGCTTTATTTTTAAATGCTAGCTTCGAATGTGGTAGAAGTTGCACGGTTTACTTATTACTTGCGTGTAAAGTCAACAAATAGCGGCGGTCATCTTTCACTGTAATATTTTATTAAAATAAAACTCAGTATACTTCATTTACGCCAGGTTCATCATCTGATGGCATATTACATAAAATAATAACTAAAAATAAAAACTATAAAACAATAAATAAATAAATTATCAAGCACTTTTAAGTCTTCTCTTCTCAGTTACCATACACATCCTAATATTGAGCACAGATTTCCTCCAAGCGATGAAAATATAGCTTATTATTTTATATAGGTATATATATTTTATAGCTTATGGTGGCAAACGAGCAAGCATATCTCATGGTATGTGTGATACTGTCACACATGGACCTTAATAATACCAGGCACAAAGCCAGACCGCTTCTTACCGTGAAGAAAATGCTTCTCTTAAACCTCGTTTGAAGAAGAACATGGCATAATTCTTGGGAAACGCTGTAACTGATTCTAGAACCTGCACATATATAGAAGAAATAATAACTGAAATCGTACAGTATATGACCATAACGAACGGTTAAGATACCGACCTACCATGCCAAGGGTCATGAGTTCGATTCCCATGTAGGCAAATACTTCGTGCGATCCACAAATAGTTTTTCTCGAGTTTGTTTATTTGTTGTTAATTATATGTTTTGTAAAGTCGCCCGCAATACAAGAACTATTTCCTTAATGCGGAGTGTTGTTTTAAAAAAAATAAAAAACAGTTTTCTAGAATGGAAAAGTTGACCTTATAGATTCCGATAAATATCATGAATGGTAATGACGTAAACATCAATTGCTAACAGCCTTCATAAGATTACACGTGAACTTATGTAGGTACGTGTTGGCCTGATACCAGTATCGGCATAATAAGTTTCGTTTCGTTTTAAATTGCTTCCGTAATGTGTAATTGCTATGATCAGGGTTGGCAACTATCTTAGTTGTTTTATTTTCAATCAATCTAATTTTTTAATTTGTATGTATTTAATATGTTATTATAGTGTCGTACTTTGTGCTCCAATAACCGGACAGAAGTGTAATATGTCGAAATTTTAACCGCGTAATAATTTATTTCTAAGTAATAATCCCTCAGAATGACTTCTAATGTTTACGCGAGTATTACACATTTGAAAAAAAACTACTTTTACGGATAAACGGGTTTCGTGAATTACCGTCTGCAATAACTTTTTGCTCGCCTGTTCTAAGATCTTAGCGCTTCCACGTATGTTTTTCTTACAAGGGATCCTCACACACGTAGGAATGAGACCATGATCACTACATCTCTTAAAGAAATTTAGCGATGTTATATATCTTGCGCGCTTTGTATAAAGATACTCTAACTGGCGTATTTTATTTGCAATTTCCAGTCCGTACCGGCTAACATAATGACTTCTAATGTTTACGCGAGTATTACACATTTGAAATAAAACTACTTTTACGGATAACGGGGTCCTCCCGTGACCATGATCACTGTAAAGTGTTCGAAACGTCGGGAAATTATAAATCAAATACAAACGCGATAGAATCCGTAAAAGTAGTTTTATTTCAAATCCCTCAGAATTTAAAAGTTAATGAGAATTTCAATAAAAGTTTTACCTAATTCAGAATTTGAAGTTTGTGCCAAACATCATGTCACTATTCTATTTTTATTTATGCTTATAATTTTTATAAAACTAATTTATAAATCGAACAAGAGATTATTACTGATAGAATTGAGGCACTGCACCGAGCTACTAACTACTAACTCACTTCACTATTAGTGAAGTGAGTTCGATTCCATGCAGACAATTCCTTGTACGATCCACAGATTGTTATTCTAAGTCTGATTATAATTTATGTTCATTAATTATATGTTTGTAAAGTCTTCCTGCAACACAAGTTATTGCCTTAGGGCATGGAATAAAATAAAACGAGGAAGGAAGCGAGTGAAGTATGCAAGGATAGAGTTCTCTGGCACTCTGTTGTCTCTGCCTACCCTGCAAGGGATATGACGTGATGATATGTATGTATAATTGATTGAATTAGGCGATACATGGCGGAAATCCATTATTATTATAAAATGGAGGAGAGGAAGGAAAACCCACCACTTTCCCACGGTTAATCAATATACCGTACACCTCAAAAAAGGAAGGAATATGTATGTATGTATAAAATAAAACTTGGACGCTAATTTTACAATTAAACTATGTTAACTACTCTATAGGGTGACGGAACCTGGGAGTTGTAAAAACCGGATGAGTTGATTACCAGGTAAATAGGAAACAGCACTCTTTTGGAAAATTTATACCAATAACTAGAATTGATAACCCGCCTACTAAACTTGGCGACTATTGCATAATCTATGTGCCGAGGATAATCTATAGAAATTAAACGTCGACAGGCTGATGAATGGATTCATGATGAAAAATTTATAGTAGTAGACCACACTTGGACAGTTTTCTGTCTACAGCCGCGGGCCGGCCCGTCCGGGATAGTACCACATTAAAGAAGATCGACGTAGCAATGTGCTATTGCGCTTCGTTCGGTGAGCGAGAGAGATGGTAGCCCAACTGGGTGGGTCTGGGGTTTGTACTAGTAGGCAGGGGCTCTAAAGGTCCATGACCCGGCAGTTGCCCTTACCATTAGGTGTGCTGCTTGCTCGTTTACCACCAAAAGCAATAAAAAAAAAGATAATCAAAAAGACTTTGCAGAAAAGGATATTACAAAATTTCAGATTATCTAAATGATAATTCAGAATAATTATATGAGCAGGTCTTTAGCTATTTCTTTATATTATTCTAATTGTTATAGTTTTATAACGCTAATCTTCATTGTCTATTGAACTTAGTTTTTTTTTATTATTATAATTATACCGCGTAGAATGTTTTGCTTAATGAATTAGGTTTTTTATTAATTTAATATTCTGTTCGTTTGTAGCTTATGGTTTGATCATCATCATCTCAGTTCATATACGTCCCATTGCTGAGTTTGACCATCCTCTATAGTTGTATAGAAGTTGACTTATAATTTTATGCTAATCTTATCCCAATTACTTGGGGTCGTCGCAATATGTAAACATACTTATTTCAAAAGTGGTAGGGCCACTCTGTTGACAGTTCTCTGTCTGCAGCCGCGGGCCGGCCGGTCCGGGGAAGTACCACACTCTCGCAGAAAATCGACGTTTGAACAATAACTTTTTGTTGCTGTGCTTCGTTCGGTGAGCGAGAGAGCCGGAGCCCATCTTGCCGGGTGTGTTTGCGTGCGGTGAGTTCTGGTGGTGCCTGAAATTTGCGGTAGCGAAGTCATGGTTGAGGCATTGAGCGTGATGGGCTGACAAGGGGTACAGGGAGACCCGGTGGGAATGGTCACCGCCGGCCACCTGCCGGTCAGCAGGGGACCCGAACCCAGGACTATCCCCCCTGGGAGGCTGTCCCGCCAACCGGCGAAAATCCCGTCGCGGAATCGTCGAGCCGGAGTGGGAAACCGGTGTGGAGCTCGGCGACTACGCGCGGGGGTCACCGGGGGCCCTTCCGTGCTTCATGTTAGCTCCTCACAAAACTCATCCTCCATCCATGTTCTGTGCCCCGTACATTTTTTTTTGGCATCACCGAACTTCATTCCACGCAACCACACTCCCTTCCTTTTCTTCTTAATATAAAACCCATGACAAGGCAATATAAAAAGAGAAGGTTATACATGGCGGTCCCCTTATCCACTTTTGATGTGGATTTTTGCAACATCAGGGGTTTACACAGCAACCTCGACGCCGTCCACCATCATCTCGAGACGGCGCGGCCTGCCTTGCTCTTTTTAACGGAAACGCAGATAGGTGCCCCGGATGATACCACGTACTTACACTATCCACGTACTTATACTAGTGGGAGCACTCCTTCCGACGTAATGCTGGAATGTGCGTGTTTGTCTGGGGCGATATCTGCTGTCGCCGCCTTCGGGTCCTCGAACATGGTGACCTGTCAATTCTATGGTTACGCGTAGACTATGGAGGGAATACCCGCATCTACGCGTGCCTCTACAGGTCTCATGGCAGTGATTCGGGGTCAACTCAGTTATTCGAGAACGTTCAATGGGGGATTGACAAAATTTTGGAGCAGTGTCCATCAGCGGAGGTGGTGGTCCTTGGAGACTTCAATGCTCATCATAGAGAGTGGTTGGAGTCCCGAACCACTGACCGCCTGGGTAGACATCTCTTCAATATGACCTCGGTCTATGGTCTCTCACAGCTGGTAACACAGCCCACTCGTGTTCCAGACATTGAGAGTCATGAGCCTTCTTTACTGGATCTTCTGCTGACCACACACTAGCACGGATACCAGGTAGTGGTCGAAGCCCCTCTTGGGTCATCTGACCATTGCTTGGTCTGTAGCAGTGCCCCTGTTGTGAAGCCTAATCGCTCTAAAGCGACTGGAACTCGCAGTCTGGCAATATAGGTCAGCAGATTGGGATGGGCTTCGCCAGTTCTACGCGTCCTATCCATGGAAGCGGCTTTGCTTCGCCTCTGGGGACCCTGACGTTTGTGCGGACTGCGTTACCGACGCGGTTATCACGGGGATGGAATTATTCATCCCCAACACTAACATACCCGTCGGTGGCCGCAGCCGTCCTTGGTTTAATAAAAACTGCAGGATGGCTGCACGCCAAAAGCAATCCGCAAACCAGGCTTGGAAAAGAGCCAAAATCTGTCGGAACCCGAACGAGAAAGAGGAGAAGTGTAATTTTAATGCCGCTTCTAGAGCTAGTAGGACGGCAATTGCCAGAGCCATGGCAGAACATGTTGCCAGAATTGGCGAGCGATTGGAGAGCTATCCCACTGGGAGTAGTGCATTCTAGTCACTCACCAAAGCTGCCCAAGGCAATTTCTGCCAATCTAATTTCACACCACTGCAGAAAAATGATGGCAGTCTAGCCTACAGTGCAAAGGAGAAGGCCGATCTTCTAGGTCAATTCTTGGCCTGTAACTCAACTTTGGACGCTGGCGCTGCCACGCCACCTATCATCCCGCGGTGTGAAAGCTCTCTCTCTGAAATCCGCATCACACAGCATGCGATCAGGCGGGAGCTGCGGCTTTTAGACGTCCATAAGTCGAGCGGGCCGGATGGTACCCTGCGGTGGTCCTGAAAACGTGCGCCCCCGAGTTGACCCCCGTCCTTACGCGCCTTTAGCAACTTTCCTATGACACCA
This sequence comes from Lymantria monacha, assembly GCA_905163515.2. Taxonomy (NCBI): domain Eukaryota; kingdom Metazoa; phylum Arthropoda; class Insecta; order Lepidoptera; family Erebidae; genus Lymantria; species Lymantria monacha. Next base: position 16,496,839 of record LR991094.1, on the reverse strand, counting down.
ATAGGATTCCATCTTCGTGGAAGGTAGCCTACGTCCACCCGATCCCGAAAAGGGGAGAGCGGTCGGACCCGTCGAATTACAGGCCGATTGCGATAACATCCTTGCTCTCCAAAATAATGGAGAAAATAATTAACCGCCAGCTTCTGCAGTAACTTGAGGATCATCAGCTGATCAGTGACCGCCAATATAGCTTTCGTCATGGCTGGTCAGCTGGTGATCTTCTTGCGTACCTAACTCACCGTTGGGCAGAGGCCTTGGAGGGCAAGGGTGAGGCGCTAGCGTTCAGCCTGGATATCGCAAAGGCGTTCGACAGGCTCTGGCACGGAGCCCTTCTATCGAAGCTACCATCATATGGAATCCCCGAGGGACCAATTACAGAATTGGATCACCAGCTTTCTGGATGGTCGGAGCATAAAAGTAGGCGTCGACGACTCCTGTTCCGAGACCATGCCCATCAATGCTGGTGTACCACAGGGCTCGGTGCTCTCCCCGACGTTGTTTATCCTGCATATTAACGACTTGCTCTCTATAGAGAGTATACGTTGCTATGCGGATGACAGCACGGGTGACGGGCGATACACCGAGCATTAGAATGTCTCTCGGAGTATGTTACAGGAAAGACGGGTTCAACTTGTGTCTGAAGTAGAGCGCTCTCTGGGGCGGGCCTCCGAATGGGGTGAACGGAACTTAGTCCAATTCAACCCCACTAAGACACAAGTTTGCGCGTTCACTGCGAAGAAGGATCCATTTATCATGGCGCCTCAGTTCCAAGGAGTAACTCTCCAAATTTCCGAGAGTAATGGGATCCTCGGCGTCGAACTGTCGAGCAAAGTCCAGTTTGGGAGTCATTTGGAGGACAAAGCCAAATTGGCAAGCAAGAAATTAGGCGTGCTGAGTAGGGCTAAGCGGTACTTCACGCCGAGACAACGTCATGTGCTATACAAAGCACAAGTTCGTCCTCACGTGGAGTACTGCTCTCATCTCTGGGCAGGCGCGCCTAAATATCAGCTATACCCACTTGACTCCCTACAAAGGCGTGCTATTCGAATCGTCGGTGATCCCAATCTCACGGATAGACTGGAGTCGCTGGAGCGGCGGAGAGACTTTGGATCTCTCTGCGTACTCTACCGGCTCTTTCACGGGGAGTGCTCTGAGGAACTGTTTGACTTGGTACCACCGTCGCCGTTTTATCACCGTACCACTCGACACCGTAGCAGGGTTCATCCATTTCACCTGGAAACGATACGGTCCTTGACTGTACGTTTTCAGCGATCATTTCTCCCACGCACGTGCAAGATCTGCAATGAACTACCTACTGCTGTGTTTCCCGAGCGCTATGATATGTTCTTCTTCAAGCGAGGTTTGAGAAGAGCACTTTTTTCAAGGTATGCAACGGCCTGGCTGTGCCCCTAGTGTTACCAAGGTCCATGTGCAGCAGTATCACTTACCATCAGGTGTGCTATTTGCTCGTTTGCCACCATTTTTTTTTTTTTTTTTTTTTTTTTTTTATTGGTGGGCTATGGGTGCGTCTCGCCCCGCTGAATCGGTCCGGGGTGACGGAAAGGCGGCGCGTGACCCCATAGACCCACCGTAAAACCTTCTCTCTTCGCCGTGCGAGCGGACCACCGGTACTCGATTTTAACTTCGGTGGCCCGCCCGGCTCGTTTGCCACCATAAGCAATAATAAGAAAAAAAAAAAAAAAAAAAAAGTGATTGGCAATAGTTTTATGACCGGCCGCCTACTTGACGCCAGCCCTCCTTGAGAATGTAATTATCTTATATGACATCTAATATGAAGAAAATAATATATTAATATAATCAATACTTTCCTCCCTAATGACAAATATAATTATTAACGACCGCTATACAGTAACTAGCGACATGAATTTCCCATACATGCATCTTACCCGTTTTGATTTCATAATAAATGTCAAATTGTTAAAATACATCTTATGTAATGTTAATAAACAACGTTATATTTATTAGAAAAGAGTTTAAAATTATTTAACATGTAATTTGAACAAAATTCTATAGTAAGTCCATCTATAAAGAGCCCGCATAATTTTATTTCCCTATCAGATTAAATACAGTTCATTTGAGGGTGCCTCATATCTACTAATCATAGGGCAAAACCGTCATTGTAACATATCCTTTCATTCATTAATATACTAGTTTAATATATATTAAAAGAAATATGTATATATTATTAAATATATGTAGCGGCTTCGAATACTACCAAACCCTTACTTTGTTTGTGTCGTAAAAGACGACTAAGAGCCTCATAACGACCTGAGCAAATTCAATCTGATGCCGTTTGGTCAACAATTACATTCTCAAGTAGGGTTGACGTCTGGCAGGCGGCCGGTCACAAAACTATTGCCAATAACTTCTACAATATCTACTATGAAAGAAGAGTACATATTGTATAGACCTCAAGTAATTGGGATAAGAGTAGGAGAATGATGAATGATGATGTACATATTATTAAATACATAGATGTATATATATACATCTATGTGATCGTGAAATAGGAACATCATAATTATTTCATTTATTCCTTATTCTTGATCAAGTAAAAGGTAATACAGTAGGTAGTTAAATAGTTCGTGAATGTTTTTTATATTGCTCTTGGTGGAACACGAGCAAGCAAGCAGCACTCATGAACGACTAGGCCGTTGCCAATCAATAGTCCTAATGGGTTTAGGACTAAAAAGATGGGCTAAGACCTAGAAAGATGGACTGCCGGCTCTCGCGCTCACCGAACAAAGCACAACAACACATTGCCACTATTCCGGCGTCGTTTTTCTGTGAGTGTGGCACTAGGCCGGACGGATCGGCCCGCGGCTGTAGACAAAGAACTGTTAACAGTTATGATCTTAGCACTATTAAATGTAATAATAATTGGATGAAAAATCAACAGCAGAATGGGCAACCGCAATTTTATTGAGAAATTTACAAAGCATATGCACTATATATATATCGAAGTCTATGATAAATGAAGCAACAGTAGCAGGTAACTAAATAAATAAAATCAAAAATAAGTTTCTATATAATATCATTATCATTCTCCTACTCTTGTCAATTACTTGGGGTCGACACAATATGTACCTACTCTTCTTTCACAGTACATATTGTATAAAAGTTATTGGTAATAATTTTATAACCGGCCGCCTGCTAGACGTCATTCCTCCTTGGGAATGTAATTGTCGACCAGATGGCATCAGATGGAGTTGGCCCAGGTCGCTATAAGGCTCTTAGTCGTCTTTTACGACATCCACGAGAAAATTAAGGGTTAGTAGTATTCGTAGCGGCTACCACACAGCATTTCTATATAATACTCTGAGGAAAGAGTATCATGTTTAACTTAAAAATCAAACTATTCAACTTGTTTCATGTACATAGTGATAGACTTAAATACAAATTATGACATAATTATTTTTCAGAATAAATTACTAAATTACTTCACCGGAATATTAAACTTTAGTAAAATCTTATAGCAATATAAAAAATCAAAACAAAAACCGATACGGTGGGATGGATTTCCACCATACTATATTAAAATAGTTCTTCCCTGCCTTCTACTTTGGAGATGGAGATGCCTTGGATCTATCTATAGCAGGGGTTCGCAACCAGTGGGGCGCGCCTCACTTGGGGGGCGTAGAATGATCTAAGGGGGGCGCATAGGAATTTGTTAAAATTCTAAGGCGCGGCGGACTGCGACTTAAACAACGATAAGTCACGACGTCAAGGATTCACCAATTGGCTAATAAAGTGCAGGCCTTAGATTCTCACTAATTAATAATTATGTTATATTTGATAACATACGCACTTGCACTTAATGAAAATAAATTTTATTGAAATTTTCATCCTTTGTTTTTTTATCGTGGTTCGGACAAAGGGGGGCGTCATATTTTAGCATAAACCTGAGTGAGGCGCATAGGATAAAAGGTTGGGAATCCCTGATCTATAAGATATAAAGTAGTAAAGAAGAAAAGGTTTCACCACTAATAGTAGGCAAGCTTAATATTGTTTGAGTATGAGAGTTATCCGTACGGTGGTGACGGATAAGAACAAAATTCACTACCACTTCCGATATCCGTGGGTACCGAAAATGATCATATATAATATGACAGATAACACTTGAAATAACTCCCTATACCAATATCTTTGGCCACAATGGTATAGTAGGTCAATTTCCTTCCCACTGTAGAGAAAGATGACAGTAACATACTTCGTGTAGAAGATAGAAAAAATAATAAAAAAATCAAAAAACCCGACTTTTTACAGAGTCGGGTTTTTTGATTTTTTAATTATTTTTTTTTATTTTATACTTTTTAGTTATGAATATCTAGTTGGCTATAGTTATTTTATTTATTAATAAGTAGGTACCTACCTAACTATATATAGATTTTCGACTGAAGTTGAGTACTAAATCGTTAGAAGTAGAAGATGGACGACCGCGTCAGACATTAGATACTTTAGGTAGTCCAATATACCTACTAGATACTTTAGTATATGTCCATTCACATTCACACGCACAGTCATACGATTTTTTCGTCTTTTCATCGTCAATTTCTACTGTCTAAAAACCTATATGTGAAAAAGTTTGTTACGAAACTTTAAATCGATATAGATCCTAAACGGTCGGTCGAATTGAAAAATGTTGAGAGAAAACTAACAATGATTTTTAAATACATATTTAACGATACCCCACTTGATATAGTTTGTTGACTTTATTTTTTTTTCATTTTTACAATATGGCGTCCAGTAGACGCCATATTGAATTTTCACTAACGTCATATCTTTAGTGACACTCGCCGGACTAAGAGGAATCGATTGACGTGTGAATCATAAAAATCGGCCCAGGCGTTTGGTCTATATAGTGCTTCAAAGGAACATACAAACATACATACATACATACATAGACTGTTAAACACAATACCACTCCTTTGCGTTGCGCAGTCGGGTAAAAAGAAGAAGATTTCAAAACCTTTAAAAATATTCCAGTTGTATTAACTTGATGAATGCACGATATCAGACACTTTCATTATCATCATCATCATCATTTCAACTCATATATGTCCCACTGTTGGGCTCGAGCCTCCTCTATAATGAGATGGAAATTGATCCACTATACCACGCTGGTAGGACGTGTTGCTATAGTGTTTGTTTTCTAGTTTTCCTTCTCTAGCATAGATTTTATATACATTTTATATCCCATAGTCGTCTCTTACGATCACCCACGGGTAAGATAGGGGGTGGTGAATTGTATTCTTACTCCGTCACCATTATGTCTATCCTAATACGTAATATAAAAAAACGATTTCTTATTTAAATTTAAAGTTGTGAAAATATAACGAAAAACTTAACATTTACGTAGGCTGTAAAACATTATGATTCGCTAACCATTGGGGCAATTAAAATTAATTTAATGTTGTAATTTATATTGCAGTTTAGCCGTTATCTTAGCGAAATCAATATGTTAATTGTAAATAACCCCGCGCGCCAACGGTCATTATATAAAAACGTTATGTGTGGGGAAGTTTACGAAGTACCCGCATAAGTGTTATTAGCGGTACACCAACCTACCTAGTTACGTTCCCCTTTAAAATGGCTATTTAAAACGGGAGGGTGTCGCTCTCGTGCGCATCAACAGTTTAATTTCAAACAAACATATAACCATTTATTTTAATTTGTAATTCTTGATTAATAATCTGTTCGATTTATGTAAAAGCTTTTCAAGGTAATCAACAACGACCCCGTCACCACAGATCAAATATAAATGCTTTGTATTTGAGTCTAATAGATAAATAAATAGTACGAGTTAAAATTAGAAAGAGGTGCATAACTTATTTTATATATATATACCTATGGAAGATTCTTGCGTGTCATAATCAGCAGTGCAATCGAAGCTACGATTATATAATCGATTCACTAACGTAAGAGGATATCGTCACTGCGAAAGATGGTAAACTTTAAAACCCATTGTCAACCAAATGATGCGTAGGTAATATAGTAGTCCAGTTACACTTTTTTTGGCCACAGTGTCAAGTTAAACCCCGCTATAATCACCCAGAGCGGCGATTGCTGTACGCAATCTCTCAATCACCATTTGGGCGGGCCACCGGTACCGAGACTGTATCTTCGGTAGCGGTCAGTGTGATACATATGCATTGCAACGATATAATTATATCCTATTGCACAAAAATAGAGAAAAATATGTATCTATTTTTAGACAATAAATTCCAGCCACGCGATTATTGCGTCCAATCCAACTTTATAGTTTCTTTTTTAATTCGAATCAATAGTTTCTGAGATTTGCACGTTCAACCAAACAAACCCCGTAACTTTATATTATTGGTATGTATTAGTATTGGATTTACAACATTGGTATGGGATATTTTGTATTCTTTGTGTGGTAACGGGATAAGAATAGAATTTTCGTCACCACTTACTTGGCCACTGACGACAAAGACCGGTTTCCGGTAGCCGGCGAGTGGGCACTCGCACGACGTGGAGAGGTACATTGCGGCGCAGTTTCAAGGGGTCGCGCCCCGCTCCATCTGTCGCCCCGGACGGATTTCGCGGGGTGTGACCAAATCATAGCTAGCCACAGGAAAAAAAAAACCTTACTTGCCCGTGGGAGTCGTAAAAATTGGCTGAAGGTCTCACCAGGAGAATAAACAGCAGCTATCTTCTGGAAAATTTATAACAGCTACTGCGTTCGCTATTCTGCCTGCCAAGCTTATGTCTGAGTAGCATTTTCTTAGGGAGACCTTCGTCCGAGTGGACGTTTACAAGCTAATGGGTGGATGGAGCTTATAATTCCATGCAAGATGTATATTTCGATGATCCACAAATAATTGTTTTAATTTTGGGTGTAATTTATGTCCAATTTGCTCATAAGAGCCCATCGTATCGCCCATCGTATCGCCCATTCAAATTAATTATTAATTCAGGATTTGTTGGTAATAAAATATATTAATAAATGAATTTAAATGTAAGCTGACTGCATAATTAAATGAATATTTATTTTGTTTTCCAAATCCGTATCGCTGTAAAAAGAGCATGAACGTTGTTTACGAGCTCATGAGCTTATATCGTTAAGTGTAGGAGTTCAAATAGTTTATTTTTAGTTAATTTGCGTGCATCTAAAACGCAAGTCACGTTTAAAAACAAAGGGCCCGATGCACAGTACGCCCTCAACGACCACCGCAGTTTCGTAGAATACACTCGCAATACATTTAGCTCGCAACTTTGAGTGAAAATAATCTAACAAAAGCTTTTATATGGTTTCCTGTCCTTAAGGTTATTTGTGAAGTGCATGACAATATCATATAAAAAGTTAATACTTTTTATTTTACATAATATCACAACAAATTCATCGATATTTCTCTGAATTTGAATTCTCTGATTTTATGATTTCTCTGATTTTATGAAGAAAATTACATATTTACATTAAAATAAATGAAAAAATATTTTTAACTTATATAATTCTGGATAATTTGTTAATACAGATTTAGAAATTATTATAAATCTTTAAAGTATTCGATATTACTAAATGCAGCAAATATTTTCCTCATACTTGATAGAATCTTTGTTAAAATTAGCAAAACGAATAAATGTAAAGCATTTGAAATAAAATTACTTTCACGGATTCTATCGCATTTGTATTTAATTTTTAATTTCCCGACGTTTCGGACGATCCGAAAAATCCGGCGAGATCTCGCCGAATCTTTCTCAGTGTGGCCGCGTTCCGATCCGGTGGTAGCTGAATAGTTTTGTTAGTTTTGTAAAAATTGCCACAATAATAATTATCATAAATTAAATACTTTAATAATAACAAATCATAAACAACATAAATTTTATATATAGAATCATTCTCTTTTTATACTGGCAATGAATTTGTATTAATTTTGTATAAAAATGTGGGTCAAAATTTAATATCTTATAGGGTAGATATAAATAAATTTCTGTAATAACAATGACATATTGGACGTAAGACACCTTAGTCCTCCCGTGACCATGATCACTGTAAAGTGTTCGAAACGTCGGGAAATTAAAAATCAAATACAAACGCGATAGAATCCGTAAAAGTAGTTTTATTTCAAATGTGTAATACTCGCGTAAACATTAGAAGTCAAAATGTAAAGCATCTAAATTATTGCATATTGGTAAAATATTCTGTACTATAACGTGATAACGGAGACTCTGTTTCATAACGGAAAACGATTTACTCTCTTTCTTTCTCACGAGTGTCATTTAAGAAGATATATTACGTCGTAAAAGGTAAATTTATGTATGGTTCGTATAGTGATGAGTTAAAAATAAGATATGTTATCGCCTTTTACCTTCTTTTTGGAGTCATACAAACTGGTTAATCGAATAGAAGTAGATATGACAGGTATTTTCTGGGAAACTGATACCAATCCTTCTGTCAAGCGGATCAGTTATTGTAGACTCCACAGGGAGACCTAGTCGATTAGTGGATGTCGATAGGTATCGATCGAGTTCATGGCGTTGCTCTGCCCAGGCCACACAGACCTCGAGCGTGTGCTGCGCCGTGTCCTCGTTGCAATTGCAGTGGTGACAGGACGGTGTCCTCTCCCTCCTCACGATCGTGTGCAGGTACTTGCCGAAGCAACCATGCCCCGTCAAGACCTGCACCAGTCGGAAGGAAAGGACCCTATGCTGCCGACCCAACCACACCCATCGGCATCGGCTGGAAGACCTCGACGATCCCAACACCGAAACGAAGCTGGATTGCCCAACGGGCAATGACGTTACGACGGGTGTCGCTCCGCCAGGCAGCAATCTCTCTTGCTGGGCGAGACGATGCCGCCCCTGATCCAAATGAGAGCTGACTTAGATTAGATTTGTCTAAGAAATGCTTAAATTTTACATTTTCCTTACTACTACTAACTACTACCGACTAATCCCGCTGTGCAAAGTTGGAATTTGAATTTTAATCTCGATTCCATGATCTATTCATATGACAAAAGTTGCCTACCATGTTGGCAACTCTACTAACGTATGTACATTATTGCTTATTTATTGCCACTGTTTCGAATACTCAATAGGAATCATATATTTTAACCTTCCTAATGAAACAAACTACTACAACTCAACACATATGTTAATATGGTAGGCAGTCGTATAATAGGTAGGCAGTAGCCTAGCCCCTGGTATAGCAAAGCTCCATAGGTCGCTCGCTCGATTGTCACCACGGTCGATAAAAAAAAGATTAGCACGTTTAAACAACCGCAAGCTAAAAGTTATTTTGCTTTATTATCATATTATTCTTATGCTAGAAATATGTTAAGAATTAAATATTATAAATAACATAGAATTACAAATTCGAAATAAAATATTTAAGGCGGCTTATTTAATATATATTTTGTCCAATTAATAACCTCATTGTATTTTATTTTTAAAAAAATAAATTTATTCTGCGAGTGACTTTTAAAATATGTATCTATATTACTTTAATTATTATTCTCATTTAAATATAAATTTTATTTGTAGCATTTGTGTTGTTGTAACATGTTTTAACCTTGACTATAACGTCAAACAGCTTAAAATAACATTAACTAAGAAGTAAAAAGATGGAAATTAATTGTAATTTTGTTTCGTCACAAGTCACAAACATAATTTATATTTGAGGAATTAAGATAATTAATATTGTCATCCCTTACATTTACAGGCAAATATTTTAATAGTGGTAGGACTACGCTGTCAACAGCCGCGGGGCGATCCGTCCGGGGTAGTATCACACTCTCGCAGAAGATCGACGTCTGAGTAATGGCAATATGCTATTGCGCTTCGTTCGGTGAGTGAGAGAGCCGGCAACCCAACTGAGGTGGGTTTGGGATTTGTATTGGTAGGCAGCGGCCTAGCTATACACTTGGTATTGCAAAGGTCCGTGGGCGGCAGTGCCACTTATCATCAGGTGTGCTGTCTGCTCTTTTGCCACCATAAGCAATAAAAAAGCAGTGTTTATTTATATAATTTACCCTGTAAATGAGTATGAATGTAATATATTACAATCTCTTCCATTTTCGTTAATGACGTAAGAGATGTTTTTGTGACGCAGGTAAATATAATAACAAGAGAAGGAAAACTAGAATTAAAACTGCATGCGAAACTTTTTGAGCAGGATATTATAAGCAAATTTCCCTATTATGGACAAGATTGGTGCTCAATGGAATGTATGATGATTGAGTAAAATAATTTCTCAGCCTAAAATTCAATCAGCACTTAATTAATAATAATAATAATATAATTTTTATGGTTATCAAAGTTATAGTAATGAACTTATAATAAAGTTTCCAATGAAGTATAAGGTGGGCCTTTTTTTTTTTTTTTTTTTTTTTAGGGGTGGGTTATGGTCGGCGCTCTTCTCGCACCACTCCGTCTGGGGCGACAGAGGGGCGTACGCACGCATACCCGTAACCCACCCACGAACCTCGCCTACGTCGTTGGACCGGCCACTGGAGCAGCGTGAACTTGTCGTCAGTGGCCATAATGTGGGCCTTGCCGTGTGGTGACAGACAAAGTAAGAATATATCTCACCATCCCCAACCTTGCTCGTAGGTGTTGTAAGAGACGACTATGCAACATCTGTGCAAGAGAAAGAAAACTCGAAATAAAACTCTGTATTAACCCCGTTACCAGCGTGGTATAGTGGGTCAATTTTCCTTCTAATGTGGAGGACGTTCGAACCCAGCAGTGGAATACATATGAGCTGAGATGATGATATAGGTAGTTAGAATATAAATAAATGAGTTTAACATCGGTAATTATATATAGGTAGTAATTATGACTTGACTATGTAGGTATAAGTTACTATAATTATGCTCGCGTCATAATAGGTTTCGTCATAAATAATTTCGTATTTTTGTATAAATAAACCTATTGTATAATTTATATATTATAGTTTAATATTTATGTATTCTGAATATTATTGTTGTTGCTTGTCTACTTTTATAAAATTAGATCTTCAATTTAAGATATATCTTTAACTTTATTTTAATAGCATATTGCGATAAAGTGGTTGCTTGGCGTAGTGGTACTTAAGAGATATGTGCGATTCATTATTTGTAATTTGTTTACGTCAATTGTATGATAGAAGTCTCCAGCAATATCAGAATAAATTCCACAATTCAGCTTATTGTATTTAAAAAAAACTATTATAATATTACTTATTTTTTCTGTTAAGAATGTAGTACGAGCAATAAATTCAATAAAATCTCGTACAAGAAATACAAATTTATAGGAGAATGTTGTTTATATTAAAGAAGGTATGAGACTGGCTATATAAATACTCATATACAATTAGAAAATACTAATTTAAGTAAGTAATATGAATCTGTTGTGCATTGATATTTGAATATGCAATTTCAAACTAATTACACACGTAACTTCATCGAATTTAAACCGCAGTAATAATTTTCGTCACTTAAATTATAAGTTATTTACGTCACTTAAATTATAAGTTTGCTGTGTGGTAGCGACTACGAATACAACCAACCCTTACCTTGCTCGTGGATGTCGTAAAAGACAACTAAGAGCCTTATAACGACCTGGGCCACCTGATGCCATTTGGTTAACAATTACATTCCCAAGGAGGGTTGACGTCTGACAGTCCGCCGGACATAAAGCTATTGCCAATAACTTTTACAATATGTACTATGAAAGAAGAGTACATATAGTATCGACCCCAAGTAATTAGGATAAGAGTAGGAGAACGATGATGGCTTAAATTATAAGTTATAGAGAAGGTACTGCTATTTTAATAAGTTAAAAAGAAGTAGAATATATAAACTCATTTGCAAAAAAAACGGGCGGTTTTGATTTTCATTCATATTTAAAAAGATACAATACCAAAAAGGTTTCAATCGTTTGTACACGTTACTGGCCGGTTTTAAAAATGCTGTGGTATTTAAAAAAGTACGTTCTAAATTCAATTTTTCATTTGATGTTCATTTTTACAGAAAACCCCTTTTTATCCTACATTTTTGGCGCGAAGTTCCAGAAGTTAACATCGACTTTCATAACTTTTATTCAATTTTTATCGATTAATTTCATATCCTTGACTGTTTATATATATATATATATATAGCTTTATTTAATGCTGTTTGGCTGTATCAAAAATGGTAGATAAAGTGGTAAAAGCTACCAAAATTATCGCGCTGCTTGAAGAGGGTTGCAGCCAATGTTTCGTGGCTAGGAGGCTAAATGTTAGTCGCTCGACAGTCCAAAGGACCTGGCAGCGATATCAGGAGACTGGTTCCGTCGAGAGAAGGCCTGGTTCTGGAAGAAAACCATGTACCCAACCACGGGATGATCGTTTTCTTGTGAGTCGCGCATTGAGAAATCGCAAATCTTCGTATGTGGATCTTAAGAACAACCTCCAAGAAGTAAGAAATGTGCATATTAGTCTATGGACGGTCAGGAGGAGGCTTCTCGCTGCCAATATACGCAGTCACCGCCCGGCCCGCGGCCCCAAATTACTCAGTGAGCACAGAGTTCACAGGCTTAGGTTCGCTAGAAATTGTGAATCATGGACTCAAGACGATTGGAATAGGGTTTTGTTCTCTGATGAAGCCAGGATATCTCTGTTCGGTGAAGATCGACGTCGGCGAGTGCTAAGAAGACAAGGAGAACGCTTTGCAGAGGCATGTTTCGAAGAAATCACACCTTATGGTGGGGGCTCTGTTATGTTTTGGGCAGGAATAAATTCAATGGATCGTACAGAGTTAGTCTTCATTGAAAACGGCTCACTGACTGGGCATCGATACATAACGGAAGTTCTAATTTCTCATGCACAACCCGCATTGGCCGCTCTAGGTGAAGACTCGATTTTTATGGACGACAATGCTCGCGCCCACCGATCCCGCGATGTTAATGCGTATGTGCAAGAGGTCGGCATTCGTCGTTTGGATTGGCCAGCTCGAAGTCCCGACCTCAATCCCATAGAGCATGTCTGGGACGTTCTGAAACGGCGTGTGAGATCAGTACACCCGGCTCCGCAGACCATCAGAGAGCTGAAGAATGTGATTACTGCGGAGTGGGAACGTATTCCGCAAGCAAGTATCCGGGATATACTCGCTAGCATGCCCAGACGAATTCAAGCTGTGATTTTAGCTAGAGGGGGTCACACTCGATACTAAACATTTATCTGCTTTTACTTTATTAAAGAAAAACAAACAAAAAAACTTTTTTATTTTTACTTCATGAGCATATGCACTACTAGCGAATATACACTACTAGCGGGGTTTAGCATTATTTCCCATAAATTGTATCTAAATTTTATGAAATACTGATGAAAACGATTATTTTCTTATTAATTTACCAAATTGTGTGGATAAAACTACCTATAATTATCAAACAAAGAAATATTAACATTTGAAATGGTTCATTGCTTAGGTGCCCGTTTTTTTTGCAAATGAGTTTATGTACCTAGCAAAGTCACTGTTTAAAGTAATCACGTAATTTTCGTACTATCATATTGATACATATGATGATGTAACGATACAGTTATATAAGTCGTAATATCAAAAGCGGATAAATATTTAAAAAAAAATGTACACTGTAAATAATGTTATCTATAGTTATATTAAAAATGGAGCCCACAAATCAGTCCTTGACGAGGCTCATCATATTTAGTAAACATTTTAAGCCGGCCGTATGTCTGTTTGTGTAGGCTGTCCGATATGATAACTTCGTCATATTCCGTCAAACATTGATTATATTATATATTTTTTCGAAATAGATGTGGTAATATTGCTTTAATGTTAATTTTAAATTGTTAGGTAATGCTATTATTAGATGTGAAATATAATTGTAGTGCAATTATGTATATAGATATACAGGCAGTTCTAAGTGTGTAGCTCTCTTATTCCCATCTTTGTAATTAGTATAATCCTATTATTATTATTAATATTACCTTAAAGATTTTAGGTAGTCCATAATACGACATTTTAGGACCGTCTCTAAAAATAGTATTTTTTTCGAAATATAAATAGTCCGTGTGGTGACGGAGCAAGAATACAATTCACCACCCTCTACTTACGCGTGGGAGATAGTAAGAAAATACTAAGGGATATAAAACGCATATAACATATATGCGAGAGAAGGAATACTCGAAACAAAACCCTATACCAACACGTCTGACGAGCGTGTAGGTCAATTTTTCTTTCGTTTGGAGGAGGCTGGCACCCAACAGTGGAAGGTGTATGAACTAAATTATGGTAATTGGTATTGAATATGTTATTAGGTTTAGTTATTTAATTTTCAAGTCCATTATATTCTATGAAATTCGTTAGTAATTTTATTCTATTTGTTTCTATGTAAATAGCTGAGCTAAATATCGTGGTATTTTATTAGAAATCGTAATATTACAAATTAATAAATTTAAGTCGTACAACTTAAACTAATAATCGTCCTGTATATGTTTACCTCATATATGTAATTGTATTTTATTATGGTATAATTAAGTTCAAATTTTGATTGTAATATAACTTTATTTTGTATAATTATTACACAATAATTTTATATATATATATATATATATATATATATATATATATATATATATATATATATAATAGTTACTAAATAAGGCAATTATTATTATCATAATGTACCTACTTTGTATTAAATTTTTACAAATATATTTTTCTTCATTTTGTTTTTTGAAAGTCGTAAGCGTAAAGTCTGTAACGTTTTATTTGATCGTCATGGTACACGGGGCAAAACCTTGTGTAGGATTTTAATGATTTGGGCGCCTGAGATGAGACGCTGATGGTATCATAACGTTTTTCACTTAATTAAATATTTTTAACAACCACTAGGACAAAAAGTACTTGCATTTGAATTGATAGAAAAGAAACGTTGGCACCAAGTCAAACAGCTCCTAAATACTGGAATGTTTTTGTATGTTAGTGTATATTTGATATAAGCAGGTTGATTCGAGATTTTTTTTATTAACACCTTCGGCGCCAAGAATGATTTCCAAAATCATATATATTTTCATTTTTTTTATTTATTTTATGGTACCCTAAACCCAAATACACCAAAAGATTCGCCCAGGCCAAAGAATTTTTATCTTTCAAGAAATGTATGAAAATCGTAAGCATTTGTGATACACAACGATCGTTGTGAATGGAGACGGTGTATCATTTTTGATACACTGGCGCCGAAGGTGTTAAAATAGATTGTTTGTTTACCTTTAACAATTTTTTTTTGACACAGATTAAGATTTCACTAATATACATTTCGTATTGTGTATGCTGACTCAAACCTCAAGATCTCAAAAGATTGAATAGTTGTAAGGCCACACTGTGGATAGCTTTCTGTCGACAGACGCGTGCCGGTCCATCCGGAGTAGTACCACATTCTTGCAGAAAATCTACACATGAGCACTAGCAGTGTGCTGCTGTGCTTTGTTCTATCTTCTATTTGTGGATGAGAGAGCCGGAAGCCCAACTTTCTGGGTGGGTTTGGGATTTTTGTTGGTAGGTAGCGGCCGACCTGTACCTCTGGTATTGCAAAGATCCATTCGCGGCAGTAACACTTACTATCAGGTGTGCTGCTTGCTTGTTTACCACCAAGAGCAATAAAAAAAGATCCTTGCTAGATATTTCTGTGCATTTCTTAAGAAAGCTATGCCTTCATATGGTGAAACCCCCTTAACATAGTACAACGTAAATAATAATTAAGTAAAATAAATAGGACGACAAATAAGTACAAATTATTTGAATATTAAACAGACAAGGTCACGCATTTTGAAGTAATAATCTATCGGAAAATGACAATTGTAAATTACAGCACATGTCTTTTGATTGACAATACACGTATTTTGTATAATTACAGTAATTAGTTATAAAACAATTACAGATAATTCAAACAATACGTGTAACATGAACGAGGTATAGAAATGAGCGAGGTCAGGGAATATAGTTTCACAGGCTTATATAAAATAACAGTAAGCAATATATTAATATGATTACAATGGAAAGGTAATATTACTCTTACTAAGCATAACGATAATTCATATGTAACATGAATAATAACGACGTGCATGAGAAATGAAATAGGAAACTTCCTACAGATATCTTCGTCAAGCATTTTTTGCTTTTTATTTATACTAACTACTTATAATATAATATCGTCCACGACAGTAGAAGGGTTTCACTAATAACAAGACCACCAGCGCCAAGAAGAAACTCCAAAAAGACATGTAGTCACTTAACATCTATGACACATGAATTGAGCTCTTAAGGCTTTAACCAACTGTTATAAAGCCACTTCAAGAAAATTAATTTTGTAAACAAACCATCATAAAAATTTAATTTGATATAAAAAAGAGCACCGGCAAAAAGTCTGTAGAATAACTTAAAAATATATATAATATCGTCCGTGTGGTGACAGAGTAAGAATACAATTCACCACCCCCTATCTTATCCGTGGGTGATCGTAAAAGACGACTAAGGGATATAAAACGCACATAACATCTATGCAAGAGAAGGAAAATTCGAAACAAAATCCTATAGCAACATAGGCATGTCAGGTGAGCAGCGTGGTATGGTGGATTAATGTTCTTCCCATTATGGCGGAGGCTGAAGCCCAGCATTGGGGCATATATGAGCTGGGACAATGAAGATAAGATGACTAATATGCTACTGAGTGATTAGACGATTTATTATTAGTTGTTTTTGTTTTGATTTTTCATCCTTTTGTACGTTGGCTGTGGGAAAGAAATAGTGCTAATATTATGTATTATTGCGCCATCAACAGATGAAAAATTAAACTATATAAGTCATAGTTAGAATGAGAATCTTTTAGTTCGTAATACAAAGAAGTGATAGAGGTCGGTATACTAACCTGACTCATCGAGAGAATTTTACAACCATTCAATTATCACTAAGAACGTTTATAAATCTTCTCATCCTACTCTTATCCTAATTACTTAGAGTCGATATATTATATACTCTGCTTCCTTCGTACATATTGCAAAAGTTATTAGCTTTAATTTTATGACCGGGCGCTTGTCTGACCGTGACGTCTTTGAGAATTTAATTGTTGACCAGATGATGTCAGGCGGAGTTGGTCCAGTTTTATGTAAATCTTTCAGTCGTCTTTTCAGATATCCACGAGAATAGTACGTGTTGGTAGTATTAGTAAACGCTACAATACAGAAAGCTTATAGCTTCTCTGCCATTATTGAACGCGGCCTTCCTTAATAGAGAGCTGGCAACCCATTTAGGTGGGTTTGGGGTTTGTGTTCGTAGGCAGCGGCCCTAAAGGTCCATGGGCGGCAGTAACATTAAACATCAGGTGTGCTGCTTGCACGTTTGTCACCAAAAATAATAAAAAAAAAAAAATTAGAGGGAATTTATTTCTTTTACCACTATGTTTTTCTTCACTTAAAAAGATGTTCATCGTTTCACATCCTTTATTCATCTCTTACAATATCTACATCCAAAGGTGATGAATATAAAATGTGATGAAATTATAGATACTTTTTTTTTGCTATGGTCTGACCACGCCCTACTCAAACCTTCTGTTTAGGTGGCAGGGATGGCGTGCAGCTATGACCTGCAAATTCTACGTTTCCACTACCATGGCTCGGGCTAAGGCGGTATCTAGAGAAAATTTAATTAAATCTGATATCTTTTGAATAAATACTAGATAATTTAAGCTAACTTATTGATTATAAATATAAGTATACAAAGTTAATCATCGGTATAACTAATATTATGCTGATATTGCTATATGGATATGCATTGCACAATAAATACAACAAAATTTTAAATAAGACATAATTATTGCACAATAATTATAAAAAAAAATTAGTTGACGAATACAATGTGTTACTAACCCCATTACTTTATTAAAGGACTCGTTTAAACTGGCTGAGGAATGACTAGGAGAATGGACAGCAGTACTCCCGTTTTTTTTTCTTACGGTGGATAATGGAGGTGGTCTCGGAAGAGGCGCGCAACCCCATAGACCCACCCTGCAAGCACCTCTCTTCGCCGTGCGAGCGGGCCACCGGTACCCGATCTTTGTCTTAGGTGGCCCGCCCGGCGGTTTACCCTCACGGGCTTCTCTCGTCGTCGTCTCGCGTCGGTCGTCCTCACGCGTGGTCTCATTTCGGGTTATCAGACTAGTCCCCGGTCCGATCATCCGATGCCTCAGCTAAGACGAAGAAAACAATGAACCCTTGTTAGGTTTATTAATAATTCTGAATTTCATCTCCTATCTTTGGGCTCCATCATCAGAGTAGTTACCACTACTCTGGTACCTTCTCTTGCATAGATGCTATATGCTTTTTATATCCCTCAGTCGTCTCTTACGATCACCCACGGGTAAGATGATTGTGAATGGTGGTGAATTGTATCCTTACTCCGTCACCACACGGATAGGGATTATAAAGCAAATATTCATTATGCGTCTAAGATATTTACGGCACCTAACAAAAAGAGCTGATGCCCTTGAAAAGTCAGAACTGATATTCATAAATTGTAGCTGAAAACTATTACGATCATGTCAAATACTAAATAAAAAACTGTGCTATAAACAGTTCATTAGTTCGGGAGCTACGATCCAACACAGAGACAGACACATCAAACTTATAACAACCCTCTTTTGGCGTAGGGGGTTAAAAGAAAGATCTTTCACCCATCTAATTGTATTCCAATGTATATTAACAGCGAAGGAATAAGAAAGTGTATCCTATACCTGAGCACACATTTATATACTATATAATAGAGTTATAGACTAATCGCAGTGATTAAAATTTTGTCAGGAGAAGATCTCTATATCCAGCCTATGTTGGTAAGCTATAGTATTAAATATAGATATACGATCCAATGTTAATATACCTTAAATATAAGAAACTACTGTTCCTTTTAGTTCGCAATCACTATAATAACATTATCGACAAAATGCCACCCAACTCGCGACCATGACTTTTCTGAACTGGCCAACCGCAATCGAATCTTAACTCATATAAATCATGTCCATGTCTTCTTTTATGATTCCTTGGTACTGCATATATACTATCGATATCGTTATATACCTAAACAGGATAGGGGTACAACATTCCCAAACTTTATTTGCTGTGCTTGCAATCTTTATTACTATAATAATAAGCCTGAATTTAAAGTGTTTGCAATACGCTGTTTTGATATCGTCAGTGAGAAGCAGGGGAAGAGGTCGAGGCTATCTACTGATAACAAGTGAACCGACAGCGGTGGGTAACTGAGCCTATATGACAAACATACGATTGCAAGAATTTGATGAAATATTACTGGTATTTATTTTATTTTATTTTCTTTAAAATTCAGAATATAGAAGCGTATGGAAGGCTAGAACATGTTGTTAATACTGAGGGAAATACCACTTATGAATCCTGTTTGACATGATAGAAGGCATATATAATAATACCCTGACTCAGGCTCTGTGCCGGAATACTAGTAAAACCATTAGAAGCGCAACGTCCGTCGTCAACGTTGACAATTGGGCATGTAACTGCGACATCCCGGCAGATGAACTGTATTTGCTCCATCACACAAACCGGACAAATCTTTACTTCACATAGGCACAAGAATATAATGAAATAAAGTATTAGCGACAGTGTTTCTATCTGATAATAAATCAATTAACTTGCTTGCTAGCTAATATTATAGCATAGTGAAGAGCAGTCACTATTCAAGATTACTTTGATATGTAACATAAGGTGGGAGTTAGTTAATTTGTAGTTTGTTTTGAATAAAGAAAACCTGTGATAAAATAAAAAATAAATGAAAGGCACTCGGTGACTGCCGTGGTAAAGCTATTATAAATAAATTTTACAAAAATAAATTGTAAAACGAGTTTGACAGCGGTGGGATTCGAACACACGCACTCACGGACTGTTCCTAAAACCAGTGCCTTAGACCACTAGGCCACGCACCCTGCCTAAAATTAATGCGAAATTAACTGCTGCTATTCAACCATAAAATCTTAGGTATTTAGTTTCGTTACGGAATTTCTTGATTCGGTCGCCGCGCTCAAAGCCCCCGATAAAAGCTATGCAATAGCTTAAAAAACTTCTTTAGTAGATTGGAATTTTATGGCATTAGTCTGTCAATATACTGCCAGTCTGTCACCACACGTCTCGCAGCACATAACCAGTATTGCTCATACATTTACTACTGAAACATAAATTATTACAGGCCCATATATGTGCCTATAAATTTCAAATGACATTCATGACTCGAAATATTCGTCTTGGGTATACTCCGTTCCATTCCGCATGGCTATACGTTAAAATATGGTAGTTTTTATTAAAAATATATAGAGTTCATCATCTCAGCTCATATATGTCTCACTGTTGAGCTCGAGCCTCCTCCATAATGGGAGGGAAAATTGACCTACTATTTCACGCTGGTCAGACGTGTTGGTATAGGGTTTTATTTCGAGCTTTCCTTCTCTTGCCTAGATGTTATATGGGTTTTATATCCCTTAGTCGTGTCCTACGATTTTTTTTTTATAACACAGTGGTCCGAAATGCGTTACGCACTACCCCCCGGAACGGGGAGTGTGGGACTCCTAACCTCGGGGCTAGGTTACCCACTAAAACGTATCCACTGCGATTGCTGTTAGCCGAGAGGGCTTTGACAGCTTAACCGGACTATGGGTGAGCGCTGAGGGCTCTCAAGCCGGTAGGTCTCCTACGATCACCCACGGATAAGATAGGGGGTGGTGCATTGTATTCTTAGTCCGTCACCACACGGAATATATAATATAATAGAGTTCATTTGTATGTATTCTTGACATTATCAGTATGTTATTAAGTTATTGAAAAATCGCTTTGATAGTTTAGTGGGACTGTTTGTCAAGTTTATAAAATATCATGTTAACCAGGATAATATGATTATGAATAATGACCAACATCATCATTCTCCTACTTTTATCCCAATTACTTGGCTATTTATATATTTTTCATTTGGACTAGACGTAATATAACTTTATTACCACATATTTCTATTATAATATGTATATATGTATATATATATATATATATATATATACATATATATATATATATATATATATATATATATATATATATATATATATATATATATATATATATATATATACATATATATATATATATATATATATATATATATATATATATAACATACAATATAATAGCTGTGTGGTAGCGGCTACGAATACTACCAAGCCTTACTTTGCTCGTGGATGTCGTAAAAGACGACTAAGAGCCTTATAAAGAACTGGGCCAACTCCATCAGATGCTATGTGGTCAACAATTGCATTGCCAAGGAAGGTTGACGTCTGGCAGGCGGCCGGTCATAAAACTGTTGCCAATAACTTTTACAATATATACTATAAAAGAAGAGCACATATTGTATTGAGCCTAAGCAATTGGGATAAGAGTAAGAAAATGATGATATTAGAAATATGTGGTAAAAAAGTTATATTACGTCTAGTCCAAGTAAAAAGGATAATAGCAAATAATTTTGTCCGTATGGCATATTATTTAACGAAGTCCTTCACATGTGCCGTGTTATGTATATTTAGTCATTAAATATGGATGGATCATTTGTGCCTCTTTTTTTTTTTTAATCTATCAATACTACCAGTAATTTAAACACATAATGAGGTGAAGTACTGAACTAATGCTAACTATTTGAAAGCTTTGTTAGAGGTATTAATGAAATTTAATTAATGAATAGAGCCAAAGAACGTGACGTCATTGGAGATAACAATACAATCTATATTTTTTATTTTTCTAATGCAGTTTAGTGTGGAATCAAATAACAGATGTTTTGAAATACTTTGTAACGTGCTTCGAAATTGTAAGATTTTCTTATACAGCATGTTTTCATATCCTTGGTTAGTACAAAGCATCTATTTCGACATTTTTTCTTATTATGATATTATCTGGTTACAATTCTAAGATATGTTTTATGATGCTCACAAACAAGAAATGTGTGTTGAATAGTATTCTTATTCTTAAATTACACAAATAACATCGTATTACCTGCCGCGTAATTAATAATAATAAAAAATCGCATAGGGGAAATATGCTTGTGTCTCACTGACTACTCCAAAATACCACATAATAACAATATGTCTATTCCCAATAAACATGCTGATGAACCAGTATAAATTTATTTTAAACGCAAATCCAGTATTAAACTCCATATTAAAAGCAGTTACCAAAATTGGGAGTAAATTGTGCGCTCCTGTCTCGTAATATCAAGCTCGTTATACAACTTTAGAACCGGTTACGGGCTCTCTGACGTCACCGCCGAATTCTCTGATACGTTTTTTTTTAAGTCACGATCGAAAACACTAGGTTATGTACCCTTTTTAAAAGCGCTTGGCTCTATTCCATCGCATCACAAACGTTATAATTTTAGTGAAAATGAAATCCCTCTTATCTATCACTTATATTATAATTGAATGGTAATAATAAATGGTACTAGCGCTGACAACTTACACTTTCCTTCACGATTTATGAATGAATTGCTTAATAGTTATAATGATTCATCATTCTCCTACTCTTATCCCAATTACTTGGGAACGATATGGTATGTACACTTCTTTCATAGTACATATTGTAAAAGTTATTGGTAATAGTTTTATTCCCGGCCGACTGCCAGACGCCAACTCTCCTTAAGAATGTAATCATTGACCAAACGGCATCTGATGGAGTTGGCCCAGGTCATTATCGTCTCTTAGTCGTCTTTTACGACATCCACGAGCAAAGTAAGTGTTGGTAGTATTCGCAGCCGCTACTACACAGCTAATAGTTAATAATTATAATGATTACAGAATTCAATTATACTTTACTATCCTATACATACTAACCATAACGCGTACCATGGATTACTACAATTTTAGATTTATTTGAAATATATCGACATCAACATGACTTTGCTAATCAATTAATATAAATCTTATTAATAATTATTATTCAACTATTCAATCATGAAATATATTTTACAAACTAAATTTTATGATGGTGATTAAAATTGTTCACTTTTATTTTCTGTCACATTATAATCTGCACAGATGGCGGAGTGGTCAAGATATCGACCTGTAGTGCGGAGTGTCATAAGTTCGATCCCCATGCAGGACAACGCCTTATATATTCATGAATAATTATTATATTTTAATGCCGAACGAACGTCTGGTTAAGAAGATTTACAATGTGAAAGTGGAAGGATGTAGGTACCCGGGGAGACCGAGACTAACTTACCGAGACCAGATTGGTCACGTACTGAAGGAAGGTGAAGTCATGAGTCTCCGAAACCGGCGAGCGTGTATGAAGAGAATTATGAATGTTGAGGCAGCGAGTGAAGTGTGCAAGGATAGAGTTCTCTGGCACTCTGTTCTCTCTGCCTAACCTGCAAGGGATATGGCGTGATGATATGCATGTGTAATAATTATTCTAAATCAAAGTGTAATTTGTGTCTGTTAATTGTATATTTGTGAAGTCCCTCGAGACACAGAAATTCATAGAGATTCAGGCTCATAGATTCATTAGAGCGGTGTAGTCTTTTAAAAAAAAGTGTTTCTTTTTTCATTTCTTTAGCCTTTTAAAGCTAATTTTTAAAATTCTTTTCATTTAAGAAATTAATCATGATGCACAATATCTCACTCTACCATTAAAACTTTTTGATAACGAGGAGTTGGGATTATTATGTACGCATAATATTACGCCACGCCTATTTTTATTGGGATCGAAAAAAGCTGAGAGACCACCAGAAGAATGGTCAGCCGCGTCTCCCCTAAGGCAATTATAAGACCAACTGGGTATAATCGCTAACCTGTTTACCCATTGGAGCAATTATGCTTTAACCTTCGTGAAAAGATCTAAGTAAGTCCTCTAATCAGCACGTTATATATAACAAACTAGTACCCTTCCGTTGTGGAAGAATCTTGCAATCAATAGTGGGAATGTGTATGTATGTGTCTTGCAATTAGTAGTGAGCTGTATAGAACAAAATAGATATAAATTTGTAATTCAAACTAAATTCCTATTTCATCACATAAACATTAATATAAACATTCATATCAAATAATTATGCATATAGCATAAAGCCGTAAGCTATACTAATATAGGTAACATAAATGCTTGACCTGCTTTACATAATATGTCAATAAATTTATAAAAAAAAATAGGAAATCTGGTAATTTTTGATACTACCTACAAGACTGTACCTACTGGCATTCTGAGCATTAGCTTAGTAACTTGACATAATGGAAACTTGGAGTAGGTTTGTATATTGCTGATATTAACTATTTGGAAGTTAAGAAAGAAAGAAAGAAAATTATTTATTTTGTTCTCGCTAAAAACTAATGAAAATAAACAGAACTAAAGAAAACAACTTCTGGTATAAAATGACATTAACGAGAAACAAAAAAGGCTATTGGCTCAGCTTCGGCTATTTTATTTTATAAAATAGCGCTGATATTCTGGCAACACCTGGTACATTTTAAAGAAATTATTATAAACATGACTAGTATAAAGTGTCAGAGTGTGTGTGTAACGATGTATGAATAATTTTAATATAAGTATAACAACATTGCATACATATATAATATAAATAAAATTGGCAATATTTAATAAAATATATATATTTTTAAGTGTATACATTTATATGTATATATTTATTATAAGGTAGTGAAGAATAAAATATAGGTTGATTATAAATAAGTGTTTTAAACAATCCTGCTCACGGTAGTTACTACATATTCATAGGGCAATTGCATGTTTCCTATGATTTTTAAATAAAAATTTCTGCATATAAAGCGTTAACTCACTTTTGATAATTATTTTACAATATGCATCATTTTATATGAAATAATATTAGTGCTAGAGAAGAATACTTATAATTTAACACATCTAGGAAGGATAATAGAGAAAACTCGTGACGGACAGTGGGATTTGAATAGAACTGAGAAATAGAAGATATGTACCTATAGCAAAAATTAATAGCAATGTAAGTATGCATTTAAAAGCAAGTATACACTAAGAATATATGTATACTTATGCAAATATACACATTCAGAACAAGAAAACTAATATATTCCTAAACGCAACGCTTTAACGACGACTGGTTCTCAGATAATGGACACAAGTTATATAGCATGATACACAGGATGCTACATTACAGGCTGTTTACTTTACATAATCGTGTATTACTTGATGAGATGTTACGCAAAATTGTATTTTTCCACTTATTAAAAGACAGAACAGGATTATCTAGTGGCATCGTGAAATTACCTAGTATCGGCTTGTTTCATACAAGACGATGAGATAGCGGCAAATCCTGATTTTCTAATAGCTTAGTAGTTTAAACTATATAATTTAAATGCTGTATCGGTTGTTATGACATTGGTTGAGACCGACATAGAGGCAACTCACAGTCAAACTTTTAAGCGGAACAGCGCGAGTGGTCCACTCAAGAAGCGTATTGCAGCCTCATTGCACCATAAGAGAAATAATTACTTATATTTTTTTTATAAATTCTAGTGTATGATTGGCGATCTCTTAAAATCGGAGGTAATTTCGATACGAAAATTATATTCCCTCCCTCCTCCATAATGGGATCAAAATCGTCCATTACTACAAGCTCAGACAGGCTGGCATAGAGTTTTATTTCGAGTTTTCTCACTCTTGCACAGATATTATCCGTATATTATATCCCTTAATGGTCTTTCAAAGCACACATGGTAAGATACTCTGGTAAATTGTATACTCAATACGCCATCACATCAAAATCAAACAAAAAAAAATCGAATGCGGTTCATACTACAAAATACATACTACAAAATAAAATGAAAATACGGTTCTTGAATGAAGATTTAATTGTGATATTATACTATAACAATTTGATATTTTTACCTAATGTAATCAATGAGATATAGTCTTCTAATGACAGGCGTACGGATATAAAAACAGACAGCAAAATGCCAAGATTTCCGCTGTCAGCCTTTGTGTACGGAACTTAAAATTCAAATCGCAGATAAAAATATGTCAAATGCCAATTTTATGAAATTTGTGTATTAGAAATATTATACCTAATAAACATAATTACGACCTTCATCATTCTTTAAGATTTTATAAAAACAGCATAGACCATTTAAAAATAAAAGAATTATTTTTTGACTTAATTCATATAGCATTTATGTAGTATATATGTAAAATAACATCTTATTTATTAAGTTTATTAAAGAGTATAAATATAGTTGTAAAACGCAGCATGAATTGAAACAGATTAAAGACTTCTTATTCTTCTTTTTCAACACACGTTGCTCTATTGAGTAAGGCATCCTCCACAATAGCAGAGAAATTAATTTACTATAACGCGCTGATCACATTGCTAACCAATGTATATGGTTTTATTAAAATTTTTCCTTGACTTGCAATGAGTAGACGACATCTACTGATATATGGTCTTGGTCTTTTACAACACCTACGAGAAGTAATGGAGTAGAAATAGAACTACATATATCTACTTCGTCAGTACACAGATAGCACATTATCACAAACATAATTAACTTTTTATATCTAAGGAGTACAGTTTTATTGACTAAACTGACGTTCTGTTCAAATAAAAAAAATAATAAAATTCTTAAAACTAGATCGCAGAGTTGTCTATTGGGTCAAGTCATGAATCAATTATATAAATTATCCAGGGACCGCCGAGCAACTATCGATAAAGTGAGTGAGCCAAAGTTAAAGTGAGGTAGGTTATGAAGACCTATGACACTCTGCTGCCGCGGCGGATGGCCGTGTAGGCTAGGGAGTGGCTTATAACTTGCTAAAAATATTCAACTTAGCAGCAATAAAAAAAACAGAATAATAACTTAATATATATTTCAAATTCCAACTATGTCTGAAGATTAAGATGGAGGAAATAGGTATTTAGGTTTCAATCAGTAGCACTAAAAAAATACATAAACTATATCATCGTCATCATCATTCTCCTACTCTTATCCCAATTAATTGGGGTCGATACAATATGTACTCTTCTTTCATAGTACATAATGTAAAAGTTATTGGCAATAGTTTTATGGCCGGCCGCCTGCCTGACGTCAACCCTAATTGGGAATGTAATTGTTGACCAAACGGCATCAGATGGAGTTGGCCCAGGTCGTTATAAGGCTCTTAGTCGTCTTTCACGAAATCCACGAGTAAAGTAAGGTATGGTAGTATTCGTAACCACACAGCATACACTATATATGATATAATAATTTTGACATATAACAATATATTGACATAAATAACATGTAGTTGGCTTCGCAACGGATTAATTAAATTGCATTCACTACATATATCCGATATTAAGAAGTTATTATCGCAAACTATGACGATATACGACTATGTAGGTAATATCTTGCTAATCAACGTAATATGTGTATTTTTCCTCCTGCGTACATTAGGATGATGTTATTCAGTTTTGTACTTATATATTTAAACATACGTAAAACTATATTATTAAAATTTATTTATATTTAACTAAAATAAATACTGTATTCAAATAACGTTACAATGCCGATCACAATTTGTCAAAAAACTTTAACCAAGAGAAGACGCAGTTTCATAATATTATCAATCCTATAACAGAAAAGCGTTCACTTTTACTTTCGTTACAACCGCGCCGTCCTACTTCCCTCTTAAAGGGGGAGGGATGAGGTATCTATTTGTCTCTCTTACGCCTATGGTTGTAGTGACATTCTGTTTCTAACTTCCCTTTGGCATCATCTTTGAATAATACCAGTTTTGCTCGTGCTTAGTCATCATGTCAGGTCAGAGATTGTGGTTTCAAATGTCATTACGTTACTGTTGGATTCAATAACGATCAACGCTATTTCATTTTTATTCATACGTAACTATAATATGTAACAATACTATGAAGCAAACTGATAGAATAATGACACAATGTGATTTTTGCCTTGACTGAAATATTACATAATTGTATTTAGTACGTGTTTTTCGAAGACCCTATAAAATTGAAGCAACTTTTTATATTACTACGATTGCCTCTTTTTATTACAAAATATATAAATAAAAATCACGTTTTGTTAGCAAAAAACTGGCCTATAGCGCCCATTCGGTCTATTAAAATGGTTCACATGAATAAAAAATAATACCCGCTGTTGTTAATTACTACCTTTGAAATTGATGTGGACTTGTCTAAAGGAACTATTACCAAAATAAAGTCTTAGAATGAAACTACATATCAGCATAACGCCATCTAACGAATAGTATAAAAATTAAGCAATGCTGACGCATAAATTCGTCTTTTGATCGATTAGTCATAAGTTCAAATTGCGCAATGAATTGTTCATTTACTAAGTTAGTACCTGTCATTAAATTTACGATTTTTTAATAAATTATATATCTTTGCATCATGAACATCCTAAAGAAACTATATGTTTGACAAATTAATTGATTTTATTTAAACGTTATAAAACTCTACGCTGTTTAAATTAAGAGATAAATGAATATAAACATGATTTCGAAGACAACAACAGCGTGCCTACATTTCGCAATCGAGTCTTCAATATTTGATAATTTTACTTAATGTAATAAAGGGATTATAAAATCATTTCTACAACAATGCTTATGCGAATTAAGCATTCGGAGTGAAAGTAATTGGACGGATAATATCGCGGGCATTAAAGCTTTCAGACTCATTGGAAGACAGGATTGAACGTTTGAGCTGGTATGGACATGCGATGAGACGGGATGAAAGTAATGTTGCGAGGAAGGTTTTGAGTATGAATGTTGAAGGCTCTAGGGGTAAAGGGAGACCAAAGAAAAGATGGATGGACTGCGTGAAGCATGATATGTATAAACAGGGAGTGACTACAGAGATGACGTATGATAGGGCTGTATGGAAAAAGAGGACATATTGCGTCGACCCCAAATAGTTGGGATAAGAGCAAGAGAATGATGATGACTCATTGGAAGACAGATATTGTCGCTGCATAAACTTAACTGCGGACATTCCCTCTTGCAGTGAGTTCACTGAATGAAAACTCGAAATAATAACAACCGTCCAAGTCGGACGGAATGTTATTATTGTGATATTCATTTATCTACCATTACAGAATTCTCTCTTGCCCAATAGTGGCAAATATGCATTAAAAAGAGGACCAGAAGGAAAAACCGAATTAAAACCTATATGATTTATTCTTAGCTCCCTTTTTCTTGCAATGTCACTATCTGCATACATAGTCTAGCGATTAATAGGATAGCAAGAAAAAAATGGGTGGTCTTAAATTGAATTTTATTCCATTGCCATAAGAATACTACATTTTTAAAACATAAAATTTTATTATTATATATTTTTTCATCAACATTATCGTTTTGCTTTTGACACAACAAGCAAATTTTCCATTGAATATCAAATAGATTTTCACAACAGGCACATGAAAATGCGATGTGATGCAAAATCACAAATCTAGTCCCTCTAATGTTTTCACAACTATGTTTTCAGAATAGTGCGTAGTAAATGCCCTTGTTATGAAATGTACAGGTTGTTTTAAATTATATATCCATATAAAAAGAACATATGTGTATATATGTTTAATTGTTATATTTATTATAGCCACAGATTTGTAGAAAAAAAAATATTAAAAAGAAGTAGTTTCAGAGGTTATTTTATGTTTTCTTTATTTTTCTTGACAGATTACGGCCTGACAGCAGATCACATTAATTTTCTTAACCTCTCTTCTTTTTATAAGCAAACCACTTAGACTACGTGGCTTTATATTTACTCTGCTATGCCCTCCAGAAAATTCCCCTTCAGAAATAGGTATCTGTACCTTAACCGTTATAGCAGCGTAGTCCAGGCTGTCTTACCTACACGGTAAGAATTGGGTGTGGATAATAGATTTAATATTTCACCAAAATTCATCAATTTTCCAATTTATAATATTCCATCTATCAGACTCCCGCTATCATTAGCACGGCAGGCGTTGCCAAAGGCACCGAACCAAAGTCGGCTGATTATATTCCCCGGTCTTCTGGAAAACTATCACAGCGTATAGATGTCATTCGTACTACTATGATCTCTTCGAAAACCAGCTTGTTCGGGAGTCTAGAATTGATCAAACTTCACGGAAAGACTAAAAGGAGTCTGTTCCCCTTTAAAAAGATTTTATTACGGTTCTTGAAAAATAGGACTGCCACACTTTGATCTACAACTCTGTGACGCTGTGACGTCAATCTGAAGCACAACCGTTTTAAATGAACTCAGCCCTATTTTCTAAGTTTACCGCTTTTTTGTCCATTTCTTAGAATATGTTTTTTTTTATTTTTTTGTTATTGCTTATGGTGGCAAACGAGCAAACAGCACACCTGATGGTAAGTGTCACTGCCGCCCATGGACCTTTGCAATACCAAAGGTACAGCTAAGCCGCTGCCTACCAATACAAAACCTGAACCCACCCAAGTTAGGATTCCGGCTCTCTCGTTCATCGAACGAAGCGCAATAGCATATTGCCATTACTCAGACGTCGATCTTCTGCGAGAGTGTGGTATTACCCCGGACGGACCGGCCCGCGGCTGTAGACAGAGAACTGTCCACAACATGATCCTACCACTCTTAAATACAGTGTTCGAGAAATAAATAGCTGACGAACATAATTTATTGTATACCAGTCACATGTAGAATGCCAAAGGATTAATGTTATTATTCTCTTTAATCATTCACTTACTCTTATCCCAATTACTTGGGGTCGATACAATATGTACTCTTGTTTCATAGTACATATTGTAAAAGTTATTGGCAATAGTTTTATGATCGGCCGCCTGCCAGACGTCAACCCTCCTTGGGAATGTAATTGTTGACCAAACGACATCAGATGTAGATGGCGCTGGTCGTTTTATGATCATAAAGAGAATAATAACATACTCATGTCATTATTCTCTTTATGATCATAAAATTTAAGTTTATAACATAAACATGTTTATAACATAAAGTGTTTGTTTTAAATCGAGTACCTATATATAAAATATGGATATTATTAAACTTGTTTAATTAGTGACGTTAACATCAGAAAATACTTTTCCTCTTAACTATAATATTTATATTGTTTGAGTATTCTCATAGACTGTCTGAACTTATTCTATCGATTAATCGGCTGACACAGTATACCTGTTTTCTCTAATATAAGTGAAACAGAAGCAGACATTGCCATGTTATCATTGAAGTTTGCCTCATCATCATTATCATCATCACATCCTATATATGTCCTACTATTGGGCTCGGCCCTCCTCCGTAATGGGAGGGAAATTAACCTACTATACCACGCTGGTTAGACGTATTGGTATAGGATTTTCTCTCGAGTTTTCCTTTTCTTGCATAGATGTTATATGCGTTTTATATGTCTTGGTCGTCTCTTACGATCACCCACGGGTAAGACAGGGGGTGGTGAATTGTATTCTTAGTCCGTCAACACACAGATAAGTTTGCCTAAACTACCTGAAATTTATAATTGACCGCCGACATGATGTCCAACCAACTTAGAAACGCCATTAGTGACCAGACTGTGTTAGGTAGAATTGGGTAGGATTTTAATTCGATTGATTTAATCACCCCGTAGAACTATATGGAAACGTTAGCAAACTCAATTGAATATGAAAATCAACTTAGACGTTAACAAACGACGTTTGAAAAATTTTCAACAACAACGCAATAGTGTGTCTGTTCTAAATTTTAAATTGGTAACGGCCGTGTTACATTCATTCTATACAGGCGTTGCAAAACTATAGGATTTGTTTCGTATCTACTTAATATATCTTATCTAGTCACTGTTATGATTGCTTGATTAACACATTAAAAACGTTACAAAACGACAATAACAAAAGGCATAAAAGGTCGCGTTTCATACGTAAATTCAAATAGAATTTTGTAACTCCCTACTTAATTAGGTATATGTCTCAATTTTAACTTTTGTGGAAGTTAAAAATATTTCTAACTATAAATAACTTTTATAGTTTAACTTTTTCTGTCATGCAAAATAAAGGAAGTATGCATTTATAATATTATTTACTTTGTGAACATTGTAATATATCTTTATATATATGTATATATATAAGTAGGTATAGGGATACAAGTTCCGTCCAGACACAGATGAAGCGAAATATGGCTGACACAGATGGCATAGTACCAACCTACTTATGAAACAATTTAACATCGCTCGTTTCAAAATGCTGACATAATATATTTATTGAGATGAAATAATATCCCATTCTCATCGATTAATTTCATTCAATTTAAAAATTATGCCCAAATCTTATTTATTAAATAGCTTTGAACTATAGTTAGATGTTGTTATAATTAAATAATTAAAGATATAATATATTAATAATTAAAAAATATATTCCCACCTTTCGATGAACTCTGTTATGATAATAACCCAACCAAAGGATGACAGCGCCAAGTGGCATTCTATGATGAAGACTCACGTCCAATACTAATGGCCAAAAGCCTCAATAATGATGATGAATAATAATAATTAGGTGTATGGTGACCGAGTGAGAAGAATAAGATGGTAAGAAGATAGTAAATTATATTCCCCATTTTCTTACTATTGAGTGTTTGTTGTAAAAGTGAATTTGGTTTCATTATTTAAATTGTCTCTTTATTCTAAAGAACAATAAATATATCTCTTTAGCTATAAACCAGGGCATGATTTCATCTGACTCAGTTAAGGGAAAATTCGACTAAGAATTGCTGCAAGTGAAGAAAATTCGAATTACAATCTATCCCACCTGTCTAGCATAATATATTAGGTTAATTTCGATTTCATTGTGGAGGTGGCTTTTGCCAAGTAATTTAATATAGGCATCTAGCCTGAAAAGAAGAAAATGTTGATAACATTTATGTGGGGTAATTTCTAAATTAATATTGGTAATATTTGTAAGTTTGGATGTAGTAATTAATCTTAGGAACGGCTAAACTTTTTTATTAACACTATTATATTATTATTTTATATTTATTAGATTTATATTTATTTTATTAACACCAAATAAATTAAATAGCATTGATCTTTCTGTAGTAATGGTATTTCAACTAATCACCTGAAAAAGTATTACTTTTAACTAATCACCTGAAAAAGTATTACATTTTCGCATTTCTAATTTTTTAAATCGACTTTGAGTAAAATACTACATTAAAAATGTGTTTATAAAGGATAATAATAGTTTTCAATCGAATAGTTTTCAGTTTATATAAATGGCTGATTCTTTACGAATCTTAGTTAGTTATTTAAAGAAAGAAACTCAAACAATATTTATTTCATACAATATTATAACTAAAAAAATACAATATTGGGAATCAAGAAATTCAATACTTTGCCAGTAAATAATATTTAGTCAGTCATTGCTATTTATTTGACGAATAACTTTTGTTTGATGTTTGTGAAATCTGTAATAAGTATAATTCAATCGCCGACTGATTATATTAGTAGCCGAGAAGTGAGAACCAAATTCAAACGACAGATTGTTAGTCAAACATTAGTAAGCAAGCTGCGAGCACACGTACAAGGTCAGTTGCTCCACGCACCAACCATCACTTCCTCGTTGGCAACCAACTGGCTTGGGCAACAGCCTCTCACTAGAATTAGGCTCCCGATTACAACACATTTAAACACATCAATAAGTCATTAGACATTCGCACTTTTCTTATTATTTTTTTATCTTTAATTTTTATACAATAAAACATTACACTAAATAATAAATCTTTACGTCGCGAGAGCAAACCAAAATTTATACAAATAAATTAACGAAAGAAACAAAAAATAAATAAAAACAAATTATACGCAGACTTAGAACTATAATTCTTGTATCGTCCCTAGAATTGCACACGTGAAAAATATAGGTAGGACATTCGCCATGTTAGATCGATACTAAGATATATTTGCGGGGCGACTGGATAAGAATACAGTTGTCACCACATTTAGCTTGCAAGTGGGAGCTGTAAAAATTGTTTGAGAGATAGTTAGGAGAATGAGTCACTCGATTGCTAACCCGCTTTCGAAGCGTGAACATTAATTTAGTAACCCCTCAAGGGAATAGCTGCATGTTATCCGCATTACCTACGTCCAGCAGTGGCTGGTTAGTCTCTACATATTATTTCCTAAATGTGTTTTTGTCATTATGCAATATCTACCATAATACTGCCTCCATATTATTTTTTAATACGCCATTTTAAAGATTATTTTATCCTCGAATGACGTCGAATTTATTAATATCATAAAAT
Organism: Lymantria monacha; assembly: GCA_905163515.2. Classification (NCBI taxonomy): domain Eukaryota; kingdom Metazoa; phylum Arthropoda; class Insecta; order Lepidoptera; family Erebidae; genus Lymantria; species Lymantria monacha. Next base: position 16,462,523 of record LR991094.1, on the reverse strand, counting down.
TAATGTTTTCTTAAAAAACCTTTAATTTTAAAAACTTGTTAACGAACGAAATGTTAATTGCTAAATCTCAGTAATTCGAACCTTAAATATTTTTTTTTAAATTCTATGTTTTTTGAAATTCTATGTTTTTTGAAATAGCGCTACTTTGTTTCAAAACGCTTTAAATTTTATCTTGCAAAAAACATATAACTAAACAAATTGACATTTCTTACTCGGCAATAAATGGTCCAGCTTTTATTCACCAAGTTCGAAGGCCTGTTTTTGTTAGAGCACCGGCATTGTATTACCCTTTTTTTATGTTAGCTTAGATAACTCTTACGTAACTTTGGTTGCCACGTGTCAAATAAACACAATTGCAGAATAAATGTACAGAATTAAATTAATTTCTGTATGTTGTATTCAATCATCGCTTCGTAGGCAAGTTCATAGATTAGTGTCATATTTGTTAGCCAGTTGACATGAAGTATGTTCATAGATGATTGACATATACACGACATATATATATATATATATATATATATATATATATATATATATATATATATATATATATATATATATATATATATATATATATATGTGTGTGTGTGTATGTGTATATTTTGTTGCAAGTACCTAAAAAAACATTTCCCGAAAGTTTGGGCCCTTATTCCCATTGAAAAACAGAAACACTGGTTTATTTCTTTAAATTTCTATAGCCCAATGCCATCGCAGCGAGCATCGCTTCGATTATGGACGGGTTTTTTTCAGAATTGAATGCTCTACAAAAATGTCCATTGTAACTAGAACCAGCGAGGTAGTACAGGTCTCTAATCTTGATTTTGCCATGAAATTCGCGTTTTTTCGCATTTATCTCGTGAATGACAAGAACTATAGAAAAAATGTGAATAGCATACTTGTAGGCTATTAATTTTCTACAAAAAAGATTCTTAGCACCAACTCGTTAAAATCAATATTGCCGGATATATTTAATCATCTCATCGTCTCAGCTCATACACGTCCCGTTGCTCGTCTTAGCAGAATTCTTTGGGTAAAGATGGCGTGTTGGCAGCGTTATTGTACTCAAATCCTCGCCCACAATAAAGAAATTCTCTATAGAGTACGTAGACTTCATTGAAAAATCTTTAATCTAGATTTTTATCTATAATGAAAGTCATTAAAAATTAACAATAACACTAGGAAATGAAACGACATGGAAATAGTAAACATACATGAGTGACCTCGTTTTGAATAATGATATTAAAGACCTATACTATATTATTATTAATTACCTGTATATCTATCTAATACATATTCGTGAAGTAATGTTTCCTATTTGTTAATATAAATATAGGTAATAAATCATAAGTATTTAGTTTATTGTTACGGCATGTTAATATTTCAATTATAAACATTGTTTCATATCCAAACAGTATGTTTTATTGACATGCATGCATATATTGGACCTTGTCGTAATATGATTACATACGTTTTATTGATTTCAATTTATTTGATAGATACTGCAATTATATTATTAATTATAGATGAATAATATGAGTATTTGAGTATAAGCCAAAAACCTTTGCTTCAACGCAATGAAATTCAAGTTACTAATTCCTAAATAATTCATCATATATACTGGCTATGGATGAGAAATTAATAGGAGAGATGCGAGTTATAAAATAAACGTACACATTTAGGTATATACTTATAGGTAGTATAACTTTTTCAAAAAGAAAACAGTATCATTATCTCGGCTCATGTATGCCCTTATTGAGCTAGAGCCTAGAGCCGCAATAGTAGAGAATTTAACCTAGTATACCACGCTAACCAGATGGGTTCTTATATAGATTTATTTTGAGTTTTCCTTCTCTTGCATAGATGTTATTTACATATAATATTCCTTAATCTTAGATGATACCCACTTGGTAACGATCTATCGACAGCCACATAGTTATGCTATCAAATTAACTACTACGTATACTGTAGTACTGCGTACTAAATTAGTGAATAATATTGACTACACGTACGAATACTTCACATCATTAGTAGAGAGTAGTAGAGTAGTTTTTTTTTTTTTTGATAACGCAGTGGTCCGTAATGCATGACGCACTTACTCCCCGGATGGGAAGTGTGGGACTCCTAGCCTAGGGCTAGGTTGCCCACTAAAACGCATCCACTGCGATTGCTGTTAGCCTAGGGGCTATGACAGCGTAACCGATCTGTGGGTGAGCGCTGAAGGCTCTCAACCCGAAAAGTAGAGTAGTAAGATTCATTGCGTATATAACCGCGACTTAGTAACGGCATATGTATACTACTATAAAAATACGTTCTTATAAGTTGGTAGACGCAAAAAACTTGACATATTTTTTGAATGAAAACATTAATTTAAAAATATTTATTTACATTTTGTCATAAAAGAGGAAATAATATTTGAGATGGCGTATAAAAATATTAAAATTGATGTATTTTATGTAAAATAATTCATAATGACGGAAAACATCTTTTAAAAATTACGTTAAATATTTGTATACTTATATTTAGTAATTATAATGAAGCACATAAAAGCCAGGTGTCGGTAATCTATAAATTACTTCAGTACACTTCCCGTAAGTTTTGTAAGAAGTGACTGGAGATTATATAAGAAGGTTGACTAATGACGCTACCTGCATGCTGGTTAATGCGGCGATTACAAATTAACTGACCTACTAAATTGTGTGTGCTAATATAACGTAATGCTTCCCTAGGATAATTATCATTAAACATATAACCCAGTGAAATTATATTGTAGTAACAAGTTAAATAATTTTGTTATTATCTTATCGTAATTACCTATCTAAAATACAATACACGCGCGTCACGTTACGCGTCACGTTGTTTGTCCGCGATGGACTCCTAAAGTACTTAACCGATTTTAATCAAATTTGCACAGCAGGTGTAATTTGATCCAACTTTAAAGATAGGATAGCTTTCATCTCAATTTTTAGTCGCAATATTATTTTATTGCAAATTATTTATCTATTATTTGACAGACACAATTATCTCTTATCTCCAAACGATTCTAACAGATGGCGGTATCTGTTGACTGGGTTACAAATGTTTCGTATAAGCTACAATTTATTAGCATAACCACCACGCATTACTGAGGCTACCTTAGCCACAGCAACGCGTGGCCAAGTCTGTTAGTATATATAGGTGTAGTGGCTGTTAGTATATACAAGGTGTTGAAGGTTTGTCGCTAGGACGATAATCAACAGCGTCAGAAACTTGGATGCGGTCGCCGCCTTCTGCGAGTTAGTTGTCTAACGGAATTAGGTAATAGGGTGGGTTCGAGAGAAAATACTCTAGGTTGACACGCTCTATCGTCGGTGCTTTGGGCGGCGCAAGCGTAAGTATCTGTATTGAGGTTCACTGCATGAGGGCTTCGATTCGAGATGATACCCGGTTGCGGTAACCCGCCCGCACAACGTAGATGTACGTGTACGGCGCGCGTGTGTCTATATATCATAGCCGGTCACGAAAGAAAAAGGTGGTTCAGAAATCTATTCATTGTACAAATTATATTGCCATTAATATACTATTTACGGTATGACCATGGGATAAAAATATAATTATCGCCACCATTTATTTGACTGTTTTGTTTCACCAGCAGAGTTGCGACCTCGTTAGATATGATTTATTATTTGAGTTATAGAGTGAACATTTTTGAAGCTAAACTTAACCTGTATCTTAAACCATTAGGCAAGAACCTATTGCCGCCCACTATGTGTATCATATGAGCTCTCACGCCGGCACTGGTCGCCACAATGGCACTGGTGCGGGGTTGATGGAGAGGGGAGAGAAACACGTGTTTATTTATTTTTACCGAAGAATATTTGTACGTAATTTGAAAAGAATCGATAACGAAATTCAGAATCGATAGAGAAATCAGTGTGTATGGGGAGAATCTCCATACACACTTTACTGCTTTGTTATACCCCTTAGGGGCGGAATTCATAAAATCCTTTCATATTAAATCTCTATGTCATAAATAAAAACGTGCTTCAAAATTGAATGTTTCTAGGTTTAATAGTTTCGGCTTGGCGGTAATGAGTCGATCAACGCGTTTCACTGGCCTAATTTACACAACCAGCGGGTGAAAATTTACAAATGCCGGATATTACCCTAGAATATTTGATTCGACTCATAATTTGAAAAGAATCAATAAAGATTTTTTTCTCCCCATACAAACTTTGCCACTCTGCTCCACCCCCTTAGGGGTATAATTTCGTAAAATCCTTTCTTAGTAAATCTCTCCAGCTTCAATAATATCGGCTTGGCGCTAATGATTTAATGAGTCGTCCAACCCGCTTTGCAGGCCTAATTTACACCCCCAGAGGGTAAAAATCAACAAATTCTGAAACACGTGTTTATTTATTTTTACTGGAAAATATTTATACGTAATTTGAAAAGAATCGATAAAGATTTTTTTCGCCGAATATTTTTTTAAATTGACATAACTTTTTTATTTATAAACCAATTGACATAAAATAAAGCCTAAATGTTAAGCTTGCTTACCACAATATATTAGTGAAAACTGCGTCTAAATCGGATAAGCCGTTTCTGAGATTAGCGTGCACAAACGCAAAGACAAACGGATAAACAGACAAACAGATAAACAGACAAAAATTTTAAAAATCATTGTTTTGGGTTCTATTAGTGTTGATAAAGGTCCCAGTAATATTTTTTCTCATATATCTTCCATGTACAGACAGCGATCCGTTACATTTTTATTAAATGTATAGATATATATATCTGTGCTATCTTACAGTCTACAGGTAGTAGGTACTGTTAGTGCTAGCCAAACTGTTAATCGGCATACATAACAGCATACTCCCAGCTAAAAAAGGTAAATTGATATGAGGTTAAATTTGGGCGTCGACTGAAAAGGATACCTCAAGGGTTAACCCGCCGGAAGGGCCACCGACGACAAGGACCGGGTACCGGTGGCCCGTTCGAAAAAGACTACTGTTGGCACATAAAAAAAACATTTCGGGATATCATAAAAGCTAGTTGTTATAGATCCAAAATACATCTTCTAAGTCTAAATATCATTAATATTTGTATGTACAGAAGATCTTATTTACATTAGCTGCATATGATAATTTATTAGCGTAGAAAAGACTTAAGTATTCCTAAGATAACATTTAGTATTCTATTTAAGAGATAGACATCCCTTCCTCTTAACAGTGGCAACCAGAAACCATCAGTTATAATAGACTACAATAGTATCTAAGGCTCACTACCTAAATACAGTCTGCAACCCACTAATCGAAATACTTTCGTTATGAAGTAATATTTATTCACGCTCTTTCTGGCACCTCTCTAAATCAAATACAAAAGAATACTTTTTAAAAATGCATCAAACTAAACGTAAATTTTGCATTTGAGTTATGTCACGACTATACCTATTGTGATAGTAAATCAAATTGAATATGAAATTGAGAGTTTGTATTTAACTTACGTTCAATTGACACTAATCACGGATAGCTGAAATAATCTTCTGCTTATGTTTGCCAGCCTTCTCCACAATAGCAAGATCTTGCCTACACCTTGGTAATGACGGGTTAAGATTACAATTGATACCCTTGCTATCCCATAGGTGTCGCAAAAGCTGGCTCAAAGATCAACAGGAGGATAAGATAAACCGTTATGGCTAAAACGCCTGTTAAGCGTGGCGATTTTCTTATACGCCTCTCACTGGTGGATTTCAATAAACTAATGAATGACCTATTATTATGTCAGCCCAATGTAAACTATTATATTTTACTTCTTTAGCTAGATAATAATTTATAAACAATGCGAAAACTACTTGGCCATTATATTCATTTAATTTAGTATGGCGGATATGTATGTGTACGCTAATCACGTATCATAAGATTGGTCTCGAATAATTAGATTGAGTAGAAGGATAACAGGACATAATTATAAATTGTACATAATATAGACTGATTCATAATTTGCATGGATCGTTCTAGAATAATTAAAATACTTCCTACTCAATATTTACTTTAGGTTTAGCAGCTGAGCACTTTCAATTGAGTCTATATACTTAGATGGTTTAATGACTGCATTCAAGAAGATAAAACAAACTAGCAAACGGTTAATCCTGCTATAAAATAAATTAACATAATGTTTTGTGTTGTGATCGTTTATCAGTTTCACAATGAAATTCAAGGCTGGCATTAGGTGTCATGTTGTCCAATACGCGATAAACTAGGAACAAAGAACGCGACATGTTCCAATTACCATTCGCAAACAGTTCGCTTGGCTTCATTTCTTAGTAAGAAATAAGCCTTATTTTTATATAAACGAATCCAATTTCCAAGGGTTTTTGGCACCTATTGAACGCATAATAAAAATTATTTACAAATTCACAGCGTGACATATTAATACGTTTAGAAAGCCAGTATTTGCCATGCGTTTGGAATCATTAAAATTCAAATTACTTCACGGGTTATTTCATGACGTGTATTTTGATTTTAATAGATATGCACGCCATTTGCGTTAGAGGTGGGTATATCTATAATTCTACGAATAGAGACATTAGAATATAAAAAAGATAAGAAATAACTGCGAAGCTATAATCCTTGGGTTGTATGACCACGGAGGGCCAGGGCGGTCGGAGCCATACTCCGCGTACCACACGGTGGCCATGAAGGCAACGTGCCTGTTGGTCGTGAAGTCATTTCTCCTTGGACAATTCGGCTGGAGACGCCTCGGTTCGGTTGGGTCGGCAGCAAGGGGTCCCTTTCCTTCCGACTAGTACAGGTCTTGACGGGGCATGGTTGCTTCGGCAAGTACCTGCACACGGTCGTGAGGAGGGAGAGGACACCGTCCTGCCTCCACTGCGATTGCGTCGAGGACACGGTGCAGCATACGCTCGGGGTCTGTGTGGAGTAGCGCCACGAACTCGTCGCAATCATCGGTGCCGACCTGACGCTGCCGACCATCACTAAGGTGATGCTCGACAGCGTCAGGAACTGGAACGCGGTCGTCGCCTTCTGCGCAAGAGTCGTCTCGCGGAAGGAGGCGGTGGGGCGGGTCCGAGAGGAAATCCGAAATAACCGAGGTTGCGGGTGACTGGACCGGGAAATAGTTCGTCCAAGCGGTACCAGTGTCCGGCCTAATGGCCATAGGGAGGAAAATACGTTGGGTTATGGGGCTACGTGCCCCCTTCCAATCGCCCCGGGCGAATTGGACGGCGTGTGTCTAGACCATAGTCTGCCAAAAAAAAAGGATTGTGTGTAAATAAATCCACATTCCTGAACAATGCTTTATATATATTAAAAAATAAACACACAAGGCAAAAACCAAAAACGAACTTTTATTATTATGTGAATTACAAGAGGCCAATATTTCACGAAACCACTTGGAATTCTATTAGTGAATCTTACTTATGCAACTGTATCGTTTGCAACCATTATATTATTGCAGTTCATGGATTCATATCTTTATAATATGTAATCCTTCTGCAGGCACTACTTGATGTTATTTTGGCATTTCCGTATTTAAACATGCCAAACCTCATTAGTTACATTTTCGTTTCCCTAATTTTAAAATAGAATCCCAAAAATAAAGTGTTGCTATTTCAGTAACATGTCCTTCAGAAAAATTGGAAAACGTTTCCTAACAACTGATAAAAAAAATATTTTATGTATTGTTAATTTTGTCCCATGTGGTGACAGGTTAAGATTACTTATCTGTCAACATTCCTTCCTTCCCATAAGAGTAGTAAAACCGGCAGGAGAATGAACAGGATCACTCTGGGGCAACTTAAAACACAAACTTCAATTGTCTTACCTAGCAAGCGTGGATATTTTTCTTCTACTTACACAGCTCTCTATATACAAGAGAAGTGCTATACCACATCACATGTGTACCGTTACAGAGAACTGTTGGATGCAAGTGACATAAGGCAGTACTGAGTAGCATTCTCGTCTAATAGTGGACGTCTACAGTCTGAAAAATGGTATACCAGAGAAAATATATTATATACTAAAAAGTATCAAATAAACTATAATAATACCTATATACATATATATCTACTTACATAATAAATGGCGTGTATCAACTTTAAAGTCAAAACTGTCATCGTCATTCATTTGTACTGTATAACTTTTTTGAGATTATCCATAACATTAATTACTCAGAAAATGGTATCATATTTTTGCGAAAAAGACCAAACCATTAAATTTTAGAACTAGAAAAATAAAACAATAAAAAATTTCTAACATCTGATCATCATCAGCGTTGGTGAGATTACTTGCAAGTGATAAACCGGCACACTGCCAGTACGTCAGCGAGGGGTCGATATTGGATAGATTTGATTGATGATTTAATGCGCTTAAAAGATTTATGCAAGGGAATTTAATTTTGATTTAGCTGGCACCGACTCCAAAAAAATAGTACTTGTAAATAAATATTAATAATTTCGTTTATTGTATTTCAATGCTCCTTGCTTTGAAATACAAAATATAATATTATTATCCATTTTCCTTGACATAGTATAAGTTTTTACATACCTACCTGTAAATAGGTAGGTATACTATAATTTCGTAAATTGTTCTGTTATTCTTTTGAGATTAAACTAATTAAAAAAATTATTTTCTACTTTTTAGTGTAAGTTTATTGTATATCGTTTATCGTAGGTATAGTTTTGAAGTCGGTTTTTGCTTTTTTTTATAAAATATTTTTTTATTTGCCAGTTTTTAGTGGAAAATAAGTGAATTCAGATTTTTTTTAATAGGTAGACCTAGTAAACGGGCTGCTCAAATGAGACAGCACCGTTTGGAAGATACGAGTGACGAGAGCGACAGTCGTTTAAAGAAAAATGGGGTTAGGAAATGGGATAAATATTACAAATGAGAGTGATGAGCAGCGAGTCAATAGGCTTTCTCAGATGAGGGCATACACAATCTAGGCGTAATGAAACTACAGAAAGTCATTCTCAGCGACTCAGTTCGATTCGCGAACTTTATCAAACTAAATCGAGGAGCAACGATCTCAACGTATTAGCTTAATACACGAAAGTTTAACAAAATTGAAAAAAAAATACAATATTTAAAAAAATAATTAATATTAATTAAAAAAATATATTTTATTTTTTTTCACTTGTTTTTACCTATTTTATACTACTTATACTAACCCTTAGTAGTGAAATTTTGAAAAAACGCTAACACACATATTATTTTATTTCTAAAAAGATGTAGGTGTGCGAAATTTCGTACTTAACTACTTTGAAAATTATAAACTTCCATATAACTGTTCATCCCGTGACCCTTATTTTACCCCTTAGTAACATTGTTGTTTTACCAGCTAAAGCTCATAAAGATAATCTCCATACACAAATAATCAAACTATAGTCTGTCTAATCTAAGAAGTGCACTTTGACAGCTGTCTGAGTAAGTTGTCTAGGTATGTGAACCAAATAATCGCTATCGAAAATATCCGATTTTACTGCGAAATCGATATTGATTCTTTATTATTAATAATCGGTTTATTTTTTGCTTTTCAAAAAGGTGATGAATTAATTAAGTGCTAAATTAGTACTGAAAAAATTTAATTATTTCGGCATAGAATCTATTCATCATATTTAGTAGGATTAGGTTAATTAAAAATAAAACTGGATTTAAAAATGGCTATTTATTAAGAATTACTACTATTACTTGAATTATCAGCGTCGCGAACATTAATAATTATTTCCTCATCAATCAAAGTGTCGAAATAGCCATCTCTGTCAAAATCTCTATTCGATTAATTGTATTATTCTAATATTTTTACCGATTATTTGGATATTCGTGAATTGGAAGTTGTCAAGCACTACTGTATAGAACGTGATGAAGTGACATTGTTAGGTCGTGAATAACAATTACTAATTATCATGTTATTTTTATTTTAAATTATTTTTACGAGTTTCAACATTAGATTAATGGTCTTTGAAAGAGATGAAGCCAGAACAGATGTAAGAGTAACAATAGATAATGATGTACTGGAGCAAGTGGATGAATTTGTATATCTTGGATGTGGATTTAGCCGAGATGGAAGGTACACCACTGATATAGAGCGATGAGTGAATGCGGGAAATAGAGTGAACAAAGCGTTGGGGCAACTTCTCGGTAGCCACAACCTTAGCCAGAAGGCACGTGTAGCAATACATAACGTAGAGCTTGTCCCAACATTACTGTATGGAAGCGAGAGTTGTGTATGCAGAAAAGAATATGAAAGTAAAATTAATGCGGTCGAAATGCGATCTCTACGGAAAATCTGTGAAGTTAGGCTGACCGATCGCATTCGTAACGACGACGTAAGAGAGCGAGTAGGTATGAAAGAGAATATTGGTGTAAAGATGCGAAAGGGAATGCTCCGATGGTTCGGACATGTGGAAAGAATGCCGAACGAACGTCTGGTTAAGAAGATATACAATGCGAAAGTGAAAGGATGTAGGTACCGGGGGAGACCGAGACTAACCTACCTAGACCAGATCGGTCATTTGCTGAAGGAAGGTGGAGTCAAGAGTCTCCGAAACCGGCGAGCGTGTATGAAGAGAATTATGAATGTTGAGGAAGCCAGTGAAGTATGCAAGGATAGAGTTCTCTGGCACTCTGTTCTCTCTGCCTACCCTGCAAGGTAGATGGCGTGATGGTATGTATTATTGTACAAGAGAGTCACCCGCAATGTTAATTATGTAAATAACTTAATAGTTGTTTAAAATTTCAGATTTCGTGTTTATAATCATGTGTCATCAACGTTTGACCGAGGTTATTGTGTATTAAAAAATGAAAAACGTCAAAATGCACTTCTTAGATTAGACGAACTATAAATTATGTACAGAGGCGTCAGAAACAGCATTTTTGCCCTACATTTTAAGGAATTACTCTCGATTTTCCCAGGATCCCAGCATCAGATCCTGATACCCTGCATATGGGACCACCCTTAGAGTATCCTCTTTCTAACAAAGAAAGAATTATAAAAATCCATCCATAATTGGCGTTGCTATCGCGTAACAAACATACAAAAAAAAAAATAGCGTTCGAATTGAGAACCTCCTCCTTTTTGGAAGTCGGTTAATTAAGTATTTACGTTAATAATTACAGGATGCCTATTTTCAAAATAACTTTTATTTTTTAAATATTGAAACTAAACATTTTTTATATTTTATAATACCCAAAGAATAGAAATATGACCAATTTGCCACCATTAATATCTCATTCGATGTGTAGCCAAATGTCTGAACAAAATGCGTAGGTTTTTAAATGTAGGCAGTTCACCACCTGATATTTTATTGTACTTCTTTTTTCTGTTCATACACATTCCACTATCGAGCGGGACGTCCCTCCTCAATGACAGAGAAAGAGAATTACTGGCCCAAATGGCTAGTGGTCTTGACGTAGGATTATGTTTTAAGTTTTCTATGATATTGTCTAAAAAGAAGCTCTAAGAGTGTAGCTCTTAGTGATCCCACATGCAGTGCCGTAAGTAGCCTTTTCTGCGCCCTGTGCGAGCTTCTATAACTGCGCCCGTGTTTTTTTTTTAGTTATTATAGGTACCCTAAAGCAATGCCTATGTATAAGCCTACTTTATTTCATTCAGGGTGATAAAATAAAGCACAAGGAATTTGGTGTTGGTGGATCAATTATTTAATATTTTGGAAGAAAAAATATTTTTTTTAAAGAACTGATGTGGGCAAACAAACAGACGAGCCATCTGATGTTAAGTGGACTCTTTGCCTATTATACCACCCACTGTGTCTCACTCACTAAAACTCAAACGCAAGTTTTTTTTTTTTATCTTTGTTTAAGGACGTGGTAAGTTGGTACACATAAGGAAGCGACCATGTCGTCCCTGTAAATTCCGTAAGTACATGGAATACTACAATAGTATAATATAATACAATAAGTATAGTTCAGAATTAATCTTACAAACTATCCTCGTTCGATCTGACCTTTAAATAATACCTTACCAACTTATATAAAACTTTAGCAAATTTAGAACTTGGTTGAGATAGAACACTGTTACAACTACCCACATTATATAGATATATATTTTTACACGTTTCAAATAAATGTGATCTTAACTGTTGGTTCCGATCACATTCCATTATAACATGCTGCACATCCTCAATAACACCACACTTTGAACAATTTGGTGATGAAACCTTTTTCATAAGATATGAAACGCAAGTTCACTAGTGCAAATGCGTTGCCCACCCGCTTGGGCTTAAGATTAAATTTTGTCGCTTAAGATTAAATTTTTGGGGCATTATGGTCTTCATACTTCTATAATAAAATAACACCCCAAACGTAGTCTCCAATCGACCGTGTAGCCGGCCGGTCGCTTGACTCTCATAAACACTAAATACAAATACGCTCATGCGCTGCCAAAAAAATGAGCGCGATGTTTCGTCTAATTTAATAGACGTTTTTGATGATACTGGCATGTAGGTGCGTATGTGTTGAAATCGAGCACTAGAGGCGCAGCGGGAAATTATCAGGAGCAAACCGAAAAAATAATAGTCCTGCCTGGTCTGGCCATTTAATTTTTGCGCCCTCCAGAGTCTACGCCCTGTGCCTGGGCACCGGTAGCACCGCCCTATTTATGGCACTGCCCACATGTGAGAAAGGAATAGCTGATGAATTGTATTATTACTCCCATCATCACACGGAAAAATTATTGCCACTTATATTAAAACGCTTAATTAAAGCATTTTAGAAAGTTGCTTAATCATGCATATCTTTATAACCAAGATGCCTGACGGTACTAAACCATTTTAGCACATCCATAACCCTTCATAATGAAGAACGCTGCAGTCACGAGTGCTTCAAACAAAAGGTTTCAACACATTAATACATTGTGCACTTATTAAAACAAGGTGTTGGGTGCCGGATGTTTGACCGAAACAAACTCACGTAAAAATAACTTTGGATGTGGTCCCAATATTATGGTCTTTGTTTGTGAATGCGAGAGTTTCAGCAATTAAATTATAAATAAACACTTTTAATTTTTCTGTACAGTGTGACTGTAGGATTTATATTTTTGACCTTGTTTTCTAATAACAAAAAAAATCGTTTGTTTTCGGGTTTTTTGATTATTTGTCATGATTTCGAATCTTACAAAAGTTGAATATTAGGAGCATTTTCTTATCTGAAAATCTTAGATAATACCAAGTCGTAGAGACTTAGTTTTCAGTTATAGTAATAATAAAATGTACACACATCAATATCGTAGCAGATATAGATTTTTTATTTTCTTTTGCTTAATAATTATCAACTAAAATGCACATCCTACCGTTAGGCACGCTACATCTTCATATACGTAAATTTATCTATTTCATCACATTGATGAGAGGGATTGTTTTATTTCAAGTTTGCCTTCTTGAATCCTTTAATCTTTTATTATGATAATTGTGGGAAATAATTCCACCCTTTTTTTTTTTTTTTTATTGGTGGGCTATGGGTGCGTCTCGCCCCGCTGAATCGGTCCGGTTGGCGATTGGTAAATTTGCGTTTTACGCCACAAAGATTTTCCCAAGTGGTAACGGGTTAAAAATACAATGTATCCTCATTTTCCCGTTAAATATAAACACCAGCTAATGTAACATCAAGGGAAAGGGACAACAGCGCTAGGAAATTTATAACACCACCTGCGTTCACCAACCCGTTTGCCAGACATAGCGGTTATAGCATCATCCGCCCCTAGGTGGAGAGACAGGCTGACAGTGGACATTTAGAAGCTGATTGATGGATGACTCTACAAATATTAAAAAAATATATATATATTTAAAATTAAATTGTATGCAAAGTAGTACGACACTATTCTTTAAACAATAAGAGCTTTATAGAAAAAAAAACAATACTAGTTCAACAAGCATTCCATTTAACTCGTTATCTTTATATTAAATGACAGGTGACATATAACTGGTAAGCCGTTTATACCTTCAATGGTAAACGATTGAAATGTGAGAAAAAAAAATGTTATTTCGCATTCAATGTGTGTTAGTAAACAAAGATACGCAATACGCGTATTGTATAATTGATCAATTTTAACATTCAAATTGGTTATTGAAAACAAAGTATTTTTATAACCCATCCCATGGTTAAATTTTGATTACAAAGCAAACCGATTGGAGTCAGTGAGACGTGGCAATCTGTGTTATTTATATTGAAATTTGTATTTGTAATTTTACAACCCACAAGATATAATGTGCAGATACGTGTTCTCCGTCGCCATTATGCTAAAACTACTGACTAAAATATACAAATAAAAGAAATCTAATAATAATCAGCAGCTTTGAATTCCCAAATGTTAATTTGAATTTCAAATAAAGGAAACCCTTAATTTGACTAATATTCCATGCCGTTAAACTAAAGATGGTGTAGTGGTTAACATACGAACTTGCCGTGCCAAGTGCTTCAGGTTCTATTTCCCATGCAAGACATACGACGTGTCCAATAATTGAATGTCTCGAAAGTCCCCAGCAAAACAGGGCCTATTTCTGTAGTACAAGATGTTGGCTAAAAAATAGCGTTCCAGTTTTGGAGTGGAATACAGACACAAAGAGTATTTAACTATTATACCCATTTGTCGAACTAGTCTTTTGGGTACCTCTTAAGTAAGTGGCGATTTATCTTTCTACTTAGTGCTTCACCCGTTTGTTAAGCTATTCTAACATTCGTTGAGCCTTTACATTTGGGCGGTATTAATATAATACTGTTTTTTATTTCTCTCATAGTAAGTTTATCTGTTTACTTCTTTTAGTCCTCTTATATGACACTGCGTTAAAAGAAAAGAAAATAAAAAAGCTCGTTTGACTATTGACGTAATTGGCAATCCGGTCCTTGATGGTAACGGACTTTTCCCTAATGATATCTGTTCATATTCCGTCATCCTATCGCTTACGACGCCAACATACAAGGTACTAATTATTATTATATTATTGTATCTAGCAATGTTCTGTGTACGTATTTTGATAACATCATACTCTATTTTTAATAACTTTAACTTTGACGTCAAAGACATATATGAACTAAACATTTTTTCTGATTATTCCAAACACTTCCTCAATCTATATCTACATATATTACTATAATAGAGCTTGTAGACGTTGATGAAACGCGATAACCTCAGAAACTGCTAAATGAATTTGAATAAAATCTTTTTGCGTGACATAACATATATTTGTAGCGGGATGCAAAGTCTCAGATCTGATAACATCAACCTGATAGTTTCAGAATTTTCTTCTTTCTAACCTATTTTTGAAATTGAATCAGCTCAAATCGGCGAACCACACGTGCACAATTGCGGTAATGAAATACCTCCTAAATTGCCGAACTGATATTGATGAAATCTTTTGTATATTTAGATGGATTGAATAATGATTTAAATCTATATATATATATATATATATATATATATATATATATATATATATATATATATATATATATAGTGTGTGTATGTGTGTGTGTGAGTGTGTATTTATCGAATTATTCATCCTGTGCGTGTCGTGATTGAATAAGAGGACCCGGAATTTTAACTACTTACTACATTATCAATACATTCCAATAAAAACTATCATGGTTGAGAAATCAATTATAGTTGAGGAAGTTCATCTCGTGATTTCGTTTTTATTCACACGTCTGCTCACGCTATACAAATAATTTCTGTCAATTAAACATGGACAATGGACACAATTACGTTTCCATGACAACATGATCGTTAGTTAATGATATGGCATTCATCTTAATGATTTATTGTGTAACTAGGAACGCATTGATTATAATAAAATAGATTCTGCTATTGTTTTAATAATGTATAACTATTGTGGATTATCGATACGAGGAAAACTAATCCGTCATTAATTTTTATTAGGGATATTACGAAGATCAAAATTAACGGATATCTGAAATGAAAATATATATAGTTTCGCATAATCTTCAATATAGACGGAGTCTGAAAAGGACACTTTGCGTCGAAGCAATATTCGCCAAATGTTAACTTAGAAAGAAGTCATATAATGTAATACTCTTTACAATTTCCTAAATAATTTATATCTCTCACCGAAGCTATGGGATAATCTTACTAATATTATAAATGTGTGAAAGTTTCTAAAAATGTTTGGATTTTTCTTACTCGATCACGTAATCATATTTTTATCATCGTATTTTTCTTACTCGATCACCTTAGAACAGATTCGGATGGAAGTTCACATACAGATAAAGTATTTTCTGATTTATAGTGTTTAAATTCTGCTTTGTATCTCGCTATTATGATTTCTTAGGATAATTTAATATAACATTTTGTATTGTGAATGTCACTTTTTACGAGGGCGAAGCGGGTAGAAACTAGTCCTAAATAATTTGTTATCTGTAATCATGTCTGAAACCGTTATAATGTTATTCTAATATATGTATTCGTACCCAGACCCGAAACTATACAAACATTCCTAGTTTATATTCGACTTTACAGAAATAGATTTGATCACAACTAATATCTGCCGATAGGCTATTTATATGAAAGCAATGAAAAAAAAATACATTTGATTTCAAATGTTTACGTGGGTATTACACATTTGAAATTGAATTATTTTTAGGATTATATCGCGTTTATATTTGATTATTAAAAATAATTACATTTGACTACATTTTGCAATAGAGATAACGTTGGTACATACGTAAAATATTTTATCAACCTCTCAGCTCATATACCTCCCACTGTTGGGCTTGAGCCTCTTCCAAACGGAAGGGAAATTTCCCTTAGAACCTACTACACCACGTTGGATAAACGCGTTGGTATAGGGTGATGTAATAAATAAATAATAACTGCACATGGTCGTAAGGAGGGAGTCGACTTCGTCCTGCCACCAGTGCGGCGGTGACGAGGACACGGCGCAGCATACGCTGCAGGTCTGCGTGACCTGGGCCAAGCAGCGCTGTGACCTCGTCGCTGTCATCGGTGCCTACCCGACGCTGCCGGCTGTCGCGAAAGCGATGGTCATCAGCATCAGGAACTGGGACGCGGTCGCCTCCTTCTACAAGGCTGTCATCTTGCAGAAGGAGGCGTTGGAACGAGCCCGGGAGGAGTCCCTCCATGCGGACTCGGGCCGCCGTCGGCGCCTCGGGCGGTGCAGGCGCGAATACCTGCGCCTCATGCCGCCCTAGCCGAGGCCTCGGGTGATCAGACCAGGGAATAGTCCGGTCACCCCACGTGAGGCCACCGGGTGAGGAAAAATATTCCTTATTCTCATCATAAGGACAAATCCTGCCAAGAATGCATTTTACATTTATTTCGTAATGTCTGATTATATTTTTATAAAATTGTTACGCATTACAGCAGATTCTATTAATAAAATGCTTAGCCCAAATAATAGTTGTATTTGTTGTTCATTGTTAAAAATGTTAGTCTAATGTCCATCCGTAATAATTATCGTATAATTTAATTCGATTTATTTTAAATAAACTACGTTTTCGAAACATTAATTATTATATAGAATTACCAAATAAATCAAATAGTGAAATAATTTTTTAGGCTATCATTAAAATTACACATGTGAGATAAGTTGTTTTTATAATATTAAAAGCCTAATTAAAACGTATGTGTCTAAAGCATACATATAACCGGTTGTGTTTCTCATAGATTAAATCAGAACACATTTAGCCAATTTTTTTTAACACTCTAGTAGAGATAAGTTATTATCATAATAAAATTACTTGATTATAAAAAAAAATATGAATGAGTAAGAAGTGAATCCTTGAAACACGATAAAATCATTTGCTACGTCGCTACTTCCTCGTTATAATTTTTTGCATAACTAGATGGACAAATTATAGTTATTAAATATCCGGGTCATAATTAATATGATGACAATTCTATTTCTTTTAATAAAAATTGTTAGTCATTTCTATATTTCATCCATCTTCGAACAAAGCTACTTATATTTTGAAGGTTAGAGCATAGCCTCCTGAAGCGCGTTTATTTTGTTAAGCACTCAGATTACAAATCAAAGATTACTAATCTATGTTAAAGTATATAAGCGAATGGTGAGTGATCGATATTCAACCATTTCACAATGCAAAACCTCGTCTATCAATCTATAATCAAAATTATTAAAGGACTGGATATTCAGCATGATTTTAAATATCATCTGTAATAATTACTACTGTTATTCCCTATTTATTTTGTACGCTTGTCAGTATAGTTGGCAATCACAATTGTTATTATAAGTCTTCCACGTAAAATATACACATTACAATAATATACATATGTGTACAACATTGCCCTATATGAAATAGGGGCAATGTTGTAATATTTATTTTAATGAAAATATTGTATTTCTAATACATATTATATAAAAATATTAGATTGTAAAATGTTATTCGTTAAAGAAAAACGATTAGCACACGTAAGATTTAAATCAACATCTATTGGAAATACATTCCAACCGACTTATCACATAGAGCAGTGGTAGTACATCTGTACTACCACTGCTCTATGTGATAAGTCGGTTAAACAATTTGCCACTCATATTTTCGTCTTTACAGAATGCTGGCCACAAATCATGTGTTGGAAAATGTTTACAAATTATTACCATTTAATGCTCAAATTATTATATTAGTTACAATTGTATTGAGTGTAAGCGAAATTTTTGCTTTAGGCAAAATATTTTTAATAACGATACTTGTATGAGATCAGAATGACTTTGAAACAAAGAACGGAAAGGCACCGGGAGATGTACGAATTACTACAGACCTCCTGAGGGCAAGCCACGCAAGCCAGTTTTAAAACTCTACAGAAGCCGTTTATTTCTGTCATTCTCGGGAGCGACTTTCTAGAGTTGTGAACCAGGAGTATGAAGATGCTGTATGAAGATGACGACTTCCAACCGCCTGAACAAACCGGATTCTAAAAAAAGGTTATAGTACCATAGACCATATCTACACATTATGTCAGATTATACGGAAGACCGAGGAGTATAATAGACCTCTGTGTCTGACGTTTTTGGACTATAAGAAAACCTTTGAATCTGTTGAAAGTTTGGCAGCACTGCAGTCCCTTCAGCTGTGCCAAATGAACTATCGAACTATGAAAATATAGAAACGCTACTATATGAGGCCACATCTGTAATAAGAGTACGAAATCGATGCAGTTGCAGAAAGTTGAGACATCTCTCCTAAACATATGTAGTGAACACAAATGGACACACATGAAGACATCTTTCAACGTAGTGGTGAACAGTAGTGAACAGACTGGAGTGAACTTGGCATCAACA
Source organism: Lymantria monacha (assembly GCA_905163515.2). Taxonomy (NCBI): domain Eukaryota; kingdom Metazoa; phylum Arthropoda; class Insecta; order Lepidoptera; family Erebidae; genus Lymantria; species Lymantria monacha. The sequence continues at coordinate 16,443,238 of LR991094.1, read as the reverse complement.
TCAACGGCAAATAAATCATTCACCTTCGATTTGCAGATGATATCATAGTCTAGGCAATATCTCTGAAGGATCTTGACACTATACTCAACGACCACAGCAAAGTTTCTCAACTAGTGGGTCTGAAAATGATCATGGGCATGATGAAAGTCATTTCTAAAGCCCATGTAATTTCTGTAACGATCCTGGTTGGTAATGCGATTCTTAATGTTATGGATGTCACTATGTTTATTTAGAACAGATAACCGAATTACATAGATCCAATTTTGAGAAAGAGTTTATTTTACGAATCTAACTCGGCTGGGCAGCGTTCGGGAAACTTAGAAAGATTTTCTCGTCCAATATTCTGAAGTGTTTGCCTCATAAAGAAGCTCAAAGTCACTCAACGTGCTATAGAGAAGGCTATGCACAGTATTTCTCTACGTGATAGAATCCCGAACATGGAAATCCGTAGAAAAACGAGTGTAACCGACATAGCCCGAAAAATTACCACGCTGATGAGACGATGAGTGACATCGCACGTAGAACCGAAAATCGTTGGGGAAGAAAAGTTCGTGAGTGGCGATTACGAAACGGACGACGCAGTATAAGACGACTTCCACTAGGTGAACTGACGACATCTTGAATTTGGTCGGTAGCCGTTGGAGTGGCACAGGACCGTTCTTTGTGGTATTCTCTTGGAGAGGCCTATCTGCAACAGTGGACGTTTACGGGCGGATGGATGGATGGATGAACGACACTTAGTCGGTATTATTGAAGTTTCTTTTAGTATTTCTCTAACCTTAATTCTTGAAATAAAGATTCTTATAATTTAAATACGCTAAAATTAAACTTCCTATAAAACCTAGTAAGGTACGTATCATTATAACAATAAAAATTAGGTAACGACTCCATCGATTTCAATGAAATCTTGTTAATATATAATAATACTACTAATAATAATGCTAAATATTTGTTACGTGGACACATTGTGATAAAAATAGTCCTTAACACGCGTACATAGGTAGATTCATAGGTAGAGTTCTTCTGCTTCCATATATTTTAAAATCGTAGCTCAGCTTAGCCAGCAACGTATTATTTCCTCCACGATACTTGGCAACAATTTCTGACTCATAATATCATTATTTGATTAATTTAAAGATGTGTTAATTTGTTATATGTTTGTATAAAATGCGAATAGCCACACAGTTCAGTTACCTCGTTCCGCGGTGATATTCCTTTTCTGTCATTCACATTTCCTCGTGACTATTTTTTTATTCATTAGACCAGACAAAAATTATATTAACACCAGTAAGCAAATTAATTGTCACAATATGGGGTCTTTTCCATGCACAATTAGATTTTTTCATACATCCACCAGTCAATCGAGGTCTATTGTCGGACTTAAACCTCCTACAAATGGAAATAATAGCGAGTTTTGTTATAAGTTTGACCCTTTTTTTGTTTTAAGATTTAGTGTTGTAAGTTTTGCAGGGAAGTGATGCTGCCTATTCCCTTGGTGTTCTCTAGCCGGACTAAGGGGTTATGACACATTGCATTTCTAGCCCGTCGCTACCCAGACTCCGTGCTGATAGCACAATTTATGTGGAAATGCGTATTTTCATTGGTACCGTAACGTTTTTAGAGGACAAGTGAAGTTTGTTTGGTTGACGTGGAATCCCTTTGGTTGATAATTAATCATGTAACCCCTTTACCTACCAGCTGATATACAAAAGAATTATGCCAAAATCCTGATGGAAGCTATCATATACCTACCAAGCCTAATATGTACTTATTTTAAGCATGCAGTGTTCCTGCATTTTACCTAATATGAGAGGCAAGTTATTGCAAAGAGCAGAGCATTCATTGCCGTGTCACAGACTCCTGATGCGACCTTTCTGAGAACGCATGTCTTCGGTTTCGGGATCAATCCACCATCGGCATTGCAACTCTCGGAGTCTGTGCAACAGGCCGTCGCAAAGGGACTGGCTTTTTGAAGAGTAATTGACAAACAGATCACCGCAACCAAGGACTCAGTGCTGGTGGTTTATTCAAAGGACAAGGCGAAAAAGGAACAAGCATAATCTAAGTAAAATTTAAATAGCATTAAAACTTATTTGCAAGTGAAAAATGGCATACATGTAACTTGAATCCATATATCTTGAAAGTATGTGTCAACTGCCTTAGCAATTAGGCCAAGCGTGGGTACGTAAATACTTACGTAGGTAATCAAACTATTTCACCGTCTTGTGTTTACGGGAGACGTTTGTAATATGAGCGGGTGATAGAAAAGTGGCTAATAGAAATTTCACGCGCTCTACGATTTTATTTTTTTATCTAATCAATTGATAAGAAGAGTGGTGTGATGTTTGATACCTAGAATCTATTTAATTATTATTTATCTATTAGTATATTATCCACACCATTATAGCTTTCTCTTCAATAAAATCGTTTAACTTAAATTATATAGTTGTTTTATGGTTTATAATTTTAAGAAGTTACATACCATGCTATATTCTACTAGTCAAGCCTTATCTTTTGATACCCATATCGAGCGGTTCGAAAAAAAAAGTAGCCTGCCATATTGTGGCGGCGACCATCTTGAATTTGTAATTACTCTGAACATATGGAATTGTATTGACTTCAAATATAAAGGTGGGTATCATCATATCGATTTCAATAGAAAGAGGTCAAAATTTTGAATTATACAATTTGACCCAATAATTATGAAACATCATACACCCATCCATCCAACCATCTATCAGCCCATAGATGTCCACTACTGCTACGTCGGTTACATCCGTTCTTCTACGGATTTCCGTGTTCCGAATTCAATCGCATAGAGAAATACCGCGCATAGCCTTCTCCATAGCACGCTGACCGACTTTTTATTACATTTAAGGACCACGTCTCAGTACCGTAAGTCATCGCTGCTAACACACTGTTTATCAAACATATCAAGCTAAATAAAACTGTTTAATAAAAGTTTGTTCACTACAGGCAGACTATATGTTGGCGGTTTTTGATAGGTATAGGATTTGAAAAGAAGATATAGGTAATATTGATAAAATATCGATATTTTGAATTTCAATTTAAGAAAAATTTAATCTTTATAATATAAACACTGTTCGATTAGTTCTGTTACATTAACGTTTTATGCCTGCAAATTCTATGAGCAGTTATGGGTGCAATATGCATAGTACATTATGCAACTGGTCGTTAAATCCTACGCTGTTGCGATCGTATAGCATGACCGATTTATAGCTAGCTAGCATAGCACAGTTCATAGGTGATTGATCCAACATACAATGTTAGATAATTTTATGCCCTATCTATTTGAATATTGCATAAGGAAATCATTATTATTGTAATATGCCAACTGGTTCATTTGAAAACGTGTTCTTATCATTTTGTGACGTCAAATTTAATACAGTTCGTCATTTTTGAACTTGTTTTTATCATATTTAAAATCAACTTGAAATATAATTAAATAGTTGAGATACCCTGATTTTTATATTTAATTTGTTACTTTTCGTTTTTTAAACACGTTTTTATGTTTCAAAACTTAATTTTATATTAAAGGAATACGAAAATTCATATTTCTCTTAATGTCGATAATTAAAGAATATATTTTCACAGTAAACTACTCGTGTTTGTCTAAGTATATACTATATGCTCACTTAATTCAAGAAATCACGACACACTTCGGTGTAGGATGTACAAACGTTTCAAGGAAGAACAAACACAACATTAATTTCTCAACAAATAAGAAAAAAACAAAGTGTTAGTGAGTGGTTTTGAATTATGTATAGAATAAGTACTGAAATATAAATAACTCAATTTTACTTTCAATAAAATATCTCGTTGTACAGCGATATAATCGTGTACTACGCAATCGATAAATATCGAATCAATGGACGAAACAAAAATTAGGATTTCGTTTCATGGACCATTGAGTTTTATCAACAAAATCGAAAGCGTTTACTAAAACATTACGAAATGTAAAAGCAAATTGCGAAGCGCAATTGGATGATTAAGTTTATGAATTATATATATCCTTTAACCTTTTTGGAAAACCTTTTAGATTATTCGCTTAGCATTTAAAATGGATTATCCACTCTCAAGTTTGGAGGACTATTCTACTATTTCTATTATTACTGAAACGCGATTATTGGCATATATTACCATTTTGGCATTGGCATATATACCGGCAAATTTGATCACCCGCGCCGGACCGACCACGGGCGTCAATATTCAGTACCAGTGGACGGCCCAATCGTCTCATCGCCATTAGAGGCCGTCCATTAATCATGTGAGGTCTTAATGGGGGTGGAGGGGTTAGTTGTTTCACAAAAATCACGAAATATCACAAGGTTGTGTAGTAAGATATCACGTGTATTTAATTTTTCGTCAAACGTATAAACTGAAAAGCGGCGTGTAGTGTGACTCTGACTTGCCGTTGCCAGACAACGAATGAAGTTTAAAGTAGATGATCTGTATAAAGACCTTTTAGCGAAGTATAAATATATATATATATATATATATATATATATATATATATATATATATATATATATATATATATACTGAAGGAAGGTGGAATCAAGAGTCTCTGAAACCGGCGAGCGTGTATGAAGAGAATTATGAATGTTGAGGAAGCGAGTGAAGTATGCAAAGATAGTTCTCTGGCACTCTGTTCTCTCTGCCTACCCTGCAAGGGATATGGCGCGATGATATGTATGTATGTATGTATATATCCCACCACACATTCCCACCATTGTAACTCCTGTAAGCCAGGATCCACAATGGTCACTATAAATGACACCGAGGTTTGACCCTCAGGCAGTCCCGGGAAATGATTTTAATTGTCTTGGAACCCGCAACAAATTTAATTAGAAAAGTTAAAGAGGAGGAGTTGGAAAAGAGTGATTCCACTTCCCTCCCAGGCAAAGCGGGAGACAGAAAGCAATATTGACTAGTCAGCCAATAAGTAAAGGGTTGTACAGCTACGATAAGCGCAGCAGTACGGCACCACGGATACGGGATAACTTAACGGGGCCTATATGTGAGTCTTAAGATTGGTTGCAGTAGTAGGTATGGCAGAAACGCCTAAACGCACGGAAATTTTCTCGAGTTGCTACAAGATCCGTGTAGTATACTACTCCAGATGTTACTTGCAAACTGTCTAACATAAGGTCGCGCTCGTTACGCCAGAGATCGCACTCCCAGAGAATGTGATGTGCTGATTGTTCATACTCGCGGTTATTTGTAGAACATTGACATAGTGGTGAAGGTACGAGTTTAAAAGAAAATAATTTACTTTTAAAGTTGCCATGTCCAGTTAGAAATTGAGCTACAAAATGGTCAACCTCCAGCCACACTCTCTCTAGGCGCTCGCGGACGTATGGGAAAAATAGATAGAGGTGATGACCCTTCGATGATGAATCCCATCTTTCTTGCCATTCAATTAAAAGTTTTTCATAGACAACGGACTGCGGTGCAAACAATCGAGCGATTTTATTACGGTCGTGCGGTAGAAGGAAATCTGTGTTCATATTTTCCCTTGTCGTGTAATACATTGATGCCCGTCTCTGAATCTCCAAGTCAACCGGAAATACACCCGCGAGTACCGGCAAAGCACAAGAATATTAAGGCCAATCGTTGGCATTTAAGGCGAGCTGCCCCTATGGTAGCCCTATCAGCCCAAACGGGTGCAGCGTAACAAATACACCCCAAATGTATGTATATATGTATGTATATATATATATATATATATATATATATATATATATATATATATATATATATATATATGTATATATATATATATATGTATATATATATATATATATGTATATATATATATATATATATATATGTATGTATATATATATATATATATATATATTTATATTTATATTATGACGGTAGCCATAAGTATATTGTAATCAAAATACCTCCTAATATTCATCACTTATGAAAATTGAAATTGATGTCATGTATTTTAATCGCATTTAAAAAACTAAAATTTAATTTCTAAAATTATGATCAACACATTCAATTATTGTATTCCAATGTTTTAATTATTGATAAAACTCATACAAACGCAATGAAATCCATGAGATTAGTTTCATTTGATATGATAAATTTGATATTTGAAATATACCTATTAAAAATCTATGTATTAGATCTCATGTGAATGAAAATGTTAATTATATATTAAAAATGATTAAAAGTGTTAATTAGTATTATATATAATATTAAATTAATATCTTAGAATAATTTAATAAAATGTGTCCAGACATAACTCGCTAAAAAAGAAAGCATATGTGTACAAATAATGATATGTATATGCTTTTTATTACTTTATTAATTACTTTATTACTTCAGTACTATAATAATATCACTCGATAGGAAAATAGATACGATTTAGTAGGTGACCGGACCGGGGATTAGTCTGGTCGCCCCGAAGCGAAGCCACCGCGTGAGGACGACGCCTTGACGGCGAAAGCTGCCGGGGCGTGTACTCGAGAGGATACCCGCGAGAGTAAACCACCGACCGACCCAAACCGAAACCAAGACCGGGTTCCGGTGGCCCGCTCTCACGGCGTGGAGAGGTACATGCAGGGCGGGTCTATGGGGTCGTGCGCCGCTTCTTCTGTCGCCCAGGACGGAATTAGCGGGACGTGACCACTCCATAGCCTGCCGTCAAAAAAAAAATGCCTTCACACACCATCGACAAAATATCACTGAAGTGTTTCCTCACGAAATTTTCCTTCACTGTTTAAAGCATGCGATAATTTATGTTTAAATAGATATACGATATGGCGTGACATAGATATTTAGTTGCTATCAGCAAGTAGCAACAAATGTTAGTTAGATATTTGTATTATACTGATTTCCGTTACAATTATATTCAGATCCTGCTGTAAACGAAAGAAATGCATGTCACAGGAATGTTCTTTATAAACATTTTCTTGCTCTAATGTGATACAAAGAAGAAAGCATGATTGCCCGGTGTAATAATTATTTTTTTTATAGTAACAAAATAATGTGATCAATGTTCTTATACCTTAAAATCATTGCATATATTTACAAATATTAAATGCCATAAATATTACCCATGAGGTGACGATTGAAAAATTCAATTAGTCACCGCGTCTTTACTTTCCTAAAGGAGTTGTGAGGATGTATGGAGGAGGATAACGGTCGGAACTTTGCTAGGTAACATAACAAGAACTGCGATTGCCAACCCATCTGTCAAACGTGGTAATTATGATTATCATGTGTGGCAAGACCTATGTTCAATCGTAGATATCGATAGGCTGATAGATGGCATTTATAATTATTGCTTAAATATTTATCAGTAATCACGCCCTTTTCCGTGTGGTGACGGAGTAAAAATACTATTCACCACCACATATCTTGCCCGTGGGTGATCGTACGAGACGACTAAGGGATATAAAACGCATATAACATCTATGCGAGAGAAGGAAAACTCGAAACAAAACCCTATACCAACACGTCTGACCGGCGCGGTATAGTAGGTTAATTTCCCTTCCATTACGGAGGAGGCTCGAGCCCAACAGTGGGACATGTATGGGCTGTGATGATGATGATGATGAATCACACCCTTCTCGCTAAATCATGCAAGCCATGGCGTGTAGCCAAGCTACTGTACTATGTAAGTAACGATAGCTCTTTGTATGAGCTATAATTGAAAACGTACAAAATTTCGTATGTGTGTTTTTGACTATTAACGATTATCAAACCCGAGTGTAGCAGGCTTTTCATTATTGCATTTAGAGCTAGCTAACATTAATTCGTATCATAACTTCATGATCGTGCTGTGCACTATTTAGTTAAACCGGACCATCGAGAATCAATGTTAAGCCTAATCAATAAAAAAGGAAAATCGATTTACAAAGTCTAGAAACATTTATTAAAATATTTTACAGATTACAAATAATTTCATCTATTTGTAAAGAAAATATCTAGTATTTATTTTATTATTTATATTTTCGCAGATTTCAGTGTTTTTATAAGTTAAATAGAAAATGTTACTTAATGTTGATAGAACGCAACAAGGTGTCGAGCTGTCAGTTCACTGAATGTGCATTATTCCGTGACATGACTGGTATTCATTCGTAAATAATATTGCATACCATTTGGCTTAAGCTTTGCTTTCTCTATCATATAAAAAGCGTGATTGATGAATGCTTGCAAATATGCTTCTGCAATACCAACAGTTCTCCCTGATACAATAGAGTAATTAAATCATATGTTCAAAGCCTTTGATTTGATAATGACTTCTAAATATGTATAATTTTTTTGTTCCCTTTATAATAAATATATGTATAATACTTAATACGACTAGTGTGAGAGACGACTGCATGTAGAGGAGATGCGAATGTTGAGATGGATGTGTGGTGTGACAAGAATAGATAAAGTAAGAAATGAACACATTAGAGGAAGTTTGAAAGTTGCGCCAGTGACGGAAAGTTAAGAAGTGAACGGCTGACATGGTATGGGCATGTGATGAGGCGGGATGAAAGTAATGTTGTGAGAAAAGTTTTACGTATGAATGTTGAAGGTTTTAGGGGTAAAGGAAGACCAACGAAAAGATGGTTGGACTGCGTGAGGCATGACATAGATAGTCTGGGAGTGACTGCAGAGATGACGTCTGATAGGATCGTATGGAAGAAGATAACATATTACATCGACCCCAAGTGATTGGGATAAGAGCAAGATGATGATGACTTAATACGACTAGTGTCCTACAAAATTACATTGGTAGTAATGTTATTAATTCTAATACAAACTTTTATAAGATAAAATCAAAGGTTTTGGCACCGAAGTTTGATTGGTTACTCGTCTTTACTCAGCTTAAAATGCCTTAAAATGCAATATACATACGTCTATATAAATTAAAAAAATACTGAGAATATTAAAAATAAATTCTACTTCCTATTCAATATAATAAGGCAGAGCATTAAATTAGTTGACTTTCCATATAAAATGAAACATTACGCAAGTTTATCTGAAAATGATCTCTTAAATATTGATAGGTAGAGTGAATCATAAGGTATGAAGGAATAAATCTATATATATATATATATATACATACATACATATCATCACGCCATATCCCTTGCAGGGTAGGCAGAGAGAACAGAGTGCCAGAGAACTCTATCTCTGCATACTTCACTCGCTTCCTCAACATTCACAATTCTCTTCATACACGCTCGCCGGTTTCGGAGACTCTTGACTCCACCTTCCTTCAGTACATGACCGATCTGGTCTAGGTAGGTTAGTCTCGGTCTCCCTCGGTACCTACATCCTTCCACTTTCGCATTTTATATCTTCTTAACCAGACGTTCGTTCGGCATTCTCTCCACATGTCCGAACCATCGGAGCATTCCCTTTCGCATCTTTACACCATTTACACCAATACTCTCTTTCATATCTACTCGCTCTCTTACGTCGTCGAATACGAAATGCGTTATATATATATATATATATATATATATATATGTATTGACTCATCACGGTATCTCTGGAACCAAAAGGCCTACAGACCTTAAATTTGGTAGGAATATTCCTTTCGCTGAGTAGAGGTCAGCTAAGAACGGATTTTACGAAATTCCACCCGCAATGGGGTTGCTGGGATGTAAAAATCACATTTTTTAAATATAGCTCCTACAGACTTGAATTTAAGTAGACATATTTGTGTAACCGAAGTGAAGCGAGGGTGGGTCGCTAGTATTGTATAAAGCAGGCTAAGTATTTATCCCTGCACAAATATTTATCCTATAATATAGCTATAAGGTTATAAAATTTTAGAGGAACAGTAAATTTGTGATCCGTAATCATTTGGATACCCAGCAGTAACTACAATACTGAGTTAAACAATTTTGTTACTATTTATTTTTAGATTGTAATTTTTTCAGTGGTACTATTGCAGTAACAACTTTCAGGTAGCAATAGTATATCACAAATAATTGCAATTTATTTATAGAACACAACAATAATTCGCAGCATGACTATACAAAAGCTTACGGATTTAATCTCATTCATTCGTTCACTGTTTTGACAAGGTTATTTGTAAAATACAATTCTATAAATATTGACTATTTTTTTAGATTATACCTACATTTTTTTTGTAATAATTGAACTAAATAAGTCGGTCACGAAATAACTATAAACTTAAATGATGCATTTGTGAGAAAAAATATAGCAATTTTTGTATAAAATTATCAACATTGTTGGATTATTACTTACAAAATTGATAAATATCTTTAATTTAAATTTCGTAGGAAATCCAAATCAGTATTTATAATTACCTTGTATAAATACCTAAAAACACATTTTTCCTACATATAAACAGAACTCGTACTAGTCATAATAAGCTAACTGGAATAGATGTGTTTGTGAGTAGCTATATACATACATATTTATAAAAAGTAAATACATACATTTTTTTAACTTAATTACTATTTAATTTAAGTATTTTATCTACGCTTCTATTTTTTATGCTACATGTAAGGGCAACAGAATAGCAATCTTATTTCATACTTTACAATAAACCTGATTACCTAATTACTGTTACTTTGTTAAATTATCATACAATTAACCATTCTTGTATTTCGAATTTCGTAATTCATAATACAGCTAACTTAGACCTTTCTAGATGTTTGATGCAAACCATACATACAGGTTTTGCTGTCTGATTCCCAGCAAACTGGTTCCTTGTCCGTAACGCCCGCGAGTCTGCCCCGCCCAAACAAAAGATGTCGCACAAAAAATACAAAACGCACGTATAATAAACATATCAATACACGACGTACTTGAGGTAAATGTTAACAAGTAAATAAATATAATGTAATAACTTTATAAACTCGCACTTTGAAATATACGACATTGTCAATTTATAAATAGAATAGTTTAAAAATAGAGTAATAGAATATAGCTGAGGTTTATTTTTTTTTTATAACGACAAATGCCAGTTAACTGCCAGTAGACTGGCGTCTACGATCCACCCTATACCTGTTATCATACCCAATAATCCTCCAAATTTCGTCCATACAGCATTAAAAGTCTGTCTTCATTTACGCAGTTCCAAATTTCGTGCTACTATAGAGTTTTCTTCTGCAACAGACTATGTAACATCATCAGATTATTTATAGTGTATAGTTTCTGTGGATTCACACGTTAAAATTCTTAATAATCCGAAGGAAGGTCGTGTTCTTAGAAAAGATTTTGTGTATTTCGTACCGTTCTAATTAGGGACCTTCCTCTCTTTATCTCATCCCCCCCTCAAACTAAAATGGCCTGAATTAATAATGTAACTAATAACATTATCAGATAGATTTGCTAACGACTTTGAGACAGTATCGATTTATTATTATCTTTTTAATATCTTATTAGATAAACGGGCAATTTAATATGAACAATCTTTCTTAATTAGACTGGCACTCATGCTTGAAATATGTATGTGCGTTCAAACTTTAGGGAAGATATAATAATACCGCTATATTATTAATCTATAGTCAAAGTTATTACCATCGAACTTAATCTAGCATACTTCACTATGATAATTAGTGTTGCCCAAATGCAACACCAAGACATGCAGCAAGTCTCGCAGTGTTCCCTGTTGTGGACAACATTGTATGACTCCTTTGGGAAAGGAAGTGTTGTCAACTCTGTATTCTTAATACCAATATACAGTAGGGGGAATAATTTGATGATATTTTAAACGGTCTCATAATAGGTAGATGTGATTATAGCCCCCTCCTTTTAAGTGATATGTACCTAATTATAGATACTTATTTAGTTAGTCCAGCTAGATGAATGCAATTTCATTAATTTTGTTGCATATTTCATTTCTATGGCATGTACTCAAGAGAAATGACTCTTATGTTGTTCTAACAGCGAGAGTTGTAAGACTTACGAGACTCTTGCTACAAGTCTTGGTTTTGCATTTAGGCAACACTAGTGACAAACTATCTGACAGGGAGTTTTGGCGCGAATATGGAAATGTCATGTTACGCTTTTGTATTATATTCACTTCTTTAGTGTTTTGTAACTAGTGTATATTGTAGTGTATATTGAATAATCTTGCTATTATTTTATGAAATATGATACAGTTAAAGTGCTGAAGTGTAGTTAATGTGGTATAGTAGTAATTTACGTGTATTTTCATATTTTTGCCAATATTCCCAAAAACATCATTGATTTGGTTATCAGCGCCCGATCAATGGTACCGACTTGACTTACTGACAGACAATGACTATTAAAGCTACACAATATGAAGAAGTGATAAATAATATACGAAAAATATTAAATAAGACTTGGCTGCATGGGCTCTAATCCCTTTTCCAGTCCGAACCAGTGATGCCAATTTAGCATATTTTATGCTAAATTTAGCATATTTTCATGTTGTTTAGCATACTTTTTTGCTGTTTAGCATATAGCATATTTTTTAGCATATTCAAAAATTATATAAATGCGTACAACGTAAATTTTGTATGTTTTTATATAAAAAGCTATACAGTTATTATTGTATATAATTTATATCCTTTTCTCTTTGTATTTCGTACGGTAGGTCTCGATATCCGTTACGACGTATGTGTGCCGTATGCTTACATCCATTTATTACTCATTATTGAATAATATAATCGAAAATTCATGTTGTTGTTCGTTATTACCACCGAATCAATACACAGGGCTTCATTCGCACTGCCTGCTTGCTGCCCACAGGTGCGAACGTGTATTGCACAATATGCACCTACCAGTCAAATTATTGCACTGCTCAACTCATTGATTGCTCAGTATTCGGCGGTTGATATATTTTTCACCAAAATCGATGTTTTTTAAAATTGTGTTTGTTTTTCTTTCATTTTGGGGGTGGGCCACGGTCGGCCCACTCCTCGCACAACTCCGTCCGGGGCGAAAGAGGGGTGTAAGCATGCACACCCGTAACCCACCCGTGACACGTCGTCTTCGTCGTTGGATCGACCACCGGAGCAAAGTGGCTTGACGTCAGTGGCCGGCCCGACGGAATACCCCCTGAGGAGTACCCTCTCCTTGACCGACGTCTCCCCCTCGGAAGACGTCGGTCTTTTTTACGCGGTCAGCCTCTTGGGTGGTTACGGACTAATTCCGCGATCCAGTCACCCGCGTTTAAAATTGTGTTAGGAGAAAACAGGAAAAGAAAAATCTTAGCACAATTTTTAGCATATTTATGAAGCACTTGGCATATTTTTGGCATAATTTTAACACCATTTTAGCATATTCTTCATTGGTCTTGTTGGCAACACTAGTCCGAACGAACGAACAGAACCAAAAAAAAACTATTTGACATATGTATATTTTTGCCAGATAAATGACAACACCTATTTTTTAATATTTTATGGTATTCTAATCTTCACCATAAGTTTTAACACACAAAGTGTCGATTGTGAATCCCCACAAAACAAATTAAACTTCTCTTTATAAGTGATTCAGTTAGAAATAGTTCCATACATACCTATATAATAATCGCTAAGAATATCTTGTAACTAAATAGTTACTCATAGCATCGATATTAACACCTATACATGATTAGATATTACACCAAGTCGTTTATTATCTATGTACATAAAAAAGAAATTATATCTATGCTTAGCTATATCTAAATCTAGTTATGCAACTAGGTAGATATTTTTCCACGGTTATTATTAATTGCATACTAAGAATATTTTAATTAACCTATGAACAAATCGCAACAAAAACTAGCAATCGATATGCAAACAAATATAAATAAAAACGAAAACCCGGGAAATCTACCAATACTCATTGGAGTCTATATCAGCCAGTTTGAATATTTTTTGTCTATCTAGTTCTCACTTTTTTTTTTGCAGTTTATAGATAACAACTTGCTTTTCATCGTTGTCACTACTGCCTTGATCTGATGTAACAAACCTTTTTTTTTAATATTAGAATATTTATTTAATTATCATCTAGTTATACGACATCCACGGGAAACAACTATGAGTGGTAGCATCATTCATCACACACATCATTCTCCTACTCTTATCCCAATTGCTTGGGGTCAATACAATATGTACTCTTCTTTTATAGTACATATTGTAAAAGTTATTGGCATTAGTTTTATGACCGGCCACCTGCCAGACGTCAACCCTCCTTGGGAATGTAATTGTTTACCAAACGGAATCAGATGGAGTAGTCCTAGGTCGTTATAAGGCTCTTAGTCGTCTTTTACGACATCCACGAGCAAAGTAAGTGTGGGTAGTATTCGTAGCCACTACCACACCTGGTAGCAACACATGGTTCTTAAAACCTCATAACACCATAAAAATTTAAACCTAACATAAACTTAAAATCTATCAATACATACACACTATTATTATTTTTTTGCAAACGAGCAAGCAGCACACCCGATGGTAAGTGTTACTGCCGCCTATGGACTCTCGCAATACCAAGGGTATAGTTAAGCCACTGCCCATGTAGGAAATGACGACGGGCCCAGCATTGGTCCAAGCCTGCGCCAATCCTGTTGAAGCTTGGCCTAACGTTGCGTGCCAACACTGGGCCAACCTTGGTTAAAGTCTGGGATGATAACTAAGGCCCAGGCTTGGCTTACAACATTGGGCCAAGGATGGCTTGAAAGAATGGCCCGAGCGTGGCAAACAACGCTGGGCCAACCTTGGTTAAAGACTGGGATGATAACTAAGGCCCAGGCTTGGTATACAGCATTGGGCCAAGGCTGGCAATAAACGTTGGCCCGAGCGTGGCATCCTACGCTGGGCCAACCTTGGTTAAACTCTGGGATGATAACCAAGGCCTAGGCTTGGTCTACAGCATTGGGCCAAGGCTGGCAATTCACGTCGGACTGAGCATGGCATACAACACTGGGCCAACCTTGGTTAAACTCTGGGATGATAACTAAGGCCCAGGCTTGGTATACAGCATTGGGCCAAGGCTGGCAATTAGCGTCGGCCCGAGCGTGGCATACAACGCTGGGCCAACCTTGGTTAAACTCTGGGATGATAACTAAGGCCCAGGCTTGGTTTACAGCATTGGGCCAAGGCTGGAAATTTACGTTGGCCCGAGCATGGCATACAACGCTGGGCCAACCTTGGTTAAAGACTGGGATGGTAACTAAGGCCCAGGCTTGGTTTACAGCATTGCGCCAAGGCTGGCAATTAACGTTGGCCTGAGCATGGCATACAATGCTGGGCCAACCTTGGTAAATGTCTGGGCCTAGCTTTGATTTACAGCATTGGGCCCAGGTTAGCAATGAATGTTGACCCCGTGCATAATTAATGTTGGCAGAATCCTGAAATATTGGCAGCCCTAAACATAGAAAATGACATATATATTACATATGTTATGATGAAATTCATAAAAAAGAAAACACTGTATAACTAAATAATGTATTATTATTACATTTATTATTGTGAGTATTAATATAATAGTAATTACACTCATTACATAGTTCAAACATAAGTCATATTCATAATAAATACATGTAAATTATTAATGAAAAGTAACATTTTATTTTTGATCATTGGTATCGGCTGCCCTCTATCCTTTCTAGAAATTTACTAGCAATTTACTCATCATATGCATAATTTTCACTTTCCTTTGATTAACTATACTTTGACAGTATAAAATCTGAAATGTTTATTATTGATTAATTAAAATATAAGTACATGCATAATTTGTATAAACATTTAATTAAGTATTCATTTTATACTTTTTTCAACTGTGTTGACCATTCTGCCACATCCACTATACAGTAACTGAATATTGTTTCCTTTTACTTTTATTAATGTTTGTAACATCTGTTTTATAATTAGTGGAACCAATAGCTTCTAATCAAAAATAATGTTTCTGTAAATCAAACAAAAAATATATAGTTATTATCCTGGATGGATTCATCGATCAGCACATATAGACATCCACTGTTAGACATTCATCCATTATTAGCTTCACCAACACATTATAGTCTCAACTGTCACCACACACTGTACAGCCAAATAGTATTACATAATTATATAATATATACAATTTAAACATTAGTTTAATTAAATATATGTGGTGTGTGTAGTGGTGGTGTATAAGAACAAGTACATAAACTTGTTCTTATTATAATCTACTTCTATATATTAATAATATAGACTCAATAAATACTAAAACAGTTTACTGTTTTAGAGTTGGTACATACTAACATACTAGATGCTCAGAATTCCATGATGAATTTTTTTCTAAGAAGGGCTATTAGACACATGGTGTACGACTATATTTTTATTATGGGGAAATTTTCTTGACTAAACATTGATCAATCTCTATTCTTGGCATAGTATAAAGCAAATATAGTTTTAATACGTAGGTATTTTTAGCATAATCTTCCAATCTGAACTAGCGTGAATTCAATGAAGTATTTTATACGATATCTTAAAATATTGTTACAGAATATTATGATATAAGTAAAAATCTGTCAAGGATACATAAATAAGGATGGTTAATTTCACATTACTTGCATACACACTACATTAATAATGACTATAAAAAATGTATAACTATAGCTTTATAATGTGAAACAAATTTACCTGTAGGTATAGTGTATTGGCTGTATTTCAAAGAACCATTAAGTAACGAAGAAGAACCAATATATCTTAATATTGGAGATCCATCGATAATGATGATATTAAACATTGTCTTATGCGAGCAATATTTACATATTCTTTTATTTATTGTGTATATTTGTATAACGTATTGAAACAACAAAACTAAACCTAAGGTCTCAAACAAGAGACGTACACACTTACATACACAGTACACTAAATATCGATGAATCGAGTCCATTCGATATTTATTTAACAGACAATTTACATCAGCGTTCGGTATGGCAAATATATTATCGAATCGATGTATCGATCATTTTTTAAAAAATATAATATCAATGGAAAATTCACTAAATAATAAAAATAATAAACTTTTCTAAAAGGCTTGCATTATTTTATGTTGATCTATGCATATGCATCGTTAATAGTAGATAAAAGTTTATAATTTTTTTTTGTAGGTACCTACTTAGCAGTTTTATTGTTATAATTTACACGCTTATCGTTTAATTTTTCTAAGGCGACTTGAAGAGGTTCGAGTCCAGCATTGAGATATATATGAGATACGTATATGATGATGCTGAGATTTTAATAATGATTCATCATTTCAGCTCATATATTTCACATTGATGGGCTCGAGTCTCCTCCATAATAGGAGTTTTATTGACCTACTATACCACGATGGTCAGACGTGTTGGTATAGGGTTTTGTTTCGAGTTTTACTTCTCCTGCATAGATGTTATATGCGTTTTGTATCCTTTGTCGTCTCTTACGATCACGCACGGGTAAGATATGGGATGGTGAATTGTATTCTTACCCTGTCACCACACGGAAGATGATGATGATGATAATTACGATGATGAATATAGCCTAATACTGACTGTCCAGTTGTAAGTACTCTAGATCGATTGTAATTGTAATTTGAGATTTTCTGTTTTTGTGAGCTTAAATTCCTTTTTTAACATAAATATCTCTAGCCTGAATATAAAAATAATTAAGCTAAGTTAATATAACCAATGCACTCATTAAATACAAAACATTAACAATACGTTCTGGTATCGCAATCTTCATAATTGTATTTTTGATTCGACAGAAGCATAATCGATACATATGTCAATCTCTATTATTTTATAAATACAACAACAACAATCTGACCAATATGGCGTTGAAGCTAAAATGACTATTATTTTTTTATTGCAAGAATAGTACCTACGAATTCAACTGAAAAATTAAATATGTTTAACTAGGAACTTAGGAAATTCAGATTATGTTTTTATAAAGATAAGTGAAATCTAAACACGTTTTAATTCTTTTGTTAGATATTTTCGGACATCCAGCCACCTCCTTCTATTCTATTGAAATATTTTATGTTATTTAAATTCTATATTTAAACAAAATAAAAATTGTATAAAAATTAAATTTAAAAAATATATATTTAAGTTTTTAATATAAATCCTTGTTTGCCGTCGCTCATCTACTTAAATAATTATGAACCTAGAAGGTCAATTATATTGACGTTTAGATACATTAAAATGAAATACATTTTCGATGTACGTATTGAATTTCGAACAGTATTTTATCCTTTTTCACAAGAAACTAATTTCATAACACCAACATCTATTGACGGAGTGGGGAATTCAAAGATTTCTTTTCTTAGATTTTCTATAGTACCATAAACAGTAGATGATGAATATATTCTTGAAAAGGCTCGGACCAGCATCGAATAGCCGAGCCTCGGCTGTTCAAGACTGGCCCAAGCTCGGGCTAGCATCGAATAGCCGACGCTCGGCTGATTAAGGACTGGCCCAAGTTTGGATTAGCACCGAGTAGCCGAGCCTCGGCTGTTCAAGGCTGGCCCAAGCTCGGGCCAGCATCGAATAGCCGATCCTCGGCTGTTCAAGATTGGGCCAAGCTCGGACCAGCATCGAATAGCCAAGCCTCGGCTAATCAAGGTCTGGCCCAAGCTCGGTTCAGCATCGAATAGCCGAGCCTCGGCTGTACGAGACTGGCCCAAGCTTGGGCCAGCATCGAATAGCCGACGCTCGGCTGATTAAGGACTGGCCCAAGTTTGGATTAACACCGAGTAGCCGAGCCTCGGCTGTTCAAGGCTGGCCCAAGCTCGGGCCAGCATCGAATAGCCGATCCTCGGCTGTTCAAGATTGGGCCAAGCTCGGACCAGCATCGATTAGCCAAGCCTCGGCTAATCAAGGTATGGCCCAAGCTTGGTTCAGCACCGAGTAGCCGAGGCTTGGGTGTACAAGACTGGCCCAAGCTCGGGCCAGCATCGAATAGCCGAGCCTCGGCTGTACGAGACTGGCCCAAGCTTGGGCCAGCATCGAATAGCCGACACCCGGCTAATCAAGGTCTGGCCCAAGCTCGGTTCAGCACCGAGTAGCCGAGGCTTGGTAGTTCAAGACTGGCCCAAGTTCGGCCCAGCATCGAATAGCCGAGCCTCGGCTGTTCAAGGCTGGCCCAAGCTCGGACAGCATCGAATAGCCGAGCTTCGGCTGTTCAAGACTGGCCCAAGCTCGGGCTAGCATCGAATAGCCAACGCTCGGCTGATTAAGGACTGGCCCAAGTTTGGATTAGCACCGAGTAGCCGAGGCTTGGATGTTCAAGACTGGCCCAAGCTCGGGCCAGCATCGAAAAGCCGATCCTCGGCTGTTCAAGACTGGCCCAAGCTCGGACCAGCATCGAATAGCCGACGCCCGGCTAATCAAGGTCTGGCCCAAGCTCGGTTCAGCACCGAGTAGCCGAGGCTTGGCTGTACAAGACTGGCCCAAGCTCGGGCCAGTATCGAATAGCCGAGCCTCGGCTGTTCAAGACTGGCCCAAGCTTGGACCAGCATCGAATAGCCGACGCCCGGCTAATCAAGGTCTGGCCCAAGCTCGGATCAGCACAGGGTAGCCGAGGCTTGGTAGTTCAAGACTGGACCAAGTTCGGGCCAGCATCGAATAGCCGAGCCTCGGCTGTTCAAGACTGGCCCAAGCTTGGGCCAGCATCGAATAGCCGAGCCTCGGCTGTTGAGGGCTGGCCCAAGCTCGGGCCAGCGTCGAATAGCCGACGCCCGGCTAATCAAGGTCTAGTCCATGTTTGGATCAGCACAGGGTAGCCGAGGCTTGGTAGTTCAAGACTGGCCCAAGTTCGGGCCAGCATCGACTAGCCGAGCCTCGGCTGTTCAAGACTGGCCCAAGCTCGGAGCAGCATCGAATAACCGAGGCTTGGTTGCTCGTGACTGGCCCGAGCTTGGGCCAAGATAAAAAAAAGTTACGGCTCAATTGCACAAGGTCGGTCTAGGCTTGGGCCAGCATTGGACAGCCGAGGCTTGTTGCCCAGTATTGGCCCAAGCTTGGCCCCATCGTTGAAGACTGGCAGTTCCTACATGGGTGCCTACCAATACAACCCCAAACTCACCCAGTTGGGCTTCCGGCTCTCTCGCTCACCGAACGAAGCGCAATAGTACATTGCCATTAATCAGACATCGATCTTCTGCGAGAGTGTGGTACTTCCCCGGAAGGACCGGCCGGAATAAGATTTTTTGATATGACGCTACAATGTCAACTCTTGAAGTAGCACAGCAGTCAATTTCCCTCTTCATTATATAAATAGACAAGCCACAGGACCAGAAATATTTGTGGAAACAACACTTTTTTATTTACACTTCATTCTCCTCCTGTAATCCCAATTACTTAGGGTCGATACAATATGTACACGTACATATCGCAAAAGTTATTGACAATAGTTTTATGGCTGAACGCCTGCCTGACGTCAACGCTCCTTGAGAACGTAATTGTTGACCAAACGGCTTCAGATGAAGTTGTTCCAGATCGACATAAAGCTTTTAGTCGTATTTATAATAAGTGAAGTTTTTAACACATATCACTCTAAGAAATCAAGTCTTCCTAAGATAAAAGAATTATTTTGAGAAAACCTTCAGATATACACAAATCAACGTTACAATTTCACATTCATTACAGGTCTATTAGCACAGCGAAATAGGCCTTCCCATATGAATGACATAACCCTCTCGTAGTAGTACGCTGATAGATTTTGATGTTGGATATGAAGTCAACATATTCAAAAGCTCTTATTAAAGGACAATGAAAATGTATTATTTATTAAAGATAAACAAAAATAATTTTATGAAACATGTGGCACACATGTAAGTTACTTGACAAATGAAATTTATAAAACCTTGACAATGTCCTTAATAGATCATAAATAGAAAGAAGATTACAGCACAGTGGTAATACCTTGTCAAGCTTGTCGTATCACCTTATGGTACATCTCTCACTGGTTTAGTACGTGAACGGAAAACTAAACCTTCCCAGTAAAATAATACATCCGTAACTAACTATTGAAGATTTATTTGATTTACCTTTTAGTTTACATGTTACAAACACGCATTGAACATGCAATATAGCGATAAAGACTGTGAGAACTATGATGATAGGTAGATTTAAAGGGCACCTACGACATTCGTTAAGAATACTAAACTCCAAAGTACCAACTTCTTATGTTAAAATATATTTTTTATAGTGTGATCACACATAATAAGGTACCATTTTATTACAAACATGAATATGTACTTAATTAATCGTATTCATGATTTGACTATACATAAAAAGTATTGTTATTTTTTGCTGGATTACCAGTTACACACCCACTTATTGAATATGCAAAGTGTTCAAGCCGCGAGTCAAGTATAAAAAAAGTTATCGTCAAGGTACAACTCAACTAACCATAGATCATTTTAGAAATCAAGGATTTCTTTCTTTCATTATCATCATAATCTCAGCTTATATATGTCCAAATGTTGGGCTCGAGCCTCCTTCATAATGGGAGGGAAATTGACCTACTATACCATGCTGGTCAGACGTATTGGTGTTGGGTGGGTTGTTGGGTTTTGTTACGAGTTTTCGTTCTCTTGCATAGATGTTATATGCGTTTTATATCCTTTAGTCGTCTTTTACGATCACCCACGGGTAAAATAAAGGGTGGTGAATTGTATTCTTACTCCGTCACTACACGGAATGGGTTTTTTTTAATTTCTTCATTTAGTAGATGTATAATATAGTAAAGTACTAAGAATACGATATGTAGTACACTTCCTTTCTTCTGGGAATGGTAAAAGTCGACTAAAAACTTACGTAGTCAATATAGTAAGAGAAGGAAGAAAGAAGTTATTTATCTAAAAGAAAGAAGTGATACATTTTCTTACTTCATCTAACAGTGCACAATGAAATTATTTTTTTTATTGCTTTTCAATTGTTTTATATTTGTCTTGTGGCAACCTTTAATATGCCATAAATATTTTTTAAATGTTATATAATTAGTTATATAAAATTTAGACTATATTCTATTACGAATTGTGTCACCTACGTTATCGGAAACGGAACAGATTATAAACGCCCATGTAGAGATAGTATTTATGCCACTTTGATACACATTGCGGTCTATCTGACGCATATCAGCAGATTTACACTCATTGAAAAAATTGATAACTATATTCTTTTTTGTATATATATTTTCTCAATAAAATACCTAAAGAATAAATATTCATGTCGCGGAGACTTTGCAAACATAATTAGCACAAAAAGACGACCCAGACTTAGAACATTCACTTTTATATCGCATAAAGAAATTTCCTATATGAGAGTTGTATCTATTATACTATAGAATAACGTATTGGAGTACTACATCTAAAAGATACGCTATATCAAGGGTTCATAATAAACTAAAGTGCAGACGTGTTTCTACTCCCAGGTCCCGCCAATAAAAACGATTTTTTTGGTCATGGTGGTGATTGTTAGAACTAATGAGAGAACCACCAAAGCAGAATTATCAAGGTGCCATGATAAACCATAAGATTAAGTAGATATCAAATGGACTAGAAATATTGTAGGAAAATATTTCCATGACTAACTTCTTCTTCATAATATGGTTACAGTCAGGTAATCGATCTGAAAAAGCCGTGTCAGTGCAAATTAAAATCAAATAGAATTCATCTTTCGAAAAGTAACAAATATTCAGCAATATTTACTAAAATATTATTTAATATTTTTAACAAAATATGTCCAGCGTTCAGATTGGATCACTGAAATTAAATAATCACACAATAAAGTGGTTAACAATAAAAATGGAGAACTATCTTTGATATGGCTTCGATATGTTGTGTGGTAGTGGTTACCAACATTACTAACCCTTACTTTGCTCGTGGATATCGTAAAAGACGATTAAGAGCTAAAACTCTTATAAAGACTTGAGCCAACTCCAAGTAATTGGGATAAGAGCAGGAGATGATTTTCGATATGGCACTAATTGTTACTCCATATGTCTATGCAAGGTGAAGTCAGACCATGGCCTGCCTAAACCAAAGTGTTAAACCAGTAAGTTCACGCCAGATGATGTATGAGAAAGTATTACAACAAATTCACCTATATCTCTTACCCACTACTCATGTATGTAGGTTGTTAGTGTTTTGTAAGTCAATGTATGCAACATAAGTAAAGAGTTATTCTGCTTTATTAGTAAGTATTTACGCAAACAACCGTATTGACTTCTTAGTTTAGTAACGCCCTATACTTTGTTATATACATACACAGGACAGGATTTGGAGCAATAAAATGTATTTTATTGTTGTAATCCATTGATGAGAGAATAAAATCATATAAAATAACTCAAAATCACTTTATACTGCGACTTTCCTCTACACTTTTAATATAAATTTTATCCAGACTGCATATAACGGTATGTTTAGTGTGTTGCCGTATGGTACGTGTGTGACTAAAAGGCAATTTACTTGGTGTGACAAAAACTAAATGAAAAATCAAGACCAAAATAATAAAAATCTTATATGATTAAGTCTGCAACGCATTTTAATGTAACAAGAGGCTCTTCTTCAATTATTATTTCAATTACCAATTTGACAAAATACTTTTGGAATTATTGTAATATTCATTGAGAGATTAAACTAGTTTTAACAGTAATCTAATTATTAATGAATATTTAAATGACCGGGATTGGCTCGATATATTATATTTTTTTTTGGAATTTTGTTTTTTGTTCTTGGCAAGTATATTAAATTATTAAAACAACCCTTTAATAATTAAATATATTTGTCCGGAGTTTTGGCATTCACGATCCGCCCCTGAATTTCGGAGTATGTTTAAATAAAACTTATGTAATTTTTATTACTGATGGTTATAAAAAAAGCATAAAAAATATTCATGATATCATGATAAAAATTAACAATTAAAAAAAGGAAAATAATAATAAAAAGAGAGAACTAACAATGAGGTTTTTCAGTCACACAATTTGTTATTAATAATAATTTATTTTTAATTATAGAAACAATTTGTGTTAATTTGCAATCAAGGTATTAGTTTAACCAAATGGGTGGCTAAATAAACGTTATTATTATTTATTATTATATTTCCGTGTGGTGATGGAGTAAAAATTCAATTCACCACCCACTATCTTGCTTGATATAAAACGCATACAACATCTATGCAAGAGAAGGAAAACTCGAAACAAAACCCTATACCAACACGTCTGATCAGCGTGGTATAGTAGATCAATTACCCTCCCATTATGGAGGAGGCTCGAGCCCAACATTGGGACACATATGAGCTGAGATGATGATGATGATGATGATTATTTATTAATTTGGGTTTTTTTTTTAAATTAATTACACTACATTTGAACCGCAGGTAATATCAGTAAGTATTTAAATTATCTTTGAATTACGAAATGTAAATAGGAGAAACAGAAAAAAAATCTTATTGATTACATATTTTCTTATGCAATTGCATGACTCTAAGGAAATATATATATATTTCTCTGGCAAATCCTTTGCTGTGTTCACGTTTCATGGTCTTCAGAAAACAAATAATTTAAAATTCGTTTCCTTTTATTGTATATCATGAATCTGAGAAATTGTTGAAGGTACCTAAAGGATATAAAATATTAATGGTTTACATTTAAACATGCGTATAATATGTCGCGCAGTTCGAGTCTGTGCAGGGAGCTGACACCTGGGGACCGGTCGCACTCGTTCACCAGGCCCACGCAATACCCGCCTATGCCGCGTCACTTAACACCTAATACCACGCCATATTTAACTTTGTAATCGTGTAGACTGTCTACCTAACCATACCTAACCATTGATTCAATTGTAGTAAACGGATTAAAGTTTTGAAGAACAATATGCGTAATGGATACAGAATAGAAATAAGCTTGTTGATTGTGGTTCGATAATTCTGTTTATAAAAGTGCAAGCTTGGTTAGATACCTAATAACTGCAAGCTAGTCACCAAACTATTTGCATCTGACGGTATTTTTCCTTGAAATGCCTAGACCACATTATATTTCACTTTAACAGAAAACTCAACAGATTGCATTACACTATGAATAAATTTTATAATACTCTTGTATACCTAATTATATTATTCAAAAGCATTACAAAATCTATACTTAAGTAAAGCAATATAAAACCAAAAAAAAGGAATTATAAGTTAGTTAGATTTATATAGAGCATTCACGCAATGTCGAGTTCCAAAACTAGATGAATTCCAAGAAAATATATTATATATTTATATCTATATCTGCTTAGTTGACCCAATGGCATAATTATATCAAACATGTGTTCCATCATCATCATTATTTCAGCTCGTATAAACTTTTGAGTTTGACCCTAGTAATTAAAAAAAAGTAAATTAAGAGAGAATTTGACCTGCTATATCACGCTTGCTATAGGATTTTATTTCGAGTATTCCTTCTCTTGCTCTTTTTATAGACAAATCATATTAATTCCTCGTCTTTTATGACATCCACGGATAAGATAAGAAGTGGTGAATTGTATTCTTACTCCGTCACCACTCGGAAAATTAGTTATAAAATTATATATGTATATCTACGTACTATCATCGGGTCGTATGAGCAACTTCGAGACTTTCTCTTCTTTTTCATCTCATATATATATATATATATATATATATATATATATATATACTAGCAAACCAGGCCACGCGTTGCTGTGGCGTAGGTTAGCCTCAGTAACACTTTTTGTTTATTCTAACAAATTTTAGCTTATATGAAGCGCTTGTACATTTAACATAGCGCCATCTATTAAAATCCTTTTGATATAACATATCATTCAGAACATATCATTCAGTCAAAATCATAATTTTGACTGTCAAATATTAGACATATAATTTTCAATAAAATAATATTACTATAAATTGAGATTTAAGCTATCCTATCTTTTAAGTTGGATCAAACTACACTTGTTGTGCAAATTTGGTTAAAATCGGTTAAGTACTTTATGAGTCCATCGCGAACAAATAACGTGACACCTACATACATACATACATATCATCACGCCATATCCCTTGCAGGGTAGGCAGGGAGAACAGAGTGCCAGAGAACTCTATCTCTGCATACTTCACTCGCTTCCTCAACATTCATAATTCTCTTCATACACGCTCGCCGGTTTCTTCTCTTAGAGACTCTTGACTCCACTTTCCTTCAGTACATGACCGATCTGGTCTAGGTAGGTTAGTCTCGGTCTCCCTCGATACCTACATCCTTCCACTTTCGCACGTGACACGTAATTTATAAATATTAAGAAGATATTTATATATACTAGTGACCCGCCCTCGCTTCGCTTCGGTTACGTCTACTTTCACTGCATAGAATTCTTCTCGGAGAAGGAATTTCTTAAAATCCAATTTTATCTGACTTTTACAGGGCAGAAAGAAAGTCCACACTAAATTCCAAGTCTGTAGGGGCAGTATTGGTAAATGTAGATTTTTTGGGTTAATACCTACGCAATCCGCTTTAAGGGTGGAATTTTTAAAAAGCCGTTCTTAGTGAACCTGTGTATTATAACAAAAATATGCCTACCGAAATTCAAGTCTGTAGGAGATATATTTAAAAAATGTGATTTTTACACCCCAGCAAAGGGGGTTGAAATTTTGTAAAATCCGTTCTTAGCTGACCCTTACTCAGCGAAAGGAGTATTCCTACCCAATTAAAGGCTTTATGGTTTCAGAGATATCGTGATGAGTCTATACATAGATGTGTATACATACAATATGTAGGTTCCAGAGATATCGTGATGAGTCAATACATAGGTGGAAATCTCTTATATAGATAGATTATAACTCATTCTTTCTGTCTCGATTTTTGCAAACATGTTGATTAAATACTGGCTAAACAGCGAACGAAAATATAGCAGATGATCTTATACTCCTTTCCTAATCATTATAGGGTAAAATAAAAAGTTTTAGTAGATATAAGAGGAAGGTATTACCACGGCCTGGAATTACAATATTCTGCTTAGAAAATTACCGTCCAATCATTTCAAAGTCTACGTTCATATGAGGCCGTGTCCTAAAAGTACAGGACCTTTCTAAAGTTAGAAACCTATAAACACCGTACTAATATAGTGCGGTGACATTCAAGATATTTCAATTTTAAAAAGTATTTGCATTGTACCAAACGTGTATGTGACATCAACCTTTTTAGAGTTCCATACCCAAAAGATAAATCAGGACCCCATTACTAAGACTCCGCTGTCCGTCCATTGCTTCGCCTGTCTATCACCAGGTGGCTCTCATGAACCGTGATAGTTGGACAGTTGAAATGTTCACAGATGATGAATTTCTTTGCCGCTACGACAAATACTAAAAAACAATAAAATAAATATTTTCCACACAACAAACGTAATCTTTTTTGCTCGTTTTTGCTCGATATTGATAACAAAAATAGGTAGACGTTTAAAATATTCTCAGAATATTTACTAATATATTCACTTTAGAAATAAATAATTAAATTAAAAAAAATAAATAGAGAATTTAAGAGGGGCTCCCCTACAACAAACATGATTATTTTGCCATTTATAGATAATGTTACGGAACCCTTCGTGCGCAACTCCGAATTGCTCTTTGCCGGTTTTTTTTTAATATAATCGATTGAGTTTTCAAACATGTGTAAAAAAAAAATGTCTTTTAAATCAAAATTATTAAAAAGTATTGATATCAACTTTAAAGCAAATCACCCCTAAAATAACTTTCCACCCCTTTTTAACCCAGTTAGGAGATAAATCTCAATAAAATATGAATCACGTCTTTCATCAATTCTGTTATAGAATGTTTATGCAAAATTTGAAATAGATTGGACCAAGGAATCACGTTGACCCATACAAACTTTGCCCTGATTTTTCACCCTCTTAGAAATATAATTTCGTAAAATCCGTTCTTAACTGACCTCTACTCGGCGAAAGAAATATTCCTACCAAATTTAAGGTTTGTAGGCCTTATGGTTCCAGAGATATCGTGATGAGTCAATACATAGGTGGAAATCTCTTATATATATATAGATATATAGGTATATATATATATATATATATATATATATATATATATATATATATATATATTTTCTTCTGTGTGTTGACAGATTAAGAATACAATTCACCACACCCTATCTTACCCGTGGCTGATCGTCGAGACGACTTAGGGATATAAAACGCATATAACATCTATGCGAGAGAAGGAAACTCTGGTATAGTAGGTGAATTGCCCTCCCATCATGGAGGAGGCACGAGCCCAACAGTGGGACGATATATATATATATATGTATATATAAAATATCCCAGATTAGGCAAATTAGTCTTATTTACTGTTCAGGGTGATATTTTCAATTCGCCTTCTCCTTCTTCCAGGGATGTTATAGATTACGATAATAATGGTATCTTGAGAAATGTGATAAATTCATACAACTGCCGATTTCAATAAAAAAAAATAGATAAATCTTGTCTCTCAATCTTGATCAATAATATAGGGAATGCGGAAAATTAGATCTATTATAAAATTAGTGTTCCCTGTGTTACATACACATAAGGCGTTATGTTAAGGCCGATCGGAAGTGACGCGAGTCTTCCGTCTGCACCGACTTCCGCTCGGAAGTGACAAGCTTCCTGAGACGGCGCTCCTGACGAGGCCGGCCAATGTTCCGCCTCATATACCTATGTCCATTCATTATTGCCTTATTATCTCAATTAGAATCACATAGGAAGCCATAGAAAATTACATTTTACGAATTAAATACATATATTGTTTTGTTATATTTTTACGTGTACGTAAATACAAACTAATATACAAATAGTAAAATACATTGGAAATATAAAATTTAGATTTATTCACTAACCAGAGCGTCCGTAAAACCTGACGATAGAAAATACAAAATGACTAGAGTCGTGCGACTCGACTCCATAGCATGTAAAGCGTGAGTGGCTGTCAGACTATGTACTAACTTTGACAACCATTCGTAATGTCGGGTCACGCAAGGAATTGTCATATTTTCTTTTTGTACTTTAATAAATCGTCAGTTTGCACAGTGAGTTATCCTTTCTGGGAAGACACATGTGCTAGTCTCTCTTTTTCATTCCATCAATTAACAAATATTTAATGTTTAGAGTATACCATTTATACAAATGAATCTATAATCGAGCAGTTAGCAATAATAGTTTCTGGGCTGACCACCAACGTCAAGGAATCGTCAACCTACTAGCGAATGGGTTATGGAGCTGCACGCTGCCCTTCCGGCGCGTCGTCCGGGACGGCATGGACGATGTGTGCTCAGAACATAGTCTGCCAAAATAAAACACTAATAGCCTCTACTACTCTTTGAGTTTGATTTGGATTAATTGAGAAGCCCCGCCATATCTCTTCTTTTTCAGCCGTAAGAAAATTTGTAAGGTAACTGTTATTATCTTATAAATTAAAACTTTTCAGATCTTTGCAGATCCGGTCCAGCGTAGTGGGAACGCGGCCTTATTTATAAAACAACGTTGCATCGATGCGTTGCATCAATGACTATATATTTACATAAATATCAAATAATATCATAAAAATCATAATATATGAGACGTATTGATTCCTTACATGGTTTAGTTGAGAAAGATATACTATTAGCGATAAGTTTCGTTCAATATCTTAGGAAACACAATTAATTCTTATGCAATCTGCTTATAATAATCAAGCAGGAATCAAGAATGGCCAACAAATATTTCTATTTCGATATTAATGCGTATGGCAACACTAAATTTATTAGTATCAATGAACTTATTATATGCACGATTACATATTTTTTAATTATGATTTTGCTAAGAAGTAGGTAAAGATATTATATATTATGAAACTTTTTGTTCTATTTACTAGAAGAGGAGAATAAACGAACAAAACAAATACAAATCCTTTTCGTGTAGTCAGGGACGGCTTTACCTATAGTGCAGAGGATGCAGTGCACCCGGGCGCCGGGTGTTAGTAGGCGCCGAGAGCTGCTCGGGAAACATAGAGCCTCCACTGTAACGCTCCGCACAGAGCGGGCACACCGAATGCAGCAAGTGCCTAACCATCTATAAACGTAGTGGGTGCGTTATTTAACAGGTTTTGGCAGGTTGCTTTGACGTCATGCTCACTGTAACTTCATAATCCGATCGCGTTTACCTGGTTTCATGTCAAAACAACGAGACTAAGCATGCGATAACGCATGCCAGCGAGGTCCGGAGATTAGTCGAACGTATTGTAGCTATCAATCTATTCCATTTTGTACACGAATTTTGTTACAAGAGGGCGCCAGGTTATTGATTGCACCCGGGCGCTACATGTGCTAGAGCCGCCCCTGCGTGTAGTGACATAGTAGATACACTATTACACTACTCCTTTCTTTGCCGAGATCTTATAAACCATACTAAGTACATAACATCACGTCAAAGAAAGAAAATTCGAAATAAAGCTGTATTTTTTACTCTTCCTCCGTCATCACGGATAATGCATACATTAGATACTTAGTATTAGATACTGAGTGAGTTAGATACTTTCTGTATGGTGACGGAGTAAGAATACAATTCACAACCCCTATCTTACCATTGGGTGATCGTAAGAGATGACTAAGGGATATAAAACACATATAACATCTATGCAAGAGATGGAAAACTCGAAACAAAACCCTATACCAACAGTCCAACACGTCTGACCAACGTGGTATAGTAGGTCAATTACTTTCCCATTATGAAAGAGGCTCCAGCCCAACAGTGGGACATGTATGAGCTGAGATGATGATGAAGATACTGAGTATCTGATGGTTAGGACTTTTTAATTTAACAATTTATTTAGATAATTTGCTTTAATATAAAAATATACGATAGACGCTATTCGATTACTCGGTAATACACTTCACGTTACTTTTATGAGATAATAAAGTGCTGCGAACATTAATTACTCTTTGACGGGCAAGTACGTATACAGGGTGGAAGTGGACCGCTCCCGAAAACAAAGACAGGTGACCCTACTAGTCCTAATTGTAATGATAGGATAGAAAAAAAATCGCTCAGGATGAAAAATGAAAATTTTTTCACAAATATTTTAAGTTTTTTTCGCATTCCATCGTATTAGGACAGTCCCATGTAACGATAACTCGATAAAAAATACGTAACTATACTCAGATGAGAAAAGGCGCAATCTATTCAAAACTCACGATCTTGTGTTCAAGAGTTCAACGACCTCGCGTGGTGAAAAAATATATTTTTTTTATCCGAATCGATTTTTTTCTAGCTTATCATTACAAGTAGGACTAGTAGGGTCACCTGTCTTTGTTTTCGGGAGCGGTCCCCTTCCATCCTGTATATGTCATAAATTTAATTTTCTTATTCGCAATAGAGTATTCTAATAAAGTTGCAAGGTAGTTAGTGTGCATTGTGTATCTTAATTATATTCAAGAAGATTTTATACATAATATCTTTAGCATTAAGTTCATAAGTGACTTTACTTTTTTTTGATAATACAGTAACGGTCAATGACTTAATTGTAGGATGGCAAAGATGTCGAAACGTCACGGGCCCCCAATTCAACGGGGAGTACGGTTCGACAAGCCACCATCTCATATACATTTTATAAAGTACTTAAAATCAATTAAAGTTAGACACAACTATGATCATATACAAATTCAAACAAATTATTAACATTCAAATTCATTCAAAAGAAAATTATGTCGCTCAATTTTAGAACGCATCCATTGAAAACTATTTAAAATACTATGAAGCGAGACAGGCTATGGAACCTAGCTATTCTGCCTGTTGAAAATTTTGTGACTTGATCTTTAAACTTTGATGTTATTAATACTTTCGCAAAACAATAGGCTTAGATAAAAGAATTTTATAAATTTGTTTTATTATATAATAAATTGTTATTTCATTATAATAATGTAAAACATCTCATCATCATCATCATCTCAGCTCATGTATGTCCCACTGTTGCGCCCAGGCCTCCTCCGTATTTGGAGGGTAATTGGCGTGTTGGTATAGAGTTTTGTTTCGAGTTTTCCTTCTCTCGCATAGATGTTATATGCGTTTTATATACCTTAGTCGTCTCGTACAATCATCCACAGGCAAGATAGGAGGTGGTGAATTGTATTCTTACTCCATCACCACACCACATGTAAAACATATTCTTTTGCACATAAAATTTATTATATATTTGAATAAATACGCACAATATAATTAACGCTAGGAACGTAAATATTTTAGTGATTTATTATAATAAAAATACAAAGAGACGATTTTTACTGGGAGGGCCCCATGCAATGAATTTGCCACGGGCCTTAGATGATATAGTTAGGCCCCTAGTAATGATCAATCAGTATAAGTATTAACAGTAGACATATAACCGCAATTTAAATGACTTTATAATACTACAGTATTACTAGTTTTGTATCCTTTTATGAAATTCAATTCGATAAACGCCAGCAAGCGTTACAGTTTACTTTGTAAGCCTGTGTCAACACTAGAATACGTTATTAAAGCCCCAATTACATCGATGAATACTATCCGCATTTTCTTGTGCCGTATTACGCGAACGTTGGCTAAACGCGTCACATTTATTCGCAGAATGTCTGCATGTGTGACGTATACAAATATTTATCAGGAATATTTGGTGAATCGCCCTCTACACAACTATAACATTAAAAAGTCGATCAGTGCATTAACCTCACGAGTATAAAATTTTGAAACTATAAAACTAATCCAAATTCACATTCAAATAATATTTTGTAAGAGATTATCCTTTATTAAATTGTTCTTTTTTTAACATTATACTGCTAAAATATGTCTGGTTACATTTAAAGAGATTTAATTTTACGCCATGTTAAGGACTTTATATCGTCGTAAAATGGCTTTACCTTGTATCTGAATGTACATTAACTGTTATAATAAGCTTATGTTTATGAACTACTCGAAAGATTTCCGATGAAATAATAAAGTATTCCCAAAGTAGTAGTAATCTGGCAACATAATCACAACGAATTAAAATTTCTGATATCATGGTAATATTTTGGATAACTGTCACAGATACGTTATTCGCATTCTCCTTTTCTTTATTTGGCTGTGGTTATAATAAGTATTGTTAGACGGCTTTTACATCTACAATCGCACATCCTTAGGCGGGCAAGTTGTGTGCGTGGGGTTCTCAATCGTGAAAACAAAAGTGGTAGGACCACACTGTTGACAATTCTCTGCCTAGAGTCGCGGACCGGTCCCTACAGGGTAGTACCACACACTCTCGCAGAAGATCGACGTCTGAGTAATGGCAATGTGCTATTGCGCTTCGTTCGTTGAGCGAGAGAGCCGGAAGCCCAACTGGGTGGGTTTGGTGTTAGTATTGGTAGGTAGCGGCCGAGCTATATCCTTGGTACTGCAAAGGTCCATGGGCGGCAATAATACTTATCATCAGGTGTGCTGCTTGCTCGTTTGTCACCATAAGCAATAATAAAAAAAAATGTGTAACAGAAACCTACCAATATCGCATTTTATATAGACACATGGTATTTTCTTCTTAATGGCTTTATACAGGTTAATGGCTTTTATAGGTTAATGGCAATATGGTACTTAATGTTTCGGTTAAGTTTTACCAACTGTTGTATCCCTGACTTTAAATCTACCACGAATCATTGACTAGACCTTATTCCGTGCCATTATCTCAGATCAGACTAGATGTGCTATTATGGTACGTAAATTGAAGAATTAATTCTGTTACGTTCTTAATCGTTCATTATTATCTCTCTTTTATTTTTTTTTCTCTTTCATATTTTCACACAATATGATCAAGGTTGTATATAATCTGCTGAACAACTTTCTCGGTAGCCAATTCTTAAAATTCTCGCTGGAATGTTATGACACATAGTATTTTTATCCCGCCAAAATGTGCAGAAATGTCACTATTCTAATTTGATTGCATAGTTGGTCGCGCAGTCAAGCACCAATTTTATGTACCATGTGTCATGGATTCGATCCTCACGAAGAACAATTCAGTGAGGCCACACCGCGTGAAGACGATGCCCCGACGACGAAAGCTGCAGAGGTATCGACTCGAGATTCTCTCGAATACTCGTGAGGGTAAACCGCTGGGTGGGCCACCGAAGAGAAGGACCGGGTAACGATGGCTCGCAGGGCGAAAGAGGTACATATAGGGCGGGTCTACGGGTTCCCGCACCCCTTCTGTCGCCTTGTATCAGCAGACCACACTACAGCCCGCCGAAAAATAAAATCTTAAAAAAATATTTAATTATCATTCTTACTAACTTGCTTTTTTGCCTATATATATATATATATATATACTAGTCACAAAAATTAAAGGATATAAAAAAAATTCCAAATTTTTGGGTGATTTTCAACGAGCTGTAACTCCGAGGAAAATAGTTGTACAGAAAAAATAAATAAAGCAAATTGTAGCTCTAAGTCTCTAGTTTTCAGATATGACTATAAATTTTTTTATCATGTCCAGGTCTGGAGAAATTCTAAGAAAACAACCAAAAAAAAATTTTTTTTTCGTCTAAAAAAAGGTCCACGGGCTTCAAAAAAATTCTTTTGAGTGTTTCGTTCAAAAGTTCTTTTAGAAAATTTAATACTCTTTAATTTGACGTATTCAAAAAGCCTGTACAATGATTTGCCGCGGAGTTATCGTCAATCAAAGCAAAAAAGATCTTTTTAACTTTGATAATCAATAACTCCGGAAATAATGATTGTATAGAAAATTGAAGGAAGGTTTTGAAAACTGCACAATATCCTTTATAAGAAAATGTAAACATCTTTTAGAAAAAAATTTTTTTTGAATTGAAAACTCGGACTGAAAAAAAGACAAAAATTCGCATAATTAAGGATATTTGGATAACTTGGTATAACTTTGGATAAAATGGATGAACGAAAGATATCGTCGGTAATTTTTTAACCTTAAAGTGTCCCCTAAAATCCCTCAAAAATTCAAAGCGCTGCGATTTTTTTTTCATTGTGCCCCGAAGCTTCAAATTCTTTGTTTTTGCAAAAATCACCATTATGAGCAATTTTGTGATTTTTATTAATTTTTTCAATGGAAAAATTTTTTTCTCTCTAAAATCTTTATTTTTTTGATCAAAAAGATTAACTGTTTAAGAACTTTGAAAAAAAAAATCAGTCATTATTTCAAGAGATATTGATTATCAAAGTTAAAAAGATCTTTTTTGCTTTGATTGACGATAACTCCGCGACAAATCGTTGTACAGGCGTTTTGAATACGTCAAATTAAAGAGTATTAAATTCTCTAAAAGAGTTTTTGAACGAAACAATCAAAAAAAATTTTTTGAAGCCCGTGGACCTTTTTTTAGACGAGAATAAATTTGAAAAATTTTTTTTTGGTAGTTTTCTTAGGATTTCTCCAGACCTGGACATGATAAAAAATTTTTATAGTCATATCTCAAAACTAGACACTTGGAGCTACAATTTACTTTTTTTATTTTTTTTGTACGACCATTTTCCTCGGAGTTACAGCTCGTTGAAAATAACCCAAAAATTTGGAATTTTTTTTATATCCCTTAATTTTTGTGACTAGTGTATATATATATTTAATATACAATAAACTATGTATTTACATCCTGTTTCTAATCTAATATATTAATTAATATGTACAATTAAAGCTAAGTTTTAAATTAAAATATTTACAGAAAAATAGAAGAAAATAGAATAAGGAATAAAAAATAAATAAATAAAAGGAGAAACAAAAGGCGCAACCAGGCATCGAAAAATTCCTCCGCATCACTGTCCACTAACTTACTTAGAATATTTATTTTGGATTATTAATGAAAGTAAAATTAGGTATGAGCTGTAGTCATTTTGCTTTTATGAACATGTATATATTTGTCACATATATGATATTGAAGTATTAACTAGATGTTTTAAGGAAGGCTCACACATCTCACGTTTTCGATTTAATCAATAATCACGAGCTGAATAAACCAGCACCTACTTGTATAACAATGGACAGGAACAAAGACGAGTTAAGTACGTGCAAAATAGGATATTATTATAAAACTAAAGCCGCCTATAACATCTATTATTTCGAGCCTACTAACAGTTGAAACGGTCAGATAAGATACCCATTTGCCACATCCTCATTCCAAGGACAGTGGAATCGCCGCCGGTGAATCGCAAACGAAATGCTAATTCATATGCTACAGTGAATACCTTATGTGTTCTTGAAAAAAAAAAGCTACCATACCTACATATTACGAGACTGCCATAGCAAAATACCGAAGATAAACACGGTACGATATACTTTATATGTACACATAATGACGGTCAATTAATCACATTAATTATATGTGGAACTCAATACTGATGTGGACAAATGAAACGTTTCAGTTTTTGTGAATGTGGGCTTGACGAGGGTTCTCTAGAATATATTCTATTCTCCTTGACAAGACTATGCTATTATTTGTACGAACTGTTTCATTTCTGACATCTCACATATTAGTTTGCACTTCGTTTCTAAATATCTCCCCCATAAATATTAACAATTTTAATTTATAAATGTTAGCCTTCAAATATATAATTATATCATCATCATAAACCCAATTACTTAAGGTCGACGCAATTTGTATTCCTGCTTCATAGTAGCTATATATTGCAAAAGTTATTGGCAATAGTTTTATGACCGGCGGCCTTCTTGACTGATGTCCCTTTGACTGACCCTCATTGGGAATGCAATTGTTAATCAGTCAGCGTCAGATGTAGTT
Source organism: Lymantria monacha (assembly GCA_905163515.2). Lineage (NCBI taxonomy): Eukaryota > Metazoa > Arthropoda > Insecta > Lepidoptera > Erebidae > Lymantria > Lymantria monacha. The sequence continues at coordinate 16,406,528 of LR991094.1, read as the reverse complement.
GACCCAGGTTGATGTACAGCTGGGCCACCGAAGACAAAGATCGGGTACCGGTGGCCCGCTCGCACGGCGAAGAGAGGTGCTTGCAGGGTGGGTCTATGTTGTTGCGCGCCGCCTCTTCCGCCCCGGACCGATTTGGCGGAGCGCGACCACGTCCTTAGCCCACCACACAAAAAAAAAAGTTGATGTATAATGTAAGGGTTGCTAATTATCGTAGCTGCTACCACACAGCAATTACACTCACACTATTATATATATAAATATTTAATTTTACTGCAAATAAAAATAGTGAAATACAGAAATCAGCTACTGATAAAATTTACTTATCTCTCGTTCACTCTAACTACAGGTCATTAGTAAAATTGTGACAACTCATAGTCATAAAAGCCATGATCAACAAAATAAATTTAAAGATATTTCAGGGCGAATTAATAACAGGCTTTTTCTTCGATTGTTCATTTTGAAATAATCTATATAACAATTCATATATTTTTTGTAGATAGATATCACAATATGCTTACAAATAATGTTTTGTTGATCTAATTCGCCCATTAATTGAGATTGTTTGTGTTTTGCATTATGTACAGCTAGCTTTAAATTTGTTATTAATTTATAACACTATATTCAACGATAAATTATAAAATAATACTTCCCTCTTGTTTTAATAAATTTTCCTGATCGTATATTGAATCCTTCTGAGACTGGGCAAACCCTGTATTTTAAATATGCTGAATCATCGATAAAAGAAAGTATTTTAAACACAATACTCATACAACTCTCATATACATATATACATACATATCACCACGCCATACCCCTTGCAGGGTAGGCAGAGAGAACAGAGTGCCAGAGAACTCTATCCTTGCATAGTTCACTCGCTTCCTCAACATTCATAATTCTCTTCATACACGCTCATATAATTTTGCAAACTCTCATATAATTTTGATATTGATTCAATAAGCATTATATCGACCTTTTTTTTTTTTTTTTTTTATTGGTGGGCTATGGGTGCGTCTCGCCCCGCTGAATCGGTCCGGGGTGACGGAAAGGCGGCGCGTGACCCCATAGACCCACCGTAAAACCTTCTCTCTTCGCCGTGCGAGCGGACCACCGGAGCATTATATCGACCTGGGCCAACTCCACCTTATGCGATCATAAAACTATTACTTGCTAATATCTTTTACAATACTTATATGTACATATTTTGTCGACCCCAAATAATTGAAACCAGAGCTCCTGCTCTTGATTATGATGATGATTATTCATTAAGTAAATATATTTATGGTGAATTAAAAGGATTAAGGCTCATGATGTGATTGACTAATTCGGGTGAGCCATGTGGAATAGTGATGAACCATATAGACATCTATCTATTATATAAAATAGCTTTAGTTATTATTGCAAATTTCGCATCATTGTGGCTAAAAGAGGGCAAAGTAATGTTTAATTTTCCAATTGTCATAAGCAGAGTTATCATGGCCGCTACTAACCATAATGAATGAATAAACTTAAAAGACAAACGTACAGTGATACTAATGACGCTGGTGGTGATGCAATGATACTATAGAATAGATACAATGATAATATTAGAAGCTTATTACCAAAAACGAAGAAAGAACTTTTCACCTAGAACTCAAGTCACATTTCATACATTTAAACGTTTTTTCTTTAAATTACTGAAATATAACATTTAATATGATTAATTATTTATAAAACCCGATTACGAAGCGAAAACTGATGTCACAAGCGGGATTCGGACCCGCGCCTAGCTGTAGTGGCAGCACGATTGGGCCGGAATCCCAATAGGCGCGGGTTCGAATCCCGCTTGTGACATCATTTTTCGCTTCGTAATCGGGTTTTATAAATAATTAAGCATATTAAATGCTAAATTTCAGTAATTTAAATAACAAGGTTGTGTCATCGTTTAATACAATTCTAACTGCAAAGTTTGAAGTATTATGTAAACATTGTCGGGTAAATGGCATACCGTCATCTTAAGACGTAAATATGATACGAAGCGAAATTTGCATGTCCTACAATAAGTCACGGTGGTGTAGTGGCAGCACGATTGGGCCGGAATCCCAATAGGCACGGGTTCGAATCGCGCTTGTGACGTTTTTTCTTCTTCAAATCTAAGTTTGTTATTCGTCCTTATCTAATGTAGGGCAATGGTATCAAACCATTATTTGATTAAATCTTTTAGATTTTATAACGCATACAAAAATCTGAGATTTTTTATTAATGAACTTGTTTTATATGCTACAAGATAGTGCGTAGCACATATGTATGTGAATCCATTAATAACAACACAGAAACATCAGTCTGAGAAAGATAAACAACTGAAAGCTTGAAAGCAGGTCGTTGGCAACAACTGAACGCGGCATCCGCCAAAAATAAAGTCCTTGACCTTCGTGATCCGAGTTTATCTCATTTAAAAATAAAAGTAGCCATGAACTTCTCAAGATGGAAGTGCGAGTACATTGCTAGTGCATGTAGGAAACTCGTTGTCGCCGAGCTGGGCGACCTTCGGTGGTTCACGAACAAGGCCCCTTTGTGTCGCATATGTGAGTTCAGAGCACTCGTAGAATTTTTATATATTACTTATTATGTAGTAGAATGAGGAAGAAAGAATGTCAGTAAATATACTATAACATCTAAAACTCTTTAAATCGACTGCGAGTTTCCGTACAGGAATGAAACTATGAATTTAAATGACTGACTGCTAACTTCTTAGAAACGAATTACATGTGCGATACAAGTTTTTATTGCGATGAAATAAATGCCAACAGTCATAATGTATTAGAATGTCTATCTCATGTGCCTTTAAGTATTATAATTAATATGACGATATGTTCATACTAGAAATATAATAAAGTTGTCTCTTCTCAAAGCGTGTTGAAATTATACGCCTCTTTATATAAACTTTGTTATTATAAATGTACAAAGTTCTTGGTATTTGTCGGTCGTGGCACCAATTAACTTCTTCGAGGGGAACGCGAAATAAGAGACTCTTTGTTTTCTTGCAAAAATTTGGCACGTTTCAGCTATTTCGGTTGATCTGATAATGCCGAACATGAACAAAATGCCTTGAATAGAATATAATTTTACTACAGGCCTTGCTAAGGTAATAAGACTAGCACAACATTGTTTTTAAAGATCAATAAAGAATATAACAACTGTTTTCTATGGTCACGTAAATATAATATATAGAAGTTAATATAAAAATAAAACTGCAAAACTGATTAACTAAATAGAACTGGCGGTTTTCGAGCGAGCACACATTCTCTGAGATTTATCAAAGAGTGCCGCGAGCTGTACGACCAGTTTTTAGGCCCTCCTTGGTTTGAATACCGCCTAAGGCTGCTGGGTAAAAACAGATATGCTTAACTAGAATTACTTGAACGAGTTTTGTGCATCCAAACATTAGCATTTCTAAAATAATCTTTGGGAAGACGAAGATAATGGGTAATTAATTTGCATAAATATTATATAACAAATTAATTTAAAAATAGATTGCTTCTTGTTTTGTTATATATTGCTTGAATTTATAAAAGGTGTTTATAAAATATATTGGAATAGTTTACATGATATCCGTTTGGTGACGGAGTAAGAATAAAAATCACCACGCCTTACCTGTGGGTGATCGTAAGAGACAACTAAGGTATTCAAAAGGCACATAACCTATACAAGAGACGGAAATCTCGAAACAAAACCCTATACCAACATGTCTGACCAGCATGGTATAGTAGGTAAATTTCCCTCCATTAAGGAGGAGGCTCGAGCCCAACAGTGGGACATATTATGAGCTGAGATAAGATGAGATGATAATGAATTTACATGAATACTTAGTATATTTTTCTAATCTGTGAAGGGATCCTCACTATCATCGTCTTGCACGTAATCCATTGCACTGTTGACTTCTTTTTAGACATAGATAAAAACAAAACAGAACGCAGTATTAAAACCCATATCTGTACATATAATTTGATGTGCTCTCCTTTGACAACATTGTAAATTAATCTTCCTATTTTTAACCGACTTCCAAAAAGGAGGAGGTTCTCAATTCGAATGCTATTTTTTTTTTTTTTTGTATGTTTGTTACGCGATAGCAACGCCAATTATGGATGGATTCTTATAATTATTTCTTTGTTAGAAAGAGGATACTCTAAGGGTGGTCCCATATGCAGGGTATCAGGATCTGATGCTGGGATCCTGGGAAAATCGAGAGTAATTCCTTAAAATGTAGGGCAAAAATGCTGTTTCTGACGCCTCTGTACATAATTTATAGTTCATCTAATCTAAGAAGTGCATTTTGACGTTTTGCATTTTTTAATACACAATAACCTCGGTCAAACGTTGATGACGCATGATTGTAAACACGAAATCTGAAATTTTAAACAACTATTAAGTTATTTACATAATTAACATTGCGGGTGACTCTCTTGTACAATAATACATACCATCACGCCATGTACCTTGCAGGGTAGGCAGAGAGAACAGAGTGCCAGAGAACTCTATCCTTGCATACTTCACTGGCTTCCTCAAATTTCATAATTCTCTTCATACACGCTCGCCGGTTTCGGAGACTCTTGACTCCACCTTCCTTCAGCAAATGACCGATCTGGTCTAGGTAGGTTAGTCTCGGTCTCCCCCGGTATCTACATCCTTTCACTTTCGCATTGTATATCTTCTTAACCAGACGTTCGTTCGGCATTCTTTCCACATGTCCGAACCATCGGAGCATTCCCTTTCGCATCATTACACCAATACTCTCTTTCATACCTACTCGCTCTCTTACGTCGTCGTTACGAATGCGATCGGTCAGCCTAACTTCACAGATTTTCCGTAGAGATCGCATTTCGACTGCATTAATTTTACTTTCATATTCTTTTCTGCATACGCAACTCTCGCTTCCATACAGTAATGTTGGGACAAGCTCTACGTTATGTATTGCTACACGTGCCTTCTGGCTGAGGTAGTGGTTACCGAGAAGTTGCCCCAACGCTTTGTTCACTCTATTTCCCGCATTCACTCATCGCTCTATATCAGTGGTGTACCTTCCATCTCGGCTAAATCCACATCCAAGATATACAAATTCATCCACTTGTTCCAGTACATCATTATCTATTGTTACTCTTACATCTGTTCTGGCTTCATCTCTTTCAAAGACCATTAATCTAATGTTGAAACTCGTAAAAATAATTTAAAATAAAAATAACATGATAAATAGTAATTGTTATTCACGACCTAACAATGTCACTTCATCACGTTCTATACAGTAGTACAACTTCCAATTCACGAATATCCAAATATTCGGTAAAAATATTAGAATAATACAATTAATCGAATAGAAATTTTGACAGAGATGGCCATTTCGACACTTTGATTGATGAGGAAATAATTATTAATGTTCGCGACGCTGATAATTCAAGTAATAGTAGTAATTCTTAATAAATAGCCATTTTTAAATCCAGTTTTATTTTTAATTAACCTAATCCTACTAAATATGATGAATAGATTCTATGCCGAAATAATTAAATTTTTTTAGTACTAATTTAGCACTTAATTAATTCATCACCTTTTTGAAAAGTAAAAAATAAACCGATTATTAATTATAAAGAATCAATATCGTTTTCGCAGTAAAATCGGATATTTTCGATAGCGATTATTTGGTTCACATACCTAGACAACTTACTCAGACAGCTGTCAAAGTGCACTTCTTAGATTAGACAGACTATAGTTTGATTATTTGTGTATGGAGATTAATTATCTTTATGAGCTTTAGCTGGTAAAACAACAATGTTACTAAGGGGTAAAATAAGGGTCACGGGATGAACATTTATATGGAAGTTTATCATTTTCAAAGTAGTTAAGTACGAAATTTCGCACACCTACATCTTTTTAGAAATAAAATAATATGTGTGTTAGCGTTTTTTCAAAATTACACTGCTAAGGGTTAGTATAAGTAGTATAAAATAGGTAAAAACAAGTGAAAAAAAATAAAATATATTTTTTTAATTAATATTAATTATTTTTTTAAATATTGTATTTTTTTTTCAATTTTGTTAAACTTTCGTGTATTAAGCTAATACGTTGAGATCGTTGCTCCTCGATTTAGTTTGATAAAGTTCACGAATCAAACTGAGTCGCTGAGAATGTCTTTCTGTAGTTTCATTACGCTTAGATAAGTTTGTGTATGCCCTCATCTGAGAAAGCCTATTGACCCGCTGCTCATCACTCTCATTTGTAATATTTATCCCATTTCCTAACCCCATTTTTCTTTAAACGACTGTCGCTCTCGTCACTCGTATCTTCCAAACGGTGCTGTATCTTCCAAAATGCGACCATTTGAGCAGCCCGTTTACTAGGTCTACCTATTAAAAAAAATCTGAATTCACTTATTTTCCACTAAAAACCGGCAAATAAAAAAATATTTTATAAAAAAAACAAAAACCGACTTCAAAACTATACCTACGATAAACGATATACAATAAACTTACACTAAAAAGTAGAAAATAATTCTTTTAATTAGTTTAATCTCAAAAGAATAACAGAACAATTTACGAAATTATAGTATACCTACCTATTTACAGGTAGGTATGTAAAAACTTATACTATGTCAAGAAAAATGGATAATAATATTATATTTTGTATTTCAAAGCAAGGAGCATTGAAATACAATAAACGAAATTATTAATATTTATTTACAAGTACTATTTTTTTGGAGTCGGTGCCAGCTAAATCAAAATTAAAATCCCTTGCATAAATCTTTTAAGCGCATTAAATCATCAATCAAATCTGCCCGCGTTCGGGTAGTTCACTCAGTGACATCGCCCCTCTTTTCTCGCACCTGCCTCGCTCCGGCTATCTCTCTATTCAAAGTGATCGTCCATCTTTGCGTAGGTCAGGTAGGTACTGCGTGAGCCGCGTGATGTTCACAAAGTAGAAAAACTTTCCTTGGCTGGCACCGACTCCAAAAAAATAGTACTTGTAAATAAATATTAATAATTTCGTTTATTGTATTTCAATGCTCCTTGCTTTGAAATACAAAATATAATATTATTATCCATTTTTCTTGACATAGTATAAGTTTTTACATACCTACCTGTAAATAGGTAGGTATACTATAATTTCGTAAATTGTTCTGTTATTCTTTTGAGATTAAACTAATTAAAAGAATTATTTTCTACTTTTTAGTGTAAGTTTATTGTATATCGTTTATCGTAGGTATAGTTTTGAAGTCGGTTTTTGTTTTTTTTATAAAATATTTTTTTATCTCTATTTGACTATTCGTGAGATATGATATAGAGATCACTGTAATGGTATAGATATGTTCTTAATCATAAATATATATAAACCAAAATATTAACTAGTTGGTTAAATTACTCTTAAATATTGAAATCTTAATTTTTTTCCGCTCCATGTGGTGACGGGATATAAAAACAATTGTCACTCCTCCCTTGCTCATGGGTGTCGTTAAAATGGATTAAGGATTCCCAACGAGAGCAGTACTCTGTGTATAAGGGAAGCCTAGGTCTAGCAATGAATGGTAAAAGGCTGAAAGATAATGAAAATGTCATCATCATCTTTTTTGACTATGGTTTGGACAATCACCCGAACCTCCCCGCCCCACCGTTCCGTATGGGGCGATGGAAGAGTGGCGTATGGCCTCATAACCCACCACATTCACTCTCTGTCACCATTGGGCCAACCACTGGATTCCTTAACATCAGTGGACGGCCCGGAAAATATGAAGTACCTCAAATATAAATACAATTTAAATCATAGTTGAAAATACTATCAGCAAAGCAATATTTATCCAACATATACACAAACATCTCGTACAAGTATTCGTAAACTTTAATATCTGTATGCGTGAATTCTTCTCTGTATATATTTGCATGAACAAATTCAAAATATACACGTTTATATACTTATATATTTTTTCGTCATCAATCTAATTTTATCGACGTGGACGAAAACAATAAAATGCAGGAACTAAATCTACCAGCTTCCTACACGGATACGCATGAGGCCGTGTAATCTTCTTAAATATTCAATCTACCGCTTCCTATACCTATAGAATTTATAATATTTTAGTACAGAGAACGTCTTATATTTGCTACTAGTAGGTATTATTCACTTATCTTCCGTTGGCTTCTTGTCTCAATAAAAAATGTCACCCGTCTTTCTATGTATATTGCAGAATCAGAACAAGTAACTCACTCTCCATTTCTATAGCTGTGGTGTAAGTATACATCTTCTTCAGTCCATACGCGTCCGATTATTACAAGAATCAACAAAAAATTCGAAAAGATGGTGCTATATATATGGCTATATTAATGCTCCGACTGTCAGACCATAGCCTCATAAAAAAGGTGTTTCGTCAAGAAACGTATTATTATTATCTTACCAGTGATTTTGATCTCACTCACATAATAAAACTTTACCATGACTGCTGCTTATACAAAACTAGTAATAGCATTAAAGCTTAAAAAAATAAAAATAAAAAAAAAACAATATTTAAAAGGATAAACTTGGAGTAGTGCTTATTAACTCAGAAACTATGGAATTTATCACCTTGACATTTTGCTATATATACGTATATGTACTAAATCCAATGATTCAGTTGATGAGCCAGTTATAAAGTACGCATTTTATGTCTTTTATAATACGTACAAGCTTTATATAAGGAAAAATTATAAAAGTGGTCTTGTTTCATACATACATATATACATATCATCACGCCATGTCCCTTACAGGGTAGGCAGAGAGAACAGAGTGCCAGAGAACTCTAGCCTTTCATACTTCACTCGCTTCCTCAACATTCATAATTCTCTTCATCTTGGTCTTGTTTCAATTTTAAAAAATATATCCTGATCATCTTTATTTCCTCATTTTTATATCTATACAGATAAATAAAATTGAAATGATTGTCTCTAATGTCCATATAAAAGTGTGGTTACCAAATGTATATTAGAATATATACTGTAACTAGCTTTCGCCTGCGACTTCGCCCGCATGGTTTTTTTTTTATAAAAGGTAGCCTAAGTCCTTCCCCAGGCTTCAGCCGTGCACTTGGTGGTTTTTTATGCTTGTGCCATATACGAGTATACTTTAATATGCATTTAATGAAAAGCTGCTAATTTGGAACTACAAACACACAATTTTTTTTATTACTTATGGTGGCAAACGAGCAAGCAGCATATCTGATGGTAAGTGTCACTGCTGCCCATGGACCTTTGCTATACCAAAGGTATAGCTAGACCGCTGCCTACCATTACCATTCCAAACTCACCCGGTCGGGCTGCCGGCACTCTCGCTTACCGAACGAAGCGCAATAGCACATTGCTATTACTCAGCGTCAATCTTCTGCGAGAGTGTGGTACTACCCTGGCCGGACCAACCCACGGCTGTAGACAGAGAACTGTCAACAGCGTGGTCCTACCACTATTAATTTTCCTATCAATTTGATAATAATCAAACAATTTTTAATTTTTGTCTGTCTTTGTTTTACAGTTCTGTCTATTTTGGATCGTCTTGGTCATATCAACAGCTAAATCTATTTTGACATGACTTGCGCTATTAGATGGTTAATGTCAGGAAGAATAACTTAGGATATGTACTTATATTTTAGAAAAAAAACAAAAAGAATAATTTGAAATAAAAATATTATAAAATTATGAAAAAAATCCTATTCAAATACTGTGCATTCATAATCTACTATTCTTGGTTTTGAGATTTACGTTTAGTTGGTTAAAAAAGGAACATAAAAATATATTAAAGAACATAAATAAAATACCAGTTCAAGCTATGGTCTGTCAAAAAAGTTAATATTTAATTTAATATTTAAAATTTATGTTAGTAATGAAATTATGGGATTTATAACATATGTTTTATGTTATTATTTCACAAAAAAAGACCATCAACATAAAATAGATAAAACAATATTGTCAATATTATGCTGAATAAGAATCAATACACCGTCAATGACTTGTTTTTGTTTCTAGGTACAGCCCAAGGACGGATATTTCAATACGCAACTGCAATACAAATTAAAAGAACTATATTCACACAATAGATACAGCCTGTGCTTCTCTTTAATATTTATATCTTTTAAGTTATTCATCCTATTCAAACACACGATGAGATACTACAAGTGCTTTTCTTGAAAATATAAGCATAATAGTTTTAAAGCTTTAAGATTTTATTTTCTTGTTTCAAAACTAAATATATTAATGAATACGACTGCGTCGCATACGCATCTACGGAAATGAACACTTAATGCTTTTAGTGATGGAACTAGTCAGTCATTATATATCTACATATTGCGCATTTTTTATAGATAAATTGTGTAGTACTCTTCAAGAAGTGTCACTGTAGGTAAACCAATCAAACAAAACTCTATGTCTATTTGTCGTCGGTTTATAAACAGTTGAGCAGAAATTCGTAATAAGTAACAAACTTTCATTCCAGATATTTCCCATAAAAACCAATGTAGTCAACAAAATTTACACACTATTTGAACTTGAAGGTTAAGTAAAATGATTATTATTTGTACATACATACATACATATCATCACGCCATATCCCATTATATTATTATTTGTATAGGAATTTATTCAATTGTTGGGTCATATTATATTATCAAGATATTATCAAGTATTTTGACAGATAAAGCAATCATATGTAGATACATATATGTCTTAAGAGAAAACTTCTTCTTCACAATGGCATCATACTTTAAAATAAATCAGAAATAGTTAGTTATTCTTATATCCCAACAAATGATGTTTACATAGAAAAATGTGATTATTATAATAATAAATGATGGTTGTTATCATGAATGAAGTGTCTTGAAAACCGCATAACACCAACTGTTATAGCTAACCCACTTGGCAGGCGCAGCGATTATGGCATTATCCCACTTGATTAGGAGTGGACATCTATACGTTGAGGGATAAAGCAATGGATAATAGTAAAAAAATGTACATAATATTCTGGGGATTCTTAAATGTATATAATATTATGTATATAATATTTGGGGGGCATAGTCCGGAGCGTGCTCGTCGCGTCCCCTGCCAGTCTAGTTAGACTGCTAATCCGGCTCGAAAAATGCGTACCGCAGTGCGGGTTAGGGCGTCCCCGGAGGCGACGTGTACCGACCCGCCCCCGTCGGAACGAACATTGGCAGATGCAGCGATGGGGGCCGCCACCCATCACGCCTTGCCCAGTGAGGCGAGTCGAGGAGAGCAGAGTGCCGCGTGGGCACGTGGAATGTAAGAGGATGTGTGGAAGGTAAGTTGCACGAGCTGATTACCGTCCGTGCCGTGCTCTGTGTAACAGAGACCAAGCGAAGGGGCAGCGACGTCTGCGATCTTCCTGGTGGCGGGATGGCTCTGTGGTCTGGTGTACCACAGAGTGATCGAGCCAGCATGGGGGTAGGAGTGCTGTTGTCCTCTCGCTTGGCCTCAGGTGTGAAGGATTACGGAATGTATGATCCCAGACTTCTTTGGGTCCGTATAAAACTAGGTGTCACCAAGGTATTCATGGTTGTAGCATATGCTCCCGTAGGATCCTCGGTGGCATCAGACCTAGAGAAGTTTTGGGATAATGTTAGGGAAGTTCTGGATATGGCAGAAACCAGTGAACGCGTGATTGTATGCGGAGATTTGAACGGATGGGTGGGGACCAAGCGTCCCGACTATGAGGACGTACTTGGTCCATTTGGTGATAAGAGAGTGAATGACGCAGGTAGGCTCATAGCGGATGTATGCATGGAGAGAAACCTTATTGTGTCAAACACATTTTTCCAACATAAGGACATCCATATGTATACATGGAGAAGGAATGAACAGAAAAGTATAATAGATTTAATTTTGATAGACAGTCGCCTCCGAAGCAAGATATTGGACGCAAGAGCCTACAGGGGCCCCACAGTCGATTCAGACCACTATCTCGTTATTGCGAGATTTAGTGATCTGTTCAGAAAGTGGAGGCACTGGCGAGAGCATGTCCACTTCGGAGCGCTTGAAAGAATAAAGGTTGAAAGGTTGCAAGAAGAGTGTGTAAGAGAAAAGTATGCAGAGGATGTCCGAGAACGGCTGACGATGGCAAGCCAGCCGCAATCGGACATTGAAGAATGCTGGAGAATATTGAAAGAGAGTATGGTAGATACAGCGAAAGAAGTATGTGGAAGCTCAAAGAAGCATAGAAAAACAAATGGTGATGCATGGTGGGATGCGGCAGTGGCAGCTTCCGTAGATCAAAAGAAGAAAGCGTGGCTGGACTATGTCTCTTCTTTGAATCTGAATGACAATATGACTGAACAGAAGAAAGAAATATATCGGCAATGTAAGAATGACACCAAGGCCTTAGTGAAAGATAACGTGATAGAGCAGATATGAGTGCAGAAGATAGGCTGACTAAAAACTTCGAGGATAACACCAAACTCTTTTAGAGGGAGGTGAAGAAGTCTCGGAGTGGTTGGTCAGCCTTCAGAATGAATAAAATAAGGTCTAAAGGTGGAGACATTCTTACACAAACGCAAGACGTGTTAAGCCGATAGAGTGAATATTTTGGCAATATGAATGTGGATACTCGAGTTAGCGCCGGTGTCGCATGTGGTTTAGTATATCAACATTCGGCACCGGGATCCTCCGATGGCATCAGTATGGATGAAGTTGAATGGGCGATAAGAAGTTTGAAAAATGGTAAGGCAGCGGGTATTGATATGATGTCTGCCGAGATGATCAAGCTTGGTGGCTCCTGTGTCTGGGAGACATTCCTGTTGCTCCTCAATTTATGTTGGAGCTCGGGAATGGTTCCTAGGGACTGGAATAGCGCAGGCATCGTGCCCTTGTTTAAAAACAAGGGATCACGTTATGACTGCGCGAATTACAGAGCCATAAGCTTGACCAGTTTGCCAGCAAAAGTGTACGGTAAAATTATTGAAAGGAGAATGAGGATGGTGTCCGATGGTTTGCTGTGTGAGACACAAGGAGGTTTCAGGAGTGGAAGGGGATGCATAGATCAAGTGTTCTCTCTGCGCAACATTGTGGAGAACCATCTGGCTCTAGGTCACAGGGTTTTCTGCAGTTTTGTAGATCTGGAGAGAGCATTTGACACGGTTGTACGAAAGGAACTTTGGGACAATTCACCGGAGTATGGTATTAACGGTAAACTGCTACAGGCTGTGCAGTCCAGTTACATGAGCTGTAGAGCCTGTGTGCGGCTGGATGATGGAATGTCGCCTTGGTTTGACGTCAATATCGGCGTTAAGCAGGGGTGCGTTCTGTCAGCCAGGCTGTTTATCATATATCTGGATAAATGTCTCCAAAGGTTGAACGATATGAATGTGGGAGTCCAGATGGGCGACTTAATGCTCTATGCAGATAATGCAGTCCTGCTGGCACAGTCAGCGACTGACCTGCAGACCCTAGTCGACACAATGACAGAAGATTGTAAGAAAAGGAGTCTACGTATGAATGTGAGCAAAACCAAAATAATGGTCTTTGAAAGAGATGAAGCCAGAACAGATGTAAGAGTAAGAATAGGTAATGATGTACTGGAGCAAGTGGATGAATTTGTATATCTTGGATGTGGATTTAGCCGATATGGAAAGTACACCACTGATATAGAGCGAAGAGTGAATGCGGGCAATAGAGTGAACGGAGCGTTGGGGCAACTTCTCGGTAACCACCACCTCAGCCAGAAGGCACGTGTAGCAATACATAACGCAGTGCTTGTCCCAACATTACTGTATGGAAGGGCGAGTTGGGTATGCAGAAAAGAGTATGAAAGTAAAATTAATGCGGTCGAAATGCGATCTCTACGGAGAATCTTTGGAATTAGGCTGATCGATCGCATTCGTAACGACGATGTAAGGGAGCGAGTAGGTATGAAAGAGAGTATTGGTGTAAAGATGCGAAAGGGAATGCTCCGATGGTTCGGACATGTGGAAAGAATGCCGAGCGAACGTCTGGTTAAGAAGATATACAATTTATAAAATCCGATTACGAAATGAAAAATGATGTCGCAAGCGGGATTCGAACCCGCGCCTATTGGGATTCCGGCCCAATCATGAATCCCAATAGGCGCGGGTTCGAATCCCGCTTGCGACATCATTTTTCATTTCGTAATCGGATTTTATAAAAAATTAAGCATATTAAATGCTAAATTTCAGTAATTTAAAGATATACAATGCGAAATTGGAAGGATGTAGGTAGGGGGAGACCGAAACTAACCTACCTAGACCAGATCGGTCATGTACTGAAGGAAGGTGGAGGCAGCGTGTATGAAGAGAATTATGAATGTTGAGAAAACGAGTGAAGTATGCAAAGATAGAGTTCTCTGGCACTCTGTTCTCTCTGCCTACCCTGCATGGATGGATGATGATGTATGTGTAATATTCTGTTCTTTGAAAATCTCTGACTATATTTACGTCGTTAGGTTTTAAAATCTTCATGTATGGTATTTAGAAAACTGATAATTAGACCAAAAATACCGAATTCCTTATTCAAAATCTAACTAATTACTATTTATATGTACATATTCATGTATATCTCAGTCCACCCTCGACTACGCATGTAAAATCATTATGCTTACTTTTGAATACATTTTTTAAAAACAACGTATACGTATGAGTGCAGTAACGTCTGGAGGACAATGCGACGAGACGCGTTTGGGGAAGTGCGTGACCAGCTTTACAACTTGCGGTCGGAAATAGTGTTGTAGTATAATATTATCGATATTTCATGCACATTATATAAATATTCTCAATGTAGTAATGCTTATTTTCCTGTGAGAATACTAAAGTTATTACCAGAACAAAGAGTAGCAGAGCTCTCCTGGGAAACTTATTACACTAACTTCGATTACTGCATCGCCTGCAAAGCGTGGCGAGTAACATTGTACTTCTTGGGAAAAGCATAAGCATATGCTTATGCTTTTGCTTATCCACAGTAGACGTTGATATACTGATTGATGGATACATAGTTATTATTACTAGGTACTTATTTCAACTTCAAGTGATTTGAATGAAAGAAGAAGGATGCTAAATAACAAATAATAATGTACAGTTCTCCAAAACTAAAAGTTTAATTTCTCATAATCTCAGCTCATAATCACTGCTGAATTCAATCATCCTCCAAAATAAGAGAAAATTTGACCTACCATACCACACTGGTCAAACGGGTTTGGTACAAGGTATTACTTCGAGTTTACCTTCTTTTTCCTAAATGTTATATACTTATTTTACGATACCTACGAGCAAGACAGGGAGCGGTGAATTATATTCTTACTTCGTCACCATATGGAATGAAAAAAAAAACTTTACTACATATAAATTCCTTGAAGTATTTGCTATATTTTAAATATTAAGCTATTCAGTTCATCATCCTCCTATGCTTATGTCAATTATTCGGGTTGGGCACAACAATTATTCTGTTCCACAAACCGTTAACCCTCTTTTCTCATGTCACATATTGCATTCTAAAATAAAAATAACATAATGTATAGTCAACAATAAATTAAAACTACAAAATGTATTCAAACACAAAACTAAAATATTTGCAATATTCTATTTCAGTCTAGATTGAGATATTCACAACTTCAACGCACTAAATATGTTTAAATTTCTTTGTACTTTCTATTTAAATCTTCGGTGATTATTGATGACCACGAGTCTTCTAGTCAATATGGCTACCATGTTGTCTATATGAATTAATATACGACTTCGTTTCGTATTTTATTCTCTTAACTTTTCATAACTCGTTATTTATATTACAATTTCGTGCGTACTTATTATCGTGTTAATATATAATATATATCGTGTTAATATATCAATAGTTTCAACTATCGACATAATTGTTTTCAAACAGTTTACAGCACTATTGCGGTGTGCTTAACGCGGCTGGCATACTATAAAAGTGCATTGTACACCTCTTGGAATCGTAGTACGTCATCTGAACACATTAACAAACGGGTTATAACTACATAATTATTTACATTTATTACTAGAAACAACTTTTATATCAGCACTGTAAACAAGCAAAGCGCTCGGACTTTGTGCGTGCGCTAAGTGCTAAGACAAGATGCTAGTTGATATTACTTTGGCTTATCCTTAGAAGAGTAATTAATTTCCGAGCGGATTTTTTTTTTGTTTATTGCGTAACATATGTGATAGTATAGTATATTACATAATTTACTTAATTATTTAATTAATTTTTGGTAGTACCACACTCTCGCAGAAAATCGTCGTCTCAGCAGTAGAAATGTGCTGCTGTGCTTCGTTCGATGAGCGAGAGAGCCGAGCCCAACTTTCTGGGTGGGTTTGGGGTTTTATTTGGTAGACAGCGGCCTAGCTATACCCTGGTATGGCAAAGGTCCATGGGTGGCTGCAACACTTACCATCAGGTGTGCTGTTTGCTCGTTTGCCACCAAGAGCAATAAAAAAAAAGGTGAATTTAATATAGATCAAAATAGCCTATGATTAAAATGGATACCTTTAAATTTATCAGCGATTTAAAATGCGGTGTCAGAGCGACCGAAATAGCAAATGGTTAGTATAATTATAATTATATGTAAATTACTCTTGTAAGTTTTATTCTAATTGACCGTCATTTATATTATATTATCAAGCTCCTTTAGCCAAGGAGAGCCGACTTTACAAGAACGAGTGTTGCACAGTCGAACGTGACAGCTCGGTTTCATTCAATAACCACAAAATAAAGTACACAGCGCGCTTAAAGAAGTTTTCGCTTCAATAATGCGTATAGACATTGCATTAAAAACTTTCGAAGGAAATTATGAAAGGCAATGCGTGAGAAGTAAAGGCAAATGAAAAAAACAGGCACATGAAAATCAACTTCAAAATAAATACTTACAATAATAATAACAAAACTTTATTTATTCATTCATTTATTCATATCATCACGCCATATCCCTTGCGGGGTAGGCAGAGAGAACAGAGCGCCAACGGATTCTTTGCACATTCTACGTGCTAATCCGACAGTCGACGCCCTGCTCTCCTCGACTCGCCAGGGTGGGCAAGGTATGATGGGTGGCGGGCCCCATCGCCACTACTTATTGCCATGCAAAAAAAAAATACACGAACTACAGTATTATTAATAACTAAAAAATAACAAAAAACAATATATTATAATAAATACTTATACAAGTAAAATAAATTGTTTATTTCGAACTCCAATATTAAATGATGCGTTTACTACATTGATTTACCAGAGTGACGAAGTGTATTACCTACTATATATGTATTATCCATATTAATTTCTTAAAATATCTACATATGCAACAATTTATTTCTTTTACCTTATACCCCATAGAAAATTATAACGAGTGAGACTTTAAAAATTATAACTCGATGGTATCTTATACATTACACCATCTGTGTATTCATGATATAATTCACTATCCTCTTTCTATCTAGAAGATGAGCGTAAAAGAAAAATCACTGGAAATGAAAACCACAACCGGCAATTAGACCACAGTGCCTTCGGCGTAATCTATATTGGATTAATACTGAGATTGACAAGGCAGAAGACTTGGTCAACACAACGCGAGTTAAACAGATGTAGAATATAAAAATAATATTGAAACAAAGACACATCTAATAACCAAGAAATATGTAAGCTCAATGACGATCTTGCCCTAGTTTCGTCACACAATTACAACATAAATTAGATAAAATCAAACTGTAAAGTGGACGTTGTATGGCGACATACCTTCGAACTTTTAGCAACCTTCGTTTTAGTTAACCATAGAGTATAATATTTACACACGTTTACGTTACTTTATTTACTTATGTAAATATATTGCATGAGGTTATGTGTAACTTGTTTTTAAATCTTTGAATGAGTATTCAAACCTAACATATTGGAGTAAACCAAAATATTTTCCATGTGATAACAGAGTAAGTATACAATTTACCATCCCTTACCCTTGCCCTGGGGTGTCGTAAATGACGACAAAAGGATATAATATGCATATAAGATCTATAACAACACGTCTGACCAGCGTAGTATAGTACATAGTAGTAGTAGTAGGTCCACTTCCCTCCTATTGTGGACGAGGATTAAGTTCTAAAGAAACTGGAACACATATGAGCTGTGATAGTAGACGTAAATAATATTTGAACATATTATTATGATTATGATCCACCGTTTATTCATCGTTAAAATATATACCTGTCTAGCATGGTTTTCAAGCCGATAAAAAAAAATGCTGCGAAGCTGTCATAACTCGGTTTGTGCTTTTGATGAAGATCACGTACCAATTTAACCATATTAATAAATAAAACAAAACTATGATTAATAAGAAGTCGTTACATGTGAATGGCAGTAAATGCCCACTCTGGATATCTTATGATTAGGTATGACTAATATAAATATATTTTATGTACCATATAAAATTTAATTTTTAAATCACGATAAGAAAAAAGCTTTTATTAACAAATAATTCCAATGTGTATGCAATTTTCACACAATTGACACAGGTGTCGGCATTTTAAGTTTTGATTTTGTCTAATCAATGCTTTGCTTATAAAATCCGATTACGAAATGAAAAATGATGTCGCAAGCGGGATTCGAACCCGCGCCTATTGGGATTCCGGCCCAATCGTGCTGCCACTACACTACCGCGACTAATAGTAATAATAATTATTAGTCGCGGTAGTGTAGTGGCAGCACGATTGGGCCGGAATCCCAATAGGCGCGGGTTCGAATCCCGCTTGCGACATCATTTTTCATTTCGTAATCGGATTTTATAAATAATTAAGCATATTAAATGCTAAAAATTTCAGTAATTCAATGCTTTGCTCTCATATATAGACATACACTACCTTTCCAAGCTTATATTCATAATAAGACTATCATTTTAGTATTAACTATTAATTTTATCATTACCTTTACAATTTTATCATCCATGTAATATAGACATCATCACAGCTCGTATATGTCCCACTGTTGGGCTCGGGCCTTCTCCGTAATAGGAGGGAAATTAACCTGCTATATCGCGCTGGTCAGACGTATTGGTATACAGTTTAGTTTCGAGTATTCCTTCTCTTGCATAGATGTTATATGCGTTTTATATCCCTTAGTCGTCTCGTACGTTCACCCACAGGTAAGATAGGGGGGTGATGAATTGTATTCTTACTCCGTCACCACACGGATAAAAGACATGCAACCAAACAATGTCAATCATGTACTAGTATTTTTATAGGTAAAATTCATATGTAGCTATCTGCGCTTTATCTATTCGGACTTCATTTCAGTTTAAGACCAAGCACATTTTCTTTTTAACAAAGCTTTTTAACAACAAAAACTACAGTTTATATATAACCATGAATATTACTGATAAAAACACGAAAGTTATTGAGGATATATATAGAATGATATTGAGGATGTTTGTTACTCTTACACGGCAAAACCTCTGAACAGATTTCAATAAGATTTTACAGTAATTTAATTTATATACCATAATCATACTTGGAGTCAAGAGTCTCCGAAACCTGCGAGCGTGTATGAAGAGAATTATGAATGTTGAGGAAGCCAGTGAAGTATGCAGAGATAGAGTTCTCTGGCACTTTGTTCTCTCTGCCTACCCTGCAAGGGATATGGCGTGATGATATGTATGTATGTATGTATCACACTTAAGATAAAGTATTTTTTTTTAAATGGGACAAAATACGATAATATGTATATTGATTGTGAACTTAATAGGCAGATTTTCAAATAAGTGTGACGATGACACCTTGATGATGCGCTGTCCTAGGTTATTGCTGGCACAGCAGATTTTCAAATTATATGTTTAAAGAATATGTGCATTTTGTACGAAGATTTTTTCAAATACATATATAGCAATAATACTCAACTTAAATACACGAGTATATTTATATTTAATTTCAATTAGAAAATTGGGGGGAATATATGTAATCAAAGAAAACTATACTATGCTTTTATTCTTAATAAGCGAAAAATTAGTAAATATACAAATAGTCCTCATAAGCTCAAACAAGTTCGCATTACATGTATGCAAAATTGGCGATCGGCTCAGTTTTCTCATGATGAAACGTTATTGCCAAATACTTTTCCGCCAGTTTACACGATTCATTTCGTTCTAAAGCGAACCAAACCACGTACAAATGTAATCGAAGAGATCCGCTTGTTTACGTGAGTGTATTTCGTAAATGAGATTTTTATTTAATCATTCAAATTATTATATCTGTGCATCGACCTATGTTGGCTTAAACTTTAAAACATCATAAATAATAAATAAATAAATAAACTATTAGATAAATAAATATAACATACAAGGATTTTTTTTAGGTAAATATTAGGTATAGTTTGTTTTTGTTTAGAATAAAAAGAGCGTCGTTCAGAAACAAAATTAAAATCATCATCTCAGCTCATATATGTCCCACTGCTGGACTTGAATTTCATCAACAATAGGAAGAAAATTGATCTACAATACCACGTGTTGGTATAGGGTTCTATTTCAAGATTACCTTCTCATTCCTGATCATATATACATATGTATAGTATCCTTGAAAAAGGAGTGGTAAATTTTATTCTTACTACCTCAAAATAAAGGATTGTGTGTTGATGTGAATTAATTTTTTACTCCGTGAGCAGAAGAAAAATAGTAGTAGTACATTTATGTTATAATACATTTATTTTATTTTATTTAATGTCCATCCATCAAATCTTTTGACATAAACTGTTGATATGAATCCACAGAGAGGGATAAGTAATGTATATGGATATGAATATGTGTATATGCCACAATCGTTACTCTGGGAAGTGGGTTGGCGATCGCAGTAATTGTTATAAATTTATCGGGAAAGAACTGCTGCCCATTTTTCTAGTAATCACTCATGCGGTATTTACGACTCCCACGTAAGAGCCACGTAAAGGCCAATTATCATCATAACATAGGAAAGAAACTCACCACATAGGGACTGAAATCAATACGTTTGTTGACGGGTATAACCAAGTCACTGGCTGGGCTGAACTGCCCTCTCCAGTGGGAAAGTTCTTTCCCAATCATAACTAACATAAGAATGATACAATAATAAATTAATATTGGAACAGATAATACCTTAAAATAATAAAGTAACAAAAAAATCACTAATCAAATATGTAATATGTATAACCTTTACATGTAAATCTACCTTGCTAAATGCGATAAGTGTTTTCTAAAATACTAAAAAGTTCAAGTATATACAAATTATTTAAACAAGATTGAAAATTTTTGTATGTTTGTTTGGAGTTATATATTCTTACTATATGGAATAGTTCATTTATAAATAACAGAATCATTTAGAAAGTTTATTAAATGCCTCAGATACCGAATTCGAAGTTACTTTAGTTCTACAAAAATTTGGTTTTCTATGTATTTTCTAATTCATTTTGTTTCTCGTTTATTATTTTATACCAGAAGTTGTTTTCTTTAGTTCTGTTTGTTTTCATTAGTTTTTAACGAGAACAAAATAAATGTTTTTGTTTTTTTCTTTCTTCCATTCCATGATCCTATCAAACTATCGAAACATGAATGTTTTAAGCGTAACTAGTAATTGGGCTCTCAGATAGTAACAGAATGTAAGAATTACAAGTTTCATAATCCAAAGGCATTCAGGACAAAACTTGAACCGCTTTATGCATCGCATAAATACACATCTACAATGACTGAGATTCTATGCGGGTATCTGTCTCTGAAAGAATAACGGTTTCGATTTTCACAAAAAAATGTTCTGGTTCTTGATATTATTTATTATTGATTACTTGTTAAATTCTCTACGTTTTTAACTTGTTATTCATTGATTCAATACTGGTAGGACCACGCTGTTGACAGTTCTCTGTCTACAGCCGCGAGCGCGTCCGTCCGGGGTAGTACCACACTCTCGCAGAAGATCAACGTCTGAGCCATGAGAATGTGCTATTGCGCTTCGTTCGATGAGCGTGAGAGCCGGAAGCCCAACTGGGTGGGTTTGGGCATTTTATTGGTAGGCAGTGGCCTAAGCTATATCCTTGATATAGCAAAAGTCCATGGGCGGTAGTGACACTTACCATCAGGTGTGCTGCTTGCTCGTTCGCCACCATAAGCAATAAAAAAAAAGGATTAGTTGTTGAATTCCCTACGATAGCCAACGCCTATCCAATGGTATTTTTGTTACTAAAATTAAATTTATGATAATCCGTGGTTATGAAATTAAATCTCATTATTGTACAACACTAAGCTTTCACAGTATTACACCAATATATTCACATAGTTAACGATCCGTCTTGCGTGCAATCACAAATGTCGACCTCATACAAGTAATAAAATGAAAAGTCAAGTAATTAATACATACGTAACATTTATATAATATTCACTTTCTTATTCAATATTTTACGCCGTCCCAACAAACAGTTATATAGAGGTAAGGAAATATCTTTCTCAGGTAGATTGGCAAGCACCCAAAATCTCATATAACAAGATTACTCACAAATAAACTTGATAATGCTCCTGGACTAAAGTTTAAGTAAATAATTCATGGCAAATATTTGATCACTTATGATCGCAGTGATCATTACGATCATAAGTATCCATCACAGTAGTCCATGTGATGATAGATTAAGAATAAAATCTATCACCATCCATTCCTTTCCCACGAATATCTTAAAGGATTAAAGGATATAAAGATCTTAAAAAAACATAATTAAAAAAATCAAAAAACCCGACTGTGTAAAAAGTGAACCAAACTACGTACATAATAAAAAAACTGAAAAGAATAAAACAAGCACTTAGATGTCCGGTGGTCTAGAATTCTATAATATATTATTGAATGAATACTATTGAAGAAAATAAAATATATTCTAATAATGAAACATAACAACTGAACAGTCGGGATCCATTATTCGACAGCAAATCTAATTTTTCAAAAATATATGTCGTTAGTGAAAATTCAATATGGCGAATATTGAATTTTCACTAACGACATATCTTAGTGACACTCGCCGGACTAAGAGGAATCGATTGACGTGTGAATCATAAAAATCGGCCCAGGCGTTTGGTCTGTATAGTGCTTCAAAGGAACATACAAACATAGACTGTTAATAAACACAATACCACTCCTTTGCGTCGCCCAGTCGGGTAAAAAGACACTACTATAAAAGTAGAACTTGAAATAGACCTACCAGCTCTAATAGAGCAGGTTAATTTGTCTTCCATTGAAGAGTTATCTTTTCCGTGTGGTGACGGAGTAAGAATTCAATTCATCACCCATCTTACCCGTGGGTGATCGTAAGAAACGACTAAGGGATATAAAACGCATGTAACATCTATGCAAGAGAAGAAAGTCTCGAAACAAAACCCTATACCAACACGTCTGACCAGCGTAGTACTAGTATTGTAGGTTAATTTCCCTCCCATTAAGAAAAAGGCTCGAGCCCAACAGTGGGACATATATGAGCTGAGATGACGAAGAGTTCTCTTATTTACACCATGACATTCATACAGAAATAATAATAATAGTGAAATTTAAACCAAAAGAAGCTCAAGTAAACTTTTTCAAAAAACGTAGTTAGAAAAAACAATGTCCATTGTCAAGTGTTAATTTATTACGAACAGCATGGTTGCATTTATGACCCATTAGTTGTAGTACTCCAACCGAAGTGCTTAAATACGAGAAATTCAATAATAAAAATCTTTCAGTGTCGTTCTTGTGAGAGAGGTCGTAGAATTTGCCGCTGTCACCATAGCGAAGCCGTATTTTTTGTAATACCCGTCAACCCCACACACACTTTAAAAACAAAATAACTTAGTGATGAGCTTTACGTAATAATAGTAGGTATATTACGATATCGATATACTACTATTTAGTCCCAATTTCTTCTTTTCGCTGTGTGGTAGCAGTTACGAATACTACCAACCCTTACTTTGCTCATGGATGTCGTAAAAGACGAGTAAGAGCCTTAATATCGACGTGAGCCAACGCCACCGGATGCCGTTTGGTTAATAATTATATTCCCAAAGAGAGTTGACTTTAGACAGGCAGCCCATCATAAAACTATTGCCAATAAGTTCTGCAATGTGTAAAAAGAGGAGCACATATTGCGTCGACCCCAAGTAATTGGGATAAAAGCAGGAATGTTGAGTCCCGTTGCAAAACGGTTGTCGTTTTACTATACGCATAGACTATTCTGAATTTAGTCCCTCACGGACACAAATATTTTTAAGATCTCTATTAGATACGTGATCTTATAACACATATAATACATATCTAACGACTCCCTGCGACTTTTATTACATCGTTACTCCACTTAGCACGAGGCATTGTTATTCTGTGTCGCCTAATTTATGGTCGTCATTCGAGGACTTTATGACCTAATATTTCCCGTTTTTTTTTAATAAATGAGCCTAATAAAATCACTTAATTGTGTTATCTACTCGAAACATTGTCGAATAATCATAAACACTAGAAATATTTCAAATATGTTGAAATTAATAGGTATTCAAATGCATACAGACGTTAGGGTAAATGCGTTAGTACTAAATGTGTCGATAATTGTTTTTAATCGATAAATCTCAATAGTAGAATTACTCATCACTACCAATTCTGTCAGCGGGAGTCAAACGCACAAGTGCAGGATTGAGTAAGGTCAGGTGACACACTCCACTGCACATACACATGACAACCAGAGACAATCTACGCTCACATATATACACACGCACACATTTCAATTATTTTTTATTTGGCTCAAACATCTTTTTTTTTTTTGCTTTTTGTGTTTACATTTTTTTTTAATTTTAATTTTACTTAACTACAGTTAGGTATCCAGTACATACAATGGAGAGGCACTTAGGCGTTTAGTTATAATGTTTATTACGCTATATTACAATGTTTATTATACATAAGGGATATAATTTATTATTTATCATTCTCCTACTCTTATCCCAATTGATTGGGGTTAATACAATATGTAGAGTACATATCTTTCATAGTACATATTGTAAAAGTTATTGGCAATAGTTTTATGACCGGCCGCCTGCCAGACGTCAACACTCCTTGGGAATGTAATTGTTGACCAAACGGCATCAGATGGAGTTGGCCCAGGTCGTTACAAGGCTCTCAGTCGTCTTTTACGACATCCACGAGCAAAGTAAGGATTGGTAGTATTCGTAGCCGCTACCACACAGCATAGTTTATCATTATAATATCTTACATCTTCCACCAGAATGTGTTGATACCTTGTGCATTTATTGTTGACACCTATTGAACAAACATTTGTGGTCTGTATAATAGATTTTCCTGCCTTGAAAGTGAATACACGACGCTCGGCATAGAAGAATGTTACTTAAACCATTCAGCCATTTGAACACTCTGTAAACAAATTCCTATTATTTTTGTTAAATATTCAAATCCAGTTGAGCAACTTTACGCACTAAAATGATTCTAAATGCCAATATTATGAAGTACTTGTTTTATTATAATTTCTTAGAAAAGTACATCTTTTACATTCAGTAGATACAATTTGTAAAATAATGAATGGACTTCAAAGAAAATTACGACTTGTTGATATATTAAACATTTAAAATAGATAACGGATTTCTTGGTAAAAACTGTCGAGGAAATTGTAAATTTCAAGGAACTAAGCGATGCCAAAGCTTACATATAGCTGTCACAATGTATTTAAATAGGTACGCTAAAACGTAGTGTAAGCAACGGTTGACAGATTTTTACACATTTTATTATTAGAATAGAATATATACGACTATCAAGGACGTGTAGAAACATATTTAATTTCAATTTATTAATTTGACAATTAATCGATGAACCGTTAGTTATTACATCAGGAATTTTTACTTAAGGAAAATCAAAGCTTGGTAAGTTGACATTTCATAAGGCACGTTGACAATGCTTCGGGTTTATTAAATAACTAACGAACAACAATTCTGTAAGGCGTAAATTTTCTAGACAAAACACAACAACAATTTACTCCAATTATTGTTATTATTATTCGCCGTGCTCTGCTGGACGCAGGCCTAACCCATAAAGTACTACACGGTGCATAATTCTTTCGCAAAATCAAACGCATTTTTACATATCTTCTTCCCAGCTTCCTCCATGATGCCAGGTAAATTTAAATACCATAATTGCTATAGATAGAGCTTTTGATTGTCATAAAGGGCTTTATTTGGAATGTTTCTTCTTTTGTAACGACGACGTAAGAGAGCGAGTAGGTATGAAAGAGAGTATTGGTGTAAAGATGCGAAAGGGAATGCTCCGATGGTTCGGACATGTGGAAAGAATGCCGAACGAACGCCTGGTTAAGAAGATATACAATGCGAAAGTGGAAGGATGTAGGTACCGAGGGAGACCGAGACTAACCTACCTAGACCAGATCCGTCATGTACTGAAGGAAGGTGGAGTCAAGAGTCTCCGAAACCGGCGAGCGTGTATGAAGAGAATTATGAATGTTGAGGAAGCGAGTGAAGTATGCAGAGATAGAGTTCTCTGGCACTCTGTTCTCTCTGCCTACCCTGCAAGGGATATGGCGTGATGATATGTATGTATGTTTCTTCTTTTGCAATGATCTTCTTAGACTGTTAATCTTCTAGGTATCCACAGGAAAAGAAAATATGTTAAATTATTCTCATTTTAATTCATCACACAACAAGATTATGTTGGTAAAGGCCAAATCTTGAACATTTGCAATACCAGGGTAAACTAGATCGCTGAACTCCCGTGAACTAAGTTCTCTTCTTTCTTGTTTTTGGTCACAGCGCCTACTTGTACCTCTCTTCGTCGAGCGAGCGGACCACCGGAACCCAGTCTTTTTCTTGGGTGGCCCGCGGTTTACCCTCACGAGTATCCTCTCGAATCGATGAAAGTTTTCTTCTTAAGCCTCGTTTAAAGAAGGACTTATCACAGCGCTCGGGCATCACAGCAGCAGGTGCTTTATTTCTGTTTCTGCATGTATGTGAGAGTAATGATCATTGCCAACTTGCAGTTAATTGCAATTAGTTGATTATACTTATTTAGCTTTTACTTATTTAGCTGTGTAGTAACGGCTTTGATTACTACCAACCCTTGCTTGTGGATGTCGTAAAAGACGATTAAGAGCCCTATAATGA
Source organism: Lymantria monacha (assembly GCA_905163515.2). Classification (NCBI taxonomy): domain Eukaryota; kingdom Metazoa; phylum Arthropoda; class Insecta; order Lepidoptera; family Erebidae; genus Lymantria; species Lymantria monacha. The sequence continues at coordinate 16,379,396 of LR991094.1, read as the reverse complement.
CTTGGGCCAATTCCATCTGATGCCGTTTGGTCAACAATTACATTCCCAAGGAGGGTTGACGTCTCGCAGGCGGCCGTTCATAAAACTATTGCCAATAACTTCTACAATATGTACTATGAAAGAAGAGAACATTTGTATCGACCCCAAGTAATTGGGATAAGAGTAGGAGAATGATGAATGACTTATTCTTAACATATATATTTATATGCCACTGTTAGATATGGGACTCTTTTAGATGAAGGAAATTAGATTGCTACACCACCTCTACCAGATAGGTTGGCATAGGGATTCATAACGAGTATTCCTTTTCGTACAATTACGTTATTTGTTTACATTTCTTAATATTTATTACGACATCCATGGTTTCCGTGTGGTAACAAAGAAAGAATACAAGAATACCATTCACCACCCATATCTTGCCACTGGGTATCGCAGATGACGACTAAGGCAAAATAAAAACCCTATACTGAGACATCTGATCAGCGTGGTATAGGAAGTCAATTTCCCTCCTACTGTGGAGAAGGTTCGAGCCCTACAATTAGGTGTATATGAGTTGAAATGAATTAATGAACGAAAAAGTGAGGATTGGTGACGTTTGCGTTTTTTCTGCATCATCGCACGAAGAGTCTGATTATATACGTGATATTAAACTAACCTATATCGCATTGCAACAGGTGTAGATACATAAAAAAGAGCATGAAGCCCTCCATGCTAGTCAAGATTTTCACACTGGCCATCTGCAAATTTCAAACGAAAAGGAAGCATGCTTCGATTACTTGGTCAGATTAAAGTTTTTTATAAGTCATACATTATTCATGATAAGTCTGAACAATATGTATAAGTAGGTAGGTATTTAATTAATTAGTACAAATAAAAAAATATAAGTAGGTATAAGAAGTTTTTAGGTCACTTTTTTCATGTGCCAAATTTTTGTTGCTATATGCTCAGTTGCTGAGGTTTTAAATTACAATAATATGCTAACAACTTTTTTATATTTAGATCATTCCAGTGCCTTAATTATACTATTTGTTTATTAGGGTCCCCTCAAACTGGTTTTTAAAGAACTGGATAGTTATACTGTCACATTTTCTTTGAGCAATATTTCAAGTTCTCAGCCTCATTGACGGCATGATTAATTAATAATTACTTTTTTTTTAATCATGTTTCTAACACTTATACAATACAATTTAAACCTTCATCATTATCATCATCTCAGCTCATATACGTCTTACTGCTGGTCTTAAGCCTCCACCATAATAGGAGGGAAATTGATCTACTATACCACGCTAGTTAGGCGGGTTGATATAAGATTTTATATCAAGATTTTCTTCTCTCGCTACATGCATATGCATATCCACCTCACCTTCACCTTTTACGACAGCCACGGACAGAATAGGGGGTGATGAATTCTTACTCTGTCACAATACGGAAAATATAAATTTAAACCTTAATTAGGTATTAGGTATTATTAGACAGCAAATAATGCCTGAATAGGTGAGATGGATATTAAACAATGTAAAAAATATACCGGACGGAGACTGATAAAGAGTCAGGCCTTTGTCAAAAAAGCCAAAAGAACACTACGTCAAACGAAAAACTAATAATTAAAATGCTACAACCTGTCTATCTAACAAATCCATTAATTACAAACGGATTATTATTTATTCACAAGGGACATACAGCTGTGTAGACTTAAATTTAGGTTACAAAAATAAAATATTTCTAAAACAATCCATTATCGTCTTATAATCTTCGATAGTTAATGAGCTGCGACTTTAGATGTAATCTATCAACTAGATATCACTTGTTCCTATCACAATATTAACAGAACAAATTGTTTCAAAACCTTGTTTAATTATGAAGTTGCTGAATAGATTATGTTTGACACAATTTTTTCATTTTAGAAGAATATAATTTTCCTACTAAAGATTTGATATTTTTAGTAATATGATTACCTACATCCGCGATATAATAGAAATATAAAGCAACATAAAAAAGGCAGATTATATCTTTTATTAGATAAGATTTTGCCCGACCGTGAAAAATAGTGGAATACTCTTAAAATAATGCAATTATGTTATTTGATGCTTACATTTTTACTCCATCATTATATTGGTGATGAAATAAAAATGTTAGCCCCTCTTTCTGCTCGAAGTTTTCATATGAATCAAGTAAATAACAGCAGTGACATAGAAGACAAACTCCAAACAAATCATATTCCAACCTGTCTGAATAACATGGGACAATTTCTTATTCACTGTGGAGGATGCTTAACCGTGAGATATGTATATCATGCAAAGAAGAAGTGAGAAGGATTTTTTATTATACTATTTATTATACAAACTTATAAGGTACCCTTTTCATCGATTTTATAATCGTATCTATGATTTTTAAATTCTTCCACAAAGCGTAGTTAGAAAATTTAACTTAGTTACTATTTGTGTATGCCTGTGTGGGTACAATAATATACATATATCTATTTATAGGTATATACATATATGTACCTATATATATATATATATATATATATATATATATATATAGATATATATAGATGGGCGACTCAGTGGTCACTGCTCTGCTTTATGCGGATGATGCAGTCCTGCTGGCACAGTCAGCGACTGACCTGCAGACCCTAGTCGACACAATGACAGATGATTGTAAGAAAAGGGGTCTACGCGTGAATGTGAGCAAAACCAAAATAATGATCTTTGAAAGAGATGAAACCAGAACAGATGTAAGAGTAACAATAGGTAATGATGTACTAGAGCAAGTGGATGAATTTGTATATCTTGGATGTGGATTTAGCCGAGATGGAAGGTACACCACTGATATAGAGCGAAGAGTGAATACGTGAAATAGAGTGAAGGGAGCGTTGGGGCAACTTCTCGGTAGCCACCACCTCAGCCAGAAGGCACGTGTAGCAATACATAACGCAGTGCTTGTCCCAACATTACTGTATGAAAGCGAGAGTTGTGTATGCAGAAAAGAGTATGAGAGTAAAATTAATGCGGTCGAAATGCGATCTCTGCGGAAAATCTGTCGAGTTAGGCTGACCGACCGCATTCGTAACGACGACGTAAGAGAGCGAGTAGGCATGAAAGAGAGTATTGGTATAAAGATGCGAAAGGGAATGCTCCGATGGTTCGGACATGTGGAGAGAATGCCGAACGAACGTCTGGTTAAGAAGATATACAATGCGAAAGTGGAAGGTTGTAGGTACCGAGGGAGACCGAGACTAACCTACCTAGACCAGATCGGTCATGTACTGAAGGAAGGTGGAGTCAAGAGTCTCCGAACCTGACGAGCGTGTATGAAGAGAATTATGAATGTTGAGGAAGCGAGTGAAGTATGCAGAGATAGAGTTCTCTGGCACTCTGTTCTCTCTGCCTACCCTGCAAGGGATATGGCGTGATGATATGTATGTATGTATGTATGTAATAATTTCGCTATTACGGTAACTCAATCATGACAAATATTTAACTAGGATCAAGACTAATATTTTCAAATAAAAAGAATATTTATTCTACTAGATATGAGCAAAAGTGTAGCATACATACATTACGCCTCATAATTTATTGCGTGGTTTCCACGTAATTTATTTTATTCCATATAAATTTTAGCAAATTTTCAATAGGCTTAGTCAAATAGAAAACTCAATACAAAAGATTTTCTTACATGATTCAAACGCGTGAAATCACGGTCGACAGACGCATACTTATGTTACTGAATCAACTGATAGTCTTTTAAAGCTTTTCGTGACTCTTAGATGCATAATAATTACCTTAAATTCCCAAGCTGTTAAAACGAAGAATAACGACAATGATATTTAATACACATTTAAAGCATGTGAAATCGTGCTATTCATCATCATCAGCCAAATCTCAGCTCACTGCTCTGCTCCGCCTCCTCCCACTGCGGAGCAAGAGCATCCTCCACAATAATAGGGTATATTCAAATTGCCTTCTTTTCTACAGATATTATATGCATATTAAATCCCTTAGTCTTATTTTACAACACTGTCAAGATGAATATCGGCACCATGGGGAATTGTATTTTTATTCCATCACCAAACGGACGACGGACACCAACGCTGACGGAGTAAGAATATAATTCACCACCCCTATCTTACCCGTGGGTGATCCTAAGCGCCGACTAAGGGATATAAAACGCATATTACATCTATGCTAGAGAAGGAAAACTCGAAACAAACCCTATACCAACACGTTTGACCAGCGCGGTATAGTAAGTTAATTTCCCTCCCATTATGGAGGAGGCCCGAGCCCAACAGTTGGATATATATGGGCTGTGATGATGATGATGATGAAACGGACAAATCGTGCTTCTATTGATGTAATACACAAAAGAAAATGAAGCTTTATCATATTTTAGTTAAAACAAGTACAATTGCTTCATTATAGTACAATGATTATTACTCTTTCACATGTGTGCATCCATTAAAATGAAAAAGTTAACGACATGCACTCGATGGAAATTTGGTATATGTACTTAGCCGGACGCATTACTAAGTAACTTTCATGTTTCATTAATCAATTATCCATCTATCAATTAGCGTTAAACCGTCACGGCTGAAACCCTAGGCGTGAACATACAGAACCCGGGAGGTATAATGTAACCAAGTAACTATGACCTCTGTCATCTAGCAAGATAATACGACACTTGTGTTTTTATTATAAAAGTATGGCTCGGATTACAATGGTCGGTACCATATGGAGAGGTGGCCGAGTCGTGGGAACGTCGCAAGCGCACATGTGGACCGCAGCTTTATCTCACACCATGCATATTATGTGACGTTTATAATAATAAAAACGTTTAGTTAACACGATCTACGCCGACCTCATAATGTTAGTACACTCGCACATTTAGATAATAAAGCATACAAGTCACTGTACACTTGGTATTGCTTATGTTTATAATTAAACTGTAGATTTGATGTCGTAAATAAAATTATTATCCTAAAAGACTTTATTTCATTGAGGTCGGCTTACAATTTTAAATAGAGATCGGTAGAATATATTTTTTTTCAACACAGCCATTTTTGTTTGATCTACGTACTCCGGCGATATGTTGTATGTTAAGAGTTAGGACATATAATATGTTTATAAGGATCGTACTCCGTATATCTTCAGCATCAACTCTATATGCGAATTTATAGTGGTAAACCTCACTGTTGCAAGAATAGTCCGCGTAAAGCTGTCAAAGCCATCTGCGGCTAACAGCTAAAAAACACAAAAAAAAAACTGTTGCAAGTTTTCTGTCTACAGCCGCGGGCTCGTCCGTCCGGGGTAGTTCCACACTTCACAGAAAATCGACGTCTGAACAGTGGTAATGTACTTCTGTGCTTCGTTCGGTAAGCGAGAGAGCTGGAAGTCCAATTTTCTGGGTGGTTTAGGGATTTTCATTGGTAGACAGCGGCCTAGGTGTACTCCTGGTATTGCAAAAGTCTATGACCGGCTGTAACACTTACTATCAGATGTGCTGCTTGCTCGTTTGCCAGCAAGAGCAATAAAAAAATAGTTATTACGATTTATAACACATAAGATAGAAAAATCAAAATGCGAGCCATGGCTCACAATTGGAAACCGCATATCTGACTAGCCTATTATATTTTTACACTAACTACCTAATTTTCTGTCTGGTGGCGAGCTAACAATAATATTATACAATATCCTTCCTATTGCCTTTATAGTTGATGAGCAAGCAGCACACCTGATGGTAGTTAACTGCCGCTCATGGATATCGCTAAATACCAAGCGCATAGCCAGGTCGTTGCTAATCGTAAGAATAGGCTTTGAGCTTTCAGCTCGCTAGGTCATCGAGTGAAGCGCATTATTTAAGTGGGACTACTCGTTCGAGCCGACCTATTTACGGCTTCAGGCAAAAATTATCAGCAAATATTGCAAATTGTGTAGTGTTCATTTAAAAATAAAATGTTATGATCCTTGTATGGTAATTGTTAAAGAATATAATGTGTAGTCATAGGAGTTGCAAAAATCGGGTGATGAAGCACCAGAAGAAACAGCGTTATTCTGTAAAAGTCTCATATTTACGTGGTCATTACGGCAAACTTCACTTGGGATGAGGCTTATGTCCAGCAGTCGTCCATAAGCTAACGGATAGACGACTGAATAAAAAAATACAGAATTATATAACAACCACGCTATGTTTATTTGTTTCTGACATCCTTTTACTAATACAAAAACTTTCCTACATTGGTTGCATACCACTCTCTCCTGTTCTTTCTAAAATTTATATTGATTCGATGAGCTACAGAATGTATGGATATATTTGCATTTCATATAATACCCAAATGTGTAGATAATATAAAGAAATTTCTAAAACCCACAACAATAAGCGTGACTAAAAGCGTCTTCTTCTTATTTATTGGCAATCAGCTATTTATACGAGCTATTGGTGCCAGTGTCGGGTCATAAATATCTTCACGTTTTTAGTCTTTCAGGTTAGTCATTGTCCAAGTCAAATCGTCGCCATCAACAGTGCTATAGCCACACTGTTAATGGTATCTTGTGGGAATTTTGATGGAAAACGAAAACGTTGTAAAGCACTTTTATATGATATTCACTATACTCTAGCAATTTCGCCGCATCACATTACATAAAAGGCCATCAAAATTATCTAATATAACACATTAAAACATTAAGATATTGAATATATTAAAACACTAAGATATAGATATAGAAAAGTGACTAAAAGCTAGACTTTTGACGGGAATTTGAAAACGTCATGTGGTGCTCTTGTATTATATTCGATATCTTAGTGTTTTAACGTGTTATATTAGATAATTTTGATGGCATTTTATGTAATATGAAGCGGAGGAACTACTGGGATGTAGTGATAATCATATAAAAGTGTTTTACAACGTTTTCGTTTTCCATCAAAATTCCCACAAGATACCATTAACAGTGTGGCCATTGCACTGTTAATGGCGACAATTTGACTTAGACAATGACTAACTTGAAAGACTAAAAACGTGAAAATATTTATAACTTGACTCTGGCACCAATAGCTCGTATATATAGCTGATTGCCAATATATAAGAAGAAGACTAAAAGCTATAATGGATGACTTTTTAGAATAATTGTTACTGTCAATTTGAAGTAAATTTCATTCATGAAATTGACAGTATGTCTTTGAAACTATTTCAAACTCGTCTGACACCTGGCATGACGTCATAATACCATGTCAAGTTCAAGGAAGGGTATTTCGATCATCACTTTCTGGCCAATATCCAAATACTATGTGGAACATCCTAATATTTAAGCGAACATATACTTTTAGAAATTTCATGGCCCTATTTTATACTTAAATTTCCTCATTAATTTATCAGCACACTGAACATTTAGAAATGCATAAGCTGATGTGAAACGTATGCATTTTTGAGTTAGAAGATAAAAGTCAATAATTTATCGATGTGCCAAGTTGTTTGCCTGGAAGGAAAATCACAAAATTATCAAAAACATCACGCGATCTGAACATATAAATAGACAGTCAGTAGTTTGCAAACCTTCTCTATTATTTAAATAGTATTTAAACATCTTAGAGATATATGTATACTATTAAAACTACAGACTATAAAAACACCAGCTGGAAAAGCAACTAAAATACATAAGTTAGATTAAACTTTGAATACTCTAAGAACAGTGGACAATATTCGTGAATTGATTAATTATTAACAGCATTTATAGTTGGTACATACATCTGTATTAATTACTTCTAATATTTAAACCACTATATTAATATATAGCTTGCCCAGAAGAATAGTGTCACAACTATAAAAAAATTACAATTTTCATTAGGTATATTTTAATTTTTGATGGTGGAAGGGGGTTAATATGTATTATAAGTTCACTCTATCAACTCTTCATCGTCATTCTTAAGGATATTATGCTGACGTTCGTGCATTTGGAATCACTGCTGAACCGAGCTGAAAAAAAGGAAATACTTATTTTGACCCTCCTGAAAAATTTTGCTATTTTGAATTGTGACACTATTCTTCTGAGCTAGCGATATGTCTATATATGAAGATTCTATAGGTTGTCATCATCATCATCTCAGCTCATATATGTCCCACTATTGGACTCAAGTCTCCTCCATAATGGGAAGAAAATTGACCTACTATACCACGCTGGTCAGACGTGTTGGTATAGGGTTTTGTTACGAGTTTTCCTTCTCTTACATAAATGTTATATGCATTTTATATCCCTTAGTCGACTTTTACGATCACTCACGGGTAAAATAGGGGGTGGTGAAATATATTCTTACTCCGTCACCACACGAATATAGGTTTTTTCAAGGTTAATTTAGAATTAAGGCTTGCACCAACATGAATAGGAAAACACACCTTTAACATAGTTTTCTAAAGTTTTTATCTACCAGCGACAGCTTAGAGATATTTTCACAGCTTAAAAAAAAAATTAATAAGTGCAACAGTATAATACGAGTATAAAAATGCGTACAAAATAAGTAAAATAAACCATTTCTTCAAAACATACTGGCCAAAGTACTATACTTTCTTTAGATTTTTTAGTTCTACTTATAAACAATTATTAGAAAGTTCTTACAACTTTTTCTTTCCAACTTTTCTTCTCTATCGAAGAAGTAAACGAAATTATGGCATATTTTATCCTAAAATTTTAACCTCTACGTCTTTTAAATGCGAGTCTATTGCAGATAACCGATCAAAGTTCGATTGATTGATCGATAGATATAAAAAAATCCTTAAAATCAAGAAAACTCGCAATAAATTGTAATAATACATTTTTACTCGACATGGAATTCAAATTCAGGATCATACAGTCCCGTGCTTGTGCCGCCAAACCAATAAGGCAGTAAAAAAATACCTATGTAACTACTAGTTAAAAAGATATCCATACCTATGACCTTTCATTTCGTTTTTATAGGATTACATATATGTATGTATTTCAAGCTAATAAAACACATTATCAAATCACAGCTTCATTAAGAATATTTATACTAGAACTTAAAGTAACAATCATCATGATTTTCTAGTTCAACGGCACAACAAGTTAAAATAAACTGCACTACGTGACATGTATAGTGAATCAGCTTTTTCTGGCATTACCAAGCAGTTCCTGAAAATAGCTGTCTCAACAATTCACGCAAAATGATGATTTGCTAACGATGCGGAAGGGTCCAAGAGTTGGCGTGGTGCCATTAAGCCAATGCGCGGTTTACGGCAAATATATCGTGGCATTGGGCCAGCCAGGGTCAGGAGCGGACGATGCACCCTATACCGTCACACTGACGAACCAAACATCACTCAATATAACCGCTGAGACAATCAATTCGTATTGTAACACAAAACTCACAAGAACTTGTTCGTTCTGCTCAGTAAACAAGCTCTTTCCAAACGCAAAAAAAAACTAATCATAGTAACCCTTCCCTAATTAAAACTTCAACGTGCTGTTAGATAAATATCACTTCTAACGGTTTAACCAAATAGAAAAACGTTTTTATGCACGATTGGGCCTAATATATCTTGACTCTATTTCTTTTATGATAAGATAAGCGAGAGAGTGCTTGTCTTTTAAGTCCTAAAGGATCGAAAGACGAAATACGAAATTAGAAAACGTTAACTGAAAAAAGTGCAATAAAAACTTTGGTACCGTTCACAGGGTAGCAGGTAGTAAGTGGCTTATAGTTTCTACCCCAAAAAAATGTTTTGAAAGTGGACGAAAGAACAATATTCGTGTGGCAATAAATAGCGTTTTTACGACAAAGGAGTTTTGCTGCATCGGTCGCGCGCAACATTAGCGACCAAACACGTGTTCATGAAACTGTTTATTTAGGCGAACCTCGTAAAACACGCTGGCAGGATGTGCTTTGAACCCTCAAGGTTGTGTGGGTTATTTTAAATAACTACATTATTACTAAATGCGGTGCGTTTGTGCAATATTATCATTACAGCGAAAATTTATAGATATTTGTAATATAATCACAAACCTGATCGTTTTCATTATTTAGGAATAACATTAACAATTAGTGCGATTCATTGCTATTTCTAAAAAGGTTAATAATAAAAAAATTAACAGATTTTGACGAAATTTAATACGCAAACCGAATAATGATTAAACGCATGAGATTTGTTTTAGGAATATTATACACATGTATACTTTTGCTTTAGTATAACTCTGTGTTTCATCGCTAGTACTTGGTATATATCCTCATGTCATGTTATAATCCCTATATTTTTTAACATGAAACAGTCGATACTGCTCCTAGTTCTTCTACGTTCTGCAGTCTATTTGCTAAGAAAATTGTATAAATTTATCTAAACATTTGCCTTATAGTTACGGATCAAGAGTACTATGTGTCAACACTCCTTATCATCTTTATCTTCTCAGCCCGTTTAAGTCCCACTGCTATGCTTGGACCTCCTCCATAATGGGAGGAAAATCGACCTATTATATCACGCTTGCTGACAAGCGTCGGCATAGGATTTCATATCGAGGTTTCCTTTTCTTAGATCTTTTTTTTTTTTTTTGGTAACGCAATGGTTAAAAATGCATTTTTCGCATACCCGCCCGTGCGGGGTATGTGGGACTCGCAGACCCCGAAGGGGACACTGAAGACCCACTTAAAAGTACCAACTGCGAGCTGTTAGCCGAAGGGGCTTTTACAGCTGAACCGGACTGCGGGCGAGCCCGAAGGCTCTCAACCCGATTTCTTAGATCTATATTATCTGAACATTATATTCCTTAGTATACTGATACCCATGGTTAAGAAAAAAGGTCGATAAATTATTCGAATAATCTTATTCCATTACCATTGGGATTTCTGCCATTTACCTACTCGAGTCATAAAAACCGTCTGAGATATCACCAGGAAAATGGGCAGTAGCACTATTCTGAAAAAATATAAAACTAGCTGCGATTACTAATCTACCTGCCAAACATGGAGATTGTGGTAATAAACTTTTAAGGCGGTCTACGTCCAAATGGATATCTATAGACGGTATCTATAGCAGAAAATTAAAAATAAAAAAACTTTTTTTTTTCATACTTTAGTGATAGGGCCACAAAGTTGACGGTTTTCTGTCTAAAGCTGTGGGGCTGGTCCATCCGGGGTAACTACCTCACTCGCAGAAAATCGACGTCTGAGAAGTGACAATATGCTGTTGCGCTTCGTTCAGTGAGCGAGAGATCTGGCCCCCCAACTTTCTGGGTGGGTTTGAGGTTTTCATTAGTAGGCAGCAGCCTAGCTATATCCCTGGTATTATAAAGGTCCATGGATGGCAGTAATACTTACCATTGTACTGCTTCCTCGTTTGCCACCAGAGGCAATAAAAAGAAATAGTTACAGTCTATTCAAATATCAAGCAAACTTAATTAAAATTTAATATTATCATTTAGAATTTTACTATCCATTAACAGCGCTTTCTTAATCAAGATGATTATACTTATCACACATTTATAGATTATAATCATTAATATTTTGAATCATATAATCAACAGGCGGCTGGTCGTAAAACTATTGCCAATAACATTTGCATTATGTACGAAGAAACATTTTACATCGACCCCAAGTAATTGGGATAAGATTAGGAGGATGATAAATGATGATTTTAAATCTTTCACGGAATTAGCCAGCTATAAATTAAATTATGAAACATTAAATTTTGCAAAATATAAGTATTTATATTAATACGTGTGGTGACGGAGTAAGAATACTATTCACCACACCATATCTTACCCGTGGGTGATCGTACGAGACGACTGAGGGATATAAAACGCATATAACATCCATGCGAGAGAAGGAAAACTACACGTCTGACCAGCGCGGTATAGTAGGTTAATTTCCCTCCCATTGCGGAGGAGGCCCGAGCCCAACAGTGGGCCATTTATGGGCTATGATGATGATGATGATGAAGTATATATATAACATATTTTTGATTATTTATAATTATCTTAAATACAATTAAAATATATCTTATCATACTGAAATACATTTGCATAAAACTATTTTCACATCGTAAAGACTTAAAGCATGAATTCGATTCATATTTTGTGTCGATAGCTGCAGGCCAGATCATTACTAAATTTGTCGAAATCTCTCCGAAGAGAGCGCAGCATGCGTTTGTCATGTACGTTTATTTACGCGATGCCCCGCAGAGCTGGCCCTGTTCCAGAGTTATACCAAAATAGATGTTTTGTCGATGTCATTGTACTAGAGCAAACGATGCCCTAATGCACAATCAGTAAGGACTAGCGTACTACACATTACTACATTACATTGATACAACCTTAATAACAATAACTTATAATAAATAAATAATAAAACATATTATTATGATCAAGTGTAAAAATTAGTACATGGTCGTTTAATAAATTTATTTTTTTATGTTTGGAAATGACGTACTATCAACATTGTGTTCATTGCATATATAATTCACCACCCTTATCTTAACCGTGAGTGACATAAAAAATAATTAAGGAATTTAATATGTTTATAGCAGTACTACAAGAGAAGGAAAACTTAAAATTAAACCAATCCGTCTGACCAGTCTATATTAATAGTAAGTCAATTTACCTTTTTTTTTTTCGGCGACGGGCTACGGTACATCACGCCCCGCTGACCCGTCTGGGGCGATAGAGAAACGGCGCACGAACCCGTAGACCTGAAGGCGGTCTATCCTCACGGGTATCCTCTCAGTCGAAAGTCAATTTACCTCTGTGAGTCGTCCACGATGTCAGCAGGATTAAACACAAAATCTGTCATCTGTTATCGGTCGTATGGTTTTCCGCTTATTTCAGCGGACAACAAGCAAGATGAGTATTTTAACTTTAGTGCGCCAAGCTCGCAATTTCACATAATTATACTATAATTATTACTCACATCATCGTTTAAATTCTTGTCACACCGGAGGTTGTGATTACAAGTATTTCTAGCGCATTGATTTAAATTTATATTGAACTGCTATAAGTCAAAATGATATGTAGTAGTAGCCTAAAACTGTCTGTATAAATAGCGTACACACCTTACAAAAAAATAAACAAACTGATCGATAATTATCTAAGTTTAAAAAAAAAACTTTAGTTTTAGATTAGTATTTTAAATGATTGCACAGATGACGTGTGGTCGAAGTACCAATCCCCTAATACAGAGCGTCGGGTTCAATCCTATGCAGGATTATTCTTTATGCTATTGACTAATTTTTTTCTTTTTTTTTTGGCGATGGGCTATGGCATGGCCATACCACGCTTGGTCCGTCCGGGGCCACAGAAGGAACGCCGCGCGACCCCATAGACTCGTTCTACAAAGTACCTACCTCTCAACGCCGAGCTACCCACCGCTACTCGGTCTTTGTCTTCGACGGCCCTCCTGCCGCCTGCCTTACGGGTATTTATTCATTTATTTTAAAGAAAACTGATACAGCTATAAGAAAAAAGTTAAAAGAAAAGATCTAAAAGAAAAAACCTAAAAGAATCACAAGGATGACTTAAATAGCAACATAAAGCCATTTATGAGTCTCCACATAAAACTTTTTTTTTCAATATTAAAAAAGAAAAAAGACCTTCTTTCTATACAAAAAAAAATAAAGGTATTTGAGTAACATTTATAACAATTACTTTAAGCTAACTCCATAAAACAAAATAATTTCCTGTCTTGTAAATGCATTACAATACAAATACTGTACATTGTACTACAAATTAGAAACAGATTTTTTTTTAATAACTAATGACAAGAATCAGAGATTTATTGAATTAAGTCTACTCCTCAGCGAAGATATACAGGTGTTAATCATCTCGAGTCGACGACTTGGTGGCTTAACCTAAGTTGCGCCAATTGTTTTAAACCTGGACATAACTTTTATCCATTTATTGTATACTAGCTTCTGCCCGCGGCTTCGCCCGCATAAAAGGTTACTTTCCTAAAGTTTTTCATCTCCTATTTTTTTTACCCATTAGGGGAAATCTTTTACAAAATTTTAATGTCATATTTATTTATAATATAATCAATAGCCTAAAATTAAGTTTGAAGCTTCTGGCTTTAAAAATGCCGATATGCCCTTACAGCTTTTCATCCCCCTTTACAACCCTTTTTTGCATTAAAAAGTAGCCTAATCTATCTATGTCCTTTATCAGGCTCTAGACTATCTGTGTACCAAATTTCATTTGGATCGGTTCAGTAGTTTTGGCGTGAAAGAGCGACAGACAGACTATACTTTCATATTTATAATACATATTAGTAAGGATTCGTAAAGTGCCAACGTAACGATATGTTCTTTAGAGCGGAGAGTGGTTATTAAAAATAAATAAAAAAAATAAATGGAGGTTATTAGTTCAAGTTTGTTTTATTGTTTGTTGTAGATATTAATAAAAAAAATTATATAAAGCTAATAAAATAGTTAGGAATTTATATTATAAAAATTATCAAAAGAGTTTTTTTTTTAAATAAAGTTAGTATTTTTAAACAAAATATTTACACACGACTGTCAATACTTTATGAGATGACATACTATTTAATGATTATGGCATTTTCTTCAATAACATCTTGCACATGATGTATGTTGTCTACGAGTGCTGTTGATTTTTGCCCAATCATTTTGTGGAGGCTTCATGCCTAATAATGAGTCCTATAAATACAAGGGGAATCTTTTCATAATAAATCCACGTCATACTTTTCTGGATCAAATTGGAGATGTATTGACGAGAGGTCATGTTATGAGTGGTTATGAAGACTGTTATAGGTGTGAATGAAACGATGAGTTATGCCAGGATCATGGTTTGTGGCTATCCGTACTCTCTACCTACCCCTCTGAAAAACAAGAGTGAGGCTATGTATAAACTCAGAAGAATAAGATGCACGATACAGCACAAAGTCATTCATTTGTCGGTTTTGTCTAACACAAGAAGAAATTCATAACTGGTCCTACGTTGGACATACGAGATAACATTGTAACGATGTTTCCTTCGCATCAGTAATTTAATATGTTTAAATCGCTTAATGGTATATTATACATTTTTAAATATAAGAAGCAATGTTATGTCATCATACATACATACATACATACTTATCATCACGCCATATCCCTTGCAGGGTAGGCAGAGAGAACAGAGTGCCAGAGAACTCTATCCTTGCATACTTCACTCGCTTCCTCAACATTCACAACTCTCTTCATACACGTTCGCCGCTTTCGGAGACTCTTGACTCCACCTTCCTTCAGTACGTGACCAATCTGGTCTAGGTAGGTTAGTCTCGGTCTCCCCCGGTACTCGCTCTCTTACGTCGTCGTTACGAATGCGAAAAACTATGTCATTATCATTACAGCCCATATATGTCCCACTGTTGGGCTCGGGCCTCCTCCGTAATGGGATGGAAATTAACCTACTGTACCACGCTGGTCAGACGTGTTGGTATAGGATTTCGTTGCCAGTTTTCCTTCTCTTACACAGATGCTATATGCGTTTTATGTCCCTTAGTCGTTCTCTTACGATCACCCACGGGTAAGATAGGGGGTGGTGAATTGTATTCTTACTACGTCACCACACGGATAATGGATATTGTTATGTATGTATATTGAGCTTTTAAAGATTAATTATAATAATTTTCTTCTTCAATAGACAACTTATACAAGAATAATATTTGTTTATTCTTGGATAGGTAGTCTATTGAAGAAGAATATTATTATATTATACTATTTATCCAAGAATAATATTTATTTCAATTCAGTTTTGCCTGATATCAACATATTCAAAAAATTCAGTTATGATATAGTAATATAAAAAGAATGTTTGACTACGATAAATTTTATATCAAAATAAAACTAAATATTCACACCAACGCGAACACTTACAAGAGCAATTTATGGATTTAAATGAGTACGTACATTACTTTTGTAAGCCAGCAAGAAATAATAATACAACAATCAGACAACAGCACGGTTTTAAAGACATGGATTGAACGTGGGTACCTTTATCTAAGTCGTCTCTTACAAAGTTCAAGTAGAAAAAGATGGTTGACTAACAAAAAACCGAGACGATCCGTCCGACCAACCCTTTTATTTTGTTTGGCCGTTCTCTTTTTACTTTTATTCTAAAAATATAGCATTCACGAACCAATTTCGAAAGGAAACGTGATTCTGTTCAAGGACAAGTGAATTAGTATTCGTATGGTGTGTTCGCTGCTTGACCGCCCGCAAAAACATGTTAATATTCAAGTTGTGAACTTTTTTCTAAACCTTAATTAGAAACGGTGGTAGCTGATTGGCGCTAAATAAATAATTTTACGTAACAAAAGCCTTAAAAATACAAAAAATAAATAAAACGATAATGGAAGTTATAATGTTTATTCTATTTATAGGACGAGACTATGAGCGGGGACGCGAATACTTGGATGTATTATGACGAGAACGGATAAGGAGATAACTACCTAACTATATACTCGTACATGCATTAAGAAGAAGTTATGGTCAAAAGAAGTTATCTCGAACTACCTAATAGAATCAAACCTATTTCCGATCGATTTTCATTCGACATCTTGGAGCTGTAATCATATTCTGGATGTCAAAAAAGCTTTGTTCGATTAAACATTAGAATAGTGCCATAAAGTACACAGAAAAATTAGGCAGTGAAATTTGTTACACACCCATCCGGTCATAAATGAATGACACAAAAAATAAACTATTTTAAGGATTGTCGCATTATAATTTTGGTTTTAGTATCCTGCTTGTTTCATTATATTATATATTATTATTATATATATTATTATATATTATATAC
The DNA here is from genome assembly GCA_905163515.2 of Lymantria monacha. Lineage (NCBI taxonomy): Eukaryota > Metazoa > Arthropoda > Insecta > Lepidoptera > Erebidae > Lymantria > Lymantria monacha. The sequence goes on along the minus strand of LR991094.1, from coordinate 16,362,612 downwards.
ATGTTTCGAATATTATCAATATTTACGGTCAAATCAGGGTGGCAAATCCGTAGTCATATTATAATTTCGTATGTTTAATGCTGACCAAAACAATAACAATCTCTTAACAAATAATGCTGCAAGAGTAGCGGCAAATCAAGCTCAGTCAATCTGAAATTGTGGTCATGACGAGAAAATTTAAGTTAAACCAGTGATGGAAATATCAAAAATTTCGTCCGTAAAATAAAAGATTCGCGCCGACAAAATGATATACGATGTGCGCGACAGAAGAAATCCTATGTCTTTAATAGCAGTTTAATAAAACACTAACAATACAATATGAATTTGAAAAGCACAAAAAGGATATAGATAGTTTCATAGGTCACAATTTCATTCACGTAAAGCAGTTACATCTCTATAATCTTTTTTTTTTACAAAGACGAGTCTTGGTTTGTGGAATAAATCCTTGTATCGAGGAAGGCTTAAAGTATATGTATAGCTAAAGAAAGATAATTTAATTCAGGTCAATGTGAATCGCAATAAATAGTATATACTCTAGTTTATATACTTTAGTAAATAGTTTCATAGGTCACAATTTCATTCACGTAAAGCAGGTACATCTCTATAATCTTTTTTTTTACAAAGACGAGTCGTGGCTTCTTGGAATAAATCCTTGTATCGATTAAGGCAGGTATACGTATAGTTAAAGAAAGCCAATTTAATTCAGGTCAATGTGAATCACACTAAATTAGTATACACTCTAGTTCATATAGTCTAGTAGATAGTTTCATAGGTCACAATTTCATTCATGTAAAGCAGGTACATCTCTACAATCGTTTTTTTTTACAAAGACGAGTCGTGCTTCTTGGAATAAATCCTCGTATCGAGGAAGGCTTAAAGTATATGTATAGTTAAAGAAAGGTAATTTAATTCAGGTCAATGTGAATCACAATAAATAAGTATACACTCTAATTCATATACTCTAGTAGCTAGTTTCATAGGTCACAATTTCATTCGTGTAAAGCAGGTACATCTCAATAATCGTTTTTTTTTTTTACAAAGACGAGTCGTGCTTCATGGAATAAAACCTTGTATCGAATAAGGCAGATATATGGCCAATTTGATTCAGGTCGATGCGAGTCACAATAAATATTATTTACTCTATAGTCCTTAAAATATAGCTTGATCTCTGTGACAGATAGCTACAAAACCGATGAAGTAATTTTGAATACGCGTCACGTTACAATTTTATTTTGTATTTTTTTTATTGCTTATGGTGGCAAACGAGCAAGCAGCACACCTGATAGTAAGTGTCACTGCCGCCCACGGACCTTTGCTATTGCAAGGGTATAGCTTAGGCCGCTGTCTACCAATAAAATCCCCAAACCCACCTAGTTGGGCTTCCGGCTCTCTCACTCACCGAACGAAGCGCAATAGCACATTGCGATTACTCAGACGTCGATCTTCTGCGAGAGTACGGTACTACCCCGGACGGATCGGCCCGCGGCTGTAGACAGAAAACTGTCAACAGCATGGTCCTACCAATATGATCGCCTATTTTTATTCTTTACGTGCCAGTTATACCTCAACTGAATTATAAATATAAAAATATGAACATATACACCAATACTTGTATCTCATATGTTTTAAAATACTTAGTAACCATTTTATAAAAATATGATGCTTACGCAAATACAAGGTCATACTGGACTGAGAATAAGATAGAGATGGGACAGTCGATAAACGTAAATCGATACCATTCTTATTAATTATTTATAAAACAAGTAAAACCATTACATTACCTATATAAACCACTTTGGTTACTCTATAAAATAAGAAAATTGTGTTAATTTAGTACTCAGACATCAGTTATAATATTAATAAGACCATTTCTATTATTCTATAGATTATTCATGAAATAATCAGTGACCAAGAACTCATCATCAACTACAGGAATGCTCCAGCGATAACGATAATAGTGACGATGAACTTGTATGTACTCCTTTCGAATAATAAAAATAGTTAATTAACAGCTTTAGTTTAAAAATAAAATCCATTGATTTAAATTCAAATTTAAATTTAAATTTAAAAAAAAAATAAGATTTTCATAGATTGTTTTCCATTTATGATCGATTCATCCATCCATTTGATTGAAATTCAATAAGATTTTCATACATTGTTTTTCAATTGCATTAGCAAATAACTTTAAAAAATTAGGAATTATATCGACAAAAATACGGACTACATCGTAAGCGTCCGGCACTACTGGCAACTGTCACAGAGATACATACATACATACATATCATCACGCCATATCCCTTGCAGGGTAGGCAGAGACTGGGACGCGGTCGCAACCTTCTGCGAGGCAGTAGTCTCGCGGAAGGAGGCGGCGGAGCGCGTGCGCGAGGAGCGTCTCCTCGACGGCGCGAGCCGCCGCCGGCGACTGGGGCGGCGCAGGCGCGATTACCTGCGCCTGATGCCGCCCTAGCCAAGGCCGCGGGTGACTGGATCGGGGAAATAGTCCGTCACCCGCCGAGAGGCCGACCGCGTGAGGAAAGACCGACATCCTACCCGAGGGGGGGATGTCGGTCGAGGAGAGGGTACTCCTCAGGGGTATTCCGTCGGCCGACCGGCCGACCACCGGAGCAGAGTGACTTGACGTCAGTGGTCGGCCCAACGACGAAGGCGACGTCACGGGTGGGTTACGGGTGTGCGTGCTTACGCCCCTCTGTCACCCCGGACGGAGTGGTGCGAGGAGTGCGCCGACCGTAGCCCACCCCCCCAAAAAAAAAAAAAAAAAAAAAAAAAAGGGTAGGCAGAGAGAAAGTCACAGAGATCAAGCTATATTTTATAGACTGAATATAGTTCATGACATCGCTGACTGTATAAATAAACTGTCGGGATTTGACAAAATGTAAATAAGGAACAACGTCGTAAATATAATTATGTATTTTATTTAATAATTCCTCGTAGTCGTAAGATAGTGAGGGATCTGCTGTATATTAAGTATGAACAACCCGTCTATGTACGACTATGACGTATTGTTTCTTAAATTACCTTATGATGTAAGGGAGTAACCCTTACATGTAATCTTCAAAATAATGGAAGACTGACTGAGGAGTTAAAAAGGGTACAAACCACTGAACGCCAAAGTAAACCTAAAAGTAAATCAAATCAAATCATTTATTATGCATAAGCCCAGCCAATACATATTGTCAATTTTACATTATTTTTAAAAAAATAATTTTATTTAACCTACCACCGGATCGAAAAAGCAGCCACATACTGAGAAGATCCGGCAAGAAACTCAGTGGGCTCGTAATTCTTTTTTCATTATATATTTTCACGAAAGGGATTGGTTGTGTTGACATGTTTAATTTATGTTAGCTCCAGTGAGATGGCCATCTATGTGTGTCTTACTAAGAATACATACATATAAAACAAAAAAGAAACCTAAATGGCTGGACCAGATCCCACAAGCGGCACCCGATCACGAATTAACTACTAGAGCAACCATCACGCCCTTCAACCACATTGGAGGGAAGGGAGAGACCCGCTCCACGTAGCTACCGCAAGCAGAGACCTTTTCAGTGAGCATGACCACACCATAATCTATAAATTAGAAACAGATAGCTTGGATAAATAAATAAATACAGTTAAGCTAAAAGTGACTAGTGTATCTAACGTAGGTGCAATCATTTCCGGCTATGTTCAATAAACTTACAAATTACAAATAGTCAATTATCAGTAATGAAAAGATATTACACCTTTGCAATGATTTGCATTTCCTTATCCAATGATTTGCATTTCATAATCACGGTTAGATAACTACGATCTAGATTGCTGTAAAATTACAAAACTAAATTCAAAATAAAACTTTGTGACGTGCAATTTGACCTATAATCTATAGAATTTTTTTCCTTGCATTGTGAAAAACGCTCGTGCCTTATAGTGAGAGGAGTATGAGATGAAACAAATATGATTGACGATATATAAATAGATTGTATAGAACAAGCTGCTCGTTATTGAAACATTGCTAAGAATAAGAATTAGATTTAGCTATTTTTAGTACCAGGAGAACGACGGATAAATAGATTTCCCAAAACAACTGTTGATTTGATCAATAGACAATATTTGTCCTTTAAGCTAAATGCGAAATCTCTCTAAAGGCGTCTTTATTGTAGGTATTTAAAACCACGATGAGTTAAACGTCTTGGTTTTAAATAAAATTTGACGTAATTTTATATAAAATATTTGTCACACATATTATAATTATAGACGTAATTTACAATAATATACCTACTTTTATATTACTTTAAAAAATTCTTGCATTCAGATAAATGTAAACACCACTGAGCATACTATGAATTCAAAACTTAGTGTATGATGTTAAATTTCATATACATTTAATTCTCATAGTCAAAGGGATAGGCTCTGCGATATGTATAGGGTTTCGATAAAAAATGGAACGCGGTTTCTTTCGCAGTTTAAATTTATCGGCAATTAAATACTTATCATCAACTTGCTCTTATCCCAATTTATTTGGGGTCGACGCAATGCAATGGCAAAAAAAAATGCAAATGGCAATTAAATACTATAATCTATAACAGACCTTTGCTTGACAATAGGTTTATTTTATATATGTACATACATACAAAACACGTTAAAGTTTCTTAAAAAATGATCAGACTTATAGCTTATCAAAAAATGGAAGAGTACATTTTTTTCTGCTGCAATTTTTCACTATAACTCACTATCTGTTTATTTTTCAATGAACAGGCTATTCAACAATAAAATATTTTCTTATAAGGGGCTGATAGTTTTTAAACTAAGGCGATTAAAATCAATCAGTCTGTTTTTATATTAATACATAAATTAACGGCAATGCCAGGACAGTACAAAGTATCTAAAAAAATTAACTAAATAAGGACTTAACTAAATTGCTCAGAGTCACTGTTATCTCTTAATTGCATTAGTTAATAATAGCAAAAATAAAGTAACCAATTTTTTCAAATATTTTGGTTCAACACCTAGTGTTCTAGGATATCATTTTCATCAATTGCTACCACTTAAAAACTGCCGATTTGTTAATGAGAGAGAATACTGAGACATTGATATTATTGTTATTGTCGTTCAATGTGCTATAAAATAGAAGCCGGTATAACCTCAAAAGCTTGGGGCCATCGAGCCGACAAACGTTTGGGGGAGCGCGCAGCCGCTCAATGTTGTCGCGCAAGCGCCCTACGCCCATGCCTGCCAACGGGACTATATCGTTGCACAAAGCTCGAGTGACCAAGATGTCTCACACCAAACCTTCCACGTATTGCTGACTCAAAAAACCGTGTCACAATCGCACAACGGACTTCTTTCAAAGAGGTGAAAATAAGAGTATGTGATACGTTTTAACGTGGACTGAAGTGTAACAGTAGTGTTTTGTAATTACTAAGTAGCAGCATCATCAAACAAAATGTACAAGACAGTGCGCCATGGCGAGAACAGTCTTCAGTACACTATTCTACCCCAAACGGAGGAAGTGTTAAGCAACAGCGGTTTCAAAGGAAAAGGTCGGGACTATAGTCCCTCGATCCACGTACGACGATCACGAAGAAAATCTACAGTGAAATATGTTTTACTTATTTTATTTGGTGTAATAGTAGCACTGGCTTTAGCATCCGTTCCTCTTTATATTATGAGCGGTGCATTGCTAGCTCGTAGGAATCAGCAAAATAACAATGAAGTAATCACAACCGCCCCATTGGTGTTAGCTGTTCGAGATATGGTAAAATCTAGAAAAAAGGAATTAAAAATGTCACCGGAAGTGATTTTGAATCTAAGTCAGAAAACAGAAACTAGCACAACCGTAAAAATGGCTTCGACGATTACATCTACCGTCCCTTCAACAATTATTAACGAAAGAGCAACTTCACCTCCATGGACTATGCCAGCTTTACGATCATGGAAAAGATCTACTTCTTCAACAATTCCACCACTACCGACAGAAGACAATGAAATTTCTTTCATTGAAAATACTAATAAAGATCGTGCATTAGATCTTGAACCATCTGTAACGTCATGGGAAAAAGATAAATTAATCCGTGCAACAGCCACTCCAGAAACTGTCACTATTCTCAACGTAATAAGACATAATTCTCGATCACATGAACCTTCAGAAAAATCATTAACATCTAATACAAAAGCAATTAACGACAATTTAATCATCACAAAACCTACTACAACTAAAAGGCCAATTGCAGTAGATTTCTCAACAACTAGTGAAAGAAACAAATTTAAAGATTTAAAAGATGCAATGCTAGAGGTGGATGATGACGATGAACTAAAATATGCATTGGAAGATGCCGAAGTGTTTTCTCTGCCACCTTTGAAGCCTGATTATGCAGCACCCGGAACTGATTCCGATGAAGTAACAGTGTCGAAGGCCGGCGATAGCGGATGGTACGGCGCGCGGTGGCCATTTGTAGACACGTCATCTTACTTCCAATGGACGGTATTTATTGCATTGTTTAGTACCTTATGTGATAATTGCCTATAATTTAATTTTATTCATAACTTCAGGTCATGAACAACATCATACAGTAATCGTAATTATTTTTTACGGCTTGGTAAGCCTGTAACGTAATATGTGAATATGGCAAACGTTAACCATTTGTGAAATCTATTGCTTAACCGATACTTACGTAATGCATACTATAATCACTATAAAATCTAGTGTAATATTTTGTTTTGTGCGCAACGTACCAAACTCGGCGATTTTGAACAGTTTATTAATGAAAAATGATAGAATCATTTTTCTTTTGAATGCATTTTTATTTTGATACATTCATGACTGTTTCCACCAACGTTCCTTAAAGTTTAAGTAACACCTAAAGCTCTATAAATATACACATAACATTGATGTTATACGTTATTTATGTCATCTTAGATAGGTATTACATTAAATTTTAATTTTATTTAACATCAATTAACATCAAAAATTAAATTTAATTTAATATTGTCTCATTTATATTACCTTAGCCGTTACCTAAATTAAGGAGTCAAGAAAATAGGCGTCAGTTACCTAAAATTTCTTGATGATGATGAAATGTTAGGTGAGATCAGCTCATATATGTCCCACTGTTAGGCTCGAGCCTCCTCCTTAACAGGAGGCAAATTGACCTACTATATCACGCTGGTCAGAGGTGTTGGTAGAGGGTTTAGTTTTGAGTTTTCCTTCTCTTACATAGATGTTATATGTGTTTCATATCCCATAGTCGTCTCTTACGATCACCCACGGGTAAAATAGGGTTTGGTGAATTGTATTCTTATTCCGTCACCACACGGACCTAAAATTTAATTGTGATTTATTCAATTCTCTAATCTTAAATCGTAATATCCTAAAATTTTAAACATCGAAAATTATTTACCTTAAGATGTTCACTCATTTTGTAGCAACGTGTTCTTATCAAGTTGATCATGAACGAAACATAATCTTTTTCAATTTATTAATAATAATTTCTTTATTATACTTACTCTTAGCTATTAACTTCTAGGCGTTATATGCAACAATAAAATTATTACATATAAATCGTCAATAAAACAAGGATGATAATTTTATGATAACAATACAAGAATATAAATTATATAATCAAAGCCCATTATAAAGAAGTTTGAGATTTTGGTAACTCTTTGATTAATAGTTGACTATTACGGCAGTCATGGGCAAAAAAAAAGGATGTAAATTATATTCTTCTCGGTCACCAGACGGAATATTAAATCAATTCTTATCTCAAGAGTTGATGCCATAATCATGAGACTCCTGTTTGTAAGGTACCAAGTATAATAACTAAACCAAGCCAGTCTTTATTGTATTTTATTGCGGATTTTTCTGACGAAATTTACAAAAGCGAACTCGTGAAACTATAGATGGTATTTAACTCTGATAAAAACCAATGCTAGATTCCATCTATGTATATTAGGTAAATAAAAATTACGAAATGAAATGCGAGTATATGCCTTTGGAGGGCCACCGAAGACAAAGATCGGGCACCGGTGGCCCGCTCGCACGGCGAAGAGAGGTGTTTGCAGGGTGGGTCCACGGGGTTGCGCGCCGCCTCTTCTGTCGCCCCGGACCGATTTGTCGGAGCGCGACCACATCTACCTTGCAAAAAAAAAAGAAAAAACATATTACTACTTTACGTAGGCCTTGGGACAAAGTAGTGACAGTGTGAGAAACAATTATATAACAGCATAACGTTCTTATTTCTTTATACAGGGTTACTCTCCTGGCGACAATTTGTTGCTGCCTCTACTGGTGTCAGCTCTGTCATCGATTGCGTTGGTCCTGCTTCTTGCGCTCGCTGTACGTCGACGCAAACGCACAATTATTATCTCTTCTCAAATTGGGGTACAGTTATATATTTATTAACTAAATAATTAATATATTTATAAGCTAGGTAATACTTATTGATACATACAAGTTATTGCTCTTGTTAATATACTTAAATTTTTAAGGTAAGTCTCTATTTATTAAATCTTGTAATCCTCTAGCCTCCTATATCATTATTTAGCATTAACTTTTTCTCTCTCTCTCTGATTTTGACTTCTGCTGCGTGCAAGGAGCAATTTCGCCAACGTCCAAGTAAAAGTGCCTCGAAGAAGTCTTCAGAGTTTTCTATATCAGCATTATAGTTAAGCGAGAATGCCTTTGATATAAAACTGTCAAAACTTTTTATACCAAAATCAGTAAAAAAAGTTAAATCTATACATAAGCAGCCAGTGATATACAAGATACCTTAAATAAAGTGTCTGGAATACAAAATCCATTTTAATTGAGTATTTTAGATACCAGATGCAAATAACTTTCTGGAATGCTATTTGAAATACTAGAAGCCGTATGTACATTTAATATATACCTACATCACAAGATGAGTATGGGATGATAGGAATATTTTTGCCTCGTTCTATGTACATGTTAATCTCCAAAACTACTAAACGGAATTTACCTGTATTTAAAAATCATATTAAAATTGGAATACAATGTTTGCTTTATTTAAGCGAGATTTTATGCCAGTGCACAGAATACCATCATTTAAAGAAAATTATCAAACAACAAAACGTAATAAAACGAAGTCTCAGGAATAAGCAGTTCGTAAATAATGATATTTCAAATTTTAACGTATGACATTTGTAATGAAAACTTACAAGCTGTTCCACTTATCTATAGCCGTAATAATACGACTAATGTTGAAGTCCAGCATTCGATCCATAGGTGCAAAGCATTCGCAGAATGTTATACCTACTCATCATTCTACTACTCTTATCCCAATTACTTGGGGTCGATACAATATGTACTCTTCTTTCATAGTACATATTGTAAAAGTTATTGGCAATAGAATGTTATACCTACTATAATATGTTAAATTATTGTAAGTTTTGGATTTCTACAAAATCATAAAATACAGCAATAGCTAAGAAATATATATTGCCTAAGCTATACGATTAGTATTTCGATAATTATTTTTGTGTATTTTAACAGGCAAGTGTATAATCGTAGCACATTTGTTCCAGTAGCTCGCTACCGATCGTCAAGCTGACGACAACACCAACTTGCTAACGGCTGAGAACGCTGAAGAAGGCGAAGAGTGAACTCATCCGTCAGACACGCTTTTAAATTATTCAGCAGCCAGCCGGAATGCCTCATGTACAATATTGGTACATATCGAAATATTTTAACTGTATAACATTCAATATGTCTGGTATTCGGATGCCAATTTACTAAGAATATGTTAAATCAGATTCATTGATTTAAATTATTGCTGTGTTTGTAGTACTTGATAGAGAAGTGAAGAGTTTTAGAAATTGGTAATTCAAAAGTTATTATGCATTTATATGACATACCGCAATGTATGTTGTTTTGCGTTAGTAAAAGACACCAAACATTATTCAGAATCACTGATCAATAGAATTATTGTATCATATTATTATAATACATTTTTTTTTTTAAATAGTGATACAACATTTACCTAAGACAAATTAATAAACTGCTTTTTATATAAACGCAGACGCAAGATATTTATAGAGATGCGAAATATTAGATTTATAATATGTCTATACTTATTTATAATACTAATATACATATAGAGGAAGATATTTGGAAAGTTACGTCTAATTCTTATTACAGATTACCTACCTATCACTATTAGCCATATCCACAGAAATATTAATGTATTAATATATCTGTGGCCATACCCATAATTAAAGACTCTCTTATTGATATGGCCACAGAAATATTAAAAGACTTACACTTCTACAATTTATCAATTGGTTTATTACACCACACTATTCAGACAAGTTCTCTTTACTTGCATTGGAATTGCCTGCTTAATTTTGTGTAGGTATATTAGATTAAATTGCAAGAATTATTTTTAATTACATTAACACTATATCCTATAAATCTATGCTTATTAATATTAAGCAAATCCCGACATAAAAAAACAACGCCCATGAATAGCATTAAGACGATTTCAATGAGCCCAATTTGATGGATTTATTAATAGGTAATCCAGGATGTCGTCTCCTACCTTCAAGCTCCATAATTAGTGCATTTCCGTAGCACCATCATGGATATTTCGAATGTTACATCACATACTCGTATATGTTTGAAAGTAAAATGGCCATTATGGGTCTAAGATCCTCACAGCACCTAACAAAAATAGCTGATGGCCTTGAAATGCTTGAAAATATATTACAAATTGTAGCTAAGAACCACAGCATTCAAACAAAAAAGCGCATCATATTCGGTCCATTCGTTTAGGAGCTACGATGCTACATCCACAAAGGCACGTCAAAGTTTTAACATCCCGCTTTTTTCTCGGGTCTTAAAAATTTAGCTGTATCTCCAACACTATTGTAATCATTATTTACTAAATAAGTATTAGAAGTCGACAATTATGTAAATTAAAATACACATATTCATGCAACGATGACTCTTCTATACGTAATCACAAATCATAAGGTCATATTAGTTAACCAGTTATACCATCTGTCAATTTATGTGACTGTCCTACAGCATCATTAGAAGACAAGAACTTAGCACCTATTGTGTGTACATAGACATCAATGTTTTCTATGTGTGTGCGACTAAATGGGCAAATATTGAAGTGTCTATAAATCAATGAAAATATTAGTGTTGTATCGTCCTTGGCAACGCATTTGTACATCAGGCATTCCTCGTATTATCTCAATACATTTAACTAATAATATTACACCAGTTTTATGATGTCATAGAAAGATATCTTTCACCATCTTCTAAAGTAATTACATAATTGCCTACATAAATATGATTTCAATCTTTCAGTGCCTATCATTTGTACTTTACGTACAACTTGGTTTACGCAATAGCGAAGCCTACTTGTTTCATATTCAGAGATACGATATATTATGTATACTATAAATTATATTTTATAAACTCACTAGATATTCGAATTAAATTAGGCACGCAGGTAGGTACGTGTCGTATGCCAAAGTTGCTAAAACTATTTTTGTTACTTAAAAATAATTTACACTATATGTAAAAGTTAGTCACCGTCGTAATGGATCATGTTTAGATATTGATAGCGTAATCATGAGCTTGTTAGTACATAACTATAAGTACTTACCGTGGAAGCATTACAATATTCTGTTCATTCATTATTGATAAATGTAGATACGTTGTAACGGTCGGCCAACAGTCGCCTCAATGTTATTCTATATTCACGCTATCAGAATAATCTTTATAAATGATAATACTGTCTGTACTACGATGTATTCGGTACCTACTGAAATAATCCTACAGCTATGAGATATAGTAAAATAACAAAAAAAAAAGTATTGTTGGAACTAAACTAAGCACACAATTCACGGTACACGTTAGCGCTATGTAGGTATATCATATCTCTGAAAGTTTCGATTATATAACTCGTCAGTATTAACAAACCCTGTGGTATATATTTACATGATAAGCATACCTACTTACTATATTTATTTCTGTGTAATCTGTTAGAGTAAGATTAATATCAATCTTTGTGTAATATGTGTTTTAATGTCAATCCATATACTTATATATTTTATCTAACTTATATATATAAATTTAATAATAATATGATTTTAAAAACATAGTTTATAAGACTGATATATAATTGATTTTTAGAATAGGTATTATTAATGTGCAATCTATTCCAAATCTTGTTTTAACGGCACTATTATTTCAATTTGTGTGATCGCAAAATGTATAAGCACTCACGCGTAGTTGTCTCAATGTTGAGTACCTATACAATAATGCTTTGTATAATCACGTCGAGTGAAAGAGAGGAACGTTAGTTAGAAATTAAAATGTGATACCTCCCTAGTATCTTTGAATAAAGTTCCCTAGTAGCAGGAATGGCAATGCCGCTTCAAGATGATGCGATTCGTTTATAAATGTCGTGTCATATTAAAAACAGCAAGTATATAATGATTGAAATGATTGAATAAATACTTTTAATATAATGATGATTCAATGCTAAAATTTTATGTCGTGCAATTATCGTATTATATTTATAGTATTTACTTATGTTCTGTAGCTTTTGTGATAGAATAGATTTTTGTCAATGCCCTGAGCCGTGTGATTATTTTATATTTGCTAAAAACCCACTATGTACATAAGTAATAAAATAAATTGTTTTTCCCACCCGAATATTGTTTTTTTTTTGGTTATTTACATTCGTTAATCAAGTGCCTAAAACAGAAACAGAATCGAATATCACAGCACTTTTATGCAGTGTACTAATACTATATAAATTACTACTAACTATTCAGTTTGATGGTGGACCGAGCGACGTGCCAATATTTCTGCCTGTATCAGAAATGTAGATTGATTAAGTGACGAACGAAATCATTACACGAACTGGCAAATTTGCAATAAATTTCCAGGCCAATACTGCTGGGCCAGTTGGGTATAGGTAGACGATTAATGAACATGGATGCTCGGTTCGTGCACCATAGTGGCAAGTATTTAATATGAAAAATGTTAAAATTCGTAGACTGCCTGTGGATCACTATCAGATTGTATTGGAAAAGAAAAAATCAGCACAGTCCACTTAAGAGGTACGAAGGACGCTGATAATAAAGGTATATTGGTATTTCATAGGACTGAGAATACAAGTTTGCGACAATCAATATTTACATAATTATTATAAAAATTCGTTTTGAACCAAAACAATTTTATACGTGGGATTTGAACTCACGTCTATTGGAAATCTTTCCAACCGCTATACCAAATTAGCTAAAGCGACAGTTGCATGTAGTTATTTATAAAAAAATAGCCTAGCATATCAAATCAACAAAAACTAAATAATTGAATTAAATAAATATGTCAAAAAATTATAATAAAATTCAAGATACCTTATAAGTAATAATAGTATTATTGCCTCTTCGAGAGATTGGATTGTTTGTACAAATCGTTTAATAAAACAACACATGTTTATCAATATTTTTATTTTGTTATCTAACAGTGAAAAACTGCAATACGAACCTAGTAAATTAAATATATTACAATATTGTAGCATACCTACATCTTAAATATAATCAAATTTTTGTCGTCAAAGCATACGACTATTACATACCAAAGGGGATCGCACCCATTATTTACATGGAGAATAAAATTTTAAAATATACTAAATAATATTTCAACAACCTTCCATTTGCCAATTATTTATTAACAACTACAAACATAAAAGAATTTGCAATGTTTACAATGATAAAATAAAGATACTGAAATTATAAGAGACCGTTAAAATAAAATGATTTGATATTTGTAACAATAAAATCAAGACTGTTGCAATTCTATATGGTTTTTAAATTATTATTAAAGATTTTAAAAAAATAACTCTTATAAATTTAAATAAATAATATTCGAATAAAATGCATTTTATTGTGAAATAAATGATAATGCATGCAATTGCATGACAAAAATAAATACAATACAAAGACAGCGATTGGTTATGACCACGGGACCCTTAGGTAAAATGCTTACTTATCTGCCACAAAAGTATTGTGCCTCAAAACGCCAGACTGTTTTCATAAATGACACCTAATTTTGGGTAACTCATAAGGCAAACTATGTGACAAAAACATGATTGCTTTATTTGTCAATTTCAAAGTGTAAAATTAATGTTTAAATTGCCTTCAAATGTAGGTGTCATTGGTGAAAATAGGCATTAGTATCTGTAAGAGTTTAGCTTACTACAACTAAACTCGTGAGGCATACTGGCTACCTGCGTGAAAGTTAAGTTAAATGAAAGTAAAAAGCTTTTATACCCAAGTACAAGTTTTGAAAAATCCCAAGTGTGATTACGGAAGGAGGGGGAGGGGATCGAGAAAAATCTTACAACATCTCACCAAGGGGGGAGAGGAGGTCAAAAAATTCTCAAAATACCTCACGTAATTAATGGACGCTCCTATAGTAGTCTTCCAACATAATATCGTTACACCACCTTACTTAAGTAAGCACACTTTGACATTAAAACAAATTGGATGACGTCACTCGAAATCATTCAATCTTGGGAGAACGAGATAGAAATAGAAATGAATAGGATTAACCTAGGCTTGTCTTATTCTCGGTATTCTATACGGTTCATTCTATGCCATTAATTATACCAAACTGAGTAATCTTATTTTAAGATGGAAACAAAACTTTCTTAAAGCATTATTGCTTTGTAAAGGTTGATGATAACCCCCGGGTAAACTGAGTTTTATAAATAAGATAAGATTTAGACAACCAACAAATGAATAATAACAAATCTCTCGCTCCGTCTTACGAATTATCGATCAGGTCACGTGTCATGGCGCCAGTTTAACATTTTTTACCCATCCCCAAAAAGTGCACAACGCCGCTAAAGAAGTTTTCATGCCAAAAATAATGTCATTAGACATGATTGCGGATTTACTTAAATTTTCAGAATTAGAACTATTCTTATTTAATTTGGCTTCATTTATTTGAACTCTAAACCTACCGCAACCAGCGCTTCTCGAAACAACCATAAGTCAGGGCAAATTCAGTATGTCTCGGGCGTTGCATAAATCACTAGAAATTCATATATTGCATACACTAATATTATAGTGTAATAAATACACAAATATCTAGCAACATCACCAATAATCAAAGAGTACATATATAAATACATGTATTTCCGTATTAAAATACGAAATGTGCAGAAAATACCAACTATCACTTCAGTTAATAAAAAATCAGATAGGACGTAATTACATATAATAATACAAATTATATTGCCATA
The DNA here is from genome assembly GCA_905163515.2 of Lymantria monacha. Lineage (NCBI taxonomy): Eukaryota > Metazoa > Arthropoda > Insecta > Lepidoptera > Erebidae > Lymantria > Lymantria monacha. The sequence goes on along the minus strand of LR991094.1, from coordinate 16,347,325 downwards.
TCAAGTTCGCAATTATCTCGCTCCTTTATATACAAACAATTAATAAATAAATATAGTCATAATGTACTATAGGTAACCATTATTGTAATCCCGTTTATTGCCCACTTCTTATCTACTAAACATTATGTACATCATCAAAATCTTATCGTTACCTATATAGACATTAACGCAGTATTCTCTTAACCAGAGATATCTCAAATTCTTACTAAATTTCTTTCTCGAATGCCAAACATTTCTTTTAGGTCTAGGTACTAGTCATATAACCAAAACTCATATCTTCAGATGCAGACTTGTTCATTTTTTTTTTTGCTTATATTTATACTTACAGATCGTTTTATAATAACTTCAATTCATATATCATTATACGTATTTTTGTTATATCCATCCACATACAACAAAATTTCTAACACTAAATATTATGTACATATTAAATAATATTCTCCTTACACCGGCATTTTCTGTACGTCAAAACAGATCAGTTAATAGGTATGAAAATAATTAAATTATTAATTATTAACTTAACATCTTACAACCAAATTAATGAATACTGAATTCGTTTTCCGTGTGATGAGAAAGTAAGACTGCAAAATCACCAACCCCTTTTTTGCCCGCGGATGTCGTGAAAGCCGACTGTCTATCTGACAGTCGGCTTTCATTATGTTAGGACATTATGTCAGGAAGCATTATGTTAGGAAATTAAGACCCACAGATAAACAATGAACCCACGAATGTAAGTCCAAAATTCGTCGAGTCAAAATGGAATAATTTCAAATAATTTTATTATATAAATATATTATATATCAAGTAAGATTAAAGCAAACGCTGATCATGTCTCTTATCGTTTTGGATCCATCTGTGATGTAATAGAACGAACAGTAATTGAAAATCACCAAATGTAAATAAATCTTATAACAAAAAATACTTCACAAATGAATTTTATTAGATTTCAACACTTGGAGAACCACTTAGTTATTTAAGTGTAACGTTTTTTATTACGTAAAATAAGATCTGCCCTTAACCCCTTAAGACTTTTTCTAATCCAAGTAATTCACAACAAAAAGTTCCAAAACAAAGGATAATATTTGAATATTTTTATAACTAGTTATTTATTTATTGAAAAAAAAAAAACAAAATGCTGGTACAGTTTATGGATACCACGAAGGGGGGTGATCACAAAGTTCAAAACATAACGAGTATATAGATAGTATATACAGTACATTTCATTCGGCGCTATTTATTGAGCAAACCATGTATCTACAGAATATTTGAACGAAGGCATTCCCTATGACTGTTTAATAAACATAATGAAATTATTCAGTATATATTGATAGTTATTGAGGTGGGTGTGAAGGCCGTAATATTCTAGCGAGGACATGGCGACCCCCAACTAATTTCAATTGCTGACCGTCCATGAGGACACTTCTTACGCCACTAGATGTCGATGTTGATGCACTCGTAGTTGCCTGTAACATCGTTAAACAACATTCTATACAACAGAATCATAATACAAAATAACATGGTAGTAATCATATTACTACACCAATATCTTTGTAGAAATGTATTGTGTATATTACTTGACTGTTTTTAAATAAATATTAGTTAAGTTAGCGCTGTTGGGGCAGTAATATTATTATACCATAACAACTCTTAAGTGGAAATATTATCTAACTACGAAAAATCAACCTCACCCATAATTATATCACGCTTTAAAAAGAATGCGAAACAGATTATTCAAAACTAATAACAATTATAACTAAATATATGTTTGTGAGCCATAAAAATATGTAACAGGGCATTGGTTTGCCAATGTTAAAAAGCTGTTAAAACTCTGTTTGCAGACTTTAACTACAATGATTAATTTATTGACTTTTTACATAATATTGGACATTATACTTAATTAAAATCTGCGGTTACCCTACTACCTAAAAAAAATGTGCGCACATTTCATCGCGATAAAAATAACACGCTTTAATTGTGACGACCCATTACTTTGATTTATTATGACCGTGCTGTCATAGTTTGCAACAAAGAGATTTATTTCTTAGGCATATTATAAACACATTTAAGCATACTAATTGTCCTTATAAACCAATAATAGCTTATCATCATTTGTAAGTCTAAAAGTGCTGGGACATATATTCTCGTTTACTATTGTCGCAAAAGAAGCGTGTGTTTTATATAGTCGTTATACAGTAAATTGGAATAAATAGTACTCAGATAAATGAATTCTAAAAAATAAGTTTCAAAGAGTTTAATTCCTTATTTAGTTCAAACCTACTACCACCATTTTACTATCTACGTGTATTGTATGACAATACATTCGTCCTAGAGGGAGTAATTGCGATAGATTTAAAGCATATTGTGAAATAAGTGTAGTTTAATAAGTGTTATAAAAACTCCTAACTACGCAAATAGAGCTGATTCTGAAAATTTCTGAGAAGTATGAATGTTGTGGTGGATATTTGCGGGGTGGTGAGAGGAGATAAAACGAGGAATGAATATATAGAGGAAACCGTAAAATATACACGCCTAGTGATGAACTATTTAAATCATAAGCGAAAATATATGTCATGAAATGCGATGAAGAAATTTATTAGTTTTAGGCATAAATTAGAAGGCGCAAAGCGAAAAATAAAAATTTATAAATATATGCGGATTGTGTGGAGTATGATACGAGTTTCTACTCATATAGTATCAATATAAAAATGTTAAAAAAGAAAGTGAGCACAGAGATTACAAAGGACGCACGCATCATTATTAGACGAGTTTCGTCGAATCCAACAATTGGGTTAAAACTGGAGGATGATCTATCAAAGTTCTAACATTGATGATGATTTATTATTACAGTTAGGATAGGATGCATATGCGGCATATGAAACACCAATGAATACGTCAAATCGAATCGCTTCTTTTCACAAAATAAAATATTATTTTAAATTAATCTAAAATTTCTATTAAATCATTTGATTTGATGATCATTGACAAGTATGAGAAGGTTATTTAAAAGCGTAGGTTCAGTACCGTCGATCAAGGAGACTGATGCCCTAAAAATGGGCCGAATATAGACTAACAGGAAAATAAAAAATAAAGATATAATTAATATGATAGACAAAGCTAACGTGATATGCTTATGAATAAATCATAGCGTATGTGGGAATAATGTGGTGAACGTGAATGAAGTGAAAGAACTATTTAGATCGGAGCAAGTGGAAATTTATAGTCTTTGTCTATATGAGTAATAATAATATGATTAACGTAATAATTACAGTTTTATTTAGTATCATAATTATATATTATATTTCATACTTTATTGCATTAAGACTGATGTATGATAAACTACAGTACTATTAAATATAAAAATAAATCGGCCAAGTGCGAGTTGTACTCGCGCACGAAGGGTTCCATACCATTATATATAAAATCAAGTTTGTTGTATGGGAGATAGAGAGAGATTAAATATTTATTTTATTTAATTTTTAGTATTTGTTGTTATAGCGGCAATAGAAAGACATCATCTGTGAAAATTTCAACTGTCTAGCTATCACCGTTCTTGAGATACAGCCTGGTGACAGACGGACGGACAGCAAAGTCTCAGTAATAGGATCCCATTTTTACCCTTTGGGTACGGAATCCTAAAAAGGAGGTTTTCCCAAGAGTTGACGTCAGACAGGCGGCTGGTCAAAAAACTATTGCCAATAACTTTTGTGATATGCACAATGGAAGAAGAGTACATATTGCGTGGACCTCAAACTATTGGCAGCAGAATGATGATGATGATGGCTGTACAATAAAGTGTACAATAAACAAATAATATAACATCTGTATATATTTTAGATAAGTACATATGGATAATTTTTGTATTCAAAAACTTGTTATTAGAGAATCAGTATGAGCGTTCATTTATCACTTCATATTATATTTGTTAATTCATGCAATCCAATCTCCATATTCTGACCATGCAAGTTGCCTTATCTAAATTATTGGTTTTATTAAAGTTCGTGTTATTAAAGCGATCTCTCAATAAACACATGCGGACTGACAAATATCACCTGTTGTATTTTAATTCCCTGCGCGAGTTTAACTTGTTGTATCGGATTCACCTAAAATAATGATAAATAATTTATGATACTAAAATCCCAGTTGCAGTTCGATCGGCTTTTAATTTATTCGTATTATATGTTTGACTACTTTAATAACAATAAAAACTTCCATTGCAACTTTTGTTGCCATTATCTTAATTATAATTTAAAAGAATATTCATGTTATGTTAGATTTCAGAAAAATTGTTTTCGAAAAACGTAAAATTTTGTACTAGTACTCAATAGACTTTACAATTATTTTAAAGTAGAGTATAGGAAATACACAAATGTATTCTATGTAAAGACAATTATACAAATACATCGACATAGAATTATTATAGAAATGCACAACAATTTACACAAAAAAGTGAGTTCCTTTACTATAGTAATGATGAAATGGTCCGCCACTGGCAGTGAGAACTACCACGAAAATATATATTCTAACATAATAAAATCAAAATATATGTTATAATAAAAATATGTTGTGTTTCCAAAGTATATTTGTGAATTCTATGTAATATTTAGTATTAATGAAAAGTCGATCTAACTAGACTGATATGGATATGTTAAATTTAAATACGAATAGACATGTGTGTGTGATATATTTTACCTGCTGTAGTTTTAATACGGGCGTGGATGTCGTCGACGTGGCTCCACTTTGCGAACCTGTAAATAACATTATATAATCAGTTAATAGTTTCAAAGAATATACTTGTGGTCGACGCAATATGTAGTCTTCTTCCATCCTACATAATTATTGCAATAGTTTTATGAGCGGCCGCCTGCCTATAATTATTAACCAGTTGTTTGAGTTTGTCCAGGCATATGTTAAGCTCTTAGAAATCTGTTATGACACAAACAAAAAAGCAATCGTAGCCACCTCCAAACAGCATTTAAGCGATTAATTTTCTTTGAAGCATATATTTTCTTTTTAATTATTTTTTAAAATTTACGATTGGGATAGTCTGAAACATAGAACAGCACATCGATGTCCACTGCTGGGTATAGGACTCCCCAAGAGGGCGATAGTCCCATAATAGCCACGATTTGGAGGCTGGTTGAAAATAGAACGCAGTTGGTGTCCTAAATTTTTCGAGGAATGTACCTACTGCTCCGTATTCTCCTGATGATCCCTCAGTCATCTTTTACGATTCCCAGTGCAAGTAAGGACCGTGAACACATTGCGTTCTTAAAACGTCAACAGACAGCGATTTTGAAATATGACTAAATTATTTTTTTTTGTTAATTGCCACTATTTTGTCAGGACATACTCAAGAAGAAGATTGATTAGGTAGGGACCTGCACGAAATGCTCAAACACTCAGCTTCATGTTTCTACATACATACCATAACGCCATGTTGCAGGGTAGGCAGAGAGAACAGAGTGCCAGAGAACTCTATCCTTGCATACTTCACTCGCTTCCTCAACATTCATAATTCTCTTCATATACGCTCGCCGGTTTTGGAGACTCTTGACTCCACCTTCCTTCAGTACATGATCGATCTGGTCTAGGTAGGTTAGTCTTAGTCTCCCCCGGTACCTACATCCTTTCACTTTCGCATTGTATATCTTCTTAACCAGACGTTCGTTCGGCATTCTTTCCACATGTCCAAACCATCGGAGCATTCCCTTTCGCATCTTCACACCAATACTCTCTTTCATACCTACTCGCTCTCTTACGTCGTCGTTACGAATGCGATCGATCAGCCTAACTCCACAGATTTTTCGTAGAGATCGCATTTCGACCGCATTAATTTTACTTTCATGCTCTTTTCTGCATACCCAACTCTCGCTTCCATACAGTAATGTTGGGACAAGCACTGCGTTATGTACTGCTACACGTGCCTTCTGGCTGAGGTGGTGTCTACCGAGAAGTTGCCCCAACGCTTCGTTCACTCTATTTCCCGCATTCACTCTTCGCTCTATATAAGTGGTGTACCTTCCATCTCGGCTAAATCCACATCCAAGATATACAAATTCATCCACTTGCTCCAGTACATCATTACCTATTGTTACTCTTACATCTGTTCTGGCTTTATCTCTTTCAAAGACCATTATTTTGGTTTTGCTCACATTCACGCGTAAACCTCTTTTCTTACAATCTTCTGTCATTGTGTCGACTAGGGTCTGCAGGTCAGTCGCTGACTGTGCCAGCAGGACTGCATCATCTGCATAGAGCATTAAGTCGCCCATCTGGACTCCCACATTCATATCGTTCAACCTTTGGAGACATTTATCCAGATATATGATAAACAGCCTGGCTGACAGAACGCATCCCTGCTTAACGCCGGTATTGACGTCAAACCAAGGCGTCATTCCATCATCCAGCCGCACACAGGCTCTACAGCCCATGTAAGTGGACTGCACAGCCTGCAGCAGTTTACCGTTAATACCATACTCCGGTAACATGTCCCAAAGTTCCTTTCGTACAACCGTGTCAAGTGCTCTCTCCAGATCCACAAAACTGCAGAAAACTCTCTGACCTAGAGCCAGATGCTTCTCCACAATGTTGCGCAGAGAGAACACTTTATCCATGCATCCCCTTCCACTCCTGAAACCTCTTTGTGTCTCACACAGTAAACCATCGGACACCATCCTCATTCTCCTTTCAATAATTTTACCGTACACTTTTGCTGCCCAACTGGTCAAGCTTATGGCTCTGTAATTTGCGCAGTCATAACGTGAACCCTTGTTTTTAAACAAAGGCACGATGACTGCGCTATTCCAGTCCCCGGGAACCATTCCCGAGCTCCAACATAAATTGAAGAGCAACAGGAACGCCTCCCAGACACAGGAACCACCAAGCTTGATCATCTCGGGAGACACCATATCAATACCTGCTGCCTTACCATTTTTCAAACTTCTTATCGCCCATTCAACTTCATCCATACTGATGCCATCGGAGGACGCTGGTGCCGAATGTTGATGTTGTGTTTGTGTAAGAATGTCTCCACCTTTAGACCTTATGTTATTCATTCTGAAGGCTGACCAACCACACCGAGACTTCTTCACCTCTCTCCAAAAGAGTTTGGTGTTACCCTCGAAGTTTTTAGTCAGCCTATCTTCTGCACTCATATTTGCTCTATCACGTTTCTCTTTCACTAAGGCCTTGGTGTCATTCTTACATTGCCGATATATTTCTTTCTTCTGTTCAGTTACACTGTCATTCAGATTCAAAGAAGAGACATAGTCCAGCCACGCTTTCTTCTTTTGCTCTACGGAAGCTGCCACTTCCGCATACCACCATGCATCACCATTTGTATTTCTATGCTTCTTTGAACTTCCACATACTTCTTTCGCTGTATCTACCATATTCTCTTTCAATATTCTCCAGCATTCTTCAATGTCCGATTGCGGCTGGCTTGCCATCGTCAGCCATTCTCGGACAGCCTCTGCATACTTTTCTCTTACACACTCTTCTTGCAACCTTTCAACCTTTAGTCTTTCAAGCCCTCCGAAGTGGACACGCTTTTGCCAGTGCCTCCACTTTCTGAACAGACCACTAAAACTCGCAATAACGAGATAGTAGTTCGTATCGACTGTGGGGCCCCTGTAGGCTCTTGCGTCCAATATTTTGCTTCGGAGGAGACTGTCTACCAAAATTAAATCTATTATACTTTTCTGTTCATTCCTTCTCCATGTATACATATAGATGTCCTTATGTTGGAAAAATGTGTTTAACACAATAAGGTTTCTCTCCATGCATACATCCGCTATGAGCCTACCTGCGTCGTTCACTCTCTTATCACCAAATGGACCAAGTACATCCTCATAGTCGAGACGCTTGGTCCCCATCATCCGTTCAAATCTTCGCATACAATCACGCGTTCACTGGTTTCTACCATATCCAAAACTTCCCTTACATTATCCCAAAACTTCTCGAGGTCTGATGCCACCGAGGATCCTACGGGAGCATATGCTACAACCATGAATACCTTGGTGACGCCTAGTTTTTTCGGACCCAGAGAAGTCTGGGATCATACATTCCGTAATCCTTCACACCTGAGGCCAAGCGAGAGGACACAAGCACTCCTACCACCCTGGCTCGATCGCTCTGTGGTACACCAGACCACAGAGCCATCCCGCCACCAGGAAGATCGTAGGCGTCGCTGCCCCTTCGCTTGGTCTCTGTTACACAGAGCACGTCTAGCTGTTTGTCCGCCATGACGGTTATCAGCTCGTGCAACTTACCTTCCACACATCCCCTTACATTCCACGTGGCCACCCGGCACTCTGCTCTCCTCGACTCGTCTGACTGGGCAAGGCGTGATGGGTGGCGGCCCCCATCGCCGCACCTACCGATGTTCGTACCGACGGGGGCGGGTCGGTACGCGTCGCCTCCGGGGGACGCCCTAACCCGCACTGCGGTACGCATTGGAGCCGGATTAGCAGTTTAACTAGACTGGCAGGGGACGCGACGAGCACGCTCCGGACTATGCCCCCCAAATGTTTCTAAAATTATTTAAATAAATCCTCACTAATATTATAAATGCGAAAATAACTCTGTCTGTCCGTCTCTCCGTCGCTTTTTCACGCCAAAACTACTGAACCGATCTAAATGAAATTTGGTACACGGATAGTCTAGAATCTGACAAAGGACATAGGCTACTTTTTAAAGCAAAAAAGGGTTGTAAAGGCGGATGAAAAGTTGTAAGGAAGTATCGTCATTTTATAGCCAAAAGCTTGAAACTTATTTTTAGGCTGTCGATTAGATATAAATAAATGTCATTAAAAATTTTGTAAAAAAATTACCCTTAAAGGGGTAATATAAAAATAGGGGATGAAAGTTTAAATGAAATTTGGTTATTTTAGAAGCTAGATTGCCGAGAATCATTTTTTGAGAAACATTTTTTTTTTTTGCTTTTGATTAGATATAAATAAAGATGACATAACGTTGACCGTCGACGGCAGTAACTTTGCGAGGTACCATGCCTCGCAGCTCAGACTCATAGTTGGCTAAATACAAAATGTTGTCTCCTGCGATCAGCTTATTGTTGTAATTTTTTATGATATATCATCTTATATTTTAATTATGTATAAATAAGTTAGCATTAAATTTTGTTTTGTTATTTTGTATATTTTCCATTTTTCCCTTATCTCAGGAAAATCACTTATATTTATGTTTCCTTTACAAGCATTTCCTAGATTAACATATAGGATACTTTTATCCCGGTAATGTGTTTCCTTGCGATAATAGTTCAACTTTAGGAAAGTAACCTTTTACGCGGGCGAAGCCGCGGGCAAACGCTAGTATAAAATATATTATTTTAGATACGCACCGATGTTACTCAAAACTAACGTTTGGGATGTACTAGCCGGCCCACTTGATGTCATCCGAATTGTGTTGTTGTCACCTTGCTGGGGAAGGAACATAAATATGCGTTTATTTACATTCATTATCAGCATCTGCCTATTAGATGTTTAACATTGTCCACAGGTCTTCCATGAAATGAAATAGTGTACTAATGGCCACGGTTGATAGGTAGATTGGTTATAACAGTTTCTGTAATAAGTTTCAAATAGTTTATGGCTCATTCTATTGACTCTTCAGTTGGTTTTTACAATTCAAACGGGAAATCGGTCATGTAATTCGGGTATAACCTATAGAGAACAAATAATAAGCACACTGAAGTAGTAATAGGAACCACACAATGCTCGTGGATCAAGCCAGCAATTTTTGGGAGAGAAGTTCTTGAATGGCGGTTACAAGTGGAACGACGCCGTGTGGGAAGTCCAGCAATTGGCCCGTCCGAAATATTAATACACTCTCGCAGAAAATTTAAGTGGCAGTGTGTCGCGATTCCTTCAGTGTGCGGGAGAGCCGCGAGCCCAACTTTCTGGATGGGTTTTGGTTGACAGACAGCGGCCTAGCTGTAACCCCGGTACTGCAAAGATCCATGAGCGTTAGTAACGCTTATTTCAAACAACAAGTCTTCATTATGTGACTTTTGGGGGCGAGGTTGATTATCGATTCTAAGGTCAATAAAGGTAATATTATATATTCTCGGATAATAAAGCGTTATTAGAATTTGCCGATAGGAAATTCTTTATAACAGCTCATGGCTATCGGATGACTTACTTACGAAAAATTAAAACTGGAAAATTGCATTGTTATTTCATGAAACTACACCATATATTATATATTTATACGCCGTGTTGGGCTAAGAATAGAATGTACCATCACTCTTTAGGTGCCCAAAATCCACTGCAGGGTGATCGAAACATTGGGCAGCAATAATCTTATAGGAATCTTATAACTTATATTTTAACTTTATAACAATAGAGCTATCGCCAAACCATCTGTTAAGTGTGGCGATTATGATACTTGCCACTTTAGGGAGGCTCAGGTACAACAGTGAACGTCAATAGACTGTCGGTATGGATGACGAACGTGATCTGTTTATCCTAGGACAGATTAAAATATAAATACATATTTGTTTAAAAACTTACTTGCAATATAATATTATGTAGCGGCTTCGTAGAGGTCAATAACAAGGGGCGGGCTAATCTCGTAGCGGGTGATAAAACTCGTACTCCTCCTCGCGGCCGTACGCCAGATACTTGCAAAGTACGCGCTCCACTTACCATTCCTTCCAAGGATATCATTTGACCCTGTCAAAACCAACTGCATTTACAAAAAATAAATAGCAATATTTATAGCAATATTTAATAACACAGCACGCTGAAACTAAACTAGTCGTGGGCCACATTGCTGCTACCGTCGGACCGGCTACGGATGTCAAAGAATTACTATCAGTGTTCGGTATAATGGCAATGAGGGGGCAACACGGTTGGTTAAAAAGCCGCTCGTCGCACTTCCGTCGATCTCCAAAAAACACGGCCACGTTGCGAATAATTATCTGCCTGCACTCTAAATGGACCGGCACGTTCAGAATAGTATCACACTCTCACAAAAAATGGACCTCTGACTAATAGTAATTTGCTATTGCACCTCGAGAGAGCCGAAGGTCTAATCCCCTTCCCTTCCCTTCCTTCCTTTCCTCAAACCATTGCTTCCAATACTTACGGTAGGCAGCGACCCGACTATATCACTAGTACTGATAAAGTCCATAATCAGCAGATACTATTTACTGTCAGACTGGCTGCTTGCTCATCAGCAACCATAAACAAAAAAGCTGCGCGTCTAATGTCAAAGTGGTATCCCATTCTTTGATCACCCGGCACTAAATGAAACGCTAAGATCTATGTATGACAGCTTAGCCAGCTTTTCCGACACACAAAAGTTATATTGGCTTTTGTAGTTATGTGTTCACTATCAACACCGGACACTTATTTTAAATATATTAAAATTACTAATTTTATTACTAAATTACTATTTCAATTCAGGCAGTTAGCCTGTAATATGGTTCCACAATTTTAATTTTACTTTAAAATGAGGGTTACTGTTCAAGGCTTGTCTCGGTCTAATTTAATATGATGGAATATGAAACTATAAGAATTTCTATTTTCTGACCATAAAAATGCTGTTATTGGACTCAAAACTTGTCCATACTGGATAACTGGTCTCATAGTTAGCTTGGCAACATTATTTTTTTTTAATTTAAAGTTATCCTATTCTTGTAGGGACCTGATTATCTATTTACATCTAGCCATAAGGATTTATCTCAAAGCTTTATACCCGTTTCCACCAACAACCATGTCATTTTATGTCATTCATATTACCTTAGGTGTTACCTAAATTGTAGAAATATTGATAAAAATTGATATTAGTCTATTTACATCCTCGACTGAGGAAAAACAAACCAAAAATATGAAAAATTACCTGAGCGTTTGTTAATAACTTCGCCACGATCGGCTGTCCACTGAGTGTTTTTTCATTTGGCGTTTGTGTTCTAACAATTTGCGCAGTCGACTTGGGCGTCGCGTTAGCTATTTGAACAGTTTGTCCACTAGCTAATTGTAATGCTTGACCACTCGATAATTGAACAGTTTGCCCACTCGATAACTGCAACGTTTGACCACTGGGAAGTTGCACTGCCTGACCCGCCAATTGCACTGTCTGTCCACCCAGTTGAACCGTTTGTGACCCTAACTGAACAGTTTGACCACTCGGAATATGAACACTTTGACCAGATAACTGAACACCTTGACTGCCTATTTGAACACTCTGACCACTTAACTGAACATTAGATGTACCTAATTGAACTGTCTGTATATTGCCACTACTAAGTTGTACTGTCTGACCATTCGGTAACTGAACACTCTGCGAAGGTAATACACCTTGACTGGCAACATGAACACTTTGTCCATTTGGCAACTTTACAGTGTGGCCAGTTAATTGCACGCTTTGCCCGGCTAATTGGACAGTTTGTCCGGCGATTTGTACTGTTTGTCCGGCTAATTGTACTGTGGATACGGGTATTTGTACCGATTGGTTTGTTTGTATTGTTTTAACTGTCGCGGTGGTTTGTTGAGCGCGTGGACTGGGTGTTTTTACGGCGGTAGTTGATACTCGCACAGCTTGCACAGATTGAGGCGATGCTAGTTGAACGGTTTGTCCACTAGGTAATCGGACACTATGTGTTGGTAGTTGTAAGGATGATAGTTGGAGGGTGTGTCCTGATGACAACTGTACAGCTTGACCGCCCGGGAGATGAACCGTTTGGTTGGCTGCTAACTGCACAGTTCGGCCGCCTGCCAGTTGCACGGTTCGCGTAGCCATTGATGATGTCACGGCTGTCGGTACACTGCTCACTACTGTTGTTCCGTTCGCCGTAGTCTGTAAATGTGAATAAATTATTACAACCTTTAGAATGATAATCTTTGACACAAGAGGTTTAATAATCACCACAACCAAACCGATATTAGGTAATACGATATTTATAGGGCAAAGATTAAAAATGTATAAAAAAAAAATCTCAGTAAATAAATAAACATCGGAAATGTACATAGCTACGCTTTATTATACGTTGTTTTTCTTATAGGCATAAATAGGAAATGAGTAGTAAATGAAGTAGCATTATTAAAACTTTTAACAAAATTATAGTAGCCAGGTAAAGCCTCCCTTTTTGTAGACAGGCTACAGTCTGGTCACACTCCATCCGATCAGTCCGGTGCGAAGGAATGCAAAGCGCGTGTTACTCTACATCCTAACGACCAGGTACCTATCGCCATAAAAGTAGAGCCAGTAATCCCTCCTTGATAATATGATCGCTAGTGATAATTGTTACCTATAGACTCGTTATAACTAATATACACCATTCCAAAAGAAAAGCATTTGAGAGTTATAAATTTTAACAGTATAGTAAAATAAATTAATACCTTATTAACCAAACCAAGTATTACTCGATAACATAACCAGGACTGACATTCTCCAGTCATTAAATACGAAGAGCGTGAATGATAAAACTCACTGGCTCGTAGATAATTAGGTACTTGTATTCATCAACATCATTTCAGCTCATATACGTCCCACTGTTGGGCTCGAACCTCCTCCATAATGGGAGAGAAATTGACCTACTATACCGCGCTGGTCAGACGTGGTGTTTGTTGTTTTGTTTCGAGTTTTCCTTCTCTTGCATAGATGTTATATGCGTTTTATATCCCTTAGTCGTCTCTTACGATCACCCACGGGTAAGATAGGGGTTGGTGAATTGTATTCTTACTCCGTTACCACACGGAGGATTATTATTACTTATCTTTTTATAATTGTATGTAAATTTAAATAAGTTGTGCAGTAATCATTTTAAAATATGTATACACAAATCATGAAGTTACAAACTTATGAAATTATTAAGCGAGTTTTTGCCAATTCTATTACTTTCTCGCATAATGATGTTTGTTTAAGACACACAAATCAGTATGGAGATTGCGATGTTGACGTCACATTATTTGTATTGTGCCCTGTTTATTTAATAAAATTTAAATTTATGTAACTAGCTCAATATGAATATAAATGTTATGATATTTTCTCAAATCGATATAGTTTTTAATTTATTTTTAATTCCAATTTTATGTAGATGCCATAAAAAGTTGTCAATATTCCAATTGTATGGTAAATGATCTTTATTACCTGTGCTGTAGTCGTAACCGATGCATTGGACGTTACTGCTGTTCGCTTTTTTGTTGTAGCTGCACCTAATATGAAAAAACTATTAAATACTAACACTTTTCAAAAACCTAAGAAATAAATATTTGCGTTGCGAGGTAATTTAGAAACATAAAATTGACCAAATCAAATTACGCCCATATTCAGAATAATCTTTTGTGGAATATACCAAAGGTGCTACATGATAATTAAAGCCTTGACACTCGGCATGGGAGATGGCTATTTATTTATTTAGACCACTATACCTATTTTACACTAAAATACGAAACATTTAGAACTACTAGATATTACCAGCCTTCCCCAAGCGTTAAATTTTCTTGTCTCATTATAGTTATATTTTATTAATTTTGAAAATTTCTTAAAGTAATTTTATAGTACAAATTAAAGTGTAAGAAAATATATATATGTATATCGTATCATAATAAAACTATCTCGTTCTTTGAATCGTTTTTATTAAAAATACTAATCCTATTGTAGCCAATAAATGAAACGTAACCTATTGACATTGTTTTTTAATTCGGCACTATCTCTTTGGTTTAGATGATGATAGCCCACTTATCGAGAAACCTATTAAATAAGCTCCAATCCATAGGAGTAAGCAATTTATAATTTGTTTGGGGGAACTTGTAATGTGGTGGTTAATAATAAACTCAAAAATATTTATTTAACATACCCTGTTGCATCAACGCTCTAGGTGATATGAGTGATTTGCCAGACGCCGGTGTCGCAGGACTTAATACTCGGACAACGCCACGTCTAGTCGTTGGTGTAACCTACAATTTAAAATTTTGGAAGTCTTTCGATATAGTTACAGTACACATGCACTAGGCTTTTCTTATTAATTTCTTTTGGTATTTTCTTCGTGATTTTCTGTCAGAAAATAATGATAAAAGATATGTCCTTCGATCAAATATACTGTAGATATACGATTCTAATCCTTAACAGTTCAGATGTGGCCAGGGGCGGCTCTAGCCCATGTAGCGCCCGGGTGCAATCAATCACCAGGCACCATCTTATATCAAAATGCGTGAACAAAATGGAATAAATAGGTTGATAGTTACAGCATCTTCGACTAAACTCCGAACCTCGCTGGAATGCGTTGTCGCATGCTTAGTCTCATTGTTTTGACACGAAACCAGGTAAACGTGATCGGATTATGAAGCTACAGTGAGCATGGCGACAAAGCAACCTACCCAAACCTGACCAATAACACACGTGTAACTCTACGTGTATAAATGGTTAAGCACTCGCTGCGTACGGTGCGCCCGCTCTGTGCGGAGCGTTACAATGGAGACTCTATGTGTCCCGGGTGGCTCTCGGCGACCCCAAACATCCGGCGCCCGTGTGCACCGCACCCTCTGCACTATAGGTAAAGCCGTCCCCGGATGTGACAGTAAATAAGAAACTTTTCTCCATGCCTTGGCACCTAGGAGAGTTCGAAAAACTATACTAAGACAAACTTCGAAAATCTTTTCGAAGTTTGTCTTCGGGAACAAGCCACGGGAATGCAAGAAATAGTGAATTGTATTGTTACCCCATTACCACAAGGAAAATCTATTTATCTAGTCTATCTATAATAATATATTTATTAAAATAACCTGTGTGGCGGTCGGCGTTGTGACTACTGCAGTTACGGTAGTTTGGACAGCGTTGGGCCTTATTAATAAAGACCGTGTACCCGGAGTTACCTGCACAAATAAAATTAGGTATAAATATTAATATTTCAGTCATTATCCTAAGAGAAATTATTACGAAATAAGTTTGGGTTAGGTTAGATAGGTTAGGTTAGATAGGTAGATAGATGAACTTGGGGAAATATGTTATGGTAATACGCTTGGGTAAATATGGCGTATATGTATAAAGTTTGGTTAATAATTAACTTATAATTATTGTACACAATATTTTTTATATAAACACTGGTCCTTTGCACGGGCCAAGTTTTAAGCTAAGTTTTAGTATCGATGAGGGTTTAAGTTATAAATAAGTATAATACATGTTCTAAAAGCTTAATGTGAAAAAATAATAGAATATCGTTTGTCAGACTTGAATCGAATTGACGAGAAATAAAAGATGTAGTTTTTTATCTCGAACATTTCATCGTTTTAGCCGTCAAAATCTCTCCTCTGGCTATTCTCTGGTCATTTGTATTGGACCTAAGATTATGATTATATTCATGTCAAAGGTCATCATAATTCATCCATTGCGGTAATTTATATTATACGTTTATATCTTACACTGAATCGTTCAGTTAGTGACGGTGATGGCCGTAAGTCATCATCATCTCAACCCACATATGCCCCACTATTGAGTTCGGGCCTCCTCCACAATGGGGGGAAATTGACCTTACTGTGCCGCGCTGGGCCGATGTGTCGGTATAGGGTTTTATTTGGAGTTTTCCTTCTCTTGCAGATATGAGATATACATATTATATCCCTTAATGGTGTTTTACGATACCCACGGATAAGAGGGAGGGTGGTGAATTCTTGACATTTTTCTTGACATATTTGACATAATATTTACCATTATATGATTGCTTACGCTTCAACATATTTGATGACAAGGAATTAGACCGGCTCCATGTCAGGACCGGCTCACGTAGTAGCTACAGACTCTCCATTTGTATTCTTACTTCGTCACCACGCGGCAAATTATAAGTCATCGGTCTCAAATCTTAATCACTCAAAAAGGGCGGCAATTAGGATTTACCAAAAATACCCACTAATTGTGAGCATTATCTCAGTAAAACCTCAATGAAAACCTTGCACAATGATTGTGTTCAATGTGTTAAAGCTCGCTCCGCCTACAGTTTCAGTGATATAAAGTACTATAAATAAAACATACATACATACATATCATCACGCCATATCCCTTGCAGGGTAGGCAGAGAGAACAGAACTCTATCTTTGCATACTTCACTCGCTTCCTCAACATTCATAATTCTCTTCATACACGCTCGCCGGTTTCGGAGACTCTTGACTCCGCCTTCCTTCAGTACATGACCGATCTGGTCTAGGTAGGTGAGTCTCGGTCTCCCCCGGTACCTACATCCTTCCACTTTCGTATTGTATATCTTCTTAACTAGACGTTCGTTCGGCATTCTTTCCACATGTCCGAACCATCGGAGCATTCCCTTTCGCATCTTTACACCAATACTCTCTTTCATACCTACTCGCTCTCTCACGTCGTCGTTACGAATGCGATCGGTCAGCCTAACTCCACAGATTTTCCGCAGAGATCGCATTTCGACCGCATTGATTTTACTTTCATACTCTTTTCTGCATACCCAACTCTCGCTTCCATACAGTAATGTTGGGACAAGCACTGCGTTATGTATTGCTACACGTGCCTTCTGGCTGAGGTGGTGGCTACTGAGAAGCTGCCCCAACGCTCCGTTCACTCTATTTCCCGCATTCACTCTTCGCTCTATATCAGTGGTGTACCTTCCATCTCGGCTAAATCCACATCCAAGATATACAAATTCATCCACTTGCTCTAGTACATCATTACCTACTGTTACTCTTATATCTGTTCTGGCTTCATCTCTTTCAAAGACCATTATTTTGGTTTTGCTCACATTCACGCGTAGACCCCTTTCCTTATAATCTTCTGTCATTGTGTCGACTAGGGTCTGCAGGTCAGGCGCTGACTGTGCCAGCAGGACTGCATCATCTGCATAAAGCAGAGCAGTGACCACTGAGTCGCCCATCTGGACTCCCACATTCATATCGTTCAACTTTTGGAGACATTTATCCAGATATATGATAAACAGCCTGGCTGACAGAACGCACCCCTGCTTATCGCCGATATTGACGTCAAACCAAGGCGACATTCCATCATCCAGCCGCACACAGGCTCTACAGCCCATGTAACTGGACTGCACAGCCTGTAGCAGTTTACCGTTAATACCATACTCCGGTAAAATGTCCCAAAGTTCCTTTCGTACAACCGTGTCAAATGCTCTCTCCAGATCCACAAAACTGCAGAAAACCCTCTGACCCAGAGCCAGATGCTTCTCCACAATGTTGCGCAGAGAGAACACTTGATCCATGCATCCCCTTCCACTCCTGAAACCTCCTTGTGTCTCACACAGTAAACCATCGGACACCATCCTCATCCTATCCTATAAATAAAAAATGTACCTTATTCTGTACTTGAACAGACGCTGAACTTGTAGGTATTAAACTAGGAGGTTGAGAACTTGATAAGCTCGCCACGCTCGTTACGGAAACCTAGAAAACATAATTTAAATTTCACATCGGTAAAATGTGTATAGATCAATTGTATACATACATACATACATACATATCATCACGCCATATCCCTTGCAGGGTAGGCAGAGAGAACAGAGTGCCAGAGAACTCTATCTCTGCATACTTCACTCGCTTCCTCAACATTCATAATTCTCTTCATACACGCTCGCCGGTTTCGGAGACTCTTGACTCCACCTTCCTTCAGTACATGACCGATCTGGTCTAGGTAGGTTAGTCTCGGTCTCCCTCGGTACCTACATCCTTCCACTTTCGCATTGTATATCTTCTTAACCAGACGTTCGTTCGGCATTCTTTCCACATGTCCGAACCATCGGAGCATGCCCTTTCGCATCTTTACACCAATACTCTCTTTCATACCTACTCGCTCTCTTACGTCGTCGTTACGAATGCGGTCGGTCAGCCTAACTCCACAGATTTTGCGCAGAGATCGCATTTCGACCGCATTAATTTTACTTTCATACTCTTTTCTGCATACCCAACTCTCGCTTCCATACAGTAATGTTGGGACAAGCACTGCGTTATGTATTGCTACACGTGCCTTCTGGCTGAGGTGGTGGCTGCCGAGAAGTTGCCCCAACGCTCCGTTCACTCTATTTCCCGCATTCACTCTTCGCTCTATATCAGTGGTGTACCTTCCATCTCGGCTAAATCCATATCCAAGATATACAAATTCCACCACTTGCTCTAGTATATCATTACCTATTGTTACTCTTACATCTGTTCTGGCTTCGTCTCTTTCAAAGACCATTATTTTGGTTTTGCTCACATTCACGCGTAGACCCCTTTTCTTACAATCTTCTGCCATTGTGTCGACTAGGGTCTGCAGGTCAGTCGCTGACTGTGCCAGCAGGACTGCATCATCTGCATAGAGCATTAAGTCGCCCATCTGGACTCCCACATTCATATCGTTCAACCTTTGGAGACATTTATCCAGATATATGATAAACAGCCTGGCTGACAGAACGCACCCCGGCTTATCGCCGATATTGACGTCAAACCAAGGCGACATTCCATCATCCAGCCGCACACAGGTTCTACAGCCCATGTAACTGGACTGCACAGCCTGTAGCAGTTTACCGTTAATACCATACTCCGGTAAACTGTCCCAAAGTTCCTTTCGTACAACCGTGTCAAATGCTCTCTCCAGATCCACAAAACTGCAGAAAACCCTCTGACCTAGAGCCAGATGCTTCTCCACAATGTTGCGCAGAGGGAACACTTGATCCATGCATCCCCTTCCACTCCTGAAACCTCCTTGTGTCTCACACAGTAAACCATCGGACACCATCCTCATTCTCCTTTCAATAATTTTACCATACACTTTTGCTGCCAAACTGGTCAAGCTTATGGCTCTGTAATTTGCGCAGTCATAACGTGAACCCTTGTTTTTAAACAAAGGCGCGATGACTGCGCTATTCCAGTCCCCGGGAACCATTCCCGAGCTCCAACATAAATTGAGGAGCAACAGGAACGCCTCCCAGACACAGGAGTCACCAAGCTTGATCATCTCGGCAGACACCATATCAATGCCCGCTGCCTTACCATTTTTCAAACTTCTTATCGCCCATTCAACTTCATCCATACTCATGCCATCAATTGTATAATTTACGGAAAAGAAACGCACCACATTTACAGGCACCTGAGTCACTTCAACTTTTTGTAAAGGCCGCTGCTTAATTAAAGGCGATTTATTGGGCGTGGTGATCACCGTCGGCAATGACTTTGACAGCTGTGTAGAATTACTCAATTGACTTGCCAGACCACCAGAATGATTCACAACAATCTTAGTTGATTGTGCTGGTTTTGGCGATTGGACAGCATTTGGTTGAGTTTTGGCATTTGACTTTACAATATTCGATTTGACTTGGCCAATAACTCCAGTCTGTTTTACAGACTGTACTACAGTCTTCGCTTGAGCAGTAGTCGTCTTCGGCGGCTGTACCACTGTACTCTTTTGCTGTTGTATTACTATTGGTTGTTTTGCTTGTACGTTAGACTGCCTTACCGATTGTGCTAATATATTAGCTTGTTTTGCCGATTGAGACATTAATACGGCAGGTTTAGTTTTGGCCCCAGTTTGTTTCGGTTGCATGGGTGTTTTAGGTTTCGGTGGGATTGTCGCGACGAGTTTGCCTTTCTGTTTCGCTGGTATTGTAACTTGTTTCACTTGTGATGCTTGTGTGGCCTGCATTAGCAGTTGTGCTGAGGATAGATGTGGCATTGAAGATGATATGCTGCTGTCGTCAACATCCACGTCACTATCTGATCCATTATCAATTACTTCTTCAACACTGGCGACTTCTAAATCCAACTGAAAAAGTCCGTATAAATTAAAAAATAGAAAACTGTTTAAAAGAAAAGTGTTCATGAATGTATTCGTCTATTATCGCCCATTTGTCTTTCAAGCGATTATGAAATCTATCTTATCTCAACTTAGGAAGAGATATGTCTAAAAGTGTATGTTAAGAAACAGAGAAATCTATATTCAAGTTTCCAAAATTTCAATAAAGTAAGAATTGTCTCCAATACTTTACATTTATATATTTTTAAGTTCCCCTTGTGGCGACGGGATAAGAATGCAATTGTCGCAATCCCTTAGTTTGCCATAGGAGTCGTAAAGATCAGCTAAGGATTCACCAGGAGAGCGGGCAGCTGCTTACTGGGAAACGTGTGTTATACATTCTTGCTCACTGCGATCGCCCACCCGCTTGCCAAGCGTGGCGATTGCGGCACTATTACCTCATATGTGCAAAGTAGGAGGGAGACCTACTTCCAGTAGTGGAGAGCAACGGCTGAATGATAATATGATGATATTTTTATATAAACATAACCCATTTTTTACTGCACTAACAACGGACTTGCAACGTTTTTTTTTTCAGGTCATGTCACCCAGAGGTACATCGTAATATACTCAACAAATGCAATAATTATTCAAACTAACCTATTTGTTGATTGAATTTGTAAAATAGAACATTACTCACGGCATGAGGTGGAGTGTGATGTGGCATTTCCTTGGTGCTGACGCTGTAAGTAGATGTCTTAACGAGGGCAGGCGGAGGTATTGACGTCGAAGGGGCAGGTAATGCGGGCACTGATATAGAAGTTGATTTGCGGCCTCGACCTGACGCGATCTTTAGCCAATCCTCTTCGCTCCTATTCGCATTATAATTGCAAACAATTATATCTACACTTTAAAGTACGTATACTATGACTGCATAGATGCTTCTTAGTCTAAGCAGCCAGCTCTTTGCCGCAAGTATCATGGGTTTGATCGCCATATATGACACCTCTTTGTGCGAACTACAAAGGAATTTTTTGAGTCTGGGCTTTACATGTGTCCATTAATTGTATGTATTTAAAGTACCCCGTGACCCAAGGATTTATAGCTTAATGTTGTTTGCTATTTTTTAAAAATAGGACTAATTCTTGTAAAGAGAACCTTGGGTGGGACTATAACATTCTCCATCAAGCAATCAGATAACTACCTGTTAGTAGTATGAAGTCCAGAATTCAGTCCGCCGGATAAATACATTGTTGAATGGACCAAACGTGTGTGGCATACTTCTGCTACGGACTTTGGCCTAGCCGCACCTTGCTTGCCGTTCAAAGATTAAACTATCTCGAAAGCGGGATCATGCGATAATCACCATAGTAATGTTGAGCAGGTTGGCGATCACAATTGGTACAGCTTGCTGCCGATTTTCTTTATGATACGATGACAAGATTTTTATAAGTGCTTCGTAAAAATAAAGACCGATATTACGATATCTATTTGACTTAGCAACGACATCAAACTATCAGTAGATCATAAAAGCCGATTACGAAGCGAAAAATGATGTCACAAGCGGGATTCGAACCCGCGCCTATTGGGATTTCGGCCCAATCGTGCTGCCACTACACCACCGTGACTTATTGTAGGACATGCAAATTTCGCTTCGTATCATATTTACGTCTTAAGGTGACGGTATGCCATCTACCTGACAATGTTTACACATTGTTATAGGCTTAACACTTCAAACTTTGCAGTTAGAATTATATTAAACGATGACACAACCTTGTTATTTAAATTACTGAAATTTAGAATTTAATATGCTTAATTATTTATAAAACCCATTACAAATACAATTCTAACTGCAAAGTTTGAAGTTTTAAGCCTATAACAATGTGTAAACATTGTCAGGTAGATGGCGTACCGTCACCTTAAGACGTAAATATGATACGAAGCGAAATTTGCATGTCCTACAATAAGTCACGGTGGTGTAGTGGCAGCACGATTGGACCGGAATCCCAATAGGCGCGGTTTCGAATCCCGCTTGTGACATCATTTTTCGCTTCGTAATCGGGTTTTATAAATAATTAAGCATATTAAATGCTAATTTCAGTAATTTAAATATCAGTAGATCATTTCATGGATTAAATCTTAAATTTTATGTTTTCCTCCTTTCTGTTTTTTAAAGTCAATTGACAATTTTTGTATTCTTAACCCATTATTCGTGACCATGACCATACGAGAAGAGCCGCTCATATACACAACCCTTAAATTTATCTCTTATATTTAAGTAATTACATACCTGTGCCTGTGCAAATACGTCCAAACTGCAGTTCTTTGATCATATTTGACGACAGGATCGCGTTTAGCGGACAGTAATCTATCTAACACCGAAGATACTGCACTTAACAATGTTTGATCACTACACGGTGCTATCCACTGTGACATTCTGTAATAAAATTTATAAATTCAAAATATATATAGGTACTTATAAAATTTAGTTTAAGAGAAAATAAATTTTTAATCTAACGAAAAGCACATTCGTATAAACACATTCCCATTTGGCGACGAGATAAGAATATAATTATCATCACCCTTTACTTGGCCGTAGGAGTCGTAAAATCAACTAAGAGTGTCACCAGGAGAGTGGGAGCAGCTCTCTACTGAGAAACATAACACTTTTGATTGTGTAGGAGGAGGCCTACGTCCAGCGGTGGAAGGCAAAAGCACGAATGTATCAACTCATACAATATAAAATTAACATTACATTGATTCGTCTTAATCCTAATTATTTTTAAATATTTTAAATTCCTAATACAGTAGAATCTGGATTATGCGGACACCGGTTATCCGAACATTTGATTATTCACTCATATGTCCCCCATTTATCCATTTTCGATCTAGTGGTTATTTCAGATCCACAATATTTTTTTCTTTAATTACATTATAAAATAAAATCAGTTTATATTACATTATTTTTTAATTTTTTAAATGAAATCTATTGTGTGGATTTTCGGTTATTCGGGCTACTCTTAGTTTAAATTGAGTCGTAAAATCAGCATTCAACTTTACTTAAGTATTTCGGTACTCTTTTCTTTGGGACTAATCCCACCACACATTCCCACCACTGTAACTCCTGTAAGCCAGGATCCACAATGATCTCCATATAAGACACCGAGGTTTGACCCTCGGGAAGTCCCGGGAAACGCTTTTAACTGTCTTGGAACCCGCGACAAATTTAATTAGAAAAGAAAAACAGGAGGAGTTGAAAAAATTTCACTTCCCTCCTATGCAAAGCGGGAGACATGAAGCAAAAATTGGCTAATAGGTCAATAGAAAAGAGGATGTACTGACACGTGAAGCGCAGCAGTACAGCACCACGGATATGACAACGCTTATAGGGCCTATATGTGAGCCTTAACATTGATTGCAACAGTAGGTATGGCAGAAGCGCCTGAACGCACGGAAATTTTCTCGAGTTGATACAAGGTCTGTATAATATACTACCCCAGACGTGATTTTGAGACTGTCTAACATGAGATCGCGCTCGTTACGCCAAAGACTACACTCCCAGAGGATGTGGTGAGCTGTTTGCTCAAACTCGCAATTAGATGTAGAACATTGACAAAATGGTGAAGCTACAAGTTTAAAATAAAATAATTTACCTCTAAAATTCCCATGACCAGTGAGGAATTGTGCTACAAAGTGGTCAATTTCCAACCATATTTTCTCTAAACGCTCTCGAATAGATAGAAAGAAAAGATATAAATGACGACCCTTAGTTGATGAGTCCCACCTTTCCTGCCATTCGGTCAGGAGCTTTTCGTACACGACGGATTACGGTGCATAAAGTCTGGTAATTTTAATACGATCGCGTGGTAGAAGAAAATCGGTGCTCATGTTTTCCCTGGTAGAATAATACATTGACGCGCGCCTTTGTATCTCCAAGTCGACCGGAAGTAAACCTGCAAGCACTGGCAAGGCTTCGGTACTAACTGTCCTGTATGCCTTACATAAGAATATTAGTGCTAATCGTTGACTTTGAAGTAGTTTACGACGTGCTGCGCCTATCGTAGTTCTGTCAGCCCAGGCTGGCGCGCCATAACATATACACCCCAGATATGTGGCTGTATATATGATTTTCAGCGTATTAAAACGTAGGCCCCACGTGGACGTGGAGATTCTAGTAAGTGCGTAAAAATTCCGTTTCGCCTTTTCACCTACAGTCTTAATATGTTCAATGAACGAGAAGTTTTTTTCTAATACCAAGCCAAGGTAACACACCGATTCTTTCTTTTTAACTGTCGCGTTATTAAATAGTGTTAGATTGTACGAGTAGGAGCCCGTCGTCAGCGTAACCGATCAATGAGTAATTTTGTGGTAGAGGTAGCTCAAGAAAGTCATCAAACCCTAAATTCCATAGATATGGGCTTAATACGGATCCCTGCGGGCAGCCCATCGTCAGAGATTTAAACACAGCATGGTGACCGAGTCTCAATGTGGTTGAACCTTGTAAAAAGTATGACTGTATGAGTTGGTAGATGTTTCTGAAGCATCCACGAGCCTTTAGTTTAAGTAGTAACATCGGCCACCAGGCGTTGTCAGAAGCAATTTCGGTACTTTAGATAACATTTCAGTCGTATAATGTGCCCAAGCGATTATATACAATTTTAATTAGGTATATGATAATAATAATTTATTTACGTCTCACAAAGAAAGTTGTTACAAATTATATACAAATAATTGAACAAATGTCGTTCGAAGTCCTTGTGAGAGTCTGGAGTCTATACTAGGTCAAGACCAGTACTACAGAACTCCAGGCTCTCTCCCTTTTATAAATTTGGGTACATTGGCATTATTTTAAGTTATTACAATTGTGAAAGGTAAACAATCATATAAAAAGAAAAAATTAAATTATGATTAAAGTTAACAAATTGTGTGTGCGTATGTGTGTGTGTGCAGGAGTGCATGTGTTGGTGCGTGTGTGTGGGTGCGTGTGTGCGTATGCGTGTGTGTTCGTGTGTGTCTGTGTGTGTGTGTGTGTGTGTGCGTATACGTGTTCGTGTGTGTGTGTGTGTGTATGTGTGTGTGTGTGTGTGTGTATGCGTGTGTATGTGTGTGTGTATGTGTGTGTGTATGTGTGTGTGTGCGCGTGCGTGTGTGTGCATACGTGCGTGTATGTGATAGAGAGAGTGTCTGTGTGTATGTACATACTTGTGTTTATCTTAAAATTGTTCAAGTCTTCCGTTTCATCATAAGATAATGTTAGTAACCATTTCATTGTTTTAAGTTTGACATTTAGAGTAGTTTCAGAATATAAAGATAATAATATATTGATTTTATTATATAAATAGGGACCTAGAAAACTGTAAAATCTTTGAGCATGAGAAGTGCGAAAGCTACGGGTTGATTTGCAGACATTACAAGATTTACGTTTTATATGGTGACCAAACAATTGACTTAATTTTAAATAGAATAATGCATATTAAAATTGGAATAATAGGCGGTCTCTTAACATTACAAGTTTTTCCCGCACAGAGTCGTTACCGTGATGTATGCGTCGCGAGCTTAATGTAATTTAGTTAAATACGGTAATAACTACGACTAATTATCATAATTTTTAATATACGTTAATATCTATGTATTATAAAGAAGTTAACAAAAATATCAACAAACGAAATAAAACTAGTGTTTTTTTTTTCAATTAAAAGTAGATAACAATCCTTGATACTTAGCATAGCTTATGTCAAATACAATTTAATATATCGGATCGTTTAGTACATTATAACTACAGAGCTATAAATATTAAATACAGTATAAAGCATAAATATATCCGATAGATCATGCCATCTAAAAATCACAAGTTAATAAAGTGAACGAAACTTACTACGCATAGTCACCACGGCGGATGGATTGGTAAGTTAATAGGAAGGGATTTTTAATAGATATGGATTAAAACTTTGCGTGAGGTTATTTATTTTCCAATTCGCAAGTGAGTATTCTAGTGTTGTTGTTTACCTGATTAGTGTAAGGACGTGGTGTCTGGTGCCCTCGCCGTTAGGCAGACGTGCAAGCGCGTCCCGAATGAGAGCGGGCAGCGCGGCATGACGAGGCCGGGAGGCCAACAACACTGCTCCACCCCCGCCCGTACCCCTCGCCACTGGACCCACCACCGCGCGATACCTGCAAAAATTAGTTTTTTTATTAATTGTACGTTTATGTATGATATATGTACTTCGTTTCGCTTCATAACACGCCTATACTAACGTATTAAGGAGAAAGTACGTTAATACTGTGACTTGCCAAGTTAATGGAAAGTTGGGGAAATTATGATGTATTTATTTCAAAATCAGGATGGCGGAATCATATCATAATTTATGACAGCTTGCTTTCTTCTTCTGAGCTATTTAATGTACCATTGGCATGAATATCTTTTATGATGAGAAGGAATTTCGTCCACTATCACATACCTAGACACTATGTTACCCAGACGCGTTGATATAGAATTTTATTTCAAGCCTTGTTTTTACTTATTATTTCATCTACGTCTACGTCTTTTAGTCGTCTAAATGACACCATAAGAAAAATGGGGTTGACACTATTTATGAACCTGTTATTTTTCCTTGGCAATTTATGTTCTAACTGTACCGCCCCAGCTGTCTAGGGTGACAATAAGCCATCATGAGGCCCCATAGCATACCCTACCACCTCTTGCCACTTTTTGTGCGAACCACTGATAATATCGTTAATATTTGTCATCAGGGGCGTGGCCCAGCATGTTTCTGTATCGGTTACCTATGCGTTTTATCTATCAAACCATCATCCAGAAAGTCCACTGTTCGACATGGACCTCCCAAATGGAAGCCACTGCCATAATCGCCACACTTGGCTGGCGTATTAACGATTCAAGTCGGTGTTATAACTGCTCCGATGAGTGCTATGAGCTATTCTCCGATGAGTAAAACCGGCTGGGATCCCCCAGCCGGTTTTACTAACTTCCTTGACAGAGTAAGGAGGTAGTGCCAATTGTTAACCTGTCACAACGCGGGTATTAGGGTGAATAGTACTACCACCGAAGACAAAGATCGGGTACCGGTGGCCCGCTCGCACGGCGAAGAGAAGTGTTTGCAGGGTGGGTCTATGGGGTTGCGCGCCGCCTCTTCCTTCGCCCCGGACCGATTTGGCGGGGCGCGATCACGTCTATAGCCCACCGCAAAAAAAAACAAAAACAAAAGTTGTATATCACTTCAAAGTCGAATATGTTACGCACCCGTGCTGAATGTACGTAAATGGTTTAGCGGCAGCTGCAAATCTTCGCCGTTCTTGAGCTCGAAACTCAACCAATTCCATGTCAGTGGGCGCCCGAACAGACCATGAAGTAGGATATCTGTAACACATGGTAAAATTATAGATTGATATAAATAATGTATTCCGTTTTTTTTTATAGTCTCATGATTTTACTTCCAAATAGGGTAGGCAATGGTTACCTCATTACCTGCTATGTGTATGTAATTCTACGTATCATTTAAATTTAGTTTCATGTACCTAATGGTCCCATTAGGTACCAGTTTATTGTTACCTAAGGGACACAGTCACCAGTTCCATGTTATTATAAGAGAATTTCATGATCATATTCTTTTGACGCGTATTTTGTCGCGTTTAAAGGCAAAACACGTGTCAAATCTATATTTAATGTTCTACGGAAAATTACTAAACTTTTAAAGACTGGCTAATCACATTAAGTGCAAACTTTCCTTATATTTTTTTCTTTTTAAAGACATCTCTGCGCTAAGTAAATAAACCTTGTATTACGGGGGACTTTACAAGCATATAATTAACGCAGACAAATTACATCCAGACTCATAACAACAGTTTGTAGATCGCACAAGATATTGTATTTCGTAGGAATCGAACCCATGGCACTGGAATGGAAGGTCAGTATCTTAACCACAAGGCCAACTGTGTAGTCAAATTATACATAGCCCCTTCCACCTCCATTCTCGCCTTCTTCAAATTTACAATACATACATACATATCATCACGCCATATCCCTTGCAGGGTAGGCAGAGAGAACAGAGTGCCAGAGAACTCTATCTCTGCATACTTCACTCGCTTCCTCAACATTCATAATTCTCTTCATACACGCTCGCCGGTTTCGGAGACTCTTGACTCCACCTTCCATCAGTACCTGACCGATCTGGTCTAGGTAGGTTAGTCTCGGTCTCCCTCGGTACCTACATCCTTCCACTTTCGCATTGTATATCTTCTTAACCAGACGTTCGTTCGTTCAAATGTACAATATATTGATTAATCATGAGAAAGTGGTGAGGTATGTTTATTATTACCCGACTGCAAAGGAGTGGTATTGTGTTTAACAGTCTATGTATGTATGTATGTATGTTTGTATGTTCCTTTGAAGCACTATATATACCAAACGCCTGGGCCGATTTTTATGATTCGCACGTCAATCGATTCCTCTTAATCCGGTGAGTGTCACTAAAGATATGACGTTATTGAAAATTTAATATGGCGACTACTGGACGCCATATTGTGAAAATTAAAAAAATTAAAGTCAACAAACTATATCGAGTGGGGTATCGTTAAATAGGTATTTAAAAATCATTTTTAGTTTTCTCTCAACATTTTTCGATTTGACTAGCCGTTTAGGATCTATATCGATTTAAAGTTTCGTAACAACCTTTCTCACATATAGGTTTTTTAGACAGTAGAAATTTACGATGAAAAGACGAAAAATTCATATAACTGGATATGGATGGACATATACTGAAGTATCTAGTAGGTATATTGTCCAATATACCATAGGTAGTCCTACCTAAAGTATCTAATGTCTGACGCGGTCGCCCATCTCCAATTTCTAACGATATAGTACTTTACTTCAGTCGAAAAACTATATATAGTTAGGTACTTACCTACTTATTAGTAAATAAGATAACTATAGCTACCTAGGTATTTATAACTAAAAAGTATAAAATAAAAAAAATAATTAAAAAAATCAAAAACCCGACTGCGTAAAAAGTCACCAAAACTACGTACATAATAAAAAAAACTGAAAAGAAAAAAACAAGCACTTAGATGTCCGGTGGTCTAGAATTCCATAATATATTATTGAATAAATACTATTGCAGAAAATGAAATATATTTTAATAATAGAACATGACAACTGAACAGTCGGGATCCTTTATTCGACAGCAAATCTAATTTTTCAATGGATTGATTTGATTAAATTTTGACCCACATTTTTATACAAAATTAATACAAATTCATTGCCAGTACAAAAAGAGAATGATTCTATATATAAAATCTATGTTGTGATTTGTTATTATTAAAGTATTTCATTTATGATAATTATTATATATATTATTATACAAGGTGGAGACGACCATACGACAATAATTTTAATGTAGTGTATCTGATGACTTGCCCAGCCGGTATACAAACTTTGAATATAATATGTCGTATAGTTTAGCTACAGCACATTATTTTGTATTATTAACATTTACCCCACTCTGTATAAAAAATTAAAATTATTTGCCTATCACTACGAGATCAATGACCTCCCGGGCTGCATTGGTATCAATTAATATGAAGGTAGTACCTACATATCGCCATGTTTACCACTTAAGTCTTCGCCAAACGCAATACAAATCAATGCATATTATACCTTATTCCGGAGTCTTAAGATCCATATAAACCGTGTCATCAGACTTAAATAAGAAATTATATAATATGTCGTATAGTTTAGCTACAGCACATTATTTTGTATTATTAACATTTACCCCACTCTGTATAAAAAATTAAAATTATTTGCCTATCACTACGAGATCAATGACCTCCCGGGCTGCATTGGTATCAATTAATATGAAGGTAGTACCTACATATCGCCATGTTTACCCCTTAAGTCTTCGCCAAACGCAATACAAATCAATGCATATTATACCTTATTCCGGAGTCTTAAGATCCATATAAACCGTGTCATCAGACTTAAATAAGAAATTTGAAACTACCTAATGCGGCATAATGAAAGAAGATCTCGGTTTCATCAAGGTCAACTAAATGTGCGAAAGGGACAATTTTTTTTTGTTTCGCTTTATTGTTCAAAAGTATTATACCTAATAGGTCTGTAGGTCAGTGTGGCATCGTGATCCTGTGACGTGAACGTCGCGTCGCATGCGGTATTGACGATTTGCAAATTGTGACTTTCGAAAACCCCGATTTCTTATACAATGTAATGTGGAGTGATGAAAGTACATTTACAAGGAACGGATTATGGAACCGCCAAAATCTCCGGTACTGGAGTCACCAAAATCCACATCTAACACGAGAGAGTTCGCACCAATACAGGTTTGCCGTCAATGTGTGGGCTGGTATACATAGGGATACTATAATTGGACCAATTTTTATTGATGGAAATTTAAATGCGGCAAAGTTTCTAGAATTAATTAACGGGCCTGTTACTGATTATATGGACGACCTTTTTCTAGACGTGCGTAGACAGATGTGGTACCAACTAGACGGTGCGCCTGCACATTCCGTGGTTGCTGCCAGAGAGTGTTTGTCTGGAATTTTCGGACATCAGTGGATTGGTCGGTATGGGCCAACACGGTGGCCAGCGCGGTCACCATATCTCACACCATTGGACTTTTTCTTGTGGGGTTATGTGAAAGATGATGTTTATTTAACAGACGTTGATAATGTGGAGGACTTAAAAAATAGAATTGTACGATCTTTCGACAAGTTAAAATACATCGCCGTCAATGGCGACCTGTTAACAAGAGTTCGGAATAATATTTTAAGACGATATAATTTGTGCGTTCGGGTCCATGGCGCACATATCGAAAATTTAAAAGTTTAAGGACCAAGTGAATTATTAAAGTTATCGTGATTATAAATTTAATAAAATAATCAAGTGAGAATGAATACCGCCCAAAACCTTAGGTGTAGGTATTTTATTTACCTACGTTCCAAAGTCGTAAAATATGACACGACGTCGCTCGCCACTTGCACGCCGTCTACAGGTTAGTGAACTAATATTTACAAACGTGTTCTATTTTGTTTCAATATTTATGATAAAAAGTTTGTTTGAAAAAAATGTTTTTTAAATTTCCATGTGAGCACTTTTTTGATAGTTTCAAAATACTCCTATACACTAGTATTGACGGTGTTTTCATTTATTGTCGTATTGACATCTCCACTCTGTATATACAGGGTGTAAGGGGACCGCTCCCGAAAACAAAGACAGGTAACCCTACTAGTCCTACTTGTAATAATAGACTAGAAAAAAAATCGATTCGGATGAAAAAAAAATTTTCTTTTCACCACGCGAGTTCGTTGAAATCTTGAACATATGATCGTGAGTTTTGAGTAGATTGCGTCTTTTCTCATCTGAGTATAATTACGTATTTTTTATCGAGTTATCGTTACATGGCACTGTCCTAATAAGATGGAATGTGAAAAAAACTTAAAAATATTTGTGAAAAAAAAATTTTTTTTTTACCTGATCGATTTTTTTCTAGCCTATCATTACAAGTAGGACTAGTATGGTCACCTGTCTTTGTTTTCGGGAGCGGTCCACTTCCACCCTGTATACAAACGCGATAGAATCCGTAAAAGTAGTTTTATTTCAAATGTGTAATACTCGCGTAAACATTAGAAGTCATTATACCGACCTACTCTAAGTGTCCTGGTTTCGATTATCATGCAAAATAATATTTTTAATGATCCGCAAACTGTTGTTCTAAGTCTGAGTGTTATATGTGTTTATTAATTGCATGTTTGTAAAGTCACCGCAATACAAGGATTTATTGCCTTCATGTTATATTTTTCAGTTTACCGACGTGAAATTGAGAACTTGAATAAGACTTCAGTGTTACCTGGAGGGAGGCGGCTCGGTTGCAGGTGGCGGCGGTTCAGCTGCACGTAACCACCGATCGCACAATCGACCCAAAATAGCATCGCAATCCCGCCCCGCACCGATCCATTGGTACATCTAGTAAATTTGAATGATTAATTGATGAAAATATTCAATTATTTATAATAAAAAGTTGCACGATTAACTGTGTGGAAACATTTTGAGAATACAAATGTCGCCGCCTCTTAGCTGTGGAAGTTGTAAAATCTGGCTAAGGAACAGAAGAACAACTCCTTGGAAAGTTGGCTGTAGTACTCTGCTAAAAACTCATAACACTGTCTACAAACGATAATATGTCCGCCAACCGTGACGGTTATCACTATATTTTCACTTGGACAGGAAGAGCTATATCCAACAGCAGACGTTGATAGGCCGGCAGATGAATGGATTACCTAATTTCAAAGTGGATCCAAACTACGTATCATGGAGTTCGAATTTGTGTACATAAGGGGTAGCGTGAATCGATATATTACTATATATAATAATAATAAAAGGGTATAAACATAGAAAATTAAAAACAGGATGGATATAGATATAAAACATACCTGAGTTTCAGGCAAATACTGGAGATATGGCACAAAGTCGTCTGGATGCTGTCCTCTTTCACCAGCAAGGAAGTCCAATGCAGAATCTAACTCAGCACACCAGTCATCAGACACTAAAATTAACAGGGTTATTATAAAGACATTCTATAATAGACATAGAAATTTAAGCACGCACACTCCAAACAAAATGAAAATATAATTGAAAAAAATACTAACAATTATACCAAGTATTGAGTGGTGCAATAGGTGATCGCATCACCGCAGCACATCTCGCATGGAGTTGTTTTTTACTTGCTCTATGAGCAGCTCTAGCAGGAAACAGTGCTCGCACCAAAGACAAAAAACATGCATGAGTCGTCTCTGTTAATAATGCGTCTGCTTCCACGCTACTGGTTTCCATATCACACTCTGTAGCTGTCACTTCTTGAACAACTTCTCCTGAATCATTTGCTAGTTCCACTGGTAGAGCCATCATGTCTGGAATATATAGATAAATTAATATTTTAGTGTTGAAATTATTGTGAGTTATTTAGGTAAATTAATATTTTAGTGTTGAAATTATCGTGACTTTAACACTTATTAGACAAATGTATTTTTACGGCAATACCCACACTAGTGCGCGTCGAGGGCTCGCAGACGCAGCTGCGCACTCTCGACATAATCGACTCTAACGCGTGAGTATTGCCGTAAAAATACATTTGTTTAGTAATTAACATTAACATTCCATCATCTGTATAGTGATAGAATAAGGATACAATGTGTAAGACCACCCCTTTTACTCCATGGATGTCATGGATGTCATAAGCCGATAATATCTCTGCTTGAGGAGCAAATCTCAAAATGAAACCTTAAAGCAACTTGTGCCAGCATTGTAAGTAGGTTAATTATACAACTATTATAAATTTCAATAGTTTTATGAATATAAATGGCAAAATCTGCCATGTATATTCGACACGGGCTATGCTGTTATTCCAATAATAAGATGGCCATCTATCCAGTACTCAGCCCAACTAACTTTCCTATATTAAAGTTCCAGTTAAAGTTATTCATTTCATTCAATCATTCATGTCATAACATAGTAATTTGCTATTAAGCATAATTTTTAAAGGATTTCGACCTCGGTTCAGCAGGGTTAGCACATACAAACGGAACGAGAGCTCATTTTTACATTTGAAATAAAACTACTTTTACGGATTCTATCGCGTTTGTATTTGATTTTTAATTGCCCGATGTTTCGAACACTTTACAGTGATCATGGTCACGGGAGGACTAAGGTGTCTTACGTCCAAAAGTCATCGTTATTACAGAAATTTATACCGCTACAGTGTCATTTATTAAAAGTTTGACCCTAACCCTAACTTTAACTGATACTGTAGCGGGTAGATATAAATTTCTGTAATAACGATGACTTTTGAACGTAAGACAACTTAGTCCTCCCGTAACCATGATCACTAAAGTAAAGTACAAAACGTCGGGAAATTAAAAATCAAATACAAACGCGATAAAATCTGTAAAACTAGTTTTATTTATTGTAATACTCGCGTAAAGAACAGAAAGCTCTTTTTTACGTTACAGCTAAGCGTGGTTGTCGCTCTAAGTAGTAAGATAGATAGCCACTAGCACTTTAATATCGCGGAGACTTCTCATTTCGTTTACTCGCTCTTACTAGAACCCATAGACAAAACACTACTACATGTAGACACTAAGGAACTCTAAAATCAGTTTTAGAACTCCAGTAGCAATGGACCTAGGGCCCAAGATAGCGTGACTATTTCGTTCATGCATTCATCGTTATACGGTGCTAGTTTTTGTTAAAACTATTAAAATCAATGGTAATTTTCAACATTATTCAGCATACATAAGCTGTCTTTGTAAATATTTGCCAAAAATGTGCGCTCCCTATATATTAAAATAATTTTAAATTCAAGGCCTTATAGCTTTATAGAACCATTCAAAGATTCGTTTATACGGATGGCTATTTATCGAGCCTAGTTCTCATTGTATATTTGTTTTCCACGATTAAGATGCATCGCACCTTTCATAGTCGTGAAAGGCTTAAGGATGTTAATATTCGAAATTTTATATACCTAAGTCAATAAATTATCCTGTGGTGACGGTATAAGAATATGATTCACCACCCTCTATCTTACCCATGGGTGACCGTAAGATACGACTAAAGGATATAAAACGCATATAACATCTATGCAAGAAAAGTAAAACTTGAAACCAAATCCTATACCAATGACGTCTGACCAACGTGATAGTGTAGGTCAATTTCCCGCCCATTATCGGGTCCAACAGTGAGACATATATCAGCTGAGATGATGATCATGTTGAAATTATTAAATATTGATAAATAAACAACAAAAAAGACCCCTAAAATATGTACTAGTTGCTATTCATACCTCGGAGAGAACATTAAATCATAGGTTTTAAACGCCCTTTCGTAACGCTCCGAGATAATGGCCCTAACGCCGGGATAATGGCTTATCACGAAAAGGTGGGAGAACTCTCCCCATTCCGTCAACGTGCAATAGCTGGGGCCGCACAATTACTTGCTCCTGTACTGGGGAGGTTACACTGAGGTGGTATTTTGAATACCAGCCAAAGGTATTCAAAACACTACAGAGAACTACCCCTCGTTAGTGAAAACAAAAGAAAAATAAAAATTATCTAACTACACAAAATAGAGTATTTTGTATAAACTTACCAATGCCATCCAAATCCTCTAGCTTAATAGGAACTGGTTGATTTACTTTTGAATTTTGTATTTGTATGACATCCATAGGCTCTTGTTTTATAATGCAGTCCATGTTTGAATCATTATAATTTAAACTGAAAATAAACAAAAAGATAAACCATAATATTAGACTTAAAAAATATGATGCATACATAAGATCGAGACCAGTGATATAACAGAATACCTACCTTTTTGTAAAAAAAAAAAAAAATCCAAAGCTTTGAGCATCTACCACTATCTAAACTACAAAATCGCAAAGAGGTTCAGTCCGTCGTCGCCTACCATGCACGAATCCAGACAAAGTCTAGATTGTGAATAACCTTGATAATGTGGGCACATACAGTGGAAATCAGATTCAATATTGGTTACATTTCCTATAGACATGGCTTAAAGACTCAATGAGTTTTAATAAGACTTATCAAAATAATTTGAGGGAAAGTAAATTGGTACAATTAATAATATAATCCCTCATCAATAAAATTATGATCAACATTCTTAACAAAAAGTTATTACATAAAATATAAATACCCATATACACAAGTAACATAAATACCCACTTAGATACGTTATCAGAGTATTTGCCATCCTCCTGTTTAATCTCAATTGTTTCCATTTTTTTGCCTAACCTTGGACTTGTCACAGGATCTACAAATGATGAATTTTCGGAATCAGACTCTTCCTGTTCACACTTGATTTTAATATTTGGTAACAAAGGCTTATTTTCAACAGTATCATATTCTTCTTTCCCTTTCCTAAATGCTCTTTCTTGTTTCGCTTGTTTTTGACTATCTTTCTTTGATCCTCTCTTTAATTTTTGTATAGGTGAACCTGTTTTTGGACCACCAAACATAAGCTTTTTGGCACCATTTAAAACAGAAGCTCTTTGTTTTACATCTTCCAGGGTTATGCCAGTTGTAATGAGTTCTGGATGATTCTGTAATAGCAAACATTTTTATATATAAATAATACTAACAAAACCCTAAATTTTCATAAAAAAAACATTGCCTGCCTCTTCAATATATGGAGTCACTACTCATGTACCTATGACTTTTGTAAACAAAAATAAAAAACCCTTACAAGGCAGAACAAATGGTAACCTACTATTATTTCATCCATCTTATACCTATTGTGCCTTGAAGTTAATTTTACTTACCTGCCCACATGGACAAACGGACATGAGTTAAGAGTACCATCTATTACCACAACATAATTCACTATGGGAGTCTTAAACACTGGTTAAAGAAGAGAAATAGGCTGGGAAAATCATGAGATCAACTGTGATCAGCAATGTGCCCATCAAGACTAATGATTACACTCTATATAGAACTATCATCCATGCATCAGCCTGTAAACATCCACTGTTAGGCCTTCCCACGAGACTGCCACTCATAATGGTCCTGTGTCACCTGCATCCAACAGTTTTCTGCGACCACGATTGCATGTTATGATGTTGTCAGTCTGAATCGTGGCCGCCACTCTAGAACCTTTCTAAACTTTTATAAACCTGTCACTTCACTGCAATTTTGAATATTCTACATAACTTAGATTTTAAAGAACTTTCACATCAAAATAGAATATAACTAAGATAGACTAAAGACTAGACTAAAGACTAGATAGACTAAAGACTATAGTGAACGAACGTCTGGTTAAGAAGATAGACAATGCGAAAGTGGAAGGATGTAGGTACCGGGGTAGACCGAGACTAACCTACCTAGACCAGATTGGTCATGTACTGAAGGAAGGTGGAGTCAAGAGTCTCCGAAACCGACGAGCGTGTATGAAGAGAATTATGAATGTTGAGGAAGCGAGTGAAGTATGCAAGGATAGAATTCTCTGGCACTCTGTTCTCTCTGCCTACCCTGCAAGGGACATGGCGTGATGGTATGTATGTATGTACTATGCAGATCTTCAGAAACAATCCACTTCAAAATTTTAGGTTTAGATAGGTTTAGATTTATATCTATAATAGAAACACACACCAATGATATGCATTGCAATTGTTAGTTAATTTCATTACAACACTAACATAACATTATGTCTTAAAAACAAATACTATTTAGCTCTAATGGTGAAGTTTTAGTGTTCTCTAATTTAAATAGAAATTTAATAAAATACATTTACATTTCAAAATATGAATTTGTTATTTAACTCTAATTAATTATTATAGTAGAACGTCTAATCTGTGAAAAGCCATGAATAGGTAACAGCTCTAGATCTTAATTTATATGAGTTGTCTCTATTCACTATGTCACAGAACCACAAATTTAATAAAAACAAATGAAATAATATTTTGATGGAATCGCCATAGCCATATAATAGAGTTTATTTGAATATAGAATTAAGTTAAATACAAAATCAGTTGTTATATAAATCAATGTTCAACATACTTAAAATACTAATTAATATCTTTATCCCATTTACTTGGAATCAATGCAATATGTGCTTAATAATAATATAACATGCAATGTTAATCTCTATTATAGTCTTATTAGTGACATACTCCATAAACAGAAGCAAATATGCAGTAACAATAAATTACACATAAAAATACCTCTCTATACTGTCTCCTCGTTCTATGAGATGATAACACATTTTTTAAACATTCCATTGATGTAAGACTAGTATGATCTGACCCTCCTAAAGTACCAGACACATTTCCATCAACATTCTGAAAATAAACAAACTTTCACAACAATTCGATACATAAATATTATGTTATTGATATCCTATGAAAACATTACCTGTCCTGAGGTTAATTGTTTTCTTTTCCTTACTGACTGTTCTGGGGGCCCTTCAGGGTAATTCTCATCTTCAGATTCATCACCTCCGACTTCACTTCTAATTGCTGCCAGTTCCTCAAAATATCTCAACTTGGCTCTTAGATACAGTGGTTTATAATTATACTTAGATGAAGGTTTTTGTGGCAATAATGGCACACGAGGAACAAGGCCTGGTGGGGCTGCCTTAGCAGCTGCTAATAAACGCTCACGAGATATCAATACTTCAGGTAATAACTTGGCATAGTATGACTTTATCTAAAAAATCGGTGATAGAAATTCAAATTAAAAGGACAGACACATTTTCTTTTTCAAAGCAATACATTTCTCGTTTCTATAAAATTAACTTTGTTGGCATAAGCCATAAGAATAAGACTAATAGTTAAAATATGTATTACAAATTTAACTTCATTTAATATATTTATAATAATCCAATAGTTACCTTATGCTTTTGCTGTTTAGCTCTAGCTTTCATTAAGAACTTTCTCATTTTGGCTATATCTGGCCTATAGTTACCCTGTCTTAAATTGCTATAAAAGTCATCCAAAGGGGAGGTAAAATGAAAGGGTTCATGATTGAAAAGCATTTTTATAGTTTTCTCCTTCTCTTCATCTTGATTTTCAGTAAATTTAGGCAAGTAATTATTAAGTTCTTCCTTATGTTTATCATCCAAAGCATCCCAAGTTTTCATGGAGAAGAACTCCTTAAACACCAAATAATCCTCGCAGAGTTCTTGAGGTAACTCAAATGACTGGCCTAGAATACGCACCGGTTCCATGATCTCATCGTCACCTTCCGAACTACCGCTAGATGTTTCTGAGGAACTACTGCTCTCCCCACTGTAACTATGTTCACTTTCCATTTTTTCTTCCATTGCGTACCGTTGGAATTGGAAGCAAAGGTACTCTTGATGAAATAACTACGCTTTTCACTATACACAGTAATGATTCGACACCCACTTCATTGAATTTTTACTTTGTTTTGATAGTGTTGTTTACGAAAAACCTAAGGAATGGTATAACAATCTCGAACAAAAAGCCATGAAGGCTTTTTAAATAGCCGTCAAGTCTTGTCTAAAATAAGATAGAACGCGCACGCCAAACCACGGCGTTTCATATATACTATGCGCCAGATCGGAACATTACGATGAGAAAATAACTTGACAATCCAGAGCTGCGACATTTTGCCCGCAAAATAGAATTAAAAGTAAAAAGTTGTTGTCTATTATTTAAATTTAAACATTGCCTATGAAAATAAGTGATATAGGTAGCATTCCTTAAATGATTTAACCCTTTAAGTAACTTTTTACATTTATCGAAGTAAAAGTTACTTAATTTTAGACGATAAATAACGTTTAAAATTAATTTATGTATCGCAATAATTACAAATGTATCACATTATATGCAACTTAATATATTTCGTATTACCTTAAGTTTTAATACAAAAAAAAAGTTCTCTATTGTTATTCAGTATTTCATTCCATTAGCCTATTGGCAGCCTTTGTTGGGCATATCCTCCCCAAAGAAGTAATACCAAAATGGCCATGATTGTCAGGGGTAGGAGTGCACGATATATATCGATATTTCATAAAATATCGATATATGAATACGATATATCGCTTCTACCCGATATTATCGAATAATTTAGTATCGATATATACAATCGATACATTTCATCTGATATACCAAATATCGTAAAAAATTATAACAAATATGTTTGAGTAAAATAACTAAAGTAAAAATAAAATGTAACCCCCGAGTCATTATTATTTAATGACTAGCCTTAGCAATAACGAACATTTCGTTACTACTCTACATAGTACATGTATAACCGTAACCTACATTGTATATTCATCTCAACAGCCAAAAAGCGAACTCTGTCAAATATTTAATATTATAGATTAGCTAAATACAAAAAAATACATGTTTTACCATATATTGAAGATATCTATACATTTCTACGATATATCGCATAGTATCGATAGAACACCACGATGTATTATATCGAAAAAAGTATCGATATTTTTTTTTGTATGAACATCCCTAGTCAGGGGTCTTATTGTAAACCACGAAGTATAGATACAAGGAGTCCGAACGGTATAGGCTTATCCATAGTCGCCATAGTATTCAAGGACACAATAATAAACCCAGATCTTAGTTCTCTTTTCTGCCACTGGCTACGGTAGAGCTTAGGAGTACCAATGCTGTAATTATTATTATACGTAAACACGCGTTGGCTCGCGAATGTTGAATTTAATTAATTTAAATACAAAATTCCAGAGCTAGGAGTCCGAATGGTATGGGCTTATCCATAGTATTCATGGACACAATAATAAATCCAGATCTTAGTTCCCTTTTCTGCCATTGGCTACGTTAGAGTTTACGAGTATCGATGCTATTGTTATTGAAAAGTGATGCGTTCTACCGGCAAAATGTCTATTCCCTAAATTGAGACCATTCTCTCCTCCTCCTCTCTCAGTCAGACTCCTTGTATCTATACTTCGTGTTGTAAACAAAGAACTAACTAAGCACACACTAATCAAAGACTTAAACAATAAGCACTTGAGAACTATTTCATATTTTTAGAAATGGATGAGGTCAGGGGTGGATTACAAACTTATGGAGCTACTATCACTTAAAGAGCTCTTTATTTAATTATTAAACTAGTAGCTATTTTGCTAATAAATTGTTTAAATGTATAATGTAAGTAGAGAAAAAAAGACAATAAAATCTTATTTTTTTACTTATTATAGCTTTGTGTTTGTATATACAAACAGCCTCTATACATCACCATTTATTTACTTCATTAACATCAAAACATGATGCCAAGGAAAATGGAGGCAAAATTTATTTAGGAAAATATTATGTCTGCTCATTCATATCTCTTAGAAGTACAAATATATCCAATATTTCAGAATATCACATTTTTAAATCGCCCGCTTCATGTTCAATGTTTCTCTATGTTCAACTTTGTCGCAACACTATACCTTCTAGTTCTTGATTTTAGTACTTATCTCTACACTGCATCCTCGTGCCCACTCCATTTCAAGCAAAAATACACTTGAGCTTATGAGATTTGGCACTTATAGCTAGGTTAATAAGAAGCACAATGAAATAATTTCTATTATATATGACTTTTATTACCAATTAATCTAAAATTTAAAAGCAATGAATACTATTAAAATAAGTATTTTACAAAATAAATAATTGAGTTATTGAAAAGCTTACATGAAAAGAAATGTTATGCTTAAAAACCAAAAACAAGCAACGGAGCGGAGGTGGTATCCAAAGATTTGACTTTTTGACGTAAATTATTCGTGTAGTAAATATGGCTGACGAACTCAATGTTGACAGTCTAATTCACAGACTTTTAGAAGGTAAAGTTACATTTATTGTATTTTCTAATATGTAGTTAGATTCTCTAATTGTATAGGTTACGCATTAACATAACTGATCTGCTCTCAGTGTGCTCTTGTTGCGTAATTATCATCGAGTATGTAGGTACAGAAACGTCAAGTTCATAAATAAATCGATTATATCCCCATTTCTTATCTGATTTTGCATTTGATGTTAGATCTCTAGATGACTGGCATATTATTTTAATCCTAGAAATAATACATACTTTGTAAATAGGTAGTCAATTTTTTATAGATCTTTACACTATGTACTAACAATGATGTCAGATTCCATGGCATGGAATAGTTCTATGGGCCTATTGTTGAGCTTTTATTCGCTTTCTGTATCACTTTATATGATTTAAACATGTTTATTTCACTTTATTATGCTGCTTTTTGGTGGGTAACTGCAGTATACAGACTGCAACAGGAAACAGCAAGGAGAAAAGGGAAATTGAAAGACATCTTTTCAGGAGAATGTATGGTTATGTCCAGAATTCTTGCCAAAGTATTAAGCTAGTTTCTTTATTTTCTTCCTTTAGTAACCTAACCTATCCTGCCATTTTTATTTCCATATTGAAGTGTTTATTTACATGTTTTCTTTTATTATTCTTCATAGGTACTATAAATAGCCCAGTTTATACAAAAAACCTAATGGTATTAGAAGAATGTGATAAAGATATTCATTGGAGATCTTTATAACATTTTTAGTGATAAAAGTACTACTGAAAACTCTTAAATCATTCATAACAATTAAGACCTATAGGAATCTTATAATTTGTTACTAGATTCTTCTGGGCTTAAGTTATTAAAATTTACTCCACAATTTTGGTGACATTGCATTATTCTTGTGTAATATTTAAAATTTCTGATTTAGAATTATATATTTTAAATTTTTCTTCTGATATTTTAATATATACCTACATATAATTTATAAGCATGCATTTTTTAATAGATTTGTTTTATACAATATTGTTGATTTCATTTCATGTTGTTCAACATTAATTGTATTTTCATGATGGAGCATGTATAGATTTTGTGTTTATGTGCTTATCTATGGACAAAGAAATGTGTGTATTGTACAGTGTTGATGTATCTTACAGTTATCTCAGTTGATTGTAATATTACTCACTCATGCATCTAATATCGCTTGCAGGTGTTATCGCGTGAATTCAGAACATGAACCTTTGAAATATATCTTTGTTTGTGTTGCAATAATACTGCCATTATATTTTGTTGACTATATATTGTATTTGCTTGTATCATGTTTATTCAGCAGCATTATATAATTATTAGTATGATTACAACAGTAGTAATATTAATTGATAATTAAAATGACTTTGGCACAGTTCGAGGATGCAGGCCCGGCAAGACAGTGCAAATGTCAGAGTCAGAAGTGCGCGGTCTCTGTACCAAGTCCAGAGAGATATTCCTGCAACAGCCAATACTACTGGAGTTGGAGGCTCCACTCAAAATTTGTGGTAAGCTATTATAATATTTACATCTTTTATCTAATTTAAAATGAATACCTAATTAAAAATTAGTATTAACATTAATATGAATGTATATCGTTCAGGTTTGTTAACCTTCAAGAAAAAATTGTATTTGGTCTTGAAATTTTTACATACATACATACATAGCCTCACGCCTGTTTCCCAGAGGGGTAGGTAGAGACTACGGATTGCCACAAATCACGATCCTGGCATACTTCCATCGCTTCATTCACACTCATAATAGTCTTCATGCATGCTCTATGATTACACATACTCTTAATAAGACCTCTTGTCAACACATCTCCAACTTGGTGCAGAAAAGTATGACGTGGTCTTCCCCTTGTATTCGTCCCATTCACGCATGCTTTATATATTTGCTTTGTCAACCTCTCGTGA
Source organism: Lymantria monacha (assembly GCA_905163515.2). Lineage (NCBI taxonomy): Eukaryota > Metazoa > Arthropoda > Insecta > Lepidoptera > Erebidae > Lymantria > Lymantria monacha. Next base: position 16,303,363 of record LR991094.1, on the reverse strand, counting down.
CTCATTCTTTCTAAATGTCCAAACCACCTCAGCAGACTCTTTTTGATCTTTGTCACTACTTCATTCACACCACAGCGCTCTCTTATAACACTATTCCTAATTTTATTTCATACTAAAACTTTATTTATTTTAAATGAAGTATTCATGTGTAGTGATAGGTTGAGAATATGTTATAAAACCATCACTTACTTTCCTATGTACTAAAAACTGGATGAGAGATCACAAAGATAATAGCCAACAGCTGTCTTTTGAAAAATTTATAACTCAGTTGATTGTCAAAAGTGGCAATTATCTTTATCCCCATGGTCCATCAGTAGATTCTAATATTATCGACCTAATGAATAATCCCATGATGCATGAGGATTTATTCTATTTATTAATATACTGATAAAGGCTTTAGGGGTAAGGGAAGATTGAAGAAAAGGTGGATGGACTGTGTGACATGGATAGACAAGGAGTGACCACAGAGATGACACCTGATAGGGTTGTATGGAAGGAGAAGACATGTTGCATCTACCCCAAATAAATTGGGTTGAGAGCAAGTGGATGATACTGAAGAAATGAAACTTGATTTCAAAAAATCCCTACGTCTTACTCTAAAAACGAGAAATAAAATATACCTAATAATCAGTTTTATTGGAATCAGTTGATTTTGTGTGGCAATGGAGTAAGAATAAAATCACCCCCCTATATGTTACCTTTGGGTGTTGTATAAGACGACTAAGGGATATAATATGAATATAACAGTAGCTGCTATATTCATATTATATCCCTTAGTTATGTTGGCAAAGGAAGGAAAACTGGAAATAAAATTCTATACCAACCTGTCTGACCAGCATGATATTGTAGGCCAATTTGCCTCTTGCTTTAGAGAGATTCGGATCTCACTGATCTCAGAGTATATGAGATGATGATCAGTTTGATTTGTTTCACTCTTTTAGGCACTCATTTATTTATTTTGTTTAGAACTGGATTAGTTATTACAATCTATATTATCTATTTTAACAATTTCAGGTGATATACATGGCCAGTATACAGATTTATTACGTCTGTTTGAATATGGCGGTTTTCCACCAGAAGCTAACTACTTGTTCTTGGGAGATTATGTAGATCGTGGCAAGCAATCTCTTGAAACCATTTGCCTTCTGCTTGCTTACAAAATCAAGTATCCTGAAAATTTCTTTCTTCTCAGAGGCAATCACGAATGTGCAAGCATAAACCGCATCTACGGTAATAATTTATTATTCAGTTTCAGTATATGATCATCATCTTTCTGTCACTATTCTAATTTAAATGAGAACTGCAAAATATATTTTTTAAATATTATAACAGATTAAAGAACAACACATGCTGTGTACAATTTTAGCTAAGTCTTATAACCAGCTGCCCATATGTCTTCAACTCTTGGCAACATTATACTACACTAGGAAGAATTGGCACAGGTGGTCATAGTGCTCATATTTGACTTTTACGACATCTACAAGTAATATTATTCATGTTCACTGTCAATGGTCATATTCTTCAGTTTATGCATAAGACACGGATTTGGCGGATTGTCTCTTAATTCTAATTGGAGGTAAAAGAAGAGTAGCAACACACTTGCACATGTTGCTTTTGTAATAGATTAGAAGTAGTATTTCTTACTATACTTACTAGTTGGAGTCTTAACAGTCAATCAGCTAAGACATCAGCAAATAGAATGGGCAGCAATAATTACAAAAACTTATGCAATTATAGTAACTACAATCACCAAGCTACCTACCAACTGTGGTGATTATGATATTATCAACTCATACGAATGCCTAAGTTTAACAGGGAAATTTTGATTGGCCAAAGGAATAGAAAATATTAATCCTAATTAAAATCATCCCTCACATTCAGATGCTTACATTGTAAAAAATACTCTGGCTAATCAACCAATCAGCATTCCATATTATAATCAGGCAATTATTATTAAAACAATATTTTATTTTCAAATTTTAACAATTAGAAACACTAATTTTTACAACTGACTCCACATTTACTATAAACATACATACATATCATCACGCCATATCCCTTGCAGGGTAGACAGAGAGAACAGAGTGCCAAAGAACTTTACTATAAATACATTTAAAAATACATAGATGTCGTTCCGGGTTGAGAGCCCTCAGCGCTCACCCATAGTCCGGGTTAAGCTGTGACAGCCATCTGCGGCTAACAGCTAAAAGACAGACACAAAAAAAAAATAGATGTAGTGGTTAAGATACCGACCTAATGTGCACTAGCTATGATTCCCACGCAGGGCACTGTGCGATCCACACACTGTTGTTCTAAAACTGGCTATAATTGTCTGTATTAATACATATTTATGAAGTCCCCCCGCAATACTAAGATTATTTCCTTAATGTAGGGTATTGTTATAAAACATATATCCTTGTGTGAACTAAACATTTTGACATGGCATGTGCATCTAACAGGTTTCTATGATGAGTGTAAACGTCGATACAACATAAAGTTGTGGAAGACCTTCACAGATTGCTTTAACTGCTTGCCAATAGCTGCTATTATTGATGAGAAAATCTTTTGCTGCCATGGTGGTCTCTCACCTGATCTACAAGGTATGGAGCAAATAAGGCGAATAATGAGGCCAACTGATGTCCCAGATACAGGTAAATGATTAATCATATTACTGTATAAGCTGATTTAATTATATACTTCTAGTACCATTACACATTCGTATGTACGCCCAATATGCTTGTAGAACGAAATGATATCACGAATGACTATGAAGTATGAATCATATTAGACAGCCGATCGAACTTTTAACTTTGTGTGTGTGATCTTTACAAGTAATCACTGTATATGCACTGATTCATGTATAAGCCACATAGGTCCATAGCGTGTTGAATGTACACGTACACTGATTAAATAAATAGTAAATATATTTAGGAATAAAAAAAATAATATTTGTAAAGTAATTAAACGGCGTACTAGAGACTGTAAAACAGATCGCTTGAATGTGTGTCATGGACTGATTCAATGCGTAAATATAGTTTAGGTAATTAAATTGGCCCCAGTGACTGTAAATATACCTAATTAATAGTTAGCGGCTTCACGTGGATGATTGGAATTTTCATTCACGTATGAACGCAAAGAATTAATGTTTTATTTTTAATTTTTTTCCCAAAATAGCATTCTCGGGCATAAACTTTGTTGACAATTATTGATCGCCTCAAAATTTGTATTTGTAAAATAATAGTTAACTTCTGTATTTTGTTTAGGTTTTTATGTATTCTATTACCTGTACATGAGTCGGGAGACTCATTTTATATACGTCGATGATGAATCATCTTTATTATTAGAGGACATAAGTAGAATTTTGGCATGAGATATTACAAGATATCTATAGTTGTTAGATTGTGTACAATCTTAGATTATTTTCTAGAGCGATTTAAATGATTTAACAAACTGACACAGTTGTGCAGTGTTGACAGAAAGTATTTTCTCTCATCAATCGTAAAGGATCGATTTGTCTATCTAACCAATTTAGACAGAATATCATTTTTTTATAGAGTGATTGTCGTTTGACGCCCACGACTCAAAGGTTATATTGTGGAGATAGTCCTCCTTATCGACTGTCATAGATGTTCGTGACAACCGACACCGATGACATGGTTTTCATCCAAATGTACTAATTACAAGGCGCGGATGAGGCTAGGCACTGAGTCTAGATAATAACAGTTACAGCAGTGAAGAACGTTGAAACCTTTCAGTTACATAGTTGTTCACCTTCGAAAACATAACGCTCTCCATTATTAACCCCCACCAAAGATCATCCTGACATTCACGGTAGCTTCAAAACATCCACCATCCCTCTAGTATAGCTTTATAAGAAAAGATTAAATTCAAATTCGCGTACTTTTAAATTATTATTCTTGATCGAATCTGGTATGATAATTCGGTATTCTCATATGTATATAGTCGTATATGTCATACTGTTGCTAAACTACACAACCTAGGTTTTCCTCTTGGTGACGAAGTAAGAATACAATTCACCACACCCATCCACCATCGTTATTAACCGTGGACATCGTAAAAGTTTACTAAGAAATATAATATGTAGATAACATCTATGCAAGAGAAGGAAAACTCCAATAAAAGCTTACGCCAACCCGTCATATAATACGTCCATTTCCCTCCCACTGTGGAGGCTCAAGCCCAGCAGTGGATCGTATATGATCTGAGATGATGATGAAAATCTAGGTAACGACTATATTCGGTTTTTCAGCAATATGTAATCGTAGCTTAATGTGACTACTCTTCTCATCTTCTTTTGCCGTCTAGAATATTTTCATAGAATTCTCAGATACATAGGCTTCAACGTAATCTCTCGCTGAATGATTCTCAAACTGGTTTTAGAGATGAGTAGTTCCGGAGCATAATAGTTCCGAGAACTATGTCTTTTGCCGGAATGATCTAGTTCCAATCCAACCACACGGCTGAGATAGTTCCATGTCCGAATCGTTCCGACGACCGAGTAATAAAGTGTGCGTCATGCATGCGCCTAAATATTCTTCTATATATCGTCGTCTATATATATATATATATCTTGGTTGTCAGTCCTAACCCTGTCATGTCAAGTATGAGGGTAAATCAACTGATATGCCGACAATTACTGACAAATAAACGGAACCTAAAAATAACTTGTATTTCGTAGTTTATAGCTCCTTCAAAATACTAAATTTGAAGGAGTTATAAACTAAGAAATATGGATCTTGAATGGCTGGAGCCGATTAAAATTATGTCCGCACATGTTACGTTGGATTGGATTGCATAATCATGTCATTAGAACCGATAGGATAGGACTCATGTACTATCGGTCAGCGGAACTAGATAGGTCCGCGAACATGTTTCCTGGATATAGTTCCGACAGAAAAAGGAATCGTTCCATGTCCGATCCGCTCCAGGACATGATTTGCACATGACTAACTGGTTTAGCTGGTTAAGATGTCCCCTTAAAACCGGGACGATAAATAGGTCCTTTTGGTCGCTGTATTTTAAGGTACCATTTTCCACATTTCCTCTCCGTAAGTCGCGCGAAACATTAGGTACGCCCTTATCTTGTAACATGTTCCGACATAATTTCTATTCTGATGTACCACGCGTATTGACAACTCTCAGCCCCGATCTATAGCCGAAGCAAAGCCGTAAAAACCAATTGTGGCTAACAGTTAAGCACGACAAAAAATCTGATGTATCGTACATTACTCTTATTTCAGCCTACATCATGCTAATTATTTAATTAAATTATTATGTACACCATATCATTATGATTCAGGGTGAAAACGTCAGAAGAATAACGAGTTTTGTAGTATTTATATTATTGTATTGAACAGTCTTTTACGACGACTGTGTTCTGAATTTCTAAAATGTTGACGATCCATTTATTATCCTTTGATGTTGGCACCAGTAGCAAAATAATGCGCCACTCCGGCAAATGCTTACTGAATACATTTCGTCTTAATGCACTAGTTAATTATGACATTGACTCATTGAAGAAAGACATTCCTTCACAGTAGTGAAAATAAAAAAGTTTCTTATTCTTAAAGCTATTGTTTTTATTTAGTTGTATTAGGCACGCTAATGTTTCAGGTTTACTTTGTGATCTGCTATGGTCGGATCCAGATAAAGATGTGCAAGGTTGGGGTGAAAATGACCGCGGTGTATCATTCACGTTTGGCCCCGACGTTGTCAGTAAATTCTTAAACAGACATGATTTGGACTTGATTTGCCGAGCTCACCAGGTATTTAAAACATTTTTTTTACAATAGTCTAATATGTGTAGTTAGATGTGATTGATTTTATTTCACTTGGTGATAAAATCGCAGTATCATCTGCATTATCTAAAATATATATTTTAGATTTTTTATATAGTAACACTCATATCTAGGATAGAGTTCTCTGTACTCTGCCTACCCTGCAAGGGATATGGCGTGATGATATCTATGCATGTGTACATTAAGGATATATTACCACCGTGAACCGTACCGTACTTAGAAGCCATGCACAATACCTCTAGTATTGTGCATGGCTTCTAAGAAAAGGGTATTACATTGTCCCCTAATCTCTGTACAGACTTGGTCCGCGAGTTACGTTCTATCATGTTCTAGAAACCGAACTATTGTACTTTACCAACTAGGATTACATTATGTTTCCATATTCCAACTACATACATACATTAATAAAAATGGATATACACTGGTAAAACTTTTGTTTTTTTTTATTGCCTTTGGTGGCTGTCAAACAGGCCCACCTGATGGTAAGTTTTTACTACCGCTCATGGACTAGGTTCCAGCCAAGTCGAGGAGGGAATAGAATGAGAACAGGAAGGGTCAGGTTTGTGTCTCGGTCCTCTCGCTCGCCGAATAAACAACGGGAGTAGCAAATTGCTATTATTCAAACGTCGATGTTCGGAGTGAAGCACTACCCCGGATGAGTGGGCTCATTTATGGGTGCAGGCAGTACATGTTACCTACATGGGCTGTTTATTAAATTATTTATGGATTTACTGAACACTGAACTATTTATGGAGCCATTTGCTAGATAAGCATGAAAGATAATGATATTTTTTATTTTAAATTACTTATTAAATTATATTTCATATGACTATGACCAGCCATTACTTTTATAGCAGCTATAAAGTGGTGTAGCTCTCTAGCTACCTCTCTAGGTGTAGTGATAATCGAACCTCCAGCTCAGAAGATAGCCGTTCTTACCAATCGGCCACTGTGCGCCATATTGACAGCCTTCTGTGTCAAGGTATGGCATCGATGTAAGCTCTGCTTCTTACTGCCTTGCAATGCATAGAAAAGGTATTGCCAGCAATAATAGTAGCGAAAGCTGGATATGGCAAAGGCGACATATAAGCAGAATAAATAATTTACTTCCGAAAGTTGTATTTGAAAGCAGTGATTTTTACAGACAAAAGTGCCATGGCGACGCCCTCGACTTGCATAGATTGACTATAATAATATTAAAGAAAATTGGAATAGTGAAGTGTAATTTCTTTTTAGATTATATATAGAATAAAATACTAAAAAGGGATTTTCACAAGACATATACGTTTCAGTATTTAATACGCCTCTATTCATTAAGAAGAAAAGGCAGACAAGTTGCTAAAGCATTTATTTAATTTGACGACTTCTCGTGCAATGGTTTTTGTTCTTTCCTTATGTAAAGTCAGATAAGAATATATAGAACTAGTTAGTTACGTGACCAATAAATGTGATTGAGGTAGTCAACTTTTTCTGCAAATGATGAGTAACCACAGGGATGACTTTGTGTGTTTCTTGCAAAATATAAAACGTTATCAGTATAGTTTAAAAATATAATTTTATTTATATTGTAGGTTGTTGAAGATGGATATGAATTTTTTGCAAAAAGACAACTCGTGACCTTGTTCTCTGCACCTAACTACTGTGGCGAATTTGATAATGCTGGTGGTATGATGTCCGTCGATGACACACTTATGTGTTCTTTTCAGGTAAGGTGTAATATGTTTTTACTTGCCTTTGTTTTATATACCTATACTTTTCCTTTCTTTATTAAATACTAAATATCCTATACTTTTCCTTTGTTTATTATACTTCATTGTATTTATTAATATTTTTTATTTGGTACGAGCACTATGTTGTAACATTTCGGGTATGTGTATAGTCTGTAATGTAGAATCGTGGGGCTTGTTTAACGTTTGAGAAATAAACAGCGTAGTTTTCATAATTAAAGCCATGAGGTTTGATGATGAAGTTCCAGATTCAGTTAAGGTATTTAGTCAGGAATGCCTCTATAGAATATGTAGTTGAGATTAAAAGAACATTATTTTAAACATACAGATATTAAAGCCATCTGAGAAGAAAGCAAAATACCAATACAATGGCATCAAACCCTGATTGAGTAACATTTTAAATGTAAAGATACTAAAGTCATTTGAGAAGAAAGCAAAATAACAAGTACAGTGGCACCAAACTCTCGATTGACTAACATTTTAAATATGCAGATATTAAAGCCATCTGAGAAGAAAGCAAAATATCAATACAATGGAATCAACAGTGGAAGGCCAGCCACACCTCAGCGATCACCTCCGAAGAAGAAATAACTGACGTTTGGTATCCAGTGTGCTGCACAGTGAGAGGAACGCTACAAATAATTAATTATGTATTATAACTATTATGTTTAGTAAGGTCATTGGACATAGCCGAATAATATGTCATGTATAGTTAAATTTATTTATCGATTTGCTTGTGCCTTCTTATTTTTAATTTTAATGATTAATGTGAGTGATATTAATTTATGTATTTAGTTCTACAGACAGCATGATTTGTTTTGACCTTTGTTCGGCCATGCCCTTATGACCAATGTTTTTGATCCCTGATATGAGGCAGCCTTTTAAATATATTGTACCTTAATGTGCTATGATATATGTTAATATTGTAATCGAGATTACATTACTTTTTGAAACATCAAGCGAACTTTGAGATGCGGGCATTGGACACAAAAGCGTCATTACATTTCATCGTATCTACTAATTCATAGTAGATCAAAAGCACATTTGCTTGGTTTATGCTGTAACTAATGTGCCTATAAATGTAAATTATATATAGGTCTTTGAGTAAGTGACGATAATTGGTTAATTTGAAATTATAGTTTATCTGAATTAGGCAAAATTTAAATTAATGATTGTCCATTAAAATATCATCTTATATTTCATGAATTATTTGTCCTTTATCCTAATGTGGAGCTGGCCTAAGACATGATATTATTCTTCCTTGTCATATCAATAAGTTTTTCTGTTCTAGGACTCCATTGCAATCTATGTTTTGGGGAGTGAAGTTCCCAGTGAAATTAATGTTATGTTGCACTCGTATTATTGTTACACATTAAGCAATTGTCAAAATTTGATGAAAGTCCGACATGATCTCCCTATTGAGGCTTTTACTTGCATTATTTACTTGTTAAGTCTCAAAATGAATTGATATAATTTGTATAATGTGGTAGAAGCATTGTAGTCCTTGCAACAATAGTGCAATTGCTGTATTATTATTACTATTATATTATAAATTATATGCAGTTTTGCATTGTACAATTTTATTTTTTAGCTATATACGTCAAATGATTTTCAATAAATATCTCTATTTAAACTAAGAAGTTTATTTTTATTTTATTTCAGTTAGTATGCATTTAAAATGTATTTTTTTCACTAGAAACTTGAATTTATTGTTGATACATAATAATATTATGTGGATTAGTTTCATATTAAAAATACTGTAACTGTATAATATAATTAGCTGGTACAGACTAGAATGTAATTTATTCTTAGTGTCACTGAATATTTTAAATTTTCTCTATTTTCCTATACACAAGTAACTGAGTTTCAAATTGCATATATTATAAAAATTTCGTTGTACTTTTTCTCAGGTGTGTACAATTTTCTGAAATATAAATTTTATTCAAATAATGTTCTCATTTATTTATTTCATTAATTTCCATGTCTTTCTCTTTCCAACACATTTCTACATCACTTTTGTCATCTAATATAATACTTCTGATAAAATTGTTATGATTGTTTAATTTCTCATTTATTCTAGAAACTAGCTCATCGTTTTTCTTCTGATATTTTTGAATATCCAACTGCAGTGCTTTCAGATAACCTCTCCTGGCTATGATAGTTTTTTGCAATCTGCTGACTCTAGCTTCATGTTCCTTTGCCAATGACTCTGTTAATATAATTTGCTTCTGTATATTGGCAGCAAATTTAGATCTCAGCTGGGCCTTGACATCACCTAGTTGTGGTCTCCTAAAACACATTCAAATTTACATAAAGTGGCAATAAACTTACATTTTTCAATTTTTGTATTGTTTTCAAATGTTCTGTAGCATCCTATTCATAATAGGTGGTTGGTGTGATAGTGTGGGTGATTATAGCTCATAAACGCAACCAGATGATGTTGCCAAAATGCCCTTAAAATTAAAAAGCCTATCAACATTTCAGGGTTTGGCTAAAATATATAATACATATAGTCTAAAATATATAATACATTCACATTCCAAAATTTTTTCATACTGTTTTAATAGTTGTGGTTACATCAAACATATTTAGATAGCGTTAATTTACATAAATTCTTTAAGGCATTAATTGTTCTAACAAGGGCTGTGTTAAAGTATAATGTTTCACAACAAAAAGATAATACAATCAAAACCGTTTACTGCGACATCGTTTAGAACAACATGCCGGTTATAATAACCTAGATCAAAGGTCCTGGCTGAATGCTATATGACCGCCTTATTAAAAACATTGCTAATAACGACATACCTCATTAAACAACCACATTTAACTAATATTTCGGAGAATTAGATCTGTTAGAACGACCCGGCTATGCTGTACTGTAAACAATTTGAATAGGTATCCACATCTGTCTTCAATGGCTATTAAAATCAGAAAAGAAAACAATAGGATTTAGTTTAGTGTAGGGTCTTTTCTAATTCTTAGAAACAAAATACGTGCATGCAGTAGAGTCAAAGCCCACTTCTTCATATCTCTTCAGTTACTTTGTTATTTAACTATACACAAGACGCACCAAAACTTTGTGGACTTATTCGTGAAACTTAAATGTCACAAAGAAAAAAAAAACAAATTAATGTCGAAGAAAAATCGCGTATTATATCCAAGCTAGAGAGCGGAATTTCAAACAAAGACTTGGCAAAGGAATATGGTGTATCACACTCGACAATTTCAATCATTTGGAAAGAGCGAGAAAAAATTCAAATGCTTTATGACAATAACCAACAGACTAAAATTACCGATTTTATGCACACAGAAAAATAATATGTACATAGTTGAATGAATATATTTTTCCAATAATTACCTATCAATTTGTTTGTACTTGCACGATACTCATTAAACATCACCGGTTCTTAAAACTATCGGTTTTTACGACTGAATATGAGCAATCCCTTCGATGTCGTTATAACAGATTTTGACTGTATATTATTTTAAAAGGAAAATAAAATTGAAATAAATGAAACTCACAGGATAAGATTAGATTTTTTCCTGTGAGCCATGATTGTCACAGTGAAACTAGTACAAAAAAATCATTGCAACTTCTAATTGTATTTCAAAATATTTTACATGATAATGGGAAACTTTGCCATCTGACTGTAACTATTGAAAAGCTTTTAAATCCCTAAATTACTACTGAATAGGTACATTTTAAAAACTAATGAAATTTAAATAATTAACTACTTAGATAAGTGGTGGACAACCTTTTGCCAAAAGGCTTTTGGCAGGCAAGGGCCGCAAGGTGGAGAAATAAACTAAATGCAGGCCACACTAGTAATATTAACACTGGAATATACCATATATGGTCAATGACAGTTCGTTCATGCATAAGGCTTTTGGCAGGCAAGGGCCGCAAGGTGGAGAAATAAACTAAATGCGGGCCACACTAGTAATATTAACACTGGAATATACCATATATGGTCAATGACAGTTCGTTCATGCATTTATTTTGATATTTATGACTTATTTACAAAACATTCACGGGCTGTAAAGAAGAAGTTCGAGTTCGATTTAGATAAATCTATCTAAGTAATAGATTTTGAAATCATAATTGTGGTGCATGGTAGATAATGAATTATGACATTGTATGCTGTTCATTATATAAAATAATACTCCTTGATGAATGCCTTCTGTTAGCGATTAACCGCAACCTCGTCAAACGAAGCAGATTGTACGGTACAAAATAATATGTAAAGGGTAAAATAACATATGTAGCATACCATAATGCGTTGTCAAGTTCCATGTCCGCGAATTTTTCTTTCTGTTTTTCTAATACCTCAATTTTAGAGGACATGTTTTCGTACTTCCACATAGTGCTCAGTTCCTGAATCATATCGGTCAGAATAGTTTGTTTTAAACAGTTGAACATAGGTGTCCACTTGACTCGTCCAAGTTTAACTTTAGGCACTGTTTCTAGGAAATCTTCAGTCCTTCAATAATAATTTAAAAAAAACTAGTAAAAGAAGTTTAGCAAATATGATCATTATAGTATAATAAACACGAATGCACATCAAAACTTACCGTACAAGATTAATAATATTACCAAGTTCTTTTAGTATTGTTAAATTATCAAACGCTATTTCTGAAGTGTTCATATCCTGATCTTCTACTGGCTCATCCATTATTAACTTTCAAACAAATATAATAATAAAATCTATTTATTGATAGCACTCGAAATTTTTACTTACAAAGTGATTCAATAAATAACAAACATTCAAATAATAACGATTATCGTTATAATTTTTTAAAAGAATTTTATGACATGGTTACAAAGACCTTTTTGCCAAATTTTTATTTATTATGAGTTTACTTTGATTAATGTCATAGTCCGTCAATAGTTTCTATCAGGGATGTTACGGAGCTTCGACTCCGACTCCGTTAAGTCGGAACTTCCGATTATTATTACACCTTCGGTTCCGACTTCGGCTCCGACACTTTTAAATCGGAGGTTTTATTCGGCGGTCGAAGGTCGTCATAACATAGCGGCGGCGGCCTGCATCGACTGTTATGAACAGGTTCATACATGTCGCGCGGGGACGTGTAAGTATTAGTGATGATCCCTAACTGTGGTGGAAAGTAAATGGAAATACAAAATTCCAGCCCCTACACTCAATTGCCCGCCAATATTTGTCGTGTTCACGGTTTGGTAGCTAGCGAACAACTTTTTAGTGGCGCTGGCCTAATCTACGACTCGTTAAGAAATAGATTGAACGGAGACAAAGCGTCAAAGCTTTTGTTCATGAAGTATAATACTACTACTATTGGAGTATCAATCTTTTGAATTCATTTGATTTAATTTGTTTCAAATCTTTTGTTAATTTAATATAATATAATATGCTACTTTGGGATTTAATTCATTTATTTTAATTTCTTGTTTATTTGGAAACATGCCAATTTTTTTTCATTATTTGTGTTTTATTTTATAATCAAAAAATTAAAATGAAAAAAATTGACTGAATAATGTGTTATTTGTCCTTAAATAAAAAATTTCTCTACTGCCTCCACTTCTGACCCTGTCTCCGCCACCGGTTCCGACTCCGATAAATCAAATTTAAAAACTCCGACTCCGCCTTCGGTTGCGATAAAATTACCTCCGTTACATCCCTGGTTTCTATTACTATATATAATATATATATATAATTATATATATAGAAATAAGATTCGTAATATGATAGAAATCTAGGATTCGTAATACGTCATACTTGTCAGCCTTTTAGAAGTCTAACTTGTCTTAAAATTCTTTTTGTTAGAAGCACTTTGGAGTACGCTTGTCATATTTGGTCACCATTTTATATGGTCGATGTCAATAAAATAGAACAAATTCAAAAAAAGTTTATACGTTACCTCAACTTTAAATTCAAAAAACCCGCCATAAACTACGTGGATAATTGTCGAACATACGATTTACTTAGTTACTTACCTTACAGGAGAGGAGGTCAGTTATGGATATGGGATTACTATTTGACTTGCTCCTCGGACGTATTGATTGCCCTCCACTACTTTCTAAAATAACATTTAGAACACCAACATATCATATATACTCATATCATACTCGACATACACAAATGTTGTTTGTTCCGTCGCATTCCACATCATATGGTCAGAATGCTGTGATGACTAGAATAGCGCGTACATACAATACAAAGTTCAGTACTGTAGACCCTTTTATCACTTGTAAACAAGTATTTATGCAAAATATTAGGGAACTTATAACCAATGGTAATTGAGTTACTGCTGCTCTCGCTTATATATCAAGAGTATATTTGCTATCTTATTATATCATAAATATCAATCAATAGTCATATATAGTTGTTTTTACAATCTATTAGTATAACCTGCACAAATAATTCTGCATATGTAATTATAATTAATTTATTATAATGCCAATTACCTACCATTATGCTTCGATAGTACATATTCTAACCAAGCGCTAGAAGCGCAGGCAGATCTTGATGTAGTGGTGGGTAGTTGCACATTCATTTATTAGATTATAGAATTGTTTATTATGTATCTACCTGATTTTTTTTTCTTCTCTAATTATTTATAATGTATTGTATCTAAAAAGAAAGTCTGTTCTTTATAAACATTGTACATAACTGTGGATAACTGTAATTGGTCCTATTAATTAGTAATTTTCATTCTATGTTATAATTATGTATTTGTAACGACTGTTGTTATCCCAATTAAAGTAAATATATGTATATATATATATATATATATATATATATATATATATATATATATATATATATATATATATATATATATTATATTATATATATTAACTTACATCACATAAAATAGCTACAAAATTATAAAAAAATTAATTCCGTAAAACATTAACGTACATATGTAATCATAATCCTTTATATAATTTGACAAGAGGACCTACTTCTTACTACAGTTCCTTGATCTATAAAAAATTAATGCTGATTCTAAATTATATAATCACTGTGGCTTTAAGTACAATTTCATATTTCTGCTTTATAGATGAGTGACATCTAACGATGCATCCCATACACTAAGTATGAAAGTATCTAACAACCATAATATAAGAAAATTTTGTAATCTTCAAAAATTATTCATTTTATTACATGAAATTTATCTATAAAATATATTCAGGGACACAATTTCTAGAATTAATATATAAGTAAATTTCAATCAACCTTTAAATTAAACTGGTTAGTAACCATATCATATAACGAATGAAAAATTATGCATTGCCATCTATTGACAAACTAAAATAAAATTGATTTGTTTGTACTTTTGTAGTGTAAAACAAGAGATTGTGCTTTCCTCCTACTGATTATAAATAAAGCTAAAACATTTGACTTATTGTATCCTATCTTGCATACGATTTTACTTCGACATCGAATATTTTTGTTTGTTTTGAATTTGTGATCATTCTATAATCTAAGAAAGAAAATCAACAGACATGAAGGAAAAAAGTAAAAAAGAGAAACTTAAATCTCACAAATCGAAGTCACACAGAAAGTCGCCCAGTGTAAGTTAAAAGTGAATGGATTTATGTTGGTCTTGGATTTAGAAGTTAATGTTGTGTTACACTGCGTCATTCCTTGGTATAAAAGACTATTTACTCGTTTTACCATTAAATTCGCTACTGGAAATACCGAAGCCAGCTATAGTAAGTTTCTAAATAGCTGTTTTCAATGTCCATTGATATCTACCGGACGCAGGGCCAGACACTGAGTTTGTTATTGAGAATTACCTGTTAGAAAAGTACGGTATCAGTTTTATCTGACAGAATTCTAACGTGGACTTCATATATCAACATACTTATCTCTAAACTAAATTATTTATAAGATATTTAATATAAAATATTATATTATATTTAAAAACCATTTTTTATTTTTAGTCATCCAGTTCAACAAGCTCCGATAATGATGAATGGGTTGAGAAAGATAAGCCACAAAATATTAACAGGGAAGATTGGATGTCAATGACTGGTTTGCTAAAAACATATACAAAAGATGATATTAGACCAAAAAGAGAAGAAAATAATAAGAAAAACATTGATTCCTATAATCCTGCAACTAGCAGCAGAGAATTAAATCCATACTGGAAAGATGGAGGTACTGGGATACCACAAACATCACAGAATTTCAGAAAATCTAAACCTTTTGTTAGACCAGATATTGACGAGGATGATTATTATTCAAAGTCTGGAAATTCTAGATCAAGTTCTTCTAACTCTTATACAAAATCAAAGCCATTTCTTAAACCTACTGAAAGTGTTGATGACTATTATTCTAAGTATAGAAGTTCCTCCTCAGTTGCACATTATAGCAGTAGTTCAGATAAGAACAAAAATTATAGTGATAAAAGAAATTTTAGGGATGACAATAGTACATCAAGTAATTGGAGGAAACAAAGTGAGAATAGTTATAAGAGAAGTGACAAAAGTAAAGAGGCCAAGGGAGATTATTCTACACCTGATTTAAAAGATAAGCTGGACAAAGAAGACATAAAATTACCAGTGGAGCATCCCAAAGATAGTCCTTATTTAAGTAATGAAAAAATGAATAAACTTGCAGCAAAGATTGTGAAAGCTGAAATAACAGGTGATCTAAAACTTGTTAGTACTCTTAAGGCTAAATTAGAAGCGGCCAGAGAATATAGAAAACAACATCCTGAGATGTATACTGCTGAAGATGATAGAGTATTATTAACATCAACCAGCAGTTCTGGTAATTGTAGACCTCTTACAAGTGGTGAGAAAGGAGATCCCAGAAGTAAAAGTGGTAAAAGAAAGGCAGAAACACACATGTCTGGTGAGAGAACAAAATATTTTGGCAATGATGATAAATATGATTTGAAACAAATGGTAAGTAAATGTGTTATATATATAATTTATAAGTTCAAATCAGATCAAGAAAAATAATATATTTATTTTTCAATTACTACTTCGGTGTTTTATGCAATTAAACCATATTGGCAAACACTTTTATGTTTTAGTTTGAAGAAGAAAAATATGGTAATAACTATAATAATGAAGCTGAATTGGCTAAAATTGCATCAAAACATAAGAATCCTAATGATGACTTGGAAGATATATTTATGGATGAGATATCTAAAAATACAAATGCAGTGAAAGAACATGAGAATGAGAAGCTTAGAGCTATTAATGAACATGTGAAGTTAGAGAAATCTCTAGATGGATGTGAATATTGTGTGGACTCAAAGAATATGTTAAAACACCTGATGGTTAGTATTGGAAATAAGGTGTATTTATCTGTTCCAGCAAGAAAGTCTCTTGTTGATGACCATTGTATTATAACGACTATCCAGCATTCCACATGTGTCACAGCAATAGATGAAGATGTCTGGGAAGAAATACTGGTAAGCTCTTTGCACATACAAATGTAACTAAAAACTTTAACAAAATTATTTTGTAGATTTTTATATAAATAGATACAAAATTTGATGCCAATTGTAATTCAAGTAAAGGACTTTTGGATTAATTAATATATTAAATAGGTACTCCCATGTGGTGACCTGTTAATGTGTTACCACCACTTAAATTGTCCTTGGGAGTCATATAAAGAAGATTACATTTCATATACAAGAACAAAACCTCTGAATACTTATGCCAACCCATCCAGATAATGTGGCAAAGTAGTCTCTTATTGTTCCTTCACAACTCAGCTTGTTATACTATAATAATATTATCCATTCAAGATTGCAATGTAGAATCTCAGAGCAGTACTACTGCTATTTAATCAACTTGGCAGGAGTTATTGATAACATTTTCACCAATGACCCTCAAAATTTAGGCATACATATTGGCTTAGCAATAAAAAAATTTTAGAAAAACATTGGTGTTAAATAAATTTAAAATCATAGATAACATGTAAGGCTTTTTCAATGATATTTAACATTAATACTGTAAATCTGAAATAAAATAATGTTGTACCACAACATGATAAACGTGGTCTCTAAATGTCGCCCTCATAAAAAGGCTCAAAGTCGCTCAATGTGCTATGGAGAGGGCTATGCTCTCTATTTCTTTACGTGATATAATCCGAAATACCGCAAGCAGTAGAAGAACGGGTGTAACCGACATAGTCTGAAGAATTAGCATGTTGAAATGTCAATGGGTAAGCCACATCTCGACGAACCGACAACCATTGGGGAAGAAAGGTTCTTGAGTGGCGACCACGAATCTCACGACACAGCGTAGGGCGACCCCCCCACTAGGTGGACTGATGACATTACGAAGAACGCAGGAAACCGTTGGATGCAGGTGGCACAGGACTGTTGCGAATGGCATCTCGTGAGGAGGCCTATGTCCAACAGTGGACGTTTACAGGCTGATAGATGCATGGATAACATCTATATGAGAGAAGGAAAACTCAAAACAAATCCCTATACCAACACGTCTGACCAGCGTGATATGATAGGTCAATTTCCCTCCCATTGTGGAGGAGGCTCGAGCCCAACAGTGTGACCAGAGATGTACAAAATGGTTTTAAAAAAGCATTTAAATACAAAATGCAAAATACTTTTCAAATTTACTATTTCAAATACAAAATACCAAATAGTTTTGCGTTTTGTATTTCAAATGCTAAATGCAAAATAGGTATTTTCAAAATACTTTTTCAAAATAAAATACCTTTTGACCAAATCTCAGAAATTTTTATTTATTTTAGGTATTTATCATTATGTTAGGGCGGGCCACACCTGCGTGTATCGTCACGAAGCTTCGTGCAATGAGACGATAGACGCAGATATCATCGGTCATTATTGGCTATCGTCGCGAACATTCGGACTTCGTGTGCAATATCGCTTGGGTGGCGATAAGTCAAAGGGTTTTAGCGCGCTAATATATCGCGCTCTGTGGTCAGACTAGCGTTTTTTATTTCGGGGGAAATTTTCGTTGTGTTTAGACGCGTTCGAGGATCTCCAGTTAATCAATAAATATGGCCACTCCATATTTATTGATTAACTGGAGATCGAGGTGATGAAATGGTGTTATAATTTATACACCATTATGAAGCGGAACCCATGAAGGGATCCAAAAATATCATTATGTAATTATTAGCATAATATAGCTGCAATAGTAAAGCAATTCGTCATCCATAGTTAAACGCATGAAAATGATTTCGGCCATCTTTAATTATTGCACGATACTTCGTGTAAAATACCGAAGTCGCTAATGTGACCACAGTTTTATCGCGATAATTTTCTAGTGTACCTACCAAACGTACGAAGCTTCGCCACAAATTACTTCGGGACGATAGACGCAGGTGCGGCCCTAGCATTAGAAATAGAGACACAATGCCGAGCCAAACAAAAACGTCTAATAACAGTGCACCTTATGCATGACATTTTGATCATATTTAACAGTACGCATATCAATAAATTCTGTTGTTATTAATAATAATAATACTCACTTAAAATAATGTAAAAAACTAGACTAACGAAAAGAGAGCTATGGCTCCATTTTGTGAAGTGTGTGGCCATTTATTTCGGTTCACTTTTCTTTTCTCTTATCTTGTTGTAGTACAGTACATAGCTGTTTCAGTATTGTAGGGATAACAACAACACTTCAATATCATAAAAGTAGGTAATCAAATCAAATAAAAAAGGGCGCGCATGGCTAGCAGGTGCCTCTATCGGTCAAATTCGGCAATAAAAGCGTCGTTCGTTCATTTCATTTTGATTGACTGGTAATGTTGGCTAAACTTGATCACAAAGTATTTTGCATTTTGAAATGAATATTAAAAATGCTAAATACATCTCGAAAGGTATTTCAAATAAAATACAAAATGGTTTTCACTAAAAGGCATTTAAATGCAAAATACAAAATAGGTATTTTGCATTTTGTATTTGCATTTTAAATAGAAGTATTTCAAATAAATCGCATCTCTGAGTGTGACACATGAGCTGAGATGATGATGAGACGAACATGATTTTATTCCAGGTTTTCCATTATGGAGGATGTTCTAGCCCAGCAGTGGGACATATACAGGTTGCCGATTTACATACATACATACCATCACGCCATGTCCCTTGCAGGGTAGGCAGAGAGAACAGAGTGCCAGAGAACTCTATCCTTGCGTACTTCACTCGCTTCCTCAACATTCATAATTCTCTTCATACACGCTCGCCGGTTTCGGAGACTCTTGACTCCATCTTCCTTCAGTTGCCGATTTAATTAGTAGAACCCTTGAAGGGAGTGTATCAGACCATGATACACTATCCAAATCAGTAAAAAGTAGGTACTATTTACCTAACTTTTGATTAAATTGCCATACTGATAAGCGGTCAATACACTTGTACTATAAAAAATCGATGTAGGCATATACTCATGTGTGTGACATTGAACTAGTAGGCAAATAGTCCCGCTCTCCCTGCGCTCACCGCCGCACAGCTGGCCGAAATGTACCTACAGATCAATGTACACTGACAAACCTACTGTTTTGATAAGAAACAAATCACTTTATCTCGGGATTGGGCAGAGCTAGGAGTCTGCAACTAACTTGTGTAACTGTTTTTTATGACGTCATTCCTACACCTAGATTAAGTTATTCTAGTAATAAAATCAGCATTCTGTATAAGAACTGAGATAATGATGGTTTTTTTTTTCATTCCAGAATTACAGAAAGGCCCTCACCAAATTCTATAATTCACAAAACAAAGATGTAGTATTCTTTGAAACTGCAATGGCATTGCATAAATATCCTCATATGGTTATAAACTGCGTGCCATTACCGAGAGATGTTGGTGATATGGCCGCAATATACTTTAAGAAAGCTCTTCTAGAATGTGAAGCTGAGTGGGCTATGAATAAAAAAGTGGTAGATTTGAAAGGCAAAAATATAAGAAAGGGAATACCGAAAGGATTACCATACTTTTGGATAGACTTTGGCATGGATCCAGGGTTTGCTCACGTAATAGAAGACCAGCAATTGTTTCCAAAAAATTTCGCAGAGGTAAATCGTTTATATTTGCACTCATCAGACTAACAAACAATAGTTTTCACAAGGTGCATCACTACACTTGGGAAGCGATTTGGTGATTGTAGTTGGCATAGAAGGAAAGAATGGTGATGTTTATATTCTTAATTGGTCACCACATATCAATGTGGATTTTATCGCGTTTGTATTTGATTTTAACTTTTTCGATGTTTCGAACACCTTTTCTTGCAAGCTTTCCCCTGGATTTTTCCGATGCAATGATCTAATATGCTATATTAGATTTCCCAGGTTTAAAATAATACATTGTAATAATATAAAAAATACCATATATTTAATTTTAGTAATAACTAACCAAAAATAATACAATATTTTTAATAAGATGTGTTTTTATACAAAAATGATAGGACCACACTGTGGACAGTTTTCTTGTCTACAGCAGTGGGCCGGTCCATCCAGGGTAGTACCACACTCTCGCAGAAAATCGATGTCTGACCACCGGCAATGCACAATGTGCTGTTGCGCTTCGGTCGGTGAGCGATAGAGCCGGTAGCCTAATTTGGATGGATTTTCGTTGGTAAGCAGCGGCTAGCTGTACACAGCAGTAACACTTACCATCAGGTGTGCTACTTGCTCTTTTGCCACCATAGGCAATGAAAAAGTAAATATAGGATTTAATAACTATAGGAGGTACATAAAAAAACCTCTGCAATAAATAACTATGAGATGTGTGAAACGCCTTAATCCTCCCGTGATGAATATGTGTTCGAAACATCGGGCATATAAAAATAAATACAAACCTTATATAATCCGTAAGAATGTCTTCATGTAAGGACCTGGCTAACAGGAGCTAAATTGCCAATCTCAGTTAGTTTTGAGTTTCCAAGGAAATCGGTGCTGTCTATTCTCTTAGTGATCTCTTAAATGACTTTTTACGATTCTCACGGGAAAATTAGAAGTGGTAATATTTTATTCTTAATCCGTCACCACACATGAACTTATAGTTCGTAGAGACGACATTGGGTTCGCCTCTCTAATTCATAGAACTATCATTTATATGGTGTGTTGCATTTGTATTCCCTCCTTCGAAAAGTATAAAGCAATGAAAAATTTTCCATCGTACATATTGCAAAGGATTTAGCAGTAGTGTTATGGCCGACCGACTGATGTCAACCCTCGTCGGGAATGTTATTGTTGACCAGGCGGCATTAGATGGAATTGACCCTCATCCTCATCATCATCATCATCGCAGCCCATATATGTCCCACTGTTGGGCTCGGGCCTCCTCCATTAGGGAGGGAAATTAACCTACTATACCACGCTGGTCAGACGTGTTGGTATAGGGTTTTGTTTCGAGTTTTCCTTCTCTCGCATAGATGTTATATGCGTTTTATATCCCTTAGTCGTCTCTTACCATCACCCACGGGTAAGACAGGGGGTGGTGAATTGTATTCTTACTCCGTCACCACACGGATAATTGAATTGACCCTAGGTCGATGTAATTTTCGATACCCATAAGCAATTTAAGGATTGGAAGTATTCCTAGCGTATTGAGATACACAGATATACGATGATATACGCAGCATTTTGAGAAGGCA
Organism: Lymantria monacha; assembly: GCA_905163515.2. Lineage (NCBI taxonomy): Eukaryota > Metazoa > Arthropoda > Insecta > Lepidoptera > Erebidae > Lymantria > Lymantria monacha. The sequence goes on along the minus strand of LR991094.1, from coordinate 16,281,230 downwards.
GACTATAATATTTTATTATTTGCAGGAGATAATTGCTGGTATATTGGATTTGGATCACAGTCTATGGAAGAATCCACGTAAAGATTATCGTGATATACAGAGGAAGAAAGCGCTTGATTTTATAAAACAGTGGAAATCTTTTGAACCTACTGAAACTAAAAAACATTGATTAAACAACACATTTTTGTGAAATATTAAATGTTTTTTGAGGTGTAATCAATTAGTTTTTCTACTTCCTTCTTTGACTAAAGCATTTTTACTGTACAGATTTGTTATTACGATTTCTTGATGGCTAAAATTTCGCTGCGTATGTTCCTTGTGGGAACAGAGTAAGAATGTAATGTGTTACTCTAGACTTTCTGCCCGCAGTTTTTTTTTGGCGGCGGGCTACGGTGCGGGTCACTCCCCACTAAACCGTCCGGGGCGACTAAAAATAACGGCGCACGGCCCCGTAGACCCGCCCTATAATGTACCTCTATTCGTAAGTAAAGAACATTGTTGCAAAAGAAGGGAAACTGAATAAAAATATGGCAATACCTTTGGTCATCTTACTGACCAGGCTGAATAAGGCTATTTCTATTCCACTTTAGAGAAATTTCAAATATTTGAAGTGATACCTATGCTGCGACTAATCTGAGTGATTTAGACTACATCAATGCAACGCAAACGAGTTAAGTACCCAAACGCGTTTATACAGAATTCGCTTTTATTAATTGAAGCAAAACTTTAGACATGCTATGACTGTGAGGTATACCTCGAAAAGAGCCCGAGTTATAACTCGGGCTCTTTTCGGAACGGAGGTAACGTTCTCAAAGAATACCTATTCAGTAAAAAAAATGTGAAGCGCCGAATAGTGGTTTTTTCAGAATACCGGATATAATTGTGTTTGATTTTTGAGAATTGATCTGCGTTTAAATCAAACCTATTACACTGGGGGCTGTTACTTAACTACATCAATCCTATCTGTATAATTAATGTAATAGTTTCTTCTTTTTATTACTACATATATTATTTCAAAACAACATTTAAGTATGTACTTCAAATATTATGTTTCCTTATTAAGTAAGAATAATGCTGTCTATTAGGAGACTATAATAATTATGTATAATTCATAAATATAGGAATAAGTTCATGTGGGAACGGAGTAAGCATATAGTAGGTATATCACGATCCCATCCTTTCTTGTGGTTATAAAAAAAAACTACTGAGGGACGTAAGCAGATAACACCTTTTTGCGGTGGGCCATGGAGTGGCCACGCCCTACCAAATCGGTCCGGGGCGACGGAAGAGGCGGCGCGCAACCCCATAGACCCACCCTGCACAGCGACTCTTTTCGTCGTGCCTGCGGGGCACCGGAACCCGCCCGTCCGGCGGTTTACCCTTACGGGTTCCTCTCGAGTCGACGCCCCGACATCTTTCGCCGTCGGAGCGTCGTCCTCACGCGGTGGCCTCACTTCGGGTGACCGGACTAGTCCCCGGTACGATCACCTGATGCCTCGGCTAAGGTGGCATCAGGCGCAGATAAGAAGATAACACCACAAGATAAGGTAATCTCGAAATAACACTATGGTAAAGTGGTCTCATCTAGGATAATTTTGCCGAATAGGCTGAAGAAAAGAGGAAAATTATTAAAAGAAACACTTTTTCAATTTTAATGTTTTTTTTTAATTTATGGAATAAATAAAAATAATAAGGTAATAAAAACAAAAGTTTTGTAACAAGTTTAAATTGGTGGCAGTGCCTATGTTATTGCAGTCTTTGAGATCTTGCGTCATCACTGAACAAAAATTTTTATATGTAATTTACTAGTTTTATATTTAAATAATGGTTTTAACATAGTCAAAGAATAAATAACAGACGTTTATAAAATATAAATTAAAGTACTTATAATTTTCATTAACTTAAAATATTGTGGTTTCGATGTCACCTCCATTAGAATGCAGCGGCTGAAAACAAAAACAATAATCAAATATTTATGAATCTGTTAGCGTAGAAAATTAGTTTTTCTTGTAAACTTACTCTAATGCCCGAATACCAACCGTAAAATGATGACAAGTCTTTAGGTATATATGTTAAAATATAGTTATCTGTAAGAATATTAAACTCTTATGACAATACGTTTATTCAGCGTTTTAAAACTACGCCATGCTATGGAGATTAGTAGTACTCTTCAGTGGCAGGTATACCTATGCACAGAAAGGAAAGTACAGGAAAGATAAATATTAGTTTGTCCTCAACCTTCTAATTAAAATTTTGGTTCCTTATCTGAGACATAAAATAGCTATAATATTCTGTGCGTGAGGGCGCCATTTAGGTCACAAAGTCAACTTTGTAGTCTAGACCACCCATACTTTCATATATTTCCTAGTTATTTAAATACCTAACTTTTTATTATATAAACAATATCTCAGTTCTTTATATCAACTCTTAAAACTGCCATTACAATACATATTCTTGATTTAACTCTCTTCTAGGATTTAAATACGATTAAATTGATTTAAAATTATAAAAATTGTTTGTGGCTCCCATGAAAATACATTTACTGTATAGTAAACATAAACGGAAATTATCAAAGGAATACAGAATGTTAAAATTGGAGATGGCTTTTTCAAACTGCTGGTTTAATATGTAAACACTGATTGAAATGAAGCCACAATAATTTGTCTGCATTTATTACATTAACGTCTTTTCAAAAGATTAAAACGTTGTTAATATTTCTAACACTAGCAATGAAGAAATAAAATTAATGATTTTTTTCGTAAAATATAAATTAATAATAGTTTTGGGTTTATCAGAAGATTATATTTTTACCCTGAAGGCAAATGTGTAAACAGGATTGTAGTAAACTCTCATTTCGCCATGTTTCGTTTATAGGTAACTAGTTTCGCATAATAGGAGGGCTAAGTCTATGACTATCATTCAAACACGACGCCGGTTGTCATTCTTGATACTCCGAATTTCTTGGTGGGAAAATCCAATAATACCTACTTGTGCGACTAAAACCAGCTATAGTTATAGGTAACTTGTTTTGAACACTAGTAAACTTTGACTAAGCAATTAAACTAAGAAATAATTATAATGAAGTAATAAAATAAAGAAATAAAATCTTTTCTCATGTGGTACCTTAGAAACTTATAATTAATGGACAGCAATCAAACCCACACCAAGACAAACTATTTGCTGATAGCACAAATAATTGTCTCGCGCGGAAATCGAGACTCCAATTTCTCATTATTAAATTAAATATTTATTTCTCATTTGAAAATTTGGTTGAAATGAGAAATAAAGATACAATAATAGCTTGGCTCAGTCGATATTATTATCGCTGGAGGTTTCTAGATTACCTATGGTAGATTTGCAGAAATCAATGAAAGCACTGATTCTTACAAATCTGTTTAAAATAATTATTTTGTGAATGTTTTCCTAGGATAACGTTTAAAGCTCAGCAGCCCGAAAGCAAATACCACAGACCGGTGGTCCTTTCAAAAAGCAGACAGCAGTCGCACGGCGAATTATGACGCCACATGACGTCTTGCTGTTGTCTTGATTGGTCGGCGGGATCTAGTCGAACTATTGCCTAGCCAAAAATAGGGTGCCGCTCAAGGCATATACCATTTTGTTGAACAGTCGAGTGTGGTGCGATCGGACCACAGCTCACCAGCAACAAGAAGACGATGCAGTGAAGGCAATCATTTTAAACCGGTTCATCATTCAGTATGTTACCGTCCATTGCGGACGTTGGCCTCCTCTATAATTGAGAGGATTTAAATGTATTAAATAATTTATTAATAATGATTTTATATACAGGTTATTAAAGACTTAATATTGATAAATATAGTTGCAATAACACACCATGTGATGTAACGACTGTGCAATGAGGTCTTATGATATCTAAGTAAGAATGTGTGTATGTATTATTATGAACGAATGTTAGGTATAAAAAAATGTTTAATACAATGGAGTAGACTGAACGAAATGCTGTATTTTTTTTGATGAAAAAAGTAATGATTTGGGAATGTTAATGGATGACACTAAAATTGCTATATTTGTCAGTAATATACTAAAAATAGGGAATAAATTTATTAATTCATATCATAACAAATGTTTTGTATTCTATTTTTCGACGATTAATGAACATAAAGAAAGACACATGTTATCGATGATCCATGATCTAATAGTGTAACTACCACAAATGAGTAGGAATAACACTTTGACAAGACAAATAGGTGTTCATACTAAAATAATACGAGTAATAATAAGATACCTGATGACGATTACTTTATAGACTACGAATAAAAGGTAAAGTCTTGCTTAGATCATCCACTGTGAACTGGTCGGCCACCATTAAATCTGCCGTAGAAGATTTTATATTAATATAATTATTTCAATCATTAATCTACGATCGACTTATATTTCTTAGAATAAAATAAAAAACAGACATTAATTGCATAATTACATTGTACGCGTTAATTTTTTTTTCATTTCGTTCAGGATGTAAATCAATGTAGCTTGATTTTGGTAAAAAAAAAGATAGAAATGGTAATCCAATCGATGATTTGCTGATGATATTTCGAATGCCAATTTGTACAGCTCCGACATTAATAAAGCTGTAGTAATGTCTTGTTGCATATTTACAGCAATTCACTAACCTAACGGCCTGATCGGGTGTTTATCCCAAAGGAAGGTGCGTTTGACCGGCGACAGGTACGAGTCACGGATGTAGGAGGGGCTGCGGTCCCATCTGGCGACGGGTTTCAGCTCTGGCCAGTCGTACCAGAAGGGGTCCCGAGTGATCGCCGATATCGGTAGAGAAGGGCTTGGATTGAAAATGTCAGCCCATGGCCTTCTTCGGAGTCCGCCGGCATTGTAGAGCGGTGCACCTATATGCCACAACTGTAACGTTTATTGCCAGGACAACAGACTTAAATTCCAACTGTACTTCGTCATCGCCCGCCCAAACATTGTTAACTAAGCGAAGCTCTTAACATACCGGAGTTATTGAAATGTTAGTAATTCAAGAGTGTTTGAATGAATCGCTCGATAAACAAAATCAACCAATCAGTTTTTACAGGCGATAGTAGTAAAACTTTTAATTCTTATTATTTATCGTATTTGCATATATGAGAACTTGTGGCCTTGGACGTATGTAAATACGTCTTAAATTTATCAGATGTCCTGTTAAATACACGGCGCTAGTTCACCTTAGTTCTCGTCTTTGTTCTAGTTTCGATGATGTTTATGATTAATGATTTTAACATTATGTTGTACAAGCCCGTCTTCATAAATAGTCTATGTTAAATAATTAAGTGATTGTGCTTGCAAACGTAATCAAACTATCTCGCTTTATAATGGCTGTTATATTTTAGATTATCGTTTAAGTTAGTGCAATCTAAGTAGGTGCCTATTTCAAACTTGAGTGTTTTCACGAGTTCAGTTCTAACTGATTATACTTTAGCAAATTCTCTAATAGGTTAGAACAAATGAAGTTTTATAGTTTTAGAGACGTTAAACTCGAAATAAAACACTGTCAACCCGCTTAGCCTATATTGTTATATGTACCTACCTAGTATTCAAAAATCCCGCGGTATTATGGATTAGAATCGTAAACAATAATGTGATCTATATTGGCTGAAGCCGCGGAAGATTAAGAAAAATATTAAAATTATATTTTGTAACACTCACTCATTCATTTTGATATTCCGAAGGTTAAACATTAGTAACAGATTTGTGATTAGGGACGATTTAAGTCAATGCAATAACAAAGTTTTATTTGAGTCACGAAACTAAAATAGTATCTAACATTTTTATTTAGTTGCTGTGGATTAAATTACTAACGAGAGTCAATAGTTGAGTCACAAAATAGATCATACATTCACTATAGGCATACAATAATTCATAAGGCATAACAGGCTGTTCTGAAGACTCAATCAATAGTCATCTGAAGAGGAATTTTAGAAAAAAGCATAATCAAAATTTTTCATTTAAAACATATTATTTATGAAGTTTATCAGAAGTATGAACATATAAGATTAAAATTGTGTGCATTTTGTCTATCAAAAAGATAATAAAACGCATTCAGCACTTTACCGCTTTTATATGTCGTGTACTGCGAGAAAAAATGTTTTCTCTAAAATATGATATGATTAACAAAAGATTATTATTACATTAATTACAATAAATTTATATTTGATAATGATGATTTAATAGCAATTAAAATCTAATTATTTTATTAACTTAAATAAACATTGAAAACTTATTTCAAAAAATATTTAATTTATATTGAAATTAATAATTTCTATAGATTGATAACCAAACTGTTCCTTGTAAAGCTATTAACGTTAGAATTTTGGTTTGTATTTTTGATTTTCGTTTATATATTCTCAGCTACATATAGTATATGTATAATTTATACCCTTTAGTTTATATTATTTTGTAGCGTTTTCGTAGACAGGTGCCTAGAACGTAGCGTAACAATATTCGTATTTTACATTATGAAAAAGGCACTTTTTTATGTTGTTATGTTTAGTTACAATATCTTGGATATTTTTTCTCGCTTGGCATGTTTATTGCATGCGTTTGAAGCAAAAATGTGGTAATGCAAAGAACACATACACTCACTAGGACTCATACAGTATTAATTTACGAATCTACAATAGAAAACTATTTGTGAATAAAGTTGTTTCGGTTTCTTATCCACAATATAGCATATTAATTGAACATATATATTTATATAGGTTACTCTAACTACAAATTTTAAACGTCACACAGCTTTGAGAAATTAGGCTACACTGGGGCATCGGATGCAAAGAAATTTCTCTCATATTTAAACTTATTATCCAAACAGAAGAATAGATCGTGACGAAGATACAGCATGTTGGGAGTGGGGTCTGTTGCCCTTACCGTCGGCATCATATGCGATCTCACAGTCACGCGGTGGGCTAATCCTCGGCTTCACGGGTGTTGGGGACTTCCCTCGGAGCGAGCGATCAAAATCTGCCCATTTTTCGGCTTCAGCGAAAAATGGGTCCTTTTTGAACACGTCCGATATCCTCGCCGGCCACGTTCCTTCACGGCAAGTCTTATTATCAATATCATTCTCAAGTATACACATCAGGATGATGTAATAGAATCCGTTCACCTACCACGTTGACCGGAATACAAAAAAAAACCAAAGTAAAAGATTCATTTTTATATTGATAGAGTGCAGTGTTCTTGTATGTCTAGCGTAAACAAAAATTTTAACATTCCAGAGCGTTTGGCTCATATTTACAATGCAGCTCATGCAAATATATTTATTTTACGTAGTTGAGTCATGAAAATTCACAACTATGCATAACTTTATATAGCTATTTAGAAATTGCCGCATATTTTTAAACATAATTAGTGTTTAAATTTAAAGATAATTGCTAATGTACAATGTGTTAATATTAATTTTACGCGAATATATATTACAAAATGAATGCCTCCTCTTCAATAGGATCGAATCGTCTGAAATAAGGCTAATACGTATAGATTTACTGGAAGGAACATTATCTGTAGATTATAACAATCTTCCTTCATCATTTCAGCTCATCGCCGTCCACTGCTGGACATAGGCCTCATGGTATGCCACAGAGTGCGGTTCTGTGCCGTCTGCATCCATCGACGCCCAGCAAACTTCACTAGATCGTCTGTCCACCTAGTGGGGGGGCGTCCTACACTGCGTCGTCCGGTACGTGGTCGCCACTCTAGAACCTTTTTCCCCAGCGGTTGTCGGTTCTTCGAGCGATGTGGCTAGCCCATTGCCACTTCAGCGTGCTAATTCTTCGTGCTATGTCGGTTACACCCGTTCTTCTGCGGATTTCCGTATGACGGATTCTATCACGCAGAGAAATCCCGAGCATAGCTCGCTCCATAGCACGCTGAGCGACTTTGAGCTTGGTTATGAGGCCTACATTTAGGGACCACGTTTCCGTGCCGTAAGTCATCACTGGTAACACACACTGGTTGTAGACCTGTGTTTTCAGACACTGAGGTATGTTGGACGAGAAGATCCTCTTAAGTTTCCCGAACGCTGCCCAACCGAGTTGGATTCGTCGGCTGACCTCTTTCTCGAAATTGGATCTACCTAACTGGACTGTTTGTCCAAGGTAAACATAATGATCGACAATTTCGAGAATCGCATTGCCAACTAGGACCGGTACAGGAATGACATGGGCATTTGACATGACTTTCGTCTTGTCCATGTTCATTCGTAACCCCACCAGTTGGGATACCCTGCTGAGATCGTTGAGCATGGTGCCAAGGTCCTCCATGGATTCTGCCATAACGACGATATCGTCTGCAAATCGAAGGTGAGTGATGTATTCGCCGTTAATGTTAATACCTAGTCCAGTCCAGTCTAAGAGCTTGAAGACATCTTCCAGTGCAGTGGTGAACAGTTTCGGAGAGATGACATCTCCCTGTCTCACGCCTTTCTGCAACTGGATCGGTTTCGTACTCTTATCCCGGATACGGACTGACATTGTGGCGTTCCTATACAAACACTTCAGCACTTCTATATAACGATGGTCGATTTGGCACCGCTGAAGGGACTGCAGCACCGCCCAAGTTTCGACTGAATCAAAGGCTTTCTCATAGTCCACAAACGCTATACACAGAGGCCGATTGTACTCCTCGGTCTTCTGGATTATCTGCCGAAGCGTGAGAATATGGTCTATGGTGCTATAGCCTTTTCGGAAGCCAGCTTGTTCGGGCGGCTGGAAGTCATTAAGCTTGCACGTGAGTCGATTGGTAATGACCCTCGAAAACAACTTGTAGACGTGGCTCAAGAGTGAGATGGGTCTGTAGTTCTTTAGAAGAGCTTTTTCGCCCTTCTTGAAGAACAGCACCACCACACTCCTGGTCCACGACTTTGGAACGTCGCCCCCGAGGATAACGGAATTAAATAGCTTTTGAAGGTCTTTTAAGACCGGCTTACCGCCTGCCTTCAGTAGCTCTGCCGTAATTCCGTCATCTCCCGGTGCCTTACCGTTTCTTAGTTGTTCGAGAGCCATTCTGATCTCGCACAAGCTAATGTCCGGGATTTCTTCGGTATAGTGCCGAGTTAGCTTGGATCTGGGATCTTGGACCAAGCCGACAACAGGACTTCGGGATGATTTATATAACTATCCATAGAACCTTTCGACCTCTCCCAAGATCTCACCCTGGGATGAAATGACAGTGCCGTCATCGGTCTTCAGCTTAGTCAATTGGCTTTGCCCAATAGACAGATCTTGTGCGAACACTTTTGAGCCACGATTCCGCTCTATCGCTTCTTTAACACGGAGCGTATTAAATTGGCGAATATCGCGACGCACAGACCTGGAGATCTGCCTATTAAGCTGCCTGTGTTCGGACCAATCGGCTGAAGACTGTACTGTCATTTCTTTTCTCCGCTCCATGAGCCTGAGAGTCTGGTCAGAAAGTTTTTTAGGTCTATTGGCGCGGTGAGCCTTGAAAAACTTCGACCCAACCGCGTGGACAGTTTCCACGAACCTGTTGTTCATATCGTTCGGCGATTCGCACTCGTCTAGACATTGGAAGCGATTGTGTAGTTCGAGTTGAAAGCTTTCGAGGTTCTGGTATTGGACAGGTGTAGGTCGGAGGGTAGACTTCATCAAGCGTGACCGTTCGACTCTTCCTTAATTATCGTAAACGGCTAGTTATGTAAAACATGCAACAGTTTCGTATCATAGGTGGACATATCATATTAAACTATTTTATGGATTTTAATTTTTACTATGCTGAGGTTTTGGGTAGGTACTTTACAGCATCCGTTAAGAGAGGACGAATACATTTGAGGTCTAACACATCATTGTTAGAGAGATTATAATCTATGCACTAATTTGTGGTAAATGTTTTTTAAAATGAACCATTTTACACCCAGGGATGCTGTAAAGTACTCGGAATGCTTGGAAAGTGAAAAACTAATATAAAAAAGTCGTAAAAATAGTTATTTTTAATAATATGTGTAATAATCACGGTAAAAATAGAAGGTATTATAAATATGTATGGAGTCACAGATAATGCTACGAAGCGAACTTTTCGTTGTTTGTGTGTATCTATATGTACTCGTATGTTACATCACAAAGTTGTTTTCTTTAGTTATTCAATTATATAGCGGATGGGTACTAATCTACTAAATCAAAACACGATTTGGTCTTTTATCTTTTAATACAAATATATCGTATAGTGTTAGTCAATAACTTTGTACTATTTAACAAGTTATGGGAGGTAAAAAATTAAATCTACGTAACAAATATAAAATTTCAACGATCATGAAGGTAATTTTCATGAGTATATTACAAGAGGATAATAAAAAAAACAAAACGTAGTAATGCCAATATTATCTATCCAAATCGTTGGTGTATATACAATTTTGAATTTATAATAACTTAGTAAAATTTAATGTTAAAGGTATTGTGTATAAAGTATGAACATAGATTACTGTAAATATGAAAAAAATTGTAAATAATATAATAATTTTTATTTAGTTTATTTTCAGAGACTGCATACCACACATATCAGATTCAATTAAAATCGAATCTTATAGGTGACATTGTCTCTTATGATTTTACAATATCGATTCCACGAGAGCTGTTGCTATGTCCGGAATATACCCATTAAAATTAATATCCTTCATTAGATAAATCAACAATATAATTGGTATTCCGTCCTTAGCCCGCACTGCGGATCAGTTTTTTATGCCGATATTGGTCTGTACTTTATTTACAATAACAATCAGTCCATCTCAGATAAAAAAAATATCACTACAATGAATATGTCGATGTAAAACATGTACAGATAAATGACGGCAGAACTTATTCTATCTTATTCTAATTTGTTCGTGCATAGATTGTGTTAGAATAATTTACCTGTTCCCCAGTGAGGTTTGTTGTCAGGTTCATACTCGATGCCTTTAAGGCTCTTTGGCTGCAATCGTGGCGTAACAATAGGAGAGCTGAGGTCGGTGATAGGATATGCCCGGTCCTTCAGATAGAGACCATAACGAGAGGGGTACAGCCGATCAATGGCAGCCAGTCTGTCAAGATGGTCCTGCCACGCCTTGTGGGCGTCGAAGGGATCAACGCCTCGTCGGAGGCGCCTTGGCACATGGTAAACTGTTAAAAGATAAAAGTTATCCTTTAAAAATATATATATACCAAAATATACATAAAACATACTCCAGAATGCTTTCGAATTGGATTACATATGTTACTAAGACTCGTTTTTGTTTATTACTAAAATAAAAATTCTTCAAACTTTTATTGTTAGTATTGATAATTCAAATAAAAAAATAATTCCGATATTTTAATTTCATACTATTTTCATGCATTGAATTCGTCTAATGAATCATTTAAAAAAGTGACGAACAATAACAACAATACATTCACATTTTACATCATTTGATAGGATTTTGACATAATGGAATAATAAAGAAATATGATAGTGTATAGATAGTATATAGATAGAAATTATAATCATGCCAATATTTATAATTTTAAGAAAAAAGAAATAATTTATATAATGTATAAGATTATATATTGTTAGTAAATCATTAGTAGTTGCTAAGCAAAGCATTTACTTCACAAATGGGTATGACACGGGATTTCACAGTAAATACAAGGACAGTATTTATAGAACTCACCTCTATATAAACTTGCTGAGAGGATTTGGTTAAACCAAAATCATTGTGGGCTTATATTAAATAACAAAAGGTTAAATAAGTATGCGTATCACCTGACAAATGCTGGAAGATGTATTTAATATAAACAAATATGTCGATGTAACATTCATGGAATTAATGTGTGAAGTAATGTTATGTAAGAGGTGATTTCTATCAAATGGTACATGCGCATTATTAGTAAATAATATATAGGTAATTTGCACAAGCAACAACATCCAATGCTAGCCAGTGCTTAAGACTTTATCTTGAACAGTAGTTGCCGAATGCAGATAGTACCGTAAATACTCCATAAATAATATCGTGATGTATTTTAATGAAAATGATCTTATTTTACAATGTGTACCTAACTAATGACTTCTAATGTTTACGCGAGTATTACACATTTGAAATAAAACTACAAACGTGATAGAATCCGTAAAAGTAGTTTTATTTCAAATGTGCCTAACTAGCTATGCTTTATGTAGTAAAATCGTTTATTATCAACATTAAATTTTCTTTTATTTATTATTTTATATGGTTAGTAGTTAATATAACGTTAAAGTGAATAAAACTGCCCCAAATTCTATGTTAACACAATTACTTTCAACTAATATACTTCGGAAGAAAGCACAGAGACGCTGAACTAAAAAGTAGACAGCATAACATATAAAAACTGTCAAATAGCGTCAATAATAATAAGGTATAATACATTTAATTCTGTGATTGTATGTACTCCATGTTATGTTAAATCGAAACATCCATTTTAAATCTTCAAGCTTTTGACAGGATTTACGTCGCAGTTTTCAAAATTTCTATATTTATTTGTAATAAAAATCTTTATAATATATTAAAATATATAATAATAGTCGGTAACTTGACTTATTATTATTTAAAAAAACTGCTTCTTTTATTAAAAACATTTTCCATGATGACTTTATTGTATGATTATGGAGTCTCACAATGAATAAAGATTGATTTTTATGTGGAATTTGCTACATTAGCAGTCCCGACATATATTTACACTTCGCCGGGCTTGACTACACCTTATGCGCTGAAACAAACGTTGAAATATTTCTACAACCTGCAATGATTTGATTACATCTAGAGTGTAATTTGATTATAATATTTAATGACAAGAGCATAAATAAAGCGCGTTATTGAATTAATGAACTATATACAATATTATTTCATCAAAATTTAAACAGTAAATTTGTATTATTTACAGTAAGATTAATAATTTTAATTTCTGTCATTTATTGGAGTTTACTCCTTAAGAATAGATTTTCATATAAGGCGCCCGGTATGAGAAAAAAATGAGGAGTAAAATCTAGTGATCGAATGACATCGTTACGTTTTTGGTGCGCAACCTATTCTGAGCACCTGACGTGAGATAATACTTCACTGAACAGTTTTAATAAATATAAATAATAGTCAAATGAGCTTTTTTTGCGCCTGTTTTGATAATCGTACTTAAGGAGTAAAGTCCAGTCGTGCGTCGGAGCTGACACACACACTTTTTTTTATTATAGATATATACTTATTGAATCATTTGAAAGTATTAGATTGATCAAAGATCATTCTTTTGATGCCAAATTACATTGTCATAGTAATTATTGCACCTGCCAATATAATCAACTAAGCAATTGCTACATCGCTCAGGTGATCTGTCATCACGTTCTAATTTTGTTTAGTGAAGCGCTTTAGCATCAATAATAAATTTGTCATTATCAGTTGTCAATTGGCAAGTCGGTTAGTGGAGCGTGTGTGCATGTGTATTTTGTTTTGTAATTACAATAGCACTAACTTGGCCTGTATGCTTCAAGGGGGCGAGGGTAGTTGTGGGCATATATTGGGCGTGGAGAGTATCCGTAGACCTCACGATGAACGGGAAGGTAACGGTATCCGGGGACGGTGATCCTCTCCGCGGCAGCAATAGGGTCATCGTAGATTGACTTGCTGTATGGGTAGCTGCTCAAAAGTTCAGGGAACACACTGCGGCGGCTGGGTCTGTACCTCTCCTCGGCTCTGATGTCTTCCGATCCTGAAATCAAAACGTAATGTTAGAATGTTAAAGTTACTTGCTGTAGTCAATCTCTCAGATCATTCACGTTTATTTTTGAACACAGGCCTCCCCAAGAAGGAGTAATACCACAGACATCACATTTGATATGTGGGTATGGTGATTGCAGTTGGTTTTATCAGTTTAATAAGGGCATTATTCTGGTGACCTCTTAACGGATTTACAATTTCGACGTGAAAATAAGGGAATGGGTGTCCCTATATTGTATTCTTAAGCAATCATTCGTCACACAAATAAGCTATGAACTTTATAACTTTAACTTACCCTTAAGAGATCGCACGAAGGATTGCCAAAATCTGGCTTTCTTCGATGGCGTCTCATTTCTGCCAATCATTTCTAAATGATTTTTAAACATTTTGGATGTTTATGTCGTGCTCGTGTCTGTAACAAATATAACATATTTCGTTGACATATCAGAATATATATTCATCATCATCATCATTCTCCTACTCTTATCCCAATGACTTGAGGTCGATACAACATGTACTCTTTTTTCATAGTACACATTGTGAAAGTTATTGGCAATAGTTTTATGATCGGCCTCCTGCCAGACGTTAACCCTCCTTGGGAATCAGAATGTATACATATATTACATATAGATATAGATACTCCAAGTATCTATTGTATACAAATGGTCTTTTAACCTTGGGTTTGCCAATGTTTCTTTTAAAGATATATCCAGGTGACATAATTAATTACAATACTGCGCTCGTTTCTCGTAAATAGAGCAGTGACGTGCTTATAGTTAGCAGCCACGCCGCAAATAGCCGTCGCGGTGGCAGGCAGCCGTGTGGAATGATCCGTGGACTTGGATTCGCGCCAATCTAACTAGTGTCGAGGAGAAACTTGAAAGCATTCGTTTTTACGAATCTCTACTTATTGCTCGGCTATTTTCGAGTTTGTGACGACCTTGTTGTGAGTTACAATGTGGAGAAGTCAGCGGCCTGCCACAATTTCTTACGTAAGCTCCGGTATCGAGTATGCGAAGACAAATGGATGGGATTTTGTGGTTCGGTCTCTGACTAGTATTTCAAGATCTCGCCACTATCAACGTTTGTGTATTAGTATTTTCAGATCTTTTATTTTATTGAGAATATCATTCAAGTTTAGATTATTTAGGATATTATGTATGGTGTTTCCATAAAAATAATTGACATATATCTACTTATGATAATTATAATAATTTAAATATAAAAATATTACGTGTTTTATAGTTTATCTTGTAATTAATACAAGTACTGCAGTTACCAAAGTTGACCAGGCTATGACTAGACATGCCTTTAACTATTAAATAAACATAATATTCTGATCGCAGACCCAACTGTTGATAATTTAGTTACCTACAGTTATTTTTAAATTTATTTGTCTGCTCTGTAAATTTCCTTGTAGTATATTTTTTTTGTTATACAGATACGAAATTAATCACCTATAGATTGACGTTTATGTAGAACAGATACCAAAGGCAAAGGAATTTATTAGTACATTTATTACATTGTAATGTAATAAATAATTGTTAAATTTAACGTAAAAATGATATAGATTGCAAGTGTTAACTAATATCGAGTATCCATTTTTTATCTATATGCACTCTTTCTTGCTGTCACTATATATGTGCTGTGCTCATCATCACGAGTTTATATAATAGGTATTAAGTGTCTTAAAATTAATTTGCTTTAAAATAGTAAATGTCTTAAGTTAAGCAGGGTAATAAAGACATTAAAAATTTTAGGAATAATATAAAAATTGTAAAATATAATTTGTGTGGATTTACTATATTTTGAATTACCTAATACAAGTACTAAGATTAGATAACACAATGGGCCAATAAGCAAGAATTTTAGTAGTATACCAATTTTAATTTCAATTTATTTATTTACTTCTCTTTTACCAGTAATAGGTAATAGGGGAAAGTTATTTTGTTTTACTAAAGAATTATTTATTAATGACCCTCGCGTCATAACGTAAAAAAATAATATAATAATGCTTTTGTTTTGTTTATGGTGTCTTTAATGTGTCCATGTTTAGAATAATTTATGTTTTATTTACATATAACTAAGTAGAAATATCTTAATGGTGGTATCTATTACGCTTTCTAACATTAATAACATCTTGTACAGAATGTGAAAGTAACTTGTATAATATAGCTAAGTATTATTATACACATGGATTGTAAATTACTGAGATATTTTCGATATTTTGTTTTATATTTCATTATCTTTAACAACAAAGTTAAGTAAATCCATATCTTTAAATATCTACAAAATAATATATTTTTTACACAATTAAACATCAAGAAAGTAAACCGTCGGATTAAGGGAGATTCTTATGCCCAGAGCAATATTAAAATCAGACCAAAACTTATTTGAGTTATGAAGATTAATCTCAACTATTATTATTATCCAGGTCAAGAGTGAAGGCCAATGTCAACCATGTTTTGCTACATCAAATTCTATATTCGACCCCATAATGATATTAACTGATAACTCACTTCCATGTTTTGCGTTGAAACTACTTGTAAAGGTTATAAAAAAGTGAAATTAGTCGTTAAAAATGAGGTAACTGATTGTGAAACTATTACAAAAATACATGGAGGCGCGTCGATTTGGCGGCATTGCAAATTTGGCGCGAGATGCGTGTGGCCGAAAATAGGCGGGCGCGAGCGGGCGGATCGGATTCACAGCATTCCGGGATCACGAGTATTGTCGTCGACAGGTGCGCGCGCACGCGATATGTTATGGTATTTTGCCGTGTCTACAAAATTATATGGGATAGAAGATAACTTAAACAATTTCTTTATCTCTTTAAGTACAAATGTTTATACAAACAATTTAACGAAACTTTGAATTTTTTACAATTTCATTA
Source organism: Lymantria monacha (assembly GCA_905163515.2). Lineage (NCBI taxonomy): Eukaryota > Metazoa > Arthropoda > Insecta > Lepidoptera > Erebidae > Lymantria > Lymantria monacha. Next base: position 16,264,602 of record LR991094.1, on the reverse strand, counting down.
TACTACTGTATTCTATTACGATAAGTAATAGAATACAGCTAATAAAATACGGCCATATAGGCTTACTGTTATAACATGTATCTATTAGTCAATGTATAAATAGAAAATATATTTTTAATGAATAAAGAAAATGAAAATGTTACACATATTTGATTTTTTTCTACAAAAGCTCTCAATGACAAATAAAAAAATATTTGTTTAAGAAGTAAACTGTCTCTTGCCACATTTTAAGAACCTTTAATTTGCATTATACACTTAGTTAACTACAATTTTTGTGTATGTATTTCAACGACTATGACTATTTTACAAACCCATACACCCACTTATTTTAATTTAAGTACTGAAGAAGCAGTAACGGTTTTATAGTACAATATACTCGTATTGCTGTTCACATAAATATTGGTTTCTTCATAAATATTCTGACTTGATCATTGATCACTAGAAGTATCGTATGCATAACTTACGCGCTGTTGACCAAATGTTACCCGGTTATCTTCTTATCTCGACTAATCACCCGCGACAGAACGATTTAAATCAAATGCACGAAATGAACGAGACCAAACGGCAATTGCGCAACTATAGAGCGAGAAGGCGCTATTCAAGTACGCACTGGGGTAAGAGAGATAGCACGGGAACACCCCACACGGCGTACACTTAGCACAACCCTTAAATTTAGTTACAACACTGTATGGTGTCTTACCGATTAAATAAAGATCGTTAAATAAAAGAGTAGTGTGGTTTCGTTGACGAGCCGACGTCGAGTGTCGGACCGGGGCGGGCGCGCACTGGCCGCGGGCCGATACCGAACGGTCTTGTCGGCCGCCCGCCCGTTACCCCGCCAGCCCGCCCGCCCAAAGCTTTCAATAAACATTATATTCTGTCCATATTTTATTACTTATGTGCCCACGTTCGGTCCCGGATGCAACTTTACTAATATACGACTTAATTGATTAATAAATTAAATTTAATGTTATTATTCACAGGAGATTTTATTATAACATAATTATATAAAAATCGATCAAATAATTTCAATTATTTTTATAGCTACATATCGGATGTAATTAAAATTAACATACATTTATTATTCTAACATTTCGTACAAAATACTCACATGATAATTATGAGATCTTTAAATATGTATTTGACACTAAACGTCTAGATTTATTATGGTTTAAAAACATAACTAAAATATCCTTGCTGTGAGGTTAATTAGACGATTTCATTTGCCTTATAAGGATGTCCCTTTCAATTTGGATGAATTTTTAAGTTATTTTTAAAAAAAAAATGAATGAAGATGTAGAGACTGATCATCTCAGCTCATATATGTTCCATTGTTGGGCTGGAGCCTTCTACGTAATGGGAGGGAAATTAACCTACTTTACCACACTGGTCAGACGTGTTGGTATAGGGTTTTGTTTCGAGTTTTCCTTCTCTTGCGTTGATGTTATATGTATATTTTATCCCTTAGTCGTCTCTTACAATTACCCACAGGTAAGATAGGGGGTGGTGAATTGTATTCTTACTCTGTCACCACACGGATACACGAGATGTAGAGACTGCTTATGTGAAAAAGGTATGAATTTATTATAAATACTACGATTATTAGACATATGTTGGTAATTTAAATTACTGAAATTTAGCATTTACATACATACATATCATCACGCCATATCCCTTGCAGGGTAGGCAGAGAGAACAGAGTGCCAGAGAACTCTATCTCTGCATACTTCACTCGCTTCCTCAACATTCATAATTCTCTTCATACACGCTCGCCGGTTTCGGAGACTCTTGACTCCACCTTCCTTCAGTACATGACCGATCTGGTCTAGGTAGGTTAGTCTCGGTCTCCCTCGGTACCTACATCCTTCCACTTTCGCATTGTATATCTTCTTAACCAGGCGTTCGTTCGGCATTCTTTCCACATGTCCGAACCATCGGAGCATTCCCTTTCGCATCTTTACACCAATACTCTCTTTCATACCTACTCGCTCTCTTACGTCGTCGTTACGAATGCGGTCGGTCAGCCTAACTCCACAGATTTTCCGCAGAGATCGCATTTCGACCGCATTAATTTTACTATCATACTCTTTTCTGCATACCCAACTCTCGCTTCCATACAGTAATGTTGGGACAAGCACTGCGTTATGTATTGCTACACGTGCCTTCTGGCTGAGGTGGTGGCTGCCGAGAAGTTGCCCCAACGCTCCGTTCACTCTATTTCCCGCATTCACTCTTCGCTCTATATCAGTGGTGTACCTTCCATCTCGGCTAAATCCACATCCAAGATATACAAATTCATCCACTTGCAATCAACTTCATCCAATTTAGCATTTAATATGCTTAATTATTTATAAAATCCGATTACGAAATGAAAAATGATGTCACAAGCGGGATTCGAACCCACGCCTATTGGGTTTCCGGCCCAATCGTGCTGCCACTACACCACCGTGACTAATTGTAGGACATGCAAATTTCACTTCGTATCATATTTACGTCTTAAGGTGGTAATATGTTGGTAATGTTAAACAATATAGGCTAGATGAATATTACTAGCTTGTTTTCTCTATACTAAATAACTCCATCTATAGCATTTGTTTACCTATCTATAATGTCGCAATGAGAGTTATATGGTTTTTGTAAAAAAAACACAAAAATTAAATATGATATTTAATTTTTGTGTTTTTTTTCGTGTAGGTGCAAATTGAAATTTAATTAAAAACATTAGGCAAAAGAAAATTATGATAACTCATCACAAAAATGGAGAAAGTTAAGTTAAGAAAGAACGCGGATTTTTTTTGCTGAGAAAGTATACCTGATGTGTACCCAGTTTGAATAGTCAAAATTTTCAAAAAAACTGAGTCGATTCAGGACTGCAAGTCCCTTTTGCTACGACGCACATAGATCTTTTGAAAATGTTGCTGCTATAAACGAGAGTGTGGTTGAAACACCAAAAATATCAATTAAATAATCATTAATTATCAATAAAGATAATTCTTTGTTTCATATTACCTACCCATCTAGTTCGCATGGCTCAGTAAGGCTAACTTCCCCATATATTGAAGAAGACTTGTGGCCAATTGCGGAGAAGTTAGATACATTTAGTATTTGTATATCACAAATATACCTATTCAGATGACTTTATATGTATTTAGCTGATAAAATAAAAGTTTATGGCACTTTACTATTTCTTTTCGCACTTAGAAACAAATTCATATATTGCTCAATAAATACTGCTCCGTTGGTCCAGTGGCATAAGTAATACGTAAACCTAACCTAAAAGTACCTGGATCGGACAAAGAAAACAAAAACAAACAAAATCTGCTAGGGTGTTTCGTAGATTACCACGTATATCGAAGATTTTATCAGCAAAAACACTTAATAGAAAGTTTGAATTTAGGACGTATGACTGATGTGAGTGATTACAGGTAAATGACCTGCTAACTGCTACATAGTATTTAAACATTATGTTTCATAAAATATACCCAAAATGAAAGAAATAACGAAACCTTTTCCATCCATCCACTCGTAGACGTTCATTAATGGTCATAGACCTCCCCACGAAAATGTCATTCAACGGTCCTGTCCCAACTGGTACAGGACCGTTCTGAGTGGCATTTTCATCCAACGACTTCTTGCGGATTTCAAAATGTTGTCAGTTCACCTAGTGGGGAATCGTCCAACGCTGCGTAGTCTGTATCGTGGTCCTCAATCGGTCAAACGATATTGTACATAGTAAAATAAAGAACTTAAAAATAAATAAAAAAACATACAGCTAATAATGTTCATGCCATTATTAAATAAACATTATAAGTCTTGCTGAAAAAGGTAGCCACAGCAGCGTAAGCAATATGTAAGACATTCGGCGCTGATTTTCACGTGGCAACTCATATGAGTGGCTTAAAGAAAATACAAAAGTATGTATAAAATATGAAATTGTACTGCAATTATCATTTATTTGAAATTTTATGAGATTAATACTATATAAACAACTAAATACTTTATATATTTAGCAGCATTAAATAAATATTTAATAAAATAGTTGCAAACATGGCTCTGTGTAGAGACGTAGTAAAAGTATAATTCATCAAGTCCTATTTTGCTGTATAAAACGACTAAGGGGTTATAATGTGTATATTCCTTTTAATAAAATACGCATATAGCAAGGAAAAAGAAAGAAAGAAACACGAAATAAAACCCTTATACCAGTGCGTTTGACTAGCGTGGTTATAGGATGTCAGTTTTTTGCTTTTGTAGAGGGGACTCAGGGCCAGCAATGGGACTGAAACGCTGTGATGATGAAGAAATATGGATAGATAGTAATATGTAAAAAGTAATTTTTATATGTTTTCAACATATAAATGATATAAAATAAATATGAGAAACAACAAAAGCACTCAGTGCTGAACTAGCAGGGAGACAATCATTTAGGCCACTCTATCATGTCTAAGAAATTGGTGCATAGCAAATAAATGCTAATTTAATTGATATAAAATGGAACATTCTGGTTTTATGATTAAAACCTCCTACATATAGAATCTGTCTCAAATGTAAAGGTATGTGTGTATCGCATCGCCCATGAAAGTACTGAAATAGCGGTGTAACTTTGTCCACCTGAGATTATTTTGTTCGTAGGTGAATCAACTTTACATTCCGAACATATGAGTCACTTTTGTTTATAGCTGCATAATCTGATAATGAAGCTTTTGTTATGAAAATAACGATACAAAACTATAAATATTAATATAATTAAGATTTTTTCGTGCGGTCACGGAGTGAGAATATAATTCTCTATCCATTAACTTGCTCGTGGATGTGGTGAAAGACGACCAAGAGATATAATAAGCATACAACATCTGTGCTAGAGAAGGTAATCTCGAAATAAAAGCCACCAGCGCGTCTAACCAGCGTGGTGTGTAGTAGGTCAGTATCCCTCCTATTGTAGAGGATGCAGGAGCCCAGCAGTGGGAGGTATATGAGTCAAGATAATAATTTTTGTTTTTTGTATGACCTGCTCATATAGCACTGCATCAAAGAATGTATTGTTAAGTGGCACCTGTCATAGGTAGAGATGTTGTATATATGTAGTTTCGGTTCTGGGTACGGATACGAATATTAGAAAAATATTATACCGATTTCAAATATGATTTATCATCATCATCTCAGCTCATGCATGTCCCACTGTTGCGCTCGAGCCTCCTCCATAATGGGACGGAAATTGACCTACTATACCACGCTGGTCAGACGTGTTAGAAATGATTTCATCAGATATGATTACGGATTCGGATAAGCTAAGAGTTTTGGATATTTACGATTATGGATATTAAGTTTTTAAAGGTAGTTTTTTTAGATATAAAATAAAAATCTAAAGTACCGATTTTCACTTTATTTCTATGCTAAAGTTTGATAAATACTACAGGGTAAAGTCTCGCTTTCAGATTTTACCTCTATCCGAAACTATTCGAAGCTGAATCGATTTTTTACTCGGATATCGACTAGTTTCAGTAATGATTACAGAGCTCCGTAGTACCCCTGGTAGTGAAACTAGATGCAGCATCCTGAAGTAATCTAGGTCATCAGTCATGAGGTACCCAATAGTGAAAGGCAAAAGAATGAACTACGTGTTGCCTGCGTGGAATACAGTCTAACCATATTCCGATGTAATGTAGAAAAAGGTAACAAGTTATATATGAAATTAGATATAGATAGATATCGTATTTTACGTTGGCTATGTGGAATGATGTTGGATTTTATTTTGGATTTTCCTTCTCGTAATATTTTGATCTCCCCTTTAAGACATCCGCTGGAAAGAAAGTTTAATGATAATTATATTTTTAATTAATCAATGTACGGAGAATGCCTTTGGCACGAGGTACTAGGCGCCAATAATATTTAATAATTTCGTTTACAGTTTTGACCAAAAAAAAATCTCAGAGACGTCATTGCTTTTTAAAATAGGATGTTTATAATGTTCAGAACGTAATTTACGATATATAATATATATATAAAAGAAAACGAGCTTGATGAATTATGTGGATTTTATTTTTGTGAAAAAGACAACGAGGTTACGCGTCTAAAGCGACGTATACCCTTGAATTTTGTGCCATTATATTTAACCGCTCTAGTGGGCTGATGCGATTGCTCACTTCGAAATAGCAAGATTGTATCTGTTTGCAATCTCACGATTATAGTTTTACACGCATTTAGTAAGTACCTAATCATTATCACTATGTAACTTTTATTCCAACCTGATTAGAAGTAAACGTGTGGCGATGGAGATGGATGTGGGATTTTCTATCTGTGGATATTGTAAAAAATATTTCAATATCGCACTGGTTATAAGGCTAATTGCCTTCATCTAGAGGTGGCTCTTGCGTAATGATAAGATGTATATGAAGAGAGAAAGAGAAAAATAAGTACAGGAGTGAATATATTATATATCGATCGAAGAATCTAGAAGGTATTAAAATTTTTTGGCATCTTACTTTTGTTCTAATAGATATAGATATATTAACATAGATTCTTTTATCTTTGTCATAAGTGGACATAGTCATATATAACTCTACTTATTAATTTATTAACGATAACGTATATTGCCTCATTTAAATATAGATGAACTGAAATAATAAAACTAACACTATAACTATTATAGTCAGTAGTTTTATGATTGTCCGCCCCCCCTGACGTTTACCCTCCTTGGGAATGTAATTGTTGACCAGACGGCATCACGTGGAGTTGGCCTAAGTCTGTATTTCTGAATCATCTTTTACGACGAGCAATGGAAAGTTTGATGGTATTCCTAGCCGCTACCACACCGAATTTTCACTCTTTCGATGGAATTTTTTTTTCCATATACCTACAGTATTCTGTACAGGCATTATGATCTATAATCAGAACTGTGTGCAATAAAAGTGTTCCGAAAGAGTACTTATTAGTGGTAGGACCACACATACTGTTGACAGTTCTCTGTTTACAGCCGCGAGCCGGTCCATCCGGGGTAGTACCACATTCACGCAGAAGATTGACGTCTGGATAATGGCAATGTGCTATTGCGCTTCGTTCGGTGAGCCGGAAGCCCAACTGTGTGGATTTGGGATTTGTATTGGCGGGCATCGGCTTAGCTATACCCTTGGTATTGCAAAGGTCTATGGGCGGCAGTGATACTTACCATCAGGTGTGCTGCTTGCTCGTCTGTCACCAAAAGCAATAAAAAAAAACTAGATTTCAGATTATATTTGACGTTAAAGGCATATACCTAAAAATAAGTCTGTATATAATTGTTGCAGATAAATAAAGCGTTACTGAAAAGTTATATTTGAACTGTTTATATTGAAATTTGTTTTTGTTAATGCGATAGTTTTCCAGTGTTATGAATAGATTTATGTTTACGATTTGTACAGTTTCAATGATAAAGGTCACCTTGTTAGAGAAGATTTATTAAATGGTCTATATCGCAATGTTCGCATATATAACGAGTTGAAATTTGCAACATAATTTAAAACAATTTGCTTCGGTATGTTCTATTGTAAAATTAGCAAAAAAATAATCGATATTTTATTAAAAAAGTAAGAATTATTTGTGGGGATTGTGGCGAGGGGATATGAATACAATTTATCGTACTTTTACATGGCAGTTGTAAAAAATAGCTTAGGGATCACTAGAAGAATGAACAGCAGCACTCTCCTGAACAATTCATAAGGTGAATGTAGTTACATTATCCTTTCGAAGAGGCCTATATCAAGCATTAGACTTCGATGATGCATGATTGAATACCGCGCGACTGAGAGACTAAGAATTGTTTAATCAAATTTTCTTTTTCGTAGGACTATTATAAGAATATAAGCCAATAACATGACTGAAACCAATCTGCTTGACGAGGATAGTACCTATAGACCAATCCCACTTTCATAGGAAAAGCGACTCGTGCGCAATAATGAGAAGAATAAAGTTGGGAAGTATTAGAATTATATAAAGATATATTATATTCCGTGTGGTGACGGAGTAAGAATACAATTCACCACCCCTAACTTACCCGTGGGTGATCGCGAGAGACGACTAAGGAATATAAAACGCATATAACATCTATGCAAGAGAATGAAAACTCGAAATTAAACCCTATACCAACACGTCTGACCAGCGTGATTTACTAGGTCAGTTTCCCTCCCGTTATGGAGGAGGCTCGAGCCCAACAGTGGGACATATATGAACTGAAATGATGATGATGATAATGATAAAGATATAGACCTGTATGGTAATGGCTTAAGTGCGTTTTTAATATGTATTCACTCTTATTTACTTAAGGTAACCGTAAAAATTAGTTAAGGCAGCAACACGAATATGGATAGTCATACTCTTTTGAAAAACTCATAAAGCTTAACTGCTATCGAGAAAATAACTGCCAGACGTAATTATCATCATATTGTGTCTCATATCTAATCTATAACAGTAGTTGTTGATGTTTATGGATGGATGGATAGATTTGTGGTATATAGTATAGATTTATTGTATTTGTCAGTGCTCATCTTTTTAAGTGTATGCGTCCGGGCAGTGTTTACATTGGATAATCCTACTTATTTAGGAATGTGTGTCTGCTAGTGTGACGTCATTCATCCCACGTGCACCACCCTGAAATATCACGTTTTATCGAATTTTGGCCCGCATTCAACTTATTTAAAAATAGCATTGCTATATACAACTGAAGATCAGACTTCGAAACAACTTCCGTTATATTTTTCTTTTCATTATATTAATTATAATTCTTATAACCTTTCTTTTTCTTTTCAATAAAATAAATAAATCAATTTTATATTTTAAAATTGTATTTGCCTAATAGAAAAGCTTTGAAAGAAAAAAAAATATCCAAATAAAATTTCAATAGTTTATCTAACTTTTTCTGTATTAAAAGATCCATTACAATTAAAGATTCATTATCTTGAAAATTTAATTATCCTGATGGATTTTAATTCATAGGTTTTGCATACCGGAAAAGTTGCGGATATAACTAGATAATATATATTTAAATCTAGTAGATAATCTCAATAAGATTCATATAGTTGGCGACACGATGAAAATGTTATATTTGCAAACTCACAAATAATTTCAATTGGTTTTTTCAAAAACATTATTTTTGTAAAACAAAATACCACAAGGTGGCGGCCATAAATTTCACCAACCCTGACATAGTTCGGAGACTGTCATAAAAGTCGAATTAGAGTTATAGCTCTTTGATACTAACTTTAGAATCTACCATGGGCTAATTCTATATAATGGAAATAAAATTGCATAGAATTAGACGATAACTGCATTCCTAAAGAGGCTTAATATCAGGCCGGACGTAAAACTTAGGAATAAATCGAAAAAGTATGTTCTGCTTCTTTTTGCGCTTTAGGAAATTCATGTTGTGTCGAACTCATATTAGAATAATGTTAAATAGGTATGCCCATTTATTAAGAATACAGTATGTCCCCAAACTTTCTTTTCCTATGGTTATCCAATGACATGACGAAGGAGCTCAAGCAGATAATAACATTAAAAAAGGAAAATAAACCTCAAAATAATTAACCAGTGTGATATAGAAGGTCAGGGTAAGTTAGGACTTATATTGATTATAATGAAAAAAAAAGTAGATATGGTTACCATACAATATACATATTTAGTATTTTCGCTATACTGACTACACTAACATCTTATATAAATAACGTATTGCGTATTCTATCATGTCCGTCTATACCATTGTAGCCAAAACATTCAAATCATGACGTCTAATGTTTGAATAGACGAAGTTTTATATAGATTATACAAATTAATATATACATATGATTTTAATATATGTCTTGATTATACATTAATATTGCATGTTCTAAATATTTAATTGGTGATTATCTAACATGTACCTGTCTGTATGATATGAATAATTAAGTAATTATTTTGTGTTTTAAAGAGCAAGGAGTGTTGAATTATAGTCAGGGTTGGCATTTTAGTTTTGTTAGGCTAGAATAGAATATGTGACTTCGCTTACTGAAGAATAACGATATAGTAGAGTACAGTACAGGCTATGGCCTAGTTTAAGATCAGACCACCTAATCTTATGAGAATACATTAATTAGGTAATTAGTAATTGGTTTCAACAAATTTGTTCATAACAACAGGTTATTTGTTTCATATTATGACGGTAGCCATAAGTATATTGTAATCAAAATACCTCCTAATATTCATTACTTATGAAAAGTGAAATTGATGTCATGTATTTTAATCGCATTTAAAAAAATTAAATTTCATTTCTAAAATTATGATTCAATTATTGTATTCCAATGTTTTAATTATTGATGAAACTCATTCAAATGCAATGAAATCCATGAGATTAGTTTTCATTTGAAATGATAAAATTGATAAATGAAATATATTAAAAATTTATGAATTTTAGATCTCATGTAAATGAAAATAATAATTATTATATATTATATTAAATTAATCATCATTCTCCTACTCTTATCCCAACCATTTGGGTTCGATACAATATGTACTCTTCTTTCATAGTAGATATTGTAAAAGTTATTGGCAATAGTTTTATGACCGGCCGCCTGCCAGACGTCAACCCTCCTTGGGCATGTAATTGTTGACCAAACGGCATCAGATGGAGTTGGCCCAGGTTGTTATATATAAAAATTATATTAAATTAATATCTTAGAATAATTTAATGTATAATCTAAAATCTTATTTGTAAGCAGAAATAAATTAATATTAAATTATTATTAAATTCAAGCCCGTCAAGAACGATACCGAAGATAAAGACTCTTAAAGGTGAAGACAGTTGAAGACAGTCTAAAAGGTAGCAGAAAGTAAAGTGTGCGAGGCAGAGTGCAATCAGACCATAACCTGTCAAATGAAGAGATCTCGTCTCTTCATAGTGGATCATATTCAGTAGTGGAAGTTGACCGTAAATCGTATAGTGGATTAATTTAATTTTTACTCTCCTGCTCAGTTGTGGGACAAATATAATCTGTAATTATATAAGTAGAAAGAAAAACAAGACTCAAAATCCAAGATAAATGATAATATATATCATTATCATCCTACTTTTATCCCAGTCACTTGGGATCGACGCGTCGTGGTGTTTACAGCAATTTAATCAATCATGATTGTTATTACTTATAGCATATCCCTATAAAATACGATAAAATTTGCTTTTTTTTAAACGTTTATAAAAAGAAGCGCATAATATAGTTATATAATAAAAGGGAATTGAAAATTAACCCTAAAATCAGGTTAACATATCAACCCTATAGGTGACAAATAATGAATGCAACTCAAAACAAATGATGTGTTTTATTGAATCGTTGTAGTTAATTAGTACCTATTTAAATTTAAAATAAGATTACATATACTTGTTTATGACCAGCGCGGTATAGTAGGTTAATTTCGCTCTCATTACGGAGAAGGCCCGAGCCCAACAGTGGGACATTTATGGGCTGTGATGATGAAGATGATACATGTTTAATGTACGTACAATGCTGCCAAGATAACACATAGTATATTCTTAAGTGAGAATATACACAATTGGAACTTAGGTAAGATTACATTATTAATTAAGAGCGAAGTATTTAAATACGAACTGTGTTTAAATACTTGGCCATATGATAATGGAGCATTTTATGGCATGAATTTAAAGATTACTTAAATAGTCATTGCATTATCAGCATAATTGGAAACGATAGTCTTTAGATGACACTCGGTTTGCGCCTTACTTTACAATAAAAAAAAGTACTAGAGATTATCTCTAGCAAAGGTTACAAAAGATTCTACGTAATCTTTGATCTGTAAGATCTTAACTTGATGGATTATCGTTCATCAAATTAGTAAATGAGAAAAATACAGAGAGATCAGGTTTAAGATTAGGACTAGAATATTTAGAATTAAAAACCTTTCGTTTGACTGACTATCACATTAGCAAAGCCGATTGGTCCCTAATTTTCTAGTGGTCAATTTTATTTAATTGTAGGTATTATACATACATACATACATATCATCACGCCATATCCCTTGCAGGGTAGGTAGAGAGAACAGAGTGCCAGAGAACTCTATCTTTGCATACTTCACTCGCTTCCTCAACATTCATAATTCTCTTCATACACTCTCGCCGGTTTCGGAGACTCTTGACTCCACCTTCCTTCAGTACATGACCGATCTGGTCTAGGTAGGTTAGTCTCGTTCTCCCTCGGTACCTACATCTTTCCATTTTCGCATTGTATATCTTCTTAACCAGACGTTCGTTCGGCATTCTTTCCACATGTCCGAACCATCGGAGCATTCCCTTTCGCATCTTTACAGCAATACTCTCTTTCATACCTACTCGCTCTCTTATGTCGTCGTTACGAATGCGGTCGGTCAGCCTAACTCCACAGATTTTCCGTAGAGATCGCATTTCGACCGCATTAATTTTACTTTCATACTCTTTTCTGCATACCCAACTCTCGCTTCCATACAGTAATGTTGGGACAAGCACTGCGTTATGTATTGCTACACGTGCTTTCTGGCTGAGGTGGTGGCTGCCGAGAAGTTGCCCTAACGCTCCGTTCACTCTATTTCCCGCATTCACTCTTCGCTCTATATCAGTGGTGTACCTTCCATCTCGGCTAAATCCACATCCAAGATATACAACCTTCCACACAACCTCTTACATTCCACGTGCCCACCCGGCACTCTGCTCTACTCGACTCGCCTGACTGGGCAAGGCGTGATGGGTGGCGGCCCCCATCGCCGCAACTGCCGAAGTTCGTACCGACGGGGGTGGGTCGGTATGCGTCGCCTCCGGGGGACGCCCTAACCCGCATTGCGGTACGCATATCGAGCCGGATTAGCAGTCTAATTAGACTGGCAGGGGACGCGAACGAGCACGCTCCGGACTATCCACAATTGTAGGTATTATTATATTATATATAATATGTTTACTTACTCATTTAATTAGTCACTTCATCTACTATTTGAATTCAAATGATTGGAATGTTATTTATATTTATACACCTTCATATACTATAAATCAAATATCCTGAGAATTATTTGAAATATCGGTTGAGTAAAATATCAAAATAAAAATTTTAATTTTTCAACTCTATAAGTAAATGTTTTTTTTAATAAAAAAAGAACATAAATTTATTTAGTTTTGCGAAATAATTCATTCACAAGTACCCTTTGCTATTAAAATACGTTTACGAGTACACAACTAGTGATTGAAGATTAAATAAATTGGATGTATACAAAGTAACGTTTTATTTTCATGATCTAGATAGCAACGATGCTGAAAGGAAACACATTCGATGATATACTATTATGTTGACAAGTGAATAACTAGTTTTATAGCCAACAAATTCATAAGATATCTATCTTCCTTTCTGTGCTACTGGCAATGTAGCAAATATTTTATTTGACTAAATATACATTCATAAAATTTAATGAAATCTATATGATGATGGAGTGAGAATACAATAAGTTTAGTTTTTACTATGAGTGTCATATTAGAAAACTTAACGGTGTATGTTGTTCAAAAATCTATCGTGAACTACCTGTTTTGTTGTGAGAAAATGGACTAAGGGACACGCGTAAGTGGGCAGCAGCACTCTCCTGAGAGACTCCTATAATCATTGATCTCGAACCCTCCTGCCACGCGCGACGATTATGGTATTATGCCTCTTTGTGAAAAGACATATGCCAACAGTGGTTGTCGTTGAACTAATGAATGGATGGACTGCATTTAGAATTAGTGTTATATGTATCGAGAAAGAAAACTTGAAATAAACCCTATACAAATTACTGAAATTTAGCATTTAATATGCTTGATTATTTATAAAAACCCGATTACGAGCGAAAAACTATTGTCACAAAGAGAATTCGAACCCACACCTATTGGAAATCCCTTCCAATCGTGCTGCCAGTTACACCACCGTGAACTATTGTAGGACATTCAATTCTCGCATCGTATTATATTTTCGTCTTTAAGGAGACGTGTGCCATCTACCCGACATTGTACAGGAGTATTAAGCCTGTAAAATCCCACTTGTGACAATCATTTTTCGCTCGTAAAAGTGTTTTTATAAACCCTATACTAATATATCTGACCAGCGTGGTATAGTAAGCCCATTTCTCTCTTATTGTTAAAGAGGTTAGAGTTCAGCAGTGTCACGTGTATGAGCTGGATTGATGCTAATGATGATGATGAAAGATGTGTAGCTGAAATGTATGTATTTCTGTTCACTCCTTCTAGGCGAAAAGACGTGAGTCTACTAGACTATAAAATGTATTAATAGTTTAATAGTACCATTAAGTACTATCACTCATTGTAAATGACAGGAACAGCGGTTGAAATGTTACAGTTGTATTTTACTTAAAACGTTTTATGACTCTATAAAACCATTTCCATACATTTTAAGTAGGTGTAGTGGTTGTACTAAGAATAGAGAATCAACAACTCATGATATAATATTAGTTTCTAAAATTTCGCAGCACATATAACTCAAAAATAAGGAAACCCAAAGGGAATTCTCATTATAATCCGGCTCTGCAACGCAGACTAACTAGTTGATCACATACGTATATTCAATTTAAAACAAAGCAAAAGTTTATATCAGACACATAATTTACAAAATAATATAAATACAGGTAATATTATATATACCATATTACATGTGGTTATGACTTATTTTTTTTTGCAATATTATGGGCATAAATACTATGGATACAAAGTCCTTTAGTCGAATATATCAAGTCGAGTTACCTTTAATTCTGCGCTAACAACTAAATTGACAATTACTCTGAAAATTTTGGTACAACAACAAATTACACGTAAACCACTAGTATATAATATCCCCTACAGTTCAGCACTTTATATATTACATCACATAAAATATCCGCAACACTTTAAAACTCTAAAGTATAGAATATAATTTAGGAATGCCACATGACAGTTTCATATTCCTGCCAAAACTTTGATGATGGATTAGCATAAAAATATGGGGTAGTAAAAGTGGAACCCTTATCCGCGAGAGTTCAACAAGCCAGTTAAGGAATCATCAGCAGAGAGGGCAGTAGCGCTTTCTTTAAAAACTAGTTACATTGACTGCATTCTCCAAACCACCTAACAAACGTGGCGATTACAATTTTTGCTGACTTCTTGTAGATGGATTATCCAGTAGTAAACGTTAAGAGGTTGATAAAAATAGATTATCTATTAGGCACAGTTCTTGCTTTGTAGTACGCAATGAGATGTTTCTAGCAGTAGATACAATAAGTCATGAAAGACTTTTTGATGGAACGGAAGTATATTAACTTGCACCAGAGTTGTGTTGCAACTACGATCTAAACATTTTATGACTTTCATCAACATTCTTGCAAATATAATTTCTGAAACTGTTTCTTATTTGCAATAAACGCTTTATGACCAATAAACATCTTGTACAGATCAGTATTGTAAATCATGGCCGCTATGCGGAACATAGAAGTGTCTAAAATAGCTCCAGAAATTTGATCAATTTGAATTATATAGTTAAGTTTTTTTTGTTAGTGGTTGATGTTGTAAACACAACCTGGACGGTTACCTAAATTAACTGCAAAATAACCTGAAGCCCGATAGCAAATCGTGCGTCCGCTTTGTTTTTATAGTGGAAACCACTGATATAGTGTATCCCTTTATTGCGTGTAACTTCAGCGTCTGCTCGGGGAATAATTTTACCCTTTAAGTTAAAAATTTCTGAAAGTATTGACAGTATATTACACCATTTTGTGCATTACATCTTGAAGTGGAATTTTTTAAACTTGTCTTACGTGTCTTTTCTAATCAAATTCATTACGAGTCTCGAGAAAATTATTGAAACAATTTTAGTTTTCCTTGAGGTTCAACACTTCAATATTATATGTGGAAATGATTATGAATTTTGGCAGAACGATTAAAATGTAACTTTAAATATCGAATTGTGTGGTGAACTAAAAAGGAAAAGATTTTTGATTCACCTCTAAAATTCGTAGCCACTTGCTACGAAATCGTAGCACCATAACGAATTTACTTTTTATTTTATCTTTTTTTTAATATGTAGCTTTTTATTGATAACAGTTTGTTGATTTAGCGTTTGACATGTTTTTTTGATAAGCAGATGATGATGATGACGAGTGCCTGATATTAGTAAATTTAAAGAGTCGAAGAAACAAATTCTTTAACTTTATAATAGTCATATAATGGCATTAAAAACCCTATGAAGGCTGACAATGCATAAAATTCGCAAAATCGAAGCTATTTTTCATATTGCAGGAATATAAAACTAAGTCTCTCTGTATAGTGACGGAGTGAACATACAATGCTCCTTTTCTTTTCTGTTGATTTCAAAAGAATCAATTCATAAGAATCGAAGTATAAACATATAGCACCAATTAAAGAGTAGGCAACTTCAAACTTATCCGTGCGGTGACGGAGTAAGAATACAATTCACCACCCCTGTCTTAAGTAAGTACGGTTTAATTTTACAGAACAGTTCTTACAGACAAACATAATGAAGATTTATTATATATAGAGTTTGTTAGTGCTGTGATCTTCTGATGCAATTAAATAATTCGGCTCATTGACTAAATTTAGATTAAGCGTTATAGACGATGATATTTATTCACCTTGACACCTGTGATGGTGACGTTATATTTTTGTATCGCTCCAAAAATAGCTATGCATAAACGGATACAGAGTTCAGTTGAGTCATAGTATGATTTTTCCGTGTGGTGACGGAGTAAGAATACTATTCACCACCCCATATCTTACCCGTGGGTGATCGTACGAGACGACTAAGGGATATAAAACGCATATAACGTCTGTGCGAGAGAAGGAAAACTCGAAACAAAACCCTATACCAACACGCCTGACCAGCGCGGTATAGTAGGTTAAATTCCCTTCCATTACGGAGGAGGCCCGAGCCCAACAGTGGGACATTATGGGCTGTGATGATGATGATGATGATGATAGTATGATTTTGGAAGGACAATCGGTTTATAACCTAATGATTTAGTAGCGCCAAGGCTACACTGTTAACAGTTTTCTTTCTACATCTGCGAGCCGGTACATTCGGAGTAGAACCACACTCGCAGAAAATCTACATCTGAGCATTGGCTGTGCTGTTGCGCTTAGTTCGATGAGTGAGAGAGCCGGCAGACCAACTTTCTCTTAGGCAGCGGCCCAGCTGTACCTTTAGTATAGCAAAGATCCATGAGCACCAGTAACGCTTATCATCAGTTGTGTTACTTGTTCGTTTGCCACCATAAGCAATATTTTTTTAATAGTAATATCAACTGAGTTTTTAGTTAATGGCCGTAGGAAGGACAACTAACTTATCATACCATGCTGGCCAGACAGATTGGTATAATGTTAAATCCTTATATATGCATCCTTCTTTATACTTATGCTTATATATGAATGAATGGCTTGCTCGTAGTCCTCAATGGCCCTCACAATGGTCATAGGACCGGTTAGTAACTGTCGTTTTCTCATTCTGTTGTTATACAGAAGATTTACTAGTTCTCTATTAGGAATTATTATTCCTGAAATATTGTTTAATCATTAATTTTATCGATGTATATGTAATATAAAACAAATTTAGGAAGGAATCGTATGAGAAGTTGATAGTGTGCGAAAACAACTTCGCCAGTATGTAAAGTAATTATTTATCTTTGATAAGATGTTGACTCTCTTGTTAGTTTAAACATAAATTATGATTTGTCTCTATAAAACACGAGTCTCGTCATCGTTATTCTCAGTCCCACGTGACTATACTGTTGCCAAAAACAAACATTAACGATCTAACACATGGTAAGCTTTCATTGATTGTAAATGATGGCAACAGCTTTTGTTTACATAGACAAATTTATATATAATGTGATATGTTTGAGTCTTCTTGTCTCTGACCATATAAGGTCCAATTTTAAACTACGTTTATTTCGCAAAGAAATATTTTTTATATGTAGAACTCACTGGTCTTTTGAGTGTTACAAACTTTAATTTTAGTTTTCTTTCTCTTGTAGCAAATATTATTTGTCTGTCTGTCTTTCTGTTCTGCATCTATCTGCAAGGTACTCAAGGGAAGGCAAAGGGCTAGACTGCCTTACTTTGCTCTTATTTCGTTATCACACAAACAATTTCACTAATAAATTTAAATTAACATCATTCATAAACATGCGGCTGATATACTAGGTTGCATTGATATATATATATTCAAAAGTTACAATTATCATAACTGTTGGATTGTTAAAATGACATATTATATAGAGTCTAAACAATAGGTTCGCCCACAATACAATTACATAATGTCTGAACATTAAATTAGCAAAATAAGGATAGGTATTATATATTACAGACAGATAGATATGTTATAAATAAACTTATAATATAAAAATAAAAACGTGATGATAATATTGATGTGTGGTAGTAAGTCTATCATTACCACCCATATATGGTGCCTGCAAATAGATATAGATAAAGTCAAGTCGTATAATTTATAAAATATCCCAGGAAATGATACTGGCATAATTACATATTTAATTTGTCGGTATTCGAACAAAGGAAATGTTCTGTTTTAGACCTTCCTGGTAGTCTTTATTATTCCTGATAATAATATTCTATTGACTTTCTAACTTTACCTATTTCGGTAGAACAATTACTATATGAAACCACTCCCATGATATGCCAGTCCTGCCGTAATACAAATAACTCTATGTCTATTCAATGTTATGTAGTAAACCAATTTATTTCATTTGAAGGAGGCCCGCAGGCAGTAATGGTGCATATATATTCTGAGAAAATAAGATATTGTTAGTTTTAAAATGGAATGTCGATAACTCGATTGGAAATATAAAAAAATCTCTACTAAATGAGTTTTCAATTAAAAAATTATTTCGAGATATAGAGTATTTAATTGCCAAAAGCATATTTTAAAAAAGACAAAAACTTTTAGTTATTAAAAAATATATATTGGCATTCATTCATTGCACGTGTACCAAGCACAATAATAAATTAGAAAGACCGCAATTTCCTTTTAGATCATATTGTTATTAGTTTAGGTTAGGTTAGTATTACAAGTACGTACTTGTCATTTGTCGTTATTACATTTTACTAACTGCAACTGATGGAGTCTATGTACTTAATAAAAATCGAGTTATTGAGTATTAACATGTAGGAAATGTACCTCGTAGGGAAATAACATTTTGATAAAAAAGCAAAGTTCATATAATTCAACATACTGTGTATTTAAGGGTTCAGAGGTAGCGAATGGCATTATATATTATTTTTGACATACTAAGTACTAGGAGTTAATGAGGTTCGAGTTACAGAGATTCCACTGTGTTTAGGTATACGTTAATGTCTCATAATATTTTACTATAAAACATAAAATATATGTATTTTTACTTACAATATATCTGGAACTTTAACTCGAATTGTGTTTAAGTCATAGATGTCCCAGTATTTCTTGGTTATAAAAGTAGGCTATTGCTATTTAAAATAAAGTAAAAAAAAAATTGGCTGGTATGCTATCTGAAATCGAATATTGGGGACTTAAGTTTCAGTAGAGCCATGCATTACATTCCGGAATAATATTTTCTTTTCACAAATATACCTCATACTCTGCTGTATGAGTTCCAGTTTTTCTTCTGTTCTGAATGTCTTATCTATTATCGTCTATTTACTCTACGTGCAAAAATTGGGGTGAACAATGTTTTTAATCAAAGATAATTGATTTATAAACCAAGATTTCACTATAAATTATCATCTATGTTTCGTCTTTAAGACATGCAATGTAGAAAAGACATACAAGATTGTATACATCTCTTTTCTGTATTGGCATTAGATGGTCATCGTATATGAGACTAAGAGAAAAGAGTGAAAACGTCAGCGGAATAATAAGGTTATTATATACAATATAGTTTCCGTGTGATGACAGAGTAAGACTACAATTCACCACCCCCTATCGTACCCGTGGGTGATCGTACGAGATGACAAAGGGATATAAAACGCATATCACATCTATGTAAGAGAAGGAAATCTCGGAACAAAACCCTATACCAACACGCCTGACCAGCGTGGTATAGTGGGTCTATTTCCCTCCCATTCTGGAGGAGGTTCGAGCCCAACAGTATATGACATATATGAGCTGAGATGATGATGATGATACAATATAATAACCTAATTATTTTTTTATATTTGTGAAATTATATCTCGAGACATTTTATTTTAAAACATGTGCTACTACCTACTTATTGCCGTGTCTAACTACTTATTGCCGTGATTTAGACACAGCCATATCACATCTTTTTTCGAAAAGACCCCAAGTTAGAATTATATGTCTATATGTTTATTCACATAAAAATATCGTATAAAACGCAGATGATTCAGTCCTTGTATTATTGAACAAGGTTAGATAATTTTATTTTCAATGTAAATTGTCAAAATTTTACCAGTTTTTTAAAGGAAAGCGAAGGTTGACATATTTTTTTCATGTTCCGATCACTCAACATTGGCGTTTATTTATGTTTTTTGAAGAATACCACGCATTTTATAATTACAAGACAGATTACGAGAAGTAAAATAATTATTCATAGTTTCATTAGTGGTTAAACAGTGTATTCAATACACTGTTTAACCACTAATAAGAGGACACAATGGCGATATTTCTTTTTATAGTCTTTGCACAGACAATAATGAGAAGAAACGCAAAAATAACAACAAAGGAAGGCAAATTTGACATTATACTGCAATGGGTGGCCTATGGTATATAGTAAAAAGTTTTTCTCAAACATGCTTGGAAATTGGAACATCAGAAGGTTGTCAACCTTCTTCGAGATAAATCGAAATTGCTGTACTGACCAAATACATGCGAGCAGCGGCCGGCAAAAAATGCATGAAAATCCATATCTGTCGTGTTTTAGCGGCCAAATAAATATATATGTAAATTCATCATATCCATCGTGTATTTTAAAAATGGAACGATTTGTTACTCCAAAACATAGTAACCAAAATTAACCAAATATAAAAAACAAATGAAACCTTTAGCATTTGAAAAATGTTGTTCGTCATGTATACAGTTTTACTTAGTACTACTTTGTTTTAATTTTCGCGCATTATTTGAGAAAAGCACTATACAAACCTTGGCCATAACTAGGAATTGATGGACTTACGTATGTGAGCCTCGGCTATGCCTCGGCCCACATTTACACGTTCGTCCATCTATGCCTCTTTTGCTGGCAGCTGCAGTAATGTACTATAACGTGCTGATTGAGAATATTATAAGACAGGACGGAGTAGTGGTGGTGGGAGTGTTTCGGTTTCTTATAAGACTACTTAGAGACATAAATAGATTAACAAGAAAGCAAGAAAAAACTCTAAGTAAATCATTATAACATAAGACCAGAATACCTCTAGTTTTCTGGTCGGTCAGCATGGAATAAGGTGATGAATGTTTAATAGGGACAGTAACTTAAGCAATACACTTACACACAGCAGGTAGTTCTAGTTTATCTGTTACGATATGCAATAAAAAATATAAACTATATTGTAGAAAGTCTCGAATTAAAATCACTTTGGAATTCGTAACAACTAAGCCTTGATTAGTTCTTCAATGACTTTATCTTTTGCAGTCCGTTTCAATTTTGTAACTGGCCATCTAATGAGTTATTTTTTTAGAAAATCCCGTTAACAGCGTCTGTTTATCTCTAGAGTATGACGTGTGTGTCGATATACGTGGGCGGGCATACACAACGATGGTGATCACCATGTACAACCAATTTTAATAGACCTTCCACAATCTCCTCCTGTACTTGTTAATAAGATGATTTAGGTGCACCTGTATGGATACTAACGGTCTGTTTAAAGTGGTGCTTCATGCTGAAATATAATATCGTTTGACCTTGCTACGAATAGTGCACGCCTACGGATATAGTTATGTAGAGTTTGTATGATTTTACGCTTTACAGTTCGACACTTCAAATAACAAATTTATATTATTATTATTATCAATCTCTTAATATTCTAATCTAACGTTGTATTTAATTAAACTTAAATGTCCATCTGCCCTAATTACAATGCGATATTTTTCTTTTTTATTTAGAGATTATATGTAATGTTTTAAGCTAACCTAGCCTAACTGCATGTATAATATATATATATATATATATATATATATATATATATATATATATATATATACTGGGATTTCGTAAGCGAATTAAAGTACTTACAACAAATATCTTCTTGTTTTTTCCAACCTTTCTTTTTTGACAGATAAAGGTCTAGGAAAACTACACCTAATCCAGATATTTTAGATATTTCATAAATTGGCGTTTTACAAACTATTTGCTAATTGAAGTGTTCACCGGAACCAATTCCTTGAGTTCGGTGGTTTGTTTTCGTACCATACGTCAAGAATTACCAACATAATTGGAGCATTCAATAATATACCGTTTATAAGCAATATAGACGGTTTTGAAGTAGTTAAAGCTCAAGCTTCGGGCTTTTGTCTGTGGTATGCCTTTCAAAACACGGAATTTATTTTCAAATACGTTTGAAAACCATAAAATGTTAAAGATTACTCAATCTCGCTATTGTTTATGAACATGTAAATGCAATTGACTATGAATGTTTTGAAAGTTATGAATAATTTCTACAGATTTAATGAAGGTGAATTACGAAATTGTATTTTGAATCATACAAGTGGATGAATTAGGTCATATTGTATTTACGCGTCTGTGGCCGTGGCCTGGACATGCTCAAGTGTTTGGCGCTACTATATAATTATTATCTGTCTGTAACACGTTCAAGCGTTCTGATATACATACTTTTATAAGTATGTTATTTTTTTAAATTTAATTATTATCTATACCCTCACACCTTCATCTCTAAAGAAGTAACTAGAGATGTAAGTACATACACATTTGGCTAAGGCGGCATAGTGCCAAACTCTGAACTTGCTGCTTAGATTTTTCTGAGAATACACATTTCATAGAAAACACCAATAATATTCTTTTGCTTCACCCAAGATTCAAAACTAGGATCTCACAATCGCAGTAGCATAGATACGTCATTGAACCAATAAGGCAAATTCTGCTATTTTTTCCTGAGACTATCCCTAAAGAGGCTAATAGAATACCCATATCATTTATTTTTAGAAAACAGCATAAAAACGTTTCACCTGATGTTGGAGCTTCGGGTTTTGCATTTCGTTGCTGGAAACATGATTAAGAACCCATTTTTTTAATTAATTTAATAAAAATAGTTAAAAGAAAAATAAAGTGACATATTACAATCATAATTCGACAACAGACAGACCGCTTTGCAAAATAAGCTGTCAATACTCATTGCTAAACAGGACAAGGAGAGTCTTATTTCCAACAATGAACAACGACATTAAGGATAACGCCACAATCGCCACGCTGTTGGATGGCTGGCAAGCACAGGGGATGCTGTTGATGTCGTAAGTTTTCCAAGGGAGTCCTCTGCCCATTCTTCTGGTGGTTCTTCTGGTGGTTTCAGGCTTTTACTGAAAAATAAGGTATCCTGATTTTCGTATTCTTAAACCATCATTACAAGAAAAATCTATATTATTATATGTAAATGAATACTGCATATCGAACACAGATCTCTGATCAGTTACTATTAAAAAATATTGGATAGAAAACCCCTACATCATTGTGCCTAAGTGATAAGTGCTATAGTGGTGACCTGCCTGAATATATAATAATCGCCGTAAATAGATTTTTTATTTTAAACCAAAGAAGCTTACAGCCGGTTGCTCCTTCAGTTCTGTAAACTTGTACGTATCTGTACAGTACAGATGGACGCATTTTCTAACTAAGCGCTTTCTCCTATGTCGGGTTCTTAATCCCAAATAAGACTTCATGAGCTCGCGCGATTGGATTCTTCTATTGCAAGTGTGAAGTAATCTACTCGTAGCAGCGTACATATCAGTACACTGTAATCATCACGTCAACTCATCTACGTCATATACGGCTGAGCTCGACTATTTTCCACAATGGAAAGGAACATCATCTTCTATGATACTACGCTGCTTAGAAAAGTTTTAAGTTTTTTAGCTTTTTTTTTATAAGGCATTTGTTGAAACAGACGTACCAGCCCGTGGCTGTAGATAAAAAACTATCAAGAATATGTTCCTACCACTATTACAGAAAACTCTCAACAGTGTGGGCTTACCACCATCACAGAAAACTTTTAACTATATTGCCGTACTACTACTGACATAAAGTTTATTTATAGATGCTAATAGTAAATGTTACTGTCACACATAGACCTTTGCAATACCGGTGGTAGAGCTAGGTCGCTGTCTACCAACCAAAACCCTGCTAGAAACCTTGGGCTTCCGACTCTCTCACTCACCAAACGCTGCATAATACAGTAGAACCTCGATAACTCAAACCTCAGTAACTTAAAAACCTCTATAACTTCAAAAAATAGTACGTTCCCTTCCCATCAGAGCCCAAAACCTCTATAATTTAAAATAAGCAACCTCTATAACTTAAATAATTAATCTCTGTATTGGCCCTCAGTAACTTAAAGAAATGTTTCCACAGCCTCTATAACATAAACTTGTTTGTCAATAAGTCATTTTGAAAGTGTGCAAAACAAAAGGTCTCGGTATTTGTTGCTTGCATTAGTTAAATTGTTAACATAAACAATACATATGTCACCTATTGTTTGCTTCTTCGTAATTATTTAAAGCTTTGCGGCGGTTAGCCTTAAGACAACGGCTTACTTAGATCATAAGTTTTTGATCATTGTCCTGGAAACATCACTTTACCTACTGTGTGATTGAACTGGCTTAAAATGAGTTCAATAAAAAAACTAACAACACTCACATACGCTGATAAATTAAAAGCCTATCCCTAACATAGACCCTTAATAACTTAAAACTTCTATAACTTAAAATATTTTGTGTTTCCCTCGGACTTTAACTTATCGAGGTTCTACTGTAGTACATTGCCACTGCTCAGATGACTATTTTCTACGAGAGTGTACTATCCCGGACGGGTCGGTCCGCGGCTCTAGACATAAAACTGTCAAAATGGCCTTACCATTACTACATAAAACTGTCAACAATGTGGCCCTACCTTTATTATTGGCATAAGGCAGTGATGTTGTCTGATTGCGGCCCTTAGTCATTTTTAACCATGGAAAAAGATGGGGTTGTTATCACATCGTATTCACATTATAATAATTATATACAAATATCAACTTTTGTCTGGGTGTGGTCACTAAGTCGTTACAAATAATTCATATTAACATATGAAAAGTATTACGAAAAATATAGTATGTAACGGATTTTCCTCAATATATACTGTCAATTAGAACCCCTCAAAAAGTCCACTTCATTTCCAGATAGACTAATAAATCTTTCATCGAGAAGTGAATTAATAAAAAGACTCTCAAAGTAACGAAGATCATCCCCTCATGAGTTGACAGCTCAAGACTTTTTGAAGAGAAGCCGGAAACACGTCAGTAGTCCGACAGTTTTAGATGGCGCCACAATAGTAAAGTTGTCCGAGTTCCGCGCGAGACGAGCGCGCTCTGCCACTTCCGGTTGGGAGATTTGCGCATAGAAATGGCAACATTAAACATTGTTAGACAAAACTTTTCTAGCGTAATGCCCTCTAGCGGGCGTACTTCAGATCGTAATTCTTCAGGCGTTTCCTCTCAAACAAGTTGTTCGATAAACAGTAAAGTTACGCGACTATTTTCCAAGCATACGTTTTGTTACAAGTAAGTAGGTACATATCTGAACGTTCACAAACTCTTCGTCGTGATTTCTATTAAAATAATCTTGTTACAATTAATTAACGAATAATTTAGATTTTTTTTCATTATATATCTACTTAAGAAGGCGTATTGCTTTATCAAACGCTAAATATCGGTGTCAAACTAAACTATCCAACAATCTGAGGACATTTTTATTGCAAATGAAAAACTAACGTTAAGTCAAATTTTAGATAACCTGAAAAAGCATAATTTTGTATAAATGCGAAGTTGCAAAAAATGTTTGCTCAGAAGATTTAGATATTTTTATAAAGATTTTTCTAAATATTTCAATTTACAATGAGATAGATACCTTCAAGTCACAATAGATTCTATTCCGCTTGGCAGACTGACAAAAGCTATAAAATTAGTCAAACAGTCTTAAGTACATTCACTAAGTGCTATTTTACTCGCCAGTCCAACGGGGATATTTCAACGTAAAATTTACCACGACATAGAAATCGCTCGTAAAAAACAAATATCTATTCATATTATTACACATATATCCTCTATATATACATGTAATGAATATCTATAAATGTCCAATTGTTGTTCGATTCTAGTAGTTTAAATGTATGTATATAACATAAAGCCTTTCTTTAAATTTATTAAATCATCATATATCGTTAGCCTGCCCTGTGAGGTCGGCACAACATGTCCTTACCTTCCATAGACTCCTATCAGCCGTCATATCTGCACTCACTGCTTTCCTATGTCTATCCACATTTACACAATATGTCCATTCCGTTTGAAGTCCCCCACGCTTCTCATAATCATATTGATAACCCTCCTTGTCACAGGTCTTTCATACCTTCTCATCATATGTCCATATCGAAACTCTGGGGCTTCTAATCATTCTTCTAATCATTTCTATCACTGGTGCCATTTTCAGGCTTACCCTAAATCTCTTCTAATAAGTATACGCATGAAATTTAAATACCTTTTGTGAAGTTATTTAGTGCCAAACGTACTTATAGAATAGAGAGAGAATAGCTTTTTAAGCTGAACATGCTACAGCAGCGCGATAAAGAACTGGCGCTTCTTTTACTTAATTCGTCCATATCAGGCTTCATTTTAACTAGTGGTAACCCTGCTTAAGTCATACTTCTTAATATTATAAACCGCGAAAGTTTCTTAGAATAGATGTTTATTAATCTTCCACGGAAAAACTATGTAACGGATTTTCATAAAATTGTACAGTACCTAATAGATACTAATTATTTACAGATATTTTGTGATTTAGCCTTAACATGATAACTATCACGTTGGTCGCCAGTTTGCTCTGCCTAAACTGTTAGAGTTACATTAAGGTAATGTATGTATGATATAGAATTGTTTTTCATAAATAGATCTAAATATTGTAATAATGTTTTTCGTAAATAGATCACGACAATACATATCTATGTTCTCTTTTATATGGTATATGGCAGTAGCCTAAAAATATTATACCTAAATTTTAAATTGCATGCTTTTTCAGTACTTTTACTTTTTTATAGTATTAAAATTTATCTTACCTTCATCATTTTTAATATTTAAACTTAAATATTTAACACAGATCAACTTTGTTTTTCTTTCTCTAAATAATTAGGGCAAATAGTTTAATAGTTACCTTGATAATAAGGATGCCAATTATATTCTAGTATAGTACACCGATGAAACTCTGTCTGGCTGTGGGAATGTAGAGGCGATCTAGACAATGACAAGCCCTATCATCGACTAGGTTAGGTGTTCCCTTTTCTTAGTTTAAAAATAGGTTAATTGAAAGTATAAGTTACATCGTAAGTATGACACACTAATCGTTTTAATTAACAAGTCACTTCTAATTTTATGATATTTTAAAACAATACCAATGCCACGTAAGCACATTGAGATATGTACTAGTTTTTCGCGAAGCTTGAGCGATGAAATTAACTTGAAAAATGAAAAATCGTAACAAAAAAAGAAACTACGAAGACTTGATATATATTAGATAGCGCATTCTTTTTTACCTTTAGTGGCAAACGGGCAAGCAGCACACCTGATGGTAAGTGTTAATGCCGCCCATGAACCTTTAAAATACCAGGGGTACTCGCACATATGCTCCCTCTGGACATCTGCATAAGAGAGAAAGCTTCCTTGTACGATGTCAAAAGGGGGCATATAGAGTTAATCGATGGTAAAAAACCTGAAATACTGACATCATTCTGCAAACTATCCCATCCGACGAACCGTGTGAGCTGGCAGTATCACAAAATTGACAATCAAGATGATCTCGATATCGTTGTAAACAGTGCAGTATGTATTTATACCGATGGTAGCAAAATTAACAATAAAGTTGGCGCAGCATACACCATTTGGGACAATAACATAGAAATTGATAACAAAAAATTCTGTTTGGCTCCCTACTGCACTGTTTACCAGGCGGAACTGCTAGCCATATGCCTGGCGGTAGAGATGGTGGTCAATAGTGAGTTTGCAAAATGTGCCATTCTCAGTGATTCTAGGGTTGCGTTGGATACTGTTGCTGATAGCCTCTGCCCACACCCATTAGCCACAAAAATCCATACTCATTTAAACAACTGTCTCTCCCAACATAAGAGTATTATATTCTACTGGGTTAAGTCACACATCGACTTGGAGGGAAATGAGAAAGCAGACGAGTTAGCCAAGCTAGCAGCTATTGAACTTATCACTGAACCAATATACGACAAATATCCCATCTCCTACGCAAAAAAACTAATCAAATTCAACTCAATAGAAGAATGGAATAACAGATACACAACCCACACCACAGCAAACACAACCAAAATATTCTGCCCCAATGCCATAACAGCTTACAAAACGTTAAAACATCTACTACTACATCTAGACAGTACTCTAAGCCAAATACTTATAGGTCATGGTGGGTTCTCTGCATACCTCTTCAGATTCAAATGCAAAGAGAACCCACTATGTATATGTAACACCGGCTCCAACGACTCCATTATACATATCATCACAGACAGAATGCCCCATACACACATACGACAGATACACACTAGAACAAGAAACAGACATAACAATAACCACTGAAAACATACCTGAACTCCTAACTAACGAAGACACCCGGCCTCTGTTCATAAACTACTGTAAGAAACTAGCTAATTTAGCAATACAAAGAAACAAAAAATAAACTATATCCAGATTTAATTATACTCAAATCAAATCATATTAAGTAAAAGTGTAGTCTTTTATTAATTTTTACACTACAACATTATACACTACAATATATTAACTAGAAACAAATATATTAATATGCACAATTAATTGATATATTGTTACAGTATAAATTATAATATATTAACTTTATTAAATATAAATAATTATATTAATTATTAATTAAATTAATTTTCTGCAATAAATTAATTATTTACAACACACCATTATATTCCACAATCTATCTTGTTATATATCTTATTTATGTAATATACCTTACATCTTGTATGTATATGTGTGTATGTACATACATATATTAATAATCTATATATATATATATATATTAGGGTGGCAAAAAAACCGACTATTCTTTTTTTTGAGTCTCGTATAAAAAAATTTTAGTTTTTGATGTTTTAAGTGCCCTCACCAAAGAACAGCTCAAAAAATAATTTTCAGGAGGTCGCAAGAAAAAATAAGTTTCTGAAAGTTTCAGTACAAAATTTAAATTTTGAAAGGTCGCTCATAATTTTTTTTATAATTCGTTCATAATTCGCTCGAAAAAATCTAAAGTAATGCACTAATAAATTTGGAGCGACCTCCTGATAATTTTTTTTTTGAGCTGTCGTTTGGAAAGGGCACTTAAAACATCAAAAACTAACATTTTTTTATACGAGACTCAAAAAAAAAAATAGTCGGTTTTTTCGCGCCACCCTAATATATATATATATATATATATATATATATATATATATGTGTGTGTATGTATGTATATACAAGGTGGAGACGACCATACGACAATAATTTTAATCTAGTGTATCTGATGACTTGCCCAGCCTGTATACAAACTTTGAATACAATATGTCGTATAGTTTAGCCGCAGCACATTACTTTGTATTATTAACAATTTCCACACTCTGTATAAAAATTAAAATTATTCGCCTATCAATGAGCTCCCGCGCCGCATCGGTATAAACTAATATGAAACTAGTACCTACATATGAACTTAAAAAAAGGAATTGTACGATCTTTCGACAAGTTAAAATATATCGCCGTCAATGGCGACCTGTTAACAAGAGTTCGAAATAATATTTTAAGACGATATAATTTGTGCGTTCGGGTCCATGGCGCACATATCGAAAATTTAAAAGTTTAACGACCAAGTGAATTATTAAAGTTATCGTGATTATTTTAATAAAATAATCGAGTGAGAATGAATAGCGCCCAAACATTAAGTGTATGTATTTACCTACGTTTCGAAGTTGTAACATATGATACCACAAGGTCACTCGCGTGCCGACCACAGGTTAGTGAACTAATATTTACAAACGGTGTTCTATTTTGTTTCAATATTTATGATAAAAAGTTTGTTTGAAAAAATTGTTTTTTAAATATGCATGCGAGGACTTTTTTAATAGTTTCAAAATACTCCTATACACTAGTATTGACGGTGTTTTCATTTATTGTCGTATTGACGTCTCCACTCTGTATAATAAGTAGAGCAGTACAGCGCCACGGATACTTAAGAAGGATTTAATACTTCTTCATTTTCTAATTTTTTTTGTATTAGCAATCGGCTACTAAACCGATCCGATTATTCATCATCATTTCAGCTCATATATGTCCCACTGTTGGGCTCGAGCCTCCCTCATAATCGGGAGGGAAATTGACCTACTTATACCACGCTGGTCAGACGCGTTGGTATAGTGTTTTGTTTCGAGTTTTCCTTCTCTTACATAGATGTTATACAAGGTGGAGACGACCATACGACAATAATTTTAATCTAGTGTATCTGATGACTTGCCCAGCCTGTATACAAACTTTGAATACAATATGTCGTATAGTTTAGCCGCAGCACATTACTTTGTATTATTAACAATTTCCACACTCTGTATAAAAATTAAAATTATTCGCCTATCAATGAGCTCCCGCGCCGCATCGGTATAAACCAATATGAAACTAGTACCTACATATCGCCATGTTTACCAGTTCAAGTCTTCCCCAAACGTAATACAAATCAATGCATATTATACCTTATTCCTAAATCTTAAGATCCATACATATAAACCGTGTCATCAGACTTAGATGAGAAATTTAAAACTACCTAATGCGGCTTAATGAAAGAAGACCTCGGTCTCATGTTCAAAACTATTATAATAGGTCTGTAGGTCAGTGTGCCATCGTGATCCTGTGACGTGAATGTGCGTAATTAGACGCTTACTTTGTGTTAGAATAGTATTTCTTTCTCATTTACAATGCCTCGTTATAATTACACAGCTTCGGGTATACAGATATGATTTTAATTTATGGAGAATATCACGGAAATGCAGCTTTAACCATACGTACGTACCGAAAGAGATATGGAAACACACGTGTTTGTACTACCAATGGCCGGACTATTGTGCAAGCTGTCCAGAGGTTACGGGATAATCAATCCTTACTGCCTCATATGGATAGTGCTCCTTCGCGTGTAAGAGTCACCCTAGATGAACAAATTTTAAATTATTTTTCTCGCAAATTTGACACAGGTTGATAATGTAGAGAACTTAAAAAAAGGAATTGTACGATCTTTCGACAAGTTAAAATACATCGCCGTCAATGGCGACCTGTTAACAAGAGTTCGAAATAATATTTTAAGACGATATAATTTGTGCGTTCGGGTCCATGGCGCACATATCGAAAATTTAAGTTTAACGACCAAGTGAATTATTAAAGTTATCGTGATTATTTTAATAAAATAATCAAGTGGGAATGAATAGTATAGCGCCCAATGTATTTACCTACGTTTCGAAGTTGTAACATATGATACCACAAGGTCACTCGCCGCTTGCCGACCACAGGTTAGTGAACTAATATTTACAAACGGTGTTCTATTTTGTTTCAATATTTATGATAAAAAGTGTGTTTGAAAAAATTGTTTTTTAAATATGCATGCGAGGACTTTTTTAATAGTTTCAAAATACTCCTATACACTAGTATTGACGGTGTTTTCATTTATTGTCGTATTGACGTCTCCACTCTGTATATAACCAACTTATTTTTATAATACATTATACATACATCATTTTCTACATATTTCTACATCTCTAATTGATTGTAAATTCTATAACCATATTTTTAGGGGTATAATGATTTTTATATCTTAATCTACTATTTTATAAACAAAAATATTTATATTAATGTAATCAATTAAGTCGGGTTCTATAGTATTCTTATTATATAACTATTTAATAGCTGGCACTACTAACAACGAAGTAATTACCGAATCTATATTTTGTCTCCCATTTCAACATAATAACAATTGTAACTAATAATCAATATTAGCAGACTAAACAATGTATTCACTTACAATCACTTCTATATTTTATTCTATTACTTTTACTATCTTCTGCTATTGACTTCTTCTTCTTTTTTGTTTTTATTACCATAAGCTCTACTACTTAGGTACAAACTTAAAAAAGAAAAAAAGTAAATATGTAAGCTATGTATATTTTGGGGACTATAGTTTATTATATTATTTTAAATTCAGCAAAATATATGTTGCCCTTATAATATTAAGTTAGTATTCCCCTTTATGTCACTTTAACTCTTTATTTTTCCTTAACTTTAGCTTTCCTCAATTCTATTTTCTAATTACTATTTCCTTAATCTGTTACTTTTCTCTTCTTAACTTGTTATCTCTATTGTTATTTACTCTCTTGTAGTATAATTTGTATAACTTGTCTTCACCTAATTTTTTTGCTTCTTGTAGTAACATTATGTTATAGTCCTTAAAATATAGCTTGATCTCTGTGACAGATAGCTACAAAACCGATGAAGTAATTTTGAATACGTGTCATGTTTAAATTTTATTATGTATTTTTTTTATTGCTTATGGTGGCAAACGAGCAAGCAGCACACCTGATGGTAAGTGTCACTGCCGCCCACGGACCTTTGAAATACCAAGGGTTATAGCTTAGACCGCTGCCTACCAATAAATCCCTAAACCCACCCAGTTGGGTTTCCGGCTCTCTCGCTCACCGAACGAAGCGCATTAGCACATTGTCATTAGTCAGACGTCGATCTTCTGCGAGAGTGTGTGGACAAAAAACTGTCAACAGCGTGGTCCTACCACTATAATCGACTATATTTTTATTCTTTACGTGCCAGTTATATCTCAACTGAATTATGAATATAAAAATATGAACATATACACCAATACTTGTACCTCATATGTTTTTAAATACTCAGTAACCATTTTATAAAATATGATGCTTACGCAAATACAAGGTCATACTGGACTGAGAATAAGATAGAGATGGGACAATCGATAAACGTAAATCGATAACATTCTTATTAATTATTTATAAACAAGTAAAACCAATACATTACCTATATAAACCACTTGGTTACTCTATATAATAAGAAATTTGTGTTGATTTAGAATTCAGACATCTGTTATAATATTAATGAGACTATTTCTTTTATTTTAAAAATATAAATTATTTTATAAAATAAACATGATTATTCATGAAATAATCAGTGACCAAGAACTCACCATCAATTACAGGAATGCTCCAGCGATGACGATAATAGTGACATTGAACTTGCATGTATTTCTTTCGAATAATAAAAATAGTTAATTAACAGCTTTAGTTTAAATTAAATAAAATGCATTGATTTAAATTCAATAACATTTTCATATATTATTTTACATTTATGATCGATTCACCCATCCATTTGATTAAAATTCAATAAGATTTTCATACATTATTTTTCAATTCCAGTAGCAAATAACTTTAAAAAATAAGGAATTATATCGACAAAAATACGGACTACATCGTAAGCGTCCGGCACTAGTGAGAACTGTCACAGAGATCAAGCTATATTTTATAGACTATAGTATTATTATTTATTATTTTATCTAATTTTAAGTTTGTACATAATAATATTTTTATATAATAATGTCAAGCACTCCTTTACACCACCGTAACTCATATAATAACTGTTAATATTACTATTTTCTATGCAGATCATACATGCTGACTTATATGCCTGTATCTATGCGCATAGACATACAGACTTGTGTGACATATACTCATATGCGTATCATGTGCATGCACTTAGATGCACATCAGACACGTGCACCCATGTGCATATCATATATGCAGAATTGCGAACATATAATTATGTTGTTTATGTATGTATATATATATATATATATATATATATATATATATATATATATATATATATAACCACAACCACAAACCACACCACACTATTTAACACTGCTATTTTAAGGTCCCTGATCATGACAGAGAAACCTTATGCCCAAACAATTAAGAGTTTGGTAAAAAAAAATACCAGAGGTATAGCTAGGCCACTGCTTAACAATACAAAAAGAACTCACGAAAATAAGCACCGTAGGCTTCTATTTCGATGACAAAGCCATTCACGTAGTCAAAAAATTCTAATAATATTTAATACCGCTTTGTTTTAAATTTTAATAATAAGAATAATCAGAGTAATTAACTAGTGATTAATATCGTTTGAAATACAACCGTGTATATGGTTAGCAAACAAACCAGTCTAATGCATACATAGGGAGTGGCATTGCAAATGTTTGATGATACACAGCGCCTCTGTCGGCTGAGCAACGGTGCGCTTAGTTCTCACAATGTCGTATCACTGTTTGTTCTACATGTTACTCTAATGGACAGTTTAATTGTTTTCCGTAGGGTCAAATATTGTTTGATTTTTTTACCTGTGAATTTGTATCATTACTCCAATTTTGTTAAAAATAAAACTATTCTTACTATTATATTTTGGTACATTGGTTTGATATTTTTTGGAGAGAACACCTGACGCTAAAACAAAATAATCTTTGTATAGCGGGCGACATTACAAATATATTTAACGAAAAAAAATACACTCAGACTCAGAACAATAATTTATGGATCTCGCCAATTATTGTCCTACATGGCCATCGTACCTATGACACTGATACAATAAGTTATTTTCTTTACCACAACGCCATCTACGCAGTCGTTAATAAAAAAAAAAGTTATTATCAAATGTCGTTACATTAATATCTGTTTTCAATTGTGTGTTATTTTAATTGATATTCTTGGACATTTAATCCTTAAATAAAATATATCAATACAAATAATTCAATAGTAAATTAAAAAAGAATATCATCACTGTATTACGCGCAATTGCTATCATTTTGTTAACGTTGTGTGGCGCAAATTTTTTATCCACTCTGTGTGATCGAACGGCTTGACTGATCTCGGAGATCAAAGGTGATTGTTCAGATATGTTTAGAGATAGTTCTTAGCTAGTAGGTTAACCTGAAGCGGTTTAAATTTCGGTAAAATCCCCAAACATATTTTAAATCCATAACATAGTGGAAAATGTTCTCTATTAAAATATAGGTAGTGTTCAAACAAATATAACCCTCATGTTGTCTATATATCTATCTTTGAAATAGGGTCAAATTTTGAAAAGTTACTATGCCGTGCGGATATGCAGACAGAGGAAGTGGACGTAGTGGATTAAGGGTAGAACTATGATTGCATCAAAAGCATGTTAACCGTTAATTATTAACCTGATCGTGGGATTGTTTGCTAGGTTGGAAGATGAGTTTTATTGTCACCATGTATAAACGTGGTGATGACTCCTTTCCATAAGTGTCGTAAAAGTCGACTGTAAAATGTAATATGTTATTTATATATGCAAGAGAAGGAATACTAGAAATAAAAGGCTATACCTTTTTTTTTCTTTCGTGTGGGTTATGGTCGGCGCACTCCTCACACCACTCCGTCCGGGGCGACAGAGGGGCGTACGCACGCACACTCGTAACCCACCGGTGAACCTCGCCTTCGTCGCTGGACCGGCCAGCACACGGACGCACCGGAGCATCGTTAACTTGTCGTCAGTGGCCGGCCCGATGGAATACCTCCTGAGGGGTACCCTCTCCTTGAGTGACGGTATATAGCTTAATGACGAACAGGCGGCAATTAACTCACTACCTACTTCATCATCATCTTGGCTCGACATCGCTCCTCGAGCACCTCGAGCCTCGCCTCAGGCAATTGTACAACGCTTGCTTGGCGTCTGGACGGTTCCCTGAGTTCTGGAAGGAGGGGAGGTTGGTTCTCCTACCAAAGCCGGGACGGCCCCCGGATTCGCCGTCGGCCTACAGGCCCATCGTGCTCCTTGACGATGTGGGCAAGCTGCTGGAGCGCATCCTCGCTGCCCGCATCGTCCAGCATCTGGGCGAGGTGGGGCCCGATTTGTCGGACGTTCAATTCGGCTTTAGAAAGGGGAGTTCGACCATCGGGGCCTTGCTACGATTGAGACAGACGGCCGCGGAGGCTGTCGCCGGCGGAGGAGTGCTGTTGGCGGTGTCATTAGACATCGCCAACGCATTTAATAGTCTGCCATTCAGCTGCATCAGGGAGGCGCTCCTATTTCATGGGGTGCCCTTGTACCTAAGGCGGCTGGTGGCGGACTATTTGGAGGGGCGCAGTGTCCTTTGCGCGGGTCCCGCAGGGGACATTGTGCGGACGCCCATGTCGTGCGGTGTTCCGCAGGGGTCGGTTCTGGGGCCAACTCTGTGGGACATCGGGTACAACTGGGCATTGCGAGGGAGTCTCCCCCCCGGGCTGAGCTTGATATGCTATGCTGACGATACGCTCGTCACAGCCCGGGGCAGGACACACGAAGAGGCGGCGAGCCTGGCCACTCTCGCCACCGAGGAGATGGTCAGGCGAATCGAGGCGCTGGGGCTCAGGGTGGCCCTAAACAAGACGGCACGGAGTCCTCTTCTTTCGGCTGGTGCAGGTATTGTCGGGGCACGGGTGTTTCGGTTTGTACCTGCACACGGTCGTGTATAGGGAGTGGACGCCGGCCTGCCACCATTGCAGCAGTGACGAGGACACGGCGCAATACACGCTGGAGGTGTGTCCGAGTTGGGACGGCCAGCGCCGTGACCTCGTCGCTGTTATCGGTGCCGACCTGACGCTGCCGGCTGTCGCTAGGGCGATGGTCAACAGCGTCAGGAACTGGGACGCGGTTGCCGCCTTCTGCGAGGCTGTCATCTCGCAGAAGGAGACGGCGGAACGAGTCCGGGAGGATTCCCGCGACCCGGGCCGCCGTCAGCGGCCGGGGCGGCGCAGGCGCGAATACCTGCGCCTGATGCCGCCCTAACCGAGGCTTCGGGTGATCGGACCGGGTATTGTCCGGTCACCCGACGTGAGACCACCGCGTGAGGACGACGCCTCGACGGCGAAAGCTGTCGGGGCGTCGACAGGAGAGGAGCCCGAGAGGGCATACCGCCGAGCGGGCCACCGAAGACAAAAATCGGGTACCGGTGGCCCGCTCGCACGGCGAAGAAGAGGTGCAGGGTGGGTCAATGGGGTTGCGCGTCGCCTCTTCCGTCACCCCGGACCGACTTGGCGAAGTGCGACGTCCATGGCCCAACGCAAAAAAAAAAAAAAAAAGGGTGGCCCTAAATAAGACGGAGGCCCTCTTATTCCATGGGCTCCGTGTAAGGCCGCCTATCGGCGTCTCGATAATCGTCAGCTCCATCCACATCAGTATCCAGGCCCATATGAAGTACTAGGGCCTTGGTGCTAGACGGGCGATGGGCGTTCTGGGAGCATTTCTGTTGAATTGCTCCCCGACTGGTCGGCGCGGCGTCCGCCCTATCACGGCTCATGCCGAACGTGGGCGCACTCAGCTTTGAAGGCCGACGGCTGTATGCGGGGGTGATCCACTCAATGGCCATGTACGGCGCACCCGTGTGGGCGAGGTCTCTGACCCTCCGGCTGAGGGCTTTTCTGTGGCGCCCTCAGAGAATCATGACGGTCAGAGCCTCCGCGGATACCGCACGGTTTCGACCGAGGCGGCAGGCGTGTTGGTCGGGACACCCCCGTGGAACATAGACGCGGAAATGCTCTCCGACCTCTACCGGCGGGTGACCCCAGTGCGCGACGCAGGTGGCTCCCCATCGCTTAGCGAGATAGCCACCTGGCGCGAAGACGCCCGCCGAGACGTCATCGCTCGCTGGGCTACGCGGCTGGAGAGGCCTAGGCACGGTGTTCTTACCGTAGAGGCTCTCCGGTCCGTATTGACGGAGTTGATGGAGCGGCGGCACGGAGTCCTCTCTTTCCGGTTGGTGCAGGTGTTGTCGGGGCACGGGTGCTTCGGCAAATACCTGCATAAGATCGCAAGGAGGGAGTCGACTCCGTCCTGCCACCAGTGCGGCAGTGACGAGAACACAGCGCAACAGACGCTGGAGGTCTGCGTGACCTGGGCCCGGCAACACTGTGACCTCGTCGCTGTCATCGGTGCCGACCTGATGCTGCCGGCTGTCGCGAAAGCGATGGTCGACAACGTCAGGAATTGGGACGCGATCGCCGCCTTCTGCGAGGCTGTCATCTCGCAGAAGAAGACCGCGGAACAGGTCCAGGTGGACTCCCGGGACCCGGGCCGCCGCCAGCGGCCGGCGCGGCGCAAGCGCGAGTATCTGCGCCTGATGACGCCCTAACCGAGGCTTCGGGTGATCGGACCGGGGAATTGTCCGGTCACCCGACGTGATGACGACACCCCGACGGCGAAAGCTGTCGGGGCATCGACAAGAGAGGAACCCGCAAGGGTATACCGCTGGGCGGGCCACCGAAGTCAAAGATCGGGTACCGGTGGCCCGCTCGCACGGCGAAGAGAGGTGTTTGCAGGGTGGGTCCATGAGGTTGCGCGCCGCCTTTTCTGTTGCCCCGGGCGTTTTGTCGGGGCGCGACCACATACATGTTCCACCTTGCGGGGAAAAAAAAGAGAAAAAAAAATGCGTTTTATATGCCTTAGTCGTCTCGTACGATTACCCACGGGTAAGATACGGGTTGGTGAATTGTATTCTTACTCCGTCACCTACCTACTTGTAAACTAATAATTACAAGACAATATAGGTTTATAAAAATATATCTGCTTACCTATTTGACAGCAACGGTGAGTGATTATGAGAAAAGTTACGTGAACAGATACGGTTGCGACTCAGTTTGAGTAAATTACTCGTTTTCACCACCCTTAATAGTTTCGAATTCGCCGACGTGACTTTTAATTCAAATTATAGTAGTCCTAAAAGGGACGTTCGTTTAATAATATACCCGATGCACGAAACATGTTCTAGATAATTATTAAACAGCATTAACAGAACAGACAAAACAATAAAAAATACACTTTAGAACCAAAGTAGTGTGAAAGACACAGTGAATGTTACAGCAAACTAAATCAAAAGTTCAGTAAAATAAGATTTAAATTTGAATTACCGTTGTAACAACAGCATTAGTTGCCGATTGAAATCAAAGATGGCGCGGCACGTGTCGTGCTCGTGGCGGAACTGACGTCCGGATGGTGCAAACGTCGCCCTCACCCACCAAAACAATACCATCGGGTAAATTGAAATAAATTGATGCACTCATATTATTTTGTTTTACAATAACTTTAACAGGTCATCGTCTAAGATATTTTTAATCATCATTATAGTTTAAATATATACTCATATTGTAAAATATTAAAATAAGTTTGGATATAGGATATAATTTTAAATAAGACAATCCTCACTAAAAAATAAATACGTGGCAGACTTTATAAACATACAATTGATTACCAAACTTAGAAGAATAATTTATAGATCAAGCAAAGAAATGTCTTCCGTGGAAAGCGAACTCGCAACATTTAGCAGGTAAAGGTGGCTGTTTGTCTATCATATCATCTGTGCACTCAGTATCTTTAGAGAGTAATCTTAACAGACTTGTCTTCATTCAGGCTTCTAAACAGGTATGCTTTCTTTCAATAAATTGACGACCACTAATGGAAATAGATTTTTTTTTCGTAGATTATGATAGGGGATGAGGGAAGAGTGGCGTGCGGCTTCATAACCCACCGCATTTCCTCCTCTTCACCATTGGTCCAACTACTGACACCGATTCCTTGACGTCCGTGGCCAGCTCGGTTGCTTATCCTTTCGGTTACCATCCCCATAGAAGCTCTGGCAACAAACAACAGTGCAGCCAGAACGTTGCCCTCATCGGTCGACCTCTCTATGGTTAGCAGACTAATCCCCGATTCATCCAAAAGAAATAGGCACCATAAAGGAGGATAATATAGTAAACGAGATGCTTGATAAGGAAATTAGTCGCACTTGGTTATATTTGCCAGATGTGTGCTGTTGAGTACATAGAAGACTTGGTACTAGTGTCTGGCGCTAGAGGTTTTGTAGGTACAGCAGATTATGGCGTTGCACGCCGTACCTTCCGACACCACATGAAAACCATATGAAAAAAAAGGCTGCCTCTAACAAAGGTGCGTTGGTTGCTACTTAGTTGCCTGTACTAACTTAGCCAGTATATATGATTCCGACAAGAGTGTAAGGGATGGTGATATATTGAATTCTTAGCCCATGGCAGAAATAGATACTCCAACAGTCTAATTTTAATTAGTATAAAACGATCTCGTAATTCAACCGTTAACGCAGAAGAACAAACAATATCAATTAAAAAGTCACACGGGTGTGAATCAGTGGTAGCGAGGGTAGTTCGCTCCCGCGCCCTCTATGACTTGCCGCACTAATTATGCAATCAGTTCTCACAATTACCTGTGACACTCGCCCTCTTTTATCTACACTGTATAACTTTTACAAAGTAAACCGTACAATTGATATTATAAAACGTATGTGATTTTTAGATAAAACTAAAATGTTTTTTTTTTGTAATTCTATGAGGGAATAAGCTGCTCTTTTATTTTTTCGTGTATAGCATTCAAATCTTTAAAATTTACAATTTTCAGTATGGTAACGGAGTAAGGGTATAATTCACCAATTTCATCTTATGCTCATGGGTGTCGTAAAATAAAACTAAGGAATATAACATCTATGTAAGAAAAGGAAAACTCAAAATAAAACCAAATTCCAACTAGTCTGACCAGCGTAGAATGGAAGGTAATTTCGTGTTCCATTTTCTTTGGTTTTATTGCAAATATATTTACGTTTGCTGCATATCTTCCTTAGTGTAATAACTTGAGAAAATATCCTACATTAATCTATATTAATATTATAAATCTGAATAGTTTGTTGGTTTGTTTGAACCTCAAGAACTACTGAATCTCAAGAACTACTGGTCCGTTGAAAAATTATTTCAGTGTTAAATAGCTCATTTATCGGGGAAGGCTATAGGCTATATCATCACACTAAGTTTAATAGGAGCAGAACACCAATGTAGAATGTTACAAAATCGTGCGTTATATTTTCCTTTTGAGAGCTTCCGCTGCGTGCGCTGCGCAAATGGTTGAAGTTTCGTAAAATCCATGTATTACATAATTATTCCTCTTTTAAAGTCCTTAAAAATATCTGTGACCTCATAAATGCATCTCAAAGGGTTGGCTCTCTATAAACTTTTTTATGCTAACCAAATTTATTCTAAAATAATGCGATATTTGCGAAAGTGTTTTTATTAAAATGATATTAATCTTTATCCAAATCCTCATCATTCTCCTACCCTTATCCTAATTATTAGGGGTCGATACAATATGTACTCTTCTTTCATAGTACGTATTATAAAAGTTATTGGCAATACTTTTATGACCAGCCGCCTGCCAGCCATCAACCCTCCTTGGGAATGTAATTGTTGACCAAACGGCATCAAATGGAGTCGGCCCAGGTTAAGGCGTTATAAGTCTCTTAGTCGTCTTTTACGACATCCACGAGCAAAGTAAAGGTTAGTACTATTCGTAGCCCCTACCACACAGCAATAATTAATCTTTATCCAAATAAAAACATTATTCATAACAAGTATTTAATTTAAAACAAAATTGCCGTTTACTTCATTCGATTTCAATGAACAATCTTAGGAGATATCGCAGTTTTAAAATAACATCTGCAAAGTAATAATCAAGTACCTACTGTTAACTACTGTATACTGTGTACGTAGTATTTATGACTAGCTTCTGTACGTGCCTTTGTCCGAGTGGAATAGTTACTTTGGGTTAACGCTAACTTTAATCCGCGACTTCAAACCATTCGGTAACTATTCCACGCGGACGAAGTCGTGGGCAGAAGTTAGTAACTTATAAAAAGTTTGTTCAAGTCAGTGTTCAAATAAACTTGCTAAATAAATATTGCAAATATAAACCAGCATTAAGATCGTTAAGTATTGACCTTAAAGTGTCTCTTCGTTTTCATAGCGGTATCGACACAGTTAGGGTGCGGCCCTTAGATAAATAATAATCTTGTTTGGGGAAGATACACATCCAGTAACTGTTTGTTACTAACAAACGGATTACGACACCGTCCTATCAATTAGGAATAGGCAAACTGTAGAGTTAGTACAGCTATATATTATTTTCTTGATGATTCACATTTATTAGGTAGTCTATTCATAAATTGTAACGGTAGAATTCTTTTTTACATCGACTATTACTTAACAGTGCTTTAAAATTAAAAAGAAAAACAGTATTACCAATCAATTGGCTGATTTAAATAAACTAGCTAAGATTTCCTAAGTTATTGGTTAACTCATAAATCATTAGTATTATTATTTTTATTGTATAATTTCTGAATAAAACAAAGACAGCAAGCCGCTAGGTACGCTTACCACTAAGAGTACAATTTACCAAACTTTGTCTTACTTGTAGATGTCGTAAAAGAACAAAAGGATATAATATGCATATATGTAACATATAAGAGAAGAGAACTCGAAATAAAACTAAATTACCAATCCGCCTGATCATCGTGGTATATCAGGTCAATTTCCCTACCATAATGAAGGAGGATCATGCCGAATAATGGGACGTAGGTATATGAGCTGAGATGATAGCAAAGACAGTTTACCCATACTTATTATGATATTATATTTTTTATTGTTTTTGGCTATTTTCACAATATATAGACGGCAAAACTTAATACATTAAAATTGATTGTCCTATAGCTATAGGTATATATTTATTGTTGTCCAAAAATATACCTACATATACTTAGGTATGTATTTACGAGCATAGGTAGGTATAGAGATTTTATTTAATGATAGCATGTGTTGCGTCTGGTGAATGAGTAAGAATACAGTTCACCACCTGCTATCTTGCTTGTAGGTGTTGTAAAAAACGACTAAGGTATATAATGCATATATCACTGCAAAAGGCGAAAAAAAATCCTCTACCAAGCCAACTAACCAGCGAGGTATACGTACTGAGTAACCTTTTTTATCTTTATGAAGGAGGTTCGAGCCCAGCAGTGGGCCTCTTGCCCAAATTTTATAAAGTAGTTGTCGTTCCCTACGAAACATAGGCCTTTCTAATAAATGCGGAATTATACTATAATCTTCATGCTTGACAGATGGTAGTTGCTGTTATACATTTCCTAGAAGAGCATAGATACTTACTCCCTTAACCGGTTATTAGGACTCACATGGGAAAATGAAGGAATGGCTTCACATTTAAATTCTTAGTATTATTACCATTTAACCCACCACACTGACTCTTTAAACAACATTTTACTAGTATCAATAAAAATGTAAAGATTTTTTAGTTATCTGATAAAAATTCTGAATAACTATTTAATGAAAAACAAATGTGTACCCAATAACGACTCTTTTTGTTTTGTGATTTGGAGATGACAAATACGCGCCGGAAGCGATCCATTTTGGTGGTAAACGGCACGCAGGAAGTCGATTCGGCGACCGCGAATGTTGCCGGCGCCACTGTCACACTCCCGACAACGACGGGTTACTTGTTTTTAAACAATAAATACAATTTTTATTCATGAATTTGTTAATGAATTTTTATTCATTCTTTTAAAATACAGAATTTCTACTGACGTAACGGGTTTCCAAAAAATAAAACTTAATTAAAATGGAGTTTTTTGAGTTTGTTCACCTGTTTATTGAAAATACTTAGGTACCTACTCTATAAATTAATAGAATCCAATAGTAACGCAGAAGTATAATCATTTGACCTGACGCTGCTAACCATCGTTAAGGCGATGCTGAACAGCGTTAGGAACTGGGACGCAGTCGTCGCCTTCTGTGAGACAGTCGTGTCATGGAAGGAGGCGGCGGAGCGTGTCCAAGAAGAAATCCTTTTTGGAAACACGCTCTACCGGCACCTGGGGCAGGTGCGAGTACTTGCGCCTGATGCCCTAACCGAGGCCCCGGATGACTAAACCGGGGATTAGCCCTTCACCTGCAGAGAGGCTGACCGCTTGAGGGCGAGAGGACGGGAATTGATTGGTACCCGAGAGGGTGACCTGGTTGGGCACGGGGGTCAAGGATTCGGTACCAGTGGCCGGCCCCACGCCACGCGCCGCCCTACCGTCGCCTCGGATGGAACGGGCGGCATATGCCAGACTAGAGCCTGCTAACAAAAAAGAGAAGTATTTAATTATTTATTTATATAAGCCTCATCTACGACATAAACAC
The DNA here is from genome assembly GCA_905163515.2 of Lymantria monacha. NCBI lineage: Eukaryota > Metazoa > Arthropoda > Insecta > Lepidoptera > Erebidae > Lymantria > Lymantria monacha. The sequence goes on along the minus strand of LR991094.1, from coordinate 16,220,169 downwards.
TAACATATGCTAAAATCATTCCAGTGCCTTAAAACTAATGTTTATATCAATTACAATTTGAATTGTACACAACATTAAGGAATATATTACAATGCGTAAATTAATGTTAGAGATAAAAAGAGAAGTATTAATTAATTATCTAATAAATAAAATAACGAGTAGAAATAATTAGAAGGTAAGTAAAATCTAAGATAAGTAGTTATATAGAAAAATAATTTATAATATAAGTAAGATGTAAGTAATGGGTAAATTTACCGACTAGAATTTGTAAAACATGCATAATATTATAAAATAAAATAAACCATATTTCCTAACTAACCAATGAAGTGAATCTATAAGAGATATAGCAATAGTGCTAATGATAAAAAATTATGAATAAAAAAAAATAAAGAAAAATAAGTTACTTAAACTTATTTTTGAAATCTTGTAGGGTGATCGTGGAAAATATCAAGACCTAAGATTTTCCACCAATTATTATAAGTTAATCTTGACATAGGACAGTTCATGCCAAGATTAGTTTTACACCTAGGAATATAGAAAAAAGGAATATTCCTTTGTCGAGAATTAAGCTTTGGAACGTTTATTGATATGCGGTCAAGAAGGTTTGGACATGTGTAAGAGTCTTTGATTACATTCTGAAAAACATTAAATCTAACATACATCGTCGTCATTTTAAGTTACACATTTTAAAGAAATATAGCCTTTTACTATTAGAGCATCTGGATCTAGTGCCATTGGTATGAACCGCTAAGAATCTTGTAAACGACCTTTGTATAGATTCTAATCTGTCCGAGTGAACTGTATAATTGGGATTCCAAATAACGCTTCCGAATTCAAGTAGGTACACTTCTTACTAACGTATTAAATAAAAGTATTTTAAATGCATTGTGCTTAAAGTCTTTCGTATTGCGCTTGATGAAACTTAACATTTTATCAGCTTTTTGGATCATATACGATAACGACACTGATACTTTCATTGTTGATATAAAAATTAGTATCTAAGACTTTCCTTTTTTTAGTGAATTGTATATGCTTACATTTTGTGGCATTAAGCTTCATTTTATTAGGGCAACACCATTTATAAATTTGATCTAAATCAGCTTGCATTAATTCTACATCTAAAGGTGATTTAATTTAAGTAAAATATAAAATAATGCCACGACTACAGATTCTCATGAAGTGCCTATTTGGTTCAGCAATACTATTAATAAATCGCGTGTGGGACTAATTGGTAATCATTGCATATATAACTTCATTATACATTTATGTGAAGACAAAAAAGATTATTTATTATTTGTGACGCATAAACATCACAAACAAGGTAAATATTGCTTTTATCAGTTAGCTCAGTGCGAACAACGATTAGAAATCAGTACTTACTTATTGATAATAATATACCGTCTCATATAAATATAGTCAACACAACATTTGCTATATCATACATGTTTACTCCAAAGCCATAGGCTTTTTTTAACTATCTGTTGCTTATGGTTTCAACGCACGTCATTCAAACCGTCCGCGGTGACGAAATGGTACTCATAATCTATCGTATTAATCAACAAACCTCTTCATGGGGCAGGCTACTGGAAGCTTTCCTTTAACTTCGGTGGATGAGTGGGTGGGTTGCCCATTGATTTTTATATACATTGCCGCCGACCATCACACCCAAAAATTATATTCATACTTTAATTTGTTCTATCATTTTCCACTATTGGAAGAAAGTTAAGGCCCATAGGCAATGTAAACTTTATTGGCTGAATAGAGGGCGCAGTGGCCTAGGAACTAAATACCTGTCCCAAATGGTTTCGATTTTCACGTAAGATAATTCTGTATGTCGTCTATAAAGATTTATTTTAAATATGAATGACATTTTTATCCATTAATTGCATGCTTAGTATGTCCGTTCAATGTTGGATGAAAATGTTTATAACGGTAAAGTGAATAGGATTTTACTCCTTATCTATTGATTATCACCTCGTTCATTCGTATGAGGGGGAGGGAGATTATTATGAAGACATCACTGTAAGAATGAAAAACTCGGCGACAAACCCTATGTCAACTCGCCTATGCAAAATTGTATAGCAAATTAATTTCCCTTACAATGTAAAGGAGATTCACAACAGCACAAAACGATTCCTCTCTATTCCTGTCTTCATTACCTCCAATTCTACACCTTTTGTTGTTAGAGTAGTCTGCGACATTATTGCTGACGTCCATGAGTAGCAGTTACCATTTACCATCAGGAGGATTACTTGATCGTCTGTCAAAAAACGCAAAAAAATAACACATTTTTGTTTTCTCCTAAAGCTTTTCATATTCATATTTAAGTCTAATTCTAGAGAAATATTATTTCATCTCATCTTATGACACGTCCATACCACGACAGACGCTCATCGCTAATACCTTTCAGGCACTGGCCACTTTCGGGTTTCCTCTAATATACTTTTACATATATAAAAAATATGCTTAGTGTCATCAATACATAAACCGCAGGAAGGGGAATGCAACAGCTGCAAGCATAAGACCCGCCCACCCTAACATCTGCACATGTTTAAAGAACTACTTAAACAAAATTTGAAGATCACATAATATAAATTAAACAATCATTGACAAAAGTAGGTGCGTTGCGAATCGTACTATAGGCGTTGTTTGAGGGTACCGTTCTGGGGTCGCGTGGAGTCCAGGTGCTCATTCAAGCCATTCGGGGATGACAAATTATCATTTTGTTATATAAAAGGTTTGAATTCAATAACAAAGGCGATAAAACGATGACACTTTTTACTAATCCTATTTGACTTTTGTGTTGAGTCATAAAAACTTTTAGTTATCAACCTATTGTTGCATGAAAGGATTGCTAAAAATATTGTGTTATTACCAATCTCAATTATTTGTTTTATTATTATAGTCAAATGTGGTATTTACATAAACCGTAAATACTACTTACCCTTATTAAGTAATTGCATGTCCAAATCCAATTTTTGTGTGGTGACAGAGTAAGAATACTATTCACCACCCCATATCTTACCCGTGGGTGACCGTACGAGACGACTAAGGGATATAAAACGCATATAACATCTATGCGAGAGAAGGAAAACTCAAAACAAAACCCTATACCAACACGTCTGAACAGCGCGGTATAGTAGGTTAATTTCCCTCTCATTTTGGAGGAGGCCCGAGCCCAACAGTGGGACATATATGGGCTGAGATGAGATGAGATGATGTCCAAATGCGATCTATCCTTGTTTATCAACCCGCAAACGTGACGGTTATGACACTATCTGCGGTAAACCTATGTTCAACAGAGAATGACGATGGCCTTTTTTTTCTGGTAGGCACCGTTCGAGAGGGTGGAAAGAAGGCGTGTAACCCCATAACCCCAGCACCTGATGTATTATATCTCCATCGCCATTTGGACTGAACACCGGACCCAAGTCCTTGTCTTTGGTAAAAGTTTGATTGATGGATAGCTGAATGGTTTACTTACGAGCTTTACGGTTTTTCCTATACCTACATAGATATGCGAGCTATTTTATAGTTATATTTCCTTAATTTTTATACAGTAACGTAGGCGGAAATGTCACTAATATGCTGATAGATCAGAATACAGATTTTATATAAATAGATTTTTTTTATAATTTGTAAATAAGCAAGTGTGTGTGTCAGCTCCGACGCACGACTGGAATTTACTCCTTAAGTACGACTATCAAAACAGGCGCAAAAAAAGCTCATTTGACTGAAAATAATATATATATATATTTATTTACTTTTATTAAAAATGTTCAGTGAAGTATTATCTCACGTCAGAAAGTGAAAGGTGCGCAGAATAGGTTGCGCACCAAAAACGTAACGAGGTCATTCGCTCACTAGACTTTACTCCTCAAATTTTTCTCATACCGGACGCCTTATATGAAAATCGATTCTTAAGGAGTAAACTCCAAAACTTTAGATAATATTTTGGATTAAAATCTAGTGATCGAATGGCCTTGTTACGTTTTTGGTGCGCAACATATTCTGCGCACCTTTCACTTTCTGATGTGAGATAATACTTTACTGAACAGTTTTAAGAAATGTAAATAAAAACGAACGAACGTCTGGTTAAGAAGATATACAATGCGAAAGTGGAAGGATGTAGGTACCGGGGGAGACCGAGACTCACCTACTTAGACCAGATTGGTCACGTGCTGAAAGAAGGTGGAGTCAAGAGTCTCCGAAACCAGCGAGCTTGTATGAAGAGAATTATGAATGTTGAAGAAGCGAGTGAAGTATGCAAGGATAGAGTTCTCTGGCACTCTGTTCTCTCTGCCTACCCTGCAAGGGATATGGCGTGATGATATGTATGTATGTATGTAAATGAAAATATATATATTATTTTTAGTCAATTGAGCTTTTTTGCGCCTGTTTTGATAATGGTACCTACTTAAGGAGTAAACTCCAGTCGTGCGTCGGAGCTGACACACATTTTTTTAATTTTTTATAGAGAACTTTACAGGAACGGATTAACGTGATGCGTGGGTGACGAATATATTGAAATTCTTATTTTTTAAAATAAAGAAGCTGCTCAGCAGAAAATACTTATTAATGAAGGTCTTCATCGATTAAACTAAAGTCAATATAATAAAAATTAAATTTATGATTATTGACTAGAATTCTAAGCAAAAATCCATGTTAATTAATTCAAACAAGTCATTAATAAATAATAGCATGCATTTCTATTTCAATTAAGTCTCAGTTAAGTTCGCTTGTTTATTAGTTGTCTGAAGGCTTTCCTCCCTAAGTTCTATGTCGGCAAGCAGTTAGCGTGTTACTTACGAACAATTAACGTCTCACCATTAATTCAACTGTAAACCAGAATTTTTGATACGTTAATTGTTCCATTGTTTATGTAAAATGCTTTAAAGATTACCATAAGCTGTTTTTATTTTCTTATAGCGCATTTGACCTCCAAAAAGGTTTGGCATTTCAATAGCGTTCTTGGTTTGAAATAACTATAATTACATTCTTACATTATTACTCTTTAACGATTTTATTTAAATTCGTAGCTAATGTAAATTGTCCTTATTTTATTAAAAACTAGCTTCTCCCTTCTTTGCCCGCGTAAAGGGTTACTTTACTGAAGTTTTTCATCCCCTATTTTTATTTTACCCCTTAAGAGTAAATTTTTACAACATGTTAATGTCATATTTATTTATATCTATTCAGTAACCTAAAAATAAATTTCAAGCTTCTGGCTTTAAAAATGACGATACTTCCTTACAACTTTTCATCCCCCGTTACAACTCTTTTTTGCATTAAAAAGTAGCCTACGTCCTTTATCAGGCTCTAGACCATTTGTGTACCAAATTTCATTTAGATCGGTTCAGTGGTTTTGCCGTGAAAAAGCGACAGACAGACAGAGTTACTTTCGCATTTATAATATTAGCAAGGATAACAAGGCATACATATATAATATATAAATTCTTTTGTATACATAAATATATCACTGTGTGTAGTAAGTAGGTATTATGTTTATAGGTTTATTTTAAAGACACGATAAAACAGCGGTTAAAATATAATTGTTATAGTGAAAATAATGGTAAGTGTCGTAAAATACGAGTATTAGTTTATGAGATGATATGATTTGTCTTATAAACTAATATGTTAACGACACTTATCATTATTTTTTAGATATGAAAACTTACAGGCTCTTTCACGGGGAGTGCTCTGAGGAACTATTTGACTTGGTACCACCGTCACCATTTTATCACCGTACCACTCGACACCGCAGCAGGGTTCATCCATTTGACCTGGAAACGATACGGACGTCTACTGTACGTTTTCAGCGATCATTTCTACCACGTACGTGCAAGATCTGGAATGAACTACCTGCTGCCGTGTTTCCCGAGCGCTATGACATGTCCTTTTTTAAACGAGGTTTAAGAAAAGGTCTTTCTTCACGGTTGGCAGCGGCCTAGCTGTGCCCTGGTATTGCAAAGGTCCATGAGCGGTAGTGTCACTTACCATCAGGTGTGCTGCTTGCTCGTTTGCCACCACCGGAAATAAAAAAAATAAAAAAATAAACTAAAATAAATAAATCACCATTATTGTTCATAGCACACACATGTAGATAGAAAGCACAACAGTGATTTACGAGAACATTATGCATAGACTACATTTACCCATAGTCCAATGGACGTAAGCTTCACTTACAATGGCATAGAAATTGACCTACTATATAGCATACTGATTGTTTAAATTACTGAAATTTAGCATTTAATATGCTTAATTATTTATAAAACCCGATTACGAAGTGAAAAATTTAAGTAATGCTGCTAAATTTCAGTAATTTAAATAACAAGGTTGTGTCATCGTTTAATACAATTCTAACTGTAAAGTTTTAAGTATTAAGCCTATAACAATGTGTAAACATTGTCGGGTAGATAGCATACCGTCATCTTAAGACGTAAATATGATACGAAGTGAAATTTGCATGTCCTACAATTAGTCACGGTGGTGTAGTGGCAGCACGATTGGGCCGTAATCCCAATAGGCGCAGGTTCGAATCCCGCTTGTGACATCATTTTTCACTTCGTAATCGGGTTTTATAAATACTGGTTGTTGCTTTTTACTGAAATTTGTCAGCGGTTTCTTACGAAAAGATAGTAAAACAATGTATTATAACTTGGTTATCATAGGCGGACTACACGATGATAATCAGAGCCCATATGCTTTTGGAATTGGGCCCCGTATATGCATCACTTACGTATTGTAGAATATGAGGAATTTATTCTTCAGAAGACCCTTGCCCAGCATTAGGATAACCCTCGGTTAATTATAAAACTAAAGAAAGTTTTTTTAATTTAAATATCTGTTTTCTGTCTTATAACTTATAACATATTCTTCCGATTGGACCTAATGATATTTTATAGTCTCACGCTTTATTTTCTAAGGGATATGTGTTTCACTTTTAAATCTCATATAGCAGGGATCGAACTTATTGTTTTCCATCAGCGACAATACCTACAAAAATCCGTACGTTCAATGTGCTTAGGAATTGAACTTAAAATATAATGAGATATCATTAGCATGCTGGTTACTAATAAATGCCGCAAATTGTGATCTTGTTATTATTGTACCAATTTGTATTTATTTATTATTGGCCGCGAATACTAAAAGTTTTTCCGTTCAGTAAAATATTAATTATTCGTTTTCAATTCATTTTTATAATTGTTGTTCTTTAAAAAATTATCGCACTGTGCTCGAATCGTACAGGCGTTTCGGCCTGTGCTGAAGGAGTAGTTGGGATGACAGCATGAAGTTTTATTATCAGACTAGTGCAAATCTTGTCGGGAAACAGATATTTCGCGAATATCTGTAGCGCGCGGAAGAAACCGAATTCGTGTTGCATTTTCATTGCAGCTAAGACATGGCGCATCATACGCTTCAATTTCTCAATCGTGTATTATTATATTTTTGCGGGTAACGCAATAAAATTAAACATTTTATCAGCTTTTACTATCTCGAACGTGTCACAAAAATCGACTAAGGGAGACGTTGCAGCAGCAAGTTAGGTACTAACCTTTTTATTTCGGTATTAGGGGTCTACGCGTGAATGTGAGCAAAACCAAAATAATGGTCTTTGAAAGAGATGAAACCAGAACAGATGTAAGAGTAACAATAGGTAATGATGTACTAGAGCAAGTGGATGAATTTGTATATCTTGGATGTGGATTTAGCCGAGATGGAAGGTACACCACTGATATAGAGCGAAGAGTGAATGCGGGAAATAGAGTGAACGGAGCGTTGGGGCAACTTCTCGGCAGCCACCACCTCAGCCAGAAGGCACGTGTAGCAATACATAACGCAGTGCTTGTCCCAACATTACTGTATGGAAGCGAGAGTTGGGTATGCAGAAAAGAGTATGAAAGTAAAATTAATGCTGTTGAAATGCGATCTCTGCGGCAAATCTGTGGAGTTAGGCTGACCGACCGCATTCGTAACGACGACGTAAGAGAGCGAGTAGGTATGAAGGAGAGTATTGGTGTAAAGATGCGAAAGGGAATGCTCCGATGGTTCGGACATGTGGAAAGAATGCCGAACGAACGTCTGGTTAAGAAGATATACAATGCGAAAGTGGAAGGATGTAGGTACCGAGGGAGACCGAGACTAACCTACCTAGACCAGATTGGTCATGTACTGTAGGAAGGTGGAGTCAAGAGTCTCCGAAACCGGCGAGCGTGTATGAAGAGAATTATGAATGTTGAGGAAGCGAGTGAAGTATGCAGAGATAGAGTTCTCTGGCACTCTGTTCTCTCTGCCTACCCTGCAAGGGATATGGCGTGATGATATGTATGTATGTATGTATGTATTATCTGTCCGCAGTTCGGTATATGTCTAAGAGTTTAAGTTGATGGGCAAATAAATAGCTGGCGGGATATTTATTTATTCTTTATTTTACCTGAAAATTCAGTAAGCAGTGATTTGTGAAACATTGATTCCTGTAATCTCTAATTTACACATAAGAGTGTGTGTGAGCCCTTTTATGGAAAATTAACCACGATTGCATAGATGGCGTGGCGGTGAAGATATCGACCTACCGTGTCATGGGTTCGATTGCCTTAATTGACTTTGTGCAATCCACACACGTTGTCCTGAGGATGTGTGTAACTTATGTCCGTCAATTATGTTTGTAAATTTCACTGCAACTTTTCTATTTTTCTATTATTTCTTAGTGAAGGGCGTTGTATTTAAAAAAAAACATGAATACTATGGAATAACTACAAATTCAGCTGTCCTGATTATAGTTATTGATTGATAGAGTAGTGTCATTATATTATTTTATTACGTCGCAACGGTAGCAAGTTTATTGTGTCTGATTTCTTTGTGCAATGCCGTCCCCGAATGTTAATCGAATAAAAATTATTCACTTCCTTCCTCCTGTCGGGAGAATGGTAGAGAATTTGTATTGTTGGGCGGTCAGCAAGTCAGCGAGGGCGTATATCGTGTAAGGCACCGACAAAAGTATTGTGTTTAGTGCAATAACTTTTCTATAAAATTTTATAAACTAAGATTTTCTGACTCCATCTATTATTAAAATTGATAAAGCATCTTGTACTATTTAGCCGTTATTTTTGGTCTCATGTCTATTAACCTAAAGAGATAAGCAGCGGTTATATTCAATCACATTCGATCAATAGGGTTACCTTTTTACATTTTATCCGTGTCGTGATGGAGTAAGAATACAAATCATCACCGTCACATCACCATCTTACCCGTGGGTGATCTACTAAAGGATATTACTTACGACAACTAAGACTAAGGGATATTAAACGCATATAACATCTATGCAAGAGAAAGTAAACTCGAAACAAAACCCTATACCAACACGTCTGATCAGCATGGTATGGTTGGTAAATTTCCCACCCAATATGGAGGAGGCTCGAGCCCAATAGTGGGACATATATGACTATGATGATGATGATAATAATTACATTTTATCGAGCAAGTATTAAAAAAAAACTGGTGCCTAAATTCAACAATACCTACCCACTTTTAAATCGAGCTAGTGTAATAATTCGATTGCAATTGATTGCTTACTTACATATGTACATCATCCTATCTGCATCTATTGTTAGACATAATTCTACCTAAAGGCCATAATTGTGTCTACCGATGACAAGGATCGAGCACCGGTGGTTCATCTACATGGCGTAAGAGTGGTACGAGTATACCAATACCATAAACTGTCCCCCAAAAAGACAAAACATAAACTTAAAAAATATATAAACCGACTTCAAAATAAGATCAGCCAAAAATCGTACTTAGGTACTTAAAACACTAAAAACCGAAAAATATTAAGATGAACTATTAAATTCAAATGATAATATTTTAAATGAACCTATACAATATTAATGTTCTTACAAATCAAGCTACATATATGTATTTACAAACCTATAATACGACAATTCTTGTCTAATTCTAATTATGTATTAATTTTTATAAAATGTAATTATAATGTATGCTAGAAATCCATTAACACGATGTGAAGTCGGTGCCAAGCTTAAATTAACAAAAAACAATAAGCTTAACAATATATATACACAAATTATTAAAGGAAATAAGAATTAAAAGATGCATTTAGAACACTATAACGCCACAACCTCGGGAGTATACCCTTTAGAATGAAAAAATAATTTTGTTAATCGGCCCACAATTGACAGAAATATCAAAAATATCAAAAAAACTCCTTTTTGAAGTCGGTTAGAAAGGATCATAATCTTCAGGCTTGGTAAGCAGATTGGCCATCGCAGTTAATAATAAGTTTTGCTCATACAGCGTTGCTCCCCATTCTACTGGTTGTTCCTCTGCTGATTTTTACGACTAGGATAGGAAATTAAGGAGCGATAATATATTACATACTTAATTCATCACTACATGGGAGTGATTATATTAATCCAGGCTTAGGATATAATTATAATTACAATATCAAAATATACATAATGAGCATATAAAACCGAACTAATTCTAAAGTATAAATAAATATTTAGGTAATTTTCTTCTGGTCACAAAGGATGTTTCGTAAAGCAGTAAAGTAAAACAGAAACAAACTTCCTATAACTCAAAAACATTGACATAAATAGCGAGCAGAAAATCAATTTTATCACTGCATACCCATCGCACTGTTACAATGATCAAACTATCGCTTTTGTCTGCTGACCCCAAACATACAACTAGGAGGGTCGTGGCATATCGCGATTGTCCACATCGACTGAATTGAATACATTACTGTATCACTACATCAGTTTTTATTTTTAAGAGTACTAGACCAGCATTGGTTACCTTGATGTAATAAAATATAGTTGCACATAGCAGATTGATTGCTGTAGTAATGAGTTGGTTTGAAACTGTCGGCTAATTACATGCGGCGTTACAATATGTGATAAAAGTCGTATAATGGCTAGTTATACCGATTGAGTCAACTTTCTTAATGGTCCACACATTCAAGCTACAAGATTAATTGGTTAGCTATAAAATAGGTACAGTTTTATCGCTGAAGGTGCTTACGAGAGAAAGGATTAGTTGATACCAAATGAATGGTGATTGATTTCAGTTACTAAACATGATTTTATTTTATTTTAAAAGGCTAATAAACTACCTTGATCTCCTTAATGTATTAATAATATAAATGATTCAAATCAGTAAAAAAAAATATTAAAAATATATTACATATCTTATAGGTTTATAGCGTATTGTTTTAAGAGCTAGCGGTTAACTTGGCCAACTCCATCTAATGTCTCCTGGTCAACAATTACATTCCAAGGAGGGTTGACGTCAGGCCGGTCATAAAATTATTGTCCAAATTCTTGCAATAGATATATATGATGGAAGAAGAATATATGTTGTGTCAACTCCAAGTAATTGGGAAAAGAGCTGGAAGATGGTGATTAGGTTTATATATTAATAGCAGTCATCGTAGTAGACATGTTATCAATCCTATGGGACACGCAAAAACCCGCAAAGGAAACATCAGAAAAGTTTGTAGCAGCGCAGCAATTGCTAATCTCGTGGGAAGACCTATGTTCAATAGTAGACACTAATACTCTGATAAAAAGTTTTTTATATATTTTTATTATTATTTTCTTCCTAAGTTTATCTCAGAAATTTATGAATCGAACAGCTAAGAACTACTCGTAGAATAAGGAAAGTGTAATAGTAAGTAAATTTAGTAGTATCTCCCAGTAGTCATTAATTTGGCGCATAAAAAATCTAACACCTGAATATACACATTATTTATACTCAATTGAAAGAGCATTTTTTCTAACGATTACAAGTGGTTCAAAAGTTCCGATCGTTTCTGAAGTCATTTCCGATTGTATGTAATGACCGATGAGCATGTACCGATGACTTGTGGGTGGAAACATCCCCTTCAACAAACGACAATTCTTTGTGTTGCAATAGATTGCGTCAAAAAAAAAAAACCGCCGAGTTATATTTGTCGGCCGAGACGTCGCGAATCGCATCCGCTCTTCCTACTTTTGTCGGCACATCCTATTGTCACGTCCGATATTTTTGATAAAATTACGTCATACAATAGGATGGCCGTTCAATAGCTTGTTGCCCAATTGTTAAACTCATTGAAGGAATGATATATGTTAGGGGTTTATTGCGTGCCGTTCCTTCCGATCTCATTTGACACATTAATGTTATTGAATGATACTCTAATATTTACTGAACATTACTGACAATCAGAAATAGGGGTATTACATTTAATAGTAATACCTGGCCCTAAATCTAATGATACTGCCAACCCTCACATTACTTGTGTGTCTCGTAAAGGACGTCTATGAGTTTTACATCGACCTGGGCCAACATCATCTTATGCAGTTTGGTCAAAAATTACATTCCCAAAGAGAGTTAATGTAGGGTAGGCGGCGGGTCATAAAACTATAGCTAAAATTTCTGTATTAAGTACATTGAAAGTAGAGTACACATTGTATCTACCCCAAGTAATGGGTTTAAAGTAAGATGATGATAACGACGACCCAGAACCTTTTTCCATTTGATGATTAAGTAAGAATAGGGGGCAGGCGGCCGGCTATAAAACTGTGCCAATGACTTTTGCAGTGTATACGATGTTGGAGAGCACATATTGGATTGATCCAGATCCAGTCCCAATTGGACTTGGACTAAGTAAGATTGACAAAATGGTGGCCCTATTAGTAAAAAAAGAAAAGTCAAAACACATCTAACCAGGTATATTAAAATATTTTCTACATGAAGATGGCTGGTGTACAATATAAGGATATATCTGAAGAAGTTAAAGTCGAAATATAAACCCTCACCAGCGAATTTTCACCTCTTTACGGAGGATTACCATGGCTAACACAATAGAAATACATAATCTCAATATCCACGTTAACGTCTCTGCCCTATAAAAGGACACTAAGTTATAATAAGCTATCGGTAACAAAAAATAAGAACAATTTAAATATTCCATACATTATGCAACAAAATGTCAAAACATTTTTATGACCGTTCTCAGAACAACCCTTTCACAAGCTACCACTAGTACTTTGTCAGAATTAATAGTCCGTAAACGGCCCGGGTTTCACAGTACACTGCTACTACTTTTCTGATTTTCAGATTGTTTTACGCATTATTAACTTGGCAATCCAATTACGTAAATAATAACGAAGTGGCTTTGTTTACTGTGTATGTTTGTAAGAAAAACATGGGAATAAAGTTTGAGGCTATAAATGTACCAAGCAATTATTATAGAAAAAATGGACAAAATAATTGTTAGCATGATAACGCACTGTTGACCTAATAATTAAATAAATTTCTTGTTCTATTTTTAACAAAAACGTTTCTTTGAAACTTTTTTATGACTAAGTACGTTCCGCCTAAGTTTTAATAGAGTCGCACCTTTCGCTCTATAAAAAAAAATCGAAGTATAACACATTTACACCCGTTCAGCCAACTTCCCAAGTCTCTCGTAATAAACATCCTGCTACAGTGTATTGGTACACACTAACAGGATATTCATTACTCTATGTAAATCATGTTTTTAAAGAATATCTCCTAATATCGAATCAAATCAAAATACGCCAAGCTTTAGATTCGAACTTATGCTATTTAGCATTAATACACTATTTTTATTCTTTATCACACATACTGCCGGGCATACAGAAAAGGCACAGGCAGGATTTATAAACAGGAAATAACAATGTTTCCGAAAGATAAAAGGTTGATTAAAAAAAATCTATATAGCACAAGTAAATAGTTAGTAATTAGCTATACTCCTACAGTACAGCTGCTAATGATATAATTATAATTATGTGTAGCAGGTCAATGAGTTTAAAAATGTATGCAATAAAATAATAATAAAATGAAAATCTAATTGGTGAAAACAAAGTAAGAGTATATTTATAGATAATAATAAAGATGTAAATAGACAATTTAAATCTGTTTTAGTGAACATTTACGCCTGTAACAATAGGGTATCAATCTTCACGGTACGGGGTGCGATATAAACGCGATGAATACTAAAACAACTGGCAGTTAGTAGGGTGTGAAGGCGGGAATGATTAGGCAATATCCTGCGGAACCCTCGGCCTCGCCCTCCGACCCCTGCTGTTACATCTTACTTAATGCGCCTCAGCTATTTTGATCAGACATCTGATTTCGAAAGGTTAGAGTATTACTCGATGCGAGTGTTAACTTCGTGATTTAAGTTGATTATATTGTTAGTTTGTATTTTAATCAGATTTACTAAGAAATAAAACGAATGTCAATGAAAGATTTTGACGCCATATAAGATAGAATATATAATAAGTAATTAAGTATCTGGTATAGAATATATAATAAGTAATTAAGTATATAAGTATAATAGTAAAAGTAATTAGTATCTGGTAGATGCATCCTAAGAGAAGGAAAACTCGAAATTAAACCCTATACCAACAAGTCTGACCAGCGTGGTATAGTAGGTTAATTTCCCTCCCATTACGGAGGAGACCCGAGCCCAACAGTGGGACATATATGGGTTGTGATGATGATGAAGTATCTGGTGCTTAATTACTTTAAAGGCATATGAAATAGAATATAGTTAAGAAATTATTTGACGCTTTATGTTTAAGACAAAACGCCGTAAAGTGTTCAATACTAATATAATATACCACAAACATTAAATCTATAATTTTAAATAAATAACTTCTGATGAAACACATGCATGACATGCATTATATTATTATAAATACCCACATTTTATAATAAATAAAAATAACATAGTAAATATTTACCTCTACATTTATTCGTCAAAATAATAAGATGCACTTGGCTATTTTGTGTATTTTTAAAGTGCGGCAGTAGAACATTATGCTTGCATTAGATTCTACGTAATAAAGATGACACATTGCCCGCGTTTAACTAAGTTCGAGAACAACAACATTAAAAAGATTACACGTGCAGTTATGGCTTTTCAGTCATACGTTAAGAAATAGTGAGGATTCTGGGAACAGTTATGTAAACTTAAAAAATATAAGAAGGATATTTACTAACCGTATTTAATACTAAATAGATAATGCATGAATAAATTTGTATATCTGAGAATTCTGTTATATTGTCGAATAAATAATAGAATATACACACAGGTTAATTCCATTAAGCTGAATCTTTTTACGTTAGAGCGCCAATTCTAGTGCAATTGAATGTAATAAAAAGCAGAATGTTAAGAATCTATTAAAACTAAGCAAGATCAACCAATATAATATTCAAATGAGATTACTTGAGGCGTGCCGGCTCTACGAATCAGAGCGTTATTCATAAAGGTTATATTAAAGGGATCCATCACACCAGCTTTGTGGTGTCACCCTTTATTCACTTAATTAGACAGTCATTGTCGACAGTTTGTGCATAGCCACTGATACTTAGTGTTTAATTTTATCATAATATTGTTAGTTTAGGTACATCTGTTACTAAACTCATGCCCGTTTGCACCAAACACCCCTAAAGTTTAAGTATCAGTGTCTAAGGTCATATAAATAACATATAAAATTGATGTCATGTGTCATTTATATAGCCTTAGGTGTTACTTAATTTTTATTTAATATCAATAAATTTAATGAACTTCAATTCTCAATAAATATTGCTTTAGATCTTACCTGAAATTTAGGGGTCGTCGGTTAAAATGGGCAATATTCACTATAATTGTAAAGCAATTTTCTGACATTTGCACAAGTATAGATATATATGAGATACTATATGTGGCTAAGGTAGCCTCTGTAACACGTGGTGGTTATGCTAATAAATTGTAGCTTATAAGAAACGTTTTTAAGTTTCACATAGCGCTATCTATTAAATACTTACTCAATCCAGTCAACAAATACAGCCATCTGTGAGAATTGTTTGGAGAAAACAGATAATTGTTACTGTCAAATAATAGACAAATAATTTGTAATAAAATAATATTGCCACTATAAATTGAGATGGAAGCTGTCATATCTTTTAAGTTGGATCAAAGTACACATGCTGTGCAAATTTGATTAAAATCAGTTTAGTACTTTAGGAGTCCATCGCGGACAAACAACGTGACGCGTAATTTATATATATTAAGAAGAAGAATAGATATGCAGATATGAAATAAAATTAATGACTACACATTTTCCGTAATCATAAATGTTAAAATGTTGAAAAATAATCTGAAACACAAAAAAAAACAAAATAAGTAAAAATAATTTTATTTGCTTTTATTTACGCCATAAAGACAGGGACAACTATCACAGTGATGTTAACGTCGATGTGATAGTTGTCCCTTTCTTTACGATTAGTGAAATAACTATGTAGGCCTTCAAAATACAAGTAAATTGGAGTTGAACTCCAGCCAGTCTTAAAACGTCGCGAAGAATCTATTTTATGTCGTAGTACATTAAATGTTAACGATTGTTTTCACGCTTTAATCGTTAATGGTGACATCGTAGTACCTACTTACACATCGTATTGTCAATTTCATTAGCACCGTCGACTTGATTAAATCTTCGATGGCTTTACAACCTAGATTGTTAGAATAAAGGAATATCTATTACTGTCAAATGAACCTATCTGCTTATTATATGCCTAATACTTTGGTGATAGCATTTATATTTTTATGAATTTTTTTCACGAAAATGAACTAGGAAAACAAATAATAAAGAATATAATTATACCTAAAATCATAGACTTTAAAAATTTATCTATGTATATTTTATGATGGATGTATGTAATTAAATAAATATTGGTCTAGTTTGTGTACATCTTGTCAGAAATGCTTCTGAAATTATTGGATGTAGCAACTCTTAATTATTACATTAGGGTTGCAAACCTGGTTGTTAAAATAACATGTCTTAATTTATATTTTTTTTAAATACTTTATTTATTTGAATAAAAATATAAATAACATCAGAACATTATTTATTACCTATTTTTATTTTGCAATGTTTGAAACTAAACTTTGATTAAAACAAATCTATAAGTTAGTGTGTCAGTAGTGACGCAGAAAAATAGAAATTGTATATTTTGTACAAATTAAAAAAAAACGTTATATCATGACGAGCATTACGCTTCAAGTAAATGGCATTAGATGAAAAATCAATTGATCAAAATAAAAAAAAATATTATAAACAAGTATTATTATAAATAATTATAGTAAATAAATAAATGTTACGTTTTAATAAAGTTAACAACAACATAGTTTAATGCAAAGCTTCACAGAGCGATAGACTCTGGCTCGGATTAGTAGTAAATCCGTGCATGGGCTCACATACGACGAGGGTGCTAAAACACACTTGCGTTGATGTACAAGTCAAAAACGATTAGATTTTTTTTTTTATTGCTATTGGTGGCAAACCAGCAAGCAGCAAACCTGATGGTAAGTGTTACTGCCGCTCATGGACCTTTGCTATACTAGGAATATAGCTAGGCCACTACCTACCAATGTAAACCCCAAACCCACCCAGTTTGGCTTCCGGCTCTTTCGCTCACCGAACGAAGCGCTACAGCACATTGCCATTGCTCAGACGTCGATTTTCTGCGAGAGTGTGGTACTACTAATACTACGTACCCCGGACGGATCAGCCCGCGGCTGTAGACAGAAAACTGTCAACAGCGTGGTTCTACCACTATTAAATTCTTTAACTTTGATTCTTTAACTTATATATTTTTTCATCGTCTTAGCCCGTATACATCCTAGTGTTGAGCATGATCTTCTTCCACAATGGAAAGGAAATTTACTAACTAAAACCCCACTAATCAAACAGATTGTGGTGGAGTTCTGTGTCTAATTTTCTTTCTCTTGCATCGATGATAGTCGTCACGTCTCTTAGCGAGCCTTTACGATACCCATGAGCAAGAGAGCGAGTGGAGTATTGTATTCTTACTACGTCACAATAAAGACACGGGTGCTGAAGGATATTTAGACTGGAAATTTGTTAAAAAAAAATTGTAGGTGGTAGGACCATGCTGTTAACAGTTTTCTGTCTACAGCCGCGAGCTGGTCCGTCCGGGGTAGTACCACACTCTCGCAGAAGATCGACTTTTGAGTAATGGCAAAATGCAATTGCACATCGTTTGGTGAGCGAGAGAGCCGGAAGCTCAACTGGGTGGGTTTGGGGTTTGTATTAGTAGGCAACGGTCTAGCTATAACCTTGGTATTGCAAAGATCCATGGGCGGCAGTACCACTTACCATTAGGGGTGCTACTTGCTCGTTTGCCACCATAAGCAATAAAAAAAAAGCAAAAAAATGTAATGAGAACGTTTCTTTTGATCGATAAATATGATTAAGTGCTTTAAATATGAATTAAATTGCCAGTTATTAATAGCCCGTTTGCTCTGCGACTTTCTCATTACAGTGTCTTTTTTTGAACGATGTAATATAATAATGATACGAAATTGTATACTGAAGGGGTGGCGACTATTGGTTCTACAACAGTAAGTCCATTTAGTGCAACCAGTTCACTATACTGGTAACTTTCCTTACTATAATGACATCATTGAGACTGGCATCGTACAATTTAGATGGCATTTGACGACATGCCATTTGTGCAATTGTAGATCGAGATCTACAGTTGTTTATCTTACAGTGTTTATAATGAGCAATAGAATTTTACGTATAGGTAAGTGCTACTTTTTAATTTACCTGTGTGTATAATAAATATGGTATCTTAATCTTAAGGTTTATGTATTAAATATCCATTGACGTTTTTATTCAAAATTACAGAGCCATAAGCTTGACCAGTTTGGCAGCAAAAGTGTATGGTAAAATTATTGAAAGGAGAATGAGGATGGTGTCCGATGGTTTACTGTGTGAGACACAAGGAGGTTTCAGGAGTGGAAGGGGATGCATGGATCAAGTGTTCTCTCTGCGCAACATTGTGGAGAAGCATCTGGCTCTAGGTTTTCTGCAGTTTTGTGGATCTGGAGAGAGCATTTGACACGGTTGTACGAAAGGAACTTTGGGACATTTTACCGGAGTATGGTATTAACGGTAAACTGCTACAGGCTGTGCAGTCCAGTTACATGGGCTGTAGAGCCTGTGTGCGGCTGGATGATGGAATGTCGCCTTGGTTTGCCGTCAATATCGGCGTTAAGCAGGGATGCGTTCTGTCAGCCAGGCTGTTTATCATATATCTGGATAAATGTCTCCAAAGGTTGAACGATATGAATGTGGGAGTCCAGATGGGCGACTCAGTGGTCACTGCTCTGCTTTATGCAGATGATGCAGTCCTGCTGGCACAGTCAGCGACTGACCTGCAGACCCTAGTCGACACAATGACAGAAGATTGTAAGAAAAGGGGTCTACGCGTGAATGTGAGCAAAACCAAAATAATGGTCTTTGAAAGAGATGAAACCAGAACAGATGTAAGAGTAACAATAGGTAATGATGTACTAGAGCAAGTGGATGAATTTGTATATCTTGGATGTGGATTTAGCCGAGATGGAAGGTACACCACTGATATAGAGCGAAGAGTGAATGCGGGAAATAGAGTGAACGGAGCGTTGGGGCAACTTCTCGGCAGCCACCACCTCAGCCAGAAGGCACGTGTAGCAATACATAACGCAGTGCTTGTCCCAACATTACTGTATGGAAGCGAGAGTTGGGTATGCAGAAAAGAGTATGAAAGTAAAATTAATGCGGTCGAAATGCGATCTCTGCGGAAAATCTGTGGAGTTAGGCTGACCGACCGCATTCGTAACGACGACGTAAGAGAGCGAGTAGGTATGAAAGAGAGTATTGGTGTAAAGATGCGAAAGGGAATGCTCCGATGGTTCGGACATGTGGAAAGAATGCCGAACGAACGTCTGGCTAAGAAGATATACAATGCGAAAGTGGAAGGATGTAGGTACCGGGGGAGACCGAGACTAACCTACCTAGACCAGATCGGTCATGTACTGAAGGAAGGTGGAGTCAAGAGTCTCCGAAACCGGCGAGCGTGTATGAAGAGAATTATGAATGTTGAGGAAGCGAGTGAAGTATGCAAAGATAGAGTTCTCTGGCACTCTGTTCCCTCTGTCTACCCTGCAAGGGATATGGCGTGATGATATGTATGTATGTGTATGTATGTTTTCATTCACACCCAAATCAACAATATGCTTCAGTTTATCCTACTAATATTATAAGTTGCACCAGTGATGGATAAGGTAAGGAGTGAACGCATGACGTGATATGTGATGAGACAGAATGAAAATAATGTTGTGAGGAAAGTTTTAAGTATGAATATTGCAGGCTTTAGGGGTAAGGGAAGACCGAAGAAAAGATGGATGGACTGCCCGAAACATGACATGGATAGACAAGAAGTGACCACAGAGATGACGTTTGATAGGGTTGTATGGAAGGAGAGGACATATTGCATTGACCCCAAATAAATTGGGATAAGAGCAGGATGATGACGATGATGATTATAAATGTGAGAGATTGTGAAAAATTTTGTATGTTTGTTACTCATAACGTGTTAACCATTTGATAAATTTAGATAAAAAGTGGCATATAGATAGACCATGTCCTAAATTAACATGCAGATAATTTTTTATCCCGGTAATGTATTCCCTTGGGACAACAGTTCAACTTTGGAAAAGGTTCTTCATTTGCGGGTGGAGCCACGGGTAGAAGCTAGTTATTAATATAAATCAAAGTACTGGCCTCCCTATTTGGCCACAAATTTCTTTCATATTAATTTACACTTATTATAAGAATTCTATGTGTAATAATGGGTTGAAAATATAATATATCACCATACCTACATTATTTCCCTACGGTAGTTGTAGAAAACGACTAAAGAATCATCAAAAGAATAGGTAACGGCTCTTGCCTGTGAAATTTATAACACGAACTACGATAGTCAATTTGAGGTGGTCTATATTCAACAATGGAATTCAACCCATTATTTATATATACTGCCTTTATATAATAGATACTAACCAAATAGATAATTTAGATAGCCCATAAGAACAACTATAATAATTTTATAGTTCTGTACTTAACCATAGATACATCTTCATTTGCTTTATATTAATAGGTGGTATTAACTTAAGCCAAAAGCCAAAAGTCGTTGCACTGTTTAGAAATTGTGTAAGCGAAATAAGTGATATCCCGCTTGAAGCGTATCCTTTGCACCAAAGTAAAAAAGGAATAGGGGTGGCATAAATACAACAATCAAATGTACTGGTGGTTTTAATATTGTTGCCGATTTATAAGGCTTAAGTCACATCGAGTAAATATTAAATTTGTTAACGATACTCTGAGATTAAGTGGGAGGGAACAGTGGCTCTTGTAGAGGGTGCGAAAATGAACTCGCTGAAATAAAATTGTTATAATATTGCCCAATATATTTTGGTAGACTTACGCTATATCCCAAGAGATGTATAGAGTTAAGAGGACTAATTATTTTTATTAAAGTTTTGTCTAACGGCCTGGTTAAGATACTGATCTACGGTATCAAGGATCGTGAATTCGATTAGTTATTTGCACAGAAAGATATTTGCTTCAGATCACGAGCACTTAATGTTAGATCTAGCAGCTTGAACAAATGTAAGCAGCGAGCGAAGATACACATGTAGAATTCCATAGTGCTGAGATTGATCTGCCAGACTGGTCATAGACGTACAGAAAAGAGCGTACACCTAAAATGACTTGAGAAAATATCATGCAATATCAACGGATACTATATGTATATATCAAAAAAGTTGCAGTTAATCTACCTTAGTATAATATTGACCGTAATTGTGAAAGCCAACTCAATGAAGTGCTTAAAATTGACCTGCGCCAATTGCGATTATTACCGCATGTTGTATTGAGAACTTAAGGAAGCGTTACATCAATCTTAATCTCATTGATCATCTCATCATCATTGATCTTAAAACTCAGTCAAAACTTTAGACTTTTCTAACATTCTTGTATTAAAAGAAACAGGCTGTGCCGGCCTCGAATAAATTTTAATAGCGCAAAAGAATTATAGATGTGAATGAAATATATAATGGCAATATATTACTTTAAAATTAATTTTGAATACAGAAGGTTTTGTAGCGACAATGGTAGGGCTGTTGGATTATCCCAGTGCAATATCCAACACGATCTATAATCATTAGTGAATGACGCCCTTCTGTCTCGCTTGATGCTTTGATCTATAACAATATCGGGATTTATTTACAATTGTTTCATTTAAAAATATACGTTACTAGTTATCCCGTAACGTTTGCGAGCTTATAATATATAATATGATATTCGAAAGCCATTTTTTTCAAAAAAATCCTATAATACACATTATCGGTATTATATTATAAGTATAACCTGTTATTGCCATAATATTACCTCTATAACTCAAGCCGCTTAGATATATAGAACAATAAACATTGAAAAAAGATTAAAAAATGGTTCGGTGACAACAAATAATTCCCACAAGATTTGTCGAAAAATTAAATATACAATAACTCACTGATTCACGTAGCAGTAGACTGTCTCATAAATTAAGTAACATTTATACTATCGATTATGGGGTTCCAGATTCGAGACATGAATCGGACAAAAACATCATAAGATTTTCTCTCTAGTAGATTTTAATGAACAAATTTCTCAATATCAAATGCGACATCTAGCGCCATCATAAGCCTTATTACAGCGATCGTACAGTAGTAGAAAATGTAGATGATTATATACTAAGTAAAAATCACCAAATGAAATGAATTTCACATCACTAGAATTGAGTAGTAATATTATGTGAACAACAATGGATCTTTATAAGTTGCGTCACAAGATTTTATCCTAGTATTCTCGGCACATGGCGGGTAGATACATAAATCTTCACATATTGCCTCGCTGCGAGTATCCAACCTGTAAGAGAAACAGCCAACCCTTGGCTCGCTCGTTATTGAGCTCTCACTCCCATTGCTTTTGTTCCTTTCACACTAACAGTGTGAGCTAACCTTACCAGTGTTTGCTGTCTTGCTCCAATTTCAATTTACTCGAGACGGATTTTCAGAGCTTCATAAGATTGCCTTATAAAGTATATGCATAAAAAAGCGAACCTTGAAAATACATCTCCGGCATAAAATGAATGCCAGAGATATACGTAGATAAAAAGCACGTGTAGGGCAGGTTGCGTGGTGGTTCATCGTCCCTTCTACTGCCACCATGACCGCAACATAGATTGTCACCAAAAAAAGCTTAAAATCTACGATGTAAAATGCCTACTCATATTTGGAAATATACTCTATTAGTTAGATATATAAACTAGGTACTCTCGATTAGTTCAAACTACATAACTGTTTATGAATATAGTTTGTACTTTGACAAGAATAAGTAATAAAACAATTTTTACAGATTCTATCGCGTTTGTATTTGATTTTAATTAAAAATAATAAACGCGATAACGTCGGTAAAAATATATTTTTTTAAAAACAGAAAGAAAAGTTAGTTCTGCTTTTTAACTTCGTACTCTGCCGTAGAATAGTAGAGAATAGTACTTCATCTCTTTCAAAGACCATTATTTTGGTTTTGTTCACATTAACGCGTAGACCCCTTTATATGATATGAATCTTCACCTAGCATAATCCTAAAATATAACCTAGATCATGTGGTCACATATTATTGTCTAGGACTGATTCCTTCTGTCATCTATAGTCTAGATGGTGACGCAAAAATTTCATTACTTTATTCTGTTATACTATAACGATTTTCTTAATTATTTTTTTCTTACAAATTTATTAAGATGGTTCTCATACTATATGGAATGAGTGAACTTATGACATATTCTATTCCTATGGATTTTATCCCGTTTTTATTCGATTATTTTATTTTTATTGACGAGAGGTCATATTAAGAGTATGCGCGAGAGGTCACATTAAGAGTATGTGGTTTGTGGTAATCCGTAGTCTCTGCCTACCCCTCTGGAAAACAGGCGTGAGGCTATGTATGTATGTATGTATTTTCTTTTTTATTTTGCGGGAGCTCTTCCAGTGGAAATGAACTCTGAAAAGTTTTCGTAACATTTTGACAGTAACAATCAAATACAAACATCATGAAATCTGTGAAAAGGTTTGAATTTTATTTCCTATGTATTTATTATGTAAACATCAGAAATTATTATATTCTATTTATACACTGTTGTTTAATATCTACATTTTTTTGCGTATACTATATGCGCTGTCAGGCGATTCGTTAGGTAGCTAATAGAGACGACAATCTTTTGTTCTTGTTAGAGGGTAAGTGCCTATATGTATAGCTCTATCTCGCTCACACACCCGATGGCGCTACATAAATCTACTAAATTCGGCAGGACCATAACGAAGGCAAATCCTCGAAAGCTTTTAGTATAGTGCTTTTTCATAGTGAATAAAATTAGACTAAATCATCTAAAAGAGGTATGAAATATATTTCAAGAAATTTTGATTTTATTGTTATGTCTATTAGTACACCGTGTAGGGATGAATAAGAATACAATTTATGATGCTTTCCTATTTTACGAGAGTTGTAAAAGACCACTTAAGAATGTAATGATAACAGCTTTGCAGAAGTTGGCAGACCATTTTTCTCCCTATTGTGGAATCGGCCAGGGTCCTACTATTGGTAGTAGGACGTATATTTGTATTATTTTTAGGCCCTATTTGTATGCACCGCTTCGGTCATGAACCTTCTTTACAATAAAAAGAAATAGTGGGCCTACTATGCCTCGCAAGTCGGAGTTAACACAATATTCTATTTCTTGTTTTCCATCTCTTATTTTGATGGAATCTACAGATATACCCAAGTAAAGGTTGGTTGGTAACACATTACTTACACGTATGAATAGATCCTGGGTTATTAACCTGGGGGTAATTACCCCCGCGAGACTAAAACTTGTGTTCCGCGGAGGTAACAATGAGCTGGTTGTGGTGTCTCTGTTTTCCTTAAACTTTTAACTAACGATTGTAAAATCATTTCTAAATTATTTTATATTTAGTTGTATATTAAATGAGTTTAACTTAGCTTATAACATTAATTTATAGTAAAAATATCTCAATTTTTCATGAGCAATTGTTTTTATGTTTAATGAAGTCTACGTATTTATATTAATACGTATTGTTTGAGATCATCGTTGAGAGGAGGGGTAAAATCAGTGACCCTAGTTAGGCCATAAGGGTAACGGTCCTAAAAAGGTTAAGAAGCACTGGTATAGACGCTATAACAGATGTAATTTTGTCACCACGTGTCACCCCAGGACAGTGAGTGGTAGTGACAGATTGCAGTCTTAGTCCACAATATATTGATATAAAAGTTAATATAAATTAAAAAATACTCAAGTATTTTATGATCGTTTTAAATGTATATTTTACAAAAATATTACAAAGAGGTATAGTATTTTAAAGTTTCTGCTTTATCATCTCATCTCATTTCAGTTCATATATATCCCACTGTTGAAGCTCGAGCCTCCTCCATAACGAGAGGGAAATTGACCTACTACACCACGCTGGTCAGACGTGTTGGTATAGGGTTTAGTTTCGAGTCTTCCTTCTCTTGCATAGATATTATATGCGTTTTATATGCCTTACTCGTCTCGTACGATCACCCATGGGTAAGATAGGGGGTGGTGAATTGTATTCTTACTCCGTCACCACACGGTTGTTCTGTTCTCGATTCTGCTTATATATAACAATATTTTAGTGATTACTAATTACCTTAGGCTCTATTTGTAAATTAAAATAAATAGATATATTTCAAGATAAATCTTTGGAGGCGTGCGTACAACATGACAAAATGATTTCCTCACCGGCTGCAGAATAATACCAATAGAAGGTAATAAAATCAACTTTCACCTTACTGTAATATAGTTATGGTTGAATATTTTTTGTATAACTTACCATTGGATTATTGAAAATATTAAAAACAAATCAGTAATAATATAGACCTAGGTACTTAAATTGGTCCGCAAACCCATTCTGGACACGTGAGCCTTAAAATAAATGGTTTCTTTTTTCTTAAATTATAAATAGTTATGATTTGAAAGGTTTTATGTATGTAAAAATTGCAGATTGTAAAGGCAATCATAAATTTGTCGCTATTGAATATCTACAATAGTCAGTCGAGGGTGATCGAGCCTCTCATAGGCGGGGAAGTCATTGCTCAAGAGAAGGTGTGGTCATAGGTTATAATCATAGGCTTTTGAAAAACAGAATAAAACAATTTTGATAGCATCACCACAAATTTTTTTTTTATAATTTGACATCTTGAATGATTCATAGACCTTTTTTTATTTGTCACTAACAAATAAGATAATGTCAAAATACTAAACATTTAATTTTTGTAAAAAAAAATATTGTTACTGTTATTATGATTAGTAGATAATATTCTATAAATGCTAAAATAAAAAAATATAGTTTTCTAACACGTTTGTTTTCTTGAAAATAAGTCTAGACTTTAGACTAATTTACAAACAAAAACTAGAAACAAACAGAAACGTTCTAGAGTGGCGACCACGCACCGGCCGACGCAGTGTAGGACATCCGACTAGGTGGACAGACGACCTGGTGAAGGTTGCTGGGCGTCGTTGGATGCAAGCGGCACAGGACCGCACTCTGTGGCGTAACATGAGGGCGGCCTACGTCCACAGTGTACGGCATTAGGCTGAAATGATGATGATGATGATGACTATTAAGTGACTAGTACAATAGACCATGTCTTTAAGATCAAAGTCACCGTTGGATGAAGAATTTATGTAGTTAATGAATGAAATATAAAAGGTGATAGTGATTATACGTCATCTACAAGCTTGAATGAAAAGATGAAAGACCTTTAGTGGTTTGCAAATACAATCTAATTATTTTCATCACATATTTGGATATTCCAAAATTAAATAATTGAAAACAAAAATATTGCATTGAGTATCTAGCTAGTCATAGTAATAATTTATAAAAATACTTACGACGTAGATGCGTACTGAGTGTGCGGTCGTCATTCAGGACCATCCCCCATTGTCCCATTATGCGTTTGTCAGTGGCGGCCCAAACATGTATTCTCTCAGGCGTTAGAAAAAATCAATGTTTACCTTTATACTGGAGCACATATTTTTATACAAAGTATGCCTTATAATGAGGAGTTTACAGAATAACGCCTCTTAACAATAGCTAAATATGGGCAGGAATTAAAGGTACCATGATAAATGGACATAGTCAAGATGCGGTACTGTGTCACGAAAGTACACGATTGATTGAATGTATCCTAATTCTAATATAAATATTTTTAAGACTATTTTATATATTACCTATATAATAATATATGATCTTGTATTATTAGAGTTTAAGCAGCTTAACGAACATGAGTAAAATTAAAAATGGAAATAACTTATATCCTGGATTTACACTGTTACTTTATTCTTTGCCATAGCTCATAATATGTAATAAGTAGGAATACACAACATGAAGAAGTTGTAGTAATAAATCGTAATACCTTATATTATAAAAAACAATATTTCTAAGGTCGTAACGACTTTAATTTAAATCTAGAATGGGGATAGCTTATAGATAACTCAGACAGAGATAATTGTATGTGTGTTCTCCGTTCGAGTGTGGCTACATCGAATAAATTTTAAAGTTTTTAATTTAATTTATATATATTTACCGTGAATAAATAAATTTCACTTCTTATTTCAGTAACTGTCATACGATTGGACTATGATATACTACTATTTCATCTTCCCCAATAAATTAAAGTGCTTCTAAATATCGTATATATTTATATATACTAAACTCTCCTGTTTATAAATTTTGTTTATAGTATAGTTTTCTGTCAGTTGCCACGACACGCTAATTTTTATAACCAGTCAAAGACTTACACCACTACCAGAAATGATAATTAATTTCTGACACACTTCCAGTACATATTTACGTACGTATACGTATTTACGTATAAATATTAGTAAAACCAAAAGCAATGTTTATGTAAACTGTTCAATCACAATATGTATATCACGAAAAGAACATGATAAACGAAAACATTATATAAAAATACTTTGACCGTCACGAATCTGGAACAATGTTATAAAATAAGGTCGAAGAAATGTTGGCACGAGGCACTCGTTATTGAACACAGAACTGTTTCCGTCATTGAGCGGTCAATTATAAGTAAAATAATGTTTAACGTTAGAAATATTTTGAGCCAACATAATATGAAAACAGCAAGCGACTTCAGTCTGCGAAACATTCCAATGTCAGACAGACTAATTTAAAAAGTGAAGCATTGTTTTATATATTTCT
Source organism: Lymantria monacha (assembly GCA_905163515.2). NCBI lineage: Eukaryota > Metazoa > Arthropoda > Insecta > Lepidoptera > Erebidae > Lymantria > Lymantria monacha. Next base: position 16,191,941 of record LR991094.1, on the reverse strand, counting down.
TTATATGTAATGGCTTCCTTTGAAATCGTGATATTCTATTTAAAGTCTCCTAAGAGAATTCGCAAGCACATATTATATATGTGTACGGATTTTTATTTGTTTGTGCGCTATGTTTATAGACATGGACTAGGAACATCAACAATAGCACCGGTCAAGCCACTGAAGTCAAGGAATCTGTCTGGTTAGCCTGCTTAATCAGTAAAGAGGGGTAATATGACAGTAAGATATGGGCCGCACAATACCCGGATGCCGGACGATTTGGATGAGTTGAAAACTATGATCTATTAAGACAAAAACGGAAGTAAAAAGTATATATCATTGACAATAACGTAAACTAGAATATAAAAGCCCCTGGTTGTTATCAAAATATTACCGTAATATTTCTGCCACTATAAATAGCTTTACCCTATAGTAAAATCAATTTGTGCTAGGAGGCTAAGAAAAATATACTTGTAACTCTTGTAAGTTTTGCTCTGTAGAGCAATGTATAAATATTGATATACATATAAACTCAATTTATATATAGCTTATTACTTACTTACTAGGTCTAAAATACTATAAGAATAATATATGAAATATTACAAAAACTATTACACATTCACAGAAAAATACAATTTAGAATTAAAGACTGACACAGTTCCTAATCGGGAATATGCACGTGTGTATGGTGAATATTTTTTTTAATTTACAATCTTTATTGCTAATAAAACTTAATTACACAATTCTTTTTGAATATTATTATAATTTAATCTATTAATCTAACTACTAACTAATCATCCAAAAATAGTTATTTTAAGTTGCCCTAGTTAATTTTCAAAACGCATTGTTGTTTATGGAACAAAACTTGACGCGAATTTACACTCTACGTCTTCTGGCATCAAGTTGTTTGTATGTTTTTTCGTTTATTATATTTGTATTGTATGACAGCTAATTATTTGTATTGTGTCACGGTTGTTTTATAATAAGTTATAAGTATTCTGTGTAAGTATTAAATCCTTGTGAAATATGACTTAGCATAATGTCTTAAATCGATCTTGTCAAGCACAATTAGAAAATCTTAAAGCAGCTTATCTTTTTTCTAGTACTGGTATATATATATATATATATATATATATATATATATATATATATATATATATATATATATATATATATATATATATATATATATATATATACATATATATATGTATGTATGTATATATGTGTGTATATATATATATGAAATTGCCATACTGATAAGCGGTCAATACACTTGTACTATAAAAATTCGATGTAGGCATATACTCATGCGTGTGACATTGAACTAGTAGGCAAATAGTCCCGCTCTCGCTGCGCTCACCGCCGCACGGCTGGCTGAAATGTACCTACAGGTCAATGTACGCTGACAAACCTACTGTTTTGATAAGAAACAAATCACTTTATCTCGGGAGTGGGCAGAGCTAGGAGTCTGCAACTAACTTTAATGTTTTTTATGACGTCATTCCTACACTTAGTTTAAGTTATTCTAGTAAAAAAATCGGCACCCTGTATATATATATCTTAATATATATAAATTACGTGTCACGTTGTTTGTCCGCGATGGACTCACAAAGTACTTAACTGATTTTAACCAAATTTACACAGCAAATGTAGTTTGATCCAACTTAAAAGATAGGATAACATAAATCTCAATTTATAGTAATATTATTTTATTGCAAATTATATGTAAAATATTTGACAGTCAAAATCATATGTTATATCAAAAGGATTTTAAAAGATGGCGGTATCTGTTGAATGGACTATTTAATAGATGGCGGAATCTGTTGACTAAACTATTTAATAGATGGCGCTATGTTAAATGTACAAACGCTGCATATAAGCTAAAATTTATTAGAATAAACAAAAAGTCTTACTGAAGCTAACCTAAGCCACAGCAACGCGTAGCGCAGTCTGCTAGTATATATATATATATATATATATATATATATATATATATATATATATATATGTATATATATATATATATATATATATATATATATATATTTAATTATAGTGTCAGTAATAACTATTTTACTATTTCATGAATTAAAGAATTAAATTAAGTATGTGTACCGCCCCGGCCAAGAGGCGTACTTTCTTACAACCGTACCGCATTGAAATTGGTTACTCGAAACGTTACTCTATGGGTGGCCGGTGATCTCATTCATTCATCAGTTTTGTAACTGGGATTTATGTAAACAGTCCACCACAGATAAATCGGACACTTCCGGATGGATGTTCCACGAAAATTGTAACTATCCAGCATACTACAAATAACAGCAAGTACGGGCAAAATTATAATGCGTAGGTAATTACACAAATATATTGAAAATATAAACGAAAGTATTGTTTTTATATAAGAATGTCGTTTCGAATTGTCCGTGTGGTGAAGGAATAAGAATACAATTCACCACCCCCTTTCTTATCCGTGGGTGATCATAAGAGACGAATAAGGGATATAAAACGCATATAACATCTATGAAAGAGAAGGAAAACTCGAAACAAAACCCTATACCAACACGTCTGACCAGCGTGGTATAGTAGGTCAATTTCCCTCCCATCATGGAGGAGGCTCGAGCCCAACAGTGGGACATATATGAGCTTAGATGAGATGATGAAGAATGTCGTACAGTAGGTAATCACCCGTATAAAGTAATTTATCGGGCTATAACTAAATAAGAATTCACTAAAACTCGCAATAAAATATTAGCAACCTATCTGACCATCCATATAGTAGATCAACTTTTCGTCTATTATGAAAGAGGCTTGAGCTCAACAGTAGCATGTATATGAGCTGAGATGATGATGGTGAGATTTGCAATTCACCATGTCTTCTTTAAGCATTGTAAAAGATGACTAACTAATGAGGTAGAGACTAATGACATAACATATACATAGGTGATCTCTCGAAGTACTTACATATTAATTCAGCCCATCGCTGGATCAATGATCAACATATATATCAGGCCACCGACGACAAATACTGGGTTGCGGTGGCCCACCCCCCACGGCGACGAGAGGTACACTGCAGGGCAGGTTTATGGGGGCGCTCGAGAAGAACCCGCGAGGCTAAACCGCCGGGCGGGTCACCGAAGACAAAGATCGGGTACCGGTGGCCCACTCGCACGGAAGAGAGGAGTTTGCATGGTGGTTCTATGGGTTCACACGCTGCCTCCTCCGTCACCCCGGACCAATTTGGCGGGTCGAGGCGCAACCAGAGCCCACCGCAAAAAAAAAAGGTCTATGAGGTCGCGCTCCGCTTTCTCTGTTGCCCCGGACGGATTTAGCGGGGTGCGACGCGACCAGTCCATAGGACAGCTGCAAAAAAAGGCCTATATATCATAGATACATAATAAAGACCATACACCAAAAAACTGATGCCGCTAAAATGATAGTACCTATAGGCGCCTATAGTTTTTAAGCTTTTGCAAATAAATATCTGCAATGCTCTTTAAGTTATTTACTTGTCTTGTAATGAACAATTATACAAAAACTAAACCTTCACATCTGGTCCCTTAAAATCAAGTTATTGTTCTTTTCCACTTCGATGTTCAATCCCAAACATATGGCGCTTTGTTCTCGATAAGTTTTGTTTAACAATTGAGACAAACAAGTGCTGGACTTGTCACTTCATAAACTATTATAATGAGATAACTGTCCACTCGTGAGAAACCTGCCTCACTGCTGTTCGCATCCGGATTTTACCTGATTGAAACTTTTTGCATTTTAGTTGTAAAACACTCCGCACTGAATGGGTATCCATTGACAATTTTAAGTGCCGGCAAGTGAAGACTAACCTTTAGAAAGGAACTAATTTGGTCATGAGTGTTATTTGTTTTTTTTAATGACACTTATGTGACTGAAGGAAGGTGGAGTCAAGAGTCTCCGAAACCGGCGAGCGTGTATGAAGAGAATTATGACTGTTGAGGAAACGAGTGAAGTATACAAGGATAGAGTTCTATGGCACTCTGTTCTCTCTACCTACATGACGTGATGGTATGTATGTATGTAGTTATGCGACTCAGAACACGGATAAGAATTATACTCGAGGCTCAGAATTAAGTGGTCTTTTGATGTTTTATGTTATGTCATTTTGAAACAAATATATCCACTTACAATGGACAATCTTTTTTAGTTTGGATATTCTACGTTAACCTCATATGGTTATTACATTATTACACGGACTATTGTAAGTGCTTTTAATTTAAAGTATTTAAATCACCGGATCCATGGGTGGGCTTTCCTGTGGGGTACGAACTTTGGCTTAAGCACTTTCCTCCTATGCAATGCAGTAGATATAATCAAAATTGACTGTTCAGTTAATAAGAGAATGTACAACTACGATAAACACAGCAGTACCTACATTACGAATACAGGAGAAATTATTATTGGTTCCTATATATGAGCCCTAAGATTGATTGCAATACTATTATTGCGGTGTATATCGCTATAAGATTCGTATTGTATACTATTTCAGACATTACTTACGGATTGCCTAACATATAAGATCGGACTCGTAACCGGGTATAATGCAAAGTTTACAACTGAGAATCTTCTAAGATAACCCTTAAACATTGAGAGAAACTACAGAATATATTTTTATTGCTTGATCCAGAACACAAAGCCAAGATCTTATTTACTTACGTAACATACATATACCACTAGATGATTAGATCAACGAGACAGCCATCAAAATCAATCAGTACATAAGAAACAGTCACAGAAATATTTCGTATTTTAATTGCTTTTAAGTATTTCTTTTAATTAACAGTGATAGCATTAAACGTAACAAAATATTTGCAATAGTAAAATATTGTACTCCTCCAGAAGAACTTCATTCATAAATATTTGTCTACCTGCGAAATCGATGCTCGTACTACGTTCAGTTGTAAAAATCTTGTTTTTTTTTATTAAAAGAGCGCACAGATATGCAGAAGCTTCCGCTTATTCAATACTCTCGGTAGAAATCAATTTCATGGATCTACGCCGTTGCATAAAACGACATTCAGTTTAAATAACACACCGTGAATCACGTTATAATACATACATGTATACATATTACTCAAAATAACAAATTACTTGAATGAACGCCTCCAGAGAATAAGCTCAATCGAAACTTACCCGAGATCGGGGACTCTATTTAACCAAATATAATGTCCTACGAGATTATATACGAATATTATTTCATTGTTAATATAAATCCCAACGTGTAATATGGCCATTTCATTTCAATTCAAATTGAGGTTTCTATTGAGTATATGTTGTCGATTTTAGTGAATTGTGACTAATGGAACAATACAAAATATTTATTTGCTTTAATTCTTTCTAAAGAGCAAACTTAATATAATGAAGAGACGAATTTAGTTTCTAAATAATAGTTTCATGTCATCTCAGGCCACATATGTCTTACTGGTGGGCTCGGGGCTCCTCCATAATGTGACGGAAATTGACCTACTATATCGCGCTGGTCAGACGTGTTGGTATAGGGTTTTCTTTCGAGTGTTTCTTTTCTTGCACAGATGATATGTGCATATTATATCCCTTAATCGACTTTTACGCTACCCACGGGTAAAAGAAGGGGTGGTGAACTGTATTCTTACTCCATCACCACACGGAAAAAATAATATAATAAAATAAATAGTTTACTTCACAGCAATGATGAGTAGCAGCAACGACCAATTATAAATTATTGAAGACAATAATGTTAATTTAATAATAATGGAATAATTCCATAATCGCTACGTTTGGCAGACGGGTTGGCAATCATGATTAATATTGTATTTTCACCGAGGAGTGGTGCTGACCATTCTACTAATGAACCCTAAGATGGTTCTTGAAGGTATAACTAACTAAACTATTGTTCCGTAGTAAACGGGGCACTAGTAAAGTGGACAAAAGCGCTGTCCCAGGCAATACATAAATCCGAATTTACATTACGAAATTAGTGGCATAAAATTAGTTTCACGACACTAGTTTCATAAATAATTTCACGTGTAAACATCAAGTTTCACAGTGCATCCATTAATTTCATAACACTAATTAGTTTCGCGTCCCGCGCGATTTTTTGGTAAAACTAATGTCATGCAACTAATTTCACCGTGTAAACTTGACCTGAAATTAGTGTCGCGAATGCGTCTGCGTGGTGTGGACGTATGTTTTTTTAGGTAGACGCCTTTACGTCAAAAATGGCGCACCAACGTTGGCCGACCGATAAAAACATACAATTCATAAATGAATATCAATATAGCCAATCTTTTTTTAATTTTATATATTATCATCTGTATGACAACGCTTTGCGCTGCTAAACAAAGCTTCGATGGCGACGGAGCCATGATAACAGCAATACTGTTCATTTCACGACATTAATACTTTAACGAAACAAGTTTCACGAGTACTGCAACCAGTTTCATGAAAGTAATTTTATCATGCATACCACTAATTTCATAATGTAAATTCGGCTTTAGATATGTCACCGATTCTGATCGCCTACTCGCATGCCAAGCATGGCAATTATGGCATTGTTTGACCGTCGTGGGTAGTCATTTTTCGTGTACTAGACATCGATAGGCTTAATGTATGAATATCAATTATCAATCATGGTCTCTTTAACGATCAAATGAAGGTCATAAGATTTATCTGTATGCAAATTTCGTGCTTTAGAAAACACCTCTCTTTTTTTATTGCTTTTAGTGGCAAATGAGCAAGCAGCCCACCTAATGGTAAGTGTCACTGCTGCCCATGGACATTTGCAATACCAAGGATATAGCTAGGCCGCTGCCTACCAATATAAACCCCAAACCTACCCAGTTGGGCTTCCGGCTGTCTCACTCACCGAACGAAGCACAATAGCACATCGCCATTGCTCAGACGTCGATCTTCTGCGAGAGTATGGTACTACCCCGGACGAACCGGTCCGTGGCTGTAGACAGAAAACTGTTAAGAGCGTGGTCCTACCACAACAAAAAAATAATACATCGGTGAGAGTTGTCATGAGTTTCTACAGTCGATATGGACCGCCGAGATCCATCCTGACTTCTTTTTTATACCTTTTTTTCACACCTCTAAATGCCATAAATGAGTCTAAATGCCATAAATGAGTATTTTTAACAATGTACCGAACAAATATTCTAAAACTATTAAATTGTGCTAAAATTTTATGTAGTATCACAAACAGAACGTTCTTACCTACGAGTGATACATTAATTTTAATGAAGTACATGTATTATTATTTATATTATAATGTGTAACTTTCTATGTGCAATCAAATCATACCTATTGCCAATTAGCAATAATTGTGATAGACGTTATCAAACAATACAAATAGATAGATTGATATAAATTTATCTGTTATCATTATTATGTTTTATCAATATATGTATATTATAAAAAAGAGTGTTCATATTAAAGATAAAATCGGTATTTGTTATCGAAGCCTCCTTGAAGAACATATACCTATAATATATCTAGTATCTATATTTATATAAATAGACGTTTCTACTAGTATCTACAATATACCTAGATATAATCGTGTATATTAGAATTAAATTACAGATAATTACAATATATTTATTAACTTCCTAGCAGGCTAATATTCTAGGTAGAGGTCGAGATGTCAGAGTCATAGGCTCAAAACTCAAAAGACTAGCAATTCGTAATATAACTTTGTGATATGTATTAATAATATATGTTTTGTGCTCAGTATATTAATCTAGTTATACCTTGTTAGCCAGCTCTACATAAACTTTTAATTGACAAGTACTCAAAGAGGTTTTCCGCGTGGTGACGGAATAAGAATACAATTCACCACCCCCCATACTCGTGGGTGATCGTACGAAACGACTAAGGGATATAAAACGCATATAACATCTATGCGAGAGAAGGAAACCTCGAAACAAAACCCTATACCAATACGTCTGACCAGCGTGGTATAGTAGGTCAATTACCCTCCCATTATGGATGAGGCTCGAGCCCAACAGTGGGACATATGTGAGCTGACATGACTTAAGGAGGTAATGTTAATGTGTTGCCACGGGTCAAAAATACATCATAAAAGACAGTAGTTTAGATAACGGTGAGTAACAAATACGCTCGATTTGCAAAATGACTGACTATTAGTCAGAAGTAATGTTTATGTCACTGGAGTAGTTGCAGACCTCGTATTGCTTGTGTGTGGACTAGATATTAATCGACTTGAATTTTTCAAAATCGTTCATTATTTTAATGTAAAATTGGAATATTATTGTTTTATTCAACATTAGCGAAAGTGGAAGGATGTAGGTACCGGGGGAGACCGAGACTCACCTACCTAGACCAGATTGGTCACGTATTGAAGGAAGGCGGAATTAAGAGTCTCCGAAACCGGCGAACGTGTATGAAGAGAATTATGAATATTGAGGAAGCGAGTGAAGTATGCAAGGATAGAGTTCTCTGGCACTCTGTTCTCTCTGCCTACCCTGCAAGGGATATGGCGTGATGATATGTATGTATGTATGTATGTATTCAACATTATCATTATCTCAGTTCATATACGTCTCACTGTAGGACTTGTGCTCCCTTCCACAATGGGAGGGACATTATCCTACTATGTCACACTAATTAGGTTAATCAGGGTTTTATTTCGCTATTTCTTTGTCTTATAATACTTGGATCACTTTTACAATCATCTATAGGGTTGGTTTAAGTTGAAGTGGTTGAATTAAGAAGGCAGTGGCCACCGCCATTGCATTCTTAGTTCTTCATATATTATTTATCAATATTTTCTTCATACTTACTGCCAAGGCCAGTAGCCTTACTACACAATTTGACTAGATACTAATTATGTAAGTTGTACCAAAATTTAAAATGACGGTTTTATTAACTAAAATGAGTTTAAGGGATTCTGACATGTTGACCATCTTCTGCTTTATACTGAAATATAGATCGTTTCAACCAACTACTTCATGAAAGTTTATAGCATAGATAATATTTTTAGCCTATATACAAATAATACCAAAAAATTATATTTAAGTATAAATCTTAATATATTACATCGACCATAGAATCATTCACAATTTATAAAATTTCTGGATAAAGTTTCAAAATATTAATAACTGATTTTTTATTTACTAATCCAAATAGACCTCCAACGATTCCAAGTAGAAGCGACATTTTTCAAACGACGGCGACACACTGTCTGGAGTATACAGAATGGTTCCCATTATAGGAGGACATAAATACTTGCAGTTCATTTTTGCCATAGCAAATCCTTTTAAAGGCGCGATACATTGATGTGGGTCGTCTTTCCGGTTGCGACGAATAAAGGAATCAATTATTAGAATTACGACTGTGTATGTTCTTAAAAAGTCTACTATTCTCGCTTCCGAATTTCAAAGAAATATGCGTAAAAGGATGAAAGATTAGCGTAATTTATATGATTCAATAGAATGAAAGGTGAATATTTTATGATAAATATGTACTTCCATACGTACCTATAGCTCAATACTTCTTTTTTTAATTACATTATGCCTGTTCTATCATATTGCCCACCGAAATAAAGTTATATACGCGCAACTTAACTGTAATACGGTTTGGCAGAAAAAAACAAATTGTAAAAGTGTACATTTTTCCTTTGAATAAATTTATTTCTATTCTATATACTGAAAAAGAAATAGCTGCTATTTAAATTATGATTACTTAGTTAACTTATTTTCATTTGGTTAAACTTAGTGGTCAGAAAACTATAATATATTTAAACTATAGAAACTATATACATATATACTATAGAAAAAAATCACAACCTAAAACTCTGCTTAGCTTAACATAGCTTTTTTTTTTTGCGGTGGACTGTGGAGGTGATTGCGCCCCGCCAAATCGCTCCGGGTCGACGGAAGAGGCAGTACGCAACCCAATAGACTCACGCTGCAAACACCTCTCTTCGCCGTGCGAGCGGGCCACCAGTACCCGATCTTTGTCTTCGGTGGCCATTCCGAACATAGCTGCGGTTGTATTCCACCTTGACTTAAAGGTCGGTTGCTGTTTTCTTATTTCGTGTTATTATAAAATTTATTGTAGTATTTTTGGTGTGAAAGAAATTATCTTCGGATAAAAAGAGGTTCGTCCACGTCTACGTTTTGAACATCGCTATGATAAACACCATTATAGTAGTAGTAGAGCCAAACTGTTGACAGTTTTCTGTCTACAGTCGCAGGGAGGAACGTCCAGGGAAGTAATAATAATAAGTATAATATAACAGAGAATTGACGTTTAATCAGTGGCAATGTGATAAAGCGCTTCGTTCGGTGCGCGAGAGAGCCAGATGCCCAATTTGGATGGTTTTAATTAGTAGGCAGCGGCTTATTTATACCTCTGGTATTACAAAGGTCCGTGGGGGATAGTAATACGGGGATGATTGTAAAGTCAGGTATACTATTTGCTCGTTTGCTTCCATAAGTAATAAAAAATATAAATATATATTAGCGCATGCTGCATAATACATACTTAGAATTGAAATACATATTTGGCAATATGTGTACCCTCTTCCTTGGAAATATGTTTATCCTACTCTTTTTTTGTCATATTAACTATAAATCAGAAATAAAATCGGATAAATAAACTAGTATCTTCATATATTTATAATTTAATGTAGTGTTTTTTTACCGTGGAGTTGTTACGAAGGGCAGTGTTACTTTTGTCAGAGGATTGAGGATTGGAACCCCTGGGGCAATCTAATTTGTTTCCTTCAACTGGTCATCCAAACTTAAAACGTTTTGTTTGTTTCTTTATACAAGCATATTTAAGACGATAAAAATTACAGTAGTCTCATGTTAAACTGAATAACAATTCAAGTTTACGGCTGCATAACCTATTCTTATGATGTAGAATCATTAGCGTGAGATGGGTGTCGAAATGTATTCAAATACAGAAATAAGAACATAAAGGTACGAAGTTGTAATGTTGCTTTAACTGTTACCTTTTAACTGTGTTAAAATTTCTGAATGAAGTGGTTATTGTCTTAAAACTACCATTTGCGTTTTTAATTTTTATACATAATTATGTGATAGAGCCTTTTAAGTTTAGACTAATAAATAAAAAAGAAATATTACGTCTATTTTGAACATGTATGCGCTGGCCGTATAAGCCCAGGTTTTAAAACTGGATATAGATACAAGCTTTCGTCAAAATTCTCTATCACAAAATACTCCGAACTACCTACATAGAAATTTAGGATAAACACATCACAATGCTTAGAAGAAGACTACTACGCAGCACTTAAAACAATACTTAAAGGAAAGGTTTATCGTTTTTACAATTCAAATATTCCCACCAATATAACCATTTTGGCTAAGCTAAAATTATGTTAAAGAATATCAAGTTCATAGCTAACGTTGAAAAGAAAACTTTTAGACTGCCAGCCTTATAACAGTCCCCATTTACATTTGCGAATAAAAAAAAAGATTTTAAACAAAAAAAGAGATAATTTTCTTAATTTAAATTTTTATTTGTTTTTTTTTATATATAAGCCTTATATTATAAGGTATATGTGCTCACCTTCGTCATATACAGACAGATTTTTGTTCGAAAAAGGTCTTAAATAGTCATATTTAAATTGTATAAATTCGGTTTTCTTTTTGTAAAATCATTTTTACCTTAAAGAAAGGTGAGAATAAAAACGATTAAAATGAAACTATAGAATTAACTTCTAGCTTGGCCTTAAATAGCTAACGCAGTTTGCAATATCAATGCAATAGATAAGATTAGCGATGTGCTAGCACATACGCAACATGAAATAGATAAAACTATATGTATTAATAGTTAAGTATATAATTTAAGTATTATAATTTGTTATGTATAAAAGACAAAACAATATCACCTAGGGCATATTTCACAGCTGCGTGAGCCACCGAAGACAAAGATCGGGTACTGGTGGCCCGCCCCAAAGAGAGGAGTTTTGCTTTTTGGGTCTATGGGATCACGCGCCGCCTCTTCCGGTTCCGTCACCCCGGACCGATTTGGCGGGGCGAGACACATCCATTTGCCACCGCAAAAAAAGGGTAATATTTAACAAATAAAAAATAAAAACATGCCAATAGACGTAAATTATAGTAGCAATTACGAATAATAATATAGCAATTATAAATAATAATATAATTTTTATACATTTAAATGGATACGATTCGTTTTTAATAAAAGTTTTTAGAAGCATCGTATACATTATAACCACAATGAGAACTTCTAAAAATCCAACTACCACATCCACATTTTACACAGTTAAGCTTCATAAACAAGCTCTCATCATAGAGCCATCAGTAGGGATCGGGTGCGCTCTGATAAGGATAATTAATCATGGACTAGCAGACCAATGACCATTAGCCGTAGTGCTGAGTCACATTGACACGGTGGTCGCATCTACCGGATGAACGCTCAAACTCAATAGCATACTTGTTAAATACTGTTTAAAGCTGAGACGTCCCACAGCCAAGAGCGAAAATCTATCAAGCCCTTAAATATTATTAGAATAGGTTTACATTTTTAAGTTAGTAAGGCAAATACAGAAGTATCAAAAGCTGCTTTCAATATTGAAAACATATATTATTAGCAACAATTTCTATACTCCGGAGAACACGTTAATTCCGTTCCAATTGCCATGTAGATCTATGACGATCGATGTGAAGTACATCCTCAAGCATCCTGACATAAGGTCTGCTCTTAAAATATTTGTATTTATTTCGATTGCGACTGTGGTAATGATTTTATACCAAAATTGGTTAGGCTAGAATCGATTCAAATACAATAATAGTAGAACTAGTTTTATAAATAACCTAGTACGGGGGAGGCCAACTGGACGATTGTGATCGACCGGTCGATTATAGTTATTAGCCCAGTCGATCACGGCAGGACAAAAAAATATAAAGAATTGACTACGCAAATTTATCACGAACTGCTACGTGTATCATCTTGTCAATTTTTTCGAGCGCCGTTTTATGTACTTATTATACTCTCTATATTTTTTGTTTTGTAATTTTCAGAAAGTGAGTACTTGATATAGAGCGAAGAGTGACTGCTACAGAGCGAAGAGGGACTGCTATAGAGCGAAGAGTGAATGCGGGAAATAGAGTGAACGGAGCGTTGGGACAACTTCTCGGTAGCCACCACCTCAGCCAGAAGGCACGTGTAGCAATACATAACTCAGTGCTTGTCCCAACATTACTATATGGAAGCGAGAGTTGGGTATGCAGAAAAGAGCAAGAAAGCAAAATTAATGCGGTCGCAATGCGATCTCTACGGAAAATCTGTGAAGTTAGGCTGACCGACCGCATTCGCAACGACGACGTAAGAGAGCGAGTAGGTATGAAAGAGAGTATTGGTGTAAAGATGCGAAAGGGAATGCTCCGATGGTTCGGATATGTGGAAAGAATGCCGAACGAACGTCTCGTTAAGAAGATATACAATGCGAAAGTGGAAGGATGTAGGTACCGGGAGACACCGAGACTCACCTACCTAGACCAGATTGGTCACGTATCTACTGAAAGAAGGTGGAGTCAAGAGTCTCCGAAACCGGCAAGCGTGTATGAAGAGAATTATGAATGTTGAAGAAGCGAGTGAAGTATGCAAGGATAGAGTTCTCTGGCACTCTGTTCTCTCTGCCTATCCTGCAAGGGATATGGCGTGATGATATATATGTATGAGTAGTTGATAGGTCGCATGGAGTTTCATAAGACATCTCAAGTTCGCCCGTGAACTAGCATCGTAAATGCTAAATCTCAGTAATTTAAACAATAAAAGTACTTTACAAGAATAATGATGATGAATGATTGGTAGTTCTAAATTACTGAACGTAATATCCAAAGATAAAATGAGGTTTATAGTCCTTATACTTGTAATGTATCTGAACTTGTTGTGGTACGGCCACGGTGTTGACAGTTTTCTATCTATAAGCGCGAGCCGGTCCGTCCGGAGTAGTACCGTATTCTCGCTGAAAATTGACGTCTGAGTAGTGACAATATGCTGCTGAGCTTCGTTCGGCGAGCGAGAGAGCCAAAACTCAATTTTCTGGGTAGGGTTGAATTGATAGCCACCGATGACAAAGATCGGGTACCGTTGGCCCGCTCGCACGGCGAAAAGAGGTGTTTGCAGAGTGGGTCTATGGGGTTGCGCGCCGCCTCTTGCGACAACGTCCATAGTCCACCGCATAAAAAAAAAATAAAAAAGGTTTGAATTGGTAGGCAACGGCCGAACTGTACTATTGGTATTGTAAAAGTTCATGAGCGCCAGTGACACTTACCATCAGGTGTGCTGCTTACTTGTTTGCCACCATAAGCAATAAAAAACCCTTTCTTTAATTATATCATCATTGATTTTGAAATAGACACGATTTATTCAATGTGCTTATGAAAATACTGGCGTAAACATCATAACGAAAACACTGACGTAAACACATAAAGACTGTAAAAAAATTAACGTATATCTTTCATATTTATAAACCGGCCTCATTGCGTAACTAGAACGAAATTGATATCACATCTGGTCTAAATCACATTTAATAAATCTTTTATAAATCGTTCCAAGCTTCCTTCTTTCGTTTTATTCAAAATTTACTGCTGATAACATATCTATTACTAGGTAGCTGTCATAATAATCTATAATATCTCAGTCACCTTTTTTTCTGACGAGTGTCTTAGGTCATGTCTAATTGATGAAAGTAGGTAGGTTAATAATTATAGTAAATGATATAAGTTTTGAATATTTACCATCGTGTTTCTTCCGGCGCCATAAAAGCTGTAAAGATTTTAACCTTCACATATTAGATTCAATTTAATTATAGAATCAGATACCATAAAGTAAATTATATTTCACTTTATTTCATATTAAATAAACATATCTAACAAATCGCGTCACATCCTCACATCCTATACTTTTGACGATTAATTTGTGGTTTCTCCAATTGAGACATCCACAGCTGCTTGTTTTTGCATCGACGCGTGTGGGTTAAAGTTTCTATACGGTGATCAAACGATAATAGTTCAAGTTTTTCTTTGGTTATTGGTAACGAATAATGAATGTGGTGCTCGTTAATTGAAGACGTTTGACAGTTTATTCACAACATCAGCGGGGTAGTATTGTTATGTCCGGATATGAGGCCGTATGCTACTTATTGATATCTTTATTCCAAACTTCCTGACTCGTGCTGACGTATCGCAAATGTATTGTGTTTAAAAGTATTACTCATTGAACTAATAATTCAGTTCATGATTTAAACCGATTTATAGGTTTTTTTTTAAAGTATCGACTAGAGCGGTTCTATCGAGAAACATACCCCAACTCCCCTGCTATGTAAGCATAACATAGGTACCTATATCTTTTTTATATATAAAATTGTCATCTTATGTGATTATTCTCTATTATTATGGTAACCAAATAATTATTATTATTTGAAAATATGTTACGTTTTAATATAAACCAAATTATATTTGATTCTCTTCAGAGTATAACTTTCACTTTATTTTTAACCTTTTATATTATTTCTAACCTTGTTTGTGTGAGAAATTTTGATTGTGTAAGAAATTTCATGTTTTTTAATTTGAAATGACAAATTTTAATAGAATCACCCATTCATAGTTTTACTACTTAACGGGTAGATTTTTAAAAAATATTTTCTTCGAAATTATTCGCATTTCTATGGCATCTACGTACTAGACATGCTCGAAACAGTACTTCGTGAAGTGATGTGATATGGCATTACATTTCGTGCCGAGTAATATTACATTTTAACATCACTTCAAACATCACACATGACATTTCATGTCGCGTAATGCGATAGCGCTCTATATATATGGCGGGCGGCGTCAAGAAATATAAGCCTTAACGTTTTGAAAATAAAGCTCAAAATAAATATTGAATTAGTAGTACAGTACACGGGTGTTCGCGTCATGTTTAATGTGATGTGTATTGTGATGTGATGTTTAGTCGCGTAACGTGTAATGGGGCAGTAACAGCAACGCGCAACGTGTGCGCGGTCGGGTAATATTACGTGTGATACATCACTCGCATTACTTACACATGTCTACTACGTACCAAGATTTAAGTTTTCAATAATTATAATACTTCTTGTTAACTCAAGATTAGTCAGCAAACGATATTTTGCTGTTATTTTTATGATTATGACAGAAATAAGTAATTATTTTGTATAAGATAAACATAAAAAAGTCTTATACATAGTATTACATGTAAAATTATGTTCAGTACTTACAATGCATATTTTATACTTTTAAAAATGAAATAATAGCGACACGGCAGCAGTAGCATAGCACCTCTGCTATTGCTGATGAGTAAAGGCCTGATACTTTTGTTGCTTACTATATGCCAGCCAATGGTCACCATAAGCAATAAAAAGTGGTCACATTTTATTAAATATACTGACTGTGTATGATTATATATTTCACAGTCATTGGAGTTTCAATAGGATTATTTTTTAAATTTCTATTTAAACAATTTTGGTTTAAGTTGTAAAATAAAGATATCATGCCTATTGTAAATAGAAATATTAGCCAGCAGCATGCTACAAATTAGGTTCACTGATGGCTTTACACCAATACTCTCTTTCATACCTACTCGCTCATGGTCCGCGTAAAGCTGTCAAAGCTATCTGCGGCTAACAGCAAAAACACTCAAAAAAAAAAAAACCTACTCGCTCTCTTACGTCGTCGTTACGAATGCGATCGATCAGCCTTTTTTTTTTTTTTTTTTATTTTTTTTTTATTGGTGGGCTATGGGTGCGTCTCGCCCCGCTGAATCGGCCCGGGGTGACGGAAAGGCGGCGCGTGACCCCATAGACCCACCGTAAAAACCTTCTCTCTTCGCCGTGCGAGCGGACCACCGGTACTCGATTTTAACTTCGGTGGGCGATCGATCAGCCTAGCTAATTAATTTAAATAATAATCTTAATAACAATATCTTTAAAAAATAATAACGATATCTTTAACCGGTCCTTGTCTTCGGTGGACTTTTATGACAGCGGAAATACAAAGGTTGGTCACATGCCGTAATCGCGGTATGTTACTATAGAAGACAATATGGAAATCAATGAAAAAAAGGAAAAAATATATTAACATTTTGATAGTTTAAGTTTCTAAAAGGCTTCAAAGGAATCAGTAAGAATAGATTTATTTTACCCATGTCAGGCCAAAGACAAAACTGGAAACTTTTTAAATTGGACAGACGCACGACGGGGACGTGTAATAAACGCTCGCTAGTCGCTACGTATATCGATTTTCTGATTTAGCCTCCCCCAGCAGATAACAACGCAGGCACAAGCTACCTCTGTTTACACGAACAATCACAAAACTTTCTCTTAATTATGTTTTAAATTATAAAAGTTATAATAATAGTTTTAACATTATCTAAAGCCATTGACGATAATGTCCAAAGATTTTATATTAAGAGATTATAATATTAAGTATTTATTATCACAATAATAAAAGCCAAATATGAGATTGAAATCGATCCTAAATATTTTTATACGACACATATAAAGAATTTGAAAATACTTGCATGTGCGTCTATTTCAACACCATGGTTGAAAGTGGTGGTCTGTCCCAAATTTTGAAATATATATACTGATATACTGAATAAATTTTTAAATGGCAAGATAATTTTCTTCTCATAATCTCACTATATCTTTAAACGAGTAATTCTTGTATATATATATATATATATATGTATATATATGTATATATATATATGTGTATATATATATATATATATATATATATATATATATATGTAATCTGAATCTCGGAAACGGCTCCATCGATTCTCTTGAAATTTAGCATACAAGGGTTCCGAGGGCCATTAATCGATCTAGCTAGGTTTCATTTATAGAAAATATTGTTATATCAGTATTTTTCGGCAAAAAAAAATATAATTTTTCGTTGTATTAAAAATTAGAATATGAAGGTTTTCAAATTTTGACGCTGTCATTAAGAATAGACGTTTAGCTCAGTTGGAAAATCGAGTAGTCTAATCTAAACAAACCGGAGCTCGGTTCGGATTCTTACTTTTTCTTATTTACTTTTTGGCCTTTTTTATTATTTTATTAATTATTATAATTTGCCCGCATCTTTGTCTGCGTAGAAGTCGAAAATGGTTTTAATAGGATTTTGTTTGTTTTTACGTTATTAATTTTATTGTTATTTATAAATTATTATATATAAATGTTTGTATATGGTACTTATATAGTATAACAATCTTATCCATATGGTGACGGAGTAAGAACACAATTCACACCCCCTATCTTACCCGTGGGTGATCGTAAGAGACGACTAAGAGATATAAAATGCATATAACATCTATGTAAGAAAAGGAAAACTCGAATGAAAACCCAACACCAACACGTCTGACCAGCGCGGTATAGTAGGTTATCTTCACTCCCATTACGGAGGAGGCCCGAGCTCAACAGTGGAACGTTTATGGGCTGTGATGACGATGATGATAACAATCTTTATTATAGTGTAGGAAAGGTTTAATAAACATGAAAATAAACTGAATTTTTTTTATATATTCTGGACACGAAGCTTTTTTTCTTAGCAGGCTATGAACACACCGTGCTCATACTGACCAACGCGACGGAAGGGTAGTGTGGGGCACCACAACCCACCGTCTTTTCCACCGTTTCTTTGACTTCCACACGCGATACTACACCTATTACAGTATTTCTTTGTAAACAATATCTTTTGTTTTTCTTTCAGATGCTAGAATTACCAAACTACTCTGTGATCTTACTCTGAAGCATGTCACATATGCCCATGGGAGAAGCAGCTTTCTCTCAAGTCTACTGCCGGTACCTTAAAAATTTTAACTCGAGCTTTGTTTATGGTTGCGAAGCAGACTTTAATGGCAACATATATTCTCCGAAATTCGAAGAAATAATTTGATAGTGTTTTGAGAATCCTAGGAATAAATACAGACTCTGCTCGAGAACAATCGATCAGTATAGTTGACCCGACTATATTGCAAGACAATGTTTTTTCTTGCAAACTGGTGGCATTGTATAATTTTGGCGCGCCAGCTCTCAGTTTTAAGGTGTGAGTTGGGAGACCAGGAGCCTTCAGAGTATTCAGGAAATCGACCGGTTGTCGAACTCGGGGTTTGTCACTTATTCGAAGGATTTAATTTGATATTCGACCCCTTCGAATGATTTAAAATATTTGCAAGTAAACGGTATAAAGAAATCGAAATGACCGTAGTAGCGCACATAGGTAGGTCATTGCGTATTGCGACCAATCTGATCAGCATTAACATCCTGTCTCCCTACCGTATCTTACTGATTGTTCCTAATATAACTCAGCCTTTCCATCTCGAATTTTACAAATATGTTGATTAAACGCTGGATAAACAGTGAACAAAAATGTAGCAAATGACTATCTCTCTTTACTTTAATCATTATGCGATAAAAACACCCTCGCCAGAGTAAAATTAAAATGAGTAATACATATTATGAGCGATGGATTTCAGTTATTCGGTGCAATGTGTTTTCATGGCTCTCAATTACAATATACTAAGAAAATTACTGTCCAACAATTTCAAACTCTACGTTCCTATGACGCTGTGTTCTAAAAGTGTAAGACCTCTTTAAAGTTTTAAAACTTTCAAATGCCGGTATTGTGACTTTCAAGACATTACAATTTTAAAGAGTATTTTTACTGTGAGTTCAACCTTTTCAGGGTTTCGTATCCAAAGCGTAAAACGAGACCCTATAACTAAGACTTCGCTGTCCGTCCGTCCGTCCATCTGTCTATCACCAGGCTGTATCTCATGAACCATGATAGTTAGACAGCAGTCAGACAGAAATTTTCACAGATGATGTATTTCTGTTGCCGCTATAACGACAAATACTGAAAAATAAAATAAAATAAACATTTAAGGGGTGCTCCCATGCAGCAAACGTGATTTTGGCTCCTTTTTGCTCGATACATTTTTTAGTTTCAATTTTTACTTTTTGCCTTTTTCATTTATTTTTTCATAATTTTTATTACCTATATTTAAACATATCTTCCAAAACACTCTTATAAAAAAATATCGAGTAAGGCTCGGTCATCCAGATATTCTACATTAAGAGATAAACTTTCGGGCGCAAGCTTTCACACTTAAAGAAAAATTAGCGTAATACAACGCAGTCGTTATGGCGGCTGGCAAAGATTCGCAAAGATTCAAAGAGAATCTCCTTTGTTCAACAAAAAGTCCTTCGATACATCGTTAGGATGGGAGGTTCTGGAAATTTTATCCCCTGAAATAAGCATGGAAATAAAAAGCACAGTACTTGTAGTAAATTTAAAAGATGAAGACCAAATGCATAGTGACTAATAGTGCCTCAAACAGTCCTCTATCACCGCATGGTCGAATAAAATAGGTCAGCCCACACATATATGTAAATAGTTTCCTTGATTCACTTGGACTACCCAGGGGGAAATAAAAAGCTATCTCCTTAATTTATTAATCTGTTGTTAAACAAATATATCTTAAAAATAAGCATTACTTTTATATAAAACTGCTAATTTGATAAATATCAAATACAAAAAAAACTAACTTCTTATCGTTAATCATTATATAATCAGGTGCCCAATATACAAATATAAATTTATGTAAATGCTACTTGTATTTAAAGTTATTTCAAGAAGTTATCAATTAAGATAAACGTATAACAACAATACAAGCGATAAAAAGTACAATAAAATAAAGTGTATTATTAACAAAGATATATTATGACACACGCTGTTCGAAGTTTCCTTTGATTGGACTCCGATTTATTGTGCGGAAATGCTGTTACTGCGTAATATTTCCGCCCCGCACTATTCATTTTCCCTTTTTTACAGAAAAAAAGGGCGCGATACGTCTTAATCGAAGTATCTACTTTGTCGAGGGCGAGCTTCGATATCGTCTAACCTCACAGACAAACTATTAACTTAAAGCCATAGTACAAAAACCTACGGTACGTCAATTCTAAACAGAATACATTTTTAGTTTACGTCTTTATTGTAAGAAGGACGATAACAGTTTGCGCAGCGGGATATTGTCCCTGATAAATAAAAAAACTTTATCTATAGTTCCTTTGTCACAAATTAGATTCAAATTGATTCAACTATCTATCTAGATCATTGTACAAAAATATCCTTTTCACAATTGTTTATTACAGTATATGGTACACTTTAATGTGATATTAAATCAAGTCAAACTACTCAACAATATTTAGAATATTTAAAAAAAAAGAATATAACAAAATAATTTACTGCAACTGGTTAACACATAATTAGCTAAAGTAATTAAACATGTATTAATTGACTTTGTTGCCTCAATTTTCTTTGCGATCTCAAATGTTCTTGCTTCCTTTTCTGAAGAATTTGCACCTCATGATACGACTTTTTTATTTTTTTTATTGTGGCAAACGAGCAAGCAGCACACCTGATGGTGTGTCACTGCCGCCCATGGGCCTTTGCAATACTAAGGGTATAGCTAGGCCGCTGACTAACAATACAAACCCCAAACCCACCCAGTTGGGCTTCCGGCTCTCTTGCTCACCTAACGAAGCACAATGCTATTACTCAGACGTCGATCTTCTGCGAGAGTGTGATACTACCCCGGACGGACCGGCCAGCGGCTGTAGACAGAGAACTGTCCACAGCGTGGTCTTACTACTAATAATAATATATGTTAATATAATATTATATAGTTAGTAGGGTGAGTTGTTAATACAATGATAAAAGTTAATTAAAGATATTATTTTTCTATCCTTTGATTACTCATTTATTTTCTATTAGCACGCATGTAAATTTGCATAGAGATCGGTTTAATAGTTAAAATGTCACAAGATAATAAATAAATTCACTCTCACATTTATTATACGAATTAAAATAAGTGTACCCCTTTCTATATCTTCTTAAACCAAATGCGTTGCTGGATATATATACTTATCCAGATGAGAGGCATAAGTCTGCTACACCAAGCTGGCCAGGCGGATTGGCATTGCATTTTATTTCAAATATCATATGAATATACTGAGTCTATATTTAAGTTGATTTCGATATGTTTCAAGTGGAAGAATGGTTTAATGATGTGAAAATGTTATATTTTATACAAATCTCTAACTCTAGTGTTATTTTGTCCGTATATTAACGGACTAAAGTTACAATATGTCACCATCTCTTCCATTTTCGCGGCTATAAAAAACGAAAAACGTCTAAAAGACGCCTGTGCTCTATAGTGATATTACCATACAAACAGAAAAAAAAGTATATCTTTAACTTATAACTTTACGAGTCATTCGAATTTAGAAATTGCTTAAAGCAAGCTAATAACTTAATATACTCAGCAAATATAACGAAATTGCCTATTACTCCAATCGATAAGACAAATGATCGTTCGGGCTTGCCCTGCGGAATCGAGACATAACCCCAAAATGCTTGCATCCGCCGGGGATGATATATGCGAGGGTATTTCCTGACACCGGCCAGTAGCTACTTGATTTAGCGGAAAGTCAGATAAAACCTAATGCGCACAACAAAAAATATATCACAATACCAGCGCCATAAATATGACGGCCTGTCGTAAACCTTTATGTCTGTGCGTTGTTGCTGGCACGTGAAAAATGGCTGTTGCGATATATGTATATAGGAAAACTAAAACATTTTTGTGTGAATGGTGGATATCAGGAGAATTATTACGCTACAAAACATAACTTGCTTCATAAAACAGACGCAAAGAAAACTACGCATCTGCGTAAAAATCAGTGAGTTTTCCAATGGGAATGTTTGAGCAGATTTTGTAAAAGATAATATTTTTATTGAGAATAATAAAAGTATGTTCCAAGCTCACAAGTAAGGCTATATACATACAGTTTAATTTTCTGTTTTAACGATGTACATGATTTAAAGCATTAGAAAGCCAAGTATGCTATGTCAAAAATACACTATAAAAATTCAAGTAAACTTGTCTCAGCAGATACGATAGCGGAGATGGGTAAAACGGTAGATTATGGGACCTTATATCGCCCCATCGTCGTCCCAGATGGTTAAGGCAGGGTGTGACAAGACCTGTCAAAAAAAATGTAGAGCAATTTCGTAGTATAATCATTTATTATTAATAAACTTAAATCATTTGCTAGACAATACTAAATATAACTATTCATACAATGAGCTAGTAATACAGTTGATAATACGTATAGGTGGTAGCCACTATGTATGAAGTTTACAATATTAGAAGCATCAAACACGTAGAAAAAAAGCAGGTCTATACATACATACACATACATATCATCACGCCATATCCCTTGCAGGGTAGACAGAGAGAACAGAGTGCCAGAGAACTCTATCCTTGCATACTTCACTCGCTCCCTCAACATTCATAATTCTCTTCATACACGCTCGCCGGTTTCGGAGCCTCTTGACTCCACCTTCCTTCAGTACATGACCAATCTGGTCTAGGTAGGTTAGTCTCGGTCTCCCCCGGTACCTACATCCTTCCACTTTCGCATTGTATATCTTCTTAACAGGTCTATATTTATAAATTATTATTATGAAGGTAAAGCCAAGATCGTTTATATAAACTAACAGTTTAATTAAAGTAATTCAAAAGTCACAAACCTTTATGTCCCAACTGAATTTTGATTCCTAACTATTTGACTTTGAGTCTAGATTAGTTCAGTTTTCTTGAGAAATTTTACAATACAATACATATTAGCACACTTTCATTATGAGATTGCCTTATTATTAGTGACAGTGTTTAAATGAACAATTTTAAATAAACTGTATTGATGGCGTTGCGGTTAAGATACCGACCTACTCGGGTTCAATTTCCACATGGGACAATACTTTTGTGCGATCCACATTTTTTTTTTCTAAATCTAGAAGTAATTCATATATATTAATTATATGTTTGTAAAGTCCCTCGAATTACAAGAATTAGCATCTTAGCGCAGGGTGCTATTTAAAAAAAAAAAAAAATGATATACAATATTATTCACTCACATAAACCGCGGCATAAAAGGGTTATTTGTAGCTTTAATCCATCACTGTATGGAATTGAATAGTTTTATTTTACTTATATATCTAAAAGATAAATGGCAATGTGGTTAACGACGAGAAACATACTTTGCCAGTATCTTTTAGTGGTAAAATATTCATGTTTGATTTAAGTTAATCCATATAAAACCAAATAACAACGTGACGATAGGCAATAACAAAAATGAAACTCATCGGGCGCTCCAGGAAGTAGGTTATTAATATTCGTTAGGAATACAACATAACGTGTTTATTAGAGAAGGGCAATAAATCCACTCGGTTGCAAGGGTGTGCGATTCACGGTTAGCCACAAAATGGCTTCAACGCGTGCCGTCTAAGCTCTAACGATGTTCTTCAGATCCTACTAACATATTTGACGACGTTGATTTACTATCAGATTAGATTAGGAAGTATATTTTGTTAAAATATCTTAGCAATGCGTTGATAGGGTGAATTTGCGTTTAGTATTTATTAATTTCAATGTTGGTATATTGAAATAATGGATAATATATGCTAATTTCGTTATGCATTGAAAGTGAGTGAGAAATTAAATTAATGGTAGTTTAGCAACTAGGGAATACTAAACTACGATGAGCGTCTAAAAGTATTTCTGTCTCTTAAAGTCCTTTTCTTTGAAAAAGAGTAAAAAAAAGGTATTCTGGCAGTAATGTCTAATGAAGATAATAGTTGTATGTATACCTCAAAATAATAGTTAAAGACCATTCAAATCATTGTATCGAGATGGCCACTTATGCACGGTAACCTATCTACTAAATCGCACATTCAATGTGTGTTTATAACGCTAATACCAAGTCCATTGTTAGTCATTCTAGTACCTATCTATATGTTGCATCTTCCCTTCTTGATCCCAGGTGCATAAACGCTTTGCCCCTGTTATCAGTTTCAACTCGACTGCACGCTGACCGCGACATCGCCGCATTTTGCTCCTCCATCATAACGATATTACGCTTACACCGACAATATTGTATTTCATATTGCTATTTCCTTTATAGTAAAGTAATCCAGAATATACTCTATCCCATTCACACAAGATCTAAAGCGTTTCTATATTTTTTTATGAAATCCATACACCCCACTACCATTGCGATCAATTCATACAATCTTTTTATGAAATTCTGATTTAGGATTTTGAATTCTATTTTATACCTAAATAAAACCATTTCAAAAGATTTTTGTTTGTCACAATTGGGTGATATTTAGTCCATGCGGCTATAACATGCTAAGTCACAAATTTAATACGAAGCACTTATTGGGTCATATCACGCTTTCAAATATGACAATGAAAAGGGATAAAGAAACGCATTGACATCGGCTAAAAGAGAGGATTTAAAATATTGAAGATTAACACGTTATAGGGAAATTAATTATTAATTTTACAATATAATGGTAGGCATTTGTAAAGAATTTTATAGTGAAATTAGGTATATGTAATATGACATAACACAGGCTCAACAAATCTTGAAATGAAAAAAAAAACATTTGACTTGTGTTTTTATTGACTTATAATATACTAGCGACCCGCCCTCGCTTCGCTTCGGTTACGTCATTTGTCTGTTGTGTAGTTTACTTTCGCCAGATAGAATTTATTTCTGAGAAGGATTTTCTTAAAATCCTAATTCATCTGACCTTTACAAGGCAGAAACAAAGTCCACACCAAATTCCAAGTTTGTAGGGGCGGTATTGAAAAATGTGATTTTTTTTGGTTGACGCCTATCCCCTTTAAGGGTGGAATTTTTAAAAAGCCGTTCTCGGTTTACCTCTGTATCATGACACAAATATACCTACCTAATTTCAAGTCTGTAGGAGCTATATTTAAAAAATGTGATTTTTACGCCCTATCAACCCCCTTTGCCAGTAGAATTTCGCAAAATCCGTTCTTAGCTGACCTTTATTTGGTGATAGGAATATTTATACCAAATTTTAAGTCTGTAGGCCGTATGGTTCCAGAGATATCGTGATGAGTCAATACATAGGTGGAAATCTCTTATATATATATTATATTCACTTACTAGCAGACCCGGCCACGCGTTGCTGTGGCTAAGGTAGTCTCAGTAACACGTGGTGGTTATGCTAATAAATTGTAGCTTATATGAAACGTTTCTACGTTTAAAATAGCGCCACCTATTAAATACTTACTCAATCCAGTCAACCGATATCACCATCTATTAGAATCGTTTGGAGATAACAGATAATTGTGACTGTCAAATAATAGACAAATAATTTGCAATAAAATAATATTGTGACTATAAATTGAGATGGAAGCTATCATATCTTTTATGTTGGATCAAACTACACATATTATGCAAATTTGATTAAAATCGGTTAAGTACTTTAAGAGTGATGATGATGCGGCGGAACTACTGGGATGTAGTTAATATCATATAAAAGTGTATATAAAAGTTACAAAGTTTTCGTTTTCCATCAAAATTGCCACAAGATACCATTAACAGTGTAGCCATAGCACTGTTGATGGTGACATTTTGACTTAGATAATGACTAACCTGAAAGACTAAAAACGTAAAAATAATTATAACTTGACACTGGCACCAATAGCTCGTATAAGTAGCTGATTGCCAATACACAAAGAGAAGAAGAAGAACGTTTATGTGACATCAACCTTTTTAGAGTTCCATACCCAAAAGATAAAACAGGACCCTATTACTAAGACTCTGCTGTCCATCCGTTGCTTAGCCTGTCTGTCACCAGGTTGCTCTCATGAACCGTGATAGTTGGACAGTGGAAATTTTCACAAATGATGAATTTCTTTTGCCGCTACAACGACAAATACTAAAAAACAATAAAATAAATACTTAAGGGGGCTCCCACACAACAAAAGTAAGGTTATTGCTCGATATTGATAACAAAAATAGGTAGTCGTTTGAAATAATCACAGAATATTTAGTAATATATTCCCTTTAGAAATAATTAAATTAAAATAAAACAAATAAAGAATTTAAGCCCCCATACAATAAACATGATTATTTTGCCATTCATAGATAATGGTACGGAACCCTTCGTGCGCGACTCCGAGTTACTCTTAGCCGGTTTTTTGAATATAATCGATTTGAGTTTTCAAACATGTGTCAAAATAAAATGTCTTTTAAATCAAAATCACTAAGAATTATTGATATCAACTTTAAAGCAAATCACCTCTAAAATAACTTTCCACCCCTTTTTAACCCAATTAGGAGATAAGTCTCAATAAAATATGAATCACATCTTTCATCAATTCTGTTAAAGAATGTTTATGCAAAATTTGAAATAGATTGGACCAAGGAATCACGTTGTCCCATACAAACTTTACCCTGCTTTTTCACCCTCTTAGGGATATAATTTCGTAAAATCCGTTCTTAACTGACCTTTACTCGGCGAAAGAAATATTCCTACCAAATTTGAGGTTTGTAGGCCTTATGGTTCCAGAGATATCGTGATGAGTCAATACATAGTTGGAAATCTCTTATATATATGTAGATAGATTAAACCACTTTACATTTTTTTTTTTCGTGAATTAAGTAGCGTTTTTACAGTTTTGTATCGCATACCTATACCGTTTATATAGTTTCCTTCTAGGAGCTCAGAATAGAACACCGTTTTTGGAATGCTATTCTCATCCAACCGTAATAGATGGCCAACGCAGTTAGGTTTTAATTAGGAGCGATATTATTCTAGTCATGTCTGAAGCATAAGGTCTCAGTGATCGCAAAGTGTTCTTACCCTTTTATGAAGTGAAAACTTCTTTTGGCGCACCGTACACAGATGTTTTCGTAGGCGGTATGTAAGGTTGATCCGTCACGGTCTGAGGTGAAAGGCTCGAACGGATGAAATCGGGACCGCCGAGTGTACCCAAGCCAGGAAGATACAGTCACCTGCTCTTCACTTTTGTGCTTCCTATATTCAATTTATATGAAATAATTATTAATTATTCATTAATTTAAAATAGTTTTTTTTTACAGCCGGTATGGTCACACCCATACATACTCCCTAGGGTTCGAATTTTAATTTCTGTATTTATATTTTTTATTTCACAGGTTTAAGTTTTCACTTTTGTGGGCAGTCTTTATGACTGCTTTCTGTTTTTTTATTAAATCGTTATATCTCAAATATAACCAATCTAATGTCTTAATACATAGAGATAATGATAAAATGTCTAAAAAACCTAGTTCCCTAATAAAAAAGAATGATGACTTTGTAAACAGCAAGCAGCTTTGTTTATAACTTACGGTCATGTATACTTCAAATTCCTTTTAATCGATCTTAAGGTTTCCTAAAGCAGCAGATTCTTTAGCGATGGGGGTGATCCGCTCAATGGCCATGTACGGCGCACCCGTGTGGGCGAAGTTTCTGACCCTCCGGCTCAGGGCTTTTCTGTGGCATCCACAGAGAGTCATGACGGTCAGAGCCATCCGCGGATACCGCACCGAGGCGGCATGCGTGTTGGCCGGGACACCCCAGTGGTACATAGAGGCGGAGATGCTCTCCGACCTCTACCGGCGGGTGACCTCAGTGCGCGACGAGGGTCGCTTAACAAGATAGCCACATGGCGCGAAGAAGCCCGCTGAGACATCATCACCCGCTGGGCTGCGCGCCTGGAGAGGCCTAGGCACGGTGTTCTTACCATTGAGGCTCTCCGGCCCGTATTGACGTAATAAAAGGAGCGGCGGCATGGGGTCCTCTCTTTCCGGTTGATACAGGTGTTGTCGGGGCACGGCTGCTTCGGCAAATACCTGCACACGATCGTACGGAGGGAGTCGACTCCGTCCTGCCACCAGTGCGGCAGTGACGAGGACACGGCGCAACACACGCTGGAGGTCTGCGTGACCTGAGCCCGGCAACGCTGTGACCTCGTCGCTGTCATCGGTGCCGACCTAACGCTGCCGGCTGTCGCGAAAGCGATGATCGACAGCGTCAGGAACTGGGACGCGGTCGCCGCCTTCTGCGAGGCTGTCATCTCGCAGAAGGAGGCCGCGGAACGAGTCCGGGAGGATTCCCTCGACTCAGCCGCCGCCGGCGGCCGGGGCGGCGCAGGCACGAATATCTGCGCCTGATGCCGTCCTAACCGAGGCTTCGGGTGACTGGACCGGTGAATTGTCCGGTCACCCGACGTGAGGCCACCGCGTGAAGGCGACATCCCGACGGCGAAAGCTGTCGGGGCATCGACACGAGAGGAATCCGCAAGGGTATACCACCGGGCCGGCCACCGAAGACAAAGATCGTTTGCAGGGTGGGTCCATGGGGTTGCGTGCCGCCTCTTCTGTCGCCCCGGACGATATGTCGGGGTGCGACCACATCCATGATCCACCTTGCGGAGAAAAAAAAAAAAGATCCTTTAGCGATACGGTAGCGAAAAAATAGCACTCCCTGTAGTGCCAAGCAAATGCAGAATTTCTTGCAGGTATCCCCTTTATCGAGTTGTTTTAACATTTTAATTATCGATGCATAAATCAAAGAGAAGTTTAAATGATTTAAATAAAACTATAAATTAACCCTGCTTTACGCCACTCAAAACTGAGAACCGAATTGTGACACTACTACCATGCAGCACCACAGGTCATCATACCATCATGACATTGATTCAGTAAGTCTCACGAGCCACCAACTCTTGACTATACTCAGTCGAAGCCTAGTTCTAGCCAAGTTCTAGTGTAGTTCTAGGTCAATAAAGAATGTATAGAAAGTACCATTTTATTGATAACTTTTTTCAAAGTTGTTTTAAGAAAAACAAATCCACCGTACTCCACCAACAGACAAAACACACAGAGACAACAAGACTCTTGTATTTCTAACTAGCTGCTTAACCCTGAATCAGTATAAAATTTCATTGGGCGCTAGTCTATAACTGTAGCTATGTTTCAAATTTGCTAACTTACTTGCTAACGTTACTTTATCGACCCTTAAGATACACGCTGGTAAAATGAGATATTGATACTAAAGAAATTTTTAGCTTATTATCTCATGGATAGCATTTGTAACCTCTGCCAGTAACTATAATTTATTTAGGACGACTATTGGAACTTTTTGGCGGGCTCGTAGAGAGTCACATTTCTTTATCCAGTTGTTTTAGCAACTCTGTATCTATAATTATAATATGTGCTTAAATTAAAAATTTTAAGGAATTGAGCACTCATCATCATCATCTCAGCTCACACATGTCCCACTGCTGAGCTCGAGCGTTCTCCACACTAGGAGGGAAATTCTCCCCGGCTGATCGGCGCGGCGTCCGCCCTTTCGTGGCTCATGCCGAACGTGGGCGGACCCAGCTTCGAAGGCCGACGACTATATGCGGGGGTGATCCTTTCGATGGCCATGTACGGCACACCCGTGTGGGCGAGGGCTCTGAACGCCCAGCTCAGGGCTGTTCTGTGGAGACCACAGAGAGCCATGGCGGTCAGAGCCATTCGCGGGTACCGCACGGTATCGACCGAGGCGGCATGCCTGCTGGCCGGCATCCCCGTGGGACCTAGAGGCGGAGATGCTCTCCGACCTCTACCGGCGGGTTACCTCAGTGCGCGACGAAGGTCGTTCCCCATCGTTGAGCGAGATAGCCACCTGGCGCGAGGACGCCCGCCGAGACGTCCTCGCCCGTTGGGTTACGCGGCTGAAGAGGCCTAGATACGGTGTTGTTACCGTTGAGGCCCTCCGGCCCGTACTGATGGAGTGGATGGAGCGGCGGCACGGAGTCCTCTCCTTTCGACTGGTGCAGGTGATGTCGGGGCACGGATGCTTCGGCTTGTACCTGCACACGGTCGCATATAGGGAGTGGACACCAGCTTGCCACCATTGCAGCAGTGACGAGGACACGGCGCAACATACGCTCGAGGTATGTCCGAGCTGGGACGGGCAGCGCCGTGACCTCGTCGCTGTTATCGGTGCCGACCTGACGCTGCCGGCTGTCGCGAAAGCGATGGTCGACAGCGTCAGGAACTGGGACGCGGTCACCACCTTCTGCAAGGCTGTCATTTCGCGGAAGGAGGCGGCGGAACGAGTCCGGGAGGATTCCCGCGACCCGGGCCGCCGTCAGCGGCCGGGGCGGCGCAGGCGCGAATATCTGTGCCTAATGCCGCCCTAACCGAGGCTTCAGGTGATCGTATCGGGGAATTGTCCGGTCACCCGACGTGAGGCCACCGCGTGAGGGCGACGCGAGGGCCCCAACGGCGAAAGCTGTCGGGGCGTCGACACGAGAGGAACCCGTAAGGGTAAACCGCCGGGCGGGCCACCGAAGACAAAGATCGGGTACCGGTGGCCCGCTCGCACGGCGAAGAGAGGTGTTTGCAGGGTGGGTCCATGGGGTTGCGCGCCGCCTCTTCCGTCGCCCCGGGCCGATTTTCCGGGGCGCGACCACATCCATGGTCACACCTTGCGAAAGAAAAAAAAAAGGAGGGAAATTGACCTACTATACCACGCTCGTGTTAGATAGGGATTTATTTCGAACTTTTCCTCTTTTTTTTTGTGTGTTTTAGCTGTTAGCCGCAGATGGCTTTGACAGCTTTACGCGGACCATAGCTTTTCCTCTCAGGCGTAGATGTTATATGCATATTTTATCTCTTAGTTGTCTTTTACTATCACCCACGGGTAAGATACAGGGTGGTGAATTATATATAAATTTTATATATATATATATATATATAATGAATTATATATTCTTACTCCGTCACCACACTGAAAATTAATTGATCACTAGTTCCAGATTATAAGTAGTAAGTATAAAAATAGAAATATGTACATATAAATTATACGCGTATATGAAATATTCATATAATTGAATATTTCATATACAGTTATATGAAATATTCAATTATATTATTGATGATGATGGGCCCAATTATCTATAATAAATTGCCAAAATCATGGAAAAGTCTCAATAAGGTAGCATTCGGAAAAAAGCTCAAGCAATTTTTAAGCGTGAAAGTCTACTATAATGTCTCTGAATTCTTACTAGAAAGAGAAATATAATTATGTAGTTCATAAAATGATAATATTACTTACTAATAACATGACCAATTCCACTGTATTTTAACTCTTCCTTTCTATATTTGACATTATTCTAGAGTTTAATTTTAATCCAATTTATATATTTGACATTATTAAGTGCTTAATTTTGATTTAATTTATATATCTGACTGTATTCAAATTATTAATTTCAATTCAATTTATATATTTGACATTATTCCAGTGATAAATTTTAATTCAATTTCCATATTTGACATTGTTACAAGTATTGACACAATTTGAATTTAATGGAGTATGGGTTTTAATTGTATTTAAATTTTAATGTAATTTAGTACCTACTAATATAATGACTGTTAGCGCTTCCTCACAAATTTGTACGCCTTAGCACGAGGCTGAACATGACAGGACCATTGTACGCTATTTGATATCTTGCATTTATATGTATACTATGTTCAAACAAATAAATGATTATTATTATTATTATGTATCTCCTTTTTTCACGGGATCTTCCATAGGGAAGATGCCCGGTCCTTTGGGAGGCTTACATGGGGATATGGATCCAACACGCAGAGGCCTTTGGAGAAATTTAATCTAAATATTGGGATGGGACATCTACCGATGACATTCCACGTCTGCACATAACATACGTGGACTGCCAGCGGTAAGTGTAAAACTATTGTGTGATTATGGTAGTTAATATCTGATTATGGGAATGGGTGCTTAGTGGACTGGTTCATCTTAAATCTATGAAATTCTAACTGTCGTCTGCCTTCAAACCCATATATAGAGATGAACGGTGGCAGACGGTGACTCGCCAACTCACTGAATGGGCCCCCTAAACAGTCGCCACAGGCGCACAAGCCATACGGGCAACAGGGGCCAACATTGGTGCAAGTAGCTAGGGGTGTCGAGCGGTGCGGCGCCGGTTTCACCATTGAGTCTCCGAGAAACAGACCCATGGTTTCCCCGTAGTTATGCCCTTGAAAATGACACTTCCACCCCCGAGCATATAGCTCTGGCGACCCCTCTCTGACCAGCTGTTTAAGGCAAGCCAGAGCTGAGAGTCCTTCGGGTACTCTTCGGTTTCCACTCTAGCCAGCCAATGAAGGCCAGCTGGAGACGAGGCCCTGATCGACTCTCTGGAGTATTCAGGACCGCAGTGTCGCCACTCACATTCAGCTCGCCACAAGCTGCCCTGCGGTTTATTGGCTTGCCTGTAAATCTTGTAATCCATTTTTTTTTATATATCAAAAGAACTTAGGGAGCCGTATAATATTCCTCCGAGTTTTGCGTTAGCCTCATGGTGAGGTAACGACTGGCCCGGAGGTCTTATTATTATTATTATGATGATGATCATTTAGTGCTATCTCTTATTGAAGTTTATATAACGTTATTTAAATTTTTTTATTGCTTAAGGAGCTGCTTTATTATCGAAAGAGTGTGCGTTTAGAAAAACAAACTGACAATCTGTCAACACCTAGAGCAGCCGAAAGCTTCTATAACTTCATGTCGTGTATTACACTAATCGGCTTACCGCTCGCACCAACAATCAGTCGGTCCTATTTCTCTTATTGGGTCCTTATAAAAGGGCACGAGAGAATTGAAGGCGTTTGAGAATTTATTGAAAATAATTCACAGTTTGTTTGGCCATTGTCAAACTACCGACGACTTTAGCCTTTGTGTTTGGTTATTATTTATTTAATAAACGACGACAATTCTTTGTTAGAATGTTTTCGATCAATGCCATAGAGGCGTTGGATTTATTTTCGGCTTTGTAAGAGATAGAAGATATTCACACATTTATAATCACACGTTGAAAAACGACCAAGTACATCAATCGAAAAGAAAAATATTCCTTAAGTATATCTCTTTTAAATGATTCTTCTAGACCAACTTTAGACAAAATAAATATGTTTAATTATATGAACAGACTACTAATAAAGTATATTAAAATATTTATTGAAAACAAGCTGATACGGTCAGTTTGTATAATAATTTAATTGTGAAAACATTTTTTTACAAAAAGTGTCATATGTTCTTCTATCATTATTCTGTGTATGATTTGCATACCCAAAGATGTCACACATGCTCGTAAATATTTCGCCATATAACTTTTATAGTCATTAAAGCGACGATTCATTTGCCGCCGACAGAAAGCAGATAGAATCTTCGGCAAATTATAAGTTGCCCGCCTTTATTTATTTTAATGGTTGTTACCATTAAAATAAATAAAGGCAAAATAAAGGTAAATATGCACATAACACACCTGATGTAAGTGTCACTGCCACTCATGGATCTTTTCATTACCAGGGGTATAGGTAGGCCGCTATTTACCAATCAAAACCCATGAAAAAGTTGGGCTGCCCGCTCTCACTTGCCCCTGCTCAGACGTCGATTTTCTGAGAGAGTGTGGTACTACCCCGAATCATCTGCGACTATAGACAGAAAATTGTCAACAATGTGGCCTTACTATTACTAAATATGACGTCATCAATAATATGCGTGGCTGTTACTACATGGTTTACTACAAATTATTACGTATTAAGATTTTTCATACTGACACTTTTTAACTGTTTCACCATTTAGGCTTACTTGTATATTACATAAGTAATAGTTTCATCAAAATTTGATGTTCAAAGACTTTACTTTCTTGTCTAGTGTGTGGCCTAGTGTATCATACTATCCAGTCGGATGACCATAAGTGTATAATTCGACTTTACCTTTGCTTGCAGTATTCTGCTCCGCTTGCATCCACCAAACGCCTATTACGATACCCGCAAAATAGAAAAGGGTATTTATATTGCATTCTTGTTCATCGCCTCATAGATAATTGTATACATTATCTATTAGTTATAAGTAAGTAGATCTAAATAGAGCAGGTGAATAGAAACGCTATAGCTACAGGTATTTCAGTAATCAGGTCGCAAGCTATCGCTGTTGGCAGCTCGAGATTAGATAAACGCCCGGGACTGGTAAATATTTAAAGAGCAAACAGTGATCGGTCACATATCGATGTATTGGTACAGTGGGCTCTAACCTATATGGAATATATTTTGCAAAATTATTATTTAATAAATACCTAAAGCGGATCTACAGATGGCGTAATAGTATAATTACTAATAATTAACAAATATTTCTATAACTTACTAATCATTCACTCTTATCCCAATTGCTTGGGATCGATACAATATGTACTCTTCTTTCATAGTACATATTGTAAAAATTATTGGCAATAGTTTTATGACCGGCCACCTGCCAGACGTCAAACATCCTTGGCAATGTAATTGTTGACCAAACGGCATCAGATGGAGTTGGCCCAGGTCGTTATAGGGCTCTTAGTCGTCTTTTACGACATCCACGAGTAGAAAGTAAGGGAATGTATATTTTAACGGTATAAGTTATATACAATGGTTTTTTAGCCGCATTTTATTATATAGAACTTAAAACCTGTTTTACTATATATGTAGTTTATTTCATTTACTTGTACCTGCTAAATATAATTAGCAGATACAGCTAAATGCGCCCTCTAATATAAGCTTTTATTCTTTTAGAATCGCTAAATCAGACATTGGATATAAATTCTGTAAAAAAATAAATTTTCCGTCTATTAGATTTATGAAATACCGCTGATAGGCGGACAAAAAATGGTAATTTCATCATACGGTACTGTTGGAACTCTTTGAGTTAATTTCATAAAATAATAAAAGCAGTTGTTGATATATTTGATTAAGAAAACAAAATAATTTCAATCATTTTAATATTTGGATAATAATTTATATATAACACATTTTTTACATTTTTTTCATACACACTCGGTGGTAGTAGTTTTTTATATAAGTTAACATTTTTTAATGCTATTATAACATGACTTTTGTATTTTCTGATACTGTATAACTACATTAATAAGATTTATTTAGTCTATGCAAATGTGGACACGGAAGAGTATTGATCCTCATAGTATTTCTGAGATTAGGTACTCAATCATAATAATGTTATATGTTTAAGTTACTATATACTTATATCAACGCGTCTAATCAGCGTGGTATAGTAGGTAAATTTCGCTTCTATGACGGCAAAGGCCCAACCCCAGCAGTGGGACGTATAGGAGACAAGATGAAATTACTACATACCTATGCATTTACAGGTTAATATATAACCGATTCAAATAGATAAAATAAAAATGTACATTACTGAAAATACCTAATATATTTTGTGAACCTTAGTAAATACATTTTTTTTATTGCTTATGGTGGCAAACGAGCCAGCAGCACACCTGATGGCAAGTGTCACTGCCGCCCATGGACCTTTGCTATACCAAGGGTATAGCTAGGCCGCTGCCTACCATTACAATCCCCAAACCCACCCAGTTGGGCTGCCGGCTATCCCGCTCACCGAACGAAGCGCAATAGCACATTGCCATTACTCAGACGTCGATCTTCTGCGAGAGAGTGGTACCCCGGACGGACCGGCCCGCGGCTGTAGACAGAGAACTGTCAACAGCATGGTCCTACCACTATCATATAGATAATTCGTATAAAACTTATTTATTTTAGTTTTAATGTCTTTAATGACAGAATACCAGGGACACAACCCAGTTGTTAAAATAATGCCTGATCGGCGCTCTGTGTATATCGCGCTTGTCAGTGTAGCAAAGCTCTAACTAGTCTTGAACATCATAGCCAGTCATGCAGGACAAGTGAATATCAAGCTATATATACATCAATAAGATTATACGTTGTATGTCATTTTGTCACTGCCGGTGCTCCCGCTGTATATAGTATAGATCTAGTGGTTTGATACGCTACGAAGGACGAGGCGATATGTCCTTACTGTCTTGGAAGATTGTTTATGATGGTTACTTGCCTTAACACCCTTGCGCTGTTTTATTATAGTTTCTAAGCATGATGTGTTACGCTCTTGTTGCTGCTGCAGGGACTCTCAAATACCGTAAACATATTTTTTTATGTAATTATATTGTTGTAGCCATTTGGAATGAAAACGCTTAGCTCTTGTAGTTCAAAGGCCGAAGGAAACTGGGCGATTGAACGAAGCTTCGCGCGCTCAGAAGTTTTATACTCTCCACAGATTGGTATTGCCATAGAAAATAAAAAACTGCAAGCTTTCTGTTTACTTATCTTAACGGTTGACAGAAATGTGGAACAATGTCTGAAATTTATACTTCTAAAGTATTTTACAGTATTTGTGTATAAAGTATAATAATTTATTGAATAAATAAAATTTCATTTATACGGTAATAAAATGTATAAAATACCCATAAAATAGCATAAGCATATGCTTTTTAAGTAATTTTAATATTGTTTGACACACACGAATAAACGACATCAAAGAATCGATAATTCTGTTTCAAAACATTTACTTAGCTTTTATTTCATATGGACTGAATACTGTATCAATATTTAGGATTCCGTGTCCTTGCTTATAATTAAACGATTATCTAGCAATCACAAAATGAATATTAAAGCTTAGTGCTAATTTTGCAAATAGATTTTCCGTCGCTCTTTCGTGAAGTTTAAAAATAATAAAATAAACTATTCTATTAGGAATGGTAAAAGGTTATAATACTACAAGATATTATTATTCTACTTCAACATCGTACCTATTTTATATATAACTATAATGATAGAAATTAAATACATATTATATTTTCTACATATCAAGGTTATCCTTGGTAACTCACCACACAAATATGTACATAATATACATTTTAATAATCTAACATCATTAATACTTATTTTACTATAAAATTTCGTTTTGAAATATACATAAATAACTAAGATCTAGATATATTCGACTATGATAATACTGAAACTTACAACTATATATTGCATTCTGATAAAATCTGGTCATTTCTCATCATAAGTATTACTTATCTAAAGAGACGCAGGTTACGCAAATATACAAATACCTGATATTAATGGAATGATTTGAATCACTTGTTTCATGAACAATTATACAATTAGTGTTCATTATTTATTAAGAAAACATTTATTTGAATCACAAGTACGTATTAGATATAACTTAGTTTTATTATAAATAAGTAGGAACTCCTGATACCTTAAAATTTCAATGTATTATTTTAGTATACTCGTTATAAGTATTCGAGTTTTTAAGATTAAATTTTAAACAATTTCGTGAAGAAAACATTTCTTTTTTTGTTATTTTATGTCGCTGATCTGCAAAATTCAATTTATAATTTACTTACCTATATTATTAACGCTTGTGTAATGCTAAGGAACCAAGGCATAATAAATGTTTTATTTATCTTACTACATTATTTATACCCGTACTTACTAAAACAAAGCTACTAACGTTTATTATCGTTTAAGTAGCCCAGTTATTTTTTACTCAAATAATGTTATTGAATAAAAACTACAATTAGTTGTTCTCTTTAACAAAAACGATCCGTTTAAAATATTGAAAAATAACTTTCAAAAAAATCTTTGTTTAAAATTTTTATAAATTAATTTTAATATTACAATATTCTAAAATAGCCTTTGAATTTTGTATTCAAATCGCGACAATTCGACTAGTAAATCACATAAAACCATTTGGTGTGAGTGGCTTCACCACCAACAACCACCAGATTGAGGCCCATGACCGCCCACGGGAGGCTGATGATGCATAGACTGATGGTAAGGAGGTAGAGCCATACCCAAAGGTGGCAAACCATCAGGTTTACCAACACATGGCCTTCCGTCTTTCACTAAAACCGGCACAGCAACACGCCTCGGAGAGTTCAGTCCACCAACATTCAAATCATGAGCTCCTTTCTCTTGCACAGCTCTTTTAGTCTTATACCTATGGTTCTGAAACCAAATCTTTACTTGCGTCGGGGTTAAACGAATCAAACTGGCCAGGTGTTCCCTCTCAGGTGCTGATAAGTATCGTTGTTGGCGGAATCGTCTCTCTAATTCGTAAGTCTGTGCTTTTGAAAACAGAACCCGTCGTTTACGTTTTTTGTGCGAGAGACTTGGATCGGAGCCAGGATTTGTCGTCTGTTCTAGATCCTGGTCATCATCATGGTCAATGTCATTGTCATCAGCGTCTTGTTCGTGATCATTGCGTGGGTCATTTATAGGCGGTGAGGCAGCTGATGGTCCCGCATACGATAACTCTGAAGCACGGGATGTACTATCAGGGCTTGCTTGCTGACCAATAACGCCTGCAACAAAAAACCTTCTTAGTATTCATCATAAACATAAACAAATTCTTCTAGCCTTTATTGTACCCAATTGCAATCGGTTTAGATTTTTAATTTAGCCAACTTCATTAGCCAAATTCATATTTTCCAACTTTTATCTGGTCATCATAACTTAATGAGATAACAATAATTTATAATTAATCTAACATTCGATGATATTTAAAATTTCCTATACCTACCGAAACGCATAATCATTTATAATCACAGTGATAAATAAGGCGGTGCCCAAGCACAGTACCTTGAATCCGAAGCCAAATTATGATACTGGATCATAGCCGATCCAAAAGGAAATCAGCAATAAAAAGTCGCATCGGACGCATAAAAGTCTAGTTCTGGTAAAACTAATCACTGAAGATAACTCATGACATTATTCGTCATGGTTAGAATAGTTATACAGTAACTAACTAACGATAATAACTATAAGTGCGATTTCTTTTTTTTTTGTGTATTTAGCTGTTAGCCGCAGATGGGTTTGACAGCTTTACGTGGACTATAGGTGAGCTCTGAGGGCTCTCAATCTAATGACTAACAGTGCGAATCGATAAAAGTTAGAATTTAAGGAAATTCGACAGTGTTCAGAGGAACGCCATAGACAGTATTCAGAGAAACGCCATAGTCTCTAATGCACGAACTTTTTTTGATAAATTCACTAAATATCAAGGTTGAAGCTCTCCTTTATATTAAAATTATCTTATTTAAGCCTTGCATTGAACTATAAATTATTATGATGCTTATAAATGTCGTGAGAAAATTCTGAATGGTCCACTTAATTCTGAAAAACTCGTTGTAATAAAGCTACTTAACAAAATTGCCAAACCAATAATACTAAACACTCGCATCCAAATCACCAGTTAATCTATATAAGGGTTATGGTCTATTTAACTTTAACTACATGCGACGTTCTAATAAATGGAATGAAAAAATTTCGACGGCATATATTATTCACCCCTCGAAGTTTTAGTTGTTTCACACGGATATGACAATACGAGCGGGCGGGAGTACGACTGGGCGTGGTGGGCATTAACAGGGAGGTGCGAGGGTGAGAGAGGGGTACCAGGGTGAGCCACACCCATCCCCCGGCAGCTGATAGCTTTTGTTCAACGATCGTCCTGCTTACCTTCGTAAGCATTCAGGAAATTTAATAAAAGTACTGTATTGAGTCACGGATTCTGTTTATTACCTAGTTTACTGACTACTTATCTATGGTGTTTGGTTGTCGGAATAATCCAGACCCATGTAGGTATATTTATAAAGTGTTAGTATGCATTTTGGATTTCTTGAAGATTTTTACTTATATAGCGTTATTCTAATGGTTTATTTACCATTAAAAAATCTATTAAATTAACGATACGTACTTACGTAACATAAATATCTCTAGTTTTTATGTGATTTAAATTTATGTCATGTAGTTTCATTATCTAATAATAACTACCAGTCTGCACATTAAAATATAGTTAATATAGGTTTTGTGAAAAATTATGGCAGCAATGTTGTTGGTGGCATTAATATAGATTTTTAGAGGTACTGCAGTATTAACATGTTCAGCTTTAGGTGTATACCAAACAATAGTTTCATAGTTTATTGTCAAGTATTTTTTAAATTACTGAAATTTATCAGTTAATATGCTTGATTATTTATAAAAACCCGATAACGAGCGAAAAATTACTGTCACAAGTGGGTTTCGAACCCACGCCTTTTGGAAATCCGTTCCAATTGTGCTGCTACTTACACCACCGTGAACTATTGTAGGACTTTCAATTCTCGCATCGTATTATATTTTCGTCTTTAAGGAGATGGGTTCGAATGCCACTCGTGACAATCATTTTTCGCTCGTAATCGGGTTTTATAAGTATTTTTAATAAAAAGTTATGCTTTCTGTTAGCTTTATTTATATAAGTAGATGCTATTTCTCACAGTAACGGAGTAAGACCCGTGGTTTTTATTTATTCAATTCCAGTTAATTCTCAACAATAACGACAATTACAAGTGAAGGAAGGACAATTAAATGTGTATACCTAAATACCTAAAGAAATTTCAAAAGAGGTAATATAAGTATCTGATTTATTATAGGTACCTAAATATCCCGCCGGGCTGGCCACGGATGTCAAGGAAGCGGTACCCGTGGCCGGCCCAAGGGCGATGGAGAGGGAATACGGTGACCTATAGGGCCACGCGCCACCTTTCCGTCGGAACGGACGGCGTGTGTCCAAACCATAGCCTGCCAAAAAAAAAACGGTACCTAAGTATATGTAACTTATATCATCCTTCAAAAGAATGCAGTACTAACAAAAATGATTGTTCGATTAAAAAAGGTACAGCATTATAAATAACATTATCTATCAACATGAAATAATAAAAATTATGTCAGAATTTGTATGAGCATTATAGAACGGCCATGTTTCCGCCATATTACATAAAAAGAGAACAATAAAATCTTTAACTCACATCGAATAATACTCAAATTGCATCCTTAACAACCGCAAATATTGTGTAATTGATAGGCGACAGCTGCGTCTAGTATTCACAAACTGTGTCTACTATTGGTGACAAATTCGTTCCATGTCTCACCCCTCACATTAAACAATCGACATGCTCGGTAGCGCCTCAAATTACCCTCTAGGGCGTGAACTATACACAATCCCATTTAAGTCCCATGAGATTTTATTTATCTTACAACTAACTGATGTAACTGACGGGGTTATATTTGCACGATTATATTACTACACGATTATATTACTACACGATTATAGACTAGCGAAATTACAGTTTAACTTGTAATGTAACATAAATGTTTATTTCTTAGATTATATTAGTACCTAAAAGTTTAAAATTAGTGATTGGTTACAGCTTGCACCTATTTATCCCTTTCAATATATTATTTGTATTAAGTAGCTTAGTTATTTAAATAAATATGTGTGTACATGAGACAGAAGCTAAAACTTCAGACAAATGCAGTAGCGGTAGAGCTACAGTAAAATATTTAAAAATACCTATTCTTTTTACCCATTCGTATTTTGTCATATTCTCTCGCGTGTTGTAGATAAGTCTTTTGATGTATTTGTTTGTCTCTTTTTAGTGTTGATCTTTCACTTCATCGAGTTTCAGATCATAACAGCGACATTAGAAAAGTTTTCAGAATAAAACTGGTAAATACTGTATTTGTAAAAGACAAAAGAGTTTAATCATGTTTAGTATAATGAAAGTACTTTTAGTAAATAGTTGGGATGGTTGGGATGTGGTCAGGTTATCAGACCATATATCAAGCGGTCACTGATGTAAAAGTATAACAATATGAGGATATTAATGATAGAATCACTAGCACCACATATAGCTTTTTAACTTCATTGGTCATAAAATAAAAGCAAACAAAAACATATAATTTAAGTTTATATCACGATTGAAATATCAATATATATATTTATATCTCGAAGAAATGTCGCTACTTTTTTTAATTGTATTTTATAGTCTTACATATTATCTCTGAAAGTGAAGTGTAGCATTCTTATCTTGTAATAATGAATGAATCCATCGTATTCTTTATACATTTTACTGAGAATTTGTAGTAGTAGGCAGATAGTAGATATCAGCGTTTGATACCAACCTCTATTTTTGATCTACAGAAGCGCGGGTGGATAGAGCGGAGAATGAAAGAGTAAACCATCGGAAGGGTTTCTAAAATCCAGGGTAGTCTACTTAATTTACTGAGAGAGGCCTCATTGTGGGTAATATGAACACATGTCAACCTAAAAATATGGCGGCGTCACCATAAAAAACCATTTCGGTAGCTCATAACATTCAAGTATATTAAATTTATATAATATGTAGTCTGAACATGAGAAAATAATCTATACTTTTCGCAATAAAAATCCAATCGATCAACGCCAAAAAATAGCTGTTGTACAGCAAGTTATTAGATATAAACAACTTATACAAGTATGTGTATTGCCGAAAGTGTTAGATAAGCGATAAAAATAATTAATGACAACAGTAGATTAGTGGGTGAAGGCACTCGAATGAAGGAGCATTTCAAAAAATAATCTCTGCCTCTCCAACTACTGCCGAATACATATTATTTTCGAGTGGGTCAACTTGTTTAAGTACTTTAAGTACTTTATGAGACGACAATTTTGGCGATAATGTTGCTGATAGTAGGCTTATATACCTCATAAAACATGATGCGACTAAGAATTTAGTATGTTATCACTTCATTATAAATAATCTGGTTTATAATACTGTGATTGACTATAATACTTTTCTAAGTAATAAGAATTGATAATTGTCACAGCAAATACAGAAGTTATTTACATAACATTTCGCAGTTCAGACTTTAGTGGAATTACAAGTAATTGTTTTGGCTACTCTGGCATTACTCATTCAATTTTTTAATTCTTAGTCAGATACTTTACATTATTTTTAGTCTAACGTACTTTAACCTAGATTTTTTTTATCCAAAGGATTGTTTATACAATAATATCTTTGAAGTATTATCCTTGTCCTTGTCATATCATCTCATAAACGTCCCACTGCTGGG
The DNA here is from genome assembly GCA_905163515.2 of Lymantria monacha. Classification (NCBI taxonomy): domain Eukaryota; kingdom Metazoa; phylum Arthropoda; class Insecta; order Lepidoptera; family Erebidae; genus Lymantria; species Lymantria monacha. Next base: position 16,148,170 of record LR991094.1, on the reverse strand, counting down.
CTTGAGTGAGAAGGGCATTGAACAACTATACCACTTTTATCAAAAGAGTTGGTGTATGGTTTTATATCGAATTTTTCTTTTCTTGCAGTGATGTTATTTAATTCGTAACGACGACGTAATAGAACGAGTAGGTATGAAAGAGAGTATTGGTATAAAGATGCGAAAGGGAATGCTCCTATGGTTCGGACATGTGGAAAAAAATCCGAACGAACATCTGGTTAGGAAGATATACAATGCGAAAGTGGAAGGATGCAGGTACCGGAGGAGACCGAGACTAACCTACCTAGACCAGATTGGTTACGTACTGAAGGAAGGTGGAGTCAAGAGTCTCCGAAACCGACGAGCGTGTATGAAGAGAATTATGAATGTTGAGGAAGCGAGTGAAGTATGCAAGGATAGAGTTCTCTGGCACTCTGTTCTCTCTGCCCACCCTGCAAGGGATAGGGCGTGATGATATGTATGTATGTTATTTAATTACATACTTTAGTCATCTAACGATCACTCACAGGTAAGAATATGGGTGGGGAATTGTAGTCTTATTCCGTCATGACACGGATCGCAGTATAATAAATATTAAAAAATAGCAGTAAGTGACTTTAAGGACCCCTTGACATATGACTGCAGTTGTGCTCAGAAAACCGCTGTTGAATATTTTCTTGGTTCATACATTTTAGAGCACGATCCTTGTATTCTGTTTTAAATTATTTATCCAATGAAGCTTTCTTTGTATATTTATAATACATATAACTATAGATTCCGTGCCTAATACTGCAACATATTTATGAGCAAAGCACTTTTTCAAACACAGAATTGGTTTTATGCTTCTGCCACTAGTTATGATAGCCGGTATATTAAATACTAGCTGTTACCCGCCCGCTTCAATGGGCATTAAATATCGAGAGAAATATCAAATTTTGCTATCTAGCTGCATTCATTTAACATTATTATATTATTATTTTATTATTCTATTATTACATACACATAAAGGATTGAAATTTTTCTCGAAAGGGGTTACTGCTGGGGCGTTAATTAAGAAAAAAATATATTTTTAAAACTAGGTAACTATACCTAGTTAAGAAAAATATTTTGGTCAAATTTCAAATCCAAAGGCCTTTTGGATTTGAAATTTGACCAAAATATTTTTTTTAACATGTAATTTGCTTGTAACGAATTTCCAGTCTCTGAGGGCTGTGCGGGGTAGACATGCGCGAAACAGTACTTCGCGAAGTGATGTGACATGGTATTACATTTCGTGCCGAGTAATATTACATTTTACCATGACTTCAAACATCACACATGTAATTTCATGTCATGTGTGATGTGCAATGCGATAGCGCTCTATATATACGACGGGCGGCGTCAAGAAATATAAGCCCTAACGTTTTGAAAATATAGCTCAAAATAAATATTGAATTGCCAGAAACCGAACATTGCAGAAATGCAGAACAGTACACGGGTGTTCGCGTCATGTTTAATGTGATGTTTAATGTGATGTGATGTTTAGCCGCGTAATGTGTAATTGGTCAATACACGGTCGGGTAATATTACGGGTGATACATCACTCGCATTACTTACACATGTCTAGTGTGGGGTATTAAAGTTAAAAGAAAATGTGTCTTTCAGTATGCCGAATCTTCTCAGTAGTAGTCTAGTTCCGATCCGGTGGTAGTTTATTAGATTAAAATTAAAATGTTAATACTGACAATATGTAAGTGCCCTCGCAGGGTTTATACATAATAAATGAATTTGAATTTGAATTAGTGGAAATCTCTTACATATATAAAGAAGATATAGAACAAAATTGTGTAGGTATGTATTATTCCGAAGGTTCACCGTCAGTTTGTCATACGTTATCACATATCTTTGGATATCTATTCTTACTTGGTGACTATATATTGATGCGGTAGAATTGTATAACTCTGTTGTTTTGAGATAATAATAACTATCCACAATGATAAATGTTTAGATGATTATGCAAGATACAAATTTGTAGTAATAATAATCGTAAATGATGCCAGCTAAGACAGATCTATAGAAAATATTTACGTGTAAATTCTGCCTGTAGATTTAATTTTCCGATTCTGTACAAATTACTAGAAACTATCTTATTCCAGTCATTTCAATTAATTTTTATTTTAAGGCGCCACCCTGCACTTGGAAAATAATCCTTGTATTGCGGAGGACTTTACAAACATGCAATTAACGCAGACAAATTACACCCAGACTCAGAACAATACTTTGTTCATCGCACAAAGTATTGTCCTGCATGGGAATCGAACCTACGGGCACTGGCACGGAAGGTTGGTATCTTAACCACTACACCATCTGTGCAGTCACAATCTATGTAATTGACTCAAAGAATGAAAGAAAGAAATTCATCAGATCAACACTCATGCGACATTCGTGTTGGTCTTCATTTCAATATAATACACGATCTACTGGACATTCGTGGAATATTGCGAATGGGATACATACTACCTTTGTTTGGTAGACTATGGTCTGGACACACCCCACCCGTTCTGTCCGTGGCGACGGCAGGACGGCGTGCAGCCATAACTGCAATAACCCCTACATATGATCCCAGCCAATTACGTACATATTACCGTCACCATTGGGCTAGCCACTAATACTGGATTCCTTAACCTGCGTGGCCGGCCCGGCGGGTCACCCTCTCAAGTACCTTCCCCTTTGACGCTGGCAATAAACACAAGTGCTACTGGGACGTCGCCCTCCCGCGGTCCTCCTTTACGCGGTTGGTGAACTAATCCCCAGTCCATCCACCTACGACCTCTCTTAGGGCGGCATCAAGCGCAAGTAGTACCTGCGCCACTCGACGCGCCGGCGGCGGCATGTGTCAGCGCGGAATCGACTCTCTAACACGCTCCACCACCTCGAGTGCGGCAATCGTCTCGCAGAAGGCGGTGACCTACCTCTAATTCTTCTTCTCAGCCTTATATATAACAGCATTAACATAAGTCTATTCCATAATTGAATAAGATTCCATAATTGAAGGCAAATTGACTGACTACACGGGTACGCCCGTCGCAGATTCCGTTTATTTGTTTTCTATTGTAACGGTGATATACCTTCTTTTTTTTTTGGCATTCGATGGTCTGGACTCACTCGGCCCATTTCGTTTGGGCCGATAGAAGGGCGGCGTGCAGCGCCATAACCAAACACGTTCCTTCCCCATAACCATTGGATGAACCACCGCTTCCTTAACATCCATAGACGGCCTGACGGATTAACCTTTCGAGTGCCACTTCCATCGACGCCATCTCACGCGGTAGGCCTCTCTGCGGTTGGCGGAATAATGTGCAGCGACCCGTAATGGTGATATACCTATGCTTATATCCCTTAGTCGCCTTTTACGATACCCGCAGGAAAGAATGATCCTAGTGATTTATATTCTTAATCCATTACCGCTTAAGTCTCCTAATTACTTTCTATCAAAATTTGTATTCAGAAAAATAGTTCAATTATAAGAGTAGTTTCTGGACTCAAGCTTTCTCTACAATGAAGACAAATTAACGTACTATATCGCATTGCTCAGACGGGTTGATATAAAGGTTTAATTCAAATTTTCCTTCTTTACCACCGTGGTCTGTGTTATCTGCTTGCGTTCCTCATTAGTCATCTGTTACGATCACCGACGAGAAAGGACTGAATTGTTACCATTGTATTATTAATCTGACATCACACGAGAAATAAAAAATAATTACTATATCATCAAAGCAATTTTATTTCATACGTACTCAGAAATAGTAATTACACGAAGCATTATAGCAGTGTAATACGACCCATTACATACTTCAAATTTTTTGCATAGGTATGCAATCATATTCGCACTTTATAAACAGTTCTAACGTTGTGAATAAAGAGAACACTTATTAAAAATTAAACAATACTCTTATGACTACTCGTAATTGTACTTATGTACTTAATATTATAGGTATATATTTTATTAACGTATCGTGATAAATTAAGTATACAATTTACTAATACCTTTCATGCCCGTGGGCCCTGGAATATATGACTGAGGCATATCATATGCAGATAGCATCTGTGCAAGGTAAGGAAATCTCTAGCAGACCAGCATTACATATTAGGTCTATTCCCCTCCCATTGCGGAAGAGGCTCGAGCTTAACAGTGGGACGTATATATGTATACATATATATAAAATGGAACGAATAATTCAACGACCACTCGTTCGCGAGTGTCGTTAAACACATCTTAAAAAAGACGTAACCAGATAAAAATCACTTCATAAGCAAGCAGACCCAAGACAACTTCTTCTAACAAACCGTCTGACCATCGTGGTATAGAACGTTACTTTTCTCCCATTTTTAAATAAAGTCTATGCCCAATATTGGGTATGACAAGGAAACATAATTAATTATGAAGTGCTTAATAAAATAAGCCAACAATATATTTTATCCGTATAATAAGAATAAAATGGGCACTTTTCTTTTTCGTTGGGGATTGTGAAATTCGAAGACATCACTACAAGTAGAGAATACCATTACATATAAGAAAGAGAAAACTCGAAATAAAACCCTTTTACTTGTTTTGGCAAGGAAAATGTATCTGCACAATCCGCTGTTCGGGAAAATAACGGAATAGTGTGGAACCACCCAATAAATAACATGCCGTGGGTCCTCTCACCGCCTAGAAAGACGAACCACCGGTGTGTGAAAACCAAAAGCCAAAACTGTGGATGTATATGAGCTGACATTATGATGATAATTATATTTTATAAGCTTTAATTTATAAGTATATATTTAACCGCACTTAATAGGTATAAAATTACATATAAGTAGGTACAATTTCAGTAACGATTGAGTCAAGTACTATATAGTGGAATTTATCTAAGATATTACAGATAATTAATTCTTTCCTACAGATCGATTTATGTGATGGCATTATTTTTCTTTTTTAACCTAACGTTAATACATTTGGTTAAAGAAGGTTATATAATTATAAATTGCACATATTTAAGAAGTTATTTAACAAAAATATTAGTAAATTATTGAACCGCTTTTATTATTATTAATGTTAACATGAAATAATTATTTCTCAACAAGTTAAGTAAGCTAAGAGTTTTTGATGTTTACGTGAGTATTATACACTTAAAAAAAAACATTTTTCTCAAACATGCTTGAAAATTTGAGCATTATTTTGACAACCTTTTTTGAGATAAATCGATATTGCTGTACTGACTAAATACATGCGAGCAGCGGCCGGCAAAATATGTATGTATGAAAATCCGTATCTGTCGTGTTTCGACGCCCAAATAAATACATACATACTAGTGTTGCCCAAATTCAGTCTTGGTCTTGCAGTCTTGGTCTTGTTCTTGCGTTTTTGCAAGACCAAGACCAAGAACAAGACCGCGTATTTTTAGCAAGACCAAGACCAAGACTGACCGTGCAAGACTTGAGCAAGACCAAGACTAAGCCTGCAAGACTCTTGCGTCTTGCAGCTAGGACTTAGCGCTATTTCACGGAGTAGTTAGGTGTAACAGTTCGGTGTATAGGTACGCTTAGGAATTCTATGAGACGCAAAAAACTGTATCAAAGAATATGAAAAACTGGACCTATGCGCATTACGACTAATACCATAAACATACCTACATAGCGAATAAAAAAATATCCATTAAAATCAAACTGAGTGCATGCATAGTTATGTTTTAACCATCGGCACTTTGATAATGCGGCATCAAAGGTTTTGTACTTACTTCTCAAAGAAATTTGCCGCTTTTCGGAAGTACATGGTTATGATACACGCGCCGGCGGCTTCTTTTGAAATCATATACAACAATCGTTGCCGCCGCGCCGAAATCACAACATTTGACACTATTTGATTGCCGCCACAGGGCGTAGGTATACTCATGCAAAATAATTTCGAATTTTAAGAGTACCTACAGGTGTTCCAAAGAATAAATAAGTTTCAGAGTGCTTAGAATGAAAATGAATACATTATACTGATCACGCAAGTAGTATTATGATAGGAAAAAATGTTAAGGATAGGTAGTAGATGTCATAATAATTTATTCTAGTAAGTATATATTATAATATTGATTATATGGTTTTAAACTAATTACTTAGGTACTATTATTGTACATTTAGTCATTATATTTCTTAAGTTTTTACAAGAAAAAATAGCAAAAAAGTGTTCAAATATCACCCGTTTGATAAATATTGTAGCCACTTTTAAATATACTTGAAACGTGTAAAAAAATTCTACAAAACTAATAAAATAATATAAAAAGCGTAGGTACTTACCTACTAATAAAATAAAAAGCCTGCGATAAGAGTTTTGTATTGCTTACCAGCCCGATTATCTCTGAGAGAGATGATGAGAGTAAGTATTTACTAGCAGTGCCCGCGACTTCGTCCACGAGGAATAGTAACTTTGGAGGTATAGTGACGTTCAGGATTTATTTATTTATTTTAAAACTTCTGTCATCAAACATACAAACAAACTCTTCAGCTTTATAATATTAGTATAGATAAGTATAGATGTACGCCAAAACATTCACTTATATGTAAAGAATAGTGATTGGCACTAATTCTTTACATATATTTTATTCACGCGTCGCGTCTGTACAAGTAGGTAATAATCTGTGTTTGTACGCCGCACGCGGCATCGTTTGATTGGCGGCGGCATCCTTTTAATAGAGCCGGCACGTGGCGAGGCGGCGCGGTAGAAAGCAAGGAAACGTACTATAAATAAAGGAATTATTTTAATTCCAGTCATTTCCAATTGAGCTGTGCTTCGAGTCTAACTTAATAATTGTTTTTACTAATTCTTGTTGTTTTCTAAAAACGTATCACGTGTACAATTTAATATGAGTGACGAAGATTCAAATTATTCTAGTCCGAGTAACGAGAGTTTGAGTCACAGATCTAAAAGACCCAAAAGCAAATTTGAGGAGTTTTTCGAAATAATTCATGCATCCCAAACTGCCTTGTGTAAATTGTGCCAACATAAAAAGATTGAAATAAAAATGAAAAACAGAAACACTTCAGGCTTAAGGAAACATCTAATATCTTTCCACAAAAAGGAATCACAAATATTTCTTCCTGTTAAACCAAAATTAAGTGGAGATATCACAAGCTTTTTAGTAACCGCTGGAAGAAGTGGACAGGTAAGAATATTTTTTTAACAATGGTCGAAGTTGTCGCTACGGGAATTTTAGCTCCTCGTAGCTATTCATGCGATACTTTCAAAAACGCCATTAACTTACGTAAGTATTTTTGAGTTAGTGGTGTTTTCATCTAGGGGTGCGACATATTAAGTATGTATCGTCTTAAATATTTTTTATAAACACCCATATTTTCATTTGTTTTCATAATCGGCCAGTAACAACTAAGTACTTTATTTTGGTAATATAACAAATGTCAATTAAACGATTTTCTCGATTTAACAACAACAAACCTCCTCCTCCTAAACGCTCAAACCTAGTATGTTTTAAATAATAACACAAGATTTATTGTTTTATTTCAGTCGGAAAACAGCAGTGACAACATCACGACAGCTACAGTTGATTGGGTGGTGAAAAAATATCTTCCCTTCTCATTTTTCGATGACGAAGCTACACAAGTATATTTTCGACGTATTTGCCCTAATATGGTGTTTCCTAAAAGGTCTACACTTAGAAGGAAAGTCAAAGAGCGATTTGAAGAGCTCCAATTGAATCTCAAGGAACGACTTCAACAATTATCATCTAAAATGTCGTTTACTATTGATGGGTGGACGTCAATTGCTGGTAGGAGTTACTACGGGGCTACTATGCATTATATAGACAACGAATGGAAGTATCGATCTGTAGTTCTTGATTTTATACCATCACGCGGTCGACATACTGGGGAAGATATTGCAACGATTTTCCATAAATGTTTATTGGAATATGACATAATTGATAAAATACAAGGTATCACGGTCGACAACGCAACTGCAAATACCAAATTTATGTATGAACTGGGCAAACAGCTGCCGCCACACTTTGATTCAGACAATCAACATTTCCGGTGCTTTGCTCACATTTTAAACCTTGGTGTACAAGATTTATTAAAGACCTTAGCATTACACTATGAGTCTGACACTAACGCGCAAGATCAGCAGTATGAAGACTATGCAGACGAAACTGAGGATGAGGAAGATGAAGAATATGCACCAAATATTGCTGACTCGCGTACATCTGTAACAAAGTTACGCAGTATTTCCAGTAAAATAAAAAGAAGTGAGATAGTGAAGAAGAAGTTTCAGTCTGCTTGTGAAGCAGCTGGCGTGCCATCAAATCTAAATGCCATTCTTGACTGTCCAACGAGATGGAATTCCACACATGATATGATTGGATTTGGTTTAAAAGTGAGAGCGGGCATTAACATATTGTGCAGTTCTGTCACCGAATTGAATGATTTTCGAATCACAGCTAGTGAATGGCAGGTACTCGAAAAATTACATAAATTTCTAATAAACTTTAAACTTTTAAGTACAAATCTTGGTGGAGACAAATATGTTACATTACCGCTAGTCATTGTATCATTCAATCTCTTGCTAGATAAAATGGAATCCATGGTAAAACAGTTAGATGAGAAACCTAATCGATCTGAAGTGGATGAAAGGCTCATTCTAGCTTTCCAAGCAGCTCGAGACAAAATGCTTAAACATTATAAGAAGAGCAACTGGATTTATTGTACTTCTTTAATTTTAGACCCAAGGCATAAGGCTCAGACTTTTGACCTGACAATGTGGGGGAAGCAACTTAAAACAGAAAGTCTGCGCAAGTTCAATGAACTTTATGAAGAATATAAAAGTCTACACTCACTGAACAAATCTCTGGAATTACCAAAAAAAGAAAATAAAGTATGTGATGAAGATGAAGACGTAATAGACTATGATAAACTCTATGAATGTCCCTCGACGTCATCTGGATCTTGTCTTCAAGGCTTAGTGATAGACGAGTTGGAGGAGTACCTGAGAAAACCAAGAACTGTCAGCTCGGAAGACATTTTAGATTGGTGGAGGACGCATGAGACAGAGTATCCGACTTTATCGAAGATGGCCCGTGATTTTCTCTCAATACCTGCAACTTCAGTACCTGCTGAGAGATTATTTTCTAAAGCATCATTAATAATTAGAAAACATAGAAATAGGTTAAGTGATGAGTCAGCCAGATGGTTACTTTGTATTAATTCTAGGTCAAAAGAATTGATATAAAGTAACATAACCTAATGATAAAGCTGTTGTGTACTGTTATGTTTGATTTGTGTTGTATTTTATTTTTTATTGAAATAAATGATAAATCGTAAAACTCTTTTATTAAATTTCATATAAGTTGAGGGTTCAATCTCTTTCTAGACAGATATTGTTCTTTAAAATACAGTCTAGTTATTGTAATTAATTTGTTTTTTACATGTTTTAGCAAATGTAAGCTTATAAATCATAAATGTTTATTAAGAAACAGTTACTTCCATGGAAAACGACATATAGGTAGCAGTTGATTTTTCGAATTTCTTATCAAATCCTCAGTTATTTATTAATCTGCTTGATCTTTACTATGGCTATGTTAATTCAAGCTCACAATGTTTCAATTCTAATACGTTTTTCTAAGATTTAAAGTAAACTTTAATAAATAGTAATAGACTAATAGGTAATTGCAAGACTTGCAAGACTCTTGCTGCAAGACCAAGACCAAGACCAAGACTGGGAGCGCAAGACCAAGACCAAGACCAAGACCAGGTGTATTGGCGCAAGACCAAGACCAAGACTGGCTAAGTCTCGTCTTGTTCTTGCATTTGGGCAACACTAATACATACATACATAGCCTCACGCCTGTTTCCCAGAGGGGTAGGCAGAGACTACGGATTGCCACAAACCACGATCCTGACATACCTCCATCGCTTCATTCACACTCATCACAGTCTTCATGCATGCTCTACGGTTACGCGTACTCTTAACCTGACCTTTCACCAATACATCTTCAATTTGATCCAGAAAGGTACGACGTGGTCTTCCCCTTGTAAACGTCCCACTCACACTCGCTTTGTATACTTGCTTAGTCAACCTTTCTTCTCTCATTCTTTCCACGTGGCCAAACCACCTCAGCATTCCCTTTTTTATCTTTGCCGCTACTTCTTCATTCACACCACAGCGCTGTCTTATAACACTATTCCTAATTCTATCTTTCAGACCTACACCACACATACTACGAAGAGCTCTTATCTCTACAGCATTTATTCTACTTTCATGTCTTCCCTGCCAAATCCAACTTTCACTACCATACATGAGAGTGGGCACTAATACTCCCCTATGTACAGCTAGGCGTGCCTTTTTAGACACATTTCTACTCTTCATAAAAGCGTACAATGCCCCATTCACTTTATTGCCAGCATTAACTTGTCTTTCAACAGCCCAAATAAATATATATGTAAATTCATATCTATCGTGTAGTTTAAAAATGGAACGATTTGTTACTTCAAAAAAATAGTCACCGAGGACTGATCAGAGAGACTTATCAGAGTTTTATTTAGATTTCGAACTGGCTTAAAAAAGAAAGCCGTTTGATATTGAAAAAAAAAACAAATGAACCCGCATGCACGTGAAAAATGTTGTTCGTTGTTCGTCATGTATGCAGTTCTACTTAGTACTACTTATTTTTATTTTCCGCGTATTATTTGAGAAAAGCACTATATAAGCCTTGGGCGAATTTTGGAATTGATGGACTTACGTATATGTGCCTCGGCTACGCTTCGGCCCACATTTAGACGTTCGTCCATCAATCCCTGTTTTGGCCGCTGCAGTAATGTACTATTTAAGAATTCTATCTATCTAATTGGATTTTTGTTTACAGCATTCATGGTCACGTGCGGACTAAATTGTGTTACGTCTAACAAGTCATCGTTATTACAGAGTTTTATATCTACCCGCTACAGTATAAAAATTCTGTACAAATAAAAATATTTTCCTAATACGTAAAAATATTTTTATTTCATATTAAGCTAAGAACTTAACTACAAAATCGTTAATCGTGTACATATAAACACTAGTGTAATAGACTTACAGTTGCTATGCCCGTCGTGTTGATCAAGTGATAACCAAGGCTGGTGATGTCTTAACAGCTCGTGGGAGTAAGGATGATGTGATGGTGCATAAGGCGGTAGTTCCAAAGAGCAGCCGCCAATCGTACTCTGTGGTGGGGCTACATCCAGTCCTTTTCCCTCATTCAAGCCCAGAATATCAGAGATTTGGAAGCCTGGACGTTGTCCTGGCATTTTCATGCTATCCAACAACCTGTAACAAATAAATACAATAAGTTTAAATATAATTAAGTTTATACCCCAGTGAAGTAAATACATCTTGGAAAAACATCTTCGCATAATAAATTAGGTATTTGATTTGATCCACATTTCTCTTAGTAACGTTTTAAAAGCCGTCAGCAGAGAACAAAATGATAATCTTTAAATATGTAGATATATAATTCTTCTGTAGGTACTTGTGTATATGACTGAACTCCTTCTAAAGGTGTATTCAGGTGGGCTCAAAAGAATGGTGCTTTGATATTAGGTAGCACTTTTTTTTTCTTTTTGTGTAGGCTATGGTCCGGACACATGCCACCCGATCCGTCACCGCGCGGCCTCATAACCCACCGTATTCCCTCCCCATCGCCAATGGGCCGGCCACTGGTACCGCTTCCTTGCCATCAGTGGCCAACAGGCCAACCCGGTGGGTCCAGTCACCCGCGGCCTCGGCTAGGGCGGCATCAGGCGTAGATACTTGTGCCTACGCCGCCCCAGGCCCCGGCGGCGGAGCGTGTCACCAAAGAGGATTTCCTCTCGAAGCCACCCCGCTGCCTCCTGCTGCGAGACGACTGTCTTACTGAAGGCGGCCATCGCGTCCCAGTTCCTGACGCTGTCGAGCCTTAGCGGTGATCGGCAGCGCCAGGTCGGCACCAATGATTACGATGAGTTCACGGCGCTGCTGTGCCCAGGCCACACAGACCTCGAACGTGTGCTACGCCGTGTTCTCGCCGCAATCACATATTAGGTAGCACTACGATTGATTTAAAGAATTTTTATTTTTATCTTTTTAGATTTATACAGAACAGCGGCTGTTAAGTCAGCAAGCATTTTATATTCTTTCTTCCATCCGACACTAGACTCATAATCCCTAATAGAATTTGTGTGCTTTCACGCCGCAATTACTCAATCGTTTGTCTAATCGTATATCTTTCATTCAAGTAAAAAGTGCTATATACCTACTACCAAGAGAGTTAAACCAATTAAAATTTCACAATTAATTAACAAGGCGTGCAAAATCTTGAGAATAGTTGCAATACTTTTGCCTAGATGATATGTGGTCTATATTTCTTTTTCTGTATCTCTATACGCTGAATGTGATATTTAAAGTTGAGTACTTAAGACGTGAAAGTGTAAAAGAACAATCTAATATTTACACTTGTAATATAAGATAAAATTGTTATTACTAGATATTTTTAATTAATAGCGGCGTTACTTTGTATAAAGAAAAATTCAAATGCATATTTAATATTTTTTATACTATTGCTTTAATTATTACAGTCGTACTGTTGGTGGCGGCTAAAATACTACCAACCTTTATATTGTTCGTGGGTGTCGTAAAAGGCGACTAAAAGCTTTATATTGGCCTGAGCCAATTGTATCTGATGCCGTTTGGTCAAAAATACTTTTCCCAGGAAGGTTGACGGCAGACAGGTGGTCTGTCAACTGTTGCCAATAGATACTTGAGTCCAACCCTATAATTGGAATAAAAGCAGGATGATCATGAAATACGGTTCTAGGTTCCTTATTAAACATATATATATATCTATATATACAGGGTGTCCCAAAATTCAACGATAAGCTGGCACCAGCAGGTGGACCTACATATGACTACTCGAGAACAGAAAAGAAAAAAATTCTACCTTGATTTTTTTTTTCATTACGACAAAAAAACCAAAATCTTTAAAAATGGACATCCTTTATTATATTATTAAGTGCTATTGCTACAGTTTTACAAGTAATTGTGTGATTTTTTTTTGTATTGGCAAGGTAAGTAGCACTACTATCGATCACAACCATTAAAAATTCCAGAATATCTATAGTTTTTACACAAAAATCAATCAAAACTATGTTTTTTTCATAAATTATGTAAGATTTTGACTTTCAGCTCACTTTCACTCATCATAGTGAAAAAAAAAAGTATGGACACTACTGTGGCAAATAGTATTAAAAATTGGCGCAACTAACTACAATTCTAAAATGGTATAACATTCAAGGCAAACTAGCCACAAAAATATACTTAGGTGTACTATTTCAAAATAACAACCATATTTCGAAAATTGTTAGTGTTGATAGTAATCACTTTTACTAAGTAGCCAAAATGTTTTTGTAGCAAGTTCCCAGAATTTGAATGAGACATGTGCGTAGTCCGTAGATCCACAGTCTGAATTATTTTATGGCGAAGCTCGTCCAAGGTTGCAATCGGTTTTGTGCAGACTCTGTCCTTTAGACAACCCCAATAGAAAAAGTCCAGGGGATTTAGATCGGGTGAACGGGGTGGCCACAAGATAGGACCAAGTCGCCCGATCCAACGCCCTGGGTACTCTTGGTCTAAGTACTCTCGCACAGGACGGGCATAGTGAGCTGGGCAACCATCGTTTTGAAACCACATGGTTTGCAAATCACTTAAGGGCACATCTTCTAATAATCCTGGCAACTCATTTTGTAAGAAGTTTAAATAACTATTGCCATCTATGTTTCCTTGTAACTCAAAGGGCCCTATCACTTTGCCATTTATTATGCCAGTCCATAGGTTAACCTTAAATTGGTATTGGGATTGTCTTCTCTCACCAGGTGCAGATTTTCATTGTTCCAGCTATGAAGATTGTGAAGATTTAAATATCCATCTTTCTTGCAGGTTGTTTCATCACGACGACGTGACGTTTTAAAATTCTATGTGCAGTACTTTTTGGGATTCCCGTTGCTGCTTGTACAGCACGTACAGAGGTAGTTGAATCGTTTTCTATTTCATTGAGAACTTCTTCATCGTGTTCCGATCTAGGTTTTCCAGCGTTTCGCCTGTCAGATGGTATACGACCCTCCGAAAAAGCTTGATACACGTTAATAAATACGCGATAATCCGGATACCTTTGAAGATTAGGGTACCTTGCTCTATATAATCTGCTAGCAGCGTTGGCATTGCATCGGCATTCTCCATAAATTAGGTGCATATTAGCGTATTCTAACGCTGTGTATGGTAGCGGCATGATGAATGCTAAACACTTGAAAATAAGGCAAAACTTCTTTAAAAAAAACACAAAATCACAGTCTAAAATAATGCCAAGTCAGGTCAATTTCCAGGTCACTTAATTCAATCCAAAAGTCGTCAGTACCAGAGCCACTTTAATTAAAACAGAACGGTGTGCAGTAAACAAAGAAGTAGAGCATACTGACTTGCTGTGCTGCTGAGGACATTAATTACTTCTCCACCTGCATTAATGTTACTAAACAATTAGCATCTATCTATCTCCCTCTAACGTATAATCTCTCTATCTCTGTCTAACTTATTTTATGGACTTATGGACTACGCACATGTCTCATTAAAATTCTGAGAACTTGCTACAAAAACATTTTGGCTACATAGTAAAAGTGATTACTATCAACACTAACAATTTTCGAAATATGGTTGTTATTTTGAAATAGTACACCTAAGTATATTTTTGTGGCTAGTTTGTCTAGAATGTTATACCATTTTAGAATTGTAGATAGATGCGCCAATTTTTAATACTATTTGCCACAGTAGCGTCCATACTTTTTTTTTTCACTATGATGAGTGAAAGTGAGCTGAAAGTCAAAATCTTACATAATTTATGAAAAAAACATAGTTTTGATTGATTTTTGTGTAAAAACTATAGATATTCTGGAATTTTTAATGGTTGTGATCGATAGTAGTGCTACTTACCTTGCCAATACAAAAAAAATCACAGAATTACTTGTAAAACTGTAGCAATAGCACTTAATAATATAATAAAGGATGTCCATTTTTAAAGATTTTGGTTTTTTTGTCGTAATGAAAAAAAAAATCAAGGTAGAATTTTTTTCTTTTCTGTTCTCGAGTAGTCATATGTAGGTCCACCTGCTGGTGCCAGCTTATCGTTGAATTTTGGGACACCCTGTATAAAAGAAAGTTGTGTTAGTTACAACACTTATAACTCGAGAACAACACAACAACAACAACAATTTTTATGATTTTTATGTTTTTGAGTTTGTTGTTGTCGGGAATAGGATATAGGATATTAAAATATGATATTAATAAACAAAACAAAAAATCCATTAAAAACATCCGTTCTAAACGTTTATTTGTTAATAATGTAACAAACGCAACTGACAGCTCACGTCATTACGTGGTCTAAAGGTTTGTTTGGAAAATACCGCGAAAAGTTGAAATTAAATATGATCAGTCAGTGTTCATTTTGTACGAGTGTTACGAATGTTTATTCTTACTCCGTCACCACACAGATAGGGAAGGGACGGGAAGACCGCTGATGGGAAGATAGCCGCGTTAATATGGCCCAACTTCGTGCTTCTCAATCACAAGAGCAAAGCGAGGCAGCCCGTGAAACGTCTCGGTTGACAATGCGAAATCGTCGAATCAATCTCAGAAATCAACAATTAGATAATTTTCAACGCGCATGAATAAAAATGTCGTGTATCACAAGGTACTTCTTAGTCCTGCTGGCATCTTATTAAAATACTTGATTTTTTGAATTTATATGTTATTCATATAACAAGAAAAAAAGAACTTAATAATTTTGAATTAATCGAAATATGCTCATATCATTCATTAACTGTTAAGCGGAACGAAGTGTGCCGGGTCCGCTATATTATATATATCAGTCTAGATATAAATATCATCTGCTTTACTGTCTTGTAGAACTATTATAATAAACAAAATAAAATTCAGTGTAACTTTAATTAAGGAGTACAAATATGTAATTTTTAAAAATCAAAAGAATGTTTTTTTTATTTACTGATACTAACTCCTACATACATAGCTTTTCACCTTTAGCATAGTCTTTATTCTAATTATTATATCTATCGGATTTCATACTAACCGTGAGTAATAGAAATACAGTTTGCAACCCCTTGGTCTCGCAGGGCTGTCATATAGGATGACTAAATGGTGTAAACAGATTAGGTACATAATAATAATAATAATAAGGTTAAGGTCAGCCAAGAGATTAGTTGTAAAACGCAGTTATCGCGGTTGGAGTGTGTTCGCCTCTTTTACCACCTGAGCGAAGAGATGATGCGCTAACCTAACTAATGATATGAGTTTAAGTTATGACGAATATTCACTCAATATTTTTATTTTCTTTTTAGGTGCACGACCACTATCTATATATGTATAATCTAAGATGCTTAAGTTGTTTAATCTATCTATTACTAGGTACTTTGATGGTGACCATAATATTAACGGATGGCAACACAGACATAATTTATTTAATTTTATTACTGTGCATGTTATGAAGGATGATAAAGCATGATATTTAATAAAATAAAGCATATCTAGACAAAATCCAAACACCCACGTATCATTTTTTAAACAAATATTAAAACTCAAGTGAACTACCATGCCTTGACGGTGTATAATTGAAAGAAAACATTCCAAATTCCATTCATTCATCCATTATTGTTAGGAGAGTACCTCTCAAGAATACGTGACCTTAATAATAGAATGTTTCTAAACACGTTAAACAAGAGAACATGGGTTGTGTCAATCACTACGGTATTACATGTGCCCGTGAAGTTCTTGCTGAGACCGAAACTTGCTTGTACGTGATATGATGAATGGGCGGCGTACGTTAGAGTCTGCAGGTTGTAAACAACACTATTAACGAGCTCTCACTAAGATCAAGGTGCAAAAACTGTCACGATCACGATCCTTTTGGGAGTAAAGGATTCTGAGCATAAAAAATAACAAATGTAAAATTTATATTTTAAAGAGTAGACTTTTACAATTTTTAAAACATATAATTATTAAATTATATTTATTTTACCGTGAATATGTTTGTTTTTCTCTATAAGTCATACCTTGATCATAGATGCTGTAAAATATCTATAACTTCGAAATGTAAAAACCAAGAACCTAGTACATTTTCATGTACTTACCTAAATAATTTTATTGACCGATAAAAACAATGTAGGTATAACAAATTATCATCTTTATTAATAACTTGACTCTGTACTTAAATAAAGTTAAATATTAGGTCCTTCAATATCAATCTTAAATAATCGTAATTTAACCTTTTAAAATATTAATATATACTTATTTAATTGTCCTATTAAATCTGTAACCTTTTATTTACTTATTTATTTATAGTTGGCAATTTTTAAACTTGGTCGCTATTTAGTTAATCTATACTCCCTTATATGATATAATTCTCTTTAGAAACGTAGAAAGAAACGAAAAAATATTAGAACAAAAATGAGTAGGTATTCTAAAAAAATATAATACACGTTCAGATCAGGTAAAAATTATATTTTTACATTTGAGTACGAACGAATCAATAAGTACCTATTTCATTTAATATATCTGCATGTAATAACATGCAGATATATTAAATAAATATATGTATATACTTATTAATCAAAAAGTAATTACATGTAATGTTCACTTTATCAAATATTAACTAACGTGTTCTGTATCCTAACCTAGGACTAACTTTAACTTTCATACTTAACTGATATCTCGTATAGGAAAAATTTTGGTAAGAATATTTGAGAGTGTACATCGTATTGATTAATAATTATTAAGTATTTCATTTCTACATCATCATCTATAAATCAACTTAGAATGCGATCCCTAAATCACAGTTGATTCATATAGGCGCACGTTATCACAATATCTCACCCGGGAAAAGCGGACCTGAAAGCCGCCGGATAAAGAGCTGGCAGAAAAGCTGGGCCCCATGGCGGCAAAAGGATGGGACTCCAAGCCAGCAGCGAGGCCGGCGGCAGCAGCGGCGGCGGAGACCGCGCACTCTCTCCCTCCTCGCACTTCATCTCCCGGCCGGGAGAACTCGCTTTCGGGATAATTTTGATAGCTATAGTAACACTCCCACGAACACGTGCTGCGCCTTCCGACGCCGCGTCTGTACTAAACAACCCTCGAGTGGTCCTTGGGGTGAAGAACACCCCGCGCCGCCCTCTACCTCGACAGCCTACTCAGCTCTGGACTAGACTCGAGGGTGCTCCACTGAACTCGACCAATCGCAACGCGTCGCTGACTGGGCGGGACGGAATACAACCAATCGTTCCCAAGCAAAAGCCTTCCCAACTAAAAAAAAACTGGAGTATACTCTTTGAATAGAGGAGCTTTTGACGTAGCGCGTTATGTTATGTTGCTTTTGTAATGAGTGCGAGCATTAAGCCCATTGTTGAGGCCGGGTTCGTTATGGACGCTCCAAATGCCCGGATAACGATTTTCATTTAGAGTGTTTTAATAAACGTGTAAGCTTAACTTAGTAAAATATTAGAATGTATTTTTTTGTTTAGATACTGTAAATACTGATATTATTAAGTAATCTCTTTTTAAGAGATTATTTTAAATTTTATAAAACACTAAAACTAAATTAAAAGCCTAATAAAAAAATATTTTACTCTCATATTAATGAATCTATTGAATGAATGAATAAATGAATGAATCTATATTGTGGTAGCGATGACGAATATTACCAATCTAATCACTATTTGCGTGTGTCTTAGAAACCTAGTTGGGACTCTACCCAGACTTCTCATCTGTTGAATGAGTAGCTATCTGTATCCGTAAGAAGCTTTGAGGTCACTCTATTTTATAACTTATCTAAAATTAACATTAAAAATATCATTGAACCATGCCTTTCACCTGTTCGCTCATTCTTAGCTTCTCTACAAAACGAACTGCTTCTTTAAATCAAACAAGCACTATGATTACCTTCTTTCAATACTGCAGCCAAATAAAAATTTCTACCAAAATAAAAAATATTGTTTAACTACTAGTTAATTAATTAGTGAATTAATAAATGTATGCTTTGCTGGTACAATATTCCTATATGTTTTAAAAACATTAAAATATTGGAAATTATGTTTTCTTTTTTCTTCTTTTCATTACCTACCATGCCTATACTTACTATGGCTTTTACGTCGAGTTTTTCTTTTCTTACATGTGGTCATTTACGATATCAAAAGGCAAGAAAAGAGATGGTGAAATGGGTTCTTATTCCATCACCTCCAGTTAAGATACTATAGATAGATCTATTTATTTACATTCTTTTTCTTTTAAGACACCACCCTGCAATAAGGAAATAAGCCTTGTATTGTGGGGGACATTACAAACATCCAATGCAGACTCAGAACAATACTTTATGGATCGTACACGGCACTGGCACTGTAGATCAGTATCTTAACCACTACGCCATGTGTGCAGTCAAATTCTGTAAGTATTTATTTTATATGTATGTAGATAGATATTTATAGCTGTGTAGTAGCGGCTACGAATACTACCAACCCTTACTTTGCTTGTGGATGTCGTAAAAGACTAAGAGCCTTATGATGACCTGGGCCTACTCCATCTGATGCCGTTTGGTCAACAATTACATTCCCAAGTAGAGTTGACGTCTAGCAGGCGGCCAGTCATAAAATATTGCCAATAACTTTTACAATATGTATTATGAAACAAGAGTACTTATTGTAATCGACCCCAAGTAATTGGGATAAGAGTAGGAAAATGATGACGTAGATAGATATTTATGTATTTATAATCTTAGCTAAGTGTATATACTTATTTACTAGTGTTATAAAAGGGATTTCTACTATTGCTTCCCCAACTACTGCCAGTTCTGCATGTTTTTTGACATCTGTTTTTCTATTGCCGCACTATCTATAACGGAAATTTCATCGTGAATTTACAACACTTGAAGGCAGAATTAAAATCAACTTAATGTAGATTGGACTTAATTCTCCCCTCTCATGTTTCATGATGACTTCAGTCATCAATGATAGATTCGTAATTATAAATTTTAGAATGCATTAGATGCAGATTGTTACATGCAAATTTGACAAACTACTTTCATAAAAAACACATACAATGAAACATAGAACCTCCTCCTTTTTTGAAGTCGGTTAAATATAACTTACCACTGCTTAATTTTAAGCATTAATTTCATTAAAAATTGTATTTGATAAAAAAATAACTTTTTTTATTCTATTAACATTACCCGCTTTCGTATAGCGTTTCCGATTCTATTTCTGCTAAAATTTACTTTTTATTACTGTTATAACATTTCCGTTGCATCCTCATTATCATCGTCATCATCGTTCTCCTGCTCTTACCCCAATTACTTGGGGTTGACACAATATGAACTCCTCTTGATATATATTGCAAAAGTTATTGGCAATATTTATGACTGGCCGCCTGCCTGACGTCAAACCTCCTTGGAAATATTGTTGACCAAACGGCATCAGATGGAGTTGGCCCAGATCGATATAAAGCTCCTCTTAGTTGTCTTTTACGATATCCGCGAGCAAAGTATCTAAGTGTTGGTAGTGTTCGTAGCTGCTACACAGCGCAGTTCTGTTACATCACTAATACCTATTTAATATTATTTTCTAGTAATAGGTATTATATTATTGCTTGCTGTGTGGTTTTAATTGTGGTAGCGTAACACTGTTAACAGTTCTCTATTTAAAGCCGCGGGCCGGTCCGTCCGCGGTAATACCACTCAGATAGTCACCATAGAGCCCATGAGCGGCAGTAACACTTACCATCAGGTATGCTGCTTGTTTGCCACTATAAGCAATAAAAAAAACATATTGAATCGATCCTAAGTATTGGGATAAGAACAGGACGATGATGATTAGGTAGTATATATATATATATCTATTATTGAATTTATCATTTCATCATTCAGTCTTTCGACGTCCATTGCTTGGCGTGGGCGGACCTTATATAATGCCATATGTCGTGGTAATTCATTGGACTGGTTACAGCCATGATCGCCATGCTTGGCCAGCGGATTAGCGATAGCATTAAGATGTCATACGTTTTTCAGTAAAGCACTGCTGCTCATTTGCCTGATGATCCCTCCTGTGTGACTACATTTGTATTCTTATTCCGTCGCCATATGCATTAATATGTATAAATTTTATATATATTTGTTATAAAAAATATAAATATCTACCTACTTTTATTAGAGTATAACTGCCGCTGGTAACACTCTTTATTTAAATATTGTCTAGCAAGGTTCGTGTTACATGATAAAACTGCCTATTGTATTTACTATAATTCAGTCATTATACCATATCCTGTTTTATTATAATACTTGAGTAGTATTATAGTGCATATTCTAGTCTATTACACACAACCCTAATTCAATAATACTACAATTACTATCGAAAATTATAGTTTTTATTATTCTGTTCCTACTGGAGTTGTCACTTTAAGAAAATACCTGGTGCTTTGTAATACCTAAAGTATAGACATGTCAACATTATCTCAGCTCATATAGATATGTCCCATTGATGGGCCCAAGCTTCTTCCATAATAGAAGGGAAATTGACCTACTATATCACGCTGGTTAGACGTGTTGGTATAGGGTTTAGTTTCGCGTTTTCCTTCTCTTGCATAGATGCTATATGCGTTTAATACCCCTTAGTCGTCTCTTACAATCACCCACAGATAAGATAGGGGGTGGTGAATTGTATTCTTATTCCGTCACCACACGGACAATAATTAACAAATATACATGTAGGTACTTAAAGATACTGTAAAAGGGGAGCGTAGAGCTTTGCTTGTTCATAGTAATATGATAGCTCGTTGATTTCAATATCACTATGCATAGAGTAATTTATATATCTTTCTATACGACAGTTAGTGGGTGAATTATATGCGGGAACAGTGGAGTACACTATGCGTGCTATACAACAGTACGTTTAAGATGCTGTTGGGGCTGACTTCGGTTCTGTAGTGCATCAGACATGTTCGGCGAAGCGGCGAAGATTGTTTCTAAGCAACAACGTGCAAGCGATGCATATCCCTGGTGCGGGCGAGCCACAAGAGCATACTGTGCGCATTCACAGAATATTTTGACTTTCGTGGTAAGTGGTTGTAATTTGCCTTAGATTGCCTTAGATATTATCATCATCTTTCATTCTTTCGCTGTCCACTACTGGCCATATATTTCCCTCATGGAACCTACATAGAGCGGTCTACATGGTTATTGCTAACCTCCACGCTTTGCCGTTTGCCAAGGGTTGGTGACAGCAGTAAAGTGTTATATATTTTTCAGGAGAACGCTGCTGCCCATTCTACGTCTACT
This sequence comes from Lymantria monacha, assembly GCA_905163515.2. Taxonomy (NCBI): domain Eukaryota; kingdom Metazoa; phylum Arthropoda; class Insecta; order Lepidoptera; family Erebidae; genus Lymantria; species Lymantria monacha. Next base: position 16,125,788 of record LR991094.1, on the reverse strand, counting down.
AAGAGCAAATAAAGGGCGACTACAACCGTGTTCGTATCCTTTCGCTACATGACGTTTAACTCGATAGTAGTATGCATTTATTTTTGGAAATATTTTGGATGGCCATATCTTTACAAAAACTTTAGAACAATACTATTTTAGAGCAAATCACTTGCACATGTTGAAGTGGCGTATTAAAAAACAATGGAGCTTTGTCGAACAGGTAAGAGGACTGCCGCAGTTATCATATTTATGACTTGCACGTGTAGGTACCAATGCTGTTTTCTATACTTCATCCGTACTAATACTAGTTAAATACCGTAATTATTGAATGGTATTTTTAAAAGGAGCCAGATGTTGCAATTTTTGTCTATTTTAACATATTGAATACGTAGCTAATTAAAATAAATATCTACCTTATACTTTGTTAAAATATTTTAAGCCTAAAAAATGAGCGAGACAAGTCTGATCAAAAATGTATACGTATTGACTGCATAGATGGCGTAGTGGTTAAGATACCGTGCTAGTGGCGTAGGTTCGACTCCTATGCAGGGCAATACTTTGTACGATCCAGAAAGTGTTGTTCTGAGTCTGGGTGTAATTTGTCTGCGTTAATTGCATGTTTGTAAAGTCCCCCACAATACAAGGTGGTGTTTTATTTTAAAAAAATACATTCTTAATTAAAATAAAACGTTGTCAATTTACCTGTATAATGTATGTACTAACAATATCCGCGGTTAGGCTTAATTTAAATGCTATAATAAAACAATATGATAAAATCTGAAAGTATGAAGGTAAAATTAATGCGGTCGAAATGCGATCTCTGCGGCAAATCTGTGGAGTTAGGCTGACCGACCGCATTCGTAACGACGACGTAAGAGAGCGAGTAGGTATGAAAGAGAGTATTGGTGTAAAGATGCGAAAGGGAATGCTCCGATGGTTCGGACATGTGGAAAGAATGCCGAACGAACGTCTGGTTAAGAAGATATACAATGCGAAAGTGGATGGATGTAGGTACCGAGGGAGACCGAGACTAACCTACCTAGACCAGATCGGTCATGTACTGAAGGAAGGTGGAGTCAAGAGTCTCCGAAACCGGCGAGCGTGTATGAAGAGAATTATGAATGTTGAGGAAGCGAGTGAAGTATGCAGAGATAGAGTTCTCTGGCACTCTGTCCTCTCTGCCTACCCTGCAAGGGATATGGCGTGATGATATGTATGTATGTATAAAATCTGAATTAGATTTCATCAATATACTTTTAAACCCTTCGGTAACAGCAATTTCTTCCTTGGTGAGAGGCACCTTATATCCTTAATTGTATATCTAACAACGTATATGTGAAATTTAAATAGAATCAGGATTTAGGAATAGGATAGATCAGGATTCAGGATAGGATGAGTTTATAATACTAGTTTAGATTCATGAGCAGAATTTTATTTTGCTGTGTAGTAGCGGCGACAAATACTACCAACCCTTACTTCGCTCGTGGATGTCGTAAAAGATGACTAAGAGCTTCATGGGCCTGGGCCAACTCCACCTGATGCTGTCAGGTCAACAATTACAATCTCAAGGAGGGTTGACGTTAGGCAGGCGGCCGGTCATAAGACTATTGCTAGTAATTTTTGCAATATGTACGATGGAGGCACAGTAGGTACATATTGCGTCAACCCCAAGTAATTGGGATAAGAGCAGGAGAATAATGATGATTCATGAGCAGAATTGATTATCATATTGAAGATTATATCTCCCTTTACTTTCTATTTACAACTATTGCTCGCTGTATAAATAAAAACACAGTTAGCTATAAAACTATAAAACAATTTGACAAAATAAGGCAATGCAGCTTTAAGTAGCTTTTCATACTACAAAATAAAATAAAAGTTTAGTAGGCACTAAGTATATAACTATTTTATGGCTGGTGCTATTGTATATTATGAAAAGAAAAACCTATGACTTAATTATTTTAAAGATTAGTATTGTCCAAAGTGTTATTGTCCAAAGTGTCACTGTTAGTTTCGTTTTAAAAGTTGTCTTTCCTTACTTTTAAAGTTGCACATATTCGTATTAACTTACACTATAGTTTTTTGCATAAATACTTACAAATACAAGTGAGATTATTCGATTTATAATTTAAAAGTCCCAAGTATGCATACAAGTGAGTAAACTACTAGCCTAAACACAAGGCTTACTAAAGCAATCTGTACCATATTTTTGCAAGGATGGATGATATCAATCTGAAGCTAAAACTTCAAGAGTAAAAAATGAAGCTAAATCTTCAAGATCTAACTTTAATAGCTTAAGAATAAATTAACCAGATTACATGTAATTATAGTTCATAGATTACGTTCTGGACATTTTGCAACAAAAAAGTTTATACCTCACAAGGAAATCGGCATCACCCAATTGCGTTACATGCGGTGTTGTTGATGATGTTCAACACTTATTGATGGAATGTGTCCAGAACCAAAATAAAAGCGATGAGCTGAAGAAAACATTTTGCCTTGAAACCTCGGATGTTGACATTGTCCAAACTATTTTGGCGGATCCAGCATCCGAGGCTGCAAAGCAATTGTGTGATCTGGCTGTGAATCGCGGCATAATAGCGTATACCTACTTCCTATGTTCATTTATGCATAGTGGAGAAAGATATACAGCCCAGATTTTATATTAATTGCGAATAGATTATTTTTGATTTCCTTCAATGCTTGACGTCGAGGTATGAAAGTAAATAGTGAATCTAGTACTATTTTACATAGATTATGCTATTAGATCGCATTAAACATGTTTTTCTTTAAAGTGGTGACTTTTGAATTCACTTGACTTTTAATTTGACCTATCTGCAAAATGCTGCGCGACAGGCTGAAGAAATCAAATGAATTAGACACTAATTTTATATGTTAGATCTGTTGGTCTTTTCTAGCTTCATAAACTTATCAAATAGCTAAAAAGATAAACAAATTATTATTCTATGAATACAATAGAAAGAAACTAAACAAAGTTAGCGTGCGCGCTTATTTTTTCCATTAAAGAGCCTCAATAACAAAGGGCAATTATTTATATTGGGAGCGACCCTAAGTGGCGTGCAGCGCACCCAATGTTTAATTGACTTATTGAGAATGAGTTTTAAAGCTATCGAATCGTTACCATCGCTTTGCTCATCGCTTGTATTGAGGTGCTAGTATATGGATAGAAAAGAGATAAAACTATGTAATAATATTACTAATATTATAAATATGAAAGTTTCTGAACATGTTTCGATGCGTATTACTCAATCACGCGTTAACTATTGAACAGATTTGGATGAAAATTGGCAGATAGCTAGACCATTTCCTGGATATGTTACAAAGGATATTTATAACTCGGTAATATTTAAAGATATTTTAGTAATAAAATGTTATATTGTGAAAGTCAATATATAGGCGGGTGAATCCACGGGCAGAAGCATACATACATACATATTATCACGCCATATCCTTTACAGGGTAGGCAGAGAGAACAGAGTGCCAGAGAACTATATCCTTGCATACTTCACTCGCTTCCTCAACATTCATAATTCTCTTCACGCTCGCCGGTTTCGGAGACTCTTGACAGAAGCATAGTTTCTTTTATTTTTTTTATTTTTGGGGTGGGTTATGGTCGGCGCACTCCTCGCACCACTCCGTCCGGGGCGACAGAGGGGCGTACGCACGCATACCCGTAACCCACCCGTGAACCTCGCCTTCGTCGTTGGACCGGCCACCGGAGCAGGATCAACTTGTCGTCAGTGGCTGGTCCGACGGAATACCCCTGAGGAGACCCTCTCCTTGAGCGACGGAGGGGGCGGACGACGGTACCTCCTCCCGCGGTCAGCCTCTCGGCGGGTGACGGACTAATTCTCCAGTCCAGTCACTCGCGGCCTCGGCTAGGGCGGCATCAGGCGCAGGTAATCGCGCCTACGCCGCCCCAGTCTCCGGCGGCGGCTCGCGTCACCGAGGAGACGCTCCTCGCGTACGTGCTCCGCCGCCTCCTTCCGCGAGACTACTGCCTCGCAGAAGGCTGCAACCGCGTCCCAGTTCCTGACGCAGCAGTTTCCTGCGCTGCTTTGCCCAAGTAGCACAAGCCTCGAGCGTATGCTGCGCCGTATTCTCGTCGCAATCGCAGTGGTGGCAGGACGGTGTACTCTCCCTCCTGACGACCGTGTGCAGGTATTTGGCGAAGTATCCATGCCCCGTCAAAACCTGCACCAGTCGGAAGGAGAGCATCCCGTGCCGCCGTTTCAACCACTGCATCAGCACCGGCCGGAAGGCCTCCACGGTTCGCACGCCGAACCGAGGTCTTTCCAGCCGGACTGCCCAACGAGCAATGGCGTCTCTGCAGGCGTCAACACGCCAGGCGGTGAGCTCCCTCAATGAGACCACACCGCCCTCCGCTCGCACCCCCGACACCCGCCGATACAAATCGGCGAGCATTTCCGCCTCCAGGTCCCACGGGGGAGTCCCGGCCAACAGGCACGCTGCCTCCGTCGCCACCGTGCACGCGTACGGCCCTGACCGCCTTGGCCCTCTGTGGTCGCCCCAGAAGAGCTCTGAGTTGGACGGTCAGGGCCCACACCAATGCGCCGTACAGGACCATAGACCGGACGACCCCCGCGTACAGCTGTCGGCTAGACATGTGTAAGTAATGCGAGTGATGTATCACACGAAATATTACCCGACCGTGTATTGACCCATTACACATTACGCGGCTAAACATCACATCACATTAAACATGACGCGAACACCCGTGTACTGTTCTGCATTTCTGCAATGTTCGGTTTCTGGCAATTCAATATTTATTTTGAGCTTTATTTTCAAAACGTTAAGGCTTGTATTTCTTGACGCCGCCCGCCGTATATAGGTATAGAGCGCTATCGCATTACGCATCACACATGACATGCAATGACATGTGTGATGTTTGAAGTCATGGTAAAATGTAATATTACTCGGCACGAAATGTAATGCCATGTCACATCACTTCGCGAAGTACTGTTTCGCGCATGTCTACTGTCGGCACGTAGCGCTCGGTCCGTCCACATTCAGCATAAGCCACGAAAGGGCGGACGCCGCGCCGACGAGCCGCGGAGTGAGCCTGCGGAAGTGCTCCCGAAACCACCAATGCCCGTCGAACACCAGGCCCAAATACCTCATATGGGCCTGGATGCTGATGTCAACCGAATTGACGGTGATCGAAACGATGGGAGAGCCCATGCGGGGCCCATGGAACAAGAGGGCCTCCGTCTTGTCTAGGGCCACCCTCAACCCCAGCGCCTCGATCCGCCTGACGATATCCTGAGTGCCGAAAAGTCGCCAGGCTTGCCGCCTCCTGCAGCATCCCACCGCGGGCTGTGACGAGCGTGTCGTCGGCGTAACAGATCACGCCCAGCCTGGGTAGGAGGCTCCCTCTCAACGCCCAGTTGTAGCCGATGTTCCACAGGGTGGGTCCGAGGACCAACCCCTGTGGGAGACAGAAGCATAGTGTGATATAATTAAAGCAAATTAATATTCATCACTCATTAACCTATCAATGACCAGTGTTGGATGTAAAACCTAAACAGAAGTATTATGCCCTATCCCCCATGCTGGAGAAGCGGGTAGACCGTAGCACTTGCATTTATAAATTCCTCCTGTGATTGCTGATCTGGTCCTCACCCGGTTTTTATTCCACGGGAGGTGAGGGTTGGTGAAACATTGCATTCTTAACCCACACAGAGCGCAGGCAGTACCTACGTATTAGATGGACGTAAATATCTTAAATTAAGTAATCAAAAGAGAAAATTAAAAACCTTATAACAATACCTACTTAAAAGGCTTATAAAAATAAACTGTGTCTACATTTTCATTTTTGGATCTATATTACGTAGGATTTATGCATAATTACATACATACATATCATCACGCCATATCCCTTGCAGGGTAGGCAGAGAGAACAGAGTGCCAGAGAACTCTATCTCTGCATACTTCACTCGCTTCCTCAACATTCATAATTCTCTTCATACACGCTCGCCGGTTTCGGAGATTCTTGACACCACCTTCCTTTTCACTCCACCTTTCAATGCATAATTGATATATAAAAAATGTAACCAGACTCAAAAAAACTAAATATAAGTCGAAAACACATTGAAACAGTTGAACCTATAGCTCTAATGTGCATAATTTTAGGAAACTTCTCGTCAATCGTAGACTAAGGACGACTAAAATCGTTTGAGACTAACAACCATGCAGTAGGAGAGACTCACATATGTAAATACATAAAAAAGAAGGAAAGAGGTATAATTATAGGATTTGATTCGGAGTGATATTCGGATATTTATACAGATCTTCTCGCATATTCTAGTTCTTTAGAATATTCCTCTGAATTATAATACTTTTTTTTCTATTGCCAATGGTGTCAAATGATCAAGCAAATGAAAGCAGATCAAAGCAAAGAACAATGCTCTGTCAAATGTTGTTCATTGGTTCAGTACAAATAACTTGGTTCTTAATGAAAAAAAATCCAAATGTATTAAATTTATCACACCTAATGTGAGATTAGTGGAAACCAATGTTCAAATGAATGGTGTGGCCCTAGAAATTGTGGAGTCCACTATTTTCTTAGGTATTACTATTGATGCTAAACTCCATTGGAGCCCTCATATTGAGAAATTATCAAGTAGGCTAAGCTCAGCGGCTTATGCGATAAAAAAAAATCGAATGTTAACCGATATTGAAGTGGCTAGAATTGTTTATTTCGCTTACTTCCACAGTCGTATGTCTTATGGCATACTACTTTGGGGATGCTCTGCAGATTTCAATAATATCTTTGTTCTCCAAAAACGGGCTGTCCACGCGATTTATAATTTAGGCCCAAGAGCATCACTGCGCGAAAAATTTAGGGAAATAAACATTCTAACTGTTGTATCACAATTTATATTCGAAAACATATATGTAAAAAAAAATATTGATAAATTTGATAAGTATAGTGACATTCATCACGTGAATACTAGGAATAAAGATAATTTAGTTATACATCATACTCGCCTATAAAAAATTAGTAGGTCTTTCATGGGGCAATGTAAACGCTTTTACAATAAACTACCTAAAGATATGCGAGATATGCCCATAAATAAGTTTAAAAAGGCTATCAAAAATAGACTTTGCAAAAAAGGATATTACAACATTTCGGATTATCTAAATGATAATACAGAATGGTTATGAGTTGCTCCTCTCTCAGCAATTGCTTTATATCATTTTAACTTTTACGTTGTTTTAGTGCTGATCCTCAGTGTCGTCTGAAATCTGTATATTTATCATTGTCACAAATTGTACAGTGTAGCGTGTTTTGCCTAACGATTTATTTATTTATTGATTTGATTGAGCTATCTGATGGTAATTTATAGATCTTGGTGTGGTCATGCTCATTAAAAAGGTCTCTGCCTGCGGTAGCTACGTGAGCGGGTCTCTCCCTTCCCTCGAATGTGGTTGAGGGGCGTGATGGCTGCTTGAGTAGTTAACTCGTGATCGAGTGGCGCTTGTGGAATCTGGTCCAACCATTTCTGTTCTTTTTTGTTTTGTTCTTTTTTGTTTCTTTTGTTAATGTTGTATTTAACTTTTAAAAAATAAATCTTTACTCGAAGAGCATCTCACTGGAGCTAATAGGTACTAAACATGTATCCAATAATATTAAGAAAACATGTAAATTAAAAAAAAATTACGAGCCCGCTGAGTTTCTTGCCGGATCTTCTCAGTTTGTGGCGGCTTTCCGATCCGGTGGTAGATTAATTTAAAAAAATATGTAATATTGACAATATGTAAGTGCCTTTTTAGGGCTTATACATAATAAATTATTTGATTTGATTTGATTTGATCAAGCAGCACACCTGATGGTAAGTACCATTTACTCTTACACATTGAAATTTACACTATTAAGGTTAAGATTATCAAGCTTGATTTATTTTATATATTAGTAGCTTATCCCAGACAAAATAAATTATTAAGACTACCTACAGCTAGATTTATTTCTGTATTGTTGCCAGACTAAACTGTCGTCGCTCAACACCCACGGTAAAACACAGTAACAAAATACACACCACCGATTCAATCAACGACAAAATGGTTTTTATATTCTATCTATTACGTATTACGCATATATCTATTACATGTTTATTACCTACTTCATATCAATTTTAATCAATGGCTTGACCAGTTTTCGGGAAAGTACTCATACCAGGCCATAAATAACTTTTGTATGCTTTACTACCTTTTTTAACAGGTTATAGTGGGGCGACATCATACGCAATTTATCTGGGGCGATATGGGGTTCCATAACTGAACCTATTATTAACTTTTACCTTATTACTTTTTATTATCTTATTATCCGTGTGGTGACGGAGTGAGAATACAATTCACCACTCCCTATCAGGACCGGCTTTACCTATAGTGCAGAGGGTGCGGTGCACCCGGGCGCCGGGTGTTAGGGGGCGCCACATCGGGTGCCTAACCATCTAGTGGGTGCGTTATTTGACAGGTTTGGGTAGGTTGCTTTGTCGCCATGCTCACTGTTACTTCATAATGCGATCGCGTTTACCTGATTTTGTGTCAAAAACTTTCAATCTATTCCATTTTTTTCACGAATTTTGATACAAGAGGGCGCCGGGTAATTGATTGCACCCAGGCGCTGCATGTGCTAGAGCCGCTCCTGCCCCCTATCGTACCAGTGGGTGATCGTAAAAGACGACTAAGGGATATAAAACACATATTACATCTATGCAAGAGAAGGAAAACTCGAAACAAAACCCTATACCCAACACGTCTGACTAGCGCGGTATAGTTTAGGTTAATCTCCCTCTCATTACAGAGGAGGCCTAGCCCAACAGTGGGACATATATGGGCTGTGATGATGATGATTACCTTTCTATTAAATAGACCACGGGAACCAATTATTGGTCTTCGGTTTGCTTAAGTAGGACCTACCTAGGACCGTATTGCTATTCAGCTAACTATCACATTAACAAAATTTATCAACTTAGAACAGCATTTAGATGTAAAAAATAGTATCTATTATATTTTACGTTTACTATATTAAAGAGGTAAGGTACGAGGGCCAGATTTGTGAGGGTTGTAGGGCAGGTGCTGCAGCCCTCTGTTACACGGATCACTAGACAAAGTTTTGCTCAAACACATTGTGATCTCCCACCTAAAATATAATAAAAGTTCCCTACTTTAAACTGTAAATTTGTAACCAATAATAAATTACGCTTCACAGATTTTTGCGGTACTTTAAGATGCTGTCAAGTTATCTAGTGCTCATATACTAGATCTAAGCACACACTGGAGCGGAGCGGTTTATATGACTTAGTACCTACACAGATTTTCGCTTAGAAGTGACAACTTACTAAGCTTGAAGCCTAAGGCAACAGATACTAAATGACTTAAGTGATGAAAGAAACCACAGAGGCTCGGAATATCCGTCTGATCGTGAAGTAACAAGGATAGGGATGTTAAAGCTCTTTTGCCCAAAAACTTATATGGAAATATAAAGAATCAGTGATAAACAAAGTATAAAAAATCTAGCTGTTAACAGGACACGGTTGTTTCTGAATACCTGTATCGGTTCACATTTACAAAGAATCATGTATTTGTCCAAGGGACGCAAACGACTAGCATTATATACATATATACAAACAGGAGAAACAGTAAGTTTAAAAAAATTCAAAATCCAGTCAAGTGCGAGTTGGACTCATGATTATCGACCTCTTTTTTTAAATTAAGACAACACCCGGCACTAAGGAAATATTGCTATCCTTGTTATGCGGGAGATTTTACGAACATATAAGTAACGGCAATTACACCGAGACTCAATTTGTGGATCGCACAAAGTATTATTCTTTGAGAATCAAACCCATAGCACTGTCATGGAAGAACAATATCTTAACCACTACGCCATCTGTGCAAACACTTCGGTACTACTTTTCGGTATTAAATTATTTCCGACATAGGAATTACTTAAATGTCGAATGTTTGTTTTGTTTGCTTTTTTTCTTACAATAATTAAATTATTGTTACACTGATAATATTTTAAGTAAACTAAGTGCACTTTTAATCAGTTTTAGTTAGTGTTTTTCTTATTTACCTGAGTTTTAGTATATATATGATTTTCATTTTATGTTATTAACATTATAAATACAAATTTAAATCTTTAAGATTTTACTTGTACTTGTATTACCTACCTACAAGTGAAATCTTAAAGATTTAAATTCTCTTGCTTCAGTCATGATTCATGCTGTGATTCAACATTAACAGGCATTTCACTACTTTTGATTAGATTGCAAAAAGGGAAAAAAATGCAATATTATCCATATCTTTATACTTTTCTGACTTAAAAATTTAATTAGAAGAGTTCTTTGCTGCGAATTCCCTTAACATTCCCTTAGCTGATTTTCATATCATCCATCCATCAGCCCGTAAACGTCCACTGTTGGACATAGGCCTCCCCACGAGAATGCCATTCAACACGGTCCCGCGCCACCTACATCCAGCGGTTTCCTGCGACCTTGATAATGTCGTCAGTCCACCTAGTGGTGGGTCGTCTTTTTCATATCTTCCACAAGAAATTTACAAAAAGAGAAGAACCAAAAATTGTATATAAGTTGCATTCTTAACCTACTATCACACAAATAAGAAGAGTTCTTATTATAAAAGCATACTTTTATAATAATTGTCTTAACTGCTTGGATATAATAACACTTTCAAAAATTTATTCGTTGAAGAAGAATCAAGCTTAATTATTTCAAAGAGCAAGAAATATATTGAACAGATGTTTTGATTTATTTAATAATATGACTGCGTTAAAATCATGAAATTATAACTATGCTATCCCCGGGCAATATTAATAGGTAAAAAAGCATTGTAGCCAGGTGTAAAAATAAACTGCGTGGGGTGCTAATGTATCATTGTCAAAATCTACGTTAGTATTGTTGTGTTAATACGGATTATTTAGTATTTTTATATTCTAAAGCTATGATGATTATGGTGATAAGACCAAACACTGCCAACATTTGGACGTCAACTCCAAATTTTAACTGGAGGTTCGAATTCATGAATGTTTGATTTAGTGTTGGACTGATATTTTCACTTATTTTCCTGTGTTTACGAAGGCACTTAATGTCGTGCGCAGTTGTATATATCAGATCGCAGTCATTATAGTAAAAATACTCTTCTCGTTAACCTAACTGCCATTTTAATTCAACCATAATACAACACGAATAAATAAGACTAGAATGAAGACGATGCAACATAATTTTCTGCAAAAATTCTACAATTTCAGGCTCTCTAGTGTTCTAATTTCATTTTGACTAAAGTTCCACAGTATATTTTCTCTGGGATGAGTGAATAAATGTTATGAAAACATATTATAAGTTATTTCATATAAGATAGTTGGCATAAAATTTTAGGGTATAAAATACTTTCATATTAGAAAAGCAAAATAAGAAATATTTTCTGTACAAAGTTCTGTATTGGATTTCCATACAAAAGAAATATCTTCGTAAATTAGTCATTACATATAAAAAGACGATCGTATTTGCATTCGTTAATGATAAAATAATGGGGGTTTGAGAAATACACGATGGAAATGTAATTTGTTTAAAAGTAGAATATTGTATTGAGGAGTCGCGCCGTTCGTACCACGCGGCGCCGACACCATGAAAAAAAAATACGTTGTGACCAAAGTAACCCGGCCGCTATTACAGCGACTTGTACTAGCGACAAGTTACACGACAACTTTTACTTAATGACTTGACTTTATGAACTGAGAAATGTGGCTAGCAAAATGTAAGTTCAAGGGTATTAAAGTTCGTATAATATAGTAATAAACATAAATCATGAAGAAGCTTCTAACCGCATTCGTGACCTAGATTAGTTGAAGGAAAGAAACAAACGACATCCAGCAAAAAGTCAGTCAGCACCTATGATACTTAACAGTGAATTTATGGCCACAAGAACTCCTTTATCCAAGTTTGTAGCGCTAGTGAATAGAGCAGGTAAGGTTTCACGAATATTTCGTTATGGCAATCTGGTTAGGCGTGCTGAGCCTAAATGGGTAGAAGCACGCTAACCTGCGAAGAGGGTTTCCAAACCAATTAAGGGCTCCACGAAGGTATGGGAGAGCTCGCAGCTGGTGGATTACGAGCTCGATGGTACTCAGTGCACCGATTCATCGCCGACGGGACTATAAGTGTGCGACACGCGAACTGTAACCATTCGACCGTAACATTTAACTACTAGTACACGTAACTTGCATATTTTTTAGTTTATTTTTTTAATTTCTGAACTCCTTTGTTGGAAATTGAAGTTGGAAAGTTGAATACAAATCATGCTATTCCAGCCATCCATTATCCTATCAGGGTTAGGCATCTCCATTAAGATAAAATAATTACATTATCTCCACACGCAGTATATCGAAGTTGCTTTTATATATTTCCCAGAAGTGTTGTGAGCCCACTCTTCTGATATTACCTTAGCCAGTTTTGCATCTGCCAATAGAAACAAAGAGGTCACGATACATCATCGTATTCTTAAGCAATCAACACTCGTGGTATGCTATTACTCGCTCATAATAAGACGTAAATACAAATAGGATGCAACGTAGAGGGTCTACGCCACTAGGCGTGCTATTTATTTCTCGCTATTTATCCAAATAACACAGCAAACTGTCAACAATAAAAAACATCTTGATTGATCATAATTTATGTCTAAAATTTCTATAAAAAATGTTCACGGAGATCTGCGAAATAACAGACAATATGAGGTGTCAAACATTTTGATCTCTGATGATCTTAATCTCGGCGGTCAAATGCTCAGCCTTACATGTCCACGGCAATATAAAAACCATATGTTGTCAAATATGACAAAAAAAGGAAACCTTTTATTAACTGTTTACGTCTGCCGAATCTTTATAGTTCATAACCATTATTGGATATTTACGTTAGTGATTTTTCTAGTTTAACCAGTCTTTTAGACCATACTAATTTTTATAGCTCAAATGTCATTAAAAAGAAAATAAAATATATCTTTAAATCATCGATCACTAATAATACTACTGATCGATGCTTTAAATACATAAAATGCTTAATACTTCGGACATATTATAAAAACAAGATCTACCCGTTTGTAAACTACCTTGTTTCGGCATAAAAAGAAAACGTTATATTTTTCAATACCCCGGACAACTTATATGAAAATTTTCATGTATTAATTGAGACATTAAAGCATGAAAGTGTACCAAACTAACTCAAATTGTCATATATAATATTAATAGGATATCATTGAACATATTAGCAGAAAATAATGGTGATTTTGGTCTTCTTTATTAACCGTAAGTAAAATTAGTCTTAGAAAGCAAATAACACACATTTGTAATAAGAGATATAAAGTTACTATCAAAGTTATGAATACAAACCGCGTTAATTTCAAAACATTCAGTAAAATTCATTCAAACATTATTCTACAACATTGTGACGGGAATGCCACGCAATAATAATACAGTGTTCCTATTTAAGATCATCAGATTCTAATGAGTTCGCCTACGCTACGCGTAGTTAAAATGTTTAAAGTGAAAACTCCTTTAGGCGCACTATGCACGTTATTTTATGTATATTGAATGAGCCATCACGCTCGACTTGCATAGCCGACACGCTCGGCTTACATAGCCGACACGCTCGTTGGAGTAAAATCAGTGGACTAAGGCACTAAGGAAGCATTTTTAGAGTACGATACAAATGACGATTAGCGAGATCAAAATTTACCAGAGTAATTACCTCATACACAATTATATATATGTACTAGCTTTTGCCCGCGACTTCGTCCACGCAGAAGTCATCTCTGACAGAGTTAAATAGAAAAAGCAATGCAAGGTGTTGAAGGTTTGTCGCTAGGACGATAATCAACAGCGTCAGAAACTGGGATGCGGTCGCCGCCTTCTGCGAGTTAGTTGTCTAACGGAATTAGGCAATAGGGTGGGTCCGAGAGAAATAAACTCTAGGTTGACACGCTCTATCGTCGGTGCTTTGGGCGGCGCAAGCGTAAGTATCTGTATTGAGGTTCACTGCATGAGGGCTTCGACTCGAGATGATACCCGGTTGCGGTGGCCCGCCTGCACAACGTAGATGTACGTGTACGGCACGCGTCTGTCTATTTACCATAGCCGGTCACTAAAGAAAAAGGTGGTTCAAAAATCTATTCATTCTACAAATTATATTGCCATTAATATACTATTTACGGTATGACCATGGGATAAAAATATAATTATCGCCACCCTTTATTTGACTGTTTTGTTTCACCAGCAGAGTTGCAATCTCGTTAGATATGATTTATTATTTGAGTTATAGAGTGAACATTTTTGAAGCTAAACTTAATCTGTATCTTAAACCATTAGGCAAGAACATAGTGCCGCCCATTTTGTGTATCGTGTGAGCTCTCACGCCGGCACTGGTCGCCACAAAGGCACTGGTGCGGGGTTGATGGAGAGGGGAGAGAAACACGTGTTTATTTATTTTTACCGAAGAATATTTGTACGTAATTTGAAAAGAATCGATAAAGAAATTTTCTCCCCATACACACTTTACTGCTTTGTTACACCCCCTTAGAGGCGGAATTCATAAAATCCTTTCATATCGAATCTCTATGTCATAAATAAAAACGTGCTTCAAAATTTAATGTTTCTAGCTTTAATAGTTTCGGCTTGGCGGTAATCAGTCGATCAACCCGTTTCACAGGACTAATTCACACAACCAGAGGGTGAAAATTGACAAATGCCGGATATTACCCTAGAATATTTGATTCGACTCATAATTTCAAAAGAATCAATAAAGATTTTTTTCTCCCCATACAAACTTTGCCACTCTGCTCCATCCCCTTAGGGGTATAATTTCGTAAAATCCTTCCTTAGTAAATCTCTACGTCATATAAAAAAACCACTATAAAAATTTCAAGTTGCCAGCTTCAATAATATCGGCTTGGCGCTAATGACTTAATGAGTCGTCCAACCCGCTTTGCAGGCCTAATTTACACCCTCAGAGGGTGAAAATCAACAAATACTGAAACACGTGTTTATTTATTTTTACTGAAGATAATGTGTACATAATTTGAAAAGAATCGATGAAGATATTTTTCTACGACCATTTTTTAAATTGACATAACTTTTTTATTTATAAACTAATTGACATGAAATAAAGCCTAAATGTTAAGTGAAGCTTGCCACCACCTATATTAGCGAAAACCGCGTCTAAATCGGATAAGCCGTTTCTGAGATTAGCGTGCACAAACACACAGACAAACAGATAAACAGACAAAAATTTTAAAAATCGTTTTGGGTTCTATTAGTGTTGATAAAGGTCCCAGTAAGATTTTTTCTCATATATCTTCCATATACATGTACAGCGATCCGTTACATTTTTATATATGTATAGATATTGTAAATGTTACTACTTTATGAATTTAGAACAAAAAAACATTGTTGTATTTATTATTATTAACCTTACCTTTACGAAGTTTATCCGTGTGGTGACGGAGTAAGAATACAATTCACCACCCCATATCTCACCCGTGGGTGATCGTAAGAGACGACTAAGGGATAAAACGCATATAAATTTTATGCAAGAGGATGAAACTCGAAGCAAAACCCTATACCAACACATGTGACCAGCGCGATATAGTAGGTTAATTTCCCTCCCATTACGGAGGAGGCCCGAGCCCAACAGTGGTGCAAATATGGGCTGTGTTGATCATGATGAAGTTTTCACTTCTGTCGTGGTCACTGCGACACAGCGATTTTTGTTTTTTTTTATTATAGCAGATGAAATGAGATGATGAGAGATGAAACAAGCAGTTTATCAATAAAGCTTGAAACATATAATAACAAATATCTAATAAATTTATATAGCCACCTAAACATAATGTATCATATTAGATATATTATTTCCATTTTATCAGATTTAGACATATTATTTCCCAAAAGTATTTTATCATTATGAAATATTTCTCATAATACATCAATTTTAATGTTTATCAAAGTATTGTTATTGCGAATAATTTTCTCCTCTAATAATATTTTCATTCTAAAATCAGTTGAAGCTCTTGCGTGTATCAACCTTTATGACTGTATTTTTATTAAGTGTATAGACATACCGTGGTTAGGCTACAGTTATATACGTAATAAACCTTACATACGTATGGTGCAGAGTACCTATTAGTACGGCTATTCTGGCAATACTATAAATTTTTTTTTTTTTTTAAATGCTAAAGTGGAAGGATGTAGGTACCGGGGGAGACCAAGACTAACCTACCGCGACCAGATTGGTCACATACTGAAGGAAGGTGGAGTCAAGAGTCTTCGAAACCGGCGAGCGTATATGAAGAGAATTATGAATGTTGAGGAGGCGAGTGAAGTATGCAAGGATAGAGTTCTCTGGCACTCTGTTCTCTCCGCCTACCCTGCAAGGGATATGGCGTGATGATGTGTATGTATGTACGAGTATGTATGTAAATAAATTTTAGTATCCTGCTCTTCCCCTTGTATGTTAATTCTTCTATTTGTTGTCGACGCAATATATAATTATGTATTCCTCTTCCATCGCAGATAATGCAAAAATTAATGAGAATAATTTCATGACCGGCCATCCGTGTTTAAATTTAGTCCCGTGTTTAAATTGCCTAATTTTCAAAGGAATTGAAAATTGGATGGATTATTAAATATAAAAAGTCTACATTAGACTATGTTGTAGAAGACAAACTATTTTTTTAGAGTAGCTACGGATACAATACGTTTTTACAGCAGTTAACCTAATCAAAATAAAAACGCAATTAAACATTATTTTTTTTTACTTATATTTTTTTTAGTACCTATGCTTGAACTGGCGTTAAATAGAAGTTCATTACATTTTTGGATTAAGAGACCCTGTATGTCAGTGAACATACATAGTTTCACATTAATCTAACTGTAAAAGCTTACCGCTATTAATAAAATCGGTAGTAAAGTACCTATTAGCACAATTATATGTAGTATTATTTATGTAGTATTAGCTAGTTGCAAATTTATCCTAACATAACAATCATGGTAAAAGTCCAGCAACAGTTTACATTTCAGCATTAGTTACCTTATATTTGAAACTTACTAGAAGTGACAGACCTGTGGATCTTTGAGGAATAATTGTCATCATTCCAATTTTATCTCGATTAAATAATTCAAACTTTTCTCAAACAGGATTGGTCCGTTCTCGGTATCGCCTCGACAACGGACCAATCCTACCTGTGCTTAGTTCGAATTCGATTATTTATCTCGATTTCATGATCTATTCGTATGACGAGAACTGCCCCTGAGCAGAAATGAGAAGGGTTACGAACTCCTGCCACTAATACCTACAATTTGTCGCTTCTGCATTGTGTTACTAACTGTTACTTTACTAAATAAATTCTTACAGCAAACGCAGAATGAATCGAATTGTCATGCCTACTTTATATTGTTATTTATCATTATATCAATTATTAGTATTTTACAAATAAATCTTAATAATCACTAGATAGAATGATGTTACTCCACTCACGCATAAGAATTATATCTGTAATCCTCTTCTATCTGAGGTTGACGGACTTGGTATCCAAGATCAGCACCGTAATCAGGTGGTATGATAGACCAGTTATTGTCATAGTTATAGTAGTCGCCATAACCCATGTCGCCATCACCCATCATTCTCATTATACACTATATTTACAGTTCTTACAAATCCAGTTCTTACTTTGCAATAACACTAATTAAACAAATCCATTAATCAAAAAGCTCACTGTGTACTCTGTTTATATTTCAATAGTTTTATCAGTTCTTATATCTCGCAAATGAATATAAAATTGTTTAATAAATAAGGATTAGTGTAGGCGCGAATAACCGCGCAGGGACTATGACCGATCGTATCGACTGATCGATGCCTCACCAGTTCTTATCAATAGAATTATATCGTTATCATATCTAACAGCTTTCCCTCGCGATATGGGACTTTTATAATAGGTATGCGACAGCTCACATCGATGCCAATACCGTAGGTAGAGACAGATAGATTAAACAGATACTGGGACTACACATTATCTGTGTCATATGTTACGTGAGGCCGAAACGTGCTATGGCTGACGTTATGAAATCCTGGAATGACAGGTGACGAAATAAGACTCGTTATCGTAAATATGAAAAATATACCATCAACTATAATGATAAAGATTTGTCTGTTTGTTAAAGTAAAATATGACGTATCTCATTTCGAATAATGCTCAAACTCATATTGGCATTAATTCACAGTTTTAGGTATATAGTTTATACTGATAGTGTATAAAAACATTTTATTATGCTCCTGTTATAATTATAAAAGCAGAAAAATCAATACACGATCATATATGTTACTAGTTTAATGATTTGCAAGTTCAAGTAGCTACGAAAAGCACAAGAGCTATAAATTAATTACAATTGTTCTATTATATTTGTAAATAATCTTTCAAAAATGTGTTTATGTACCTCTGGTGGGACTCGAACCCACAATCCTCGGCTTAGGAGGCCGATGCCTTATCCATTGGGCCACAGAGGCGCGCGACGTTGGCACTCTACTAACCGCACCCGTTCTGCGGTGCGCTCGACGAATATTGCGTCATGACGCGTCATCGGTTGTTCTCAGACATAACATTCATTATATTACATCACCTTACTTACATAAATTAATAGGTATAAATTTGTTAGAAGCTTAACTATCGTCTTGCTACTTAAATCAGACGTTCCTAAGCTTATACATTTAAGTTTTACCTAGCAATAGCCGTGATTAATATAATAACGTTATTGTTTTTCTTATGAATGAATAATTGCACTAATTTAACTTAATACATTCAAGATCATAGATTACTATTACTTTATTGTTTATGATTTAATACAATTTATTTTAACAATACCTACTTATCCACATTTTACTTACGCACCTACCTACTTACTTCTCGTGACGTAGGCACGTGGTTTGTTAAAAACTGGTTCATGATATAATATGTTAATTATCTTAACACCTTCTGGCCAGTATGAAAAATATTTTGTTGAACATACTCAATAAATGTGTTTATGTATGAGTAAGCAAAGAAATCATTTATACCAACTACCTGCATAGGTATATATTAATGCCTAAGTATTTGATTATTAAAGACAATTTGTATGTTGTATGTCTTATTACCTAGTAAAATTAGGTAGGTATATCTTAAGATTAAAAAGATAGTGTAGATAGATATACTTTTTAAGTGAAAGACAGGTAATAGTGTCCAGTTTAAAAAAATATGCAGGTTCGATAAGCAACAGGAGTATCGCCTATTAAGGAAACCAATAAACCGCCAATCCGTTGTTGCTTCCTAGAAAAGTGACCCACTCCCGACTGTGGTTGGTCTAATAAACTGATGCTATATTTGGAATAATATTATTATTAAGAGTCTATTAAGACTGACATCTTTGCAGTGAAGACCAGAATAAAAGTAATATGTCATCAGAATTAGAGATCGATTAACATACTAAGAAATTTAGACAATATACATATATTGATTTCCTCAATAGGCCAAGCGCCGGGTCTTTTTTTTTTGCAACGTACGGGACCTGGTATTTTTTTTTGGGAATATGTTCAAGGTCGTCCCCTGAATGTAAATCCAAGTTGGCGCGGCGGGGGAGGGTTCACTTCAGCCGCCATCTTGGAAAACACGTTTTATTGAATATCTCGCGAACTGCGCATCGTACGACAAAAATTGCAGAGACCATTATTGTAGATAATAATATTTGCCATCTTTTTTATTTGAAACTTTTTTTTGTATAACGCATAGGTTTTTAATTATAGCGAATCAAACTTTTTACAATATGGTTTTTACTAAATATTTATTTAATGGTCAATGATAAATTAAAAATAATGGTGACTGAATTGTAGAGCATGGAATTACCTATAAATTTTATAAAAAACTTTTTCTCGTAGCATTTATAGTCTAAGAGCTGCAGCTTAGTAAAACTTGCACCTCGTACATTATCAGTGGCAATATTGCTCGCTGTATACGAAAACCATTTCATAACGCATAAAATGGCATAAAGTGTTCAAAAAAATGTCAATACAGCTGTGCAGCAAATCAATTAAAATTATAAATAATGTGGAGAACAACTAATAATTTGTCGATCTTTATTGTTACTTAAAACGGTATCATCATAAAAGATTGTCTATGTAGCAAAAAACAATAGTACATCCCGCTACATCGTAAGAATTGTAATAGTTATTATTTTTATTATTATGTATCTCCAATTGTTATCGAAATCACAAAAATGAAAAGAATTTTACGAATGTTACTTCGAAAAAACGGAAAAAACATTTGTTTACACAAACAAAAAGTGGCGCATTATTTTACGGTCTTAAAGTTCTTAAAGTCTTATTTTTTTCGATGTCGAGGGAAGACACTCATCGTCTTGTGGATCTATCTCTTCTGCCTCCGCCATATCCGAAGGAGACGAATCAAAGGTTAGGTCTTCGGTTGGGATGGCATCTAATATGTCTGGCACGTTGTCGCATGTTTGGCCGCTGCAATTGGAGCAAATAATCGAACATTTGAGAACAGCTTTTCGGCATCCGCAGGCAGCTCCGCAATTTTTGGTGCATTTGAACGATATTATTTGCAACAAACTCGACGGTGCAGGAGCCATAGCAGTTCGAATTGGTTCAAGCCCTTGTGCAGTTCGCTTCCAACCCCATTTTTCAGCGTTGTGATAAAATCCAAGCCAAGTTTGAACCTGGTGGTACACTCTGAAAGAATGGTAGCGTGTCGTATCTTGTGTTGGAGATAGAAGTGATAAATTCAACCTTGTCTTACTCGCCAATTTTCCGAAGCATTTGTAGCGAAGCGAGTTAATAGAGACTTCCGATTTTGAAAAACGGTTGGGATTTATACCTGAATACTGTTGGAATGTTAAGAGGGAGAAATTCCGAACGACCCGAAATATATACTACAACTTATAGGGACATAATTGAATATACAGCATTATAATCTCATTTACAGCGTTATAGCTCTTAAACTATAAATGCTACGAGAAAAAGTTTCTTATAGAATTTATAGGTAATTTCATGTTCTACAATTCAGTTACCATTATTTTTAATTTATCATTGACCATTAAATAAATATTTAGTAAAAACCATATTGTAAAAAGTTTGATTCGCTATAATTAAAAACCTATGTGTTATACAAAAAAAAGTTTCAAATAAAAAAGATGGCAAATATTATTATCTTCAATAATGGTCTCTGCAATTTTTGTCGTACGATGCGCAGTTCGCGAGATATTCAATAAAACGTGTTTTCCAAGATGGCGGCTGAAGTGAAACCTCCCCCGCCGCGCCAACTTGGATTTACATTCAGGGGACGACCTTGAACATATTCCCAAAAAAAAATAGCAGGTCCCGTACGTTGCATTACAAACCTACTTTTTTTGCTACGGCGCTTGGAGTACAAGGCGTCCTCTGTCAATCCAATTTATACCTAACCATTGTAGCAATGCAGTAGTAATGGCAGTATATAGAAGATATAGAATTTTTTTTTGCCCGTATTTAGAAGAACTGAATTGGAGGATAATCTTCGAGCAGGAAGCAACTAGGGGAAGGGGGGCATGATGGGGTAGCTAAGGGAAATAATAAAAATACAGTATAATCAGTATGTTTATTACTCTCATTAATTTATAGGACGCTATGTCATTAATCTAACTATGATTTGGTACAGTCTTTGGAGAATCAACATATCACATTTTTCAATAATTAATAATTAATAAGAATATTATGAAAAACCATCTTGCCCCATACTATGGGGTATGATGGGGTAATGAAATTGGGCCATGATGAGGAAGGCTAGTCGTTCTCACAAAACAAACAGATGTGTATTTCCTCCAGATCTTCATCGTCCACGCCAGTACAAGCGTTGTGAGCCCAACGCCCACCGAGCTGGCAGCCTACCCAAGGTTCTGACGATGTCAAAAAGTTGTTGTTTGCATCATTACAATATAAGCAAATGGCATCTTCATCATTGTTTTTTTGTTTTTTTGGCTGAGTGTATGGCCTTTTGTTTGTTTTTAGTATTCTTTTTAAGGCGAGGATCATTTGGTTTGGATGTTTTCCTCGGCTTTTTCAAATTTTCTAGCTCATTTTTATAAGGAGTTGAGGTTATTATGGCTGTTTTTCCTCGGCGGTATTCTTTCCTTTTTTTAGTTCGTTGAACAGAAGGAATGGGCAAAATATCACTTGGGGATGCATTGTCGAAGTTGGACGTCAGATTCCGGCACGCCGCATGAATGGAAGGTTCAGGATAATAAGAACATCTAGGTTCAGGTTCTAGGACGGTTGTTTTATCCACTCTTGGTGTGACATGTTCGTAACATTCGGTGATTAAGTTTGTTCTAGGTGGAGTGGAAGATGTCGTTATAGCTTTAGGTTCTATTGCAAGAGTTTCAGTATGAGAAGTTGTCTTGACTTGTTGAAGATACAGTTGTGACTGTTGTTGTTGAAGACAGACATGGCACTGACTCAGATTGAAGACCTTCGGCTTCTGATACCCTTTGATGTTCTACATTTGATGATTCTGCAATATTTTGTATGTTTGTAGTTTCAGCAGAAATAAAATCAGCATCAGTAAAATTATTTTGATTATAGGGCCATATACCATATTTTCTAAATGAATTAATAGCGGTGGACATTGTAGCCGCCTGAATGTATCTATGCATTACCAAATATTTCACTTATCTGGAATACAGTTACCACACGTCCAGGATGTGATCTCAACCAACCTGTAACACCATGATCGTAATAAGTGCTGAGTGGCTTCATAAATGCTACGTCTGCAGGCTGCATTTTGTGTGTGCAGTGAGGAGGAAAGCAAAGTATAATTACTCCATTTTCACGAGCTAGATCAATCACTTCCAAATTTTGAGTATGATTCACATGACCATCTACAAGCAGCAATACATGGTTAGTAGGAGTAGCTTCGGAAAATTTGATGAAATTTTTAAACCAAATCAAAAATATTTCTGATGTTATCCAGCCTCGAGGATTGCAAACTGCTGTAGTACCTGGTGGAGCATGATCTAAAAGTTCTGGTTTCATTCGTTGCCTCGGAAAAATCATCAGTGGGGGCATGTAGGTTCCAGCAGCGTTAAAACATATTTCTACTGTGATAGTCTGTCCTTGTTCAGCTGATGATAAAGAACCCACTTGTTTTCGTCCTTTCAAAGCTAATATTTTGCTCTTGGTTTTAGAGACTACGGAAAATATAATAGGCTTATTCGAGGTGGTCTCCATTGCCTGCAATACAGTCCTTTAAAGGACTGTATTGCAGGCAATGGAGACCACCTCGAATAAGCCTATTATATTTTAAATTGTTTTATATTTACGTATTAATATAACACACTTTAAAAGTAATAAATAATGTTATTTGCAATAGATTTTTTTTCTTTGTAGCGGTATTTATTGCAAGACTATGTATAATTAAGCGAAGTAACTTACTTCTTTCGCTTTATTCGCACCAGTTACAGAAGAGATATCACAGAACATTCGCGTCGCATATTAGCTTCATCTATGTATTCTTTTATTGCTTGTGGCAAACGAGTCCGCAGCACACCTGATGGTAAGTGTTACTGCCGCCCTACACTGGAGTAATGGAACTTTGCCATACCAGGAGAACAGCTAGGCCACTGTCTACCAACGAGAACCCCATACCCACCTAGAAAGTTGGGCTACCGGCTCTTTCGCTCACCGAAAGAAGCGCAACAGCACATTACCACGGCTTTAACCTTGATATTCTGCGAGTGTGGTACTACCCCAGACGGACCGGTCCATACAACTATGTAGACAGAAAAATGACAACAGTGTGGACCTACAGCTTTAAAGGTACCCTTTAAGATACCCTTCTTCATCCATAGCTTTTTCATGTGAGAACCACCGAAATATCTCCTTCAACGGCGATCACTATCTTCGACTATATGTTTAATATTAGTATTTAATCTGCTTTCACGTCTTTTTCTACAATATTCAACATTAGCTATCATATGCACTCAAAATTGGCACTGCCTCTACATATAGGTCAAACTATTTGAAAATTTCTCTACTGGTAACAAAGCGTAAAGTGCCTTATTCACGTTGATGCCAAGTTTGACTTGCCTTTCAAAGTCATCATTTTTATCAGCTTTTATAACTAAACCACTAAGATATATAAATTCTCACCGTACCTTATCTTACTATTTATAAAAACATTCTATATTATCATCACATATTTTTCAAAGACCATTAATATATTATAGCATATATTTATCAAATTACGAAATATGTATATCATGACAATATTTGCTTGGTATCCAGGTATCCATCTCTATTAATATTAGTAATAAAACAATTTGGGTTTTGTTCTTCAAAGGTTAAAAAAAAGGAAGCATACTTATGCATATAAATTTTATTTTTAACTTGCTAACACTGAGCTAATATACAGATACAATTAATACATTATAATATATTACAAATATCACACATCTGCACATATATCGTTAACACCTAATACGTTTTTTTTTTTGGTCATTTTTAAGGAAATGGTTATATGAATAAATATGATTAAACACTTAAAACACGTTTTTTTTGTGAAACATCTATTAACGCTACGTATAATTAATTGTTCACGCCATCGTACCATGTATGTATATTATTTAACGTGGGACATATGCGTTTTTTATACTACCAAAACAGTTTATGTAGGTTATCGAAGTTCTATATACCGCCACGTCCCGGGAGACTCAAGTGGTAGTGTGGACCGATATGGAAGATTATAGAGCCTCACACTGTCCTTTCATCGTTCCTGACACTGTGTGATATGTGACCAGACCATAACTTGATATAAAAAGGCAATTGAAATCGTATGGTATTCATTCAGTAAAAAAAGAATTTTCGTATTAGAGGACCTATCTAAGTGGCAAACGATGTTTTGGTTCCAGTGCCGAATTAACCCAGCGCGGGGCCTGTAGCAAATTCTGTCAAGGGGCCCTTGATTTGCTTTGGGTAAGGTAATTAAAGGTTAGTAGGTACCTAAACTGTTACAAATGAACTTTTCTAAATTTAATATGGGCAAATTTAGAGCTAACACTTTCAATATAGACTATTTTAAGCAAATCATGCTCTATATTCATCAAAGTGAAATAAAAAATATTTTTACACTCCTACTTAAATTGAATTTTTTTTGCGGTTGGAGTGCGGGGCCTCCCAATTCGCGGGGCACGTAGCATTTGCTACTCTTGCTACGTGGCTAATCCGGCACTGTTTGGTTCTATTTTAATAAACTTCAGGTTCACGACAAAGAGAGCCTTAAATATGGTGGTGCCTGTAGTAGCCAAACACAGCGGAGATTAGGATTAGCGCAGATATTATCTAACAATGAGTCTGGATCATAATCAACGCAAAAAGAGACGACAATAGAAACTTGCACCAGGCTCATGGGAGGCTAGTGATAAGCTAATGATACTGGCCACGGACTGCACAAAATCGTAGGCAGCACTGCCCATACCATCTCTTCAAATGAAAGTTAATCTTACAAATTTATTTTACACAAGAAGTAATGACCATACGAATATTTTCAATCCGTAGTATTTGGGCGTTGATTGGAAAGAATGCTTAACAAACGTTTGCAATTTGACATCAGGCGCTGGTTAACCTACAGAGGTGACTGCAATACAATCGGCAATCATGGGATTAGAATAATGCGAAGAATCAGACATTTATAACTTAGGGGGAGATCAATATAGACTAACGCGCAGAGTGCTTGAGTTCTATACATCCACGCCGCGCACAGTTAAGAGTACGCGCACACTAGTTCATGATAAACAAGTAGTAAATACCATTTTTATTATAGATAAATACACAATATTAAGGGTTAAATAATACACAATTTTTATAAAACATATAAGATGACTTTTTTATCTATACGAATATACTTGTTTATGTTAAACATAAGTATTTAGTTATTCAGATTATTAACCATTTACTAAGCTTCCAAATATAATAATATATTATTCCTATAAATATATGTGATATTTAGTTCACTACCATTCAGTACAGTACAATTAGAACTGACTTCATTGTAACAAGTATGTAACTAGATTATTTGATTTTCTAGATAAACAATAATTTTAAATTACTGAAATTTAGCATTTAACGTGCTTGTTTATTAATAAAAACTTGATTACGAGCGGCAAATGATATTTTTTCGCTCGTAATTTAGTTTTTATAAACAATAATTTTATTTTAATAGAAGATTTTAATAAACATAATTTTATAATAATAACTTAAATCCTGGAGATTGATTTAAATTTTTCTATATTATTAAAGTTATAAATAAAACATTTTTACTCCCTTCATCTTTTTGAAAATAGACCCGTAATGCTGCACTAATAACAGATCACACGCAAAAAATAATAAGCTCTAAGTTTTGTTAGATTTTTAATACAATTCACAGCCGATTCATAAAAAAAAATATAGTTATAGTTTCGTCCACAATTATTGAATTATTGGGGTGCTAATATATTGTACAGAGATCAAACTATGAAGTTTTAAGATAAGCAATACGAGACCTATTATACTGTGTTAGTATCATATCTACGATGGTTTTCCCGCGTTTTCACATACATTTTCTTTTATCCATCCAATAAATAACCTGCTAACTCCATCGTATTTTGTAGAATATGTTGTTGTTGCCGATCTTAGTTTTATATTCATTAAGCTACATATAGCTATAACCTTACTCGATATAGCTATATGCTATCGAAATGAATATCTCTTTAAAAATCACATAGTAGTTTCTGTAGTAAGCACAATCAAACAAACTTTCATCTTAACAATACAGGGGAATTGATACCATACATGTTGTCATCCTTTGTAAGGAGATCAACGATTTGGCTGCAGTCAAATCATTATAATGGACCCAACATCTTATTTATACTAATGAAATAATATATACTGTTTTTACTTAATTAAGTTGGTTACGCAACAAAATTTGATTACATTTGCTGCACTATAATTGTAGCGTTCATTATTGTTTAAGAATGAATGAAATAATATTGAATTAAGCACAATTTTACTTAATTTCATTAAAGACTACAGTTTTTAACTACGATGAATGAGTGATCAACCATGGGTGTGTGACATTATAAATGATAGTATATATGGGTGTACAACATTATGATAATGATAGTGAAATGCAAACATAATTTCGTTTATTCGCCGTAACTACCATTTCTACGACAGTTATGAATTAAAATACATAAAACTAATCAAGCAATGTCATCTACATCGAAGCTTTGTCTCTAAATATCTTCTGGGAAAAAAAGGTCGTTTACCATAGACAGTTTAAATTTAATCCAAAATTTACACATTACGCATAATGATTATTATAATTATTTAGATTACGCTTCAGCTAAAAATTTACTTCCATATGAACTTATTAAACCCAGTCTTTAACGTTATTTCAATAGGAAAATAAGCAAAGCTCACCACAGAAATTTTTTGAAGGTAATGCTGTTAGAATGTTTGAATTAGAGAACTAATCACGTTCTTAAAAGTTACAATTTGTAAATTTTACGTGAAATGATATATCTTTGGGTGCTTAAAAAGATCGTTTGATTTTCTTTCTGTATATATTCTTGACACTATATCGCTAGCAGTAATTGACTATTTACATTTCATTTTATAAATAACGCATCCACCACGCAATTATAAGGGTTGAGGGCCTCGAGGGACCTAGAAATAATCAAATTATAAGGGTTGAGGGCCTGGAGGGACCTAGAAATAATCAAAATATAAGACTGAATCCCAGCCTGGCTAACGAAAGTATGCTGCAATAGAAACTCGCACCGGACGCATAAAAGTCTAGTTACGGTACTACATCTGTGGTGGTCTTTATTCCCAAAATATATTAATTAAATGTTTAACAAATAATGATTAAATACAGGTTACTAAAAATAAAAATAATTTACAATAGATACATAAATTTACAATTGTGTACTGACTTTGGACATTTTACTGCACTGATTGTGTATTACTTGTCAAGCTTACAGGAATAATGTACTATGTCGCCATTAGGGTATCGAATTACGGCGCTTTGATTGCCGAAACGCTTTTTACAAACGGGGCAAACGTCGAATTTATCTATAACTATGCTCTTTCCTTCATGAAAGTGTTTCAGCTCTAGCACCTGCAACAAATTGAATTATGATTTAACAAATTTGAATCTTGATGAAAAATAAATATGTATACATATCATATGTATTGTACGGAAAAGGGGGCGTTCAAGTATTACGTAACGCAATTTTTGAAGATTTTTGATCCTCCCTCCCCCACATGTAACGCGCCGTAACGTATGTCTGTACCCCCTCTTCCCCTCCCTGAACGTTACGTAACACCCAAGTGACCGTTTTTAAACGTGTTTGGAAATTTTAATTCCCTAATTTTTTATTTAATAAAAAAACAATGCTACGTAACGCGTTTTTTGAAAAGGCTATGTAACGCATTGTAACATTTGACAAGACCCAAAATTGCGTTACGTAATACTTGAACGGCCCCAAAGTACTGGTAACAAATATCTGTAGATCGTACGCATATTTTCTCTAAATGACTCAGTAGTATTTAGTATGAACGAACTGATTACGTGTCATTTCCTTTTTTTTCTGCTTATGATAGCAGACGAGCAACCAGCATATCTGATGGTAAGTGTTATTGCCGCTCATGGATCTTTGCAAAACTGGGGTACCTACACTCAAGCCGCTACCTGCCGACCAAAATCCACCTAGAAAGTTGGGTAAACGGCTCTCGCTCACCGAACATAGCGCAACCACACATTGCCACTGCTCAGACGTCGATTTTCTGTGAGAGTGTGATTCTACCTCCGACGGTACAGTCCGCTGCCGTAGACAAAAAACTGTCAACACTGTGGCCCTATCACTAGTAGACCTCACCTGAATGCAATCAAATAAACCGCTAATAACTGACTGGTTTCCTATAACACTGAAACTAGCCTACATTATCCATACGAGTTAGCATACAATTTTATTTGAAGTTTTCACTTAGAGTGAAGTCATAGTACTCTTTAGTTCCCCATTCTACATTAATAGAGCTCCGTAAACCTAACTGTAAGTATCGGATATCCGAAATAAACAATATATCCGAAACCATAACCGAAACCGCTATAAAAGTTTCGAATCATTTCGGATAGGGCCATTATTTGTATGAGACACACAGGTTTTCTTTCAATGAAATTATACTGACAGCTTAAACGTAAGTTTTTACTTTGATTGATACAGTAGAAGCCGAATATAGCGACCTTTAAAGGACCGGCGATACTATGTCGTACTAACCGGATGACGTACAAAATGGCAGGATTATTTCATAAGTACATACCTAACTTACGAATACATATGTACACGTGTATTATAATTGAGAAAGTTTGTTTTTCGTATTTAGGTAAATAGAACATTTTCTAGGAATCACATGTGCATTTATTTTAATGGTTCTTAAACATTTCAAATGTTTTTTTTTTTTGTGTATCTTAGTTGTTAGCCTCAGATGGCTATGACAACTTTACCCGGACTGTGGGTGAGCGCTAAGGGCTCTCAACCCGTTAAAAAACATTTGAAATTACAAACATAGGTATATAATGTACTGCAATACAAAGAGATAAAAAAAAACACGTACTACACGAAAAACTCTGTTTACTAACTAACGTAGAAAATCTGTTATTTGTGTTTGTTTTGGACAAACTTTTGTTTTCGCGCGCCAATAAGGAACGGTGAAGCGCGCGGGACGAGATGAAGTTGGGGCGCCGAAGTATTGTTGCGTAGGTTGTATAAACAAAATATTGCGTGTCGTTGTAACCGGACGTATTATGATAATAAATCGTCGCTATAAGCAGTTGGTCGTTTAAACCGAAGTTGCACTAAATGGTTATTTTTCTCAGTACCTAACTATGAAACCTAACTAGAGTAAACATTATCGTTGTTAAAATCGGTTGGTCGTTATAAGCGAAGTCGTTATATATGAATTCTACTGTAATATGAATCACCATACTGAGCATTTTCAAAAAAAGTGTAATATCAGTAACAGAAAATATCTAAAATTATTGGATGATCCGAAATAATTTCATATCTGTAATGGTACTCGAAACCAGCATAATGATATTCTAATATCCGTCTCCAGATCTGGAACTTCATACCCACAACATTACTTCATATCCATCTCTTATCACATTCGCAAGAAAGAAAAAGATGACTAGAAAAAGTCTAGCAGGATAAATAAGTAGCAGACAAAAACAAGATCAATTCATCAGAGGCAGTTTTCATATGCTTATCCAGCTAGACTCTTTTATTCATTAAAAATAACCTAAATGGAACATTATTAATCTACACCAAATTGACTAAAGGACGACTTTGGTCTAAACTTAAATTATGTGGAACTGCAAGGTGCTATATGGGGGACAGAAAATATACATTCCTCACAGATGTCAAAGTACTAGATTAAAAGCGCAATACGAGCTAAATTGACCTACTATACTATGCTATTCAGACTGGTATTCAAATTACCCAAATTTAGCATTTAACATGCATGATTATTTATAAAAACTTGATTACGAGCGAAAAATGGTTATCACACATGGGATAATAATTTTTCGCTCGTAATCAAGTTTTTACAGACTGGTGTTAATTTTTATTTCGAGTTAACCATTTCTTGCATTATTATCTGTGTGTTATTAGTAGTTAGTTGTCTTTTATTACATCCACGGGCTAGAGAGGTGGTTATAAACTGTACCTATACTTATTACACGGGAAGAAATTAATTAACATCGTTTTATTGCGCACTGGTATTCTCGTATTTATAATGATATTATGGCTAAAAAACTATAACAAACAACGTGCCACAAATGCGATACCCTGACATTAATGATAAGCGTTTTCGATAAGCAGGTTATATATAAATAATGTTTAAATATTTTACAAACTTATAATGCTCTTAATGGTTTTGATGATATCCTAATTAATGCCAATGTTAGCTTTTTGTTAATTATCATATCACGCTATGAACTCAACTGGTCATGACTAAATTTTACATGCACGCCCTGGTGTATAGAAAAGTAGGATGGAACCCTAAGTTAACTCTAAGCTAACCATGCATATTTTTTATCTTTTTATCATCTAATTATAGTAAAATTGGACTTTAAAGCAAAGAAAATCTTATTCACCGTACATCAAATAAAAAAAGATATAAGAAATTAAAAGTAAAAAGATTTTTAATATATACTCTTTTATTTAAATACGCTAAAAAGAAAAAAATAAACTTTTACTTTAATTTAAAACATTTGCTGATAGCAATTATTCGTCGTCGTTTTTATTCAACGTCATTACACTATGTATATGTTTCACTTTCACTTCATTATTCAACGCCATTACACAATTTATATAAAAGTTTAGCAAAATATTCAATATAGACTGCATCACCCGTAAACGTATATATTGTCGTATCTTATAGATTGCTTATGTATGATCACCGAAATCGAGAAATTAATTCCGGCTCCGGTCAGACCAGAACATAGCTGGAGTTCCATTTTACCTACTACATCTTTCTTTTTCTTCCATTTAAAGAGCGTTCTTTACCTTGCCTCATCTACTTAATAATCATCGAAGCTCATATGTGTCCCACTGTTGGGCTCGGGCCTCCTCCGTAATGGGAAGAAAATTGACCTACTATACCACGCTGGTCAGACGTGTTAGTATAAAGTTTTGTTGCAAGTTTTCCTTCTTTTGCCTAGATGTTATATGCGTTTTTACATCCCTTAGTCGTCTCTTACGATCACCCACGGGCAAGATAGGGGGTGGTGAATTGTATTCTTACTCGGTCACCACACGGAAATCTTAATGATTTTCTGCTCAAAATCTTTCTTCATCAATAACTGATATTCTGCCAAAGAATATTATCTGACCATTGCCACTTAGCTTGGTAGCTTTTAATATTACTGCTGCAGTTCTATGAATCTTTGTAGCTCAAATTTTCTTTTATTTTCATTTCTAGTTTAAAAAAACAGCACTCCATCTAGTACACTACGCGATTTACTGAGATAGTTTTCACTGCTTATAACAAAGAAGACGACGGTATTTTGCCGTTCTGGTCCAGTAATAATCCAAATATTTAATACCCGTGTGGCGAAGAGATACAGATACAATTTGTCACCATCCCTTGCTGTTTAGTGGCAGTGACAAAAACCGGTTAAAGGATCAACAGAACGATGGAAAGCCCTTTACAATTTGACAATACACTTTACTATTAAATATTATTTAGTAGTAGAACCACCCTGTTGACAGTTCTCTATCTACAGCCGCGGACCGGTCTATCCGGGGTAGTACCACACTCTTGCAGAAGACCGACGTCTGAGTAATGGCAACGTGTTATTGCGCTTCGTTCAGTGAGCGAGAGAGCCGGCAGCCCAACTGGGTGGGTTTGGGGTTTGTATTGGTAGGCAGCGGCCTAGCTATATCCTTGGCATAGCAAAGGTCCATGGGCGGCAGTGACAATTACCATCAGGTGTGCTACTTGCTCGTTTGCCACCATAAGCGATAAATAAAAAAGACTTGATAACACCATCTCCCTCCCATCATCACCAACCCATCTGGTCGTCAACAAATTGATCCATCAGATAAACTAGTCTTATAATTGGTAGAGAACGCCTAAACCATCATAATTATATACATGAAATAAAAACAAGAAATTTTATTTTATTACCAACCTGTGTGTGTTCAGCGTATAGCAATCCTTTAAGAATCTGCATACGTCTCTTTAAAGTGAGCTGACCATCTAAAGCGCTCTCCAAGAAATGTTTCAAACGAATTAAAGGCACAGAATCTGGTAACACTGACAAAGCCTGAAATATAAAATTATTTGTAAAAATATTAAGTGGAAATTACCTTTTGCAAGGCTTTATTCAAACATGGAGTAAACACCGTATGCTGATAATGCCCCTTGCACAGAAAGAAATCCTACCAATATTATAAATGGGAAAGTGTGTGAAGATGTTTATATGTTTGTTTAAATCACGCATAGAACAGATTTACTTTTCTTTCCGTGTGGTGACGGAGTAAGAATACAATTCACCACCCCATATCTTACCCGTGGGTGATCGCACGAGACGACTAAGGGATATAAAACGCATATAACATCTATGCGAGAGAAGAAAAACTCGAAACAAAACCCTATACCAACACATCTGATCAGCGTGGTATAGCAGGTTAATTAATTACCCTTCAATTATGGAGGAGGCCCGAGCCCAACAGTGGGACATATATAAGCTGAGATGATGATGATAGAACAGATTTGGATGAATTAAATTCCTGGATTAACACATAAGATACTTTTTATCCCAGTAATGTGTTCTTTGGGTTATCTCAATTCAACTTCGGAAAAGTTACTTTTTACGAGGGCAGAA
The DNA here is from genome assembly GCA_905163515.2 of Lymantria monacha. Lineage (NCBI taxonomy): Eukaryota > Metazoa > Arthropoda > Insecta > Lepidoptera > Erebidae > Lymantria > Lymantria monacha. The sequence continues at coordinate 16,092,245 of LR991094.1, read as the reverse complement.
TCTACTCTCTAACTAAATCTTATACCAACCCGTCTGGTCAACATGGTATAGTAGACTTATTATTATTATTTTCATTACAAAAGAAATTCACGGCCAATAATTACAACGTATAATGCTCAAAATATTTCATTTATTGCCTTACACTAAAATCTATGCATTCGCACGTTATTATCTACTAAATATATAAATGTCACCAACCACAAATGATTCTTGTTTTTCTTCAGAAAATCGATCGAATTTATCAAAATAAATCAGATATTCATACGTAATGTTCAATGCTATAGATACAATTATTTTCTAATGTACAATTTAATGGTTAAAACGAAACGATTAAAAAACCAAATATCTTACAATACATATGAAATGTTAATTAATATGATATCAAACATCATCATTCTCCTACTCTAATGCTAGGGCCGCACCTGCGTGTATCGTTCCGAAGTAATGTATGGCGAAGCTTCGTACGTTTACTAACTAGAAAGTTATCGTGATAATATTACCGACTTTGGTATTTTAGACGGTGCAATAATTAAAGATGGTCGAAATCATTTCGATGCGTTTAACTATGAATGACAAGTTACTTTACTTTTACAGTTATAATATGCTAATAATTACATTAAATTTTTTTTAGATTTCATCATGGGTTCAGCTTCATAATGGTGTAAAAATTGCAACACCATTTCATCGCTCCATTCTAGAGATGCGAAAAGCGGCTCACTGAAAAGAAAAGAGAGATATAGCTCTTTTGATCAAAAGAGCTATATCACTCTTTTAGCTCTTTAGTTCATTTAGCTCATATATATCCTGAGTTCATTTAGCTCATCAAAAGACCTCGCTCTCTTATTGAGTTAGCTCATTTCATTTCAACTCGTTCACGGCTCTAACTCTTTTGAATATTTTAAACTCTGAACTACGCGATCATTAAGCGATAAACTTGATATGCATGAGCATGTAAATTTTGATTGGTGATCGCAGGATGAGATATAAATTATGTTTATATAAAAAAAAATTAAAGGTCTGTTTGTAATTTGAATGGTTAAAAACAGCTTTTCACTAAATACATATGGGCTGACAGAATCGACTGCATCCAGTGACAGCTTGCACTGATAACTATTATTATTATTGAATATTGTTTTTCAAAGATGAATATTATTTTTTTAAATATAACTTTTATTTTTCAAACATTTTTTCTTTGTTGAACATATAACTTGTACGTTTAGTGCTCGCAATAGTCACAATGCATATCGGAACATGCTCAATACTTTTACTGTTCGGCGGTAATCAGCATATATCAAGCACTTTCAGTCGTCGACTGCTCGCATGACATGACGACTCGAGTAGAAGAGCCGATTGAGCCGTTGAACTATTAACTGAGCTACTGAGCTAATGTGAGCTAGATTGAAATCAAAGAGCTAGTTCATTTGTATCTCTCATTCAGGAGCTACCCAAGTCTACTCTATTCCATATTTATTGATTAACTGGAGACCCTCGAACGCGTCTAAACACATCGAAAATTTCCGCCGAAATGAACAACGCTAGTGTGACCACAGAGCGCGATATATTAGCGCGCTAAAACCCTTTGACTTATCGCCAACCAAGCAATAACGCACCCGAATGTTCGCGACGATAGCCGATAATGACCGGTCACATCTATGTGTATCGTCTCATTGCACGAAGCTTCGTGACGATACACGTAGGTAGCATTATCCCAATCACTTGGGATCGATACAATATGTACTCTTCTTTCATAGTACATATTGTAAAAGTTATTGGCAATAATTTTATGACCGGCCACCTGCCTGACGTTAACCCTCCTTGGGTAATAATAATATTGTTGACCAAGCGGCATCAAATGAAGTTGGCCGAGATCGTTATAAAGCTCATAGTCGTCTTTTACGACATCCACGAGCAAAGTAAGGGTTGGTAGTATTCGTAGCCGCTACCACACGGCTTTAGTATGATAGCAAACAATGCACTAAAAATATGTTACTTATTGTATGCTATTTAGCATATCATCATCTCATTATCTCGGCTAATATACGTGACATAGCTAGACTTGAGCCTCCTTTACCGCGCTGGTCAGACGGCTTGGTAAAGATTTATTTCGAGTTTTGCACATTATTATATGCACATTATTTATATGCATATTATATCCCTTAGTCGTATTTTACGGCACCAGGGGGCAAGATAGAGGATTAATATTATTCTAACTCTATCACTACACGGACATATCATATTATATCAAATATACATGGTATATAAAAGATTAGGAAAACTTACTTTTAAAGGAGATATTTTATCGGCATGCTTCTCGAGAATATTCAATGCAGTTTCTAAATCTGCCACGGCTGTCTTGGGATGTCGGGCTACGTTAGCTAAAGGCCCCTTCAGGGAACCCTGTCCAGGATTCATAAGTATTCGCATTAGAATTACGTAAACATCTTGATTCAAATCACTTGGTGTTTTACATACATTCTCACAATAAAGTAAAGCCCTTTCAACATCACCTGAAAAATAACATATTATCTAATATACTGCACTAAAAAGTAAATCAAAGTAACGCTGTAACATATAATTAACGAACACACATTACAACATGACTCTACGACAACAACTGGTATAGGACATTAAAATCTTCAGGATCTATGTCCGAAATTTGACATTATTTTTTTTTTCTTTTAACATTGCTTTCATACTTTTTAAGAAAAGATATGCCAGACGCCCGGTGAACCGTCAACACACAAAACTCAGTGATGTTCCAGCTCTAATCTTAAGGTGACAGTTACGCTCCGTGCATTCAATCTATCACGACCATCTGGGCGTATGTATGTGTATATCTAGGCGGGTATTTCTAGTATTAGTTCTAGCATTCCTTCAAAGAGAGGCAAATGCATCACGTCTCTCGTATATCCAGCCGAATATCTGGTGACGGTGAGGTAATAACCTAATACACTAATTCTCACTATTCAAAAATCATTCTCTTTTTAAGAAATATAATACACCCCTATAATCATTTATATTAATCTTAAAAAAGGAATAATAATAATAACCTTGTTAATTCTTAACCTTCTAACAAAATATAATCCATATATCAAAAACTTACCTAAAATTAATACATAAATAGCAAGTGCCTGTTCGTGCCTCCCAAGTTTGCCTAAAATAATAGCCCGTTCTTCAAACAAACTGTCTGTTGGGAAATGTAATAAGACTCTCTCAGGAGTGTAATGAGTAGATTTTTCTAGAAACGTTATCAATTTCGACTTCGTATAATGTAACTCTTCTTCAGTTATGTCAGCCTTTTTGACTGTTATTTTATCTCTATACCTATTTATTAAGGCGTCGTGAAATAGTGAATTCGTATCGTTCCACGTATGTATTACGTGCTCTAAGTATGATATCACTAATGATTCGTGTTCTCGAAGTAGAAAGTCTAGAATTTTTGGGCGGGGCAATTTTTCTACTGTTTCTATATCTTCGGTAAATATTTTCAATCCCTCTTCTGGATGCTCTTTAAGTATCCAATCTGAGAAATTGAATATTAGATCTATGTGTTCAGCACCTGTAATATATATATAATAGCTTTATTTTAAGATCGCTTCATTAATATAGTAGCATAAACAACCAACTAGCCTATCGTAAAGTACCAGGTTCGAAATTATCCAACATTGGGAATAAATTTACCTGTAATAATTTAATACCAATACGCAGAAGTGAGCAATTAATTACCAACTGGAAAGTAGAGACAAAAGAGACAAGAGAGGTTAAAGGTACTAATTTATACAGACACTGCAAAGTTTATCTATTATCTTTGTATGAGTTATTGCACGCCTCATAAGCGAAGCGTTGAGGTCTTGCTCTACTCTCGATATATGAAAATCAACGACTTTTCAAACCTAAAAATGGTTGTATTTTTCTCACATTGAACTTATAGGGTAATATTATCATACACATGTCAAGAAAAAACATTCGTTTAAACGTATTTGATATTTTTAAATAGCCATTATTTTGTTTAAAGTAAGAAAAGAGTTGTTTAAAAAAATATTCGAGGACGTCTGGATTAAAGATTTTGGATCTGGCACGATCACGACCGTAAAAATGAATGTAACAAAATATTTCTTGTTTTGAAAGCTTCATAATCGCAACGCGCTGTTTCCTTCCGAAAATGGCTTGGTAATTTTTAGGGTTTCGTACCACGAAAGGAAAAACGGAACCCTTATAGGATCACTTTGTTGTCCGTCTGTCCGTCTGTCCATCCGTCCGTCTATCTGTCTGTTTGTCAAGACCCTTTTTCTCAGGAACGCGTGGAGGTATCAAGCTGAAATTTATATCAAATACTCAGGTCTACTGTCCCTTGGAGCTGTGAAAAAAAATCAAACTTCTAAGCTAACGCAATCAAAAGATACAGCTGTTTATGTCGCAAATTTCTGCAAATTTTCGACACTCGCAAGGGAATCAAAACCTACAGGGTACTTCCCGTGAACTCAGAATCTTGAAATTTGCTACGAAGCAACGCCTTATAGCACAGATAAAGGAAAAATTGTGAAAACTGTAAATTTTTGATTACATCATATATAAAAAATATTTTTAATAACTACTAACTACTTGCAAGGGAATCAAAACCTAAAGGCTACTTCCAGTCGACCTAGAATCTTGAAATTTGGCATGAGCAATGTTTTATAGCACATATAAAGAAAAATTCAGAAAACATTAAATTTTTAGTTACACACTTTAAGCTACTGCATAGCTTTTATCGCAGGCTTTGAGCGCGGCGACCGAATCAAGAAATTCCGTAACGAAAATAAAACATAGATTGTATGGTTGAAAAGCAGCAGTTAATTTTGCACTGACTATACGCAGGCATCGTGACCGAGTGATCTAAGGCGCTGGTTTAAGGCATCGTAGGCGTGGGTTCGAATCTCACCGCCGTCAAACTCTATTTGAAATTTATTTTTGCAAAATTTATTTATAGTAATTTAATAATATTATAAATAAAACAGTTTAAAAACGTGTACTTTAAATGTTTTAATAAATTAGTAGTTTTAATAAATTAGTAGTTTTAATAAATAGGTGTAACTTGAATTAATATAAAAAAAATACTGCATAAATATTTTTTTTAGTTTTACGGAACCCTTCGTGCACGAGTACAACTCGCACTTGACCGATTTTTTGTTGTTTAATTGCAATTTATAAAAACTAAACTGCTTAGTCATTAGTGTATGTATACCTTATGAAAATTGGGTTCATTTACATTTTTTGTTCGTCCATTTGGACAGGCAAAGGAAACAAATCCCATACAGCCTATTGTAAACGAACAGCTATGTTTAGCACTACGTCGAGAATGGCATGATATTTCAAAAGTATTTTCTTTTCTTTCATTTTTATTTATGGCATTGACTAGTAGTAGTAAATGATAAATAATATAACAATTATGAAGCGTGCACTTTTGGATTTTCCAAATTATTTGTGATTATTATTTATAGAAAAGCAAGAACATTATTCGAACTTGAACTAAATTCTGGTTCATAACGTTATATAGGTTGAATGTGTTGTCGCAAAATAGTCAAAATGGCATCAGAAGTCATACCTTACCTTACGTCCAAACGTTGCGTGAAACCCTTCTATTTGTGGTAGAAAATATTCATATGAAAAATAGTATAGGTCTATGTTAGACGAAAAAAGTAGATATTTCTTTTACAAAAGTAGATTTTTTCATAAAATGTGGCAACCTAAATGTTGACAATTATATACGTCTATATACTCTAGTCGTATTTTTATCTGCATTTTATTAATATTTGCACCTACAATATTGTGATTCATAACTACTTACCCAATTGTTGTAAATACTTCTTAGTGTCTCGGTAACCTTCTAAACTAGAATCCGGTTGTTTTGACTGTTCCTTAAGTAACTGCAGAGCCTTTTTGTGTAGTCCCTTAGTATGATACAGAATTATTAACTCGCTATATTTTCCATGGTGTAGGAGGGTTTTTTCAGCTTCTTCTAAGCGACAATGGTTTGACCGCAGCACAGATGCAACAAATGCATCATTTATCTAGACAAAATTACAAAGAATTCTATGAGATCTACTGATTAATAAAGATTAACCGATGGGCTTACCTCTAACATCGATTTACGAATTTCATGAATAATATCAATAGCCCATTTCAATCGTTTAATAATTTTATCGTGGTTATGTGGTGGTGTTGCTTTAATTACTTGGGGGCGTCGTAAAAGGCGACCAAGTGCTTTAGATCAACCTGGGAAAATTCTATCTGAACCTGCTTGTTCTGGTCAGTTGCATTCCCAAAGAGTTGATGTCAGACAGGCGGCCGATCATAAAACTATTACCAAAATATTACTATATATTACTTTACATATTGCGTCGACCCAACTACTTGGAATAAAAGCAGAATGATGATGACTTAAATCGTTATTTCGTTTTAGAGCGGATTTGTATTTTGTTTTAAAGTGTTACATTTAAATTAAGATATTCGGTGCCATCTTGTAGATACAGGACAGTAAACAATTCAATCTGATTTGATCTACTATAAAATTAATTATATTGAATAAATTAAAATGAAAATAGTATAAACCATAAGTAGATTAGCCAAACTTAGCAAAATAACTTATTTTATATTTTTTACAGGCAATTTACTTATTTAAACTCTTTATCTACTACTATATACAATGCGAAAGTGGAAGGATGTAGGTACCGAGGGAGACCGAGACTAACCTACCTAGACCACATCGGTCATGTACTGAAGGAAGGTGGAGTCAAGAGTCTCCGAAACCGGCGAGCGTGTATGAAGAGAATTATGAATGTTGAGGAAGCGAGTGAAGTATGCAGAGATAGAGTTCTCTGGCACTCTGTTCTCTCTGCCTACCCTGGAAGGGATATGGCGTGATGATATGTATGTATGTATGTATCTACTACAGTATAAAAGTGGTAAGAATATCAATTTGGCTATTGTTTACTAAATATCATGTAATGGGTTCGCAAATGCGTCTAACTAAAAATGTACATCTATAAATAGAAATGTAGTACACATATATATATATATATATATATATATATATATATATATATATATATATATTTTAAAGATACCTACTTTCTTAGTGCAGGCACTAAGAAAACAATCCTTGTATTGCGGGGGACTTTACAAACATGCAATTAACGCAGACAAATTACACCCAGACACAGAACAACACTTTGTGGATCGCACAAAGTGTTGTCCTGCGTAGGAATCGAACCTGGCACGGAAAGTCGGTATCTTAACCACTACGCCATCTGTGCAGTCATATAAATAGATAAACGTAATTTATGCCTATGATAATAATTAAAATGCGTTAAGTAAATTTAACGGTAACTTCTACGAAGAGATATGTTTAAATGATTTGATCACGAAATTACATTACCTGCAAATAGCATTTCAGTAAAGTTGTATCTATCAATTCTAATTGCTGCGAAAGATTTCTTTGACTACCGGCAGCTTCACTTTGACTGTTGCTTGCTTTGTCCGAATTCTTTAAAATTTCCGCTCTCAATTTCACCAAGTATTCTATTAAAGCTTTTAGAGCATTCTCCAAATCTTTTCCTTTTAATTTTTTCACTTCGCTCTTTTCATTATTTGGTTTATTGTCGAGTTCAGGGAAAAGTTTAATAACATCAGCTGGATCGGTGTTCAATTTGCTGAATTCGTTCATAGATTGTGAGTATTTCTTTGTATCAAATAACTCTAAAGCAAATAATACTTGTATGGAATGCAATCTCTGCTTCTTTTCTTCTGGTGTACATTCGGACATACTCTGTTGTACAAAGAAAAATGGTATTCATTAAAAATAAAAAATAAAATGTTTTATAGGATGTTGTGAACCAGTCACCGCTTCTGCAAGTTATTTAATACCAATGTTTAATTTTATATTTATTTTAAATTGTATAAAACTTTTAATTTCACTAGCACAGGCGTTATTAGTTACCAAGGAACTATTCTAACTGATTTATGTATGTAGGTCTCCGTCTCATATAATTCATTAAATCACTGTTTGTGTCTATCTTTTTGTTTGATTACTTCTAAAGTAATGATTTCGCTTCACTTTAATTAAACTAATACAAAAACTTTCGAATCCCATGTGTGACAATCATTTATCGCTCGCAATCAAGTTTTTATCAATAGAATCAAGTATGTTAAATGCTAAATTTCAGTAATTTAAGCTAGCTAATAACTCGCAGTGACATAATTTATGAAGATACAATAGAAATATTTTATAATGCGAAACAATTGAATTATTTATTTAATATTTTCTTGATAAAATGTCTGTTTGCAATCAAATCTTGAAATTTAAAGACCTACATCCCAGTTGCCGATGGTACTAATTTTTTTTCAAAGCATCAGGATTTTCTTTAGTTGCTAGGAATATCGGATTGGAATGGAATATGTGTAAACTTTAACTACTTACCGCCAATAATAACTGCATTGTAGATTTGCGATCACGGGCTTTTATTGTAAAAGGCATTTTGAATTGGTACAATAAGGAGGCGGAGTAGCAATAACAATAATTCTAGGCTATCCTGCAGGAATATTACAGGCAAACAAGCTGCTCACTTGGAAAAGGCAGTGTGGGTTACACTGCAAAGCTTTAATTCACCGTCGTGTAGGGAAAATATACATGTCGCAAACCCCCATTTGAATAAGAACAGGTTAAAGTTTTTTAAGGAATTTCGTTATTATCCGTGTGTTGCGAGTAGGAATACAATAGTTTCTGCTGGATACAAGAAGTTGACATTAAATTTTAAAACAAATCTTTTTTTTTGCATTGGACTATGGACGTGGTCACGCCCCGCCAAATCGGTCCGGGGCGACGGAAGAGGCGGCGCGCAACCCCATATACCCACCCTGCAAACACCTCTCTTCGCCGTGCGAGCGGGCCACCGGTACCCGATCTTTGTCATCGGTGGCCCGCCCGGCGGTTTACCCTCGCGGGTTCCTCTCATTTCGACGCCCCGACAGCTTTCGCCTTCGGGGCGTCGTCCTCACGCGGTGGCCTCACGTCGGGTGACCGGACTATTCCCCGGTCCGATCACCCGAAGCCTCAGTTAGGGCGGCATCAGGCGCAGATATTCGCGCCGCGTCCGCATGGAGGGAATCCTCGCGGACTCGCTTCGCCGCCTCCTTATGCGAGATGACAGCCTCGCAGAAGGCAGCGACCGCGTCCCAGTTCCTAACGCTGTCGACCATCGCTTTCACGACAGCCGGCAGCGCCAGGTCGGCACCGATGACAGCGACGAGGTCACGGCGCTGCCCGTCCCAGCTCGTACATATCTCGAGCGTATGTTGCGCCGTGTCCTCGTCACTACCGCAATGGTGGCAGGACGGAGTCGACTCCCTCCTCACGACCGTGTGCAGGTACTTGCCGAAGCAACCGTGCCCCGACAAGACCTGCACCAACCGGAAGGAGAGGACTCCGTGCCGCCGCTCCATCCATTCCATCAGTACGGGCCGGAGGGCCTCAACGGTAACAATCCCGTGTCTAGGCCTCCAGCCGCGTAACGCAACGGGCGATTACGTCCCGGCGGGCTTCCTCGCGCCAGATGGCTATCTCGCTAAGCGATAGGGAGCCACCTTCGTCGCGTGCTAAATTAACCCGCCGGTAGAGGTCGGAGAGCATTTCCGCCTCTAGGTCCCATGGGGGTGTTCCGGCCAATGCACATGCCGCCTCGGTCGACACCGTGCGGTATCCGCGGATGGCTCTGACCGCCATGGCTCTCTGTGGGCGCCACAGAAAAGCCCTAAGCTGGACGGTCAGAGACTACGGCCACACGGGTGCGCCGTACATGACCATTGAGCGGATCACCCCCGCATACAGCCGAAACTGGGTCCGCCCACGTTCGGCATGAGCCGCGATAGGGCGGACGCCGCGCCGACCAGCCGGGGAGCAATCCTGCGGAAATGCTCCCGGAACCACCAACGCCCGTTGAGCACCAGGCCCAAATACTTCATATGGGCCTGGATACTGATGTGGATGGAGTTGACGACTAACGAGGCGCCGATAGGCAGCCTTACGCGGGACCCATGGAATAGAAGGGTCTCCGTCTTATTTAGGGCTACCCTGAGCCCCAGCGCCTCGATTCGCTTGACCATCTCCTCGGTGCCGAGAGTGATCAGGCTCGCCGCCTCTTCGAGTGTCCTGCCCCGGGCTATGACGAGCATGGCATCAGCGTAGCATATCACGCTCAGCCCGGGGGGAGACTCCCTCTCAACTGCCAGCAAAACTGGCTATAGAGTGTAACATGTCTAACCCCTCTGAACTTAAATTCATAACGACTGTGAATCAATCGTAACGTAATATTAAACCTATTAAAATAATTAATAGAGTTTTAAAGACTCGTGCTGGTTTCAATTTACAACTAAATTTACTATGTTTACTTACTACTAGCAAAGGTATAGTACGACTTCAGTATGTTTTTATTAGTTTTAGTGCTATTTGAGACCATAGAAGATTAAGATTTATTACTTCTATCTACAATTTGTTGACACATCTGAAAAATAAAACAATTGGCCGGCATCGAAGTACCCATCCCATAAATAGTTGCCCTAAAGTTCAGAGTGAATAGATTTTGTCAACATTATTCTGCTTCACCACTTAAGAATGGACTGTCATTTACCACCAGGAGTGCAATCAAACATGGAAATAATTTCAATTGGTCAAAATAATAAAAGGAAACCCGTGTCTGGTAAAAGAAAAAAATACCGTCGCACTATTAAATGGGCGGCATTCCTCATTCATCGGGTTGGTAGTTTTCTTACTTTTGCTTACATAATTTAGTCGTCATTTACACTATCGATAGACAAAGAAGTAGTGAATTGTATTCTTTCACCTCACTACGCAGAGGTATTAGACATATCAAATTGGACATATATTTTAGTATTAAAATTATCGTGAGTTTGACACATATTAAAAACAGTTGTATTTCCGGCAATACTCACGCGTTAGAGTCGATTATGTCGACCCGGGTTTCGAGCATGTCCGATGCTCATCATCAGGGCGAGTGCGCAGCTGCGTCTGCGAGCCCCCGACGCGCACTGCGGCTAGCGTAACGTGCAGCACGTCGCGACACAGCTTCGGGCGGCGGGGGGGTACTGCTTGCTTCTTGAGCGTCTTCAGCGGATTCGTCCGATGAGTCCCGATCGTTACCGAGGGCATTTGATGGTCTCACAGCAAACTCGCTCCGCGTGCCATCACCCTGACATAGCACGCTGACCACGTCGCTCTCCATCCCAGACAAAACCTTGTGTGTCGAGGTAGTATTGAGTGCCGGTATCCATGCTGAAGGGAGCGTCCACCCACAGTCTCTATTAAACGTACGATGTCGGTTGATTTCTATAGCTTCACGTATTTTGCGAGGTATAAAATACTTTTCTGTGGCTAATACGGAAGCTTTGTCGAACCGAATGTAGTGTGTTGTGTTCGAGAGACTGGCGTGCTCTGCTATGGCTGATAGCCACAGAAAAGTATTTTATACCTCGCAAAATACGTGAAGCTATAGAAATCAACCGACATCGTACGTTTAATAGAGACTGTGGGTGGACGCTCCCTTCAGCATGGATACCGGCACTCAATACCACCTCGACACACAAGGTTTTGTCTGGGATGGAGAGCGACGTGGTCAGCGTGCTATGTCAGGGTGATGGCACGCGGAGCGAGTTTGCTGTGAGACCATCAAATGCCCTCGGTAACGATCGGGACTCATCGGACGAATCCGCTGAAGACGCTCAAGAAGCAAGCAGTACCCCCCCGCCGCCCGAAGCTGTGTCGCGACGTGCTGCACGTTACGCTAGCCGCAGTGCGCGTCGGGGGCTCGCAGACGCAGCTGCGCACTCGCCCTGATGATGAGCATCGGACATACTCGAAACCCGGGTCGACATAATCGACTCTAACGCGTGAGTATTGCCGGAAATACAACTGTTTTTAATATGGACATATATTGTTATAATCTTCGATTGTAGTCTATGAGCGATTTAATATAAAAAAATAATATTGTAATAACAAGACAATAATTAGGATTTACTTACATTTAACAAAACTATGATCTTGGCCTCTCTTTTTTTAATTTTGGTGTGAAACATTATCGAAAAATAAATGATTAAAAATAAACAATAATCACGTCCGCTTTTTCTCTAATGAAAATGTACACTAATTAAGTACTTTTATCGTATGGAATTATCGTAGGCCCTTTACCTAACGGCATATAATATATTATAGCAATTGCGCCCGCAACATTGGTTGCGGGCATAAAATTAAATTATTGTTATAATTTTTAAGACTAACTTTTCAATATCCGTTGAACTAAATATCTACGTAACATTTTTGAACTACCTAGATTGTAATGTCACTACGTCGAGATTATGTAGTGGGTGTGAATATAATTTATCCATCTTAAATGTTTGCGATAGGTAAAATCTAATCTGCGATAGGTAATCTAAATCTATCCTAACATAACCTATAACCTAATATCGACCAAATTTTGAAAAAAATCATTCAGCAAATAGATTAGTAGTTGATATAAACATTAAACATATCTTATTCAAATTCATTTATTATGCATAAACCCTGAGAAGCGATTGTCAATTTTGACATTTTAAATTTATCCAATAAACTACCACCGGATCGGAACGAAACCGCTACTGAGAAGATCCAACAAGAAACTCAGCGGTTATTATATTATTATTTCTTTATAAAAAATGGTACAACATGCTTAGCAAGAATTAACTACAATGTGATGCTCTTCGACCCCAATAGTTAAAAATACAATGTAAAAGATCATGGCTGGACCGGATCCTACAAGCGGCACCCGATCACGAGTTAACTGCTAAAACAGCCATCACTCTCCTCAACCACCTCGGAGGGAAGGGAGACACATTTTATATTTCATACATACATACATAGCCTCACGCCTGTTTCCCAGAGGGGTAGGCAGAGACTACGGATTGCCACAAACCACGATCCTGGCATACTTCCATCGCTTCATTCACACTCATAATAGTCTTCATGCATGCTCTACGATTACGCATACTCTTAATAAGACCTCTCGTCAACAGTATTAGTACCTACTCTCATGTATGGTAGTGAAAGTTGGATTTGGCAGGGAAGACATGAAAGTAGAATAAATGCTGTAGAGATGAGAGCTCTTCGTAGTATGTGTGATGTAAGTATGAAAGATAAAATTAGGAATAATGTTATAAGAGAGCGCTGTGGTGTGAATGAAGAAGTAGTGACAAAGATCAAAAAGAGTATGCTGAGGTGGTTTGGACATTTAGAAAGAATGAGTGACGAGAGGTTGACGAAGCAAATATATAAAGCAAGCGTGAATGGGACGAATACAAGGGGAAGACCACGTCATACTTTTCTGCACCAAGTTGGAGATGTGTTATATTTCATATCATCATATATCTAAATTAATTTTTTCTTTTCCTTCAATTGAATAAATGGTCACTAGACCGGATACGCCTAGTGATGATAAATATATATTTAAAATATTTTTACGTGCTTGTAGTACATGTGTAACAATAAATTAAAAGCAGACTACAAATTCATTGGATTAACCTCTTCAAACAAATAAAGTTCTCATCATGATCATCATCATCTCAGCTCATATATGTCCCACTGTTGTGCTCGAGCCTCCTCCATATTGGGAGGGAAATTGACCTACTATGCCACGCTGGTCAGACGTGTTGGCATAGGGTTTTGTTTCGAATTTGCCTTCTCTTTGCATAGATGTTATATGCTTTTTATATCCCTTAGTCGTATCTTACGATCACCCACGGGTAAGATAGGGGGTGGTGAAATGTATTCTAACTCCGTCACCACACAGAAATAAAGTTCTAATAATGTATAAACTCTATACCTGATTTATAATAGACCGTTTAGAAACTTATAGCGTATGAATATAGGCATTTTATATCATTCAATAGTCAAAATTGACATTGACATCGTGAAGGGTTAATATTAGAGTAATAAAGTCTACTTATAATAAATTGCAATAACATAAAATGAACAATTATTGTGGTAGGGCCACACTGTTGATAGTTCTCTATCTACAGCCGCAGGCAGGCCCGACCGGGGTGGTACCACACTCTCGCAGAATATCGACGTATGAATGGTGGCTTTTGCCGCTGTGCTTCGTTCGGTGAGCGAGAGAGACGGAGCCTAACTTTCCGGGTGTGTTTTCGTGTGGTGGGTTCTGGTGATGCTTGAAATTTACGGTGGTAAGGTCTTGGTTGGGGCATTGGGCGTGAGGGGCTGATATGGAGTACAGGGAGACCCGGTGGGAATGGTCACCGCCAGCCACCTGCCGGTCAGCAGGGGACCCGAGCCCAGGACTATCCCCCCTGGGAGGCTGTCCCGCCAACCGGCGAAAATCCCGTTGCGGAGTCGTCGTGCCGGAGTGGAGCCCGACGACTACGGGCGGGGGGGCACCGGGGGCCCTTCCGTGCTTCGTGTCAGCTCCTCACAAAACCCACCCTCCAACCATGTACTATGCCCCGCACCTTTTTTTTTGGCATCACCGGACCCCATTCCACGAAAGTACACTCCCTTCCTCTTCTTATACAAAACCCATGAAAAGGAAACACAAAAAGAGAAGGTTTTACACGGCGGTCCCTCTATCCACATTTGACGTGGACTTTTGTAACATTAGGGGTTTACACAGCAATCTCGACCCCGTCCACCAACACCTCGAGACGGCGCGGCCTGCCTTGCTCTTTTTAACGGAGACGCAGATAAGTGCCCCGGATGATATTTCGTACCTAAATTATCCAGGCTACGAGTTGGAACACTCCTTCCACCGTAAAGCTGGGGTGTGCGTTTTCATCCGGGATGACATCTGTTGTCGCCGCCTTAGGGCCCTCGAGCATGGTGACCTGTCAATTTTATGGTTACGCGTAGACTATGGAGGGTATACCCGCATCTACGCGTGCCTCTACAGGTCCCATGGCAGTGATTCAGGGTCAACTCAGTTATTCGAGAACGTTCAATGGGAGATTGACGAAATATTGGAGCAGTGTCCATCAGCGGAGGTGGTGGTTCTTGGAGACTTTAATGCTCATCATAAAGAGTGGTTGGGGTCCCGAACCACTAACCTCTTGGGTAGGTCTCTTCAATATGGTCTCGGCCTATGGTCTCTCACAACTGGTAACACAGCCCACCCGTGTTCCAGACATTGAGAGCCATGAGCCGTCTCTACTGGATCTTCTGCTGACTACACACCAGCACGGATACCGGGTAGTGGTCGAAGCTCCTCTTGGGTCATCTGACCACTGCTTGGTCCGTAGCAAAGCCCCTATTGCGAGGCCTAATCGCTCTAAAGCGACTGGGACTCGCAGAGTCTGGCAATATAAGTCAGCAGATTGGGATAGGCTTCGCGAGTTCTACGCATCCTACCCATGGAAGCAGCTTTGCTTCGCCTCTAGGGACCCTGGCATTTGTGCGGATTGCGTTGCCGATACCGTTATTACGGGGATGGAATTATTCATCCCCAACACCAAAATACCGGTCGGTGGCCGCAGCCGGCCTTGGTTTAATAAAACCTGCAGGACGGCTGCACAGCAAAAGCAGTCCGCATACCAGGCCTGGAATAGGGCCCAAAACTGTCGGGACCCAAATGTCAGGGAGGAGAAGCGAAAATTTAATGCTGCTTCTAGATCTAGTAAGAAGGCTATTGCCAGAGCCAAGGCGGAACATGTTGCCAGAATCGGCGAGCGATTGGAGAGCTATCCCGCCGGGAGTCGTGCTTTCTGGTCGCTCGCCAAAGCTGCCCAAGGCAACTTCTGCCAGTCCAATCTCCCACCACTGCAGAAAAATGATGGCAGTCTAGCCCACAGTGCAAAGGAGAAGGCCGATCTTTTAGGTCAATTCTTTGCCTATAACTCGACTTTGGACGCTGGAACCGCCACACCACCTATCATCCCGCGGTGTGAAAGCTCTCTGCCTAAAATCCGCATTACGCAGCGAGCGGTGAGGCGGGAGCTGCGGCTAATAGACGTACATAAGTCGAGCGGGCCGGATGGCATCCCTGCAGTAGTCCTGAAAACGTGCGCCCCCGAATTGACCCCCGTCCTCACATGCTTATACCGACTTTCCTATGATACTTGTAGGGTTCCATCTTCGTGGAAGATAGCCCATGTCCACCCGATCCCGAAAAAGAGAGACCGGTCGGACCCGTCGAATTACAGGCCGATTGCGATTACATCCTTGCTCTCCAAGATAATGGAGAAAATAATCAACCATCAGCTTCTGCAGTACCTTGAGGATCATCAGCTGATCAGTGACCGCCAATATGGGTTTCGTCATGGTCGGTCGGCTGGTGATCTTCTTGTGTACCTCACACACCGTTGGGCGGAGGCCTTGGAGGGCAAGGGTGAGGCGCTAGCGTTCAGCCTAGATATCGCGAAGGCGTTCGACAGGGTTTGGCACAGGGCCCTTCTATCGAAGCTACCATCATATGGAATCCCCGAGGGACTCTGTAATTGGATCACCAGTTTTTTGGATGGTCGGAGCATAAAAGTAGTCGTCGATGGCTCCTGCTCCGAGACCATGCCCATTAATGCTGGTGTACCACAAGGCTCGGTGCTCTCCCCGACGTTGTTTATTCTGCATATCAATGACATGCTCTCCATAGAGAGTATTCGTTGCTATGCGGATGACAGCACGGGTGACGAGCGATACACCGAGCATCAGAATGTCCCTCGGAGTATGTTACAGGAAAGACGGGCTCAACTTGTGTCTGAAGTCGAGCGCTCTCTAGGGCGGGCCTCAAAATGGGGTGAACGGAATTTAGTCCAGTTCAACCCCACTAAGACACAAGTTTGCGCGTTCACTGCGAAGAAGGACCCTTTTATCATGGCGCCTCAGTTCCAAGGAGTAACTCTCCAAATCTCCGAGAGTATTGGGATCCTCGGCGTCGAGCTATCGAACAAAGTCCAGTTTGGGAGTCATTTGGAGGACAAAGCCAAATTGGCAAGCAAAAAGTTGGGCGTGCTGAGCAGGGCCAGGCGGTACTTCACGCCGAGTCAACGTCTTGTGCTATATAAAGCACAAGTTCGTCCTCACATGGAGTACTGCTCTCATCTCTGGGCAGGCGCGCCTAAATATCAGCTAGACCCACTTGACTCCCTACAAAGGCGGGCAGTTCGAATCGTCGGTGATCCCAATCTCACGGACAGACTAGAGTCGCTGGAGCGGCGGAGAGATCTGGAATGAACTACCTGCTGCTGTGTTTCCCGAGCGCTATGACATGTCCTTCTTCAAACGAGGTTTAAGAAGAGCTCTTCCTTCACGGTAGGCAGCGGCCTGGCTGTACCCCTGGTGTTGCTGGGTTCATGTGCAACAGCATTACTTACCATCAGGTGTGCTGTTTGCTCGTTTGTCACCGTAGACAATAAAAAAAAAAAAATTAACATAAAAAAAACAAGATAATTTTTACTCGTCAATTTGCCAAAAATAACTTTATATAAATAAGCAGTAATCGCAATTATTAATACAGAATCGGTATTAATACAGAATTGGTATTCATACTTCTAGTTATGGGAATGTGTTAACTATTTTAGCTTGTAATTTAGTAGCATAATTTAGTGCGTCCGACCGCATTCGTAACGACGACGTAAGAGAGCGAGTAGGTATGAAAGAGAGTATTGGTGTAAAGATGCGAAAGGGAATGCTCCGATGGTTCGGACATGTGGAAAGAATGCCGAACGAACGTCTGGTTAAGAAGATATACAATGCGAAAGTGGAAGGATGTAGGTACCGAGGGAGACCGAGACTAACCTACCTAGACCAGATCGGTCATGTACTGAAGGAAGGTGGAGTCAAGAGTCTCCGAAACCGGCGAGCGTGTATGAAGAGAATTATGAATGTTGAGGAAGCGAGTGAAGTATGCAGAGATAGAGTTCTCTGGCACTCTGTTCTCTCTGCCTACCCTGCAAGGGATATGGCGTGATGATATGTATGTATAATTTAGTGCTTTGTATAATATGCCTTGACCAATTTCTGAATAGTATTATTACTCTGTCAACACACGAATAATGTATATATATATTAACAATACTTAATCCGAGTGCTTCAGTAAAACTTCCTTATAAAAGCATTGACAAATTCATTACCCGGCAATGTTAAATCACCTTGAAAAAACCAACACCTATTTGTATAGCCACTTTACAGGACACAAAATCCAAACTATTAACCAAATAATATTGCACTGAAAATATGTTTAATAATAATTAACGTTCTGAATATAACTGTTATTTATTATGTCATTTCCTTTAATAGTACATTAAGGAAAATATACTCAAAAAGTCAAATATAGAATTATATATGTATTTATCATCAATGTGATGACTGATCAAGAATATAATGTATTGTCGTCCCTTACTTTTACGTGGTAGTCATAAAACCCGGCTGATAAGTCATGGAGCAGCACTCTCCTAGGCTACTTATAACACTAACTTAGATTGTGGCGCCTGCCAAGGCATTATAACATTATCCTTAATTGGATAGTTCCAACATTAGATATACATAGGCTAATGGACGGATGGATATGTATTAAGAATAATAATATATAATAGCCCACTAATGAATTTCCATGACAAGTAAGTAATATATACGCTTTTTTTACATACAATATTTTTTTCAATGTTGAACTACAAAATAAATACTTCACACAATGGCGGTGTTCAGACGTATTCTACATTTTTACTCTATTTCTAAGATAAATCTTCTTTCCTATAAGACTCCTCATACTATTCATCACCCCCCATCTTGCCCATAGACGTCGTAAAAGACGACTAAGGGACTAACTAATTTATTTTATATGCATATAATAACTAAGCAAGAGATAGAAAACTCGAAATAAAACGCTATACAAACAAGAAAGGCTAGTGTGGTATAGTAGAGCAATTTCCTTACTATTATGGAAGAGGCTGGAGCTCTACATATATGAGCTGAGATAATAACAGATAATAAATTAGCACGTTGGAATATAACTGTCACGTTTTATAATAATACATTACTTTGATAACAAAACGTCAATTACTCACCGTAAGCTGAATGGCTATTTGAAATTGTTTGTCTGTAACTAGCTGCTGTATTTGTTTTGTAACGTCCACTGAACTAAGACACCACACTTGGCCCATTGAACATACAAATATTAATCCTCTCTTACATCTGAAATAAAAGTATTTATTTAAGGCTTACTTAAATATTGTTAAAACTTAAATATTGATATTTTAATATCAAATTAAAAAAGTAAATATCGACTCCTACGTTTTATTTAATTGAAGGGTTAATGTAGAATTAAGGATGTTACTAGTGGAAGCCCTTTATTCAAATGGCCACTGGCAATGAAATGGCAGACAATAAAATTTGTAGCTCCTATGTATACTCTCCATAGTGTATCTTATAAAATATACAACATGAGGCAAGTATGCCTCACGTTCAAGTATAAAAAACCGCGACAAAAGCGCTTATTCTTTAGTGCAGGCCGTTGACTTAGAAAAAAAAAGTTTCTTTAGCAACTCTTTCGATTCTGTAAAAAATCTAATCTAATGTTCATCTTAAAGTGAAAGTGCATGCAGTCAAAGATGTTAAAATGTATACACATACAACGATAACCTCAACCCTGTTACACAGAGGGTTAAGCAAAGACCACAAATTGACCAAGCCATGATCCTGGTCATCCATCAATTTATTCACACTCATCAGTCTCACTCATTAGTCTCTTTCGCTCATCGGTTACGTATACTCTTAATATGATCTTTTACCAACACGTCTCCAATTTAGTCCAGAAACTTACGACGTGTGCTTTCTATATGCCTTGACCAATTTCACTCATTCTTTTTACGTGTGCAAAACACCTCGGCACCGAATTTTTTGATCTTTGTCATTCTGCTCCTTCATTCACACCACAGCACTCTCTTGTAAAACTATTTCTAATTTGATATTTCAAACTTACACCACGCATGTCATGATGAGTTCTAATCGTGATGAGTTGTCATTGCGATACATATGAATGGACACTGATACCCCCTTTGGACTACTAGACGTGCCTTTTTAGACACATTCCTGAATCGTATAATGTCTCTCATTTATTTTATTATCAGCATTTACAATTTTTTCAACATCATCATCATTTTTATCATCCCTAGTAAACTGTATGCCTAAGTAAACAAATTCTTTATTCCTTTCACTCCCTCATGTTAAAATGTACGACACTTAGTAAGAAATCCATTGTACCTAGCATTTTGTTATACTCTTTGTATAACTGATACTATATTTTTAATTTGCCAGTTCATTAAAAACTAGCTTAAATGTAAGTATATATATAAATTAAGAGGAAACATCTGCTTACCTATACATAAGTCTTGCTTGCTTCAACTCAGTCAAAGATTGTATGAACAACGTAGGCTCTACAGTTTGTACTACAATTTGATCTGTTAATAATCCTAAGATAAATGGCTCATCCCAAACTGCAAAATAATAATATAATGTACTATTTATTTAGAGTGTTTTATTTACTATTTTATATTCCTCCACAATAAACCAATTAAACCTAGATATGTGCTATAGTTACAACTGGCAAGATTGATTAAAAAATATACGACATAACATAGACGTCATCTCTTGCAGTAATTATCATCTCAGCACATATATGTCCCACTGTTGGGCTTGAACCTCCTACATAATGGTAAGAAAATTGACCTACTATAACACGCTGGTCAGACGTGTTGGTATAAAGGTTTTGTTTCGAGTTTTCCTTCTTTTGCATAGATGTCATGGGGTACCCACGGGTAAGGAATGGGGTGGTGAATTGTATTCTTATTCCGTCACCGCACGGAAAGCAGTGATACTATCTGTATATTGTTTAGTAGTCCTCATCTTTTGTATTCTCATACAACGCACGCGGAAAAAGATGGGGTGGTTACCCTTCTTCTTCAGCGCTCTATTGGATACGAGGATTTTTTCAATAGGAGTGAAAATGAATTACTATCCAATGCTGGTCTCATGAATTTGATTTTAGTTCGAGTTCTCCTTCTCTTGAAGCGAAGGTTTTTTATTAATCCGTCACACGCGGAAACTTTAGCATATTTTATTGCTTTTCAGACAATGCACATCCCAGTAGTCGGCCTCCCCTATAATAGGAAGTCCGACAAACCCCGATAGCAAATGCAAAAAGAGCCCAGATTAAGGAACATTTGGAAAATCTCAACATCTAACGCAGCACGACACTTAAATTTATACGAGATTTCGTCTTCTCAATTTTTCTTTATGCATCTGAAACAAGAATCGCACTGAAAGCGAATCGCACTGAAATCGATTAAAATAAAGAATAGATACATGTTTTCGAAATATGGTGCTGACGTAAAATGCTGGCAATCTAGTGGGCTGCATGCTATATATCCTTCAGGAGCTCAAATCAGAAACTCGCTAATCTACAATATGGCTATAAGAGGCTCATTCTATTATGGCGCCTGCCGGGCATTTGAAATTCAAGAAAGCTAATACTAATGGGTCACGTGACGGAAAGAAGGGGCAGGGAAAGTGCACCTATCCGATTGA
This sequence comes from Lymantria monacha, assembly GCA_905163515.2. Taxonomy (NCBI): domain Eukaryota; kingdom Metazoa; phylum Arthropoda; class Insecta; order Lepidoptera; family Erebidae; genus Lymantria; species Lymantria monacha. The sequence continues at coordinate 16,070,638 of LR991094.1, read as the reverse complement.
TAAATTTTGTTCTGGAGTTCATTAACTACAACACCCAGGTATACTTGGTTTTGGTTTTAAAACAGAAGGCTTTGGAAATCTCTTAACTGCACCACTAATTTTAGAGGTCATGATCCTCAGCCATGAAGATACGATGACGAGAAAGACAAATAAAAATTAACTACATCATACCAATATACAGCCCTGCTATCATCCCAGATGATCGGGCGTGGTAAGAACACACGTAAAAAAAACGTATGCATCTCGGGACGCCAGACAGAAGTGATAACTTAAACTTAATTGAACTATTTAATATTGAAATTGTTTAACTTGAGAATAGCTTATGTTATTACTTAAATTTTATGTATATCTATATCTATACATATAATAAAAAATACATACAATGAAACATAGAACCTCCTCCTTTGTGAAGTCGGTTAAAAATGTAACGGATCGCTGTCTGTACATGGAAGATATATGAGAAAAAATCTTACTGGGACCTTTATCAACACTCGTAGAACCCAAAACAATGATTTTTAAAATTGTTGTCTGTTTATCTGTTTGTCTGTGTGTTGGTAAGCTTCACTTAACATTTAGGCTTTATTTCATGTCAATTAGTTTATAAATAAAAAGTTATGGCAATTTAAAAAATGTTCGGAGAAAAAAATCTTTATCGATTCTTTTTAAATTACGTACAAATTATCTTCAGTAAAAATAAATAAACACGTGTTTCAGCATTTCTTAATTTTCACCTTCTGGGGGTGTAAATTAGGCTTGCGAAGCGGGTTAGACGACTCATTAAGTCATTCGCGCCAAGCCGATATTATTGAAGCTGGCAACTTGAAATTTTGACAGTGGTTTCATTCTATGACGTAGAAACTTATTAAGAAAGAATTTTACGAAATTATACCCCTAAGGGGGTAAAACAGAGTGGCAAAGTTTGTATGGGGAGACAAAAATCTTTATTGATTCTTTTCAAATTAAGAGTTGAATCCAACATTCTATGGTACGAGATCCGGCATTTATCAATTTTCACCCTCTGGTTGTGTAAATTAGGCCTGTGAAGTGGGTTGAACGACTCATTATCGCCAAACCGAAACTATTAAAACTAGAAACATTAAATTTTGACGCACGTTTCTTTTTATGACATAGAGATTCAATATGAAAGAATTTTATGTATTCCGCACCTAAGGGGGTGTAACAAAGTGGCAAAGTGTGTATGGGGAGATTTCTTTATCGATTCTTTTCAAATTACGTACAAATATTCTTCGTTAAAAATAAATAAAGACGTGTTTCTCTCTCCCTCTCCATCAAACCTGCACCAGTGCCGTCGTAGCGACCAGTGCCGGTGTGAGAGCTCACACGATACACATAGTAGACGGCAATAGGTTCTTGCCTAAGGGTTTAAGATACAGGCTAAGTTTAGCTTCAAAAATGTTCACTCTATAACTCAAATAATAAATCATATCTAACGAGGTCGCAACTCTGCTGGTGAAACAAAACAGTCAAATAAAGGGTAGCGATAATTATATTTATATCCCATGGTCATACCGTAAATAGTATATTAAAGGCAATATAATTTGTAAAACTTTGAACAACCTTTTTCTTTAGTGACCGGCTATGGTATATAGACACACCGCACCCAGTCCGTCCGAGGTGACGCGTGACCCCATAGCGCGCCGTACACATACATCTACGTTATGCGGGCGGGCCACCGCAACCAGGTATCAACACGAGTCGAAGCCCTCATGCAGTGAACCTCAATACAGGTATCACGCTTGCGCCGCCCAAAGCACCGACGGTAGAGCGTGTCAACGTAGAGTATTTTATCTCGGGCCCACCCTATTGCCTAATTCCGTTAGGCAACTAACTTGCAGGAGGCGGCGACCGCATTCCAGTTTCTGAAGCTGTTAATCATCGTCCTAACGATAAACCTTCAACACCTTGCATTGCTTTTTCTATTAACTCTGTCAGAGATGACTTCTGCGTGGACGAAGTCGCGGGCAAAAGCTAGTATATTAATATAATGTAAGAAAAGGTATTTATTAATAAAATCTTTTATTGATTATAAAATGAGGAAGAACCTGCCTACCGTATGCGTGAGAGAAAGGGAAGACAGACTAGCGCCGTAACGCGTTATGTAACGAAGTGGTTTACCGTCCCGTAAGAAGTTATCACTTTAAAAAGGAAAAGAGAATGATGATAATCAAAGTTCAAATACATTTCAATCCTTACCAACAACTGTAGGAGCTTCAACCCATTTAATTGTTTTCTTTATTTCAATATCTTTAGATTTCTTTTTGACATCATTCTCGTCTTTACTGTCTTCACATTCTTCCACTAGTACTGACGATTGATCACGACCCAACAAGAATGATGTATCGGAATATTTTGCAATAGTTGACTTCTTTGAAGTGCTTGTAGGGAATAGTTCTTTTGGATTGCCAGTAGAGAGCTTAACAGGAAAATAGTAGAAATCAGTGTCAATATATATTCATTTTACTAATATCTTCCAAAGTCTTCAGATTAATTATAAATAAAAACCACTTGACTAGACCGGGCCACATAAATATTTGTAATTATGTTTTATATAAGAGAAACCAAAAAAGGAACAAATATTTGATCGGTTGTATTCAGAGACAGAACAATGGATTTAGACGATAGAGCCACCTAGCGTTCTGTAAATGAAAACCACCCTACATGTCGTGTTTCGAGTTGAGAGCCCTCAGCACTTACCCAACGGTCCTAGTAAATTATTATAATTATCTGCGACTAACAATTAAGTCACACAAGAAAGATGAACAACTTATTAATCATAAAAACCATTGAAATTTTATAGAAGAGTTACGAAAATGGTATATTTTACATATCTAGCATTTTATATCCCTAAAAATAAATAAAATTGCAGTATGCATGCGCAATTTGAAAATAAATTTTATATACTGAGTTCGTAATATGACGGTATATAGGATACTTATAATAATAAAACAATTATTACTTAATACATTTTTTTTAACGGTTTTGATAATTGTTGAAACTGCTGGCCGGATTGTCATGGAACTTTCTTTACACACAAAAAAAATAGCGCCATTTAATTATTCGCATTAAATTTTATAAGAATCAACATTAAGTTCAGTTGTATTTTGAAAAAAGAATATGGTATTTATATGGTATTCACACTATGGCATTTAACTGAACTACCTATAAAGCAAGCAAAATAAAGTTATCTGAATTATACTTACATCGTACAGCACATAATCGGATTTGAATCCAACACAAAGGTACTGTTGACCCCATGCCATAACTTTTGGCACATCTGGCATTGTGTAATTATACAAATGTTGTTTGAATTCTCCATTTATTCCTTGGTATAATTGTAGTTTTCTTCTTATAGCAACACAAAGACGGACTACGGATTTTGATTCTCCAGTTATAGAGGTTGTAGGCTGAAAGTATTTATAAAAACATTATATACATTAAGTAAATATCACATTTTCAACCTGTATATAGTCCATTATTGGGCACAGGTCTCCTCTATAATGGGAGAAGAAAATAATGTACCATGTTATGCTGGTGAGACTAGTTGGTGTAGTGTTAATCTTGCCTTTACCATCATCCATCGATAGTCATCGATCATCTTATAGACTACTTAACATATGCTGCTCCATGAGTATGTCACATAGGACGATCCAGTGCCATCTGAACAGCATAGGTTCTCCCACCCTGCGACTTTTAGCGTTTCATCATTCCACCTAGTGGACACCACCTTTGCTTCTCTTAGAGTGTTATTATTTATTTCCATCACTTTTTCGTCTTTTATGACACCGTGGAAAATAATATAATACACAATCCGTGTAAAGTGTATTCTTATTCACTGTCTATTCTCCATCACTAAAAACAAAAATGTAATATTAAATAATATTGTATGACCTGGGCCAACTCCACTCGATAGCGTTTGGTCTACGAATACATTCCCAAAGAAGGTTGACGTCTGGCAAGCAACCGGTTAAAAAAACTATTACCAATAACTTTTGCAATGTGTACGATGGAAGAGGAGTACATATTTCGTCGACTCGAAGTAATTAAGATAAGGCGAATGATGATGTAATAAATATTATGTATTAATTACTAAGATATATAAGTGAACTTTGGACTATTACTCCTAGAGTGTTCTATTAAATCTTATATTCCCAAGGAAACATGAGGAGTAACACTTATCCATATATAGTGGTTACACACATCTGTTATCTAATTTCGTAAGTCAGCACACGACGACATAAATATATAATAAAGTCCTAGTTTGGAAGAGCGTCATGCAAGGCTTTATATTTATGGATCACAAAATTATTAATAAAAAAAACATAGTCTGGGATTGAGCACGGTAGACGGTGAAAGATTCAGGGATTAAAAATCTTGACAAATTATACACTCCCTTTATGGATGGATCTTATGCACAATAATATGAACCTATGTCGACAAAAAGCTATGTCATCTTCAGGCGATTGGTCCGAACTCAAGCAGCTTAATAGACAAATCTCTAAATCTATGCGACGCGATATTCGCCGATTCAATACACTGCGTATTGAAGAGGCGATAGAGCGAAATCGAGGCTCCAAAGTGTTCGCACGAGATTTGTCTATTGGGCAGAGCCAAATGACTAAGCTGAAGACCGATAACGTTACTGTCATTTCATCCCATAGTGAGATCTTGGGAGAGGTCAAAAGGTTATATGTGCAGTTGTACAAATCATCCCTGAATCCTGTTGTCGGCTTGGTCCAAGACCCTAGATCCAAGCTAACTCGGCACTATACCGAAGAAATCCCGGACGTCAGCTTGTACGAGATCAGAAAGGCTCTAAAACAATTAAAGAACGGAAAGGCACCGGGAGATGACGGAATTACCACAGAGCTCCTGAGGGCAGACGGCAAATCGGTTTTAAAAGCCCTACAGAAGCTGTTTAATTCTGTCATTCTCGGGGGCGACGTTCCAGAGTCGTGGACCAGGAGTGTGGTGGTGCTGTTTTTCAAGAAGGGTGATAAAACGCTCGTAAAGAATTACAGACCCATCTCACTCCTGAGCCACGTGTACAAATTGTTTTCAAGAGTCATTACGAACCGACTCGCGCGCAAGCTAGACGACTTCCAGCCGCCCGAACAAGCCGGTTTCCGAAAAGGTTATAGTACCATAGACCACATCCACACGCTACGCCAGATTATACAGAAGACCGAGGAGTATAATCGGCCTCTGTGTCTAGCGTTTGTAGACTATGAGAAAGCCTTTGATTCTGTCGAAACTTGGGCAGTGCTGCAGTGCCTTCAGAGGTGCCTATATCGAAGTGCTGAAGTGTTTGTATAAAAACGCTACTATGTCGGTCGGCATCCAGGATAAGAGTACGAAACTGATTCAGTTTCAGAAAGGAGTGAAACAGGGAGACGTTATCTCTCCGAAACTGTTCACCACTGCACTGGAAGATGTCTTCAAGCTCTTAGACTGGACCGGACTCGGCATCAACATCAATGGCGAATACATCACTCACCTTCGATTCGCAGATGATATCGTAGTCACGGCAGAATCCCTGGAGGACCTTGGCACCATGCTCAATGACCTCAGCAAGGTCTCCCAACTAGTAGGCCTGCAAATGAACATGGACAAGACGAAAATTATGTCTAATGCCCATGACATTTCTGTACCGTTCCTGGTTGGGAATGCGATTCTCGAAGTTGTCGATCACTATGTTTACCTAGGACAGTACAATTAGGTAGATCCAATTTCGAGAAAGAGGTCAGCCGACGAATCCAACTCGGCTGGGCAGCTGTGGCAATGTGCAGGCCACATCGCTCGACGGACCGACAACCGTTGTAGAAGAAAATTTCTCTAATGACGACTACGAATCGGACGACGCAGCGTGGGACGAGCACCGCCCCAACTCGGTAGACTGATGACCTCATCAAGGTCGCAGGAAACCGTTGGATGCAGGCGGCACAGGACCGTTGCAGATAGCATTCGCGTGGGGAGGCCTATGTCCAACAGTAGACGTTTGTGGGCTGATGGATGGATGGATGGATGTCGACAAAAAAGGGGGTGTTACTCATAATCATACTAAACATATCTTGACCCTTCAGAGATAAAAGCAAGATACAAAAGTGTTTCGATAAAATAAGCAAAATATATATTATCTAAGTTACGATCAAATAGACTATACTATTTCCATTTCTTTATTTTCTCGATGACAGCTCCTGTGGAAACTTGAACGAGCGTCTTTTTCACATTATGTATACATTATTTAATAAAAATATGACGCTTACGCGCGTACAAGGTCATAGCAGAGTCGGAGAAACTGATAGGGATGGAGCTATCGATAAACGTAACACGATAAGAGACCCCATATTTTTTTACAAAGTGTAAGAAACTAAACTATTGCCGGATAATTTTATACAAATTTATTAACTAATATTACATTTCATTACAAGATGTAATTATATTATGTTGATTGTTCATTTCATCATCATCATCATTTCAGCCCACCGCCGTCCACTGCTGGACGTAGGCCTCCCTCATGGTACGCCACAGAGTGCGGTCCTGTGCCGTCTGCATCCATCAACGCCCAGCAGCTTTCACCAGGTCGTCTGTCCACCTAGTGGGGGGGCGTCCTACACTGCGTCGTCCGGTACGTGGTCGCCACTCTAGAACCTTTTTTACCCAGCGGTTATCGGTTCTTCGAGCGATGTGGCCTGCCCATTGCCACTTCAGCGTGCTAATTCTTCGTGCTATGTCGGTTACACCCGTTCTTCTGCGGATTTCCGTATTACGGATTCTATCACGCAGAGAAATCCCGAGCATAGCTCGCTCCATAGCACGCTGAGCGACTTTGAGCTCAGTTATGAGGCCGATTGTTCAGTTATTTTAATCAAAATCTGATGAATCGCCACTATCACTCGATGAGCTCTCCTCAACATTTATTATAAGTTCCTGTATTTCTATATTATCTAATGCCACATGAATTTCCCAATCCGACGCTATAATGTTTTGGGTTCTTCTCACAATTTTTTCCCAGTGTTCGGCGGTTACGTCCGCACATGCATTTTTTAATAAATCTAACATCTTGTTTGCCGTAAAAGGGAGATGGGTATTGTTTCGAGCGGCGTGTCCTTTGATTTGTGCCCATATTAGTTCTATAGCATTGTACTGGTAATGATACGGCGGAAGTCGAAGAACCCAATGACCACATTCGCCAGCTATTTCGTCGGTAATATATCTTTTAGGGAGGCTTTTTTTAGATTTTAAAATATTCACTAATTGTACTTTTAATAAAGTATCATCCACATTTTCGCCATGACGTTTGAGCCAGTCAATTATCTCTTGTTTTTTATTGGCCTGCGTCGGCATTTTATCAATTTGTCTAGAGTGATATGTAGCGTTGTCCATAATAAGTATCGACGGTTCTTCCAGAGATTGCACCATTTCTTTGAACCATCCTTCGTAAATCTCCGCGTTCATTTCTTCGTGGTAGTCCACTGTTTTCTTGGATTTAAAGGGCAGTAAAGCATCTGACACGAATCCTTTCATAGACCCTGCATGGCATATGATAAGGCGTTCACCTTTTCCCATTGGCACTGAACTAGTGGAAGCGACGGTGTCGTCAGTCCAGTTCTTCGATATTGTGTGGTTTGCACTTAACCAAGTCTCGTCAGTGAAAATAACATTTGACCAATCTGATATCTTTTTGGCTTCGCTCAAAAATTCGCAGCGAGCCATAGCAACGTCGTGACGCTCCATCAATATTTTACGTTTGTCCGATTTTTATAAGAAAATCCAATTTCTTTCAAAACTAAGCTTAATGACGATTTTTGGCCATGTAACAAACCACGTTCACGTAAAGAAACAACAAGTTTTTTAAGTGTTGGAATTTCTTTGCGCAAGTAATAGTCATATATATGACGACGAATAGCGTCAGCGTCGAAGTTGTCAACCGATGTCACACGACGTGGTTGGCGTTTCTTCTTCGGCGTACGAAGCTAATTTGCTTGCATACCGCTTGTACCGTAAGCTTCGGTAGTAATTTTTGAAACAGTAGGTCCACTAATTCCTAATGCTGCCGCAACACGCTCTCGCACTCGCGACAGTGGTAATAGCGGGCCACCATTTTGATATTCTGCTTCAAAGTAATTACGAACCTTGATCACCAGTTCTCTCGCCTGACTTTTCAGAACAGATCCTTTAGGCATTTTGATATTTGACAGCTGGGCAGCAATCAACACGGAAGAACACAAAATACACAACGTAACGTATGGATAATGTGAAAAAACTCAGCGAACAGAAATGTAGTGACCATATAGCACGACCGTCTTGTTGCGAGTGACAGATTAAAACATATACAAAATGGCGGTGGGTCATTGAGTGTTCCCAGCTTGAAAAAATATATTTGAATGTTTTTGTTGAATTTGTCTTTGTTCCAAACATATATGCGATCGATATCATTACTTATTTGGTCACAACACTATAACTATCAAATTAGAACTGTCATCGAGAAAATAAAGAAATGGAAATAGTACAGGACTTTTGACGGGAATTTGAAAACGTCATGTGGTGCTTTTGTATTATATTCGATATCTTATAATAGTGTTTTAACGTGTTATATTAGATAATTTTGACGGCATTTTATGTAATATGAAACGGCGGAACTACTGGGATGTAGTGAATATGATATAAAAGTGCTTTACAATGTTTTCGTTTTCCATCAAAATTCCCACAAGATACCATTAACAGTGTGGCCATTGCACTGTTAATGGCGACAATTTGACTTAGACAATGACTAACTTGAAAGACTAAAAACGTGAAAATATTTATAACTTGACACTGGCACCAATAGCTCGTATATGTAGCTGATTTCCAATATATAAGAAGAAGAAGGAAATAGTATAATATACTAATCTTACTAATATACCATAAGATACTAATCTTAGCACGATATTTTCGATATCCTGGTTCAAAGGGCATCACACTGAAGGTAATACTAAAAATGTATACATTTTATATATACAAATGGCTTAAAAAATAAGACAATCTTGTTGAAGGCTTGACAGCGGGCATTGATATGGTGTCTGTCTGTATGTTAGAGCTCGGGAATGGTTCCCGGGGATTAGCGCAGTCATCGTGCCTTTGTTTAAAAACAAGGGTTCACGTTATGACTGCGCAAATTACAGAGCCATAAGCTTGACCAGTTTGGCAGCAAAAGTGTACGGTAAAATTATTGAAAGGAGAATGAGGATGGTGTCCGATGGTTTACTGTATGAGACACAAGGAAGTTTCAGGAGTGGAAGGGGATGCATGGATCAAGTGTTCTCTCTACGCAACATTGTGGAGAAGCATCTGACTCTAGGGCAGAGGGTTTTCTGCAGTTTTGTGGATCTGGAGAGAGCATTTGACACGGTTGTACGAAAGGAACTTTCGGACATTTTACCGGAGTATGGTATTAACGGTAAACTGCTACAGGCTGTGTAGTCCAGTTACATGGGCTGTAGAGCCTGTGTGCTGGATGATGGAATGTCGCCTTGGTTTGACGTCAATATCGGCGTTAAGCAGGGGTGCGTTCTGACAGCCAGGCTGTTTATCATATATCTGGATAAATGTCTCCAAAGGTTGAACGATATGAATGTGGGAGTCCAGATGGGCGACTCAGTGGTCACTGCTCTGCTCTATGCAGATGATGCAGTCCTGCTGGCACAGTCAGCGACTGAGCTGCAGACGCTAGTCGACACAATGACAGAAGATTCTAAGAAAAGGGGTCTACGCGTGAATGTGAGCAAAACCAAAATAATGGTCTTTGAAAGAGATGAAGCCAGAACAATGTAAGAGTAACAATAGGTTATGATGTACCGGAGCAAGTGGATGAATTTGTATATCTTGGATGTGGGTTTAGCCCAGATGGAACCACTGATATAGAGCGAAGAGTGAATGCGGGAAATAGAGTGAACGGAGCGTTGGGGCAACTTCTCGATAGCCACCACCTCAGCCAGAAGGCACGTGTAAGCAATACATAACGCAATGCTTGTCCCAACATTACTGTATGGAAGCGAGAGTTGGGTATGCAGAAAAGAGTATAAAAGTAAAATTAATGCGGTCGAAATGCGATCTCTACGGAAAATCTGTGGAGTTAGACTGATCCATCGCATTCGTAACGACGACGTAAGAGAGCGAGTAGGTATGAAAGAGAGTATTGGTGTAAAGATGCGAAAGGGAATGCTCCGATGGTTCGGACATGTGGAAAGAATGCCGAACGAACGTCTGGTTAAGAAGATATACAATGCGAAAGTGGAAGGATGTACGTACCAGGGGAGACCGAGATTAACCTAGCTAGACCAGATCAGTCATGTACTGAAGGAAGGTGGAGTCAAGAGTCTCCGAAACCGGAGACCGTGTATGAAGAGAATTATGAATGTTGAGGAAGCGAGTGAAGTATACAAGGATAGAGTTCTCTGGCACTCTGTTCTCTCTGCCTACCCTGCAAGGGACATGGCGTGATGGTATGTATGTACAACCTTGTTGAATTTTATGCCTGATATTTTCAGTGTATGGCCTCATTTCAATACAGTGTTAAATTATTGGATTAATTTCAGACTGAACGGAAAATTGACAATATGCTACTGCCCTCACAAAGCGTATCATGTATACAAATGATTTGATTTAAATAATTGAAATCTGTGAAAATATAATAAAAATAAATACCTTATTATCCAATGCAAACAATGAAGCACCTTTAGTTTCTTCAAATGTTTTTACAAGTGGAAAGTTAACACCATTTATGTTGTGTGTAGTTAGCACACCATCAGAGAGACACAGCAATAAATTGTCTTCTGCAAAAAAAAACATAAATTCAAATAACAACCCAGTTAGTCTAATGGTTTATCATGCACATCATTAAGTATGCAACAATTGCATCTTTTATCAAAAGTATTGTTGGGATTTTCTAGAAAATACCCTTATAATAGAGGTTCTCTCAAGAAATTCTCAATAGAAAAAGTATCCTTCTATGCCCAGTTAACAGCAATACTCTCACCTTCTTTTATCTTGAACCAAAATATGTATTGAAATACAAGTATTTTCTACATTTGCTTAGTGTCTCGTAGATAACAGTATGGAACTAAAAATTATTTACGAAGATAGTTATGTGATAACGGCAATTTTATTCTTTACACAAATAAATTAAAACATTTGGAAAAGATTAATCAGTAATCTGATATCTCTAACGAAATTGCGGTCAATTTAATCATTTGTACCTTTTAATTTTAAAATGCCTTTTGCTATATGGTGACATTGCCTTTTGCTATATGGTGACAGAGAAAGAATACAATATATATATACCCTATCTTGGCCATGGATGTCATAACAGACAACTGAGGGATATAATATATAGAAGGAAAACTCGGAATAAAATCCTATATAAGGTATAGTAGGTCAATTTCCCTCCTATTGCATAGGAGGTTCAAGCTAAAGAGTAGTCTATATATGAGCCAATATGATGACAGTCATAATTTTTGCCTTTTTCTTTAAATTATATAACTATAATTTTAACAAAAAGGCCATAGAAAATATTACACAGAATTAAGACCATATGTTATATGATTTTTTATAACCTATTATATATAATAATTAATTAGATATTACAATCTTATTTGATTTAGAAATAAACACTGTGTTTAAAAATTAATAATAATATTCACCTGGAATAACTTCTATTTGCTGTATAGCTTTCTTACTAAAACTTTTACAATAGCGAAGTAGCTGCAGCTCGTATTTCTGATTACCATTCATCATAGACAGAGAGTACATTAGCAAATGGCCCTGCCTTGTTCCCAGTAACAAATTATTATCTGAAAAATGTAACATAAAACTAATTACTAAATAATCTTAAGGAAGCAGCCTCATTTTTAATTGACATGCAGTGCAATAATATGCAGTGGATAGTGTACATACTGTGCATTCAAATTCAGTACATTCTAAAGTAGTAAAATATTATATAAAATAACAAATTATCCTTAAGGGTGTAGATCGTGAAAATCACCGAAAAGAGTGTTTCGATTTTTCATATTTAACCTATTTACATATGATTGATATCAATGATAATTTGTATATATTACAATCAAAGACCAATAAGTATGTTCATGCTTATATTAAACTCTTAAACCTAATAGTTGTTATATAATAAACGTCAACAAACGCACAAAATTGAGTAAAAATGCAAAAACATGACTTCGTATTTTTCAGATTTAACCCCAGAAATCAACACAAATTGATAAAAAGAAACACTTTTTGAACACTGAAGAAACCAATAAGTATATCTGTATACTTCTTTTTATATCTTTACAAACAAAGACTTCCTCTTTTAAAGCCCTAAAATCTAGATATATTTTAAGGTAAATTTTTCATACACAAATGTATGGGATAAAGCGTTCGTTTCATTCGTGCAATCTCGGCGGTCACTAACGGCAGTTCCTTTCTGTAAGTGAACGCGACACCACGCTTGTCGGCTGCAGACAGCAGAATTACGTATTGTGAATTTGTGTTTTTTGTAAAAAACTGTAAGTATAACATTTTTATAATTAATTTATTTTCAGTTAGTAGAAAGTATCGATATAATGAATGTCTGAAAGAAAACCATGATGGAACTAGATATAAATCGTAAAAAATACAATATCTACACTAATAGGTATTATAAAGAGGAAAGATTTGGATTTTTGTATGTAACGAATAAACTCAAAAAGTACTGGACCGAATTCTTTTATCATTCGAAAGCTACATTATCACTGAGTAACATAGGCTATTTTTTTCGCAGGACTGATTGAATTTGAGTGTCATGCCAGGGAAAAGAAAGTTTTGTACGCATTATAAAAATATGAAAGCCAAAAGATCTCGGAATAAAATGTAAGTTCCTCCCTACTTATTTATTATCGCATTTGAACAGGGTACATTACAAAACTAATACAATATGTCATATGATTTAGATCGCCCGATTCAGACATATACCTACAATAACATGTAAATATTGGTTTGTATTATCTATATCTATACTGATAAATAAAATTGAAGTATCTGTATGTAATATCAAAATAATAGGATTTTTTTTAAAAAAAAAGGCGATACGTAGTTCGCCAGGTCGGCTAGTATTGTCTAAATATCAAATTGTGGAAGTAGGTAGGTGACAGCGCAACTTTGTCGACATACCTACACCGCCAAACAGACGCAAGGCGCCTAGCGTCTGGCTTAGGGTTGTACAAAATAAATAAAAAGTGGATAATATTGATGAATAATATTTCCAGTATTGAAAATAAAGAAAACCTTGGGGCCGAGACTCTGAGCAACAATGCTACGCGCTGTATAGAGGTAAGTTGTTATACGTAATTCTTGTAGACTTGTTACATAAATAAACAAGCTACTTAGTTAGTGATGGGCGAAGACAAAATCTCAATACCTACCTATAGATTTTTTCTTGCAATATTTATTATTTTCATCGAGAGACAAACACCTTAGTACCGAAATACTTCTTAATTACTTTCTCAAAAGAAAATTTACGTTCAAATAGGTGACGTCATAAAAAAACAATACCTAATGCGTAAAGAAATTATAATTTCTATTCATCAGGAACCTAATATTGTATTAATTCTTTTGCATTTTTTTAAATTTTTAATTATTTTTTATAAAAAAAATCAAGCCATTATCTTTCTTTACAGGAACTAGTTATTGAAAACGACCAAGAGGGAAAGGTGGATGAAATGGAAGTTGGGCGTAGAGTTGTAGACGTTCCTTTTTTTTTTAAAGCTCTTCAGGCTAAGGGGACCACGGTCCAATGGATTGTAAGTTAAGTTACCTCAGTATAATAGGTGAAGTAAAAGTTGGTCTGGACTCAAAACTCATCATGAAATGTAGTATGTGTAGTATGAAATTTACTGTGTGTTTGATTGAAAAGAAAGAAGATAGAATGGAAGTGAATCATCAAATTGTATCTGGTATCATATCATCTGGTGGGAGCTACTATCAGTTAAAAACATTAACTGCCGCAGTAGCCCTACCAATCATGTCACCTTCATTATACAATGAAATTAATAATACGGTTTGCGATTGGTGGGAAAAGACAGCAGCACATTCCATGGCAGAAGCTGTCAAGGAAGAAGCGGAGTACGCAGTGTCTATAGGTAGTGTTGATAAAAATGGTACACCATTAATATCTGTTGCTGTTGACGGTTGTTGGAGCAAGAGATCTTATGGTAAGAATTTTTCCGCCTTGTCCGGCGCAGCTGCGATAATTGGCATTAAAACTAATAAAGTATTGTTTTTGGAGTTAAAAATAAATACTGCGTAGTTTGTGCACGAGCCGCAAAGAACGACAGTCAGCCCTCGGAACACCGTTGTTTCAAGAATTATTCGGGATCATCTACCGGTATGGAATCGACCATAATAGTTGAGGGGTTTAAACGTTCCATTGTTGATCACGGTGTAATTTATAATAAATTTGTAGCAGACGGCGATTCCAGTACTTATAAAAAATATTAGATTCGCGACCGTACGGTAATTTAACAGTAGAGAAAATTGAATGCAAAAATCATCTTTTACGAAACTACTGCAATAGCTTGGAGAAACTGTCGAAAGACACTAAGTATCCTTGCGAATTGCGGAAATTCCTAAAAGAAAGGTATTTGCGTTTAAGAACGGGTGTAAAATGCGCTATTAAATATTGGGGCGATCAAAATCAGTCACTCGAAGAAAAAATAAAAAATCTTAGTGAAGATATCCTAAATGGTCCCCAACACGTATTTGGTAATCACCAATATTGCAAGGAGTATTTCTGTAGACCTGATACTCGTCGAATAGAACCTGTTGGGTTGCTTCCAGCAATTGTTGGATGCGAATTAATGGACGCGGTACACATTTTAAGTAAAAGACTGTCATATCATTCTAGAAGTTTAATTCATAATTGTACAAGTAATATAGTTGAAAGTTTTAACGCAGTGATTGCCAAATTAGTAGGGGGTAAGCGTGTAAATTATTCTTCCCGTGGTTCTTATGCGGGCCGATGCGCAGCTGCTGTTGTGTCTTTTAATACAGGATCGATTCATAGTAAAACTCATGAAGTAATATTTAAATCTAGTCCTAATCCTTTGATCGCGAAAGTGGAAAATTGTAATCGTAGAATCCGTTTAATTGCTAAACCTAAATTAAGATTGAAAAAGAGCCACAGCGCTGTATCGAAAGACGCTCACTATGGACCAAACTGCGAAAAACCTGATCTGAGTCCAGAATTATATGAGAAAGCCTCTTTTTTAGCCGATTTAAAGTTGTCTTGTGCTGAAAGAGAGGAGCTTGAAAGGTCGACCCATTTGCAAAGAAGTAGTTCTGAGTGGATGAGTACAAGGAGAAAATTACTAACCTCATCATCGTTCGGGGAAGTTTGTAAAAAACGAGAGAGTACAAGTTGTGCTGTTCTTGTTCGTAAAATCGTTTATGGTAGTAATATCTCCAGTTTGCCTGCTGTACGGTACGGTATCGAAAACGAAGAAACCGCAATTAAACAGTTAGAAATTCAAGAGAATATTAGTATACAAGGTTGCGGTTTGTTCGTCGACGATCAATATGAATTTCTTGGTACTACACCAGATGGCATTTATGCAAACGGTTTAATTGAAATTAAGTGCCCACATTCTTTAGCTGGCATGACTCTTGATGAATGATGTATGGCCAAACATACCTTTTGGGTTAAGGACAAGGCTTCCAAGGGTTATGTCATAAATAAAAATCATAACTGGTATTTCCAAATTCAGGGACAGGACAGGAAAAATACAGCGAATTGAGAATTCTCCTTTTTTTAAGTCGGTTAAAAGGGCTAAATTTGCAAAAAACGAAGTGACGTCACTGCGCTACGGTTTTTATTACTTACGTGAATCGGGCAGCTGGTAACGTTTTCATTCTGATAGGTTTTGTGATAGCCATTGATTTTATCATCAAATTAGCAGAAATCAGAACTTGATCCGTAATCGAATGAAAAAACATTAGAATTTTGAACTCATATTTCGTTATTGTTTAATTACATACTTTTAATTAGTACCTATATTAATAATTTACAAACTTCTGTTACAATTAGTAAATAAATGAATTATTTACTAATTTTTGTACAACCCTAGCACGCTTTTGAGATAGCGAGTAATGCCGACTCATATTTGTTATTGTGTAGTAAATAAATCATTTTTATACTTGTGTTTCATTTATTGACATTTTTTTTAAAACCCTAGGATTTTTTTTAGATATCGACGAGGTGATCGTAAACAAAAAGTAAGTATTTGAGTTTACGCAATAGGCACATTTCCTTGCGTAGAGATAAACACACTTCCTACTGAATTTGCAATTATTTTATTGAATGAAAATTTAGGAATTAGAATAAATTTTGGTAGTGAAATTACAAATAAATACATAGTTGGAATTTTAGGTAAGTAGAATACAAAAATGGCAGTCCGGACCTGCTCTTGATTGTATATTATATTATAAACTAGTAACCCGCCCTCGCTATCTTCGGCAATATTCACTTAAATTACATACTATAAAAAGCATATTGATCTATAATAAATGCACAATTTATTTAAGGTACTTAATTGGATAAGGATTAATGCTGTATTGTATAAAATCACTTAGTAAATAATCATTTTTTAGTAGAGGATAAAAAATGGTTATGGTGGGTTATCCCTAAGAGATATACATATGCCATCGTGGACTTTTTTGTTGAACTTTTTAAGATGGATAATACTGTAGTACATTATTTTGGTCTATCTCGTAGGGTTCAGCCAACGTTTGCAATATAAGCGCAAAAAAAACGTGCTTATTTACGACATCACATTAGAAACCTCTAAATTAATCAGCGTTTCTCTACTATATTATGCATGTATTATACATATAAACCTTCCTTAAGAATCATTCTATTTATTAAAAAAAACTGCATCAAAATCCGTTGCGTAGTTAAAGATCTAAGCATACATAGGGACAGACAGACGGCGGATAGCGACTTTGTTTTATACTATGTAATGTAATGATAGAAAAACATAAAAATTGTGTCTCAACTACTCTTATTAATCTATTAAAAAGAATCAACAGCTAGTTGCCAAAAATTCAACGTTATTGTTATGCTGTAAATATTCAAGTTCAATAACAATTTCTCAACGTGGAACGTTTGTTGCAAAACATTTTGAAAATCGCGCTCTCTAGGTCATTCATCCGCCCTGTCGGATGTTACATTAAACTTTGGCGCTGCGGTCGCTCGAAATCGAGATCTCAGGCCAACAATCTACACCCTTAAGTCTTACCCAAGCTGATAAACTCAAGCCCATCAGTTTTATACTGATGAAACTCTGAAGCACTCAGAGTTTATCACATTATCTCTATCCATATGAACATTATTGCAATTCTCATATCACATATAACAATTGCTTGCACCATACATGTTATGGAAAATATAGAGTAACACATAGTTTTGCATGTCTATCAACTGCATGTGCCAACTTTATATAAAAGACTATGTTGTTCCACAACTTACAAATCTACTAACTTAATATTAAGTTGGCTACCTATAGTTGTCACAAAATAAAAGGCCCGTTTTGACATTTGTCTTAGCGATGGATATAGTGATATAACCATACTACTCGGTATTCAATACTCACGATAAATCGATTCAAGTTTGCATGAGTATTTGATCGATTTGAATATGTATTGTAAAGTGCATTGGATTAAAGTACTGATTTGAAAATTTAAGTTAAAAGTTTGATATTGTATTTTGAATTGATACAATGTTATGAAAGGTCAATTTTCTATCATTTAATATCTGTGTTACAATAACATTCACTCAATCACAAAATAAAAAATCGAGAAAAAGTGAATCTTTAATTTCTTCATTGAATTTCTTCATTTTCTTCAAATGATGAGCCAAAAATTGTCAGTTGAGCTATCGTCACCCGTATCTATAATTATTTCATTTTCAATTATATTGTCAATATTGACATCTCTGTCATAGTCTTTCTTAATTATTTTCGAGTTTTCTACCACTTTTGCCCAGTTTTCTTTAGTAATTTTGGCACAAGCTTCATTTAACAAGGTCATAATTTTCTTAGTAGAGAATGGCGGCTTTGTATTGTGGCGTGCTGCGTATCCTTTCATTTGAGCCCAGATCAAAGCATTGTACTGACAATGGTATGGTAGCGTTCTTATCACTTTGTGTCCATGCTGAACCACTCTGTGAATATATTTGCGTCCATTTTTTTGTGATATTTTTTTGTACTTTTAGACTCAATTGCGAGCAAGGCATCATTAAAGAAAAACTTCCCCCAGCTGATTCAGCATGGCAGATTATTAAGCGTCCACCTTTTCCCATTAGCACTTTTGAGAAAGATGCCTTGGTATTGTCCGTCCTCGACTGCGGCACGGGTATGATTTGAGTTCAGCCAAATCTCTTCGACAAATATGACATTGTCCCAATTTGTGACTTTGTTAGCTCCAAACTCATAACTTTCAGTAAAGATTAATACACAGCTGTTGAAATTCAGTAATTCTTAACACTAGTATTAAAATTCATAAAACCGGACAAGTGCGAGGCCACCTTAAAAGAAAATATTTTGATCGATTTATTTTTTCTTTAACCTATTATTAATAGACTGTGGACAATATGAAAAAATCGTTATGCACGGCACTTAGGCGAGTGGGCGGTACCCATCAATGAAAAATGTAATTACCTTCAGAACATTTCGATCGGTAAAAAATAGAGAACTTCTTGGGCATGAACTGTCAAAACGGGCCTTTTATTTTGTGATTACTATAATATGTTTTATTTTAATTAAGAAGTCTGTGTTCAACCCACATGGCTACAAATACAACAATATTACTTACCATAAGCTGCCATAGCTTCAATTTGAAATGTTGCATTGAGCAAGTGGAATATCTCGTATGCTTCATGCATTGTAAATGAGAGTTGATAAACTTAAATAGACCTAAAAAATTTAACACTTTTAAATACTTGCTTCAATCAAATAAAACAATCTTATGGAGTACGCATAAAATATTTCAACCACTGAGACATTATTCTATTTAAGATACAATGATTAACACTATATACAACAATTCATGCACGCTTGCTTTGTTTTTATATTTTTCTACGTGCAATGCACTATCATAGTCAACAAAGATATTAAGTAATTAATTGTTTTATTTCAAGGAACTCTCACTCAAGTATCAAGAGCATAATTTGAAATAAAATTTAACTAGAAACTAAAGGATTTTAATAATACGAGTTAAACAAATAATTCGCAGTGGCTATTTTGCCGAACTACCATAGACAAATGTCAGTTACAGCTTCATACTATTACGTTACAATTGTAACTGTCAATGTCATATTCTTTTGTAATCTGTGGGAAGAGCTGTTAACACAAAAGAGTTGCTCAATGAATGAATAGTTCAATTTTAGATTTGCGTCAGCAAAAATGCTGTAATAATATTCAAGACTGCAATAATTGAATAAGTTAAACTGAATATTATTCATTCCATAAAAACCCCTAAATTAGTTTTATTTCACATATTATATTTTGATGAAACGTATAAGTGGCCTTATATCATTTGGCATGTAGACTGGCAATAAAATTGTTTGATATTTCATGAGTATGTGTGTAATTGTGAGAATGTATTGTCGTTTTTGTTTATGTGTTAATGGATTTTGACTGACAGTTGTGGTTTGTTTATTCTATTTTACCGAACTACCAACATAAGATGAGCTTTGACATCATTGCTTTCTATAGTAAACAAAGGTCTAGGACCTGGTTTTTCCAAAATTGCGTTAGTGTGCTGTATAGATATGGTCCCAAGTGAAGATAGGAATATTGAGAACATTCCTTTTTACGGATGTAATTGATTAAAATTGCTATCAAATATAAAAAATATATAAAGTAAAAACAATATGTACTTCAATGTTTTAAATTAATTTCTTAAAATATATAATTTCTTATCCTACAACAATACTTTGTGTATTGTAGGTTGTGTATAATAGTTATGTATATATATAATAGTTATATATATAGTTATGTATGTAGGTTGTGTATAGTATAATAGTTATAGGATACGTAGTATCCTTAACTAGGCTGTGCGTATATATGCTTGCGTCGTATAATAGGTACATGGTTTCCAGTATAATGATTTAACAAGCCAAAACGTACTTTTGTAGGTACCTATAGTACAGGTCAGGTAGTCCACTTTCTCAAAATAATGAGGGAAGAATACTCCAATTTGAGGAGTAAAATACACATTTAAAACTTCCCTTTTATTCTTCCATTGTACCTAATGCAGGCACGTGCCGACTACTTATACTTGGTACGCTTTCAAGACGGGTTGGCATATAATTTCGTTTCAAGTTTACTAGGTACCTGCTGCAGTGATGATAACTGCCTTATGTCCCTCAACCTTGCCTTTTGAGGCAGACGGGAAAAGAAGGAGTAATGACATATTGTATTTTTGGAACACCGTCTGCTCTTTTACCTATGTCTATATCTATTTAGTTACCTACTTCAAAATAAATAGTAAAAACTATAATTGTATCTAATATTTATTTAAAATCTTTGTAAACGATTTTCATAAAATATTGTCAGTATTTTCAGCTAACAGAATATAATTTTACTTTGGCTGAAAACTATTAGAATATGAAGGCAAATTTTGACATTGGTTTTGAAAATTAGTATAACTCAGTTGGGAAATCGAGCAGTGTATTCTAGGCGGCTACGGTTCTTGTCTAGGTTAAATCTTTTTTAATTTTAACACTTATTTTTTCAATATATTTTTTTAATATTTTAAGATCTAAATGTGTTTGCCAAAAACATTTAAAAAAAATACCTACGCCATCCATATAATGTATAATTTTATGTGTAAAATAATTACCTATAGGGAATATCATGGGTTCGATTCCCTCGCAGAACAGTTATTTGTGCGATCCATAAATGATTATTCTGAGTGTGGGTTTTGTTTATGTAGATTATATATGGTCTGAATGGAAACGTTAAAAATGAAATACTGTTTATTTTTGTAAAATATGGTTTATTACTAGCAAAATGTTGAGCCTTTTTTTTTTTTTTTTTTTTTTTTTTCGGGGGTGGGCTACGGTCGGCGCACTCCTCGCACCACTCCATCCGGGGTGACAGAGGGGCGTAAGCGCGCACACCCGTAACCCACCCGTGACGTCGCCTTCGTCGTTGGGCCGACCACCGGAGCAGAGTGACTTGACGTCAGTGGTCGGCCCGAAAATGTTGAGCCTTGTGAAGGCTCGCGTAGTTTTTTTAACGGGTAATAAATTTTAAGACAGTTTTTTTAAGTATTATTTTTTATATAGAATATCGGATTGATATGGGTTTCGGTAAATAATTCATACGACAAATCATTTTAGATATTTTTTTATTAATCAAATTAAATTATACGTTAATTGATTTAGCGGTCATCTAGTATTATAAAGATAAACTATGAGGTCTTCCAGTACAGAGTTTAGTTCGGCTACAGCGATGTCAACTCTTTAGTTGTCTAACAGATGGCATTAATGTACTAATAACATTCTTCTAATATAACACCCCAACTATAAATAATACATAAATTCTTGTCCCTAAAGATTACACAAACATTTAACGAACGTAAAGTTAATTATCAAATTATATTAAGTGTTATTCTACAACTTGATGTGTAGTGTCATCTAGTATTATACAGATAAACTATGATGTCTTCCAGTACAGAGTTTAGTTCGGCTACAGCGATGTTAACTCTTTAGTTGTCTAACAGATGGCATTAATGTACTATTATAACATTCTTTTAATATAACACAGTATATTCTTTTAATATAACACAGTATATTCTTTTAATATAACACCCAACTATAAATAATACATAAATTCTTGTCCCTAAAGATTACACAAACATTTAACGAACGTAAAGTTAATTATCAAATTATATTAAGTGTTATTCTACAACTTGATGTATAGTGTCATCTGGTATTATACAGATTAACTACGATATCTTCTAGTATTGAGTGTATTTCTGCTACAGCGATGTTAACTCTTTAGTATTTTAACAGATGGCGTTAATGGTAAAATACGTCTATTCAATGAATAAAAATTGCTATACCTAATGTTATATTTTTTCTAATGGTTATAATTTCTTTTTTGATAAATTACACATCTAGATATGATGTTAAATTACTATGGCACAAATATATAGGTGTGATAATTTTTCAATAAAGAGTACTATATAAATGCTCAGGTTGTCGGATAGTGTTGGGGCTCGCTTTGTTAAGCCAATTTGTTTCTTATTTAAATATATAGGTAATATAGGTAAGTATATTCTACTACTTACTTGTACAAAAAGTGGGCAATCCCTGTTTTTTCTTTCATAAGCTATTTTCGTGTTATGATGGAGAAAGAATAGCTTCAATATGACACTTGACCTTTTCCATTCCTACGGATCATTGTAAGAGACGACCGAAAGACATAAATAAATAACTTCATAAACAACGTCACTAGCGAAGGAAATCTCTAAGTAATACCCAATATTAACAATTTCGCTTTCATGTGGAGAAGGCTCGAGGGCCGCAGTAGGACACTTATGAGCTGAGATGAGGCTACAGTTTAATCACACCTTTCCGGAACCATTCGGGTCAACGGAAAGGTAGTGTGTCCTAATATCACATGCCGTATATATCTATATCCCTTACAGCTATTTGAGCGGGCCCTTGTTACAGATTCCTTGACTTCGATGTCTCGTCCGATGAGTTATCATTTTGGGTACATACACGCTTCGACTACAAAGCGCCGACACGTCACCCTCACGTGGTCGGTTTGTCGGTGGTTGTGGTATATTTATATACAAGCTTCGACTACAAAGCGACGTCACTCTCATTTTGTAGAATACCTATAACTATACCAGTTATAATATATGATTTACTAACAGGATTTATCTAATAGGTCGCTATATTGTATTACCTACATACATTCATAATTGTGCATAAATAATTAAAACAACACTTAAAAATAATTTATTTATTGTCATACAAAATATTTACTTACATTATGCTTATTTGAGACTCACTAACACAGAAACATAGGTCTATGACCAGTGTGTGTTACCAGGGATGACATATGGCACGGAAATGTGGTCCTTAACTGTAGACCTCATAATAAAGCTCAAAGTCGCTCAGCATGCTATGGAGCGGACTGTGCTCGGATTTTCTCTGCGACAGAGAATCCGTAATACGGCAATCCGCAGAAGAACGGCTGTAATCGACATAGTAAGAAGAATTAAGAATACGACTGCACAGATGGCGTAGTGGTTAAGATACCGACCTTCCGTTCCAGTGCCGTGGGTTCGATTCCCACGTAGGACAATACTTTGTGTGATCCACAAAGTGTTGTTCTGAGTCTGGGTGTAATTTGTCTGCGTTAGTTGCATGTTTGTAAAGTCCCCCGCGATACAAGGATTATTTCCTAAGTGCAGGGAGGTGTATTTAAAAAAAAAAGAGAAATTAGCACACTGTAGTGGCAATGGGCAGACCACATGGCTCGACGAACCGATAACCATTGGAGAAGAAAGGTTCTCGAGTGGCGACCACGTATCGGACATCGCAGTGTTGATCGCCCAATGGTGGGCCGACGACCTGGTGAAGGTTGCTAGGAATCGTTGGATGCGGGTAGAACTAGACCGCACTTTATGGTGAAATATGAGGGAGGCCTATGTATAGCAGTGGATTACAAAAGGCTGAATGATGAGACTCACTAAAAATATATTTTTTGAAAATGTGTCAGCAGGTGTGAATGGGAGGATGAAAATTGTTTTGATATTTCTGATATTTTCAAC
Source organism: Lymantria monacha (assembly GCA_905163515.2). Taxonomy (NCBI): domain Eukaryota; kingdom Metazoa; phylum Arthropoda; class Insecta; order Lepidoptera; family Erebidae; genus Lymantria; species Lymantria monacha. The sequence continues at coordinate 16,046,761 of LR991094.1, read as the reverse complement.
CTACAATACAAATAATGGAAATCATTTTGAACTTCATTTTCGCCAATAGTCAGGTAATTCTTGCACAGAGAAGTAATATCTGAGACTACACTAACACATGTACGTTAATCTATTTTAATCAACAGAAACAGAACATATTCCGTTCACTATTCGACGTAATCCTTCCCCACAGATGAGATGCAATCGCTACGCTTGGCAACATAGCAGTGCGTCCATATACGTTTCTCAGGAAGAGGCTGCAGCACATTCTGCTGGAGAGACCAACTCTGCCGTTGAAACAAAACGGTCAAATAAGGGGTGGTGATAATTATATTCTTATCCCATCGCCACACGGTAAATGGGATATTAAAGGCAATATATTTTTTTTTCTTTAGTGACCGGCTATGTCATATAGACACATGCCGCCCAAAATGTCCGAATCGACGCAGGACCCCATAACCCGCCGTACGCATACCTCTACACCGTGCGGGCGGACTACTGCAACCGAATGTTTGTTAGCGATGGCGCATCCGGTGGGTTACTCTTTCGAGTATCATCTCGATTCGAAGCCCTCACACAATAAACCTCGCTACAGGTACTCACACCTGTACCGCCCAACGCACCAACGGTAGAGCGTGTCACCGTAGAGTATTTTCTTTCCCACCCGCCCTATTGCCTAATTCCGCCAGACAACTAATTCGCAGAAGGCTGCGACCACATCCCAGATTCTCACGCTGTTGTGCATTGTCCTAGCGACAAAACTTCAACGCCTTGCATTGCTTTTTCTATTTGCCTCCGTCAGAGATGACTTCTGCGTGGACGAAGTCGCGTGCAAAAGCTAGTACATTATAAAACCACATGGATGATAACATGAATAATATGGATACTAACCATTGTCAATGGTATTATTTATTATTGATATATTTATCAATTGAAATCATTGTGACGCTTAATTAATTAATTATAACCCCACTGTGCAGAATATGATGTACCTAAATTTAAATGTAACACCTGTATAAACCATCTTTGAGGAAATAAATTCTCCGTGTGGTGACTGAGTAAGAATACATTTCACCACCTCCTATCTTAACTGTAGGTGATGGTAAGAGACGACTAAGGAATATATAATACTATATATAATGCATATAATACCTATGCGAGAGAAGTAAAACTCGAAACAAACCCCTATACCAACACGTCTGACCAGCGTAGTACAGTAGGTCAATTTCCTTACCATTATAGAGAAGGCTGATTGTTTATTATATGGCGCTATATAAAAATCACCACATAAATTCCATTCTTTTTATTACAATAACTACTGAAACAGTTTACCGTTTGTTTTAGAGTTAGTACATGTCAGATGCTAGAATCAATGATGAAATATTTTATAAGGGTGTATGGCCGTGTTTTTATTGTGGCCAAATTGTTTTGACTGAACATTAGTCTATCTATATACATACTTGGAATAGTATAAAACAATTATAGCGAATGGTAGCAATATCCAATAGTGGTTATTTGTGTTATTAGTACCAGGTACAACCTGGGACACTGAACCTTCCACACGTTGACTGTGAGCACTGCCGATTAAAATGCATGCAGTGGTCAACAAACTGAAGTACTTACTGGTTCTCAAACACCTCGTGTTCCGCATATGACTCGCTGGGATCGTCCACCAATGCCTCCAAGTCACTATGTAAAACATCATATTTTACGCATAAGTTTCGAATATATCAATCCAATATTCCGTTTCAAATATTTGCACCTCATTCAACATTTTACAAGCCTTGTTTATGTAACTCGAAAAATGTGTAAGCATAGCTATAAATGAAGCTCGTTTTAGGGCGATTAGGGCATTAATCATTCTTCAAGCAAAACAAACAATTTGACGATAATTGTGAACGCAAAACTTGATAAACATACATACATATCATCACGCCATATCCCTTGCAGGGTAGGCAGAGAGAACAGAGTGCCAGAGAACTCTATCTCTGCATACTTCACTCGCTTCCTCAACATTCATAATTCTCTTCATACACGCTCGCCGGTTTCGGAGACTCTTGACTCCACCTTCCTTCAGTACATGACCGATCTGGTCTAGGTAGGTTAGTCTCGGTCTCCCTCGGTACCTACATCCTTCCACTTTCGCATTGTATATCTTCTTAACCAGGCGTTCGTTCGGCATTCTTTCCACATGTCCGAACCATCGGAGCATTCCCTTTCGCATCTTTACACCAATACTCTCTTTCATACCTACTCGCTCTCTTACGTCGTCGTTACGAACTTTAACTTGATAAACAATTGGTAAATAAAAGCTGTAAAAATATTAATGCTCTAAATAGTATAACCGCCTATTAATTTTAAAAACAGACGTAACTATTTAATGAATGCAGTCGCTTTTATGCTGTAAAATACAAGTAAGTAACATACAGACCATTTCCTGTTTTTTTTTATGTATTGGCATTATGTTAATTAGTTTACACTTCATAAGATATTTTTCTCCTTTTTATCCATAAGTTTAGAGTATAATGACTATGTATCAGTATAGCAAAATTAATACACTTTTAGTGTCAGAAGTAGGATGTTATGTTAACATTATGCTACTTCTAAAACATCGGATACTAAGGTGGTAAAAATATTAATTTTCAATATGAAAAAATTTGAAACTTGAAAAATACATAAACATTTTCAATGTTTTACTTTCAAAACGTATTTCTGTCATAGTATATTTCACCTCTATTTAAAGTTATTTAAACCTCTTCAGAATTAAATTATTGCAAACACCGAAACGCAGTAGGTACTTTTATTTATAAACAGGAACATGTGTAGAAGAGTACATGCTTATTATATTCTTTTCATATAACACCCAACTAAGAATAATAAACTCTTGTCCCTGGAGATTACTCAAACAATTAACGGACGCAAATAACATTCACACGCAGAACAATTATTCTTACGCACAAACAGTTGTTCTGCGCAGGATCGCACCTAGGTCTCTCAGCATGGAAAGTCGTTACTTAGACCACTGCACCATCTGTGCACTTGAGGTTAAAAATTACGAAATCACATACAACCATTCATCCCGTATTATACTTGCTAGGGGTGAAATTTCCAAAAGATCGATCTTAACTAATACCATCTTTTCATGAGGAATCTATGTAGAAAATTTGAAGTTTGTATTATTCACGGAATATACTAATATATAATTATTTAAAGAAAATTAATATTAAAGAGTGCATGTAGAGTACCTGTGCGTTTTTCTGTGAGGTGATGAAGTAAGAATACAATTCACCTATTTTGTTTGTAGCTGTCATAAAAGAGTTCTAAGGACTATATCTATGTAAGAAAAAAAGAACTCAAAATAAAATCCAATACCATCCACACGTTACTACTTTATCACCCATCTGACCAGCGCGTATATAGTAGATTACTTTTGCTCCTATAGTGGAGGAGGCTTAGATGCAGTGGCGCGTATATGAACTCAGGTGATGACCTGTGTTTCTGCAATTAATACCAAAGTTCTGAGCGCCGGGGTTTTTTGGTGCAATCACGTCAAAGCCTCATGTGGTTGGTTTTGTATTAGGCATATTCAATATATTTGTTTCATTCAAAAAAAATTATGGCATTTATTAAATGTAATGCATGGAAAATGGTAAACATTTTTTGAGACACAACCAAGAACGGCCACACCCAACGAAATAATCTTTATATTGTGGGGATTATACTATTTACGGACACAAATTCAAAAAAACAATTTGTGAATCACACATAGATCTTTCCTGTGTGGAAATCAAACCCATGTTACCGACATGTTAGGTCTGTATCTTAACCACTGCGCCATCTGTGCAGTCAATAGTTGTGAAACAGTTGTTTCAATATGTATGTTTTCATCTTTTACCAATTAATGGTGGCTATACCATAGCACTACTAGTAGTAATAATTTGATTTACTGACGGACAACAACTTAAATGACATGATCAGTAGAAAAATAATTGATGGTGTACATTGCACGACATGAGTGTTCATACAACTATTCCATCTACGTAGAGGGCACTGCGCCCTTTCAAATAATCCACCACCAGTCGCATCAGGTTTCAATGAAGAGGGGCCCGGGTAGGGAGTTTATTGAACGCCGCGCGATAGTGGCGACCCCAAGGTTTACGTTTGAGACTGTCTAGCATCTCCTCTCCTCTCTCATCCTTAGCGCAAAAGACGGCCAGCCTGAAGGCCAGACAGCGCTCTTCAGTAAGCCTTTCACGGCTGGCCCTGGCATTGGTTATCGCGATCACGTCTCCGACTGCGGGTGGAGGACGTATATACGGTCACGAAACTACGACGCACGCCTCCTGTAAGAATAAGACCACAATTGAGTGTGTAAGAACCAAGATCAAGTCACATTTTGATCCTGTTGAAAAAAATATCATTCAATTATAACATGATTATAGTCTGACTATAGTTCAACTAATCTACTGATGTGTATTCTCTTAGGAATGGAAGCAGAATGCATCTACAAAGACTTCAAAATCATGATGGTCATGCTTTTATCCCGAATTACTTAGGGTTGAAACAATACATAGTCAATTTCTATCATACACATTGCAACAGTTTTGACAATAATTTTATGAACACTTGCCTGAGTCAAACCTACTTACTAATGTATTTAGTGACCAGAGGGCAGCATATAGAATTGGCCCAGGTCACTGTAAAGATTTTAATAATCCTTTACAACACCCACAAGCAATAGAAGTGTTAGTAGTATTCATAGCCGTCATCACACACCAATATTCAAAGACATGAGAACATCATCATCATCATCATCATCATCAACCTGCTCGTCGTCGACGTCATGTCTGTGGTCACTCCTTCTCTTCAAGTCTGTTCAAAGACATGAGAACATTTTCTTTTAAATTGTTAAGGCATAGGCTTAGACTGAACTAAGTATAGAGCAATGTCAGTTTATTACCTAAGCAGGGCACTTATGCACGAATGATACTTCTGATTATAATTTGTATTTATTAACTAAATGTTAATTTTCCCTGTGATTTAAAGTTTTCTCACAAATATAATTCTGTATTTCAAGCAAGCGATAATTTATGAATATAAATGCAAATAAGTGTATATTGTATGTCTATGAGGATATCATGCACATTTGTGTACAATATTAATACTTGTTGGTAATGCGTCTTGTGTTTTACAAAACTTGATATTATGACCACTACTAAAATAACAATTTTATATTAAATATAAATAGCTATGACAAATTATTGCCTCTTCCACGTAGGAATAGCAGTTCTTTAACAACAGGTTGATAATGAGACGAAGATGTATCAATGTAAGGTTATGTTATTGTAATATAAATGTAAAATTTATAGACAGTTATAAAGTGGATGAATTACATTGAAACTGACTTACGGTTTCCTGTTGAGACAAACATGATCCTATTTTCTAAAACACAATATCTTTAATCTAGAAAAAGTCACAATCGCGATAGAAAATTCACTATCGTCTTGTTATCCTATCTAAATTGTCAAACAAATTAATTGGCCTTAATTGGGTTCAAAATGGCAACATTATCCGTGATGAACGAACTACTTGGGCACAATTTATAATTTTAATTCGCTATTTTGACTTAATAACTCGAAAATAGGTATTTAATAGTCTGTGGTCACCATCTGACAAGCCGGTACTATAGCTGCGGCCCAAATAATTATTGAGACTTAGAGAGTAATTGTCACGTTGACATTAAACATTTTTAATATTTTAAAGGAATTTTATGGCATGGTTACAAAATCTTTATGCCAAGATCTTATAATTTTCACTGCATTTAAACTAATTTTCTATCAGTGAGTTAAATCACCGCCTTTAACAGTATCGTGGCCAAATTTCATATTTTATAAATGTAAAGCACTGCTCTATCATATGCAATGCACCCCAGCATTTCCTACATCATAGTACATAAAATGTCATGAAGATTAATGTTAGCGTTAAAATACTAAGGTATTGAAGGTAATACACAAGAGCACCACGTGACACTCTCACGTTTCCGACAAAAACATATTTACCTCGTGAGCAGTGGAAGTGAGATTATGCTGTTTGGTTTATCTTCCCTTTAAAAACAAATCTCTGTCAGAATTGGTGATCAACATGTGAAAAATCAAGAAACCTATGAAAAGTGTTTTTTTTCTGCTAGCTAGGGCTCACAAAAAAAATAATTTGTACTGGATGATGTACTATGATTTTCTAGCGTATTTTACCCGCTGAACATGAATATGAACTCATTATTGGGATAAACTGTAAAAATAGAAAAATAGAACGAAAAAGAAACAGACACATAAGGTAAGGCATTAACACATTTGAATCCACGGCTGGAGTACAGAGAGAAAACGTGTGAAAACTTCTTTAGCGGCGTTGTGCACTTTTTTGGGATAGGTAAAAAATGATAGAGTATAGAAAGATATAGATAAGAAAGGATATATATATATATATATATATATATTCATAAGATATATATGCAAAGATAGAGTTCTCTGGCACTCTGTTCTCTCTGCCTATCCTGCAAGGGATATGGCGTGATGATATGTATATATGTAAAAAATGTTAAACTCGCGTTAGGACACGTGCCCTATTCGAAAATTCGTAATACGGACGTAAGATGTAAATATCCCCCTCTCTTTCTACCGTGCGGCGAAAATGTATGTCTGCTCTTGCTGTTCCATTTAAGCGGCGCAGAGCGCTTCCGCGAGTGTGCGTGTGTGGCTATTCATGGAATTTTTAAATGATAAATTTGGTTTAACGATGTTAAATGATCGCAATCTTAGCACAACGAATACAAAACTACTATTGATGCGATCTTTATTAGACATTTAAATAGATTCGAATCAAAATCGTTAGTTTTTTACTTCAGTTACCATAAACCTATTGTATCAGTTTTAGAGAACAGCTATGATGATATTGCTAATGATGATGCTGTAAGAGTCATTGAAATTATGGATGAGAGTTGATTTTTTTGAGAGATAAACTTTTTAATGTAAAATAATTGTAATAGTTCTAAAGTGTTATTTTTTTATGTAATATAAATTGTTATGTTTGTGTACGGTAGTGCAATAAATGAATATTGTATTTAACTACATAAATGATAATACTTTGGTACTGATAAATAAAGCAATTCGTGCGAAATTATTCCCTAACCATTCCAAAATATTCGAATATGCACAACGTCAATATTCAAGTTTTCAGTTCTGCTGGCACTCTCGGAGTGGAATTTATTTATGCTGGAGTATGTACAGAGAGAAATAAGCAAAAATCATATAATAATATTATCAAGGTGCCGGAAATATCACAACATCGAGATCGTGTTTTTTATCGATTTTCATACATCTCCTTATTTTTGCGTACTTGTATTATGAATTTGTTTCAGCACATAGGTTTGATCGTTGGGCTTGGATCTTCACTTTGACAGAGATGGACAAGAAAGGATTGATGAATTGTATTCTTATTCTGTTATCACATTAATACCTATTAATATTCTCTATTTGAGTATTTTATGTAAGTCTGTGGCAAGAACTGTTTTATTGTTTGTGGTTTTTACAGAAACTTTGTATGAAACAGATGGCGGTGAGTGCGGTCTACGTGACGTCATCTTCGTACGTTCCGTGATCGAAGACCCGAATGAGTGCCGAAATTAGCCGAACGAGCGAGTACAAGTCTGAAGAAACTAAAATCTGTCGTACACTTTTAGTAATGTAAATTTTGAAAAATTAACAAAATGATATTATAAAACCCAATTAAGACAGTCTTATTTTGATTTCTATTTGTATCTTAGTGATATTGTTTTGACTAAACCATCATTAACTTGTATTTCGTTCGCAAAGTGAGTTCAGTGCGAGTGCAAGGGTGGTAACGAGAAATGTGAAGCATCTATGAAGTTCAGGATTCTAAGGCCGTTTATTTTATACCTTTAATAATGAGCGGACGCCCTAGGACCACGTCATTCGCCGAGGGCAGCAAATCCGCTAGAAAGACTTTCGATAATCAACCACCGAAACCACCCCTCGGAGGCGTAAAAATCAGTAGTAAGTACATACCACCTAACCATTCTTTTGTCGGCCATCGTGATTTCCTACGCCTGCCTGTGACGTATTTCGGTACTGACAATTTTAAAAATGGCTGCAAACTGCCACAAGTCAACTTCTAGACTTGTAATCTACAATTATTTGTGAATAATCAATATAGGCAAGGTTTCATGTCTACAATATTTCAAAAATGGCTACAGTCAGTGCTTAGGCTCTGCCACATAAGCCTGGCGTATGACAGATAATCGTGTCAAAATATCTATTCGGAGAGAAATGCGTCGTATTCAAACCTAGTTCTCGCACATTTTGTGCCGTCGTTAAAATGTTGATTAAAATTGTATGCTTTGCCTATGTAGTTTTTGATCAGTGGCGCAAATGTGCTCTAGTACATGGAAGTAGGCACATCACAATTTAGTACAAATTACCGCAGAGCTTTGAGGTTACTTTGCTATCTATAATGACGTAATAAATTAGAGTATTTTGTGGTTGAAATGACTACCTATATATTATTCTGCTAGAAGACAAAAAAAAACTGATATATAATTATTAATTTCTTATCTGTAAAGTGTAAATGTCTTTTACATGTTCTTGACTGTACTGTCATGGATTTATTAACTAGAGCTGGGAAGTTGACTGTTTCAAATCTTCAGTAAAGAATACTTATATTCTCTATATTTTCACAATGAATAATTTTTTTGGTTCAATATATGCCTATTTAGCTTAATATATCAAGTAATTTATAATTTAATTGCATTTCTAAATCACAATATGAAATGTAGAATTTCACTGGTATTTTATTAATTGACTATGTGATTATGTGCAATGCCTTGAATGATTAAAATGTTGATAAAAATATTGAAATTATAGTTAGTGTAGTATTATTATATTAATGCAATAATGCACTTGGTTTAAAATCATTTTATCAGAGTATGAAATATTATTAATTTGTTATTGATTTGTTATTAGTTATTTTTCAATACATTTTTAGTTGAGTTCATAATGTATATTAAGCAAGTAAAAAATACTTGAACAAAGACCTTGCAATTTATTTTGCTCTTTCTACACTCGGGTATAGAGGAAGAATATGTTTTAATGATATGTCAATTCAAATCAGGGTGGAATTTGTAAAGGATACCCCTTTAACTAAAGAGATAAACTTAAGAGACTATTGTTTCCAAGCATAAAGAAATGATTAAACATATATAGTATACAAATATTTCACTAATAGCACTTTACTAATTTGTTTTAATTGTTTTCATGAGTAAGATGTACTTTATACATATTTATAGTGCTCATGTACCAGAGATACACATAATTTTGTAAATTTACTAGATTTTTTAATCTAGTTATGTAAGTCTACACTGTCTCGTAATTTACATTTAATAAACACTGCAATCATTAAAAATATGTATTATTTAGATGTTTTATAATTAAATTTCTAGAAGAATGCTTCATAATTAAAATCTATTTACTGCCTATGAAAAAAAATCTATGGATCAAAAATACATGTGTGTATGTATAGGTGTCTATATCTTTATATATATGTTCTCTTAAAATTATATTAGTTATTTTACAAATATAGAATTAATGGCTACATATTAGAGATTAAGCACAGCATTGGATAACACAAATATTTAGTACATGATATTGGTAGAAAGTATAAATAAATATTTCTTCTTTCTGTTATTTAAAAATATGAACTCCTGGTTTTTGTGGGCCTCAGCTATTATGAACATGTACAATTAGTCAATAAATATATTCTTGTAAATTTGGTTTAATCCTAGAATATTTTTTCTCTTTGAGTTTTGAAGTTCAGATAGCAGTCCCTGCATAGCAAGTTATACTCTATCATAACTATTTAAATCACAAAACCAAGCAGATTTAAATTATGACATGTGAATGCAAATAATAAAGGCTAAGAGGAAGAACATCATCATCATCATCATCATGTTTTCTCTATAATATTGGAGCAATTTAGAGGTAATTGAAATATCATACATTCCTATTTTACTAAGGAAGCTTTGGTCTATATTATAATAAGGAATCTGAGAAGAAAAAGGAGCAATTGCATGTTAAATGAAAATTAATGTTAGTGTATATTACATGCATACATACATACCATCACGCCATGTCCCTTGCAGGGTAGGCAGAGAGAACAGAGTGCCAGAGAACTCTATCCTTGCATACTTCACTCGCTTCCTCAACAGTCAATTCTCTTCATATACGCTCGCCGGTTTCGGAGACTCTTGACTCCACCTTCCTTCAGTACATGACCGATCTGGTCCAGGTAGGTTAGTCTCGGTCTCCCCCGGTACCTACATACTTTCGCATAGTATATCTTCTTAACCAGACATTCGTTCGGCATTCTTTCCACATGTCCGAACTATCGGAGCATTCCCTTTCACATCTTTACACCAATACTCTCTTTCATACCTACTCGCTCTTTTACGTCGTCGTTACGAATGCGATCGTTCAGCCTAACTCCACAGATTTTCCGTAGAGATCGCATTTCGACCGCATTAATTTTACTTTCATACTCTTTTCCTGCATACCCAACTCTCACTTCCATACAATAATGTTGGGACAAGCACTGCATTATGTATTGCTACACTTGCCTTCTTACATCAGTTCTGGCTTCATCTCTTTTAAAGACCATTATTTTGGTTTTACTCACATTCACGTGTAGACCCCTTTTCTTACAATCTTCTGTCATTGTGTCGACTAGGGGCTGCTGGTCAGTCGCTGACTGTGCCAGCAGGACTGCATCATCTGCATAGAGCAGAGCAGTGACCACTGAGTCGCCCACCTGGACTCCCACATTCATATCGTTCAACCTTTGGAGACATTTATCCAGAAATATGAAAATTATTTTAATTTTTGTGGTTTAAATTAAGAAATTTTATCAATTAGTACTTTTGTGATTTAAAGAGCCATATCTATTTTCTAAGACCAATTAAATATTTCTTTTGTTTCTTAAATTCTTACTGCATCTGAGTTGGACCCATTGGTTGGTCTGAGTTAGTGGATTGTTGAAGAGTTCTGAGTCCTTAGACATCCCAACACGTTCAATAGTCTATCTTTAATTTGCTTCAGGGAAATGCTCCTTGTCACTTATTGCTTGCCTACCTGATATGTAGGAGACGGCGCGCAGTGTCTTTGGCCAAGGTACTAGGACTTCTCAGTTCAACATCGGCAACCAGTTGGTTGTTGGGCAGCCACTTTTACTCCGGGTTAAGAGTTAGAGGATAACAGTACCAAGCTAACGATAAGATGTCACCAATATGACTGCAGAGAAGACATGGCGTAGAAAAATGAGGTTACAGGTCTGTCCTGCCTGGATCGAGCAGCGTCATGCTCGTAGCCCACCCTCCTAAGTGTATAATGTAATGGTCACGATGACAGGAGTTGGGTAGCAATCATAATCTACAGTTATACCACAGGTTCTGTGATTCCAAGAGAAGGAAAATCGCCTACTAATCTATGACACCGAAACTACTTAAGACATATATTAGAAGACAAGATATTTTACCTTTGTGGATTTTTTTATGTTTTTGAAAAAGGTTCATCCTCAACAGCGAAGGAGGCATTTACATGAAATAGGAAGAAGAAAAAGCAGAATGGGGTACATTGGATACATTTTAAGTGGTAGGACCATGGTGTTGACAGCTGTTTACAGTTGCGCAGCCGTCCGCCCGGGGTAGTACCACACTCTCGCAGAAAATTGACGTCCGAGTAATGGCAATGTGCTATTGCGCTTCGTTCTGTGAGCGAGAGAGCCGGAAGCCCAATTGGGTGGGTTTCGGGTTTTTATTGGTAGGCAGCGGCCTAGCTATACCCTTGGTATTGCAAAGGGCGTCAGTAACACTTACCATCAGGTATGCTGCTAGCTCGTTTGTCACCATAAGCAATAAAAAAAAACGAGAAAATATTTGCTGAGTAATAGCTAAAAATACCTCCGATCAAGTTAGATTACAAATAACAAAAACTCCAAATAAAATCGGTTCATCCGTTTAGGAGATACGATGCCGCGCATACATAGGACTTGTAATATGTCGTAGGGGTAATGTATATCTCTTGGATACCCGTGAGGGTAAATCGCCGGGTGGACCACCGAAGAAAAGGACCGGGTTCCGATGGCCCACTCGCATGGCGAAAGAGAGGTACATGTAGGGCGAATTCGTGGGGTCGTGTGCCGTTCTTTCTGTCGCCCCGGATTAAATTAACAGGTCGTGACCATACCATAGCCTGCTGTAAAAAAAAAGGGATTACGTTCTTATACTCTAGTCTTGAGATACACATATATGTAAAATAAGGACTTCTAGCACTCTCGAGAAACAGTTAGGTATATTATGTAGGTATTTAGAGTGAGTCAACTTTTGTTGTTTCACTGGCTCCAAGCTGTCTCAGGTCATTACGAATATATTGCTTCAACTGTTTGCTGTACATATACTATATAAATATATACAGGTCTTCACTAGTAAGGATTACATTAAACGGGTCTGCCGCCAGTGTGTTTATGGTTAACACGTGGGCTTAGATTTTTTTTCATTTTTGGTTGTTTTGACGAGTGCTGTGATTTATTTTAGTGATTACTAACTTTGCGTTGTCCTAATTACTTGGTATAAGGTTTGTAACGCTTTAATCGTGTTCATCTACGATGGATAAAACGAAACCGCCGGACCCTCCGGATGTTTCATACCCGACTACTCCAATTTTCTCCACTCCTCCGACCCTTCCCAATGTATCACATATAGATCCACTCGCCCAATTTGCTGAAGTTGCTTTAAAAGAAACTAACCCTGTACTAGCTACGTCTCGCAAACGCCCAGTTATCGAGATGAATGTCATTGATAGACCCAATAAAACAACCTAGAAATACTACAGTGGCTCGAGATAAGTATACCATAGACGACAAAGCCCCTTACATTGTTCATGTGTCACGTAGTGATCCCAATCCTAATGCTGGTACAACCCTCATTGCTGCTCACCAGTATTCCTCCATAAAATCCGGGTCCGAGACTCATCATTGTGTGAGTGTGGCATAGATGAAGGTAGCTTAGAACACATTTTTTTCAGCTGCCCTAAGAATAACCCAGGCCTTGACCTGTATACCCTCATCAATTAATTGAAAATTCCTCTTCCTATTAATTTTCCGTCTCTATTAACTTACTCCTCTCCAGTACTTCTTAAAACTATGATGCACTTTATGAGATATAACTCCATCCATCTTTAAAATTTTCTTCTTTTTAAATATATACATATATTGTGTTACAGATGTAAATAACCTGGCAGAGCGCAATATAATCCTATGTGGCTTACTAATCCTTTATAAAGGCATAATATATGTCTGCTGTTTATATGTATGTCTATGTATGTATATATTGTGTGCGTGTACGTGTGTATCAGTGTTAAATCTATGTTTTACTTATTAAAATCGATCACATCTAGTTATAATGTTATCAAAATTTAAATTTGGGGGGCATAGTCCGGAGCGTGCTCGTTCGCGTCCCCTGCCAGTCTAATTAGACTGCTAATCCGGCTCGATATGCGTACCGCAATGGGGTTAGGGCGTCCCCCGGAGGCGACGCGTACCGACCCGCCCCCGTCGGTACGAACTTCAGCAGTTGCGGCGATGGGGGCCGCCACCCATCACGCCTTGCCCAGTCAGGCGAGTCGAGGAGAGCAGAGTGCCGGGTGAGCACGTGGAATATAAGAGGTTGTGTGGAAGGTAAGTTGCACGAGCTGATATCCGTCATGGCGGACGAACAGCTAGATGTGCTTTGTGTAACAGAGACCTAGCGAAGGGGCAGCGACGTCTGCGATCTTCCTGGTGGCGGGATGGCTCTGTGATCTAGTGTACCACAGAGCGATCGAGCCAGCATGGGGGTAGAAGTGCTGTTGTCCTCTCGCTTAGCCTCAGGTGTGAAGGATTACGGAATGTATGATCCCAGACTTCTTTGGGTCCGTATAAAACTAGGTGTCACCAAGGTATTCATGGTTGTAGCATATGCTCCCATAGGATCCTCGGTGGCATCAGACCTAGAGAAGTTTTGGGATAATGTTAGGGAAGTTCTGGATATGGCAGAAACCAGTGAACGCGTGATTGTATGCGGAGATTTGAACGGATGGGTGGGGACCAAGCGTCTCGACTATGAGGACGTACTTGGTCCATTTGGTGATAAGAGAGTGAACAACGCAGGTATGCTCATAGCGGATGTATGCATGGAGAAAAACCTTATTGTGTCAAACACATTTTTCCAACATAAGGACATCCATATGTATACATGGAGAAGGAATGAACAGAAAAGTATAATAGATTTAATTTTGGTAGACAGTCGCCTCCGAAGCAAAATATTGGACGCTAGAGCTTACAGGGGCCCCTCAGTCGATACGGACCACTATCTCGTTATTGCGAGATTTAGTGGTCTGTTCAGAAAGTGGAGGCACTGGCGAGAGCGTGTCCACTTCGGAGGGCTTAAAAGAATAAAGGTTGAAAGGTTGCAAGAATAGTGTGTAAGAGAAAAGTATGCAGAGGGTGTCCGAGAACGGCTGACGATGGCAAGCCAGCCGCAATCGGACATTGAAGAATGCTGGAGAGTATTGAAAGGGAGTATGGTAGATACAGCGAAAGAAGTATGTGGAAGTTCAAAGAAGCATAGAAAAACAAATGGTGATGCATGGTGGGATGCGGAAGCAGCAGCGGCAGCTTCCGTAGAGCAAAAGAAGAAAGCGTGGCTGGACTATGTTTCTTCTTTGAATCTGAATGACAGTATGACTGAACAGAAGAAAGAAATATATCGGTAATGTAAGAATGACACCAAGGCCTTAGTGAAAGAGAAACGTGATAGAGCAAGTATGAGTGAAGAAGATAGGATTACTAAAAACTTCGAGGGTAACACCAAACTCTTTTGAAGGGAGGTGAAGAAGTCTCGGGGTGGTTGGTCAGCCTTCAGAATGAATAAAATAAGGTCTAAAGGTGGAGACATTCTTACACAAACACAAGACGTGTTAAGCCGATGGAGTGAATATCTTGGCGATATGTATGCGGATGCTACGGTTGGCGCCGGTGTTGCATGTGGTTTAGTAGATCAACATTCGACAATGGCGTCCTCCGATGGCATCAGTATGGATGAAGTTGAATGGGCGATAAGAGGTTTGAAAAATGGTAAGGCAGCGGGCATTGATATGGTGTCTGCCGAGATGATCAAGCTTGGTGGCTCCTGTGGATCTGGAGAGACCATTTGACACGGTTGTACGAAAGGAACTTTGGGACATTTTACCGGAGTATGGTATTAACGGTAAACTGCTACAGGCTGTGCAGTCCAGTTACATGGGCTGTAAAGCCTGTGTGCGGCTGGATGATGGAATGTCGCCTTGGTTTGACGTCAATATCGGCGTTAAGCAGGGGTGCGTTCTGTCAGCCAGGCTGTTTATCATATATCTGGATAAATGTCTCCAAAGGTTGAACGATATGAATATGGGAGTCCAGATGGGCGACTCAGTGGTCATTGCTCTGCTTTATGCAGATGATGCAGTCCTGCTGGCACAGTCAGCGACTGACCTGCAGACCCTAGTCGACACAATGACAGAAGATTGTAAGAAAAGGGGTCTACGCTTGAATGTGAGCAAAACCAAAATAATGGTCTTTGAAAGAGATGAAGCCAGAACAGATGTAAGAGTAACAATAAGTAATGATGTACTAGAGCAAGTGGATGAATTTGTATATCTTGGATGTGGATTTAGCCGAGATGGAAGGTACACCACTGATATAGAGCGAAGAGTGAATGCGGGAAATAGAGTGAACGGAGCGTCGGGGCAACTTCTCGGCAGCCACTACCTCAGCCAGAAGGCACGTGTAGCAATACATAACGCAGTGCTTGTCCCAACATTACTGTATGGAAGCGAGAGTTGGGTATGCAGAAAAGAGTATGAAAGTAAAATTAATGCGGTCGAAATGCGATCTCTGCGGAAAATCTGTGGAGTTAGGCTGACTGACCGCATTCGTAACGACGACGTAAGAGAGCGAGTAAGTATGAAAGAGAGTATTGGTGTAAAGATGCGAAAGGGAATGCTCCGATGGTTCGGACATGTGGAAAGAATGCCGAACGAACGTCTGGTTAAGAAGATATACAATGCGAAAGTGCAAGGATGTAAGTACCGAGGGAGACCGAGACTAACCTACCTAGACCAGATCGGTCATATACTGAAGGAAGGTGGAGTCAAGAGTCTCCGAAACCGGCGAGCGTGTATGAAGAGAATTATGAATGTTGAGGAAGCGAGTGAAGTATGCAGAGATAGAGTTCTCTGGCACTCTGTTCTCTCTGCCTACCCTGCAAGGGATATGGCGTGATGATATGTATGTATGTATGTAAAATTTAAATTGTTATAAAAATCACACACGTTTCTCCACATAGCTGATATTGGCATAATTGTCGACACCGGCAACACTTGCCATTAGGAAAAAATAGAATAGAATACATTAAACGGATTCGATGTTTAGTTAGTTATCATCTATCCAATCATCAACTTATATGAAATTCAGCTTCAGCCACGATTGTCACTCTTATCTAGAGATGTTATATTAGGGTAATGTTTGCTGGGCCGGCCACGGATGTCAAGGAAGTGGTACCAGTGGCCAGCCCTATGGCGATGTGTGATGTCATTGCCCGTGTGTGGTGTGGTTGTGGCTGGGTCGACATCACGGGATCCTTTTCCTCCAACTGGT
Organism: Lymantria monacha; assembly: GCA_905163515.2. NCBI lineage: Eukaryota > Metazoa > Arthropoda > Insecta > Lepidoptera > Erebidae > Lymantria > Lymantria monacha. The sequence goes on along the minus strand of LR991094.1, from coordinate 16,029,988 downwards.
GCAGATCTTGACGGGGCATGGTTGCTCCGGCAAGTACCGACACCTGGTCGTGAGGAGGGAGAGGACAGCGTTCTGCCACCAATGCGAATGCGATGAGGACACACCGCAGGGCACGCTCTAGGCGGCTTGGGCAGAGCAGCACCGTAAACTTGTATGGAACAAGTGGTGCACTTTGATTTAGACATACCCTTTGTCCACACTAAATGATTTGCGTCATCGTTGCTATAATGAACTCACGGCAAGGGAATGAAACTATTTGCGTCTATGTTTACGCTGCAAATTTGAATGGCTGAATGACAAAAATAATAATATTTATGCATAAAGAACATAGAAAATAATATGTAGACTGACATAGGCCTTTTTATATAGTTTGCCATACGTGCTACATTACTATGTTACCAACTTATTACGTACTTAAATCGTTTTCGACAACACCAGCGTGAAATGAAGATTTGGTGTCACTTAATAAGAGTCAAGAGTCTCCGAAACCGGCGAGCGTGTATGAAGAGAATTATGAATGTTGAGGAAGCGAGTGAAGTATTCAAGGATAGAGTTCTCTGGCACTCTGTTCTCTCTGCCTACCCTGCAAGGGATATGGCGTGATATTAATTCAAAACATCAAACTCACTTTAATGACTTAAGCAAACCACTGTTCAGCTATTTAACAGTAACATTCAATTATGTACATTTTTTTTTCTAGCGAGCAATTAAATGTAAGTTCAAATCGAATGCGGAGAAAGTTTAAATATTGTGATTTAACAGTGCTTTACTTGTTTGCATGTTCTATCAAAATTCCCAGAAAAATCGGAGTTGACTAGCACCCAATTAAAGGAAACAACTTACTCACGGACAATAACTCAAAATAAAGTGATCTCATAAATGAAGACTTCTCATAGAGATCTTTGTAGGTGATCCTGCCATAAAATTTCTTGGAAAATTGTTTTGAGTAATTTTCAAATCAAACATATTTCCACTATAATACATCGTTATTTAATTTTAGACGATATTTGTATATGTACAGCTTATCTATCTATACATATAAAAAAAATATTACTGGGACCTTTATCAACACAAATAGAACCCAAAACAATGATTGTTAAATTTTTTGTCTGTTTATCTGCGTTTGTGCACGCTAATCTCAGAAACGGCTTATCCGATTTAGACGCGGTTTTCGCTAATCTACTGTGGTAAGCTCCAATTAAAATTTAGGCTTATTTCATGTCAATTGGTTTATAAATAAAAAAGTTATGTCAATTTAAAAAAATGTTAGGAGAAAAAATCTTTATCGATTCTTTTCAAATTACGTACAAATTATTTACAGTAAAAATCAATAAGCACATGTTTCAGCATTTCTTAATTTTCACCCTCTGAGGGTGTAAATTAGGCCTGCGAAGCGGGTTGGACGACTCATTAAGTCATTCGCGCCAAGCTGATATTATTGAAGCTGGCAACTTGAAATTTTGACAGTGGTTTCTTTCTATAACGTAGAGATTGTCTAAGAAAAGATTTTACGACATTACACCCCTAAGGGGGTAAAACAGAGTGGCAAAGTTTGTATGGGGAGAAAAAAAATCTTTATTGATTCTTTTCAAATTACGAGTTGAGTCAAACATTCTATGGTAATATCTGGCATTTGTCAATTTTCACCCTCTGGTTGTGTAAATTAGGCCTGTGAAGCGGGTTGAACGACTCATTACCGCCAAACCGAAACTATTAAAAACTAGAAACATTAAATTTTGACGCACGTTTCTTTTTATGACATAGAGATTCAATATGAAAGGATTTTATGAACTCCACCCCAAACTGGCAAAGTGTGTATGGGGAGATTTCTTTATCGATTCTTTTCAAATTACGTACAAATATTCTTTGGTAAAAATAAATAGACACGTGTTTCTCTCTCCCTCTCCATTAACCCTGCACCAGTACCGTCGTGGCGACCAGTGCCGGCGTGAGAGCTCACACGATACACATAGTAGACGGCAATAGGTTCTTGCCTAAGGGTTTAAGATACAGGTTAAGTTTAGCTTCAAAAATGTTCACTCTATAACTCAAATAATAAATCATATCTAACGAGATTGCAACTCCGCTGGTGAAACAAAACAGTCAAATAAAGGGTGGCGATAATTATATTTTTATTCCATGGTCATACCGTAAATAATATATCAAAGGCAATATAATTTACAGAATGAATAGAACTTTGAACAACCTTTTTCTTTAGTGACCGGTATAGTATATAGACACACGCGCGCCCAATCCGTCCGAGGTGACGCGTGACCCCATAGCGCGGCGTACACGTACATCTACGTTATGGGTGTATGGTATATGGGGTATACATATACGTTATTATCATCTCGAGTCGAAGCCCTCATGCAGTGAATATGAATACAGGTACTCACGCTTGCGCCGCCCAAAGCACCGATGGTAGAGCGTGTCAACGTAGAGTATTTTCTCTCGGACCCACCCTATTGCCTTCCGTTAGACAACTAACTCGCAGAAGGCAGCGACCGCATCCCAGTTTCTGACGCTGTTAATCATCGTCCTAGCGATAAACCTTCAACACCTTGCGTTGCTTTTTCTATTTAACTCTGTCAGAGATGACTTCTGCGTGGACGAAGTCGCGGGCAAAAGCTAGTTTTTGAAATAAGAATCTGACTCAGTTAAATTTCTACTTATTTTTATGAGATACATAAATATTTATAGCATTACTGGAGCGCTACCCTAGACAATATTGCAAAGTCTAATCTATAACAAAACTTAAATAAAAATTAATGTTTGTGCTCTATGTATTCTTTAACCATTCACTCATTTCTGTTGTTACTATAGACACGCCCGCGAAGGTTTCTATAAAATAAGCCGTCTCCTCAGAGACATAAATACGATCAAAAAACGGCATTCAACTTTGCCATAAGTAGTTAACGATCGTGTGACTACGGTCTGGATTAGATATGACTAATTCTACACACTTACTTAATTTTCGCTTATAATTTTTAACATTATGGAATACATTCTTGATCACCAAGGCTCGAAGGGCGCGGCACTGTTTATTGTAATCGTTAATATATGTAATAATTTTTAGTATATTATGTATATTACTCATCATCTATAAACTTTAATGAAATCGAAAAATAATATAAAAAAGGATAATTTTATCTGCAATATTTGCATTCGCCCTGTTCCCACACCTAATTGATTTTGTAAGGTTTCGCCTAAATTATTTTCATACAGAGTGGTGTACCACATAACCGGACATAGTACTCGGAGCCGCCACGGGGTACTTCAAACATACGTTCCGGGAACTGCTCAATATATATGCGAGATCCGGACAGTTCCGAGAAGGTTGCGGTCCATGACGCTATATGGTTTATCCATGGACAATCTTGCCCGCAAAAGGGTCCTTCCTACGACGATGCTATTTCTATCACTAATCTATTGCCCAAATTGCAAATTTAAGCTCTAAGATCTTGAGCTATCCATTAAATGAATCGGTCAGTTCATTTCACCCTTTTTATACAAGTTTATATTAGAAACGCTTATGTAAATCATATTTTTTTTCTTACCCTGAATAATTTTTCTTTCCTTAAAAAATAAAAGTGTAGATAGCTAGTGTCCGTAAATACTAGCTGACATGACTGAAATATAATCAGGAGGACAATTATTATTCTACTCGCTAGACATGGTTGCAGTACACCTACTATGGCTACTTACTATACATATAACATTGAAAGTTATAAGTGACACGAACACTAAAAGCACTTTGAGAGAGCATAATTGAGGGTCATATACGTAGGTGTGTGAGCATAAACCACAATTATGCATTTTTAATAACGTAGCAACACAACCTTGACTACTCAATTCGTGGCTGAAATCGGTGTTTCATTTATTATGAATAATATTTTGAATAGTATTTTCATTTACTTTCTGCTACTTATATAAGTCTATTTAAACTTAAATGTCTTTTATATTCCTATGCAATATAGTTAATAGTTTTGATTTCTTATTTATGCAAATAGATATAATTCTATCATGTTATTACAAACAAGTGCTTTATATACATAGTATAACACCTAGTTTATGTAGTCGATAAGTTTATTTGCATCTGTATATCGCGCTCAGTTTATTGGGTATTAGTAATTTTTGACGGTTATCGCTCGCGTTATCATTGCCTGTCGTCGATCTCGCTATCTCGCATCGTCGTGACCGCACCATCCTGTCATTCGCGGAAGAACCGTGCCAACGCACTCTCGGTTTTCGAGTTGCCTTTCGCTTGACGGCCGGTCACAGTCGACCGACGTGGTCGCCGGAGCCGGTGCATGTTGCAAAATTACCAATTGGTTCGTTAACCCACTTCCTCAGTGGTGCGCCGTTACGGCAGCTATCCGGTACGCGAATAATTCGAAAACAATCTGTGTTTTTGTTTGACGCGTGTCAAATATCATGCAGTGAATTACAGTGAGATACGAAGTTATTGTACATATATATATCATTGTAATAAATTTAAATTTTAAGGAATATGGTGCATTACGAATGTTATTACATTAAGAGCCTTTGTTTTCATATAGAGTATGACAGAAGTTTGTGCAGTGTTTATTGGGAAAGAACTTTTGTTTTGTAGAAAACTATATAAACAAAATGTTACGACGTCGAGGTACTTACACAGTCAACGCTGATTCTGATATTCGTCATGGCAAAGGAAAATCAGTGGAAACCTCGTCATTTGTTGTGAAAAGAACTGGTAGGTTAAAAATTTGTCAAATACATATTACAAATTATGATATTTTAAAACTAGTGACTAAAAGTGTGATATCTCGTGATCTCATTCTTGATTATATTGATAACAAGAACAGGTAATCAGCCAGTTATCTTCTCTTTACAACTTGAACGTTATTTGGTTCGAGTATGTAACTATATAAACAATGCAATTGTCTTGAATACACAAAGACATCACATCGAACGTGTGATAGTTATATGTAGCTTTAATTTTAGCCTTATAATTTAAATAATTAGTTTTATATATTACGAAATAATCCGTATAATTATTAAATTAGTTACTGAGCATGGCGAAGGTTATTAATGCAAACAGTCTTATTTTTCTGCCCATTTCAACCCTTACGTGTTAATTTAATTCAAGAAAATCACATGTACATCTGTGTATCACATATAACAAGTGTGCTATTGTATAATCTATCCATGCAATTAAGAATAACCCTTGCATTCGATTCTACTTTCGCTAAATTTCTTATAGGAAGATCCCGTAATAGTCTAGGGAACTCCGACATCCGATTCAGTTATTCCTATGTTTCGGATATGAGTTTTATTTTTTATGTATAATACTTGCATAAATATCGGAAATCTTCGGTTTATAACGGTAATATAGATAAACAGTGAAGTGTGAGCTAGTGCGTGTATGTGTACAGCCAGCAGTCATAACTGAAAAGTGAGCTGAAATGCAAATGTAAATACTGACGAGCGAGTCACTAACGGAATGCTTATTATAATTGTGATGTGAATTTTAAATAAAGTCACCTTAATCAATATGTTGATATTATTTATTGATAAGATCTTTAACCTACTATCGTTTTTAAATTCAGCGACAGTAAAGTTTAGTGCCAATATATGTGATAGGGCGCGATCAGAAACATTTTAATATTATTATGGTTTATTAAGACTCAATCAGCTATTTGTATGTGTAGATAACAGCCGAATGGCCAATTTTATGAGTAGAATTATTTATTGAAGATACGTCATTATACAGGGTGTCCCAAAATTCAACGATAAGCTGGCACCAGCAGGTGGACCTACATATGACTACTCGAGAACAGAAAAGAAAAAAATTCTACCTTGTTTTTTTTTTTCATTACGACAAAAAAACCAAAATCTTTAAAAATGGACATCCTTTATTATATTATTAAGTGCTATTGCTACAGTTTTACAAGTAATTCTGTGATTTTTTTTGTATTGGCAAGGTAAGTAGCACTACTATCGATCACAACCATTAAAAATTCCAGAATATCTATAGTTTTTACACAAAAATCAATCAAAACTATGTTTTTTTCATAAATTATGTAAGATTTTGACTTTCAGCTCACTTTCACTCATCATAGTGAAAAAAAAAAGTATGGACACTACTGTGGCAAATAGTATTAAAAATTGGCGCAACTAACTACAATTCTAAAATGGTATAACATTCAAGGCAAACTAGCCACAAAAATATACTTAGGTGTACTATTTCAAAATAACAACCATATTTCGAAAATTGTTAGTGTTGATAGTAATCACTTTTACTATGTAGCCAAAATGTTTTTGTAGCAAGTTCTCAGAATTTGAATGAGACATGTGCGTAGTCCGTAGATCCACAGTCTGAATTATTTTATGGCGAAGCTCGTCCAAGGTTGCAATCGGTTTTGTGCAGACTCTGTCTTTTAGACAACCCCAATAGAAAAAGTCCAGGGGATTTAGATCGGGTGAACGGGGTGGCCACAAGATAGGACCAAGTTGCCCGATCCAACGCCCTGGGTACTCTTGGTCTAAGTACTCTCGCACAGGACGGGCATAGTGAGCTGGGCAACCATCGTTTTGAAACCACATGGTTTGCAAATCACTTAAGGGCACATCTTCTAATAATCCTGGCAACTCATTTTGTAAGAAGTTTAAATAACTATTGCCATCTATGTTTCCTTGTAACTCAAAGGGCCCTATCACTTTGCCATTTATTATGCCAGTCCATAGGTTAACCTTAAATTGGTATTGGGATTGTCTTCTCTCACCAGGTGCAGATTTTCATTGTTCCAGCTATGAAGATTGTGAAGATTTAAATATCCATCTTTCTTGCAGGTTGTTTCATCACGACGACGTGACGTTTTAAAATTCTATGTGCAGTACTTTTTGGGATTCCCGTTGCTGCTTGTACAGCACGTACAGAGGTAGTTGAATCGTTTTCTATTTCATTGAGAACTTCTTCATCGTGTTCCGATCTAGGTTTTCCAGCGTTTCGCCTGTCAGATGGTATACGACCCTCCGAAAAAGCGGAATAATCCGGATACCTTTGAAGATTAGGGTACCTTGCTCGATATAATCTGCTAGCAGCGTTGGCATTGCATCGGCATTCTCCATAAATTAGGTGCATATTAGTGTATTCTAACGCTGTGTATGGTAGCGGCATGATGAATGCTAAACACTTGAAAATAAGGCAAAACTTCTTTAAAAAAAACACAAAATCACAGTCTAAAATAATGCCAAGTCAGGTCAATTTCCAGGTCACTTAATTCTAAAACAGTCTAAAATAATGCCAAGTCAGGTCAATTTCCAGGTCACTTAATTCAATCCAAAAGTCGTCAGTACCAGAGCCACTTTAATTAAAACAGAACGGTGTGCAGTAAACAAAGAAGTAGAGCATACTGACTTGCTGTGCTGCTGAGGACATTAATTACTTCTCCACCTGCATTAATGTTACTAAACAATTAGCATCTATCTATCTCCCTCTAACGTATAATCTCTCTATCTCTGTCTAACTTATTTTATGGACTTATGGACTACGCACATGTCTCATTAAAATTCTGAGAACTTGCTACAAAAACATTTTGGCTACATAGTAAAAGTGATTACTATCAACACTAACAATTTTCGAAATATGGTTGTTATTTTGAAATAGTACACCTAAGTATATTTTTGTGGCTAGTTTGTCTAGAATGTTATACCATTTTAGAATTGTAGTTAGATGCGCCAATTTTTAATACTATTTGCCACAGTAGTGTCCATACTTTTTTTTTTCACTATGATGAGTGAAAGTGAGCTGAAAGTCAAAATCTTACATAATTTATGAAAAAAACATAGTTTTGATTGATTTTTGTGTAAAAACTATAGATATTCTGGAATTTTTAATGGTTGTGATCGATAGTAGTGCTACTTACCTTGCCAATACAAAAAAAATCACAGAATTACTTGTAAAACTGTAGCAATAGCACTTAATAATATAATAAAGGATGTCCATTTTTAAAGATTTTGGTTTTTTTGTCGTAATGAAAAAAAAAATCAAGGTAGAATTTTTTTCTTTTCTGTTCTCGAGTAGTCATATGTAGGTCCACCTGCTGGTGCCAGCTTATCGTTGAATTTTGGGACACCCTGTATATACGATAAGATATTTTGTTTTTACAGTAACATGGCGCATATTAAAGTGAGCTCTAATTCCGCATTATTTAGTAACACAAAACGTACTTATACAATCAAATATAAAGTAGTCACGTGGGCATGTTCTTTGTCTAAAGCATCAGTTACTGGGGCGCACGAGTTAGAAACGAGGTAACATGAGCGCGCGATCAACTTCGAATAATTACATTTTTTAATATTTGAGAATAAAACCATTCATATGAAGTTAATAACAGTTACTTTTTATCCGTCTGGTGACGTAATAAGATTACAATGTGTTAACATTCCATTTCCTACGGGTATTGTAGGAGACGAATAAGAGGCGTAAGCAGATTCTGTATGAGTAACTCCATGTATCTAACAGGTCTAGGCCACAGATAGCAGGCACCCCTTCCGTTTTGGAAAAAGTTTATGTTCACTGTTATGGCGTGATACTGACTGTCGCTGCTAAAGCATATGAAAGAAGAAGCATTAATGACGTGACGGTTACACCTCTGTAACCACACAAGTATTACCGACATAATTATATTTAAGGTTGTTGTTTTACTAGCTGTATAATCTGTATATATTGTGCGTGTAATACAATGCGTCATTAACACGATTTGCCTAACCCAATATTAAAAATTTACCGGGTATGGTCTGGCCGCGCTACGCCAAAACTCTTTGGAGCCATGTGCGGTCCCATGACCCGTATACCCCTCACTGCCCATTGAGTGGGCCACCGATACCGATTCATTAACTTGGGTTGTCCGCTCAGCGTCGGTACCCTTTTGGGTACCTAGGCCTGTCGATGTTCCGGCAACGGTACACCGGGATGTCGCCCTTTCGCTTTCGGGTTGATATCTCGCTCCCGTTTCAATGATTCTATGAAACAACTATAATATCATAAAAGACTTGCAAAGAAAAGCAACCCTTCGTGTCATCAGAAACAATAACTACGTCACACGTATTACATTGTTCTTAAAAAGTTCCTTTCAATGAATTTCGTGTGTTATATTAAGTGAATCTACGTACGTTGTTTTGTACGCCGAATTTCTAGTTTTAAGATTTTTACGGTTGCATTATACGTATACGTCATGGTCCGTTAAGCGCCAACCAGCAAGTGAAAAACTTAAATTATACTAGTTAATTTAGGATAACCTACATAAATAAAACACTTCTGCTTTAGCCTGACTTTATTAATATTTGCATCAATCTTAATTGCTTTTAATAAACCGTTTATTTATACGTTTATTATAAACGTCTGGCATCTAGTAATTTTAGAGATAGTTTTAAAATCTTAGCCGTACCTATCTTCTAATAATATATAAGAAGTCATACATACATACAAGAAAACATCATTTTACAAATGCAATAATTTCGTGCCTATATTAATTGTTATGTTATTTGATTTAATAGTTTTATTGTAATTTTTTCTCAAGATGAGAGCAAAAATGTGTTAGCATATATACACTACCGTCCAAAAGTTTGGAAGCAGCAAGGTAAAATCGAATAAAACCAAACTAAGTCATTTAAATTTAAATGTATTGATAAAAAAATAAAGAACAAACAGAAACTAACTTAAACAAAATAAAAAAATAATATACAATGGTAAATTAGATTAAATTTTAGCTTCATCAAAGTGTCCACCTTTCTCCTTTATAATCTTCTCACATATTCTGGGCATTCTATTAATCAATTTTTTAAAATAATCTTTATCTAATTTGTTCCATTCGTTCTCTAATAGCTGCCACAAATGTTCTGAGCTCGTAGGACAACGACTTTTCACCCTCCTGTCAAGTTCATCCCAAACAAGTTCAATGGGAGAAAGATCAGGGGATTGAGATGGCCATTGCATGATGTTTAAAATGTTTTCAGCTTTTTTCTTGTTTAAAAAGTTCTGGCACAATTTAGACGAATGCTTAGGATCATTATCCTGTTGAAAAATGAATCCAGAACCAATGAGACTTAGTCCACTGGGTATGGCAGAATCTTGGAGAATTTTTAAATAGCCTTCCTTGTTTAATTTTCCGGTTATCCTCACAAGATTGCCGGGTTTACTGTTGCCAAAACACCCCCAAACCATGACATTACCACCACCATGTTTGATGGTAGGCACTGTACATGCCTCTGAAGCCCTCTCTTCTTTTGACCGGCGTACAAAGACACGTCTATTGGATCCGAAAATCTGAAATTTTGATTCGTCACTCCAAAGGACATTTTCCCATTGTTCTATAGTCCAGTTTTTATGCGCTTTTGCCCATTCTAGTCTATTTTTCTTATGTCGATTTGTTAGTTTGGGTTTTTTAGCAGCAACACATCCTCTTAATCCCGCAGACAGTAAGCGTCTTTTAACAGTAGTTGTTGAAATGGGTGTTTCTCGCATATCATTCAGAGCTGCAGTGATCTGTGGTGCAGTTAAGCGTCGATTCCGTTTAGAAAGAACTCTAATGAAGTTGTCCTCTTGATTTGTTGTGGATTTGGGCCTACCAGATCTCTTTCTATCTTCATTTTTCCCCGTTTCTTGTTTTCTAGCAAGGGTATAGTGGACACCTTTACAAGAAATGCCGAGCCTTTCTGCGATTTGACGTTCACTGTATCCTTCCTCGCGTAGAGTGCAAATAGCGCTTCGCTGTTCAAGCGTGATTTGCTTGCGTTTTGCCATTTTCAGAAGAAAAAATACGGTCAAAGTAGTAGCCGATATGTTTCGAATACAGACAATGTTAATATCACAACTTTCACGTGCCAATGCTCAAGTGCGACTGAATAAGGTCTAAAAAAGTTAAAACCAGCAAACATTATCAATAAAACTACACCATTGCATAGGATAAAGTAGCCGACGGATTAAGTCATAAAACACGTGTTTCGTCAATATTAAGGAATTCCATAAAACTTGATGAATGTAGGATAATAATCCTTTTGTGTTTGTGTAGACAGTCGTAAAAGGTTGTAAAACTTAAGATTATTGCTAATTTTTACCGCTATTAGTCGGCATTTATTTGTTTTGTTTGAAAACAGGTGTGCTTCCAAACTTTTGGACGGTAGTGTATATATATATATATATATATGTAATATATTAATACTTGGCGGCATAAATATATGAAGTAAAAATATCTGAGTCGTTTTCGCAGCATGATTATATAGCGGTGAAGGCGGTAATAACTTAAATTTTATATTATTTTTTGTACAACGAAGGCGATATAAATTAGAATAACCGCTTTAGCATAATAAATATAAACACCGCTCAGTCAGCGCAAGTAATACAACTAGCTGTACCCGCAATGTCGCTTGCGTATGGTAAATAATATTATAAGAAAGAATTAAATTTATATTTTGCTTCATTGGTTTAAAAAAAAAATACCCTTTCTTTGTCTCTTACCTAATTTTATTTAGATTTATTTTTATTCTATGCAAATTCGACAGTACTAATGGGTACTCAAAGAGGCAACCACCATGCAACTCACTTAGTGAAAATCCCTAGTGTGGAATCAAAAAGTGAACCGAGCATCGCATAGTGTATTGAGTTTGTTTGAAAACCATTGGTCCAGTCCGCCGCACTCGTCCTCTGACGTAATCAATGACTTAGTTTAGTGTGACTTTACCTGTGATTATTATACAGTTTTTCTTTATTTCAATAACTTACACTTGAATTTATTCAGATACTACCAGAACCCATTGTGTCTTGTTAGGATTTGTGTTTGCATATACCCGGGTGTCATTTTCTTTACTACACATGCCTTCGCACAATCCATGGTTTTATGAGAGATCATTATCACTATAGTGAAGGTATCTCATCATCACATTTTGTTTACGAAATTCTATATACAGTAGAATCCGGTTATAATGACATTGAAGGGAAATGACAAATCCGTCATACTAAGCGGACGTCATACAAAGCAGAAGTTCTCAGAAAATGCAAAACTTTCTAGTTTTGTTAGGTACATACATAATTTTGCTTTAATAAACAGAAAAACTGCAAAATTAACCACTGAATTAACACTTGATCAACATGTACTTACTTGTCGTAATTCTTTTAAAGAACCTCTGTCACTTTGAATCGAATTAAATGACTCTTTAATCTAGATATTCTGACTGACTCCAAATTTGCAAAAGACGAGTTTGAATCACGATTTTCTAGTCTGAATATAATTTCTCTCTTATCTATAATATTTTCCTTCAAATCATAAAAATGGTATCAGTTTTACCAAACACATATTATTACCTCGACGTCAATATTTATGTCGCTAGGTGTGCCGTCTTAATGATTTTCTTTATCGTTATTGCTTATGGTGACAAACGAGCAAGCAGCACATCTGATGATAAATGTTACTGCCGCCCATGGACCTTTGCAATACCAGGGATACAGCTAGGCTGCTGTCTATTAATGAAAAACCCCCAAACCCAACCTGAAAATTGGGCTGCCGGCTCTCTAGCTCACCGAACGAGCACAACAACGTTTTGCCACTGATCAGACGTCGATGTTGTGCAAGAGTGTGGCACTACCCCGCACGGACCGGCCTGCGGCTGTAGACAGATAACTGTCAACAGTATGGCTCTACCACTATTTTATAAAATCTTTCCTGTGTTCAACTATTATCACAATGGCATCCCCATCTATCACCAAAATTCACCTGTTCATCATCATCTATTTGCATTTTCAATGAATTGATTTACTATTGAAAGTAAGTTCAGAATGCAAAGTACAGCCCCACTGAGGTCCAAGAATCATTACTAATGGTCAGACCAACGATGCGATAGGGTGGACATACGGTAGGTTGTGGGACTGCGCGCCACCCTTTGATTAGATGCGTCCAGACCATGGCCTACCAAAAAAAGGATAAAAAGTACAGATATAAAAATAACATAATATAATGTTTTGACTTTTGAACATCAGTGAAAAGGTGTTTAGAGAATAGCTTAAAATTTTATTTATCAGGTCTGGCTTATTCCAACTTGGATTTCATCTCTTTTGGCGATGACAATCAGGTGATTGAAGTTTCGTTAAAACTAATACATTTGAAAAAAATAAAACAAGTAAGGTACCTGGGTCGAATATGGCCAGGCGGAAAATATGGCCATATACCATTATTCCTGACACGAAAATTTGTAATGACCTGAACGCAATAATAAATTGTCCCTAGTGTCGCATGTATCCGAACGGCGTACCTGTCACCCTTCCCGCGGGTCCAGTAGTCGCCCAGCGTCCATTAACGTGAAACATGCAGTTGAGGTTATAAAAACATTAAGTAAGTACTCTCCTGTATTTTGTAATTTTTCTAATAAGAATCTTTTTTAATCATATTAAGATGTTGTGTGACGATCGTAATTTGATATATCTTTGTTTAATTATCAAAGTAATAGTGTCTCTTTCATTTCTGAATATGAGAACAAAAAAATCCATAACTGCAAATATGGCCAGCGTTTGGCCATATTTACGGTACTAAATTACCGAAAATTTCTTTTTGTTTTAGGCCATGGAACGCTATAAAACTAAAGGGCTTCGAGTTAATTGGTCAAAGGCACCAATGAAACTAGCTTCAACTGCAGTCAAAAGCGGTAATATGAAGGGCTGCAAAGCATTATAATGTGCCAAGACGAACTCTAGGGCGTAATTTACAAGAGAAAAAGGAGGCTAAACCTACTTTGGGCCGGAAACCACTTCTTAACCCTGAGCAAGAGAAGATTTTGGCATCCCGTGTTATTCGCCTGTGCAATGTGGGATACCCATTGACACATCGCGTACTACGTAGATGCGTAAAGACATTCTGTGATCGAAATAATATTTCAGCGTCAGGTGATATCTTTAAATTTATATTATTTGTAAAGATAGTTGTTTATTTGTACTAATTATCGCCCAGAGAATATCTTTTAAATAAATGCTCTATTAAAACACAATATACATTTTTATTTCCGTTTATTCAGAAGTTTTTTAAAGTAGTAAATTAATACAATAAATATGGCCACATCTATGGCCATATTTACCACCTCCGTCGGAAATATGGCCAATTTCTATATTTTTTTAAAACTGCTGAAAATACTATTTTCTTTTTAATGTTTTTGTATTTTTTACCTTTTATGTAAAGATAAATAGCCACTCTTCATGAATAAGTGCTAAAACTTGTTTGTTTTAACGTTATTATTTTCAAAAAAGGACAACAAACCTTAAGGTGGCCATATTCGACCCAGGTACCTTATGAAGTTGAGCTGTAATTGGATAATGAAAAAAAACTTATGTTTATAACATTAGCAGAATTTTACTGCATTAAAAAGTTTATTTTCCTTCTCACTCACTGAGCGAGAGAAACAGCTTAGTAACATGAATGCTCATTTTCTGAGGTGCATGATGCGTCATAGAACTGGCGCGACCGGTTCCCCCATTATCTGCCGTTCGTCCCTTGCCACAATAAGACCTTGGTCGAATTCAGTAACGGAGAGCGTGCGCGTTAAGCGTAGAGAACCGTAAACGCGGTGTGGTTTTACAAGAACAATGGTGATGTGCACCATTCTACATAATATTATGCATTATATAAAAGCTCACTAAAAGATTTCGCAGTAATGCATCTAAATTCTCTTTCTGTGGGTTATTTTATCTTAAAAATGGATCAGTTTTGAGAAAGTTTGTATAAATTTTGTTGTTAGAAGTGATGTAAAATATTTAAGACCTAAATTTTAAATGATATATTACGTTTTTTGTTTACTATTATTATTATTACTCGCCTGCTCTTATCCCAATTACTTGGGGTCAACGCAATATGTACTCTTCCTACATATTGCAAAAGTTATTGGCAATCATTTTATGACCGGCCGCCTGCCTAATGTCAACCCTCCTTGGGAATGTAATTGTTGACCAAATGGCATCAGGTGGTCTTTTACGACATCCAAGAGCAAAGTAAGGGTGATTAGTATTCGTAGTTGCTACCACACAGCTTAGTTTGTCTACTATTCTATGAATAATTGTCATTTGTGGGCATCCTATTTCTAAAAACTGCAAGGCAACGTTTTATATACTTTTATATTCTAACTAGCTATTGCTGTACCATGCCCATAAAATTGATATGCAATGTAGCCTTTCAAAGGTTTTTCTGTGTGTAAATCAGTAAAAAAATACGGACATTTAAAGGAAATAGAAAATGTTGTGTTATTTTCTAAATAAATGTATATTTTTTAACACTAAATCGGCCCAAAGCTTTTTTAAATTTCAGATACAAAAAAAAATGTATGCTTATAAGGATGCAATTATTTCAAGTGTTGACTTTTTATATTATATAAAAGCATTTATTAATTATTGTATTTAACTCCCCTCCCTCTTTGTTGCCGAAATACGTATGCACTATTATACCTATATTGCTCAAAAGCAGTCATTTTGACTGCCTGGGATTTTTAAAGTAATTAAATTATTTTTTTACTAAAATTTGTAAATTTCTTAATAACCACTCCAACCTGAATTGAAATATATATTTTTTTTTACATATATTTTGTTACCAATTTGAATTAGATAAGTTGCAGGTGCAGATTGTCAATAAGATAAATGTAGTACTTCTCAGTCTTAGATCTTGTCTTACACATTGATACATTCTATACCTAATAAGGTTCAATATATATATTTTTTTGTATTATTTATATCAATTCATGAAAGTGACAAATAGAAAAGAATAATTGAAAAAGTCAACAGCATTGCCGCCAAATACAGAAATGCAAGATATAAAAGAAATCGACCAAGTGCGAGTTGTACTTGCGTGCGAAGGGTTCCGTACCATTATATATATGAAAATATGTGATGTAACTTAACAATTTAAGGTTTTCGGAATTTTTCCTTTATATGTGCTACAAAAACATTGCTTAAGTTTTGATTCCCTTGCGAGTGACTAGTTACGGGTTTGAAAATATGCTGCTTGCATTGCTGTTTCTTTTGATTGCTTTGAGATAAAAGTTTGATTTTTTTACAGCTTAAAGGTATTATAAGCCTGAGTATTAGATATGAATTTCAATTTAATACCCGTACGCGTTCATGTGCAAAAGGGTAGTAAGTTTATAATTATTAAAAATATTTTGATCATATAATGTAATTAAAAACTGTGTGGTAGCGGCTACGAATACTACCAACCTTTACTTTGCTCGTGGGTGTCGTAGAAGACGACTAAGAGCCTTATAACGACCTGGGCCAACTCCATCTGATGCCGTTTGGTCAACAATTACATTCCCAAGGAGGGTTGACGTCTGGCAGGCGGCCGGTCATAAAACTATTGCCAATAACTATTACAATATGTAGGTACTATGAAAGAAGAGTACATATTATATCGACCCCAAGTAATTAGGATAAGAGTAGGGGAATGATGATGATAATGTAATTAAAAATTTACGATTTTCGCTATAAGACGTCGCTTAGTACCAAATTTCAAGATTCTCAGTTCACGAAAAGTACCCTGTAGGTTTCGAATGTTTCGATTCCCTTGCGAGTGTCGAAAATTTGCGGCATAAACAGCTGTATCTTTTCATTGCGTTGGCTTAGAAGTTTGATATTTTCACAGCTTTAAGGGACAACACTAGACTTTTTTTTATTGCATGGTGGACCATGGATGTGGTCGCACCCCGACAAATCGGTCCGGGGCGGCAGAAGAGATGGCACGCAATTCATGCACCCACCCTGCAAGCACCTCTCTTCGCCGTGCGAGCGGGCCACCGGTACCCGATCTTTGTCATCGGTGGCCCGCCCGACGGTTTACCCTTGCGGGTTCCGCCCTCACGCGGTGGCCTCACGTCGGGTGACCGAACAATTCTCCGGTCTGATCACCCGAAGTCTCGGTTAGGGCGGCATCAGGCGCAGATATTCGCGCCTGCGCCACTCCGGCCGCTGGCGGCGGCCCGAGTCCAAGGAATCTTCCCGGACTCGTACCGCCACCTCCTGTGAGATGACAGCCTCGCAGAAAGCGGCAACCGCGTCCCAGTTACTGATGCTGTCGACCATCGCTTTCACGACAGCCGGCAGCGTCAGGTCGGCACCGATGATAGCGGCGAGGTCAAGGCGCTGCCCGTCCCAGCTCGTACATACCTCGAGCGTGTGTTGCGCCGTGTCCTCGTCACTACCGCGGACAGACCTGAGTATTTGATATATATTTCAGCTTGAGTCAGTCAGTCCGGACGGACGGACAACAAAGTGATCCTATAAGGGTTCCGTTTTATTGCCTTTCGAGATACGGAACCCTAAAAAGCTGAAGACCTACACAAACATCAAATGCAATCTGCCTTAACAATAATAAGGTAGACCATAAAAACACAGAATTTGTGAACTATGAAATTGTCATAATAACAAATAATTTGGAAAATACAAAAGTGCATGCCTCATAATTTTTATATTATTTATCATTTACTATTAGTCAATGCCATAATTAAAAATTAAAGAAAAAAGAAATACTTTTGAAATTTGGTGCCATTCTCGACGTGTGCTAAACATAGCTATGCTAGCTGGTAAGCTAAGCTATATGTATCATGTATGATATTATTATCCTATAAGTGCAATGTGAGAAAAATACAATCATTTTTAGGTTTGAAAAGTGCTTGATTTTCATATATCGAGAGTAGAACAAGACCTCTACGCATTGCTTATGAGGCGTGCAATCCTTTCTAATATTATAAATGCGAAACTAACTCTTGTCTGTCTGTCGCTTTTTCACGCCAAAACTACTGAGCCGATCTAAATGAAATTTGGTACACAGATAGTCTAGAACCTGGCAAAGGACATAGGCTACTTTTCAATGCAAAAAAGGATTGTAAAGGTGGATGAAAAGTTGTAAGAAAGTATCGTCATTTTTAAAGCCAAAACTGAAACTTATTTTTAGGCTGTCGATTATATATAAATAAATATGACATTAACATGTAAAAATTTACCTTTAAAATAAAAAAAGGGGATGAAAAATTTTAGGAAAGTAACCTTTTACACGGGCGAAGCTGCGGGCAGAAGTAGTAATGAATATTTGTGACAAGTGTAAAAAGTATGTATGTATGTGAAAAGTGTACGCATAAAAAATCACCAGTTTTATTTGCGAAAAAAAAGTGCAAATGATGTTTCTTAATTGCCTTTTGTTTTCCAATTGAACTGATTTTTTTTCTTAATATTTAGTAATAACATATTATATAACAGTAAATAATATAAAATATCATTAATAGTTTTCTTTATATTGTTCATTATTTTATTACAAAGCAGTCATTTTGACCGGGCAATATTATAAGTATATATTAAGTTTTAGTCTTTTTAGTGTTAAATTAAAACATTATTACTTTCAACTGGTAGGCTGCTTGCTGATTTGATCACTATGAATAATGAAAAAAATATTAGCATTCTGATTAAGTTGTTCCAAATCCATGAGGCACAATCGTAAGACAAGCAGAATATACTGCAAAGATTTTGACTAAGTTTTATAACTTGTTTGCAAATTTTATTATTACCTTAATCTTGCTCCCTCTTCCTTCCTTTTAATCTGTATCCTGACTAGGGACAATTTCCTCCCTCTTTCATATATTATATAAGTCTAATCATTTATTTAAACGCAATATAACGATCTCACAATCATTTCAAAATCGAAGAAAATTTCAAAAGGCATATGGGATATATGCCTTTTGAATGTCAACGAGCTAGATTGCTAATTATAATCGACACAATTTTAATATAAATGATGATCCCACTTTTACCTCATGGCATGTAATTTTATGCATTGTTGAAGTTGACAAGAAGGTTTCTAGAGCCATTGCATGCGTGGAATTTGATTTCTTTAAGAACGAATACTGGGCCATTCGGTGTGTAGATTGGTATAAAATCAGAATAAGATAATGATTCGTATGTCTCTTGTCGGTTTTTACCGGAAAATGTAGGCAAATGTGTAATTCACTTAGATTTCGCCATGTCATTTTCAGTACCGCGTAATAAAGAGCGAACGCATAACCGACTGGTGGGAACAGTGCCAAACTTCGTTTGCTATAGAGAATATCTTTACGGGAAATCGGAAAACATAACATTTTTTAATCGACCAAAAATTAAATCGCTACCTCACGATTAGCATTGTCAATATTATTTGACCCGTGAGGCAGCTTTTCAGTCATAATGTTTACTTTACATATGTATATTATGTAATATGTCGTATGTTTTTACGCGTCTCCAATTTTACTTAGGATTAGATTGCCAGAATTCTTAAAACGCTATTCTTAATTTCTATTTGAGAAGTCAAACGCTGGTTTTGATTGATTTAAAAATAAAGAGCCGTCTTTCTTAAAGAAATTTCATGAATATGTTTTATATTTACAAATACTGAAAGGCGGTCTTTATTAAATGGTTTATTTTTTACATTTGAAATGACCTTGCTGCCAGTGAGTTTAGTATCTATAATTCCTAAATTAAGTTGTTTTTTTGTATATTTTAGTAAGATATTTATTATAAAATAAATTATTTAAATAAAAATATACTACCATTCTTATACTCACCCTGTTATTTGTATTATATATTTTTTGCGACATTTTATCATTTTAGAATTATGCTATCTTGTACATAACCTCGTTATATTGATATGTAAATGCATTAGTTCACTTAATATAGTATGTATTATTATGTACAACAATGTGATGCGATTTATACATACTCACCGAGTCCCCGACTTTTCACGTGTATAGGGAATCCAACCAACGCCGCCGAAATTTCTAATCCAATTGCCGTGAAACCATGACAACCTTAATTCTATTAGTGCGTAGATATTTTGATATACACAGTCTATCTAATTAATAGTAATTATGACAACAGCTCATATCATTTAGCTTATTCATATCATATCATCATCATTTTAACATTGAATCGTGTAATAATATTACCATTTGAATATCGTTCTTTTTAATGTGTTTATCATTCGCATCCTTAAAATCTGTTAATATTCTTTGAGGTTTTGATAGTCTTTGAATTACTTATAATTTTGCCACTTTGCGATGATGAGATATTGATAGAGTAAGGAACTGATACAGAATAGGTTTACAATTACTATTGCTTTTGAACTGCTCATTTTTGTTAGCTGTTCCGTCGATGTGTAAGATAACTGTTTTGAGTGTGAATATTCGCAGTAAACACAATTTTGTCGCACACGAACTAGTTAAATTAAACCTAGTTTATCACAAGTTCTATTTTAAACTCTGTCTGTTTCAGTAAAGAAATATTTCTACATGTGTTCTTCTTTCCAATTGTGTTTTTATGATTGAAATATCTCCCATAATTGTAATATTGATATGCCTAATGATTTCTAATGTTTACGCGAGTATTACACTATTAAAATAAAACTACTTTTATGGATACTATCGCGTTTCTATTTAATTTTCATCAAAAATCAAACACAAACATGATAGAATTTGTAAAAGTAGTTTTATTTCAAATTTGATATGCTATTTTTTATTATTACCCATTTAATGATGGAAACAAATAAACATTTTACAGTTATCATTCAAATATACACTACCGTCCAAAAGTTTGGAAGCAGCAAGGTAAAATCGAATAAAACCAAACTAAGTCATTTAAATTTAAATGTATTGATAAAAAAATAAAGAACAAACAGAAACTAACTTAAACAAAATAAAAAAATAATATACAATGGTAAATTAGATTAAATTTTAGCTTCATCAAAGTGTCCACCTTTCTCCTTTATAATCTTCTCACATATTCTGGGCATTCTATTAATCAATTTTTTAAAATAATCTTTATCTAATTTGTTCCATTCATTCTCTAATAGCTGCCACAAATGTTCTGAGCTCGTAGGACAACGACTTTTCACCCTCCTGTCAAGTTCATCCCAAACAAGTTCAATGGGAGAAAGATCAGGGGATTGAGATGGCCATTGCATGATGTTTAAAATGTTTTCAGCTTTTTTCTTGTTTAAAAAGTTCTGGCACAATTTAGACGAATGCTTAGGATCATTATCCTGTTGAAAAATGAATCCAGAACCAATGAGACTTAGTCCACTGGGTATGGCAGAATCTTGGAGAATTTTTAAATAGCCTTCCTTGTTTAATTTTCCGGTTATCCTCACAAGATTGCCGGGTTTACTGTTGCCAAAACCCCCCCAAACCATGACATTACCACCACCATGTTTGATGGTAGGCACTGTACATGCCTCTGAAGCCCTCTCTTCTTTTGACCGGCGTACAAAGACACGTCTATTGGATCCGAAAATCTGAAATTTTGATTCGTCACTCCAAAGGACATTTTCCCATTGTTCTATAGTCCAGTTTTTATGCGCTTTTGCCCATTCTAGTCTATTTTTCTTATGTCGATTTGTTAGTTTGGGTTTTTTAGCAGCAACACATCCTCTTAATCCCGCAGACAGTAAGCGTCTTTTAACAGTAGTTGTTGAAATGGGTGTTTCTCGCGTATCATTCAGAGCTGCAGTGATCTGTGGTGCAGTTAAGCGTCGATTCCGTTTAGAAAGAACTCTAATGAAGTTGTCCTCTTGATTTGTTGTGGATTTGGGCCTACCAGATCTCTTTCTATCTTCATTTTTCCCCGTTTCTTGTTTTCTAGCAAGGGTATAGTGGACACCTTTACAAGAAATGCCGAGCCTTTCTGCGATTTGACGTTCACTGTATCCTTCCTCGCGTAGAGTGCAAATAGCGCTTCGCTGTTCAAGCGTGATTTGCTTGCGTTTTGCCATTTTCAGAAGAAAAAATACGGTCAAAGTAGTAGCCGATATCTTTCGAATACAGACAATGTTAATATCACAACTTTCACGTGCCAATGCTCAAGTGCGACTGAATAAGGTCTAAAAAAGTTAAAACCAGCAAACATTATCAATAAAACTACACCATTGCATAGGATAAAGTAGCCGACGGATTAAGTCATAAAACACGTGTTTCGTCAATATTAAGGAATTCCATAAAACTTGATGAATGTAGGATAATAATCCTTTTGTGTTTGTGTAGACAGTCGTAAAAGGTTGTAAAACTTAAGATTATTGCTAATTTTTACCGCTATTAGTCGGCATTTATTTGTTTTGTTTGAAAACAGGTGTGCTTCCAAACTTTTGGACGGTAGTGTATATCATTCGTGAGTAACCCGACCTTTAGGAATACAAGTTTACAAAAGAAAATATAATTAACATGCCACTACTAGATTAAAGAGAGATTAATTTCTATATGTACTCGTATATAATACGAGTACATATAGATATATATTCTAGTTAATAAATATTGTATAATAAATTAATAGTGGTAGGACCACGCTGTTGACAGTTTTCTGTGTACAGCCACGGGCCGGTCCGTCCGGAGTAGTACCACACTCTCGCAGAGGATCGACGTCTGAGTAATTGCAATATGCTATTGCGCTTCGTTGGGTGAGCGAGAGAGCCGGAAGCCCAACTGGGTGGGTTTGGGGATTTTATTGGTGGGCAGCGGCTTAAGCTGTACCCTTGGTATTTCAAAGGTCCATGGGCGGCAGTGACACTTGCCATTAGGTGTGCTGCTTGCTTATTTGCTACCATAAGCAATAAAAAAAAAAACAAAAAATATTTAATGCATTATTAGTTCAATTGCTCTCCAATTTTACACCTATATCTCTAGATCTAAGAGAGACCCATACCAGAACGAACCCGTGCTCGAACTTTCGATACCTCGGTTCGCTTATACAAAGCGATGACAGCCTGAATCATGAGATGACAGCCTGAATCGTGCAATGGCAGCCTGAATCGTGCGGTGTCGCACAGAATTGATGCGGGATGGATGAAATGGCGGCAGGTCACGGATGCAACATGTAACTCCCAAGCACCCTTTAAATTAAAAGGAAAATTTACAACACATTAATAAGACCTGCTGTATTGTATGAATGCTACAAATGCATGTTGGGCTACAAAAGCGACGGATGAGAGGCGACTGCATGTAGCGGAGATGCGAATATTGAGATGGATGTACGGCGTGACAAGGATGGATAAGATAAGGAATGAACGTATATGACCAAGTTTGAAAGTGGCGCCAGTAACGGATAAGTTAAGGAGTGAACATCTGGTATGAACATGTGATGAGACGGGATGACAGTAATGTTGTGAAGAAAGCTTTAAGTATGAATGTTGAAGGCTTTAGGGGTAAGGGAAGTATGTAATTAATGTAATTACTTGATACACAATCAATTACTTTCTATACAAAAAAATACATAAATTGTTTTTAAACTAGTTGGTTTTGTCGAGAATAAAATGTGTTGTGATATTAAGAGTAATATTTATGAGGAAAGTAATAATAGCGAACCATGTACATATATCAAAGCTCTTGTCTACTACGAGAATAATATTTTTCTTTTCCTCTATAGGAACGCCACAATTTAGTAAAAATATACACTGGTATTATTTAAAATATCAGTGTATATTTACAATATATATACTAGATGGTTGATACTATTTAGGTACACTAATTTAAATGTGAAAACTGATTTTACCGTGTGCGACGTAATGTTCAAATTATCACCATTTATATAAAAAGGTTAACACGCGCTCGTGTGGTGTCACAATGACAGAATATGAATTCGACAAGTACAAGCTATTCATAGATTACACGAAATGTAAATGTATTGCTTTCAAATAAATCTCATGCGATTCGGTTACGTATTTTCTAATGTTTGAAACATGTTTCAATTTTAAATTTAGTCAAAACAGGTGAATATTATTAAATTGTTAAGAATGTAACCCTATCTTGAGCTATTAAAACAGAGCAAATAAATAAAAAGTAATGTAGTAGTTATATTATATCCAGTGGTTTGGCGAAGCAAGATGGACTATGAGAAATCTATCCTCATTATCCATAAGTCTTTTATATAATGTGTAGAAATCTTCATCATTTAAAGTTTGTAGGATACACGGCAATCTTTAAATTTCTTTTCTGCGCTCCTTCGCAACTTGGTTAACTATTCTAGTAAAATTGACGGCCAATTTATCGAAAAATCGGGGCATCGTCTTCATCGTATGTTCTAAATCATCACAAAAGCTGTCTTGTAATTTTTCTTAAGAGATGCTTATTGTACTCTCTGTAAGGATAAGCATATGTGTAAGTAAACAAATTACACATTCTTTATTCATTGTCATCCCTTATTACTTAAACGCGTATAGATGTGTAACACACATATGTTTCACTGTACAACTTTTTTATTTATCCATTGGCCGATCAATGTCCAATATTGGACATACGTCTCCTTATAAGGGGAAGACATAGCCAGATTCTCTCGGTTGGCAAGCGAGTTAACGACAACGGATAATATTTTAAGTTTCTCGAAAAACACTACTGCTCACTCTCCCTTGGTTCTCTATAAGGTGGTTATTACGCTTCCTACGGGAAAGTAAACGGTGACATTACATTATATTTTTAACCCGCTACCACACGGGAAGTTATAAAACTTTTAGACTCACGTAATATAGGATTGCTGTGTACCAAGCGAAGTACTAGACTCCGTGTCTTCTAGACCGTAAAAGCAAGCTATAAATAATACATAGGTACTATAATACCGTAAAACAAAGTTCGCAAGATTTGTCCACCTTAAATTCAAACTCTACAACTCTGTATGGCAGTGAATCTTACCCGCTAAACTTTAGCAAATCACAATCTATGTCAATCATCATAATTTTTATTAAAGATCAAGAAATGTATGTCCGAATATATTATATTCATCATTAGATAAGAAAATTATAATTGAATTGATATATTGTTGATTAATTAATTAAGACCAGTTCTGCTAATTTATTACATTATTAATAAAAGTAATGCAGAATTAAAAATATTGTTGTGTAATAAAAATTAAAGTTCTAAAATTTATAATCCTTGAATTTAATAATCATTAGATTTTCATATAGACATAATCATTAGATTTTCAATATCAAGTCAAAACTACAATACCTGATGTACCTCATTAAAGGATCAGGTTTTGTTGTGGAATCTAAGATTAGAATTTATTGCTATTTGTTCGTGAATGGTTGGTCTAATAGTTCTAGCGTACTAAAAATTAACATATATACTTTAACTAAACATTTGTGTTGATGTGTAACACAAAGTATAAATTTAAATCAAAATAGTCTTTTGTTAAGAGGATCGACCTGTGGGTATGGGGCGGGGGCGGCGCGGCGGTTGTTCTCGCAGTAGTCCTCTCCTCGCCTCGCGCGCCCGACAGGCAGTCTCACAGTCTGCAATTAGGCGCGCTCGCGTGCGTTCCTCCGTCAAACTGGAGCATTCCGCAGGGCCGGTATGCTTCGAAAATCTAAGAGTAACCGAGGGTCCTCCCACGGTGGGCTTACGCCCTGTTGGAGAGGTGGCTGTGCGTTCCGAACCTTCACTACTTCGGTTACTTGATACAGAAAAGAGTGGCCAATTAAGCCGCGCCCGTAATCGTCTTACTTCTTTCTGTAAAAAACTGCGACGTACCATTAGTGAGTGTTTACTTAACCTAGCTGTTATATCTAAATACAGTTATAAGATGGACTCTAAATTAGCCATACCACTGTCGTCTGTATTTGTCGTCTACGATGTATTTACAAATTTGTAAACATACCTTTATGTGTATTCACCATCAATGTTCTAATGCTGCTTTTGTGTTTTGCTGCCACGAACAGGCGACGTGGATACACCTAAAAAGACCGAGCAAGCTCCAGAAAAGAAGGCCACCTCTTCGCATCGTAAGTGCTAGTATTGGCGCACATTTAGTTGGGCAGTAGTGCCACTGATTTTGTTACGATTTTACATTCATCCAAGCGAAAATCTTCTAAATCATTTGACAGTATGCTTGCATATCACTATTACACTTTAAGATATTTTTTTATATCCTGTCTGATTGGAGGATAATCGCTATAACCGAAAAACATCATTATCATCTCTGGTCGTGTACTTGTGTATTTGTCGTAATTGTTGATGTTGTAACAGTTGTAGATTCAATGTGAGTTTTCTTATTACCTAGTTTATACCTAATTCGGTTTCTTTTTTCTAATGATGTCTTGCAATGTTTTACTTACAATATTCTGTGTGTATGTTTGATTATTAATTTCTAATGGTGCTGTACTTACTCTAATAATCGCTTCAGTTTTAGACACAATAGTGTGATGTTAATTCAAATTTATTTCTTTTAAATATCTAACGCCATAATGCGGTACAAGTCGCGCAGGTTTTTGCAGTACATATTATAAAAAGACTGCAAAGTACAAATGTCATTGATAGTTGAATTTATTTTGTTATTTGACTGAAATTCTTCATTGTGACGTTAAAAAAAATACTTTTAAATACCTTCTGTTTTGATTGTGCCTGTGTGTAGTGACACTTTAAGAATACAATGTGTGAACAACACACCCTTTCCCACAGGAGTCATAAAATTGCAAGGGTTGCCAGAGAAATAGGCAGCACTCCTAAAAAAGTAAAAGTTTATATGCAAAAAACTTTACATTATATAAATGCTTTATTTTAAAATGGGTTTAAATAATAAATTGACGTATAATACGTTAACTTACAATTTTTTCATATAAGCATATTTATTATATGATCTTAACTGAGTATGTTAAAGGTTAAAAAAAAAAACATAAGGAAAAACACAAGCGTCATTGATTGTTGTGTGACCTAAAGTTATATCCTAAAATATCTCGCGTATTTGAAAATGTTGTGTTTACTTGCAATTTATATAAGTTTTAGTTGAAAAAATTAATAATGCACCTAGTCGGGTAACGCATAATGCAATAAAAAATATTTAGTTGAGTTCCTAATTAGTTAAGTAGTTGACTAAGTGAAACTGACTACGCCATATGGAAAAAATAGTTAGACATGTGATTATACAATATATCGAGCTTTATATCTCTTGCAGTGTTGATTTCTTCTTAGCAAACCGATAGATGCCTCTCACGATAATGACAGGAAAGCATGGATGAGAACGGTCGATTAAAGATTGAGGGATAGCTATCATCTATTCACAAAAATTAAGGAAATGTAAATAACCTATTTTTTAGATAATGTAAAATCACCTTTTTGCTACGTCTTCGCTATCTATATTTTCACGAAAATTATTTATATTAAAACACCTCTTCTTAAAAGTTTTAATAGGAACATTTTCAATACAAGGATTTCACAATATTGATTTTTTTATTAAACTGTAATAAATAGGGGCGCTTTTTATCTAACCCTGTATTTTATGCGCGTTGTTTAAATGTCGATTGGCATATTGAAAATACATTTTTAAATAATACACTGCGTAAGAATTAAATTTGGAAATAAATACTTGTTAAAGAAAAATAAAATATCTGCAACATTTAAAATTTAAACTTAATGGTATAGGTACGTACAACACCGCAGTCTCACAATAGGTTAAGTGAGCACGCATACCTTTTTACACTAGTTGAATATTTTACAAGCTGTCTAATGATTAACTGAACTTTATTAGTCATTTAATCAATCAGTTTTTAGAATAAGAAGCTAGCGCACGTTATAATATGCTGAATTAAAATGGATTTATTAAGCCTATTAGAATAATCTTGCCTAAAAGTAAAAAGTTTCTGATGTAATTTTATTTGCTTAATTAAGTTAACTGATTAACTTTTGGAATTAGAGTGAAACATGATAACGAGTTATATAATTGGCATTAAGATCTTATGCTGAAATACTTATAGGCAGTGCGAGTTTACTTATGTGCAGAGTTTAATTAAAAAATCGGATAAATGTTCAACCTGCATAACAATGATATGATCTCTATAGTGTATATGCATTACTACGGGGAAGACATCGCGAGTAGTAAGAGATACAACAGATAACAGTTGTTATCCGTTTTATCAGGGAAACGGGTCTAATTTATATCTGAAGTCTGCCTACTTTGCGTGTCAGACTTCAGAAAGGATTATTAGAACTTTAATTCTACCAAGACATAATACAGGGTAAGACTTCATTATCATAGGATATATGGAGGATCCTCTCAATTTTGAAAACAGTAGACTCATTGGCATCGAATTGTCAAATGTTTTTGGTTGTAATTTGGACAATGAAGTTGACTTCGTCCTCTAAATTAGTAACTATCAACATGTCCATTTCTAAACAAGGTTAAAGAAGAGCACTATTCTACCGATAGTAAAGCTATTGTTGACGTCATAGAGATGCTTTTAAAATGGTGCAGTGCAATAATTAAATATTTACTGCGTCTTCCTCGAAGCAATTAATAAAATATTTCTATATTTTAGTGGTGGTGTCAAACAATATCTGAACATTCGCTTGACCAATTCAGGTGAAATATTCATCCTTTTATGGTTGGTTTACTGCCTAATGATAATTAAAATGAATTACATTAATTCAAAACTTGGCTGACCGTCTGCAAATTATTTATTACTCTCGTCATGTTTCTCTGGATAACTTTCGCCTAAAACTCCAATTTACAGACCTTTAGATCGTAAAATTTTAGGTACATATTATATTAAATACTAAAATAAAATTTTTGGTTGGCTTCAATTCGACTCTTTGTTGTACGTTCCAGCTCCCGCTGCATGGACGATACGTCACGATATTTTTTGCGAAAATGCATACAGGTCGATGCAGTCATATTATAAGCGATGCTATCGTGTGTAAAACACATAATACTGCACTTTTGTGTTTCTCCTATTTAATAGTCGTCGTGAATAAAAGATGATGGCAGTTCCAAATGCGTGTCATGGGTGTATAGTTTTATTTTTTTGTATATACGAATTAAATTTAATTTTGAGCTTATCAAGTAGGTACTTGTAAGTGCCCTAATTATATTAGAAGCTGACGCTTTTCTTGTTACGGGACTAATTTTTATAGGAACAAAAATTTGTATTGATACCTCTGAAAAAGCTTCACAATATTATTGGTTGTATTCGGTGTCACGGAACTAATTGCTTCATTCTTTATGTTCCGTATTGCTTCCTGTTTGTGGACACGTTCACGTCTGTCTGTACTTGTATTCTGAGGCGTAACGAACCTTCGTCTTTTACTTTCTAAACGTTATTAAATGCTCACATTCTAAATAAAAATTCACTAGCACGCCACGTTAGTGGTATCACATTACAATATGAGCGTCAAATTTGTATGGATTGCATAACATATGACGTTGTGCTGTTAACAATCATAATTGTTTTTTCAGATATCACCTGTTTACAAGTCTTAAAGTAACAATTATTCTGTAGGGGTAAAAGCTTATCATGTCAATAACTACGTAATACAAGGCTATTTACAATAAAGTCTTAGGTATGTTTTATAGACTAGAAAATATTTGGCTCGTTATTGCAATATTTTTTTTATGATTATGAAACTGTCTGATAAAATATTCTTGCAGGTTTTAAATTATTATATGCACAATACGCCCTCTACAGAATTCGGACTTTACTGAAATCAATACTTTACGGAATTCGCAATAATTTCTTCTCTTTCAGCCCATAAAAGTTAAATGAACTAAATGTCCCACATGTGACATTCATTTTTCGCTCCTAAATAAGTTCTTGTTACAGGTTAAATGCAAAATTTAAATATAAATAAAAATAAACGTATAATAAAGGGCTGGCATAGGGTTTTATTTTGACTTTTGCCTTTTGACCTAATAGTATCTGTTTACAATCTTTAATCGAGTTTTAAGAGAATCATTATATTTTAACTTCGTCACCACAACGAGAAGTACCTAAGTATTCTGAACTAAGAGTAAACTATGGAAGAGGTTCAAAACGATAAACGAATAGTTAAAGATAAAAAAAAAACTGTATATAAATTGTCATAGGGAAGAGTCCCTATCATAAAAAAATATTATTAACCAATAACTGTTGGGTACCTATTATTTCTCATTGCAGTTTCCTTTGGTTACCCATTGCAGTTTCCTTTGGTTACCCATTGCAGTTTCCTTTGGTTACCCATTGCAGTTTTCTTTGGTTACCCATTGCAGTTTCCTTTGGTTACCCATTGCAGTTCATTCTTGCTTTGTGGTAGCAGCTACAAATACTACCAACACTTACTTACTCGTGGATATTGGAAAAGACGACCAAGAGCCTGTATCTGTCTGGCCTAACCCTACCTGATGATGTTTGGTCAACGATTTAATTCCCAAAGAGGGTTGACGTCAGACAGGTAGCCAGACTATTGCCAATAACTTGTAATAGGATAGAAAAGGAGTACATATCGCTTCGACCCCAAGTTATTGGAATAAGAGCAGGAGAATTATGATGATGAGTTTATTTTAATAAAGGCCCTCCGTGATATATTACTTATCATATTTATACTTACTAAATAATTTAATTTACATACACAACATATTTTCTTAGAAAATGTTTATATCATTTTGTTTATCCTTCTTTTCTTTTTTTTTCACCATTTCACATTTATTTAAAATATTACACTTTTATTTAAAGTATTCTTCTATTATAATATTTTATGCTTACATGCTTTAGTTGTTTCATACGATATATGAAAGAAAAGTAAGCAAGCACAATGCTTTCTTTATTTCTTACCCCGTCACTTATCATACACGCAAATTGTTATTTACGTGAAATATATCTTTGCAATTTCACTACACAGATTATTATAATCATTGCTACGTATTATTTAATTGGCACATTTTCTTTGGCCCCTATACATATATACACTGATTTGATCTGATTAGATTTGCAAAAAGTGATCTTCATTGGATATAAAAGATCCTTAGCACTTTTTCACTCATACCTGCCTAATTTTTTTTTTTAAAAAGGATATGTATTATAATATTTTATTCATTGCCAAGTATCGCTACAATTTGCGTAAATATATTAACGTTAATTTAATAAAATGTATACACGTCAGACCTTCGAGACATTCAAATTATTGAAAGGGTTAAAATTATAATAAACAGGGTTCCTATAGAAGGCAGTATGTCTATAAACTGCTAGGAATATTTTTTAAATGAAATTCATGACGATTGTAAAATATTGTTTATTCTTGATAAATATTGGGCTCTATAATCACAATTTATAAATAATCGTGTTACATTTTAATTCATACAAAATTCATGCCGTGACACATGTGATCTCTAAATGTCCGCCTCATAAAAAGGCTCAAAGTCGCTCAGCGTGCTATGGAGAGGGCTATGCTCGGTATTTCTCTACGTGATAAAATCCGGAATACGGAAATCCGTAGAAGAACGGGTGTAACCGACAGGCCGAAGAATTAGCACGTTGAAGTGGCAATGGGCAGGCCACATCGCTCGACGAATCGGCAACCGTTGGGGAAGAAAGGTTCTCGAGTGGCGACCACGAATCGGACGACACAGCGTAGGACGACCCCCCACTCGGTGGACTGATGACATTGTGAAGGTCGCAGGAAACCGTTGGATGCAGGTGGCACAGGACCGTTGCGATTGGCATTCTCGTGGGGAGGCCTATGTCCAACAGTGGACGTTTATGGGCTGATGGATGGATGGATGGATGGACACATGTGATAAGGCGTCTATTTATTTGTGAGCATTAATTAAGGTAGGTATTTTTAAAGGCGGGCACTTGATACCGTAGAGGATCCTGAATTCTTCACTCAGGGTAGTCGCTATGATAGCCCTCTGCCGATGGCGCTGACTTTAATTGGTATTCTTGAAAACCCTCGCGTGAATTTAGTATTTGATTTTTTAATATATTATTAAATAAGCATAGTCTTTAAGACGTTCGCCTAATAATGTTGTTAAATTCGAATTGATTCGAATCGTCACGTGGGAGTCGTCAAATCGCGCGATCTATTCGCGAAAGCATTACAGTCGAATTCGTACTCGTATGTCGAGTCATCCGCTTGTTAAGCCGAGTTGGCGAGTTTATATCTCGTTTACATTATTATTCATTTTAAATTATTTATACTGTTTGTTGTACTACCAATATTTATAACTACAGGAACATAGTTTACACGAAACTGGTTCCATCTTCATTTTTCTTAAAAAACTCCCAGTTCAAACTTTTATTTTCTCTAGACGACTCTTTGCAAATGTAATAGGTACGTTAAACGAATGGAATTGTATCCAACCAATTCGTGATTCTTAGAACATTTCATGTATTTTCGTATTTTCTCACTCGTAGAATTCATTCGTTAGATTATTCGACTCCGTATTAGAACGAGAGAGCGAATCAACGAATGTCCAATTAAGCCGAGTCGCCTGATCGCTACGCCGCAGCGGTCGCCTGCGCTGCGAGTAGGTACGACACGAGTTAACGAATTGATTCGGTTTCGGTCAAAGGCGATTCGAATGAACGAGTCAATAGTCTTATTCGAGTTATTCGAATTAAACTATTCGAATTACCCATCGTTAGTTGTCAAGCACTACTGTTTAGAACGTTATGACGTGAAATTGTAAGATCGTCCATAATAATTATTATTCACAATGTTATTTTAATTTTAAATTAGTTTTACAAGTTTCAACATTACATTATTGTACAAGTAACTCACTGGCAACGTTAATTATGTAAATAACTTAATATTTCTTTAAAATTTTAGATTTATTGTTTGCAATCATGTGTATACGTTTGACCAAAGTTATTGTGTATTAAAAAATGCGAAACGTCCAAATGCACTTCTTAGATTAGATGAACTATAGTTTGATTTAATCGTTCCGCTGGATACATATTTACCTACTAAAGAACTTTTTGTTGATGTTTCGACCTTGGTTTTTACGCGGATTTTGATAAAAATTGGATAGTTGATATAAATAATATATCTCTGTTTAAAAAAGATCTTAATATTGTATCGTTAACTTAATATTTTATAGAAAAACGAAGTTATGTTATATGACAATATAAGTAAAATATACTCCTTATTTTTGAAAGAAAATTGTTAGTAAAAATAGTAAAAGTGAGTTTTGTTAATTGCGTAAGATAGTAGTTATTAACAGCCAAAAACTGATTATTGGACTTGTCTGCTCTTATGTTCGTAAATATTTTTATACATTTTGCTGAAGAAATAAGCAGATGTAAATTAATTCAATGTTCGTACCTGATGCCTGATCCCGTAATGCGCCATAGATGAATCTAATAAAAATTCTTATATTTTTAAGAAAGAATATGAACTCAACCTTGATACAAGGAACATGAATGTAACTATGTATTACCTCAATTTAACGTTTTTTTATATTCCCTTGAACTATTCATAAGATTTAATCCAAATATACTTTTAAATTACGAATACTTCCATCAGAAATCTCTATATAACGAATTTTCAATCGCTGTAAAATATAGATAGGACGTACAATTTAGTCCAATTTAATCATTTTTGTCAATCTAACCTTTTAACGTATTTTACCAATTAATTACATACAGTAATTCTACAATAACAGCAAAAAAAAAAATGTCTCGACCAGCTTTTAATTAATAGAATTGCTTTACAAGAAAAAGTTAGTAGTTAGATGCGCGATGTTAAAATTTTTATTTTTTATGTCGAGGTTGCACTGTGTATACCATTTTTAATAAAGATCGGTGGAGGATTATAAAATCTGCAGTCTCCACTCCCTAATTCACTGACCCGAAACATCTAATGTGACTTTATTGTATGTATGTATTTAAAAGAAAAAAAAAATATAGTATTAATGTTATCTGTTACCTTATTAGTTACAAATACAAAGTACCTTATGAAATAAGAATTGAGAGATTTTCGCCAAACTTTCTTTCCGTTTCATATTTTTAAGGGGTACCCCCCTTATTTATCCCCTAAAATATACATATCCTGAATTTAGATTCTAATTACTGTATGGAAGCGAGAGTTGGGTATGCAGAAAAGAGTATGATAGTAAAATTAATGCGGTCGAAATGCGATCTCTGCGGAAAATCTGTGGAGTTAGGCTGACCGACCGCATTCGTAACGACGACGTAAGAGAGCGAGTAGGTATGAAAGAGAGTATTGGTGTAAAGATGCGAAAGGGAATGCTCCGATGGTTCGGACATGTGGAAAGAATGCCGAACGAACGCCTGGTTAAGAAGATATACAATGCGAAAGTGGAAGGATGTAGGTACCGAGGGAGACCGAGACTAACCTACCTAGACCAGATCGGTCATGTACTGAAGGAAGGTGGAGTCAAGAGTCTCCGAAACCGGCGAGCGTGTATGAAGAGAATTATGAATGTTGAGGAAGCGAGTGAAGTATGCAGAGATAGAGTTCTCTGGCACTCTGTTCTCTCTGCCTACCCTGCAAGGGATATGGCGTGATGATATGTATGTATGTATGTATGTAGATTCTAATCCCATAAGCAGCATTTAATTATACTTTCAAGTGTATCTCGATCACATGCCAATCGGTCGAATATCAGCTTCGGGAATTGATTATCGATATGCTAGGATTAAACTTGAGAACTTGCGTTTAGCAATCGTAGCTTAAACCACTAAATGATTAGACCAACGAGCAAATAAATGCACTATACTTTATTAACACTATACATTAATTATCTATTCTTGTAGATCTAGCAATATGTAACTACCTCATAAACCGAAAGCCATAGTTAGATAAAAAGCTGATAAACAAGGGTGGAGTGTTGTTGAGTTTGCGTCAATAAGGGTTGCTATGGGTGTGGCAGTAAGCCATACATTCTCGAAGTTGGGTAGGTATTACATGTATGTACACATATTCATTAATCCATTAAAGTATTGCTATTAATTTCGTATTCTAAATTCAATTTGACACGTAGTCCATATCACACGTTATTGGTACACGCTGTTGTTTCTTTAAAACAGATCAAGTAAATGAATAAAATTGAAATTGATTTTGTTATGTACAACATTTTGTATGACGAAGCACTTAAATACATTGTTTTACTGTTATTAGATCCCTCGGTGATTTACCTAATTCAATTTATAACAGAATGTGATTATGAATAATGCGGTGAGTGTACCCATACTCAAAAAACAGGGTGAAATACATATTATAGATTATTATCATTATATATTTATATTCAATAACACTGCATTTTTTGCACCCAGCCTTTTAAAAACTTGAATTCATTTAATGTATTGATTCTTTAGAAATTCGTTTCTGCCGTAATTGGTAGACGCCGATCACATAAGTTATTTAAGCCAGCACTTTGCCATCCATTTGAAACTTTTATTGGCTGCTCCACATCCGTATGATAGTGATAAAATAAACTATTTTTATATAAATTATTTAAGTTTAATAGGCATTATAGGAACAACAAAACGTTTTTATTATACTTTTAAATTTGTTAAAGTGTACTTATGTGTGTTCAAAAATATAAATGTAAAATCAACAGTAAAGCTATAAGTGTTTTAATTAATATGGTTAATTAACCCAGGTGTAGCTTATATTTATAATACATCGAACTCTCACAATGGCAGTAATTTAGTATTTTATAATTAACTAACCGACCGGGCACACTTCCTTCCTTTTCTAACAGGCAATAAATGGGCAGATTTTGACTAATTCAAAATTACTAAGTATTTCTTTTATTATAATAATAAATAATATATAAATTTAAAAAATCTAATATTTTAATGACGTGCCAGCAAGACGAAGAAGCACCTTGTGATATAGATACAACATTTTTCCTCTTGCGCGTTGAAAATTATCTAATTGTTGATCTCTGAGATGTGCTCGACTATTTCGCATTGTCAACCAGCCGTTTCAGGGGCTGCCTCATTTTGCTCTTGTGATTGAGAAGCACGAAGTCGGACTATACTAACGCGGCGATCTTCACGTACCGTTCTTCTTCAGTGGTTTCAGTCGCGATGTTTAGAATTCTAATCGCATTACGGCTTTTTAAGGAAAGATTAGATTTTCTTGGTCAAAACTTTGTTAATAATAATTTCAACACAATGAGATTTATTATTATAATATTCGTAAAAACACGTAGCACTCGCAACTCGCACTCACAAACACATCGACCAGTCGAAGTTTATTTCAACGTTTTGCGTTATTTTCAAACCATAGAAAACATTAAGTGAGCTGTCAGTCGCGTTTTGTTACACCATCAACAAATTAACGTTTAGATCTGAGAGATTTTTAATGATTTTTTTTTATTAATATCAAATTTAATGTCCTATATCCTATTACCGACGACAACAAACTTAAAAACATAAAATTCATAAAAGTTAATCCAGCTGTTCTCGCGTTATAAGTGTTGTAACTTGCACTTTCGTTTATATAATATTATATATTACTGGTAAAACCTAAGGTAATTGGTATATTAGAGCTTTTACAGTAACATATACTTACGTTTTTAAATGCTATAGCTAACTCTCTCTTATCTTCGTGATATATTATGCAGTATATAGAAATTATCTATATACTCACAGTATATAGAAATTATGAAAAGGGGATCGGCAGCACATAGATTCTGATGCTTATACTATAATAGATAATAAAGTAAAACGGCAATAGCTGTAATTGCGCAATTATCATCAGCAATAGGTAATGGTAATTGGGCTGTTTGCGATGTTAACTTGTACTAGGTTATTTCATGTAGGTATAACCATGACGTAATTCATGTGACCTCAATATTGATTCTTTGATAAACTCCATTTGTAAGCGTTTTAATGCGATAACATTAATATCATTTGGTCTGACCAGTTTTATTATGGAACATTAACATTTTCTCACTATTCCCTTAGGAAATAAAATTCCACTGAATGGTCCTGGCGGGGTAGCAAAATAAATTAATAGTGTACCTATTATGACTGCAGTGATTAAATCACTGCATTAGCATATCTAGCTTCAATAAGTTTATAAATTTGTAACCTGCCTTAGCCTAATGTATACATTATATAATATGTTTAGCTAAAGTATTACCGTTACATCTAGAAAAATATTTTTGCATAATAATGGACTGGTCTACATAAGTACCTTAGAAAATAAACACCCATCTATAATATACATTCAAAGGAATTTTATTATTTTAAATACATAATACTATATTTGTACTGCTGTTCACAAATGAGAATCACCTAAAAATATTTAAAGAATACAATAATCTTAAAGTAAACAACATAACATTACTTTAACAAACTTTAGACTTCGTGAAATCAGATTCGCAAATCGTAAAAATCGATAGTGGTATCACCAAGAGAGTGGACAACAATTCTATTGGGCAACCTATGCCAACAGCGATCACATGCCAGGCGTGGCTATTATGGCATTATAAATCTCTGTTTTGCCCTTTGGGCAGGCCTATGTTCATTGATGATTAATGTCGATGCGCTGATGGATGGGTTAACGAATGACAGGCAGGCGATCGATCAGTCATAAAACTTAGGTAATAGCACGTTCTGGGCTTCTTTTTTACATATGTCTTAAAAACAACACATGCTGCAACCCATCTAGAGGCTAAAATAATAAATGTAATTAACGTATTTGTGAAGTGAACGAAACCGTGATTGGATCTCAATATTTTATTCAACATGTTAACAAAAGCAATAGTTTTATATTTTAAAAATAGGTTATAAAAATTTATTCACATCATTGCCAGTGTTAAACCGTATATCAGGCTATATCTTAATGTTCACTATATTTATTAATTAACATATATATTCTACAAAATAATTCCTATTGTGTTTCAGGCAAGGACGGCTCAAAGGTGACGACCGTGGTAGCGACGCCGGGGCAGGGCCCCGACCGACCGCAGGAGGTGAGCTATGCCGACATGAAACTTATTGGAAACGGCAGCTTCGGCGTCGTCTACCAGGCCAAATTATGTGACACCGGCGAGCTTATTGCCATCAAAAAGGTGCTCCAGGACAAGAGATTTAAGGTAAGTGGTATTAAATTACTAATAGTTCTTCTATCAGCTTAAGGAGTAAAATAATTTAAATAAAATTCGCAGACGTTTTACACATGGTATTTTATTATTTCTTTTTTTCTTTAAGAGTTACAACGTTTCCATATGTTATTTATAATAACATGTCGCTGCTTTTAAACGAAAGGGCCACAAATCAAAATTATTCAAAGTCGTTTTTTAATAAAAATATGGCCGAACTCATAAGCCCTTTTGGTTTTCTAACGTCAAGTGATGTGTGTGATTGGGATAGGAGTAGGAGAATGATGATTATGTACATACTGGATATCATAATTATTTTAATTTGAGAAAATATGTATGTATAATATGTATGTGATTCTCAAAAAAAATTGAAATTGATGTCCTTGATCATTTTTATAAACCAGAATCGTGAATTATGAAAAGTTGTTTTTTTTTAATAAAACGACGTACTATATCTACGAATGTATGAAACAAATTTATTTTTATATGATAAACAACAAAGACATGTCCAAGAAACTACCCTGAAAATCATTCCCTCACTATGTCCCAAGCGCTAAATTTGAAGATAATCATTAACTTAAAACATAAAATTCCTAACAAATTGTTTATTATCATATTTTTTATTTATATAGGATAGTATTGACTATACCTATATGAGTTCATAGTTTCATAAATGCGAATGGAAATATTTTTAAATATAATTCAAAATTTGTCCATAAAAAAAGTATCATTCCCTCACCGTTTTGTAACAGTGTGATTGGAGCAATACTCCAAAGCCTACCAAGTCCCACCTTATTTTTTTTTGTAGTTGGCAACACTGCCCTTGAGAACATACACTAGAGTGGACAATTGAAGAAAGGATGTTTTCTTAAAATCAATTTGACAAAAAGTTTTTTGATTATTACATTTTTAATGTCATTTCCTCATGTAATGTTATCAAAAGATAAGCATTTTTTTTTAATAATCATAACATATTTTTATATGTTTTCGGTAGTAATAAAGTAATGTTTACAATTCGTAAGAAAGTAAGGTTATGTTCCTAAGTTTGTAGCAATTTTGTTTCGTTTTGTCATGCCCTCATCGTCATTCCCTCATAAAAATTTTTAATGAGGGAATGAATTATTTTCTAATAAATATAGAATACTTTGACAAAAAGTTTGTTGAATATTACATTTTTAATGTCATTATCTCATGTAATGTTATTAAAAGGTAAGCATTTTTTTTTATTTAATAATCATAGCATATTTTTATATTCTATATATATTTTTTATATTCAATTCAAACTCAAAACAGTTGGGGACCACTATTATATTTTCCTCAAACAAGACATATACTACAACTTGAGCAAAAAAAATTCGATCACGAGTTAAAAAAAACTGATCAACTCGATAAAGCCATTTTCGAGTTTTTTTGAGAATCAGCCATAAATAGGTGCATACATTGACGTTGGATAATGTATCTCTTAAATTTTTTTCATAAAATATTTATTGTTACATTTGTTATATTTTTAAAAACGTAACAACAGTAAAAATAACATTATGCAATATCTACAAAAACAGATTTTGATTGCGGATAACAGAATATACGAAATATTCTATTATCGGGATTTTCGATTATCCGAATGCCTAACGACAACAATTAGTCCGGTTAACCGAGTTTCCACTGTATTAGGAGCTAGCCTATTACGTTCGCTATCGAAAATTTCTTGACGGCACAACTAAATAACATTATTGTCCTATCCAGAATTCAAATTTGTGATCTGACGATCGACAGTCTCATTTCTGCTTATGATATTGGATCAATAAGTTAGTCCTGTATTGTATTTCTTAAAAAAATGTGTTGTCCAGTGCAGACAAG
Source organism: Lymantria monacha (assembly GCA_905163515.2). Lineage (NCBI taxonomy): Eukaryota > Metazoa > Arthropoda > Insecta > Lepidoptera > Erebidae > Lymantria > Lymantria monacha. Next base: position 15,990,300 of record LR991094.1, on the reverse strand, counting down.
ACATGCATAATCATGTAAGATAAGAAATTATCTGCACTGTTATGGACAATTGATCCCTTAATACTACTCCTGCTTAAGATTTTTGTTTACTAAGTTATCCCCGCATAAATTGCGAAGAGTTTATGCCATTATATTAAACATCTACCAAAAGGACACTAACGACATAAGACTAAGGACATTATATTAACCATCTACTAAAGTGAATATCATAATAAATTTCATAGGTATTAAATATTAAGTAAGCTTTAAGTAGAACTTTTTTGTATCTGCAAAGTATAGTCATATTACAGAAAAACCTGAGATAAAATCTCGTATCACGTCTGACGTCTACGTCATTGTTAAAATAAAATTAAATTTCTTAAAAGCACCATTGCGTTTGGATTTAATGTACTGCCAAAGGAAAGGCCTGCACTTGAGATAAATGATGCACGAAGCAAACTTATAAATAACAATTATTATTTTACCTACAAATAAACATTAATATGTAAACCTATAGTATATCTCTTTGAAATTTATTCTATAATATGCTATATGATATACATTATTTTGAAAATTATCTTCTCTCTAACGATAAAACTCAAGTAAATTTATTAAAATGTTTAATTAGATCTAGTTTAAAACTTACATTTCAACATGATTTGATTTTAATTTGTAAACTTTAACTATTGTTGAAATAAAAAATAAATATTCAGAATAAACAAATGTTGCTATCTATTGGCAAATCCTAAAAAATGTTACGATTTTTACAAAAACTGAGCAAGTAACGACAAGTATAGCAAAAATATCAATTTTTATAACGGTGCGTAGTTTATTCACACAGGTCTTTTAGTATAAATATTACATACACTGATTGAATCGGATTTCAATATCATCAGCCATGTCTTAATGTCTTACTATTGGTAGAAAAACATTGCATATAGTAAGAATTTTATAATATTTATGAACTATTGGAAATTATTACTATTTTAATTGTCATGAACTCACAGATAAAAAATACGCTCTGAAATAAAACCAATCCCTTGAAAAATGATCTTATCATAATAATATAATTATTTAATAGTAAAGTAATAAATGGCATATCGTCGTATGTTAAGCTAAAAAATTAGTTAAAGCATTGTCGGTATATATTTCTTATTTAGATATATTTTTCCTACGGAGTAACTTCGAATAATATAGCGAATAATATCCTATAAGTCTCTTAGATCACATTTTCGACTATTTGAGTGTAATGATTGCTAATATCGACTATCACAAAATTTCACGGTTTAACTTCTGCAATCTGGAGAACGGATTTCAAACGTCCTCGAAAACATTATATTAAATCCTCAAATATTGGAGATTCGTCACGAGGTTTATTTTTTACATCGATAAAACTAATTAATATCAGCTTTCTCGATAGCGATTATCATTTTGAGGGGCATTACACTCCAAACGAGGAAGCAATGAAAAAGGATTGGTGAAGATTTGTTATGGCATATGAACCTTTAATCGTCGTTCTACTGCTTTCATCCAATTATTTGGGGTCGACGCAACATGTCTTTCTTTTATCAACTGTAATTTTTGCGTTCAATCAATTCTACTAATACCATTTGTTATACAAACTATACATCTTTACTGTATTTCTTTATCTTTAGTCTTCTACAATCATATTCAGTACTTTTAGTAGTTACTTTCAGCTCATCACATACTATGACAATTTCTCAGAATTTTTTTGCCCACTACACACGTACACATATACACATGAGCACAACACACGCATGCACACACACACACACACACACACACACACATGCACTAACAAATACACATACACTCTTTTAACTTTATAATTACTTTTCTTTTTTTAATATTGTTGTTGTAATTTTTGATGTGACAATAATGTCAATGTTTAAGGGGGGAATACACTAACACCTGCAACACAGTCTTTACTAGCGCAGGTGTTAGGGAATCCTATCAATTATAATGTACATTTTACGTCAATAAACATTTATTTATTTATTCCTTAATATAATTATTCCTTATTTTGACAATTTTCGTCTCTGTTGTGTCCATCCACTTTAATATTTGCATCTCTGCTACATTTAGCATTTTCTTATCATCGGTCGTCACTTTCACATCCACTCGTAGTTTATAAAAACTAAAAACTACATATTGGCAATTAAAGACATAAGTCTTTAATTGCCAATATGTAGTTTAAATCAGGTTCATTTATCTTTTATATTAGATAAGTAATTTAAATTATAAAATAAGAAGAATACGATTATAAATTATATTTCTTTTTACATACATGTATTTATAGTTATTCACTAGTTATGCATACCACTCTGCTTCGGTTCTTTATTTAGATATGAGATTTTATTATTATTTTTTATCCTATATGACGCCATGTTTTAAGCTCTAACTCTAGAAATACATTGTTTAAAAAAACCTTCTTTTGTTATTGCATTTTGTGGGCAGACCTATCTGTTACATACTGGAATTTAAAAAAAAGGAGCAAGCAACCTAGTTGATGGTAAATAGCATAGAGTATTTTAAATATATAGGTATAGAGGCAACAGCAAAGGTCAGGTACAGACGCCATCTGTCGATAAGTGGTGTAAATAGAGAGCGGCCTCCTGGGCTAGGGAGGATTCAATTATTCATTAAAATTAATATAAATTTTCTAAGTAATTTTCAGAAGTAAAATCTTCATAGAATTCATTTCACAACTGAAGATTATTAAGAGACTCTTAAAGAAAAACAAATAAAACAACAGTTTACCTTATTATAGTGCTTTCTTTTATTATAATACAACATTTAACTACATACAACATTTTAATTATATCACTGGTCTCCGTGGGTATTACACATGGGTCAGGTTAGTAAAACAAGCGTCGATCGGTATCTAGGAAACAAAAAATAGTCGTCGGTGATAACAAAAAATACTCACACAACAAATAAACAGAACAGAATAACCACAGACTAATATAAGCTTACGCATAGAATAATGTCGAACTCACGTACAGTGTGGCCAGATTTAAATTGATCATTATGCTAGCTACTCATTTAATTTCTGCTAAAAATCTGATATTATTTTTGGAATAAATGTTAAAATTCTGCTAATAGATAAGTTTTAATGTGTACTAGAGAAAACCGCAACTCAATATTTTCAAATAAAAAAAATTCTAAGTTCTATCCATATTTTTATATAGAACTATAGAGTTTTGAACTATCTTAACCATATTTTTTGATGGCGTAAAATTTATGGATCCAGACTGTTCTTTAACTGCTTGTTTGACATGTAGAATTGCAGCAACATGTTCATTCTTAAATTTTTTTCGCACGTCATTTTTTATATTGTTACATACATACATACATACATATCATCACGCCATATCCCTTGCAGGGTAGGCAGAGAGAACCAGAGTGCCAGAGAACTCTATCTCTGCATACTTCACTCGCTTCCTCAACATTCATAATTCTCTTCATACACGCTCGCCGGTTTCGGAGACTCTTGACTCCACCTTCCTTCAGTACCTGACCGATCTGGTCTAGGTAGGTTAGTCTCGGTCTCCCTCGGTACCTACATCCTTCCACTTTCGCATTGTATATCTTCTTAACCAGACGGTCGTTCGGCATTCTTTCCACATGTCCGAACCATCGGAGCATTCCCTTTCGCATCTTTACACCAATACTCTCTTTCATACCTACTCGCTCTCTTACGTCGTCGTTACGAATGCGGTCGGTCAGCCAAACTCCACAGATTTTCCGAAGAGATCGCATTTCGACCGCATTAATTTTACTTTCATACTCTTTTCTGCATACCCAACTCTCGCTTCCATATAGTAATGTTGGGACAAGCACTGCGTTATGTATTGCTACACGTGCCTTCTGGCTGAGGTGGTGGCTGCCGAGAAGTTGCCCCAACGCTCCGTTCACTCTATTTCCCGCATTCACTCTTCGCTCTATATCAGTGGTGTACCGTCCATCTCGGCTAAATCCACATCCAAGATATACAAATTCATCCACTTGTTCTAGTACATCATTTTATATTGTTCATTTGAAAAAATATGCGCTCACAAGATGTACATGTATAATCATAGATAAAATCATCATAGCTTTTGCGAAATAATGTACTTGGGGAGTGTGGGTACAATTAATTCCATCTGCCTTCGTGATTTTTGAAATGTGATGGATATCGGTACTTTCATCAATGACAACTGAAGAAACAAGGTTTTCTGGAACACACTGCATGTTGAATTAGCTTTTTGTTTAAATATATGTATTAAACAAGAAGCCAATTCAGCGTGCAGTTCTTTTTCAACTTCAGGTTTGAGAACATTTTATGTCAATGCAGCAGCTTTAGTGCGTTTACATAAAAATGACCTTGCAATTACTGAATCATGCAAACATTTTTCAAGTAACTCGTTCAAATGATCCATAACTCTAAATGATAAATTATGTTTTGCCAGAAACATACACATTTTAATATCAGCTTTTTTTACCTCTTCAGTTATAGACGTTTGTCTTATGTTACACACAGATGTGAATTGTTTACTAACTACATTACAAGTATTTTTAGAGCAACATAAGTAAAAAGAGTCTCTTACCGACGACTGTCCAGAATAATCACATTTTTTTATGTTTCACTGATTTTACATGTTATTTAAAAACAGAAAGTCATGAAACTACAGTTATTACATACTTTACAAAAAGCGGCATTGCTCTCATTTTTGGATCTTCATAAGCAAGATTAAAACATTGGATCCTTCTCCCATTCAACACGATAGTTCTGGTCATATATTCTGACGCGGACGAAACAATTGACTAACGATATCTGCGCATGAAATGTATATTACATACAATTTCAAAGCAAAATATACATTTAAGGGGTATTTTCTCCAAGAATGAAAGGTGCCTTCAGAAGAAAACAAAAATACGTTCTTTAAGAAAGACAGGTTTTTTAAAATATGTTTTCCGCAACTACCTGCAGACCCTAGTCGACACAATGACAGAAGATTGTAAGAAAAGGGGTCTACGCGTGAATGTGAGCAAAATCAAAATAATGGTCTTTGAAAGAAATGAAGCCAGAACAGATGTAAGAGTAACAATAGGTAATGATGTACTAGAGCAAGTGGATGAATTTGTATATCTTGGATGTGGATTTAGCCGAGATGGACGGTACACCACTGATATAGAGCGAAGAGTGAATGCGGGAAATAGAGTGAACGGAGCGTTGGGGCAACTTCTCGGCAGCCACCACCTCAGCCAGAAGGCACGTGTAGCAATACATAACGCAGTGCTTGTCCCAACATTACTGTATGGAAGCGAGAGTTGGGTATGCAGAAAAGAGTATGAAAGTAAAATTAATGCGGTCGAAATGCGATCTCTTCGGAAAATCTGTGGAGTTAGGCTGACCGACCGCATTCGTAACGACGACGTAAGAGAGCGAGTAGGTATGAAAGAGAGTATTGGTGTAAAGATGCGAAAGGGAATGCTCCGATGGTTCGGACATGTGGAAAGAATGCCGAACGAACGTCTGGTTAAGAAGATATACAATGCGAAAGTGGAAGGATGTAGGTACCGAGGGAGACAGAGACTAACCTACCTAGACCAGATCGGTCAGGTACTGAAGGAAGGCGGAGTCAAGAGTCTTCGAAACCGGCGAGCGTGTATGAAGAGAATTATGAATGTTGAGGAAGCGACTGAAGTATGCAGAGATAGAGTTCTCTGGCACTCTGTTCTCTCTGCCTACCCTGCAAGGGATATGGCGTGATGATATGATATGATGATGATGATTCCGCAACTACCGAATGGTAATTAATTAATTTCTAATCCCGCTAGTTTCCTGCGGAACTTTTTCAATATTATGCCAAAATCTGCCTAATTTTAAAGTCTGCGACACAATCTACTGTCATAAATTTGAGATTGAATTCTGCTAAAATCGCAGAATTCTGTTAAATTTGGTCACACTGCTCGCAAGGTATTTTTTTAAATGGCTGCCATGGCTGCAGCACGTTTCTTTTTACGCAAAGTACAATAAAATGTATAAAAATTAACATGTGATTTATAAAAATAAAAAGAGTTAAAATGAATGTTTTACTCAAATACAAATAAGCTCATATAATATAAATTAATTTTATATTATTTTTATCGTAACAAAGCTTAATATTGGCGCCATCTAACGCAACAGGGTGGAATTAAAAATCTCATACAAAATCTCTATAGGCGAACTGTTAATACACTGGTAAATAGCAACTGCCGCTCATGGACCTCAGGACCAGAGATACACCCATGCTTACCGTGACATAAAGAGTCTTCTTAACCTCGTTTAAAGGACATGCCATAGCACTCGGGAAACACTGCGGCAGGTAATTTTCTATAGAACCTACACGTTGATGGAAGAACTAAACACAGAAAAGGTACATTTAAAGACGACATCGTTTCAAGATTGTATGGGTTGAACCCTACTGCGGTGTCGAGTGGTAGGATGATAGAAAGAAGACGTGGGTACCATTTCAATAGAGCACCCAGAGAGCGTAAATCTCTGCTTCAATTCTACTCCAATCTGTCCATAAACTACATTCAATTCGTTGCTGTAGTTTTGTCTGCTGTGTATATAAAACAAACAGTGAAACAATAATTCTATTTCTTTTTTGTTTTGGTTTCTAATTGGCTCTAATGAAGACCTTCAATATTTTTTTTGTCAATATCCATAATCTACAGACTTGTTACAGTTGTATTATGTGTCAATTATAACTTGTGTTTCGTAGTGACAAATTTAATAAAATTGATTAACGGCAGTAATTTTTTTTACAGAACCGAGAACTTCAAATTATGCGACGACTGGAGCATTGTAATATTGTCAAGTTGAAATATTTCTTTTACTCCAGTGGAGAGAAGGTGAGTAATTTTAAGCTTATTGTTAAAGAAGTTATGTGTCTAAATATTGTTTTGCCTGGACATCATAATATATTTATTATAAAGAAATTCATAAAACCATTTAATCTACCAGTAAGTCTTTAAATTAGAAAAAAGAATCATAAATATGACTTTAATGTTTTGTAACTTATTTTTAAAATTATATAGTTTCAAATTTAATATATAATTTTCTGGTTGTTAGAATAAATTGTCTAGATTATGTAGTAAATAATAATAATATTGAAAAACTTTTTGTAGGCGTTTCAAGCTTGTTTGTAGCCCATTATTTTGTTATATGAGAATAATTTTTGTTTAGTAATAACTTGATGTATCTCTTTCAGTTTTAATTTGAACAAATTTACTATTCGTTCGCTTTATTAAGGGTGTATTATTTGTGTGTTTTATTTGGGGGAAGGCGGCAGTGCCCGCAGCAGTGAGCTCAATGTTAAACGCAATGCAGCCTCTTGATGTCGCAGTACGTTCATGAACCAATTAGATTGTTGCGCTAGTGTGCTAACGCACAAATAGGCCTATCAACTCAGACTGTGGCTACCGAACAATATTTTATGAGTGATCAGTTTTACCTGTAATCAATTATATTAATTGGTTATGTAGTAGTATATCGTTCGGTAACAGTTGTGTGCATACATGATTTATTAAGATCACCGTCTTTAATCACACCATTGGAGCCGTAATCTTTCAGCCATGAGCTTTTTCATCTGGACAGACCGATGCCCACTTATTGTTGTTCATCTTCATTTCATATTTAACTTATATAATTAAGTACTTTTTATATATTTTACCCTAACAGCTGCTTGCTTTCATATTTTGTTTTTGTGGACAGCTTTAGTGTGCCACTGCCATGTACATGGTTTTTTCGCACTCATTTGTAAAATCAGCAAAGTAATTCGGTACGTAAAAATTCACGTACGTTAAAAGTGACAGGAATATTAACTTACAAATAAATTGTTATGTAAAAAAGTTGACAAACACCTAATAATTTGATGTTATTTTTGTTATTAAATATTCTAGTATCCTTGTCGATTGGAAATTAATTAAAGAATGGTTATATTTGAGCTAACCTTGTTTCGCCGTTTCTGTATCGAATAACAAAATGAAAAACAGTCAAGGTTAAATTCAATATAATATGCATTATACAGTCGACGAAATCGAAATATAATATTAACGCCAATACTAGTAGTATTATGCTGTAGGTTTTAAAACAGCCTAATATAATTCATGTTAGTAGGTATAGATATTGATGGTTAACCATGTTTGCCATGTGTGCACAAGTTCAAGGTCTGACTTATGACATTAGATATTGCAAAATACATAGTTACTTCAGACATAAACCTTTTGGATGGAGGCCAACTTCGAAATCTACTCACCCGCTTAATTGTTGTTATTTTTCAACCTTCCAACTGAAATTGGATAATTTTATAAATGATTGATCCTCATTTATTATCTTAGTTTCCACTACATTTATAATTTATGCATATGTTTCTATTTTCTTTTAAGTCATCATCTTTTATATATTTACTGGCAAATAATAATTTGCAAGTATGTGCAGATTACAGAATTTCTCAACTACGTGTATCTATAATGGTTAATAATTAAATTAATAATACAGGCTCTAATAGTAACATCAAATACCAAGTAGAACAGCAACCTTGTTAATCCTGGGGTCAAGACATTAGGTTAAAGTTATAAAATTATTGTGTTCTCATGCATATTATACAGACGTCTGGACGTCGAATTAACTTGAAATTAGGTTACCTACATTATATACAGGTCAATAAAAAAAAGTGTTAGGCAAATGAAAGATTACGGCTACTTCACATTGTGATATATTTACGTATTCTTACAATTTCCCTATTTCAGAAAGACGAAGTGTACCTGAACTTGGTGCTGGAGTATATACCCGAGACTGTGTATAAAGTGGCACGTCATTACTCCAAAGATGAACAAACCATACCAATTAGTTTTATAAAGGTATGTTTAAATCAATACAAATAGGTGTTTATTACACTTTAAAAATAAAATTACAAATGACCAGGATGTAACCATAAAATACATATGCCGAAACAATTAAAAAGTCTTATACTTATAGGCATTTCACACGATCTTAGGGAAAGAGGTCTTGGGAAATACCCACTAAAACCACAGCGGCCCCTTCTGCGCTTTTACGGGGCGCCGGAGAGATCGTCTATTGACATTCGATTCCCGACGCCCCAATGCTTGGGCTTCTGTCCACGCGGCGGGAGGAGGTGCGCATACCGGCGCCAGTATGACAAATGCCAGGTCAATTGTAAGCTACTTTCTGGTGCAATTAAGTGTAAATCATATTTGGAAGCTAATAGCATTAACATCAAGAACTGCGATATTCCTTACTATCAGGTGGAAAGGTTTCATCTTTCTAGAACTAGTTCTATTAGACAATTAATTTAAATTTCTTACTAGATTTAATGGTGTTCAAAAATTTATAAATCATTTAAGGTTTACCTTTCATTTCAGCTGTATATGTACCAATTGTTCAGAAGCCTTGCATACATACATTCGTTGGGCATCTGTCACCGAGATATTAAGCCACAAAACCTACTGTTGGATCCGAAGACCGGCGTTCTCAAACTTTGTGACTTTGGCTCGGCTAAGCATCTCGTTCATACAGAGCCCAATGTTTCCTATATATGCTCGCGGTACTACCGCGCTCCAGAACTTATTTTTGGCGCTACAAACTACACCACTAAAATTGGTAAGAATTTTTGTTCAACTGAATCCATTTAGCTAACTTCTCATTTTTAATTCATTACAGTACTACTATTACGCCGAAATCTCTTCTCACAATGCGATGCAATTTCATTACGTCTATCTAATCAAAATCTAATTAAAATCTCTCAGAACCTACTTGATTTATTTCATAACGTTTTATCTTCACTTGTTAAAACAGAGTTTTCTAAATTTCATGCGTATTTTCTAAATGTACCTATATAAAATTTTATGAAATATGCACAAAATTTAGAAGCTTTTAAACTAGATTTACCTGCCAGACTGGCCAGGCTACCTTGACTGGAATTCTTAGATGACCGATAACGACCGATAAATAGCTGTCTAGGCAATTTATTTTTGTAAAACAATATTGCTACTAATAGAAATTTACAAACAAATAATTAAACAATTACAAAAAATACTGGTTTTAATCGTAGGATCTAGATACTGCAAGTTTAATTATTTATTTATGCGCTTGATACATATATTATTGAGTGTTATAATCGTGATTTTCATTGCCTTCCATATTCAAAACACGTATGTCGGCTTATTTATTAATTAATTTAACCGTCGCTTCAGTTATTAAAGATTCACGAATAGTTTACCTGTTTTTAATGTCGATGATAAATCGATCCTTAACATTTTCTATATTCTCTTTCTATTATGTGTAGGCTCCTTACCTACTGAAAATCGATAAATATCTATACATCGATGGGTCCTATGTATATGGGCAACATTAACCCATATACATAGGACTCATCGATATGATCTGGAGTGTTTATTGCAAACCGCCATAAATGATGAGAAATCTAATTTAAAACAACTGTAAAATACATACATTTTAACATATATATATATATATATATATATATATATATATATATATATATATATATATATATATATATATATATATATATATATATATATATATATATATATATATATATATATATATATATTTAATACATATGATTTAAATTTCTTTGAAAACAAGTTCAGTGACGGTTACAAGGTTAAATGATTGATGTTCATGTACTCTTATAGATAGATATGTAACATTCACAAAAGTATTTTTATCTATACAAAAGTGTTGATAATTTTATCGATACATCGAGACGTATCTGACAATCTTTATAAGTATTGTCTTTGATCAGTCTCTTTTTATTTTCTTGTACATTGTATATAACTTATTGGCCGATATGCAATATATAATTACCGCGTGGCAGCAGTAACGGATAGTACTATTAACCCCAACACTGTTCGACAGTATTTGCGCACGTCGACACGCACCTTGGTCAATAGCTGCTAATGGTCATTCAACTTTACGTTTCATGGATTTGTTGCCATTAAAGCAAGTAGCTGATATAAAACTCGAAAGTCGAGCATTCTTCTTTACTGAAAGATTTGTAGCCCTTTTTTAATTTGATTTCAAGAGTGGTAGGACCACGCAGTAGACAGTTCTCTGTCTACAACCGCTGGCCGGTCCGTCTGGGGTAGTACCTACCACACTCTCGCAGAAGATCGAAGTCTGAGTAATTACAATGTGCATTGCACATCGTTCGGTGAGCGAGAGAGCCGGAAGCTCAACTGGGTTGGGTTTGGGGTGTGTATTGGTAGGCAGCGGCCTAGCTATACGCTAGGTATTGTGAAAGTCCATGGGCGGCAGGGACACTTACCATAGGTGTGCTGTCTGCTCATTTGCCACCATAAGCAATAAAAAAGACCCTAAATCCGTCCAGTTGGAGAAAAGTAATACTTAGCGAAAAGAATGATTAAAAATCAAATTAATATGTAATTTTTTAATGTAAAGTTTTTTGTAAATCTGTTTTGTTTTGTATTTTTAATATACATGCTTATGATCTGCATCAGGCGATTTTTAATTTTAAAAGAACTTGCCTTGTAATATCAAACTACATATTTAAAAAAAATATTATGTAACAGTTTTTGCCTAATTGTGCTACCAATACGATTAGTGAAATAACGCACATAACTGTTGCGATTAATTAATTTTTCAGTCTTAAAATAAATTTTTCGCTTTTGATTGCTGTACTAATTTTGTCGATCAATGTAACATTTTTATTGAAGAAAATTCCTTTAAACATTCAAACTAAAATCTCTTAAATTCTTTTTAATTACATTTTCTTTTATCACTCTTATTCACTGTTCCAACAGATAGTTATGATCAGCGTCAGAATCGTCAGAATTTGCAATCTGTTTTGTTGTTGTTTTGAATAGACAAAACTGAAATATTTTTATCTAAAAATTTGTTTTTTTAATCCAAAGCTACATAGAGATGCATCATAGTAATTGTTAGAGCAATGTTATAGCAAAAAAAAAAATACGAGAAACGTTAATATTTAAATTTAACAATATTGTGCAAACTATTAATAAGGATCAGTGGTGTAGGGTTTAATGTTAAGTGACATTTATCATTGCCGAAATTTATGTCACTTTACCATGGAGGTAGTATTGTACTATCATATCTGTATCAAATTCCGTTATGGTTAATAATACATCACTTTAATATTATGCTATCATCAGTTTGATAACTCATCTTATCTTTATTTATGATAATGTAAAAGTCCCGTGATGGTGTAGTTAATATTTTTACTAGAGAAATAAAAATTAAAAAGTATTATGTAGTAGTATCTCCATTAAGAATCTTTGCATTTATTCCAATTAAAATTTTAGTCTGCACACAAAATCTTGCTCCTCTAACTTAACCTAAAGTAATAGAGTTGGAAGGAGGCTGCATATCTAACGTCAACCACCCAATGGAATATAATCGTTGATAAGTCGGCTAGGTTTTTTACGACAAAAATGTTTTGCGACTCATATCTCGACGCAAATACGTACAACCAATAGAATTAGTTATAAGCGGATAACGTTACCGCGCATTTTAACGGCTTAAGATTACACTGTGTTTCCAACACTGGGCAACACCACTCTTAGGAAACTTATAATACCATCTGCGCTTATGGCATAAATACTTTTAGAAAAGCCAATGCTGAACAGTGGAAGTCGTGGGAATGATGTATGACGGATATCACTGTTAAAGAAAGAACACTGGAAATAAAACTGCTAAGCCGCCTGGCTAGCTAGCTGTCCCAATGTGAAGAAGGCTCGGGATTAGGGCATATATGGGCTGAAAGTATTCGAAACGTTGGGGAAATAAAAATCAATTACAAACGCGATAGAATGCGTAAAACTAGTTTTATTTCAAATAAGATTAACTTGAAAATATTCAGACCTTTAATCTACATTGAAATATCTTTAGCTTTTGTAGTGAATAACTAAACAATATTCTTAATAAAGAAAAAGATTGTGTTTGTTAAGCGAGTGTATCCAGTAATCTTTATAAAAATAGATAATCAGGTGATATATAACACCATTTTACAACCTATTACGTATACATATTGATGAGATAAAAGTTAGTATCTACATAAAAATACTTAAAGCACTTTTTTTCTATCCGTCAATTTATTCATTAATATCCATACATTTCCAACTTATATGCCGGGCCAGTTATTAGATATTAATATGAATTTTTCTTAACTTGCACAGACGTATGGAGCGCTGGTTGCGTTGTAGCGGAATTATTATTGGGACAGCCAATATTCCCAGGCGATTCGGGTGTCGATCAACTAGTTGAGATCATCAAGGTAAAATACTTTTAATATTTTTGATAAATATTTTTTCTCTAAAATAATATGTTATTGCCCTTTTTGGCCATATTTTTATCTTGACGACCAATGAAGACAAAGACTTGACATGTCTATATGTGGGATTTAATATGTATGTTACTCTGATCGTCTGTAAGTATTTACCAAACATCACCAAGCATAGGCTGTGGCAACTAATTAAGTCTATAAGGAGGTAGTCCTTCAGGTATCCTTCAGTCATAAAAAATTTCAACAAATGATACAATGTTATTATATTCGCTCAAAAGAAAGTCCAAACAACTTATGAAGCAATAGCAAAGAAAAGTCGCTGAATCTAAGACCGTCAATCACCGTGCTAAAATCGCAAACACAGTTACACTTATATATACGCGAAAGTTCTTAGTCTAAATGGGGCACACTTGGGCTGGGTTTAATTATTACCATTCCTTGACGCCTATTTTTATCCGGTAAAGCTGTAATCGTATTCTGAGGCTAGTTATGAGCATACATTAAAAATATCTTCGGTGAACGACAATCTGACGTGATCGGACTCCGCATAGTATCGAAGGCTTCATGTGACATATTTATCTATACTAAGGTAATGAATGTAGATAATGAAGATAGTGTACACAGTGTTTATTTAATGGGTCGTGCGATTTTATGACATCGTTATTTATATATGCCTTAATTTCCCTTGACTGGCATAAAACGACGCTCAATCGTATCTTCTGTTTGCAAAGCTGTAAAATATATAGCTAAAGGAAAAACCATAATGTAGTTTCAATATTTGTTTGTTTTATTCACCCATCTAGGGGTTTATTTCTCCTGACCAGGATGAAGCTAGAGCCACACATTATTCCGATTTAGTAACTCTAACTTTTATTGATTAACGGTTATTGTACTAAACCATGATGCGATCGAATATTATAAAGATTTTTTTGGCGATTGGCTATGGTCACGCCCCGTTAATTCCGTCCGGGGCGATAGAAAGAACGGCGCACTCTTCGCCATGCGAGCGGGCCACCGGAACCCGGTCTTTGTATTCGGTGGCCCGCGCGGCGGTTTATTCTCACATTAAAAGAACTGAATAGTTTAGTTGAATTTGTATTTGACAGGTTAGGATTTTTTTGTATAAAATATCCGATATATGACATGATAAATTGTCTCCCATAAAGATAAAAATGTAAAGTCGTCGTAAATCGAAGTACGTGGCTACCACAAATGGTTAAGTAATTGAAATGGATTACTAAAACATTTTGGTCAAAATTATGGTTGTGGTAATTTATTTTTAGATATTTATTTATTTAATTAATAAATAAAACAAACGAGTTCCATTAAAAAGCCTAACATGTCAAATTTAAATACCAGTCATATGTAAGAATAGAACCCATATTGATTATTAAAAGAACATTAATATTTTGTTTTGTTACTCTTTTATCTTTGAACACTCTGAGGCTGCTGTAGGCTTACAGTGAAGCGAAATATCGACAGTTCTAATATTATTACGGCTAGTCTTACTACTAGTACTAGACTAGTATTACTTATATATACATTCATTTTGTGGGTAATAAGAACATGCAAGTGTCGCCAGTTTCTCGCTCTTGTCATGTCTCTCATGAATGTTGTAAGAGTGACTAAAGGACGTAAACATAGAAAATCGCTAAGTTGCTAACCCAGTTTGGTTACAGGAATACGAAATTTGGTCAAAATCCAGGCAAGCAATTCAAGTTTGGTTTTAAAAAACATTCACATTATGTTTTTTTGTATATGATTTTATTACGGTACATTAGGATCTAAGAATCAAATTATGTTAAGCGTAAACTTTTTACTGTATCTGTAATTAATCTTCCACAGGTATTAGGTACACCTACACGAGAACAAATTCGGGAAATGAATCCTAACTACACAGAATTCAAATTTCCACAAATCAAAAGCCACCCATGGGCTAAGGTAAAGTGATAAATTATATGTTCCTTAATCATATATGCCTTTAGTTAATTATACATGTTATAATAAAAACTATAAGTCTGGGTTCGAATCCCATTCAGGGAAATCTTGTGTTTCACAAATTGTTCAAAGTCTATAACTGTAATTTATCCGTTTATCAGCCTATTCACAGGATGATAATCGTGGTGGGCAAGGACTATAATTCGATAATCGCCAAGCGTGGTAGACGGGTTGGCGATTGCAATTGATGTTATAAGTTGCCCAGGAAATGTCTGCTGCCTCATTTCTTCGGAATCTGTTGGTCAGTTTTATATTTGTTATTTATATTATGCGAAGAGAATTGCCACATTGTACAACGCCCTTAAATATATATAACACTAAACTATTTGCTCACGTGGATGAAGTAAGAGGCGTGATCGAAATCATAACAGGCAGGACTGATTGCAACGTATAGAATTATGAATGATTTATTTTTGGCATTTTTTTTTCATTTGTTGGTTTTTATTTATTTTAGGATTGTATTTAATTATATATATTAGAATATTATTGTTGCACAAGTGAAAACGTTTGAATATACACATAATAGTTAAATGAATAGTACGTAAAAATAACTAAAAATTATAGTTAGTACTTATTGAATTGTCAATTTAAATATAAGCTTGATGAAGTTTCAGCTTATCTATACATCCATCAATTCGTCAACATCCACTGCTGCACGTAGGCCTATTACCCTACTACACACGTAGTAGATATCTACTATACCCTAGTACTATAATAGGCATAATAATAATAATTATATTCGTGTGTTCACTTCATATAGAATTGTGTTTCATTTTTGGTCCAAACGTATTTCCATCGGTAGATGTTAGACACATAACACATCATTGCGCTAATTATACAAATACGCTTTATGTCAAAAGTAAAATATATAGTTTATTTTCAGACACCTCTAGCGAATGATATTATTGTCAGTATTTATTCATATTACGTGTTGCATTATACAGACAATTAATTGATATTATAAAAAAAAAAAAATATATCAACGTTCAATTTAAACCATATATTTTTTATATTAGTCTGACACGTTTCCACGTGGTCGGTAAATAGCAACAGACATAAAATGTTTTGTACCACCCCCTTAAATCGGGCTTAATCCCTGAGGGTTTGGTAGTTTTTTGAATAATATAATTTTGTTAATTAGCGTTGTAGAAGAACGGGCGGCTTATTAAGAAAAATTAATAATTTACGATTAGTATTAACTTAAACTTAGATTCTTGAAAAATAATACAATTTACTTTGCAAGTTTTGTTTTGAAGATTCCATACATTATATGTTGATACGATACGATTATATTTATAATCGAAAATAATCAAACGGGATCCACGTGCCTTTTATGGAGAACATTTTCTTTCGGAGTTGTTTAAAAATTATTCTATATGGAACGTCCTTTCAATTAAAGACTACGTTTGGTAGATATCGTAAGGGAAAAGCTGTACGTATAGTTGTACTTAAAAATTTCTTCTATTGTTATTTATATATTTTATATAATTTCAAATCCGCTAATATACACTACAGATCAGACTTGAGTACTTTTTATATGGTTCTATTATATATTTGAGTTACTTTATAAAATTAGTTAACGATTATTTGAAAGTTATCAATAGCATTAAATTACTTATAATTCAGAATGCCGACATCAATCAATTTCTTCTTATGTTACCACAATAGAAAGATGCTTAATTATGTGAAAATGAGTCAACTAAAAGCGCACGTCATTGCAGT
Organism: Lymantria monacha; assembly: GCA_905163515.2. Classification (NCBI taxonomy): domain Eukaryota; kingdom Metazoa; phylum Arthropoda; class Insecta; order Lepidoptera; family Erebidae; genus Lymantria; species Lymantria monacha. The sequence continues at coordinate 15,973,240 of LR991094.1, read as the reverse complement.
ACATGTTGGAGCGTATGTCAACGCCCAAGTGTGCCACTGACCACCAGCGCATCCGAGTAAGATATCACTCCGCGTACTAATTAAATGTCTTCATTATACCTTTTAGAAAATATATGTCTTCATTATACCTTTTAGTAAGTACATTAAGTCATAAAAGATTGAGGCTATTTTATTATATTAAGTCATAAAAGATTGACGCTATTTTATATATTATTATTACGTTATATAGTAGAGGCTTCCAATTTGGATAAAGTTATACAAATAATGAAGACATTTAGAATGAATAAATTTGATCTTACGAAATGGCTTTGGCATGAGTTTATCAGAATGCCACGTACAACTAATCGGTTTAAGCTGTTTCTTATTGCAATATGTTTGTTGGTGTTCAGTGTGCATTCGTAGGTGCGACTCTGTGTCCAGTTTGTTTTTATTACGTTATTATTGTGCAATTTATGTTCTTTATTAAATTTTATTCTATTATAAGAACAAACTTACAGCGTGGCACTTGTAATTCTACTTTTCACCATTAGGTAAAACTAAATCACTTCTCGGGTGAAGGCAATAATTGTTGTATAACCATTAACCTTATAAATACCGTGAAGTCCCATACTACGTGTGCATAACAGATTTTGTTAAGCTAACAACATGTAAATTTTATATAGGCGTGTTAAAGTACATAGTTTGCTTTTAGTATACACATACACATGTATATAAAGTACACTAAAAATATTATCACATTGAAGCTATTCTATAATATAAATATAATAATGTACGTTGATAACTGACTGTGTGGTAGCGGCTTCGAATACTACCAATCCTTACTTTGCTCGTGGATGTCGTAAAAGACGACTAAGAGTCTTATAAGGACCTAGACCAACTCCATCTGATGCCGTTTGGTCAACAATTACATACCCAAGGAGGGTTGACGTCTGGCAGGCGGCCGGTCATAAAACTATTGCCAATAACTTCTACAATATGTGATATGAAAGAAGAGTACATATTGTATGGACACCAAGTAATTAGGATAGGGGTAGGAGAATGATGAATGGACGTTGATAGTTTTGATAATTAAAGTTTTTAATGGTCATCTATGTTATCCATTAAGTACTTAAATGATTTTTTGACAGTTGACTTACCAGAATCTATACTAACTTTGACCACATTAATTATATGCTGTTAAAGAAGAATGTTCTAATTATTATTTTTGATCCTAATAAGGAATTAATTCTTACCAGATCTAAACTTGAATTATCACTTCTTACCACACTGTTTCATACAATTAATATTACTTACAAGAAATATAATAGATATTACTACAATTAATAGTGGACACGAATCTTGAGCACTGAGTTGCACTTATTACAACTAACCGACAGGTACCAGTGAAAATTTTAGATAAAGTAGATAATAATAAATTATTTTTTCATCCAGATAATTGTTAGTAACAGAATAATAGATAGTAAGATGACAGCAAATTAGACAGCAAATTACTAGTACCTGAAAATGACAGCAAATTATGAGTAGGTGAATACTATATGACCTCTAGCGAATATTTGAATGAACCGTTAATACTAGTACATCGCTAGTCCATTGAGCAAACCTATAGATTACTAGTTAGAAATTTATAAATCAATATAGTTGCGTGCAACTCTTGAAAATATATGATTCTTAATTGCAGTTTATATTAGTGGTGAAAACTGTGCATCATCATGAGAGAATTTCTTAATGAACTATTAAAAATTCAATAATGGTCGACTATGGTCAATATTTTTTTTGGTGAAAGAGAAAACACGCTATCAGTTTCAGTAGGTACGAAAAATATACATAGCACATATAATGACAAAGGTACATTTGACCGTTATAGCCAAATACACTTCATTTGAAAAAAAAAATCGAAGATCAGTATGCAAAGTGCTTAAGATTCGTGGAGTAAAGAACTACTTAGAAAAATATGTTTGTTTTGTCACAGGTGTTCCGCGCGTGCACGCCACCAGACGCGATTTCGCTGGTATCGCGGCTTTTGGAGTACACGCCGGGGGCGCGACTGTCGCCACTGCAGGCATGCGCACATAGCTTCTTCGACGAGTTACGTGAGCCAGCCGCGCGGCTACCTAACGGTCGCGCGCTGCCACCGCTGTTCAACTTTACGGAGTACGAACTGGCCATTCAGCCGTCACTTAACGACTTCCTCAAGCCGCGCGGCGAGGCAGCCGCCGCAGCGCCTGACTTAGACGCGGCTGCCGCTGTCGCTGCGCCCAGCGCCGCAGAACCGCGCTCCTAGACGCCTAGTGATACTTACCTTCGTGTTGGCCATCGGGAAAATTACATGCATAATACGTGTTTTCGGCGAGTAATCGTGTGATACTGTAGTGTAATTGTCGATAAAGCTTGAGCTGTCGTAGTCGGTGAGAAGGGTAAATCCGTTGTAGATTCTAAACCGTCGCGATGTGATTACTTTGTACTTTTGTAAGCTCGTTGTCCCCTTATGTACATACCTTATGCTGAGTTTGATGTTTATTTAGTAAACGACAGATAATTACCGTCTGGATAAATTGTTTTGTTTTATTTACATTTTTAATATCATGGCCGTTTCTGTCTCTTGAGTAGTTTCGCTTATATTTGTAGCCTTAATGTACTTGGTGTGAGACATTTTATTATAGAAGAGGGTAGATACCCGTTTATTTCACTTGCATCGCCTATCGAGGGGCACACACGTAATATTTATACATTGCTTGAGCCGTGTAATCTGTAGGGAAGACATATTCAGTAGTGTATTTAGAGTATCTATTGTTGGAAAGTATCACTAACTCGAGAAATCATTACGAAGCGTATGCCTAGTGTTATTTCAACGATGAAACTTTTAGTAAACGGTATATTTGTTGCAACCATAGAACGCATTGTAAATTTTTATAACTAGCGTAAACTGATCTCTCAAGATAATTTATAATAATGATATGATATAATATCTCAAAATATTTGTATAAACAACTCAGAAGATATAAATTTTAGATGTACTACTACACATATATATATTTGTTTTTGTTCGGCAACTTCTATGTTAAACATTTTTTGCTGTGTATTTTAAATTATCCAATGCTGGATAAATATAAATGTATCTATTTACTAGCGCACTGTCGGTGTTCTAATTATAACGACATAGTTTTTGGGATAATATAATTGTATTCTATAATCAATAAATGATATTTCTATTGTATGAAATTTGTCATTGAGAACACTATGGTTATTAGTAGTCATTTATGAAACGATGTTTAATAATGGTAAAATTTCATTGTCATAGTTTTAAGTATTTGTGTAATTTCATTTTGCACTTCGATTTTGAATACAGTTACAAATTAGGGAAGGTTTTTGGAAACCTTTAAGTATAGACTAACGAAATCTTTTCTTCATGGTGTAGAAGTAGCCTAAACGCATTAACATAATTGGTGTAATGTTTGATTAGTCCTTGCACTAATAATTAGAAAGAATTTTTGCAAATTTGGAAGTTAACGGCAGCTGAGAAATTTTGCATAAAATTTTAAAGTGTTTATAAAACTTTATTTGGACCAACCATAGACAACACTATAGCTTTGCATGACAAAATTGTGTAATAATGTCCGATAATGTAATATTCTATGTCGGTTTCAATACTGTTACATTCTCACTAAAGTAATTTTAAACGCTTAGCTGATAAATATAATGTTAATAATCCAATTTTCGACACACAACCAGAGCCCAAACTATTGAATTAACTAATTATAATGTATCATTTATTGTGTACCAATATATTTAACAGGTCGGAGTTCTGAACTCGGTCTTTCTCCTAGAATGTGCCACGGTGTTAGGCGAAGCTTTGCTATTTGACCGTACTGTCGTCTCTGCAAAAGATCGAGATCAGCTGTAGTTATTATACATGTAATTACGTATAAATTATTGTAAGTTAAGAAGGCGCTCCGCGCAATGCTTTGAAATCACATAATAGTGGATACTAGTTTTTGTCGTTAAGGCTATTAATTTGCTGGAACACCCAATATTCGTGTAAATATATTATAATTATCTTTATCGTATGACTCTTGAGTAACTTGTGTTGGTGACGAAGTAAGGGCGCGTATTCACCACGCCCGTAAACACGAAACCACACTGAACTCGGTAAGAGACAGTAGTTTAGATATTACATGTATTTTATTAAGTCTATCTATCTATTATGAATTTTGTAATCGACGTTGCTTCTTAAGACCTTCTGTATAAAAAGTTATAAGACATACTAGTGACCTGAATATTTGAAGCGATGTTATTAAAAATCTTTATCCCACTGAATTCTCACTTTCACGTTTTGCGTGCACATTTACAACATGAGAATTTACCGTAAATACATAGTTCGAAATGGAGTTATGACTTACTATATAAATTATTTAAAGTAAATTTTTACTTATTACTGTAATATTAAATTTAATAGTGAGTGAAATTTGTATTTTGTTTTCATATTTGTTTTACTGAATTTAAATATTTCATAACCCTCATATCGTTGTTAGTTATGAATGAAAATAACATAATTATTAAAAGTAAATAATTAAATGAATAGTAAGCATGGCTTTTTATTTTACATGTATTTTTTTATACTTGCCCTTGACACGACAATATGTACTATTTGAATTACCCAAATTGCTTTAATATCAGAATAACTACAGGTACGAATCCAGGCGACGTTCAAGATTTCCCGCTAAAGAATTTTGCTCGATAATGATATTTATAGTTCATCTAATCTAAGAAGTGCATTTTGACGTTTTGCATTTTTTAATACACAATAACCTCGGTCAAACGTATACACATGATTGTAAACACTAAGTCTGAAATTTAAACAACTATTAAGTTATTTACATAATTAACATTGCGGGTGACTTTCTTGTAAAATAATCTAATGCTGAAACTCGTAAAACTAATTTAAAATAAAAATAACATGGTAAATAGTAATTGTTAATGACGACCTAACAATGTCACGTCATCACGTTCTATACAGTAGTGCTTGACAAATTCCAATTCACGAATATCCAAACAATCGGTAAAAATATTAGAATAATACAATTAATCGAATAGAGATTTTGACAGAGATGTACATTTCGACACTTTGATTGATGAGGAAATAATTATTAATATTCGCGACGCTGATAATTCAAGTAATAGTAGTAATTCTTAATAAACAGCCATTTTCAAATCCAGTTTTTGTTTTTAATTAACCTAATCCTACTAAATATGATGAATAGATTCTATGCTGAAATAATTAAATTTGTTTAGTACTAATTTAGCACTTAATTTATTCATCACCTTTTTGAAAAAGAAAAATAAACCGATTATTAATTATAAAGAATCAATATCGATTTCTCAGTAAAATCGGATATTTTCGATAGCGATTATTTGGTTCACATACCAGGTAGACAACTTACTCCGACAGCTGTCAAAGTGCACTTCTTAGATTAGATAGACTTTAGTAAATTCACAACGAGAATCTGTTTGCAATAATAGACCCACGGCGTCCTGACTCGTATCAACCCACCTGAATCCGCTCGTAAATCTTTAAAAAGTTTATCGTAACAGAATCTGTGTGCTGAGTGTGAGTTTTGGCGTTAACATGCGCGTTCTATAGCGAGCGCGTAAGCATGTCTTTTGTATGAAGAAATGACCAGCGCCACTAGCGGCGCGTTTTTGGAACTACATTTCTTCATACAAATGACATGCTTACGCGCTCGCTGAAGAACGCATCATGTTAACGACAAAACTCACACTCAGCACACTGTTCTCAAACTTTTATAGATGCAATGAGTGACAATTAATATATCAAACCAACGATCACGAAGTATAGATACAAGGAGACCAAACGTAATATTGAACGAATGGTTTCAATTTAGGGAACAGAATTTTTGCCGGCAGAGCGCGCCACTTTTCAAGAAATACTCGTTTAAATCCTTACGCGGTAAGTTTTGTTGCTATTGACTGGAATGTTTTGTTATTGAAAAATCTGGAATGTTTTATTGCTATTGACAGCTATGGAATTTTATAGTTAAATAAATTTAACATTCGCAAGTCAACGCGTGTTTACGTGTAATAATAATAATAATAGCATCGGTACGTCCTAAACCTAGCGCAGCTAGTGGCAGAAAAGAGAACTAAGAACTGGGTTTATTATTCTATCCATGAATACTATGGAAAAGCCTATACCGTTGGGACTCCTCATATCTATACTTCGTGCTAACGATCACTTTTCGATATAACTAAATAGTTTTTAGTTGACCCCACAAAAAATTGCTCTGCTTGGTAAACCATATATTCTCTCATATTTTAGCGTTTTACCGTGCACGTTGTTAAATAATAATGAGATATTAAACAAGATCGATTTCATTTATAGATATTAGGGTTTCAACTATGTTATGATTTAGGGATGTTGGGGATATGAAGTTTCGGATCTGGATACGGATATTCGAATATCGTTATAACGGATCTGGAATTAGAATGTTATATTGAATGGATTTTAGGAAATTGTACAAAAAGAAATACTAAATGTGGTGATGATCGTATTATTCACCTTTGGAAAACCCTATGTTTACGCTGTTCGTTGGGCTGGTTGATATTTATGTGACGGTACTTCCGTTTATCGTACGTGATCAGCGGAAACAACAAAGTATTCACTAATCGCGCCACCTAGCCCAAACTTGTTTAAGAGACGAATAAAACTAAACGACCGACCTCCGTTCGGCAGTCTGAGCCCGAGTGGCACGTTGCACTGTTCGAATATTGTATTCTTGCTTACATTAGTTTTGTGGACATCTCTCATGTTGTCACTTGTGAGAGAGTAGTGTCATGGTTGCTGCGCTTGGCAGGTGGGCTGGCGGTAGCGGTAGATGCTGTACCCTCTCCGGAGAAGAGCTGTTGCTCGTTCTCTTAATAAACCCTTGCGTGATTTGGTTGAGGAATCCACGAGCAGGTAAATGGGTGGCGCTGGTTGTGGTCTTGTCCCGTTGTCGCACGGGCAAGACTATCCTGTGTCATCCATCCATACTATATAGTTGTTTGTCCAAGGCGATTGCCTGGGTCTGTACTGTGAGTTCACTTAAGGTGTGAGTTGTGATTGGTGTATAGGCGTGAAGGTAATCGTGATTACTTGCAGTACGGTCAATTGCAACTTTATATCAGCATGTATATTCCTCGTGTCTGATTCTTTCTTCTACATCAGAAGTGTGGGATAAAGTACCCAAGCTCATAACCACCTTACTCAGTTTGATCATCTAAATTTAAAAGGTTTCGTTTTCATATCTATACTACGTTTAAGATTAATTTTGAGCGCGTGTGAAGTGATACAAATATACCGACGCTGCGTAGATAACGTAGTGGTGTACGTCGCAGCCTAGACCGGGATCGTAAGATTTTGTACATCAAGTGATAATCCCTTTAGGCAGAATTTTTAAATTTTTTGCATGACGTGATGTGATCGATTTGAAGGGAGTCGCACAAACAAAAAAAAATTTTGATGAAGGAAATGGATTGTTACTGTAAAGGGTGGAGAAGTCTTAAACAGCAGAGTGACTGGTCGAAATGGGTCTACTATGCCCGGTCCACGTTCTTATTGTAGAATGTTGGTCGTAAGGGCTCCATACGCCCGGACCCTGTAGTATTTAGTGAAGGCTGGTCGTAAGGGCTTCATGTGCCCGGTCCACGCCGTATTCAGTGAAGGCTGGTCGCTAGGGCTTGTATATGTCCGGGCCACGCCATGTGGAATTGCTAATAGGTCGAAGGGGCTCCATACGCCCGCAGTACAATTCATATTACAGAACGATCGAGGGGTCCCCGAACCCATGTCGTGAGTTGTTGCAATAGTAGTCGGTGGATATCTTCTACTACTCTTTCTATGGCTGGTCACTGCGCCTTTACGTTGACTTTTGGAGTCAGGGTGACGTGTAAGTTGCAGTTTCCACTTTGTGCTCATGCGATCGGACTCTGCCATGTGAGACCACTGGTCACCAGCCGGTCACGAGAGGCCGACAGCTTCGCCACTTGTATTAGTGGTTTTCTTTTCATATGGTTTCTTTTGTAAATAGTAATTCTCTTGAGTAAGGTTTCATTTTCCTTTTGGAACGAAGTTCCTTATCGCGCGTTGTGAAAGGGGGCTAGACGGAAAAAATTCTTACGAAAAGTTGTCACGACACTTTTTGCTATAGTAAGCTATTGTAAGCTGTGCGGCGTCGCTCGTCGGTTCTCTTATAGAAAGCAAGCCAGATATTTTCATTTCTATTTCGCATTGAACAGTGTGGTGTCGCGACGATTTTTTTTATAGATAGAGTGATTCAAGAGGAAGGTTTATATGTATAATATATGCATAATGTACTAGAGAAACACTGATAATTTTAGAGGTTTCTAATGTGATGTCGTAAATAAACACATTATTTTGCGCTTACATTGCAAACGCTGGCTGAACCCTACGAAATAGATCAAAATAAAGTACTACAGTATTATACAGCTTAAAAAGGCCTACAAAAAAGTCCGCGATGGTATATATCTATCTCTTAAGGATAACATACTATATCCATTTTAATACTTTAAAAAATGTTCTATTATAAAACGATAATTGAAAAGCTATTTACACAAATACTGTATTAATCCTTATCATTTTAAATACATTAGTTGGCTTGAGCATTTCATGAAGATATTTTTTTTCCTTCAGACCATGCAAATTAAATCAATACCTTAAGAGATATAGCAAAATCAAAATAATGCGCAACGAAATTATTTTCGCCCGTGACCGGGCCGCGTGGCCGGCTCGCGTTCGAGCTCGGGGCCGAAAAGTTTTGGTAGTCTAGTGGAATTGTATATCCTATTATTAATATTATAAACGTGAAAGTTTGTAATAATGTATGGATGTGAACATGTTTGTTGCTCTTTCACGTAAAAACTACTGAATGGATTTTGATGAAATTTATAGTAATATATAATATGTAATATATAGTATAAGCTTGCACATCAGAATAACACATAGGCTATAATTTATAAAGATATTTTGCAAATTGGCTAAAATATAACGATAAAAATCGCTTAAGGCAGAAAAAAATTATATAATTAAAATAGAACTTCGTTCCATCCGGGTGTCCCTTGACACCTCCGGTTTTTTATTTTCCCTTTCATCTGGTGGTCTGGCATGCAAGGGTGCGATATTCTTAAGATTCTTGTGATCGTAATCTTTTATTTTTCCAAACATTAGTAATGAGATGCTTCACGAAAGATTCGATATTACTATCATGCATATCATTCGCGATAGTGGTGTTGCGGACGTATCTTGGGGCTCCAACGATCGTTTACAGACATAGATTTCGTTTTGCTTGAATTATTATTTTTTTTTTGGTCGTATTCGACGCGCATGGGTACTATGCCAGAGCTGCATATATGAAGCGGCAGCGTATGATATTTTACAGAGATACGATTTATTTGAAAAACTTCTATTTAAAATACAAAATGCAAAATACCTGTTTTGTATTTTGCATTTAAATGCCTTTTAGTAAAAAACATTTTGTATTTTATTTGAAATACCTTTCGAGATGTATTTAGCATTTTTAATATTCATTTCAAAATGCAAAATACTTTGTGATTAAGTTTAGCCACCATTACCAGTCAAACAAAATGAAATGAACGAATGACGCTTGTATTGCCGAATTTGACCGATAGAGGCACCTGCTAGCCATGGGCGCCCTTTTTTATTTGATTTGATTACCTACTTTTATGATATTGAAGTGTTGTTGTTATCCCTACAATACTGAAACAGCTATGTACTGTACTACAACAAGATAAGAGAAAAGAAAAGTGAACCAAAATAAATGGCCACACAATTCACAAAATGGAGCCATGGCTCTCTTTTCGTTAGTCTAGTTTTTTACATTATCAAACCAAAATGTCATGCATAAGGTGCCATGTTATTAGACGTTTTTGTTTGGCTCGGCATTGTCTCTATTTCTAATGCTAGGGCCGCACCTGCGTGTATGGTCCCGAAGTAATTTGTGGCGAAGCTTCGTACGTTTGGTCCACTAGAAAATTATCGCGATAAAACATTAGCGACTTCGGTATTTTACACAAAGTATCGTGCAATGATTAAAGATGCCTGAAATCATTTTCATGCTTTTAACTATGGATGACGAATTGCTTTACTATTACAGCTATATTATGCTAATAATTGCATAATGATATTTTTGGATCCCTTCATGGGTTCCGCTTCATAATGTCATAGTGTATAAATTCTAATACCATATCATCACCCCACTCCATATTTATTGATTAACTGGAGATCCTCGAACGCGTCTAAACACAACGAAAATTTCCCCCGAAACGAAAAACGCTAGTCTGACCACAGGGCGCGATATATTAGCGCGCTAAAACTCTTTGACTTATCGCCACTCAAGCGATATTGCACACGAAACCCGAATATTCGCGACAATAGCCAATAATGACCGGTCACATCTGCGTGTATCGTCTCATTGCACGAAGCTTCGTGACGATACACGCAGGTGCGGCCCTAGCATAATGATAAATACCTAAAATATATAAAAATTTCTGAGAGTTGGTCAAAAGGTATTTTATTTTGAAAAAGTATTTTGAAAATACCTATTTTGCATTTAGCATTTGAAATACAAAACCCAAAACTATTTGGTATTTTGCATTTGAAATAGTAAATCTGAAAAGTATTTTGCATTTTGTATTTAAATGCTTTTTTAAAACCATTTTGTACATCTCTGATCCCTAGTTAGTAGATAGAGCCCTAGTTTCGTTCTTACTGGCAGTCTTGGTTCTAGGATTGGCGCCAGGGCTGCTCGCGCACTCTTAGCCTTTGCTACAGTGGTATGTGTTTTTTTTTTAATAATGACTTCCTGATATGAATAACTGAATAACTTATATGTCGTTGGTGTACCAGACGTAACACGTCTGCGAAATGCAACTCCCTTGAGGGACGCCGGCTTTTATTTATTTCTCGGTGGGTTGGACTTGTTAGAACTCCATTATAAATCTCCTAATTGCGAGGAATGAACAGAGGACGCTGATGATCTTCGTGGGAAGCGTGGTCATCGTCAGTTTGCGTAGCAGACCTTCGTGCCACACTTTATCGAACGTCTTCTTCTTGTTGTGACTGGTTGCCATTTAATTAGTTAATCTCGTTACTTAGAGGGCTGTAGAGTGTGCTGTTCCAAACCCAAATTGTCCTTCGCAAGATTTTAAGTGAGGTGCCATCTCGGTAAGCAGAAGCTTTTCGAATACCTTTGACATTGTGCTCAGAAGTATGTATGGTCTATAATTTACCGGCTTTTACTATTTGCCCTATTTTCCTTTGTCACTCCTTCAAGGCCTGTTACCATAGTGAATAGCGTTACGCTACTGATTATTTCACTAAACGACGTTTCAGTTAATCTAAAGTCAGGCATGGACGAGCTAACACTAGTGCATTTTTGTAAGTTTTCAGGCAATTTGTAAGAGACGAATAAAACTAAACGACCGACCTCCGTTCGGCAGTCTGAGCCCGAGTGGCACGGTGCACTGTTCGAATATCGTATTTTCGCTTACATTAGTTTTGTGAACATCTCTCATGTTGTCACTTGTGAGAGAGTAGTGTCATGGTTGCTACGCTTGGCAGGTGGGATGTCGGTAGCGGTAGATGCTGTACCTTCTCCGGAGAAGAGCTGATGCTCGTTCTCTTAATAAAACCTTGGGTGATTTGGCTGAGGGAAGGAAGGTAATCGTGATTACTTGCAGTACGGTCAATTTCAACTTTATATCCGCATTTATATTCCTCATGTCCGATTCCTTCTTCTACACACACACACACACACACACATATATATATATATATGTATATATATATATATATATATATATATATATATATATATATATATATATATGATTGTTTTCGTTTGGTATCCTATTAATTAACCAATATTTAATAAATTTCACGTGCAGCAATTGTTTGCTCTGTTGCTGGTTTTTTAGGCTTCGCCGCTAAAAGAGCTGTGTTATAATTTTGTCGTATCTATTTGTTGCATCATAGCTCCTAAACGAATAGACCGATTATGATGCTGTTTTTGTTTGAAAGTTGACGTAATCGAAATGGTTCTTAGCAACAACTTATAAATATCTGTTCAGACTTCTAAAAGTTATCAGCTCTTTTTTTTTTTTTGATAACGCCGTGGTCCGAAATGCGTTACGCACTTACTCCCCGGATGGGAAGTGTGGGACTCCTAGCCTAAGGCTAGGTTACCTACTAAAACGTATCCACAGCGATTTCTGTTAGCCGAGAGGGCTGTGACAGCTTAACCGGACTGTGGCTGAGCGCGGAGGGCTCTCAACCCGAAAGCTCTTTATTAGCTACTGTAGTGATTTTATACGCATAACCAGTGGCGTAGCTAGTATGGGTGGCACCCGGGGTGGATATTGTAGGTGACACCCCTAAACTCAATCCAAACTGTTAAAATAAAAAATAAAAGTAACAATGATTTACGTTTTATTAAAATCCGATTATTACAAATAATTTTTATATAAGTATGTGAAAGAGATTTAGTTAATTAAAAAAAAATGTTTGTTCCTTCTAGCTTTAACACTTGCAAACTCTTAAATCACGTTATCGAAATTTATATTTTGTGTTTTTTCAAGTTCTATCGTTAAAATACCAACATTGTTTAATCTACGTTTTCAGTCATTGTAGGCCACTAGCAATTTTTACTTAAGTTCAATTTACTGAAACTCACATAAAGCAACTGATGCACATATTTTTTTATTTTAACTTTAGTGCGACCGTTAGATTCAGAAGGTTCGGTTAGATTCGGAATTCAAATTGTCCTCACGATCAAATTGCACTCAATTAGAAACTGTAATATTGGCCGCTTTTAAATGTTTTTCCAATCTTTGTATCTCTTAGAGTTCTATTCCTGATATCTCATCGTAAAGGCCAGTAAATTTTGATTAAATTTTAACTGTGCTATCCATCCATCAGCCCGTAAACGTCCACTGTTGGACATAGGCCTCCCCACGAGAAGGCCATTCGTAACGGTCCTGTGCCACCTGCATCCAACGGTTTCCTGTGACCTTGGTAATGTCATCAGTCCACCTAATGGGGGGTCATCCTATCGCCACTCGAGAACCTTTCTTCCCCAACGTCTGTCGATTCGTCGAGCGATGTGGCCTGCCCATTGCCACTTCGACGTGTTAATTCTTCGGACTATATCAGTTACAGCCGTCCTTCTACAGATTTCCGTATGCCGGAATTCATCACGTAGAGAAATACCGAGCATAACTCTCCTCAAAGCACGCTGAGCGACTTAGAGCCTTTTTATAAGGCCGACATTTAGAGACCACGTTTCGGTGCCGGAAGTCATCGCTGGTAACACACACTGGTTACAAACCTTTGTTTTCAGACACTGCAGAATATTAGACGAGAAGATCCTCATAAGTTTCCCGAACGCTGCCCAGCTGAGTTGGATTCGTCGGCTGACCTCTTTCTCGAAATTAAATCTACCTAATTTAACTGTTTGTCTTAAGTAAACATAGTGATTGACAACTTCGACAATCGCATTCCCAACCAGAATGACATGAACATTAGACATGATTTTTGTCTTGTCCATGTTCATTTGCAGCCCTACTAGTTGGGAGCCCTTACTGAGGTCACTGAGCATGGTGCCAAGGTCCTCCAAGGATTCTGCCATGACTACGATATCATCTGCAAATCGAAGGTGAGTGAGGTATTCTCCATTAATGTTGATGCCGTTTCAAGTCCAGTCTAAAAGCTTGAAGACATCTTCCAGCGCAGTGGTAAACAGTTTCGGAGAGATAACGTCTCCCTGTCTCACGCCTTTGCCCTGCAACTGGATCGGTTTGTACTCTTATCCTGGATGCGGACCGATATAGTAGCGTTTTTATACAAACACTTCAGCACTTCGATATATCGATAGTCAATTTGGCACCTCTGAAGGGACTACAGCATTGCCCAAGTTTCGACGGAATCAAAGGCTTTCTCATAGTCCACAAACGCTAGACACAGAGGCCGATTCTACTTCTCGGTCTTCTGTATAATCTGGCGTAGCGTGTGGATGAGGTCTATGGTACTATAACCTTTGCGCATACCGGCTTGTTCGGACGGCTGGAAGTCGTCTAGCTTGTGTGCGATTCAGTTCCTAATGACTCTTGAAAACAATTTGTACACGTGGCTCAGGAGTAAGATGGGTCTGTAATTCTTTGAGAGCGTTTTATCGCCTTTCTTGAAAAACAGCACCACCACACGCCTGGTCCACAACTCTGGAACGTCGCCCCCGTGAATAACAGAATTAAACAGCTTCTGTACGGCCTCAAAAACCGGCTTGCCGCCTGCCCTCAGGAGTTCTGTGGTAATTCCGTCATCTCCCGGTGCCTTTCCGTTATTTAATTGTTTTAGAGCTATTCTGATCTTGTACAAGCTGACGTCCGAGATTTCTTCGGTATAGTGCTGAGTAAGCTTAGATCTGGGATCTTGGACCAAGCCAACAACAGGACTCAGGGATGATTTGTACAACTGCCATAGAACATTTCGACTATTCAGTTTAACTTTTCAGTTTTTACCAAAGCAATGTGTTTGACTGACTTTGACTGTACAACTTCAAACAATGAAGTTACGTCTTTAATGGACTGTAATCTTGTTTCAATATTGAATCTGTCACGACATTCTAACATGTACTTTTGAAACTCTAAGTGTAAGTCCAGCATCGGGTGTCACCCCTAAATGGGTGACACTATAGTCTATAAAATATAGCTTGATCTCTGTCACAGATAGCTACAAAACTGATGAAGTAATTTTGAATACGCGTCATGTTTACAATTTTATTTTGTATTTTTTTTATTGCTTATGTTGGCAAACGACTAAGCAGCACACCTGATGGTAAGTGTCGCTGCTGCCCACTAACCTTTGCAATACTAAGGGTATAGCTTAGGCCGCTGCCTACCAATAAAATCCCCAAACCCACCCAGTTGGGCTTCCGGCTCTCTCGTCCACCGAACGAAGCGCAATAGCACATTGCCATTACTCAGACGTCGATCTTCTGCGAGAGTATGGTACTACCCCGGACGGATCGGCCCGCGGCTGTAGACAGAAAACTGTCAACAGCGTGGTCCTACCATTATGATCGCCATAGATATGAATGATGATACCACTAAGCTACTCTTATAATGGAGTTCGAAAGTAGATTACGAAATCCATGGATTCACTCATTCTCAATCACTAATAGACTGTGATCGCATCGAGTTTGGGCTCATGCAATTCGTTTTAACTTTTTGTGTTCATTTCTGATCACAAAGACGCGATGATTGCCTTTCAGGATAATTTTTTCGTGTCGCAGGTTACTCTAAAAGTTAAATTTTATTTATGTTATTTATTTTTATTTATGTTTATTGTATACAGATATACAATATATAAACTTTGATTTATCTTCTTAAAAATTACTTTATATAGGTATAAATGCAGACAACAATTTTCTTCAAAGTAAAAACTTTTATTGGGCAGCTGCGCCAGTTTCGGAACCGCCAACATAAATTCGAAGAAAATAAGTTTTATTATCCGCTTTATTCTGAAATTTAATAAGTAGAGACATTAATAGATTTAATATATTTTACATTTAATAGTAGAACTATAAAGTTTTCCAAATTCCAAGAAATCTTTCTTAATTTTACCAATCACGTCGTGTACAAATGTTCGATATGTTACGAAACAGAATTATAGATATAACATAAGTAAGGTACCTAGGTCATAGCGCCATATGCCAGTCATATTTCAGGAGCTACTTTGCCACGCCTTTCTGCAATGTGTAGTTTCACTGTACCCAACATATTTTTTTCTATTTAATGTTAAATACCTTTCTGTCTCGGACTCTGCGATATTCTATTCGTACTTATTATATACCTACTAGCGTAAGAACTAGAGGTTGGCAGACTGCATTATAGTTAGGTAAGAAACAGCTAATGCTTTCTCATAAAACTTATCCATCATCCTTCTATTCATCAGACTCATCGGCCTCCCCTGAATGCCATAATCGCCAGACTTGGTATGCGGGTGTACGATGGAATGCTCCACCTGGTGCTCTGTTCGTTAGTTTTTAAAACTCCCACGGTAATGTAAGGGATGAGGATGCATTGTATTCTTAACCCGTCACATCGCACAGAAGACACATTTAAGAGCAACTACTGTATTGAGTGCTACACTTATTGGCTACTCATAGATCACAGTATTTCTTCATGATGTAGGTACCTATGATAGAACCAAGAATAACGAATTTATATAATCATTTTGATTATAAATTGCAAAATCCAATGTGTAGATATAGATTGCCATTCAAGATATTTTTTTTAAAACTCATGTCGCCAACGTCTCTTGTCTTTTTTTATTTTACTTTTGGCTTCTGCTGCATAGTAGGAGCAATTTCGCCAATGTCCAAGTAAAAGTTTCTCGAAGAAGTCTTCAGAATTTTTTATAGTTTTCTTTAACAAATGAAATCCTTGATGATCGGTAACTCTAATGTTTCTTGCAATTCAAGATTTCCATGTTTCCATGACGTTGGCCATCGAAGACAAAGATCGGGTTCCGGTGGCACGCTCGCACGACGAAGAGAGGCGCATTTCAAGGTAGGTCAATGGGGTCGCGCGCCGTCTCTTCTGTCGCTTGGACCGATTTGGCGGGGCGTGACCGCACCATAGCAAAGCAAAAAAAAAAGTTTCCATGACGTTATAAAGCTCTATCCATATCATCTCTTATCTCTATCAACCTTTCAATAGCATATTATCGCAAAGAAAATTGTGTTACATTTTCTTACCACTGTGGGGACAAAAAACATCAATCTGTCTATGTAGTTATCAAATTTAGAAAGAGGTCAAACGAAAATACATACGTCTTGCGATAAAGAGCATTCGGGAAGTCACTTGTTATCGTTTCGGCCCAAATGAATACCTAACAATTGTAGTTAAGTAGTTACGCGATCATCAACAGAGCATTTAAATAGTTTTATTATTTAAACAACAGTATTCTTGTTATTGAAATTTTCTATAATGTAGTAGTAATTTCCATACTCATGAAGACATTGTATGCAAATGGCACAGTGCCGTCTTGAGTGGCATTCTCGTGAGGAGGTGGACGTCTACGGGCTGATGGATGGAATTAAATAATAACAAATGTTTTCGCATGGTTATAGAGTAAGAATACAATTCACCAACTCTTTGTCATGAATATGGTTAAAACTAACCAAGGGATGTGATAGATACACATACCGACAGCATCGACGTAAGGGAAGGAAAACTCGACATTAAATCCTGTCTACCCTCTGATCAGCGTGGTGTAATAGATTAATTTTGGAGAAACCCCGAGCCCAACAGTGGGACAAATATGGACTAAGAAAAATAATATTAAATAAAGGAAATATAACAACACATTTTTAAAATGAAACTTTTCCATCGCTGCGGTATTCGTGTTTTGATGTCTATTAATGTAAACGTTGAAAATGAAGTTATAGATAGAATAATTCAAGTTCATACATACATATCATCACGCCATATCACTTGCAGGGTAGGCAGAGAGAACAGAGTGCTAGAGAACTCTATCTCTGCATACTTCACTCGCTTCCTCAACATTCATAATTCTCTTCATACACGCTCGCCGGTTTCGGAGACTCTTGACAACATAACTATACAAATTCATCCACTTGCTCTAGTACATCATTACCTATTGTTACTCTTACATCTGTTCTGGTTTTATCTCTTTCAAATTCAAAATGATAAATATTGTGCTTAGTTTTTAAGATGCATTCATCTGAATGATTGGATATATTATGTATTCCATATTCTAATACGCAGCTTGAAATTTATCATTTATTGTTGAGATATCTTGCTTAGTATTGATTTCCCATCTTTCAATAATATATTAAGATTAAAAACGTGATTTTAAATACCTAAATCTAATAATCTGCCAAATGTTTTCAATTAAATACCTACGATTTAAAAAAAGTTTCACTTGCATCGTGGAATCATAAAACCATACCACACCTATTTAAGTAAAATTTATTTAGATGCGACTAAGGGGTAAATGACATTTTGAAGATTATTATCAATGTAATGACGAAAGATAAATTAATATTTGATATAGGTATTTATTTGTTACGATGAATATATTCATAGAAAAAAATTACAACTCTTATCTATGTATATCCAGTATGGGTAGTAAAAGAAAACATTCATAAAAATAAATGTTCGCATTATCTATTAAAAAATAAAGAAATCTTAATAAGCGTTATAATTTTCACAAAAACTTACTTAAATAGTGATTGCAAATTGAGCAAATATGTAGGTAGTTGCAAATAAAAGAGAGATAAATTTTAAAGGTGCGAAATATTTGCATAATAGTAGGAAAATGATGATGAAGCAGAATTGGCATACTGCAGTAAAGCGTTAAGCAAACTGCAAAAATAGGTATAGTATAATCCTTATATGTATATATCTTTATATGTCTTTCAATTTTCGTAGTTAATTTATTTATTTATCATCGTCAGTTGAGTAGATATTGATATATATTGTCAAGTGTACAAAATGTACGCCCATGTCGTGGGGTGTTCCATAGCATAGGGCCCGGTCTTGGGGCCGACTCTATGGAGCATCGGCTACGACTGGGCGTTGAGAGGGAGTCTCTCCCGGGCTAGGTGTAATCTGTTACGCCGACGATATATTTGTCATAGCCCGGGGTGGGACGCTAGAGGAGGCGGCACGCTTGGCAACTCTTGACACCAAGGAGATTGTCAGACGGATCGAGGCGCTGTGGTTAAGGGTGGCCTTGGGTAAGTCGGAGGCTTTATTGTTGCACGAGTCTCTCACCAGTCCACCCACCGACATCTCGATCGCCGTCAATTCGGTTTCCATCAGCATCGGGGCTCTTATGAAGTACTTGGGTCTGGTGCTCAAAGGGCGATGGTGTTTCCGGCAGCATTTCCATCGACTTGCTCCGCGGCTTGTCGGCGCGGCGTCCGCCCTATCCTGGTTTATGCCGAATGTGAGCAGACCCAGCGCTACGTGCCGACTGCTGTACGCGGGGGTGGTCCCGATTGATGGCCCTGTACGGCGCACCCGTGGGGGCGAGGTCCCTGACCGTCCGACTTAGGGCTCTCCTGTGGCGACCACAGAGGACCATGGCAGTCAGGGCCATACGTGGATAGCGATCGGTGGCGACAAAGGCAGCGTGCCTGTTCAGTGCCCAGCGTGACGCCCGCCATAAGGTCATTGCCCGTTGGGCAATCAGGCTGGAGAGGCCTCGGTTCGGTGTTCGCACCGTCAAGGCCTATCGGCTGGTGCTAATGGAGCGGTTGGGACAGCAGTACGACGAGGATACGGCGCAGAACACGCTTGAGGTCTGTGTGACTTGAGCAGAGCAGCGCCGTGAACTCGTCTGTCATTGGTGCCGACCATCGCTAAGGCGATGCTCGACAGCGTTAGGAACTGGGACGCGGTCGCCGCCTTCTGCGAGACAGTCATCTCGCGGAAGGAGGCGGCCCCGAGAGGAACTCCTCTTCCGTGACACGCTGAGCCGCGGCGCCTTGGGTGGCGCAGGCGCGAGTACCTGCTACCGGAGAGGCTGACCGCGTGAAGGCGACGCCTCTGCTGTTAGCCGGAGTGTCGATGGGGATGATACCCGAAAGGGTAACCCACCGGGCTGACCACGGATGTCAAGGAAGCGGTACCAATGACCGGCCCAATGGCGATGGACATCGAATACGGTGGGGCCACGTGCTGCCCTTCCGTCGCCTCGGACGGAACGGGCGGCGGGTGTCTAAACTATCGCCTACCCAAAAAGAAGTCATCATAAGTAAAAAGAAGTCTTTGATTATGGATACCTCATTATTTGACGAATTTGGAAAACGTCCTTACTTGGATACCCTCTCAATATTTGAAAAGTATGACGGAAGTGACTCGAATGCTGTATATGATATCGCTACAGAACTTACAGATGATAAAAACTAAATAGATTATTAAGAATCCGAAAGCAAAAGACAATTTACGCAGTGGACGTTTCTATTCGAAAATTTGGCGAGAAGTAAAAAAGGACAGAAGTCAAGGTAAAAAGATGATTGCCTCTTTGCTTTGGTCGGACGGATCATTTCGCAACAATTGTCTTAGAAGATAAAAGGTATGTTACTGCAGGTTGATATAACAGTCATTATTTATCAATTGTCTTGAAAAATGTTAATCTGGATCCTCCTCCACCATGACAACGCTCCAGCTCACTGGCCAGACGGCATATCCAGTATTTGTATATCGAATGTATGGAGTTAGTGAGTAATCCACCTAACGGTCTCAACCTGACACCTTGTGATTTTTTTTTTGCCTTTGCTTGAAGGAATGCATGTTATGTAATCTATAGACGCCGTGCCTGCGTTTGAAAAAGGCTTTAAAGAAGAGTGGGCTCACTGCTTCAGTCAATGGTTCCACCGACATGCGATGGTGCTTAGAAAAGGTCGGAGACTATTTCGAAAAGCAAAAAAATATTGTGAACCAATCTCTACATCATTAATTTTTTTTATTTTCTAAAAACTTTTATTATGACCTGTACATATGGATTTAGAAGGCAGACGGTAGCTCACACCGACATAGTATAAACCTTCATCCGCCCTGGGGAATACCTATAAAGGTTTTCCTCGCGTAAGAAAAAGAAAGGTAATAAGCATCAAGGGAAACCGTAGGTTCTACAAGATAAATTTACATTTCTCTAAATGTGTACATTTAAATACGTACATACATAATTATGTGAACATCTAAATCACTATTTAGAAGACCCTCGCAACTCGTTCACCGTTAGTACGAGGATTATGGCTGGCCTGAATTTATTGCTGGTACAATGAAAAGATCGTGAGGAAGCAGTGGTGTATTTAGGATAGGCGGTTTTCACCTCGTTTCGAGCTATCCATTCGAGAGTGACACCCGACTAGGATAAAATCTAATTTGGTAATTTTTTATATTTTAGGTATAAAAAATACTAATAAATAAAGCCAACTACGGACCGATTTCAGACTTTGCAACTGTTAAAGTTAGAAAGAAGAAATTCTAAGTGCTTCTACATAATTTTATGAGAACATTAAATTAATGTAAATATCTTCACTTACAATATCTAACTTTCACTTCACTTTTACCGTTAAAAAAATAAAATAATATCATTTTAATGTTAAAGAATAAAATAAGTACTTATAGCGCCTAACACGGTTACCCCTCCTACCCCGCGCCCTCGGCGAACACGCAGGGCTCCGGAGCGTTTCGGAGCCTCGCCGGAACGACCCGAGCGCGCGGCTGCGCCCTGCGCCCCGCGTACCTCTCGCCCGCGGTCGCCTGCGTGCGACCAGCGGCGGTGTGTGTCCACGCGTGGGCACTGTGAACAGTGTGAACTATGACCTTGCTCAGGGACCACGCGCGCGGTACACGCGCCGGCGCACCGACGCGAGTTTCGTAGTGTTCATACTTTGTAATATTCCATATTGTTGATTATTTTATGTGACTATATTGGACTATGTAAACATTTATTGTGAAATAAACGATTTAATACGAACTATAATCTGGCGTCCCAACGTACGGCGACATGTTTAAACGCGTAGTAAACTGTACCTATACCTACTACCGCTTTAAACCGGACTTACGTTACGTGCGTTAATAAGTTTAAAAAGGCATTTTTGTTGTGATGGTGTTTACACGGTCGAGCAGAATGAACTCCGAAATGTACTCCGGTGCGGGATCGCATGGAGACGGCGAGATGCCGTCACACGGTCGTGGGAGCGTCATGGTTGACGAGCGTACGTCAACGCCGCCGTTGGCTGGACAAGAAGAGTCCGCCGGCGTGTCCGCCCCACCACCGAGGCCACTGCCAGTCCAATCGCCGCCGCTGCATGGGTTTATGCCGTCCGTCACCTCAGCACAGCCCAACATCGTGTTGTCCGACCAGCAGTTTGCATTCTTACTGCAGACATTACGGCCGCAGCCCCCGCTTCAGGGCTCGCCGTCATCGACGCCGCCGGTAACCGTGAGTAGTGGCAATTTTTCAAATTGTCCTGCGAGATTCGATAGTATCGGTGATATCGTCGCGTTTATAAATGCTGTAGAAATTTATAAGGATTGCCTAGCGATTAGCAATGAAATAGCACTGAGAGGACTCCCGATGTTACTAACCGGCTTCGCTGCCACGTGGTGGCAAGGCATTAACCATAGCGTAGGCAGTTGGGATGACGCATTGTACTTGCTACGACAAACCTTTGGGCCACGTCTCCCGCCTCATCGCATATATAGAGAGATCTTTAGTAAAGTGCAGGGCGACGAGAAGACAGATTTATTTGTGTGCAGGCTTCGAGCATTATTGGCACAATTACCGCCCCAAACACTACCGGAAAATCCAGTACAATTAGATATGGTATACGGTCTACTGCACAGAAGAATAAGAGAACGAGTGGGTAGAGACACTTTTAGCTCCTTCTCCGAGCTGTTGCATAACGCTCGAGCTGTAGAAGACTTATTGGAAGAGACGAGCGTCCCCACTTCTACAAGAAGGAACATGAACATGCCTACTGCCTCGGTACCTGTGACGAACTTTACACCGCCAGTGTCAGATGGATTTTCTGCGGCGCCTAACTCTGTGAGTACGCCGCGTGCCGTCAAGCCTAGACCTCGGTGCTCTTTCTATAAACTCTTCGGTCATGTCAAAGACGATTGTCGTCGACTAATTAACAAGAATTCGGAGACCGTTAAGACTGAACCAATCCAATTACAACCGGATAGTCGCCCGGCCCTCGCCTGTTTTGGATGCGGTGCGCCCGGTGTGATTCGATCGAATTGTGAGGTTTGTAAACAACGACGATCTGCGCCGCCAGCGTCGTCGTCAACGACGGCATTTCAATCAATGTCAGTGAAACTAAATAGTGTCGAGTTTAAACCGCGTGTGCGCCCTATATTCAATATAGAAGTATATAGTGCCGTGGGTACCGCCTTACTCGATACAGGCGCTAAAAATTCCGTCGCGAGTGTTAGTTTAACAAAACATTTACGTAATAACGGTCAGATATTTAATTTCGTAGAGACTGATTTAAAATTCGCGGATGGTACTAGACGTACAGAGATTGTAGAAACCACTGTAGTTAGTATTAAGCTGCGAGGTGTAACCGCTTTAACGTCATTCATGGTTTTACCTGGCGCCATCGATTCACTTTTGGGTATGAATTTTATACAGGATGCTGGCATGGTACTCGACTTTGAAAATAATCGGTACGCGTTACGTGGTACGGGCTTTTGCGATTTGAAATACGAAGGCGAGGATCTCGCCGTAGTTAGCTCTTCTGTTGGCCTCCGCGAGTGCGAGGGCACACTCTTATCAGCATCAAGATAGGGAGAACTTGGCTGCACTCCTGAAAGATAATGAAGATATTTTCAGTGCAGGGGGAGGGCCGACCCCTTTTGCTATACACAGAATCGATACAGGTAACGCCGCACCTGTCTGCACGCCGCCTTACCGAGTGTCCCCTGTGAAGAAAGAGATAATGAGAGCTGAAATAGATAAGATGTTAGAAGAGGGAGTAATAGAGGAAGCCGAATCAGAGTGGACTTCTCCAGTCGTGTTAGTACCTAAGAAGAATGGAAGTACTAGATTCTGCGTCGATTATAGAAAATTAAACGCAGTGACTCGCACTGATAAGTATCCCTTGCCTCTGATCGACGACATCATCTCCTCGACTAGAAGTGGTTGTGTAATGTCAACAATTGATTTAAAATCTGGCTACTTTCAGTGTTGTCTTGCGCCAGAAGATAAACACAAGACAGCTTTCGTATCGCCGTTCGGAACTTTTCAATTTCGACGTATGCCTTTTGGGCTTAAGAATTCACCGTCGACGTTCCAACGATTGATGGACAGGTTTCGATCTGGTCTGAAGGATGTAACTGTGGCCACGTATTTGGACGATATTTGGATAATATCGGATACTATTACTTCCCACCTCCGTGACTTGCAGCAAGTGTTTGATCGGCTCAGGATATTCAAGCTCAAGGCGAACAGAAAGAAATGTGTTTTCGCCAGAGACAAGGTGTCTTATTTAGGCCACGTAATCACCACTCACGGCATAGAACCTGACCCGGATAAGGTCCAGGCCGTGATGGACATGAAACCTCCTACCAGACTGAAGGAGTTGAGGACCTTCTTACAAACCTGTTCATGGTTTCGCAAGTTCATCCCTCAGTTTTCTGAAGTAGCAAGGCCCCTGACGGACCTGACCAAGAAGGATAGACCCTGGCAATGGGGAGAAGTTGAGACTAAATCCTTCGAAGAACTTAAGCAGAGATTAGCCAGTAGTCCCATCTTGCGAAAGGCAGACTTCGAAGAACCTTTTATTCTGCGCACAGATGCCAGTTCATATGCTATAGGTGCTGTGCTCATGCAAGGACCAGATCCGAAGTCGGAGAGACCTATTGAATACGCAAGCAGGTTATTGACGTCGGCAGAGCGTAACTACACTACGACAGAGCGAGAAGCACTAGCTGTGGTGTGGGCCCTCGACAAATTTCGAGGTTATCTTGAAGGTGCTCAAATACACGTTGCTACTGACCATCAACCCTTAAAGTGGTTGCTTACACTTAAGACTCCAAGTGGCCGCCTGGCAAGGTGGGCCCTAAAGGTGCAAGCTTTTAATTTGAATGTTGAATACACCCCGGGTAAAGCGAATGTAGTGGCGGATACACTGAGTCGTCCTGTATGTCCCACCTCTATGGAAGAGGAGCCCGCCTGTGATATTAGCCTAATCGCAGTTGACTTACCTCACCGTAGCTTTGAAGAGATCCGCGCACTCCAGCTCGAAGATAGTGACCTGAAAGGGATATTTACCGACTTCGAAGACAGTGATGCCGCTGCCCGCTGGACAGAAAGAGGATATTATATTCACCAAGGAGTGATGTTCCGATTCGACCCTGGCGGAGAATCAGAAGAACCACTATTGGTTGTGCCAGAGTCCATGCGTGCGGAAATAATGAAGGAATTCCATGACGCACCAACAGCAGGACATCTTGGCCTTGAGCGCATACTAAAGAAGATGAAAGAACGCTATTATTTCTCTAACATGCGCCAATATGTTGCCAAATATCTTAAATCTTGTGATTTATGCCAAAAGTTTAAGCCTACCAATCTCAAACCAGCTGGACTTCTGCAAACGCCGGTTCCCCAACAACGGTTTGAAGTTCTTGCCATGGACCTGTTTGGTCCCTTACCAGAAGGAAGTAAAGGAGAGAGATGGATTTTCTTAATTGAGGATACAGCAAGTAGATGGGTTGAATTGTACCCCTTGGTAGAGGCTAACTCGGAAAGTTGTGCTAAGATATTAATAGAAGAAGTTTTTATTAGATATGGTTTTCCTCGCCGTGTTATTTCAGACAATGGCTTACAATTCGTTTCGGCTGTAATGCAGAAGGTTATGCTCGTACTAGATATCAAGCAAACTCTAACCCCAGTTTATCATCCCGAATGTAATCCCGCTGAACGAAAGAACCGAGAGATGAAACAGATGTTGGCGATTCTGATAGACCCGGAGCATCGCCACTGGCCTGAAGTTCTTCATGCGGTTAGATTCGCGTTAAATACCGCGTTAAACCAAGCCACTGGTCACTCCGCCGCTTATCTCACATTTGCCCGCTCTTTCCGCTCACCTGTAGATGTAACACATGACATGCGAGCGATCATAGAACAGGAAAACTATATACCGCAAATTACGCCATACTTGCACGATTTTGTTCAAAGCCTGCAAGATGTAAAGTGGCGAATAGAACGTCAGCAAGATATACGAAAGGAAGCCGCGGACAAGGGCCGCCGTGTTGGACCACAGTATCAGGAGGGTGACCTCGTTCTCGTGGAGAGCCATCGTCTAAGCCAGGCTGCGAAAGGTTTTACAAGTAAGTTCGCTCCGCGTCGCGAAGGCCCCTACCGTATTCATAAGGTAGTTTCTCCTACCACGTTCGAAGTAGTGGACAAAAACAATTCACCACGTGGAAAATATCATGCCAGTCTCCTATCACCATATGGTGGTGATGCCGATGTGGCTGTTCACCCCCGCAATAAGGGGAGACCACGTAAACATACGCCATCATCAGTTCCCAAGGCAGCTCCCAATTCTTCCACTGCCTTGGAGGGGGAGGATATAGCGCCTAACACGGTTACCCCTCCTACCCCGCGCCCTCGGCGAACGCGCAGGGCTCCGGAGCGTTTCGGAGCCTCGCCGGAACGACCCGAGCGCGCGGCTGCGCCCTGCGCCCCGCGTACCTCTCGCCCGCGGTCGCCTGCGTGCGACCAGCGGCGGTGTGTGTCCACGCGTGGGCACTGTGAACAGTGTGAACTATGACCTTGCTCAGGGACCACGCGCGCGGTACACGCGCCGGCGCACCGACGCGAGTTTCGTAGTGTTCATACTTTGTAATATTCCATATTGTTGATTATTTTATGTGACTATATTGGACTATGTAAACATTTATTGTGAAATAAACGATTTAATACGAACTATATACTATTATTAATATTGTAACTTGCTTGTCAATGAATACAAATCGGCAAATAAACAAAAATCGCAGTCTTACTAGTTGTACCCCGTATCCCTCGAAATCGGCTACCTAAATAGCTTTTAGTGTCCGAAACCACATTTTTAGTGAGTGTGAATCCATATTCCACAACCAAGGTGAATCTAAGCCCGGACGCTGGATCGGTGGAAAGTGTCCGTATAGTTTGGTTTGGAAGAAAAAAGTTCAATATTACCTACTTGCTATGCTATCATCGGCCATCGACGTTCGCACCCGGGCATATGTTTCTCCGAAGGGGAGAAAATGTCATTAGTATCACAATTGGATTGGTGATCGCTGTTGGTATTATATCTTGCCCACGCAAGTGCTGCTTATTGTCCTACCAATCTTTCAGCCTCTTTTTACGACTCCCATGGGTAAGAAGGGGTGGCGATATACTCTATTTTTAACCCGTCACGTCACAAGATAGTTGACCTCTAATATATTGTGACCATAGAACTAAAACTTATATTTACCATACGTCGAAACTAATAGTGTTTCATAATTCTAACATTATTGGTAGAATAAACAAAATTCTACTGAAATTATTTAACAATTAATTATAACATTATAAAACACAATTGTAAGTCCTACAGCAATCACATATTGCCTCGTATTATGCAACACGCCTTTGAACATACGCTACCTAATAATTTATTGGTATTATCAAATCAATTGTATACATTGCACGATCCAGTACCTGCATCGACAGTACGAGTAACTGCTTACGTACCTACTACACTATGCAAGCTAATACACAATAGCATAAGTAACGTAGATACGAAGGACATAAATTGATTGGAATTCATTGTAGACACATATGGAGACATCGCTAGTAATCTATCACTCTTCATTATTCGCTCTGGCCCGTTCACTTGCGCGACAAACTTGGTGACGATGCAACAAGCAGGACTGTGAATTGAAGACAGTTGCGCGTGCGCCGCGAAAGAGGCGAGCGGTCCGCTTGAAACTCGATATACAGCTTAAAATGTGAATAAAATTACTATACCAGATCAAATGATACAAAGAGTAAAGTATCTTATCGCATTTAGTAGACATGGAATGTTACACATCAGATAGTTGTGATAGTGACACCAGGGAGCAAAAGACCCTCGATTTATCGAATCAATTACTGGAGACGTTCAACATAACTTTGGAACTGAGCGGCATTGTTGATGAGAAGAATTGCGCAGAAAACTACGAGATATTTTTACTGTACAATAACAGAATAAAAACATTGCCTGAGACGATAAACAGGTTTATTAACTTAAAGATATTGGATGTGAGTAACAACAGGTTGACGTTACTCCCGGATATCTTCAAACATTGCCCGCTAACATCACTGATAGCGAAACATAATCTACTTACTAATGAGTCACTCCCGAAGTCATTTTTTAGCAGCAAAAGTTCACTGCGAGAGCTTAATTTAAGTGGCAACCAATTAAATTTCTTTCCAGAACAAGTTTTAGAATTGGTTACTCTGAAATATCTTTATTTAGGCGGTAATAATATAGTCAACATACCAAAGGATGTGTGGAAGCTTAGCAGGTAAGGATCCAGACTCTTAACTAAGTATGATTTCCAATTCCCATATAAACTTTTTACTGTTGTTCTTGAATTAGACGGTAAAATAAAGAAAAATCTCTTTAAAATATTAAGCTACTAACAATAAATTTCGCATATCATTGCGATACTGATAACAAAATTTTTGTTATCATATATAGTGATAGCTCACAGAAACCATTTTGACAAATATTTTATATTAAACAGTTTTGCCGGATAATTGCTATATCATGCCATTATATATTTATATTAAGTATATGATATCATTATCATTTGGCGACATATATTATACATACGCTTTGGTCTAAATATATAAGCACGTATCGTATATATAATTACACATCACATTTATCAATAGTTGCGTGGCTAGATGACAATTAGACGATATGGGTAACGATATATGTATGTCTTTTCTTAGGATATGTAGACGTTATGAGTCTGATAATATAAAATGATTTAGGTATACTTAACTTTACATAAGTAATTTTACCAGGAGAATTATCTATAACATATTATTCTCCTACCTACAAAAGAATGAACACGTTTGTTTATACCCCTGATTATTTATTCCCTATGATCTTCCCTGTTGGTTCCATAAGAGGTAAGTATATAGTAGACTAATCTGGCGTCCCTTGTAATACAACATTCCTGCAACCATACACACAAAGCCAAATTTGACAAGGCCTGCACGTGGTGACTTATTTAAGATAATTGATTCGTATTGTCCTAGTTCAATTGGGATGTAGTTACCAGTACGCTTTTTGCTTTTTTAATTATTATTATCGTTAAGTCAATTCCGTACTAGCTGTTGCTAGCTTGTCCGCGTGGAAATAAAAAAAATATTTGTTCAGTTTACAGAATTTGCAAAATGTTTTTGATTTTATAACTAGTTTATTTTTATTACTAGTTATAAAATCAAAAACTTTTTTTAGTATATATAACTCATTTATAAATTGTAGTGTTGATTTAAAAAAAATCAAAAGAATTTGATTGCCGCGTCACCTTCTTGTGGCGGTTTTTCTTATGGTCTAAACGTACTTCGCCCAATCCGCCAGGGCGGGCGGATGGGTGGCGGGCGGCCCTATAACCTACTTTATGGCCTCCCTACTGCCATTCAACTAACCACTGGCACCATTTCCTCAAACTCGGTGGGGACGCCCGAGGCAATCCTAATTCTTTTGTGAATTACTTTTCCTTGTATCAATAGCTATGTGCTAATCGCTTAAAAATTGTTCACCATTTTATGGGCTATTTTTTGTGGAATTCTAATTGCTTTGAAATAAAACATAATAAAATATCAAAATACAATCATTTTAATATCAGACGTGGGTCAATGAAACACTTGTTAACACCAAACCAGTCGATTAGAACATTATTCACAATTTCATGGATTTATCCTTTTTTTAGCTTACCCAACATCCGTTTTCTGAAATAAATGTAGCATATACTCCTTGTAAAATCAGCTATTTGCCAGTGAAAGTCGCTTTAAAATAGGTTATTAATTCGATGCTATTAAAAAAATGTGTGCAATATCGTTGCGTGAAAAAGCCATGCAGTAGCTAGTAATCGAAACAATAAACGCTTTGAAGGAAGTTGAAGTTATAATGATAAGACTTTGCTCTTGTTCGCGTTGTGGTAAACGTGAACGGATCTTTGTTTTTCTTAATGATAATAATTTATAAGATGTTCTTCCAAACGAAATTTATTATATGATTATGTAGGTCGATATGTATAAGAAGTCAATACATATGTATATATCAATTTACATCATACAGTTACAGTTAACGTACCATTTGTTTGCACCATCAAGACTAAACCTATTGCGTATTAGAGTCTCCCATTCATTGTATTGTGGGTTCTATTCCCAAGCAGAACAATTATTAGTGCAATCCACAAATCTGATTTATGCAATTTGGGATCGTTAGTTATACCTATATTTAAAAAACTCCTCCGTAAGAAAATTAATTTCTTAATTTAAAAAAAGACACATATATTGATTAAGAGTCCTGTGTAATAGGCTACAAATACTACCAACCTTTACATTGCTCGTGAGTATCGTAGAAGACGATTAAGAGCCTCTGTCTTGCCCTTCGACATGGATCAATTCCATCTGACGCCGTTGATCAGAATCATCAATTCCATTCCAAAGGAGGGTGATGACATCAGACAGGCGCTTAGTCTTAAAGCTATTGCTAAAACTTTTCTAATATGTAGGCACGATGGTAGAGGAGTACATATTGAGTCGACTCCAAGTGATTATGATAAAAGCAGGATGATGATGATTTAATCAAAAGTATAGCTGATAATTTAATATTATTAAGCTGTCTAGAAGTGTCACAGTGTACTTTTTGTAACTTTAAACATCAAATACTGTTATTCTTTCAATGTAGACAAAGGGCCTAGACGTGCGACACATACTTTATTTACTGAAAAACAAACATGAAGTTCCATGCAGTGCTTATATATATTTGGTATTGTTGGTTAGACAGCAGTTTTAGAAGTACCAGGTAAAACATCCTATATATACATATATACGTTTCTAAATACATAATAATCAAGATTAAAAAAATAGGACGATGTTATATGTATTTTCTCACCTGATACCTCTAAAATGGCTATTATGCGATTTCTTTTGAGGTACATACATACATATCATCACGCCATATCCCTTGCAGGGTAGGCAGAGAGAACAGAGTGCCAGAGAACTCTATCCTTGCATACTTCTGCACTCACTTCCTCAACATTCATAATTCTCTTCATACACGCTCGCCGGTTTCAGAGACTCTTGACTCCACCTTCCTTCAGTACGTGACCAATCTGGTCTAGGTAGGTTAGTCTCTGTCTCCCACGGTACCTATATCCTTCCACTTTCACATTGTATATCTTCTTAACCAAACGTTCGGTTTTTTGAGGTCCCATGGTCTATTCACACATTGTCCAAACTGTACGGAACAACAGAATGGCGGCGTGCGGCCACAATCTTATCGCCCTCACGGGCTATCGTAACTTATTTCTTAAGTTTGTTGGTCCACCCAACGCAGCGGGTTACATAGCCTTTCTAAAGCATCTTCTCACAAATGACTCAATCTAAAAACCGCAGTAAAAATTAAAACACAACAGACAACCCTAATCTAGTTTATCTAGTAAAATCTGACGATCACTGAATAGCGATAATAATGAGTGACACGTGTACATTGAACGTTTCAAACTACGCCTGCACACGTGTAACCTTACAAAACTACGTAGTTTGGTTAAATAAAGTAACTGCGCCACGCGGTTTCTCCCGCGTAAGTTTTGATTCGATGGAAATATGGGGATAAAAAGTGTAACAGCTATAGGTGTGTCTCTATCAATTACTATCGCCACCTGTTCAGTAGTTCTTGCGTGAAGTAGTAGCAAACATAAATACTTGCGAATAATTTTGGATAAGAAATAATACTAAGATACGAATTTAACTAACTTCTTTTACTATCTAATATAGGTACTAGTTACTATTATGATATAACTAGCTAACCAACTAAACGTTCTTTTCTTTTGCGTGGAAAATGTCTTTACACAAGTTCACCTCTTAGAAGAGAGATGGGGTATGCCGGGCTCAGCTCCAAATAAATGTTAGCGCCACTAACTGCTAAAAACCACACACTATTCCTTCCTCGGTTACGGCGAAGTCATGGGACCGTTTTCACATGCACCGCAACTCCGCCGAACACTAACTAACTAACCTAACCTCGCTTAACTTTTTTTAGGTATTAATAAAAACGATAAACCCGTACTACATTTAGCATAATAACACATAGAAGGATAGTTCGGTACTTTAATGTTTAAAAAGTAAAGCCAAAAATTCTGTTAGTGTGCAAGCGATTACACGAGTACACACACTACTATAAAATGGGGCTACCTCTACAATGTAGTTTCCCCAAAATTGGGGAAAATGCAATGTGTTATTTCTTAGACGGTCACATGCTCCTTTTTGTATTTGATGTTTTTACTAACCCCCGTATTTCTTAGTCGTTACCTCGACCACAACTCGTTACACGAAAAGACAATTTTGACATTTTAACGTTACATTACATATTATAACGTCAAAATCAGGCGCGGCTCAAGCACATGTAGCGCCCGGGTGCAATCAATAACCTGGCGCCCTCTTGTACCAAAGTGGGTGAACAAAATGGAATAGGTTGATGGTTACAAGCGGCTCTCGGCGCCCCCTAACACCCGGCGCACGGGCGCACCGCACCCTCTGCACTATAGGTAAATATACAATATGCACTATAGGTAGGCCGGCCCTGGTCAAAATTATCCTTGAATTTGGATTTGAAGGATTGGTTTGAAGTCGGTGCCGGTGTCGGTATCTTTAGTGTAGAAATTTCATTACAGTACAGTAAGTAAGCTATATAATAATTTTGTTTAGGGCTTGGCACCGATTTCAAAACTATCAATAGACAAATTTTAGTTATTTTGTAGATACTTTTTAGTTTTTTAAGTCGGTTTTTTAAACGTAGTTTTTTTTTTATTTAGGGTTGCGTTTGTCAGAAGACGCAATTTTATTTTTTAGATATGAAGCGACTCCCTTTTTATATGATTCTGAAGATTAACCATCAACATTGACACCACTTTCTTCTTAGGTTCTCCCTCAGGCATTTAATATGGAAAGCCAACCAGATGCTGAGCCGTAGCTGGTCCATCAAAAAGACCGAGGACAGAGTAGTTGGGATTTAGCAAATCACCGTGGATGATGCCTACTGGGATAACATGTAAAACAAACGATTCTCCAGACTCGTAGGTGGTGGGGAAAAGAGCCAAGAAATAATTAATAACAATATTGCATTATCAATAATTACAAAGATATCATAAATAAATAACAAGATTAAAAATTATTGCAAATGTGTGTAGTTATGAATACTGAAAAATAGTGTTCATTTCGCAGCGCTGTAAAACCTTAATTAATGAATAAATTTAAAAATGTTTAAATAAAAATTGTTCCTTATGTTATCGCCCATTGGAAGGTAGCGATACAAGGAGTATGGTCTGGCAACATTAGCGTTACGGTTGAGTGGTTTCGTGGCGAAAACGGGTATAAATAGCGGTTAGAGACGCGTAGACGGGATTCTGTTGTGATATCTAATCTGTGGTAGAAGTCTGTTAATAAGTTATATGTAGTAATAAATGTTTATAGTAGTGTAGTGTATATCTATGTCATTTGTTTGTTGAACTCTTATACTTAAAACACCATCTATAAAAATAGTCTGATTTCTTCGTAAAATGATTACAGAAAAGTTTTTTTTTTTTTTTTTTTTTTTTTCTTTATTTAAGGAGCTTTAGTCCCAATAGACTACGCCGCTCCGTAAAAACAACACTTACAACAACAACAGTATGACAATATATAAACTACAATACATTATATTATATGTATAACCTAACGACGCCGCATGCCCTTATCAACTATTTTATATATTATTACAGCCTCATCAGTGAGGGGGTATGCTAAAATTAAATTACAACCTCCAAGTTGTCTCAGCTCCTCAGCGACAGATACATTTTCATTCCTAATGTCCTCATTCCGAACACACTCAACCATAATATGTTGCGCATCTTCTATAATGCCACACTCAGAGCAGAGAGGAGATGACACTTTATTCATCATATAAGCGAACTTATTAAGAGGAATGTGGCCGGAACGAAGTCTAAAGGCTGTGGTCAGTGTATTTCTACCCAGTTTACATCCGTCAAACCATGCAGTCCTCCAAGGTTCACTCTGCAACGTTTTGTACCAAATACCTTTCTCCAGAGATCGCTCATCAAAATGAACCTTCCACATATCAAAGCAGAGTTGACGTGCTAAATGTAGACAATCAGTGAAACACGGCACTATGTTTATAGGTATGCCCTCGCTACAAGCTTGTTTCGCTAATACATCAGCTTCCTCGTTACCTCTAAGTCCAACGTGTGATGGAATCCATTGTAAAATAATTTCTTTCGAAGCGGATCTCAGCTCTAAAAGCGATTTTATAATATCGTAAGCTATCGGGGTACTTCTTAAATAAGAGGTACACCGAGCTACCTGTTGAAGAGCACTTTTCGAGTCGGTAAAAATAACAAACTTATTGTAGTCTATAGATTTTATATAAGCGAGAGCTTCAGAGATGGCAATTAACTCAATATAGGTGATAGATATATTACTAGAAATTAGGAGTTTTACACTTTGATCGAGCTGTGGATCGAAAATTGCTGCACCCGAACTTGACATTTTTTCTTTGGACCCGTCGGTAAATACTTTATAATGGTCTTGGTATTTTCTATTGATGTATAAGGAACAACTTTCACGAAGCAATGTAGTATTATATTTTCTTTTGGCTAATGTAATATGATCAATATTGTGTTTTACTACACTACTTAGGTCGTACCAGTTTATCCAATGATCCAATGTGTACATACATAGACGCGGACGAGAATCTATAACTACGTCTTTGAATTTTAAATTTATTATGACAAGAGTTGGTATATTTTTGCGCCTCCAGCATCTGCACGAAATAAGTGATGTTAGTTCCTCTAAAACATTGATAGTGCTGTTATTAGTCAATGATCTTGCTTTTAAATAAAATTTACTTGCGAGAAAATTACGTCTGATTTTTAAGGGTGCAATACACAACTCACTCTCCATTACGTGAATAGGTGTGCTTTTTATGAAACTACCAATTATACGCATAGCCGCGTTTTGAACCTTATCTAACTTATATAATTTTGATTTACTAGCGTTGTCGTATAAAAAGCTGCCATAGTCCATACGACTCCTAATAATTGAGATATATATCTGCCGTAAATGCTTAGGGTGTACGCCCCAGCCTGGTCCAGCCAACACTTTTAATATATTCAGGTATTTGTGGGCTTTCTCGTATAACTCGTTGATGTGTTTAGTCCACCTTAGAGTACTGTCCAACCATATTCCTAAATATTTTGCGTGCGATACCTCTTGGAGCGGAACACCATCTATTTTAATATGACAATTATGCCTATTTATACCTTTTTTAAATACACATATTTTACTTTTTAACGATGATATATTTAACCCTAAATTATGTAATAGTGTCACTAAGCTATCTAATGAACCTTGGAGGGCGCTACGGGCGTCTTCTAGATGTTTTTTGGAAGTATACAACACGAAATCATCTGCATATTGAGAGATAAATACACTATGAATTAAATTACAAATATTGTGAGTGGCAACATTAAATAGCAATGGAGACAACGGATCGCCCTGTGATAGACCTTGACTAGTAGTTCGCACAATAAAAGTTTGGTCTTGTTTAATTTTTAAATTTCTTAAGCTAAGATAATTCCAAAGATAGTTGCATATTTTTGAACCAACACCAATTTGATCTAAAATTGTTAATAATACATTTACATTAATATTATTGTAGGCATTGTCAATATCAATGAAACAAGCTAAAGTTAACTGTTCCCTTGTGAAACCTGATTGTATCCTGGTTACCAATCCTGTCAAACTATCCAAACTGGATTTTGTTTTTCTAAAACCAACGGTTTCTTTAGAAAAAAGACCCTTATTTTCACAATACCATTCTAACCTTCTATTTAAAATTGAGTGAAATATTTTGCACATACAGGATATCAAACTAATAGGGCGAAGAGACGAAATAAGTGTGGGGTCGCGACCTGGTTTGTGGATAGGCACCACATAAATATCTCTCCACTGATCAGGAGTGAACCCGGATGTTAAAGATAAATTATACAGTGAGAGTAGAATCTTCTTACTAACTTCAGGTAAATTTTTTATCATTGAAAATGATATATTATCAGATCCAGGAGCCGTATCACTCGTCTTAATGCAGGTTATTAACTCATGTAAAGTAATATCTTCTTCTAATGAGATATTATTAGAGCTGAAGTTGGGCCTAGGTGAGAGTGCATAAGCAGGGCATAAGTTTAACAATAAGCCCTCACTTTTGCCTTTATCAAGATATGACGTATGAGCTACATTTCCTTTCATCCATTTCATCTTCCTCCACATTTCTCCTGCTGAAGAGACTGCATCCAGACTGTCGCAAAATCTCTGCCATCCCTTTTTGGAAGCTTTTTTTATAAGTTTTTGGGACTCTTTAACGTATTCATTTAGAACTTTCAGATTGCTAGGTGTAGGGTTTTTTCTGAAGTTAGCTAGAGCACGGCGCCTCTTAGCTACCGAATGAGATAAACTAGGATTCCAATATGGCTTTGGTTTAAAGTTATTGGTCGGATTAAGATTTAGTTTTGTGACCGGGATAAATTCATTAGCGGCTTCATTAATCAAGCTAATAAATTTGTCATATAAATTTTGTGGATCTCCTACCATTGTAAAATTGGAAAATTTATTCTCCAGGTATGCTGTATAAGAATGCCAGTCTGCCAATTTGAAATTACGTTTTTCAAAGATAAGTGGACTATATGACGTTTCGTTACTAATACCAATAACGACGTGGTCACTGCCTAAAGTCTCATTAGTTACTCGCCAATTAAAATGGCATGCTATATCCGACGAGACCAAAGAAATATCGGGGGAGCTTTGCTGCACTAAACCTGCTACCAGCTTAATTCGAGTATAGCTGCCATCATTTAGGGAGACTAAACTGCATTCAGTTAAAGAGTCATATATTTGGGATCCTCTAGCATCGTTTTTATACGACCACGTGAAGTGGTGTGCATTAAAGTCCCCTAAAATTAATGATTTTTTATTATATTGAGAAAAAAATATATCCCAGTCATGACGTCGCGTTTGCACCCATGATGGGCAATAGACACCTAAAATATTTTCAATTATTTTGCAATTATGTATTTTGATATGTATAATCTGTATATCCTCGTTAGGATGGCTTGTCCGACATAATTGCGCTTGAATAGACCTATGGGTAATAATACACACTCCTCCATATCCATCATCTCTATCGCCACGAAAAATTCTGAAATTGTTTAGCCTAAAAACACTGCCAGGCTCCAACCAGGTTTCACTTACCACAGCTATATGAATTTTGTCTTGGATTAATAATTGTTCGAACTCCAATCGTTTCGGCCTAACACTCTGCGCGTTCCACTGTAAAATATTAATTTTAGTATTATTACAAACATTATTATAGTTAGCCATTTACGTTACTTTTAAACATATCTGCTAGATTTTTTAGTATAGACACCTCAGATATACTTTGTATAATAGCCGATGTAATCCATTCTACAGATATACTAATTATTTTATTGATTTTTTCTGTCCAGCTAAGTCTTTTAGAAAATATTAACCTTTTTATCTTATTCAGTAGCCCTTTATATGTACAATTCTTATTAGCGAACGACTCTGGTTGACATGGTTTAGTGTATTCATTGTCAGAAATATTCATACATATGTCACTAGGATTAGATAGTTCCCCTCCGCCGTCTGTGCTCGTAGTTGTGACGCGAAGTGGTCGGCACCTGCGCGGCCGCCGTCTCGATCGCGGACTGCCTTCAGTGGTAGTACGGCCGCCGGGTCGTGTAGACATCTCGCCAATAAGAACGCCCTCTGTTTCCGACGATGACGTACTCGAATTATCTATTTGTACTGATGAATATCGTTGTTTCCTTTTAAAAGGTTGTCGACTAACCTCAGTAGGTACATTTTCTACAACTATCCTGTCATTTGTGTTAGTATAACTCGGTAGAATATTTTGTGAAGTTGTTTGCATATTGATAGGGTTGTTAGAAATGTTATTTGCATATTGAGGATTAGGTCGCGGTGAGAAAGGAGGTACGTACATAGTTAGCGCTCGACGATATGTGCAGTTAAAATCCGACATCAGATCCCTTATTTTCTTTTCCTTTATATAGACTGGACAATTTTTAGCAAGCGATATATGGTTTCCCTTGCAGTTCACACACTTAAATGTATTGATCTCACAATTTGGGTGATTCTCTCCACACTTAGGGCATACAATTTTTAAAGACGGACATACCTTTGTTGTATGACCAAATCGCCAACAACGGGCGCACTGAGTCACCGGGAAAACGTACGGTTCTACTTTCAGTCTAAGATTGATCATGTATATGTAAGGTGGGCGGGAACTACCTTTAAAGCATATGCGCACAGATTCAGTCGGAATCCACCCTGTCTCGGGTCCTCTGCGGTTTAGTCTTCTAATGGATAGCACTTCGCAGGTATTTCTATTTTTTATTACCTCTAATAACTCGTCATCCGACAGTTCCAG
Source organism: Lymantria monacha (assembly GCA_905163515.2). Lineage (NCBI taxonomy): Eukaryota > Metazoa > Arthropoda > Insecta > Lepidoptera > Erebidae > Lymantria > Lymantria monacha. The sequence continues at coordinate 15,934,826 of LR991094.1, read as the reverse complement.
GTCTATGTCTCTTATGATTCCGTACGATACTCCTACCTCCCAAGTCTTATATACTTTCCACCCTTTATCCTTGATCGTTTGGCACAGAACAATTTTTTCTGCACACAAGACATCCTTCAGTGAAACTATTATTTTAAAGGCGTTTATATATTTGATATTATTTATACCATATATTTTTTCTTGATCAAAAAGTTTGGCTAACGCAAATTGTTTCGGTAATTTCTCATTGCTAGTTATACATATATCTATCTTTTCAACTTTTCTTCTTTTATTACCTCCGTTCAAAATCCATCCTCCGTCTTTATTATGTAAGTTTCCGTCATCTGCTTGGGATTCATCCCGAATTAGGTCTTCTTCCTCCATACTACTACCTCCTATATTTATATTATCAACAACACCACTCGTCTCTTCATTCTCAACTACACTTTCACTCATACTGCATAAGAGTTAAATCACGATAACGAGCGGCTACGCTCGCGCGCGCCGTCGTACACCGATACTCGGGTAGAAACACACGCAAAATATTTTAATATGTAATGCAAAACGTCTTAATCACTCGGTGAGCGAATTAATACTCGATTACAGAAAAGTTATATCGACAAATTTTCTTAGATTAGATTTTCTTTTTCTCAAATTCTTATGGATTTTCGCTTATAACTTTTTATTTATTGTTGACTTAAGTTACTAAACAAAAGTTGTAGATAATTTTATTGGCAACAGAAAATATCAGGTATTTTTTTTTGTGGGACGTATAGTGTGGCAAGCAAATCTGGAAACAATAAATACATTCTACCTGGATCTAAACAAAGCAATCCAAGAGCACGGTCATAAAAACCTTATAGTAATGGGCGACTGTAATGGACAAATTGGAGATAGGCGCCCAGGAGAAAATAATATGATAGGATATGATACACATACAGTAGCAAATCAAGAAGTAGAAATGGCGAACATATCACGAACTTCGCACTAGAAAATAATCTAACAATCCTAAATACTAGGTTCAAGAAAAAAAAGGAAAGTATGTGGACTTGGATCTCGCCTGACGGCAAAACCCAAAATCAAATAGATTTTATAATGACCAACAGAAACAACTACTTTAGTAACTTTACCGTAATCAACAAATTAAATTTTAACACTAATCCCAAACTAATCAGAGCTGAACTTGTTGCAAAAAAACCAAATAAGCAGAGACCAAGACAAAATCTAGAAAATGCAAAGCTTGGCAAATACCAGTTAGATCAAATAACAATTGCCCTAAGTGAAAAACTCAAAGACTACCTATCTAACACGAAGTATTTAGATACACAAGACAAATACAACTGGATAGAACACACCATCAAAACCCAGAAACATCTCTTTGAAAATACCAAAACCAAACCAAAAAAATGGCTAACCATGAAAACCACCAATCTTCTCAAAGTAAGAAATGACCTTATCAACAGGAAAAATGTACAAGACAGAAGAAAACAGTTAATGAAAATAAGTAAAGATATAAAAGATAGTATAAAAGAAGATAGGAAACAAAACAGAATGGAAAATATAGAAAAGGGTATAAGTACAACAGGTGGAATCAGAAAAGCATACAAACTAAAGAATTCAATAGATTGGATCGTAAAAATTAAAAATAAAAATGAACAATTCAGTCACAATAGAACAGATATTTTAAGTAGAGCTACATTTTATTATAAGAAACTATAAGAAAATAATACAACAGAATGCGAAGTTGATTTATTAGAAATCACAGATATCCCACACATTCTCCAAGCTGAAGTCGACGTGGCTATTAATACTCAAAAGTTAGATAAAGCACCAGGTCCCGATGGTATAAATAATGAAATTCTTCGACAAAGCAAGGCAATTTTAGTACCTGTCCTTACATCCGTAACCGTCAGTAGTTATAATATTATTAAACATATCCATGTTTAATAATATTATAACTACTGAAATAATCCCTCATCAATGGACAGAGTCTAACATCATCTTGCTCTATAAGAAAGGAGATAAATATGAAATCGGCAACTACCGTCCCATCAGTCTTATGTCCAATATATATAAGATATTTGCGAAGATAATTTTAAAAAGGATTGAAAGAACACTAGACGAACAGCAACCCATAGAACAAGCTGGTTTCCGTAAAGACTACTCGGTGATGGACCACATTCATGTAGTACGTCAAGTTCTAGAAAAATATAATTAATACCAGCTTACATACTATATCGCATTCATCGACTACAGTAAAGCATTTGACTCTCTACTACATAAAAGCATATGGGAAGCACTAATGGAGCAAGGAATTGAACATAAATACATCCGAATAATAAGGAACGTTTATACCCATAGTATAGCTAGAATTCAACTAGAAAAGAAAGGAAGTTTTTTTTAAAATGGAGAAAGGCGTAAGGCAAGGAGACCCCTTATCACCAAAACTATTCTCGGCAGTATTGGAATCAATTTTCAGACAACTTAATTGGGGAAATCTCGGGATTAATGTAGACGGAGCATTACTAACGCATCTCAGATTTGCTGATGACATAGTTCTATTTGCCGAAACGTCTGGAGACATTCAAAGAATGATACAAGACCTAGCGAAAGAGAGCATGAAAGCAGGTTTAAAATTGAACCCCGACAAGACTAGAGTGATTACAAATGGAAACAAAGACATTATTAAACTAGAAAACTATGAAATAGAATATACTGACGAATACGTCTATCTTGGACAAATTATAACTCAAAAAGAACCTATGCGCAAAGAAGTAGAGAGAAGAATTACAAACGGGTGGAGACGATACTGGGGCTTGAAAGAGGCAATGAAAGATAAAAAACTTCACATCAATATCAAATGTAAATTATTTAACACCTGCATACTGCCCATCCTAACTTATGGCTGCCAAACATGGACTAACTAAAGAAATAACAAGTAAACTTGCAACCTGCCAATATGCAATGGAAAGAAGTATGTTAAATGTTAAAATAGCAGACCGGTTAAAGAACCGTGTCATCAGAAATAAAACAAAAACCTTAGATGTAACACTGAAAATTAGAAGACTCAAATGGAGATGGGCCGGACACATGATAAGAGGTCAAGACAAATGGAGCAAGAAAGTGACAAAATGGTATCCCAGGAGAGGTAAAAGGAAGAGAGGAAGACCCCAGAAAAGGTGGGATGGAGATATAAGAGAAGTGGCTGGAGTTACGTGGAACAGAGTCGCTGAAGAAAGGCCAGAATGGAAAAGGTTGGAGAAGGCCTTTGCCGATTGGCAAACAGATCTACAGAAAACAAGTAAGCAGCTAATTCTAGAATAAGTTTTTAAGTTTTTTAAGTTCATATTTGGAGTTTTAAATATTGTATTTATTAAGTAGTATCTGAATAAAAGGCTATAATAATAGTGTGGCAGATAAACCGTAAAAACCATTTGAACACCTTATTCCAAGATGGCGGCTGTGGGACAAGAGCTGCAACCCCACAAACTTGTATTTAACTTTACACTAACCCCCTTCATATCTAAAAAATAAAATTGCGCCCACTGACAAACACATGCTAAGCCCAAAAAAATGTTACATTTCCATGGACTACTTGTATTTATTGGGTTTGTGTGTAACAGAATCCTTGAACGTGATTTTAATTATTAAGTGTCGAATTAATTTGGAACTTTACATATTTATCAAGGATTTAGGACAATGCAATAGAGGGGTATAACAGGAAGGGTCTTGGCCTATACAATGGATGGGTCACCGAGGAGGAAGGGTAAAAAAAATTATAAAAAATAGGTCATGTAATATGGGTAACATACCCATATTACATGACCCATTTTTTATAATCTCTCTCTACACAGTTTTTAACAATAATAGTAAAATTTGGATATCTATAAATGTTTGTTTTCTGACAATTAACTTATTAGTATAATACATTATATTACGCCACATTGTTATCTAAGAAGATAAATCTTCGTACGCACGTATAAATATGTGTACATCTAAACAGTCTTAAGATAAAATAGCAAATCTCACGAAAGTTATAGGTACCTTGAACGTTTGCAAAAACTTTTTTACATATTAAACTTACGTACTTATATTATCACCATTTTGCTTTACAAAATACCCAAAGATATAAAAAAATATATAAAGATTGTTATGAACAAAATAAATATGAGTCATTTGTTATGTATTATTGCATAAATGTAAAATGGCTTCATTTTTACAAATAAGTTCTTAAAAAATATCACATTTAGTAATGAAAAACATTCTGAATCTGGAAGTCACTAGAGCTTTGCTGCGTGCCCATATCTGTCCGAGATATAGGTATTCTAACGCGTTCGCTTAGCTCTTTATTCACAATGATGATGATGATTTTAAATTACTGATGATAGGAAACACTTTAGATTAGAAACCATGTGCTATCTATCAACTTTATACTAAATGAAATTTTCAAGCAAAAAATTGCGCTAGTGTGTGGAAGAGAGGATGAAGTACCTACTATATAAAATGGCGATTGAACGATTTTACAAGATGGTACGCGTAGGAGTTATTGATTAATTTAGTCTTTATATTTTTTTCTCAAACATGCTTGGAAATTTAAACATTATTTTGACAACCTTCTTCGAGATAAATCGAAATTGCTGTACTGACCAAACAGCGGCTGGCAAAAAATGTATGAAAATCCATATCTGTAGTGTTTTAGCGGCCAAATAAATGTAGTTATATGTAAATTCATATCTATCGTATATTTTAAAAATGGAACGATTTGTTACTTCAAAACATGGCAACCAAATAGGCAACTTATCAGAGTTTTATTTAAATTTCGAATTGGCTTGAAAAAGAAACCTGTTTGATAATGAAAAAAAAAGCAAATAAACCCTTTAGCGCGTGAAAAATGTTGTTCGTTGTTCATCATGTATATAGTTCTACTTAGTTTTAATTTCCGCGCATTGTTTGAGAAAAGCACTATACAAGCCTTGGCCACAACTAAGAATTGACGGACTTACGTATATGTGCCTCGGCCCACATTTACACGTTCGTCCATCAATTCCTCTTTTGCTGGCCGCTGCAGTAATGTTCTATTCCCTGCCGTGGTCGCCTGGGCACACAACAGCTGTGATCGACCGGTTGGCCACTCGTTATTTATACGAATCATTTCGAGCAACTATTGGCTGCCTTATAAGTTATGAACCTAAAACTATCTAACAAAACCACATCATTCAAAAAAGTCATTATTTTTATGACAATCAATCACACATACATATAGATTAAAAACCGAGTTCCAGACGACCTATAAAGTTCAGGCATCCATCTAGGTAATAATGTGTAAACAAAGAAAAAGCCCAAAATTGGGAATTTATAAGATTTAAAAAGAGCCTGTAGGTACTTAAAAAAATTTAACGGCTTGTATAACTGTAACAGCAAAATCTTATTTCTTTTTCGCAAAAGGATAAATTCCACAATGAAATGTTTTTAGTGTTTTAATAGATAGTTTAAAACCAATTATTTATAAAACTTATACATATTTGATAATGAAATAACTTTGACGTAAAAGTGGCAGAGCGAGGGCAAGCGGCGTTCATATGTATATTTGACATACTTGTTGTCCTCGATACTTTTCTTATAAGATCGCGTTTTATACTTCATAATTCGAGTAAATAGATTTACTTTATGACTGAAGTGGCAAATATTACCTAAAAATATGTAGATAACAGTTTATAAATAAAAGCGTAAACGCGGCAAAACATTATATGTAGATCGCTTTTGAATACATATCAATAAACTAATAACTAATTTAAAAAATATATGTAATCCTTCCAATAATTGTGGATATGGAGCCCAAGTTCTATTTTATGATATGGTGTGGTTGTTGACTCCACCGACAAAAGACTAAGATCTAAATGGGTGTAAAATTCTGTAGACAATCCTGATATTTATTTAAGAAGAACTTATAAAATTCTTAGGTAACTATAAACACAAATTCTTCTTCTTTCTCTTCTACATGTAAACATGTTTTTTTACATAAGGGGCCGTCCATTAATCACGTGAGGTTTGAAACGGGGGAAGGGCAGGTCGTTTGACAAAAATCACGAAATATCACAAGGGGGAGCGGGGTGTAGTAAGATATCTCGTGTATTTATTTTTTCGTCAAACGCTGCAATTTCTAAACTGAAAAGTGGCGTGTAGTATGACTTTGACTTGCCGTTGCCATAGGTGATCTGTATAAAGAAGCAAAAACCATAGTCATAGTCTTAAACCTCACCACGTATCACCAAGGGGTAGAGGGGGTTAAAAAAAATGCTAAAAAACATCACGTGATTAATGGACATCCCCTAAAGCAAATAACTTATGAATATTGAACCTAAGCATTTCTTGGCTAGTGTTTACCAGCTGACCAAATATTTGGATCTTAAAATATATAAAACAATAACTTTCATATCATATAAAGATGATTAATTGATTAGCTAAATTCTATATTAAATTTATTATTTTCGAATTATCTTTTTGGCATACCGCCGAGCGGGCCACCGAAGACAAAGATCGGGTACCGGTGGCCCGCTCGCACGGCGAAGAAGAGGTGCTTGCAGGGTGGGTCATCAATAGGGTTACGCGCCGCCTCCTCCGTCACCCCGGACCGATTTGGCGGGGTGCGACGTCCATAGCCCACCACAAAAAAAAAGGTGGGGCATACTTCCACTGTGTGGCGCGCATCGTCAATTAGCGCGCCACACTCATGACATCCTGGGGCCCCTACCCTTCCAATTTTATTATTTTATTCGTGTCCGGTAAGCACCTGCACCATCCTAAATGTTAGGCTGCCGTGCCTTCTCGTAAGCCAGCGGTGAAGGTGTGGGGCAACCGCCTCCACAGTCCCCCGCCCTGCTACAGGGGACTCCAGATCTTCCCCCACCGCTGGATGACCGTCCTTTGGGCCACTTCTTGTGCTTTGCCCAGCCTCCTTACGGAGACCCGCTCACCCCTGGCCCGCGCTGTGGCGCGGAGCCGGTAAACCTCCGCCAACGCCTTAGCCACAAATGGCCAAGGCGGGTCACCTGCCAGTAGTGTCGCCGCAGTCCAGGACACCGTACGGTAGCCCCTGATAGCCCTCACCGCCATAACCCTCTGAGGTCGCCGCAGGAGGACCCTGTTGCGAGCGGTGAGGGACTCCGAAAAGATAGGGGCACCGTACAGTGCCATGGACCGCACGATCCCGGTGTAAAGCCGCCGACAGGATGACCCAGGGCCACCAGTATTTGGCAGAAGTCTTCCCAGCGCCGCAGCTGACTTGGTGAGCCTAGGGACGAGCTGGGCAAAGTGTGGCTTGAAATTCCAATTTCTATCGAGGTGCAGGCCCAGATATTTCATTTGAGCCCGCACCGGCACGGCAACCCCAGACACACTGATGTGTGCTCCTCGAGGGCGGTGAAGCAGTCCCTGGAGTGGGGCTGTTCTATACCCACTTCCCTTCCGCTGTATAGTGGATTGACAGTGAAGACTTTCACACAATGTGAGGCCTAACTCTACAAACTCCACACCCTCCTCAATATATGGCTTGTTTCGTTAGAATTATTGTATAATAGAAAAGTAATGGACATAATGAACAAGAATTTCTTCATTGTTCACGTCATACATCCCTATGACGGACGCTATTCTGAAGATGGAGCTCGAAGGCAGGAGACGAAATCTTGGATCGTTTATTAGTAAACCAATGAAGTTTGGGCTCATTGGATTCGTCTCAACTAGTTCTGTTCATTACTTTTCTGTTTAAGTCAGCGCCTTATAAAAAAATAGTTTATTCCACTTGTAAGATGTACAAACAATAGATAAGAAGCATCGAAAAAAATTGTTTGTAGTTTTTTTGTTGAGTTCTGGGAACTCCAAGTAAGATATTAAAATATTTTTTTTTCAGTTACAAAGGACAAAATTTGAAACACTCCATAATGTATATGGAGGATGTATATAGCTTTGTGGTAGAGGCTACGAATACTACCAACCCTTTCTTTGCTCGTGGATGTCGTAAAAGACGACTAAAAGCCTTATAACGACCTAGATCCACTCCATCTGATGCCGTTTAGTCAACAATTACATTCCCAAGGAGGGTTGACGTCTGGCAGGCGGTCAGCCATAAAACGATGGCCAATAACTTTTACAATATGTACTATGAAAGAAGAGTACATATTGTATCGACTCCCAGTATTTGGGATAAGAGTAGGAGAATGATGATGATATATGTACCTATATACATTGAGCGGGAGGGAATGGTTATTTTTTTAACTTACTGATGTTTATAAGTTTAGAATTATCGAGGTTCAGTTGAACCTATATCTACAGAGAAACCAGCTCTATAATATTAGCAGGTGTAGAGCCAGAGTAGGATTTAAAAAATCCGTGGCTTACCTGATCCACCTAGTTCATAGATAGACTTTCTTACTAATTTACCAGTAGTTATTATCGTGCAAGGAAAGGAAAACTCGAAAAAAATCTTGTGCAAATACGTTTGACTAGGCTGATATAGTAGGTCAATTTCCTTCATACTCTGTGGAGAGAGCTCAACCCCATCAGTGGGACGTATAAGAGTTGAGATAATCAATAACAATATTATCGTGACCTGGAGACCCGTATACGTAGATTGAAGGTCAGTGATCCCTATATTTTTGTCACGACCATTCTTTCACGCAAAAGGCCAACACCATGGAAAATAATTTAATATAATTTTGTAAATGTGTTGTGGGAACAACTCACTTAAGAGATAAGATAGTTTTTATCTCGATATAAATGGTATCCTTAAGGGAAGAAATATGATTAAGGAAACGTTGAACGCTGCGGACAGCTAGTATAATTTGTAATAAGAACAGTTCTATGAACCCGCTTGGCATTGATCACTCATTTGATATGTAGGTGACCAATTACGAAGATTTGGCCGCCGTGTGCAAAATTTTAAATAATCTAGGCAGATAACAAATACCAAACGACGATTTGAATAAAGTTGATTACTGCAATTAAAATAATTCTCGATATCATTTTTTTTTTGTTGATAGCTTGCAGATTTTGTCATTAGGAGGAAATCAAATAATAGAAGTACCCGAATCTGTTGGTCGGCTTACAAGTCTTCAAGCTTTAGTTTTGAGCGACAATCTTATAGAACAGCTGCCAGCGAGCATTGCTAATTTGAAACAGCTACGATCCTTACTTATTCACAAGAACAGACTGAAGACATTACCTACTCAAATAATAAAGCTAAAATGTTTAACAGAGGTAAGTATAAATGCCAGCATTGTTATCATTTCAACGTTTATTCTTTATATATAGACATTCAGAGAATATATATTGTGCTAGGAATATGTTATTAATTATTATAACGACACACATATATGTATATAGCAATTAGATAAGCATATATGTACTGTACATACTTCGAGAGAAAAGAATTAAGTAAATTATATTGAAGTCGCTCAGCGTATTGTGGAGAGGGAGATACTCGTTATATCTTTACTAAATAAAATCTGGAACAGGAAACATCCACAACCATATACCAGGTCTTCTCGCTGTATGCAGGCGCTAATACCTGCGCCTGATGTCGCCTTGGTACGAGGTCGCGGATGGTACGCTCGGGGATGTCCACCACCCGAAATGACGAAGCTGACTGGGGTGTAGTCACACCCCAGTCAGCTATGGTATAGTCATACCATAGCTTGTCACCAGAAAAAGGTACTCTAGCTGTTGACCTTCGCTCTGAAAACGGCTGACAACGAGAAAATCATTGATTAAGTTCCGGCCGCGAACTTTCTTAGTTGCATGACCTTTAGTCGTTTGTTATTTACTGTCAGAATATACTGTCACCATCCTTCGTTCCTATAAGTGTCTTACGATAAAAAAAAGGATGATGACAGTTTATTCTTAAACTACCTTTTTAAAATAAAAAGTAATAAACATCTAATTGCTCTTTTGCAGTTGAGTCTTCGAGACAACCCACTTGTGGTAAGATTTGTGAGAGACATGACTCTACAACCGCCGTCTCTGCTAGAGCTTGCAGGACGTACTATCAAGCTTCACGAAATTCCTATACGTGCCGGTGAAATACCTGTAACCTTGATGAAATATCTTGGGGAAGCTCGATGTTGTGTCAATCCTAAATGCAAAGGTAATCATGCAGTTGTTTTAAAACGATTTCCGACCTTATTGAGTTAATTAATTAATGCACTTAGCGGATACAAATTACACCCAGATACATAACAAATATATGTAGGTTGCACACGAATTGCTCTACGTGGTTATCTATCAACCGACCCTTGTCGGTGGAGGTCGCGTCAAACAGAATAGCTGTATTTTTGAAAACTTTATCAGTTTACCAACATCGCAATTATCTTGCATCTAAAATAAACAACAAATAAAGTCTACTATTACTTTCACGCCATAATATAATAATTAAGTGATGTTTTTACCGTTAAAGCTTAGATTCAACGAGTAAATTATCGTGTTCTGATGTTGGACTATATATCAATAAACAAATGGCGACGCCCATTTTTTTTTGCGATTTGTGTTATTGTTTGGTACAAATCTAAAGTCATCTTGTTTACTAAGTAAAGATTTCCGAATCTGTTATCAATCAGACAATTATGTGTTGCGCTAGCTATCAATGTTTGTCTCATAAATTACACGTTCGCGTGCTGGACTACTTTGCAGTCCTTCATATCTAATCGCTATTCTAAATTGTCCAGTTTATTAAGAGAAAGAAAACAAAACAAACCCTTATAACCCCATCTGTCCAGCGTAGTAAAGTAGGTCACTCTCACGAGGAGCTTCGAGCCCAGCACTGCGACATACATACCTACGTACCCGTACCATACGGTCTATGTTTTACAAATCTTTAATATCATCATTTTCCTGCTCTTTTCGCAATTATTTGGGGTCGACGTTATGTACTCCTCTTACTACATATTGCAAACCTTGCTACATATGGCAATAGTTTTATGGCCCGCCGCTTGCTTGTCGTCACTCCCTGGGAATGTAATTATTGACTAAACGGCATCAAGTGGTGTCGGCCCAGGTCGACAAAAGCTCTAAGTCGTCCTTTACTACATCCACGAGCAAAGTAAGGGTCAGTAGTATTTATGGAGGCTACCACACACCTACTTTTTAGAAAAAAATAATATGTTAGATTTTTTTCCTATATTATCAGTAACAATAGATAGTTATTTCTCTACGAAGAATATCGTATGTCCTTTTCTATAGAAAAGGAGTTGGAGTATACTCTTCGGAGTATACTCTAAAGGACTTATAAGCAATTTTACGATAATCGAATTAGTAGTATTTAAGACCGGAGACACAATAAACATTCATCATATTCTTATTTACAAAATACATATTATTTTAAATCACTAATCATTATTTTCAGGTGTATTCTTCGATAATCGCGTTGAGCATATAAAGTTCGTTGATTTCTGCGGTAAATACAGAATACCTCTTCTGCAATACTTATGCAGTTCCAAATGCATCACTGGAAGTTGGGAAAGTCGCGAAGTTGATAGCAATCCTCATCCTCATATGATGAGAAAAGTTTTACTTGGTTAACTATTCAACTCTATTGTTTTTATAACTAACTCAAAGCAAAACTAGTAAAAGGAAAACATTAAAAAATACACTTTACGAATCATAAGTGCTCAAGTTCAAGGTTTACTAGTAATCATTGGAGAGTTTCGCTGTCCAACTCCTGCTTCCATCATCCGATCAGCTCCATGATATCTAATTATTGTATTTTCATCTAGATAATACACGTTCTTGAAAGGTTTTGTATCGGATACGTCTTTTAGAAGTATGTTAAAGTCTTGTAACATTTTATTACATTGTTAGTTATAAATGAAACTAATATAAAGCGCATAAAAACGAAAACATACCTTTCAATCCATAAGAAATAAGTTTACATTTCAATGTGATGTTTTGTTTTTAATCTGGAAAAGCTACAGCTTGGCGTCATTCCACGTAAAAGTAGAGGGTTTATATATAACCTACCTAAATTAAAAAACCCTTTCAATTTACCTAAGCATCACATTGGTATCATATTGGAATACGAGTTTGTCTAGACGTAATTTAGACCTCAAGTGTACAATGTATCACAATCTTTTTTCTTGTGTGTATCATATGTAATCTACTGAGGAACACATTGATGCTAACTGATGTCATCACTTCAAGGAAAACTCGATACAAAGTTTGTCCTGCCTGATATACCTAATATGATAGATTGATTTGCATCTCGGAAATGGTGTGTGTGTGAATCATTGTGGAAGATGCTCCCCTACTTAACGTATAGCAGCACATAGAGTCTGTAAAGAAGAGCAAAGAAAATAGATCTCCACGCTAAGCCTATGCAAATTAAGACTTTGTTATTTCACGTCATAGCATACTGCGAAAAACTTGAGATGTTTAAAAATCTATACTGGACATACGTTCTTAAAGTCAGAGGATGCCATATCGAATGGGATTAAAGTAGCAGCCGACAACTCGAGCCCGAAACTTGTCAAACACACCTATGTTTATACAACACAATACACTATATCTATAGTGTGCCAGTCACTTAGTCTCTATATTTTAATAAATCTTGGATTATTAAAATAATAGCAGAGTTATTATATCTAAATAGCTGCACTAGCTTGGGTATTACACCGGCAATATCATTTGTGGCTACCATGATGTCCAAGCAAAAATTCGAGCAGTAACTAGTAAGAGAGTAACTTCCTGTATCAAAGGCATATATGCATACATACATGTATCAAAAAAAAAAGCTCGGATTACTAATATTTGTTGCTAAGTTTGCAATATTTCTGTTTATTAATTGTTATAAGTCAGGGACTGACGCCAATAAGGTATCATGCCTTTTTGTGCCTAGTTAAAATGTAGATAGACACTTAAGCTGGATAAGTGATATGGCTAGAAAAGCACTATACCAATTGTAAAAACTAACACAATATCCACAAAATTTATTTTGTTATTAGATTAATTTGTTGTTGTGTTTATTTTATAATTAATTAATATCTACTGACTATAATTGTATAAATCTTTTATAATAAAAAGTTTAAAGTTTTAGCATTTTAAAGTTTATATTACTTATCTATTATTATCAGGGATATGTGCAATCAGTGATGAATTAAAAGTAACCACTTATAGCACCATTATGTGATATTTTGATAATCAATTCTAAAATAAAAAATATTAATTTTCAAATTACTATTTTATTTACACTAACCTTAATCTACAAATTACTTCATATATTTTCCTGTAAAAACTTCATTTTCTCTTCTTTGCCTCTTAATATTGCAGCTTTAAATAACTTGCAGTATAGTTCAATGGCAGCAGGGGAATCATCATTCCCTGGTACTGGATAAGTGATTAAATTTGGATTACAATTAGTATCAACAATGCCCACTGTAGGTATGAGCATTTTAGCACTGTCTCTTACTGCTGTATGCTGATTAAGAATATTATTTTGTGTGTTTAAAAATATACACAAGTCAGGTAATCTTGTAACAGCTCCAAATTGATGATTAGCATTTGTGAAGATACCTCCACGCCAAAATCTAGTGTGTGCATACTCTCCACATTCCAGAGCTGTTTTTTCTACTGAGTGAGCATTTAAAGCATTTCGATTGAAGAAACAAATAATACCTCCTCTGTATGCTATATGTGCTGTAAAATTAAGCGCTTTTCTTAAATGTTCTGCAGTAATATCTAAATCAAATATTAGATGTCCAAGTCTAGATCCATATAAATATGGTCTCATATAGTCATTCAGAGAACCTTCTTTATGACCATAGTGGACTCTAGCTTCAAATAAATCTTTCACTGTAAATAAGTTGTGGACGTGGAAATAGTCAGGATATTCCAATGGATTTTTCTTGACTGCTGGTTCTGAAATGTATAGACAAATATTTTAAACTTACCTTGTTCAAAAAGAAGAAATTATAATTGGCTGCAACATGAAAGGTACGAGGATACATTTTACCACACACATTATGTGATCGCATACCGTTTGTATGTACTATTAATAGAAAATATGTAAGTTGTTAAATATACTTTTTTATATTGGGGCTAGGTCAGACAAAACAAATAGTAAATAATAGATACATATGATTCCGTGTGGTGACGGACTAAGAATACAAATCACCACCCCCAATCTTGCCCGTAGGTGATTGTACGAGACGACTAAGGGATATAAAATGCATATAACTATGCGAGAGAAGGAAACCTCGAAACAAAACCCTATACCAACACGTCTGACCAGCGTGGTATAGTAGGTCAATTATCCTCCCATTATGGAGGCTCGAGCCCAAAAGTGGGTCATATATGAGCTGAGATGAGATATATATATAGTCTTAAAAGTTGTATAAAGCGCACAAATATGATGACATTATTACAAGAGAAAGGTATTCGAACTATAATGCTATGTCAACCTGACTGAAAATCGTGGAAGCTACCATAACATGAATCCTTCACATTGTGATGGAAGTTCGTAATCACGGTGATACACTTAAGGGTTATAAAGAAAAGTAAACTAATACCTTCAGAAACAATAGGCGCTGCAGGCTGGGCAGCGGTTGAATTTAATCTTAACAGAAGTGATTTAATCCGCAGCGGCCTCCGTCCTGAAATTACATTTTGTCGAATTACACGATAAATAAATCAATTTGCATGCAGCAAATTGATTTATTTTATGATTAATATAATGTAATTATTGAATTAATACTAACTCATACAATTTGACAGCATTTTTATAATAACTAGTGGCTTTCAAGTTCCAATTCTTCCAAATAATTTCAATAATTTACTATAATAATTAATAACTAAAAAAATATATAAATACTCTGTGCGATGTGCGATACATAGATTTTTTTGGTTATGTTCATCCATTCAAACTGACAAAAGAAATAAAGCACATACAGCCAAAGCTTATATAATTTTCTTCACAAGTTACAGTTTCTTTATATTTTCAGTTTTTTCATATTAAGTTATATCTTCATTTATAAACTATCACTTCATTTACAGTCATTGTCTGTCAATAAATTAAATTGTCAACTCAAATAATGCGTGCATATACGTGCGCATAGGACGAAGTGACTTATATTAGGGCCGCACCTTCGTGTATCGTCACGAAGCTTCGTGCAATGAGACGATATACGCAGATGTGATCGGGAATTATTGGCTATCGCCACGAACATTCGGGCTTCGTGTGCGTTATCGCTTGGGTGGCGATAAGTCAAAAGGTTTTAGTGCGCCAATATATCGCGCTCTGTGGTCAGAGTAGCGTTTTTCATTTCACCGGCAATTCTCGATGTGTTTAGACGCGTTCGAGGATCTCTAGTTAATCAATAAATATGGAATGGAGCGATGAAATGATGTTAGAATTTTTACATCATTATGAAGCTGAACCCATGAAGGGATCCAAAAAAATCGTTATGTAATTATTAGCATAATATAGCTGTAAAAGTAAAGTAACTCGTCATCCGTAGTTAAACGCATGAAAATTATTTCGGCCATCTTTTATTGTACGATACTTCGTATAAAATATCGACGTCGCTATATGTGGTCATATACCACAGTATTATCGCGATAACATTCTAGTGTACAAAACGTACGCAGCTTCGCGACACATTACTTCGGGACGATACACGCAGGTGCGGCCCTAGCGTTAGAATAAGGACCACGTATATAACTATGATATAAAAATCCTTAAAATCCTTTTTTAGTTTTAATTTCGCACGAGCAGTAGGGATGTAGTGATGACAGAACAAAGTAATGTAATGTGATCTTATTTTAATTTTTGATGTTTATAGCTTGGCTACAAAGTCTTTTAAGCGAAATCTTTGTTTATAAACTAATACTTCATTTAAAATTATTGTCCATCAGTAAGTCAAATCGTCGCCTTCAATAGAGGTCACGCTGTTAATGGTATCTTCTGAAAATACAAATGTGGAATTTAATTAATTTAAACATAAAATTCCAGAGCAGTCAATAGCAACAAAACATTCCAGAGCTGTCAATAGCAACAAAACTTCCCGCGTAAGGATTTAAACCAGTACTTATTGAATATTGGCGCACTCATGGAGTTGGCTCAGGTCGTTGTAATTATTTTTACTAAGGAAATTAATACAATAGAAGCGTTTTACCTGAAATAAAACGCATATTAACTATATATATATATACTATACGTACCTCACTGGAAACTTTTAATTGAGAGAGCATATCCGTTTCCGTCGAATTAGTACCAGTTTTAATACTTAAATTGACTTCTACTTCCGGTCCAGTGGCGCCAGTAGGCAGTTTTGCGCATTATTTAAATTTTCTTAAAAGATGTTTGCAAAAATTTTTTCATTATTTCGATTACACCAGGCAGAAATTTAAGCAAAGTTTCCAGTGAGGTAAGTATTTTAATATGCGTTTTATTTCAGGTAAAATGCTTCTATTAAAATAATTGACCGTCACTGGAAACTTTTAATTGAGACCTGTTTGTTATCGCCTGGTGGTGTCACATATTTAATAATGTACAAGTGTAATAGCACCGTAAATACTGTAATTACTTTAACTAATAGATATAATACATAATATTGGTTTGCACTATGGCATCTAACATCACATTAGATAACATAACGTATATGATTGGATAAACGGTAATCAAAGAATTTTCAATTTTTTTTTGAGTTAAACCATTGTGTAATGTTGTGAGATTTATCCATGGAAGTAATAAGCACTCTGTACAACAGGAATGAGCTGTTGTCGCAAAATTGAAGCCGAGCGAGAGCTCAGAAGTGTACCTTTTATCCCTCTCGTGCAAGGTGACCATATTTAAATATGATTTAAGGACAATAATTATAAAAAAATATTTGTGATCTGACGTCAGCATATCATTGCTTCAGATGGATTTTAATCGAAGATGCTAATTATAAACTTGCCCTTTGTGGCACTATACATTTCCTGTTTTTGCTTGCTTTTCACACTCGCGTCATATAGGTAGGTACTTATCTACTGGTCCTTGTGGGACACGACATGCAGCTGGACTGAGATAAAATTACGATAAGCTGGTGTGTGGTATATTTAATTAAGAAAAACAGTTAAGTTTACATTTAAGTTTAATTCTAAATCAGACATTGCTAAATAAGACAGTCTTGTGAAGTTTCTGCCGCAAACCCAGCTTATTCCTTATATGTTTCATTGATTCTAATTTTGCATTGAGTTAAACGTAAATTGAGATATGAATTCGCTAACGCCTTCACCAATAGAATATCATGTGGATCTTCAAATATAGATTGAGGAGGATGTGCTGATTCTAACGATGTATGTAGTTTGCTATAAAATTCTCGGACGATATACCTACATGATAATTTTATTTTTGTTTACGTTTTTTAACGATTGATTTAATAATGTAATAAACAGTGTTCTATGGTGTTGTGATCCAATAACACCACACAATTTGAACAAGAAATTTTGTGAATCATCCCATTCACGATATATCCAGCAATATAAAAAATAATGTTCAGTTTAAAATCTGAAAGAGCGTTATCTACGAGATCTAACAAATCATCTATTAATGTCGATCATGTCGACTGATCTTTATTACATTCTTCCACAATAGTTTTCTTTTTGTTCCTAAATTTTGTAAAGAACTTAATGTTAGGGACATTAAGATCTTTAGGAAATTTGAAATCTAAACAAAGTTATTTTCATAAAAAAATAAAAAATACATAGGTATTTAAGTTATTTGTTCTTGAACTAGGATTGAATAGTCATGCATGGTCACCGTGATTCTTCACTAACAAACTATGTTATTATTATTATTTACGACTTCATGTGGGGTTGTCAGGGCAGGTGTCCGTATTTCATACATATAAAAGAAAACCTATACCCCAATCGCAAAATGTTTGCGTTAATAAGGTTTTACACTTGGCAATAAATAATATTGCTTTAATACGTCAGTAATAAATTATTATTTATATTTAAAAACATTTTAGAAGTAAATGTTTTTACTTCATTACATTACATCAATTGCATATTTTACTACCAACAAGGAAAGGATTGAAATCAACTTAACTCTGGCAATTCTAAGTCTACTGTTAGAACGGGACACAGGGTTCACTGGTTGCCCTCTCTCTCACTCGGCTTCATTTTTATTTTGCGCGCAACAAGACTCTTACTACCTTAGCATAAGGTTTTATTTTCTTTATTTTTGCTGCAAGATGCACAGATAGAGCTCATTCCTGTTGTACAGAGTACTTATTACTTCCATGGATTTATCACACTGCAATAATTCTCGCCTATGAAAGTTTTTAAAAGTATTGACCAATTACCACGGGTTAGGATATCGTCAAGTGGGAAATTATCCAGCTAAACTTATACTGCCCGGAGTAGTTGTTATACCAGCTTCTTTGAGCAAAGACTATCAATCCTGCTATAATTGTACGAGAGAGCTAGTTCAGCTGCATCTCTTAATTGGAATAAATAAATTAAAAGACTGCAGTAATATGACCGTCGTTAAGCAGTGATATGGCTTTGTTTATTCAGTATATAGGTTCTAGGTTACGATTATAAGGATTATGAAAAAATCTCTATCCCGACTGCCTATACCTAATTACTTCTGCTTGTTTTTACATATAACGAGAGAGATTCCTTTTATTTTCATATATTTTATACAAAGCGAGAGAGTTCTGTCTACCTGAGCAGAGTAACAATAGTATTGCTGTATGACGGAATTTGAAAATAATTATTTGTATCTGTGGAATAATTAGCTTTAAAAGACACTAGCTCTCGTAACATTCCAAATTAGCGGACAGATCGGCTTCGGGTTTTTTATTTAAAACGATTATTAATTATGTTACATAAGAACGTGTGAATTTAAGCGACTTGAAATGTCGGCGTTAAATAATGTAGACAACCGATTTATGCAACATTATCGTATTGTAATAAATTATGGGTTAAATATAGATCACATAAAATCTGGGCTAATTGAGAACCTGTGGGATTTTCTAAGTCGATATTATTATTAGCCCACGTAATCCAAAGTTTCCATGCCGTCTCATAAGTGCTTAACGTAGAATCACGAGAAGAGAGCATTTGATTAATGATAGTTCATTATTCCACTTTATTATCTCTTTAGACTACCCCCACTTTTCCACATCTCGAGAATAATTTTCTCAACCTGTAGTGATGGGACTTCTGTAGTTGTATCGATTAGACGTTTGAAGAGATCCCTCACGAGTGGGGCTTCTAGGACTTGAGACGAGATACATACATACATACATATCATCACGCCATATCCCTTGCAAGGTAGGCAGAGAGAACAGAGTGCCAGAGAACTCTATCTTTGCATACTTCACTCGCTTCCTCAACATTCATAATTCTCTTCATACACGATCGCCGGTTTCGGAGACTCTTGACTTCACCTTCCTTCAGTACATGACCGATCTGGTCTAGGTAGGTTAGTCTCGGTCTCCCCCGGTACCTACATCCTTCCACTTTCGCATTGTATATCTTCTTAACCAGACGTTCGTTCGGCATTCTTTCCACATGTCCGAACAATCGGAGCATTCCCTTTCGCATCTTTACATCAATACTCTCTTTCATACCTACTCGCTCTCTTACGTCGTCGTTACGAAAGCGGTCGGTCAGCCTAACTCCATAGATTTTCTGCAGAGATTGCATTTCGACCGCATTAATTTTACTTTCATACTCTTTTCTGCATACCCAACTCTCGCTTCCATACAGTAATGTTGGGACAACCACTGCGTTATGTATTGCTACACGTGCCTTCTGGCTGAGGTGGTGGCTGCCGAGAAGTTGCCCCAACGCTCCGTTCACTCTATTTCCCGCATTCACTCTTCGCTTTATATCAGTGATGTACCTTCCATCTCGGCTAAATCCATACATACATACATATCATCACGCCATATCCCTTGCAGGGTAGGCAGAGAGAACAGAGTGCCAGAGAACTCTATCTCTGCATACTTCACTCGCTTCCTCAACATTCATAATTCTCTTCATACACGCTCGCCGGTTTCGGAGACTCTTGACTGTCACAGTCAGCGACTGACCTGCAGACCCTAGCGGGTCTGTCACTGACTGTCAAGCCAGCAAGACTGCATCATCTGCATAAAGTAGAGCAGTGACCACTGAGTCGCCCATCTGGACTCCCACATTCATATCGTTCAACCTTTGGAAACATTTATCCAGATATATGATAAACAGCCTAGCTGACAGAACGCACCCCTGCTTAACGCCGATATTGACGTCAAACCAAGGCGACATTCCATCATCCAGCCGCACACAGGCTCTACAGCCCATGTAACTGGACTGCACAGCCTGTAGCAGTTTACCGTTAATGCCATACTCCGGTAAAATGTCCCAAAGTTCCTTTCGTACAACCGTGTCAAATGCTCTCTTCAGATCCACAAAACTGCAGAAAACCCTCTGACCTAGAGCCAAATGCTTCTCCACAATGTTGCGCAGAGAGAACACTTGATCCATGCATGCCCTTCTACTCCTGAAACCTCCTTGTGTCTCACACAGACACGAGATCGAGATGAGACGAGATCGTTCATCAAAATACCTTTCTTTTCAGCGGGTTACCACTAATAGATATATATTCCTGTAGCCTGATTTAGATGAATCAGTACTTTGAAAATCAGAAACGGAGATGGGAACACTCGGGCTAATAAATAGATGCATGGAACATTGAATGCCTCGAGAAGTAGGGCTTGCCGGGCCCGCAAATCCCGCAACACATAGTTGTGAACTACATAGACTGTTGCCGACCCAAATAAGACGACAGTCTGAGTCTGATGAGGCTTGTGATTTTAGTTGTTTTCACTTAAGCTTTAGCAGCAAATATTTATGGGAATTATAACACTGTTGAGTTTGTTTCTACTCGTGTTATTAGGAAAATATTAAAAATAGTGCTGAAGTGTAGTGAATATGGTATGGTAGTGGTTTACGTGTATTTTCATATTTGGCCAAAATTCCTCAAACAACATTGATTTGGTTATCAGCGCCCGATTAATGGTAACGTCTTAACTTACTGATGGACAATGACTATTAAGGCTACACAATATGAGGAAGTGATAATTTATATATAAGACTTGGCTGTATGGGCTACGCTCTCTTTGCCTGTCCAAACGGACGAACAGACGCAAAAAAAAATAAGAATCTGTGGCTATTAGCCTGTTTATAGTCTGTTTTTTAATCTCAGAGACTAAATTGAAGACTTTCGACGGGAATTTGAAAACGTCATGTGGTGCTCTTGTATTATATTCGATATCTTAGTGTTTTAACGTGTTATATTAGATATTTTTTTATGGCATTTTATGTAATGTGATGTGCGGAAATACTGGGATGTAGTGAATATCATATAAAAGTGCTTTACAACGTTTTCCATCAAAATTCCCACAAGATACCATTAACAGTGTGGCCATTGCACTGTTAATGGTGACAATTTGACTTAGACAACGACTGACTTGAAAGACTAAAAACGTGAAAATATTTATAACTTGACACCGGCACCAATAGCTCGTATATATGGCTGATTGCCAATACATAAGAAGAAGAAGAAGACTAAACTGACATTACCTGGGTTACCAGTTTTTTGCAATTCTTGAATAGTTACGTGCCACTTTCGGCCTATATGCCACGCGTCTATCGATAATTTGCGTTAATATTAAACAAAGATCGTTTTTTACAAGTTACCTTGAAAAATGTTATGTTATGATATTTATTTAGGTTTCATACATTCTCGAAAAGTATTGAAACCGCGGTTTTTTGTCACTTCGATTACTACATGTTGGTTTTTTAAATATAGCTATTTATTATCAAATAATAAAAGTCTATATTAAAAAAATATCACCTATTAGGCAATTATGTTTTGCTGATGGTTCATCTTTTAATTACATGTACTAACCACCATTTTAGATTCGTTTTTTTATAACTTTATAACCCTGGAAGGGTTATAAAGAAAATGGCATCCTATGAAATTTAGGGATGATAGATTAAAAATATATATATTCAGTAAAACACACAATAACTGCCATAGTATATGGTAATATAACATATATAATTTGTTTTAAAATTGTATATCTTGTAGATATGGACCGACTATTTCTGGCTTACGGTTATCTAACCGATATTTGGTTTCAATACCGATATCAATAACCGTTGCCAAATATCGGTATCACCGTGGATTTTAAGCTGATGAATACACGTACCATTTTCTTTTGCAGTCGATATTGTAAATTTGCTAACTGCCGAATCGATGCTATCTGTCTTGCACTATCACAACAATGAAATCCCTAACAATATATTGTTAAAAATTACTTTTCTAGTTATTTACATATTTATATATGAAATATAACTGTTTTTACGGATTCTATCGCTTTTGTATTTGATTTGCAATTACCCGACGCGACGTTTCGAACACTATACAGCGTTCATGATCACAGGAGGACTAAGAAGTTTCACGTCTTATAAGTTATCGTCATTATAGAGATTTACATCTACCCGCTAAAATATCAGTTATTAAATTTTGACCCACATTTTAATACAAACTCTTTGCCAGTACAAAAAGAAAATGATTGTATACCTATATAAAATTTTATATTGTTTATGATTAGTTATTATTAAACAAATAATTTATGATAATTATATTGTGGCTATGACACTAGTTTAAAAAACTAACAAATCTATTCAGCTACCACCGGATCGAAATATGGCCATACTGAGAAACATCCGGTAAGAAAACTCAGTAGGCATAATAGTAGGTAATTATTGACTTTTGATAAATAGTTTTTTTGAAGTTAAGTCTTAGCATAATAAAAATAAGGATGTTTTTGGTTTATGTCAATATTGATGAAATGTTGCTTGCTATTAAGCCGCTAGCCTATAACCGCACCCTCTCTGTTTTGCACCGTAGGAATCACGTAGAAAAAGGGAGATGGCATAATTATTTTGGTTATTAGTGTTCGTTCGGTTACTAATATCTCAAAACGAGAATCACGACAGTTAACCAATTATTGTTATAATATTGTTAGTTGACAGCGTTGCGTAATCGTCAGTTGTTTGCAGCTAGATAACTGATAATCGTTGCTAGTTATATCAATATCGATACGGTACGTTACAAGCATGTCAACCGTTTTCAGTTACGTTTTGATATAACGGACACATGTCTTGTCAAATTCTAATAATTGTCGTAATTTTAAAAGTTCCACTACTTTCTAATGCTAGGGCCGCACCTGCGTGAATCGTCCCGAAGTAATATGTGGCGAAGCTTCGTATGTTTTGTACGCTAGAAATTTATCGCGATAAAACTGTGGTCACATTAGCGACTTCGGTATTTTACACGAAGTATCGTGCAATAATTAAAGATGGCCGAAATTATTTTCATGTGTTTAACTATGAATGACGAATTACTTATCACTTCATGGGTTCCGATTCATAATGGTGTAAAAATTCTGACACAATTTCATCACTCCACTCCATATTTATTGATTAACTGGAGATCCTCGCACGCGTCTACACACATCGAAAATTTCCGCCTAAATGAAAAACGCTAGTCTGACCACAAATCGCGATATATTAGCGCGGTAAAACCCATGGACTTATCGCCACCCAAGCGATAACGCACACGAAGCCCGAATGTTCGCGACGATAGCCAATAATGACCGGTCACATCTGCGCGTATCGTCTCATTGCACGAAGCTTCGTGACGATACACGCAGGTGCGGCCCTAGCATAAGAGAAATGGGTTAAGATTGCCGTTTTAGCGTGTACAGAAAGAACACTGATGGCGTCTATTAATTCTTTTTTGTTTGATTTAAAGACATTGAAACACCTGGGTATGTAAGGTCGTACGTCACGTTATACTAGTTTAAAGCGTCTTGTGTGGCCATGTATATTTAAGTGATTTTTAAAGATACGCTTTGGAATAGAAAACTTTAAAGTTAATCGTCCAATAAAAATAAATTCTTACATTTCTATATATACCGGTATCGTAGGTACACCACTTCATAAAAAAAAGCTGGCAGCATTATTTGTAAGTTTGACATTTGCATGTGTCAATTTGGTCTTTGAGATAAAAAAACAGGCTATAGGTGTTTTAATTCAGGTAAATAATTTATATTTGCAGATTTTGTAAGTAGTTTAATTTTTTTAGTTTTGTTAAATATTCTATCTAATTACAGGTCTATTTCAGTATACAGGAAATATATAATGGATATGAAAAAAATTGAAGATGTTGATTTGTACGCTTTATTGGCACTTACTTTAACAGCCACAGAGTCAGAGGTACGGTATTGTTTTTGTGGATATACCATTAGACCTAATACTTTTATTACTTTGATTTACTGCTATGAGATGACATGATTAATTATAATTACTTTAAAACCAAAATCCAACAAAAAATATGGTTTTAGATTAAAAAAGCTTATCGTAAAAAAGCCCTACAATGCCATCCAGATAAAAATCCTGATCCTAAAGCGGCTGAAACTTTTCATGAACTATCAAGAGCTTTAGAAATTCTAACCGATAGTGCAGCAAGGGCGGCTTACGACAAAGTACTAAAAGCAAAAGCAGCTGCCAAGCTTCGGCATAGTGAGTTAGACAGCAAAAGGCAAAAACTAAAGGAAGATTTGGAAAGACGTGAAAAAGAAGCTGGAACAGGAAAAGATGCCTGTAATCTTACAGACGAACAAAAATTAGCTGCAGAAATCGAAAGATTACAAAAAGAAGGTAGTAAGCTTTTGCAAGAAGAACAACTAAGGATGAAGCAGGAACTTCAGAAAACTAAGAGCCGTGTATCTCAACCTGTATGGGACTCAAGTCTTAACAGAATTAAAATAAAATGGAAAGTTAGTAACTCTGATCCAAACAGTAATTATGATGAGGCTATGTTAAGAAAATGTTTAAAAAAATATGGTGACATTGAAGCATTAATTATATCCCCTAAAAAGAAAGGCAGTGCATTAGTTGAATTTTCTAGTAAAGAAGCATCAGAAATGGCATTGGAATTTGAAAAAGGTATGGATTACTTTCTAATGCTCATGATTATTAAATTCTAGTTGTTGGCAGGTCTGGCACATAGTGATAAATTATGTGTGACAGGCTTGATAAACAAAATTACAGTTCTCTGTTGACATACCAAAGCGAATGGCTATTAATATGAATGCTTAGATTGATAGTCACATGTTCTTTTCATGCTACAGTAGTGTGTATGTGTATCTGTATATGTTTTTTTTTTATTGCATATGATGGCAAACGAGTAAGGAGCACACCTGATGGTAAGTGTTATTGCCGCCCATGGACGTTTGCAATACAAAGGGCAATTATGCAATACCAAGGGCAATTGCAATACCAATATATAGCTAGCCGCTGTCTACCAAAACAAACCCCAAACCCACCCAGTTGGGCTTCCGGATCTCTCTCTCATCAAACGAAGCGCAATAGCTCAGGAGCTCAAGAAGCGCTTACTCAGGCGTCAATCTTCTGTGAGAGTGTGGTACTACCCTGGACGGCCCGGCCCGCAGCTGTAGACAGCATACCACTATAAATGTATGTCCTATATCTGTTAAGGTTGTATCCTATTTAACTTTTGATAAATTTGTATTGGCATTTTCCAGAATTGTTAATAGAAGAATAAATAATATAAAATTAAAATGCTATCTTTTTCTGATTGATATTTGTATCTGTTTCAGTTGTTAAATCTTAATTTATGTGTTTCACATTATCTAACCTTCTAATTTACATATTCAATTATTATTTTTAGGTTTGCCAGGTAATCCATTGGAATTAAAATGGCTGAATGAGAAACCAGTATTAACTACGAAGAAAACAATTCCAGGTGGGCCATCTGTAATATCAGACAGAGATTATGAATCTCTTGTTTTAACAAGAATGAGACAAGCTGCAGAAAGGCAAAAATTAATAGAAGAAATGATGAAAGAAGATGAAAATTAAAAAAGATAATTTTTTTATAAAACTTAATAAATCTTTCTTTTCAACCACTAGTCTTTTTTTTCATAATTAACTATCACAGTAGGCAATCGCTTTTGAAATTTACATAGTACACTGAATGATATGAAGAGGAGAAACACAATGGGAGAAATGAAGAAATGTAACAAGTTGTCAGCAAATAGAAACATATTTCCATGAGGCTTAAGAATGCTTTCCACAAGGAATCATTTTATGGACAGTATCCCTTAGTCAAACACAAGAGATATGCATCATAGTATCATACATCATAGTATGACTCGCTGAAACTGTTTCTTACGCTATGTCCTAATTGGCTGTCGCAATACGACACAACTTTTGTTGTCCAACCGATCAACTAATGCGACAAATTCATTTCGTAATCGGATTTTATAAATAATTAAGCATATTAAGTGCTAAATTTCAGTAACTTAATGCGACAAAATTAAAACACATGCTTTTGAATGGAGCTGTCCTAACTGACAACTCGCACTGACGTGCGACATCGCATTTGTTGGTCGTTGTGTTTTAAATTCAAACCTGTTCTATTTTGTCGTGTCGGTCGTCCGGGCAACACGTGTTTTTGGTTGATAAGTAAAATGAATATAGTACGAGATCCGACTGCGGGATTAGTACGCTCATCGGTTATTTGCTAAAAACCAAATTTTTATGTATATTTATAATTAGGAGAATATATATCTACCAAGTTGCCTATCAAAATTTGGCCGCTAATATTTTTAATTAAATTATTTTTAATTGCTTTTTGGGAAAAAAATTCGTTCACTTGTTTTTTAAATAAAATATCGTCTACATCACAGCAATTTACATAATGATTTTAAAAAATCACGGTTGCTATTGCGCACCTGGCCGCACTTGTTCGCAGCCAAGTGTAAACAGGTATGATTTCGATACATTTATACGTTCATAACATATATTTATTAATTATATATCAAATTGAAGTTCATTTTTTTCTATTAATTATCATATATGGTAACCTAATTAAATCTGGCCGCAAATAAGGGTTGCTGGCTGTTAAAGATGATAAATATTTAAGGTAGAGTGAAAGAGATAACGCGTAACATCATTTGTCAGACGAGGATAGCGATTGCCGGCTGTGCGACGGTTTTAAGCCATTGCGCTGGCTGTTGCCAGCAACCCTTATTTGCGGCTAGATTTAATTAGGTAACCATATATGATAATTAATAGAAAAAAAAGCTTCAATTTGATATATAATTAATAAATATACGTTATGAACGTATAAATGTATCGAAATCATACCTGTTTACACCTGGCTGCGAAGAGGTGCGGCCAGGTGCGCAATGGCAACCGTGATTTTTTAAAATCATTATGCTAAATTGCTGTGATGTAGACGATATTTTATTTAAAAAACAAGTGAACGAAATTTTTCCCAAAAAGCAATTAAAAATAATTTAATTAAAAATACTAGCGGCCAAATTTTGATAGGCAACTTGGTAGATATATATTCTCCTAATTATAAATATACATACAAATTTGGTATTTAGCAAATAACCGATGAGCGCACTAATCCCGCAGTCGGATCTTAGACTAATACTATGACATATAATATATCTTTGACAACGACATTTCGACGACTGACGACAATGCAATTTGGACACATCATTATTGTCGTACGACCAACTCGTTGCACGGCAATGCGAACAACCGATTTTGTCGTGGAACGACATGTCAATTAGGACGTAGCCTTAGGCTACGTCCTAATTGCGCTGGCTGTTGCCAGCAACCCTTATTTGCGGCCAGATTTAATTAGGTAACCATATATGATAATTAATAGAAAAAAAATAGCTTCAATTTGATATATAATTAATAAATATACGTTATGAACGTATAAATGTATCGAAATCATACCTGTTTACACCTGGCTGCGAAGAAGTGCGGCCAGGTGCGCAATAGCAATCATGATTTTTTAAAATCATTATGTAAATTGACGTGATGTAGACGATATTTTATTTAAAAAACAAGTGAAGGAAATTTTTTCCCGAAAAGCAATTAAAAATAATTTAATTAAAAATATTAGCGGCCAAATTTTGATAGGCAACTTGGTAGATATATATTCTCCTAATTATAAATATACATAAAAATTTGGTTTTTAGCAAATAACCGATGAGCGCACTAATCCCGCAGTCGGATCTTAGACTAATACTATGACATATAATATCTTTGACAACGACATTGCGACGACTGACGACAATGCAATTTGGACACATCATTATTGTCGTACGACCAACTCGTCGCACGGCAATGCGAACAACCGATTTTGTCGTAGAACGACTTGTCAATTAGGACGTAGCCTTAGCCCTTCCCTGGGATGACTAGTATGCTTAACACATTCATTCTTTTAGTAACTAAAGTTTGGTCACCCCATCTTTGAATTGTGAAATTTCTCTAATAAACATTTCCAAAAAAATATGTACGGTATCGCTCAGTAGTCAGCTCTTTTAAGTGCTAAACTGCCTCGAAGAATCACCCTCAGGCTAGTTTTAATGAGCCGGTCGTGCCACCGATGACAAAGATCGGGTACCGGTGGCCCGCTCGCAGGATCGCGCCGACCCCCCACAGCGCCTGTGTGCGAAATCTATGAAGCGCCTCTTTTTTCCTCGAATTTTCATTTTTAACTAATTTTTAGTTTTTATTATATACAATGCGTATGTTGCGCCTATTGCACCTACTTACATATCGATACTCTACTATAAAGAATATGTTATTGTCTAAGTGTAATAAAAATTATTTTGAAGGAGGCGCCCCTATTGTCTTGACGCCAGTGTGCGCCGCACACTACGCACATAGTGGCGGCTTGGCCCTGCCCGCTCGCACGGCGAAGAGAGGTGTTTGCAGGGTGGGTCTATGGGGTTGCGCGCCGCTTCTTCCGTCGTCCCGGACCGATTTGGCAGGGCGCGACCACGTCCATAGCCCACCGCAAAAAAAAGGCTAGTTTTAATGAAGACTTGAGTTTGTTAAACACCCCACTGCGTCAAGTGAGTCTTGCTGGTGTGAAAAAAAAAGCTAAGAATGGTGGTTGCGCAAGTATTACACATTTGAAATAAAATGGTTGTAGGGATATGTCCAAGCTGGATATGAAATTGCGAATCTATGTATTTTATCTCGATTGTCGTCATTCGAATTTTGTCTTGATTTTGTAACTCGAACTTTTCTCGATGAATCTTGGAGTAAGGATCAATTCCACTTGAAAAATGTTCGAATACAAATGAGGACCTTGCAGCAAAACGGAGGCAGCACCAAATTTTAAAATTTTTGGATATGCAAATAAAACGTCTAAAAATCTATTGTTACACTTACGTCTTATAGTTAAATTTTCTTTGGTTCAATTGGGCTTTCGCAGGGGACGTTCGACCATCGAGGCTCTGCTGCGCCTGAGGCAGACGGCCGCGGAGACTATAGCCGGCGGAGGAGTGCTGTTGGCAGTGTCGTTGGACATCGCCAACGCATTCAATAGTCTGCCATTCAGCTGCACCAGGGAGGCGCTCCGATGCCACGGGGTGCTTGTACCTGAAGCGGCTGTTGGCAAACTATTTGGAGAAGCGCAGTGTCCTCTGCGCGGGTCCTGCAGGAGACATTGCGCGGAAGCCCATGACGTGCGGTGTTCCATAGGGGTCGGTGCTTGGGCCGACTCTGTGAGACATCGGTTACGACTGGGCGTTGAGAGAGAGTCTCCTCCCCAGGCTGTGCTTGATATGCTACGCTGACGACACTGCCCGTCATTGCGTTTGGCAGGATTGCTGGTGTACCAGCCACAAGGGTAGAGACGGACCGAACTGAACTATATAGTATCGCAGTTGTTACGCGTTGATTGGTTTACGCGGCTGGAGAGGCCTAGACATGGTGTTGTTACCGTTGAGGCCCTTCGGCCCGTACTGATAGAATGGATGGAGCGGCGGCACGGAGTCCTCTCTTTCCGGCTGGTGCAGGTCTTGTTGGGCACGGTTGCTTCTGCAAGTACCTGCACACGGTCGCAAGGAGGGAGTTGACTCCGTCCTGCCAACAGTGCGGCAGAGACGAGGACACGGCGCAGCATACGCTCGAGGTCTGTACGAGCTGGGACCGGCAGCGCTGTGACCTCGTCGCTATCATCGGTGCCGACCTGGCGCTGCCGGCTGTCGTGAAAGCGATGGTCAACAGCGTCAAGAACTGGGACGCGGTCACCGTCTTCTGCGAGGCAGCCATCTCGCAGAAGGAGGTGGCGGAGTCCGGGAGGATTCTCTTGACAGGGGCCGCCGCCGGCGCCCTGGGCAGCGCAGGCGCGAATACCTGCGCCTGATGCCGCCCTAGCCGAGCCATTGGGTGAACGGACCAGGGACTAGTCCGGTCACCCGAAGCGAGGCCACCGCGTGAGGAGGATGCCCGACGGCGAAAGCTGTCGAGGCATCTGACTCGAGAGGAACCCGCGAGGGTAAACCGCCGGGCGGGCCACCGAAGACAAAGATCGGGTATCGGCGGCCAGCTCGCATAGCGAAGAGAGGCGCTTTGCAGGGTGGGTCTATGGGGTCGCGCGCTGCCTCTTCCGTCACCCCGGACCGATTTGGCGGGGCGTGACCACAGCATAGTCCACCGCAAAAAAAAGGTTGCTTTGTCGCCATGCTCACTGTAACTTCATAATCCGATCGCGTTTACCCATGTTTCGTGTCAAAACAACTGCGACTAATCATTCGACAACGCATTTCAGCGAGGTTCGGAGTTTAGTTGAACGTGTTGCAACTATCAACCTATTCCATTTTGTTCACGCATTTTGATACAAGAGGGCGCCAGGTGATTGACTGCACCCGAGCGCTACATGTGCTAGAGCCGCCCCTGATTATATTATGCCCCTTTGGAGAGATGGTAAGTTCGGCTGGTTGACAGAAAACCTGTTGTAACTTATCTCCTACAGACAGCGACTCTGTCCGAAATTATTAGAAACTTTTATATCGGTCTCGGATATCCGATAGTTACGGTTACAGAGCTTAATTACGTCCTTACTATTTTTATGAATTTTGTCGCGTTTGTATCAGGTTTTTAATTTCTCGACGACAGCCATAAAATTAGTTTTATTTCAAATCCACAAGTCCTAATCCATAAAATAAGTTTTATTTTAAATCCACAAGTCACTCACTAGGTATGACATACCTATATTATGCCATACCTGGTCAGTATTGACATTGATGGTGTTGTGCTGACTCTGCCCGGCCTTCACGCTGCAGGTATCTACTTCTATTAAGGCAACCTTGCTCTGTTAATAGGCACAGGTACGTCCGCGAGTATGAGATGGCATAGCACAACGTCTTTCCATCTACTCTCTCATGACGCATGTCACACAATCCAATTCCTATATTCCATCAACAGGGGTGCAGGTGTACTACAGTACCACGATGTTTCGAAATTACGTTCACAATTTACGTCTTAATCGTAAAGTGACACGAAACCAGATAACCCTGCACAACAGTGTTTTGTGGTGATTGGGTTATGTTACATGATATTAGTCCAATTTTTAATGACGATTTCAAATACGTAACTGAAATGTCTGTATCAGCTCTAGTTAAAAAAATATGGCACATGTTTTTTTTTTATAATAAAATACTTTAAATTTAGAGATGAACTTAATTTATTTAGTTTTAAGTTGAACAATTCTTTCTTTTATTTGATTTTTTTGCTGAAGCTGAAGGCAGAGGACTATTCTAAATTCTCCAACAATAATCAGCCATCATGTGTGCATTCCAGGAGCCTTGGTAGAGTTCTTCCATCGTACTAATGTCCTGATGGAATCGCTCGCCCTGTTCTTCACTTAAATCCCTAAGACTGGCAGCAAAATAGTCTAGGTGGTAGTGAAAAAAGTGTAACTTGATGCTCATGTTACATTCAAGCCGTTGAAAGTGACTCATTAGGGCTTCAACATGTTGAGAAAAGCCCAAACTTTCTTAGTTTCAAAAATTTTTGTACCAGCCAAACGGAGTCAATCCACGCCATTTTCTCCATACCTGTTAGGTATAGTTTCCGTATTTTAACAAAACAGATATAACTCAAAATAGCTCCAATTTGTATTTAATCGATGCGTGCTCTGTGCATGTTGGTCGCAATTAGCAATATGTCTGTTTTGATCGATATTGGATAGCTCTCTTCTGGTGCCATTTAGCGTCGTCTAGTGCAGATATTTCTATTATGTATACTTCTATGATTATAGACGATACATACGTGTAGATTCCTACGTAAAGCAAAGGTGAATAAAGTAAAATTTAAAAACAAAAAGATTTTAAGATGATTAATAGATACGTTGTGTCAGAACACAAACTAACAAAAATTGTAACTGAATTTATAAAATGTATAATATAAATAAAATCTAATGTTTCAATCAGCTACCATTCGATATAATATAATCTTCCTATTTTTTTAAGGTATATAGCGCTTAATTCTACTTTACTCTGTGCTATGATGATAGTGTATTAGTCTGTGGTCGCTTTCGCGTATCTTTAGTCTGTATATTTATCGTTCTTAGTTTTTTACTTTAATAACTCGCTAAAAGTTCATGTTTTCATATAATTTGTGCTTTAAAATTTACAACAACCTTATATTTTTTTATTCTTACTAAAAGTGGGTCGCTATAATATCATTACGTTAATTTAATTTGTGATACCTACGTAGATAATAACGTAGGTACCTGTGTTGAGAATGGGATGGGTGCCTCCTTAGAATGTCGGAATATGCACTTGTATCTTCATTAAGTATTCAGTGTGTGTTCATAACTACTTAAAGCTCGGCATACACACCTTGGAATAACAGTGAGTTGTTTTTCTTTCATAGGACAAGAGCGTAACGAAGTGTTCTTATCTAATTGCCTTTCGAATTGATGTTGATAGGTGTTATCATAAAGGAAAGTATTGGTAAGCTTTCTTTTTCATTAGCTATTGTTGCTCAAACTAACAGTAGTATAAATGTGACTGTTTAACATGGTGTGTAAATGAATTCCCTAAAAAAATTGAGAGATTTGCAGTTGTCGTACAATGTTTTCTAAGAAGAAGAAAAAGCCATTGATTTCACCGCCAAGCAATTTTGAGCATAGAGTACATACTGGCTTCGATAAACGAGAGGGAAAGTTTGTTGGACTACCTTTGCAATGGGCCTCACTTGTTGGCAATAACCAGGTATGAAGTTTGTTTTATATTATGTTATTGAGTGGCTTTTTTCTTTGCCTGTATATTAGACAAAACTTATGGTCTTATATTTACTTACTTACAGATACTAAAATCAACAAACCGACCATTACCATTAGTAGATCCCTCTGAAATCACACCCACCGAAATTTTAGACTTGAAAACCATTGTTAGAGGAGACCATAGAACTACTTCAGTGTCCTCAATAGCTAGACCTATACCCTCAAATATCCCACAGCAACATATTCAAAATGGTGTTGTACTACCTAAAACATCAAATGTTGCAAGGTCAAATTCACTGAGAAGTACTAGCCCACCAAGAATTAGGAGGGACTTGCGGAATCAAGCTAATGTACCACCTGCAGTGCCGGAAGAATCACCACCAGTGCCACCAGCTCCTCAGCAATATATGAGTTTGAAAAGAGAACATAGTAATTATGCCTTAAACAAACCAATTATTGAATCACCAGTGGATTGGGGACAAGTTTCTCATGAGTCAGTAAAAAGTATACCAGAGGTAAATGATAATCATCATATGCCAATGACTTATCAAAATATACAGAATGCTAATGTGCCCTATCAGCACAGTCATTCACTACCATCTGTTGCTCATGCACCTCATGGACTTAATGGAAACTCTTGCAATACAGGTATGGATCTTATATTATTTTCATTTATAATTCAATGATAAAAATCACTTTTTTAAACCATTTTTTTATTAACCCCTCACATGTCAGACTTTCGCTGTGCTATCGAGTGCCTGCCCTTAGGTTTATTAAAAAAAGTTCAGTAAATTTTATGGTTTTACATAAACTGTTATTGTTGCTATATGACAAGGAAATATGAAATAAAGTGCTAAAAACAATTGCTAATTGTAGAGTGTTTAATTGGGTCAAACGTGTGTCCTAATAGTGTGTTGAGCACATTTTTTTTGGGTCAAATGGTGTCCCAAAATCGCATGAGGGGTTACGTACCTGTTTTTTAATGTTACATATTAAAAATATCAAATTTTAAATAAATTTATTTTTTTTGTGTTTTAGATAGCACTTATTATTAAATAGAAATTATTTATTTAATTGCTAATAGTATAAGTAATGTTGCCATTACTTTTTAGGTGATTATCCTATGACACGACCAAGTGGTGGATCTGTCTCATCTCACCTTCCTCTTGCCGCATCGAAACATGAGCTACGATTGACACATGAACAGGTATCTAGCATCTTCTAATTAATAATACTTTTATGACACAATAAACTTCTAACTTTTGAATGTTTGAATATAAATAAATTCTAAATGAAAATATATAGTAGCCATTTCAAAAGTTACATTCAATAAAAAAATGAATTATAATTGTTTATTTTTTATGTTACTCTATGCTAACTTATAAAACCAGCTACATTTCATATTTATTAACTTATTATGAATAAGTTAGTAGCTGTATAGATTTTATCCTATTTAATAGAATTTAATATTGTTTTTATTAAGCTGCACATTTGAAGAACTGCTTTAACCATAAAGAGCTGTATCATTATTAGTTTTAATTAATGCTCTTGGATAGTTATCATTCTAATAATTCGGCAATAGCCAAAATGTAACTAATGGGATATTATTGACAGAAACATGATGTCATATTATAAAAAAAATCAATAAAAAATCAAAATTTTTAAAAATTTAGTTTTTTTATTTGTATTTTTAGTTTGGAACCTATTGGCTCCAACTTTGAGTATTTTTATTTATATTTTTAAAACAACAGCCTGAATTAAGGAAATAATCATAGTGTTGTGGAGGACTTTAGAAACATGCAATTAACGGACACAAATTACACCCTAACTGGGAACAATAATTTCAAGATCACACAAAATACTATCCTGCATGGGAATCAAACTGATGACGGCTTGCACACTAAGCCGGTATCTTAACAACTATACCCATCTATGCCAATTATTGATTGTCCATGAAACATCACTATATTTCTGATTGCATACTGGTGATAATAGACCAGCTTAAATGTTATACATGTTTTTTTATCATACAGTTTCGTGCAGCACTACGCTTGGTAGTAAGTGAGGGTGATCCTCGTGCTACGCTCAGTGGCTTTAGTAAGATAGGAGAAGGTAGTACTGGAGTAGTGTGCGCCGCGACAGATACAAGAACACGACGTCGTGTGGCTGTAAAGATGATGAATCTACGCAAGCAACAGAGGCGAGAACTGCTATTCAACGAAGTTGTAAGTATCATAATAATGTTGGATTACTCTAATATTAATAAATATTTTTAAATATTGTAGGTTCAACAATTCAGTAGACCATTTGATACGTAGGCGGTAATTGACATGGTATACCTAGTTGGAGGGTTATGTGGGTCAGATTCTAACAGATGTTCCTGCTTAATTTATCTTTGTGATCGTGTATTGAACCAAAATTGTCCTGTGTGGCGATTGAATTCGTGACACTACACAGGAGACACATAATTCTTCGACATCGCCATGAGGATATTTAATTTTTTTTTTCCAAATCAAATCTATATTTAGGGTCTATAGGCGGCAGTAACACTTGCCATTGGGTATGCTGCATGCTCGTTTGCCGCCATAAGCAATGAAAAAAAAAAACAACCACCTAATTAATAATAACCATCATGACATGCGAATTATTGGTTTTAGGTTATTATGCGTGACTATCCTCATCCAAACATTGTAGAGATGCATGCGTCGTATTTAGTTGGGGATGAGTTGTGGGTTGTGATGGAGTATATGGCTGGAGGTGCACTTACCGACATTGTTACACGTGCTAGAATGGATCCAGAACAAATAGCTACTGTTTGTAAACAGTGTTTAAAGGTAATTATATTTTAAATAACTAATTGATTTTATCCTCTTTTATAGTCTAAAATTATATAATGATCGGATATCAGTCAAATATTCATAAATTTTATATTATATATGATAACTACCATCTGGCCTGCTTTTGATTGCCGTATATATTCCAAACTGTGTATATAGTTTTATACATTAATTAATTAATTATTTAAATAAATTTGAATAAATTTATTCATTTTAATTTATTCAATATGCATTAAATTAAATAAGCCCAAACACATGTGAATTAGTTGTTTCGAAATTTATTATTTCATAGTAATATAGTTGATTGAAGTAGTGGCGGTAGATTACCAAAAGATCTTTAGGTAACGTGATTTTTATACTGTTTGGTCGATGATATTCTGCGAACTATTAAATATTTTAAACAAATATTAACTTACATGCAAGATTTATTCAATAAAACTAGCCAAGACATATCTGGTAATTTTAGTTTATTTATCACCCAAAAGCTGCTGAACTGCTTTTACTAAATATCACGTAAATGTTACTATATAGATGCATAGTGGTTAAAGTACTAATCTAAATTGTCGGTGCTATAGGTTCGATTCCTACGCAGAACAATACTTTGTGCGATCCGCAAATTGTTACCCTGAGTCTGGGTGTAATTTTTGTCCGTTAATTATATGTTTGTAAAGCCCCCCCGCAATACAAGGATTATTGCTTTAGTACAGGGTGTTGTCTTTAAGAAAAGGTCATTAGGAAGTGGAATGCCCATCTGTAAGATAATTAATTTTCTTTTTATTACAGGCATTAGCTTTTCTGCACAGTCAGGGTGTTATTCACAGAGATATAAAATCGGATTCTATTCTTATGACTGCTGATGGTCGCGTCAAATTATCTGACTTTGGATTCTGCGCTCAAGTTTCGGAGGTAAATATATAAAATAATAGATTATATTGTGTTTTTACATACAATAAGCGTGGCCTTCTCATACAAAATATCAACTATCGGATGTGTCCTTGTTGATGATATTGTGCGATAAGTTAATATTATTTTGATTCTTAGAAGTTCTCTTAATTTTATACATTTTTAATGACTTAACAACAATTACATAACTATTAATTTTTTTTATTTTTGGTAATACGTAAATGTGTAGATGAAACATCGAGGTAATTTGAAGTTAAATAATTTTGATAACTTTTAGGCGTAATTGACCCGTTATTATTACGTTATCATTTATATTTAAAAGTGAGTTTAAAATTTTTTTTTCAAAATGAGCTTTACTTAACGCAAATAAAACTCGCAATGCAATACTATATGTTTAGAGCTGTTTGGGTTTACTCGTACGTAACTTATTGGTTACGGTATCGGCAAGGCAAGGCTAACAAGCGTTTTGTATAACCTATCCAAGATTAAAGACACAGCAATGTAACCATACCTTTTATTATTGTCGATATTACTATGACTGATTGATGATGTTCCAGCTTTGCACTTAACTTATGATGACTTATATTCGCTATGGTGCTTAGGCTAAACATGGAAAACGTTGTAATTTCTTTCTATATGGACAAAATTAATCCTAGAACAAAAAACCGGGACCCCCTAGAACTACAAAATAATTTTACATTTTGTGTCGAAAATCGAAAAAACTTCTTGAGAACAAGAGACTTATTTAATTGCCGAAATTTCCAATAAATCGACTTTTAATGTCATAATTATTTAATTGAAAATTACGATATTTTTTATCAAAGCGTCGTATATATCACCGTAAAAATCCCGTTCCAAATTTATTCTTTGGAAAATAAATTTTT
This sequence comes from Lymantria monacha, assembly GCA_905163515.2. Lineage (NCBI taxonomy): Eukaryota > Metazoa > Arthropoda > Insecta > Lepidoptera > Erebidae > Lymantria > Lymantria monacha. The sequence goes on along the minus strand of LR991094.1, from coordinate 15,897,057 downwards.
GTTTGTTAAATATCGGTTACCACTAGAAAACCTTTACGTGGCTGTGTAACTAACTCGTGATCGGATGCCGCTTGTGGCATCTGGACTCTTCAATATTTTTTCTTGTCTTCTTTGTGCCTGAATTATATTTTGAGAAAAAAAGCGTCCTAGTTCGAATGGCGTCACACTGGAGCTAATATTTTCTAAATTTGTTATATATCTACATACAATCTGAGTTAAAAGAAGTATAGTCATAAATGACGATCCTGCTAAGACTCTTGTCGGATTTTCTGAGCTTGTTCTTGTTCCGATCGGGTGGTAGATTATTAGATTAATTTCAAAAAGTCCGTGCGTCAGTACTCCCGTGACTATGAACCCTGTAAATTGTTCAAAACGTCAGGTAATTAAAACTTAAATACAAACGCGTAAAAATAGTTATATTTCAAATGCGTCTTACTCACGTAAACATCAGAAATCATGATCATTTCAAAAATGTTAAAATGGCCATATGTAAGTGTCCTTATATGCATAATAAATGACTTGTTTTGATTTGATGTGTATCCTTTGTAGGAACTACCTAAACGAAAATCTTTGGTGGGGACGCCATATTGGATGTCACCTGAGGTGATATCAAGATTACCTTATGGCCCGGAAGTGGATGTGTGGTCACTCGGTATTATGCTTGTTGAAATGGTCGACGGAGAGCCTCCTTTCTTCAATGAACCACCATTACAGGTAACAAATAACAACCACTTTTATTATAATTTTTTATCATTATTATTTCATCGTTAAAGGAGTAAAGAGAAAAGCACAGCTAAAAAGAGGAAATGATTTACGTCTAATTGACGATTTTCTTTGAACAATGACACCACACCACGCAGAAGTCTTTTATATATTGAGGACTTAAGGTATAAAAATTACATCTAAACTCGGAACAGTATACGAAGAATTCTTCTTGTGAACAGACATTATTTGGCAAGGACATCGACTTTCCTTCGCTTAAAATATTATTACCTTGCCCCATAGTCGTTGTTCTAAATAAACATACACGCTCTACATTACGATATCTACGTTGAATATTATTATAGTCTTTGCTATGACAACATTTTTACAAATTCTTTTTATGCATTTAACTTAAGAAAGTGTTGTATTATCACGAACGAATTGGCGTATTATATTATCATTCTCCTACTCTTATCCCAATTACTTGGGGTCGACACAATATGTACTCCTATTCCATAATTGGCGTATTATATACAATAGGATAATAGCGAATCGATGCCTTGTAATAATAAATACTAGATTTAATAGGAGGAACCTGATTTTATATGCCAGTATCTTTACTGGCATATAAAATGTCCACGAGGACAACATTATGATAATACGCTCACAACTAAAATACATAATTAATGAAAATGTCAGAAAGAATAGCGTGCCACGTAGTTTCTACTCAGATATCATGACGTGGTTTATATTACATGTTTATGTGATCATAGTGATTAAAAGCCCCATAAGTATATATTTTCTATCAGCCTATTACTTTAGAAAATAAGTCCGAGGGGAAATAATGCCATAACCGCCACGCATGACAAGCGGCTGAGCGATCGCAGTGGATGGTATAAATGTCCCAGGATACTGATTGCTGCTGGCCAGTCTCGGTGGTCCGGTTTTTACTACTCTGGCTTGCATATTAAGGAATGTTAACTCATTGTATTCTTAACGTTTTACCACGCGTGGAACGGCTGTAACTCAAGTTTACATATAAACATCAGATAATGAAGCAGCTCCGTGTGTTGACGGAGTAAGAATACAATTCACGATCACATTTTTCGCCCGCTGGGTATCTTTGGAAATTAGATAAACATATAACATCTGCAAAAAAGAAATAAAAAAAAAACTAAATAAACCCGTCTGATTAAAGTGGTGGTAGGTTAATTTCCCGCTTATTGTGGAAGAAGCTCGAGATCAGATGATTGATAATCAGAAATTGTTCATGATTTTATTTGCAGGCGATGCGTCGTATCCGCGATATGCCCCCACCCAGGCCTAGGGGCGCCGCCCGCTGTCCGCCGGATTTGCTCGCGTTTGTTGAGTGTGCTCTTGTAAGGGATCCTGCTCAGCGGCAGCCCGCATCTCGATTGCTGCAACACGCCTTCCTGCGACGTGCAGGGCCGCCCGCGTTGCTCGTGCCGCTCATGCCTGCAGCGCATGCGCACACTGATATGCCCACCAGTCAGTATTACTACAATTTACATTTCATTTTAAGTACTGCACTATACAAAATAAATAAGTCCCGTGCGAACTTATAAGAAGTGTCGAATTACGGGAACTCGTGAGTAATAAAATACATAGCACAAATCCCGTTAACCATAATTTCGCGAGTAGTTTTCGCGATATTTAAACACTATCTCCAATAATATGAGCATAAAATATTTATATTTAGTATTATTAATGAGCATAAAATATTGTACCTAATGCTAACTGTGCCAGTAGCTCCGTTAAGATGGATTACTTGCAAATTTAATGCTATTTTTTTTTATTAGAGCATCCACATTGTTCCGTCACAAGCAGTAATATGAACATTAATAATGTTTATAAATATTTTTCTTTTACTTTCTTTCGGGAGACTTGTCTCATATGTCGGACGGTGGAAATTAATTGTAGAATCTGATGGATGAATGGATAGAAAAAAAAGTGGTTAAATTAACGTTCACAACAGCCTTATTTATTTACACCTTAAGACTATTGAAACTATAGTTGTAATATTGTCTTAACACTGCTTATTTTCTACGAATACAAGGTCTATTATATTAAACACGCGCAAACGTATGCGCTGAAATTAATTAGTGCTTTGGTTTGTGAATTAGAGTGATTTAACGTCTCATAATCGTTGCATTGTGACCAAGGGCACTTGAACTAAGTAGAAGATGGCTAGTAGACTATTTACCATATGTGAAACCGCGGTTGTCCATATGGTGACGAAGCAAGAGCACATTTCTCCACCTATCTTGTCCGTTAAGTATCGTAAAAAATGACTGAGGGATATCTTGCCTAGATATCATGCAGCATGCTATAACAGCTATAAACTAGCTTGCCATATTAGATGTCCCTCCAATTTTGGAGGGGCTTGATCCCAGAAGTGGTATGTAAATGAGTCGAGATGTGAAACCACGATACAGTTAGTCTATGATAATTATTACATACATACATAACATCACGCCATATCCCTTGCAGGGTAGGCAGAGAGTACAGAGTGCAAGAGAACTCTATCCTTGCATACTTCAGTCGCTTCCTCATAATTCTATTCATACACGCTCGCTGGTTTCGGTGACTCTTGACTCCACCTTCCTTCAGTGCATGACCAATCTGGTCTAGGTAGGTTAGTCTCGGTCTCCCCCGGTACCTACATCCTTGATAATTATTAAGCATATAGTATACTAAAAATAGACCATATATCAGGAATTGAAAAAAATACATTGAGTTATATTTATTACAGATCAACCAATGCCGCCTGGACCACCCCGATCTGGATGACATTAACTCGTTAAATATTAATAAGCGATTATTTATGAAGATATATATATATTATTAGTTACTAATGAATAGCTGGAAAATGAACATGACATACCAAAGTTGTTTGAAGGCAACTTAATATTTACTGTGAAGCAGTGAATAAATTATTCATTAGCCATCACTGTCCTAGTGAAATCATTCCATATTTATATCACATTCCTTCTTCGATGATATCTTTATATTTACGAAATAAATTTAAGTATATTTTTGCTGTCAAACGTTTTCAAGTAATATGAAATATTTATGTACTGAAGAATTTATATATCATTTCTAAATTAAATGCCCCGTCCAAATAGTCAATTTTATATATTACATATATACTTCTATTATTAAAATTTATGTGTATTTATAAAAGGGTCATATATACGTCGACGTTGTCTTATAACATATTATTAAAGGTTAGTGTTCGTCTATAAAAAATTGAATAATTGTGTAAAAAGTATTTCGTCTAAATATAATTATTAACAAAGTGCCAGAAAAATGATAAAATCGATTTGTAATCAGTATTATGGATGCCTTGTACTTATTAAACATTATACATTTAGGTTAAGATTCGAGTGAATCGGTAATTTATTAATCGGCAGCTATAATTAATTTTGCTCATTGTGAGTATATTTTCACAAAATGTTTTGGTCACACTTTCCTAATAACTTTTAACAATAATTTTCTTATTATGACTATATTACATTTAATGTTAAATATTTTTCTAAATTAGTTTTAATATTTGATCTATACTGTGGTTTCGAGTGCACGAAACAGCCTATCTTTTCATTCCTTTATTGTTATATGATTAGCCTAGTGGTATGATTGCAAATTGCCAAGTTAGAATCAACAATACTATGAACACGCCATGCACTTCTGATTTATCGTACTTAAAATAAGTAGAATTGCATTTTAGACACAATTTCTGACGTCTGATTGCCAATTGGCTGTCCTAAATCAGCAAACCAAAATGACATTATGCCTTTATCGCCATGTAATCATCGTTATTACAATATTAATATGAATCAAAGATATTTTTAAATAAATACGTAATGAGCAAAATAAACCTATCTTGTCATAAATGACAAATAGTATACTTGGGGCCATATACTCCATCATGATTTTATCAAATGTAATTTTACCCAATTTGACTGTGAGAATAAAATGTTCTGGAGTAGAGCAGCAAAAAATGGATATATATACTCATTGCAAAAATGTACCTAATATATTTTAGGCTAAACGACAATATGCAGCTAGATAAGAAAATCATAATTAGATTTGTAATTTTAGATATTGACAAAGCCTTATTAGGATTCGTAGTGCCTTATTAAAAGCCTCTCTTGTTGTATATTAGTTATTGCACTTAATATTATTTTTGTTATAATAATTGCATTGTTATAATAAGCACATCACAACGATATTCATACTTAAATCTCAACTGGAGCTGAAATTATTTTAATTTATTGTTCACATCATTTTTTTTATTAAGGTAATATGCCAAATATATTGTATTATTTCATTTTTTTTTGTAATTGTAAAATCACATTGTTAACAACTGTTACGCAATATAGATATTGAAAATCAGACCATTGTTTTATTTATTTTTTCAAATTAATTGGTACCCGTAACTTCGTTAGCGTGAACATTGAATTGAAGATGTTTTAAACAAACATTCATACATACATACCATCACGCCATGTCCCTTGCAGGGTAGGCAGAGAGAACAGAGTGCCAGAGAACTCTATCCTTGCATACTTCACTCGCTTTTTCAACATTCATAATTCTCTTCATACACGGTCGCCGGTTTCGGAGACGCTTGACTCCACCTTCCTTCAGTACATAACCGATCTGGTCTAGGTAGGTTAGTCTCGGTCTCCCCCGGTACCTACATCCTTCCACTTTCGCATTGTATATCTTCTTAACCAGACGTTCGTTCGGCATTCTTTCCATATGTCCGAACCATCGGAGCATTACCTTTCGCATCTTTACACCAATACTCTCTTTCATACCAACTCGCTCTCTTACGTCGTCGTTGCGAATGCGGTCGGTCAGCCTAACTCCACAGATTTTCCGTAGAGATCGCATTTCGACCGCATTAATTTTTCTTTCATGCTCTTTTGTGCATACCCAGCTCTCGCTTCCATATAGTAATGTTGGGACAAGCACTGCGTTATGTATTGCTACATGTGTGTTCTGGCTGAGGTGGTGGCTACCGAGAAGTTGTCCCAACGCTCTTCTATGCTTCTTTGAACTTTCACATACTTCTTTCGCTGTATCTACCATACTCTCTTTCAATATTCTCCAGCATTCTTCGATGTCCGATTGCGGCTGGCTTGCCATCGTCAGCCGTACTCGGACACCCTCTGCATACTTTTCTCTTACACACTCTTCTTGCAAACTTTCAATCTTTATTCTTTCAAGCCCTCCGAAGTGGACACGCTCTCGCCAGTGCCTCCACTTTCTGAAAAGACCACTAAATCTCGCAATAACGAGATAGTGGTCCGTATCGACTGTGGGGCCCCTGTAGGCTCTTGCGTCCAATATTTTGCCTCGGAGGCGACTGTCAACCAAAATTAAATCCATTATACTTTTCTGTTCATTCCTTCTCCGTGTATACATATGGATGTCCTTATGTTGGAAAAATGTGTTTGACACAATAAGGTTTCTCTCTATGCATAAATCCGTAAGGAGCCTACCTGCGTCGTTCACTCTCTTATCACCAAATGGACCAAGTACGTCCTCATAGTCGCGACGCTTGGTATCCACCCATCCGTTCAAATCTCCGCATACAATCACGCGCTCACTGGTTTCTGTCATATCTAGAACTTCCCTAACATTATCCCAAAACTTCTCCAGGTCTGATGCCACCGAGGATCCTACGGGAGCGTATGTTACAACCATGAATACCTTAGTGACACCTAGTTTTATACGGACCCAAAGAAGTCTGGGATCATACATTCCGTAATCCTTCACACCTGAGGCCAAGCGAGAGGACAACAGCACTCCTACCCCCATGCTGGCTCGCTCTGTGGTACACCAGACCACAGAGCCATCCCGCCACCAGGAAGATCGCAGGCGTCGCTGCCCCTTCGCTTGGTCTCTGTTACACAGAACACGTCTAGCTGTTTGTCCGCCATGATGGTTAGCAACATACCTCAGCATCTGCATCAGCTCGTGCAACATACCTTCCACACAACCTCTTACATTCCACGTGCCCCGGCACTCTGCTCTCCTCGACTCGCCTGACTGGGCAAGGCGTGATGGGTGGCGGCCCCCATCGCCGCATCTGCCGATTTTCGTACCGACGGGGGCGGGCCGGTACGCGTCGCCTCCGGGGACGCCCTAACCCGCACTGCGGTACACATTTGAGCCGGATTGAAGTCTAACTAGACTGGCAAGGGACGCGATGTGCACGCGCCGGACTATGCCCTCCTAATTTTTTACCTATCCCATTTTTTACCTATCAATACACCTACATTTTTTACCATAAGAATACTTAGATATGTAATTTGACTTAAAAATATGAATTTTAATTATATAAAACAGTAACAACAGTTTTCCATTATTTTTTATTGTTTAATAATTGAGTGGTTTTTTTTCAGACGCCATGGAGGGAAATTCAAAAAGAACTATTAAAAAATATAATGAAGCAACGTTAAAATCTGCCATTGAAAGTGTTTCAAATTCAAACATGAGTCTGTACAGGGCATCGAAAGAATATAACATACTCGTACCGTGGAGCACTTTAAAGGCCAATATTGAATGGAGCAAAGAGGAACGCAAGCATGGCAAAACACAAATTCAGATGCTTAAAGTGGGTAGACCATTGCTTTATCTAAGCTTAGAGCAAGGTTTATTGACTTATATAATACAAATGCAATTCTAGGATTTTCGCCCAAATCATAATCAAATTAGACAAATGGCTTTTTCACTGGCTGAAACGGCCGATTTTAAGCATAATTTCATCTCCAGCAAAAATGTGCTGGTTGGGATTGGTGGTAGTGTATGCGTGTAATATTATAATTACACGCTTAACTTCTAGAATAGTTACATGACTGTTCTCTACGATCTGCAACGCACAAGTGCCCCGCGACATTTTTTTTTGTGTCTGTCTTTTAGCTGTTAGCCGCAGATGGCTGTCACAGCTTAACCCGGGCTATGGGTGAGCGCTGAGGGCTCTCAACCCGGTAAAAAATTTAAGCAACATCGCCAGAGGGCTCTCCCTGTGGAGAACGGGGCGTCGCTGACAGCAAAGTGGGTGTGCCCACGTTTGAATTAGTGACTTTTTCGCGTCGCGTCTTCCGACTCCGGCGGCGGAGGCGGGAGCACGGATTTTTGTGTTATGGCCGAGCGGGCCGCCCCGCGACAAGTCTCTACCGAGCTCTTATACCCACATATTATTCGATCTACTCGCATTTACGAATTATATTAATTATGCATACACTACCGGTAGGCTTCAAAAATCGCTATAGCCTAAGTTTAAGAACCGCCGAAAATCTTTCGTCTGGTCGTGATATTTGTTCTAATTCTTCATTAAATACTGATTTTTATGAAAAATTAGAAACTACGTTAGTTTTGCATAGCTTGGTGGATTTCCCAGAAATAATTTGGAATAGTGACCAAACGGGTCTCATATACGTAAATAAAACTACTAAAATTGTCACAAAATGGAATGGAAAAATATGTTTATAATAGAACATATATTATGCTGAAAAAGGCATTTTAACCGCCGTGCTGGCTTGTATTAATGCTGCTGGGCCATTTCTACCGCCTTTAGTGATATTTAAAGGGGTAAGAAATATCCATCTAACAGTTCAGGGAACTGTTAAATGGATCTCTGCCAAAAAGCCTAATTAGATCACCAAAAGGCTGGATAAATGCAGACTTATTCTATGAATGGTTGAACGTTTTAATCGAAGCATTCCTCCCGCAAGACCCGTGTTTTTAATAATGGACTCACATGCAAGTCATATAGGCCCAAACGTGATCGATTATGCTAAATCCCACCAAATAATTTACTATGCCTGCTCATACAAGTTACATTTTACAAGCACTAGATGTAGATGTGTTTTGGCCATTTAAAGCAGCATGGCGAGCAGAGTTGCAATGTTTTAAAGTAAAGCATCCTACCGCCATACCAACAAGAGTTGATTTTCACAAATTTCTAACGCTGGTCTATGAAAAATGTTTTACACCAAGTAATATACGAGCAGAGTTTAGAAGGGCTAGAATATATCCAATAAATAAAAATGCCATATGCTTAGATGCCATTATGCCTTCCAAGTTATCAGATCTAGCTTTGAATGCAGAACAGCTGTCAATGGAGGAAATAAATGTCGATGTTGACTATGATGTCGAAATACCACACTATGGAATTGATAAAAAGGCTAATGATCCTCTTTGTGAGAAAGACACCAACGCTAGCAAATCTTCTATCTCAAGTTTTACATCAGTTGATGTTCATACAGAGAATGAGATACCTATTGAAATATTAAAAATGCAAGGCGAGATAAAAAAGGGTTCTAATTTAACTATCGAAGACGTACAAAGGTCCTTGTCGGAAAATAAATACAGGATATATTGACATCGCCGAAATGGACTCCTGCTACCAAAAAACGACAAAGGAGAACTATTCCCAAGGCTCAGTGCTTAACTCCTATTGCCACAACTTCTACGTTAAATATATCATTAGGACATATTAAAAAGGAAGTGACAAAAAAGTTCAAATTACATTAAGTTAATTAATCCAAAGTTAAGTTTTTAAGTGCTTCTACGACACCAAGTCTGATTAAGGTTTCTACTTCAAAAAATAAAAGAAAATAAAGTGTAACCTATCTTTTTTTTTAATATTCTCCTTTGTCACATAATTAGATGCATTCACACTATATGTGTATAATTGTACATATATATTTTATTTTTTAATTAAGAAATCTGCAATTTTTGTCTGCTTTTGTTTTTTCATTTCATTGTTATAACAATCTCTAATACTATTGTGTATAGAAGACATCGCCATGATGACATTACTGTCATTTCCAATATTGCTATGAACAAATCGTGACAATAATTCTGCAGCCTTTAATGCCTCTTTTGCTGTAGGTAATGGTTCTTCTTCGACTTCCTCTTCTCCATCAGTTTCGAGTTCTTCCTTAACATTAAGGTTCTGTACGATATTATCATCGGTGGATTCTTCGGATGTAAGGAGAGCGCTATCGACGTCCACATAATCTTCCCACAATTCCGATGCTGCTAAAGATTTTGAATTTAGGTTTCGTGAACACATAGACCAAGGGACGTCATCTTCTTCAACAAATTCATGTTCTGCTATTTGAACAGGTAAAGGATCGTGATTTTCAATTAATCCTGCACGTTTGAAACAGTTGTAAATGGTAGTTTGTGACATTTTATTCCAGGCATTATTAACCATCAGAATTGCATCTAGCACCGTTATATCCGTAGAAGAGTTGTTTTCATTAGAATCAAGATAATGACTCATTTTGAGAACAAGATTCTTTCTAAAATTAGTTACGAGTGATCGTATTATTCCCTGATCCATTGGCTGTAATACTGATGTTGTATTCGGCGGAAGGAAAACAAGTGTTATAGACTTTAAATCAGTAACTTTTGGATGCACTGGGCAATTATTAACAAGCAATAAAATCTTTTTTTGCTTCCTCACCAAATCACGATCCCAATCTCGAAGCCAATTTTCAAAAAGATCTGACGTCATCCAAGCTCTACAATTGTTAGCATAATCGACAGGTAACGATTTGACACTGCTAAAACAACTTGGTTTTTGAGACTTTCCAATAACAAGCAATTTCTTTTTCTCTGTGCCACTCATATTTGCAGCTAACATGACAGTTATTCTATCTTTCAAAAAATTGCCCCTACTACAAGTCTCTCCTTTAAATTTTAAAGATTTGTCCGGCATTAATTTGTAAAACAGTGCAGTTTCATCAGCATTAAATATTTCATCATTAGAAAATTGTCTTCGTAGATTCGGCCACACAGACGTCAACCATTTTGTTGTTGAATTTTGATCAATAGACGAAGATTCACCGACAATTTTTCCCGCCACAATGTTGTGTCGAACTTTAAAACGACTAATCCAGCTTGCAGAACAATTGAAGTCGAGAATACCAAAACGCGCGGCAAAATCATTTGCCTTTTCCTGTAGCATAGAGCCGCTGACAGGTATTCGTTTGTTTCTCATGATTTTAAACCACTTAATTAATGCCTGATCAATATTATCTTGTCGCGATTTTCGAAGCCTCTTCGGTTTCAAAACATTTGAATTGAACGATTGCTTAATCCGGTTCTTGTTTTTGAAAATCGTTGAGATTGTCGAATGACCCACGCCAAATTCCTTCGCGAGAGAAGAGTTTGATTCTCCATTTTCTAATCTACTTATTATTTCACCTTTCTTCTCAATCGTAAATGCTTTACGGCGTTGACGTGACATTTTTTCACAGGATGTTACTAAAAATAATGCGTAACCTTCAAGTGTCCATTACACATTGTGATTCAAAACAAAAACGAGCCACGTGCCGAACTTCATCGGAAATCAACGAACTTTGCCAAAGGTGTAAACGATCATGTCAGTTATTATAACCCACAGAAATATTAATTAGTTAAGATGGGCCATGAGCGTTTTTTTTTCTAAAACCAGTATCGCCGTATTTCTCCCTCCGTTTAATATTAACATGTACACAAGGCCTATGCTTATAACTATTTCGCACACAAACATACCACATACACATAAAGCTTGGAACTGCAATTCATTCACACACTAGCACAAACTTCTGTAGACAACGTATACTATTCAGTTCATGTTTTCTTAAGGGTATTGTGCCGATGTCGATAATTCTGTCAATGACAAATAATGACTAGAGAAACGTGTGCATATAGATAAAACAATTTTGAGCGCTTGATGGTGGTAAGGCTTGATGTGGGCCTCGTTTTCCCGCTGAAACAAAAAAAACAAAACACATGTAACATATACATAAACTAAATATTTGGTAATATTACTTAGCGATGTTACTGTTGGGTAGCGTAGAACACTGATAACTTTACCACTAATTGTATGTTTATATTTTAGAACGTCACAGTCTAATGGAGTTTTGACAAATAAGGATTCTTAAAATTTGTGGAGAGGAATACGTTAAAAGCGAAGAAAAGTTAATAAGAACAGATTTTTTTAAACTGATAACACTTTTATACAAATTGATAGCTGCTTGGTTATTGGTGCAACTAAAAATATGTGATCTAAGTTGCCTTCGACAATACCACATATAAGGAATCCCGGACACGAATTTTGTGCAAAAACACAGGAAAACAACAGTGGCCAATTCGCATACGGCAAATTGACGATATTGGGCTTCCGGTAGATTTTTTTGAAAGAGGTTAACCAGGATTTTGTTTGCTATATCATACTTAATTGCTAAAGTTTTTGGGATAGGGTAACAGTTGTTGCCCACTATTCTGGATATGAAACGGAATGCTAAATATTGTCTTCTCAAAGCCAAAGGTGGATCATTGCAATCTTGAGTCTTTCCAGTTAATCAATATAATCAATAAATAATTAATGCATTGCAAAGGACTTCATACATCGAGAGATGATACGAAGGCACTTGGCTAGTAGCTTATCCGGTCGCGCAAAGGCTCCTTTGTTACAAGGGATTAGGCAGGAAAGACCCATAATCAATTTTGCTCCGAATCAATGCATTATACACAAGTTTCAAGATGTAATGATAAGCACGCTACCATGCCCCAGCAATAATTTTTAAAATTTTAATAGTTGCTTCACATTTTTGTACTAAGTAATTTAGGTGCGGCACACTTGTTAATTTCGTGTCTAAAAACATTCCCAGGAACTTTAGTAGGTACAATAGGAATTCCCTGTCCTTGAATATAAATGATGAGTTGAGGGATTGCTCTTTGACGACTAAAGACCACGAATGAGCTTTTTGGGACCGAAAGACATAATTCGTGGGCCATCAACTATTTGTTCAGGGAGTCTAGTGAAACGCTGAGAGATGAAGCAGCATGACCGATAGAGGCATTTCCAACAGATAGAGCCAAGTCATCTGCATACTGCAAAATGTGGCAGCCCTGTCATATTGAGGTACGAGCCAAAATCTGAAGTATACAGATTACATAGTCATCACAGTCCATAAATGTCCTACTGTTGGGCTCGGGCCTCCTCCGTAATGGGAGGGAAATTAACCTACTATACCGCGCTGGTCAGACGTGTTGGTCATATTGAGGTACGAGCCAAAATCTGAAGTATACAGATTACATAGTCATCACAGTCCATAAATGTCCTACTGTTGGGCTCGGGCCTCCTCCGTAATGGGAGGGAAATTAACCTACTATACCGCGCTGGTCAGACGTGTTGGTATAGGGGTTTGTTTCGAGTTTTCCTTTTCTCGCATAGATGTTATATGCGTTTTATATCCCTTAGTCGTCTCGTACGATCACCCACGGGTAAGATATGGGATGGTGAACAGTATTCTTACTCCGTCACCTCACGGAAGTGATTACATAGTATAGGGCTTTAAACTGATCCCCGCGGGAGGCCATTCCAAGAAAACTATCACTCTAAGGAAACACCATTCATTTGTTTATACGGCTATAATATTGAATATAATTATTTATTCTATACTACTATATATTTGAATAAAATTATTTATTATAAACTGCTATATATTTAAATGTAATTATTTATTATATATTTATGATATAAATATACAAACACCCACACGCACACAAAGACACATGCACACACACACACACACACACACGCACGCACGCACACACATACACCCTAGTGTTAACATTATTACTTAATATATACTAGGGGGCCTGGAGTACTAAAATACAGAATCAGGCTTAGTTTAGACTCCAGATCTCCCACAGATGGCATGATCATATTAATTTCATTGTATTAATTGTTAACAAACTTAGTTGTTAAATGTTATTTGTGGAGATGAATAAAAAGTTATTATTATTATTATGTATCTCCTTTTAATTCACGGGATCTTCCGTATGGAAGATGCCCGGTCCTTTGGGAGGCTTACATGAGGATATGGATCCAACACGCAGAGGCCTTTGGAGAAATTTAATCTAAATATTGGGATGGGACACCTACCGATGACATTCCACGTCTGCACATAACATTCGTGGAATGCCAGCAGTAAGTGTAAAACTATTGTGTGATGATGGTATCTAATATCTGAATATGGAAGTGGGTGCTTAGTGGACTGGTTCATCTTAAATCTATGAAATTTTAAACTGTCGTCTGCCTTCAAACCCATATATAGAGATGAACGGTAGCAGACGGTGACTCGCCAACTCACTGAATGGGCCCGATAAACAGTCGCCACAGGCGCACAAGCCATACGGGCAACAGGGGGCAACATTGGTGCAAGTGGCTAGGGGTGTCGAGCGGTGCCGGGCGGGCCACCGAAGTCAAAAATCGAGTACCGGTGGTCCGCTCGCACGGCGAAGAGAGAGGAGTTTTACAGTGGGTCTATGGGGTCACGCGCCGCCTTTCCGTCACCCCGGACCGATTCGGCGGGGCGAGACGCATCCATAGTCCACCAAAAAAAAAAAAAGGGGTGTCGAGCGGTACGGCGCCGGTTTCACCATTGAGTCTGCGATAAACAGAGCCATGGATTCTCCCCAGGGTTATGCCATTGAAAATGACACTTCCACCCCCGAGCATATAGCTCTGGCGAACCCCTCTCTTATTATTATTATTATATTTACTTTTAGGATAAGCGTACGGGAGATTAGCATTTCACATATGCAATAAGTTATCTATGCCGATAGTCTCAGCTGATGCATTTTCTGCATGAGAATAAGAATGACGCTGTCATATGCAGAAGATACATCTAGAAATGCTGCAACAACTGAATCCTTAATAGATAAGGAAGTCCAAATGTCTGATATTAGGATATAGGGATCGCATTATGAAACACGTGACTTGTAAAACTGTATGGCGATACTATTGGATTTTATTAGAGGTGCTCGCAGATTTTAAAAGAAAATCATTAAATAATATGGAACATCTAACGCAATTTGTTAAAAAAATTAACTATAAATATGCTCGGAAATGCCCGAGCAATCTACAATCTTGGAAACGAGAACAGGAGCGCAAAAACGGTAAGTACAATCCTACCTAAAACTTACATATATAGTTCGTTAGAAAGTTGTAGGCAATATGAAGTAATGGGTATATACTTACTAAAGATGAGTAGTCACAAAATTTAGCCGTAGCATATCAAAGATGTGTAAAATACTGATCTAAATTCATCAAATAATAAAGTGCGAATTTTTGGTATTATCTTCAAAATATTATTAAAAATCACGTTTTTCATTGCCAGACACTTAACAGAGTGGCAGCCCCTTGCCAGAGACCTTTAATGTTCACGAAATTATGACTCTACTTACGTTATAGTATAAAAGCTGATTTTTATATAGGGTAATTAGT
This sequence comes from Lymantria monacha, assembly GCA_905163515.2. Classification (NCBI taxonomy): domain Eukaryota; kingdom Metazoa; phylum Arthropoda; class Insecta; order Lepidoptera; family Erebidae; genus Lymantria; species Lymantria monacha. The sequence goes on along the minus strand of LR991094.1, from coordinate 15,882,029 downwards.
AGATGATTTTTTCTCAGTAACCAGAAATTTTTGAGAGTTTCAACCCCTTGCCTACCTTTAGCACCGTTTACCTGCCAAAGCCACGATAATCCAAACTTCATAATGGTCCATTGTTCTTACCTGTGTTGGGAGCATGTGATGACAAACATTGAACTTTTATAAAATAACGAAGGTGTGGGGTTCATGGGCTCTTGCTCTATAGTATTTCCAATGGACTCAAGAAAATATGCAATTTATTATTAATGAATATTAATATTTATAATAATAATATAACTGGCTGCATAGATAGCCTATAACGCTGTGCTTGTCCCAACATTACTATTTGGAAGCGCGAGTTGGGTATGCAGAAAAGAGCATGAAAGCAAAATTAATGCGGTCGAAATGCGATCTCTACGGAAAATCTGTGGAGTTAGGCTGACCGATCGCATTTGCAACGACGACGTAAGAGAGCGAGTAGGTATGAAAGAGAGTATTGTTGTAAAGATGCGAAAGGGAATGCTCCGATGGTTCGGACATGTGGAAAGAATGCCGAACGAACGTTTGGTTAAGAAGATATACAATGCGAAAGTGGAAGGATGTAGGTACCGGGGGAGACCGAGACTCACCTACCTAGACCAGATTGGTCACGTGCTGAAAGAAGGTGGAGTCAAGAGTCTCCGACACCGGCGAGAGTGTATGAAGAGAATTATGAATGTTGAAGAAGCGAGTGAAATATGCAAGGATAGCGTTCTCTGGCACTCTGTTCTCTCTGCCTACCCTGCAAGGGATATGGTGTGATGATATGTATGTATGTATAGATAGCCTAGTACCTATGTCACGGTTCCAAGTATCACGTGTTTGATTCCCAGACAGGATAATACTCCACAAAGTGTTCTCAGTTTTTTTGGCAGGTTATGGTCTGCACATACCCCGCCCATGGCGTCCGAGGTGACGGAAGGGTGGCGTGTGGCCGCATATCCCATCGTGCTCCCTCCCCATCAACACTGGACCAGGACTCCCCATCGCCGGGAAGTCGCGGCAACAAATAACTGTGTTGTGTTACAGGAGCGTCGCCCTCACGCGGTCGGCCTCTCACTACGGGTGATCGACTGATCGCGAAAAAAGATCATGTCATTAATGGACGTCCCCTATTATAATTTCTCTCGGCCTCTTCTCTCCTTGACTGCTCTAGTGCATTTAGTGTCCCACCATGGTGTAGGTGGGATTTTACACCGGGCACTGTTATGATGATGAGAGGGGGAGAACATTCTCCAAATATGTCCTTCCAGAAAAAAAATATAATAATTGGATAGTGGTTGCTACCATATGTTATGTGAAGCGCATGACCAAGATGCAGAGACAGCAATGTCTGGGGAACAAAAAGTAAGATCTAAACAGCTACTTTGTTGCCCTGGAAGGATCCTTCTTGTAGAGCAGCTATTATTTAATACACATAGATTGAGGTCATATAGTATTTCCACTAGGCCTTCCTCAAAAGCTTCACATCATGCTGAACCCAATCTAAAATGCTGGTTAGTAAAGTCACCTATAACCAGAATTGGACCACTCATTGCTTGGAAAATACTCCTAAGAACTGGAAGACAACTTTGTTGTGGGTGAGCGATATACAGGGTGCCGATTTTATTACTAGAATAACTTAAACTAGGTGTAGGAATGACGTCATAAAAAACATTAAATTTAGTCGCAGACTCCTACCTCTGCCCAATCCCAAGATAAAGTAATTTGTTTCTTATCAAAACAATAGGTTTGTCAGCGTACATTGACCTGTAGGTACATTTGAGAGCAGGACTATTTGCCTACTAGTTCAATGTCACAGGCATAAGTATATGCCTACATCGAATTTTTATAGTACAAGTGTATTGACCGCTTTTAATCAAAAGTTAGGTACTATTTTTTTTTACTGATTTGGATAGTGTATCATGGTCTGATACACCTTCAAGGATTCTACTCATTCTACTAAGTAAATCGGCAACCTGTATATAGACACCACTGTTGTGCCTGCAATTAGAATAGCTACTATATTCATACCTTCAGTGGATGGAGTGATAGAAATGGGTAGAAGAGCTCAGCATATGACAACACCTTCTCAGCTATCATAGACATAATAGCCCTCTGCCTGCCAAACTCTGGGCATGATTTTCTATTAGCAAAATAATTACTAGACCACAGAATACAGAAAGCATCTTTTTCCTCTACGTCACATCCATTGCCTTGATGATCATGTCCACATTTAATACAATGTGGCTTAGATCTGCACATAGAGTCAACATGGCCAAATCTACAGCATTCATAGCATTGGGTGGTAGAATAAATATATTGTTCAACTGGTAAGGAAGTATAATAGCAAAAGATCCTTTATCAAAGGTAATGAAGCATGTCGCAGTGGGCTTCCACTCTGGTACCCCATCTTTGGGCTTTTTGTATTTATCCGTCTGACTTTTAAAATTTTACCATAGCCTATAGGGACTGTAATATAAATCATAGCATCTTCTTCAGATATGTCTATGGGTACACCAGAAACAAGTCCTATTACATTAAAGGATGGTATAGAGACTTAAGTATTTGTGATTGTTGAGTAAGGAGTTACTAAGAAATGAGATGACATCTTGGGAGGAATTAAATTCAACAGAAAGCCTGTTTCAACCAACTTTTTACTTTATCCAGTACATTATTTTAAACATTATTTTTTAGGAGCAAAAGACCTAATGTAACTATGGATGTGAGACTGTGCCATAATTTTGATTGGATTTTAAACGTGTTACATGTACAATGGTGATTTGTCATTAGTTGTATATCTTTCTCCAGATACCTGTTTTTTGGATTGTTTTGAGGGACGGGAATGGATGGTTAATTTCTTATTTGCCGGGCGTTTACGAGAGGTTTCCTGCATCCTATCAGAATCTGCCATAGAGCAAACTACTTCGACGAATTGTGTTAGAGGATTTGGTTGGTGATGAAGACTGAAGTTAGGTCATAGATAATATGCTATAAATTAGAAAAGTTAGGCAGAGTAGAGAGGTAGGAAGTATAGAGGAGGATTGAGGAGGTATTGTTTTATCAGTCATTATAAACAAACAGTGTCAAAACACAAAACAAACCTTTCACCGCGTTACTATGACGATACACAAACACACAACACTAAACAGTAAACATGTCACAACTGCCAGACATTTTTTTTTGGTTCCGTTCGTCCATTCGGTTAGGCAAAGGAATCTAAGCTCAAACAGCCAAGTCTTATTTATTTTTTTCATATATTATCATTTCTTCATATTGTGTAGCCTTAATAATGACTATTAGTCTGTCAATAAGTCAAGTTGTTACCATTAATTGGGCGTTTAGGTTATCAACCTAATCAATCAAATTTTGTGGAAATTTTGGCAAAATATAAAAGTAGGTACACGTAAACCACTATTATACCATATTCACTACTCTTCAGCACTTTAACTGTACCAAATTCCATAAAATACCAGCAAAATTATTCAATATAACACTACAAAACACTAAAGAAATGAATATAATACAAGAGCGTGACATAATATTTTCACATTCGCGCCAAAACCTCACTGCCTCAGATGGTACAAATACCGAAAATAATTCTCGACTAGGGATGATCTCATTAATAGTGAATAAACGTTGTATATTTAAATATGTTGTATGTTTAAATAATCGACGTTTTGTCTTCGATACATCGACACATCGGTGTTAAGAGAATAAAATATCGAAACAACGTAAATATAGTATCTATAGTCTATCTAATCTAAGAATTGCACTTTGACAGCTATCAGAGTAAGTTGTCTAGGTATGTGAACCAAATAATCGCTATCGAAAATATCCGATTTTGATGAGAAATCGATATCAATTCTTTGTAATTAATAATCGGTTTATTTTTTATTTTTCAAAAAGGAGATGAAATATTAAGTGCTAAATTAACACTAAACAAATTTAATTATTTCATCATAAAATCTATTCATCATATTTAGTAGGATTAGGTTAAGTAAAAACAAAAACTGGATTTGAAAATAGCTATTTGTTCAGAATCATTAGTATTATTTGAATTATCACCGTCGCGAAAATTAATAATTATAAGGATATAAATCAATAAAATTGTCGAAACGTACATCTCTGTCAAAATCTATATTCGACTAAATATATTAATCTAATATTTTTACCGATTATTTCGATATTCGTGAATTGGAAGTTGTCAAGCACTACTGTTTAGAATGTTATGACGTGATATTGTAAGATCGTCCATAATAATTACTATTTACAATGTTATTTTAATTTTAAATTCGTTTTACGAGTTTCAACATTACATTATTGTACAAGAAACTCACCCGCAACGTTAATTATGTAAATAACTTAATATTTCTATAAAATTTCAGATTTATTGTTTGCAATCATGTGTATACGTTTGACCAAGGTTATTGTGTATTAAAAAATGCGAAACGTCAAAATGGACTTCTTAGATTAGATGAACTATAAGTCCAAGGTATTCATGGTTGTAGCCAGGGCCCGATTTAGCCATTTAGCCGCTCCGGGCAAAGATAGTTTTCGCCGCCCTTTACATTAGTCCGGTCAAATTAGACCAAAAAATAAGAGTAAAGCTACATAAATTCCCAACAAGCTAAAAATCAGCAACATTGTTTAAAATATTATTAAAAATAAAATTTGAAAGCCATCTTTCCCTTTTATGGAAAAAATTCAAGGTCAAAGGTCAAGCCCCCATCTTTCTGAAAAAATATTCAAGGTCAAAGGTCAAAAATATTAGACTTTCGCGATTTTCAGCAAAACGGTAAGTTTTATCATAAAATACTTCAGATAAAAATTGTAGATCATAAAATTATCTACAAAAATGTATTAATACTTTTTTCTACGAGCCACCATTTTTGAGATATAACGATTCAAAAAGTTGTAATCGTCATAATATGCATGAGTACGCCACGTATATACATCTCTACAGTTGTAATACTTGTAATACATATATGTTAAAATATGTTTCTATCGATCATTGTAACTTGCACCTATAATATAAAATATAGGTACATAAGTTATACCGCTAACAGCTTAGAGCATTTTAGATACAATTTGACTATGAAGTTACCGCTGTTGCCTATTCATGATAATCCTAATGAATTATATACATCCCTATTCCGCGTAATTGATACTGAATTTAATACAATATTTAAACCCAAAACTTTAAAAGTTGGAGTACCTGCTGGTTTTAGTGAATGGGCTACATGTGGTATCTTCAAGAGTAGAAAAAGGTTATATGAACTCTATAATGAAAAATCTTATAACCTTAACCCAGTATTTTTAGACTATGTCAAAAATTATTCTAAAATATTTAAACGTGTCTGTTCCTGTGCTAAATCTATTTATCTGAGAAGCAAAATTACACAATCTAGTGATATTATTAAAATGACATGGAAAGTGATAAATAGTGAAACCGGTAGGAACATTGTACGGCAAAGGGATTTCAACTTAAAGATAGGTGATAAAAATGTGAAAGCGGATAAAGAAGTGGCGACAGTATTTGAAAACTATTTTACAAATGTGCCTGTACTAACAACAAAATATTTAGCGTCGTCTCCTATTTTAGCTGAATCGCTCCTTAAACAATGTATTGTGAAATGTAACACTTCCTTTAAATTTTCAGATGTCAGTGTGAATGACATCTTAAAGTCTTTTAAAACCCTTAATATTAAAAAAACAGCAGATCTGTGGGGCTTATCTGTAAAGACTGTAAATTTTATAGTATCTATTTTTGCTCCCCACCTGGCATTTGTGTTTAATGGTTGTGTTGTTCGAGGTGTATTTCCTGAACTCATGAAAATTAGTAGAGTAATTCCTTTGCACAAATCTGGTAGTATGTCAGATGTTAACAATTTTCGCCCTATTTCCATACTACCAACACTTAGTAAAGTATTTGAGAAAATTTTACTCAATCAGATGTTAAGTCATTTTAATAAACATAGTATTTTTCATAAAAATCAATTTGGTTTCACAAAGAATTGCTCTACTACTGATGCGGGTGTAGAATGATTAAAGAATATATTTGCAGCCTGGGAGGAATCGCATGAAGCATTGGGTATATTTTGCGATTTGTCTAAGGCATTTGATTGTGTGCACCACGAAACCCTTATCAAAAAGCTATACCACTATGGGATCAGGAATAACGCTCTTGAGCTTTTAACTTCCTACCTAAACAACAGAATTCAGAGGGTCGATGTTAATGATGCACGATCATCTGGTTCTGTCATCAAAATGGGCGTTCCACAAGGGTCCATTCTGGGGCCATTTTTGTTTCTTGTTTACATGAATGACTTACCCTACTATATAGGAGAAAGTCAAAACATTGTGTTGTTCGCAGATGACACATCTTTGCTATTTAAAATCAAAAGACAAACGCTTAATTATGACGATGTGAACAACGCACTGTCAAACGTTGTTCATTGGTTCAGTACAAATAATCTAGTTCTTAATGAGAAGAAAACAAAATGTATTAAGTTTACCACACCTAATGTGAGACAAGTGGAAACCAATGTTCAAATGAATGGTGTGGCTCTAGACCTTGTGGAATCAACTATATTTTTAGGTATCACTATAAATGCTAGACTCCAATGGGGCCTTCATATTGATAAATGGTCAAACAGACTTAGCTCAGCGGCTTTGCGGTCAAAAAAATTAGAGTATTGACTGATATTGAAACAGCTAGAATAGTTTATTTCGCTTATTTTCATAGTCTTATGTCATACGGCATATTACTGTGGGGATGCTCCGCGGATCTGAGTAGTATCTTTGTTCTCCGAAAAAGGGCTGTCCGCGCAATTTATAATCTAGGCCCAAGAATTTCACTTCGAGAGAAATTCAAAGAAGTAAATATTCTGACTGTTGTATCACAATATATATACGAGAATGTATTGTATGTAAAAAGAAATATCAGTAATTTTGAAAGATATTGTGACATTCATTGTGTTAATACTCGGAATAAGGACAAATTAGTTGTACACACTACTCGTCTGGAAAGAATTAATAGGTCATTTATGGGGCAATGTATACGCTTTTATAATAAATTACCAAGAGATATCCGAGACATGCCTGTGAATAAATTTAAAAGGGCAGTCAAAAACAGACTCTGTAAAAGAGGTTATTATAAAATCGAGGATTATCTAAGCGATACTACAGACTGGCTATGAGCAGCTCCTCATTCAGCAATTACTATATCTTTGTAAACTGTTCGTTTTTATTTTATAATATTTTTACATACTTGTAAAGCGTAGCGTGTTTTGCCCAACGAATTTTGACTTTGGTTAGCGTTTGTAGCTCATGGTATTGGTCACACTCACTGAAAGGTCTTCTTGCGGTAGCTGCGTGGGGCGGGTCTCTCCCTTCCCTCCAAGGTGGTTGAGGGGAGTGATGGCTGCCCTAGTAGTTAACTCGTGATCGGGTGCCGCCTGTGGGATCTGGTCCAGCCGTGGTTATTTTACATTCTATTTGAACTATTGGGTTCGCAGGGCATCACACTGGAGCTATTTCTTATTACATATGTTGTACCATTTTTTGTATAAAAAAATTTTAAAAGAAAAAGCAATAATAGACTAACCCGCTGAGTTTCTTGCCGGATCTTCTCAGTAGTGGTCTACTTCCGATCCGGTGGTAGTTAATTGAATTAATATAATATGTTAAAACTGACAATATGTAAGTGCCCTCGCAGGGCCTATGCATAATAAATTAATTTGAATTTATAACTAGTCCAATGATGTATTACAAAGTTGTTTCTTTGGACTTTTAAGCTTGAATTTCTTACACGTACTTAGTTTATAATTCTCTTCTTTTAATGGTTGTATACTACTACAGTGATGTGTGATCACTGTGTAATGATGTGTGACCACCGTGTTGATGTGTAACCACTGTATTGATGTGTAACCACTGTATTGATGTGTACACGACAATAACTATTGATGATTTTGTTACATATTTATTTATTAACTGTTTAATCAACTTGTGCTCGGAATCCCAAGATACAGGTCTTGTCGCCTAATTTGGGGGTCATCGCAAACTGTAAATTTATATGTAGGTACTTATTTTGGTAATAAATATTATTATTATTAACTATCCCCCACCTCACCGTGACCCTCCAGCCCAACCTCCTCCGTAGGGTGGTCGAGGAGCTGTTCCCGCGGCAGTCAGCACACACGCCCCCGGTCATGGCTTCGCCAGATCACGACCGGGAGGCCAACGAAAGTGTTCCGCCCGTGATGGAGTTGTAAGTGGAGGCGGCTGTGGCGAGGATTCGTTCCGCCACCACGGCCCCCGGCCCGGACGGCATACCAGTCCGGATGTTGACATTGCTCCTCAAGCACCTGGAACCTTGCCTCAGGCGATTGTACAACGCCTGTTTGGCGGCTGGACAGTTTCCTGAGTGCTGGAAGGAGGGGAGGTTGGTTCTCCTGCCAAAGCTGGGACGGCCTCCGGATTCACCGTCGGCCTACAGGCCCATCGTGCTCCTGGATGATGTGGGTAAGCTGCGTATCCTTGCTGCCCGCATCGTCCGGCACTTGGACGAAGTGGGGCCCGATCTGTCGGACGCTCAATTCGGCTTTCGAAGGGGGGCGTTCGACCATCGGGGCTTTGCTACGCCTGAGGCAGACGGCCACGGAGGCTGTCGCTGGCGGAGGAGTGCTGTTGGCGGTGTCATTGGACATCGCCAACGCATTCAATAGTCTGCCATTCAGCTGCATCAGGAAGGCGCTCCGATTCAATGGGGTGCCTTTGTACCTGAAGCGGCTGGTAGTAGACTATTTGGAGGGGCGCAGTGTACTCTGCGCGAGTCCCGCAGGGAACATTGTGCGCACGCCCATGACGTGCGGTGGTGGTGACTCTGTGGGACATCGGTTACGAGTGGGCGTTGAGAGGGAGTCTCGAGGCCGAGCTTGATATGCTATGCTGATGACACGCTCGTCACAGCCCGGGGCAGGACACTCGAAGAGGCGACGAGCCTGGCCACTCTCAGCACCGAGGACATGGTCAGGCGAATCAAGGCGCTGGGGCTCAGGGTGGCCCTAAATAAGTCGAGGCCCCTTTATTCCACGGGCCCCGCATAAGGCCGCCTATTGGCGCTTCTATAGTCGTCAACTCCATCCACATCAGTATCCGGGCCCTTATGAAGTATTTGGGCCTGGTGCTTGACTGGCGTTGGTGGTTCCGGGAGCATTAACGCAAACTTGCTCCCCGGCTGTCGTGAAAGCAATGGTTGACAGCGTCAGGAACTGGGACGCGATCGCCGCCTTCTGTGAGACAGTCATCTCGCAGAGGGAGGCGGCGGAACGAGTCCGGGAGGATTCTCCCAATTCGGGCCGCCGCCGGTGCCCTAGGCGGCGTTGGCGCGAACACCTGCGCCTATTGCCGCCCTAGCCGAGGCATCGGGTGGTCGGACCGAGCACCAGTACAGTCACCCGAAGTGAGGTCACCGCGTGAGGACGACGCCCTGATCGTGAAAGCTGTCGCGGCATCGACTCGAGAGGAACCCGCGAGAGTAAACCGCCGGGTAGGTCACCGAAGACAAAGATCGGGTACCGGTGGCTCGCTCGCGCGGCGATGAGAGGCATTTTGCAGGGTGAGTCTATGGAGTCGTGCGCCGCCTCTTCCGTCACCCCAGACCGATTTGGCGGGGTGCGACCACATCCATAGTCCACCTCAAAAAAAAAATGTTGGAAGATAGGAATAAGTCAATTTTGCCGCCCCTCATTTTTGCCACTCTGGGCAAATGCCCGGCTTGCCCTCCCCCCTACATCGGGCCCTGGTTGTAGCATATGCTCCCGTAGGATCCTAGGTGGCATCAGTCCTGGAGAAGTTTTGGGATAATGTTAGGGAAGTTCTGGATATGGCAGAAACTAGTGAACGGGTGATTGTATGCGGAGATTTGAACGGATGCGTGGGGACCAAGTGTCCCGACTATGAGGACATACTTGGTCCATTTGGTGATAAGAGAGTGAACGACGCAAGTAGGCTCATTGCGGAACCTTATTCTGTCAAACACATTTTTCCAACATAAGAACATCCATATGTACACATGGAGAAGGAATGAACAGAAAAGTATAATAAATTTAATTTTGGTAGACAGTCACCTCCGAAGCAAAATATTGGACGCAAGAGCCTACAGGGGTCCCACAGTCGATGCGGATCACTATCGCGTTATTGCGAGATTTAGTGGCCTGTTCAGAAAGTGGAGTCACTGGCGAGAGCGTGTCCACTTCGGAGGGCTTGAAAGAATAAAGATTGAAAGGTTGCAAGAAGAGAGTGTAAGAGAAAAGTATGCAGAGGGTGCCCGAGAACGGCTGACGATGGCAAGCCAGCCACAATCGGACATGGAAGAATGCTGGAGAATATTGAAAGAGAGTAGATACAGCGAAAGAAGTATGTGGAAGTTCAAAGAAGCATAGAAAAACAAATGGTGATGCATGGTAGGATGCGGAAGTGGCAGCTTCCGTGGAGCAAAAGAAGAAAGCGTGGCTGGACTATGTCTTTTCTGTGAATCTGAATGATAGTATGACTGAACAGAAGAAATAAATATATCGGCAATGTAAGAATGACACCAAGGCCTTAGTGAAAGAGAAACGTGATAGAGCAAATATGAGTGCAGAAGATAGGCTGACTAAACACTTCGAGGGTAACACCAAACTCTTTTGGAGGGAGGTGAAGAAATCTCGGGGTGGTTGGTCAGCCTTCAGAATGAATAAAATAAGGTCTAAAGGTGGAGACATTCTTACACAAACACAAGACGTGTTAAGCCGATGGAGTGAATATTTTGGCGATATGTATGCGGATACTCGGGTTGGCGCCGGTGTTGCATGTGGTCTAGTAGATCAGCATTCAGCACTGGCGTGCTCCGAAGGCATCAGTATGGATGAAGTTGAATGGGCGATAAGAAGTTTGAAAAATGGTGGGTGACCGGACCGGGGATTAGTCTGGTCGCAGTGGGAGCGAGGCCACCACGTGAGGACGACGCCCCGACGGTGCAAACTGTCCGGGCGTCGACATCAGTGATCCGCCGGGTGGGCCACTGAAGAAAAAGACCGCGTACCAGTGACCCACCCGCACGGCGAAGAGAGGTATATTGTAGGGCAGGTCTGCGGGGTCTTACGCCGCTTCTCCTGTCGCCCCGGACGGAATAGCGAGGTTTGACGTATCGTAGTCCGCCGCCAAAAAAAAAAGAGTAACAATAGGTAATGATGTGCTGGAACAAGTGGATAAATTTGTATATCTTGGATGTGGATTTAGCCGAGATGGTAGGTACACCACTGATATAGAGCGAAGGGTGAATGCGGTAAATAGAGTGAACGGAGCGTTGAGGCAACTTCTCGGTAGGCACCACCTCAGCCAGAAGGCACGTGTAGCAATACATAACGCAGTGCTTGTCCCAACATTACTGTATGGAAGCGAGAGTTGGGTATGCAGAAAAGAGTATGAAAGTAAAATTAATGCGGTCGAAATGCGATCCCTACGGAAAATCTGTGGAGTTAGGCTGATCGACCGCATTCGTAACGACGACGTAAGAGAGCGAGTAGGTATGAAAGAGAGTATTGGTGTAAAGATGCGAAAGGGAATGCTCCGATGGTTCGGACATGTAGAAAGAATGCCGAATGATCGTCTGGTTAAGAAGATATACAATGCGAAAGTGAAAGGATGTAGGTACCGGGGGAGACCGAGACTAATCTACCTAGACCAGATCGGTCATGTACTAAAGGAAGTTGGAGTCAAGAGTCTCCGAAACCGGCGAGCGTGTATGAAGAGAATTATGAATGTTGAGGAAGCGAGTGAAGTATGCAAGGATAGAGTTCTCTAGCACTCTGTTCTCTCTGCCTACCCTGCAAGGGACATGGCGTGATGGTATGTATGTATACTAATATATTGAACGAGGTTCATTCGGAGGAGCTGTGGTAATGGCTACGTAGCCGGTAGCCCTTACTTTGCTCGTGGATGTCGTAAAAGACTACTAAGAGCCTTATAACGCCTGGGCTAACTCCATCTGATACTTTTTTTTTTTTGTGTGACTTAGTTGTTAGCCTCAGATGGCTATGACAACTTTACCCGGACCGTGGGTGAGCGCTGAGGGCTCTCAACCCGATAAAGTTAAGCGACCGATCCCGAGGGCACCCTCTGTGGGGTAAGGACCTCGGCTCGGGGAGGTCGCTGGCAAAGTGGGTTCTCCCACGATTAAGATTTCAACGCGACACGATTTCCGTCCCCGGCGGCGAGGCCGGAATTGTGGATATTTACATGTCAGGGCCGCGCGGGCTGTGTATACCTCCGTCTGGGCGAGCGTGATAATGTCGTCAGGTTCCTCGAGTATTAGTGGCGGTTATCGGAACCATCTGATGCCGTTTGGTCAACAATTATATTCCCAAGGAGGGTTGACGTCTGGCAGGCGGCCGGTCTTAAAACTTATTGCCAATAAGTTTTATAATATGTACTATGAAAGAAGAGTACATATTGTATCGACCCCAGGTAATTGGGATAAGAGTAGGAGAATGATGATGATTGGGCGAGATTCATTATTTTAGCATTCAGACTGAACGTCTACTGCGTGTCAGGACTCAAGGAGGAATATGACATAATAGCTATGCTTCATATGCTAGTTAGCAAACGACATTAGTGTTGTCTTCCAGAGAGTGCAGGTATTCCTTTCAGCGATACCAGAGGCTGGTTTTTGTTACTCCCATTTTATAAGTAAGGCTCCTTTTGGCTGTTCTGAGTATGAGTAAATTTGTGTCCGTTAATTATATAATATCTGGAAGACCGAGCCTTGCTCGGTATTTTCTTGGTAGTGTGAAAGGGATATTTAAATATAATAAAAATAATGAAAAATAAATTAAAAAGGCAAAAAGTACAAAAAATAGAAACTAAAAAAATGTATCGAGGAGCCAAAATTACGTTTGTCGTATGGAACCACCCCTTAAATATTTATTTTATTTTGTTTTTTAGTATTTGTCGTTACAGCGGCAACAAAAATACATCTGTGAAAATATCTGTCTGACTGCTGTCTAACTATTATGGTTCATGAGATACAGCCTGGTGATAGAGAGATGGACGGACGGACGGACAGCGAAGTCTTAGTTATAGGGTACCGTTTTACGCTTTGGAGAGTTTGAAATTTTAAATTGTTGGATAGCAATTTTCTAAGCCGAATACTGTAATTGAGAGCCATGATAACACATTGCATTGTATAACTGAAATCCATCGCTCATAAGATGTATTACCCGTTTTAATTTAACTCTGGCGAGGGTATTTTTACCGCATAATGATTAGGGAAGAGAGATAGTCATTTGCTATATTTTTGTTCGCTGTTTAGCCAGCGTTTAATCAAAATATTTGTAAAAATCGAGACGGAAGGGCTGAGTCATATTAGGAACAATCGGTAAGATACGATAGGGATACAGGATGTTAATGATGATCAGATTGGTCGCAAGACGTCATGACATACTCGTACCTATGTAAGCTACTACGATCGATTCGATTTATTTATACTATTTACTTGCAAATATTTTAAATCATTCGAAGGGGTCGAATATTAAAATAAATCCTTCGATCAAGTGATAAACTCCGAGTCAGACAACCGGTCGAGTTCCTGAATACTCTGAAGGTTCTCGGTCTCCCAACTCACATCTTAAAATTGAGAGCTGGGGCGCCAAAATTATACAATGCCACCAGTTTGCAAGAAAAAAACATTGCATTCCAATGTAATCGGGTCAACCATACTGACCGGTTGTTAAAATAGTAGAGTCTGTATTTATTCCTAGGATTCTCCAAATACCATCAAATTACTCCTTCAAATTTCAGAGAGTGCAGTTTGCCATTAAAGTCTGCTTCGCAATAACCACATACAAAGCTCGAGGTCAAATTCTTAAGGTAGCGGGAGTAGACTTGAGAGAAAGCTGCTTCTTCCATGGCCAGTTGTATTTGACATGCTTCAGAGTAAGCTCACAGAGTAGCCTGGTAATTCTAGCTAATTCTACTGTAATAGGTGTAATATCGCGGGTGGATATAAAAAAAAGCGGTACCAGTGGTCGGCCTAAATTCAATGGAAAACCCGGTGGGTTATGGGGCTGCACACTACACTTCCGTCGCCTCGGTCGATGAGCGCAGTGTGTTTAAAACATGGCCTGCTGAGAAAAAGCCTGGTCCATAATATATAACAAAATTCCATTTGATTTTTTTGTTTATTAAACCTTCCCTACACTATAACAAAGATTGTTATCATCATCATCACATCCCATATACGTCCCACTGTTGGGCTCGGGCCTCCTCCATAATAGGAGGGAAGTTAACCTACTATATCGCACTGGTCAGACGTGTTGTTATAGGGTTTTGTTTCGAGTTTTCCTTCTCTTGTATAGATGTTATATGCATTTTATATCCTTTAGTCGTCTCTTACGATCACCCACGGGTAAGATGATGGTGAATTGTATTCTTACTCCTTCACCACATGGATAAGATTGTTATACCTACTATATAAGTATGTATTCAAACATTTATACACAATAATTCATAAATAACAATAAAATTAATAACTTAAAAAACAAACAATAATCCTATTAGAACCATTTTCGTCTTTTACGCAGACAAATGACAATAATTAATAAAATAATAAAAAAAGGCCAAAAAGTAAATAAGAAAAGTAAGGGTCCGAACCGAGCTCCGGTTTGTTTGGATTAGACCACTCGATTTTCCAACTGAGCTAAATGTCAATTCTTAATGACAGCGTCAAAATTTGAAACCTTCATATTCTAATAGTTTTAATACAACGAAAAATTATATTTTTTGTTGCCGAAAAATACTGACAAAACAATATTTTCTATAAATGAAACCTAGCTAGATCGATTAATGGCCCCCGGAACCCCTTGTATGCTAAATTTCAAGAGAATCGTTGGAGCCGTTTCCGAGATTCAGATTACATATATATATATATATATATATATATATATACAAGAATTGCTCGTTTAAAGATATAGTGAGATGTAGTTGTAAATTCTAAAATAAATGTAAATAAAAGATTGCTTTCGTATGATAATTTAATAATTGAATTAATATATGACATGTGATACTTATTGACAATAAAATGTTTATGGAAATAATATGGAGTTTGTAACAAATTTCACTGCAATACAAGTATTATTTCCTTAATTGAGGTGTGGTCTATTAAAAAAAAAAAAAACCTTTTTTTTACATACTTACACTAGTTTGGTTTAGAAACGGCAATGAAAGAAAAGTATAAATGGATTTATTTATTTATTTAATTATTACATTTCGAATGATACTGTAAAATTAAAATATCTAAACTTATTTGTAGAATTCATATTCACTCTCGTCTTTCTTGATATTGTTTTTGTATCCTTTTTCAAAATCTTTGGGGAGGACAATATACCTGAAAAACGAATGAAAATGTTTCATTGTATTTTAATCAACATCTTGTTACCTAAAGTGTAATCACCCACAATAGGTTTTATTTATATTTCTACGTAAAGTACGGTTCCCGTGAGATGGAAAATAACTTAAATTCTAGCCAGGAATAATACGAGAAGCAATCGTGGGCATTTTTAATGACTTTAATAGAAGATGAGCAAGTACGCCTTAGCATAAAGCCTCCTCTACACGTAGACAGATTTATTTGCAGATGTCATCGGCGGATGCGTCTGCCGACGTGTAGAGGGGGTGATTTGCTCCTCTGCGGTATGTATTTGACGTCGGCAGATGCATCCGGCACAAATCCGTTAGTTGTCGGTTTTTGTAACACGGATCAAAGGGTTACAGCGCGAGCGCTCCGCGCGAGTGAGTGGTCTGTCCACACGTTTGGCAACGGATCAATGTTTAGCGGGCAGCGAATTGGAGTGCACGCATGATTTTTTCAGTTTCTTGTTCGATCTTTTTTTTTACTTGCTCCTCGTACATTTAGGACATAAATAGCTAGGAAATAAATAGCTGCGGCAGCTACGGTCTCAATGTCGATTTTGCGTGCGTGCGTGTTGCGTCTGTCGAGGACCAACACAGACTGATCGATCTGCAGTTGTGTGGACGGCTCGTGGAGATCCATCTGCGGATGCATCCGTCGACGTCTGCGGACGCATCTGCTGACGTGTAGAGGAGGCTTAAAGTGGGTTTGCGAGTCAGGATCTCACAAATTCTCTCTGTTCAAAGATTGAATTTCTGTAATAATAATATTACTCCGTATGAACGGAGACCATGCTGCCATCCGATAACTTTACGACAGAAAATTGTGAGCCATGTGGTCCTTTTTTACCCGACTGCAAAGGAGTGGTATTGTGTTTAACAGTCTATGTATGTATGTTCCTTTGAAGCACTATATATACCAAACGCCTGGGCCGATTTTTATGATTCGCACGTCAATCGATTCCTCTTAATCCGGCGAGTGTCACTAAAGATATGACGTTATTGAAAATTCAATATGGCGACTACTGGACGCCATATTGTGAAAATAAAAAAAATTAAAGTCAACAAACTATATCGAGTGGAGTATCTTTAAATAGGTATTTAAAAATCATTATTAGTTTTCTTTCAACATTTTTCGATTTGACTGACCGTTTAGGATCTATATCGATTTAAAGTTTCGTAACAACCTTTCTCACATATAGGTTTTTTAGACAGTAGAAATTTACGATGAAAAGACGAAAAATTCATATAACTGGATGTGGATGGACATATATTGAAGTATCTAGTAGGTATATTGTCCAATATACCATAGGTAGTCCTACCTAAAGTATCTAATGTCTGACGCGGTCGCCCATCTCCAATTTCTAACGATATTGTACTTTACTTCAGTCGAAAAACTATATATAGATAGGTACTTACCTACTTATTAATAAATAAGATAACTATAGCTACTTAGGTATTTATAACTAAAAAGTATAAAATAAAAAAAATGATTAAAAAAAATCAAAAAACCCGACTGCGTAAAAAGTCACCAAAACTACGTACATAATAAAAAAAACTGAAAAGAAAAAAACAAGCACTTAGATGTCCGGTGGTCTAGAATTCCATAATATATTATTGAATAAATACTATTGCAGAAAATGAAATATATTTTAATAATAGAACATGACAACTGAACAGTCGGGATCCATTGAAAAATTAGATTTGCTGTCGAATAAAGGATCCCGACTGTTCAGTTGTCATGTTCTATTATTAAAATATATTTCATTTTCTGCAATAGTATTTATTCAATAATATATTATGGAATTCTAGACCACCGGACATCTAAGTGCCTGTTTTTTTCTTTTCAGTTTTTTTTATTATGTACGTAGTTTTGGTGACTTTTTACGCAGTCGGGTTTTTTGATTTTTTTTAAACCATTTTTTTTATTTTACTATAGTTTGGTCACCGTCCGCTAAATCTGTCCGGGGCGATAGATGAAGCGGCGTGCGACCCCATAAACCCGCCCCGCAATGTACCTCTCCACGTTGTTCGAGTAGGCCACCGGAACCAGGTCTTTTTCGCCGGTGGCGACTTGGTCACCGACGTCAAAGTGACGTGGCGGCATTTAGTTCAATACATATATTATATAAATTACTGTTAAATTTAATTACCTGTTTTCGCGTACAGCGTGCATACCCGCCTCTTGGCAGATTGCGTTAATATCAGCACCGGACACACGATCCGGCCTCGCTACAAATTCTTCTAAATCAACTTCTTCTGACAGATTCATCTTTGTGGTGATAGTTGAGAATATCAATCGCTTTTGACGCCTGCAATTATAATTAGACATTTGACAATATGATAATAGCTAAAGTATATGAATGCATGTTGAGAATATAGAAATAATTAGAGAATTTATTTATTGTTACATCGACGATTAGTTCAAAAGGCGGAGAAAGATCACGCGTCCCATTTCGTCATGTCACCCCAGACGGCTGAATATTGTGTGTGCTTTTATATACTATAGCTTATTAAAAAAGAGGTGATGGTAGACGGGTTATTACGCGTAAGGGTCAATTCAAATTAAGTTGTTATGCCCTCCAGTTTTTTTATGGTAATTATCAACATCATCATCTTTCTGGGGCCAGATGTTAAATCTCCTAATGAATGTTATTCTTAGTGGTAACCGCCATCTACAATTCCTCCCCATCTTGCAAATACATGTGTGCATTAAAACATTCTATTGTTATTTTTTTCCTGTACACATAATGGAATATGTTTGTATAATTCTACACATCCTCTTTAAAGATACGGGCTTGAAACTATATTTACGAATTATCTAAAGAGTTAGGAATAGTAATCAACAAATTAACACAATGTCCGCTAATTCTCTAAGATTAAAAAATATACAACAATTAAATTGATCTATTGCATGGAATACTTGCCTATCTGGTAATGGAAACTCAATTTTTCTGTCAAGACGACCAGGTCTTAGCAAGGCAGGATCCAAGGTGTCAGCACGATTTGTCGCCATTATTACCTAAGAGTAAATTTTAATGAATATTTATGTTACTTGGTTTCAAACAGTTTACATAACTTAAAAGCTAATAGTAAATCCATCGACTTATGGAGGTTCTCTCCCTTTGTCGTACTCTTCTTTTTAGCCCACATACATGAGACTGTTGGGTATGAACTTCCTCTGGGCAGTAATACCAGGGGTATAGCTAGACCGCTGCCTACTAAACAAAACCCACCGAGAAAGTTAAGCTTTCAGCTCTTTTGCTCATCAAATGAAGCGTAACAGCGCATTGCCACTGCTTCAGACCTTGTGGTACTACCCCAGATGAATCAGTCTGCAGTTGTGGACAGAAAATGTCAAAGTGCAGCCCTACCATTATAGAATGGTTGTCTTGTGTGTAAATACATGTATTGTTAGATAATAATGACGACGTAAGAGAGCGAGTAGGTATGAAAGAGAGTATTGGTGTAAAGATGCGAAAGGGAATGCTCCGATGGTTCGGACATGTGGAAAGAATGACGAACGAACGTCTGGTTAAGAAGATATACAATGCGAAAGTGGAAGGATGTAGGTACCGAGGGAGACCGAGACTAACCTACCTAGACCAGATCGGTCATGTACTAAAGGAAGGTGGAGTCAAGAGTCTCCGAAACCGGCGAGCGTGTATGAAGAGAATTATGAATGTTGAGGAAGCGAGAGAAGTATGCAAAGATAGAGTTCTCTGGCACTCTGTTCTCTCTGCCTACCCTGCAAGGGATATGGCGTGATGATATGTATGTATGTTAGATAATAGTTTCATGTCAAATCAATTGTGTACTTTTCAAATCCTATATTGAGGTAGCAATAAGTTTTCAACATATCTTGGAATAACGTTCAATAAAATAGTGATTCTCATATTTATTACCTTGACATTGGTAGTCTGGTCGAAACCATCCATTTGATTGAGCAGTTCCAACAAAATCCTCTGGACTTCTCTATCGGCACCAGTTTGCGCATCAAAACTGAAACCATGATATTAAATATTAAGAAATAAAAACATGACATTCATGACAACAAAAAGATGCGCTGGATAATGATCCAGCAGTGCTAAATGTAATGGAAAATGAAGATCTATTCGATTCTAAGTGCAAAGTTTGAAGTATTTAGCATTTATCGGGTTTTATAAATAATTAAGCATATTAAATGCTAAATTTCAGTAATTTTAATTACTAGTATTTATTATCAGTGTGGCGACGTAGTAAACATTACAATTCGCCACTTCTTGTGGCGTCCTTATTTATGGATGTCGTAAAAGACTAAAAAGAAAGAGGAAGATAATGCAGATAAAATTGTATTGTATCAGACAAGAGAAGGAAAACTCGATGTAAAATCTGATACCAATACGTCTGATCAGCGTGGTATAGTAGGTCAATTTCCCTCCTAATGTGGAGGAAGCCTCAGTTCATTAGTGGAACTTGTATGGTTTCATCCAATATGAAAGTGAATTTAGCATAGAGTTATGTGTATAGAGAAGCTATCCCGAATAAATATTTTGTTCCATTTTGGTAACAGTTAAACTAAAGTCCGCTGCAGCGCTAAAAGAATAAATAGGCAATCTAACGCGAACATTGAAGCACACAGCGCTAGATCGCTTTATAGTTGTAATTTTCTCGCGACCAAAACGTCGTAAGATGTAGGCATTTCATGCGCACTTACGCGTTTCGTTCAACGTTATGTAACAAAGTGTGTTTTTATAGATGTTACACCGCAGAAGTGACACAGTTTTTGTACCTACAAACATTCATTAGAACTCATACAGCATTCTCTATTTCAAAGTGTATTATTCAGTAGTTAAATAAATAAAAAAATAGTAAATTATAAAAGAAAATGAACTATTATATGTTTATATAAACTTTGCTTTAACATACGACAATAGTTTTGAATATCCGTGTGATGACGGAATAAGAATACAATTCATCACTACCTGTCTTGGTCGTGGATATCGTAAAAGGTCGCCTTTAAACGATATAATATGCATATACTACTATACTATCAAGAGAAGGAAAACTCGAAACAGAACCCTATACCAACCTGTTTGATCTTTGACAAATAAGTATCAACTGATAACACAAACTAAAGGAAAAAGAATATAAATAATCAAAATACTTTCTAGACACTACGTCAAGTCTGTGTTTAGTCACACATTTTTACCTCCAACCAGTGTAATTGAACATCTGCGGGCTTTAGTCTATAATCAAAAATGGCGTGACATTTAAATGTAGAATATTTTTTTTTATTGTGCTAATTCGATATTATTACCTATTTGTGCACTTTAACAACAAAACATTTTACTTAGTTAAATAAAGAATTTTTTCACATCCACATGTGCAAGTTTTGATTGGTATTATTCGAATTATCGTATTAACAACGCTGCTCTGTATACACCTACAGTCCATGATGGTCGCAGTTACACTAAAGTGAGGTGTACGGATTGCAGTACAGCTTAGTCGAACAAAGCAACTGTTCGGAACGCGAAATCTAGTACGTAGTACATATATATTGATGGAATTTAGCCTCCTGTTCTGGCTAGTGTGGCATAGGGTTTTTTAAGTTCTACTTTTTTGATTTGAAGAGTTTATACTCATTAATGATCGTTTTTTTTATTACCTTTGGTCTTTTAGGGCACCCGTTTTCACGTTATTTTCTAAAAAAAATATATAGTTACAAATTTGATTACAAGAAAATTACCGTTTAGTAGCGATGGCGTCGATTTCATCTATGAATATTATAGCTGGACTGTTTTCTTTAGCGAGACGGAACACATCACGTACCATACGCGGTCCTTCACCCAAGTATTTCTGAACAAACTCAGAGCCCACGACGCGAATGAATGCAGCTGGAAAAGATTGACAAAAGTTATAAGAAATATCCATTTAATGATATACTTCACAGAATTCGTCGACTTTTATTGTTCTCTTTTATGTTTGGTGTTTAAATATATTTATTTTCTTTTTGTTCCAAAGAAATAAACGAATAAACATATACAAGGTGGAGACGACCATACGACAATAATTTTAATCTAGTGTATCTGATGACTTGCCCAGCCTGTATACAAACTTTGAATACAATATGTCGTATAGTTTAGCCGCAGCACATTACTTTGTATTATTAACAATTTCCACACTCTGTATAAAAATTAAAATTATTCGCCTATCAATGAGCTCCCGCGCCGCATCGGTATAAACTAATATGAAACTAGTACCTACATATGAACTTAAAAAAAGGAATTGTACGATCTTTCGACAAGTTAAAATATATCGCCGTCAATGGCGACCTGTTAACAAGAGTTCGAAATAATATTTTAAGACGATATAATTTGTGCGTTCGGGTCCATGGCGCACATATCGAAAATTTAAAAGTTTAACGACCAAGTGAATTATTAAAGTTATCGTGATTATTTTAATAAAATAATCGAGTGAGAATGAATAGCGCCCAAACATTAAGTGTATGTATTTACCTACGTTTCGAAGTTGTAACATATGATACCACAAGGTCACTCGCGTGCCGACCACAGGTTAGTGAACTAATATTTACAAACGGTGTTCTATTTTGTTTCAATATTTATGATAAAAAGTTTGTTTGAAAAAATTGTTTTTTAAATATGCATGCGAGGACTTTTTTAATAGTTTCAAAATACTCCTATACACTAGTATTGACGGTGTTTTCATTTATTGTCGTATTGACGTCTCCACTCTGTATATATATAGGCAACAGGTAAACACATTATCCTTCCTTGACTCTCACAGCCAGGTGATTAGCGATAAAAGCTGATAAATATTTATAAGTTAATGTTCATTAATTTTTATTTAACTAAATTGTTTTTTGGGACTAATCCCACCACACATTCCCACCACTGTAACTCCTGTAAGCCAGGATCCACAATGGTCTCCATAAAAGACACTGAGGTTTGACCCTCAGGAAGTCCCGGGAAATGCTTTTAATTGTCTTGGGACCCACAACAAATTTAATTAGAAAAGAAAAACAGGAGGAGTTAAAGAATTTCCACTTCCCTCCTATGCAAAGCGGGAGACATGAAGCAAAATTGGCTAATAGGCTAATAGATAGAAGGATGTACTGACACGTGAAGCGTAGCAGTACAGCACCACGGATATGACATAATTTAACTAAATTACTAATATTGTTGATGAAGTGTAGAGATGATTGCCAACCTGTAGTATGGTGTGCAACGGCCTTAGCCAACATAGTTTTGCCGCATCCTGGAGGTCCGTACATCAGCACACCGCGAGGAGGCTCAATACCAATCTGTCGGTATAACTCAACATGTGTGAGTGGAAGTTCTACGGCTTCTCTGATCTCTTGCTTTTGAGTATCCATACCACCAATGTCCGAATATTGAACATCGGGCTTTTCATCTGAAGTAAATATAAATCATTATTACAGAATAATTAAAATTTTAAATATTATGTGAGTGAAGAAGGAGACTTCAAAAGATAATTAGTAATTTGAGTTGCTTCTTATTCACAGTCTATTCTATTTCCCACTATTAGGCTTGGGGCTTCTTCACAATAAAATTGAAATTCAATGTGGCTAGCCTGCTGGTCAAATTGGCAGGCACAGACAGTTTGTCGTTTAAATAGAAAAGTGACATTAATCAAAAATACTAAATTTTACAGTACACACATATATAAAGATTTTTTTGAACATACAAATGTGTAGTAGCTTAACATAAAATAGCATTCTGATTGCACAGTTTTTGGCATTTAATTTGATGATTTATCCTTTTTTTATTAAAATACCAACTATAACAAAATGGGTTGAACAATAATACCAATTTTCGAGAAATGTGATTTTCTATATTATCGACAATTTCATTTAGTGATTTCCTGCTCTTATAGCAATGATATTTGCATATGTATTAGTTGTCTTTTACAACACCCGTAGGCACAAAAAGACAATAAATTGTATTCTTACTCCATTACCACTTACTTCTTGTATCTTATTTCATTACTTCTTATTATCACATTATAACTCTTTGCAAAATAATTTTATAAAAGTACATTGTGAGATGAACATAACAGAGTCAGTTTAGAGTTTTCAAGTCAACTAGATCATACCTTTTTATAGTTAGGTATATAATGAACAAATGTAATACATACCAGCTTGCAGCATGGATATAGAGCTATCTGCTTCAGGTGGTAATACATCCACAAGTGCATTAGAATGTTTATGTAGAGCCACTGACGCTGATGGTTTCAGTAATTCCCGATCAATTGTTGACAAGATACGGACATAGTAATTGGAACCTGTAGTGCTGCCAACTGTAAAAATATAATAGCTATATATAGCAAAAAAATATCAAGATGTCTTCTACAAACTTTCCAAAAATTTTGAACTTCTTATCTTTTCATATCATCTTTACATAAATCAAGCAATTTTCTTAAACTGATACAAATTTACATTAAGTAAACTAAAAGATATCAATTATTCACAACAAAATTGGTTCAAACAATAAATTAATTAACAAATATTGTAAAAATCTAAGTGACTCACCTATTCCAGTATTTTGATCAACAGCTTCTAAAAATTGTCCAATAACAAGTGGTACAGATTGTATACGCTTGACCTCTTCTTGAGCATGAAGGTATTCTTTTTTAAGGTTTCTTTGTTCATCTTTTATATATTCTTCTTGAACTTCTAGAAATTCCAACATGCGCTGCAGTTTCTGTAATACAGTAATAATAATCATAATTATGTTTTCGTATATTAATATATGTACGAGCAAAACTTTGTTAAGTTTGTTTTAAGTTTATTTTTAAAACAAAAATATTCCATATAAGCATCCTCATTAAAGTCTTAGTTTGAGCATTTTTAGTGTTATACTTTTCCATAGTAGCAAAATAAGAATTTAGTTCCCCTTGTTTCTAAGAGTAGTAAAGACAGTCAAGGAATTAATGCAGGTAATATCACTACAAATGACGAAACAGAAAGTATGCAGCAAGCTTCTTAACCACTGTGATGGTTGAGCTCAACTGGAATATGTATGAGCTGAACAAGAAGGAAATATTCTTGAAACATTATGTGTGATAAAGAGCAAGAATATAATTTTTTTTTTTTTTGGTTCTGTTCGTCATTGTCTGTCAGTAAGTCAAGTCGTTATCATTAATCGATCGCTGATAACCTAATCAATGATTTTCTTTGGGAATTTTGGGCAAATATGAAAATATACGTAAACCACTATTATACCACATTCGTCAGCAGTTTAACTGTACCATATTGCATAAAATACCAACAATAAAATACAAAATTATTCAATATAACACCACAAAACACTAAAGAAATGAATATAATACAAGAGCGTGACATGACATTTCCACATTCACGCCAAAACCCAAGAATATAATAAGGAAGAATGTAATACCAAGGTATTATTTCCAGTAATTAACAATTATTGTTGGCAATCCTAATACGGTGCTGCTATTGACACGCTCCACGGATGATATCCGTGGCTGCAAATTAAAAATATGGCCGAATTGGACCGATATATTTTTTTTTTTCATCCGTGCCTGTAATTAGAAGCATGGATTTATTTTCTCGGATCGGAAAAAATTCCGTGGCTCTAACAATATCCCTAGAAATATCCGTGATTGTAATTTTTATTCAAAAAACGATTTTTTAAAATTAAAAATAATTTGATTCACTTACTACTATTACTACTTTAATCTATATTCACGTTAATTAATTAATTAATTATTGTTTTAACTACTAAAGGCCTCTTAGGATCAAGTCGACGGAGCCCCGCTTCGTGGGACTCCTATTTCCGTTCGCATTATCTAAAGGAACCTAACCGACCTACTCATTGTTTTGTGTGGATAGCGTGTATATATATCGGAGATTTTCCAACGAGTGTAAACCTATTTCCGTGACTGTAGTTGTATCCACGGGTGAAAATAATTTTCCTTCCATGTTTATTATATGTTCCGTGACCGTAATATATGCGCGGATTTCATCCGTGGAGCGTGCCAATAGACACTTCGATCCTAATAATAAAAGTCCTGGGATTTCTGGCATCAGAAAATACTAGCCTAGCCTTTCTTCTGTAAAATTTTCATAAACATCAAAATTTGCTTGCACTCCTTATTTATTATTTACCATATCCACAAGAAAGGAATGGATGCTTACAGTGTTTTCTAATGCCATTACTAAAAGGATAAAGACCTAAGTATAATACATATATGTACAAGAAGTACTTCAATATCATGGTTAATTGAATTATCAATCTATTTACTTACCTTATATTTCGTATACAAATCCTCCGATTCTAATTCATCAAACGATTGAGGCCCTGCGAATGGTAATCCCTTAGCATCAGCGACTTGGTCATCCTGTAAATTAACAAGATAGAAACGACAATGAACATATTCTGTAAAATTGAAATCACTGACTGCAATTTAGTTGCCAAAATGTATTTACTTTCTCAGGAAGTACGATACCAATTTCTTCCATTTTCACGCAACCGGAGAGTTTTCTGAGTATTACAAATAAATTTACGTTTTGATTCTGAAAGTTCACTGGCTGTTGCTAATACTTGATACCTACGCTTGTATGAAATAAGCGCAATGACATTTAGACGTGAGCGTTATTTAACGTAATCGGTTTCAGTAACTAGTTACGAGGCTGATAATCGTGTACCTAGTTTCGTAGACACAAATATAACGATTATTTTTACGTACGCAGTTGACACTCACACAATGACCGGCGCACGCGTAAGCGTTTCGTTCAACAGATTATTATTAAAATGATTATAGGTTACATAATATAATACGTTAAACGACTCGCACAACGAGATTAAAGAATAGATATGGCGTACACGCAAGATAAAAAGAGACTGCAATATAATAATCGTTGCGTCTTTTTTTAATTTCAAAAGCCCATGCAAATTTATATGCAATTGGAAAGAATTTAAGTTCATTATGGTAGGTACTATTATTTATTTTGAAGAAATTGCGACCTTGACCGTGTTTCTATTTATAAATAGAATTTTAGGCAGTTTAGTTAACAAGTGCAAAGGGTTATCGATGTGACGAACTTTATTTGTCTCGAATACAAAGTGAAACCGATTCAAAGTGTAAATATTTTAAACAAACTGCAAAAATATGCCTAAACTGTAAATAGAAAAGAAACTGTATATAAAATCAAATGAACTTTCAAATACGCCTGCTTTCTGTCCTTAAGAAAATCGCAAAAATAACTTTAGTGGGAAATTTAGCAGCCAGTCCTAAGCCGGAAAATGTATGAAGATAAGTTCAATTGATAAAATTCTGTAGGTACTCAAATTACAAGCATTGCATATATATTACAATACCTATAAACTTTTACATATTCATAATCATAACACAAAACAAAAGTAAACCTAATATTGTAATACCCATATAACCTGTAACATTTTCGTAATCATAACATGTTACAAACGCAAAACCAACACTCAACTAACTGTATACAGAAGTAATCAGTTACAAAAATAAGCAGTTTTGAAACTAGTTACTCATATCTATTAAACTACGTATAACCGATTACGCCCAAAAGACGTTACGACTCACGACTAATGACATTACATATTATAAAAAGCGAGTATTGCTATATAACTTCACGAATGTGTAAAAGAGTTAGCCGAAAAAACATGTTTTTAAAAAGATTTTTAAGAACATGGAACGCTACTGTCATGTAGAATGTCAAATTATTCGAAACGCATCGTCACTGTTTCCAAAAACCCTAGCAACCCTAGCCCTAGAAAGCTTTGGTAAAAACCGAAACAAAACAATTATTAATTAATTGTTTCTTTTTATTATTAAATACTTTTAATTTAATAATTTATCCTTTTTATAATTAATTTTTTTTCATTTGTTTTTCACGCATTGTCATCCATTTTTGTACTGTGATATTAAACTGATATTTAAGTGTTTTAAAGGATAATTTTTAACCGTTTTAACTTACCTATAATTATCTATTATATATCACGAAAAACAATAGACTGCTTGTACAGATAGATATTAATTTTGAAGTTTTATATGTTGTTTTAAAATCCAAAATTTTTCAGCATATAACTTGTATCACATTGTAATTTAAAGGGAGTGATGGCCGTTTTAGTAGTTAACTCGTTATCAGGTGCTGATTGTGAAGTCTGGTCCAATCATATTCATTATGGTCCGAGAGCCAGGTGAAAATTTGGTTAATTATTTCTTCTCGAGAGATAATTGGTGATACGCATCAGACAATAGTATCATGAATCCTTATGACCGTCAGCTGCAGCACGGTGGGGGGGATGAGCAGTTGTAACCTCCCACGCTCGAAGAAAAAAAAAATACATTCACTCATTTCCTCTCGGCTAAAAATTTATCAAATTATAGCTAACCCAATATCTCAACAAAAAAAAAATCAGCTGGCTATGACATAGTGTATTGTACGTCAGCTGATGTCTCGATCATGGAAAAAAAATCTTCACTTTCAGTAATATCCTCTCAAATAAAAATTTACCTGATGATAGCTTATATGTAACTATTGATAAATATATACTTCAGCTGGCTGTATCTCGGTGGAAAAATCGTCAGCTGATAATTTGAAGGTAACGTAGAAGTTAGCCAGAAGCATTTACTGACTATTTAAATGCATCAGCTGACTAAGTTTCCCTCGACTTACTGCTAGCTGATTTTTTTTATTTATCACAGAAACATATTTAAAATCAGCTCACAAATTTTCATGTGGGAGGAAATGACATCTCTTTAATTATTCGGCATAGGACTCCAATATGAGTGTTGAGGTGAAACAAATATTCCGTATCAATATTTTTTAAACTTATACGTATATATTCAAATAATTTTAGTTCTATTCCAATATTTAAATAATCTATTTGCTTAGTATAAATTAACTAGTTACTTGATAAAAAATATTTATTATAAAAAAAATATGAAAAATTACAATAAGAAGTCACTAAATGCAGCAGTCAGTAAATGCTTCTGGCTAACTTCTACGTTACCTTCAAATTATTAGCTGATAATACACTATGTTATAGCCAGCTGATTTTTTTTTTGTTGAGATATTGGGTTAGCTATAATTTGATAAATTTTTAGCCGAGAGGAAATGAGTGAATGTTTTTTTTTTCTACTGCTCATCCCCCCCACCGAGCCTTAGCTGACGTTCACGAGACTTTATGGTTCCATTTTCTGATGCATCTTACTAATTATCACTTGAGAGGAACTTGGTCATATATGTATATCTGTTACTGGCTCTTGGACTATTAACATTGTATTTGAATTTTATATTATATCGTGGTTCGAAAGGAAGTTCAAAGTGTAGAGTGCTACACTGGAGTTAATTCTTACTAAACACGTCGTAAAGAATTTTATATAAAAAGTTAGGCAAAAATTAATAGTAATAGACAATTTCTTACCAAATCTTTTTAATCTTTTTCTTTGATCTATGAGGTATTTCGAATGCTTTACTCCTCCTCACTTGCAAAATTGTTTGAGAAATTTAAAACCGGATTTTTCGTTTTAACCAAGTAATTGCAAATTGTTTTAACCGGCTTCATATTTCTTCTTCTTCTTATTTTTATGTATTGGCAATCAGCTACTTAAATGAGCCATTGTTGCCAGTGTCGAGTTATAAATATCTTCAAGTTTTTAGTGTCTTCAGATTAGTCATTGTCCGTCAGTAAGTCAAATTATCGCCATCAACAGTGCTATGGCCACACTGTTAATGGTATCTTGTGGGAATTTTGATGGAAAACGAAAACGTTGTAAAGCACTTTTATATGATATTCATTACATCGCAGCAGTTCAGTCACATCACATTACATAAAATACCATAAAAAATATCTAATATAACACGTTAAAACACTAAAATATCGAATATAATACAAGAGCACCACATGACGTTTTAGATTCCCGCCAAAAGTCCCCTCGGCTTCATATTTGTGGATATGATTTTAATAAAATTGGAATTTTAATACTTATTTTATTTTATAGTCTGTGGTTACTAAGTTAAATTAGCTCCGGTCATTAAATACCCATATGTAAAATAACCTAAAAGTTTTGAAGCTGTAGTTGGGAAACCTATAGAAATTTACCTATTTCATTATTTTACGGCTAAAGCTCAATAGTAAAAACATTTTGGATTATTAAAAGTTTATTATTTGTCTCATATATTAAAAATGGCTAGTCCCGAAATGAATGAAGCTGATCAAATCAAAACTGTAAATATCTGTGGCATTTACTTTAAAAATGATGAAATGGATAGTTTTATGATTGAATTTCTGTAATTGAAATAAAGCTTATTCTTATTATTGCATCTAATTTGTTTCAGTTTAAAGATTTTCTCGTGCAATACAATAAATTGTCAGAATTATGTTTTAATGATTGTATACATGATTTCACATCCAGATCACTTAAATCTTCAGAAGTGAGTATCTATAAATTATTAAATACAGGATATTGAAGGCGATTCCTTATTTTATGTGGATTACGAACCCAATGCCCCCACTACTTCCTTTATTCCGAGATGTCGAAAAAGAAATTTAAGAGTGGTCTGCAAAGACAATCTACAACCAGTTTAAGATAATGCAATAACCATTCTTTTCCGTGCGGTGACGGAGTAAGAATACACTTCACCATCCCAAATTTAACCATGAGTGATCGTAAGAGACGACTAAGGCATATATAACGCATATAACATCAATGCAAAGGAAGGAAAACTCCAAAATAAATTCCTTTACCAACACGTCTGATCAGCAGTGTATAGTACATTTATTTCCCTCCTATTGCAAAGTAGGCTCGAGCCCAGTAATGGGGTGTATATAACCTGAAATGATGATGATGATAACCACTTTTGGCAAGCGGGTTGTTAGTCTTAGGAGCTTTTCAGGAGAGTGCTGCTAGTTACTTTCCCAGTGCATTGGTTTTTTACGACTTTCACAGAAAATTAAGAGGTAGCGATACATTGTATTCTTAACATGTTACCATACAGGCAGTAATACAAATTACATAATATTATGTATATGTTATTAAGGAGGCATAAAAAAAAATGGTCACCACAAATGAGTTGTTCAGTTAAACCTATTTCTATTCTACAATTTCACCTAATCTTACTAATTACCATAGTAGCCCTTAGCTGTGTCTTATAACATCTGTAAACAAAGCTTTGTGACATATGTATGTATTCTTGTTTGATAAGTATGTCTTCAACTAGCAAAAACTGTACTAGGTAATTTTAATTTTGTACTGAAAAAATTCTTAATATTTGGGTAATGGAATAAGGGTTTAATGTAAAACAACAACTATCATTCCCATGGGTGTATTATATAAAAATATTATTGTTTTAGCTGTTTACAACAGTTAAATAGATTTTAATTCCGAAGGTAAGTAAGCAAACTTGAAACAAAATCCTAAGACAATATAGAATGTTGATGGTCCATTGGGTCCATTGTTAGAGGACACTTATGTTCAATATTGGCACAGATATAGATTAGAAAGATATTGAATAAGAGACTTGTTAAATATTTTCTTTTTTATTTCAGGAAAAATGCACATTAAATTGCATGGAAAAATATTTGAGAACAAATCAGAGAGTATCTCAAAGATTTCACGAGTTTCAAATGTTAGCTAATGAGAACATGCTAGCTTTAGCTCAAAAATCTGGCAACCCAAGTTAGATTTAATAATTACTTGAATGTATGTTAAACCATTGTATTTATTTTGTTATAGCTGTTCTGTCCTATGTTAGAAAATAAAGAGTTCTAAAACTATCTTATTAGTTCATTTATCCTTTCTCTAAATTGTTTAATTTTTGTGACTGATTCAACAGCCAAAGTACTTATCTTGTTATTTAGCAGTATATGCATATAACAACTGATTATTATAATTACCTAGGTTTATTTCCCAAGCGAGAGTTGGGTATGCAGAAAAGAGTATGAAAATAAAATTAATGCGGTCGAAATGCGATCTCTGCGGAAAATCTGTGGAGAAAGGCTGACCGACCGCATTCATAACGATGACGTAAGAGAGCGTGTAGGTATGAAAGATAGTATTGGTGTAAAGATGCGAAAGGGAATGCTCTGATGGTTCGGACATGTGGAAAGAATGCCGAACGAACGTCTGGTTAAGAAGATATACAATGCGAAAGTGGAAGGATGTAGGTACCGGGGGAGACCGAGACTAACCTACCTAGACCAGATCGGTCATGTACTGAAGGAAGGTGGAGTCAAGAGTCGCCGAAACCGGCGAGCGTGTCTGAAGAGAATTATGAATGTTGAGGAAGCGAGTGAAGTATGCAAAGATAGAGTTCTCTGGCACTGTTCTCTCTGCCTACTCTGCAAGGGATATGGCGTGATGATGTGTGTGTATGTGTGTATTTCCCAAGCATACTATATTTATTTAACTATAAA
Organism: Lymantria monacha; assembly: GCA_905163515.2. Taxonomy (NCBI): domain Eukaryota; kingdom Metazoa; phylum Arthropoda; class Insecta; order Lepidoptera; family Erebidae; genus Lymantria; species Lymantria monacha. The sequence goes on along the minus strand of LR991094.1, from coordinate 15,850,146 downwards.
ATATACGCGTACTATATTGAACTATAAAATTTGGTTAGTAGTTGGCACTGCATGGTGGCAAGGTTGTGTACTTTTAGGGTTTCAATAAGTGAAACATACAATGGCAGTGATATAGATGTCTATAATAATTATTATAATTGCTGCACAGATGGCGTAGTGGTTAAGATACCGACCTTTCGTGCCAGTGCCGTGGGTTCGATTCCCACGCAGGACAATACTTTGTGCGATCTACAAAGTATTGTTCTGAGTCTGGGTGTAATTTGCGTTAATTGCATGTTTGTAAAGTCCCCCGCGATACAAGGGTTATTTTCCTTAGTGCAGGGAGGTGTCTTTTTAAAAAAAAAAAATATAATTGTTATTCAGTCAGCAAGAAAAAAATCGTAACGACGACGTAAGAGAGCGAGTAGGTATGAAAGAGAGTATTGGTGTAAAGATGCGAAATGGAATGCTCCGATGGTTCGGACATGTGGAAAGAATGCCGAACGAACGCCTGGTTAAGAAGATATACAATGCGAAAGTGGAAGGATGTAGGTACCGAGGGAGACCGAGACTAACCTACCTAGACCAGATCGGTCATATACTGAAGGAAGGTGGAGTCAAGAGTCTCCGAAACCGGCGAGCGTGTATGAAGAGAATTATGAATGTTGAGGAAGCGAGTGAAGTATGCAGAGATAGAGTTCTCTGGCACTCTGTTCTCTCTGCCTACCCTGCAAGGGATATGGCGTGATGATATGTATGTATGTATGTATGTAAGAAAAAAATATGGCTAATATTCAAAACAAGTGCCGTTAGAAGCGTTTTGATCGTCTGATGGTTAAGTTACGTGACACAATTCAATATGGCGCAGTCGAGACATGATTTGAAAGAACTTTTAAACCATGTTGGGTATGTACCTATTGGATTAAAGGGCTATAACATATTAATTATGATCATGGAAACAATAATTTATTTATAAAATAGTTTATTCACTAGAATTCGTGAGTAAATTTCAATAAATATGTTCATATAAATAATTTAATGTTCATATAAAATAGTGTGCATCACTGTTTGCTTAAACCGATACTTTTGATATTTTAGCCAAATTATAAAGTGTACGTTATTCATATTTAACTTAAAATCAACTGTTATTACTTTATCCCAATTTCTATTACTTTGCACAACTGTCTAATTTGCTTATGCATGTTATACTTCGTTTAGGACAAGGTTTAATGCATCTTTGCTCTGGTGGAGAAAAGTCCAGTACAAAAGACGACTGAGAACTTGTGTAATCAAATTGATAGTCATTGAATTTCGCTTCTACACTGTATTTCACATTCTGAGGTGGGGGATCTTCATTGTCCACATTAAGAACGTATTTTAATGGGTATGGTCCTGAAGGTGCATTGCTGATATTAGAAGGTTTTGTGCAGATTGTATAGTTTCCACCGTGCCTAATGATTCTTATAAGTACTTGTCCTGGATAGTTGGTGGTTTTGGTACAAGAAAGCGTTGATGATATACAGGGAGGCGAAGGACATATTTTGTGACAGGTTCTGGATGGTGCGCAACAAGGCTTGCTACAGGGAGGGTTACAGCATGTTCTTGAAGGACACCGTCCGCATTCGACACTTCTTGTACAAGTATTATGTTGCTCAATTTTTCTGAGCACTGGACAAGATATGTGTCCTGGTCGCCAGCCACACCTTAGCTAAAATTAATGTTACAAATTTTATTACATTAAAATTGGGTGAAAGTTTCTGTAATGACGTTGAAACAACTATTTTAAATTTTGAAACAAGGTATTCTAAGTTTCATTTAAAAATAAAATTAAATTTGTACATTACGTATAACCATAAGTGCAGCACACAGTACCTCTCTTTAGATGATACACTAATATAATAATTTGGTGGTGTACACAATTTTATAGAAAATGCATGATCGTCACATTTGACAAACTGTCTTTATTTTTTTTTTGATGTGAAACATCTATAGGCGAGAGTGAACTGATTTTAGTAGTAGGACCACGCTGTTGACAGTTTTCTGTCTACAGCTGCGGGTCGGTCCGTCCGGGTTAGTATCACACTCCCAGAAGATCGACGTCTGAGTAATGGCAATGTGTTATTGCGCTTTGTTCGGTGAGCGAGAGAGCCGGTAGTTTAAGTGGGTGGGTTTAGGGTTTGAATCGGCAGGCTTATACCCTTGGTATTGCAAAGGTCCAAGGGTGGCAGTAACACTTACCATCAGGTGTGCTGCTTGCTTGTTTGCCGCCATAAGCAATAAGAAAAAGAAAAATAACTGTAAAGAGAACATGCATACATACATATCATCACGCCATATCCTTTCCAGGGTAGGCAGAGAGAACAGAGTGCCAGAGAACGCTATCCTTGCATACTTCACTCGCATTCACTTCATTCCTTCAATACTTCACTTCATTCCTTGCATACTTCACTTTTTTTTTAAAGAAATTGTAGTCATATTGTGCAAAGCAATCAGTAGGTAATATTATTTGTAACCCTATACAGACTACAGCCAATCTGCGCTGCAGCAGTAAGTATATCGTTCGACAAAATTAAGAAGAGGTAAACAATAAATAAAACACGATACCAACCCGCCTGATATAGTATAGGCCAACTTCACTCTCTTAGATTGGGGTTGTAGTGGGACGCATATGAGCTGATATAATAATTGTTTCACCGCTTTTTTAATAGGTATACCTATCATTATCAAGGGGCTCTATGTACCATGCAAGTCATACGGGTTGGTACCCCTTTATATCTCTTGACTCTTGAGTGTATTTCCTCCAGTTTTTGTGACAATTAGCAAAAAATACAAATTTTAAGCATTTGAAATAAAGAATTACAAGTGTCATTTGAGCCCATAACTTTTCGGAAATCAGCTCGTTGTGTTGAGGTTTTGAGCTTCTCTGACTTCAGAGTAGTCAAATTTCATTTTAATGCCCTGGATAACGTGAAATGTACACATGTATGAACAACACCATTTTTTTTTCTTTTCAAACTAAATACATTTCGCTATTAGTATTGAGTCTTTTATTTGACTTACATTGCTGCATTTCTTGCACGGGTGGGTCTAGTGTTTCAATTTCAAGTATTTATTCGCTTAAAGTTAACATTCAGCTTAAGTTTATAAAGTTAGCCTACATTCCTTAGTCATCTTTTACGACACCTATCTGAAAGTAATTGTCTGTGCTTGTATTATTACTGTATCGCTACATGTTTGCACACTACCTTTTAACTTTCCAAAGCAAACCCATATAATAATCCATTGATAGTTATATGCTTCCACTTTTCTGTGGTTTCATAACGGTGGACTATTATCACGTTAACTGTGCATGCCCCACCGGTGAGGCATTTCGAGTTGCTCATCGTACGTGAATGACCCACGTGTGGCACACGGTTCTTCACAAATTTAAAGGCTCATAACCCCAAACACGTGTGAGTTTAGCCACTTTTTTCGGTTCCCACGTATGAACAATGAATTAAGAAAAAATATTACGCGAAAACCGGTAGAGCTCATCTATAATTTGGAAAACTTATTTAAAATTATCTATAATTTGCATTTGCACTTTGGGATAGTCTCTCTCACCATATAGCTGCACAGTGAACATGTTATAATATCTATTTATAAAATAAATGAAGACCTGATGTTCAGGTGAATCCTTTGCGTTGTAGAGCCATCCCATGCATTTTGGAACAGGTCCTGGCTTAACTTCTTCTTTGTCTAAACATCTATGTTTAAGTAGATCGCAACGACCCAAACAGCTTGTTGATGGCTTCGATGCTAAATAGAATTATGTGTGTTTAATAAATCGGTATTCGCATTTAAAAACAAAAATCTATGAATGACATATACTCACATCCAGCCTTACAGCAACAGGCCATTATTGTGCGTTGATTACCTGAATAAGTGTATACCAATTAACATTAAGGCAAATAATAGCATTTCATTCATGATATCTATAAGCACGTCACGATTTCGTACAAATTCAAAAAATAGATTTTATTTACAATTTACACTCCTGAGGGCCTACTACCAACATTTAGAGAATAATAATATTTCAAGAATGTTTTGTTTTAACCTTAAAATAACATTGCTCAGTTTCGTATCACGAATTTTTATCATCATTATCTTACTCATATACGAACCAATTTCGGGCTCGAATATCCTTCACAATAATTCAATTAACTATTACTATACCACGCTGCGCTGTACATATACGCTGGTACAGGGTTCCATTTCGCGTTATCCTTATTTTACGTTATATACATATTATGTCCCTTAGGGCCGTAGCTCATCTATACAACACCGTTCCCACTCAGCAAAATACTGTTTAAGGTTCCTCTGTAGACACACTTTACATTGACACCACAAAATAACAGTGGTGTTGTATAGATGCCGAAAACCCTTAGTCGTAGTTTACGATATCCTCAAGTATGATAGAGGGTTCCATGTCGTGCGGCGTTCCACAGGGGTCGGTTCTGGGGCCGACTCTGTGGGACATCGGGTACGACTGGGCGTTGAGAGGGAGTCTCCCCCCCGGGCTGAGCGTGATATGCTACGCTGACGATACGCTCGTCACAGCCCGGGGCAGGACACTCGAAGAGGCGGCGAGCCTGGCCACTCTCGGCACCGAGGAGATGGTCGGGCGAATCGAGGCGCTGGGGCTCAGGGTGGCCCTAAATAAGACGGAGGCTCTATTGTTCCATGGGCCACGCGTAAGGCCGCCAATTGGCGTCTCGCTAGTCGTCAACTCCGTCCACATCAGCATCCAGGCCCATATGAAGTACTTGGGTCTGGTGCTCGACGGGCGATGGTGGTTCCGGGAGCATTTTCGCCGAATTGCTCCCCGGCTGGTCGGCGCGGCGTCCGCCCTTTCGCGGCTCATGCCGAACGTGGGCGGACCCAGCTTCGAGGGCCGACGGCTGTATGCGGGGGTGATCCGTTCTATGGCCATGTACGGCGCACCCGTGTGGGCGAGGGCTCTGAACGTCCAGCTCAGGGCTGTTCTGTGGAGACCCCAGAGAGTCATGGCGGTCAGAGCCATTCGCGGGTACCGCACGGTATCGACCGAGGCGGCATGCCTACTGGCCGGGACACCCCCGTGGGACCTAGAGGCGGAGATGCTCTCCGACCTCTACCGGCGGGTGACCTCACTGCGCGACGAAGGTGGCTCCCCATCGCTGAGCGAGATAGCCACCTGGCGCGAGGACGCCCGCCGAGACGTCATCGCCCGTTGGGCTACGCGGCTGGAGAGGCCTAGACACGGTGTCGTCACCGTCGAGGCTCTCCGGCCCGTATTGATGGAGTGGATGGAGCGGCGGCACGGAGTCCTCTCCTTTCGACTGGTGCAGGTGTTGTCGGGGCACGGATGCTTCGGCTTTTACCTGCACACGGTCGCGTGTAGGGAGTGGACTTCGTTCTGCCACCATTGCAGCAGTGACGAGGACACGGCGCAACACACGCTGGAGGCGTGTCCGGGCTTTGACCGGCAGCGCCGTGACCTCGTCGCTGTTATCGGTGCCGACCTGACGCTGCCGGCTGTCGCGAGAGCGATGGTCGACAGCGTCAGGAACTGGGACGCGGTCGCCGCCTTCTGCGAGGCTGTCATCTCGCAGAAGGAGGCGGCGGAACGAGTCCGGGAGGAATCCCGCGACCCGGGCCGCCGTCAGCGGCCGGGGCGGCGCAGGCGCGAATACCTGCGCCTGATGCCGCCCTAACCGAGCCCTCGGGTGATCGGACCGGGGAATTGTCCGGTCACCCGACGTGAGGCCACCGCGTGAGGGCGACGCCCCGACGGCGAAATCTGTCGGGGCGTCGACGAGAGGAACCCGCGAGGGTAAACCGCCGGGCGGGCCACCGAAGTTAAAATCGAGTACCGGTGGTCCGCTCGCACGGCGAAGAGAGAAGGTTTTACGGTGGGTCTATGGGGTCACGCGCCGCCTTTCCGTCACCCCGGACCGATTCAGCGGGGCGAGACGCACCCATAGCCCACCAATAAAAAAAAAAAAAAAAAAGTATGATATTATGAGAGGGTGGTGAATAGTAGGCACTCTTACATTGTCATCAGACGGAAAACCACAAATTTTATAAAATTATATTATTTTATCGTCGTAATGATGTATGAATGAATAGTTTTGTTTTAATAATTTTGTTTATGAACGAATTTCTGATCCATGAAACAATGAAGCGGCTATAATTTCACTTAGCATTATGGTATGGTCTCATTCATTCAAAAGTGGACGATTATAGGTAACTGCATCTACTTAGCCTTAGTGATATATAATAAATTTACTCCAGTCTCTATAAGAGATGGTGATAGGTCCCTAGATCATAAGTGTCTCAATAAAATTAGGCAGATTTTTTCGAGACCGCTTAGTAATATACGTTTTATTTTTCTTTTTTCTATTGCTGATGGTGGCAAACGAGCAAGCAGCACACCTGATGGGTGTCACTGTCGTCCATGGACCTTTGCAATACCAGGGATACATCTAGGCCACTGCCTACCAATGAGAACCCCAAACACACCCAGAAAGGCTGCCGGCTCACTTGCTCACCGAACTAAGCGTAACGGCAGATTGCCACTGCTCAGACGTCTTTGTGGTAATACCCTGGACGGTCTGAAGCCGTAGACAGAAAACTATAAATAGTGTGGCTCTACCACTAGAAAAAAGTATATTATAGTATTTACCTAAACATCGATGTTGGGATGCAGAATCGTTGAAAATTATGTAGCCTTATAGGGACACCTCGTTATTATGCCTTCTATTGTTCGTTGTCCCCATAGTTTCGTTTGGTATCAAATGTAACTATTTTTAGAAGTGACTACATTTCACATTTTGATTTATTTTAAACTGTGTAGTATTGAGACAATGATGACTGATGTCACATTACATTTTGTTCTTCGAATGTTTCGTTATAATTCTATCAAAGTTGGACATGACAACTTTTGGTAGCAAACTTTTTTAATTTCGTTTATTTTACTGCACTTTTTATTTTAAATTAATCACAATAATATTTAGGATAATGCTTCATTTTCTTGCCTTATCCACCTTTAGGTTCGAATATACAGTTCATATTCTTTCAAGAAAATTATGACGACATTAGTTTTCCCCGCAAGACCTAAGAATTTAAGCTGATTGGTCTTCCTCTCTCTTGGTTGGGAGACTATAGTAAATATAACAGCTAATGGTAATCATAATTCGGCAATATTTTATAAAACAGCAACTCTTTAAATGTATGTCCCCGTGGGATATTTCGCTTTCGTAACCAAGTTCCAATAGCATTTTTGTAGAGAATGCAGCTCAATTTAGTAACCTGTGTAGAAAGACTGGACATACTATGAATGTGTTAAAGATAATGTGAAGCAACGTTACGTTTCGACAATTTTATTGATAAGGAAATAATTATTAATGTTCGCGACGATGATATAATTCAAGTAATAGTAGTGATTCTGAAAAAATAGCTATTTTCAAATCCAGTTTTTGTTTTTACTTAACTTAATCCTACTAAATATGATGAAGAGATTTTATGCTGAAATAATTAAATTTGTTTAGTATTAATTTAGCACTAATACTAAACAAATTTTATATATATATATATATATAGAAAAAATATATACCGATTATTAATTAAACAGAATCAATATCGATTTCTCATTAAAATCGGATATTTTATATAGCCGATTATTTGGTTTACATACCTATAGTGTATAAAATATAGCTTGATCTCTGTGACAGTTCTCACTAGTGCCGCACGCTTACGATGCAGTCCGTATTTTTGTCGATATAATTCCTTATTTTTTAATGTTATTTGCTACTGCAATTGAAAAATAATGCATGAAAATCTTATTGAACTTCAATCAAATGGAAGCATGAATTGATTATAAATTTAAAACAATTTACGAAAATCTTATTGAATTTAAATTAATGAATTTTATTTAATTTAAACCAAAGCTGTTAATTAATTCTTTTTATTATTCGAAAGGAATACATCCAAGTTCATCGTCACTATTATCATCATCGCTAGAGCATTCCTGTAGGTTGATGATGAGTTCTTGGTCACAGATTATTTCATGAATAATCATCATCATCATGTTAATTTTATAAAAGAAATTATCTTTTTAATATAATAGAAATGGTCTTATTAATATTATAACTGATGTCTGAATACTAAATTAATACAATTTACTTATTATATAGAGTACCTAACCATGTGGTTTATATAGGTAATGTATTGGTTTTACTTGTTTTTAGTGTTGCCCAAATTCAGTCTTGGTCTTGCAGTCTTGGTCTTGTTCTTGCGTTTTTGCAAGACCAAGACCAAGAACAAGACCGCGTATTTTTAGCAAGACCAAGACCAAGACTGACCGTGCAAGACTTGAGCAAGAACAAGACTAAGCCTGCAAGACTCTTGCGTCTTGCAGCTAGGACTTAGCGCTATTTCACGGAGTAGTTAGGTGTAACAGTTCGGTGTATAGGTACGCTTAGGAATTCTATGAGACGCAAAAAACTGTATCAAAGAATATGAAAAACTGGACCTATGCGCATTACGACTAATACCATAAACATACCTACATAGCGAATAAAAAAATATCCATTAAAATCAAACTGAGTGCATGCATAGTTATGTTTTAACCATCGGCACTTTGATAATGCGGCATCAAAGGTTTTGTACTTACTTCTCAAAGAAATTTGCCGCTTTTCGGAAGTACATGGTTATGATACACGCGCCGGCGGCTTCTTTTGAAATCATATACAACAATCGTTGCCGCCGCGCCGAAATCACAACATTTGACACTATTTGATTGCCGCCACAGGGCGTAGGTATACTCATGCAAAATAATTTCGAATTTTAAGAGTACCTACAGGTGTTCCAAAGAATAAATAAGTTTCAGAGTGCTTAGAATGAAAATGAATACATTATACTGATCACGCAAGTAGTATTATGATAGGAAAAAATGTTAAGGATAGGTAGTAGATGTCATAATAATTTATTCTAGTAAGTATATATTATAATATTGATTATATGGTTTTAAACTAATTACTTAGGTACTATTATTGTACATTTAGTCATTATATTTCTTAAGTTTTTACAAGAAAAAATAGCAAAAAAGTGTTCAAATATCACCCGTTTGATAAATATTGTAGCCACTTTTAAATATACTTGAAACGTGTAAAAAAATTCTACAAAACTAATAAAATAATATAAAAAGCTACCTACTAATAAAATAAAAAGCCTGCGATAAGAGTTTTGTATTGCTTACCAGCCCGAATATCTCTGAGAGAGATGATGAGAGTAAGTAGTTTACTAGCAGTGCCCGCGACTTCGTCCACGAGGAATAGTAACTTTGGAGGTATAGTGACGTTCAGGATTTATTTATTTATTTTAAAACTTCTGTCATCAAACATACAAACAAACTCTTCAGCTTTATAATATTAGTATAGATAAGTATAGATGTACGCCAAAACATTCACTTATATGTAAAGAATAGTGATTGGCACTAATTCTTTACATATATTTTATTCACGCGTCGCGTCTGTACAAGTAGGTAATAATCTGTGTTTGTACGCCGCACGCGGCATCGTTTGATTTGCGGCGGCATCCTTTTAATAGAGCCAGCACGTGGCGAGGCGGCGCGGTAGAAAGCAAGGAAACGTACTATAAATAAAGGAATTATTTTAATTCCAGTCATTTCCAATTGAGTTGTGCTTCGAGTCTAACTTAATAATTGTTTTTACTAATTCTTGTTGTTTTCTAAAAACGTATCACGTGTACAATTTAATATGAGTGACGAAGATTCAAATTATTCTAGTCCGAGTAACGAGAGTTTGAGTCACAGATCTAAAAGACCCAAAAGCAAATTTGAGGAGTTTTTCGAAATAATTCATGCATCCCAAACTGCCTTGTGTAAATTGTGCCAACATAAAAAGATTGAAATAAAAATGAAAAACAGAAACACTTCAGGCTTAAGGAAACATCTAATATCTTTCCACAAAAAGGAATCACAAATATTTCTTCCTGTTAAACCAAAATTAAGTGGAGATATCACAAGCTTTTTAGTAACCGCTGGAAGAAGTGGACAGGTAAGAATATTTTTTTAACAATGGTCGAAGTTGTCGCTACGGGAATTTTAACTCCGCGTAGCTATTCATGCGATACTTTCAAAAACGCCATTAACTTACGTAAGTATTTTTGAGTTAGTGGTGTTTTCATCTAGGGGTGCGACATATTAAGTATGTAATTATCGTCTTAAATATTTTTTATAAACACCCATATTTTCATTTGTTTTCATAATCGGCCAGTAACAACTAAGTACTTTATTTTGGTAATATAAAAAATGTCAATTTAACGATTTTCTCGATTTAACAACAATAAACCTCCTCCTCCTAAACGCTCAAACCTAGTATGTTTTAAATAATAACACAAGATTTATTGTTTTATTTCAGTCGGAAAACAGCAGTGACAACATCACGACAGCTACAGTTGATTGAGTGGTGAAAAAATATCTTCCCTTCTCATTTTTCGATGACGAAGCTACACAAGTATATTTTCGACGTATTTGCCCTAATGTGGTGTTTCCTAAAAGGTCTACACTTAGAAGGAAAGTCAAAGAGCGATTTGAAGAGCTCCAATTGAATCTCAAGGAACGACTTCAACAATTATCATCTAAAATGTCGTTTACTATTGATGGGTGGACGTCAATTGCTGGTAGGAGTTACTACGGGGTTACTATGCATTATATAGACAACGAATGGAAGTATCGATCTGTAGTTCTTGATTTTATACCATCACGCGGTCGACATACTGGGGAAGATATTGCAACGATTTTCCATGAATGTTTATTGGAATATGACATAATTGATAAAATACAAGGTATCACGGTCGACAACGCAACTGCAAATACCAAATTTATGTATGAACTGGGCAAACAGCTGCCGCCACACTTTGATTCAGATAATGAACATTTCCGGTGCTTTGCTCACATTTTAAACCTTGGTGTACAAGATTTATTAAAGACCTTAGCATTACACTATGAGTCTGACACTAACGCGCAAGATCAGCAGTATGAAGACTATGCAGACGAAACTGAGGATGAGGAAGATGAAGAATATGCACCAAATATTGCTGACTCGCGTACATCTGTAACAAAGTTACGCAGTATTTCCAGTAAAATAAAAAGAAGTGAGATAGTGAAGAAGAAGTTTCAGTCTGCTTGTGAAGCAGCTGGCGTGCCATCAAATCTAAATGCCATTCTTGACTGTCCAACGAGATGGAATTCCACACATGATATGATTGGATTTGGTTTAAAAGTGAGAGCGGGCATTAACATATTGTGCAGTTCTGTCACCGAATTGAATGATTTTCAATTCACAGCTAGTGAATGGCAGGTACTCGAAAAATTACATAAATTTCTAATAAACTTTAAACTTTTAAGTACAAAACTTGGTGGAGACAAATATGTTACATTACCGCTAGTCATTGTATCATTCAATCTCTTGCTAGATAAAATTGAATCCATGGTAAAACAGTTAGATGAGAAACCTAATCGATCTGAAGTGGATGAAAGGCTCATTCTAGCTTTCCAAGCAACTCGAGACAAAATGCTTAAACATTATAAGAAGAGCAACTGGATTTATTGTACTTCTTTAATTTTAGACCCAAGGCATAAGGCTCAGACTTTTGACCTGACAATGTTGGGGAAGCAACTTAAAACAGAAAGTCTGCGCAAGTTCAATGAACTTTATGAAGAATATAAAAGTCTACACTCACTGAACAAATCTCTGGAATTACCAAAAAAAGAAAATAAAGTATGTGATGAAGATGAAGACGTAATAGACTTTGATAAACTCTATGAATGTCCCTCGACGTCATCTGGATCTTGTCTTCAAGGCTTAGTGATAGACGAGTTGGAGGAGTACCTGAGAAAACCAAGAACTGTCAGCTCGGAAGACATTTTAGATTGGTGGAGGACGCATGAGACAGAGTATCCGACTTTATCGAAGATGGTCCGTGATTTTCTCTCAATACCTGCAACTTCAGTACCTGCTGAGAGATTATTTTCTAAAGCATCATTAGTAATTAGAAAACATAGAAATAGGTTAAGTGATGAGTCAGCCAGATGGTTACTTTGTATTAATTCTTGGTCAAAAGAATTGATATAAAGTAACATAACCTAATGATAAAGCTGTTGTGTACTGTTATGTTTGATTTGTGTTGTATTTTATTTTTTATTGAAATAAATGATAAATCGTAAAACTCTTTTATTAAATTTCATATAAGTTGAGGGTTCAATCTCTTTCTAGACAGATATTGTTCTTTAAAATACAGTCAAGTTATTGTAATTAATTTGTTTTTTACATGTTTTAGCAAATGTAAGCTTATAAATCATAAATGTTTATTAAGAAACAGTTACTTCCATGGAAAACGACATATAGGTCAGTTGATTTTTCGAATTTCTTATCAAATCCTCAGTTATTTATTAATCTGCTTGATCTTTACTATGGCTATGTTAATTCAAGCTCACAATGTTTCAATTCTAATACGTTTTTCTAAGATTTAAAGTAAACTTTAATAAATAGTAATAGACTAATAGGTAATTGCAAGACTTGCAAGACTCTTGCTGCAAGACCAAGACCAAGACCAAGACTGGGAGCGCAAGACCAAGACCAAGACCAAGACCAGGTGTATTGGCGCAAGACCAAGACCAAGACTGGCTAAGTCTCGTCTTGTTCTTGCATTTGGGCAACACTACTTGTTTTATAAATAATTAATAAGAATGGTATCGATTTACGTTTATCGCTTGCCCCATCTCTATCATATTCTCAGTTCAGTATGATCTTGTACTTGCGTAAGCACCTTACTTTTATAAAATGGTTACTAAGTATTTTAAAACATATGAGGTATTAGTTTTGGTGTAAATATTCATATTTTTATATTCATAATTCAGTTGAGATACAACTGGCACCTAAAAAATGAAAATATAGGCGATATAATCAATTGTGGTAGGACCACGCTGTTGACAGTTTTCTTTCTACAGCCGCGGGTCGGTCCGTCCGGGGTAGTACCACACTCTCGCAAAAGATCGACGTCTGAGTAGTGGCAATGTGCTATTGCGCTTCGTTCGGTGAGCGAGGGAGCCGGAAGCTCAACTGGGTGGGCTTGGGGATTTTATTGGTAGGCAGCGACACAAGCTATACCCTTAGTATTGCAAAGGTTCAAGGGCGGTAGTGACACTTACCATCAGGTGTGCTGCTTGCTCGTTTGACACCTTAAGAAATTAAAAAAAAATACAAATTAAAATTGTAAACATAACGCGTATTCATAATTACTTCATTGGTTTTGTTGCTATCTGTCACAGAGATCAAGCTATATTTTAAGGACTATAGACAACTAACACCGACAGCTGTCAAAGTGCACTTCTTAGATTAGATAGACTATAAAAGAAAAAAAACATAAAAAAATAAAAAAAAAAACAAAAAAAAAAACTATATAACTATTTGGCGAAATCTTGTGAACGCCATTTTTATAAAAAAAAAAATAGACTATAATAACGGACTTTTGACGGGAATTTGAAAACGTCATGTGGTGCTCTTGTATTATATTCGATATCTTAGTGTTTTAACGTGTTATATTAGATAATTTTGATGGCATTTTATGTAATATGAAGCGGCGGAACTACTGGGATGAAGTGAATTTCATATAAAAGTGCTTTACAACGTTTTCGTTTTCAATCAAAATTTCCACAAGATACCATTAACAGTGTGGCCATTGCACTGTTAATGGTGACAATTTGACTTACACAATGACTAACCTGAAAGACTAAAAACGTGAAAATATTTACAACTTGACACTCGCACCAATATCTCGCATAAGTAGCTGATTGCCAATATATAAGAAGAAGAATCTTAGTGTTTTAATGTGTTATATTAGATAATTTTAATGGCATTTTATGTAATATAAAGCGGCGGAACTACTGGGATGTAGTGAATATTATACACCGTGGAATCTAATTGGCTGTTTTCCTGAAACGTATGTACTCAGTTAATCATTCTTAATATCCCCACATAACTAAAAACATAATACATTGAAAAAAAAAGTCTGATAAATAGACGTTCTTAAGTTTGTCTGATATGCAACGGTATTGTTCCCAACATGCCTACGACATAGCTTTCGAATTAAATCGCAATAATAGGTAAAAAAAATATTTAGGCATTGTAGCTCGTAGCCCGCTCGCGTCCCGCACGCACCCCTTGCTTTTGATGCGCCCGAGCCGCGCGACCTTGGTCTATGTTTTAATAGGTCAGTTTGCAATTTTTTGCCAAACGGCTTAGACGTATATCATATGTTTATAACAAATCCCGAACGCGAGTGCTAGTAAGTGCGAAAAAATGACAAGTCATTACCAGTATTCTGACGTAGAGTGGTTAGACATGGTTCGTTTTTATGCGATTGCTGGAGACAACTTGGCGAAGGCTAGATGCCTGTATGCTCAGCCAGAACACCTGGATTCGTTACGCAGATGTGGCATTATAAATCCGCCTGTGCCTACAACAGCGATAATTTTATCAGCCACATAACGCCTACTAACCCACAGACAGTTTTGAGTGTTTACACGTGCTCAGGCTAGAGGTAGGTGTCGCCGACATTCTGCTCGATTAGAAGAAGAAATTCTTGAGAAAATGGAGGCATGGTTTTAAAGTAATTAAAGAAAGTAGGTAACCAAGGCGTAGCTATCAACCTACGGTCAATGCTCTTAGCATTGACCGTAGGTTGATAGCTACGGTCGATGCTCTCAAACGACCGTAGGTATAACAAAATTATTAGACAAAACATGTTACAGTTATGCGAAAATGATATTTTAAGGAAACGTCCGGGATTGCAAATGACTAGAATTTATGTTTTTATTTTATTGAATAAATGCTATATTATGGCTCTATATCATTAACTGAGTATATACATACATACATACATATCATCACGCCATATCCCTTACAGGGTAGGCAGAGAGAACAGAGTGCCAGAGAACTCTATCTCTGCATACTTCACTCGCTTCCTCAACATTCATAATTCTCTTCATACACGCTCGCCGGTTTCGGAGACTCTTGACTCCACCTTCCTTCAGTACCTGACCGATCTGGTCTAGGTAGGTTAGTCTCGGTCTCCCTCGGTACCTACATCCTTCCACTTTCGCATTGTATATCTTCTTAACCAGACGTTCGTTCGGCATTCTTTCCACATGTCCGAACCATCGGAGCATTCCCTTTCGCATCTTTACACCAATACTCTCTTTCATACCTACTCGCTCTCTTACGTCGTCGTTACGAATGCGGTCGGTCAGCCTAACTCCACAGATTTTCCGAAGAGATCGTATTTCGACCGCATTAATTTTACTTTCATACTCTTTTCTGCATACCCAACTCTCGCTTCCATACAGTAATGTTGGGACAAGCACTGCGTTATGTATTGCTACACGTGCCTTCTGGCTGAGGTGGTGGCTGCCGAGAAGTTGCCCCAACGCTCCATTCACTCTATTTCCCGCATTCACTCTTCGCTCTATATCAATGGTGTACCGTCCATCTCGACTAAATCCACATCCAAGATATACAAATTCATCCACTTGCTCTAGTACATCATTACCTATTGTTACTCTTACATCTGTTCTGGCTTCATCTCTTTCAAAGACCATTATTTTGGTTTTGCTCACATTCACGTTTCGGGAAAACAGCCAATTAGATTCCACGGTGTATAAAAGTGCTTTACAACGTTTTCGTTTTCCATCAAAAGTCCCACAAGATACCATTAACAGTGTGGCCATTGCACTGTTAATGGCGACAATTTGACTTAGACAATGACTAACTTGAAAGACTAAAAACGTGAAAATATTTATAACTTGACACTGGCACCAATAGCTCGTATATGTAACTGATTGCCAATATATTAGAAGAAGAAGAAGATTATAATAACTAATGCAAAGAGATTACTTTGTTATATGTGTGCCAAATAAAAAAAAACCGTTAATTAAGGAAGGAACTAATCCACGCAAATTGCTGGTACTGAAAGTTAAAAAAAAAATAGCAATTTATTTATTTACATAATACTCTATATATTTAGTACTTTATTATAAAACGAGCTGTACCCGCGACTTCGTCGGCGTGGAATTTAAGAAAAAAGTTAATTAGTTTATTTAGTTTTTTTTTTGTTTTTGCATTTTTATTTTAATTATCATTTATTTTTAGTTTTTTGTATTAGTTTTATTGGAAAATTTCTTTATATACAATATTTGGTGTATGATTTTCTTCGGTTAAAACAACAACACTACTGGCATTCCTCGCACGTGAACATGCCACGTATAGTTGCCCATGGGTAAAGCAACCTTTAGTTAAATCTATACCAGCTTTGCTTAACGTTTGTCCTTGAGACTTGTTGATTGTCATAGCAAAACTGACACTGATCGGGAATTGCAATCTTTCGAATTCAAATGGAAAATTTGATGATATTATAGGAATCCGTGGTATAAATACTATTTCCCTTTTCCGCATCCAGATATTATACGACCTTCTATAACGTTTCTTTGCAACGGCACTATTCGCAACCTAGTATCATTGCAAAGTTTCGGCTGGTTTAAATTACGCAATAGCATGATGGGCACGCCACCCTTAAGTTCTAGTTTGTTGGTAGACCAGGCACAATTATACTGTTTAAAAATTATGTTGGGTAATTAATCACTTCATCCGGATTACAAACTGTATTGATGGCAAGATATGTTAGTGATTCACCAGATAGCTTATCTAAAATGCGCTGATTAAGCGAAGTAACCTGGTCGTTCGTAGGTGCTAAAATTGATCTGTCACACAACCACGAATCTTCTTGGATATTGAGAATATGAATATCATCATAAATACTATGTATTAAAGTTTCAGTGTCCGCCACAGCCTGACAAAGACTGGTAGGTAGTTCTATATCATGATTATTATTCACCTCTTGACACTTTTCCTCTCCAACATCAAGAAGAATTTTACTAAATTCTGAATCAGCTGAATGTGCTCTCATGTTTTGTTTTAAATGAAGTTTTTTACAATGTCTCCAAACTATTAAACGTTTTAAACGGGCGTTAATTTCATCGGCTCGCGTACCCTTAGTTACAACCGATAATATTTGTCTAAAATCTCCAGCGAATAAAAATACGACTCCTCCAAATAATAGATTATTACTACTAATATCCTGCATTGTCCTATTCACGGCTTCTATAGAAATTTTATTTGCCATAGTGCATTCGTCCCATACTACAAATACACAATCTTGTAGTACTTTGGCTTTGATACAATTATTGGGTATATTGCACACTGTATTTTCCGTACGGTCTAAATGTAGTGGAATTTTAAACATAGAGTGAGCCGTTTTTCCACCAGGAAGTAAGGTTGTCGCTATGCCGGACGATGCGACTGCTATAGCAATCTTCTTTTCTGCTCGTATTTTGGCCAGTAAAAGATTAATCAAAAAAGGTTTTGCCGGTACCACCTGGAGCGTCTAAAAAATATACTTCACCAGCGTTTGCATTTATTTTATCAATGAGGAGTCGGTAAATTTGATTTTGTTCATCGTTTAGTCGTGGTTCATTATGATTTATAGTATTTTGAAGTTCAACTGGGTCAAAATTTGTATGTTCAATATATTCTCTGTTTAAATTTTTATCAATTCCATCAGTCGCTTGTGGAGATGGTAAACCATAATGAGGGAGCGAATTGCCGCCTATCGAAAGAAGAACGTCTTGTAATGCAAATAAAGCTCTATTTGTAAATATGTCTAAATGAGTATTTATGTCTGCATCCGGGTAATACCGTTGGCAGTCGCTTACATAATCATCCGTAAAACAATTCCAATTGTACCATTTTGTGTATTAAACGTGTAATAACCTGGTATTTCTTCGTACAATAAAGAAGTTGCGAATTCGTCGTTATTACATAGATCGTAAAATGCAATCAATGTCGTGTTTCTCGGATTTTCTACCACTCTACGGGCATTGCTTGGATCAAAATAAACTCTCTGACCATTTTCTAAGTGGATATCCAGATGTATTACTACGGGAAAACGTTCATGAATTGAAAATGATAACATGCGCCAGACTGCCTCGGAAGTACTAATATATCTTCTATTTTGATATGACGTCACTTCATCGTTAGCATTTTGTATACCAAATACCGCCAAGTCTGAACCTTTATTGACATATTTACAAATGTACTTTATGGACTTAATACTGCTACAGAGTTCAACGTTAATATGTGCTTTAAAAGTGCGCGATAGAACCGGTGAAAATGGAACAATCCAGCGATTGTCGACATCGAAAGAGTTAATTCGTGGTTGGATTGTCGTTCATCATTCTACAGACGTCATTCACCTGAAAATGGTGGTATAAACCACCATTTTCAGGTGAATGACGTTTGTAAAATGGATAACCATCCTCACTTGTAATAGTATCTGTGGTAAAAGATTTAGGGCATCTTATGCTACAGATACCGTTCTTCGTACACGGAGATCGAAGATTGTAAGAGCCACATAGACCGTGCACCATGTGGGTTTTCACAACATTAAATAGCTCTAGATCAACTTCTTGATCTGGCAATTCTGCTCGAATCACATCATCGATTTGCTCAGCTTTTATTTTCGTTTCTAACCATTTCAAAATGTGGGCATGGGGCAAACCACGCTTTTACCACTCTACACTATACATAAAACAGCGAACGCAATCGAAATGTTTTCCTTTCACCAGGAGATCAATCAGTTTTTTTAATTTTTGTTTAAAAACTCTTGCTACGACATCATACCGATCAGAAGCCAACTGCACCGTAAAAAGTTTATTGGTAATTTTATCCCACTTAGGGTTGGTCGTGAACGTTATAACAAGGTCGGGACGCCCATATTTCCTGTAATAACAAAACGCATCCTGTGTGCGTTGGTGCATATATCTAGGTCCTCCCGTAAACGATGAAGGTAGAACTGTAATCGTTCATTCCTGTCAGAACTACTCTCATTCAACTTAGACATGGACTCCGTAATCTACAATTTGTAAGACGACTTTCCCTATCTTGTTTAGATTCATTTTCACGTCGCAATCTTTGGCTTTTGACCTTTCTTATGTTTTTAGAGAGATTTGACTTTCTTTTAGGCATAACTACCATTAGTTATGCCTAAAAGAAAGTCAAATCTCTCGTGTGCATTTAAAAAAACGAAAAATCCAACTTAAAAATTATTTTTTAGAAAAAAACAACTATCGACGTTACTTATTCATAATTACTACTGAAAGGTAGAAAAGGAAAGCAGTATAAAATGTAACAAAATATTTTGAATTAAGTTAAGATAAAATAAGAAGAACGGATCGGTGGAATTATAAAAGATACCTATCAATCAAATCAAACTATCAATCAAAAGTATGATATGCAAGCACTGGAAATCAATTTCTAAATGAAGTTTTTGAGACACAATCGTCAGCAATAGCCCGCTCGCGTGACAGGCAGCCTTTGTGATATTGATCCGTTGGTGGGAGAAGTGGTGGGAGGCGCCCGACGTTACGGCACAGTGGTGGATGCGCGTGAGCTGCGCGCGGTACTGGACAGTACTTAGAGATTGCAACATTACTTTATTTTTCGAAAATAAAAGATTTTTTCTAAAATAAAAGTAGCCTAAGTTACACCTTATTACATCAGCTAGCTGCCAATGAAAGTCCCGTCAAAATCGGTCCAGCCATTTCAGAGATTAGCCGGAACAAACATACAGACAGACAAAAATTTCAAAAATGTTTATTTGGTGTATGTACCGTATATATATTCATATGCATGTAGTAAAAAGCGGTACATACATACATATCATCACGCCATATCCCTTGCAGGGTAGGCAGAGAGAACAGAGTGCCAGAGAACTCTATCCTTGCATACTTCACTCGCTTCTTCAACATTCCTAATTCTCTTTATACACGCTCGCCGGTTTCGGAGACTCTTGACTCCATCTTCTTTCAGCACGTGACCAATCTGGTCTAGGTTAGTTAGGTGAGTCTCGGTCTCCCCCGGTACCTACATCCTTCCACTTTTGCATTGTATATCTTCTTAACCAGTGGTAAAAAGCGGTTATTTCAATATTACAAACAGACACTCCAATTTTATTTATATGTATAGATGTATAGATATAGATAAAGTATGCAATTAATTTTACTATTATGAAACAACATCATAATAAAGGAATCTTCTATTTCAGCGTATGGACATCTAGGAATATTCAGCATTAAATTTATGCTGAAAATCTTGGAAAATTTTATACATATCTCTTTTTTTGAGTTCAGGATGTTGTAAGATTGCTATTCTAAAATGGTAAGTACCATGTTTTTGACCAAGTCCTGAACCAGGTAATACGCAGATACCGGTCTCTTCAAGGAGCTTGAGAGTATAAAATACATCAGGTGCCTGTCTAGCCTTTATGGCTGCTTTTATTGCTTTATACGATAACTCAATCCTTGGAAAAGCATATAGGCCACCCTGAAGCAAAAATTAAAATCAGTTGATAATAGTCAGTCATAATGTTATTGATAAAAAAATATTGTTACTAATAAAAAACTAATGGCATCGTCATTTAAAATAATAAATTTGGACCTCAATATTTAAACCATGTGGTTCCATCTGCTATAAAACAAAAATTAGATTTACACGACATACACGACATCAGCACCTGTAAAAGTTTAATTGTTTGCCCTCATTTTTATGTTAAATTTGAGGGCCAAATAGGTGTACATTATTCCATCAATTAACCTAAGTCTTTATTTTTTAATAAATGATCTATTTCGACGTCGTTTATAACTAAACCTTAGGTACTGAAGATGAGGAATATCAGTAAATATAGGCAGTTTATTTCTATTCTATTTGTATTCACGTCAAAGCTCTGGAATTTGTATCCCTTCGGCAGCGAACCTCAGAAACAAAAACATAATATTTAGGTGCTTTGTAAATACTTTCATGTTGTACCAACCTGTATGGTATTACAGCTGAATCCTTCTATCTTGTTAAAAATATCCACGATTTTCTTAGCTTCATCATTCAATAATTGTAGTAAACTTGATGTCTCTCGAAAATATACTCCGTATGAAGGTTCCCCTTTTACAGGAGGTCTTGCAATACAGTCAATAACAGCTTGACCTAATGTTGAAGAACATAGTCTCGCAGATATTAACTTAAATAAATTATACTGAACGCCAGAGTCCATGTTCATGATTTCCATCCAACCACCACGTATCCCTGCTTCTCCTGTATATCCATAGGATGCTGACATGGACGAAACTAGCTCCGTTTGATTATATGGCTCACCTAACTCCATTAATATTTTCTTAAAAGAACAAAATTCACCTTTATATATATTATGTTGGTATACTTCATCAGCGAATATGAACAACGACTTTCTTTGAGCAAATTTTATTATAGTTGCAATATTTTTTCTAGTTAAAACTTGTCCAGTAGGATTCCCAGGATTAATGACAACTAAAGCTCTAATCTTACAGCTCTTACAACCCTCTTCAAATGATCTTTCTAATTCTTCTTCAGTTATCTGCCAATCTTCATTTTCGTCAAGAAAGTAATCTACTTGCTGTAAGCCATTTTCAGCGATAGATGCTGAATAAAGTGGACTGTGAGGAGTGGGTAACATAATGCCAGATTGCTTGTTATCTATATCATTTATAAGGAGCTGCAGGCAGTTCTTAATGCCTACTGACGTACCTGGTATTAAATAAATATTGTCAGAGTTAGCCTTAAACCCATCTCGCTTTTCAATAAATTCGGCCACTGAGTGTCTTACTGCTCCATAACCAATATCTGCTGAATAAGATCCTACGGAGTTTCCAACACAAGCACTTAAAATGTGAGTGGCTCTATTTTTGACGTCTTCAGGAAAAATATTATTTTGAATAATTAAATCTGGATAAGAAACACAAGCTAAAACCCCCCTTACAAATGTTATCGGTTCCTGTCCCATAGCATGGCAATCTGCCACGTAAGTTTTGATGACTTTTTTGAAGGGCTTTTTTACTCCTGTCTTCAGTTCCTTCTCAATTTCCGCAGCTCTCAAAAATAATGCTCCCTTAAGTGGATTTTCCAATAGTCTGATATGAGGATTAATATTTTTAATGGTAATCACTTTGTTAGACGAAAATTTCTTTCTTTTTTCCACTACACTACATAAGTCACGTATTGGTATAAGTAAGCCATAAAATTTTCGTGTGTTCATTATAGCTCGAGCTTCGTAGATATTTGATTTTATTTTAAACTCATTAACATATATAAATTTTAAGCGAACTAAAAATTAATGATAATTTAAAATTTCAATCAAAATGTTTTACTTCAATCTGGGGTCATTGGTTGACTAAAGATAGTGTGACTTTGAGCTGTAAATTTATCTCGTTCTTAAATTTATAATTAAAATAACTGATTAATGTGGAGGTGACAAAATAAGACCAGTAGGTACCGCATCAAACTTGTACCCATTTCACATATAACCATAGCTATAACTTAGGTTGCTGTTTTTTTTAACAGAATATTATCAGTCATATGACTTGTATCAAGTCACAACAGAATAGGTAAATAAGCGATGAAAGTACACGAATCTCAACCTCAAAAGAGAATTAAATAATATTTCATCATCATCATCATTTCAGCTCATAGGACACGATTCTGCACAGCTTTGGTAAGTAGGTACCTACCAAAGAGTAAAGTTATTAAACTGAAAAAGAGTGGCAATTCGATGATAAAATATGCATGTATGGAAAGTGCTGCTACCCAGAGTTTAGGCGGTGAACTAAAGTTGAAATGATATATATACATATTTACGTGTCTATGTGTAATTATATAGAATTTTCTTTTACTATGAGATCTACCCTGAAATATAAAAAAAAACATATCAGCTGAGAATGAAACAATCATAATATCAGCTTAACAATGAAAGTTGGGATAATTTTCAGAAAGTACATCAATAACCGAAAATAGATCGATGACAATAAGTACCTACGCTAGGAACAAAAAATAACAATTCTCAGTTGTCAAACATTTGACAGACAGGATACGAAGCACATAGCCATGGAGCGAGAGTAGGGAGCAAACGAGTGAGAAAGATCGAGAGAGAGAGAGTGAGATAGAGCGAACGTCGCATCACCTACAGTGCAATGGAGTGAAAGGTGGAGAGGTAGCGAGAAAGATTAAGAGAGAATAAGATAGGGTGAACCTCGCATAACGCACATAGCCATGGAGCGAGAGGAGGGAGAGAGCGAGTGAGAGAAAGCGAGAGAGAAAGGGAGATCAAGAAAAATACACACTATTGGTTGATATTACATACATCAACCGATAGTGTGTATGACGACAACGAGATTTAAAAAATAGTTTGCCAAAGAAGTTTCACTTCTGAAATGTGAAAAAGAAGTTTCACTTCTGAATTGGAACCATGACACTAGCATTGTAGGTAGGTATCTTAACCACTACGCCATCTGTGCAGTCAATGTGTTTATACCTCTTAATTAGAGTAGTGTTCCTGGAAAGTCTACTTGTATACTTTTAATTATTGAGAGACCATCTATGACGGAAGACAGCTAGGAACGAAGTCTTTATTAGGTACTATTAACAAAAATGTAATTTTATGATTCCTTAGTAGGCCACCATAGTTATAATGATTTCTTGGTAGGACATCATCGCTAAAGCAGTAATGTAGGGCAAACAAGGATGGCTAATAACCATATTGTACATATGAAACGACTTTTAAGGCTTCTTTAAGAGGCTTGGTTACCACAGACGCCTCAGGAGGTGCATACATACGTACATATCATCACGCCATATCCCTTGCAGGGTAGGCAGAGAGAACAGAGTGCCAGAGAACTCTATCTCTGCATACTTCACTCGCTTCCTCAACATTCATAATTCTCTTCATACACGCTCGCCGGTTTCGGAGACTCTTGACTCCACCTTCCTTCAGTACCTGACCGATCTGGTCTAGGTAGGTTAGTCTCGGTCTCCCTCGGTACCTACATCCTTCCACTTTCGCATTGTATATCTTCTTAACCAGCCGTTCGTTCGGCATTCTTTCCACATGTCCGAACCATCAGAGCATTCCCTTTCGCATCTTTACACCAATACTCTCTTTCATACCTACTCGCTCTCTTACGTCGTCGTTACGAATGCGGTCGGTCAGCCTAACTCCACAGATTTTCCGCAGAGATCGCATTTCGACCGCATTAATTTTACTTTCATACTCTTTTCTGCATACCCAACTGTCGCTTCCATACAGTAATGTTGGGACAAGCACTGCGTTATGTATTGCTACACGTGCCTTCTGGCTGAGGTGGTGGCTGCCGAGAAGTTGCCCCAACGCTCCGTTCACTCTATTTCACGCATTCAATCTTCGCTCTATATCAGTGGTGTACCGTCCATCTCGGCTAAATCCACATCCAAGATATACAAATTCATCCACTTGCTCTAGTACATCATTACCTATTGTTACTCTTACATCTGTTCTGGCTTCATCTCTTTCAAAGACCATTACTTTGGTTTTGCTCACATTCACGCGTAGACCCCTTTTCTTACAATCTTCTGTCATTGTGTCGACTAGGGTCTGCAGGTCAGTCGCCGACTATGCCAGCAGGACTGCATCATCTGCATAAAGCAGAGCAGAGACCACTGAGTCACCCATCTGGACTCCCACATTCATATCGTTCAACCTTTGGAAACATTTATCCAGATATATGATAAACAGCCTGGCTGATAGAACGTAACCCTGCTTAACGCCGATATTGACGTCAAACCAAGGCGACATTCCGTCATCCAGCCGCACACAGGCTCTACAGCCCATGTAACTGGATTGGCCTGCAGCAGTTTACCGTTAATACCATACTCCAGTAAAATGTCCCAAAGTTCCTTTCGTACAACCGTGTCAAATGCTCTCTCCAGATCCACAAAACTGCAGAAAACCCTCTGACCTAGGGCTGGATGCTTCTCCAAAATGTTGCGCAGAGAGAACACTTGATCCATGCATCCCCTTCCACTCCTGAAACCTCATTGTGTCTCACACAGTAAACCATCGGACACCATCCTCATTCCCCTTTCAATAATTTTACCATACACTTTTGCTGCCAAACTGGTCAAGCTTATGGCTCTGTAATTTGCGCAGTCATAACGTGAACCCTTGTTTTTAAACAAAAGCACGATGACTGCACTATTCTAGTCCCCGGGAACCATTCCCGAGCTCCAACATAAATTGACGAGCAACAGGAACGCCTCTCAGACACAGGAGCCACCAAGCTTGATCATCTCGGCAGACACCATATCAATGCCCGCTGCCTTACCATTTTTCAAACTTCTTATCGCCCATTCAACTTCATCCATACTGATGCCATCGGAGGACGCCGTCGCCGAATTTTGATCTACTAGACCACATGCGACACCGGCGCCAACCGTAGCATCCGCATACATATCGCCAAAATATTCACTCCATCGGCTTAACACGTCTTGTGTTTGTGTAAGAATGTCTCCACCTTTAGACTTTATTTTATTCATTCTGAAGGCTGACCAACCACCCCGAGACTTCTTCACCTCCCTCCAAAAGAGTTTGGTGTTACCCTTTTTTTTTTTTTATTGGTGGGCTATGGGTGCGTCTCGCTCCGCCGAATCGGTCCGGGGTGACGGAAAGGCGGCGCGTGATCCCATAGACCCACCGTAAAACCTTCTCTCTTCGCCGTGCGAGCGGACCACCGGTACTCGATTTTAACTTCGGTGGCCCGCCCGGCGGTTTACCCTCGCGGGTTTCGCTCGTCGACGCCCCGACAGATTTCGCCGTCGGGGCGTCGCCCTCACGCAGTGGCCTCACGTCGGGTGACCGGACAATTCCCCGGTCCGATCACCCGAGGCCTCGGTTAGGTCGGCATCAGGCGCAGGTATTCGCGCCTGCGCCGCCCCGGCCGCTGACGGCGGCCCGGGTCGCGGGAATCCTCCCGGACTCGTTCCGCCGCCTCCTTCCACGAGATGACAGCCTCGCAGAAGGCGGCGACTGCGTCCCAGTTCCTGACGCTGTCGACCATCGCCCTCGCGACAGCCGGCAGCGTCAGGTCGGCACCGATAACACTTCTTTCGCTGTGTCTACCATACTCTTTTTCAATACTCTCCAGCATTCTTCAATGTCCGATTGCGGCTGGCTTGCCATCGTCAGCCGTTCCCGGACACCCACTGCATACTTTTCTCTTACACACTCTTCTTGCAACCTTTCAACCTTTATTCTTTCAAGCCCTCCGAAGTGGACACGCTCTCGCCAGTGCCTCCACCTTCTGAACAGATCACTAAATCTCGCAATAACGAGATAGTGGTCCGTATCGACTGTGGGGCCCCTGTAGGCTCTTGCGTCCAATATTTTGCTTCGGAGGCGACTGTCTACCAAAATTAAATCTATTATACTTTTCTGTTCATTCCTTCTCCATGTATACATATGGATGTCCTTATGTTGGAAAAATGTGTTTGACACACTCAGGAGGTGGTTCAGGGAATAGATGGTAAAAAGAAAGGTAAGCATTAATCTGAATTAACTTACTATATTTATTATCGGTGGTTACAAAATGGGAGCATATTTTATTATTTTATCTACATTTTTACATTTTTGAATTTTTTGTATTTATTTTTTGTTTAAATTATAGATAAAA
This sequence comes from Lymantria monacha, assembly GCA_905163515.2. Lineage (NCBI taxonomy): Eukaryota > Metazoa > Arthropoda > Insecta > Lepidoptera > Erebidae > Lymantria > Lymantria monacha. The sequence goes on along the minus strand of LR991094.1, from coordinate 15,823,448 downwards.
AATATCTGCAAATTAACTGGATAACTTTGAGAAACCTTGTTTTCGAGACGATCGAGACCATCCTGGTCTAAAATCCGATGTCTCTCCTTTTTCTCCGTGGTACTTAAGGCTCCGCTAATGGTTGATTCGTGAATGGGTGACGCTTGTAGGATTTATACCAGTTATAATTTCATACATTATATTTGAAAATTAGGTTATATCGAAGGGCACTCCATCTAAGATTTACGAAACATGTATATATGATTTTATATAAAAAATTAAATCACTAAAAAAAAAAAACAAAATAAAAAGTAGGTAAACGAACGGTGGTAGTTTTTTCTAATTGTTGCTCGGGAGTTTTTTCGTATTAATTTAAGGTAAAATATTAAAACTGAAAATAGATGAGTGCCTCACGGAGTTTTTAAAATTGGCTTTGAAATTGTGATCCCTTTACCTATGTGCTTAGCGGATGAAAATTATATAATATTTTATCAAATATGTTCCTAAACATATTTCAATAGAGTTTGCCTTCAATAATATTTTCACCACTGTAAATAATTAAAGATATAACAAAATTTCTGGGATTTAAAGAAATATATATATATTATAAAAACATTGTATAATTCAATCAATTTTCATTAATGATGGCTATGATTATATTTTTTGGGACAAATCAGATTGTTGAATGTTGAGACATATTTAATTGGGTAAAATATGATTTTCATCTGTTAAGTCGATATATCCTTTACTGCGTGGTACGCAGTATTGATATACACAGAAACTCTTTTAAATGGCTTGAGCTTCTTTGGTGTTGAATGAATCTCTAATCGTATAATATAATTATATTAAATTTAATCGTATAATATATTATATATATATTAATAAAAACATTTTTTTAGACACGTTTGGTCTTTTTGTTATTCATTTTTAATTTAACTGTCTTCGATTTAAAGTATATCGTAATTATTATTAGATAATATAAAATAAATACTAAACTAAATAGTGTTATTATGAATACGAAAACTAAATCTAGATTGGCATATTGGTAGAAGGGTACGTCAGTTGCGGCAGTGCGGAATGTAAATTTTGAATGTCTCGCAGCAAACTCAGTCCAATATATTGCAGTATCTAAAGGTGACATTGGACGATCATGCCATGCTGATGATAAATCTTTAACCTTCTTTTGGAATCTGAAAAGAGTGAATTTTTTAACGATTATGATATATAACTATACGATTACTAATCATGATGTGTATGAAAATAGAAGTACAACTAGAAGCCCAACTGGGTGGGTTTGGGGTTTATATTGGTAGGCAGCGGCCTAGCTATACTTCTAGTATAGAATAGGTCCATGGGCGGCAGTAACACTTACCATCAGGTGTGCTGCTTGCTCGTGTGCCACCAAAAGCAATAAAAAAAAATTAAGTAGTTTAAAGTCTTTAATATAATATAGGTACAATACAAATTGTTTCGTGGGGTGAGAGGTTATGAATACAGCGTCATCAATCCTTATTTTGTCGTGGCAGTCACTCAATAAAAGAAAGGCCAGAGGCACTGTCCTGTAAAATTTATATCCTGCGATCGCTAAGCCAGTTACTAAGCTTGACGATTAAGATATTATCTCTCTCTGGAGGAAGCATATATCTAATAGTAGACGTAGAGTATTTAAGATTTGGAATAGACCAAGTTCATATGGCAAATCATACAAATGCTGTAGTTAAATGTAATGTACCTAGTCTTGCCATAGATACTGTTAACAAAGAAAAAAATATATATTGCAAATAACATTTATTATTTTTACAATGTGTTAGTTTAATACATAAATATAAAACAATTTAAAATATGAAAAGCTTATTCTAGGTGGTCTCCATTGGCTGCAATACAGTTGTTTAAACGTTGAGGCCAGTTGTCAATAGAAGCACTCACTCTTTTCATGGGCAAATTCTTCACTGGCAATCGTATGAATTGTTTTAGGGACTCCAAATTATCATGGCATTTAGTGCAAGCCGTACTCTTTAAAACTGACCATAAATCCAGCGGATTAAGATCGGGACTAGACGACGGCCAGTACTCCGATGAAGTCCGAAATGTTCGTTTCCAACCAAGACTGCGTAGACCGAGCATTATGACTCGGCGCCAAGTCTTGCTGGAAGGACCATTCTTGGTTATTGAACATGATGTTGTTAAGGGGCATCACTGCCTTCTCAAGAATGATCTTGATACATTTGTCCCGATATTTTGATAACTTTTTCACAAAAGTATGGCTCCGTCACTCCTTCATAGCTAATACCCCACCAAACCATCACTGAAGTCGGATAATGCCTATGTTGCACTCTGTCGACTAATTGGGAAGCTTCCTTAGAGCTTTGGGCATAAATACGGCAATTTTGTTTCTTAAAATGTTGCTCAATTGTAAAAAAATTCTCATCAGTTTAAAAATATATATTTTTTTTTAAAGATTAGGATCGTGATATTGTCTTGGTATGGACATGTGATGAGAAGGGATGAAAGGTATGTGACAAGGAGGGTTATCAATATATTTGTAGATGTACGGAAGAATCGTGGGAGACCCAAAAGAGATGGATGGATTGTGTAAAAGAGGACATGAGTATGAAAGTTATAAGTGCAGATATGACGACTGATAGAAGCCTATGAAAGGCTAGAAACGTTGTACCGACTCCACTTAGAGTGGGGAGCGGGCAAGCAAAGAGTTTTCCAATGTATTATTTTACTCTATGCAAAGAGTGATTCATCTACGCATCTAAGCATTGTTTTTTATAGTTAAAAAGTTGAAGTTTTTAAATTTTTACGTATAAAAACCGGAAGTGAAAATTTCAAATCGATGTTTGAGTAACTACAACAGTTTTTTTTTTCAATATTTTAACCTTGAAATAAAGCTTATAGTGTAGTAACACTTTTAAAAAAAAATCGTGATCGTCAATATTTTAAGACTTAGAGCAAATAGAGTACATGTATACACATAGCTATGATCACTTTCTAAGCAATCGGGTTAATTCACTAATATCCTAAAATGCTACGCTATTCATATTTTTCATTCCAACATGCAAAATCTAATTAACAATATAAATATACGCATTTGTTATAATAATAATAACAAGTTCTACAAAATTGTAACTACAAAAACTATTATACGACAGTGAAGGTGAAATACACCAGTTAAGCCATATCGTAGCTATAAAAATTGTCACTAACAAATACAATACTAAATTGTCGTTACTTGCTAGAAAGAAGAAGAAGCTATATGACGCCGAACTATCTCTGTACTATTTAAAAATCCGTCACTTTTAGTTGAAATTTTGACTACTCATACACTGGACGCGTTACTACTTCCTAATTGTTTTAATATGGCTTAAGCACAGTTACACTTCCATACCACCGGTCCAATGACCGGTTTTAAAATATTTAAAAAAAGCTGTTGAAGTTACTTAAACATCGATTTACTTAAAGCTTTATTTCAGGTTAAAATATTTAAAAAAAAGTGTTGAAGTTACTCAAACATCGATTTGAAATTTTCACTTCCGGTTTACTATACGTAAAAATAATCAAATTGAGAATTCAACAAAAAAATTAAAAACATCAACTTTTTAACAATACTTTTTGGTTTTTCTACAAACTAATTGATACAGATAAAAATATAAGCATCCATAAATTCATGACTTCATTTCTAATACATTTTAAATGCTCATAACTCAGCAATAGAGCGTCACACGAAAAAACATTGTGGGTACACATCCACGTCTACTAGAAATCTACTGACCAGAGTATAAACAAAATTCACGGACTCATTTTTTTTTGGTTGTCCTGACGTGTAATGCCCCATATAGATACAATAAGAGATTATTTACATACCTGGGATCCAATACTTTTTTAAAACTATCTAGCAGATTCTTCTTGTTCAAATCTCTCATGTGTAGTTGGACTCCGAGTCCACTTTCTTCTATAGCGGCCGCATTGGATGGCTGATCTCCAACAATCGGCACTGCGATCATTGGTACACCGTAGTGAATAGCTTCAGTTGTACCGCCATTACCAGCGTGAGATAGAAAAGCCATTATTTTTGGATGAGCTAAAAATTACAAATATATATTAGTTTCAACGTTTCTTAAATTTTATTCTGTTCCATGATGTGCAAAAGATTTAGCAATGATTATACGAAAGACCTTTATTTCTGATTTTAAACGACTTTAGGAATATAATTGCGGCCTCAACAGCTTTAAGTGTAATTAGTCCAAGGTGGATATTTATCTTATTATTAGCAACCACTAGCCATCCAGAATAACGGAATCTTTCGACGATGCTCGTCACCCATTGAGCAGGCATCAGCACTGCTGACTTCATTTCGATCCCAACCGTCTCTTTACTAATCATCGACGTCCCGGTGATATTTTATGAGGTGGCGTAGGGTAGAGTATGGTTGAAACATTTTCACATTTATCGTCTATTGCACCGGGATTAGTTAAACTATACTCGTTCCAACCATTTATTTTACTTTTGACACATGCTTTAGGACGTAACTGTTTCATTATACGCAATTATTAACTTTGAAACGAGTGAACAGAGAAATATATAAACTGCTCAATAATATTTATATATCTTAATTATTACCCACTAAATACATTAATATGCCGTAAATAGCTCTATTAATAAAATTTAAGTGATAATTCATTTCCGTTATAAAAAAAGTTACGTTCTATCGCATCTAGTGACAGGATGAAAAGTATTCGGTGCAAACTAATGAATCGCAAATAATCGATTACACTTATTTGCAGTTAAGTCAGCTGACAACTGAGTTTTGAATTGTTGTAATAGACAACACGTTAAAATTGTATCAGGGAGATATAAAAATCTTCTCATCATACCTTTATAGGTATAACATGAAATAAATGAAACATGAAATAAATGAAAGTATAACATGAAATAAAACAACCAAAATATTTTAATATTATTTTATTATAACGAATCGTCGGATTCTTCATACGAACTCGAATCGTCGCTTGAATCATCTGCAGTGTTTATTATTAACTCTTGTGTAGGTATGTTGTCAAATTCAATTTCCCGATCCCAATCAGAGAATATTATATTTTTTGTCTTGTTGACGACACTCGCCCAGTTTTCAGGCGTCACACTAGCTCATGCGTTTTTTAAAAGTTCAAGCATTTTATTTGCTGTGAAAGGAGGAGTTGTATTGTTTCTTGCGGCGTGTCCTTTGACTTGTGCCCAGATCATTTCAATTGGATTATATTGACAGTGGTACGGAGGAATTCTGATTACAACATGCCCATATTCTGCTGCCATTTCGTCGATGACATATCGTTTTGGCTGCTTTTTACTTTTTAATATTTTAAGTAATTCTACTTTTAGTAGGGATTCGTCCACATCTTCCCCATTATCACGAAGCCAGTTTATAATCTCATGTTTTTTGTTGGCCTGTGTTGGCATTTTATTAATTTGGCGAGAGTGATAGGGTGCATTATCAATAAATATTGTTGATGGCTCTTCAAGTGATGTAAGCATTTCTCTGAACCACTTTTCATACACGTCCGCATTCATCTCCTCATGATAGTCTCCTGTTTTTTTTTATTTGAACGCTAACAGAGCGTCTGGTACAAATCCCTTTGTAGTTCTCGCATGGCAAATGATGAGGCGTTCACCTTTCCCCATTGGCACTGCAGAAGTAGAAGCAGCAGTATCGTCAGTCCAACCTTTTGGTATGGAATGATTGGCATTGAGCCAAGTTTCATCTGTGAAAACGACATTCGACCAGTCTTCTATTTTCTTCGCTTGTCTTAAAAATTCACAGCGAGACAAGGCTATATCACGACGTTCCATTAAAATTTTTATTTTGTCGGATTTCTTATACAAGAACCCGATTTGGTGCAGCACCTTTGACAAAGAAGATTTTTGACCACGAAACAAGGCACAATTTCGTAGAGACGCTACTAATTTTTTCAAAGTAGGAATCTCTTTGCTTGTGTAATAATTGTATATATGACGACGAATAGCATCAGTATCAAAACTGTCAATTGCTGTCACTTTACGGGGCTGACGTTTTTTCTTAGGCGTAGATAGCTTGTTCTGTTCAATACCACTACTACCATAGGCTTCTTTAGTGATTTTCGCCAGCGTTGGAGCACTAATACCTAATGCTGCTGCAACACGGTCTCTAACTTGGGTTACTGGTATAAGGAATCCGCCATTGCGGCTTTCCTTTTCAAAAAATTCACGAAGCCGCAGCACTAATTCTCTGGATTGTCCTTTAAGCACCATACCTTTCGGCATTTTGCAAGTAAAATCTTACTGGGAGGAACGATACGCTCAACTCAATCAAAGTAAGAACAATGAAATCAATACGGTAGAATATAAATACTCAACACAGCGTATGAAAAATATGAAAGAGCACTCAGCGAACAGAAATGTGACTAGCACGGGAGTCTTGTTGCGAGTGACAGACAACACAACAAAATGGCGTCGCCGGCGCGCCGTTCAGCGTTGCCAATTCGGCTTAAAAAAAAAGGGGTAGGCTGGATGAGAAAATTAGTGATTTACTACCGCAGACGAGGGCGCCATTGTCTCTAAGTAAAGTTTGGAGCAGCGGACCCCGCTTAATGGAAAAATGCTTCATAAAGTAGTTATTTTTTATTTTGCAAAGTACAAAGTAAAATATTTTGGGAGGACTGAATTAGTGGGACATGCAAAAATTAATGTGCCCAAATAACAAATATATTTACAGAAGTGAAGTTTTTAAATAATATGAAATATGTATTTAAGCAAAAATAAAATATCCATGTTAAATCGATTAAAAGTTCTTCCTGACTAAAATCGATTATTAGAAAACATAGTATCCGTAATACATAGGTACAACACTAATTGATCAGAATTCGACCTGCCAAAAGTAAAATAAATGGTTGGAACGAGTATAGCGATAAGTGAAACATACTAAATAAAAGACCGTATATCCGTCTACTATTGGGCAATGTTATTTGAGATAATTGTATTATATTTTCTGAGAAAATCCTATTTAATAAGACAATACAATTTGTTTCAACCGTCGCCATGCCAGGGACGGTTGAAACAGTGCTGGGGTCAATTGAACCACATGCAAATAATACTAAATATAATAAATTATCTTGTTTTATTAATCATCTAAATAACATTTTATCACTCGTAATGGCAGGATAGAATATCACAATTATTGTTTTATCAATATTTAAATCTTAGGCGACATTTATTATTTACCATTATTTTTAATCAGCCTTCAATGGTTTATATTAAATATAATTTAAATTAAATAACAATCAGATTGTTATTTAATTTGACGACTGTAATTTTTATCAACAAGATTAATCATAAAATAGATCTGCAAATAAACTAAAGACTTATTATTTCTATAACAATTATTATTTTAAACAAAAATACTTCAGTGGTTACTAGAGCATTCGGAGTCACAATTGTGGCAAACATAACTGAGACTATCTTGTGTAAACTCTTCATCATAATCATCATCACAGCCCATAAACGTCCCACCGTTAGGCTCGGGTCTCCTCCATAATGGGAGGGAAATTAACCTACTATACGGCGCTGGTCAGACGTGTTGGCATAGGGTTTTGTTTAGAGTCTTTCTTCTCTCGCATAGATGTTATATGCGTTTTATCATCACATCATCACCCACGAGTAAGATATGGGGTGATGAATAGTATTCTTACTCCGTCACCACACGGAAAGAAAAAAAACTCTTCTAGCGTGCACATTTTACATACTGTACACAGTATAAATATTTCCCTTGGTCTCCTTTCTGAATATGCCGACATACCAATAACACTATAGTAGGTATTCCTCTTCTGATGATGATGATTCATGTTGCGTGATAGTTTGTTTTCGGTATGTAGTAAATAGCAATTCATTTAGTCTTTCCTCCACCTAATCTTTTCTTAACTTGCTTAGCTTTGGTACACTTCATCTGTTCTCATGTTCTTTTCTTGTCTTCTTTTTAGGTGTATCTGCATAGATAGTAGATGCTGATTCCTAAATTTTCGCCCCCTGCTTATTAATTGCCTCAGAAGTTATTGCCCTACTTGATATAGAAATGCTTTTGGTAGTTGTCTTATATATCTCGACAGGGAACAGTGGTTCAATATTTTTTTTATGCTGCTGTTCTTAACGAAGATCCCGCTTTTACATCTTCATAAGCTAGTTTATATGTTGATAAGACAGTCCGATATCTTGTAGTCTTCCTTTTGCGTACCCTTGGCATCTAAGAAAGATGAAAATTAAATAAATATACTGTTTCAACCGTACCCACAAAAATGTTTCAACAGTTCCCAACCCCTTCTAGGTATAAAATGGTTCACAGTAAGAATGATAATAAATTTAAATGAAGACTAATCATATTTCCATATTGTACAAACTTCAATTAAAACGATACAAAACTCTCAATACTGTAACTGTAAACAAAACCATAATAATTACAAAAATATACCAACAAAAATACCTACTTTTCCGTCAAAAAACAATAGGGCCTCCTGCACTCCAGCACAGCGCGCTAAGAGCTATGCAACACTATAACCCGTGTTCCGACTTGTTACCCGCTTCATACTCCCTTTGTACACATCACATTATCGCGCACTGATCACGAGATATTCGCTTTGGTTCAACCGTCCTGCGTTTCAACCGTACTCAGTCTACCCTACGAAAGTCGAAGGTCTCAACGTCGAAGTGATCTCCAGAGCTTTTGTTATTGTCTATATACGAGGGTAAAAATGTAAGCTGAGACTGCCCTCAGGTACAGAGCCTATTATGTGGGCTTATAACATTAAGGCCTGGTCACGTGTTCAGGCCCTAACGACAAGTGGCGGCTAGGTCTGCGAACGGAGCGGCGCCCATACTACGTGAATCTAGCGCATATAACGGCCCGGGCATGCAGACGCCGCCGTCAGCGACAAATTAGCCCGGGGTGCCGACTCTAAGAACAAATATACTAAAATTTTCAGTGATGTCACAAGTTGACACTCCTTGCGGCAACGGTTTTTACCGAGCGAATTGCATTTTAGTACCTTTGTTCTTGCCACTCACCGCCCTGTACAAAGCTGCGGTTCACAGCGGCGTGTTCGTGGCCAGGTCGTAACCGTCAAAAATATTATTTTTTGAGAATTGCATAGACAAAATATGTTGATATGTTTATTATAGCTCTGGTTACATTTTTGAGTAACCTTATAGTCTCATTATAAGAAAAAGTTATTTACCCAAAATATCAACTTGTGGTAACCAGTTCGCAGTATATAATTTATTTTTATCAAATGTAAAGGTTTGATTTTCCCATTTCCATATAAATCTTTGTGGTAACTCTTTCATAACAGCCAATACTGCTTGTACTTTCTCTGTTGGCATTGTTGAAGCTTTAATGACTGATCCGAAACTTACATAGATGACACCATGTTCTGCTTCATTAATAAACTTTAAAAGATCCTACAAATAAAAACAAGGGAAGATTAATTATTAAACCTTAAGTCGTTTGAAACCTTTTTTGAGGAACTCACTCCAGTTAATGGCTGTGCGGCAGCTACATGAAATCCTCCAACTTCTATAAAATTTGATGGAAATAATCTTGATCCAGTTAACACAAAGTTATGGTAAAGAAGAATAAATTTTATATCTCTAGCTAAATCTTCTAAAGGCGGTATATCACTGAAGTATTGCGCGAGGGTGTTTTGGTCGACTCTTTGGCATAAGAAGTAGTAAATGTATCTGAAGTAAATATTAAAAATTACTCTTTCAATTCTTTGATACAGGTTAGGTTTTGTTCCTCCTTCTAGAGTATGGAAAGGAACATAGGCGGGATTGTTAGGAACGCCTAATCGGGTGTAATGATATGGCATTAATGTATGGGGCGTCATTGCAACTACTGGCGCTTGTAACTTATATGCAATTCCAAGAGGACAATCACTGTTGAATTGTTCCATGACGACGACATCAAATTTTTGTCCCTCTTTTACTAACTCTTGCACTTGTTTATTTGCTAACATGACTTCACAGTTGTCTGTGCCGCTTTTAACTTGATGCAGACTTATTAGAAATATCGACTTGTATGAATTTTCAAAAGGTACATTATTTTCTATTGGTTTAACACTACTAGCTAGACTAATATCGCGGTAATTAGGAGGAGCTTTATGTTCGGGGAAGTGAGAAATCACTGTTACATTATGTCCTCTTCTTGCCAATTCACGTAAGTATACACGAAACACAAAAAAGTGGCTTTTTCCTTGGTGTGGATATATTCCCAATATATTTAAAGCAACTACATTGTTTATTAATAAAGTTAATGATAGCGAAATAATTGACATATAAATTTTCATTATAACGGGCTCTCGATTATTTACTAAAATTCACCGCACGCGGCGATAACGAATAATTAATTCTTGCGTACAGATTCGCTAGTCTGCTCTGGCGTCGAGAGATATACTAAGTATAAGTCAAACTTTAATATACTTTAATATACCTTCAAAACGGATGAAGTATCAACTTCATGGACATCTGTCCAACAGAGATGACCTTTATCGCTATTAAATTAAAATACGCCTTTCCACGCATAATTGTGTGGTTTCACAAACTATTTTTGAACTATCTAACTATCGTTATCAAGAATATTGTCAAAACAATATAAATGTAACAAATAACAGAGATAACCCTAAGAGTCACGCTTCGTAGAACTGTACAATGCTTGTGTACCTTCTGGGCGATTCCTTGATTGACAGATGAATGAGTGGATAGTATTTTTGTTGAAGCCGGAACGGCCTTCAGATTCGTTCGCAACCTTTTTTTTTTTTTTTTTTTTTTTTTTTTTTTGCGGTGGGCCATGGACGTCGCACCCCGCCAAGTCGGTCCGGGGTGACGGAAGAGGCGGCGCGCAACCCCATTGACCCACCCTGCAAGCACCTCTCTTCGCCGTGCGAGCGGGCCACCGGTACCCGATTTTTGTCTTCGGTGGCCCGCTCGGCGGTATGCCCTCTCGGGCTCCTCTCCTGTCGACGCCCCGACAGCTTTCGCCGTCAAGGCGTCGTCCTCACGCGGTGGCCTCACGTCGGGTGACCGGACAATTCCCCGGTCCGATCACCCGAAGCCTCGGTTAGGGCGGCATCAGGCGCAGGTATTCGCGCCTGCGCCGCCCCGGCCGCTGACGGCGGCCCGGGTCACGGGAATCCTCCCGGACTCGTTCCGCCGTCTCCTTCTGCGAGATGACAGCCTCGCAGAAGGCGGCGACCGCGTCCCAGTTCCTGACGCTGTCGACCATCGCCCTCGCGACAGCCGGCAGCGTCAGGTCGGCACCGATAACAGCGACGAGGTCACGGCGCTGCCCGTCCCAACTCGGACACACCTCCAGTGTGTGTCTCGCCGTGTCCTCGTCACTGCTGCAATGGTGGCAGGCCGGAGTCCACTCCCTATACGCGACCGTGTGCAGGTACAAACCGAAACACCCGTGCCCCGACAATACCTGCACCAGCCGAAAGGAGAGGACTCCGTGCCGCCGCTCCATCCATTCCATCAGTACGGGCCGGAGGGCCTCGACGGTAACGACACCGTGTCTTGGCCTCTCCAGCCGCGTAACCCAACGGGCGATGACGTCTCGGCGGGCGTCCTCGCGCCAGGTGGCTATCTCGCTCAACGATGGGGAGCCACCTTCGTCGCGCACTGAGGTAACCCGCCGGTAGAGGTCGGAGAGCATCTCCGCCTCTAGGTCCCACGGGGGTGTCCCGGCCAATAGGCACGCCGCCTCTGTCGACACCGTGCGGTACCCGCGAATGGCTCTGACCGCCATGGCTCGCTGTGGCCTCCACAGCACCGCCCTGAGCTGGGCGTTCAGAGCCCTCGCCCACACGGGTGCGCCGTACATGGCCATTGAGCGGATCACCCCCGCATACAGCCGTCGGCCCTCGAAACTGGGTCCGCCCACATTCGGCATGAGCCGAGAAAGGGCGGACGCCGCGCCGACCAGCCGGGGAGCAATTTGGCGAAAATGCTCCCGGAACCACCATCGCCCGTCGAGCACCAGACCCAAGTACCTCATATGGGCCTGGATACTGATGTGGATGGAGTTGACGACTAACGAGGCGCCGATGGGCAGCCTCACACGGGGCCCATGGAATAGTAGGGCCTCCGTCTTGTTTAGGGCCACCCTGAGCCCCAGCGCCTCGATTCGCCTGACCATCTCCTCGGTGCCGAGAGTGGCCAGGCTCGCCGCCTCTTCGAATGTCCTGCCCCGGGCTGTGACGAGCGTGTCGTCAGCATAGCAAATAACGCTCAGCCCGGGGGGGAGACTCCCTCTCAACGCCCAGTCGTACCCGATGTCCCACAGAGTCGGCCCCAGAACCGACCCCTGCGGAACACCGCACGACATGGGCGTCCGCACAATGTCCCCTGCGGGGCTCGCGTAGAGAACACTGCGCCCCTCCAAAGATTCGTTCGCAACCTGGAGAGTCATCGTGTTATTGAACGATGAGGCTAAATTACGATTGATCGAGATCATAATAGGGGCGCTTCGATCTGACAGACGTAGATCGGTTTTTGACTGGGGCGTTTGACGATTATATCGTTGTCGCACCTAAAGGCTGTAACCCTTAAGGCTGGGCTGACAGATGCCGGCGCCAGAGTGATGTTGTCTGTGTCTGTCTGCAATAGATTGTCTGCCATTCGCTTTTTCTTCGGCGGAAGCCCACTTGCCTGATTTAGCTTGTGACAGACGATTAGGAGGTGAGCATCTTCCTCTATTAAGACCATATAGAGGATGTTGTGCACTACCTGGGATACTGCTACTGACGTTACAGGGTTTATTATCTATATTGTTATTTTCATTATACAGAATGAATGATAAGTAATCAATTTTGTTGAATTTTTGTCAACGTATGTACCTACATTATGATAAACACATTCAGAAAATATATAGGCAGTGTCCATGTGGTGCCGATGTTTAAATGTTTTGGGTTAAAAGCCCTATGCGCTCACTACTACTCCGCGTAAGGATGAAACGGCCATCTGAGACTAACATCCATAGTCCAAAAAAAAAATGGTGCCGATTTAAGAATAGCATGATTACCGCCCTTTTTATCTCCGTAGGTAAAGTAAAAATCGGTGAAATCCAGATCAAACGGTCTGACTATCATAGTGAAGTAAGATAGTTTCTCTAATCTAAATTGGAGCCCGTGCCCAGTAGTGCCAGTTTTTGCGAACAGTAAACTTATAAAAAACTAAGAATTGATATCTGTCAATTCAATCTTCTCACAATAGCTATTTACATTGAATAGAGAGGCGTGAAGATCCGAGGAAATCCGAAGAAAGAGGGCATTTATAAAATTTTATTTAAATACGGTTACTTATGGAACAGCAAGTCCTTATTAACCACTTGATGTCGTAAGCAATTAAGTCTTAAGTGGCAAAGGTTTACTATCATCGCTGCATTAAGTATTCGTGAATGAAAGGAAAGTATGTGACACTTGATGCCATCTGAATCACCAGAAAGTACGTACACCGATAATTAAATAATTACCGATCAGAGATGTTACGTCCTTACTACCTTGTGGTAACCACAGCAGCACATTTAATCCCATTTTAGGCCCTAGGCTTTGATCACCGTTTCTGTAGACTACTTGGCTGGTTGTCAAGTGTATCGTTATCGTATAATAGAGATTTTTCGTCGTTATATCTCCCGGTTTGCAAAGGAGAGAAGTGGATTTTTTTCAACTGTTCTTGGCTTTTTTTTCTAAATAAATTAGTTGCAGGTCGCAAGACAATTAAAAGCATTTCCCGGAACTTCCAGAGGGTCAAACCTCAGTGTCTTTTACGGAGACCATTGTGAATCCTGGCTTACAGGAGTTACAGTGGTGGGAATGTGCGGTGTGATTGGTCCCAAAAAAAAACCACTCCCTTTCTTGCCCGTAGGTATTGTTAAAGACGACCTAAATTTTTGAAAATTCGAAATTAACCCTTTACCAATCCATCTGACAAGCGTGGTGCTGTCCGTTAAATTTCCCTCCTATTGTGGAAGAGGCCTCGAGCCCAGTAATGGGACGTATATTATCTGAGATGATAGTAGAACTGTATTTAGCACTATTTATTTGTTTTGCAACTAAAGCAATATTCGTGTATTGCTAGATGATTTGACGATTATTATTTTTATATAAACTTTATTTTAGGCAGTTTTATTTCTGTATTTATTAAATTTAACTTTTTTACAAATTTAATAATGTATTTATTATTTTTATTAACTCATTAATAACACACATAATAATTGTAGTACATTTTTGAATACGTTATAATTATAATAATTAATTGAATTAATATGATATATGTAATTATAATAGTTAAAAAATCTTAAATCGCGTAATAGATAGATAATTTTGAAGGTAAATATATCATACAAAGTTTTACTTAAGTTCAAGAACAAAACGATAACCATTCAAAAACATAATGATTCAAGAACATAATAATAACAACTGTTTTTTAAGATATGTAGGTATTTGTACGATTGCGTATTTCTAGTTGTGATAAAATAGTTATCATCATATTATAATAATACTAGCAGACCCGGCCACGGGTTGCTGTGGCTAAGGTAGTCTCAGTAACCCGTGGTGGTTATGCTAATAAATTGTAGATTATATGAAACGTTTCTACGTTTAACATAGCGCCATCTATTAAATACTTACTCAATCCAGTTAACAGATACTACCATCTGTTAGAATCGTTTGGAGATAACAGATAATTGTGACTGTCAAATATTAGACAAATAATTTGCAATAAAATAATATTGTGACTATAAATTGAGATGGAAACTATCCTATCTTTTAAGTTGGATCAAACTACACATATTATGCAAATTTGATTCAAATCGGTTAAGTACTTTAAGAGTGCATGGATGATATATGGGCTGTGATGATGATGCGGCGGAACTACTGGGATGTAGTGAATATCATATAAAAGTGCTTTACAACGTTTTCAAAGATACCATTAACAGTGTAGCCATAGCACTGTTGATGGTGACATTTTGACTTAGACAATGACTAACCTGAAAGACTAAAAACGTAAAAATAATTATAACTTGACACTGGCACCAATAGCTCGTATAAGTAGCTGATTGCCAATACACAAAGAGAAAAAGAAGAACGTTGGGACTTTTGACGGGAATTTGAAAACGTCATGTGGTGCTCTTGTATTATATTCGATATCTTAGTGTTTTAACGTGTTATATTAGATAATTTTGATGGCATTTTATGTAATGTGATGTGCGGCAATACTAGGATGTAGTGAATATCATATAAAAGTGCTTTACAACGTTTTCGTTTTCCATCAAAATTCCCACAAGATACCATTAACAGTGTGGCCATTGCACTGTTAATGGTACAGTTTGAATTAGACAACGACTGACTTGAAAGACTAAAAACGTGAAAATATTTATAACTTGACATTGGCACCAATAGCTCGTATATGTAGCTGATTGCCAATACATAAGAAGAAGAAGAAGAAGGAGAACGTTTATGTGACATCATCCTTTTTAGAGTTCCATATCCAAAAGATAAAACAGGACCCTATTACTAAGACTCTGCTGTCCATCCGTTGCTTAGCCTGTCTGTCACCAGGTTGCTCTCATGAAACGTGATAGTTGGACAGTTGAAATTTTCACAGATGATGAATTTCTTTTGCCGCCACAACGAAAAATACTAAAAAACAATAAAATAAATATTTAAGGGGGCTCCCACACAACAAAGGCTTTTTTGCTCGATATTGATAACAAAAATAGGTAGTTGTTTGAAATATTCACAGAATATTTAGTAATATATTCCCTTTAGAAATAAATAATTAAATTAAAACAAATAGAGAATTTAAGCCCCCATACAACAAACATAATTATTTTGCTATTTATAGATAATGGTACGGAACCCTTCGTGCGCGACTCCGAGTCACTCTTAGCCGGTTTTTTGAATATAATCGAATTGAGTTTTCAAACATGTGTCAAAATAAAATGTCTTTTAAATCAAAATCACTAAGAAGTATTGATATCAACTTTAAAGCAAATCACGCCTAAAATAACTTTCCACCCCTTTTTAACCCAGTTAGGAGATAAGTCTCAATAAAATATAAATACTTCTTTCAATTCTTCTTTCTTCTTTCATCAATTCTGTTAAAGAATGTTTATGCAAAATTTGAAATAGATTGGACCAAGGAATCACGTTGTCCCATACAAACTTTACCCTGCTTTTTCACCCCCTTAGGGATATAATTTCGTAAAATCCGTTCTTAGCTGACCTCTACTCGGCGAAAGAAATATTCCTACCAAATTTGAGGTTTGTAGGCCTTATGGTTCCAGAGATATCGTGATGAGTCAATACATAGGTGGAAATCTCTTATATATATATATATATATATATATATATATATATATAGACTATCTGACTCACGCAACTTCGTCTATGATTTTATTCAATTTACAACTTCAATTAAATTTCATAATTGAATTAATGACAATCCATCCATACTGTCAATATTTTAAAAGTTATCAGCTACTGGCTTATTAACTGATGTCAATCTATCAATATTTTGTTATTATATTGAAGATCTTTCTTAGCCATGAAGGAATCATGAGATTTTTTAAAAGATTTTATACAAACCTGTTCTGACAATAATGATTACAAAAAAGAAATATTTAATTTAGTGCAGTCATTCTGCAGTTATACGCGTACATACATTTTAGCGATTAATTTTTATTTACATAGACTTGCTGATCTGCAGAACTTCCGCGCGCTTTGTCAATTCAATTTTTTTTTCTTAATTTAATACATACATACATACATACATATCATCACGCCATATCCCTTGCAGGGTAGGCAGAGAGAACAGAGTGCCAGAGAACTCTATCTTTGCATACTTCACTCGCTTCCTCAACATTCATAATTCTCTTCATACACGCTCGCCGGATTCGGAGACTCTTGACTCCACCTTCCTTCAGTACATGACCGATCTGGTCTAGGTAGGTTAGTCTCGGTCTCCCCGGTACCTCATACATCCTTCCACTTTCGCATTGTATATCTTCTTAACCAGACGTTCGTTCGGCATTCTTTCCACATGTCCGAACCATCAGAGCATTCCCTTTCGCATCTTTTTTTTTATTCTTAATTTAATTGAATTTTATAATCGAGATCTGATCCAGCCATATCTTTTACATTACATGTAAATTTTATGTTATATCGTGATTCGAAGGGCATCACACTGAAGCTGCACTGAATTGTTACTACCAAAAGCTGTACTATTTTTTATAAAAAAGTCAGTAACGAAATAATAATAATAAACAAATGCGCTGAGTTTCTTACCGAAAACTTCTCAGCAGCGGTTACGTTCCAATGCGGTGGTAGTTCGTTGTATTAATTTAAAGTATTAAAGCTGATAATATGTAAGTGCCCTTGCAGGGTTTATACATAATAAATTATTTTAAATAAAAGTTTTTTTTTAAATTTTGAATCATAAATCAATTAAAATACAGAAATCAATCAAAATACTGCACAATCAATCAAGAGACTGCACAATCAATCAAATTACTTAAATCATAAATCAATCAAAATATTTTTGAAGTTATCAACAGCTGGCTCATTTAATGATACGTCAATCTCTCTATGTTCTGTCAATATATTGAAAATCTCTAACAGCTCTCTCACACATTCACACACTCTAAATATTAAAAAATTAAAAAAAAAACGATTTTTAATATTTTTTTTTATATAAATCTTGTAATAACGAATACAAAAAAAAGAATTATCCAATTTGGTGCACTTGTTCAGAAATTATGCGCGTACATTTTAGCTACTCATTTTTATTTATATATACATGTAAATTATTTAAATTAAAACAAACGAATGTGCTTAGAATAATAAGACGTACAATATACGGCAAGGAACAAGTCAGAGGACATAGCCCTCTGAGTTTTCATGCCGGATTTTTTTCAGTGTGGCCGTGTTTCGAACCAGTGGTAGCTTAAAAGTTTTATTTGTTTTTCAAGTAGTTAATTGCCATAATATAATAATTATCATAAATTTAATGTTTTATAAAAACTGAGAATAATAATTTTTTTACATAGACTAATTTTTTTTTTACATAGAATAATTTTTTTACATACAATATTCAAATATCAAAATGTGGGTCAAAATTTAATATGTTACAGTATTAGTTATTAAATTTTGACTGCGGGTAGATATGTCTCCGTAATAACGATAACTTGTAGGACATAAAAGACCTTAGTCCTCCTGTGACCATGAAAGCTTTTTTTTTGGCTGCGACTTGTGATGTGGCTACACCGTTCGATCCGTTCGAGGCACCACTACAGAGGCAATAGCGTGATCCCATAGACTCGCCCTATAAGTACCTTTCAATGCCGTGCAAACGGGCCACCGATACCCAGCCCTCATCTTCAGTGGCTCGTCCAGCGGGTTACCCTAAGTTGTTTCGCTGTCGAGGCGTCGTCCTCACGCAGTGGCCTCTCCCGAGTGACGGATTAATCCCCAATCTAGTCACCTTTTGCATCAGTTAGGGTGTATATGTAATATATCACTTATCTCTTCTACAATGCAGGAGACAGGAACCAAAATTAACTGTCAATCAATAAGTAATTGGGGGAACGTTATGATGGGGCATATACATTCTTTGTAAAGTCAGGTTTTACATTTTATGGACGCTTGGAGCTTACTCTATGGGTTGAGTTGACTGCGTCATCGACCCATAACAAACGCTGCATGTGAATGCAAAGTGGGCATGTCTCGACTGAAGCTCCTCAACTTCTTACCTAGGTATTTTGTATTTGACGCTCAAGCGATGGGCTTATCAAAGATATGGGTTTGAGCTCGTGTGATAGGTCGGTAAACCACTTGCCGTTCGGTAAAACTTGTGGCTATGATTGCAGATTAGAGATAACGAAGTCCGAGTTGAGACCGGACGCGAATATGAATGTGTCATCAACGCAGACGGCTAGCATGTTTTCGGTTTTTGGGGATGTCGCTGATGTACAGCGCGAATATACAATTTTAATACATCGCTCGACCCGAAAGCCGGCTTCATGATTGGCTACGCGACCCATCTGCATACGAAAACATTCACAGGATTAATCGAAACTGGTAGGACCACGCTGTTGGCACTTTTCTGTCTACAGTCGCGGGCCGGTCCGTCCGGGGTGGTACCACACTCTCGCAGAAGATCGACGTCCGAGCAACGGCAATGTGCTGTTGCGCTTCGTTTGGTGAGCGAGAGAGCCGGGAGCCCAACTGGGTGGGTTTGGGGTTTATATTGGTAGGCAGCGGTCTAGCTATACTCCTAGTATCGCAAAGGTCCATGGGTGGCAGTAACACTTACCATCAGGTGCGCTGCTTGCTCGTTTGCCACCAAAAGCTATAAAAAAAAAAGTATTTCTGCACACGGTTCTAATCATTTTTTGTATATTTATAAACAAGATATTAAAATAGAATCTCTGACCAATTGTTTTATTCTCTAAATAAACGTCTGATACGAGGGAACACAATATCCTCCTAAAGTGTATTGACCCCCCAATTTAGATAATGTTCAAAAGCTATACTAAAAGACTAAGGCTAAGATCGTACTAACAGACTTCACGTCGTAATATTGGTAGAATACTTATAAACTATTTAATATAGGTGTCGAGATTTTCTGAATGCTTTTTGTTAATGATTTTTTGTAAAATTTTTTTAGTTATAAATAAAAAAAATGCTCATATTCATTATTACTTAGAGCCCTCATCGTCTCAGTTTTAGTATAACTAAATGATAAATTCATGTTTTATAATTTAATCCATATAGAAAGCTAGACTTATTCGGAATACTTAAAATTTTATAAATACTGTTTCAAAAGTAAATATATATTAATGACTAGCTTTTGCCCGCGACTTCGTCCACGCAGAAATCATCTCTGACAGAGTTAAATAGAAAAAGCAATGCAAGGTGTTGGAGGTTTGTCGCCAGGACAATAATCAACAGCGTCAGAAACTGGGATGCGGTCGCCGCCTTCTGCGAGTTAGTTGTCTAACGGAATTAGGCAATAGGGTGGGTCTGAGAGAAAATACTCTAGGTTGACACGCTCTACTCGAGATGATACTCGGTTGCGGTGGCTCGCCCGCACAACGTAGATGTACGTGTACGTCGCGCGTGTGTCTATATACCATAGCCGGTCACTAAAGAAAAAGGTGGTTCAAAGTTCTATTCATTCTACAAATTATATTGCCATTAATATACTATTTACGGTATGACCATGGGTTAAAAATATAATTATCACCACCCTTTATTTGATTGTTATGTTTCACCAGCAGAGTTGCGACCTCGTTAGATATGATTTATTATTTGAGTTTTAGAGTGAACATTTTTGAAGCTAAACTTAACATGTATCTTAAACCATTAGGCAAGAACCTATTGCTGTCTACTATATGTATCGTGTGAGCTCTCACGCCGGCACTGGTGCGGGGTTGATGGAGAGGGAGAGAGAAACACGTGTTTATTTATTTTTAACGAAGAATATTTGTACGTTATTTGAAAAGAATCGATAAAGAAATTTTCTCCCCATACACACTTTGCCGCTTTGTTACACCCCCTTAGGGGCGGAATTCATAAAATACAATCATATTGAATCTCTATGTCATAAATAGAAACATGCTTCAAAATTTAATGCTTCTAGCTTTAATAGTTTCGGCTTGGCGGTAATAAGTCGTTCAACCCGCTTCACAGGTCTAATTTACACAACCAGAGGGTGAAAATTGACAAATGCCAGATATTACCCTAGAATATTTGATTCAACTCGTAATTTAAAAAGAATCAATAAAGATTTTTTTTCTCCCCATACAAATTTTGCCACTCTGTTCCACACCCTTAGGGGTATAATTTCGTAAAATCCTTTCTTAGTAAATCTCTACGTCATTGAAAGAAACCACTGTCAACATTTCAAGTTGCCAGCTTCAATAATATCGGCTTGGCGCTAAAGACTGAATGAGTCGTCCAACTCGCTTTGCATGCCTAATTTACACCTCCGGAGTGTGAAAATCAACAAATGCTGAAACACGTGTTTATTTATTTTTACTGAAGATAATTTGTACGTCATTTGAAAAGAATCGATAAGAATTTTTTTCTCCGAACATTTTTTAAATTGACATAACTGTTTTATTTATAAACTAATTGACATAAAATAAAGCCTAAATGTTAAGTGAAGCTTACCACGATATATTAGTGAAAACCGCGTCTATATCGGATAAGCCGTTTCTGAGATTAGTGTGCACAAACGCACAGACAAACAGATAAACAGACAAAAATTTTAAAAATCATTGTTTTGGGTTCTGTTTGTGTTGATAATATAGCTCTGCCTGATAGCTGTCAATGAATTCCGTAAACTTAGACGTTTTCTAAATTCTGTGTCAGCTGTTAATAAAAAAAACCCCAAAGCAGTCATGAAGACTGCCGACAGAAGTGAAAACTTAAACCTATGAAAATAATGAATATTATAAAATAAAATAGAAATTAAAACAAACCTATGTATTTCTGCTAATTTCACGACGCTCACACTGTTTACTTCGCTGCATAGCAAGAATACCACGCGCATGTCTCCTACTTTTTACCTCTGTGTATCTTTCTTTCTCTCTCTCTTGCGTTGGAATATTGGACGCTTTTCGTTGTTAACGGTCGCGCTGGCCTGTAACAGGTATACTACGCGCATGCGTTCAAGTGCCATTGCGTTGAACGTTTAACGCAACCTTGTTGGAAGTCGCATTAGAAGGTTCACTTCAAAAATGAATACCTATTAAACATGTATATATTTTTTTTGGGGTCAGCTTCATACAATTCTAGGACATTGGCGTTCTTACAGGGTTTTTACTCTTTGTAATGGAGGTTATTGGTTTAACAGCCATTATAGTTAATTTCTAATACTTCAAAGCGGGAGAGAAATACATGCCGTTTGACTAAATAACACAGCGCTCTTCCCGTGGACCTAAAATCTGACCAACCGGAAGGCATCATTGGCTTGTACAGTTAGTTGATTTGACCTGAAACTATAAAATATTGGTATTATAGGAATAAAGTCTTGTTCTTGAATATTACTCCATACAAAATAGTCGGACCACCCCACAAGTCCAAGGCAATTAATAGATAATTATAGTTCTCTATAATGGACTTATCAGAAACATGGCTTTTTGTCATAATATTTTTCCATTTTCCTTGATTTTCCTAGATTTTACTATGTGACCCCAATGTGGTGGCACGGACTTGTGAACAAAAATTGATGTGACCCTCTTAGCATCCTTCTATCCTTTTATCAGCTTTGCTCCATACACCAGCTCTTCTCAACCCACCAGTTCAACTTCGAGGCTTTTCATTATGGATTTGCCGAAATTGACAGGGAAAAGAAAAAACTGTAAGAGATACATCGGCTGTTACAAAAAGCTGATATCTGAAGGAAAATCTTCAACATTGGCGGCAAATTGTCTATCAAACTTAATCAAGAATGTAAAAAAAGTTATTGCCTTTCATATTTACAAATACAAGTGTTTTTACAATAAATTTAATGATCCCTTACCAATAGTAGACCTAACTTTCAGATAATCTGTATTGTTTTCATGGTTTTTGTATGACCCATCCTTCCTCCATAAGTCCATAAAATTACAAAAACCACATTCATAAGTTCGTTTCTAAATCGATGAAGAAATAAACTAAGTCCTATGAGCCCATACGGTTTCATAGGACTGTTAACGTGTTAAAAGGCCAAAGAAGAAGCCATGCAAACCATCCATCGCATCGATCAGACGTCCACAGTTGGATAAACTTACGGTTAATAGAATAATCGTCACGCTTGGCTGGCAAATTAGACAGCGTAATGTAATATGAATGAGAAATTGATTGTATTCATTCAATTCCCAAATATGGTAATTAGTTCACAATTAAGTTTAGTTATATATATTCTTTTACGGTTTGATGAATGTTGAGTTTTATCAAAGAAATCTCGAACATCATCCTTTTTTAAGTTGCTGTATGACTTAGAGCTTAGTTATAAAGCTGACATCTAAAATATTCGGTGTGGTAATCCATCGTCGTTAATATATTCCGGCTATAGAAATGTGCTTGCAGATTGCCTCTGATTATCGGATAAATATTCTCCTAAGTTTCTTAAACTTGGCCAACTCAATTTATATCTTTGGCACACTTTTGTACGTAAACATAGTGATTTTGGGCGTAAACATATTAAAGTCAATATCATTCATCATTCTGCTACTCTTATTCCAACTACTTGGCGTCGATATAATATTTATTTTTCTTTCATAGTACATATTGTAACAGTTTTGGCAATAGTTTTATGACCAGCCGCCTGCCAGACGTCAACCCTCCTTGGGAATGTAATTGTTGACCAAATGACATGAGATGGAGTTGGCCCATGTCGTTATCAGGCTCTTAGTCGTCTTTTATGACATCAACGAGCAAACCAAGTAAACATATTAATGTCATCAGACTTTAAATATTATCTTTCTAACTTAGATAGATACACGGGAAGTTTGACACAATTGTTTATTCCTCATGTTTATTAGTTGGACAGCCCTTCTGATATGCTATGACCATACCACATAATATTAAATGAACTATTACTATATAGAGATTTTAAATTATAATTCCATGATGGAATTATAATTATGTTACTTTTAAGTACCTAAATCTAACTTTTTTTTTTACGGGTGTGTTATGGTCGGCGCTCTTCTCGCACCACTCCGTCCGGGGCGACAGAGGGGCGTACGCAAGCATACCCGCAACCCACCCATGAACCTCGCCTACGTCGTTGGACCGGCCACTGGAGCAGCGTCGACGGAATACCCCCTGAGGGGTACCCTCTTCTTTGAGCGACGTAACGGGGCGGACGTCGGTCCCTCCTCGCGCGGTCAGCCTCTCGGTGGGTGACGGACTAATTCCCCGGTCCAGTCACCCGCGGCCTCGGCTAGGGCGGCATCAGGCGCAGGTAATCGCGCCTACGCCGCCCCAGTCGCCGGCGACGGTTCGCGTCGTCGAGGAGACGCTCCTCGCGCACGCGCTCCGCTGCCTCCTTCCGCGAGACTACTGCCTCGTAGAAGGCTGCGACCGCGTCCCAGTTCCTGACGCTGTCGAGCATCGCCCTGGCGATGGTCGGCAGCGTCAGGTCGGCACCGATGATTGCGATGAGTTCACGACGCTGCTCTGCCCAAGCGGCACAAGCCTCGAGCGTATGCTGTGCCGTATCCTCGTCGCAATCGCAGTGGTGGCAGGACAGTGTACTCTCCCTCCTGACGACCGTGTACAGGTATTTGGCGAAGCATCCGTGCCCCGTCAAAACCTGCACCAGTCGGAAGGAGAGCACCCCGTGCCGCCGTTCCAACCACTGCATCAGCACCGGCTGGAAGGCCTCCACGGTCCGCACACCGAACCGAGGCCTCCCCAGCCGGACTGCCCAACGAGCAATGACGTCTCGGCGGGCGTCGACGCGCCAGGCGGTGAGCTCCCTCAGTGAGACCACACCGCCCTCCGCTCGTACCCCCGACACCCGCCGATACAAATCGGCGAGCATTTCCGCCTCCAGGTCCCACGGGGGAGTCTCGGCCAACAGGCACGCTGCCTCCGTCGCCACCGTGCGGTACCCGCGTACGGCCCTGACCGCCATGGCCCTCTGTGGTCGCCAAAGAAGAGCCCTGAGTCGGACGGTCAGGGACCCCGCCCACACCGGTGCGTCGTATAGTACCATCGACCGGACGACCCCCGAGTACAGCTTTCGGCACGTAACGCTCGGTCCGCCCACATTCGGCATAAGACACGAAAGGGCGGACGCCGCGCCGACGAGCCGCGGAGCGAGCCTGCGGAAATGCTCCCGAAACCACCAATGCCCGTCGAGCACTAGGCTCAAATACCTCATATGGGCCCGGATACTGATGTCAACCGAATTGACGGTGATCGAAACGCCGATGGGAGGACTCATGCGGGGCCCATGGAACAAGAGGGCCTCCGTCTTGTCCAGAGCCACCCTCAATCCCAGCGCCTCGATCCGCCTGACGATGTCTTCGGTGCCGAAAGTCGCCAGGCTTGTCGCCTCCTCCAGCGTCCCACCGCGGGCTGTGACAAGCGTGTCGTCGGCGTAACAGATTACGCCCAGCCTCTCAACGCCCAGTCGTAGCCGATGTTCCACAGGGTGGGTCCGAGGACCGCCCCCTGTGGGACACCGCACGTCATGGGCGTTCGCGCAACGTCCCCTACTTGGTTGGTGTAGAGGACACTGCGCCCCTCCAGATAGTCTGCCACTACCCGCCTCAGGTAAACTGGCACTCCGTGGTATCGGAGCGCCTCCCTGATGCAGCTAAATGGCAGACTATTGAATGCGTTGGCAATGTCCAGGGACACCACCAACAGCACTCCTCCGCCGCCGACGGCCTCAGTCGCCACGGCCCTCAGGCGCAGCAGGGCCGCGATCGTAGAACGACCCCTCCTGAACCCAAACTGGGCGTCCGACAGATCGGGCCCCATGCCAACGAGGTGCGTTCGATGCGGGCAGCCAGCACCCTCTCCAATAGCTTGCCCACATCGTCGAGCAGCACGATAGGCCTGTAGGCCGAGGCCGACTCGGGAGACCGTCCCGGCTTCGGCAAGAGCACCAGCCTCCCCTCCTTCCAGCATCCAGGGAACCGCCCGGATGCTAAACACACGTCGAACAGCCCCCTGAGGCATGGACTCAGGTGGTCGAGGACCAGTACGCGGTTGGGAATACCGTCGGGCCCGGGAGCGGTGGATTCCCCGCGCATGTGCGCCGCCGCCACCCCCATCTCGGTTTCCGTGATGGGCGAAACACTGTCATCGTCGGCCTCCCGGTCAGTGTCTGGCGAAGCTATGACCGGGGGCATGTGCTCCGCCTGTCGTGGGAACAGGTCCTCGACGACCCTGGTGAGGAGGCCGGGCTGGAGGGTCTCGGTGAGGAGGGGGAGCCGCGCGCGGAGCTTACTCAGCGCCGCGCGATAGGGGCGACCCCAGGGGTCATGATCGAGACCGTCCAGCATCTCCTGCTGACTGACGTCCTTGGCGGTACGGATGGCCAGCCTGAAGGCCAACCGCGCATTGCGGTAGCCCTCATAAAGCCGGCCCTCCCGCTCCTCATCGCGATGGTGCCGCCGGCTGCGGGTGTAGGCCCTCCGGGCGCGTATACATGCGGCCCAAAGATCCGCCAGCTCCCGGGACCACCAGTGGACAGCCCTCTTCGGGGGCAGACACCGTACACGGGGCATGGCCGCATCGCAAATCTGCGTCAACGCATTGTGGATGCGGCCAGCCTCGGCGTACCTAAATCTAACCTATCAAACTTAAAGAAAACAAAGTCACGATTAACGACCATAAGACCCATCTTGATAAATAATAAGTCTATTTAGAGTTATATACATATATATATATATATATATATATATATATATATATATATATATATATAGACAAATATATATATATTACATGAAGTAAATTGGAGAGTCGCTGAGCTTATAAGGAAATCTTTAAATCGTAGTTTTCGTTATCTAGTAAGAAAATAGTAATGGACAAGGCAATACTACTGAGCCTTACTTATGAATGTCAAACCTGGACTTTTACCTCAAAACGAGAAATAAAACCCACTCAAAGGAAAGAAGTAATCTAGGTAAACAATTCAAAGACAAGGTGACAAAAGAATTACATTCGCGAGAAAATCAAGTTAATTGATGTTCTAACCTTTTCTCTATAAAGAAAGTGGAAGTAGATAGGCCACATAACTAGATAAATGGACGACAGCTGGACTAAAAGATCGGTGGCGTAGTCTGCGAGATGGGCTGGTAAAATAGTGAAAACGGCAGGTCGAGGTTGGCTAAACACTGCGAAAGATAGAGGCAGATGGAGTATCTTGGCGGAGGCTTTTACCTGTACATGGTCGATGCAAAAATAACGTTTAAAGGCTTTTTTAACCACTAGCTCCTGCCCGCGGCTTCGCTCGCTTAAAAAGTTATTTACCTAAAGCTGAACTAATAGTCTCTCAAGTGAATACCGGGATAAAAGTATCCTATGTATTAATCTGGCATTTTTATTTATATCTAATCAAAAGCCAGAGAAATTGTTTCATCGTTCTATTTTCAAAAATTACCAATTTTCATACAACGTTTCATCTCATGTTTTTATTTTCCCCCCTTAAAGGTACCTACAATCTTTACAAAGTTTAAATACAAACAGCCTAAAAGATAAGTTTCAAGCTTCTGGCTTTAAAAATGACGATAGTGCCATACAACTTTTCATCGCCCCTTTCTACCCCTTAAAACCCTTTTTTAGCATTCAAAAGTATCTATTCAAAAGTCTATGTCCTTTCTCAGGTTCTAGACTATCTGTGTACCAAATATCATTTAAATCGGTTCTGTAGTTTCGGCGTGAAAGCGCGACAGACAGACAGAGTTACTTTCGCATTTATAATATTAGTAAGAATTAACTTTATGTTATTATATTGTTTTTCTTCTTCTTTTGAAGGCAATAAATAAAAATTTTGTTATTACTATTATATCTGTATCTATACATCAGCACATTAACATCCACTGTTGGTCTCCTCAAAGGGGAATAATGATACATACGTGTTTTGGCAATCGGAATTACTTGTTCTAAGTTGCCTAGGAGAGTACTGTTACCCATTCTCTTAGTGATCCCTCAGCTGGTTTTTACGAGTCCCACAGCATACTGAAGGGTGTTGACTCACTGTATTTTTAACCCATCACCATAGTTCTTATGTGTCTATATAAATAAAAACTAGCTTCTGCCCGCGACTTCGTCCGCGTGGAATAGTCGTAAGTTAGCGTTAATCCAAAGTAACTATTCCTCGTACAATCTTTCATCCCCCTTTTCAACCCTTTACAACACTTTTCCCAATTAACAAGTAGCCTATGTCCTTTCTCAGGCCGTAGACTATCTGTGTACCGAATTTCATTTAAATCCGTTCAAAAAGTTTTACCGTGAAAGCATTTATAATATTAGTAAGGATGAATATGTGCACGCATACTTTTGAAGATTTCACCGAAATGGTATTTATCCTTTTTTGTTTTCGTTATTATTAGGATTAGGTTTGTATAAAAGAAAATTTAAAAACTGACTAGCAGAACAGTTCTCATAATAACATAATATGAAAAGTGAGTGAGTGAATGAGATAGAAAACTGTGAGAGATATGCAATATTTTAATAAAACCTTGATCCTAAGTTGTTAAACTTGAATTGAGTAGTTAATAACTTAAGGGTATAAATAGATCAATATTCATTCGATTATGAAATTAAATTAAATTATGAAATGAAATTGAAATGTTGAGTTGCAAAATTGCAGACGAAATGGCGCGGGTTAGCTAGTAATAAATAAATAAATAAAAAACCTTTTTATTCAAATTCATTTATTATGTATAAACCCTGCCCTGGGCACTTACATATTTTCAGTTTAACATTTTAAATTATACGATAAACTACTACCAGATCGGAACGTAACCACTACTGAGAAGATCCGGCAAGAGACTCAGCGCCTGGGGGGGCACACTTAAAACATTACTTATTTTTACTGATCGTCGCGCCGCCTACAGGTTGGTTGTACAAACTTAACTGCTGCCATTTTGTCCTGCCTGTCAAACGTTTGACAACTGAGAATTGTTATTTTTTGTTCCTAGCGTAGGTACTTATTGTCATCGATCTATTTTCGGTTATTGATATTCTTTCTGAAAATTATCTCAAGTTTCATTGTTAAGCTGATATTATTACGCGGGTACCGCACGGTGTCGACGGAGGCAGCGTGTCTGTTGGCCGGGACCCCTCCATGGGACCTGGAAGCGGAAATGCTCGCCGGTTTGTATCGGCGGATGTTGGGGGTGCGAGCGGAGGGCGGTGTGGTCTCGTTGAGGGAGCACACCGCCTGGCGCGTCGACGCCCGCCGCGACGTCATTGCCCGTTGGGCAGTCCGGCTGGAGAGGCCTCGGTTCGGTGTGCGGACCGTGGAGGCCTTCCGGCCGGTGCTGATGCAGTGGCTAAAACGGCGGCACGGAGTGCTCTCCTTCCGACTGGTGCAGGTTTTAACGGGGCATGGATGCTTCGCCAAATACCTGCACACGGTCGTAAGGAGGGAGAGTACACCGTCCTGCCACCACTGCGATTGCGACGAGGACACGGCGCAGCATACGCTCGAGGTTTGTGCCGCTTGGGCAGAGCAGCGTCGTGAACTCGTCACAATCATCGGTGCTGACCTGACGCTGCCGACCATCGCCAGGGCGATGCTCGACAGCGTCAGGAACTGGGACGCGGTCGCATCCTTCTGCGAGGCAGTAGTCTCGCGGAAGGAGGCGGCGGAGCGCGTGCGCGAGGAGCGTCTCCTCGACGACGCGAGCCGCCGCCGGCGACTGGGGCGGCGCAGGCGCGATTACCTGCGCCTGATGCCGCCCTAGCCGAGGCCGCGGGTGACTGGATCGGGGAATTAGTCCGTCACCCACCGAGAGGCCGACCGCGTGAGGAAAGACCGACATCCTACCCGAGGGGGGGGACGTCGGTCGAGGAGAGGGTACTCCTCAGGGGTATTCCGTCAGGCCAACCACTGACGTCAAGTCACTCTGCTCCGGTGGTTGGCCCAACGACGAAGGCGACGTCACGGGTGGGTTACGGGTGTGCGTGCTTACGCCCCTCTGTCACCCCGGACGGAGTGGTGCGAGGAGTGTGCCGACCGTAACCCGCCCCCAGAAAAAAAAAAGAAAAAAAAGCTGATATTATTATTGTTTAGTTATCAGCTGATATGTTTTTTTTATATTTCAGGGAAGCTTTCATAGTAAAAGAAAATTCTATGTAATTACACATACACATGTAGATATGTATATATATATTACTTCAACTTTAGTTCACCGCCTAAACTCTGAGTGGCAGCACTTTCCGTACATGCATATTTTATCATCGAGTTGCCACTCTTTTTCAGTTTAATAACTTTACTCTTTGCTCAGCGCGTTTCTTTATTATTATTATTTCTTTACTGACTTTTTTTGTAAAAAATAATACAACGTTTAGTAAGAATTAGCTCCAGTGTAATGCTTTTCGAACCCCCATATAATATAAAAATCAAATACATTGTAAAAGATTATGACTGGACCAGATCATCTGGATCGCGAGTAAACTACACCACGCAGCTGCCGCAACCAGATCTTTAAGTGAGCATGACCGCCATGTGCTTCAAGCGCTAACCACACTTAAAGTTAGTTAGGCTATGCTTTGATCTTTTTTCTATTTAACCAATAATATTAATTATAATTATACATACATACATATCATCACGCCATATTCCTTGCAGGGTAGGCAGAGAGAACAGAGTGCCAGAGAACTCTATCCTTGCATACTTCACTCGCTTTCTCAACATTCATAATTCTCTTCATACACGCTCGCCGGTTTCGGAGACTCTTGACTCCACCTTCCTTCAGTACATGACCGATCTGGTCTAGGTTGGTTAGTCTCGGTCTCCCCCGGTACCTACATCCTTCCGCTTTCGCATTGTATATCTTCTTAACCAGACGTTCGTTCGGCATTCTTTCCATATGTCCGAACCATCGGAGCATTCCCTTTCGCATCTTTACACCAATACTCTCTTTCATACCTACTCGCTCTCTTACGTCGTCGTTACGAATGCGGTCGGTCAGCCTAACTCCACAGATTTTCCTTAGAGATCGCATTTCGACCGTATTAATTTTACTTTCATACTCTTTTCTGCATACCCAACTCTTGCTTCCATACAGTAATGTTGGGACAAGCACTGCGTTATGTATTGCTACACGTGCCTTCTGGTTGAGGTGGTGGCTACCGAGAAGTTATCCCAACGCTCCGTTCACTCTATTTCTCGCTTTCACTCTTCGCTCTATATCAGTGTTGTACCTTCCATCTCGGCTAAATCCACATCCAAGATATACAAATTCATCCATTTGCATCATTATCTATTGTTATTTACTCTTACATCTGTTCTGGCTTCATCTCTTTCAAAGACCATTATTTTGGTTTTGCTCACATTCACGCGTAGAGCCCTTTTTATTACCCGACTGAAAGGAGTGGTATTGTGTTTAACAGTCTATGTATGTATGTATGTATGTTTGTATGTTCCTTTGAAGCACTATATATACCAAACGCCTGGGCCGATTTTTATGATTCGCACGTCAATCGATTCCTCTTAATCCGGCGAGTGTCACTAAAGATATGACGTTATTGAAAATTTAATATGGCGACTACTGGACGCCATATTGTGAAAATTAAAAAAATTAAAGTCAACAAACTATATCGAGTGGGGTATCGTTAAATAGGTATTTAAAAATCATTATTAGTTTTCTTTCAATATTTTTCGATTTGACTGACCGTTTAGGATCTATATCGATTTAAAGTTTCGTAACAACCTTTCTCACATATAGGTTTTTTAGACAATAGAAATTTACAATGAAAAGACGAAAAATACATATAACTGGATGTGGATGGACATATAATGAAGTATCTATTAGGTATATTGGCCAATATACCATAGGTAGTCCTACCTAAAGTATCTAATGTCTGACGCGGTCGCCCATCTCCAATTTCTAACGATATAGTACTTTACTTCAGTCGAAAAACTATATATAGTTAGGTACTTACCTACTTATCAATAAATAAGATAACTATAGCTACCTAGGTATTTATAACTAAAAAGTATAAAATAAAAAAAATTATTAAAAAAATCAAAAAACCCGACTGCGTAAAAAGTCACCAAAATACGTACATAATAAAAAAAACTGAAAAGAAAAAAACAAGCACTTAGATGTCCGGTGGTCTAGAGTTCCATAATATATTATTGAATAAATACTATTGCAGAAAATGAAATATATTTTAATAATAGAACATGACAACTGAACAGTCGGGATCCTTTATTCGACAGCAAATCTAACTTTTCAATGGATCCCTACTGTTCAGTTGTCATGTTCTATTATTAAAATATATTTCATTTTCTGCAATAGTATTTATTCAATAATATATTATGGAACTCTAGACCACCGGACATCTAAGTGCTTGTTTTTTTCTTTTCAGTTTTTTTTTATTATGTACGTAGTTTTGGTGACTTTTTACGCAGTCGGGTTTTTTGATTTTTTTAATAATTTTTTTTATTAATATATATATTATTATTATAATTATATATATTATTATATGATAATTATCAATATTTGCATAATTATTTTGTATCTGGAATTCCTCTCAGGCGAAGGCCTACACCGAAGTCTGTCATCTATTTACTATTGGACTAATTCTTGGAGCCATTTTAGCCGTGAGACTTTTTGGATGTCGTCACTCTAACGTTTATACAGTCTTCCTTCTATTGCGCTAGCCTGATGTACATTACTACATGGTAAAAATTTTTGTCTACCTGTGACCTTTAAAGCGCATTATAGGGCTCGCCCATCTCTATTTTAATTTCTACGCGTGGCTTAGAGGGTCAATAGTTTGCGTCTTCACATTTGTTATTTATTATTTTATGTTGTGTGTCCTATTTTAAATATTTTTTTATTATTTAACATGCTGCGCTCCATACTTCTCTAACAGGCATTTAGTTTACTTTTAGTGTTGGTTGTGAACTTCCATGTTTGGCAGTCAAATACAAGGATGGCATAAGTTATTTCCATCACCATTTTTTTTACTTACATTTGGAAATTACTATTAATAATAACGTCATGTCTGCATAGCTCTTCTTTCTATATCAAGATTGCTATTATTTCAGTTAAAACCAATTATTGAACATATTTTTTTTTTCATCTTCATGTTATTCTGTATATAGATAACTAGGTTCTGCTCGCGGCTTCGACCGCGTAAAAGGCTACTTTCTTAAAGTTTTTCATCCCCTATTTTTACTTTACCTCTTAAGGGTACATTTTTTAAGAAAATTTAATGTCTTATTTATTTATATCTAATCAATAGCCTAAAAATGAGTTTCAAGATTCTGGCTTTAAAATGACGATAATTTCTTACTACTAAATGAGATGAAAAATACTAAAAATGAGTTTCAAGATTCTGGCTTTAAAATGACGATAATTTCTTACAACTTTTCATCCGCCTTTACAACTCTTTTTTGCACTAAAAAGTAGCTTATATGCTTTATCAGACTCTAGACTATCTGTGTACCCAATTTCATTTAGATCGGTTCAGTAGTTTTGGCGTGAAAGAGCGACACACAGACAGACAGACAGACAGACGGACAGAGTTACTTTCGTATTTATAATATTAGTAAGGATAGTTAAGCACACTATTAAAATATAATTAGATCCTGAAATTGATATTAGTAGGTTGATGGCATGATGTAAGTTAAGTAAATGAAACAAGTGCAAAAGTAATTTTATTTAAAATTTTATTATTTTCATTAAATACTAACGTGTGAAATAAAATTATTCTTCCAATTTCCATGAATGATGAAATCTGTTCGAAACATTACGTAGTAAATATCATATACAAACCTGATAAAACTCTTAAAAATAGTTTTATTTAACATGTAATCATTTAAACGTCAGAAATTCTTTAAGTTTAATTTAAAAAAAATATGTGTTGGTATATCTAAAACATCTGTCAATTGTCCGTGTGGTGACGGAGTAATAATACAATTCACCACCCCCTATCTTACCCGTGGGTGATCGTAAGAGACGACTAAGAGATATACAACGCATATAACATCTATGCAAGAGAAGGAAAACTCTAAACAAAACCCTATATCAACACGTCTGACCAGCGCGGTATAGTGGGTTAATTTTCCTCCCATTACGAAGGAGGCCCGAGCCCAATAGTGGGACATATATGGGCTGTGATGATGATGATATCTAAAATATCATGATCATTGTAAAAAAATTACCTACTATACTAGTGGTTCGACGTGTTGGCATTGGGTTTCATTTCGAGGTTTCGTTCTTTTGCATTAGTGTTATCTGTACATGATATGTCTTACTCGCCTTTTACGACACCCATGGGTAAGAGAGGGACTGGTATATCCAAAGGAAAATTTATTATTCTTTTATATCTTATCTTAATATATATATAAATTACGCGTCACGTTGTTTGTCCGCGATGGACTCCTAAAGTACTTAAACGATTTTAATCAAATTTGCACAGCATGTGTATTTGTGTAGTTTGATGCAACTTAAAAGATAGCTTTCATCTCAATTTATAGTCACAATATTATTTTATTGCACATTATTTGTCTATTATTTGACAGTCACAATTATTATCTCCAAACGATTCTAACAGATGGCGGTATCTGTCGACTGGGTTGAGTAAGTATTTAATAGATAGCGCCATGTTAAACGTACAAACGTTTCAAATAAGGTACAATTTATTAGCATAACCGTCACGTGTTACTAAGGCTATCTTAGCCACAGCAACGCGTGCCGCGTCTGCTAGTAATTCTATAATTTGTAAACTATTTTACACACAACAACAATCCATTTACAAGTCTTACAAAGCTTTTGAGCTTCAGCTTCTTTTTTAAGAGGAGATAATATCATTAAATGCCACACTTGGCAGGCGAGTATCTGATCGTAGTTGGTATAACACCACGCTCTCCTCTGGGTCTCTCAACTGTTTTTTTATGATTCCAACAGGAAAGTAAGGAATAGTGTTCTTAATCCTTTACAGCAAGTGGTAGATCAAGTAGATATATTGAATAATAATCGTCAAATCAAGTTAGAAAGTTTTGTTCGGCTTGAATAATATCACGCAAGACGGACATAATTATCATCACAGGTATTTTAGACGAACAAAAAGCTTATCTTTAGCTACGTTTAGCCTTTTTCTTATTCGTCTTTATTTTATTTGTATTAGATCTGAAAAATAATTTAATCATGATTAGACAATATGGTATAAATATTAAAGTAAATATGGCTACGAAAACAATGATTATATCTAGATTCATATATTGATAGAACGGCACGTCGGCAGCGGCGGTCCGGAATGTGAAATTTGAATGTCTTGCGGCGAACTCAGTCCAAAATACCGCAGTCTTTAATGGTGGCATGGGACGATCATGCCATGCCGACGATATATCCTTGACCTTTTGTCGGAATCTAAAAACAATTATTGTATTATATTTAAAGGACATTAACAAATTATGAACGAAGACATCGGTCATGTACTGAAGGAAGGTGGAGTCAAGAGTCTCCGAAACCGGCGAGCGTGTATGAAGAGAATTATGAATGTTGAGGAAGCGAGTGAAGTATGCAGAGATAGAGTTCTCTGGCACTCTGTTCTCTCTGCCTACCCTGCAAGGGATATGGCGTGATGATATGTATGTATGTATGTACATAATAATTAAAGTCAAATGCAAAAAAATTTAGTAAAACATACAAGTTTTCTTTTTACATTCTATTTAGCGTGATTTTATTGAGTGGGTATCAATTAAACCACTATTGAAGTCGCCTATCAAACAGCTACTATGCAGATGTGTGTCCACGAATTCATGATAGGCGTTAAATTTAATCTAAATTTGACTAAACATTACTATCAAAAATTTTGACTGAAGATGATTTGTTACAAGTTCAAAATAACCTAAAATGTATTGACACTACAATCTTATTAGGCTTAGAACTTAATACTCATTTAAATTGTACAAACAAATTGAAAATATCTATTATTTTTTTTTAATTTAGAGCATTTTTATACGCTAAGAGTCTTGACAAGAATTATTATTATTTGAAAAAATAGTGTAAGTTTACGTGAATTCGTTGTTTCACATGAAAAAAGTATTAGTACTTATCCTAAATATTAAAGTGCTCGATGGCATTACTGATAAGTAGTAATAGTCTTACTGTTGTATCAATATCATATATACATTTAAGCAATGTGTAAAAAAGGACCTTGAAAATATTTAATGATAGTTTTGCGCGACGACTAAGGGATAAAACGCATATAAAATCTATGTGAGAGAAATAAAACTCGAAACAAAACCCTATGCCAACACGTCTGACCAGCGTGGTATACCACGCTTTCCTTCACCAAGCCTTCTCCATAATGGAAGGGAAATTGATCTACCTATAGTACTACTATAGTACGACTGCGCAGACTGCGCAGATGGCGTAGTGGTTAAGATACCGACCTTCCGTGCCAGTGCCGTGGGTTCGATTCCCACGCAGGACAATACTTTGTGCGATCCACAAAGTATTGTTCTGAGTCTGGGTGTAATTTCTCTGCGTTAATTGCATGTTTGTAAAGTCCCCCGCAATACAAGGATTATTTTCCTTAGTGCAGGGAGGTGTCTTTATTTTAAAAAAATAAAACAAAAAAAATAAAGAAAGAAAGCTCGAGCCCAACATTGGGACATACATGAGCTGAGATGATGATGATAGTTTAATGATTCAAATCCATTTATTATGCATAAACCCTGCGAGGGCACTTACATATTATATTTTTTTTACATTTAAAGTTAATCTAATAAACTACCACCGGATCGGTTATCTATAAAGTCAGTTAGCTATAAAAAATATATATCGATTAAAAGATGTTATACTCTAAATCGTTAAACTAAATTAGGAACATTTAAAAGATAGTTTAGTGTTAAGTGAATCAAAATCGGTAACATATTTTTTTCTGTTAGCTGGTCACAGTAGGTACAGGAGATTTACTCACTTAGGATCTAAAATTGTTTTAAAACTTTCTAACAGGTTTTCCTTGTTTAAATTCCTAATGTGTAGTTGAACACCGAGTCCAGATTCTTCGATGGCGGCTGCATTAGCAGGTTGATCTCCAACAATTGGCATTGCTATCATTGGTATACCGTAATGAATAGCTTCAGTTGTGCCTCCATTACCAGCATGAGACAAAAATGCCACTGTTTTTGAATGCCCTAAAAATTTCAATAATAAATTAAAATTAAATTGTGTTTATCTAACGAGTAGCATACTTTAATCTTCGTGTATTATAAGATTTAGCTGAGGAAATAAAAGTCAGCAGATGATATTTCAGTCATGAAGGGAAAATAAAATTGATTAAATTATCGATAATTCAATTACTTTTACGACAATATTAATTGCGAATTAGCAAAATATTGTGGTAAAAGTAGTTCACAAAACTGTTAAATTTCTTTTCACGGAAGTTATTTGGGTTCTAATAAAATTATATGAATGGTGTGCTTGAGCCATCAGTATATAATAATTAACATTCAACGTTAAAATTTAGTCTATAAAAGATACTTTTTTTTATTTAGTTTAGTAACATAGCACTGCTGACTAACTGCACTGGTTCTGGATTCGATTATTTTTTTTCTAATAGTGGTAAAGCCGGTCCGTCCGTGGTATTTCCACATTCTCACAGAAAATCTACGTCTGAGCATTGGCAATGTACTATTGCGCTTCGTTCGGTGAGTGCCGTCAGCCCAACTTTCTGGGTGTGTTTGGGGGTTTAATTGGTAGGCAGTCCTAGGCCTAGTAAGGTCCATGGGCGGCAGTAACAATAACCATCAGGTGTAAGCAGTACCTTGCTCATTGGCTACCATAAGCAATGAAAATAAATCAATTTTTTTTTAAAAATTTTTATTGCTTTAGGTGGAAAACGAGCAAGCAGCGCACCTGATGGTAAGTGTCACTGCCGCCCATGGACGTTGAAATGCCAAAGATATAGCTAGGCCGCTGCCTACCATTACAATCCGCAAACCCACCCAGTTGGGCTTCCGGTTCACCGAACGAAGCGCAATAGTACATTGCCATTACTTAGACGTCGATCTTCTGCGAGAGTGTGGTACTACCCCGGACGGACCTGCCCGCAGCTGTGCACAGAAAACTGTCAACAGCGTGGTCCTACCACTATTTCAAAAATGTAATCTCTAATAACGATTAAATACAAACGTTATTGGAAACTATGTACGGTAGACGTCTATAGGTATGAATAGATAACATTATTTAAACTTGTTAATTATTATGATTAAAAATTAGGTAGTTACAATAAATTTAGACATGCTACATCTGCGTAGGTTCAGATAAGGTGACGTCATGCTATATAAATAAATTATTTACCCAGTATGTCAACTTGTGGTAACCAACTCGCTGTATATAACTTATTTTTATCAAACATTAAAGATTGATCTTCCCATTTCCATACGAATCTTTGCGGTAACTGATTCATGACTTCTAACATCACTTTGACTTTCTCAACTTGCATTGTTGAAGCTTTGACGACTGATCCAAAGCTAATATATATGACACCATGTTCTGCATCATCAAAAAACTTTTTGAGTTGCTACAAAAAAGGCAAAAAATTATTATAGGTTTTTTTTTTTAAATTATTGTTATAAATTGATCAATGAACTTACCCCGGTTAATGGTTGGGCAGCAGCAACATGATATCCTCCTACTTCGATAACATTGGAGGGAAATAATCTTGAACCAGTTAACACAAAGTTGTGGTAGACAAAAAGAAATTTCATATCTCTAGCTAAATCTTCTAAAGGCGGTATATCATTGAAGTATTGCGCAAGAGTGTTTTGATCCACTCTTTGGCATAAGAAATAGTAAATAAATTTAAAGTAACTATCGAAAATTACTCTTTCGATTCTTTGGTATAATGTAGGCTTTGTCCCTCCTTCTAGAAAATGGAAAGGTACATATGCGGGATTGTTTGGTACACCCAATCGGCTGTAATGATACGGCATTAATATATGAGACATCATTCCCACTACTGGCGCTTGAAACTTATATGCAACTCCAAGAGCACAATCACTGTTGAATTGTTCTACGACGATGACATCAAATTTGGGTTTCTTTCTTATTAAATCTTGTACTTGTTTATTTGCTAACATGATTTTACAGTTTTCTGTTCCACTGTTAGCAAGGTACATTCCCACTAAAAAGATTGTTTTGTATGAATTTTCTAGTATGAGATCGTCTTCTATAGGTTTGACACTCCCAGCTAGACTAATATCATGGTAATTAGGAGGAGCATTTTGTTCGGGGAAGTGCGATATAACAGTTACATTATGACCTTGTCTTGCTAATTCGCGTAAGTACACACGAAATACAAAAAAGTGACTTTTGCCTTGGTACGGATATATTCCTAATATATTTAGAGTAAGTGCGTAATTAATTGATAGAATTAGCGAAACAACTGACACATAAATTTTCATTGTAATGGAATCACAATAAGACACTAATATTCACTGAATGCGGCAACAATGCATTTAAATAGTTCATACACACAGTCGCTAGTCCACTATGGCGTCCAGCGACGAACTAACACGAACTAAATGCAATAGCCACGAGTACACTCTGTGACTTGAAGCATGCGTGAGAAAAAATATGTGTAAAACTCTTAACAGTTACGTAGGCGTTACCTATGTATACTTTTTATAAAAATAATACTAAATTAAATGATAATAAGACATTTCTTGGGCTTTCCTCTCTCTCTCTATTATTTTTATTGGTACTGAATTATACGTAAATATCTTTTTACCTACGAAAATATTAAAAGATTTCATTGATTTTTTTTTTAATATACGTATACGTACGTATAAAATTAAACGTATTATTTTCAATTTTAAACTTGTAATATATATATATATATTCCTAGAAACTTGCAAAAATGTTGTTGCATCGTTTTTCTTTTGGATGAGATGTATATTCATTACTGTGCTTAAAAATTGTCTTGATGGTGATATCTATTAATTTATTCAAGTCTAGTCCAAAAACGAATTATAATTAATATCTGTTGCAATGAGTAGGCATGAAAGCATAAGATGCGTGCTAATTTACAGCAGACAGCAGTATAAGGCTTAATTAATAAATTAAACGACATAAAAAGAGCGGGACTATTTGGGTAAACCGGCCCTCAAAAGCACTTTCTGAAACTAACCTAAGTGGGATGATTTAATAAGGATCTCCAAAACAGAGAACTCGTTTAGTCACCTAAACATCTACCGTCTACTAATTATATGTAAATAGGTCTATAGAGTATATGTATCGGAGTGTAATCGTCAAAACAGGATAATATCGACAAATAACTTTATTATTATTTGACAATATATATCGTTAAGACAAAAGTAAATATTAATAGTAGTATTTACTTATATGCAGTATATCGTCTATAGTATACACTTATAACAAACGTGGTCCCTAAATGTAGGTCTCATCTCATGACCAAGCTCAAAGTCGCTCAGCATGCTATGGAGCGGGCTATACTCAGAATTTTTCTGCGAGATAGTATTCGTAATACGAAAATCCGCAGAAGAACGGGTGTAACCAACATAGCACGGAGAATTAGCACGCTGAAGTGCCAATGGGCAGGCCACAACGTTCAACGAACCGATAACCGAAAGGTTTTCGAGTGGCGACCGCGTATTTGACGTTGCAGTGTAGACCGCCCTTCCCCCACCAGGTGGACCGACGATTTGAAGAAGGTTGCTGGGAGTCGTTGGATGCGGACGGCACAGGATCGTACTTTGTGGCGAAATGTTAAGGAGGCCTACGTCCAGCAGTGGATGGCAAAACGCTGAATGATAATGACTTATATCAAGATTAATATATTTGTGTACCACTGCTGTGGGTGTAACAGTAGCATCAGCAGTCCAGTATGTGAAGGATGAATGTTTGCAAGCATGTTATTTAAGAAGGTTATTTCATTTCAGTTATATACGCGTTGATCAGCTTGAATCTCCTTTGCAATGGGAAGAAAAGTGACCTACTATACAACGCTAGTCAGACGGCTTGGAATAGAATTTTATTTTGATTTTACCTTCTCTTGCATTGATGTTCTATGCATATTACATTCTTTAGCAATCTTTTACGACACTCACAGCAATGATGAATAAAAACGGGAGTGAATTGTATTCTTACTCCGTTACTGTGTAGTATAATATACTACGAATAATAACTTGCACACGCAAGCAAGGTTATTTATTATACAGAATTGTATTTGCAGTTAGTTATATTAACGAACTAGTGAATAGTTTTTTCATTTATTTGCTCATCAGCCTATTGACGTCCACTGTAGGACGTATCCCCATGCCGGGGAGATAATGCCACAATTGTTAAGTTTGACAGCTCGCCGTTGCCGATTGCAGTTAGTGTCATAAGTTTTCCATGACAGTCCTGCTGCTTATTATACTAATCATCCCTTAGGCAGTTTCTACAATTTTGAAGGGAAAGTAATACGATACGATATACGACAAGCGCAGATCTGCCGTTGTGGGCACGATGGGCATTCCTACAACTCTTATAGGCTTATGACGTCACACTTCCATTGTCTATTGAGATCGATAGGCTATATTATAACTAATGCCTTAATAAAATAAAAAGCAATGAATCGTGTGTGATTCGAATCGCAACGTGGTAAGTATTTTGCTGCGTCATGAATTACTCACCATTCTATTCTAT
This sequence comes from Lymantria monacha, assembly GCA_905163515.2. NCBI lineage: Eukaryota > Metazoa > Arthropoda > Insecta > Lepidoptera > Erebidae > Lymantria > Lymantria monacha. Next base: position 15,782,029 of record LR991094.1, on the reverse strand, counting down.
CGATTATAAGAAAGTCCATATGGCAACACGTACCTACTTGGCCGATATTCGAGTGGCTATGACTACAACCTTTTTTAAGGTTAGATTCGCGCTTGTCATACGACCTTACCATCATCATCATTATCTTAGCTTAGGTAGGTACGCTCCACTGTACCTATTGGGTTTTATTTAGATTTTCCTTCTCTCACGTTATTTTTTTTTGCTCGTGTCCGTTACGCATGGCAAAAGAAAGGGTCACACTGTAATTTTCTTTCTTCACTCATCTTCTCATACGGAAAAGGACTCCTGCCCGAAAATATTTTTATATTTTTAGGCGCTGTAATTTTTTTGCAGACGTTAGTTGTAATAGCTTGGCCTATTCACATGAATAAATGCGTGTATTTATATCATGTAGGTACTGTTTGACTATAAGTAAAAGAAAAGGAAACGTAGTATCTTCGTAGAAATTTTGCTATCTCGTACATACTACAAAATTTTGTGCCAATTAAAGACGAGTAACGAGAGTTAAGACTACTTATTTTGGACCAACGCAATTGTTAGATTTACCTATTGCCTTCATAGTTCGCAAAAGGAAACATAGATGGAGCTTTTATACAATAACATTTTTAATAAAATGAGTGATTACAAATGTTGCCACCTTACTCGCTCTTGGGAGTTGCAGTAATTGTCTGAGGAATCGCCAGAAGAATGGACAGCAATGTTCAATTGCATAACACCTTACTGTGATCGCCAACTCACTTACCAAATGTTTCTGATTATAGCCATAATTCCGTCGACGAATGCTCGCGCTAAGTTGCATTCATTGGAGCCTAGGGGGAAGTTTAATTTCATAACGGGACGGATGGCAAGTTAAGAATGTAATGTGTTGCCATATCTGATTTAGCCATTATATAGCCTATAAAACTCTTAAGCATCAGGGGTGTAGGCAGCGGCGTTCTCTAGGGAAATAAATATAATATAATACTTAATGCAATGAGACTGGTGTCCACCAGTCTCATTGCCTTGGCGTAGTGATTACGGAGTTTTCTCTTCGTGGGGTGGCCACTGTCGGGCAGTGGACATCAAGAGATTGATGAACGTTCAATGGATATAAACAACATTATTGATAATAATACCTTCACCTTCACCTTCAAAATTAATGCGGTCGAAATGCGATCTCTGCGGAAAATCTGTGGAGTTAGGCTGACCGACCGCATTCGTAACGACGACGTAAGAGAGCGAGTAGGTATGAAAGAGAGTATTGGTGTAAAGATGCGAAAGGGAATGCTCCGATGGTTCGGACATGTGGAAAGAATGCCGAACGAACGTCTGGTTAAGAAGATATACAATGCGAAAGTGGAAGGATGTAGGTACCGAGGGAGACCGAGACTAACCTACCTAGACCAGATCGGTCATGTACTGAAGGAAGGTGGAGTCAAGAGTCTCCGAAACCGGCGAGCGTGTATGAAGAGAATTATGAATGTTGAGGAAGCGAGTGAAGTATGCAGAGATAGAGTTCTCTGGCACTCTGTTCTCTCTGCCTACCCTGCAAGGGATATGGCGTGATGATATGTATGTATGTATGTATGTATACCTTCACAATCTCAGTCAGTTTTGTCTAAAGTGAAATAAGGAATAAATTGGAAACAATGTCATTATTTTGATGTATCTATTCATCTACTATAAGTAATAATGATATTGCAAATAGATGCTGTATAGAAAATACATTTATATTTTACCGTTAGATTCATTGCTGTGCATCGCGGCCGATCGCTTACGACAGTCGCGCGCGGCCGATGCGACAATAGTCAAAGTATGAAAATGTATAGCGCCGTTTCCGAGGTTCGCGACAGTCGTAAGCGACAAATGACGTAAGCTGTGCCTTACATTTTCATACATTGGCTATTGTCGCATGAGCTGCGCGCGACAGTCGTACGCCACTAAGATGGATCTTTAGGATTACATTACTATAACCAATATAAAAAAATATTGACTAGTTTATATTAACTGACACTGCACAGATGGCGTAGTGGTTAAGATACTGACCTTCCGTGCCAGTTCCGTGGGTTCGATTCCCACGCAGGACTTTACTTTGTGCGATCCACAAAGCGTTGTTCTGAGTCTGGGTGTAATTTGTCTGCGTTAATTGCATGTTTGTAAAGTCCCCCGCAATACAAGGTTTATTTCCTTAGTGCAAGGTGGTGTCTATAAAAAAAATATTACAACTTATAATAATTTTATATTAATCAACTTTATTTTATTTAGAAAAGTTAATTGCCACATTAAATATATTATTCGTTTAAGATCGTATTGACTTTATTCTATCTTTATCTAAATAATAATAAAATAAAAATATGTACTATGCTTTTATAACGGATTAAAAGTATAAAAATAATTTCCCTCAAGATTGGAAACGAAAAACATGGGACGCATGCAGCAGATAATTGATAATGTTCCATATCTTTCGTTTCCAATCTTGACAGAAAATATTTTATTCTTTTTAGTTCGTTATTAAAATATGGAACATTGTATTATTTTATGCTATTATTATTGTTAGGGTTATATGAATGAAAATTTTTAATTGATTTTAAATATTTACTTTATTTTTCTTCTTTTTTTCACATTTTAATGATTGCACTCATACACTTCCAAGGTCATTAAGAATTTAGTTTAAAATCAATCACAAAATTACACCCGGACAGACAAGAAAGCGTTAATAAAAAACATGGTAAAATATCTATATTACCTATAAAATATTTATGAAGATGACAAACACAATTCATTCAAATACGCGCTAAATGTTCATAATTACCTATGTGAAAAAGGCAGACATCATTCTAAAATGAGTTTATACAAATTTACTTTTAGACTCAATTTAGGTTAAACGCAAAATGTGTAAACGTTGTCGAGTAGTTCTTATGTAATACATAATAACAATTGAATATCAACTTTGAGTTCGACTTTATTAGTTCTAAAAATACCTAGTATGAATCAAATGCAGCGGTAATACGGTGTCTATTCGAACATCATCCTTGAAACTATATAAACATTGTAGATGTACACAGATGTACAGAATAAATCTATAGTTCGAATAGTTTTGGACGGTGACGTTGGCGAACGCATTTGTCCGTTTACGTTCAAGGTTATATTGCTATACTGCTCGAAGATTGCCGAGATTCTTAGACTTACGAGCTTAGAATAATAACATGCGTAACTAAGGCTATGAGCGGCAGTCCGAGTAGTTAGGTGTGACAAAATATGTGTTTTATTAGCTTCTTATTCTAGTTCAATCCATGTTCTATTATTAGGTATCCTTTGCAATGCAGTAGTGTGGTAGCAGCTGCAAATACTACCAACCCTTAATTTGCTTATGGATGTTGTAAAAGACGGCTAACAACTTTATATGAACCTGGGCCAAATCCACCTGATGCCGTTTGGTCAACAATTACATTCCCAAGGAGGGTTGACGTCAGGCAGGTCATGAAACTTTTGTAATATATACGATTACATATTTCGTTGACTGCAATTAATTGGGATGAGAGCAGGGGAATGATGATATTAGATATCTGAAATTGCAACCAAAACCGATATATAAGTTTCGAATAATTCTGGATAGAGTCGGGTCCTTTGTGAAACATGTTAAGACAGTTTTGTTTTCAACCAGGTAGACCGACAGCCTAAATGTAAACCTCTCTAAACGGGAATAATAAAGCAATCGCTACACTTAGCATTTCTCTTTTAAAACTCCCTAAAAACCCAATAACCGAAACTGAAAATTTGCGAAAGTGTTGGGTATCTGAAAAAGAATCATATTCGTAACCATGTCTGAAACTGGTATAATGGTATCCTAATGTCCATCTTTGTAACCAGATTTGAAGAGTTTTTTTTTATTTTGTAGTGATGTTATTTAGCTGTGTGGTAGCGGCTAAGAATACTACCAACCCTTACTTTACTCGTGGATATCGTAAAACGACGACTAAGAGCCTTATAACGACCTGGGCCAACTCCATCTGATGCCGTTTGGTCAACAATTACATTCCCAAGGAGGGTTGTCGTCTGGCAGGCGGCCGGTCATAAAACTATTGCCAATAACTTTTACAATATGTACTATGAAAAAAGAGTACATATGGTATCAATCCCAAATAATTGGTATAAGAGTAGAAGAATGATGAATGATGATGTAGTGATGTTATATATATATATATATATATATATATATATATATATATATATATATAAAAGAGCTTGTCCTGATTGACTGATTCATCATCGCACAGCCTAAACCGCTGGGGGCAATTACATGAAATTTTGACAGTTGCTGCCTTTTATATTGTAGGCGCTCACTAAGAAGGGATTTTTGGAAATTTCTCCTCTAAGGGTAGAAAATAGGGGTTGCAAGTTTGTATCTACGTTAGTTTTAAAGATAGATTCGTGAAACTTTGTATTCATCTATTTAATATTAAATAAATAAAAACGTAATTCAACATTATTGAAAATTTTTCCTAAAAGGGTGAAAAGTAAGGGGTTCAAAGTTTGTATGAAACTCCGTCAGTTTTGAAGTTAGATCCCTGAATTTTTTTTATTAGCTATATAATGTTAAATAAAAATTTACGTGTCTCAGCATTTTGGGAAATTCTACCCTAAGGGAGTGGAATAGGGGTTGCAATTTTTTTATGAAACTTTGTCATTTTAGATGTTAGAACCGTTAAAATTTGTATTTACCTATTTAATATTAAATAAACAAAGTTTTGTTTCAGCATTTTTGGAAATTTCAGCCCTAAGGGTAAAAAAATAGGAGTTGCAAGTTTGTATGAAACTTCGTCAGTTTTGAAGTTATTTCCTTGAAAATTAGTTTTTAGATATTTAATATTAAATAAATAAACACGTGTTTCAGCTTTTTTAGAAATTTCTCCTCTAAGGGTGAAAAATAGGACATGCAACTTTGTATGAAACTTCGTCAGTTTTGAAGTTAGATCCCTGAAAATTTGTTATTCGCTATATAATATTAATCAAAATTTTACCTATTTCAACATTTTTGGTAATTCTCCCCTTAGGAAGTGGAATAGGGGCTGCAAGATTTTTTATGAAACTTTGTCATTTTTGAATATTAAATAAATTAACATGTATTTCAGCATTTTGGAAAACTCTTCCCTAAGGGTGAAAAATAGGCGGTGTAAGTCTGTATGAAACTTCAGTTTTGAAGTTAGATCACTGAAAATGTGTTATCTATATATATATAAGAGATTTCCACCTATGTATTGACTCATCACTATATCTCTGGGACCATAATGCCTACAAACCTTAAATTTGGTAGGAATATTTCTTTCGCCGAGTAGAGATAAGTTCGAGTAGAGTTAATTCGCCGAGTAGCTAAGAACGGATTTTACCAAATTATATCTCTAAGAGGGTGAAAAATCAGGGCAAAGTTTGTATGAGACAACGTGATTCCTTGGTCCATCTATTTTAAATTTTGCATAAACATTCTTTAACAGAATTGATGAAAGACGTGATTCATATTTTAGAGGTGATTTGCTTTAAAGTTGATATCAATACTTCTTAGTGATTTTGATTTAAAAGACATTTTATTTTGACACATGTTTAAAAACTCAATTCGATTATATTCAAAAAACCGGCCAAGAGCGACTCGGAGTCGCGCACGAAGGGTTCTGTACCATTATCTATAAATGGCAAAATAATCATGTTTGTTGTATGGAAGCCCCTCTTAAATTCTCTATTTGTTTAATTTATATTAATTATTTATTTCTAAAGTGAATATATTACTAAATATTCTGAGCATATTTCAAACGTCTACCTATTTTTGTTATTAATATCGAGCAAAAACAAGCAAAAAGATTACTTTTGTTGTGTGGGAGCCACCTTAAATATTAATTTTATTGTTTTTTAGTATTTGTTGTAGCGGCAAAAGAAATTCATCATCTGTGAAAATTTCAACTGTCCAATTATCACAGTTCATGAGAGCAACCTGGTGAGAGACAGGCGAAGTAACGGACGGACAGCGAAGTCTTAGTAATAGGGTCCTGTTTTATCTTTTGGGTATGGAACTCTAAAAAGGTTGATGTCACATAAACGTTTGGTACAATGCAAATACTTTTTAACATTGAAATGTCTCGAATATCACCGCACTATATTAGTACGGTGTTTATAGGTCAGCTAAGAACGGATTTTACCTAAATTTCACCCGCAAGGGGAATTGCTGGGGTGTAGGAATCACATTTTTTAAACATATCTCCTACAGACTTGAATTTCGGTAGACATATTTTTGTTACAATATACAGGTTAACTAAGAACGCCTTTTTGAAAATTCCACCCCTAAAGCGGATTGCGTAGGTGTTAACACAAAAAATCTACATTTTCCAATACTGCCCCTACAGACTTGGAATTTAGTGTGGACTTTCTTTCTGCTCTGTAAAGGTCAGATAAAATAGGATTTTAAGAAATTCCTTCTCCGAGAGGAATTCTATGTCGCGAAAGTAAACGTAACCGAAGCGAAGCGAGGGAGGGTCGCTAGTTTGTTTATAGGAGTGGTGAATTATGGGGTATCGTTTGGTATTAATTGTTTTTAAGTTTATATAATAATAAAGTTGTCATTTAGCCTACAGGGGCCCCACAGTAGATACGGACCACTATCTCGTTATTGCGAGATTTAGTGGTCTGTTCAGAAAGTGGAGGCACTGGCGAGAGCGTGCCCACTTCGGAGTGCTTGAAAGAATAAAGGTTGAAAGGTTGCAAGAAGAGTGTGTAAGAGAAAAGTATGCAGAGGGTGTCCGAGAACGGCTGACGATGGCAAGCCTGCCGCAATCGGACATTGAAGAATGCTGGAGAGCATTGAAAGAGAGTATGGTAGAGACAGTGAAAGAAGTATGTGGAAGTTCAAAGAAGCATAGAAAAACAAATGGTGATGCATGGTGGGATGCGGAAGTGGCAGCTTCCGTAGAGCAAAAGAAGAAAGCGTGGCTGGACTATGTCTCTTCTTTGAATCTGAATGACAGTATGACTGAACAGAAGAAAGAAATATATCGGCAATGTAAGAATGACACCAAGGCCTTAGTGAAAGAGAAACGTGATAGAGCAAGTATGAGTGCAGAAGATAGGCTGACTAAAAACTTCGAGGGTAACATCAAACTCTTTTGGAGGGAGGTGAAGAAGTCTCGGGGTGGTTGGTCAGCCTTCAGAATGAATAAAATAAGGTCTAAAGGTGGAGACATTCTTACACAAACACAAGACGTGTTCAGCCGATGGAGTGAATATTTTGGCGATATGTATGCGGATGTCACGATTGGCGCCGGTGTCGCATGTGGTTTAGTAGATCAACATTCGACAACGGCGTCCTCCGATGGCATCAGTATGGATGAAGTTGAATGGGCGATAAGAAGTTTGAAAAATGGTAAGGCAGCGGGCATTGATATGGTGTCTGCCGAGATGATCAAGCTTGGTGGCTCCTGTGTCTGGGAGGCGTTCCTGTTGCTCTTCAATTTATGTTGGAGCTCGGGAATGGTTCCCGGGGACTGGAATAGCGCAGTCATCGTGCCTTTGTTTAAAAACAAGGGTTCACGTTATGACTGCACAAATTACAGAGCCATAAGCTTGACCAGTTTGGCAGCAAAAGTGTATGGTAAAATTATTGAAAGGAGAATGAGGATGGTGTCCGATGGTTTACTGTGTGAGACGCAAGGAGGTTTCAGGAGTGGAAGGGGATGCATGGATCAAGTGTTCTCTCTGCGCAACATTGTGGAGAAGCATCTGGCTCTAGGTCAGAGGGTTTTCTGCAGTTTTGTGGATCTGGAGAGAGCATTTGACACGGTTGTACGAAAGGAACTTTGGGACATTTTACCGGAGTATGGTATTAACGGTAAACTGCTACAGGCTGTGCAGTCCAGTTACATGGGCTGTAGAGCTTGTGTGCGGCTGGATGATGGAATGTCGCCTTGGTTTGACGTCAATATCGGCGTTAAGCAGGGGTGCGTTCTATCAGCCAGGCTGTTTATCATATATCTGGATAAATGTCTCCAAAGGTTGAACGATATGAATGTGGGAGTCCAGATGGGTGACTCAGTGGTCTCTGCTCTGCTTTATGCAGATGATGCAGTCCTGCTGGCACAGTCAGCGACTGACCTGCAGACCCTAGTCGACACAATGACAGAAGATTGTAAGAAAAGGGGTCTACGCATGAATGTGAGCAAAACCAAAATAATGGTCTTTGAAAGAGATGAAGCCAGAACAGATGTAAGAGTAACAATAGGTAATGATGTACTAGAGCAAGTGGATGAATTTGTATATCTTGGATGTGGATTTAGCCGAGATGGAAGGCACACCACTGATATAGAGCGAAGAGTGAATGCGGGAAATAGAGTGACCGGAGCGTTGGGGCAACTTCTCCGCAGCCACCACCTCAGCCAGAAGGCACGTGTAGCAATACATAACGCAGTGCTTGTCCCAACATTACTGTATGGAAGCGAGAGTTGGGTATGCAGAAAAGAGTATGAAAGTAAAATTAATGCGGTCGAAATGCGATCTCAGCGGAAAATCTGTGGAGTTAGGCTGACCGACCGCATTCGTAACGACGCCGTAATAGAGCGAGTAGGTATGAAAGAGAGTATTGGTGTAAAGATGCGAAAGGGAATGCTCCGATGGTTCGGACATGTGGAAATAATGCCGAACGAACGTCTGGTTAAGAAGATATACAATGCGAAAGTGGAAGGATGTAGGTACCGAGGGAGACCGAGACTAACCTACCTAGACCAGATCGGTCATGTACTGAAGGAAGGTGGAGTCAAGAGTCTCCGAAACCGGCGAGCGTGTATGAAGAGAATTATGAATGTTGAGGAAGCGAGTGAAGTATGCAGAGATAGAGTTCTCTGGCACTCTGTTCTCTCTGCCTACCCTGCAAGGGATATGGCGTGATGATATGTATGTAAAGTTGTCATTTATTTATCATTTGAAAAATTCTACTACCACATATCTACATTATAGTAAATGGTGACCTCATTACATAAAAATATTATGATAAACACTAAATCCTTATCTATGACTAATAACATACTAATATAATCTTGATAAAATTTTTGTAAAATAATTTCAAAGACTTGCAGTTAAAATCTAGTATTTAATATCAATATATTATAATATATTAACTAAATTACGATACAAATCTATCGAAATATTGAAAAGAGCGGCCAATATGTATATAGATTCAACAATTTCTTCATTGAAGAAACTAAGGGACGTCCATTAATCACGTGATCATTTTTTTAGCATTTTTTAACCCCAACCTTGGTGATACGTGGTGGGGCTTAAGACTATGACCCCCCTCCCCCACCAACATCACGGGAATTTTTAGTACTTCAGTAGCCCACAGCTCATCATATTCTCGGTTTTTTGCTTTTCTATACTTCGCTAAAAGGTCTTTATACAGATCACCTACTTTAAACTTCGTTCGTTGCCTAGCAACGGCAAGTCAGTCACACTACACGCCGCTTTTCAGTATAGAAATAGCAGCTTTTGACGAAAAAATAATTACACGTGATATCTTACTAATTCCCAGTTTCCGCTTGTGATATTTCGTGATTTTTGTCAAACCTCCCCCCCTTTCAAACCTCACGTAATTAATAGACGGCCCCTAATAATTAAGGCAATCGGAGCTTTATTCATCTAGCTCGCAATCTAATCGTATTTATCTAACATTATGAAATTGTATGATGAAATATACAATATAATTACATCATTCAGTATTTTTTATAATAACATATTAATCTGAAACCTTTAAACCTCACTTTTTTAAACAAGGCAGTAACAGTAGCACTGATATTGCCTAGCCATTTTTCGTTAAGAGAACTACAACTATTTTAAAAATGCAAACAATATTCACTTTGTCTTTACTTTTTGTGACCTTTGTGTTACATTTTTTATTAATGAATAAAAGTTCTTAATTATTATAAAAGAGATAAAGGAAATACTAATAGCTATTAATATTATATCTAAATATAAATATTGGTATAGTGGCACGGTAGCAGCAGGTGATCTAAATGTGTAATTTTTTGTACGTCCTGCAAATTCAGTCCAGTAAATGGCGTTGTCCATTGGAGTAGATGGACGATCGTGCCATACTTTGGATAGCTCCTTCACTTTCCTTCGGAACCTAAAATCAAATAAAATTATTTTACTATGCTGTATATGTGTTATATTTTCGTCATTCACTTCTGATTGTAGTCTGTGTCTCGAAAATACCACATTTGTGTACATGTGCCAACTTTATCCAACGGTTCCCTGTGAGAAATAAAACTTCTTGTGTCTCTTTTGAATGCTGAAATTTCTATTTAAAAATATTGGAAGTGTCAGAAAAGTAAAAATAAAAATCAAATACAAACGCAATCATCATAACCATGCTCTTATTCCAATTACTTGGGGTCGATGCAACATATATTCTTCTTCTGTTGTACATATTGCAAATATTTATTGGCGTTAGTTTTATGACTGGCCGCCTGCCTGACGTCAACCCTCCTTTGAAATTAATTTGTGATCAGATAGCATCAGATGTAGCCTCAGTGATATATAAATCTATGTAAACCAGGTCTATGTAAAGTTCATAGTCGTATTTTACGACACCCACGAGCAATGTAAGGATTGGTAGTATTCGTTGCCGCTACCACATAGCAGCCAAATTAATATTAGGCTGCTATGTACGCGATAAAATTTGTAAAAATAGTTTTCACATGCGCAATAATAGCGTAAACATCAAAAATCATTCGGTTTTCTGTGACTTTAATTAAATAATTATTATTTTTAATGAAAGACCATCTTATTCCATGTCATCCGATACGTAGTCACCGATAAATAATTTTTGTTCACCAAACATTTTCGATACGTCAAGAAATTTTATCTCACTATATATTTAAACGAGCAATTCTTGTATATACATATATATATATATATATATGTAATCTGAATCTCGGAAACGGCTCCAACGATTTTCTTGAAATTTGTCATATAAGGGGTTCCGGGGGCCCTTAATCGATCTAGCTAGATTTCATTTATAGAAAACATTGTTTTGTCAGTATTTTTCGGCAACAAAAATATAATTTTTCGTTGTATTAGAACTATTAGAATATGAAAGTTCTCAAATTTTGACACTGTCATTAAGAATAGACATTTAGCTCAGTTGATTCAATCGTGTAGTCTAATCCAAACAAAACGGAGCTCGGTTCGGATCCTTACTTTCTCTTATTTACTTTTTGGGTTTTTTTTTATTATTTTATTAATTATTATCATTTGCCCGCATTTTGTCTGCGTAGAAGTCGAAAATGGTTGTAATAGGATTTTTGTTTGTTTTTTACGTTATTAATTTTATTGTTATTTATAAATAATTATGTATAAATGTTTGTATACATACTTATATAGTAGGTATAACAATCTTATCCATGTGGTGACGGAGTAAGAATACAATTCACCACCCCCTATCTTACCTGTGGGTGGTCGTAAGAGACGACTAAAGGGATATAAAATGCATATAACATCTATGGAAGAGAAGGAAAACTCGAAACAAAACCCTATAACAACACGTCTGACCAGCGCGGTATAGTAAGTTAACTTCTCTCCTATTATGGAGGAGGCCCGAGCCCAACAGTGGGACGTATATGGACTGTGATGATGATGATTATGATAACAACAATCTTTGTTATAGTGTAGGGTAGGTTCGATAAACATAAAAATCAAAAGAAATTTTGTTATATATTATGAACACCAGGCTTTTTCTTAGCAGGCCATGTTTTAAACACACCGCGCTCATTCCGACCGAGGCGACGGAAGGGTAGTAGTGTGCGGCCCCATAACCCACCGTGTTTTCCATCGAAATTAGGCCGACCACTGGTACTGCTTCTTTGACATCAATCATCCTATCATCAACCCGCGATACTGCACCTATTACAGTATTTCTTTGTAAACAATATCTTTTGATTTTCTTTCGGATGCTAGAATAACCACGCTACTCTGTGAGCTTACTCTGATACAACTGCTCATGGGAGAAGCAGCTTTCTCTCAAGTCTACTCCCGCTACCTTAAGAATTTGACCTCGAGCTTTGTTTGTGGTTATTCCGAAGCAGACTTTAATGGCAAACTGCACTCTCTGAAATTCGGAGGATTAATTTGATGGTATTTGGAGAATCCTAGGAATAAATACAGACTTTGCTCAAGAACAATCGGTCAGTATAGTTGACCCGATTACAATGCAATGTAATGTTTTTCCTTGCAAACTGGTGGCATTGTATAATTTTGGCGCTCCAGTTTTCAATTTTAAGATGTGATTTGGGAGACTGGCCTATCGTATCTTACTGATTGTTCCTAATATAACTCAGCCTTTCCGTCTTGATTTTTACAAATATGTTGATTAGACGCTAGCTAAACAGCGAACAAAAATATAGCAAATGACTATCTCTCTTTCCTAATCATTATGTGGTAAAAATACCCTCGCCAGAGTAAAATTAAAACGGGTAATACTTATGAGCGATGAATTTCAGTTATACGATGCAATGTGTTATCATGGCTCTCAATTACAGTATTCGGCTTAGAAAATTACTGTCCAACAATTTAAAATTTCAAACTCTACGTTCCTATGACGCAATGTCTTTAAATGTATGATCTCTTTATAGCTTAGAAACTTCCAAATGCCGTGTTAATACGGTATTGTGACTTTCGAGACATTCCAATTTTAAAGAGTATTTCCATTGTACCAATCCATCCATTCCATTGTTGCTTTTATATGAGTTCAACCTTTCCGGGGTTCCGTACCCAAAGCTTAAAATGGCACCCTATAACTAAGACTTCGCTGTCCGTCCGTCCGTTCATCTGCCTATCACCAGGCTGTATCTCATGAACCATGATAGTTAGAAAGTAGTTAGACAAAATTTTTCACAGATGTTATATTACTGTTGCCGCTATAACGACAATTACTAAAAAATAAAATAAATATTTAAGGGCTAAATGCCCTTAAATATTTATTTTATTTTTAGCCCATATAACAAACGTGATTTTGGCTCCTTTTTGCTCGATACATTATTTTCATTTCTATTTTTTGTACATTTTGCCATTTTTAATTTATTTTTTCATTATTTTTATTATATTTAAATATATCTTTCAAAACACACTAATAAGAAAATACCGAGCAAGGCTCGGTCCTCCAGATATTATTATTAATTACTAAATCAATAAATATATCAATTGGAATTGATGAAATAATTAAGGTCACGCTCTTGTGAGATAATTTATGTTGTCACTTATCAGGATTACTCATTCAGGGAATTACTTACTCAGGATTGAGGACAGTCTTCAGTTTTTGTAATAAAGTTTCCTTAGTTAGGTCTCTGATTTGAATTTGTACACCTAAACCGCTTTCTTCTATGGAACCTGCATTGCCTGGTTGATCTCCAAATACTGGCATGCCGACCATTGGTACGCCGTGATATATCGCCTCTGTTGTGCCTAGCATACCACAGTGGGAATAGAAAGCTAGAACTTTTGGGTGAGCTGAAACAAAAAATAAAAATTTTACCAAAAATAGCTTCAAAGTAATGTTAAAAAATAACCTATAATAGTATATAGTCAAGATCTCTTCTATCTATCATCTATATATCTATCATCTATATATCTATCTTCTATCTAATGATATATATAGTCAAGATCAACGAAATACGTCTTTTGAGGATAACTCAAAAACTATTAGTCAGGTTTTGATCAAATTTAAATGAGACCACATAGGAGGTACAATCTTTCAAATACAAAAGAAATTCTCAAAATCTGTTTACATCATACAAAAGTTCTGAAATAACACAATAAAAGAAGAATAGTAAAATGAAGAACCTTTTCCCTGAAGTCCTTTAAAACACTGAGTACCCAATTATATAATTAAAAAATTGGAAATCGTCTTGGTAAGTATTTTGATACTATATGGAAACCAGGGTCTGATCATGGACTTGGAAGCTAGCCATAGGAACTTCGTAATTAAATGACGCAACCTCATCGAGTTTAGCCTCGTTTGATTTGTCTTGTCGAGTACTTTGAGACTATATGGTAACCAGGGTCTGAAGATGGACCTGGAACCCGGCCATAGGAACTCCGTAATTAAACAACGCAACCCCATCAAGTTTGGGCTCGATTGATTCGTCTTTACGAGTACTTTGATACTATATGGTAATCAGAGTCTGATCATGGACCTGGAAGCTCGCCATAGGAACTCCGTAATTAAACGACGCAACCTCATCGAGTTCGGGCTCGTTTGATTCGTCTTGACGAGTACTTTGATACTATATGGTAACTAGGGTCTGATGATCGACCTGGAAGCGGGCCATAGGAACTCCGTAATTAAACGAAGCAACTCCATCGAGTTTGGACTCGTTTGATTCGTCTTGACGAGTACTTTGATACTATATGGTAACCAGGGTCTGATGTTGGACCTGGAAACTGGCCATAGGAAAAAGAAGGTGCTAAATGTTCTTAATCATACCATCAAAATGTAACACGCTTTTATTTATAAAATTGGGTCTGTGATAGAAACGAGAAGATTTAATAATTATGGTGTAAAGTTTTAGTGTTAAAAATATATAATTATGTACGATATTGAATTATTTTGTAATAGACGAAGAAGCTTAATTATCGTTAAAGGTTACAATGAACTTATAAAGTGTTATATGTCTTATTAGAGTTAATTTATTTTTAACTTTTTATTTTATTTTATTAGTAAATAATAAAAGTATGTTTTTAAAAAAGGCTTTTGCTTTAATTTTATTTTTATTTCTGGCATTGACTAATAGTAAATGATAAATAATATAAAAATTATGAGGCGTGCACTTTTGGATTTTCCAATTTTTTTGATATTTTTAAAAAGCAATTATTTTGTTTAAAGTAAGAAAATAGTTGATAAAAAAATATTCGAGGTCGTTGAATAAAATATTCTGGATCTGGCACGATCACGACCGTAAATATTAATGTATAAAAATATATATTTTTTTAAGAGCTTCACAATTGCGCTGTTTTTTTTTTCGAAAATAGCTTGGTAATTCTTTGTTGTTTAACTGCAATTAATAAAAAACTAAACTGCTTAGTCATTAGTGTATGTATACCTTATAAAATTGGGTTCATTTACATCATTTTGTTCGACCATTCGGACAGGCAAAGGAAACAAATCCCATACAGCCTATTGTAAATGAACAGCTATGTTTAGCACAACGTCGAGAATGACACCAAATTTCAAAAGTATTTTTTTTTCTTTCATTTTCATTTATGACATTGACTAATAGTAAATAGTATAATAATTATGAGACGTGCACTTTTGGTTTTATCAAATTATTGTAATACGTATGTATATGTACGTATTGCGTCGACCCCAAGTAATTGGGACAAGAGTAGGAGAATGACGATGGCATATTATAAAATAGAGTCACTACTGTTGTCTGTACATTTACATCTTTTAGAATATGCAAAGGATTTTAATACGGTTATCGTCAATACATACTATACCTTAAAAAGATCTACAAAAATATAGTCCGGTCAATTAGACATTCGAAGCTACATAAATTCTCAACAAGCTGACTTTTTTTTGACCTTTGACCTTGAATATTTTTTTCCCATACAGGGGAAAGATGGGGCAGTTTCAAATTTTATTTTTCATCATATTTTCAACAATCTTACTGATTTTCAGCTTGTTGGGAATTTATGGAGCTTTACTCTTATTTTTTGGTCTAATTTGACCGGACTAACAGTTCTCAATGGTATATGTCTATTTCTTAAGGACACAGTATACATGTTTATCTTTACACATCATTAAAAATAAGTAGTATTTTAGGAAGCTATGTTTAATAATACAGTATTATTCATTACCCAATTAAATACATTACATACGTAGTGCATTACATCCGTGTGGTGACGGAGTAAGAATACATTTCACCACCCCCTGTCTTACCCATGGGTGAGAGACGATTAAGGGATATGAAACGCATATAAGATCTATGCAAGAGAAGGAAAATTCGAAACAAAACACTATACCAACACGGTCGACCAGCGTGGTGTAGTGGGCCAGTTTCCCTCCCATTATGGAGGAGGCTCGAGTCTAACAGTGGGATGTATATAAACTGAGATGATACACAGTGCATTTTATTTACAATATAATTGATTTTTACAGCATATTCAGAGATTTAAAACGTGGGGACGTAGCGATCGAATACTACAGCAAAGCTAGTTGTACATAAATGTTAAAATGTTGCTAATAGTAATAATTCATAGTTATCGCAGACACAATTATTGATTTAATTGATAGACAATATGATATTTATAAATAACTATGTCACTGCAGTTATCATATCGATACGTGACACACTGATATCGTATTAGCACGAGTCAATTATCTGTACGACTTTTAAAATAAAAGATGTGATTCGACACGTGTAGTTTTTAATTTATAACAGTTTCCTTTTTTTGATTATTTAAATATGATTTTTTTATTTGCTGGGTTAACTTACTGTGTGCTGGCAAATATTACTAACCCTTATATTGTTTGCGGGTATTGTAAAAATAACTAATACCGATACTAATTCTACTAAGGATGTAAGTACCGGGGGAGACTGAGACTAACGTACCTAGACCAGATTGGTCACGTACTGAAGGAAGATGGAGTCAAGAGTCTCCGAAACCGGCGAGCTGTTACATCCCTAGCCTGTTCATATAAAAGCTTATCTGTTGCCGAGTCAGCACTCTTCCCATCAGTCGCCGGGGACGATCGCGGGGAGTGCCTCAGTTCGGGTCAGACAGCCGTAACAGTTGGACGTTTATCGAATTTTCCTTATTTCACTATTAAAACCCATTGTATTTAAAGGGTCGAATAAAAGTTTATTTTTTAAAAAAGGATTTCTATTTCCAATTCTAACATTTGGTGGCAGCGGTGGGATGAGAATATATCCCAGTGCATTGAAACAACAGTTAAAAGTTCAAGGACATAGTGAATACATCCGTGAACATTCAGTGAGTGATAATCGTCCCGATTCGAACTCCATCCATCTAAAGCTGAGTGTATTCGCCGTAGTACAAGCCATATAAATTACCTGGTGGGTCCACTACCTCGAGTCCACTGCGCAGTAAGAGTTACCAGAGTTGAGCAATAGCAATTGTGTCCGACCTACCCAGTATCCAGCGCCGACCTCGTGGTGATCATCATCAACTAAGCCTAAGATAGACATCTAGCCGATCCCGAATTCATGATGAAGTGTTCCTGTAAGCTGATGCTGTAAGTGCAAATTATTCTATTCAGTGAATCTAGTTTAGTGTCGCGTTTTACCTAGTGCATATTGACTTTAATTCCATATTATTATTTTATTAATATCATATCATAATTTAATATTTTATAACTTAATTCTAAAATTCAATTTCAACAATATTATTATTGTAATTACTAAGCATAGTTCATAGCAACATTGTAAAGAGCATAAACTTCAATCTTAGTCATCCTTATCAGTAGCGTCGAGACTAAACATCGTCACTACTGGGGGCGCCCACGCATTTATCAGTACCAAGTAATTCAATACTAAACTATACAAGCGATATCACGCGAGTTTCTTTATTAATTAATTATTTCATAAATTAATTACAAAATGGCTAAATCCGAGAGTAAAAAGGATGCTAAGGAGTTGAAAGGTGAAGAGGAAATCTCATTAAATATAGTTTTAAAATTTATTAAATC
The DNA here is from genome assembly GCA_905163515.2 of Lymantria monacha. Taxonomy (NCBI): domain Eukaryota; kingdom Metazoa; phylum Arthropoda; class Insecta; order Lepidoptera; family Erebidae; genus Lymantria; species Lymantria monacha. Next base: position 15,764,313 of record LR991094.1, on the reverse strand, counting down.
CTTTAATGGTGATAGGGACAAATTGACCGCCTTTTTAAGGAACTGCGATAGTGCCATAGGCTTAGCGTCTCCTCAACAAGAAGACATCGTTTTTAGATACATTTTGAGCCAACTAGAAGGCAAAGCCGAGACCGCGTGCTCTATAAAAGATTTCGAATCGTGGCCATCACTAAAAGAATTTCTGAAAAATCAATTCGGTGAACGTAAACATTATGCACACCTACTCACAGACTTGCAAGATTGTAGACAAGGAAACCAAGAAACTATTACCCAGTTTTCGCTTAGAGTTGAGACTTGCTTGCAGAAACTCCTTACTGAAGTCACTGTTTCCAACTCAAAGAAGAGCGAGCTTGCCGGCCGACTAGCAGCCATGGAAGACCTCGCTCTTCACACATTTATGTTAGGATTACATCCCAGAATTGCCAACATTGTCAGAAGCAGAGATCATAAAACTCTAAATGACGCTATTAACGCTGCGATATCAGAAGAGAAGATTCAACAGTTTTCCTTTCGTAACGGTTTCGTAAAACCAAAACCTATCGAAACTTTTCCTAGAAGAACTGAATTAGGTAACAGGTTTCAACCAAGACCATATATTAATAATTATAGTCAGCCAAGTCCTTCCTACAGAAATCCTTCGTTTTGTAGATACTGTAAAAAGTCAGGACATGTTCTCGAAAATTGCAGAATCCGCGAATATAATAATAAAAGATTCTCAAACGGGGCCGAACCATTTACCCCTTCTCGTATACCATCATCCAATTTTAGAGACGCAAATTCCAAGCCTGGTGCTCGCGTAAATATCACCAACGACTGTGAAGATGAAGATGGAAATAACACAGAGAATTCTAATGATAACCCTAATTTAAACTATTAAATGTCCCGTATGGGTATCGCACGGGGCAGGTCCCTTTCGCCCAAGACGATACCAAAGTTATTAATATCAAGACCAAGCCGCAGGGTAACCAGCCCCATAAGGAAGGTCAGATCCTTATTAACAGTAGGACCAAGCCGCAGGGTAACCAGCCCCATAAGGAAGGTCAGATCCTTATTAACAGTAGGACCAAGCCGCAGGGTAACCAGCCCCATAAGGAAGGTCTGAACCTCATTAACAGTAGGACCAAGCCGCAGGGTAACCAGCCCCATAAGGAAGGTCAGATCCTTATTAACAGTAGGACCAAGCCGCAGGGTAACCAGCCCCATAAGGAAGGTCTGAACCTTGAAATAATGAATAGTTCAAAGAATGTTGAAGTATACCAAATAGTTATCCAAAAAAAATATTTACCTCACATCAAAATATACACATCTGTGAACCCAAACCCACTAATATTCTTAATAGATTCTGGAGCATCTATCTGTGTCATGAAAAAAGAAACCATCAAGAATCCCATACAATTACAGGAGAGCATCATTAAGGTTAAAGGTATAGACACAAAAAATGGAACCTTGAAAAGCGTTGGATGTTTAAAGCTACAGCTGAAATTTAATAAAGAATTAAACATGACACATACCTTTCACATATTCGAAGACATAGATTTACCTTATGATGGTATAATAGGCAATGATTTATTTTTACAGAACGAGTGTCGAATTAATTATCAATCAGAATGCCTAGAAATAAATAAACAAAGTATTAAATTATGTTTTGATGAACCATCATATGTTCTTGAACCTCGTACTGAAACCATAATAGAATGTTCAGTTAAAAATCCAGAATTAAAAGAGGGAATTATACTAGACCAACACATCTCGGAATCCATTCTGGTATCCAACTGCTTAGTTAGAGTAAAAAATAATAGTAGAGTAAATCTAACAGTTCTCAATGTATCTGATGAACAAGTCCACCTAAACTCTAATTTAATGCTCACTTTAAGTCCAATTGATGCCACTGAGAATGCTCTGATACAACATAATAAATCTTTTAATAGCCTCGAAAGAGCTGAAACACTATCCGGTCTCTTACGAACCTCACACCTAAATGACGAAGAACTGAGCTACCTCAACGAAATCTGTCATCAATATTCTGACATTTTCCATCTACCAGGAGACCAATTAACATCCACAGATGTAACTCAGCATGAAATAAAGACTAACTCACTTTCACCAATCAATGTGAAATCATACCGATTTCCTGAAATACATAAAGAAGAAGTCAAATCCCAAATAGATAAAATGCTTGAACAAGAAATAATCACACCATCGAAATCCCCATGGTCTTCACCTATTTGGATCGTGCCGAAAAAAGAAGATGCTTCCGGCAAGAAAAAGTGGCGAATAGTTATAGATTACAGAAAACTAAACGACATCACTATTGGCGAAAATTACCCCATACCACAAATTAACGAAATTCTGGACCAATTAGGTCAAAGCAAATATTTCACCACCTTAGATTTAGCTTCCGGTTTTCATCAAATCCAAATGGCGCCAGCCGACGCACCTAAAACAGCTTTTAGTGTTCCTCAGGGACATTTCCAATTTAATCGAATGCCATTTGGCCTGAAAAATGCACCAGCCACTTTTCAGAGAACCATGAACACAGTGTTATCTGGTTTACAGGGAGTTCACTGCTTCGTCTACCTAGATGACATTGTGGTCTACTCATTTGATCTATTATCACACATGGAAAAACTTAATCTCGTATTTGACAAGCTCAGAAAATTTAAACTCAAACTTCAACCAGATAAATGCGAATTTCTAAGAAAGGAAGTCGCCTATTTAGGTCATGTTATTAGCGGTGATGGTGTTAAACCTAATCCTGAAAAGGTAAAAGCAGTTACACAATTTCCTGTACCCAAATGTGCAAAAGATATAAAATCGTTCTTGGGTCTTGCATCGTATTATAGAAGATTTATACCAGAATTCTCCAGATACGCAAAATCTCTTACAGCTCTATTAAAAAAGGACGTCCCTTTTGATTGGACTAATACTCAGCAGCTATCATTTGAACATCTAAAACATCAGCTAGTAACCGCACCTGTTCTTACTTATCCGGATTTCACGAAACCTTTTATTTTAACCTGCGATGCCTCGAATTACGCTATTTCTGCCATTTTATCACAAGGTGTTATTGGCAAAGACCGACCGATAGCTTTCGCATCTAGAACTCTTAATAAAGCGGAGTGTAACTATAGTGTTACAGAGAAAGAGTGTCTAGCCATTGTTTACGGAACCAAGACATTTCGTCCATATCTTTTTGGCCGTCAATTTACCATAATAACAGATCATAAACCGCTGAACTGGTTATTTAATTGTAAAGATCCCGGATCCCGACTAGTACGTTGGCGTCTTAAACTTGAAGAGTACAATTATGATATTCAATACAGAAAAGGGAAAACCAATACTAATGCAGATGCTCTTTCACGATACCCGATAAATCCCTTACAAAGAGAATCTGAAGATCAAACAGAAGACACTCAGCAACTAAACCCAGAAAACCTACATCTACCAGACGACTTTGTTCTTCCTGAAGATCTCGAGCTACCTGACGACTTTGATATACCTACTCCACCACCCATTGAAGTAGCTAGTGAAGATGAAACGTATTCAAAGTGTTTAAAAACAATAAACGATAAATCAAGTACCTTTGACACTAAGATCTTTGAGCATAACGAAACCCTATTAAAATCAAAGGTAAAACACATAGTAATACCTACCTCTATCGATCTTGACGAATCGAATCGTTATGTACCTGAAATAATGGATAATATTTCTAACTCTAGAGAATTTACAGCATTAGAAAGAACTTTGCACTCATTCTTGACAATTGAAAAAGATAACACCAAATACTACTTCCTATTTATTAAAGTCTACCATTATGACAAAGCCAATTACGATGATATTTTTAAAGGATTGAGGAATCTGAAAAGACACCTTATATCAGAAGAGGTAACAGAGTTTAGCATAACTGATTTTAGCAACCCATTTGACAGTCACTCCTTTACTAAAATATATAATATAATAATGTATTTATTTCACAACACTAACATAAATATACACATTTATAAAAATATAATAATGTATCCGACCATGAGTGAAATCACCAAAATATTGAGAGAGAACCACGACATCCCTATTTCAGGGCATCTAGGTTCTAATAGAATGTTAAGCAGAATTCAAGAAAAGTACTACTGGCGAAGCATGCGAAAAGACATTGAAAACTACGTCCGTAACTGCACTTCCTGTCAAGCAAATAAAGCATTACGTCAAACTAACCGAGCACCAATGCAAATCACTTCAACTTCAACACAACCATTTGAACGTGTTGCTCTAGACATCGTGGGCCCTCTCCCTGAAGCTGGCAATATAAAGTTGAGATTTATTTTAACATTACAAGATGACCTTACGAAATACTCTGCTGCTTATCCTATATCAAATGCTACAGCAGAAGAAACCTCTGAATGCCTAATACACTTTATTGCTCAATTCGGTATTCCAAAGACAATAATAACTGACCAAGGTACAAATTTTACAGCTGAACTATTCAAACAAACCTGTAGTTTTCTGAAAATAAAACAACTTTGGAGTACTCCATATCATCCGCAAACTCAAGGAGCGCTTGAACGGAGTCACTCAACATTAAAAGAGTATCTGAAATCATTCATAAACGACAACCAAAACAATTGGCACCGATATGTCTATACAGCCATGTTAACATATAACACAACAGTCCACTCCACAACAAATTTCACTCCTTATGAGTTAGTTTTCGGTCACAAAGCCATAATACCTTCTTCTATCTACGATACCTCTTTAGAATCAACGTACAATAGTTACGTTAAAGTACTACAACAACGTTTACGGTTTTCCAGAGAGAGAGCTATAGAAAATATATTAAAATCAAAAGCAATATCCAAAACATATTATGACCGACATACTAGATCAATAAAATATAAAGCCGGCGACATGGTATACGTCAAAAATCATTTGCGACTTCGGAAGGCATTATCACCTATCTGGAAGGGACCCTATAAAGTTGTCCGAATAAACGGCAATCATACTCTTACCTTGCTAATAAATCGACGCCACATAAAATATCACTATGATGAAGTCAAATTAGCTTAAATTACCTACAAGATGTACATATTATACAATTATATAATTTTAGTAGACTTAGTTTAAAAAACATACTTAGGATATTATGTCATACTATTCCAGAATCACCGCAACGTGCATCTCCGTTGTCACAACCAATGTTATAGAACCTATTAAGGAGAATACAGGAATTTATTTTGATCCAGCGGGAACTTTGAAAATTTCCAATAGCTATCTTCATATTCTGGTACCCGTCGATATAGGATACATACAACCTCACTTAGACAATATAAAAACGGCTTTAGGAACCGCTAGATTTATTTGTCAACAAAACGAACTAAGTGTCTCCAAGTGTCATAATTTCTTACAACCCTTAACATCCCGTCTAAATAACGTTTTAAGAGCTTATAGTGCCATGTCACATTTGATTCGTGATAGAGAGAAGAGATCTGCGTGGTTCGCTGGTATTGGTTCTATCTTTAAACAGTTAATTGGCACAATGGATGAAGATGACGCGGTTAAGTATAATGCTGCTATCCAACATCTAGAAAATAATGATAAAAAATTATCATCTTCTCTTAAAGATAATATTTTAATGACTAATACTGCATTAGAAAGGTATAACAAAACATTATACGTAATTCAAGTTAACGAAGCCCGAATGGGCATTGCTATAGAAAGACTTTCAAATATAATAAATAATATGTCTAACCTCCCTAGGGAACTATATATAGAATCTAAGATGAATGAAATATATAATGAACTGTCCTCTAGTTTAATGACATTATCATTTAATCTTGAGGACATTATAAACGCCATCTTGTTCACAAAGAGTCACTCTATACATCCATCTGTATTAACTCCTAAGGAACTTTACGACGAACTAATGCGTAATATCAAAGATTTATCAAAAAATAGCGAATTACCTATTAGTTTAAATTTAGATAATATCCATGCTCTGAGCGATATAGCTCAACTATCATGTTATTTTAGTGACAATAAAGTAGTTTTTGTTATTAAAATTCCACTAGTACATAAGTCAGAATATATAGTATATAAGTCTATACCTGTACCTGTTCCACATGATAAAGAACAGCCTAATTCTTACGCTATGATCATACCATATTGTAATCATGTAGCTATAAGTAGAGATAAGCTAATGTATGTATGCCTTAAAGAAATAAGTAAATGTTCCAAAATGATTAACCAACTTTACATTTGTAATGATCTTGAACCACTCTCAGTCCAGGACATGCCTATCTGCGAAACAGAAATGTTATGTAGAATTATTAATAAATTACCTCAACAATGTGAAACCAGGTTAATTCATGGCAACATTGATACTTGGCAAGAATTAAGAGGTAACAAATGGTTATTTGTGAAATCAGAACCAACCAAACTTACTCTTGAGTGTGATTCCCACATATCGGAATATAAGCTATTAGGTACTGGCACTATTTATGTGAAACCAGGTTGTAAAGCTTATTGCAGAGATAGAGAGTTTTCTTCTAGGCCTAGCTACAATATAACGACAGCACCTGTTATCTCTGACTTTAATCTTATTTATGATCCTTGTTGCGATAAAAACAAATTTGTTTCAATTAAATCGAAATTAAAACCTCTAAAATTATATGATATGCATTTAGAAAAGCTCATCACCACATCAAATGATCAGGTCTTGTCTAACATTGATAAAATTATTAATGAACCTAATCCATTAATTAAATATGAATCGCACTATCCTATTCTTACCTATTGTTTAATCATATTAATATTAATTTTTGTATCTTATAGAATAGTAAGTGTATTTTGTAAAAAATTCGGTAAATGTCCTACTTATAGTAACACATTTGAGCCTAATAATACATCAAATGAAGGTCAAGAGCTGGAAGAAATTCCAGTCCCCAGACTTCGAATAATATCCTGAAACTTATAAACAATATATTATAAGTTTCATCTTGTTGGGGGGGTTGTTACATCCCTAGCCTGTTCATATAAAAGCTTATCTGTTGCCGAGTCAGCACTCTTCCCATCAGTCGCCGGGGACGATCGCGGGGAGTGCCTCAGTTCGGGTCAGACAGCCGTAACAGTTGGACGTTTATCGAATTTTCCTTATTTCACTATTAAAACCCATTGTATTTAAAGGGTCGAATAAAAGTTTATTTTTTAAAAAAGGATTTCTATTTCCAATTCTAACAGAGCGTGTATGAAGAGAATTATGAATGTTGAGGAAGCGAGTGAAGTATGCAATGATAGAGTTCTCTGGCACTCTGTTCTCTCTGCCTACCCTGCAAGTGATATGGCGTGATGATATGTATGTATGTATGTACTAATACCTTTACAACGATATAACCTAACTGCATCTGATGTCGTGTGGTCAACAATAAGATTACGAAAGTTCCTACATACCCAATGTAATTGTTGATGTAAATGGGTTGACGTTAGGCAGGTCATAAAACTATTGCCGAAACTTTTCCAATTTGTACAATGGAAGACGAGTACATATTATGTCGACCCCATATAATTGATATAAGATCAGGATAATGATGAATTGTTTTTATGTGCAAATATATCCTGCAGATAGTGTGAAAGTTGGCATACGTAAAGACGAGAAAGTGAATTTCCTATGATGTATAATACTGGTTTACTACAAGTGGAAACTACCGTGTCCAATTATTAAAGCAGTTGGAGCAGAGTTTTAATGATGTTTCCCAAGATGGGGATACAAGTTCCATCCGTGTGATCTCATCCTTTTTAAATTTATAATTTAATATAATATTATATAAAACCTTTTCTGTATGATGACGGAGTAAGAATACAGTTCATCACCCCTTATCTTACCCGTGGGTGATCGTAAAAGACGACTAAGGTATTCCTTTTTTTATATCTAAAACGCACAAAACATCTATACAAGAGAAGGAAAGTTTGCAACAAAACCCTATACCAACACGTCTGACCAGCGTGGTATAGTAGGTCAATTTCCCTGCCATTATGGAGAAGGCTCGTGCCCAACAGTGGGACAAATATGAGCTGAGATGATGATGATGAAAGCCTAGTATCTTAAGTCTTGTCGTTGGTATAAGAAAAAAAGGAAAATAATTAATTTAGATTATAAAAATCTTATTCATATTCCTGTGTGATGACGAAGTAACAGCACAATTTATCTTTCATATTTTTCTAGTACATGTCATAAGGGACGAACGAGATATGTATCTTAACCACTACGCCATCAGTGCAGTCGAAGTGTTTTGGGAACTAACTAAAGAATATAAGACTACAAAGGCAATTGTTTTCCTTTTAGATAACTAACACTGTACATAGAAGATAGATATACGAAAAATATTCATCCACTTCAAAAGGAAAACTCAATCAAACCTTACATCAACGTCTTGCTGGCACTACGCCAGCCATAGTCTGTAAATTTCTCTCTCACTGTCAAAGAAGTCCGATTCCAATAGTGGGACATGAATAAGCTACGAAAGGGATATCTCAAGAGGACGATTCTCTTTAAAGTCATTTTTTTAAACGCCACCGTGCAGTAAAGAAATAATCCTTGTATTGTGGGGGACTTTATTAACGGGAACAAATTACAGTCAGACTCAGAACGACGCATTGTGGATGGCGCAAAGTATTGTCCTGCGTGGGGATCGAACTCACGGCACTGGCATGGAAGGTCGGTATCTTAACCACTGCGCCATCTGTGCATCCTAAACCTCAGCTTCTTGACGAATGTCTTATGTTATCGATTAACTGAATCTTCGTTATATAAACTTGTATATAGGCCGTAAAAGGAAAAAAAAAATAGTATAAAAGTTATGGTTTACCTAATATGTCATTTTGTGGTAGCCAAGTAGACAGATATATGTTTTTCGGATTGCCAGGCAAAGTCTTTTCATCCCATTTCCAAATAACTCTCTGTGGTAGTTCAGATAATGCTCCAATGATAGCTTCTAGTTTATCTTTCGGTGTTGATATAGCTTGCAACATTGATCCAAAACTTATGTAGATTACTCCATGTTCTGATTCTTCTATAAATTTCTTAAGATCCTGTAAATAAACAAAATCTGACTTATTTTGTAGTGACAGACTTGAACTACAATTCACCACCCCTTTTCTTGTCCTGTGGCTGTCGTAAAAGGCGACTAGGGGTGTCTCCCTTATGTATATAACATCTATGTAAGTAGAATGAAGGAAAATACGAAATAAAAGACTATATCAACTTTTCTGACCAGCGTGGTTATTAATAGGTTATTTTCTCTCCTATCGTGGAGGAGGTTCGAGTCCAGCAGTGGGAAGTATATGAGATGAGACGATGATGATGAATTACTGTGTCTCGTTTTATGAAAAGTGGAAAACGTTTTGCATATGAAAAAAGAATTTAGTTTATTGGTCATATTTTTTTTTTATTGCTTATAGTGGCAAACGAGCAAGTGGCATACTTGATGGTAAGTATCACTGCCGCCCATGGACCTTTGCAATTAGGGTTGCCACCTTTTTTCTTTGCAAATAAAGTACATTGGTATTTATGGGTAAAAAAAAAAGTACACAGTATCAAAATAATGTACAATTTACTTATATTTATTATTATGTTTAAAATCATATTTTTTATTGCTTTTAGCAGCTTGGCTTTATATTTGTTGTGTGATGGATCATTAATTAACCAATCACCATGTTCGATTTCCCACTGATTTTTATACTTCTGCAATAGTTTATTTTTCTGTTTTGTTTAATTTTTTTTAAACATTTTTTCTGTGTAACATATTCACTATCTATTTGCTCCGTTCCACTATCGAGGTTGTGTTTGTAGGTGCATGTGGAGTATTCTTGTCCATGATTTACCATGGCATAAATCTATAACACTTTAAATCGTATTATTAGTGCTTAGTAGTAGTCTCAAACCGTTTCGCACAAAAACACCAAGAAATTGACATTTCAGGTTAAATTGCATTCAGAAATTATTAAAAATGAGTGCTTAAGTGATGTGGCGCTGGCGAGTGGAGGTTAATTTCGTATAAAACCTAAAATATACCTACGACTAAACTTTACAAAGACCCAAGGAATTCATACGAAATAAAGTATTTTCGTATACCTACTTTATTGTTCTCATAAAGTATAGAGTACATTTGTCTGAAATAACATACAATACTTTATAATAAAGTACAGGTGGCAACCCTATTTGCAATACTAAGGGTATAGCTTAGACCGCTGCCTACCAATAAAATCCTCAAACCCACCCAGTTGTGATTCCGCCTCTCTCGCTCACCGAACGAAGCGCAATAACACATTGCCATTACTCAGACGTCGATCTTCTGCGAGAGCGTGGTCCTACCACTATTCATATATTTTACATATATAAAACAATATTTCGAAAATGAGTTACTTATTTGGACCTAGCTACCCTAAAATGTACCAACCCACAAATTACCCAAAAACAAATTATTAACACCAAACTGATGAGAATTTGATATACTTTGTCTCAACAAGTACAAACCCAACTTTTAGTTTCATTTTACATAAGCAATAATAAAAAAATAATTACAGTAGTTGAACCATGAGTAATTACAATTCTAACTTAAAATGTTATTTTTTTGAAATTTTATGCAGTTGGTAAATTTTGGCATAACTCGGTCCAATTATTGATTAGGTATTCTATTATATAAGACTCTTATATTATAAGACTGACTGGACAGGCACTAATTAAATATTAATATTAGTGTTGCCCAAATGCAAGACCAAGACTCGCTGCAAGAGTTTCGCAGTGCTCCCTTAGACAGCAGTTTACGATTCTTTTGGCAAAAAAAGAATTGTCAACATTTTGTATTCTCAATAACACGGAGAAATAATTTGATGTTATGTCTCAAACCACATGAGTAATATTTTGTTATCTTAATCATTTATATTTAAATTGCCGTGTAATTAAAAAATAATATAAATAAATATACATAAATTATCTAACAAAAAGTTATTCTAAATTAATGTAAGAATCGTTTGGAAGTTTTTATCAATAGATGCATATACAGCCTTCGTGCTTAGTTAAAGTCTGTACGAAAGTATAGGTATTATCTCTTGGAAAACAAAGAAATAAAGATGAATAATAATAATATTTTACCATCTTTTCTTTCCAGTGGGGCTCATAACAACATGCTAAGGATCAGGATCGGACGAACGGGTATTAATATCCTTGTGGGAGACTTGCACACTAGCACTAAGTGTGATCACCAATTCAACTGTCATGCATAGTGATTACGGCATTATGCTAATTTGAGGAGGTCTAGGTCTGGTAGAGGAGGACATTAGACTGATGACATTAGGAAGTTTACTTAAAAGTCTTTTCACGTTTGCCATGTTATCATGAAATAATTATAGGTAGTCTTTAAAATCTAGAAAATAAATAATAATGCCAAGAAGAACGCGTGTCTAAGAAGCTTTTGTACTTATTTTATTTTAGAATAATAATCTGTAGAATGCGGATGGTTGGCCATCATATCTATTGACAAGAAGGCCTAACTAATGGTTTATTACCATAAAACTAAGTACTTAATATAGTGTCGTGCCAAACAGGCGAAGAGAGCGTGATGCAGCTATAATAGTAGCAATGTACTTATTGATGTGTTCCTCGATAAATGTAAACTCAAAAATACGTGCATGACGTCAACTCTCCTTGGGAATATAATTGTTGATCAGGTGGCATTAGATGGTGTTTAGTTCAAGTCACTGTAAAGGTCTTAGTTGTCTTTTACAAAACAATAACACAGTGATAATACTTGAAATATAAAGACTTATAAAAATTAAAAAAAAGGTCAATGGTTTACTTACTTCGCGTAATTCCTTTGGTTTAGCAACGTGGAATCCACCAACTTCTATAATATTTGGCGGATAGAGATTTGCTCCATTAACAACGAAATTTGTATATACCAACATAAATTTAATATCACGACTCAACTCTTCAAGGGAAGGTATATCAAAATATTGTTGTAGCTGATTCTGATTCACTCTTTGACATGCAAATTTATATAAGAAATTAGCGAAATTGTGCAGAATTACTCTTTCCATGCGTTGATACAAAGTCGGCTTTGTACCGCCTTCTAAAAATTGGAATGGTACGTAAGCAGGGTGGTACTCCATACCGAACCTATTATAATGCCATGGCAACGGCACGTGTGATGTCATACCCACCACTGGAGCACCCAAAGCACGAGCAAGACCCAAGGAACAATCGCTGTTAAACATTTCTGTCACAACTAAATCAAAATTGGCTTTTGTTTTCCAAAGGTTTTGCACTTTCTCATCAGCTAACAAAACTTCACAATTATCTCTTCCCATTACGGTCACAAAGAATAATATATTTATTATACTCCAATATGAACTGTGTATAGGAAACACACCTTCTAATATTTTCATTTTACCCGCTAAACTTATATCGTGATAGTTTTCAATTGGTTTCTGTTGAGGGAAGTAAGATATCACAGTTAAATTATGACCTCTTCTCGCTAACTCTTTGAGGTATGGTTCAAAAACAAAAAAATGACTCTTGCCTTGATACGGAAATATACCCAATATATTAAGTGAACACACACTATTATAATTCATTATAACACTAATAAACCAGAATAATATTTTGTCGAATTTCATTTTGACTGAATAAGCGTCCGTGTCCCACAATGTATTAATTACAACTGAACTAATGTTATGTGAGAAGAGTATATTTATTATATACAGATAAGGTTTCTCTTCGACCACAACCTTGTAACTATCTAATTGTCAAATCGAGAGAATATGATAAGATTTTTATCACCAATATTATTTAACTAATAAAATCTAATCATTATCCTTTCGTAAATCCATTAACGTAAAATATTCATAAACATATTTAGTTAAACGTTTCAGATTCGAGTTTGTTCATTAGATGCCGATATTAATATAAGGAATAAATTAGTCATAATTATTATAAAAGGTAATATAATATTCTTTGGTATTGATGGAAACATATTAGTTACTCTCGCAATTTCGTACACATAATATCCGTTTTTTTTCTGTCACCATATAAAATATAAATAATTAAAAATATAATGTATTAAATAATAAAATAGAATATGTAGAAGTGCAGTATATACACTTTCTTATTATCTATTAATTTGACTGCACTTTCCGTGCCAGCGTCGTAGATTCAATTCCCATGCAGGACAATACTTTGTGCGATCCACAAAGTGTTGTTCTGAGTCTGGGTGGAATTTGTCTGCGTTAATTAACATGTTTGTAAAGTCCCCCGCAATACAAGGATTATTTCTTTAGTGCAGGGTCTTTAAATAAAATAAAAATATATTTAATTTCTACGAGCGTCTATTTGCTATAATTGATACTCATTTTTTTAACTCAAAAGCATAGCTGTCGTGAATAAAGTATCTCGTAGATTTCATCAAAATATTTACTGTTTTTATTGCTTTTGTATTTTGATTTATACTTTCTCGACGTTTCGAATACGTTTCAGCGTTCATGGCTATGGTGTTTCACGTCTTGCAAGTCATCCTTATTATAATGATATTATATATACTAAAAGGCCCCTGTAATCTATCTAGATAAAAAAGAACTGTCTAGATAAAATCGTCTGCATAGTAAAAATCAAATGTTTGTGAGTAATAAAATCTGTAAAAATAGTTTTACATCACATCTTGTAATATGAATTGTGAAAAACAAAATAGTGTGGTAGGTATGTAACAGACATTTTTTGTAAGTTTGCCAAATCTACGTTCCTTGAATTTTTTTATTATGCCCATGAATCTCAGTTGATCAGGTCTAGAGTGCGTGTCTTTATTGTACATTACTGATAAATTCTTATCGCACTTATTGCAAGTCATATTCAATTTACGACGTTGTCGTCATCATTGGCTACTATAAACACTACTCATTTATCGATTTTAAATTCTGTGACGAAAATAAGGATGACGTAAATGATATGCAATATCTGTCTTAGAATTATAGCGATTTTTTTTACATTCTTTATAAACTTATTTTTCTAATTATAAATCTCTAAATTAACTATTCATTCCTTCCCCAGATGACTAAAGTTAAGTATAGGATGTTTTTGAACCACTGTGTAAATATAACTGACAAAGAAAAATTCTAGTATAGATATACACAGGTAGGTGTGTAAGTATGCCTAAATGTTTCGGATGGGCTTCTGAATTTAAGGCTGCTTTCATAGACTCACGCTTGTTTTCCAAAGGAGTAGGCAGATATTACGGATTGCTACAAACCACGATTCTGACATACCTCCATCACTTCATTCACATTCATCACACGCATGCTCTATAATTACGCGTACTCTTAATCTGATGAGACACAACAGATGGTATTAGGAGAATCCTAGGAATAGATACAGACTGCTCGAGAACAACCGGCCAGTATAGTTGCCTCGATAACATTGCGATGTAATGTTTTCAATTGCAGCCTATTGCATTGCATATTTTTGGTGTTGATATCAGCATCCGGACCCATATGAGGTATTTGGGCCTGGTGCTCGACGGACATTGGTGGTTCCGGGAGCATTACCTCAGGCTCGCTCCACGGCTCGTCGGTGCGGCGTGCGCCCTATCGTGGCTTATGCCGAATGTGGGTGGACCGAGCGCTACGTACCAACAGTTGTACGCGGGGGTCGTCCGGTCGATGGCCTTGTACGGCGCACCAGTGTGAGCGGGGTCCCTGGCCGTCCGACTCTGGCCTCTTCTGTGGCGACCACAGAGAGCCATGGCGGTCAGGGCCATACGCGGGTACCGCACGGTGTCGACGGAGGCAGCATGTCTGTTGGCCGGGACCTTCCCGTGGGACCTGGAAGCGGAAATGCTCACCGGTTTGTATCGTGTTGAGGGTGCGAGCAGAGGGCGGTGTGGTCTCATTCAGGGAGCACACCACCTGGCGCGTCGAGGCCCGCCGAGAAGTCATTGCTCATTGGGCAGTCCGGTTCGAGAGGCCTCGGTTCGGTGTGCGGACCGTGGAGGCCTTCCGGCCGGTGCTGATGCAGTGGCTAAAACGGCGGCTCGGGGTGCTCTCCTTCCGACCGGTGCAGGTTTTGACGGGGCATGGATGCTTTGCCAAATACCTGCATATGGTCGTCAGGAGGGAGAGTACACCGTCCTGCCACCACTGCGATTACGACGAGGACACGGCGCAGCATACGCTCGAGGTTTGTGCTGCTTGGGCAGAGCATCGTCGTGAGCTCGTCGCAATCATCGCTGCCGACGTGACGCTGCCGACAATTGTCAGGGCAATGCTCGACAGCGTCAGGAACTGGGACACGGTCACAGCCTTCTGCGAGGCAGTAGTCTCGTGGAAGGAGGCGGCGGAGCGCGTGTGCGGGAGCGTCTCCTCGATGACGCGAGCCACCGCCGATGACTGGGGCAGCACAGGCGCGATTACCTGCACCTGATGCCGCCCTAGCCGAGGCCGCGGGTAACTGGATCGGGGAATTAGTCCGTCACCCGCCGAGAGGCCGACCGCGTGAGGAAAGACCGACATCGCTGGGGTGACGCTGGTCGAGAAGAGGGTACTCCTCAAGGGTATTCCGTCGGGCCGGCCACTAATGTCAAGTTCACGCTGCTCCGGTGGTCGGTCCAACGATGAAGGCGAGGGTTCACGGGTGGGTTACGGGTGTGCGTGCTTACGACCCTCTCTCACCCTGGACGGAGTGGTGCAAGGAGGAGCGCACCGACCGTAACCCACCACAAAAAAAATGCATATTTTTGGTGGATTTATATTGCATTGCAACATAATTGGCGTGCCAACTCTCAATTTTAATATGTGCGTTAGGAGACCGAGAGGCTTCAGTATATTCAGAAGCAACAGAAACCGGTTAACTTATAACACCATCAGTGTTCATCACTTACTGGAAGGATTTATGTAATTCGGATGATCTCAAATATTTGCTAGTAAATAGTATAAAGAGATGGGAATGACCGTAGGAGCGCACATACGTCATAGCGTCTTGGGACCCAGCTGGTCAGCATCAACGTCCTGTTTTCTTATCGCATCTTACTGATTGTTTATATTATAATTCAACCTTTCCATCTCGATTTTTGCAAACACGTTGATTAAAAAAAGCTAAACACCGAACGAAAATATAACGGATGACCTTATGCTCCTTTCCTAATCATTATAGGTTAAAATAAAAAGGTGCAGTAGATATAATTTTATTAACCGGTGTTTGTGGTTTTAAGATCACATTGGGTATATCCCAGTGCAATTCTAAAACCAAACAATCGCTGAAATAGAGTATCCACCATCGCCGTAGCAAGATATAAACGGATATTGGAATGCATCGTGTCAGCGATGAATTGCAGTTATTCGATGCAAGGTGTTATTACCATGGCTCTCAATTACAATATTCCGTTTAGAAAATTTCAGTCCAATAATTTCAAACTCTACGTTCCTATGAGGCCGTATCCTAAAAGTGCATGACCTCTCTAAAGCTTAACTACAAACGCCGTACTAATACAGTACGATGAATTTTGAGACATTCCAATTTTAAAGAGTAGGTATTTACATTGTACCAAGATTTTATGTGAGTTAAACCTTTTTAGAGTTCCATACTTAAAAGGTAGGAGGGAGTTGACTGCGTCCTACCAACAGCACGGCAGTGACAAGGACATGGCGCAGCATACGCTCGAGGTTTGTACGACCTGGGTTCAGCAGCGCCGTTGCCTCGTCGCTGCCATTGGTGCCGATCTGTCCGAGACCCTTATCTCGCAGAAGGAAGCGGCGGAACGAGTATTATATTAATTCGAGGATGTCTAGATCCGATAGAGGAGGACATTAGACTGATAACATTAGGAAGATTATTCAAAAAGTCTTTTTACGGTTGCCATATAAAGACTACCTATAATTATTTCATGGTAACCGTGAAATAATTATAGGTAGGCTTTAGAATCTACAAAATAAATAATAATGCACGAAAAAACGTGAGCCTCAGAAGCTTTTTGTACTCATTTCATTTTTGAATCTTTCTGTAGAATGAGAATGATTGGCTATCGTATCTATTGACACGAAAGCGTAACAATAAACCATAAGACTAAGTAATATAGTGTCGTGCTAAGTTGGTGAAGAGAGCGTGATATAGTTATACCGGTAGCCACGTACTTATTGGTAGGTATCACTCGAAAAATGTAAACTCAAAAAGACGTGAATGACGTTAACTTTCCTTGCGAACATAATTGTTGATCAGGTGGCATTAGATGGAGTTCGCACAAGTCGCTATGAAGCTCTTAGTTGTATTTTACAACACAATATAACAGTGATAATACATACTTGAAACATAAAGACTTATAAAATTAAAAAAAAAAGGGAAATGGTTTACTTACTTCGCGTAATTCCTTTGGTTTCGCAACGTGGTATCCACCAACTTCTATAACATTTGGAGGATAGAGATTTGCACCATTAATAACGAAATTTGTATATACTAACATAAATTTTATATCACGACTCAATTCTTCAAGGGAAGGTACATCAAAATATTGTTGTAGCTGATTCTGATTCACTCTTTGACATGTAAATTTATATAAAATAAAAAAATATTTTATAAAAAAAACAAAAACCGACTTCAAAACTATGTCTACGATAAACGACATACAATAAACTTACACTAAAAAGTAGAAAATAATTTATTTTAATTAGTTTAATCTCAAAAGAATAACAGAACAATTTACGAAATTATAGTATACCTACCTATTTACAGGTAGACTAGGTATGTAAAAACTTATACTATGTCAAGAAAATTGGATAATAATATTATATTTTGTATTTCAAAGTAAGGAGCTTTGAAATATAATAAACGAAATTATTAATATTTATTTACAAGTACTATTTTTTTGGAGTCGGTGCCAGCCATGGACAGTTTTTCTACTTTGCGAAAATCACGCGGCTCACGCAGTACCTACCTGACCTACGCAAAGATGGACGATCACTGCGAATAGGGCGATAGCCGGAGCGAGGCAGGTGCGAGAAAAGAGGGGCGATGTCACTGAGTGAACTACCCGAACGCGGGCAGATTTCGTTGATGATTTAATGCACTTAAAAGATTTATGCAAGGGAATTTAATTTTGATTTAGCTGGCACCGACTCCAAAAAAATAGTACTTGTAAATAAATATTAATAATTTCGTTTATTATATTTCAAAGCTCCTTACTTTGAAATACAAAATATAATATTATTATCCAATTTTCTTGACATAGTATAAGTTTTTACATACCTAGTCTACCTGTAAATAGGTAGGTATACTATAATTTCGTAAATTGTTCTGTTATTCTTTTGAGATTAAACTAATTAAAATAAATTATTTTCTACTTTTTAGTGTAAGTTTATTGTATGTCGTTTATCGTAGACATAGTTTTGAAGTCGGTTTTTGTTTTTTTTATAAAATATTTTTTTATTTGCCGGTTTTTAGTGGAAAATTAGTGAATTCAGATTTTTTTTAATAGGTAGACCTAGTAAACGGGCTGCTCGAATGAGACAGCACCGTTTGGAAGATACGAGTGACGAGAGAGACACTCGTTTAAAGAAAAAGGGGTGGGAAATGGGATAAATATTACAAATGAGTGTGACAAGCAGCGGGTCAATAGGCTTTCTCAGATGAGGGCATAGGTACACAAACTTATCTAGGCGTAATGAAACTACAGAAAGTAATTCTCAGCGACTCAGTTTGATTCGCGAACGTTATCAAACCAAATCGAGGAGCAACGATCTCAACGTATTAGCGTAATACACGAAAGTTTAACAAAATTGAAAAAAAAAAATATAATATTTAAAAAAATAATTAATACTTATTATTTAAAAAAATATATTTTATTTTTTTTCACTTGTTTTTACCTATTTTATACTACTTATACTACCCCTTAGCAGTGAAATTTTGAAAAAACGCTAACACACATTCTTTTATTTCTAAAAAGATGTAGGTGTGCGAAATTTCGTACTTAACTACTTTGAAAATGATAAACTTCCATATAAATGTTCATCCCGTGACCCTTATTTTACTCCTTAGTAACATTGTTGTTTTACCAGCTAAAGCTCATAAAGATAATCTCCATACACAAATAATCAAACTATAGTCTGTCTAATCTAAGAACTGCACTTTGACAGCTGTCTGAGTAAGTTGTCTAGGTAGGTGAACCAAATAATCGCTATCGAAAATATCCGATTTTACTGCGAAATCGATATTGATTCTTTATAATTAATAATCGGTTTATTTTTTATTTTTCAAAAAGGTGATGAATAAATTAAGTGCTAAATTAGTACTAAACAAATTTAATTATTTCAGCATAGAATCTATTCATCATATTTGGTAGGATTAGGTTAATTAAAAACAAAAACTGGATTTGAAAATGGCTATTTATTAAGAATTACTACTATTACTTGAATTATCAGCGTCGCGAACATTAATAATTATTTCCTCATCAATCAAAGTGTCAAAATGTACATCTCTGTCAAAATCTCTATTCGATTAATCGTATTATTCTAATATTTTTACCGATTATTTGGATATTCGTGAATTGGAAGTTGTCAAGCACTACTGTATAGAACGTGATGAAGTGACATTGTTAGGTCGTGAATAACAATTATATCATGTTATTTTTATTTTAAATTATTTTTACGAGTTTCAATATTAGATTAATGGTCTTTGAAAGAGATGAAGCCAGAACAGATGTAAGAGTAACAATAGGTAATGATGTACTGGAGCAAGTGGAAGAATTTGTATATCTTGGATGTGGATTTAGTCGAGATGGAAGGTACACCACTGATATAAAGCGAAGAGTGAATGCGGGAAATAGAGTGAACAAAGCGTTGGGGCAACTTCTCGGTAGCCACTACCTCAGCCAGAAGGCACGTGTAGCAATACATAACGCAGTGCTTGTCCCAACATTACTGTATGGAAGCGAGAGTTGTGTATGCAGAAAAGAATATGAAAGTAAAATTAATGCGGTCGAAATGCGATCTCTACGGAAAATCTGTGGAGTTAGGCTGACCGATCGCATTCGTAACGACGACGTAAGAGAGCGAGTAAGTAAGAAAGAGAGTATTGGTGTAAAGATGCGAAAGGGAATGCTCCGATGGTTCGGACATGTGGAAAGAATGACGAACGTCTAGTTAAGAAGATATACAATGCGAAAGTGAAAGGATGTAGGTACCGGGGGTGACCGAGACTAATCTACCTAGACCAGATCGGTCATGTACTGAAGGAAAGTGGAGTCTAGAGTCTCCGAAACCGGCGAGCGTGTATGAAGAGAATTATGAATGTTGAGGAAGCGAGTGAAGTATGCAAAGATAGAGTTCTCTGGCACTCTGTTCTCTCTGCCTACCTTGCAAGGGACATGGCGTGATGGTATGTATGTAAGTATTATTATACAAGAAAGTCACCCGCAATGTTAATTATGTAAATAACTTAATAGTTGTTTAAAATTTCAGATTTCGTGTTTACAATCATGTGTCATCAACGTTTGACCGAGGTTATTGTGTATTAAAAAATGCAAAACGTCAAAATGCACTTCTTAGATTGGATGAACTATAAATTATGTACAGAGGCGTCAGAAACAGCATTTTTGCCCTACATTTTAAGGAATTACTCTCGATTTTCGCAGGATCCCAGCATCAGATCCTGATACCCTGCATATGGGACCACACTTAAAGTATCCTCTTTCTAACAAAGAAAGAATTATAAAAATCCATCCATAATTGGCATTGCTATCGCGTAACAAACATACAAAAAAAAAAAAAAAAAACATAGCGTTCGAATTGAGAACCTCCTCCTTTTTGGAAGTCGGTTAGAAATAGCGAAATTGTGAAGAATTATTCTTTCCATGCGTTGATATAAAGTCGGTTTTGTACCGCCTTCTAAGAACTTAAATGGTACGTAAGCTGGGTGATATTGAATACCGAACCTATTGTAATGCCATGCCATCAGCACGTTTGATGTCATACCCACCACTGGAATACCTAAAGCATGAGCAAGACCCAAGGAGCAATCGTTGTTAAACATTTCTGTTACAACTAAATCAAACTTTTCTTTTGATTTCCAAAGGCTTTGCACTTTCTCATCAGCTAATAAAACTTCACAATTATCTCTTCCCATTTCGGTCAAAAAGAAAAATATAGCTATTATACTCCAATATGATCTGTGTATAGGAAATGCATCTTCTAATATTTTCATTTTACCCGCTAAACTTATATCGTGATAGTTTTCAATTGGTTTCTGTTGAGGGAAGTAAGATATCACAGTTAAATTATGACCTCTTCTCGCTAACTCTTGGAGGTATGGTTCAAAGACAAAAAAATGACTCTTGCCTTGATACGGAAATATACCTAATATATTAAGTGAACACACACTATTATAATTCATTATGACACCAATAAACCACAATAATACTTTGTCGAATTTCATTTAGATTGAATAATCCACCGTATACCACAATGTAATAATTACAAATGAACTAATGTTATATAAAAATAGTATATTTATTATATACAGGTAAGGTTATTCTATATTCGACCATAACCTTGTGACTATTTAAATATCAAATCAATGAGAATATGATAAGATTTTTATCGTCAATATTATTTAACTAATAAAATCTTATTAATATCCTTACGTAAAGCCATCAACGTAAAATATTTATAAATATATTTAGTTAGTTAAACGTTTCAGATTCGAGTTTGTTCATTAGATGCCTATATTAATATAAAGAATAAATTAGTTATAATTATTATAAAAGGTAATAATATTCTTTGGTATTGATGGAAACATATTAGTTACTCATGCAATTTTGTTCACATAATATCCGTTTTTTTCTGTCACCATCCTTACTAATATTATAAATGCGAAAGTAACTCTGTCTGTCTGTCTGTCGCTCTTTCACGCCAAAACTACTGAACCGATCTAAATGAAATTTGGTACACAGATAGTCTAGATAGAGCCTGATAAAGGACATAGGCTTTTTAATGCAAAAAAGGATTGTAAAGGGTGATAAAAAGTTGTAAGTAATTATCGCCATTTTTAAAGCCTTGAAGACACTTGAAACTTGTTTTAGGCTATTGATTAGATATAAATAAATATCACATTAAAATTTCGTAAAAAACTTACCCTTAAGGGGTAAAATAAAAATAGGGGGTGGAAAACTTTAGGAAAGTAACCTTTTACGCGGGCGAAGCCGCGGGCAGAAGCTAGTATAAAATATAAGGTATTAAAAATATAATGTATAAAATAGAATATGTAGAAGTGCAAGTGCTCTTTCTTAATATCTATTTATTTGACTGCACAGATGGCGTAGTGGTTTAGATACCGACCTTCTGTGCCAGTTCCGTGGGTTCAATGCCTATGCAGGACAATACTTTGTGCGATCCACAAAGTGTTGTTCTGAGTCTGGGTGTAATTTGTCTGCGTTAATTGTATGTTTGTAGAGTCCCCCGCAATATAATGATTATTTCCTTAGTGCAGGGTGGAGTCTATAAAAAAATATATTTAATTTCTACGAGCGTCTATTTGCTATAATTGATACTTATTTTTATACTCAAAAGCATAGCTGTCATGAATAAAGTATCTATCATATTATGAGATTTCATTAAAATATTTACGGTTTTTATTCCTTTTGCATTTTGATTTATTCTTTCTTGACGTTTCGAATACTTTTCAGCGTTCATGGCTAAGGTGTTTCGCGTCTTACAAGTCATCCTTATTATGATGATATCATATATACTAAAAAGCCCCTATCTAGATGAAAAAGAACTGTCTAGATAAAATCGTCTGCATTATTTGCACTTATTGCAAGTCATATTTAATTTACGAAGTGGTAGTCATTACTGGTTACTATAAACACTACCTACTCATTGCATCATCATCATCTTCATCATCTCAGCCCATATATGTCCCACTGTTGGGCTCGTGCCTCCTCCATAATGGAAGGGTAATTGACCTACTATACCACGCTGGTCAGACGTGTTGGTATAGGGTTTTGTTTCGAGTTTTCCTTCTCTCGCATAGATGTTATATGCATTTTGTTGGTGAATTGTATTCTTACTCCGTCACCACACGGCAAACTACTCATTTATCGATTTTAAATTTTGTGACGGAAATAAGAATTACGTAAATGATATGCAATATCTGTCTTAGAATTACCTATACTGAATTTTTAAATATTCTATAGTAAAATTATTTTTCTAATTATAAATCTCTTCTATAAAAAACTGACTATTCATTCGTTCACTAAAAAGCTAAACATAAAAAAAAATATATTTATTTTTTTTATTTTATATTTTTTAGTTATGAATACTTAGGTGACTATAGTTATTTTATTTATTAATAAGTAGGTACCTCTGTATATACTTTTTCGACTGAACTGAGCACTAAATCGTTAGAAGTTGGAGATGGAAGTCAAAGATCGGGTACCGGTGGCCCGCTCGCACGGCGAAGAGAGGTGTTTGCAGGGTGGGTCCATGGGGTTGTGTGCCGCCTCTTCTATCGCCCCGGACGGTTTGTCGGGGCGCGACCACATCCATGGTCCACCTTGCGGACAAAAAAAAAAAGAAGTTGGAGATGGGCAACCGCGTCAACCATTAGATACTTTAGGTAGCCCAATATACCTACTAGATACTTTAGTATATGTTCGTCCACATTCATACGCACAGTCTTTCATCGTAAATTTCTACTGTCTAAAAACCCTATGTGAAACAGGTTGTTACGAAACTTTAAATCGATATAGATTCTAAACGGCCCGTTGAATCAAAAAATGTTGAGAGAAAACTAAAAATGATTTTTAAATACCTATTCAACGATACTCCATTTGACATAGTTCGTTCACTTTATTTTTTTTTCATTTTCATGGCAATATAAATATAATAATATATACGGCGTCCAGTAGTCGCTATATTGAATTTTCACTAACGTCATATCTTTAATGACACTCGCCGGACTAAGAGGAATCGATTGATTGTGAATCATAAAAATCGGCCAAGGCGTTTGGTCTGTATAGTGCTTCAAAGGAACATACAAACATACATGCATACATACATAGACTGTTAAACACAATACCGCTCCTTTGCGTTGCGCAGTCGCGTAAAAAGGGGCCTTTAAATCACTACACAAATACAACTGTCATAGAAAAATCTAGTATAAATACCTAGTCTTGCTATAAATACTATACACAGCACACACACACACAAAGGATTTTTTTTTATCACATAAATACAAAGGAAAATATTTTTTATTGCAAATAACATTTATTAGGTACTTTAATTTTTTTTACCTAAATATGGCTCAGTCACTCCTTCATAGCTAATACCCCACCAAACCATCACTGAAGTCAGATAATGCCTACTTTGCACTCTGTCGATTAATTGGGAAGCTTCCTTAGAGCTTTGGGTATAAATACGGTCATTTTGTTGTTAAAATGTTGCTCCCAATTGTAAAAATTTTCTCATCCGTAAACAAAAATTTTCTATGACCTACCTTTGCGTACTGCTTCAGTAGTTGTTTCGATTTTACCACCTTATTCTTTTTTAAATGATCAGTTAAGGAATGACCAGTACGTCTCTTATAGACTGCAAGTCCTAAGTCATCTTTTAAAATACGCGAAATGGTTCTAGGTGGTATTGTGTTATGTACTTCATCTACCAAGATAAAATATTTTACTTTCGGACAGGATTTCTTCGAATTCTTTTTCTTACTGCTTTGACCACCTTCTTTGTACGAACACTGCGTGGACGACCAGATCTTTTTCTGTCACAAACAGAGGAGGTCTCATTGTACCTATTAATAGCCCGGTACACAAACATTTTGCTAATACCAAACATATGGAGAGTTTTTAAAATTGCATTTGGCTCCATACCTACTTTGTGTAAAGCAATCACAGCGACAATGCATTGGCGCCAAAATGAGAAAACACAATGAGCAATCGTATAAAAATGACAGATTCCAAATTCAAATGTAATATATTTTTTTTAATTGTAACAGTATTCATGTCCAGACTAAGTATAGACAGGTATGTGTGTAAGTATGCACATATGTCCCGGATGGGCCACTGAATTTAAGACAGCTAGTCTGGTGGCCCGCACTATTGTGTGGTGGTAAGAAGAATTACTGCAGGTTATAAAATCCCTCGCATCCCTTCCATCGCCTCGGTTGGTTTGACGGATAGTGGTGAGATACAGCCGTCTAAATGAAACAAAAGAGTTGTTGTCGAGTCTGATTGTCCTTAATAAAATATGGCATAATTTCAAACAACATACCTATTTTAGCTTGTAATTATTCATGATTTATTATATATTGTCAAGAACTATGTACATTTATTCAAATAAAAACGTGATTGTTGTATGACATAGGTTTTCTGAGACATCACATGATTCTATTTCTAAGCTGATCTTAAGAATATATATTGCAAAATATATTATTATATACAAATTTTAACTACGTATGTATTAGATATTTAAAGAAAATAAAGTTTTATTATTATTTTATAGAATAAATTGAAATAAGTATTTACTATACCTAAATATATGAAAAGGTTGACAGCTTTTCTTTCTGGTAGCGATAGCCGCTACCGGAATAGAATTACCAACTTATATTGCTCGTAGATGTCGTAAAATACGACTAAGAGCTTTGTATCTACCTGGGCCTACTTCACCTGATGCCGTCTGGTCAACAATTATATTCTCAAGGAACTCTAATTGACGTCAGGCAGGCGGGCAACCGTAAAACTATTGCCAATATTTTTTGTAATATGTAGGATGAGAGGATGAAGATAGTAGGTACATATTGCGTCGACCCTAAGTAATTGGGGTAAGAGAGGGGATAATGATGAATGATGATATGAAAAGGTTGACAGCGTTCTTAAACGAGTATGTGGTTATTCATCACACAGTTATTCATGACTGCACAGAGGGCATGGTAGTTAATATACCGACCCACCGTGCCAAATGTCATGGGTTCGATTCCCACGACAATATTTTTCTATATTTGTACTGCCGCGCGATACAAGGATTATCTCTTTAGTGCAGCGTGCTGTCTATGGGTGTTTTCTTCTAAAAATAAATCCAGATTCAACATCTATAAGCATGTTTGAGCAATTATTAAATAATTAAATATCAACATAGACATTATCTTTTTAGTGTTGAAAATATTAGGTGTGTATTGAATTTAGCGTACAGTGACGGCTATTTAAACATCATCCTTGAGCCGTTGATGTTCACAGACGCACGCGACTGCACACAAAGATTGTAGATATAGATAAATAAAGAACAACTACATCTATGGTTTGAAGTGGTGATGGCAATCTCGTTTTAATCAACGTTAGTTTAGTAGGTATGGGCTTAAACGTGAATATTAACTCACGTTGACTCAAGTCTGTGCCTACTAAACGGATATACTCTAGAATCACACAAAAATATTTAAACACTATGAATAAAACATTGAATCTATTTTATTAATGAAATATAAAATAAATTTTCAATTGCCATTCGAGTATATCGCAACGTAATGTGAATAGAAGCTTAAATTGCATAATTGCATAATTTAGCCGATTATTTTTTTAGCTATTTTTTTTTAGCTGATTGCAAAAGCAGAATGTTATCAATTCGTTACATATGTATGTAGTATTCAACTGCAAGATATTCGTATATGATAATCTTTAGACCTTTTAAATTAACTTTTTAGGCATGGCTTTGTATATGTTTGTTTGTCCACGCATTTATCAGATTGATTTGCAACCGTTGTTGTATTTACCTAACGTGACCATTTATTCTTTGACTCAAAACGGGACATTTTAGTCGGGTAGTCAATTAAAAAACACTTTTTAAAGGTATTCAAAAAAAGTTAGTTAACTTAAAAGTTACGAATTAAAAAATATACGCGAAATGTTTATTTACCATATTTATCAGAGGAAAAATTTGCTTTAATATAACTGGTCAAGATTTTAAGTAAGAATAAAACTCTTGCCACGTTTTTAAATTACTCAAATCCAACCTTTGCGCGGTTGCCGAAATCGGGACAATCCCAGAGTTCGTTACGGGGACACCGGGACTCGTTATTATAAAAAGGGACAGTCCCGTTCAAAACGGGACGTCTGGTCACATTATATTTACCTCAAGTTGGTAACAGTATAAAAGTCATCAAAATTGGTTCATTATATGATATATATTTAATTTTATTAATATTATGATTTTATATTTAATAATATTAGTTATTATCACCAGTTTGCCGATTTATCGCTAATTTAAAGGTGTGGATAAAAGTCATCAAAATTTGTTCATTATATGATTTATATTTAATTTTATTAGTATTATGATTTTATACTTAATTTTATTAATTTGTATCACCAGTTTGCCAATTTCTCGCTAGAGGTGTGTATAAAAGTCATCAAAAGTGGTTCATTATATGATTTATAGCAATTTTTATTATTATTATGATTTTATATTTAATTTTATTAGTTATTATTACCAGTTTGCCAATTTCTTCGCTAATTTCGAGATGCGTATAAAAGTCATAAAAAGTGGTTAATTATATGATTTATTTTTAATTTTTTTTAGTATTGTGATTTTATATTTAATTTTATTAACCGACTAAAGTTATTATCATCAGTTTGCTAATTTCTCACCAATTTAGAGGGATATTTACCAATATTTCAATCATTAATTAGCTACTAAATCTGTATTTTGTTCAATTAGTGTCAGTGACAGTGCATATTTTTACCGGTGTTTTTCGATTTGAAATATCGTTACTGTTATCGTTGGTATTTCTTATTAAGGTTCCTTATCTTTATGTTATTGTCTGTTTCAGATAATTTGTTTTTTAAGTACGTAATTTCTTGACAAATACACATATTTGGAAAATAAAAAAAATATATAAATTTTCATTTCAACTTTATATTTCTGCTTTTGCAACGGTTTTCATTTGCTTCTAACGAAAATTCATATTATTTTATTACATTATGCTGATTCGCAAAACCTTCGTGCCAAGAGGAAACTAAACTCCATTTAGTCTTGAATGAATCGAAGGCAGCAAAGGTAATGTGTAGTGCATTGAGCAGGGAGAGAGATGACAAAGAAAGGAAACTGTTAGATCTATTTAAAGTAAATAAAAATTTAAAACTAGAAATGGCACAGCTTCATACGAAACTCAGTGTGGCCGTACAAGAGCGTGATAGCCTCCAAATTAATGTGGATGGGTTTCATGAGTGTAGTCTTGAGTATGTCGCATAAGTACACTGGAACACCAACTGCAGGAGGCTCATAACCAAATAACTGAGCTAGAAAATGCCAAATATAATGTGACTGCCGCACTGAATCAAAATTTATTTGACGAGCTGGTGAGCAGTGCCCCAAGCTTGGTTTCTATTGCACCTGAGATATCCTCCGTATCACTTAACACAAATGAATTAATACGATCTTGTAATGAGGAGAAAACCAGGTGCAGTAGGAATGATACATTTAAAAAAAAAAATATTTGTGAATATAAATAAACATATCAAAAACCTCAGGAACTTGTTAAAAAACATATTTTTTTTTTATTAAATAAGAGAGATTACAACTGATTGATAAGTTTAATTTTTATGTTAATAAATTAGAAAATAAAACAAAACAGTATGAAGTTGATGTAAATGAGATCAAAATAAAAATTGATTGTCATCAAAATAAATTGGAAACCATGACTACTAAATACTCCAATTCAGAAAATAGGATAAAGGAGTGTTTACTAGAAGTGGATAATTTCAGAGTAGATAAATGTAAGTGCTGTGATTGATAATATGTATAACCAATTATCTATAGTGTTCTCATTTAAGTATCTCCGGGACCTAGTCATCTGATGTAAGCTTGCACAACACTCAACCTTGCACTAACAGTTCCCTGTTAACAGCTATTGATGTAGTTACATCTCTATCTCCAACTAACCTTAATGTAATTGCTAAAATAAAATTGTTATATTTAGCGATGAGATTGGCAAAAATATGGGTGTTCTGCTGACAGACTGACTGCTGACTGACAGAAAAAGGACATTCAATAGTCAATTACTGCTTGTCGAGTTTGTCATACCATAATATAATGGACAAACTATTTAATTACAATTTTAGGCTTGGTAGTATATTATTGATATTTGTTGCATGGTAATATGCGAAATGTGAACAAAAAGTAATTGCAAGAGTATAATCTTAAGCTTTGTAAATTGAATAATTATAGACAAATTGTGATGTACACATTGCCTTATAAAACATGTTTGACACATGTCCGATATTAAATATAGGGGCGAAGGGTTTGTCGCGGCGGAATGGGGAGAGCACGAATTTAGCGGGGTGTGACTATACCATAGCCCGCCGCAAAAAATATTATATTTTTTTAAATAAAAATCCTAAATAAGGTCATATTTAAAATATTTCTTATATTTTATTTTAATGGACTAATATGTTTAAGGTAGTTTGTTGGCTATTTATGATATTGTAAAAAGGAAATACTAAGTGTTGTGATTATGTTATTATTCCTCTTTGGAGTGGGTTACGTTTAGGCTGTCAGTTTAGCTGAAAACCTGTCGTGACGTGTTTCATATAAAAAATACGATAATAGAAAATACGAAAATTATCCGAAATTCTTATATCAGCTTCGGTTTCGAATATATTTTTATTTTAGATATACGAAAGTTTCAGTTTCAATTACAAAGTTTCATAACATTCCTAGTGTATACAGCAACCTCGACGCTCTCCACCATCTTGAGACTGAGCGACTAGACCTACCTGAGTCCTCCTTATCGGATTTTCTACTGACAACACCATAAGAGGTCGGTGGTCGTCGGTGGCCGCCTTTTCTTGGTTTAACAAAACTTTCAAGGTTACACGCCGAGATTAGTGCTTGAAATTGGGTCAAAAATGTCAGGAGCTGAACGTTAAAGAGAAAAAGCGAAAATGTAATACCTCTTCCGGATTTAGTAAGAAGGCCAGAACTTTCTTTGCCTGTAAGTCGACTTTGGACGCGGAAGCTGTTACATGATCTATCATCTCACGGTGTAAAAACTTATTGTTTGCAAACCGCATCCCCCAGCGAGTAGTCAGGCGGGAGCCACGACCTTTAGACGTCCTTAAGACAATAAGACCCGATAACATTCCTATAGTGGTCCCGAGTTAACTCTCCAAGTTAATGCGCCTGTACCGAATTGGGCTACGTTACCCATAGGGCTCTGGGAGTTGCTGCTCATTCACCAGCAACTCCTTAGCTGGTATTTACAACCTCGACGGGTAAGCAAGTGTAACTACGATAATTATATTATTATCCCGTCGCCACACGGGGAAGCACTTATATTTTTCCAAAATTCTCTTAAGTTTTAGATGCTCTAACTTTAATAGTTCTTGAGTTATTAATGTAAATATGAAGCTATTTTCAAAATTATTAATTTTATTTATAATTGTTTGTAATTATATAAGTGTGAAGCATTTACAGATTCTTAGATATATATGTATATTGAGATATACCCATCATATCAAAAATCCAAAATCTAAAGTATACCCACATTTCTTAAAATCTTGACTAGATATTATTATCAAGATGAGAATCAGAAGAATAGATAAAAACGCTAATAAAAATAGGACTTACAAAAATGCAAACTTTAATTTTACTTAGATCTAATCCATTCGCAATTAGTCTAAAATATACGACATCATTATTTTCATAAATTTTAATTAATAACAAAAACAGAAATAACATAAATTAAATTATTATTGAAGTATTCGATTTTCTTAAACATAAGTACTGATATTTGAATTGGAGAGAAATTTATTCGAATTTCACTCTTTTTGATCTTTCTTCCGTTTCTACGATTTGCTCTTCTTTTTGGCAGTAACAGCAACAAATTGCCGATAATATTTTATACAAGACGTAAATCAGTATGTATAGTACTAATCCGATAAATGCTAAAACATCCAGTTGAAGTTGTTGATACAAAGGTGCGCTTGAAGCTTTGGATTGAAGGTTTGGTGCACCTTGATATCGTGCTACGTATTCTGTCCAATATACAGCACTTTCTAACGGAGACATTGTGCGATCATGCCATATTCTGGATATCGCCTTTGCGCGTTGCTGCCAACTGAAAATTAATAACAGTGAAATATTAACATAATATGTAGTTTTATATAATTATACCAATTAGAGGCAAATTTTGTAATTGTACACAATTACAAAATATACGAGACAGTCTCAATAACTACTGGTACTATTTTCAAAATATTGTGATTAATAGAAGGCTGTATTATTTTTGAATGCAATAGATTACGTTACGTATGGGGTAACAAAATAAAAATAAAATTAACACCCAAAGTTTTTTATTTTTTTTTACTTCGTAAGAGAGGAAGGAGGAAGAGAAACATACATACATACATATCATCACGCCATATCCCTTGCAGGGTAGGCAGAGAGAACAGAGTGCCAGAGAACTCTATCTCTGCATACTTCACTCGCTTCCTCAACATTCATAATTCTCTTCATACACGCTCGCCGGTTTCGGAGACTCTTGACTCCACCTTCCTTCAGTACCTGACCGATCTGGTCTAGGTAGGTTAGTCTCGGTCTCCCTCGGTACCTACATCCTTCCACTTTCGCATTGTATATCTTCTTAACCAGACGTTCGTTCGGCATTCTTTCCACATGTCCGAACCATCGGAGCATTCCCATTCGCATCTTTACACCAATACTCTCTTTCATACCTACTCGCTCTCTTACGTCGTCGTTACGAATGCGGTCGAGGAAGAGAAAGCTTTTCTTAAAATTCAAAACGATATCACATGTCAACATATTTTATAACTAGTGCGTTTAATAAGCGCCAATGTGCCCTGTAATTGTGCAGCCGTTAAAGTAATAATGGTGTAGCCATAACCCCTCACGCGCTTTTGGGACACCCGTTAGACCAAAAAAAAATTGCTCAACGCGCTTTTAGGACACAGGTTTGGCCCAATTAAACGTTTTACAATTAGCAATTTAGCACTGTATTTCACATTTTCTTGTAATATAGCAACAATAACAGTTTACGTAAAACCATAAAATTCTCTGAACTTTTTTAATAAAACAAAGCGCGGGGCACTCGAGAGCACTGCGAAGTCAGACGCGTGAGGAGTTAAAATAATAATAAATAAGTAAATTTGAAGATTTTATTCATATTTGCTTCGGTTTAAAGATAATATATACCATACGTCCCACTGTGGGCATCCATAGGATAATAATAAATATGTTGTAATATTTTTTCATGTTAAAAATGCATAATAATGTAATGTAATTTATTAAAAAAAACTGTTACTAGAATTATATAATTAACTGACTTTTGTTTCTTTTCACCAATAATAATACAATTTTAGTTAAAATCAAAATCAATATAAATAATACATTGACTCGCTGATTTAAATACAATTTATTTAACTTATGTATCACTTATTTAACCTCCGGTGTCACTTAAATTTAAGGTTTGTTGGTAAAAACCGCCGTATGTGTTTTATATATGTCGTTAAATGAATTTATTTTCTTGTTTTTAGTTGATATCTGTGATCGTACTCGTTATCTCATCATCTCGGTCGATGTACGTCTCACTGTTTGGTTTGAACTTCCTCCATAATGGATGGGAACTTCACCTACTATATCACGCTGGTCAGATGTGTTGTCATAGGGTTTTGTTTTGAGTTTTCTTTCTCTTGTATAGATGTTATATGCGTTTTGTATCCCTTAGTCGTTTCTTACGATCGCTCACGGGTAAGATAGGGCCTGGTGAATTGTATTTTTACTCCATCACCACACGGATATCGAATAGGATCGTATCGGAGATCGTATTATTACTTACCTATTATGGAATTTAATATTATCATACATTAGTTTTCTCATTCTTCTTGTTCTTAGCATATACATGTCCTAATATTGGATATGGGATATTTAACTAAAGGAGAAATTAGCATATAATGCTGGCTTGGTCAAATGGCATATGGTTTTTTTTTTCAAGTTTTATTTGTTAATATTTACTTATGTTCTCGCTACTTACGAGACTCTTATAAAATGAGTATGTGAGAATATATACTTACACGGGATTCAAAACTTCATTAATAGCATTCAAAAGGTAATGCTTGTTAATATTTTGATAGGAGACGATGGTTGCTATCCCAGCGTCTTGTAAGGCTGCCGCATTACCATATTGGTCGCCAAATAATGGTATAGCTACCACTGGAACTCCAGCGTCAACAGCTTCAATTGTACTTAGGATCCCAGCGTGAGATATAAATGCCTTCACGTTTTCGTGTTCTGAAAATTATAGTACATATTTTTATTATTTAAATCAAATAATATTTTTACATAACTTTTATATAAGTATATAAATGTTTTGCTCTTTTCATTTGATATAATTTAATAATAATAAATTTTTTCAGAGGTTATATGGCAGTTATTTTCTTCTTCTTCTTCTTAATGAATGGCCTCTGTTAGTGATTAACCACAACTTCGCCAATGTAAAAGTAAAATAAGTTTAAAAAAATTGTAGATTTATGTTTTAGTCTTTCTAGTCGTCTCCGGACGTAATTCCGGAGTTAGTTATTATTATTATTAGTCAGTTATTTTCATTCACAGAAATATTAATTACCTAATTTTTTTTTGTGATTTTGTCCTATTAAGAAAGTTACAGAATCGATACCAAACCACAACACACATAAGTTGATTTTTTAATTTTGAAACCATTCAATGGTAGTCATTCTGTGTAGTTACAGTAGAAAATTAAAAAAAAGAGAAGAAAGATTAGTTTGAGATGATAAATAATTGTATAGCATTGTACAGTAACGTCATAATACATATAAGCAACGCAAACACACTCGTGTAACGGTATTTAAAGGTATGTACTTAATAAGGTGAAGAAACTTAACGGTAGAAGTATTCATTGTTGGATAAGAATTTACCGAAACATGAATTCAATTTGTTCAAAGAAGGTGTAGTAGTTTGACAAAATCTAGTATAGAATGGGTAAGTATCAAGTTTATTTAGCTGTTTATATTCGATAGATCATATTATACAGGGTGGAAGGGGACCGCTCCCGAAAACAAAGACAGGTAACCCTACTAGTCCTACTTGTAATGATAGGCTAGAAAAAAAATCGATTCGTATGAAAAAAATATTTTTTTCACCACGCGAGGTCGTTGAACTCTTGAATACATGATCGTGAGTTTTGAATAGATTGCGTCTTTTCTCATCTGAATAAAGTTACGTATTTTTAATGCAATTATCGTTACATGGCACTGTCCTAATACGATGAAATGTGAAAAAAAATTAAAATTCCTTGTCCGAAGCGTTTTTTTTTCTAGCCTATCATTACAAGTAGGACTAGTAGGGTCACCTGTCTTTCTTTTCAGGAGCGGTCCACTTCCACCCTGTATGTCATATTTTGTTGTGTCGTAAATGTAGATTCTAATAGTTCATATCTACAGTAGTGTATGGTTATTGACATTTGTCTAATGCGATAGATTTCTTTAATCTCAAATAGCTGGAGCGGTTGTAACGAGATTGATTATGCAAAAAGCTGGATGTTATGTTTTTGAACATGTTGAGACGTATATGTTGAACAGTAGCCTGTAATAATAAGTAGATTTTATTCAAAATGTTTGTGTAAATCTTTATAATACATTAAGCTAGAACTCCGCTCTCCATAGTGCACTTTCCTGGTTATTCAGTTTTGATTTTTAGAAATGTATAGTTGATAAAATATTTTTCTCCCGGTTGGTCTATCTATTATTATCGATTAAGATTTTTCTTACCGATTCATTCCGTGTGGTGATGGATTAAGAATACAATTCACCCCCCTATCTTACACGTGGGTGATCGTAAGAGACGACCAAGGGATATAAAACGCATATACATTTATGCAAGAGAAGGAAAACTCGAAACAAAACCCTATACCAATTGACTTATTGCGTCCTATAGTAAGTCAATTTCTCTCCCATTATGGAAGAGGCTCGAGTCCAACAGTGAGATATAATATGAGCTGAGATGATGATGAAGTTTTTTTTCTACTGTAATATATTTGATGTGTAACTTAAAAAATCCAAAAATATATAAAAAAGTATGTATATGTACTGCTTGGTAATGGCTAATATGATCTTATCAGTGTAACATAAAATTACTAAAATACTTTATATAATAGTTTAATTTATGCAAGATATATAGATAGTGTAAAAAAATGTTTCGCCACTATTTGCATATACACGCATTAATTATTTTATAGTTATGTAATTATCTTTATATTAGCATTATATATCTATAAAGAAATAACTGTGGCATCCAGGCTTTATTATGCAGTAAAAAAAATACTGGACATAGTTAATATAATTAAAATGTAAATGGAGAAAATGCGTTTAAATATTCATTAAAAATGATATCATTAGCGGAATGTAAAATAAGGCTGAAAATAGGTTAAAATCTTGTCGCAATACAGGCTGGTTTATATTTAATTTAGTTTTTAACATGATTTTTCTTTTTTTTTTGGTTCTGTTCGTCCGTTTGGACAGGCAAAGGGAACAAAGCCCATACAGCCATGTCTTATTTAATTTTCTTCATGTATTATTTATCACTATCTTCTTCAAATTGCATAGCTTTAATAGTCACTGTCCATCAGTAAGTCAAGTCGTTACCATTAATTTGGCGCTGATAACCACATTAATGGTTTCCTTGGGAATGTTGTGAAAACACCAAAATACACGTAAACCACTATTATACCATATTCACTACACTTCAGCACTTTAACTATTAAATATTAGCAAAATTATTCAATATAACACTACAAAACACTAAAGAAATGAATATAATACAAGAGCGTGACATGACATTTCCATATTCCCGCCAAAAGACTTTAAAACCTGAATAGGAAAGGCAATTGAACGTCACTACTTATTACATTGCTTTCTATTTTGTTTAAAGTTGCACAATACTAAACAAAAATAGCTCTTAAGTTATTTCATCATTATAATATTAATTGCTTTGCCATAATTTTGGATCAGTTTTGGAAATTAAGGACTTTATCTTCATCTGGATGCAACTGATATTGTCAGGGTACCTGCAATATGCAGAAACGGATAAACCGATAAAGACTTTTCCAGAATTTATTGTAGTATCGAACGCTATATGCAGACAAATTCTTTTCTTAAAAGATCAGGATAGTGCAGAAAACGGCGCACTACGAGCAGAGATGATCGTTTTGTTCAGCTTCACGTCCGCAGAAAACGTGGTATAATAGTTTTTCAAGCTATAAATTAGCTTGAGTAAGTTAGAGGGAGAGCAGAAAGTGGGCGTATATTACGAATAAGATTTCAAGAAATTTATTTAGTTCATTCACACGAACCAAAGCTGCAAAACTTGAGGTACATCAACGCAGAAACAGATTAGCTTTCGCCCGGGTCTATCAACTTTGGAAAGGTGACCAAAGAAAAAAAAGTTTAGCAATGAAAGCCGAATCTTTTTAAATCATAACATAAAGAATATACAGATATACAGGAGAAATATATAATCAAGCCAATTTCGAAACTACTGTAGTTAGTTATATAGTATGGGATCCATAATGATATGGGGTAGAGGGATATGTTTGGGATCTTGTACTTTGTGTTGCTCGATAAATTTCTTTTAATTTTTTAAAAAGTCTAATTTGTGCATTTTTCACAATAAAACGTTTTACTAGCGATATGTTTATTACAAGTGGTCACTTTTTAAACTCAAAATGTGTATTTTCAAATTAATAAATTATCGTTATTCCATTTTAAAATATAAAAATATTTTGAGTTGGCTTTTTATATTACGTTAATTATGTTCCGGTGTGTTTAGGTTCTTTACTATTTCAGTCGTTTCTCATACTAGCGTCCTCATCGATAGTAGGGAAATTGACTAATACCACTTTGGTCAGACATGCAGTGATATACGTGTGCATTAATTGGACTGGAGTGATCTTATCCTGTATTCTTATTCCATACCCCATTGACTATAGAAGTACAGATCACTATTTTTATATATATTCATTAATTATTTAATAGCTTCTGTTGATATTCTCAATAAGGAAATTTAAGCAGATATTATTTCACGAGATATATTACACGCATTAAGTGTGAAATACTTACTTAAGATATCGTGTTGTGGCAGCCATCCCATAGTCATAACATTCGTCGTCTGCAGATTGGCACCGTCCCATTTCCACAGGACTCTTTGAGGCAATTTGGCGAAGGTTGATAGCAGCTCGTTTAATTTATCACTTGGGAGTGTTGAGTCCTTCACTGAAGAACCCAAGTTAACATATATCACGCCGTGTTCCGCTTCGTTAATAAATCTCTCTATTTCCTGTAATGTACCAAATGAAATTGCTATTAGATTATATCACTAGATGTTAGTCTACTTTGAATTATTGTTGTTTAGTAAGTTTTATTAAGAATATAATATGTGGTATTTGCTGTATGGCTACGAATAATACCAATCCTTATTTTGTTTGTTGGTGTCGTAAAAAGTTTTATATCGTCTTAGGCCAACTCTATCTGATGTTGTCTGATCAATAGTTAGCTTTCAAAGGAGGGTTGACGTCAGGCAGGCGGTCCGTCATAA
The DNA here is from genome assembly GCA_905163515.2 of Lymantria monacha. NCBI lineage: Eukaryota > Metazoa > Arthropoda > Insecta > Lepidoptera > Erebidae > Lymantria > Lymantria monacha. The sequence continues at coordinate 15,726,684 of LR991094.1, read as the reverse complement.
AACTATTGCCAAGAACTTTTGCAATATATACAATGGAGGAGGAATACATATTACGTCGATTCCAAGTAATTGGGATAAGAGGACGAAGATAATAAAATTCTATTAATAATTCATATGTTATCATAGCTTCCTTTTCCGTATATATCATATGAGATAATTAGGGCATTTGGGCTGACAACATTTTTCTGAATATCAAGAAAATGATAATTTTCTGTGTCCTATGATATGTTTCATTCTTATGCAGGAGACTCATCAACGTCCTACTCTTATCCCAAATGCTAGAATCGACAAAATATGTCCACACATATTGCGATTAGTTTTGGCAGTAGGTTTACTACTAGCCGCCTGCATGACTTCAACACTCCTTCCGAAACTAATTGTTGACCAGACGGCATCAGAAGGAGTTTGCCAAGATTTATGCAAAGCTCTTAGTCGCCTTTTACGATATCCTTGAGCAGTGTAAAGGTTGGTATTCGTAGGTGCCATCATGCAAAAAATTCTCATGCAGGACACTGTGATCCAGAACAGAGATAGGATTTTACAAATATATTATTGTGTTCGCTGTACAAGTGATACTCAGACTCAAACGAACTGTTTGTGGAATGCACGAATTGGGAATCAAACATGAAATCTATTAGTGGTAGAACTACGCTGTTAACAGTTCTTTATCTGCAGCCACGGGACGGTCAGTCTGGGGACTACCCCGAGAGCCAGAAGATCGACATCCGAGTATGTATCCTGGGTTTGAATTCTGGTCCATTCTAGAAAAAGAACGTTGTATTTTGCTATGGATTATTTAGATTTTTAGATAATATGCATACATCTTACAGAAAAATGCTCACTTAAAACATTTAATGTCTTTGTTTTCAGCTTAACAATCATAAAATAATAATATATCTGCATAAATATGTTTGTTGCTAAAATTTTGATAAAAAAAATCTAAAATAATATTTTTTTATCCAAAAACACCATAAAAAGATGTTAATTTTTCAGTAGTAGTTACCATATTTGTAATATAGGTGTGTGCGTAAACAAACTTCAACATAATAGTATATATTACGTAATTCCAAACAATAAAACCATCTATTTATTTCCTAGTTCTATTTATAGAGATGGATCAATAAAATACTCACAGTAGGAATGATTTTGGGCGATCGTACATGAATGCCACCGATGTCAATCACGTTGTCAGGTCTGGCAAAACCACCGTATAGTGACTGATGTGTGTTTACAAACGCGAGGCTAGCGTTCGATGCAATACTTTCTAACGCCGGTAAATCATCACCCAAATATTTATATAAATAAACGTGATCAGTTATTTGTGAACCTACATAATAAACCCAGTTGCCAATATGATATAATATATAGCTCTTTAACCTCTCATAATACCAAGGTTCCTTTCCATAAGGCAGACCTGACTGAATTACATAGGCAGAATTGAAATTAATACCTAGCCTATTATATTGCCACGGTTGTAAAGGTTGCGGATTGAAGGTAATGTAAGGTGCACTTAAATTTGCGGCCAATGCTAATCCACAATCACTGTTATATGATTCTACTAATATTACGTCGTATTGAGGTCGTGTTTTTATCATATTCAGCACTTGATGATTGTTCATTAGAGTCTTACAATCGTCGTTGCCGGTTTTAGTTGCCACTAACGTTTCAAACGGCACTCTCGACACATCATTCACTATCACAGATTCGAAAGATAAACGTTGAGACTCTTTATAATTACTGAGCAGTATTTCTTCATACGTATTTGGCGCATTTGTCATTGGGAAATTGGTTAACAAAGTCACATCATGGTTGCGATTCGCTAACTCACGAAAAAGTCCACTATACGTTAAGTAATTATTTTTATCATAGGATGGAAATATACCGAGTATTTTGTAACAGTCCGTAGCAAATATAGTCGCGATGAAGTAAAATATAAAAATTGTTTGTTTTGACATTTTCGATACGAACGCGTTCGTGTTACTGCACAGTTTGTTGGTTACTAGGGCGTAATGAATACGGCTTACATAGCTATCTAATAATAGGTAGATGTTATGAGGTAACCGGTCCGCTGACGCCACTTTGGTGTCGTAAGAAACAGAAATATTTTGGTGACTAAACAGTAAACGTTGATCGTGCCCTCGATTTATGTTTTATTTACGAGCAGCAACATGCTGCACCGGCGTCTCGTTGTTTACTGTTTCATTTCTCCTATCTCAACATTAATATGCTTTTGAACGAAGTCCTTTGCATGACACTGTCGATAAATACATTATCATACAATTAACTGTGTTACCAAGTAAACAATAAATACAGAAATATAACAAAGGTATTATATTTAGACGCTATCTATTATTGACGTAATATATGAATTTGTAATCTAGTCATCATGCATTTATTTTTAAAGGCGTAGGCAGAGCTATGAAACACGAATGTATTTTTTTAATTCTTGTAATAACGGGCGTATTTATCAGACATGACATTCATCGGATTCAGTCTTAGGTTTCCTCTGTTGATTTAGAAACCAACAACACAAAGTCCTACTAGGCCAATAATAAGTTTTATCTCGAAAAATATCAATACCTCAAATTAAATTTAAAGTGTTTGTTTATTTTAGCTTCTCTAGACTGGAAACTATTACAGGTCGGTGAACTGCAACCTTAACTTGCATCATAAAACAAAGCTAGAGTCTATTGTCCACATCTACTTAATAAACAGACACAAAATAATACGAGCGACGCATATAACATACCGTCCGGACTTCGGTTTTAGAGTGGGGGAAAGTCATTGTCCGGTGTTACGGACTAGCTGTTTTGGCGGCTCTATCATTATGGCATTGAATTTATATATAAATTCCAATCTATCTAACTTCAAGAATGGACGTTTCTAGTATTGTATAGAAGGGGATTAAAATCCGTTTATGCAAATCTCTCTATTCTATCGTTTATTCTTCAATTTATTGCAGGTTTCTGTTCAATAAAAATCGTGGTCCTAAACTGCCTGTACTTTACATCAATTTGAAGTATAATCCATGCAAAACCTTTATCTAAGCCATCTATACCATTATCCACTATTTAAACTTCAGTTTAGAGAGCTTCAATAATGTAGTCTAGATTTACAACCATGAGAGTGTGGTCGAATATGTCATATAGAAATTTTTTTTTTTTTGGTGGACTATGGATGCGTCTCGCCCCGCCAAATCGGTTCGGGGTGACGGAAAGGCGGCGCGTGACCCCATAGACCCACCGTAAAACTCCTCTCTCTTCGCCGTGCGAGCGGACTACCGGTACCCGATTTTTGACTTCGGTGGCCCGCCCGGCGGTTTACCCTCGCGGGTTCCTCTCGTTGACGCCCCGAAAATTGTCGAGGCGTCGCCCTCACGCGGTGGCCTCACGTCGGGTGACCGGACAATTCCCCGGTCCAATCACCCGAGGCCTCGGTTAGGCCGGCATCAGGCGCAGATATTCGCGCCTGCGTCGCCCCGGCCGCTGACGGCGGCCCGGGTCGCGGGAATCCTCCCGGACTCGTTCCGCCGCCTCCTTCCGCGAGATGACAGCCTCGCAGAAGGCGGCGACCACGTCCCAGTTCCTGACGCTGTCAACCATCGCCCTCGCGACAGCCGGCAGCGTCAGGTCGGCACCGATGACAGCGACAAGGTCACGGCGCTGCCCGTCCCAGCTCGAACATACCTCGAGCGTATGTTGCACCGTGTCCTCGTCACTGCTGCAATGGTGGCAGGCCGGAGTCCACTCCCTATACGCGACCGTGTGCAGGTACAAGCCGAAGCATCCGTGCCCCGACAACACCTGCACCAGTCGAAAGGAGAGGACTCCGTTCCGCCGCTCCATCCACTCCATCAGTACGGGCCGGAGGGCCTCAACGGTAATGACAACGTGTCTAGGCCTCTCCAGCCGCGTAGCCGAACGGGCGATGACGTCTCGGCGGGTGTCCTCGCGCCAGGTGGCTATCTCGCTCAACGATGGGGAGCCACCTTCGTCGCGCACTGAGGTAACCCGCCGGTAGAGGTCGGGGAGCATCTCCGCCTCTAGGTCCTACGGGGGTGTCCCGGCCAGTAGGCATGCCACCTCGGTCGATACCGTGTGGTACCCGCGAATGGCTCTGACCGCCATGGCTCTCTGTGGTCTCCACAGAACAGACCTGAGCTGGGCGTTCAGAACCCTCGCCCACACGGGTGCGCCGTACATGGCCATCGAACAGATCACCCCCGCATACAGCCGTCAGCCCTCGAAGCTGGGTCCGCCCACATTCGGCATGAGCCGTGAAAGGGCGGACGCTGCGCCGGCCAGCCGGGGAGCAATTCGGCGAAAATGCTCCCGGAACCACCATCGCCCGTTCAGTACCAGACCCAAGTACTTCATATGGGCCTGGATATGGGCCTGATCTGGATGGAGTTGACGACTAACGAGGCGCCGATTGGCAGCCTTACGCGTGGGCCATGGAATAATAGAGCCTCCGTCTTATTTAGGGCCACCCTGAGCCCCAGCGTCTCGATTCGCCTGACCATCTCCTCAGTGCCGAGAGTGGCCAGGCTCGCCGCCGGGGTACGACGCCAGAAACCTCCGCGTGGTGTACCCTGGGTGCGGGCGACAGTCCCCCAGATCCCTCTGTCGAATTGTCGCCCGTAGCTAATCTCTGGCGCGAGGGGGGGTTCCCCAGTGATAGGTTGAGCCCCAATTCGCTCCTGACCCTCTATTTGTAGAGGGTACAGGAGGCGAAATTTCGGACGGGCCCGGTCGCTCATTAATTTGAGGGCTGGGCAGGCTTATGCCACCGCCGACATATCGTAAGCCTGATATCTTGCTTCAAGACAAGTTGTCGTGAGGCGTAGTATCAGGAACGAGGGTCTTGGCTTAACCGCCCGGACCGCGAGGAAGACAACCTCTATAAAGAGTTCGAATTAACATTCGAACTCGGAAATCACCCAGAATCTTAAGTTCTGGCGTGCGGCGAGAAGATGCATGGCAGATGGGTTGTTCTGTCGTTAGCACGCTCCAGCCAGGGTACCGGCTGACCCCCTGGTTGGTAAATGTAGGCTTGCCCGGGTACAGGGATCTCTGCCCGGGTCGACGATTTATTTCTCCCAAACTCGTGGGAACCATATGGATCTACCTATTTTTTCTACACCAGACGGGAATCCAGCGGATTCCCACATCACGGCCTTGTCAAGCCAACGTAAAACTGACAACGACGCCTCGTCCACAGGACTGGAGGCGTCTGCCGAGGGCCCGGCACCGACCAAGGAGCCCCCCCCCCTCTTGAAGACGAAGAAGCGTCGACAGGCGCGCTTCACATGGGGGAAAGCTGCGAAAGCGAACGCTCGCGAGAAGAAGCGGAATGCCGAAACCCGCGAGCGTTACGCGCGTGAGCTTGACAAGGACGGCGGCAGATCCACTGCAGAGCCGTCAACGGACGAGGGCGACAATTCTGTCGCAGGGCCGGCCAGAGACGAGGGCAGTGGATCTGCCGATGTGATGGACGAGGGCGGTAGTTCCGCAGAGCCGTCCAAGGAGGTAAGCGGGTCGGCTGAGGAAGACGCCGCCGCCAGGTCGTCGCCGCGCCCTGCGGCGGCGGCCTTGACCGCGGCCCTGACGGTAAGGGAGGAGGCCCTCCCCTCGAAGGTGCGGAAGCGCCCCCTAAATAAGGAGGGCAGCTCGGGCGCCGATTCCGAGGGGAGCGTGACGATCATGCCTCCCCCCAAAGTGCCGGCCTCTCGCAGAGGGCGAGGGGCCGCGGCATCGGGTCGGGCGACCCACTCCCCGGCCGGCGGAGTGCGCGGGGGCGCGGAGACCGGCAGGCAGGCTGAGAACAAGGCGGCCGCCGCGAGGGTGCTGGGGGTTTTGTCCGGCATCCCTCCCACTGAAGTGGCGGCCGCTGGTGCCCGCGCGAGCGCCCCAGCCACAAATATGGAGGCCCTGCAGGCCGAAAACGCCCGCCTTGGTGGCGAGGTGTCAGGCCTGCGGGCCCAGAACCGCCGGCTGGAGTCGGAGCTGGCCGCGGTGCGGAGGGCCAACCGCGCCCTCGCCAAGGATGTGGCTGAGCTGCGGGCCCAAATGGCGCGGCTCGTGCCGCCTGCGCCACCTGCGCCGCCGGCCAGTGCCCGCCGCGAAGGAACCGCCGTCGTCGTCGCTCCGAAGCCGCCCCGAGGCGGTGGCCGTCCAGTGGCTGCCCCCGCATCGAAGACGGCTCCAACAGCGGAGCGCGCGCCGCCGACCAGCGCCAGCCCACCCAATGCCGTGGAGCAGGCCCCAACAGCGGCCCAGCCGATAGCTCCGACCCCACTGCCTGCGGTGGGGGGCGTGCCAGACGAGGCCTTGCGCGCCATAATAGACGCCGTAGGCAACATGGTCAATGCGCGCTTGGCCGTTCTGGAGGCAAGGCTGCCTCCAGAACCACGTGTTCGGCCGCCTCTCGCCACGGACAAGCGGCCATATGCGGCACCAGCCCCAGCCCCGCTACCCTGTCAGGGTGGCCGTGTAGGCTACGCCGCGGCCGCGGCTGGGCAAAAGAAGAAGGGGCCCGCTCCGAAAAGGAAGACGGCACCGGCTCCTGCCGGACCGCAGTCGTCGCCCGCACCGACACCGCCGGCGACGACTAGCGCACCCGCGACCGCGCCTTCCGCGCCTGGCACGCCCGCTGTGCTCGAACAGGGTTGGCAAGTTGCCGAGCGCGGCAGAAAGAGTCGCGGGCAGAGAAGGAGAGCGGCGACAAAGCGCGCCGCTGAGGTCGCCGCTCCTCAGGCAGGAGCCGGAGGAGGCGGCACAAAAAAGAAGAGGCCGCGCAAGGGGCTCCGGCCGCCGAAGACAGCCGCAGTGGTGATCACTGTGCTGCCTGAGGCGGCAGAAAGGGGCCTCAGCTATGAGGCCGTTCTGCGGAAAGCCCGGCGGGAGCTCGACGTCTCCGACATAGGAGGCGTTGAAGCCAGGACCCGCAAGGCCCGGACAGGGGCTCGGATTTTAGAGTTCCCTGGGGCCGAGGGCACCAGGACGGCCGATAGCGTGGCGTCGAAGTTGAGAGGTCTGTTCGCCGAGGAGGGTGGCGTTAGAATCGCCAGACCCGTCAAGTGCGCCGAAATGCGCATTTCGGGTCTGGACGACTCCGTGACGGTGGAAGACATCCGGGAGGCCATTGCCTCGAAAACCGGGTGTCCCCTGGACACCGTCCGGGTTGGCGTCATCCGGCCCGGTCCGGGCGGCGTAGGTGCCGCCTGGGTGCAGTGCCCAGTGGAGTCGGTCAGGCAACTGGCCGACTCAGGCAGGCTCCTCGTGGGCTGGAGCTCAGCGCGAGTCACCGTGCTGGAGCACCGGCCTGCGAGGTGTTTCAAGTGCATGGCGGTCGGGCATACCCGGCCAACATGCACTAATTGCTTTGACTGCGGCGGACTCTGTTTCCGCTGCGGTCAGACTGGGCACATGGCGGCATCTTGCGCCGCCCCGCCCCACTGCCCCGCGTGTGCGGCGGGCAATAAGCCTGCCAAGCACCGCATGGGCTCTGGGGCGTGTAGACCTCCAGCTTCGGCTCCAAAGGGGCGGAGCGGCCTTTCGACCACGGCCACTCCCGCTCCTAGCGCGGCCCGATCGCCCGCCACAAGCCAGGAGGTGATAATGGACACGGCCCATTAATGGCTGCCCAGTCCACTCACCTCCTGCAGGCCAACACCAACCACTCCGCCGGTGCGCAGGATCTCCTCCTGCAATCCATGGCGGAGTGGTCGATCGGTGCAGCCGTAGTCGCGGAACCGTACTGTGTGCCTGATCGCCCCAATTGGGTGGTCAGCCGGAACGGAACCGCGGCAATCGTCGTCTCCACGCGGCGGCACTTCCCGTCCTTATCCCTCTTGGATAGGGGCGAGGAATTTGTCGCTGCGGAATGGGGAGGGGTCACACTCTACAGCGTTTACCTCTCCCCTAACAGGAGAATGGACGATTTCGGGGCCTCCCTCACCACCTTGGAGGCTTCGATACGGCGACTGGCACCGGGCCTCGTCCTGGTCCTGGGGGACTTCAACGCCAAATCCACGGCGTGGGGGTCCCCGACGACGGACGATCGCGGGCGGGCGATCGTGGAGTGGGCGGCGTCACTGGGCCTCTGTGTCCTAAACAGAGGCTCAGTGAACACGTGTGTGCGACAGCAGGGTGGGTCGATAGTGGACTTGTCGTTCGCTAGCCCCGCTGTCGCACCACGAGTGAGGAACTGGCGTGTCCTGGAGGAGGCGGAGACCCTGTCGGATCACCGTTACATCCGGATGGAGGTCTCCCCTCTCCGGGACCCCAGCAGGGGTCACAGGGCGGACCGAGCTCCCACATTTCCGCGGTGGGCTGTGGGGCGTCTGGATAGGGACCTACTGGCGGAGGCGGCCATCGTGAATACGTGGCTGTCCTCACCACCCCCAGCGGACGGAGTGGACGTTGAGGCTGTCCGCATCCGCAGTGCGTTAACGCAGGTCTGCGATGCGGCCATGCCCAGGGTGCGGCGTCTACCTCCGAGGCAGGGGGTCTACTGGTGGTCCCCAAGACTGGCGGACCTTCGTGCGGCGTGCATTAGTGCCCGAAGGTCCTACACCCGCAGTCGGCGGCGTCGCCGCGATGTTGAGCGGGAGGGCCAGCTGTACGAGGCGTACCGCAGTGCGCGTACCGCCTTTCGGCTGGCCATCCGGTCCGCCAAGGACGCAAGTTGGCAGGAGATGCTGGACGGTCTCGACCGTGACCCCTGGGGTCGCCCCTATCGGGCGTCGCTGAACAAGCTTCGCGCGCAGGGCCCCCCCCTCACCGAGACCCTCCAGCCCGACCTCCTTCGTAGAGTGGTCGAGGAGCTGTTCCCGCGGCAGTCGGAGCACACGCCCCCGGTCATGGCTTCGCCAGATCACGACCGGGAGGCCGTCGAGAGTGTTCCGCCCGTGACGGAGTCGGAAGTAGGGGCAGCCGTGGCGAAGATTCGTTCCGCCACCACGGCCCCCGGCCCGGACGGAGTCCCAGTCCGGGTGTTGACGTTGCTCCTCGAGCATCTTGAACCTCGCCTCAGGCGACTGTTCAACGCCTGTCTGACGTCTGGACAGTTCCCTGAGTGCTGGAAGGAAGGGAGGTTGGTTCTCCTGCCAAAGCCGGGACGGCCCCCGGATTCGCCGTCGGCCTACAGGCCCATTGTGCTTCTGGACGATGTCGGTAAGCTGCTGGAGCGTGTCCTCGCTGCCCGCATCGTCCAGCACCTGGAGGAGGTGGGGCCCGATCTGTCGGACGCTCAATTTGGGTTTCGGAGGGGGCGTTCGACCATCGGGGCCCTACTACGCCTGAGGCAGACGGCCGCGGAGGCTGTCGCCGGCAAAGGAGTGCTGTTGGCGGTGTCGTTGGACATCGCCAACGCCTTCAATAGTCTGCCATTCAGCTGCATCAGGGAGGCGCTCCGGTTCCATGGAGTGCCCCTGTACCTCAGGCGGCTGGTGGCAGACTATTTGGAGGGGCGCAGTGTCCTCTACGCGAGCCCCGCAGGGGACATTGTGCGGACGCCCATGTCGTGCGGTGTTCCGCAGGGGTCGGTTCTGGGGCCGACTCTGTGGGACATCGGTTACGACTGGGCGTTGAGAGGGAGTCTCCCCCCCGGGCTGAGCGTTATTTGCTATGCTGACGACACGCTCGTCACAGCCCGGGGCAGGACACTCGAAGAGGCGGCGAGCCTGGCCACTCTCGGCACCGAGGAGATGGTCAGGCGAATTGAGGCGCTGGGGCTCAGGGTAGCCCTAAACAAGACGGAGGCCCTACTATTCCATGGGCCCCGTGTGAGGCTGCCCATCGGCGCCTCGTTAGTCGTCAACTCCATCCACATCAGTATCCAGGCCCATATGAGGTACTTGGGTCTGGTGCTCGACGGGCGATGGTGGTTCCGGGAGCATTTTCGTCAAATTGCTCCCCGGCTGGTCGGCGCGGCGTCCGCCCTTTCTCGGCTCATGCCGAACGTGGGCGGACCCAGTTTCGAGGGCCGACGGCTGTATGCGGGGGTGATCCGCTCAATGGCCATGTACGGCGCACCCGTGTGGGCGAGGGCTCTGAACGCCCAGCTCAGGGCGGTGCTGTGGAGGCCACAGCGAGCCATGGCGGTCAGAGCCATTCGCGGGTACCGCACGGTGTCTACCGAGGCGGCATGCCTATTGGCCGGGACACCCCCGTGGGACCTAGAGGCGGAGATGCTCTCCGACCTCTACCGGCGGGTTATCTCAATGCGCGAAGAGGGTGGCTCCCCATCGTTCAACGAGATAGCCACCTGGCGCGAGGACGCCCGCCGAGAAGTCATCGCCCGTTGGGCTACGCGGCTGGAGAGGCCTAGACACGGTGTTATTACCGTTGAGGCCTTCCGGCCCGTACTGATGGAGTGGATGGAGCGGCGGCACGGAGTCCTCTCTTTCCGGTTGGTGCAGGTCTTGTCGGGGCATGGTTGCTTCGGCAAGTACCTGCACACGGTCGTGCGAAGGGAGTGGACTCCGTCCTGCCACCATTGCAGTAGCGACGAGGACACGGCGCAACATACGCTCGAGGTATGTTCGGGCTGGGACGGGCAGCGCCGTGACCTCGTCGCTGTCATCGGTGCCGACCTGACGCTGCCGGCTGTTGCGCGAGCGATGGTCGACAGCGTCAGGAATTGGGACGCGGTCGCCGCCTTCTGCGAGGCTGTCATCTCGCAGAAGGAGGTGGCGGAACGGGCCCGGGAGGATTCCCGTGACCCGGGCCGCCGCCCGCGGCCGGGGCGGCGCAGGCGCGAGTACCTGCGCCTGATGCCGCCCTAACCGAGGCTTCGGGTGATCGGACCGGGGAATTGTCCGGTCACCCGACGTGAGGCCACCGCGTGAGAACGACGCCTCGACGGCGAAAGCTGTCGGGGCGTCGACAGGAGAGGAGCCCGAGAGGGCATACCGCCGAGCGGGCCACCGAAGACAAAGATCGGGTACCGGTGGCCCGCTCGCACGGCGAAGAAGAGGTGCTTGCAGGGTGGGTCAATGGGGTTGCGCGCCGCCTCTTCTGTCACCCCGGACCGATTTGGCGGGGTGCGACGTCCATAGCCCACCGCAAAAAAAAAAAAAAAAAAAAAAAAAAAAAAAAAAAAAAAAAAAAAAAAAAAAAAAAAAAAAAAAGGCTCGCCGCCTCTTCGAGTGTCCTGCCCCGGGCTGTGACGAGCGTATCGTCAGCATAGCATATCAAGCTCAGCCCTTAGACTCCCTCTCAACACCCAGTCGTACCCGATGTCCCACAGAGTCGGCCCCAGAACCGAACCCTGTGGAACGCCACACGACAAGGGCGTCCGCACAATGTCCCCTGCGGGACCCGCGCAGAGGACACTGCGCCCCTCCAAATAGTCCGTCACCAGCCGCCTCAGGTACAAGGGCACCCCATGAAATCGGAGCGCCTCCCTGATGCAGCTGAATGGCAGACTATTGAATGCGTTGACGATGTCCAACGACACCGCCAGCAGCACTCCTTTGCCGGCGACAACCTCCGCGGCCGTCTGCCTCAGGCGTAGCAGGGCCCCGATGGTCGACCGCCCCCTCCGAAATCCAAATTGAGCGTCCGACAGATCGGGCCCCAATGTCATATAGAAAACTTTGGCAATGGTGTAAATTCCCTCAAAGGTCTTTAAAGTTTTAAAATTTGAATTACTGAAGATTCCTCTTTGTTCAACGTCTACATTACAAAAAAGGTTATTGTCAATATTTAATATTTTCAATTGCTAATAGTTTTCTGAATGTAAGAAAATAGACGAAAACTGACTTTAGAAGACTGACTTCTAAAGTCAGTTTTCGTCTATCTTCCTACTTTCAAAACTTTTGAACATCAAGTGAATGTTAATATTTCTTTGATCTGTTATTAAAGAAATTATTTAACCAAAAAATTATTAAAGCAAGGAGACTTGCTTGCTCCGAAATAAAAATCCTAAAATTGAAATAAAATAAAACATGCCTGAAACTACAGCGATGCGAAGTATTGGCATGTGTCGTCATTTGTCACCGCGACTAGACACCGTCATAGGGCTTCATTTAGGGCTACTCATCTAATGAAATATAATTATGGATGTCCACATTTCCATGTGGTAATGGAGTAAGAATACAATTCACCACCCCTATCTTACCCGTGCGTGATCGTAAGGACGACTAGGGGATATAAAACGCATATAACATCTATGAGAAACAAAAGAAAATTAGAACAAAACCCTATAACAACAGGTCTGATCAGCGTGGTGTAGTAGGTCGATTTGTCTCCCATTATCGAGGAGGTTTGAGCCTATTAGTGGCACGTATATAGGAGCCGAGATGATGATGATATCCTTATAAGTGGATAGGAATACTGCGCTACGTAACTAGCTAACGTAATTGCGCTACCCCAAAGTTTTAACGATTGTTGTAAAAAATAGTCAGTTTTCACCCACTACACTTTTTTTTTTTTTTTGTTATTGGTGGGCTATGGATGCATCTCGCCCCGCCGAATCGGTCCGGGGTGACGGAAAGGCGGCGCGTGACTCCATAGACCCACCGTAAAACCTTCTCTCTTCGCCGTGCGAGCGGACCACCGGTACTCGATTTTAACTTCATTGGCCCGCCCGGCGGTTTACCCTCGCGGGTTCCTCTCGTCGACGCCCCGACAGATTTCCCCGTCGGGGCGTCGCCCTCACGCGGTGGCCTCACGTCGGGTGACCGGACAATTCCCCGGTCCGATCACCCGAGGCCTCGGTTAGGGTGGCATCAGGCGCAGGTATTCGCGCCTGCGCCGCCCCGGCCGCTGACGGCGGCCCGGGTCACGGGAATCCTCCCGGACTCGTTCCGCCGCCTCCTTCTGCGAGATGACAGCCTCGCAGAAGGCGGCGACCACGTCCCAGTTCCTGACGCTGTCGACCATCGCCCTCGCGACAGCCGGCAGCGTCAGGTCGGCACCGATAACAGCGACGAGGTCACGGCGATGCCGGTCAAAGCCCGGACACACCTCCAGCGTGTGTTGCGCCGTGTCCTCGTCACTGCTGCAATGGTGGCAGGCCGGAGTCCACTCCCTATACGCGACCGTGTGCAGGTACAAGCCGAAGCATCCGTGCCCCGACAACACCTGCACCAGTCGAAAGGAGAGGGCTCCGTGTCGCCGCTCCATCCACTCCATCAGTACGGGCCAGAGAACCTCGACGGTGACGACATCGTGTCTAGGCCTCTCCAGCCGCTTAGCCCAACGGGCGATGACGTCTCGGCGGGCGTCCTCGCGCCAGGTGGCTATCTCGCTCAGCGATGGGGAGCCACCTTCGTCGCGCAGTGAGGTCACCCGTCGGTAGAGGTCGGAGAGCATCTCCGCCTCTAGGTCCCACGGGGGTGTCCCGGCCAGTAGGCATGCCACCTCGGTCGATACCGTGCGGTACCCGTGAATGGCTCTGACCGCCATGACTCTCTGGGGTCTCCACAGAACAGCCCTGAGCTGGGCGTTCAGAGCCCTCGCCCACACGAGTGCGCCGTACATGGCCATCGAACGGATCACCCCCGCATACAGCCGTCGGGCCTCGAAGCTGGGTCCGCCCACGTTCGGCATGAGCCGCGAAAGAGCGGACGCCGCGCCGACCAGCCGGGGAGCAATTCGGCGAAAATGCTCCCGGAACCACCATCGCCCGTCGAGCACCAGACCCAAGTACTTCATATGGGCCTGGATGCTGATGTGGACGGAGTTGACGACTAGCGAGGCGCCGATTGGCGGCCTTACGCGTGGCCCATGGAACAATAGGGCCTCCGTCTTATTTAGGGCCACCCTGAGCCCCAGCGCCTCGATTCGCCCGACCATCTCCTCGGTGCCGAGAGTGGCCAGGCTCGCCGCCTCTTCGAGTGTCCTGCCCCGGGCTGTGACGAGCGTATCGTCAGCGTAGCATATCACGCTCAGCCCGGGGGGGAGACTCCCTCTCAACGCCCAGTCGTACCCGATGTCCCACAGAGTCGGCCCCATAACCGACCCCTGTGGAACGCCGCACGACATGGACGTCCGTACAATGTACCCTGCGGCACTCGCGCAGAGGATTGCTCTTATAAATTGTAACATTGTTTCTGTATTACTTGACCGGCATGTTTTTGCATTCACATCATATAGATCTATAAATCGTAGATAGAAATTGAATTGGTAATATCTGAGTATGCTTGTTTCAACAAGTAAACTTTTCAGTTATTATAATACGTACTAATATAGATTAAAAAAATATTGCCTAAGTTGTGAGTTTTTTTTTCTGTGTGGTGAAGGAATAAGAATATAATTCACCAACCTCTTTTCTTTCCTTTTTTTTTTTTTTTTTTTTTTGGTGGACTATGGATTAGTCTCGCCCCGCCAAATCGGTCCGGGGTGACGGAAAAGGCGGCGCGTGACCCCATAGACCCACCGTAAAACTCCTCTCTCTTCGCCGTGCGAGCGGGTCACCGGGACCCGATTTTTAACTTCGGTGGCCCGCCCGGCGGTTCACCCTCGCGGGTTCCTCTCGTCGACGCCCCGACAGATTTCGCCGTCGGGGCGTCGCCCTCACGCGGTGGCCTCACGTCGGGTGACCGGACAATTCCCCGGTCCGATCACCCGAAGCCTCGGTTAGGGCGGCATCAGGCGCAGGTATTCGCGCCTGCGCCGCCCCGGCCGCTGGCGGCGGCCCGGGGCGCGGGAATCCTCCCTTGCCCGTTCCGCCGCTTCCTTCTGCGAGATGACAGCCTCGCAGAAGGCGGCGACCGCGTCCCAGTTCCTGATGCTGTCGACCATCGCCCTCGCGACGGCCGGCAGCGTCAGGTCGGCACCGATGACAGCGACGAGGTCACGGCGCTGCCGCTCCCATCCCGGACACACCTCCAGCGTGTGTTGCGCCGTGTCCTCGTCACTCCTGCAGTGATGGCAGGCCGGAGTCCACTCCCTATACACGACCCTGTGCAGGTACAACCCGAAACACCCGTGCCCCGTCAATACCTGCACCAGCCGAAAGGTGAGGACTCCGTGCCGCCGCTCCATCCACTCTATCAATACGGGCCGGAGGGCCTCAACGGTCTCCACACCGTGCCTAGGCCTCTCCAGCCGCGTAGCCCAACGGGCGATGACGTCTCGGCGGGCATCCACGCGCCAGGTGGCTATCTCGCTCAACGATGGGGAGCCACCTTCTTCGCGCGCTGTGATAACCCGCCGGTAGAGGTCGGAGAGCATCTCCGCCTCTAGGTCCCACGGGGGTGTCCCGGCCAACAGGCACGCCGCCTCTGTCGACACCGTGCGGTACCCGCGAATGGCTCTGACCGCCATGGCTCTCTGTGGCCTCCACAGAACCGCCCTGAGCTGGGCGTTCAGAGCCCTCGCCCACACGGGTGCGCCGTACATGGCCATCGAACGGATGACCCCCGCATACAGCCGTCGGCCCTCGAAACTGGGTCCGCCCACGTTCGGCATGAGTCGAGAAAGGGCGGACGCCGCGCCGACAAGCCGGGGAGCAATCTGTCGGAAATGCTCCCGGAACCACCATCGCCCGTCGAGCACCAGACCCAAGTACCTCATATGGGCCTGGATGCTGATGTGGATGGAGTTTACCACTATCGAGGCGCCGATGGGTAGCCTCACACGGGGCCCATGGAAAAGCAGGGCCTCCGTCTTGTTTAGGGCCACCCTGAGCCCCAGCGCCTCGATCCGCCTGACCATCTCCTCGGTGCCGAGAGTGGCCAGGCTCGCCGCCTCTTCGAGTGTCCTGCCCCGGGCTGTGACGAGCGTGTCGTCAGCGTAGCACACCAAGCTCAGCCCGGGGGGGAGACTTCCTCTCAACGCCCAGTCGTACCCAATGTCCCACAGGGTCGGCCCCAGAACCGACCCCTGTGGAACGCCGCACGACATGGGCGTCCGCACAATGTCCCCTGCGGGACCCGCGCAGAGGATACTGCGGCCCTCCAAATAGTCTGCCACCAGCCGCCTGAGGTACAGGGGCACTCCATGGAACCGGAGCGCCTCCCTGATGCAGCCGAATGGCAGACTATTGAATGCGTTGGCGATGTCCAACGACACCGCCAACAGCACTCCCTTCCCGGCGACGGCCTCCGCGGCCGCCTGCCTCAGGCGTAATAGGGCCCCGATGGTCGAACGCCCCCTCCGAAACCCATACTGAGCGTCCGACAGATCGGGCCCCACCTCCTCCAGGTGTCGGACGATGCGGGCAGCGAGCACACGCTCCAGCAGCTTACCCACATCGTCGAGGAGCACGATGGGCCTGTAGGCCGACGGCAAATCCGGGGACCGTCCCGGCTTTGGCAGGAGAACCAACCTCCCTTCCTTCCAGCACTCAGGGAACCGTCCAGACGTCAGACAGGCGTTGAACAGCTGCCTGAGGCGAGGCTCGAAGTGCTCGAGGAGCGACGTCAGCACCCGGACTGGAATTCCGTCCGGGCCGGGGGCCGTGGTGGCGGAACGAATCTTCGCCACGGCCGCCCCCACTTCCGACTCCGTCACGGGCGGAACACTCTCGTCGTCGTCGGCCTCCCGGTCCTGATCTGGCGGAGCCATGACCGGGGGCGTGTGTTCCGACTGCCGTGGAAACAGCTCCTCGACCACCCTACGAAGGAAGTCGGGCTGGAGGGTCTCGGTGAGGGGGGGGGCCCGCGCGCGAAGCTTGTTCAGCGCCGCGCGATATGGGCGACCCCAGGGGTCACGGTCGAGACCGTCCAGCATCTCCTGCCAACTCGCGCCCTTGGCGGCTCGGATGGCCAGCCGAAAGGCAGTCCGCGCACTGCGGTACGCCTCGTACAGCTGGCCCTCCCGCTCGACGTCGCGGTGACGCCGCCGGCTGCGGGTGTAGGACCTTCGGGCACTGATACACGCCGCACGAAGGTCCGCCAGTCTTGGGGACCACCAGTAGACCCCCTGCCTCGGAGGCGGACGCCGCCGCACTCTGGGCATGGCCGCATCGCAGATCTGCGTTAACGCACTGCGAATGCGGACAGCCTCAGCGTCCACTCCGTCCGCTGGGGGTGGTGAGGACAGCCACGTACTGACAATGGCCGCCTCCGCCAGTAGATCCCTGTCAAGACGACCCACAGCCCACCGCGGAAACGCGGGAGCTCCGTCCGCCCTGTGACCCCTACCGGGTTCCCGGGGGGAGACCTCCATCCGGATGTACCGGTGGTCCGACAGGGTCTCCGCCTCCTCCAGGACACTCCAGTTCCTCACCCGTGGCGCGACAGCGGGGCTAGCGAACGACAAGTCCACTATCGACCCGCCCTGCCGCCGCACACACGTGTTCACCGAGCCTCTGTTCAGAACACAGAGGCCCAGTGAAGCCGCCCACTCGTTGACCGCCCGCCCGCGGTCGTCCGTCGTAGGGGACCCCCACGCCGTGGATTTGGCGTTGAAGTCCCCCAGAACCAGGACGAGGCCCGGTGCCAGTCGCCGTATCGAGGCCTCCAAGGTGGTGAGTGAGGCCCCGAAATCGTCCATCCTCCTAGTGGGGGAGAGGTATACGCTGTAGAGCGTGACCCCTCCCCACTCCGCCGCGACAAATTCCTCGCCCCTATCCAAAAGGGACAAGGACGGGAAGTGCCGCTGCGTTGAGACGACGATTGCCGCAGTACCGTTTCGACTGACCACCCAATTGGGGCGATCAGGCACGGCGTACGGTTCCGCGACTACGGCTGCACCAATCGACCACTCCGCCATGGATTGCAGGAGGAGATCCTGCGCTCCGGCGGAGTGGTTGGTGTTGGCCTGCAGGAGGAGGTGCATGGATGGTGTACCCATTATCGGGTTGTGTCCATGACCTCCTCGCCAGCGGGCGATCGGACCGCGCTAGGAGCGGGAGCGGCCGTGGTCGTAGGGCCGCCCCGCGCCTTTGTGGCCGAAGCTGGAGGTTTGCACGCCCCAGAGCCCATGCGGTGCTTGGCGGGCTTATTGCCCGCCGCACACGCGGGGCAGTGGGGCGGGGCGGCGCAAGATGCCGCCACGTGCCCGGTCTGACCGCAGCGGAAACACAATCCGCCGCAGTCGAAGCAATTAGTGCACGTCGGTCGAGTGTGTCCGACCGCCATGCACTTGTAGCACCTCGCGGGCCGGTGCTCAAGCACGGTTACCCGCGCCGAGCTCCAGCCCACGAGGAGCCTGCCTGAGCCGGCCAGTTGCCTGACCGACTCCACCGGGCACTGCGCCCAGGCAGCACCTACGCCACCCGGACCGGGACGAATGGCACCGACCCGGACGGTGTCTATGGGACACCCGGTTTTCGAGGCAATAGCCTCCCGGATGTCTTCCACCGTCACCGAATCGTCCAAACCCGAAATGCGCATTTCGGCGCACTTGACGGGCCTGGCGATCTTGATGCCACCCTCCACGGCGAATAAACCTCGCAGCTTCTCGGCCACGCTGTCGGCCGTCTTGGCGCCCTCGGCCCCTGGGAACTCGAGAATTCGAGCCCCCGTCCGGGCTTTGCGGGTCCTGGCTTCGACGCCTCCAATATCGGAGACGTCTAGCTCCCGCCGGGCCTTCCTCAAGACGGCCTCGTAGCTGAGGCCCTTCTCGGCCGCCTCGGGCAGCACAGTGATCACCACTGCGGCCGTCTTCGGCGACTTGAGCCCCTTGCGCGGTCTCTTCTTCCGTCCGGCTCCTGCCTGTGGAGCGGGGACCTCAGCGGCGCGCTTGGCCTCCGCTCTCCTTCTTTGGCCGCGACTCCTTCTGTCGCGCTCGGCCACCTGCCAACCCTGTTCGGGTACGGCAGTCGTGCCAGACGCGGAAGGTCTCGTCGCAGCCTCGCTGGTCGTCGCCGGCGGTGTTATTGCGGGCGACTTCAGCGGTCCGGCAGGAGCCGGAGCCGTCTTCCTCCTCAGGGCGGGTCCCTTCGGAGCTGGGCCGGGGCCTTTGGGCTTAGGCCCGGCCGCGGCCGCGGCGTAGCTCCCCACGCGGCCACCCTGACAAGGCAGCGGGGCGGGGGCTGGTGCCACATGCGGCCGCTTGTCCGCGGCGAGAGGTGGTCGGACACGTGGTTCTGGAGGCAACCTCGCCTCCAGAACGGCGAAGCGCGCATCGACGAGCTTGCCCACTGCGCCGATGATTTTGGCGAGGGCCTCGTCCGATATGCCTCCCACCTCAAACGGGGTCGGCTGAGCCTCCTCAGGGGCCCGTTCTACGGCGCCTGGCGGCTTTGGCGCCGCAGGGGCGCTAGCCGGCGGCAAGCGGTCCGCGGGGAGAGGCGTCAACCTCACCACCGGGACAGGGAGTCTCGCCGCGGCGACTGCGCCAGCGTCAGCCGGCGGCGCGCGCTTCGCGGCGGCAGGCGTCTTCCTCGCCGCGGGGACGGGTGTGACGGTGACGCCATCACCCAACGTCGTCGGCGCCGCAGCGCGAGGCGGCTTTGGCGCCGCAGCGGCCGCTGAGTAGCCGGTCTTGGCTGGTGGCGCGGCTGGCGCAGGCGACACGAACAGCGCCACCTGCGCCTTGAGGTCGGCCACGTCGATCAGCAACTGGCGGTTTGCCCGACGCATCTCCGCCAGCATGTCGCCCAGGTTCCTGTTTCGGGTCCGCAGGCCTGACATCTCGCCTCTAAGGCGGACATTTTCAGCCTGCAGATCCGTGGCGTCACCGGCGCGGACAGCGACCGCCGCCGCCCTTTCTACAGCCGAGGTCCCTCGCCCTCTTCGGGAGGCCATGATCTTAGGTGGAGGCATGTTGGCCACGCTCCCCTCGGTTTCGGCGCTCGAGCTGCCTCCCTTACTCAGGGGGCGCTTTCGCACCTGCGAGGGGAGGGCCTCCTCCTTCTTAGTCGCGGTCGCCGGCGGCGTCTTTGCTGCTAGACGCGCCGACGACCTAGTGGGGCCTTCACCAGCCGACCCGCTGCCCTCTTTGGACGGCCCTGCGGGAATATCACCGCCCTCGTCCATTCTGACGGTAGATCCGCCGCCCTCGTCTTCGGACGGCTCTGCGACATCGCTGTCGCCCTCGTCCGTCGACGGCTCTGCTGCGAGTCTACCGTCCTTCTTCTCTTCAGCGGTGGCAGCCTCCCTGCGCGCTCGCCGCTCCTCCAGCCGCCTTTTGTGGCTCAGGCCGTTGCCCCGGGTCTTTCTGGGCGACCTCCTCTTCTTCTTCTGGGCCTCCACGGTTTGTGCCGGGCCCTCGGCGGACGCCTCAAGTCCTGAGGACGAGGCGTCATTGTCAGTTTTTCTTTGGCTTGACAAGGCCGTGGTGTGAGAATCACAGGGATTCCCGTCGGTAAATGTATTTAATTTTAAGGTATCCATATGATTCCCACGAGTAGGGGAGATACACAACGTCGACCCGGGCAGAGATCCCTTTACCCGGGCAAGCCTACATTTACCAACCAGGGGGTCAGCCGGTACCCTGGCTGGAGCGTGCTAACGACAGAACAACCCATCTGCCATGCATCTTCTCGCCGCACGCCAGAACTTAAGATTCTGGGTGATTTCCGAGTCCGAATGTTACTTCGAACTCTTTATAGAGGTTGTCTTCCTCGCGGTCCGGGCGGTTAAGCCAAGACCCTCGCTCCTGAAACTAAGACAAGCAAAGAATCAGGTTTACGATGTGTGGGCGGTGGCGTGTGCCTGCCCAGCCCTCAAATAAATGAGTGACTGAGCCCGTCCCAATATTTCGCGTCCTATACCCTCTACTACGACTGTAGTAGAGTAAGGAGCGAAATCGCGCAGATATTCGCTACGGACGACAGTACAACAGAAGAACTGGGGACCGCCGCCCGCACCCAGGGTACACCGCGTGGAGGTTTCTGGGATAGTACCCCCCTCTTTTCTTGCCTGTGGGTGTCGTAAAATATGACTAAGGTATATAAGTATTAGATTTATTTTCTGACACACTTATAGACTAATTTCTCCAGTTACAATTAAAATTAAATGTATAATACCGATCTTCCGTGCCAGCACACGTTTGATTCCTACGCAGGACAATACTTTGTGCGATCCACAAAGTGTTGTGTTATTTTGAGACTGGTTATAATTCGTCTGCGTTAGTTATATGTTTGTAAAATCCCTCGCAATACAAGTATTATTTCCTTTGTGCAGGGTGTTGTGGGCCTTTTATAAAAAAAATATACATCTTGAAATAAATCACGGAATAAAACTCTATTCCAACTCAGCTGATCAACGTGGTGCAGTAGGTCAATTTTCCTCCCGTCGTTGAAGAGGTTCAAGTCCACGACGATGGTAAAATAAAAACTGAATGATAAAATAAAAACAAAAAGCTTTCACCAATATACTACCATAAAAATTGTAGAAGATAAAATTTGAGTTACGCCCGATAGAGAATAGAATTATAAAGAAAATGGTTCGTTGAAAGAACATAATATTAACATAATTGACAACCCTATTAACTATCAGGCAAACTCCAGACTGACGGATTAAAAGGAATTATGGTTTAATACTAAGGCATTATTTACTTGTAACCTGCTTACCTTACGGTCTTAAGTCGGCTTTAGAGCTAAAAAGCTTTTCATTTATTTACATTAGCCTGTTGTTCAAATTAAGTTAAACGTTGAATTATGTATTTTTTATGAACTGAAAGATGTGCAGATAATCCAGTGATTTATGATAATTGGCTACGCATTGCCCACTGTGTAATATTTTGATTTAATTTGATCGCTTAGGGATGGATTTCTATTAATTTTCCCGGTTTGTTACCGGGCAAATTAATTCGATAATCCATAAATTACATATAAATTAAGTTTCTATCTAATTCCTATAACTGTATAACTGGAATCAACAACGCATAAATTCGTAAATAAATTTTATGTATAGTTGTTTAATCAATTACCCATAGTTGTGTTAAAAGAAGCCCTGCTCTAATGTTATCTGAAAGAGATGTAAGTTGAGCTAAATTGCAGACCCCCGGTCTATTATATTCGAATTTGTATGAGATATTAGTACCTACGGGGCTTGAACCTCCAACAACATAAAAATGTAATTACAAGTGGGAAGTTCGCGGCCCACTTAAATATAGATTTACCCTTTGAAGAGCGATTTGATGGGCTCGTGAGGTGTTAGATCAATCATATCTCGATTATGGACCCCACTCTCAATTATTCCCATCTCAGGACTGATAACTTCATTCATTTTTCAAACAGACTGATCGGATGTTTTTCTATATTGATATACATCTATATTTGTTGCTAGGAAGAAGTGATTTGCTAAATGATGGCCCGAAGTATAATGGATTTCGGATTGAACTGCGTCAAATGATGATTCAGGTTTATTATTAAAAATATAAAATTAATTCTCATTAACGTATAATATTCATGTTTTGCATTTGACTGTTTCGTGGATCCAGTGATACAATTATGCTACTGTGATAGCAATTTTATCGAGTATGTCGAACACAAAAAGTGGTATTGGATTTTCTATACATATATATAGATTATTTTCTGAGACGAGCAGATAAGTTCATGTAAATAGTTATTGAATTAAAAAATATTATATGCGTAGTTATGAATATAATGTATGATTAGCCTTTATTTTCTCCAGGGATTCGTAAATCCTGACTGACCAATCAACAAGAGAATAGGCAGTTACTTTCCAATAAAAAAAATAATAGTACAAATTGCATTAATCAAGGCTCCTATCAAGCTTGGTGATTGTATAATTGACTCCTCTTGAAGGTCCACGTTCAACAGCGAACGTGGTTAAATTAATGGATTCACGGATTGAATTAGAATACAATTTTGTATATTGTCTTAAAATATTTTATAGTAGTTATATGTTAGTATATGTGAAGCCGTGATATATTATAATCTTACTACACAAATTAATCTGTCGCATAGTAATAAAATGATTAAACGAGCAAATAAATAAATTATTCAGCAACGTTTATTAGGTTTTTATATAGAGTGAATCCAGTTAGTGAAGGAAGTAATTCGAGTGAAACCAGAAGGCAGTCCGACTTGGCAACCTCTCGATGAAACGAAGGAGCTTATACCAATCTGTAATATAGAAAAATTAATACTGTCATTCATGTTCACATTTTTATCTTCTAAATAATATGAAGTAATTAATAAATATTATTTTAAATTCATCATCATTAGCATTTCAGCGCATATATGTCTCATTGTTCGGTTTTAGCTTCCTCCACAATAAAAGGGTAGTTGATCTATACCACGCTGGTTAGATGAGTTAGTATGGGGCCTTGAGTTGTCCAATTCTGGCACATGTGTTATCTGCTATCTATTTTTAAAACCCACAGGTAATATCGGGTGGTGAAACGTATTCTTCCTCTATCACCATAAGAAAAATTAGAAGTGTAAAATTAACACTATAAAATACGTCAATGAACTAAAAAGGAGCTTCCCAAAGGTGCAAAGTGAAACCATGTCTATAGGTATTTCATTCGTATGTTTTACCTGTAAAGTCGCAGCAGTACCCGCGCTAAGTAAAAATATAGAATAAAAAAATCCTTAACTTAATAAAATAAATAAAAAAATGTATAGTAGTAAAAATGTAGGTATTTAGGTAAATTTTATAATTAGAAATTGTATTTTATAATTTTTTTTTGACTAATAATTCTAATCTTACTACTAGAATAGTACCGAAGAAAGGAGCAAAGATTTGAAAACAGTTTTTTTTTGTTATTAAGCAATGGATGAAATTTTTTGATGCCTAATACTGTGGAGTATACCTCTACTTTAGCTTGGTACCCTTCTTCATATATTATTATTTGTTATTGATATTAAAACAAAATAAAACAGTTCAGAAAAACAAATGTCTTTTGGCAAATCCTTTGTAGTATTTAGTTATTTGAATATAAATCCGCACCATAAAATCACCCATCAATTTACAATTCATGCATATTAGTCATATACTTACTAGGATCCTCCTGCCGTTAAAGGTGGTTACGAGAGGTCCACCAGTATCACCATTGCATGCGCCAACTCCGCCAGCGCCGCTTGTACACAAGTGCGAGTCCAATATGCCGGAGTAACTGTTGCTGCAATCATTGTTTGTTATCACTTGTAGGTTTACGGAGCTCAACGTCTGAAGGACACCAATACTGTCCCCTGAAATGCGATTCATATTTATTAATATCATAATAACATATTTATCCGTGTGGTGACGGAGTAAGGATACAATTCACCACCCCCTATCTTACCCGTGGGTGATCGTAAGAGACGACTAAGGGATATAAAAGGTATATAACATCTATGCAAGAGAAGGAAAACTCGAAACAAAACCCTATACCAACACGTCTGACTAGCGCGGTATAGTAGATTAATTTTCCTCAAATTACGGAGGAGGCTTGAGCCCAACAGTGGGATATATATGGGCTGTGATGATGAATAACATATTTATAAAATGTATTGCTTACTTTACGTAGGTCTTTCTTTTTGGAATTTTTGTTTGTGGCGGGCCATGGAATGGTCACACCCCGATAATTACATCCGGGGCGACAGAAGAAGCGTCGCGCGACCCCCTAGACCCGCCCTGCAATGTACCTCTCTTCGCCGAGCGAGTGGGCCACCGGAACCCGGTCTTTGACTTCGGTGGCGGGTGTCTTAAATTTTTTCTTAATTGGGACTAATCCTACCATACATTGCCACCATTGTAACTCCTACAAGCAAGGATTCATAATGATCTCTATAAATGATATCAAGGTTTGACCTCATACATTACCGGGAGAAGCTATTATTTCTCTTGAAGCCCGCAACGAATCTAATTAGAAAAGTTAAAGAGGAGGAGTTGGTAAAGAGTATTTCCTCTTCCCTCCTAGAAAATGCGGGAGACAGGCAATAGATGCGATACGCGCAGCAGTGCGGCACCTATCACATATGGCACAATCTTAACGAGGCCGATATGTGAGCCGTAAAATTTGTTGCAGTGGTAGGTATGGCAATAATAGTAGGTATATGGTTGTGTTAACTTGTTGCAATCTACTAGATAACTTATAACACTCGAAGAATTCAATTAACCACCTCTTATTTTATTCGTGAGTGACGAATAATAGATGACTAAGGGACGCAAGCATATAGCATCACTGTATAAGAAAACTTGAAATAAAACGCATTACAATCCGTCTAAACAATTATGTTTATCGCCTACAATGATTGCAATTAAGTTTTTTTTTTGGTTTTAAATTATTTTTGTTATATGTGAAATGATTTTTGCTGTGTGTATGGTATTGCTGTCTATAATGATAATTGCTGTCTTATTACTGTCTATAATAATAATTACTATGTACACTGTCTTATTACTGTCTATAATAATAATTATATGTTGTTTGTTAATACATTCGTCTTAGCTCATAAACGTCATATTGCTGGGCTCGAAACTCCTTCACAGTGAGAGTGGAATTACTGAGGTTAATTGCTTTCAGACGTGATGGCATAAGGTTTTATATCGAATTTTCTTACTGTGATGTTATTTCATTGCATCCTTTGAGTAGTCAATTACGATAACCTACGGGTAGCAAAGATGATTGGTGAATTTTTACTACGTCACCACACGGATGTGCTGATGCAATACGAAGCGGAAAACGTACAATACAGTGCAAATGTTATTATCGGGTGGAATGTTGTCAAGAGCTGATTTGATAAAAGATAAGAAAAATACGTGCATCTGTGGTAAACTAATGAGTCTATTTTTTGACAAGCTATACTCTGCAAGGCAGATTGAGCGGGGTACCATATCGATTCTTGGCCTGCGGTAGATGACCTAGCGGGTTACTCTGCCGAGTACCTATCCACTGCAACTATCCGGAAACGTATCACCGGGATGTCGGCCTCACGTGATCGGCTACTCTGCGGGTGGCAGACAAATTCCAGGTCCAACCACCGGAAGCCAATAAGCCTAACACCTGCACCAATGCGTCTAAACTAAAGAGATTAACACCCCATAACCTACCGGCATTCCCTCCCCATGGTCATTAGAACGGCCACTGGTATCGCTTTCTTGACATCCGTGGCTCACCCGGTGAGTTACCCTTTCGGGTACCATGTGCCGTTGTGGCCCCAGCTAGCAGCCGGGGCGTCGCCCTCACGTGGTCAGCCTCTCTGCAGGTGATAGACTATTCCCCGGTCCAGTCATCCGCGGCTTCGGTTAGCGCGGCGTCAGGCGCAGGTAGTCGCACCTGCGCCGCCTCAAGCGCCGGCGATGGAGCGTGGCACCAAAGAAAATTTCCTTTCGAACTCAACCCGCCGCCTCCTTCCGCGAGACGACTGTCTTGCAGAAGGCGAGTGACCGCGTCCCAGTTCTTGACGCTCCATCGCTAAGGCGATGCTCGGCACCGATGACTGCGACGAGTTTAAGTCACACAGATCTCGAGCATGTGCTCGACGTGTGTGTCGACGGTCCGAACACCGAAGCGAGGCCTCTCCAGCCGGGCTGCCTAACAAAAAAATTGACGTAACGGCGGACGTCGCCCCACCAGGGGGCCATCTCTTTAGGCGAGACGGTGCCGCCCCCTGCCCGTGTTGCCGACCCACGCTAGTACAGTCCGGTGAGCATCTCCGCCTCCAGGTCCCACGGCGGAGTACTGGCCAACAGGGGGCAGTTCCGGCCAAAAAGAGATTAACACCTGCGATGTTATATCGTACTTAATGGATTAAGATTTGATAAAAGATTTAAAACGTAAATTTTATAGACATTTTTTTATCTCTATATACTATTTCTCCAATTTGTTCTTTCGCTTATCTCCCATAATATTGCATTAAATTTTATATATTTCATTAGCTGGTACCTGCGACTACTTCGTTAGCGCAAAGTTTCTACTTTAAATACCAAAAATAATAAACGTATTTTTTTAAAGAAATCAATTGAATGCTATAATAAATGCTCTGTAAATGTTTTCTTTCTCTATTTTTGTCTATATTGGATTCCATGTGAAAGATAAGTATATGCTGTCGTGGATTTTTATTTAGATCTATTTACGTAAAATAATTCCATAGTACATTATATTCACGTAACTCTTACAGTTCCTATAGCGCACGCCCAAATAGCTCTCAAAGGTCAGGTATTTGACAGAGTTATTTGATATATGCCGCCCCACTGTTTCACCCGCGTAATCAATATAGTCTAGTTTACGCACTGATATCATACCTTAATAGGTGAAAGAATTCTTTAAATCGATTCAGACGTTTTGAAGATTACCCGGAACAAACAGACAGATATACAGACAAAAAATATAAAGTAATTTTTAGGCATATGTATAGTGCAAATAACCGCGTGAGCATCAAAAAGGCCTATTATTTTGACATTAGAAACAGACACTCCAATTTTATTTATTGGTATTGATATGGAGTATAAAGTTATTTAACCTTATTTAAAGATATTTTCTCTTCTAATGACGAAAAATACGCAAATATTTTAAAATCAAAGTTTTCATTCTAAAATAGTTAATTTTCGCATGCATCATCAACCCTTCAGAACGAGCCGGCCTGGCCACGAATCTCCAGGAAGCAGTAGCAGTGGCCGGCCCAATGGCGATGGGGAGGGATTACGGTGGGTTATGCGGTCACGCACCACCCTTCCATCGCCCCGGACGGAATGGATAGCGCGTGTCCTGAGACCATAGCCTGCCAAAAAAAAAAAATAACAAACCCTAAGAATGTATTTTATCGAAATATTACCCCATGTTTTTTAACAAAGGTCCTAGCAGTTCCTTGCAAGTTTTGCCCTACCTCCATATCAAATCCACTACATTCGTTTACATACATATATTTATACATAATTTGAATTTGTATCCGTATTTTACTGAACTAACAAGACTATTGTCAAAGAACAACGATCGTTATTATATATTATACTAGCGACCCGCCCCGGCTTCGCACGGGTGCAATGCTGATACTAAATACACTACAGAAAAACTGTGAACGTTGTTCATAAAAACATAGCGGCCCGCTCCGGCTTCGTACGGGTATAAAATATAGAGCCTATGTCACTCACTGAAAAAATGATTAAAATCGATCCAGTAGTTTTGATTTATTCATCACTGCCCGTGGCCCGCACGCGTTAAAGGAGCTGCCCAACATTGTATGGACGTTTGCCCCACTTGTTAATATTAACGTACAGACATAAGATTGGTATTATTACATAGTACTTGGTCTCTAGATTACAAATCGAAAAGAAAAATGTCTCTAAATGTTGCAGTTATTTTTTTAAATAAGTTTTTACTTTGTTGTTATGACACAAATATCAGGCACTTTCAATAATAATATTATTAGAAATAGGTATAGCCAGAACGTGTTTCTTAGTGCATTCCTAGTTATTTTCGAAGAGAGAGCAGTTTTACGGTGGGTCTATGGGGTCACGCGCCGCCTTTCCGTCACCTCGGACCGAGGTCCGAGTCCACAAAAAAAAAAAAAAAAAAGATATTACCCTAATCTGTCAGGTTAAACCAACGTGGATTTAATATGGTATTGGAAGTGGAATCTGTCAAAGATAAATAAATAAGGATGGTGATGTGAAATGTACCTGAATTTCAGACAGCCATTGCGCTAATATATTTTGAAGACTCGTCGATAGTGACGACATCGAGTGGCGCCTCATGCAATCAACAGTTAAACCGCAATTAACGCATCTCATCATTTTGGTATTGTAATCGTACTTACAGATACTTATACAAACATTAATTTAACTTGTACAAATCGTTTAAATGTCTTTTTAACTTTTCGTAACTAGGTGTTAAAACAACTTACGGAAAGTCCCTTGTCAGTGTTGTCAGCAGTGAAATATACTAAACATCGATACATAGAATCCTCTCGATAGTAATCCACTCGATGTAGCATACGATATATTAAATTCATTCGATGTTTTTTTCTTTTCGGGAAATATTTTACCTATATTCTATCTATTTTTATTTATTTATTTCTGAACAATTTAAATTGCGTTGAAATTGTCACAGATATTAACGTTTACACTTATTTATACAATTATTTAAATTAACAATTATCATATAAAGCTATACAATTGTTTAAGTTAAAAATTATCATTACATCATTATCATTTCAAGTTAAGTAAGAGTTAAGTCACGATATTTAAATATATTGGTTTTTTTTAAATATTGTGCTAATGTAAAAATTAACTAAATACAGTGATACCTCGAGATAAGAGTTTAATTCGTTCCGTAACCTCGCTCGTATCTCAAAGCATTTTTTTCAGTGAAATTAATTGAAATGCCATTAATCCGTTCCAGCTCCAAAAATGCTACCGCTAATTGTTTTTGTTACATATTTTTGAATAAGAAAGTTTTTAAGTGGGATAATGCACGAGGTGCAGTTAACTGAGTAGATCGTGTACAGCGTCGCAGCTCAACACCGCATAAGTCATTTTTACCAACTTTACAGGAGACGAAAAAAACTGTCTATTTTAAAAAATCGGTGGAATTTTTCTATTATTACCTTATAAATTCCCTAGTTAGTCGTTAAGAAATAATTATTTATACTTATTTTGAAGATTTACTCTGTTAAAACTTATATTTTATGACTTGAGCTGTGTTGACTGATATCTTATTAGATTAAGGTGGTTTTTTGCGGTAATGTTAGGGACTACAGGTATTAATATATGGTTTACAAAGAAAAACATTATTAAGAAATACTTCAAGAATAATTAACAATCATTGTAACATCTATAACCTAAAACTTCAGAGTCACGTCTGTTGAGATCAATTGCTTAGTTATTTGGTACCACACAAACCTTTAAAAATAATAATTGCAGTAATAAAGTTAAAAATATATGATACGCACATAATCAACGCACTTAGTACCTAAACACAAAACATTAACATTACTTTCGATATATCGAAATATTCATAACTGCATTTTTGAATCGATAGAAGCATAATCGATACACAGGTCAATCTCTATTAATACTATCGTCCAAATAAAATGGCGATGAAGCTAAAATGAATAAATTGACTAATGTTTTAATTGCAAGAATAGTTTCTGCTAGTTTAATATCAAAATGGAAAATGGTTAATAACAGTTAAATACAAGTTGTGTTTTTATAAAGATAAGTCGAATCTGTACGTTTAATTCTAATATTAGGTGTTTTCGTACATCCGGGGCCAATCTCGGGCAGGTCCTTTGGAGTAAAACAATTCCCCTTTTCCTATACCATGAAGATTGCCTGCTATCTTTGGAATATCTAAATTCATACACTACATTTTTACTTATTTACTTTTTACATTTTTACCCATTTATTTTATTTTTACAACAATTAATATATTACAGAATGTCTTTATATACAACGTTCACAGCTTTCTTGTCATTAGACAATACAAACATGTTTTCTCTAGAGGTTACTCTTGAAAGAGCGACATACAGTTGGCCATGTGAAAAACAGTCAACACTCAAATCTAAGCCTACAACGTTGAACGTTTGACCTTGCGATTTATTAATGGTCATTGCAAAAGATGTCTTTACCGGAAACTGTAAACGTTTAAATTGGAAAGGTAAATCCGATGGTATCAGAGGGATTCGGGGAATCAATACATCTTCTCCGGTACCACATCCTGTGAGTATTGTGCACTCTATTATGAAAGTTTTCAGTGACTTTACCAGCAAACGTGTGCCATTGCAAAGTTTAGGTGGATTCAGGTTTCTTAATAAAATAACAGGACAACCTACTTTCAACACCATTTTGTGAGGAGGAAGTCCAGACGGGTTCAAAGAGTTTAGAAATTCTGTAGGAAAATGAACAGCTTCTTCCAACTCGAGAACAGTATCGACCGAGTAGTATATTTTCGTCGGCGCATCAATCTTTGAAAGAATCAAGTTATCTACTTGTTCGTTAGTTGGTGACAGAATCGCTCTTTCTTTAAACCAAGATATTGTCTTATAACTTATATCATCAATGTCAGGATAGACATTGTTGACTAACTCTTGGATGTTGTCTATCAAAACACAAAGGTTTTCTAGGTTAATCCTTCCCTCACTTTGTGTTAACTCTCCATTGCCAACTTTTATCAGCATCTCTGGAAATAGCCTGTTCTCACGTGAAGATGACGAAACCCTCATATTAGTTTTAAGCTCTAATTTATTGACATGTGGCCAAAGATTGGATCTTTTTAGGGAAGCATTTATTTCGTCAGCATGTGTTCCTCGAGTCACAACTGGTAGGATTTGACGGAAATCTCCTGAGAACAGAATTGTACATCCACCCATAGGTGAATTTTTGTTGCGCAAATCGCGCATTGTCCTATCTAATGCTTCCACAGACGTCTTGTTAGACATGGTAGCTTCGTCCCAGACTATTAATGAGCAGTCACGCATCAATTTGCCTGTATTGCTCTGTTTAGAAACACTACAGACGTTGTTATTATCATCGGTGGCGATTTTCAGCGGGAGCTTGAATGTAGAGTGTGCGGTTCGGCCTCCTTCCAAAAGCGTAGCGGCAATGCCGGATGACGCAACAGCTAACGCAATTTTTCCGGTAGATCTCACTTTTTTTAAAAGCAGATTGATTAAAAATGTTTTTCCTGTGCCTCCTGGGGCATCAAGAAAAAACAATATCCCTTCATTGTTATCAATTGTTGATAGTAATGCAGTGAATACTTTTTTCTGATCGATGTTTAATCGAGGCTCATCTTGAGCTATATTTTGTAAAAGTCTCGTTTGATCGTATGATGTTTCTCTTGTGTATTCGGCACTGTTAGTTAAATCTGAGTTAATAGTATCAGCTGGCATCGGCAGCCCAAAATCCTTGATCGATTTACCCGAAAGTAATTGCACTACTTTGTTCAACTCAAATAATGCTTCGTCAAATATGTTTTGATCATATTGTACATCATCTGAGCTTAAATCTCGCCGTCGCCGAATCAGAATATCACTGGCCATATTTTCTTGAAATGTATTCCATAGATTAACAGAATCAGTTACTTGACAAAACGCTACTATGATGGCAAATAAATATCTTAATGATGTAGCTGAACTACAAACAGCTGCTTCTGATAATGTGTTTTCCCAGTGAGAATCGTCTTCCAAGAGCCCCATAGTTTTGCATGCAGCTTGATAAGTATTGTAAACAACACCTTGTATAGTTCTTAGGTGTGCAAAGGATGTCGGGCCTTTTACAATATGCAGTAACATTCTCAGATAAAAAAGCATTCGCTGTTGTTGGGATGAATCACGTAGACTCTGCCAAGAGCATCCGTTTTTTTTTACCTCCGAGAAACCGTCAACCGCAGTACCTTGTTTTCGCCGTTGAAAAGTTTTAGAACTCTGGTTCCATGTATAGTGACTTGGAACTCTGTCATATGTCAGTGTTTTAGCGAAATCATCTTGAGCACATAACTTGAAGAATGCTGTCAATGTTGTATCCCGCGGGTTATTAACAACTTCTTGTATATTGTTCTCAGTGAAATATACTCTCTGTCCATTTTCTAAATGAACTGCAAGGTGGACAATGGTGGGAGCCCGATCGTGCACTTCAAATGATAAAATCCTCCATACAGCTTCAGAGCTGCAGATGTAACGTCCAGACTGATATTTTTCCACTTCATTTGGTGATTGTATGCTGAAAGTGGCTTGATCACTGCCTTTATTAATGTACTTAGTAATATATTGGATTAAATTTATTGAATTGCATAACTCTACGTTGATGTGAGCATCAAACATTTTCAAAAGGAGCGGATTATAGGGAACGATCCATCGGTTATCAATATCATGGTTTCGGACGGTAGCATTTTGCCCACCTTGTTCTGGCAATCGTCGACGATATTTGGGATATCCGTCATCGCTAGTACTTGTTTGGGTTTGCAACGACTTGGAAATTTTTTGCTGCATTTAGAATCTCGCATACATGGAGAATTCGGGTTTAAAGTCCCCGCAAGGGCCGTGTACCATATGTTTCTTTACGATTTCGTACAGGATAGGATCTTCATCTTTATCCGGTAATTCAGCTGAAATAACCCTGTCAAATTGGTTTGGTCTAATTTTGTTCACTAACCACACCAGCAGGTGTACATGTGGCAAGCCACGTTTCTGCCATTCTATTGTGTACATATGACAGAGCGGCGGACCGAATATATGAGACTTGTTCATGAGGTGCAGGAGTTTCTGTACTTTTAAATGGAAGACTCTGTTAACTATATCGTATCTGTCTTGTGGAGTTAAATTGGTGTTAATATTTTCTTTGATTTCCGGCCAATTTGGGTTACATGTTGCAGTTATAAATAAATCAGGTTTGCCGTAATTTCTGACGTAAGTCATGGCGTCTTGCGATTTTTCGTGTAAATATCGAGGTCCACCTGTGAATGATGAAGGTAGTATAACCAACTGCCCAATGCCGTTGCGGTGTTCATTCGCCTGTAAAGCATCCTGAAGATGAATGTAATTTTCAGCTCTCAATTTAGTTTGATTATTACGGATGTAGGCCAATCTCTCAGATTCAATTTTCGCATATTGATCTACCAAGTATTGGTTTGTTAACATTCCATATCTAAGCAAACTGTTGAAATTGTCACGTCTTGTCATTATACGGTAGCAATAGTAGTTCATACATGACACTGTTTTACGCAGAGGTGTACCACTGATTGGGTCAACTTGAGAAATATTAATGGCATAAACATTTTCTCCACGACATAGCATCAAAGGATATTGTAAGCTGTCATAAGATCTGTGTAACTCTGAAATTTTTTGCAAATTATCATCACGACTACGCAATACAATATCTCTTTTGTCAAATTGCTGTCCAACTATCACCACTGCTACTTCACTCGTGGAAGGCGCATTGTATCGTCCTCTGTGTTCTCCAACAGGAACTTTATTTGCATGGATTACGACATTAAAGGCAGGAGTATCTGCTGGAACACTCTTAATCGCAGTTTTGAAAGACTGTATGTAGCAATTATGAGAATGTAACATATCTTGGAGAGATCTAATCAAATCTCTATCAATTGGCTGTGCAACACTTGAACACCGCATAGATGCTTGTGTATCTGGATCTGCAATAAAATATATTTGCAGAAATTTGTGATCATCGGGTCGAAGTGGTAGCAAGCTCCCAGCTAAGTGGTACACTTGCCCTTGAATTTTAAATGTAGGCATGAACCCACGCTCAACGACTTGCTTACTCTTAAAAGAGGCCATTTGAAATGCGTTATTATAACGGCGTATATTGCGCATGAATTGTTTGGATTTCTGATGTTCACCCGTAAGAAGAGAGTGAAGTTGTTCAGGTGGAGGGAGAATTTCTTCTAATTTGACTTTTCCTTGTAAGCAACACATGCCTTTCGATTCGTCCTTGAATTTCAATGCCAAGCAATGTTCACACACTACTGACATAGTACCTATTGATGCTATACGATCGTCCTTGTAAGAAATCGAAGGATCGTAATTCATGGCAGAATTTTCTTTATTTACCCATGAATTAGTAACTCGTCCTGATGATTTTCTGGCTCTCTGTATTCGATGGCTATCCCTATCTCGGCTGCGGCAAACCTCACGCTCTACTGAAGATTCTCTCTCTCTCTCAGCTCTATATCTATCCCGACGCTGACTGAGTCGAGCCTCACGCTCTACTGACGATTCTCTGTCCCTCTGAACGGTATGCCTATCTCGATCCCGGCTGCGGCGAACCTCACGCTCTACTGAAGATTCTCTCTCTCTCTCTCAGTTCTATATCTATTCTGAGTGTGACTGAGGCGAGCCTCACGTTCCGTTGATGATTCTTCATCTCTTGCTGAACGTACTCTTCTGGCATTCACTGTACTACGACCTATGTTCGAACGACGACGTCTTCCAGACATGACTTTATAATTTCTGTACAAAATTTACTCAGTTCTATATGTATGATTACCTATGCACAAATTGCCATATTATTAGTATATGGCCCAGTAAAAAATATCTAAATACCTACTTACTATTTAGAAACAAATGATAATCAAAATCATAAAAAACAAAAGATACCTATTCTATTCAGTTCTTTTTTTTAACTGAAATACTTCACTTAAACTACGATTTTAATTAAATTAAAAATACTTAAAAAATAATATGCTATTCGTGCGACTAAAAACAAAAGATAATCAACAATCATAAAAAACAAAAGATAACTACCTATTCTATTCAGTTCTTTTTTTTTACTGAAATACCTCAACTTAAACTACGATTTTAATTAAATTAAATATACTTAAAAAATAATTTGCTATTGGTGCGATTAAAAACAAAAGATAATCACTATTCTATTAAGTTCTTTTTCTGAACTTACATTACGATTTTTAAAAATAATTAATAATATTAAATTGATCTAACACTAAATTTTAACCAAGGTCTTAATAGAAAATTCCAATCGATAAATTATGGTTTTATTTAATCTAATCTTATCTAACCTTATGTACTTATAATTACTATAAGTGCGATTTAAAAATGAACCTTAGAATAGATTATCATTTATATTTAAAAAAAAAACTACTATCATACAATTATTGTTTATCGTAACTTATAATTACTGATACGTTGTCGCGCTGAAAAGGACGTTTTTTATAAGTATTGTTATTTTCCTCGCTAAAGAGCTCCGATAATAAACGCGTCCGATCGCTGTTAAATTCAAAATGCTATAGGGAGAAACGCATTTTTTTTTTTGTGTGACTTAGTTGTTAGCCTCAGATGGCTGTGACTGTAGTTTTAAAGATTTAAGTATACATAGGGATATAGGGACAGAGAAAGTGACTTTGTTTTATACTATGTAGTATTAGATGATAATGATTAATACCGTATTTGTGTATTGCTAGTTTTTTAAAGTATTAAAATGGACGTAGGTAATATGTTATCATGAGCATATATGTATATATATTTTTTTTCACGGTGGCCGCGTGGCCCGGTTGAATCACAACGCGCCTGGCGCGGCGACACGAAAATAATTTCGTTGCGCATTATTTTGATTTTGCTATATCTCCTAAGGTATTGATTTCATTTGCATGGTCTGAAGAAAAAAAATTATCTTCGTGAAATGCTCAAGCCAACTAATGTATTTAAAATGATAAGGATTAATACAGTAATTGTGTAAATAGCTTTTCAATTATCGTTTTATAATTGACCATTTTTTAAAGTATTAAAATGGATATAGTATGTTATCCTTAAGAGATAAGCATATACCATTGCGGACTTTTTTGTAGGCCCTTTTAAGCTGTACAATACTTGTAGTACATTATTTTGATCTATTTCGTAGGGTTCAGCGAGCGTTTGCAATGTAAGCGCAAAATAATGTGTTTATTTACGACATCACATTAGAAACCTCAAAAATAACAGTATTTCGCCACTATTTAATGGATGTTATTATACATATAAACCTTCCTCTTCAATCACTCTATCTATTAAAAAAAACCACATCAAAATCCGTTGCGTAGTTTTAAAGATTTAAGCGTACAAGGGGACACGAAGACAGAAAAAGCGACTTTGTTTTATACTATGTAGTGATTTCGTCCGCAGAGAAATATTTGTGTTGATGCAGTTAAATATGAGATTTTGAGACAAAAAGAGGGGTGTTATAAGTTTGACGTGTCTGTTTGGCTGTGTGTCTGTCTGTGGCATCGTAGCTCCTAAATGAGTAGACCGATGATGATGCAGTTTTCTTTGTTTGAAAGTTGATGTGATTGAGATGGTTCTTAGCTACAATTTATGAATATCTAACCAGGTGTTTGATGGTCATCAGCTCTTATTGTTAGCTATCCTAGTGACCTTATACGTTAATGATTATTTATTTCACTTTTAAACACATGTGCCTTCACGATGGTATCACTGAACTACTCTGATGATTGAGATCAAAGCCAGGTGACGAAATCCTAAATTGCTTAGTAGTAAATCTAACAAGTTTGGATTCATTGAATTCGTCCTTCTTCGCCTTTTTATTTCTGTTCATTTCGCCTGGAGAAGAGGAGGTGATGCTTACTTTTTTTTTCATTCATGTCGCGGGAGACCAAAAATTTTTAATTTTATCATTATATGTACGAAAATTATCAAACGAAATTTACCACATATTTTACGCATTTAGTGAATATTTCTTTTTAGTGAGCGTCTACATCATAAAAATGAGACTGTCTAGTACTTATATATCCAAATTACTAATTGAATATAAACATTAATGAAAGTAGGCCCCCAAAATTATATACCTAATTTACCCTTAGAGAAGGAATATTGAAAAATAATGACGCACATGTTTCACTTGGAGACAATAGTTGTTTCTTTCCATACAAATTTAGCCACTGCGTTTTAGTCCCCCTTTGAAGTTGAATTTCGTAAAACTGTTTCTTAGGGAGCCATAAAAAGAAACTAAAGTGAACTTTTCATGTTTCTAGTTTAAATAGTTCCAGCGTGACGTTGATGAAGCAGTTAAGCAGCTTCCTTATACATATATGTATATACATATATATATATATATATATATTATATGTATATATATATATATATATATATTCATAATAAAAAGATATATGGTTTTGTCATGCATCCAATAATAGGTATATATCAAAATAATAATATCTTTTACGATTTTTTTGTGCATAGTGGAATTCTTTTTATCCATATATCTGATGAATATGTATATATTTAATTAGCTTATATGATACGATTGATAAAATACAAACCATCTCTTGTTATTCCAAAGCCGGAGGCCAGAGCAGTGAAGCCGACGTAATCCATGCTAAGTTCACTACCCGATGGCAAGTTAATTGGTTGAACTGTCACTGAGAAACAAAAACAATACCTATTTATTGAAACTTGAAACTAACTAAAATAATTGTACAATTGCCATCAGTTTATTCAGGGTTGTAAGAAGATTGAATTTATTGAAATTCGTATCGGATTTCAACTGTTATTTAAAACATATTATTTAGAAATTTATTTGTTTTGAATTTTTGTTAAAATTAGATAATCTTTGACATAAAAAAGTTTGCGAGTGAGATTTTTCGTACCGTGCTGTAATAATTTAATAGATTTAAGTAGAGTCAGTATGGATATAGCCTTAGTCTAATGATTTTTATAAGTCAAAAAAAAAAAGAATAGGACCGCAGTTAAAATATACGTAATGAAAGTTTCAATAAATGATTACACCAATAATCGTGTAAATTTATTTGTTGTTTGGTTTAATGCGTTCAAATAACTAAATAATTTATTTTTATATAAGAATGGTTTTAATACGTCTACTTCTAAATCGATTCACATATTTTTGTTTGTTTTTTTAGTTATATAGATATTTATGAATCTTAATTTTATTATCTACAGTTGGAGTCAGCTGTGTTTTAGCGGCTACGAATACTACCAACAATTACATTCCTAAGGAGGGTTGACGTATTGCAGGCGGTCGGTCATAAAAGTATCGCCAATAACTTTTACAATATGTACTATGAAAGAAGATTACATATTGTATCGATCCCAAGTAATTGGGATAAGAGTAGGAGAATTCCGATGAACGATGAGTTGGAGTCAGTTGATAGAAACATATTCTAAATCTATATTATTTCAATTTTTTATATAAAATATTCAAATAGAGACAAGACCACAAAAAACTAAAAATCATTTAACTTTTTAGATATATATACTTACCAGAGAAAGTAACACTAGGTATGCGGATGATACCAAGATCGTTAGCAATGATCCAAGGATTGTATCCAGGATGAATAACGAAATCGCTTGTTGTAATTCTAGTACCACCGCTAAACAGCAGATTAGAGCCAAGAACTACAGTATGTGACTGTGCAATGTTATTCCCGTCATTGTGACAATGAGCAGCGGTCAGAACTCTTAAATCTGAGATAAGAGTACCACCACACACTGAAGTGTAAATTATTAAAATATTGACAAGCAAGCCCACCTAGAATAAAATAAATATTTTGAATCTCTTTAATATACTATACCTAACTAATATGTAGATATGTTCTACTATAATAAACATTAATTCTTTCTTAAACAATAATTCTTCTAATCTTAAAAATAATAAAAAAACCTTAATCCTGAGTTTAAGGTTTGTTACTAACTTTATGTTGTAAATTACACAACTTTTACTTTGGATATATTTTGATATGTGTTATCTCTCTTTGTTTTTCTTTTCACAATAGTAAATGAATGTTAATACATATTTAATTCCAAATATAAATTTATTTTAAAGATAAAAACGTAACAAAATATGTTATACATCCGAGATCTATTTTTACAGTACTTACTAACTTGCAGTAAAATGGCCGAGGATCACATTTGTAGTGGTATTATGTACCGCTAACATATATTCTATAGATAGTAAGTATTTGCTTCTGCAAAGGATGCCTTTTCCGTGTGGTGACGTAGTAAGAATACAATTCACCACCCCATATCTTACCCGTGGGTGATCGTACGAGACGACTAAGGGATATAAAACGCATATAACATCTATGCGAGAGAAGGAAAACTCGAAACAAAACCCTATACCAACACGTCTAACCAGCGTGGTATAGTAGGTCAATTTCCTCTCAAATTATGGAGGAGGCTCGAACCTAACAGTGGGACTTATATGGGCTGAGATGATACTGATGATGAAAGGATGCCTTTTTTTTTTTTTTTTTTTTGTTCACGCTGTGGAAATGCATTTGCGCACTAGCCCTCGCCGGTGACAGACGAGGGGGTGTGTGGGACTCGCCGGTCAGCTGGTTCGACCGAAATACCCCCTAAAACCACAGCGGTCCCTTCCGCGCTTTTACGGGATGCCGGAGAGATCGTCTATTGACATTCTATCCCCGAATGAAAGGATGCCTGCATATGGTCACCCAGTACTTAAGGAATACTATATGGTCACTCAGTACTTAAAATAATACTCTTAATTTCTTTTTCATTGCAATTATGTATGATTAATGTGTAATTTAAAAAACATTTTTGCTCAGTCCTAGTGCGTGTACTGTATTGTGTAATGAGAAGAAACTAGCGTCTACGATACAAGAGGCACATACCTAATGTATGGTCTAAGCAGAGCAACGTTGTGAACTCGTTGCAATCATCAATGCCGACTTGACGGTGCCATAGGTAAAACGATGCTCGACAGCTTCAAGAACTGAGACACCATCGTCACCTAACTGCAAGACAATTTCCACGAGGCAGCGGGGCGTGTCAGAGAGAAGATTTGCTATGCTGACTCACTCCGCGGCCGGCGCATTGGCATCTAATGTCATCCTAGCTGAGGTCGCGGGTGGATGGAGTGGGAATTAGTCCGCCACCCGCAGAGAGGTAGACCGCGTGAAAACACAACACAGTTGTCTTCTACTCGAAGTCGTCGGTTCTTGCATTGGTATTTCCTCAGTTGTGTCAAATTGTTCCCAATCACTTTAGGGTAGGATAATATGAATCGATAGTCAATTATATATGGTAGCTGTACTCAAACATACCTGATAAGGAACCGACAGAGTAGTAGTAGAACCTCCTCCTGCAACCCTGCTTATTGGACTAATATTAGTTTCCAGTTTCCTAATCCCTGCCGCTGCAGGTATACCGAATTTACGGTGATAGTCATATACAC
This sequence comes from Lymantria monacha, assembly GCA_905163515.2. NCBI lineage: Eukaryota > Metazoa > Arthropoda > Insecta > Lepidoptera > Erebidae > Lymantria > Lymantria monacha. Next base: position 15,686,267 of record LR991094.1, on the reverse strand, counting down.
CAGCGTTATTTAAATCTAGATCTTCGATAGCGTACGCTATTGTTAAACACAGTATAAATATTCCAACTACAACCTTCATCTTGGTAATCTCTATCGAAAATGATAATAACATGCCAATATTTGTATCGCATAGAATATGTACCAAGGATTATTTGAATTGATAAATATAAATTAAGTAAATTATCGATAATTAATTAAATCCTTAATCGTTGAAATAACTATATAATACGCAAAATATATCAAGATAAATGTTGTATGGCATAGCTTTAACGTCATAATTTCTTACTTATGCATTTCTACAATAATGCGTAATCAACGCATTATTTAATATTATTTCCGTGTTATAGACGGGATTAGTTCATTATATAATTCATAATTTACCACCCCTTCGTTTGGGTTTGTCGCCGTGAATTTTGTCGGACGTCGTCCTCATGGAAAGACTGCGAGTGGCGGAATAATCCCTAGTTTGACCACCTGGAGCTTGTATGGCATGGCTGTCTATGGTCACCACGAGAGAATATTGTTATAGAGAGTCAGGATGTATGCTCATATAGACCCGTTGTACAGAACTATAGACCTAAACACCCCATGTACAGTTGTTGTAATATATACCATTAGGTTCGCAATGATTTGGCATAAGCCAGGACTGCGCGGACGTCGCACTGACAGGCCGTAGAGTAAATTCAGTGGGAATGCTCAGGGACACTCTAGGAGCCTGGAGTGTATTTGAGGTATTTTATAGAGTAGACATAATACTTAGTTCATAAACCTACATTTTTATTATATTATTAAATCTATATTTTTTTGTTATATATGCGATAGAATAACATACTAAATACAGTAGAGTTTTTACATGCCTAAGTGCTATTATAATTAGTCTCACAACACAGTTAAACTTAAATTAAATTTTAATATTAAGACGTACAAGCTAAATAATTATATAATATACTAGCAGACCCAGCCACGCGTTGCTGTGGCTCAGGTAGCCTCACTAGCACCTAGTGGTTATGCGAAGAAATTGTAGCTTATATGAAATGTTTAATATAGCGCCATCTATTAAATACTTACTCAATCTCATCAACAGATACCGTCATCTGTTAGAATCGTTTGGAGATGACAGATAATTGTGACTGTCAAATAAAGACAAATTATTTGCAATAAAATAATATTGCGACTATAAATTGAGATGGAAGTTATCCTATCTCTTAAGTTAAATCAAACTACAAATGCTGTGCAAATTTGATTAAAATCGGTTATGTACTTTAGGAGTCCATCGCGGACAAACAACGTGACGTGTAATTTATATATGTATATTAAGATTATGTGTAAACAGAGCTCCCTGTGAAACATGTTAAGACTTCTTTTAAGACACCTTTTTTTTTATTAAAATTTAAAGCGATAAAGCGTAATCTTGTATAATGATATTTAATCTCTCTAATAATTGTAATTATGTAAATCATATCGTCTAAATAATCCTAGATATGGTACGTAATACATTTCGTGTGTGGCCTGTTTTCTGTATCACTAGCTAATACCCAAGATTTCATCCGCGTAATATTCTTGAATTGACTCTTATAGTGACATAAAAGGAGAGCGATAGGTTTATTTTATTGCCTATACTAATTTTTTTATAAATTTATCAAATATACAAAAATGTGTATGGAAGAAAATTAGGTTTCTTATGTTTCTATTTTTTTTATTGCTCGTGGTGGCAAATAAGCAAGCAGCACACCTAATGCTAAGTGTTACTGCCGCCCATGGACCTTAGCAATGCCAAGGGTACAGCTAGGCCGCTGCCTACTAATGAAAACCCTAAAACTACCCAGAAAGTTGGGCTGCCGGCTCTCCCGCTCACTGAATGAAGCACAGCAGCATATTGCCACTACTCAGAAGTCGATTTTCTACGAGAGTGTGGTACTAACCAGGACGGACAGGCCCGCGGCTATAGACAGAAAACTGTCAACAGTGTGGTCTTACCACACCTAAATTTTTTTGGACATGCTGTGCTCGCCTAAATTGTCTGTGGCGACGGAAGGGTGCCCATAATCTACTGTATTTTCCACTCATCGCCATTTGGACTAATTACTGGTAGCGATTAATTGATATCGGTGGCCCGTTCGGTTACTTGACGTAGATAGTGGACTAATTTCAGGTCTGTTCATCTGCGACTTGGTGGCAGTAGTTGCAGAAATTCGTTTTTACGCAGCACAGAGTCGATAAATCGTTGTGCAAGTTGTCGTAAATACTTCTAGAACCATCATTGTCTTAACCTGTCGAGCACCAGAACCAAATATTTCATCTGGACATGGATCCTGATGGGAACCCGATTGACAGTAATCAATGCGCTGACAGATGGACTATTTTGATTCTAAGGTTTGAGCAAAGTATTCGTATTTCGTTCCGCCTGACCATCTGCTCAGAGCTGAGGATAGAGTGCTTCAAGCGTTCCATCTCAGACTGTGGCAAACGTGTTAGGCGTAATAAATTACGCCCAGCTCGTGAGGGAGCTTATCTTGCAACGCCAATATTAAGGTTAGCATAAGATATTATTTTGAATCTTTAATTTCTTGCAATAGCAACATATAGAAGCACAGATGTCAGCAGATAATCTATTACCGCTATCATAAAGAAACAAATTTATACTTACGTCTAAAAACGATTATATCATTGTAATTGGCATACGCATACATTGGTAATGGAAATAAATTGCACATGTTTAATACTTATTAGAAACTATAATATTAAAATCATTTAATATTTGTATTATATTAAAAAACAAAAAAGGATATTTTGCTCGTTTTGCTGATGTTATGTTTTTAATAATATTAAAAAAAAAATGGTTATATTATATTTACTCGATTATAATTAGACTCGATAATATTTTCACATTCGGAATTAGAACGTTTGCGGTGAGTGCCTCAGCTACAATAGTTTCACAGATTAAATATTTTATTTATCTTTACTTTTAAATTATTAACATCATCAACATCTCAGCTCGTGTATGTCCTACTGCTGGGGTGGAGGCTCTGCCACATTAGAAGTAATGTTGATCTAGTAAATCACGAAAGTCAGACGACTTGATATAGGGGATTTTCGATTTTTTTTTCTTGTGCACAGATCACCATCATTATAAAACTAAGAAATATATTAATGTATAAATCTAATAAGGAATATATCACTTTCACGGCTTCCACGGGCAAGATAGCGGATAGTGAATTAAATTCTTATTTCGTCACCACACGGAGAAATAAATGAGATAATTTAATCGATAAAAAACTGCTTAGTTATTTTTTAGATAATTTTAACTACCCACGCAATAATTGCCTTATCGTCGTCATTAAATAAGTGGATATTTGCCACTATTATTAAATACTTTTTCTAAGGCATAACGCAGAAATTTTTAGTAACTATTAAGTTCCTAGACTGATTCACAGAGCAATGAAAAAAAAAAACAAACATATTCAATTGAAATAAATTGTCATATTTTAAGGATTTATTAAGAAATTAGATTTCCAACTATATTTCCAAAAACATTTTTTTATTATAAAGCAATCTAAGACCTATGGTATTGTATTTGTAAATTCCTTTCGGTATAAAAGTTTAAAAATGTACGAAACCATAACAATTATACTGACCAAGTATAAAGTAATTACTGAGAACCTTTTAGCTTATATTCCACTACGTTCTCTAACCACAATCCTTATACATTTTTGAAAGCCTTCCACATATGAGTCGGACTACTAACCTTTACTAAAAGCTAAGCTAAAGGTATATTATCCCTAGAGTAATTACAAATGGACCGAGCACCCATATTATTCCTAATGCTTCCGAGAAACTATTAGTAGAATATTGCTTAATTGGGGCACGTGTAGTGTACGTCGTTGCGCAAAGTGCATGCATGCTTATAGAGCCATCTATAATGTATATCGAACTACAAGCTTCCTCTTAATGACAACGCGAAAACCTTTAAAAATCAAGTAATAACTTATTTGTATACATTTTATAACATGCTGCCTGACTTGTATATATATAAGCCTGATTTGTAAATCTTTATTTGTATTATCTCCATTTTATCGATTTTGAGACTTTATTCTTGATAATGTCCATTTCCATGTCACAAATACAAGTTTCATATTTGCCAGGTTATTTTTTTCTTGGTAGTCCTTTTTTAATAAACGTTAATTGAATTTTTTTAACTTTAAAAGTAACACTATGTTTTAACTATGAGGGTGTTAGGAGAAATTATTACACCTTTGACAACATCTTCCGACATTGAGACACTCATTCTATGTTTGCTTGGCGCCTTGGATAGATACATTCCGCACGTCTCGTTCGGGGCGGACTAGGGAACCTTCCCAATGTCCTTAGTCTGACCACTAGCATCGATTACTCGACCACGATTGCGAAAGGCTTCAAAAAAATTTGATCTAATGAATTGTGGACGAATTTAGATCATTTGATAATTACTATGTAGACAATTCTAACAGCTAGGAGATGTCCCTAACGATGGTTTTAACGAGCTATTTAAAGTCGCGCAGAGATGTATTGGAACAAGGATAATTATGTGACGTATATTTTATCGAAATAATATCCCATTCAAATACTATTTTAGTGATATTAGTATTGATGACAAACTCATAAGTTTCAATAATAGGATGTGTCAAAATAAGGTTACAATCATATTTTTCTGTATGTATTTAGTTTATAAAATTAAACATTAATTTCTTTTAATACTGCATAAAATTATATCGTTGTTATCCAACCAAGGAAGGACGTAACTCTGGCGAAGGCAGCTGGATCTCCAGCCTGGCAACCTCTCCAGGAACCATAGGACGTCACACCGAGCTGAAAAACATTACTTACTGTAGTAAAAATAAATAAGTACTACATATTTTTAAGTGTACATTGTGAGAACATTTACACATACCTCTTCTCTCATCTTTTCACTATTAAAGAATCATTTTATCCTGCTAATATTAGAAATGTGATAGTTTGTGAAGATGTTTGGATGTTTGTTACTCAATCACATGTACACCGTTCAATAGATTTGGATGAAAATTGGCATATAGACAGACCATGTTTTGAATTAACACATAAGATTTTAATCCCGGTAATGTGTGCCTCTAGGATAATAGTTTAACAAATAATTGTAGAGGCGCTTCCAGAATCTAGTATCTAATAATTACAAAAGCATTGATTCTATAGTATAAATTGCAAACCCAGTCCGTTGGCTTGTTTGTAGAAATCGATACATCGCAGCGCTATCTTGTGGCGAGTTACATCAATGAGGATAGTATTTAAACCTTCTCCGTAAAAAAATATATATACATACCAATTTTCACAGTGATAAGTCAAATAGTTTCTAAGTTTAGCGATGTCATATATACAAACATCCTCTTTAATAGATATAGACTAGAAGCGGAAAGCTTTTTCTTAAGCTTTTGCCACTTAACCTCCGCTTTTCAAAGTATATTAGAAATTATACCAATGATAAGTCAAGATAAATATACTTACTAATGTACTTCTGCCATTAATAGTGACAGCAAGTGGTCCTCCAGAGTCACCATGGCAAGTACCTCTACCGCCTGCACCACTGGTGCAGATGTTACTGTTTCGGAACCAGATACCATAGAATCGTGTGCAGTCCGCATTGCTCATAATGGGCAAGGTTACGGCGCTGAGACGTTGGTCAAAAGGTATATCACCGCCTGGAATTATTGAAAACGAATATTAGTTCAGATTATATATCGTCTTTATTAAACGGTAATAATGTAGTATGATAGTGATGATATTTTTATGATAGTTGATTTAGAGGAAACGGTGCGTTCTTTGAAACCGTGCTTATATTTTTTTTTATTACCCGTGCTTGCAAACAAACATCGCTGTGTGGTAGCGGCTACGAATACTACCAACCCTGACTTTACTTGTGGATGTCGTAAAAGACGACTAAGAGCTTTATATCGACTTGGGCCAGCACAACCGATGCCGAATGGTCAACAATTACGTTCCCAAAGAGGGTTGATGTCAGGCGGGCGGCCGGTCATAAAATTATTGCCAATAACTTATGCAGTATGTAGGAAGAGGAGTACATATTGCGTCGACCCCAAGTAATTGGGATAAGAGGAATGGCTTGCAAACAAGCAAGTACCTGGAAAATAGTAACTATAGCTCATACTCTTAATTAATACAAAAAGTTCAGCCCTATGAGGGAACAGAATGAGGACTGATAGGGAGAGGAAAGGGTTTAATCCTCCAGGTCTTTCGCTTACATAACGAACACACTTTTACACATAACAGGCTTTTATTACTCAGGCGTTGATTTTCCCTGGATTTATGGTTTCAGGCAAAAAATTATTAGTAACGTGCTCTATCCCTAAATTATTTATTAAATACCGTTGTGTGTTAAGAAGATAATGTTATAAAAGGAAATCTAAAGACAAAACTAGCTGATATCTATATATTGTACGGAATGCGAGTATAAAATTGTTACCATAACCAAGTGTACAAGTGTCACCCTTTGGTCTATTTTAAAATATTGAAAAGAACCAGCGATGGAGAACCACCTATTATCAGGTAAGTTATGCAGTATAATAATATAATCTAAAATATAGATTCAGGCTTAGTTTAGACTTTATATCCTTCATTGCATAATTATGTCAGTTATTGTTGTCAACTAATTTCTTCTTCTTCTTCTTATGTATTGGCAATCAGCTACATATACGAGCTATTGGTGCCAGTGTCAAGTTATAAATATTTTCACGTTTTTAGTCTTTCAAGTCAGTCGTTGTCTAAGTCAAATTGTCACCATTAACAGTGCAATGGCTACACTGTTAATGGTATCTTGTGGGAATTTTGATGGAAAACGAAAACGTTGTAAAGCACTTTTATATGATATTCACTACATCCCAGTATTTCCGCACATCACATTACATAAAATGCCATCAAAATTATCTAATATAACACGTTAAAACACTAAGATATCGAATATAATACAAGAGCACCACATGACGTTTTCAAATTCCCGTCAAAAGTCGTCAACTAATTTAGAACGAAATATTATTTGTGGAGACGAAATAAGTGTTGATTTAAAAAAAAAAAAAGAATTATTTTATGTATAATATGTCACATTCCCATCATGTCCCATTAAGACAGTACATATTGGATTGACAGTTTACATTGAAATAGTGCGAAGGACCTTTATATTATCGCTAACGCTGAAATTATTTAGCCGTTATGATGCAAGCGAATTTGGTTAGCAAATAATAATTTTAAAGAATGAGTAGACCGCAGTTATTTAAATTTGATTTGTACTGCATCCACCCTGTTTGAGATTTTTCTTTCCTAGAGCCCTCTATAGAAAATTGTTTCGAATAATGTAGCTAAATCTACAAGCTTCGAAGAAGAGAGCGTTGGCACCCACGTTGAGAATTTATGGTGTAAACTTTGTGGTGGTGTGTGAATGGGAAGATTTTTCATGAGACGGTCTTTTGGGTCAAGGCTTACATATGAGAATAGCGTTATAATCACTAGGGAGAATATATAAAAGGATACAAACCATCGCGAGTGAAACCGAATCCAGATGCTATGGCGGTCCAGCCGGTGAAGTCTGTGTTAACGTTGTTGAGTGGTAAGGCAATAGGCTGAATTGAATCTAAAATGATTAAATTGTTTAAATTAATAATAAAAAGAAAATAATCACTGACAGAATTATAATATTTGGTAGAAAATTATTAGCAGCGCTAATCTATTACAATTAATTTATGAACTACAATTCTATCTAAATTATTTAATATATATTTTTATGTATTCTTAGATTGCGATAATCTGAGAATATTTCATAGAATAACTACTACACAGGTTTGGGTGAAAATTTACGATGCAATATTAGAAATATAATAACAAGGGAATAATTATTTATAATATAATTTTATTAATTAACTAAAATCTGAAGGAAGTCCGCAATAACATTACAGACTATAAACTGATAAGACAATATTGATAGGTAATCCTAGGTCACAATATTTTATACCTAAATTACTACTGTCCCAAGTAAAGTAAATCTTCGCTGTAATTATTCGTATAAAACCATCATTGAAGGGTTATTTATGTACTGCTATTATCTTAAAAAGTAGTAAACTATGCTCAGGTTTTCTATATTATATTAGAACATATCCAATTTTTAAATAAAATATGATTATTGGCAAGAAACTGTGTGTTTGAAGAAAAAAAATAAAGATAATACGATATCATTTCGGTGCGAAATAATAAGGGTAGAAATGTGGTCATGGGCACGTCTCTCTCCCTTTTTAAGCTTAGTCTGTGCGTACGAAATCAGTCATCAGAAATCAATCACTAATAAAAAATGTTGAGATCATTTATAATATTAGATTTAAATTGTAATACTTGTATTTACAACTAATTTAAAAAGATATAACATTAATAACTAATTTAAAAAGATATAATTAAATGATTATGGAGTACTCACTGGTGGCACTTATAGCGGAAATACGCAAAACAGCTATATCAGCTTCGAGAGTTTGAGGATTCCATGATGGGTTCATAACCGCATCCGTTGTGACGATGCGAAGACCTCCGGAGAAGACGAAGTTTGAACCAAGGACGACGGTGAAGGAATTAGCAATATAATTACCATCGTTAACACAATGGGCAGCGGTTAGTAAACGATTGTTGGATATTAAACAGGCACCGCATACTGATTGCCAAAACCAGTTGACTTGAATTACTAGACCTGCCTGCAAATGGAAATAAATAGTTTAACCGTGTTAAAGATATTCTCTTGTAATGAACCATTGGTGGTGCATTATTATATCGCAAGTGATGATGATATCCCGCGAGGTTAAACCGCCGGGCCAGCTACCGAAGACAAAAACCGGGTTCCGGTGGCCCGCTCGCATGGCGTGGAGAGGTACTTGTAGGGCGGGTCTATGGGGTCATGCGCCGCTTCTTCTGTCGCCCCGGACGGATTTAGCGGGGCGTGATCAACCCATAGCCCGCCGCCAAAAAAAAAAAGTGATGATGATATATAATCCGCCAATGTATTACAAAAACCGTACCCTCTATAATAAGGTGCTTAAAAAACAATAAAAATATAGATTAAACTGTTGCTAGTTTTATAGAAAACGTGACGTGCAAAGCATTATTTAAAAATAATGATAGACCAAGAGCCCAAAAGTGTCAGATTACTTTATTTTCTGAAAGATGAAATGTATTGGAATACATATTATTATTACATCGAATGCCAATATAATTGCAAAGTTGGATAGACGACCGACAAAATTATGTTAAATTCTCATGCTTGTTTTTATATGTGGTAGGAATTATTATTAGTATATACTAGAGGACATTTCAAACACATATTTATTTAGCTAGACAAATCGTACGGGACAAATAGACCCCCGTGACACAAAAACAATCAGCTGTAAGGGTTTGCTTTTGTGTAACAGCGCCATCTATCTAAATATACTTTAACTTACGCACGTTACGTATTTCAATGACAAGATATTAATAAGGAATGATGGAGCTGTTACATAAAGAAACGAACTCTTACATTTTTTTAAATTAGATTTTTTTGGTGATACATATTGTTTTCTATCAAATAACTCAACGTCATTCAGTGGGCCATAAGGGCATGATCATTTAATTTATTTCTGATGTGTACATATAGTTTATATATAGTGATGGAATGATATTTTACATAGGTCTTGAATTTTCTACTAGCTAATTTAGATACACATTTATTCTGTCTTTACTACATTCTACCTTTTTTTCTTCTATATTCTAAGGCATCTGAGGAATTTAAATTTAAAATTATTTGACCTTCATGATCATGTTTCGCTCCAGTAGCTAAGTACCTACCTATATACTTTGTCGATAATGCATCGCTAAGTCTATAAGAATTTTCATAATCGGATTAGTATTACCTGAGATTGGCAGCATTATTTTAATAAAAAAAAATCGGCCAAGTGCGAGTTATATTTGTGCACGAAGGGTTCCGTAAAACTAAAAATAAAAATGTTTTTAGGGTTCCGTACCGAGGTACGGAACCCTAAAAACTATTCAATTTTACAGCATTGTCGACCAACGTCTGTAATATCCACATATTTTTTGTTCATTTCATCTGCCACAGTACCCCATAGAATATTGATATCTTTTAATTATATAGTTTTAGCAGATTTATAAAAAAAAAATTTTGGTTTTTTGTTCCAGAATCTATATATTGCACTAGTGAACACTTTTTCTAACCTAACAAACTGTCTAGCGCACTAAGAACTTTAAATCCGTCTAGTACTATTAGTGACTAGGATGTTAAAAAAAAAACTGTAATTTGTTTACAACGAGGACCTGATACTGGTGACCCACCCAGGCGTCGATTGAGAGATACGTGTAGGAGAGGTTATACGTCCGTACATAATCCGAGTTGTTAAGGCGGGTTGTGATCGTACCATAGCCTATCTTCAAAGAAAAAGTGTGAAAGTCTTTTGGTTAATATATAAGTAAATTCAAGATGTAACATTAAAATTGTTACTTTAATTATACCTGATATGGGACCTCGGAGACATCAACGTGCCAGCCACCAACTATCCTTTCCGTATTCTTGCCCAAATTTTCTTCCTCCCATTTTTTGATCTCAGCTGCTTTAGGAATACCGATACGTCGATGGTAATCCGATGCAGAAGGTACCGCAGAAGGTATTGCTTCTGCAAAAACTGCTAGAACGAGTGCCAGAAACAAGACTTCAACGCTGAGTTTCATGTTTAGGTACAAAACAAATTTTCACTGAAAGTTAGTTGATATAATCATAAATTATCTTATCATTTTTAATATAATATTAATATACAGAAGGTTCCATTTCAGTGTCTGAACGTGTTCCTTAATTGGAAAATTATTTGAAATCATCATGACTCATCTTTTCGCCGACTTAGATTACGCCAATAGACGCAATAGCAAAGCAAAGAATACGGCACCGGTGAGGGCTCCGAACTGCGAACCATCCACGAGGCACAGGGACTCGGCGCACCAAATGTCATCATATCCAGATAAGAGATTCAGTGCAAAAATTACATAACAACATGGAACACGCCGTGGTCGCCATCTCCAGGCCTACTAGATCCTGTATCTACTACACAGACAGAATAGGTAATATTTATGAGTAGAAGATACTAAAACTGTGCTTCAAATTATATATATATATATATATATATATATATATATTATATATATATATATATATATATATATATATATATATATATATATATATATATATATATATATATATATATATATATATATATATATATATATATATATATATATATATATATATATATATATATATATATATATATATATTATATATATATTAGACTGGGCCAAAAAAAACGAACCATTTTTTTTACTAACGGTACTGTGAAAATATTGTTCATGATGACAAAAGAAAATTATTCTGAAAACTTGAGCCCTTAATATTAATATTAAGAGGTGCATCATTATGATTATCGATTTTTGAACAGCTACTGAATTTTTCACACAAAATTCGGACATCATGAATTTTAAATTTTTTTAATAAAATTAAATTCAAAAGTAATTAACCGTTTATTTTTCATTTTTTTAAAGTCGAATAACTTTGAAAGGAGTGAATTTGATAAAAAATGTTAAGAGATCTTTTTTGTAGAGCATGAAATTTTACTTAAGAATAATTATTTGCTATATAAAAATATTGATATTTATAGTGGTTAAAAAAATCCAGAATCCAAATTAAAAAATAAAAAAAATATATCAATATTTAAGGCTTGATTACAAGGGGATGGCTCGTCCTACGTTAATTTATTAAGAGAGCTTTTTTGTAGGGAATTTAATTTCCTTCAAAGATATGAAATGGAAAAGTTTTTAAAATTCATGATGTCCGAATTTTGTGTGAAAAATTCAGTAGCTGTTAAAAAATCGATAATCATAATGATGCACCTCTTAATATTAATATTAAGGGCTCAAGTTTTCAGAATGATTTTCTTTTGTCATCATGAACAATATTTTCACAGTACCGTTAATAAAAAAAATTGTTCGTTTTTTTTTGGCCCAGTCTAATATATATAAGTCCTGTTATCTGATTTGTTTACAACAAGAGGTAGAGTTCTCTGGCACTTTGTGCTCTCTGCCTATATGTATGTACATACATACATACATATCATTATGCCATATCCCTTGCAGGGTAGGCAGAGAGAGCAGAGTGCCAGAGAACTCTATCCTTGCATACTTCAGTCGCTTACTCAACATTCATAATTCTCTTCATACACGCTCGCCGGTTTCGGAGACTCTTGACTCCACCTTCCTTCAGTACATGACCGATCTGGTCTAGGTAGGTGAGTCTCGGATTCCCCCGGTACCGGTATATAAACTCATTTGCAAAAAAAACGGGCGGTTTTGATTTTCATTCATATTTAAAAAGATACCATACCAAAAAGGTTTCAATCGTTTGTACACGTTACTGGCCGGTTTTAAAAATGCTGTGGTATTTAAAAAAGTACGTTCTAAATTCAATTTTTCATTTGATGTTCATTTTTACAGAAAACCCCTTTTTATCCTACATTTTTGGCGCGAAGTTCCAGAAGTTAACATCGACTTTCATAACTTTTATTCAATTTTTATCGATTAATTTCATATCCTTGACTGTCAAAGCTTTATTTAATGCTGTTTGGCTGTATCAAAAATGGTAGATAAAGTGGTAAAAGCTACCAAAATTATCGCGCTGCTTGAAGAGGGTTGCAGCCAATGTTTCGTGGCTAGGAGGCTAAATGTTAGTCGCTCGACAGTCCAAAGGACCTGGCAGCGATATCAGGAGACTGGTTCCGTCGAGAGAAGGCCTGGTTCTGGAAGAAAACCATGTACCCAACCACGGGATGATCGTTTTCTTGTGAGTCGCGCATTGAGAAATCGCAAATCTTCGTATGTGGATCTTAAGAACAACCTCCAAGAAGTAAGAAATGTGCATATTAGTCTATGGACGGTCAGGAGGAGGCTTCTCGCTGCCAATATACGCAGTCACCGCCCGGCCCGCGGCCCCAAATTACTCCGTGAGCACAGAGTTCACAGGCTTAGGTTCGCTAGAAATTGTGAATCATGGACTCAAGACGATTGGAATAGGGTTTTGTTCTCTGATGAAGCCAGGATATCTCTGTTCGGTGAAGATCGACGTCGGCGAGTGCTAAGAAGACAAGGAGAACGCTTTGCAGAGGCATGTTTCGAAGAAATCACACCTTATGGTGGGGGCTCTGTTATGTTTTGGGCAGGAATAAATTCAATGGATCGTACAGAGTTAGTCTTCATTGAAAACGGCTCACTGACTGGGCATCGATACATAACGGAAGTTCTAATTTCTCATGCACAACCCGCATTGGCCGCTCTAGGTGAAGACTCGATTTTTATGGACGACAATGCTCGCGCCCACCGATCCCGCGATGTTAATGCGTATGTGCAAGAGGTCGGCATTCGTCGTTTGGATTGGCCAGCTCGAAGTCCCGACCTCAATCCCATAGAGCATGTCTGGGACGTTCTGAAACGGCGTGTGAGATCAGTACACCCGGCTCCGCAGACCATCAGAGAGCTGAAGAATGTGATTACTGCGGAGTGGGAACGTATTCCGCAAGCAAGTATCCGGGATATACTCGCTAGCATGCCCAGACGAATTCAAGCTGTGATTTTAGCTAGAGGGGGTCACACTCGATACTAAACATTTATCTGCTTTTACTTTATTAAAGAAAAACAAACAAAAAAACTTTTTTATTTTTACTTCATGAGCATATGCACTACTAGCGAATATACACTACTAGCGAGGTTTAGCATTATTTCCCATAAATTGTATCTAAATTTTATGAAATACTGATGAAAACGATTATTTTCTTATTAATTTACCAAATTGTGTGGATAAAACTACCTATAATTATCAAACAAAGAAATATTAACATTTGAAATGGTTCATTGCTTAGGTGCCCGTTTTTTTTGCAAATGAGTGTATATACAGGGTGTCCCAAAATTCAACGATAAGCCGGCACCAGCAGGTGGACCTACATATGACTACTCGAGAACAAAAAAGAAAAAAATTCTACCTTGATTTTTTTTTTCATTACGATAAAAAAACCGATTTCTTTAAAAATCGTCATCTTTTATTATATTATTAAGTGCCATTGCTACAACTTTACAAGTAATTCTGTGTTTTTTTTTGTATTGGCAAGGTAAGTAGCACTACTATCGATCACAACCATTAAAAATTCCAGAATATCTATAGTTTTTACACAAAAATCAACCAAAACTATGTTTTTTTCATAAATTATGTAAGATTTTGACTTTCAGCTCACTTTCACTCATCACAGTGAAAAAAAAAAGTATGGACACTACTGTGGCAAATAGTATTAAAAATTGGCGCAACTAATTACAATTCTAAAATGGTATAACATTCTAGGCAAACTAGCCACAAAAATATACTTAGGTGTACTATTTCAAAATAACAACCATATTTCGAAAATTGTTAGTGTTGATAGTAATCACTTCTACTATGTAGCCAAAATGTTTTTGTTGCAAGTTCTCAGAATTTGAATGAGACATGTGCGTAGTCCATAAGATAACATAAGTTAGACAGAGATAGATATAGAGAGATTAGAATTTACTATATTATTAAAATTACAATAAACGTTCGAATTGTTTGCCATTGACAGTAATGCAGGCACGACATCGCCTTAAAAATGAACGTTTTATTTTTCTTGCATATCTGATTCTGTTCATGTGATCCACAGCCTGAATTATTTTTTGGCGAAGCTCGTCCAAGGTTGCAATGGGTTTTGAGTAGACTCTTGCCTTTAGACAACCCCAATAGAAAAAGTCCAGGGGATTTAGATCGGGTGAACGGGGTGGCCATAAGATAGGACCAAGTCGCCCGATCCAACGCCCTGGGTACTCTTGGTCTAAGTACTCTCGCACAGGGCGGGCATAGTGAGCTGGGCAACCATCGTTTTGAAACCACATGTTTTGGAAATCACTTAAGGGCACGTCTTCTAATACTCCTGGTAACTCATTTTGTAAGAAGTTCAAATAGCTATTGCCATCTATGTTTCCTTGTAACTCAAAGGGTCCTATCACTTTTCCATTTATTATGCCCGTCCATAGGTTAACCTTAAATTGATATTGCGATTTGTCTTCTCTCACCAGGTGCGGATTTTCATTGTTCCAGCTATGAAGATTGTGAAGATTTAAATAGCCATCTTTCTTGCAGGTTGTTTCATCCGACCTTAAAACTTTGTCTAAGAATTGGGGATCTTCCCTGTGTTTTTGCAGCATTACACGGCAAAATGCGACCCGCAGTGGATAGTCCCGCGGTAATAACGCCTGCACGCGCCTGTAATGATATGGATGAAGCTGGTGACGTTTTAAAATTCTATGTGCAGTACTTTTTGGAATTCCCGTTGCTGTTTGTATGGCACGTACAGAGGTAGTTGTATCGCTTTCTATTTCATTGAGAACTTCTTCATCGTGTTCCGATCTAGGTCTTCCAGCGTTTCTCCTGTCAGATGGTATACGACCCTCCGAAAATGCTTGATGCACGTTAATAAATACGCGATAATCCGGATACCTTTGAAGAGTAGGGTACCTTGCTCGATATAATCTGCTAGCAGCGTTAGCATTGCATCGGCATTCTCCATAAATTAGGTGCATATTAGCGTATTCTAACGCTGTATAAGGTAGCGGCATAATGAATGCTAAACACTTGAAAATAAGGCAAAACTTCTTTAAAAAAACACAAAATCACAGTCTAAAATAATGCCAAGTCAGGTCAATTGCCAGGTCACTTAATTCAATCCAAAGTCGCGTACTGACTTGCTCTGTGCTGCTGAGGACATTAATTACTTCTCTACCTGCATTAATGTTACTGAACAATTAGCATCTATCTATCTCCCTCTAACGTATAATCTCTCTATCTCTGTCTAACTTATGTTATCTTATGGACTACGCACATGTCTCATTCAAATTCTGAGAACTTGCAACAAAAACATTTGGGCTACATAGTAAAAGTGATTACTATCAACACTAACAATTTTCGAAATATGGTTGTTATTTTGAAATTGTACACCTAAGTATATTTTGGTGGCTAGTTTGCCTAGAATGTTATACCATTTTAGAATTGTAGTTAGTTGCGCCAATTTTTAATACTATTTGCCACAGTAGTGTCCATACTTTTTTTTTCACTGTGATGAGTGAAAGTGAGGTGAAAGTCAAAATCTTACATAATTTATGGAAAAAACATAGTTTTGGTTGATTTTTGTGTAAAAACTATAGATATTCTGGAATTTTTAATGGTTGTGATCGATAGTAGTGCTACTTACCTTGCCAATACAAAAAAAATCACAGAATTACTTGTAAAATTTTAGCAATGGCACTTAATAATATAATAAAAGATGACGATTTTTAAAGAAATCGGTTTTTTTGTCGTAATGAAAAAAAAAATCAAGGTAGAATTTTTTTCTTTTTTGTTCTCGAGTAGTCATATGTAGGTCCACCTGCTGGTGCCGGCTTATCGTTGAATTTTGGGACACCCTGTATATATATATATCTAATTATGTATATTATTCGGATTAGCTGTGTGGTAGCAGCTACGACTACTACCAACCCTTACTTTGCTCGTGGATGTCGTAAAAGACCACTAAGAGCCTTATAACGACCTGGGCCAACTTCATCTGATGCCGTTTGGTAGACAATTAAATTCCCAAGGACGGTTGACGTCTAGCAGGCGGCCGGCCATAAAACTATTGACAATAACTTTTACAATTGTACTGATGAATGAAAGAAAAGTACATATTGTATCGACCCAAGTATTTGGGATAAGAGTAAGAGAATGATGATGATAATGATATATAATTAGTATTCTTAATAATATCTAGAAGCTAAATATTGAAAAGACTTCAGTATTCACCACTTATAACATTGTGAAACAATGCCATTACTGGCAATAAATCGACTATGTACTTTTATTTTTATAATGGATTAACAAGTAGTTTAGATAATGCATTTTTTGAAGGTAATATACTATTCCTAATACACTCTGTATTGCATTTATACTTTGGGAAATATTGATACTGAAACATTGCTGTTTTACGCGAGTAATATTGTTGAAGAGCATTAATGCTTTAAAAAAAACATTTATCTTAAAGCATTATTCAAAATTATTTTAATACATTAGAAAATAATGGTAATGGGGTAAAAATATAATGTGTACACACTACTCTGCCTTAATGGATATGTCGTATAAGAGATGAGATACATATATAAGATACATAATATAAATACAGAAGGCAACATAGAAATGAGGTTATGGGATTGTGTTGGGCAACATATTAGGGATCATGAAATATTACGTCAATTTCTATACTTATGAAGGAGGCTTGTACACATTTGTACGTAAATAGACTGATGGATATAAGTAGAAAAAGATTATATTGATGATAGTGATAGGAGCACACTGTTGAGTTTTCTGTCTACTGCTGCGGACCGTTCCATCCGGGATAGTACCACACTCTCACAGAAAATCCACGATAATCTATTGTCTTTGATGTCTACGAGTATTAGTCTGCTCGTAATTTGAAAGACGTTAAATTTTCTATCTGTTTCTATTCGTGTGGTGACGGAATATGACTATAATTCACCACCCCCCTATCTAAACCGTAGGTGATCATAAGAGACGACTACGGGGTATAAAACGCTTATAACAGGTAGTACAAAAATAAACGCTTATAAGAGGGAGTACGAAAATAAACGCTTATAAGTAGGTAGGCAGAGAGAACAGAATGCCAGAGAACTCTATTCTTTCATACTTCACTCGCTTCCTCAACATTCATAATTCTCTTCATACACGCTCGCCGGTTTCGGAGACTCTTGATTCCACCTTCCTTCAGTACTTAACCAATCTGGTTTAGGTAGGTTAGTCTCGGTCTCCCCCGGTACCTACATCCTTCCATGTTCGCATTGTATATCTTCTTAACCAGACGTTCGTTCGGCATTCTTTCCACATGTCTGAACCATCGGAGCATTCCCTTTCGTATCTTTACACCAATACTCTCTTTCATATCTACTCGCTCTCTTACGTCGTCGTTACGGATGTGATCGGTCAGCCTAACTCCACAGATTTTTCATAGAGATCCCATTTCGACCGCATTCATTTTACTTTCATGCTCTTTTCTGCATACCCAACTGTCGCTTCCATATAGTAATGTTGGGACAAGCACTGCGTTATGTATTGCTACACGTGCCCTCTGGCTGAGGTGGTGGCTACCGAGAAGTTGCCCCAACGCTCCGTTCACTCTATTTCCCGCATTCACTCTTCGCGCTATATCAGTGGTGTACCTTCCATCTCGGCTAAATCCACATCCAAGATATACAAATTCATCCACTTGCTCTAGTATATCACTACCTATTGTTACTCTTACATCTGTTCTGGGTTCATCTCTTTCGAAGATCATTATTTGGTTTTGCTCACATTCACGCGTAGACCCCTTTTCTTACAATCTTCTGTCATCGTGTCGACTAGGGTCTGCAGGTCAGTCGCTGACTACGCCAGCAGGACTGCATCATCTGCATAGAAAAGAGCACTGACCATTGAGTCGCCCATCTGGACTCACACATTCATATAGTTTAACCTTTGGAGACATTTATCCAGATATATGATAAACAGCCTGGCAGATAGAACGCACCCCTGCTTAACGCCGATATTGACGTCAAACCAAGGCGACATTTCATCATCCAGCCGTACGCAAGCTCTACAGCCCATGTAACTGGACTGCACAGCCTGCAGCAGTTTACCGTTAATACCATACTCCGGTAAAATGTCCCAAAGTTCCTTTCGTACAACCGTGTCAAATGCTCTCTCCAGATCCACAAAACTGCAGAAAACCCTCTGACCTAGAGCCAGATGCTCCTCCACAATGTTGCGCAGAGAGAACACTTGATCCATGCCTCCCCTTCCACTCCTGAAACCTCCTTGTGCCTCACACAGTAAACCGTCGGACACTATCCTCATTCTCCTTTCAATAATTTTACGATTCACCTTTGCTGCTAAACTGGTCAAGCTTACGGCTCTGTAATTTACGCAGTCATAATGTGAACCCTTGTTTTTAAACAAAGGCACGATGACTGCGCTATTCCAGTCCCTGAGAACCATTCCCGAGCTCCAACATAAATTGAGGAGCAACAGGAACGCCTCCCAGACACAGTAGCCACCAAGCTTGATCATCTCGGCAGACACCATATCAATGCCCGCTGCCTTACCATTTTTCAAACTTCTTATCGCCCATTTAATTTTATCCATAGTGATGCCATCGGAGGACGCCGGTACTGAATGTTGATCTACTAGACCACATGCAACACCGGGACCAACCCGAGTATCCGCATACATATCGCCAAAATATTTACTCCATCGGCTTAACACGTCTTGTGTTTGTGTAAGAATGTCTCCACCTTTAGACCTTATTTTATTCATTCTGAAGGCTGACCAACCACGCCGAGACCTCTTCACCTCCCTCCAAAAGAGCTTCGTGTTACCCTTGAAGTTTATCGTCAGCCTATCTTCTGCATTCATATTTGCTCTATCACGTTTCTCTTTCCCTAAGGCCTTGGTGGCATTCTTACATCGCCGATATATTTCTTTCTTCTGTTCAGTCATACTGTCATTCAGATTCAAAGAAGAGATATAGTCCAGCCACGCTTTCTTCTTTTGCTCTACGGAAGCTGCCACTGCCGCATTTCATCAAGCATCACCATTTGTTTTTCTAAGCTTCTTTCAGCTTCCACATACTTTTTTCGCTGTTTCTACCATACAGACGTAACGTCTGAACGTCTGATTAAGAAGATATACAATGTGAAAGTGGAAGGATGTAGGTACCGAGGGAGACCGAGACTAACCTACCTAGACCAGATCGGTCATGTACTGAAGGAAGGTGGAGTCAAGAGTCTCCGAAACCGGCGAGCGTGTATGAAGAGAATTATGTATCTTGAGGAAGCGAGTGAAGTATGCAAGGATAGAGTTCACTGGCACTCTGTTCTCTCTGCCTACCCTGCAAGGGATATGGCGTGATGATATGTATGTATGTATGTACCATACAGCAAATAATATCCTATGAGCTTAGATCATGTTGATAAATATACATATAGGTTATGTTTTTTTTTATTGGAAAATCAATGCAATTCTATATAATTATAAACTTAGTTACACATAGTACCTGATTTACTTTTTATAGTACTAGTGTTAGGAATGTTTGTAATGTTCATTCTGTTTTTAATTCAATAAACTATTTAAATTACTGAAATTTAGCATTTAATATGCTTAATTATTTATAAAATCCGATTACGAAATGAAAAATGATGTCGCAAGCGGGATTCGAACCCGCGCCTATTGGGATTCCGGCCCAATCGTGCTGCCACTACACTACCGCGACTAATTGTAGGACATGCAAATTTCATTTCGTATTGTATTTACGTCTTAAGGTGACGGTATGCTATCTACCCGACAATGTTTACACATTGTTATAGGCTTAATACTTCAAACTTTACAGTTAGAATTGTATTAAACGATGACACAACCTTGTTATTTAAATTACTGAAATTTAGCATTTAATATGCTTAATTATTTATAAAATCCGATTACGAAATGAAAAATGATGTCGCAAGCGGGATTCGAACCCGCGCCTATTGGGATTCCGGCCCAATCGTGCTGCCACTACACTACCGCGACTAATTGTAGGACATGCAAATTTCATTTCGTATTGTATTTACGTCTTAAGGTGACGGTATGCTATCTACCCGACAATGTTTACACATTGTTATAGGCTTAATACTTCAAACTTTACAGTTAGAATTGTATTAAACGATGACACAACCTTGTTATTTAAATTAATGAAATTTAGCATTTAATATGCTTAATTATTTATAAAATTCGATTACGAAATGAAAAATGATGTCGCAAGCGGGATTCGAACCCGCGCCTATTGGGATTCCGGCCCAATCGTGCTGCCACTACACTACCGCGACTAATTGTAGGACATGCAAATTTCATTTCGTATTGTATTTACGTCTTAAGGTGACGGTATGCTATCTACCCGACAATGTTTACACATTGTTATAGGCTTAATACTTCAAACTTTACAGTTTGAATTGTATTAAACGATGACACAACCTTGTTATTTAAATTACTGAAATTTAGCATTTAATATGCTTAATTATTTATAAAATCCGATTACGAAATGAAAAATGATGTCGCAAGCGGGATTCGAACCCGCGCCTATTGGGATTCCGGCCCAATCATGCTGCCACTACACTACCGCGACTAATTGTAGGACATGCAAATTTCATTTCGTATTGTATTTACGTCTTAAGGTGACGGTATGCTATCTACCCGACAATGTTTACACATTGTTATAGGCTTAATACTTCAAACTTTACAGTTAGAATTGTATTAAACGATGACACAACTTTGTTATTTAAATTACTGAAATTTAGCATTTAATATGCTTAATCATTTATAAAATCCGATTACGAAATGAAAAATGATGTCGCAAGCGGGATTCGAACCCGCGCCTATTGGGATTCCGGCCCAATCGTGCTGCCACTACATTTGCATGTCCTACAATTAGTCGCGGTAGTGTAGTGGCAGCACGATTCATTTCGTAATCGGATTTTATAAATGATTAAGCATATTAAATGCTAAATTTCAGTAATTTAAATAACAAGGTTGTGTCATCGTTTAATACAATTCTAACTGTAAAGTTTGAAGTATTAAGCCTATAACAATGTGTAAACATTGTCGGGTAGATAGCATACCGTCACCTTAAGACGTAAATACAATACGAAATGAAATTTGCATGTCCTACAATTAGTCGCGGTAGTGTAGTGGCAGCACGATTGGGCCGGAATCCCAATAGGCGCGGGTTCGAATCCCGCTTGCGACATCATTTTTCATTTCGTAATCGGATTTTATAAATAATTAAGCATATTAAATGCTAAATTTCAGTAATTTAAATAACAAGGTTGTGTCATCGTTTAATACAATTCTAACTGTAAAGTTTGAAGTATTAAGCCTATAACAATGTGTAAACATTGTCGGGTAGATAGCATACCGTCACTTTAAGACGTAAATACAATACGAAATGAAATTTGCATGTCCTACAATTAGTCGCGGTAGTGTAGTGGCAGCACGATTGGGCCGGAATCCCAATAGGCGCGGGTTCGAATCCCGCGTGCAACATCATTTTTCATTTCGTAATCAGATTTTATAAATAATTAAGCATATTAAATGCTAAATTTCAGTAATTTAAATAACAAGGTTGTGTCATCGTTTAATACAATTCTAACTGTAAAGTTTGAAGTATTAAGCCTATAACAATGTGTAAACATTGTCGGGTAGATAGCATACCGTCACCTTAAGACGTAAATACAATACGAAATGAAATTTGCATGTCCTACAATTAGTCGCGGTAGTGTAGTGGCAGCACGATTGGGCCGGAATCCCAATAGGCGCGGGTTCGAATCCCGCTTGCGACATCATTTTTCATTTCGTAATCGGATTTTATAAATAATTAAGCATATTAAATGCTAAATTTCAGTAATTTAAATAACAAGGTTGTGTCATCGTTTAATACAATTCTAACTGTAAAGTTTGAAGTATTAAGCCTATAACAATGTGTAAACATTGTCGGGTAGATAGCATACCGTCACCTTAAGACGTCAATACAATACGAAATGAAATTTGCATGTCCTACAATTAGTCGCGGTAGTGTAGTGGCAGCACGATTGGGCCGGAATCCTAATAGGCGCGGGTTCGAATCCCGCTTGCGACATCATTTTTCATTTCGTAATCGGATTTTATAAATAATTAAGCATATTAAATGCTAAATTTCAGTAATTTAAATAACAAGGTTGTGTCATCGTTTAATACAATTCTAACTGTAAAGTTTGACGTATTAAGCCTATAACAATGTGTAAACATTGTCGGGTAGATAGCATACCGTCACCTTAAGACGTAAATACAATACGAAATGAAATTTGCATGTCCTACAATTAGTCGCGGTAGTGTAGTGGCAGCACGATTGGGCCGGAATCCCAATAGGCGCGGGTTCGAATCCCGCTTGCGACATCATTTTTCATTTCGTAATCGGATTTTATAAATAATTAAGCATATTAAATGCTAAATTTCAGTAATTTAAATAACAAGGTTGTGTCATCGTTTAATACAATTCTAACTGTAAAGTTTGAAGTATTAAGCCTATAACAATGTGTAAACATTGTCGGGTAGATAGCATACCGTCACCTTAAGACGTAAATACAATACGAAATGAAATTTGCATGTCCTACAATTAGTCGCGGTAGTGTAGTGGCAGCACGATTGGGCCGGAATCCCAATAGGCGCGGGTTCGAATCCCGCTTGCGACATCATTTTTCATTTCGTAATCGGATTTCAATAAACTAATTATTATTATGCACGTACATGCTTAGATACATAGCTGTATAATATTACTTCACAACGATATAAATAATCAATTCAGATCCATCTATTATTTAAAGTAGGTATTTAGGAGATATACTACTATTTAATTGATGGATGTTACTAATCGTCAGTATCAGTAGAAATATCTTGGATTAAAATATAATCATAAAATTATTCTGCCAGTCTATTCCGCTTAGCACCAAGGACATATAATTTATATTTTTAAATACATTTTTCTGTGTGGTGACGGAGTAAGAATACAATTCACCACCTATCCTAACCGTGGGTGTAAGAGACGACTAAGGGATATACAACACATATAACATCTATGCAAGAGAAGGCAAACTTGAAACAAAACCCTATACCAACACATCTGACCAGCACGGTATAATACGTTAATTTCCCTTCAATTATGGAGGAGGCCCGAGCCCAGCAGTGGGGCATATATGGGCTGTGATGATGATGATATCTTTTTTAGTATAAAATATAAGTAATTGATATTTGAAATCCTTTCGTATATATGTCGTCTAAGTTGCATAAGAATTTCTTTACCATTTCTTTATGTGCACTTGCACACCAACATCTATTATGTTGGTAGTCTGCAGGACAGCATGACTTATTAAGCGTATCACAACAGCTACATGCCCATTAAGTCATGACGTTGAATTAAATATTTTCTGATGTATTAATTTATTTTGCGAAAGTGGAAGGATGTAGGCACCGGGGAAGACCGAGACTAACTTACCTAGACCAGATTGGTCACGTATTGAAGGAATATGAAGTCAAGATTCTTCGAAACCGGCGAGCGTGTATAAAGAGAATTATGAATGTTGAGGAAGCGAGTGAAGCATGCAAGGATAGAGTTCTCTGGCACTCTGTTCTCTCTGCCTACCCTGCAAGGGATATAGCGTGATGATTGGTATGTATGTATGTAAAATTTAGGTGTAATTTATACTGCATTGTTACTTATATATATTTTCATTATAACATTAGGTGAACAAATAATTATTATTACCATCATTAAAGACGAGGAACTAACGGCTGGTGTGTAATTAAAAATGATATGTGTTAACTAATTTTCAATTTAGCTAGTCATTATAATTACTTCGTCAAAGTCGTCGTAGTCATTATATTTTGTGTCCAGCTCATACACGTCTAGTAGGTATATGAGCTGGACACAAGCCTCCTTAATAACAGGAGAGCAATTGTCTACGTTGATTTGACGGGTTCGTATAGGGTTTTATAGTTTATTTGAGTTTGTTTGCCTTCTCTTGCATATATATATATATATATATATATATATATATATATATATATATATTATATCCCCTAGTTGCATTTAACGACACCTATGCAAGAGGGGGTAATGATCTGTACACTTATTTTGTCACCACAGGGGAATAATTAAAATTTGGCTAGTATTGTCTCTCATTTTATCGTTTTATCTCTTTTTTTCGTATTTTCTCTTTAGTTATGCTTTCAATTAAATTAAAATATTGTTTTAATTAAGACGTTACAGTAGTGGAAATGTGTGGTGGAAATAGTTCCAATTTAAAAAAGAAATACGTCCTGTTATGGATTTTGATCATCTCTTCTACTGCCCCGAATGGTTCGTGCGAGCTGCTACTGGACAAAAGTCTATACAATATTTTAACAAAAAAGAACTGACTTAATTTGTAATTTACTCGAGGTCCACCAAATATGTATTACAGATAACTAAGAATTACTAATCAGATCATCAAATTGAAAAGAGGACCACATAGGAAGTACCTACTAGATTTTAAATAAAATTTTTAATTTCAAAAAGGAATTATCAAAAACCATTCACAAAAAAAAGTTCTAATACCTATATAAAAAAAATATCCAATCGACTTGAAAACCTCTTCTGTTTTTGTGAGGTCGATTACAAAAAGAGGCGGTCAATTTTTACAAATCTCCCACGATTGTTTGGGTTCCCTGGGTGCAAGCGACAGTCCCCCAGATCCTTCTGCCGAATTGTCGCTCGTAGCGAATTTCTGGCGCGAGGGGGGGTACCCCAGCAATGGGTAGAGCCCCAATTCGCCCCTGACCCTCTAGTTGTAGACGGTACAGGACGCGAAATTTCGGACGGGCCCGGTCACTCATTAACTTGAGGGTTGGGCAGGCTTATGCCACCGCCGACATATCGTAAACCTGACATCTTGCTTCAAGACAAGTTGTCGTGAGGCGTTTCAGGAACTAGGGTCTTGGCTTAACCGCCCGGACCGCGAGAAAGACAACCTCTATAAAGAATTCGACGTTCGAATTCGGAAATCACCCAGAATCTTAAGTTCTGGCGTGCGGCGAGAAGATGCATGGCAGATGGGCTGTTCTGTTCTTAGCACGCTCCAGCCAGGGTACCGGCCGACCCCCTGGTTGGTAAATGTAGGCTTGCCCGGGTACAGGGATCTCTGCCCGGGTCGACGCTCTATTTCTCCCATAATCGTGGGAATCAATATGGATTTTACTTCTTTCACACCTACACCAACTCAAGACGGGAATCCAGAGGATTCCCACATCACGGCCTCGTCAAGCCAATGTAAAACTGACCAAAACGACGCCTCGTCCTTAGGACTGGAGGCGTCCGCCGAGGGCCCGACACCGACCACAGAGGCCCCCCTCTCGAAGCAGAAGAAGCGCCGGACCCGGTACACATGGGAGAAAGCCAACCCTCACGAGAGGCAGCGGGCGGCGGCAAAAAAGCAGGAGCGGGATGCCGCCAAACTGAAGAAGGACGGCGGCAGATCCACTGCAGAGCCGTCAATGGACGAGGGCGACAGTACTGTCGCAGAGCCGTCCAGAGACGAGGGCAGTGGATCTGCCGATTTAATGGACGAGGGCGGTAATGCCGCAGAGCCGTCCAAGAAGGCCAGCGGGGTCAGCTGAGGAAGCCGCCGCCGTCAAGTCGTCGCCGCGTCCTGCGGCGGCGGCCCTAACCGCGGCACTGATGGTAAGGGAGGAGACCCTCCCCTCGAAGGTGCGGAAGCGCCTCCTGAACAGGGAGGACAGCTCGGGCGCCGATTCCGAGGGGAGCGCTGTCATCATGCCTCCTCCCAAAGTTGCGGCCTCTCGCAGAGGGCGAGGGGCCGTGGCGTCGGGAAGGACGACCCACTCCCCGGCCGGCGGAGTGCGTGGAGGGGCGGAGGCTCGCAAGCGGGCCGACGACGAGGTGGTCGCCGCGAGGGTGCTGGGGGTGTTGTCCGGCATCCCTCCCACAGAAGTGGCGGACGCTGGTGCCCGCACGAGCGGTAACGCCCCGGACATGGAGGCCCTGCAGGCCGAAACCGCCCGTCTTGGTGACGAGGTGTCAGGCTTGCGGGCCCAAAATCGCCGCTTAGAGGCGGAGCTGGCCGCGGTAAGGAGGGCCAACCGCGTCCTCTCAAAGGATGTGGCCAATCTGAGGGCCCAAATCGCGCGGCTCGTGCCGCCTACGCCACCTGCGCCGCCGCCCAGAGCTGTCGCCACTCCGAAACCGCCCCGAGGCGCTGGCCGCCCTGTGGTCGCCGCCGCGCCGAAGACACCTCCGACCACGGAGCGTGCGCCGCCGACCAGCGCCAGCCCACCCAACGCCGTGGAGCAGGCCCCTACAGCGGCCCAGCCGATAACATCGACCCCGCTTCCCGCGGTGGTGGGCGTGCCAGATGAGGCCTTGCGCGCCATTATCGACACCGTCGGTAATCTGGTGGATGCGCGCTTGGCCGTTCTGGAGGCAAGGCTGCCTCCAGAACCACGTGTTCGGCCGCCTCTCGCCGCGGACAAGCGGCCATATGCGGCACCAGCCCCCGCCCCGCTACCTTGTCAGGGTGGCCGCGTGGGGGTGAGCTACGCCGCAGCCGCGGCTGGGCTAAAGAAGAAGGGGCCTGCTCCGAAGAGGAAGACAGCACCGGCTCCTGCCGGACCGCAGTCGTCGCCAGCACCGACACCGCCAGCGACGACTAGCGCGCCCGCGACCGTGCTTCCCGCGCCTGGCACGCCCGCTGCGCCCGAACAGGGTTGTCAGGTGGCTGAGCGCGGTGGAAGAGTCGCGGCCAGAGAAGGAGAGTGGCGGCCAAGCGCGCCGCTGAGGTCGCCGCTCCCCAGGCAGGAGCCGAAGGAGGCGGGAGGAAGAGGAAGAGGCCGCGCAAGGGGCTCCGGCTGCCGAAGACAGCCGCAGTGGTGATCACTGTGCTGCCTGAGGCGGCAGAAAGGGGCCTCAGCTATGAGGCCGTTCTGAGGAAAGCCCGGCGGGAGCTCGACGTCTCCGACATAGGAGGCGTCGAAGCCAGGACCCGCAAGGCCTGGACAGGGGCTCGGATTTTAGAGTTCCCTGGGGCCGAGGGTACTAGGACGGCCGATAGCGTGGCGTCGAAGCTGCGAGGTCTGTTCGCCGAGGAAGGTGGCGTCAAAATCGCCAGACCCGTAAAGTGCGCCTAAATGCGCATCGCGGGTCTGGACGACTCCGTGACGGTGGAAGACATCCGGGAGGCCATTGCCTCGAAAACCGGGTGTCCCCTGGACACCGTCCGGGTTGGCGCCATCCGGCCCGGTCCGGGCGGCGTAGGTGCCGCCTGGGTGCAGTGCCCAGTGGAGTCGGTCAGGCAACTGGCCGGCTCAGGCAGACTCCTCGTGGGCTGGAGCTCAGCGCGAGTCACCGTGCTGGAGCACCGGCCTGCGAGGTGTTTCAAGTGCATGGCGGTCAGGCATACCCGGCCAACATGCACTAATTGCTTTGACTGCGGCGGACTCTGTTTCCGCTGCGGTCAGACTGGGCACACGGCGGCATCTTGCGCCGCCCCGCCCCACTGCCCCGCGTGTGCGGCGGGCAATAAGCCTGCCAAGCACCGCATGGGCTCTGGGGCGTGTAGACCTCCAGCTTCGGCTCCAAAGGGGCGGAGCGGCCTTTCGACCACGGCCGCTCCCGCTCCTAGCGCGGCCCGATCGCCCGCCGCAAGCCAGAAGGTGATAATGGACACGGCCCATTAATGGCTGCCCAGTCCACTTACCTCCTGCAGGCCAACACCAACCACTCCGCCGGTGCGCAGGATCTCCTCCTGCAATCCATGGCGGAGTGGTCGATCGGTGCAGCCGTAGTCGCGGAACCGTACTGTGTGCCTGATCGCCCCAATTGGGTGGTCAGCCGGAACGGAACCGCGGCAATCGTCGTCTCCACGCAGCGGCACTTCCCGTCCTTGTCCCTTTTGGATAGGGGCGAGGAATTTGTCGCTGCGAAATGGGGAGGGGTCACACTCTACAGCGTTTACCTCTCCCCTAACAGGAGAATGGATGATTTCGGGGCCTTCCTCACCACCTTGGAGGCTTCGATACGGCGACTGGCACCGGGCCTCGTCCTGGTCCTGGGGGACTTCAACGCCAAATCCACGGCGTGGGGGTCCCCGATAACGGACGATCGCGGGCGGGCGATCGTGGAGTGGGCGGCGTCACTGGGCCTCTGTGTCCTAAACAGAGGCTCAGTGAACACGTGTGTGCGACAGCAGGGTGGGTCGATAGTGGACTTGTCGTTCGCTAGCCCCGCTGTCGCACCACGAGTGAGGAACTGGCGTGTCCTGGAGGAGGCGGAGACCCTGTTGGATCACTGTTACATCCGGATGGAGGTCTCTCCTCTCCGGGACCCCAGCAGGGTCCACAGGGCGGACCGAGCTCCCGCATTTCCGCGGTGGGCTGTGGGGCGTCTGGATAGGGACCTACTGGCGGAGGCGGCCATCGTGAACACGTGGCTGTCCTCACCACCCCCAGCAGACGGAGTGGACGTTGAGGCTGTCCGCATCCGCAGTGCGTTAACGCAGGTCTGCGATGCGGCCATGCCCAGGGTGCGGCGTCTACCTCCAAAGCAGGGGGTCTACTGGTGGTCCCCAAGACTGGCGGACCTTCGTGCGGCGTGCATTAGTGCCCGAAGGTCCTACACCCGCAGTCGGTGGCGTCGCCGCGATGTTGAGCGGGAGGGCCAGCTGTACGAGGTGTACCGCAGTGCGCGTACCGCCTTTCGGCTGGCCATCCGGTCCGCCAAGGACGCGAGTTGGCAGGAGATGCTGGATGGTCTCGACCGTGACCCCTGGGGTCGCCCGTATCGCGCGTCGCTGAATAAGCTTCGCGCGCAGGGCCCCCCCCTCACCGAGACCCTCCAGCCCGACCTCCTTCGTAGAGTGGTCGAGGAGCTGTTCCCGCGGCAGTCGGAACACACGCCCCGCTCGGCGGGGCTTCATCACGGCTTCGCCAGATTACGACCGGGAGGCCGTCGAGAGTGTTCCGCCCGTGATGGAGTCGGAAGTGGGGGCAGCCGTGGCGAAGATTCGTTCCGCCACCACGGCCCCCGGCCCGGACGGAGTCCCAGTCCGGGTGTTGACGTTGCTCCGCGAGCATCTTGAACCTCGCCTCAGGCGACTGTTCAACGCCTGTCTGACGTCTGGATAGTTCCCTGAGCGCTGGAAGGAAGGGAGGTTGGTTCTCCTGCTAAAGCCGGGACGGCCCCCGGATTTGCCGTCGGCCTACAGGCCCATTGTGCTCCTGGACGATGTGGGTAAGCTGCTGGAGCGTGTCCTCGCTGCCCGCATCGTCCAGCACCTGGAGGAGGTGGGGCCCGATCTGTCGGACGCTCAATTTGGGTATCGGAGGGGGCGTTCGACCATCGGGGCCCTGCTACGCCTGAGGCTGACGGCCGCGGAGGCTGTCGCTGGCAAAGGAGTGCTGTTGGCGGTGTCGTTGGGCATCGCCAACGCCTTCAATAGTCTGCCATTCGGCTGCATCAGGGAGGCGCTCCGGTTCCATGGAGTGCCCCTGTACCTCAGGCGGCTGGTGGCAGACTATTTGGAGGGGCGCAGTATTCTCTACGCGAGCCCCGCAGGGGACATTGTGCGGACGCCCATGTCGTGCGGTGTTCCGCAGGGGTCGGTTCTGGGGCCGACTCTGTGGGACATCGGTTATGACTGGGCGTTGAGAGGGAGTCTCCCCACCGGGCTGAGCGTTATTTGCTATGCTGACGACACGCTCGTCACAGCCCGGGGCAGGATACTCGAAGAGGCGGCGAGCCTGGCCACTCTCGGCACCGAGGAGATGATTAGGCGAATTGAGGCGCTGGGGCTCAGGGTGGCCCTAAACAAGACGGAGGCCCTACTATTCCATGGGCCCCGTGTGAGGCTGCCCATCGGTGCCTCGTTAGTCGTCAACTCCATCCACATCAGTATCCAGGCCCATATGAGGTACTTGGGTCTGGTGCTCGACGGGCGATGGTGGTTCCGGGAGCATTTTCGTCAAATTGCTCCCCGGCTGGTCGGCGCGGCGTCCGCCCTTTCTCGGCTCATGCCGACCGTGGGTGGACCCAGTTTCGAAGGCCGACGGCTGTATGCGGGGGTGATCCGCTCAATGGCCATGTACGGCGCACCCGTGTGGGCGAGGGCTCTGAACGCCCAGCTCAGGGCGGTGATGTGGAGGCCACAGCGAGCCATGGCGGTCAGAGCCATTCGCGGGTACCGCACGGTGTCTAACGAGGCGGCATGCCTATTGGCCGGAACACCCCCGTAGGACCTAGAGGCGGAGATGCTCTCCGACCTCTACCGGCGGGTTACCTCAATGCGCGAAGAGGGTGGCTCCCCATCGTTCAACGAGATAGCCACCTGGTGCGAGGACACCCCCAGAGAAGTCATCGCCCGTTGGGCTCCGCGGCTGGAGAGGCCTAGACACGGTGTTATTACCGTTGAGGCCCCCCGGCCCGTACTAATGGAGTGGATGGAGCGGCGGCACGGAGTCCTCTCTTTCCGGTTGGTGCAGGTCTTGTCGGGGCATGGTTGCTTCGGCAAGTACCTGCACACGGTCGTGCGGAGGGAGTGGACTCCGTCCTGCCACCATTGCAGTAGCGACGAGGACACGGCACAACATACGCTCGAGGTATGTTTGGGCTGGGACGGGCAGCGCCGTGACCTCGTCGCTGTCATCGGTGCCGACCAGACACTGCCGGCTGTTGCGCGAGCGATGGTCGACAGCGTCAGGAATTGGGACGCGGTCGCCGCCTTCTGTGAGGCTGTCATCTCGCAGAAGGAGGCGGCGGAACGGACCCGGGAGGATTCTCGTGACCCGGGCCGCCGCCCGCGGCCAGGGCGGCGCAGGCGCGAGTACCTGCGCCTGATGCCGCCCTAACCGAGGCTTCGGGTGATCGGACCGGGGAATTGTCCGGTCACCCGACGTGAGGCCACCGCGTGAGGACGACGCCTCGACGGCGAAAGCTGTCGAGGCGTCGACAGGAGAGGAGCCCGAGAGGGCATCGGTCACCCCGGACCGATTTGGCGGGGTGCGACGTCCATAGCCCACCGCAAAAAAAAAAAAAAAAAATGTAGCACATATAAAGGAAAAATTCAGAAAAAAATAAATTTTTACTTCCATCACATATTTTTTTTTAGTTTTACGGAACCCTTCGTGCGCGAATACAACTCGCACTTGGCCGATTTTTTATTATTATTTATATATATATATATATATATATATATATATATATATATATATATATATATATATATATATATATATAATATATATATATTTTATATTTATATATATATATATATATATATATATATATATATATATATATATATATATATATATATATATATATATATCTATATATATATATATATATATATATGTAAGCAATATAATACTATAAACCTATAAATATTTATATGTGCTACATGCCAAATTTCAAGACTTTAGGTCGACTGGAAGTATCCTTTAGGTTTTGATTCCCTTGCAAGTATTTGCGAGTTAGAAAATACATACATACCATCACGCCATGTCCCTAGCAGGGTAGGCAGAGAAAACAGAGTGCCAGAGAACTCTATCCTTGCATACTTCACTCGCTTTCTCAACATTCATAATTCTCTTCAAACACGCTCGCCGGTTTCGGAGACTCTTGACTCCGCCTTCCTTCAGTACATGACCAATCTGGTCTAGGTAGCTTAGTCTCGGTCTCTCCCGGTACCTACATCCTTTCACTTTCGCATTGTATATCTTCTTAATCGGACGTTCGTTCGGCATTCTTTCCACATGTCCGAACCATCGGAGCATTCCCCTTCGCATCTTTACACCAATACTTTCTTTAGTACCTACTCGCTCTCTTACATCGTCGTTACGAATGCGATCGATCAGCCTAACTCCACAGATTTTCCGTAGAGTTCGCATTTCGACCGCATTAATTTTACTTTCATACTCTTTTCTGCATACCCAACTCTCGCTTTCATACAGTAATGTTGGGACAAGCTCTGCATTATATATTGCTACACGTGCCTTCTTCTTCTTCTGGCTGAGGTAGTGGCTACCGAGAAGTTGCCCCAACGCTCCGTTCACTCTATTTCCCGCATTCACTCTTCGCTCTATATCAGTGGTGCAGTTTCCATCTGGGCTAAATCCACATCCAAGATATACAAATTCATCCACTTGCTCCAGTACATCATTACCTATTGTCACTCTTACATCTGTTCTGGCTTCATCTCTTTCAAAGATCATTATTTTGATTTTGCTCACGTTCACTCGTAGACCCCTTTTCTTACAATCTTCTGTCATTGTGTCGACTAGGGTCTGCAGGTCAGTCGCTGACTGTGCCAGTAGGACTGCATCATCTGCATAGAGTAGAGCAGTGACCACTGAGTCGCCCATCTGGACTCCCACATTCATATCGTTCAACCTTTGGAGACATTTATCCAGATATATGATAAATAGTCTGGCTGACAGAACGCACCCCTGCTTAACGCCGATATTGACGTCAAACCAAGGCGACATTCCATCATCCAGCCGCACACAGGCTCTACAGCCTATGTAACTGGACAGCACAGCCTGCAGCAGTTTACCGTTAATACCATACTCGGGTAAAATGTCCCAAAGTTCCTTTCGTACAACCGTGTTAAATGCTCTCTTCAGATCTACAAAACTGCAGAAAAGCCAGATGCTTCTCCGCAATGTTGCGCAGAGAGAACACTTGATCCATGCATCCCCTTCCACTCCTGAAACCTCCTTGTGTCTCACACAGTAAACCTTCGGACACCACCCTCATTCTCCTTTCAATAATTTTACCATACACTTTTGCTGCCAAACTGGTCAAGCTTATGGCTCTGTAATTTGCGCAGTCATAACGTGAACCCTTGTTTTTAAACAAAAGCACAATGACTGCGCTATTCCAGTCCCCGGGAACCATTCCCGAGCTCCAACATAAATTGAGGAGCAACAGGAACGTCTCCCAGACACAGGAGCCACCAAGCTTGATCATCTCAGCAGACAGCATATCAATGCCCGCTGCCTTAACATTTTTCAAACTTCTTATCGCCCATTCAACTTCTTCCATACTGATGCCATCGGAGGACGCCGTTGTCGAATGTTGATCTACTAAACCACATGCGACACTGGCGCCAACCGTAAAATCCGCATACATATCGCCAAAATATTCATTCCATCGGCTTAACACGTCTTGTGTTTGTGTAAGAGTGTCTCCACCTTTAGACCTTATTTTATTCATTCTGAAGACTGACCAACCACCCCGAGACTTCTTTACCTCCCTCCAAAAGAGTTTGGTGTTACCCTCGAAGTTTTTAGTCAGCCTATCTTCTGCACTTATATTTGCTCTATCACGTTTCAACTACTCACTAGAAAATATGCGGCTTAAATTGCTGTTTCTTTTGATTGCGTTGACATAGAAGTTTGATTTTGTTACAGCTTAAAAGTATTATGGACCTGAGTATATGTTGTGAATTTCAATTTAATACCTCTACACGTTCAGGAGGAAAGGGCTAGTGAGTTGAAAATTATTAAAAATATTATTTATATATGATGTAATTAAAAATTTACGGTTTTCACAATTTTTCCTTTTCCTTTCGAGGTACCGAACCCAAAAATAAAGATTAAATTATTAAAATTGTCACCAATAAAGTTTCTAATAAACATTAAAAAATTAGTAATTAATAGGTTGAACTTTTAGATTCTATATAAAAAAAGAAAATAGATAAAGAAAAATAGACAATACACATATTACAAATTATGCTAGAAATTTGAAAAGTTTAGATTTAATAATAGGTACCTATAAGATTATACCTATAATATTTAGCTGTGTGTTTGGCTATGTGGTAGCGGATATGAATACTACCAACCCTGACTTTGCTCGTGGATGTGGTAAAAGACGACTAAGAGCCTTACAATGAACTGGGCCAACTCCACCTGATGCCGTTTAGTTAACAATTACATTCCCAAGGAGGGTTGAGGTCTGGCATGCGGCCGGTTATAAAACTATTGCCAATATCTTTTACAATATGTACTATAAAAGAAGAGTACATATTTTATCGACCCCAAGTTAAAAGATATAAGTAAGAGAATGATGATTTAGCTGTGTGGTGACGGAGTAGGAATACAATTCCTCACATCTTGCCTATGGGTGATCGTAAGAGACGGCTAAGAGGTATAAAACGGATACAATATCTAAGCAAGAGAATGAAAACTCGAAACAAAACCCTAGTCTATACCAACACGTTTGACCAGCACGGTCAGTAGGTCAATTTCCTGCCAAATATGGAGGAGGCTCGAGCCCAACATGGTAGGTCAGTATGTTAACCACTATGCCATCTGCGCAGTCAAAGTTGTCTCATTGAAGGAGCTGTCGGAGCAACTCGGGGAAAATCCGCAAATTCTGTCTTCTCCTCTAACAGTGCGTGGAGTGGCACAGGAGTAATAAGTAGACTACTCCTTCTTATAAAAACATTCGCACGTACAAACTACTTAAAACATTTGCGAGACTCTTTTTATTAGCCAACTATGATCCGGCCACAACCATTTTAATCAAATAGGTTAGCAGAATAATGGGTTTAGGCTCCATAACCCGTCCATCACCTCCGTCTATTAAGTAGATCGCTGGTACTGCTTTCGCGAGATTTAGCCTAACAAGATAAATTAAGTAAATCCCTTAGAACTTTAGTAATCTTATTTTTACAGCTCATTTAAATTCTACTACTGAGTTCTCACCCATGATAAGGAAATTTATCCCTATTGTATTTGCGTGGTTAGGTATCTACCTAACCAGGCAATACCTATCTAGGCACGGATCCACCGAAGACAAAGATCGGGTACCGGTGGCCCGCTCGCACGGCGAAGAGAGGAGTTTGCATGGTGGGTCTATGAAGTCACGCGCCGCCTCTTCCGTCACCCCGGACCGATTTGGCGGGGCGTGACGCATTCATAGCCCATCGTAAAAAAAAAAACAAAAAGGGATGTTATCTGCTTCAATCCTTTAGCTGTTTACTACGATAATTGCAGAAAAGAATCTCAAGTTAATTGTACTTCTACTCTGTTACTAGACATAATGTTATTGCTTGTAAAATATGTTAAGAAATAATAAATTTATTTCAAAAGTTCCGGAAAGCGTTTTGTTGTTATTCTAGAAATATTAAAGTTCAAAAATTGTATAACATGACATAATAAATAAAAATTTTGCGTCACCATGTTTTTCTATTTCATAGAATTATTTTTTTTTCAAGAATAATTATTATGCTCATACATATATGTAGAGATATGTGAGATATGTGTGTGATATGGAGAGCCGAGAGATATTACACCTATAGTACCCTTCACACAATGCTTGCATTTTTCACTGTCATGTTAAGTATTCTTCTAGCAATATTGCTTTTATCTCATTTTATATATCACATATAATGAAAATGCATTAAGAGCCTTCAAGTCAACGAAGGCATTTCTAAGGACGGTTGATTTTGGGCATGTCACCGTTTGCAAAATTATTACCGATGTTCTTTGGATACATATCACATGATAAGCGGATTTTCATTTTTTCAAATTTATAATGTATTTATAAAAAAAAGTGTGTGTATCAGCTCCGACGCACGACTGGAGTTTACTCCTTAAGTACGATTATTATTTACATTTATTAAAACTGTTCAGTGAAGTATTATCTCACGTCAGAAAGTGAAAGGTGCGCAGAATAGGTTGCGCACCAAAAACGTAACGAGGTCATTCGATCACTAGGTTTTACTCCTCAATTTTTTCTCATAACGGCGCCTTATATAAAAATCGATTCTTAAGGAGTAAACTCCAAAAACTTGATCACAAGCGAAAATGGATTGGAAGGAAGGAGTCATTTATCGCTCGTAATATTAAATATTAAATGCTCAAGTTCAGTAATTATAAAATATACACAATGTAAAAAATATCTTAAAAATTCATAATTGATTTTAAAGATATTTTTTACATTGTGTCTCTATAAATAAAAAGTATAGGAATGAAAAAATAAATAAATAGTTATAGACAAATATATTCATTCTAATAAATACAGTGATACAATATATTACTAAAAAGAAGATTAAATAGTTTTTACATATATTAAATTATTATTTTTATGTTTAATGAAGCGACCACAGATTAATTTAATGAAATTTGAACAGGCTAACATTTGTTGGAACAACTAGTAGGCAAAAATTACTGAGAGTTAATCCAGCTTGTGTAACTTGTGATCCTGGCATAGGCGGCAGGAAAACCAGCTGCGCAGCCAGCAGCGGCACCATATGATGTTGCACCGATCTGTAAAATATTAAAAAAAAAAAAATCAGAGAAGCTCCTCAAAGATAGCTGGTAATATAGCCCAACAAAGTTCACAACTTAGTTTATAATTAGTATTGGACATTATATACTGATTACTGAAAGCTAAATCCTATATTTTTATACAACCTCTCACTAACGAATAAACTCTTATTATGGAGGAATTTACAACCCTTTATTTAACAGAGACAATTACAATCGTACTCAGAGTAATCAGCCGTGAATTGTACAAGAAGGTATTCTCTGTGAGGGTCAAACTCACAATAGTCAGGCCGACCATTATTTAGAACATAACGCCATAGTTTGTACTATAATATTTTGATGCATATATTATATTATTTTGTTTTTGGTTGCAGATCTTACCAGGACGCGTTGGTTATTGACAGTGGCAACTAGAGGGCCGCCAGAATCGCCGCTGCAAGTGCCCCTACCACCTTCACCGCTGGTACAGATGTTGGAGGTATGCACCCATTGACCGTAAACAGCAGCACATGCAGCATTTGTGATAACAGGTAAATCCACAGCACTAACACGCTGATTGTTGCCGATGCTACCGCCTGTGAAATTAATGAATAGCACACTTTTTATACATTCTCCTTAAATATATATATATATATTTAAGGAGAATGTATAAAAAGTGTATATATATATATATATATATATATATATATATATATATTTATATATATCAGGTCAATAGTTTTGCGTATTACTAAATTATTTGTGTGATAATAGAGTAAGAATACAATGATCCCAATGATGTCGATGAATCCGATTGCTCTAGTAGACTAATTTCACATACATACCATCACGCCATGTCCTTTGCAGGGTAGGCAGAGAGAACAGAGTGCCAGAGAACTCTATCCTTGCATACTTCACTCGCTTCCTCAACATTCATAATTGTCTTCATACACGCTCGCCGGTTTCGGAGACTCTTGACTCCAACTTCCTTCAGAACATGACCAATCTGGTCTAGGTAGGTTAGTCTCGGTCGCCCCCGGTACCAACATCCTTCCACTTTCGCATTGTATATCTTCTTAACCAGACGTTCCATAGACTTAGCGTATAATATTGAATTTGATATTTGACGCAAAACAGTACAGTATCATCGATATGATAGAGCTTGTGGCGCCTATATGTGAGCCTTAAGATTGATTATAATAGTAGTTATAACAGAAGCGTCCGAACGCACGGCAATGTTCTCGATTTGCTACAAGGTTCGAGTAATATACCACGCCAGACGTGACTTGCAGACTATCTAAGGTGAACTCGCGCTCATTACCCCAAAGACTGCACTCCTAAAGGATGTTGTGAGCTGTGTGTTAAAAACTGCAGATAGCTATAGCATATTGATAAAATGGTGAAGCTAGTAATTTCAAATAGAATAATTTACTTCTAAAATTCCCGTGGCCGTGGTCAATTTCTCACCATATTTTCTCTAAACGCTCGTGAACAGAGCGAAAGATGGCCCGTCGTTTTATGATTGTGTTAATTGTCTATAAATAAATTGAATAAATAAAATCACTTACCGTCAACGGTAAGGCCAAATCCAGAAGCACGAGCGGTCGAGCCGACAAAGAGATCTTCTGTTTGAGGCAGGCTAATAGGCTGGATCACATCTGAAATTGTATTAAAAATGTTTGAAAAATGTTTATAATATATATATTATGTTCTTTGCGTGAATTTTTTTTATAACTAATTATCTTTATATCATCATCATTCTCGTACTTTTATACCAGTTATTTGGGGTCGATACAATATGTACTCTTTTTCATATTACATACTGTAAAAGTTATTGGCAATAGTTTTATGACCGGCCGTACTTTTTAGTTACGTAAATTTTAGTTATATCACATTTTTTTTTAGTTTTATGGAACCCTTCGTTCGCGAGTACAACTCGCACTTGGTCGATTTTTTTCTTGGACTGCACTGATGGCGTAGTGGTTAAGATACGAACCTTCCATGCCAGTGCTATGAGTTCGATTCCTACCACAGGACAAAGTTGTTCTGAGTCTGGGTGCAATTTGTCTGCGTTAATTATATGTTTGTAAAGTCCCCCGCAATACAAGGATTATTTCCTTAGCGCAGGGTGGTTGTTTTTAAAA
Source organism: Lymantria monacha (assembly GCA_905163515.2). Lineage (NCBI taxonomy): Eukaryota > Metazoa > Arthropoda > Insecta > Lepidoptera > Erebidae > Lymantria > Lymantria monacha. The sequence goes on along the minus strand of LR991094.1, from coordinate 15,647,036 downwards.
AAAATATTATACCCCTTACACATCCTTTACGACACCCAGAGGTATAATGATCCACAGGGATGGTGAATTATATTCCTACTCCATTACCGTATGAAAAAAAAATATATTATCATGTTATTTTTTTATATATTATTTTTTCGAATTAAAAAGCAAAGCATTGATAAGCGATTATCAGATTGCTTTACGGCTCAATGGAAAATGATTACTTAAAATTAGCAGTTGTCATGATTCTAATACGGTTATTTGCTTACATTACTATTTGATTAAATTTAATAGTATTTTACTTACTGGTGAGAGTGACAGCGTTTATGCGAATAACAGCAATATCATTAGCGGCAGTGCTAGGAGTCCAGTTAGGGTGCATAGTTACACTACTGGCAACGACACGAGTGCCACCAGAGAAGAGGGTATTACTACCAAGGACGACCGTCATCGCTTGTGCAGTAGTAGATCCATCACTCTGACAGTGAGCCGCGGTTACTAATCGTGTATTGGAGATCAGACTTGCACCGCATACTGATGTAAAGAACCAGAGAATAGTAATCACAAGACCGGCCTAAAACATAAAATTATATATTTTTATTATCACTGTAGTCAATACCTAATTTCATCATCATCATCTCAGCTCATATACAGGGTGGAAGTGGACTACTCTCGAAAACAAAGACAGGTACCATCCTAGTCTTAGTTGTGATTGAGTAGAAAAAAATCGATTGGGAGGAAAAAAAATTTTTTTTTCACCACGCGATGTCGTTTAACTCTGGAATATATGATCGTGAGTTTCGATTAGATTGCGTCTTTCCTCGTCTTAGTAAAGTTATATATTTTTTTTATGAAATTGTCGTTACATGGCACGGTCCTAATACGAGGGTGTAAGAAAAACTTAAAATTCGATGTGAAAACATTTTTTTTTCATCGGAATCGATTTTTTTCTAGCCTATCATCACAAGTAAGACTAGGAGGGTCACCTGTCTTTGTTTTCGTGAGCAGTCCACTTCCAACCTGTATATCTAACTGCTGGGTTCGAGTCTGCTCCACAATAGAAAAGACAGTTTTTTAGTTCAAGATTCCTTCCTTTTACATAGATGTTATCTGCCTTATTATGTTATTTCTATTAGTTTGTCTTTTACGACACCGACGGGCAAGAAAGAGGGTAGTGAATTGTATTCTTATTTTGTCACTATATGGCTAGCAACAAATACACCTAATTTTATTCAGTAGCAAATGTATGCGCGTAGCTTACTATGATGTATTTATTGGTTTCAGAGATATTTCATTTGGACCTCAATAATGATTGGGATTCTCGATCCCCTGGACAATATCATCACTGCCATCCTCGGGCTATCGGCTGTCATAAGTGTGTAGTTAATATAACAAATTAACCCCAATCTATACTATAGGGACATACAATAGTTCCCTGAGTTTGCACTCAGTGTAAAAAAAATCCTAATTAGTACTCGTCTGTATTATTTGCCTTGTATAAATCTGTACCTTGTATCATGCCAGAATACGAATTATGTTATTTACACTCTATGCTTGACCGAGCCTTGCCACCGAAGACAAAGATCGGGTACCGGTGGCCCGCTCGCATGGCGTAGAAAGGAGTCCTTGCAAGGTGGGTCTATGGGGTTGCACGCCGCCTCTTCCGTCGCCCAGGACCGATTTGGGAGGGCGCGACCACATCCATAGTCCACCGCAAGGAATAAATATGGTTGACCGAGCCTAGCTCGATATTTTTTTTTTTGTAAATTATGTTTTTTTTGGAAAACTGATTTAGATATCAACGTAGATATAGATCAACTTAGATATAGATATATGTAGGCACATATGGCGTAGTGGTTAAGATACCGACCTTCCCTACCTGTGTCGTGGGTACGATTCCCACGCAGGACAATATTTTGTGGGATCCACAAAGTGTTGTTCTGAGTCTGGGTGTAAATTGTTTGCGTTAATTGCATGTTTGTAACGTCTCCCGCAATACAAGGATTATTTCTTTAGTGCAGGGTGGTGTTTAGAAAAAAGTATATTAACAAAGCAGAGTTACAAAGTAAGCAGAGTTACAAAGTAAATGCTGTTGAAATAAGAAAATATTTGTATTCTATTAATATAAAATAAACTGGTTATACAAATATCAATGAATAAAAAATAATTAAGTAATGAAATAATGAAAAAAAAAATAATTGAAAAGGGGTAAACTTTGGCTAAAAAAGTAAACTAAAACTTTATGCTAACCCTTTTGCCCAGGCATCTGATAGTGTAATAGGCCAATTTCGCTCTCACTATAAGGAAATCTTTATCCCATACTGGCATGTATGCGCTTATTTTAATCTATTTATTTGGGAATTTATTTTTTGACTAATAATAGTGTAATAATATTGATTGAGGCCAACAGCATCTCAGAGCGGAGTCACGGGTCTTTGTAACCACCAATTTCACGAAATCAAATCCGATAGCCCACTCGTTTAGTGAAGAGTGATAATAGAGCAGACTATGCGGTCACCCGCCGTCTTTCTATCACTCTTAACTATCTTAGCAAGATGTGACGAAAAAAAAAATAAGAATCAAAATGTCTAATAAATCTGTAATAGATAAGTGACGTTTTTAGAAATAGAAACAAAGAGAAATTGAATGAAATAATTATGTTACCTGGTAAGGCACCTCTGAGATATCAACAATGGATCCTCCAACAATTCTTTGGCCAGTAGTGGCTTCTTCGGCTTCAAGTTTCTGAAGTTCGAGAGCGCGAGGGATACCAAAACGTTTATGATAACCAAAGACTGGAGAGATTTCAGACGAAGAAAGCTCCTCCGCAGAGACCGCTAAGGTCAACGCTAGACATACAACACCAATAAACGATTTCATTTTTGCCACTAGAAATGAACATGTGTGTAAAAGACATGCAATTATATACTAATTAATATCTTATCAATATTATTAATCGCCTTTATGTAATCTGAAGGGATCAATATAATTTGACTGTTTCGACGCATAGAGCTCTCTTGATTAGATAGATTGATGGTGATTGTAAATATATGTAGCTACATAATATTAACCCAAATAGGTACTATTTGGGTTAATATTGCAGCTTCGATGTTTTTTATACTTGTATCAAAAAGTACAAGCCAAGCAAATTGGCTTACTACAATTTACTGCAGTCCTGTGTGGGCAGGATTAATATATTATAATTTATAATATAAAGATTATTATGTATAACTCACTCATCCCTTCTAGCATATGTCAAAAGAGATGAATAAAGAATAAATAATTAAGGCATGGAAGCTGAGAACTTTATCATTACAGAAACGTTTTTTTTTAAATATATATATATACAGGGTGGAAGTGGACCGCCCCCGAAAACAAAGACAGGTGACCCTACTAGTCCTACTTGTAATGATAGGCTAGAAAAATAATTCGGATAAAAAAAAATTGATTCGGATAAAAAAAATCTTTTCACAACGAATTTTAAGTTTTTTTTACATTCCATCGTATTAGGACAGTGGCGTGTAACGATAATTCCATAAAAATACGCAATCTATTCAAAACTCACGATGATATGTTCAAGAGTTCAACGACATCGCGTGGTGAATAAAAAATTTTTTTTATCATCCGAATCGATTTTTTTTCTAGCCTATCATTACAAGTAGGACTAGCAGGGTTACCTGTCTTTGTTTTTGGCAGCGGTTCCCTTCCACCCTGTATACCAACTTGCTGTGTGGTAGCGGCTACGAACACTACCAACCCTTACTTCGCTCGTGGATGTCGTAAAAGACGACTAAGAGCTTTATAAATACCTAGGCTAACTCCATCTTGGTATACAATTACATTCCCAAGAAGGGTTGACGTCTGGCAGGCGGCCGGTCATAAAACTATTTCCAATCACTTTTTACAATATGTACTATAAAAGAAGAGTACATATTGAATCGACCCCAAGTTAGGATAAAAATAGTAGAATGATGATGATAACTTTATACCAACTTCTTGTGCAGCGCAATCTTAAGCTGTTTTCCATAACGTAATGGAGGTTTTATGGTGAGGCGTGTGTTATAATGAGAAGGCATAACAAAGTGAAAAAAGTTTGTGTGTTATTTCATTAAATGACGTCAGACATAACTGAAATAAAAAGTTTCTTGCGTCAGTATACAGCTGATAGATAGATAGATTAGCATCTATTCTATGTAGTTAAGTTGACGTTGACCAAAAAATCTACTACTACTATGCTCAGGAAAGTAAGGAGATAGAAATAAACACTTATGGTATATTTCATTGTTAGTCTTGGATACTTTATTTGAAATGATGACTATGTCTTGCTTGGCTGTGGTGGGTGTTATATTTTTATTGTTTATGGTGGCAAACGAGCAAGCACCACACCTGATGGTAAGTGTTAATGCCGCTCATGACTTTTGCAATACTAGGGGTCTAGCTAGGCCACTGCCTACTAACCAAAACTCACCTAGAAAGTGTTTCTTGCTCTTTCACCGAACTCAGTACAGCAGTACATTGCAATTGCTCAGCCGTTAATTTTCTGCGAGAGTGTGGTACTATCTCGGACCGACCGGCCCGCGGCTGTAGACGGAAAACTGTCAACAGTGTAGCTCTGCCACTACAAAGTTATTTAGCCTTTATAATATCCTTACTAATATTATAAATGCGAAAGTAACTCTGTCTGTCTGTCTGTTGCTCTTTCACGCCAAAACTACTGAACCGATTTAAATGAAATTTTGTACACAGATAGTTTAGAGCCTGATAAAGGACATAGGCTACTTTTTAATGCAAGAAAAGGGTTGTAAAGGGGGATGAAAAGTTGTAAGGAATTATCGTCCTTTTTAAAGCCAGAAGCTTGACACTTATTTTTAGGCTATTGATTAGATATAAATAAATATGACATTAAAATTTCGTAAAAAGTTTACCCTTAAGGCGTAAAATAAAAATGGGGGATGAAAAACTTTAGGAAAGGTACCTTTTACGCGAGCGAAGCCGCGGGCAGAAGCTAGTACTATATATATTAGACAGCTTACAATTCACTTATGGAGTGGTATGCTAGATACCTACTGTAGCAATCAATCTTAAGGCTAAGGTTTAAGGCTTGTAGACCCCGTTAAGCTCTTCCATATTCGTGGTGCCGTACTGCTGCGCTTGTCGTAGTTGCACAGTTTGCACACCCCTTTACTTATTGGCTGATTAGTTAGTTTTGTTTTCCTATCTCCCGCTTTGCGTAGGAGGGAACTGGAATGATTCTTTTCAACTCCTCTTTAACCTTTTCTTATTAAATTTGTTGCAGGTCCCAAGACAATTAAAGTCATCGCCCGTGACAGCCTGAGGGCCAAACCTCGGTATCATTTATGGAGACCATTATTATTGGAGAGGGTGCTGGCTGCCCGCATCGAGCGGCACCTCGTTGGCACGGGGCCCGATCTGTCGGACGCCCAGTTTGGGTTCAGGAGGGGTCGTTCGACGATCGCGGCTCTGCTGCGCCTGAGGGCCGTGGCGACTGAGGCCGTCACCGGCGGAGGAGTGCTGTTGGTGGTGTCCCTGGACATCGCCAACGCATTCAATAGTCTGCCATTTAGCTGCATCAGGGAGGCGCTCCGATACCACGGAGTGCCAGTTTACCTGAGGCGGCTAGTGGCAGACTATCTGGAGGGGCGCAGCGTCCTCTACACCAACCGAGTAGGGGACGTTGTGCGAACGCCCATGACGTGCGGTGTCCCACAGGGGTCGGTCCTTGGACCCACCCTGTGGAACATCGGCTACGACTGGGCGTTGAGAGGGAGCCTCCCACCCGGGCTGGGCGTGATCTGTTACGCCGACGACACGCTCGTCACAGCCCGCGGTGGGACGCTGGAGGAGGCGGCAGGCCTGGCGACTCTCGGCACCGAAGAGATCGTCAGGCGGATCGAGGCGCTGGGGTTGAGGGTGGCCCTGGACAAGACGGAGGCCCTCTTGTTCCATGGGCCCCGCATGGGCCCTCCCATCGGCGTTTCGATCACCGTCAATTCGGTTGACATCAGCATCCGGGCCCATATGAGGTATTTGGGCCTGGTGCTCGACGGGCATTGGTGGTTTCGGGAGCATTTCCGCAGGCTCGCTCCGCGGCTCGTCGGCGCGGCGTCCGCCCTTTCATGGCTAATGCCGAATGTGGGCGGACCGAGCGCTACGTGCCGACAGCTGTACACGGGGGTCGTCCGGTCGATGGCCCTGTACGGCGCACCGGTGTGGGCGGGGTCCCTGACCGTCCGACTCAGGGCTCTTCTGTGGCGACCACAGAGGGCCATGGCGGTCAGGGCTGTACGCGGGTACCGCACGGTGGCGACGGAGGCAGCGTGCCTGTTGGCCGGGAGTCCCCCGTGGGACCTGGAGGCGGAAATGCTCGCCGATTTGTATCGGCGGGTGTCGGGGGTGCGCGCGGAGGGCGGTGTGGTCTCCTTGAGGGAACTCACCGCCTGGCGCGTTGACGCCCGCCTAGATGTCATTGCCCGTTGGGCAGTCCGGCTGGAGAGGCCTCGGTTCGGTGTGCGGACCGTAGAGGCCTTCCGGCCGGTGCTGATGCAGTGGTTGGAACGGCGGCACGGGGTGCTCTCCTTCCGACTGGTGCAGGTTTTGACGGGGCATGGATGCTTCGCCAAATACCTGCACAAGGTCGTCAGGAGGGAGAGTACACCGTCCTGCCACCACTGCGATTGCGACGAAGACACGGCGCAGCATACGCTCGAGGTTTGTGCCGCTTGGGCAGAGCAGCGTCGTGAACTCGTCGCAATCATCGGTGCCGACCTGACGCTGCCGACCATCGCCAGGGCGATGCTCGACAGCGTCAGGAACTGGGACGCGGTCGCAACCTTCTGCGAGGCAGTAGTCTCGCGGAAGGAGGCGGCGGAGCGCGTGCGCGAGGAGCGTCTCCTCGACGGCGCGAGCCGCCGCCGGCGACTGGGGCGGCGCAGGCGCGATTACCTGCGCCTGATGCCGCCCTAGCCGAGGCCGCGGGTGACTGGATCGGGGAATTAGTCCGTCACCCGCCGAGAGGCCGACCGCGTGAGGAAAGACCGACATCCTACCCGAGGGGGGGATGTCGGTCGAGGAGAGGGTACTCCTCAGGGGTATTCCGTCGGGCCGACCACTGACGTCAAGTCACTCTGCTCCGGTGGTCGGCCCAACGACGAAGGCGACGTCACGGGTGGGTTACGGGTGTGCGCGCTTACGCCCCTCTGTCACCCCGGATGGAGTGGTGCGAGGAGTGCGCCGACCGTAGCCCACCCCCCAAAAAAAAAAAAAAAAAAAAAAAAAAAAAAAAAAAAAAAAAATGGAGACCATTATGGATCTTAGCTTATAGGAGTTACAATGGTGGGAATGTGCGTCTCTGCGTCGTGTCCTAATAAAAAAAATATATTATGTACTTTCATTTCACTTTTTTGAACAGACGAATGGCATCGTTGGTGTTTATCGCTTTCCGGTGGCCCGCTCACTTGGCGAAGAGAGGTACATGTAGTGCGGGTCTATGGGGTCGCGCGCCGCTTCTTCTGTCGCCCCGGACGGATTTAGCGGGGAATGACCACTCCATAGCCCGCCGCCAAAAAAAAGTGTTTATCGCATAATGGAATATTACACATCCATGGTAGATCTTATTGCAGGTGATGTAGCTCCAGGTAGGCTGGTAGGCCTAGTTAAGATGACATCAGGCGTAAGTAGGTACCTGTTCACGTCTGCAACGTTTCCTTTTCTAGCTAAAAAGAAGTTAATTATTACTTTATCGATTAAAATTATTTAAAAAATAGTATATTGCCTTAATATTAAATGGGCAAAATAGAAACGGTAAGTAATATTTAAGTAATTGACGGTCGCTATCATCCATTAGCTATAGCAATATTTTTTAATAAAACAAGCAATATATGTTAATAAAAATGATTATCTAAAAGAAATCATGATACATTACAATTGTTATAAAACAATATTAATGTGTGACGAAAATTATAACAGCATATAATAGTATCAAACTCCCGAATCTTCAATCACACCATCAAAAATAGTAAGACGACACGGAGGCGATAGCTTATCTCTGTAAGCAATTCATTCTGTCTGATCGATAAAATATAACATTAATGGCACACATAATAATAATAAGTCAAGGCATCTTAATGTTAACCATTTGTAAGTGTATCTTAAACATTTATATTATTAGTTCTTAAGCGATAATTGTGTATTCACTCACATAGAGACAAAGTTCATTAGAGTGCTGTGGTTTATTTAGTTTGCATGTTGCACGGATGGAAGGAAAGTTTTAAGTTGGTGTGCGTATTTGAGTTATTGTAATAATTATGTTTTATAACATAACAGTTATTTTTAATCTCAAAAGGCTAGTTTAACATTTATGCTTATAATAAATTGGTTCTAGTTGTATGATTCGCATCACTAGGGTATGTAGTTCTATTACGCAGACGGAACCTGAAAATTTAAACTTTATAGGTTGTTTGGGTGGTAGGAAAGGAATCCAGAATAAAGTTGTTTTCGACTGCACAGATGTCGTAGTGGATAAGATACTTTTCATGCCAGTGCCGTGTGTTCGATTCTCATGCAGGACAATACTTTGTGCGATCCACAAACTGTTGTTTTCAGTCCAGGGGCGTAATTTTTTTTTTTTTTGTCGGCGCGGCGTCCGCCCTATCATGGCTTATGCCGAATGTGGGCGGACCGAGCGCTACCTGCCGACAGCTGTACGCAGGGGTCATCCGGTCGATGGCCCTGTACGGTGCACCGGTGTGGGCGGGATCCCTGACCGTCCGACTCAGGGCTCTTCTGTGGCGACCACAGAGAGCCATGGCGGTCAGGGCCATACGCGGGTACCGCACGGTGTCGACGGAGGCAGCGTGTCTGTTGGCCGGGACCCCTCCATGGGACCTGGAAGCGGAAATGCTCGCCGGTTTGTATCGGCGGATGTTGGGGGTGCGAGCGGAGGGCGGTGTGGTCTCGTTGAGGGAGCACACCACCTGGCGCGTCGACGCCCGCCGCGACGTCATTGCCCGTTGGGCAGTCCGGCTGGAGAGGCCTCGGTTCGGTGTGCGGACCGTGGAGGCCTTCCGGCCGGTGCTGATGCAGTGGCTAAAACGGCGGCACGGGGTGCTCTCCTTCCGACTGGTGCAGGTTTTGACGGGGCATGGATGCTTCACCAAATACCTGCACACGGTCGTAAGGAGGGAGAGTACAGCGTCCTGCCACCACTGCGATTTCGACGAGGACACGGTGCGCCGTGTACGGCGCATACGCTCGAGGTTTGTGCCGCTTGGGCAGAGCAGCGTCGTGAACTCGTCGCAATCATCGGTGCTGACCTGACGCTGCCGACCATCGCCAGGGCGATGCTCGACAGCGTCAGGAACTGGGACGCAGTCGCATCCTTCTGCGAGGCAGTAGTCTCGCGGAAGGAGGCGGCGGAGTGCGTGCGCGAGGAGCGTCTCCTCGACGACGCGAGCCGCCGCCAGCGACTGGGGCGGCGCAGGCGCGATTACTTGCGCCTGATGCCGCCCTAGCCGAGGCCGCGGGTGACTGGATCGGGGAATTAGTCCGTCACCCGCCGAGAGGCCGACCGCGTGAGGAAAGACCGACACCCTACCCGAGGATGGGACGTCGGTCGAGGAGAGGGTACTCCTCAGGGGTATTCCGTCGGGCCAACCACTGACGTCAAGTCACTCTGCTCCGGTGGTTGGCCCAACGACGAAGGCGACGTCACGGGTGGGTTACGGGTGCGCGTCCTTACGCCCTTCTGTCACCCCGGACGGAGTGGTGCGAGGAGTGTGCCGACCGTAACCCACCCCCTCAAAAAAAAAAAAAAAAAAGGGGTGTAATTTTCAGGTTTTGACGGGGCATGGATGCTTCGCCAAATACCTGCATACGGTCGTCAGGAGGGAGAGTACACCGTCCTGCCACCACTGCGATTGCGACGAAGACACGGCGCAGCATACGCTCGAGGTTTGTGCCGCTTGGGCAGAGCAGCGTCGTGAACTCGTCGCAATCATCGGTGCCGACCTGACGTTGCCGACCATCGCCAGGGCGATGCTCGACAGCGTTAGGAACTGGGACGCGGTCGCAACCTTCTGCGAGGCAGTAGTTTCGCGGTAAAAGGCGGCGGAGCGTGTGCGCGAGGAGCGTCTCCTCGACGACGCGAGCCGCCGCCGGCGACTGGGGCGGCGCAGGCGTGATTACCTGCGCCTGATGCCGCCCTAGCCGAGGCCGCGGGTGACTGGATCGGGGAATTAGTCCGTCACCCGCCGAGAGGCCGACCGCGTGAGGAAAGACCGACATCCTACCCGAGGGGGGGACGACGGTCGAGGAGAGGGTACTCCTCAGGGGTATTCCGTCGGGCCGACCACTGACGTCAAGTCACTCTGCTCCGGTGGTCGGCCCAACGATGAAGGTGACGTCACGGGTGGGTTACGGGTGTGCGTGCTTACGCCCCTCTGTCACCCCGGATGGAGTGGTGCGAGGAATGCGCCGTAGCCCACCCAAAAAAAAAAAAAACAATAAACCGTAGCCCACGAAAAAAAAAAAAAAAGCGGTGTAATTTGTGTTTTTTGTTATCTTATTTCAATTGTGGTCAGTACAATATAGTTTCCTCTTCCATACATTTATTTCACTACGCTCAAATAGATATATATCTATAATACACAATGCTTGCATACACTATCATATTTTTAATACTCTTCTAGCCTTATATTTTTAGAACTATTCATATTTTTAGTACTCTTCTAGCAATAATATTTACATTCCATCTTATCACATATCTATTGTATTAACAGCTGTCGAATAAACGAAACCAATACTTAGCAGGACTAACTAGACTAGTGACGATGCGGTGATGCCGAGGGCTCGGTGGAGGCCACCATGGCTTTAGGTTTATTGGTGGTCGCCCGAAATTTCTGTTCTTCGGGTGGCCTTCAACCGATCGTGGCGGGTCTACGTCTGATCCGACAGCGAGGCGACCGGGATGACGTCTATGAGGGCCAGCTGCGGATGGATGAATATAAGAGAAGGAAGAAAACTCTGCAACTAGTCACAACCCGGGCGAAGGAGAGGGCCCGCGAGGAGCTTCTCGTGGGCCTCGACAGGGATTCATGGGGGCGACCGTACCAGAGAGCATGAAATAAACTCCGTACCTGTGGCGTCCCTATCGTCGAGACACTAGAGTTGAATCTCTTATCAGGGCTGATGAGGGAACTGTTTCCCCGTTCTGTGGAACACGTTCCCCCCAGAATGACTCCTCGGTCGGTGGTGGAGGCGGAGACACCTAACCCCCCCAACGCTGATGATGAATTAAAAGTAGCTCTCTCCCGACTTCGTGGGAAGAGAAAGGCGCCTGGCCCAGATGGTGTCCCGGGTCTCGTGCTTGCATCGCCGCGAAATACTGGAAGGAGAAACTCCGCGAGTTGCTCAACGAATGTCTGAGTTCCGGGCAGTTCCCGGAGAAATAAAGGAGTGATGGACTCTGTTTGCTGCAGAAGTGTAATGCAGTTGGAGGCATACCTCGAGTGAAGACTCGTGATCTGGGAGGGAGACAACTAGCGCATACGTCACCACAGGGTGGAGTGCGGCGTACCACAGAGCTCGGTTCTCGGTCCGACCTTGTAGAACGTCAGCTCTTACGGGGCCAGCTCCTTCCCAGGATGAAGATTATTTGTTATGTAGATAACACCCTCATCACGATGAGGAGAGCTGACTTCCGGGAGGCCGCCCGACTGACAGAGGTTGGTGTAGTGGACGTCATATACCGTATAGGCAGTTTGGGTCTGAGGGTCTCTCTGGAAAAGATAAAGGCCCTCGTATTCTATGGCTGAAGCCGAGGTCACCCCCGAGGAGCACAGATCAGAGTGTCTGGAGTTGTCGTGCTGGTGCCGATCCGGTTGAAGTATCTGCATCTGCACCTAGATAATAAGTGCAGATTTGGGCCGCACTTTGCCCAACTGGTGCCCAGGCTCCTCGGAGCAGCCACGGCGATGGGTAGGCTTCTGCCAAATACTGGTTGTCCTGGATCGTCCTACCAGCGTCTATATGCGGGCATTTTGCATTTTATAGCATTGTGCGGTGACTCGATTTGGTCGGAGTCTCTCACCGCCTCTAATAAGGCCTTGCTGTGAAAAGCCCAAAGAACAATGGTGGTGAGGATTATAACAGCCCACCATACGGTGTCCTGGACCGCAGCCACATTGCTGGTGGCTGCGGTCCAGGACAATACACTATCTATATATATATCTACTCACTATCCACTATCCACCCTGGCTGTTCTAGGCTTGGGCACAGGCGGAAGTCTATCGATTCTGCGTTGCGGCGCGGGCAAGCGGCAAGCATATTATACCGCGGAGGGACTGGGTAGGACAAGAAAAGCGGCTCGAGGGGCAGTCATCCGGCGGTGGCGGGAAGAATTAGAGTCCCCTGTATCAGAGTGGAGGACCGTTGAGGCAATTGCGCCCCACCTCCATCGCTGATTGAAGAGAAGGCACGGCATCTTGTCCTTCAGGATGACGATGTACTTACCAGACACGGTGTCTTCGGTAAATATCTGCATTGGATCGGGCCTCTGCCCGTCCGCATGGCATCATGAGTGTGACACTCATTATGCCCTGCGGATTGATGATGCATGCTCAATTGATAATGCGCGTCACACTCTAGAGGTATGTTCCGCTTGGGGGCCTCAGCGCTGCGGCTTGTCGGTGGTCATAGGAATAGACCTGTTGACCATCATTTCTAAGATGCTTGACAGCGACAGGTGCTGAACGTCGATGGCCTCCTTCTGCGAGGAAGTCATCTCTTCGAAAGTGGCCGTGGAGCGGGTATGCCAGGCATTAGCTACTGCAGACTCGCTGTGCGAGCGACGGTCAGGAAAGGTGAGGTGCCGTTACGTGCTTCTCCTCCTACCACCCTGACTGTCAATTAGACGTGGCCAGATGGCCAAGCGTTGGGGTGTCAGGAATAGAATGTCAATAGACGATCTCTTTGGCACATCGCAAAAGCGCGGAAGGGACCGCTGTGGTTTTAGTGGGTATTCCCATCGAGTAGCAGGCCGGCGAGTCCCATACACCCCCTTATCTGTCACCCGCGAAGGATAGTGCGTAAATGCATTTCTACAGCGTTAACAAAAAATAAAAGCTAGTGACCGCTTGTGAAATTATTACAGTAAATCTTTGGACATGACTGGTGAGCTGATTTTAGTTTTGCTAAAATCCATAAGGAATATTAATAATAAGATTTAGGTCTTTATAAATATATGTGTCAGGCTGTAGGAGAAATAATAAATAATTTGGAAAATTCAAAAGTGCCTCATAATTTTTATATTATTTATCATTTACTATTAGTCAATGCCGCAAATGAAAATGAAAGAAAGAAATACTTTTGAAATTTCGTGCCATTCACGACGTAGTGCTAAACATAGCTGTTCGTTTATAATACTTGCAGCATTATAAACGAATCCATGGCTGTATGGGATTTCTTTCCTTTGGCTATCTGAATGGACGAAGAAAAAAATGTAAACGAACCCAATTTTCATAAGGTATACATACACTAAAGTCTAAGTAGTTTAGTTTTTTATTAATTGCAATTAAACAACAAAGAATTACCAAGCCATTTTCGAAAGACAACGTTGCGATTATGAAGCTTTTCATAAAAGAAAAACTTCGATACATTAATTTTTACGGTCGTGAGAGTGCCAGATCCCTAAGGAAACATCCGGACGTCCTCGAACATTTTTTTAATTAACTTTTTCTAACTTTAAACAAAATAATGGCTTTTGAAAAATATCAAATACGTTTAAACGAATGTTTTTCTTGACATATGTATGATAATATTATCCTATAAGTGCAGTGTGAGAAAAATACAGTCATTTTTAGTTTTGAAAAGTCCTTGATTTTCATATATCGAGGGTAGAGCATCGCCTCAACGCTCCGCTTATGAGGCGTGCAATAGAAATTGATAAATTTAACAGAAATTGGCCGAATTGTGAAGACTAGTTGCATAGTTATATTGCACAAAACGAAGAAGAGATATGTTTATATTAATTAATGCAGTGATACATTTGTGTATTATTTATGGTGATGGAACAGATCATAGAAAAGAAGAACACGCAATAATTTTATTCTTATCTTTAATTTATCTTTTATAAAATGACCACAGAAAAGTTTATCGAAATTGGAACAGGTTAATATGTTACAACAGACAGTATATCAAAATTACTGAGATAAGATCCAGCTTATGTAACTTGTGACCCTGGCGAAGGCAGCAGGGAAACCAGCTGCGCAGCCAGCAGCGGCACCAAATGACGTTACACCGACCTGTAAAATGTAAAAAAATAAATCAGAGAAAATTCTCAAAGATATCAAAATAAAGTTCGCAACTTAGTTTATAATTAGTATTTGACATTATATACAAATTACTGAATGCTAAATCCTAAAAAATATTCATTAGTGAGAGGTTGTATAAAGATTATACAACCTCTCACTAACGAATACATTTTATTATGGAGGAATATACAACCTTTTATTTAACAGACACAATTACACTCGTACTCAGAACAATCATTCATGAATTGCTCAAAAAGTTATTCTGTGTGAGAGTCGAACTCACAATAGTCAGGCCGGTCATTATTTTGAACATAACATATATTTTGTGCTATGATATTTTGGTGCATATATGATTTTGTTTTTGGTTGCAGATCTTACCAGGGAGCGAACGTTATTGATAGTGACAACTAGAGGGCCGCCAGAATCGCCACTGCAAGTGCCCCTGCCGCCTTCACCACTGGTACAGATGTTAGTATCATGTACCCATGCTCCATAAATACCAGCACATTCAGAATTTGTGATAACAGGCAATTCCACAGCGCTAATACGCTGACTGTTGCCGATGCTACCGCCTGTGAAATTAATGAATAGCAAATTTTTTATATATTCTCCTTATCAGGTCAATAGTTATGCATATTATTGTATTATCTATGTGATAATTAAGCAAGAAAAAAATGATCACCACTCCTTCCTTCTCCAAAGGTATCGAAAAAATCGATTAAGCAAATAACTGTAGGAAATCTCTTAAATAAAACTTTATTCTAACCCGTTATATCGATGAATCTGGATAATTTAGTAGGCTAAGTTCTCCCAGCTGGAGTAGGCCCATATAAATATAAATACTAGACATAATATAGATACTAGATATACTATTGATTGCAAAATTTTAAAATACTAAAAGGTGCAAAATAAAATTAAATCACATCATCCTGCTTTTATCTCAATTGCTTGGATTGAATGCAAGATGTACTCCTTCCATATATATTGGAAAAGTTATTTGTAACAATTTTTGACTGGCCGCCTGTCTGACGTCAAGCCTACTTGGGAATGCAACTGTTCACTAGACGTCATTAGATAGAGTTGGCCCAGGTCGTCTTATTTTACGAAATCCCCGAGCAATGTAAACATTGATAGTATACGCAGCCGCTACAACATGGTGCTATGTTTACACCACAATAAAATTAAATATATTCATACTTTAAATATATTTTCGTTTCGAGAGTCAAGAGTGAGAAGTGTATGGGACGAGAAGATGAATAAGTCCTATATACTGCATCAAGCATCTGTGTTTCAATCATAAAGTCGATGGGGTTGATGTCAGGCAGGTCATAAAACTATTGCCAATAACTTCTGCAATATGTACGAATACATATTGCATAGACCCCAAGTAATTGGGATAATAGCAGTAGAATAATGTTTATGATGACAAAATATATACTTTTCACTTAGACTTGACTGATGTTAGAATTAAGTTACCTAAATATTGTATTTTTGTTCATCAATACTAGTAAATCTCGCAACAAGCTTTTATTTCATATAAAATATTTAAAATTGAATGGGCTGATAATTTTTTAAGTTTATTCTTTCTTTCTAGATCATTCAAATAAAAGCTTGATATTAAAAATATTTTCCATTATTAATTTGTTCATATTTCGTGAGAATTGTGAGATTTTTTCAATAAAATTCTTAATAATATTCATAAGCATTCCTCATTTACTTACACATAGATTATTATTTTAATTTGCTTATACATTATACAAATAATTCATCCTAAGTTTATGAATTAATACAAATTAGGCAGTTATGGCTATAAATAAACTGAATAAATAAAATTCTTACCGTCAACAGTAAGACCAAATCCAGAAGCGAGTGCCGTCCAGCCGACAAATGCATTACTTCCTTCACTTTGAGGTAGAGAAATAGGCTGAATCACGTCTGAAATTGTGTTAGAAATGTCAAAAAATGTTTATATAGTTAACATACCTACGCTTTAACGCCAAACGTTTTTAAAATTAATTAGTAGAAATAATTTATACAATTGCAACGGATTTCCAATAGGTGTGGATTCGTGTCCCATATGTGACATTAATTTTTTTGCTCGTAATTAAGTTTTTAGAAATAGTAAAAATGAATTGGTTTTTATATATACCTTATCTTTAATATTTACTGAATTAAGCAACAAAGAAGTACATGTTATGTTATTTTATAGCCAGTACTTGTTAAGTCGTTTTACGATTAAAGATTTTTTTTAGTAGATGATATGTAATTTGATGAAAACGGAGTATGGAGTAATCTGAGAAAATAATTATCAGGAAATTTATATAAGCTTTTGACACATCAAGTCAACTAATAGACATACATTGGATCATAGCTCAGGCTTATTTCTTATACAATTCTAGCACAACTTTGTAGCACAAATAAGAAAAGCTGTCCTTGTGTTCAGGCGTTTTTACACCATCTATTATTACAACAAACAAGGCTCACTTATGATTCACTTAAGTTCTATCATATCCCTGGTGCTGTACTGCTATGCTACTTGTAGGTATAAATTCTCATATTAAAGGGCTCACGAGTCAATTTTACTTAAGGCTCTTGCTCTGCTTACGAGGAAAGTGGAATCTTATTACTTCTATTTTTGTTAATATTTCTTTTTAGTCAAGACAATTAAAGAAATTCCTTGGGAATTTCTGAGAATCAGACTTTGGTGTCGCTTATGGTGATAATTGGCACTCCTCGTTTGCATGGTTTATAGTGGCGGAAATGTGTTGTGAGACTAGTCCAAATTAAAAAAAAACAGTTAAATGTGATTAACTTACTGGTGTAGGTGATGGCGTTTATTGTAATAACAGCAACATCATTAGCGGCATTGCTAGGAGTCCAGTTAGGGTGCATAATTACTTGTAAGGCATTAACGCGAGTACCACCAGTGAAGAGAGTATTGGTACCAAGGGCAACTGTCATCCCCTGTGCACTAATACTTCCATCATTCTGACAGTGAGCAGCGGTTACTAATCGGGTATTGGAGATCAGACTTGCACCGCATACTGATGTAAAGATCCAAAGAACAGTAATCACAAGACCGGCCTAAAATATAAAAAAAAAACATTTAATATTTTTTGTTATCATTGTTTTTAATACCTAATATAAGCAAATGGGCATATATTGCCTACCATGAAATCTTGGTTTCGGAGATATTTCAGCTAGGTCTGCTCATAATAAGTCGAGGGTCCACCTCGGTTCAATGGATGAATACCTCAGCTGCTTAATTAGTGGTAGGACCACGCTGTTGACAGTTTTCTATCTACAGCCGCGGGCCGGACCGTCCACACCACACACCACACTCTTGAAGAAGATCGACGTCTGAGTAATGACAATGTGCTATTGCACTTCGTTCGCTGAACGAGAGAGCCGGAAGCTCAACTGGGTGGGTTTGGGGATTATAATGGTAGGCAGCGGCCTAGCTATAGCTTTGGTTATAGCAAAGGTCCATAGGTGGCAGTGAAACTTACCATCAGGTGTGCTGTTTGCTCGTTTGCCACCAATAAGCAATAATAAAAAAAAAACAAAAAGCCGCTTTGCTGGTGCACATAGACCTAAGCAACACCAGGCGCATAGCCAGGCCGCTGCCTAGACTGTCTTTATTACGGATTGGTACACGAAAGTGTAGCCCGCCGGATGTTCTACCGATCACAAACACTGGCTTCGGATGGCCTGCCCGCACGGCGTAGAAGGGTACGTGTGTGGCAGGCTATGGTATTGCCGTAGTTCTTTTCGTCGCCCCGGATAGATTGGGTGGGGTGTGATTATACCATAGTCATTCGCAAAAAAGTCTATCATTATTTATTTTTCATTTATAAAACGTGTATGACATTTATGCAAGAGAAGCAGAACTCGAAAAGAAACCCTATACCAACACGTCTGACCAGCATGGTATACTAGGTCTATTTCTCTCCCGTTATGGAGGAGGCTCGAGCCCAACAGTGGGACATATATGACCTGAGATGATGATGAGATGATAAAATACTTTTATTCACTAAATTAGACCCACACTGTGAAAGAGGCAAACTCCCTGTATAAAAAAAGCTCTAGTTATTATTGTTCTGAATTATCTGGCTTTTATAATTTCTTATTTTGTATTATGCCAAAATATACTTTGTATTATTTGACACATATTTTGAATTAGGTATTGTATGTGTGTTATATTCCGAGTGTGACGATGGGATATGAATACAATTATCGGCATCACTTGCCTAGGCATTGGAATAGAAATCGGTTATGGGTCTACCAGGTGAGTATGTAACTAGTTTCTTCCTGGGTAACATATTTTTTTTTTTTTTTTTTTTTTATATATATCTTGCGATCAGTCATATTATAACTATAAGCAGATGAGGTGTGAGTACTGTTGGCGATCAGGGTATTGCTCCTAACGGAACCTGCCCTTTCTTTATATTAGCCTGGATTTTAAACCCTCTACTTGTCGATCGCGCCGCTTTTTGAGCCGGCGTATGGTTTCGGGGATAGTGAGCTGTCCCGCTAGCTGGTTCGGGTGCCTTGATAGCCTCGACATGTAATTGGCTCCATGGGTTTCTATTTCCTGTCTGACCATTGGTATATCCAAGATTTCATGGACCACTGAAGTTCTTATAAACCAGGGTGAATTGGACATTTGCTTTAGTACATAGTTTTGTGTTCTCTGCATAATCATAATGTTGGAGGCCCTGGGTAACATATAACACTACATTGCTATCGCCAATATATTTGCCAAGCATGATAGCTACGCTATCACTATCTCCTCATATGACTTGAGATAGCTAATCTTGACTTTGATATAGATAGCTTACGTTTTGCAGTGGACAGCAAAAGCCTGAATGATAATGACGGTATATAATGTATGTCTGTATTTTTGTAGAAAGTGTTATATGTTTTCTTTCTTTTTAGTTTCCTAAGGATAGTGAATGGACGTAAGCAGCTACTATCATTGCGTGAAAAGGAATACTGGGTATAATACTTTATGCTTAGTTAACTGGCGAGCAGCCTGATTGTTTAGTAAGGCAATTTCGTTCCGATTATTGTGAAGCCTTATTATGCCCAATATTGACTCGTACGCGCTGAGGAAAGATTTACTAAGGTTGACAGTTATTAGACCAACGAATAGTACCCCACCTGCAGAGAGGCCGACAGTGTCTTAGTCTTTGTTGCCACCAAAGTCAAAGAATCACTCTCGATGGCTACTCAATTGCCAGAAAGAGATAATGCGGTAAATTATGGTGTCAAAGCATTCCTTCCTTGGACAGTTTTAGGTGCGTTGTAACCGCAATGAAAATAAAATACAAAAATGAAAATAAAGATTAAAAGCTTAAAAGAAAAAAGTTACACAGCATCACAAAAAAAGTCAGTTGTAGGACAAACCAGAAAATACATTTCTAACGAATTTTAAGCTGCAGGATCAATATTCGAAGTCAGAATTAAGATAACCTGTGTAACATTTTTTTTACAAGAGCTAGTGTCTGAAACTTGTTGGAGTTGTAAAACTGGAGGGTAAAATGGTTCTTTTTGCGTGATTTGGTTAAATATTCGGGTTCCACAGGTCTTTGATTATTTTGTGATTTATTCGGTGTTGATACTTCTAAGCTTACGCCAATATATGAATATCTGAGTATAATAAAGCCAGTGCCAGCCGATACTATTCAGTTGACGCTAAACGAGAATAATAAACTTTGAAAATTATTTAAAAAATGGTACACAGGATCTTAATTTTGACTTTCAATATCAATTCAGCCATTCGAAATATGTCGGCAAAATATCGTCTGATTCGTCGCACAACCAACTTTTTTATATGAGGCTGTGTTATAACCAGCAGTTATCAAAGTCTATTGTTTCTACTGGAATAAAAGGTCGGAACGTACACTTCATCACGTGATAGAGAATTAGAAATAAAGAAAATGATTGACAAATGTTACCTGGTATGGCACTTGTGAGATGTCAACAATGGATCCTCCAACAATTCTTTGACCAGTAGCGGCTTCTTCGGCTTCGAGTTTCTGAAGTTCGAGAGCGCGAGGGATACCAAAACGTTTATGATAACCAAAAACCGGGGAGATTTCAGACGAGGAAATCTCCTCTGCAGAGACCGCTAAGGTCAATGCTAGACATACAACACCAATAAACGATTTCATTTTTGCCACTAGAAATGAGCATGTGTGTAAAAACATACAATTATATACTAATTAGTATCTTATCAATATGATTAATCTTCTTTATGCAACATGAATCTGCATATATCGTGACGACGTAAAGAGCTCTCCTGATTAGCTAGATTGATAGTGATTGTAAACATTCATAGCCTTATAGTAATAATTTGTATTAATATTGTCGCTTCAATGTCTTTTAATACTCGTGTCAAGAAGTACAAGTCCAGCAAGTTGCATTACTGCAATTTACTGCAGTCTTGTACAGTGGGGCAGGATTAATATACTATAATACTAGCGACCCGCCTTCGCTTCGCTTCGGTTACGTTAGTTCAGTTATGTAGTTTACTTTCGCTACATAGAATTACTTTCCAAGAAGTAATTTCTTAAAATCCTGCGTCATCTAACCTTTACAGGTCAGATAGAAAGTTCACACCAAATTCCAAGTCTGTAGTTGTATACTGCCCGTATTGGAAAATATGGATTTTTTTCGGTTAACACCACGCAATCCCCTTTAGGGGTGGAGTTTTTAAAATGCCGTTCTTACTTTACCTCTGTATCGTAACACAAATATGCCTACCGAAATTCAAGTCTGAAGGAGCTATATTTAAAAAAGGTGATTTTTACACCCCCTTGCGGGTGGAATTTCAAACATACATACATACATACATATCATCACGCCATATCCCTTGCAGGGTAGGCAGAGAGAACAGAGTGCCAGAGAACTCTATCCTTGCATACTTCACACGCTTCCTCAACATTCATAATTCTCTTCATACACGCTCGCCGGTTTCGGAGACTCTTGAAGCCACCTTCCTTCAGTACATGACCAATCTGGTCTAGGTACGTTAGTCTCGGTCTCCCCCGGTACCTACATCCTTCCACTTTCGCATTGTATATCATCTTAACCAGACGTTCGTTCAGCATTCTTTCCACATGTCCGAACCATCGGAGCATTCCCTTTCGCATCTTAACACCAATACTCTCTTTCATACCTACTCGCTCTCTTACGTCGTCGTTACGAATGCGGTCGGTCAGCCTAACTCCACAGATTTTCCGCAGAGATCGCATTTCGACCGCATTAATTTTACTATCATACTCATTTCTGCATACCCAACTCTCGCTTACATACAGTAATGTTGGGACAAGCACTGCGTTATGTATTGCTACACGTGCCTTCTGGCTGAGGTGGTGGCTGCCGAGAAGTTGCCCCAACGCTCCGTTCACTCTATTTCCCGCATTCACTCTTCGCTCTATATCAGTGGTGTACCTTCCATCTCGGCTAAATCCACATCCAAGATATACAAATTCATCCACTTGCTCTAGCACATCATTACCTATTGTTACTCTTACATCTGTTCTGGTTTTATCTCTTTCAAAGACCATTATTTTGGTTTTGCTCACATTCACGCGTAGACCCCTTTTCTTACAATCTTCTGTCATTGTGTCGACTAGGGTCTGCAGGTCAGTCGCTGACTGTGCCAGCAGGACTGCATCATCTGCATAAAGCAGAGCAGTGACCACTGAGTCGCCCATCTGGACTCCCACATTCATATCGTTCAACCTTTGGAGACATTTATCCAGATATATGATAAACAGCCTGGCTGACAGAACGCACCCCTGCTTAACGCCGATATTGACGTCAAACCAAGGCGACATTCCATCATCCAGCCGCACACAGGCTCTACAGCCCATGTAACTGGACTGCACAGCCTGTAGCAGTTTACCGCTAATACCATACTCCGGTAAAATGTCCCAAAGTTCCTTTCGCACAACCGTGTCAAATGCTCTCTCCAGATCCACAAAACTGCAGAAAACCCTCTGACCTAGAGCCAGATGCTTCTCCACAATGTTGCGCAGAGAGAACACTTGATCCATGCATCCCCTTCCACTCCTGAAACCTCCTTGTGTCTCACACAGTAAACCATCGGACACCATCCTCATTCTCCTTTCAATAATTTTTCCATACACTTTTGCTGCCAAACTGGTCAAGCTTATGGCTCTGTAATTTGCGCAGTCATAACGTGAACCCTTGTTTTTAAACAAAGGCACGATGACTGCGCTATTCCAGTCCCCGGGAACCATTCCCGAGCTCCAACATAAATTGAGGAGCCACAGGAACGCCTCCCAGACACAAGAGCCACCAAGCTTGATCATCTCGGCAGACACCATATCAATGCCCGCTGCCTTACCATTTTTCAAACTTCTTATTGCCCATTCAACTTCATCCATACTGATGCCATCGGAGGACGCCGTTGTCAAATGTTGATCTACTAAACCACATCCAACACCGGCGCCAACCGTAGCATCCGCATACATATCGCCAAAATATTCACTCCATCGGCTTAACACGTCTTGTGTTTGTGTAAGAATGTCTCCACCTTTAGACCTTATTTTATTCATTCTGAAGGCTGACCAACCACCCCAAAACTTCTTCACCTCCCTCCAAAAGAGTTTGGTGTTACCCTCGAAGTTTTTAGTCAGCCTATCTTCTGCACTCATACTTGCTCTATCACGTTTCTCTTTCACTAAGGCCTTGGTGTCATTCTTACATTGCCGATATATTTCTTTCTTCTGTTCAGTCATACTGTCATTTAGATTCAAAGAAGAGACATAGTCCAGCCACGCTTTCTTCTTTTGCTCTACGGAAGCTGCCACTTCCGCATCCCACCATGCATCACCATTTGTTTTTCTATGCTTCTTTGAACTTCCACATACTTCTTTCGCTGTATCTACCATACTCTCTTTCAATACTCTCCAGCATTCTTCAATGTCCGATTGCGGCTGGCTTGCCATCGTCAGCCGTTCTCGGACACCCTCTGCATACTTTTCTCTTACACACTCTTCTTGCAACCTTTCAACCGTTATTATTTCAAGCCCTCCGAAGTGGACACGCTCTCGCCAGTGCCTCCACTTTCTGAACAGACCACTAAATCTCGCAATAACGAGATAGTGGTCCGTGTCGACTGTGGGGCCCCTGTAGGCTCTTGCGTCCAATATTTTGCTTCGGAGGCGACTGTCTACCAAAATTAAATCTATTATGCTTTTCTGTTCATTCCTTCTCCATGTATACATATGGATGTCCTTATGTTGGAAAAATGTGTTTGACACAATAAGGTTTCTCTCCATGCATACATCCGCTATGAGCCTACCTGCGTCGTTCACTCTCTTATCACCAAATGGACCAAGTACGTCCTCATAGTCGGGACGCTTGGTCCCCACCCATCCGTTCAAATCTCCGCATACAATCACGCGTTCACTGGTTTCTGCCATATCCAGAACTTCCCTAACATTGTCCCAAAACTTCTCTAGGTCTGATGCCACCGAGGATCCTACGGGAGCATATGCTACAACCATGAATACCTTGGTGACACCTAGTTTTATACGGACCTAGAGAAGTCTGGGATCATACATTCCGTAATCCTTCACACCTGAGGCCAAGCGAGAGGATAACAGCACTCCTACCCCCATGCTGGCTCGATCGCTCTGTGGTACACCAGACCACAGAGCCATCCCGCCACCAGGAAGATCGCAGGCGTCGATGCCCCTTCGCTTGGTCTCTGTTACACAGAGCACGTCTAGCTGTTTGTCCGCCATGTCGGATATCAGCTCGTGCAACTTACCTTCCACACAATCTCTTACATTCCACGTGCCCACCCGGCACCCTTATCCCGATGATGCGAATCGACACAGTAGCGTTTTTATACAAACACATCAGCACTTCGATATATGGATAGTCAATTTCGCATCACTTAAGTGACTGCAGCACTGCCCAAATTTCAACAGAATTAAAGGCTTTACCGTAGTCCACAATTGCTAGAATCAGAGGCCGATTATACTCCTTGGTCTTCTGTATAATCTGACGTAGCGCGTGGATGTGGTCTATGGTACTATAACCTTTTCGAAAACCGACTTGTTCAGGCGGCTGGAAGTCGTTTAGCTTGCGGGCGAGTCGTAATGACTCTTGAAAACAATTTGTAGACATGGCTCAAAAGTGAGATGGGTTATTAATTCTTTAAGAGCGTTTTATCGCCCTTCTTCAAAAACAGTACCCACACTCTCCTGGTCTACGACTTTGGAACGTCGCCCCCGAGAATGACAGAATTAACATCTTCTGTAGGGCTTTTTTTATTTTTTTTTCGTACGAGACGACTAAGGGATATAAAACGCATGTAACATATAGATCCGAGAGAAGGATAACTCGAAACAAAACCCTATACCAACACGTCTGACCAGCGCGATATAGTAGTTTAATTTCCCTCCCATTATGGAGGAGGCCCGAGTCCAGCAGTGGGACATTTATGCGCTGTGATGATGATGATGTAGGGCTTTTAAAACCGGCTTGCCGCCTGACCTCAAGAGCTCTGTGGTAATTGTGTCATATCTCGGTGCCTTTCCGTTCTTTAATTGTTTTAGAGGCATTCTGATCTCGTACAAGCTGACCTCCGGGATTTTCTCGTTATAGTGCCCAGTTAGCTTGGATCTGGAGTCTTGGACCAAGCTGACAACAGGATTCAGGGATGATTTGTACAACTGCCCATAGAACCTTTCGACCTCTCCCAAGATCTCGATGAAATGACAATATCGTTATCGGTCTTCAGCTTAGTTATTGTCATTGAACACTTTGGAGCCTCGATTTCGCTCTATCGCCTCTTCAATACGCTGTGTATTGAATCGGCGAATGTGGAGTTACATAGATTTAGAGATTTGTCTATTAAGCTGCCTAAGTCCGGACCAATCGAATGATAATTGTACTGTCATTTCCTTTCTTCTAAAAAGGGTTTCTAAAAAAAGGTTTTTTTATTGAGAGTCTACTCAAAATGTTTATATTAATAAATGCAGTGATATATTAGTATACACCACTGATATAGAGCGAAGAGTGAATGCGGGAAATAGAGTGAACGGAGCGTTGGGGCAACTTCTCGGTAGCCACCACCTCAGCCAAAAGGCCCGTGTAGCAATACATAATGCAGTGCTTGTCCCAATATTACTGTATGGAAGCGAGAGTTGGGTATGTAGAAAAGAGTATGAAAGTTAAATTAATGCGGTCGAAATGCGATCTCTACGGAAAATCTGAGTTAGGCTGATCGATCGCATTCGTAACGACGACGTAAGAGAGCAAGTAGGTATAAAAGAGAGTATTGGTGTAAAGATACGAAAGGGAATGCTCCAATGGTTTTTTTTTTTTTTTGGAGGACTATGGATTAGTCTCGCCCCGCCAAATCGGTCGCCTTCTGCGAGATGACAGCCTCGCAGAAGGCGGCGACCGCGTCCCAGTTCCTGATGCTGTCGACCATCGCCCTCGCGACGGCCGGCAGCGTCAGGTCGGCACCGATGACAGCGACGAGGTCACGGCGCTGCCGCTCCCATCCCGGTCACACCTCCAGCGTGTGTTGCGCCGTATCCTCGTCATTCCTGCAGTGGTGGCAGGCCGGAGTCCACTCCCTATACACGACCCTGTGCAGGTACAACCCGAAACACCCGTGCCCCGTCAATACCTGCACCAGCCGAAAGGTGAGGACTCCGTGCCGCCGCTCCATCCACTCTATCAATACGAGCCGAAGGGCCTCAATGGTCTCCACACCGTGCCTAGGCCTCTCCAGCCACGTAGCCCAACGGGCGATGACGTCTCGGCGGGCATCCACGCGCCAGGTGGCTATCTCGTTCAACGATGGGGAGCCACCTTCCTCGCGCGCTGTGATAACCCGCCGGTAGAGGTCGGAGAGCATCTCCGCCTCTAGGTCCCACGGGGGTGTCCCGGCCAACAGGCACGCCGCCTCTGTCGACACCGTGCGGTACCCGCGAATGGCTCTGACCGCCATGGCTCTCTGTGGCCTCCACAGAACCGCCCTGAGCTGGGCGTTCAGAGCCCTCGCCCACACGGGTGCGCCGTACATGGCCATCGAGCGGATGACCCCCGCATACAGCCGTCGGCCCTCGAAACTGGGTCCGCCCACGTTCGGCATGAGTCGACAAAGGGCGGACGCCGCGCCGACAAGCCGGGGAGCAATCTGTCGGAAATGCTCCCGGAACCACCATCGCCCGTCGAGCACCAGACCCAAGTACCTCATATGGGCCTGGATGCTGATGTGGATGAAATTTACCACTATCGAGGCGCCGATGGGTAGCCTCACACGGGGCCCATGGAAAAGTAGGGCCTCCGTCTTGTTTAGGGCCACCCTGAGCCCCAGCGCCTCGATCCGCCTGACCATCTCCTCGGTGCCGAGAGTGGCCAGGCTCGCCGCCTCTTCGAGTGTCCTGCCCCGGGCTGTGACGAGCGTGTCGTCAGCGTAGCACACCAAGCTCAGCCCGGGGGGGAGACTCCCTCTCAACGCCCAGTCGTACCCGATGTCCCACAGGATCGGCCCCAGAACCGACCCCTGTGGAACGCCGCACGACATGGGCGTCCGCACAATGTCCTCTGCGGGACCCGCGCAGAGGATACTGCGGCCCTCCAAATAGTCTGCCACCAGCCGCCTGAGGTACAGGGGCACTCCATGGAACTGGAGCGCCTCCCTGATGCAGCCTAATGGCAGACTATTGAATGCGTTGGCGATGTCCAACGACACCGCCAACAGCACTCCCTTCCCGGTGACGGCCTCCGCGGCCGCCTGCCTCAGGCGTAGTAGGGCCCCGATGGTCGAACGCCCCCTCCGAAACCCATACTGAGCGTCCGACAGATCGGGCCCCACCTCCTCCAGGTGTCGGACGATGCGGGCAGCGAGCACACGCTCCAGCAGCTTACCCACATCGTCGAGGAGCACGATGGGCCTGTAGGCCGACGGCAAATCCGGGGACCGTCCCGGCTTTGGCAGGAGAACCAACCTCCCTTCCTTCCAGCACTCAGGGAACCGTCCAGACGTCAGACAGGCGTTGAACAGCTGCCTGAGGCGAGGCTCGAAGTGCTCGAGGAGCGACGTCAGCACCCGGACTGGAATTCCGTCCGGGCCGGGGGCCGTGGTGGCGGAACGAATCTTCGCCACGGCCGCCCCCACTTCCGACTCCGTCACGGGCGGAACACTCTCGTCGTCGTCGGCCTCCCGGTCCTGATCTGGCGGAGCCATGACCGGGGGCGTGTGTTCCGACTGCCGTGGAAACAGCTCCTCGACCACCCTACGAAGGAAGTCGGGCTGTAGGGTCTCGGTGAGGGGGGGGGGGGCCTGCGCGCGAAGCTTGTTCAGCGCCGCGCGATACGGGCGACCCCAGGGGTCACGGTCGAGACCGTCCAGCATCTCCTGCCAACTCGCACCCTTGGCGGCTCGGATGGCCAGCCGAAAGGCAGTCCGCGCACTGCGGTACGCCTCGTACAGCTGGCCTTCCCGCTCGACGTCGCGGTGACGCCGCCGGCTGCGGGTGTAGGACCTTCGGGCACTGATACACGCCGCACGAAGGTCCGCCAGTCTTGGGGACCACCAGTAGACCCCCTGCCTCGGAGGTGGACGCCGCCGCACTCTGGTCATGGCCGCATCGCAGATCTGCGTTAACGCACTGTGAATGCGGACAGCCTCAGCGTCCACTCCGTCCGCTGGGGGTGGTGAGGACAGCCACGTGCTGACAATGGCCGCCTCCGCCAGTAGATCCCTGTCAAGACGACCCACAGCCCACCGCGGAAACGCGGGAGCTCCGTCCGCCCTGTGACCCCTACCGGGTTCCCGGTGGGAGACCTCCATCCGGATGTGCCGGTGGTCCGACAGGGTCTCCGCCTCCTCCAGGACACTCCAGTTCCTCACCCGTGGCGCGACAGCGGGGCTAGCGAACGACAAGTCCACTATCGACCCGCCCTGCCACCGCACACACGTGTTCACCGAGCCCCTGTTCAGAACACAGAGGCCCAGTGAAGCCGCCCACTCGTTGACCGCCCGCCCGCGGTCGTCCGTCGTAGGGGACCCCCACGCCGTAGATTTGGCGTTGAAGTCCCCCAGAACCAGGACGAGGCCCAGTGCCAGTCACCGTATCGAGGCCTCCAAGGTGGTGAGTGAGGCCCCGAAATCGTCCATGCTCCTAGTGGGGGAGAGGTATACGCTGTAGAGCGTGACCTCTCCCCACTCCGCCGCGACAAATTCCTCGCCCCTGTCCAAAAGGGACAAGGACGGGAAGTGCCGCTGCGTTGAGACGACGATTGCCACAGTACCGTTTCGACTGACCACCCAATTGGGGCGATCAGGCACGGCATACGGTTCCGCGACTACGGCTGCACCAATCGACCACTCCGCCATGGATTGCAGGAGGAGATCCTGCGCTCCGGCGGAGTGGTTGGTGTTGGCCTGCAGGAGGAGGTGCATGGATGGTGTACCCATTATCGGGTTGTATCCATGACCTCCTCGCCAGCGGGCGATCGGAGCGCGCTAGGAGCGGGAGCGGCCGTGGTCGTAGGGACGCCCCGCGCCTTTGGGGCCGAAGCTGGAGGTTTGCACGCCCCAGAGCCCATGCGGTGCTTGGCGGGCTTATTGCCCGCCGCACACGCGGGGCAGTGGGGCGGGGCGGCGCAAGATGCCGCCGCGTGCCCGGTCTGACCGCAGCGAAAACACAATCCGCCGCAGTCGAAGCAATTAGTGCACGTCGGTCGAGTGTGTCCGACCGCCATGCACTTGTAGCACCTCGCAGGCCGGTGCTCAAGCACGGTTACCCGCGCCGAGCTCCAGCCCACGAGGAGCCTGCCTGAGCCGGCGGTGACGCCATCACCCAACGTCGTCGGCGCCGCAGCGCGAGGCGGCTTTGGTGCCGCAGCGGCCGCTGAGTAGCCGGCCCTAGCCGATGGCGCGGCTGGCGCAGGTGACACGAACAGCGCCACCTGCGCCTTGAGGTCGGCCACGTCTATCAGCAGCTGGTGGTTTGCCCGACGCATTTCCGCCAGCATGTCGCCCAGGTTCCGGTTTCGGGTCCGCAGGCCTGACATCTCGCCTCTAAGGCGGACATTTTCGGCCTGCAGATCCGTGGCTTCGCCGGCGCGGACAGCGACCGCCGCCGCCCTTTCCACAGCCGAGGTCCCTCGCCCTCTTCGGGAGGCCTGGATCTTGGGTGGAGGCATGTTGGCCACGCTCCCCTCGGTTTCGGCGGTCGAGCTGCCTCCCTTACTTAGGGGGCGCTTTCGCACCTGCGAGGGGAGGGCCCCCTCCTTCTTAGTCGCGGTCGCCGGCGGCGTCTTTGCTGCTAGACGCGCCGACGACCTAGTGGGGCCTACACCAGCCGGCCCACTGTCCTCTTTGGACGGCCCTGCGGGAATATCACCGCCCTCGTCCATTCTGACGGTAGATCCACCGCCCTCGTCTTCGGACGGCTCTGCGACATCGCTGTCGCCCTCGTCCGTCGACGGCTCTGCTGCGAGTCTACCGTCCTTCTTCTCTTCAGCGGCGGCAGACTCCCTGCGCGCCCGCCGCTCCTCCAGCCGCCTCTTGTGGCTCAGGCCGTTGCCCCGAGACTTTCGAGGCGACTTCCTCTTCTTCTTTTGGGCCTCCACGATTTGTGCCGGGCCCTCGGCGGACGCCTCAAGTCCTGAGGACGAGGCGTCGTTGTCAGTTTTCCTTTGGCTTGACAAGGCCGTGGTGTGAGAATCACAGGGATTCCCGTCGGTAAATGTGTTTAATTTTAAGGTATCCATATGATTCCCACGAGTAGGGGAGATACACAACGTCGACCCGGGCAGAGATTCCTTTACCCGGGCAAGCCTACATTTACCAACCAGGGGGTCAGCCGGTACCCTGGCTGGAGCGTGCTAACGACAGAACAACCCATCTGCCATGCATCTTCTCGCCGCACGCCAGAACTTAAGATTCTGGGTGATTTCCGAGTCCGAATGTTACTTCGAACTCTTTATAGAGGTTGTCTTCCTCGCGGTCCGGGCGGTTAAGCCAAGACCCTCGCTCCTGATACTACGCCTCAAGACAACGTGTCTTGAAGCAAGATATCAGGTTTACGATGTGTGGGCGGTGGCATGTGCCTGCCCAGCCCTCAAATGAATGAGTGACTGAGCCCGTCCCAATATTTCGCGTCCTATACCCTCTACTACGACTGTAGTAGAGTAAGGAGCGAAATCGCGCAGATATTCGCTACGGACGACAGTACAACAGAAGAACTGGGGACCGCCGCCCGCACCCAGGGTACACCGCGTGGAGGTTTCTGGGATAGTACCCCATGCTCCAATGGTTCGGACATGTGGAAAGAATGCTGAACGAACGTCTGGTTAAGATGATATACAATGCGAAAGTGGAAGGATGTAGGTACCGGGGGAGACCGAGACTAACGTACCTAGACCAGATTGGTCATGTACTGAAGGAAGGTGGCTTCAAGAGTCTCCGAAACCGGCGAGCGTGTATGAAGAGAATTATGAATGTTGAGGAAGCGTGTGAAGTATGCAAGGGTAGAGTTCTCTGGCACTCTGTTCTCTCTGCCTACCCTGCAAAGGACATGGCGTGATGGTATGTATGTATGTTTGTATATTAGTATATTATCTATGGTGCTGCAACAGACCATAGAAAAGAAAAACACGCAATAACTTCATTCTTATCTTTAATTTAGCTTTTATAAAATGACCACTGATAAAGGTAACATGTTAGAATAACTAGTACGTCAAAATTACTGAGAATTGATCCAGCCTATGTAACTTGTAACCTGGGGGGGGGCACAGTTAAAACATTACATATTTTTACTGATCGTCGCGCCGCCTACAGATTGTTTGTACAAACATAGCTGCCATTTTGTCCTGATTGTCAAAAGTTTGACAACTGAGAATTGTTATTTTTTGTTCCTAGCGTATGTACCTATTGTCAATAATATATTTTCGGTTATTGATGTTCTTTCTGGCAATTATCTCAATTTTCATTGTTAAGTTTATACTATTGCCGTTTCGTCAACGGCTGATATGTTTTTTTTATATTTCAGGGCAGGTCTCATAGTAAAAAAATCCTATATAATTACATACGTGTGTATGTAGATACGTAGGTATATATGCATATTACTTAAACTTTAGTTTATCGCTTAAGCTCCAAGTGGCAGCACTTTCCATACATGCATATTTTACCATCGAGTTGCCACTCTTTTTCAGTTAATATAATTTTACTCTTTGCTTGTAACCCTGGCGAAGGCAGCAGGGAAACCAGCTGCGCAGCCAGCAGCGGCACAAAATGACGTTACACCGATCTGTAAAATATAAAAAAAGAAGTTAAACTCCTCAAAGAAAGTCCAATAAAGTTCGCAACTTAGTTTATAATTAGTAATAGACATCATATACTTATTAGTGTATGTATTATTATGCATGTTTAGTTTATAATTAGTATTACACATTAAATGTTATTACTAAATGCTAAATCCTATAGTTTTATACAAACTTTCATAAATTCTTATCATGGAGGAATTTACAACCCTTTAACATACACAATTAGACTCGTACTCAGATCAATAATTTATGCATTGCACAAAAAGTTATTCTCTGTGGGGGTCAAACGCACAATAGTAAGGCCGGTCTTTATTTAGAACATAACGCCATATTTTGTGCTATGATATTTTGGTGCATATATTATTTTGTTTTGTTTGCAGATCTTACCAGGAAGCGAACGTTGTTGATAGTGACAACTAGAGGGCCGCCAGAATCGTCGCTGCAAGTGCCCCTGCCACCTTCACCGCTGGTACAGATGTTAGTATCATGTACCCATGCTCCATAAATACCAGCACATTCAGAATTGGTGATAACAGGCAATTCCACAGCGCTAATCCGCTGACTGTTGCCGATGCCACCACCTGTGAAATTAGTGAATAAAAACTTTTCATATATTCTCCTAAAATAATTATTTAGTTTTTGAGCAATTTTGCATATTTTAATTGAGCAGTTTTGCATATTATTGTATTATCCATGTCACGATTAAATAAGAATACAATGATTGCCACTCCTCCTTCTTGAAGTACCAAGTGTACCGAAAAATCGATTTAGCAAATAAAATAGCTGTAAGAAATTTTGAAATAAAACTATTCTAACCCATCTGATCGATGAATCTGGATGATGATAGGCTGGTTAGGTGATTCTCACAAAAAAAAATTATTCATTATCATCCTGCTTTCATGCCAAGTATTTGGAGTGAATGCAAGACGTATTCTTTCCATATATAATGCAAAGTTATTGGCAATCATTTTTTGACTGACCTCAAACCTCCTTGGGAGTGAAATCGTTGACCAGATATCATTAAATAGAGTTGGCCCAGGTCGTCTTTTACGAAATCCTCGAGCAATATTAATATACTTCGAGTAAGCATTGGTAATATACGCAACCGCTACAACACAGCGCCACACCAAAATAAAATTAAATATAGTTTTTTTTAACTTTTATTTAACTATAACATATACGGGCCCTTATTCGAAGCTTCTTTTCGCTACTGCTATTTTAAGACTTTATTATCTAATGAGCGCCCAAATTTTTCAGACGGTTTTATTTAGCTTGATATGTTTGATATTGCAAGATTGTATTCGAAATACAAAAATCCAAAGAAGAAAGGGTGTAGTTGATATAGTACGAAGAATTAATAGACTAAGAGAAAGCCGATGAGGAAGAAAGGTTTTACAGGTCGGCGGAGACGTATTGGACCACGCCATTTTGCACGGCATCTCATCTAGTGGAACGATCGTTTGGTGTAAATTGTTTGGAATTGTTGAATGTAGACGATACAAGACCGAGTTTAGTGGCGATTTCCAAAAATGGTGCCAATTATATGTATTGGGCTTGCACATCACTAGAAGTTCCTCTTAGTGAAGGACTAGACTATACTAAATTAACAGGCAAGCAGCCATGCAACCATGACGCCTAAAATTTACGGTCCAGTGATAGATTTTAGCTAAATATTAATAAAATATAAACGTGAGTGAATATGTTTATCTATTTTATAAAATGGATACATTTCGATGTGGTAGCGGCTACGATTACCACCAACCCTTACTTTAGTCATGGATGTCATAGAAGACGACTAAGAGCTTTATATCGACCTGGGCCAAATCCACTTATTGCCATTTGATCAACAACTACAATTGCAAGGAAGGTTGATGTCAGGGAGGTCACAAAACTATTGCCAATAATTTCTGCATATGTATGAGTACATATTGCGTCGACCCTAAGTAATTGGGATAATAGATGACAAAATATATACTTTTCACTTAGACTTACTGATGTTAAAATTAAGTTACCTAAATATTGTATTTTTGTTCATCCACACTAGTAAATCTCGCAACAAGCTTTTATTTCATATATAATATATAAAACTAAATGGTCTATTCTTTATAAAGTTTGTTTCTTCTTTCTAGATCATTCAAATAAAATTATCAAAAATATTTTCTGTTATTAATTTGTTTATATTTCGTGAGAATTGTAAGATTTGTATCAAAAGTATTTCTCATTTGCTTACACATTGATTCATGTCATTATTTTAATTTGTTTATACATTATATAATTCATCCTCAGTTTGTGAATTAACACAAATTAGACAACTATGGCTATAAATAAACTAAATAAATAAAAATTCTTACCATTAACAGTAAGACCAAATCCAGAAGCGAGTGCCGTCCAGCCAACAAATGTATTACTTCCTTCATTTAGAGGAAGAGAAATAGGCTGAATCACGTCTGAAATTGTGTTAGAAATGTCAAAAAAATGTTTAACGTATGTTTTTAACGTGAAGCGGTTCTAAAATTAATTAGTAGCAATGAATTAGTTTTTATATATAACTTATCTTTAATATTTACTGAATTAAGTATCAAATAATTACATGTTATTTTATGGCCAGTACTTGTTAAGTCATTTCACGATTAAAGATTTTTTTGTACAATTGATATGTAATTTGGTGACAGCGGAGTATGGAGTCATCATCATCATCATCACAGCCCATAAAGGCCCCACTGTTGAGCTCGGGCCTCCTTCGTAATAGGAGGAAAATTAACTTACTATACCGCGCTGGTCAGACGTGTTAGTATAGGGTTTTGTTTCGAGTTTTCCTTCTCTCGCATAGATGTTATATGCGTTCTATATCCCTTAGTCGTCTCGTATGATCACCCACGGGTAAGATATGGGGTGGTGAATAGTATTCTTACTCCGTCACCACACGGAAAATTTCTTATATAATTGTAGCATAACATTGTAGTACAACTAAAAAAAGCTATCCTTGTGTTCAGGTGTTTCTGCAACGCCTATAATTGAAATCAGACTTAAAGCTCACATGAAGTCACTTAAGCTCTATCATATCCTTGGTGCTGTATTGCTACTTTTAGGTGTAAATTCTCTTATTTAACGGCTTATAGGCAATTTTACTTCAGGTTTCTCTTATTGAACGGCTTATTAGTCAATTTTACTCTGCATAGGAGGAAAGTGAAATCTTACTACACCTATTTTTGTTAATTAATTTTTTTATAGGTCGCAAAACAATTAAAGGCATTTCTCGGGACTTTCTGAGGATCAAACTTTAATGTCACTTATGGTGATCATTGTGAATTCCGGCTTACAAGGTTTAAAGTGGCGGGAATTTGTTGTGGGAAAAGTTCAAATTAAAAAAAAAGTTAAAAGTGTTTAACTTACTGCTGAAGGTTAGCGTTTATTGTAATAACAGCAACATCATTAGCGGCATTGCTAGGAGTCCAGTTAGGGTGCATAATTACTTGTAAGGCATTCACGCGAGTGCCACCAGTGAAGAGAGTATTGGTACCAAGGGCAACTGTCATCCCCTGTGCTGTAATAATTCCATCACTCTGACAGTGAGCAGCGGTCACTAATCGGGTACTGGAGATAAGACTTGCACCGCATACTGATGTCAAGACCCAGAGAACAGTAATCTTGTGATTACTGTTCTCTGGGTCCCGGCCTAAAATAGTAAAATATAATTTTTTTTTGTATCATTGTTCTCAATGCCTAATCTCATTCGAAAGAAATGCGAGCACATCGCCACTATGAGATCATTCAGACCCAGATAAAATATCGAGATATTTTATCTGGGTCTGAATGATAAGTCGAAAATCCCCTCGATGTAATGGATGAACAACACCTCAGTGTCAGAAGTCACCTATCGTGACACTTTTTCTTTTCAAGCACTTCACCCTAGGCTGTTATTATTTCGGGATGATACCCGAAAGTGTAACTCGTCCATCGATTACAAACACTGGGTTCGATTAGTCCGCCTGCACGGCGTAGAGAGGTACGTATACGGCAGACTATGGGGTCGCCGTAGCCCCTGCCGTCACCCCGGACGGATTGGGTCGGGTGTGTTTATACCATAGCTAGTCGCAAAAAGCCTGTCATTACTGTGTACTTTTATTTAAAACTTTTATTCACTCAATTAGGCCTAGTCTGGGCCTAATTGAGTGAATAAGAGTATTAAATAATAGTACATAATATTAAATAATAGTAAGAGAGGAAAACTCCTGTCGTATAAAAAAAGCCCTAGTTAATTTTGCTCTGTATTATCTGGCTTGTATCATTTCTTATTTTGTATTATGCCAATATATATTTTGTATTATTTGTCACAAAATTTGTTTATAATATATAATGTGTATAATATAATACATATATGTGTTATATTCCCCGTGTGACGACGGGATAGGAATAAAATTGCCGTCACTTTCTGCTTACCCATTGGAATCGTAAAAATCGGTTAAGGGTCTACCAGGTGAATAGGTACCAGTTTTTCCTGGAAAAAGTACAACACCACACTGCGATCGCGATTCAACTCGCCATGCATGGCAGCTACGGCACTATCTCCCCGTATGTCTGAGAAGACATAAGGGAGGCCTACATCACGGAGGCATACAAGATACGTAAAAACAGTTAATGTATGTTAGATGATACTATACTAGCGCGAATAGAAATACTTGATGCTAGAATTTTAGGTAGGGTGTGACCCTAATGATAATAAAATTAAAAGTAAAAATAAAGTTTGATAGTTATTAACCGACAGCCATCAAAGTTTATTATGTTCATTGGAATAAAAGCTCGTAATGTATTATACTACATCATCACGTGATAGAGAATTAGAAATAAATAAAAATAATGATAAATGTTACCTGGTAAGGCACTTGTGAGATGTCAACAATGGATCCTCCAACAATTTTTTGGCCAGTAGCGGCTTCTTCGGCTTCAAGTTTCTGAAGTTCAAGAGCGCGAGGGATACCAAAACGCTTATGATAGCCAAAAACTGGGGAGATTTCAGATGATGAAATCTCTTCTGCAGAGATCGCTAAGGTCAATGCTAGACATATAACACCAATAAACGATTTCATTTTTGTCACCAGGTGTGAGCATGTATGTAAGAGATATGTAATTATATACCAATTAATATCTTATCATAGGTACTCTATTAACTATTTTGATAAGGATTAATATAGTGAATACAATACCGTTACTGTTCAAAGGCATAGAGTTCGCCTGATTAGGAAGACAGATGGTGATTAGAAAGACGTGGCTTAGTAGCAACTATTTGGGTTAATATTGCTGCTTCGACTTTTTTTTTGTTTATTATTTCAAGCAGTACAAGCCCAGCAAGTTGGGTTTAACTGCAGTCTTGTATATAGAACGTAGGATTAAGCATATAATATCATCATAAAATATTAATATCTGGATGACCGAGATTTCGCTCGGTATATTCTTTTTAGTGTGTTTTGAAGATGTATTTAAATATAATTAAAACAAATTAATTAAATAATATTAGAAAAAATAATAAGTTAA
Organism: Lymantria monacha; assembly: GCA_905163515.2. Classification (NCBI taxonomy): domain Eukaryota; kingdom Metazoa; phylum Arthropoda; class Insecta; order Lepidoptera; family Erebidae; genus Lymantria; species Lymantria monacha. The sequence continues at coordinate 15,609,855 of LR991094.1, read as the reverse complement.
AAGTAATAAAAAGAGAAACAGGATCCGAACCGGCCTCGATTACACTGCTCGATTATTCAATTGAGGTGTCTTAATGACAGAGTCAAAATTTGCCTTCATATTTCAATAGTTGTCAGGTAACGCAATGTTATATTTTTTCATTGTCTGAGAATATTGACAAAACAATATTTTCTACAAATGCAACTTTAGCCAGATCGATTAGTCGTCCCTGGAACCCCCTGCATGCTAAATTTCAAGTAAATTGTTGATGCCACTTCCGAGATTCAGATAAAAAAATATATACAAGAATTGCTCGTTTAAAGATATTTATATTATAAATATAGAATAATTATATCCTTATCAACGGATATTAAAAGAGATAAAAAAGAAATATATAACAACTTATTTGGACAGCATATATATATATATATATATATATATATATATATATATATATATATATATATATATATATATATATATATATATATATATATATGTACACCTATATATTCGTACTAGCTTTTGCCCGCGACTTCTTCCACGCAGAAGTCGTCTCTATATACTACTAAGAGCTATATAGAAAAAGTAATGGAAGATGTTGAAGGTTTGTCGCAAGGACGATGCTCAACAGCATCTGAAACTGGGATGTTGTCGCCGCCTTCTGCGAGTTAGTTGTTTAGCGGAATTAGGCAATAGGACGGGTTTGAGAGAAAATACTCTACGGTGACACACTCTACCGCCCGTGCGTTCGGCGGCGCAAGCGTGTGTACCTGTAGTGAAATTCATTGCTTTGAGAGCTAACACGGTAGGTTATGTGACCGCACGCCGCCCTTCCGTCACCCCGGATGGACCAAACGTAGCGGGTCAAGAACATAGCTCACAAAAATTGGGGAGAAATATGTCTTCAGAGACTGACTTCCAGAATACTCATTTTTTTAGCGAGATTCTAGGACATGCACAACCTACTTGCACTAATTTTCAACTTTAGAAGTAAATAAATGTATCACCGTTGAATTTAACCCAGGACTACTTTTTTCGCGTTAACTCTGCTTCTCAATTAGAAGATGAAAATTGATAATGGTGAAACATGTTTACTTATTTTTTTCGAAGAATATTTGTACGTAATTTGAAAAGAATCGATAAAAGTTTTTTCTTCCCATAAAAACTTTGCCACTCTGTTTCACCCTGATGGAGTTGGAATTTCGTTAAATCCTTTATTAGTAGATCTCTACGTCATGAAAATAAACTACTGTCAAAATTTCATGTTTCTAGCTTCAATAATATCGCCTAGTTGTCCAACCAGCACGCAGGCCTAATTTACACCCCCAAAACATGAAAATAGATAAACGCTAAAACACGTATTTATTTATTTTTACCGAAGAATATTTTTACGTAATTTGAAAAGAATCGATAAAGTTTTTAGTTCTCCCTATACAAACTTTCCCACTCTGTTTCACCCCTTTAGGGGTGGCATTTAGTAAAATTCTTATTTAGTAACAGAACATGAAGAAGAAACATCTGTCAAAATTTCATGTTTCTAGCTTCAATAATATCGGCTCGGCGCTAATGAGTCGTCGAACCATCTTGGCAGGCCTAATTTACACCCCCAGAGGGTGAGAAGTGATAAACGCTGAAATACGTGTTTATTTATTTTTACCGAAGAATATTTGTACGTAATTTGAAAAGAATCGATGGAGATTTTTTTCTCGCCATACAAACTTTGCTACTCTATTTCACCCTCTTAGGGGCAGCATTTCGTAAAATCCGTTCCTAGTGGATCTCTACGTCATGAAAAGAAACTACTGCCAAAAGTTCATGTTTCTAGCTTCAATAATATCGGCTCGGTGCTAATCAGTCGTCGAACCATCTTCGCAGGCCTAATTTACACCCCGAGAGGGTGAAAAGTGACAAACGCTGAAACACGTGTTTATTTTTTTTTACCGAAGAATATTTTTACGAAATTTGAAAAGAATCGATAAAAGCTTTTTCTTCCCATAAAAACTTTGCCACTCTGTTTCTCCCTGTAGGGGTGGAATTTCGTAACGACGTCCTCCCCAAGGAGGTAGACGTCGGTCAAGGAGAGGGTATCCCTAAGAGGGTAGTTGGTCGGGCCGGCCACTGACGTCAAGTTCACGCTGCTCCGGTGGTCGGTCCAATGACAAAGGCGAGGTGTCACGGGTGGGTTACGGGTGTGTGTGCTTAAGCCCCTATGTCGCCCCGGACGGAGTGTTGCGAGGAGTGGGCCGACCGTAGACCACACAAAAAAAGGGCGTAGAATTTTGTAAAATCTTTTCTTAGTAGATCTCTACGTCATAAAAAGAAACAACTGTCAAAATTTCATGTTTCTAGCTTCAATAATATCGGCTCGGCGCTAATGAGTCGTCGAACCATACTCGCAGGCCTAATTTATACCCCCAGAGGGTGAAAATTGACAAAAGCTGAAACACGTGTTTATTTATTTTTAACGAAGAATTTTAGTACGTAATTTGAAAAGAATCGATAAAGATTTTTGTTTCTCCACATACAAACTTTTCCACTGTGTTTCACCCCCTTAGGGGTGTAATTTCGTAAAATCCGTTCTTAGTGGATCTCTACGTCATAAAAAGAAACTACGGTCAAAATTTCATGTGTCTCGAATCAGTAGTTTTGGCTCTGCGTTGATAGGTCAGTCACCTAACGGCTTAATATACATATATAGATAGATAGATATATATACATACACTATAAAGATGGCCAATTAAGTTTATTTTGAGTGATATTCATACTTAATAAATTGAGCCAAACCAGTATTGACTGCACAAATGGCGTAGTGGTTAAGATATCGACTTTCAGTGCCAGTGCTGTGGGTTCGATTCCTATCCAGGAAAATATTTTTTGTGGTTCACAAACTGTTGTTCTGAGTCTGGGTGTAATTTGTTTGCAAAAAATATAATTAAGATATAAAGGTAAATTTTGCCTCTACCATCAAGAATCCATTTTGGATTCAGTTGAAGAATATAGCAGTCCCCCAATTCAAATAGTTCCAATTCCATTCCAATTAAATTTTATCACAATGTGTAGAAATTAAAAGACTGCACCAAAATGGATATTTTTTATATGTTCGTTATGGTAAGGACAAGATTTGTATGAAAAAAAATTAAAAGATCCACCAGGTTTCATAATATGAAGAAAGAGTGAATAAGATAGAAGGCTGTGAAAAATTTATCATATCAGTAAATGAGCCAATACTTGATAACTTCAAAAATTTTAACAACTAGCTTTTGTCTGCGACTTCGTCCGCGTTTAAATTCAAAAATGGTTCAAATAGAGTTTTTTATTTAGTTTTTTACGTTTTTACGCACAAATTATTATGGTTAATTGTTTGAATACTTATAAAATATAATCGCCTTTATTATAATATAGGGATTTAAAGGTTAAATAAACATGAAAATAAATAAAATTTTGTTGTATTTTACGAAAGCTCTGCCTTGAATCTGGTGAAAGTTACACCGGGGTATTATTTTTTAACAACAACATCGAAATACTACACCTACCTCAGTATTTCTTTGTAAAAAAACATTGTTTGTATTTCTTTTGGCTGCTGAAATCATCAGGCTACTTTAAGGGCTTACTCTAGAGTATGCTACACACAACTGGCCATAGAAAAAGCAGCTTTTCTTCAAGTCTATTCTCGCTCCCTTAGGAGTTTTACCTTCAATTCTGCTTATGATTCTTGCGAAGCAATTTCGATCTCTACGTTCTTGTGGCCGAGGCCGAGTCTGAAAAGTGCATTACCTCTCTAAAGCTAAACCTCAACTGATCTACTAAATATAGTACGGTGACTTTCTAGACAATCCAAATTTAAAGAGTATTTGTATTTCACCAAGTTTTTTATCTGAGTTCAACCCTTTTTTTAATAAAATTGGATTGATTTTCTAACATAACATACATACATATCATCACGCCATATCCCTTGCAGGGTAGGCAGAGAGAACAGAGTGCCAGAGAACTCTATCCTTGCATACTTCATACTTCTTACTACTTCTTTTTTTTTGCTTTCTAATATAACATATTTATATACAGGGTGGAAGTGGACCGCTCCCGAAAACAAAGACAGGTGACTCTCCTAGTCCTACATGTAATGAAAGGCTAGAAAATAAATCAATTCGGCAGAAAAAAAATTGTTTTCCCACAACGATTTTTCAGTTTTTTTCACAATCCATCGTATTAGAACAGTGTATAGTATATGTATGTAACAATAATTCCATAAAAAATATGTAACTTTACTCAGATGAGCGGCCTTATGAGATGTAGCTCAAATTGTGCCCCATTCATTTCGAGGCAGATTTGTGCTCGCCGTTGCGTCTCCTCATGCAGGCGAGTCATCATTGTAGGTTCTTCGATACAGTCCGCACGTAATTTGTCAAAAACATCCACGATCCTTTGTCGCATTTCGTTAGCACTATTACACTCACTATTAAAAACCCTTTCTTTGACATATGTCCGAGAACGGCTGACGATGGCAAGCCAGCCGCGATCGGACATTGAAGAATGCTGGAGAGTATTGAAAGAGAGTATGGTAGACACAGCGAAAGAAGTATGTGGAAGTTCAAAGAAGCATAGAAACACAAATGGTGATGCATGGTGGGATGCGGAAGTGGCAACTTCCGTAGAGCAAAAGAACAAAGCGTGGCTGAACTATGTCTCTTCTTTGAATCTGAATGACAGTATGACTGAACAGAAGAAAGAAATATATCGGCAATGTAAGAATGACACCAAGGCCTTAGTGAAAGAGAAACGTGATAGAGCAAGTATGAGTGCAGAAGATAGGCTGACTAAAAACTTCGAGGGTAACACCAAACTCTTTTGGAGGGAGGTGAAGAAGTCTCGGGGTGGTTGGTCAGCCTTCAGAATGAATAAAATAAGGTCTAAAGGTGGAGACATTCTTACACAAACACAAGACGTGTTAAGCCGATGGAGTGAATATTTTGGCGATATGTATGCGGATGCTCGAGTTGGCGCTGGTGTCGCATGTAGTTTAGTAGATCAACATTCGGCACCGGCATCCTCCGATGGCATCATTATGGATGAAGTTGAATGGGCGATAAGAAGTTTGAAAAATGGTAAGGCAGCGGGCATTGATATGGTGTCTGCCGAGATGATCAAGCTTGGTGGCTCCTGTGTCCGGGAGGCGTTCCTGTTGCTCCTCAATTTATGTTGGAGCTCGGGAATGGTTCCCGGGGACTGGAATAGCGCAGTCATCGTGCCTTTGTTTAAAAACAAGGGTTCACGTTATGACTGCGCAAATTACAGAGCCATAAGCTTGACCAGTTTGGCAGCAAAAGTGTATGGTAAAATTATTGAAAGGAGAATGAGGATGGTGTCCGATGGTTTACTGTGTGAGACACAAGGAAGTTTCAGGAGTGGAAGGGGATGCATGGATCAAGTGTTCTCTCTGCGCAACATTGTGGAGAAGCATCTGGCCCTAGGTCAGAGGGTTTTCTGCAGTTTTGTGAATCTGGAGAGAGCATTTGACACGGTTGTACGAAAGGAATTTTGGGACATTTTACCGGAGTATGGTATTAACGGTAAACTGCTGCAGGCTGTGCAATCCAGTTACATGGACTGTAGAGCCTGTGTGCGGCTGGATGATGGAATTTCGCCTTGGTTTGACGTCAATATCGGCGTTAAGCAGGGCTGCGTTCTATCAGCCAGGCTGTTTATCATATATCTGGATAAATGTCTCCAAAGGTTGAACGATATGAATGTGGGAGTCCAGATGGTGACTCAGTGGTCTCTGCTCTGCTTTATGCAGATGATGCAGTCCTGCTGGCACAGTCAGCGACTGACCTGCAGATCCTAGTCGATACAATGACAGAAGATTGTAAGAAAAGGGGTCTACGCGTGAATGTGAGCAAAACCAAAATAATGGTCTTTGAAAGAGATGAAGCCAGAACAGATGTAAGAGTAACAATAGGTAATGATGTACTAGAGCAAGTGGATGAATTTGTATATCTTGGATGTGGATTTAGCCGAGATGGACGGTACACCACTGATATAGAGCGAAGAGTGAATGCGGGAAATAGAGTGAACGGAGCGTTGGGGCAACTTCTCGGCAGCCACCACCTCAGCCAGAAGGCACGTGTAGCAATACATAACGCAGTGCTTGTCCCAACATTACTGTATGGAAGCTAGAGTTGGGTATGCAGAAAAGAGTATGAAAGTAAAATTAACGCGGTCGAAATGCGATCTCTTCGGCAAATCTGTGGAGTTAGGCTGACCGACCGCATTCGTAACGACGACGTAAGAGAGCGAGTAGGTATAAAAGAGAGTATTGGTGTAAAGATGCGGAAGGGAATGCTCCAATGGTTCGGACATGTGGAAAGAATGCCGAACGAACGTCTGGTTAAGAAGATATACAATGCGAAAGTGGAAGGATGTAGGTACCGAGGGAGACCGAGACTAACCTACCTAGACCAGATCGGTCAGGTACTGAAGGAAGGTGGAGTCAAGAGTCTCCGAAACCGGCGAGCGTGTATGAAGAGAATTATGAATGTTGAGGAAGCGAGTGAAGTATGCAGAGATAGAGTTCTCTGGCACTCTATTCTCTCTGCCTACCCTGCAAGGGATATGGCGTGATGATATGTATGTATGTATTCTTTGACATATCCCCATAGAAAGAAGTCCATCGGGGTGAGGTCGGGCGAGCGAGGGGGCCAAGCGTGAGGTCCTAGTCTGCCCATCCAGCTATTATCAAACAGCTCGATAAGACGCTCACGGACAGATCTCACGACATGTGGAGGTGCACCATCATATTGGAACCATGTGAAGCGATATTCAGCTAACGATAAGTTGTCTAAAATATCCACCAAATGTTCATTAATAAAATTAAAGTATCCTTGTCCATCAATTCGTTGTGACAAAAACACTGGTCCTAGTATTCGATCCTTAAATATCCCTGCCCATACGTTAACTGACCATCGGGTTTGATGCCCGGTCACACGAACCGCATGTGGATTCATCTCGGCATAAATGTGTGTATCCCTTCTGTTCCACAGTCCGTTTCTGGTAAATGTCGACTCGTCCGTCCAGATTACGTGCTCAATGAAACCAGGCAAATTTTGTTGCTTTTCTAATATCCAGTGGCAGAAAGCTCGACGGCGGTTATGATCTCCGACTATTAAAGCTTGTACTTTGTGCAGTTTGTATGGGCGTATTCGATTACGCTTTAGTACCTAATGTACTGTCCAGTGTGACACACTTGTTCTATCCCGATGCGGTAACAGCTTAGCGGTACTTCGTGCCTAGGTTCGGATTCTGGCGAACGAGATCTAAAATGCGCTCCTCGGACTGAAAACTCGTTGGATTTCTGCCTCCAGCTGCTAGCGGCGCAATTGGTCGATTTTCCAAAACTCATTGAAATGCTGCCGTTATCAAACGGGAGTCAGTTGGATGTCGAGCGGTCGGAAATCGCTCTCGGTAAATTTGTAATGCACACGAAGCATTCCCGCGAGCTTCTCCAAGGCACATTAGCATATTGCCGTATTCACGAGCACTATAAACGTATGCATTAGGCATTATTATAATAAAAAGAACACAAAATTAAGAAGAAAAACAAACTGGTTCATATTTTAGAAATAAATAATTAAATACCTAATAATAAATCCCGCCAAAATAACTGCCTACCGTCCCGCTCGCGCCAAGCAACTAGGTACCTACTTTGAAATTTTACACAGACCGATAGACCGTTAATACAAGTAGGTAGGTATTGAAGCTATGATATTTTACAAGAGTGAAAAATTTAATTGTATTGAATAATTTAATTCTTAACATTCATTGCAACTATGTACCATGGTCGGTTCTACTTTCTTTTTTCTTTTTTTTTCTTTTAAGTCCCACTTGTAAGCATAATAGACAATCAGTAACAAATACTTATTATAACAAGTTATAATCGGTAGTGTGAATTATTGTGGTAATGTATCGATACTGTATTTAATATGCATATAAAACATAACGTACATTTATTAAATATTCATAAACTATTTACTATAACTCTAGTAGTTAATTTTAGTATCGATATGCAATATCGATACATTAAAGATATTATGTGCGGGTAACACTGTGTCACATAGGTTCGACTCATACTAACACGGTCCATTGTAAGCGTTGGTCGAACAATATCGTGCTACTAAAATTGAATAATAAATCGTTGAATATAAACGTCATCCTGTATTTTTCTGAGCTGGAGGTCTCTGATCCTTCATCTCAGAAGTGGGATAGACTAAGCCCACACAATATTTTCGCAATTAGTTGTGAGACACGTACATTTTTCTACTTTCATCTACCCACTAATAGGAAAATATTTTGCATATAAGGCAACGAAGACAGTTTGATTAATTATGGGTAAAACTACGTCACCAACTCGGCGTGAAACAAATCATAAACCACGTTCTCAGAGAAGAAAGAAAAAGTCAACAGAGAAAAGGAGTCGTTCAAGTCGTCATCGCAAGCGTTCCTTTGAGCGACCTAACAGTTCTAGCAGAGAAAATTCAAGCAGTGATGGGCGTAACCGTCAACGTGGTGGTTCACGCTCCCGTCTTGACAGCTCCTCGTGTGAACGGCAGAGTAGGTAATCATCGCTATGGGCGTCGAAGTAGGTACCGGCTCAAGCATCGCAGTTACCGTCTACGCAACTCACGAAGTCGCAGCAGGCGCAGCTGGAGTCGGGCGAGCAGCCGAGGCGTAACACCCAAGCGTAAGCACGTTGATAATTATAACGACAAGGGCGTAGATCAGGTGAGTCGTTCCAATGATAATAATAATACTTCGAATCTACTAACTGAATTATTGAAATCGTTGGTGAGCTGTAGATCTGAAGGAAATAAATTTCCAATGCTAGGAAATGTTATACCGGAGTTCGACCCTATGGTCAAGGGTCAAACTGTGCATATTTGGCTTAATAAGGTTGACGAATGTGCTAGATTGTATAAATGGGGTGATGATCAAGTGATACATTACGCTTTGCCTAAATTATCGGGGGTGGCAAAGACTTGGTACCAAGCTTTACCCACTATGTCGTTTTCGTGGCAGGAATGGAAAATTAAACTTACCGAGTCCTTTCCTAGTAGCGACGACTACGCAGAGCTATTGACGGCAATGCTTTCTAAACGCGTGAAGTATAACGAGTCTCTAGAACTGTATTACTATGAAAAAATAAATCTGCTTAACAGATGTGAGATAGGAGGTAAAAGAGCCGTTGATTGTTTGCTTTACGGTATCGAAGACAGATCACTAAGGTTAGGTGCTAAAGCGTCTAAATGCCAAGAACCTGAACAAGTATTGGAATACTTTCAGTCGATTAAACAACAATCACGCGACTTAGACAAGACTAAATTCTCTAATAACGATGATACAGTAGTGGAAAATTAAAGGAGTGATGATTAAAAGTTACCAAAGTTTGGGAGAAGTGTGGTTCAGAACGTTTGAATTTAAACTGAGTGCAATATACACTATTTAACGAATCGAATGATTATGAGATGATTATTGTGAGAGAAAAAAAAGGGTGATTATGAAATTATTGAATGAGCGTGAGCTATGAGTGATCAGCGTGTAGAGCACGTAGATGGTCATAGATTATAGCAGATCATGTTTATTATCATTATAAGATTAGTTATTAGCATTAACCTCAAACATGAGCTATGAGTGATCAGCGTGTGGAGCACGTAGATGGTCATAGATTATAGCAGATCATGTTTATTATCATTATAAGATTAGTTATTAGAATTAACCTCAAACATGAGCTATGAGTGATCAGCGTGTAGAGCACGTAGATGGTCATAGATTATAGCAGATCATGTTTATAATCATTATAAGATTAGTCATTAGCATTAACCTCAAACATAAGCTATGAGTGATCAGCGTGTAGAGCACGTAGATGGTCATAGATTATAGCAGATCATGTTTATAATCATTATAAGATTAGTTATTAGCATTAACCTCAAACATGAGCTATGAGTGATCAGCGTGTAGAGCACGTAGATGGTCATAGATTATAGCAGATCATGTTTATAATCATTATAAGATTAGTTATTAGCATTAACCTCAAACATGAGCTATGAGTGATCAGCGTGTAGAGCACGTAGATGGTCATAGATTATAGCAGATCATGTTTATTATCATTATAAGATTAGTTATTAGCATTAACCTCAAACATGAGCTATGAGTGATCAGCGTGTAGAGCACGTAGATGGTCATAGATTATAGCAGATCATGTTTATTAATATTATAAGTTAATTCATTAATTATAATTATATTTTACAACTATGTCTTCGGGACTATGTACAAGAAATCTATTATAATATTATGTAATATTTGATTGTACTTTTGTATATCATTTAATTTAAATACATAGGTATGTTTAAAATATCACATATAATATGTTCGTAGTAGGTAAGCATATTCAGTATAGAAATATGAACTGAATATACTCCAATGTTTTTCTTTATTATCTGATATTGATTTATGCAATAGCATTAATTATTTTTAATTGTATCAAAATGGTAAGCTAAAGTTATTATTTAAATATGCCTTGTTTTACACCGATTACAGTGAGAGGACTCACTGATAAAAGGATGGCCGAGCTGTAAGCATAATAGACAATCAGTAACAAATACTTATTATAACAAGTTATAATCGGTAGTGTGAATTATTGTGGTAATGTATCGATACTGTATTTAATATGCATATAAAACATAACGTACATTTATTAAATATTCATAAACTATTTACTATAACTCTAGTAGTTAATTTTAGTATCGATATGCAATATCGATACATTAAAGATATTATGTGCGGGTAACACTGTGTCACATAGGTTCGACTCATACTAACACGGTCCATTGTAAGCGTTGGTCGAACAATATCGTGCTACTAAAATTGAATAATAAATCGTTGAATATAAACGTCATCCTGTATTTTTCTGAGCTGGAGGTCTCTGATCCTTCACACTAATGAGCTAGGGCCTCCTTCTTAATGGCAGACATACATATGACCTACTAGATGTACTACGTTGGTTCCTGTATGTACAGCAGGATATGCGCACCAAACGGTCAAGATTTTATTTCGAGTTTACCTCCTCCTGATTTTATCTGCTTACATCCCTTCGTCCCTTTTTATGACCCCTACGAAAAACGAAGAGCTGGTGAATGGAATGCTTGGTATGTCACCACATAGAAAACATTGTTTAAGTTGATCGACAATACATAGGTTATTCTATTCTCTTTTTTTTTTTTTTTTTAAAAGCTTGCTTCCTATTTATATTGTGGTGACATAAGTAAGTACTATACTAAAAAAGTTTTCGTAAACTATTTCTATGACGGGCCACTGAAGGCAAAGACCGGGTTCCGGTGGCCTGCTCGCTCGGCGAAGAGAGGTACATGTAGGGCGGGTCTATGGGCTCGTGCGCCGCTTCTTTTGTCGCCCCGGACGGATTTAGCGTGGGGGGTGTGACTATTTCATAGACAGCCGCCAAAAAAAAAACTATTTCTATGAATAGATAGCCTGATGAGTTCCTTCTGTTTTCCTTCGTGTATTTACGCTAAAATAGAAAAAAAGATAAGAATGAATGTGAAACAAGAATAAACTGATGGATTGAAAGTTGCGCAACGGGAATTGAACTCGGGACTTTGGACCTGGTGACACCATCTAAGCTGGTATTTATGGTACTCGCTCAGATGAAAAAATACGTGCAAGGTTTAATGTGGTTTCCGATGCCAATTTTTATTTTTTTGTTTTTAATACACCACCTTGCATTAAGGAAATAATCCTTTTATTCCGGAGAACTTAACAAAATGCAATTAACGCAGAGATATTACACACTCTGAACAACACTGTGTATCGCATAAAGTTTGTCCTGCGTAGGAATCGAACCCATAGCACTGGCACGGAAGGTCGGTATCTCAACCACTACGCCATCTGTGGAGTCAAAGTTTTTTGCGAGCTGCAAACCTATAGGAATCTGTAGTTATGTAACCTATTTCAATTGTTGTTTGTACCTACTTACTTCCTATTAAGTAAATTCTTAGGTAGTTTTGAATGGATAAGTAAATAATTTTAATTTGAGCCGAATCACATAAGGCCGCGGATGATTTTGGTAAGTAGATAGTTTCATATGTACTTTTTAATAAATTAGTTCTGAACGGATAGGTAATTTTTAATTTTTTTTGTTGCTTATATCATTGGTCGCAAACGAGCAAGCAGCACACCTGATGGTAAGTGTTACTGCCACCCACAGACCTTTGCAATGCCGAGGGTATCACTAGGCCGCTGCCTACTAGCCTCATGGGGCCGCCCGTCGGCGTCTCGATCGTCGTCAACTCCGTCCCCATCAGTATCCAGGCCCATATGAAGTATTTGGGTCTGGTGCTCGACGGGAACTGGTGGTTTCGGGAGCATTTCCGTAGACTCGTTCCCCGGCTAGCCGGCTCGGCGTTCGCCCTATCTCGGCTGATGCCGAACTTGGGCGGACCGAGCTTCGAGAGTCGACGGCTATATGCGGGGGTGATCCGTTCAATGGCATTGTACGACGCTCCCGTGTGGGCGAGGGCTCTGACCGTCCGCCTTAGGGCTATTCTGCGGAGACCGCAGAGAGCCATGGCGGTCAAGGCTATCCGCGGATACCGCACGGTTGCGACCGAGTCTGCATGCGTATTGGCCGAAACGCCCCCTTGGGACTTGGAGGCGGAAATGCTCGCCGAAATATATCGGCGGGTGTCTTCAACTCGCGAAGAAGGTGGCGATGTTTCGCCTAGCGAATTGGCCACCTGGCGTGAGGACGCTCGCCGGGAGGTTCTTTCCCGTTGGACAACACGGCTGGAGCGGCCTCGATTCGGATTACGAGTCATCGAGGCCGTCCGGCCCGTACTGATGGAGTGGCTGGAGAGGCGGCACGGAGTCCTCTCTTTCCGGCTGGTGCAGATCTTGACGGGGCACGGTTGCTTCGGCAAGTACCTGTACACAGTCGCAAGGGTGGAGACGACACCGTCCTGCCAACAGTGCGGCAGCGACCGGGACACGGCGCAGCATACGCTCGAGGTCTGCGTGACCTGGGCTCAGCAGCGCCGTGCCCTTGTCGCTGCTATCGGTGCCGACCTCTCGCTGCTGGCCGTCGTGAAAGCATTGGTCGACAGCGAGAGGAATTGGGACGCGGTCGCCGCCTTCTGCGAGGACGTCATCTCGCAGAAGGAAGCGGCGGAGCGAATCCGAGAGGAACTTCTCTTCGAGGATTCGCGCCGCCACCGGCGACTGGGGCGGCGGAGGCGAGAATACCTCCGCCTCATGCCGCCCTAGCCGAGGCAGCGGGTGACCGGACCGGGGATTAGTCTGGTCGCCCTGGGAGCGAGGCCACCGCGTGAGGACGACGCCCCGACGGTGCAAACTGTCCGGGCGTCGACATCAGCGAAGATACCCGTGAGGGTAGACCGCCGGGTGGGCCACTGAAGTAAAAGACCGCGTACTAGTGACCCACCCGCACGGCGTCGAGAGGTATATTGTAGGTCGGGTCTACGGGGTCTTGCGCCGCTTTTCCTGTCGCCCCGGACGGATTAGCGGGGTTTGAAGTACCGTAGCCCGCCGCCAAAAAAAAAAAAAAGGGCCGCTGCCTACTAATACAAACTCATCCACTTAGGCTTCCGGCTCTCTCGGTCACCGAACGAAGTGCAACAGCACATTGCTATTGCTCAGACGTCGATCTTCTGCGAGAGTGTGATGCCACCCCGGACGGATCGGCCCACGGCCCTAGACAAGAAACTGTCAACAGCGTGGTCCTACCACTAAAGAATTAATATTGAAATTATAGTGAATTTTGTTGTTATTAGAACCGATTACGTTAATCATTATTGTAACGTTAAACAGTATTGATATACATACATGGAAGGCATGGAAGCGAGTTCACAAGATTATGTAAACACTTGTAAAGCGTGTATCTATTACTTACCGACGCCGCGCGCCGCAGGCCCGTTTATACCTACTGCCACTAGCGGCGCACGCCGGTCGATCACCTCTCGAACAGCTGATTTGAGTTTTGAATACATTGCGTATTTTCTCATCTGAGTAAATTTACGTATTTTGTAAGGAATTATCGTTACACACCACTGTCCTAATATGATAGAGTGTAGAAAATCTAAAATATTGTTGTAAAAAAAAAAACTTTTTTTCATCCGAATCGATTTTTTTTCTAGCCTATCATTACAAGTAGGACTAGGAGAGTCACCTGTCTTTGTTTTCGGGAGCGGTCCCCTTCACCCTGTATTATATATACATAACAAAATAAAATGTAATTTAAATTGAAAGCACTGAGTAGTATTGATCATGTATGATCAACTTCGAAGTAAATTACCCCAAAAACAACTTGCTACCCTTTTTAACCCCATTAGGAGATGAATTTCAATAAAATACGAACCAAGTCATATCAATTCAATCTGTACAGTCAATTCATAAATTCTGTTAAAGAATGTTTATGCTAAATTCGAAGTAGGTAGAGTGCACCTTTTTTTTTTTCACGCTATGCAAATGATTTTACGGTCTATCCCCCCACTTGTGTCGGACGGAGGGATTTGTGTGGGAATTACCGGCCGCCGCAAGACTGAAATACCCACTAATACCACAGCGGCCCCACCCGCCTTTTTACAGGGTGCCGAAGAGATCATCTGATGACATTCAATCCGCGACACCCCAGTGCATGACCGTCTAGTCACGTCCCTTCATCATTCAAGGCGGTGGAAGAGGAAGCACATCTCTGCGCTTCCCACACCCTGGTCGCCGCCATCGGAGCGAGTCAGCGGACGCAATCGCCTCGGGCTCCCGCTCCACGGCTTCCTTCCTCTTCATAATAGACGACCAATACCTGTCGCTACCAAGCATCCTGGAGATAAGGGTTGGCAGCGACAGGACCTTTCACAATTCCGACGACTGATTGTGGTGCTAGGGCTCCTAGATGGGGTATACTTCCACTGCGTGGCGCGCCTCGTCAATTAGCGCGCCACACTCATGACATCCTGGGGCCCCTTTCCTTTCAATTTTATGCAGGTACTTCCCGAAGACCCCGTATCTGGTAAGCACCTGCACCATCCTAAATGTTAGGCTGCCATGCCTTCTCGTTAGCCAGCGGTGAAGGTGTGGCACAACCGCAGATTGGACCTCCTTGGTCCAATCACGTTGTCCCATACAAATTTTGATTTCGTTGATACTGAACCTTACTGTCTACCTATTTATCAGACAAGTTATTTTTGTAAAAAACATGGGTCATAGTTAATGTAACCAGACGTCCCGTTTTAAACGGGACTGTCCCTTTTTATAATATTGTGTCCCGGTGTCACCTAAATGGACTCTGGGATGCAGAATTGTCACGTTTTCGGAAACCGCGCAAAAATTGTAATGTTTATTAAAATCTAAACAATACAAATGTAGTAATAAAGTTTATTATAGTCTATCTAATCTAAGAAGTGCACTTTGACAGCTGTCGCAGTAAGTTGTCTGGGTATGTGAACCAAATAATCGCTATCGAAAATATCCGATTTTACTGAGAAATCCATATGATTCTTTATAATTAATAATCGGTTTATTTTTTATTTTTCAAAAAGGTGATTAATAAATGAAGTGCTAAATCAGTACTAGACAAATTTAATTATTTCAGCATAGAATCTATTCATCATATTTAGACTAGGATTAGGTTAATTAAAAACAAAAACTGGATTTGAAAATAGCTATTTATTAAGAATTACTACTATTACTTGAATTATCAGCGTCGCGAACATTAATAATTATTACCTCATCAATCAAAAAGTCGAAATGTACATCTCTGTCAAAATCTCTATTCGATTAATTGTATTATTCTAATATTTTTACCGATTATTTGGATATTCGTGAATTGGAAGTTGTCAAGCACTATTGTATAGAACGTGATGACGTGACATTGTTAGGTCGTCAATAACAATTACTATTTACCATGTTATTTTTATTTTAAATTAGTTTTACGAGTTTCAACATTAGATTATTGTACAAGAAAGTCACACGAAATGTTAATTATGTAAATAACTAATTAGTTGTTTAAAATTTTAGATTTAGTGTTTACAATCATGTGTATACGTTTGACCGAGGTTATTGTGTATTAAAAAATGCAAAACGTCAAAATGTACTTCTTAGATTAAATGAACTATAGTAATCGAATTTAGATTTATGAAAGTTATAAATATGATATTGCATGTCGTGAATATCAATAACGAAGAACCTTTTTATGCACCATTAATAACATTATAAACCATACTCTATGCAATAAATTTCATTTCATTTCAATAATAAAATAGTTATATGTGTTCCATATCGTATAAATAAATGAAAACAAATTATTACACTATATACTAGGTATCTGCTAGTAATTTGAAAACCATAAATTCGGCTTAAAGTGTTGAGTTGTAAAATATTTTTTGTTGTAATATTGGCTTACATACCAAATTTCAGCTCTCTATGACTATCATTGAGTGCTTTAAGAGTTTCGATAATCATCAGTGAGTGACGAAAGGGATTTATAAATGTCAAAAAGAAAATGAAAATAAACTACAAGAACTATGCAGTTAAAATTTTATATGTGCACTATTGTAATCGTATTAGAAGAATTTTATTTACTTGTTATTATCCAAAACTTAAGTGACTGACTGTCAAAAAAAAAACGTCGAAAAAGGTCGAGGAGAGCTTGGCTACACTACAGTGTACCTGGCGAGCACTACAGTGTACCTAGATCTAATCTGGCTTAGTGCTTCTTCACCTTTAGGTTTTAATCGAAAAGAAAAAAAAATGTTTTTACTAAATTCTTCAACAATATTGTATAGAATAATTATGCTAATATGCGGTATTTTCTTTTACCATTAAATCAGATGATTGTTAAAAGAATCAAGGATGGATTCAGAAAGTCGAGGAACTATGCTTTCTTGAGACCAGTTAAACTGTAGACCAGTTGTACTGTAACTATACGAGTTTTTTGATCTAGTTAATATTATACACTTATTTGAAACACTTATTGTGAAAGAGAGTATTGGTGTAAAGATGCGAAAGGGAATGATCCGATGGTTCGGACATGTGGAAAGAATGCCGAACGAACGTCTGGTTAAGAAGATATACAATGCGAAAGTGGAAGGATATAGGTACCGGGGGAGACCGAGACTCACCTACCTAGACCAGATTGGTCACGTACTGAAAGAAGGTGGAGTCAAGAGAATTATGAATGTTGAAGAAGCGAGTGAAGTATGCAAGGATAGAGTTCTCTGGCACTCTGTTCTCTCTGCCTACCCTGCAAGGGATATGACATGATGATATGTATGTATGAAACCATATTAATTCATGATCAATCTAATTTTAATCAGAGCTTTCAAAAATATATATCGTAAACTATAAGCGAAGGCTTTAAATAATTAGCAAAACTCTAATCAATTTCCCCATTGAGTGAGGTCACGTGTTTAATCGCTGTAGATTAAACAGGCGCCCGTGTCATCGTATGTCCTGTCCCACGGATCTTAGCCTCTAATCCCGTTCGTAATCAAAACGAATCTCATCTAAACCCACCCCACTTCTTGTATTCTCACTATGTATTTAATCTTGTATTAGGCTTTAATTTTATATAATATGAAAAAGATGAGCGAGTTTCAAAATAACGTTAAAAGCTTATAAAACAAATTAATTATTTTTTAATTATATTAAGTCTATTACTAAAATTATTTAATTTGTTTAATAAAAATTCACAAATTAACGAGATTTATTCATTATGTTTTAAGAAGATGTTGTTTAGATATTACATATCCATCTATTTCACTATTCGCTAACCCGGGTGACTTGCTAGTTTCACTGACTTGTAAAGCAAATTTAGCGTCAGGTGCTCTGTTATTTGAAAAGAAAAATTGAAATATTTATATAGTCAATAAAACATGATTCTACGGATATAGTGACTATAAATGTACTGGTACTAGTCAATTATCTCGATGTTTCTAATCGTGTGGCACAATACTAATGCATTATAAATAACACCTATAAACGTCACATTCGTTGCACATTTTCAAAGAATTTAGACATATTAATTAAGTTACTTTTGCGTTATCTATCCCTATCCCTACTAATATATAAATGTGAATGTAAGTTTGTTTGTTACGCTTTCACGCTAAAACTACTCAACCGATCATCATGAAACATTGTACACATATTCTTGGAGGTATTAAAAGTAACATAGGATACTTTTTATTAAAAAAAATAAATTTTTTTATATGAAAAGTAAAAAAATTGTTTGTCAAAAAATCTCAAAATCTAGCTTCTTCAACGCCATCTAGCAGTCCAGTAATGAAGTTCCAACCCTGAGTTGTAATACCGTTGCACTATATTACCGACGGTCAAAAATAAAAATAGGGGATCAAAAACTTTAGGAAAGTAACCTTTTACGTGGGCGAAGCCGCGGGCAGAAGCCGCGGGCAGAAGCCGCGGGCAGAAGCTAGTCTATATATATAAAGCCGTTAGGTGACTGACCTATCAACGCCGAGCCAAAACTACTCATTCGAGACATATGATATTTTGACCGTAGTTTCTTTTTATGATTTAGAGATCCACTAAGAACGGATTTTACGAAATTCTACCCCTAAGGTGGTTAAACAGAGGGGCAAAGTTTGTATGGGGAGAAACAAAAATCTTTATCAATTCTTTTCAAAATACGTACAAATATTTTTCGTTAAAAATAAAGAAACACCTATTTCAGCATTTGTCAATTTTCACCCTCTGAGGGTGTAAATTAGGCCTGCGAAGCTGGTTGGATGACTAATTAGCACCGAGCTGATACTATTAAAGTTACATGAAATTTTGACTGTAGTTTTTTTTTATGATCCAAAGTTTTACTACGAAAGTATTTGATGAAATTCCACCCCTAAGGGGTTGAAACAGTGCGACTAAGTTTGTATAGGGAGAAAAAAAAATCTTTATCGATTCTTTTCAAATTACGTATAAATATTCTTCGATTTAAATAAATAAATACGTATTTCAGCATTTGTCAATTTTCACCCTCTGGGGGTGAAAATTAGACCTGCGAAGGTGCTTGGATGACTAATTAGCACCAAGCAGATACTATTGAAGTTAGAAACATAAAATTTTGACTGTAGTTTCTTTTTATGATCTAGAGTTCTACTAAGAAAGGATTTGACGAAATTCCACCCCTAAAGGAGTGAAACAGAGTGATAAAGTTTGTATGGGGAGAAAATAATCTTTATCGATTCTTTTCAAATTACGTATAAATATTCTTCGGTAAAAATACATAAATATGTGTTTCAGAATTTGTCCATTTTCATCCCCTGGGTATTGAAATTAAGCCTAAGACGATGGTTGAACGCCTCATTACCGCCGACCCGAAACTACTAAAGCTAAAAACATGAAATTTTGATGAGTTTCTTTTAATAAAGTAGCGATTCACTAAGAAAGGATTTTACGAAATGCCGATCCTAAGGTGGTTAAACAGAGTGGCAAAGTTTATATGAAAAAAAAACCTTTTATCGCTTCTTTTTAAATTACATACAAATATACTTCGATAAAAATAAATATAATGTGTTTGCAGCATTTGTCAATTTTCACCCTTTGCATAAGAAGCTGGTTGAATGACTCATTACCGCTGTTTCAAAATAAATTCCTTCAAAAGTCAGGTAGTTCTTGCACTGGGAAGTAATACTGTGAATGGTCTGTATAAAGAGGCACTGCACTGATATATGTACGTTAACATCTTTATACAACAAAAACAGGATATAAAAGGCAATATAGTTTATAGAATGAATTGAAATATAGCTTTCTGTTTACCGCTGTTACAGTTTTCATCCTCTGAAGGGGATTTTATTTTGCGGTGATACTTTTATTCGAATCTTATTGCATTAATAATTAGGACAGATAAGTGCCAAACAGCCTATTAATTTTATTATATTGAGATTCACTAACACAGAAACACAGGTCTATGACCAGTGTGTATTACCAGTGATGACTTATGGCACGGAAACGTGATCCTTAACAGAAGACCTAATAATAAAGCTCAAAATCGCTCAGCGTGCTATTGAGCGGGCTGTGCTCTTGTTTATTTATAAAGATAGGTACAACATCATTATTCTAACGAAATTTTTGGCCACGGTTTTTCGTACCTATTGTACTGCGTGATTGACATATTTTCTTGAGAAAAAAAAAATAGCCAAATATAGTATAAAGGAATAATATAGATTTTTAAAAGTGTAAGAAATTTTTAAATTGGATTTGTAGTGCTAAAATTACCTTATAGATCTAAGTTTGTTTCTTTGTAATATTGAAATAGAGTTTCTGGGTACTGATCCTCAGACGTCGATTCTCTGCGAGAATGTGGTGCACTGGACGGACCGATTCGCTGCTGCAGACAAAGATTGTTAACTCTACCACTACTAAAGTTGAGTCGGCTCTTAATAGATAATAGTAATCAGGTTTATTAGGAACTTATAGATCACAGTGTTGTAAGGCGATAGACTCGTACATTTCTTAATAAGTTATTAAAAATAAAGAGTTTTTGAAATGAGCTAGTGTGCAACTAAAATTACTGTATGGTAGCTATTAATACTACTATCCCTTACATGGTTTGTGGGTGTCGTAAAAGACGACTAAGAGCTTTACATCGACCTAGGCTAACTTCATCTGATGCCGTTTGGTCAACAATTACATTTGCAAGCAGGGATGTCAGGCAGGCGATCAATGAAACTTTTGCAATATGCAGGAAAAAAGAGTAGGTAAAAATTGCTGAGTCCCCAAGCAATTGGGATAAGAATATTGTTAATGAGATTAAACTTGGCATCCTTTTAAAGATCTACGACGTGATGAAAAAATTTGGTAGTTATATATTATTGTATTTAAAGTCCATAATAGGTAAGCTCTTCAATGTTTTATTCTAACATTACGAGACAAGTCTTAAATGTTTAAAATTTACTATCTAGGAAAATGAAGTATCTTAAGCAGGCGCGCTATAATCCTGTCCGCAAGTGCCTCTCACTCCTAGTGGTACTAAAACGGTGGCTACGTTTCATACCTACATGTTAATGTTGTTTTTGCACGTATGCTGTGAACTCAAGAGCCGTATAATGATCCTTTCATGTATTATAAAGTCATTTTAAACCCTTTTTACAGCAGAAATTACGTTCTTTTGAATTTAACCCGAGCAGAAAAGTGCCTTTGAGTTAAAAGAATTTATTTTTTCATTATCAAAAAGGATATTATGTAATTTTTTTACATAGTCACTAAAGGTTATTTCATATGAAATGTTCTCTGGGTTAATGACATGTAAAAATTTATGGCTAAAATGAGTGAGTGCAAAATCTAAAATAATAGGAATACTGCTTTTTTTTATGTAAGTACCTTTGCTGACAACGTGTATACGAAATGTCAAGTCTTTAAGTTGAGTAGTTGAGGCATGAAAGCATATCAAATAAACGAATATATTCGTATTTAAAGTAAAATATATTCGTATTTATAAATTTATTAGTTACCATAATAATAATAACTTTATTTACCAAAATCATAATTCAAAATTTTACAGAAATTGAGTTTCCATTTAAATTCTAAGGTCTTCTTGTATTTAATTCTCTGGCACCCAAACTAAGATTAAACTTGTGTTATAAGTGCCAGGTAAGAGTATAATGTAATAAGCATACCATAAAAACAACATCAGCTACTAATACTTGTGATTACGCTATCCCCGACTAGAAAAAAAGTATTGTTCAACCAGATTATGTATCTGGACCGGATCTGAACAGAATGAGGCATGCCAGATCCGGCAAGCCCTATTAGGCCCAGGTCTGGTCCAGATAAGGACAACCTGATGTGAAAAATCATCAAGTATAGTAAGGCATACCGGATCAGGACCAGGTCTGGACCAAATAAGGACAGCTTGATGTAAAATATAATCAAGTATATAGTAAGGCATGTAGTATATCAGGACAACAGTTTCTCTAACACATAAAAAATATCAAGTATTACATGTAACATATCATGATTGTCATATTTATGCCACAGTGTAAGTTGTATTTGCATCTGATGAGGTTAATCTGAAATCTTTAATTAATCATATTTATTTAATAATAATAATAATGTTTAATTAATAATATAGAAATAATTTATATTTAACGTAAAAACAATAAATAAATAATATAATCATACCAATATAAATAAACCATTCTAACATTTAATGTTTTGGGTCATAATAAATTGTTGATGGCATTATTAAAATGACGTTATTATCTGAATCGCGGTGTTAAGATTCTCTGAAGCGTAATGACATCGTCTAGTATTAAATTAGTTGTTATCGCATCGGATCAAAACAGATCGATCAGGTCATGAATGAAAAATTCAGGTGACAGTAGAAGTAGTTAGCATCTGGTAGTTGCACCCTAATTGGAACAGAGCTCACTGGGACTTGCTACTCTCTATGAATATAGCACTGCATTCACTGCCTACGCCATATATTAATATATATTTTTATTTTTTAGTGATAGGACCACGCTGTTGACAGTTTTTTGTCTACAGCTGCGGGCCGGTCCGTTCGGGGTAGTACCACACTCTCGCAGAAGATCGACGCAATGTGCTATTGCGCTTCGTTCGGTGAGCGAGAGAGCCGGAAGCCCAACTGGGGTGGGTTTGGGGATTTTATTGGTAGGTAGCGGCTTAAGCTGTACCCTTGGTATTGCAATGGTCCATGGGCGGCAGTGACACTTACCATCAGGTGTGCTGCTTGCTCGTTTACCACCATAAGCAATAAAAAAAAAGAATATTTTTATTTATTAAACATTTTTTTAAGATATTCATGTTTTTTAAAAGGACCGGACTGGGCATACTCGATTTGGATCAGGCAAGATATGTAACGCAAATGATTAATTTAGATCCGAGCAGAAAAAAAATCATCCGAACCCGATCAGGAATGCCTAATCTGGACGCGATAAGGTTTTCTGATCGGTTCCAGATAAATCTTCTGCGTTACATACCTTATCTGGTCCAAATCGGGTATGCCCGGTCCGATCCTTCTCAGGAACACGAAAAATTTCTAGTCCGGTTATAATTAGTGAAGGACCAATAAATCTTTTGCACTATAGACTTAACAAAGTGCCCGCTAAAGTATTTCTCGGACGTTCCGATCCGATGGTAGATTATGAATTACTTTTAGATAAAATATAAAGTTAACAATTTATAAGTGCTTCTAAAAGAGGGCTTATCACATACTAAAAATACATAATATTTTTCTTTTTAGATAACCCCCTACACGACGGAAATAATCCTTATATTGCGTGGGACTTTACAAACATAATTATCGGACACAAATTACACCCAGACTCAGAATAACAATTCGCATAAGTATTATCCTGCGTGGAAATCAAACCCATGGAACTGGCACGATAGATCGGTATCTTATATCAATTTGAGTTCGATATTGTTAAGGATATAGATTATATTCAGTCTCAAAGTAATAAGTAACTACTTGCGGATTCGTCAAACAATTATTCTACTTGAAAACCGACGACTGGATAGACTGCGTAACGATTAACCGTGTAAAGTGTTACGGGTCCGATTCTCACGCAGGCAATACTTTGTGGGGGACTTCAACGCCAAGTCCATGGCGTGGGGGTCCCCCAGGACGGACAACCGAGGACGGGCGGTCGAGGAGTGGGCGGCGGCACTGGGCCTCTGTTTGCTGAACAGGGGCTCGGTGCATACGTGCGTGCGGCAGCGGGGCGGGTCGATAGTGGACTTGTCGCTCGCTAGCCCCATTGTCGCCGCACGCATGAGGAGCTGGTGCGTCGCGGAGGAGGTTGAGACTCTATCGGACCACCGGTATATCCGGATGGAGGTCTCCCGGACCCTTCCGACGCCCAACAGGGGTCATGAGGCGGATGGATGTCCCGCGTTCCCGCGATGGGCTGTGGGTCGTTTAGACCGGGACCTACTGGCGGAAGCAGCCATCGCTCACTCGTGGCTGTCTTCTGCCCACCAGTTGGACGGGGTGGACGCCGAGGCTGGCCGCATCCGCAATGCGTTAACGCAGATTTGCGATGCGGCCATGCCCCGTGTACGGTGTCTGCCCCCGAAGAAGGCTGTCCAGTGGTGGCCCCGGGAGCTGGCAGATCTTCGGGCCGCATGTATACGCACGCGGAGGGCCTACACCCGCAGCCGGTGGCACCATCGCGATGAGGAGCGGGAGGGCCGGCATTATGAGGGCTACCGCAATGTGCGGTCGGCCTTCAAGCTGGCCGTCCGTACCGCCAAGGACGTCAGTCGGCAGGAGATGCTGGACGGTCTCAATCATGACCCCTGGGGTCGCCCTTATCGCGTAGCGCTGAGTAAGCTCCGCGCGCGGGCCCCCCCTCACCGAGACCCTCGGCCGGCCCCGGCCTCTTCACCAGGGTTGTCGAGGACCTGTTCCCACGACAGGCGGAGCACACGCCCCCGGTCATGGCTTCGCCAGACACTGACCGGGAGGCCGACGATGACAGTGCTTCGCCCATCACGGAAACCGAGATGGGGGTGGCGGTGGTGCGCATGCGCGGGAAATCCACCGCTCCCGGGCCCGACGGTATTCCCAACACCGTACTGGCCCTTGACCTCGACCACCTGGGTCCCCGCCTCAGGGGGCTGTTCGACGCGTGTATAGCGTCCGGGCGGTTCCCTGGATGCTGAGGGGAGGCTGATGTTCCTGCCGAAGTCGGGACAGTCTCCCGAGTCGGCCTTGGCCTACAGGCCTATCGTGCTGCTCGACGATGTGGGCAAGCTATTGGAGAGAGTGTTGGCTGCCCGCATCGAGGGGCACCTCGTTGGCACGGGGCCCGATCTGTCGGACGCCCAGTTTGGGTTCAGGAGGGGTCGTTCAACGATCGCGGCTCTGCTGCGCCTGAGGGCCGTGGCGACTGAGGCCGTCGCCGGTGGAGGAGTGCTGTTGGTGGTGTCCCTGGACATTGCCAACGCATTCAATAGTCTGCCATTTAGCTGCATCAGGGAGGCGCTCCGATACCATGGAGTGCCAGTTTACCTGAGGCGGCTAGAGGCAGACTATCTGGAGGGGCGCAGTGTTCTCTACACCAACCGAGTAGGGGACATTGCGCGAACGTCCATGACGTGCGGTGTCCCACAGGGGTCGGTCCTCGGACCCACTCTGTGGAACATCGGCTACGACAGGGACGCTGGAGGAGGCGGCAAGCCTGGCGACTCTCGGCACCGAAGAGATCGTCAGGCGGATCGAGGCGCTGGGTTTGAGGGTGGCCCTGGACAAGACGGAGGCCCTCTTGTTCCATGGGCCCCGCATGAGTCCTCCCATCGGCGTTTCGATCACCGTCAATTCAGTTGACATCAGCATCCGGGCTCATATGAGGTATTTGGGCCTGGTGCTCGACGGGCATTGGTGGTTCCGGGAGCATTTCCGCAGGCTCGCTCCGCGGCTCGTCGGCGCGGCGTCCGCCCTTTCGTGGCTTATGCCGAATGTGGGTGGACCGAGCGCTACGTGCCGAAAGCTGTACTCAGGGGTCGTCCGGTCGATGGCCCTGTACGGCGCACCGGTGTGGGCGGGGTCCCTGACCGTCCGACTCAGGGCTCTTCTGTGGCGACTACAGAGGGCCATGGCGGTCAGGGCCGTATGCGGGTACCGCACGGTGGCGACGTAGGCAGCGTGCCTGTTGGCCGGGACTCCCCCGTGGGACCTGGAGGCGGAAATGCTCGCCGATTTGTATCGGTGGGTGTCGGGGGTGCGAGCGGAGGGTGGTGTGGTCTCACTGAGGGAGCTCACCGCGTGGCGCGTCGACGCCCACCGAGACGTCATTGCTCGTTGGGCAGGCCGGCTGGAAAGGCCGCGGTTCGGTGTGCGGACCGTGGAGGCCTTCCGGCCGGTGCTGATGCAGTGGTTGGAACGGCGGCACGGGCTGCTCTCCTTCCGACTGGTGCAGGTTTTGACGGGGCATGGATGCTTCGCTAAATACCTGTACACGGTCGTCAGGAGGGAGAGTACACCGTCCTGCCACCACTGTGATTGCGACGAGGATACGGCGCAGCATACGCTCGAGGCTTGTGCCGCTCGGGCAGAGCAGCGCCGTGAACTCGTCGCAATCATCAGTGCCGACCTGACGATGCCGATCATCGCCAGGGTGATGCTTGACAGCGTCAGGAACTGGGACGCGGTCGCAGCCTTCTGCGAGGCAGTAGTCTCGCGGAAGGAGGCGGAGCGCGTGCGCGAGGAGCGTCTCCTCGACGACGCGAACAGTCGCCGGCGACTGGGGCAGCGTAGGCGCGATTACCTGCGCCTGATGCCGCCCTAGCCGAGGCCGCGAGTGATTGGACCGGGGAATTTGTCCGTCACCCGCTGAAAGGCTGACCGCGCGAGGAGGGACCGACGTCCGCCCCGGGGGAGAGGGACGTCGCTTAAGGAGAGGGTACCCCTCAGGGGGTATTCCGTCGGGCCGGCCACTGACGACAAGTTCACGCTGCTCCGGTGGCCGGTCCAACGACGTAGGCGAGGTTCATGGGTGGGTTGCGGGTATGCGTGCGTACGCCCCTCTGTCGCCCCGGACGGAGTGGTGCGAGAAGAGCGCCGACCATAACCCACCCGTAAAAAGTAAAAAAAAAAAAAAAAATGGGCAATACTTTGTGCTGTCCAAAAATTATTATGATATTGAGTCTGGGTGTGAGTTGTGTCCGTTAATATACGTTTGTAAAAGCCCTTACAATACAACAATTATTTTTTTAGTGTCTGTTTCTCTTCAGGGTATTCTTACAAAAAAAAAATTGAATTCCAAATTCAAACACTCAACATAGTTAGTACTTAGACTATCTGTTTTTGACATCTATTTTGTTATTACAATTGCAGAAGATTTAATATTATTATACAATAGAAGATTTATTATTATTAGGTATATTTGGGGGGCATAGTCCGCAGCGTGCTCGTCGCATCCCCTGCCAGTCTAATTAGACTGCTAATCCGGCTCGATATGCGTACCGTGGTGCGGGTTAGGGCATCCCCCGGAGGCGACGCGTACCGACGCGCTCCCGTCGGTACGAACTTCGGCAGTTGCGGCGATGGGGGCCGCCACCCATCACGCCTTGCCCAGTCAGGTGAGTCGAGGAGAGCAGAGTGCCGGGTGGGCACGTGGAATGTAAGAGGTTGTGTGGAAGGTAAGTTACACGAGCTGATATCCGTCATGGCGGACAAACAGCTAGACGTGCTCTGTGTAACAGAGACCAAGCGAAGGGGCAGCGACGTCTGCGATCTTCCTGGTGGCGGGTTGGCTCTGTGGTCTGGTGTACCACAGAGCGATCGAGCCAGCATGGGGGTAGGAGTGCTTTTGTCCTCTCGCTTGGCCTCATGTGTGAAGGATTACGGAATGTATGATCCCAGACTTCTTTGGGTCCGTATAAAACTAGGTGTCACCAAGGTATTCATGGTTGTAGCATATGCTCCCGTAGGATCCTCGGTGGCATCAGACCTAGAGAAGTTTTGGGATAATGTTAGGGAAGTTCTGGATATGGCAGAAACCAGTAAACAGTGATTGTATGCGGAGATTTGAACGGATGGTTGGGGACCAAGCGTCCCGACTATGAGGACGTACTTGGTCCATTTGGTGATAAGAGAGTGAACGACGCAGGTAGGCTCATAGCGGATGTATGCATGGAGAGAAACCTTATTGTGTCAAACACATTTTTCCAACATAAGGACATCCATATGTATACATGGAGAAGGAATGAACAGAAAAGTATAATAGATTTAATTTTGGTCGACAGTCGCCTCCGAGGCAAAATATTGGACGTAAGAGCCTACAGGGGTCCCACAGTCGATACGGACCACTATCTCGTTATTGCAAGATTTAGTGGTCTGTTCAGAAAGTGGAGGCACTGGCGAGAGCGTATCCACTTCGGAGGGCTTGAAAGAATAAAGGTTGAAAGGTTGCAAGAAGAGTGCGTAAGAGAAAAGTATGCAGAAGGTGTCCGAGAACGGCTGACGATGGCAAGCCAGCCGCAATCGGACATTGAAGAATGCTGGAGAGTATTGAAAGAGAGTATGGTAGATACAGCGATAGAAGTATGTGGAAGTTCAAAGAAGCATAGGAAAACAAATGGTGATGCATGGTGGGATGCAGAAGTGGCAGCTTCCGTAGAGCAAAAGAAGAAAGCGTGGCTGGACTATGTCTCTTCTTTGACTCTGAATGACAGTATGATTGAACAGAAGAAAGAAATATATCGGCAATGTAAGAATGACACCAAGGCTTAGTGAAAGAGAAACGTGATAGAGCAAGTATGAGTGCAGAAGATAGGCTGACTAAAAACATCGAGGGTAACACCAAACTCTCTTGGAGGGAGGTGAAGAAGTCTCGGTGTGGTTGGTCAGCCTTCAGAATGAATCAAATAAGATCTAGAGGTTTAAGGAGACATTCTTACACAAACACAAGACGTGTTAAGCCGATGGAGTGAATATTTTGGCGATATGTATGCGGATGCGGTTGGCGCCGGTGTCACATATGGTTTAGTAGATCAACATTCGACAACGGCGTCCTTCGATGGCATCAGTATGGATGAAGTTGAATGGGCGATAAGAAGTTTGAAAAATAGTAAGGCAGCGGGCAATGATATGGTGTCTGCCGAGATGATCAGGCTTGGTGGCTCCTGTGTCTGGGAGACGTTCCTGTTGCTCCTCAATTTATGTTGGAGCTCAAGAATGGATCCCGGGGACTGGAATAGCGCAGTCATCGTGCCTTTGTTTTTAAACAAGGGTTCACGTTATGACTGCGCAAATTACAGAGCCATAAGCTTGACCAGTTTGGCAGCAAAAGTGTATGGTTAAATTATTGAAAGGAGAATGAGGATGGTGTCCGATGGTTTACTTTGTGAGACACAAGGAGGTTTCAGGAGTGGAAGGGGATGCATGGATAAAGTGTTCTCTCTGCGCAACATTGTGGAGAAGCATCTGGCTCTAGGTTAGAGGGTTTTCTGCAGTTTTGTGGATCTGGAGAGAGCATTTGAGACGGTTGTACGAAAGGAAATTTGGGACATTTTACCGGAGTATGGTATTAACGGTAAACTGCTACAGGCTGTGCAGTCTAGTTACATGGGCTGTAGAGCTTGTGTGCGGCTGGATGATGGAATGTCGCCTTGGTTTGACGTCAATATCGGCGTTAAGCAGGGGTGCGTTCTGTCAGCCAGGCTGTTTATCATATATCTGGATAAATGTCTCCAAAGGTTGAACGATATGAATGTGGGAGTCCAGATGGGTGACTCGGTGGTCACTGCTCTGCTTTATGCAGATGATGCAGTCCTGCTGGCATAGTCAGCGACTGACCTGCAGACCCTAGTCGACACAATGACAGAAGATTGTAAGAAAAGGGGTCTACGCGTGAATGTGAACAAAACCAAAATAATGGTCTTTGAAAGAGATGAAGCCAGAACAGATGTAAGAGTAACAATAGGTAATGATGTACTAGAGCAAGTGGATGAATTTGTATATCTTGGATGTATATTTAGCCGGGATGGAAGGTACACCACTGATATAGAGCGACGAGTGAATGCGCGAAATAGAGTGAACGGAGCGTTGGGGTAACTTCTCGGTAGCCACCACCTCAGTTAGAAGGCACGTGTAGCAATACATAACGCAGTGCTTGTCCCAACATTACTGTATGGAAGCGAGAGTTGGGTATGCAGAAAAGAGTATCAAAGTAAAATTAATGCGGTCGAAATGCGATCTCTGCGGAAAATCTGTGGAATAAGGCTGACCGACCGCATTCGTAACGACGACGTAAGAGAGCGAGTAGGTATGAAAGAGAGTATTGGTGTAAAGATGCGAAAGGGAATGCTCCGATGGTTTGGACATGTGGAAAGAATGCCGAACGAACGTCTGGTTAAGAAGATATACAATGCGAAAGTGGAAGGATGTAGGTACCGGCGGAGACCGAGACTAACCTACCTAGACCAGATCGGTCATGTACTGAAGGAAGGTGGAATCAAGAAGAGTCTCCGAAACCGGCGAGCGTGTATGAAGAGAATTATGAATGTTGAGGAAGCGAGTGAAGTATGCAAAGATAGAGTTCTCCGGCACACTGTTCTCTCTGCCTACCCTGCAAGGGATATGGCGTGATAATATGTATGTATGTATGTAGGTATACATTGTATTTGCTTTTAAATATCATGTCAACGTATTGACTAGGTTCAGATATCAACATAGCAAGTAAATGCAATTTAATGACGTTACGTCAGTATCACGTAAAGTACCTACGAGGTAGGTAATGTATAATATACCACGTGCAAAGCGGTTATAGATATTAATTGATTAAATTAAAAAAGAAACCAAACTTCATAATTAGTATTAAACGTTATCGTAAAAGGTTATCTACTGATAACTATAAGTAGGTAATAACTGAGAATGAAAAAAGCGATTAATAATTCTTAATGGCAAGTAATCGTAAATAAAACATTTTTCGAAATTATGATGAAACTTAGGGGGTGTGTTTTTTGTGGGACATAGGCATCCGATAAGAAAGGATTTTTTGGAATTCCACCCATTGTTTTTTTATTTTTTTTTCCGCAGGGTGGACCATGGATGTGGTCGCGCCCCGACAAATCTATCCGGGGCATCAAAAGAGGCGGCGCGTAACCCCATGGACCCACCCTGCAAACACCTCTTTTCGCCGTGCGAGCGGGCCACCGGTACCCGATCTTTGTCTTAAGTGGCCCGCCCGGCGGTTTACCCTTACGGTTTCCTCTCGTGTCGACGCCCCGACAGCTTTCGCGGTCGGGGCGTCGCCCTCACGCGGTGGCCTCACGTCGGGTGACCGGACAATTCCCCGGTCTGATCACCCGAAGCCTCAGTTAGGTCGGCATCAGGCGCAGATATTCGCGCCTGCGTCGCCCCGGCCGCTGACGGCGACCCGGGTCACGGGAATTTTCCCGGACTCGTTCCGCCGCCTCCTTCTGCGAATTCCACCCCTAAGGGGATGAAAAAGCGGAGCAAAGTTTGTATGGGATAATGTTATTCGTTGGTCTAATCTATTTCAAATTTTGCATAAACATTCTCTAACAGAATTGATGAAAGATGTCTTTCGTGTTTTATTGAAATTTTGTTTTCAAACAGGGTTAAAAAGGGATAGAAGTATATTTTGGTGGTGATTTATTTGTGTTTTTGATTTAAAATTATAACCTTTTATTTTTGACACATGCTTAAAAACTAAATTCGCTTTTATTCAAACAACCGGACAAGTGCGAGTCGGAGTCGCGCACGACAGGTTCCTTACATCTATAAAAACGACAAAAATTATGTACGTTGAATATATCTTAATATTTAAGAGCGGTATCCCGCTCTTAAATATTTGTTTCTTTTTTAATTTAGTTATTTATTTCTAAAGTGAATATATAACTAAATATTCTGTAAACATTTCAAGCACCTACCTACTGCCGTTACCAATATCGCGCAAAAAGCAGCAAAAAATCACGTTTGTTGTATGGGACTTCCTTAAATATTTATGTTATACTATTTATAGTATTTTGCGTTATAGCGGCAACAAAAATACATACATCATCTGTGAAAATTTCAACTGTCTAACTATCATGGTTCATGAGTTACAGCCTGATGATAGACGGAGGGACGGACAGCGAAGTCTTAGTTATAGGGCACCGTTTTACCCTTTGCATACGGAACCCTAAAAAAGTTGAGCTCAGATAAAAGCTTAGTATAATGCGAATACCTTTTAAAATTGGAATGTTTCAAAAGCCACTGCACTGTATTAGTATGTGTGTTACATTTGAATGTTTCTAAGCTTTAGAGAGGTCATGCACTTTTAGGACATGGCCTCATAGGAACGTAGAGTTTGAAATTGTTGGACAGCAATTATCTAAGCGGAATATTGTAATCGAGTTCCGTGATTGCATCGTATAACTGAAATCCATCGCTCATACAATACCTGTTACCCAAAAACACATACATACATATCATCACGCCATATCCCTTGCAGGGTAGGCGGAGAGAACAGAGTGCCAGAGAACTCTATCTCTGCATACTTCACTCGCTTCCTCAACATTCATAATTCTCTTCATACACGCTCGCCGGTTTCGGAGACTCTTGACTCCACCTTCCTTCAGTACATGACCGATCTGGTCTAGGTAGGTTAGTCTCGGTCTCCCTCGGTACCTACATCCTTCCACTTTCGCATTGTATATCTTCTTAACCAGGCGTTCGTTCGGCATTCTTTCCACATGTCCGAACCATCGGAGCATTCCCTTTCGCATCTTTACCCAAAAACACCGATAAAAAATATTAATTTAATTGAATTATGTACTGCAACTGTTTATTTTACTGTTATTTTTTACCTTATGTAAACTGTTTATTTTTACCTTATGATTAAGAAAAGAGAAGATAGTCATATGTTATATTTTTGTTCACTGTTTAGCCAGTTTTTAATCAACATGTTTCCAAAAAATAAGATGGAAGAAAAAAAGGAACAATCAGTAAGATGCGATAGGGAGACCTATCTCCCTATTCATCAGCTTATCAACATCAACGTCCTAACGTTGATGTTGATCAGCTGGATCCAAACATCGATGCGTTATGCGCCCAATCCCATGTCCACGCCGACGGCTAGATCCACGCTGGCGCCTGGATCCGAGCCGACGCCTAGACGAACAGCGATGCCTGAGCCCACACTAACGCCGACGCCTACACATACTCCTGCGCCCACGCCTACGCTACTGCGTACCCCACACCCACTCCGACGCCTTTGCACACGCTGACGCCCATGCCCACGACGATACCTAGGGCCACATAGACACCTATGCATACACACCGACGCCTAGACCTACTCCGACTCGCGCTCCCCCGTGCTCGCGCCGATACCTAGGGTCACAGACACCTATGGCTAAGCGTACCCGACGACGCTTAGATTATATATGTATATTATATATATATATATATATATATATATATGTATATTATATATATATCTATACTTCTATACTAATATTATAAAGCGGAAGAGTTTGTTTGTTTGTTTGTTTGTTTGTTTAAACGCGCTAATCTCAGGAACTACTGGTCCGATTTGAAAAATTCTTTTTTTGTTGGATAGTCCATTTATAGAGGAAGGCTTTAGGCTATATAATATTACGCTGCGGCCAATAGGAGCAGAGCAACAATGATGAATGTGTAAAAATCGGGTTTATGTTTCCTTTTGAGAGCTTCCGCTGCGTAAACGGTTAAAGTTGCGCAAAAATTATGTACTACATAATTGTTCCCCTTTCAAAGTTCTAAATAAAAGTCCGCGACAGCATATGTCTATCTTTTAAGATTGGCTCACTATAACCTTTTTTATGCTAATCAAATTTGTTTTAAAATAATATGATATTTTCGAAGGTGTTTTTATAAACATAATATTAATCCTTATCCAAATAAATGAGTTATTCATCACAAGTATTTAATTTAAAACAAAATTGCTCTTTACATTATTTGATTTCAATGAATATCTTAGGAAATATCGCAGTTTAAAAATAACATCGCAGCAAAATAATGATCAAGTACTGGGCGCGCATTTACGATAAAAATACTGGATCTTATAATCTTATAATAAAAAAAACTCAAACTAATGTTATTTCAAAGTACTTCTGCACACACTACATTTTTAGTTTTGTTTTCTTCTCATGACCTTCCGTCGGCTTTACACATCCTAAATAATAATAATAAGTATAGGAAGTATTAGTGCCTGCCCTCATGTATGGCAGTGAAAGTTAGATTTGGCGGGGAAGACATGAAAATAGAATAAATGCTGTAGAGCTGACAGCTTTTCGTAAGCTGTGTGTGATGTAAGTATGAAAGATAAAATTAGGTATAATGTTATAAAAGAGCGCTGGTATGCTGAGGTGGGTTGGACACGAAGTGGAAGAAATAATGAGTGGGCAGAGGTTGACGAAGCAAACATATAAAGCAATCGTGAATGGGACGAATACAAGGGGAAGACCTTTTCTGGACCAAATTGGCGATTTGTTCACGAGAGGTCATCATCATCATCATTCTCCTACTCTTATCCCAATTACTTGGGGTCGATACAATAAGTACTCTTCATTCATAGTACATATTATAAAAGTTATTGGCAATAGTTTTATGACCGGCCGCCTGCCAGACGTCAACCCTAATTGGGAATGTAATTGTTGACCAAACGGCATCAGATGGAGTTGGCCCAAGTCGTTATAAGGCTCTTAGTCGCCTTTTACGACATCCACAAGCAAAGTGAGGATTGGTAGTATTCATAGCCGCTACCACACAGCGATTTCATACACATTAAAAGTATGTGTAATCGTAAATAGGCGTAAGTGTATGTATGTATGTATAATATACATACATTGTATATATCTATAGAAAGTATAGATAAGACCCGATACTTTTACTTGCATTACTTTATATGGTACTACATTGCATTATATGGATTACGTCAAACTTGAATCACTTTTAAATACTTATTTCGCGTAACTACAAATACACACAAAAAAAAAGAAATACATACATGCACGCACACTACATCACAAACACACGCACACCACACACACACACATATACACATACACACACGCACACGCACACACACACAAACACACGCATACCACACACACACACACACACACACACACACACACACACACACACACACATAAACAAACGCACAACACACACATACACACGCGCACGCACACACACACAACGTGTGAGCGCGCTCACAACATATATATTCATTATTTATAATGTATGTTACTGTAAAATAATTTGATGTTCAAGATTTATGTATTTCGGGAAGGAACTGTCTCTTGAAACACAGGTATTACCTAATTCAAGAGGCAAAGACATCTATGTCAACTGTCATATGTATTTAGTTTTCAATAAAGATTATTATTATTATTATTATTTTACTTAAGGTTAAATGTTCTACTCTTACTAATAAAAAGGTCATGTAGGTACCTAAAACAGTTTTAACGTATGTATTATTTAAAAATATTTCCACCTTTTACGTAAACGAATTCGCGAGTTGAAGTTAACGTTAGCCCAAAGTAACCATTCCACGCGGACGAAGTCGCGGGCAGAAGCTAGTATATATATATATATATATATATATATATATATATATATATATATATATATATATTAGAAAGACGCCCAGACCCACGCAGATGTGCACGCCACGTCCCACGATGACGTTCACGCCCACTCCAACACTTCGCACACGCCGACGCCTAGACCCACGCCGACGCCTTTGCCCACGCCGACGCCTTAGCACACGCCGAACACTAGGCCCGCGCCGTGCCTTGACCCACGCCGACGCCTTGGCCCCCGCCGACGACTAGGCCCACGCCGACGACTTCTCCCACACCGACGCCTTTGTCCACGCCGACGCCTTGGCCCACGCTGACGCCTTTGTCCATGTCGACTCCTTTGTCCACACCGAAGTCTTAGTCCACGCCGATACCTTGGCCCAGACCGAAGCCTTGGCCCAGACCGAAGCCTTGGCCCAGACCGACGCCTTGGTCCATAGAACCGCGCCGGTACCCCAGTAGAGAAAGATGGCGCGTAACGGAAAAATGTGACGGTAATTTCTTTTCCAACGCCGATAAAGAAGTTTCACTTCAAAAATAAAACCCAAAGACAATCCATCTGATTAATATGGTGCAGTAAGTCAATTTCCCTCATATTTCGAAGGAGGCCTGAGTCCAACCATGGTACGTACATGGACAGAGAAGGATAAAAAGTAATATCACACATTTTGTTTTTAACATTATTTTATTGGATTGTCAGTCTCTAGATAAAATTTAATATTTACGTTGAAGTCGTAAGCTTCAAGATCTGTCGTTAAATACATCATTAAATATCTACAAAAAGCTGACTCATTTGGTATGCAGGGTCGCAGTCGAATAGACATCGTAAATAACACGAGAAGTTGCTTAATTTTTCAAGGAGATACGTAATGTAGGCAAAAGTTGTTAGCAAATATAAAAACATTGAAGAATAAAAGTTTTCGATTCAAGCCGGTTAGGCACAATCTCACAGTTGCCTAATTCATATATTTTTTACTTTTTATTCATAGATATGTACCAAGCAGCATGCGAATAACGAGTGTGCAATCTATTATTGTTCATCTATACATATAATAAAAATGTAAGGGATCACTGTCTGTACATGGAAGATATATGAGAAAAAATATTACTGGGACCTTTATTAACACTAATAGAACCTAAAACAATGATTTTTAAAATTTTTGTCTGTTTATCTGTTAGTCTGTGCATTTGTGCACGCTAATCTCAGAAACGGCTTATCCGATTTAGACGCGGTTTTCATTAATATATTGTGGTAAGCTTCACTTAACAATTAGGTTTTATTTTATGTCAATTGGTTTATAAATAAAAAGTTAAGTCAATTTAAAAAATGTTCTGAGAAAAATCTATATCAATTCTTTTCAAATTATGTACAAATATTCTTCAGTAAAAATAAATTAACACGTATTTCAGCATTTGTTGATTTTCACCCTCTGGGGGTGTAAATTAGGCCTGCAAAGCGGGTTGGACGACTCATTAAATCATTAGCGCCAAGCCGATATTATTGAAGCTGGCAACTTGAAATGTTGACAGTGGTTTCTTTATATGACGTAGAGTTTTACTAAGAAAGGATTTTACGAAATTATACCCCTAAAGGGGTGGAGGAGAGCGGCAAAGTTTGTATGGGGAGAAAAAAATCTTTATTGATTCTTTTCAAATTACAAGTTGAATCAAATATTCTAGGGTAATATCCGGCATTTGTCAATTTTCACCCTCTGGTTGTGTAAATTAGGCCTGTGAAAGGGGTTGATCAACTCATTACCGCCAAGCCGAAACTATTAAAGCTAGAAACATTAAATTTAGAAGCACGTTTTTATTTATGACATAGAGATTCAATATGAAAGGATTTTATGAATTCCGCCCCTAAGGGGTTGTAACAAAGCGGCAAAGTGTGTATGGGGAGAAAATTTCATTGTCGATTCTTTTCAAATTACGTACAAATATTCTTCGGTAAAAATAAATAAACACGTGTTTCTATCTCTCTCTCCATCAACCCCGCACCAGTGCCGTTGTGGCGACCAGTGCCGGCGTGAGAGCTCACACGATACACATAGTAGACGACAATAGGTTCTTGCCTAATTGTTTAAGATACAGGTTAAGGTTAGCTTCAAACATGTTCACTCTATAACTCAAATAATAAATCATATCTAACGAGGTCGCAACTCTGCTGGTGAAACAAAACAGTCAAATAAAGGGTGGCGATAATTAATTTTTTATCCCATGGTCATACCGTAAATAGTATATTAATGGCAATATAATTTGTAGAATGAATAGATTTTTGAACCACCTTTTTCTTTAGTGTCCGGCTATGGTATATATACACACGCGCGGCGTACACGTACATCTACGTTATGCGGGCGGGCCACCGCAATCACCTCGAGTCGAAGCCCTCATACAGTGAACCTCAATACAGGTACTTACGCTTTCGCCGCCCAAAGCACCGACGGTAGAGCGTGTCAACCTAGAGTATTTTCTTTCAGACCCACCCTATTTCCTAATTCTGTTAGACAACTAACTCGCAGAAGGCGGCTACCGTATCCCAGTTTCTAACGCTGTTGATTATCGTCCTAGCGACAAACCCTCAACACCTTGCATTGCTTTTTCTATTTAACTCTGTCAGAGATGACTTCTGCGTGGACAAAATCGCGGGCAAAAGCTAGTACATAATATGATTTGAGATAAAATTAATAGGGAACTACTAAAACAGGTCCCATAATCACGGTATAAAAATATTATAATTATGAGATATGATCAGTAGAATTTGTTATTCATGTCAATTGAATCATACGCACTCTTTGTGCTAGAATGTATATTATGTAAGACTTTCTGCAGATCTAGGCACAGATTAGCCGAGTCAAAAACACTTTTAACGTGGCTTGGCGCGATATCTTTAACATTTAGACTTTGAATACATTACTGCACATGATTTGACTTACCTGAATGTTCGCAGGTATCGCATCAAACTGTCTTAAAAGTATAAACTCTTGAGCAAACAATTGCTCATAGCGAATACGGGTATGATATATAACACTTGCCTAACCAATCGAAACTATTTCCGTGTGATGTAAACCGTTTATTATTCGTCGAGCAGTCTTGCAAATGCGCAAGACCAGCAAATGTTAGCATCATTATCATCATCTTCCTAATGTTTCGTTTTGGGCATAGGTATTCTCGATGAAAGGGGATAATACTGAACGCTACGCTTAGCGTGTTGGCGATTTCAGTTGGTTTTATAAGAATCCCAAGAGCATATTGCTGCCCAATCTTCTAGTGCTGCGTTAGTTGGTTTTTATAACTCTCACATGAAAGTAAGGAGCGATTATACAGTTTTTTTTTCCGATCGTCATCCCGTTGTTATAACAAATTTTATTCTTCTTTCTACTCTCTGATTGTACGATTTCTTTAAGTTCAATCATAATCTTGATGTATTTAGATTGCTGTAAACTTGATTAGCAATAAAAATATTTTAATTTAAAGCCTTTCTGTCACTTTTCATAGCGCTTAACAAAAGATGATAGTGTAACAATAGACATGTCAGCTGAGTGTTTTTAATTTGATTAATGGTTTTATGTTATTAATGTAAACTGTCTAGGGTAATAATGATTCATCGAAGTTAAATTTTAGATACTGGTGGCCCACTAGATAGGCGGAGAAGTGCAACACGGCGAATTCTGTTTCCAAGTCACTTATTACTCGGATCGAACCGTTGGATGGGATGAAAGTGACCTAAAGTCGGCCCGAAAAACAAGTGAAGACTCCGTGTACATTTCTATGTTAAGTTCTCTAAGCCAGATAGTTTAAATGGTTTTTACAGTTATGATTGATAAATAATAGATGTGATCCAAATCATAACTTATTTCCTTGTGGTTTTATAATTTTTTAGTTTAAGTAAGTCGCTAAAATAAAAGGAGCTATTGTAATTTATATCTCTCCTTTTTATAGTATGTATATATCCAAAAGAGTCTGTACATATTTAAATGTTCAAAAAGCAAGTCTCATGAATAGGTGAATACGGAATTTTCTACTCTTGTAACAAATCTACGTCAAACCACTGGCGATAATCCAAGAGTTTATGTCTTATCAGGAACGTACTCTGAATACCTACATATATTCGAGAATTGCATTTTGGTTTACGAAATAACTTCGACTTTCTATTTTTTTCCAAGTAATACGTTAAAACGAATATTTTCGAAACTAACATCTTTATTGTTCTATATTTCTTTTACTATTTTAGGAATCGAAATTTTAAGGTTAAAAGATTAGATATTCAAGAATGGGAATGTTTTGAATTCATCAGTTCGAGTCATGAATGTTGGTGTTTTTTATTTATCAGGCAAATCTCAACGTCTACTATGTGATTGAGGGTAAGCTTATTAAGATATGATTACAAAGGATTATTATGTAAGACATTATGATATATATCTTAATATATATAAATTACGTGTCACGTTGTTTGTCCGCGATGGACTCATAAAGTAGGTACTTAACCGATTTTAACCAAATTTGCACAGCAAGTGTAGTTTGTTCCAACTTAAAGGATAGGATAGCTTAAATCTCAATTTATAGTAATATTATTTTATTGCAAATTATATGTCTAATATTTGACAGTCAAAATTATATGTTATATCAAAAGGATTTTAAAAGATGGCGGAATCTGTTGACTGGATTCAGTAAGTATTTAATAGATGGCGCTATGTTAAATGTACAAACGCTTCATATTAGCTAAAATTTGTTAGAATAAACAAAAAGTGTTACTGAGGCTAACCTAAGCCACAGCAACGCGTGGCCCGGTCTGCTAGTATATATATATATATTTTTCTTTTTTGGGACTAATCCCACCACACATTCCCACCATTGTAACTCCTGTAAGCCAGGATCCACAATGGTCACTATAAATGACACCGAGGTTTGACCCTCGGGCAGTCGCGGGAAATGATTTTAATTGTCTTGGAACCCGCAACAAATTTAATTAGAAAAGTTAAAGAGGAGGAGTTGGAAAAGAGTGATTCCACTTCCCTCCCAGGCAAAGCGGGAGACAGAAAGCAATATTGACTAGTCAGCCAATAAGTAAAGGGTTGTACAGCTACGATAAGCGCAGCAGTACGGCACCACGGATACGGGATAACTTAACGGGGCCTATATGTGAGCCTTAAGATTGGTTGCAGTAGTAGGTATGGCAGAAACGCCTAAACGCACGGAAATTTTCTCGAGTTGCTACCAGATCCGTATAGTATACTACTCCAGATGTTACTTGCAAACTGTCTAACATAAGGTCGCGCTCGTTACGCCAGAGATCGCACTCCCAGAGAATGTGATGTGCTGATTGTTCATACTCGCGGTTATTTGTAGAACATTGACATAGTGGTGAAGGTACGAGTTTAAAAGAAAATAATTTACTTTTAAAGTTGCCATAGCCAGTTGGAAATTGGGCTACAAAATGGGCAACCTCCAGCCACACTCTCTCTAGGCGCTCGCGGACGAATGGGAAAAATAGATAGAGGTGACGGCCCTTCGATGATGAATCCCATCTTTCTTGCCATTCAATTAAAAGTTTTTCATAGACAACGGACTGCGGTGCAAACAATCGAGCGATTTTATTACGGTCGCGCGGTAGAAGGAAATCTGTGTTCATATTTTCCCTTGTCCTGTAATACATTGATGCCCGTCTCTGAATCTCCAAGTCAACCGGAAGTACACCCGCGAGTACTGGCAAGGCCTCGGTACTGACCGTCCTGTAGGCTTTACACAAGAATATTAAGGCCAATCGTTGGCTTTGTAATAATTTAAGGCGATATATATATATATATATATATATATACGTCTGTGTGGTAGCGGCTACGAATACTACCAACCCTTGCTTGCTCGAGGATGTCGTAAAAGACGACTAAGAGCCCTACACTGACCTGGGCCAGCAACATCTGATGCCGTTTGGTCAACGATCGCATTCCAAAGGGGGTTGACGTCAGGCAGGCGGCCGGTCATAAAAATCACCGCCACAACTACTGCAATATGTCGGAAAAGAAAGTGAATGAGCACAGGGCTAGGGCGTACCCCGCAGGCGACGCGCAGGGGCAGCACCCGGTCTCTGTGGGAAATGGACAAGGGTTGTTGCATCACGGGCGGGTGCGACGTAAGAAGCGAGCCCTTAGTATGAAAGAGATAAGAATGAGGTATGCAAGTTGGAATGTTGGAACGATGACTGGAAAAGGAAGAGAATTAGCAGATGTGTTAAAAAGGCGAAGAATAAATATTGCATGTCTGCAAGAAACGAAATGGAAGGGAACGAAAGCTAGAGAAATTGGTGAAAGATACAAGTTTTATTACAGCGGTGGAAATGATAAAAGGAACGGTGTAGGAATAGTGTTAGATAAGAATTTGAAAGAATGTGTGACAAATGTAAAAAGGGTGAATGATAGATTGATAGTTGTGAAAATAGTGTGGGAGAATATCATTCTAAATGTGATTAGTGCGTATGCACCCCAAGCCGGATGTAAGGATGAAGTGAAAGAAGAGTTTTGGCAGAATTTCGATGAAATTATGATAGGCATACCAGAAAGTGAGGAGATTTGTATAGGAGGTGATTTTAATGGACACGTAGGAGAAGCGAATGATAGTTATGAGAGTGTGCATGGAGGATGGGGGTACGGCAAACGAAACATTGGAGGTGAGACGCTGCTCCAAGTGGCCTCGTCATTTCACCTGGCCATCGCAAATACGTGGTTTCAAAAAAGCGAGGAGCACCTAACCACCTATAAAAGTTGCAACTACCGTACGCAGATCGATTACTTTCTTGTTAAGAGAAGTAAGTTGTTCTGTGTACGAGATTGCAAGGTGCTGCCGGGTGAGGCACTGGTAACTCAGCATCGTCTTTTATTGCTAGAAATGCGCATAAAAACACGCCCCATTAACACCAGAAACCGGCTCCCTCCTAAGATAAGATGGAGTATGCTTGAAAGAAAAGAGTATGCAAGTAGGTTTAAACAAGTTGTGATAGATAAAATGATTGAAATGAATGATATGAAGGATAAATCTGTGAATGAATGTTGGAATGAAATGGCTAGCTGTATTAGAAATAAAGCTAAAGGAATACTAGGAGAAACAAAAGGAAAAGGTATAATTGATAGGGATACATGGTGGTGGAATGAGGATGTGCAACAGATCTTGAAAGAAAAGAAGAATGTATTTAAGGAATAGCAGAAAGAAAACAATGAAAGATTGAAGGAAGCAAAAAAGATTGAATACAAGGAGTGCAAGAGAAAAGCTAAGTGGGCGATAGCTACTGCGAGAGCTCAGGCCGAAGACAAAATTTATAAGTCGTTAGATGGGCCTCAAGGACAAAAAACACTGTACCGCATAACTAAAGCCCGAGAAGAAAGAGCGAGAGATATTAGGCATATCAGGTGTATAAAAGATGAAACAGGTCAAGTTTTGATAAAAGAAGATGAAATAAAAGAACGTTGGAAGAGATATTTTGAAAGGTTAATGAACGAAGAGAATTTATGGAGTGGAGTGCTAGATGATGTGCCAGAGAACGTCGGCTTGATAGGATCAATTACAATAGATGAGGTAAGAGAAGCAGTGAGAAGCATGAAAAATGGAAAGTCGGCAGGGCCTGACGGTATACCAGTTGAAGTATGGAAAATTTTGGAAGAGGATGGATATATGTGGCTGACTTTGTTTTTCGATAAGCTGCTGCATGAGGAAGTAATCCCCAGTGAATGGTGCAATAGTACACTAGTGCCCATTTTTAAAAATAAGGGTGATGTCCAGGACTGCGGCAGTTATCGAGGAATAAAGCTCTTGTCGCACAGTATGAAAGTGTGGGAAAAAGTCATTGAGAAGCGATTGCGAGAAGAAAGTGAGATAACCCAAAACCAGTTCGGATTTATGTCGGGCCGAGGGGCAACGGATGCCATATTTGCACTGCGCCAATTATGCGAAAAATATCGGGGTGCACATAGGAACTTGCACATGGTATTCGTTGACCTCGAGAAGGCTTATGACAGAATCCCGAGAGCGGTTTTGTGGTGGGCTCTGAAAGAGAAAAGTGTGCCTGTGAAGTATATTATGTTAATCTGTGCAATGTACTGGCGATTCAGGTCGTATGTAAGATCTGCTGTTGGAGACTCCGACGGGTTCAACGTTGAGGTGGGCCTGCACCAAGGGTCGGCGCTAAGTCCCTACCTCTTCCTGTTGATAATGGATGCTTTAACATCGGAGATACAGGAAGAGGCACCCTGGTGCATGCTATTCGCTGATGACGTTGTTCTCGTCGGAGAAGATGGGCTTGAGGTCCAGAGCATGCTGGAAAAGTGGCGCTGTAAGTTGGAGAATGTTGGCTTGAAAATCAGCAGACCTAAAACAGAATACATGTTCTGCGATTTCGGCGGTCTCTCCAATGTTACACCCATAGCTCTAGATGGAGTACTTATACCAGTATGCTCGAACTTTCGATACCTCGGTTCGCTTATCCAAAGCAGCGGCGACCTGGATCGTGCGGTGAAGCACAGAGTTGATGCGGGATGGATGAAATGGCGGCAGGTCACGGGTACAATATGTGATCCGAGAGTACCCCTTAAATTAAAGGGAAAAATTTACAAAACTTTAATAAGACCTGCTGTATTGTATGGATCAGCATGTTGGGCGGCAAAAGCGATGGATGAGAGACGATTACATGTAGCGGAGATGCGAATGTTGAGATGGATGTACGGCGTGACGAGAATGGATAAGATAAGGAATGAGCGTATAAGAGAATGTTTGAAAGTAGCGCCAGTGACGGATAAGTTAAGGAGTGAACGTTTGAGCTGGTATGGACATGTGATGAGACGGGATGAAAGTAATGTTGCGAGGAAGGTTTTGAGTATGAATGTTGAAGGCTTTATGGGTAAAGGGAGACCAAAGAAAAGATGGATGGACTGCGTGAAGCATGATATGTATAAACAGGGAGTGACTACAGAGATGACGTCTGATAGGGATGTATGGAAAAAGAGGACATATTGCGTCGACCCCAAGTAGTTCGGATAAGAGCAAGAGAATGATGATGATGATATATATATATATATATATATATTCACTCTATATGTGCCAT
Organism: Lymantria monacha; assembly: GCA_905163515.2. NCBI lineage: Eukaryota > Metazoa > Arthropoda > Insecta > Lepidoptera > Erebidae > Lymantria > Lymantria monacha. The sequence goes on along the minus strand of LR991094.1, from coordinate 15,565,655 downwards.
CACGGCACTACTCATTTCTGGGGTAGGCCTACGTCCGGCAGTGGATGGTGATAGACTGAAAAAGGAATTTATATTTTTGGTTCAGATGTTCAGTTCACGATAAACCGATACTCTGTCGGCTATGCTTAGAGTAGAAGGCCTTCCCCATTATATTTTATAATAATAAAGAAGAGGAGAATAATTCAAATAATTAAAAAATATATATATATTTACAATTTAATGCCATTAATAATTTTATCAACAAAATTATCTGTAAGTCCATAAGGAAATATAACGTTAAATATGATAATACGAGTATATCTAAATCCGCATGTTGATATAGAATATTATAGAAATCAGTACAGCCTTTTACGTGGATAGTGATATAACTATGCTAATTTGTATGACGAGATTAATGTAGTACAACTATATTCATCTGGAGAAGACCTGTGTCTAACAATGAGACGCACATGAGTTGAGAAGAAAAAGGAAATGAGGGCCCAATATAGTGTGATAGACTGGTGTGATACATAATATATTAGCAACAGTATAAAAGCACCAGCAGTAAAAGGCGGTTGAGATATCACCAGAAAAGTGAGAATTGGCAGCAATACTTTCCTAGAAAACTCATAACACCAACAGTGGTCATCAATCCGCTCGTCTAGCGTGGCGAGTATGACTTTATTTTTTGGAGATATCCACCACCAATACTGGATCTTCATGGATTAATAGCTGTATGGATCAAAATGAGAACAAAATGTAGCTGAAGTATGTTTGCAATAATACCGTGCTGTCACGGAGTAGGAATATGGTTCGCCACTCGCTATTTTTTCGTTGTCTTAAAAGATGACCAAGGAATTAAATATGCGGATAACAAGAACAGAAAATCTCAAAATAAAACCCTGTACTAACATGTCTGACCAGTGTGGTACAGTAGGTCAATTTCCCTTTTATTATGGAGGAGGTTCGAACACAATAGTGAGACATATATGGGTTATTTTTTTTTTGCGATGGACTATGGATCAAATCGGTCCGGGGCGACGGAAGAGATGACCCCATAGGGGTTACGCGCCGTTCCACCACCTTTCAAAGCGCCACTCTTCGCCATGCGAGTGGACTACCGGGAAACGTTTATGGGCTAAGATGATGATGATGTTTGCAAGTGACTCATAAGTAATTTTGTGTCAATAATTTTGCCACTTCATCGTCGGTACACTAGTTGAATTGCAAATTTATTTTTAAATGATGTTAAAAATTTATCATCGCTTATCTGACAAGTCAACTTGTAGCCTGAGAGCTGGCACCAATTTTTGTCAAAACTTGTCACATACCCCTCCTATTATAACCCAATACATTATTTACTCTATTAAAATTTCAAGCTGCCTCGAATACATTTTTAATATTTTTTTTGTAAAATATTTTTCGTCTGGCCATGTTAAAACCGTGACTAAATCGTCTAGCTTATTATTTTTGTATTCATTAAACATTACACTGCAACATATAAAAATTGCATATTGTCTCAAATATATTTTTCAGGGTGTGATTTAGCCCCACTACTTGGTGAGTAGCCAGGTCTGCTATTCCGTATAATAAGAAGGGGTATAATAGGAGGGGTATGTGACAAGTTTTCAGCTTGCCTCAAAAACCTATCCAAAAATTGGTGCCAGCTCTCCTACTATTATTTCTTAACGAAGCGGGCAAGTAGCTTTGCTTTGAATTCGTTAAGAAATAATCATATATACGTCAGCATTAGATGGAGTTGACCCAGACATATGTGAGACTCTTAGTATTTTTTTACTACACCCCATGAGCAATGTAAGGATTGGTCCCATTCGTAGATACCACAGCACTGCACATTATTAAAAATCGTAAAAGTGTAAATAAAAAAATAATACAACCAAAGCTAGATATGATCTTATAATATAATTAGTAATAATGAAACTTACTTTACTTAATATCTCATATTAAACTATAAATAAAGAATACATGTATGTTGCTATTTTAGTGGATATTAGCAAATAACAATAGTTTTCTTTAGTATTAAGAATTCTATGACCCAACAAAACACTTTATTCGTTTGTTAGAATAATGACTTGTATTTTTTTAGACACTAAGCTTAATATACTTCTAAGAAAGTAATCATCATAAATCAAAACTACTCAATTGTATACTTTGACGCACTGAAATGAGTCTATTTTTCGTATAATCTTTATGCCTTATAACAAAACCTTGAGTTTCTTTTATTACTCTCATGTTTTAATAATCTATTGAGGTTTCAACATATTGTGACTAACTAATACATAACGTAGTTTTAATATCAGTGTAAGTTTTAATATCCTACGTTATTTCTATCTATTATAGTACCGATTCTAGTTGAATGGAATCAAAGTAGTCGATACCTATTTTTATCTAGACCATATATTCTAGTTAGGTAGATTAATTTCGAAACAAGAGTAAACTGATAAATTTAACTCATTTTTCGGGTACGTACTAATCTTGTCGTCCAATATTCGATAATATTGAAAACAATGATGTGTCAGTTAAGTCGGTGTGCTACTAGCGATGGCTTATGCCACTGAGTTATGACTTTACGCCTCTAAATACGCCTCTGAATCGAACGACACAGTGTAGGACGACGATTGTTAACCTTTTTTTTGCGGTCGGCTATGATCTGGTCACCCAAAAGCTAAATCCGTCCGGGGCGACAGATGAAGTAGTGCGTGACCCCATAAACCCGCCATGAAATCTACCTCTCCACGCTGTGCGAGTGTGTCACCGGAACCTTGTCATTGTCTTCAGTGGCCCACCCGGCGGTCTTCCCACGCGGGTATCCTTTCGAGTCGATGCCCCGGCAGCTTTTGCCGTCATCCTCACGCGGCGGCCTCACTCCGGGCGACGGGTCTAATCCCCGGTCCAGTCACCTGATGCCTCGGCTAGGATGGCATCAAGCGCAAATACTCGCGCCTGTGCCGCCAAAGTCGCCGGCGTTGGCTCGAGTCCTCGTGGAGGATGTCCTCCCGGGCTCGATCCGCCGCCTCCTTCTGCAAGATAACTACCTCGCAGAAGGCGGTAACCGCGTCCCAGGATTGTTAACCTTGAATCTATGTCCAACAGAGGACGTTATGGATGAAATTTGCGTATATTAAAAATTATATATATATACAGAGTGGAGACGTCAATACGACAATAAATGAAAACACCGTCAATACTAGTGTATAGGAGTATTTTGAAACTATTAAAAAAGTCCTCGCATGCATATTTAAAAAACAATTTTTTCAAACAAACTTTTTATCATAAATATTGAAACAAAATAGAACACCGTTTGTAAATATTAGTTCACTAACCTGTGGTCGGCAAGCGGCGAGTGACCTTGTGGTATCATATGTTACAACTTCGAAACGTAGGTAAATACATTGGGCGCTATACTATTCATTCTCACTTGATTATTTTATTAAAATAATCACGATAACTTTAATAATTCACTTGGTCGTTAAACTTAAATTTTCGATATGTGCGCCATGGACCCGAACGCACAAATTATATCGTCTTAAAATATTATTTCGAACTCTTGTTAACAGGTCGTCATTGACGGCGATGTATTTTAACTTGTCGAAAGATCGTACAATTCCTTTTTTTAAGTTCTCCACATTATCAACCTCTGTCAAATTTGCGAGAAAAATAATTTAAAATTTGTTCATCTAGGGTGACTCTTACACGCGAAGGAGCACTATCCATATGAGGCAGTAAGGATTGATTATCCCGTAACCTCTGGACAGCTTGCACAATAGTCCGGCCATTGGTAGTACAAACACGTGTGTTTCCATATCTCTTTCGGTACGTACGTATGGTTAAAGCTGCATTTCCGTGATATTCTCCATAAATTAAAATCATATCTGTATAACCGAAGCTGTGTAATTATAACGAGGCATTGTAAATGAGAAAGAAATACTATTCTAACACAAAGTAAGCGTCTAATTACGCACATTCACGTCACAGGATCACGGTGACACACTGACCTACATACCTATTATAATAGTTTTGAACATGAGACCGAGGTCTTCTTCCATTAAGCCGCATTAGGTAGTTTTAAATTTCTCATCTAAGTCTGATGACACGGTTTATAAAGACTTAGGAATAAGGTATAATATGCATTGATTTATATTACGTTTGGGGAAGACTTGAACTGGTAAACATGGCGATATGTAGGTACTAGTTTCATATTAGTTTATACCGATGCGGCGCGGGAGCTCATTTGATAGGCGAATAATTTTAATTTTTATACAGAGTGTGGAAATTGTTAATAATACAAAGTAATGTGCTGCGGCTAAACTATACGACATATTGTATTCAAAGTTTGTATACAGGCTGGGCAAGTCATCAGATACACTAGATTAAAATTATTGTCGTATGGTCGTCTCCACCTTGTATATATAATTATATATATATATATATTTAATATTAAAAATGGTTAAATATAAATCTATGTTACTTTTATTGAGAGGCCATAATATAGACCTTAAATCATTTCTTTCAACATTAAAATAAATCTTACGACGATACTGTGTAATAATCTCGTATTAAGCGTCAATTTATCTTTGAAAATTTGATTAATAAATTCAAATTCAATTTGAGTATGTTTATAAATCCCAGCTAGACAAATCCAGTTCACAACTGAGGCTAACAAAACTTAACTCTTAATGTTTTTGTTTGGTGAACTGAAGTAACAAAAGGATAACACGAAATGTGATTATTCAGCTGTACCAAGGCTTGCATGTCATGACAACAGTGAATTACTAGCTGCGGACTCTGCACTTTTTTCGGTTTTCAGGTGTGTGCAACAAAACTGTACAAAAACTTATGTTGTAGCACGTTTTACGAGCAAGCGATGTCCGTTAATTGTTCACACCCTAGCTGAAATATATAGCAGAAATGTTTGAAATAATCTCTTAAAATATGTATATTTTATATTTGATTTTTCTTTTTAATTTAAAGCCCTCTTTTTGATGTTCACTGTCACCCTATAAAACACTATGTAAAATTTTATTCAGGCGAAAAAAGGAGCGCTTCCAAAAAACTTGTTTTATGAGTATTGTTATTACCTCTATCAAACTTCAATAGCAGGGCTTCACTTTACATGCATAACATATTATATGATCACCTCTTTATAATCTACATCTTAGCCCCAAATGCTCTAATAACATACTACGAGGAGTCAGTACTTAAGAGGAAGTTTGAAAGTAGCGTCAGTGACGGAAAAGTTAAGGAGTGAAAGGTTAACATGGTATGGACATGTGATGAGACGGGATGAAAGTAATGTTGTGAGGAAAGTTTTAAATATGAATGTTGAAGGCTTTAGGGGTAAAGGAAGACCAAAGAAAAGATGGATGGACTGCGTGAGGTATGACATAGATAGACAGGAAGTGACTGCAGAGATGACGTCTGATAGGACTGTATGGAGGAAGATGACATATTGCGTCGACCCCAAATAATTGGGATAAGAGCAAGATGATGATGATGAGGAGTCAGTACTTCCTACTACAAAAGAACATTCTAACTATTATTCTGAGAGGTTCATCACCGGGTAACCGGTTACATATTGATTCGACTCTGTTAGGCTACTGGATATTCAAGAATTATTTTCTATTGATTTGTAGACTTCAAGAATAAAAATAACTAAGTTCAACTCCAGCATCCTGAAGAGTATATCAGTATGGAGTCAAATGCTTTTTTTATAAATTATAGCAATCCTTGTTGGCTTGCTATAATTTATAAAAAAAGTCGTTATTATTCTTCAGTTGCATCAAGCTTGTTGACTAATGTCAATTAGAACGAGCCCCTTAGTGCAACATAACCCTCTCTTCCTGCTTTCTATATCCATTCTGTGAATTTAAGGAAAGGTATTTAGATTGTATCTCTCAGAATAGGTGAAAGAAATTTTATAAAGCAACGATAAAATATAATTGGTAGTTTCTTAGTTTAGCAGAACTATATATTTTATAGAGCAGGTTTTAATTGCTTTACAAATTCTGGCGACGTCCATGTTACTAAAGCTAGCTGGTAGAAAGATTCTAAACGAGCATTAAAAAAAACTACGTAGCCTTTTTAGTTAAAAAATTCGCAGGCAGTCCTGTTCTAGCTATTACATACATACATACATACATATCATCACGCCATATCCCTTGCAGGGTAGGCAGAGAGAACAGAGTGCCAGAGAACTCTATCTCGGCACTTCACTCTTACTTCACTCGCTTCCTCAACATTCATAATTCTCTTCATACACGCTCGCCGGTTTCGGAGACTCTTGACTCCACCTTCCTTCAGTACCTGACCGATCTGGTCTAGGTAGGTTAGTCTCGGTCTCCCTCGGTACCTACATCCTTCCACTTTCGCATTGTATATCTTCTTAACCAGACGTTCGTTCGGCATTCTTTCCACATGTCCGAACCATCGGAGCATTATATATTATCTAGCTATTACCAATTAAATAATGAACGGACTCTATGGGTTTCAACATATTGTTCAATAAAAATATTTTCATTACCTCCACTTATCATCGTCATCATTATTTAGCCTTTTGCTGTCCACTGCTGAACGTAGGCCTCTCATATAGAACGCACTTAAGCTTTTTAGAAGATAGTACCGTAAGCGCCATGATTGGAATGCAGATTGGTGATTGTAATAAATGTTATACGTTTTTTAGGCAATAAATTTTACTCACTCTCATGATGGATGGATGCTCTCTCTCTCCTCGATACTCTCACTACCCAAGTTCTACTACTCCTAGGGGCAAACAAAGACTGGCGAGATTTATATTCTTATCTCATCATCACATAGTGAGTGATTTTTAATTAATGGATATAAATCTAAATTTTAAATACTATCATTACTAATTTCGAAAAGAAAAGCTTAAAAAATAGATTGTGCCGACGTGGTTAAATACTTGATTCTTTACTGCGGTAACAAATTTGGCTAGGTAACGTCACAGATACCGGCCATGTTTTATTTGGGTCAGGTTCCTAGCTCAAGTGCGCACTCAATAGATATATATATACTTTTAGATTTTATGTTTATAATATGCTTTGCTGGAATTTAGACTTAAAAATGGTTCTGTAGAATAATGGTTCTATTTAATTAGTTTTATATTATACAAGTTTATATGTTATGTATAAATTATCATTTCAGCTCATATATATCCTGCTCTCAATATATGGCTCGAGCCTCCTTCGTAATAGGAGGGAAATTGACCTACTATACCACGCTAGTCAGACGCGTTGGTATAGAGTTTTGTTGCAAGTTTCCTTCTTTGACGTAACATATACCTATATTTTATATGCGTTTTATATCCTTTAGTCGTCTCTTACGATCACCCACGCGGTTAATTGTATTCTTATTCCGTAGAGTAGTTCCGGAAGATAGTATAAATTATAGTATGACTTTATTATTTCAATTCCATCCTCGCCATCCAGTATCATCCGTATCAGGACACTTCAGAATGTGTGGCGCATATACGTCATTCTCATTTTATTGCAACATAACTATTATGTGAATATGAACGAACTCTGTCAATATCGATGTACACATTTATTTAATTATACAAATGATAAAAATGATCGAAAAATAGAAAGCAAATGATAAAAAATGTTTAGGCAATTATTACCTTGAAGACGATAGCAGCAGCAAAATTGATCGCATTCCTATTAAAAAGTAGATAAAACTTATAATTTAAGTTAAGATTTGTTATAAATCAACGTGTATAATAAATAATAATCTCGCATATTCTCTTGAAACTATTAATAAATATCTACTTAAAAGTTTACACAACGGAGCGTGGGGATATAAGCCGCTTCAATTACCCTATAATCTAAATCTGGAGCCGCGGAAGATATGGCCAAGTTTAACTAAAAGTTTAAGCTTTAAATTGGACTGCGGCGAACTCGTCCTCCGAGGGGTAAAACTTATTTTAAGGGGTTATAAATTAAAGTAATACGCAGCCAGTCAATTATCTCGGATTTGGGATATATTTATGAGCAAAATGTTTACTTCGGTATTAACAAATTGTGTATATAACTTTTTGGTATTAAAGAAGCTTTCCTCTTTGGCCAAAGTTTTAATAGATTTATTATAATTTAGTATTTATATCAGTCAAACAAAATATTTAAATTCTTTAGAAACAAATCCGGTAAGTTTAATTGAATTAATAAAATGTTGGTTCCATCTATCCCTTAGCCTATCGATGTACACTGTTGAACATGGGTCTTAACCAATGAAGATAATATCCAATGATAACCGCCACAATGGCCAGGCGTGTTGGTGGTTGCAGTTGGTGCTACAAGTTTTTCAGCGAAGGGGTCGAATGCTATAATAATGTTAATTTTATTTGCACAAAAATCATTACAAATTACAGTCATCCATCCATCCATCCATCAGCCCGTAAACGTCCACTGTTGGACATAGGCCTCCCCACGAGAATGGCATCTATAACGGTCCTGTGCCACCTGCATCCAACGATTTCCTGCGACCTTGATGAGGTCATCAGTCCACCGAGTGGGGGGTCGTCCTACGCTGCGTCGTCCGATTCGTGGTCGCCACTCGAGAACCTTTTTTCCCCAACGGTTGTTGGTTCGTCGAGCGATGTGGCCTGCCCATTGCCACTTCAAATTACAATATATCATAATAAATCGGAATACATACACTATAATACAAATATTTGCCAGGTGACGTAGCGATTGAATTTAGAGTTTTACGACTCCCATCAGACAGTAGAAAGTAGTTGCTATATCTTAACCAGTTATGAAAAAAAATATGTTTATTTTTGTAGAAGATCAGCCAAAATTTTCTCAATTTTATAGAATTTAGACAGAAATAGTTATAATTTTTAATATTAAATACTTTGTTGATATAGCGATCTCAATAAAATATATAAAATGAGGGTCTGACACAGAAAGTGTTACTCCTTTATCCTTTGGGAACACAGCTCTCGTCACTCTGTTACGCAACTCTCTTTTCTATTCTGTGATTTAATATAAAACGTGATGTAATTTTTCCAACGCATTATATAATTCTAACGAGGATTTCATATTTGAAAAATTGTGCCTCATTGTTTAACATTTGATATCGTTATCCTCCAAGAACGATCTGCAAAGTATTCAACGCACAATTTTTATTGGACCTCTCGCATCTGCTACATCAACGAATTTATTCATATCGCATATAATGTTCTTACATTTCTGCATATTTTTAATCTTAGCTTGTTCGACGCTTTTATTTTTTTTTAGGAAAATCCTTTTTTCTGTCGGTGAAGTAGGTTATTAATAAACAAACCAAATTTGATATTATTTATGAGTTTATATGTTTATTTAACTTGAAACGAAATTCATTTATACTAGTTAATTTCGTAAAAATATACTATATAAAATAATTTAGCTTATACATTTAAGTTATAAATATATAGTAGACATTAAGCTTACAAAACAACAAACATACCGATAGGATCTTGCATTTGAGCAAATAAATCATATTCAGAATGAAATAATATCATAATATTTTGCATAAAATTGCGTTTTTTGGAAAGAAAATAATAAAAAGAAACTTAAAATGCAAAATCAAATTTTATTTATCTAAATAAAATTGATCAATTTAGTTGCATTTCCGAGCTATACGAAATATATTCATATTTTTAGAGTTGAGCTTATTATTTTAGCAGATATACATCTATGTATACCATAAAATCCACCGAGCTTTTAGTATTTTTAATTCTAATGGGCTTTCTACTGTAACTGGTTTCAGCGGAATATATTTTTTTCTAAAAGCGAATCTCATCTGACTTCTTCAACTCAAAAGGATGATGATATATACGAGTAATGTTTGCTATGGTCCTACCCTTTTCTTTTTTATTTTTTTTTTATTGGTGGGCTATGGGTGCGTCTCGCCCCGCCAAATCGGTCTGGGGTGACGGAGAAAGCGGCGCGTGACCCCATAGACCCACCGTAAAATCCTCTCTCTTCGCCGTGTGAGTGGACCACCGGTACCCGATCTTTGTCTTCGGCGGTTTACCCTCGCGGGTTCCTCTCGTCGACGCCCCGACAGATTTCGCCATCGGGGCCTCGCCCTCACGCGGTGGCCTCGCGTCGGGTGACCGGACAATTCCCCGGTCCGATCACCCGAGGCCTGGGTTAGGGCGGCATCAGGCGCAGGTATTCGCGCCTACGCCGCCACGGCCGCTGGCGGCGGCCCGGGTCGCGGGAGTCCTCCCTGACTCGTTCCGCCGCCTCCTTCCGCGAGATGACAGCCTCGCAGAAGGCGGCGACCGCGTCCCAATTCCTGACGTTGTCGACCATCGCCCTCACGACAGCCGGCAGCGCCAGGTTGGCACCGATAATAGCGACGAGGTCGCGGCGCTGCCCGTCCTAGCCCGAGCATTCCTCGAGCGTATGTTGCGTCGTGTCCTCGTCACTGCTGCAATGATGGCAGCCCGGAGTTCACTCCCTGTACACGACCGTGTGCAGGTATTTCCTGAAGCACCTGTGCCCCGTCAACACCTGCACCAGTCGGAAGGTGAGGACCCCGTGCCCCGCCGCTCCATCCATTTCATCAATACGGGCCGGAAGGCCTCGACGGTCACGATACCGTATCTAGGCCTCTCCAGCCGCGTAACCCAACGGGCGATGACGTCTCGGCGGGCGTCCTCGCGCCAGGTGGCTATCTCGCTCAACGATGGGGAGCCACCTTCCTCGCGCACTGAGGTAACCCGCCGGTAGAGGTCGGAGAGCATCTCCGCCTCTAGGTCCCACGGGGGTGTCCCGGCATTGGCCGGCCAATGCCGGGACACCCCCGTGGCAAAGGCAGAGGCGGCGTGCCTATTGAGGCACGCCGCCTTTTTCGACACCCGCGAATGGCTCTGACCGCCATGGCTCTCTGTGGCCTCCACAGAACCGCCCTGAGCTGGGCGTTCAGAGAGAGAGTTCAGAGTTCGCCCACACGGGTGCGCCGTACATGGCCATCGAGCGGATCACCCCCGCATACAGCCGTCGGCCCTCGAAACTGGGTCCGCCCACGTTCGGCATGAGCCGAGAAAGGGCGGACGCCGCGCCGACCAGCCGGGGAGCAATCTGTCGGAAATGCTCCCGGAACCACCATCGCCCGTCGAGCACCAGACCTAAGTACTTCATATGGGCCTGGATGTTGATCTGGATGGAGTTGACGACTAACGAGGCGCCGGTTGGCAGCCTTACGCGTGGCCCATGGAATAATAGGGCCTCCGTCTTATTTAAGGCCACCCTGAGCCCCAGCGCCTCGATTCGCCTGACCATCTCCTCGGTGCCGAGAGTGGCTAGGCTCGCCGCCTCTTCGAGTGTCCTGCCCCGGGCTGTGACGAGCGTGTCGTCAGCATAGCACACCAAGCTCAGCCCGGGGGGGAGACTCCCTCTCAACGCCCAGTCGTACCCGATGTCCCACAGAGTCGGCCCCAGAACCGACCCCTGTGGAACACCCCACGACATGGGCGTCCGCACAATGTCCCCTGCGGGACCCGCGCAGAGGATACTGCGCCCCTCCAAATAGTCTGCCACCAGCCGCCTGAGGTACAGGGGCACTCCATGGAACCGGAGCGCCTCCCTGATGCAGCTGAATGGCAGACTATTGAATGCGTTGGCGATATCCAGCGACACCGCCAACAGCACTCCCTTGCCGGCGACAGCCTCCGCGGCCGTCTGCCTCAGGCGTAGTAGGGCCCCGATAGTCGAACGCCCCCTCCTAAACCCATATTGAGCATCCGACAGATCGGGCCCCACCTCCTCCAAGTGTCGGACGATGCGGGCAGCGACGACACGCTCCAGCAGCTTACCCACATCGTCGAGAAGCACGATGGGCCTGTAGGCCGACGGAAAATCCGGGGGCCGTCCCAGCTTTGGCAGGAGAACCAACCTCCCCTCCTTCCAGCACTCAGGGAACCGTCCAGACGTCGGCCGGGCCGTGGTGGCGGAGCGAATCCGCGCCACTGCCGCCCCCACTTCCGACTCCGTCACGGTTGGAACACTCTCGTCGTCGGCCTCCCGGTCTTGATCTGGCGAAGCCATGACCGGGAGCGTGTGTCCCGACTGCCGTGGAAATAACTCCTCGATCACCCTACAGAGGAAGTCGGGATGGAGGGTCTCGGTGAGGGGGGGGGGCCTGCGCGCGAAGCTTGTTCAGCGACGCGCGATACGGGCGACCCCAGGGGTCACGGTCGAGACCGTCCAACATCTCCTGCCAACTCGCATCCTTGGCGGCTCGGATGGCCAGCCGAAAGGCAGTCCGCGCACTACGGTACGCCTCGTACAGCTGGCCCTCCCGCTCAGCGTCGCGGTGACGCCGCCGGCTGCGGGTGTATGACCTTCGGGCACTGATACACGCCGCGCGAAGGTCCGCCAGTCTTGGGGACCACCAGTAGACCCCCTGCCTCGGAGGACCGCGGAAACGCGGGAGCTCCGTCCGCCCTGTGACCCCTACCGGGTTCCCGGGGGGAAACCTCCATCCGGATGTACCGGTGGTCTGATAGGGTCTCCGCCTCCTCCAGGACACTCCAGTTCCTCACCCGTGGCGCGACAGCGGGGATAGCGAACGACAAGTCCACTATCGACCCGCCCTGCTGCCGCACACACGTGTTCACTGAGCCCCTGTTAACAACACAGAGGCCCAGTGAAGCCGCCCACTCAACGACCGCCCGCCCGCGATTGTCCGTCATAGGGGACCCCCACGCCGTAGATTTGGCGTTGAAGTCCCCCAGGACCAGGACGAGGCCCGGTGCCAGTCGCCGTATCGAAGCCTGCAAGGTGGTGAGGGAGGCCCTGAAATCGTCCATTCTCCTGTTAGGGGAGAGGTAAACGCTGTAGAGTGTGACCCCTCCCTATTCCGCAGCGACAATTTCTTCGCCCCTATCCAAAAGGGATAAGGACGGGAAGTGCCGCTGCGTTGAGACGACGATTGCCGCAGTTCCGTTTCGGCTGACCACCCAATTAGGGCGATCAGGCACGACGTACGGTTCCGCGACTACGGCTACACCAATCGACCACTCCGCCATGGATTGCAGGAGGAGATCCTGCGCTCCGGCGGAGTGGTTAGTGTTGGCCTGCAGGAGGTGAATGGATTCTGCAGCCATTAGTGTGCCGTATCCATCACCTCCGCCTCGCCAGTGGGCGATCGGGCCGCGCTAGGAGCGGGAGCGGCCGTGGTCGAAAGGCCGCCCCGCCCCTTTGGGGCCGAAGCAGGAGGTCTGCACGCCTCAGAACCCATGCGGTGCTTGGCGGGCTTATTGCCCGCCGCACACGCGGGGCAGTGGGGCGGGGCGGCGCAAGATGCCGCCACGTGCCCGGTCTGACCGCAGCGGAAACACAATCCGCCGCAGTCGAAGCAATTGGTGCACGTCTGTCGAGTGTGTCCGACCGCCATGCACTTATAGCACCTCGCAGGCCGGTGCTCAAGCACGGTTACCCGCGCCGAGCTCCAGCCCACGAGGAGCCTGCCTAAGCCGGCCAGTTGCCTGACCGACTCCACCGGGCACTGCGCCCAGGCAGCACCTACGCCACCCGGACCGGGACGAATGGCACCGACCCGAACGGTGTCTATGGGACACCCGGTTTTCGAAGCAATAGCCTCCCGGATGTCTTCCACCGTCACGGAGTTGTCCAGACCCGAAATGCGCATTTCGGCGCACTTGACGGGCCTGGCGATCCTGATGCCACCCTCCTCGACGAACAGACCTCGCAGCTTCTCAGCTACGCTGTCAGCCGTCTTGGCGCCCTCGGCCCCTGGGAACTCGAGGATTCGAGCCCCCGTCCGGGCCTTGCGGGTCCTGGCTTCGACGCCTCCAATATCGGAGACGTCTAGCTCCCGCCGGGCCTTCCTCAAGACGGCCTCGTAGCTGAGGCCCTTCTCGGCCGCCTCGGGCAGCACAGTGATCACCACTGCGGCTGTCTTTGGCGGCTTGAGCCCCTTGCGCGACCTCTTCTTCTTGCCGCCAGCTCCTGCCTTGGGAGCGGAGACCTCAGCGGCCCGCTTGGCCTCCGCTCTCCTTCTTTGGCCGCGACTCTTTCTATCGCGCTCGGCCACCTGCCAACCCTCTTCGGGTACGGCAGTCGTGCCAGACGCGGAAGGCCTTGTCGCAGCCTCGCTGGTCGTCGCCGGCGGTTTCGTTGCGGGCGGCTTCAGCGGACGGATGACAGTATAACAGAAGGATCTGGGGACCGCCGCCCGCACCCAGGGTCCGTACCCCTATGGTCCTACCCTGGGAGATTATCCCATATTCGCCATACTTGACCGGCACTCTAGTCATCGCTATTTCTATAAGCTTCACACGAGCGTGGTGCTGTCTATTCTGGTAATCTCTCAGCTGGTTTCTACAATTTCTATGAGCAGCACAAAAAGTGGCAAAAAATGTTTAGGTTCAGAGATTAGTGTAAACTAACACGTGATAAATGATTTTAACAACATTAAAAAACAAAATGTGCCAAAATTACCCATATTTGATATCTAGCTATCATTACTGATAAATGATAACGAATATTTGTGTTCACGATCTTGTTTTAAATATAATATTTTCAAATATATTGTTCTATTCATCTGCATACGTATAATACTCTTCTTATAAATTGTATAAAAAGAAAAGAATGATTTTTGCATGAAGATTGTCTTGGTAACAAACTGCTAATAGAAAGTCTATCCTACACATAAATAAATGGCTTCCATTGAATGTTTTGTTGACGCATTGTCGCTGTTCATTTCCATTTGTTTGGTCGTATGCCATTGTTTGTAAAAATTCTAAAACGAATTACTGATAGCTACGGTAGACAATACATAAATCGTGCTCCATTTTTTTTTTGTTTTCACGCGACAATTTGCACCTACCAGACGATTTATGTTATTTTGTGAATACGTGTATAATAATTTGTGTATGTAAATAGTTTATGGATGTATTAAATTTATATAAAAAAATTGTCGACCTTCAACTTTTTTTTTGGTAGGTTATGGTCTAGACACGCCGTCCGTTCCATCCGGGGTGATGGAAAGGCAGCGCGTGGTCTCATAACCCACCGTATTCCCTCCCCATCGCCATTGGGCGACTTAAGAAGATTTATTATTATTAAGTATGTAAATTACAGGACCGCACTCTGTAGCGTAACATGAGGGAAGCCTACGTCCAGCAGTGGACAGCGATAGGCTGAAATGATGATATAAATTATGTACTCGTATTTAATATGTATTGACGTAATTTTATTTGGAAACAAAATAAGGATACATTTCATCACACGTAAACGATAAGTAGGGACTTAAGGAACCTAGTCTTTTGGCATTGTGATCTCACAATAGTAATTAGAATAGACCATTGAGGAGAGCGGGGACGCTGATCTTATCCGCCCACAGCACGTGGAGTGGTACAAGCGCAAGTAACTGTGCGGATGCGGCTATTACTAGGCTATAGTTATAAAGACTGTGGACAATTCAACATATATAGTGAAGATTAAATCACCAATTTTTTGTAACGCCGAAATTGCCGTGAGTACCGCTGTTGTTTAATTAGTAAAGTACTTCAAACGGTTTCCTTGATTCGTAGGTACAAGTACTATTATTCTTTTTTTGTAGGTAACTTTTTTTTATTTATTCCATATGATGGGACACGAGGAAGCAACACATTTGATGACAAGTGGTGCCGCTCATGGACTTTTGCAATACCATGGCACAGCTGGGACGTTGCCTACCGTGAAGAAAGTACTCTTCTTAAGCCTCGTTTAAAAAATTACATCTCATAGCAGGTTGACATTTATATCAATGGTAGGTATTTTACAACATCCATGAGCAAAGTAAAGAGATTTGTAGCTTTTATTAGATCAAAGTTGATTAATTATTTAATTTAATCAAATCACGTAAATTTAACTAATAAATATACTACAGTATGATTAAAAGTAAAGCAACAAGATTGCAGTAGTTTGAAATAGGTTCGAGTGTCGCATCGCAGCGGCAGAATCGCAATCGGGCCCAGCACTCATCTTACAATCGCTGTTGCATTTTATTACTTTTTCATTTCCACTGGGGGTTTCTATTTCCTTTCTCATAATTAATAGCTTTTCTACGAGCTACTCGACATTTTCTATTGGTGTTACACAGGAATTTCAGCGTTTTATTTGCGTATGACCTAGCGTCTTATTACATCACAGTAGGTATATTTTTTTTAAAAAGATTTTACATTATTTGAAGAAATATTAAGGAATATTTGTAATGTTTATACAGTGATGTGCTTGAAACATTATGAGTACACCTTTAGCAGTGTTTTTTTTTAAATTATAATAAAGTATATAATCTGTCGATGTAAATGTAAAAGTACAAAATACTCTGATAAGATACTAAAAGATAGGTTTAGTCAAAACAGACAAATAGTTATTAAAATTAAAATTCCCCATATGACACATAGATTAATAATTATTGACTTCGTTATAATTTTATTATAGGTATAGATTATAATCTATTAAATTATGATTCCGATTACAACATATCTTTTTATGTCAAATAAGTAATTAAATAAATATACGTGTATTTATTCTATACAAATTTAATGAAGCGGTATATATAGATTGTAAGTTCATATAAAGGGATTATCTCTAGACAGATTTAACAAAAATACTATTAGGAAGCTAAATTGTTCCTTATCTTCTATATATATATATATAAGAGATTTCCACCGTATGACTAATCACGATATCTCTGGAACCATAAGGCCTACAGACTTTAAATTTGGTAGGAATATTCCTTTCACCGAGTAGAGGTCAGCTAAGAACGGGTTTTTCGAAATGCCACCTGCAAGGGGGTTGCTGGGGTGTAAAAATCTCATTTTTTAAATATAGCTACTACAGACTTGAATTTCGGTATATTTGTGTTACGATACAGAGGTAATCTAAGAACAGCTTTTTGAAAATTCCACTTCTAAAGGGGACTGTGTAGGTGTTAACCCAAAGATTTCAAATACTGCCCCTGCAGAACTTGGAATTTGATGTGGACTTTTTTCTGCCCTGTAAAGTTCAGATGAATTAGGATTTAAAAAAAATCCTTCTGCGAAATGAATTCTATGTTGCGAAAATAAACTACACAACTGAACTAGCGTAACCGAATCATTTGTATAAAAAAGTTATACTTTTATTGTGTAAACAATATTTCATATGAAATCTAATGATATATAAAGTCAAAATTAAACTAAACTTGAATAAAATAATTTGTAAAGAAAAATATTATCACTTAAACGCCGTGTCGTAACTTTATATAATATGACGCAATACGTAAAAAAAAAGTTGGATTTGTTTTTTATGTGTATACCGACGCGTTTTCATCTCAAACATTTTATATGATTTACTTGAAATGTACTTCAGAAGGTTAATGGCATCGTGAGTAGGTATATACTCCGCAAGTAAACTGAACTTATTCTCATAAGAGGAAAACCTTTTAATATTTTATAATTCGTTTTTAATTTTTCACGTAGTATTTAGTTATTAATACTAATTTAAAATATGAGCATGGTGGATGATTTTATTAAGAAATTGTAGATATGTATAATGATAATTGTGATGACGAGTTGAACCCAATAGTGGGGACATAAATGAGCTGACTTAGTGATGATGATGATCATGAATTATTATCACTAAAAGCATCTCTTATGAGGATTTTTTATCATCATTCTGCTCTTATACAAATTACTTGGAGTCAACGCAATATGTATCATTATCGTACATATTGCAAATAGTTTTTGTTTTTATAATAGTTTTTTGATCAGCCGCTTGTCTGACATCAACCCTCCTTGAAAATATTATTGTTGCCCCATCATACACGTTACATCGAGTTGTCGCAAATCGATGTAGAGCTCTTAGTAGTCTTTTACGAAACCTACGAACAATTTAAATACTCGTAGCTACTATACACAGCAAAAATATTTAAGAAGAGATAGCAACAGAAATGTTTCTCATACAAACTTAGATAAAACCCTGTTTCATTTGTGTATAGAGTAAATATACTGTTTTATTACACATACATATCATCACGCCATATCCCTTGCAGGGTAGGCAGAGAGAACAGAGTGCCAGAGAACTCTATCTCTGCATACTTCACTCGCTTCCTCAACATTCATAATTCTCTTCATACACGCTCGCCGGTTTGGGAGACTCTTGACTCCACCTTCCTTCAGTACATGACCGATCTGGTCTAGGTAGGTTAGTCTCGGTCTCCCTCGGTACCTACATCCTTCCACTTTCGCATTGTATATCTTCTTAACCAGACGTTCGTTCGGCATTCTTTCCACATGTCCGAACCATCGCAGCATTCCCTTTCGCATCTTTACACCAATACTCTCTTTCATACCTACTCGCTCTCTTACGTCGTCGTTACGAATGCGGTCGGTCAGCCTAACTCCACAGATTTTCCGAAGAGATCGCATTTCGACCGCATTAATTTTACTTTCATACTCTTTTCTGCATACCCAACTCTCGCTTCCATACAGTAATGTTGGGACAAGCACTGCGTTATGTATTGCTACACGTGCCTTCTGGCTGAGGTGGTGGCTGCCGAGAAGTTGCCCCAACGCTCCGTTCACTCTATTTCCCGCATTCACTCTTCGCTCTATATCAGTGGTGTACCGTCCATCTCGGCTAAATCCACATCCAAGATATACAAATTCATCCACTTGCTCTAGTACATCATTACCTATTGTTACTCTTACATCTGTTCTGGCTTCGTCTCTTTCAAAGACCATGATTTTGGTTTTGCTCACATTCACGCGTAGACCCCTTTTCTTACAATCTTCTGTCATTGTGTCGACTAGGGTCTGCAGGTCAGTCGCTGACTGTGCCAGCAGGACTGCATCATCTGCATAAAGCAGAGCAGATACCACTGAGTCACCCATCTGGACTCCCACATTCATATCGTTCAACCTTTGGAGACATTTATCCAGATATATGATAAACAGCCTGGCTGATAGAACGCAGCCCTGCTTAACGCCGATATTGACGTAAAACCAAGGAGACATTCCATCATCCAGCCGCACACAGGCTCTACAGCCCATGTAACTGGATTGCACAGCCTGCAGCAGTTTAGCGTTAATACCATACTCCGGTAAAATGTCCCAAAGTTCCTTTCGTACAACCGTGTCAAATGCTCTCTCCAGATCCACAAAACTGCAGAAAACCTCTGACCTAGGGCCAGATGCTTCTCCACAATGTTGCGCAGAGAGAACACTTGATCCATGCATCCCCTTCCACTCCTGAAACCTCCTTGTGTCTCACACAGTAAACCATCGGACACCATCCTCATTCTCCTTTCAATAATTTTACCATACACTTTTGCTGCCAAACTGGTCAAGCTTATGGCTCTGTAATTTGCGCAGTCATAACGTGAACCCTTGTTTTTAAACAAAGGCACGATGACCGCGCTATTTCAGTTCCCGGGAACCATTCCCGAGCTCCAACATAAATTGAGGAGCAACAGGAACGCCTCCCGGACACAGGAGCCACCAAGCTTGATCATCTCGGCAGACACCATATCAATGCCCGCTGCCTTACCATTTTTCAAGCTTCTTATCGCCCATTCAACTTCATCCATACTGATGCCATCGGAGGACGCCGTTGTCGAATGTTGATCTACTAAACCACATCCAACACCGGTGCCAACCGTAGCATCCGCATACATATCGCCAAAATATTCACTCCATCGGCTTAACACGTCTTGTGTTTGTGTAAGAATGTCTCCACCTTTAGACCTTATTTTATTCATTCTGAAGGCTGACCAACCACCCCGAGACTTCTTCACCTCCCTCCAAAAGAGTTTGGTGTTACCCTCGAAGTTTTTAGTCAGCCTATCTTCTGCACTCATACTTGCTCTATCACGTTTCTCTTTCACAAGGCCTTGGTGTCATTCTTACATTGCCGATATATTTCTTTCTTCTGTTCAGTCATACTGTCATTCAGATTCAAAGAAGAGACATAGTCCAGCCACGCTTTCTTCTTTTGCTCTACGGAAGCTGCCACTTCCGCATCCAACCATGCATCACCATTTGTGTTTCTATGCTTCTTTGAACTTCCACATACTTCTTTCGCTGTGTCTACCATACTCTCTTTCAATACTCTCCAGCATTCTTCAATGTCCGATTGCGGCTGGCTTGCCATCGTCAGCCGTTCTCGGACACCCTCTGCTTACTTTTCTCTTACACACTCTTCTTGCAACCTTTCAACCTTTATTCTTTCAAGCCCTCCAAAGTGGACACGCTCTCGCCAGCGCCTCCACTTTCTGAACAGACCACTAAATCTCGCAATAACGAGATAGTGGTCCGTATCGACTGTGGGGCCCCTGTAGGCTCTTGCGTCCAATATTTTGCTTCGTAGGCGACTGTCTACCAAAATTAAATCTATTATACTTTTCTGTTCATTCCTTCTCCATGTATACATATGGATGTCCTTATGTTGGAAGAATGTGTTTGACACAATAAGGTTTCTCTCCATGCATACATCCGCTATGAGCCTACCTGCGTCGTTCACTCTCTTATCACCAAATGGACCAAGTACGTCCTCATAGTCGGGACGCTTGGTCCCTACCCATCCGTTCACATCTCCGCATACAATCACGCGTTCACTGGTTTCTGCCATATCCAGAACTTCCCTAACATTATCCCAAAACTTCTCTAGTTCTGATGCCACCGAGGATCCTACGGGAGCATATGCTACAACCATGAATACCTTGGTGACACCAAGTTTTATACGGACCCAAAGAAGTCTGGGATCATACATTCCGTAATCCTTCACACCTGAGGCCAAGCGAGAGGACAGCAGTACTCCTACCCCCATGCTGGCTCGATCGCTCTGTGGTACACCAGATCACAGAGCCATCCCGCCACCAGGAAGATCGCAGGCGTCGCTGCCCCTTCGCTTGGTCTCTGTTACACAGAGCACGTCTAGCTGTTTGTCCGCCATGACGGATATCAGCTCGTGCAACTTACCTTCCACACAACCTCTTACATTCCACGTGCCCACCCGCCACTCTGCTCTCCTCGACTCGCCTGACGGGGCAAGGCGTGATGGGTGGCGGCCCCCATCGCCGCAACTGCCGATGTTCGTACCGACGGGGGCGGGTCGGTACGCGTCGCCTCCGGGGGACGCCCTCACCCGCATTGCGGTACGCATTTCGAGCCGGATTAGCAGTCTAATTAGACTGGCAGGGGACGCGAACGAGCACGCTCCGGACTATGCCCCCCTGTTTTATTAATTCTATATATACTTTAGATATATCAAGAATTTGATTGACTTATATAAAAATATTGAGCATTTCATGATTTATTATATATTTGCTATCATTCAAAGTAAGGATGCCACGATATGGGTTTTTACCGATATCACACCGATACTGATTTTTAAAAAGATTTGTTGATAACGGTAAAGATTTGATTATAGGTATTACCACTGATTAATTAATGCACGCACTTTTTGAATTTCATTCAGACGTCAATATGAAATAGTTTATGTTAATTTATTGAATTATTATCATTAAATAAAAATTAAATTAATGAATTTAACTGAGTGGTCGCGGTTATGTATGCTACCAATACTTACATTGCTTGTGGGTGTCGTAAAAAACAATTAAGAGCTTTTATATTGACTTGGGATAGCTTCATCTGATACCGTTTGGTCAACAATTACATTCCCAAATTTGGTTGACACAAGGCAGGTGGTCGAGATTGGTGCTGGTCGTCGATAGCCTCTTTCTACGAGGTGGTCATCTCTTTGAAGGAGGCCACGAACGCGAGTCATTTGCTTCCGCAGACTCGCGTTGCAGCTGACCAGGGAGGGCGGTAAAGCCGCCGTTACGTACATCTCCTCCCACCGTCTTGACGGTCGAATGCACGTGGTTAGATGGCCTAGGGGGGCATAGTCCGGAGCGTGCTCGTTCGCGTCCCCTGCCAGTCTAATTAGACTGCTAATCCGGCTCGAAATGCGTACCGCAATGCGGGTTAGGGCGTCCCCCGGAGGCGACGCGTACCGACCCGCCCCCGTCGGTACGAACATCGGCAGTTGCGGCGATGGGGGCCGCCACCCATCACGCCTTGCCCAGTTAGGCGAGTCGAGGAGAACGGAGTGCCGGGTGGGCACGTGGAATGTAAGAGGTTGTGTGGAAGGTAAGTTGCACGAGCTGATATCCGTCATGGCGGACAAACAGCTAGACGTGCTCTGTGTAACAGAGACCAAGCGAAGGGGCAGCGACGCCTGCGATCTTCCTGGTGGCGGGATGGCTCTGTGGTCTGGTGTACCACAGAGCGATCGAGCCAGCATGGGGGTAGGAGTGCTGTTGTCCTCTCGCTTGGCCTCAGGTGTGAAGGATTACGGAATGTATGATCCCAGACTTCTCTGGGTCCGTATAAAACTAGGTGTCACCAAGGTATTCATGGTTGTAGCATATGCTCCCGTAGGATCCTCGGTGGCATCAGACCTAGAGAAGTTTTGGGATAATGTTAGGGAAGTTCTGGATATGGCAGAAACCAGTGAACGCGTGATTGTATGCGGAGATTTGAACGGATGGGTGGGGACCAAGCGTCCCGACTATGAGGACGTACTTGGTCCATTTGGTGATAAGAGAGTGAACGACGCAGGTAGGCTCATAGCGGATGTATGCATGGAGAGAAACCTTATTGTGTCAAACACATTTTTCCAACATAAGGACATCCATATGTATACATGGAGAAGGAATGAACAGAAAAGCATAATAGATTTAATTTTGGTAGACAGTCGCCTCCGAAGCAAAATATTGGACGCAAGAGCCTACAGGGGCCCCACAGTCGACACGGACCACTATCTCGTTATTGCGAGATTTAGTGGTCTGTTCAGAAAGTGGAGGCACTGGCGAGAGCGTGTCCACTTCGGAGGGCTTGAAAGAATAAAGATTGAAAGGTTGCAAGAAGAGTGTGTAAGAGAAAAGTATGCAGAGGGTGTCCGAGAACGGCTGACGATGGCAAGCCAGCCGCAATCGGACATTGAAGAATGCTGGAGAGTATTGAAAGAGAGTATGGTAGATACAGCGAAAGAAGTATGTGGAAGTTCAAAGAAGCATAGAAAAACAAATGGTGATGCATGGTGGGATGCGGAAGTGGCAGCTTCCGTAGAGCAAAAGAAGAAAGCGTGGCTGGACTATGTCTCTTCTTTGAATCTGAATGACAGTATGACTGAACAGAAGAAAGAAATATATCGGCAATGTAAGAATGACACCAAGGCCTTAGTGAAAGAGAAACGTGATAGAGCAAGTATGAGTGCAGAAGATAGGCTGACTAAAAACTTCGAGGGTAACACCAAACTCTTTTGGAGGGAGGTGAAGAAGTCTCGGGGTGGTTGGTCAGCCTTCAGAATGAATAAAATAAGGTCTAAAGGTGGAGACATTCTTACACAAACACAAGACGTGTTAAGCCGATGGAGTGAATATTTTGGCGATATGTATGCGGATGCTACGGTTGGCGCCGGTGTTGGATGTGGTTTAGTAGATCAACATTCGACAACGGCGTCCTCCGATGGCATCAGTATGGATGAAGTTGAATGGGCGATAAGAAGTTTGAAAAATGGTAAGGCAGCGGGCATTGATATGGTGTCTGCCGAGATGATCAAGCTCGGTGGCTCTTGTGTCTGGGAGGCGTTCCTGTTGCTCCTCAATTTATGTTGGAGCTCGGGAATGGTTCCCAGGGACTGGAATAGCGCAGTCATCGTGCCTTTGTTTAAAAACAAGGGTTCACGTTATGACTGCGCAAATTACAGAGCCATAAGCTTGACCAGTTTGGCAGCAAAAGTGTATGGAAAAGTTATTGAAAGGAGAATGAGGATGGTGTCCGATGGTTTACTGTGTGAGACACAAGGAGGTTTCAGGAGTGGAAGGGGATGCATGGATCAAGTGTTCTCTCTGCGCAACATTGTGGAGAAGCATCTGGCTCTAGGTCAGAGGGTTTTCTGCAGTTTTGTGGATCTGGAGAGAGCATTTGACACGGTTGTACGAAAGGAACTTTGGGACATTTTACCGGAGTATGGTATTAACGGTAAACTGCTACAGGCTGTGCAGTCCAGTTACATGGGCTGTAGAGCCTGTGTGCGGCTGGATGATGGAATGTCGCCTTGGTTTGACGTCAATATCGGCGTTAAGCAGGGGTGCGTTCTGTCAGCCAGGCTGTTTATCATATATCTGGATAAATGTCTCCAAAGGTTGAACGATATGAATGTGGGAGTCCAGATGGGCGACTCAGTGGTCACTGCTCTGCTTTATGCAGATGATGCAGTCCTGCTGGCACAGTCAGCGACTGACCTGCAGACCCTAGTCGACACAATGACAGAAGATTGTAAGAAAAGGGGTCTACGCGTGAATGTGAGCAAAACCAAAATAATGGTCTTTGAAAGAGATAAAACCAGAACAGATGTAAGAGTAACAATAGGTAATGATGTACTAGAGCAAGTGGATGAATTTGTATATCTTGGATGTGGATTTAGCCGAGATGGAAGGTACACCACTGATATAGAGCGAAGAGTGAATGCGGGAAATAGAGTGAACGGAGCGTTGGGGCAACTTTTCGGCAGCCACCACCTCAGCCAGAAAGCACGTGTAGCAATACATAACGCAGTGCTTGTCCCAACATTACTGTATGGAAGCGAGAGTTGGGTATGCAGAAAAGAGTATGATAGTAAAATTAATGCGGTCGAAATGCGATCTCTGCGGAAAATCTGTGGAGTTAGGCTGACCGACCGCATTCGTAACGACGACGTAAGAGAGCGAGTGGGTATGAAAGAGAGTATTGGTGTAAAGATGCGAAAGGGAATGCTCCGATGGTTCGGACATGTGGAAAGAATGCCGAACGAACGCCTGGTTAAGAAGATATACAATGCGAAAGTGGAAGGATGTAGGTACCGAGGGAGACCGAGACTAACCTACCTAGACCAGATCGGTCATGTACTGAAGGAAGGTGGAGTCAAGAGTCTCCGAAACCGGCGAGCGTGTATGAAGAGAATTATGAATGTTGAGGAAGCGAGTGAAGTATGCAGAGATAGAGTTCTCTGGCACTCTGTTCTCTCTGCCTACCCTGCAAGGGATATGGCGTGATGATATATGTATATATATATATATATATATATATATATATATATATATATATATATATATATATATATATATATATATATATATATATATATATATAATATATATATGTAGATGGCCTAGCGTTAGAGTGTCGGGGATAGAATGTCAATAGATGATCTTCCCGGTACCCTGTAAAAGCGCGGAAGGGACTGCGTTGGTTTTAGTGCGTATTTCGGTTGAGCAGTCACCACCCCTCTGTTTTCGGCGGGGGGAATGTGCGTAAATGCATTTCCACAGCGTGAACAAAAAAGTGCAGGACAAAGATGATAATTTATCAAATTAGGGGCAATACAGGATGCATCTATTATAATTTCCAAAATAGAGAATGTCATTCTGAACTAAAATTTTGCCCTTTGGCGGAAAAATAAATTGTTAATAGTAAGGTCAAATTAGGACCATAAACTCTAACAACCAAGATGATAGTTATAAATTTAATAAATTTGCCAGATGGTGTCAAATGCCTGTCATAAATCACGTGTGTGAATGCGAGACGCGTATAGAGAGTGATTCTGCCGGCCACATGTTTTGGAAGAGTGGCTTGTGCTTCAGCTAGAGATCATCATCATCATCATCATCATTTCAACCTATCGCCGTCCACTGTTGGACATAGGTCTGCCTCATGTTACGCTACAGAGTGTGGTCCTGTGCCGCCTACATTCAACGACGCTCGGCAACTTTCACCAGGTCCATTTAGGAACCACGTTTCTGTGCCGTCAGCTAGAGATCATACTATATAAATATGTTAACAAATGATAAAAAATAGACAGATAAAAAAATAGACAGATAAAAAAATCCTAAGCTGCAACCATGGCAAGCCAAGAAGAAATGGTGGTCAGTACTGTCACTGATCCGTTTATGGAGGAAAGCGGCAAAACATCATCATTCGATGTCGAGTCGACTAACGGCGCTTTTACTTAGGAGCTGAATTTCCCTCAGCGATTCAAAAGCTCACCCTGAATCAAGGAGACACGGTCTCCTCGTCTGTGGAGATGCCTGGATGGTGGCGCTGTTTTCTCCTAAAGTTACATGCTGAGGCAGAGCCGTCACCGTGTAGGATGAAGTGACGATGTAACGAAGTAAACCATGAACATGATCATGGAACAAATCTAATTCATGGTTTACACATGCATAGAATCCTTTGCAGTGTTTAAAAATTTAAGTTGAAATCTCTCATACGTTTTATTGTTATTAAACCGCATAGGTTTAATAGTTATTGGTTTGATACTCGGAATGTCGAAAAATGTCCAGTGTTGCCTGTGGCAATCTAATTTTCGGTCGACAATTTACTTAATTTCAAATTTTTAATAACATTGGTTTGAAATTTACAAAAAAAAATCTAGAAAAGACCCTTGTTGGTGATCTATTAACAGTTTTTCAAGTTTTTTTTAACTTACCTATCTACTTGGAATAGTTTATAGTAATAATTTACTGTGTGTTTTTGTGTTCTGTTTTCCAAGTGGCGTCCGTGAAGTACTTGTGGTGACGGAGTGAGAATACAATACACCAAACCCTATCTTACCCGTGAGTGATCGTAGAAGACGACTAAGGGATATAAAACGCATATAACATTTACGCAAGAGAAGGAAAACTCAAAATAAAACCCTATACTGATACGTCTGACTAGCGTGGTATAGTAGGTCAATTTCCCTCTCATTAAGGAGGAGGTTCGAGCCCAACTGTAGGATATATATATGAACTGAGATGATAATGAAATTATCAAGATCAACAAAACCTAGAAACAAACAAATGCCTCAGATTCAAGTAGCTGGATAGATACAGCTCGCATATAACAAATATCTTTATCAATATATATGCACAATCAAAATATTATCAATTACATTTAGCTCTTATCACGCCTCAATTACAATTAATGGTTTAATAAATTGTTACCGGAGGATACGTATCACGGGAAATCACATTATACAAATACGTACGTGGCACGCTTCATAAATTACATTCGATACAGTAATTTATTTTATGTTCTTACACAACTTAATCGGAATAAATAAATATTTTGATGCACATATATGTATTAGTATGCGTGTGGTGACGGAGTAAGAATATAATTCACCACCTACCTTACCCGTGTATGATCGTAAGAGACTACTAAGAGATATAAAATGCATGTAACATATATGCAAGAGAAAGAAAACTTGAAACAGAACCCTATACGATCAACCAGCGTGATATAGTAAGTCATATTCCCTCCCATTACGAGTGGGGCTCGAGCCTAACAGTGGGACATATATGAGCTGAGATGATGATGAAATGTATTACTCTTTGTCTGTATATATATTTACAATGCACGCGTGTTTGTAATGCTTTTTCAGAGTGGTGATATTTTATTTTTGTATTTATGGGAAATGATATGATCTCAAATATCCGGGCAAAAGGTTTCTTCCTAAAATACCTCCTATAGATTGAGAGATAAGACCTCATTCGTTCGTATAATGATATTGTGGCGAATCTGGTTAGAATAAGACGTCAACCCTAATATAATAGATAAAGTCTAGTATAAAATTTGCATAGATGGTGTAGTGGTTAAGATAGCGATCTACCGTCCCTAGTAACGTGGGTTCAAATCTCACGCAGTACAAGAATTTATGCGATCCATTTATTATTTATTTACAAAGTGCACCGCAATATAAGGATTATTTTCTTAGTGGAGTATTTTTTTTGAAAAATAAAAAGAAATTACCATCATCATCTAACTGTTCATCAGTTCATCAAACCTTTTAAAATGAGTAACCACAACATCTATACAACACGTTCTCGCTGCATCGTACATCGTATCAAATAGAGAAATATAGTCACATAGGTAGTGCATCATCATCATTCTCCTACTCTTATCCCAATTACTTGGCGTCGATACAATATGTACTCTTCTTTCATAGTGCATATTGTAAAAGTTATTGGCAATGGTTTTATGACCGGCCGCCTGCCAGACGTCAACCCTCCTTGGGATTGTAATTGTTGACCAAACGGCATCAGATGGAGTTGGCCCAGGTCGTTATTAGTGTATACCAGATATAGGTAGTGCATACCAGATATAATATTGAAATGTATACATCTACTAACCATGACTAATATTCTGACAAGAGTGTATAACTGACTCCAAAGATGGCGTAGTGGTTTAGATAACTTCCGTGCCAGTGTCATGGGTTAGATTCCTACGCAGGACAAAACTTTGTGTGATCCACAAAATGCTGTTCGGAGTCTATGTGTAATTGGTCATCGTTAATTATATGTTTTTAAAGTCCCCCGCAATACAAAGAAAAGTGCAGGATGGTGTCTTGAAAAAAATGAAAACTGAGAAAAAGAAAAATGTACTGGCCTTTGTGTATAAGAATTAAGTGTATACTAATATTGTCAGCAATGTCCTTTACGATGAAAGTAAGTGTAGTCTGCAAAACCAAAGACTTCAAGCCTTATTTATACTTGAATAGATTAAGTTGTAGATACTTTTAAAGTTTTCGAAATTATCCAGTTAATTAAATGAAGCAATTTGCCCTGTACTAATAAACTGAATCTTGATACCCAAGAGAAGCCGGGTATTATAAATTATCACTAAGGATGTAACTTTATAATAACACTGTAAAAATAGAAAAACTCGAAACAAATCTTTATGATAATCCGTTTGGCACGTATTGAATTGCATAAGGGTAGTGGGTAAACAAACCCTGCGCGGACTATAAATAGTCCATTCTGCGTTTACAATTGTTATTAAATAGACATAACATTGTGAAATAATTCCAATTTTTACACATTTAGAACTATATTACAAGTTTTTCGTAGTGTGCCTACGAAAAACTTGTAATAAAATATAATTATTAAATAAAATTCTTTTTTTCAGTTCGTCTTTAGAGAAAAATCTCTTGCTAAGAGTCAGCGTATTATTTCTAAGCACGAATTGAATCTACAATCCACCAACTAGGTACGCTGTGTAGGATAATATTCTATTTTGCTATCGTGAAGACCCATGCGTAATAGTATGATGTTTATTGCTAGTTATCCATCTATTGAAATAAAAAAAAAGAAAACAAATTTTGATATATTTATTTATTCATTTATCTTTAAGAAAAAACATTTACTAATCAACCAAGCTTATAGCATAATTATAGTAAGTTGATTATAATTACTATAAAATCATTTATCCAATTTCAAGGATATAACTTAATATCCTGTTACGTAAAAAAAATAAATGAGAGTTAGTTATTTATTTTCATCATCTCAGCTCATATATGTCTTACTGTTGGACTCGAGCCTCCTTCGTAATGGGAGGGAAGTTCACCTACTATACCACGCTGGTTAGACGTGTTGGTATAGGATTTAGTTTCGAGTTTTTCTTCTTTTACATAGATGCTATATGCGTTTTATATCCCTTAGCCGTCTCTTACGATCATCCACAGGTAAGATATGGGGTGGTTAATTATATTCTTACTCCGTCACCACACGGATATTTTACTACACAAAAAAAATGTTTAGTACTAAAGTAAACTACATATGTGAATATTACGTGAGATATTTAAAAACTAGTACCTTCATATACAAAGTTTGGATAAACTAAATGTTATTAGAATTAAATAAAATTAACTACCTATTTACGTACTTGGACAACAAGTACGGTACAAGTGTGAAATGTTTGAAGTTATATAATACTAATCGGTAATTGCCTTCATATAAAATGGTGGGGTTGTTGGGGGTGTTAATAGAGTTTATGTTGAGAGCGGCTGTAAGCTTCAGAACATATTGTTATTCAGTCCCATTACATGTTCTCCGTGGCCCGTGAATCAGATGAGATGGGTATTTCAGTAGCTTTTATAGAGTTCTCAAGCGAAGATCGCACAGCTTAATGGAATTTGATCGGTTTGATATTGACACGAGGCACTGTGAGATATTTTCTCACGTCATTGCGTACTCAACGCGTTAAGTTCAGTTGTTGGAAGATTTATTTTAAATGAGTATTTATTTTAACTTTAGATGATCAGTGGAATATTCCGGTTACTCAAGACTACATTTAAATGTGAAATTTTGAATTAATTGTAAGCATTAAGAAATATAGGCGGAATAAATAATGTACAAAATTATTGTTTCACGTCTTCTTAATTATAAAGCCATATTTTAATAACGAACGTAAATTACATCGGTAATTATAATTGTATAATAAATATTAAGAACCTTACTTAAACAGTAATTTGAAAAGAGACAAGCATATTTATTTATGAAACAATATTGAATATTTTTTTTAAAACCACACCTCAATATATGAAAGTATAAATCCTTCTGTTTCGGGTGATTTTATTTGCAATTATTCTATTTCATCTTTTCAGGCCTTATGCGTTTCCTCCAGAAAATAAAATTCACTACGGGGAAGAGATTTCCCATAGGCGTGGGTTTGAGTCCAACATGTGACATTTTTTTTACTCATAAACCATTTTTACAATTAACCTAGCATTTTAAATACTAAATTTAAATAATTTGGATATATGCTATACAAAATATTAGCACAACGTCAGTATATACTAAGATATATATTTATTTGTAAGTTTGATGTTATTGTACTGAATTTCATTGTGTACGTAATATTGCAAATTAGATACATAGTTAAAATGAGAGAATATTTCCATACGAATGTATTATGATATTACATATAATGGGACGTGGGTTGATGTAATTTTTAACGAAGTAACATACATATTTCGTTATCAATAATGGCAACAACTTTGCTTAAAATTGAACAGCAACTTCTTAATGAGGCCAAGAAAATTCGTGCGCGCCGAGTGGTAGAACTTAAGGGGCGTGTAAACTTTCATTCGTCGTCATTAAAAGTTTTGAGTTTGAAGATTTGTGCCAACAGTAATTAGCTAGACACTTATGAAACAATTTTTACATCTTCATATCTTAAATATTGGTCAACTGCTAATGAGTTAATACTGTCACTAAAATTACCCAAATTAAGTATTATATTCTTTTAAAGCAAAAACCTCCGCACTAAGGACATATTATTGTATTGCGGGCTAGTTAACAAACGTAATTAACGGCCAAAAATTATACGCAGACTCGGAACAAGAATTTGTGACCTAATACGGGTAGGTCGGTATCTTCTATCTATCTCAAGCTTTCTGTGTCGTGCTGAAGTATGAATATCATTTACCATCATTTACTTTCATCACAGTAAGGACAACACAAAATAAATGCTTATACCATTTTGTCTGACATGAATATGGTATAAAAATGGAATGGAAGATAATGGAATGTAAGTATAAGAGTAACAATAGGTAATGATGTACTAGAGCAAGTGGATGAATTTGTATATCTTGGATGTGGATTTAGCCGAGATGGAAGGTACACCACTGATGTAGAGCGAAGAGTGAATGCGGGAAATAGAGTGAACGGAGCGTTGGGGCAACTTCTCGGCAGCCACCACCTCAGCCAGAAGGCACGTGTAGCAATACATAATGCAGTGCTTGTCCCAACATTACTGTATGGAAGCGAGAGTTGGGTATGCAGAAAAGAGTATGATAGTAAAATTAATGCGGTCGAAATGCGATCTCTGCGGAAAATCTGTGGAGTTAGGCTGACCAACCGCATTCGTAACGACGACGTAAGAGAGCGAGTAGGTATGAAAGAGAGTATTGGTGTAACGATGCGAAAGGGAATGCTCCGATGGTTCGGACATGTGGAAAGAATGCCGAACGAACGCCTGGTTAAGAAGATATACAATGCGAAAGTGGAAGGATGTAGGTACCGAGGGAGGCCGAGACTAACCTACCTAGACCAGATCGGTCATGTACTGAAGGAAGGTGGAGTCAAGAGTCTCCGAAACCGGCAAGCGTGTATGAAGAGAATT
Source organism: Lymantria monacha (assembly GCA_905163515.2). Lineage (NCBI taxonomy): Eukaryota > Metazoa > Arthropoda > Insecta > Lepidoptera > Erebidae > Lymantria > Lymantria monacha. The sequence continues at coordinate 15,533,668 of LR991094.1, read as the reverse complement.
ATGAATGTTGAGGAAGCGAGTGAAGTATGCAGAGATAGAGTTCTCTGGCACTCTGTTCTCTCTGCCTACCATGCAAGGGATATGGCGTGATGATATGTATGTATGTAAGATGAGGCTAGTGCCAGGCCATGCTCAACAACATATATGACCTGAATAAGAGCTGCACAGATGGCCAAGTAGTTTAAGTAGATACATGCATATAAAGATCTCAATCCACACATAGGACAGTATTTTGTGCAATACAAAAATTAACGTTCGGAATCTGTTCCTTATTTGGGTTCAATAATTATATAAAAAAAATATTCTTGATAATATTGTGATCGGTGTTTATGGAATATTTTATTTTTACGTCCTTTCATTTAATAGTCTATTAATATTGTTTATTAAATTTTATTTTATCATTCTTCTACTGCGTAGTCAGATAATTGGATAAGGAAAATAAAACTCATTATTGAAGAAAGAAATATTACCAAATTTCTAAAGTGAGTTTCATTGATGGCTATTCGAATGGATTCGTTATATTTAAATGTATAACAATATAGGCTTTTCTTTGTTCTGAAAAATAATAGTCTGTGTATTTTGTAGACTAAATGAATAAAAACATCCAAAGATATAATTAAAAAACTCATCTACATACATACATACATATCATCACGCCATATCCCTTGCAGGGTAGGCAGAGAGAACAGAGTGCCAGAGAACTCTATCTCTGCATACTTCACTCGCTTCCTCAACATTCATAATTCTCTTCATACACGCTCGCCGGTTTCGGAGACTCTTGACTCCACCTTCCTTCAGTACATGACCGATCTGGTCTAGGTAGGTTAGTCTCGGTCTCCCTCGGTACCTACATCCTTCCACTTTCGCATTGTATATCTTCTTAACCAGGCGTTCGTTCGGCATTCTTTCCACATGTCCGAACCATCGGAGCATTCCCTTTCGCATCTTTACACCAATACTCTCTTTCATACCTACTCGCTCTCTTACGTCGTCGTTACGAATGCGGTCGGTCAGCCTAACTCCACAGATTTTCCGCAGAGATCGCATTTCGACCGCATTAATTTTACTATCATACTCTTTTCTGCATACCCAACTCTCGCTTCCATACAGTAATGTTGGGACAAGCACTGCGTTATGTATTGCTACACGTGCCTTCTGGCTGAGGTGGTGGCTGCCGAGAAGTTGCCCCAACGCTCCGTTCACTCTATTTCCCGCATTCACTCTTCGCTCTATATCAGTGGTGTACCTTCCATCTCGGCTAAATCCACATCCAAGATATACAAATTCATCCACTTGCTCTAGTACATCATTACCTATTGTTACTCTTACATCTGTTCTGGTTTTATCTCTTTCAAAGACCATTATTTTGGTTTTGCTCACATTCACGCGTAGACCCCTTTCAAAAAACTCATCTAGTTTTAATAAACTTTTTAATAAAATATAACTTGAGAATTTACTATTGTATGTTGTGTGGTGACATACAATATGGTATCACTTTATTTTCCCTGGAGTTGAAAAAGTTCTATTGTCTATAAATTTAATTAAAATTTCAAAGAATGCTCTTGTTTTTGTGACACGTTATGGCTTAGACCCATACCGCTTATTACATATAGAGCGATGCAAGGGCGGTGCACGGTCCCAAAACTTATCGTAGCGCCATCAACATGGAGTGACCATTGGTTCCGATTTCTATTTCCCTTTCGGGTACCCTCTTCATCGATGCCCCGGTTATAAACGTGGTGGGCACAGGCCCAGGCAGACAGCTGCAGATGGTGAACTAATGCCGGTCTATCCAACCGCATCCAAAGGCAGTCAAAGTGGAAGGTTTCGATCTCAGGTTGGATAAGATTTTCGATCCATGAGGTGAATTCAGGCCATCATCTAATTCTTATATTCCTTCTAGTATACTTATTTTCTTGTGTAGTGACGAGATAATGGTCTCGTTACCGATAACCTTTGGTTTACACTGATAATATAATAATATATGACATCTGGTGAATATATCATTCTGGTGAAACTATTCAGATAATAAATCAATCCCAAAAAGTTGGTAATTATATAGGCTTATAATTATATTTTAATAAATAAATAGATATATCGCATAATTTATGGAGTTAGTAATTTTTTTTATTGCCACTTACCATCAGATATGCTGCTTGCAAGCAGCATGGTAAGTATTACTGCCACTCATGGACCTTTGCAATAGCAACGGTACCGTTGTCTACCAACCCAAACCCACTCAGAAAGTTGGCCTTCCGGCTCTCTTGTACACCGAACCAAGCGCAATAGCACATTATCACATCTCAGACGTCGATTTTTTTGGGAGAGCGTGGTAGTACCCCGAACCAACTGGTCCACGGTTGCAGACAAAAAAAACTATCAACAGTGTAGCTCTACCACTATTATTGTGGAGTGCCGTGGGTTCAACCGCCACGTGGGACAATTTAATGTGATTAGACAAAAATGATTATTCTGTGATTGGGTGTAATTTATTCGTTAATATGTACATTTGTGAAGTCCACCGTGATATCAGGATGTATTCTTTATTACGAGGTTTTAAATTGAAATAATAATAAAAAATACTGCTAATAATAGTAGTTCTATTGCTAGGAAGGTGAAAGAATATGTAGGTAAGTCAAAGGAGGTTGCGCGGTTGAAGTCACGATTGGCTCATAACTCGAGCACGTGCTGAGGATGCACTTCCTCGACACCGCAAAAACTTTAATTGCACCATGCGGTACAACGAAAATATTACCAAGTAGTTTAAAGCCGTGGGTATATTTTTAACAGTACGAATAGTAAAAGAAATATGTGTATTAAAATGAACGACCGCTACACAATCGAAATATTGTATGTATGTTGGTCAGATTCCAAATACTTGTCTTTCTAACCACCCTAAATTGATGGTCGATACGCCTTGCAGTATATTTAGTTTATAAATATCTTTCATTGCGCATAATCGCTAAATATTTATTTATTGCTTATGGTGGCAAACAAGCAATCAGCACACCTGATGGTAAGTGCCACTGCTGCCCAAGAACCTTTGCGATTCCAAGGGTATAGCTAGGCCGTTGCCTACCATTACAAACCGCAAACCCACCCAATTGGGCTTACAGCTCTCTCGCTCACCGAACGAAGTGCAATAGCACCCTGCCATTGCTTAGACGTCGGTCTTCTGCGAGAGTGTGGTACTACGCCGGACGGACCGGCCCGCGGCTGTATACATAGAACTGACAACAGCGTGGTCCTACCACTATTAAAGCGCTATTAAATATTTGATTTTTGTTTTTATCACGTAAAGTAATTATTTTCCTCATATCATCAATATCATCATCATTCTGCTCTCTACGAATTACTTGGGTCCAACGCGATATAGTATTTTGCTACAATCGTACATATTGCAAACGTTATAGCAATTACTTTACGATAATATGTTACGATATATGTACATACATGTTATAGTACATGGGGGAAATGAATGCACAGATAAGGGAGATTAGGAAAAGTAAAGAGTACTAGTAGGAAAGATTCGCTATCGAACTACCAGATAAGCATTATCTGCTTAAATATTGTCATTACCATTTCCGCAGATTAAAAAAGCTTTGCAGTATAACATCTACAGAAATAGAATAATGTATCAGCATCAATAATCTGAGCATAAATGGCGGAATGGTTTACGTAACGACTTTCTATCTTGGTATAGAATTTGATTCTCAGAAAATATAAATCTTTTTTTTTTTTTTTTTTTTTTGGGGTGGGTTATGGTCGGCGCTCTTCTCGCACCACTCCGTCCGGAGCGACAGAGGGGCGTACGCACGCATACCCGTAACCCACCCACGAACCTCGCCTACGTCGTTGGACCGGCCACTGGAGCAGCGTGAACTTGTCGTCAGTGGCCGAAATATAAATCGTTGCGAGATTCTCAATTGATTGTTGATTGTAATTTCAACAACAGGGACTAGTATCTGCGATGTAAGGATTTAGTTTTTGGCGTGCAATATACACTTTAATTTAATTAAAATAAATAGAATTATATTTTTTAAAAAATTAATGTAATAAATGTATTATAATAAATTTACATGATTTTCAGGTAATTTATTTCATCTATATTAAAGTACTATATTTTATGTTTTTATTTGAAGATGTTTTCCAGGCGTTATGTTCAGTAATCCTACATCAATAATATTTGATAGTAGTTTTGAATTACTTTTAATTTTCTGATATTAAAAAAAAGTGTGTGTGTCAGCGCCGACGCACGACTGGAGTTTACTCCTTAAGTACGATTATCAAAACAGGCGCAAAAAAAGCTCATTTGACTAAAAATAATATATATATTCTTATTTACGTTTATTAAAACTGTTCAGTGAAGTGTTATCTCACGTCAGAAAGTGAAAGGTGCGCAGAATAGGTTGCACACCAAAAACGTAACGAGTTCAATCGATCACTAGATTTTACTCCTCAAAAGTTCTCATACCGGGCACCTTATATGAAAATCGATTCTTAAGGAGTAAACTCCAAAAATAACTACCTATATTATTAAATTTATAATTGTTTTCAAATTCAATAGTTGCTATTAAAAAATTAAAGATTAAAATTTACATAAACGTGTTGGATTTAAAAAAAAGTATAATTATGGTATGAAAATTGTATCAATACATTATATTCTTCGTGTTTAAACTTATCACAAATGACCGTAGGAATTAAGTAGCGTGATATAATACTAAAGTAACATAAGAAAACAATTTACTGGCGAGGGTGTTTAAACGTGTGAGTGCAACTGGGGGTAAGGAAGGTGCAAAAAGAGTCTGTGAATGCGACAGCTGACCCTACTACCAACAGGGATGGATTTGGAGTGTAATTCTAAAAAAAATGTGGCATACACATACTTTAAGTGAACTTCAGAGAAGTAGCATACGAGAGAAGGAGATGAATACAGAGTATCAGGAGTATGAGGACACTAGTAAAGTTTATAGTTTTTTTATAAACTTTTTACCAAACACATTTTCATGTAAGCTATTACTCATAACAGCTATCTCCCGCACGCTATCTTGGTTTCCAGATAAATAATCACCGACATATCATATACTAAACCTTCTCCGAAACACATTGCATCTTATGGTATAAGTATTATTCAGATCGGTTCAGTAGTTTTCGTAGTATAAGGGAATAAACAAATTGGCTCTCCATTTATTAGTATAGATGATATATTCAAGATGAGTGTATTATAGGTATATTATTTATACTTCATGTTTTACCTTTGAACAAATGATACGAGACCGTGGATTAGTCGACTCCGATGCATTGACGCTTATCTTCAAAATATAAATAGGTTTTTAAGTGAACTTAAGAAGATGCATAAAAAAAATTTAGAGATTTTTATTGGCGGTGGTTTTTAAATTTTAAATTTAATTTTAATATAGAATCTATAGCTTCAATTACTATTTTTTATCTCATCGTCATCATCATTTCAGCTCATATATGTCCCACTGCTGGGCTCGAGCCTAGTCCATAATGGAAAGGAAATGACATACTATACCTCACTGGTCAGACGTGTTGGTATAGAGTTTTGTTTCGAATTTTCTTTCTTTTGCATAGATGTTATATACATACACATACATACATACATATCATCACGCCATATCCCTTGCAGGGTAGGCAGAGAGAACAGAGTGCCAGAGAACTCTATCTCTGCATACTTCACTCGCTTCCTCAACATTCATAATTCTCTTCATACACGCTCGCCGGTTTCGGAGACTCTTGATTCCACCTTCCTTCAGTACATGACCGATCTGGTCTAGGTAGGTTAGTCTCGGTCTCCCTCGGTACCTACATCCTTCCACTTTCGCATTGTATATCTTCTTAACCAGGCGTTCGTTCGGCATTCTTTCCACATGTCCGAACCATCGGAGCATTCCCTTTCGCATCTTTACACCAATACTCTCTTTCATACCTACTCGCTTTCTTACGTCGTCGTTACGAATGCGGTCGGTCAGCCTAACTCCACAGATTTTCCGCAGAGATCGCATTTCGACCGCATTAATTTTACTATCATACTCTTTTCTGCATACCCAACTCTCGCTTCCATACAGTAATGTTGGGACAAGCACTGCGTTATGTATTGCTACACGTGCCTTCTGGCTGAGGTGGTGGCTGCCGAGAAGTTGCCCCAACGCTCCGTTCACTCTATTTCCCGCATTCACTCTTCGCTCTATATCAGTGGTGTACCTTCCATCTCGGCTAAATCCACATCCAAGATATACAAATTCATCCACTTGCTCTAGTACATCATTACCTATTGTTACTCTTACATCTGTTCTGGTTTTATCTCTTTCAAAGACCATTATTTTGGTTTTGCTCACATTCACGCGTAGACCCCTTTTCTTACAATCTTCTGTCATTGTGTCGACTAGGGTCTGCAGGTCAGTCGCTGACTGTGCCAGCAGGACTGCATCATCTGCATAAAGCAGAGCAGTGACCACTAAGTCGCCCATCTGGACTCCCACATTCATATCGTTCAACCTTTGGAGACATTTATCCAGAAATATGATAAACAGCCTGGCTGACAGAACGCACCCCTGCTTAACGCCGATATTGACGTCAAACCAAGGCGACATTCCATCATCCAGCCGCACACAGGCTCTACAGCCCGTGTAACTGGACTGCACAGCCTGTAGCAGTTTACCGTTAATACCATACTCCGGTAAAATGTTCCAAAGTTCCTTTCGTACAACCGTGTCAAATGCTCTCTCCAGATCCACAAAACTGCAGAAAACCCTCTGACCTAGAGCCAGATGCTTCTCCACAATGTTGCGCAGAGAGAACACTTGATCCATGCATCCCCTTCCACTCCTGAAACCTCCTTGTGTCTCACACAGTAAACCATCGGACACCATCCTCATTCTGCTTTCAATAATTTTTCCATACACTTTTGCTGCCAAACTGGTCAAGCTTATGGCTCTGTAATTTGCGCAGTCATAACGTGAATCCTTGTTTTTAAACAAAGGCACGATGACTGCGCTATTCCAGTCCCTGGGAACCATTCCCGAGGTCCAACATAAATTGAGGAGCAACAGGAACGCCTCCCAGACACAAGAGCCACCAAGCTTGATCATCTCGGCAGACACCATATCAATGCCCGCTGCCTTACCATTTTTCAAACTTCTTATCGCCCATTCAACTTCATCCATACTGATGCCATCGGAGGACGTCGTTGTCGAATGTTGATCTACTAAACCACATCCAACACCGGTGCCAACCGTAGCATCCGCATACATATCGCCAAAATATTCACTCCATCGGCTTAACACGTCTTGTGTTTGTGTAAGAATGTCTCCACCTTTAGACCTTATTTTATTCATTCTGAAGGCTGACCAACCACCCCGAGACTTCTTCACCTCCCTCCAAAAGAGTTTGGTGTTACCCTCGAAGTTTTTAGTCAGCCTATCTTCTGCACTCATACTTGCTCTATCACGTTTCTCTTTCACTAAGGCCTTGGTGTCATTCTTACATTGCCGATATATTTCTTTCTTCTATTCAGTCATACTGTCATTCAGATTCAAAGAAGAGACATAGTCCAGCCACGCTTTCTTCTTTTGCTCTACGGAAGCTGCCACTTCCGCATCCCACCATGCATCACCATTTGTTTTTCTATGCTTCTTTGAACTTCCACATACTTCTTTCGCTGTATCTACCATACTCTCTTTCAATACTCTCCAGCATTCTTCAATGTCCGATTGCGGCTGGCTGGCCATCGTCAGCCGTTCTCGGACACCCTCTGCATACTTTTCTCTTACACACTCTTCTTGCAACCTTTCAACCGTTATTCTTTCAAGCCCTCCGAAGTGGACACGCTCTCGCCAGTGCCTCCACTTTCTGAACAGACCACTAAATCTCGCAATAACGAGATAGTGGTCCGTGTCGACTGTGGGGCCCCTGTAGGCTCTTGCGTCCAATGCTTTGCTTCGGAGGCGACTGTCTACCAAAATTAAATCTATTATGCTTTTCTGTTCATTCCTTCTCCATGTATACATATGGATGTCCTTATGTTGGAAAAATGTGTTTGACACAATAAGGTTTCTCTCCATGCATACATCCGCTCTGAGCCTACCTGCGTCGTTCACTCTCTTATCACCAAATGGACCAAGTACGTCCTCATAGTCGGGACGCTTGGTCCCCACCCATCCGTTCAAATCTCCGCATACAATCACGCGTTCACTGGTTTCTGCCATATCCAGAACTTCCCTAACATTGTCCCAAAACTTCTCTAGGTCTGATGCCACCGAGGATCCTACGGGAGCATATGCTACAACCATGAATACCTTGGTGACACCTAGTTTTATACAGACCCAGAGAAGTCTGGGATCATACATTCCGTAATCCTTCACACCTGAGGCCAAGCGAGAGGACAACAGCACTCCTACCCCCATGCTGGCTCGATCGCTCTGTGGTACACCAGACCACAGAGCCATCCCGCCACCACGAAGATCGCAGGCGTCGCTGCCCCTTCGCTTGGTCTCTGTTACACAGAGCACGTCTAGATCTAGATGTTATATGCGTTTTATATCTCTTAGTCAGCTCGTACGATCACCCACGGGTAAGATGTGGGGTAGTGAATTGTATTCTTACTCCGTCATCACACGGAAAGTTCTGATCCGGTAGTTAGAAATAGATTCTTTTAATGAACTTGATAGTCCGAGAGAACAAAAAATATAATTTTTAGAGATTTTTATTGTGAGGGATTTTAAATTTTAAATTTAATATTAATATTTTTAAAACAGAACTAGTAGTTTTAGGTATAGATAAGCGAACCTACTCATTACAACTAAACTATTGAATCCAAACACGATCTATCTGCTGTTAGTTTTCAAAGAGCCTGCAGACTATCTTGGTTGCAGGTCAACATGACTATATTATATCATCATAAACATGCAAGGAACCTACTCAAGGAAACTAACCTAGAAAACCCAAACACGATCTATCTGCTGTAAGTTCTTAAATAGTTGGGTTATTTGCAAATCATCCTGGTTGCAGAACGAGATCAAAGTTTTCGTATAATTATAATTTTAACGATTAAACTGGCACATTTATAAAATCCGATTACGAAATGAAAAATGATGTCGCAAGCGGGATTCGAACCCGCGCCTATTGGGATTCCGGCCCAATCGTGCTGCCACTACACCACCGCGACTAATTGTAGGACATGCAAATTTCATTTCGTATTATATTTACGTCTTAAGGTGACGGTATGCTATCTACCCGACAATGTTTACACATTGTTATAGGCTTAATACTTCAAACTTTACAGTTAGAATTGTACTAAACGATGACACAACCTTGTTATTTAAATTACTGAAATTTAGCATTTAATATGCTTAATTATTTATAAAATCCGATTACGAAATGAAAAATGATGTCGCAAGCGGGATTCGAACCCGCGCCTATTGGGACTCCGGCCCAATCGTGCTGCCACTACACCACCGCGACTAATTGTAGGACATGCAAATTTCATTTCGTATTATATTTACGTCTTAAGGTGACGGTATGCTATCTACCCGACAATGTTTACACATTGTTATAGGCTTAATACTTCAAACTTTACAGTTAGAATTGTATTAAACGATGACACAACCTTGTTATTTAAATTACTGAAATTTAGCATTTAATATGCTTAATTATTTATAAAATCCGATTACGAAATGAAAAATGATGTCGCAAGCGGGATTCGAACCCGCGCCTATTGGGATTCCGGCCCAATCGTGCTGCCAGTACACCACCGCGACTAATTGTAGGACATGCAAATTTCATTTCGTATTATATTTACGTCTTAAGGTGACGGTATGCTATCTACCCGACAATGTTTACACATTGTTATAGGCTTAATACTTCAAACTCTACAGTTAGAATTGTATTAAACGATGACACAACCTTGTTATTTAAATTACTGAAATTTAGCATTTAATATGCTTAATTATTTATAAAATCCGATTACGAAATGAAAAATGATGTAGTCGCGGTGGTGTAGTGGCAGCACGATTGGGCCGGAATCCCAATAGGCGCGGGTTCGAATCCCGCTTGCGACATCATTTTTCATTTCGTAATCGGATTTTATAAATAATTAAGCATATTAAATGCTAAATTTCAGTAATTTAAACTGGCACATGTTAAACGTTTTGTAGTATAATAAAAAAAAAATACGATTTCACGCTGAAAATGCTTTACATCATTTTGGAAAAGAAGCTGATGTTCTATAAACTGAAAGAATACTATAACTCCTATTATAATAATAGCTAAGAACCATTGCAAATCATCATCATCAAAATAATCCCATCGGCAATAATCTCTTCGTTCAAGAGCTACTATGACTCAGACAGACATAGAGACATTGACTATTTTCGATCTGGTAGTTGATTGACTGTTGCACATTTTATATTGATTGTTTTGTCGAAGAATGCATATAAAGGAAGAGCGATATTCACATTAAAATCTAGACTTAAAATCATAATAATATTCTCGGAATTTGAAATAATTTTTACGGATTCTAAAGATTTTGTTTTTTTTAATTTCTAATGCGGATAGGGACACGGGCGGACTGTTCTCTCGTGATTATAAACGCTGTAAATATTCGAAATATCGGGCAATTATAAATTAAATTCAAACCCGATAGAATCCGTCAAAATAGTTTTAATTCAAATGTGTAATAATCGCGTAAACATCAAAATTTTTGTGGGTATAACACATTTTACTGTTACACAAGAAAAAGATATAATATAACACAATAACAATCGTAGCCTGGCATAGTAGGACAATTTTCTTCTTAAAAAGTCCATATCGTTATAGTCAGTTTTGGCTGAACAAAATTAAAAAAAAAATACAGATATTCAGATAGTAATTTGGGTGCGATGATTTCGGTCTTATGAACAAATTTCGTACAGCAAATTTTATTTAGCAATAATATAAATAATAGCAAACAAACTTAATAGGTTTTATAAAAGGCAAAAATAAAATGGGTATAAAATCGCCAAATAGAACTTTTAAAATTTATCTGAGATATCGTACATTATCCACATTCCATACCTGCCTCAACGACGAGGATTAATGACTGAAGCAATTACAGAAGTAAACAGGTGCAGCGAGACTTCTGCCCTTTGGAAGCATTGCGAACAAAATATTTTGGAAACCACTTACTATTCGCTAAGTTGCAAGGTAAAAATAATACTAAGTTAATTTGTATATGAATATATATTTTTGTTATTTATTTATTTGCAAATATGATGAATAAGAAAATTATAGTTGCTTAAAATATAGTAAGCTATACAAATGTTAAAGTGATTTATATGCTATGCCAAAACTAAAAAAAAAAAATTGCTCATGGTGGCAAACGAGCAGATGGTAAGTGTCACTGCCGCCCATGGATCTTTGCCAATAGTATAGCTAGACCAATACAAACCCCGAACCCACCCCAGTTGGGCTTCCGGCTCTCTCGCACACCGAACGAAGCGCAATAGCACATTGCCATTACTCAGACGTCGATCTTCTGCGAGAGTGTGGTATTACCCCGGACGGACCGACCCGTGGCTGTAGACAGACAACTGTCCACAGCGTGGTCCTACCACTAGTAAAGTAAAATAAATATGAAATTACAAGCTAACCTTATGTGTAGATAATGGTAATTTGTAGATAACAACTGCATATCAAGAGAAACTAACAGGTTAAAGTTATTTGAAAGTCCTATCCATTATATTATGAGCCGTATATATAAGGATTTGTTGGTGTCTAAATTATATCACTGTTTTAAAGAATTTATATATATATATATATATATATATATATATATATATATAAAATATTTCACAGAATTTAATTTAATAAAAAATATGATGTTAAAAAGTATTCAAATCGTTGGTAAATAACAATTTAAAGTTGGCAAATAAGTTATCATTTATATGTTAAATACGAGTATTACTTTAGGATACTAAAGTACCTATATTTTGAACAAATTATATTCACAATAAAGAAGTTAAGTAAGATCTAATATCGAAGTAAGAAAACATTAAATATTATAATAATAATTAAGTTTATAGGATATCTGCAAATAAAAAAGGAGGTATGAAGTCGATATTGACTTCAGGGATTGCTCTTGGGGCTAACCCGAACTCTGCTCGGTAAAGTGGCATATTTTATAAAAATTACCAAGGGGTGTTTGTGAAAATATGCTCGATTGCTGCCCTGTTAATACTGCCAATGTACTAAATCCATTACATGCCAGTAATATCTTAAGTAATAATGTTAGTGTTCATTTATAATATCTGTCATTATGCGTAAAAAGGGTATGTAAACTACAAAATATGTAATTTCAGATCATCATCATCATCATTCTCCGACTCTTATCTCAATTACTTGAGGTCGGTCGATACAGTATGTACTCTCATTTCATAGTACATATTGTAAAAGTTATTGGCAATAGTCTTATGACCGGCCGCCTGCCAGGCGTTAACCATCCTTTTTTTTTTTTTTGGTGGACTATGGATGCGTCTCGCCCCGCCGAATCGGTCCGGGGTGACGGAAAGGCAGCACGTGACCCCATAGACCCACCGTAAAACTCCTCTCTCTTCGCCGTGCGAGCGGACCACCGGTACCCGATTTTTGACTTCGGTGGCCAGGCGTTAACCATCCTTGGGAATGTAATTGTTGACCAATCGGCATTTGATGAAATTGGCCCAGGTCGTTATAAGGCTCTTAGTCGTCTTTTACGATATCCATGAGCAAAGTAGGGATTGGTCGTATTCTTAGCCGCTACCACACAGTCAATTTGTGTACACAGTCAACATGTAATTTTAGATGTTATTATTTAATGAAATATTTTTTATTTCATAATTAGAATATGATAACAGTTTTTATTATGCAAGGAAGTATTTTATGAGTGTACTCCGCTAGGTAGCTGAGGAGGTGCTGGCCACAGATGTCAAAGAAGCGGTATCCGTGGCCGGCCCAATGGCGATGGGGAGGGAATACGATGGGTTATGTGGCCACGCACCGCCCGTCCGTCGCCCCGGACGGAATGGACGGCGTGTGTCCAGACCATAGTCTGCTAAAAACAGGCAGCTGAGGAGATTATCGCGCACACCTCCAACAAACCGTTGTTACCTGCTAACCCCTGCCTTATCTCTTACATATACCTATTGCTATCGGTGCGGGTTATACTCACTATTTGTTTTTATCCACCTAGATAGGACTCCTATGGGTTCCTCAAGGTCAGGTTCACTTTCAATGGCACCGTAGGTAGTTCAGCGAGTTTCGGCGCTCAGTACACCTTCTGCTTAACAGTAGGCTGATGGTCTCCTTTCGTACGTACTCTACCGTCTTTTTGCGTACATCATTTCCTCGTAGAAGGACATTCTTATTCTAGGAAATACTGTACGTAATGCGATGAGAGAGCATGCATGTGCTAGCCTTCTATCTGCTCTCACACTACCCAAACTTCAAAGTAAAAAACTTCAAAGACATGATAACCTAATTGGAGAATGGAATAGACTGAAATACACACAGGGAATAAGACTGTTGAGATTTATGTAGATATTTAAGGCAAGCCATTGAAATACCGTGGTTTGGGCATCTATACATATTTGATTTTGATTAGAAAACTATATTGATACAACAGCTATAAATAATATATTATTTGGTACAATCATCATCATCATCTCAGCTCATATATGTCTCACTGTTGGGCTCGAACCTCCTCCATAAGTTTTATATTCCTTAGTCGTCTCGTACGATTTACCCCGTGGGTGATCTTACCAGTGTAAGATAGGGGTGGTGAATTGTATTCTTACTCCGTCACAACACGGAAACCGTAAGTAGTTCAGTTCAGTTAGTTTGGTACCTTATTAAATTGCTTACTACAATGCTTGCATGCTCTAAAAGTTAGTAATAAATCTTGTACCCTTTAGAGGGTATATCACGTATTTTATAGTAAGAAAAAAAATAAGTCATAAAAATAATAGTGTTAATAAAATACACACTTGCGGAAATACGTATACTCATGTTTGATGCAATTACTTATTCTCAAAGCATCGACACCGAACCTAGTGCCGAAGGCGTTGAAGTTGAGGTAAAACATCGTTTAAGCAAGTAAAATATAAAAGAGCAAGTTCGAAATACCGTTGGGGTTTTAAAGTTGTTATGATGCTATACTATTTGCTGTTGTAATGCTATATTGTTTGGTCAAGGAAATAATCTTTTAAAGTAAATAAGTATTGCAGTTTATTTGCACAGAATTGTACCTATATTGCTCATATGTTTATAAGTTCAACTAATTTTGTACCAGCGATCCGCTCTAGCTTCGCTTTGGTATTCGCTTATTCTGTACCTGATTTTTTTTTAAATCTCTGATAACTTAATGACTTCTTATGTTTATACGAGTATTGCACATTTGAAATAAAACTACTTTTTACGTATTCTATTGTATTTATATGTGATTTTGAATTTCCTAACCTTTCGAGCACTTTACAGCGTTCATGGTCACGGGAGGATTAAGGTATCTAATACGCTAATTTATATCTACCCGCTACAATAGTTTTTATAATAGTTTTTTTAACACTACCCAGCACTAAGGAAATAATTCTTGTATTGCGGAGGATTTTACTAACATGCAATTAACGCAAACAAATTACACCCACACTCAGAACAACACTTTATGGACGGCACAAAGTATTGTCCTGCGTGGGAATCAAACCCACGGCACTGGCACATAGGGTCGCATCCACGGTATCCACCATTACGCCATTTGTGTAGTCAATACAATACTCAAAAATTAATTATATTAACAGAAAAGGAAAACTCGAAACAAAATTCTACACCAACACGTCTAACCAGCGTGGTATAGTTGGTAGATTTCGTTACCATTATGGAGGAGGCTCGAGCCCAACAGTGGGACGTATATGACCTGAGATGATGATGATGAATTATATTAAAACAAGTATTTAAAGATTATATTATTATTTGAAGATTTTATATAAATACATTTTCCGTGTGGTGACGGAGTAAGAATACAATTCATCACCCCCTATCTAACCCGTGGGTGATCGTAAGAGACGACTAAGGGATATAAAACGCATATAAAATCTATGCAAGAGGAGGAAAACTCGAAGCAAAACCCTATACCAACACGTCTGACCGGCGTGGTATAGTAGGTCAATTTCCCTCCTGTTATGGAGGAGGCTCGAGCCCAACAGTGGGACATATATGAGTTGAGATGATGATGATGATGATGATATAAATACATATTAGGTATTCAAATTTGCCGATGTTTAAAGTATTTGTAGTAATCTTAAAAGAAAATTATTTTATTTTTTCTTGTTTGACAATAGTAAGGTTCAAATTAATTTCAGTCATAAAATTCAAGGATTGTGATTGTTATAACTTAGAGTTCTGTTCCCCTAACCTTTGAGCGTGAGAATATAGTATTAAGAACTTCCTAACTAAATAATAAACAAATATAAGTTTTTGAAATTAAGTTGTCCATTCATCAAATACTTGTCATTCAAAGATGGTTATAGGAAGTTTATGCGTTGTTTTAGTAGTATTGGTTTGGTATTTATATTATTTATTAGATATTTTTTATTGCCTTTTGCTATGTATGAATAAATGACAAATAAAAAAAACTTATCACTGATTTGACAAAAACATTGGTAGCGTATGCTATTGTATACATAACCTACATATATTATAGTATAAATATTCTGATATTCCGAATAATACAAGTGTTGGCACGTTCAAAAAGGAATGAACACTAAACTGCATTATTGCCAGTAGTAAAAACGGGACATCGCTCGGAGTTAATTTTTCGTGTGGTAAGGCACGCGCCATAAGGATTTATATCTCAGTCGTGCGCGGCACACAAACACTCTTCAATAAAAACGTTCCACTGACCGCTTGTAATAGCTAAGTTTGCTTTAAGTGACACCAATCTGTCTTATGTATTGCAGCAATTTGATGTTAGCCGCCAGTCGTAAAAGGTTTGGGTCACACTGTCATATTTATTATTAACGCCTCTTTGTCTGTCGAATTAGGTCATTTTCATGGATGAACCAAATATCTGATAGATATGTTACCTGGCCGGGTTATAAGAAATATAAGTTACGTACGAAATTTATTAAAGATAATGATGAATTGCCCGTGTGGTGACGAGTAAGAATACAATTCACCACCCCCTGTCTTTCCCGTGGATGATCGTACGAGACGACTAAGGGATATAAAACGCATATAACATCTATGCAAGAGAAGGAAAACTCTAAACAAAACCCTATACCAACACGTCTGACCAGCGCGGTATACTAGGTTAATTTCCCTCCCATTGCGGAGGAGGCCCGAGCCCAACAGTGGGATATATATGGGCTGTGATTATGATGATGATGATGAATGATGAAACAACAATGATTTCCGATGTTTACGCGAGTATTTTAAATAAAACTTTGGACCATCCTCCCGTGACCATAAACGCTGTTTCTTTTTTTTTTTTTTTTAACGCTGTTAAGTGTTTGAAACGGTGTTATTAATATTAATCTTGTTATTTGTTTAATGCTATAAAAATACGTCTAACAATCATGGAGTCCGAATAGTAGACCAAATATTATACCGTGCAAATGAGATGACATATTTCTCTTTAAGAAATAAAAAAATGAGACTTAAGTTATATTATGTAAATTTCTTTCATACAACTCAAGTTTTAAGAACAGAAACAATAATTTCAGTAGTGAATTTAAATTTCATGTCTATAAACTTAACTTTTAATGCTTTCGAAACAATTTAAAAGAGTGATAACATCTGCTAAGGCAGAGTAGTGCGTCGGTAATGAAGTTAGACGGTTATGCCCTAAAGGAGAGGTTCCCTTTTACGGCCCAAGCGTTTACGGGCAGTAAACTTGACTTGAAGTTAACAACTGTTAAACGATTTTGAACTATATTAACCTCAACATAAACGGAATAGTATTTTATTGTGTTCGATTGAGGAATAAAAATTACATTGTCAGGAAGATATATATTGTATGGCCACTGATTACAAATATGTCATAGTACTTATCTTACGTTATCTTTGGGGCGACGTCGCTCAAGGAGAGGCTACCCCTCAGGGGGGTATTTCGTCGGGCCGGCCACTGACGACAAGCTCACGCTGCTCCGGTGGCCGGTCCTACGACGAAGGCGAGGTTCACGGGTGGGTTACGGGTGTGCGTGTTTACGCCCCTCTGTCGCCCCGGACGGAGTGGTGCGAGGAGTCATTCTGCTCTTATGTAGGTTCGGCAATATAGATATGTATGTACTATTCTTCCATCGTACTCGTACTTATTGCAGAAATACTGGCAATAGTTTTATGACCAGCCTCTTGTCTGACATCAACTCTCTTTGGTAATGTAATTGTTTACCAAACGGCATTAGATAGACTTGGCTTAAGCCGATGTAAAACTTTTTGTCGTCGTTTATGAAACCTATGCAATGTAAGAATTGGTAATATTCATTAGATAAAAGTCATAATTATTTAAAATTTAATTTATTAATACGGACGTGGATGTAGGTACCGGGGGAGACCCAGACTCACCTACCTAGACCAGATTGGTCACGTACTGAAGGAAGATGGAGTCAAGAGTCTCCGAAACCGGCGAGCGCGTATGAAGAGGATTATGAATTTTGAATAAGCGAGTGAAGTATGCAAGGATAGAGTTCTCTGGCACTCTGTTCTCTTTGCCTACCCTGCAAGGGATATGGCGTGATGATATGTATGTATGTATGGAATAGTATAAATTTTAATAGCTTTGGTTTTGTTTTTACTACCCGGCGTTTTGAATAATTTATAATACCCATCACGGTAGGCACGGCATTTGATTTTATTACTTAAAACTGTGGTAGTTTATAAAACATCTGCAATAACGCTGACTTTTTCAACGCCAAATATTTTAGTCCTGCCATCATTTGAAAATTGTACAGTATTCAAAACGTTTAGATAGTTTTAATAAACTCAAGATTGAATGATCAATGGTTACGATTATTTTTATTGCTTATGGTGGCAAACGAGCAGGCAGCACACCTGATGGTAAGTGTCACTGCTGCCCATGGACCTTTGCAATATGAAAGGTATAGCTAGGCCGCTGCCTACCAATACAAACCCACCCCAGTTGGGCTTGTGGCTCTCTCGCTCACCGAACGAAGCGCAATAGCACATTATCATTACTCAGACGTCGATCTTCTGCGAGAGTGTGGTACTACCCCGGACGGATGATGGATGGACGCTGTAGACAGAGAACTATCCACAGCGTGGTCCTACTACTATTAAATTACGTATGCTTTAATATAATTTTTAATAGTGTTCTTCTTACGTTGTGTATTAATTGGTTTGTGTATTAACTGAGATATCAATACACGAATCTTCGATACCTGAATCTTTAATAATTACTTAACAAGAACATAGTTTATTGATCTCGTCTGCAATATTATTATTCCCGTAGAAAACCGCTCCTTTCCCCCGAAGTTCCCTAGGGACTGTGCCGATCTCGCATAGCCCTGGACATAGAATGGCGACTTCGTATACGGTTTACGATGGCTCCTATCTTTATGACGATGCAGATATAATTTGATTTTGCTGATATTGCCCTTAAAAATAGTATAGAAAGACTGAGTTTAGTACTGTAATGAAGTGTGAATATGCCATATGATTTTCTTAATATTTGCTTGTACATAATTGAAGTGAAAACTTCTTTAGGCGCGTTGAGCGTTTTTGGAGGGGAAAAACTTATAGGTTCGCGTCACCGACATGCTAATGCTAATAGTATATCTACTAGCTATATGAAAATATTGTAATCGTTTAATTAAAGGATTACTGTTCAATATAAAAGTGAGTATTGAACATTTTAATGTTTTATATAGATAAATGAATAATGAAAATAAAGAATTTATTTTCAAATATTTTCAATATTCATATCAATATTTGCATTTAAAAGTATGGCATTATTTATTTTTAATTGTAGTTTTTATATTTAACCTTTATGTCATGAAATGAGTATCATTGTGGCTTAAAGGTTATCTTACTAGCGTGATAAACCGATTCCTAGATGTTCGATAATATTTTTTATTTTTATATAAAAATTAGAAAATTATTATTATTTCAATTAGTTTTAAGTTAATAGTTTTCACTTCTATCGGCAGTCCCCATGACTGCCTGTTGTTTTTTTTTTATAGTAAAAATTCCCAAATATGTGATTTATAAAACAAAGAGCGATACATACGATTTAGTGAGAGAATTAGAATATAAACATACCTATATTATCATCGTCATCATCATCATCATCTCGCCTCATATAAATCCCCACTGTTGAGCTTTGGCTTCTTCCATAGTAGAAGGGAAACTGCCTTACTATACTATGCGGCTAAATTTTTACGTCATATTTTCGAGTTTTACTTTTCTTTCGTATAACTCCTTTACTTTCGTTTTTATTTTTGGCAAGCTGTGGCCTGCACACACCCTGCTTTATTGGTTCTATGCGATGGAATGGGAGCATCTGGCCCCATAACCCACCGTGCTTCCTCTCCATCGCCATCGGGCCTGCCAGTGGTACAGCTTTTTTGAGATCCGAATCCAGGCCCGCATGCATGTTTTCTTAAGTCATCTTTTATGACAAAATAAGGGGTAGTGTAGTGAATTGTACACGTGTCGTTTTCGTCTACCTATCGGTAGACGCTCAGAGAGAAGATGAAGACAAACTTCATCTTCTCTTTGAACGTCTACCTAGCTTCGTCTCCTTTTAGAGCGGTGATTTATAATCGTTCAGTTTAATTCCTCCTCCTCCATTTAATAATAATAATAATGGATTTCCGCCATGTATTGCCTAATTCAATCAATTATATGTCTATCTCTTACGATATCGTGGGAGGCGTATAAATCGATTAAGACCTCTCTACTGAAAAACTCATTTCACCAACTACGATCGTCCAACCGCTTGTCAAGCACGGTGATTTACCTAATATCGGAATAAGGTCCATGTTCAGCAGTGGATCTGGGGAAACTGCAATATGGATGGATATAATAGAATAATAAATACATGTAAATTAGTATTATACTAAAGGTAATATAATATTTCCTTTGCCTTTAATATTTTAGCTTTTATTTAGAAGCTATTTAGATAAAAATGGTTTAACATTTAATTTGATTATAAAATCTTAAGATGTATAAAATGCTATAAATTTTATTCTTATTCTGAATGTTTAACCTTCTTATTCTGCATGCTTTTGTAAAACAGTAAGGTAAAAGAACTTAAATTTAATAAGAATAAGATAAAACAAAATCACAAAGCGAGACCTGCCAATTGGCGAGTGTTTGTGCCGAGTATATGCGCCGGGACGCCGTGATCTGCAGTCGAATGCATCGGAAGAAATGCACAATGCATATAGAGTGAAATACAGACTCAGTGAACCGTGATTCTTTCTTCCTTCAGTATATCCTGCTTCTAAATTGTTTCATATCAAGTGACGGAGACAGATACAGTTGATATATGAGAAAATATTCTCGTATAAAAAGTGTTTTATAACGACAAATAAATATTATTATATTTTTTTCTAATGAAAGTATTCATTGTACAACGTTGATTGCATAGTTCGTATAGTGGTTTAGTTAGCGAACTCCTCGGCTAAGTATTGTGAATTTGATTCTTACGCAAGTCAATGAACAACGATGGAAGGTGTGGGTGTAATTCGTGTCCCTTAGTTTATATGTGAAATCTGCATGATATAAAGATTTATTCCTTAGTATAGAATGTCCTTAAAAAGAGAAAAGTGCAAAGCTGTTATTATGATGCTTATAGTTTTCTAATTAATCTGACTGGTAATGAAAAATTAATAGTAACGAACAAATAAATTATTGATTTGGGTGATACACGGACAATATCCATTATTTTTATAAAATACAGGAAATAAGGATGACCCACCACTTTCCAAAGGTCATATTGATTAAATACCTCACACCTTAAGAAGGTAAAGTATTGAGAACAGGATTATTGTAGTATAGAATATAAGAAGTCTTCTTACTTTTCTATGATATCTATTATAATGAGAGAAGTTGAACGTCTTCCTTCGTCGTCATTCTGCAAATATATAAATTAATCGTGGGAAAATCGTGGGTAGGTTAAAATGGAGGAATGTAACGTATATTTTCCCCATTTTAAAATAACGAATAAATGATAAACGACAATAGGCGTGCTCATATTACCTGGAACGTTGAATAACGATTTAAAATACTTACGCTCTCTCTCTGAAATCTCGAAAACAAATCCTACTCTAACCAGTAGCAGGTTAATATTCCATATCTGGGGGAGACCCATGATCGTCAGTGGGATATATATGGGCTAAAAGAAGAATATGTATATCCTATTAACTAGAGTACGACTAGCGATATAAGGGTTTGACTGACACAGAAACGCTGTCTAAAATATAAGGAACCTTAATAACCCTTTCATCTCAGCTCGTATATGTCCCACTGTTGGACTAGAGCCTCCTCCACACTAGGAGGGAAATTAACCTACTACACCACGCTGGTTAAACGTGTTGATATAGGGCTTTTTTCCAGCTTTCCTACTCTTGCATAGATGTTATATGCACATTTTATCTCTTAGTCATCTTTTACAATCATCTACGGGTAAGATAGGGAGTGGTAATAAACCTTTAATGAATTATAATTGGGTACTTAAAACTTGTAACAAAATCACAACTGACAAATTAAAATAATAATTAAAACGGCATGCAAATTTCAATAAAATAATATATATATATATATATATATGAGAAAATGTTGAGCAATAAGAAAATAAAAGCTACTAACAAAACGAAGTCTTGTTTTAATTTGTGCGGAATCAGAAAAAAAGCAGCATAACAAGTTCCAGATAGCTTGGAGCTTTAGTAGCTGCTTCGTAAACTTGTAGTATTTAATTATCAATAGGAAATGAAAATCTAAGTGCACCTGGTAAGGAACAAAATGCAAAAATCAATCTAGCTTCAACGGTGAAGTGTGCAAAGTAGACCGATCTATAAATTCATTTATTTCAATGGATACTGGCATAAACGGAATATCAAATGAAGCAAATGAAATGAATTTCCTCTATAACTTGGACCTATTTTGCAAATAAGATTTCAAATGAATACAATTATCTATATATATATATATATATATATATATATATATATATATGCATATATATATACATATTTATTTATCTATATATCTATATATATATATATATATATATATATATATATATATATATAAGGGATTTCCACCTATGTATTGACTCATCACGATATCTCTGGAACCATAACGCCTACAAACCTCAAATTTGGTAGGAATATTTCTTTCGCCGAGTAGAGGTCAGCTAGGGGTACTATCCCAGAAACCTCCACGCGGTGTACCCTGGGTGCGGGCGGCGGTCCCCAGTTCTTCTGTTGTACTGTCGTCCGTAGCGAATATCTGCGCGATTTCGCTCCTACTCTACTACAGTCGTAGTAGAGGATATAGGACGCGAAATATTGGGACGGGCTCAGTCACTCATTCATTTGAGGGCTGGGCAGGCACATGCCACCGCCCACACATCGTAAACCTGGTATCTTGCTTCAAGACACGTTGTCTTGAGGCGTAGTATCAGGAGCGAGGGTCTTGGCTTAACCGCCCGGACCGCGAGGAAGACAACCTCTATAAAGAGTTCGAAGTAACATTCGGACTCGGAAATCACCCAGAATTTTAAGTTCTGGCGTGCGGCGAGAAGATGCATGGCAGATGGGTTGTTCTGTTCTTAGCACGCTCCAGCCAGGGTACCGGCTGCCCCCCTGGTTGGTAAATGTAGGCTTGCCCGGGTAAAGGGATCTCTGCCCGGGTCGACGTAATGTATCTCCCATTCTCGTGGGATTCATAATGGATACGCAAAATTTAAATACTTTTAAAACCGACGGGGATCGTAGTGATCCTCACCCCAAGGCCCGGTCAAGCCGATCAAAAACTGACCAAGACGACGCCTCGTCCTCAGGACTTGAGGCGTCCGCCGAGGGCCCGGCACAAACCGTGGAGGCCCAGAAGAAGAAGAGGAGGTCGCCTCGAAAGTCTCGGGGCAACGGCCTGAGCCACAAAAGGCGGCTGGAGGAGCGGCGAGCGCGCAGGGAGGCTGCCGCCGCTGAAGAGAAGAAGGACGGTAGAC
This sequence comes from Lymantria monacha, assembly GCA_905163515.2. Taxonomy (NCBI): domain Eukaryota; kingdom Metazoa; phylum Arthropoda; class Insecta; order Lepidoptera; family Erebidae; genus Lymantria; species Lymantria monacha. The sequence continues at coordinate 15,510,450 of LR991094.1, read as the reverse complement.
TCGCAGCAGAGCCGTCGACGGACGAGGGCGACAGCGATGTCGCAGAGCCGTCCGAAGACGAGGGCGGCGGATCTACCGTCAGAATGGACGAGGTCGGTGATATTCCCGCAGGGCCGTCCAAAAAGGACAGTGGGTCGGCTGGTGAAGGCCCCACTAGGTCGTCGGCGCGTCTAGCAGCAAAGACGCCACCGGCGACCGCGACTAATAAGGAGGAGGCCCTCCCCTCGCAGGTGCGAAAGCGCCCGCTGAGTAAGGGAGGCAGCTCGAGCGCTGAAACCGAGGGGAGCGTGGCCAACATGCCTCCACCCAAGATCCAGGCCTCCCGAAGAGGGCGAGGGACCTCGGTCATGGAAAGGGCGGCGGCGGTCGCTGTCCGCGCCGGCGAGGCCACGGATCTGCAGGCCGAAAATGTCCGCCTTAGAGGCGAGATGTCAGGCCTGCGGACCCGAAACCGGAACCTGGGCGACATGCTGGCGGAAATGCGTCGGGCAAACCGCCAGCTGTTGATAGACGTGGCCGACCTCAAGGCGCAGGTGGCGCTGTTCGTGTCACCCGCGCCAGCCGCGCTATCGGCCAGGGCCGGCTACTCGGCGGCCGCTGCGGCGCCAAAGCCGCCTCGCGCTGCGGCGCCGACGACGTTGGGTGATGGCGTCACGGTCACACCCGTCCCCGCGGCGAGGAAGACGCCTGCCGCCGCGAAGCGCGCGCCGCTGGCTGACGCTGGCGCGGTCGCCGCGGCGAAACTGCCTATCCCGGTGGTGAGGTTGACGCCTCTCCCCGCGGACCGCTTGCCGCCGGCTAGCGCCCCTGCGGCGCCAAAGCCGCCAGGCGCCGCGGAGCGGGCCCCTGGAGGGGCTCAGCCGACCCCGACGCTGGAGGTGGGAGGCTTGTCGGACGAGGCCCTCGCCAAAATCATCAACGCAGTTGGCAAACTCGTTGATGCGCGTGTGGCCGTTCTGGAGGCAAGACTGCCTCCAGAACTACGTGTCCGGCCGCCCCTAGCCGCGGATAAGCGGCCGCATGTGGCACCAGCCCCCGCCCCGCTGCCTTGTCAGGGTGGCCGCGTGGGGAGCTACGCCGCGGCCGCGGCCGGGCCTAAGCCCAAAGGCCCCGGCCCAGCTCCGAAGGGACCCGCCCTGAGGAGGAAGACGGCTCCGGCTCCTGCCGGACCGCTGAAGTCGCCCGCAACAACACCGCCGGCGACGACCAGCGAGGCCGCGACGAGGCCTTCCGCGTCCGGCACGACTGCCGTACCCGAACAGGGTTGGCAGGTAGCCGAACGCGACAGAAGGAGTCGCGGCCAAAGGAGGAGAGCGGAGGCCAAGCGCGCCGCTGAGGTCCCCGCTCCTCAGGCAGGAGCCAGACGGAAGAAGAGACCGCGCAAGGGGCTCAAGTCGCCGAAGACGGCCGCAGTAGTGATCACTGTGCTGCCCGAGGCGGCCGAGAAGGGCCTCAGCTATGAGGCCGTCTTGAGGAAGGCCCGGCGGGAGCTAGACGTCTCCGATATTGGAGGCGTCGAAGCCAGGACCCGCAAGGCCCGGACGGGGGCTCGAATTCTCGAGTTCCCAGGGGCCGAGGGCGCCAAGACGGCTGACAGCGTGGCCGAGAAGCTGAGAGGTTTGTTCGCCGAGGATGGTGGCATCAAGATCGCCAGGCCCGTCAAGTACGCCGAAATGCGCATTTCGGGTTTGGACGATTCAGTGACGGTGGAAGACATCCGGGAGGCTATTGCCTCGAAAACCGGGTGTCCCATAGACACCGTCCGGGTCGGTGCCATTCGTCCCGGTCCAGGTGGCGTAGGTGCTGCCTGGGCGCAGTGCCCGGTGGAGTCGGTCAGGCAACTGGCCGGCTCAGGCAGGCTCCTCGTGGGCTGGAGCTCGGCGCGGGTAACCGTGCTTGAGCACCGGCCTGCGAGGTGCTACAAGTGCATGGCGGTCGGACACACTCGACCGACGTGCACTAATTGCTTCGACTGCGGCGGATTGTGTTTCCGCTGCGGTCAGACCGGGCACGTGGCGGCATCTTGCGCCGCCCCGCCCCACTGCCCCGCGTGTGCGGCGGGCAATAAGCCCGCCAAGCACCGCATGGGCTCTGGGACGTGCAAACCTCCAGCTTCGGCCCCAAAGGCGCGGGGCGGCCCTACGACCACGGCCGCTCCCGCTCCTAGCGCGGTCCGATCGCCCGCTGGCGAGGAGGTCATGGATACAACCCGATAATGGGTGCACCATCCATGCACCTCCTCCTGCAGGCCAACACCAACCACTCCGCCGGAGCGCAGGATCTCCTCCTGCAGTCCATGGCGGAGTGGTCGATTGGTGGAGCCGTAGTCGCGGAACCGTTCGCCGTGCCTGATCGCCCCAATTGGGTGGTCAGTCGAAACGGTACCGCGGCAATCGTCGCCTCAACGCAGCGGCACTTCCCGTCCTTGTCCCTTTTGGATAGGGGCGAGGAATTTGTCGCGGCAGAGTGGGGAGGGGTCACGCTCTACAGCGTATACCTCTCCCCCACTAGGAGGATGGACGATTTCGGGGCTTCACTCACCACCTTGGAGGCCTCGATACGGCGACTGGCACCTGGCCTCGTCCTGGTTCTGGGGGACTTTAACGCCAAATCCACGGCGTGGGGGTCCCCTACGACGGACGACCGCGGGCGGGCGGTCAACGAGTGGGCGGCTTCACTGGGCCTCTGTGTTCTGAACAGAGGCTCGGTGAACACGTGTGTGCGGCGGCAGGGCGGGTCGATAGTGGACTTGTCGTTCGCTAGCCCCGCTGTCGCGCCACGGGTGAGGAACTAGAGTGTCCTGGAGGAGGCGGAGACCCTGTCGGACCACCGGTACATCCGGATGGAGGTCTCCCCCCGGGAACCCGGTAGGGGTCACAGGGCGGACGGAGCTCCCGCGTTTCCGCGGTGGGCTGTGGGTCGTCTTGACAGGGATCTACTGGCGGAGGCGGCCATTGTCAGCACGTGGCTGTCCTCACCACCCCCAGCGGACGGAGTGGACGCTGAGGCTGTCCGCATTCGCAGTGCGTTAACGCAGATCTGCGATGCGGCCATGCCCAGAGTGCGGCGGCGTCCGCCTCCGAGACAGGGGGTCTACTGGTGGTCCCCAAGACTGGCGGACCTTCGTGCGGCGTGTATCAGTGCCCGAAGGTCCTACACCCGCAGCCGGCGGCGTCACCGCGACGTCGAGCGGGAGGGCCAGCTGTACGAGGCGTACCGCAGTGCGCGGACTGCCTTTCGGCTGGCCATCCGAGCCGCCAAGGGCGCGAGTTGGCAGGAGATGTTGGACGGTCTCGACCGTGACCCCTGGGGTCGCCCATATCGCGCGGCGCTGAACAAGCTTCGCGCGCGGGCCCCCCCCCTCACCGAGACCCTCCAGCCCGACTTCCTTCGTAGGGTGGTCGAGGAGCTGTTTCCACGGCAGTCAGAACACACGCCCCCGGTCATGGCTCCGCCAGATCAGGACCGGGAGGCCGACGACGACGAGAGTGTTCCGCCCGTGACGGAGTCGGAAGTGGGGGCGGCCGTGGCGAAGATTCGTTCCGCCACCACGGCCCCCGGCCCGGACGGAATCCCAGTCCGGGTGCTGACGTCGCTCCTCGAGCACTTCGAGCCTCGTCTCAGGCAGCTGTTCAACGCCTGTCTGACGTCTGGACGGTTCCCTGAGTGCTGGAAGGAAGGGAGGTTGGTTCTCCTGCCAAAGCCGGGACGGTCCCCGGATTTGCCGTCGGCCTACAGGCCCATCGTGCTCCTCGACGATGTGGGTAAGCTGCTGGAGCGTGTGCTCGCTGCCCGCATCGTCCGACACCTGGAGGAGGTGGGGCCCGATCTGTCGGACGCTCAGTATGGGTTTCGGAGGGGGCGTTCGACCATCGGGGCCCTATTACGCCTGAGGCAGGCGGCCGCGGAGGCCGTCGCCGGGAAGGGAGTGCTGTTGGCGGTGTCGTTGGACATCGCCAACGCATTCAATAGTCTGCCATTCGGCTGCATCAGGGAGGCGCTGCGGTTCCATGGAGTGCCCCTGTACCTCAGGCGGCTGGTGGCAGACTATTTGGAGGGCCGCAGTATCCTCTGCGCGGGTCCCGCAGGGGACATTGTGCGGACGCCCATGTCGTGCGGCGTTCCACAGGGGTCGGTTCTGGGGCCGACTCTGTGGGACATCGGGTACGACTGGGCGTTGAGAGGGAGTCTCCCCCCCGGGCTGAGCTTGGTGTGCTACGCTGACGACACGCTCGTCACAGCCCGGGGCAGGACACTCGAAGAGGCGGCGAGCCTGGCCACTCTCGGCACCGAGGAGATGGTCAGGCGGATCGAGGCGCTGGGGCTCAGGGTGGCCCTAAACAAGACGGAGGCCCTACTTTTCCATGGGCCCCGTGTGAGGCTGCCCATCGGCGCCTCGATAGTGGTAAACTCCATCCACATCAGCATCCAGGCCCATATGAGGTACTTGGGTCTGGTGCTCGACGGGCGATGGTGGTTCCGGGAGCATTTCCGACAGATTGCTCCCCGGCTTGTCGGCGCGGCGTCCGCCCTTTCTCGACTCATGCCGAACGTGGGCAGACCCAGTTTTGAGGCCCGACGGCTGTATGCGGGGGTCATCCGCTCGATGGCGATGTACGGCGCACCCGTGTGGGCGAGGGCTCTGAACGCCCAGCTCAGGGCGGTTCTGTGGAGGCCACAGAGAGCCATGGCGGTCAGAGCCATTCGCGGGTACCGCACGGTGTCGACAGAGGCGGCGTGCCTGTTGGCCGGGACACCCCCGTGGGACCTAGAGGCGGAGATGCTCTCCGACCTCTACCGGCGGGTTATCACAGCGCGCGAGGAAGGTGGCTCCCCATCGTTGAGCGAGATAGCCACCTGGCGCGTGGATGCCCGCCGAGACGTCATCGCCCGTTGGGCTACGCGGCTGGAGAGGCCTAGGCACGGTGTGGAGACCGTTGAGGCCCTCCGGCCCGTATTGATAGAGTGGATGGAGCGGCGGCACGGAGTCCTCACCTTTCGGCTGGTGCAGGTATTGACGGGGCACGGGTGTTTCGGGTTGTACCTGCACAGGGTCGTGTATAGGGAGTGGACTCCGGCCTGCCACCACTGCAGGAGTGACGAGGACACGGCGCAACACACGCTGGAGGTGTGTCCGGGATGGGAGCGGCAGCGCCGTGACCTCGTCGCTGTCATCGGTGCCAACCTGACGCTGCCGGCCGTCGCGAGAGCGATGGTCGACAGCATCAGGAACTGGGACGCGGTCGCCGCCTTCTGCGAGGCTGTCATCTCGCAGAAGGAAGCGGCGGAACGGGCAAGGGAGGATTCCCGCGCCCCGGGCCGCCGCCAGCGGCCGGGGCGGCGCAGGCGCGAATACCTGCACCTGATGCCGCCCTAACCGAGGCTTCGGGTGATCGGACCGGGGAATTGTCCGGTCACCCGACGTGAGGCCACCGCGTGAGGGCGACGCCCCGACGGCGAAATCTGTCGGGGCGTCGACGAGAAGAACCCGCGAGGGTGAACCGCCGGGCGGGCCACCGAAGTTAAAAATCGGGTCCCGGTGACCCGCTCGCACGGCGAAGAGAGAGGAGTTTTTACGGTGGGTCTATGGGGTCACGCGCCGCCTTCTCCGTCACCCCGGACCGATTTGGCGGGGCGAGACTAATCCATAGTCCACCAAAAAAAAAAAAAAAAAAAAAAGTTCAGCTAAGAACGGATTTTACGAAATTGTATCCCTAAGGGCGTGAAAAAGTAGGTTAAAGTTTGTATGGGACAACGTGATTCCTTGGTCCAATCTATTTCAAATTTTGCATAAACATTCTTTAACAGAATTGATGAAAGATGTGATTCATATTTTATTGAGACTTATCTCCTAACTGGGTTAAAAAGAGGTGGAAAGTTATTTTAGGGGTGATTTGCTGTTGATATCAATACTTCTTAGTGATTTTGATTTAAAAGACATTTTATTTTGACACATGTTTGAAAACTCAATTCGATTATATTCAAAAAACCGGCTAAGACTGACTCGGAGTCGCTCACGAAGTGTTCCGTACCATTATCTATAAATGGCAAAATAATCATGTTTGGTGTATGGGGGCTTAAATTCTCTATTTGTTTTATTTTAATTTAATTATTTATTTCTAAAGGGAATATATTACTAAATATTCTGTGAATATTTCAAACGACTACCTATTTTTGTTATCAATATCGAGCAAAAACCTTACCTTTGTTGTGTGGGAGCCCCCTTAAATATTTATTTTATTGTTTTTTAGTATTTGTCGTTGTAGCGGCAAAAGAAATTCATCATCTGTGAAAATTTCAACTGTCCAACTATCACGGTTCATGAGAGCAACCTGGTGACAGACAGGCTAAGCAACGGATGGACAGCAGAGTCTTAGTAATAGGGTCCTGTTTTATCTTTTGGGTATGGAACTCTAAAAAGGTTGATGTCACATAAACGTTCTTCTTCTTCTCTTTGTGTATTGACAATCAGCTACTTATACGAGCTATTGGTCAAGTTATAATTATTTTTACGGTTTTAGTCTTTCAGGTTAGTCATTGCCTAAGTCAAAATGTCACCATCAACAGTGCTATGGCTACACTGTTAATGGTATCTTTGAAAACGTTGTAAAGCACTTTTATATGATATTCACTACATCCCAGTAGTTCCGCCGCATCATCGTCACAGCCCATATATCATCCATGCACTCTTAAAGTACTTAACCAATTTTAATCAAATTTGCATAATATGTGTAGTTTGATCCAACTTAAAAGATAGGATAGCTTCCATCTCAATTTATAGTCACAATATTATTTTATTGCAAATTATTAGTCTATTATTTGACAGTCATAATTATCTGTTATCTCCAAACGATTCTAACAGATGGTGATATCGGTTGACTGGATTGAGTAAGTATTTTATAGATGACGCTATGTTAAACGTAGAAACGTTTCATATAAGCTACAATTTATTAGCATAACCACCACGTGTTACTGAGACTACCTTAGCCACAGCAACGCGTGGCTGGGTCTGCTAGTATGTATATATCATTCTCCTACTCCCATCCCAACTACTTGGGGACGATACAATATGTACTCTTCTTTCATAGTACATATTGTGAATGTTATTGGCAATAGATTTATGACCGCCCGCCTGCCAGACGCCAATCCTCCTTGAGAATGTAATTATTGACCAAACGGCATCAGATGGAGTCGGCTCAGATCGTTACAGGGCTCTAAGTCATCTTTTACGACATCCACTATATCCACTATATATATATATATATTATATATATATATATATATATATATATATATATATATATATATATATATATATATATATATATATATATATATATATATATATATATATATATATATATATATTGTGTTGGGACTAATCCCACCACACATTCCCACCACTGTAACTCCCGTAAACCAGGATCTACAATGGTCTCCGTATAAGACACCGAGGTTTGACCCTAGGGAAGTCCCGGGAAACGCTTTTAACTGTCTTGGAACCCGCAACAAATTTAATTAGAAAAGAAAAACAGGAGGAGTTGTAAAAATTCCACTTTCCTCCTATGCCAAGCGGGAGACATGAAAAATTGGCTAATAGGCCAATAGATAAGATGTACAAAAAGTAAAAATCCCACAACTCGATCGCAGGGCCATCTACCGGGTCCAATTGTAAAAATCTAAACCATTCTCGAATCCGCTTAAACATACACAAATAATTTCAACAAAATCCGTCCAGCTGTTTAGGAGGAGTTCAGTGACATACACACGTACATAAGAATATAAAGATATTAAATTGAAATATTTAAATTGAAGATGCCTAAATATTCATACGACGAATAACTAAGATCGATCACAATTTAAGACCGAACCCACACATTGTACATGTCGAAATTACTTGCGTTCACAATTGTAAATTACATATATACCATTTTTATTAATATATCATATAAAATTGCACTCAACGGATTTGCAAATAAGCTTGTATTGAATTGAGTTGAATGTATGTATGTATGAACGTACATTGTAATGTACGTTCATACATACATACATTCTTTGTCATTTTAAGCAAACCACTACTCGTTGGTATCATGTTTATTAAAATCTAGGTATCTTCAACACCAGAACGATATAGCTGTGTATAAAGTACCTAAAAACTATATACTAGGCAGTTAATAATTATGTCCTTTTCTTCAACTAGAATTACATCAGGCAAATATAGGCGTGATTATATTAGACCCGTCAAAGTTAAAAGTAGAGATAAAATACCTTAGAATAAGTTTTGCAGAAGTTATTTTTACACATTACATCTGTGCTTACGTCTTTGGAAATAGATGCGTAAATCCTTAAAATTTGAGCTATTTATACTAAAATTACTGTGGTTATAAACTATGGTTTTAATTCCTTGTGTTATGGAGAGTTAATAAAAATAATGTATTTAACGCCATTTCCATTCTTCGGGGAATCCCACTTACGATTGCAAATACAATCTGATGGATCCACGTATTTACGACTGTAAATACAGTCTGAGGGATCACCAGGGGATATTCCTTTATCTCTGTGGTGATGGATTAATAATACAATTCACCATCCCCTTCCTTGACCGTGGGAATCGTTAACAACGATGATGGTTAAGGAATATAGTAAACAGATAATGCAAGACAACGAAATTTCAAAATGAAACTCAATCCATTTGACTAGCGTAGGAAATAGGTAAGTAGGTACATTTTTCCTGCTATAATGGAAGATTTTCGAGCCCAGCAGTGACCCGTAAATAAGTTAAGATGATGATGATTATAATTACCAGTAGAAGTCGGCGGCGGCCGCATCCCAGTCCCTGACGCTATCGACCATCGCTTTCACGACGGCTGGTAGTGTCAGGTCGGCACCGATTGCAGCGACGAGGTCACGGCGTTGGCGAGCCCAGGTCGTACAGACCTCGAGCGTATGTTACGCCGTGTCCTCGTCACTGCCGCTCGACAACCCGTCTGCCGTGCGTGGTATTACACTCCTTCGAGAGATTTATATCCAACAGTGGATTTAGATATGCTGGGCGATGGATGGTTTATAAGACTGACAACGTAGAGATGAACTAGGACTGTAAAAGCCATCTGCGGCTAACAGCTATCGCAGTTGGTCTTTTTAGTGGGTATTCAGTGACCCCTTCAGGGCCTGCGAGCGCCACAACCCCTCACAGGCGGGTATACGAAAAATGCATTTTTAGCCACTGCGTTAGCAAAAAAAAAAAGATGGACTAGGAATACATTGCGTGTAGAAAAGTGTGGAGTAGTGTATTGTATCTATTCTTAGTCTAATGCTAACACCACACGAAAATTTTTGCCTCAAGTTATTACTTTGGCCGAAAGCCAGGCAAGTTAATATTTTGATTGCATAGATTGCTGAGTTACTTAAGTATGGATCTCTCATGCCAAGTGTCGTGACTTCGTAATCCACGTTGGACAATTCTTTATGCGACCCATAAGTTATTGGTGCGAGTCTGATTATAATTTGTGTCTGTTAATTAAGTATGTTTGTAACGTCCCTCGCAACAAAAATACTTTAGTGCGGGGGTTAGAAAAATACTTGAAACAAAATTGTTATGCCTAAAAATATTTTTGCTTTTGTTGACCTACTAAATCAGGATTCGTTTAACGCAGGACTCTTTGAATATATTTGACCGTTATAAGCTAATGCAATAGTATTAGTTTATTAACATTTACTTATTTAATTTTAAAACACTGCTTTTCCTTCACGCTGCTTGATTTAATTAGCTATATTATAAAATTGTTGTATCTATAATAAATAGAGCTGAATAATTGCATGTTTTCGTTACACAATTTTTTAAAAAAGAATATACAAAAGTTGGTCAAACAGTCGTAGTTTAATTAACCTTGCATATGATTTTTAGCATCTAAATAATATTACTTTAAAAATTCGTTGTTGAGTTGATATAATATAGTAAAAAATTGGTATATAAATTATTATTATTATAAGCGAATTTAAGTTGCAAAATTGTTAAAAAAGAACAAAACTATCAAAATTAGATAATATTTCACATTAAAAATAGTAGTTTATTGAAAAATACATTTATATTTATAACATTCTCGTGATTTGAAACAATTTTGGTCGTGGTCAATTTTACAAATTGAACGTCAATTATGTTTTCGGTAACAATATTACATCGAAACAACGTTCTATTGCATCAGGTATTCTATTGTAGTGTATCGGATCTAAAACAATGCAATCATTTCATCAATATTACACAAATGAAAATTGTTAGGCCAATGTAGATTCTATAAGCGATACTATGTAATTACTGTATGAGGATTTCGAGTCAAATATTTCATAAGATTATTTAAAATATACATTTCGCTATTATGTGGGATTACCAGAATATGAATACTTGACGTATTTATACCTTTCTATAAATATTTTCTTCAATTGCCAATAAAATAGTATCGATTTTGACTCAATATTATTCCATTCGCATGTTAAATTGGATTGATATGTATTTGATTTGACGTACGATTTTACATGATTTCATTAGTCTATAATATTGCGATTGCCAGTATTTAAAGTAGTATTTTATTAAACTGTTCATATTTGAAGGATTAATAGTCAGTAAATGGAAAGGAAGGCGTGGTAATACCGGACCGGTTTAGTAGCGAAATATCCTTGTATACAGAAAGGTGATCTAGTTGTTCGAGTCTTGAGGTAATTTGTGCAGTGCAATAGAATGCGGACACAGCCCACACCTTGTCTTTATTATTTACGTACTAGGAAGTCTGCTGAGATCTATATATTTTTAAAAGTTCTTCTGTTTAATATTTACTTGTTCTGAAAATAGTCAATATTGAAGAATATCATTACGTTTATCGTAATTTCATTTTAATTACGTTTATACCAAATATACGAAAATTATTACATTAATATTCATAATATATTCTTCACATAAATCATAATTTCTAATGACCTTTCTTTGTTCCAGTTGATATTTTCATAATCATTAAACATTTATTCCTAAGATTAATATAAACGTAAGGAAAATTATAGTGATATGAATAAAAGAGGATTATGGTTTTACTTTTATATTTAGTCAGATCAGACATTTAGTTACATGTTGAAGTAACTTGTAACTGATGATTAAAGACTTGAACATATATAATTGGCATTATAATGACCAAATTATTTGTAGTCATATGCAGTCAATGTGAAAAATAGTGATGACACTACGGGTAATGAAAACAGTAATCAAAATATTAAATCTAAGTTTATTTACAACGTCCAGTTTTTGTCAACTATTCATGACTGATCCTTATAACTTCCTTAGTAACAAAACCGAACAACATTGGTAGGTATACCTGTCCATTAACTCACAATATCACAGCAAACAACAATTAAGAAATGCTTTAGAAGCGGCCGAGTATGCACAATTTTGCCGCCTCGGAATGACTTGGCGATATGATAATTGATTCGTGCTTTTAATATGCCTCGGCCCTCACCAATCACCCCAGCTTAATTTAAAAAAATATTTAAACTTTGTGGAAGGAGTAAGTGTAACCGTCGGGCGCTCTGTTAAGACTGAACTTGCCGGGAGGGTAAAAACGGGTTGGTTGTGGCGTTGTTTCTTCGTAGTATTGTTGACGGTGATTTTGTGCTGGCTGGGAGTATTGTGTTTGCTGTGCAGGTACACCACTGTATTGAGCCTGTTGGGTGCCAGGATAGATGTTGTTGCTCTGATACTGAGGTTCAGGTTGGTACTGCTTGCTGGATTGATATTGTGGTTGAGCTTCATATTGAGGCTGAGGGCGATACTGTTGCTGTTGCTGTTGCTGCTGTGGAGCTGCATAGTTCTGGGTCTCGTACAACTCGGGATAGTATTGGCCATCTTCGGGATCTTTGTTGCCGTAATTGCGGGTTGGTTGAGGAGCATTGTATTGCTGAGGAGCACTGTATTGTTGTTGCTTGTAGTCAGGTGAGTTATACCGTGGATCCGGAGTGTAACCGGGTGTGGGCGCGACAGGTAAGGGTGCAGTAGGTATATGGTCACCGGTAGCTTGGAATCCATTCTTTCCTGCAACATAGTTCACTGTTTTCTTTTGGCCACTGGGATCAATATAAGAGTAGCTGCCTCTCCTGTTTCCATCAGCATCGGTTTCCTCTTTAAAGTTGATCCCATCTTCTTGTTGGTATGCTGCACCAAAAGCACCATTACCGCTGAGATAACGCGCCTCTTGTACGATTGCTGCAGTTTTAGAGTCTACGGCATATCGCTCACGTCTTGCTTGACCTTCTTGACATGTTGCGGCTGTGATCACTAAAGTAAATATAATGAGCCTGTACATTTTGACCGTACAAAACGTCCACTGCTCGCGTGAAAGTAACAAAGTGTGTCGTTGCGGGCGGGTGAACTTATTATATACGGCGAGTGGAGGCCTTGACGTGTATTGGAAGGGCTCGCGGGTGCGACCGCGAAAATTTTACTCATGCGAGCTCCTGCCGGCGTCGGATGTATGGCACGCATCAGGGAAGTGGCTTTAAAGGACAAAACAGGTGTCGTCCATTGAATCGAGATCGTCGGCCCTGTGTAAATGTCAACGGGTAGGCTGGTAATATTCAATCAGCTTTTTGAATGCTATTTATGTAATTAATGCTAATTTTATGTTTTAGGAAACAAATTTGAACGTCAAATTGAGGGCAATAATATTTGGGAGGTTTCAATTATTTTAATGTTAGCATGTATATTTAATGAAGTTTAACGAGAATAAATATTTCATTCGCGTGTTTAAATTGTGTTAAAGATTTATTAAAAAATATTTAAAGTGATTGGAATTGTTTCAATACTATTCTATAATTAATATTATTCTTTATTTTAATTGTTTTGTAATATTGAGTTGTATCAGTCAACTAGTTTACTTGTATAATTAGTTTATTCTGTGGGCCTTGTGGTTAAATAGCCTCATATAGATATACAAATCTACGTGGTTTAGATGTTAACTATTGTTTACACACGCTCATACCTCACTAAGCATGATAAACAGCTGTGATAGTCATGCGTAGAGTAATGAAATGAATTACTATATTTATCTGTAGTATATTAAAGTTATTTTATTAATCTGTAATATTTTACTGTTATTTTTTTTACTTTATTTTTAAATTGATGTAAGTATAGGTATACTTAGAACAAGAAGCAAAACAGTAAAAGTATACATTTTATTAAACCGCCATTTATATCTACACTAAATTTAAAACGTTAGATTAAGATTTCTAAAGAATACGTAATTTGCATATCTTCACATAAAATAATAAAACATAATTAATATATTATACAAATTATATTAATTATTAACGTTATTGCTAATATTAACTTTCATACTTTCTCATTTTTTCTTTTATTATTTATTATAATTTCTTTTATACTTTCACAGAAATGTGTTTAAATGTGACTATAACTCTTTTATATTACTCCAAGGAGATAGATCAAACTCTCACTATTTACTAACCCTTTTTGTTTTTATTTAAATCATTAAGTTTTCATAAAAAATCACTTATACGTAAACATAAATATAATAACTAATAAAGTATTATATTTACGATTATTACGTTATAGGTAATAGGCGAAATAGGTGTCTTAGAATAAAAATTGAAAATGTTTTGCACGCCTCATAAGCGAAGCGTTGAGGTCTTGCTCTGCTCTCAACTTATGAAAATCAAGCACTTTTCAAACCTAAAAATCATTGTATTTTTCTCACATTGCACTTATAGGATAATATTATTATACACATGTCAAGAAAAAACATTCGTCTAAACGTATTTGATATTTTTAAAAAGCAATTATTTTGTTTAAAGTAAGAAAAAAGTTGATTAATAAAAATATTCGAGGCCGTCCGGATGTTACCGTAAAGTATCTGGCATTCTGTCGACCGTAAAAATGAATGTATCGAAGTTTTTCTTTTATTAAAAGCTTCATAATCGCAACGCGCTGTTTCCTTTCGAAAATGGCTTGGTAATTCTTTGTCGTTTAATTGCAATTAATAAAAAACTAAACTGCTTAATATGTGTATGTATACTTTATGAAAATTGGGTTCGTTATATTTTTTGTTCGTCCATTCGGACAAGCAAAGGAAATAAATCCCATTCAGCCTATACAGCTATGTTTAGCTCTACGTCGAGAATGGCACAAGATATCTAAAGTATTTTTTTCTTTCATTACGAGTATGTACAATCTTTTATTTAGATTCACCTGTCCCGTTGTCTGTAATCAAATTTTGCAAGTTAAATTTGATCCCCTTTCCGGTTTCCGATTGAGCTGAAATTTTGCATACATGTATAACTTAGATAACAATGCAATATTATTGTGACATAGAGCTGACCTGATAATGGACCTGGAAACTGGCCATAGGAACTCCGTAATTAAACGACGCAACCCGATCGAAATTGGGCTTATTTGATTCGTCTTGGCGAGTACTTTGTTACTATATGGAAACCAGGGTCTGATCATGGATCTGGAAGCTGTCCATAGGAACTCCGTAATTAAGCGACGCAACCTCATCAAGTTTGGGCTCGTTTGATTCGTCTTGACGAGTACTTTGAGACTATATGGTAACCAGGGTCTAATGATGGACCTGGAACCTGGCCACAAGAACTCCGTAATTATATATCCATATCGCTAACGTTGCGCCTCAGAGTACCAGGGCGAACCCTGTTATACTGAAGCCCTTATCCCTCCACAATGGACCTCTGGGGTGATGAACCCTTTTGTCCTATATTTGTGGGAACAACACGAATAATAAAAATACTAAAAAGTTAAAACTAAAATTAAAGAAAATATTTTTTTAAAAACAAGCTTTTATTATTTGCTAATATAATAAACTAAAAAGTTAAAAATAAATTAACTCTAATCAAACATATAACTCTTTATAAGTTCATTGTAACCTTTAACGATATTTTTATTAATCTTCAGCAACAATATAATTCCATATCGTACATAATTATATATTTTTAACACTAAAACTTTACACCATAATTATTAAACCTGCCCGTTTTTATCACAGTCCCAATTTTATAAATAAAAGTGTGTTGCATTTTTAGCAAATAATAAACAGCTTGCTTTTAAAAAAGGATTTTTTCTTTAGTTTTATTTTCATTTCTGGCATTGACTAATAGTAAATGATAAATAATATAAAAATTATGAGGCGTGCACTTTTGGATTTTCCAAATTATTTTTTATTGCTCTTGGTGACAGAAGAGCATGCAGCATACTTTATAGTAAGTGTTACTGCCACCCATGGACCTTTGCAATACCAGATGTATAGCCAGGCCGCTGCCTATCAATAGTCCCAAACCCACCCAGATAGTTGGGCTAACGGCTCTCTCGCTCACTGAATGAAGCACAGCAGCATACTGCCACTGCTCAGGCATCGATTTTCTGCGAGAATGTGGTACTACCCCGGACGGACCGGCCCGCGGCTATAGACGGAACTAACGGAAGCTTGCCCACTATTATGATGGTGTAGTAAAATGTGAGCTTTCTTTTTGAAAGTTAAAAATTAATTTGAAAAGAAGACAAACGGTTAACTCGTTGAGGCTTCTTGTTTTATTATAATTGAGCGTACATAATGTTTTTTTTTTTAAATATAGAAAATTTGAAATAAAATTAGTTTGTATTTTTTTTTAATTCCCGACATGTAGATAACTTTCAAGCGTTGACGGTTACGGGAAGACTAAGGTGTCTAATCTCCAACGAGTCATCGTTGTTACAGAGATTTATATTCATCAAGTCATCGTTTTATATATTTATTATAAATAAATAAAAAAGAGTTTTATTTTAAATATGTACTATTAGTGTAAGCATCAGAAATTATTAATACGGAATATTTAGGCAATCATGTGATGAACTTTCAGTTGTCTATTCTACTTTGAAAAGCTCTGATCTAGATATCCCACTGTTGGGCTCGGGACTCCTCCGTAATGGAAGGTAAATTAACCTACGCTGCGCTGGTCGGACGTGTTGGTATAGGGTTTTGTTTCGAGTTTTCCTTCTCTCGCATAAATGTTATATGCGTTTTATATCCCTTAGTCGTCTCGTACGATCACCCACGGGTAAGATATGAGGTGGTGAATAGTATTTTTACTCCGTCACCACACGGAAACACACCGCCATTATCAAAGGTTAATTATTATGATCGAAATAGTCACATTTTCACAGTGAATGAAGTAACGTTTAATTTAAACCTTGCGTCATAATTTTGTAAGTAGACCGGTAGATTTACGATTATTCTAAGTGCTACCTTCGTCATCATTGATGAATGATAAAACATTTGTACGATAGGAAGTAATACATATATGTATATGCATCGTTTCCTTTCACAACTTGTTTTTACTATCAATATATAATTAGGCTATAATCAAGATTTCTCACGCTTAAAAAATTTCCAATGGAAATTTTGTGTGTATGCCCGTGTGGTTATGAGTTATCGGGTCGCCACTCGATACTTACCTCATCATCATCATCATCATTCTCCTACTCTTATCCCAATTAATTGGGGTCGATACGATATGTCGGTACTCATTTTTTATAGTACTTATTGTAAAAGTTATTGGCAATAGTTTTATGACAGGCCGCCTGCCAAACGTCAACCTATACCCGATACTTACCTGTAGCAGTCATAAAAATCGCCTGAGCGACCAATAGAGTGCATAGAAGCACTCTCATGACAAATTTATAACACCAACTATAATAAATATTATCATATTTACTATCCTCAGTGAAGAAACCTATTTTCACTATGTAAGTTAAGACTATCATTTCATACAAACATAATATGACAGTAGATATAAATACTTAGTTCTAATACACAATAAAGTATGGTTTTTAATTTTATAATACTTCATTTTATTTTCACTTTTTCCTTTCTCTTTCCAGTGATTGGGTATGATAAGACCGCATTTTATAACCACGCAAGTCTATAAGTATAATACGTGATGCAACAAATATTGTTTGTGTAGTTAAAAATAAATCTACAAATCGATCACCGAGTCACTAAGTTTGAATTACAATAAAAAAAAAACAACTAGGGATCCACTTAACGCATTTTTTTTTCTATCTAAATCTATTCAACCATTTCCGAGGAGTTCAGTCGATATGCAAGTACAGAAAAATTAACACATGTATATAAATATTTTATTTATAGTCTCACTTCTCTATCGCTAAAAAATGTGAAATAAATAAAGCACATGTTATATGTTTTAGTAAGGGTGAGCCGTAATAATAGTTCATCATCATCATCATCTCAGTCCACACACATCCCACTATTGGGCTCGAGCCTCCTCCGTATTGCGAGGGAAAATGACCTAGTATACCACGTTGGTCAGATGTGTTGGTAGAGGGTTTTGTTTGGAGTTTTCCTTCTCTCGCATAGATGTTATATGCGTTTTATATCCCTTAGTCGTCTCTTACGATCACTCACAGGTAAAAAAGTGGTGGTGAATTGCATTCTTACTACGTCACCACATGGAAAATAACAGTTATTACAGTTTATCGGCTGCAGTGTTAACACCAAACTGCTTGACCAAAGCTTCTGTCAACAATTTTGCAGAAAAACACATTAGTATTTTTTGCTTAATTATGACTCGACCACGGGACTTCACATGGAGGATATTCTGAAATATATGTCTATACTGATATAAAGAGATAATTCATTCAATAATCATTGACGATGATTAACAAGGGAAAAATATGTTTGTTACTCAATTTTATTGAGAAATCTATCAATATACATGTGCTAGGCACATGTTTGGCATGGCACGACTTTGCCGATAATATATAAAAACGTTAATTCTTTTGTTCCTAACATTAGTCTACACTGAATCGCACAATTCTCACACTAGCGCTTACGTAAGCATTTCACGCTGGTACGTAACATATAAAAGTTTTTATAGTTCTTTGTTATAATTTAATTCGCTAGCATATAATAACTGCATAATGTAAATTATACTTACTTCACACAACCTAAATGCTTATGGAGTTACGCAAAGTGACCTGTCAAGGACGTTACTTTTATACTTCAACGTTTGAAATATATTTAGATCTATATATTTTTAAGCTGTTATAAAAAATGGTAGATATCCGATTAGAAGTATTTATCGTAATTGTAGCTATTCTATAAATAAAATATCTTCGAAGAGTATTTAATAACAGTTTTAGATATTGCATCCGTTCAATATTTTTTTACAATATATAATTATGATATAACAAGATTGTGAAAGAGAGTATTGGTGTAAAGATGCGAAAGGGCATGCTCCGATGGTTCGGACATGTGGAAAGAATGCCGAACGAACGTCTGGTTAAGAAGATATACAATGCGAAAGTGGAAGGATGTAGGTACTGAGGGAGACCGAGACTAACCTACCTAGACCAGATCGGTCATGTACTGAAGGAAGGTGGAGTCAAGAGTCTCCGAAACCGGCGAGCGTGTATGAAGAAAATTATGAATGTTGAGGAAGCGAGTGAAGTATGCAGAGATAGAGTTCTCTGGCACTCTGTTCTCTCTGCCTACCCTGCAAGGTATATGGCGTGATGGTATGTATGTATGTATGTATAAGATTGTTAGTAATTTGGATGTCATGAAATAAATCCTACCTGATTTGGTGAACTAATTAGTGAAATCAACTTAAACTTTTGAATAAAATAGAACTTCTTTGAAGACTAATTCCATTCCTAATCAGATTTCCACTATTGTAACTGCTGTAAGCCAGAATTAGCAATGTTATTATGGTGAATGTTTTTTAAGCTAATTTAGATAATTAATATGATGAGATTTTAGTAATTTGTTGAAGTGTTAAACAAATTATAATATATCTATTCTGTAAGTACACGTGTAGTTTAAATTATGACTTGTCTGGCCCATAGTCTTTTTCCACAAAAATCTTCAATGTAGAGATTTCTATTCGTGAGTTCACATAGGATAATTAGGATAGGATACATAAATGTTTGTTCTAAGTTTGAAGGTAATAATTATCCCTTAATTGTGAATTGAAATCGAAGGAATTATTTCTTGTATATTGGTTTCCTTCATGCATCCATCCATCCATCCGCCCGTAGCCACCCACTGTTGGACATAGGCCTCCCCACAAGAATGCCATTTGCAACGGTCCTGTGCCACCTGCAACGATTTCCTGCGACCTCGATGAGGTCATCAGTCCACCGAGTGGGGAATCATCCTACGCTGCATCGTCCAATCGTGGTAGCCACTCGAGAACCTTTCTTCCCCAACGTTTGTCGGTTCGTCGAGCGATGTGGCTTTCTTGGACAATGTTAATTATAAATAAGGTGATTATTTTTTCTTACTTGGTTTTAAGCTCTGTAACAAATTACCGCGAAAAAAATCCTTTATTTATGGAATTTTTGAACTTGCACTGTATAACTACTTTATAGATATTTGCGCAAAAAGACTATGGAGAATCATCATGACACTGCTATTTAAAATTGGTATTACATATAACAATTATTTGAATTTGTCCCTTTTCCAGACAATCCTATGAAATGTAATCTTTGCATTTACTCTCTTTCTATGTATACTTCATATAATCTATCCATCTTTTCTTGTCTTCCTCCAAAACCATTGACATATTCTGATGATTTTTCTTTCTGTTGATTTGTTTTCAATAATCAAGTAAAATTCTTGGCCTATTTTTTTCAAAATTCAATAATAACAAGTTTGTAGTCTGCAGTAACGTATATGATCACTGAACTTATAATAATTTAAACAAAAATTCTCTGCGAGCAGAGTCCGTCCTGAAGGAAATGCTTCAAGATTAACATTTTGTTGAGTCTATCTACTATATTAGGCTATCAAATAATAAATGCAACTAAATATGCATTCCAAGAATAACAAAAATGTCTATAGGAGCTAATATAACTAATCATCATCATCATTTCAGCATATCGCCGTCCACTGCTGGACGTAGGCCTCCCTCATGTTACCATTATGAAGGGTTTAATGCCGTAATTTGCTACGCTTGGCAGGTGGGTTGGCGATCGCAGTGAGATGTTATATATTTTTTAGGAGAGTGATGCTGCCCACTCTCCTGGTGTTCACCAGAAGAGTGGACAGCAGCGCTAGGAGTCGTAAAAATAAGGGAACCCTTAGTGGATTTTTACGACTCCCATGGGCAAGGGGTGGCGACACTTGTATTCTATTCCGTCGCCACACGGGAAATAATGATGAATATGATTAATATGGAGAGCTAATAAAATAACTATACGATAAGTTTTTCAAATAACTGAACTCATTTGTATAGTATGATAATATGCATGCCATTATAGCATTTTGAATTTAACCTTAGTCTGAATTCGTGAAAAGAATTAGTATTATTAATATTTATTGCTAAATCGATATTTTAATGGACTTGTAGATTTTTTACAGTTTTTGTAAGCCACGATATTTTACGACTGTAAGTTTTAGGATGTGATAAAGAATTTCTGTGCAAAGCATTTCTCATTGAGACTTCCACATTAATTTTCATCTGTTCATCAACGTCTACTCTGGCGCATAAGCTTCCTTAATAGGGGGAACAAATATGTGACAATTTCATAATCAACACGCTTGGTAGGCTGTTTGGCAATTGCAGCTGACGTTAAAAGTTGCTTAGAAAAATTTCTTTGCAGATCTGTTCACCAGGCGATATTTTTTTTTAAAATTTATTTTAGGCTATTTCACAGAATTTTTATCCGTGCTCTCTTTATGTTTAATTTAATTGTTATGGTGGTTTGTTTACAAAATTAACTTTCTTGAAGTGGCTTTATTACAGTTGGTTAAAGCTTTAAGAGCGCAATTCATGTGTCATAGATGTTGAGTGACAACATGTCTTTTTGGGGTTTCTTCTTGGCCTGGCTATATTTGTATTTGTATGCATATTTGTATCTATGCTTTGTGGTAGCGGCTACGAATACTACCAACCCTTACTTTGCTCGTGGATCTCGTAAAAGATGACTAAGAGCCTTATAATGACCTGGGCCAACTATGTGATGCCATTTGGTCAACAATTACATTCCCAAGGAAGGTTGACGTCTGGCAGGCGGCTGGTCATAAAACTTTTGCCAATAACTTTTACAATATGTACTATGAAAGAAGAATACATATTGTATCGACCCCAAGTAAATGGGATAAGAGTAGGAGAATGATGATGTATGCATATTTGTATTTCGACACTACACGGCTAGTAAATTATTTTCTTGTAAATCGAACTGCATAAATTATTGCGTTAATTGCAATAATATCAATTCTCACGCATTTTTCTTGTGCAACGGCAGCGTCTAAAATTGCTATATTGAATATTTTCTTGTTTGATATTTTTTAGGTGCAACCATTCTGTAGGCGGAATCAAGTACTAAATTAAAATGTTTTCGTGTTTGACTATTTTTTAAAAAGATAAACTCAGTATAATGAAACATAAAAGTGAATTTACGGTTAAAGTTTTTTTTTTATTTTTTTAATAGAATACAATTCACTTACAAGAGAAATATAAAATAAACATAATACTACTACTAATTTAAAGATCAATAAAATTATAATACCTACGTGGTCGGCTTGTAACACCTCATAGTATTACCTATGTGGTCTGTTTGTAACACTTCAAGGTATAGATTATACAAACCGTTTCATATCATGACACTACTTTTAAGTTCGTCATAATTGACTAATAAGCGGTGGCAATTACGGTGGCAATCTGTTCATATTTTTTTTTAATTTATAGTTCTAAATGAGAAACTTATATATATCTAAGCTATAAATTATAGGTCAGATTGAATAGATATTTACGAATTTAATTGTTGAATTCGTAAATATCTATTCATTGCTTATGAAAACTGTGTGGTAGCGGCTACGAATACTTACTTTGTTCGTGGATGTCGTAAGAGAGGACTAAGAGCCTTATAACGACCTTTTTTTTTTTTTTTTCGCTGTGGACATGCTTTTACGCACTATCCCCCGCCAGTGACGGACGGGGGGATGTGTGGGACTCGCCGGCCATAGATAGGCCTTATAACGACCTGTGCCAACTCCATCAGATGCCATTTGGTCATCAATTACATTCCCAAGGAGAGTTGACGTCTGGCAAGCGGCCGGTCATAAAACTTGCCAATAACTGTTGCAATATGTACTATGAAAGAGGAGTACATATTGTATCAACCCCAAGTAATTGGGATAAGAGTAGGAGAATGATGATGAATTCGATTGTTTATTAATTTACTGCAAAGATAGCAGAAGGTTAGTGAGTTTGACGTATAAGGCAATTGTTTTTTATTCAACACACCACTAATTGTATGGAGTCTTGTGTCACGTTTTTAAAATCTCCCATCATATTATTATAAGAATTTATTTCTTAGTTTGGGCTGTTTCATTTAAAAGAAATTGAGAATATAAATTAAATATAAAATTAACAAATACAACATTATTAGCTTTTCAAATAGCTTCCTCATTTTTTGTCGGTCTGCAAACATTTTACATGTATAAATAAATTGATCCTATCTATATTTGTATGAATAAATTGTCGGATTTTTTATATCTGATGAAAAAAATATTTAAATGTCTATACCTCACTGGCTAGGCCAATAGCCGAATCGTCGCTAACAACTAATGGAATTTTCATCATGAATTTTTTAATCTAAATATAGTCTGGAGAACTTCACCATAGATGCCAATATAATAGATTTGATGCGTATTGAAGAGACTAAACTCAATCGTGGTAGGACCACGCTGTTAACAGTTCTCTGTCTACAGCCGCGAGCCGGTCCATCCGGGGTAGTACCACACTCTCGCAGAAGACCGACGTCTGACTAATGGCAATGTACTATTGCGCTTCGTTCGGTGAACGAGAGAGCCGAAAGCCCAACTGTGTGGGTTTGGGGATTTTATTGGTAGGCAGCGGCCTAAGCTATACCTTTGGTATTGCAAAGGTCCATGGGCTGCAGTGACACTTACCATCAGTTGTGCTGCTTGCTCGTTTGCCACCATAGGCAATAAAAAAAAAAAAAAAAAAAAATAGCCTTTGGTGACATCTGAAGAATGAGGTGAAAATTGACTAAGGGTTCATCTGTGAGAGTACCTATGTTTATGCAAACTAAAAACACCAACTGCGATCATAATTCCGTCTGCCAATGTGGTGATTATGACATTATCCGTCATTAAGTAGCTTCATATTTAACAACGAATTCGATAGATTGATTGCTGGTTAAATTGGCACGTACTAACAATGTGTTCAGGAATCATTCATTCCTACTCTTATCCCAATTACTTGGGGTCGATACAGTATGTACTCTTCTTTCATAGTACATATTGTAAAAGTTATTGGCAATAGTTTTATGACCGGTCGTCTGCCAGACGTCAACCCTCCTTGGGAATGTAATTGCTGACCAATCGGCATCAGAAGGAGTTGGCCCAAGTCGTTATAAGGCTCTTAGTCGTCTTACACGACATCCACGAGCAAAGTAAGGGTTGGTAGTATTCGTAGCTGCTACCACACAGCACTGTGTTCAGGAATATGTAAAATCATATTTATTTTCTCATCTTTCTGTTTCTTCTTGCATATACAATAACAATTACATACATATTCAATTCCAATTAGATACACCTGCATTAATTGCTATAGCTAAATAATTATTCGGTTTCATAGATACATATATTCACATACACTAAACACACATGTACATTCACACACACTATCACCTACACTTTCGTGTTTTCTCGTCACAGTTTGGTATTACTACATAATTGTAATTGAGACAAGTTTTTGAACGTATGTGATCAATACATAAAGCTAGTTATAATCACAAAACTTATATAATATAATCGACAGTTTATTATATAAATGTATATTTATAATTGTAACATAATTTATACTTATCAAAATTGTAGATATACTATACGTACGGGACATGTATTTTTATTTTATTAATTTTAAGTATTCGTTTCTCTTAGTGGCCAGCATTTGGAACATAATGTTATGTTATAAATCCTACATGGTTATTGCAAAAGACGATTAACGAACATCAGCTAAATAATTGCCATAGTTGAAAATCGATAAATTATCGCCTAAGAAGAAAATCTAATATCTCGATACCTACCTTACAATAACTGGACGAATCAGTAAAGCCTATAGAATAATCACATCCTTCGACGAATTGATAATCATTGGAGAAGCAAGGTTTTTTACGAACGATATGATCAGTCATAGGCTGCAAACGGGATAGGACAACTCAATATGGTCTGGTAGAGGACTATGTACAGCAATGTACGTTAATGGATTTGTGATTGGATGGGAAAAGAATCAAGAGTTATATAATTCAATGATGGATTTTCAATTTCTTGGAAAGAGTATACAAAACTAACAAAAGTAAGAGAGTGGCTATTTAAAAATTAGTAAACAACAATTGTTGTTCTTGCTTTTGGAGTACGTCTCTAGTGTATTAGATATTTAAATGTTAGGACTTTATTAAGACTTGACACACACACACACATATATATATATATATATATATATATATCTATATATATATATATATATATATATATATATATATATATATATATATATCTATATATATATATATATATATATATATATATATATATATATATATATATATATATATATATATATATATATATATATCTATATATATATATATATATATATAAATGATAATTATTTATAATCTGAAACATAACTAGTATGCTTTACCATTTTAGGCTATTACTCACCCGGAAGGCGGGCCACTGATATCAAGGCATTTTGTATCGATAGCCTGATCAATAAACAGAAATATAGATGCGATAGGTAACGGGGCCCTGCACGTCTTGTCTTTCTGTCGTTCCGGATTGTCCTCCATAGTCGCCCAAAAAAGTTCTTCGTTACTTCCATCAGATGAAATGTTTTTAAGCACTAGATATTTGAAAAGTTCACAATTGGATAGGCAATTTTGTGGTACAAATAAGTATCTATGTAATTTTAGTAGGCTTATTGGCAATTTGCCTATTGTCGTCTACAGAACGTAGTTCCAAACTTAGTTCACAAATCTGTTTCTATCTAACCCAGAATTTGAGGACAATTCGATTAACCATTTCATGCTTATGTTACAAGACTTACAAAGAAATGAGCTGATTTACGAAGACTGGTCAAATGATTATATTTTTCACTATAAAAATATGTATGATTAGCAATTTGACATGACATATGTTTCTGTTAATTAAAAAGGATATCGGTCAGTAGAAAGATCAATGCAACAAGTAGGAATTACCTTAAATGTGTTGTTTAACACCAATACTTGAAAAAACCCTGAAATATAAAGAAATAAAATAATGAATTTATAATAATTACGAGTATTACATTACTATAAATAAAAATATTATCAGTTAACTTACTCTGTTTCATTATTGTTATAGTTAATTAAATTATATTCACACATGATCGCGTTTTA
Source organism: Lymantria monacha (assembly GCA_905163515.2). Classification (NCBI taxonomy): domain Eukaryota; kingdom Metazoa; phylum Arthropoda; class Insecta; order Lepidoptera; family Erebidae; genus Lymantria; species Lymantria monacha. Next base: position 15,484,973 of record LR991094.1, on the reverse strand, counting down.
TTCTTTTCATGCAATTTAAAATTGTATCCTAGTATCCTTGTTCTGAATTAAATAAAAAGCTTAAGACCTCCAAAGTAGAAGTATGAAACAAATAATAGAAACGCGTTATCAAATAACTAAAACAATTATCTAATTAACAATAACCTAATGGAATGCGAAATATAAGTAGTATCATTTCCTAAGCACGTGGATAGTGTCCTTGCTTGCATGACTACTTACAAGTTGTGTGCTTTATAATTAATTTATTATGTAACTGGTCCAATACTAATGTGATTTAACTAGTCTCAGAGATGTCAATGTTGCTTAATTATGTTTATTTATTATATAATTATACACTTCTATTCCCTAGGAGGTATAATACAGAGTTAAAACTTGAGATTGTCTTCTTATCGGAACAAGATAGCGCAAAGACTTATTGAGGACAATGGTCAACCTAAGATTATAAACTGAGACTCTATCTTCGACAGTCGAATTCAAATGATCTTGAATGAACAAGTTAGGCTAAATTAAATTATGTAAGCAACAACGGTGTCTCGACAAAGAAACAAAGAAAGTAATGTAACTAAACTTAATGTGACTATGTACCGTCTACATTACCTTTTTCTTTTTAATTTCTTTGTCTAGCCGCAGTGTTAGGCACTAAAATAAAAACATATATGGATTCGTTGTGTTTATATATTACGGATACAACGGATGGGCGTTTCCGCATTAGTTTCCGTGCTGGTGAAAGAGCAGGTAAAAGATTCATGGACGAGGCGAGTATGTAAGAAGCAATAAGTAGTCTCAAAATTCAAAGTCTTTACTGACTATGTAAAAAAATGGTGTCTGCACGCAAATATATCCCATGAATAATGAATGAATAAGATTATAATAATAAATACTATCTTTATTCTTTACAAGATAAATAAAATTCCATGGTTGTTTGACAAGGCCGCGAATTGTACAATTATAGACATCATATTTTTTTTTATATGTGTTGTATACACTGAACGACATTGTATATTTAAGACTAAAATTAGTTAAAAAATATATAAAGTAGCTGTCGGGGTAAGTCATTTTATAATAACTTATAAAGAATATCGAGAACTCTATTAAAACGTCTATCTACCGAATCTTATTGTGAAGCTAAAGTATGCAAATAGTTATTCAAGTAGGCTCGTTGAAAAGGTGAAGGGGCATACGGTAGGTTATGGTGCTTCACGCAGCTATTCTGTGGTCTCAAATGGCTAGGCGTAATGAGTTAAGTTCTTTGGAAACCCAAAAAGACAATTAAGTGTTCTATAGGTTTCATTAGAATATCTCTAGCTCTAACACATTAAAAACACTGAGAAAACTGTTGGCCCCACTGTTGAGCTTGAGCCTCCTCCATAATGAGAGGGAATTGACTTACTATACCACGCTGTTCAGACGTGTTGGTATAGGATTTAGTTTCGAGTTTGCCTTCTCTTGCTGTTTTTTTTTATTAGATAAATTGTTGGTCCACAGACTTTTGTCAGTGCCTTTTTTATATTGTATATTTTAGTCATTATGTTGAAGTTGAAGTTATATAATTTAATTTTTCTTGAAGTGGCTATGATATTATACATTTATGATGGTTTATATGTATTTTAAAGAGATTCTGCGTTATTAGTTTATTGTGAACTTGTGATGATGTCTTTTTATACTTCATGTATGAATTGTTGGTCTTTATTGTGATGTCAATCCGAGCTCTTGTACTACCCTTTGGTCTCTATGTTTTATTGCCATCTTTTTAATGTATTCCAGTATAGTACTTGGGTCCTGATCTATAGTCTTCCTCATGAGTTTCCAGATGGCATCTTCACGGGTGTCTGTGTAGTAAATGCAGGATCTAGTATGCCTGGAGATGGCAACCACGGCATGTTGGATACTGTTGTGTAGTTTTTGCACTGTATCTCTTGTCTGGATGATAATGACATTTGGTGCACCGACTCCCTGTGCTTCGTGGATGGTACGCAGTTCGGAGCCCTCACCGGTGCCGTATCCCTTTTCGTTGAGGATTTCTTTCTCTGCCTGGGTGTGCGACAGGTATAGTATCTCAGGAAGGTCTGGTGGTATGACGGCGTCGGCGTATGTATATATGTTCAGGGATTTAATGATCTTATTTGACGAGTATATGCCATTGTATTTGTTATGAAGGGCATATGCTACGTCCATGGGGCACCCATGCGTACACAACAGTTCTTGTGTTGCCGATGGTGTGGTTAGAGGTTTATAGTGTTTTAATTTAAACAGGTTGTCGCGATCAATGAAAGGTATTTCGTTAGTGTCGCCAATAAGGAGGAGTTCTCTTGCTGTTATATGCGTTTCATATCCCTTAGTCGCCTCTTATGAACACTCACGGGTAAGACATGTGGTGGTGAATTGTATTCTTACTCCGTTACCACAAGGACAACTCACGAAATAAATAACGATATATTCTCTTACTTACGATACAAATAATTTACAGCTACTAATGTGTTTCGATCTGGCAATAAGTAGGGCAATATTTAAATGACTATTATTTACTTAATCCCCTTGTGGTGATGATTTAAGAATACCAATAATAATATATAAGGTATCACAACTTACTTGCTCGTAAGACGTCAAAACTGACTGAGGGATGTCAAAAAGAATGGACAGCAACATTGTCCTGGAAGACCTATATTATTAAAAACGATGGCCAATACGCAAGCTAAGCATAGTGGATACATTGTTATCTCTTTGTTACGTCCAGTATTGGACGACGAGAGTCAATGATGCAAATTAGATATAAAACCAACCTTTGACTTTTTTATATTACATAGTGGTAGAGCCATATTATAGAGAGTATTCTATCTACAGTTGCGGCCCGATTGATCCAGAGTTTGGGTTGATAGATAACGGTCTGTATCTTTAGTATTGCAAAGATACATGAACGGCAGTTACACTTATCAACAGTTGTGCTACTTGCTTGTTTATCATCATAAGCAATAAACAGTGGAACTTCCATGAACTGATGTAATAAAGTACAGTTAGCAATATTTTCAAACATATATAAAGACGCCATCTCTATACAAGCAGGTTACCTTGATATTACACTTTTCATACATGATTAAGTTACACAAGTAATACTTACTTGCTCTAATTAATAAATAAGTCTTTGTACATAATTACACGGTACAGTCAAGTGTTCAGTTGGGTAAAGGTCGGCATTTGCCCGTGATCAAGGTCTACCAAATGAAGTCGGTATTTGGCTCAGAATTCCGCCTACTTTAGCTCTGACGCATTGATTTCTTTTGAATTTACTTATTGATAGAATGTACAGTTAAGCACACAATGTAATGAAAATTAATTACATATATTTTTTTAAATTTAATATAAATCATGTATGTAATTTATAAAAAAAATGCTTACATATCAGAAACTATTACCACTTTTAAATATCCAATAATATATTACAATTTTAAAGTTATAATACTTATTAAAATAAATACTTTAAAGTTGTACTACCGAACCGGCCCGCAGGTATAGACAGAAAACTGTCACTAGTGTGGTCTACTACTACTAACTTGTGCTCACAATAAGCTTGTTATTACTAGGTTATTACTTATTTCTTTCTTTTTTATTGTTTTGTACAATTCATTTACGCACGTCCCAGTATTATAACGAGATACCTCCATATTAGGCTTATTATAATACATTGCGCATAAAAGGACGTAACATACGGCAGACATATACATTACATACGAGCAGACGAATTGTCACAACATTTTACTTTAAGTTTTATTTTATTATTTTATTTATGTTCTTAATTATAATTGATATAACGATTAATAAAATTTATGCTTATAAATAATAAAAAGTATATTTTTTGTTTAATTATAACTATGTTAAATATTATTTCATACTATGTTAATTAATGCATATTATCGGATTAAATGGTAGATGCATTAGCGATAAACTAGGCTAGAAGTTTCTAACTTTAGCCAATATGTATGCATGTAGGTAGATGAAAGGTACACCTACCCCCTGGGCTACTAGTCTGAGTGTGTGTCGTATCATTGTATTTTTGTTATTGCAGCTCCTACATAATATTTTTTTAAATGCTTATGGTGGCAAACGAGCACAGCAGCAGACCTGATGATAAGTATTATTGTCGCTTATGGGCTTTTGCAATAGCAAAGGCACAGCTAGACCGCTGCTTATCAACCCAAACTCCGGACAGATCAGCCTACGGCTGAGAGGGAAATTGATTTACTATGCTATTCTGGTTTATTTTGAGTTTTCTTTCACTTGTAATATTATATGCATAACATATGCTTTAGTCGTCTTTCAGACAGTATTAATAGTACACTTATCACCACTACAATAAATTAGTTTTTAATTAATTAATTTATTAAAAAATGTCTATATACATACACAAAAACCTTATGCAATATATGATTCGAAACTTGTATGTGAATTACAAATTAACAACACAGCAACTGGGTGTTACTGTGTAGTAAATTTCAATAACTGTAAGTAACAAAATAATGAACAAAAACTTTTGCGGTCGCCTGTACAGTTTGTCACAATACAAATTAATATTACCGCTGTACCAGTCTAGAGAGTTGTAGGTATGTGTTGCGGATATTGAGCTGGATGTAGTTTTTATGTTAATAGTAGTTCTCCAGAACTGGAATTTTTCAAATTAAAGTTTCAACATACGTCGGTTAAGAATATAATGTGTAACCATTACATACTCGTTGAAGACGTAAAAACCGGCAGAGAGATTACTAAGAGAATTGGTAATGGTACTAATAGAATGGGTAGTACTTTTCTGGGTAAGTTCCTATACCCAGAGCTATCGCTTACCCGATTATCAAGCGGAACGATTTGTGCATTATATGCCGCTAAACCCCTTGAGAAGACCTGTGTATAAGAGAATGGTGGTTGATGAATGAATGGATGGATGGATAGAGATATATATATATACGTTTTTATAATCTCATGATTTTATTTCTGTAATGATAAAGTGATACAACCACATTCCGTAATGAAAATTTTAGTTGCTGCTAAGAATTGCAAATCCATTTTCGTCTATAGATTATTCGAGTTTCAAAATGCTTGTTATTAATAAGAATACTCTTTGGGAATAGTTCTACGGCATTTTAGCTATAAGCATTTTAAAGCAAATCATATAAATTTTGGCACTATTGCGAAAAAATACTAATGCAATATAAGTAGATTCTATACGGTAAGATCCGTATTTATAAATAATTTGAGATTTATAATTAAATTAATGTCTACGTAATTCAGTAGGTATGAAAAAAAATAAACCTAGTTACAATTGAATAGCAGTTGATAAATGAGCTTGAAGTCAAGGTTGGCCAATGACACGTAATAAATCTTATACTTATCACACTAATAATACTAATCTATGAGATATTATGTATTTGATAATTTCTGGTTGAGAGCCCTTAGCGCTCACCAGCTGATGTAAAATTATCATAGCAATCTGTGGCTAACAACTATAGCATCATAAAAAAATATTAACTTTTTAATTATATCTATTAATACATAATGATAAGAGACATATTTAAAAAAATATTAAATAGTATTATATATTAGTTACTACTAATATATAATACTATTTAATAATTTTAAGGAAAAGTTACTAATATATAATACTATTTAATATTTTTTAAAGGACCACACTAATGATAGTTTTCTATCTACAGACCAAAGAGTAAAGTTATTAAATTGAAAAAGAGTGGCAACTCGATGATAAAATATGCATGTATGGAAAGTGCTGTCACCCAGAGTTTAGGCGGTGAACTAAAGTTGAAGTAATATATATACAATATACATATCTACATGTGTATGTGTAATTACATAGAATTTTCTTTTACTATGAAAGCTACCCTGAAATATAAAAAAAAACATATCAGCTGATAATTAAACAATAATAATATCAGCCTAACATTGAAACTTGAGATAATTTGCAGAAAAATATCAATAACCGAAAATAGATCGATGACAATAAGTACCTACGCTAGGAACAAAAAATAACAATTCTCAGTTGTCAAACGTTTGACAGACAGGACAAAATGGCAGCAGTTAAGTTTGTACAACCAATCTGTAGGCGGCGCGACGGTCAGTAAAAATAAGTAATGTTTTAAGTGTGCCCCCCCAGCTACAGACGCAGTCTGGTCCGTCCGCGATAATACTAAATTCTCGCAGAAAATCAACATCTGAGCATCGGCAATATGCTGTTGCGCTTCATTCTGTAAGGGAGAGGATTCGGAAGCTCAATTATCTGGGTGGGTTTTGATAGATAGTTGGCAAAGGTCCATGAGCGGCAATAACCTTTACCATCAGGTGTGTTGCTTATTCGTTTGCAACCATAAGCAATAGATAATACATTATTATGATCAATTCGGCTCGGTTTCAATGAGAAATAAGAATTGAACCGTATCGATTAGCAAGCTTAGCTTAGCTATTGTTTCATAACTTCATATTATTTAGTAGGTAGTGATTTGGAGATTAGTGCCAATAAATATCGCCACACGTGATTTGTAAATATTATGATATTTTAATTTTTGCTGTGTGTTGACGACTGCGAATACTAGCAACCCCTATATTGCTCGTAGATATCGTAAAAGATGATTAAGAACTTTACATTAATCTAGACGATTTCCATCTGATACTGTCTGGTTCAAAATTTTATTATTATATTATATTTCAAAAAAATTTTTTTGAACTTGGTCAATACCACCTGATAACGTTTGGTCAACAATTACATTCCCAAGAAGGGTTGACGTAATGCAGGCGGCCGGTCATAAAATTATTGCCAATAACTTTTGCAATATGTAGGAAAATGAGTACATATTGCGTCGACCCCCAAGTAATTGGGATAAGAGCAGGAGAATGATGATGACTGTCTGGTTCAAAATTAAATTCTTAAGTTGGATTGATGCCAAAGTTATAAAACTATTGCCAAAATTATTCGCAATATATACGATGAAAGAAGAGTACATATTGCATAGCAATACATATTGCGAATGTATGCGAATGTGACCCCAAGTAATGTCAGAACAAGATAATGAAGATCATCATCATCATCATTTCAGCCTATTGCCGTCCACTGCTGAACGTAGGCCTCCCTCATTTTACGCCACAGAGTGCGGTCCTGTGCCGCCTGTATCCAACGACGCCCAGCAACCTTCACTAGGTCGTCTGTCCACCTAGTGGGGGGGCGTCCCACACTGCGTCGTCCGGTATGTGGTCGCCACTCTAGAACCTTTCTTCCCCAGCGGTTGTCGGTTCTTCGAGCGATGTGGCCTGCCCATTGCCACTTCAGCGTGCTAATTCTTCGTGCTATGTCGGTAGCACCCGTTCGTCTGCGGATTTCCGTATTTCGGATTCTATCTCGCAGAGAAATCCCGAGCATAGCCCGCTCCATAGCACGCTGAGCGACTTTGAGCCTGGTTATGAGGCCTACATTTAGGGACCACGTTTCCGTGCCGTAAGTCATCACTGGTAACACACACTGGTCATAGACCTGTGTTTTCAAACACTGAGGTATGTTGGATGAGAAGATCTTCTTAAGTTTCCCGAACGCTGCCCAACCGAGTTGGATTCGTCGGCTGACCTCTTTCTCGAAATTGGATCTACCTAACTGGACTGTTTGTCCAAGGTAAACATAATGATCGACAATTTCGAGAATCGCATTGCCAACTAGGACCGGTACAGGAATGACATGGGCATTTGACATGACTTTCGTCTCGATAATGAAGATATTTTAACTCAATAAGCTAAAAATACAGTCGTTCCGGCAAGTCTTGGCAAAAGTGGCACATTGAAAATGATGGTAACTTGAACCATTTAAACAAGATCTATGTTTCGTTTAAAATAAACGCACATTAAAATAAATATATCTATAAGTTTTATTTCTGAATTATATAAAAAATAATTTAAATAAATCAATATTTTTTTTTGGTAGGTATATATGATATATTTATGACATATTTTAAGGTATTATACAATATCAATTCTCGTCAGGTAATACGAATCCTTTTAATTTCCAAAACGAAATACATGTTTTGTAATTATACTGTACTAATAGCATAATAGCAGCTGTATAGCCATCTTATTCCTTTAGTATCGCTATTGGTCTTTTATGGCAGACAAAATAGACAAAGAACGATGTTATCAAGCTGCCTATTTTTTGCTTAACGAGAAACACTACCGAATACCAGCATTCCGTTGCATTACATTTTAAAAGTAATGTTTTGATATATACAATTACCAAATAGTGGATGGTGGGTGTGTTATCATAAATACTTAGTAGGTCAAAACACACCTGGTACTTTGTAATGGCAGTTTCATAACTTGAATGCGGTCGAGTACTACACAAAAACACTACCATTTATCCTATATTTGTAATCAATTTAAACAAACATTTAATATAAGTTATTTTTATGATTCTGTTAGTATTTTAGTATTCATTTCCGTATGGTGCCATAGTGAGATTAAAATTCACGACCATTTCTCTTGGTCGTAGTTACTGAACAAACATGACTTAGAGATTTGATATGCAGATAAGATCTATGCAAGAGAATGAGAACTGGAATTTTAACTGTACCTACACGTTTGGCCTGGTATTATAGATCCAATTTCCCTACCATTGTGGAGAAGGCTTGAGTTCAACAATGCAACATATTTACGACGACTAAGAGCCTTATAACGTCCTGATCCAACTCCATCTGATGCCATTTGTTCAAGGATTGCATTCCCAAGGAGGGTTGACAGGCAGCCAGTCATACTAATACCAATAACTTTTACAATATGTATTATGAAAGAAGAGTACATATTATATCGACCCCAAGTAATTGGAATACGAGTAGGAGAATGATGATGTTCTTACACCATTTTCGATAATATATTGAGGTTTTTTGAAACGCGCTCATATTCACAGTTTTTCATACTGTGAATCTGAACGCACCATACACCGGCAAGAATAGCCTATTTAGTGCTATGGCGAGACATTTTATGCGGAACAGATTTTGTGCGGATCACCTAGTAGATCCTTTGGCTAGTTACATGATTTTTATGCAAAAATTTAATGACTCAACTAAACCACTAAAAGTATGAATTTGCAGACAATGCCCTATAATTTTCTCGGAAATTATATTAAGGTAATAACTATAACAAGTGCTTCGTTACTTAAAGAAAGAGTATTTAGCTAAGAAATTATTAACAGTGTTTTACGACAAGTTGTTACAAACAAATGGTTTACCACGTAATTTTCAAGAACAAAAACAAACATGTTTTCCTTTGGCTTTACAATAAAACTGATGGTTAGTTTTACATCCTTCCGTAGCAAGTTTTTGCGTGTTCGTAAATAGTTTTGTTTGCTGCATACTTTTGATTAATTATCTTCATACAACTGTTATCTAGTTGAGGTAGTTTTGTTAAAGTGAAAATCTAATACCTGAAGAAGTTTCGTGGTAAGCGGCAATAATTCACAAATAGCAAACGGTAAAATATAAATAAAAGAAGCAGAAAATTAGAGTTTAAAACTGGTTCATGTGGCCAGCAATGTAAAGAAACATTGATAAATTTTCCTTCTATTTGGAGGCGTCTCAAACCTAACAGTGGGACATATATGGGTTACGCAGAAGAAGATGAAACTATACTAGCTTCAAGCTTTAGATCACGCTAGAATATGGTGATATATATATATATATATATATATATATATATATATATATATATATATATATATATATATATATATATATATATATATATATCAGTTCCTCCTTAAATAATCCCTAATATTATTTAAATATCCCTAATATTATAAAATGAATCAACCATATACAAATCAATTAAGAAAAATGATATTGTTGATTTTGTTTTTGACAAATTTTAAACAGCTCTTCTCTAAAGTAATGATTATGCAGATGTAACTTTATTCTACTGATAGGTCGATATGCTCTTTGTATAGATGACATTTTTTTTAGTTCATATAATTTTTATTTATGGATTTTTTATTTTTGGAATTTTTATGTATTGTATTTTAGGTATCCCCCTGACAAACCTTATAGGGGCAGGTCAAGAATCCAAGTTCATAAATTATTATGCCATCAAAGTCCACTGTTGGACATGAGCTTCCTCAGGTCGTAATTAAGCCACGCTTGGTAGACTGAATGGCAATCGCAGTTATTGTTTGAAATTTTCTAGGAAAGTTTCCTACTAGTGATTACTGAACCATATTTTACAACATCCACGAAAAGATACAAAATATGTTGAATAACGTATTTTATTACTGAACGAGTGAATATAAAGAATATTTACTCGTTTAATTAAATGGAGGCAAATTACATAGAGTAATGTATATTATTATAATTATTACTACCTAGTCTGTGATTATAATTAAACTAAACAATATATAGGTAATACGATTAATGACATTGACAATATAATTTTTATTTTACTTTAATTCTTTTTTCAAGCTAGCCAGTCTCTGTCTTCTTAAGCTTCATTTTAGTGGCGGTGAAATGTTCTATTTTTTTATCACACTACAAAAATATAAAAGGTAGCGAAAGATATTAGATCCCAAAACAAAATTCATAAATACATGGTCATATAAGAAGCATATATAAGAATGCTTACCGTCAGTTTCACTCGTTTACTGTGATAAATAGACTTGCTGTTCCACAGTTATGCAACTTTTACAAGGAAAAAAATATATGTGTTCGCAATATCTGTACTTTTGTACGAAAGTTACTTGTGAGAAAAAAAGTTAGGAATAGTATGAGAGATGGAAACAGTATTGTAACTAATTTGAAGTAAGTGAAGGTCTCGCCACTTCTAACATATATTTTATTACTGATAACTTAACTCTGTATATTTTTCTTCCTTGTCATATGTTTTCGGTTGAAGAGTGAAATTTTAATAAAACATGATAAAACTTCATAGTAAAATTATGTTCTAAGCCATTCTTATTCATTATTATCATCTCATGGATTTTAATATACGTGAATATATAATTCTTATGCGGTTCTTAATTTGTTTAATATATTTTTAAACGAATATATCTGAAAACAAACGTTAATAACCATTGTATGTTACTAGCAATGACGAGTAGTTTTCTACGTGATAATATTGGGAATATGGAATAAATTTGTCAAAGAACGGATATAGGAAGAAGAATTAGCACGTTAAGGTGGCAATGGACAACCCATATCGTTTGTTGATCTAACAACTCTTGGGAAGAAACATTTTCGAGCGGCGACCATGAATCGGATGGCGCACCATAGTATGATCCCAGGTGTAATGACGATATCGCTAAAGTCGCAAACAGGCGTTGGATGAAGATGGTATAGGATCGTTCTGAGTGGCAATCTCGTGGGGAGATCTATGTACAACAGTGGACGTCTACGGGCCGATGAATGTATGGATGGGTAAATTTAAATAGTGTCGCTTATGCTTTAGCTATTTTTGAGTGGACTAACTACAGCTAGTGTATAGTAATGAAGTAGTGCTTTGTCAAATTACAATTTAAGACTTGATAATTGCTATTATATTAAAACAATAGAATTTCTGTATTACGTGAATAAACTAAGTGGATAATGTGATGTATTTCAGTATGTGAGAACTGATACAATTATTTATGGGACTTGTTCTTTTTAAATGTACTTATATATTTTTCTTTGTATACAAATTCTAAATTTTAAAACAGGTAAACGTGAGAGTCAGTACAATTTATTATCCACTTCCAAAATGTTTAGTTCACGCACGCACGGACACAGAGTAAGCAGTAGCTGGGAAGTTACTGGCGTCTATTGTTTTATTGGTTGCCTTAGAGACTACAGGAAAACTGCGAATGGAGACTAATTTATTACGTCGCTGAGAAAACATGGAAAGCGGTGGAAAGCTCTCTATTAAGACGAGCGGGCGGGGAATAGGACGATTAATTATGATTTCTTTTAACGCTGTCGGACGTGGCCGACCGTCCTAGTGTCGTTATTACGTGTACTGAAAGATATTCGAAATTGTTTTTTATGGTCTTTTAATCTCACAATTAATATATAAGATTGGAGAAGGGATTTAACATCTTACTTAGTGATAGTTCAGGTTTATCATTATATATTTATTATTGTATATATTTATTAACTTACTTATTGTTTGTAAATTTTGTTAGATATTGCACTTATTACTTTTCTTATTATTTAAACATATTTTGCTATTATGATTTATTTTACCATGTTATTAATACGACTCCAAGAAATCTAAAGTCTTTGTTTATTAACATAATTTTTATAGAAATCCAATTATAACGCGACAAAATGTTTACTTGAATGGGGCTAAAATAAATTTGTTTTACTCAAATGCCTAGATATATATAATATGTAATAATAATAATGTAGTTTATAAATTTGCAAGTCAAATATTCAAAATTTATAGGGTATATGGGCGCAGAGAGTATCTCTCTAAAAATAACAATGAAGTCGATTTTTTTTTACGAATAGCGAAATACTTCTTACCTTGAATAGTTATCTAAATACCTTTTCTCCTGGGAAATAATATTATCAGAGAAAGAATGAAAAAATAAGTTCCGAGTGGTGTAAAATAGTAGTAGCAGTTTCTAGTTGTTTCCTCTACTGTCTAGTCGCTTTGTAGTTTTAATCTAAGAAATTAAATGAACCATGAAACGCTTTATTTCTAATACGATAACAATTCCTTATACAATACTGAATTCGAACTCATATTTCTAGAGATGTCGGCAAGACGTCATCGTAATTTCTTATAATTACTTTGCCTTACTGTGGACAAGCTCAAGATTAATACCGCCTAATTGCCTATCTATTCAGTGTGCTTGTTGGTTTAAGAGCTTTATTAATATCTATTAAGATTTTCACTCAAGTAAATTTTACCTTGATTTGAACTCATTATTATTATGCTAATTGCGTTATTTTCTTAAGCTTCTAATTCAAGCTTTAATATTAATTTCAATGAAGATACCCGTCAGATCAGTTATTTTATTTAAATCTCTAAAACTAGATTAAGTATTCAAATATGTAATATTTCTTCTATATTATATACTATCTTCTATACTATCGTCTATATATATAATTCTTTTATAAGAATTACATTTCATAAATTTACCATGTAATAAAAATAGAACATAAGTAGAAAACTACATATATCTAAAGATAACATATACGTACTATACTACTACGTATATCTAGATATATATAATATGTAGAAAGACCTAATGACTTCTGCTGTGTGCTGAGTGTGAGTTTTGTTAACATGAAGCGTTCTACAGCGAGCGCGTAAGCATGTCATTTGTATGAAGAAATGTAGTTTCAAAAACGCGCCGCTAGTGGCGCTGTACATTTCTTCATATAAATGACATGCTTACGCGCTCGCTGTCGAACGTGTCATGTTAACGACAAAACTCACACTCAGCGCACTGATGTTTATGCGAGTATTACACATTTGAAATAAAACTATTTTTACGGATTCAATCGCGTTTGTATTTGATTTTCAATTGCCTGACGTTTTGAACACTTAACAGCGTTCATGGTCATGTAATGGATGCTGTAAAGTGAAAAATAGTTTTATTTCAAATATTTATAAAATGTAATTAGCAGCATTGAGCGTATGTTGAACACAAATGGACGTATATTGAACACAACCTTCCTCTCGACTTTTTTTTATAAGGTGGATAACGTGGCAGGTGGATTGGGGATTATATACATACATATCATCATGCCATATCCCTTGCAGGGTAGGCAGAGAGAACAGTTTCAGTACGTGACCAATCTGGTCTAGGTAGGTGAGTCTCGGTCTTCCCCGGTACCTACATCCTTCCACTTTCACATTGTATATCTTCTTAACCAGACATTCGTTCGGCATTCTTTCCGCATGTCCGAACCATCGATGCATTTCCTTTCGCATCTTTACACCAGTACTCTATTTCATACCTACTCGCTCTCTTACGTCGTCGTTGCGAATGCGGTCGGTCAGCCTAACTCCACAGATTTTCCGTAGAGATCGCATTTCGACCGCATTAATTTTGCTTTCATGCTCTTTTCTGCATACCCAACTCTCGCTTCCATATTGTAATGTTGGGACAAGCACTGCGTTATGTACACTACACGTGCCTTCTGGCTGAGGTGGTGGCTACCGAGAAGTTGTCCCAACGCTCCGTTCACTTTATTTCCCGCATTCATTCTTCGCTCTATATCAGTGGTGTACCTTCCATCTCGGCTAAAACCACATCCAAGATATACAAATTCATCCACTTACTCTAGTATATCATTACCTATTTTTACTCTTACATCTGTTCTGGCTTCATCTCTTTCAAAGACCATTATTTTGGTTTTGCTCACATTCACGCGTAGACCCGTAGAAAAACATAATAATTTAATTTAATACTTTGTGAGAATTCTCAACTAAGATTGGCGTTTGCTGGTAATTTCAGAAAAACAAACACACCATGTGTTCATTCATCTAAAATCGATTAGTAATATTTATAAGGCCATAGATGTATGGTATGAGGAGTTAGGATGATTATTGTTATATTTTCCTGAAAGTTTTATTACTTACTGGCTACTGATAATTATATAATACACTATAAAAAGCAGGAAATTTGCAATGCCGACTTTTTAAAATTGAATAATTCATTATAAATTTATTATAGGAAATATAATATTTTTAACAGTTTAAAAGTTACACAAATTTCTTACAATTATGTAAATTGGTAGATATGTACCTTTTGAGATCTTCTGTGAAATTTTATTTGTTAAAACTAAAGTGCGAGTGGTTATGATGTTGAAGCATATCATATTATTGGAACGAAGTTCCTTATCGCGCGTTGTGAAAGGGGGCTAGACGGAGAAAATTCTTACGAAAAGTTGTCACGACACTTTTTGCTATAGTAAGCTGTGCGGCGTCGCATGTTTCTCTGTCTGTCTCTCTCTCTCTCTTATAGAAAGCAAGCCAGATATTTTCATTTCTATTTCGCATTGAACAGTGTGGTGTCGCGACGATTTTTTTTATAGATAGAGTGATTCAAGAGGAAGGTTTATATGTATAATATATGCATAATGTACTAGAGAAACACTGATAATTTTAGAGGTTTCTAATGTGATGTCGTAAATAAACACATTATTTTGCGCTTACATTGCAAACGCTGGCTGAACCCTACGAAATAGATCAAAATAAAGTACTACAGTATCATACAGCTTAAAAAGGCCTACAAAAAAGTCCGCGATGGTATATATCTATCTCTTAAGGATAACATACTATATCCATTTTAATACTTTAAAAAATGTTCTATTATAAAACGGTAATTGAAAAGCTATTTACACAAATACTGTATTAATCCTTATCATTTTAAATACATTAGTTGGCTTGAGCATTTCATGAAGATATTTTTTTTCCTTCAGACCATGCAAATTAAATCAATACCTTAAGAGATATAGCAAAATCAAAATAATGCGCAACGAAATTATTTTCGCCCGTGACCGGGCCGCGTGGCCGGCTCGCGTTCGAGCTCGGGGCCGAAAAGTTTTGGTAGTCTAGTGGAATTGTATATCCTATTATTAATATTATAAACGTGAAAGTTTGTAATAATGTATGGATGTGAACATGTTTGTTGCTCTTTCACGTAAAAACTACTGAATGGATTTTGATGAAATTTATAGTAATATAGCTTGCACATCAGAATAACACATAGGCTATAATTTATAAAGATATTTTGCAAATTGGCTAAAATATAACGATAAAAATCGCTTAAGGCAGAAAAAAATTATATAATTAAAATAGAACTTCGTTCCATCCGGGTGTCCCTTGACACCGCCGGTTTTTTTTTTTTTTATTGACTGCAGAAGCGGCATTTGTTTATTGACTGCACAAATAGCATATAAGGAGCGATTTCTTACGATTCCATTGTAAGACAAGTCTATGTGATTCATAAATAAATGTAGCTAGTCATCATCATGATCTCAACTCATATGTGTCCTGCTGTTGGGCTCAAGCCTCCTCCATAATGGGAAGAAAATTGTCCTACTATACCACGCTGGTCAGACGTGTTGGTATAGGGTTTCGTTTCAAGTTTACCTTCTCTTGCATAGATGTTATATGGCTTTTATATCCCTTAGTCGTCTTTTACGATCACCCACGGGTAAGATAGGGGGTGGTGAATTGTATTCTTACTCCGTCACCACACGGAAAAATCTAGCTATATGTTAAATTTAAATCGATGGATTAAAATTGGGGAATACGTACACATATGGCATTAGAAATATGAAAATACGTATTGACCAAATTTCATTAAGTTAGAAAGATTTAATCTAGTGTGAACGAGAAGAGAACGGTAAATGTAATTAGAGAATATTAATTTACAGAAATATAGTCACTATAACTAAAAGAAAAATGACAATATGAATCTAGAGATTTTTCAATGCTCCAATTCCAAAGTCCACCTGCTCTGAAGATTTTCAATTTCTCTCTTTTTTTTGGACGTCGTTGCTGCCTTTTCTTTCTTCAAGAATTAGATTTGCAAGATTATCATTAATTTTCACTCAAATCCAAATGGAATAATGTATCTAAAGCTTTTATTTCAATATTATTTAAATATATATGTGTAGACTGCTAAAATATAGATTTATATAATAATAATAATAATAGTTTTTTATTTCTCTCTCACACAGAAAAGTAACAAATGGATCTTAATCTAGGATA
Organism: Lymantria monacha; assembly: GCA_905163515.2. NCBI lineage: Eukaryota > Metazoa > Arthropoda > Insecta > Lepidoptera > Erebidae > Lymantria > Lymantria monacha. The sequence continues at coordinate 15,468,248 of LR991094.1, read as the reverse complement.
ATTAACATAAGAATTCAAATTACTGAAATTTTTAGCATTTAATATGCTTAATTATTTATAAATACCCGATTACGAAACGAAAAATGATGTCACAAGCGGGGTTGTGACATCATTTTTCGTTTCGTAATCGGGTATTTATAAATAACATAAGAATTGTTAGTATCTGTGTGAGAGACTGGCATCTATCTATCGCATATGTCTACAGAATCCCCGGGAAACAAAGCTTGTAGCGTTAAAAGAAATAAAAACGAAATGCTATATTTTAATTATTTATGAATAATATAAATATAAGTAAAGATACAGTCAGAGATATTAAACATGCATTAGAATATTTATATGCATTCTAATCGTAATTTTACTCAAGTAATTTAGACAAGAATAAAAGGTAGCTTATGTGTTATTCATGCTTAATGTGGCCACTAAAGTTATTGAATACTCGTTGAATTTTCAGAGCATTATAATTTATGTTTCACAAAAATATTCTTGTAGTGCTATTATGTACATTAATGATATTTAACTGATTATTTAAAAATAAAGATTTTTAGAAATCACATAAAGATTATAATGCGTCATTGTTTGTTATTATTCTACGTAATTGAAAGTGGCAATATACTCTTTAATTAATGCACATTTTAATTTGAATTTTGTCTAAATCATACACACGCACGGCAACTGCAATAGAATGGGAAATAATAAAGATTAGAACATCTTCTTGCTTTTTAATTATATTTCAAAGTGGTTGGGTATTAACGTACGCCGCTTAGCGTTTCTTTTTATAATAAATCATATTTTACAGGGAAAATAATTTTTATAGGTATTTAGATAAACTTAAAAAGTGGAACCTTAACCGATAGCAATAAATTAAGTAAATACCTGAAAGATATAAAATATTTTATCTACTGATTCAAATTTGAGCATGATTGGTGGATAAACTAAGGGTTAGAAGTCAACTCAAACTTGCCTCATATTTATTTAAATGAAATAGTATATAAACAATCCTTTAAATATATAAAAAAGCTATAAAAATTACATGAGCTTAATAAAAAAACTACGCACGTCTGACAGACTTATGATTATCTTTTACGCTAGTTTCTATATGATTATCTTTCTAGGGTTAATAAGGGATAAGATATAATACCAATACTAAACGGCTGGTGTCTATATGTATTATGTCTATATGTTCAGGCTCAGCCTTAATATTGTCTTAATCTCATTTTTTAAATATATGACTCCTAAACAATTTACATCATTGTTAATACGACTAGTTGCTATCATTTTTTATTTAGGCACTTTCACCAGTGATACGCAAATTACCCCTCTCTTATAATTGTATAACCACTCTTTCTCGCATCTCCAAACAGTCAACACATAATTGTAACCGTCTCTTTGAGCAAAGTAAAAATTAGAATAGCAACGCTGGAGTTTTATTGTATTGTATAGAACTCCCTTATGTTATCCTTAACATAAATTGGTGGCCCATGAGGGGAACTATGAGAAGAAATTAACACTCTATAAGAGAATATACGGTTGACAAGGGTCACTCGAAGGGCAGCAAAGGCCGTTGAAGAATCCGAAGTTCTAGCGAGTGACGAGGAGTCCAACTTATCAAGGCAAGGTTGCGTGTGGTCAAGTGAATCAGTGAAGATTCACGCCAGGAGCCGCTGTCTACGAAAAGATAAGTGCCCTTTCCTTTGTTCTTCCTAACTTCATCTCTAAGTTTCCTTCTAAATAGTCTTACTTGCGCCAAACAAGTAGTTATAAAGAAAATAAAGTTAAATAATAATGGCATAGAAAATAAATATATATTTTTTCATAATATCTAGAACATTCATTAATCAATTACTACCTACATCTACATAATCATTACATGATCAATAAGACAAATTGTTAAACAAAATTAAACATTAACTTTAATCTACGTTCCTTACATTTAATTGCGGCGCTTATATGTTTTACTGCCGCGTTACAGGTGCACTATAGACGTTAGCTGTGCGGCGCGAGTTAGGCGTTACGTCATCCGTTGAGTGTTTCACCGTGTGGTGCGCGGCTGCGATCTGGTGTTGAGCGGACTTACTGGTGGTTCACCGTGGCAAGGAGCGTGAGATTTACTAATTTTTATTAGAATTAATGATGTCTTCCACTAAGGACGTGGGTAATGTTTCAGTTTTAGAGGAGCTATACCGAAAGCGTAGTTCCATAAAAGGGCAGGTTACAAAGTTTAAAAATTATTTATTATCTCAAATACAAAAGTTTGAATTTACTACTATTGAATTGACAGAATTACAATTAAAAATCCAAAAAATTGAGACGTTATCGCTACGTTTTGACAGCTTGCAGGAGGAGATTGAGGTTCTTAATCACGCGAACTTAAATGAAGAATTGGAACTGCGTGAGAATATTGAGCATGAATTTATTTTGAATATTGCCACAGCGAAGGGTATCGTCGATAAGTTTCTAAAGGCAGAGAATGAACATAGGCGAGAGTCTATTCATGTTCCTCAGTGTTCTCACGAACAAAAGGTGGTGGGTGTGAAACTACCCCAACTGAATATTTCTAAATTTGATGGTTCGTATTTTCACTGGCTTGAATTCCACGATACGTATAAGAATCTAATACACGACAATGATAAAATTTCCCCAATTCAAAAATATCATTATTTAGTCTCATATTTAGAAGGGGAGGCTGCAAGAATCGTTTCAAATCTGGAGGTGTCGTCAGATACGTACGATGAGGCCTGGCAGTTAATTTGTGACCGCTATAATAACAAAAGACTGTTAACCGATCATCATTTAAACGCCTTGTTTAATATTCAACCGGCTACAAATGAAACAGAGAAGTCTCTTCGGTATCTAGTAGACACAGTTAACAAAAATTTACGTGCCTTACGCAGTCTTGGTCAACCAACGGATAAATGGGACAGTATAATAATATTTATGATGACGTCAAAGCTGGATAGTAAAACTCTGGCCAAGTGGGAAGAGTTTCGTAATACAATTGACGATTATCCCACCTTAAATATGTTCTTGAAATTCCTTTCCGACCGCGCGGGCGTCTTAGAGGCACTTAATCGCAATAAAACTAATAAAAATTCATCGTTCACTCAGCGGGTCTCGGAAATGACTAGTATAAATAAAAATCATCATAATACTAATTCTAATACTAATTTTAAAAATCAAAATACTAATTCTAATATAAATAAAAATAAACAAGAAAAATTCAATTATACTAAATCATTTACTAATTTAAACGAAAATCATAAGACTATTTACATTTGTATTATTTGCGGTAAAAATCACAGAATATACGATTGTACGGTATTTAAAAATAAAAACATCAACGAGCGGTTACGTGACGTTAAGTTATATAAACTATGCTCCAATTGTTTAAGACAAGGTCACCCTAATAGCGAGTGTCGTATGGGTCCCTGTCGTATTTGCAGTGGTAAACACAACTCGCTATTACACAATACAGAGCAGCCGTTAGTAAACCACGCCTCTGCTGAAGGTGATAGTGAGTTGGTGACAACTGCTGTGAATTTTTCTAAGCAACATTTTTCAGAAGTTCTCTTGTCTACTGCGCTAATTGAAGTGGTGAATCCCGTCACCAAAGAAAGGCAAAAGGTTCGGGCGCTACTCGACTGTGGTAGTCAATCTACATTTATTACCAAAAGACTACAACAAAAACTATCGCTCAATTCATGTCCCATTGACACTCTAAAGGTCATTGGGATTGGCAATAATTGTTCAGATAGAGTAGTAGAACGAAGTGACGTTCAATTAAAGTCACTCCATACACCATTCCGTGTAATACTGTCATGCTTCGTACTAAACGAGCTAACTAGTAATTTACCTAGAACACGCGTAAACATAAATGCATTAAATATACCTAAAAACATAAGGTTGGCCGACCCTACGTTTCACCAACCGGCGCCTGTAGACATATTAATCGGTGCTGATGTATTCTGGGACATATTAGGTAGTGAGCAGCAAAATCTTGGACATAACGGTCCTAAGTTGCATAGTTCCACGCTCGGGTGGTTATTGTCGGGTCCGATCCGTATGCAAGGTCAATCTACTCATCACATTCCATGTAATCATGGCGCTGTGATAAATAATAAATCATCAGACGATATAAATTCGTCATTACAAAGGTTTTGGCAATTGGAAGAAATTCCTAATAAACATACTTTAAGTGAAAGGGATATGTTATGCGAAAAACATTTTTTACAAAATACTACGAGATTGGCTGATGGTCGATTTTGCGTAAGGTTGCCTTTAATCGAATCGCCGGATCGATTAGGTGAGTCATTTAGTTTAGCAAAGAGGCGATTGTTCAATCTCGAGAAAAGATTCAGACGAAATTATGAATTAAAATTAGAGTACAAAGAATTCATTGCAGAATATGCTAAACTTGGGCATTTATCCAAGTCGCCTGTGTTAAAACCTCACCCCTCCTATTTCTTCTGCCACCACGCAATTCTAAAACAAGACAGTGAATCAACTAAGCTTCGCGTTGTTTTCAGCGGCTCAGAGCGATCGTCGTCGGGTTACTCGCTAAACGACCTCATGATGGTCGGGCCGAACGTACAAGATTCCCTTTTTAATATACTCATTAGAGCGCGTCAGTATATATATATATTAACTGGCGACATTGAGAAAATGTACAGGCAAGTTCAGGTAGCCGAAAGCGATCGTGACTTGCAGCTTATCGTATGGAGGGATAGTGAAATGGATCCTATAAAAACTTTACGATTAAATACACTAACATACGGCACCGCGAGCGCAAGCTATCTTAGCACGCGTTGTATAAATCAATTAGGTGAAGAACACAGTGATCCACTAATAAAAACCATTATAAAGAACGACTTCTACGTCGATGATCTTATCAGCGGTGCAGACGACGAAAACCAATTACGATACATTTTGAATGAAATATCACGTACATTAAAATCAGGTTGTTTCAATTTACGAAAATTCAAAAGTAATTTAATTAACCTCTTCCAAAATTCTAATGTGAATACTCAGCAAAATTTAACATTAAGTGAATCATCAAGTACACTAGGGTTGGGATGGTGTCCGAACAGTGACACGTTTAATTTTCCTATAAAAAATATAGATAACTCAATATTAATAACAAAACGTATTATAATGTCAAATTCTTTTAAAATATTTGATCCTTTGGGTTTGTTGAGTCCATGTATTATTCTACCTAAAATGTTATTGCAAAAACTATGGAAACACAATTTGGAATGGGACGAGGTTGTACCACCAGAGATCCACATGGAATGGGATCGTTTTTTAAAAAATATGTTATTTCTTAAAGATATACAAATTCCTAGGAGGGTACTTTGCGATTCTCCTACAAAAATAGAAATGCACGTTTTTAGTGATGCTTCTCAAAAGGCTTACGGGGCGTGTATTTACATGGTTTCCATACAGGCGAACGGTCATATTACCAGCCATTTGTTAACTGCGAAATCAAAGGTCGCGCCGTTAAAGCCGACTACAGTACCGCGGTTAGAACTGTGCGCTGCGTTGCTCGCCGCCCGACTGAGTAGATCGGTTACCGACGCGCTTCGTAATGCGCCTGCGCGCGTTATTCATTGGTGTGATTCTAGTATAGTACTTGCTTGGATAAATAGCGATCTAAGTAAATTAAAGGCATTTGTAGCAAATCGCATTAGCGAAATTATTGAATTTACAGACAAATCATCTTGGCGTTATGTCCCCACGGCGGCTAATCCTGCTGATTTAATATCTCGGGGAATTGATGCCAGTCAATTACGGTCCACACATCTATGGTGGACTGGACCTTCTTTTTTGACCAAAGATGATTCACACTGGCCTTTGTTGAATGCTAACACTTACGAAACTTTACCTGAAGTAAAGTCAAATACTGTTATTGTTACAGAAAATTTAATTAATTTTGAAAATTATTCTAAATTAGTAAGACTTCAACGATCTTTTGCCTACGTCAGGAGATTTATTTATAATTTAAAAAATAAAAATAATAGAACCATAGGATGCCTCACTGTCGATGAATTGAATAAGTCATTTCACTCGCTTTGCATTATGGCACAACGAGAATCATTTACTGTCGAATACGACTGTTTAAAGAAAAACAAGGCTTTACACACTAAATCTAAAATATTATCGTTATCTCCGTTTATTGATAACGAAGGATTAATTCGCGTAGGGGGGCGCATAGACGCTTCAGACTATCCCTATGAGAAAAAACATCCGATTTTGTTGCACGCGTCGCATACCTTAACAAAGCTTATATTCGACAGAGAACACTTGCGTCATATGCATGCTGGCCCACAGCTGTTATTAGCTACTGTCCGCGAGTATGTTTGGCCTGTCAACGGTAGGTATCTAGCGCGACGCACCGTAAACAGATGTGTGCGTTGTAGGCGTTTGCGCGGTAGAACACTGGTACCCAAGTTAGGAGATTTACCATCCCAGCGCTGTACACCGGATCATCCATTTACATCCGTTGGTGTTGATATGGGTGGTCCATTTCTTATATTGAACCGAAAAGGACGTGGCAGCCGTCTAATTAAATGTTATTTGTGTTTATTTGTCTGTCTACGTTACAAGTGTGTTCACTTAGAAGCAGTGGGTGATTTAAGTAAAATCTCTTTTATAATGACCCTTCGTAGATTTATTGCGCGTCGTGGCAAGCCAGCGGAAATATTTTGCGATAATGGCCGTAATTTCGTAGCGGCGGCGAAGGAAATAGGCGATTTTTTAAGGTCCACTGAAGAACCTCTATCTGAATTTGCAAATCAGGAAGGCATCAAATTCTTTTTCTCACCTTGCTACGCTCCTAATTTCGGCGGAATTTGGGAGGCTGGTATTAAGTCCGCGAAACACCACTTGCGACGCGTTTTAGGCAATGGTCACTTAACTTTTGAAGAGTTGACAACCTTGTTTGCGCAAGTGGAGGCTATACTGAATAGCCGACCTTTGTGCCCATTGTCCTCCTCACCTGATGACCTCCTTTCCCTTTCCCCAGGGCACTTTCTCATCGGAAGACCACTCACAGCGATGCCGTCTCCTGCATTAAATGACCGGCAAGAAATCTCTCTTCAACGCTACGTCCGCCTTGAGCAGCTTTGACAGCACTTTTGGAGTAGGTGGCAAAGGGAGTACGTCGCTGAATTACAGCAGAGAACCAAATGGAAGACGAGCACTGGCAAATTGAAACTCGGCGATTTGGTTCTTCTTCAGGAGGACAACATGCCTCCTCTATGTTGGCGCCTTGGAAGAGTGTCGCGACTTTTCCCTGGACCTGATGGGGTCTCCAGAGTTGCAGACCTCACGACAGCGAGAGGACGTTTGCGCCGACCGCTTGCGAAATTGTGTCCGCTACCTACGAGTGCAGACTTAGATTAACATACCTACTTACTATTTAGTGATGGGTGTCTAAATATTTAATACCTATATAATTTTATAAATTTTAACTAGGTACCTGCATAAATTCCATAACTTGTAAGAAAACTAAAATAATTTAATTTAATATTGTAATTTTGTGATATAATCGAATGTTAGAATGACTGATTTAATTTATAATGTTTGTTCCTTGGAGGGGGAAGATGTTCAGGCTCAGCCTTAATATTGTCTTAATCTCATTTTTTAAATATATGACTCCTAAACAATTTACATCATTGTTAATACGACTAGTTGCTATCATTTTTTATTTAGGCACTTTCACCAGTGATACGCAAATTACCCCTCTCTTATAATTGTATAACCACTCTTTCTCGCATCTCCAAACAGTCAACACATAATTGTAACCGTCTCTTTGAGCAAAGTAAAAATTAGAATAGCAACGCTGGAGTTTTATTGTATTGTATAGAACTCCCTTATGTTATCCTTAACACTATATTATTATGTAATAGCTATGCATGACGAAACCTAAGCTTGCCATCAGTACCCTGGGGCTGCTTAAAACTACAGTGGTGTGCGCTCTTAGCACTGTGAATCCTGTTACGAAAGGGACAGATACATATATTCTGTTGCATTCTTAATGAATATACAAAGACCACATTCAATTATGAATTAAATATAAAAAAATAGAAGCAAGACCCATATAGTCCTTATCATTCAGTTTTTCGCAGTCTATTGCTGGACGTAGACCTCTCCTACAGAACGCATAGACAAGTCGCGAGCCTGCGCCACAACATCCAACAGCTACCTACAACTTTCACAAAGTCGTTGGTCTACCTGACATCGGACCGTCGCACATTGCGTAGTTCAGTACGTGATTGTTACTTGAAAACCTTTCATTCCCAGCACTTTTCAGTTTATATAGTAATGTAGTCTTCTATTGCCACTAATTCTTCGTGCTATCTCAGTTACATCTATTTTCCTAAGAATTGCCGTATTTTGATCCCTATCTAGCGGAGAAATTTCAAACTTAGCCCATTCTATATACTAATCGGTATCAGGGACCGGCCCTATAGCGATAAGGAGGGAATACAGTGGGATATACGGCCACGTGCCGCCCTCCATCACCGCGAACGGAGAGGACGGCGTGTGTCCAGACCATAGCTTGCCAAAAAAATCTGAGCAATTTTGAGCCTGGTTATGTGGACGATCATATCGATAGACTTATAAATTATCTTTATCAAAATACAAATATAATATACTCGAAATATGTAAATTAAACAATTGCTTGTGTAGATTATATAATTTTTAGACATTATTATTTAAACTAATAGGCTAAATCTTTAAACATATACTCTGGTATCAGTCAACTATCTGGCAAATACATCGTACAACTTAAATTGGCATTTGAGGTTGACAGCTAAGTCGCTTCCACTGCTAGTTTGCTGTTTAGATTATAATCTGACCACCGAGCTCACATTGTCTCTATTGATCGCAGTGCTTTATTTAATCTTAGAAAATATAGCGTTGGTCATTCATTTGAATTGCATGAAACTTAATTTTGGGCTAAATTATGCATTTTAAATTACTGAAATTTAGCATTTAATATGCTTAATTATTTATAAAACCCGATTACGAAGTGAAAAATGATGTCACAAGCGGGATTCGAACCCGCGCTTATTGGGATTCCGGCCCAATCTTGCTGCCACTACACCACCGTGACTTATTGTAGGACATGCAAATTTTACTTCGTATCATATTTACGTCTTAAGGTGACGGTATGCTATCTACCCGATAATGTTTACACATTGTTATAGGCTTAATACTTCAAACTTTACAGTTAGAATTGTATTAAACGATGATACAACCTTGTTATTTAAATTACTGAAATTTAGCATTTAATATGCTTAATTACATTGTGGCAAAAAAATAGACTTCTTTATAGGACAATTACGGTCCATATAGGTTACTAGTCATCACGAGTAAAACTTTCAATAATAAAAGTAAAATTGTTTTACCATAACGTGATAGCCAAACGAGCTGATATAGAAGGTTTTATTTTGAGTTTCCCTTCTCTTGTCGAGGTCGTCTTATCGGCTTAAGCCTTTTAATGGTTTCTTACGATATCTGCGGGAAAGTAAAAATTGGTAATTCACTATGATGACAGTCCGACATGACAGAAAAGGAACTAACTATTTTTATTTGTAATAGAACTAGTATTCTTATATAGTATGTTTAATATTTAGTACGGTATCAAAATACTATTAATGGCTTCAAGTAATCGCAGTGAATTATCTACCAAAAAAATAATGACTCATTCTATTCGTGTTTTATTGCCAGGCAATTTTTCTCTGGTAAATGGGTATCCGTTGGGAGTTCCCTTGATTTATAGAGAAAAGTAGATAGTGAGATAGTTACGTAACTGTAACGTATTTTAGTATTTTTATGCCATCATTACAATTTCATATCAGTTAATTTACATTAAATTAATTATATATGGCATAATTATACAATGTAATATGTATTTTTTCGTAAATAAATATTCATATTTGCAAACATTACCAATTAATTGCTAATTTTATCATAGTTTTACTTAATGATAATATTTTAAGTAATGTTCTAGCGGTTTCATTTACAGACATACAAATATTACACAAAAATATTTTGTAGGTAAAAAAAATAATTTGTAGGTAAACAAATATATAAGTAATGGATGCATGGTATAATCTGTTTTGACTGAAATATTCGAATTAGGTAATTATCATGTGATACTACATAGATACATAACTCAGTTTTTTTTAGTTATTTTAAGATTTTATTTAAGGACCTATAACTTTATATTTACTATCCGTGTGGTGACGGAGTAAGAATACAATTCACCACCTCATATCTTAACCGTGGGTGATCGTAAGAGACGACTAAGGGATATAAAGTGCATATAACACATATGCAAGAGCAGGCAAACTAGAGATAAAACCCTATACCAATACGTATGACCAGCATGGTGTAGTAGGTCAATTTCTCTCCCATTATGGAGGAGGCTCGAGCCCAACAGTGGGACATATATGAGTTGAGATGATGATCATGATGATAATGAATTTTTATATTACAGAAGATGTCACAGATAGTCACGGATCGTACAAAGAATATAGACCATTATGTTAGTTCAGAGCATAAAATAATTCATTTACACAAGAATTTTCGTAATAAATTTAATTAATTAAAAATAAAACTATATGTCATAGCATAATAGTGTTGTACAATTTCAAAATATTTCATAAAAGTATAATTAAAGCTAGATTTTTAATACAATAGTGTCAATATATTAATTATAATCATGGTCCGCTGCAGGAGAAGATATCTCTTTAGGTTGGGTAACGCGCTAATCATCACACTCAACAGACTAGTTAGAAATGGCAGTTGAAGTTATAAATTTCATAGAAAAAATATTCTGGCCATTCTTTTGAGTCTTGATGACTTATTAAGCCTTACCTATTTTCCGTGTGGTGATAGAGTAAGAATACATTTCATTACCCCTATCTTACCCGTTGGTGATCGTAAGAGACGACTATGGGATATAAAATGCATATAACATCTACGCAAAGAGAAGGAAAACTCGAAACAAAACTTGAGTAGGCTCGAACCCAGCAGTGGGACATATATGACCTGAGATGATGATGATGATGATTAGGACTTAAATAAAAATAATACTATAGCTTTAAGGGCAGTAATTTTTAAACATTTTTCACCATAATCCTGTTTTTATATCAGTTCATATAGCATAGGTAGAAAAAAAGCATAGTCTGCTGCTTTTAGCTAAGTTTTACGATTAATCGCTTACCATTTCTAAGCTGCTTAGAAATTTTAACGTTGACCCATACATCACTATGCGGAATTATCTTTATGTCATAAATCTAAACTATATAATAAAAATAAATGCTAGTTTTCATTGTCGTCGAAAAACAAGTAAATAAGTACAAAGATAACGTAAAATCCTCAATAAAAACCTATACGCAACAATAAGCTATATAGGGCGCAGGAGAGAATGATGAGGGGCATCGTCTCAGATCATTTATTTAATTAACTATCTCCCTCAAGAATGTCACCGGAAAGGTTGCGCCTGACTTCTTTTATCTGCGACACTCTAGTAAAGAACCTCATTGAATATTAAAATGAGGTACGAATTGTGTAATGCGGTATATTTAGGAGGGTATAAATTGAGCTTGACTTGTGAATGTTTTGATAATAATACGAATAATAATGAATATATACATTTAATGATTTTTTTTTTTAATAGATGAATAGATTAATCTGTTGCTTGTCGTCTTGTATCTAAAATAATATTTTTGCTTATTATAAGATGATATATTGTTAATTGATCATAATAGATGAGAAATTATATTTTATCCAACATTTTATTATCATTATTTCAACTCACATAATATGTAAAAAATATATCCAGCCATCAGTGGAACATATTATTTTTCACTGATGGCTGGATATTTTTTTTAAAGGACACCACTCGCACTAAACATATAATCTTTGTATTGCGGGCACTTTACAAATATGCAATTAACGTAGAAAAATTACACCCAGGCTCAGTACAACAATTTGTACATAAAGTATTGCCCTGCGTGGGAATCGAACCCACGGCACTGGTGCGGCAAGGCGGTATATACAACTATATCATTTGTGAAGTTCAGTATCAGTCACAAATTGATCAATTGATCACGCCATGAGACGGATTGGCGCATGGTTTTATTTCGAGCTTTCTTTCTCTTGCATATATGTTATTTGCATATTAAATGCCTTAACCGTATTTTACGACATCAACAGGCAAGAAAGGAAGTGATGAAATTATACTACATTACCGCATGGATAATTCAATCTATCCAACAAAATGATTGAACAACAGAGCGATCAGTTGTCGGATAATTTGTATGTTAGTTAGTACTAATCTTAGTTCCACATAATACGAGAGCACAGAGCTTTTGAAACTAATTAGTGGATATTCCGATGGTAAAGTGTCTGCGTCAGCCATTTACACATATCTTCTTAATATCAAAAATGTGTAAAGATGCATATACATATTTCTATTTTTCACCTTCCTGAAAATATGATTTCAAATGCACGAGCGTCTGCATAATTTCAAGGTTTGATAGGGAGAACTTTTACTATTAACCCCCCCACCCGGTGATGGAGACTTAATTACATAAATTTGAATATTATGTGTCACTTTTCTTGTAGGCCAGCGATATTGTATAAATTTGTTATTACATTCATCTATTAACAGCAAAAAAAAAAAAACAATATATTCACGTTTGTAGTTTACAGCAATTTGATTCAAAGATATAAATTATACTAAATACCATAAATATGGTATAACACAGGCTTCTGTTAGAAACTATAGGTTATATCACATAACGTAAAAATTATTTTGGCAGTTACTTTCAATATTACTTCCTTATGCACTACATCAAATTGAAGTACCTACTTGTATTTTTAAGGACCCGCGTCACGCAACACCATAAAGAAGTTAATAATAAATACTACCTTTGTAAACTAAAATTAGTAGCATTTAAAACTTACGTAAGAAGAAATGAATGATTTTAATTGTGAGATAAATACATGCTTTTAAAAGTCAACTTATTGATATTATAAAATAAAAATTGCACAGATGGCGCAGTAGTTAAGATACTGACCTTCCATACCAGTGGCGTGAGTTCGATTCCTACGCAGGACAATACTTTGTACGATTCATAAATTATTGTTTTGAGTCTGAGTGTAATTTGTGTGCGTTAATATGACGAACTTAAAATATAAAAGTAATGAACAAAAATTTTATGTCAGGTTTCAAACCATCATTTATAAATAGTACAATAACAGTAGACTAGATAATAATAGTATACTCTTGACTTAACAGAACTCACTCATAACTAGCCGATTAACATAAATAATAAATTCTTCCTGTCTCCCGCTTTGCCTAGGAGGAAAGTGGAATCACTCTTTCCAACTCCTCCTCTTTAACCTTTTCTAATTAAATGTGTTGCGCGATACAAGACAATTAAAATCATATCCCGGGACTGCCTGAGGGTCAATCCTTGGTGTCATTTATGGAGACCATTGTGGATCCTGGCATACAGGAGTTACAATGGTGGGAATGTGTGGTGTGATTAGTCCCATAAAAAAAAATTCTTCTTGTCTCACTCACTTTTCGTTCCATTGTATAACCATGGGTGACAAAGTTTCTGTATTATAATAGTTAGACTGGTTGGTATAGGGTTATATCCACTTTTTATTCTTTTGCAGTAATGTTGTTTATGGTCCCTTTCTTTCATCTTTTACGATTTGTAAATTATATGCCTACTCTGTCATGATACTGAGATTGATATTTAGAATGTGAAATCTATGATGAATGAAAGACGACTATGGCCCAACTATATAGTTTCAAATATAAGAATTTTCTCTTTTTTATATGGATATTTATTGCATCTATGTAGATTCAAAACTATCATTTCTTAAAAAAAATCTATATGAGAATCAAATCTATGACTATCGACATAGGAGAGCCCTCCTCTCCAAATATGGAGCACCAAATATGCACCTCCTATGTCAGGATGACCATATTAAGATAACCACTCTAACCGTGCAGTTTTTCAAAATAGGAGAGCTTTTGGTCTTGTTTACCATGCTGGCCAGAGAGAGTAGGTATAAGTGGCTTCAAGTAATATTGTCTACTTACATTTTCCAGTAGTAGTTTGAAATATACGAAGATGCGTGGCATATTATATTCCTAATCCATCATTACGTAGAAATTTCTATGATTATATAAATTTTAAGAAGCATTGAGATGTTTTAAGTCAATTGCCTTTTACACCTACTGAGCGTGGAAGCTTTTATCCTGACGTGTTAATATTTGTGAGGTATAAAGATAGTTCAAGTACCGCTTGTACTTTATATTCCTTAATGTATGTTGCAAGACTTTGCCGTGATATAAGAATTTATTGCACCACACAAGAATTACATTTAAATAAAAGTAAGGCAAATGTGCATTGTTTAAATATTTATTTTACCTATTCAAACTTCAAATTTTAAACAATTTAAACTATCTATACGTTTTGTAGCAACACGGAAACTTTGATACTAGAGTTAAATTCAACATTCATATTTAGATAAGGCCGGCTTAAATAGGGGACATCACGCGATTTCGCCTTTACCTGAAATTTGTTCTCGTTAAAACGGCGTTATGTGATACGAGCGCTTGTACAATAAATAATACCTATATAAGTTATGAATGCTGATACGCCTAAAAGTTGCACTCTTCAGAAAATTAATACTTTTGAGGTTATTTTTAAATTAGTACTATTTCCTTCCATGTGGTGACAGAGTAAGAATACAATTCACCTATCTTACCCGTGGGTGATCGTAAAAGACGACTAAGGGATATAACACGCATATAACATCTATGCAGGAGAAGGAAAACTCGAAACAAAACCCTATAACAACACGTCTGACAAGCGCAGTATAGTAAGTTAATTTCCCGAGGAGGCTCGAGACCAACAGTGGGACATATATGGGCTGTGATGATGATGATCATTATTTCTTATTTCTGAGACTAACGATATTATAAAGGTCGCAGGAAACTATTGGATGCAGGTGGCATTCTTGTGGGGATGCCTATATCCAACAGTAGACATCTACTAGCTGATGGATGGATGGATTATTCCTTAAATCGAACTAAAACGTAAATAATGTATATTGGACGTATATATATTTATTTAACGGTACCTTAGGATATTGTAATTACGCCACCGATAACAAGAAGCTACTGGATGGGTACTGGTGATCATTATACCCCTCGAGAGGTATGTGCACTGCCGATTATAGGGTTGCTCACTGTCTCCTCCATCGCTTGGGACGGATCGGGCGCAGCGTGACAGAGCCATAGCCTGTCAGCAAACAAAGAATATTGTAATACGGAGATTATAAGTTGCTGATTCAATTATTTATAATTCATATCATCCTCTCCCTATTGCTAAGTTTGAATCTTCTTCACATTAGAAGGTCAGCCTTCAAGGGGTCAACCTGGTATATATAGGGTACCGGGATGAACAGACTAATTGGTATAACAATTTATTTCGAGCTGTCCTTTTCTTGCAGTGATATTATTTACTTGAGTCCCTTGCTTGAATTTTGCGATCTTGTATATCGCTTTCCATCAGGTGTGCTGCTTGCTCATTTGCCACCATAGCTAATAAAAAAAAACCCCATAGAGATGTAAGGGGTGGTTACATATTATATTCTCACTCCATCATGACATGGATGAATTTTATTTATAAATTAAAATTAATTACAACGAAGTGTTATTTGTTTGAAGGCTGGATAAGAATTGAATTATTAGCAATATATATTACCTTACATTACAGTCTACTTATACTTATGAAAAAATATATTTATGAAAAAATATGCTTAAGCAAACTACGTGGAGCTTATCTGTCTCTTCCATCTAAAGTGATTGAGTGGAGTAAAGGCTGCTCTAGTAGTTAACTCTTTATCGGGTGCAGCTCGTGAGGTGGTAATAGCTATAATTTTTTGCTTTATATTCTGAAAAATAACTTTATTCTGGTTTAAGGGTACGTTGAAGCTAATATTTACAAAACATGTTATATAAAATTATATGTAAAAGAAGATAAAAATTATGCTGCTGAGTTTTATACCAAATCATCTCAGGTTGCGGCCTTGATCTGATGGTTGATTAGGTATTAGATTAATTTCAAATAAATGCATTTAATTGTATTTTAATACAATGGCCAATCTACTGACTTTCTTTAAATCTTAAAAGGCATCAAATATGCACTTGAAAGTCATTTTGTATTTCTTGCATCAGCTAAGGTTAAATGTGTTATAATGATAACGAAACCCGACGGAACCACATTTTAAATTATTTAATTACAATTTAATTATCTTCTTCTTCTTCTTTAATTCTATCTATTAGATAGTGAAACTTGTAATTTACCTGTTTTTACTTGAGTGAAATATAAGGAACTGAGTTTGTTAAAGACATCTGAAACGCAATTAAGTTTATACGTGTTAAATGATTAAAAGGATGTTTGATAAAGCAAATAAATTTATTCACAATTCATCTAATTACTAGGAGGTAACGTTCCAATTATTCGAGAAGATTGGTGGGGTGCTTAAGACGACACTCCGGCTCAACGGGGATGCTACCAAATATTGATTTACACTGCTTCGATACAGAAATGGAATAAATTGGAATATTAATTTGGCATAACAATGGCACCAAACAAATTAAAGTGTTCCAGATGTCTTCTACAGATTTACCCCTATTCCTATTTCTAATAGTTGGTTTATTTTAATTGATGCCCTTTTATTTGTTCTTATGTTTTTGATAAATTGTCTAAATTATCACTTTCGTTTTATTAAAAAGATAATTAATAGTTTATCAGCAGGTTTATTTGGTTTATCATTAGTAAAAGATAAAGTGCGGTTTTAGTAAAATTCTTCTATGAAGATAATATTTCAAAAAATTTTAACTAATTGTTAAATTAAATGATGTGTTTGTACTAGTTGTTCCAACAGATGATTGTAAAATTTCTAGAACTGGACCTCAAACCACTTGCCCAGTCTAATTGTGGGTATACGCTATCGATATGTCAAGCATATTAGATCTCTTCACTAAAATACACACTAAATTGAAATAAAATATGATTATTTGCTTGGGAGACGTTAGGTCATAAACATAAAAAGAAGAATTGTATCGTCATTTATTATTATCCTGATCTTACACTGATTACATTTTAAGAGAAGGAAATTTGGACATTAAACTCTTTAGTGACCACTTTGTCGGATTATAGTAGATCGTTTTCTCTATTACTGTGCAGGAGGCTTCAGCCCAGCAGTGGAAGGTATATGAGCAGAAATGATGTTGACGATGATACTAATTCTTTGGAGTCCAGAACTCTTCTTCCATCGTATATATTGTAAATTTTGGCAATGGTTTTATGAAGGACTGCCTGGCTGATGTCAGCTCTCCTGAGATTGTAATTATTGACCAGACAGCATCAGTGCAATAGGTACGGTTCAAAGTAAAAGTTTTTAGTCATCTTTTACGACAATCACAAATAATATACAAGAAGAAAAATTATGTGACGAAAATCTTGAACTTTTGCGGTTGATACTTATGCATGCAGATAGTTGTGTGGTAGCGACTAAGAACACTATCAACCTTTACTTTGCTCGTGGATGTCGTAAAAGACGACTAAGAACTTTATATCGACCTGTGTCAACTTTATCTGATTCCGGTTGGTCAAGAATTACATTCCCAAGGAGGGTTGACGTCAGGCAGGCGGCCGGTCATAAAATTATTGCCAGTAACTATTGCAATATGTACGATGGAAACAGAATACATATTACGTCGACTCCAAGTAATTGAGATAAGAACATGAGAATTACAAAAAACTTATGCATGCAGAGTTTTTGTAGTACTGCTTTTTCTAGGCTACATGGACCTAGGGTTTTACTCTGGCCAACAAATTATTAATTAGTTGCTCTTGTCCCTATAGTCAGCCAGATAGTCTTGATATTGCTAAATGGTAGACTAATAATTTTTTTGGCCATGGCATTATCTGACTAATATTGTACAATATAATAACAAAATAAATTATACATACTATATTTTATATAGCTTCTGTATACATTCTTAATGTGTTTATACTGTTAAATGTTAAAAGCAGAATCGAATACAAACAAAAATATAACAGGTTTGTAATACACAGAAAATTGGATTGCGGTATCAAATCACATGTTGAACACGCTTGTAATCTGAATCTGTTTGACCAAATTAATTCCGCTAAAATGGACAGAACAAAACGTTACGAGTGAATAAAACGCGACTTTAATTTAGAAAACTAAATGGAGATAAATTAACTTCTTTTGTTAACGCACCGAAGCAGCAAGACTATTGTTTATCTAAAGATGAATCCTAGTTTGTCTAGCTAAAATTGTTAATTGGGTAAATAGTTATATCTTTATTGTCATATAAACGTTTATGTATAAAAAGTTATATAATTAGGCAAAAGGTAACGAAATTTATCCTAGGAGTCAGGGTAACTAAACATTCCTGTAGTTTAAATCAATGTTCTGTAAATCCTAATAGTATTAGGTCACCTAACTAAAAGAATTATTCTTATAGCACTTAAATGTTTTTCTAGAATGAAATTAAAAATAATTAATGAAATAAAAAAGAGAAGAATGCAAGCATTGATAGGTGTTCATGGTTTGCGCCACTACGTGTTTGTCTGCGGCCGTAAGTACATACGTGCATATGTCATGTTGCATGCGTGTATGTGTCAAATCACTCTCAGTTTGTCATCGTTGATTACTCATCGGCATCGACGCTTGTATTCAGATACTGTAAAATATCAATCAAGAAAAACTTATTACATTTCTGGAATGCTATTAATCCAAAGTACATATATCTCTTCCATTGACATCTATCATCAAAGTAAACTTTCCTAAGTCGATCGTTTATTGCAAGCAAACATTGGCATTGCATTACTAAGACAGGTATTGGAAATACAAGGGCATCAGATACTATTTTAGTCAATAGTCGTTTTGTTACTATTCGTCGCAGATCGCAACACTATTCTCTGCTACACCACAAATGTTATATGAATTTATGCATTTGAAGTGTTAAAGCTATTTTGCGATTGCATTTCACTTAAATATCTCATCGAACCTTGACTTGAGCTACGAGGAATTATAGTTTATGAGGTGAGACACTTGATATATGACCGAGGAGATTACTAATCAGAAAATCAATTAGATTATTAACCACTAGACTTGTCACTAGATGATTTGTAGGATATTCGTTGAGAAATATTTAACCCACTAAACAAAATTGTCGTAAAAAGTTAACATGCTGTGTGGTAGCGGCTATGAATACTACTAGCCCTTACTTTGCTCGTGGATGTTATAAAAGACGATTAAGAGCCTTATAACGACCTGGGCCAACTCCATCTGATGCCGTTTGGTCAATAATTACATTCCCAAGGAGGTTAGACATCTGGCAGGAAGCCGATCATAAAACTATTGCCAATAACTTTTACAATATGTACTATGAAATAAGAGTACATATTGTATTGACCCCAAGTAATTGGGATAAGAGTAGGGGAATAATGAGTTGTATAAAACTTAATACATATATTTCTAACTATATTTCCAAAATGGTGATTATTTATTTTGATCTGCTATTATTATATTTTGTTTACTTACAAAAGTTATATATAATTAAATTGTACATGTTCACTAGGTCATACAGTGTGTATATAAATTGAAATGGTGTTTTAAATGAGAATAATGAAAAATAACGATATTATCACGTAGTTAAGTGTTGTAAAGCAGAAATGTGTTTGCACATGCGATGTTCGCGTGCCGAAAGGGTCTTGAATACTTTCCATTATTTTGATTATCTTACCTTCGCACAAAGCATATTAGTTGAGCTATTTGTATTTTTATGACTCTTCACTCCATTATGAAATCAAAGTCCACTCTTAGGCCCCAGTTTGGATAATGTCATAGTAGCCACTTTTACTAGGCGGGTTGGTGATCGTTAAGTAAATAAAATGAAATCGAAATACAAATAGAAGGAATATTAACAATCACAAAGGATAAAGTATGAACATACATAAGTACGCACCTCGATTTTTTTTTTATTTCGCAAGGTGGGACCATAGATGTGGTCACGCCCCTACAAATTATCCGGGGCGACAGAAGAGGCGGCACGCAACCCCATGGACCCACCCTGCAAACACCTCTCTTCGCCGTGCGAGCGGGCCACCGGTACCCGATCTTTGTCTTCGGTGGCCGGCCCGGCGGTATATCCTTGCGGGTTCCTCTCGTGTCGATGCCCCGACAGCTTTCACCGTCGGGGCGTCGCCCTCACGCGGTGGCCTCACGTCGGGTGACCGGACAATTCCCCGGTCCGATCACCCGAAACCTTGGTTAGGGCGCACATCTATATATGGTTGCGCCCCGGAAAATCGGCCCGGGGCGACGGAAGAGGCGGCGCGCAGCCCCATGGACCCACCCTGCAAACACCTCTCTTCGCCGTGCGAGCGGGCCACTGGTACCCGATCTTTGTCTTCGGTGGCCCGCCCGGTAAGTACGCCCCCCGTGCATACATATCATGAATCGCACGCAACTTTCAAGCAAAAACATCATGTAAAAGTAGTATAATATCAATAGATTGCAGAAATTTAGTAGACCTTGTACGATAGTTAGATGTACAAAAGATTGTATGCTTCGAGCATATAATCTAAAAGACTAGTAGATATTGTCTATTAGTATATATAACGCAGATGTAACTAATAATACTTTTTCACGCGGTGATGTTCATCTTAAAAATATGAATAGTTCTTTTCACGAAGAAAAAAAGAGAAAAGTTAAAGGTAAAACAATAAGTTTTAATTTTAACAGATTTTTTGTTGGTTTTTTTTTAAATTTAATTTATTATTTTAGTCTTTGAAGGCAGATAAGCGAGCAACCCCTAGTAGTGATTAATTGTTACATGTTTGCGTTAGTAGAGCCAAGGCTATTTTAAGTTCCTTCCTAGATTAAGAATTGCTCTCTTCTTAAATCTCGCTTATAGAATGATTCACATCATACGGGAAATACCTCAGCAGGTGATTCATTTCAAATTATGCAATACGAGTGTAAAATGATCACTGAAATGTCATGAACGATATCGTTGTTAAGTAAAATAGATGAAACCTTATTGTGTTCTTCAGTGTTTTTTTTCTAGATTAAATAACATAAATATGCCAAAAAGATATAATATAATATATTAATTTACTGAATATTTATTTAAGGTGCTTATAACGACCTGGGCCAACTCCATCTGATGCCGTTTGGTCAATAATCGCATTCCCAAGGAGAGTTGACGTCTAGCAGG
The DNA here is from genome assembly GCA_905163515.2 of Lymantria monacha. NCBI lineage: Eukaryota > Metazoa > Arthropoda > Insecta > Lepidoptera > Erebidae > Lymantria > Lymantria monacha. The sequence continues at coordinate 15,446,884 of LR991094.1, read as the reverse complement.
CGACCGGTCATAAAACTATTGCCAATAACTTTTACAATAAGTATTATGAAAGAAGAGTACATATTGTGTCGACCCCAAGTAATTGGGATAAGAGTAGGGCAATGATGATTTATTTAAGGCGCCTTAATGATTCTTTGCACAATTAGCATTATACAGAGTTGTAATAGGTATTAAGGCGTTTGAATCTTAAGATATATGAATGTTAAAAATATATATATATACAACATAATGGCAGGTAATATTTTATTTTAAAGTATTTAGAAATAATTTTATAATCCTTACTAATATTATAAATGCGAAAGTAACTTTGTCTATCTGTCTGTCTGTCGCTCTTTCACGCCAAAACTACTGAACTGATCTAAATGAAATTTGGTACACATATAGTCTAGAGCTTGATAAAGGACACATGGTTGTAAAGGGGGATGAAAAGTTATGAGGAAGTATAGTCATTTTTAAAGCCAGAAGCTTGAAACTTATTTTTAGGTTATTGATTAGATATAAATAAATATGACATTAAAATTTCCTAAAAAAGTTACCCTTAAAGGATAAAGTAAAAATAGGAAATCAAAAACTTTAGGAAAGTAACCTTTTACACGGGCGAAGCCGCGAGCAGAAGCTACTATTCTATATTAAGATAAAAGCTTCCATTTAATTTTTTCTCAAATTCAAAGATGGCTGGTAGAAAAATAATTTTGTCTTATGTACCGCCATTATAATTTAAAGTATAGATAATTGAATAAGATTTTTAATCCAAGGATTATCTAAAACATACACATAGATTACTTATTTAATAGTTGAGAAATTTATCATGGTTATATATTTACGAGTAATATTTTAAATACAGTAATGAATTTTACGTTATCCTTACTAATATTATAAATGAGAAAGTAACTCTATCTGTCTGTCGCTCTTTGACATAAATAATAATAATTTGGTACACAGATAGTCTAGAGTCTGATAAAGGACATAGGCTACTTTTTAATGCAAAAAACGAAGATGAAAAGTTGTAAGGAAGTATTGTCATTTTTAAAGCCAGAAGCTTGAAACTTATTTTTAGGCTATTGATTAGATATTTAAATATGTTGTAAAAATTTACCCCTTAAAAGGTAAAATTAAAATAAAACTTTAAGAAAGTAACCTTTTACGCGGGTGAAGCCGCAGGCAGAAGCTATTATAAAAGAAATATCATAATTCTTTATTAAGACGACAATGATTGCCGTCAGCTGTTAAATATACAATATAAATATGTTACATACATACATATCATCACGCCATATCCCTTGCAGGGTAGGCAGAGAGAACAGAGTGCCAGAGAACTCTATCCTTGCATACTTCACTCGCTTTTTCAACATTCATAATTCTCTTCATACACGCTCGTCGGTTTCGGAGACTCTTGACTCCACCTTCTTTCTTGTTGTTCGTTCTTTTTGACCACTGAGTCGCCCTTCTGAACTCCCACATTCATATCGTTCAACCTTTGGAGACATTTATCCAGATATATGATAAACAGCCTAGCTGACAGAACGCCCCACTGCTTAACGCCGATATTGACATCAAACCAAGGCGACATTCCATCATCCAGCCGCACACAGGCTCTACAGCCCATGTAACTGGACTGCACAGCCTGTAGCAGTTTACCGTTCATACCATACTCCGGTAAAATGTCCCAAAGTTCTTTTCGTACAATCATGTCAAATGCTCTCTCTAGATCCACAAAACTGCAGAAAAGCCTCTGACCTAGAGCCAGGTGCTTCTCCACAATGTTGTGCAGAGAGAACACTTGATCCATACATCCCCTTCCACTACTGAAACCTCCTTGTGTCTCACATATAAATATGTTCTAACTACTAAAACTGCTAACAGCATAAATTCTAAACATTTACCGAACAAAAAGTTTTATCGTTGCTAGAAAGTTCTTAACTTAGGAAATAAATCTCAGTGGAAGCAAATCCGACATACTAATGGATTGTTCGCCATCTAAATGTGGTGTGTGCCAGTTGGACTGGTGCCTGTACACACTCGTGGAAGCCAAGATAATCAACTAACTGACTATACTGAACACTCCCTACCCATTCTTACATTTGACCGTAACTAACTTGCTGTATATTAAATTATCTGTGCTGTACACCCGCCAAGTCAATTTGTTATACGATTTGCAATATTTGTTGTAGGCGCTCTGTGATTTGAATTTAAAATTATTTGTCTGTTCTTTTGCTTATACTCGTATCTATAATTAAATATTAAACTCTTACTTTAATAGCTTGTAATTGTATTTATTTTTATGAAATTAAGTTACAAGTGAATGAATTTGTGGATCTATTTCTAACGATACTTAGAATCTAAGTTACTTTGAGTATTATTAAAAATCTGTCTCCTATAGAGCATTTCTTGTATTAAACCACTTATTTTCTCATGAGATTCGTGAAAACCAGCTGAGGGATCATCAGAATAATTAGAAGTAGCACTCTTAACACCAATTACAGTCGCTAATTCGCTTGCTAAATATGATGATTATAACCTTCTCCCTCCTTAATGAGGACTAGGTCCAAAAGTTGACGTAAATAGGGTGATGGATGAAAATATACGGACTCTCAATCTCCACTTAGGCATTATTACATTTCCATTGAAATTTTGTGGAAATCGAAAGATTTTACTACTCGATATCAGAATAATCCTATTCTGTATATATCTATACAAACTTAATGAATTTGTGGCTATTTTTGAACAATCGTTATATTTTGGTACTTAATATTAAAATAACATTAAATTATATCTGAAATAATATAATAATATCGGTATTATATTTAACTTGTTAGTGTGTTAGTAGAACAAAAATAAAAAATATTCAATTATTTTATTCTATGCTAGTATTGTTTGCAGTTAATTGTTAAATCGTACGTATCAGCGGATGAATATAGCTGAAGTGACAATGAGTAAAAAACATGAAGGAGTTATTTTCTTTTTAATATTTCAGAATATATTTGATGTAGCTACAGCAATGTTAAGAAGTTCCACTGATACATCAAATTGATTGCCTAAAAACACAACATTTTACATACCTACATACATATAATCACGCTATATCCCTTGCATGGTAGGCAGAGAGAACAGAGTGCCAGAGAACTCTATCCTTGCGTACTTCACTAGCTTCCTCAACATTCATAATTCTCTTCATACACGCTCGCCGGTTTCGGAAACTCTAGACTCCACATTCCTTCAGTACTTGAACAATCTGATCTAGGTAGGTTAGTCTCGGTCTCCCTCGGTATCTACATCCTTCCACTTTCGCATTGTAGATCTTCTTAACTAGACGCTCGTTCGGCATTCTTTCCACATGTCTGAACCATCGGAGCATTCTCTTTCGCATCTTTACACCAATAGTCTCTTTCATATCTACTCGCTCTCTTACGTCGTCGTTACGAATGCGATCGGTCAGTCTAACTCCACAGATTTTCCGTAGAGATCGCATTTCGAACACATTAATTTTACTTTCATGCTCTTTTCTGCATACCCAACTCTCGCTTCCATATAGTAATGTTTGGACAAGCACTGCGTTATGTATTGCTACATGTACCTTCTGGCTGAGGTGGTGGCTACCGAGAAGTTTTCGCAATGCTCCGTTCACTCTATTTCCCACATTCATTCTTTTCGCAATAACTTTTCTCAATATTTTTGCAATAAATACAAACTTTTCAAATTCTTTATAAATTCTTACAGAGGAACATATTTTATTTAAATAAATTAAATTTTTCATTGTATTATAGCATTTGCGATTCTAGTTTGTAATAATCTTTTTAAATTTCAAATTTGACAATAAATTTGACTCAAAACTTGAACAATATTCGCGTGTGAAATTGCACTATACAAAAAAAATGGAAGTATGACGCGAACGTTGCCTGTGCATCCGACATTCGCATTTTACTTGCAAATTGCTTATATCCATCGATATCAGGATTCCAACGATCCACTTCAGAGCTACACAATAAAATATAACGCCCACGTATAAAGTTATTTAGTTATCGCAGTAACAGAGCTCGTAGCATAGTAAGTATTGAGTTTCACTGCATTGTGTTTTCAGTATCTAGACGTTTGATTTTAGGTATAAATCAACAAGTAAGCGTTCAAATAAATCTTTACATTAAATCTTTTAACTCAAGTAAATGTTCGCAGTTTTATTTATTCCATTACAGATTTAAGTCTGAATTTCCGCGTTGTCAAGCAAAGTAGAATAGGGACGTGCGATGTGCGTGCAATCGAAAATTCTTATTCAGTTATTTCTTGAGAAGTGTTTGGGATTTTGGGAGGAAGTTTTAAGCCGGCAGTAAATTATTCCACCGACAGGTGAGGCCGTAAAGGCAAGATTTACGCCTTTGGGTATAACGGGCCAGCATCCCCTTTGATAAGATGTATATTACCTAGCGAATAACGTTTTCTATAAGCATCCATTGGGGATTGACCTAACGTTACGAACTTGAGAGCATCATTGGAATAAAAAAACTTCATATTTTGCTTATCAATAATATGAGTAGGTATTTGAAATGGCAACTATAGGTAATGTAGTAGGTTACATTGTATGTATTAAAATATATTTTATGAGAATAAGAAACGCATATAATATATGCTATACCTGATTTAAAATAAATAATTAATATTTCGTGTATTAGTTTCCCTTATACTTATCAATAGTTTGCCCGTATTGTTGTATTAACTGCTCTTATCAATAATTTATATATATATAATAGTTAGTTTTTTAAGACTTTAATGCCAATACCAATTTGCAAACATACAAATTAATGGATATTAGTGCGTTGACATTTTGTACGCTTTGATTGAAAATGTATATTTTTTCTGATTTATATTAATTAAATGTTTAACCAATATCTCCGCATATTGCATTTATTTCGACAATATTTTTGAAATAAATAGCGGCTGCATTAAGTATTTATTATTATATTTTTCGTGTGGTGACGGAGGAAGAATACAATTTACCACCCCATATCTTACTCGTGGGTGATCGTAAGAGACGACTAAGAGATATAAAACGCATTAATATCTATGTGAGAGAAAGAAAACTTGAAATAAAACGCTATACCAACACGTCTGACCAGCGTGGTGTAGTAGGTCAATTACCCTCCTATTATGGAGGAGGCTCGAGCACAACAGTGGGATATATATAAGTTGAGATTATGACGACGATGAATGGATACAAGTCAAATTCAGATTTAAATAATCATTTGTAGACAACACAAAAACTATCCTTCATGGGCATCGGTACATGGCGAAATCGTCACTTAGATTATTACACAATCTATATAGTTTCCTATGAATGGTTATCAATACTCTGTGCTAATAATGCAATAGTTAACATCGCTCAAAGTCGCTCAGCGTGCTATAGAAAGGGCTATGCTCGGTACTTCTCTACATGATAGAATCCAGAATACGGCAATCCGTAGAAGAACGGGTGTAACTGACATAGCCCGAAGAATTAGCACGTTGAAATGGCAATGGGCAGGCCACATCGCTCGACGAACCGACAACCGTTGGGGAAGAAAGGGTCTCGAGTGGTGTACCACGAATCGGATGGCGCAGGGTAGGACGACCCCCCACTAGGTGGACTGACGACATTATCAAGGTCGCAGAAAACCGCTGGTTGCAGGTGGCGCGGGACCGTGTTGAATGGCATTCTCGTGGGCAGGCCTATGTCCAACAGTGGACGTTTACGGGCTGATGAATGGATGGATAACATCGCTTCCGTTCTCGTAGGTTTTGTAAAAATCAATTAATGGATATAAGCTAATAATCATTGCAAGTAACTCAATAGCAAACCATCTGGTAAGCATAGTATAGTAGGCTGTTTTTGCCTATCGGAAAGAGGCCCGACTCGAGAAAAGGAAGAGTACAACAAATTAGATATTTGGTTCAGTTCGAATCCAACTTCAGATAACACAATTCTCTTTATAATTTTTATTATATCGGTCAATAGTAAGATTTGCAAAAAGTATATAATGAAATACTCGTATACAAGGTTTAATTGAATATCAAAAGTAAAGTCTAGTTACTCGACAAAACGGCCATATGCTTTTATTTCGAGCAATGAAATTCGTTTAAAACTTGGAGAGATTTCAAATTGTTCAGTCGAAGAGGTGCTGCCAGCGCCGTCTTAATCATTGTTAGCGTTATTGCAGGCAAAAATATATTAATGTACACACATTTATATGCTTATTTTTTTTTCTTTAAATTATTAAATCCTTGTCTCGTGTGAGGGCTTCATAAATCTTTATCTTTACATAGTAGAAAATAAAGTCACTTTGGTCACATCCCGCTAAATACGTCCAGGGCGACAAAGGAAGCGGCGCGTGACCCCATAAACCCGCCCTACATGTACCTCTTTTTGCCGAGCGAGCGGAGCACCAGAATCCGGTTTATCCTCACGGGTATCCTCTCGAGTCGATACCCCAGTAGCTTTCGCCGTTGAGGTACCGTCCTCACGCGGTGTGGCCTTGCTCCGGGCGACCAAACTACTCCTCGGTCCCGTCACCCGATGCCTCAGCTAGGGCGGCATCAGTCGCGGGTACCCGCACCTGCGCCACTCAATGCGCCGGTGGCGGTGCATGCCACCATAGTAGCCACGCAGTAACCACGTTTATCTTTTAAAAGTTCTTTTTTTTTCTTCTTTTTTCTTTACTTAATAATGGGTTATTTATGAAGCTATTTTAATTAATAGAGGAAAGGAAGGTAATATGGAATACCATTTTCTTTTTTGAGTATAAAAAAATATTCTCCAGAGTTAAAATTAAAATACACACACTAATTTGTTGGAACATTAATTAGCTTTAATAATAATCATTACAAAAATAATATAACTATATTTTCTTGACAAAAAACTACCATAAATCAAAAATGTTGTAAAATGACAACTGACCCAAGGTGCAGATAATATGGAATACTATATTCCATATTATCTGCACCAAAATCGTACACACTTTTAACAGTTGTTTTATTAACTCAAACAAAAGCCTTTTTATAATAGTAATTTTATTAATCACAGTATTTTGTCTGGCAATCTTAGAATTAATAAAATGTTTAAAAATCAACATAACTTATATGAATAAGTAAAAATCAAACTAATTATAAATCATATTAGTCGAACGATATAAAAAAGATCAGAATTTAAAAATATAAATTATTTGCAATAATCACAAACGTAGTTACTAAATTCATAGCCCGCGCAGTCACAATGCAACCACAATTGGCAAATTAGGCACTGAACCCATTCTTCTCCTTTATCATCTTGGCTATATTTACTATTGCAAAAAAAAACCATTCTGAATAATTTTGAGGCGGTACCTCGCTTATAGTCTCGTCATATGAGAAGAGGTAATTGTCATCTTTGTCATGAAGACTATTATCTGAAGAGTCGCTAACTGAGTAAACTTCCCTTAATCTCTTTTTTGACGATTTACCCTTGCCTTTCCCTTTGCTGTTTCTGCAGTTTTTCTTTCCCTTTCACTTGACTTATAGCTATTGTGCTTTTTAAATTTCTTTTAAAATCTGCAGATTTTTTTAACTGCGATAATTCAAGGCTCATATAATATGCCATGGCTCATATAATTCATATAATATGGAATACTAGGTATACCATATTATATGCACTAACAGTATTCCATATTAGCAACATAGCAGCATAAGCAAAAAAAAATATTTAGATTTAGGGGTTTCAATATACGATGAAAATCAATACACATCCTTAAACTTTAGTACCCTAAGCATTGTTTGAATACCAGTTATAAAAAATAAAGTAATTTTACGTTACGATAACAAAAGATTGAAAATGTACCAAAAAATGTTTGTTGTACAGCCTTCTAGTTGTTCGTGTCTCAAAAAGAAAAGAACAATATGGCGGATTACTGTCACTTGCACAGATTAATAGGTTCACTTGACGCTTCAATTCACAACATCGCGGCATAGGTGGCACTACTAGTTTTTATAAAATCTCAGTATCCCATATTAACTGCATATTCCATATTACCTTCCTTTCCTCTACACTATTATTTCATAAAATATATGTGAACACATTAGGTACGTGGTGCATTTATTTCAGATCAAAATGACCATTTACATTTATTATTAAAATGAATAGCTTAGATAATTTCAGAGATTTAAAAGGCAGGGTCAGAGCAGCTGAAACCGTAGTGAAGCAAAGGCTAGTACGAAATATATGAACACAAATAACACTTAGATTTATAACAAACCTTTGTAGATAGGACAAAGGACTGTCACGCGTGGGTCTCAAAGCCACAACACTAGGCAATGAAGGTCGTAAATACGCCTATTGTGTAAGTAAGCCAATTTCAAAATTTTATTATACTGAAATATTTTACCTCAATTCTTCATGCACGCAGTATGCTAATAGAGTAAAATGTAATGGTTACCCCCCATTATTTTCCATGCGGGTATCTTAAGAAGCGCTAAATGGTAGATAACATAACTGTAACGAAGGAAAACTTGGAATCAAACCTGATGACAATACTAATCAAGAATGACTAGATAGGTTAGAATAAGTTCTGAGATATTTGGTTATTACATCTAATAGACTAGTTTCTCTAAGTCTATTGGAAGATTGTACCCAGCAGTGGAAAATACACATATAGTCTCAGTAAAAGAAGGATCATTTCCCTATTATATTAAAGTGGTACATTTAACCCATTTTATTTCGTTTAAAGTTAAAAATGTTTAACAGTAACGTAGGGATGGCGCTCCTAGCTTCAGGATATTAACGAGATCAAGCGATCCGATAACAACGTCGGTGCAGCTTTTAAGGTGCATGCAATTTTCCTGAAGCTTGAAAATTGGGACGTAGTGTGTACTAAGTTCGCTTTGAAAGGCAAAACTGAAGTTCGTTAAAACTAAGGAACCATCGAATTTTGTGAAAGGTCGCATCGTTAATGTCCCAAAGTAAACTGGGGCGTGCCGAGCACGGGTCAGCTTCGAAATCAAAGCCTTCGCAACTTGCCCACTCGATTACCATAAACAAACGAGAAAGACGCTCCTATGTTTTAATGACATCGTTTTAAACCGTACATTTGTTAACTTTAGGCAAAGCAAAGACAAGATAAGAAAATTAATAACAACAAAAAATACTGATAAGCGTTTTGAATCTTCGCGATCCAGCTGATATACAGAAGATAAGATAAACGAAAATATGGCTAAGGGTAATTGATAAGTGATAGTATCTTAACTAAATGATTATTTTTTTTTTTATCTATATAGCTCTAACTTCTCAACATATTATTATGAAATTTTGCATAGGAATTGTTATCACTACAGAAAAAGGCATAAATTACTTTATCAGAAAAAAATATACGTACTCTTCTTGAGATAGAGTAAAATAAGTTTTATCCAATCGTTCGGTATAACATGCCAATGAATCCGCGGATGTAGCTAAAAGTATTATAAATTTCCAAACATATGATATTTTTTTTATATCTATGTAGCTATAGGCGGTATAATCTGAGCTTAAATGTAAGGGATGCTTTAAACCAAGTAAAGGAAATTTTGTAGAAGCCTACTTTGCGTACATACTTGTAATTGCTTCTTATAATAAGATTTAACTTTTTTAGTATACCACTAGTATGATAAAAATCATATAATAAATAGAAATTGATTAAAGTACCATATGTGTCTATATTAATTTAAATACCATACATAATGTAATGCACAAAAAATAACATATCAAATGTAGAAAACTAAAAAAGAAATGAACGCATTTAATTATAAATACCCATAAATAAGGCTGCTAGAACCCGAGTGGCGTAACTACAAGAACCATGTTTTACAATATGGAGGGAATTAAAATTAAATTAAATTTAATTTAATAGATTTGAAAATAAGCTGAAAATGTACTTGTACTGCCATTTATTGTTAAGAGCTTGTTAACAATTTGGGCCGCTATGGTTTTGTAGATTAACATTTTTAGATTACGAAATTGCAATTAGGTTAAAAGTTGCAAAAATGCAGTCAGGCCACTCTGGTAGAACCAGAGTATGGTAAATATGACTTTAAATTTATTACTAATATTACTAAATAGGAAATTTGATGATAAACATCATAAATATGTATAACTACTCGAATATAAAAATGAAAAATAAATATATCCATTTTTTTTTTTTCTTAGCAGGCTATGGTCTATTCATACCCCAATATAGCATAGGAATAGGTATTCCGTCTGTTTCGTCGGGGTGACGGAAGAGCTCAGTACAGGCACATAACCTACAGAGTTCACTCCCAATTACTATTCGATCGTACTGGTACCGATTCTTTCTAGCCTAGGCCATAAGTGACTGGACCGGAGATTAGTCACTCCAGGAGAGGCAGACCGTGTGACGATGGACGAGCTAATTATCGAGTTTCAGTGGCTTGGCCGTACGGCGTAGAAAGATGCGTTGCAGGGTAGGTTATAGGGTCGCTCGCCACCTCTTCCGTCGCCCCGGATGGATCGGGTGAGGTGTGACTATACCATAGCCTACCAAAAAAAAAACTGGTTTCGTGAAAACTGGCTCAGGGATCACTAGTCGAACGGAACTAGGAAGCACTATTTTTCTTACTTATACCAACAGCGATCTCTAATCCAAGCGTGGATTACGTCATTAATTCTCCTTGGCTGGGCCTAAGTCTATTAATGTAGGTACGTAGATAGGCTGATGAATGAATATATTTATTCAAATACATAAAAAATATCTATATATTAAAATCATTAATGCGTCATTTTTTTGACAACAGTTTACTTTTTGAACAATTTAAAAAATAAAATAACAAATAGATTACAATTTCAAATAATATTTATACTTTACGATAATTTTTAAGGGATCAGCTGTATCCAAAGCGATCCAGCCACAGCTTCATTTACATAAACAGATAAGGGAGTTGGCGCTAATCCACTATTGTTTCAATTGCAAGACCATTCATTAGGAGCGGCCCGGGACGCGCTCGTTATGCTAATGTGCTGCCAATTGTACCAACGGCACCTCCATATAATACCTTCATACCGAGAATACTTCACCTAATCATCTCAATACGTACATAGGTAAACTTTACTACCAAATATTCGATACTTTAGAAAAAATTGACGAATTTTTAAACAAATTAAGTGAAATGGTAAGTTTTTCCGTATGTAGTTTGCACTGGCCATGGATGTTAAGGAATCAGTATCAGTGGTTAGCTTAATGGTGATGGGGAGGAAACACCGTCGTTTATGGGGTACCATGCTGCCCTTCCACCGTCCCGGATGGAACAAAAAGGATGTTTCCTTCGTACTATAGTCTGCCAAAAAAGGTATCGCAAATGTGGATCGAGTGACCTAAGCACATAACATTAGTATGAGAGAAAGAAGTTCCATAAAACACAGTGTCTAAATTTGGTTAGGTGGCTAATTTTATATGAGGTATTTGGGCCTGGTGCTCGACGGGCGATGGTGGTTCCGGGAGCATTTCCGCCGACTCGCTCCATGGCTCGTCGGTGCGGCGTCCGCCCTATCATGGCTTATGCCGAATGTGGGCGGACCGAGCGCTACCTGCCGACAGATGTACGCAGGGGTCATCCGGTCGATGGCCCTGTACGGTGCACTGGTGTGGGCGGGATCCCTAACCGTCCGACTCAGGCCTCTTCTGTGGCGACCACAGAGGGCCATGGCGGTCAGGGCCATACGCGGGTACCGCACGGTGTCGACGGAGGCAGCGTGTCTGTTGGCCGGGACCCCTCCATGGGACCTGGAAGCAGAAATGCTCGCCGGTTTGTATCGGCGGATGTTGGGGGTGCGAGCGGAGGGCGGTGTGGTCTCGTTGAGGGAGCACACCGCCTGGCGCGTCGACGCCCGCCGCGACGTCATTGCCCGTTGGGCAGTCCGGCTGGAGAGGCCTCGGTTCGGTGTGCGGGCCGTGGAGGCCTTCCGGCCGGTGCTGATGCAGTGGCTAAAACGGCGGCACGGGGTGCTCTCCTTCCGACTGGTGCAGGTTTTAACGGGGCATGGATGCTTCGCCAAATACTTGCACACGGTCGTAAGGAGGGAGAGTACACCGTCCTGCCACCACTGCGATTGCGACGAGGACATGGCGCAGCATACGCTCGAGGTTTGTGCCGCTTGGGCAGAGCAGCGTCGTGAACTCGTCACAATCATCGGTGCTGACCTGACGCAGGACTGGGACTGGGGTCAGGGACTGGGACGCGGTCGCATCCTTCTGCGAGGCAGTAGTTTCGCGGAAGGAGGCGGCGGAGCGCGTGCGCAAGGAGCGTCTCCTCGACGACGCGAGCCGCCGCCGGCGACTGGGGCGGCGCAGGCGCGATTACTTGCGCTTGATGCCGCCCTAGCCGAGGCCGCGGGTGACTGGATCGGGGAATTAGTCCGTCACCCGCCGAGAGGCCGACCGCGTGAGGAAAGACCGACATCCTACCCAAGGGCGGGACGTCGGTCGAGGAGAGGGTACTCCTCAGGGGTATTCCGTCGGGCCAACCACTGACGTCAAGTCACTCTGCTCCGGTGGTTGGCCCAACGACGAAGGCGACGTCACGGGTGGGTCACGGGTGTGCGTGCTTACGCCCCTCTGTCACCCCGGACGGAGTGGTGCGAGGAGTGTGCCGACCGTAACCCGACCCCAAAAAAAAAAAAAAGGTGGCTAATTTTCCTTCCCCTATATTCGAGGCTATGATGTTTTACCAGTTGACGATAAACTAAGAAGAAAAATATTGTTCTAAATTTAAAATTTTCTGTGTGGTAGCGGCTACGAAAACTACTAACCTTTACTTTGCTCGTGGATGTCGTAAAATACCAATAATGGCTTTACATCAACCTAGGCCAAATCGACCTAACGCCGTTTGGTCGAAGAAACGAAGAAAGAAGTGTTGACGTCAGGCAGGCGGCCGGTCATAAAATAATTGCCAATAACTTTAGCAATATGTATAATGAAAGAGGAGTACATATTGCGTCGACCCCAAGTAATTTGCCAAAGCAGGAGAATGATAATCAATGATGATTAAAATATTTTGAATCAAAATCTTTAATTAAAACCGTACACTAAAAAGTGAAGGATATGAAAGTGCTTCTCTTGTGAAAGAGATCTGCTCTAATTTGGTTTACTTAACACTAGTTCTCCTTGAAGAGTTATATGTTGCTAGGTTGCTCACCGAAGACAAAGATCGAGTACCGGTGGCCCGCTCGCACGACGAAGAGTGGGTCTATGGGTCACGCGCCGCCTCTTCCGTCACTCCGGGCCAATTTGGCGGGGCAAGACGCATCCATAGTCCACTGTAAAAAAAAATGGTTGCTAGGTTGCTGTACTATAAGCTTTCAAAGGCTAACACCCTCTTCCGTAAACCTAGATTTGATTTGATTTGAGCCCATGTCTTCATATTATTAAACCAAAGAGTTTAACACGTACGAGAACATGTGAGCTATGAACATGATGTATTAACATGTGCATTTATTTTCATATGTATCAACCCTACCGACAATAGGTTCCCGTATGATATATAGGTCGTCAAAGACTTAAAATGTTAATAAAATGTTTGGGGATATAAAAAAGTTTTGGATATACCGATGCTCGTTCGAGCCTTGTGGATTTTTTATGACGTCGTGTGAGAATATGTTGAAAATTTAATCGTATAGGAAAACGGTATGACCGCATTATTGCTGGCGTCATATTGAACAGACGCGGACCGATTGGGTCATCTATCCGCCCGTTTGAACATGCCAAAAGGACCGCACTATTACAAACAATTGTTTACGTTTACGGATTTCCACAAAGGATTCTATTGTACACATTGTATAATCAAACGATCTTATGCTTTAGAATATTTCGTTGATTCTATTGAGCGAAAATATTGTTCTGTGACATAGTTTCCTTATTATGCTTGCAGTTATACCCTTTATAATAGCTGTGTGGTAGCGGCTAAGAACCTACGAATACTACCAACCCTTACTTTGCTCGTGGATGTCATAAAAGACGACTAAGAGCCTTATAACGACTTAGGCCAACTCCATCTGATGCCGTTTGGTCAACAATTACATTCCCAAGGAGGGTTGACGTCAGACAGGGGGCCAGTCATAAAACTATTGCCAATAACTTTTACAATATGTACTATGAAAGAAGAGTACATATTTTACGACCCCAAGTAATTGGGATAAGAGTAGGAGAATGATGATGAAGTTTGTATTAACTGTATTCTTAGTCCATAGAATGTAGACGGAGCCAAGTTCAAATTATTTGACATCACATTTTTCGTCATGAAAACATATTTTAAATTTGTGCCTGATAGATAGCCTAATATATTTTTAACTACTTGCTGTGTGGTAGCGGCTACGAATACTACCAACCCTTGCTCGTAGATGTCATAAAAGACAACTAAGAGCTTTATATAGACTGGGGTCATCTCTACCTGATGCCGTTTTAGTCAATAATTACATTCTCAAGGAGAATTCAAAGTCAGGATACCGGTCATAAAACTATTGCCAATAGCTTTTGTAATATGTACTCGTACATATGGCATCGACCCCACGTAATTGACAGAAAAGCGGGAGAATGATGATGATTTAACTATGTACTTCAATGTACTAAGGAATTAAATCCAAGCATCGTTAGATACTTATGTATAGTTAATAGTGATACAAAATAAATATCCAAGACCAGATTTTGCATTAAGATAACAATTAAGGAATGTCCGTTACTAATGTATAGTACCTGCATTGCACACAAAACCAAAACTATAAGTTAGTGATTGCATAAAGAATTATCCTGCTTAGGATTCAATACTGCAGCACTCATCAGACTTAGACTACTGTGCCATCTGTGCAGTCATTACAAATTATATTCCAGTTAAATATTATAAAAACCAATAAAGACAATCACTAAGTCCACAGTTAAAAATCCAATTGTATGCGGGCGAGGCGGCAGCTGTGACCGTATTATATCGCGCGGTGGCTCCGGCCGAACAAACCGGGTCAACTGGTCGACTTGATGAAACGCTCCCCGAACCGTACACCTCATTTTCAATACCAACAGATGTACAGAGATTAGTTTATACAGAATTTATTATAGCGATTTCAGTGAAATATATTAATAGTCCTTATTTAAACTAACACCAATTACAATAGTCATTTAACTTCTTCGATCACGCAGTTACTAATATTCGCCAAGAATTTTTGTCAGAGTCACATCTGAATACAATTATCATACTACATACTTTATTAGTCAGATTGGTTGACATCATCATCATAAGACCTGAGCTCGAACCGTTTCCACAATAGAAGGCCTTGACCATGTTGGTTAGGCGGGTTAGTAAAGAATTTAATTTAGAGTTTTTCATCTCTTGCATAGATGTAATATGCATATTATATCTCTTAGTTGTTTTTTACGATACCCGTCGACAAGATATAGGTGAATTGTATTGTTAGTCTTATGGAGTCCAGTCTCTTATCCACACGAAAAATTGATAGACAAAGGTTATTTGATTTTATTATCTTGCATACTTCACGTATTAAGTGGATAAAATTTTGTCAATTTTTGATTCTTGAGGTTGTGATGATCATTGCATTGCTACCTTATCATCATCAAGAAGATTAATAACACGCTGTATATTATATTAAAATTTTAATCTAATTATGATATTTAAACGGCGGTGTGGTAACGGACTAAGAATATAACATAACACTAATCCTTACTTGCCCGTGAGAGTTGTAAAAACCAGAGGTTTCAAAAGAAAACAGCAGTCTCTTGGGCACATTATAAGATTCTGGGTTTTTAGTTCCAGGCATGTACATACACATATATAAAGGGATTGATATTTTTATTTCAAATTCGTTGCGATTCATCAAGTAAGCATGCTGTCCAATGATCATATTTACGATAATTATATGAATAGAAATATAAATGAATAGAAATTATATAATGTAAATTATATGAATAGAAATTATATGAAAAGAAATATAGAATACACACACATACATATCATGACGCCATATTCCTTGCAGGGTAGGCAGAGAGAACAGAGTGCCAGAGAACTCTATCTCTGCATACTTCACTCGCTTCCTCAACATTCATAATTCTCTTCATACACGCTCGCCGGTTTCAGAGACTCTTGACTCCACCTACCTTCAGTACATGACCGATCTGGTCTAGGTAGGTTAATCTCGGTCTCCCTCGGTACCTACATCCTTCCACTTTCGCATTGTATATCTTCTTAACCAGACGTTCGTTCGGCATTCTTTCCACATGTCCGAACCATCGGAGCATGCCCTTTCGCATCATTACACCAATACTCTCTTTCATACCTACTCGCTCTCTTACGTCGTCGTTACGAATGCGGTCGGTCAGTCTAACTCCACAGATTTTCCGCAGAGATCGCATTTCGACCGCATTAATTTTACTTTCATACTCTTTTCTGCATACCCAACTCTCGCTTCCATACAGTAATGTTGGGGCAAGCACTGCGTTATATATTGCTACACGTACCTTCTGGCTGAGGTGGTGGCTGCCGAGAAGTTGCCCCAACGCTCCGTTCACTCTATTGCCCGCATTCACTCTTCGCTCTATATCAGTGGTGTACCTTCCATCTCGGCTAAATCCACATCCAAGATATACAAATTCATCCACTTGCTCTAGTATATCATTACCTATTGTTACTCTTACATCTGTTCTGGCTTCGTCTCTTTCAAAGACCATTATTTTGGTTTTGCTCACATTCACGCGTAGACCCCTTTTCTTACAATCTTCTGTCATTGTGTCGACTAGGGTCTGCAGGTCAGTCGCTGACTGTGCCAGCAGGACTGCATCATCTGCATAAAACAGAGCAGTGACCACTGAGTCGCCCATCTGGACTTCCACATTCATATAGTTCAACTATAGAATAAATTCATGCTAATGTGTTTGCTATTTAACATTTACCGTTTGCCACTTGAAATTTTTACAAGCATTAGAAAAGTTTTGAATCAGTAAGAAAATTAATATTTATCTAAATAAAATATTTAAAAACGTATTAAATAAAACCCATTAAAGTGACAACATTAGGGAGAAAAAGAAACATTTTCCTTCTTCAATAACAATAAGAATTATTCGCATAATTACGCAGTTTAGATAAAGAAAGAGGCCGTGGAGAGAACGCCCCAAGCGCGGTGTTCATATCGCCTTATTTGTGTCAATTGACTCGAAGAAAATTTTACTTGAAGCAAATATAAAAAAAAAAATATGCATAGGTCAACTATAAGGTACTTGTGTAATATAAAACTTAGCTATTTTGAACCTAACGTCTATTTTTATTTGCCTTTATATCATAATATTGAATATGGCAGTACTATTATTGTTTTATTTTTTACAAAGCAAAACAAGCTTAGTGTGCTTCAAAACTACCGTGAACAAAGTTACAGACAAAATAATGGCCGACGTCCGTCGTGAGGGCAGATACACACACTCAACTACGGAGGGATGAATCCCTTTCAGTGTGTTTGCACTGTCCTGTCCGCCTTCAAAACTTCCTCGTGTATGTTAGGCTTTTGTCACAATATTTGTCTTGCCTGAACTCAGTGCTGGGGACTCTGTCGTCACACAACAGTTCAACCGTACCCTTACCTATCCTATAATCCTCTTTTCAGCTTTGAAAATGTTTAAATTTGAAATATTTTCCGAGGCTTAGATTGGAGCGAACTTATATTAGGTGCGTGCTGTTATGTTAGTATATAAATTAGCTCCACGTTTATGTAATCTTATTAATATATCTCATACTCCGAAGTAGACCGGTTCCCAATAGTGGGACTTATGTGAATTCTGAATAATGATCGAATTTAATGATAAATTTGAATGAATATTGTAGTGAGATCTTTTTTATCTCCCAAATATAACATCGTGGGCTAAATATTTGTATTGTAGGAGACTTAAAAACGTACAAGTAATGAATAAGTTAGACTTACACTATTTGTGGATTGCAGTAAAAATGACCTTAAGTGAGAATGGAATGCACGATATTTAGTAAGGAAGGTCGCTACTTAAATGTTTGCACCACATGCTTGGTTAATGTCAGTAATTCATAATTTGCTAAAACTTTGTTGTAATATTTTAAGTAAAGATAGACAGATATAAAGAAGAGCATTAATGATAAAAGTTATGCTTTGCTTATTATTATTACCATTATTATTATAAAAGGTTATCATATTTCGACTAAAAGCTTTATGATTGCTACTCGTTTTCATGTTTCGTTAGCAAATTATAAATAATTACAAACGAGTAATGAACCTATTAAAGTAACGAACGTTGATGTGAAAATGTGCTGTTGATTAGCGAACCCTTTATCACTAACAAGATCTGTCTAACTTTAACAATTCGAGGGTCGACAAATCGAAATCGCTTTTAGCAAAACAAGTATTAATTTTGTATCGGCGTCCCGATAGAAGTACGTCAGGGTTGGTAAGCTGGGCGGGCGGCGCGCAGTCTGTGAGCGAGCGAGCGGCGTTCGTGGTAAGACGCACCCCCGCCCCGGCCAGTCGTTGTTGCGCCTCCAGCGTCGCGTCACGTCGCATCGCGTCCTTACACGTCACATATCACACCTTCCTTCATAAAAACCGCGCCATAATACGACTATCTCAATAACACTCCTCACTAACATCGCGGTAAGTGTGACCTGTGCCCGCAGCACGTAGTCGCAGTACATGTTTACACTCCACATCTAACAATGTAAATATATTGAAGTAATATTGTAAACACAACGTGAGATTTTTAGTGTAATATCTAGTGTACTCACTTTTGTATCCGTATTTTGAGTGGATATTTATATTGTGGATATTATTGAACAAGCTGTCTCTGAAATAATATGAACCTGTTTACTTATAATGGTGAGTGACTAAAATTTGCATGTGTTATGAGAATAACAGAATCTGTTGTTTTGGTAATAAGTTTTATTTGGAATGTTTGATAATAACACGCATGCATTTTTGTCATAATTATAGGCAGTAAGTTCATATTAATGATAAAATATTACACATAAATATGTACATGTATATCAACATCGTATCTTAATATAGCAAACTTATTATCTAATTTCTTTTATTATTTGATAGGTTAAAAATACAATCAATAAGAACTTATAATTTTCCCGTGGTTATCCAAAAAACCAGTTGAAGGATCGCCAGGAAAATAAGTAGCATCTTTCTCCTGGGAATCTTATAAAATTAATTGCCATCGCCAGGACGGTTCAGGCAATAGCCCCTCTTGGGAAGGTTTATATCCAAATAGCTTGCAGTGGACTTCGCCAGCCTAATGAATTATTCTATTTATTTAATATTTCATTATTTATATAATTATTAACTATACATTTTCAGTTATAATTAAAAATATATTTATACTAGTCAGTATATTAATAAATATCTAACGAAAACATCCTTTAAAAAAACTAAGAATCACTGGAATATACGTTGTAAGTTTTTAGCGGTACTCAATTAAGAAAAGAAACAAGCAGTCTTCGTACATCATCTGATATTGACAACCTAAAATTAGATCGTAGCTCATTCCAAAGTAATCTAAAATGCTATAATGCATACAGTTTAAAATTAAAGGAAAAGCTATGGATATTTTAGATTTAGTGGAATACTTTTTATTGCCAGTTGTTTAAAAACATTATTTCGAACTATATACTTGTGTCACTAGGGATATTATTTAAATAAAAGCAAAACATAATGCGATTTCACTCAGCTGCAGCTTTTTACGTAGTTCCAGGTTTTATGTAAAGTTTTTTTACTACATTGATTAGACAAGCTCGAAAAGAAGAGTATATTGCAAGTGACAATGGCTACTTAAGCAGCAAGTACTAGAAGCACAGTCAAGTCAAGTAATAGCAAGGGTACTATTTAAATAAGGGTATTTAGAGAGGTTTAAATATATTTTTATGTAAAAACTATCGGACAACTTTATAAGTACGAGAAATATAGTCAAGAAAACTGCTTTTATTTATATTTGGATTAAATATGGGACAAAAACCAATCCTAATCTAAATAAAGGCACTTTGATAATTTGAATGTAATAAATCTCATACAACGATATTTAACAAATTGATCTCGTAAAATGGGCGAAAATTGTTAAGAATATGTTGCAGTGGCCTACATAAGTAGGCCAGTACCTTATTAACAATTTTACGCTTTGTTTTAGACAAATTGATGATTATTTATTATGATTACACGATAAGAATTGCTTTGTGTGACTAGATATATATTATCATCATCTTAGCTCACATATGTCTCAGTGTTGGACTCAATCCTCCATCATAATAGGAGGGAATTTGACCTACCATACAACGCTGGCCAGACGTGTTAGTATAAGGTATTGTTTCGAGTTTTCCTTCTCTTGCATAGATGTTATATGCATTTTATATCCCTTACGTTATCTCTTACGTTCACCCACGGGTAAGATAGGGGGTAGTGAGTTCTATTCTTACTCCGTTACCACAAGGAAAAATATTTACCTAGGAGTTGGTTAATTGATTAGGATTTCGTATATATCAAAAGTACACCGGTTGACTGATCTACTTCTAATGTTACCGTTACTTTTATGTTCTCGTATCAAAATAATATAGAATACAAAAGAGTGATACTTTCTGCTCTACATAAGACTAGCAGGTCATGCTTTTCATCTGAAAACTATAAAGACATTGCATTGAAAATGTACGGCGCATTTATAATACACAAATAATTTAACATAAATATTTTATCTATTCACGTGTAACTCCGTGCCAATGCCCCAAATACCCAATACGCAAATGTAATCATGATATAAGATTTTTATTCAAGATACTGTCAGAAGGCGCTGTAAAGATTTACACTGAAAGCCTTCCAATATAGGAATACGTTTTTGTAGCCTATCGGTTCTTACACAAAAGAATGAATACAAGATCTCAATCTAGAAACTGAGAAAAAATATTGGGCGCGTTTTCTTCACATTCGTTTTCATTCAGATAGTCTTCAGTCAATATATTCGTCCTGAAACTTGTTTATAATAAATATCGATGCCTTAATATAAAGGTTTTTTTATTTACCTTTTTCACGTGTATTTTAAAAATTATTTGATTTTTTGACCAGTTTCAAGGGCCTAGGGAAATAAATAAAAAAGTTTTACATATTAGGCTAAAACTCAGGGCGCAAACAGTTGATGTTTCAAAGTTATATGTGTATTAAATTTGTTAAATGTAGCTTACCTCTGAAGTAATTGGAAATATAAAAGTTGGGCACTCTGGGCAAGTTTTATTCATGGAGTGTGAAGTCTAAATAATCTTAACCCAGTGTGGTAGATTACGGTTTCCCATTTTACGTTATCTTTAGAGAGTATAGTATAGTGCCTAATAGAGCAGTAGTAAAAAGGCCATAATATAATCCTTTTTATTATAACACTCGTTAAGTTGATCATTATATTCAAAAAGTATTTTTCTTTGTAGTTATGTGTTAGGGTATAGTCCATCACACTCCGCCACCGGTGTGTCGGGTGTAGGCGCGAGTAGCTGCATCTGATGCCACCCTAGCAGAGGTCGTGGCTGGATAAACCGGGGATTAGTCCGTCAACAGCAATGAGACCGACGCCCCGGCAATACTGTTGTTTATTGCCAGGGCGTCGGTAGTGATGATACTCGAAAAGAGATCCTGCCGGACCGGCCACGGATATCAAAGAATCTGTAGCATTCGACACAATGACGATGAAATGAGATTTCCATTGTGAATTGAATCAAAAATATACAGCTATCATATGATTTTTGAAGCCATCAAAAGGGACAATCTAATGAACGCTTACTTAAATACACACAGTTTCAAGGTAAGAGCAGCCCTAGACTAACAATTTAATCCTAAGGCATCTGGCTGACTGACCTACTTCGATCTGAATATTAACTAAATGTTAACTAAATTTTTGAGCCTTGATATTTCGTATCTATTTTCATTCTTATTTTAAAAGTTAATATTATAATCGGATAACATCAATTAAAGTGATTTACATTTTTTTTTATTTATTTTAAAATAATCTTATACTACAATTTCTTTAAAATTGAACTTATAAATACGACAAAAGCCTATTAACATAGGCTTTTGTCGTATTTAAGCTAACGCTTATACGCGTATTTGAATCATCTTAGTGATTTAAATTACAATATACAGCAATGTTTTAAAATTAAGATAAAGACATATACACATACCTACATAAAAATAGCAAACACAAAATGAGAGAGGATAGTTGAAAATAATAATCTTTGTATTAATTGATAAGGAATGTTAATACAGGTTGTTTCGATAATGATTTATTTAAAACTTAATAAGTTTGAATAACTTGTTAATAAAATGTTGTCTTAGTTTAAAAGATAAAAAAATATTGATGATAATGGTTTGAGTTGCATGAACTTAAATTATTGTTGAATTTTATAAAAACGGGGCTTCTTTTAAGAATAGAATTCTTTTTGTTGCGAATGCATGGCTTTTATCAAGGTGTCATTTTTGTAACGTTCTTCCTCGTATGTACTAGTGAGTGGGCGTTTGAGATGAGAGCTGTGATTAGGCTAGTGTATGATTATGAAGTGTTATAAATAAGAGAAAAATCTCTTGAGTAAAGGAATAATCTCTTGAGATAACTCAAATAGCATACCTACTTGAGCTAATTATAATGGAAACAATCAAACGACGGCAAGTCTCTGTAAGGTATTTTTTAGAAAAAATGTATAGAGCAACATTATCCCAAAAAAATCATGGCCTATGATGATAAAAAAATGTTCCATCGTTTTTCATTTGACGAAACGATATAGCAGTCTAAGTATAGGAATATAGTGAGGTAATATAGATTGTATCCTGACTATTTCCTTTTACTTTTTTTGAAGCTGTAATTTTTTTTTTAAAATTGGAAGATAAAGCTTGAAGAAATCCATGTATATTATTATAAAATAATTTGTAAAACAAAATGCTGACACGAAATATAAATATTAGGAAACGAGTTCATAGCTGTTCTTTAACTCTCGCGAGTACGACTGTGCTTGCGTGGCCTCTTGCCCATCGTAACATTTTTGACTTTTGCTTTTTTACAATAGCAAGTATATTTTACGCTAGAAAGAATACAGTTATCTCCCATATTTTCTAAGGTCTATTGTTACACTTAATAAAGTTATTATAAAATTTTCTTGTTCAAAATATTTTTAATCTTTAAAATCTTTATATATAATGGAATGAATTATTACTACTTACTTCTTATTTTAAAAATTATAACATTATTAATAACGGAAGTGCCGAGCTACTGATACTTATATATCTGCAGCCATTAATAAACTGTCTTTTCCACAGTGGTACCATACTTTTCCTGAAAATCAGCATAGAAGATATGCTCGCAATATAACAGAGATCTATGCGCAATTACCCCTTACTATCAGATGGTCTGCTTGTTCGTATATCACCCAAAGTCAATAAAAGATA
Source organism: Lymantria monacha (assembly GCA_905163515.2). Classification (NCBI taxonomy): domain Eukaryota; kingdom Metazoa; phylum Arthropoda; class Insecta; order Lepidoptera; family Erebidae; genus Lymantria; species Lymantria monacha. Next base: position 15,423,423 of record LR991094.1, on the reverse strand, counting down.
TGTTTATTTGATAATGATTGAGAATTTTTAAACGTTTTATTGTTTTTTAAAGCCATGGAAGATTATTGCAGGTACATTCTAATGCTGAGATAGAGGTATTTTTTGATGAGGAGCAATTTAATTTATGTTATTTTATTGTTATGAATAAACCCACATGTAAATATGTTTGTCTCAATAAATATATTTACTTTCTTTGTTTTTCACGATCTTGCGATCTATTTAATTAGTACTATGCAGTGAATCAGAGTACATGCTCAAGTAACAGCGACTTTGTATAATATGCGTCAAATACCTATAGCATCAGTCATCTCAAAAGGCAGAGAGTTCTCATCGGGTGAGTTGTGTAACAGTGTCACTCTCCTAAAAGGGTACTCCAGAAGTCATTCTCTTCTCCGCCACAGTTATACTAAATTTTGCTAAATTTTTATATATTTATAGTCACTGGCACCTTTTTAGGTCATACAGTTATATTTCAAATATCAATCTTTAACCATAAATGGGAATTATTTATCGGAAAAGCATTTGTTCTAACAATAATAATAGCTCTTGAAATGAGACCGTTAAAATTAACTATACAATCATAATATTGAATTTGCATCTATTGCACGCCTCATAAGCGAAGCGTTGAGGTTTTGCTCTACTCTCGACTTATGAAAATCAAGCACTTTTCAAACCTAAAAATGATTGTATTTTTCTCACATAGCACTTATAGGATAATATTATTATACACATGTCAAGAAAAAACATTCGTCTAAACGTATTTGATATTTTTAAAAAGCAATTATTTTGTTTAAAGTAAGAAAAAAGTTGATTAATAAAAATATTCGAGGCCGTCCGGATGTTACCGTAAAGTATCTGGCATTCTGTCGACCGTAAAAATGAATGTATCGAAGTTTTTCTTTTATTAAAAGCTTCATAATCGCAACGCGCTGTTTCCTTTCGAAAATGGCTTGGTAATTCTTTGGCGTTTAATTGCAATTAATAAAAAACTAAACTGCTTAGTCATTAGTGTATGTATACTTTATGAAAAGTGAGTTCGTTATATTTTTGTTCGTCCATTCGGACAAGCAAAGGAAATAAATCCCATTCAGCCTATACAGCTATGTTTAGCTCTACGTCGAGAATGGCACAAGATATCTAAAGTATTTTTTTTCTTTCATTACGAGTATGTACAAGCTTTTATTTAGCTTCACCCGTCCCGTTGTCTGTAATCAAATCTTGCAAGTTAAATTTGATCCCCTTTCCGGTTTCCGATTGAGCTGAAATTTTGTATGCATGTATAAATTAGATGACAATGCAATATTATTGTGACATAGAGCTGACCTGATGATGGACCTGGAAGCTGGCCATAGGAACTTCGTAATTAAACGACGCAACCCGATCAAAATTGGGCTTATTTGATTCGTCTTGACGAGTACTTTGTTACTATATGGAAACCAGGGTCTGATCATGGACCTGGAAGCTGTCCATAGGAACTCCGTAATTAAGCGACGCAACCTCAGCGAGTTTGGGCTCGTTTGATTCGTCTTGACGAGTACTTTGAGACTATATGATAACCAGGGTCTGACGATGGACTTGAAACCTGGCCATAAGAACTCTGTAATTAAACAGCGCAACCCCATCGAGTTTGGGCTCGCTTGATTCGTCTTGACGAGTACTTTGATACTACATGGTAACTAGGTTCTGATGATTGTCCTGCAAGCTGGCCATAGGAACTCCGTAATTAAAAGATGCAACCCCACCGAGTTTAGGCTCGTTTGATTTGTCTTGACGAGTATTTTGATACTATATGGAAACCAGAGTCTGATCATGGACCTGGAAGCTGTCCATAGGAACTCCATAATTAAGCGACACAACTCCATCGAGTTTGGGCTCGTTTCATTCATCTTGACGATTACTTTGAGACTATATGGTAACCAGGGTCTGACGATGGACCTGGAACCTGGCCATAAGAACTCCATAATTATATATCCATATCGCTAACGTTGCGCCTCAGAGTACCAGGGCGAACCCTGTTATACTGAAGCCCTTATCCCTCCACAATGGACCTCTGGGGTGATGAACCCTTTTTGTCCTATATTTGTGGAAATAACACGAATAATAAAAATACTAAAAAGTTAAAAATAAAATTACCTAAAGAAAAATATTTTTTTATAAACAAGCTTTTATTATTTTGTAATATAATAAACTAAGAAGTTAAAAATAAATTAACTCTAATCAGACATATAACACTTTATAAGTTCATTGTAACCTTTAACGATATTTTTATTAATCTTCAACAAAAAATAATTCCATATCGTACATAATTATATATTTTTAACACTAAAACTTTATAACATAATTATTAAATCTGCCCGTTTTTATCACAGTCCCAATTTTATAAATAAAAGTTTGTTGCATTTTTTAGCTAATAATAAACAGCTTGCTTTTAAAAATGGATTTTTTTTCTTTAATTTTATTTTCATTTCTGGCATTGACTAATAGTAAATGATAAATAATATAAAAATTATGAGGCGTGCACTTTTGGATTTTCCAAATTATTATTATTTTATTAACACTTTTAAGTATTAGTAGTTCTATACCTACAAGTACTACGGGAATGTACATATGCATACTTGTATATATGTGTATAAACATTTCAATTTGCATGTACTAACTGTAAAGAGACATAAATATTATTAACAAGCTTTTTATGCCTAACTAAATCCATAAAAAAAAATAAGTGTGTACCTACGTAAAGTACGCATGCCTTGAGAATACAATGAATATTGTAAGTTATCGCTTAAAGGCGAGATACAAAGTACATCGAAGTAACGATAAGCGGTTTTGCCTGTGAAAATCTTTTTAAATCACAAAAGCCAGTCGTCAAGATCGCATGTTGAAGGAGGAAAAGAAAATATCCTGTAGGAATAGCGCAGCTGTTCGGATTTGGTGCCAACTTGGAGTAAATCCGAAATGAAAACACGCCCCACCGCAGGATATAGGCCATCAAGTTTCCGCCGCAAGATAAATTCAAAAAGGGATTCCACTCCACACACGTATTACCAACTCAATAAGGATTAAAACTTCATTCACAGGCGAAGGTTTTAAACTTTGTGGTAAACGAAGTTTATCCCTTTTAATTATATTTATTTACATAACAAAGATGAAGGCATCACTTTCTTACGTATTCCTAGAAAAAAGAATTAGAATTTATATTTATGTTGTTCAAGTTTACGAAAGAACACAACATTTTAATGTTTAAGAATTATATCTACTAATTTTCATGTAAACCAAATCCTGGTCGACCCACTTACAGTATTTAGCTGTGGGGGAGTTACCGACTGGGGTAGATTATAATTTACTTAAAAATTCTCTTTCAAATGTGCTATGAAATACGAGACTTTAACGAAATAATTTCATTCTAGTACTGTAGTTAATACAGATGTGCAGTATAATTAATTGCACATGCAATAAAAGTTTGTTTTGAAGATGAAACCTACGGAGTTTCATCCTCGTCTTTAATAATAGGAATAAAGCCTTGTATTTCAGCTGATTTATATAAATATAAAATAACAGGAAATAAATAACAAACACCGCAACTTTAGGCAAAAAAAATATGGATCGTACCATTATTGTTGCATCATTCGAATACGCCATGTATGCAATAATATGATGATGCTTTGATAGGTTATACATATAAATGAAATTCAAACCCTCAAATATTTGGTACAGTAACTCGGCTAGAGTTAGAGCCTAAGAATTTCATTTCATGCCAGAATATCATTCATGTTAGCAATCTAGCCGGCATATCATTCTGCCATTCAGAAGAAAATTACAATTTGCATTGCGATAAACAAAAATAATATTCTGTTGTATCACTCCTTTTTTTATGGCGGCGGACTATAGAGTTGTCATACCCCGTTAAATCCATCCGGGGTGATAGAAGAAGCGGTGCGCGTCCCCATAGATCCGCCCTACAGGTACCTCTCTTCGCCGTGCGAGTGTGCTACGGGCAACCCGGTCTTTGACTGCAGAGGATACTATCCTCTGGCCTTGCAATATTTAATAGCTATATTTTATTTATAATTGTCTTCTGCCCGCGGCTTTGCCCGCGTAAAATGTTACTGCCTAAAGTTGAACTATTATCGCAAGGGCACACATTACCGGGATAAAAGTATCCTATATGTTAATCTAGGAAATGCTTGCAAAGGAAACAAACATAAGTGATTTTTTTTTATTGTCTACGGTCACAAACGAGAAAACAGCACACCTGGTGGTAAGTGATGCTGTTGCACATGGACCCAGCAACCTCACGGGTACAGCCAGGCCACTGCCTACCGTGAAGAACGAGCTTTTACTGGGATAAGAAAAATTGGAAAATATAGAAAATGACAAAACAAAATTTATAGCTAACTTATTTATATATAATTAAAATATAAGATGAGATATCATAAAAAATTATAACAAAAAGCTGATCGCAGGAGACAACATTTTTGTATTTAGCCAACTATGCGTCTGAGCTGCGAGGCATGGTACCTCGCAGAGCTACTAACAGCAACCGGTCAACGTAATGCCATTTTTATTTAGAGCGAGTAGGTATGAAAGAGAGTATTGGTGTAAAGATGCGAAAGGGAATGCTCCGATGGTTCGGACATGTGGAAAGAATGCCGAACGAACGTCTGGTTAAGAAGATATACAATGCGAAAGTGGAAGGATGTAGGTACCGAGGGAGACCGAGACTAACCTACCTAGACCAGATCGGTCATGTAGTGTAGGAAGGTGGAGTCAAGAGTCTCCGAAACCGGCGAGCGTGTATGAAGAGAATTATGAATGTTGAGGAAGCGAGTGAAGTATGCAGAGATAGAGTTCTCTGGCACTCTGTTCTCTCTGCCTACCCTGCAAGGGATATGGCGTGATAATATGTATGTATGTATCTAATCAAAATCCAAAAAAATGTTTTGTCAATCTAGCTTCTAAAATAACCAATATCAATGTAAGCTTTCACACCCTATTATTATTTTACCCCCTTAAGGGTAATTATTTTACAAAATTTTAATGTCGTATTTATTTATATCTAATCGATAGCCTAAAATACGTTTCAAGCTTGGCTTTAAAAATGACGATACTTTCTTACAAATGTTCATCCCCCTTTACAAACCTTTTTTGCATTAAAATATAGCCTATGTCCTTTGTCAGGTTCTAGACTATCTGTGTACCAAATTTTATTTAGATTGGTTCAATAGTTTTAGCGTGAAAGAGCGACAGACAGACAGACAGACGGAGTTACTTTCGTATTTATTATATTAGTAAGGATTTAAGTAAAATAGAAGTAAATATACGATAACAATAAAGTATATATGAAGTAGTTTAAAAATAAGTTATTTGTTAAATAAAACAATACATTTTTACCGAGCAAAATAACTTATGCAGTAAGTTTTAGTACAATGAGGTGGTCTTATCGCATATTGCAATTTGCTTCAGACTTCATTTTTCTAGATTTGTCATAACGTCAAATGCCTTATTTTTTAATTGGCTAGTAGTCTACTCATCATTCTCCTACTCTTATCCCAATTACTTGGGGTCGATACAATATGAACTCTTCTTTAATAGTACCTATTTTCAAAGTTATTGGCAATAGTTTTATGACCGGCCGCCTGTCAAGCGTCAACCCTCCTTGGGAATGTAATTGTTGACCAAACCTCATCATATAGAGTTGGCCCAGGTAGTTATAAGGCTTCTTAATCGTCTTTTACGACATCCACGAGCATAGTAAGGGTTGGTAGTATGGGGTACTATCCCAGAAACCTCCACGCGGTGTACCCTGGGTGCGGGCGGCGGTCCCCAGTTCTTCTGTTGTACTGTCGTCCGTAGCGAATATCTGCGCGATTTCGCTCCTTACTCTACTACAGTCGTAGTAGAGGGTATAGGACGCGAAATATTGGGACGGGCTCAGTCACTCATTCATTTGAGGGCTGGGCAGGCACATGCCACCGCCCACACATCGTAAACCTGGTATCTTGCTTCAAGACACGTTGTCTTGAGGCGTAGTATCAGGAGCGAGGGTCTTGGCTTAACCGCCCGGACCGCGAGGAAGACAACCTCTATAAAGAGTTCGAAGTAACATTCGGACTCGGAAATCACCCAGAATCTTAAGTTCTGACGTGCGGCGAGAAGATGCATGGCAGATGGGTTGTTCTGTTCTTAGCACGCTCCAGCCAGGGTACCGGCTGCCCCCCTGGTTGGTAAATGTAGGCTTGCCCGGGTAAAGGGATCTCTGCCCGGGTCGACGTAATGTATCTCCCATTCTCGTGGGATTCACAATGGATACGCAAAATTTAAATACTTTAAAAACCGACGGGAATCCAAGTGATTCTCACACCAAGGCCCGGTCATGCCAACGCAAAACTGACCAAGACGACGCCTCGTCCTCAGGACTTGAGGCGTCCGCCGAGGGCCCGGCACAAATCGTGGAGGCCCAGAAGAAGAAGAGGAAGTCGCCCAGAAAGACTCGGGGCAACGGCCTGAGCCACAAGAGGCGGCTGGAGGAGCGGCGAATGCGCAGGGAGGCTGCCGCCTTTGAAGAGAAGAAGGACGGTAGACTCGCAGCAGAGCCGTCGACGGACGAGGGCGACAGCGATGTCGCAGAGCCGCCCGAAGACGAGGGCGGCGGATCTACCGTCAGAATGGACGAGGGCGGTGATATTCCCGCAGGGCCGTCCAAAGAGGACAGCGGGTCGGCTGGTGAAGGCCCCACTAGGTCGTCGGCGCGTCTAGCAGCAAAGACGCCGCCGGCGACCGCGACTAAGAAGGGGGAGGCCCTCCCCCTTTTTTTTTTTTTTTTATTGGTGGGCTATGGGTGCGTCTCGCCCCGCTGAATCGGTCCGGGGTGACGGAAAGGCGGCGCGTGACCCCATAGACCCACCGTAAAACCTTCTCTCTTCGCCGTGCGAGCGGACCACCGGTACTCGATTTTAACTTCGGTGGCCCGCCCGGCGGTTTACCCTCGCGGGTTCCTCTCGTCGACGCCCCGACAGATTTCGCCGTCGGGGCGTCGCCCTCACGCGGTGGCCTCACGTCGGGTGACCGGACAATTCCCCGGTCCGATCACCCGAGGCCTCGGTTAGGGCGGCATCAGGCGCAGGTATTCGCGCCTGCGCCGCCCCGGCCGCTGACGGCGGCCCAGGTCGCGGGATTCCTCCCGGACTCGTTCCGCCGCCTCCTTCTGCGAGATGACAGCCTCGCAGAAGGCGGCGACCGCGTCCCAGTTCCTGACGCTGTCGACCATCGCTCTCGCGACAGCCGGCAGCGCCAGGTCGGCACCGATAACAGCGACGAGGTCACGGCGCTGCCGGTCAAAGCCCTCCCCTCGCAGGTGCGAAAGCGCCCCCTGAGTAAGGGAGGCAGCTCGAGCGCCGAAACCGAGGGGAGCGTGGCCAACATGCCTCCACCCAAGATCCAGGCCTCCCGAAGAGGGCGAGGGACCTCGGCTGTAGAAAGGGCGGCGGCGGTCGCTGTCCGCGCCGGTGACGCCACGGATCTGCAGGCCGAAAATGTCCGCCTTAGAGGCGAGATGTCAGGCCTGCGGACCCGAAACAGGAACCTGGGCGACATGCTGGCAGAGATGCGTCGGGCAAACCGCCAGTTGCTGATCAACGTGGCCGACCTCAAGGCGCAGGTGGCGCTGTTCGTTTCGCCTGCGCCAGCCGCGCCACCAGCCAAGACCGGCTACTCAGCGGCCGCTGCGGCGCCAAAGCCGCCTCGCGCTGCGGCGCCAACGACGTTGGGTGATGGCGTCACCGTCACACCCGTCCCCGCGGCGAGGAAGACGCCTGCCGCCGCGAAGCGCGCGCTGCCGGCTGACGCTGGCGCAGTCGCCGCGGCGAAACTCCCTGTCCCGGTGGTGAGGTTGACGCCTCTCCCCGCGGACCGCTTGCCGCCGGCTAGCGCCCCTGCGGCGCCAAAGCCGCCAGGCACCGTAGAACGGGCCCCTGAGGAGGCTCAGCCGACCCCGTTTGAGGTGGGAGGCATATCGGACGATGCCCTCGCCAAAATCATCGGCGCAGTGGGTAAGCTCGTCGATGCGCGCTTCGCCGTTCTGGAGGCGAGGTTGCCTCCAGAACCACGTGTCCGACCACCTCTCGCCGCGGACAAGCGGCCGCATGTGGCACCAGCCCCCGCCCCGCTGCCTTGTCAGGGTGGCCGCGTGGGGAGCTACGCCGCGGCCGCGGCCGGGCCTAAGCCCAAAGGCCCCGGCCCAGCTCCGAAGGGACCCGCCCTGAGGAGGAAGACGGCTCCGGCTCCTGCCGGACCGCTGAAGTCGCCCGCAATAACGCCGCCGGCGACGACCAGCGAGGCTGCGACGAGACCTTCCGCGTCTGGCACGACTGCCGTACCCGAACAGGGTTGGCAGGTGGCCGAGCGCGACAGAAGGAGTCGCGGCCAAAGAAGGAGAGCGGAGGCCAAGCGCGCCGCTGAGGTCCCCGCTCCACAGGCAGGAGCCGGACGGAAGAAGAGACCGCGCAAGGGGCTCAAGTCGCCGAAGACGGCCGCAGTGGTGATCACTGTGCTGCCCGAGGCGGCCGAAAAGGGCCTCAGCTACGAGGCCGTCTTGAGGAAGGCCCGGCGGGAGCTAGACATCTCCGATATTGGAGGCGTCGAAGCCAGGACCCGCAAGGCCCGGACGGGGGCTCGAATTCTCGAGTTCCCAGGGGCCGAGGGCGCCAAGACGGCCGACAGCGTGGCCGAGAAGCTGCGAGGTTTGTTCGCCGAGGAGGGTGGCATCAAGATCGCCAGGCCCGTCAAGTGCGCCGAAATGCGCATTTCGGGTTTGGACGATTCGGTGACGGTGGAAGACATCCGGGAGGCTATTGCCTCGAAAACCGGGTGTCCCATAGACACCGTCCGGGTCGGTGCCATTCGTCCCGGTCCGGGTGGCGTAGGTGCTGCCTGGACGCAGTGCCCGGTGGAGTCGGTCAGGCAACTGGCCGGCTCAGGCAGGCTCCTCGTGGGCTGGAGCTCGGCGCGGGTAACCGTGCTTGAGCACCGGCCCGCGAGGTGCTACAAGTGCATGGCGGTCGGACACACTCGACCGACGTGCACTAATTGCTTCGACTGCGGCGGATTGTGTTTCCGCTGCGGTCAGACCGGGCACGTGGCGGTATCTTGCACCGCCCCACCCCACTGCCCCGCGTGTGCGGCGGGCAATAAGCCCGCCAAGCACCGCATGGGCTCTGGGGCGTGCAAACCTCCAGCTTCGGCCCCAAAGGCGCGGGGCGGCCCTACGACCACGGCCGCTCTCGCTCCTAGCGCGGTCCGATCGCCCACTGGCGAGGAGGTCATGGACACAACCCGATAATGGGTACACCAGCCATGCACCTCCTCCTGCAGGCCAACACCAACCACTCCGCCGGAGCGCAGGATCTCCTCCTGCAATCCATGGCGGAGTGGTCGATTGGTGCAGCCGTAGTCGCGGAACCGTACGCCGTGCCTGATCGCCCCAATTGGGTGGTCAGTCGAAACGGTACTGCGGCAATCGTCGTCTCAAAGCAGCGGCACTTCCCGTCCTTGTCCCTTATGGATAGGGGTGAGGAATTTGTCGCGGCGGAGTGGGGAGGGGTCACGCTCTACAGCGTATACCTCTCCCCCACTAGGAGGATGGACGATTTCGGGGCCTCACTCACCACCTTGGAGGCCTCGATACGGCGACTGGCACCGGGCCTCGTCCTGGTTCTGGGGGACTTCAACGCCAAATCCACGGCGTTGGGGTCCCCTACGACGGACGACCGCGGGCGGGCAGTCAACGAGTGGGCGGCTTCACTGGGCCTCTGTGTTCTGAACAGAGGCTCGGTGAACACGTGTGTGCGGTGGCAGGGCGGGTCGATAGTGGACTTGTCGTTCGATAGCCCCGCTGTCGCGCCACGGGTGAGGAACTGGAGTGTCCTGGAGGAGGCGGAGACCCTGTCGGACCACCGGTACATCCGGATGGAGGTCTCCCCCCGGGAACCCGGTAGGGGTCACAGGGCGGACGGAGCTCCCGCGTTTCCGCGGTGGGCTGTGGGTCGTCTTGACAGGGATCTACTGGCGGAGGCGGCCATTGTCAGCACGTGGCTGTCCTCACCACCCCCAGCGGACGGAGTGGACGCTGAGGCTGTCCGCATTCGCAGTGCGTTAACGCAGATCTGCGATGCGGCCATGCCCAGAGTGCGGCGGCGTCCACCTCCGAGGCAGGGGGTCTACTGGTGGTCCCCAAGACTGGCGGACCTTCGTGCGGCGTGTATCAGTGCCCGAAGGTCCTACACCCGCAGCCGGCGGCGTCACCGCGACGTCGAGTGGGAGGGCCAGCTGTACGAGGCGTACCGCAGTGCGCGGACTGCCTTTCGGCTGGCCAACCGAGCCGCCAAGGGCGCGAGTTGGCAGGAGATGCTGGACGGTCTCGACCGTGACCCCTGGGGTCGCCCATATCGCGTGGCGCTGAACAAGCTTCGCGCGCGGCCCCCCCCCCCCCTCACCGAGACCCTCCAGCCCGACTTCCTTCGTAGGGTGGTCGAGGAGCTGTTTCCACGGCAGTCGGAACACACGCCCCTGGTCATGGCTCCGCCAGATCAAGACCGGGAGGCCGACGACGACGAGAGTGTTCCGCCCGTGACGGAGTCGGAAGTGGGGGCGGCCGTGGCGAAGATTCGTTCCGCCACCACGGCCCCCGGCCCGGACGGAATTCCAGTCCGGGTGCTGACGTCGCTCCTCGAGCACTTCGAGCCTCGCCTCAGGCAACTGTTCAACGCCTGTCTGATGTCTGGACGGTTCCCTGAGTGCTGGAAGGAAGGGAGGTTGGTTCTCCTGCCAAAGCCGGGACGGTCCCCGGATTTGCCGTCGGCCTACAGGCCCATCGTGCTCCTCGACGATGTGGGTAAGCTGCTGGAGCGTGTGCTCGCTGCCCGCATCGTCCGACACCTGGAGGAGGTGGGGCCCGATCTGTCGGACGCTCAGTATGGGTTTCGGAGGGGGCGTTCGACCATCGGGGCCCTATTACGCCTGAGGCAGGCGGCCGCGGAGGCCGTCGCCGGGAAGGGAGTGCTGTTGGCGGTGTCGTTGGACATCGCCAACGCATTCAATAGTCTGCCATTCGGCTGCATCAGGGAGGCGCTCCGGTTCCATGGAGTGCCCCTGTACCTCAGGCGGCTGGTGGCAGACTATTTGGAGGGCCGCAGTATCCTATGCGCGGGTCCCGCAGGGGACATTATGCGGACGCCCATGTCGTGCGGCGTTCCACAGGGGTCGGTTCTGGGGCCGACTCTGTGGGACATCGGGTACGACCGGGCGTTGAGAGGGAGTCTCCCCCCTGGGCTGAGCTTGGTGTGCTACGCTGACGACACGCTCGTCACAGCCCGGGGCAGGACACTCGAAGAGGCGGCGAGCCTGGCCACTCTCGGCACCGAGGAGATGGTCAGGCGGATCGAGGCGCTGGGGCTCAGGGTGGCTCTAAACAAGACGGAGGCCCTACTTTTCCATGGGCCCCGTGTGAGGCTGCCCATCGGCGCCTCGATAGTGGTAAACTCCATCCACATCAGCATCCAGGCCCATATGAGGTACTTGGGTCTGGTGCTCGACGGGCGATGGTGGTGCCGGGAGCATTTCCGACAGATTGCTCCCCGGCTTGTCGGCGCGGCGTCCGCCCTTTCTCGACTCATGCCGAACGTGGGCGGACCCAGTTTTGAGGGCCGACGGCTGTATGCGGGGGTCATCCGCTCGATGGCCATGTACGGCGCACCCGTGTGGGCGAGGGCTCTGAACGCCCAGCTCAGGGCGGTTCTGTGGAGGCCACAGAGAGCCATGGCGGTCAGAGCCATTCGCGGGTACCGCACGGTGTCGACAGAGGCGGCGTGCCTGTTGGCCGGGACACCCCCGTGGGACCTAGAGGCGGAGATGCTCTCCGACCTCTACCGGCGGGTTATCACAGCGCGCGAGGAAGGTGGCTCCCCATCGTTGAGCGAGATAGCCACCTGGCGCGTGGATGCCCGCCGAGACGTCATCGCCCGTTGGGCTACGCGGCTGGAGAGGCCTAGGCACGGTGTGAAGACCGTTGAGGCCCTCCGGCCCGTATTGATAGAGTGGATGGAGCGGCGGCACGGAGTCCTCACCTTTCGGCTGGTGCAGGTATTGACGGGGCACGGGTGTTTCGGGTTGTACCTGCACAGGGTCGTGTATAGGGAGTGGACTCCGGCCTGCCACCACTGCAGGAGTGACGAGGACACGGCGCAACACACGTGGAGGTGTGTCCGGGATGGGAGCGGCAGCGCCGTGACCTCGTCGCTGTCATCGGTGCCGACCTGACGCTGCCGGCCGTCGCGAGAGCGATGGTCGACAGCATCAGGAACTGGGACGCGGTCGCCGCCTTCTGCGAGGCTGTCATCTCGCAGAAGGAAGCGGCGGAACGGGCAAGGGAGGATTCCCGCGCCCCGGGCCGCCGCCAGCGGCCGGGGCGGCGCAGGCACGAATACCTGCGCCTGATGCCGCCCTAACCGAGGCTTCGGGTGATCGGACCGGGGAATTGTCCGGTCACCCGACGTTAGGCCACCGCGTGAGGGCGACGTCCCGACGGCGAAATCTGTCGGGGCGTCGACGAGAGGAACCCGCGAGGGTGAACCGCCGGGCGGGCCACCGAAGTTAAAAATCGGGTCCCGGTGACCCGCTCGCACGGCGAAGAAAGAGGAGTTTTTACGGTGGGTCTATGGGGTCACGCGCCGCCTTCTCCGTCACCCCGGACCGATTTGGCGGGGCGAGACTAATCCATAGTCCACCAAAAAAAAAAAAAAAGAAAGGGTTGGTAGTATTCGTAACCGTTATCACACAGCTCTGGCTAATAATCTATTATAAAAAAAATGTGTGTCATAAAAATATACAAATAACTAAGTACTCAAAGACAAATATGAATATTTATTACTATTATTCTCGTAAATTTTATCAAAGCGAATTGCCGCGTAATTTTATCCAATTAGATCAAAACAGTTGCAAATGCATGCGTTGTACTTACAAACACAAAAAAGGGTCATACATTTTGTATGGACGGTTAGGGCGGGCGTGGACCAGTACCCAACAATTAGCCACACGCAATCGAACTCACTGACATTCGCGTACAATGGATATTGTTTATTATTTTATAAACGTGTTGCCTGTCAAATAAAATCATACAGCTACTGTACGTTTGAAGTTATTATTAAAAAATAAAATATTTTGTATTTGATTGAGTATCGTCAGAATTTTAGTATGAATTTGTTGCTGTACAAATAATTTATATATCATCATTCTTCTACTCTTATCCCAATTATTTGGGGTCGATACTATATGTACTCTTCTTTCTTAGTACATATTGTAAAAGTTATTGGCAATAGTTTTATGCCCGGCCGCCTGCCAGACGTCAACCCTCATTGTGAATGTAATTGTTGACCAAACGACATCAGATGGAATTGGCAAGTCGTTATAAAGCTCTTACTCGCCTTTTACGACATCCACGAGCAAAATAAGGGTTAGTAGTATTATAAATTAGTTAAATAAGTAATGCATGTGTACGATTTCTGCACGAATGGCAGAGAGGTTTAAGTAGAGATCTCCCAATCTCCGTCTTGGTTAGATAGTACACATGTAGGATTGTTATTTTTATTTTTATATATTTTATTTTATGATTTATATATAATTTTAGATAAAGGTTTGTTATTTTTATTTTATTTTTATTGTTGTCCTTTTCAGGAGCCATAAATAATTATTGTGAGTCGAGATGCTATATATATATATATATATATATATATATATATATATTAGGGCCGTTCATTGTTTTTGTAAAGTCAACCGCGACTCAAGAATCTATAACTTGGCGCGGGCTGTAGTCTTTTTGAAAAGAAAAGTTTGTGTGTTCATCAATGCTCGCTTATTTTCCGTGGGTGTAATTAGAAATGATTTATACAATAATTTATAATCTTTATGTCTGAATTTGTAATAAAATCTAATGTCAATTTCTTTGAGCGCGATATAAATAGAATCTGAATTTATTTTCTGTTGTGAAGAAGGTTAATACCGAATGGTAGTAGAAGATATATTCTATATAGCAGATAGATCATATAGTAGTAGAATCACACTGTTAAAAGTTTTCTGTACACAGCCGCGGGCAAGTTTACCTGGGGTAGTACCATACTCTCACAGAAAATCGACGTCTGGGTAGTGGTAATTATACTGTGGCGTTTCGTTCGGTGAACGAGAGAGCCGGCTGCCCAACTTTCTGGGTGGGTTTGGGGTTTCATTGGTAGCGGCCTAGCTGTACCTTGGGTATTGTAAAGGTCTATGGGTGGCAGTAAAACTTACCGCTAGATGTGCTATTTACTTGTTTGCCACCATTAGCAATAATTAAGAAAAATAAATTACTAAGTAACGTGGATTAAGTTCCTATATAAAACAAAAATTTGCGTAATTTTCACCTATTGGGAAAAAAACATTTCCCGTAGCCACAGAAGAGAAGTACGGTAGGATAAGGTCTCCAGTTGCAGGGCCTAAAAGATTAAACGATCATAACAAAATTAGAAAAAGTTTACGTCTCTAATTGCACAAGGAAGTTGCTTAGACTTTGAACGGCATTTCTAGTTAAAGTTCTCATCACACAGACTCATCACACCACTGATGTAAAGATCTAAAAAAGCCATGTTAGCCTTAAGAGTCTCTCCACCATATCAAATAAACTCTCATCTCATTTAATAATTAATTCATTAACATATTATCCTTGTTTGCGTAATGTCATATTACCACATTAATTAACACATAATTATGAAGCAGGAGCAAAAGTAAAAGTATAAACACATAAATATACACTTTATAATTTCCTTTGTCTTATTTTTTGTCTGTATCTACACAGGTATCGTAGTGATCACATAATTACTACGGAGTGTCTTGGGTTCAATTCTAACGCAGTATATTCTTCGTGCGTTTCACAAATTCAGACACCTAATCTACAGTTTAGGTATAATTTGTCACTGATAATTTTATGAATAGGTACTAAGTTTAACTGATACCCAATATCTTCTTGCTTAGGGTAAGTCTGCAGGGTATCTTTCTGGTTTAAAATTTGAAACAAATTTTTGAAATATTTATTGGTATGTAGTTGAGCTAAAAGTAAATAAGAACATATTTAAATAACATCAATGATGTTATATTAATATGGAAAGTTTGAACTAATATAATATATCTTGTAGATGAACTTTTTTTTTATTTTTTTTTTATTGCCTATGGTGGCAAACGAGCAAGCAGCACACCTGGTGGTAAGTGTCACTACCGCTGGCCGCTGCCTACCAATATAAACTTCAAACCCACCCAATTGGGCTTCCAGCTCTCTCGCTCACCGGTACATATATATATATATATATATATATATATATATATATATATATATATATATATATATATATATATATATATATATATATATATATATATATCTAATATATATAATATATATATGAATGCATCATCTGCAACTATATCTTTACTGTATTAGTCGCTAATGTACAGTCGAGGCTATATAACATAGTCCTATTTACCTTGATTTTCACCTGAAAATGTAATCATATTCAGTTTCTAATTAAGATCTAATCATAAGCTATATTGTTGACCATGATAATGCCATAACTAACCAACCCTTATTATTATGTTATAGTTTATGGATAGGCCATGCTGCTGGATGATCAGTGTAGGAACATTCATTATTACGTTTTTTTTTATTGCTTATGGTGGCAAATGAGCAAGCAGCACACCTGATGGTAAGTGTCACTGCCGCCCATGGACCTTTGCTATAACCGAGGCTAGGTCGCTGCCTACCATTACAATCCCCAAACCCACCCAATTGAGCTTACGGCTCTCTCGCTCACCGAACGAAGCGCAATAGCACATTGCCATTACTTAGACGTCGATTGTGGTACTGCACCGGACGGACCGGCCCACGGCCGTGGACAGAGAACTGTCAACAGCGTGGTCCTACCACTACATTACGTAAAATTGATCAAAAAATCTAGTCCTAAAAAAAGATTTGAAAATCCTTATTTTAAACAAAAATATCTATTAGTGCATATAAGAGATTTAACAAGATTTATGCTATGATGATATAAAAAATAAAAATTCTGTTACCATCAAGTAACAACCACTAATTCTGCAATTCGCGACAAGGAATGAAATCAAATGTATAAGTGTTACTACCAGGTCATGTTTATAGCTATCGGTTTGCCTTCTCACGTGGTGACATGCTGGGCCTCAGTGCCAGAAATACGGAATATTATGGAGTCTACTACAATTTATCAGGTGGCAGTATGGAGAGAGCTTAAACCATTGGTGTTTAGTCCTGACATATCATTTTTAGATACGCTGCCCCTCACATCACCGATAACTAAATCATATGCGTAGCTGTGGCTGGGTTCTAGGTAATATAGAACAGATTTTTAAAATGTTTGTGCGTCTCTCTGTCAGTATCTTAAATTCTTTGCGAATAACCTTAGTTTATTAAAATTTGATATAACCATTTTTTTTTTTTTTTATTGGTGGGCTATGGATGCGTCTCGCCCCGCCGAATCGGTCCGGGGTGACGGAAGGCGGCGCGTGACCCCATAGACCCACCGTAAAATCCTCTCTCTTCGCCGTGCGAGCGGGCCACCGGTACCCGATTTTTGACTTCGGTGGCCAATTTGATATAACCATAGTTTATATTACATAGTAACCAATAAGATTACTATAAGCAATGTATAGATGGCGTTGTTTAAGTACCGCCCTCTCATGCCGAGTGTCGTAGGCTCAATCGCTATGCAGGACAATTCTTTGTACAATCCACAAGTGATTGTTCCGCAACTGGGTGTTAATAGTCTGTTTGTAATATTTCTTTTGATACAAGCATCTTTTCTTTATTACTGTAGTAAAAAGAAAAACAAATGAAAACAAATGCCGAAAAGTATCAAAAAACATAAAATTGTGTTGCTGCTGGGGCGTCGTCTCTGTAGGTGACGATCTAATCCCCGATTCATCCACCGGCGACTTCAGCTAGGGTGATATCAGGCGCAGGTACACGTGTGCGCCACCTGATGCGCCGGCGGCGGAGTGTGTCACCGTGAAGAATCTCATCTCTAACATGCCTGCCGCCTCTTTCCGCGAGACAACTGCCTCACAGAAGACTATGATAACGTTCCAGTTCATGACGCTGTCGAGCATCATCTTAGCGATGATCAGCAGAATCAGGTCGGCAGCAATGATTGCGATGAATTCACGGCGCTGCTCTACCCAGGTCACGCCGTGCTATTTAGTAGTCCAGCGCCGTATCAAGAAGGCCAAGCAACTTCAAAATATTTATTTGTATTGTGTTCATTATTTCTGTTTAATTATTTTTCTCCATAAACCAATTTTCTTTCATTTAATTTTTTTTTCAGATATCCTTAGTATCAATATGTCTCAAGCATAAAATAGCTAGCTAGCTAAGCCTTCCGCGATGTACATTAATCGCAGAAATCTCTGTCTCTATAGAAATCGAAATACAACTTAAACTAATATATGATATATCATGTCATGAGTGTGGTCACTTTATTACTTTAACTTGCTCGTAGAATATAATATTGACATTGCAATTTCACTTTTATTTTCACTACTGGAGAAGTAGGTCAGTATTAAAATCAAGCAGACGTCAAACAATATGCAAGCTAAAGAGTATTGTGGAACATTTTCAGTATATTTGGCTACGAGTACGAATTTTGGCAGCATGACTGATGACAATTGATGACTTGTATATAGGTATAGATCCGTGTGGTTACGGATTAAGAATACAAGTAGTATCATGACCTCGTACTCTCTCTGATTAGAGTCCTTCACAGTTAAGGGGCTTATCATCATCACAGCCCATATATGTCCCACTGTTGGGCTCGGGCCTTCTCTGTTATAGGACGGAAATTAATCTACTATACCACGCTGGTCAGACATGTTGGTATAGGGTTTAGTTTCGAGTTTTCCTTCTCTTGCACTGATGTTACATGCATTTTATATCCCTAAGTCGTCTCTTACGATTACCCACGGGTAAAATAAAATAAGGGGTGGTGCATTGTATTTTTTCGGCGTCACCACACGAATAAGCTAAGGTAAGGAACTATCAGGGCAATATTATCCACGAGTTGGAAGGAGTCCACACGACGCCGTCGATAGGAAATAATTTTGATAAAAAAATTTAGTGTATTCGTCGCAATGTTGAGCAATAACGTTATTCGCCTGCATAGATGGCGTAGTGGTCAAGATACCGACCTACCATGCCAGTGCAAGAGGTTTGATTTCTGGGCAAAAAAATACTTTGTTCAATCCATAAATTTGTTGTTCTGAGTCTGGGTGTAATTTGTGTCAGTTAATTAGACGTTTGTAAAGTCCCTCGCAATACAAGGATTATTCTTTTAGTGCTAGATGTTGTCTTGTTTAAAGAAAGACTTCCTTAAGCATTTGGCTTATATAGAAGTTGTTTCGTGTTTTTGTTTGGATGTCTATAAGAAAAGTGCGAAATGAAGTTCTATCAACCTATCAAGTGGCTAGCGTGGGAAAATAAAACATTTTTTTGACTGCACAGATAGCGTAATGATTAAGATACCGATTTTCCGTGCCAGTGACATGGGTTCGATTCCCACGCAGAACAATACTTTGTGTGACTCGCAAAATGTTGTTCTGAGTCTGGATGTAATTTGTTTGCTTTAATTGCATGTTTGTAAAGTTCTCCGCAATACAAGAATTATATCCTTAATGTAGTAGTGTCTTTGAAAAAAAAATTTAGATTCATTAATGAAATGTATATGAGCTGAAGAAGAAAAATATAATTAATATCACCCTATGAACTTACCCAGCCAGTCAACCAGAATGGCTGGATGGGGTTTTGGTTGCTTAGTGGGATTGAACTTTTCTGGATAAGTAACGTGAAGGTATACTGCAGGCAGTTGCATCCATGTTATAGGTTTACTGCAGATGGTAGACTACGCCTATTCCTCCATCTGTAGCATTGCCTATTCGCAAAAATTGACATCCTAAGTCAGCATAGATGCTATTGTCCCTGACCTTTTATTATTTCAACGTTACTAAGCATGAGAAAACTAACGAAGCTTCTATTTATTTTACTTCTAAAATCGTTTTAATAACTCTGTAAAAAATAGCAAAGATGCTTTGATGAAACAACTTGGTAACGAGTTTTAAATCTTTGATGTCACTGATCCAAATGATGTTGTTTTCTTTTATATATTTTTTTCTATAGTTTCATGGCTTTGTACTTGCCAGAATAAAGGGGTCATTATTAATCTCGCATAAAAACTCAGTAACTTAAAGCATTAAGTTTGCTACAGGTTTTAGATCAGGACACCTCAAAACTTATTAGATAGTACTTGCAGTTGTAGTTGCTGTTTGGTATGGTTCTGAATACTACCAACCCTTACTTTGCTCGTGGATATCGTAAAAGACGACTACTTGCCTTATAATGAGCTGGGCCAACTCTCTCTGATGCCGTTTGGTCAGCAATTACATTCCCAAGGAGGTTTGACGTCTAGCAGGCGGCTGGTAATAAAGCTATTGCCATTAACTTTAATAATATAATATGTACTATGAAAGAAGAGTATTAATAGAAGATATTGGTATCAACCCTAAGTAATTGGAATAAGAGTAGGAAAATGATGAATGATGTCATTTATCTTAATATATATAAATTACGTGTCACGTTGTTTGTCCGATGGACTCATAAAGTACTTAACTGATTTTAACCAAATTTGCACAGGAAGTGTAGTTTGATCCAACTTAAAGGATAGGATAGCTTAAATCTCAATTTATAGTAATATTATTTTATTGCAAATTATATGTCTAATATTTGACAGTCAAAATCATATGTTATATCAAAAGGATTTTAAAAGATGGCGGAATCTGTTGACTGGACTATTTAATAGATGGCGCTATGTTAAATGTACAAACGCTTCATATAAGCTAAAATTTATTAGATTAAATATAAAGTGTTACTAAAGCTAACCTAAGCCACAGCAACGCGTGACCCGGTCTGCTAGTATATATATATATATATATATATACATATATATATGCATATATATATACATATATATATACATATATATATATATATAGAAGTATATTTCTTTTTATATTTATAGCACAGCGATAATTTTGTTATACCTGGAATAATATGATCAATTATTAAAATATACACAATAAGTATTACGCAGCAATATACTGTTTATTTCCTCAATCAAGATACACGGGGCCATTGCAGAAAATTGCCGGTTTGTGATGGGTTTTTAGCTTAACGCCTATTATACTCAATAGCCTTTATATTGTTATTATTGCTATCGTAAAACTCTATGCGTCATTGTTTTATACAGCTTCCAACGAATTCAGTATATCTGAAGCACTTTACCCCACAGTAAACATCTATCGTAGGAACATGTGTTGATCCTAATTAAAATATATTTACTACAATTTATTTTGAAGAAAATTGCCACAACTACTAGTATGTTATTATTTTCATGGACATTAACATATTATACCTTGAGTTTCGATTTGTTTCATATGTGCACTTTGTGTACAGAGGTGGACCTATTGCGTTAGGATGGTCCATAAGTGTGTAGAAATTAAACAATAAAGGTGCAAGCGCGATAAAATAGCAATAAATAATACGAAATGTAATGTTATGCATGAATACTGTAATATTATGCATGAATACTATAATCATCATTATCATCATCATAGCCCGTAAATGCCCCACTGTTGGGCTCGGGCCTCCTCCACAGTGGGAGGGCAATTAACCTACTATACCGCGCTGGTCAAACGTGTTGGTATAGGGTTTTGTTTCGAGTTTTCCTTCTCTTGCATAGATGTTATATGCATTTTATATCCCTTAGTCGTCTCGTACGATCACCCACGGGCAAGATATGGGGTGGTGAATAGTATTCTTACTCCGTCACCACACGGAAGAATATATATATATATATATATATATATATATATATATATATATATATATATATATATATATATATATATATATATATATATATGTATCATATACTGTATTATTATTAACTAATTCTTAGAATGATGACATAGTTATTATACGTAAATCTTTATAAAGTTATATTTTTATATATTATTATATATGCAGACGTACCTATATTAATAGCAATGAAATATAAAATACTTGATTATTTGTAAAAACTTGATTACGAGCGAAAAATGCCTGTCACACATTGGATCCCATGTGGGACAGTCGTTTTTATACAAGTAATATATTGATAGCATACACCCACATACATACACACAGAGGACAGACTTATAGTTTTCAAAATGATCTACTAATAAACCAGTATGAAGCTGACGAATTTCAGTTTTGAAATTGTGGCGTGTCTTAGCCATCCTTACGCAAATCAAAGTAGAATCACTGGGGTTTGGAAGAATGAGTGAACAACGCTAGAGTTGTGAAACTGGCATTAGAGACGAATATTAATAAAGGAACATAATCATAAGTCTTGATTGGGAACAGGGGAATTGAAGGTACCATTTTAAATAAATAGGAGCATTGAAAGAAAATAAGATAAAATTGAAAGTGTGTGCTTACAACCTTGCCTGATCAGCAGCCAGTTTAGTTTTGAATGAAATACATATAGTCAAATTTATGAAGTTTGGAAATGAAACGAATACAATTGTTAAATTTAAAGTCTTAAGTTATAGGCTACCTCTCTAAACAGCCATTTATCAGTTATTATTTTTGTTTTATATGTCAAAACCTTTTACAGACATCAATCTTGACAACATAAAGTCTTAATATGGAGTTTAAAATAATTGACCAAGTTCAAAATAATTGATCTTCTGTTATCTTATTATTTGGCATTTTATAAAGATGACAAATATATTGATTACTATGTGCATGTGTTATATTTATGAAGTAAAATTATATCTATGAATTTTCTCATCTCAATGAGTTAGGACATTTTTCAGACTGTGACCAATTTGTACCGTCCCCATTTACGCCTCAAATGGTACATTTACAACTATTAAGTGCGATGTAACAGTGAATAAGTCTATTGTCGTCCACCCAGACATAATTTTACATATTACGTTGCCCGAAAATTTCTAATAATTATAAGAAACTAGCACAATAAAGTAATTTTCAGCAAATCCCGTTTTAAATATATAAATGGAGTTTATATCTGTGTAACTGTTTTATTTAGGTAAATATCTCATTTGAGATTAGAAATATCCAATATTTATCATAAAATTCAAAGTTATTGCAGGAACATGTGTTTTTATGTGAGAGTGTAAGATCACAAATATAGTATTTTTAATGCACATAAAATGTATATTTTGTATTATAATTACTGTGTCAATAATTATTCTAAGGTACTGAATCAAGCTCCGATATTTAGATAAATAACAACAATATTTACTGTTATTTATCTCCTGCAGAAATTAATTATAATAAATACTGAAAAACATCTTAAAATTATCAATGTATTGTGTTCACTAGCGTGAATTGAAAATATTAGTTATTTTTATATTATATATATATATATATATATATATATATATATATATATATATATATGTATATATATATAAAGATGAAAGATCAAGAAATATATAAAGTCGATGACAGTTTAGTAATCCTATCAGAGAAAACTTAACAGTTATCAAACTAATAATATATTAATTATTAAAATTACCGATAATTAAAGGAAAATGTATTCTGAAATTAATTGTAATAAGGAAAATATGTGTAAACGAGAAATACGGTTCTCGAGTGAACAAAGGTTAAAAATACAATGTTGCTATCGTCATCATCATCATCACACAGCCCATATATGTCCCACTGTTGGGCTTGGGCCTCCTCCGCGATCGGAGAGAAATTAACCTACTATAACGCGCTGGTCAGACGTGTTGGTATAGGGTTTTGTTTCGAATCTTCTTTCTCTCGCATAGATGTTATATGCGTTTTATATCCCTTAGTCGTTCCTTACGATCACTTTACGATTATTAATTACGATTGCTTATTGGTATTGTAGCTAGTGTTATAAGTTATCCAAGAGATTTCTGCTGGCCGTACTCCTGTTAAATCCTCAGCAGATATTACGATTTCAAGATACAAATTATATTCTTAAGCTGCTACCATAAGTATAAGTATATTTACATTATATTAGAGTAAAAAGTTATTTAAAATTAATAATTTTAAAATAAGTTGACCATATGGCATCAGATGGAATGGCTTATGTCGATATAAAGCTCTTAGTCGTGTTTTACGACATCAACGAGCAAAATAAGGGTTGGTAGTATTCGTAGCTGCTACCACACAGCATTATTTACGACTGCAGTAATGACTAAGGGTATTGTTTGATTTATAATTTCAGAATTTAAATTCCTCAGGATGGTTTACGAACAGTAATTTTAATAAAAATTAATGTAAGCGAAGTATTAACTTGTTATTAATATGCAAGATGTTATAAAATTTAAAAAAAAAACAGTAACTTAATTAAAAAAGCATTTATAGACTTTAATAGTCAACATCAAATTAAATTAGTTATCTTCGAGTTAACAAATTACATCTGCTTGACTTATTTTATGAACAATTTAGTTTATTTGATTTTTATCGTATTAAAACTAAACATTTAGTAAGTTTATATAGTAGTAGTAGGTTTATATAGTAGTAGTAGGTAGGGTTAATAGTGGTAGGACAGCATGGCCTCTCGCAGAAGATCGACGTCTGAGTAATGACAATATGCTATTGCGCTTTGTTCGGTGAGTGAGAGAGCCGGCAGTCCAACTGGGTGGGTTTGGGGATTGTAATGGTAGGCAGCGGCCTAGCTATATCCTTGGTATAGCAAAGGTGTAGCAGTATCACTTACTATTAGGTGTGCTGCGAGCTCGTTTACCACCATAAGCAATAAAAAAAAGTGTAACGACCACGTATCGAACGATGTAATGTAGGATACTCTCACCAGGTGAACCGACGGCGCTTTGTGGCAATGACTTGCGTCCAGCAATAGACGGTAAAAGGCTGATTAATGATGATTATTATGAATTTACGTACATACTATATATGAATAATATTTGATACTACAGTAATATGTCTATAACACATGTTTCTATAAATATAAGAACTATTTTTCGTGTTTCAATGATAAATATTGTACACTACACAATGTTAAGCATGGAAAGTGACCATTTAAAAGACAGCAAAAAAAAACAGATCCATGTTTAATTAAATTGCTTTCAATTCAAATAGTCAGTAGTGGTGTTCTATTTCTAAAAAAACGGTCTTAAACTGACGGCCATCGTGAGTGGCACTTGAAACAAACGGCGTTATCAAATCAGTGCACCCGAGTTAAAGTGCCGGTGAAATAGAAGGGGGCACTTATTGCCTCACTGAACCACCGCACTCCCTTTCAGTCCTCGCACCCCGCCTTCACCCCTTGACCGATGTTCTTTCAGGGTAGCCTAAAACTCGCGAGAATGACAAACTTAGGAAATTACAAGAAACAATTTTAATGAAAATGGTTTGGTTTGTGTGATTTGGTTGTATATAATTTAAAAGGGGTAAATGCGGTAGTTATTTCAGCGTCAGCTGGTTGCTTTATATAATATAATATTAATATATTTACTTGTAAAACGTATTGACTAACTTAACCAGTAACATTTATAACAAAATGAAGATTTTTTATTATAAAAATATATTATTATTAAAACCTATTCCTTTAAAGACCTTATTTGGAGAAGGCTGTGTAGTGACGGAGGAAAAATATAAGTATAAAAATGTGTCTCTATTATTCGATTATTTTCATAGGTATTGTAAAGTTACTAAGCTGGGACGTAATCAGATAATATTATTCCAAGAAAAGTAAAAAAATCGCAAAGAAAGCAGTCAAACCAAATGTTTAAAAAGTTGGATAACTAAATAGTAATAAAAATGTCCTGTATAGATATAGTCCAGACTCCTATGGAGGAAGACCTACTTTCGCCTTTCTATTTTTCTTATCTTAATTTATTACAGCCGACTTGTAAAATGATTGCCTTAAAAATTAGTCAACCTATCGCTTAATATTTTAATAGCAACTAAGAAGCAATACATTTTCTCTATAATAATAAAATAATATGTATAATTAAAGCCTTAAACTCCAGAAAACTCCAGAGGATAACATGCGGGTCATAAGTCTCGATATTTTTTCGTGTATCGTACATGTGGACTAAGAATATAATGTGTTCATAGATTTCTTTTCGCGAGATGCTCTTCTAAGGAATATAAGCATGTAACTTGATTGTGGGAGAAAGTAAACTGGAAATGAAATTCGTTTTGTCGTTATAGTAATAAACGAATTTTTCTTCTATTAAAGGAGGCGCGATGTCCAACTTTGGGAGGTAATGAGCTGTAAAGAAAGACAGATAATAGCAATTTGAGTCGTGGTTTCTTGCTAGTATTATACTTCTGAATTGGAAAATCAAACTTCAGATTAGATAAAATGATGTTATTTATATAACTGCGCAAAGCCTTCTTATAAGTTAAACTAGATATTTTGATTCATCATCATCATTATCTCAGCTCACATATGTCCCACGATGGCTCCTGGATGGGCTCGAGACTTCTGGATGGGCTCGAGACTTCTGGATGGGCTCGAGACCTCCATAATGGAAGGGAAATTGACCTACTATACCACGCTGGTCAGACGTGTTGGTATAGGTTTTGTTTAGAGTTTTCCTTCTCTTGCATAGATGTTAGGTGTTTTATATCCCTAAGTCGTCTCTTACAATCATCCACGGGTAAGATAGGGGGTGGTGAATTGTATTCTTACTCCGTCATCACACGGAAAGATATTATGATTGCACAGCAATATTAACTTCATTTCTTAACTATAAGGATGCCGTAATGTAGCGATCTTCCATGAGGCCGAGTTTTATGTGGCATATAATTTTATCCGATTCACTGACAGTTGCTTTAAATGTGGCTGTAATTTATGAGCTTGGATTGAGCTTTTGAAGTCCCAGTGTCTTTTTAAAGTGTATTTTATAAAAATATGCTGCCAATGACGACTACATAAATAATAGTAGGTAGGTATAGCTATTCTGACTGACATATTCTATTTCAATTACGGGAAAAATAATACGCAGATTTTTTATCCCTGAAATGTTACTAGGATTACCGAGTCTAGAACAATATCATGTTCAGTAATTGATTTGTCCTCAATTACGTGGGATTTTAAGGTTCGCTTAACAATATATGGATAACTTACGTCCATGAATGCCTACGAACATAAAGTACCAATTTTATTTTCTTCATTATAGCGCATATACGATTTTCTATTGAGTACTAATCTTCTCCACAGTGACAGGAAATATATCCAATGTACTAATCTGGCGAAATGGCATTGTATTTTGTTTAAGTTCTCCTCGCTTCAGTGATGTGATCTTCTGATATTTTTTTCTGAAAAGAAAGGGGTGGCGTTATATTGCTCTAAATCTATCATTACAATGAATACGTGCAATCTCAAGTTCAAGTAAAACTTAGAGTTTTATTATTATTCTCCTACTTTTAGCCCAATTACTTGGGGTCGATACAGTATGTACTTTTCTTTCATAGTACATATTGTAAAAGTTATTGGCAATAGTTTTATGACCGGCCGCCTGCCAGACGACAACCCTCCTTGGGAATGTAATTGTTGACCAAAGGGCATCAGATGGAGTTGGCTCAAGTTGTTATAAGGCTCTTAGTCGTCTTTTACGACATCGACGAGCAAAGTAAGGGTTAGTAGTATTCGTAGCCGCTACCACACAGCAAGTAAAACTTAGAGTATTTGCTACTATAAAAATAATTAGTAAGCTATAATAATTCGACTTAAAGTAAATATTATAAATTATCATAGTTATCAACTTATCAACGTCCGACAGTTATAACTATTTATTCATTAAAAACAAAAATGTATTACCATAAAAATTTAATTACTTAATATATTAATGTATTCGTAAGGTTCATTCTTTATTCTATGTGATATGTCCTCCGGCTAATACGTTTATTCGTACGTAATTATCTTGTCTAATACCTTATCCATTTTCGTACCATTTCCGTCTTATAATTAAATATTCTGCCGTTATGACGGAGGCAGGAAAACTTATCATCATAACAAATGTTAGAATAATAATATATTTCTAGGAATACGTAAATATGAGAAGATAATAAAATTAAGTTTTTAGTTACATACATACATACATATATATCATCACGCCATATCCCTTGCAGGGTAGGCAGAGAGAACAGAGTGCCAGAGAACTCTATCTCTGCATACTTCACTCGCTTCCTCAACATTCATGATTCTCTTCATACACGCTCGCGGGTTTCGGAGCCTCTTGACTCCACCTTCCTTCAGTACATGACCGATTTGGTCTAGGTAGGTTAGTCTCGGTCTCCCTCGGTACCTACATCCTTCCACTTTCGCATTGTATATCTTCTTAACCAGACGTTCGTTCGGCATTCTTTCCACATGTCCGAACCATCGGAACATTCCCTTTCGCATCTTTACACCAATACTCTCTTTCATACCTACTCGCTCTCTTACGTCGTCGTTGCGATAAGTTTTTAGTTAGGATGACATAATTTGTTATTTCTTATCATAATTTTTCGCGTCTCTTGAAAAATTCATAAGATGGCAATTATGTCAGAATCCCCTCTTTATGAGGAAGCTTATGTTCAATAGTGGATGTGATGAAGCTTTAATGATGATGGATCATCATGGATAATATATATTTAGGTTCAAAAATTATTAAAAATGTATTATTGAGTTCGCATGTATTTTTTCACAATTTTGCAAAGACTTGTGTAATTTAGAATATTTTATTTGTATGAAGTTTCAGACGTCGATTTTCGGCGAGAATGTAGTATTAACCTGGATGGACTGGCCTACGACTGTAGACAGAAAACTGTCAACGATGTGGCTCTACCATAACTACCTGATTTATTGCCAGGATATCAGTCGTAAGTTCTTTTTCTACAGTCGCGGGCCGGTCCATCCAGGGTAGTACCAAACTCCCGCTGAAGATCACTTCTGAGTAATGGTAATGTGCTATTGCGCTTCGTTCGATGAGTGTGAGCGCCGGAAGCCTAACTGGGGTGGGTTTGGGGTTTGTATTGGTAGGCAGCGGCCTAGTTTTACCCTTGGTATTGTAAGGGTCCATGGGCGGCAGTGACACTTACCATCAGGTGTGCTGTCTACTTGTTTACCACCATAAGAAATTAAAAACAATAAAAAAGTGCAAGTGAAATTATTTTCCGTGTAGTGTGAGATCGTCACTTTGTGCGAGATTCGAAATATTCGATGAATAGATAGATGGTGGATCTACCACCATGATGGTCATTTACAAAAACATATCTATGTCGATCTTAATTTGCACTTCAATTATGTTGATTAATTAAAACATCAATTGTTCTAGCTGTTTCTAAATATAGAATTAATACTTAAGCTATTGTTGAAATGACTAACAACTTATTAAAGAACTCATCCCAAAAGCTCTTTGATCATATTGTCTGATAATAATTGCTACCGATATTTTCATAATCCTGAAGGCAAAGAAAATTCATTTAAAATAATAAAAGTACAGCCGTATATAGTCTTGTCCCATACATATCTTAATCTATCTCTTAGTTGATAAACGCTTCTTACAATGTTCTTAAAATAAGTTCAGTGCAACTATTGTTGGACTGAATTATTCAACGTAACATGAAAAAGCAGGTTAAGAATTTGAGGTAGTTACTTTTATTACGACTCGCGCTTCGCTTATACGTATATAGCTTGGGACATAAGGGTCAGAAGGAAGATGCTTCACATAAATATATGTATCAGGTTAGACGAAGGCGGATCTGAATACTCTATGAATCAGCATAGAATAATATATGGAATACCGAACGTGTTTCCTTTTAAAACGATACGACTCATAGCTATTTACATTAAAACTTTTTACAATTTTGCTTCTTAAGCGGTAGTTATAAGGTTTTTGTAACTTTATTATTGCATGTAAAGATGTCATTAAAAGAAGTATGATTGACATTGATTTTATTTCTAGTCTCATAGATTGATCTCCAAAAATTTGGACAGGGGTGCACTATATCTATTTATTTATCTCATATAATATAGTACGAGTCTAGTGAATAAAAACTAAAGCCTCGATTAACATTAAGTGTTTTTTGATAATATACCATATATTTTGAACCTGAGATATGGAAATAAAGACAGACAGCTATATGCTTATATTTCAATAAGCAGTAAAATATAATTTATCTATGCAGATATATAAAATAGAAGGTTCAGGTTTACAAACAGTAATATGAAAAGAACAGTTTTTTACTGAATAGGTATGAAAGCACATACTGTACTTTAATAAAAACGTATTATTTTTTCTGTTTGCATTTCATGAAATATATTAATCATTTTTCATACTTGGGGGGCATAGTCCGGAGCGTGCTCGTTCGCGTCCCCTGCCAGTCTAATTAGACTGCTAATCCGGCTCGATATGCGTACCGCAATGCGGGTTAGGGCGTCCCCCCGAGGCGACGCGTACCGACCCGCCCCCGTCGGTACGAACATCGGCAGTTGCGGCGATGGGGGCCGCCACCCATCACGCCTTGCCCAGTTAGGCGAGTCGAGGAGAACGGAGTGCCGGGTGGGCACGTGGAATGTAAGAGGTTGTGTGGAAGGTAAGTTGCACGAGCTGATATCCGTCATGGCGGACAAACAGCTAGACGTGCTCTGTGTAACAGAGACCAAGCGAAGGAGCAGCGACGCCTGCGATCTTCCTGGTGGCGGGATGGCTCTGTGGTCTGGTGTACCACAGAGCGATCGAGCCAGCATGGGGGTAGGAGTGCTGTTGTCCTCTCGCTTGGCCTCAGGTGTGAAGGATTACGGAATGTATGATCCCAGACTTCTCTGGGTCCGTATAAAACTAGGTGTCACCAAGGTATTCATGGTTGTAGCATATGCTCCCGTAGGATCCTCGGTGGCATCAGACCTAAAGAAGTTTTGGGACAATGTTAGGGAAGTTCTGGATATGGCAGAAACCAGTGAACGCGTGATTGTATGCGGAGATTTGAACGGATGGGTGGGGACCAAGCGTCCCGACTATGAGGACGTACTTGGTCCATTTGGTGATAAGAGAGTGAACGACGCAGGTAGGCTCATAGTGGATGTATGCATGGAGAGAAACCTTATTGTGTCAAACACATTTTTCCAACATAAGGACATCCATATGTATACATGGAGAAGGAATGAACAGAAAAGCATAATAGATTTAATTTTGGTAGACAGTCGCCTCCGAAGCAAAATATTGGACGCAAGAGCCTACAGGGGCCCCACAGTCGACACGGACCACTATCTAGTTATTGCGAGATTTAGTGGTCTGTTCAGAAAGTGGAGGCACTGGCGAGAGCGTGTCCACTTCGGAGGGCTTGAAAGAATAAAGGTTGAAAGGTTGCAAGAAGGAAGGAGGTTTCAGGAGTGGAAGGGGATGCATGGATCAAGTGTTCTCTCTGCGCAATATTGTGGAGAAGCATCTGGCTCTAGGTCAGAGGGTTTTCTGCAGTATTGTGGATCTGGAGAGAGCTTTTGACACGGTTGTACGAAAGGAACTTTGGGACATTTTACCGGAGTATGGTATTAGCGGTAAACTGCTACAGGCTGTGCAGTCCAGTTATATGGGCTGTAGAGCCTGTATGCGGCTGGATGATGGAATGTCGCCTTGGTTTGACGTCAATATCGGCGTTAAGCAGGGGTGCGTTCTGTCAGCCAGGCTGTTTATCATATATCTGGATAAATGTCTCCAAAGGTTGAACGATATGAATGTGGGAGTCCAGATGGGCGACTCAGTGGTCACTGCTCTGCTTTATGCAGATGATGCAGTCCTGCTGGCACAGTCAGCGACTGACCTGCAGACCCTAGTCGACACAATGACAGAAGATTGTAAGAAAAGGGGTCTACGCGTGAATGTGAGCAAAACCAAAATAATGGTCTTTGAAAGAGATAAAACCAGAACAGATGTAAGAGTAACAATAGGTAATGATGTACTAGAGCAAGTGGATGAATTTGTATATCTTGGATGTGGATTTAGCCGAGATGGAAGGTACACCACTGATATAGAACGAAGAGTGAATGCGGGAAATAGAGTGAACGAAGCGTTGGGGCAACTTCTCGGCAGCCACCACCTCAGCCAGAAGGCACGTGTAGCAATACATAACGCAGTGCTTGTCCCAACATTACTGTATGGAAGCGAGAGTTGGGTATGCAGAAAAGAGTATGATAGTAAAATTAATGCGGTCGAAATGCGATCTCTGCGGAAAATCTGTGGAGTTAGGCTGTGTTAACACGAAAATACATGAATGATTTTAAAAAAGAGACACATTGTTTTTAATGGTCAGATGTTCTATGTCTAAGATCATCGGTATAATGTTTTAATTTTAGGTACCGCAGCAAATCTGTGGAGTAAGGCTGACCGACCGCATCCGTAACGACGACGTAAGAGAGGCGACGAGTAGGTATGAAAGAGAGTATTGGTGTAAAGATGCGAAAGGGAATGCTCCGATGGTTCGGACATGTGGAAAGAATGCCGAACTAACGTATGGTTAAGAAGATATACAATGCGAAAGTGGAAGGATGTAGGTACCGGGGGAGACCGAGACTAACCTACCTAGACCAGATCGGTCATGTACTGAAGGAAGGTGGAGTCAAGAGACTCCGAAACCGGCAAGCGTGTATGAAGAGAATTATGAATGTTGAGGAAGCGAGTAAAGTATGCAAAGATAGAGTTCTCTGGCACTCTGTTCTCTCTGCCTACCCTGCAAGGGATATGGCGTGATGATATGTATGTATGTATGTAAATGTTTCTCAAACGTTAGACATCAAATCTAACGTTTGAGTTAGAAGTAAGATTTCTTTCTTAGGCGAGATAGTCTGGAAATATTGTTTAAAATACAATATAAACCTTTAAATAACGTTTATTTTAATGAAAAATGAGACATACGCTCTTTCCTTCACTGTCTCTCTGTAGATGATCCAATTGCTACTTATTAAAAAAAACTATCAAAGTTGTCGCAAAACAAATTTTTGTTTTGTGGTATAGTATAATTATATTATACCACCAAAAAAATGGAATAATAGATATAGTTTTAATTACTTTTAATCTAAAATACTACTCTCTACTGATTGTTTCGAAGGTAAACAACACTATGAGGAATCATTATTAATATTTGATTACAATTGTGTGTATTTTTACATCTAAATTCTTCTTGAAAATATATTGTTAATAATATAACTGACTGCACAGATGACGCAGTGGCTAAGATAACCTATGGTGCCGAGTAACACAGTTTCAATTTCCATGCAGGACAATATTTTATGCGATCCACAAACTGTTCTTCTGTGTCTGATTATAATTTGTGTCTTTTAATTATATGATTGCAAATTCCCCCCAAAAAAAAAGTTTAATCAATATGAACAAATAAAAAAAACATTTTCACATTTATAATAATAATCGCCGTTTGTAAAATTTCGACTCATAACGAACACATAGAAAGCAAGGCTCGTGGTACATATTTATGAAATCTCGACGAGATTCATGCTTATGTTATGAACGGTTGAATCTCACGAACCATTGTTATTGAAATTGAAAATTAGAATTCAATTTATTTGGTACACAAAGACGTCGGTGATCGACCCTTCCTGTCCTAGAATTATTACTGAATATGTTTTGCGTTTCAGATCAAAATTTGCTAAGCTATATTATTTATGCAATTGTGCTTATTTTAAAGGAAAATGATTACACTTATAGTATATAGGTGATTTACCGTGTGATGACGGAGTAAGAATACTATTCACTACCCCATATCTTACCCGTGGGTGATCGTAAGAGACGACTAAGGGATATAAAATGTATATAACATCTATGCGAGAGAAGGACAAACTCGAAACAAAACCCTATACCAATACGTCTGACCAGCGTGGTATAGTAGGTTAATTTTCCTCCCATTATGGAGGAGGCCCTAGCTCAACAGTGAGACGTTTATGGGCTGTGATGATGATGATGACGATATAGATGATTTACCCTAATCTCTCAAAATTATCGTAAAAGTTGACTAAAAGCTTTAACACTGACTTTGAGCAATTTGTATTGCTACTATCTGGTCAATAACTGTGTTCCTTTGGAAAGTTAACATCAAGTACATGGTTGATGGTAACACTGAACTAAATTTATGAAGCTTCTCATCATCAATGGCGCCTAATTAGGTAGCATCTTAAAGATAATTTAAAATATCAACGGCAGATAACATGAATCGATTATTGATGTTATGTGTATGTAGATTGCCTTAAGTATTGATTACCATTGGTGGAATTAGCCATAAGACACATTATAGCACTATTCCATATGATAGTGCCATAATCGCCTGGTTTGGATGGCGATCGTATTAGCTGTTATATGTTTCTCAGTAGAGAGCTGCCTACTCATCTCGTAAGACTCTTAGCCAATTTTTACGGGTAAGTAAGGGGTGGCGATAATTGTATTCTTATCCCGTTACTACATGGAGGACACACTGTTCTAATACAGGATACTCTTCACACATACTGTTATGATATAGGAAAATTACGTGTGTTAGTTTTATTTGCTTTAGTAATTCAAAATGTGATTAAAAATTAACTTTCTATTAAATGTATTGACAAAATATTTTATTTTAAGTTCTTCTTCTTCTCTAGAAATGATGTTATCTCCTTACGTCACCTTCTTATCTTTTAGAGTTTTGGTAAAAGAAGCGGGTGAAATTTATTCTTACTCCTTCAACTTATATGTAGATCAGAAAATATAACTGGAAAATTTTATATAGTATATCACACAGTACATCAATTACCTACTTATTAGATGTGCTGTAGTAATAGTGGAATGGTGAATATAATAAGTCAAAGAATAAATTATTAAATTGCATTAGTGCACAGTACCAGGAATAGATGTGTAAACACATGCGATTTACTAATACTCTGGTAGGATCAAAGGACTATATTACATAGTATACTTTATTTCAACATTCTAAATAATTTATAAAGAAATTTGTTTGCCAGTGTCAGTATTTTCTTGATATAACTTATGAATAAAGCGTAAATATTCAAGAACGATTTCAAAGTCATGCGAAGCTTAGACGCCTCAGGGACTACTTTAGAGACCCGCGACTTAGTATAGTAGCAAAATTTTACTATATTTCATGAAAAGACTATTAGTGTTTTTGATTTCAATATATTATTGCAGAAAACTGTAGGTGAAAAAGCGAAACAAAATTTCTATGCGCTTACTAGAATATCAACGTCTACCTGGGGCTTTCGTTTTAATACACTGAAAACTATATATATGGCCACATATTTGGGGTGTATTTTTTACGCTGCACCCGTTTGGGCTGATAGGGCTACCATAGGGGCAGCTCGCCTTAAATTATTACAAAGCCAACGATTGGCCTTAATATTCTTGTGTAAAGCCTACAGGACGGTCAGTACCGAGGCCTTGCCAGTACTCGCGGGTGTACTTCCGGTTGACTTGGAGATTCAGAGACGAGCATCAATGTATTACACGACAAGGGAAAATATGAACACAGATTTCCTTCTACCGCGCGACCGTAATAAAATCGCTCGATTGTTTGCACCGCAGTCCGTTGTCTATGAAAAACTTTTAATTGAATGGCAAGGAAGATGGGATTCATCATCGAAGGGCCGTCACCTCTATCTATTTTTTCCATGCGTCCGCGAGCGTCTAGAGAGAGTGTGGCTGGAGGTTGACCATTTTGTAGCCCAATTTCTAACTGGCCATGGCAACTTTAAAAGTAAATTATTTTCTTTTAAACTCGTACCTTCACCACTATGTCAATGTTCTACAAATAACCGCGATTATGAACAATCAGCACATCACATTCTCTGGGAGTGCGACCTCTGGCGTAACGAGCGCGACCTTATGTTAGACAGTATGCAAGTAACATCTGGAGTAGTATACTATATGGATCTTGTAGCAACTCGAGAAAATTTCCGTGCGTTTAGGCGTTTCTGCCATACCTACTACTGCAACCAATCTTAAGGCTCACATATAGGCCCCGTTAAGTTATCCCGTATCCGTGGTGCCGTACTTCTGCGCTTATCGTAGCTGTACAACCCTTTACTTATTGGCTGACTAGTCAATATTGCTTTCTGTCGCCCGCTTTGCCTGGGAGGGAAGTGGAATCACTGTTTTTCAACTCCTCCTCTTTAACTTTTCTAATTAAATTTGTTGCGGGTTCCAAGACAATTAAAATCATTTCCCAGGACTGCCTGAGGGTCAAACCTCGGTGTTATTTATAGTGACCATTGTGGATCCTGGCTTACAGGAGTTACAATGGTGGGAATGTGTGGTGGGATTAGTCCCATAAAAAAAATATTATTGCAGACTAAGAAATAATGAAGTTAATCAAGCTATGTCAAAATACTAGAATCAAATAAAGTAACGAGAAAAATGAACCAGATAAAACACAAGATAAACTTATCTTGCGTTTTTATAGAGAGGTACATTTTTTTCAAGTAGAAGTATTTCATCAATATCTTTATCAGGGTCAGACGGTTTTTACTACCTCCACGGCAAACTAAAGGATGGTATCTTACTGTATTTCTTAACCCGCCACCACAAGGAGATTGGTCATTACCAAAATTAATATTCGTCTTCTTTACTCCGGTCGTTTAGAGCTATGTTAAAAACTGTCAGATATTTACCTGTATATATATGTAGGCAATGTGTCAGACATGAGGAACAGTAATGCGAATACTAAGTTGTAAATGGCTGTACTGCAATTAATCACAATTACTTTTACAGTTATATGTCAATCACAATTCACATTATAAGTGAACCTACAGCGTAGACTTAGGTGATCGTTTTTTTGTACAAACAACTATATGACACAGAATAGTTTTCCCCGTGTAACTACAGGACTCTCAGCCAAATTGGCCAACGGTTCACCAAGAAAACGAGTAGCAGTTCACCCTAGGAAACAACATCAGGTAGTTCATTCCAGATTTCGCACGTACGTGGGAAAAATTATTGCTGGAAACGTATCCTTGCTACGGTATCGGAAGACGGGAGCGCTCGATCTCAAACTGATTAAACAGACCAACAAACAAATAAATGATAAGGCTAGCACAAGTCGGCACGCGTGGTACACAGGATGTGCACCGTGGCACTTGCGGGCCTAGACTGACTCATCATCATGTTGCTCTTAATTACTTGGGATCGACGCAATATGTCATCTTCCTCCATACAGTCCTATCAAACGTCATCTCTGCAGTCACTCCCTGTCTATCCATGTCATACCTCACGCAGTTCATCCATCTTTTCATTGGTCTGCCTGTACCCCTAAAGCCTTCAACATTCATATTTAAAACTTTCCTCACAACATTACTTTCATCCCGTCTCATCACATGTCCATACCATGTTAACCTGTCACTCCTTAACTTTGCCGTCGCTGGCGCAACTTTCAAACTTCCTCCTATATGCTCATTTCTTATTTTATCCAATCTCGTCACACCACACATCCATCTCAACATTCGCATCTCCACAACATGCAGTCGTCTCTCATCTGTCGCTTTTGTCGCCCAACATGCTGATCCATACAGTACAGCAGGTTTTATTAGGGTTTTTTATATTTAACCCTTTAATTAAGGGGGTACTTTGGGGTCTCATGTTGTACCCGTGATCTGCCGCCATTTCATCCACCCCGCATTAATTCTGTGTTGTTGTCACCGCACGATCCAGGTCACCATCGCTTTGGATAAGAGAACCGAGGTATCGAAAATCCGAGCATACTGGTATAGGTACTCCACCTAGGGATATGGGTGTAAAATTGGAGAGACCGCCGAAATCGCAGAACATGTACTCTGTTTTAGGTCTGCTGATTTTCAAGCCAAGATTCTCCAATTTACAGCACCACTTCTCCAGGATGCTCTGTACCTCAAGTCCTTCTTCTCCGACGAAAACAATGTCATCAGCACATAATATGCATCAGGGTGCCTCTTCCTGTATCTGCGATGTTAATGCATCCATTATCAACAGGAAGAGGTAAGGACTTAATGCCGACCCTTGGTGCAAAACCTGCACACTGAACTCGTCGGAGTCTCCAGCCGCTGATTTTACGTACGACCTAGATCATTGGCACATGACACAGATTAACCTAGTATACTTCACAGGCACACTTTTCTCTTTCAGTGCCCACCACAAAACTGTTCTCAGTATTCTGTCGTAGGCCTTCTTGAGGTCAACGTATACCATATGCAAGTTTTTATGTGCACCACGACATTTTTCACACAGTTGGCCCAGTGCAAATATGGTATGCGTTGTCCCGCGGCTCAGCATAAAACCGAACTGGTTTTGGGTGATCTTGCTTTCTTCTCGATATTGCTTCTCAACCACTTTTTTCCACACTTTCATACTATGTGACACGAACTTTATTCCCCGATAACTGTCGCAGTCCTGAACATCACCCTTGCTTTTAAAAATGGGCACTAGCACACTACTGCACCATTCATTGGGAATTACTTCATCCTGCAGCAACTAATTGAGGAACAAAGTCAGCCACATATATCCACCCTCACCCAAAACTTTCCATACTTCCACTGGTATACCGTCCGGCCCTACAGACTTTCCGTTTTTCATACTTATCACTGCCTTTCTTACCTCATCTATTGTAATTTCTTTTACTAGACCGACGTTCTAAGGCACATATTTTAACACTCCACTCCATAAATTCTCTTCATTTATTAATCTTTCAAAATATTCCTTCCAACGCTGCCTTAATTCCTCGTCTTTTATCAAAACTTTACCATCCCCATCTTACATGCACTTGACTTGCCTAATATCTCTCGCTCGTTCCTCTCGGGCTTTCGTAATATGGTACAGCGTCTTTTGTCCTCAAGGCCCATCTAACGAATTATAAATTCTTTCTTAGGCCTGGGTTCTCACTGTAGCTATTACTCGTTTAGCTTTTTTTCTTACATTCCTTGTATTCAATATTTTTCGATTTCCTAAACCTTTCATTATCTTTTTTTTGCCATGCTTTAAGTTTTTCCTTCTTTTCTTTCAGAATTTTTTGTACATCTTCATTTCACCACCATGTATCTCTATCAATTATACCTTTCCCTTTCGTTTCTCCTAGTATTACTTTAGCCGTACTAATAATACAACTAGCTATATCATTCCAACTTTCATTCACAGATTTATCCTTCATATCTTTCATTTTATTCATTTTACCAATCATACTTTGTCGAAATCGACTTGTATACTCTTTTCTTTCAAGCATACTCCATCTTACCTTAGGAGAGGGTCGGTTTTTGCGTTTAATAGCACATGTTTTTATTTTGGTATCTAGTATAAGAAGCCTATGTTGTGATACTAGAGCCTCACCTGGCAGCACCTTACAACCCTTTACAGAACTGAATTTACTTCTTTTGACAAGAAAGTAGTTAATTTGCGTACAGTAGTTACTACTTTTGTAGGTAATAAGGTGCTTTTCGCTTTTCTGGAACCACGTGTTTATGATAGCCAGGTGAAACGATGTGGTTACTTGAAGCAGCGTCTCACCACCAACATTCCGCTTTCCATACACCCATCCTCCATGCACTCTTTCATAACTATCATTTGCCGCTCCAACGTGTCCATTAAAATCTCCTCCTATACATATCTCCTCACTTTCTGGAATACCAATCATAACTTCATCGAAATCCTGCCAAAACCTTTCTTTCACTTCATCCTTACATCCGGCTTGGGGTGCATACGCGCTAATAACATTCAGAATCACATTTTCCAAAACTACTTTCACCACTATTAACCGATCATTCACCCTTGTTATGCTCGTCACACATTCCTTCAAACATCTATCTAACACTATTCCTACACCATTCCTTTTATCATCACTGCCACTATAATAAAACTTGTATCCTTCACCAATTTCTCTAGCTCTAGTGCCCTTCCATTTCGTTTCTTGCAGACATGCATTTATTCTTCTTCTTGTTAGCAAATCTGTCAACTCCCTTCCTCTTCCAGTCATTGTTCCAACATTCCAACTTGCTTACCTCATTCTGATCTCTTTCATACAAAGGGCTCGCTTCAAGGCGGTGGGAGGAGGAGCGCGTATCGGCGCCTCCTCCTCCCTGGTTGCCGCCGGCGGAGCGAGTCTGCGGACGCAATTGCCTCGCATTCCCGCTCCGCGGCCTCCTTTTTAGAGATAACCTCCTCACAGAAGGAGGCCATCGATGACCAGCATCTGTCACTGTCGAGCATCTTCGAGAGGATAGTCGACAGCGACAGGTCTCCCTCAATGTCTGCCGATAGGACGAGGCGCTGAGGCCCCCAGACAGTGCATACCTCCACTGTGTGGCGCGTATCGTCCAGCAGCGCGCCACACTCATGGCACCCTGGGGCCCCTTCTCTGCCAATTCTGTGCAGGAACTTACCGAAGATCTCGTGTCCGGTAAGCACCTGCACCACCCTGAAGCCTAGGCTGCCGTGCCTTTTGTTGATCCAGCGGTGGAGATGCGGCGCAACCGCCTCTACAGTCCCCTGCCCCGCTAAGAGTAACTCCAGTTCTTCTCTTCACCGCCGAATGACTGCCCTTCGGGCGACTTCTAATGCTCTGCCCAGTCCCCTTACAGAGACTTAGACGTCAACCCTCCTTGGGAATGTAATTGTTGACTAAAAGGTATCAGAAGAAGTTAACCCAGGATAAGGCCCTTAGTCGTCGTTTACGACATCTACGAGCAAAGTAAGGTTTGGTAGTATTCGTAGCCGCTACCACACAGCTGGTTCAGAAACTTGTATATGATATACAATATATATATATATATATATATATGATATACACATTCATAAACTAGTATATGATATACAAAAAACTTAATTTAAAAAATGTAGATGTAAATAGTATACTAGTGTTTATTACAATTCCAATAACTTTATGTTATTGCGCGTTAATTGCACAACATTTCATCGTAGGAAAAGCGCAATTCCAGTAGGAATAGTCGACTATAAAATCGGTAAAGTAAAAAAACGCAATAGTTAATTAACGTGCAGTGGATTTGTAAATTGATCGAAGAACTGTGAATTAACGCGCTTCTAGCATATGCTTGCAAACGAAACTATATGTAAATAGGGTTACCAAGTAAGTTTACAATATTTTAATGAAATTGTTGTAATATAAATACAGTATTAGTAGTTATAATTGTTATTGGTAAGTTTTGTAACCTTATTGAATACAACATTATTTTAACAACATATTTAACTTCAGTATTATCTATCAGTGAAAATAATATTTCGTGTTTACGTAAACTTTCCCATCATTTCATATTTGCATTTATTTATTTATACTTTCCGTTTGGTGAGAATAAGAATACAATTCACCACGCCTTATCTTACTTGCGGGTGATTGTAAGAGACGACTTAGGAATATAAAACGCATATAACATCTATGAAAGAGAAGAAAAATTTGAAACGAAACCCTATACCAACATGTCTAACCAGCGTGGTAAAGCAGGTCGATTTCCCTATAATTATGGAGGAGGCTCAAGGCCAACAGTGGGACATATATGAGCTGAGATGACAAGTATGTGATATTTTTTCTTTTGAATTATAGTTTTACGTAAATGTAGTAATTATATGAAATAAGAAAAAAAGAGCTAAAAACGAGTGAAAGGAAGTATAAATTTATCCACATTTAGCCATACAATCATAATTTTATGTTATAAGGGTTGCACCTATTGGTATTAGCCGGGCACAGCTATAAACTGTGGCTATGCTGCTTTACTGAGAAATCTTCAAAAAACGAGTTGATATACAAGAAGTGAAAACTCTAAAATTAGATATCAGGACGTCACGCTCATAGCAGTATACTTATACCTAGAAAACCACGAAATTTCTTATCATGAATGAAAGAAATATTGCTAAATTTGTATAAACAGCATTTTTTTAATGGGACTAATCCCACCACACATTCCCACCATTGTAACTCCTGTAAGCCAGGATCTACAATGGTCACTATAAATGACACCAAGGTTTGACC
This sequence comes from Lymantria monacha, assembly GCA_905163515.2. Classification (NCBI taxonomy): domain Eukaryota; kingdom Metazoa; phylum Arthropoda; class Insecta; order Lepidoptera; family Erebidae; genus Lymantria; species Lymantria monacha. The sequence continues at coordinate 15,382,289 of LR991094.1, read as the reverse complement.
CTCAGGCAGTCCCGGGATATGATTTTAATTGTCTTGGGACCCGCAACAAATTTAATTAGAAAAGGTTAAAGAGGAGGAGTTGGAAAGAGTGATTCCACTTCCCTCCTAGGCAAAGCGGGAGACAGGAAAGCAAAATGACTAGTCAGCCAATAATTAAAGAGGTGTACGGCTACGATAAGCGCAGCCGTACGGCACCACGGATAAGGAAGAGCTTAACGGGGCCTATATCTTAGCGTTAAGATTGATTGCTATAGTAGGTATGGCAGAAACGCACGAACACACGGAAATTTTCTTGAGTTGCCACAAGGTCTGTATAGTATACTACTCCACAGGTAACTTGCAAACTGTTTAACATAAGGTTACGCTCGTTTCGCCAGAGATCGCTCGATCGAGATCGATCGATCGATAAACATCGATATCATAGTTTTAACGGGCTTAAACCATAAATTTACATTAAAAATTGCGAGGCTTTATAGTTATAGGTTTTATTTCAACCCTACGAAATATGGTGAGGCAAATTTGCCCATTGTTCTTCATACTCAAAGCGAATGTTAAGGCGTTTTGAATATTTCATGACTGATAATTTATTGCATGATTTAGTGTGCGAGGGCCCGCTCTATGATTGCTCTTCAGAAGCACGTCGGATATCGCTGCCGACTCTCAGTTTCACGTCCTAGAAAGACCTTTTTATACAATCTATATATAAAATACTTTAGTTTGGTACAGTGCGTATAAAATTTGTTATCGCTTCGTTGGTTCATTTATGCTGTATACAGAAAAGATTTAGTATCAATGGGATTACAAATGCGGTGACTAAATGCGAATAAATGTTTAACAATCGCTTTTACGTTTTGCGACGGTGTAATCATACAATTCACCACCTCCTTTTTTCACCCAACTACTATCATATACATGAAATAAGGAAGTATTGTACCTACAAGACTTAAGGGCAAATTACCTAATTTGCCCTTCTATTGTAGAGAATTATCATCATCATGTTAGCTCATCCACGTCCCACTGTTGGGCTCGAGCCTCCTCCATAATGGGAGAGCAATTGACCTACTATACCACGCTGGTCAGATGTGTTGGTATAGGGTTTTGTTTCGAGCTGTCCTTCTCTCGCATAGAAGTTATATATTATGCGTTTTATATCCCTTAGTTGTCTCGTACGATTACCCACGGGTGAGATAGGTGGCGGTGAATTGTAATCTTACTCCGTCACTATACGGATAGTTGTAGAAAATGCTAGTACCTAATAGTGAGAAGTATATGAGTTGTAAAGAAAAGAAGAAGTAGTAACACAATGTGCTCTTGGAGTCCAAAAACCTTTTAAACGTTTTTGGGAAGAATTGGCTAATGAAAAGCCGAATTAAGGAAATAATGGCAAAGTTAATTTATAGCATACTGCTGTTAGTTGCTCAGCTTCATTTTGTAGTGTCAATAACAACGAGCAGTAAACGCAGTAACATTAAATCCATTATTGCACGCCTCATAAGCGAAGCGTTGAGGTCTTGCTCTACTCTCGACATATGAAAATCAAGCACTTTTCAAACATAAAAATTATTGTATTTTTCTCACATTGCACTTATAGGATAATATTATAATACATATGTCAAGAAAAAACATTCGTTTAAACATATTTGATATTTTTAAAAAGCGATTATTCTGTTTAAAGTAAGAAAATAGTTGACTAAAAAAAATATTCGAGGACGTCGGATAATTTCTTTTTTGTATCTGGCAGGATCACGACCGTAAAACTTAATGTATCATAATATTTATTTATTTAAAAGCTTCATAATCGCAACGCCCTGCTTCCTTTCGAAAATGGCTTGGTAATTCTTTGTCATTTAATTGCAATTAATAAAAAACTAAACTGCTTAGTCATTAGTGTATGTATACCTTATGAAAATTGGGTTCGTTTACATTTTTTTGTTCGACCATTCTGACAGGCAAAGGAAATAAATCCCATTCAGCCTATACAGCTATGTTTAGCTCTACGTCGAGAATGGCACGAAATTTCAAAAGTATTTCTTTTCTTTCATTACAAGCTTATATTTAGTTTCACCTGTCCCGTTGTCTGTAATCAAATCTTGCAAGTTAAATTTGATCCACTTCCCGGTTTCTGATGAGCTGAAATTTTGCATGCATATATAAATCGGATGACAATGCAATATTATTGTGACATAGAACTGATCTGATGATGGATCTGGAAGCTGGCCATAGGAACTCCGTAATTAAACGACGCAACCGTTTCGAGTTTGGCCTCATTTGATTTGTCTTGACGATTACATTAATACTATATGGTAACCAGGGTCTGACGATGGACCTGGAAGCGGGCCAAAGAAACTCCGTAATTAAGCGACGCAACCCCATCGAGTTTGGGCTTATTTGATTCGTCTTGGTGAGTACTTTGATACTATATGACAACCAGGGTCTGATCATGGACTTGGAAGCTCGCCATAGGAACTCCATAATTAAACGACGCAACCTCATCGAGTTCGGGCTCGTTTGATTCGTCTTGACCAGTACTTTGATACTATATGGTAACTAGAGTCTGACGATCGACCTGGTAGCGGACCATAGGAACTCCGTAATTAAACGACGCAACTCCATCGAGTTTGGACTCGTTTGATTCGTCTTGACGAGTACTTTGATACTATATGCTAACCAGGGTCTGACGATGGACCTGAAAGCTGGCTATAGGAACTTCGTAATTAAACGACGCAACCCCATCGAAATTGGGCTTATTTGATTCGTCTTGGTGAGTACTTTGATACTATATGAAAACCAGGGTCTGATCATGGACCTGGAAGCTAGCCATAGGAACTCCGTAATTAAACGACGCAACCTCCTCGAGTTTAGCCTCGTTTGATTTGTCTTGTCGAGTATTTTGAGACTATATGGCAACCAGGGTCTGAAGATGGACCTGAAACCCGGCCATAGGAACTTCGTAATTAAACAACGCAACCCCATCGAATTTGGGCTTGCTTGATTCGTCTTTTAAAAATAAGAATAAGAATCATTTATTTTGTCTTGACGAGTACTTTGATACTATATGGTAACCAGGGTCTGATCATGGACTTGGAAGCTCGCCATAGGAACTCCGTAATTAAACGACGCAACCTCATCGAGTTCGGGCTCGTTTGATTCGTCTTGACCAGTACTTTGATACTATATGGTAACTAGGGTCTGACCATCGACCTGGTAGCGGGCCATAGGAACTCCGTAATTAAACGACGCAACTCCATCGAGCTTGGACTCGATTGATTCGTCTTGACGAGTACTTTGATACTATATGGTAACCAGGGTCTGATATTGTACCTGGAAGCTGGCCATAGGAAAAAGAAGGTGCTAAATGTTCTTAATCATACCATCAAAATGTACCCCATGCTGCCGATCCAACCACTCCATCGCCGGCTGGAAGGCTTCGACGGTCCAAACAACGAACCGATGCCTCTCCAGCCGGATTGCCCGACGGGCAATGATGTCACGGCGCGCGTCGCCCTGCTAGGCGACAACCTCACTGGGCGACAACACGCTTTTATTTATAAAATTGGGTCTGTGATAGAAACGGGAAAATTTAATAATTATGGTGTAAAGTTTTAGTGTTAAAAATATATAATTATGTACGATATTGAATTATTTTGTAATAGACGAAGAAGCTTAATTATCGTTAAAGGTTACAATGAACTTATAAAGTGTTATATGTCTTATTAGAGTTAATTTATTTTTAACTTTTTATTTTATTAGCAAATAATAAAAGTACATACATACATATCATCATGCCATATCCCTTGCAGGGTAGGCAGAGAGAACAGAGTGCCAGAGAACTCTATCTTTGCATACTTCACTCGCTTCCTCAACATTTATAATTCTCTTCATACACGCTCGCCGGTTTCGGAGACTCTTGACTCCACCTTCCTTCAGTACCTGACCGATCTGGTCTAGGTAGCTTAGTCTCGGTCTCCCTCGGTACCTACATCCTTCCACTTTCGCATTGTATATCTTCTTAACCAGACGTTCGTTCGGCATTCTTTCCACATGTCCGAACCATCGGAGCATTCCCTTTCGCATCTTTACACCAATACTCTCTTTCATACCTACTCGCTCTCTTACGTCGTCGTTACGAATGCGGTCGGTCAGCCTAACTCCACAGATTTTCCGAAGAGATAATAAAAGTATGTTTTTAAAAAAAGCTTTTTCTTTAATTTTATTTTTATTTCTGGCATTGACTAATAGTAAAAGATAAATAATATAAAAATTATGAGGCGTGCACTTTTGGATTTTCCAAATTATTTTATTTTATATTTATCATTTAAATCCATTGATTTTTTTTCAACATTAAATATGTAGCAGCAATTTATATCTTTTTGTTAAGGATTGTATTTTTCATAGAAAACTTCCCAAGCATGCTATATGCATAAGAGCTTATAATAATAAATAATTTAAAACAAATAGTATAATTTATATTTTCAAAACTTAACACTGCGTGTTAAATAGTAAGTTGCAAGTGTTGAGGGAGACTTTACAAGCATACAGTTAATGGACACAAATTGCACCAAGACTCAGTAAAATCGTGTGTGAATCGCATAGAGGATTGTTCTATGTCTGAAAGTAAAACACATCACTCAACACGGAAATTGTCGCCAATTAGATAATTACGAGTATGTTATCTATGCAGTCGGACTTTCTGTTTTTCGAATTATAATAGTTTAAGATCGTAATCGTAATCGGGTTTTTATAAATAATTAAGCATATTAAATGCTAAATTTCAGTAATTTGAATAATAAGGTTGTGTCATCGTTTAATACAATTCTAACTGCAAAGTTTTAAGTATTAAGCCTATAACAATGTGTAAACATTGTCGGGTAGATAGCATACCGTTACCTTAAGACGTAAATATGATACGAAGTGAAATTTGCATGTCCTACAATTAGTCACGGTGGTGTAGTGGCAGCACGATTGGGCCGGCATCCCAATAGGCGCGGGTTCGAATCCCGCTTGTGACATCATTATGTTTCGCCTCGTAATCGGGTTTTTATAAATAATTAAGCATATTAAATGCTAAATTTCAGTAATTTGTATAATAGTTTAAGATTTTAAATAGATTTTTATTTTTTATTTTAAAGATTTTAAATGCTATTAATGAGAATACTTAAGAAGTAGTACATACCAAATTTTTACGGAATTCTTGTGGTATTGGAAGAAAAAGAAAGAATAATATAATAAATAATAAACAATTTTAATGTGAATAATGTGGCATTAATCTTTTTTAATGTATTATTTACCATGCTAATTTTATTATCATTTCGAAGGGATGCTAACAAAATAGAATGGTAAATAATACATTCCGCGGTGCGGTATCAGACCACGACCCGGTTTAAATAAAACTATACGAGGCACATCAACCCTAAAACTAATATAAATTGAAGCCTACGCAGATCTTATGCTTCAATTTTAATCATCCGATAAAGTAAGCTGTGAGTACTTTTGTAGATTTACTCGAAGGGAGTTTCAAACTTCATTAATAAAATCTGGTAAGAAGTGCCTCGGTAGAGCCAAACGACTTCTTACCAGAAATAATGTGAATCTTCATACGGAAAATCATTTTATGTTGCACAGATATAAGGTATTAGTTATGCGAGTGGCTTTGCTTGGATGTTATTCCATTTCAAAATTACTTTTCTATCTCTTAAGAAAAAAAAAACAACAAGATTTATTGTTGACGGCAAATAACCTATTTTCTTCTCCATATCTCTAAAAATCTGTAGAACATATTTCACGACATTTCCTTAAGTATTTAAAGTAATAAGCGTAACTAACGATAAACTAAATAAACTAATATTCGTATTTATAGTAATTGTTAAGATACCCTATCCTATATCCATTAATTTTCCGTTAAAATATTCAAAGAAAATATGTGTTGTAGTGTTTCTAATTTTATTTTCTGATTTTAATTTAATGAGTTTTAAAACAAGCAAACGTTTTTTACATTTAGTCCACTTTATTTTAAATTTTAAAACATAAATGTTGACATTTAGCAATGTATGTCACAGTGAAATAAATAAATTGTAGTACTTATTATAACATAATGGTAGGATTAATTTAGACTCGGTAGGGTGGTGTGCGATAAGTGGACAGTCCTATTTGGGCGCTTTATCTCGCTCTCTGATAACACCATTTTGTGTAGAATACCTCTTTAATAGCGGCTCTTACTGGAAATGGGCTAACGAATAAAGTCAATCTCTTCGACGTAAATCCTCGCAGCAGTCATAATTCAACTTTATAGAGTTTCGGACCTTTTTCGCCGATAGAATTTAAGGGGGTGTTAAAGTTTATATGTATTTTGTACGACGCTTGAAATGGAATAAGAAATTATTCTATGTGATATCTTTGATAGACGTTTGTTTGCAATTGACATGTATTTTATAGTGCTTGTGAAATATCATATAAAATGGATATTTTTATGATATAATTTTTATATGATGGAAAATGATTTATTGCAAAAAAATATATATGATCGACATATAATATTGACAACTGAGTTAGCACAATTCCAGATTTCTTTAACAGAGTTACAAAATCTTTAAGAATACAGCGTAACCATATTAGATTTCCATGTTCACTTAACATTAATAAATTCGACAACCATCTTGGACTAAAATTACATTTATAAAAACTCGATTACGAGCGAAAAATGATTGTCACAAGTGGGATTCAAACCATCACCTATTGGAAATCCGTTCCAGTCGTGCTGCCAATTACACCACTGTGAACTATTGTAGGATATTCAATTCTCGCATTGTATTATAGTTTCGTCTTTAAGGAGACGTGTAAGTGGTAGCACGATTGGAATGGATTTCCAATAGGTGTGGCTTTGAATCTCACTTGTGACAATCATTTTTCGCTCGTAATCGGGTTTTTATAAATAATCAAGCATAATAAATGCTAAATTTTAGTAACTAAAATTACATTCTAAAATTTAGGTTTCGTATATACCTACATTGGTGACAACGGCACATGAAAATAATTTAAAAATATATTACAACCGTCAGACTAAACATAATTATTAATATTCTATTATTCATTGACCCTTATATATGCAATACTTTAATAGTTGTTACAAAATGAACATGACATAATTACGTGTGTACGTGAAATTATTTCCATATGTAAGTGAACCGTATCATTTAGAGGCCGAAAGTAATATTCGTATGTACAAAATAGTCAAGTAAGTGTAGAATTCACGTTAGAGGTTATATTGTAATACGAGTATGCGGGTATTAATATTTGGACGATCTAGCCTTTATAAACTGTGTTTTTTTTTTTATGAAAACAATATTCAGGTATTATAAAGTTTTGGGGTGCCGGGGATCGAATGTCAGTAGACGATTTCTCCGGCGACCCGTAAAAGCGCGGAAGAGGCCGCTCTGGTTTTAGTGGGTATTCCGGTCGGGCTTCAGCTGGCCAGTGAGTCCCACACTCGCCCCTGTCTGTCACCGACGGGAGATAGCGCGTAAATGCATTTCCACAGCGAAAACAAAAAAAAACAAAAAAGGTATTTTAGAGTTGTTACTGAGTTTCTGACTATATTTAAATGCAAATTACATACCTACTGAGGCTACTCAACTACAAGTATGTGCAGAGTAAATTTATACTCTTATATCTTAATAATATTTTTTTATTATCTAAAAACTTATATAAAATTATATTTTCTATAAAAAAATCTATTACTATCGATTTTTTGACCCTGACACTTCATGTACCTATACTAAATTTTATTCAAATCGTTAAATCCGTTTCTGAAAATATATTTACAGATATTAGATAGATAAATAAAAATCGTGTTTTAAGTATTGTGTGAATGGATTGTACAATGGCTGTGTGTTGTAGGTTCATTTTCAAAGCAGGACAATTCTTTGTGTAATCTACAAATTACGTGCTTTCAACTTCAACCATTTTTAGAATATATATATTACTAGCTTCTGCCCGCAGCTTCGCCCGCGTAAAAGGTTACTTTTCTAAAGTTTTTTATCCCCCATTTTCATTTTACTCCTTAAGGGTAATTTTATTACGAAATTTTAATGTCATATTTATTTATATCTAATCAATAGCTTAAAAATAAGTTTCAAGCTTCTGGCTTTAAAAATGACGATAATTCCTTACAACTTTCACTCCTCTTTACAACATTTTTTTGCATTAAAAAGTAGCCTATATCCTTTATCAGGCTCTAGACTATCTGTGTACCAAATTTCATTTAGATCGGTTCAGTAGTTTTGGCGTGAAAGAGCGACTGACAGACAGACAAACTCCACTTTCGCATTTATAATATTAGTAAGGAAGTAAGGCTTAAAAAAGTCTTCTTATGGTTTCTGATGTTTACGCAAGTAGATATTCAAATTTAATTTTAAAGTCTGCTTCTAATATGACTCCAGATTAGTTAAGAAATTTTTTTCTCGATCAAGGTACAGCTACTGCCACTGTTTGGATTTTCGATTGAAATAGAAAATCGAAACAGTTAATTTTTATTACAAATTTGTTTTTATAGCTGGTCTGATCACTTAGAGTAATAACGGGGCTGTATGAAGCTTCACATACTACCATGTAAAAATAGCTCTTTGCCTTTGGAGTGCAACGCTGATATTGACGCCAAGGACCCGGCGGCTGTAAATAGATTGACCATGGTTCTTTTTCATGTAATTTATTACAATAAGAATACCACTCCATATAGTGACCACTCCTTTTTACCTTAAGTATTGTAAAGTAAATAAAACCCTATATGCCAGTTCATTTGGCTTACATGATAAAATAATATCTCGCATCGGGACAAAGCTCGTGTCCAATAATAAGACGTATACTGCATGGGTTCGAAGGCGAAAAGGAATAAGATTTGTTTCTTCGTTATGTCACATATTTCTTGCCACCTTGTCTATTAATTTTACATATTGAATAGTGGGACCACGCTATTGATAGTTTTCTGTCTACAGCCGCGGGCCAGTCCGCCCGGGGTAGTACCACACTCTCGCAGAAGATCGACGTCTGAGTAAAAGCAATGTGCTATTGCGCTTCGTTCGGTGAGCGAGAGAGTTGGAAGCCCAACTAGGTGGATTTGGGGATTTTATTGGTAGGCAGCGGCCTAAGCTATACCCTTAGTATTGCAAAGGTCCATGGGCGGCAGTGATACTTACCATCAGGTGTGCTGCTTGCTCGTTTGCCACAATAAACAATAAAAAAAAACACTGCAAAATATTATTTCACACGAGTAATAGACGGGTGAAATTTTCTTTTTTTTAAGTTTAAAATTTCTTACATTTTTAATTTTACCCGCTACAAACACTAGACACGTTATTTACTGAGCCTATTTTATTTAGTGGCGGGTCAAGAGTATAATGTGTCAGTATAATTTACACTGCTATAGGAGAATAATTGCAGCACATTTCTAGAAAATTTATAACAGTAACTGTATTCACCAGTTCGCGTGTTAAGAGAGCGAAGTGTAGGTATATCGACAAGCAGATGGAATGGCTGGCAATTTGATATGACTCCAGCATATCACTCAGATCTTATTATTATATACTATTTGGGCTAATCAATATAAAATTTCAATCAATCATTACAACAACCCTTATTTTTATGATTAATGTTTATTCTTCTATGTAATTTAGCTCAATATTTTTCAGTCAATAAAACCCAACAATTATAGCAAGCATCAGTAATAAAATCGATGTTAATACATCAATCTTATAAAAAAACAGAATGATTACACGGTTCTATTAATAAAAGCGAAAACTAGGTCATGTTGTCAAATAAACCCAAATATACGTTCTTCCATTAGCTGTGACATGTCAAATATAGACTATATACTTATTAGGTGGGGAAGTTAACAAAGCTTTGTAAACTTTGACAACGAAACTGATAGGTACATTGTAATGGTACCTGTGAAGTACTTGTAGCACAATATAATTGGAACGTTTGAATTTAAAGGTGATTACAGTTTATTATTATAATTCTATCAATAAGATGACCTAAAAGCCGATATTTGTCTATTTTAGCTTATATTTATTTATATATTTTAATAATATCAATATGTGTGTTGTATATAAATGTTTGTTCTGTATTTGGCTTCTATTTGCGTCCAATAGGTTAATGCTTAGTTGGTCTAGTAACAGAAGTATGTTACAACGATAGCAGAAGTTTTAGGTTCAAGTTTTGGTTCGGCAAAACAAAAAAGAGTAATGTGTGGGTTTTGCAATCCATTAAATGTGGGTCACTTTGCATTTTTGTTTATATTTTTTTTTATAAAGGAGCAGGAGAGAAAAGAAAAATAAATAATTAATGTTGTGTCAAGAATATTACAGATACTAGCTAACCCTTTTTTTTTCCTTCGCAAATTGGACCATAGATGTGGTCGCGCCCAGACAAATCGGTCCGGGGCGACAGAAGAGGCGGCGCGCAACCCCATGGACCCACCCTGCAAACACCTCTCTTCGCCGTGCGAGCGGGCCACTGGTACCCGATCTTTGTCTTCGGTGGCCCGCCCGGCAGTTTACCCCTGCGGGTTCTTCTCGTGTCGATGCCCCGACAGCTTTCGCCGTCGGGGCGTCGCCCTCACGCGGTGGCCTCACGTCGGGTGACCGGACAATTCCCCGGTCCGATTACCCGAATACTAGCTGACCCTGTGAACTTTGTACCGCCTAACAGTCGATTCTTTAAATTTTTAGTTTTTTTTAATAAGTATCTTGTTATGTGTGTTATGTATGTGGACGCCGGGTTACCTAGTAAGATAAAAAAAGAAAAAGAAAGTTAACAAGCCAACAATTACATTATGCCAAAAATATATATTACAAAATACCTAAAATTATTTTAATATTCAGTAAAAAAATATTATGATACCTACCTACTTATTATATTTCATTTGATTTTTATTTATGGTACCTAAAGTGCTAAAGTGTAGTGAATATGGTATAATAGTGGTTTAAGTGTATTTAAAAAAAAATGATTAGGTTATCAGCACCCGATTAATGGGCATGACTTAAGTTACTGACAGACAATGATTATTAAGGCTACACAATATGAAGAAATGATAAATAATATATGAAAAAAATTAAATAAGACTTGGCTGTATAGACTTTGACCCTTTGCCTGTCCGAATAGATGAACAGAACCAATGCGATACTAACGTCACTCAATTGTTTTGCCTTCCTGGAATCTCTCCACTAACACTTGAATTTTATGGTATGTTATTAAAGTTCAAATTGACTTTTAAGTATTATTACGAATCATTTGTATGGGAGTACAGAAAAGTGTTGCTTTTAGACTTATTCAGGCAATTCTAAAAAAATTTCTCTGCGAAGAACCATCTTCATATTTCAAGGAATATTCTAAAAAAAAGAATTAACGAAATCGGTTTAGCTGTTCTCGAGATTTACGCTTAGCAACACATTCAGTGATTCATTTTTATATTATAGATGTGTATTTATTAGTCATTGTGTGTCTAATATTCAAAAAAAAATTGTAATTCAAACATTTCTTTTAATTGGTAGAACCGAATGATAGCTGCGTGGTAGCGGCTAAGAATACTACCAACTCTTACTTTGCTCGTAAATATCGTAAAAGACGACTAAGAGTCTTACAACGTATCTGTCTCTGTTATCTGTAAATTGAATGTGATTCATAAAATACTACCATATTCAACATTTTAACATATTACACATATGTCCGCTTTAATTTGTAAGATATAATTGGCACTCATATTTGGCATGTTAAAACATCTAGTTTGAATTAAGCTCTTCATTAAATAAACTTTAAGCGGGGTATTCGTTGAATATTCTAGGTATTTAAATTTAGCTACATAATAAGGTCCACGTTACGTAAATAGCTGATATGTTATAATTACAAGAGCCTCTTTGTGGATTGCGATGTGTTTACTCTACAAGAACATATACAACATGCACGTTCAGAATCCCATATAAATAACGCTTTTAAGACTTCATTGGGAAGCGAAGGAGTACTGAATTAAAGTTATTGGCAATAGTTTTATGACCGGCCGCCTGTCAGACGTCAACCCTTCTTGGTAACGTAATTGTTGACCAAACGGCATCAGATGGAGTTAGCCCAGGTCGTTATAAGGCTCTTAGTTGTTTTTTACGACACTCACAATCAAAGTAAGGGTTGGTAGTATTCGTGGCCGCTACCACACACCAAGATAAGATCAGGATGGTGATGATATTTTATAGTATCATAAAATAAGGAAAAGAGCAAAAAGGGGTAGGTATATGATCACAGACTCTGAACATCAGGTTTTGATTTTTGAACTTGAGGATTATATTCAATATTTATTGTCATTATTTGAAGTTAGAATAAAGAATTAGGTAATACTATCAAATATTATTCGATAGCTAAAAGACGATAAACACCAAATGCAATAAAAATAAATACAAAGCTAATAATAGATACAATATTCAAGGTAAACGCGGCTTAACGTTCGACCCGCTCATTTCCTCCCAAGTGCGGATCTGCCATTAGCAATACAAACATAACACGAATTTCGGTGACACCTGTGTCTGAACATATTGCGTGAGCTTTTAATATTTAATGGCTGTATCTTGTTACAATAATAAAACGTATTTTGTATCCTTTTGTGTTCATCTATATTACTATTATAAAGCTGAAGAATTTGTTTGAATGTAGCTCACTCAAATAAAGTCTTCATTATCCATGACTAGTAGTCTGTTTATCTAGAAATATTATTAGGCAATACAAAAACCGTGTGGTGATAGGCTAAGAGTATGTGATTTATGTTCCTGCGGGAGTTGTAAAACGGGCTGAGGTTCACCAGGAGAATAAGCGGTAGTACTCTAATGGAAATATCGTTGCTGTCTGGTAGCGGCTAAAGACGATTAAGAGCTTGACATAGGCTTGAGCCAATTCTATCTAATGCTTTTTAATCAATAATAACATTCTCAAGGAGATTGATTTGCGTCAAGCAAAATAATAGAAATCTTGTAGCACCGAACCATCAACATTATCCTGTTCTTATTCTAATTACTTGAAGTCGATACAGTACGCACTTTTCTTCAATTGTACATATTGCAAAAGTTTTGCTAATAGTTTTATCTGATACCAACACTCTTTAGGATTTCCCTTTTCCCATCTGATGCAATTTGGCCAGCAATCATACGATTGCATATAAAGGAGTTGGCTCAGGTCGATGGAAAGTTCTTAGCAATGCAAACAACGAATGGGTTGATAGTATATGTAGGCGCTACTACACGACATAGTATCGTACTCGTAACACCGAATATAATGTAAAAAGCCTTTTAATGGTTACTCAAGAAGCTGGCAGTTTGACTGTAATCATAAATAGGTCAACTCGTCTGGAGTTACTACTCTACTCTCGCAGGAAATCTACGTCTGAATAAAAATTGGCCATTATGCCTCCATTGATGAGTGAGAATGCTGTAGGTACAAATTGCCTACTATCCTTTTAAGTCCTCATTCTATTCTCTCCAATTCTGTACCTTCACCTATTATGGCAGTTATTGACTTGGCGTTGCTTCTAATATTGCTGAAGTCGATGAGTGTCAGCATTCGTTTACCATCTGGTAGTCTCGTCTGCCAAATGTAATAAAAATGGTGTCATTGTTGTTTGCATCATTTTAGATACATGTCCAGCATATATTCCCCACTACCTAGCACGAGCCTCCGCTACAGTGGTAGACTGTACCACTAAATTGACCTACTATTCCACGTTGATCGGACGTATTGTAAAGGGTTTTATTTTGAATTTTCCTTCTCTTGCATAGATATTTCCTACATCATCATTATTATCATTCTCCTACTCTTATCTCAATTACTTGGGGTCGATAGAATATGTACTCTTCTTTCATAGTACATATTGTAAAATTTATTGGCAATCTTTTATGACCGACCGCCTGCCAGACGCCAACCCTCCTTGGGAATGTAATTGTTGACTAAATGGCATCAGATGGAGTTGGCCCAGGTCATTAGACTCTCAGTCGTCTTTTACGACATCCACGAGCAAAGTAAGGGTTGGTAGTATTCGTAGCCGCTACCATACAGCGATGTTACCTACAAATCATATCAATAAGTCGTCGTTTACTATACACACTGGTAAGAGAAAGGATTATTAGTTGAATCCTTACTTCATTACTACACGGATAAAAAGGCGTATATACATTGTTCAGTGAAATTAATTTGTTTGCACATCCAGATGTGCCATATTTCAACATAATGATTTATGTAGTCACGTAACCGTTACTAAAGTAGCAATTGTGGATTCATCCCTACGCAAGCATTACGCAGCAAACATTAGTTTGGACGTAAATTGTAACCCTTCTCGTCAGAGGAATGCGTTTCAGAATATTTGGTTTGTTTGAAAATACCTACAAATGTTTTAATACTTTTTGCTTTTTAATTTCAAAGAGATAGACTAAGGTGAATCAGGTGATCCCGTCTATATTTAGTTTACGTATTGTATAGGACTATGTTGATGGCGTAATGGTATGTAAATGGTAGCGACCTCCCATGTTCCCATTGTTTGTGCGATTCACGTATAATTATTTTGATTTTGAATGTTATTCGTCTTTATTAATTATATATTTGTAAAGTACAGTGTGATAGAAGCTAATCCTTAATGTGGAGTATTGTCTTCATAAAATCCATAGCAGTGTGTATATGTACCGTATATAAGTATAGTCCGTTGTGACAAAACTTCTAAAGTATTATGCGAAATTCTGAATTCAAACCAAAGTGCATAAAAGGATGTGCGTGTGTTTGTGTTTTTCCGTGAGCGTGCTTATGCTCATACCTGAGCGTGTTTATACGCCAGCGTGTTTATGCGTATTTGTTTGCTTGCTATTAAGGTGTTTACGCGTGAATGTGAGCAAAACCAAAATATTGGTCTTTGAAAGAGATAAAGCCAGAACAGATGTAAGAGTAAAAATAGGTAATGATGTACTAGAGCAAGTGGATGAATTTGTATATCTTGGATGTGGTTTTAGCTGAGATGGAAGGTACACCACTGATGTAGAGCGAAGAGTGAATGCGGGAAATAGAGTGAACGGAGCGTTGGGACAACTTCTCGGTAGCCACCACCTCAACCAGAAGGCACGTTTAGCAATACATAATGCAGTGCTTGTCCCAACATTACTATATGGAAGCGAGAGTTGGGTATGCAGAAAAGAGCATGAAAGCAAAATTAATGCGGTCGAAATGCGATCTCTACGGAAAATCTGTGGAGTTAGGCTAACCGACCGCATTCGCAACGACGACGTAAGAGAGCGAGTAGGTATGAAAGAGAGTATTGGTGTAAAGATGCGAAAGGGAATGCTCCGATGGTTCGGACATGTGGAAAGAAAGCTGAACGAACGTCTGGTAAAGAAGATATACAATGCGAAAGTGGAAGGATATAGGTACCGGGGGAGACCGAGACTTATCTACCTAGACCAGATTGGTCACGTACTGAAAGAAAGTGGAGTCAAGAGTCTCCGAAACCGGCGAGCGTGTATGAAGAGAATTATGAATGTTGAAGAAGCGAGTGAAGTATGCAAGGATCTATGCTTGAGAGAACTCTAGTTCTCTGGCACTCTGCTCCTTCTGCCTAACCTGCAAAGGATATGGCGTGATGATATGTATGTATATATGCATGTTTGCTGCTTGCTTGCTTGATCCCAAGTAATTGGGATAAGAGTAGAAGAATGATGATGTGTGTGTGTACGTGTGTCTGTTTATATGTGTCGCTATAGAAAAAAATAATAATATTCAACTCGTTTGACAAATGTTGGAGTAAGCCAATTTCAAGCAGTAGAGGTATATAATAAACTTATATAGATAGATGGAGTAGAGGTATATAAGAAGATTAAACATTAATAAGACGAAACATACATGCATAAACTATTGTTTTTTTTATTTTAACAATATATAGCATTATTTTGTACAGTTTATAAGCTATACAATGTAGTGCTCATCCTATAATACTGCACTAATATATGTCCTACAGTTGAATACGACTTGTCGCAAGCAAATAAGCTACCGATACATTTCATTTTAACTTTGTATAAAATTTATTCTATTTATTATAAGTTTTATTGGTATGATAAGAATAAGAACCTATTATATGAATGAGTGTTACAGTACAGACAATCTCCGAATTTTAATGCATAATTTTTTTTTCATTGGTTAAATGTAAATAGGTAATTAAAAATAATTTGCCGTAGATTCAATCGTCAGAAGCAGGTAGCATAGAATCGTTCTGAGAGTCATTCTCGTGGAGAATCCTAAGTTTAACAGTGGATGTTTACTAGCTGGTGGATGGATTAGATTTAATCATCATAGGGATATTAAAATATATCAATATTATTTCTATAATGTTTATGAATTATATTTTTATTTTGAATTTCTTGTAATATAAATAGTACTTTCTCCGCCTGGAATTATCATTAACTATATTAACCCGCTTAGATTAATGTAAATTAAGCCACTAGAATTAATTTAGATCTTACTTTCCTATGAGAGTCGTAAAAACCTAGGTTAGTACCAGAGATACCATAGCCCGCTGCCAAAAAAAAACGTAGTACCAGCGAAGGAAATTAATAACACCAATTACGTGCGTCGGTTAGTCTGCTAAGCTTAGCAATAATGGCCCTTTTGTTCTTCTTCATGGTGGAATATATATCAACAGTAGACGTCGATAGGGTGTAATTTCTAACAACATAGTGAACACCAGATAATTGTTAGATGTAGATGGCACAGAGCAAATCTAAATATAATTCTCATGGATCTGATGAGTTACAAAATTTTTAGAATTTTAAATTTCAATATAATTTTTCAAAAAAGACGTGCCATATTACGGGTTATATACATGCACCGACGCAAACTTTTAAAACTTATAATTAAAGATAGTTAAACTCAAAACTTAGACTCAAAACAAATATTTGTTCGTACAAAGAATTGGTCGGTTCACATCGAGTCTAAGATACTCTATACATAATGTCGTTTTCTTTTTCTTTTTTTTTTTCATTGCTTATGGTAACAAACGTAGGTGCAAGTAGCTGATGGTAAGTGTTACTGCCGCTCATGGACCTTTGCAATACTAATAGTACAGCTAGGCCGTTTCCTACAAGCTAAAACCGACCCAGAAACTTTGGATCCCGGCTCTCTCGTTTCTTTGATCATTTTGGTTAGGTAATGTAAAAATCCATCAATATGGTGAGAAGTTAGGCGCTCAAAAAAGACGTGGGTACAACTAGTTTCAAATAAAACCGCTTAAAAGCTTAACCTTTTAACATAGTTTCTGTAAATTCCTAACTAACCAAGTAAGCATTAGTACATACCTCGTTTAAAAACGCCTAAGCTTAGGAATTTCGTAGCTCTAAAAGGTCAAAAAGAATTCATTGGCTTACTCACATTCTTTTTGTCTAAATCCCTACTTGAATCTCGTTTAAAATATAGTTCCTCGCATTTTGGACGGGAAGCAAACGCGTATTGAGTTGTGGTGGATATTAAATTTCAAACGGTAGGTACTTAGATTTTTAATATTCCTACTGTATACGCGTTATTCTAAATATACTAATGATCCTTGAATCGATTGAAGCTGTTGACATAGCGAATGTATTGTAATTGATTTCAATTTAAATTTACACTTAAGTTAGAACAAAATTTGTAGAATAAAATTTTGGAACAAACTTTGTAGAATGAAAAAGAAAGGGATATCGACATTCAGTACACACACCTTACGTGCTACACAATGTCATGCAATTTGTACGTTTGAACACATTTAAGCAGAAACTGTTAGTATTGTTTAAAGATAACTTTTTACCATGTTAATATAATGGTATCTATATATTATTTTACCATGATTTTATTAACTCACTTTCTTGTATGTCTGTCCAGGTGGAATTTTGTTTCTAATTGATTTTAAATTAACTTCCTGATGATGATACTTGAAATTTGGGCTTGAAATTTAAACACAAAAGTGGATGACAATCCATAAAAAAGAAGAAAAATAAATAAATATTAAAAAAAAAGTTTTAAAATCCATTCCAAAATTTCATTCAAATTACCCTAAAAAGTAGAAAATAATAATATTTAAAAAAAGAATGTGCTATATTTTTATAAGGGACTGAAAAGTATAAAATAATTTCTCTCCAGATGCGTAACAAAAAACATAGGTCGCATTAGCAATTTATCTGCCGCATGCGTCCGATGTTTTTTCATTCCAATCTTGAAGGAAATTATTTTATAGTTTTTAGTCCCTTATTGAAAGCATGGTACACTACATTGTTTCTTTTTTATTATTTTATTATTTGTATTAGACAGCCTACTTTTAAAAAAAATGGAATGTTATAAAACCTAACATTGCAATACATAAAAGTACCATAATGAACTTAAATGTTAATAAAGTGTACTAAATGTAAAATAATATGACATAAGTTCAATTAATTTTTAAATTCAATCTTTACACACACATATATATATATATATATATATATATATATATATATATATAATATATATATATATATATATATATATATATATATATATATATATATATATATATATATATATATATAATATATATATATATATATATATATATATATATATATATATATATATATATATATATATATATATATATATATATATATATATATATATATATATATATATATGTATATATATGTATCAGTTATAGATTTGAAAGTCATCTAATCCCACCAACCCATGTCCTCCAATCTAATTTAATTAGAAAGGCAATAATGCAAAGATGGCTTTAGACCATTAAAACAATGCATTAGAATAAAAAAATGTCGAAATATCTTTACTTTGTTTACTCAACTACCGAAAATTTTGTTTGTTGTATTGTTTAACTTAAAATATTGTTTGTTTGATAGCAGTAGGATTAAAAAAGTGAATAAATATAGAAAATTCCCTTTTACCTTTTCTTTCAGCAAATAAAGAAAATTTATTTCTTCTTTAGCTTAGCACTCATTGGGTATCAGTAAAAGTTTTTTAGAACTATATGTAGTTAGTCATGGACACTATCTAGCATGAGAAAAGTAAAAGAAAGAAAAATATAAATAAAGCTTTGGCAAATTTAATGTATATAAATCTGCACATGCAAAAAGTAATACATAACTCAATAAATCTATTGCAACTAAATTCATTTAATTGAATTTTTAGGGGCAGTATAGAAATTTTTATGCGCCATTCGAATAAATCAAATTGAATGGGACAACTATTACTATAGCTGCAGATATTTGTTCCGGCTTCCGTTGGAATACAAAACACACAGGTGTTTGTAATGTGATATGTATGTATAACGGGACACGCGATGTAGATTACTTATTCTAGAGCTCAAACTACAAAGGGTTAAAAGTACCTGTATCTACTTTAAATATATATATGTAAACAAAAAATAAATATATGTGGCATATTATGTAATTAATACTTAAAATAAATTTATGACATATTTTTATCCATGCGGTGATGGAGTAAGAATACAATTCGCCACCCTCTATCTTACCCGTGGGTGATCGTAAGAGACGACTAAGGGATATAAAACGCATATAACATCTATACAAGAGAAGGAATTCTCGAAACAAAACTCTATGCCAACACGTCTGACCAGCGCGATATAGTAGGTTAGTTTCCCTCCCATTACGGAGGAGGCCCGATCCCAACAGTGGGACATATATGGGCTGTGATGATGATGAATAATTTCATTACGGGCTAAGATTGCAGTACGATATCACGGTTTGCTTTGCTATAGGTACGCCTATTCTCAGAGGGTAGTATCAGGAGAATTCACAGCAATACTTCTTCTGATTAACTTCACTGCGATCGCAATATTTGTCTTGGTGAGCCCTATATTCAACAGTTAACCTAAATGGGTTGATAGAATAGAAAATTCTTTATTTGCACACCAGTTATAATGAAAGCTTTACTTAGCGAGCTAGTCTACTATGTAATGTACAAAGGGCGGCCTTATCACTTTAAGTGATCTCTTACAGGCAACCTCAGGATGAAGCTGACAGAAAAGAAAGATGGTAGGTAGTTTGCTACTGGTTTAAAAGTTTAAAAGTAGTAGTAAGTAATATATATATATATACATACATACATACATATCATCACGTATGTATATATATATATATATATATATATATATTTATATATACATATATATACGATGGGTTGATGGATGGAAAGCAGTAACACTTTTATTCAAGTGCTAATAGATAGTTTGCTAGATAGAATAATAAGTAATCTCTGGATTGAGCTCCACGTAGCGATCATTATCCGGTTCTTTTAACTTTGCCATGAATATTCCAATATTGTGTACTAGCTATTTCCATAGAGAATATAATATTTGTCTATCAATCAACGTGGGTTTGATTTTCAGTTTCAAGTTTTCTTTTCATAGCATCCGCTTAATTATTCGATTTTTTTTTGCTTGCACAATCGTATTACAATTTGTGACGCAAGTATTATATTAAATATAATATTATAATAATATGTAAAAGCTCTAAAGGAGCTTTTCACAGATAATAGATAAAACAATACTTCCGTGATTCTCCATCTATTCATTCAAGCGAAGGCTAATTATAACGCGGTATCAGAGTACTTGCCGACTGTCCTTCCCTATACATAGAATTCTTGCCTGTCCCTCTCTAATACGAAGCCTATTGTTATTCAAATCGCAAATTAATTATTCATTCCCGTCATTTTCAGATGGTAATTTACTTCGCGTTTTAATGCTACGGAAATTAGATGTTATATAGTTAGTAATTATTTTATTGTAGTTGGTGTTTATTACTTGCTCGTATTTAATAGCAATTTACACTTAAGGATAAAACCTTTATACCTTGTCATATAGGTTATTTAGTAATTATAGCTAAAGGCAATATTTTACTGTAATATTCGTTTTTACAAAGGTTTGTAAAACTGAGATATGTGATGTACGTAGTATGGTCTCAATAATAATAATTCTTAGTTTTTTGGATAAACTTTTCTTTGGTTTGTATTGTTATTGTCCTTCACGTAGATTTTTTCCTTATATAATATATAACTTTGTCCATTTTTGCGTAAATATATTAATACAATCATATATGAGGTATATAATGCTAGTTCTAACATAATTCTTTATAAGATAGAGGATCAAAGCTCAATCAAACGAGTATCGCTGAACCACTAAAGCGTGTAACTCTAAGTAGGTGTATGCCCCAGTGACCTGCCTTAATGCTATAGCATCTTATTCAGTGACACGTACGACCCTAGCCGCCATTAGAATTTCCTTACCAAATTTCCTTAGAGACGGTAACCGAGATGTTGTTTTGAGCTCACTTCCTTTTTTATTGCAACTTGAGAGTTTGGAAATGGATGAAACGATATCTATGTCACTTTGATAAGTTCAAAGCAGGCTTTGTTTTGTTTTATTTATACCTTTCGTTTTAATGCTGTATATAGACTTATATTACACCATCAACTGCACAAAAGCTTTATTGGAGTTTTGGTATGAAAGTGACGCATATATATGCGAGATACGGTTTAAAATCAGTTGTATAGAGAATCATTTTTTTATATTAACAGGCTTGAGTCTAGCTATAATTTAGACCTAGAACAATTATTTATTAATTATAGTTATTTCTCATGTTCTGTCATGTGAAATAGAACTATTTGTGAGGATTTTTTCGCGATTGTATTTGATTTTTATTTACCTGAGATTTTTTGCTGGTGTTCCTTACTGGATTTTCCTCAGTGGATCTCACTCTTTTAATTTTCTATTGGCAACGAACTGGTATCCCAATTGTGGTTCAAAATTTAATAGTTAATAGTGTTGCGGGTATATAAAGAAAAATTGGAATTACGATGACTTGAAATACCTTAGTCATCCCGTGACAATTAACACTGAAAAGTGTCTGAACCATTGTGTAATTAAAATAAAGAAGACACAAAACCCGTAAATATAACTTTATTTGTTACCTATTTGTGAATCATATAAAGAATTATATACACAGCTGAATTGAAACGTCATGGAAGTTATAACCCTTGACAAGAATGGTCGTTATCTATTTCATTAAACTTTAAAATTGTACTCATCATTCTCTTGCTTTTATCTCAACTACTTGGGGTCGACGCAATATGTTCTCTTTTTCCTTACAGCCATATCAGACGTCATCTCTGTAGTCACTCCCTTCCCTCCCATTTTTTTTGGTCTCCCTTTATCCCTAAAGCCTTTAACATTCATACTTAAAACTTTCGTCACAACATTATTTTCGTCCCGTCTCATCACATGTCCATACCAGGTCAAACGTTCACTTCTTAAGTTATCCGTCACTAGCGTCACTTTCAAACATTCTCTTATAAGGCCATACCTTATCCATCTTATCCATTCTCATCACGCAGTACATCCATCGCAACATTCGCATCTCCGCTACATGCAATCATCTCTCATCCGTCGTTCAGACATAAGTAAATCCGCTACTCTATTTGTTAGAACCTGAAATATTTAGGTTATATATTTGTG
This sequence comes from Lymantria monacha, assembly GCA_905163515.2. Lineage (NCBI taxonomy): Eukaryota > Metazoa > Arthropoda > Insecta > Lepidoptera > Erebidae > Lymantria > Lymantria monacha. Next base: position 15,359,737 of record LR991094.1, on the reverse strand, counting down.
AATATTCCCTACATATATGCATGTCATCATCATTCTCCTACTCTTATCCCAATTACTTGGGATCGATACAATATGTACTCTTGTTTCATAGTACATATTGTAAAAGTTATTGGCAATAGTTTTATGACCGGCCGCCTGCCAGACGTCAACCCTCCTTGGGAATGTAATTGTTAACCAAACGGCATCAGATGGAGTTGGCCCATGTCATTATAAGGTTCTTAGAAGTTTTTTACCATGTTGCGGGTTGAAAAAAAAAATTACTACATCCACGAGCAAAGTAAGGGTTGGTAATATTCGTAGCCGCTACCACACAGCTATATATACATGTATGTTATAATAATATACTAAATAATAAAATATACTAAAAATAAAATAAACCGAATAAAAAATATATAAAGTACTCTAGATTTACAACAAAAAAAATCTATTCTAACAATTAGTCCCGAGTAAATTTATTTTCTAGATTTATTAGCTTAAATATTTAAAAAGCTTATTTCATATAATATGATAAAACATTGTTTTGGCGGACTAGAAAAACGGTCAGTTGTGATATATTAACGGGGGTAGAAACATTTTTCATTCGTTTTCCTTGGTACACCTTCAGCTGGAACTTCATGAATATTTCAGCCGGGATCAATTATTAAAATGATTTACTACTCACTGAATCGCTGTGTAAATGTAATGTGAATATGTTATATATTTTTTTGTTATTACACAATGGATTAGATTATTTTTCTTTAGCTTTTTTTTAGTACAATTGAACAGTTAATAATAATTTAAGATTTAAAATAAAATTAGTTTTACGGTTTCTATCGCACAGAAAATATCTACCCAATTTCGGTAATAACGATGAATTTTTGGACCTGATACACCTTAGTCCTTCCGTGACCGCGAATGTTGTAAAGTGTTCGAAACGTCGGGAAATTAAAAATCAAATTCAAACGCGATAGAATCCGTAAATCTAGTTTTATTTCAAATGTGCAATAATCGCGTAAAAAATAGAAATTTAAGATTTATTTTGAGAAATTGCTTTATTTTTCTTTGGGTATATCAAATAAATGGATCGGGGATTAGGCCACCACCTGCTTTTGTCGCCCCGGATAGATCAGGCAAAGTGTGATCATACCATAACCTACTCCTAAAAAACGGGGGCTATTAAATACATTATACTAAACATAATATAAACATTCAATTAATAATAATAATATTAACTGCCGATTTATTTTCATCATATTATTTTTAACCCATATATGAATTGGTGATAAATGACCTTTTCTACAATGAGAAAGAAAAGCTTATCTGCTATATCAAACTGATGAGGTGTTTTTGCGTAAGGTTTAATATAAGTTTTCCTCTTAATAATATCTGTTAAGAGCGTATCTTTTCTTATCATCCATATATGAGCATCCACGCCCGTTTGATATGAGCATCCACGCCCTTTTTCGCCCAGTTACTTGCGAAATTTACGATTTTGTCAGTCCATATGGTGAATGTCTTTCTGTCTTTTATAACGATAGTATTTATCCTTACAACGCATATAATATCTATGCAAGAGAATTGAAACTCGAAACAAAATCCTATACCAACACGTCTGATCAGCGCGGTATAGTAGGTTAATTTCTCTACCATTACGGAGGAGGCCCGAGCCCAACAGTGGGCCATATATGGGCTGTGATGATGATGAAATAATATTAATAGTTTGAAATTGGTGCCAGTGACGGAAAAGTTAAAGATTGAACGCCTGGCGTGGTAGGAACATGAGATGAGAAGGGATAAAAGTAATGTTGTGAGAAAAGTTTTAAATATGAATGTCAACATTTATACTTAAAACTTTAAAAGGTTTGAAAGAGAAGACTGAAGAGAATATCGATAGATTGCATGAAATCTGATATGGATAGATAGGGAATGAACGCAGAGATGACATCTGATAGGACTGTGTGGAAGAAAAGGACATATTACATCGATCCCAAATAATTGGAATTAGATCAGGGTAATGATGATTATATTAGATGATAATAATAATATCTCATATTAAAGCGAATATTTTAAATACGAAATAAAATTTTAATTTGCATTTGCTTTTTATTTTTTACCAATTTTTATTTTCATTTAGTTCATTTTTTAGTTCATCATACATTGTTATGGGAGAACTTAGATGTTTCAAGTTCAATTAGTTGTCGTTATTAGAGTTTAGAAGTTTTATATAAAAATCCTCTAGGTTTTAGTCATTTCACCATATTGTGACTACTAAGGCGTAATGTATTTTACATACATACATACATATCATCACGCCATATCCCTTGCAGGGTAGGCAGAGAGGACAGAGTGCCAGAGAACTCTATCTCTGCATACTTCACTCGCTTCCTCAACATTCATAATTCTCTTCATACACGCTCGCCGGTTTCGGAGACTCTTGACTCTACCTTCCTTCAGTACCTGACCGATCTGGTCTAGGTAGGTTAGTCTCGGTCTCCCTCGGTACCTACATCCTTCCACTTTCGCATTGTATATCTTCTTAACCAGACGTTCGTTCGGCATTCTTTCCACATGTCCGAACCATCGGAGCATTCCCTTTCGCATCTTTACACCAATACTCTCTTTCATACCTACTCGCTCTCTTACGTCGTCGTTACGAATGCGATCGGTCAGCCTAACTCCACAGATTTTCTGAAGAGATCGCATTTCGACCGCATTAATTTTACTTTCATACTCTTTTCTGCATACCCAACTCTCGCTTCCATACAGTAATGTTGGGACAAGCACTGCGTTATGTATTGCTACACGTGCCTTCTGGCTGAGGTGGTGGCTGCCGAGAAGTTGCCCCAACGCTCCGTTCACTCTATTTCCCGCATTCACTCTTCGCTCTCGTAATGTATTTTCTGTTTTTATAACACATATGAGGTATAATTTTCGTATTGTATTTACGTCTTAAGGTGACGGTATGCTATCTACCCGACAATGTTTACACATTGTTATAGGCTTAATACTTCAAACTTTACAGTTAGAATTGTATTAAACGATGACACAACCTTGTTATTTAAATTACTGAAATTTAGCATTTAATATGCTTAAATATTTATAAAATCCGATTACGAAATGAAAAATGATGTCGCAAGCGGGATTCGAACCCGCGCCTTATATATACATATGAGGTACTTAATTGTCTTTCCTTAAATCTGACCCGTAAATAATGTGCTTTACCAAATAACGTTACTCGAAAAACATCTATAAACCTGCAAAGTCTGAAACGGTATTTCGCTTGCAAATTGCTCGACGCAGGTAGAAATATCACGTTACGTCACGCCGCTCGAAGGCATTAGCATATCGATGCGACGGCGAACCAAGGCTCCTGCTGAAAATCTACTTAAAATATGTTGTCCGCTATATAATAATGTGCTATGGGTCATTTTCGCGTAATGTGGGTAATTTTATCACCTTATACTATTTAAATAAAGTATAGGTAACTAGCTTCTGCCCGCGGCTTCACCCGCGTAAATGGTTACTTTCCTAAAGTTTTTTCATCACTTATTTTTATTTTACCCCTTAAGGGTAAATATTTTACGAAATTTTAATGTCATATTTATTTATATCTAATCAATAGCCCAAAAATAAGTTTCAAGCCTCTGGCTTTAAAAATAACGATAATTCGTTACAACTTTTCTTCTCCCTTTACAAAACATTTTTTTAATTAAAAAGTAGCCTATGTTTTTTATCAGGTTCTGGACTATCTGTGTACCAAATTTCATTTAGATCGATTCAGTAGTTTTAGCGTGAAAGAGCGACAGACAGACAGACAGAGTTACTTTAGCATTTATAATATTAGTAAGGATTAGTGAAATCTATCTTATTTGTACCATTCTTATGATCCTTGTTAACGTCTTGATGACACGAAATAGAATATATTGTGAAGAATATGGAAAGACTGTTAGCGTCATACATGTCGGACAGTGTTTTTTGAAGCGGAGTGCGTAATGCCTTTTTAATTGTTGACATCATGATTCTTCGAATAGCGTGCTAGGAGTTGCTGAGTTTTGATATTTGAATAGTAGTAGTAAATTGCTATTGCTCTTTGTCCGGTGAGTGAGAAAGCTGCAAGTCCAACTGAGTAGGTTTGAGGTTTGTATTGGTAGGCAGCGGCCTAGCTATAACCTTGGTATTGCAAAGGTCCATAAGTGGTAGTATCACTTACCATCAGGCGTGCTGCTTGCTCGTTTGCCACCATAAGCAATAAAAAATTATAATAATATAAAATCATAAATTATAATAATATAAAATCTTTTGGACTGTGCTGATGAAGTAAATAGGGCTGCAAAATGGCGGCCCTTTCTTTTTGACTTGTTCTTGACAGGTTTATTCGTCCACTTTGTGCTTCTTCAAGTATTAAACATAATTCAAATTGGGTAATTATGACACCGAGAAATAATTCATGAACGTGTGTGATTGCTTTTTATTTTCCTATATTTTAATGCTATAAATGTATTGCTATATTTCTTCTATACATAATAAAATTCAGAATACGGAAATCCATAGAAGTACAGAGTGTAACTCACAGAGCCCGTAGAATTAGCACGTCGAAGTGGCTATGGGCAGTCGACATCGTCCGTTCCATTTTCGAGTGGCGACCACAAATCGGACGTGCAAGACTACGACGATCCTCCACTAAGTAGATTGAAAATTTTTAGTAAGTCGCAGGAAGCGGATGGATTCAAATGGCATGAGACCGTTCAAAGTAGCATTCTCCTGTGAAGGCCTATGTCCAACAATTGACGGCCGAATAATAAGTATTTACTAACTTATATTATGAGGATTTATACATTAACAAATTCAGTATCTTTAGTTATTTCTTAATAAATAGGGAGTCTCCGATACGAAGCGCCTTTACACTGTTGGCTTTACCCTCTTTTTTTTTTTTTTTTGCGGTGGGCTATGGACGTGGTCGCGCCCCGCCAAATCGGACCGGGGCGACGAAAGAGGTGGCGCGCAACCCCATAGACCCACCCTGCAAGCACCTCTCTTCGCCATGCAAGCGGGCCACCGGTACCCGATCTTTGTCTTCAGTGGCCCGCCCGGCGGTTTACCCTCGCGGGTTCCTCTCATGTTGACGCCCCGACAGCTTTCGCCGTCGGGGCGTCGCCCTCACGCGGTGGCCTCACGTCGGGTGACCGGACAATTCCCCGCGTCCGATCACCCGAAGCCTCGGTTAGGGCGGCATCAGGCGCAGATATTCGCGCATGCGCCGCCCCAGCTGCTGACAACGGCCCGGGTCACGGGAATCTTCCCCGACTCGTTCCGCCGCCTCCTTCTGCGAGATGACAGCCTCGCAGAAGGCGGCGACTCAAAGAGTTTTGGTTAAGTATTATGACGTGGAGTCAAATATTTTTAGGAATGCATACCTTGACTTTTTAGTTGTCTTTAAGGATCGATAATATGTCTAGTCGCTTATATATCTTAGTTTTACAGTTATAATTTTGACTATTTATAAATTTAATTGTATGAATCATTTCTGCAAAAATATCATATACAATAAAAAAGTACGAGTTACTAACTGCCTTTGAACACTTGTCTATTATTTGATCAGTTTTAATAGAGTTAAAAAAAAATCACCTTCTTCCTAATAAACATAAGAATATTCGAAATACTTTATTCTATTCTTTAGACTCATAATCATCATATCATAATCATTTGTTTAAATGCAGTTGAAGTCATGTGATCGATATTTATTGCAGACCCGCGTCTAAAATTTGCAGTAATATTTTGTATAACATTTCGTTTTTAATTAAAATCTGAAATATCTTCTACCTGAACCTTAGCTATAGTTATTTACAGGTACATTTTATCGTAACCATCAGAATTCCAACGGCCAATATTATATTAGCCCTTTTATAGGCTCTGACCCTTTAACTTTTACGATTATCTTTGCTGCGAGAGAATTCCAAACGTGTCTCAATATAATATCGCTATTAAGACTATCATTAAGTATCTTATAAAGGTTGTCAGGTAAATGAACCAGATAGTTTGTTAAGATAAAGAATTTAGTTCTGAATTGAGGCGCGTATTTACAAAAGCTCGACATTTACCTAGCGGTGTATTCAAGCCTGCCGATTGTGTTCGCTCTCTCAGCCGTGCTATACGATAAACGATGAAAAGACCTACCGCCGGACACTCCATTCATGTATATCATTGAGTGCTTATACGGAACGGTAACTATGTAGAAAACCGAGGTACATCACGTTCAGATTTTCCTTATGCGATGTTGGGTAGAAAATATTTTTTAGGTTTACGTAATGTCAACAATGATGATGACTTAAATGAGAGTAGATGTCAGGCAGGCGGCCTTTCATAAATCTATTGCCATTACACATAAATTAAATATTTAATAACAACTTATCATAAACAATATAAAATTTTACATATAGAATCAGTTTCTCTTTGTACTGGCAATAATTTGTTATTATTAAAAAAGACATGTGGGTCAATAACTTAATAATTGATACTGTAGCGGGTAGATTTAAATCTCTGTAATAACAATGACGTATTGGACGTGAGACTCCTTAGTCCTCCCGTAACCACGAGTGCTCTAAAGTTTTCGTAACGTCGGACAATTATTATCCGCGATAAAATCCGTAAAATAGTTTCATGTTTTTTCTTTTCGTATGGTGACGGAGTAGGATACATTTCACCACGACCTCACTCCATCACCTATCTTACCTGTGGGTGATCGTAAAAGACGGCTAAGGGATATAAAACGCGTATAACATTTATGCGACAGAAGAAAAACTTGAAATAAAACCCCATACCAACACGTCTGACCAGCGTGGTATAGTAGGTCAATTTCCCTTCCATTATGGAGGAGGGTCGAGCCTAACAGTGGGACATATGAGCTGAGATGCTGTTGATTGGTTTCATTTCAAATGCATAAAACTATTGCCAATATTTTTTGCAATATGTACTCGTACATATTGCAAAAAAATATTGTCGACCTCAAGTTATTGGGATAGGAGCAGGAGAATGATGATTTCAAAAATTTGTCCCAAACTAATCCTATCGATTAATACATGGCAAGTAATTTAGTAATACAGCTATCTCTTTCATCATTTCAGCTCATATATGTCCCACTGTTGGGCTCGAGCCTCCTCCATAACTGGAGCAAAATTGACCTACTACACCACGCTGATCAGACGTGTTGGTATAGGGTTTAGTTTTGAGTTTTCCATCTCTTGCATAGATGTTATATGCGTATTATATCCCTTTCATATTATTCGTCTCTTACGATCACCCACGGGTTAGATAGGGGGTGGTGAATTGTATTCATACTCCGTCACCACACGGAAAACGATGACAGCTATCTCCTTCAATATAAATTTTTCTATTCATCATTTTCTTTGAATATTTGAATCAATACTGTGTAAATTCGTGTTATTTTATTAAAGAACATTTGTAATGATAACTTTTCAAATGTAATTGATGTATAGGAATTACATCTAGACTCAGCATTTATGTGTGGCATAAAACTATCCTATGTGAAAATGAAACATACGATACTGTGCTTAAACCTCAGCCAGTCATCATTCTCTTATCGCAATCTTATCCCAATTACTTGGGGTCGATACAATATGTACTTTTCTTTCATAGTACATATTGTAAAAGTTATTGGCAATAGTTTTATGACCGGCCACCTGCCTGACGTCAACCCTCCTTGGGAATGTAATTGTTGACCAAACGGCACCAGATGCAGTTGGCCAAGATCGTTATATGGCTCTTAGTCGTCTTTTACAACATCCACGAGCAAAGTAAGGGTTGGTAGTATTCGTAGCCGCTACCACACAGAGCTTAAGCCTCAGCCAGTGCCAAAGTATTATCCTGCGTAGGAATGGAACTCATAGCACTGGCACGGGAAGTCGTCATCTTAACCACTACGCCATCTATGCAGTCATAAGTATATGAAGTTTTACTTAAACTTCTGTTCCTGTAGACTAATGCTACTGAAAGATTTGTTTATACTCTATAAAGTTGCTACTGCGCTCCATCCCCAAGTCTAGAATATATAACATACAAAACAAATAAATAACATACAAATTTATAAAATATTTATTTCTAAAATGAGTAAAAAGTAGACGTATGTATCATATGACGCAGTGTGGTACCCCCTTCCATTAGATGGATCAACGATAGTGAAAGTCGTTGGGAATCGATGCGGGCGACAAAGAACTGCGCTTTACAGAAATCTATGTGGGAGATCTTCGTCCAACAGTGGACAGAATAACGCTAAATTATGATTTTGAATATAAATATGTTCGATATTTGTAATAAGTAAGTATTGTACCTTAAAAGATAAATAAATAAATTAAAATTACATATTCTCGTAAACGTATTAAATAATAAAGAATTGTTTTTTTTGACAAAATATCCTAATGTGAATATTACACTTAATTACAATATTGCAAAGATGAATTATCTTGGTAATATTTCGTGATAAAAGATATTGCTATCAACAATTTATCTGCCAAACATTGGGTGCTTATAGCTAATATTGGACGACTCGTGGATAGCCATACAAAAGTCACGTTAGACAGAAACAAAATATTTTTACATTAATATGAAAATATTTTTACGAAAATAAATAGTATTTACCTAATGCCTTTGAGGTAGCAAGTAACTATATATCACCAAGGAAAAAGATAAGAATTATAGCTTATAGTTACTTTGATGTTATAGAAGATACCGAGATTTCGAACAATACTTCACTTCAATTGAATATGATGGAATATATTTTTGCTTTGAATAAAATCACACTACCAAGCTGATTTATGTTTTTCTGAAAATTGCATTGGTATTTTTGATATCTAAATATCTGTGTATAATATTTACTTAGTGATGTTAGAATAACTCTTTCCAGTTGGTCTATTAGTATATAAATTTTATGCGAGTAATACAAAATAGGTAATTTGTATATCTCACGTATTATAATTTATATTTTTTTTTAAATATATGATAGGGAGGGAGACAGAGAGATGTCATTTCTCCGAAACTATTCACCACTGCACTGGAAGATGTCTTCAAGTTCTTAGACTGGATTGGACTCGGCATCAACATCGACGGCGAATACATCACTCACATTCGATTTGCGAACGATATCGTCGTTATGGCAGAATCGATGGAGGACCTTGACACCATGCTCAACGATCTCAGCAGGGTATGCCAACTAGTGGGTTTACGAATGAACATGGACAAGACGAAAATCATCTCAAATGCCCATGTCTTTCCTGTACCGGTTCTAGTTGGCAATATGATTCTCGAAATTGTCGATCATCATGTTAACCGTGGACAAACAGTCCAGATAGAAATATCCAATTTCAAAAAGAGGTCAGCCGATGAATCCAACTCGGCTGGGCAGCGTTTGGGCAACTTAAGAGGATCTTCTCATCCAACATACCTCAGTGTCTGAAAATATAGGAGGAAACACAGACACAAAATCAGTAATGATTTACGGCACGGAAACGTTGTCCCTAAATGTAGGCCTCATAACTAAGCTCAAAGTCGCTCAGCGTGCTATGGAGCGGCCTATGTTTAGGATTTCTCTGCGAGATAGAATCCGAAATACGAAAATCCGTAGAAGAACGGGTGTAACCAACATAGCACGAAGAATTAGCACGCTGAAGTGGCAATGGGCAGGCCACATCGCTCGAAGAACCGACAACCGCTGAGGAAGAAAGGTTCTAGAGTGGCGACCACGTACCGGACGACGCAGTGTAGGACGCCCTCCCACTAGATGGACAGACGACCTGGTACAGGTTGCTGGGCGTCGAAGGATACAAGCGGCATAGGACCGCACTCTATGGCGTAACATGAGGGAGGCCTACGTCCAACAGTAGACAACGATAGGCTGAAATGATGATGACGAGGAAAAATATATGATTATACAATTCCACTCTCAAGACGTCTTGGATTATAAGGTAGATATAAGAGTACGTGACCTCTCTCAAAGTGATGATTCATAATAAATTCTTTCAATATTTTTTCATAACCAACAACATTTTTTTAATGCTTATGGTAGCAATCGAGAAAGCAGCACACCTGATAGCAAGTGTCACTGCTGGCCAGGGACCTTTGCTATACCAAGGGTATAACTAGGCCGCTGCCTACCATTACAGTCCCCAAATCCACCCAGTTCGGCTGCCAGCTCTCTCGCTCACCGAACGAAGCGCATTGCCATTACTCATACGTCGATCTTTTGCGAGAGTGTGGTACTACCCTGGACGGACCGGCTCGCGACTGTAGACAGAAAACTGTCAACTACGTGGTCCTACCACTATTAAATGGTTTAATAGTGGTAGGACAGGTTAAATGTTTTAATGTGGATTTCTTATACTCAGCTATAAGAAAATTTTTTTTTATTTTTAACATATCTAAGGACAGATTGTTTTAATAATATGTCAAGTTTATTTAGTGTCAAAATTAATCTGTTTGAATTAAGTAATTATTTTATATACACAGTAATATTTAATAGCAGAGTTGTGGCTTATAACCGCAGAAATTATTAATAGCAATAGGTATTAGAGTTAATTTAATATTAACTCTAATTCTATATTTAAAATACATCTTTATATATATAACTCTTACATACGTGTGTATGTCACTGAATTCCTCCTAAACGGCTGAACGGTTTTTTTTTTGTGTGTGTTCATGTGGATTCAAGAATGGTTTAGATTTGCAATTGGACCTGGTATGTAGCAATGCGATTGAGTTGTGGAATTTTTACTTTTCATACATTGACTGTTAGGCGGAACGAAGTCTGCCGGGTTTTTGCTTATGTTCTGAAATTGATGGCCGATAAGAATACACCTAAAATTACGTTTATTTAATAAAGTGGCTAGTCATCATTATTCTTTAAATTCAGATGTATCAACAACCTAACCTTATGCAAACATTAAGAAATACAATAAAAATAAAAATCTTACACAATACTTTATGTTTGGTACATTGACTGCATTTTCAACAAAGCAACTCTTTCATATCTTGACAACTATCACCCTTATACCCTAAACACTTTTATTTGTATTTTTAGAAGAGTTTATTCAATTGTTCGGGTTTTCTCACGCGTGGAGAACGATAAACCGTTGAAAAGATGAAATATAGAGGGTGCCGTCCAGTGGTCAATGTTTTTGTAAAGGACTATCTACATATTTATGGATGTTTATATTTTTGGTGTCGAATATCTCTTGGCGCATCTTGGGTAATGCTGTCTCGTATGCGTGACAGCATATTTCATAACACCAATATGCCGTCATGCCTACGTTATATTTAAAGTATGAATTTATCTTGCGATTATATTCTTCATGAATTATTATGAATAACAAAATAAATATATATTGTGGACTTTTGGCGGGCATCTAAAAACGTCATGTGGTGCTGCAATACAAAAGTACTATATTCGATACCTCCTTATCAGATAGTATGGCTCATGAAGGCATTAATTTTCATTTTATTCCGGCATATGCCCCACATTTCGGCGGTCTTTGGGAAGCGGGTGTAAAGTCAACCAAATTGCATTTAAATAGAGTGCTGGGCATTTGTAATTTAACCTATGAGGAATTAAATTCAGTAATAATCCAAATAGAAGCAATACTTAATTCACGGCCACTCACTCCCTTATCATCGAGCCCGGAAAATTTAATGCCTCTTACACCAGGCCACTTTTTAATTGGAAGACCTCTCACATCTCTGCCTGTCAAGGATCTCCGTGACCATTCATCTCATCACGTTACTCGACATCAGCGAGTCGAGCAGCTGCGACAGCATTTTTGGGCGAGATGGAACAAAGAATACATCTCTGAGCTTCAGCTTCGTGTAAAATGGAGAACTTCTAAGGACTCGTTAAAGCTGAACTCCCTTGTCGTCATCAAGGATGACAGTTTGCCAGCGTTGAACTGGAAACTGGGTCGTGTCATCGCTCTTCATGAAGGCCTTGATGGAGTTGCCAGAGTTGCGGACATAAGAACTGCCACCGGCGTTATAAGAAGGGCATTTTCTAAAATTTGTCCATTGTTGGATGATTCCTCTTGAATGCAGACATTCAATGGCTGGGAGTATGTTCAAGCTTCTTAACAATACTACTTTAATTTTATATTTATTATTTTATTTTGTTGAAGCTCCTTTTATACTCTTGCCAAACATAGTATACTGTAATGCTATAACTTTTATATCAGGCGTTTATTATAATATAGGGCCTATGACCCCTATAATTGTGAATGTCACTCACTCTCTTTTTCTACCTCACGGAATAAAGTTGATAAAAGTTGAGCTGTGCAATTCTTTTCCTTCACCACGACCTAATCGGGCTAATATAAAGCCCCATCGTTAACATTGTTGCTTGTTGTTTTAACGTGTTATATTAGATAATTTTGATGGTATTTTATGTAATGTGATGCGACGGAACTGCTAGGATGTAGTTAATATGATATAAAAGTGCTTTACAACTTTTTTGTTTTCCATCAAAATTCCTAAAATTTAGCATTAACAGTTGGCCATAGTACTGTTGGTCGTGACGATTTGACTTACTGACGGACAATGACTAAGAAGATATTAAAGACGTGAAGAAAGTTGTAACTCGACACTGGTAAAAATGATTCGTAAAGTAGTTGATGGCCAAAATGAAAAAAAAAAGAAGAAGAAGGAATAAGTAGGTATATATTTATTTTTATTTTACTACTTTTATTATTTAAGTAACGATTAAATTCAATATTATACACCTGTCAGGTATCTTAAGTTTAGAGTGATTATTATATATCTCAATATAAAACAGTTGAAATTTTCGTCTGATTTGCGTTGGTCTCATCATTAGACTTTCTATTAGATATGGAATTATAGACCCTAAAGTCTATAGAAGTAGATGACATTAAAACTACGTTACACATCTAGGTATTACTTTAACGTTAGATGTATAATTTCCATGTGGTGACGGAATAAGAATACAATTCATCACATCTTACCCGTGGGTGATCGTAAGAGACGGCTAAGGGATATAAAATGCATATAACATCTATGCAAGAGAAGGAAAATTCGAAACAAAACCCTATACCAACACGTCTGACTAGCGCGGTATAGTAGGTTAATTTCCCTCTAATTACGGAGGAGGCTCGAGCCCAACAGTGAGTATATGAGCTGAGATGATGATGAAATGTATAAGCAATAAAAAGTTCACAATATAAATATATTATTATTTTTTTGATTTGATATTCCATTATAAAATATCACCCGACTATATAGATGGCGCAGTGGTTAAGATACCACCACCTATCGTGCTAGTATTACGGGGTCCGATTCCTACGTAGGACAATACTGTGTACGATTCATTATCTAGTTTTCTACTTCTGGGTGTAATTTTGTGCCTAAATTGATTTTTTATAAAGTCCCCCGCAATACAAGGATTATTTCCTTAGAACTAGGATTATTTCCTTAGAACTAGGATTATTTCCTTAGAGCCTCTAAAATCTTATCGCTATTACATCGTCTTAAATCTCAAAAAATAATATGTTGCCTACTTACAACTCCATTACTTATTTATATACCCAATAGAATGGTACATACATACATATCATCAAGCCATATCCCTTGTAGGCAAGGGATATGGCCCACCCTGGTAGGCAGAGAGAACAGAGTGCCAGAGAACTCTATCCTTGCATACTTCACTCGCTTCCGCAACATTCATAATTCTCTTCATACACGCTCGCCGGTTTCGGAGACTCTTGACTCCATCTTCCCTCAGTACGTGACCAATCTGGTCTAGGTAGGTTAGTCTCGGTCTCCCCCGGTACCTACATCCTTCCACTTTCGTATTGTATATCTTCAATCAATGGAATGATCATTTGTTATATTATTATTCAAGGATGAGAATTTGAAGTAAAAATATTACTTACATTAAAATATTACATTACATTAACTACTTCAATGTAAAATTTAATTTAAAGTTTTAAAAAGTTTTTGGTTCACGGACTTCTAAGCTAAATGACACAAAATAATTATAAATCGTAGAAAATTAGCTCTGAAACTAGTTAATACTATTAAAATATCGTCGTTTATCATAAGATGGTTTCAATATTATAGGAATAATTTTCTGGACGCCCCCCGACTAGGTGGACAGACGACCTGGTGAAGGTTGCTGGGCGTCGTTGAATGCAAGCGGCACAGGACCGTACTCTGTGGCGTAAGGGAGGCCTACGTTCAGTAGTGGACGGCGATAACTGAAATGATGATGATGATGAGGAATAATTTTATACCTCTCAGGTTATGTACATTCCATTGTGGGGCATGGGCCCGCCTTAAAATAGAAGAAAAATTGATTGCTATTGATTAGCATAGCATTTTAGTTCTTGTTTTCTTCTTTTACACTATTATGATTTTAGCAGTTGCCTTTAGTGGAATTGTAATTATCGCTAAGGGACCTCTACAATGTTAGTGACAAAGTCATGTGTTTGCCTATCATAAAACCTTCCAGGTCTCTTGCTCATTGAACATGCTTGCATTAATAAATTGCATCAAGTCAAATGTCGATTCTCTGTGAAAATTTTGCACTGTACGCTATTTTGGCAAGCCTCTGGATAAACTCCGTTCGTTCCATTTGGTGATAAAAGGGTGACGTGTGATTCGTTAACCTACCATGTTACTTCTCCATCGCAATTAAGCCGATCACCAGTACCGATTCCTTGTTATCCGTGGCCTGCTCAGTAGATGTGTGTACTACCTTGGATGAAGCGGACATCATCTATGACTGCAGGTAGAAATCTGTCAGAATTATGTTCTTACCACTATAAATTTACTTACGTCCCTTTGTAGTCTCTAACGATATCCACAGTAAAGAAAATAGTATTGAAATATTATTAAATACTCTGTCACAAAAGCAGCGAGCTAAGAAAATTTAAAGTTTAATATTGCTAGCATTTTAGTCAGTGTGATGAAATGTCAATAGCAAATACTCTGAACACACACATAAGTTGCATCAGGTAACTAAAATAAATTAATTCATTCTCAATCTTATACACGCATATCTTCATAATCTTTAGTGGAAAGCATCAGTCGTCATAAGAATACTACTCAGAATGGTTCTATGCCACTTGCATCAAAAGGCTTTCTGCGATTTTTGTGATTTAGACGATAGATTGATAGATATATAAAAAAAATCTAAACCTATTTGTGCCTAGAAACATATTTTCCCGTCAAAAGAAGCCAGAACTGTCTCCATTGCGACAGACATTAACATCCGTTAGGGTATTATGGTGTAAAAAAGTAAGTCACACATTTGGGTTTTGATTTGGATCGTCGCATTAAAACACCTTATCAATAACGTTTTTGGTAGTAATACGTCTATATATACACACGAGGGTCGGTTCAATAACGAAAATATTTGTCCATTGATCGTCATTCCGGGCGTGACATCACAACGGCCGACCTATTGCCCTAATGACGTTTGATTGTCCCGCTCACATTTCACTCCGTCACGTCCGCTCACAATATGATCTACGCCGTTTTGTGGTCTGTATCTTGTTAATGAGATTTTGTTAATGTATATGTAATTTGTTATGTAATACGTAAAATCTGTGTAAATTATAAAGCAATATGTAAAAGAATACAATATGTCACTCTTTATTTTCTTTGTGGGAGTTGTAGGTACCGGTTAAGGGCAAAATAGAAGATTGCGCTGCAGCATTCTCTGTTGAGAAAGTTATAACAGCAACTGGGAACACCAGCTAGCATGCCAAGCGTAGCGATTGCAGTATTTCTCTCGTATGATGATGAAACGCTGATGAATGCAATCACACCGATTATTGCATTCATCAGTTAAGAGATTTTTAACACTAAGACATATGAAGCAATTTGATAAAAATTCTGTTTTATCTCATGCCCTCATATATAATTATGTATACAAGGTTATTTTGAGGTGCTTCTATAGAAACTTATTGCTAAGGAAGTAGTTATACAGAATAAAAACTTTTATGAAAATATATTTAGAGATATATTAAATTACAAAAATGACATAGCGTGAAAATTAACATAGCGCGCCAAGTATCACGGAGGACTTTTGACGGGAATTTGAAAACGTCATGTGGTGCTCTTGTATTATATTCGATATCTTAGTATTTTAACATGTTATATTAGATAATTTTGATGGCATTTTATGTAATGTGACGTAACGAAACTGCTGAGATGTAGTGAATATCATATAAAAGTGATTTACAACGTTTTCGTTTTTCATCAAAATTCCCACAAGATACCATTAACAGTGTGGCCATTGCACTGTTAATGGCGACAATTTGACTTAGACAATGACTAACCTGAAAGACTAAAAACGTGAAAATATTTATAACTCGACACTGGCACCAATAGCTCGTATAAGTAGCTGTTTGCCAATATATAAGAAGAAGAAGAAGTATCACGGACTTTTAGTGACATTGAGCACAAGACTTTTTACTAATAGAAAGGTAATTTGTTTACGGAGTCACATTGATCTGATGGACTGACTGGCTTATAATTTTAATCTAAGATTTTTGCTGTTGATTGTACTTGCGAAGACAGTCTACATATTTATGTTATCCTAGATTTCTTTCCCTTCACTTACGTCATCTGAAGTAAGAACAGAGCTGGAGATGTATGATATTCTTATATTAACACATTGGGAAGTATATGTATGTTCGTTTAATCATCATGAAATTAAATTCAATTATCATTTAATACTGTTAATTTAACGTGTGGCATATGTAAATATATCTATCATATATTTGGTAGATTAATAATTACTGGCCATCTTGCACTTAATACAACTATTATTTCTAAATTAAAATTAAATTTCACTGAATTACTAGTCGTGCAGATTCCAATAATATAAAAAAAAAAAATCCATGAATGTCTAACTGAAAATCCATTATAACAAAATACTCCAACGATACTTGAATCAAAACGATCGGTAATAACTCAAGTATAAGAAGAACAAAAAGAAATAAAGTAATCTGAAAGTACTAAGTGCTTTTGTTTCGAGGTTGATATGATGAAATTGCCGAGCACTTCTGAGTAACATTGTGTTTGCGTGTTTCAAATTATTAATGAGAAGACATTATTAATTTGCTACAGTCATTGTGATTACATTATGTTAGCATGGCTAATAATACCACTACCTCCTTTTTCTTGTGAATTAATTAAAACTATTTATTAGCCTAATTAATGAGTGCTGTACAACTAAAACGCGTAACTAGACAATCTAAGTGTTGGAATTATTCACAGCCCATGTTTCTATTGAATTTTGAGTAATTATTAATGTTCAAATTCATTCCATGGTTCTTTCTTTGGCCTTTTTTATGTCTTATGGTCTGGAGATACCCCGTCTATTCCATCCGGGGCGATAGAAGGGCGGCGTGTGGCTCCATAATCCAATGTGTTCCCTTGTTTTCGTCATTGATCCGACCGACTGGTACCGATTCCTTAACATCCGTGGCCAGTCTGGGAGGCTACCCTTACTTGTATTATTTCCAATGACGCCCCGACAAGAAACAACAGTGTTGCTGGGGCGTTGACCTCGTGTGGTCGGTTTTTCTGCGGGTGGCAGACTAATCTCTAGTCCATCTAGTCTCAGCTAGAGCGGCATAAGATGCATATACTTGCGCCCGTGTCACCTTACGCGCCAGAGTGTGTCAGCATGCAGAATTCACTTCTTGATCTAATGACGTTTTCTCTTAGATATAGGCCTCCTCAAGTGAAATACTGGTGTAATATATGTCTGACATGCGTGTTGGCCATCGCAGGAAATGTTCTCAGGAGAGTGCTCCTGGGATACTTCTAACATTTACACCTGGTGAATCCTTCATCCTCCATGAGGATGGTGTCCGATGGTTTACTGTGTGAGACACAAGGAGGTTTCAGGAGTGGAAGGGGATGCATGGATCAAGTGTTCTCTCTGCGCAACATTGTGGAGAAGCATCTGGCTCTTGGTCAGAGGGTTTTCTGCAGTTTTGTGGACCTGGAGAGAGCATTTGACACGGTTGTACGAAAGGAACTTTGGGACATTTTACCGGAGTATGGTATTAACGGTAAACTGCTACAGGCTGTGCAGTCCAGTTACATGGGCTGTAGAGCCTGTGTGCGGCTGGATGATGGAATGTCGCCTTGGTTTGACGTCAATATCGGCGTTAAGCAGGGGTGCGTTCTGTCAGCCAGGCTGTTTATCATATATCTGGATAATGTCTCCAAAGATTGAACGATATGCATGTGGGAGTCCAGATGGGCGACTCAGTGGTCACTGCTCTGCTTTATGCAGATGATGCAGTCCTGCTGGCACAGTCAGCGACTGACCTGCAGACCCTAGTCGACACAATGACAGAAGATTGTAAGAAAAGGGGTCTACGCGTGAATGTGAGCAAAACCAAAATAATGGTCTTTGAAAGAGATAAAACCAGAACAGATGTAAGAGTAACAAT
This sequence comes from Lymantria monacha, assembly GCA_905163515.2. NCBI lineage: Eukaryota > Metazoa > Arthropoda > Insecta > Lepidoptera > Erebidae > Lymantria > Lymantria monacha. The sequence continues at coordinate 15,341,276 of LR991094.1, read as the reverse complement.
AGGTAATGATGTACTAGAGCAAGTGGATGAATTTGTATATCTTGGATGTGGATTTAGCCGAGATAGAAGGTACACCACTGATATAGAGCGAAGAGTGAATGCGGGAAATAGAGTGAACAGAGCGTTGGGGCAACTTCTCGGCAGCCACCACCTCAGCCAGAAGGCACGTGTAGCAATACATAACGCAGTGCTTGTCCCAACATTACTGTATGGAAGCGAGAGTTGGGTATGCAGAAAAGAGTATGATAGTAAAATTAATGCGGTCGAAATGCGATCTCTGCGGAAAATCTGTGGAGTTAGGCTGACCGACCGCATTCGTAACGACGACGTAAGAGAGCGAGTAGGTATGAAAGAGAGTATTGGTGTAAAGATGCGAAAGGGAATGCTCCGATGGTTCGGACATGTGGAAAGAATGCCGAACGAACGCCTGGTTAAGAAGATATACAATGCGAAAGTGGAAGGATGTAGGTACCGAGGGAGACCGAGACTAACCTACCTAGACCAGATCGGTCATGTACTGAAGGAAGGTGGAGTCAAGAGTCTCCGAAACCGGCGAGCGTGTATGAAGAGTATTATGAATGTTGAGGAAGCGAGTGAAGTATGCAGAGATAGAGTTCTCTGGCACTCTGTTCTCTCTGCCTACCCTGCAAGGGATATGGCGTGATGATACGTATGTATGTATGAATCCTTCAACCGTTTTTGACTACTGCCACGAGAAAACAAGGGCTGGTGATACATTGTATTATTAATCCATCACCGCCGAGAAAATAACGAACATAATATATTCAAATAACGAATACTAATTAGTAACTACTAATCGCATTTTGAAGAACGGGTGTAACCGATATAGCCCGAAGAATTAGCACGTTGAAGTGGCAATGGGCAGGCCACATCGCTCGACGAACCGACAACCGTTGGGGAAGAAAGGTTCTCGAGTGACGACCACGAATCGAACGACGCAGCGTAGGACGACCCCTCACTCGGTGGACTAATGACCTGACCTCATCAAGGTCGCAGGAAACCGTTAGATGCAGGTGGCACAGAACCGTTGCAGATGGCATTCTCGTGGGGAGGCCTATGTCCAACAGTCGACGTTTATGGGCTGATGGATGGATGTATGGATGGAATCGCATTTTGATAAAATTTCTCTATTCTAGGTAGTCGCCAAATAGTAATGCATTAAGAAAAATAAACATTTTCTTTTTTGCTGCTATTGTCAAATTTAAGACATTTTTATTTTGGTAATAGATTATTTTTACGTGAAGTAAGAAAAGTGAAAGCTATATTCTAAAAACATTTTATAGATATGTTTTATTATATTTTCTTCTATGGATCCCACAAGCAAGATAGGGGGTTGATTGTATTTATATATTGAATTGTATCAAATGTATTCTTACTCCGTTACCATACAGAAAATATATTACCATACTCATCTTTTTAATAAATAAAAATTAATCTTTAATAATTTTTGATGTCTATGCGAGTATTACTCATTTGAAATAAAACAATTTTATGGATTCTAGTGCCTTTGTATATGATTTTTATTTTGCCTACGTTTCATTTTACAACATTTCAGTCTTCCGATGACCATGAACGCTTTAAAGTATTCGAAACGATGGCAAATTAAAAATCAAATACAAATGCCGTAGAATCCGTAAAAATAGTTTTATTTTAAGTGGAACTTTATGTAATTATTCTTCATGTATCCCTAAACTACTCATCTATGATAAAATATACAGTTATTCTAATTCTTAAACCTCTTTAAACACGATATACGCATGCTCCTGAAGATTTACATGAAAAAAAAAAAGCTTTATAGAAGGATATATTTTTGACACATCTTGTGTCAAAAAAAATTTATTCCAACCATTGCGTATTCAGTGACCATGCAAGTCTAGTCCAGGTACCTAGTTAAATTTCTATTTCATTGGATTCCGTTGCCATAATCGTTACAATATTCGGTTTCAAAATTTGACCACATACTTTTTAATACACGATGAAACTTCGATAAAAAATTTCTTGAATCTGAAATGTAATAGCTATTCGCAATATTACTTTGTAAAATAACTAAATAGTGATACAAATAGTTAACTATACTGTCATATTTTTAAAACACTATTCATGTAGTTAAAAAATATCTTGCCTAAAGCGATAAATAAAATGTATTTGAAACGTTAGTCTCTCATAAAACAAAGTCTAATTTAAAATCCGTAAATTGCGAGGTAAAATATTACTTCGTACATTATTTAAATGCATTGATATAGTTACGATCCTAGATCGAAGTACTCGATGGATTTAGTCAGGCCGTTGTTAATTTATTGCTGGTCGTAAGAGGGCGTTGAATTACAGCTTCCTATACAACGAGTATCAAAGGTATTGTATGTTAAAATTTTCTTCATGAATAAATTTTCCTCCTTTGTATTGGAATAAGTACATTTTATACAACACTATTTAAACTTCTTGAGTGCATGACATTTTGTATGGCGATAAAGTGAAAATCTGAATATATATAAATTACGTGTCACGTTGTTTGTCCGCGATGGACTCCTAACGTAATTAACCGATTTTGATCAAATTTGCACAGCGTGTGTAGTTTGATCCAACTTAAAAGATAAGATAGCTTCCATCTCATAAATTGAGATGGAAGCTATAGCTATATATAAGATAGAACAATAAAGTCGCAATATTATTTTATTGCAAATTATTTGTATATTATTTGATAGTCACAATTATCTGTTATCTCCAAACGATTCTAACAGATGGCGGTTGACTGTTGACTGGATTGAGTAAGTATTTAATAGATGGCGCTATGTTAAACGTACAAACGTTTCATATAAGCTACAATTTATTAGCATATCCACCACGTGTTACTGAGGCTACCTTAGCCACAGCAACGTGTAGCCGGGTCTGCTAGTATATAATATTTGAAATAAAACTACTTTTACGGATTCTATCGCGTTTGTATTTGATTTATAATTTCCCGACGTTTCGAACACTTTACAGTGATCATGGTCACGGGAGGACTGAGGTGTCTTACGTCCAATATGTCATTGTTATTACAGAAATTTATTTATATCTACCCTATAAGATATTAAATTTTGACCCACATTTTTATACAAAATTAATACAATTCATTGCCAGTACAAAAAGAGAATGATTCTATATATAAAATTTATGTTGTTTATGCTTTGTTATTATTAAGGTATTTAATTTATGATAATTATTATTGTGGCAATTTTACAATTTTTTTACAAAACTAACAAAAAAACTATTCAGCTACTACCGGATCGGAACGCGGCCACTCTGAGAAAGATCCGGCGAGAAAACTCAGGAGGCATGATACTAATTTTATTATTGAATTTTTGAGTGGCGGCCTACTTTATCTTACTAAAATTAATTAAATTAAAATTTAACTATTATTGTGGGTCAAATCTATACAATAAGTGCTCACAGTGTCTTGCAGTCTTGTGGTGGTTTTCTTAATTTTATTTTTAATTAAGTGAATGACAGGATCCCAGCTTGATGATAATACCCAGCCATCCTCCCTATTGAAATTTTTATGTTTTTTGATTTCAATAGCCTCGCGAACCATTCTAGGAAGGTATCGGTGTTCTTTTGCGAGGATTTGTGGTTTATCAAACCTGATATAATGGCGGGCGCGGTCCTGACTATGCTCACAGACTGCAGACTTAGTGTGACGGCGGTGTTTCACATCAGCTATGTGTTTCTTGATCCGAGTTCTTACAGATCTCTTTGTTTGGCCTATATAAGAGAGACCACAGTCACAGTCTAATTTATAAACTCCTGCATCCTGTAGAGGGATCTGGCAATTGACAGGTGGTAAGAACTGACTAATCCTCTTCAATGGCTTAAAATAGGTTTATATAGAAGCATGTTTTAGGATATAGCCAATCTTGTCAGTGACTCCTTTTACATAAGGTAGGACTGCAGGGAGACGTTCAACTGTTGGTGGTTTCACACGGTCTCCGTGACGGGGGCGAGGAACTTGCAGCTTGTTTGCACGTAGAACCTGCTTGACATGCTGCAGCTCCCCAGCCAGGTGTTCATCGTCACAGATTCCTCGTGCTCTCTGTAACAAAGATTTTGAAACGGTAGCTAACTGTGAAGGGGGGTGGTGAGAATCACCATTCAAGTATTTGTCTGTATGGGTTGCTTTGCGATACACTGTATGACTCAAGGTGTTATTGGGTTTACGGATAACCAAAATATCTAAGAAAGCTAAAGAGTTATTTGACTCCAGTTCCATAGTGAATTGAATTTTTGGATTAATGGAGTTAAGATGGTTAAGGAATATGGTTACTTTGTCTGATGGTAATATTGTGAATGTGTCATCTACGTACCGCTTATAGAACTACTAAATAGATTATAGCTTATAGAACTACTAAATAATTATCATAAATTAAATACCTTAATAATAACAAAGCATAAACAACATAAATTTTATATATAGAATCATTCTCTTTTTGTACTGGCAATGAATTGTATTAATTTTGTATAAAAATGTGGGTCAAAATTTAATATCTTATAGGGTAGATATAAATAAATTTCTGTAATAACAATGACATATTGGACGTAAGACACCTCTGTCCTCCCGTGACCATGATCACTGTAAAGTGTTCGAAACGTCGGGAAATTATAAATCAAATACAAACGCGATAGAATCCGTAAAAGTAGTTTTATTTCAAATGTGTAATACTCGCGTAAACATTAGAAGTCATTAGTATATAATAATTTAGTATCATATATATTTTTTTTAAATAAGAGTTTCCACCCTGCACTAAAGAAATAATCCTTGTATTGCCGGGGACTTTACAAATATACAATTAAAGCAGAAAAATTACACCCAGACTCGAAACGATAATATGTGGCTCGCACAAAGTATTGTCCTGCGTGGGCATCGAACCCACGGCACTGGGACAAAAGGTCGGTATCTTAACCATTACGTCATCTGTGCAGTCAAAAATGTAAACTAGTGTCTAGTTCATGGAGCAATTTCTTGGTAAATAACTCTATCTCTCTTATTGATTTCATATGAAATGACTAAGGAATAAAAAAAGTAACGCCAAGAGAAAGTAATATTACTCTACACAAACTCATTTCGCCACCATAGTATATTGTGCCAATTTCTTTGTCATAGTAGACGAGTTTCATGGTTAATAATAGATCGGACGCAGAAGTTTCATCCATCCATCAGGTATTGACGTCCAAAGGAGTACGTAAACGTTTCCAAGAGTTTATAATGCCATAATCGGTATCCTTGGCAGACGGATTGGCGATAGCAATTGGTATTATAACTTTGCTAGTAATACTCCCTAAACTTAATTCGTGTGGCGACGGAATAGGAATACAATTCACCACCCCCTATCTTACCCGTAGGTGATCATAAGAGACGATTAAGAGATACAAAACGCATATAACACTCATGCAAGAGAAGAAAAACTCGAAACAAAACCCTATACCAACACGTCTGACCAGCATGGTATAGTAGGTCAATTTTCCTCCCATTATGGAGGCTCGAGCCCAGCAGTGGGACGAATATGAGCTGAAATGATGATGATGATAACTCCTTAAACTGATTTTGATACTCCCACGGGAATATTAAATGTAGCAATATATTGTATTAGTCACCTTTATATCAACCTGGACCAACACTATCTGATGCCATTTGGTCAGCAATTGCATTCCTAAGCAATTGCATTCCTAAGGGTTGACGTCGGGCAGGCGGCCGGTCATAAAACTATCGCCAATAACCTTTGCAATATGTAGGCAGAGGGGTACATATTACGTCGACCCCAAGTAATTGGGACAAGAGCAGGATAATGATGATGATATTGTATTAGTCACTGCGCAAGAAGTGATTGTCTAAATCAATTTAGCACCACATAAATATTAATACTATAATGTATACAATGAAAGCTAAAATCACAGTTTTGCTTAACAATAAAATTTAATAAAGTCATTATCAATACAATTACAGCCAATGGGGACCTTAGGTGTCGCAATAATCATGTCCCCACAATTTGCGGATATTTTCTTCTAATGCGATTGCAATGTTCGCGTGCCCATAGCAATTTGTGTCGACGCCTTATCGCCGAGGCTAATGTTCAGTGTAATGCTACTTCCGACATGAACACTGTTCAAAACTCATTGTGGTCTCCATCAGCTTGCCTCTTTAAAATACCGTATACGGATATACATAGATGATAGGAAGCGACCTGTTTCCTTATATTCTAATAATGTTACAACAAAAATACAATAAGTTGATTCAGCTGAAATATTTATCGCTTCTGTATTCATATGAAAAGTGCGACATTTTTATTATATAAGTCGTGAATAAATCCGTGATATGTATTTATCGTGAATACACATTTTTGATGTCAGCACGAGCAGGTGCTCAATTCAGTATTTGTCCCGTCAGCAAACATAACGGCGGCCATTATTACAGTTGCGTAGGTTCCCTCACCTCGTCTCGCGCACGGACGGCGCATCTTGATATATCGCCGATGTGAGCCACGAAAGAAAACACTTTTTCATTGATTCAGTGCCACATCTGGCGAAAAACGCCTTCGGCTTTCCATTCTGATGACCTGACTTGACATTTTTATTGCTCTCCATATTTTTGTTCGCGGCCTCCAAGGCATTCGTCGTTTATAGAAGCTGGCGTAAAATATTGTGAAACTTGAAAGAGGACAGCACAGATATTATGATATTACTGACACGATATATTGAAGAACTTTTGACGGCGATGGGATGTTCGTAGTACTGGCCTTTTGTTTTTTATCGTACTTCTTTTTCTCTTTTATCGTAACGATTTCATAGGGTGAGATTGTTTATTAAATATATAACAGTTCAATATATTTGTGACGACGTTGAAATAATGACTTGCTTTGGTTAAAATTTTTGACAATATTAAATTATTAATGAGTTATTTTAAGGAAAAAATATACAAGTTATTGTGTTCGCAAAAAAATATTTATCTTACGCACATATTGAATTTGTATATTTTGTGGAACATAGAAGTAATCTACTAGATAAGTGATTACTCAATTCATCAACATCACATCATCACAGCCCACATATGTACCACTGTTGGGCTCGGGCCTCCTCCGTAATGGGAGGGAAATAAACCGACTATATCGCGCTGGTCAGACGTGTTGGTATAGGGTTTGGTTTCGAGTTTTCCTTCTCTTGCATAGATGTTACATGTGTTTTATATCCCTTAGTCGCCTCTTACGATAACCCACGGGTAAGATAGGGGGTGGTGAATTGTATTCTTACTCCGTCACCACACGGATTTTTTTTTTATTTTGGTTACTTAATTATAAAAGTTTAATATACCTGCTGCATCACTTTATGATAAAATAAAGTTGTATTTTGAATTTGCCTAATAATTTCTGCGATTCATACGTACATTACACATTTATGTTATTTTTATACAACTGAAGAACGATTTTGCTCGCTAGTGCGAGTGCTCGGGAACTATTAGTAGGATTGTACAAAGTCTTATTATATCAGATAACCTGTTTATCGAGGAAGGTTAAAGGTTAGCATTAGATACAAAGACTATGTATGTAAAAAGTAGCGGAGCGTAGCAGTGTCTTTAAATGTTAGCAAATTGGGTAGAAGATAGCAACAATTAAGTGTGAAGCGATCTGTATAGTATCCTTTGTCAAGACAACCGCTGAGATAACAAAAATTGTCATAGCATACTCTCGCCGTAAGATAACGTAGCTACATAAACTTTCAAGCAAGGGAAGCTGCTGGCACAGGTACTATGAAATAAAATAAATATTGGGAACTTTATCATGTTTTAATTTTGTTTTTACCTTTGTTTTTGTTCTTGTAATATCTTAATCATCTGGTACATTTTCTTCCCATCGGTCTATTCTCGTCTACTATTGGCTATGGACTTACCTATGAAAGTAGTGAAATGCCATAATTGCGATGCTTGAGAAGTGACCAATCGTTAGTGGTTATGAATTTCCACCAGAGTATTGCTTGCCGCGCTCCTGGGGTTTCTATAATGACTATTTACGCATCACAATTGAAAGTAATGGGTAACGATACTTTATCTACTCACCACTATAAAGATGTACAATTATATAATTTAAAAACCTTACAGCCCTAAAACATAGTGTTACTTGCGAAACATCTGTATTCAGAAAATATTATAAGTATTCTGCAAAATAAGGCTTATCTAGTATCCGGGCCGATCAGTAATGATAGCCCTTAATAATTGTACTGCTCGACTGATACTAATGTATAGAAAATATATATCAACTTATAACTATTAAAAATATCTGTAGCGACATGTATTAAAATATATATTCGTTAGAAATAAATTATGAATTCTTATTCAAACACTATTTCATTCATATTTATAATTTTATCTGCTAAATATAGAAACTATATTTACTAAATAATCTGTACGCAAAACAATAAATTGCCCTACCTTTTTTTTTAGCGGCGGCCTATAGGTACGGTCACATCCCGCTAAATTCGTCCGGGGTGATAGAAGAAGCGGCGCGACCCCATAGACCCGCCCTACATGTACCTCTCTTCGCCGAGCGAGCGGGCCACTAGAACCCGGTCTTTGTCTTCGGTGAATATTGCTATACCTTACTTTCCCAAAGGAGTCGTAAAAGCTGTCAGAAGAACCACCAATAGAATCTTATAGAAAATAGATAAAAAATAAAAATAAATAAAATAAAAATTAAAAACCAATAGAAAACCGCTGCTATATTAGCGGCCAAATTTGAGGTTTGTAGGCCTTATGGTTCCAGAGATATCGTGATGAGTCAATACATAGGTGGAAATCTCTTATATATATATATAGATTATCAAGGTTATTTGAAACTGAATTAATGCAATGTATATTACAAGACAATCAAAACCTGGTCGTATAAAAGGCTGTTTATCCGTGTGGTGACGGAGTAAGAATACAATTCACCACCCCCTATGTTACCCGTGGGTGATCCTAAGAGACGATTAAGTGATACAAAAGACATATAACATCTATGCAAGAGAAGGAAAACTCGAAACAAAACCCTATACCAACACGTCTGACTAGCGTGGTATAGTAGGTCAATTTCCCTCCCATTATGGAGAAGGCTCGAGCCCAACAGTGGGACATATGAGCTGAGATGATGATGATAATATAAGCCTGTTTATAGTCTATGTATATAGTAGCTATGTTTTAATGATTAAATTAATATCAATATTACTTAATGTCAGACCAAACGTCTGCTAAAATACATAATATTTCTATAATAAATAATGTATTTAATAACGTGAACTAATCTGTACTCGTTAGTAAGTTTGATTAAAATAAAACTTAGGAGGAAAACTGTCAAACTTCCAGACAGGGGACTCTTGATAAAATACAATTTGTCATTATTGATCAAAGAAGTCGGTCAAAATAAAGATAGATCTCGTAACAAAGCCGTCCGCCTTTTGTTAATGTTTTTCTTTTGCTAGAGTATATGTATGTACGCTCGAAAAAAGTCGTCGGTGTCGTATGAAAATGTTTTTAGAAAAAATCTGTAAATATAGCATTAAAATGTAGCACAATGTTTCAGACGTTTAACAACATATATTCCTTTATGATCTTAGATATGGCCTTCACATATTTTACAAACATCACGCCATATCAGTAGGCAGAGAGAACAGAGTGCCAGAGAACTCTATCCCTTGCATACTTCACTCGCTTCCTCAACATTCATAATTCTTTTCATACACGCTCGCCGGTTTCGGAGACTCTTGACTCCACATTCCTTCAGTACGTGACCAATCTGGTCTAGGTAGGTTAGTCTCGGTCTACCCCGGTACCTACATCCTACCACTTTCACATTGTATATCTTCTTAACCAGACGTTCGTTCGGCATTCTTTCTACATGTCCGAACCATCGGAGCATTCCCTTTCGCATCTTTACACCAATACTCTATTACATATCACATATTTTAAACAAGGTTTTTTTGATATAATTATTTTGATGGCATAATCACCCTGCTACAATGTTTCAACTTGATATATATAATTAATGACAAGATTATATACCCTATTTTTGAAGGTGTCAATCACATCGTGCATAATAAAAATGATAGTTATATTATTTTTATATATTTAATTAAAATAGGAATTAAATATAGTGTATAGGACAGTAAGAAAAAAATACGGGCTTAATTTAAAAATAGTTAACTCATGTTTAGGGGCCATTCATAACTTATGTAAGGCGTTTTTTGACTGAATATTAAAACTTCTTACTATAGATAGGGAAGGGGTAGTGAACCTGTTATTACGTAAGATATTAAATTGAAAATTACTAATTTTGGTCAAAACTGTGATAGATTAATAAGATTAATATTATTGCAGTGAGTCAATGATACCTACTTGTAGTAAGAAGATTGTAATAAAAGATATTCTCAGTATAAACGGAGTTGTAATTCATCAATAGGGCCTTTTCTTACTCTTACTGTACTTCAGAGGGGGGGTTAATTGCAATCTTATGATATTTTACGGTAGGGAGGGAGGGGGCCAAATTATTCTTTAAAATCCTTTACGTAATTTATGAAATGCCCCTTATAAATTATATAGTCGTGAGAACACTTTAAGGGACTTGCTCGTCGATTGCAATTCTGATTGGTGTGATGAAATAAAGACAAGTTTATCTTGTTATGCAATAAATCAAATCAAAAAAAAAAATAGAAAAAGGATAAAATGAGAGCGCTTTTATACATTATTTTAAATTATAATCCGTCTGGTGAAGCATTACGAATACAAATACTCACAGTCTTCAGCTCTGAAAAGTATCTTAAAAGACTATTAAGTTATATAGATAGATAATATCACAGCAAAGAATGAAATAAATTAAATTAAGCACTACGTTAAGCCATCTAACAAGCGTGGGTAGTAAGATATATTCCCTCTTTTGGAGAATAGGTTCGTGTCCAAAGAATTTAGAATAAAGATATTGACACCTGCATACAAAAACCTGTTGCAGACAATCGGAGCGGACTTTCAGTGACTGTGGGTTTAAATCCTACGTGTGGCAATCAATTTTCACTTCTAAAATAAGATTTATAAATAACTAGCAGACTCAGCCACGCGTTGCTGTGGCCAAGGTAGCCTCAGTAACACGTGGTAGTTATGCTAATAAAGTCCAGTCAACAGATACCGCCCATCTGTTAGACTCATTTGGAGATAACAGATAATTTTGACTGTCAAATAATAGACAATTAATTTGGAATACAATACTACGATTATAAATTGAGATGGAAGCTATCCTATCTTTTAAGTTGGATCAAACTACACATGTTGTGCAAATTTGATTAAAATCCGTTAAGTACTTTAGGAGTCCATCGCGGACAAACAACGTGCCACGTAATTTATATACATATATTAAGATAAACATATTTAGTGTCAGTAATTTGGACTGAAAGTTATATATTAATTAATAACTAATTATATTATAATTATTTGGCAACTAATTGAATCAATGTCATATATATTATTAATATATTACTTATCATCATCATCTTGCTGTCGTTCCAAGTTATTTGGGATCGACGCAACATGACTTCTCCTTCCATGGAACCTATCAGACGTTATCTCTGCAATCACTTGTCTATCTACGTCATGTTTTACGCAATCTATCCATCTGCTTTTCGGTATTCTCTTACCCTTAAAGCCTTCAACGTTGGTACTTAAAACTTTTCTCACAACATTACTTTCATCCCGTCACATCACATGTTCATATCACTTTAAGCATTCACTCCTTAGCTTATTCGTCACTAGCACAACTTTTAAACTTTCTCTTATACGTTCATTCCTTATTTTATCCATTCTCGTCACACCGCACACCCATCTCAACATTCGCTTCATGCAGTTGTGTCTCATATTTATATATTATTATTGATTTATTATTAATTGAATTGCTTTATAATAAGGATTACTATTATAATTTTGCATGCCTTTTGTTGGAGCGAAAATATTCGTTCTATTAGAATAAGCTGTTATGCTTATTCTACACATGTTGAGACAAATAAATAAAGTTATCAAGTTATTGCCAAAAAATAACAAAAGGTAATGTATAATAACAACAAAAATATTCGTGTGGTGGCGTATTAAGAATACAATAGTCACCACTCTTTCCCTGATACGTGGATGATCTTAGAAAAAGTCTGAAGGATCTAAGCAAATAACAACACTATTTTTTTTTTGCGGTGGGCTATGGACGTCGCACCCCGCCAAATCGGTCCGGGGTGACGGAAGAGGCAGCGTGCAACCCCATTAACCCACCCTGCAAGCATCTCTTCTTCGCCGTGCGAGCGGACCACCGGTACCCAATCTTTGTCTTCGGTGGTCCGCCCGGCGGTATGCCCTCTCGGGTTCCTCTCTCGTCGACGCCCCGACAGCTTTCGCCGTCGAGGCGTCGCCCTCACGCGGTGCCCTCACATCGGGTGACTGGACAATTCCCCGGTCCGATCACCCGAAGCCTCTGTTAGGGCGCATCAGGCGTAGGTATTCGCGCCTACGCCGCCCCGGCCGCGGGCGGCGACCCGGGTCACGGGAATCCCCCCGGGCCCGTTCCGCCGCCTCCTTCTGCGAGATGACAGCAGAAGGCGGCGACCGCGTCCCAATTCCTGACGCTGTCGACCATCGCTCGCGCAACAGCCGGCAGCGTCAGGTCGGCACCGATGACAGCGACGAGGTCACGGCGCTGCCCGTCCTAGCTTGGACACACCTCCAGCGTATGATGCGCCGTGTCCTCGTCGCTGTCGCAATGATGGCAGGACGGAGTCGACTCCCTCCGCACGACTGTGTGCAGGTACTTGCCGAAGCAACCGTGCCCCGACAAGACCTGCACCAACCGAAGGAGAGTACTCCGTGCCGCCGCTCCATCCACTCCATCAGTACGGGCCGGAGGGCCTCAACGGTAATAACACCGTGTCTAGGCCTCTCCAGCCGCGTAGCCCAACGGGCGATGACTTCTCGGCAGGCATCCTCGCGCCAGGTGGCTATCTCGTTGAACGATGGGGAGCCACCCTCGTCGCGCATTGTGGTAACCTGCCGGGAGAGATCGGAGAGCATCTCCGCCTCTAGGTCCCACGGGGGTGTCCCGGCCAATAGGCATGCCGCCTCGGTAGACACCGTGCGGTACCCTCGAATGGCTCTGACCGCCATGGCTCGCTGTGGCCTCCACGGTACAGCCCTGAGCTGGGCGTTCAGAGCCCTCGCCCACACGGGTGCGCCGTACATGGCCATTGAGCGGATCACCCCCGCATACAGCCGTCGGCCCTCGAAACTGGGTCCGCCCACGTTCGGCATGAGCCGAGAAAGGGCGGACGCCGCGCCGACCAGCCGGGGAGCAATTTGACGGAAATGCTCCCGGAACCAAGCAATTAACAACACTAAGAGAAAGAATACTCCAAATAAAACTATATCAACCTGGCTGACCAGCTTGATATAGGAGTTCAATTTACTTCCCACTGTGTAGGAGACTCAAGCCTAGTGATTGGATGTATTTACGAGTATATGACGACGTACGTGATAACAATATTGAACAATAGTATAACATTAGTATAATATAATATAAAAGTAAAATTTATTTATAATAATTATAAAAGTAAATTTTTAATATTTTGCTTGCAAATTCACATAGATATACCGTGGTTATCCATTAGTTATATGATATCCACATTTTGAATATAGGGTGTTATTTTAGTGATATTTATTAAATAAATAAAATAAAATAGCCTTTATTTTCCTTCTATTTACAGTATACACTAAATTATATCTACATTATAATATTATGTATATCAGATACTAAGGCACCCACGTGTGGATATAGGCCTCCTCCATGTTCTACCAAGCACTCTGGTCGTGCGCGAGTTTCATACAGGCCACTCCTGCGACATCTACAATATCGTCACGCCATCTCTTCCGTTGTCCTCCTGTTGTTTCCTGTGTCCTCTTGTGCGCGTGCCGTCTCTTGGATACCAATGTATTATACGTTTGCTCCACCTACCGACTATTGTTCTTGCAATATGACCTGCCCACTTCCATTTTAACTTCATTAGCATGGTTACAGTGATATTTATTAACATAGCTAAAATAATATTCTATAAGGGTGAATAGTGTCAATATGCTTAATAGCTGGATTGGCCTTTGGAGGTAGTATTATAAGTATATAGAGTGTTTACTTATTATTATATATTATTTTTACCGAAGAATATTTGTACGTAATTTGAAAAGAATTGATAGAGGTTTTTTTTTCTCCCCATACAAACTTTGCCACTCTGTTTCACCCCCTTAGGGGTGGAATTTTGTAAAATCAGTTCTTAGTGGATCTCTACGCCATAAAAAGAAACTACGGTCAAAATTTCATGTGTCTCGAATCAGTAGTTTTGGCTCGGCGTTGATAGGTCAGTCACCTAACGGCTTTATATATATAGATTATACTTCAGTTGGTTTCCCAACTCTCGCGAGATTTCGCCTTTTAACGCAAGGGGGATGGAGAGACCATATTATATCTTTAAATAACTCGTCCAGTAATGTTGATAATCATCATCATCTCATTTGATAGACGTCTTACTGCTGGGTTCGAGTTTCCTTCGCGATAGGAGGGAAATTGATTTATAGGTTATAGGGCTGAAAATGCGAATCGATGACGAAAAACTGAGAGATTCACACTAAGTCAGTTTATAAGGAATTAGTGTGATAGATTTTTGAATAGTTATTAGATATAATATTTTTCGATCCAATAAACATTCTCATTTTAGATCATTGAAATATTCAAAACACTAGAAATAAATAAAAAGTTATAAGTGATATTTATGTTTTAGTAAAGGAGAAATGAAATACTCATATATGAAATACTCATACACCAACAACTTTTATTGTTAATGTAAACATTTTTTAAATAAAACGACTTTTACGGATTCTGTCTAAGCAAATAAGCAATCAACTTATTTATAAATATAATTGACAAAAATATTTAAGTTAAATTTCATCATCAATCCTAAATCGCTTTTTTAGGTTTAGAAAAGCAAGCTAAATTTTTTTAATATAAAAATTACAAAACTCTCAGCTCAATTTTATTAATTTTTAGTAATCTATTATTATCATTCATCATCATTTATAATGCTAATTATAGCATACATGCCAAATCCTCATACAATACAGAAAAAACAGATTCCTTTACTCATATAAAACAGTCAAGTATATTCGCCATCCATCAGGCTCTCAAGGACGCGAAGGCTTACTTGCCTCATGAATATTTATGACTATATTTATTCCACAAACTAGAGTAACTCAAAAATAATATATTATTACATTCTCGCAGGATTTGTTTAAACTTTGACGTATTCTCTTTGATCATTTATGACTATAAGACCTTTATAATAAAAATATAATCCAACTGAAACTAAAAAAGGCCGTATTTAGAGTTACAAGACATCATAGTCATGCTAGCAAAATTTGTGTATTGAGTGCTTTCAAAAATGTAGTATATAGATATAATTAAAGTAAACTTAGTGGTAGCTAAGAATACTATAATATATATATATATATATATATACATATATATATAACATATATATAATATTATATATATATATATATATATATATATATATATATATATATATATATAATATTATATATATGTTATATATATATATATATATATATATATATATATATATATATGAGATCATATAATGATTTGTGATGTTTACGCGAATAATACACATTTGAAATAATAAAACAGTCCTCCCGTGACCATGAAAGCTGTAAAGTGTTCGAAACGTCGGGATATTAAAAATCAAATAAAAACGCGACAGAATCCGTAAAAGTCGTTTTATTTAAAAAATGTTTACATTAACAATAAAAGTTGTTGGTGTATGAGTATTTCATATATGAGTATTTCATTTCTCCTTTACTAAAACATAAATATCACTTATAACTTTTTATTTATTTCTAGTGTTTTGAATATTTCAATGATCTAAAATGAGAATGTTTATTGGATCGAAAAATATTATATCTAATAACTATTCAAAAATCTATCACACTAATTCCTTATAAACTGACTTAGTGTGAATCTCTCAGTTTTTCGTCATCGATTCGCATTTTCAGCCCTATAACCTATAAATCAATTTCCCTCCTATCGCGAAGGAAACTCGAACCCAGCAGTAAGACGTCTATCAAATGAGATGATGATGATTATCAACATTACTGGACGAGTTATTTAAAGATATAATATGGTCTCTCCATCCCCCTTGCGTTAAAAGGCGAAATCTCGCGAGAGTTGGGAAACCAACTGAAGTATAATCTATATACATATATAAAGCCGTTAGGTGACTGACCTATCAACGCCGAGCCAAAACTACTGATTCGAGACACATGAAATTTTGACCGTAGTTTCTTTTTATGGCGTAGAGATCCACTAAGAACTGATTTTACAAAATTCCACCCCTAAGGGGGTGAAACAGAGTGGCAAAGTTTGTATGGGGAGAAAAAAAAACCTCTATCAATTCTTTTCAAATTACGTACAAATATTCTTCGGTAAAAATAATATATAATAATAAGTAAACACTCTATATATATATATATATATATATATATATATATATATATATATATATATATATATATATATATATATATATATATATATATAAAAATATATAAGTTAATTTTTCCGTGTGGTGACGGAATAAGAATACAATTCACCACTCACTATCTTACCCGTGGGTATCGTAAAAGACGATTAAGGGATGTAATACGCATATGGTATTTGTGTAAGAGAAGGAAAACTCGAAATAAAACCATATACCAACACGTTTGACCAGTGTGGTATAGTAGTTCAATTTCCCTCTCATTGTGGTGGAAGCTCGAACCCAACAGTGGGACATATGTGGGCTGAGATGATGATGATGATGATTTAAGTAATCTCATTTATAAATTATCCTTATTCGCAGTTTTGGTCATAGGTATGTAATACATAATTATAAATATAACACACAAATAATCAATTTTCAAGATAAAATACAACCTGTGATGTTATGAACTCAGCCATCACTGTTCTTACAATCAACATCATCGTCACTTCAGCTGACATATGTCCCACTGGTGGGCTCGCCTTCTCCACACTATGAGGGAAGTTCACCTACTATACCACGCTGGTCAGACGTGTGAGTATAGGGTTTATTTCGCGTTATCCTCCTCTTGCATAGATATTGTATGCATATTTTATACCTTAGTTTTACGACCACCTACGGGTAAGATAGGGGATGGTGAATTGGATTCTAACTCCGTCACCACAAGATAAACTTCTGCAGTACAGCTGATGATTGCTGCAAGAGGAAATTTAGGATCGGCTGCCATTTCCGAGGTAATGTCCAGTGGGTATCTTTTGATAGTAATTATAACTAGTTGGACGTATTAATTTGACCATTAATTTGTACATAACTAAATATATTGAATACAATATTTTAAAACAAAATTAATTAATTGCTTTCATCATCATCATCATTCTCCTACTCTTATCCCAATTACTTGGAGTCGGTACAATATGTACTCTAGTAGTAGTAGCTTAGTACATATTGTAAAACTTATTGACAATAGTTTTATGACGGGCCACCGGCCAGACGACCAACGTCAACCCTCCTTGGGAATGTATTTGTTGACCAAACGGCATCAGATGGAGTTGGCTCAGGTCGTTATAAGGCTCTTAGTCATCTTTTACGACATCCACGAGCAAAATAAGAGTTGGTAGTATTCGTAGCCGCTACCACACAGCTTGAACACACAGCAAAATTATTTGCTTTCATATGAAACGTATTAAAAATGTGATTGATTTTATGATGTAATTATTGTCATACATTTCATGACATATTAGGCCGAGTTACGGCAAAAATAGCCACCATTTGTGGATTGTTTAATTATAATAATTATTTCCAATTGTATCGTTATTTTGTGTCCTTATACTATAATATACGTATTCTATCTTTCTTTTATTGTAATACATATATTTGTATTGATTTGAAATAAAGTCTTGTCCTCGAACACTTTATTACATTCGTGATGAAAGGAGTAAAGCGTTCGTAATGTTGGGCAATTAAAAATCAAATACAAATAAAAATCAAATATCAGAAAGCATTTTGTTGTATTGAAATAGGTTAAAGTAGACGAGCAAATAAAACAACCATACAGATTTAAACAATATGTACCTACTTTCGAAATTGTACCTACAATCGTAATAAATACACAGGTACACACGCATACATGCATACCATCACGCCATGTCCCTTGCAGGGTAGGCAGAGAGAACAGAGTGCCAGAGAACTCTATCCTAGCATACTTCACTCGCTTCCTCAACATTCATAAGTCTCTTCATACACGCTCGCTCTAAATACACAGGTGTAGGGTTTTATAGCTTTTTTTGCCGTAAGAGTAGTCGACGTATGGTTTGACTATAGTCTAGAATAAAAAGAAGAGATAGAAAGTTATTCTTTCTATCTCTTCTTTTTATGAAAGAGGCGAGAAGAAGAATGAACATATGATTGACAATACTAAAGTTTTATTTCATAATTTTTATACCTTTTGTTAATTAGACGAACAGGTAAACCACTTAATGGTTAATTGTAACTGCCGTTCATAGACCTATGCAATACCAGGCACATAGCTATTTCGCTACCTATATTGAAGGTTTAGGCCTCCGGTTCTCTTGCTTACCGAAATAAACGCAGTAACAAATTGCTAGTACCTAAACGTCGATTCTGCAAGAGTGTGGTGCTATACCGGACGAGGCAGCTATTTATGCCTGCAGATAGTCAGTAGAGCGGCTCTACTAATAAAATATATATATAAGAGATTTCCACCTATGTATTGACTCATCACGATATCTCTAAAACCATAAGGCGTACAAACTTAAAATTTGGTAGGAATACTCCTTTTGCTAAGTAGAGGTCAGCTAAGAACGGATTTTATGAAATTCCACCCGCAGGAGGGGTTGCCGGGGAGTAAAAGTTTTATTTTACGATACAAAGGTAAACTAAGAACAGCTGTCTTTAAAATTCCACCCCTAAAGAGGATTGCGTTGGTGTTAACCCAATAAAATCCACATTTACACTATCCTATACTGCCCCTACAGACTTGCAATTTGCTGGGGATTTTCTTTCTGGCCTGTAAAGTTCAGATAAAGTAGGATTTTAAGAAATTCCTTCTCCGAAAGGAATTCTATGTCGCGAAAGTAAACTAGGCAACCGGACTAACGTAACCAAAGCGAAGCGAGAAAAAAAAGTAAGAAAAAAAATGAAAAAAAAAGTAAGAAAACAGTAAGAAAAAAAAAAGAAAAAAAAGGTAAGAAAAAATAAGTAAAAGAACATATGCGCAAATGAAACATTTCTATGTTTAAAAAATATCGATGTCAGCTGAAAATAAAAGAAAATTTTACGACAAAGAAAAGCCATTTACTTATATAGATAGAACATATTACTATAACATTTCTATATTTTTACTGCTTATGTAAATATGAGGTTTTATTACTTAGTAATAATATTTATTAGAAGACCTTATTATTTCTAACCTCTAGACATTTAGATACAGTTATATTTATTTTTGTAATAGATATTTATGAGTTAGCTAGTTCTATATTTTTGCAAACGTAATTCATCACAGCTTTGACATGTTCTTATCGAATGTGTTCTCAACAACCCATGTATTCGTATATTGTAAAGGAAAGGGCTTCGAATGGTAGGTAATTTCCTGGAACATTTTCCGCCTGTTAGATATTTTGAAATACGGTAGACCAGTATTGCGATTTTAACGTTACGGTATCGAATTGTTTATTTTGCATAAATAGCAACAATAGCGTCCATTATATTCGATCGTATTTTGATCGCTAAATTTATTCACGACAATTGAATTTTCTACACGTTTATTTCTATTATCTATTAATCATTTTCCTACTCTTATCCCAATTGCTTGGGGTCGATACGATATGTTCTCTTCTTTCATAGCACATATTGTAAAAGTTATTGGCAATAGTTTTATGACCGGCCGCCTGCCTGTCGTCAACCCTCCTTGAGAATGTAATTGTTAATCAAATGTTTGGAATGGAATAACACTATGACCATCATAAGACTCTTAGTCGTCTTTTACGACATCCACGAGCAAAGTAAGGGTTGGTAGTATTCATAGCCGCTACCACACAGCACATTTTTATTATCT
This sequence comes from Lymantria monacha, assembly GCA_905163515.2. Taxonomy (NCBI): domain Eukaryota; kingdom Metazoa; phylum Arthropoda; class Insecta; order Lepidoptera; family Erebidae; genus Lymantria; species Lymantria monacha. The sequence goes on along the minus strand of LR991094.1, from coordinate 15,321,022 downwards.
ATTAGGTATAGTAATTTTTTGTTGGTAGTATATGGAATCTTCTTTTTTTGAGGTCATAGCTTTTCTGTGCCCAATGGCAGGTTAACATGGTGCCACATATCCTGCTTTGAAACTTTTATATATTTTTAGATTGGATCAATAGCAAAATGGGTACATGTAACGTATATGGCACGTGTAACAACTCCTTTCATAAGGGTAGTGAATATGACCTAATTATCACTGAAGTGATATCACATTCCGTATGAATGAATGAATTATACAGGTCAGAATGCCCTCTTTTCCCGTGAGTATCATATAGGATTGTTAAGTGATGTAAATATCATCAATGCCAGAGAAGAAAACTAGAACTAAGAATTTGTGACCAAAGCATCTAACCAGCATTGTATAATTCCCCTCCCATTGTGACGGAGGCTTGAGCCCAGCACATATATATAAGAGATATGAGATTTTGAAATTTTTTGGCAGGCTATGGTCACACACAAGGCCGTCTACTTCATCCGGAACGACGGAAGGGCGGCGCGCGGCCTCATAGCTCACCGTATTCCCTCCTCCCATTGCCTAGATTCAATAAGTGTCGTTTATAAGTCTGTCATTTTAATACGCGTTTATATACGTAAGTATGTTTACGTAAGTAACACATGTTATAATTATTATGTGTAATAAAATTCTCATGTGTTTTTCAATGAAATGATTTTTTTTTGTGACACAGCAGAGATTAAAATCACTATTTTGTATTCAGAAATACGGAAGAATACCAAATAAATTCTTACAGCAAGACCAAAAACTAGAAATAAAGCAATATTTTAATTTATCAAATCGGCGAGGATTAGTAGGTTATTTATACTTCATCAAGGAGATGAGCAAAAATTTATAATACACAATGATTGAGATAAAGATGAAAATTTATTCCATGAAAGTTCGCGAAATGTTTTGGCACATCAATCTAGTTGTATCGTAGCCAAATAATGAGATAAACGCTTAGCATTAACCGCATCCGCTTTGAGGCGTAACCGTCTATTGATTGACTTCCTACATTCCTACAATAATTTGTTGTTGCCGTGAAAAAAAATAAGGTTAAAAAGTCTTTATTCTACTTATCACCTTAAAAACGCTAAAATAGTCTAATCAAATGATATCCATGCGAACGAATCTAGGTTATACAAAAATAATAAATAATAAATATCAATTCTATTTTGCATAGTTTATAATCTTTGTATAGGTATATCCAACACGTTTGACCAGCGTGGTATAGTAAATTAATTCCCTCCCATTACGGAGGAGGCCCGAGCCCAACAGTGGGACATATACGGGCTGTGATGATGATGATATAGGTATATAATTCTTCAGTACGTATGTGGGATCTGGCTAAACAGCTGAATTTTGGTGAAAATTTTTGTATGTATTCAAGTGGATTCGAGAATAGTCTATATTAATAATTGGACCCAATAGTTAACGCTGCGAGGAATCTCAAGGACTTTTTTTTTAGTTTTGTACAGAATAGCGTCTGTTTGGTCCACTAGTTTATTATAAAATCTTTGACGAATATGTATCAAGAATTTATCGGTGTATAGGCGCTCCTATAAAGAATGAAATAATATAGCATTCCAAAAATAATTTAATACGAATATTATGTTATTACGCTATCATATCATTTGTGATTATCAAAAAAGGTGATTAAGATACTCAACGTTTTTATTATCAAAATCCAGGCTACTGAAGTCAATGCCCGTGGCCCACTTAAAAGGTGTCACATGTCCTAACATGTCTTAAGGTGTTGGTGATGCCTATATTACTAGAGTAAAGCTTACTGGTAAAACAGGGGATCCCGGTAAGTAGCGCCTGAAATAATTGGTAAAATATTTTATTCGTTTGTAGAGCCTTTGATTGATAGGAAATAGCAAGAAACAAATATATTATACCTTAGAATTAAAAATTAAATGATATAAGTCGTCTATCTTGAGAGTTGAGACTCTAAAAAGCCGATAAATTATAATAGACAATAATAAGATTGAAAATATATTTTATGTGATGATCACGAATGGAATGACGCGGTTAGAACTACCCTTCACTAGGCGGACTATCAACGTCGAAAAGTTGGTAAGCATTGTATGCAGACACCACAGGATCCTTTTATATGATTTTCATCAACCTTCTATTGGAAGTGGGCTGGTAGATGGATGAATATGTTTAATTATGTAAGACATTATTTGTATCTATTTACCAGGCGAACAAAATCGATACGGAACTTGTTATATAGTATGCGCAAGTTATTATATAGTTTATGAGTTGAAATATTGGCAGCTCTTAGTTGTTGACATTTAATTAATTCATAAATTCAACGCGTAGACCGCTTTGTGAAACTTGGGATTGCATGTTGGTTCTGACGGTCGTTCATTTTGATATATTTAATTAAAATTTACTCTATGATTAGTTGTCATGTGACAACATTCGTTTGTTTTTGAAAATCCAATTCACGAAATAAATTTGTTGTATCTTTTGAATAATAACATGAACGATACGATTTAATCATTCTTATGAGTACACACATTTACACACACACATTTTGCCAACATAAGGACATCCATATGTATACATGGAGAAGGAATGAACAGAAAAGTATAATAGATTTAATTTTGGTAGACATTCGCCTCCGAAGCAAAATATTTGACGCAAGAGCCTACAGGGGCCCCACAGTCAATACGGACCACTATCTCGTTATTGCGAGATTTAGTGGTCTGTTCAGAAAGTGGAGGCACTGGCGAGAGCGTGTCCACTTCGGAGGGCTTGAAAGAATAAAGGTTGAAAGGTTGCAAGAAGAGTGTGTAAGAGAAAAGTATGCAGAGGGTGTCCGAGAACGGCTGACGATGGCAAGCCAGCCGCAATCGGACATTGAAGAATGCTGGAGAGTATTGAAAGAGAGTATGGTAGATACAGCGAAAGAAGTATGTGGAAGTTCAAAGAAGCATAGAAAAACAAATGGTGATGCATGGTGGGATGCGGAAGTGGCAGCTTCCGTAGAGCAAAAGAAGAAAGCGTGGCTGGACTATGTTTCTTCTTTGAATCTGAATGACAGTATGACTGAACAGAAGAAAGAAATATATCGGCAATGTAAGAATGACACCAAGGCCTTAGTGAAAGAGAAACGTGATAGAACAAGTATGAGTGCAGAAGATAGGCTGACTAAAAACTTCGAGAGTAACACCAAACTCTTTTGGAGGGAGGTGAAGAAATCTCGGGGTGGTTGGTCAGCCTTCAGAATGAATAAAATAAGGTCTAAAGGTGGAGACATTCTTACACAAACACAAGACGTGTTAAGCCGATGGAGTGAATATTTTGGCGATATGTATGCGGATACTACGGTTGGCGCCGGTGTCGCATGTGGTCTAGTAGATCAACATTCGGCGACGGCGTCCTCCGATGGCATCAGTACGGATGAAGTTGAATGGGCGATAAGAAGCTTGAAAAATGGTAAGGCAGCGGGCATTGATATGGTGTCTGTTGAGATGATCAAGCTTGGTGGCTCCTGTGTCCGGGAGGTGTTCCTGTTGCTCCTCAATTTATGTTGGAGCTCGGGAATGGTTCCCGGGGACTGGAATAGCGCAGTCATCGTGCCTTTGTTTAAAAACAAGGGTTCACGTTATCACTGCGCAAATTACAGAGCCATAGGCTTGACCAGTTTGGCAGCAAAAGTGTATGGTAAAATTATTGAAAGGAGAATGAGGATGGTGTCCGATGGTTTACTGTGTGAGACACAAGGAGGTTTCAGGAGTGGAAGGGGATGCATGGATCAAGTGTTCTCTCTGCGCAACATTGTGGAGAAGCATCTGGCTCTAGGTCAGAGGGTTTTCTGCAGTTTTGTGGATCTGGAGAGAGCATTTGACACGGTTGTACGAAATTGCAATGGTGAGCTTGGATGAAATAAATCTGTGCGCAGGGTGCAACTTTGTGGCTACTGAAGACAAAGATCGAGCACCGGTGGCCCGCTCGCACAGCGAAGAGAGGAGTGAGAGGAGAGGTGCATGGTGGGTCTATGGGGTCACGCGCCGCCTCTTCCGTTACCCCGGACCAATTTGGTGGGGCGAGATGCATCCATAGTCCACCGCAAAAAAAAACAAAAATGTTCATCTTTGTAATTATATAAGATCTATCTAATACTAATTTCCTTGTGGTGATGGTGTAAGAATACAATTCACCACCCCCTATCTTACCTGTAGGTGATCGTATGAGACGACTAAGGGATGTAAAACGCATATAACATGTAAGAGATGGAAAACTCGAAACAAATACCCTATACCAAAACGTCTGACCAGCGTGGTATAGTAGGGCAATTTCCCTCTCATTGTGGAGGAGCCCAACAGTGGGACATATATGAGCTGAGATGATGGTGAATACTAGACTCTTTGTATGTGAATTCCCGAGAAATGTACACTACCATCCAAAAAAAATCTTAGTCCCCCTGTGACTTCGAACTCCCGTGACTGATTGCTCTACAACAATTAACATCAAATGTATAATACACGCGTATACATTAGATATCATTAAATTAGCTTCAATTTTGGATATACTTCAATATTTTTAAATAGTTTAAAGTAAGTAAGTATATTATTATTCAACAGCATCAAAGTATATGTTGCAATAAATACAAAATATCTTACAATTCTTGGTTCATGGCCATTTAGCAGGTAACTTACGCTACTCACTATCCGTCAATAAGTTTGTAACCAATTGACTTTTTATTGCATAAGATTCAATGTAATCAAACACATTAAATAGAAAAAAATAATAGGAAGGCCCTTGAAACTGATTGTTTTATATAAAAACTAAACTTTGTTTTTTTATTTAAATAGGTACTACAATATATTGCAATTTGTCTGATGATTGTTAAAGCCACCTTGTGTGTGTGGTAGCGGCTACGAATACTACCAAACTTTACTTTGCTCGAATGTCGTAAACGAAAACTAAGAGCCTTAAAATGACCTAAGCTAACTCCATCTGATGCCGTTTGGTCAATAATTACATTCCCAAAGAGGGTTGACGTCTGGCAGGCGGCCGGTCATAAAATTATTGCCAATAACTTTTACAATATGTACTATGAAAGAAGAGTACATATTGTATCGACACCAAGCAATTGGGATAAGAGTAGGAGAATGATGATGATGTACTGAATAAAAAGTAATTAAAAATTAATCTTAAGCACTACAATTCGGAAAAGCGTACCAAATTAGATATTGTCTTCTCAGCCCACATAGATTCAACTATTGGGCAGATTGCCAGCAAGATTTAATCCGTTATTAAAACTATCTTCAAAGGTTCCGAGAATATTATTTATCTAAAGTAAAAATTATTGATTTTATTGCAATGCAATGGTGGGTCAATGGGGTTGCGCGCCGCCTCTTCCGTCACCCCGGACCGATTTGGCGGGGAGCGACGTCCATAGCTCACCGCAAAAAAAAATAAAAAGGCGGCCGATCATAAAACTATTGCTAATAACTTTTATAATACGTACTATGAAATAAGAGTACATATTGTATAGGCCCGAAGTAATTGGGATAAGAGTAGGCAAATAATAATGATGATTGTAAATGCCGCCTATGAGTTCTAAAGATTTTACAATAACTACTTAGATATCGAAATTATGATGAGTGGTGCTTATCAGAAATCTTAAGTTTTTTTAAAATCGATTATACCATGTTTCTTCAATATCATCTACATATTTTTTTCTAAAATATTTGCAATAAAACTATTTTTACAAATTCTATCGCGTTTGTATTTGATTTTGAATTTCCGCACGTTTTAAACACTTTATAGCGTTCATAGCCATGGGAGTCACACGTCTTCTAGAGTTCTCAGTTTTATTCAATACATTTTATACAATACATTTGAAATAAAACTGAGAACTTTAGAAGACTCGCGTAAACATCAGAAATCATTCTCTAAAATATAGATATAACAATATTCTGTTCTTTTAGGCAACATACACAGATATCAAAATCCCTTTAGTAATAATTTTTCTGATTAAATTAATTTTAATTATTTCTTGACATAAAAATTATTTTTTAATCCAGAACCATTAATTTACAACCATGAATTGTTATGAATATGCCAACACGTTATATAAGTACTATATTATTTTAAATAAAAATACATTTGCCTGCTTGACAAATTAATATGTCTGTAAGTATATGCATAGTATTAATTTAATCAAGTAACTCTAACTAGTAAGTAGATTTTAAATTGAAAATTAGAAATAAAGGTAGAACTTGTTAAGGTTTTGTTACTGAGGAAAAGCTTTCATTTAATGTAGAATCCGATCAGGCAATTATCCACTGCCTTGTCCGTTTTAACTATCAGGGAAGGATGTCGCTTTATTTCTCATTCCTACTCTGAGCATTATGACGGTAAAACAATAATCTTTTACCGCCCTACTTACTCTCATGACGTTTTTTATAAGGTTATGAGCACTAATCTTTTTGGATTCATTCAGTGATTTTTTTTATTTTATAAAATCTTATTTTTGGAAACGGAAATTTAAATAAACTTGAAAGGCAACACGTTTACTTTAAGCTAAAATTTAGTAGCAACAAAGAAAATACCTCAAAAATTTACTAGATACTACGTTTATATATTTTTAGAGACCCATATCTACATAAAATTAAAAAGCAAAACCGTACATAAATAAAAAAATGCTTCAAATCGTTAGAACCGAGGAAGCTGAAATAAATTTTATTAAATCATTAAATTGTTCATTAATAGATGTTTATTTGCGAATTATATATCTATATCTCTCTATGTCCTTGACACCGACAATGGCTATTCTGATTCTAGAATTATATGGTTTTCCCTCCCTCCCTCGCGATATATAGATTTATTGCTTACAACAAGATTCCTTCTAAAATGAAATATAAAAAAATAACTCTTTAATATCCGAAATGACAACACAGTACGAGTATAAATTGTAACAGTGTTTTATTGGAATGTTTTGAAGAGATAAAAGACTTATATTTAATAAGGAAATGTATAAAGGACGAAAGATAGGAGGGATGATGATGGTATGTTGTACACCTGAAAAGGTTTATATTATGACATTGTATCACGGATGTAGCCACCCACTGTGATGCTTTTAAGTCACGGACAACCCAAGTGAAAATGTTGGCTTAATGTGTCATCATATTTTTATGAATTCATATCTATGTTGTTAACTTCGTATGTAGTATCGTCACCAGAGTTGGCATATTTTATGCTAAGGTTTTCTTTAGAATTCTTTAAGTTCAGCAGGAGAGGTATATGAGCTAAAATGATGACGTTTCCGCAATAGGAGGCAAAGTAACCTATACGCTCTTTCTTTTCAATATGACTCTTAAAAGAAAAACAGAGTATAGGTCAGTTTCATCGATTTAAAAAAAAAGATAGCTATAAAAAGATAATGCAGATATATTCATTCAATTTTACTTTACAAAATGTTACATGAATCGATCGATGTTAACATTCAACGGTGGATTAACAAGTAATCAGTACAAATTAGTGAGGCAGCACCAGCTGTAATGTGCCGTATTAAATTCTGCATTAATTACAGGTTAGAAACTCATTTAACAAAATATTGGTAGAATAAAACATTGTTACATTTTGGTTCTTTTTTTTTTTAGTACCTTACATTCATTAATATTTATTAATATAGTAATTACTGCTCGAGATTGTCTTGGTATAGACATGTGATGAGGAGGGATGAAAGGCGTGTGACAAGGAGGGTTATCAATTTGTGGGTGGGCGTTCAGAATTGGGTGAGACCCAAAAAGGGATGGATGGGTTGCGTAAACGAGGATATTTGTATGAAAGTTGTTAGTGCAGATATGACGACTGATAGAAGTTGATAGAGGGCTAGAACATATTGTGTTGACTCCACTTAGCGTGGCATAAGAGCAGGCAAATGATAAGTATATTAATTAATAGTCACTTCATGTATCAGCGCGTCAACGTCTATTCTTGAATATAGAAAGATTATCTTAAAGGGCAATAATATTATAATGGTCATGCTTGTAAGTTTGAAAAGATAATGCTGATGTCTACTCTCTCTTTGCTTCTTTTGCCGCTTTCTACCTCTGATGAGAAAGTAAGGGATGGTAGCACAGTCTACTCTTAAATCGACACTACATACTTACTTCATTTTCATTTATAATAACACTAGCAGGCTGGGCCACGCGTTGCTGTGGCTTAGGTTAGCCTCAGTAACACTTTGTTTATTCTAACAAATTTTATCTTATATGAAGCGTTTGTACATTTAACATAGCGCCATCTATTAAATACTTACTGAATCCAGTCAACAGATTCCGTCATCTTTTAAAATCCTTTTGATATAACATATGATTTTGACTGTCAAATATTAGACAAATAATTTGCAATAAAATGATATTACTATAAGTTGAGATTTAAGCTATTCTATCTTTTAAGTTGGATCAAACTACACATGCTGTGCAAATTTGGTTAAAATCGGTTAAGTACTTTATGAGTCCATCGCGGACAAACAACGTGACACGTAATTTATATATATTAAGATAGAAATCATTTTACACTATAAGACAATTATATTGGGAAACAGAAGCCGTACACTTGTCTAAAATATTTAGTTTCAATAATGTTATCAATTTTAGTTATATGATCACAATATTGTAAATTAAATTAAATACGTTTTGAAAATCATTAGTCGAAAAATACATATTTAATTACCTGCTTTTATCCCAATAACTTGAGTCGACGTAATATATAAACATACTAATCGCAAAAGTTATTGGCAACAATTTTATAACCGGCCACCTGCCTGTCATCAGCCCTCTTTTTTTTGCGGTGGGCTATGGACGTGGTCGCGCCCCGCCAAATCGGTCCGGGGCGACGGAAGAGGCGGCGCGCAACTCCATAGACCCACCCTGCAAACACCTCTCTTCGCCATGCGAGCGGGCCACCAGTACCCGATCTTTGTCTTAGGTGCCGTCATCAGCCCTCCTTAGGATTGTAATTGTTAACCAAATGGCATCAATTGGAATTGACCCAGATCAATATAAAGCTCTTAGTCGTCTTTTACGACATCTATATGCATGTCTAATTGGTATCAACATGTTTTGTATTGATTTCTTCACGAGGTCACAGGAACGTACGAGTAAATAGTCCATTATTTTCTTTATTTTTATTGCTGCCACTACACCACCGTGAACTATTGTAGGACATGATTGGGCCGGAATCCCAATAGGCGCGGGTTCGAATCCCGCTTGTGACATCATTTTTCGCTTCGTAATCGGGTTTTATAAATAATTAAGCATATTAAATGCTAAATTTCAGTAATTTGAACTTTGACATTAATTTGAAACATGTCTAATTGGTAACAACATGTTTTTTATTGATTTCGTCATAAAAGCCTCAATAACGTGAATAGTTCATTATTTTCTTTTAGTCTAATAAGTATAATTATAGTAATATAATTACGATATGCAGTGCGTGGTGTATTATTATGATCAATTATTTTTGTCAATTCTTTATATCTGAAGAATACATAATTCATATTTTGCAACGTAATTCTTAGTTATATATAACTGGCTCTTTTTTTTTGGCGGCGGGCTACCGTACGTTATGCCCCGCTAATCCGTCCGGGGCAACAGAGAAGCGGCACACAACTCCGTAGACTCGCCCTACATATACGTCTCTACGCCGTGCGAATGGGTCACTGAAACGCGGTCTTTTCCTTCATTGGCCCACCCGGTGGTCTTCCCTCACGGGTATCCACAGGTATCTAGTCGACGCCCCGTCATCTCAACCCATAAACTGGATATACATATATAACAGGCTAAGAGTCTATTGCTGAAAAGAATGGTTAATTGCTGATTCTATTGCTGGATACAGTTCTAAATAAACGACGAGCATGTTATTGAGAATTTTCCGAGACAACTTCGAAAATTTTACTTATGACGGATTCGTTATTCGAAAAAAGATCCTGATTGTCGGCAGTCATATGCTTATCGAATTAAAATATTTAAGTAAATGACAACTTTTTTATACACAAATGGAATTATTGTAATTAAATTAACTTGTAATTAAATTAAAATTTTCATTATAAAATGGAGGAGAGGAAGGAAAACCCACCACTTTCCCACGGTTAATCAATATACCGTACACCTCAAAAAAGGAAGGAATACGGGATGGGATCAAGGTGGAATAGGATATAAGGAAATCTTACTCCTGTGATGAGCACCGCCTCCAGAACTTCTACTTGCAATTTTCCGCAGAACTTCGAATAAAGATTCGACACGTGTTTCGCCTCTAAACGAGGCATCCTCAGGACGGTTCGGCTTCAAATGCGCCCTTATATTTTCAGTATAAAACTCTCAAAATCACATTTTTTGTGATCTTGGATGCTAAACCACCTATGATGGAATTACCTATGCGGTATGTATGACCTAGCTGAATCCTACAAGAAAATAATTTACCCTAAGATTCCTACCTATCATATAATTTACCGACAAAATATAAACGCAAATTAATATTATTTGTGGAAGCCCCTTGTTTGCTCTTAGTATGGGACATACCGACATGGAAACGTGTTAACATAGGCTAACGGTCTTGGACAATGGTTTCCGCACGGCACGCACAGATAAACTTAACTGCGATCCCAGAATCATATTACACAAAAACAATCTTACATACCTAAAATTTAAAGGTGGAAATTGAACGTGACCATTTCTATACTCGAGTAATCATTCATGTAAATTGGACCCTTCGATATCTACGTTACACTGTTTGCGTTCGATGTGAGAGGCAAGTCTGTAAATAAATGAACCGAATGATGTATTGATAATAGCGTATTAAAACTATATATATTTTAATATCATAATAACATCACGTTACCGACGTATAGCGTAGAGCTCAGAAACAGAATAATTAACGAAATGGATTTTATAATATTATAAAAAGTACATTATTTTATTTGAATGAATGAAAAATAATATTTTATATTAACAAGATACAAATGAATTTCAATAAAAGTATGAGAATATCAAATGTATTTTTATTAATAATGTGTTTACTAAATGTTAAACAATATGTGTCCATATGGTAACAGAGTAAAATACAATTCACCACCATCAATTACTCGGGGTTGAAACAATATGTACTCTTCTTTCATAGTACATATTGTAAAAGTTATTGGCAATAGTTTTATGACCGGCTGCCTGCCAGACGTAAACCTTCCTTGGAAATGTAATTGTTAACCAAACGGCATCAGATGGAGTTGCCTCTGGTCATTATAAGGTTCTTAGTCGTCTTTTACGACATCCACGAGCAAAGTCACTTGTGTAATGTATACACTTTTTGATAGAATTGCCATATATTTCATCATTTATTAATTACATTTTCTATCAAATACATTAATTATTAAAGTAAATATTTGCAATATAACAAATATTTAATTCACATTTATTATATTGTTCTGTCCGTGTAGTGACGGAGGAGGAATACAATTCACCACCCCCTATCTCACTCGTGGGTGATCGTAAGAGACGACTAAGGGATATAAAATGCATATAACATCTATGCGAGAGAAGGAACACTTGAAACAAAACCCTATACCAACACTTCTGACCAGCGTGGTATAGTAGGTCAATTGCACTCCCATTATGGAGGAGGCTCGAGCCCAACACTGGGACGTGTATGAGCTGAGATGAGATGAGATGATATTATTCGTTAAATTAATCCTATATCAAAATCTATTGTGTATACCTTGCTTAGTTTTTGAAATTAAATAAAAAATGAATAATTAAAAACAAATATATACAGAGTCATCAAAAAAGTACACTTGAATACTTTCTAAATGATCAATTAGTCTGATTGTAATACTTAAAGTTCATTGACATGTTAACATAATCTCAATAATATTATTACGGTAATAAAGTGTATTAAAAATGTTAAGACTCATGTTATATAACTAGCCACCATTTTGGTGTAGTCGTACTGGCTTAAAAGAAGGTCATGTTTATATATCTGTCTGCTGCTATCTACTTAAAACCATGCAACGAATATTTAAACTGTTTAGTGTAAATAGCGACGCGAATGACGATGGACTTCAATAACAAAGTTGTCTTGATTACCGGCGCTAGTTCCGGAATTGGAGCAGCTGCTGCTCTATTGTACGCCAAGCAGTCCGCTAAAGTTGTTTTAGTTGGGAGAAATGAAGAATCTTTGAACAAAGTTGCGAAACAATGTGAAGAAGCAAAAGGTATGAAACCTCTTGTTATCAAAGCAGAGTTGACAATCGATGAAGATGTGAAAAATATAGTTGATAAAACATTAGATGTGTTTGGACAAATAGATGTGCTTGTGAATAATGCTGGAGTTGGTATTCGTGGAAGCATTACTGACGGAGTGGAACTATTTGACCGTGCCATGGCTATTAATGTGCGTGCCGCTTACCTTCTTACGAGTTTGGTTACACCTCATATTATTAAAACAAAAGGTAACATCGTTAATGTATCGAGTGTAGCAGCATTACGACCAATAAAAGACGTAGATTTCTTGCCATACTGTATATCAAAAGCAGCTCTAGATCATTTTACAAAGTGTCTCGCACTGGAATTGGGTCGTTCTGGAGTTCGCGTGAATTCGGTCAATCCGGGTGGTACGGAAACATCATTTGCAGAAGCAGCTGGTTTTAGTAAGGAACAAGTGTCAGGGTTATACGAATGTCGTAAAGAATGGTACCCCTTACGTAAAATGGCACAAAGCGAGGATGTCGCTGACCTAATTCTTTATCTATCAAGCGATCGCGCGCGCAGTATCACGGGTTGTATTTATGTTGTAGATAACGGGGAAATGTTGGTGTGATAATAAAATTTAACTTTATATATTTTTGTGTAATGCACAATTTTTGTGTGTCAACTTTAACTTTAAAATATTGTTTAATATAATAAACTGTCCTTGTTTTAGTTATAGAAATATTGTCATCTAATGTTTTTTGTTTATAAATTAATTATTATTGAAGCTAACTTTTTGGTGAATATATGATATTTTTTTTGCTGATTTTAAGAAGTTGTTTTAATTATAGAAATTTAGTCACCAAATGTTTTTTGTTTATAAATAAATTATTATTTAAGCTAAATTTTTGGTGAATATATGATATTTTTTTGCTGATTTTAAGAAGTTGTTTTAATTATAGAAATTTTGTCACCAAAACTTTTTTGTTTATAAATATATTATTATTTAAGCTAACTTTTTGGTAAATATATATGATATTTTTTTTGGTGATTTTAAGACGATGCTCATATAATGTCTATTGATGTTTATGTTAGAAAATTAAAAAAGAATATATAATTTTAAGGGTTTTTTTAATCTCTCCAACCAACCGAGGGTACCATACTCCTGTTATCATCGATATGAACTATATTGGTAGTAAAAATAAATCGTACTTAATGTTAAAAATGTGAAAATTTGTGAAAATGTTTTTATTTCAAATACAACATGCATCACTAAACAAATAATCTTTGTATTACATATAATTCTACGAACATAAATTACACCCAATATAAGGACAACAGTTTGTGGATCATACAAAGTATTGTCCTGCACGGGAATCCAACTCACGGCACTGGCACGGTAGATCGGTATTTTAACCACTTCGCAATCTGTGCAGTTAATTGTTGTTGAGGTTGTTGAGGGTTGGATGTTCGCAAATTTTGTTACTGAACGCATAAATTGTTGAAAATTTTAATGAATATTAGTACCTAAATAAACCGGAAGCCCAACTGAGGTGGGTTTGAGGTTTGTATTGGTAGATAGCGGCCTAGCTATACCCTTGGTATTGTAAAGGTCCATGGGCGGCAGTGACACTTACCATCAGGTGTGTTGCCTACTCGTATGCCACCATAAGCAATAAAAAAACGATTTCCTGGACAAGGGATACTTTCTATCGTGATAATGTGTTCCCTTGAGATAATAATTCAACTATTTTGTTATTTAAATCAAACTTTAGTTCTGAACCTCATCAATAAATGGTATTTGCTTTAACCATAGAACGCAGTATAATCCCGATAATGCATTCCGATAAATGTTCAACTTTATTATAATTTGATTTTAATTTAGCACAATTATTACGATTTTAGTTCTGATTTTCTGCTTTAGAGCACGTTATGGATTGGACCGTGATTTAGTGATAAAATTTCATTTTGATAAAATTTTGCGATCCGACGACCTTAATATATCGGCTGTGACGAGACTGTCGACATCACAGGTGGCGTAGCGGTTAAAATACCGACCTTCCGTGCCAGTGGCGTGGTTTCGATTCCTATGCAGGATAATACTTTGTGCGATCTACAGACTGTTATTCTGAGTCTGGGTGTAATTTGTCTGCGTTAATTGCATGTTTGTAAAGTCCCCCGCAATATAAGGATTGTTTCCTTAGTGCAGGGTGGGGTTATTTAAAAAAAAATCACTCTCACTGAAATAAGAGCTTATATGGCCTGCGAGCCCATAACACACAAAATATACTCGGTTTCATTCTTGCCGCTTTGGTGCAAAATCTGCTCATTTAAACGCCATATCTAATAACGTGGGAAAACTCATTTTACCTCAAGCCACCAAGGTGAGGTCCATACCCCACAGAGAGTACCCTTGAGCAATGTCACCAAATTACAAGAAATTTGTCTTTTGTCAAAAATACTTGATTCGCAAATAACATGCGAAAATTGCATTAACAATCAGAATGCAGTCTTTTACAAATGTTAACACCTTTCAGACAGTTATATCAAATATTTTTGTATAGATTTATATAGATTTTAACATACATATCATCACGCCATATCCCTTGCAGGGTAGGCAGAGAGAACAGAGTGCCAGAGAACTCTATCCTTGCATACTTCACTCGCTTCTTCAACATTCATAATTCTCTTCATATATGCTCGCCGGTTTCGGAGACTCTTGACTCCACCTTCTTTCAGCACGTGACCAATCTGGTCTAGGTAGGTGAGTCTCGGTCTCCCCCGGTACCTACATCCTTCCACTTTTGCATTGTATATCTTCTTAACCAGACGTTCGTTCGGCATTCTTTCCACATGTCCGAACCATCGGAGCATTCCCTTTCACATCTTTACACCAATACTCTCTTTCATACCTACTCGCTCTCTTACGTCGTCGTTGCGAATGCGGTCGGTCAGCCTAACTCCACAGATTTTCCGTAGAGATCGCATTTCAACCGCATTAATTTTGCTTTCATGCTCTTTTCTGCATACCCAACTCTCGCTTCCATATAGTAATGTTGGGACAAGTACAACGTTATGTATTGTTACACGTGCCTTCTGGCTGAGGTGGTGGCTACGGAGAAGTTGTCCCAACGCTCCGTTCACTCTATTTCCTGCATTCACTATTCGCTCTATATCAGTGGTGTACCTCCCATCTCGGCTAAAACCACATCCAAGATATACAAATTCATCTACTTGCTCTAGTACATCATTATCTATTTTTATTCTTACATCTGTTCTGGCTTCATCTCTTTCAAAGACCATTATTTTGGTTTTGCTCACATTCACGCGTAGACCCCTTTTCTTACAATCTTCTGTCATTGTGTCGACTAGGGTCTGCAGGTCAGTCGCTGACTATGCCAGCAGGACTGCATCATCTGCATAAAGCAGAGCATTGACCACTGAGTCGCCCATCTGGACTCCCACATTCATATCGTTCAACCTTTGGAGACATTTATCCAGATATATGATAAACAGCCTGGCTGACAGAACGCACCTCTGCTTAACGCCGATATTGACGTCAAACCAAGGCGACATTCCATCATCCAGCCGCACGCAGGCTCTACAGCCCATGTAGCTGGACTGCACAGCCTGTAGCAGTTTACTGTTAATACCATACTCCGGTAAAATGTCCCAAAGTTCCTTTCGTACAACCGTGTCAAATACTCTCTCCAGATCCACAAAACTACAGAAAACCCTCTGACCTAGAGCCAGATGCTTCTTCACAATGTTGCGCAGAGAGAACACTTGATCCATGCATCCCCTCCCACTCCTGAAACCTCCTTGTGTCTCACACATCAAACCATCGGACACCATCCTCATTCTCCTTTCAATAATTTTACCATACACTTTTGCTGCCAAACTGGTCAAGCTTATGGCTCTGTAATTTACGCAGTCATAACGTGAATCCTTGTTTTTAAACAAAGGCACGATGACTGCGCTATTCCAGCCCCTGGGAACCATTCCCGAGCTCCAACATAAATTGAGGAGTAACAGGAACGCCTCCCAGACACAGGATCCACCAAGCTTGATCATCTCGGCAGACACCATAACAATGCCCGCTGCCTTACCATTTTTCAAACTTCAGATTTTAAGAAGACCTTTATTTTTCCGGCAGGCTATAGTTTCGGTAAATCCCGCCTGTTCAGTTTGAGGCAATGGTAGGGCCGCATGTGGCCCCATAATCTAATATGTTCCCTTTTTGTCGCCATTAGGTCGACCATTGGCACTGGTTCCTTGACTTCCATGACCAGCGCAGCGATATCAGGCGACCTCTGTGACATTTATTTATTTTTATAAGAGATTTATCATAAGTTGACCATGAGCTGGATATCCAAATCAAAAATAGTGGCACAATTATTTTTATAACAGTATAATACGACTATATTACGTTCGACTGCACTAATGGCGTAGTGGTTAAGATACCGACCTTCTGTGCCAGTGTCGTGAGTTCGATTCCCACGCAGAACAATACTTTGTGCGATCTACAAAGTGTTATTCTGAGTCTGGGCGTAATTTTTTTGCGTTAATTGCATGTTTGTAAAGTCCCCCGCAGTACAAGGATTATTTCCTTAGTGCAGGTTGGAATCAATTAAAAATAATTTGTTTTTATTAAATTGCGGGTTATATCTTATTATAGTTAGTACATACATAAGTACATAGCATCACGCCATATCCCTTGCAGGGTAGGCAGAGAGAAAAGAGTGCCAGAGAACTCTATCCTTGCATACTTCACTCGCTTCCTCAACATTCATAATTCTGTTCATACACGCTCGCCGGTTTCGGAGCCTCTTGTCTCCACCTTCCTTCAGTACGCGACCAATCTGGTCTAGGTAAGTTAGTCTCGGTCTCCCCTGGCACCTACGTCCTTCCACTTTCGCATTGTATAACTTTGTATATCTTCTAGTATAGTAGTTACTGTGTAAAATTGTATAAACAAATATATTATTTGTTTAAGGGCGTCTTCCTTTCAGCAGGATTACGACTTTCCTAACTCGGAATGGCTGTAGTTACTCTGGGTACAGTACGTCACATAAAGTAGATTACGAGTTGTAAAGTCTCATATGCGACAAACTATTTCCTGATTTTCTTTTACTTAGTGTAAGGTATAAATAAACTAACGTATATAAGAAAGCTGTTTACTACGAAGAATAAGAAGTTATACGAAAGAAAACATATAGTAGGTAATATAAACAGGTTAGTAAGTAATACTGTAAGCTTAAGTAATATACATTGTGTTTTCTGCGCCGTTAGTTTTAATTTCGCATGTAGTGAAAATAAAATTGTGTACGGCGCAAAACAATACTTATGGGTAACGCAAATAAGGAGTTTGGCATTTATTTATATAGAATGTCGGATTGTGAATCTGAGAGTATTGGAATAGGGATAAGATACTGAAGTAAAGGATGAAAGTTTTGTAATAGATGGAATTTTTGAGGAAGTTTGTTATAACATCCACTTATAACATTGGAAATCATAATTGTAAACTTTCCTGCCAATTAAGATGGTCATAGTGTTATTCCATTCCAAACGTTTGGTCAGCAATTACATTTCCAAGGAGGGTGACGTCTGGCAGGCGGCCGGTCATAAAACTATTGCCAATAATTTTTACAACATATGCTATGAAAGAAGAGTACATAAGAGTATACTGTATCAACCCCAAGTAATTGGGATAAGATTAGGAGAATGATGAGTGTTATTCCATTCCAACCGTTTATCCCATCATCTCCGTGCAGAGCTCTAGGTCCAACGGTGGACGTCCATAGAATGATGAAGATGATTTTTAGTTTCAAATGTTTCTTTTTAAATGACAGTTATTTTAAACTTCGCTTTCTATTATAATGGTAATTGTAAGTTTTTTTTTGTGTGAACAATAGTATACTTTATTTAAAATTGTTTTTTTTTTGTTTTTTTTTTTTTTATGAAACACTACGCTGCACTAAGGAAATGATCCTTGTGTTTCGGGGAACTTTACAAACATGCAATTAACGCAGACAAATTAAACCCAAACTCAGAACAACACTTTGTGGATGAAACAAAGTATTGTCCTGCATGTGAATCGAACCCTCGACAATTGCACAGAAGGTCAGTATCTTAACCACTACGCCATCTGTGCAGACAGACATTAAAAATTGATTTGCTATCTAACGGTCACACATTGATCAACTATTAACGTAAAAATTTATATGGCAAACAGCCTGCAGCCTGCTTAAATAAGAAGGTTATATTTCAGTGGACGGTTAAATATTACCGTAATATTGTTCACTTATCTCGCTGTTATTGTAGTTATTATTGCTAGTCTTTATACTATCACAGAGTATTACATACAACGCGTGGATTTCATGAAAAGATATTTATGGAAGTATAATTTCAGCCGATGTGCCTTATATATATTAGAGCAGATGTTTCTTATATAAATTATATTAAGAAGATACAATTGTGATAGATAAGAGCGCATAAGTACTTTCTCCGTACAATATAACGTTAACATTTTTTTTTATAAATAATAAATAAATAAATAAAGATTGTAACAAATTCGCTTTCCACCATCTGTGCGTTTAGTTCTTTTAAATTACACAACGTATTTGAATTCGATTTTCGTCAATCGACATAGTAATTTAAGAGGAAGGTTATATAATACATGAATATTGTAGTAGAAAAACGCTGAGAAATTAAAAAAAATAGTGAAGTGATGTCGAAAAAATATATTTTTGCGCTTGAGATAGATTAAAATAATATACTGCGAAATTGTAAACCTTAAAAATATTTACACCGCGTATGGTATATGTCTATCGCCTAAGTTAACCCATGTTTACATACCATATACCATGTTTATTTTGTACATATTATTAAAAAATAATGGGTTATTTACGAAGCTATTTTAAACAATACAATATTATTTCTTATCCAATTAAATATATTAGTTACGAGGTGTATTATCAAATTGCTTATTACAGTATAACAATAAAATTAATATCTTATAAGTTATTCAGACATTTGTATTGTGGAGTCAGAATAGTCGAAACTGAAACGAAGTGAGGTTGGCTAGTCATTTGTAAAAAAACTAGTATGCTGCTGTTTGTTTATCTATGAAGTCATTTAGTAAGTTTAATGAATTTGTTAACATATCTTATGCTTTTTAACTTTAGAAACAGTAAAAATTTTCATTCATCCATCAGTGTATTGAAGTTCATTGTTGAAAAAAGGCGGCCTCATTAGAAATAGTATCATAATCTAACGATGATACATGGAAATGATAAGCATGTTTGGTAGGCGGGCTATCAATCGCAGTTACCGTTAAAAGTTTCCCATGGGAGTGCTACTGGCCATTTTCCTAGTGATTCATCTACCCGTTTTTTTTCCATTTCCATGGAAAAATAAGGGACAATGATGTATTGTATGTTTAACACGGTACAAGATTACAATTATATTTTTTAAAAGAAACATAATATATGTTTAGGAATTTCGAGAAGCCAGCCTAGCCAGCTAAGTCAAATAATATTTTTAAGACAACAGGTGGAGTCTGCACTAAGGAAGTAATTCTTGTATTGCGGGGAAATTTACAAACGTGCAATTAATGCAGACAAATTACACCCAAACTCATAACAACACTGTGAGATCTCACAAAGTGTTGTTCTGCGTGAGAATCGAACCCACGGCACTGGCATAAAAGGTCGGTATCTTAACCATTACGCCATATGTGCAGTCATTCAAATATACATATATAGTTTACAAAGTTAGCATTAATGATTGCCAAAGTTTACGCGATTATTACATCTTTGTAATATAAATATTTTTAAGCTTTCTATCGCATTTACATTTGATTTTTAACTGCTTGACATTTCGCACGCTACAGCATTTACAGCAACGCTGTAAAGTAGCTTAATTTTATAGTAAAATAATTTTTATTGCATAGTTACCGCTATGATTTTAAGCCTTAATTTTCTTATATTTTTTTATTGATATAAGTTTCAATTAAATCCTGTCGTTTTGCATTATTTTTAAGTAAAGGCTATTTTGAATAGTTATGCTATAAAAAAACGTCTTTTCTCGTTAAAATAAGTTTAAACTGATAATTCCAATAAAAAACACACAAAAGGAAAAAAATGACTCACTATATCACGCTGGCTAAACAGGTTTCTATAGAGTTATATTTCATTTTTTTTATTCTTTTGCCTATAAAAGATATATTATCATCATATTTTCAATTTAATGTATTTCAAAAACAACATAACTATGTTACTTGATTACAAAATTGTAAATTTTTTTCATCTATATTCGAATCAGTGAAATCTTCCGAAAGCTTTTCGGTGGACTATAATAAATATATAATTAAATAAATAATGTTGCTGTTCATTTATATGTGGGGGATATCGGCGGTGGTGCGTGAGGTACGTGCGAGTCGCGACCCTCAAGGGATTTGCGACCGTGGATTTTTCAATTTTTATTTGCACTTGTAAGTACTAGGATGTTATTAGAGATCGCGATCGTATGAACAGTGAAAACATTCACTATTCACACTAGTTTTCTGTAAATATACACAGCAAACCAATGTCTGACTGCGTGTTTACACGTGTCTGAATTTCACGAATTGGTTTTTGAAAAAATCCCAGTGCAACGCATGTTCGTTTTAGATACCAGTCACGTTCTACGGCTGTTCACTGTACGACCAATAAAGCTCAGTCACTTCGCTTTTAATTTTGCCTCTATAGTTACCATCATTGAGTTCGCAATAAAAATTTATTGACTTTATCTTTTGTTTAGATTTTATGATTAACTGTCGATTTACGTAATTAAAATTGAAGATAAAACAAGTTATATTATCAACCTGCACCGAATACAGGCCTTAAGAAGTCACCATTATCCTATTCTTATCCCAATTACTTGGTGTCGATACAATATGTACTCTTTTTTCATTGTACATATTGTAAAAGTTATTGGCAATAGTTTTATGACCGGGCGCCTGCCAGATGTCAACCCTCCTTGGGAATGTAATTGTTGACCAAATGGCATCAGATGGAGTTGGCTCAGGTCGTTATAAGGCTCTTAGTAGACTTTTATGACATCCACGAGCAAAGAAAGGGTTGGTAGTATTCGTAACCGCTACCACATAGCATTCTAAGATGTCTAATATGATAACCATATTGTTTGTAGATAACATCACTGTAAAATAATGTACCTGTCCTGTCCTGTCCTGCCCTGTCCTGTCCTGCCCTGTCCCTGAGTAAGTCAATGCACTAACAAATTGAATACAAAGAAATATTGGTTATATAGATATCATGATTTTGTATCCAAAGAACAGATTTGAAGATTATCTATTTATTCCCGTACACATATTGTATAAAATTCTATTATGTAATAATATGTCTTGTTCCTTTATATAAATAAATTAGATACAACATATATATGTAACTGAGTTTCAAGCACCAGTAACGAAAATTTATGTTTGAAGACAAAATAAAGTAAGCCATTATTACGTGCGTATCATCAGACATACATAATTTTCTTCTTAGATCTTTGTCGTAAAATGTATCTTTCAATTCGCTTATAGATGGTTCTGTGCTTACTCAGATACCTACTTAGGATATAGTAATAATATATCATATCTTACGAACATTATAAACATGTAAGTTAATATGTTTATTAGTCAATCAGACATAAATAGAATATATCACGTGATTTACTTAACCCCATTTTTATTTATTTTTTGGCAAGCTCTGGTCCTAGACACACACCGTCTGTATTGTCCGGTGCGATGAAAAGGCGCGCGTGGCCCCATAACCCACGGTATTTCATCCCTATTGCCATTGGTTCGGCCACTGGTACCAAATCCTTGACGTCCGTGACCAGCCCGGCAGATTACCCTTTCGGGTACTGTATCCCTTCGACGCCCCGACTTGCTGCCGTGGCGTTACCCTCACGCGGTTCAGCCTCTTTGCGGGCAGTGTAGCGACTATGTGGGCCTGTCTACATTACCAATC
This sequence comes from Lymantria monacha, assembly GCA_905163515.2. Lineage (NCBI taxonomy): Eukaryota > Metazoa > Arthropoda > Insecta > Lepidoptera > Erebidae > Lymantria > Lymantria monacha. The sequence continues at coordinate 15,298,776 of LR991094.1, read as the reverse complement.
GATTTCTATATGGGGAGTACTCTGAGGAGATGTTTGACTATTAAGTCTCCCTAAAGATATTATTCAACGTCTCCTTTCCATTATCATATCACTCAACATCCCATTAAGATCCACGTATGAGAGTTGGAAACGATACCATCTCCAACTGTAGATTTTCAACGTCCATTTCGCCCACGTACTTGTAGGCTCTGGATACTATAATATGTATAAATACCGGAATACGAAACGAAAAATTATGTCACAAGCGGGGTTCGAACCCGCACCTATTGGGAATCCGGCCCAACCCGCTTGTGACATAATTTTTCGTTTCGTATTCCGGTATTTATAAATAATTAAGCATATTAAATGCTAAAAATTTCAGTAATTTTTACTATAATATGTCTTTCTTTAAACAAAATTTAAGAAGAGCTGTTTTGTCATGGTAAATAGTCACTTGGCTGTGCCCCTGGTATATGTACGGCCAAAGTCCATCATGGTAGTTGCCACTTGCCATCGGTAGGGTTGCTCGTCTGCCAACAAAAGGCAACAAACAAAATAGTGACGTACTAAGAATACCATCACCACTTTCTTCTGTGTTGTGAAAATTGTAATAGACGTTTAGGTATATAATATTTTATGTTATTTTTTTTTATTGTAATATAGCCAATAATCTGGTAGGTACATTAACAGTTTTTTTTTATCGTAAATAGAAACTATGAGTAGTGATTAGCCGTTTTATAACTACTTCTATAAAATCAGATTATTAGACTCTATCTCTCCTATGAATATACAAAGAAAAGAAAAGGCATGCGAAATAGCCATAATATAAAAATGATTAATATATTATTTCACGTAACATATTCTTACAATGGTTTTATATTCTCAACCGAATACACTATACGTTTATTAAACACGAGCTTCTTACAAAATTTGTAAAATATCTCAAAACATTTTGCGGCAAAGCGTTTACCCAAGAGGTTATAAAAAAGGAAATACTTTCAGTAATTTCAAGAATGCGCGAATTGTAAGGTATGTAAGTATAACAAAAATGTTAACATGATTCCATAGTACCCTAAGAAAAAATATTATTTGAAGGGACGTAAAAAGATCAATCGCGACACGAGAAGGAAATTTCATGCAACATTTTGTACAGTTGACTGCTTTAACGGGCGTATGATGTAAATGTAATAAAGCAAATGGCCCTTCTTTGCCACTCGCGTGTATGGATGCTACTCCATGACTCGCTGTAAAATATTTTTATGCTTTATTAAGTTAATGTTGTTCTACTGGCATATAAATAAATTTACCTGAAGCCATGTTGTCTTACCGTAGAAACAACAATATTTGAAGCTGAAATTATTATGTTAAACTTATTATACTTTTATCAAATATTATTTAAATAAAAATATACAAAATTTACATTATATATAATCATTATTATCTAATGAAAGTACTCTGATTTTATTTAATATATTATGTTGTTCCATTATCAGTAGGCGAGTAGTGGTTCGAATTACTCTGTAAATTACCGATACTTTCATTCGCGATCACAAATCATGCATATATGACTGCACATAGTACATTGTTTTGATTGTAAATATATTTCGATAGTAACGCAGGAGGTCGGCCCTAAATGCAAATGCAATGCTTGACGCTAGTGTGGTAACTTGTATTAGGCACCGAATGGGTGATAGAATAATCTGAGTCTGTTTATACAATCGCAAACAAAAAACAACTCTATATAACCAACACGTCGGACCAGCATGGTATTCTAGGTCAATTTCCCTCCCATTATGGAGGAGGCTCGAGCCCAACAGTGGGACATATATGAGCCGAGATGAGATGAGATGATGACTTCTTTAAAATATTTGTAGTGTTTTCAGTAGTCGAGCATTATGGAATAGACAATTCTTTTTTATCTAATGCTATTTAAATATCACAGATTTCCATATCTCTATTGTAAAAATAGCTTAACTTAAAGTTGTTCGTCTAATCCCGTAATGAATGGTTTCATTTCCTTCCCCTTTCTAAGTTATCTGTACTCCAACATTCTTCAAATAAAAATCATACTCATGACAGATTGGTGATGTTTACATTTTAAGAATGCACCCCAGGGAAAAAGGCAAAGTATAACCCTAAGGAAACATTTGATTTGCTGTAAATCGTACGTCAAACATTAAAAAAATGTTGAAATCCACAAGCAAACTGTCAAGACACGACCGACAATAATTAGTTGGAGTGTTGAGTGCGGAGGAAGCTCAAGATTGATGGCATAGACACAAAGGTCTGTCGGTGATAAATTGCCGAATATTAGGTCATGATTTGGGGTGGGTATTTGCCTATCAGCTTCACTATCGGCCTTGCATTTTTTGTTAGTAGGGTTAGCAAGGCAAAGTGAATATGAAATGAGTCGAGTAAGATTTGACAAACGATGTAAAGCGCTGTGTCAAAAAATTACAATTTTATTATGTAATTCATCTTTAAAGTTTAGATTACAAAGTAAACAATGTTCTTTATTTATGAATAATATAAGTTTTAAGAGGAAGGAGAGCCTAAAATTATCCTATCATAACAACTTTTTTTTCAAAATAATATTTCCTCTACTTATGTCTACGGTAAAAAAAAAATATAATTTTTATTGCCATTAGAGAAATTCAGCTTATACCAACAACTAACGTTAAATGAATTTGCTTACTATTATTAAAATTTGATGAGTTAAATACAGATACTGTTTCTTTTAATTTAATAAGTCATTTAAATAAATAAAAATGTTATAATGTAATGCTATCAGAATTTTATTAGAGACAGGAGCTATATCTCAAACGCGAAACTAAAGTTACTTACAACTTTAGTTTCGCGTTTTAGATATCGCTTGTTTACTCAAATGTGCTAGAATATGCGATAGTATTTGGTTTTCTATTGGCTGTACCACCGAAGTTGAAGCCACCCATCGTTGTATCAGTTATACGTGTATGAAATCATTAACCGATTCTCTTTATAAATTTGTACAAACACCGCGGCAAGAGTGTGTGTTCTATTCCCACGCTTATCCTTGATTTATTCATAATTTACTATTCTCAGCCTGGATGTATTTTGTATCCGTGTATTCTGAATGTAGGTATGATTTGAGTGCAAAACTCAAAAAACGTCGGAAATGTATAATCTTATTCGTCGCACAACCAACATTTTTTTTTTGGAACTGTGTTATTTTTACATGCTCTTTTTTTTTAATGACAACAACACTACACTAAAGAAATAATACTTGTGTTGCGGGAGACTAAGCAAAGATATAATTAATGCGGATAAATTACATTCAGACTCAGAACAACAGTTTATATTTAGAATTATTGTCCTTCGTAGGAATCAAACTCACGATACTGGCGCGGTAGGCCATTATGTCAACCACTACACCATCTGAGCAGTCATATTTACATACACAAATATATTGCACTTACATATATACATAATAAAAGAAAAAGTGTGTGTGTCAGCTCCGACGCACGACTGGAGTTTACTCCTTCAGTACGATTATCAAAACAGGCGCAAAAAAGCTCATTTGATTAAAAATAATATATATATTTTTATCTACATTTATTAAAACTGTTCAGTGAAGTATTATCTCACGTCAGAAAGTGAAAGGTGCGCAGAATAGGTTGCGCACCAAAAACGTAACGAGGTCATTCGATCACTAGATTTTACTCCTCAATTTTTTCTCATACCGGGCGCCTTATATGAAAATCGATTCTTAAGCAGTAAACACCAATAATAATAATTTATATGTTTTCTCAGCATATATATCAGTACTGAATAATAGCCCCCTCCGTAATCAAAAGGAAGCCGTTATATTAAAGTACTCTAAACGGATTGAGACATGGAATAAACGCAAATTTATTTTAATTTTTTCTTCTTGTACAATGATGCTATCTGTTTAAATGACTTAGTTATATTCCAATCGCATTTTTTTTCATCAGGACATGAATCAAGAATAATTATGGATTTAATTTAACAGTCCTGTAGCAGTTCTCTTAACATTTTGTTACTACCAGGAGTAAAACGTTTAATTTTCGCTTAATTTACAAAATTAAGGCAATTATGTAAACATTTCCTGTCTAGTAGGTTTACATGAAACTACCTTTATTAATCTGACCCTTACCCTTTTGTTGAGCTTTAAATAGATAATATATTACTTTGGCTATTAAATAAAATACTTTAAACTCATATCAACACAATGTAACGCAATCTCATGGTCTGAAAGTTCTCCCTATTAGCATTCTCCTAATGTGTTCAAATGTCATTGAATATGTGTGTGAGAATTGATCGGACGTACAAAGATTTGCTTAGGTTGGTTTATTTAAAATAGCCCTTATAATATCAAATTTATGGTTCAAATTCTATCTTACTCAATTTATGCTACACTTAGTCCGGTTATTATGCAAATCATGCGCCACGGAAGTGCCCCAACATTACCTAGTTCCCTTACTAGAGAGGTGAATTGTGATAAATGAAATTCCGCAATGTTCAAATAACCACCATGTCTGCAAACACAAGCGATTGTATTGTGATTTTATTTATAAGTCTATATATATTTTGATTTATACTTAAATAATAATGATATAGAAATATTTAATATTAATAATGTAAGTAGCTGTGTGGTAGCGGCTACGTATAGTATCAACCCTTACTTTGCTCGTGGATGTCGTAAAAGACGACTAAGAGCTTTATAAAGACCTGGGCCATCTCCATTTAATGCCGTTTGGTCAACAATTACATTTCCAAGGAGGGTTGACGTCTGGCAGGCGGCCGGTCATAAAACTAATGCCAATAACTTTTACAATATGTACTATGAAAAAAGAGTACATATTATATCGACCCCAAGTAATTGGGATAAGAGTAGGAGAATGATTAATGTAAGTAAATTATAACAAATAATTAATTTCTGTTGTTTATTCAACTATTACACATCTATCATGTACTAGCGCGTAGATGTCCACTGTTGGACATGGGTCTCTCCAAGAGAATACCACTTAGTACAGTTCTATATTACATACAGCGGCAATTTTTAAAATATTCTCAAGAATATAATGAATCTTTGATAATTTACAGTATCCATTATTATAAAGTACCTATAAGAAAACAAAAAAAAATAAACTAAGCAGAGAGCTTAATTAAATGCGTTGTCAAAAAAAATATCTATAGCGCAATGGAATTATGCTTGGTAAACAATAATAGTAATATCCGTGTAGTAACGGAGTAAGAATACAATTCACCTCCCCTATCTTACCCGTGGGTGATAGTATGAGACGACTAAGGGATATAAAACGCATATAATATCCATGCGAGAGAAGAAAAACTCGAAACAAAACCCTATACCAACACGTCTGACCAGCGCGGTATAGTAGGTTAATTTCCCTCCCATCATAGAGGAGGCCCGAGCCCAACAGTGGGACATTTATGGCCTGTGATGATGATGATGAAACAGTAATAGATTTACTCCTTATTATATAGAATTAAAATGCACAATTGCATAGATGCCGTAGTGGTTACCGACCTTCCGTGCCAGTGCCGTGAGTTCGATTCCTAACCAGCACAATATTTGCATCAGACGATGAATAAACACAAACGCAAATTTGTGAGATCCACAAACTGTTGTCCTGACTCTGGGTGTAATTTTTCTGCGTTAATTATACTTCGCATGTTTTTGAAGTCTCCCAAAATAAAAAGATTATTTCCTTAGTGAAGGGTAGTGTTTTAAAAAAAAAAGCAATACGTATCCATTTTATATATCTGCCAATTTATTCGAACATAAATATTTAATAGAAAATAAAAATAAACACTCGAAATTTTATTTTAAAATATATTTTTGAGTTTAACTCTACATGATTTTCACTAAGCCATGAATAAAATCATTTATATGGAAAATTACTTTAACATTTGAAGCATATAGGTAGTTCGTTTACAACAACAAACACTATTTGGAATTTCGGTAGTGCCTAGTGACACAGTTTGTGTTTCATCAACTACTGAAAGGGCTCCACAAACCGGTCTATTCAAGAGCGAGGACGGGCAAACAACACTTTAGATCACGTATGTTTACGATCCTCTAATTTCATCCAATCACAGTCAAGATACGGTAAGTAACTATGAGCTTATTTACCCACAGGGTTTATCTTAACAGCTTCACATGATATTTGCAACAGAGAATTACGCCCTCCATCAACGTTGTTTCACAAAACAATATGTCATATTTTAATTTAGTCAAACATAATGTAATCTTAAAGCCCTTTCGTGATTAAAAGATATTTCTTATTTTAATTAAGTTTATTTGTGTTATTCATTAAAGATTTGTTGCTGGACTTTGCGACAAATAGTTCTTTAATTTGATAAATGTTCATTCTGCTAGCGCCTTCATTATCTTCTACTGACAGATTTGCGGGAATCGTTCAATCAATCCAATTAAGCGGAATCGGGAAAAGTCAAGGAAATACAGAAATCGCAGGCAGTTGAGCTCTAGGATTAAGTTACAATAGGAGTTGTGTGTATAAATTATAATCTATATACACACTCGTATAATAAATCTATATACATAGAATAAATTATAATCTTATATAGATTTTATAATGTGCTGTGTGGTAGCGGTTACGAATATTACCAACCCTTACTTTGCTTACGTGGATGGCGTAAAAGACGACTAAGAGCTTTATATCGGAACCTGGACCAACTCTATCTGATGCCGTTTGGTGAACAATTACATTCCCAAGGAGGGTTGACGTCTGGCAGGCGACCGGTCATAAAACTGTTGCCAATAATTTTTACAATATGTACTATGAAAGAAGAAGTAGATATTGTATCGTCGACCCCGGGTAATTGGGATAAGAGTGGGAGAATGATGATGATACATATAATAAATGAATAGAAACCGTATGCCTGTACATTTGATTAATTCATTAAAAAATTGACAGAGACCGAGACTCACCTACCTAGACCAGATCGGTCATGTACTGAAGGAAGGTAGAGTCAAGAGTCTCCGAAACCGACGAGCGTGTATGAAGATAACTATGAATGTTGAGGAAGCGAGTGAAGTATGCAAGGATAGAGTTCTCTGGCACTCTGTTTTCTCTGCCTACCCTGCAAGGGATATGGCGTGATGATATGTATGTATGTATTAAAAAATTAATATAAGTAGTAAGTAAAATCCAACAAAACACAAAATAAACATTTTTCGGGTATTTGTGTCTGTCTGTGTATCTGTATGTATGTACACGCTAATCTCCGAATTTACTAAATGAACAGTTTCGTAGTTTTCACAGGTAGATTAAGCTCAGCTCAGGACAACATTGAATCTTTGTTTCATTAAAATTTGTTGTTAGTAATAAAAGTTATAGTCACTTACGTTTTCAAAATCGTCGCTTTTTCAAATGTAGATTAAACTCAGGTCAAAGCATTATTAAGTATTTGTTTTAATAAGATCTGATGTTTTTAAATAAAGTTATGATGTTTTTAAATACTAGTTGTTTGTTTTTTCTGAAGGAAACCTATTTTTGTAACACTGATAACATGTATACGAAATATCAAGACGGCCAGTGGAGTAGTTAAGGCGTAATAACCGAATAAACTCGTCACCGCGTTCACAGTATTAGATAAGAATTTACAATATTGGCAAGATTGGATGATTCACTAAGACGTTTCAATAAAAAAGGGCATTCGGTGGATATTCAAAATCTATTTAAAATAAAACTATTATTACGGATTATATCGTGTTTGTATTTGATTTTTCATTGCTCGATATTTCAAAAACTTTGCAGTGTTCATGTTCATTGTCACGGGAGAGCACAAAGAGTATTCGAAACGTCGGAAAATTAAAAATCAAATACAAGCGCGATAGAATCCGTAAAAATAAATTTATTTCAAATATGTAATACTCGCGTGAAACATTAGAAATAATCTGTTTAAAAGTTATTTACCAACTTAAATGAAAATTTGAAAGCCATCACTAAAATTGAACCTATCTAACTTCCTAGAGTTTAGTTCTAGTTGTCCAATCTGTGAATATAAATTATCTTTTGGATAAAATCCTATGAGTGATCCTAAATAAAATAAAAGATATAACTATTTCAAATTACATCGAAATAAGATAATAATCATGTAGGTATTTATTTTGCGTACAAAACTTCACCAACCAACTTACATAATAAATGAGGGTTGAGCACTAAAAACAGAAGTAATGGTGTATGCTCAAACCGACATGAAAAAATACTCACGACTATCATTAATTTTCATTTCATTCTATGGCCAGGGATTGGTGTCTTAAGGAAAGTAAGTGGAAGATAAGTAGCTACCTAGGAGTGAAAGTCATTTAATTCATGTGCGCAGTAGTTTTCTTGAAGAGATTACTTAATACAGTCTTATATAATGTTGACGTGGATAAATTGTGAGTAATTTATATAGGCGTACATTGAAATAGTTGAATTATGGTTTTAAAGATATTTTAGACTAACCCGTTGATCAAGTAGTACCTATAAGTACCTATACAATTGCGAAATTATATTAAAAACCTTAATGGCTCTAAAAATATTATTGGGTAATGTGCATATTTCCTTTCTTGAGCAAATACAAATTTTTGAGCATTTGCCTATTTGTTTCAGGTGGGCTACTAATACTATTGACTTATTTATTCAGCGGTGTAAGCATATGACTACCGATCATAAACTATTGCGTTCGATTCTTAACTCAAGTAAAAAAATATTATTATGAATTTAGAACATTTCTTTCTCTTTTTGAGAATATTCTTGGGAACAGAATTCGCAGTATTAAACAAGTCTGAAAAAATTATTGTTGATGCATAAAAAATGGTTTGAGTATATAATACTGCTTTGAGTTTTAATCTATAGTATTAGATGTCTTTGTGGTGGCAACTTGCTTTTTAGTTTAATTTAAGTATATCATAATAACATATTATCATAATAACACACAGTGTCATTATTAATTACCGTCATTCAGCCTATTTTCCGCCCAATGCCAGACGTATGCACCTCCCTCTCTCCAGTGCATGCCATATGTCACGATTTTTCATTAGTATGGTAATATAGCTATAATCCCCATGTTTAACAAGTAGGATTGGGATCGCAGTGAGATGTTATACATATATTTTGCAGAAGAAAGCTCAGTCAATTTTTATGATTTCTACTGAACTGTAAGGGGTGGGGACATACTGTATTCTTATCCTGTCCTCACTCGGACACAAACAATAACTGCATTCAAACAGTCAAATTTGATTCTCAGCTTGTATACTTGTCACTGCTGAGGTCGAACTTCTTCCACAATTGGAGAGAAATTGACCTACTACACCACGCTTGTCAAACTTGTTGGTATTGAGTTTTATTTCATCTTGTTGCATATGTTATCTGCATTTTATATCTTTCAGGCCTCTTTCATAATATCCACGGGTAAGGAAGGGGATGATATATTCTTGCTCTGACATCACGCGGAGAGACAATAAAGCTATGTATTACAAAATGAATAAATATAGAATAATATATATTACCTGAACAATTGAATAATTAGATTGTTTGGAATGTAAACAGTTTGTGTTTACTCATCGTCCGACTCAACCGCCTTCAGTTATTACATATTAATATCATTATGTATAGAATAATGTGTGCGTTGAATCCTGAAATGTCCACAATATATTATTATGTTAGCTGATTAGTAATCTATTATCAATAATTGGTTAATATTTTTTTATTCTCTACAGCTAAATTTTTGTAATTCATTTCATAATAACTAGTATATGTTATGAGAAGTCCTAACAAAACGAAAAAATAAAATTGAAAAAACAAAATTAAAATTGTAAAAAGCAAAACTAAAATTGTAAAAAGCAAAATTAAAATTGTAAAAATCAAAATAAAAAAGAATGCGTGCCGCAGTGCGGGTTAGGGCGTCCCCCGGAGGCGACGCGTACCGACCCACCCCCGTCGGTACGAAAATCGGCAGTTGCGGCGATGGGGGCTGCCATCCATCACGCCTTGCCCAGTCAGGTGAGTCGAGGAGAGCAGAGTGCCGGGTGGGCACGTGGAATGTAAGAGGTTGTGTGGAAGGTAAGTTGCACGAGCTGATATCCGTCATGGCGGACAAACAGCTAGACGTGCTCTGTGTAACAGAGACCAAGCGAAGGGGCAGCGACGCCTGCGATCTTCCTGGTGGCGGGATGTCTCTGTGGTCTGGTGTACCACAGAGCGATCGAGCCAGCATGGGTGTAGGAGTACTGCTGTCCTCTCGCTTGGCCTCAGGTGTGAAGGATTACGGAATGTATGATCCCAGACTTCTTTGGGTCCGTATAAAACTAGGTGTCACCAAGGTATTCATGGTTGTAGCATATGCTCCCGTAGGATCCTCTGTGGCATCAGACCTAGAGAAGTTTTGGGATAATGTTAGGGAAGTTCTGGATATGGCAGAAACCAGTGAACGCGTGATTGTATGCGGAGATTTGAACGGATGGGTGGGGACCAAGCGTCCCGACTATGAGGACGTACTTGGTCCATTTGGTGATAAGAGAGAGAACGACGCAGGTAGGCTCATAGCGGATGTATGCATGGAGAGAAACCTTATTGTGTCAAACACATTTTTCCAACATAAGGACATCCATATGTATAAATGGAGAAGGAATGAACATAAAAGTATAATAGATTTAATTTTGGTAGACAGTCGCCTCCGAAGTAAAATATTGGACGTAAGAGCCTACAGGTGCCCCAAAGTCGATACGGACCACTATCTCGTTATTGCGAGATTTAGTGGTCTGATCAGAAAGTGGAGGCACTGGCGAGAGCGTGTCCACTTCGGAGGGCTTGAAAGAATAAAGGTTGAAAGGTTGCAAGAAGAGTGTGTAAGAGAAAAGTATACAGAGAGTGTCCGAGAACGGCTGACGATGGCAAGCCAGCCGCAATCGGACATTGAAGAATGCTGGAGAGTATTGAAAGAGAGTATGGTAGATACAGCGAAAGAAGTATGTGGAAGTTAAAAGAAGCATAGAAAAACGAATGGTGATGCATGGTGGGATGCGAAAGTGGCAGCTTCCGTAGAGAAAACGAAGAAAGCGTGGCTGGACTATGTCTCTTCTTTTAATCTGAATGACAGTATGACTGAACAGAAGAAAGAAATATATCGGCAATGTAAGAATGACACCAAGGCCTTAGTGAAAGAGAAACGTGATAGAGCAAATATGAGTGCAGAAGATAGGCTGACTAAAAACTGGGTAGGGTAACACCAAACTCTTTTGGAGGGAAGTGAAGAAGTCTTGGTGTGGTTGGTCAGCCTTCAGAATGAATAAAATAAGGTCTAAAGGTGGAGATATTCTTACACAAACACAAGCCGTGTTAAGCCGATGGAGTAAATATTTTGGCGATATGTATGCGGATACTACGGTTGGCGCCGGTGTCGCATGTGGTTTAGTAGATCAACATTCAGCACCTGCGTCCTCCGATGGCATCAGTATGGATGAAGTTGAATGGGCGATAAGAAGTTTGAAAAATGGTAAGGCAGCGGGCATTGATATGGTGTCTGCCGAGATGATCAAGCTTGGTGGCTCCTGTGTCTAGGAGGCGTTCCTGTTGCTCCTCAATTTATGTTGCAGCTCGGGAATGGTTCCCAGGGACTGGCATAGCGCAGTCATCGTGCCTTTATTTAAAAACAAGGGTTCACGTTATGACTGCGCAAATTACAGAGCCATAAGCTTGACCAGCTTGGCAGCAAAAGTGTACAGTAAAATTATTGAAAAGAGAATGAGGATGATGTCCGATTGTTTACTGTGTGAGACACAAGGAGGTTTCAGGAGTGGAAGGGGATGCATGGATCAAGTGTTCTCTCTGCGCAACATTGTGGAGAAGCAACTGGCTCTAGGTCAGAGGGTTTTCTGCAGTTTTGTGGATCTGGAGAGAGCATTTGACACGGTTGTACGAAAGTGACTTTGGAACATTTTACCGGAGTATGGTATTAATGGTAAACAGCTACAGGTTGTGCAGTCCAGTTACATGGGCTGTAGAGCCTGTGTACGGCTGGATGATGGAATGTCGCCTTAGTTTGACGTCAGTATCGGCGTTAAGCAGGGGTGCGTTCTGTCAGCCAGGCTGTTTATCATATATGTGGATAAATGTCTCCAAAGGTTGAACGATGTGAATGTGGGAGACCAGATGGGCAACTCAGCGGTCACTGGTCTGCTCTATGCAGATGATGCAGTCCTGCTGGCACAGTCAGCGACTGACCTGCAGACCTTAGTCGACACAATGACAGAAGATTGTAAGAAAAGGGGTCTACGCGTGAATGTGAGCAAAACCAAAATAATGGTCTTTGAAAGAGATGAAGCCAGAACAGATGTAAGATTAACAATAGGTAATGATGTACTAGAGCAAGTGGATGAATTTGTATATCTTGGATGTGGATTTAGCCAAGATGGAAGGTACACCACTGATATAGAGCGAAGAGTGAATGCGGGAAATAGAGTGAACGGAGCGTTGGGACAACTTCTCGGTAGCCACCACCTCAGCCAGAAGGCACGTGTAGCAATTCATAACGCAGTGCTTGTCCCAACATTACTGTATGGAAGCGAGAGTTGGGTATACAGAAAAGAGTATGAAAGTAAAATTAATGAGGTCGAAATGCGATCTTTACGGAAAAGTGGAGTTAGGCTAACCGACTGCATTCGTAACGACGACGTAAGAGAGCGAGTAGGTATGAAAGAGAGTATTGGTGTAAAGATGCTAAACGGAATGCTCCGATGGTTCGGACATGTGGAATGAATGCCGAACGAACATCTGGTTAAGAAGATATACAATGCGAAAGTGGAAGGATGTAGGTACCGGGGGAGACCGAGACTCACCTACCTAGACCAGATTGGTCATGTACTGAAGGAAGGTGGAGTCAAGAGACTCCGAAACCGACGAGCGTGTATGAAGAGAATTATGAATGATGATGAAGCGAGTGAAGTATGTAAGTATAGAGTTCTCTGGCACTCTGTTCTCTCTGCCTACCCTGCAAGGGATATGGCGTGATGATATGTATGTATGTGTAAAATAAAAATTTTAAAAGGCAAAATTAAAATTGTATAAAGCAAAATTAAAATTGTAAAAAGCTTAATTAAAATTGTAAAAAGTAAAATTAAAATTGTAATAAGCAAAACTAAAATTGTAAAAAGCAAAACTAAAATTGTAAAAAGCAAAATTCAAATTGTAAAAAGCAAAATTAAAATTGTAAAAAGCAAAATTCAAATTTCGTCGATTCCACAGTGAAAGTATAATACAGTACTTATATCAAAATTTTTTTTTTTCACCTATTCAATATAGAGCCGAATTCTTGAATGTCAAACAATGGCAGCGCCTGATAGGAGCTGCAATTGTCATTTCGTCATCACTGTTCTCGGTTTTAATTTTACTTTAAACTTTTCGGAGAAAAGTCAAATTTTTGTATAACTGTGTTTCTGTTTCGATATCCTTCTGCGTATTTGTTTTCTAACAATATAATATAATAATAAAATATATGAAAATAATAGATAGCATATATTGTAATAAATTATAGCAACATAAATATACTACATATTTTAGCTGCAAGTATATTTATATGATTTTCTATAAATTATTACACCACGTTGGTACTTATTTTAGTTTTTATATGGATGTAATTATTAGTTGGTTTGAACTTGTGAATGTAATTGTTTATCACACGGTATCAGGTGGAGGTGGCCCAAATCGATATAAATTTCTTAGTCATCTTTTACGATATCCACTAGCAAAGTTAGGATTTGTAGTATTATTAGCCGCTACCACACATCAAAATTAAAAAAACAAATACACACGTCATAAAATTCGTAAAATAATAAAACTATTATTGTTGTTAGTATTTATTTCGAGTTATTCTATTGTAATATAATATTTGCTTACATCTTATAATCAACTGTAAAGATATCCGTGCATAAAATGATGATGCCACATTATTTATATATTATTACCCTATAGTTGTATGAAAAACAATGTGTAATTGTTGTTGATAATATTATAATATTAAAACTAACTATAATTACTTTCATAATAGTCATTACAGCATATTATCCAAAATTATAAAACCTCTCCTATATATGTATATAAGCAAAATACTATAAATAAAACTAATAGTTTTGACTACATATGTATTATATATTGAAATATATGTACTACACTACATAAGTGATTATTTTTTTTTAGATTTCAACAAAATCTTACATATATTTGTATTTATTAGTCATGTTGTTTATTATTACGCTACAATATTTATAGATCCACAAAGAAATAATGAGATTTGTTTCTTTTACTTAGTTGATATTCGTGATGTTATTGCCTATACATTTGTTATTACCCATTTCTGTGAAAAGAATTGTTCATTTTATATACGAGTGAATGTTAGTTATAACAAATTGGAAAATTTATTTTACCAACATAAAATTAATTGTTATTGTAAAATAAAAGTTTTACAAAGTATTCTATATTTAGGAATTTAGAATAATCAGAAATAATAAGTATATGGTCAGAATGAAAAACATTATATTAAAGAATATGTTCTAAAGAGAACAAATAGCCATTATGTAATTTGACGAAGAATAAAGAAAACTGGGCCGAGGAGCAAAGGTAGTAATTTATCAGTGGGTGTCCTTCCGAAAAAGAAAATCCTGGCAATCACTCTTCGCAATTATCCACTATTTTTTTGGAGGAGACTAATTAGTTGAATGGACTGAGCCGTTCAACGTAATTAACTTTAATGATAAATGATAGGACTACATGGACTTGGTTTAAGACTTTAAGCTGATAAAGTAAGAGTTTGGACTTATCGAAATTTGTCTTAATTAGTGTCTTCTAAATAAAGGTAGTTTCTTTTGTGAAATAAATTTGAAACGACGTAATGTTTTATATAGTTTCACGCATACTTAAAGAAGGAAACGGATACGGAAATATATATAAATTACGCGTCACGTTGTATGTCCGCGATGGACTCCTAAAGTACTTAACCGATTTTAATCAAATTTGCACAGCATGTGGAGTTTGATCCAACTTAAAAGATAGGATAGCTTCCATCTCAATTAATAGTCGCAATATTATTTTATTGCAAATTATAGGTCTATTATTTGACAGTCACAATTATCTGTTATCTCCAAACGATTTGAACAGATGGCGGTATCAGTTGACTGGATTGAGAAAGTATTTAATAGATGGCACTATGTTAAACGTACAAACGTTTCATATAAGCTACAATTTATTAGCATAACCACTACGTGTTACTGAGGCGATCTTAGCCACAGCAACGCGTGGCCGGGTCTGCTAGTGTTATTATAAATTCTTCATAATAAGACGCAAGCCTATTGCAATATAGCATACATAATTAAAATGTTCGACGTGCAATTTAGATTTTTCACAAAAATCCGCTACTAATCTAACATTAAGCGTCATCATTATGCAAAGGAAAGGTGGAAAACTTCAAAACCTACATTATTATTGACATTATATCAACTAATAATTTAATTATAACAAGCATTACTTTTGCAATTTCCTTTATTAGGAGTTTTTATTTAGTTTCGCCTATCCCGGTGCTTATAATGCAATTTTTGTATGTAAAATTTGACACATTTATTTTTCTTATGCTGGCAAACGAGTTAGCAGTTTACCTGATGGTGGGTATTACTACCGTCAATGGACCATTTCAATATGAGCGGTATAGCTAGACCGCTGCCTGCCAACCCAGACCCACCCAGAAAGTTGAGTTTCAAGCTCTATCGCTCACCGAACGAAGTGTAACAGTACATTGTTACTGCTCAGAAGTCGATTGCCTGATAGAATTTCGACTACCCCGGACGGGACAGTCCGCCGCTGTAGACAGAAAATTATCAACAATATGGCCCCATCATAAAATTAGTGACATCAAAGTAAATTCAATAACTCCACTACTTCAAGATGGTGAAAACATTTTCTTTACAATACACTTAATAAATACATAATAAGGACTTGAAAGTAATAAAACTATTCATTGAATGAGATCACGATGATAAGACGACAGAAACATTTTCTACTTATCCAATTGCAAAGATGTAATAAAAGTGATCTAAATAAGTGACCTTCTTTTTGGCGCTGGGTTACGGTCGGCGTACTCCTCGCACCACTCCGTTCGGGGCAACAGAGGGGCGTAAGCACGCACACCGGTAACCCACCTGTGTCACGTCGCCTTCGTCGTTGGGCCGACCACCGGAGTATGGTGACTTGACGTCAGTGGTCGGCCCGACGGAATACCCCCTGAGGAGACTGAAATGAAGTGAAAAAATGAGTGACCTTTCCGTGTGGTGACGGTGTAAAAATACAATTCACCACGGGTAAGATGTGATGGGGTATCTTACCCGTGGGTGATCGTATAAGACGACTAAGAGATATAAAATGCATATCGTTATATTTATATTTTGTTATTAGTTTTCCTTCTCTTGTAAAATATTGATTCAATTTAGAGAACATAGGCTAACTTCTACCTCTAAGTAAAATTGTATATTTATGAAAAAAGTTTATAGGTTATACGGAATTACTTTTAGATATTTTGAAGGAAGGAGGGGACCAGTGATCTTTAAATATTTACTATAACTATAAGAATAATACTGTTACGTAATTGGCTACTTTATTAAGTGTTTATAGGTCGAGCAATTTTAGTTCTATTTCTGAAGCTACTACTAAAAATAAGATTCCATATAACAAAAAGCAGTCTTAATGAAAGTGTTTGTTATTCATTAGATATTTGATTGATTGCAACTATTTCATATTTAAATAGTTAAACTAGAATTTGTAAACAATTTGTAGATACTTTATATAACATTTAATTAAACACGTACTTTATTTATAACTCATTTATTACCTACTGTATTTTTGATTATGGATATTCTACACTTGGTATTTACATTTTGATAGCAGATAGAGAACACGTAGATACATAGAAATTCTTTAGAAATATATTAACATTTCGAACTTCGTAAATTATATTTTTAAGGCAACCTGCATTCATCATAGCATGTTAAATCTTAAACAACGACGACAAGAAAGACTCATGTGTTTTTTACTTTTTATACTTAAATCTTTAATACATAGCCTTAATTATCTTAATGAAGTTACATTATATGTTTCAAAAAGACACATGATATCATTATAAACCTACCTTATAATTTAATATATACGTATCATTATAAACTAACCTCATTCTTGTATTAATTATACGGATATACTTCATTTTATATTACAGATAGCATAGGAATCTTACCCGTATGGTGACGAGACAGGAATACAATTGTTGCTATTCCTTACTTGCCCGTGAAAATCGTAAAAATCAGCTAAGGGTTCACCGAGTGAGTGGCTGTCTTTGGGAAACGTCTAACATCTCAACCAACCTGCCTGCCAAGCGTGGCAATTATGGTATTATTAGGCCTCCCTCATACTCTTATGAGGGAGACCTACATTCAACAGTGAGCGGCAAAAGGCTGAATGACGATGATGATGATGATGATGTCTATAAATCAAAACTACAGTATATTTATATTTAAAAATGTAATAAGAATCCTCCAAAATGTAAATGTGAGAATGGGAGCCAATTTCAAAGTCATGATATTTATGATGTGACTACACTAACCTATAAAAAGATTTTCATTCATTCATTCATTACAGCCCGTAAATGTCCCACTGTTGGGCTCGGGCCTCCTTCATAATGGGAGGGAAATTAACTTACTATACCGCGCTGGTCAGACGTGTTGGTATAGGGTTTTGTTTCGAGTTTTCCTTCTCTCGCATAGATGTTATATGCATTTTATATCGCTTAGTCGTCTCGTACGATCACCCAAGGGTGAGATATGGAGTGGTGAATAGTATTCTTATTCCGTCACCACACGGAAAAAAAGATATGAGATCTAAATTGGTGCCAAGTTCTTTAGATAATTCTAAAATTTATTTTTTAGAGAAACATATTAAATTCTCAAGTTAGTTTAAAACACACCTCTTTGTCTTTTGTCTACTACAAAAATGTTTGCTATTTCGAAACATGATTTTTAAAATTCTAGTAATCGACTTATTTATATAATGCAAATAACTTATAATATGTTCTAGTTTTTAAAAAACACTAACTCGCATATAAAATAAAGATTTTTTTAATACATACGATGGCAAACGAGCAAGCAATACCTACAAACTGTGATTGTTACTGGCGCTATAGACCTTTGCAATGTTAGGGACCAGACCAGACCAGACCACTGTCTACCAATCAAATAACCCACTCAGAAAATTAGGTTTCCGATTATTTCACACACCAAACGAAGTTCAACAGCACTTTGTCATTGCTCAGACGTCAATTTTCTGCAAGAGTGTAGTACTACCACTGACATGCCGGCCCGCGGTTGTAGACAAGAAACTGTGAAACATGGCCATATCCCCATTAAATGATTGATGATTATAATCAATTTCAAATTACTGAAATTTAGCTTTTAATATGCGTGATAATTCATAAAAACTTCATCATCATCTCAGGTCACACATGTCCCACTGTTGGGTTCGAGCCTTCTCTATAATGGGAGGGCAATTGACTTACTATACCATGCTGGTCAGACGTGTTGGTATAGGGTTTTGTTTTGAGTTTTCCTTTTCTCGCATAGATGTTATATGCGTTTTATATCCCTTAGTCGTCTAGTATGATCACCCACGGGTAAGATGGTAAGAGGGGGTGGTAAATTGTATTCTTACTCCGCCACCACACGAAAAGTAAAAAAAATAAAAACCTGATTACAAAAAAAAAACTATTTAATCTCATGTCACACATGAGATTAAATTTATTACTAAATATATTACGAGCGAAAAACATTAATTTTTCGCTCGTAATCAAGTTTTTATAAATAATCAATTTCATTAACGTGCAAGTACATTATTGACTTCCAATAGATCATCAGTTATTTCCTCTAAGTAAATGTATCATCAGTTAATAAAACTTGCATTCGTTTGTGTAGTAGAAAAAAAAACTAATTAGTTCTTTTAATAAGTCTTTTATAATATCCATGTGCAAAAAAGGGGGTGGTGATTTATATTCCTACTGTGTCACTACACAGAAAATAAATACCTATCTATAGTTAGATAGAACCACATAATTTACTTATTCTATGATCTATTCAGTGACGTTTCCGTAAAATTTGTGCTCAGGAACGTCCAAGGAAACCAATGCCTCTCGATGCAATTATACATTTTATAACAAAACTTATAACTAAAAGATACTAAAAGAATTATGGAATTATTTTTAAAAATTGTAAAGCATTAAGTAATAAGATTCTATATACACTAGTATCTAATGTATCCTTTGCAAGAGTTTGTAGCGGCAAATACAAGTTATTTTGAATAGATGTTAATTTCTACGTATATTTTGGTTCATCAACAGTAATGAACCATGCTAGATTCAAACGACCGACACATGTACAATTTGCCTGCCTCACACCACATTCGTTAATTCATTACCAACAAATACAGTTCCATTGATTTGTTGAAAGCTATTCATTTAGTTTATCGTATTGTTCGTATATGGACCAGCAGAAAAAAAACAGATTAAAAACTACATCAAATACACACGTTTATTTTTTAACAATAGACAATTGGGCTCTTTTTAGCGATTTACTATCTTTATTCATCTTGGTTTGGAAGAAAGGAAAGAGACAGAACGTTAAATAAAATTGAGTAGTGGTGAATTAATCAAAATCAGCTGCAGTATCAAGAAGTAATCAGTAGTCCTGGGATACGAATAGCACCTGTAATCGCCAACTCGTCTAGTTTACAGTGGACATTCATAATTTGATAAATAAAATAGAACACACTTTTATACATTTTATCATCATTATCCCATATATCCAGCCTATATAAGTCCCACTGCTGGGCACGAGCCCCCTCCGTAATGGGAGGGAAATTAACCTACTATATCGCGCTGGTCAGACGTGTTGGTATAGGGTTTTGTTTAGAGTCCCCCTTAGTCGTCTCCTACGATCACCCACGGGTAAGATAGGGGGTGGTGAATTGTATTCTTACTCGGTCACTACACGAATGGATTATACATTTGAAATATTAGAATATCATTATGTTTCACTATTTAACATATGACATCTTTGAAGTGCATGCGTAATTACGTATTTCTACGTACGATACTAATAATAGTACTTATATCCTTTATATGTTAATATGAGGTATATTAATATTTCAAGTATATTAATAATTCAAGAATAAATTCTAAATTAACTTACTATACCGCGCTGGTCAGATGTATTGGTATAGGGTTTTGTTTCGAGTTTTTCTTCTCTCGCATAGATGTTATATACATTTTATATCCCTTAGCCGTCTCGTACGATCACGGGTAATATAGAGGATGGTGAATTGTATTCTTCCTCCGTCACCACACGGAAAGCTCAGTTGATTTACTGGTATATATATATATATATATATATATATATATATATATATATATATATATATACATTATTACGGCTGTATATTCATGTAGTTTATCGCAATAAATAATAAAGGAGGTTAATAAAAAGCTTGATTGGATAGCAGCCGCGTGCAGCCAGACAATCGGATTAAAATAGTTTATTCACGTGAACAATTTGTATGTACAAACTATGTCATGTCATTATTGTACTTAAATATATATAGTATACTAGCTGTTTCCCACGGCTTCGCCCGTGTGGATATATTAAAATATGGCTAGTTGTTTGAATGGTCAAAAATGAATTAATATAATATCTTAACCCAATAAAGAACTAATAAGTAAAAAAATAATATAACACTTATATTTGTTAATAGATTGTTCTTAATTTTATGTTTTTTTAACTAAACATAAGTTTATTTTATTTTTCTATATTACTACTATTACCAATTATTCGGGGTGGACGCAATATGTATTCCTATTCCTATATATTGCAATATTTATGGGCAATAGCTTTATGACCAGCCGCCTGCCTAACGTCCACGATCCTTATGAATTTATTTATACTTAAGCATCGATGTACTAAGTTCTATAAATTTAATTCCAAAAGTGACAATTTTCATACAACTGTAACCTCTAGTTTAGTCCCCGTAAGGGTATATTTTCTAAAAACATTGAAACATTTAATATAACAACATTTTTTTTAGATTTGTTAAGGATCTCTCTTTCAAATTAACGCATTTTCATACAAACTTTAATATCATATTTTACTTTTTTTAGGGATGATTAAAATTAAAACTTTAGTACGTGTTTTTCATCTTTAATTAAATATTTGTATTTGGTTAAGCTACAGTCGTTGTGTGGTAGTGGTAATGAATACTGCCAACCCTTACTTTGCTCGTGGATGTCGTAAAAGACGACTAAGAGCTTTGTATCGACCTGGGCCAACACCACCTCATGCCGTCTAGTTAATAATTACATTCCCAAGGAGGGATGACGTCAGGCAGGCGGCAGTTCATAAAACTATTGCCCATAACTTTTGTTATACGTGGGAAGAGGAGTAGGTACATATTGCGACGACCACAAGTAATTGGGATAAGAGCAAAAGAATGATGAATTGTAGTTAAATTACAGATCAGTATTAAAAAAAAAGCAAAGCAAAGTCCCGTACTTGTTTATAAGTTAATTTCCGTACAAATTTCCAACATGCTCTTTAGGGAATGATTTCAAAAAATGGTGAAATACGTATTTGTTATTTAATATTGAATAGCTAAATACATATTTTCATTTACGGATTCTATCGCGTTTGTATTTGATTTATAATAATAAATAATTTATATAATAAATAATAATTTATAATAAATCCGTAAAAGTAGTTTTATTTCAAATGTGTAATACTCGCGTAAACATTAGAAGTCATTACATATTTTCATACCAATGTGCAACCCCTATTTTCCATATTTAGTGGGCATTTTTCCAAAAATGCTAAAATTATGTATTTATTCATTTAATATCAAATAGCCAAATAACTATTTTCAAGGTATTAACTTTAAAACTTTCCGTGTGGTGACGGAGTAAGAATACAATTCACCACCCCATCTTACCCGTGATCGTAAGAGACGACTAAGGGATATAAAACGCACATAACATCTATGACGGAGAACGAAAACTCGAAACAAAACCCTATACCAACACGTCTGACCAGTGTGGTATAGTAGATCAATTTCCCTCCCATTACGGAGGAGGCTCGAGCCCAACAGTGGGACATATATGAGCTGAGATGATGATGGTGAACTATAAAACTGATGATGGTTCTAATAAACTTGCAACCCCTGTTTGACATCCACATGATTTATTAGAAAATATCCAAAAATAATGAAACAGAAATAACTAAACAAAAAGCCTCACAAATGTAACTTAAAAACTGTTAAAATTTCTTAAAAAACTTGCAACCCGTATTTTACATCCTGCTCATAGAAATTTACAAAAATGATGAAACACGTATTTTTAACATTTAATAATAAATAGCCAAATACAAATGATCACGGATCGAACTTCAAATCTGACGAAGTTTCATACAAATTTGCGATCCCTATTTTTGGGAAGAAATTTCTAAAAATGGTGAAACACGTACTTTTTTATTTAGTATTAAATACCCAAATATAATTTTTCACTAATATAACTTTAATACTGACAAAGTTTCATAAAAATCTTGTAATCCCTACTTTACAGCCAGAGGGGAGAAATTTCCAAAAAGGCTAAAACTCGTATTATTTTCATTTAATATTAAATAGCTAAATAAAAATTTTCACTGATCTAACTTCAAAGTCGACGAAGTTTGATACAAAATAGCACTCCCCATTTTACATTCTTAGCGGTGAAATTTCTAAAAATTCTGTAACACCTAATTTTTTTAGTACTAAAGAGCCAAATAAACATTTTCACGAATGTAACTTCAAAACTGATAAAGTTTTATAAAAAATTGCAAACCCTATTTTAGACCCATAGGGAAAAAACTTCAAAAAAATGCTAAAACACGTATTTATTGTCCAATGTTAAATAGTTAAATATAAATTTTCAGGGATCTTACTCCAAAATTGACGTAGTTTTATACAAATTTGCCATCCCTATTTTTCACCTCCAGGAGCAAAAAATTACAAAATGCTGAAACAGAAAAATTAACAGTAAGTAGCAAAAATGAAATATCAGGGATTTAATTTTAAAGCTGACGAAGTTTTTTAAATGTCATACAAACTTGTAATCCCTATTTTACACCCTTAAGGGAGAAATTTCTAAAAATGGTAAAAAGGGATTTCCTAATTTAACATTTAATGGCTAAAAACTAATTTATAGCTATCTAACATTAGAACTGACGAAGGTTCATACAAACTTGAAACTCCTTAATTTTCATCGTTAGGTAAGAAGGAAAAAAATTCAAAAATGCAAAAACACGTGTTTGTTTATTTAATATTAAATAAAAAAACCTAAATTTTAATGGTTCTAGCGCCAAATTGACAATGTTTCATAATAAAAACTTGTAAGCCTTATTCTACTCCCTTAGGAGCGAATTTCAAAAAATGCTGAAAGAGGTCAATTTTTATTTAACATTATATAGTTAATAACAAATTTTCAGGTATCTAACTTCAAAACTGACAAAGTTTCATACAAACTTGCAACCCCTTATTTGTTACTCTTTGGGAAAAATTCCAAAAATGCTGAATCACGTGTATATTTTAGTTTCATACAAACTTGCAACACATATTTTTATCCTTAAGGGAAAAATTGCCAAAAATGCTGAAATACGTGTTTGTTTATTTAATATTAAATACGTAAATTAAAAGTTTAACATTTCTAACTTCAAAACTGCCAAAGTTTCATAAAAAAACTTGCAAGCTTTATTCTACTCTCTTAGGGGAGAATTTCTAAAAATGCTGAAACAGGTCAATTTTTATTAACATTATATAGTTAGTAACAAATTTTCATGTATCTAACTTCAAAATTGACGAAGTTTCATACAAACTTTCAACCCCTTACTTTTCACCCTTTGAGAAGAAATTTCCAAAAATGTTGAATCACCTTTTTATTTATTTAATATTAAATAAGCGAATACAAATTTTCACGAATATAACTTCAAAAATGACAAAGTTGGATACAAACTTGCAACCCCTATTTTCACCCTTAGAGGAGAAATTTCCAAAAATCCTTTCTTAGCGAGCACTTACACTATAAAAGGCAGCAACTGTCTAATTTTGATGTTATTAGCCCCAGCGGTTTAGGCTGTGCGATGATGAATCAGTCAATCAGGGCAAGCTCTTTTATATATATATAGATTAAGTCAATTTCTCTCCTATTATGGAGGAGCCTCGAGTCCCACAATAGGACGTATATGATGCAACATAAATATACAGTAGCATAAATTCATGTCTTTAAAGAAATTATAATGTAACGTCGTAAATATCATATTTTTGTGCGCGTAAGCGGCTAAAATTTACGCAATAGATCAAAATAATGGACTACAAAATTGAATGCCTCAAAAAGTTCTACAAAATAGTACGAGTATATGTCTATTTTCTTAGAATAACCGACTAACTGTCTTTATCTTTTACATATTGCTAAAAAAATATTATTTACGAAGCTGTTTAAATATAAAAGTATTTTTTTTTAAAATCTAAATAGGTACTTAGATAGGTAGTACATTTGATTTAATGTAGATCAAAAATTCCCTTTACAGCTTCACTAAGCTGAACATCTTAGAAGTTATTAGGCATTTTAAATGCTAGAGTAGAAGGACCGTTACTGAAGCAAAGCAAGTTCGGCTCGCTAGTATATTCAACACTGTTTAACAGTTGTTGTACAGTTCTAAGTAGATATTCATTTTTACCAACATATTAAAACCACCACTAGTTTTACTGTTAAAGCAATTAGATTTTCCGTGTGGTGACGGAGTAAGAATACAATTCATCACCCCCTATCTTACCCGTGGGTGATCGTACGAGACAACTAATGGATATAAAACGCATTAATAACAATGTGAGAGAAGGAAAACTCGAAACAAAACCCTATACCAACACGTCTGACCAGCGTGGTGTAGCAGGTCAATTACCCTCCCATTATGGAGATGGCTCGAGCCCAACAGTGGGACATATATGAGCTGAGATGAGATGATGATGAATTAGATAGTTGAAAGTGAAATGATTTATATTACCAGATATAGTTAGTACTTATGCATGTATTGACGTTATAGGAATACAATTGTTATTACCCCCTACTTTCCCGTGGGTAATTGTAGAAATTGATGATAACAAGAAAGTAGATTACCTCACTATAAGAGAAATGAAACTAGAAAGATAAAACTTTGTTAATCCTTTTGGTCAAAGCGGTGTGGTGAACTGATTACATTTATCTGTTGGAAATCCATTCCTACCAATAAATATGGGCTGAGCAGAAGGTATGGCATCTATATGGTATAAAAACTAAGACTACTGCTTATCACCATATCTTGATGGCAAGAGACGACCAAATCATATAGACACATAAAATCACTGTAAAAATAGGAAAACTAAAATACAATTCTATGCTAATATGTCTGATATATACGGAATAGTAGGCTAATTGCCATCCAATTGTAGAAGAAGTTTATGTTCAATATTGGAATATTCATATATATGGGCTTAAAGCAATATAGCATTTACGAATATAAACAACTTTTTAATTAAAAAAAAACCACAATGTGTTTAAATCTAGAATAAAATTACATTCAACCATAAATTTTGTTAATCCTTACTAATATTACAAATGCGAAAGTAACTCTGTCTGTCTGTCTCACTTTCACGCCAAAACTACTAAACCGATTCAAATTAAATTTGGTACACATGATAGTCTAAAGCCTGAAAAAGGAGATAGGCTACTTTTTAAATGGAAATAGCATTCTAAAGAGTTGAAAACGGGGATGAAAGATTGTATGAAAATATTATCATTTTCAGAACTATAAACATAAAACTTATATCGGCTGTTGATTAGATATAAATAAGTAGGGTATTTAATCTTCTTCATCTTAAGAGATATCACAATTTTAAAATTACACCACAGCAAAATAATGATCAATTACTGCGTGAGTATTTATGATTAGCTTCTGTTCAGGACTTCGTCCGCGTGGAGTGGTTACTTTGAGCTAACGTTAACTTGCAACTATTCTACGCGGACGAAGTCGCGGGCAGAAGCTAGTATAATATATTTCATCAAAATATACATCTCATTGGTGGATAGAATATATCAATTCTAATACATTATCAATATTAGTTTTATTCGTTATAAAAGTATTCACATGGGGGAGCTTTAACAAGTGGAAAACTGCTGTACTATTGCAACCGCAATACTCGTTCATCAGAGTAATTCATGTTACATGCTGTAGGATAAATGAACTCATGTTCTTTTTATTTTAGCAGTAAGAGTACAATACATTCATTACAAGCACAACGTATTTCCTCCTAACCGTACAGTTCAATCCGCTTGATTGAGTGCCTTGGAGTAGCTCGCACGACCGGATTGAGTTATTCGTTATTAGAAACGTTTTCAAACTGTCCTTTTGTATTTATTTACTCAAAGGCTTTTAAAACTCCCCAGACAAATAAGAAACAATTCAAAATGTAAAGCTTGATAAACTTTCACAACAACGGCTAATGGAATTGGTCGATACTAGAACAAACTTTTTTTCAAACAAAGGCAAATTGCTCTTCATAACGAGATTTCATGTTGATAGTTGAATAAAATGAATCTAGATTAGGCTGTATAAATAAACATGGAATCGAGTGAAATAGTTTCAAGCTAAAAACTATTAGAGTAAAAAATGAACCGATCTACTTTTCAATTGAATGTTTCAGTGAAGTATTTTTTTTTGTAAAAGTGATTGAATCGTTTGAATGGCATCTTTTTATACCTATGAATCGAATTGCGAGCATTTGACTATCCTCGAGCTGAAGGCGATACGAAAGCGTTTTCCACAAACGATAGAGGTTTAACAGAACTCGTTCGTGTTTCATTTTTAAAATAGGAGGAATAGGTCGATACACTGTTGCAGAAGATTGATGGAGCTATCTGAAACGAGATCGGCTACTCCATGGTACCGTACGACCATTCCGATGCAATGTTGCACGAAACTCGGGCACAGATGCTATTCAAAATCAGATACGCATTCCGTGAAGTCGCCTAGGTGCCTGATATAACGTTATTATTTTTTAAATTAATATTATGTTTTTTTACCCTAATGCCGACTTTACTATTTTCTTTTTATTTCTTTTTCAAGTCACATAACTTGAAATTATAAAATAAAGGAAAATTGATTTAATATCACATTAGCCAGGTAGATTAATATAGAATTTATTTAGATTTCTGCTTCGTTAAAGTTCATTACACAACACACAATCAGATGATATCATCATCATCATCATCACAGCCCATAAATATCCTACTGTTGGGCTCGGGCCTCCTCAGTAATGAGAGGGAAATTAACCCATATTAATGTTATTTCGCTCTTGGTATTTAGTGACTGTGTGAAGTTGGTAAGTAATTCGTTATTTTATTAATTTTTGACGTATATAATGATGCATTCTAACAGAACACTGCTATAGTTAAAAGAACACAATCATACAATTCCACAATATTAAACTAACACCAATTCTACCACGCAGACTAGTCAATCTGCATTCGCATTACCGACACATTTTGATTCAAGTTTCCTTTCTCTTAGCCCAACCAGATTTATAACAACTTTGTAAAAGAGGCATGGAATAGGAAAATTTCATTTTATATTTAAAAGAATCAAATTTTATTTTGATCTTAATTTTATTATTTACTTAGAAATTTGTCAACAAGTTCATTTAACTTCATTTCTATCTCAAACGGAAGAGTGCTTAGAAATGATAAATTGTAGCATAAGGCGGCGAATATGCCCGATGAGAAAGTACCAGGCATTCAAAGATGACAAGGAGATATAAATTAAGTGGTTAGTGCTTGGCTTATTTCTAATATATTACAACATGTTGTTTAATGTCTTACAGAACATACATACGCATAAAGAAAAGAACAATACATTTCTACATTCAACAGATTAACTTCATTTCATTTCGATTCTTTAACTTTATTTAATCATGATAATCATGTAAAAATAGCTATAATTATTATCTTATAACAGTTACGTAGAGTTATAATACGTTTTATTTATCTATATATTTATTGAATCAATTAATAGTGCATAAAAAGTGTTTTATTAAATAAAACGTTTGTTTATTGAGATATAAACTAAATTAAAATAATAATATTTATAAAGGTCGATAATATAACTGTATTATCGACTTTTAAAACTATTATTATTTTAATTATATAACTATATACACACACCCATATATTTTTTTGTAATAAATAAATATATAGATGATTTTCGCGTCATCGAAGTTATGTACTAGTTCTACTCAACAATCAATGCCAATCAGGAATTGTAGGTCAATTTCTTTTCCATTCAGAAGGCTTGAGCTTGATATATAAATATATATATATATATACATATATATATAAGTTTCTTTTCGTTAATATAATTGTATAAATTGACAGCGCAGTTAATATCCGAAAAATAATATCGTACAGGTATGAGGCCAAAAATAACTTCGGAAACTGCGGTATCGTTAATTGGATATATTCAGGAATTTCCCAATCATATATTATTATATGCTTCCCTTCTCAGTATAATTAAGTAGAATGTGTCCCTTACAAATAACATTGTAATAGTATGGGCTAATTGAAGCATGTCGGTTTTAAATATCCCAACCAACCGACTATTTGTCTTGCAAACTAATTATGAACTATAACCATGATTTCCCTTTCATCTTTAGCTGCTTTATTGGTGACCTCGTTGATTATTCACGAATAGGTCAAAAGATTATTTGTTTCATATCTATTAGGTACTTTTATTTTTTAAATTGACCTGGGTCATTTCCACCTGATGCTTTTTGGTTAGCAATTACATTCTCAAGGAGGATTAACGTTTAGGTAGTCGGTCATAAAATTGTTGTCTTTTGGAATATATACGCTGGGAGAAGAATGCATATTGGGTCGGATCCAAGTAATTTGGATAAGACCAAGAGAATTATATTATTTTTAAGTTAAATTAGTTTTTGTCGATGTAGCATATGGTTTTGAAAATCTTGTGATTGCTCGCAATAATCAATATCATATGCAGAATTTCTACCTGCAACTATTAGAAATATTTTGACCCACCTTTTGATACAAATTTATCGGAAAAAAATAATTTGGAAAATCTAAAAGTTCTTCGTTCGTTCTCGCTTCATAATTTTTATATATATTTATCATTTACTATTAGTCAACGCCATAAATGAAAATGAAAGAAAAAAAATACTTTTGAAATTTGGTGTCATTCTCGACGTAGTGCTAAACATGGGTGTTCGTTTACAATAGGCTGTATGGGATTTGTTTTCTTTGCCTGTCCCAATGGATAAACAAAAAAATGTGCACGAACCCAATTTTTATAAGGTATACATACTCTAATGACTAAGCAGTTTACTTTTTTATTAATTGCAATTTAATTACAAAGAATTACCAAGCCATTATCGAAAGAAAACAGCGCGTTGCGATTATGAAGCTTTAAAAAAAAAGAAATATTTTGATACATTAATTTTTACGGTCGTGATCGTGCCAGATCCAGAATATTTTATCCGACATCCGCGAATATTTTTTTAATCAATTATTTTCTTACTTTAAACAAAATATTTGCTTTTTAAAAATATCAAATACGTTTAAACGAATGTTTTGTCTTATGTATGATAATATTATCTTATAAGTGCAATGTGAGAAAAATACAATCATTTTTAAGATTAAAAGTGCTTGATTTTCATACATTGAGAGAATAGCAAGACCCCAACGCTGCGCTTATGAGGCTTGAAAAATGGTTCTATATAAAGGCAAGCATAGTTAATGATATTTTATTCAATATACAGTAAGAAAATGTCGTCTCGTAAAATAAACCGCCTCTCTGAGTTTTCTTGACAGATCTTTTTCATTGTGGCCGCGATACGATCCAGTTACAGCATATTAGATTTATCAGGTTTAAATTAATATCTTCTTATAACATAAAGGAGAGAAAGAAACAGAAAAACATTTACTTTGTTCTCGTTAAAACTAATGAAAATTAACAGAACTAAAGAAAACAACTTCTGGTTAAAATGACATAACGGGAAACAAAAAAGGCTATTAGCTCAGCTTTGGCTATTTTATTTTATAAAATAGCGCTGATATTCTGCCAACACCTGGTACATTTTTAAGAAATTATAAAAACATGACTAATATAAAAATGTCAAAGTTTGTGTATGTGAAACGATGTATGAATAATTTTAACAACATTGCATACGTATATAACGTAAATAAAATTGGCAATATTTAATAAAATATATATATTCTTAAGAGTATCGAAATTTCGCCCTAGATAAGACAGTCTAATTACGCATTAAGTAAATGTTGTTTTAAAGTTTTTTTTTAAAATAAATACAGATTTTAAGTTCCGCAATGATGGAAGTAGATCATTCTAACACTTGGTGGCAGAGAATAAAAAAATAAAAAAGTAGTAATACATTTAATGTTTATTATAAAATGGAGGAGAGGAAGGAAAACCCACCACTTTCCCACGGTTAATCAATATACCGTACACCTCAAAAAAGGAAGGAATACGGGATGGGATCAAGGTGGAATAGGATATAAGGAAATCTTACTCCTGTGATGAGCACCGCCTCCAGTACTTCTACTTGCAATTTTCCGCAGAACTTCGAATAAAGATTCGACACGTGTTTCGCCTCTAAACGAGGCATCCTCGGTTCGGCTTCAAATGCATTTTAAGCGGAACCGTACTTTTTTTTTTTTTTTTTTTTTGCGGTGGGTTATGGACGTCGCACCCCGCCAAATCGGTCCGGGGTGACGGAAGAGGCGGCGCACGACCCCATTGACCCACCCTACAAGCACCTCTTCTTCGCCGTGCGAGCGGGCCACCGGTACCCGATCTTTGTCTTCGGTGGCCCGCTCGGCGGTATGCCCTCTCGGGCTCCTCTCTTGTAGTCCTCACGCGGTGGCCTCACGTCGGGTGATCGGACAATTCCCCGGTCCGATCACCCGAAGCCTCGGTTAGGGCGGCATCAGGCGCAGGTACTCGCGCCTGCGCCGCCCCGGCCGCGGGCGGCGGCTCGGGTCACGGGAATCCTCCCGGGCCCGTTCCGCCGCCTCCTTCTGCGAGATGACAGCCTCGCAGAAGGCGGCGACCGCGTCCCAATTCCTGACGCTGTCGACCATTGCTCGCGCAACAGTCGGCAGCATCAGGTCGGCACCGATGACAGCGACGAGGTCACGGCGCTGCCCGTCCCAGCCCGAACATACCTCGAGCGTATGTTGCGCCGTGTCCTCGTCGCTACTGCAATGGTGGCAGGACGGAGTCCACTCCCTCCGCACGACCGTGTGCAGGTACTTGCCGAAGCAACCATGCCCCGACAAGACCTGCACCAACCGGAAAGAGAGGACTCCGTGCCGCCGCTCCATCCACTCCATCAGTACGGGCCGGAGGGCCTCAACGGTAAAAACACCGTGTCTAGGCCTCTCCAGCCGCGTAGCCCAACGGGCGATGACTTCTCGGCGGGCGTCCTCGCGCCAGGTGGCTATCTCGTTGAACGATGGGGAGCCACCCTCTTCGCGCATTGAGGTAACCCGCCGGTAGAGGTCGGAGAGCATCTCCGCCTCTAGGTCCCACGGGGGTGTACCGGCCAATAGGCATGCCGCCTCGGTAGACACCGTGCGGTACCCGCGAATGGCTCTGACCGCCATGGCTCGCTGTGGCCTCCACAGCACCGCCCTGAGCTGGGCGTTCAGAGCCCTCGCCCACACGGGTGCGCCGTACATGGCCATTGAGCGAATCACCCCCGCATACAGCCGTCGGCCCTCGAAACTGGGTCCGCCCACGTTCGGCATGAGCCGAGAAAGGGCGGACGCCACGCCGACCAGCCGGGGAGCAATTTGACGGAAATGCTCCCGGAACCACCATCGCCCGTCGAGCACCAGGCCCAAGTACCTCATATGGGCCTGGATACTGATGTGGATGGAGTTGACGACTAACGAGGCGCCGATGGGCAGCCTCACACGGGGCCCATGGAATATTAGGGCCTCCGTCTTGTTTAGGGCCACCCTGAGCCCCAGCGCCTCAATTCGCCTGACCATCTCCTCGGTGCCGAGAGTGGCCAGGCTCGCCGCCTCTTCGAGTGTCCTGCCCCGGGCTGTGACGAGCGTGTCGTCAGCATAGCAAATAACGCTCAGCCCGGGGGGGAGACTCCCTCTTAACGCCCAGTCGTAACCGATGTCCCACAGAGTCGGCCCCAGAACTGACCCCTGCGGAACACCGCACGACATGGGCGTCCGCACAATGTCCCCTGCGGGGCTCGCGTAGAGGACACTGCGCCCCTCCAAATAGTCTGCCACCAGCCGCCTGAGGTACAGGGGCACTCCATGGAACCGGAGTGCCTCCCTGATGCAGCTGAATGGCAGACTATTGAAGGCGTTGGCGATGTCCAACGACACCGCCAACAGCACTCCTTTGCCGGCGACAGCCTCCGCGGCCGTCTGCCTCAGGCGTAGCAGGGCCCCGATGGTCGAACGCCCCCTCCGAAACCCAAACTGAGCGTCCGACAGATCGGGCCCCACCTCCTCCAGGTGCTGGACGATGCGGGCAGCGAGGACACGCTCCAGCAGCTTACCCACATCGTCCAGAAGCACAATGGGCCTGTAGGCCGACGGCGAATCCGGGGGCCGTCCCGGCTTTGGCAGGAGAACCAACCTCCCTTCCTTCCAGCACTCAGGGAACCGTCCAGACGTCAGACAGGCGTTGAACAGTCGCCTGAGGCGAGGTTCGAGATGCTCGAGGAGCAATGTCAACACCCGGACTGGGACTCCGTCCGGGCCGGGGGCCGTGGTGGCGGAACGAATCTTCGCCATGGCTGACCCCACTTCCGACTCCGTCACGGGCGGAACACTCTCGATGGCCTCCCGGTCGTGATCTGGCGAAGCCATGACCGGGGGCGTGTGCTCCGACTGCTGCGGGAACAGCTCCTCGACCACTCTACGAAGGAGGTCGGGCTGGAGGGTCTCGGTGAGGGGGGGGGCCTGCGCGCGAAGCTTATTCAGCGACGCGCGATACGGGCGACCCCAGGGGTCACGGTCGAGACCGTCCAGCATCTCCTGCCAACTCGCGTCCTTGGCGGACCGGATGGCCAGCCGAAAGGCGGTACGCGCACTGCGGTACGCCTCGTACAGCTGGCCCTCCCGCTCAACATCGCGGCGACGCCGCCGACTGCGGGTGTAGGACCTTCGGGCACTAATGTACGCCGCACGAAGGTCCGCCAGTCTTGGGGACCACCAGTAGACCCCCTGCCTCGGAGGTAGACGCCGCACCCTGGGCATGGCCGCATCGCAGACCTGCGTTAACGCACTGCGGATGCGGACAGCCTCGACGTCCACTCCGTCCGCTGGGGGGGGGGGTGAGGACAGCCACGTGTTCACGATGGCCGCCTCCGCCAGTAGGTCCCTATCCAGCCGCCCCACAGCCCACCGCGGAAATGCGGGAGCTCGGTCCGCCCTGTGACCCCTGCTGGGGTCCCGGAGAGGGGAGACCTCCATCCGGATGTAACGGTGATCCGACAGGGTCTCCGCCTCCTCCAGGACACGCCAGTTCCTCACTCGTGGTGCGACAGCGGGGCTAGCGAACGACAAGTCCACTATCGACCCACCCTGCTGTCGCACA
Organism: Lymantria monacha; assembly: GCA_905163515.2. Lineage (NCBI taxonomy): Eukaryota > Metazoa > Arthropoda > Insecta > Lepidoptera > Erebidae > Lymantria > Lymantria monacha. Next base: position 15,264,980 of record LR991094.1, on the reverse strand, counting down.
CACGTGTTCACTGAGCCTCTGTTTAGGACACAGAGGCCCAGTGACGCCGCCCACTCCACGATCGCCCGCCCGCGATCGTCCGTCATCGGGGACCCCCACGCCGTGGATTTGGCGTTGAAGTCCCCCAGGACCAGGACGAGGCCTGGTGCCAGTCGCCGTATCGAAGCCTCCAAGGTGGTGAGGGAGGCCCCGAAATCGTCCATTCTCCTGTTAGGGGAGAGGTAAACGCTGTACAGTGTGACCCCTCCCCAATCCGCCGCGACAAATTCCTCGCCCCTATCCAAGAGGGATAAGGACGGGAAGTGCCGCTGCGTGGAGGTGACGATTGCCGCGGTTCCGTTCCGGCTGACCACCCAATTGGGGCGATCAGGCACGACGTACGGTTCCGCGACTACGGCTGCACCGATCGACCACTCCGCCATGGATTGCAGGAGGAGATCCTGCGCACCGGCGGAGTGGTTGGTGTTGGCCTGCAGGAGGTGAGTGGACTGGGCAGCCATTAATGGGCCGTGTCCATTATCACCTCCTGGCTTGCGGCGGGCGATCGGGCCGCGCTAGGAGCTGAAGCGGCCGGAGTCGAAGGGCCGCTCCGCCCCTTTGGAGCCGAAGCCGGAGGTCTGCACGCCCCAGAGCCCATGCGGTGCTTGGCAGGCTTATTGCCCGCCGCACACGCGGGGCAGTGGAGCGGGGCGGCGCAAGATGCCGCCATGTGCCCAGTCTGACCGCAGCGGAAACAGAGTCCGCCGCAGTCAAAGCAATTAGTGCATGTTGGCCGGGTATGCCCGACAAGCGGAACCGTCCTGAGGTATTCGTATTCCTTCCTTTTTTGAGGTGTACGGTATATTGATTAACCGTGGGAAAGTGGTGGGTTTTCCTTCCTCTACTCCATTTTATAATAATAATGGATTTCCGCCATGTATCGCCTAATTCAATCAATTATATTTAATGTTTAATAATAATTAAACAAAAACAATATAAGTATTTTATTTTCTACAAGCAATGATTTTGTATCAAAAATGTGGGCCAAAATATAAGAAATAATTAAGTAACTAATACGTTTTTATTTACCCACTAGATATATTATAAAAAAAATCTGTAATTACAATTCCTTGTTGGACGTGAAACATTTTAATCCTCTCATAACCATTCGGTACACGAAACGTGTTACAATCGCAATAAAATCCATAAAAAATTAAACTAACATTTCAAATTTTCTTGACTATATTCAAAACCTATTAACTAAGCATCTTATAGGATAATAATGACCCAACAATAAACGTAGTTCTAAACACAAATGCGAATTTAATCGTTTAAATAGTTAAACAATATAAACCCACATTTGTCATTCTCATTCCAGCCACACTTAATTCAATAATAATATAGGGACCATCTGTCTAACTTTGGTCATTCGTAGTACGTACTATAGTTATCGTAATTCTCCCAAGTGGTTGTCTGTGGTTACATAGCCCGCGGAACACTTAGATCGAGTTAAGGACTCGCCCGAAAATAATTAAATTCATCCCGGACAGGAATGAGGTCGCTGCGGTGTTAATGTTCGGGATTTGTGTACTCCGTTACTAAACACTTTCAAGGTTTTATATAAAATAAATGCAATATTATAAATATTGCACGTCTATGTCCTTACTCCAAAATATTGGGTTCCATATTTATTGTGACTAGTTTTGTATATGATATACGAAACTATTCTCATTTATTGTATGATACACATCATCATCATATAGTCATATTTTTATAGACCCTATAGAGACCAAGGCTATTAAGCATTGGTGGGTTGAATTAAAAATTCCTAGCCAACTTCGGATAATCGAATCAAACATTAGGTTGTAGCGACCTTACAGTGCAGAACTAAGTCTAACTAACTAAGCCCAATCACAGAGAACAGAGAACTTTTAATTGCAACTGGCACATAATAATTTTGTCTATATCCGAACAATCAATGTCAACTGGAAATGAACATTAGGAACTATATGTGAATTACAATAGTTCTACACAATTAGCTTATCTATGTATATCCTTACTAATATTATAAATGCGAAAGTAACTCTGTCTGTCTGTCGCTCTTTCACGCCAAAACTACCGAACCGATCTAAATGAAATTTGGTACACAGATAGTCTGGAACTAGACAAAGGACATAAGCTTCATTTTAATGCAAAAAAGGTTTGTAAAAGGGGATGAAAAGTTGTAAGGAAGTATCGTAATTTTTAAAGTCAGAAACTTGAAAGTTATTTTTAGGCTATTGAGTAGATATAAATAAATATGACATTAAAATTTTGTAAAAAAAATTACCTTTAAATAAAAATAAGGGATGAAAAACGTTAGGAAAGTAACCCTTTACGAGGGCGAAGCCGCGAGCAGAAGCTAGTATTCTATATTTATATTTATATCTATACACGGTATAAAATAAAGATTGTCTGTATGCTTAGATCTATCAAACTTTGCTACGGATTTTAATGCGGTTTTAGTCAACAGACGGAGTGATTTAAGAGGAATGTAACGGAATTTGTAAATAATTAAGCATATTAAATGCTAAATTTCAGTAATTTGAGGAATAAGAATACTATTCACCACCCCATATCTTACCCGTGGGTGACCGTACGAAACGACTAAGAGATATAAAACGCATATAACGTCTATACGAGAGAAGGAAAACTCTAAACAAACCCCTATACCAACACGTCTGACCAGCGTGGTATAATAGGTTAATTTCCCTCCCATTACGGAGGAGGCCCGAGTCCAATAGTGGGACTTTTATGGGCTGTGATGATGATAATATATTTGTAATATGATGTCGTAACAACATATTGTTATGCAAACTAATGAGATATAGCATTTAACAGGCTAGGTTATTGTAAAAAAAACTTGTGAGTGAAGAATGATTTTTATACGCTTAAACTGCAAACACCAGCTAAACCTTAAAAGATATATCAAAATAATAAACTATGAAATCCTATACCTTAAAACGATTTAAAAAATCTCGGCTATGATTTATACCTATATCCTAAGGATAACTCACAGTAATCATATTATATAATGGGTTATGGGTTATGAGTTATGCTATGAGTCAAGAGTCTCCGAAACAGGTGAGCGTGTATGAAGAGAATTATGAATGTTGAGGAAGCGAGTGAAGTATGCAAGGATAGAGTTCTCTGGCACTCTGTTCTCTCTGCCTACCCTGCAAGCAATATGGCGTGATGATATGTATGTGTATGTATGTATGTTATTTATGAAGCTATTTTTAACAATACAGTATTACTCCTTATCCAATTATAAACATTAGATACGTCGTGCATTTAATATATAAATTAATATTGCTCTTTACAATATATCAATAAATTGAATATCATAGAAGTTATCAAAATCGAAAATTAAATCGAGTGCGGGTCGCTGGTATATTATAAGTAAGTTTCGCAAACGGAGCTGCGAGCTTTTTTAATAAGTAATATAGAAAACTTATAAGCATATTAACTTTAAGATTAACCTGTAATCATAAAGTATCTATATCATATAATTAATCATCATTTTTATCAGAACAGTAATATATTTGGAAGAAAAAATTAGCCAAGTGCGAGTTATCGCGCATGAAGGGTTCCGTAAAACTAAAAATTATTGTATGGGAGCCCCCTTAATATTTATTTTATTTTATTTTAATTAATTATATTTAAAGAGAACATAAAACTAAATATTCTGTGAATAGTTAAAGCGTCTACCGACGCCTGTATGTAGCGGAGATGCGAATGTTGAGATGGATGTGTGGTGTGACAAGAATGGATAAAGTAAGAAATAAATACATTAGAGGAAGTTTGAAAGTTGAGCCAGTGACGGAAAAGTTAAGAAGTGAACGGCTGACATGGTATGGACATGTGAAGAGGCGGGATGACAGTAATGTTGTGAGAAAAGTTTTAGGTATGAATGTTGAAGGCTTAAGGGCTAAAGGAAGACCAAAGAAAAGATGGATGGACTGAGTGAGGCATGACATGGATAGTCTAGGAGTGACGGCAGAGATGACGTCTGATAGGATCGTATGGAAAAAGATGACATGTTGCGTCGACCCCAAGTGATTGGTATGAGAGCAGGATGATGATGATGAGTTAAAGCGTCTACCTATCACCGTTATTAGTATCGAGCAAGAAACGATATAAAATCAAGTTTGTTGTATCGGAGCCCCCCTTAAATATTTATTTTATTTTGTTTTTAGTATTTGTTGTTATAGAGGCAATAGAAATACATCATCTGTGAAAATTTCAACTGTCTAGCTATCACCGTTCTTGAGATGCAGCCTGGTGACCGACGGACGGACAGCGAAGTCTCAATAATAGTGTCCCGTTTTTACCCTTTGGGTATGGAACCCTAAAAAAAGAAAGTCTTTAAAAATCTTTGTTGAAGTTTTACTTCGCCTACTTATTTGATATGCCATATCTTTGGAGACTAAGCCACGCTAGCTGAACTTATTCAGGGCAGGTTTAGAACGTCGTTAGCCGTATTTTACGACGCCCATCAAGGTCTAGTTGACTGCACAAACGATGGAGTATTTTAAGGTACTCACGAACCGTGAGTTGCGAGTTCGATTCCCACGTATGACAATTCTTTGTGCGATCCACAAATGATTAATTTGTATCCGTATATTATATGTTTGTAAAGTCCTCCATGATACTTAAATGTTTTTCTCAGTTTTTATATTTTTACCCGACTGCGCCAGGCAAAGAAGTGGTATTGTGTTTAACAGCCTATGTATGTATGTATGTTTGTATGTTCCTTTGAAGCACTATACAGACCAAACGCCTGGACCGATTTAAATGATTCACACCTCAATCGATTCCTGTTAATCCAGCGAGTGTCACTAAAGATATAACGTTAGTGAAAATTCAATATGGCGACAACTGGATGCCATATTGTGAAAATGAAAGTCAACAAACTATGTCAAGTGAAGTATCGTTAAATATGCATTTAAAAATTATTTTTAGTTTTCTCTCAACATTTTTCGATTTTTAATTGATCGAATCGAAACTTACAATTTTTATTTGCTTAATTCTCCCCACATAAATTGTGTATTTGATGAACTTTGCAATGATATTATTATTACAACCGAGCTCTATCAATACCGAATTATCAAAATCCAACCCCGATCTTACATTTCTACTATAAATTCATGGGATGCGTGCATTCAAATTAAATGAATTTATGATTCTTTACGATATGTTACAACTCTGTTATTTATATTATTCACTAGCTTCTGCCCGCGACTTCGCCCGCGTAAAAGGTTACTTCCTTAAATATTTTTATCTCCTATTTTTATTTTACCCCTTAAGTGTATTTTTATTACTTAATTTTAATGTCATATTTATATCTAATCGCCTAAAAATAAGTTTCAAGCGTCTGGCTTTAAAAATGACTATGAATGACTGGCTTTTTTAGCATTTAAAATTAGCCTATATCCTTTATCAGGCTCTAGACTATCTGTGTACCATATATCATTTGGATCGGTTCAGTAATTTTGGCGTGAAAAAGCAATAGACAGACAGACAGACAGACAGAAAGTAACTCTTACCTTCGCATTTATAATATTAGTAAGGATTAAGCAATATAGAATGAATATTCGCTAAATGTATGGGCTTTATTCAAATTTTCATATTAGACAGTTTTCTGTCTACAGCCGCGTGCCAGTTCATCTGGGACAGTACCACATTCTTGCAGGATATCGACATCCGAACAGTCGCAATGTGCTGTTGAGCTTCCTTTCGGTGAGCGGGACAGACGGCAGCCCGACTTTCTGGGACTTTTTAGATGGGGGGTTTTAGCGGGGTGTGACTACTCCATAGCTCACCACAAAAAAATTGGCAGCATTCTAAGCGTACCCCTGGTATTGCAAAGGTCTATCCATGAGCGAAAAAATCTCTTGCCCTCAGATGTGTTGCTTGCTCGTTTGCCACCATAAGCAATAAAAAAACTAATTTAAAAATAAAACATAATATTTCATAAAACCACACGATATTAATTAAAACAACAGAACTGCCATAGAAAAATATACTGAAGAAATCTGTGTAGGAATACTAACACAACCGCTGGCCAAAGAATTAACTCCCTCAGGAAATACACTTATATATATATATATATATATATATATATATATATATATATATATATATATATATATATATATATATATATATATATATGTATGTATATATATATATATATATATATATATATATATATATATATATATATATATATATATATATATATACCACACGGAGAAGCACATGCTTCTCCGTGTGGTGACGGAGTAAGAATACAATTCACCACCCCCTATCTTACCCGTGGGTGATCGTCCGAGATGACTGGGATATAAAAACGCATATAACATCTATACGAGAGAAGTAAAACTCGAAACAAAACCCTATACCAACACGTCTGACTAGCGTGGTATAGTAGGTCAATTACCCTTCCATTATGGAAGAGGCTAGAGCCTAACAATGGGACATATATGGGCTGTGATGATGATGATAAACTGGTTTATAATAGTTACTATAATCCTTCCAATATTAGTGGTGGAAACTGCAAATGAAACTATTAATGCATCGCTTGTCATCCCTAGCAGTAAACCGGTAATTAAATTTGTTTACGCTTCAAACTCTATCGGTGTCTTGTAGTTTACCAGAATTTCAATATGCTATACTACGTTTACGTGAAGTTGACTATATTTAGTTAGAATAGCTGTATATATTTAGTGCGATATTAAAGGACGAAGATGAAACAAAATTATTTTCTTCTATCCTATACTAGGATTGTAAAAAATACGAGGAGGTACAGACGGTGTTCAGAACAAATTAAAAAAAAAGTTAAAATCGATGTTATCTTAGGTCGTCGTACCTTCTGGATCGTAATACATCATTTTAGTAATCTGACACCATCTTCATATTATAGTCTTTCTAATGAAACCAGTTTGGTTCCCGTCGATTGAATGGTTTCATAGTCTATAACATAGAAACACTTTTGGTATTTTTTATGTAGAGATTAACTGATATTAAGTTAGCATGCTCTCTTTTTTATTGCTCTTAATGGCAAACGAGCTGGCACACCTTAAGATAAATGTTACTGCCACCTTTGCAATACCAAAGGTACAGTTAGGCTGCTGCCTACCAATATCAATCCCAAAACCCAGAAAGCTGGGCTTCCGGCTCTCTCACTCATCAAACGAAGCAGAGCAGCACATTGCCACTGCCCTTGCGTTGATTTTCTGTGAGAGTGCGCACCTTTGGGCAAAAAACTGTCAGCAGTGTGGACCTACCGCTATCTTTATTTTTTTTTTTTTCATTACTTAAATGTTTTTTTTTATATATTTAAGTTATTTACATGTACTTGGCATTTTTTAGGGTTTTGTATGTATTATGTGTATATTTTTGTCACATAATATGCACGGCCTCAAGAAGTATATGTAGGGTGGGTTTACGGGGTCGTACGCCGCTCCTCTGTCGCCCAGAACGGATTAGCGGGGTGTGACGTACCGTAGCCCGTCGCCAAAAAAAAAAGAGTGTAAGCTGATTTAATCGAAGACAAGTCAAGCTAAGTAAGGTGAACTATATACCAACTTATCTGATCATCATGGTATAGTAATTCAATTTTCATTGCGGAATAGACTTACTAAATTGTCTAACAGTATGACGTATCGAAACGGAGAATAAAATTTCAATTTTTTTTGTTTTGCTTATGGTGGCAAACTATCAAGCAGCACACCTGATTGTAATTGTCACTGCCGCCCATAGACCTTTGCAATACCAAGGGCCGCTAGGCCGCTGCCTACCAATATAAACCCCAAATTCACCCAGTTGGGCTTTCGGCTCTCTCGCTCACCGAACGAAGCGCAATAAAACATTGCTATTACTCAGATGTCGATCTTCTGCGAGAGTGTGGTACTACCAGGGACGTACAGACAGAGAACACACAGACAGACTTTAGGCAGAGAACTGACAATAACGTAGTCCTACCACTAATTAATAACACGTTACAACACGTACATTAATATCACATTATAACTAAATTTATTAATACTCATCATTAATCGAAATTGTATTTTGTTGCAGGTAAAGTCTCTATTTTAATCAAGAATCGAATGCTTCTAAAAATAAAGTAGTAGTCATATTCAACTTTAGCTATTTTATACAAGAATTCATGTTTACTTAAAAGGGGCAATGACAGAATAAAATCATAAATTTTTGCTTGCAAAATGCTTCAGCAAACGTTTTCCAAATAGGACTTTAATAAATGAATACCAGAATTCATAATTGATTGTCATGTCGGGCCGAATGGATGTCGAGAGAGTCTAAACATCACGCTATGGAACGTCCGTCTCGTAATTAAAAGAGAATTCGCTCCTGTTGTTTTATAGCAAGCCTTCGTCTGGAAGCGTATAGCCGTGTACGCAGGATACAATGGATATGTATAAAAGTATATCTACGGAAACGAGAGCGAAAATGTGAAGGACAGACACCTAACTTTTTATTCGTAATCTTTTACTTTGTTTGGATTCCAGTAATGAAATGTCTAGTTCCTAAATATTTATTTTATTAATAAGTATTCGTTAATTTGTTACTTCGCTTATGAATAATAGACATTATAGGTATATTTTTTACATAGCCCGTGTAGTGAGGGAGTAAGAATACTATGTTTACTACTTCTTCTTTCCCTGTGGTTATTTTAAAAATCGATACAGTTATGTCATGAGAGAAGGTAAACTCGATATATAACTCTATACCAAACTTTTAGGTCAATGGTAGGTATGATAGGCTAATTTTTAGGGTTCCGTACCCCGAAAGGAAAAAAAACGGAACCCTTATAGGATCACTTTGTTGTCCGTCCGTCTGTCTGTCTATCAAGACCTTTTTTCTCAGGAACGCGTAAAGGTATCAAGCTGAATTTATATTAAATACTCAAGTTTATCTTCCCCTGGAGCTGTGAAAAAATCAAACTTGTAAGCTAACGCAACCAAGAGATACAGCTGTTTATGTCGCAAATTTCTGCAAATTTTCTACATTCGCAAGGGAATCAAAAGCTACAGGGTACTGCCCGTGAACACAGAATCTTGAAATTTGGTATCAGATTACAATTTTTTTTCCGGAATTTGGACAATTTCTTACAAGGAAAAAAATTAAACTCCGATGCGGTAGTCCAAACCGCCTTCAAAGAGTTTATTGATTCTCGCTCCCATGGTTTTTTTAGTAAAGGGATCAATGAACTACCTATGAGATGGCAAAAGTGCATAGATAACAACGGTGTATTTGATGATTTTGATTTATATTTTCCAAAAAAGAATTGACTTTTTATTCCTCCCGTACAAAACGCCTATTTCATAAGTAAGGACCAATATAAACATCTTCTCCTCACTGTATCTTTGATTACGGGTTGAGAGCCCTCAGCGCTCACCCACAGTCCGGGTAAAGTTGTCATAGCCATCTGAGGCTAACAACTAAGACACAAAAAAAAATATCTTTGATTAAACATCTAAGAAATTTGTTGAAACTATCAATCCCATATGAACTTTAAGCACTGAAATAACTATATTTTTAGAGTTGATTTCCAATGTAAAATATGAATTTTTGTTATGGGTTGTGGTGGCAAAGGAGCATGAAGCACTCCTGACGGTGAGTGTCACAGCCGCGCATGAATCTTTGCAATACCAAAGGTATAGCTAGACTGCTTCCTAGTAATACAGACCTCAAACCTACCCAGTTGTACTGCCGACTCCCTCATCGAACTAAGTGCAATAACAATTTATCATTACTCAGACGTCGATCTTCTGCAAGAGTGTGGTACTACCAGTCCGCGACTGCAGAGAGAGATCTGTCAACAGCGTAATCCTACCACTATTAAATATCACTGAAGATATTTTAGATAGATAACGGCTGACGATGGCAAGCCAGCCGCAATCGGACATTGAAGAATGCTGGAGAGTATTGAAAGAGAGTATGGTAGACACAGCGAAAGAAGTATGTGGAAGTTCAAAGAAGCATAGAAACACAAATGGTGATGCATGGTGGGATGCGGAAGTGGCAGCTTCCGTAGAGCAAAAGAAGAAAGCGTGGCTGGACTATGTCTCTTCTTTGAATCTGAATGACAGTATGACTGAACAGAAAAAAGAAATATATCGGCAATGTAAGAATGACACCAAGGCCTGTTGCTCCTCAATTTATGTTGGAGCTCGGGAATGGTTCCCGGGGCTGGAATAGCGCAGTCATCGTGCCTTTGTTTAAAAACAAGGGTTCACGTTATGACTGCCAAATTACAGAGCCATAAGCTTGACCAGTTTGGCAGCAAAAGTGTATGGTAAAATTATTGAAAGGAGGATGGTGTCCGATGGTTTACTGTGTGAGACACAAGGAGGTTTCCGGAGTGGAAGGGGATGCATGGATCAAGTGTTCTCTCTGCGCAACATTGTGGAGAAGCATCTGGCCCTAGGTCAGAGGGTTTTCTACAGTTTTGTGGATCTGGAGAGAGCATTTGACACGGTTTTACGAAAGGAACTTTGGGACATTTTACCGGAGTATGGTATTAACGGTAAACTGCTGCAGGCTGTGCAATCCAGTTACATGGGCTGTAGAGCCTGTATGCAGCTGGATGATGGAATGTCGCCTTGGTTTGACGTCAATATCGGCGTTAAGCAGGGCTGCGTTCTATCAGCCAGGCTGTTTATCATATATCTGGATAAATGTCTCCAAAGGTTGGATGATATGAATGTGGGAGTCCAGATGGGTGACTCAGTGGTCTCTGCTCTGCTTTATGCAGTTGATGCAGTCCTGCTGGCACAGTCAGCGACTGACCTGCAGACCCTAGTCGACACAATGACAGAAGATTGTAAGAAAAGGGGTCTACGCGTGAATGTGAGCAAAACCAAAATAATGGTCTTTGAAAGAGACGAAGCCAGAACAGATGTAAGAGTAATAATAGGTAATGATATACTAGAGCAAGTGGATGAATTTGTATATCTTGGATGTGGATTTAGCCGAGATGGAAGGTACACCACTGATATAGAGCGAAGAGTGAATGCGGGAAATAGAGTGAACGGAGCGTTGGGGCAACTTCTCGGCAGCCACCACCTCAGCCAGAAGGCACGTGTAGCAATACATAACGCAGTGCTTGTCCCAACATTACTGTATGGAAACGAGAGTTGGGTATGCAGAAAAGAGTATGAAAGTAAAATGAATGCGGTCGAAATGCGATCTCTTCGGAAAATCTGTGGAGTTAGGCTGACCGACCACATTCGTAACGACGACGTAAGAGAGCGAGTAGGTATGAAAGAGAGTATTGGTGTAAAGATGCGAAAGGGAATGCTCCGATGGTTCGGACATGTGGAAAGAATGCCGAACGAACGTCTGGTTAAGAAGATATACAATGCGAAAGTGGAAGGATGTAGGTACCGAGGGAGATCGAGACTAACCTACCTAGTACCAGATCGGTCAGGTACTGAAGGAAGGTGGAGTCAAGAGTCTCCGAAACCGGCGAGCGTGTATGAAGAGAATTATGAATGTTGAGGAAGCGAGTGAAGTATGCAGAGATAGAGTTCTCTGGCACTCTGTTCTCTCTGCCTACCCTGCAAGGGATATGGCGTGATGATATGTATGTAAGATCGTTGAAACACAGCCTTTTATTTTTGAAATAATGCAATATCAAAATTACTTTAAGATTAAAAACCACCTCCAGGCGTGTATTATATCATCGCATTTTACGCATTACCCTTTAATGGCCTAGTCAAACAATTGAAAGTTTTTATGGGTAATAAAAATATCTAAATAATAATAGATCGGGGAAAAATTTTCTTCATATTCTATATATGAAAAAGTTTTATTTTTCAAAGTTTATTATACTTTCTATGGTCATATTAAAATTGCCGAATATTTTGAACGACATTGCTACAAAAAAGTCATTTAAGTGTATCTTGTTAGCAAAGCGTTAGAATAGTTTGCTAGATTGCGTTAGTTGCCAGACATACCAACGTCTTCTATCGTTAATGCAACACAGACTTTCTATAGCTTTCCATCCGGGATATGAATATGCATAATAAGCAGCATGCTCACGTAGGATTCTATCTGAATATGTCTGTTATTAAAAACTAAATCTAAAAGAAGACTTCGTAGTTTTATAAGTGCTCTTCTAAAGAAAGAAAAATACGAATCATTTTAAGTCACAATTTTGAACTTATATTTTTTTCTAAAAGTTTGCAAATGGAAAACTATGTAATTAAATGGAGCAAACTATTAATGGAATTATATTATTTATTTTGAAGTTAAGTAACCACAAAAATAAAAAAATACTATAATATGCTACTTTTAATTAAAATCTAATATTTTATTAATTATATAAATCATATACTGAAAATAAAAAATAGGCATTTGTGCCCAAGGCACATTTTTTTAAATATTTAGCACTAGATCCCGCTTGAAGGAATAAATCCTTGTGTCATGGTTGACTTCTCAAACATGCAATTAACGGTAACGAATTACACCCAGATTCAAAATAATAATTTATAGATCGCGTAAAGAATTCTGCTGCTTGGGAATTGAACCCACGACACTCGGCATGCGACTGTGCCAACGAATATTTTAATTAAAACATAATTCTATTACCATATTTTCTCAGTAATTTTTCATTTTGTACCCCTACTTTGTTCGAGCCTCCTCTACAATAGGTCATCAAGTTGGTCAGATGTGTATACATAGGGTTTTATTTTGAGTTTTTCTTCTCTTGCTGTATTATCTGCATATCCTCGTATATCGTCGTATTTTATGGCACCTATAGGCAAAAGATGGGGGTAGTTAATTGTATTCTTACTCACACAGGAATATCATAGGAACATAGATTATTAAATATCAAATATATATATAGATTATTAAATAGCAGCAATATTATTTTCGTTTTACGGAAAAATTAAAAGTAGAATATGTCAATACCTCGTCCTTCCTTGCTAAAGTCAAAAGCGACTACTAAAGATTTTAATAAATAACGTCACTGCAAGAAAAGGAAATACTGAGTAAAATCCTATGTTCAGCATCGTATAATAGTTCAATTGTGCCTCAATTTTGGGAGAAATTTATCTCCAATAGTGGGACTTATTTGTATATAGAAGGAAGAAACAGAAATAAAAATCTAACAAAATTTTCTTTTTCTATACTCCAATTAACAGTCCGGTTTTATTTATCAAACTAACAGTGTTTAGTAACAACCTTATTAGTGGGACGTCGCTTTTGATCGCATAAAATAGCTCTCATTTTGTACTTGCACGCCGTTAAAGGAACGTTTGCGTGTTTTAACGAACAAGTTAAAGTCTGAAAGGACTTCAACATTCTTCTGTGAATAGTTGAGCACCTTGTTAGGGTCGGTCCAAATGCCTTAAATGCCCAGGCTTTAATGCTACGCAATGTTCTTTGATTTCCGCATTCAATTGAAATCTGTCATATTTAAAATTTTTAATTTTCTACTTATTACAATAATTATCCCAGTCTTAACCAAGGACAATATTTTAAATAACACCTAAGGAGATCTATGTTATTCTAGGTCTATGATCTATGATCTAGAATCTTCTAGATCTCTGATCTAGATCTATGTATGTCTAAGTTATTCAACAGGAGATATAGAAATTTAAATTGCTTAGATGTGACCGAAAATCTAAGCGTCGTTGGTAGAACACTAGAAATATAAATTATATTATTCTAGTCCGAAGAATGCACTCGTTTTAACTTTTTCGATGTCACTGCTCCCGTAAATATTGTCAGTAATTTCAAATAAAATACAATATAGACAAAGTAAGGACTAGCAATACATAATTGAAAGAAAAGAAAAGAAATCGGAAACTGTCGTATACTATTATATAATATTTTATAGAAAAAATGAGTTCCAATGCGGCCTTCACTACACTGAATATACTTTTGAGCAGAAATAGAAATGTAACGTCTCCTAAATTTCAAACATAAAATACACGTTGGAAGTAAAAAAATTAACAATTAAAGGCAAATCTCTCAAGAGGAAAACATGTTTTTTTTTAAATAATAAAAATATCGTTTTGAGGAACCGTAAAAAGCGTTCCGACGGACAGTGTATTCAGTCTCGCCCCTTGTCTCACAGTAATGGTCACTCGCTTTAGAAGACTTTCCTTTGCCTCCCTCATTAAATTTGCATCAAAAAGCCAAGCCATTCATACGGTTTTTACCTAGACAAACATTACTAATCTTTACCGTTAATATACAATATGATCAAAATTCATCGCTATCTGCTTAATATTCAATAGATTTAGTATATGATTGTTTTGTTCAGCCAGAGAAAGAAGAAATTATGCAAACCATTTATTTTCATACTATAACTCTAAGTCTTATTATTAGAGCGTAAGCCAAGAAAATTTCAATAATAACCACAATATCTGGAATTGTACCTGGAAGATGACAATAAATTCGTTGCTTATAATGAAAAGTCAAATAACGATATAAGGGTCTTCCACGAGAGATGGGTCTTTAAAAATAGATTTATGATTTTGCTAAAAATCAAATACTACTTTTTTCAGTTATAATTCCTACGCCTACATTACCCAACGAGCATGTAATTATTAAAATAAAAAATAGATCTGCACACCAAAGTGAAGAATCTTAATTATTTCGATACATAAATATCATTACAGGTAATACAACCCAATTCGATAGTGGAAGACAGTATTAGTACACAAGTATACATTGCGATAATTCTAAACATTACAAATTTCTTATTTCTATGTACTTAAAATTAAAAGAGTGGTCAGTGTGTATCTGTAGGAAGTACTGTCATTAGCCAATTTTCTTTAAGAATTTACACCATTGGCGGTACGAATGTATTAACATTCAACAAAATGATATCAAACACATCATCCATGAACATGTATAAACAAAAATTCAATTTCCTAATACGCCTCCGTACGTATTCGATTTCCGGCCGAACACAAAAATATTGCAGTGACTTTTTTATTTTTCTACCTTCATAAGCACATCACACAAATATATTTGATATTTATTTCCGTTGTTAAATAATAATACATAAATTATAAAATAATAATAATACCTTCTAAAGTATGTACGTTAAATAAATTTCATTTCCTTTGGTTGTTACTCCGGTACTGGTGCGCTTCACATACTTTTGAATAGAAACGAAAATTCTTCAATGGGAAAATATTAGAAATATTTTTCAGTTTCCAATCGGAGGATGCTTCAAAGTCAGGCGTGAGTGAAATAAGCTTTTCGTTTATTGGGAAACGTGCGAATCGCTAGTCGTGTTGTATGTGCAATAAATTAAAATTCTATATCGAGAACACTCGATATTGCCGGTACTGGAATCTATACAATTTATAATAAAGATTTTTTAAATTATAGTTTTAGTTACGGTCTCTTAAGAATTTGTTATTTCTTCACTTACATTAAGTGATAGGCCAGACGGTTTAGTATAAGATTTTTTGAGCATCTGAAGCTTTCTTTCTACGCAGTGATTTTACTTACGCTATTTTTAGGTTACACTATGGTACGGTTGAGACCGGCCTCCTTTTAATCTCTTGGGGTAACATAAAGTGCCCGTGCAACATCAAAACCGCTATTGCTATCTACACTGACTATTTATTGACATTTAGGTAGTCCACAGGCATCTTTTTTCTTGTTCTTCTGAGTCCTTGTCAGAACACTCCACGCTAAGGCATATCCCTTGTGACATGACAAATATTAAAAATATACAAATAATGAGTATTATTTATATCCAGACTCGGAATAATCATATGTATGAAGAATTATACTGCTCAAGAACCTAATCGATAGGGCTCATCACATAAGATCGCAATTAAGACTGTTTAATGAAACATTACTCATCTATTTTAGGTATGTTTAATTATTAATCTTTTTATTCTCGTGTCTTCATAGTAGTTGGTTAAGGGCTTAGGCTTATGACTTTGTGCTAGTTAAACTTGGGGATGATTTGATAAAGTTACAAACTGGTTCTTGAATTTGTACAATATTGTAAGTCGTGATCGAGAGTCGTGAGTCGGCAGAATAGATCTGGTGATGAATAACGCTCATAAATAAGTGGGACATAAAGTTATATATGCCTATTTTTTATATATTTTAAATATATTTTTATAGTCTTATAACTTTAAAAGGTCTTATTGAAATTTTGCACGTTCCACTGCTAAGCTGAGCCTTATCCACAATAGAAGGAAATTGATCTACTATATGCTGGTCAAACTATTTGATTTTATATATTCAAGTTCTCTCGTGCCTTCTTTTGCATGGGTCTTATATGCTTATTATCTATTTGTCGTCTTTAACCACACCCATAAGCAAGTGAAACAATAATGAATTGTATTCTTACTCCATAAACATAAGGAGTATTTTTTTATTCACGGCATATCTCTTTATATAATAGTGTATTATAATAAACACATCTTTCATCGTGTAATCCAATAATCTATTGAGAATGTCTTAGCGGGCAAATCTAATAACTTATTTCACCTGTCCACGGCTCGTACCGTAATGATAGTCAGTCTTACTGATGTGGCGGCGAAGTGGACTGTAGGGGGTTTATGCCAACATCACATCGACGTGGGTATCCTCGAAGGACCAGCGGGAAGTGAATCCCAAAAGTGGGACTGATTCCCAGAAAATGAGGATAAGGTAAAGGGAAGTTGGAGAACTTACCTCGCTTTTCTTGCGCTTACGGAGCTGATTGTCTGCTGGGCTGAAGGATTTTCCTGTTGGGATGTGCTGAAGGTGTAGGTGACGAGCTGGTGTAGGTAAATTGGCCGGACGCGAGCACGCGTGCTGATACGGACACTGAGTTTACAGTCTATTACACTACACACTATGACGATATAGTCACAGTACAAGTATAAAAACGCCAACGGTGCTTAAGCATAGGTTTTGGTGATTTGTGCGTGCAAGGGTACGTAGCGAAAACGTATAATATATGCGCGCGCGCCGAGTTACGTAACGAGACAGTACATATGACAAACTGTGATTAAGCGGAGGTTTTATTGATGCGTGCGGCGCGAGGTACCGGAGTCGCACACGAATTTAGGCGGAAACGCACGATCATCAAACGTCGCGCGAACTATGGCGCGAACACTTACTTATACTGTCTTACTGAAAATGATTTCTAACACATGAAATAGATACTAAGTCAAACTTTAGTAGTAAATTTAACGTTAGTGTTAGAGTTTCCGTTGATTCATTTCCTCAAGTTAAATTGTATTAGTCTGAATGTGCGTGACTGTCGGATTGTTACACCATACTCTAAGGACAAATGTTCTGTTATCAGAATAAATGTTGACTTGAATGGTTTTATTTTAATTTTATTATTATTTTTTGTGTATGTACTTTATTGTATTCATAAAATTGAGTTTTGTTATAATGATACTTTCATTATTAAAAAGAGTAATATTAAACTGTACTAGGACAAATTAATTGTACACACTACTCGTCTCGAAAGAATTAATAGGTCATTCATGGGGCAAATTATACGCTTCTATAATAAATTACTTAAAGATATCCGAGATTTGTCTGTGAATAAGTTTGAATTTGAATTTGACTATAAATAAAGTTTATGTAGTGCCCAAATTCAACTAATATCATTTCTGAAAAGCTATTTACATACATACATACATATCATCACGCCATATCCCTTGCAGGGTAGGCAGAGAGAACAGAGTGCCAGAGAACTCTATCTCTGCATACTTCACTCGCTTCCTCAACATTCATAATTCTCTTCATACACGCTCGCCGGTTTCGGAGACTCTTGACTCCACCTTCCTTCAGTACATGACCGATCTGGTCTAGGTAGGTTAGTCTCGGTCTCCCTCGGTACCTACATCTTTCCACTTTCGCATTGTATATCTTCTTAACCAGGCGTTCGTTCGGCATTCTTTCCACATGTCCGAACCATCGGAGCATTCCCTTTCGCATCTTTACACCAATACTCTCTTTCATACCTACTCGCTCTCTTAAGTCGTCGTTACGAATGCGGTCGGTAAGCCTAACTTCACAGATTTTCCGCAAAGATCGCATTTCGACCGCATTAATTTTACTTTCATACTATTTTCTGCATACCCAACTCTCGCTTCCATACAGTAATGTTGGGACAAGCACTGCGTTATGTATTGCTACACGTGCCTTCTGGCTGAGGTGGTGGCTGCCGAGAAGTTGCCCCAACGCTCCGTTCACTCTATTTCCCACATTCACTCTTCGCTCTATATCAGTGGTGTACCTTCCATCTCGGCTAGATCCACATCCAAGATATACAAATTCATCCACTTGCTCTAGTACATCATTACCTATTGTTACTCTTACATCTGTTCTGGTTATATCTCTTTCAAAGACCATTATTTTGGTTTTGCTCACATTCACGCGTAGACCCCTTTTCTTACAATCTTCTGTCATTGTGTCGACTAGGGTCTGCAGGTCAGTCGCTGACTGTGCCAGCAGGACTGCATCATCTGCATAAAGCAGAGCAGTGACCACTGAGTCACCCATCTGGACTCCCACATTCATATCGTTCAACCTTTGGAGACATTTATCCAGATATATGATAAACAGCCTGGCTGACAGAACGCACCCCTGCTTAACGCCGATATTGACGTCAAACCAAGGCGACATTCCATCATCCAGCCACACACAGGCTCTACAGCCCATATAACTGGACTGCACAGCTTGTAGCAGTTTACCGCTAATACCATACTCCGGTAAAATGTCCCAAAGTTCCTTTCGTACAACCGTGTCAAATGCTCTCTCCAGATCCACAAAACTGCAGAAAACCCTCTGACCTAGAGCCAGATGCTTCTCCACAATGTTGCGCAGAGAGAACACTTGATCCATGCATCCCCTTCCACTCCTGAAACCTCCTTGTGTCTCACACAGTAAACCATTGGACACCATCCTCATTCTCCTTTCAATAATTTTACCACTATTTATGGTATTACTATTTATGGTATGTATATTAAAATGCTGTTATGCGTAACTGCTTAAGAAAACGTCATATCATTATTTACTTCACTTCATTTATTGTAACAGATATTATATTTTTAAATTTTGCACAGAAAAGCTATTATAGGAAACCGTATCTGTACTAATATTATAAAGACAGAGGACGAACTTTGTAAGTTTGTTTATATGTCTTTTTTTTAGCAGCAGGCTATGGAGTGCTCACACCCCGCTAAATTCATCCGGGGTAACAGAAGAAGCGGCACGTGATCCCATAAACACGCCATACATGTACCTCTCTTTCACTGTGCGAGTGGACAACCGGAACCCGGTCATAGTCTTCGGTAGCCCACACGGCGGTCTACCCTCACGGGTATCCTCTCGAGTTGATACTTCGGCAGCTTACGCCGTCGGGGCATGGTCAGGACGCGGTGTAGCCTCACTTCAGGCAACCAGACTATTCCCCCGGTCCGGTCACCCGTTGCCTTGGCTAGAATATGTCTGACATAATCTTCGGAACTTTCTACCTTGTTGGAAAACTCTTTTATCATTTGAAAGATTTATTATCCCTGATAGATTCAATCTATATATTATGCTAAATTTATGACGATATTAGTCAATTAAGTCACCATAAAATGTGCTTCTTGACAAGTTTAGATGTGTACGCAGTTTAAATAGTATTATAACATATACAATACTCAAAGATAATCTCTTGTCTAATAGTTGCTCTTAAAAAGATGTATAAAATGCATATACATATCTATCTCTTTAATATAAATCACAGCAAACATTATTACCTCAAAAAATTTAGATAAAAAGATATGCATATTTTAAAGGCGTTTTACAATGACAGTTTTAATATATGTCTAACTAGCAAACCCAAACCGTTGATTTTTTTTGTAGAAATCGATATATCGCTGCGCCGCCTGATGACCAGTTACATCAATGGGCATATAACTCATAGAGTAAAATAATACATTGGAAAATATAAACATTTTCCATGGAAAAATACATATATGTACATAAAAGTATTCATAATGATCGGTCAAATAGTTGCCGAGTTTAGCCATGCAAACATCCTCTTTTATAGATATGTCGCAAAACTATTTAATTTTGAATATATTTGACTTTGCACTGTTTAATTTAAATTAATATTGTAAGTGTTATAGCTAAATAAAAACATGCGCATGATAAAATAATTACGACAGGATGTCAGAGGGAAGGTGAGATAACGTATGCGGACAACGAGAAAGAGTCTCATAAAGTCACCTAAACGGGCGCTTCTTGATGTTGGATAAGAAAATGGTTTGAGTTCAGAACTACTCATATAAATCGAAGCGAAGCGAAAGCGCTAGTATCAAATATAGTGACAATAATCACAGTTGACTATGACATGTTATTGTATTTTGAAATATGGAAAGGTCTTATTCATTTATCACATTTAAATAATCAAATATATCAATGTGCACAAGTGTGTACGTAAGCAAAGCTGTACCTAAAACTTGCACATTTGCATAATCTTATAAGACAACATTCGACAATATGATAAAGACCACGTACGGTCCAGCTTTTAGTATTCTTCGTGGAATAAAAATCAAGCTCAAAACAAACATGTAACCAATCACTTTAGTGAAAATATATAATTAAAAAAAAAAATTACAAGCCCACCTAGTTTCTTGTCGGCACTTCTCAGTTTGTGGCTGCTTTCGTTCCAGTGGTAGATTAATTAAAATTAATTTATGAAAATATTGCAAAATTGACAATATATGATGCTTATGCATAATAAATGATTTGATTTGAAAATATCTCTTCATAAAATGGCTTCCATTATAATTAAGTGCACGCCTCAGATTATTTCAAATCTAGGCCTCAATCTTACTTGTTTAATACTTGCTTACAATATTGTCTGTAATATAATAATATAAACTTCCAGTTCAATTTCAAAGTGGACCAAAATATTCATATTTATATATGACCTACGTAATACTGTAATCTTACTTCAGCTGAACATTGTAGCAAGGTGCTGTAGCACATGTAGTTTCACTAGCAAATTTCCAAATATATTATCTGGGAGCTGTTATTACTCAACTCTCGTGCATAGCCAACTTTGTCCAAGACCATATTGCGAAAGTTTTCATTTTTCTCTAACCTAGTTATGATGTCGAGAGTTCGAAGCAGAGCGGTGTCAACTTTCCAACGCTATGGAATTTTATTATCACCTGTAAAACTTTCCAAATTTGGATTTATATAATGGAAAAAGTGCCTTCAAAATTACATTAACTGGTAATAGCATTAGCGCTCTTCCTTTATTTAGTTTACTTTTTATAGTTATTAATTAATTAGAATTTTTAAATCGTTTAATCAGTTTTAATCTAATGGTAAGTACTATCTCGTAGTACTGGAATAAAAAAAAGAGCTTCTGAATTATTATTGCAACTTTCGAAGATTTTCTTGAGCAATTCTTAGTGTGTTTGAAGTTTGAAGACATATCGTTTTGTAACAATAGCCTCACATCTTTCTTCTATTGCATAGAATTTTGTGTTTATTCCTCGGCCTACTCAGTTATATTTAAAATAGGATGCGTTGTTCTAGAATAATCTAGAGACAACATTCGAAATAAATATATAAACCATCCCGTCTAGAGAGCGTGATAGTGATGGGATACATAGTAGGTCAATCTCTCTCTCTCTCATTATTAAAGAAGCTCGATCCCTACAGATTTTTACAACTTCACTAATGCACTTTTACATTTTAGATATCCGAAATAATATAAAAGTGATCATAAAGTCAGTTTCATATCTGTTGCATATAAAATTATAGCATTTTTATGCCTTTGCATATTGTTTGGCTACGAGCGGCACCTCATAAACCGTCGTTGTTGGCAAATTCAATTCAATATGAAACATATGGTTTATTACATCACTCTGTTTAAATGAACCTTACTACTAGAGTATAGTACAGTTATTCAGAAAGCTTTGTGGTAGCGGCTACGAATACTATCAACCTTTTCATTGCTCGTGGATATCGTAAATTTAATTTAAATTAATAGTAAAATAAATAGTAAAATAAAATTAATTTAAATTAATAATAATAAATTTAATTTTGTAAATTCGACTAATTGAAAGCTTTATGCATACCTGGGCTAACTCCATCTGAGGCCGTTTGGTCAATAGTTACATTCCTAAAGACGGTTGACGTTAGGTAGTCGACTGATTACTGGTGGCCCGTTCGCATGGCGATGAGAGGTGTGTGGTCTATGGGATCGCGCGCCGCCTCTTCCGTCACCCTAGACCGATTTGGCGGTGCGTCACCATCTCCATAGTCCATAAGGGACTGATCATAAAACTATTCCCAATAACTTTTACAATATGTACGAGTATATATATTTCGTCGACTTTGGAATAAGAGCAGGAAAATGATGAGTTTAGTTATTTATAACAAACTAGCTTCTGCCCGCGGCTTCGCCCGCGTAAAAGGTTACTTTCCTAAAGTTGTTGATCCCCTATTTTTATTTTTGACCGTCGGTAATACAGTACAACGGTATTACAATACTCAGGGTTGGAACTTCATTACTGGACTGCTAGATGTCGTTGAAGAAGCTAGATTTTGAGATTTTTTGACAAACAATTTTTTTATTTTTCATATAACAATTTTAATTTTTTTTTAATAAAAGGTATCCTATGTTACTTTTAATACCTCCAAGAATATGTGTACAATGTTTCATGATGATCGGTTGAATAGTTTTAGCGTGAAAGCGTAACAAACAAACTTACATTCACATTTATATATTATAACAAATTAAATTAAACATTATTCATTTATTATATATATTTATAAGAAATAAAGTAATTCTTCATCATAATAATATGATGAAAAATTTGTATAATAGAACATGGTAATTTTAGACTCTACCATTTCAATTTAAAAAAAGGAATTAGAAGATAGCGTATTTATAGCTTTATAAATAATATAATAAATTTGTCTTCATTAATTGCATGTTTGTAAAGTCCCCCGCAATACAAGAATTATTTCCTTAGTGCAGGGTGGTCTTTAAGTACCGGTGGCCCGCTCGCACGGCGAAGAAGAGGTGCTTGCAGGGTGGGTCAATGGGGTTGCGCGCCGCCTCTTCCGTCACCCCGGACTGATTGGGCGGGGTGCGACGTCCATAGCCCACCGCAAAAAAAAAAAAGGGTGGTGTCTTTAAAAATAAAACATGCTTTAGGCTATAATAATATATAACGCTGTGACAAGTAGTAGAAGCAAAAGCAATGTTCATAAATATTAGTAAATCGGGCAATATTTGGAAACAACCATAAAGTTCTCTGAGTAAGTTATTAAATAAAGTTCTCTGATAGCCGTCGTCATGACAATTTCTGAGATAACAAAAATGCTTGGTTATATTTTTAAATCCCCCATAATACAATGATTATTTCCTTAGGGTCTTTAAAAAAATCACATTGATAACTTTTTAATCGAAGTACATTATTAAAAGGCTATTGTGCTGCAGCACTAATAATTTATTATATCAATCAATCAAACAGCCTGTATTAGACTCTCACAGACTAAAATGGACTTAGTAAATTGACTTACGTAAATTTATATGCATAACAACCAAAAAGTTTCCACCGCATTTGAAAGTTATTTAGAAGTTAATGAAATATGCACATGTTAAGTAAGTACGTTAACTTCATATAAATGTAGAAACTTTCATTTTGTACGAGTAGATAATTACGTTGTTTCTGTGAACAAGTTTAACTTGAATAAAGAATACAAAAATATAGGAATAACTATCCTCATTTTATAAACCATAAAATAAAAAGACAATATCAAGAACGTATATTAAGTTTGCGAAGGGGAAAGTTCTAAGTCTTTTTTCATGAAGACATTGTACAATATGGCTTACGTTCGCAAAGTTCAGGGGTGACCCAGTCAAAAGAGCTGGAAGAATGTTGAAGGTCGCTATTCAACCCTCATCGTTTTTACAATACGACTTAAACTAAGAAAACATTCAGATTTATTGTTCTTTTACTTCAAATACTTATATATATTTTTTTATATGTACCTATATGTTTCTATAAATTTCTAAATATTTTATGTACGATTATATAATTATTTATTATTTGATTATTTATATTTTTTCCGTGTGGTGACGGAGTAAGAATACAATTCACCACACCATATCTTACCCGCGAGTGATCATACGAGACGACTAAGGGACTTAAAACGCATGTAACATCTATGCAAGAGAAGGAAAACTCGAAACAAAACCCTATACTAACACGACTGACCAGCTTGGTATAGTAGGTCAATTTCCCTCCCATTGTGGAGGAGGCTCGAGCACAACAGTGGGACATATAGAAGCTAAGATGATGATTTAATAATTTTAATATAAATATTTTTTTCCAATACTTTTTATTTTAACTTTATTAGCGTCTAAAACTCTGTAGATACACTGTACTATATAATATTTATATAATATAGAGTATTATAATTTGTATTATTGTAAATTGAGCAGCCTAACTTCTTATTTTTCTAATAAGATTCTCATAGAAATGTAAAAATGGTATTCAAATAATGAATTGCTTTAGAAATAAGTTGTTGTCAAGTTATTATGATGTTGTGTATTTCACTAAATGAAATATATAACATATTTCTTGCCAAGTTATAAGCGATAAAGTCCCCATATTTATTATTACGTAAAATTATTACTAAAAAAAATTAACCATATAAAATAATTACAAGACAAGGAATCTAAAAATTTACTTTGGTCGGTTGATACGAATTCATAATTCATTCTTATTGTCCCATAAATGAGAAAAGAGATGGCGAACATTATTTTTTGTAGAGACTTGTACGTGTTTATGTGATTGAACTCCTACACGGCGAGATCGATATTGATGTAATTTTGTTATGTATATTCAGATGGACTCAAAAATTATTTAAATTAAGAATTGGATTACGTGGTAGTGCGGTCGATTTCACAGAATTCCATTTTTGTTGTTTTAGTATTGTATAGGTTTTATGGCGGTTATACGGCATTATAACGAGCTGGGCCAACTACATCTGATGCCGTTTGGTCAACAATTACATTCCCAAGGAGCGTTGATGTCTAGCAGGCGGCTGGTCATAAAACTATTGCCAATAACTTTTACAATATGTATAATGAAAGAAGAGTACATATTGAATTGACCCTATGCAATTGGGATAAGAGTAGGAGAATGATGAGGTACTTCGGCGTTTATTGAGTCAGCTAGTTCTTTTAGAAATTCATGAGCGGTAACTACAATTTGGCATCTTTTAATGTAAATTTTTCTGCCACTACTACATTAAAAAATATGTTATATCCCCACAATAATATACTTTTCGTAATATTTCCCTATCAAATATCATAAACCATAGTGTTTTCTTCACGTACAGTTTAAAATACCTACAAAACTAGGCCATGCATTGAATGTAAGACTAAAAGCTGTTTCATTTAATAGCATAAGACAATGTGTGCATAGCTTAATACGATCATGTATGTTTAACGTTAATACTTCTTACTTCCTATTCGGACTTACTTCGCTCGCATTGTCTTAAGGATATAACTGAAAATTACTTTACGTACTGCATTGCAGATCTCTAGAGTAGAAGTGTAATTAGCAAAACTGCTTGGCGTTAGTTTGTGTAATTTGTGTACGTGTTCTGTTTATGACGCATTGCATTCCTTGTTTGTATATTCATATTTTAGACTTTATGCTTTAAAATACTTAGTATTTAAATGGTTAATATGGTGAAAACTTCTTCTTAGCCTTTAGATAAGTATACGCCCTATTATCAGGCACAAAAGTTGATCTACTATACCATGTATATGTACTATAGCTAATGAGCATAGATTTTTCTTTCCGTACAGTGATGAAATATCTTGTTTGTGCGTAATCTAGGCTTCCTGGTTTCACTGTATACCAATAAATCAGTACTCAATCTTATGTGTGAACAACATATATTTCAATATTAACAATACAAAACAGAGGGCATACAGAGAAAAATTAATATATGGTCTAAGACACTATGTGGGCCATTCAGAGAGCATATCACGTCTTTTCAACGCTGATTGGCTCACGATGTTGCGATGCTTCACGCTGGTATTGTACCGAACATTTTTATTTTTTATTGGTACTAATCCCACCACACTTTTCCACCGCTGTAACTCCCGTAAGCCAGGATCCACAATGGTCTCCTTAAAAGACACTGAGGTTTGACCCTCAGGAAGTCCCGGGAAACGTTTTTAATTGTCTTGGGACCCGCAACAAATTTAATTAGAAAAGAAAAACAGGAGGAGTTGAAGAATTTCCACTTCCCTCCTATGCAAAGCGGGAGACATGAAGCGAAATTGGCTAATATGCTAATAGATAGGAGGATGTACTGACCAGTTCGAGATCTCTGCTCCTCGGGGACCACCAGAGCCCCGGCGCGGAAGAAGGCGTGGACTCCCAAAGTGGGCCATTGGTCAACTTGACCTAGAAATGGCCCGGGAGTCTGCCATAGTACAGCGCTGGGGTAGGACAGGACAGATGCTACTTACAGATGTGGAGGGACTCGCAGGTCAAATGAGAAGTGCCCTTGAGGTAGTTTGTGATGCGGCGATGCCGAGGGCTCAGCGAAGGCCGCCGCGTGGCCAGGTGTACTGGTGGTCGCTCGAGATAGCTAATCTTCGGGTGGCTGCCAATCGGGCGCGGCGTGCTTATGTTAGATGCAGACAGCGGGCTAAATGGGATGACGTCCTTGAGGGTCAGCTGCGGACGGAATATATAAGAAGGAAGAAAACTCTGCAGCTGGACATCAGCCAGGCGAAGGAGAGGGCCCGTGAGGAACTCCTTACGGGCCTCGACAGGGATCCTTGGGGGCGCTCATGTCAGCGGGTGCGGAACAAAATTCGCGCCTGTGGCGCCCCCATCATCGAAACGATGGATCCGGGTTTCCTGTCGGGGCTAATGGGGGAACTGTAGAGGTGGAGACCTCAATCTCACTCATCATCGACCGAGAAATGGCGACAGCCCTCTCCCGACTCCGCGGGAAGCGGAAATCGCCTGGTCCGGACGGCGTCCCGGGAATGTACTCGGCGTTGCCGTGGAATACCTCAGGGGTGAGCTCCGAGAACTGCAGGTTGTGCTTGCTGCAGAAGGAGGGTCACCCAGTGGACTCCCCTTACGCATACAGACCGCTGGTGCTGCTGGACGAGACGGCTAAATTGTTCGAGAAGGTGCTTGTGGACCGTCTCGTCCAGCACCTCGAGGAAGTCGGACCGGGACTGTCAGAGAGTCAATACGGGTTCAGGTGTGGCCGGTCAACTATTGACGCACTGGCCGCCCTGAAGTCCTTGGCCACCGGTGCCGTGGCCAGAAAGGAAGTCCTCTTGGCAGTTTCGCTGGACATAAAGAACGCCTTCAACAGCCTCCCGCATGAGACGCTAAGGGAGGCACTCCGGTATCATGGAGTGTCTCCTTATCTCTGGAGGCTGTTGGAAGCGTACCTCGAGGGAAGGTACGTGCTCTGGGAGGGGGGCGATGGGTGCATTCATCGTCATCGGGTGGAGTGCGGCGTTCCACAGGGATCGGTCCTTGGCTCGATCCTGTGGAACGTCGGATTCGACTGCCTCCTACGGGTTCGGCTTCTCTCCGGGATGGAGGTCATCTGCAATGCTGATGATACTCTCGTCATGGTGACGAGGCCTGACTTTCTGAGGGCTGCTCGATTGACAGAAGAGAGGGTTGCGCTCGTCGTGGGCCGGATTAGCATGTTGGGCCTGAGGGTCTCGGTGGAGAAAACCGAGGCCAATCAATTAATTCAAATAACACATTATAAAAAATCTGCCTTGATTTCGTGTATTTTGAATTCTGTATAAAAATTAATAATAGACTCAGTTTATGTAAGCATCAAATTCACACCTGTCAGAGATCAACAGTAGAATATAGGTTATTATTGCAGTTTGTAATTTATAATTACTGTAATCTTGTAATCAATGATTGATTAGGAATTTATTCAAAGGGAATAAATAGTTACAGTTATTACTTATGCTTAAATTTTTAAATCATAATTCTCTAGCCATTAAGCTTCTTACGCTAAGTAAATCCTTCAGAGCGATTGTGATCTAGCGGCTGAGAATTAAGAGGAACAATCTTCATACTTACCATATTAATGCTGTTATAACTGCGTTTTCCCTCTTTGTACAATTTGATAGCTCAATGATATTGTATATATGTAGAGATTATTAAATTCTTATAGTCCCTTTTTTCCTCGCAAGTATCATAAAACTTAAAAGCATTTTCTAGTAAATCATCACATAGAGGTAAGCATATAATATGTAATTCTGGCTCATATTATAGACAAATGAGTTATATTTATCCATGTGGTGACGTAGTAAGAATTCACCACCCCCTATCTTACCCATGGATGATCGTAAGAGACGAAGTAAGGGATATAAAACGCATGTAACATCTATGCAAGAGAAGGAAAACTTTAAACAAAACCCTATACCAACACGTCTGACCAAGGTATAGTGGGTTAATTGCCCTCTCATTACGGAGGAAGCCAGAGCCCAACAGTCGCACATATATGGGCAGTGATGATCATGATGAATTATATTAAATGAAAATTATACATCACTTTCAATATTATAAATCTTTTTTAAATTTTCCATTACAAAACTGGAATGGTTAATGTATTTGTAATCGTATGTATACATTTTATTACCTAAACACGTGATCTTTATGAAGCGTTTTTATATTTTTCAGAATCATATTCGTGCATTCATTTGGCAAAATCTTGAATGTATTGCGTGCGTACCAGACGTTCAATGCATGAAATTAGTACCAGTACGTGCTTCAAATATTATATAGTAAACTGACTTCTGAAATATAAAAAGAATAGCTCACAACGACTCATAAATATATTTAGATAACGAATAAAATTGCACCTACTATTTTATTGATTTACGTAATATGTATGCTACGGGTATATTATAATTATTTATACATTTGTCACTATTAATATAATCAAAGAAATTTCTATCCATAAAATATATTTACTTAGAAATTTATAACTATTAGTGGTGGGGTTATACTGTTGACAATTTTCTTTTGGGGGCCAGTCTGTCCGGGGTAGTAATATAATTTCGCAAAAAATTAGGTGGATTTTAGTTGGGAGGCAGTGGCCTAATTATAAAGATCAACTCACGGCACATAGTAATATATCCTTCTATCGTAACGGGCTTTATAGGCATACCATTTCCAGAAATAAATAATACCAAGACTCTGTACAATAACTTGTGAAACACACAAAAAAAATGTATATGTATGTATTTTCTATTCGTTTCAGCTCATAAAAGTTCCATTCCTGGGCTCGAGTCTCCTCCACAGTGAGAGGGGAATTGAGTTACTTCTACTACGCTGATCTGACGGGTAGGTTCAAAGTTTCATATAGTGTTTGCCTTCTCTTGCAGTGATGTTATTTGATTGCATTCTTTAGTCGTCTTTTACGATCACCCACTGATTAGAAAAGGTGTGATGAATTGCATTCTAAGTCATTCAATATACGGACTTTCTTTATAGTTTTCATTTTATCAAAATAAATAAAACTATTATTTCGTTTAGTCTTTTAGGATTAAGAGAAAATCACATTTTGTTTTAACGAATCTATTTTTAGGAATGAATTATATAGTCCGTATATTAATTCTTTCTTTTATTGGTTATGATGGAAAACGAGTAAGCAGTACATCTGATTATAACTGTCACTGCCGCCAATGGACCTTTGCATTACCAAGGGTATAACTAGGCCGTATAGCTAATGTATTGCAATACAAGCTTCAAACGCGCCCAGTTGGGCTTCCGGCTCTCTCGCTCACCGAACGAAGCGCAATAGCACATTGCCATTACTCAAACGTCGACCTGCCCTGCTCCGGACGGAACGGCCCACGGCTAGAGACAGAAAAGTGTTAACAGCGTGGTTCTACCACTAAGATTAAAAATAAAATTCTATGCGTGCAAAGGAACAACTGAATTACGTTAAAGTTTTAGAAGCCTTTATACGAATATTCATCAAGTTTATTACTATAGATACGTTATTCTGGCCTACATGGCTTGCCTAATTTCAGACTTGAGGAATTCAATGTATTACCTGCAGGGCTATAACTAACAAAGAGATATTAACGAGAATTCGATAAGATATCACGATTTTACTCTACAAGAAGTTTTGGTTTGAATAGTATTTAAAGTTCCACAGAAAGTTAAGATAAAGAAAACTTACTCTAAATTACTTCTCCTTCTTCACTATTTACTTACTTTACATGACAAGTTATTTCCTATTCCAAATATTAAGCTGTAAGAAATTATTAAAATATATATAAGTTTTATAAAATTTCTCATTTAATAGAGTATACAATAGAATCAATATTTTGGTGAAGAACATTATACTCGTACATAAGTAAGAATACAATTGAAGAATACATTTGAGCAGGTTGATAAAACATTATCAACCTTTATTTTACGTTATTAAAAGAAATAATTAAGGGATGTAAGTAGATTACAAAACCGCCAAAATTCGATGGCAAATAGTGGAGCATTTTTTTCACGCCAGAGTGGATATAATAGGTGCACATTAATGTGTGCTGAATATAAAGAAAAGCTATAATTATCTACTTATTTTTTAATACTTACACATCCCTTCATTAGCTACGAGCCTTCCTCAGAAGAGTATCAAAATATTATATCACTTTAGATGGTTTGTTCTAGGATTTTGTTTCGAATTTTCGCTTTTCATACACCGACTATTATTTACCTATTATTTTATAAACATATTCGAAAAAAGAAAGGCTTATTTGTAATTTTATTCTATCACGAGCATAGGTAGTAAATTAAAATACTACAAACATTATATTAATTTTAAATGTCATGCTAAAAATAAAATATTGATAATCGATCAGTGATATTGATACCACCAGCTATGCAATCAATTTAATTTGTTTTTAATGTTACTCGTATATAGCTAGTTGTTACAAGCTATAAAAAAGGTAAGCGTGTCACTAATAATATTATAATAGCTATATGATAGATTGATGAATTATCCCTATGTTTGTTCAGGGTAAAATAATTTGAAACTTGTTTAATAAAGTAAAGGTACATTTATGTAATTTATCGTCTGGTAACGGATTAAAAATTGTGCATCTCTCTTTTTGGTTATCTTAAAAGTCAACTATGACATGTAAGTAGATCAGATCACTGCAAGTGTAGGAAAATTTGAAATAGAAACTTATACCAATCCATCTAACCAGTGTGGTATTATCATCATCACAGCTGATATATGTGCCACTTCAACAGTGGAACTCGAACCTCCTCCATAATGGAAGGGAAATTGACCTGCTGTACCACGCTGATCAGACGTATTGGTATAGGGTTTTGTTTCGAGTTTTCCTTTTCTAGCATAGACGTTATATGCCTTAGTCGTCTATTAGGATCACCCACGGGTAAGATAAGGGGTGGTAAATTGTATTCTTACTCCGTCACCGCATGGAAAAGATTATAAATAATCAAATAATAATGATTAAATAATCGTACATAAAATATTTAGAAATTTATAGAAACATATAAGTACATATAAAAAGTACCGACACCATACGGAAACCAGTGCGGTATAGTAGGACAGTTTTCCTGCTACAATGAAGGAGTAAGCCCAGTATTTGGATGTTCATAAGCTGAAATGATGACGATGATACTTTCGTAATATGCTTCTAGTCTTCGTGTGGTAACGAGTTAGGAATACAATATGCCATCCTTTACCATAAATAATACCGGCAAAGTTGTAGCCAGCAGCGCTCTCATAGGAGACTTATAATAGTATGATTATCAACAACCTATTAACTTTATTAATTACGGCATTTTTCTTTTTTTTTTTAGAAACCCCTTTGTTTAATAGCACACGTGGAATAACTGATGGGTTAAAATTGATGAAAGGCAAACTTGTTAGTTATTTCCAATAAAAAAAAAAATGAACACTAGTGTTCCTTTTTTTTGCGTCGGACTTTGGTCTAGCCATTCTCCGCTAAATCCGTCCATGGCGACAGATGAAGCGCCGCGCGATCCCATTGATCTGCTCCATGTGCCTCTCTGAGCCGTGCGAGTGGGCCACCTAAACCCGGTCCTTGTCATCGGTGGCCCAACACTAACGTGCTTGAAGGAGTCTGATGATTATAAAATCTTCATAAATACCTATTCAATATTATTAGGTTTAGGTACTAATACATTTAACTAAGTGATCTGTATTTATTAGTTATGCAGCATGGTATGGATATACTTAGGAGCAGGTAAACTTGATGTAAGTAAAACTAGCGCCATCTACATATTGTAGAAGTCATACATACTCATAGTACATATTGTAGAAGTTATTGGCAATAGTTTTATGACCGCCCGCCTGCCAGACGTCAACCCTCCTTTGAAATAACAAAACTAGCACCATTTAGTTATTAACAAAATTTAGATTTGCGTTGCATGCATTGAATTTACTCGTATCTTTAACATTAAAGATCGATACAGTGTTTTTTTTTTGGCGGCGGGCTACGGTGCGTTACTCCTTGCTAATCCGTCCGGGGCGACAGAGGGCGCATTACCCCGTAGACCCGCCCTACATATACGTGTCGACGCCATGCGGGTGGGTCACTGGAACGCAAGGAATACAGTGTAACCATAACGTGAGAATAAATAAAACAAATGAGACATGCTATTATAATAAAATCAACGAAAGATATGTAATTTTCTTTACACGTTACAGAATAGTAGCATAAAATTTATTGTGGCTATTTAAAACATCAACAATGAATTTTTCATGTAACTTGATCTCTTTGATTGCTATCGCCCGCTAAATGTTGAAATGTTTAAAAATTCACCGTCGTCATTATTTTCTCGGTCGAGAAGCCTCACAGCGGGTATATTGTTAATTATTAAAGTCCGCCCCTCTCCCTTGGGTCTGGATTATAAAATAGACTTTAATAACTTAAAAACAACAAAAAAATTTATTGATGAAGCTTTTTTTTTTGTGTTGTTTACGATCTATAATGTTGTTATGTTGTTTATGACTTCAGTATCCAGTAGGTTCATTTAACGATACGACTGCTAAGCATGAGTTTCCTGTTTCGTTTTTTGATCTATGGAAAATATATTGAGCTTTAGTGCCAAGGTAATATTAATAATATTAAGTATTATTAATAACACTTAATATTATTTCGCTAAAATGGGGAAAGAATGCCGAAAGAACGTCTGGCTAAGAAGATATATATAATACGAAAGTGGAAGGATGTAGGTGCCAGGGGAGACCGAGACTCACCCACCTAGACCAGATTGGTCACGTACTGAAGGAAGGTGGGGTCAAGAGTCTCTAAAACCGGCGAGCGTGTATGAAGAGAATTATGAATATTGAGGAAGCGAGTGAAGTATACAAGGATAGAGTTCTCTGACACTCTGTTAACTCTGCCTACCCTGCAAGGGATATGGCGTGATGATATGTATGTATGTATATGTATCATTTCGCTAAGGTATACAATATGTTGTTATAAATAGCAATCATTCAATATATTGATAACTTAAATAGTACACTTGTAGCAATTTTATATAACTAATAATCAAATATAACAGTTATTGTTATGAGAATTAGAAGCGTCCATTTAAAAAATAAAAACTACTTTTACGGATTCTATCGCGTTTGTAATTGATATTTAATTTCCCGACGTTTCGAACACTTTACAGTGATCATGGTCACGGGAGGACTAAAGTGTTTTACGTCTAAAAGTCATCGTTATTACAGAAATTTATATCTACCGGCTACAGTATCAGTTATTAAAAGTTTGACCCACATTGTTTACACAAATGTATTGCCAGTATAAAAAGAAAATGATTCTATATTTAAAAATATTTATATTATTTATGATCAGTTATATTAAACGTTTAATTTATGATAATTATTATATTGTGGCACTTTACTAGTTTAAAAATGTACTCATAACAAAAGCTATTAAGCTACCACTGGATGGGAACGCAGCCACTCTGAGAAAGATCCAGCAAGAAAATTCAGAAGGCATAACACTAGTTTTATTATTAATTTTTAGAGGCGGCTGACTTTATATTACTAAAATTGATTAATTTATATTTAGCTATTGTTATGCGTCAAATCTATACAAAAAAGTTCACAGTATCTTGCAGTCTTGTGGTGGTCTTCTTATTATCATTCAATAAACGTCATTTAAATAATAAAAACATGCTCCACATTTATATTAAAAGACGTTATTTTTATATAATTGAGTAAATAAAATAAGAAAAACCCATGTGGTGATGGGTTGAAAATACAATGTCTCACCATTTGTTACTTTCTTGTGTTGTAAATACTGGCGGAAGTATAACAGGGCAATGGATAGAGTACTCCTATGGGTAATTGTTAACACCAACTGCCAAAATCAACTCAACGTCCAGGCATGATGATTATCCACCGAAGACAAAGATCGGGTACCGGTGGCCCGCTCGCACGGCGAAGAAAGGAGTTTGCATAGTGGGTCTATGGGGTCACGCGCCATCTCAGCCGTCACCCCGGACCGATTCGGCGGGGCGAGACGCATCCATAGTCCACGGCAAAAAAAAAAATGGCATGATGATTTTGGTGATATGCTCATCTTGGAGAATGCCCCTGTTAAATAGTGGACGTCATTACGCTGAAGAATGGAGTATGTAAATAGAAATAAATCATCATAAATAATATCTAAATTACTACGTTAAGAATATATAATATAAACGCGTTGGATAAATTAATTTAGATTTCGGCGAGAAACTTAACTCTGCGCACACACATAGGTGCGAAAATTACCACTAAATTTTGGCTGAAAATAAATAAACAGACGTACACACCTTGCCAATTTGATTGTTGAATTATTCATGATGTCTCACGCCGGCTCACACGAGGTTACCTGAGCGGGAAGGCCGAAGGGGAACCCGAGTACTCTCGAAACAACTCGTATCGTTGCTCGGGAGGATCGTAACGAAATGGGCAACCGAGACACCCCACCTCATTTAAGAGCTTAAATAAAGGAAATATATCAACTTATTACTGCGGTTTGAAGTATACCAAAAGTGTAATTTTGATGAAATTAGTAAACTAGTTGGGAAGATTGATGATGTCAATTTGATCTACAAATAAGGTAAGTATTATTGAATGCAAAATATTATACTATTATTGGCGTAACTTATATTTTGTATATACTATATGTATACCTTCTTATTATATGTTAATATATATAAATCACGCGTCACGTTGTTTGTCCGCGATGGACTCCTAAAGTACTTAACCGATTTTATTCAAATTTGCACAGCATGTGTAATTTGATCCAACTTAAAAGATAGGATAGCTTTCATCTCAATTTATAGTTGCAATATTATTTTATTGCAAATTACATATTTGTCATTTATTTGACAGTCACAATTATCTGTTATCTCTAAACGATTCTAACAGATTGCGGTATCTGTTGACTGGATTGAGTAAGTATATAATATTTCATATAAACTACAATTTATTAGCATAACCACCACGTATTACTGAGGCTACCCCAGCTACAGCGACGCGTGGCCGGGTCTGCTAGTAGTGTATATAATAATATAATCATTCTCCTACTCTTATACTAATTACTCAGGGTCGATACAATATGTACTCTTCTTTCATAGTATTTAATGTAGAAGTTATTGGCAATAGTTTTATGACCGGCCGCCTGCCAAACGTCAACCCTCTTTGGTAATGTAATTGTTGACCAAACGGCATCAGATTGAGTTGGCCCAGGTCATTTTAAGGCTCTTAATTATCTTTTACGACATCCACGAGTAAAGTAAGGGTTGGGAGTATTCGTAGCCGCTACCACACAGCAAAGTGTATATAATAATACCTAATAAAATATATTTATATTAGGCACAGTGATTATATGTTGCATGTCGTTAAAAAATGGTTAATAATAACTACAAATCTACTAATTTTATAAACGTGAGTTTGTGAAGATGTTTGAATGTTTGTTACTTAATCACGCGTAAATAGTTGAACAGATTTCAAGTTAGTGTAGAGATAGTCCATTTCCTGAAACCACGAGCAGAAGCTTATATAAAAGAAAAAGAATATACATATGTGAAAACAGGCTGTAAACAGTATTGAAAACATAAAATTAACTAAATAGTTATCCGTTGTTTTACGTAGTAATCAGCAGACATACAATTAGTAAGTCTTAGTAGTAGGACCAAACTAATGACAGTTCTCTGTCTACAGCCACTGGTCGGACCGTCCGGGGTAGTACCACACTCTCGCAGAAAATCGACCTCTGATCAGTGGCAATGTAGGTACTGTTGTGCTTCATTGGGTGAGCGAGAGAGCCGGAAGCCCATCTTTCTGGGTGGGTTTGGGATTATTGGTTGGCAGCGGACTAATTGTACCCCTGCTATTGCAAAGGTGGTGGGTGGCAGTAACACTTACCATCTGGTGTGCTGCTTGCTCATTTGCCACCAAGAGCAATAAAAAAAAATAGTTGCATCATAAAGTGTTAAATCATAAAATTAAAAATGCTATCGATGATACAGTCGGCTAACTGAGATCATTGGTATATATGCCATCTTAGTTCAATCTAACAGCAGTGCAGTTGAGGTGGCTGACCATAAAACTATAATAATAATACCCATTTAGTACCCATGTAGTAAATAAGGGATCAAAAACACATTTTTATTGCTTAAACTAAAATAAACTAAAACTGAACTGTATGTAACTGAAATGTATGAAACATTTGATTTTTATTTAGAGATATCAGCTTCGTTTGTAGAGTTTGCTGACTCTTTATATATTACTAGCCAAGATAAATCCAACGCGCTTAAATATGAAAAAGTTGTTTTTTACTAGTTTATACTCCGTAATGGTTTATACTCCATTCTCCGTAATGGGAGGGAAAGTAACCTACTATACCGCGTTGGTCAGACGTGTTGGTATAGAGTTTTGTTTCGAGTTTTTCTTCTCTTGCATAGATGTTATATGCGTTTTATATCCCTTAGTCGTCTCGTACGATCACCCATGGGTAAGATAGAGGGTGGTGAATTGTATTCTTACTCCGTCAACATATTTTAGTGTAAAGAGTATATACTGTAGAGTACCCTAAGTAATTAGGATAACACCTGGATATTGATGATCACAAAATTCAACGCATAAAAAAAATGAGAAGGAATGAACACACTCATCAGTTTCTTTTTTCTTTTTAGACTATTGATTGATCAACGAAGGTTTTTGTTCTTTTTAGACTACTGATCGATCGAAAAGATTATATGCTACATTCTTTATTTAATGATCAATACTTACCTTAATGTATTTTACAAAATGTTTAAAATATCAAATATCAAATAAACTGTATAAATGTAATTTATATTTTTTTCCAAACAAAAAGGTTAACTTAAAGATAATATTTCGAAAGCGTATCATTTCATAGCCTCGGGTAACTGGTCATATTTAAGAAAATAACATTGATGAAATATTATTGACATTTAATATCGAGAATATTAGTAATAGATTAGACACATTATATAGATTAATAAAAAAAATAGTCTAGCCACGAAACGTCGATAGTTAATAAGTGCAATCATCTATGTCTACTGTACATGATCTTCTACCATCTAAAGATGATTTCTATGCAGAATTACAACAGAAAGTTGATGAAGCGGAGAACTGCCGTCATAGAAGATATCTGGCTGCAATGCTTCTGATACGCATTACTCGAGGATACCTGATTAGAAAACATATGGCATGGCTATCACATAACGCTAGGATAATACAGTGTGCTTTTAGAAGATTTATAGCTATGAAAGCTTACAGGAATGCTTTAAGAATAGCTGTTCGAAATAAGCATGCTAAGTATTATGATCATGCAGCTACGATAATGCAGGTATGGATTTATCCTTTTACTTTAATTTCTAAAATTCAGTAAGCATAGTATCCAAATAACGGGGTGGTATTTAACGGACAATCTTTACTGTCATTGGTGTCTTTCTGCTCATCTATCTATCTATCGTCGTGTTATTTATCTTGAAATATATAGGTGGTCTTGTAAGATACACATTTGAAAGTTTCATTGAATGTGATTTTATTTTGGTTAATATAAGAAAAAGAAATTAAAAATCAACGATACGTTCAAGAAGATGTGTTTGTGTGCCTTTTTTACTTTTGCAGAAGGATTCAAAAAGTACTCGTATGTATTTAACTTTGTACGATGGTACGGAACTCTTGTGAAAATTCAACTGAGTGAGTCCTACTCACCCTTGTCCAGTTTTTATTTTCATTTTTTTCCATCCACATACTTTATACGTATATTATTGGGGAAACAGTTCCTAGAAAACTAGTAGATAGAGCATTTGTCCTACTTTAATTTGCTCTCAGGACGGCTGTATAAATGGTTTATTTTCGAGGTTTCCCTCTCTCATTGATATTATCTACATAAGCCACTTAGGACTCTTAAACCACCAAACAAGGAAGGGATGACCTAAACATTACATTTTGACTTCATTGTTTCTCAAAATAGAGTTTATCACAAGCAAATAAAAATATACTCTTGTATATATATAATTTGGTCAAATCTTGTAACTGAGTATAATATCAGTTTCAACGGAATAACTAAAATATACCTTAAAACACAAGTATGGTGACACTACAATACATACGCGATATAGGTAATCTCTCATAAAGAGACAGGAGATCAGTAGTACTAATAGTTGTAGCCTGGGTACTGTCCCTTTTTCTAAAATTAGTACATGATAAAAATCCATTTGAATGTCTGTGACAATGTGTTCGTAAAAAGTTAAACGTTTTAGTTTAAAGTATTGCTTTATTTCTATTATATTATATTTTCCGTGTGGTGACGGAGTAAGAATTCAATTCACTACCCCCTATCTTACCCGTGGGTGATCGTACGAGACGACTAAGGGATATAAAATATAACATCTATGCGAGAGAAGGAAAACTCGAAACAAAACCCTATACCAACACGTCTGACCAACGCGGTATAGTAGGTTAATTTCCCTACCATTACGGAGGAGGCCCGAGCCCCACAGTGAGACATATATGGGCTGTGATGATGATGATGATGATTGCTTTATACCAAACTTTTACATCTGAACACGATTTGTTTAAATAGCGATTTATTTTGTTAGTTTGCTACCAGACACAGGGCAAAAGCACCCGCATGGAATCATAGATTCGTTCACTTACTCTGTGTATTTCATATAAGGGTAAATAATTAGGTGATACAAATTATCCATAAACTAGTAAAAAAAAATATATATAATATATTTAAGCGCGTTGGATTTATCTTTGTTAGTAATATATAAAGAGTCAGCAAACTCTATAAACGAAGCTGAGATCTCTAAAAAATATAATAAATGAAAATCAAATGTTTCATACATTTCAGTTATATACAGTTCAGCTTTAGTTTATTTTAGTTTAAGCTGTAAAAAAAGTTTTTGATCCCTTATTTACTATTTTCTCAGTCTCTTTGGCGTGGCCATTATTCAAGACAAACAAAATTCTGCTATAAAACGTATCGCCGCTGGTTATATACTGTCAAAGAACGTGGAGAACGAAGGGTTGCTGAAGCAATAGAATTTGGTATTCGAAGCAGAGCTGATGATCTCAAAATTTTAGAAGAAGAATCTAGACAATGGTTAGCTTTTGTAGTTTTCAAATTGCATCATTTACTTAGAACCTATGTACGTACTGGTATATATTCTGATACAACTACAACAGAGTTATCAGAATTCGAAAAACTCTTAAAGTCAATACACTACACCGAATATATGAAGAGATTGAAGCGGAAATATGATGAGTTCGTAAGAAAACACCGACCGGGATTCTCAAATAAGAGGTTATTTCCAATAATAGGGGACGGGGCCGACTATTGGTACTTATCGTTGGCTGCAATGTATGAGCTTACTACTACGCTTGAAAAAAAAGAAAATTACAGGCATAAGGCGACTCATCACGGCGAAATACATGAGGAACCATTTTTATGGCGGAAAGTAAAGCCACCAGCTCAAGCCGGTAGAGGTCCATTTATTCCTTTACGGCCTATAGCACGATTCACTGCTCCGCCACCAGCTCCTAGTCCGACTCCGTTAACATATGAGAAACAACTTAAGTCTCAAAAAGACCCTCGCTTTCATTTATACGTAAAACATTATAAACCTGATCCAGCATTATTCGATTACGTGGATTTTCACATTAATGTTCTAGTAACGCGTAAAAATTCCATAGAAAATCTCGATAGAGAATAGAATACCATAGATTTTTTTTTAATAAATTAGAATGATATCGTTTGCTTTTGACATTAATAACAGCGGAGTGGCTTGTATGAAAACACTTTGAATTTTTACGTGGTTGTGTATTATTTCTCCCTTTATTTTTTTTTTCCTCGGATATCCGTAATCAGGCTGCTAAGTTTGGAAGGGTCGTCCGGATGTTACGAGCCGCGAGCCTTTTGTTGTTACGCTTTTGTTGTTGTGAATTTTACACTTGTAATTTATTTCAGGAAACGCCTTGGTGAGAAAGAAATTACGTTAAACTCTCCAAGGAAAATGTGTTTTGTAAATTAACATTACCCTTGTATAGGTTTTGAGGTCGAATATTTTTTTTTATTTGTAGCCGTAAATTATGTTTTCACATTTATGTTTATTTACAGAAATGTATTGTGTAATTAGCGTGAAAATGATGACTTTTGTGTGTAAAACATTTGAGGGCGCGCTGCGAAAATGTTATTTAAATTTTACATATCTAATTCCCTGAAAATGTTGGCTATTATCTTCCAATATATTTTTATACACTTACTAGCATTGCCCATGGTTTTACTCGCGTATTATTTTGAATTTTCATCTAAAAATATGTTTTATATCAACGGGATTAGTATTTTTTTCTAGGTGAAAAGCAAAGCAAGATTGATTGTGCATATATAGTGGAGTGGTTCAAGTATCAATAGCATGCTGAATGTCGTAGGTTCAATCTACATATTGGACAAATGTTTGTGCGATCCACAAGTGATTTTTTCGAATATGTATGTGATTTGTGTGCATTTATTGTATCCTTGTAAAATCCTCTACGACTCAAAAATCTATTTCTTAGCATAAATTCACAAAAAAATCTACAAACAATTGAGAATTGATTTATTCAAGTTATTAGATAAATAGGTAATTTTAGTATTCCATGCAACTTCTCGAACTGTTTATGATTTTTAACGAATTTTATATTAGTATTATAAATCATATATTAGTTGTTATAATATCTACAACTTAGGGTGAGATTTCTTTATAAATAAGAATTCAGGAAAACTATACGCCTCACTTCGGCTGGCGTGGTAAATAAACAGGCTTACCAGCTCTAAAATCATTAGATACTATTTTTATTTTCCTTAGCTTTTTCTTACGAATATGTAAAATAGAAAAAAATAAACGACAAAGTATTTTCCCTTATTCAATTATTATTAAGTCTTCTCACATATTAGCTAGTTAGAGCTTGTACTATCTATATATATATATATATATATATATATATATATATATATATATATATATATATATATATAGATATATATATATATATATATATATATATATATATATATATATATATATATATATATACATATATATACATATTTATTCTAATACATAATATATAACAATAATTATATGAGGTAAAATGAAAATATTTGTAACCGGTTTATTTCATTACGGCTTATTCGACCGTAGGACCGAATCCAATCATGGCAACTAGGCTGCAGAGACATACAATCGCGCGCTCTTCACCACTAAGCCGTAGTAACGGATTATTGCTGTGTAAGCTGCGTTAGCAACCTGTTTTGGTTTCTACATAAACTGAATATTATATTTGAATGAACATTGAAGTATCTTTACGGAGAAATATTAAACTATTTATTAGGTTACACTTTAATTTGGTTCTGTAGTAGATAAGCTATAAATTATTACATAGGGTTGACATCGTGCTAGCCCAATGGCGATGAGGAGGTAATACGGTGGATTATTGGGCCACGCGCTGACCTTTAGTCGCTCCGGATGGAATGGACAGCGTGTGGCTACACCATAGCTTACAAAAAAAGGGCTGACATCGTGAGCTTTATATGTATTATAGTCTATCTAATCTAAGAAGTGCACTTTGACAGCTGTCAGAGTAAGTTGTCTAGGTATGTAAACCAAATAATCGCTATCGAAAATATCCGATTTTGATGAGAAATCGATAATAATTCTTTGTAATTAATAATCGGTCTATTTTTTATTTTTCAAAAAGGAGATGAAATATTAAGTGCTAAATTAACACTAAACAAATTTAATTATTTCATCATAAAATCTATTCATCATATTTAGTAGGATTAGGTTAAGTAAAAACAAAAACTGGATTTGAAAATAGCTATTTGTTCAGAATCATTAGTATTACTTGAATTATCATCGTCGCGAACATTAATAATTATATCCTTATCAATAAAATTGTCGAAACGTCTGTCTGTCTGTCAAAATCTATATTCGATTAAATATATTAATCTAATATTTTTACTGATTATTTAGATATTCGTGAATTGGAAGTTGTCAAGCACTACTGTTTAGAACGTTATGACGTGATATTGTAAGATCGTCCATAATAATTACTATTTACAATGTTATTTTAATTATAAATTAGTTTTACGAGTTTCAACATTACATTATTGTACAAGAAACTCACCCGCAACGTTAATTATGTAAATAACTTAATATTTCTTTAAAATTTCAGATTTATTCTTTGCAATCATGTGTATACGTTTGACCAAGGTTATTGTGTATTAAAAAATGCGAAACGTTAAAATGCACTTCTGAGATTAGATGAACTATAAATAATTTATTCATGGTAAGTATTCGTTTACACCATCAGACTCTGGTATTTACACTGTTTAGGAGCATTTTTAGGTCTGATGAAATAAAAAAGATTTTAATCTTCTTTTGGGCGCATAAAAAAAAAAGCTTTTGGATTTGAGCCTTCGACTTCTTCTTCTGTCCAAATTGGACTCCAGCCACCTCCTTTTCCTTTGATTTATTTTATTTTCTTTTCTTGAATATTATTTTCTTTATATAATGATTTAATTGAGGGTAGTATGTAAGTCCATACCTTTATTATATGCAGACGACCTAAAATTAGTTATGGAAATAAAGGACAGCTCGGATCACATCATATTACAACAGGACATTAATAGGATCTTAAAATGGAACCAAGACAATAAGCTGTACTTCAACGTGGCTAAGTGCTCCGTACTATCGTTTAGTCGAGCAGTAGTCCCGAGTCAGTACCAATATGCCTTGGACGGGTTACCGTTAAAGCGCGTCACTGAGGTAAAGGACCTGGGCGTGCAGTTCGTGAGCGACCTATAATTTCGGCAGCACATTACAGATGTATGCAAGAAATCGTACCGAAATTTAGGGGTAGTTTTGCGCCACGCTAACACTTTTACCAACATTGGGGCCTTGAAAGCATTATATGGAGCACTCGTAAAAAGCCATCTGGAGTACAATGCGGTCATTTGGTCTCCACACGAATTAAAATACAAGATTATGTTAGAACGCGTACAAAATAAGTTCCTTAGGTTTTTATTTATGAAACAGTATGGTGTATATCCTGGGTATCCATTGCTGTATCCTTCATTATTTGTTCTGGGAATGGTGGGATATTACAGACTCGAAGTGAGAAGGGAAGTAGCTCTTGCCATCTACATATTTCATTTAATGCGCGGTAAGATTCACAATCCGTGTATCTTAAGGGAGGTTCAGC
Source organism: Lymantria monacha (assembly GCA_905163515.2). NCBI lineage: Eukaryota > Metazoa > Arthropoda > Insecta > Lepidoptera > Erebidae > Lymantria > Lymantria monacha. Next base: position 15,221,117 of record LR991094.1, on the reverse strand, counting down.
TGTGCGTTCCGGACGAATACAGAGGTCGTCGCCGGCGACCGCCGTTACTGGCGGTGCCCCGCGCGCGCACCAAACTCCTGCAGTGCGCACCGCTCGTGCGGGCGCTGCGTGTGCTCAACACACTGTCCGACCGAATAGATCTGTTTTCGTGTTCACTGAACGTATTCACCAAAGCTGCTTATTTCCTCTGCAGTTTAGAGTAACTTGTTTTATTTTATTTCTTTAATTATTTTTTGTTTTCTTTTTTAAATAGTAGGAAACATAACGTGTAATATAGATTTAAGATAGTTCACTACTCTGTCGCATTGGGCTTGCCTGTAATGATAGATGTAAGTTTTATAGTAAATAAATAAATTCATCATTCTTCAGCTCTTATCCCAATTACTTAGGGTCCATGCAATATGTACTCTGCTTCCATCGTACATATTGCAAAAGTTACTGCCAATAGTTTTGTGACCGGCCGCCTGCCTAACGCCAAACCTCCTTGGGAATGTAATTGTTTACGGCATCAAGTGGAGTTTACTCAAGTCGATAGAGCTCTTAGTCGTCTTTTACGATATTTACAAGCAAAGTAACAGTTAGTAGTATTCGCCGCCGTTACCACACAGCAAATATAATGATATTTAATTATTATAAAAAAAATATGCTGATAGCTTAAGACTACAATGTACGATCCTTTATGTTCCCATGGGTGTTGTTAATACAGGCTACCGAAGACATAGATCAGGTACCGGTGGCCCGCTCGCACGGTGAACAGAGGTGCTTGCAGGGTGGGTCTATGGGGTTGCGTGCCACCTCTTCCGTCGCCCCGGACCAGTTTGCTGGGGCGCGACCATATCCATAGTCCACCGTAAGAAAAAAAACAAAAAAAAAATGGGTGTTGTTAATACTGGCTCGAGAAGCATCGATAAGCATAGCGCTCTTCTAGGAGTTTATAAGATATGTAAGTCATCCATCATCCATCAATCCATCCATCAGCCTGTAAACGTCCACTGTTGGACATAGGCCTCCCCACGAGAATGCCATCTATAACGGTCCTGTGCCACCTGCATCCAACGGTTTCCTGCGACCTTGATGAGGTCATCAGTCCATCAGATATGTAAGTGCCATCGTCAAACAGCCTAGAAGCGTGTCTGTTACGACATTAATTTTTAGGACGTCCTATGTCAAGCAAGGACTTTAATGGCTAATAGATATTTAACAAATGATTCTGCCCAAACGGTTTGACATATAGTTATATTTCAATATTTCCCTCTTTTATAATATATCTTTTTTAATTATATCCGTGAATTATCTTTTAGTATACCTGCGAGAAAATAAGAGATGGTTACTGATTCCAGTTTTAGTGCAGCAATTAATATAAATAAAATGTTAATATAATACATTTCATATAATACGTAGTACTTAAAATAATAATAAATAGATTTTTATTGCTTATATTAGTAGTAAGCCCCACACCTGATGGTAAGTTTTACTACCGCTCATAGGCCTTTACAATACTAGGGTTACAGCTAGACTACTGGCTACCAATCAAAACCCCAAAACCCACGAGAAAGTTGAGCTGCCCACTATCTCACTCACAGAACGAACCGCAACAGCATATTGCCACTATTCAGACATCAACTTTCTACAAGAGTGTGATAGGTAATCCGGACTGACCGGCCTGCGGCTATAGACAGAGCACTGTCAACAGCCCTACCACTACTAAGCTGCCACAAAACGGTATTTAAAAAAAAAAGTTTTAGTGGAAAGTTATCCTACGAAATATCTTTTGTGAGAATTGATATCCTTTGCAGTCACAGAAAATAATGCGACAAATTCTCTCAAAGTCACGGTACGCTACACTAAGGCTTTCTTGTAACAATAAAACCTCATAAAATAAGCAAACATTGATCGAAAGATACATTTTGTTACATGACGGGACTTCCTTATTCGTAACATCATTTTATGACCAACAAGTCTATAAAATAGAAATACAGTTATCATGTTATATTTGTTCTCTAGCCTATTATGTCTGGAATATGTGTACTGAATACGTGTATGTCGTCAAACTCATTTGTCTTACAATGCTTGTTTGACTTGGCAAATTTATTAGGGTCAGAATAATGCAGGTTGCGGGCTTCTGAACCAACTCCTTATTGCATAGCCCGACTTAAGGCGGGTAACCATTTGTTAGACGTATAATAGTTGACCCACTTTACTCATGTGCCACGACACAGCTAGAACGGAGAGTGATTTGCGTCGCGAAGTCAGAGACAATTACTTGAACCATCCTATTTATTGAAATAGACTCTATTGAAACACACCCTAAATATAATATCCGTTGCGAACTTCCTGTTCCAATTTTCAAGGTAACATAAATAAACCGTCATACAATATTGGTTCATTTCGCGTTCAGTTTTGTAAACTTTACGTCAACTGTAACTGTCAAACTCACTCTGAGGGTGTTTGGGATATGAATAATGTATGGGGTAAATTTGCAAGTGTTTCAATTTACACCCGCCGACACTCCACGCCGTTGATACGCACCCGAGTAGTTGAAGTGCAAAAAAGAAAACAACGAGGCACGCGTGAAATAGGGGCCAGACGGCTGAACGTGGGCTTATACCGGCTGAACTAGCTATTTTCAAATATGACTGAAGTGCGACACTGATTTACTGTTTGTTTCACGCCTCGGTCGTGTACACAACTACTTAAGCCTCAAGTATTTGTATTTATTGTTCATGTACTTGTATGTTCATTTAATAAGAAATACGCTAAATATATACCTAATTACCATTTTTTTACGTATATAATTATATAATTGATTGAATTAGGCGATACATGGCGGAAATCCATTATTATTATAGAATAGAGGAGAGGAAGGGAGACCCACCACTTTCCCACGGTTAATCAATATACCGTACATCTCAAGAAAGGAAGGATTACGGGATGGGATCAAGGTGGAATAGGATATAAGGAAATCTTACTCCTGTGATGAGCACAAAGATTCGACACGTGTTTCGCCTATAAACGAGGAATCCTCAGGTCCTGAAGATGCCTCGTTTAGGGGCGAAACACGTGTCGAATCTTTATTGGAAGTTCTGCTGAAAATTGCAAGTAGAATTTCTAGAGGCGGTGCTCATTACAGGAGTAAGATTTCCTTATATCCTATTCCACCTTGATCCCATCCCGTATTCCTTCCTTTCTTGAGGTGTACGGTATATTGATTAACCGTGGGAAAGTGGTGGGTCTCCCTTCCTCTTGTATATATCGTTGCTGAGAATAAACACATTAAATAATCAATAATGAAGGTAATCTGTAGAAACTACGTAAATCACTTTTTCCAAAAAATATCAACGTCTCCTTGATGACGAGAATATGATGCGATGCGGGAATTGAATGTCATGCAATGGTTCACAGTGGTGTAGGTGGCAGCGCGATTGGAACAGATTTCCAATGGGTGTGGGCTTAAATCCTACTTGTGACAATCATTTTTCGCTCGTAATCGGGTCTTTAACATCGCTTTTATATACCTAAGATTCTGCTTCACGACCACAATGGCTATAAACTAAGAAGTCAGTCTATTATGGCTTTGCAATAATAGAAACACGTATTAATTGGTATTTTTTGTATCTTTAAGTTGTTCAGTGACAACTATTATTATAGTATGTATTTTAAATTCGCCTACAACAATGGGTTTACTCTTACTTCAAAACAGGAGGGATATTTTTTTGTCTTATTACCCTAGTCAGATATCTACTATGTGATACCTACTACACCTAGCTGTGCGGTAGCGGCTACGAATACTACCAACCCTTACTTTGCTCGTGGATGTCGTAAAAGACGACTAAGAGACTTATAACAATCTGGGCCAACTCCAACTGATACCGTATGATCAACAATTACATTCCCAAGGAGGGTTGACGTCTGGCAGGCGGCCGGTCATAAAACTATTGCCAATAACTTTTACAATATGTACTATGAAAGAAGAGTACATATTGTATCGACCCCTAGAAACTAGGATAATAGTAGGAGAATGATGATGAGTCAGATAAACGAACATGGCGTGTTTTTAGGGTTTACTTTTGCTTGCATTTGTGATGTATAAGTCTGTGTATCACAAGTTGTGGCAACTGCGGGTGAGGTTATTTTATTTGCAATATTCAAAATCATTTAAATAAAATTCAAATAACTTTAAATTTACTTCATTATCGCATATGTTATAAGAATGTTAATAAATAACGAAATAATAATCCAATCCTCCCCCTTTCATATCCTTTAATGCCACAATATGTTTTTGACTTTATTGACTGTATTTAGAAGACCGTACCATTAAGAGAACTCCAATTTTCTGAGCGGTTCTAACAAGGTTCAGCTTTGTAGTCGCTAAATTGGCATATTTAAATAAATTGGCATTTTATATGTAAAGGTCTAAAGGAGTATTTTATTTATTTTTTATTATGTAACTCTGTATATAAATGGTAAATAATGAATTTAATCGAAGAAAATTTAAAATATATCATACTTACTAATTAATTGAATAATGGGAATGATATAGAGAGAATATAATATGGCAACACTACGAATACACGTGTAAGCAAATTATCATCAATTATCTTGATCTTAGCCCATTTACTTAAAGTTGATAAAATATCTACTTGTCTTTGATCATATATATATATATATATATATTGCAAAAGTTATTGGCAGTAGTTTTATGACCACTCGCCTGCTCGACGTTAACCTTCCTTGGGAATTTAATATTTTAAGGAAGGTGGAGTCAAGAGTCTCCGAAACCGGCGAGCGTGTATGAAGAGAATTATGAATGTTGAGGAAGCGAGTGAAGTATGCAAAGATAGAGTTCTCTGGCACTCTATTCTCTCTGCCTACCCTGCAAGGGATATGGCGTGATGATATGTATGTATGTAATATTTGACCAGATGACATCAGATGGAATTGGCATAGGTTGATATAAAGCTCTTACTATTCACAAGCAGAGTAAGGGTTGGTAGCATTCATAGTAGATAGTACACACACAAAGAAACAATACACAAAGAAAAATAAATTTACTAGAATTTAAAACTGTACAAAAGTGAATAAGCAGATAATATAATAAATATTAATAAATATATAGTTTTTTCATGCAAAAAACAAAACACCCAAACAGGTAAGAAATCCTTGTATTGGAAGTTTATATATATTCAACTAACGTAAACGAATGTATTGTTCTGCTTAGGAATCAAACCCGTGATCCTCGCTTGTTAGATCGATACCTCAACCACAACGCCATGCGTTCAAAAGTAGCAGTAAATATAATATATTATAAATTTCAATCATTTTTATCATATACACATTATAAATGAGTGTTTATTAATTTTAGTAAATTCATTAGAACAGTAAAAGTACACAATTACTTTTCTGAATTTATTTTATGTTTAAAACTATTATTTTAACCGTTGTTACAGTCCCACTGTTGTTCCCACGAGAACCATAAAGGGGAGAAAGTTTAGGGTGCAAAGATCACCTATATAATTTTCCATCTTATTGCTTTCATCAATCCATTGAACTTGAGTATTCGTGTGAAAGCTTGTTAGCTTTATAACATTTTGAAGTTCACAATATTTTATCAGTTATATCGCGATTAATAAAACAATAGTTCCAACATTTTTTTTATAATACCGGTCTTCTGCAAGGTGTAAGTGTAAGGCAACGTATTTAGCGAAGCTGTGATCTCGAAGTTTATGGAATACCTCAAGAAGGATAGCTTTTGTAATGACCTGGGCCACAACTGGTGCGTAAAGTAGTGCCAGCGCACCATTTATGACCGATGTCGCTCTAATTGAGGCTTGTTGAAACTACAATCTGAGCACCATCCACAGAGAAGCCTTTTGCGTCGGATATTTAGTAAGTAGGTAGGTAAATAATATTACTCTTCCAACAGCTGCGCCGATAGTACTATAGTGATATTGCTACGCCACCTTCCTTATATATATATATATATATATATATATATATATATATATATATATATATATATATATATATATATATTACATATATATATATTACTAGCAGACCCGGCCACGCGTTGCTGTGGCTCAGGTAGCCTCAGTAACATATGGTGGTTATGCTAATAAATTGTAGCTTAAATGAAAGGTTTGTATGTTTAACATAGCGCCATCTATTAAATACTCACTCAATCCAGTCAACATATACCGCCATCTATTAGAATCGTTTAGAGATAAGAGATAATTGTAAATGTCAAATAATAGACAAATAGTTTGCAATAAAATAATATTGCGACTATAAATTGAGATTGAAGCTATCCTATCTTTTAAGTTGGACAAAACTACACATGCTGTGCAAATTTGATTAAAATCGGTTTAGAACTTCAGGAGTCCATCGCGGACAAACAACGTGACGCGTAATTTATATATATTAAGATAAGAAGATAAGATATATATAAGACTTATATTATAAGTAAGTATAAGTTAAAAATATTTATACCAAAGCGGTAGTCGAATCACGATTAATATACTAATTGCATATATGAAATATATAATAATTATGTATATGGAATATTAATGTAAGAATATTTATATATAGCATTATATAGCATTTGTCCGAGGAACAGTTTTCCTACGCTCTACGTGATCGTTTACTAATTCCATGCCTAATTTCTCTAGAAACAATCGTATTTGTACTGTTGTCTTCTGTTTCCAGTCTGGGTGGGTGTCACAGTATAATATGTAAGCATTGAAACATGAAATATCGATCATATTATGAAATATGGCCATTGGCCGAAACCATTTTGTCTAGAAAATCAACAGCACCCTTTGTTGCACTATAGTCCATGATCATTTTTGGTTTCTTCTGTTCTGAATCATTTATTTACATTTTATTGTGATTTTAGTTCAACAAAATCAAATACGTTTAAACGAATGTTTTTCTTGACATATGTATGATAATATTATCCAATAAGTGTAATGTGAGAAAATACAATAATTTTTAGGTTTGATAAGTTCTTGATTTTCATATATCGAGAGCAGAGCAAGACCTCGACGCTTCGCTTATGAGGCGTGCAAAATTTGACCAGTCAGAGTTCGTTTTCTGCGAGTGTTTCGAATTTTTCCGAATATTGTTGTAGTAAAACATATTGTCTATATATTATTGTCATCAACAATGCCGCGACCAATAAAATCAAATCCTTCCCAACAAAACCGTAAAGCAGCTAGAATTCGAAACATAACAAACGTTAACCACGGCAGAAGAATAATTGCACGGGAAGACCACCGCGTTGATATGGCCCAACTCCGTGCTTCTTAATCACAAGAGTAAAGCGAGGCAGGCCATGCTGTTGGCAATACGAAATCGTCGAGCAAATCTCAGAGATCAACAATTAGTTTATTTTCAACGCATATGAAGGAAGCCCCTTAAACTTAAGGGGAAAATCTACAAAAGTGTCATTAGACCTGTCGCTATGTATGGATCTGAATGTTGGGCATTGAAAAAGACGGATGAGAGAAGATTGCATGCTACTGAGATGCATATGTTAAGATGGATGTGTGGGGTGACAAGATTGGATAAGATACGAAATGAATATATTAGGGGAAGTCTGAAAGTGGCACCAGTGATAGAGAAGATTAGGAGCGCGAGATTATCTTAGTATGGACATGTAATGAGAAGGGATGAAAGGTTTGTGACAAGAAGGGTTATCAATATGTTTGTAGATGGACGGAAGAATCGTGGCAAACCCAAAAAGAGATGGATGGATTGTTTGAAAGAGGATATGTGTATGAAAGGTGTAAGTGCAGATATGACGGCTGATAGAAGCGTATGGAAGGCTAGAACATGTTGTGCCGACCCCACTTAGCGTGGGAAGAGGGCAGGCAAATGATGATGAAGGAAAATGTCGTATAACACAAGGTAATTTTTCGCCGTGCTGGAACGTTATTAAAATACTTGATTATTTGAATTTATGAAACACGTTTTCAATTACAAACTATATAATAATTGAAAATATAAAATCGATTGAGTATTTAAACGTTAGGTTGCATATTTTATCCTTTGTAACTCTAGGTTGGCACTAGCCCACCTATTTATACTTATAAACAAGTAGCCTATAAAAAAATATAAACCCGTAATTACAATATTGTAATGGGAAGTAGCGAGAACGACCACTGCGTATCCCCACGTTGGGCGCCAGAATTGTAATGCAATGTAGCGGCACGGAGGTTGGCAGCGACGAATGAAAGACGAGCGAGTACTTGTAGTAACTTTTTTTATTTAGAATAGACAACGTTACAGAGAATATGTATTGTCTATGATAAGAATAGGCGGGGCCACTTATTCACGTACCAATTCCAATTAGGACGTAGGCAGTGAATGCAGCGCTATACTCGTAGTGAGTAGAAAGTCCCAGTGAGCTGTTCCAATCAGTACGCAACTACCAGATGCTAACTATTCTTCACGGTATCTTCTGAAGTGAAGAATTGATCGACCAGTTATGATCAGATCTGAATTTCTTGACCGATGAACTTAATGCTAGGCGAAGTGATTACGCTTCAGAGAATCTTAATCATCGCGATTCAGAAAATGACGTCATTTTACTAACGCCATCTCGTATCCACGTGATGAAATAATTTATAATGACCCAAGACAATAAATATTAGAATGGTCTGTTACAATATATTATTTTACTCAATATTTAAGTCGATGATAATCGTCTATTAATTCAATAAAGCTTATAAAAAAATAAAGATAAATCTTATTGTGAATAGTGTGATAAATCTTATTGTGAGTCTCCGAAACCAGCGAGCGTGTATGAAGAGAATTATGAATGTTGAGGAAGCGAGTGAAGTATCCAAGGATAGAGTTCTCTGGCACTCTGTACTCTCTGCCTACCCTGCAAGGGATATGACGTGATGATATGATGTATGTATGTATGTTGCCAAAAACAAATGTTTGGAAATCCGCTTGCCGAGTTTTGATTAGCAATGTATTGAAGCAAATAAATGATGCTATAGAACACGGGGTTGCTAAATGAACTCTAACCACTATGACCTCTATCCTTTGGGTGGTGGATTTAGAGCAGTCGATCTCTCTAGCAGAAATAGAACTGAGACAGTAAGGCGGATGTATTTCACGCCTGTCTTTACTAAGAGAGTTATGCTTTCCAAACAAAATTAGATTACCACAAGGGGCTGGCATTAATGCCATACTATACCTGTTGAGAACATAGGAATCAATATGAAGCAAAAATTAAATAAAAATTGAGCAGTTTTAGAATCTATACGGTCGCACTCAATGGAAATCTGTTCCCAATAAACCAAAATAATTAGAAATTCTAGAAGAGCATTAATATAAAGTTCACTGAAATCCAATTTCTAAGATGAAAAATGATGAAACCTAGTATAACAATTCGCAAATGCCAATTTTGATAGGTAAAAATGATAATTTGAATAATACAAGTAATGACATCTATTAACGGAAAGACGTACTAACCAATGCAATTTTAAAAGAGGGCAAAAATTCATATATTGAGACATAATGACGCAGGAGAAATATCATAGTCATGTAGTTGAAGAATATCTATGCAACTGAAAAATCTTTAGTGGCAACAACAAAAGAGCATTCTCATGACTGCATTCCACCAATTCTTAGACAGAAGCTCGAACAATTCACGGCAGAAGTTCCCAATCGATACCGTCGAGTTGAGTAGGTCCGTGATCTGTATGAAAAATGCGGAACGAGCCATGGTACGTAGTAATTAGTGGTTCAAAGTACGCTTGGGCGCGTAAGGGTGAGTAGGGATGCCACAAGTCAGCTATATAGGTAGATACGGATTACAAGCGAATTTTTACATCCTTTGCTGAATTAGGAATGCCTTTCACTGAAGAATTTGCCGGGTTTTCAGTTTACCTGACAACTCGTGAATTCTTGATCATTCGCGGATCGTGAATGTTTTCCGACTTGGCATTTGTAGCATGCAATTTATTATAGCTACCATACCTTTAATGTAAATAAAGTAATTCAGAATGTAAAGGAACAAGTGATGGAATAAAATGCCTTAAAATACATATGTGAAGATATTATTATTATATACACGAATGTTTCTCTTTGATTTTTTTTTTCCGTGTGGTGACGGAGTAAGAATACAATTCACCCCATACTACATAAGAATACATTCCCCTATCTTACCCGTGGATGATCGTACGAGACGACTAAGGGATAAAAAACGCATATAACATCTATGCAAGAGAAGGAAAACTCGAAACAAAACTCTATACCAACACGTCTGACCAGCGAGGTATAGTAGATCAATTACTCGTCCATTACGGAGGAGGTCCAAGCCCAACAGTGGGACATATATAGACTGAGATGATTTCATTTTAAGTAGCTTAATATTAATAATATCTTTATTTAGCTGTGTAATTAAACCAATGATAAGAAAGTTACAGAAAAATATAAAAATATGTAATTGCAGTTCCGACTATATTGTTATACCAACAGTAGAAGCATGAAACTGACGAAAATGTGGTTCAGGATGCGACTCGTGGGCTGGTCTAAAATATAGAAAATAAAATTAAATCCGATAAAAAGTAATAAAAAATAATCTGTGTTCTGTGCACCTACGCTAAAGGGGAGCAAAATTTTACCTACCTTTTGCGTTAAAGATACGGTAAAACTATAAAAAATATAGTGACCATATTAGGCCTACCCGTGTATATTGACGGGAAGTCAGAAATGGTGATATATTTCATCCTTATATAATTTATCATTATTTCTGACTTCCCGTGAGAGTCGTAAAAATAGGTTAAGGCATCACCAAAAAAATAGCAGTACTCTCTTGGGCAGCTTATAAAATATACTGTAATCACTAACTCGGTCGAGAATTGTGATGATTATGGCTTTACCTTCCTTGTAGAGGTCTAGGACCGAGACTAAATGTCGATGGCTGATGATGCTTATGAATATTCTGCGCCTAACATTTCTAACAAGTCCGACCTACCTAAATGTATTTAATATATTACTTACATAAATATACTTCCAGTGTAGTAAAAGCTGTGTGGTAGCGGCTTAAAATACTACCAACCTTTACTTTGCTCGTGAATGTCGTAAAAAAGGACTAAGAGCCTTATAACGACCTGGGCCAACTCCATCTGATGCCGTTTGGTCAACAGTCGGCCGGTCATAAAATTATTGATAATAACTTTTACAGTATGTACTATGAAAGAAGAGTACATATTGTATCGACTCCAAGTAATTGAGATAAGAGTAAGAGAATGAGGATTACATAAATCGTCCTCTTCTTTTTCTCGAGTGATGACGGGTTAAATATTCATCATCACATTACTTGCACTTGGGTGTCGTATAAGCCGGCTAAGAGAGGTAACGTATGAGTACTATTTCCAGTCGACATATGTATATCTTTCGAGATTTCTTTTCTTTTTGCAGTAACTTCAGATATTATATCACTAGGTTTAGATCTGACATTATTTGCATGCAAATTTCTTTTAAAGTTGGAGGCGGATTCTAAATTATTATTTAATGGTAAAAAGAACTTGAAAGTTCGTACGTCTATGCAATTATTTTATAAGATAGAGATATGAAAAATTGATATAAATAATTAAATAGTTCAGTTAGAAATTAAAAGTGATTTCTTTCCATTTTTCTTTATGAAAATAGAGGTAAGGGGTAAGTGGAATAATAATTTACCTTTATAAAATAAATAAGTTAAAAATCTATAGCAGTCCATCATTTACATATGACGTGAGTGAAATCGCGAGGAAAGCACTGGTACAAATATAAGTAACTCAGACTCGGCAATATCACAAAAACTAATCAAAAGCAATTTTAAACTATTCCATCAATACAATTATATGAACGTTATAAATTATAAAATTTTATTGAATAAAAAATAATCGTACCTACTATTTAAAAGCTTCGATTTAAATCTCGGTAATAAATACGAGGCCATTCAATTCATCAAAAATTTAGCGCAATGGAACTATTTTATTGATTGCTTTGAACATATACACTTGTATAAAGTGTAATTTCACCGGAAAATATCAAGTCCGCTCCACGTGTGAAATCGCTACCGCTTGTGCGGTGTGCTGTTCATAGCATTGAATTTTCCGGTCGCTTCACTTAATATTCACCTTTTAATATTCTGTTGAAAACGTTGCATTGCTTTTTTTTTGTTGCCTTTAACTCACCGCTTTATTGGGGCAACTGTTAATAAATATGAGATTTATACGCTTTGGATTCTTTTTTTTTATTCATTGATATTTTATATTTATTCATTATCATAATATCTTTATTTATTCATTATCATTTATATGGCACAGTATAGTTATGAAGAGATTTATACATATTTTTTTAGCAATTTAGTTTCAGTCCCACATAATAGAGCCGCTAATCTTATTATCCTTGTTTAATAGTTAGATTTAGTTATTTAGATTACTTTAGAAAGTCCTCCTAAATCGAAAAATGGTAAAACGTACTCTTGCATGATGCAGCCACTACCCATGTGATAACCCCTTATCGGGATTAATCCTGAAAATTGACCAAGGTATCACCAGGAAAGGAGTCGGCAGCATTTTCTTGAAAAACTTTTATAAGTTTCCCTTTGATGATACCATCAACTGCTATCATTAATCCAAGCAACCAACAAGTATGGCGAGGCTGAAGGTATAAAAGTCTAACTATCCTCTTATTTACTAGATCACTGGTTAGTAGTAGATATTATATAGTTATAAAAAAAGGAAAATATAATTAAAGTTCAGTCATTTACGTCTCTATTCTACGTATATATACTAATACTAGCTTCTGCCCGCGGCTTCGCCCGCGTAAAAGGTTGCTTTCCTAAAGTTTTTCATCCCCTATTTAATTTTACTCCTTAAGGGTAGTTTTTTTACAAAATTTTAATGTCATATTTATTTATATCTAATCAGTAGCCTATAAATAAGTTTCAAGCTTCTGGCTTTAAAAATGATGATACTTCCTTACAACTTTTCATCCCCCTTTACAACCCTTTTTTGCATTAAAAAGTAGTCTATGCCCTTTGTCAGGTTCTATACTATCCGTGTACCAAATTTCATTTAGATCGGTTCAGTAGTTTTGGCGTGAAAGAGCGACAGACAGATAGACAGAGTTACTTTCGCATTTATAATATTAGTAAGGATTTGCCAAAGTAGTAGGTATATGTGTAGTTAAAAATAAGTTCAGAATCAATTTTTGGTAAATCTTCTAAATTTGAAAATGAACAATTATGATCGAAAGAACCACTCGACACATGTGGACCAAAGGTTACCACCCACTTATCAACATTTTTGTTACAACGTCCATCATTTCTAATGCATCCTTTGAATGGTTGTAGCTTTCTCACAGGCATCTTTTAACCAACTCTTTGAGTGGCAACTCGGGTGACGCATTACGAATATGACATATTATCCTCCTCCTGATTAATTTCGGTAGCGGATATTCATAGGTTGATGAGTGCATGGACCTCCTTCTATACGGGACGTAATTACATAGGACAAAATTGATAACAAAACGTCAAAAAAAATCTCTGATTATCTCTTCGGAGATAAAGGCGTGAAACTATAAAAATTAAATAAACACATGCTAATGTTGTATATATTATTTTCATTCGCATACCAACGTCAAACATCGAAACGCAGTAAAAAGCGATGCTTTAGTACTTGAAAACGCGAACAGTACTCATGCCGACACGTCACGCTTGGCTACGTGTGAAACGTATAAACAAACATGTTATGTACGAGGTGCGAGTGGCTGTGCCTTGAAAGAAGGTTTTATAAAGGGAAGTAAGGGTGCTATCACAATAGAGTAACATTTAAACTTCATTATTTTTAAAACCATTTTTCGTTTAAATATTAATGTGTTATATAGATTGATCTCACAGAATGTTTTTTAGTTTGCCTAGGATCTTGCCTTTAGGATCCTAGGCAAACTAAAAAACGTTCTGTTCCACTAGTTTATCACCACATTTTCCGTGTCGTGACGGAATAAGAATACAATTCACCACCCCTATCTTACTCGTAGGTGATCGTAAGAGATGAGTAAGGGATATAAAACGCATATAACATCTATGCAAGAGAAGGAAAACTCGAATGAAAACCCTATACCAACACGCCTGACCAGCGTGGTATAGTAGGTCAATTTCCCTCCCATTATGGAGAAGGCTCGAGCCCAACAGTGGGCCATAAAGAGCTGAGGTGATGATAATGATGATCACCACATTACATCTTAATGTTTAAAGATAGTCTATATTGTATCTCTATTGTCTTAAATGTAAACATGATGTTTAAAGCTATATTTTCTTTACATAAGATTTTGTGAAATCTTGTATCCTTCAAGAGATATTTATAGAATAAAGAAATAAAAAATAAGATATGTGAAATCTATGTTTCGGTGAGGACGATAAAGAGTTAGTCCCCACTTTATTAAACATCTATGAAGGGCAAGGCTTAAATCTGAAATATATCTATCTATCTATCTATCTAATATCTTTAAACGAACAATTCTTGTATAGGGGGGCATAGTCCGGAGCGTGCTCGTTCGCGTCCCCTGCCAGTCTAATTAGACTGCTAATCCGGCTCGATATGCGTACCGCAATGCGGGTTAGGGCGTCCCCCGGAGGCGACGCGTACCGACCCGCCCCCGTCGGTACGAACATCGGCAGTTGCGGCGATGGGGGCCGCCATCCATCACGCCTTGCCCAGTTAGGCGAGTCGAGGAGAACGGAGTGCCGGGTGGGCACGTGGAATGTAAGAGGTTGTGTGGAAGGTAAGTTGCACGAGCTGATATCCGTCATGGCGGACAAACAGCTAGACGTGCTCTGTGTAACAGAGACCAAGCGAAGGGGCAGCGACGCCTGCGATCTTCCTGGTGGCGGGATGGCTCTGTGGTCTGGTGTACCACAGAGCGATCGAGCCGGCATGGGGGTAGGAGTGCTGTTGTCCTCTCGCTTGGCCTCAGGTGTGAAGGATTACGGAATGTATGATCCCAGACTTCTCTGGGTCCGTATAAAACTAGGTGTCACCAAGGTATTCATGGTTGTAGCATATGCTCCCGTAGGATCCTCGGTGGCATCAGACCTAGAGAAGTTTTGGGACAATGTTAGGGAAGTTCTGGATATGGCAGAAACCAGTGAACGCGTGATTGTATGCGGAGATTTGAACGGATGGGTGGGGACCAAGCGTCCCGACTATGAGGACGTACTTGGTCCATTTGGTGATAAGAGAGTGAACGACGCAGGTAGGCTCATAGCGGATGTATGCATGGAGAGAAACCTTATTGTGTCAAACACATTTTTCCAACATAAGGACATCCATATGTATACATGGAGAAGGAATGAACAGAAAAGCATAATAGATTTAATTTTGGTAGACAGTCGCCTCCGAAGCAAAATATTGGACGCAAGAGCCTACAGGGGCCCCACAGTCGACACGGACCACTATCTCGTTATTGCGAGATTTAGTGGTCTGTTCAGAAAGTGGAGGCACTGGCGAGAGCGTGTCCACTTCGGAGGGCTTGAAAGAATAAAGGTTGAAAGGTTGCAAGAAGAGTGTGTAAGAGAAAAGTATGCAGAGGGTGTCCGAGAACGGCTGACGATGGCAAGCCAGCCGCAATCGGACATTGAAGAATGCTGGAGAGTATTGAAAGAGAGTATGGTAGATACAGCGAAAGAAGTATGTAGAAGTTCAAAGAAGCATAGAAAAACAAATGGTGATGCATGGTGGGATGCGGAAGTGGCAGCTTCCGTAGAGCAAAAGAAGAAAGCGTGGCTGGACTATGTCTCTTCTTTGAATCTGAATGACAGTATGACTGAACAGAAGAAAGAAATATATCGGCAATGTAAGAATGACACCAAGGCCTTAGTGAAAGAGAAACGGGATAGAGCAAGTATGAGTGCAAAAGATTGGCTGACTAAAAACTTTGAGGGTAACACCAAACTCTCTTGGAGGGAGGTGAAGAAGTCTCGGGGTGGTTGGTCAGCCTTCAGAATGAATAAAATAAGGTCTAAAGGTGGAGACATTCTTACACAAACACAAGACGTGTTAAGCCGATGGAGTGAATATTTTGGCGATATGTATGCGGATGCTACGGTTGGCGCCAGTGTTGGATGTGGTTTGGTAGATCAACATTCGACAACGGCGTCCTCCGATGGCATCAGTATGGATGAAGTTGAATGGGCGATAAGAAGTTTGAAAAATGGTAAGGCAGCGGGCATTGATATGGTGTCTGCCGAGATGATCAAGCTTGGTGGCTCTTGTGTCTGGGAGGCGTTCCTGTTGCTCCTCAATCTATGTTGGAGCTCGGGAATGCTTCCCGGGGACTGGAATAGCGCAGTCATCGTGCCTTTGTTTAAAAACAAGGGTTCACGTTATGACTGCGCAAATTACAGAGCCATAGGCTTGACCAGTTTGGCAGCAAAAGTGTATGGAAAAATTATTGAAAGGAGAATGAGGATGGTGTCCGATGGTTTACTGTGTGAGACACAAGGAGGTTTCAGGAGTGGAAGGGGATGCATGGATCAAGTGTTCTCTCTGCGCAACATTGTGGAGAAGCATCTGGCTCTAGGTCAGAGGGTTTTCTGCAGTTTTGTGGATCTGGAGAGAGCTTTTGACACGGTTGTACGAAAGGAACTTTGGGACATTTTACCGGAGTATGGTATTAGCGGTAAACTGCTACAGGCTGTGCAGTCCAGTTATATGGGCTGTAGAGCCTGTGTGCGGCTGGATGATGGAATGTCGCCTTGGTTTGACGTCAATATCGGCGTTAAGCAGGGGTGCGTTCTGTCAGCCAGGCTGTTTATCATATATCTGGATAAATGTCTCCAAAGGTTGAACGATATGAATGTGGGAGTCCAGATGGGCGACTCAGTAGTCACTGCTCTGCTTTATGCAGATGATGCAGTCCTGCTGGCACAGTCAGCGACTGACCTGCAGACCCTAGTCGACACAATGACAGAAGATTGTAAGAAAAGGGGTCTACGCGTGAATGTGAGCAAAACCAAAATAATGGTCTTTGAAAGAGATAAAACCAGAACAGATGTAAGAGTAACAATAGGTAATGATGTACTAGAGCAAGTGGATGCATTTGTATATCTTGGATGTGGATTTAGCCGAGATGGAAGGTAAACCACTGATATAGAACGAAGAGTGAATGCGGGAAATAGAGTGAACGGAGCGTTGGGGCAACTTCTCGGCAGCCACCACCTCAGCCAGAAGGCACGTGTAGCAATACATAACGCAGTGCTTGTCCCAACATTACTGTATGGAAGCGAGAGTTGGGTATGCAGAAAAGAGTATGATAGTAAAATTAATGCGGTCGAAATGCGATCTCTGCGGAAAATCTGTGGAGTTAGGCTGACCGACCGCATTCGTAACGACGACGTAAGAGAGCGAGTAGGTATGAAAGAGAGTATTGGTGTAAAGATGCGAAAGGGAATGCTCCGATGGTTCGGACATGTGGAAAGAATGCCGAACGAACGCCTGGTTAAGAAGATATACAATGCGAAAGTGGAAGGATGTAGGTACCGAGGGAGACCGAGACTAACCTACCTAGACCAGATCGGTCATGTACTGAAGGAAGGTGGAGTCAAGAGTCTCCGAAACCGGCGAGCGTGTATGAAGAGAATTATGAATGTTGAGGAAGCGAGTGAAGTATGCAGAGATAGAGTTCTCTGGCACTCTGTTCTCTCTGCCTACCCTGCAAGGGATATGGCGTGATGATATGTATGTATGTATGTGTATATATATAAATTCTGAATCTCGGAATCGGCACCTACGATTTTCTTGAAATTTAGCATGCAGGGAGTTCCGTGGACGATTAATCGATATAGTTAAGTTTCATTTTTAGAAAATATTGTTTTGTCAATATTTTCAGACAATGAAAAAATATAATTTTGCGTTGGCTGAGAACTATTAAATTATGAAGGCAAATTTTGACGCTATCGTTAAGACACCTCAATTGGATAATCGAGGCTGGTTCGGAGCCTGTTTCTGTTGTTATTACTTTTTTTTTTATTATTATTTAACTAGTTACTTTTATTATATTTAAATATATTTAACTTTAAAACACATGAAAACGAAAATACAGAGCGAAAGCTCGGTCATCCAGATATTACACAGATATTAGATAACACTAGATCCTTTGTATAAATAGTACTCTGTCGAAATCAATTGCACCAAAAAGATAAACCCAATTCCAATAAAACCAACGAACTTTATTAATAAGGGTTTAAATATGACGGCAAATTTATTATTAAATAATAACCTGCTTTACCCATGCCCCGACGGTTAAAACTGCCGGGGCATCGACTCGAGAGGATACCCGCGAGGGTAAACTGCCGGGCAGGCCACCGAAGACAAAGACCGGGTTCCGGTGGCCCACTCGCTCGGCATAGAGAGGTACATATAGGGCGGGTCTATGGAGTCACGCGCAACTTCTTCTGTCACCCCGGACGGATTTAGTGGGGTAAGACCACTCCATAGCTCGCCGCCAAAAAAAAAGAAAAGCTTGCTTTACCCGATAATATTTTGTTTGCCGTTAACTAAAATTTGAAATTAAACCTATGTCCACATAGTATGTCACAACGAAATGACTATAAATGTTCTAAAATAAATTGTACCCTCTCTATTAATCCAACTTGTAAGTTATTTCTATTCCAAATATTCACTTAAATCCGTTGAGACTTACAAGTTTATGAGTATGATTATGCAGAAGCCCTAACTTTTCTTTAGCTTGAGAAACAAGATGTTGTACGTATAGCTTGACGTTCCGTCTTGATCCTAAGGGATTAAAATATGAAGGGGTGAAATAAATGCATACCCATTATGTTCACGCCAAGTGAATAATAGTTTCATCGCTTATCGGTATTAGTCTTGATGATACGTAATTTCTTATATTTTATGCGGTACTAACGTTAACGATTTCTGATATTTTCGTTTAATATATCACTTCCTTTTCTTTACTTCATAAATTTCTCCCTAAGCGGCATAAGGTTATTTTACATTGGGAGGTTAATTAATCTATTATACAGTTATGAAAATTGCTTGGAATAGATATTTATTTCAAGTATTATCTAACTAGATCAATTACTATTAGATAATTGAGCAATTTTTTAAATTACAGGTTTGCTGTTGAAAATTGTCCTGTAAATTGGTCTACTGTCACATTGACCAATTAATTAAGGTTTTATTCCAAGGTTTACTTCTGCTATTATGATGTCATATGCTTAATCAACTATAAGACATAGGAAGAAAAGGTATCTTGTATTGCTTTTCCGTTATCAAATAGAAAATTCGGATTTATAATTTTTATTTAGTATTTTTAATGCTAAAGCGCCACATCTTATCATTACTGCTTAACATCAATATGAAACAATAATCATGTTTTAGAATTCGCTTAGTTATGTCATCAAATGCCATAAGTTATACGCCAATTAGATACTAAGTATCCTTTATCACCAAGCACTCAATTATCGCTTAATATAAAATAGCACACAAAGGTAAAATAAAAAGCGGTTATGTTGTGTTTTTTAAGACACCATCGTGCACTAATAATACTTGTATTGCTAAGTAAATAAAAGGAAATAATCCCTGCACTAAGGGAATAATTTTTGTTTTATGGTACTTTTATTGTGGTAGAACCACGATGTTGACAAATCTCTGTCTACACACACACGGTCCGGTTCGACCGGGTTAGTACCACACTCTCACAGAAGATCGACGTCTAAGTAATGGCAATGTGCTATTGCGCTTCGTTCGGTGAGCGAGAGACCCGGAAGCCCAACTAAGATGGGTTTGGGGTTTGTATTAGTAGGCAGCGGCCCTAATGGTCCATGGGCGGCAGTAACACTTACCATCAGGTGTACTGCTTTTGCCCGTTTGCCATCAAAAGCAATAAAAACTTTACAAACATATAATTAACGTAGAAAAATTACATCCAGCCTCAGAATAACTCTTTGTGAATCGCACGAAGTAGGTATTGTCCTACGTAAAAATTGAACCCACGGCACTGACACGGAAAGCCGGTATCTTAACTATTATGCCATCTGTGCAGTCAAGTGTTTGTACCAACGACGAGTGTCTTTGGTATTACATTTTGGTACTTATAGGGACGACTATAAGTTAGTTTTGAAAGGGTAACAGGCAAAATATTTTTGAAATTCCTTAAAACGGTAATATTTCAATTATATTGTTTACTGTAAATAGCCTGTTATTAGCTGTTAATGAGTTAGTTATTTTTACCACTTGAAGAAATTTCATTTATTCAATATTATATTTTGTTGTTATTAAATCATCTCAGCTCATACCAGTCCCACTATTGGGCTCGAGCCTTCTCCAAACGGAAGGAATATTAACCTACTATACCACGCTGGTCAGGCAAGTTGATATAGGGTTTTGTTTCGAGTTTTCCTTCTTTTGTATAGATGTTATATACTTTTTATATCCCTTAGTCGTCTCTCACGATCATCCACGGGTAAGATAGGGGGTGGCGAATTGTATTCTTACTCCGTCACCACACGGAAAACGGTTGTTATTAAATACTAAGCACATTATCATCATTTTTTTTACCTTTTATTAGTCCTCGACTCAAAAAGAGGAGTGTAATAAATTTGACGCCAATACTGTATGACAGTCTTGGCATCATAGCTCTCGAACGGATAGACCGATTTCGATGCGACTTTTTTTAAGATAAAGCGAATTATGGGAACCTCCACGGAGTGGGTTTGGGGTTTGCATTGACAGGCAGCGGGTTTTGCTGAACCCTTTTTTTTTCTCTCTTTTTTTTTCTCTTCGCCGTGCGAGCGGGCGGGTAAGTGTTAACGCCTAACACTTACCATCAGGTGTGCTGTTTGCTCGTTTGCCATCATAAGCAATGAAATAAAATTACTTGCGGTGGTTTATAGCTATGTCTGGTAAAAAATAATCCACCAATCCAGCAGTTGACAAAAATAACATATCGAACATGTTATATATAGTGTACTTTATGACTTATAATAGTGTATTAATATAATGATTTCATAATAATATTAATATAGTGATTTTGTTAAATATAGATACCCTAGAGGGGTCTACGCGTGAATGTGAGCAAAACCAAAATAATGGTCTTTGAAAGAGATGAAGCCAGAATAGATGTAAGAGTAACAATAGGTAATGATGTACTAGAGCAAGTGGATGAATTTGTATATCTTGGATGTGGATTTAGCCGAGATGGACGGTACACCACTGATATAGAGCGAAGAGTGAATGCGGGAAATAGAGTGAACGGAGCGTTGGGGCAACTTCTCGGCAGCCACCACCTCAGCCAGAAGGCACGTGTAGCAATACATAGCGCAGTGCTTGTCCCAACATTACTGTATGGAAGCGAGAGTTGGGTATGCAGAAAAGAGTATGAAAGTAAAATTAATGCGGTCGAAATGCGATCTCTTCGGCAAATCTGTGGAGTTAGGTTGACCGACCGCATTCGCAACGACGACGTAAGAGAGCGAGTAGGTATGAAATAGAGTATTGGTGTAAAGATGCGAAAGGGAATGCTCCGATGGTTCGGACATGTGGAAAGAATGCCGAACGAACGTCTGGTTAAGAAGATATACAACGCGAAAGTGGAAGGATGTAGGTACCGAGGGAGACCGAGACTAACCTACCTAGACTAGATCGGTCATGTACTGAAGGAAGGTGGAGTCAAGAGTCTCCGAAACCAGTGAGCGTGTATGAAGAGAATTATGAATGTTGAGGAAGCGAGTGAAGTATGCAGAGATAGAGTTCTCTGGCACTCTGTTCTCTCTGCCTACCCTGCAAGGGATATGGCGTGATGATATGTATGTGTATGTAGATACCCTATGTTTTTTCTATCAATTGATATAAGTAAGGCAGATGCAAAATATTTGAATCAGATGTATAATACTATTTTACAATATGTAGTATAAAATAGTCTTACCTGTTTGAATCAAATAGTTTGATAGTTATTCTAGCTAAATCATATAAAGCAATTCTTTACGCTTCAAGTCTTATATTTGATATCAAATGTCGATGCGGAGACCAATAGCCAATATTGGATGAGTAATTGGTTGATTTATATTGTATATCTATATCATATATAAAGGGGATATCAATAAGATATGAAATCGTTTGATTAATAATATTTGAAAATGTCAAAAGTTTTTTTGAACATTTCTATTGTGTTGAAGTGATTAGTTTTAATAGTGTTAAGACCATGCTGTTGACAGTTCTCTGTCTACAGCCGCGGGCCGGTCCGTTCGGGGTCCACACTCTCGCAGAAGACCGATGTCTGAGTAATGGCAATGTGTTATTGCGCTTCGAGGGAGCCGGAAGCCCAACTGGGTGGGTTTGGGCATTTTATTGTTAGGCAGCGGCCTAAGCTTTACCCTTGGTATTGCAAAGGGTCTATGGGAAGCAGTTACCATCAGGTGTGCTGCTTGCTCGTTTGCCACCAAAAGAAATTAAAAACAAAAAGATTAGGAAGTATTAACATATTTCTGGGACTTTTTGCTAACCATAATCGCCAATTTACCTGCTAAATATTGGGATTATGATATTAACCCCTAAGCGGGAGGCCTATATTAGACGGAGAATATTGATGGCTAATGAATGGAAAATATTATAATAATAACTAACACAGCAACTGGCGAAGGCTTCGCTTCGCTTCAGTATTTAGTCGCTCTGTCCTTGCATTTTAAATACCTGGCAATGGCTATTATTTTATTTTTAATGATATACTGTAAAGGACAATTTTAATTTAGATTAAATGCACCATGTATATAATGTATTTAATTGGATAAATAGTAATACTGTATTGTTTAAAATAGCTTCGTAAATAACCCAGTATTTTGTAGTAATATGTAAAGATAAATATGGTTACTGTAAGTCATCCTTAGGAAATAAACATGTACCATCGCAAGCTGTTTTTTAGATCTTTTTAAAATATACAGTTTCTTAGTATATTATTTCGATATAGTTATTTCGCAAGGTTTTAAGCGTTATAAATGCAATTTAAACGCATAAAAATATGTTTTTTACGACATTACATTACAAATCACTTAAAACCTCGGCTTTTCTCTACTGTAATATGTATGTATTATATATATAAACCTTCCTTTTGAATCACTCTATTAGTCTATTGGTGGAAACGATATTAAAAATCCGTTGTATGGTTTAAAAGATCTAAGCGTATATACAGTGGCGGTGGCTTTATCTCATACTATGAAATAGCAATAGAAGTTTCGAACACTCAACATTTTTAGACTATTTATTTTGGCATTGCATGTTAATACATTATATTTCACTGCAGTAAAGTTCTGTAATTTTTCTTATAATTATCTGCGGTACCAATATTTACTTTCGTGCAAGTATCTCAAGAGATTACTAAGTAAGCAAACAACATCTTCTTCTCAGCTCAAATATGACTGATATAATATGAGGTTGGTCAGACAGGTTAAAACTATAAGCAAGAAATGGTTGCATTCTTACTCCGATATAACACAGAAAAGAAAACAGATGACACCTGCGCAAGAAAAATAAGATTCTGTACTAATTGATTTTTCGAAGGCGGATTTTAGGCGGATCAGTTTTGTTCCGCTAAAGAAGAGGTCGAAGCCAACCAGTACATTAAATATACGTTAAAAAGAAGACAACAATACAGATAATTCATTTAACACTTAAGGACTCGCTAATGGGTCCTACGGACCCAGTCCTTCAATGCATGAGTAATAACTTTTAAGTTTTAAAGTTTGCGACGTTGCCACTCTTAGTACCTTTCAAGGACAGTGTAATACTGCGAATGTCAGTCGTATTTGTTAGTTATTGCGCTGCGTGTGACTGCTACGGACGTAAAAGGTGCGTATGGGTCCGCTGGACCCGGTAGCGACTAAATACGTTAGTCGTTTTTTTATCATGTTTTTACTATTTATTAACCTGTTTTTTGTTTATTGTATAGAAAATGGCTACCAATAGGCTTTAATAGGATATCAAGTGAGTCAATAAACAGGCCTAGTAGGTATACAATCTGCGGGGATCTGCTAGCAATATATAAAAATCACGAGCCACGATCTTCGTTGACTTTGTTCTCCAAAATCGCCCAACCAATTTCAATGAAATTGCCTGAATATGCATGGTTGGTTTTACTTTGAAAGATATCCGAGCATTTTCCTTTATTTTGCGAATATAGGAAGCCCAGTGGGTTATCTAGAAACATTTATTTTTTAATCATTACTTATATATATTTGCATTTAGTTTATAACCATTAAGAATTGAATTTTATACCACATATTACTGCCTATTCGTAGACTTATAATCCTACTAATATTATAAATGTGAAAGTTTATGAAGATGTTTGGATATTTTTTACTCTTGATTGCGTAACCGTTAACGATCGTTGAATAGTTTTAAATGAAATAGCGTAAACCGCTAAAGTTTTAAATGAAAATTGGCATATAGAGGGACCGTTTCCTGAGTTAACATATAGAATATCTTTACCTCGGTAAAGTATTCCCTGGAGATAATAGTTCAACTATGGGAAACGTTATTTTTACGCGGCTGAAGCGTTAAGCTAGTCTTATATAAAAGTCGATTAAAGTTAGTTTTTAGAGATAATATTAATAGGCTATATACCTATTAATATTTGAAATAAAATTACTTTTACGGATTTTATCGCGTTTGTATTTGATTTTTAATTTCCCGATGTTTCAAGCACTTTACAGTGATCATGGTCACGGGAGTACTATAAGGTGTTTTACGTCCAAAAGTCATCGTTATTACAGAAATTTATTAATTTGTAATATTAAATTGTAAGGTAATGTAAATTGATAAAAGGATGATCACTGTAAAGTGCTCGAAGCGTTGAGAAATTAAAAACCAAATACAAATGCGATAGAATCCATCCAAAAGTAGTTTTATTTCAAATGTGTAATACTCGAGTAAACATTAGAAATCACTATATATTAATATTAATAATATTAAAAAGTTCCTATGTTGTTAAATATATCCAAAAAACTTGATATTCTTTGGACATATTTAACATCATCGACACTTTATAATATTAAAACACATATTACCCTCACCTTGATGACCTTGTAGATCGAGTATCTACAAGGTCATCAAGGTGAGGGTAATATGTGTTTTAATATTATAAAGTGTCGATGATGTTAAATATGTCCAAAGAATATCAAGTTTTTTGGATATATTTAACAACATAGGAACTTTTTAATATTATTAATATTAATATATAGTGATTTCTAATGTTTACTCGAGTATTACACATTTGAAATAAAACTACTTTTGGATGGATTCTATCGCATTTGTATTTGGTTTTTAATTTCTCAACGCTTCGAGCACTTTACAGTGATCATCCTTTTATCAATTTACATTACCTTACAATTTAATATTACAAATTAATAAATTTCTGTAATAACGATGACTTTTGGACGTAAAACACCTTATAGTACTCCCGTGACCATGATCACTGTAAAGTGCTTGAAACATCGGGAAATTAAAAATCAAATACAAACGCGATAAAATCCGTAAAAGTAATTTTATTTCAAATATTAATAGGTATATAGCCTATTAATATTATCTCTAAAAACTAACTTTAATCGACTTTTATATAAGACTAGCTTAACGCTTCAGCCGCGTAAAAATAACGTTTCCCATAGTTGAACTATTATCTCCAGGGAATACTTTACCGAGGTAAAGATATTCTATATGTTAACTCAGGAAACGGTCCCTCTATATGCCAATTTTCATTTAAAACTTTAGCGGTTTACGCTATTTCATTTAAAACTATTCAACGATCGTTAACGGTTACGCAATCAAGAGTAAAAAATATCCAAACATCTTCATAAACTTTCACATTTATAATATTAGTAGGATTATAAGTCTACGAATAGGCAGTAATATGTAGTATAAAATTCAATTCTTAATGGTTATAAACTAAATGCAAATATATATAAGTAATGATTAAAAAATAAATGTTTCTAGATAACCCACTGGGCTTCCTATATTCGCAAAATAAAGGAAAATGCTCGGATATCTTTCAAAGTAAAACCAACCATGCATATTCAGGCAATTTCATTGAAATTGGTTGGGCGATTTTGGAGAACAAAGTCAACGAAGATCGTGGCTCGTGATTTTTATATATTGCTAGCAGATCCCCGCAGATTGTATACCTACTAGGCCTGTTTATTGACTCACTTGATATCCTATTAAAGCCTATTGGTAGCCATTTTCTATACAATAAACAAAAAACAGGTTAATAAATAGTAAAAACATGATAAAAAAACGACTAACGTATTTAGTCGCTACCGGGTCCAGCGGACCCATACGCACCTTTTACGTCCGTAGCAGTCACACGCAGCGCAATAACTAACAAATACGACTGACATTCGCAGTATTACACTGTCCTTGAAAGGTACTAAGAGTGGCAACGTCGCAAACTTTAAAACTTAAAAGTTATTACTCATGCATTGAAGGACTGGGTCCGTAGGACCCATTAGCGAGTCCTTAAGTGTTAAATGAATTATCTGTATTGTTGTCTTCTTTTTAACGTATATTTAATGTACTGGTTGGCTTCGACCTCTTCTTTAGCGGAACAAAACTGATCCGCCTAAAATCCGCCTTCGAAAAATCAATTAGTACAGAATCTTATTTTTCTTGCGCAGGTGTCATCTGTTTTCTTTTCTGTGTTATATCGGAGTAAGAATGCAACCATTTCTTGCTTATAGTTTTAACCTGTCTGACCAACCTCATATTATATCAGTCATATTTGAGCTGAGAAGAAGATGTTGTTTGCTTACTTAGTAATCTCTTGAGATACTTGCACGAAAGTAAATATTGGTACCGCAGATAATTATAAGAAAAATTACAGAACTTTACTGCAGTGAAATATAATGTATTAACATGCAATGCCAAAATAAATAGTCTAAAAATGTTGAGTGTTCGAAACTTCTATTGCTATTTCATAGTATGAGATAAAGCCACCGCCACTGTATATACGCTTAGATCTTTTAAACCATACAACGGATTTTTAATATCGTTTCCACCAATAGACTAATAGAGTGATTCAAAAGGAAGGTTTATATATATAATACATACATATTACAGTAGAGAAAAGCCGAGGTTTTAAGTGATTTGTAATGTAATGTCGTAAAAAACATATTTTTATGCGTTTAAATTGCATTTATAACGCTTAAAACCTTGCGAAATAACTATATCGAAATAATATACTAAGAAACTGTATATTTTAAAAAGATCTAAAAAACAGCTTGCGATGGTACATGTTTATTTCCTAAGGATGACTTACAGTAACCATATTTATCTTTACATATTACTACAAAATACTGGGTTATTTACGAAGCTATTTTAAACAATACAGTATTACTATTTATCCAATTAAATACATTATATACATGGTGCATTTAATCTAAATTAAAATTGTCCTTTACAGTATATCATTAAAAATAAAATAATAGCCATTGCCAGGTATTTAAAATGCAAGGACAGAGCGACTAAATACTGAAGCGAAGCGAAGCCTTCGCCAGTTGCTGTGTTAGTTATTATTATAATATTTTCCATTCATTAGCCATCAATATTCTCCGTCTAATATAGGCCTCCCGCTTAGGGGTTAATATCATAATCCCAATATTTAGCAGGTAAATTGGCGATTATGGTTAGCAAAAAGTCCCAGAAATATGTTAATACTTCCTAATCTTTTTGTTTTTAATTTCTTTTGGTGGCAAACGAGCAAGCAGCACACCTGATGGTAACTGCTTCCCATAGACCCTTTGCAATACCAAGGGTAAAGCTTAGGCCGCTGCCTAACAATAAAATGCCCAAACCCACCCAGTTGGGCTTCCGGCTCCCTCGAAGCGCAATAACACATTGCCATTACTCAGACATCGGTCTTCTGCGAGAGTGTGGACCCCGAACGGACCGGCCCGCGGCTGTAGACAGAGAACTGTCAACAGCATGGTCTTAACACTATTAAAACTAATCACTTCAACACAATAGAAATGTTCATAAAAACTTTTGACATTTTCAAATATTATTAATCAAACGATTTCATATCTTATTGATATCCCCTTTATATATGATATAGATATACAATATAAATCAACCAATTACTCATCCAATATTGGCTATTGGTCTCCGCATCGACATTTGATATCAAATATAAGACTTGAAGCGTAAAGAATTGCTTTATATGATTTAGCTAGAATAACTATCAAACTATTTGATTCAAACAGGTAAGACTATTTTATACTACATATTGTAAAATAGTATTATACATCTGATTCAAATATTTTGCATCTGCCTTACTTATATCAATTGATAGAAAAAACATAGGGTATCTACATACACATACATATCATCACGCCATATCCCTTGCAGGGTAGGCAGAGAGAACAGAGTGCCAGAGAACTCTATCTCTGCATACTTCACTCGCTTCCTCAACATTCATAATTCTCTTCATACACGCTCACTGGTTTCGGAGACTCTTGACTCCACCTTCCTTCAGTACATGACCGATCTAGTCTAGGTAGGTTAGTCTCGGTCTCCCTCGGTACCTACATCCTTCCACTTTCGCGTTGTATATCTTCTTAACCAGACGTTCGTTCGGCATTCTTTCCACATGTCCGAACCATCGGAGCATTCCCTTTCGCATCTTTACACCAATACTCTATTTCATACCTACTCGCTCTCTTACGTCGTCGTTGCGAATGCGGTCGGTCAACCTAACTCCACAGATTTATTATTATTCATTTCATGCGTTCATTATTCACTTAATAATAAGGTAATAAAAGCGTGTCTACGTTTAACACTAGCGACATAAAGAGTTTAACATGTTTTTATTTTGGTGACAGGTCTATTTTTAACACTTTGTTCCTTTTGTAACTAAATAAATCTCTTTTTTTTATATTATTTTTTATGTAGGTCAAAGTAGGGCGTTAGTTCTTTTCTTGTTGAAGCGATATATTTTGACCGTATGCCGCTTACGTCTCCCGGAGTGACAACATGGAACTAGCCATGTTATCGCGGAATATTGTCTTCTATAGCTCGACCAATATGTTACTTTTTTATTGCTTATGGTGAAAAACAAGCAAACAGCTCACCTGGTAGTAAGTGTTACTAACGCTTATGGGTCTTTACAATACCAACGATACAGCTACACCGTTGCCTACCAATCCAAACCCACCTACTAAGTCGGGCTTCAGGTTCTCTCGCTCATTGAACGAAGTGCAACAACACATAGCCAGTTTACATCTGTTCAGACGTCAATTTTTTGCGATAATGTGGTACTAACCCCGATTTACTGTACTTTCCGTGTGATGACGGAGTAAAAATAGAAGTCACCACCCCCTCTCTTACCCGTGGTTGATCGTACAAGATGACTAAGACATATAAAATGCATATAATATCTATCCGAGAGAAGGAAAACTCGAAACAAAACCCTATACCAACACGTCTGACCAGCGTGATATAGTGGCTCAATTACCCTTTCATTATGGAGGAGGCGCGAGCTCAACAGTGGGAAGGAGTTGAGATGATGATGATGATTTTGCCCAATGGACCGGCCCGCGGCGGTAGAGACAAAATTGTCAACAGTGTAGCCCGGCCCTATCACTACTTTTTGGCTACCTTCAGTTGCATATCCCAAACTTGTACGGTAGTTCTTATAGACTGGCTTTAACATAGCGTGCATCTTTTTTTCTACACTAATAGCAAAATATTTTTACTACTTGTAAAGATTAGATTACTGAGATATAGCAATCAACATGCTAGGTTATTTTCAGGGTTGGCATCTGGCAGGCGGCCGCTCGTAAAATTTTTGCACATAACTTTTACAATATGTACTATAAAGATGAGTACATGTTGTATCGATCCCAAGTAATTGGCATAAGAATAGGAGAATAATGGGTGATGTAGTGTAATCTAGTATTCATATTATTCTAATTAGGTTAAAAAAGAACGTGAAAATAATGACGATAATGATGTTCTTAATCTCAAACGGTGTAATTACAATCCTTTATTCGTGGAGTTATGATATTACTGTCTGACTGTGACGTCTTATTAATATCGCATCTCATGCGTCGTCTGTACGTTATTAATGATGGCCTTAATTATGCTTCTAAGACAAGACTTCTCATTACACGCCAGGAATACGATTCTGAATACGTGTTTAAACATGATTTATCATCATTAAAACTTCGACGTGTTAATGAAACTTGATGAGTTACAGCCGACTATGCGTTCTGGTTTTATTAACTTTATACGATTTATATAATTGCTATTAAACTTTTAAATAAATGCGGTTATGTATATAACTATTGAAATAATTGTGCTCGGATCACACTGTTGACAATTTTCTGTCTACAGCCGCAGACACATTGCTGTGGTAGCGACTACGAATACTACCAACCCTTATTTTGCTCGTAGATGTCGTAAAAGAGGACTAAGAGCCTTATAATGGCCTGGGCCATCTCCATCTACAATTACAACTTTTGATCAACAATTACATTCCCTAGGAGGGTTGGCGTCTAGCAGGCGGCCGGTCATAAACAATTTGCCAATAACTTTTACAATATGCACTATGAAACATGATTACATATTATATCAAACTATCTGTTTCAAATTTATAGATTATGGTGTGGTCATGCTCACTGAAAAGGTCTCTGCTTGCGGTAGCTACGTGGAGTGGGTCTCTCCCTTCCCTCCAATGTGGTTGAGGGGCGTGATGGCTGCTCTAATAGTTAACTCGTGATCGGGTGCCGCTTGTGGGATCTGGTCCAGCCATTTTTCTTTCTTTTTTGTTTTATAAATATTCTTAGTTTAATTTTGTATTATATACAAAATTTTAAAAATTAATCTTTACTCGAAGGGCATATCACTGGAGCTAACATAAATTAAACATGTAACCAAACTCTTTTGTGAAAAAAAAATAATAAAAAAAAAATGACGAGCCCACTGAGTTTCTTGCTCTTCTCAGTATGTGGCTGCTTGCCGATCCGGTGGTAGATTAATTAAATTTAATTTAAAAAAAAAACTCTAAAATTGACAATATGTAAGTGCCCCTATGGGGCTTGTGCAAAATAAATGATTTGATTTGATTTGATATCGATCTCAAGTAATTGGGATAAGAGTACGAAAATGATGATGAGCCGCGGACCGGTCCATCTCGAGTAGTACCACACTCTCGCATAAGATCGACGTCTGAGTAATGGCAATGTGC
Organism: Lymantria monacha; assembly: GCA_905163515.2. NCBI lineage: Eukaryota > Metazoa > Arthropoda > Insecta > Lepidoptera > Erebidae > Lymantria > Lymantria monacha. Next base: position 15,189,857 of record LR991094.1, on the reverse strand, counting down.
TATTGCGCTCGCTTCGTTCGGTGAGCGAGAGAACCGGCAACCCAACTGGGTGGGTTTGGGGTTTATATTGGTAGGCAGTGGATCTAAAGGTCCATGGGCGGCAGTAACACTTACCACCAGGTGTGCTGCTTACTCGTTGGCCACCAAAAGCAATAAAAAAAAGAATTGTATTATTTAGAAATATCAACAAAGAAAAAATAAATGTTGAAACTGAATAAGTTCTAGGTACGTACAACAACTCTCAAACAAAATTAATTATATTTATGTGGGTCAAAATTAAATAATACCGTGGTAGATAGGGTTTGGTATAAGTATTAGTGTAGATATTGGGTATGGCCACACTGTTGATAGTTTTCCGTCTACACCCCGTGAGCCTATCCGTCCGAGGTAGTACCAAACTTTCGCAGAAAATCTACTTCTAAGCAGTGCCAATGTGCCGGGTTCTTTCAACTTTCTGGGTGAGTTACGATGTTTACAGGCAGATTAGGTATTTCACTGATATAACTTAGGTCTATGGGCGACAATAACACTTATCATCAGGTGTGCTGCATCATCATCAATCATCATTCTCCTGCTCTTGTCTCAATTGGGGTCGACGCGATATGTCCCCCCTTCCTACATATTGCAAAGGTTATTGCCAATAGTTTTACGACCAGCCGCTTGCCTGAGATCAAAACTTCTTGGGAATGCTATTGCTGACCAAAAACGACATCAGGTCAATATAAGACCCTTAGTCGTCTTTTACGACATCCACGTGCAAAGTAAGGGTTAGTATTCGTAGTCTATAAGTACTTTTATAACCAGATATGATGATGTTTATGACAAACATATATATTAAAACGTATGTAGTATGATTTAAAGCGATATTTTAATTATGCTTATATAAATATATATCATACTAGCAGACCTGGCCACGCGTTGCTGTGGCTAAGGTAGCCTCAGTTACACGTGGTGGGTATGCTAATAAATTACAGATTATATGAAACGTTTATACGTTTAACACAGCGCCATCTATTAAATACTTATTCAATCCAGTCAACAGATACCGCCATCTATTCGAATCGTTTGGAGATTACAGATAATTGTGACTGTTAAATAATAGACAAATAATTTGCAATAAAATAATATTGCGACTATAAATTGAGATGGAAGCTATCCTATCTTTTAAGTTGGAACAAACTACACATGCTGTGCAAAGATTAAAATCGGTTAAGTACTTTAGGAGTCCATCGCGAACAAACAACGTGACGCGTAATTTATATATATTAAAATTTATATCTTATTTTTAATATAATCACCACCTTATCCGTCATCAATAAAACAAGACATAATTAAACATTAACGGTTTATCTGCTAATTTTGTTTAGACTTTTAGGATATTTACAGGAAAGGAAACGATGGTGACGTATTGTGTATATTTATATATTTTTCCGTGTGGTGACGGAGAAAGAAAAGTATTCAGCATCCTCTATCTTACCCGTGGGTGATCGTACGAGACGTCTAAGTGATATAAAACGCATATAACATTTATGCAAGAGAAAGAAAACTTGAAACAAAACCCTATACCAACACAACTGACCAGCGTGGTATATTAGGTCAATTACCCTCCCATTATGAAGGAAGCTCGATCCCAACAGTGGGACGTGTATGAGCTGAGATGATTGTGTATATACTCCTTTACTATATTATTTTTGTAAGTAAAATAATAAATACACACGATCCGCAAAAACCTCAAATTCCTTGCTTTATTTTGTACATAAAATATTCATACCATTGTCAGTCTAACAATGATCATTGTTCAATATAGGCCTCGTATAGTCCAGCATATAACATTATTGGATGGTGATCGTAGTTAAACTCGAAATATAGTTTCATAGAAGACCACTCATCATTATAATGTTTCATCACTGTTCCCCGGTGCTCACTCGGCCAGTTTCCATGACATTTACAAGAAATTCATGAGTGGCAACACATAATATTCTTATCTCATCACTACAAGTTTCATAATAAATAAAAATATAGTGTCAATTTATTATACATATATAAATACTGCCAAAGTTTTTGATAGTTTTCATGAAAACTAATACAAAACAATGCTCAGAATAAAGCTTTGAAATATATGAGCCTATTCAAACCACAAATATAATATGGAGTTATTTATATTGCCAAAACTTATAAGTGGAAATAGCTCAGTAGAAATATTTTATGAAGTATCCTATAGCGAATTAAATTAGAATATGATTAATGAAATTGGCGGCCTTGGTAACAACATATGTTGTTACTAATATGTTGTTACCAAGGCCGCCAATTTCATTAATCATATTCTAATTTAATTCGCTATAGGATACTTCATAAAATATTTCTACTGAGCTATTTCCACTTATAAGTTTTGGCAATATAAATAACTCCATATTATATTTGTGGTTTGAATAGGCTCATATATTTCAAAGCTTTATTCTGAGCATTGTTTTGTATTAGTTTTCATGAAAACTATCAAAAACTTTGGCAGTATTTATATATGTATAATAAATTGACACTATATTTTTATTTATTATGAAACTTGTAGTGATGAGATAAGAATATTATGTGTTGCCACTCATGAATTTCTTGTAAATGTCATGGAAACTGGCCGAGTGAGCACCGGGGAACAGTGATGAAACATTATAATGATGAGTGGTCTTCTATGAAACTATATTTCGAGTTTAACTACGATCACCATCCAATAATGTTATATGCTGGACTATACGAGGCCTATATTGAACAATGATCATTGTTAGACTGACAATGGTATGAATATTTTATGTACAAAATAAAGCAAGGAATTTGAGGTTTTTGCGGATCGTGTGTATTTATTATTTTACTTACAAAAATAATATAGTAAAGGAGTATATACACAATCATCTCAGCTCATACACGTCCCACTGTTGGGATCGAGCTTCCTTCATAATGGGAGGGTAATTGACCTAATATACCACGCTGGTCAGTTGTGTTGGTATAGGGTTTTGTTTCAAGTTTTCTTTCTCTTGCATAAATGTTATATGCGTTTTATATCACTTAGACGTCTCGTACGATCACCCACGGGTAAGATAGAGGATGCTGAATACTTTTCTTTCTCCGTCACCACACGGAAAAATATATAAATATACACAATACGTCACCATCGTTTCCTTTCCTGTAAATATCCTAAAAGTCTAAACAAAATTAGCAGATAAACCGTTAATGTTTAATTATGTCTTGTTTTATTGATGACGGATAAGGTGGTGATTATATTAAAAATAAGATATAAATTTTAATATATATAAATTACGCGTCACGTTGTTTGTTCGCGATGGACTCCTAAAGTACTTAACCGATTTTAATCTTTGCACAGCATGTGTAGTTTGTTCCAACTTAAAAGATAGGATAGCTTCCATCTCAATTTATAGTCGCAATATTATTTTATTGCAAATTATTTGTCTATTATTTAACAGTCACAATTATCTGTAATCTCCAAACGATTCGAATAGATGGCGGTATCTGTTGACTGGATTGAATAAGTATTTAATAGATGGCGCTGTGTTAAACGTATAAACGTTTCATATAATCTGTAATTTATTAGCATACCCACCACGTGTAACTGAGGCTACCTTAGCCACAGCAACGCGTGGCCAGGTCTGCTAGTATGATATATATTTATATAAGCATAATTAAAATATCGCTTTAAATCATACTACATACGTTTTAATATATATGTTTGTCATAAACATCATCATATCTGGTTATAAAAGTACTTATAGACTACGAATACTAACCCTTACTTTGCACGTGGATGTCGTAAAAGACGACTAAGGGTCTTATATTGACCTGATGTCGTTTTTGGTCAGCAATAGCATTCCCAAGAAGTTTTGATCTCAGGCAAGCGGCTGGTCGTAAAACTATTGGCAATAACCTTTGCAATATGTAGGAAGGGGGGACATATCGCGTCGACCCCAATTGAGACAAGAGCAGGAGAATGATGATTGATGATGATGCAGCACACCTGATGATAAGTGTTATTGTCGCCCATAGACCTAAGTTATATCAGTGAAATACCTAATCTGCCTGTAAACATCGTAACTCACCCAGAAAGTTGAAAGAACCCGGCACATTGGCACTGCTTAGAAGTAGATTTTCTGCGAAAGTTTGGTACTACCTCGGACGGATAGGCTCACGGGGTGTAGACGGAAAACTATCAACAGTGTGGCCATACCCAATATCTACACTAATACTTATACCAAACCCTATCTACCACGGTATTATTTAATTTTGACCCACATAAATATAATTAATTTTGTTTGAGAGTTGTTGTACGTACCTAGAACTTATTCAGTTTCAACATTTATTTTTTCTTTGTTGATATTTCTAAATAATACAATTCTTTTTTTTATTGCTTTTGGTGGCCAACGAGTAAGCAGCACACCTGGTGGTAAGTGTTACTGCCGCCCATGGACCTTTAGATCCACTGCCTACCAATATAAACCCCAAACCCACCCAGTTGGGTTGCCGGTTCTCTCGCTCACCGAACGAAGCGAGCGCAATAGCACATTGCCATTACTCAGACGTCGATCTTATGCGAGAGTGTGGTACTACTCGAGATGGACCGGTCCGCGGCTCATCATCATTTTCGTACTCTTATCCCAATTACTTGAGATCGATATCAAATCAAATCAAATCATTTATTTTGCATAAGCCCCATAGGGGCACTTACATATTGTCAATTTTAGAGTTTTTTTTTTAAATTAAATTTAATTAATCTACCACCGGATCGGCAAGCAGCCACATACTGAGAAGAGCAAGAAACTCAGTGGGCTCGTCATTTTTTTTTTATTATTTTTTTTTCACAAAAGAGTTTGGTTACATGTTTAATTTATGTTAGCTCCAGTGATATGCCCTTCGAGTAAAGATTAATTTTTAAAATTTTGTATATAATACAAAATTAAACTAAGAATATTTATAAAACAAAAAAGAAAGAAAAATGGCTGGACCAGATCCCACAAGCGGCACCCGATCACGAGTTAACTATTAGAGCAGCCATCACGCCCCTCAACCACATTGGAGGGAAGGGAGAGACCCACTCCACGTAGCTACCGCAAGCAGAGACCTTTTCAGTGAGCATGACCACACCATAATCTATAAATTTGAAACAGATAGTTTGATATAATATGTAATCATGTTTCATAGTGCATATTGTAAAAGTTATTGGCAAATTGTTTATGACCGGCCGCCTGCTAGACGCCAACCCTCCTAGGGAATGTAATTGTTGATCAAAAGTTGTAATTGTAGATGGAGATGGCCCAGGCCATTATAAGGCTCTTAGTCCTCTTTTACGACATCTACGAGCAAAATAAGGGTTGGTAGTATTCGTAGTCGCTACCACAGCAATGTGTCCGCGGCTGTAGACAGAAAATTGTCAACAGTGTGATCCGAGCACAATTATTTCAATAGTTATATACATAACCGCATTTATTTAAAAGTTTAATAGCAATTATATAAATCGTATAAAGTTAATAAAACCAGAACGCATAGTCGGCTGTAACTCATCAAGTTTCATTAACACGTCGAAGTTTTAATGATGATAAATCATGTTTAAACACGTATTCAGAATCGTATTCCTGGCGTGTAATGAGAAGTCTTGTCTTAGAAGCATAATTAAGGCCATCATTAATAACGTACAGACGACGCTTGAGATGCGATATTAATAAGACGTCACAGTCAGACAGTAATATCATAACTCCACGAATAAAGGATTGTAATTACACCGTTTGAGATTAAGAACATCATTATCGCCATTATTTTCACGTTCTTTTTTAACCTAATTAGAATAATATGAATACTAGATTACACTACATCACTCATTATTCTCCTATTCTTATGCCAATTACTTGGGATCGATACAATATGTACTCATCTTTATAGTACATATTGTAAAAGTTATGTGCATAAATTTTACGAGCGGCCGCCTGCCAGACGCCAACCCTAAAAATAACCTAGCACGTTGATTGCTATATCTCAGTAATCTAATCTTTACAAGTACTAAAAATATTTTGCTATTAGTGTAGAAAAGAAGATGCACGCTATGTTAAAGCCAGTCTATAAGAACCACCGTACAAGTTTGGGATATGCAACTGAAGGTAGCCAAAAAGTAGTGATAGGGCCGGGCTACACTGTTGACAAGTTTGTCTCTACCGCCGCGGGCCGGTCCATTGGGCAAAATCATCATCATCATCTCAACTCCTTCCCACTGTTGAGCTCGCGCCTCCTCCATAATGAAAGGGTAATTGAGCCACTATATCACGCTGGTCAGACGTGTTGGTATAGGGTTTTGTTTCGAGTTTTCCTTCTCTCGCATAGATATTATATGCATTTTATATGTCTTAGTCATATTGTATGATCAACCACGGGTAAGAGAGGGGGTGGTGACTTCAATTTTTACTCCGTCATCACACGGAAAGTACAGTAAATCGGGGTTAGTACCACATTATCGCAAAAAATTGACGTCTGAACAGAGGTAAACTGGCAATGTGTTGTTGCACTTCGTTCAATGAGCGAGAGAACCTGAAGCCCGACTTAGTAGGTGGGTTTGGATTGGTAGGCAACGGTGTAGCTGTATCGTTGGTATTGTAAAGACCCATAAGCGTTAGTAACACTTACTACCAGGTGAGCTGTTTGCTTGTTTTTCACCATAAGCAATAAAAAGTAACATATTGGTCGAGCTATAGAAGACAATATTCCGCGATAACATGGCTAGTTCCATGTTGTCACTCCGGGAGACGTAAACAGCATACGGTCAAAATATATCGCTTCAGCAAGAAAAGAACTAACGTCCTACTTTGACCTACATAAAAAATAATATAAAAAAAGAGATTTATTTAGTTACAAAAGGAACAAAGTGTTAAAAATAGACCTATCACCAAAATAAAAACATGTTAAACTCTTTATGTCGCTACTGTTAAACGTAGACACGCTTTTATTACCTTATTATTAAGTTTTAGCTTTTTAACTGAATAAAAGCTTGTAAATACATGTTTAACATATATTTCGTTTTTAGCTGTATGTGTTAATAAAATAACTACTTTAGCAATTTATTTATCTGTGTTTTATTTTAATATAGGCTTCAAATTTAAGAAAGTAGTTGAATTTAGAAACTCATATTTTTTTCGCATTACAACGGTGACGTTTGAAAGTATTTTTAGATGTGAGAAAATGATAATAACTTTATAATTTTCTACTCTTCAAGTGCATTCATTTCATAGCTATTATAAATGGGGTGAAAAGAAAATGTAATCCGCTATCTTGGAGAGGCGGCGATATTGAATTTAGTGTGACGTCGCTAGTTTTGTCGTTTTCCACTATTTAAACTCTTTCATTTGATACTTATGTTACTGGGCTTAAAGAGAAAAATATAATCCGCTATTTTGGAATGGCGTCCATATTGAATTTGATGTGATATTATTCATTTGAGCGTGTTTCTACACTTTAAGTATTTTCATTCATTTCCGTGCGGTGACAGAATAAGAATACAATTTACCATCCGTAGGTGATCGCAAGAGACAACTAATTATTTTTCATTTGATACCCATATCATAGTGGTTCAAATTCTGCAGTATTTCATGGAGTATGATGGTTGTTATTTGGTAGCTACGAATATTACCAACCATTACATTGTCCGTGGGTGTCGGCAAAGATTAACCTGGGCCACCTCCATATAATGCCGTCTGATCAACAGTTATGTAATTTTCCAAGGCGGGTTGATATCAGGTAGGTAACCGAATATGTATCTACTGCCAATAATTTAAAGCGACAAAACTTCAGCTTAATCGGATATTCGAGAAGTATGTTAATTTTACTTTTAATTAGACAAGGCAAGACACCGAGATAGGTGAAACCAAAAATTAAAAAATAAAAGCTTGTCAAATGAGACCACACTGTCTGTACTGTAAAAAAAATCGGAAATAAAACACGGCGATAGTGAATATAACTTGGCCAAGCACGTTTAAATCAGTAAAAAAGAATAATAAATTCATATCATCATAAATAATTTATTATTTTGTAAATTAGTCTGTATTGAAAGCATCTACAAACATTAATATACATAGGTTTTTTAAAACTCATGCCTGACTCTGGTCATAATTTTTTTGGCTGCTTTTTTTTCATAATACATAAAGATAGATTAAACTATCTCCTAATTAGTACTTATTTCCATTATAATTAAGTTTCCATTGAAAATAAAGTAATTATAATTATTATAATATTTTCCATATAATATTTTTAAGTAATTATAATATTTTCATTTGAAGTAAAAAAATATAATTCACCACCCCTATCTTACCCGTGGGTGATCGTAAGGGACGATTAAGTGATATAAAACGCATATAACATCTATGAGGAAGTAAGTAAGTAAGAATCTATAAGTAAGTTAAGTATGCAAGGATAGAGTTATCTGGCACTCTGTTCTCTCTGCCTACCCTGCAAGGGACATGGCGTGATGGTATGTATGTATGTATAACATATATGTAAGAGAAGGAAAACTCGAAATGAAACCCTAAACCAACACGTCTGACCAGCGTGGTGTAGTAGGTCACTTTTCTTCCCATAATGGAGGAGGCTAGAGCCCAACGGTGGGCCATATATGAGCTGAGATGATAATGATGATGATAATTATTGTCTGCTATAAATAGGTTTCAATAGTATATAGAGTTATAGACAGAGTATCTTCTTTTTCAATTAGTTTATTTAGTTTTTCATGGATCGGTTAACTCCTAGCTATAAAATGAATCCATCCTCCAAATCTCATGTAATTTTATTCAGAAATGTACAAAAAAAAGTATTCTGCAATGTGTTTTTATATTCTAGCTCACCGTTCCACGTTATCAGATCATATGTCATGTCCCAGGGTGCGAAAAGTATATAACGCAATGTCACGGGCGTAGCTAAATCATCCCAAAAACTCTTATCAACGAAAGCCGCCACTCAAACATATAAAATATTCCGCTCTCCACATTCTTCTCATAAATTTATTTTCCCCTGATGTCACGGTTGAGACAAACATACTATAATTCAAAACATACGGGCCCAGCTATAAACAAGCCAGTAAGATACATAGTGACGTCACAAATGCAGCCAAGTGACGCAATACACACCATGACGCCATGTGACGTCATTTGTCAACGTCACTCCGAAGTAAAGGTTGTTGTAAATCAGTCGCGCTACTGACGAAAATAACAACGCACAAGGTGCTTATTTCAAAATAAAGTTCTAACTACCACTGTTTACTAGTGAAAAGGGTACACTCGACAGTGATAAATAACTAGCAAGCAAGTAAATTACGAGCAGATTGTATCTAAAATAGTTTTGCTTACCTGTAAATGAATGTATTAATTTAAATGCGAGCTGTATATCAAATAAATTTTCTATTACTTGATATAGTTATTTGAGATTATGCTCTGCTAATTTTCTTCATTTCTGTGTCTAATTTGTTTCATAATTAACATAATTTAGAAAGTGTATATACATACACTAGTTGGTTATAGCAGCTTCGCTTGCGATAACTATTTAATTCCATAGTAGCTTAATAGTTTTTGTTGATTTTTAACTAGTAGATTGCCACAATATAATAATTATCATAAATTAAATGTTTAATATAACCGATTATAAACAAGAGATGAACATGATAAACAACAAGAGATGAAGCCAGAACAGATGTAAGAGTAACAATAGGTAATGATGTACTAGAGCAAGTGGATGAATTTGTATATCTTGGATGTGGATTTAGCCGAGATGGACGGTACACCACTGATATAGAGGGAAGAGTGAATGCGGGAAATAGAGTGAACGGAGCGTTGGGGCAACTTCTCGGCAGCCACCACCTCAGCCAGAAGGCACGTGTAGCAATACATAACGCAGTGCTTGTCCCAACATTACTGTATGGAAGCGAGAGTTGGGTATGCAGAAAAGAGTATGAAAGTAAAATTAATGCGGTCGAAATGCGATTTCTTCGGCAAATCTGTGGAGTTAGGCTGACCGACCGCATTCGTAACGACGACGTAAGAGAGCGAATAGGTATGAAAGAGAGTATTGGTGTAAAGATGCGAAAGGGAATGCTCCGATGGTTCGGACATGTGGAAAGAATGCCGAACGAACGTCTGGTTAAGAAGATATACAATGCGAAAGTGGAAGGATGTAGGTACCGAGGGAGACCGAGACTAACCTACCTAGACCAGATCGGTCAGGTACTGAAGGAAGGTGGAGTCAAGAGTCTCCGAAACCGGCGAGCGTGTATGAAGAGAATTATGAATGTTGAGGAAGCGAGTGAAGTATGCAGAGATAGAGTTCTCTGGCACTCTGTTCTCTCTGCCTACCCTGCAAGGAATATGGCGTGATGATATGCATGTATGTATGTATTATAAACAATATTTTTTTTTTACATATAGAATCATTTTCTTTTTGTACTGTCAATGAATTTGTATTAAAATGTGGGTCAAACTTTTAATAACTGATCCTGTAGCAGGTAGATATAAAAAATTCTGTAATAACGATGACTTTTGGACGTAAGATACCTAATAGTCTTCCCGTGACCATGATCACTATAAAGTGTTCGAAACGTCGGGTAATTAAAAATCAAATACAAACGCGATAGAATCCGTAGATGTAGTTTAATTTCAAATTTGGGTCCATAGAATGTACTGTATTATAAAAAATCACATCTTTCTTATTTGTATCACTATCTCAACTTTTATTTAGGTATTTGGAAATCCGAAAGTCCAAATTAATGGTATTTATACTATTATTAACGGAAACCCGAAACAAATTTGTTGAGTCCGTGGTCATCTAAAAAAAATATATAAAATTGAAATATTAAAAGTGTTTACTTACTAAGCTGTGTGGTAGCGGCTACTAAAACTACCAACCTTTACTATGCTCGTGGATGTCGTAAAAGACGACGAGTCTTATAACGAGCTGGGCCAATTCCATCTGATGCCGTTTGGTCAACAATTACATTCCCAAGGCGGGTTGATGTCTGGCAAGCGGCCGATCAATAACTTTTCCAACATATACTACGAAATAAGAGTACATATTGTATCGACCCTAAGAAATTGGGATAAGATTAGGAGAATGAAATGATGATGACTTACAAAATTATATATTTTATTTTGTTCCAGTGATGATCGGTTAAGAATAAAATGTGTAACCGCCCATTCCTTGCCCATGGCAGTCATAAAAACTAAAAAGATTACCAAGGAAATGGCTACGATTGTTCTTTTAGAAATACTCTATTTGCAACTGCGATTGCCAAACACTCAGTGTTGTGTTATCGTACTTTGAGTCTACTTCCAATAGTGGACGTCGGTGAACTGTTGGACAGAAATTAGATATATTAAATCTCATTTGTACAGATTTACTAGTTTATTGTAACTATTAGTTAACATACCCATCATTTATTTTTATTTTTAAGCTATTCTACAGTCTTTTTGTCCTTGCTCTTTTTATGTTTAATTTAATTGCTATGGTGGTTTGTTTACAAAATTATTTTTTGCTTGAACTATCATCATCATCTCAGCTCTTATATGTTCCACTATTGGGCTCAAGCGTCCTTTGAGATGAGAAGGAAATTGACCTACTATACCACGCTGGTCAGGTGTGTTGGTATAGGGTTTTGTTTCGAGTTTTACTTCTATTGCATAAATGTTTCATATCCTTTATTCGTCCCTTACGATCACCAGCGGGTAAGATAGGATATACTGAATTGTGTTTTTACTCCCACCACACGGATAAAACGAACATATAATCAATCAAACTTGTTATTTAAAGCTTTTTTTAAAGAGTCTCTACATCAAAAAAGTAAGACGCCATCTAATATTTATTTATGCTAATTCTCCATTCGATAAGAAATTAAGTAAAACATTTACGCAAAATTTAACTCCCTATTTTACAAGCTTTGCAGATGAGAATTGACATGGGGTACTATCCCAGAAACCTCCACGCGGTGTACCCTGGGTGCGGGCGGCGGTCCCCAGTTCTTCTGTTGTACTGTCGTCCGTAGCGAATATCTGCGCGATTTCGCTCCTTACTCTACTACAGTCGTAGTAGAGGGTATAGGACGCGAAATATTGGGACGGGCTCAGTCACTCATTCATTTGAGGGCTGGGCAGGCACATGCCACCGCCCACACATCGTAAACCTGGTATCTTGCTTCAAGACACGTTGTCTTGAGGCGTAGTATCAGGAGCGAGGGTCTTGGCTTAACCGCCCAGACCGCGAGGAAGACAACCTCTATAAAGAATTCGAAGTAACATTCGGACTCGGAAATCACCCAGAATCTTAAGTTCTGGCGTGCGGCGAGAAGATGCATGGCAGATGGGTTGTTCTGTCGTTAGCACGCTCCAGCCAGGGCACCGGCTGACCCCCTGGTTGGTAAATGTAGGCTTGCCCGGGTATAGGGATCTCTGCCCGGGTCGACGAAATGTATCTCCCATTCTCGTGGGAATCTAATGGATACTGCAAATTTAAAACAAAAAACCGACGGGAATCCTAGCGATTCTCACCCCAAGGCCCAGTCATGCCAACGCAAAACTGACCAAGACGACGCCTCGTCCTCAGGACTTGAGGCGTCCGCCGAGGGCCCGGCACAAATCGTGGAGGCCCAGAAGAAGAAGAGGAGGTCGCCTCGAAAGTCTCGGGGCAACGGCCTGAGCCACAAAAGGCGGCTGGAGGAGCGGCGAGCGGGTAGGGAGGCTGCCGCCGCTGAAGAGAAGAAGGACGGTAGACTCGCAGCAGAGCCGTCGACGGACGAGGGCGACAGCGATGTCGCAGAGCCGTCCGAAGACGAGGGCGGCGGATCTACCGTCAGAATGGACGAGGGCGGTGATATTCCCGCAGGGCCGTCCAGAAAAGACAGTGGGTCGGCTGGTGAAGGCCCCACTAGGTCGTCGGCGCGTCTAGCAGCAAAGACGCCGCCGGCGACCGCGACTAAGAAGGAGGAGGCCCTCCCCTCGCAGGTGCGAAAGCGCCCCCTGAGTAAGGGAGGCAGCTCGAGCGCTGAAACCGAGGGGAGCGCGGCCAACATGCCTCCACCAAAAATCCAGGCCTCCCGAAGAGGGCGAGGGACCTCGGCTATAGAAAGGGCGGCGGCGGTCGCTGTCCGCGCTGGTGACGCCACGGATCTGCAGGCCGAAAATGTCCGCCTTAGAGGCGAGATGTCAGGCCTGCGGACCCGAAACAGGAACCTGGGCGACATGCTGGCGGAGATGCGTCGGGCAAACCGCCAGTTGCTGATCGACGTGGCCGACCTCAAGGCGCAGGTGGCGCTGTTCGTGTCGCCTGCGCCAGCCGCGCCACCAGCCAAGACTGGCTACTCAGCGGCCGCTGCGGCGCCAAAGCCGCCTCGCGCTGCGGCGCCGACGACGTTCGGTGATGGCGTCACCGTCACACCCGTCCCCGCGGCGAGGAAGACGCCTGCCACCGCGAAGCGCGCGCCGCCGGCTGACGCTGGCGCAGTCGCCGCGGCGAAGCTCCCTGTCCCGGTGGTGAGGTTGACGCCTCTCCCCGCGGACCGCTTGCCGCCGGCTAGCGCCCCTGCGGCGCCAAAGCCGCCAGGCGCCGTAGAACGGGCCCCTGAGGAGGCTCAGCCGACCCCGTTTGAGGTGGGAGGCATATCGGACGAGGCCCTCGCCAAAATCATCGGCGCAGTGGGCAAGCTCGTCGATGCGCGCTTCGCCGTTCTGGAGGCGAGGTTGCCTCCAGAACCACGCGTCCGACCACCTCTCGCCACGGGCAAGCGGCCGCATGTGGCACTAACCCCCGCCCCGCTGCCTTGTCAGGGTGGCCGCGTGGGGAGCTACGCCGCGGCCGCGGCCGGGCCTAAGCCCAAAGGCCCCGGCCCAGCTCCGAAGGGACCCGCCCTGAGGAGGAAGACGGCTCCGGCTCCTGCCGGACCGCTGAAGTCGCCCGCAACAACACCGCCGGCGACGACCAGCGAGGCCGCGACGAGGCCTTCCGCGTCCGGCACAACTGCCGTACCCGAACAGGGTTGGCAGGTGGCCAAACGCGACAGAAGGAGTCGCGGCCAAAGGAGGAGAGCGGAGGCCAAGCGCGCCGCTGAGGTCCCCGCTCCTCAGGCAGGAGCCGGACGGAAGAAGAGACCGCGCAAGGGGCTCAAGTCGCCGAAGACGGCCGCAGTGGTGATCACTGTGCTGCCCGAGGCGGCCGAGAAGGGCCTCAGCTACGAGGCCGTCTTGAGGAAGGCCCGGCGGGAGCTAGACGTCTCCGATATTGGAGGCGTCGAAGCCAGGACCCGCAAGGCCCGGACGGGGGCTCGAATTCTCGAGTTCCCAGGGGCCGAGGGCGCCAAGACGGCCGACAGCGTGGCCGAGAAGCTGAGAGGTTTGTTTGCCGAGGAGGGTGGCATCAAGATCGCCAGGTACGTCAAGTGCGCCGAAATGCGCATTTCGGGTTTGGACGATTCAGTGACGGTGGAAGACATCCGGGAGGCTATTGCCTCGAAAACCGGGTGTCCCATAGACACCGTCCGGGTCGGTGCCATTCGTCCCGGTCCGGGTGGCGTAGGTGCTGCCTGGGCGCAGTGCCCGGTGGAGTCGGTCAGGCAACTGGCCGGCTCAGGCAGGCTCCTCGTGGGCTGGAGCTCGGCGCGAGTAACCGTGCTTGGGCACCGGCCTGCGAGGTGCTACAAGTGCATGGCGGTCGGACACACTCGACCGACGTGCACTAATTGCCTCGACTGCGGCGGATTGTGTTTCCGCTGCGGTCAGACCGGGCACGTGGCGGCATCTTGCGCCGCCCCGCCCCACTGCCCCGCGTGTGCGGCGGGAAATAAGCCCGCCAAGCACCGCATGGGCTCTGGGGCGTGCAAACCTCCAGCTTCGGCCCCAAAGGCGCGGGGCGGCCCTACGACCACGGCCGCTCCCGCTCCTAGCGCGGTCCGATCGCCCGCTGGCGAGGAGGTCATGGATACAACCCGATAATGGGTACACCATCCATGCACCTCCTCCTGCAGGCCAACACCAACCACTCCGCTGGAGCGCAGGATCTCCTCCTGCAATCCATGGCGGAGTGGTCGATTGGTGCAGCCGTAGTCGCGGAACCGTACGCCGTGCCTGATCGCCCCAATTGGGTGGTCAGTCGAAACGGTACCGCGGCAATCGTCGTCTCAAAGCAGCGGCACTTCCCGTCCTTGTCCCTTTTGGATAGGGGCGAGGAATTTGTCGCGGCGGAGTGGGGAGGGGTCACGCTCTACAGCGTATACCTCTCCCCCACTAGGAGGATGGACGATTTCGGGGCCTCACTCACCACCTTGGAGGCCTCGATACGGCGACTGGCACCGGGCCTCGTCCTGGTTCTGGGGGACTTTAACGCCAAATCCACGGCGTGGGGGTCCCCTACGACGGACGACCGCGGGCGGGCGGTCAACGAGTGGGCGGCTTCACTGGGCCTCTGTGTTCTGAACAGAGGCTCGGTGAACACGTGCGTGCGGCGGCAGGGCGGGTCGATAGTGGACTTGTCGTTCGCTAGCCCCGCTGTCGCGCCACGGGTGAGGAACTGGAGTGTCCTGGAAGAGGCGGAGACCCTGTCGGACCACCGGTACATCCGGATGGAGGTCTCCCCCCGGGAACCCGGTAGGGGTCACAGGGCGGACGGAGCTCCCGCGTTTCCGCGGTGGGCTGTGGGTCGTCTTGACAGGGATCTACTGGCGGAGGCGGCCATTGTCAGCACGTGGCTATCCTCACCACCCCCAGCGGACGGAGTGGACGCTGAGGCTGTCCGCATTCGCAGTGCGTTAACACAGATCTGCGATGCGGCCATGTCCAGAGTGCGGCGGCGTCCGCCTCCGAGGCAGGGGGTCTACTGGTGGTCCCGGCGGCGGCGTGCGGCGTGTATCAGTGCCCGAAGGTCCTACACCCGCAGCCGGCGGCGTCACCGCGACGTCGAGCGGGAGGGCCAGCTGTACGAGGCGTACCGCGGTGCGCGGACTGCCTTTCGGCTGGCCATCCGTGCCGCCAAGGGCGCGAGTTGGCAGGAGATGCTGGACGGTCTCGACCGTGACCCATGGGGTCGCCCATATCGCGCGGCGCTGAACAAGCTTCGCGCGCGGGCCCCCCCCTCACCGAGACCCTCCAGCCCGACTTCCTTCGTAGGGTGGTCGAGGAGCTGTTTCCACGGCAGTCGGGACACACACCCCTGGTCATGGCTCCGCCAGATCAGGACCGGGAGGCCGACGACGACGAGAGTGTTCCGCCCGTGACGGAGTCGGAAGTGGGGGCGGCCGTGACGAAGATTCGTTCCGCCACCACGGCCCCCGGCCCGGACGGAATTCCAGTCCGGGTGCTGACATCGCTCCTCGAGCACTTCGAGCCTCGCCTCAGGCAGCTGTTCAACGCCTGTCTGACGTCTGGACAGTTCCCTGAGTGCTGGAAGGAAGGGAGGTTGGTTCTCCTGCCAAAGCCGGGACGGTCCCCGGATTTGCCGTCGGCCTACAGGCCCATCGTGCTCCTCGACGATGTGGGTAAGCTGCTGGAGCGTGTGCTCGCTGCCCGCATCGTCCGACATCTGGAGGAGGTGGGGCCCGATCTGTCGGACGCTCAGTATGGGTTTCGGAGGGGGCGTTAAACCATCGGGGCCCTACTACGCCTGAGGCAGGCGGCCGCGGAGGCCGTCGCCGGGAAGGGAGTGCTGTTGGCGGTGTCGTTGGACATCGCCAACGCATTCAATATTCTGCCATTCGGCTGCATCAGGGAGGCGCTCCGGTTCCATGGAGTGCCCCTGTACCTCAGGCGGCTGGTGGCAGACTATTTGGAGGCCCGTAGTATCCTCTGCGCGGGTCCCGCAGGGGACATTGTGCGGACGCCCATGTCGTGCGGCGTTCCACAGGGGTCGGTTCTGGGGCCGACCCTGTGGGACATCGGGTACGACTGGGCGTTGAGAGGGAGTCTCCCCCCCGGGCTGAGCTTGGTGTGCTACGCTGACGACACGCTCGTCACAGCCCGGGGCAGGACACTCGAAGAGGCGGCGAGCCTGGCCACTCTCGGCACCGAGGAGATGGTCAGGCGGATCGAGGCGCTGGGGCTCAGGGTGGCCCTAAACAAGGCGGAGGCCCTACTTTTCCACGGGCCCCGTGTGAGGCTACCCATCGGCGCCTCGATAGTGGTAAACTCCATCCACATCAGCATCCAGGCCCATATGAGGTACTTGGGTCTGGTGCTCGACGGGCGATGGTGGTTCCGGGAGCATTTCCGACAGATTGCTCCCCGGCTTGTCGGCGCGGCGTCCGCCCTTTCTCGACTCATGCCGAACGTGGGCGGACCCAGTTTCGAGGGCCGACGGCTGTATGCGGGGGTCATCCGCTCGATGGCCATGTACGGCGCACCCGTGTGGGCGAGGGCTCTGAACGCCCAGCTCAGGGCGGTTCTGTGGAGGCCACAGAGAGCCATGGCGGTCAGAGCCATTCGCGGGTACCGCACGGTGTCGACAGAGGCGGCGTGCCCGTTGGCCGGGACACCCCCGTGGGACCTAGAGGCGGAGATGCTCTCCGACCTCTACCGGCGGGTTATCACAGCGCGCGAGGAAGGTGGCTCCCCATCGTTGAGCGAGATAGCCACCTGGCGCGTGGATGCCCGCCGAGACGTCATCGCCCGTTGGGCTACGCGGCTGGAGAGGCCTACGCACGGTGTGGAGACCGTTGAGGCCCTCCGGCCCGTATTGATAGAGTGGATGGAGCGGCGGCACGGAGTCCTCACCTTTCGGCTGGTGCAGGTATTGACGGGGCACGGGTGTTTCGGGTTGTACCTGCACAGGGTCGTGTATAGGGAGTGGACTCCGGCCTGCCACCACTGCAGGAGTGACGAGGACACGGCGCAACACACGCTGGAGGTGTGTCCGGGATGGGAGCGGCAGCGCCGTGACCTCGTCGCTGTCATCGGTGCCGACCTGACGCTGCCGGCCGTCGCGAGGGCGATGGTCGACAGCATCAGGAACTGGGACGCGGTCGCCGCCTTCTGCGAGGCTGTCATCTCGCAGAAGGAAGCGGCGGAACGGGCAAGGGAGGAGTCCCGCGCCCCGGGCCGCCGCCAGCGGCCGGGGCGGCGCAGGCGCGAATACCTGCGCCTGATGCCGCCCTAACCGAGGCTTCGGGTGATCGGACCGGGGAATTGTCCGGTCACCCGACATGAGGCCACCGCGTGAGGGCGACGCCCCGACGGCGAAATCTGTTGGGGCGTCGACGAGAGGAACCCGCGAGGGTGAACCGCTGGGCGGGTCACCGAAGTTAAAAATCGGGTCCCGGTGACCCGCTCGCACGGCGAAGAGAGAGGAGTTTTTACGGTGGGTCTATGGGGTCACGCGCCGCCTTCTCCGTCACCCCGGACCGATTTGGCGGGGCGACACTAACCCATAGTCCACCAAAAAAAAAAAAAAAAAGATGAGAATTGACATTTGCTTAAACACTTTTATTTTTTTCTGGACATTATGTGCTGAGAACATATAAGAAGTACTATATACATTTGAAGACAATAAAAGATACCCGTTGGAGTTGAATTGCGCAAAATACTTTCTTAGTAAATTTCATCATAAAAAAACTACTGTACAAAAACATGTTTCTAACTCAGTAGTTTCAGCTCAGTGTTGCTGAGTCAGTCAACCAACGAGGTTGCAGTGCCTTAGTATTTTATATAAATAATATTATATACAATTTCATTGATATACATATAAAGAGCTGTGTGTTAAATATAACCCAAATATATATTAGATTGCTTTGTCTAAATGGTTTCTTTGTCAGTTCGATATTTTCATATTATTCTTTATGCTGTTTACCCCCACAACATTGTTGCAGTCAGCCTCTCTGCGGGTAAAACGTTAATTTTATTGAAGAATTGGCATCTTATAATGTCTTTTTGTGTAATATTTTTTGATACATCAATCTTTTCACGACTAGGCTTCAGTGTTACATCTTTATTAAATTTAGCGAAGCGCGAGCCGTCATGTATTCGGCTTGGCATCACGTCTCGAGATTAATTTTAAGTCATGTCAAATTTACGTAGGCTTTAATATCGTGTGGATATGTCGCGATAATTACCCTCCTGTCGACGTTGAGATGTCATATATAACAAGAGAACGCCGTGCTTACTCTTTATAACTCTTAGTTCAAACTGAGAGACGTGGTTTATATTCATTTTCCGTGACAATGTTGCATGCAGCTGTGGATGTAGGTTGATGATATACATACTAAATGAGGCTACTGATTAAGCAAACGAGCTTCTGTCAGTCTGATATATTACTTAATATCACTTTATTAGACATAATACATAAACTTTACTGACATATTAAATATAATGTATCCCCATGACTTACTTTACCGTGAGAGTGATAAAAAATTGGCTGAGAAATAATCAGATAAATGAGCAGGAAGATTTTTTGGAAACATTTGCAAACTAATGCAAGTGCCAAGCGTGGCGATTTTGGCATTGTCTGTGATGTCTTTATCTCTCTGTGAACATATGGGAATGAATTCATTTCGTAATCGGATTTTATAAATAATTAAGCATATTAAATGCTAAATTTCAGTAATTTAAATATGAGAATGGGCTAATGAATGGATAAATAATCTATTGTAATATAAAAATTACTATTCCAAATTATTTTATCAAATGTAATGTATATTATAATTAATGATTTTATGTATAGTGACTAATTTCCATGTGGTGACGGAGTAAGAATACAAGTCACCACCCACTATCTTAACCGTGATCGTACGAAACGACTAAGGGATATGAAAACGCATATAACATCTATGAGAGAGATGGAAAACTCGAAACAAAACTCTATACCAACACGTCTGACCAGCGTGGTATAGTAGGTCGATTACCCTCCCATTATGGAGGAGGCCCGAGCCCAACAGTGGGACATATATGAGCTGAGATGATGTTGAATGTTTTAAATTTTGGAGCTTTCCAATGCATATTATTATATAATGGAAAGTATACAAAATCTTGGCATTGAGAATTTGTATTAATTTCTAAATCTAAAATCTTTTATTTCACGTCATCATAAAAAAATATATTTTACGGTTCTGATGGTGTTAAATATAAAAAAAAAGATTTTTATGTCCCTCTGAAAATGTCATGGTATGCAGATTGCTAGTACGTGATCTAAAAGTCAATGCCTGCGACCTGTGGCTGACAAGCCGATTAGTGGCTTATGCTGACTAGAGGGTGGCCGTCATGCTTGTTCAACTGCTATCGGCATTTGACGTCCGGGATTTTTTAGTTTGTTTTTTAAAGGAGCAAGTAAGTTGCATAATTTACTAGGTTGCTTTTATAAACGCTGTAATCTTGTTAGTTAAAATAATAGGGGGAAAATTTTGATAATGAAGGTTTTTTTTTTATTTGTCAGACCAATTTATTTAAAGTGATGAAAAGAAAGTTGAACGTTGTTTTGTAAGGTTCTATGTAATTAATGCAAAGGTTCGATTTCTATGCTGGACAAATACTTTGTGTGATCTACAAATTGTTATTCTCAGTTTGGGTATAATTTGTGTCCGTTAAAGTATATGTTTGTAAAGACCCTCGCAATACAAGGATTATTTCCTTAGTGCCGTGTGTAGTCTTTATTAAAAAAATAAATCGAGAGGTGAGTTTAGACTATAGTCTGCAGAATAAGTATATTTTAAGATATTTAATTTGTTTTGTAGAACGTTTATTTTTAAACTAATCTTTATTATTACTTATATACTTCCATATCGCGACGGGATAAGAATATAATTGCCGTTACCTCTTACTTGCACATGGGAGTCGTAAAATTTAACTAAGGATTCATCAGGTGAGTGGGCAGCAGATCACTCCTGGGAAACGTATAACAACCTCACTGCGCTCACCAACCCGTTTGCCAAGTGTGAAGATTACGGCAATATCTCCTCATATATGAGGGCGACTTATCTATGTAGTACATACTACACACACATGTGTGGACGGCAAAGTAGATGGCAAAGTGGAAAGCAAAGTGAATGGCAAAGTCGATGGCAAAGTGAATGCAAAGTGGACGACAAAAGGCTGAATGATGATATATTTTTATATTTGTATGTGTCTATATTTTCAGAATTTCATTAACGGCATCAGCGATTTTCATGAAATTTATGCAGAACGTTTCAGAGTGATAAATCAATCTAGATTTCATTTATAGAAAATATTGTTTTGTCAGTATTTTTAGCCGAACAACATAAATTTTATATATAGAATCATTCTCTTTTTGTACTGGCAATGAATTTGTATTAATTTTTGTATAAAAATGTGGGTCAAAATTTAATATCTTATAGGGTAGATATAAATAAATATCTGTAATAACAATGACATATTGGACGTAAGACACCTCAGTCCTCCCGTGACCATGATCACTGTAAAGTGTTCGAAATGTCGGGCAATTATAAATCAAATACAAACGCGATAGAATCCGTAAATGTAGTTTTATTTCAAATGTGTAATACTCGCGTAAACATTAGAAGTCATTATCTCTTTCTTATTTGTTTTTTATTATTTCATATTTATTTTTTTCTTATTTTTTTTAATACCTATAAATATTTTTCATAAAAGATTAAAAAAAGAAAGAACAATACTTAACTTAAGCTCGCTCATCTAGATATTAAAACGTTAATAGGTGAAGTTCTCTTCCATTTCGAAGAACACTTGTCACTAACAGTGATTTCCTATATTCTCAGAAAGAAAAAGGATTAAAAGCTTTTATACTCACCACCAGCAAAAATTATATATAAATAAATCGATTATTTTTTACCTTTTATGTAATTATTAATTT
Organism: Lymantria monacha; assembly: GCA_905163515.2. Lineage (NCBI taxonomy): Eukaryota > Metazoa > Arthropoda > Insecta > Lepidoptera > Erebidae > Lymantria > Lymantria monacha. The sequence continues at coordinate 15,168,029 of LR991094.1, read as the reverse complement.
TTAAATTTTTGTTCGGGAAAACGATGCTTTCTTATTTTACTTTTTCTGTATTTTAGACTATTATTTCTTCATGTTGAAATTTATTCATATCAGTAGACTATTTTTGTCGGTAATAACCGTTTAAAAGCCATTTTGTATACCCCAGGACTAGTATTACTATTATGGACGAACGTTAAAAGTCCTATTTTATATCTTTTCACGAGGATCAGTTGAGTGTTAAGGTTGAAAATATAACTTCTAAAGAAACTCACCCTCGTATAATATTCAATAGTTGAATTTATTGACATAAATTGAAAATAATAATTATACTTTTACATCTTTTTAAGTATTTACGAGGCTTTTATATGACGTATACATAATTAATTATTCAGTTTCATGGCTACTTCACGTGATTTTCAAATAAAATTACCCTTTAATGCCACCAGAGCGCAGCCGCGAACCAAATTAATTTAACATAATTGAAATGCTGTGATGTATCGCTGACCCAGTTACTGAATAATTTTTTTATTATTTACCAATAATTTAAATATTAAACAAAAACAATTTATCAACATAAAATAACTTTGATTAATAATTAATAGTAATCAACCGAATTTGTTTGGTGACAAGAATTAATTGAAACGTATGATGCGGCCACCGCGCCAGATGTTCAGGCCTTAATTAAGGAGCTAATGTACTGGCACAGCGAATTCTGATGAATGAAGGGTGTGATTGATGACACACAGACACATCTACATAGATAGATGGATACATACAAGATGATCATTAAATATGTGTTTTTTCTTTCTATATTACAATTGTTTTATTTCGATGAGAATTATAAAAAATAGCAAATGCATGGTTTGATGTACAAAGAGGTGGTTACCAACAATCTTCTGATCATGGCATAGTTGCCCATGTCATAGTTAGCTTGTGGCGAATAGTAGTAATTATTCTACATAAACACATTTATTAAAATACTTATAAGTGCTCAGCTTTTATATCTCACATTGTAAGAGATAAAACTACTCTTCGATGAGTTTACGCCACTGGAACCATTTTCATTATTGGAGGATAAATTTCCAAAACTGCTGAAACACTTCTTTATTTACATACATACATACATATCATCACGCCATATCCCTTACAGGGTAGGCAGAGAGAACAGAGTGCCAGAGAACTCTATCCTTGCATACTTCACTCGCTTCTTCAACATTCATAATTCTCTTCATACACGCTCGCTGGTTTCGGAGACTCTTGACTCCACCTTCTTTCAGCACGTGACCAATCTGGTCTAGGTAGGTGAGTCTAGGTCTCCCCCGGACCTACATCCTTCCACTTTCGCATTGTATATCTTCTTAACCAGACGTCCGTTCGGCATTCTTTCCACATGTCCGAACCATCGGAGCATTCCCTTTCGCATCTTTACACCAATACTCTCTTTCATACATACTCGCTCTCTTACGTCGTCATTGCGAATGCGGTCGGTCAGCCTAACTCCACAGATTTTCGGTAGAGATCGCATTTCGACCGCATTAATTTTGCTTTCATGCTCTTTTCTGCATGCCCAACTCTCGCTTCCATAGAGTAATGTTGGGACAAGCACTGCGTTGTGTATTGCTACACGTGCCTTCTGGCTGAGGTGGTGGCTACCGAGAAGTTGCCCCAACGCTCCGTTCACTCTATTTCCTGCATTCACTCTTCGCTCTATATCAATGGTGTACGGGAGGTACACCACTGATATAGAGCGAAGAGTACATCTCGGCTAAAACCACATCCAAGATATACAAATTCATCCACTTGCTCTAGTACATCATTACCTATTTTTATTCTTACATCTGTTCTGGCTTCATCTCTTTCAAAGACCATTATTTTGGTTTTGCTCACATTCACGCGTAGACCCCTTTTCTTACAATCTTCTCTCATTGTGTCGATATATCAATATTTTGTAACAATTGATATTATGCTGATTATGCTTTCTATACCTGATTATCAATAAAAGAAAAACAACGTTTTGCATCATGAGATTCTTAAACGTGTAAAATGAAGAAATACTAATTTTCTTTGCGTTCAACTTAACGTAACGTAACTTTCATGTTCTAAATATTAAAATAAGATGTTAAAATCAACTGAAAATTACATTAAACGTAAAATACTAAATTGTATTGTTTGAGGCTATACGTATTCAATGTGTATATTTCCATATCTCGAGAACCCTTAACAGGCATATTTCCTTGAAAGAGCCATAGAATGTTTGTTCATACACACTTTGTATGCAATGAGTTCGAATGAGAAACTTTTCCTCACATTGCCTTATGTACGTATAAAAAGCTTCTAATACAATTTTGGCGAATGCTGGACAAAAACTACAAAGGAAACTTTATAATGTGAATATATTTATTCTCCATCTTTTTATTCTCAGCCTATATGTGGTCCCAATTCTGGTCTCGAGTGTCTTCAATAATTTTAATATTATTCAGGTATTTTTTTCCACATAACTGAACTAGAATCCTTAGCGGTTAGTTGGATTTAAGACACAATTAGTTTTTGAATTAATAGTATCTACTTTTTACCGTATACTATTTTTTTATTGCTTATGATGACAAACGAGCAGACAGCATACCTGATGGTAAATGTCACTGCCGCCCATGGACCTTTGCAATAGCTAAGCCGCTGCCTACCAATACAAACCCCAAACTCACCCCAGTTGAGCTTCCGCCTCTCTCGCTCACCGAACGAAGCGAAATAGCAAACAGCCATTACTCAGACGTCGATCTTCTGCGAAATTGTGGTACTACCCCGGACGGACCCGCCCGCGGCTGTACACAGAGAACTGTCTACAGCGTCGTCCTACCACTATTAGACACACTAATGAAGAAAAGTAAAATACTTACTTGTTACTTATACCCAGTTAATACTTTTTTCTTTCCAATTAGTTTTTAGCTTGAAACTAGCACACAGTGGTGGGATGGACTGGTTTCATTTCAAGTGTTATCTCTTGTGTTATAGTTCATCTAATCTAAGAAGTGCATTTTGACGTTTTGCATTTTTTAATACACAATAACCTCGGTCAAACGTATACACATGATTGTAAACACTAAATCTGAAATTTTAAACATCTATTAAGTTATTTACATATTTAACATTGCGGGTGACTTTCTTGTACAATAATCTAATGTTGAAACTCGTAAAACTAATTTAAAATTAAAATAACATGGTAAATAGTAATTGTTAATGACGACCTAACAATGTCACGTCATCACGTTCTATACCGTAGTGCTTGACAACTTCCAATTCACGAATATCCAAATAATCGGTAAAATTATTAGAATAATACAATTAATCGAATAGAAATTTTGACAGAGATGTACATTTCGATACTTTGATTGATGAGGAAATAATTATTAATGTTCGCGACGCTGATAATTCAAGTAATAGTCATCATCATCATCATCATTTCAGCCTATTGCCGTCCACTGCTGAACGTAGGCCTCCCTCATTTTACGCCACAGAGTGCGGTCCTGTGCCGCCTGTATCCAACGACGCCCAGCAACCTTCACTAGGTCGTCTGTCCACCTAGTGGGGGGGCGTCCCACACTGCGTCGTTCGGTACGTGGTCGCCACTCTAGAACCTTTCTTCCCCAGCGGTTGTCGGTTCTGCGAGCGATGTGGCCTGCCCATTGCCACTTCAGCGTGCTAATTCTTCGTGCTATGTCGGTTACACCCGTTCGTCTGCGGATTTCCGTATTTCGGATTCTATCTCGCAGAGAAATCCCGAGCATAGCCCGCTCCATAGCACGCTGAGCGACTTTGAGCCTGGTTATGAGGCCTACATTTAGGGACCACGTTTCCGTGCCGTAAGTCATCACTGGTAACACACACTGGTCATAGACCTGTGTTTTCAAACACTGAGGTATGTTGGATGAGAAGATCTTCTTAAGTTTCCCGAACACTGCCCAACCGAGTTGGATTCGTCGGCTGACCTCTTTCTCGAAATTGGATCTACCTAACTGGACTGTTTGTCCAAGGTAAACATAATGATCGACAATTTCGAGAATCGCATTGCCAACTAGGACCGGTACAGGAATGACATGGGCATTTGACATGACTTTCGTCTTGTCCATGTTCATTCGTAAACCCACTAGTTGGGATACCCTGCTGAGATCGTTGAGCATGGTGCCCAGGTCCTCCATGGATTCTGCCATGACGACAATATCGTCTGCGAATCGAAGGTGAGTGATGTATTCGCCATTGATGTTGATGCCGAGTCCGGTCCAGTCTAAAAGCTTGAAGACATCTTCCAGTGCAGTGGTGAACAGTTTCGGAGAGATGACGTCTCCCTGTCTCACGCCTTTCTGCAACTGGATCGGTTTCGTACTCTTATCCCAAATACGGACTGACATTGTGGCGTTCCTGTACAAACACTTCGATATAACGATGGTCGATTTGGCACCGCTGAAGGGACTGCAGCACCGCCCAAGTTTCGACTGAATCAAAGGCTTTCTCATAGTCCACAAACGCTATACACAGAGGCCGATTGTACTCCTCGGTCTTCTGGATAATCTGCCGAAGCGTGAGGATATGGTCTATGGTGCTATAGCCTTTTCGGAAGCCAGCTTGTTTGGGCGGCTGGAAGTCATCAAGCTTGCACGTGAGTCGATTGGTAATGACTCTCGAAAACAACTTGTAGACGTGGCTCAAGAGTGAGATGGGTCTGTAGTTCTTTAGAAGAGCTTTGTCGCCCTTCTTGAAGAACAGCACCACCACACTCCTGGTCCACGACTCTGGAATGTCGCCCCCGAGGATAACGGAATTAAATAGCTTCTGAAGGGCTTTTAAGACCGGCTTGCCGCCTGCCTTCAGGAGCTCTGCCGTAATTCCGTCATCTCCCGGTGCCTTACCGTTTCTTAGTTGTTCGAGAGCCATTCTGATCTCGCACAAGCTAATGTCCGGGATTTCTTCGGTATAGTGCCGAGTTAGCTTGGATCTGGGATCTTGGACCAAGCCGACAACAGGATTTCGGGATGTTTTATATAACTGTCCATAGAACCTTTCGACCTCTCCCAAGATCTCACTTTGGGATGAAATGACAGTGCCGTCATCGGTCTTCAGCTTAGTCATTTGGCTTTGCCCGATAAACAGATCTTGTGCGAACACTTTTGAGCCACGATTCCGCTCTATCGCTTCTTTAATACGGAGCGTATTAAATTGGCGAATATCGCGACGCACAGACCTGGAGATCTGCCTATTTAGCTGCCTGTGTTCGGACCAATCGGCTGAAGACTGTACTGTCATTTCTTTTCTCCGCTCCATGAGCTTGAGAGTCTGGTCAGAAAGTTTTTTTGGTCTATTGGCGCGGTGAGCCTTGAAAAATTTTGACCCAACCGCGTGGACAGTTTCCACGAACCTGTTGTTTATATCGTTCGGAGATTCGCACTCGTCTAGACATTCGAAGCGATTGTGTAGTTCGAGTTGAAAGTTTTCGAGGTTCTGGTATTGGACAGGTGTAGGTCGGAGGGTAGACTTCATCAAGCGTGACCGTTCGACTTTTGTGTGGATATTTAATGTGCCTCGTACTATTCGGTGATCGCTCCCAGTTTTAATCCGGCTGATCACCGAGACATCATTAAATATATGTCGTTTGTCCGACAAGATGAAGTCTATCTCGTTTTTTGTTGAACCATCGGGGCTAATCCAGGTCCATTTCCTTTGTGGCTGCTTTCTGAAGAAGGAATTCATCATAAAGAGGCTTTCCTTCTCCAGAAATTCAGCCAGTTTCTGGCCCCTCTGGTTTCTCTGTCCATATCCATGTTTCCCCACTCTCAACTCATCATCACTCCCTTTGCCTAGTTTCGCGTTAAAGTCTCCCATAACCACCGTGAAGTGGGTTTTGGACGCGTGTATGGCTTTCGAGATATCCTCGTAAAAGACCTCCACCTCGTCGTCAGAGTATGCCGAGGTCGGTGCGTATACCTGTATGACCTTCAACGAATACCGTTTGGTAATTCTGAGTATAAGGTATGCTACCCTTGCCGACACACTCTCGATCCTCTCCACGTTGCCTACGAGAGACCTTCGAACGATAAACCCTATACCACCTTGGGACGGGTGATCTCCCTCCCGGTAGAAGAGCAAGTTTCCAGAACGTAGGATTATCGTGCCCTCGCCCTCTCTTCGCACTTCTGATAATCCTGCAATGTCCCAGCGGATTTTGCTCAATTCCTCTTCCAGCTCGATGACCTTCTCATCGGTCCTGAGTGTCGAATGTTGTGTGTTACCAGGGCCAAAGGTCGTTTTGATTGGTAGCCGGATCGCTGCCGGAGATTCTTCGCACCCCCTACTCCATCGCTACCAGGCCCGCTACCACGATGAGCCTGTAGGATAGCGGAGCTGCCGTGACTGGGGGCCGTTTCTCTATTTGTGTTGCTCATAAGGGGTTAAAGCCGTAATCGCCACGCTTGGCAGGCGGGTTGGCGATCGCAGTGTGGTGTAATACGTTTCCCAGGAGAGAGCTGCTGCCCACTCTCCTGGTGAACCCTTAGTCGATTTTTACGACTCCCACGGGCAAGCAAGGGGTGGCGACACATGTATTCTATCCCGTCGCCACACGGGAAGAATACATGTGTCGCCACCCCTTGCTTGCCCGTGGGCAGTAAGTAATAGTAGTAATTCTTAATAAATAGCTATTTTCAAATCTAGTTTTTGTTTTTAATTAACCTAATCCTACTAAATATGATGAATAGATTCTATGCTGAAATAATTAAATTTGTTTAGTACTAATTTAGCACTTAATTTATTCATCACCTTTGGAAAAATAAAAAATAAACCGATTATTAATTATAAAGAATCAATATCGATTTCTCAGTAAAATCGGATATTTTCGATAGCGATTATTTGGTTTGACAGCTGTCGGAGTAAGTTTTCTAGGTATGTACCTAGAAAACTTACTCCGACAGCTGTCAAAGTGCACTTCTTAGATTAGATAGACTATAGTTATCGATATCTGCATACATTGATATACATGGTAAAGGCAAGGGTGGATTATACTATTAATAACATTTTTCCGTGTGGTGACGGAGTAAGAATACAATTCACCACCCCTATCTTACCCATGGGTGATCGTACGAGACGACTAAGGGATATAAAACGCATTAATATCTATGTAAGAGAAGGAAGACTCGAAACAAAACCCTATACTAACACGTCTGACCAGCGTGGTAACTATACCACCTAAGGTTAGGACCTACTAAGGTCAATTACCCTCCCATAATGGAGCAGGTTCGAGCCCAACACTTACTAAGTCCCACACTTATATGAGCTGAGATGATGAGATGATGATGAACATTTGGTTATGTTGCAAAATCTGTATTGTCATTTGTAAATACGTGTAGGAGGCTATATTTCATGTTGAGAGCCCGACGCGGTTGGACATAGACGTGAATTATGACATCAGTTGCCGAACGGGATACGACCTGCGACACGTCATTGCACTGACATTGTAGGCTTGTTTCCGATAGCTTAATAAATCTGTTTAAAGCTTGTCATTTTGGTTTTAACCGGGATTAAATTGTGAAATGTTAGGGTCGTATTTAGTGAACATCTCTTTAAACGATAGCAAAATTTTGTATAAATATTTTTTTGAGAAACAATAGATTCTTATTAAGTAATAGTTATTTATTTAAAAATATTTATACATATTTTTTCTATATATATTACTAGCAGACCGGGCCACGCGTTGCTGTGGCTTAGGTTAGCTTCAGTAACACTTTTTGTTTATTCTAATACATTTTAGCTTACCTATATGAAGCGTTTATACATTTAAGATAGCGCCATCTATTAAATACTTACTGAATCCAGTCAACAGATTCCGCCATCTTTTAAAATCCCTTTGATATAACATATGATTTTGTCTGTCAAATATTAGACATATAATTTGCAATAAAATAATATTACTATAAATTGAGATTTAAGCTATCCTATCTTTTAAGTTGGATCAAACTACACTTGCTGTGCAAATTTGGTTAAAATCAGTTAAGTACTTTATGAGTCCATCGCGGACAAACAACGTGACACGTAATTTATATATATTAAGATATCGTCACCACTTTTTATTTTGTCGTGGCTAAGTGATAATTAGGTGGCTGGATAGCAATACTCTCCTAATGGGGTATGGTATCTTCCGTGTGGGGACGGAGTAAGAATACAATTCACCAACCTCTATCTTACCCGTGGGTGATCGTATGAGACGATTAAGGGATATAACACGCATAAACAATGCAAGAGAAGGAAAACTCGAAACTAAACCCTATACCAATACGTCTGACCAGCGTGGTATAGTAGGTCAATTTCCCTCCCACTATGAAGGAGGCTCGAGCCCAGCAGTGGGACATGTATGGCTGAGATGATGATGATGACTCTCCTAATGAAGTATCATTAATGGTGATAGTCAACCCATCTACCAAGCGTGACAATTGATGTCCGATAGCAGACTTAGATCACAATCATCATATCAGTTCATATACCTCCTACTCTTACACTCAAGCCTCCTCCATAATAGGAGGAAATTTGACCAACTATACCATGATAGTCACGCAGGTTATTATGGGTTTATGTTAGGTATGGAGTTATTTCGAATTGTTTCTTGGCCGTCTTTTTCCATAACTTAGGGGAAGAATTTACCATTCCCACTTAGTCATCACAGGGATAATTAAATTTAGATAGTGAGCCGTTAATTAGTATTTGCTGTTTTAGTGACGTAAGTCCACGGCTCCTAAGAGATTATGTTGGGTAGAAATTATAATTATACATTTTTCGATCAGTATATTTTTATTTATAGTGTAAGACTAAAATTCATGCTTTGCGTGTTAGGTTTTGAAACTCAAAAGTTAGATAAAAATTGTACATTGTATTACATACTCTCTTATTCTTACCTAGTGTGTTTTCTACCTACGTGTGCGTCACTTTTTTCCTTTTGTTGAAACTTTGTACAGATGAAACACGCTGTTGTTTCTGTAAAAAAAAAAGTCCGTAACGAAATTCTTTTCATATAATCAAGTGAAAATATTATAAGAAATAAAACAAAAATAAGTAAAATATAGAATTTATGAATTAAGTATTTTATATGAAGTTTTTATTTGACTATTAGTATATTGTAACCAAAAGAAAATAGGACGAGTTGTTATTCAAGAAATGAATTTCAATATGTATTATAACAAAGAATGTTTATATATAATATATAAATAGCTATTTGAAAGAAAAATAAAAGCTGACAGGATAGAAAATCGGTAGCAATAAAGGGGTAATTTTCTAGATCTTTATCGTAAGTGCGACGAATCTCTTAATCCTTACCTATAAAGTGTAGCACGTTCTCGTATGTTTCTAACGAAGATAAATTAGTCTCACCTGTCCCGTAATAGACCAGGATTAAGAACGGCCACACATTAGTTACGAGTAGCACTGCGTGAAATACATATGACCTAGTTAGGTATTTTTATTTCATAGAAATGTTTTACTAAATAGTTTGTTTATTAACAAGAAATATTAATACTTTTTTTTTTGACCATATTTACGGAACGATTTGAAAGCAAAAGCTTAAAAATAGAAATATCCTACTTGGACTCTTTGGATATGATAACTTAATTAAATAGTATTGCACTGAAATTTATCACTTACAACAATGTTTATAATAATTACGATTCATCATCATCATTATCATCATAGCCCATAAATGTTCCACTGTGGGCTCGGGCCTCTTCCATAAAGGGAGGGAAATTAACCTATTATACCGCGCTGGGCAGACGTGTTGGTATAGGATTTTGTTTCGAGTTTTCCTTCTCTCGCATAGATGTTATATGCATTCTATATCCCTTAGTCGTCTCGTACGATCACCCACGGGTGAGATAGGAGGTGGTGAATAGTATTCTTACTCCGTCACCACACGGAAATTATTACGATTAATATTTCTTAAAGGTAATTTACTGCTCTACGTCATTCACACTAAACAAATACAGTCATCATTCTCCTACTCTTATCCCAGTTACTTTGGGTCGATATAATATGTACTCTTCCCTCATGGTACAAATTGTAAAAGTCATTGTAAAAGTTATTAGCATTAGTTTTATGACCGGCCACCTGCCTGACGTCAACCCTCCTCGGGCACGCAATTGTTGACCAAACGGCATCAGATAGAGTTGGCCCAGATCGTTATAAGGCTCTTAGTCGTCTTTTACGACATTCACGAGCAAAGTAAGGGTTGGTAGTATACGTAGCCGCTAACACACAGAAAAACAAATACAGTCAACAATAATTTTATATGCAGTTTTCGTCCCATTTAATTAATTAAAGATTTATTTGTGATTTTGATTAAAAACCTAATGGTCGATAACTGATCTTGAACAATTCCGTATATATTTCAGGTACTACATATAAATTTAATATAGAAATTTATATAATGATGATAATGATATCTAACATTTACGCGAGTTATTACACAGAGTTCATGGTTACGGGTGGATTCTCGTAGCCACGAACGCTGTAAAGTGTTTGAAATGTCAGTAAATTAAAAATCAAATATAAACGCGATAGAATTCATAAAAAAAAAAAAATTTCAAATAAAAATTTATATATTCGTGAACATAAAAAAAAAGCACAAGCTAGTCTCTAGTTGTTACGGACAATTATTTGTTTTTCTAAACGATACCATCCTGCACGTTTCCTTAGAAACAATCCTTGTTTTGCGATAGACTTTGCAAACATATAATTAACGTAGATAAATTACATCCCGACTCAGAACACTACTTTGTGGATCGCACAAAGTATTGTACTACGTAGGAATGGGACCCACTACACTGGCACGAAAGGTCGGTATTTCTACTACTATGCCATATATTTTAATTACTACGCCATCTGTCCAGTCAATCAGTCAACTATGAAATACATATTACATAATGTGTACACATTCCTGCTTTATCATTCAAGTATAGCTTTATCTAAAATCAGGTAGAGTATATACATACACATATATACATACCATCACGCCATGTCCCTTGCAGTGTAGGCAGAGAGAACAGAGTGCCAGAGAACTCTATCTTTGCATACTTCACTCGCTTCCTCAACATTCATAATTCTCTTCATACACGCTCGCCGGTTTCGGAGACTCTTGACTCCACCTTCCTTCAGTACATGACCGATCTGGTCTAGGTAAGTTAGTCTCGGTCTCCCCCGGTACCTACATCCTTCCACTTTCGCATATAACACAGTCAGAGTATATTACACAGTCATAAATGAATAATATTATAAGTTGATGGTAAAAATAACTCCAATCTTTGAAAACTAACTTATATAAAAGTTAAAGGACTATAGGCGGTATCTTTTTCCATAATTTTATAACCAGCGCTTTACAAAGGCAAACTAGTTTAACCTAGCAAATACTTATAACCTTGACCGTATTTTTATACATTCATCTATAAATATTTGATGAGTTTGCTAAACCGGGTCAAACTTTGCGTCTTTGTATTAAAATTGAAACGTTTTCTTGTAAGGAAGAAACTGTGTATGAAGATCTAAATTCTGAGATACCATTGTTATATAGTACACCGTTGTACGTTATCAGAGTCTCCGGTTCCAAAAGGCGTTGTAACGTTGATAATATTTTCTATAATATAACTTTGGTTATATTCAAGAGAATATTTTCTGATAACGAAAAACTTATTACTTGAAAAAATTATCTATAAAATAATTAACTTACGGTAAGTTATTAAAGGAAATGACGGTGCAGTCTTCAGCCGATTGGTCCAAATATAGGCAGCTCAATAGATACTTCAATAGAACTCCAGACTTGTGTAACACGATATTCGCCAATTTAATACACTTCGCTTTAATAAAGTGATAAAGTGAAAACATAGCGTGCTCGCACAAGTGTCCATTGGGTAGAGCCAAATGACTAAGTTCTTGTTGTTTTCATCTCAAAGTAAGACTTTGGGAGAGGTCGCCAGATTCTATAAGGATTTTGATTCCGACACATTGTTATCGGCTTAGTCCAGATAGACTTCATATCTAACCTAACTCGGAAGTATACCGCAGAAATCCCCAACATTCGATTGTACAAGATCAGATTGGTTCACAAACAACTTAAGATAGTTTATGGCACGAAAATATTGGTCTCATAACTAACTTCAGAATCGTTCAGCGTCTTATGGTGCGGCCTATCCTGAGGCTTTCTCTGCGACATAATATCCAAAACACGCAAATCTCCATAACCCGGATGTAACTGATATAGCACACAGAAATGGACAAGCAAAATCGCTCGACGAACGGAAACTACTGTGGAAAAAAGTTTGGGAGTGCCGATCACGTATCCGATAACGTAGTATAGAATGGATGCCCTCCCATTCTACTAGGTGGACTAGTGGACTTGATGAGGGTGGCTGGGAGTCTTTGGATATAGGCAGCAAAAGGCTAAATGTTGAAATTATTAAAAATCCATACAAATCATCTAAATATTTAATGATAGTTGATATTATATAGAATTATAACCAGCACATTCAAACTGAAATAATCAAACATCAAACTAATTTTCTAAAACAAAATTCTCGGTTATATAACTCAACTCAAAATTGGATACAAAGCTACCTCAGTGAAAGAAAGCAATGCGTAGAGATTTCTCGTTTAAACGAAAGTTTAGTATCCATGACTTACAGATCGCCATTTGTAATTAATAGTTCAGTAGTACCACAAGGAAGTGTCCTTGGCCCTCTTCTGTTTCTGCTCTACATCAATGATATATCGAATGTAACTGAACATAAGAGTGTACTCTTTGCTGATGATATATCTGTCATTATACCAGAAACAAATAAATTCAAACAGAATGAAGAAGTAAATTATACAATAGAAAATATTATTAATTGGCTATCATTAAATAATCTCAAAATAAATTTAACAAAGACTAAATTCTTACAATTTTCAAATTATAAACAGCTGCCTCAAAAAATTAATCTTATTTACAATAATACCGAAATTAACAAGGAAACTAATATAGTTTTTGTAGGATTGACTTTGGACAATAATTGTAACTGGGGGGCCCATATCAGTAACATGTGTGGCAAATTAAATAGCTTTGTATATGCATTAAAACGGCTACAGCAAACTGTTGACGAAGAAGCTGCTCTTAGTTACCTACTTACCATGCCTACGTAGGTTCAGTATTAAGGTATGGTATACTTTTATGGGGTAACTCTACGCACATAACAAGAGCCTTTATAGTGCAATAAAAAATGTTTGAGAGCAACAACTGGAGCATCTCCTTTAACTAATTGTAAAGAAATCTTTAAAAAGCATAAGGTTTTAACGTTGACATCCATATACATCATGGAAATCGGTATGTTTGTTAAAAAAAACTCGGGGTTTTTTTTCTAAAGTTAGTGAAGGAAGTAAATTTTTGAAAAGAGATCCTACCAAGTTAAGATATGAACTATGTAAAAGCACTCTCCAGTCAAGGAATAGTTATCATATGTCAATAAAAATTTACAATCACATTCCTCAATCTATTAGAGAAATGCCAATAAAAAAATTAAATTTAAACTGAAGACTTGGCTTACTGAAAAGTGCTTCTATACATGAAATGTTTTTCTGTTATATAAAATTTAAATTAAGTTTTATATTGTTATTATTGTTATGTACATATGATTTTAATATTCAAAAATTCGCATGCCTTTTAAAGACGAATATGTCGGGCTTCTACTTTGTAATTATATATCTTATCCCATAATCCCAGCCCATCCCAAAATTCACATCCCATCCCAGCCCATCACATCCCATCCCATCCCATCCCATCCCATCCCATCCCATCCCATCCCAACCCAACCCATCTCATCCCATCCCATTATCCCATCCCATCCCAACCCAACCCATCCCATCCCACCCCATCCCATCCCATCCCATACCATAGCATACCATACCATCCCATCACATCCTATCCTATCTTATCTTATCTTATACTTATGTCGCAAGTGATAGTACATATGATTTTAATATTCAAAAATTCGCATGCGTTTTAAAGGCGAATATGTCGGGCTTCTACTTTGTAATTATATATCTTTGTACCATATTCTCAGCGAATAAGTATCTTAACCCATAATCCCATCCCATGCCATCCCATCCCATACCATCCCATCCCATCATCCCATCCCATCATCCCATCCCACAATCCCATCCTTTCCCATCCCAACCCATTAATCCCATCCCATCCCATACCATCCCATCCCATCCCATCATCCCATCCCATAATCCCATCCCTTCCCATCCCAACCCATCCCATCCCATAACCATCCCATCCCATCCCATCTCAAAAAACCCATCCCATCCCAACCCATCCCATAATACCATAGCATACCATACCATCCCATCACATCCTATCCTATCTTATCTTATCTTATACTTATGTCGCAAGTGATATAATTTAGATAAAAACAAAACTTAAAGTATTTTTATTTAGTTGCAATCTTTCTACGTAGGTCCAGGTTTTATATGAAGTTTTTTTTTACCACATTGACTGGGTTGATAACGAGAGACAAGTTCGGAGCGAAGAGACAGCACAGCGGAACATAAAGCTAAAACCAAAATAATGGTCTTTGAAAGAGACGAAGCCAGAACAGATGTAAGAGTAATAATAGGTAATAATATACTAGAGCAAGTGGGTGAATTTGTATATCTTGGATGTGGATTTAGCCGAGATGGAAGGTACACCACTGATATAGAGCGAAGAGTGAATGCGGGAAATAGAGTGAACGGAGCGTTGGGGCAACTTCTCGGCAGCCACCACCTCAGCCAGAAGGCACGTGTAGCAATACATAACGCAGTGCTTGTCCCAACATTACTGTATGGAAGCGAGAGTTGGGTATGCAGAAAAGAGTATGAAAGTAAAATTAATGCGTTCGAAATGCGATCTCTGCGGAAAATCTGTGAAGTTAGGCTGACCGACCGCATTCGTAACGACGACGTAAGAGAGCGAGTAGGTATGAAAGAAAGTATTGGTGTAAAGATGCGAAAGGGCATGCTCCGATGGTTCGGACATGTGGAAAGAATGCCGAACGAACGTCTGGTTAAGAAGATATACAATGCGAAAGTGGAAGGATGTAGCTACCGAGTGAGACCGAGACTAACCTACCTAGACCAGATGGGTCATATACTGAAGGAAGGTGGAGTCAAGAGTCTCCGAAACCGGCGAGCGTGTATGAAGAGAATTATGAATGTTGAGGAAGCGAGTGAAGTATGCAGAGATAGAGTTCTCTGGCACTCTGTTCTCTCTGCCTACCCTGCAAGGGATATGGCGTGATGATATGTATGTATGTATGTATGTATGTAAATAAAGAAGTGTTTCAGCAGTTTTGGAAATTTATCCTCCAATGATGAAAAACAGAAATGGTTCCAGTGGCAGGGAACGCGCTACCCTTCTGTTGCCGGACGGAACGAACGACGTGTGTCGAGACTATATATTACCAAAAAAAAAAATTGCTCTACAGGAATGCCGGCAGATTGTGCATTTTTGAATATTTTGGAATGGTTAGGGAATAATTTCGCAAGAATTGCTTTATTTATCGGTACAAAAGTACTATCTTTTATGTGGATAAATACAATATTCATTTATTGTGCCATCCTACATAAACATGACAATTTAAATTACATAAAAAAATTAACACTTCAGAACTATTACAATTATTTTATATTAAAAAGTTTATCTCTCAGAAAAATCCACCTTCATCCATAATTTCTACGATTCTTTCACCATCATCATTACCAGCATCATCATCGTCAATCTCTAAATCTGATACAATAGGTTTATGGTAGTTGAAGTAAGAAACGAACAATTTTGATTCGAAGCTATTTAAATGTCTAACAAAGACCGCATCAATAGTAGTTTTGTATTTCGATGTGCTAAGATTGCAATCATTTGACACATCGTTTAACCAAATTTATTATTGATAAATTCAATTAAGAGACACATACGCACACTCGCGCAAACGGCTTGTGCCGCTTAAACGAAACAGCAGCAGCAGGCATACATTTTTGTCGCGCGGTAGAAAGAGCATAGGATATTTTCGTCTTACGTCGTGCGAAATTTTTTTTTTTAATCAGGTCACGAGTCCTGACCCGAGTTTAATATTTTTTACCCATCCCAAAGAAGTGCATATCGTCACTAAAGAAGTTTTCACTTTTGAAATAAAACTACTTTTGTGGATTCTATAGCGTTTGTATTTGATTTTTAATTTCCCGACGTTTCGAACACTTTACAGTGATCATGGTTACGGTAGGACTAAGGTGTCTTACGTCGCCACCGAAGTTAAAATCGAGTACCGGTGGTCCGCTCGCACGGCGAAGAGAGAAGGTTTTACGGTGGGTCTATGGGGTCACGCGCCGCCTTTTCCGTCACCCCGGACCGATTCGGCGGGGCGAGACGCACCCATAGCCCACCAATAAAAAAAAAAAAAAAAGGTGTCTTACGTCCAATATATGTCATTGTTATTACAGATTTTTTTATCTACCCTATAAGATATTAAATTTTGACCCACATTGCCACAAAAAGAAAATGATTCTAAATATAAAATTTTATGTTGTTTATGATTTGTTATTATTAAAGCACTAGCTGTTGCCCGCAACTTCGCCCGCGTAAAAGTTACTTTCCTAAACTTAAACTATTATCCCAAGGCCTTTACCGGAATAAAAGCATCCTATGTGTTAATCTAGGAAGTGCTCTCATAAGAAACCTAAGGTGAATATCTTTGTAAGTGATACTAATTTAAACCTACTCAAATAATAAAAAAAAAAGAATACAACAAAATAATTAGCAAAAATACTCAAGAGACATTTAATATAAAATCATTATTATGAACTTATATAATAACTTATTTTGAATCGTAATTTTACTTAGTTAAGAAATAATTAGAAAAAATAGAAGCTATCAAAACAAAATTTATAGATAACTTATTCATAAAAAAGAGAGAGAGAGTGAGATATAAAAGCATATAATAAAAATATATAATAATAAAAAGCTGATCGCAGCACACAACAGTTTTGTAAGGAGCCATACATGGGTTTGAGCTGCGTGACATGGTAGCTCGCAGAGCCACTGATAACGACTGGTCAGCGTAATAACATTTTTATATAAGTCTATTCAAAGCCAAAGAAATAGTTTCATCGTTCTATCTTCAAAAATGACGAATTGCCATACAAACTTTCATCCCCAATTTTTATTTCACCGCTTAAGGGTAAAATGTTTACAAACTTTGAATGTCATATTTATTTATAACTAATCAATTACCTAAAAATAAGTTTTTAGCTCCTGGCTTTAAAAATTACGATTATTTCATACAACATTTTTTCAAAATACTTTTGGACAAGCTATACGCTATTGGTATCACAGGAATGGCGCATAAGATGATCCAGTCATATCTTACAAATCGGACTCAAGTTGTTAAAATTAAAAATGTTCAAAGTTCTTCTGAAAACCTTACTTACGGCATCCCACAGGGTTCTATTTTGGGCCCTTTGTTATTCTTAATCTACATCAATGATATAAGTTACTTAGGCTTAAAGGGCGAAATATCATTGTACGCTGACGACACGTGTTTGTTTTATTATGGTGATAAAATTACAACCATAATAGAAGAGGCCCAAAATGATCTTAATCGTCTCGTGTTATTTTTCAACTCTAATTTATTAACATTAAACACTGCAAAGACCAATTACGTTATTTTTAGTGCAAAAAATAAAAAGATACCTCATTTTGAACCTCTTACTGTTAATAATGTCCCACTAATTAAACTTAATACCGAAAAATATCTTGGTCTTGTTTTAGATAGCCGTTTGAACTGGAAATCGCATATCGAAAAAATATATAAAAAAATATCAAACTTAATGTTTGTTCTACGCGGCAATATACGCTGTTACTCAAAATCAGTTCGCTATATGATATACAATTCTTTAGTAAAGCCTCATTTAGATTACTTAATAGAGTTATGGGGTTGCGCTGCCAAATCTAACATAAAATATTTGCAAATAGCACAAAACAAAATTATAAAGTTATTATTCAATTTTGATTACTTAACTCCAACGGCAACAGTTTATAAAGAAACCCAATTGATGTCATTATCACAATTATACAAATATAATACATGTATACTTGTGCGTAAAATACTTAATAAAAATATTCACACGAAAATTACATTTACACTAAAATCACATTCTCGAAAACGTTCTATGAGGCGTGGTAGCGATATACAGTTATTATCTCCACGAACAAACTACGGCAAGAAAAATGTATTGTACGAAGGAGCTCAGTTGTATAATAAATAACCAAACGACATCAAAAATATGAAAACATTTCTGTTATTTAAAAATAAATTAAAACAACATGTTTTGGGCGACTTTTCACAATTTTAATCCTCATAGCAATTGAAATGTCTATTAACCGCAACTTGCATAAGAATAGCAAGCAATATGTAATAAGGTCTTTATAGTCATTTTATATTTTTAAGTCACATTTTGTTATTTAACCTCATGTATATTTTGTTATTTACCCACTTTTGAATTTATTTATTACAACAATAAGTTTAGTTTGTTATTAATTCCGTGCACTTCCTATTATTAAGTTTATTTTGTATTTCTCTTGTAAGTGAATTGTATTCTTTTAGAGAAATAAAAAATCTTTAACCGTAACATTTTTTCCCCTTACAACCCTTTTTTCGCAATAAAAAGTAGCCAATGTCCTTTCTCAAGCTCTAAACTATCTGTGCACCAAATTTCGCTTAAATCCGTTCAGTAGTTTGGGCGTGAAAGCGAGACAGGCAGACAGACAGACAGAGTTACTTTCCTATTTATGATATTAGTAAGGATTTAATTTATGACAATTATTATTGTGGCAATTTACAATTTTAGAAAAACTAACATTACTATTCACCTACCTTTTGCTAGCGTTGTTATTTTTTCTGCAGCAGCTAGCTAGCTTTGTTAGTTTTGTATGTATTTGCAAATTTAATAATAAATAAAGAGTTGCGTATGTTGGCGTTTTTGGTAATTTCTTACCTAAAGGTGTAAAATATGGGGGTTGCCAGATTTTTATTAAATTTTGTCAGTTTTGAAGTTATATTCATGAAAATTTGTATTGGGCCCTTGGTATTAAAGACAAAATACGTGCTTCAGTATATTTGCAATATCAACAAGGATGTGGGGTTTGACATTTGTAACTTATTTTTGTTTGTAAAATATTGTTGTATAAAAATAAAGAAAGGTATGTCTCAGTATTTTAAATCTACCCCTACAGGAACAAAACTAGAGGTTATATTTTGTATGAAAATCGTCACTCAAGTGTAAATAAATTTTATTCATAAGGAGTATTGACGTCAAGCAAGCGGCCGATCATAAAACTATTGCCAATATTTTGTTCAATTTATACGACGGAAAAGGAATATATATATATATAAAAGGAAGGAAGGAATATATATATATATATATAAAAATATCAGGTCGGTGTACGACCTGATATTTTTTACCATTAAACAACTATATTTTAATATACACACATCCACGCGGGCGAAGCCGTGGGAAACAGCTAGTTTTATATAAAATTATAAAGAATGTGCTTATTAAGTAATAGCCCCAGAGTGATGTCTCTATGCTATATAGTATATACGAAATATAATGATAGTTGGATCAAATCACACAAGTGGCACCCAGTCTAATGTTATCTTCTAGAGCAGCCACCACTCCCTTCAACCATCTTAGATGGAAGGCAAAAATCCACATAAAATCATACCAAATTATTTATTATGCATAAACCTCCTATCGGCACCTACGTGTTGTCAATTTTACAATTCGTTTCAAATAAATTTAATAATCTACACAGGATCGGAACAAGGCCATAAGCTGAGAAGATCCGGCAAAAAACTGAAGAGCCTCACCATTTTATAAATTACTTCTCTTAAATAAATTGTATGTACATATATAACATCCCAAGATGTTGTGAGACTAAGCTAACCTAGTCTTAGAAAAAACTTCTCGTTTCATATTGAAACTGTAGATAAAAAGCGAAACGAAATTTGAATGCACTTACTAAAATTTCAACGTCCACCTGGGACCTTCATTTTAATACAATTAAAATAATATATACAACCACATATCTAGGGTGTACATGTTTTGATGGGCCAAACTGGGCAGGTAGAGGTGCGATAGGTGTGGCACAATATTACTCCAGAGTCAACGATTTGAGCTAATATTCCTATATAAGGCATACAGAACAGTTAGTACCAAAGCCTTATCAATGCTTGCAACTTGGAGATACAAAAGCGCGTCAATAGTAAGTAATACTCCAATAGGGAAAATGCTGCGTGATCGTATCGCGTGAAGGAAAGTGATAATTTACCAACTTCTCCTGTTATTCTTTTCCAATTAAATTAGATGGGGGTCCCAAGGCAATTAAAAGTGTTTTTCACTGTCCCTATCACACACTACCTGTGTAATATTCCACGAAGTGCTGATAACTCAACTCTGGTAACTATTAAGAGTTTTTAAAGAAACTGTGACTCTTTGTTACTAAACGAAATACATATATCCTACAAGTCTTTTTTTTTAAATTGTTGCAGTTTTAACATTATTTTATATATATTATATATTTTTTTAGACTGGACGTAACTGTAATATGCGACGTAAATCACGTTCTACAAAGCTGAAATGAGTGGATTGCCTCTTTTCAAGGAACGATGTGCATTATTTATTACTCGGATGTAATAATTATATAATGCAAAAAAAAAAACTTAACTCAATATTATTTAAAAAAGAAATCACTCTTTAGAGATTACGCAAAAAAAAAAATGTTTTAAATCAAACGAAGCAATTGTATAAACTCTATACAGCAGATACTTACTAAGATCACTACATCACTCAATACGTAGTGAATTTTACTACAAACCTTATTTATTTATGAAAATAATATATTGTTATTAAATGAACGTACATATCATCATTACCATAGTTGACGAGATATATCTCTGGTATAAAAGCTGTTTCCCGTGTCATTACTTCACTATACAACCCATTGTAGTGTATATACGATGGTAGATATATTGACAGGCGGGAATTCTGGAGGCGCTTCGATCATAACTGATGTTAGATTCGTTAGGGAAAACGAACATTAGAAATAAAACTATTTTTACAGATTACATTGCGTTTGTTTGTATTTGATTTTTAATTTCCCGACGTTTCGAACGCTTAATACACGTGGGAGGAAATTAAAAATCAAATACAAACGCGATAGAATTCGTGATAATAGTTTTATTTCAAATGTGTTATACTCGCGTAAACACAGAAATCAAAATTAATATTATTGTAGTATAAAGATACATTTGCTGTGTAGTAGCGGCTAAGAATACTACCAACCCTTACTTTGTTCGCGGGTGTCGTATAAGACAACTAAGTGCTGCATATCGACCTGGGCCAACACCACCTGATGTAGTTCGGTCAACAATTACATTCCCAAGCAGGGTTAACGTCAGGCAGGCGGCCTGTCATAAAACTATTGCCAATAACTTTTGCAATGTGTAGGAAGAGGAGTACATATTGCGTCGACCCCCAAATCATTGGGATGAGAGCAGGAGAATGATAATTTATATAGTTGATTTTGAATGATTATGATGATGATGATAAAGATATATTTTCTCAATTATGTGTTGTGATATTTTTTGTATGCTTGGATATAAAAAAATGTATGTTAAATTATTAAAAAAAATAATGCATCAAAGTAATTGTTAATTTTTAATATCATTGTTGATTTTTGTATATACCTAAGTCTTGGTGTAAAAAATGTATAAAAAAGAATCATTGAAGTTGCTTCAGTGTGTGAATTATTTTAACATGACCATTAGCAGCCATGGACACTTACGACAGTTAATATTATGAGCCAGTATTTTAAGCGTGGTCTACATGATATAGTCAGTACCCTGACATTTATTCTAATCCTAGGTTATCATTCTGCATTTGGGTTGTCTAGTTCAGATAGTTTTCGCTGCTTGGAGAAATGCCAGGAATCAAAAGTAGATAGATTACAAAGTCAGATCCATTAACTTTGAGAACAATAAAGGCATGGAGGACTATCTTTATTTCCATCTTATTCTATAAGTTCGTGACTATACACAGAAGCACGTGCTATATTATGTATGCAGATATAAATCTGTAAGTTCTCGCAACTGCCTGAAACCTCACGACAAAAAAGTGCAAATGTTTGTATATATCCGTTCTTCTTGGCAAACTGGGTCATCTTATTGTGCCGCTTGCTGTTAAGTAATAGAGTGTTTGTTTGTATTCTTGGTGACGCTATTGTCTTTTGTGTATCTACTTAATACACTGACGTAACTTTGTCCCAGTTTGAACTCTCGACTTTACTGAATCAATCGCAGTTGATATTATGTTACTTATAAAATTACTGTTTTTTATTCTCTTAGTGGTCTCTTGAACATTTTTTTATGACTGCAACAGGAATTGTATTATTAAATATTACTTAGTGTAGTGATTGCATTACAGTAACTTAATATATTTCATACAGATAATTTATATATCTCACTCTCGTTGCGGGTGTGATAGCAGTTACAAATACTACCAACCCTTACTTTGCTCGTAGATGTCGTAAAAAAACGAGTATAAGGCATCGGAATGAAAACCTTGTCATAGTTTTAACATTTATATTTGATCAATTACATTATAATACTGATGGTAATGTAGTGTACGGGTATAATATTATAATTATACACTCAGCTTCTAGAATTGTTACACGACTATTCGCTACGACCGACAACGCACAAGTGTCAGAAATTTTTTTTTTTTTTTTTTGGTAACGCAGTGGTTAAAAATGCATTTGTCGCATACCCGCCCCGGGCGGGGTATGTGGGACTCACAGGCCCTGAAGGGGACACTGAATACCCACTAAAACATACCAACTGCGAGCTGTTAGCCGAAGGGGCTTTTACAGCTGAACCGGACTGCCGTGTCGCGACAAGTCTCTACAGAGCTCTTATATCTACATATTCGATTTGCCTATATTTATGAATTATATTAAGGGACATAGAATAGGTAAGTTTTTTGAATAAAAGCTGACACGAGTAAGAGCATTGGATCAACATTGGCTAACTGAAGACGTTAGGTCAAGAATTACATTCCCAAGAAGGTTTAATGTCAGGCAGACAGCCGGTCGTAAAACTATTGCCAATAACTTTTGCAATATGTACGATGGAAAAGGTGTAGCATAATGCGTTGATCCCAAGTGATTGGGATAAGATCTGGATGATGACAATGATAAACTTATATATCTCTTAATATTGAACGGTCACCAATCATAATGTTCGTTCACGTTAACCTCTATAATTATTACGATGAAATAAAACTACTTTTATGGATCTTATCGCGTTTGTATTTGATTTTTAATTTCTCGAGGAAGGACTGTCAGTCTGACAGTGTTAGTCTGACAATCCTCCCGTGACCATGATCACTGTAAAGTGTTCGAAACGTCGGGAAATTAATAATCAAATAAAATGCGATAGAATCCGTAAAAGTAGTTTTATTTTAAATGTTTAACACTCGCGTAAATATCAGAAATCATTATATTACAATGAAGTTATACGAATGCGTAGGTATAATAAGTTTGTGCAAACCTGGACAGTCTGCAAATATTTTATGTATGCATATAAAATTGAAGTTTAAACCTGATAGGTTACTCTGAAATTGAAAAAACAACATCTGGCCTTAAGGAAATAGTCCTTACTTTATGGGGTTGGGGCTATACAAATATATAATGCGTACGTGTCTTGTAAAAGAGTTGTGAGTGTGAATATCTAACAACTCTGATATTTATTTTAGAATAACATATTTTGCGTTACCTAATAATAATAATATTATATAAATAATATAGATACATTTTCTTTCTTAAAGATAATACTCTACAGTAAGACAAACATCTTAATATTGGCGAACTTCACAAATGTACCAATTAACGATACAAATTAGATTATTTAATACAACGTTAAACAAAATTATAACTTAAAAAAAGTGCATAGATTTTTTTTGGCAGGCAATGTTCTGGACACACTCTACCCGTACCTGGGGTTTGGAGCACTATAGCCTGCCTCTACGCCTATTGAATGGGCTACCAGAACCAATTTCATCACTTCAGTAGCACATGTGGTATACCTACATACATATACAAACGTGTGCAACTCTGCCTATCTTTATTAAATAAATATTTATATCCTACCCTTTTTTTTTTTATTGGTGGGCTATGGATGCATCTCGCCCCGCCAAATCGGTCCGGGGTGACGGAAAAGGCGGCGCGTGACCCCATAGACCCACCGTAAAACCTTCTCTCTTCGCCGTGCGAGCGGACCACCGGTACTCGATTTTAACTTCGGTGGTTATATCCTACCCTGCAAGCCTAGTTTACTAATTATTTATATTTTAAATATGACATATATTTATAACATAATAGCCGGCCATTTTCATTTATTTAATATACACTAGATATGACTTCTAAATCTCTCTGAATGACACACCTATAAATGTAGGTACTTACCTATAAATAAATAAATGAGTATAAATATATTTACAAAGTTACTGATATAATAATATTACAAGCCCGCCAAACAATACAATATGCGTACTACAAAGAAAACAGGTACAGTCGCCGTAATGCCGCCAATTCCATTAAGAAATAAGCTTTTACTCTTATCATCATTTGTATTAAAGTCAGAAACAAGCATCAAAGGACAATCAATAACATAGCGAAAATATTTTTCTCTGTCTTAAAAAGTGCCATCTATACGTATTTCAGATCTGTTGTTTAGTAGTTTGCTAATATTCCGTTGGATGGCGCTAGTTGTCGAGTTAGTTTTGAATAAAGAGTGCGCCGTAAATAGTATTACCTATTTTTGTACAGGTGGCGCTTTACACAAAATTTAAAATAACGTAGCTGCTAACCTTTGAAAATAATAAACAAAGAAAAATTACGTCCAATATAGTCATTAAAATACAAATAAGGTACATTGTGTCTATCCAAAATGTAAATAATTTTTGTTTTTTTAATTTTAAACTGATTTCACTCTGTTAGTTTGCCTTTTCCTTCCTTCATTTAATAGTTATTTTGTAGAGATAGTCTTAGATAAGATCGCTTTTATACTGATTCTCGATTTCTTAATTGAATTAGGTACTTTATAACAATTTTATACTTAGAATAGAGTGAAATAAATATAGATAATTGTTTCAAAAGGATCTTCTTGATTTTGTATACGATTTTTTTCAAAGAGGATATTTATCACTCTAATAAGATGATAAATATACAGTGGTTTTAACATCATAATATAGTGTATAAAATATTAGCTGGCCCTGCCCTCTTGACGTGGCATATTGTATAGTATTTATATGATCTTGTTCGTATGTAAAAAGATAAAAATAAAAATGGAAGAAGAAAAGACAAAAAGCTTCTATTGGTGAAATCGCTACGATTACTCTCTAGCCTAATTTAAGATAAGAGCCTAATTTAAGATTTCCTTAAAATTTTATCATAAACCGTCTAGTTGTTTTTATAATACATCAACATACATGCCCACATTGTTTTTATCGGTATGTACCGGTGGCCCATTCGCACGGCGTTGAGAGGTACTTTGCAAAGCGGGTCTATAGGTTCGTGCACCGCATCTTCTGTAACCCCGGGAGAATGGCTAGGTGTGAGCTCGACATAGCCCGCCGCACAAAAAAAATGACTATCATTTTTATGTACGTGGTACGATATTGATTCACAAAGCCATTCATTAGCTATATTTTGTCAGCCATATTCAATTTCTTTTTCCGTGTGGTGACTGAGTAAGAATACAATTCACCATCGCCAATCTTACCCGTGGGTGATCGTAAGAGACGACTAAGGGATATAAAACGCATACAACATCTAGAGAATGAAAACTCGAAACAAAAACCTATACCAACACGTCTGGCCAGCGTGGTATAGTAGGTCAATTTCCCTCCCAATATGGAAGAGGCTCGAGCCCAACAGTGGGACATATATGAGCTGAGATGATGATGATTCAATAACTATTCGCAGAATACAAATATTCTGTCGTCGATTCACAATAAGCAATTAATATTAATTCATAACTTGCATTTTACAATCAAGTAAAATTTGATTTCGCTTGGTGACAAAGTAAGAATACAATTTATAATTTTCTCAGACTCTCATTCTCTTTCGTGAGTATCGCAAAAGACGACTAAGAGATAAGCAATGAACGTCACATAAAAAAAAAATAAACTGATATCCAGTCCTTCTGGCAAGCATAAGCGTATATAGCCTACTAAGACCATTTATGAAGAAGCTCTGAAGGCATAAGTGGCATCTATATAGATGCTAATTGTTCATTACCGTCCCCCACTGACTAGGTTGCGCAGTGGAAGGGAACACCGGGCCAGTGAGGGTAACAAATGGGTAATAACAATGGCTTGCGATTACGCAAGGCTATTTAAAGTTCTCTTAAATGTACTAAACAAGAACCGATAATTGTAAAACTTACAAGTAGGTACCGCGGAGACAGCTACAACGTAACCTAACTCAACGTTTGGTCTGGCCAGACAAATAGAACCTAACTGAGGGCTCACTTAGCTTTGTATCCAACGGCGCGGTGATGACAACGGCCTCGTCCAACTCAGGGCTTCGGGCTTGCTACTTGCACATACAATTTAAATGTTCACAAATATATAGTTCTAATCAACTCGCGGACATTAACGGCACACAAAACAAAAGGTGGCGCGCGATATTATAAATACCAAGATTTCACGACTTTAGTTAACAAAAGGCGTAGCAATTACAAAATATAT
Organism: Lymantria monacha; assembly: GCA_905163515.2. Lineage (NCBI taxonomy): Eukaryota > Metazoa > Arthropoda > Insecta > Lepidoptera > Erebidae > Lymantria > Lymantria monacha. The sequence goes on along the minus strand of LR991094.1, from coordinate 15,141,158 downwards.
GCTATACGCGACCGTTACTTCCAACGCAAGCTTTTGCCGACTCCGAGCCAACCGCTAACCAAAAAAATTATGAACTACCCTACATGGTATTAATTATTAAACTATAATAAAAATGTTTGGTACCGAACACTAATATTAGCAAAAGACATACAACTTCATCTACCCAAGCCTATTTAGGTATTTCTGTGCGCTAATAATTTAAACTGTACCATTAGTAGCAGAAATTATCAATAGATAATTAAGCGGTAGGTTTAGTGTTGTTACAGACTAAAAATACTACTTGTTATCACCCTTTTATGTCATGCAAATGTGCAAGAATATATGCGTGTATAAATACATGTCCCCACCCCATACTATCGAATGGGATTTCTTTTTCATTGCTTATGGCGGCAAACGAGCAAGCCGTACACCTGATGGCTAGTGTTACAGCCACCCATGGACCTTTGCAATACCAAGGTTATAGTTAAGCCCCTGCCCACCAGTACAAACCCCAAGCCCACCCAGTTGAGCTCCGGGCTCTCTCACTAACCAAATAAAGCGCAATAGCACATTGCCAGTTCTCAAACGTCGATCTTCCGCGAGAATGTGGTACTACCCCGGACGGACCGGCCCGCGGCTGTAGACAGAAAACTGTCAACAGTGTGATCCTACCACTAAAGTGGTGGGAGTAATAAAATCTGCCTAATAGATTCATCAAGAGAATGAGCAGCGGTACTCTTCGGCGAAACTTAATACACTAATTGCGGTTTTTATTTCGCTTGTAGCGCATGACGATTATGGCATACTGACTATAGTCTATCTAATCTAAGAAGTGCACTTTGACAGCTGTCGGTGTAACGTCGGGGAACTAAATATCGCTATCGAAAATATCTGATTTTAGTGAGAAATCGATATTGATTCTTTTTAATAATAATAATAGTTACCAACAGTTTCTTTTATTAATTAATTATTTGCGAGTATTATAGTTTTATATATTCATAAGCGCCTAGAATAAATTATTTGCGATTATTATGGTTTTATCTAAGCATAAACGCCTAGTATAAACCCTATCTATTTATTAGGAGAAGAGGGTCTACCTTTTATGTACGTATCACTATTAAGAACAAAATTCTCCAACAGTGCGAGAGATATTCGATTAATATAACACTGAATAAATAAGTTGGTTAAATTAGTTTTTTCAAGTTGACCTTGTAATGGTGTTATCAGTATAAATTAAATGTCTTTAAAGACAAATAAAGAAAGAAAGATTAAATGATATATTCCAGCCCAACGAGATACATCAAGACATTGGGTTAATTAGTATTAGTAAAAAAACATAAATTAGGTATTTTTTATGTAAATATTCACGTGCTACATATTAGCATTAGAAAAGTTTTTGTTACCTACATTATATACATACATCTTTAATTAGTTTAAGATGACATACCTACATCTTTAATTAGTTTAAGGGCCTGAAAGATTATCATCATTCCCCTGCTCCTATCCCAATTACTTGGGGTCGATACAATATGTATACACTCTTCTTTCATAGTACATATTGTAAAAGTTATTGGCAATAGTTTTGTGAACAGCCGCCTGCCAGACGTCAACCCTCCTTGAGCATGTAATTGTTGACCAAACGGCATCAGATGGAGTTAGCCCAGGTCGTTACTTATAACGACCACGACTAAGAGCCTTAGTTCTTAGTCGTCTTTTACGATATCCACAAGCAAAGTAAGGGTTGGTAGTATTCTTAACTGCTACCACACAGCTAAGGGGCTGAAAGACGTTTTCTATAAAACAAAATGAAGTCGAAATATAATATTTTACTTTACTTTGTTATTACGCAGTTATGTTAGTAGGTATATATTTCTATTTTGAATAAAAATAAAGTAACATGCGATTTAATGATTAATGTATTATACATTATAGGTACTTGTAAAGTTAATTCAAATCCATTAAGATATATTATAAAAATAACTATTTATAATCTCGTCCACAATTATTATTACATTATTACTTTTTCCACAATTATTACTTATATTTTTGTATTTATAATATAATTTTATTATATACTTCCAATAAAAAAGCAGCTATGAAATATATTTACTTTATAACTCTTAAGTTTCATGCAGTAAAACGTAAACCGTTTCGATATCCTCCTTTAGCACATAGATTACATAGCTCCAGTTTTAAAGCTGCAAATTACGAGCAATACCAAATACTGTGAGCTATAAAACTAGGTGTATAAACAAAAGCAACTTTGTTATCAAAGCAGCTTGATTATACGCTCGATGCCTTCGTTTCAAGCTTACATTGTATTTACAATAACTATTTCCAGGAGTTTTCATCAAGTATATAGCCGTGGCGTACTTCAGTGTGCGATAATAATCAGAAAAATACCGCCGCGTACGCTATTAACTTCCCTTAGCGTAACAATTACAAAAATTAATAACTAACAAGGTGTATGACCGTTTTTATGAAAATTACACTATCGACAAACGCAAAACGAACGCGCTTTGTGATACTATATATATGGATATACACACACACACACATATATATATATATATATATATATATATATATATATATATATATATATATATATATATATATATATATATATATATATATATATCATCATACATTGCCTATGCAACATCAATATGTTACATGCATATTATATCTTATACATTCATACACATACATATCATCACGGCATATCCCTTGCAGGGTAGTACATTATTAATACTTGGAGAAAATAAAGTAAATGTGAGCAAGAAACAATTATTACAATATAACTGTAAACTTAGTAATTTATTAAATGTAGACAAAATTGTTATGTTCACATTTCCTTACAGGACATGTTTGATACAGATGGAAAATGAATCCATCTATAATTTAAATTTGACATTACAAATAGTAAAACAAAAACAAATTATATCTTAGAAAATAAAATGCATGTTATTGACATTAACAATTATGTTAATAAGAATTTTTTTATGACAAAAGATAGTTGTTATCTTTCAAAATATTTTAAGAATTTGATAGCTGATTCGCTATCTTATTTTTTTTTTACATCAGCCAAGAATTTGGCTAAAAATGTTGCTTTTATTGAGCAAAATAATATTGACATCACTAATTTAAATTGTAACATTTCCAATTGTGGAAATAATGACATTCATTTAAATTACTCAATAAGACAATAGAGAATTCCTCTTGCTTTAAAAATAGCCATAAGAATACATATAAGTCAATTACTCTGGTACATCAAAATATTCAAGGTATGTTGGGTAAGGATTTGGAGATTGAATTATTTTTAAATGGTTGCCATATAGATTTTCTCTGCATTACTGAACACTGGCTTAAAAGTAACCAATTAATGTTCAATTTTCCCAATCACCAGGTTGTTAGCTCGTTCAACAGAACCAATATGATACGAGGTGACTCTTTAATAATTTTATATAAATTAATTAAATCTAAGGAAAGAAAAGATATTGTAAGATTGTCTGTTGAACGTGTTATTGAAATTGTTTGTGTTGAGTCTGAGCAGTTCATAGTTGTATGCGTATACAGACCCCATGCTCCCCATATGATGATTTTGAGAAATTAATGGAAGATATCTTACTCAAAACCTCAGCCTCGAATAAAACAGTTGCTGTTTGTGGGGATTTTAACATTAATTTATTAGACAATAATAATATAACACAAAAATTTAAAAATTTAATGAATTCTTATAACTTATATAATGCTTTCTGGAACCTACTAGGATAACTGCTGGGAGTGCAACTTGTATAGATAATATTTTTATAAATACTAAACTGATTAGTAAATCCATTATAAACATATTAGAATCAGATCACTGCGGACAACTTGTTGTACTTCCTAGAACTAATAGGATTCCACGAGAATGCATTACCTTTGTTCTTATTAATGTCAGCCGCTTAGAGCACTTTATACACAATTTGAGTATGAAAGTACCACTATTGCCTATTCATGATAACCCCAATGAATTGCATACATCCCTATTTCACATAATTGATGATGAATTTAGTAAAATATTTAAACCTAAAACTGTAACAATTGGAGTACCTGCTGGCTTTAGTGAATGGGCAACTTGTGGTATCTACAAGAGTAGACGAAGGTTATATGAGCTTTATGACGAAAAGTCTTATAACCATAGTCCAGTGTTCCTAGAATATGTAAAAAAATATTCTAAAATATTCAAACGTGCCTGTTCCTCTGCTAAAGCAATTTATCTGAGAAATAAAATCAAACGATCTAGTGATGTAATTAAAATGACTTGGAACGTGATAAATAGTGAAACTGGTAGAAATACTGTACGGAAGGAGGACTTCAATTTAATTATTGATGATAAAAGTATATGTGCGGACGAAGAAGTGGCAACCGAATTTGAAAAATTTCAGTAATATTCCTTTACTGACAACTAAATCATTGATGTGTTCTCCTATTTTAGCCGAGTCACTCTTGAAACAGTGCATTGTAAAATGCGACACATCCTTTGAGTTCTCAGATGTCAGTAGGAATGATATCATAAACTCTTTTAAAAATCTTAATGTTAAGAAGACAGCTGATTTATGGGGCTTTTCTGTAAAGACAGTTAATTCTATAATTGATATTATTGCCCCCCACCTGGCATCTGTGTTTAATGGTTGTGTTGCTCGAGGCGTATTTCCTGATCTCATGAAAATTAGTAGAGTGATTCCTTTGTTCAAAGCGGGTAGTATGTCTGATCTTAATAATTTTCGACCAATTTCCATATTACCCACACTTAGTAAAGTTTTTGAAAGACTTATGCTTAGTCAAATGTTACATCATTTTAAGAGACATGATATATTTCACAAACAGCAATTTGGCTTCACTAAGAATTGCTCTACTACTGATGCGGGTGTAGAATTATTAAAAAATATCTTTACAGCCTGGGAGAAATCGCATGATGCTTTAGGTATATTTTGCGATTTATCCAAGGCGTTTGATTGTGTACACCACGAAATTCTCGTCAAGAAATTATACCACTATGGGATCAGGAATAAGGCTCTCGAACTTTTAACATCATATTTGTACAACAGAATTCAGAGGGTCGATGTTAATGGTGTACGATCATCTGGTTCTGTTATAAAAATGGGCGTTCCACAAGGATCCATTCTGGGGCCATTTCTGTTCCTTGTATATATTAATGACTTACCTTATTATGTAGGGGATAACCAAAACATAGTGTTGTTCGCAGATGATACCTCCTTATTGTTTAAAATTAAAAGACAAAAGATTAATTATGACGATGTGAATAACGCTCTGTCAAATGTTGTTCATTGGTTCAGTACAAACAACTTGGTTCTTAATGAAAAGAAAACCAAATGTATTAAATTTACCACACCTAATGTGAGACTAGTGGAAACCAATGTTCAAATGAATGGTGTGGCCCTAGAGCTTGTGGAGTCCACGGCATTTTTGGGTATTACCATCGATACTAAACTCCATTGGGGTCCTCAGATTGAAAAATTATCAAGTAGGCTAAGCTCAGCGGCTTATGCGGTAAAAAAAATTCGAATGTTAACCGATATTTAAACGGCTAGAATTGTTTATTTCGCCTACTTCCATAGTCTTATGTCTTATGGCATACTGCTTTGGGGTTGCTCTGCAGATTTGAATAACATCTTTGTTCTTCAAAAACGGGCTGTCCGCGCGATTTATAATCTAGGGCCAAGAGCTTCACTGAGAGAAAAATTTAGGGAAATAAACATTCTAACCGTTGTATCACAATTCATATTCGAAAACATATTATATGTAAAAAAAAATATTAATGAATTTGATAAATATAGTGATATTCACCATGTGAACACTAGGAATAAGGATAATCTAGTTATCTATCATACTCGCCTACAAAAAATTAGTAGGTCTTTCATGGGGCAATGTATACGCTTTTACAATAAACTGCCTAAAGATATCCGAGATATGCCAATGAATAAGTTCAAAAAGGCTATCAAAAACAGACTGTGCAGAAAAGGATATTACAGCATTTCGGATTATCTAAATGATAATACGGAATGGTTATGAGCAGCTCCTCTCTCAGCAATTGCCCTTTTAATGTTTATCTCTTACTCTTACTCTTGTATTATTTGTATTGTCTTAATTGTACAGTGTAGCGTGTTTTGCCTAACGAGTTATGTATTTATTTATCCAAGCTATCTGTTTCAAATTAATAGATTATGGTGTGGTCATGCTCACTGAAAAGGTCTCTGCTTGCGGTAGCTACGTGGAGCGGGTCTCTCCCTTCCCTCCAATGTGGTTGAGGGGCGTGATGGCTGCTCTAATAGTTAACTCGTGATCGGGTGCCGCTTGTGGGGTCTGGTCCAGCCATTTTTCTTTCTTTTTTGTTTATAAATATTCTTAGTTTCATTTTGTATTATATACAAAATTTAAAAAAATGAATCTTTACTCGAAGGGCATATCACTGGAGCTAACATAAATTAACCATGTAACCAAATCTTTTTGTGAAAAAATATAATAAAAAAAAAATGACGAGCCCACTGAGTTTCTTGCCGGATCTTCTCAGTATGTGGCTGCTTTCCGATCCGGTGGTAGATTAATTAAATTTAATTTAAAACACAATGTAAAATTGACAATATGTAAGTGCCCCTATGGGGCTTATGCAAAATAAATGATTTGATTTGATTTTTTTTTTTTTTTTTTTTTTTTTATTGCCGGTGGTGGCAAACGAGCCAGCAGCACACCTGATGGTAAGTGACACTGCCGCTCATGGACTCTTGCAATACCAGGGCATAGCTAGGCCGCTGCCTACCGTGAAGAAAGTGCTCTTCTTAAACCTCGTTTAAAAAGGGACATGTCATAGCGCTCGGGAAACACAGCAGCAGGTAGTTCGTTCCAGATCTTGCATGTACGTGGGAGAAATGAACGTTGAAAACGTACAGTTGACGTCTGTATCGTTTCCAGGTGGAATGGAAGAACCCTGCTGCGGTGTCGAGTGGTACGGTGATAAAATGGTGACGGTGGTACCAAGTCAAACAGTGCCTCAGAGCACTCCCCGTGAAAGAGCCTGTAGAGTACACAGAGAGACCCAAAGTCTCTCCGGCTCCCCAATGACTCCAGTCCTTCCGTGAGATTGGGATCACCGACGATTCGAACAGCACGTCTTTGCAGGGAGTCAAATGGGTCTAGCTGATATTTGGGCGCGCCTGCTCAGAGGTGTGAGCAGTACTCCACATGAGGGCGGACTTGTGCTTTATATAGCACAAGACGTTGTCTCGGTGTGAAGTATCGCCTGGCTCTGTTCAGGACGCCCAGCTTTCTACTTGCAAATTTGGCTTTGTCCTCCAAATGACTCCCAAACTGGACTTTGCTTGATAGTTCGACGCCGAGGATCCCAATACTCTCGGAAATTTGGAGAGTTACTCCTTGGAACTGAGGCGCCATGACGATTGATTTGATATATATCATCATTACCCTGCCCTTATTCCAATTACTTGGGGTCGACGCAATATGTCCATTTCCTCCACTCAATCTTATCCGATGTCATCTCTGCGTTCACTCCCTTTCTATTCATATCATGCTGCACGCAATCCATCCATCTTTTTTTCGGTCTTCCCTTACCCCTTAAAGCCTTCAACATTCATACTTAAAACTCTTCTCCCAACATTACATTCATCCCGTCTCATCACATGTCCATACCAAGTCAGGCGATCACTTTTCAACTTTGCCGTCACTGGCGCCACTTTCAAACTTCCTCTTATATACTCATTTCTTACCTTATCCATTCTCGTCATGCCACACATCCATCTTAACATTCGCATCTCTGCTACATGCAGCCGTCTCTCATCCGTCGCTTTTGTAGCCCAACATACTGACCCATACAATACGGCGGTCCTTATTAAGGTTTTGTATATTTTACTTTTCAATTTTAAGAGTACTTGAGAGTCACATATGGTACCTGTGACCTGTCGCCATTTCATCCATCCCGTGTCAATTCTATGCTTCACCGCACGAGCCAGGTCGCCATTGCTTTGGATAAGCAAAACGAGGTATCGAAAGTTGGAGCATACTGATACAAGTACTCCATCTAGAGTTATGGGTGTAAAATTGGAGAGACAACCGAAATCGCAGAACATGCACTCTGTTTTTGTTCTACTGATTTTCAAGCCAACGTTCTCCAATCTTCAGCGCCATTTTTCCAGCATGCTCTGATATATATATATATATATATATATATATATATATATATATATATATATATATATATCAGAGCATGCTGGATATATATATATATATATATATATATATATATATATATATATATATATATATATATATATATATATATATATATACTACTGTATGGAGGAAGATGACATATTGCGTCGACCCCAAGTAATTGGGATAACAGCAAGATGATGATGATGATGTATATATATCATAGCTGCTGCAAACAGTTCGTAAAGTCGAGCAAATTTTTATAAAGACGTATTAACTATTTCTTAATACGTCTTTATTTTACATTTAATTTTCAAGAATATTATGAGGATTATTTATTTTTTTATAACAGGCAATGTTATTATTGTACATGTATAGCTTTAGATTGTTCCAAAAAAACATTAAACTATGAATTTTGTTTAATAAAGGTCGTCATATTATTAAAACACTAACAAGAAATTACAAGTTCTCCTATAATATCTACAAAGATATATTACTATGTAGCGTTTAGTTATTTATATTATTAGGTTTATAATAGAAAACGTAACTAATAGTTAATATAGCGTTGTTCCTTTTTCAAATAAGTACCCCTCATCAAATGTAATTTGGCGGGGTGGTTTAACCGATCAACTAGCGGCTGACCTTCGTGGCCTTAATTTTTTTTTATTACGTTGGTTCAAATCAAATCATTTATTACGCATAAGCACCATAAGGGCACTTACATATTGTCAATTTTACACATTTTTTTAAATTTATCTACCACCGGATCGGAAAGCGACCGCAAACTGAGAAGATCCGGCAAGAAACTCGGCGGGCTGGTTTTTTTTTTTAAATTATATGTTAAGTTTAAACTTTGTTTTTTAAAGATATGAGAGAATAATTGTTAAACCTAAAAATGTTTACTTACTAAAAATGCTACTTGATGATTAACACCAATTACTTTTTAATGTACTTTCCGTTAGAACGGAGCCATTGTGTTAACTATTTTTTACATAATTCATGTAGATTATTTAGATTATTGTTAGTCTCTAGAGCATAATTTCTTTATATATAATTAAAGTTATTGTCAAAGCTGTTTGGTACCGGCTCCGAATACTACCAACCCTTACTTTGCTCGTGGATGTCGCAAAATACGACTAAGGGCCTTATAACGACTTGGGCCAACTCCATCTAATGCCGTGTGGTCAACAATTACATTCCCAAGGCGGGTTGACGTCTGGCAGGCGGCCGGTCACAAAACTATTGTCAATAACTTTTACAATATGTACCAGAAAGAAGAGTACATATTGTATCGACCCCTTTGGGATAAGAGTAGGAGAATGATGATGAATTAAAGTTATTGCCAATTTAGTTGGCTGTCTCAATTCTTGTAAGAATTTATTATTACGAAAAATGAAAACAATGATCATCAAGTTGTACTTTACTTAAAACAATCTTTGTGATATTTTGTCGAAATTGCTGAAAATATACGTATTTACAATGTTAAAATAATGTAAAAACGTATATTTAGGTAAAACCTATATTTTCGTAGAAAGGTAAAACCTTTACTAGATATAGACACGTAACATCTAACTTTTTCATATAATAAAGAAACTGTATAATTGAATCATCTTCTATTCATTACTCTATTTGTCCACATATATTGCTCCCTGTTGTAACTACGCCCTTTAAATTTATAGACAGCATTAATAGAAAATAGATGGCTGGTGGTAAATTCTAAAAGCCAAGAAACCCAGTGCTTCATTTTAAAATATAACTCCTATTACAAGGAACTAGATATTTTAAGGCGAACAATATAACTGTAAGCTTAGAGTTGTGGTCCTTTGTACTAAAAAGGGTTCAAGCATTAAAAGTTTTGTTTGGTACGCAATTAGATTGGTTTAATATTGAAGCCGTTTATTATTTAACTTGTGAAATTCTACGGATAAATTGAATTCCTTACACAAAATGGCGAACCTTGAAATATTTAGGCACCAATTAAGATTTTGGCTTATTTACAGTTTGTTATTGTGTTTAATTATTAGTATTTCGTTTTTAAGAATGTCGGTTGAACTAATTAAGGAATAAAATAAATTTGCAAGAACTTTAGCTTTGTATTGAACAAAAGTTACAAACAAATAATTAGTGGGCTCAAATTACACCCAGACTCAGAACAACAGTTTGTAGATCAAGCAGTATTATACTGCTTAGGAATCGCAGCTATGATACTGATATATAAGGTCGACATCTTAATCATTCAGGCAGTTTTAATGGAAAATAATTATATAAAATAATTATAAATCCAATAAAATAAATTAATAATTAAAAAAAAATAATTAGAAATCCGTGTGGTGATGGAGTAAGAATACAATTCACCACCCCCTATCTTACCCGTGGGTGATCGTAAGAGACAATGAAGACATATAAAATGCATATAACATATATGCAAGAGAAGGAAAACCCGATACCAACACACCTGACCAGCGTGGTATAGTAGATTAATTTCTTTCCCATTACGGAGGAGGCCCGAACCCAACAGAGGGACATATATGGGCTAAGATAATGATGATAATCAATTAAAAAAGCATTGGTACTATATTAAGAAAATAGAGCAGAGTAATAATACAAAAACTCAAGGAGAAAAAAGTAAATAATTTCTAGTTTTTAGCCCCTAGCCTATAAATATTTCGGGTACTGGTGGCCCGCTCGCACAGCGGAGAAGAGGTGCTCGGAGGGTGGGTCAATGGGATTGCGCGCCGCCTCTTCACCATGGCCCACCACATAAAAAAAAAAAAAAAAAAAAAGGCCTATAAATATTGAACATGTTGTTGATACTACAGGGAAGTTTGTTATAGCCGTAGTGAAATTAAGCAATTACATGCAAGTATTGAAACTACTAGAACATGACAATCGTCATTTTATTTCACTACATTAACAATTCAATTTTTAAAATTACTTTGTCATTTGATTAAGTATAATTATCGCTGTTATATTTTATGTTTAAATTGCGGGCATTTATTAATATGAAAGCCTTTTTACCTTTTTTTACGTAAGTTATGTTTGATAGTTACATTGAAACATATTTTTTAGTTTTCTTGCCAGGGTTTATTTTGTAGAAATATTATTACATAATAGACATACTTTTATTGGCACCATAAGATAAGTGAACATTAACTCATAACTTTTTAATTTTGATCTAGTTATTAAATCCAAAGACCACATTAAAAAAAATATATAAAGCAATAACAATATTTTTAGTTTTTCTTGCCAAGGTTTATTTTGTACAAATATCATTATATAATAAATATACTTTTATTAGCACCATAAGATAAGTGAGCATTGATGGATAACTTTTTAATTTTGATCTAGTATTTAAATCTAAAGCACCGCCATATTAAAAAAAGTTATAAAGCAGTAATTTTCAACTAACATAACGCAACATGTCTATACTAATTTGCATTGGAAAATATTAAAAACGGGACATCGCTGTCGCTCTTAAATTTCATTATTTATATTTACCGTCGGTCCGAGCGTTGCTTTTATGTAAATATGATTGTGCATGACGCATCCGCAAAACTTTAGTGAAATGAGTTTGTAACGAGGGCGGTGGACGGTTACCGCATGTAGAATACGTAAACATCCCAACTATATAATAGTTTTGGCTCATACACATGTATACAAATATAATGTTTTTACTGAGTTTTGCTATAAAACTGAATTTGATTAAATCCATTACTAATTATCCGGTAATTATGATTCGTAACTAAGTAAGAATATTTTATCACACATTTTTAAGGTATAGTATGAAAGGACTAAAGGACATATATGGATGACTTAGGAGGATCTTCTCGTCTTATATTCCGCAGTGTCTGAAAACAAAGGTTTATAACCAGTGTATGTTACCAGCGATGACTTACGGCACTGAAACATGGTCGCTCAGCATGCTATGGAGAGAGAGGGCTATGCTCGGTATTTCTCTACGTAATAAAATTCGGAATACGGAAATCCGTAGAAGAACGGGTGTAACCGACATAGCCCGAAGAATTAGCACGTTGAAGTGGCAATGGGCAGGCCACATCGCTCGACGAACCGACAACCGTTGGGGAAGAAAGGTTTTCAAGTGGCGACCACGAATCGGACGACGCAGAGTAGGACGACCCCCCACTCGGTGGACTGATGACCTCATCAAGGTCGCAGAAAACCGTTGGATGCAGGTGGCACAGGACCATTGCAGATGGTATTCTCGTGGGGAGACCTATGTCAAATAGTGGACGTTTACGGGCTGATGGATGGATGGATGGATGATAGCATTGCAATAAAAGGAAACTTGAATGTAAAGACCGTGTGGACCCGTCTACTCAGCATGGGGTTAACACGGGGTTTATTTAGGATTAATAATTTTATAAAATTATCCACCAATGTTGCGTTGAAAATAGCTATAAAGTCGATTTGCTCCGCCCATGGTTTTGAAATGGGTACTGCGTAAAGTTTCTTTTAATATAGGTACTGTATACCGCTACCTGCTTCTACAAATAGTTACAAAAATGCTTATAACCTACTTACTATATTCAGAAGTGTAAAATATATTTTATGATAATTTCATTCATTAACAAGTGACTAATAACATATGAATATATTCCAATGAATCAATAAATATGTTGTGGTGCCTGAGATTAGTTTGATCAATCAGTTTTTCTATTTCTTCTTTTCAGCAATATCAAAAGAATATATATTCTCGATGAAATCATTATTTTATTTGTCTCATTAGTCAAAGTTATTTGCAAGTAATAAATTTCACCTGCGTCCAATTGAAAATCTTCGTTCAATTAATATAGAATTTCACAAGAATTGAATTTCTAGTTCTACTATTATTACAAAGACGTAACAGAAGCTTAGTCGAAGCCAAAGGGAATGCCACAGAATACCGCCTCCGAATTGAAACTGCAATTGCTAACAGAAAGTGCTTGGAGAAACAATGGAAGGGATCTAATTGCGGCATCCCGAACGGACGAGAACGCAAACGGAACAGAACGCACCGCAATCCACGTAGTAGAGCTACGTCGTAGCTACACGTAGCACCGTAGTCCTAAATGCATTGAAAGGAATGAGTAACGTAGGTTTATTTAGTTTCTAGCTACCTACGAGTATATCATGTAAACTTATAAATTATAGTATTGTGTTTGTAAATTACTACTTTTATCATGGTAGACTAATGTTTATTTTCTTATTACTTATATGTTATTTCATTTTAACAGCATAGATTACCTGAAGTTATTTATTATTGAGGCGCGGAATGTATATTTATGAATAATTTGATCCCTATTACTCTACTACTTTATAAACTACTATACTACTATATATAATATAATAATCTGTATTAAGAAATAAATTCTCGTGTTTCTAGAATTTAACTAGTAGAACCAATACAGGATCCGACTAATCACACACTTGTCCTTCACGGTGGTTGTGGTGTAAATGATGTTAGATACGAGGCTAATCTACAATTTAAATATTAGTATGCAAAAATTAACGATCTACCAATTAAATAGATCAGATATGAAATAAATATTAAAACTACATGATAAGTATAATAATATTTATATGTATCTATAACTGTTTTATATCTATAAAACTCGATTATTTATATCAATTTTGTGAACGTGACTCAATTCTTTCTAAACGTTTGGAGCCATTTTTATGTATTTTTTGTATGTTTGGAGATTCAAGAATAGTTTATATTACCTATTTGAACCAAGTAGATGGCACTACGATCAATGCCAAGTTTTTTTATTTGTATAGAACATCGCCTACTGAGTCAATTAGTATTTGCATATAATTCAATCTTTTTAAAAATATTGCTATGTAGTTAAAATGGTTTATAAAAAACGAATAATAAGTTTGATTATATCATATTAAATGTTACCGGAGGAGACCGAGACTAACCTACCTAGACCAGATCGGTCATGTACTGAAGGAAGGTGGAGTCAAGAGTCTCTGAAACCGGCGAGCGTGTATGAAGAGAATTATGAATGTTGAGGAAGCGAGTGAAGTATGCAAAGATAGAGTTCTCTGGCACTCTGTTCTCCCTGCCTATCCTGCAAGGGATATGGCGTGATGATATATATGTATGTATGTATATTAAATGCTGCCAACAATCACTACTCAATTCAATTAATAAGAGCAATATTCTAAATTATATATTAAAATCCCGAATGGGCAAATTGTCATCCTTCACGGCGATCAACAATTAAATCTAAGTAATTTTCTTGTCAAATAGAAATTGTATTTTCATTGATCATTCAAATCATTTGTTTACGTCCATTTTGGGATTCTGCAAACAATTCAACATCCGTCGCTCACAGTTTGACAAACACTAATTGAACAAATCCAATTATACTTTGTCGTTATTCATTGATCAAATAGAAAAAAAAATTGGTACATACCTAATCTGTTATATGTCTTTCGCATTTATCCCGAAAAAAATTTACCCGCCCATACCTACACATTGTTACGTATTTTTTTAATAATGCTTTAGAGTTCAGGTCTATTCCCATTAGCCGGGTAGGGTTCCAAGTTCGAGGATTGCTATTAAGAATTTAAAATGAATTTAAAAAGGGAATGTTTCAGTGTCGTTATTCTGCATATGCCTGAGTTTGCTTTCCACTTATTCAATTATGTAAAGCTGCCATTTGTTAACAGATTTTAGGGTAATTCGGTGAATGTCGACTCGGTTTTATGGTAATCAGCTTAGTGTCCGTTATTTATGAGTAACATGCTTACAAACATTTCACGGTATAATGTAGCAATCCACTGATAACGTTATTTCGCAATTAATTGCAGGAACACTCACTAGCATATGATTTAAAGCTGTATTAATATTTGGTAGGATTGTTTTTGTATAATGGTTATTTGGTGTTAATGTTATGTAAATACTGATAAGCGTTTAAACATTACCACTGTGTAATCGTGTTTTTACTTTATTATATTTTTGAAAACACTTTTTATTATGCTAAATTAAGCACATAGCTTGAATAATTTTACCTAGCGTCATATTACAATAAAATTCTAGTGGAAAGAACAGTGTTAATAGGTCATCAAAGACTGTTTTTAATTCGAAGTCCAACATGTGTTTTAAATATGTAAAACTTAAAGCCAGAACATACACTATTTTTTTCTTTCATCGGTTTTCTTTTACGACATCCACGAGCAAAGTAAGGGTTGGTAGTATTCGTAGCCGCTACCACACAGCTAGTAGAATTTAGATGCTTACCTTTATTAACCAGATTTAACGAGCATAACGAGTTGGGTAATGAAAATAACAACCAGTAACGCAATAAATGCTTATAATTTCAATATTTATAAAAGCCAATTCAATATTAATTAAATATAAAAGTATTTTTATCATCATTCATAAATACGATTGAAATGCAAATTGCTATGAATTATCCTTGCATTCAATATCACTTCACAAATTGAATGTCAGGTATCGGATTACTTTTCAATTGATTGTGACTATGGGAAGCACTTGAATTGTTTGCGTTGTATTTTACTGTAGCCCCTGACCGAGGACGCCAGCGGCGACTCTTCCCCAAAAAAAAAATAAACAATTTTCTGATAGTCATCTGACACGAAAATTGTTATGTTAGACATGTTATTTATATTAACATTTATCAAATAACCGTACCTGGGTATGCGATGAATTATAAGTAGAGAAAATCGCGATGTGAGAGAGAGAATGCTAATAATTAAATAATAATTCATATTTCTTTTTTAATTACGGAAGACAACTTTACAAGCAGTCTGGCTAGCTGGCTGGCTTGTAGTAGACTAATTTTCCTTATCTGGAGAAAGCCTAAGTGTAAAGTTTATGAACAAAGAATAAAAACCAAGTTAATAAATATATTTTTTATATCTTGGATTCTGTGTGGTTTTGCTGTTATAGATTTTTAATTTTATTTATCGATCTTTGTGTTTATCGAACTAAATAGCAGAAATTACTAGAATGAAGAAGGATTAAGTAAAATAATATAGATTTTTTTGGTTCTGTAGTTGTATTACTGTAAATTATTATAGACATATTATTAGTCTGTATTTGGTATTTATTATTCAGACATGCATAATATGCATAAGCCTAATTCTATATGTATTAAAAATAAAGTCAATATCTTTGTAAATTTACAAAAATGAAAATTTTGCAAATATTTTTTCACAATACTATATAATTACGAATATATAATATATTAAATAAAGTGAAAATAAGATAAACATTTGTATTTTCTACACCTGCGGCATAGTGGCCTAATAAACTTACGTGCAGAGTATTTCGGATTGTGCTAATCTATATATATATAAAAGATGCTTGTCCTGATTGACTGATTCATCATCGCACAGCCTAAACCGCAGCGGCTAATAACATGAAATTTAGACAGTTACTGCCTTTTATATTGTAAGTGCTCGCTAAGAAAGGATTTTTGGAAATTTCTCCTCTAAGCGTGAAAAATAGGGGTTGCAAGTTTGTATCCAACTTCGTCATTTTTGAAGTTAGATTCGTGAAAATTTGTATTCGCTTATTTAATATTAAATAAATAAAAACGTAATTCAATATTTTTGGAAATTTCTTCTCAAAGGGTGAAAAGTAAGGGGTTGAAAGTTTGTATGAAACTTCGTCTATTTTGAAGTTAGATACCTGAAAATTTGTTACTAACTATATAATATTAAATAAAAATTGACCTGTTTCAGCATTTTTGTAAATTCTCCCCTAAGGGAGTAGAATAGGGCTTGCAAGTTTTTTTTATGAAACTTTGGCAGTTTAGAAGTTAAAACTGTTAAACTTTGGATTTGCGTATTTAATATTAAATAAACAAACACGTGCATTTCTGGAAATTCTCCCCTTAAGGATGAAAAATATGTGTTGCAAGTTTGTATGAAACTTGGTCAGTTTTGAAGTTAGATACCTGAATATTTGTATTCGCCTATTCAATATTAAATAAATAAACACATGAATCAGCATTTTTGAAAATTTTTCCCCAAAGAGTGAAAAATAAGGGGTTGCAAGTTTGTATGAAACTTCGTCAGTTTTGAAGTTAGATACCTGAAAATTTGTTATTAACTATATAATGTTAAATAAAAATTTACTTTTTTGCTGAAAGAGATTTTTGGCTTACAAGTTTTTTTTATGACACTTTGTCAATTTTGAAGCTAGAACCGTTAAAATATGGATTTGTGTATTAATTATTAAATAAGCAAACACGTTATTCAGCATTTTTGGAAATTTCACCATTAAGGGTGAAAAATAGGAGTTGCAAGTTTGTATGAAAGTTGGTCAGTTTTGAAGTTAGATTCCTGAAAATTTTTATTCGATTATTTAATATTAAATAAATAAACACATATTTCATCATTTTTGGAAATTTCTTCCCTAATGGTGAAAAATAAGGAGTTTCAAGTTTGTATGAACCTTCGTCAGTTCTAAAGTTAGATCCCTATAAATTAGTTTTTAGCCATTAAATGTTAAATTCAGGCCACATCGCTCGAAGAACCGACAACCGCTGGGGAAGAAAGGTTCTAGAGTGGCGACCACGTACCGGACGACGCAGTGTGGGACGCCCCCCCACTAGGTGGACAGACGACCTAGTGAAGGTTGCTGGGCGTCGTTGGATACAGGCGGCACAGGACCGCACTCTGTGGCGTAAAATGAGGGAGGCCTACGTTCAGCAGTGGACGGCAATAGGCTGAAATGATGAATGATGAAATGTTAAATTAGGAAACACCTTTTTCACCATTTTTGGAAATTTCTCCCTTAAGGGTGTAAAATAGGGGTTACAAGTTTGTATGACATTTAAAAAACTTCGTCAGCTTTAAAATTAAATCCCTGATATTTCGTTTTTAGCTACTTATTGTTAATTTTCTATTTCAGCATTTTGTAATTATTTGCTCCTAGGTGTGAAAAATAGGGATTGCAATCTGCGATTTGTATAAAAATACGTCAATTTTGAAGTAAGATCCCTGAAAGTTAACTTTTAACGATTTAATATTAGACAATAAATACGTGTTTTAGCATTTTTTTGAAGTTTCTTCCCTATGGATCTAAAATAGGGTTTGCATTTTTTTATGAAACTTTATCAGTTTTGAAGTTACATTCGTGAAAATGTTTATTTGGCTCTTTAGTACTAAAACAAATACGTGTTTCAGCATTTTTAGGAATTTCGCCACTAAGAATGTAAAATGGGGATTGCTATTTTTTATTAAACTTCGTCGACTTTGAAGTTAGATCAGTGATAATTTGTATTTAGCTATTTAATATTAAATAAAAATAATACGAGTTTTAACACATACATACATATCATCACGCCATATCCCTTGCAGGGTAGGCAGAGAGAACAGAGTGCCAGAGAACTCTATCTCTGCATACTTCACTCGCTTCCTCAACATTCATAATTCTCTTCATACACGCTCGCCGGTTTCGGAGACTCTTGACTCCACCTTCCTTCAGTACTTGACCGATCTGGTCTAGGTAGTTTAGTCTCGGTCTCCCTCGGTACCTACATCCTTCCACTTTCGCATTGTATATCTTCTTAACCAGACGTTCGTTCGGCATTCTTTCCACATGTCCGAACCATCGGAGCATTCCCTTTCGCATCTTTACACCAATACTCTCTTTCATACCTACTCGCTCTCTTACGTCGTCGTTACGAGTGCGGTCGGTCAGCCTAACTCCACAGATTTTCCGAAGAGATCGCATTTCGACCGCATTAATTTTACTTTCATACTCTTTTCTGCATACCCAACTCTCGCTTCCATACAGTAATGTTGGGACAAGCACTGCGTTATGTATTGCTACACGTGCCTTCTGGCTGAGATGGTGGCTGCCGAGAAGTTGCCCCAACGCTCCGTTCACTCTATTTCCCGCATTCACTCTTCGCTCTATATCAGTGGTGTACCGTCCATCTCGGCTAAATCCACATCCAAGATATACAAATTCATCCACTTGCTCTAGTACATCATTACCTATTGTTACTCTTACATCTGTTCTGGCTTCATCTCTTTCAAAGACCATTACGAGTTTTAACATTTATGGAAATCTCTCCCCTCTGGCTGTAAAGTGGGTATTACAAGTTTTTTATGAAACTTTGTCAGTATTAAAGTTATATTAGTGAAAATTATATTTGGGTATTTAGTACTAAATAAAAAAACGAGTACGAGTGTACGAGTTTCACCATTTTTAGAAATTTCTTCCCAAAAATAGGGATCGCAAATTTGTATGAAACTTTGTCAGATTTGAAGTTCGATCCGTGATCATTTGTATTTGGCTATTTAGTATTAAGTGTTAAAAATACGTGTTTCATCATTTTTGTAAATTTCTATGAGCAGACACACATTACATTTGTGAGGCTTTGTGTTTGGTTATGTTTGTTTCATTATTTTTGGATATTTTCTAATAAATCATGTCGATGTCAAACAGGGGTTGCAAGTTTATTAGAAACCACATCAGTTTTATAGTTCACCATCATCATCTCAGCTCATATATGTCCCACTGTTGGGCTCGAGCCTCCTCCGTAATGGGAGGGAAATTGATCTACTATACCACACTGGTCAGACGTGTTGGTATAGGGTTTTGTTTCGAGTTTTCCTTCTCCGGCATAGACGTTATATGCGTTTTATATCCCTTAGTCGTCTCTTACGATCACGGGTAAGATGGGGTGGTGAATTGTATTCTTACTCCGTCACCACACGGATAGTTTTAAAGTTAGTACCTTGAAAATAGTTATTTGGCTATTTGATATTAAATAAATAAATATCTAATTTCAGCATTTTTGGAAAAATGTCCACTGAATATGCAAAATAGGGGTTGCACATTGGTATGAAAATATGTATTTGGCTATTCAATATTAAATAACAAATATGTATTTCACCATTTTTTGAAATCATTCCCTAAAGGGAAATGCATGTTGGAAATTTGTACGGAAATTAATTTATAAACAAGTACGAAACTTTGCTTTGCTTTTTTTTTTAATACTGATCTGTAATTTAACTATAATTCATCATTATCTTGCTCTTATCCCAAATACTTGTGGTCGTCGCAATATGTACCTACTCCTCTTCCCACGTATTACAAAAGTTATGGGCAATAGTTTTATGAACTGCCACCTGCCTGAAGTCATCCCTCCTTGGGAATGTAATTATTAACTAGACAGCATGGGGTGGTGTTAGCCCAGGCCGATACAAAGCTCTTAGTCGTCTTTTACGACATCCACGAGCAAAGTAAGGGTTGACAGTATTCATAACCACTACCACACAACGACTGTAACTTAACCAAATACAAATAATTAATTATAGATGAAAAAACAAGTACTAAAGTTTTAATTTTAATCATCCCTAAAGAAAGTAAAATATGATATTAAAGTTTGTATGAAAATGCGTCAATTTGAAAGAGAGATCCTTAACAAATCTAAAAAAAAATGTTGTTATATTAAATATTTCAATGTTTTTAGAAAATATACCCTTACGGGGACTAAACTAGAGGTTATAGTTGTATGAAAATTGTCACTTTTGGAATTAAATGTATAGAACTTAGTACATCGATGCTTAAGTATAAATAAATTCATAAGGATCGTGGACGTTAGGCAGGCGGCTGGTCATAAAGCTATTGCTCATAAATTTTGCAATATATAGGAATAGGAGTACATATTGCGTCCACCCCGAATAATTGGTAATAGTAATATTTAATAATATTTAAAAAAATAAAATAAACTTAGGTTTAGTTAAAAAAACATAAAATTAAGAACTATCTGTTATCAAATAAAAGTGATATATTATTTTTTTTACTTATTAGTTCTTTATTAAGTTAAGATATTATATTAATTAATTTTTGACTGTTCAAACAACTAGCCATATTTTAATATATCCACACGGGCGAAGCCGTAGGAAACAGCTAGTATTAAATAGACGAATACAAAGTTTCACGAATCTATCTTTAAAACTGACTGACGAAGTTAGATACAAACTTGCAACCCCTATTTTCCACCCTGAGAGGAGAATTTTCCAAAAATCCCTTCTTAGTGAACGCCTACAATATAAAAGGCAGCAACTGTCAAAATTGCATCTAATTAACCCCAGCGGTTTAGGCTGTGCGATGATGAATCAGTCAATGAGGACAAATATATATATATATATATATATATATATATATAGACTAGCTGTTTCCCATGGCTTCGCCCGTGTGGATATATTAAAATATGGCTAGTATGTATATATAATGACTGACTGTGACGCTTCAAATTGAATTCATAGGGCGAGCGAAATTATTGGGTTTTCTTACTGCATTAGAGGCAGATTTCAATTTATAAGAACTAAACACATATATTAAATTTTATTCGCGTTTCAGAAGGATCAAATATTACATGAGGACTAAAATATTTAAATTTGTTTCTTGATTTTTAAGTATTTGACATTCCTATATTTATACTAAACTGCAGTTTGCAAGAGAAAATATTTATTTTTTGTTTGTTTTTTGTAGGGGATTATAATCAGATGGCGTGGTCAGTTATCTGGGTTTAAATCAGGTTAAGATGAGACCCCAAAACTCATCATAGGATGCATTTTATGAATGTATAATTTGGTATTGGTTTATAATTCTAATATTATGAATGTGAGTTTGTGGTGTATGTTATTTAATCACACCTAAACAGTTGAACACAGATTTGGATAAAAATTGGAACACATATAGATAGCTTCCTGAATTAATACATCGAATTTTTATCCTAATAATATGTTTTCATATAACGACCTGGGCCAACTCCATCTGATGTCGTTTGGTCAACAATTACATTACCAAGGAGGGTTGACGTCTGGCAGGCGGCCGGTCATAAAACTATTGCCAACAACTTTTTACAATATGTATAATACTATGAAAGAAGAGTACATATTGTATCGACACCAAGTAATTGGGATAAGAGTGAAAGAAAGAGAGATAAGGAGAATGATGATGAGTATGTTTCCTTGCGATATCCTAGTAATACCGTAAATGTAAATGTTTGTGAAGATGTTTAGCCGTTTTCAGTCAATCAAGGGTAAACACGACAACGTTGAACATATTTGAATGAAAATTTGTACATAGATAAATAATTTCCTGGATTAATACATAGGATAATTTTTATTATAAGAGTATGAAAGTAAAATTAATGCGGTCGAAATGCGATCTCTGCGGAAAATCTGTGGAGTTAGGCTGACCGACCGCATTCGTAACGACGACGTAAGAGAGCGAGTAGGTATGAAAGAGAGTATTGGTGTAAAGATACTACTGAAGGAAGGTGGAGTCAAGAGTCTCTGAAACCGGCGAGCGTGTATGAAGAGAATTATGAATGTTGAGGAAGCGAGTGAAGTATGCAGAGATAGAGTTCTCTGGCACTCTGTTCTCTCTGCCTACCCTGCAAAGGATATGGCGTGATGATATGTATGTATAATTTTTATTCCGCTAATGAGTTCTTTTGTGACTATTTAGTGATAAAATATTATATTATGAAAGTCAATTTTAAACAAACAGAGATACAAGCTAGTATGAAGTAAAACCCTGAGTATAAAGGCCATTACTGGACATGTTTTTTGTTTTTTGCATGGTGGACCATGGATCTGGTCGTGCCCCGAAAAATCAGTCCGGGGTGACAGATGTGGCGGCGCGCAACCCCATGGACCCACCCTGCAAACACCTCTCTTCGCCGTGCGAGCGGGCCACCGGTACCGAATCTTTGTCTTCGGTGGCCCGCCCGGCGGTTTACCCTTGCGGGTTCCTCTCATGTCGACGCCCCGACTACTTTCGCCGTCGGGGCGTCGCCCTCGTACTGTGGCCTGACGTCGGGTGACTGGACAATTCCCCGGTCCGATCACCCGATTGGAAATGCTCCTCGAGTTTGTTGATCCAGTAGAGGAATATTTTTTTTTTTGGCGATGGGCTATGGGAGTGGTCAAACTCCGCTAAATCCGTCCGGGCCGACAGAAGAAGCGGCGCGTGACCCCAGAGACCCGCTGTACATGTACCTATCTGCGCCGAACGGACGGGCCACCGAAACCCGGCCTTTGTCTTCTTGTAGTAGAGGAATATATTAAGATTGTTTTGTGTCCACTAATTTCACCTATGCATCTATATCGGAGATTCTTAACTACTGTGCTAGTTTGGTTTCTATTGGGAGTAAACACTTTTTTTATTTCAAATACACGTCTCATTCATTGTGAACTTGCTATGACTAAATAGACAAAAATTATATCAAGCTAACCTCTTATCTTATATGTGTACCACTATTCGGTACCAGTTACCACCAGAATAAGAGGGAAATTGATCTACTATAAAATTTTAGTAAGACGACTTGGTACAGATTCTTCATTCATGCATTGCTATGATCAGTAACTTTGTTGAAGTAAAATCGTTAGAATGAACTGTAACGTTAACAAAACTAACTACTTATATAAACATTGACGTATTTCAGTATCAAACAACTTTTATGTTTAAATAATTAATTGATAATGACTCAATAACCCCTTTGTATTTTAGAATTATCTACGTCATGTCTAACTCAAGTAATAATTTGTTTCAGATGTCAAATGAAGTAGTAATCACCGCAGGTATGTAATTAAAACGATTAAAACTAATTATTGAACTGTTGTAGACTGTAACAACTGTGTTCCAGATTGTGGTTGAGGGGGGGGTTATAATTAATGCAGTTCAACTTATGAGTTCACATAGCTTTTACGACTGCGGTGGACGACTTAGCTATTTCGAATGTACGTACCTATGGGAATAATTGCTTGCTTTTATTACACCTACTAATTTTGTGACGGAGAGGATTGTTTTGTGAATTGTCTCCTATATCTTGAAAGACTATATTGTTAACTTTACTTCTTAATTTTTATCAATTTCTAATGGAGTATTTTTATTGTATTTGGTGGTAGACAAGCAGGCAGTCCATCCGATGGTAAATGACTGCCATTGACTGCCATTTACTGTTAAGTTATAGGCTCTTTCGCTCAGCAAACGAAGTGCAGTAGTAAATTGCTGCTGTTCTAACATCGATTTTATGACAACATCGATTATATACTATATTGCACGAGTCAAACATTTATGACTTCAGATAGAACTTAGCAGCAAGTGAGTTGGGTCCACCACTAAAAGTAGTGTTCAATTTGACTGTTAATTTCTATATATTTTTGGATTTGTTCAGTCGTATTCTTTTTGGTTATGGACGGTCTAATTACAATTGTATTACCATAGGATCTTGTATTTCAAAGATATATATGAAACTCTTCAAACATATCATAGAACAAAGTGATTGTGATATTTTTTTTTAAAGACACCACCCGCACTAAGGGAATAATCCTTGTATTGCGGGGACTTTACAAACATGCAATTACAGCAGATAAATTACAACCATGCTCTGAACAACACTTTGTGGATCGCACAAAGTATTGTTCAGCGTAGGACTCAAACCCATGTCACTGGCATGGAAGGTCGGTACCTTAACCACTACTTTCTTGAAATTTAGCATGCAGAAGGTGCCGGAGACGACTAATCGATCTAATATAGATTACAATTGACTAGCTGAGTTAACTACTGAGTGGTGATTTTATAATATGTCTATTTAATATACCTGTATTAAATCATTTACTTTATTGTAATCTTATGGTGTTCATATAGTAAGGACTAACTTTCTGTTTATGAAGCATTTATAATTGTATTAAATTCGTAGACTAAATGAAGGAGGGTAGTTTGAAGGGCTTTTCCCCACGCATGTAAGAATAAATTGTAGAGGGTTAAAAGTATAAAACATTTTGACACCCTCGTATTATAATGCTCTGATTTAGTTCTTAACATTGAGCCAAACACGTCATCTTACTGTGGTCATGAGTACCATGTACTCGTATAACGTGCATTTCAATATTCTGCAGAAATGACTGTGCTTCGTTTTCCATCTCCTTAATTTTCATATTTCATTTAATTCAATCTTCCTCGTGTGGTGACGTGGTAAAACTAAACTGTGTCACACTATCCCTTAGTTGTACCCTGGAGTCGTAAATACTGTGGCAATGGAATCAATACTCTCCTTGGAAACTTATTGTAATGAGGAACCCGCCTACCAATCATGATGGTTGCGGTATTTTTCCCCTTGCAAAGGTCTAAGTCCAGTAATAGTGCACGTTGATAGCTTGATGGAAAATTATCATGTTAAAAAAATAGTATATTTTTCCTTAGTTAAGCTAAACTCATTTGCAAAAAAAACGGGCGGTTTTGATTTTCATTCATATTTAAAAAGATACAATACCAAAAAGGTTTCAATCGTTTGTACACGTTACTGGCCGGTTTTAAAAATGCTGTGGTATTTAAAAAAGTACGTTCTAAATTCAATTTTTCATTTGATGTTCATTTTTACAGAAAACCCCTTTTTATCCTACATTTTTGGCGCGAAGTTCCAGAAGTTAACATCGACTTTCATAACTTTTATTCAATTTTTATCGATTAATTTCATATCCTTGACTGTCAAAGCTTTATTTAATGCTGTTTGGCTGTATCAAAAATGGTAGATAAAGTGGTAAAAGCTACCAAAATTATCGCGCTGCTTGAAGAGGGTTGCAGCCAATGTTTCGTGGCTAGGAGGCTAAATGTTAGTCGCTCGACAGTCCAAAGGACCTGGCAGCGATATCAGGAGACTGGTTCCGTCGAGAGAAGGCCTGGTTCTGGAAGAAAACCATGTACCCAACCACGGGATGATCGTTTTCTTGTGAGTCGCGCATTGAGAAATCGCAAATCTTCGTATGTGGATCTTAAGAACAACCTCCAAGAAGTAAGAAATGTGCATATTAGTCTATGGACGGTCAGGAGGAGGCTTCTCGCTGCCAATATACGCAGTCACCGCCCGGCCCGCGGCCCCAAATTACTCCGTGAGCACAGAGTTCACAGGCTTAGGTTCGCTAGAAATTGTGAATCATGGACTCAAGACGATTGGAATAGGGTTTTGTTCTCTGATGAAGCCAGGATATCTCTGTTCGGTGAAGATCGACGTCGGCGAGTGCTAAGAAGACAAGGAGAACGCTTTGCAGAGGCATGTTTCGAAGAAATCACACCTTATGGTGGGGGCTCTGTTATGTTTTGGGCAGGAATAAATTCAATGGATCGTACAGAGTTAGTCTTCATTGAAAACGGCTCACTGACTGGGCATCGATACATAACGGAAGTTCTAATTTCTCATGCACAACCCGAATTGGCCGCTCTAGGTGAAGACTCGATTTTTATGGACGACAATGCTCGCGCCCACCGATCCCGCGATGTTAATGCGTATGTGCAAGAGGTCGGCATTCGTCGTTTGGATTGGCCAGCTCGAAGTCCCGACCTCAATCCCATAGAGCATGTCTGGGACGTTCTGAAACGGCGTGTGAGATCAGTACACCCGGCTCCGCAGACCATCAGAGAGCTGAAGAATGTGATTACTGCGGAGTGGGAACGTATTCCGCAAGCAAGTATCCGGGATATACTCGCTAGCATGCCCAGACGAATTCAAGCTGTGATTTTAGCTATAGGGGGTCACACTCGGTACTAAACATTTATCTGCTTTTACTTTATTAAAGAAAAACAAACAAAAAAACTTTTTTATTTTTACTTCATGAGCATATGCACTACTAGCGAATATACACTACTAGCGAGGTTTAGCATTATTTCCCATAAATTGTATCTAAATTTTATGAAATACTGATGAAAACGATTATTTTCTTATTAATTTACCAAATTGTGTGGATAAAACTACCTATAATTATCAAACAAAGAAATATTAACATTTGAAATGGTTCATTGCTTAGGTGCCCGTTTTTTTTGCAAATGAGTGTATTTTAAATTAATTATTACATGTTCAAAAGTGTTAGTATTGAAATAATATAATGGAATTTAAAAAAAAAAGGAAAATGTTATATTATCGAAAGTACCATATGAACAAGATTGTATTGTTGCTTTAGAATAAATAATAAATTCCTCACCAGGTTCCCTTAAGTAATTTTTTTATCGTAGAATATTTTCCATAACATTTACTTCTCGTAAAAAAAGCTTTTGTCTAATAACAGTTATACCGTGTATTATATAGTGCCACTTTATACGTATTGTGCTCGCGCGGGACAGAATATTTAAACTTTATGGGGTTATATTAACATATAAGAAAGTAAGAAAGAAACTTCACTGTTGAATTAGATATCTTCCGCAAAGAAAGGCTAGTTATTTTTTTTAATACTATGCCACTTTATTAAAAGCCGAGATTGGGTTTAAAATATTGTTTAGTTTCTTCCAAGTATTTGACTAATAATCATTTTAGTATATATTTATGTTTCCATATATATTTGTGTTTCCATTTTTTTTACTTGGTATAATATATATATATATATATATATATATATAGAATATATATATATATATAAATGCATTTTTTAAGTTCATTAAAGATATTTATATAATGAAGCATTAAATTATCATTCAAAATCATCATCATCATTTCAGCCTATTGCCGTCCACTGCTGAACGTAGGCCTCCCTCATTTTACGTCACAGAGTGCGGTCCTGCGCCGCCTGCATCCAACGACGCCCAGCAACCTTCACTAGGTCGTCTGTCCACCTAGTAGGGGGGGGCGTCCCACACTGCGTCGTCCGGTACGTGGTCGCCACTCTAGAACCTTTCTTCCGCAGCGGTTGTCGGTTCTTCGAGCGATGTGGCCTGCCCATTGCCACTTCAGCGTGCTAATTCTTCGTGCTATGTCGGTTACACCCGTTCGTCTGCGGATTTCCGTATTTCGGATTCTATCTCGCAGAGAAATCCCGAGCATAGCCCGCTCCATAGCACGCTGAGCGACTTTGAGCCTGGTTATGAGGCCTACATTTAGGGACCACGTTTCCGTGCCGTAAGTCATCACTGGTAACACACACTGATCATAGACCTGTGTTTTCAAACACTGAGGTATGTTGGATGAGAAAATCCTCTTAAGTTTCCCGAACGCTGCCCAACCGAGTTGGATTCGTCGGCTGACCTCTTTCTCGAAATTAGGTCTACCTAACTGGACTGTTTGTCCAAGGTAAACATAATGATCGACAATTTCGAGAATCGCATTGCCAACTAGGACCGGTACAGGAATGACATGGGCATTTGACATGACTTTCGTCTTGTCCATGTTTATTCGTAAACCCACTAGTTGGGATACCCTGCTGAGATCGTTGAGCATGGTGCCCAGGTTCTCCATGGATTCTGCCATGACGACAATATCGTCTGCGAATCGAAGGTGAGTGATGTATTCGCCATTGATGTTGATGCCGAGTCCGGTCCAGTCTAAAAGCTTGAAGACATCTTCCAGTGCAGTGGTGAATAGTTTCAGAGAGAGAAAAAGAGAGAGAGATTAAGAAGGAGGAAAAATTATCATATTTTATAAAAAAAAATATAAGATAATCAATCGTCCCTCACCTAATATTTAGTTTTTTTTTATCATAAAAATTAATTTATTAAAACATTATCCTACGCTACATAATTATATCCATATCCCAGTCTATATTAGCATAACTTTTTAATAAAATGCAAATGAAGTTTCCCCTAAATCTAAAGTATGTGGCTAGTGTACTAGATAAGCTGTATAAAATGTATTTCAATTCTAAAATGAAAAAGTTAGTAATAGTCTTCTAACTTCTAATTATACGCCTGAATAATTCAAATACACCACTAAATTCTAAGTAAATAAACAATTAGTCTAAATAAATAAGAAATTCTTTCTCAACTGAAATAATAGATATGATAGATACATTTTTTAACAGTCTATAGTCTGGACACATGACACCCGAACCATCCAGGCGATTAGGAGGCGAAGGGTTGTTCCATCACCCACCGTATTATCCTTCACTGCTAGTTGAGCGGGCTACCGAGATGGATTCATTGACTATGTGAGCAGGTTCATATCCTTACATCCCATCCCTACACACCCGTCAAGCGGATCGATTATGGCATTATCCTTCGTATGAAGACTTAGATCTTGTGGATTCTGATAGACTAATAGATAGATATTGGATATAATGAGTTTATTATTTATTATTTTTTTTAATTTATAGCCTGTTATTATGCTTCTAAAAAGTTAAACACGAATACTATATTGTAAAATAAAAATCAAATGGTCCTCGTACAGCTCATCGTCATTCTCCTACCTTTATCCCATTACTTGGGGTCGATACAATATGTACTTTTCTTTCGTAGTACATAATGTAAAAGTTATTGGTAATAGTTATACGACCAGCCGCATGCCAGATGTCAACCCTCCTTGGGAATGTAATTGTTGACCAAACGGCATGGGATGGACCATGGGGTTGACCCAGGTCGTTATAAGGCTCTTAGTAGTCTTTTATGACATCCACAAGCAAAGTAAGTGTTGGTAGTATTCGTAGCCGCCACCACACAGCATACTTACATATATATTTTTAAGACAAAGTTTTGAACTCAGAAAATAATCCTTGTATAGCGAAGGTATAATATAATTAACGAAAACAAATTACAAACAGACTCAGAATAACAATTATTGTTCTACTACTACGCCTCTGTACTACGCCACCTGTATAGTCAAAAGTCGTTTCGTTTAGACAGTATGTACGTGTAATATTATATAGTTTATACAAATTTTCTATCAATTCCTTTTGAGGAGCTTTTGTGACCGTACCAGTTATTAAGACACAAAGAAAAGCAACGGGGGTTCAAGCCTTTCGCGCGGGACTGTGCTCGTACGTGCGAATCGATGGTGCGGAAAAGGCTTTATCGATTTAAACTACCCTTATGTTGCAGTTTGTTAAACTCATATTGTTATTGGCTTTTAAAAAGAACGCTTCGTTTGTTCGCTTATGTATGAGAAGTTTTATTTCTATTCCATTCCTTTGTTATTCTTTTTATAAGTTCAAATAGTTTTATATATAATGCACTAACAAATGATTCCTTATGGTGACGCTTTGAAAATACTATATATGGTGATGTAATCTTCTTCATTAAGAGAGGAAACTTACATCCAGCGATGGATAATGAAAGGTTGAATTGGAATTGATTTTTTTTTCACAAAGGACAGTGATACATAATAAATCAAAGAATACTAAAATGCAACCACTTGATATGAATTTAGAAAAAAAAAAACTAACCAACCAATATCGATTGTAAAGCTTCTAATATACCCAAGAGAAAAGTGGGCTAGAATTGATTGTCGTACTATCTATATTAAGACAAGGTAATCCTGATGTGCGGGATTATTTTGTATCTAGATACGTACATACATATCATCACGCCATGTCCCTTGCAGGGTAGGCAGAGAGAACAGAGTGCCAGAGAACTCTATCCTTGCATACTTCACTCGCTTCCTCAACATTCACAATTCTCTTTATACACGCTCGGCGGTTTCGAAGACTCCTGACTCCACCTTCCTTCAGTGCGTGACCAATCTGGTCTAGGTAGGTTAGTCTCGGTCTCCCCCGGTACCTACATCCTTCCATCCTTTCACTTTCGCATTGTATATCTTCTTAACCAGACGTTCGTTCGGCATTCTTTCCACATGTCCGAACCATGTATCTAGATGATGATAATAGGGGTACCTGTTACTGTCTGGCAACATATAATAATTATCATTCGGTTTTATATTTTCTCAATTAAGATAACGTAGTGCCTTCCCCACCGCTACTGGACCTACTGATTTATTTGTCTTTATCGATTTTTGTTCAATGCATATCGCAAATTGTTTGTAGTCAGGTTTTAATTTCCGAATTTTTCTTATAAGCTAAATTAAGCAGATTTTTCATATAACGTTAATTTATACTTGTTACTGTCCCTTTCTCTTCTAAGTGTTGTTTATGAATAACCAAATAACATTTGTACAAAAGAAGGAAAATACAACTAGAAAACATTTCTAAAAAAATCTTGCAGCCATCTTTATTTAAGCAGACAACTACATCTGTTAATAGTAAAAGATAAAGTAATAAACATAAAACAGTGGAGAAAGTCGTCAAATGGAAAAATAACTCCTGAAAAGTCTATGAAACTTGTTTAAGCAGGCAAGCTCTCCGAAGAGTGGCGCCAATGTTTTTATTTTGAAATATTTTTCGTAGTTTTGAGCAAAGAGCTGCAAAGGCACGTTAAGAGGCATTGAGGGCTCTAGTTTAACTATAGTTAAATAACTTCGCAGAGGAACTCAGGAATAATTTTCACTAAACATTACTCCTACTTTTGTTTTCAATTGCTTAAGGACTTCTATCATGGAGTGCATAAATAAAGGATATTGTTTATTATTTATTTTTATTTTTATCTTTATGTATAGGGTTATATATTTATGTAGGGAAAAAACATATTTGGACCTTTTGAATAGACATACAGGGCAGCATAAGGCGTTTCGAGTGCCGTCTCTTGCTGTGATTTATCGGCGTGGGAAAAGAGAATATAGGACACGTTATATGTTTTCATACTATATCTGTTGTGATTAAAATATGCGCCGTTTCAGCTAATTTACAATTTTCTTTTTCACAGAATATTTAAGCTAGAAGATATATACATTTTTTGTATTTCGTTAATATCATGGAGTAACGTCCAGCAATGAAACGTCCCATACGTTTTGCAAAGAAAGAGAGAATTCGCAAGATAAAATTTGATAAAATCAACAAAAATCGTAATGATTTTTTTAATTTCAACGCATAATTGGTATAATGAAAATTGATTAAGGTGTTAATAATACGTTAAAAATACCATATTTGTATGACATCAAGCAATTCAAATAGATGAAAATAAAACGTGAATTTCAACAATGGCGGCACGTAAGCTATCGAAACTAGTTTCATATTTAATTACAACCCCATATAACTGACTTGATTGCATTTCCTGCGACTGACGTACTAGTTTATTATTTTACCAATTTGAAATTATATTAAATTCTTGGAAGTTAATGCACAGTGTATCTTATTATTAAGAGTTCTATGAAGGGTTTTACTTTGTCACAATATTATGATTATATGTTACCAGCAACAAAACATATTCAAACTATTTTCCTTTAGTCTACCGTAAGATTCTTTTTTTTTTCGCAAAAAACCAATATATTTGGCCAGCGGTGTATTGCGTTAATATCTTACATCAGGAGAAAGAAGAGCAGTACGTGGTCTAAGAAACAGAAGAGGAAAAAAAATACTTTTAGATGTGTAAGTATCCAATTACACATGTGATAATAAAATTTTGTTTCTTATACTTCTTTGCAATATGGTAGTGGCAATAAATAGTACACTATCTTATACTACGTTATTTCACTAGTGGATGTCTTAAAAGACGATTAAAAGTTTAAATTGAGCTGAGTCGACTTCACCGTGCATGTGCCATCTTGTCAACAATTATATTTCCAAGGAGGGTTGACGTCCAGTAGGCGCCGGTCATAAATCTACTGCAATATGTACGATGGAAGAGGAGTACATATTGCGTCAACCCCGTAATTGTGATAACAGCAAAACTAAGATAATAATACTACTTTTACGGATTCTATCGCGTTTGTATTTGATTTATAATTTCCCGACGTTTCGAACACTTTACAGTGATCATGGTCACGGGAGGACTGAGGTGTCTTACGTCCAATATGTCATTGTTATTACAGAAATTTATTTATATCTACCCTATAAGATAGTAAATTTTGACCCATGTTTTTATACAAAATTAATACAAATTCATTGCCAGTACAAAAAGAGAACGATTCTATATACAAAATTTATGTTGTTTATGATTTGTTATTATTAAGGTATTTAATTTATGATAATTATTATTGTGGTAATTTTACAATTTTTACAAAACTAACAACTACTAGTAGCTGAATAGTTTTTGTTAGTTTTGTAAAAATTGTCACACACAATTTACACCTCAGTCCTCCCGTGACCATGATCACTGTAAAGTGTTCGAAACGTCGGGAAATTATAAATCAAATACAAACGCGATAGAATCCATAAAGTAGTTTTATTTCTAATGATAATAATGTTGACGTGTAAATATCTAGTTACTTTAGTTCACATATGTGTGTATGTATTGTTGCCTACTTTATTATATTTGAAATTCTTGATGCATTACGTAATCAGAGGTAGCCAATTATAAACCAATCTTTATGTAGAAATGATAATGGTGGATTTCAGAAAACCACCCCAATACGATTGAGAATAGTAAGGGCTCAGAGAAAACTTAATGAAAAAGGACTAGAAATACCATTCGTCCATCCATCAGCTCGTAGATGTCCACTGCTGGATATAGTAATGATAGACAAAACTTTCCTTTACCATCTGCATCCAATGACACCATGCGACTTTTGAGATGTCATCAGTCCACCTAGTGGGGCGGGGAAAGGTAGAAAGAAATACCATAAGTGTCTAACCTTTATGTAAGTATTATAAGAGCATGGCTAAGGGACGTAAGTGAATAACATTAACTGAAGAGAAGAAAATCTTGAAATAAAATGCTACTAAATCAACTCATTTGCCATAAATGAGATCGCATTTCAATGAGAATGCTATTGTATATTTGCTACGGCTAGATACGCTTTCGTTTCATATTCTTAATTTATCATTTCAAAAAGGATATTATTTGGTCAGGTTCTAACTACATGCATTATTAATATCCAACTAATTACTATTATAATTGTGGGAAAATTTTACAGTATAGCCATTAGTCTAAGATTAAACTTATTTTTGATTTGATTCATTTTAAATAATGATTAAAATGACATTTATGTATTTTTATGTATAAAAAAATGTATGTTTATACTTACGTCCGTTTTAAACTGAAACCATCCAACCTATGTTATAAATAACATGTATTTGACTATGTAATACCATACAATGGCATATAGGTACATTTAAAAAAATAGGCGAAAGAGAAGGCTCTGATGGTTCGGCCATGTGGAAAGAATGCCGAACGAGCGTCTGGTTAAGAAGATATACAATGCGAAAGTGGAAGGATGTAGGTACCGTGGGAGACCGAGACTAACCTTCCTAGACCAGATCGGTCATGTACTGAAGGAAGGTGGAGTCAAGAGTCTCCGAAACCGGCGAGCGTGTATGAAGAGAATTATGAATGTTGAGGAAGCGAGTGAAGTATGCAAGGATAGAGTTCTCTGGCACTCTGTTCTCTCTGCCTACCCTGCAAGGGATATGGCGTGATGATATGTACGTATGTAAAAAAATAGGCTAAATTTAATCTGTAAAATAGGTATATCTATTTATTTACAGATAAATTAACTCATGAACACTTTTTTCTTAATTGTCAAATTTTAATAAGAGTTAATTATTTAGTAATCGAAGTAATATTTTATCCATATTACAGATTAGTAATTTTACCTATATTACTAAGCTGACTTATTTTTATAGCATTCATTGACATTCCCACACTAGGTGGTCTGATACGATAACTTTAAAGTCACTGAGTGCTATTGTCATCGGAAGGTCTATATTCAATAGTGCATGTACATACTTTCCGTGTGGTAACGGTGTAAGAATACAATTCATCACCCTATCTTACCCGTGGGTGATCGTACGAGACGACTAAGGGATATAAAATGCATATAACATCTATGCAAGAGAAGTAAAACTCGAAACAAAACTCTATACCAACACGTCTGATCAGCGTGGTATAGTAGGTCAAATTTTTTTTTATTTTTTTTAATAATAATAATAATTTATTTAGTCAAAACATTACAAATTTACAATAATTTACCTAAGATATTTCCAGTATGTGTAACACAATTATAACTTAGTCTCGTAAACTAGGTCAAGCCTGTATCATACGAGACGGGGTTAATAAATTTATATTTAAAAAGGAAAAAGTCAATAGTATACTGAAGAAAAGTGAATAAAAAAAAAAGAAAATGTGAATGTTATATTTAGATTACATACATACATACATATCATCACGCCATATCCCTTGCAGGGTAGGCAGAGAGAACAGAGTGCCAGTGAACTCTATCTCTGCATACTTCACTCGCTTCCTCAACATTCATAATTCTCTTCATACACGATTTAGATTATTTAGTTAATAATAAAGATATAGAAATTGAGAGTGCGTATAGAAGCAGTGAGTGCACGGAGTGTATGCGTGTGTATATGTCTGTGCGTGTGTGTGTCTCTGTGTGTGTATGTATGGGTATGTATTGTGTGATTAGTGGTTGTACACATGTACATGTTACACACTACATTGTTTATGTTACACAGTGTATGTGAGTAATGATTCCGTATTTGAGTAATCCTGTTTTAGAAGCCAATCAGTTACTTTACTTTCCCTCCCATTATGGAGGAGGCTCGTGCCGTGGGACATATATGAGCTGAAATGATGAAAATGAGTGCACATACGGATTAAAGACTAGACGGATAGATATTTGAATTAACTGAAATGCTACATATATTTTTTTTTTATTTTAATCATCTAAGCGCTTATAATAAATATAAAATATGAATAATCATCTAAGACATCGTTGCATTTATTACTTTCTCAAATAAAGATTACCTCGTCTCATTATTATCATCTCAGCTCATATATGTTCCACTATTGGGCTCGAGCCTTCTTCGTTTAGGGAAATTGACCTACTATACCACGCTGGTCAGACGTGTTGGTATAAGCTTTAGTTTCAAGTTTCCCTTCTCTTCTATGGATGTTATATCCATTTTATACCCCTTAGTCGTCTAAGAAAGGGGGGTGGTGAATTGTATTCTTACTCCGTCACCTCACAGAAGATCTCCCTCGTTTACCTCGTTCTTTAAATATATATTTAATAAGCGACGACACTTATTCTTCATAAATGTATTATATCTAAATGAAAATTCCTTATGAATCACGCACGATGGAACTGTGTCTCACTCATTAAAGCTTTTACACGTATCACTTTTATCTTTATTCGCTTAGTGAGAACTTACTTTAAGAACGTTTTACTTGTCTACTTCAATAATGGCACGAGTGTCAATTGACACGTAGAATTTTCTTTAAATGAACGCACTATTCAAATTATAAATTTTCAAGGAATCCATTAAAGAACTCTTACTTCACGGTTCTCCAGGTGCACCGATTGAACTCAAGCCCCGATGAAACTTTCACGATGAACGGATTCAAATATTTTCACTAAGTGCAGAATCCTCTCGAGTCGTTCTTTGATGCAAAGCCATCCTTTTGCTCTTTTATAAATTTCTCAGTAAATAACCGCGTGATCCCCTGTTAAGTAAAAATTTGGAGTTTCCTTTTTATAATGTATGTGATCCATTAATAACAAATCAGAACAGAGATTACGTCAAATAAAAAAGGTAACAAAACTTATTTGCAATCTAATTAAATCATGATGTATCATCATCATCATTGCAGCCTATTGCTGTCCACTGTTGGACGTAGGCGTCCTTCATATTACGCCACAGAGTGCCGGTCCTGTGCCGCTTGCATACAACGACGCCCAGAAACCTTCACCAGGTCGTCTGTCCACCTAGTCATCCTACACTGCGTCGTCCGGTTCCTGGTCGCCACACAAAAACCTTTCATCTCCAGCGGTTGTCGGTGCTTCGAGTGATGTGGCCTGCTTATTGCCATTCAGCATGCTAATTCTTCGTGATATGTCGGTTACACCCATTTTTCTGCGGTATTTGAGATTCTATCTCGCAAAGAATTCCCGAGCATAGCCCGCTCCATAGCACGCTGAGCGACTTTGAGTGAGCCTAGTTATGAGGCCTATATTTAGGGACCACGTTTCCGTACCGTGAAGATGATGTAGGTATATCAAGTATAAATGAATTATACGCTGAAAGTAACGTAAAGTGCACACATTGCGTAGTGATTAACATACCGCACTATCATTCTCAATTTACAGGGTTCCATTCCGATGTAGAACAATATTTTTGAGTCTGGGTGTAATTTATCTCCGTTAATTATGTTTTTAAAGTAATACAACGATTATTTTCATAGTGTGAAGTGTTGTTATTATAAACAAGTAAAAAGGTAAAGAAAGAATTCTAAAAAGAATGCACTAGTTCAAAACTTGTTGATTCACTAATATTTTTTGTCTAGAAAAATATGAAATTAAAAAGACACATTTGTGGTAATATATTTTAGGTCAAATTTTTATTTAGCTGTGTGGTAGCGGCTACGAATACTACCAACCCTTACTATGCTCACAGATGTCATAAACGACGACTAAGAGCCTTATAACGACTTTTTTTTTTAAGCTGATGTAAAATGCATTTACGCATGGGGCTCGCCGGCGGTTTAGTAGCCAACCAGAATACCCACTAAAATCATCAGCGGCTCCACTTCCCCGTTATTTGTAGAGTGTCAAAGGGTCACCTTTCGGCATTCAACTCGTACGCTCCAACGGTAGACATACTAGCCTCGCCCTGGTATCAGCCATATAACGACCTGGACCAACTCTATCTGATACTTTTCGGTCAACAATTACATTCCCAAGGAGGGTTGACGTCTGGCAGGTGGCCGGTCTTAAAACTAATGCCAATAACTTTTACAATATTTACTATGAAAGAAGAGTACATATTGTATCGACCCCAAGTAATTGGGATAAGAGAATGATAGAATGATGATGATACTTATTAAACGAATGGGCATGGTCATTAAGCGAACAACATAGAAGTCATCGTCCTCCATACCTATTTAAATACAAGCACTACGTACATAACCATATAATTACAATAATCTTTTATTCTACAAAATATACACATAGGCATCACGAATAATTGTTAAGTAAAACTAAAAACAAAATTTCTACGCTATAATTTGGTGAAAGTTGGCAGCGAACATGGTATTAAAGTATTTGAAATAATTACAGGGAACAATTATCAAAGTAGCACCATTTTGTGACGACGTCAGCTGTTGGCTTTGCCAAGTGGAATGTCATTTCTTTTATTTAAACGGTGCTTAGATGGTGCGAACACAATTGTTGTCTCACTTCTATCTGCTAACTTTGAGCGTTTCGACTTTTATGGACCATCTGCTACAGTTATAACAGTATTCAATTGTCGCTATATTGTCACTTTATCTTTATTCGCTACTTATGATCAATGTAACTTAAAATGTCTGTTTCAATTGCGTGATTATCGTTAGAAATATTTTATAGAGTTATGCTTTAAGTACTTATGTAAGTACGTACATATATGTGCATTACTTTAACCATAATTGAATAATTTAAACAGTAATAATATATATATATTGATGGCACATATCGCGTAGTGGATAAGTTACCGACCTATAGTGCCAAGTGTTCGGGTTCGATGTCCAACGAAAGACACTACTTTGCACGATCCACAAATTATTCTTCTGAGACTGGATACAGGCACGGATTTATGTTAATTATATGTTTGTTTTCTGTGTGGTGACGGAGTAAGAATAGACTTCACCAGCCCCTATATCTATCTATCTATATTTTGCCCGTGATAGTAAGAGACGACTAAGGGTTATAAAACGCATATAACATCTATGCAAGAGAAGTAAAGCTCGAAACAAAACCCTATACCAACACATCTGACCAGCGTGGTATAGTAGGTCAATTTCTCTCCCATTGCGGAGGAGGTTTGAGCACAACAGTGGGACATATATGAACTGAGATGATGATATTTGTAAAGGCCCCCAGAGTACAAGGACTAATTCCTGAGTGCAAGATTTTGACCGCCCTAATTGAGGTTGCGGTAATGGTGAGAAGAGGTCGACCGCGTGAGAGCAATTTTGTTTGTTGCCAGGGTGTCGATGAAGATGACATCCGAAAAGGCGCGAAAGATGATACCCGAATTCGTCGTGTCTGTGCGTATGATAAATCGGTACCAGTGGTTATTGTAACGGCGATGGGTAGAGAACACGCCGCGTGTCCAGACCATAGTCTGCCCAAAAAAGGGTAGTATCATTGAAAAAAATATATATACTTCTATATTAACCCGATACGAAACGATAAATGATGTCACAAGCGGGGTTCGAACCCACACCTATTGGGAATCCGGCCCAACCGTGCTGCCACTTACACCATCGTGAACTATTTTAGGACATGCAAATTTCGATTCATATTATATCTTACGTCTTCAAGGTGACGTATGCCATCTATCGGACAATGTTTACACATTGTATAGACTTAATACTTCAAACTTTACAGTTAGAATTGTATTAAACGATGACACAACCTTGTTATTCAAATATACTGAAATTTTTAGCATTTAATATGCTTAATTATTGGGCCGGATTTCCAATAGGTGTGGGTTCGAAGCCCGCTTGTGACATCATTTTTCGTTTCGTATCGGGTATTTATAAATAATTAAGCATATTAAATGCTAAAAATTTCAGTAATTTGAATATATACTTCTCTTCATCCTCTCAGCCAATAAATGTATGTTTCACTATTGAACTCGTACTCCTTCGATAATAGGAGGGAAATTGATTATAGCTCGCTGGTCAGACAAGTTATAAGTGGCTATTACTTCGAGTTGTCTTTCTTTTACTGCTAGCTGCTTATATTCCTTAAGTCATATTTTATAATCACTCGCGTGTATAAACAGTGTAGGTAAATATATTTTTTTTTTCATTGCCCATGGTGGCAAATGCGCAAGCAGTATACCTCATGGTAAGTGTTACTGCTGCCCGCTTGAAATTTGAAATACAAGAGTTATTACTAGGATGCTGCCTAATAATCAACAATCATCCAAGTTGGAGTTCCGGTTCTCTCACTCATAGAACGCAGCAAAATATCACATATCCACAGGGCAGACGTTGATTTATTGAGAGAGTGTGGTACTACTCCGGACGGTTTTGCACGCGGTTGTAGACAGAAAACTGTCAACAGTTTGGCCCTACATTCCGCGAGTACTCTTACCAGCACTCTTATCGTATCACCACATGGAAAGTATATTTTTTTATCGATAGAAGTAATAATACTATCGGGAATAAATCTTTAAGAGAATAAAACAATCAAATTAATCATTACTCTATTTACTCTTGCTACCATTAATTTGAATCTACCAAAGATGCCTTCGCTAAGTTGATACTTCACGGAACTTTATCATAAGTCTGTAATTACACCATAAATGACATAACATTAGAGATGCTTCGTTAAAGTGAACTTTAACCAGATATATTTTTAAAATTTATAACACCATTTGGTTTGAATTGAATTTATTTTCCAATTTTTATCAGAAATCTTTTATTCTACCATTAATTGAAATTTAACGGAATAGATACTTCGCTAAGTTGAAATTTGACGAGACGCCTGTATTAATTAATACCGTCCATTAACATCGCTTGCTTCGTCTCTGAGAGCTCTATCGTTCTAAATGCAATTAGTTTACTCTGAGGCACCGACACCGTGCGACACCGCTCGCTCTCAACCTAAATATAATTCGCGTTCTAATAAGATTATACCGCGGAGTGTTCATAAGAAAATATTGTAGTTCCTAATGAAATATGCGATGAACTTTTAGTAGCGACGCAAAATTCTGACTAATATTTTAGGTGGCTCTTTTATATCCAATTCTTTCTGAATTAAAATATGGTAATGCCTTTTATAATAAAGAATTCTTTTATCATCATTCATAATTATACAAAGAAATTTATACTTTTATAATTGTGATGATTATAAAAATAAAAATGTCATAATTGGGAAAACGTTTTTTTAACTTGTGAATTTTTCGCCTTAAACGAAACGGACTGTATGTGTCCAGATTATAACCTGTCAAAAAATAGGGCATTAAGCGTTACATATAAACTTTCGTTATTGAACTAAATAACATTATGTGCTATGAAATTCAATAATGAAGGTAAAATTCATTTAAGTTATTTTGTTTATTAATAAATTTAAATATGCTGAGCTGCTGTATCTTTTAGATATATCATATATATGTATGTTTGATATATATATATATATATATATATATATATATATATATATATATATATATATATATATATATATATATATATATATATATATATAGCACCTTAAAAGTTTCCTGATTTTAAATGATATAAAAAATGAACAAAGCTTTGAAGAAAATCATTGCCTTTGGACCTCTGCTTAAAAACTATTAATTCATATTCGAGAGTAAACAGCTCGTATGTGGTGGCTGTTATGAATACTACCAAGTCTTACATTAGTCGTAGGTGTCACAAAAGATGATTAAGAGATTAACAAGATCTGGGCCAACTCTATCTAATATCGACGTCTGGTAAATAATTATGTTCACAAGGAGAGTTGAAGTCAGGCAGGTGGCGATGGTCATAGAAAAGGATTTTCTAAACTTTAGCAATATAGATAGAACGGAATGATGATGGTGACTGAAAGCAATAAATGGTGAATTGTATTCTTACTTTATATTTATACAGAAAATCGGCAGTTTTAAGTTAATATCCACGGTTATTACATTTTGGGTCTATTGTGTATAATGTCAAGAGTCTTTGTTCCAAGACCGCAAGCCACAGTAAAGACCATTGCATAAAATTAACAGTATCTATGTAAGAGTTAATGCGAAAGCAAATGGTATTAGGCTTGTCGGCTCACTGGTTCTGGAAGATAGTGGACAGACAGTGAAGCGAGTGTTGCAACACCGGAGGCTTGTGCCGACTCTAACACAAATTATTAGCGCAACTTCAGCCTGCAACCCCCCCTCTTTTCTTTCGTCCGGCTCGCTTGTCGAGCCCTCAATAGATTCATTAAGACTTTAACGAGATCTTCCAGGGTGTATCACGAATGCTTTGTTTTGTTAAATGCGATTTATTTTGTTTGTTAATATTTTAGAGGAGCGAAGTTTCTGTTTATAGTTAAGCTTGAGCTATAAATAATTTTATTTCAGAGTGGCTGTAACTAATAGCTACGAGTATTAGTATGTTTTAGTTAATAATTATCATTTATGACTTTAACAAAATCTTTTTAGACCATTTAGGTTATCATAAAATCTATGATATGATGTTGAAGAGACTCCCATCAGGTAGACAAAATAGTAAAAGTTACATTAAAATACTAAATGCAGACAGCATAGGCACTAAAAAAACCTACACTGGAAAACCTAAATTCAGCCGTTGGAAAGGTTATTTCTTAAAAACTTATCTTTATTTCTCGGGAGGCAGGCCAGTATAAAACAGAAGCTATTGAATACAGCTATATAGTTCTTAATTTCCTTATAGAAAATTAATTAAAGCTTTCCGCACTGCTACAATAATAATAATAATAATAATAATAAATTTCTTTAATTTCTCACCACAACTTAATTTAAAACAATATATAGGTTAGGTATAATAAAAAGTGTCATGAGGATTATTTACAATTATTAAATAATTGCCGCGTGGCATAATCAGTTAGGTATAAAAGGTCACCACTCGATACTTTCTCGTGGGAAAGTAGTGTAGTGTAGAAAAAGTAACCAGCTGAATCATTCATTCTCATTAGCCTGGTACTCTACCAGGCTAATGAGCAGTAGAATTTTCCTGGGTATCTTATAATACTGAATATAATATCCGTGTGGTGACGGACTAAGAATACAATTCACCACCCCTATCTTACCCGTGGATGATCGTAAGAGACGACTAAGGTATCCCTTAGTAAACGAAACTTAGTAAAACGCTTATAACATCTATGCAAGAGAAGGAAAACTCAAACAAAACCCTTTACCAACACGTCTGACCAGCGCGGTGTAGTAGGTTAATTTCACTCCCATTACAGAGGAGGCCCGAGCCCAACAGTGGGACTTATATGGGCTGTGATGATGATGATGATGATGATGATGATGATTATAATAACCAATCAGCTCTCCTGCATTCATTTGCGGAGACCTACATATGTAAGTCTAACAGTCGACGTCGATAAACTGATAGATGAATTGTACAAAGATTACATTACAAGACATTAACAAATTCGCTATAACAACGTTATATTATTAAATTTTTACCTGATAATGTATAAAAAAGGGGTCGATATTGAAATGATCTGTATTAGGTTTGAACCTCTAATATTTCTACTTCTTTTATACATGAGATCTATACCAACACGTCTGAGTAGCCTGGTATAGTAGGTCAATTTCCCTCCCATTATGGAGGAGGCCCCTGCCCAACAGTGGGATATATATGAGCTGAAATGATAATGAATGATGATCCATGAGATGAGAAAAAAATACGGTGCTGTATGTATTTAAATCGTCATACAATATTAAAAAAAAATACTTTTACGTATGTCTGTTTTCATCATTATATTAGTTCATATATGTCCCAATACTGTGCTCAAGTTCCCTCTATAATATGAGGGAAATTCAACTTCTACACCATGCCGACGAGACGGGTTGTTATAGGCATCTATTTCAAGTCTTTCTTTTTTTAGATATATTGCGTGTTTAATATTTGCCGTAGTCGTCTTTTGGACAGGCACGGGTATATTAGAGAGTGGTTAATTGTAGTATTACTCCCTCGCCACACGAAGGATATCTGTTTTGACTTTAACGTAAATTTCTGTTAAGAGTTATTTAAATTATCCCTCATTCCAACATATTTTTGCTCTTGATTTTCATGCTATTTATATCTAGAAATAATTTCGTCATTATCTCTCGCATGTTGATGATGCTCAAATACTGTCATCAGCATGCTATAACCTATTTAGATTGGTAAATTAACGATATGTTATCGTAATATGATGATATAACACCATCAGTATACCGTAATATTGAATATGCCAAAGCGGTTAAAGCCGCCTAATTACCAAAGCTGTTGGTGAAGTATATTATGGAGGGTGAATTTTTAATCGACTTCTCATTTTGTCTGTACGAGACGACCTCTATCAAAATGTATGCATGCAAATATTATATTGACTGAATTGTTAATTGGGATGATTATTTGTCACATGCATTATTTCCTATTTAAATATATGTAAATGTTAATATATATAAATTACGCGTCACGTTGTT
The DNA here is from genome assembly GCA_905163515.2 of Lymantria monacha. Taxonomy (NCBI): domain Eukaryota; kingdom Metazoa; phylum Arthropoda; class Insecta; order Lepidoptera; family Erebidae; genus Lymantria; species Lymantria monacha. Next base: position 15,097,034 of record LR991094.1, on the reverse strand, counting down.
TGTCCGCAATGGACTAAGTACTTAACCAATTTTAATCAAATTTGCACAGCATCTGTAGTTTGATCCAACTTAAAAGATAGGATAGCTTCCATCTCAATTTATAGTCGCAATATTATTTTACTGTCACAGTATATATTAAATTATTTGTCTATTATTTGACTATCATAATTATCTGTTATCTCCAAATGATTCTAACAGATGGCGGTATCTGTTGACTGGATTAAGTAAGTATTTAATAGATGGCGCTATGTTAAACGTACAAACGTTTCATATAAGCTGTAGCTAGGTGGTTATGCTAATAAATTGTAATTTATTACCATAACCACCACGTGTTACTGAGGCTACCTAAGCCACAGCAACGCGTGGCCGAGTCTGCTAGTATATTATATATAAAATGTAATTGCTACTTATTGATGATGCTGTATGATAGTGGCTACGAGCACTACCAATCTTGCATTTCTCATGGGTGAAAGACGACTCAGAATAGAATAGAAATAAATGTATTTAAGAAAAAATGGACACCTTTACAATTGTTTACTTCTGTCAAACTTTATTACAATTTGTTGACAAATGAAGCTCCATGGTTAACAAATTTCAAAATTTGCAATATTATGAATATTATTACATTACTATTACTCAGTTAAATTAAACATATTATATTTATTATAAGACACGTTATAACAAATCATCACGATACTTTTCTTGGAAACAAAGTCACCTGCAACAGCTAGATACTTAATGTTAATCATATGCGAAATGTACTTATAAAGGTATAAAGTATTTTATTGCGGTTAAGGCCTATAACTTACATAAATTAAAATTTAATGTAAGACTTATCTCGGTCTGATACCGTCTGGTCAACCATTACATTATACGGTATAAGAATATAGTTCACCATCCCCTATCTTGCCCGTGGGTGATTGTAAGAGATGACTAAGGGATATAAGAAGCATACAACATATAGATGTGGAAGAGAAGGGAAACTCTAAACAAAACCCTATACCAACACGTCTGATCAGTGTGGTATATTAGGTTAATTTCCCTCCTATTGTAGAGGAGGCTTGAACCCAATAGTGGGACCTATATGAGCTGTGATAATGAAGTGACTGATTATAAAACTATTGCCAAAATTCTTACAATATTTCCTATGGAAGAAGAGTACATATCGCGTCAACCCCAAGTGATTGGGTTATCTCAATAATGAGGTAAATATTTGAAAATGTATCTTAATTTTCTTGACTGAGCAGTTAGACCAGAGCCGTTTATACTACTTATTAGCATTATATAATTAATATTTTATTTTATCTCTTAAAAAGACAACACCCTTTACCCATACTTTATAGCGCCCATGGTCTTGAGAGGACTCTCTCTGTCCTCACGTGAACATGAACGTCGTAAAGTGTTCGAAACATCTAGCAATTAAAAATCAAATACGAATGCGATAGAATCCGTAAAACTAGTTCTATTTTTAAAGCTCTTTAGAAATGAAAATGATTTGTTCGTGGTAAAAGGTGTGATTAAGAGAATTTTAGTGCATTAGAGCTATCATTGTCGCCCTTTGAACCTAAGGGTCTTCACTCACCCTTTCATTCTCACTTAAGATGTCCGCTGGAGTAATAGGAGGTTTAATATGATTAAGTGTATTTAAGTGACAATAAAGCAATTTTCTTACTTTTATAAAGTCTTAAAGTAATAATATCACAAAGGTCTTTAAGTAATAATATCTAAAAGTGTCATAGTAATATCGCAAATTGATAAGTAATAGTAATAAGGCTTACCTTATAATAGTAATAGTACTTTGTACCTTAGTAATAGTAGTAAGGATTGATAAATAATAGAAGCACTAGGCATTTTATGGAATAATAATCAATTATCTGTGACATTAATAAAATTTAAAATATTGTAGTATGATAGTCTAATAATATACGTGTACTAGTCAGTTATTTCAAAATTTTAATTAATATTATGTACATCCCATATTTATAGTGGATTTTTTAAATGTATTATTTAGAAATTTACTTAAAGAAAAAGGAAAGAAAAGTGAAAAAGAAAGTGGAAAGATGTAGGTACCGGGGGAGACCGAGACTCACCTACCTAGACCAGATTGGTAAAGCACTGAAGGAAGGTGGAGTCAAGAGTCTCCGAAACCGGCGAGCGTGTATGAAGAGAATTATGAATGTTGAGGAAGCGAGTGAAGTATGCAAGGATAGAGTTCTCTAGCACTCTGTCTGTGCCTACCCTGCAAGGGATATGGCGTGATGATATGTATGTATGTACTTAAAGATCGTGAAAGTACAAAATATACAGCAAGAAAAGAGCGAATAGTGACATTGTATTCTTCTTATATTATTCTTGTATAATTCCATATATTATTACTTACATAATTCTATTAACTGCTTTGAACTTTTATTCTTACGTAGGAGGAGAACAATGAAAGGAAGTTTATTATCTTCTATCATTGACAAATTTTTAGTTCCTCCATTGATAATTTCTTCGTGGTAAATGTTAATTTTTGCGTAAGATTCAAAGCATCATGGCTTTCTATGTTTATGAGCTTTCTATGTTAATAAGCCGTTCTATGTTTGTGTCACTGGAGCAAACAAAATAAGTTTTGCAACATTAAAATTAAGTATATTAAATTTATTTTTCCATATAGGAGTCAGTAATAAATTCAGTGCTTCCTTTACGTGGGTGTCATGATCAACGGCTAAGAAAAAAAATCAAATCTACGACAAATAAGAAATCAAATCTAGAATTGCTTCAAGAAAATGATAACTGGAAATAAAATCCCATACGAACTCATTCAATCAACGCCGTATAAATACCTATTTATTACCTACTATCTTCTGTCCGCGGCTCTGCCGCGTAAAAAGTTAGTTTCCTAAAGTTTTTCATCCCCTATTTTTATTTATCCCTTAAGGGTACATTTTTTACAAAATTTTATAAATGTCATATTTATTTATATCTAATCAATAGCCTAAAAATAGGTTTCTAGTTTCTGGCTTTAAAAATTACGATACTCCTTATATTTTTTCATCCCCCTTTACAACCCTTTTTTACATTAAAAAGTAGCGTATGTCCTTTATCAGGCTCTAGACTACCTGTGTACCAAATTTCATATAGATCGGTTCATTAGCTTTGGCGTGAAAGAACGACAGACAGACAGAGTTACTTTCACATTTATAATATTAGTAAGGATTATATCAATACCTATTTATATTATCTAATAGGAATAGAAATTTCCGTGCAGTGACTTAATAAAAACATTGCTACTTCTTATCTAATAGTCACACTATTAGATGGCAGGTGTAAATTGAAAAATTGATATTTTACCAAAATTAGTGAGTGAATAATATCTACCAAGTACGATTACTAACTATTAGACTCAGTGGAGTTTCATCTAAATATTTTCAATTTCATAAATCTGGTAACCATCGCGCTTGAAAAATTTGTTATGCTAATGCCGATATTAAATACGTTCATTGTCGCACTAAACGTAAATCGATCGGAAACGTTGACTAGACGTCTTTCAAATCACGAATTTAGGGGCGAGGTATTTTTCAAGTCGACTGCAACATTGCGATAAGCGGCGCTCGAAATGTGACCGAATTTCAATCAAATTTATGAGTTATAATAATGATTATAGGTAGGTACTTTATCTGTGGGCCGCATAAAATTTGCAATTTCAGTGAAAAGGTGAACTCTAGTGGAACAAATTCGTCAGCAATCGTAAGACGCTGATAACGATTCAGAAAATTAATCTCGATGAAAAAACGAAATAGGGAGACTTGTGAAATGAGAGCGAAACACGGATGGATTGCTCCCCGTTTGTCGCTGTTAATATTTATTAGTTACCTTTTACAGACGATTTGGAGCTACGGTGTATTAGGGAAGAGAAATATTTGCTGTTTTGTTTAGGTGCCATTGGAGGCTAAAGAAATGAGATGTACTTGTAAGAACGTTTACAAGAATTTAAGTAATTCTATTTTTACTGAGAATGCAACTACTATATGGTTTTTATTCTATAACACTAATTATTACATAAGACTATATAAATCTGGGGGCAAAAATAAAAATGGTGGAATGAAAAGAAATTATTTACAAGAACATAAAAATATACATTTTATGATAATTCTTAAGAAATTGATATAAAAATGTACTTAATGTTCTTTAAGGTTGCTGTTAATAGTATGTATTTTTTTAAAATCTACGATGTAAAAATGAGAGGAAATCCTTGTTATTTTGTTATTGTTATAGTATTTATTTTTAATCTCAAAATATAAGTAATACATATCATCACGCCATATCCCTTGTAGGGTAGGCAGAGAGAACAGAGTGCCCGAGAACTCTATCCTTGTATACTTCACTCGCTTCCTCAACATTCATAATTCTCTTCTTACACGCTCGGTGGTTTCGGAGACTCTTGACTAGTAGTAGACTAGTAGTATCTTCATTACGTTCCAAAATTCAAAATAAAAGTATATTAACTTAGAAGAGCTTAAGATTAATTTTAAAACCTGGTTATAAGTTTTTAAATATCAAACGTTTACTCTTGTACGTGTAATATTTTATGTTAATTTTAATACTTTTAGTGAGACAATCTTAGAAAATTAATATAAATTTTATTTTTATTTAGATAAATGTATAATTTAAATCTCAGCTACATATAATTTTCTAGCCTCACGAAGACAGAGATTTAAATAATTGCATATAAAAATCAGGTATAAATAAAAAATAGGATACGCAAAACTAAATTAGATGTGATTTTATAACACCTTAAATAATTAATTGACCAAAACGCCCTATATTCTGTAGTACTTAAATAATTGGGGTTTAGTATTTATCATCATCATCTCAGCTCATATATGTCCCAATGTTGGGCTCGAGCTTGAAGACCAAGTTGGCAAGGAGCGCCAAGAAGGCAGCCAGGGCAGTGGGTTAAGTGGCTAAATGAGATTACCGCGGGCGGCGAAGTAGTACCGTGTACACGGGGGTATCCCAGCTAACAGACATGCCGCCTCGGTCGACACCGTGCAGTATCCGCGGATGGCTCTAACCGTCATGACTCACTGTGGACGCCACAGAAAAGTCCTCAGCCGAAGGGTCAGAGACCTCGCCCACACGGGTGCACCGTACATGGCCATCGAGCGGATCACCCCCGCATACAAACTTCGGCCCTCAAAGCTCGGTCCACCCACGTTCGGTATGAGCCTTGATAGGGTGGACGCCACGCCGACCAGCCGGGGAGCAATTTGGCGGAAATGCTCCCAGAACGCCCATCGCCGGTCCAGCGCCAGGCCCAAGTACTTCATATGGGCCTGGATGCTGATATGGATGGAGTTGAAGACTATCGAGGCGCCGATAGGCGGCCTTACACGGAGCCTATGGAATAAGAGGGTCTCCGTCTTGTTTAGGGCCACCCTGAGCCCCAGCGCCTCGATTCGCCTGACCATTTCCTCGGTGCCGAGAGTGGCTAGGCTCGCCGCCTCTTCTTCAGCTGTGACGAGCGTATCGTCAGCATAGCATATCAAGCTCATCCCGGGGGGTAGACTCCCTCGCAACGACCATCGGCCTATATGCCCTAGATGTCGAACAGGCCATGGGTGGTTGGTGGGATTTGTTGGCCACGAGCCTCCTCCATATTGGGAGGGTAATTGACCTACTATATCACGCAGTTCAGACGTGTTGGTATAGGGTTTTGTTTTGAGTTTACCTTCTCTCACATAGATATTAATGCATTTTATATTTCTTAGTCGTCTCGTACTATCACCCACGGGTAAGAGAGGTGGTGGTGAATTATATTCTTACTCCGTCACCACACGGAAAGATTTACTATTATTTAAATTATATGAATTACTATTATTTATTAATGGATTACTATTATTTAAATTATATGAATTTATTTGATTCTAAAATACGCCTTATAGTCGCTTTGTCTTAATCATCTAAATATAGACTAACTTGTAGGTTAAATTATGATTTAAATAAAAGAAAAATCCATTATGGTACAGTATTTCAAATCATTTCCCGATATAATAAGTTATTATAACACTTAGCAAAAGTCACCGGGTGAAATCTTTGTTCTACGCCGCCCGGGGAGTCACTGGACCGCTCGCAGCGATTGAAATTTAAAATATTGTACCCTTTGCCATTATGCGAGCTTATTCACCCTTGAAATATCCCTAGGGGGCGCCAGGTACTACGATTGGGGAAAATATTTTACACTTGTTACTAAGGATGTCGCTTTCAAGTTTACCATTACAAACTTTGTAAAGAAGAATTTCAAACTTGTACTTCAGCTAACAAAGTTCACACTCGCTTGTTTTCGCAAATGATTTTACCCGAATATTTATGAAAAGCACTTAATTAGTGTGTCGAGAATGAAAAATTGTTATTGAAACCGAGTTGATTGAACAGGCGATTCATAACTATGTCATTTTGGATGCGTCGCTAATGAATAAACGATTAATCACGTTGAACTCATCGTCGAAGAGTAAAATGGTACGCGATGCGTGATTATGCATTTTGTGTTGCACTCTTAGTTATTATTGCTGTTTCATTTCATGAATTTCTATTTTTTTATGTGGATTTCAAAATAATAATTTGTAATAGACATACTTATAACAGAAAAAGAAAGGTGGGAGTAATTTTGTGAAAATTATTTTAAAAAGAAATGTATTAAATTATTTTATAAAATATTGTAAAAAATAAGCAATTGATTACTAATTTAAGGTAATTAATTTATTTTTGATAATTATATTATTACACTAGCTTCCACCCGCGGCTTAAGGTATATTTTCTACATACATACATACATACATACATACATATCATCACGCCATATCCCTTGCAGGGTAGGCAGAGAGAACAGAGTGCCAGTGAACTCTATCTCTGCATACTTCACTCGCTTCCTCAACATTCATAATTCTCTTCATACACGCTCGCCGGTTTCGGAGACTCTTGACTCCACCTTCCTTCAGTACCTGACCGATCTGGTCTAGGTAGGTTAGTCTCGGTCTCCCTCGGTACCTACATCCTTCCACTTTCGCATTGTATATCTTCTTAACCAGACGTTCGTTCGGCATTCTTTCCACATGTCCGAACCATCGGAGCATTCCCTTTCGCATCTTTACACCAATACTCTCTTTCATACCTACTCGCTCTCTTACGTCGTCGTTACGAATGCGGTCGGTATATTTTCTAGCTATTATAAAAGAACACAATACCGGAATAAAAAGTACGAAAATCCTATGCGTTAATCCAGGAAATGTTCTATCTATTGGCCAATTTTCATCCAAATCTATTCAATGGTTTACGCTTGATTGAGTAACAAATATTCAAACACCCAAAGTTCTCCACAAACATTCACATTTATAATATTAGTAGAGTAGGATTTCTTTTTGTATCAAGTTAAAGTCGCGCGTCGTCGACGCCGTTGGACCTCGTTTGTGTTTAATATACATGTGTGTATGTGTGTGTATACATTAAGTATTATATGTGTAATATATTATATATGTGTGTGTATATATTACAAAGCTTGGCTAACTGAGATTTGAAAAGAAACAATTTATATAATAATTTAACTGTGGTAGGACTACGCAGTTGACAGTTCTCTGTCTACAACTGCGGGCCGGTCCGTCCGGGGTAGTACCATTCTCTCGCAGAAGTTCGACGTCTGAGTAATGGCAATGTGCTATTGCGCTTCATTCGGTGAGTGAGAGAGCCGGAAGCCCAACTGCGTGGGTTTGGGGATTTTATTGATAAGCAGCGGCCTAAGCTATACCCTTGGTTGCAAGGTTGGTCCAAAGGTCCATAGGCGGCAATGACACTTACCATCAGGTGTGCTGCTTGCTCGTTTGCCATCATAAGCAATAAAAATTAAAAAAATAATAATGAATTTTTACAATCTACTAAATAAATTATACTAGTATTTTATAATACTGATATAACTCATAAGCAAATAATTTATTTTAATTTTATTTGAGTGTTTTATATATGAATATTAATCTAAAAAATATTTTCGTATTATTATTTGGATATGAGTTTATCAAATGATTCTAACATTTAATTAACAATATTTATTATTTTGCATCTTATTAGAATTGTCGAAAAACGGATTTTTGAAGTACACTATTATAAATGCCTGAATAAAGTTAAATATTTTGTTCAACGTACCGTTAATAAACAATTTAAATTTGTACAAAAATAATTAAGCGAATAACTTCACTCATTAGTCGGTATCAAATACTTTATAGAGGTAGCAGTTAAGGGTGCAGTACTTTGCCCGCATTACTGCATATTAGGTCCAGCTCACTGAGCGGAATGCCAACGTTTACTTGATAAAATAAATTTGAACAAAACAAACGCATCCGCTGCGGCAATATGAATCCATCTCTGTGAAGTTGTGCTAAGCGGCATGGAAGTGGAAAAATGCTAGACGAGCATTGGTTAATATGTGAATACTTGAAATACCACCACACGAGGACTTTGTCTCCCATAGACAAGCGTATTAAAATCAGATTATGAATAATCAATTGACGTCAAGAAATATTTTACAATAATAGGTTTCTTTGAGTATTTTTTTATTTATGAAGCTGTTTAACATCATCAACACTATATACCATTTCTTGTTATATTATTATTACTTCAAAACTAGAATTATAAGACATAGACCTGCTATGTCTCATAATTCTAGTTTTGAAGTATAAAAAATAACATTATTAGTACTTAACTTCTTCTTTTTCTTTTTATGTATTGGCAATCAGCTACTTATACGAGTCATTCTTGCCAGTATCTATAGTTATAATTATCTTCAAGTTTTTAGTGTCTCCAGATTAGTCATTGTCCGTCAGTACCTAAGTTAAATTGTCGCTATCAACTATGCTATGGCCACACTGTTAATGGTATCTTGAGGGAATTTTGATGACAAACGAAAATGTTGCAAAGCACTTTTATATGATAGGCACTTCCGTCGCATCACATTACATAAAATGCCATCAAAATTATCTAATATAATACGTTAAAACACTAAGATATCGAATATAATACAAGAGCACTACATTATGTTTTAGATTCCCGCCAAAAGTCTGTACTTTGTTTTTAATTGAGCATTAAACTTTAAAAACTTAAGATTAAAGTGAAGATGCAATAAAATAAAATTATGTTACCATTATTTTAAATAAGATAGTAATAATAATATTTAAAACTAAGTATCGTCTAATGCCAATACCTACTGCACTTTAATCTATAACATTTATAAATTAAAACGAGATTAATTTATTAATGCAATACTTAATGTATTGCATTAATAAATTAATCTCGTTTTTCGTTTCGTAACAACATTATTTTAGTATTATATAGGTATTATCCGTGGGGTGATCGAGTAAGAATACAATTTACCACCCTCTATAGAGCCCGTAGGTGATCATAAGAGATGACTAAGGGTTATCAAATGCAAATAACATCTATGCAAAAGAAGAAAGCCTGGAAACAAAACCCTATACCAACACTTCTGACCAGCGTGGTTATAGTAATTCAATTTCCCTTCCATTATAGAGTAGTCTCGAGCCAACTATGGGACATATATAAAGCTGAAATGATTATTTTAATTACCTACGGTCTAAGCTAATATTACCCAGCACTATAATTTAAGTTGAGACATGGCAAAGAGCTACTTATTTACGCAAATACTATCGCCAATTTAAATTTGTAACTGAATTTAATCCGAATTGAAGTGTCAAGCGTAACGAGAGTCACTCATGCTAGTGTAGGGCGACCATTCGTTAGTCTAACTCTTTTGGTAAAACGAGCTGGGGATAAACCGGGTGCACTGTTAACATTCTTTTCAATAATGATGCTAGGGGAGATGTGAGTACTCTGTCTTGTTTATTGGATTTTTTGTTGCAATCTACATATGAATAGAACGCCAATCTGTTGGACGCTCGATGTTATTGAGCCGACAGAGGCGCAGTTCGTCCTACATTTTGCAATAATATTTACACGAACTATACAAGCTGGTAATGTAATTATAGCATGTGTGCAAATATTTTTTTAAATTATATTTGTTAGTAAACTGCTAAGTTAAGATTTGGGTTATTAAATTAATTACTACTTAGTAGAATTATTAATATAATATAATACAAAATTCAAAATTTTGTAGTAAGACCATATACCCCAATCATTATCATTATATTGCTCTTACCTCAATTACCTAGCATCAACACAGAAATATACAGAAGTTTTGTTCTATCATACATTATATATACGTATAATATATAAAATTACAAATGTTACTAATTTAATTACGTTCATATGTTCCATCATATATTGCAAATATTGTAATAATAGTTTTATAAACGGCTGCCTGTTTGACGTCAACTGTCCATGGTAATGTAATTGTTGATTAGATGGCATCAGATGGAATTGTCCCAGGTCAATGTAAAACGCTTAGTCGTCCTTTACGACACCAAAGACAATGTAGGGGTTGTTAGTATTTGTAGCTGCCAATACAAATCCAATACTGAGGTATAGATTTTAACCTTATGTTTGCAGTCTGAATTTATATTAAATAACTATTTTTTGGAAATTTGTGTGTATTTATTCTTAGGGTAGTACTCTTATTTGCATCTTAATGTTTGGAAGGTACTTAAACCGTGGTCGTGAGTTAGATATTTTTTTACATACATACATATCATCACGCCATGCCCCTTGCAGGGTAGGCAGAGAGAACAGAGTGCCAGAGAACTCTATCCTTGCATACTTCACTCGCTTCCTCAACATTCATAATTTTCTTCATACACGCCCGCCGGTTTCGGAGACTCTTGACTCCACCTTCCTTCAGTACATGACCGATTTGGTCTAGGTAGGTTAGTCTCGGTCTCCCCCGGTACCTACATCCTTTCACTTTCGCATTAAATATCAAGATATTTTTTTCAGTTTTATAAACTGTTCATTTTGGTGTCTTTTGAAAAGGAAGAAATCATAAAATTAAATATCATTAACTGCATTTATCTCTATGCAAGTACCTACATCCGATTATAGAATAGTATAAAGTAGTAGCATAGTTTTCGTCAATAATAATCATTACCTAAACGCAAAAAGGATTATATCATATTAGAATAATACAATATTTATCAATATTTAAGAGAAAAGACTAAAAACTAAATTTTATAAAGAATGAAAATGAATGAAAATTAAAAATGAATGTTCAAAAAATTGAGTTTCAAAATTTTTGGAAAGTATAGATTCAATAAAAAAGTAATAAAACCTGTAAATATAGTTTTATTTCATATATATATTTCAGATTTCATAAAAATATCAAATTAAAAAAAAAACATAAAATTTGATTCTTAGTTTTCTATATCAATTTTAAAGTTCACAACGAAGCAAATACAGACATGTTGGTTGCTTTAATAAGTCCCATGCTTGATAAATAGGATCAAGTGCGGGGCTGTATGATATGCTTTATCCCTTTCACTAATATATAAAGTGATCTTATGCACCCTTCACACCAAGCTTTAGAGCAACAGATTTAATACGACGTTTGTGGACTCCAAAACTTAATGAAAGTGTAGCTTCTCTAGTTGTCGGCATCATTATCTACGGCTTTGCACTCAAATAAAAAGCTTTCGGTAACGTTATGAAAACGTATGCCGCTTTGGGGTTCAACTAAGTGAGGTGGAACAATTAGAATGAAGTCAGCGTTATATACAAGTTTTATTTATCCGTTAAAATCCGTATTTATGGTCATCTCCTGTGAATAGCTTTACTCAAAATCTATTCACTTAATTTTATTTATTTTCTTACTCTCTAGTGAATATAATTTATTTGCATTATATATCAAATGGAATTTAGACTATAAATTAATTTTATTAGTTTGCAGTCTAAATTAAATTTAATTGTCTTTGTCTGCTATAACAACTATAAAATCTTGTTAAATTATAGTTTAAATTTCTATCTCAAAGAAGTAATACTTGTTTTTATTAACTATATTCTTTTTAAACGTAGAAATATTTTGTAATAACTATGCTCGTAGTGCCGCTCATGTTAATATCGATATTGTTAATTATAGTCCATAAAATATAGCTTGATCTCTGTGACAGTTGTCTAGTGACAACTAGTGTTCTGCACGCTTACGATGTAGTCCATATTTTTGTCGATATAATTCCTTAATTTATAGTTATTTGGTACTGCAATTGAAAACCAATGTCTTATTGAATTTTAATGAAATGGATAGGTGAATCAATTATAAATGTAAAACAATCTATGAAAATCTTATTGAATTTAAATCAATTGATTTTATTTCATTTAAACTAAAACTCTTAATTAATTCTTTTTATTATTTGAAAGGAGTACATCCAAGTTCATCGTCACTATTATCATCAACGCTGGAGCATTCCTGTAGGTAGATGATGAGTTCTTGGTCACAGATTATTTCAAATTAGCTTTTTAATATAAAATAAATGATCTTATTAATATAATAACTGATGTCAGAATACTAAATTAAAATAATTTACTTATTTTATAGCGTAATCATGTGGTTTATATTACTTTATATAGGTAATATATTGATTTTACTTGGTTTATAAATAATTAATAAGAATGTTATCGATTTACGTTTATCGATTGTCCCATCTCTATCTTATTCTCAGTCCAGTATGACTTTATACCTGCATAAGCATCATATTTCTATAACATGGTTACTAATTATTTTAAAACATATGAGGTACAAGTTTGGTGTAAATATTCATATTTTTTTATTCATAATTCAGTTGAGATATAACTGGCACGTAAAGAATGAAAATATAGGCGATACAAAATAAAATTGTAAACATGACGCGTATTCAAAATGACTTCATCAGTTTTGTAGCTATCTGTCACAAAAATCAAGCTATATTTTAAGGACTATAATTTTTTTTTTCTTTTCCTTGCGATAATGTTTTTTCCATGAAAGGTATTCTATAGGATGAGAATGCTATAGCATTCGTCAGTATTTTTGACAACGTGATTGTGAAATTTCTAGACAATTAATTGAATAGGGAATTACTTTTTCTTTTCTATTTAGTATTATGTTATATTAGTCATAGAGACAAGTTCCAAGTCGTGGCCCGAGTAAAAAGATGTTCCATTATTTGTTCCCATCCTTCACAATAGTAGGGAAATAAGTTTATAATGTTCTGATGAAATGGATCGCCATAGGCTTTTATGTCGAGTTTGACTCATCTTTTATAATACCCACAGGTAATAAAGTGGGTAGTAAATTATGTTATTACATAGTAGTCATACACATCCAGTATAATATTATAATCTATGGTCATACATCATTTAATATTTCCAAACATATATCATATCTTGCTATTAAAACTGTATATTATTTTGTTTCAGAATTGAATCCATAGTACTTGGCATGCGAAGTCGCTACTTAAATCACTTTTCTATGTATGTAGTGAGTTTAAGTGTTAATAATGCACCACTATATCAAGTTTTACCCTTTTACACAAATAAATTGTCAGTACCCCAAATTGTAGTTGTTAATACGGATGTTTTTTTCCACAAGAACAACAATATTATGTCCTGGCAAGCACGGTGCACGTGGCATTCTGCATATTACAGCCCAAGCCGGACATTAGTAAAAACAAAATCTTTCATTTTATATACGACTTTAATTTAAAACATTTAAAGTCTAAAATGCAATGGGCAAATTGTTTAGTTAGTGTTGAAATGTTCAGTTCTTTAACTACCCTAGAGAAATCAGTCACGCACACATGCGCCTCATTAAAAGGTACCAGGGACAGGGGTCTGTTGGTATAGTAGCTGCCTTCTTAATACAAAATTTGAATTTAGAATCTATCTCAATTAATTGTTTTGGAGTGTTTTGTCAACAGGAGCGATCGGAATTTTCCGTTGAAATATTTGAAATACTATTCTCCGTGATATGGGTTGATTATGTTACATGGTTTATTCAAATTGTTTTTGTTAGATAAAATTTCATTTAAATTAATTAAGAAAAGGAAGGTCACCTCTTACGCTACCTATAAGCGACAAGCTATAGTGAAATGTTCTATTCATAATTCGTTAATAAACGAATAAGTCACGTTATCTAATGCAAATAAGCCCGAGAGATGAGGGTTTAAGAATACAATAGTCATCACCTTCTTTACTGTGGGTTCGTAAAAAATTATTATATGACATTGATTAAGAGTTGATGAATTCACTGCTAGATAAGTAAATCTCGAAATAAAAAACTAAGTCATCCCATCTGGTCAGCAAGGAATATCTAGTGATCATCATCATTCTCCTACTCTTATCCCAATTACTTGGGGTCGATACAATATGTACTTTTCTTTCATAGTACATATTGTAGAAGATATTGGCAATAGTTTTATGACCGGCCGCCTGCCAGACGTCAACCCTCCTTGTGAATGTAGTTGTTGACCAAACGGCATCAGATGGAATTGGCCCAGGTCGTTATAAGGCTCTTAGTCGTCTTTTATGACATCCACGGGCAAAGTAAAGGTTGGTATTATTCGAAGCCGGTACCACACAGCTTAAGCAAGGAATATAATGATATTTTTTATATTTTGCTTATGATAACAAATGATTAGGTAACACACCTTCTTTTTGAAATGGAATCACCAATTCCCGCAACCACCAATACCCGTCGAGCACCAAGCCTAAATAGTTCATATGGACCCGGATGCTGATGGAAACCGAATTGACAGTGATCGAGGCGCCGGTCTCTAGAGTCCCACCCGGGGCTGTGACGAGTTCATCATTGGCGTAACAGATTACGCCCAGAGGCAGCTTACCTGATGGTAAGTGTTAATGCCGCTCATGGACCTTGGGTGGTATATAAATAATGATTCCTAATACAATACCAGGGATACAGCTAAGCCGCTGCCTACCAATTAAAACTCACCCAGAAAGTAAAGGATTCGGCACTTTCTTTCATCAAACATAGCGCGAAAGCACAATTTTCTGCGAGTGTGTGGTACTAACCTAGACGGACCGGCCCGCGGCTGTAGACAGGTTTCATATACACTGTCAACCCCTGAGTGAGCCTACCACAACCAGTTCTTTTCACAAACAGATGCACTACAAGATGTCGAGTCTCTTAAATTATGAGCTATTGATCTACTGTACTATCTGGTCACACAGGCTGGCAATTTTTTTTTCTTGTAATCACATTCACATGCAATAGTCGTGATCTATAACACCTATAGGAAGAGTTGGAGAATTGTATTCCTACAACGTACCCATCCGAATTAACACAATAATCAATTACCAGCGCATCCTTTTGAATATAGTCTTCAAAAATATATGGCCATTGGTTTGACTGTAGTTAAGTCCACGAATCATCGAATATACAACACTATTTATTCTTTTTATTTTCTTACGCCTTGGTGTGGAACCAAGGCGTAAGAAATAATATATCGAGAAAGATTCAAGTAGAAAATAATAATATAATATTTTATTTGGTAAAAGGCAGGTAATTATAATTAGATGGCAACAATATAGTAGGAGCGTACTATATTCTACCTGTTAGGCATGCATTATTATGCCGGGTGGGCCATCGAAGACAGGGATCGGGTACCAGTGGCTCGCTTACACGGCGAAGAGAGGAGTTGCACAGTGGATCTATGGGGACACGCGCCGCCTCTTCGTCACCCCGGACCGATTTGGTAGGCGAGACGCATCCATAGTTTATAGCTTATATAAAAGAAGATAACCGTAATCTATCCGTGTGGTGACGGAATAAGAATACACTTCACCACCCCCTCTCTTACCCGTGGGTATCGTAAAAGACGATTAAGGGATATAATATGCATATATCATCTATGTAAGAGAAGGAAAACTCGAAATAAAACCCTATACCAACACGTCTGACCAGCGCGGTATAGTCAATTTCCCTCGTATTATGGAGAAGGCCCGAGCCCAATAGTGGGACATGTGGGCTGAGATGATTATGATGATGAATCGTGAGCTAATGAAGTAAACTCTAAGTAGATCTAAATTAAATAATATTAACAATAATAATAAAAGAAAAATAATAAGTTCTAGAGACTATTATACTAATGCAAGGATAGAGTTCTCTGTCTGTTCTCTCTGCCTACCCTGCAAGGGACATGGCGTGATGTTATGTATGTATGTATGTGTGTATTATACTAGAATACTTAAAATTATATAACAAGATTAATCATTATATACTAACATCATTTAGCAAAACTGACACTGAATAATAGCATTCTATTTTAAGTAAATTAGTAAACTGTCGTTTAAAACTTCTTATATTTGATATTAGCTTTTTTATAGTGAGACAGTAAACTGCCTCATTTTTCTATTTATCTTTAGGTGCTATGCTATAGATGAAAGCTATAAGCATCTTTCGCCCATTATATCAATTTTAAAAAGATCTTTATAGCGCCTAATCTATGCACCATATCCTCAGTTTCATCATTAGTCGTAAATGCTATTCAATCAACGAGATAGTTTATAAATAAACAATAGAAAAGATAAAATACGTTAGATATCATTTAAATGAAAACCATTCTAAAACTAACCAGACTGCCTACAAATTACACTGTGAATTACCCCCACTCCAAATTACATTCGAATTTCCGTAGAATTAAACGAGGGAAGCCCTAACCATTTGAAAAGGTCACATCCATTCGCAACAACACGTTAAAGTTACACAGACAGAATGGCTAGCCGACGTAGACAAAGTAACATCATCAATAAAACGGAGTTTAGTTCGGTTGTATGCTGCCAGAGGGCAAGGAACACCACATTAGTAGCAGATTAATATACTCGTATCGTATTTGATAGCATTGCCGTCCCTTATTGGAAGTCCTTCGATACACGCAATAGCTATTTGAGTTCGTTCGCTCCGTTGAATTCAGTATCGTGATTTGGGCAGATTCATTTTTTGGATCAAAGACTCATATTATTTAATCAAGTAGAAAGGATTTTTGGGGTTCAGCTATTCATAAAATATAGAAATGTATTGGTATTTTTAGTGAGAACGACGACACGTGTGTATCTTAATTTGATGGAAGCACTGGAAATAAATAATGAAAAGTGAAAAATAATTTATTCCATAACTCAATAAACATAATCGAATAACATCACAGTTTTTTTTTTTTTTTTTTTTTTTTTAAATGTGACTGCAACGGACGGGATTTTACAAACATACAATTACAATTAACGCATATAAATTACACTCAGACTCAGAACGACTGTTTGTGGATCGCACAAAGTATTGTGTATATCTGCATAGAAATTGAACTCACGGCACTGATATCATTATCATCGCAGCCCATAAACGTCCCACTGCTGAGCTCGGGCCTCCTCCGCAATGGGAGGGAAATTAACCTACTATACCGCGCTGGTCAGACGTGTTGGTATAGGGTTTTGTTTCGAGTTTCCTTCTCTGGCATACATGTTATATACCTTTTATATCCCTTAGTCGTCTCGTACGATCACCCACGGGTAAGATATGGGGTGGTGAATAATATTCTTACTCCGTCACCACACGGAAACGGCACTGATATAGAAGGTGGGTATCTTAACTATTATGACATCTTTGCAGTAGAAAAACTAATAACATTACGAATAGAATGTTGAGTAAAATTTGAATTTACAATTTCAACAAAAAACCAATGTGAAGATTTAAATTTTATCGAACACTAGGCTTGTTAGAAATATAATAGGTCCAATGAGAGTATAACTTTGTTAATATAAAAAATACAATATTGAAAATGTATAAAAGTGGAAGGAAAATAGAAGCGAAAGTGGAAGGATGTAGGTACCGGGGGAGACCGAGACTCACCTACCTAGACCAGATTGGTCACGTACTGAAGGAAGGTGGAGTCAAGAGTCACCGAAACCGGCAAGCGTGTATGAAGAGAATTATGAATGTTGAGGAAGCGAGTGAAGTATGCAAGGATAGAGTTCTCTGGCACTCTGTTCTCTCTGTCTACCCTGCAAGGGATATGGCGTGATGATATGTAATTGTGTATGTATGAAAATGTATTATCATAAATATTTTATTAGCGAATAGTTTCAAATAAAATAACCTCATATATTTTGACATAGTTACGTACCTATTTAATTTTACTGTATTCAACTTTGTAATAGTACAGTTGGCGTTAAATAAAGTACAATATGAACAGTAATTATTCATTTGGATAGGTTCAAAGCAAACTTATTTAATAAACGTAGTACAAACCACGGTTCATTTGGTCACATCCAACGCCTGATTAAACCTATTCAAATTGAATAGCCTGATTATTTTATTCGTTTGGTAATTTTATTTTAATATATTTTATATGTTTTATATAAAGCTGTCATATTGTGATTATTGAAATTTGTGGTTCGTTATTGTTCCACTAATAATCTATTATCCTTACTTTTCCGCAAATGTCCTAAAAAGAGCTAAAGGAATACTTGGAAGCAAGTAGCAACGCTCGCTTGGAAAACTTATAAAGCATGCTATAATCGACAACCCGTTTGCCAAGCATGGCCATTGTAAAATTTTCCCGCTTACAAAATAAAAATGGCAGTCGCAAAGAAACATCGGATGTAGGCGATATTACTAGAGGAATGGCATTTTTGGGGCATGCCTATGTTGAATAATGACTAGCTGAATAGATTATTCTATGGATAAGTAAACAATATCGAATTAAACTCTTACAACAAATTGACCATGATATATAGAAATTGCCTTGTGCTAATGGATTTAGAATATAATTCATTCCCCTTCCTCACCTGTGCGTATCCTAATCCTAAGGAATATACGTAAATTCTATAACTGCAGGAAAAGAAAATCACAAAATGTACTCTGTATCAACTCTAACAAGCGTATAGAACACATAAATACTATCACTCCGAGAGTATAATCTCCTGTTTAGAATGAATTTTCTTATGATTAATATATATATAGGTATATACTTCTTTAAAAAATGTTTAAGAATAGCACTTTTCTGACAATAGACCGCGAACTTATTATACTTTTAATATTACTATTATACAAGAGCGACCGATGATAAATACAAATGGTAAATTCAAATGACATCATTGGGCTTTTTACTAGTTCACTACTATAGTCATTGGAAAACGTATAATTAAATGCTGGTAGTAAAAAAAATACCACCTGAACAAATAATATTTTCTCTGATCATGATAATAATAATATTCCAAACCGTAGCGTGACATAAAAAGGTCATGCCCAGTAGTGTGAAGTGTGTAAGCGGAAGATGAGAGTTAATTTTGTTTTGTTTAAATGTCACATCACTTTCTAAGCCTAATTTAATAATAAATATAATATAAAAATCGGCCAAGTGCGAGTTTTACTCGCGCATGAAGAGTTCCGTAAAACTAAAAAAAATCAAGTTTGATGTGGGAGCCTTCTTTATATATCTATTTTATTTTAGTATTTGTTGTTATAGCGGTAATAGAAATACATCATCTGTGAAAATTTCAACTGTCTAGCTATCACCGTTCTTGAGATACAGCTTGGTGACAGAAGGACGGACGGATAGCGAAGTCTCAGTAATAGTTCCCGTATTTCCTCTTTGGGTACGGAACCCTAAAAAGAAGACACAAACTTACTATATATTTTAATGATTTATTTTACACAAAATGTTCTTTATCGTGAGATCTCATATTAAATTCTCATAGAGTTGGATTACACTACTATAATTTAGTCTGATGAATAATTGTTTCACTTTAAAACGCTTTGAATATTTTAAAACGATGATATTTGAAACATTACTGATGCTGGTTTTTATCTTAGTCCAATAAGCGAAATTTGTAGTTGATTCTGTAAGTAGAAATATTGTTACCTTTTTTTTAAGTTATTTCATGATTAAGGAACGTAAATATCTTAGAAAAACTCGAAACAAAATTCTATGCGTACATATCTAGACAAAAAGGCGATTTTCTTTTTTTATAAATAAATCGTAATATTTGTGTAAATCATTTTCAGCATAAGTAATAAAATTTGATTTTGGCTTATTTGTTAACCCTGAAAGGTAAAGGTCACACCTTCTATTTAAATAAGAACGAAATTTGTATTGAATGACGAGGGAATAACAAAAAATACCCAAACCTTTTTTTTTTATTTCAGACACGGACTCGACAATTTTTCTGTACCAAATAAATATATGTTTAAGCAGAGTTTGAATAATTTGTTATTTTATTTAAATATGTGTCATTTAATTTCCGTTTTCTCAAGGGTTTCAGTATATATTTATTTAACTCTCTTTTCATTTTTAAACTACTTGAGTTCTTGCCGATAAGGACTCATTGGAGGATGGTGATGATTATTAGTAAACTCCTCTGACTTTGAGACACTAGCTATCTATAAAAGCCTTTTTTTTGTGGGCTATGGTCTGAACACATGCCGTTCGTTCCATCCAGGGTGACGGATGGCCTGCGCGTGGCCCCATAACCCACCGTATTCCCTCCCCACCGCCATTGGGCAGGCCACTGGGACCGCTTCCTTGACACGCTTAGTGGATCAGCGTAGTAGTAGTATATACTAGGAAGACTGACTACTATTAATCTAACATTCACAGGTTAGGTTACGTTAGGTTAGGTTCATAGCATCAATAGTTCTTTTAACGCTTTTTAATATTCAATAAGCGTATAAAATAGACGATTTTTTATAGTTTCCCATAAGGAGAAAAATGCTTGCCTTAAATTGTGCCTAAAACAAAATAGCAGTAAAATCTAGCAATTTCTAAGAACTTAAAATGAACCTAGTCTCTCTTATCTGTGAGTGATATAATTCGTCTCTAATCTGATATTGATCCATTTAAAAGTGATATATTTGGCTAAATATTTTTTACAGTTTATTTTATAGATATCAAAAGAAATATAAATATCTAGAGAGTTAGAAATGAAACCAAGAAGACCATCACAAGACTACAAGACATGTTATCCTTTATTGTATAGATTTCACCCACAATACTAGTTAATTTTTTTTTTCATTCAATATAAAGTAAGCTTAAAGGTCAATAATTAGTATTATGCCTTCTGAATTTTCTTGTCAGATCTTTCTTAGTATGGTCGCGTTTACGTATATTGATATATTTGATAAAGGCCTTGCTTCGCTTCATTATCACTAAATTCAATTAGAATTGCTTCCATTATATTTATTAAGAATTGCTGTATTTCTTTCTAAAAACTAAGCTTATTAGATTTAGTTTTAGTGATTTGAATGACAAATTAATCATGAAATCAAAATATTGACTCTTCGCATAGTGATTAAGTAACAATACTAAGATCACTTCCTTTGCCGTAGACATCGAAAATATCGATTAAAGTATATAAGCAGACAAAATCACTGCAAATGAAGGCAATTCCCGTCCAGCCATTATTGTTTCGTAAATTTATTTTAATAAAAAATACAATATATCGATCTTTCTTAGGTTGAAAACTGATAACATTTTTCAATCATAGCCCTAGTTGCGACTGAAATATTGCGTTCTCAATGCTAAGCTTATAAATAACTAAGGGTTCTAACTTACGATGGGTGGTTAATAGACTTAAATATTGGAAAACAGTTGTTTTGCAAATGTTTTATTCACACAATGAATTAGTAAGGAGGTAAAGTTTCGAGGATCCAACGACCAATTTGTTTCATGAGATGCCGAATGACCCTCAACTTCTCTTTAACTTTCCACTTTTATATGGTAAATATTAGAAACATATGATTAAAGTTTGAACGGAAAATACTCTATATTTTTAAATGGAAAATTAAAAATCCCGAAATGTGTATATCCCGAAATGTATATCACCTGGTTTTACTTTTAATGCTAAAATGCACACATTTTATTTATTATTCATAATGAAACCATATTAATACATAATCTTGAGATAAATAACCCATTAATAGAAAGATATAATAAAGAAAAGAATCTAACGGCATGAACTGATTTAACTCTCACAATAGAGGAGGCTCGTGCTCACTAAATGTACAAATATGGGCTGAACAGAAGTAAAAGTAAGATAACAGCGTCCCACGAATAACGATATCGGTTCCCATAATGGTCTCTGATATTTACGCAAGTATAACACATTTGAAATAAAACTACTTTTACGGATTCTATCGCGTTTGTAGAAGGACAGTCTTCCCGTGACCATCATCACTGTAAAGTGTTCGAAACGTCGGTAAAATTAAAAATCAAATTCAAACGCGATAGAATCCGTAAAAGTAGTATTATTTCAAAAATGTCGGTTCGTTTTTAGCTCTTATAGTAGTAAACTGAATTAATAAATATAATGTTATAGATTTATTTGATAAAACATTTTGTTTCGATAAGTTTTTAAAGAGTTATCTACTTTTAATAGTATCTTAGTTATTACTTGTATTTATGTGACAAAATTTATAATGATTAATCCTGTGTAACTGTATTTTTCTTGTTTAAAATATTTCTTCTTTCGAATGATTTTATTAATTGAATGCGTGTGAAAAAAAATGTCTATTCTTCAGAATTTTTAATTTTAAATTAAATTTAAATGTTAATCAGTCTTATAAACTTTTATTTTTAGTTGGCTTGCCTTTATATAATTGAATATAACTCGAAACATAATCCGAATTATATAATAATTAAGTGTTAATTTCTATATTGCAAATCATCCATGTATCGTTTTACAGTCCGAATATTTACATTTATTTGAAAATACAGAATGGTTTTAATTCGATTCGTAGTTAGTATTAAAGTCTAGTTTTGCTTTAAGTCTATTCGATAAATAAGATTAAAACTAAAATAATTTTCAATAACATTGTGTAAATAAATGTAATTAAAATATGTTTTAATTATGTCGTGTAAATAAGATTTAAACTAAAATAAGTTTCAAATATGTTGTATAATTTAATTAAATGTAATTGAATGGAATGAAACGGTTTTATTAAACTATTTCAGATTATAGAGCACTGACATGATTCATGTATATTGTATATTGGCAGTATTCATTTGTTATATACATTGTAAAACTTCAATAGATTATCTGAATCAGCATGTATATTACATTAAAATTTAATAAAGCAGAAGTAGGTTACAGCAAAACATCGAACTCTAAAACTACGCCTTTCACCAGTTTTAACATTTTATTTATTAATATAATTAACTTTAGAGGTATCGGACTTTGTACTTAGGCTTGTTTAAAAATTTAGCGTCCGTTTTCTCGGCACAACTTTGTTGGGGCACAGAGCCTTCACTCTTAATTATTACTTTGGGAAAATTAAGACTGTCGTTTAGCCGAAGTGCCCACCCTGGCTGAAGGTTGCCTCTCTTCCATTTATCTAAATGTACTTTATCTTGCCGAGGGCGCTACCCTCGATGCATAGAGACGATATTGATATTGCGAATTTTAGCCTTCTTATGTTGACTTTGGAAAGTAATTAAGAAACGTGGTGTGCATAAAATATTTATTATTGAAGTAATTAATATTATATTATTTTTGGTTTCTTAATTTTAATAACAGTCGAAGGTAAAAAAAAAATAGTATTACTAACATTTAATTTGCCACTTTTAGTTTGCTCCTAATTAGTTTCCTTTAAAAGATTTTTAATAAAAAATGTAACTGAAAAAAATATTTTATAATTAACGACTCCATTACAATACTGTTCCGTATGGAGGCTCAAAGTAATGACGATACTAAGCACTACTACGCGTTAAGTACATTACCTATTGTGTGCTTTGAGATCGTGCCCCACTAGTAGATATGTGTGACGCTTTTACTCTAATTATGAGTACCAACGTTTTCATATACGCAGTAACAAACAAATTCTTATAATGAATATGCAGTACCTACATATTATCATACAAATGATAATTTATTTAAATAAATTTTATTGTGTAATAAGAAATTAAATTGAAAAATTTACTTTAATAATTTGGCGACTCCATTTTATTACTGTTCCGTATGGAGGTTCAAAGTAATGACGATACTAGGCACTACTACGCGTTAAGTATATTACCTATTGTGTGCTTTGAGATCGTGTCCCACCAGTGGATATGTGTGACGCTTTTACTCTAATCATAAATGCCAACATTTTCACACACGCAATAACGAATAAAATCTTATAATGAATATGCAGTACCTAGTAATTTTACTAAGAAAATATTATAAATAATTGCATATATACCAATGCCCTTCTTGAGTCATATTATCATACCTCATTATCATCAATAATCACTGCTATGTTGCAAAATAGTTCAAATTTTACTTAATTTATCAGGTCTCCTGAGATAATACAAATAACGCGACTGTGGGCCGAAAGCATTCAATAAATCCCATTTTTATTCAATTACTTTATTAATTTAGACTAAATTTAAATTACTTTATTAATTTAGACCACAAATTGGATGCTCATTACAGACTTAGAATAATAATTTCTAGAGCACAAAAAAAATGGCCTAAGCGGAAATCAAAGCAAAACAAAACGAGCGGACAATATTTAGACAATTACCTTTGCAACTTTAAACATACATACATACATACATATCATCACGCCGTATCCCTTGCAGGGTAGGCAGAGAGAACACAGTACCAGAGAACTCTATCTTTGCATACTTCACTCGCTTCCTCAACATTCATAATTCTCTTCATATACGCTCGCCGGTTTCGGAGACTCTTGACTCCACCTTCCTTCAGTACATGACCGATCTGGTCTAGGTAGGTTAGTCTCGGTCTCCCCCAGTACCTATATCCTTCCACTTTCGCATTGTATATCTTCTTAACCAGACGTTCGTTCGGCATTCTTTCCACATGTCCGAACCATCGGAGCATTCCCTTTCGCATCTTTACACCAATAGTCTCTTTCATACCTACTCGCTCTCTTACATCATCGTTACGAATGCGGAGAAACTTTAAACACGAGTATATATATATATATATGTATATATATATATATATATATATATATATATATATATATATATATATATATATATATATATATATATATATATATGTATGTGTATGTGTGTGTGTGCGTGTGTGTGTGTGATACACAGCAATTATGTGAGTTTTAAGTACCAAATAACAACCTACAATAACCTTTCATAAAGATTCGCCATAGTGAAATGACATTCCCATTAGCTATTTCAATGCAATCTTTGTGCATTAATACACCAAATATTTATCAATCTTCAAGTACTATAGTAAATGTCCTCGTGCCGTTCAAGATACTATCATCAATAATAGATTTTATACAATGATTATATATTTGTCTTGTAACATATGTCTAAGCATAATTTGTCAAGAGGCAAGGGAGTGGCCCCGCCAAGTCAAACACAGTCCTATTACTTCAAAGCGACCTACTACTTTGTTGTGGATAAAACAAGAAGTTTGATTGATTTTTAGCGATCAAAAGGATTATAATCGGCTATACTGCCAACATACCTAATAATTATACTTTTTAATTAATTAATAGTAGCTAGTCAAAATTCTTTACTTTCATTGATTACCAATTGGCACAATCACCGATTATCAAAATAGTAAGGTTTCCAGATTAAATTTTTAAAAATCCAAAAAAAAAGATCTCATCATATGAAAAGTGAACGAAACGGAAGCCTGTGAGAGATCTTCAATATATTGACAAATCATCAAAAGTTCGACGTTTAGTTTTTTTTTTTTTTTTTTTTTTCTTTTTTTTTTTAAACACCACCCTGCACTAAGGAAGTAATCCTTATATTGCGGAGGACTTTACAAACATGCAATTAACGCAGACAAATTACACCCAGTAGTTGTTGAGCTAGTAGTTGCTAACTTCAAAAATATTGATAGTATTGAGCATCATTATCATCATCATCATCACAGCCCACATGTGTCCCACTGTTGGGCTCGGGCCTTCTCCGTAGTAGGAGGGAAATTAATCTACTATACCGCGCTGGTCAGACGTGTTGGTATAGGGTTTTGCTTCGAGTTTTCCTTCTCTTGCATAGATGTTATATGCGTTTTATATCCCTTAGTCGTCTCTTACGATCACCCACGGGTAAGATAGGAAGTGGTGAATTGTATTCTTACTCCGTCACAATTGATAGATTGACATTAATTCAATTTAAAATGGAATTTAATTATGAAATATTGAAATTTTAAATCATGAATTGAAAAAATCGCAGACGAAGTTATGTGAGTCAGCTAGTTATTAATAAAAATTTCGTAGACACTGAGCACCATGAGTAACACAACAGACCCGGGTGGCATTAGTCGAGAGTGATCTGTCGCCACCAGCTATGGTTGAATAGAGTACTCCATGCTGGCTCGCGCGTCCTCATCTTTCCGTTATGATAACACCAAAATGTAGCTAGCAAGTAGACCAACTGTCGGAACGTCGAATTCAAGAAAGATGAACCTCAGGCGCCCTACAAAAGTCAGGGCAATGTTAAGCCATTCTAAGTTTATAGTCTCACATTTACACCTAAGCGTGGAAATACATTCTCCAATAGCGTGATTAGACATAGGTCTCCCAAATAATACCTAATCACATTTTGGCAATGATTTTGGTGATCGCGGTTTTTCAAAAGACTGCTATTAACCGTTCTCCTGTTGATGCCTCAGCCAAATTTTATGACTCTCATGTCTAAGTAGGTTGTGGTTGCTCAATGTATTCCCATCTACACTAAACAGGGAATATATACAAAAATTAAATCAACAATGATTAATAATCGAATACTGTATCGATATATTATAGTAGAATATTATAGTCAAACGAAATATTATAGCCGAGTATACTGAATGAAATCAGTTGAAGATGGTTTGAAGGGTTAAGTATATATATGTGCAAACTTTATTTTGTTCTATTATATATTATGTGGCATTTTGTATGTATAAACTAACAATGATTATATAAATAAATTATTTTCGGTTTTAGTGAGAGGCATAGCATAACAGCTAGTTGTGTACAGTCGAATTTTCTTTACATAGCATAAAACAGTATCGCTTCCACTGTCTGTACGCTTAGATCTTTTAAACTACGCGGCGGATTTATTGCGGTTTTCGTCAATAGACAAGGTAATTCAAGAGAAAGATTTATATGTATAATACATGCATATTATAGTAGAGACAATACGAGGATTTCAAAGATTACATATCTTTGTGTGTCGTAGAAATCATATTTTTGTACGCTTACTAACTAGTATAAATAATTTGGGGAGCGAGGATGGCAAATCAAATTAATAAATATTATAAAATATGTGATTACAAACTTCATAATATAAATTTGTCATCAACACTAAGAGACTGCTGTCAGTCTATATGTCACAACTCTAGTCATTACCTATTGATTGATGAATTGTATAATAAAATAATTTCTGTGCTAACAGAGGCTGCAATAACAACATGTAGTAATAAGACTATTAATAAAAAGCGTTTTCATGTCGCTGGGTGGAATGAACACGTCGCTGGCGCGCACCGTGATGCTAGGACTAAATTTAAGAATTGGGTGATAGCTGGTAAACCCACTAGTGGCATATTATATAGTGAAATGATAGAAACAAGAAAAATATTTAAATCTAAGTTAAAGTCATGTCAAAATAGACAAGTACAAATAAAAATGAATGCTTTGGCCTCTAATCACATGAATAAAAAGTTCAATATCTTCTGGAAAAATGTTAATAGTTTAAACATTAAAACGAGCATCCCGGTGAGCGTCGGCGGCGTTAATGATCACAAAACCATTGCTAACATGTTTAGGGAACATTTTACGGTCCGATCGTCCTTGAGTCCTAGGTCGGTGAATGTTTGCGATACAGAGTCCGTCATATCGAAGCGCAGCGTGTATTTCTCTCCTGAGTCTGTGGCTAATGTAATTAAAAATATGCAACGTGGTAAATCACCTGGTTATGACGGCCTCAGTATTGAACATTTTAAATATGCTGGAGTTAATTTACCTAATATTCTGTCGATATTGTTTAATTTATGTATATCGCATTCATATCTACCTGAGCCTCTTATGCGTACTATTGTTGTACCTGTTTTAAAAAATAGGACGGGAGACTCGTCTGATAGGGCAAACTACCGACCCATTTCACTGGCTACCACCGTGGCTAAGATTCTTGACAGTTTGTTAAATGCGGAGTTCGCGAAGATAGTGAATATACATGACGCCCAATTTGGTTTTAAGGCAGGGCTTTCAACCGAGAGTGCCATTTTGAGTTTAAAGCATGCTGTCAGATACTATACAACTAGGAGGACACCGGTGTACGCGTGCTTCCTAGATTTGTCTAAAGCTTTTGATCTGGTCACATACGACCTTCTATGGAACAAACTAGGCAGTGCGGGTATACCGGCGGAGTCCGTCTCTCTTGTTAAATACTGGTATGCCAACCAGAAAAACTATGTGAGATGGGCTGGTGCTCTTTCAGACGAGTACAAGCTGGAATGCGGTGTCAGGCAAGGTGGGTTAAGTTCACCTTTAATGTTCAACCTGTATGTCAACCAACTTATAGAGAGGCTTAGCAGTACTCATGTCGGCTGCTATGTCGATGGAGTTTGTTTTAATAACATTAGTTATGCGGACGACATGGTTCTGCTGAGCCCCACAATTCGTGGCTTAAGAAAATTGCTGTCCATATGTGAGGAATACGCGGCGTCGCATGGATTACTATATAACTCAAAAAAGAGTGAAATTTTAGTATTTAAATCAGGTAAATACCAACCTACCCATGTTCCTCCGGTGCGTCTTAATGGATTAGCCTTGAAGAGAGTAGAATCCTTTAAGTATTTAGGCCATATAGTAAACAGTGACCTCAAGGACGATGAAGACATTGAGAGGGAGCGCAGGGCCCTGGCTGTGAGAGCTAATATGCTTGCCCGCAGGTTCGTACGGTGCAATAGAGAGGTGAAAATTACACTTTTTAAAGCCTACTGCCAGTCTTTCTATTCGAGCGGCCTTTGGGTGAGTTACACACAGCGTGTTTACAGGACTCTGCGTACCCAATATAATAACGCGTTTAGAATGTTGTTGGGCCTTCCGTGGCGGTGTAGCGCATCGGGGATGTTCGCAAAAGCGCGTACTGATGGGTTCCAGGCAATCATGCGCAAAAAAGCATCCTCACTGCTACAACGACTACGAAGTAGCGACAGTAGCATTCTGGGCGCAATTGCAGCGCGTTTCGACTGCCCATTTCAAGATAGGTGGATGGGGTTGGCCATAGGTTTAAATTAGGCTGAGTCTGTGGCTATCCTCATCCACTGATGTGTGAAATTTCAGGCAGAGTGAACTACTAACAATACTAACATAAGTAATTTAAGCATAATTATTATTTGATATACTAACATACTAATAAATAAATGAATTAATGTAAACAACTATGGATATTTTTGTCTGAATTAAATTATTATTATTATTATTATTATTATTATATTTATATAGTTTTTCATATAGTTATTCATTTAGATAGTTCAAAATAATATACTATGAAATTGTATATCTTAGAAATATCTACAAATAGTCTTGATAGTATATGACTATCTGTTATGAATAATTGTTAGTGGGGTAACTCTTTAACACCCACCAACTCGCAGAGTTTACTCTTAGTATCAGAGTCAGGTTTATTTATTTTTTTTTTTATTTATTTTATTTATATGTGAATAAATAAAAGTTTGATGAAACTTCCTCAGTTTTCAATTTTATTCACGTAGTGACACACATCACACGTTTTACTAAACAAGAAAACTATAGAGCATTCCAAAATCAAATACAATATACAAAGTAGAAAAATAAAACTTGTAGGAAAAAAGATCTTATATTACAATAAACAGTCTTTTATTCCAACAATAATCCACAGAAATTATGTTTATTTTTTAAATTTTAATATGTAAAAATACCTATATTGATTTAATTACGAAGCTATATTTTACTAGTTTAGATTCTTACGTAAGAATATCCTGTGTTAAGAAATGAATTGTACAAAATAAATAATTCCAATGCGCTCTCTTAATGCAATAGAAAGGCAAATATCAAATTACAACTTTATAAATCAATTTATTAATCTACATATTTAGTTCTGATTATAAAGACGATTTATGTTAATAATATAATCTAATTAAGGATATAAAATAATTTTGCGCTTATCTGAAAATTATTTTTTCTTTAGAATCAAGAAACAAGCAGCATATATGCGGCGTATGTAACTAGCCACTTATCTAAAAATTAATCCTCCTTCATCATCATTTCAACTCATAGACGCCGCACTGCTGGGCTCGTCTCCTCTATAATAAAGAAGAAATTCACCTTCCATACTACGCTGATCAAATGAGTTAATCTAAAGTTTTGTTAAGAGTTTTCCATCTCTTGCTATATATGTATATTTAATCTCTTGACGTTTACAACACTCTTGAATAAGATAAGGGTTGGAGAATTCTATTCTTACTTTCTAATCACAAGGCAAAATCAGTAGTAATAGTTCTGTTAAAAATGTTATAAATATTCTTCCATAACCTATCGCTCTTTTGTGAAACTATTGTGTATTAAGATCTTTTGTCGGGTTTATATTTCAACAAACAAATAACCAAACAAATTAATGGAGTATGAATGTCATCACCTATTCTTTTAAAACTTACATAGTATTATTAAGGATAGGATAGGAAAATCATAGGATTTACTGGAGACATCTATAGAGATTTCTACTTTCCACTATCGTAACCTAAACGTTAGGTTAAAATATTGTTACTTACAAGTAATTACGTATGGCATCATCATTCTCATACTCTTATCCCAATTACTTGGGGTCGATACAATATATACTCTTTTTCGATACAATTTATACTTCTTTTATAGTACATATTGTAAATATTATTGACAATAGTTTTATGACCGGCCGCCTGCCAGACGTCAACCCTCCTTGGGAATGTAATTGTTGAACAAACGACATCAGATGGAGTTGGCCTAGGTCATTATAAGTAGTATAAGTAATTACGTGTGTACGATTTCCAAATCATCAATCAGTAACGTTTTTAACCTTTTTTTTTTATTTTTTTTATTGGTGGGCTATGGGTGCGTCTCGCCCCGCCAAATCGGTCCGGGGTGACGGAGAAGGCGGCGCGCGACCCCATAGACCCACCGTAAAATCCTCTCTCTTCGCCGTGCGAGCGGACCACCGGTAACGTTTTTAACCTAGCCTTTTATCATCACGGCTCTATTATGAACCATAATATTTATGGTATTTTCTTTGTAAAATCTAATATAACTTTTTTCTTAAATAATAAATTAAAATATATCGTTATTATTAAACTTACATTTAGTACCTATTTAGACCGTTTTCATTTCAATCTAAAAAATAATTGTCAAATTAATGGTTAACCAATTTGGTAAAGATTTTCATTTGCACCGTGTAAATTGTGGTCAGTCCTCAATTTTGTTTTGGATAGTAATATTTAATATTGTATTAACGAATATAAAGATAATGTTAATTGGCCGTTGATAATTTTGCCACATCAGATCATATTATTTAGAAGATAAAATAAATTTATTAGAGCTATATATTTCAACTATAAGATAAATTCATTAAGCTCGAACCTTTCCAGATTACAGGGAAACTCTTTCTTTAGCACTTTTTATGACTTTTTATACAGACTTTTCTCATTAAAATCTAAAGAAAGCCGCTAATAGACTATTTAAATATGTACTAGAGCCGTATATATATTTTAAGTATCTAATTTTATCGTCGTTCCTCCATCAACAGTAAAATTTTATTATCTACGACATGAATTAACATTTTTTGTCGCCATTAAATTTTCCGTCTCCTGAACCGTTCCCGATGCGAATAGAGATTAGCGTTGCATCTTTAATTAAATCCGTTTTATGGCTCGCTTTACTGTTATTATCCTTCAATATTTTCTTCTGTAATAAAAAGCTAAGACTTAAATTGACAAATAGCTGCGATATCTCGGTTTTATGTTTCCTTTTATCGTACTAATAGAGCTCTTTTCTGTAGTCAACAAATCCATGAATAACGTCAAAATAATCCACGAGATGAAAGCAAACACTCTCAAAATATATCTATCTGCCTGTGAGTACAAAGCTGAAGCAAGAAATGGAAAAATATTACATCAAGATAAACCGCTACTTACAGTTCGTTGTAAGGTTTTATTTTAAGTGCTTCGTGTATGTACGTATTATTTTTTTTTATTTCCACAGCTCTGCATGTTTCAGAGTAGCTGTCACACGTCGCCCGAAGCGGGTAGCTATTGTAGCTTTTTAAACATATTTTCAGCCAGTACAGGCATATAAATATTTATGAAAACACTGTCCGAATTAAATCCAGTCTCTACGTTTACGACATTGCATTGTTCTTCCTTTTCACAGACGTCTGAGCAATAAAACGTTATGTAACCGTTGACGTTGAATGATTAACTGATTGTTGGTTTAGGTGAAATCGGATACGGTCGCTATAATAAAACCTCAAACATTAACTTATCGTAAAAATAAACTAAAATACTTCTTTAAACTATCTTGATTTTAAATTAAGAGTTAAATAGTAAATATGAAATTGAATATATAATTTATTTGCTAAAATATTAGTACATAACGTAGCGTGGCGTATTTCCGTGTGGTGACGGAGTAAGAATACAATTCATCATACACCACCCCCACCTTCTCTTGTCCGTGACGCATAAGGAGTACGATATAAAAATAATTTCACTGCCAGAGAAGGTAAACTCAAAATAAAACCCTATACCAATCCGTATGATCAGCGTGTTATGGTAGACCAATTGCCTTCCAATATGGAGGATGCTGGAAATCAGTGGGACATATATGAGCTATATTGATAATGATAGTCATAATACACTCTTATAAATAACTTAGAGCGTAGTGATTATGACATTGACCTCTACAGTCCTATGTCCAATATTGGACATGAATAGGCTAATGGTTGGATAGACACCTATTAATGCTATAAATAACTTAATAATATTTAATTGTGATAATCATCTTATACATAATTAAATAATTATTTAATAAAATAATATATATACTTTCATATGTCTAATATCTATATCACCCCTTTTTTTAAAATCATAATGTCAATCACGGATTTTCTTACGTTATTATTACATCAACCTATCTTGTGGTACTTATCCAACGTTATTATAAGTATATTGTATACATATATACTACAAAGAGGACGTTTATAGAACTGGTTCAGTTCAGTAAAATATGCCTATGACAGGAAACTTCACCGGATATACGATATATTAGGTTATCTCGTGAGACCGTCGAGATAATGTACTAACATACTTCAGACAGTATACGATGTCTTGGGGGAATCAATAATCCCATAACACGCTATCCTTCTAAATCCATTTATGAAATATCGCATAAACCAGACCGCGGGCGATTCTATTTATTCGTACTGCAACGGACACAAGAAAGATCAAATAGCCTTTGTCCTTAGTGTCTTGCCCCTCTTTACTTATTCAAACAAAATTACATATGCCTGCTTCTGGATCGCCATTGCCTGAAATTTTACGCGTTCGAGATAGTGTCATGAATATAAATCTATCGTAAAGGACACCGTCGAGAGGTTAGTTCAGTTTACGGCGAAGCTCACTTTGCATTCTTTGTCCCGGACCCTTTATGGCTGTTTTATAGACTTAGGTCCTTTTGTATAAAGCCTCAATGTTCTCAATGAATGGTTAAAATTTTCGAATACCATAGTTGACCGCCCGGAGTCATGAATATTGAATTTGATATCACCGTTGTTCTAGATGCAATACAACGCCCTCGTTAACGATACCGAAACTACAATGAATTGTAGACAATTCTTTTTTAAATATATTTTTACTTAAATTCTTTAATAAAAAATAGTGCTTTTAAAGAAATAGTTGTTATATAAAATCCAAATTGTTTTAGTAATTACAGTACAGCTCTTAGTAATTTTCTTTGAGAAATCTTATACAAAGAAATGTGAGGATATCTAAGCAAATGTATACGTGTACTTACTATTAACGTTCAAGTGAATGCTTAGCGCCTCGGGGTTCTCTGTTAACTATTAATCCCATTTTCTTTTGCTGAAGATAACGAAACTCATTTAAGATATCTCGTGGACGCCCTTCAGACGTTTTGGGGTGCAGTCCTAAATTGCACAAAGAATACCATAGAGTTGTAAAACAGGTATTTTTATGTTGGTATTTAAGTTTTTTTAGTCTTAATATCTCAAATTATGAAGATTAGTTCCACAAAGTATATTTACTTCAACATTTTGGAAAAATCGGTATACTGTAGTTCTTTAGACTTATAATGGATTGCAATGAGATTATATTTTTATGTCTTCTTTCATATTTCATGTTTTATACTTACACACGAAATGTAATCAATGGTGATATATGTCAATATAGTCACTACGGATGGCTTTATTTTTTTATTTTATTACTGAATATTATTTACAAAATACATACATATCATCACGCCATATCCTTTGCAGGGTAGGCAGAGAGAACAGAGCGCCAGAGAACTCTATCCTTGCATACTTCACTCGCTTCCTCAACATTCATAATTCTCTTCATACACGCTCGCCTGTTTCGGAGACTCTTGACTCCACCTTCCATCAGTACGTGATCAATCTGGTCTAGGTAGGTTAGTCTCGGTCTCCCCCGGTACCTACATCCTTCCACTTTCGCATTGTATGTCTTCTTTCATTCTTCTTCTTTACAAAGTATCTTACTAAAATTGTAAATGTGAAAGTTTGTGAGGATGTTTGAATGTTTGCTACTTCAATAACGTGTAAACCGTTGAACAGATTTGGATGAAAATTGGCACATTATCCTGGTAATGTGATCCTTTGGGATAATACTTTAACTTTAATGTTATCTCAACAAAACTTTAGTTCTTTTATACGCGAGCGCAGATGTGGGACGAAGCTAGTATAATTTTAATTAAATAACTGAAAACAATATTAACTTCATCAGCAAGAACTTTGTAGTATAAATATCTGAGAAACCGTGCAAATGCCTCTTAACAAATGATACTCCCCAGTTTTCCATAGCAAATCTAGGGAATCCTAACTTTAATAAAGTCACATTAACAAGAAAATTCGCTCTATATATCGGTGGACGCGGTACTTCGGGATATACTGTTAAATACTATGATAAAATAACGTCTCATAAATTTCCAGTTTCAAAAATAAAATCATCATTATTTTTGGTTTCTCCATGGAAGTATTGTTCTAGAATATGTATTTCGTCTTAAGAGACCAAAGGTTTCACTTTATGTCTAATAAAATTTTGCTTCAAAGTATCCTTAATTGAAAATTCAAATTTATGCATAAGCTCTGATTGTAGAAGCGAGCTAGGGAAGAGCTACGGTCCAAGACACAGTCGTTTAAGAGAATCAAGCCTCTTTGGACGGGCTTGTTGGCAAATTGCGTTGATGAAAATTACGTCACAGATTAAAAGGAACGAGTTTAATTAATTCTTAGTTAATCCGTACCAATGATTCTATACAGCGACAATGAAACATAGAGGTATATTTAAATTGCATTACAATTTCTAAATATTACTTTGATTTAATTATTTTAAGCAGTATAATTAGGTTGTAAAATAATTAGGTTATCTTGTTAAGAGCATTTTCTTGTTAAAACGTTATTGTAAATTAGCGTGATGTAGAAATATTAAGGTTCTATCTATCTATCTATTGATTCATGTCCACGGTTGGACATGGGCTTCCCAAAGAGGGAAAACGGCATAATTACCACTTTGAGCAAGCGGGCCGGCGATCGTAATTAGTATATGTTTATATGTTGCCCAGAAAAGTGCTGTTCCTCTTTCTCCTAGTGTTCCCTCAACCAATATTTACGACGCCCACTGGATGATGAAGGGATGATGAAACATGTGTTCTCCATCACTACACAAGCTATTCACTTTATTAGTCAATAATCAACATTATTTAATTTGAGTTTCTGAATTGATGTCAGATTACTATCTGATAAATATTATAAAATAATATTACAAAAGTTCGTTTATCTATTTTTTTTTAACCGACTTCCAAAAAGGAGGAGGTTCTTTCTAATTTAATTTACATATTTTTCATTCCTATGTCGAGTGTAACTGAGAGGCATCGAAGATATTTCACTATCTATAATAACACCTACTACTGAGTTACGACATATAGTGCCCTGCTGAGGAGAGCTTTGACGGCTAAAGGCTATAATTAAAAAAATACTAATTTCTA
This sequence comes from Lymantria monacha, assembly GCA_905163515.2. NCBI lineage: Eukaryota > Metazoa > Arthropoda > Insecta > Lepidoptera > Erebidae > Lymantria > Lymantria monacha. Next base: position 15,060,850 of record LR991094.1, on the reverse strand, counting down.
TTAAAAATAATTTTATTGATCACTGAGTTGTTTATTCGTTTCTAAATACAATACGAGATGATATATTTTGTGATTTTGCAGTATGGAGATAATTCGGATGGCTAGTGTTTGGCGAAAATGACAAAAATATCTTTTTAGACATGGGCAATACGAGTATGTATTGTTATGAAAATTGGAATAAGGTATTGACTCGTTTGTATATTGGCTCACTAATATTAGATGGCAACAGTGTTATTGCCTCTTTTACTTTTAATATTGTACAAGATAAGAAAATGAGTTTTTGTACTCGTACATACTCGTATTGGTCTGCAAACCCTTGTAGGGTGAGTCAACCACGGGTTAGTGACCGTTAACTTAGTAACTCATACCACCAAAGAAAATATTTTGTGTTTAAGTGTACTATAATAAAATCATTTAAAAGAGTAAATAGCCGAAAGACTTAACTTGCTTGATGGGGCCAATGCATTCGCATAGTGCCAGTAGTGAGAATCCAGCCTGTTAAATAAATAAAAAACTGTAATAAATAAGCGTATATATGAAAATGCCCACTTAAGTGCTTGGCCAGACTGGCAGCGCGGTGCGGTGAGCGGCGCGGGTGCGGGAATGTGCGCGATTGTGCCTGTCCGCAGGCGACCGCGGCAACAACGCGCGCGGTTAGCTCGAACTAGTTTGAGATGCCCGCTCCCGCGTGGGTTGTCGCTTGCCACCCGCGCACTCACTGCGGCCACTTGTATGAACGAACTATGGCGCGAGTTGCCCGAGCGCTCCCTGTGCCAAGTAGCCCGCGCTGCTTCCCGCGTCCTCCCCGCGCCCGCGTGTCTACTATGGACACTCAAATGAAGTTCTTATGTTTGAGTACGTCGCGCCGCGCCCGCGTTTGCAGTCTGGCCTCACACTAATAGCTCAGCATAAAAATTACAAAAGCTTCAAGCACTAGATAAAAGATAACAAAAGAGTATGGTGTCTTTTTTCTGTATTTCTTCAGTCTAAATACAGTCCTCCTTTGATTATGGACAGTATCATCACAGGAGAGAGAATAACATTTTTTATTTCGTCTTAAAGAAGAATAATTTATAATAATATCATCATCATCATCATCATCACAGCTCATATATGTCCCACTGTTGGACTCGAGCTTCCTCCATAATGGGAGGGTAATTGACCTACTATACCACGCCGGTCAGACGTGTTGGTATAGGGTTTTGTTTCGAGTTTTCTGTCTCTCACATAGATATTATATGCGTTTTATATCTCTTAGTCATCTCGTACGATCACCCACGGGTAAGATAGGGGTGGTGAATTGTATTCTTATCCCGTCACCACACGAAAATATAATAATATAAATATAATTAAATTCGGTTATGTACTGAAGGAAGGTGGAGTCAAGAGTCTCCGAAACCGGCGAGCGTGTATGAAGAGAATTATGAATGTTGAGGAAGCGAGTGAAGTAGGTATGCAGAGATAGAGTTCTCTGGCACTCTGTTCTCTCTGCCTACCCTGCAAGGGATATGGCGTGATGATATGTATGTGTGTGTATGTATGTATGTAATTAAATTCTATTAAAGCTAACAACATTTTTCAATATCACTTCTCTCAATAATATCAATAAATACCTATAAGTAATCAATGCAAGCAGATCACTAGGGACAACTAGCAAGAAACATACTTACGTAACTTACTTTTATAAATCAAAAACGACAGCATAGAATTGAACAAAGTTTTCACTAACGTGTTTCTAGAGATCTAATTTAAAACATTGTGTCATTTAGGATTAAAAATAACAATAAGGTAGGTATAAAACAATAAATATCAACGCAAGCAAAACAGTGGTCACAAATAGTTCTAATATAAAATAGAACTTTAGCAAATATTTTATATAAAAAGTAATTATGAACACGTTTCAAGGATAAACTGCAACAGAAAACGTTTCGGTGAAATTCTATTTTAAAGTGCTAAGTTATCCAGATCTTTATAAGTCTAGAAACAGTTTATAATAAAAACGGTGCTACTACTACGTTAAAGATTGTAAAATAAGCAATAAAGTACCCTATTACAATATTTTTTTACTTCTATATCTTAGTTTCTACATTTATTTGGATATATTTTTTTCGTGATAACAAAAGCTTTATAATATTTACAAAGAAAATACAAGGCATTATTATTATATATTAATTATGTATTATCTTGTCATTAATTTATGTTAAAATACTTTGTTATAGGTTCGTGATTGATAAGTTTATAGTCGTAAAGGGTTTAATTTTAATGCACAACTGAAGTTCCAAATAGTAATCGCATATAGAATTAATAATAGATTATCTAAATAAATATTTTCTATATTAAAACAATTATTACCGTAGTTTTTAAGCAAACCGATGGCTGACCGATCGCATTCGTAACGACGACGTAAGAGAGCGAGTAGGTATGAAAGAGAGTATTGGTGTATAGATGCAAAAGGAATGCTCCGATGGTTCAGACATGTGGAAAGAATGCCGAACGAACGTCTGATTAAGAAGATATACAATGCGAAAGTGGAAGGATGTAGGTACCGGGGGAGATCGAGACTAACCTACCTAGACCAGATTGGTCACGTACTGAGTCAAGAGTCTCCGAAATCGGCAAGCGTGTATGAAGAGAATTATGAATGTTGAGAAAGCGAGTGAAGTATGCAAGGATAGAGTTCTCTGGCACTCTGTTCTCTCTGCCTACCCTGCAAGGAATATGGCGTGATGATATGTATGTATGTATGTTTTTAAGCAAACTAATTTATAGCTAAAATATACAATATTAATATATTGTATATTTTTGTCATCAAAGTTTGACCATTATTATTACTTTCAAATATTCCTTTTAGGTATTTGCATATTTTATTTATTTTTTATTTATAATTATTTATTAAATTAAGTAATATTTTATTTTAAACAAAAATTATCATGGCTTGAAGTCATTATACCGCTATGCTAATATTAACCTTATTATACTAAGCATTTCTTTTGTACTAATATAAAAAAAAAATCTAAATTCAAACGTTTAATTTTTAAAAGGCATAATAAAAAACTTTTTGATTGAATACGAACGAATTAGGTGCACTCAATGGGACGAATATAAAACATTTCGTAGTTAAATAATAATTTACAACAGTTTTGTACAAATATTTATTATGTTGGGGGTGTCACATCGAATTCGCAATCTCGCATCGCGCCCTCTTCCGCACATAAATAAAATTGGACATTTATTTCATAACGTCGGATGTTTGATAAGACTTTCATGTGATTCCTTTAAATATGTGTGAGTACTTATCTAAAATATCATAATAATACGTCACACCTGTTTTGTAATGCTTTAGTGTTGCCATTATAGTGCAAAAGTACTTCATCATCATCATCATCACAGGCCTTATATGTCCCACTGCAGAGCCTCCTCCATAATGGGAGGGAAATTAACCTATTATATCGCACTGGTCAGACATATTGGTACAGGATTTTGTTTTGAGTTTTCCTTCTCTTGCATAGATGTTATGTGTTTTATATGCCTTAGTCGCCTTTTACGATCACCCACGGGTAAGATAGGGGGGTGGTGAATTGTATTCTTACTCCGTCACCATACGAATAAGTACAGCAAAAGTTCTTAAGCTCTAGTAAATGACACTTGGCGTTCTCAACTTAGGTATTACTTTAAAAAAAATCTTGTAAAATATTGGGCTTTTAAGAATCACTAGCATTTATTCGCCGCTTCTTCCTTGTATTAATTCAAGAAATGCTCTATCTGTATGTCAATTTTTATCCGAATCTAGTTAACGATTTACACGGGATTAAGTTAAAAACATCCAAAAATCTTCACAAACTTTCACTTATTTAATAAAAGCTGCCGCACGCGGCTTCGCACGCGGTAAAAGCAACTTTTCCAAAGTTTAACTATATACTATCTCAAGAGATCACATTACAGTGATAAGTAGTATCTTGCGCATTAATTCAGGAAATGGTCTATCTATGTACCGAATTTCATTCAAATCTATTTAACGGTTTAAGCAGGATTGAGTAACAAACATCTAAACATCTTTGCAAACTTTCACATTTATAATATTAGTAGGATTAGTAGTAGTCGTACGTAGGAGTAGTAATATACATACAATATATTGATACAAAGTACTGCCACCCTTTGCTTTCTCATGGGAATTTAAAAAAAAAAAAAAAAAAAAAAAAAAACAATGCTCTTATCGCTAAATTATAACAGTACCTACTATCGCTAATCCGTACACTAAACGTTTCAATTATAGCATTATCCTCTATTTTTGCAACAATGCAAGTCAACAATCGAATGATAATGGATGGTATGTGTGTTATCTGTAGTGATGGATAAATCTAGTATTACTTATTTTTAGGATGTAAGTACCGAGGGACACCGAGACTAACCTAACTAGACCATATTGGTCACGTACAGAAGGAAGGTGGAGTCAACAGTCTCTGAAACCGGCGAGCGTGTATGAAGATAATTATGAATGTTGAGGAAGCGAGTGAACTATGCAAGAATAGATTTCTCTGGCACTCTGTTCTCTCAGCCTACCCTGCAGGGGATATAGCGTGATGATATGTATGTATGTATACATATGTGTATATTGTAGTAATTTATGGAATATAAAAAATAGCAATGATTAATTGGCCCAGTATTATATATTAAACCTAATAACTATTTCGACTTTTTAAATTTAGTTCTTTCATTAATAAATATACAAAATCGTTATCAAGTGTGATTGCATATATCATATATTTTTAACATATTATACATAATTAATATTAATTGCTATGTGGTAACTGCTACGAGTACTACCAAGCCTTAATTTGCTCGTGGATATCGTAAAAGACGACTATCCATCATCCATCCATCAGCCCGTAAACGTCCACTGTTGGACATAGGCCTCCCCACGAGAATGCCATTTACAACGGTCCTGTGCCACCTGCATCCAACGGTTTCCTGCGACTTTGATGAGGTCATCAGTCCACCGGTTGGGGGTAGTCCTACGCTGCGCCGTCTGATTCGTGGTCGCCACTCGAGAACCTTTCTTCCCCACACACTGGTTATAAACCTTTGTTTTCAGACACTGCGGAATATTAGACGAGAAGATCCTCCTAAGTTTCCCGGACGCTGCCCAGCCGAGTTGGATTCGTCGGCTGACCTCTTTCTCGAAATTGGATCTACCTAATTGGACTGTTTGTCCTAAGTAAACATAGTGATCGACAACTTCTAGAATCGCATTCCCAACCAGGACCGATACAGAAATGACATGGGCATTAGACATGATTTTCGTCTTGTCCATGTTCATTTGCAGCCCTACTAGTTGGGAAACCTTGCTGAGGTCATTGAGCATGGTGCCAACGTCCTCCAGGGATTCTGCCATGACGGCCACCGAAGACAAAAATCGGGTACCGGTGGTCCGCTCGCACGGCGATGAGAGAGGTTTTACGGTGAGTTTATGGGGTCACGCGCCGCCTTTCCGTCACCCCGGACCGATTTGACGGGGCGAGACGCACCCATTGTAAAAAAAAAAAAGGGATTCTGCCATGACTACGATATCATCTGCGAATCGAAGGTGAGTGATGTATTCGCCATTGATTTTGATGCCGAGTCCGGTCCAGTGTAAGAGCTTGAAGACATCTTCCAGCGCAGTGGTGAACACTTTCGGAGAGATAACGTCTCCCTGTCTCACGCCTTTCTGCAACTGGATCGGTTTCGTACTCTTATCCTGGATGCGGACCGACATAGTAGCGTTTTTATACAAACACTGCAGCACTTCGATATATCGGTAGTCAATTTGACACCTCTGAAGGGATTGCAACACTGCCCAAGTTTCGACAAAGACAACTAAGAGCTTTAAATAGACGTGTTCCAACTCCACCTGATTGTGCCTGGTCAACAATTATATTGCCATCGATGGTTGATGTCAGACAGGGAGGCAGTCATAAAACTATTGCCAATAACTTTTATAATATGTACGCTAGAAGAGGAGTACATATTACGGTGACTTCAAGTAATTGGAATAAGAGCAGTTGAACGATGATGATATGCTCATTTAATATTATAATACATACATATATCACGCCATATCCCTTGCAGGGTAGGCAGAGAGAACAGATTGCCAGAGAACTCTATCCTTGCATACTTCACTCGCTTGAGGAGACTCTTGACTCCACCTTCCTTCAGTACGTGACCAATCTGGTCTAGGTAGGTTAGTCTCAGTCTCCCCCTGTACCTACATCCTTCCACTATCGCATATTATAATACTTATACGAAATATATATAAGTATTACATTATTAAATTAATTATTTATGAACATTATAACTGCTAATATATTGTAAATAAATCTCTACCTACGGCTATAAAACGCTCAAAAACATGGTTATCAACATACAAGAGTACGTGAAAGCGATATTACCCTGAATTATCTTCATTAAGGGTCCAACATTCCCTTAAACAAATTAATATACACTGTGAACTCAACGTAAAGTGCTTTTAAAATCTCGGACCGCACAGGTGTGTTGGGAGCATTAGGTAAATTGTTAGGCGTTGGCATAATCTCTTTAGCCTTTGCAGTCGTTATTTTTTCAGAAATGTCCGTAACAGTTACTTATAAAAGCTAAAATAATTTAATAAAAGCGTTATATCTTTCCCGGGTCACGTAAGAGGACGCCTCGGGGCAAAATTACATTTTGTTTGGCCACGTCCACGACACGACGGCGACATGGGACAACTCAGTTAACGAGTGTTCACGATTCTTCTTATTCTCTCGTATACCGCCACATCTCTTTACAGATATTACCAGTTTGAGAAATCACATAACAAAGCGGTGAATGGGTTTTATTTTCTTATATTTTGCGAGGAACGTATGTAATCTATTTATGTCACTCAAATTTGGTATTACTTTCGGTTGAAAAGCTTATTGCTGCCTGTGAACTCATTTATAAGCTAACAATGTTGAAAATAACATTTATATATTGTAACAAATATATTTTACAATTTTGTTAAGAACATTATAATAACAGTCAATGTTTTTTAAAAAAAAATGAAATTATATAAATGTTCTATATTTTCAAAACAGGCAATAACAAATATAATTTATTCATTAGTTTTTAATAATATGTTTAATTACATATCTATATACTCAAATAATTTATGTAATATAGGATAAATATCAAAACACAGTATTATTCTAAAGCTAATGACACCTCAGGGAAACTTAAATAAACCTGCCACTACTCTTAATACCCTATAAACCCACAATACAATATAAATAAAAACTTTGCCGTTCCATTACCAGTTGCAAGGGACGACCTACCCGCCAACCTCCACCGACATTATTCCAACATTAGCAAAACTTCCGTCGTCCGTACTCACTGTAGAAAGTTGCTACACAGAAATAAAATTCCACAACAAAATGTTAATTTTCAACCCTTTACTCACGACGAATTATGTAATTTTGAATATAGCACGAAGCCGAGTGAAGGTCGGGCTGCGTTAGAATCTTATAATATATGTACCTATATAGAATTTTATAATAAATTGTTATTCGAATAAATTTCTATTTTCTTTCAATAGACAAATAATAATCAATATCGCAATGTTTGATTTAATTGCTGTGTGATGACAGTTACGAATACTACTAGTCCTTATATTCATTGCCAGATTTAGAGCAGGGCAGCCCCGGGGCCTCCACAAAAGAGGGGCTTCTACAATATAGACTTCGGAAAAAAATCAAATTCAGCAAACTATACACTAATAAACAACTTATCCTTTGGTATTTATGTCGCGTTTTCTACGTACAGTACAAATTATGTATATTACATATTAACGGAAATCATCGATCTATATTTGTTCACTCTAATCACGCAATCCGTAAAATAACAAAATCTCAAATGGTTCAAATTACTGAAATTTTTAGCATTTAATATGCTTAATTATTTATAAATACCCGATACGAAACGAAAAATGATGTCACAAGCGGGGTTGTGCACACAATGTCACAAGTGCACCCCGCTTGTGACATCATTTTTCGTTTCGTATCGGGTATTTATCTCAAATGGTGCTAATAAGCACTTGCAATTGCTAAGCAATGTAATGTCTATTTTATTTAAAAAATATTTTGGGGGGCCAGGAGACCTCCACTTCTTTGTTGCCTCGAGGCCTCCAGACGTCTAAATCCGGCATAACTTACATTACTCGTAGATGTCGTAGAAGACGACTAAGAGTTTTATATCGACCTAGGACAACTCCACTCAAGCCGTTTGGTTAATAATTACATTCTCAAGGAGGATTGATGTTAGGCAGGCGACTGGTCATAAAACTATTGCTAGTAACTTTTGCAATATATAGGATGGAAGAGGAGAAATATAGCGTTGGCCCTAAGTAATTGAGATAAGAGCAAGAAAACGAATGACGACAATATTTGATTCAATATTCTTCTCTATGTTTAATTTTCTGTTTATTTTTTTACATAAGACCTTATACTAAGGAACCCGTTTTATCCGTGTTTTATCCGTGTGGTGACGGAGTAAGAATACAATTCACCATCCCCTATCTTACTCGTGGGTGATCGTAAGTGACGACTTAGGGATATAAAACGCATATATTATCCATGCAAGAGAAGGAAAACTCGAAACAAAACCTTATACCAAAACGTCTGACCAGCGTAGTATAATAGGTTAACTTCCCTCCTATTAGGGAGGAGGCCCGAGACCAGCAGTGGGACATATATGGGCTGTGGTGATGGTGATGGTGGTGACTAAGGAACCCTGAACTCTACACTAAGGAATATTTTTTATATTATAACTTTATAAACATATAATTAAGGAACACAACTCAAATATCAAAATTTCCTTTGGAATAAATCACATCAACGTACTAGACATTAAGGTCAACCCACAATAGATATTATTACAGATATAATAACCATATAGATATTATTCATATATTTTATTGTAAAAAAGCGATAGCCTATTGGTGATACCAGTAGATCGCTATGTATAAGATATGTTGTCATCCTCACGCGATTACTTTTGACATGTCATCAATAAGTTGTGTTATAAATCATAAATTGTAAACTATCGCTTTCTTTAATCTTTAATCTGGAGTAAAACATTAAATGCTTTTTTTTCGGGATAGGCTATGATGCACATGCCAATCGGGGTGATAAAAGGGACGCCGCGCGATACCCTAAGATGCCGTACACGTACCTCCCCTATGCCATGTGGGCAGTCCACCGGTACCCGCTTCTTGTCACCGGTGTCCAGATCGGGCGACCCTAACCGTTTCAAGCTACCTAAGATTTTATATGAGCGTCAAATCTGTCAGAAGATTCGCGTTAACGGAGTAAATTCATCATCATCATCACAGCTCATATATGTCCCACTGTTGGGCTCAGGCCTCCTCTGTAATGGGAGGGAAATTAACCTACTATACCACGCTGGTCAGACGTGTTGGTATAGGGTTTTGTTTCGAGTTTTTCTTCTCTTGCATAAATGTTATATGCGTTTTATATCCCTTAATCGTCTTGTACGATCACCCATGGGTAAGATAGAGGGTGGTGGATTGTATTCTTACCACCATTCTCACCACACGGATAACGGAGTAAATTATTGGGGCAAAATAAGATTTTGAACAGGTTGTCAATTACAAATAACATATTTAAGTTTGTACAAGCTTAAAATTATTGTATTAGACAGTATATATTTAGAAAGTTACTATTTACATCCTTTTATCCTTGTGGTGATTAAATAAGAATATTATTTACTATCACCTATCTCGCCCGGGGACGTGGTGAAAAACGACAAATGGATATGCCTATAACATTTGTACGAAAAAAAAATCTCGAAATAAAACTGTACTAACTGGTCTGACCAACATGGTATAGTAGGTCCATTTCCCACTTATTGTGTATAAAAATATTTTCAGCTTAATTACTCCTCACTATTAGTATTTAATGACCTTTCTCTACAAAGGAAGGATATTTGATCAATGCAACCTTGTTTTGACGAGTTAATACATGAACTAGGTATATTTTGAGTTTTTTTTTTTTGTAGAGAATGTTAGTTGCATCAACAAGTCGTCTCATACAAAATTTGCGAGAAAGAAATGGGCCTTATCTTTCTTAATTTTTATTGTTGCTTCGTTATTAAATGTATTTTACATACATAATGCGAGCCTTTTTTTATTGCTTATGACGGCAAACGAGCAAGCAGCACACCTGATGGTAAGTGTCACTGTCACCCATGGACCTTTGCAATACCAAGGTTATAATAGTCTGGGCCGCTGCCTACCAATAAAACTCCCAAACCCACCCAGTTGGACTTCCGGCTCTCTCGCTCATCGAACTGACTCAGACGTCGATCTTCTGCGAGAGTGTGGTACTACTCCGGACGGACCGGCCCGCTTCTGCAGACTGGACATGTGTTAGTAATGCGAGTGATATATCACACGTAATATTACCCGACCGCATTCTGTCATATTACACATTACGCGACTAAACATCACATCACATTAAACATCACACATCACACTAAACATGACGCGAACACCCGTGTCTGGCAATTCAATATTTATTTTGAGCTTTATTTTCAGAACATTAAGGCTTATATTTCTTGACGCCGCCCGCCGTATATATAGAGCGCTATCGCATTACGCATCACACATGACATGAAATGTCATGTGTGATGTTTGAAGTGATGGTAAAATGTAATATTACTCGGCACGAAATGTAATACATTTCACATCACTTCGCGAAGTACTATTTCGCGCATGTCTACTGCAGACAGAACACTGTCAACAGCGTGGTAATACCACTATTATACCTACCACTATTATCGCCTACTGGCGAGTTTTCTATGTAAAGCTAAAAAAAACTCCTATTCCTCGATTACAGCGGTATTTTTTGGTTAGATTTGTAAATCTAAATCAGGAATTAATCGCATAAAGAAATATATATGAAATATTGTAATTATTTCTTTTAAGAGATTTTAAATCACAAAAAAAACTAACATTAAAGTTGTATACATATGTATACCTATGATAACGTTAGCTCAGAATGAGTTTTACAGTAAACGTTTTCTACGGCAACCGCATTACAAATATACGTAGTGATAGCGGTTGAAAATTAATGTTTAGTATCTTTTGATGTGGTTCTTTGAAGAGAACACAGTCGTCTAGTGAAAATAATGATGTCTACCTAAATTGGAACAACTTCGAATTTTACGTAAATCTCCGGTTACAGATTGTGGTTATGTGGTACAAATTTGAAATACTTAATGAATGTAATAAATCAGTATAATAAAGAAATATTCGCTGAATTTGAACTTAATATGGTAGTGATAAGGGCTATAGTCAAACACATGAAGGAAACAAAGAAGTATCCATAATTGCGGGTTCCAAATACAGGCAGACAACACGTTAGTCACGTTCGTTCAATACAAACGCGAGTTGTTCTAAAGAGGGGGAAAAGTAATCTTCTATAATGCCTTGTTTTAATTTCCAACCGTAAATAATAATTTGGTCAATTTTCCACAATTTCGGTTGCGTGCATAAAGTTTTTATTACAATGTTATTGTTATTTAGGCGTGTTTGTTCCTTGTTTCAGATTACATCGGAGGTTTTAAAGGAGCCGGGCGCTAATGTGAGTTTCCGAAATTTACTTTTGTTCATTATAATAGGATGTAATTGAATTGCCCGATTTTATGTAAATTTTTCAGTAAATTAATGTAGAAAAGTTGCGAGTGCATACTTATGCGTAAATAACAAAGTTGAATGTCCGGTTACGTGAACTCCCATTAATAAACTCCCAAAGCAGATAGGCTCATACAATGTGAAGCCAAACTAACAGCAGTAACTTTTAGAGAGGTAAATTTTAACCAACAGGAAGGTACAAACTATATGCGTTAAGAAACTTTTATGAGTGGCCGAGTCATTTAACCGCGAGTCAAGAGCTAATCCCAGTTGCCGGCTACAATGAACAACGCACCTGAGACCAAGCTTTTTATTTCTGTTTCACATTTTCACCTAATTTCAGCCCGGTGAGGCTGCCGAGGTGGGCTGAACTTTGTCGGATGTCATAAATTTATTTAACGGCCCGAAGGCAATAAGAGGCAGAGTGTAAAAAGAAAAATACGATACCAACGTGCCTAGCCGTTATTGCAATTAAACAGAGGAAGTAAATCTTTCAATACGAACGGCGAACGTTCGCCTCCCGTTTCCTGCCTTAATTTATCGTTTTGTTTTAGTCAGTGGCGCGTCCCATTGACGGATTGCGATGTGTTTGATTAAAAAACGCAACTTGATCTCACCACGCCACCCCTTCTAGACTGGGAGAATACTAATCCGCCTAGCTCCATTGGGACTCCAATAAATGCTTGCAATTTATACCTTTTTATTGCTACGGTTTACACATCACGTAAATTCTTACTTATTTCTTTGCTAATCATTTATTATTGGAACTATCTAATATTTTTTTTTAGTTTGTTAAATAGAACTGCTTTCACTTTTTCCTCTCGGGCTCCTTAGATCAGCAAGAGCCTCATCACGATCATAAAGAGAGAAACTGGTTCTATAAACGTCGGCAGTTGATTGCTATATGACTGGAGTAATAAAAAAACTATACTAAGTTGGACAAAAGAATAAGTTAACCTATTTTTTTTTTGTAATGGTAATTTAATTTGTATTTAGCTAAACTACCACAGATAATGCCACAAAAATAAATTCAATGGCAAGATGGTTAAATGATAAAATAGATAATTTATATTTACTCTGTAGATTATCAAATTTCAACATAATTTTTCTGCTAGCTAAAACTCTTCAAAGACATCCCAGTTGCTTTTGTAAGATTCAACTTCAATTAACATTGATAAGACAATTAAACTTACTCTAAAACAAAATAACAATTTCATTAAAATCACAATCTGAGACCTATAGAAGCGAAGATATGATTTAAAAATTTTCTAAAGTATGAAAATGGAGTAAATGAATAAAAATTGAACTCGCAATTTGTGAAAATAAAATCAAAAGAGTGAAATATAACATCTGCGTTGAGCGTGTTCAAGCGAGAACAGTTCCGCACATTATATCGTTTCATTTTTTCTTTTTTTTTTTGGTTCAAGAAGTTCCGATAAAAAGTATTGGATTGGCTCACGGTTCTTTTCCTTCACATACGTATTTAATTTGTTCTTTGTTGATTTATTCCACGTTGAAGGATTTCGTTTCTCTTTAACGCGTATGATTATGAAGAGATATTTTTTTACTATACAATTTTGATAAATTCCTTAGGTTTATTTTTCTCTTATCGTACACGCTAATGCATTTCCATTACTAATATTTTTGAGGATTAGGATATTAATATATTTGTGTGATGGATAAATAATATATTCACTAACTCTTACTTCTCTGCTGTTGTAAAAGTTGGCTAAGGATTAACATAATTTTAAGATATGAAACATTATACACCATCATTATTGATAGGGCCACTGTTGACAGTTTTCTGTCTACAGCCTCAGGATGTTAAGATCAGGATAGTACCACACTCTTGCAGGAAATCGATGACTGAGCAAACGCTTCGTTCGGTGAGTGAAAGATCTGAAAGCCTAAATTTCTAGATGGAAATTTGTTGATAGGCAGCTGCTTAGCTGTATGGCGGAACAACTCTTTTGCTACCATAAGTAGTAAAAAAATAACAATTATTTTGACCAAAATATCAAATTACTTACTGTAGAGGCAACTTATCTGAAAAAGATAAGAATATTTGAGCACGGTAACGGAATAAAGGTCATCATTACACTAAACAGAAAACCATTTTTCTTGTGGTGACAGAGTAAGAATTCAAACCCTAAACAGAAAACTGTTCTCCTTGTGGTGTCAATTCACAACTACCTTTTTATTGCCGTGGATGTCGTAAAAGATCACTAATGCATAATATCATATGCGTTAATCATCTAAGCATGAGATGGAAAACTCGAAATTCTGCTAGTTATCACACCAGCCTGTCTGACCAGCGTGGTGAAGTAGGTCAATTTTCCACTCATTGTGGAGGAGGTTTGAGCCCAGTAATGGGACGTATCTAAGCTAAATGATGCAAAAAAAAAAAAAAACACACAAACAGCCAAGCAGTAACCTATACCCTCAACTTAGTTCTACGCCAATCCATAATTACTTTTGCATTAGAACTACTAAGCATTGTGGTTGTTAGACTCTAGTTTAATATTATACTGAAACATAATATATATCTTTTGAAGCTTTCATAATTAACACGAAGTAAGGGTTTAAATTAGAACACACCTCTTTTGATGATTAAAATTAAGATCCAGTTAGATAGTAATTATAAAAACAAGAATTGTATTGCGTTAATATTAATTATTATACAACTTCTAAGGACTTGCGAGCAAATCACGCAATTTCTGTGGTAATACGAAAATGAAGGGACGAGTGTTAAATTCAAATCGCTTAATGGTTCGGAAGCAGGCATTTCATTTTCCATTTGAATTGTTTCGTAATTTACTACTGCATGCGTAAACGACTCGATATTCTTCTTTTGTTTGGGAACATTAAAAATATGAAAGAAATATTATTTTTAAAATTAGGCCAAAATATCAGCCGACAGGTGCAGAATTCGAGATAATACAATATAATACCATATCGGATGGTTTTTGTTTGTAGAGTGGGAATGTAAATTTTACTGTGAAAACATTGCCAGCTGCTTCGTGAGAACATAAATAAAAATCAAAATATAGTAGTATTTTATTCACTCTGTTCAGATAATTCATGTAATCGTCATAATTCAAATATTTTTAAGTACATACATATCATCACGCCATATCCCTTGCAGGGTAGGCAGAGAGAACAGAGTGCCAGAGAACTCTATCCTTGCATACTTCACTCGCTTCCTCAACATTCATAATTCTCTTCATACACGCTCGCCGGTTTCGGAGACTATTGACTCTACCTTCCTTCAGTACGTGACCAATCTGGTCTAGGTAGGTTAGTCTCGGTCTCCTCCGGTACCTACATCCTCCTAATTTCGCATTGTATATCTTCTTAACCAGACGTTCGTTCGGCATTCTTTCCACGGAGCATTCCCTTTCGCATCTTTACACCAATACTCTCTTTTATACCTACTCGCTCTCTTACGTCGTCGTTACGAATATTTTTAAGTAATCTAATTATATGCTTATCAGCATCTAAGAATCATCTTTAATTGTGTGGTATAAGTTATCTTGTAGATGTTTGATTTTAAGTTATAGATAAGTATAAAGGTTGGATTTTAATTCAAACTCCTTGTAAAACTATAGAATATGTTTTTAATGACAAGCTACGGCATTTTGTATCTTCATTATTTTTTTAAATTATGTCAAAAGAAAGCTGCAGCTTGCATGCAATTGAAGTAATAATTAAAATGTATTTCTTAATCGGGCGTTCCTCCATTTGCGAGCGTGATATTATTATAAATTGAAAAAAAAGCATAACATGACTAGTATTTAATAAACCAAATGTAAATTTAGGCATCGTTTTATTATGTATTACTCCACTATCTATCTCTATCTATTCACCATAGATCATCTATAAATATGCTTATAGACATTAAAATTCAATTATATTTAACAAATGTATGGTGTGACCATATAATATTTCTGAAATAAAGCTGTTATGCATTTCATAGCGGCGATATTTTTTTATTACTTTCTTGACGTTTCAAACACTTTTCACCATTCATTTTCACGGGAGAACAGACTGAAAAGTATTTGAAACGTTGATTAAATAAAAACAAATACAAAAGTTATAAAATCTGATAAAATAACTGTATTCACTTAAATAACCATTGGAAATAATTATGATATAGATTTTAAACTTTATTATAGAACAAACTGATAGAAATTATTCTCTTCAATCGTAGATAATTAACCCTATGGTATTTATACAATGGAAAGAATTTAATATCTTATAACCCTATTCGTGGTTACTGTAGACGTATTCTAAAAATGTTTCCTTCTAAATCCGAGGGTAGTTGATATACAAAACTATTTCAATTAGCCGATAGCCCGGCGCGACAAAAGTATGGCCAGCACAAAATGCATTTAAATATTCATGCCTGTATCGATTCCCCTTTGCAAGTGAGTACCGATCGTCATAATACGCCCCCAATGAAAGATTTTTATCATCTACCTCCCTATTGATACTATATCTATAGCCGTAGAATAAATAATAATTACGACTTTAATGTATAGACAAATAGAGCACAATGCCTTTGTTTGATAACGAATGAAGGAAATTACATATTTGATTTCCCATTTGGTTCAATTTCTTCGAAATCATAATGATATGGGCATGATATAAATTGTCACGCATTGTAGTATACATTAATAAAAGATTAGGTAAAATGATATCCCAAAAAATATATTTAAGACTATCACAATAGTGCCATTTAAAGATTAAAGTAATCATTGCAATTAATAAAAACATAATAAAAGCACGATTTGATTACTTTTGACATACAAAAAAAAATAAGGAGAAATAGAAGTACTTTGCTATTGCTTTTTTAATAAATCTTAATATATATAAATTACGCGTCACGTTGCTTGTCCGCTATGGACTCCTAAAGTACTCAACTGATTTTAATCAAATTTGCACAGCATGTGTTGTTTGATCCAACTTAAAAGATAGGATAGCTTCCATCTCAATTTATAGTCGCAATATTATTTTATTGAAATTATTTGTCTATTATTTGACAGTCACAATTATCTGTTATCTCCAAACGATTCTAACAGACGGCGGTATCTGTTGACTGGATGGAGTAAGTAATTAATAGTTGGCGCTATGTTAAACGTACAAACGGTTCATATAAGCTAAAATTTATTAGCATAACCACCACGTGTTACTGAGGATACCTTAGCCACAGCAACGCGTGGCCGGGTTTGCTAGTAGTCTATAAAATTTTATTCCAAATATAAGCAGATATCAGGCATAGAGTACATGTGTGATAACAGCTTAAGATATTGGCAACCCCTATGATATTGCGGGCATACGTACTTCAGCTATCAATTCATCTGTCATTCATCAGCCCATCAGTGTCTATATAAGCTTACAAGGCCGGCTTAATACCATAATCACTGCCTTCGGTAGGTGGTTGTCGATCCTATCAACTTGATAATATATGTCTCCCATGAAAATGCTGCTGCCTTTATCCTGGTACTTCTTAGACCACTTTTCAAGACTTCTCCATGAAAGTAAGTGATAGCACAATATATTGTTTTCTTTTTTTTTTTTTAAAGACACACTAAGGAAATTTTCCTTGTATTGCGAGGGACTTTACAAACATGCAATTAACGCAGACAATTTACACCCAGATTTAGAACAACACTTTGTGGATCGCACAAAGTATTGTTCTGTGTGGGAATTGAACTCTCGGCACTGGCACGGAAGGTCGTATCTTAACCACTAGGTCATCTGTGCATTCTTAACCCCTCATTACAAGGGAATTTATACAATAACAATTAAACAATTAGTTAAAGATAGCTATTAGATTTTCAATTCAATTTTATTATTTTAGTCAGACACATTTAGCAAAGGTTGTAATATATAATAAAATAAATTAAATCGAGGTTTGGAAACTCTCGACGGGCTAGTTCATAACTAAAATTATTTTAAGAGTTGTTTTAAATGACCTGGTGAAGTTTTGATTTCGGTTAACCCTTTTATGTATGTTTCAAATTACTTTAGAAATAATAGGTTTATAAGTTCTTAAATGTGCCTATATTCAGTCAGAGCTTTATTTATATTATTTAAAATCATTTTGAAATAACAATATTTTTATAGATACTATCGCGTTTGTATTTGAGTTTTAATTTACCGACATTTTGAACTCTTTCAACGTTCATAGTCACAGGAGTTCTCTTTTGACTTTGAAATTTTGATGAAATAGAATAAAGTTATATTTCAAATGTATAATACTCGTGTATTCATCAGAAATCGTTAAAATAGTTTTATTTACCAAAATATAGTTAGCAATTAGCTACAGGAATATAATGCACAACTAATGGACAAGATTTTAAATTTCTATAATCAGCAATCACATTTTCTTTAATAAACGATTAACTCTATATATATATATATATATATTAACTCTATATATATTATTTATTTTTATATATTTTAATACTATTTATAGTCAAGTATAACATAAATTTTCCGTGTGGTGACGGAGTAAGAATACTATTCACTGCCCCGTATCTTGCCCGTGGGTGATCGTACGAAACGACTAAGGGACATAAAACGCATATAACATCTGTGCGAGAGAAGGAAAACTCAAAAGAAAACCCTATACCAACACGTCTGACCAGTACGATATAGTAGGTTAATTTCCCTCCTATTACGGAGGAGGCCCGAGCTCAACAGTGGGACATTTGTGGGCTGTGGTGAAGATGATAACATAAATCTTTTAACATTGGCGTCATTCTGCTTAAGACATTCTCGGCAGCACAGTTGTGGTCACACCAGAATTGCTACCAATACACGAGATTATATTGGACACTATATTATATGCAACCATTTCTTATTTAATCTACTTATATATATTTTTTTATTATCTTATGGCATACAAATCAGTAGCATATCTGATGGTAAATGCCGACTGCTGCTCATGGAACTCAGTATTACCAGAAGCGCTGCCAAGCCGCTACCTACTGTGAGAAAAAGATTTTCTTAAACCCCTTTTAAAGAAAGACATATCATAGCAATCGGGCAACTTCGTTGCAGATAGTTCATATCGGAGCCCATATGTGCGTGAGAGAAAACGCTCAAAACATAGCGTATATAAACAATATCGTCCCCAGGTTGTTTAAATGATACCGCCGGGTCGGCCATCGAAGACAAAGATCGGGTACCGGTAGCCCGCTCGCACGGCGATAACAGGTATTTGCAGGATGGGTCCATGGGGTTGCGCGCCGCCTCTTCTGTCGCCCCGGGCCGATTTGCCGGGGCGCGACCACATCCATGGTCCTCCTCGCGAAGAAAAAAAAAAAAAAGGTAGTTTAAATGATGTGGCCACCGAAGACAAAGATCGGGTACCGGTAGCTCGCTCGCACGGCGAAGAGAGGAGTCCTCCCCTTTTACTGTGGGTCTGTAGGGTTGCGTACCGTCTCTTACGTCGCCCTGGACCGATTTGGCGGAGCGCGACCACATCCATAGCCTACAGCAATAAAAAAAAAGTTAGTTTAAATGAATATTATTACAGTATAGAGAGGTACCATGATAGAAAGCAGATATTGATACCAAGTCAACTAGGTTGGTACCAAGATAGAAACGAGACGTTGGTACTAAGTCAAAAAGCTCCTCAGATTACTCCCCATTAAAGAGTCACTAGAGCAAAAGCCTAAAATTTATCCATTTTAAAAATCTATGGAGTTAGGCTGACCGACCGCATTCGCAACGACGACGTGAGAGACCGAGTAGGTATGAAAGAGAGTATTGGTGTAAAGATGCGAAAGGGAATTCTCCGATGATTCGGACAAGTGGAAAGAATGCCGAACGAACGTCTGGTTAAGAAGATATACAATGCGAAAGTGGAAGGATGTAGGTACCGGAGGAGACCGAGACTCACCTACCTAGACCAGATTAGTCACGTACTGAAGGAAGGTGGAGTCAAGAGTCTCCGAAACCGGCAAGCGTGTATGAAGAGAATTATGAATGTTGAGGAAGCGAGTGAAGTATGCAAGGATAGAGTTCTCTGGCACTCTGCTCTCTCTGCCTACCCTGCAAGGGATATGGCGTGATGATATGTATGTATGTATTTTAAAAAGTTTGAATGTTAAAAATAACGTCCATGAACACAGCTTGAACTGTACAATGCATTGCATGTAAATTATGCGTTAAGTAATGAAGAAACAAACATATAGCTCTAATAATATAACACAAGGATTATACTCGTATCAGATTGGTCATATCAGACTCGGTTACGTTGTCACTAGCTATTAAGAGCTTGATATACGGGCATATTATAGTAGTCCCTCCAGAGATTGTCTTTGACGATTAGTTCCGATTGTATTAGATTAACAAGTTATTATTATCAAAATTCATCAATCCTTACTAATATTATAAATGCGAAAGTAACTCTGTCTGTCTGTCTGTTGCTCTTTCACGCCAAATCTACTGAACCGATCTAAATGTAATTTGGTACACGAATAGTCTAGAACCTGACAAAGGACATAGGCTACTTTTAAATGCAAAAAAAAAGGTTGTAAAGGGTGATGAAAAGTTGTAAGGAAGTGTCGTCATTTTTAAAGCCAGAAGCTTGAAACTTATTTTTAGGCTATTGATTAGATATAAAAATGACATTAAAATTTTGTAAAACAAATACTCTTAAGGGGTAAAACGAAAATAGAGGATGAAAATCTTTAGGGAAGTAACCTTTTACGCGGGCGAAGCCGCGGGCAGAAGCTAGTATTAATATCTTTATCAAACAATTTCCAATGCTATATTTTGTACTAGCTGATGCCCGCGACTTCGTCCGCGTGACATTCCATTATACTACGCACCCCTATTTGAAACTTAAAAATTCTAAGTCGACCAAGTATTTGCGGCAGCCACTTGAGCATTTTCATCAATTAGGACGCTTTTCTTTAAAACATCGGCAAGTTCTTAAGCATGTGATGTAAATGGTGACCTTGGGTTTGCTTGCATGTTGATGGTTAGGGTCAGCTTTCCTACTTGGGGCCACAGATAAGAACACTTCAGTGAAGCATTGATCTCATCAGTTCTATTTCCCCGAGTTTTACCAGGAAGGATTTGCCAAAAATCTCCAAAGAAAAGCACCATTGACTTTTCATTACGATCTCGTAGTGCTCGATCTACGGCCTCTACGCAAACGATTAGACAGCAATCCTTAATAAAAACACTAATAGTGGTAAAGCCACAGTTGATAGTATTCTTCCTACAGCCACGGGCCGGTACGACCCCCAGTCGGACCTAGTACCCCACTCTTGCAGAAAAGCAACGTCTGAACAGTGGCAATGTGTTATTTCCGCTTCATTTGTAAGAGGCGGCAGGTGGCGCAGGCGCGATTACCTGCGTCTACTTGCCTTAGCCGAAGTCGCGGGTAACTGGAATGGGGAATAGTCCGTCACCCGCGGAGAGGCTGACCACGTGAGTGTGAAGCCCGATGACCCGGGGCGTCATCGGGGATGGTACTCGAAAGGCCCAATGGTGATGGGGAGGGAAAACGGTGAGTTATGGGTCCACGCGGACGGAATGCAAGGCGTGTGTTCAAAAAAATAAGTGCATGCTGCTTGCTCGTTTACCACCGTACACTATAAAACAAAAAACACTTTGAATGTGTCGCAGTTTTGTGTTATTGAACATCTCGGTGTTTCATTGCTTTATAAATCTATCGGGTTTATAGACAATGTGCATATATCTATCGGGTTTTTAAACAAAGCTCTTTTACCACGAAGAAATAATGTAGCTGCAGTTTCTGACGTAGTTACTTCAAAGTTATTTTACGCTGTCTCCTCATTTTAGTTAGATTGCTCTGCTCAGATAAGTCTTTTCAGGGCTACGTGGGGACATGGACATCTATTATCTTAGCTTATATACGTTCCACTATTGGGCTTAAGCCTCGTCCGTAATGGAAGGGAAATTGACCAACTATATCACGCTGGTCAGATGTGTTGGTATAGGGTTTTGTTTCGAGTTTTTCTTTTCTTCCATAGATGTATGATATGTATGATATCCTTTAGTCATCTCGTGGGTGATCGACCCACGGGTAAGAAAGCGGTTGGTGAATTGTATTCTAACTGCACAACCGCACGGATTAATATATAATAAATGGCTTTCATTACGAAAGAATTAATAAAAATGAAATTCTTGGTTCATGTCGCGTTTTAGTAGCGTAGAATATCTTCAGATGGATATCTTTTATACTTTATAATAATGTCAAAGGATTTGAAAGACTGTAAAACAATAACATCGTTAAAAGCAAAAGACTCAAACGAATGGGGTTATGACTGTTACAGGCCTACTCAAGGGTGTCATCTCAGCGCTGATCACCTTCAAGTGCTCTGCAAGCTGCTTGAAACGTACTCTATGCTATCAACAGTGTATAAAAATGTAAAAAAGTAGGCCCTCGCACAATATGCAGCAACAGGCGGCAGTAACAGCACTATTGCTAAAGTGACTGGTGTAGTGATGGGACATGGTTGCTTCGGCGTGTACCTGCTCACGGTCGCAAGGAGGGAGAGCACACCGTCTAACCACTACTGCGATTGCGAGGTGGACACGGCGCTGCAGACGCTTAAAGTTTGCGTGGCTTGGGCAAAGCAGTGCCGTCCACTCATCGCAATCATCGGGGTCAAACTGGGACTGTCGACTATCGCAAAGACGATGCTCCATAGCTGTACCATGGGAATTAATCTACCACCCGCAGAGACACCGATCGCGTAAAGGCGATACAACACTGTTGTTTGTCGGGGTGTAGATGGAGACGATACCTGGAAGGGTAAACTCCCGGACCGGCTACGGATGTCAAGTAAGCGGTACCAGAGGCCAGCCTGATGGTTTGGGCAGAGAACACGATGAGTTATGGGGCCACACGACGCCCTACTGTTACCACGGAAGGAATGGCTGTGTCCAGACCATAGCCTAACAAACAAAAACAAAAAAGAGTGCACTTTGCATACTCGCCCCTAAGTAGCATCTTAACTAAGAATGTACGTTTTGTACGCTCTATGATGTAGACTTTACTTTTCTTTTTCGTATTTGACTTAGTTGTTAGTCGCAGATGGCTATGACAACTTTACTCGGACTGTTAGGTGAGTGCTGAGAGCTTTCTACCCAAAGTACCTTTACTAAGTTCAAGAAGTTAATGTAGTAGCTTTTGAAAATATAACGAAAAAATGATTTAAAGTTTTAAACTAAAGTATAGCGCCATCTATTGCTCATTTAACAAACTAAATAAATCATGCAGTTTATTAATTTATAGCTAAATTATATATTATTAACTAATTAAAACATTCTTTTTTTATCACAAATAGTTTTAATAGTTATTTTGACTACCTGACTAATGTTATGTATTATGTCAACTGCCCTTCAACTTTGAAGAAGGTTTGAGCCCAGCAGTGGGAGGTATATGAGCTGAATTGATGAAACTATTATATATTAAGTAATACAAATACTTTCCTTACACTATAGATAAATTAAATAGTTATTTTGAATTGAACCTTCTAGTGACATAAAAGGCGAGCGGTGATTTTAAAAACTTAAATGCCCATAACTTTTTTTACAGACATCAGATTTCAATGAAACAAAGACTAAATGTTGCTCTGAATTGGGCTTAATCTTTTTATCGAAACTGCGAAACAATCCGTTCAGTAACTTCGGAGATTAGCGATTACAGACATACAGACAGACAAGAAATTCCAAAAAATGTTTTTTGTTTTCTGTTAGTATTTTCTTACTGCCTAGGTTCATTTTTTTATAAATTTATCAAATGTACAGACACGGGATTTCTACTCATTTATTATATGTATAGATATAAGAATTTTTAAATAAATGTTTTTACACAATTATTTCGAAGATATTTTACAGATATTTTGTTTAATAAATTCATCTAAAGTATTTTGCTCTTTTCATTGTTTATGGCTTATGGTGGCAAACGAGCAAGCAGCACACCTGATGGTAAGTGTCACTGCTGCCCATGGAACTTTTCTACACCAGGCCATAGCTAGGCCACTGCCTACCATTACTATCCCCAAACCCACCCAGTTGGGCTTCCGACTCTCTCGTTCACCGAACGAAGCGCAATAGCACATTGCCATTGCTCAGACGTCGATCTTCTGCGAGAGTGTGGTATTACCGCGGACGGACCGGCCCGCGGCTGTAGACAGAAAACCGTCAACAGCGTAAGTCTTACCACTTGTAAATTTGTTCTTTCTCTTCCCTCAAGTCGATATTTGAATATTATTCTAAAATATACCCTAATTTTTCTCTATTACCCGTTCTTAGGGACCATAAATTTTAAACACCATCTCATCTCAGCCCATATACGTGACACTGTTGCGATGGAGCTTCCTCCATTCATCATCATTCTCCTACTCTTATCCCAATTACTTGGGGTCGATACAACATATATACTCTTCTTTTATAGTACATATTGTAAAAGTTATTGGCAATAGTTTTATGACCGGCCGCCTGCCAAACGTCAACCGTCCTTGGGAATCTAATTGTTGCGACCAAACGGCATCAGGTGGAATAGGCCCAGGTCGTTATAAGGCTCTTAGTCGTCTTTTAAGGCATCCACGAACAAAGTAAGGGTTAGTAGTATTCGTAGCTGCTACCACACAGCATTGTAATCACAAACACTATAATAATAAATCACAAACTATCAATTCTATTTTTTAATTTTCTTTATTATATTTTTATATTATACTGCCAATAGCTTTTCATAAATTAGGATAGAATGGTAAGGACCACCGAAGACAAAGATCGGGTACCGGTGGTCCGCTCGCACGGCGAAGAGAGAGGATTTTACGGTGGGTCTATGGGGTCACGCGCCGCCTTCTCCGTCACCCCGGACCGATTTGACGGGGCGAGACGCACCCATAGCCAATCAAAAAAAAAAGGATAGAATGGTAAACTCTTAACGCGAAGAATTGTCTTATTTAGTAATAATGAACAAAATTAAACGACGTCTTATCGTAAAGATTAAAGAAGAAACATAAAACTTCGCAACACATTTTAAATTCTCTTTCTTAGAATTGGCAAAACAATTGCATTAAACGGAATTTAAAATACTACAAATTATAGTCGTTAAGTAATTGCCAGTTCCACCCTACGAGTCGTACATCAGAAAATTAATAGGCAAATGGAAGAATATGAAAATACCAGTCACTATACGTCGACAGTAATCATTGTTGATGCATTTTTGTGACAAATCACGAATACGTTTTCAATGTGCCATTGTAATTATGGAAATTACAGTGATGTATGCATGTGTTGTTATGCAAATTCATCTAGCAACACAGGTGTCTGTTTATCCAACTGATTTAATAACTGGGCTCATCGCGAATCGAATGAACGCGATTGTATGCAGAATATCAATGCTCTGTTACTACGCATTAGTGGAATAGACAGATAGCAAATATACATAATACAGGGACGTATTTAGACACTTGGGACATTTAAATTTTAATCATCTATCAATATCTAAAGACATGTTAAATTAATAATCATCTTCAATAATAATTAAAGTAATAATAGATTTACATAATTTACTTAAACCCTTATTTTGTTCTTGAATGTCGTGAAAGACTAAGAGCCTTATAACAACCTGAGCCAACTCCATCTGATGCCGTTTGGTCAACAATTACATTCCCAAGGAGGGTTGACGTCTGGCAGGCAGCCGATCATAAAACGATTAACAATATTTTTTTAAAATACCTATGTACCATGACAGAAGAGTACATATTGTATCGACCCCAAGTGATTGGGATAAGAGTAGGAGAATGATGAAGATGAAATTTACATAATTTTGTAATAAGGATAGTGAGATCCTATCTCATTAGTATCCTAATCCTCGTGTATATTAAAAAGACGACTAAGGAACGTAAACTTAACATCAACAAAAGAAAAGTAAAATTCAAGCAGAATCTTATGCTTACCTGTCTCGATAGAGTGAGATGGTAAATCAATTTTTCTATTAGGGAGTTGGATATTCGTGTATTTTATTTTATTATATAAAAATACAAACATCGCTAGTATACATTTATAAGTTGAACTTATCTGGCCCTATATATAAATATACAATATAATTCTATACATATTTGTATACTTTCAATATTTAAGAAAGCAAATCGCTAGGCTACTGTATTTTCAACTTGAAAGGTACTGATCTTAAATAAAGCAATTTAAATTTAACAAAATTTTTTTTAAAGTTCTAAATGTACATAAGATGAAACAATTTTTATATAATATATTAATTAAATTTAAAAAAAAATGCGCAATATGAATGAAATGATGATTCTCATGCATCGTAGAGTCGTGAATTTATTAAAATACGCTAATCTCAGATGCACGCATCAATCGATCGAACGATCAAGAAATGTTTTAATTTATAATACTCTGTAATAAATAGCAGTGGAGTAAAGTATATAAATTGGGTCCAATTTTATAATGATAAGACTTGGACCATGAAAAGTTCTACGCAGTCGTCGTAACAACTGCATAGTTACAAAAAACGTTTATTGATGTATTCTCGGTGTTATTAATAATGTTTTTTTTTTGTAATAATTATGTTCTTGCTAATGTCACAAGACGATGTATATGTTGAAACAAATAATTTAAAATATGTACTTAGTTCAAGCGAAGCGAGTTATATAACTAGTTGTTGAACATTTAATTTTGCAGCTTATAAATCTAAGCTGGTATTAAATATATACTTGCATTCATAAATGAAAATAAATCATAATATTCAAGTAAAATTCATTAAAGCGGAAATTCTTATTAAGTTTATGTATCTTCATGAAGGCTGCAATAGATTTTTTGAATAAGCATGTGTAAAATATGGCTACATACTTGAGCATACATTTCAACTTTAACTCATTACTAACGTTTTATAAATGAAGACAATATAATAATACAAGTACAAGTACTGTTACATTTATATTCATTACATTATAAATACAAAGGGTTTATTTTATTTTTAAGTAATATAGCAACATAAGACGTATTTAGAAAGGGAAAAAAATCCTTTCTAAATTACATCTTAAGTTCCGTCCTGTCGCCGCTACATCAAAACTGATAAGAGAAGGGTGAATGCACGAGTGCGTCCAGGTACTTGGGGCACTGGGTGCAAAGGGGATGAAGGGGGAGAGGGGGTGATGAACCACAGTCAGGAATACCAACGTGATTAATGGATACCGCGGTACGATAATGATAATGACCCTGTCTGCGGATATATAATCGGAATCAATGCTACCGGGTGCAGAATGACGCTTTTTGCATAGTTACCGTCCGATGCATCAGTGAGGGTGAGCGAATCGTTTGATTAACGCAGTCTCAGTTCAGAAGTGGATTTACGTATTTGCCTCAGTATAATTATTTCGGGTAATACGAGTAGCCGCAATAGTGGTTTGTGGCTATTATTGCTATTTAGTTTTATAGAAATTGATATTTTAAATTTATACTAAATTGACGGCTAAAATAAATCATTGACGCATTTTACTATTACTTATCATCATCTCTGCCCACATATGTACCAGCGCTGGGCTCGGGCGTCCTCCATAATGGGAGGGAAATTGACCTACTATACTGCGCTGGTAAGACATGTTGGTAAAGGTTTTTATTTCGAGTTTTCTTCTCTTAATTTATTAGGCTGGACTTTTGACTGCCGTCTCCTGCACGGTAAGTGGGCAATTACTCCACCAAGTTGGTTAAGGCGTTTACAGTTTTCTTTCTCATGTAGAGCAGATAATTTTTTATTTATGTTACTTGGTCATCTCTTATAACTCTTGTAAGAAGAAAATATTCCTTTGCTTATTTAGGTAAATTCCTTCTTTAACTGAACATTAATTACTTAATTTTACTTGTATTATTGCGAATGAAATTAACTGGTATTTCCATATTAATTGCTGAAATTTTATAAAAAAGAAG
Organism: Lymantria monacha; assembly: GCA_905163515.2. Taxonomy (NCBI): domain Eukaryota; kingdom Metazoa; phylum Arthropoda; class Insecta; order Lepidoptera; family Erebidae; genus Lymantria; species Lymantria monacha. The sequence goes on along the minus strand of LR991094.1, from coordinate 15,033,192 downwards.
ATAATTTGAAACTATTTAAAACTTTCACATATTTTACAAAAACTATAAGAGCTCTAATCGTTTGATGTCCATACGGCAGTTGGCGCTTTTCAGGCCACCAACAATGGGTAGGTTCCATTATCGACGCTGCGGCTGAGCGCACTCCTGTCTCTGAAAATAAAACAAATCCTATGCGCAAAATCATTTCGTATTCGCATGGTTCGGTGCACATTCGTAGCTTCGCGTTGTATGTAGATTAAATTTTGACAGTTGAGTTATCAAAGATAATGCTGCGGTGTGGCCGAGTGACGGATTTGGAAAGGGGCAGAAGTCGAGAGATCACTTAAGTGACGTCATAGAGTAATTCTGACAGAGAAACAATTATACTATTGAAGTCAGTTACACTTGTAGTTATTTGATAGAGATTTGGTAATTTGGAGCTATTCTTCTAGCTATTGTATACGTGGAAGGATGTAGGTATCGGGGGAGACCGAGAATAACCTACCTAGACCAGATTGATCACGTACTGAAGGAAGGTGGAGTCAAGAGTCGCTGAAACCGGCGAGCGTGTATGAAGAAAATTATAAATGTTGAGGAAGCGAGTGAAGTATGCAAGGATAGAGTTCTCTGGCACTCTGTTCTTTCTGCCTACCCTGGAAGGGATATGACGTGATGATATGTATGTATATATGTATGTATTGTATACGCAGAAACATGTTTTTTTCATAGTTCCTTTATTCACTGACAGTAGTGACAATACATATATTTAATTTATATTTTATCTAAGTTGAAGCTAAGATAAGGGTTATAAATTGGACCGGCACTTATAGGGGTATCTATGTATAAGAATTTGTTCCTTCATACTTTTAAATTACTTATCATTTTATACTATGATAAATAAGGTGTTATGTTTGTGTTTTTCTTGTATGTTCGCTTGCTGCAGGTGGTATAGGCAATTTTGTAACACTAAATCACATATGACGCCCTCTGGACGTCAAGATTGAGAGTTAAAAAAAAAACTTGTTTGTAATACTTGATATGTAACTGATTGTTTTCCTAAATAAAATAAATAAAAACATAAAAAAGGCTATGTTGGGTATTAAGTGAAAACTCACGCTTTGGGGTTGTCATTGGTACACAGTGGCTTAGCTGTACCCCTGGTACTGTTAAGCTCCATGGGCGTCAGTAACACCATCAAGTGTACTACATCTCTATTACCATCATAAGCTATAAAAAAGTTAAATTACTAAAACATTTTAATAAACTTCCATCAGCGCACAAATAGATTAATCAGGTATTAAACGTTAAGTTTTAAGCATATTGAGCTCGTTTCTCACGCTTACATTTCATAAGTGAGTTACTGAACTGGGATAAGCTGTGAGTAAATCATTGTGCGATGAATACGAGGTCTGCCCGTTTGCTTGATAACGATTAAATATGGCTGGGCTGCTCATATTGTGTGTACTTAAAGCTATTCAGAATTAGTGGAGTTGTGCAACGAAAACCTTTCTAATTTATGTGTTGTTCCTTATCAGAAAACAATGGTAGTGAGCAAGAGAGAAAAATTGGTTAAGACTATAAATTCAGTACTATAACTACATTATTATAATCCTTATTCTTTATATTTGATGAAATAAGTAGGAGTATAATATTCATATACCTATATATACATTTTCAGTGATATGTAATGGACCTTTAGCGATCGTGTATAAGGCATAATTCTAGATTCTATGATTATCATATTTTTATTTTGTTTGGAATATCTACATTTTTTGCATTACTCAGTATTCAGCTTCGTTAGGTATTCACAGGTGCATGTTTATACCATTGCATTGTCATATCAGTCATTATTATGAATATTATTTAAATACTATTGTCAAATTTCTAATTAATTGTTAAAATATGTTAAAGTCACTTGTAGTTTCGCTTAAGATTACATTTTAAGAATACGTTTGATAGATTCTGATGAATATCTCCCATCATAGATGAATAAACCATTGTATTTCAGCATTTTCACGTCATATCGTAGACGAGATTAATTTTGGTACCTTACTCAAAATTATGATATTTATTTAAATTTCACGATCGATTCGATCATAAATAAAAGCTAATGACTTCCAATAATATATGAATCAGAACGTTCTTTACCCCAAACTAATAAAAATTACCTATAAATTATTGCGACACCAGCTATCAACGCCACGCCATCCACCCAATTCACCTATAGGTAATAGTCCTGTCGATATCGATGTTGCCATGCATATAGCGTAATCTCACAAATAAATATACTTAAAATTATTTAAATTCATTTTCAATATACTGTATAGCTTACCCAATGTAAGCCAACTTACAGATAGGAAGAACATCTATTGTCTGCTAGTAGTACGCATCCGTTATAATAATTATTTTTTAATTGTTCTGGCAACAGCAACATTTTCACTTTCCTTGTTATATTATACCTACTATATATTTTTTAAAAATATATGGTCTATTATTTAGCACATTTAGAAAGATACCTACTTAGTTACATTGTAAATACTAGTTGTCGGTAAACGAACGCGATAAAATCCGTAAAACTAGTTTTATTTCAAATGTAATACTTGCGTAATCATTAGAGATTATTATGTCTGTAAACAGTAAAATACAAATACAGAAACATAAATGTGTTAACACGTATATAATTTACTGAAATCCAAAATAATGTAACATAAAAACTCATTTGCGAAATTAAAAATGATTACCAAATGGGACTTGAAGCCACACTTATTAGAAATCAGTGCTTGTTACGTATGAAAACCATATTGTGAGTCATTCTTATCTCCATGGAAACACTTTACTGTGCCATCCATCAAATTGAACATGTTTACACATTGATAATTTTTTTACTTTGACTCTAATTTCTCAGCTAGAACTGTCTTATGGTAACATGACTATCATCATCATTCTCCTACTCTTTTATTACTTACATTACTTGGGGTCGATACAATATGTACTCCTCTTTCAGAGTACATATGGTAAAAGTTATTAGTAACAGTTTTATGACCGGCCGCCTGCCAGACGTCAACCCTTCTTGGGAATGTAATCAAGATGACGATCGTCGATGACATGACACAATAATCTAAAGAAATAGCTTAAATGAATAAAAACAAACTAACAATGTAAAATTAATACCTATAAAATACTTAATTTTTTCATTTATTATTTTTTTAAAAAGTAATTAATATTTACTACTAACAAATTAAAAAGTGAACTAGTCAAAGCGCACTAAAATCATTTCTACATTAAACTTCCAATGTTTTCTATTGTTACCCAAATATATGGGTATTGCTACGTTGACAACACTATCCCCTACCCATATCATGGGGTTCAATATCCAAACACGATTAACACAATATAAATGTCGCATTGATAAAACAGCGTGCGTTCGCGTTAACTGCTAAATAGCGTGTGAATAATGATTGTGCATCCATACCTACTACTATAATACTGTCTGCATTTACTTATTATTGAAGTTTATTCTTGTATATGATACCGAAAAATGATTTAGTTTACTTTGATTTAGATATTACTAAGAAAATCGTGGATTTGGATGTTTCCGAGAACTTTTTTGGCTGTGCGTAGATATCGTACGCACATTCTCATTCAAGATTAAAGAATTCCGGCAAAACTACTGAATGTAAATAAAATATAAGTTCATTGAACTTAATAAAAACATATATTTGATAAGAGCACATCCAGTAGTATCCAGAGTCTATCCTTAAGATATCTGTGACGGAATAAGAAAGTAAAGCGGTCCCACGCCTTCCATTCCCACAAGCAATCTAAAGGTTCATTTTTGTGCATAAAATAACCCATAATGGAGGCAAGTAGATAAAATCACTACAAGGGAAACAGAACTAGCCACCGAAGATAAAGACCGGGTTGCGGTGGCCCACTCACTCGGCGACGAGAGATACATGTAGGGCGGGTCTATGGGGTCGCGCGCCGCTTCTTCTGTCGCCCTGAATACATTTAACGGGGTATGACCACTTTATAGCCCGCCGCCTAAAAAAAGAGAAACACAACTTTAAATAAAACCTTGCCTGATTAGTGCTGTAGTAGATCAATTTGCCTATCACTTTGCAGGAAGCTTAAGCCCGGAAGTAGGACGTATATGAACTGAAACGTGACGATGTTTTAATATATAAATACTATTAATTACCGTTCTGATAATATAATAACTTAATTAATAAGCAAATATATTGAAAATAAACCAGGCTAACAATAATGCACAGATGGCGCAGTGGTTAAGATACTGACCTTCCGTGCCAGTGCAGTGGGTTCGATCCCATACAGGACAATACTTTATCTGATCCACAAAATGTTGTTCTAAGTCTGGATGTAATTTGTCTGCGTTAATTGCATCTTCGTTAAGTCCCCCGAAATAATACAAGGATTATTTCACTGGTGCAGCATTGATGTCTTTAAAAAAAATGCATAATAATCAGAAAATTAAAAGGCCGAGTAATAAATTTAACTAAATTTTAATATGTTAAACATTATATAAATTTATGAGTTTCTGAAATTTTCTACCGGCAATCTATATTAACAAAAAAAAAAAAAGAAAGGCAACAATTTATAATATATACTAACTTAAGACAGTCATATTTGCTCAGCTCATTCAATTTACATATTATGCGTTATGATCTTTGGTTCCCCTACAGTAATTTATTTGTTTTAATAAAATCCTGTATATGGGATAGTTTTCGTAGTGTTAGTGCGGTGTCTGCGGTTATGGGCTGTTTACATGCGAACTCATTCACATAAATAGTACCACGTTTGGGCTACCCGCACATTTGAGATGTTTACTGATCATATATAAGACGCTATGTTTAATAAAAGGTAACAGCAGGTATATTGGTGCAAATATTACTCTTATAATTTAACTAGATTATTTGTAAGACGATTTGCGTTGAATTGTTTTTTTTCTATTATATTCCTTATTTTCATAAAAAAGCTAACAGATTGAGAATTCTAGTTTATAGATAATAATCTTAATAACCTTTATTGGAAAACAGATACATTTGACACTTTTACGGGGGTGTCACTGCCTTTTGAATTAGATACTATCTGTGTCTCAAGAGACAGTTCCTTTCCGAATTACATAAATCGTAGACATAAGATTAATTTACAGTGACATAATTATATCTAAGGTTATATATGTGATAATAAAAAACTAATAATAATAATTAAAATCTAAATATGTGATAAAATTTTAGAAACTTTAGCGTGTAAGTATGTGTAGCGTGTGGAGTTTGTTATGATAGTATTTTGTGTATGTGATAAAAATAACCTAGTGATAAGATTTGATCAGAAATATGAAGATATACGTGTACACGTACACGTATATCTTCATATTTTTGACCAAATCTTATCACACGCCTGGGAAACGTACGTATCCCAGGCAGAAAGTAATCTCAATTTTGGTACATAAAGCAAGCAATTATTTTAACTAATAAACGAAATTAGAAATAATTTTCAATATTTATTTATTTATAAAACCCGATTACGAATTGAAAAATGATGTCACAAGCGCGATTCGAACCCGCGCCTATTGGGATGCCGGCCTAATCGTGCTGCCACTACACCACCGTGACTTATTGTAGGACATGCAAATTTCATTTCGTATCATATTTACGTCTTAAGGCGACGGTATGCTATCTACCCGACAATGTTTACACATTGTTATAGGCTTAATACTTCAAACTTTACAGTTAGAATTGTATTAAACGATGACACAACCGTGTTATCTAAATTACTGAAATTTAGCATTTAATATGCTTAATTATTTATAAAACCCGATTACGAAGTGTAAAATGATGTCACAAGCGGGATTCGAACCCGCGCCTATTGGGATTCCGGCTCAATCGTGCTGCTACTACACCACCGTGACTTATTGCAGGACATGCAAATTTCACTTCGTATCATATTTACGTCTTAAGGTGACGGTATGCTATCTACCCGACAATGTTTACACATTGTTATAGGCTTATTTATACTTATTTATACTTCAAACTTTACAGTTAGAATTGTATTAAACGATATATATAATATACAATATGGCAATTTAAGATAAATAGGCTATGTAGATATACCTACCCGGAATTATTAAAATATAAACTCTGTTCTTTGATAGGTCAATCATACTTAATATTTCTAACTACTTCTGTAAGTTACAAATTAACGGACCATATCTACTTTTATACTTTATGTAATATTCTATAATAATATAATTAGTTTCACGGAAATTGTATCCAAAATGTAAGGGTGGTAAGACGTTTTTCGTGATAGTCGACTATTATATCGACAAAACTTTCAATTTTATTAAATGGATATGTTTTATATATACTTGTTTATAAAAAATATAGCGGAAATAGTAATGGAAGAAATATTCAAAACATATTTAATGTTTAGCAAATAAGGACCATAATTTGACTGTGATTTTTATCGTTTTACGTCATTATCCTCGACAGATAGATAAAGGTATATTTCACCATACTAGTTTTTTTTTTTTTTGTTAAAAATAAACACGCGATACCAAGCAAATAATCTTTACAAACATACAAATCACAAACACAATGGAAGGTAACGCTACGCTTAGTAAAGGGATTCGTGATCGATCGTTGATGTTGTCAATTTTCAATGTAAGTGCTTTTGTCCATTTTTCTGATGATTCCTCAGCTAGATTTTATAAATCCCATAGCAAAGCAAAAGTTGGATTTTTTTTATTACTTATGGTGGCAAACGAGTGGACGTGAACCTGATGGTAAGTGTCATTGCCGCCCATGGATTTTTGCAATACCAAGTGTATAGCTAGGCCGCTGCCTCCCAATACAAACCCCAAACCCACCCAGTTGGACTTCTGGCTCTCTCGCTCACCGAACGAAGCGCAATAGCACATTGCCATTACTCAGATGTCGATATTCTGCGAGAGTGTGGTAGGTACTATCCCGGACGGACCGGCCCACGGCTGTAGACATAGAACTGTCCACAGCGTGGTCCTACCACTATTAAAAAATTGTGTGTCAAAATTGGTGACACATTGCTTTCTTAACGCAGTTCAGTTCAGGTGGTCATTTATAATAATGATTAATAAGTAAAAATCCAATATGATACTTCATTGAACTCATAATGATACTTCAATCTCTCACCACATTACTTGAACTTAAGTAGTAAATAATTTTGCTCCGTTTAAACTTAACCGTTAAACGGGAGTGTTCAGCTCTACTTGGTGTTACTAATCTCATTAGTGAGTGTAGACACAGATGCTCCTGTGTAATCCGGTTGCTGCAAGCTAGGATTTGCATAAACAGTTCATGATTTGTGTTCGCTTTTCACCCCTTTTTCTTTTATTTTTTCTTAGTATATCCTCTTCAAATTAAATTAACAACTTTATTATGAAAACGTTTGAGTTTATTTTGCGTTACACTTTTAAGTTTTTATTATATAAAAATACAAATTAATAGAGTACGTCCAAAGGAAAAACAATTGAAGTGAAAATAAACTTGATTTAGCAAACTTTTATAAAGAAATAAAATTACGAATTATATAATCACCTACATATAATATACATATGTAGTAATAATAACATAGTACATAGTAATAATTTATCGATCTAAAAATACGATAGGTGGCAAGCCGCACTAGTGTAGCGTTACATATAGTGAATTTTACCACACATGAGTATGGAAACACAACTGCCATGTTTTGCCGCTCTGTGTTACGGCCACGAAAACAGCAGGGAACGTGTTTTGTCTTCGTACTTATTTTTATCCGTGTAGTGACGGGGTAAGAATTCTATTCACCCCCCAGGCCCCTCCACCCCTAATTTACCCGTGGGAGATCGTAAGAGATGACTAAGGGATATAAAAAAAACATAACATCTATGAAAGTAAAGGAAATCTCATAAGCAAATTCTTTACCAACACGTCTGACCAGCGTGGGTAGGTAGATCATAGGTCAATTTCCCTCCCATTATGGAGGACGCCTAGCAGTGGTACATATATGAACTGAGATGATGTAGATGATGACTTATTGTCACTAACTTACATAAATTTTAGAAAGAATATATATTTATAATGATTTCTGATGTTTAAGCGAGTATTGCCACGTTTAAAATAAACGGACGTCCTACTGGAATTCTGCCGTGACCTTGAACGCTGCAAAGTGTTCGAAACGTCGGGCAATTAAAAAATCAAATATAAACGCGATAATATTCTTAAGAATAGTTTTATATCAAATATATATTTACTAGCTTCTGCCCGCGGCTTCGCCCGCGTAAAAGGTTACTTACATACATATCATCACGCCATATCCCTTGCAGCCAGTGAACTCAGTGCCAGAGAACTCTATCCTTGCATACTTCACTCGCTTCTTCAACATTCATAATTCTCTTCATACACGCTCGCCGATTTCGGAGACTCTTGACTCCACTAACGCAACATAACGCTGTACTTGTCCCAACATTACTATATGGAAGCGAGAGTTGGGTATGCAGAAGAGCATGAAAGCAAAATTAATGCGGTTGAAATGCGATCTCTACGGAAAATCTGTGGAGTTAGGCTGACCGACCGCATTCGCAACGACGACGTAAGAGAGCGAGTAGGTATGAAAGAGAGTATTGGTGTAAAGATGTGAAAGGGAATGCTCCGATGGTTCGGACATGTGGAAAGAATGGCGAACGAACGTCTGGTTAAGAAGATATACAATGCAAAAGTGGAAGGATGTAGGTACCGGGGGAGACCGAGACTCACCTACCTAGACCAGATTGGTCACGTGCTGAAAAGGTTACTTTCCTAAAGTTTTTCATCCCCTATTTTATTTTACCCCTAAAGGGTAATTTTTTTACAAAATGTTAATGTCATATTTATTTACAGATATAAATAAATCAATAGCCTAAAAATAAGTTTCAAGCTTCTGGTTTTAAAAATGATACTTCCTTATAACTTTTCATCCCCCTTTACAGCCCTTTTTTGAATTAAATAGTAGCCTGTGTCCTTTATCAGGCTCTAGACTATCTGTGTATCAAATTTCATTTAGATCAGTTCTATAGTTTTGGCATGAAAGAACGACAGACAGACAGAGTTACTTTCGCATTTATAATATTAGTAAGGATTACGCACACAATCCGTGTGTTAACGGAGTAAGAATACAATTCACCACCCCATATCTTACCCGTGAATGATCGTAAGAGACGACTAACTAATATAAAACGCATATAACATCTATACGAGAGAAAGAAAACTCGAAACAAAACCCTATACCAACACGTCTGACCAGCGCGGTATAGTAGGTTAATTTCCCTCTCATTACGAAGGAGGCCCGAGCCCAACAGTGGGACGTTTATGGCTGTGATGATAAAAGATTACAATAAATCAACGTAGCCTGTTCAGTTATCATGTACAATAAATTTCGATCAACTAAATCATAACTACATACTATAATCATAGCAAAACCCGAAGAGCAGAACAAACACCGTTAGAAACTCAGCAATACCAGGCTGATTATTGAAGCTCTCCAGCAAAACACAATGCAGTCTATAGATAAATTAAATTGCATTGATATCATGTTATAACCCACCACGTTAATAGGTAAATAATCAAATATATGCATATATAATGACGTGTTTAGCTAGACAGGCAAATCTCTAATAGATCTAATTTGGGATACACACGTTATATTCAGACAATATATGCCTGCATTGTAAATTGATTTGATATGTGCATGCGGTGCACTTAGGGGTTAGGGATTATATTGATTTGTTTTGATATTATTAAATTTGATCATATTGAACGAGTGTGTATTAACATTACTGTCATATTATGTATGTGTGAATAATCATAGAAGGAAATAGCTACTATCCATTTGCCTGGGGATAACTAGGAGAATGGATAGTGGGTTTTTCCTAAGAAACCATAATTCTATGATCATTAATCTGCTTTGTAATTTTTTTTAAGATAATACCAAATGTATGTGGACTTTACAAACATATAATTAATGGATACAACAATTATAACAAGTATAGTCAGGCATGGGAATCGAAGCTACGACATCTGGTATAGTAGGTCGGTATTTTAATCGATATGTCATCTCTGCGGGTAATTATGGCTTTATTTTAGCTTTATTGCCCCTTCAGGAGGCATATGTACAACAGTGACCGTGAGGGATGGATAGTGTTTGGGATCTAAGAATGAAAAGTATATCACCAACTTGTCAATTTCCACAGAAATCACAACATGCAACTACTCGTATATATATATATATATATATATATATACCAATATATACCTAAAAACGTAAAATTATATATAGCAGGAGAAAGAAAATTCAGAAACGACTTTATTGATTTGGGTAATAACGTAATAACTTTATTTACTTAACGTCTGGTTAAGAAGATATACAATGCGAAAGTGGAAGGATGTAGGTACCGAGGGAGACCTAGACTAACCTACCTAGATCAGATCGGTCATGTACTGAAGGAAGGTGGAGTCAAGAGTCTCCGAAACCGGCGAGCGTGTATGAAGAGAATAATGAATGTTGAGGAAGCGAGTGAAGTATGCAAAGATAGAGTTCTCTGGCACTCTGTTCTCTCTGCCTACCCTGCAAGGGATATGGCGTGATGATATGTATGTATGTATGTAATTTCTATCTCGGCTCATATATGTTCCAATATTAGATTTAAGCCTCATCTACAATAGTAACATTGACTGATTCTAGAAGAGCTTCTTAAATTTATCTACATACATACATATCATCACGCCATATCCCTTGCAGGGTAGGCAGAGAGAACAGAGTGCTAGAGAACTCTATCTCTGCATACTTCACTCGCTTCCTCAACATTCATAATTCTCTTCATACACGCTCGCCGGTTTCGGAGACTCTTGACTCCACCTTCCTTCAGTACATGACCGATCTGGTCTAGGTAGGTTAGTCTCGGTCTCCCTCGGTACCTACATCCTTCCACTTTCGCATTGTATATCTTCTTAACCAGACGTTCGTTCGGCATTCTTTCCACATGTCCGAACCATCGGAGCATGCCCTTTCGCATCTTTACACCAATACTCTCTTTCATACCTACTCGCTCTCTTACGTCGTCGTTGCGAATGCGGTCGGTCAGCCTAACTCCACAGATTTTCTGCAGAGATCGCATTTCGACCGCATTAATTTTACTTTCATACTCTTTTCTGCATACCCAACTCTTGCTTCCATACAGTAATGTTGGGACAAGCACTGCGTTATGTATTGCTACACGTGCCTTCTGGCTGAGGTGGTGGCTGTCGAGAAGTTGCCCCAACGCTCCGTTCACTCTATTTCCCGCATTCACTCTTCGCCCTATATCAGTGGTGTACCTTCCATCTCAGCTAAATCCACATTTCTAAATTTATCTAAATAGGTGTTTTCCTTGAAAATCGGCATTTTTAAAAAGCAACAAATATATTTTTAGTGATATATCATTTAGAATAGGTATTATACCTTTTATGTTACTTAAATTATTTTTACAGCTTTGTGGTAGCGACTATGAATACTACCAATGCTCACTTTGCTCATGGATGTCGTAAAAGACGACTAAGAGCCTTATAACAATCTGGGCCAACTCCGTCTGATGCCATTTGGTCAACAATTGCATTCCCAAGGAGGGTTGACGTCTGGCAGGCGGCCGGTCATAAAACTAATGCCAATAACTTTTACAATATGTACTACGAAACAAGAGAACATATTGTCCCGACGCCAAGTAATTGGGATAAGAGTAAGAGAATGAATGATGATGATGTTGATGTTATTTACATTGTTTTTATTAGATGTTGGTATACGATACCTCAAAATTCTAAGTCATGGTATCAACACAAGGAACGGGCCTCAGCTAGTCCGATCATCCACGACAGAAGGTAGGCCGATCATTCCTGCTACTGCCAGGCAAGTGATCAGCAGCTATAATTGCATTTGCCTAACCAACACACCTCTTGAGCAGTTGCTAAACTGTGTTCGTTGTACCTAATTAATGCGGTTCGTTGTACCTAATAAAGGCGATAATTTAGAATTAATGTCAATACTTACAACCATAGAAGCAAGCATACCTAAAGAATTGAAAATGTATCAAATCCAAATTCATTTATTATGCATAGACCCTGCGAGGGCACTTACATATTGTCAGTTTTAACATATTAAATGAATACAATAAACTAACACTGGATCAGAAGTAAACCACTACTGAGAAGATCCGGCAAGAAACTAAGCGGGTTAGTCTATTATTGTTATACCTTTTCAATTATTTTTTTTATAAATAAAAATGGTACACCATGTTTAATAAGAATTAGCTCCAGTGTGATGCCCTTCGAACCTAATAGTTCAAATAAAATGTAACATAACCACGGCTGGACCAGATCCCACAGGCGGCACCCGATCACGAGGTAACTATTAGAGCAGCCATCACTCCTCTCAACTACCTTGGAGGGAAGGGAGAGACCCACCCCACGCAGCTACTGCTATAAGACCTTTCAGTGAGCATGACCAAAAAATTAAAATAAGGATTCTGTTCTGTTGGCCCATTCTACACTGGCTACAGGGCGTCTATGATCTAGATTTTATATGAAATCTTTTTGATTAATCTTTAATACACCAGAAGACGATAAATTAGTATCGTCTCGTTCACCACCCATTGGGCATCGTCTCGTTCCCCACTAATTTCTCAAGCATCGTCGTAACAACTACTAATATAATCTGGTGAGGACACCGTCTCCAAATTGCACTCAATTTCTAGATACCACTGTATCCAGACTATGTAGCTCTCATTTTGGTCAGTCGGTTGGTCGATACCGTGCAGCATATGCGATAAATTAGATCATTCCAATAAAATAAAAGAAGTATAATATCATATACCCAATACCTTATACAAAGAAATCGAAATCTTTCAGTCAACGATATGATTAATACGCAGTAGTCCATGAAGGCAATCATGGGAAATATAAACTTAGAACCCCAAGTGTGTACTTAATAGTAAATTCTAACAAAATAAATAAGAATCCTACAAAATATAGTGAATAAAATTTGAAGAGTAGTTGTTAGAGATCGAATATAGAAAAGAGCAAACCCCTTAAGTAAATCAACGTACAGGCAAACATTGGTAGTCGCGAATCGATTGTACGTTGGGTACAACCCCTTATCTCAACTGTGCGCACGTGTGAACCCCGTTCAATTTTAATTTCATGCTCAAACAATGACGCTATCGAGCCGGCTATTATTTTGTATAGTCGCCAAGGGTTCCAGTTCATCTAAATCCGCCAGATAAGCTCTCAGCTTTTTGTCGACGCCATCCTGATAGCTAATTTAGCAACGAAGCCATACATTTGAGACAATTCTACTGCGCTTATGGTCTATAATACTTTTGGTACATCAATTGAGTAATATTAAACTGCTTCTACACTGTAAATAAATAAAAGTATTAATATGGTGATTGCCGATGTTTCCGCGAGTATTACACATATGAAATAAAACTATATTACTGATTCTATCGCGTTTGTATTTGATTTTTAATTTCCCGATGTTTCGAAAACTTTACAGAGTTACAAACGTGATAGAATCTGTAAAAATAGTTTTATTTTGAAAAGCATTAATATGAAATATTAAAGCCTTAGGTTTTTTGTCTATTTATGTAACTCAACACACACTAAAGAATACATTCTATATACACTAAAAAATTAAATTCTTATACCAACGAGAACCTTACAAATATACAAATGGACCAAATGTGAATTAATGTGATTGGCTAATTGTTTATGGATCATATATAGTCATCATCATCATCATCATAGCCCATAAATGTCCCATTGTTGGGTTTGGGCCTCCTCCGTAATGGGAGGGAAATTAACCTATTATACCGCGCTGGTCAGACGTGTTGGTATAGGGTTTTGTTTTGAGTTTTCCTTCTCTCGCATAGATGTTATATGCGCTTTATATCCCTTAGTCGTCTCGTACGATCACCCACGGGTAAGATATGGGGTGGTGAATAGTATTCTTACTCCGTTACCAGTGTTACCACACGGAAACATATTATATAGTACTGCACAAGAATTAAAATCATCGCATACGGTATAAAAGACCAGTATTTTGACCACTACGTCTTTGTAATCGACATGTGCATAGTAAATTATATTATCATTATAAATAAAGGAAATCCTCATGATTAAAAAAGTATACATACATTTAGTTAAATAAAGTAGCGTTCGACGTTGTTTACGGAACAACTTCAATATTATTTTCAGCTTAAATGAGATACCTTGAATTTGCATTCAAATCACGAATACAATCGAGGCGTCATGAATATTACGATTGAATATTTTTTTGTTAGCCTATCTGATATCTTTTCGCGAGTAAAGAGGTGGCAAGTCGTTTTTCTCTGTTGACAGGCTTATATATCTGTAATGTCTATTGGGTATTTGAGATAATCATCTCCATTTTCTTGAAACGTAAAACGCTAAGATACGTCGAATAAATATTTTGAATTATCTTATATATTATATTCAATAAATAAGGATACTATTTTGAGTAAATATAGTATCACAAAGCGTGTGCGTTTAGTGATATATCCATATACCTCTGACGAATAAAAAATAGAACGAAAACAAACTCTTAGGTTCTAGAGGTCGAAAACACAAGGAAAATAAACAGAAGTACTCTTTTGGAAAACTTATAATAGTAACTGCGATCAGTAACCCACCTACTAAAATAATAATAATAACCGGGCATCTTCCCTACGGAAGATCCCGTGATTAAAAAGGAGATACAAATAATAAGTTAATAATAAGTTAATAATAATAAGACACTTTAAAATTTCATAGATGTAAAATGAACCAGTCCACTAAGCACCCACTCCCATATTCATATACTAGCGACCCGCCCTCGCTTCGCTTCGGTTACGTTTACTTTCGCTACATAGAATTCCTCTCGGAGAAGGAATTTATTAAAATCCTATTTTATCTGACCTTTACAGGGCAGAAAGAAAGTCCACACTAAATTCCAAGTCTGTAGGGGCAGTATTAGAAAATGTAGATTTTTCGGGTTAACACCTACGCAATCGGATTTAGGGGTGTAATTTTTAAAAAGCCGCTCTCAGTTAACCTGTTTATTGTAACAAAAATATGCCTACCGAATTTCATGTCTGTAGGAGATATTTTTAAAAAATGTGATTTTAACACCCCAGCAACCCCCTTGCGGGTGAAATTTCGTAAAATCCATTCTTAGCTGACCTTTACTCAGCGAAAAGAGTATTCCTACCAAATTTAAAGTCTGTAGGCCTTATGGTTCCAGAAATATCGTGATGAGTCAATACATAGGTGGAAATCTCTTATATATATATAATATATATATATAGATAGATTATAACTCATCCTTTCTGTCTCGATTTTTGCAAACATGTTGATTGAAAACTGGCTAAACAGCGAATGAAAATATAGTAGATCATCTTATTCTCCTTTCCTAATCATTATAGGGTAAAATAAAAAGTTGCAGTAGATATAATTTTATAAAGCGGTATTTGTGGTTATAGTATCGCAATGGGTATATCCTAGCACAATTCAAAGACCAAACAACTGCTAAAATAGAGTATCGCCTATCGCCGTAGCATGACACAAATGGATATTATCACACAAACTGTAATGCATCGTGTGAGCGATGGATTTTAGTTATTCGATGCAAGATAATACCATGGCTTGGAATCACAATATTCTGCTAAGAAAATTACCGTCCAATCATTTCAAATTTCAAATTCTACGTTCATATGAGGTCGTGTCCTAAAAGTATATGACCTCTCTAAAGCTTAGAAACCTATAAACACCGTACTAATATAGTGCGGTAACATTCGAGACATTTCAATTTTAAAAAGTATTTGCATTGAACCAAACGTTTATGTGACATCGACCTTTTCAGAGTTCCATACCCAAAAGATAAAACAGGACCCTATTACTAAGACTCCGCTGTCCATCCGTTACTTCGCCTGTCTGTCACCAGGTTGCTCTCATGAACCGTGTTAGTTGGACAGTTGAAATTTTCACAGATGATGAATTTCTTTTGCCGCTACAACGACAAATACTAAAAAACAATAAAATAAATATTTAAGGGGGCTCACACAACAAAGGTAATCTTTTTGCTCGTTTTTGCTCTATATTGATAACAAAAATAGGTAGACGTTTGAAATATTCTCAGAATATTTAGTAATATATTCACTTTGGAAATAAATAATTAAATTAAAATAAAACAAATAGAGAATTTAAGAGGGGCTCCCATATAACTAACATGATTATTTTGCCATTTATAGATAATGGTACAGAACACTTCATGCGCGACTCTACGTCGCTCTTGGCCGGTTTTTTGAATATAATCGAATTGAGTTTTCAAACATGTGTCATAATAAAATGTCTTTTAAATCAAAATTACTAAGAAGTATTGATATCAACTTTAAAGCAAATCACCCCTAAAATAACATTCCACCCCTTTTTAACCCAGTTAGGAGATAAATCTTAATAAAATATGAATCACGTCTTTCATCAATTCTGTTAAAGAATGTTTTGCAAAATTTGAAATAGATTGGACCAAGGAATCACGTTGTCCCATACAAACTTTGGCCTGGTTTTTCACCCCCTTAGGGATATAATTTCGTAAAATCCGTTCTTAGCTGACCTCTACGCAGTGAAAGAAATATTCCTACCAAATTTAAGGTTTGTAGCCTTATGGTTCCAGAGATTTCGTGATGAGTCAATACATAGGTGGAAATCTCTTATATATATATATATATATATATATATATATATATATATATATATATATATATATATAAATTAGATACCATCATCACACAATAGTTTTACACTTACTGCTGGCATTCCACGAATGTTATGTGCAACGTGGAATGTCAGCGGTAGATGTCCCATCCCAATATTTAGATTAAATTTCTACAAAGGCCTCTGCGTGTTAGATTAATATCACCATGTAAGCCTCCCAGAGGATCGGGCATCTTCCCTACGGAAGATCCCGTGATTAAAAAAGAGATACAAATAATAATAATAATTTATTTATTACCATATGAACATTACAAAAATATATGAGAATCTCTGGCTCCTACTCTAGTTACAAACTGTGTTGCAGGAGCCAGAAAAAGTATTGATTATGATATTACCTCTCCTTGATAAGGCCTATGTCCAAAGATGGACATCAGTAGGCCGTTAAATGAATGGATCTGTCCTCCGAAAACTACAATAAGTTCACCCATATTACGTGAGACTAAAGATTATGTGGTAAATTAAATACCGCTATTGCACCTCTGTTTTACACTTTTGAAATGAAGGTATAATAATTTAAAATATGTTTTAAAATTAATACTGAATAATAATTCATGATATTTGGCGAATAGCATATCTTGCTATAGAAATAAATTGTTTCGCAGTTCTTACTTGCAGGTGAGAGTCGAAAAAAGAGGCGGATGAAAGCGCTCTTTTGGTATACACTTATCACTAATTACAACCGCCAACTGCTTACGCGTGTCGATTATGCCATCATCCCCAATTTTTGAGGAGGTATTTGTCTGACGGTGGACATAAATAAGCTGATGGATGGATTTATTAAATTAAATTAATATGTAACTAAAAACAAATCCTTTTAATGTTATACACATTATTCACAATTTAAATCGCTATATGCTTCCCTAACAAGGATGATTTAGTAAATTCCCAACTGCAAATCGCATCATCACTAAACCTCCCTTGTCTGTGTTTATCAAAACACTTAACGATTTAATATGTTCGGCGAACCCTGCCCTCCCTATTTTAACGATATATGTAGATACATGTGGCTGTATGCCACGTAGATTATTGTTATCTGTATTGCGAATTTGATTCTTATCTATTAGTTATCTTAATTGGATTAGTTTCGTTTTCAAAGGTAAAATTAGTGAACGTGTTTTAAGTTAACAGGCTTATAGTATAACTTGTGTTTTCAAAGAGTTCTTCGAACCCTACCAGATTAGTCAGCACAGATCAATCAAGATCAAAAAAGTTGTTGTTATTGTTTCTTCTATTTTCTCAGTTTGAACAAAAATAAAAATATCTCGGCGTAGAATTTTATTTGAAGGTTTTTTTCTTTTGTACTGGTATTTTCTGAGTCCATTCCCTAATTGTCTCTTAGGATACCCGTATAAAAAAAAATGTTGGTATCCTATTTTATACTTACCACTAGAACATCGTTGCAGTCAGTATGTCAACATAATTGAATTTACAATTGAATCAGTGGTTAAGTTACCGTTTTACTAGATCAGTGTCATAGATTTAATCCTAATACAGTATAATACTTTGTGCAATTAACAAAAATTAGACACAGTCATACTATCTCAGTATTAACTGACACAAAGTATATGTTTGCAAAATCCCCCTCAATACAAATATAATTACTTAGACTTAAAAAAAAAAAACAAATTAATAAAAGTCGATTATTTCGCTTTCAGATTTTATAAATGAAGCCACAAATAAATAAATAATTAATATGGTAAATACATTGTTAATCTTAAAAACTATGATGTTGCTTCATAAATAAACTAACGCTTCTTAAAATTACATAATTCGCTGAGAAATATTTACCTGACAACTTTCCCCAACGAGACCTTGACAAAGACGCTTTGCTACGTTAGCTGACCTAGTTTTGTTGTTCGACGTAAGAGATGGCTGTAAGAAAATACGTGTAAAAGTGTTTTTATCACAACCGATGCTACTTTTAAGTTTCTCTTTTGAGTTCTTGTTGAGAAGACAAATAAAAGTAACATGTGAATACGGCTTTCTGTTTGATAACAAACAACAAACAAATACTTTGTCATTTCAAGACATTTAAGGAATTTATTCTAGAATCAAAACATTTCAAAGGAGTTACCGTAGAGGCTCTGTGGTGTATATAGATTTATATATGTATTTATTGCTTATTTACACTTATAGATATACTAGCAGCCGGGTCGGCCACGCGTTGCTGTGGCTAAGGCAGCTTCAGTAACATGTGGTGGTTATGCTACTAAATTGTAGCTTATATGAAAGATTTGTACGTTAAACATAGCGCCATCTATTAAATACTTACTCAAACCAGTCAACAGACACCGCCATCTGTTAGAATCGTTTGGAGATAACAGATAATTGTGACTGACAAATAATAAACAAACAATTTGCAATAAAATAATATTGCGACTATAAATTGAGATGAAAGCTATCCTATCTTTTAAGTTGGATCAAACTACACATGCTGTGCGAATCTGATTAAAATCAGTTAAGTATTTTAGGAGTCCATCGCGGACAAACAACGTGACGCGTAACTTATATATATATTAAGAAAATAGCAAAACGGTTACTTACTTCAGACAGATACTTTAAAGTAACATTTAATACATTAGCATTTGCCATAGTTTCGCTAGCTATCTACGACGCTTACATAGTATAGTGTTAGTATTTTGAGAACACACGTCATAAAGAATACTACCTCGCTTTATATCGCTTGTAGGTTTCGTATCTTTTTTTATTGCTTATGGTGGCAGACGAGCAAGCAATTACGCCTGATGGTATGTATTACTACCATCCATGGATCTTTGTAATGCCAAGGGTATTATTAAATTCACCAAAGGAAACCAGAAAGTTGGGCTGCCGGCTCTCTCGCTCATCAAACGAAACACAACAGCACGCCACTGCTTAAACGTTGATTTTCTGCAAAAATATGATTCCCCCGTAAGGACCAGCCCGCGGCTGGAGACAGAACACTGTCAACAGTATGGCCATACCACTATTGATATATAAGACAACTAAGAGTTAGCTAACTCATGTCGTCGACATATATTGGCAAAGAGGATTCACAGCATGCACGCAACCGGTCGTAAAACTAATGCTAAAACTTTTGTAATATGTACGATGGAAGATGAGCACATATTATGTCCACCCTAAGTAACTGAGATACGAGCTGAATCATGATCCATCATCATCCTGTCTCATCATATGTCCCACTGCTGGGCTTAATGACGACGTAAGAGAGTAGGTATGAAAGAGAGTATTGGTGTAAAGATGCGAAAGGGAATGCTCCAATGGTTCGGACATGTGGAAAGAATGCCGAACGAACGTCTGGTTAAGAAGATATACAATGCGAAAGTGGAAGGATGTAGGTACCGGGGAAGACCGAGACTCACCTACCTAGACCAGATTGGTCACGTACTGAAGAAAGGTGGAGTCAAGAGTCTCCGAAACCGGCGAGCGTGTATGAAGAGAAATATGAATATTGAGGAAGCGAGTGAAGTATGCAAGGATAAAGTTCTCTGGCACTCTGTTCTCTCTACCTTCCCTGCAAGGATATGACGTGATGATATGTATGTATATGTATGTAATTATGTATGCTGGGCTTAAGCCTCCTCCATACTAGGAGAGAAATTACACTACTACACCAAGCTGGTCAGACGTGTTGATATAGGGTTTTATTTCGAATATTCTTTCTCTTGCATAGATATTAAATACCTATTTTATGTAACAGACATGTGAAACACTTTTTAGTAATTAAAATTCCCCTTCTCGGTGTAATGACAGGTTGAGTGTACAATGTGACCTACTGTCTCTGGTCCCTATTTTTTTCTAGAGAATCCTAAAACCGAGTAAGAGTTAACCAGGAGAATAGACAGCACAGTTACAATTGGCAATTTATAATATTAAATGTAATTGACAACCTGCTTGCCTAGCATGGCATTCATTTTAATTGCTCAACAGTGAACATCAAAGGGCTTTTGCATGAATGGTCTATTATAATATGGTATCCAAGGTAAAAGGGGTATGATATTTTATATTTAGTTTTACTTATCTTGCATGATAAATGAACATCATCTCAGCTCATATACTCGTATGTATATCCCACTGCGCCTGATGCCGCTTTAGCCGAGGCATTGAGTGATCGGACTGGGGACTAGTCCGGTCACCCGAAGTGAAGCCACCGCGTGAGGACGACTCGAGAGGAACCCGCGAGGGTAATCCGCCGAGTACCGGTGGCCCGCTCGCATGGCCAAGAGAGGCGCTTTGCAGGGTGGGTCTAAGCGCGTGGCTGCTTCTTCACGCGCCCCGGACCGATTTGGCGGGACGTGGCCACTCCATAGCCCACCGCAAAAAAAAAGGGTGGTGTCCTTAAAAAGAAAAATATGGATACTTTAAAAAATAATATGTAATCTATGCCATTGATAGCTATTATAAAATATATTTGCCTACTAGATTTCAATGACAAAGTAACAAATTTACTTATAAACACAATACCTATTAGTATATTATAAATTAGCTATATTCATTAACTAGTATACAGTGGTTAATTTATATTACTTATTTGATTTTAATCAAATGTCTAGTCTTTGCGTGAAACAATTCCATTTTAATTTACAAATAACAAATATAAACAGCATTTTCCATTAATAGCCGATTATTTCGGCGCCTCTGTTCTATTACATGGTTCACAAATTTTTATTGATCGTTAAAACAAAATGCATAAATGACTATCTAATTTTTAAAGAGAATTTAATTTAACGTTTGTTATTAAGAGACTTGACATTTTTAAATCTTTAAACGTATGTATTATACTTATACAGTGTTGGAAATTCGAGTGTAGTAACTACTCGTATGTATTTCACGGTTATACTTATATCTTTTCTCTTTTTTACTTTTTGAAAACAGGCAACACCCTCTGCTAAAGGAATAATCCTTATAATACAGGGAACTTTACAAATATTCAATTTAATGAACACAAATTAAACCCAGACTTAAAACAATAATTTTTGGGTTGCACAAAGTATTCTCCTTTCTTTTTTTGGCAGCGTGCTATAGAGTGGTCACACATCACTAGATCCATTCGCAGCGACAGTAAAAGCGGTGCGATCCCATAGACCCGCCCTCCATCCCCCTCTCTTTTACCATGCGAGTGGGCCACCGGTGCCCCGTCCTTGTCTTCGATGGCCACAAAGTATTATCCTACATAGGAATCGACGACACTAGCGCGGTAGATTGATATTTTAATCCTATCTATGCAATCAATATAATGGAATTTTTTCATTTCAACTTATATACAGAGTGGAAGTGGACCGATCCCGAAAACAAAGACAGGTGACCTTATTAGTCCTACTTGTAGTGATAGGCTAGAAAAATATCGAGTCGGTTTAAAAAAAAGTTGTTTTCACAACGAATTTTAAGTTTTTTTTCACATTCCATCGTATTAAGACAGTGCCATGTAACGATAATTCTATAAAAAATTACATAACTCTACTCAGATGAGAAAATACGCAATCTATTCAAAACTCACGATCATATGTTCAAGAGTTCAACGACCTCGCGAGGTGAAAAAAAATTTCTTTCATACGCATCAATATTTTTCTAGCCTATCATTACAAATAGAACTAGTAGAGTTACGTGTCTTTGTTTTCAGGAGTGGTCCACTTCCATCCTGTATATTCTGCTGCTAAGTCTGAGCTTTTTCTATAATAGAAGGAATATTGATCTCTTATATACCATGCTGGTCAGATGTATTGATACAGAGTTGTATTTCGTGTTTTCCTTCTTGTGCACAGGCGTCATATATATATATTTAATCTCGTAATCATCTTTTATGACACTCACGTTCAAGAAATGGAATGGACAATTGTTTTCTCACTTTATCATCATCATCATCATCTCAGCTCATAATATGTCCCACTGTTGGGCTCGAGCCTCCTCCTTAATGGGAGGGATATTAACCTATTATACCACGCTGGTGAAACATGTTGGTATAGGGTTTTGTTTGGAATTTTCCTTCTCACTTTATCACCACACGCAAAATGTAATGGAATTGGTATATAAAAATAAGTGGTTATACTGAAACAGACATGCTGTTGCAGCCATTTTATTTTTGCAACATTTTATTAAGTACTTGGAATGGCCTAACATAATTGAATGCATAAACTAAATTTACTCTTCCATTAGTATAAAAAAGATTTTATGTTTTAGATGAGCAGCTCCCTAGACCTAAGCCAATTTCAATTATCAGATTTTGCATAATAATTTGAAGAAGTGTATGGATTTAAAATTTCACCACTGAAATACTGTGAAGAACTATGAAAAGACGTATGAGAGTAGTATTTTTTGCCGTGATATATTTATAAGATATTTGAAATAAAACTACTTTTAAGGATTCTATCGCGTTTGTATTTGTTTTTAATTTCCCGACGTTTCGAACACTTTACAGTGATCATGGTCACGGGAGGACTAAGGTGTCTTACGCCCAATATGTCATTGTTACTACAGAAATTTTATATCTACCCTATAAGATATTAAATTTTGACCCACATTTTAATACAAATTTATACAAATTCATTGCCAATACAAAAAGAAAATGATTCTATATATAAATTTTTATATTGTTTATGATTTGTTACTATTAAAGCATTTAATTTATGATAATTATTATTGTGGCAATTTACAATTTTAATATAATGTGTATTAATAGAAAGATAGGAAAACATTACCATCATTTAACCATTTAAAAATCATTATAGATTGAAATAATATGTAATATATTTTTAAATGCATCAAATCTCTTTTCTAATATTGATATTTTTAATCTTACATTCATTTAAAAAAGGAATTATTAAATTTCTTCATTTTATATGAACTACATATAATGTTACACTTATTATATATTGAAATGGAATGGACACGTAATGAGGCGGGATGAAAGTAATGTTGGGAGTAAAGTTTCAAGTATGAATGTTGAAAGCTTTAGAGGTAAGGGAAGACCAAAGAAAAGATGGAAGGACTGCGTGAGGCATTACATAGTTATTCAGGGAGTTACTACAGGGATAACTTCTGATATGATTGTATGGAAAATGATGACATATTGTATTGATCCCAAGTAATTGAGATAAGAGCAAGATGACGATGACTTATTTTATATTGACAACTATTCACCTACTATTATAGAAACACCAAACTATAATTAATATTTATTTATTATTTAAATCATCATCATCATCATGTTATTCAAATATTATCGAAAGTGGAAGGATGTAGGTACCGGGGGAGACCAAGACTAACCTACCGGGGGAGACCGAGACTAACCTACCTAGACCAGACCGGTCATGTACTGAAGGAAGGTGGAGTCAAGAGTCTCCAAAACCGGCGAGCATGTATGAAGAGAATTATGAATGTTGAGGAAGCGAGTGAAGTATGCAAAGATAGAGTTCTCTGGCACTCTGTTCTCTCTGCCTACCCTGCAAGGGATATGGCGTGATGATATGTATGTATGTATTAAATAATTCATTGTAAGCTGTGAAAACATCGTTAGTTGCACTTTTAGTATTTTTTTTATCCAAAGCATGCTACTTACAAGAGAACTTACTGCAAAAATAGTATTTTCCAAATAAATTAAATAAGATTTTGTCATTACAAAATTTAATACAGAAGTTTGGTTTCATAATAATAAAAAAAATGTATTATTATCACTTAAACTCAATTGAATCAATAGATTAATCTATTTCCACACGAAACACAGTCTTTTTTGAATTTCTATCTATTGGAATTTTCTACCTTTAGGTGAGTGGTAATAGGAGAAGTTCTAATAAGGAAACTTGTAATAGATGGTTTGGAAGTCCGATCCACGAAGCGATACCGGCTAATGAGCTGAAACAGTTTACTGTGCAATGATTGCGTGTATGCAATTATAGCTGCTATTCTGGAGCGTAATTTTACGTAGGTATTTATTAGTATACTTATGGTAAGGAATGTTTTCTAAAATATTTTATTCCTGTCAGCCCAATTACGTATCAGTATTGAATTAAAATGAAGGATCATCGGAGGATAAAAATTAAGCGTCTAATGTGTTGCATTCTAAGTACGTTTATGTAAATAATATTTTAAAATTAAATACCTAAAACGAGCAATGATTAATATACTTAAATTTATTTTGTGCATCTCGGCAATGTTTTAACAAATTGGATAAAAATTTATATGTAAGTAAAACATCACTGCTAAATTTCTATATGAGTATTCGTATATAAATCGAAAGTGAAAGGATGTAGGTACCGAGGGAGACCGAGACTAACCTACCGAGACCAGATCGGTCATGTACTGAAGGAAGGTGGAGTCAAGAGTCTCCGAAACCGGCGAGCGTGTATGAAGAGAATTATGAATGTTGAGGAAGCGAGTGAAGTATGCAGAGATAGAGTTCTCTGGCACTCTGTTCTCTCTGCCTACCCTGCAAGGGATATGGCGTGATGATATGTATGTATGTATATAAATCAATTCCTTACAATTAATATACGTATTAATTTATAACATCGATAACTTTTAGACGACAAATTCGGACAATTATAATAGACTTTATTCTACCTTGTCTCTTGTGCTGTGGTGTTCGATTTTCATTAATT
The DNA here is from genome assembly GCA_905163515.2 of Lymantria monacha. NCBI lineage: Eukaryota > Metazoa > Arthropoda > Insecta > Lepidoptera > Erebidae > Lymantria > Lymantria monacha. The sequence goes on along the minus strand of LR991094.1, from coordinate 15,007,748 downwards.
ATTTAGAGAGAACCTGAAATTATATTAGTGTCATACTCGACAAAGGTCGAAAAAGTATCTTATATGTTACCTTCTGAATTAGCAATGTTTATTGAAGGCTGTAAAATTCACGTTGAGTTACCTTTATGACCCTGACTTCCGCGCAAGCGACAGCCAAATATACAATTTCAGGTACCCAAAATATTTGTTTTGAGGAAATGATTATTGGTGTACCAAAGTGTTAACATATCTTTATAGAAGTACCATACCACTTTGTGATAAGACTATTAAACTGAATTATGCAGACCCAGTTATAGAAATGTACTTGATAAGCAGTCGCCTCTTCTCTGAAATTATCCCACTGCTTCGAAAGTGTTTTGATGGTATACCTACTATCCGTGTGGAGACGAGAGTAAAAAGCGTAAAAAAGAACAAAACAAAACTCAGCTGATAACGCCTCTGCAAGAGGAAGAAACCCTATATCAATCCATCTGACCGGTGTATTATAGTAAATAAATTTTCCCTCATATTGCGAAGGAGGCTTACGCCCAGTAATAGAAAATGTATGAATTGATATAATAATTCCATTACTTTAGAATAAGTATTAAATCAACAGTATGAGTCATCTCTGATTAGCTTTGTGCTTATATTTTAACTACATAAGAACTTTGAATGATTTTATGCTATATTAGCTAATAAAAGAAATTAAATTATCTCTGGTATTTAATAAAAAAAAAATGCATTCAATTCGTAAATAGCAAGAAAGACACTAAAGGCGCTATACTATTTGTACTATATCTCACAAGTATTATTATTAAATTATGATAAATATACGCATAGTTTTGGGATATAATACAATTATTATTAAAACTATTCGTTAGTCTATGATTTGTTTACCCTATTTGAATTATTGCAATATTAATTTTATAGCTTGCAAGTTCTCCCCTAGATATTTGATCAAAACTTAGACAATATTACAGAGAATAACGAAACATATTCTTTTGGGAATCTTGTTAGAGTTTATGAGTCCTTAAAATGTAGTAAAATGAAATGGAGGGACTGAATGTGCTACTTGAAAATTAAATGTCGTTTCAAAGTCGGTTGATACAATCTATACAAATCCATTTCCTTTTATCCTGAAAATTCATAAAATATAAAATAAAAAGCATTTGCGATAGGCATAATATAATATTAATCATAACTAGTATTAGTTAGATCACGCAAACACCTTTGGGTAATGACTACAATTTAGTCGCTAGTTAGTCAAGATAAATTTATAAATATCAGTTTAATATTACTTATAATTGTTTACTGGGTAACCCACTTAAACCACTGTAAGTAGTACCACAGTTGATTATTGTATAGAAGACTACTTTAGTGGATTCACAAGTCTTTGTTGGTGAAGACTAAGATTGCTTATTAAATTAAAGTTATTATTTCTGAAACTTGATAAGTTAATTAAAAGTTTTACTTTAAAAAGGACGAACTAAAGGAAGACGTTCATTTTAATACTTTTCAGCGCTGTAGTATTCTAGTACAAAGTCTCTAAAATTTCATTTTTAAACTTATTGTAATTACTCTTTAGAGAGGTAAGAGATACGCAGCAACACACGTAGTTGATTTCAATAATACCCGACGTACTCTCAGCACATCACCTCACGTGCTCTTAGCACTTAATCTTAATCTTAAACTTAATTAACCTTAGTACTATAAATAAATCTCCAGAGTTGGCCTCGGCCTACAGGCCTATCGTGCTGCTCGACGATGCGGGCAAGCTATTGGAGAGGGTGCTGGCTGCCCGCATCGAGCGGCACCTCGTTGGCACGGGGCCCGATCTGTCGGACGCCCAGTTTGGGTTCAGGAGGGGTCGTTCGACGATCGCGGCTCTGCTGCGCCTGAGGGCCGTGGCGACTGAGGCCGTCGCCGGCGGAGGAGTGCTGTTGGTGGTGTCCCTGGACATCGCCAACGCATTCAATAGTCTGCCATTTAGCTGCATCAGGGAGGCGCTCCGATACCACGGAGTGCCAGTTTACCTGAGGCGGCTAGTGGCAGACTATCTGGAGGGGCGCAGCGTCCTCTACACCAACCGAGTAGGGGACGTTGTGCGAACGCCCATGACGTGCGGTGTCCCACAGGGGTCGGTCCTTGGACCCACCCTGTGGAACATCGGCTACGACTGGGCGTTGAGAGGGAGCCTCCTACCCGGGCTGGGCGTGATCTGTTACGCCGACGACACGCTCGTCACAGCCCGCGGTGGGACGCTGGAGGAGGCGGCAGGCCTGGCGACTCTCGGCACCGAAGAGATCGTCAGGCGGATCGAGGCGCTGGGGTTGAGGGTGGCCCTGGACAAGACGGAGGCCCTCTTGTTCCATGGGCCCCGCATGGGCCCTCCCACCGGCGTTTCGATCACCGTCAATTCGGTTGACATCAGCATCCGGGCCCACATGAGGTATTTGGGCCTGGTGCTCGACGGGCATTGGTGGTTTCGGGAGCATTTCCGCAGGCTCGCTCCGCGGCTCGTCGGCGCGGCGTCCGCCCTTTCATAGCTAATGCCGAATGTGGGCGGACCGAGCGCTACGTGCCGACAGCTGTACACGGGGGTCGTCCGGTCGATGGCCCTGTACGGCGCACCGGTGTGGGCGGGGTCCCTGACCGTCCGACTCAGGGCTCTTCTGTGGCGACCACAGAGGGCCATGGCGGTCAGGGCTGTACGCGGGTACCGCACGGTGGCGACGGAGGCAGCGTGCCTGTTGGCCGGGAGTCCCCCGTGGGACCTGGAGGCGGAAATGCTCGCCGATTTGTATCGGCGGGTGTCGAGGGTGCGCGCGGAGGGCGGTGTGGTCTCTTTGAGGGAACTCACCGCCTGGCGCGTTGACGCCCGCCTAGATGTCATTGCCCGTTGGGCAGTCCGGCTGGAGAGGCCTCGGTTCGGTGTGCGGACCGTAGAGGCCTTCCGGCCGGTGCTGATGCAGTGGTTGGAACGGCGGCACGGGGTGCTCTCCTTTCGACTGGTGCAGGTTTTGACGGGGCATGGATGCTTCGCCAAATACCTGCACAAGGTCGTCAGGAGGGAGAGTACACCGTCCTGCCACCACTGCGATTGCGACGAAGACACGGCGCAGCATACGCTCGAGGTTTGTGCCGCTTGGGCAGAGCAGCGTCGTGAACTCGTCGCAATCATCGGTGCCGACCTGACGCTGCCGACCATCGCCAGGGCGATGCTCGACAGCGTCAGGAACTGGGACGCGGTCGCAACCTTCTGCGAGGCAGTAGTCTCGCGGAAGGAGGCGGCGGAGCGCGTGCGCGAGGAGCGTCTCCTCGACGGCGCCAGCCGCCGCCGGCGACTGGGGCGGCGCAGGCGCGATTACCTGCGCCTGATGCCGCCCTAGCCAAGGCCGCGGGTGACTAGATCGGGGAATTAGTCCGTCACCCGCCGAGAGGCCGACCGCGTGAGGAAAGACCGACATCCTACCCGAGGGGGGGATGTCGGTCGAGGAGAGGGTACTCCTCAGGGGTATTCCGTCGGGCCGACCACTGACGTCAAGTCACTCTGCTCCGGTGGTCGGCCCAACGACGAAGGCGACGTCACGGGTGGGTTACGGGTGTGCACGCTTACGCCCCTCTGTCACCCCGGATGGAGTGGTGCGAGGAGTGCGCCGACCGTAGCCCACCCCCCAAAAAAAAAAAAAAAAAAAGTACTATAAATAAATAATAAAATAATACTACAATGAAAAACCATAAATAATGTGGTTTTCTTAACCACCTCAGAATAAATACAAATGAGTTACCGTCTCTTATTTACTAGTAAAGACTAGTTGAGACTTTTACATTGTCGAACGTTCGAGATGCTTAAATATGCAAATGCTTAATTCATTAATTATATATAATACCCATATTTTATATTTAATACATATTCTGAACTGTTTAACGATTAATGTATTGTATAAAATCCATTACCTCAGATCATCAACCTTTAATTACTTGTTTGTATATGTTCATTCCGCTCCATGGTAGCCATATAACTTAGTGCCTTCGAAATGTGCAAATCAAACAGCGCTCTTCGGAAATAATCATTTATTCATAACTTTAAACACCATAAGATGTATTCTTAAATATAAAACACTTTGGTAAACACCAACTGCGATTATCAAAGCCACTGCTAAACGTGATGGTTATACACCTTAGAGGATATGCATATATAACAGCGGCACTTGATGATCTGATACACTGTAATAAAATGTCATAGCATTATAATATAATTAATAATAATGCGCTTTTATTATTCACCACTGAGGGGGTGGTGTTTTACTTGTGTGTGACGTAAAAGGCGACTCATCTCAGCCCATATATGTCCTACTGTTCGGCTTGGGCCTCTCCATAATGGAAGGGTAATTAACCTACTATACCACGCTGGTCAGACGTGTTAATGTTTTGTTTCGAGTTTTCCTTCTCTCGAATAGATGTTATATGCGTTTTATATCCCTTAGTCGTCTCGTACGATCATCCACGGTTAAGATAGGGGGTGTTGAATTGTATTCTTACTCCATCACCACACGGAATGGCGACTAAGTGATGTATATGATATCTATTCAAGACAATGAAAACTCGATATATTGGTAGTGCCACATTGTTACCTAGCCGAGGTAGCTCAGCTGATGATCGGAGCGGGGATTAATCTGGTCACCCGGGGAGATGCCACTGTGTGAAGACGATGCCACGATGGTGAGACGTGAATCAAACTATCGATGGTGAGACGTAAATCAAACTATCGATGGTGAGACGTAAATATATATATTAATTAGGAACTCGATAGAATACCTACGAGGGTAAGCGCCGGACGGGTCACCGAAGAGAAAGACCGGGTTCCGGTTACATGTAAGACGGGTCTATGGAGTCGCGTTTCTTCTGTCACCCCGGACGAATTTAAAAGGATATGACCACTGCCAAAAAAGGAGCCACACTGTTGACAGTTTTCTGTCTACAGCCGCAGGTCGAACCGTCTGAAATACTACCACACTCTCACAGAAAATCGACGTCTGAGCAATGGCTATGTGCTATTGCGCTTCGTTCAGTGACCGAGAGAGCCGGCAGCCAAATTTTCCTGGGTGAGTTTGGGGTTTTTCGTTGTTAGACAGAGTGGCCTAGCTGTACCCCTAGTATTGCAAAGGTCCATAGGCTGTAACGCTTACCATCAAGCGTGCTGCTTGCTCTTTTGCTACATTAAACAATAAAAAAAATAACACCCTAACACGTCTAACCAGGTTTGAGGAAGCTGGAGCTGAGCATTGATTGGGACAATCATATACGTCCTATACGCTGAGATAATGATGATTATGATAATAAGTAAATGCATTAAATAAATAAAAGCAATGATTGCGTAGGCGTGTACGTTACGTAGTTACGTAGCAAACCTGTTTTGGTGCTTTATAAATATCAATCGTCGATTGTGAACTTCTGAATTCTGGCTTATTTAATAACTTAATATCTTTAAACGAGCAATTCTTGTATACATATATATATATATATATACACTCATTTGCAAAAAAAACGGGCACCTAAGCAATGAACCATTTCAAATGTTAATATTTCTTTGTTTGATAATTATAGGTAGTTTTATCCACACAATTTGGTAAATTAATAAGAAAATAATCGTTTTCATCAGTATTTCGTAAAATTTAGATACAATTTATGGGAAATAATGCTAAACCTCGCTAGTAGTGTATATTCGCTAGTTGTGCATATGCTCATGAAGTAAAAATAAAAAAGTTTTTTTTGTTTGTTTTTCTTTAATAAAGTAAAAGCAGATAAATGTTTAGTATCGAGTGTGACCCCCTCTAGCTAAAATCACAGCTTGAATTCGTCTGGGCATGCTAGCGAGTATATCCCGGATACTTGCTTGCGGAATACGTTCCCACTCCGCAGTAATCACATTCTTCAGCTCTCTGATGGTCTGCGGAGCCGGGTGTACTGATCTCACACGCCGTTTCAGAACGTCCCAGACATGCTCTATGGGATTGAGGTCGGGACTTAGAGCTGGCCAATCCAAACGACGAATGCCGACCTCTTGCACATACGCATTAACATCGCGGGATCGGTGGGCGCGAGCATTGTCGTCCATAAAAATCGAGTCTTCACCTAGAGCGGCCAATGCGGGTTGTGCATGAGAAATTAGAACTTCCGTTATGTATCGATGCCCAGTCAGTGAGCCGTTTTCAATGAAGACTAACTCTGTACGATCCATTGAATTTATTCCTGCCCAAAACATAACAGAGCCCCCACCATAAGGTGTGATTTCTTCGAAACATGCCTCTGCAAAGCGTTCTCCTTGTCTTCTTAGCACTCGCCGACGTCGATCTTCACCGAACAGAGATATCCTGGCTTCATCAGAGAACAAAACCCTATTCCAATCGTCTTGAGTCCATGATTCACAATTTCTAGCGAACCTAAGCCTGTGAACTCTGTGCTCACGGAGTAATTTGGGGCCGCGGGCCGGGCGGTGACTGCGTATATTGGCAGCGAGAAGCCTCCTCCTGACCGTCCATAGACTAATATGCACATTTCTTACTTCTTGGAGGTTGTTCTTAAGATCCACATACGAAGATTTGCGATTTCTCAATGCGCGACTCACAAGAAAACGATCATCCCGTGGTTGGGTACATGGTTTTCTTCCAGAACCAGGCCTTCTCTCGACGGAACCAGTCTCCTGATATCGCTGCCAGGTCCTTTGGACTGTCGAGCGACTAACATTTAGCCTCCTAGCCACGAAACATTGGCTGCAACCCTCTTCAAGCAGCGCGATAATTTTGGTAGCTTTTACCACTTTATCTACCATTTTTGATACAGCCAAACAGCATTAAATAAAGCTTTGACAGTCAAGGATATGAAATTAATCGATAAAAATTGAATAAAAGTTATGAAAGTCGATGTTAACTTCTGGAACTTCGCGCCAAAAATGTAGGATAAAAAGGGGTTTTCTGTAAAAATGAACATCAAATGAAAAATTGAATTTAGAACGTACTTTTTTAAATACCACAGCATTTTTAAAACCGGCCAGTAACGTGTACAAACGATTGAAACCTTTTTGGTATTGTATCTTTTTAAATATGAATGAAAATCAAAACCGCCCGTTTTTTTTGCAAATGAGTTTATAGGGTGGTCCTTATTTCGGGTTTTTTCGAATTTTTTTTCACGATAGTTCTAAATCGGTTCGAAATCTATAAAAAAAAAATCATGCCAAGTTATAGCTCTTAATTTTAATATTAACCCGCGCCCCCCGACAGTCAAAGTTTTAAAGGAAAATAACATGGGAAAACTTTAATTATTACTTTAGAATTTTTTACGTCATGAAGTAACCAACAGATCACATTGAAAAACATTATTTCCTATGTAAAATTTAACGTTCTACAAAAAAGGTCTCTTATGATTTTTCGATAACTCCAACGGTTCTGAAGTTATTCGAGATCTAAATTGAAACTATAATCATTTTCATTGTTTTTTGTGTTTTTTTTGGTCATTTAATAATATTTAATTTAATAATTTTATCGGTGTCATCCCCAAAAAAATTAGTTTTCGTAAGCCAGGAGCTTGTCATCATGCACGATGGATGGCAAAAGCTATATATGGATTAAAAATGTACTTGTTTCGGGAACAATTATCATTAAAAAAAGGTGAAGACAATAAACTACGGCAAATATGTGTTTTTGTGACATCTGTTTATGTTAAAGCTTGGTTTTCGTCGTCTAATAGTGTAAAAGCACCGTACAATGATCTACAATTTATAAAAGAACTAAATAACTTTAAGGCAATCAACAGTAATCTTACTACTGTAGCAATTAGTAGATTTATGAATCATCTATGGTATTTATCACCAGAATTAGTGATCATGGCTATTTTTGATGAGGATGTTTCACTAGAAACAAAATTAAAAATTGTTGCTATGCTACGTACAGAAGAAGAAAAAATCACTGCTATTCCGGAAGAAGACCTGGATTATACAAGTGAAAAATGTAGTGTGAAACGCTTTCAAAGTAAGAGCCTAACCGAATTATTGAATAATGATATTGACTTTTTCGTAACTGCAGAATCGATCAAATTTTTTGAAAGATTTGAGTTACAAACAGAATTTTTGACAATTCATCCTTCTGAGTGGGCTGATAATGAAAACTATAAAACTGCATTAAGATTCGTCAAAAAATTATCGGTTGTGAATGACTGTGCTGAGAGAGGAGTTAAACTAGTGCAAGATTTTTGTAAACATTATACTAAGGATGAAAAACAAATGCAATACGTGTTACAATTAGTTAAAGATCATCGTCAAATGTTTCCTGACGCACTCAAAAAAACGAATGTAAAAATTTCATAAAAGTATCTATAATTGAAAATAAAAATGATAATTTTGCTACTTTTTTCAATTCATTGAAATATTAATAATAGATTTTTTTAATTAACTAATACTTTTCTCGTATATTATAAGTCAAAATTATATGTCGAGTGAAAAAAAGTCATCTAATATGAAAAATAACTCGTCTATCATTTTTTAATTATTAAATGACCAAAAAATAACACAAAAAACAATGAAAATGATTATAGTTTCAATTTAGATCTCGAATAACTTCAAAACTGTTGGAGTTATCGAAAAATCATAAGAGATCTTTTTTGTAGAGCGTTAAATTTTACATAGGAAATAATGTTTTTCAATGTGATGAATGTTGGTTACTTCATGACGTAAACAATTCTAAAGTAATAATTAAAGTTTTCCCATGTTATTTTCCTTTAAAACTTTGACTGTCGGGGGGCGCGGGTTAATATTAAAATTAAGAGCTATAACTTGGCATGATTTTTTTTTTATAGATTTCGAACCGATTTAGAACTATCGTGAAAAAAAATTCGAAAAAACCCGAAATAAGGACCACCCTAATATATATATATATATATATATACACCGTGGAATCTAATTGGCTGTTTTCCCGAAACGTATATACTCAGTTAATAATATAGCATTTATTCAATAAAATAAAAACATAAATTCTAGTCATTTGCAATCCTGGACGTTGCCTTAAAATATCATTTTTGCATAACTGTAATATGTTTTGTCTAATAATTTTGTTATACCTACGATCGTTTGAGAGCATCGACCGTAGCTATCAACCTACGGTCAATGCTCTTACCTTGGTTACCTACTTTCTTTAATTACTTTAAAACCATGCCTCCATTTTCTCAAGAATTTCTTCTTCTAATCGAGCAGAATGTCGGCGACACCTACCTCTAGCCTGAGCACGTGTAAGCACTCAAATCTGCCTGTGGGTTAGTAGGCGTTATGTGGCTGATAAAATTATCGCTGTTGTAGGCACAGGCGGATTTATAATGCCACATCTGCGTAACGAATCCAGGTGTTCTGGTTGAGCGTACAGGCATCTAGCCTTTGCCAAGTTGTCTCCAGCAATCGCATAAAAACGAACCATGTCTAACCACTCTACGTCAGAATACTGGTAATGACTTGTCATTTTTTCGCACTTACTAGCACTCGCGTTCGGGATTTGTTATATACGTCTAAGCCGTTTGGCAAAAAATTGCAAACTGACCTATTAAAACATAGACCAAGGTCGCGCGGCTCGGGCGCATCAAAAGCAAGGGGTGCGTGCGGGACGCGGGCGGGCTACGAGCTACAATGCCTAAATATTTTTCTTACCTATTATTGCGATTTAATTCGAATGCTATGTCGTAGGCATGTTAGGAACAATACCGTTGCATATCAAACAAACTTAAGAACGTCTATTTATCAGATTTTTTTTTCAATGTATTATGTTTTTAGTTATGTGGGGATATTAAGAATGATTAACTGAGTACATACGTTTCAGGAAAACAGCCAATTAGATTCCACGGTGTATATATATATATATATATATATATATATATATATATATATATAGGTATATATATATATATATATATATAATATATATGTATATGGAAATGCCACCGACTATTTTCTTGAAATTAATTTAGCATACAGGTTCCGAGTACGTCTAATCGATCTAGCTAAGTTTTATTTGTTATATTGTTTTGTCAATATTTTCAGGCGCAATGAAAACATATAACTTTGCGTTATCTGACAACTATTAAAATATCAAGACAAATTTTGACGCTATCATTAAGACACCTCTATTATATAATCGAGCAGTCTAATCGAGGCCGGTTCGAATCCTGTTTCTCTTTTTTATTACTTTGCCACTTTTAATTTTTTTTATTATTATTTAATTAACTATTTTTGTTATAATTAAATATATTTGCAAAATACATACACAATAAAAAAAAATACCGAGCGAAAGCTCGGTCATCCAGATATTAGCTTATTAATATAGCAAATCCGAAATTATACATGATTTTAATAGGGGTCACATTGTTGCTTATTTTATTAAATATATTATTTACCTAAGATCTTAAAATATAAAATAATGCTTCTCACGATTTAAGTATAATAATTTATTTATAAGCGTATAGAAAAGTGCTTAGTGAAATAAAATGTTTCGTTTATAAATTGAAGTTTAAATAAATTGTTGCAACTCCGAAATCTGTTCCGAGACTTTGTTTACTTTATCTCAATTAAGTCTACGCTATGTTTATTACCCAGTCCGTAACGAAGCATTGGAATTTTTGTTTACATATCATATACCGGGACTCCGCATAGATAACAAATCTTATTCTTATTATATTTTGTAATTTGCACATCCCTCTATAATTTAATCATTATACTAATATAACTTCAAAATCTGAATTTGTTAAAAAGTTTGCATCATCATCATCACAGCCCATATATGTCCCACTGTTGGCCTCTTCCGTAATGGGAAGGAAATTAACCCACTATACCGCGCTGGTCGAACTTGTTGGTATAGGGTTTTGTTTCGAATTTTCCTTCTCTTGCATAGATGTTATATGCGTTTTATATCCCTTAGTCATCTCTTACGATCACCCACGAGTAAGATAGGGGATGGTGAATTGTATTCTTACTCCGTCACTACACGGATAAAAAGTTTTAAGTAATACTAATGTTCCTTTTTTTTTAAATTTATTTATACCATATCGAAAATTTAAAAATATAATATGTCATATATGTTTAGTGCGAGTTTGAGCAAAAAGCTCACCACATCCTCTGGGAGTGCAGTCTTTGGCGTAACGAGCGCGATCTCATGTTAGACAGTCTGAAAATCACCTCTGGGGTAGTATTATACAGACCTTGTATCAACTCGAGAAAATTTTCGTGCTTTCAGGCGCTTCTGCCATACCTACTGTTGCAATCAATGTTAAGGCTCACATATAGGCCCCATTAGCGTTGCCATATCCGTGGTGCTGTACTGCTAACTGTCCGGTCACCCGACGCGAGGCCACCGCATGAGGACGACGCCTCGACGGCGAAATCTGTCGGGGCGTCAACAGGAGAGGAGCCCGAGAGGGCATACCGCCAAGCGGGCCACCGAAGACACAGATCGGGTACCGGTGGCCCGCTCGCATGGCGAAGAAGAGGTGCTTGCAGGGTGGGTCAATGGGGTTGCGCGCCGCCTCTTCCGTCACCCCGGACTGATTTGGCGGGGTGCGACGTCCATGGCCCACCACAAAAAAAAAAAAAAAAAAATGGTGCTATACTGCTGCGCTTCACGAATCAGGACATTCTCTTATCTATCGGCCTATTAGCCAATTTTTGCTTCATGTCTCCCGCTTTGCATAGGAGGGAAGTGGAATTTTTTCAACTCCTCTTGTTTTTCTTTTCTAATTAAATTTGTTGCGGGTTCCAAGACAGTTAAAAGTGTTTCTCAGGACTTCCCGAGGGTCAAACCTCGATGTCTTATACGGAGACCATTGTGGATCCTGGCTTACAGGAGTTACAGTGGTGGGAATGTGTGGTGGGATTAGTACCATTATAAAAAAATAAATGTTTAGTGGTAGGACCACGCTGTTGACAGTTTTCTGTCTATAGCCGCGGGCCGGTCCGTCCGAGGTAGTACCACACTCTCGCAGAAAATTGACGTCTGAGTAATGTCAATATGCTATTGCGCTTCGTTCGGTGAGCGAGAGAGAGAGCCGGAAGCCCAACTGTGTAGCGGCCTGGACCGCTGCCTAGCATTACAATCCGCCTATAGGATATAGCTATAGGGTATAGCAATAAGGTATAGCTGGCTATACCCTTGGTTTTGCAAAGGTCCATAGGCGGCAGTGATACTTACCATCAGGTGTGTTGCTTACTCGTTTGCCACCGTAAGGAATAAGAAAATTTCAAATCGATCTAACTTCGATATGTCAATATTTTTTTTTTAATTTCAGATAAAACAAATGAAAATATACTACTCCGTTTGAATTCAAATTAATCATTTTGAATTCTAGTAATATTATATGTACTAAAATCTATTTAAATACATTAAATTTTTTTTTCTTTTTTTTTTTTGGTGGGTAGTTGTGGTGTCTACAAGTGTAAAATTTTTCTCTATAAATAAAAGTGTAAATAAAATATAAAATAATTATTTGGGATTCATCTTATGTTTTAATTAAATATATAAGCACTAGTACCTGCCAGTTTACTGTTATCCACACCCACACACAACTATTACTTGCATAAAACATTGCATATTAATTTCACTAGAAGACATGGAATCATTGCAGAACTCACTAAGTAGCATGAGTGAATTATTTCACAAGCGCATGGCAAGTTTTGAGGCAGAGCTTCCAAAAGCCCAAGGTACACCCTCTATGGCCAGCCTGGCCGCTGAATATTCTTCTTTTAAAACATTTGTTATGGAACTTCTAAGCCAATTTCAACAACAATTTGACCTCCTGGTGCACACTGTGGATACCATGGAGATGAGAGGCAGAAGAAAGATGTTGTTACTTCATGGTGTGCTCGAAGAGAAGAAGGAAGATTTGTCTGAAGTGATAGTTGAAGTAATGAAAAAGCATACTGAACTATCTAACTTCACTGCTGGAGACATTAGACGCTGCCACAGAATGGGACGTCCATCGGCAACTCATAAGCCGAGGCCAATAATCATAAAATTCAAGTCGACTGCAACACGGGATAGCTTGTGGTTTACTAAAACTAAATTTAAGGGTTCTGGTATAACAATATCAGAGTTTTTAACGAAGCAGCGTCATCAAATCTTCATGGAAGCGCGACTTAAATATGGCATGTCTCACAGCTGGACTCAGGAAGGTATCATATATGTATATCATTGGATCAGACGGTACTAAGCATCGCGTTACCAGTCTGGGTGAACTGAATAAAATAAAACGGCAGGATGAAGAAAAACCCACTGTCGCTACCAAGCCTGCATCAAAATCAAAGAAAGGTATTGCACAGAAAAAATAATTATTGTAATGTGTTAGAAATTGCCAACCCGGGTAGGAATCTCCATTATAAACTTGTTTATCTACGGCTACGGCCTCCATTTCCCCAGCTCTTATTATGTCACTATGCAAGTATGCATGTAGGCAATATTTTTATACTATAATCTCACTATGTCGGTAACTCTTTCAATTATTAGTTCTAAATATGTAGTAATATATATGCTTAATTACTCCGTTTACCGGCAAACAACATGTCAATATCTGCCAAGCAGGCAGCAGCTGTCATAGTCATACTGACTCAATGTGTCACATGAAAATTGTACATGGAGTACGTGTCTTTTGTAATTTATTAAGACGTGATTTGTTTATTTTTATTATTATTTTGTTTAATCATTTTGGTTATCACGTTTGAACATTTCTTTATTTTTATTATTTTTTTTTATTATCATTAACTCTTTTATTAATTTATAAGATGTTTTTATAATCTTTTATACCCCGGACTTGGTTAAATATTTATATGATCTAATAAGTAATTAGTTGTTAGTTGTTCTGTATAAATAAGACAATTTGTAACTGGCAGGTTACTACCTGCTACTGTAGAACGTATTTACCCTATTTTTTGTTTTTTTTTTATATTTAGGCATATATTATTGCTATAGATATATATTATTATTATTATAGGTACCAGTATTTTTATAGGTATGGTTACTGATGACAATGTTAGCGACAGTGGAAGTTTTTATTCCGCATGTAGCAATAACTCTGGCGATAGTTTTGCAAGTCTTCCAGCGTTGGATGACAATATTAAATTCAATTTTTCTGATGTTCCTAAGAATTTTAATGTTATTCACATCAATGCCCAGAGTATTCCAGCCCATTTCCCAGATATGCTGACTAACTTTGACTGTAAAAACTTACATGCTATCCTTATCTCGGAGTCTTGGTTAAAACCTTGTCTACCCTCTACTTCATACTGCCTTCCTGGGTTCAATCTCATTAGAAATGATCGCACTGTCGGCGGTGGAGGTGGTGTCGCCATTTATCTCCGCTCTCTCATTAATTTTAAAATTTTGCACACATCTCCGCAGCCTCCACCCTCGAGCTGTGGTGAATGTCTGTTCTTGGAGGTTGAACTCAACCACACTAAACTTCTCCTTGGTGTTTACTACTGTCCTTCCTTACGCATAGACTTCTTTTCCTCTTTTGAAACTTTGTTGTTTAATCTGATGCTGCCTTATAGTCATACTGTAATAATGGGTGATTTTAATACATGCCTCTTAAAAAATGACCACCGTTCTAAATCGCTTTGTGCCGTTACTAACTCTTGTAACCTGTCTATTTTGCCTCTTGATGCCACTCACAATTTTCCTAATTGTACACCCTCTTTTCTTGATCTTATTATGGTTTCCTCAAACGAATATGTTGCCAAGTATGGACAATGCCCAGCCGATGTATTTTCTTATCACGATTTACTGTTTCTATCATATAAACTCCGACCTCCTAAACATAAATCTAAAATCATGATGCAGCGTAATTTTCTTGGCATGGATCTAGACAATTTGCGTGCAGATGCTGACAACATCGACTGGACGCCACTAACTGATTCTGATTCTACCGATGTACAAATTAATATTCTCACATCTAACATCATGCGACTTTATGACAAACATGCACCTGTTAGAGCTGTAAAAATTAAGCATTCTCCTGCACCGTGGCTTACAAGCAATATTAAAGCTCTGATGACACAAAAAGCTTCGGCAAAATTTAAATATAAAATTAAGCCAAATGAATCAAATTTGAAAAGATACATCTCAATCCGGAATCACTGCAATAAGGTATGCAGAGATGCACAGCGTCAGCATATTCATAATGCTGTCCAAAATGGTAGTCCAGCTAAAGTCTGGGAATTTCTCAGAACTTTAGGAATTGGAAAAATACGTCAAGAAATAAATCCAAAAGACATCAACCTTGACCTCCTTAATTTTCACTTCTCCGCTTCTTCCAACTTTCCCACTTCTACTAAGGATAATACGATAAAATATCTATCATCTCTTCCAACTCCTGGTTACCCGCAATTTGCTTTTAATTTATGTACTGCTTGTGACGTCAAGAAATGCATAATGTCGATCACATCCAATGCTATTGGCACTGATTCTGTCAGCCGTAAAATGATCCTACCTATCCTTGATGAAATCCTTCCCATTATTTGTTACATCCTTAACTTTTCCTTAACCAATGGCACATTTCCTTCTGCGTGGAAAGATGCCCTAATAACTCCTCTACCTAAAAAACGAAATCCAGTATCATTCACTGACTACCGCCCTATATCCATATTGCCTTTCCTCTCCAAGGTCCTTGAACGTCTCGTCCACACTCAGATTAATAATTTCCTTGTTACAAATAATCTCCTCAATCCCCTCCAATCCGGTTTCCGTCCTGGACACAGTACCACCACAGCCCTTATCAACATTACGGATGGCATTAGATCTGGCATGGAGTGTGGAAAATTGACAGTCTTAGCACTGTTAGATTTCAGCAATGCCTTCAATACTGTAGATTTCGACATTCTGATAACCTTACTTCGCTCACTTAATCTATCTCCTATTGTTTTAAATTGGCTTCGTAGTTACCTGTGTGGCCGCCGACAACGTATCCAGATTTAAAGTAACTGCTCCAGCTGGTGTAATACAACTGTCGGTGTGCCCCAGGGCGGCGTTTTATCCCCTCTACTCTTCTCAATTTTCATTAACTCCATTTCCAATAATCTTACTTCTTCCTTCCATCTTTATGCAGATGACCTACAAATTTACGCGCAGGCTCCTTTGTCGCAAATATCAGATGCTGTTGCTCAAGTTAACAATGACCTAGTCAAAATTAACTCGTGGAGCAAAAGTCACGGACTTAATGTGAATCCTGCAAAAACACAGGTATGCCTTGTGGGTAGTAGTAGACTGCTTTCGAAGGTCGATTGGTTGAACTTACCTCCGATTTTTTTCGATGGTATTGTTATCCCTATAAGCCGAAATGTAAAAAATTTAGGATTATTTATTGATTCAAATTTTAGTTGGGAATCGCAACTTCAGGAAATAAGTCGAAAACTGTTTGCTTCTGTAGGATCACTTAGAAGATTACGAAATTTTCTGCCTATTGCCACTAAAATTACGCTTGCAACTTCTTTACTCCTTCCTATCCTTGATTACGCTGACGTCAGCTATCTTGATCTCACCGAAAACCAATTAGACAAACTTGAGCGCCTTCAAAATGTCTGTATAAGATTCATATTTGGTCTTCGTAAATATGATCACGTCTCACAATTCCGCTCTCAGCTCAAGTGGCTACCAATACGCCTTCGCCGGAATACTCACACTCTATCCTTACTTTACAATATCTTATTCAATCCTTCAGCTCCTTCCTATCTCAAAGACCGTTTCGTATATCTCCATGAAACCCATGAAAAATGCTTACGATCATCAGAAAATTTAAAACTAAAAACTCCACTCCATTCCACGACTTTTTACGCCAACTCCTTCACTGTCACAGCAGTACGCTTGTGGAATGAACTGCCGCTGGAAATTCGTCAAGCCAAAAGCTTGTCTGCGTTTAAGTTGTTGCTAAAATCGCATTATCTAACACTGTAGGACTTTGTCGTTAGTCACCTTATTGTGAAATATTATACACATTTCTTATGCACTCAATATTGTATATTAGTTTATATTGACATACTTATACCTGTTGTGCTATTAATTAGATATATGTATATGTTGTATATGCGAATATATGTGCCTCTATGGTTGTATGTATATGTAGGTGTATTTATATATTGTTTATGTGTGTATGTGTATGTGTGTATATATATTTATTTAGTATTACTGCACCATCATCTACCACTCTCTCTCTATGCTAATTTTATCCATACAAAGGTTGCCTGGAAGAGATCGCTGTTAGCGATAAGGCCGCCCATTGTACCTACTGTAGTTATTTCTAGTTTCTTCTTTTTATGTAATATGGTGTACAATAAAGTGTATAAATAAAATAAAATAAATAAAGTGTGATGATAAATTTCTTAACACTTTTAAAAAAAAGTGTTATTTTAATTAGCATGCCTTTACGATTATAACTAACGCTATTTTAATTAGCATTCCATTTCATTTATATTTGCATTCGATATACTTTGTTGAAAGTTCGTGGACAATGTAAAGAATGTAGATAGAGACCGTTAATTAAAATCAAACAAAGATTAGTTAGCCATTGTATGCGGATCACCTATATGCCATACCGAAGAGAACGTATTCCGTTTTAAATACCATTCTCGATCCATTCCAATGAAAACGTTTATTAGAATAATAATTTTGTTACTATTGAAACACAAGTCTGCATATTTTTAAAGAGACTTATTTTTTATAAGACCAAATATGGTCTGGTTAAATAATAGAAATGAAAATAATTCATTCTTAATCAAAGCACAATGTACTTACTCTATACGTATTTTTTTTTTTTTTTTTTTTTTTGTTGTTGTGGCTCTGTTTATACTTAAGCCAATGTCAAAGTTAAGTTGCAGCTTCTTCTTCTTCTTCTTTTTATGTATTGGCAATCAGCTACTTATACGAGCCATTTTTGCCAGTGTCGAGTTATAATTATCTTCACGTTCTTAATCTCTTCAAGTTAGTCATTGTCTGTCAGTCAGTCGAATTGTCGCCATCAACACTGCTATGGTGACACTGTTAATGGTATGTTGTAGGAATTTTGATGGAAAACGAAAACGTTGTAAAGCACTTTTATATGATATTCACTACATCCCAGCTGTTCTGTCACATCATATTACATAAAACACCATAAAAATTATCTAATATAACACGTTAAAACACTAAGATATCGAATATAATACAAGAGCACAACATGACGTTTCAGATTCCCGCCAAAAGTCCCTATACGTATTTAGTACATGATGCGTATATACGTATATTTTTTTTAAGTCACGGCAGTATGATCTATTTCTTTTTCTTGGAGTTTATGGCTTGGTTACTAAGACCTTTAAGCCAAATCTTTGTTTATAAATTTACTTCATTTAAAGTTATCGTTCTTCACTAAGTCAAATCGTCGCCTTCAACAGTGCCGTGGCCATTCTTTTAAAGGCATCTTTTGGGAATTTTAATGGAAAACGAAAACATATGTAAGGCATCATATTCACAGTACTTCCTACACCTCAGTACTTCCTGCATATCAAATTTAATAAAATGACATCAAAATCACATAATATAACACGTTAAGGCACTAAGATATTAAATATTATACAAGACCACCAGATGAAACTTTTTCTTTCCCGCTAAAACTTGTATTATTTTTTTTTTTTAACCGGCCACAGATCATATATTTTCATAACACATACAAATTATCGGTGCGATGGATGATTAGCGTACCGTGCAACTTACCTTATTACCTCTAACCGCAAATGCAGTGGGCCACCGTTACCGATTTCTTGACTTTGGTGGCTGGCTTAGAGGGAGAGTAGTACGGTTGGCATTAATTAAGACAATTTTCTACTAATATACTTTATATAATTATTACTTAATCCACACAGAAACGTTCACATTGTGAGCACTATAATACACTATAGACATAAAATATCTTGCCCATTATTAATATTCCTTTCTAGTAGAATAGTAAAAATTTTATACCACATTTATTTTTGTGGTAAGTAGCTCACAGAAATGTTATGCTCTGCAAAGCATGACTGTCATAAAATCAATATTTCATTACATGGGCTGACCATTCACTTACAGTGCTTTTCTAAGAGATTTACTAGTAACTGGCTGCACCTAAGTATGAGTGCTTTTAGGTCCATTATTTTATATAATTATTGATTTTTTACTTACACTCATCATCATTTTCCTACTTTTATCGTCTTATTACTTGGAGTCGATACAATATGTACTCTTCTTTCATAGTACATATTTTAAAAGTTATTGGCAATAGTTTTATGACCGGCCGCCTACCAGACGTCAACCCTCCTTGGGAATGCAATTGTTGACTAAACGCCATCAAATAGAGTTGGCCCAGGTCGTTATACGGTTCTTAGTTGTCTTTTACGACATCCACGAACAAAGTAAGGGTTGGTAGAATACTTAGCCACTACCACACAGCACTGGTTTTTTACTTATACTAACAATTATACATACATACATATCATCACCCCATATCCCTTGCAGGGTAGGCAGAGGGAACAGAGTGCCAGAGAACTCTATCTATGCATACTTCACTCGCTTCCTCAACATTCATAATTCTCTTCATACACGCTCGCCGGTTTCGGAGACTCTTGACTCCACCTTCCTTCAGTACATGACCGATCTGGTCTAGGTAGGTTAGTCTCGGTCTCCCTCGGTACCTACATCCTTCCACTTTCGCATTGTATATCTTCTTAACCAGACGTTCGTTCGGCATTCTATCCACATGTCTGAACGATCGGAGCATTCCCTTTCGCATCTTTACACTAACAATTATAATTATACTATACATACATATCTCACGTATTATTAGTAATGATTCTATTTTATAAAAGTACAGTTAGTACCAAGATATTTTTAATGGACTAATATAGAAAACCCATGAGTTAGACTCGCAATTCATATTCAACAGGTGTGAACCCATATGTTTATGTCACTAGATGCAATTACTATCACGTTCGATAATTTTACGAATTTTATGGTTGAACTATCATCATCAATAAATATGAATTAAAATTAATAACTGATACTAAATATAGTAACTAACATTGATAACTAATACTACCAGTATTAGTTATCAATGTATACTGATATAGGGTAGATTAAGTACTTCGGTAATAAAGATGACTTGATAAATTTGAGATACTTACTAAGACTGCCTGATATGTTAGATACTATTCGACATTCAAGGTCACAGACCTTGAATGTCGAATAGTATCTAAAACGTCTGAATAAAATTAACATGTTATAAAGTCCACAGAAATAGTTTCTTTTTTCATTTATGTAGTACTCACGTAAATTTCAAAAATCATTATTTTTTATTTGAAATGAAATAAATATTGAAACAATCTAATATAGGTATTATATAACTGGTATAAATAGTAACGGCGTTAAAAAATTATGAAACTTTTAAACTCAGATGAAGACACATTACATATCTAATTTATATATTAATATTTAAATTATTTCTCATTATAATCGTTTGTAATCTTGCTTATATACTTACTTTTTAAATAATGTTACAAAGGAAACGATATTTCTTTTGCATAAAAACCACAAGGAATCTACGCGTAGGGGTAACTCTTTACAGATTCACAAAAAGGCCTTTACAGCTACCAAGTCACTTAATCAACAAACGGAAGGTTTTATTCATTGTTATCTTCGTTTATTAGCTCTCCACTTTGAATTTATTACGTAGCAGTAACTGAAAAAAAAGAGAATTCATTTTTATGTAGAAGCAAAAAAAAAACCTTATAAAACTCTCTGGTCTAGTGGTTGAAACCGAACAATGTCCTTTCCAAGATGCCGGTCACGTTTTGTCGCCTTAAAAATGTGACGCTTAAATCCATAAAGTACTCGAAAGTATTACTATTCCTCCTTGGTATTTCCTTTGAACTGCATATTATTATATTACATTTCTTTTCTTGCATCCCTTAAAATATTCCTATCCCTTAATATAAGAAATGGATTATTACTTTTATTTCTTAACTCAATAACTTTAGTTTTAGGTAAAAATCGTTTAAAAAGTAAATAGATTAATCAATTATTTTTATAAAATACTTGTTTGAATAGGCGATGCGTGATGGAAATCTATCATTATTATTTTGAAATATTCGCCTCTTTAGGTATTTTGAGGGCGGCTCGGATTCAAATGAGTTTGAGGTTATGTTTTATTTCGCCTTGATCCCATCCTGTATTCTTTCTTTTTTGACTTTGGCTTTTTAAAGCCATTGAGTCTATTACTGTATTATGCTAAATATTAATAATAATAAATTGATACAATAATTAAAATTATAAAGGTTTTGTTTATTTCTTTTGCTCTCTAATGTGGTTAGATGGCATTGGGAAGACTTAAAGAAGACTTCACTTCTTTTAGGGTTTTTTTAATTTTTTTACTGCGTGTGGCATGCAATACGCCTGATTGTAAGTGTTAGTGCCGCCCATTGGCTCTGCAGTACCAGGAATATTGCTAGTCATTGCCTACCAATGAAAAGTCCAAATCCACCCAGAAAGTTGGGCTACCGGCTCTCTCGTTCTCCGGACAAAGCATAATAGCACATTGCGGCTGCTCAGTCATCGATTTTCTGCGAGAGTATGGTAATACCCCGATCGGACCGACCATGGCTGTTGACAGAAACCTCTCAACTTTGTGGTTCTACCACTACTGGTTACCACCAGTGCGGTGCGGACGCGCTCCACCTAATCCGTCCGAGGCGCCCGACCCTATAACTTATCATATTCTCTCTCCGTCGTCATTAGACTGATCACTGGAACTGATTTTGGAGTTTGAAGTTTACTTGGATGATGTGATTGAGTTTGAAGCTTAATTGGATTTCTTAAGATTTCCTAGAGTTTGGATTCTATAGCTCCAAGTTTAAAATTATAGTTTTGATTTCCTTACACTTAACCCTACTACGTGAGGATGGCATTGCATAGTAAATTAAGATCCTACAGAATAAACAAAGCTTTGATTTATCCTTCAGTGATAACAGAGAAATAAAAAAAAATATTGTCATACTTGTTACAGTTTATTTTCTGTGATTATAATAATAAATGAGTAAAAGAACAAAAATAAAACATGAAAATATTATGAAAAAAATTATGTGGTCCTATTTTTGTCAATCAATTGAATTTACGACAGTAATTTGTTTACTATGATAATTATAAGAGTTAACATAAAATTTTACCTTCCTGTTTATAATTGAAATTTCTTCAAGGATCAATAGGTATAAATAAGTACTTGATACCATAGTGATTTTCCGTGTGGTGACGGAAAAATAATACATTTCACCAACCCATATCTTACCCGTGGGTGATCGTACGAGATGACTAAGGGATTTAAAACGCATATAGCATCTATGCAAGAGAAGGAAAACTCGAAATAAAACCCTATACCAACACGTCTGACCAGCGTGGTATAATAGGTCAATTTCCCTCCCATTATGGAGAAGGCTCGAGCCCAACAGTGGGATATATATGAGGTGAGATGATGATGATGATGATGACCATAGTGATTTAATTTCTAACGTGCTATATTCTATGTTGATTAAGAGTAATTCATGTGCCAAGTTAAATAATCAATGTATTTGATATGCTAACAAACTGTGTATATAATAGTCGTAAGATAGATGCAGAGACGGCATACCGATTGCCCATCTGCATATTCGAATATCTAAGTGATATTCGAACTATTCTGCCTCCCATGTCTGTCTATACAAACTGAAACATAAAATTCATGGCATGCCGATAACGGCCCACCCCATTCTAAGAGCGCACGGTAACGTGTCAATGTATTGAATTTCAAAGATGATTAATGGAATTACTTGAATTCTCGGACCTATTCTATTTCGTTGTTGTTTTGTACTGCATTATTCTGTTTAGGGTATCACTTTCGTGGTTATTAGCGCTATATCTACGCCTGTTTTTGTTGTTCAATTGTAATATTTCAGAATAATAAAAATATATATATATATAAAAGTTGTATTTCACTTTTTTATTAACAATTTACGTAGGTTAACAATCCATCGCATTATTTCTAATTATTCTAAATTTCTAGTCTATTAATTAATTAATAGTATCTATAATCTATTAATTAATTACCAATCTAAATAAATAAATTAATTTTTTCATTCGTTTTGAGATATTGGCAAAAAATGAATAGCCAATTTTAAATAATAGTTTATAACTTTTGAAAAACTTTATTTATTTTTAAATAAAATTACTGACACATCATTAATTTTTTTTTGTGGCTGCTATATAAACTTGATCAATAAACACCATTTGAATAAACCAAATAGCTACGCAACTGATTGCAAGCCCTATTATTACTATATCCATATTTGGGCGGACACTGATACTGAATCCTCGGTTTCAGTGGCTCGCCTGACAGGTTTTCCTTTCGGGTATTATCACCTATCAGCACCTGAGTAATAGTATTTATTACCGGAGCATTACGCATTCGAGTTAGTTACCGAAGCCGATTTTTTTATTTTGATTGCTATACAATAGGTGAAGCTAGCCTTTTGCTTTTATTTCATCATCATCATCACAGCCCATAAATGTCCCACTGATGAGCTCGAGCCTCCTTCGTAATGGGAGGGAAATTGACCTACTATACCGCGCTGGTCAGACGTGTTGGTATAGGGTTTTGTTTCGAGTTTTCCTTCTCTTGCATAGATGTTATATGCGTTTTATATCCCTTAGTCGTCTCGTACGATCACCCACGAGTAAGATATGGGGTGGTGAATTATATTCTTACTCCGTCACTACACGGATAACTAATTCTACTTTATTATCACTAAAAAGTGAAAACACCGTGATTAACATATGTTAAACATTTAATTAATTACAAAATTCTTTGAACTAACCCAAACGTACTTTGCAAATAATAATTACTGTCTAGGGGAATATTTTAAATAATACTGGAATTTAATTTGATTAAGTAATCAAGATATAGACAGTAATGGCTCAAATTTTTGTGTTTACATTAAAATGATTATATTATGGCTGTTGTATATATATCTCTTAAGTGTCTATAAAGCTTTTGGTATGAGAATATATTAACCAGAAATTCGGCTACAGGCTTGCTTATAGATAATATAATAGCACACTTATTACAGTGGGGCGAGACCACTCCATAGCTCGCCAATAAAAAAAAATCACTTATTATAGTGGCAATATGGTAAATCAAAAGGCTACAGTCCACTCTATAGTCATTCCGAACCGTTGTTTGGGATGTGGCCAGACCTATCTGGTCAAACATGGACATAAGCATAGCTACGTGGTAGGGTATTTATCTACTTGTTGGAGCATACCATAATACCGAAGACAAAGATCGGGTACCGGTGGTCCGCTCGCACGGCGAAGAGAGGTGCGTGCATGGTGGGTCTATGGGGTTGTGCGCCACCTCTTCCGTCGCCCCGGCCCGATTTGGCGGGGCGCGACCACATCCATAGTCCACCGCAAGAAAAAAGGGGGCATACCATAATAACCACGCTTGTCATAACACTACTGCCCATTTGTGATCCCTTACCCATTTTTAACCCATTACTATGCGGCTTATAAATCATATTATAAGTAAAAATGTTCCATTTATATAGAGACAGGAATGAATATGATACCATATTCAGCGAAGTCAAAGTATCGGAACCGGATGGCATGATAAGTCAGTGGTAAGGTATAATAGCGCAGGCAGCACAGCCACACACCAGTCAGGATAAACAACTAAATGTGACGAGCGTAGTACCCACGGGAATAGATAGAGAGAGGTAGACTCAAGGTACAGAGTAAGATCTTAATGCTTCAATATTTGACTGTGTTTAAAAGTACTTAGCGGTAAACTGCTCGGGACACTTAAAAAAAAACAAACATCAATGGATCTATGAAATTTTCTTTGGAAAAAATACTACTAATAAAAAATTGCTTAGGAATAAATATGAGATTATTGAATCAAGCTATAACCGAAAAGTAGTGAAGTAAATAATAATCTCAACAATGCAATATGAAAATATATTTTGTTAAACAAAAAGCTTATTTCACAGTTTGTGCACATGGCTGTATATCTTGTCTGATTTCTCAAGAGCGTAACAAAAAATATTTCGCTCCCATCAACCATACAATTTTACATAGACATAGAATATTTCTTCTTATTTCTAGACGCAATAATGTCTGGTTTTCTTTTATTTATGTAGCTTAAATTATATACATAGAAGTTACCGAACCACAAAAATATATCTCTTACCTATTAATTTACATCAGTATCTAAGTTCTCCTGAATGCGAATGATATTAAAAATGGGGTTAATACTAAGTTTGCTCGAAACTTAACATACTTCGAGTAAGCGTTAATTACTAATTCTATAATCACAATTAAAGCACTTCTATGTAATTGAAGTAGAATTGATTTATAGAGGTTCTATGTGCTATAATTTATTTTAAAAAGGAATTTTATTTATCTAAGCCTTCTAACCTCTTATACAACTCCATAGATAACAGATTCCCTCGATTTTGTTTGGAATGATAAGAAGAAACCATATTTTTACTAAGGTTGACAATCTTGATAATCGTGAGAGTATAATTTTACTAAAACTATTCATGAATATATTCTAAAATATCTTCAAGCTATTAGATTATAATAGAAATTTGTTTATTAGAACAACATTATTAAATTACCCATTGCAAATTGACTTTAATAATTATGTTACTATCTGGCAAGTGTTTCCTTTAAAAAGTCCTAAAACACATTATAACTTAATAATAAAATACAAATATGTGTACAACATATGTATATATATGATTATATATATATATATACTAACAAATTGATAAACAAATTAGTATCCATCATTTAGTTGCAGAACATTGGCCAAGCAAATAAAATCCCTTCCCAGTATAATAAACATTTGTTGAATTTATAAAGTTTTCACATGGGCCACCTTTTTTCCCTGTCGTTTCGGATGCCCAAAAGTGTGAAAGCATGTTATACAACAGAGAAAACCCGGGTAAGGGGACTGAATGTCTCCCATATGACAGGCATTACCCCAGGCGATGCTGCTTTTTACTGTACCACCCTTAACCCTTGTTGTAAATTGGGGTTGGATTGAGTCTGTCGTCCATATTATAATTTAAATTAACCTCATGGAGATTTTTCATAATTGGCTACCTATGTTTATGATATATTATATTAAAATCAATAATATATGATTCAATGATCACTTAATATGTAGCTATGTATTATAGAATATAGGGTGGTGAATAGTATTCTTACTCCATCACCACACGGAAATTTCTAGGTATGTATATAAAATTAAAAAAATATGCACATTTTTTCCTAATTCTACAATTATATTTATTTTTGCGCAATTTTTAAGTTTTTGCGTCACAGATGGCTGAAATCTTATGGTATATTGCACGATACGCTGTTGCTAGCACAATTAGTACGCATATACCAAATACCTTGTATACTCTCGCCTGTAAATCATCTATAGCTACATGTACGTAACGTGGCAAGTTATTTAAAAAGAAGTGAAAGGGATCAAAGTGAAATTAAATATAACAGATGAAACTAGTAGAGAAAGTGCCACTCTTGTAGTGTAGATGAATACAATGACATTTTATTTCTCAATGTCCCAGTCAGACAACTTGGGTGAAGCGACGACGGCTATAAAGGATTCTAACATATATCCGAATAATAATAACAGTTAAGTAACAATTCATTTTAGGTTATTTATATTTGTTTTTATGGCTTATGGTGGCAAACGAGCAGAAAACACACCTGATGGTAAGTGTCACTGCCACCCATGGACCTTCGCAATACCAAGAGTATAGCTAGGCTACTGCTTACCAATACAAACCCCAAACCAACCCCAGTTGGGCTTCCGGCTCTCTCGCTCACCGAACGAAGCACAATAGCACATTGCCATTACTCAGACGTCGATCTTTTGCGAGTGTGTGGTACTACCCCGGAGTGACCGGCCGGCGGCTGTAGATAGAAACTATCCACAGCGTGGTCCTACCACTATTAAAATGAAAATGTTTTACAACAGTGGGTTGCTTACGAAATTTTTAATGTCCATCCTAAAAAATTTTTTAATGTCCATCCTAATATCATAGAATTCCTGAAAACCATAGAAACCTTAGCATCATTACTATCTTAGATATCCTGATAGATTTCCGTATGATTCTTTTACGACTACCAATACAGATACGAATAATGTTTTTAAATATCTAGTGCTAATCACCGATGGTTTATGAACAAAAAAAGTTATAATAACAAAATTGATATGTCAATTTTAAAGCAAAATATATATTACATTTAGCTTATACACAGAGTATATCACTTAGCCTTAAAAATAAATATACAAATACGTCTAACAGTTATTTTCTATTTATATTTTTCTTTTACCAAAATATTCTAAAAAAAGAATTCGTTATCTAAACTGAATAGACTTCAGGGAATTCTCTTCTAGCATTAAGAAAAGTTAAAATTTTGATTAGTACATGAAAACGGATGTGCCATTTTCAAGGCATTGTTCATACTATTAATCGATCTGACGTAGCTTTTATATTTATTATATATAATTAATGAAATTCTGGTCTGGTGATTTTGTACAGAAATTTATTTCTATACTTTTATATTAAATCCAAGAAATCATGAAGGAATATAAACTTAATTTAAACGAAAAAAGATTTGATAACGATTAAAATACCTGAGATAATAGAAATAGTAGTTTTAGAAATTTCTCATAATATAATAGTTGAGCATATAAACCGACAGTCTGACTAACTTCATAATATTTCATACTCGGTGAGAGAATGCGAGGCACGCAGCGATGGCACGTCGAATATTGGTCAGCGTCAGGTATTCCTGACTAGCTTCATTATTTTTTTATAGAAATATGTTGGGAAATTGAAGTTCTCCCCATCACAAAGTGCTAGAGAAACTTTCAAAATATTTTACGAGTAGGTGTAACGTCTATACTTAAGTGACTTTTAAACAAGCCCGCAACTTTATTATTCGGTGATATTAATAAAAAACTTATAAGTTTAATGTATGGTAACATAAATAGTAAGAAACTTAACACTAAAGGTAGCATACATACACGTATACCGTTGCTCTTAAGTATTTTCTTAGAGTGTGAAAAAAGTAAGGCTCTGTTGTTCAGAGGTGCGAACTGTGTCTCATATTACCGATAGACAAAACGATACGACAGCAAAAAAACACCAACACACAACAACCACAACGATTACCCAACGCCACAGTATTTAAAGTTCTAATATAAACTTTGCAAGGTGCAATATTGACAACAAGTTAGTTTACTTGAGCTTTTTTATTTCCGATAGAAATTATACTTTATCCTTGAAGACCCAGAATAGACAAAAGTCACCCTGCTCGACGCTATTCTTCATTTGAATATAGACTTTATTTAAAAGCACAAAAATTACGTTTTTGTTTTCGTTTTATTTAGGCTTCCATTGGAAAATGTCATCGCGACAGGACTAGGCGTAAGTGAACGCGTCAAAGTGTAAAATGAGGGGTTTTGCGCCGTGTCAGTGAAAGTCATTAGGAATGGAATGGATGAAAATTGCGTGCATATTTAGGTAGCTCTCTAAGTTAATATGAATGACGTGATGAAATGAAAATGTCCCGGCGTTTTTGTCGTTTAATATCGAGTGATTTTAGACCATTGGGAATTAGGATTTCTTTTTAATTTGAAGGTTGAATATATTTTTGATGAGTTTTTAAGTTCATTTTGATACTTTATTATGAAAAAGGCATAGGCTTATGAGTGTGCAGTATACTAGGTTGTCTGCAGTCATATCAAAGACAACAATGGGTGGGTCGGATTGTCTGTGCGGCGCAGTGACCACTTTGCGCCACTTTCGCTACTTTGTGGATTGTAGAGAGGTGCCGTACCAGAGGAGGTGGCTCGCAAAATTAGATCGTACGGTTAGCAAAATGTGTTATCCTCTCTGATTATAATTTACATACTATTAAAAGAAATATCATGTACTAAACTTTTCTTTCTCATAATAAAATTAACATTT
Organism: Lymantria monacha; assembly: GCA_905163515.2. Classification (NCBI taxonomy): domain Eukaryota; kingdom Metazoa; phylum Arthropoda; class Insecta; order Lepidoptera; family Erebidae; genus Lymantria; species Lymantria monacha. The sequence goes on along the minus strand of LR991094.1, from coordinate 14,978,671 downwards.
TAAATAACTTTACTAAGTTGTATTAAAAATGCAGTTTACAATTACTCATATATTATCCGCTATGTATTATATACATATGTATATATTTGACGCATTGTAAATTAAATTGAGGATAAGAATTTTATAAAAAAAAAATTGTCGTTTTACATTTTAGGTTTTCATGTTTTGATGTAGTTTTTTTTGATGTCAGTATTGCTAACCCGACCATTAAAAGCGAGGGTGTGAAAATTCGCTGCTTATTTTCACCGCACATAGCTAAATATATACATACAGGTATATCCATGCCTTTTTACTCCCCGATGATAACTTTGCATATTTTCTGCTATTGTTTTATAATTTTATGCTCCTACGAATATAAATTGTTATAATTGAAAATACCGATACATTTTTTAAAGTTATAACTTTTATAAAGTATAATGGAATGGACATATTATAATGTTATATTTTTTAACAATGACTATTATTTTCAGAGTTATATTTTTTTTATATCGGTTATATGTTGTGATGACTTATGAATTCAGATCACTGCGAAAATGGTGAGCGCGCTCTATTAGAAAATTTATAACATCAATTGCGATTGGAATGCACCAAGCGCGGTGATGATATGGCATTATCCCTGTTCACGGAGAGACCTATGTTCAGCAGTAGACATCGATAGATAGATGAATAGATGGATTTTTTTTTGCGTAAACGTCAGATATGCAAATTAAGTTATAATTACCATCAATTTAGCAATATCACATACAAAGCCAAATTCGAGCTTATAGGCGACTGACCAGCTCAGTTTTCATCTACATCCAGATTAAATCGTTTGGCGTTCTGGAAAAGTGGTATGAGGTGCTGCTATAATCTGCTGTATTTTCTCTCTCCGCCCATTAGGAGCCCACTACAGCCAATTCCTTAACCTCGAAAGTAATTGGTTCAAAAGTATGAGATATAACGAGGTTTTCAGGGCTGTTATAAATAGAACGTCACCATGGTTAGGTATAGGTACCGTACGTACCTATACGTTCTGGTCCAACTTGATGTCTTAATGCCTTTTCTAAAAGATCTTTACATAGAAGTTAATGAAGAAAAACTAATTATCATCATCCTGTTTCTTACATCGTACCTATTGTAACAGTTTTGGAAATGGTTTAATAATCGGCTTCCAGCCAGCTCTTTGGAAATTTAATTTTTGAGTAGATCCAATTCGATGTAAAGCTGTTAGTAATTTTTTACGACACCCATGAGCAATATAAATGTTGGTAATATTCGTATCCGCCACCACACTGCATTAGGAAAAAATCTCAATCGAAATATCAAAAGGGCTCTTTATTAACGACAAAAGCCTAAACAACAATCATCATCATCATCTCAGCTCATATATGCCCCACTATTGGGCTCGAGCCGCCTCCATAATGGGAGGGAAATTGACCTACAACACCACGCTGGTCAGACGTGTTGGTATAGGGTTTTGTTTCGAGTTTAATAACTAAAGATATTTTCTGTCTATATGTCGGTATGTTTGTATATGCATTACACAGAAATTACTGCGGAATACTGCTGGAAAACAATGCAGTTTTCACTGATTTGTTGCTAGAGATTTATCTCAAGTAATTGTTTTGATACAAAATTAAACTAAATCTCAAAATATTTAATATCTAAATAATCAAAGCAAGCTAAGTAGCGGATACAACTAATTAATTATATAATTATATAATACTAACGCTTAGTTTCCATATAATTAATTGGTATTGTTTTTTAATAATTTAATAATAAAGTAATTACGTAAACTAATTATCATGTTTATTGTATCATCAGGAATCGTTTAAAAACACTGGTAAGGTTTTTTAGTTGAATTTTTAAACGGGTACTTAAATTGAAAAATAGTAAACAAAAAGCGATTGAATGGCCGAACGACCGAAGTAAATTAAAATGCAGAAATATTAGACGTGCAGTCTCGCTGCAATGTTTTATGTAGTTCCGGCATTTTATCAGACTGGTTCCTTTTCTGACTGGCATGCTGTTATCAGCTAGACTAGTAGCATTGGTGTTCTTGTAAAATGGCAATGTTGGATGAGTTGTGCCAAAGATGAAACTTGACGATGGCAGAAACATTGCAAAAGTTTGTTACCTTTGCTGACAGCTTGAATGCATTTTGTTATAACCTCATTTTATAACACAACTTCTTTTTACGATTTTTATATTAACATACTTTCAGTTTGATGTACTTTTTGTTTAAAATTTGTAATATATTCTGTAGTACTAGCAAAATTGAAATGAATATATTCACTGCACACTTGGTAAATCGGTTAATGGGTTCGATTCCCACGAAAAATAACGCTTTGTGCGATGGATCGCAACAAAACTTGTGGACAAGTTGTTTTCCTGACGCTTGCAGTATTTTGTGTCCGTTAATTATTTCTTTGTGAAATCTCTCGTAATACAAGGATTATTTCTTTAGCGCAGGGCACTAAAAAACTTATATTTCGTGATATTTTTAAAGAATGGTACTATATAAGAAAGTGGTATCTTCGTATGGGCCAGGAAATCATAGCAAATCTGTTTTCACATAACTTCGTCATATTTGAGTTTGCAGATTTATTTTTTAAGATGCTGGTGTACAAAAAATTAATATAATAAAATTGTCGTTACACAATGCAGAACACTACTGTATTTTACAGAAGAAAAAGACTTAATAGTTATACCAATCTGTGGTTATACTATAATTCTACATCTTAAATGGACATAAACCACAAGAGGTAAATGCAATTGCAACACAAATCCATGATTATTTTTAGATTTTATTTCTTCGGTAAACGCTTTTTTAAAATATTTCTTTTACGTTTTACAACCCTCAGAGGTAAAATTAGGGTGATTTAGGGAGTCGCAAAATCATATATACAAAAGTATTGTAGCGGTCTTAAAGCCGTTTTAAGGCCATATATTATTTATATCGTATTTGAAATAGATCTATTTCAAATACGATCTAAATAATTCACAATCACTCAAACCTATACTGTTTAAAGTTCATGAACTATATTTTAAATTTTAGTTACTTCTAATATCTTTATACATTATCTTTAATATGTATCTTTTTTAATATTTATTTTTTAAGTACTGAATATTGGATAAAAATTAATTGAATGCATTGTCTATATCGGAATAAAAATAATTAACATGTTTTACCATTGAAATTGTATAACCTTAACTGGTCCAACTTAACCTACAGGTTTCTTCCTGTAATTGTGTATCAAATATAACAACTTTAAAACTTTCACATTTATAATATTAGTAGATTTAGTAGGGATTTTAGAGTCACAGTCCTCTAAATTTATAAATACGCATGTAGCAAGAAGATACTATAGTTTATTTATAGGTTTATTAATTTCTAGTACCGAGTGAGCGAAGCATTTTCAAAAATACATACATACATACATATCCTCACGGCTGTTTCCCAGAGGGGTAGGCAGAGACTACGGATTGCCACAAACCACGATCCTGGCATACTTGCATCGCTTCATTCACACTCATAATAGTCTTCATGCATGCTCTACGATTACGCATACTCTTAGTAAGACCTCTCGTCAACACATCTCCAACTTGGTGCAGAAAAGTATGACGTGGTCTTCCCCTTGTATTCGTCCCATTCACGCTTGCTTTATATATTTGCTTCGTCAACCTCTCGTCACTCATTCTTTCTAAATGTCCAAACCACCTCAGCATACTCTTTTTGATCTTTGTTACTACTTCTTCATTCACACCACAGCGCTCTCTTATAACATTATTCCTAATTTTATCTTTCATACTTACATCACACATACTACGTAGAGCTCTCATCTCTACAGCATTTATTCTACTTTCATGTCTTCCCTGCCAAATCCAACTTTCACTACCATACATAAGAGTAGGTACTAATGCTCTCTTATGTACAGCTAAACGTGCCTTTTTGGACACGTTTCTGCTTTTCATAAAGGTATATAGTGCCCCATTCACTCTATTACCAGCATTTACTCTTCTTTCAACATTATCATCATTTTTACCATCTCTAGTAAACAAAACACCCAAATATAAAAATTCTTTCACCTGTTCCAGTTCCTCGCCATTTATAAAAATGTTACATTCCGTCATACATTTATCCTTTTCAAAAACTATAATTTTCGTCTTACTTATATTTACTTTCATACCTTTTCTTTCAAAAGCTTCATGCATAGTAGTTACCATCGCCTGCAAATCTTCTGCTGATGATGCAAGTAATACCTGATCATCAGCATAAAGAAGACATTTGATAAGTAACTCATTCATTCGTAAAACACAATCATTATTTTTCAGATCTTTCAAACAGCTATCCATGAATAGGTTAAACAGCCACGGGGACGCTACACATCCCTTTCTAACACCTTTATCGATATTAAACCACTCCGTGTAGGCTCCGTTTATTCTTACGCACGCCCTGGAATCCTTATATATGGATTTCAGCGCGTGAATAAGATGGCTGTCCACCCCATACATAGACAGTACCGACCACAGTTCATTCCTCCTCACTTTGTCATAAGCTTTCTCCAAATCAATGAATGCACAAAAGATTTTCTAACCTTTAGCCAAAAATTTCTGCGTCATGCATCGTAAGGAGAAGACTTGATCCGTACAACCCATATGTTTTCGGAAACCTGCTTGTGCATCGCATATTTTCTTGTCGGTTACTTTCACTACTCTTTCAATCAATACTTTTGCATACAGTTTGCCGACTATGCTAAGGAGGCTTATGCCCCTGTAGTTCCTACAATCTTGCTGTGAACCTTTCCCTTTGTACAAAGGTACAATTACAGCCTTACACCAGTCGTCAGGTACTTGGCCATTAGTCCAGCAGAGATTGAAGAGCTGGTATAGCATGTTAGCTATGATATCCTGTCCAGCTGTCAGCATCTCAACTGTAATCCTGTCGTATCCTGTAGATTTACCCGCTTTCATACCTTTCAGTGCGTTCATAATTTCCACCATAGTAATACATTCTGCATCCTCAAAATCTTTTTCACTCTCAAATGATAGATCTTGTGGCTCTTCTCTTTCAAATAAGCTTTCAAAATACTCCTTCCATCTCTCTAGTACATATTCTTCTCTATTCACTATCCTTCCATACTTATCCCTGATCGAGACAAGCTCTGTACTTTGAACTTTACCTCGAGCTGATCTTATAGATTTCCAGAAAAATTTTTATGTTAGATTGGTAATCCTGCGATAATCTTCTATCATACTCGTCTTTCTGATCCTCTTTCTTTTTTCTGACAATTTCTTTCACTTTTTTTTTCTTCTCTTGTACTCTTCTTTGGCTATGTCTATATCATGAATCGTTGCTTTCTCTATTCTCTCACTGACTCTGATAGCAAGCCAATCTATCCAAGCTTTCTTCTTCTCACAAACTGCAATATGCACATCTTTATCCCACCATATATTCTTCATCTTATTTACTTTCCTTCTTCTGGTCACGCCACATACTTCTATAGCAACATTTACCAAATTTTCTTTAAAGTCTTCCATAATTCTTCCATATCACTAATATCAACCGAATCATACAACTTTTCTGTCAGTTTACTTTTATACTTCTCTCTAACAATCTCATCTTGCAAATTCTCTACCTTTATCTTTTCTAATACACTTGTCGGGTTATGTATCCGGTTTCGCCACGTTTTTATGAGACCACTTATTCTAGTCACTAGAAAGTGGTCTGCATGGATACCAACACCGCGATACACCCTGGTGTCTAGAACTGTGTTTCTGAGTCTTTCATCTACTATTATAAAATCAATCATACTCTTTCTTACATTCTTTGCTTCGCGTGTGCATACATATGGATCTTTTTGTGTTCAAACATAGTGTTTGTAACACAAAGGTTCCATTCCAAGCACACCAACAGACTTTGACCATTTTCATTCACACTTTCACCACCAAACCTTCCTAAAACGTTTTCGAATCCTTTTCGGCCTACTCCCACCCATCCATTAAAATCACCTAGCAAAATCAACCTTTCATTTAACTGGCATAATCTTAAAACATATCTTAGTTCCTCCCAAAACTTTTCTCTTCCATCCTGCTCACATTTATTTTTAGTCAAACCCGTGTTTACAGGAGCATATACTCCTACAACAAAAATACGGGTCAGACTCACTTTCATTCTTAACCATACTAATCTAGCATTCACACCATCATACTCTTTCACACATTGAGCCATTCGAGCAGAAAGAAGGAGACTAACTCCCTGGCAGGCTCTAGTAGTCATTGATACCCCGGACCAGTATGCCGTATAAGGTCCATGACTAGTTATCTCACATCCCTTTCGCTTCGTTTCATTCACACAAAGAATATCAATCTTTTTATTATACATCATTTGACATACCTCATTTAATTTCTCTTTCATTCCTCCTCCTACATTCAACGTGGCAAAACGGCACTCCGTAGACCGCTTTTCGTCCTCATTGGGATCGAGACGTGAAGGGTTGCGAACCGCATCGCCGTCATTTGGACTTTTAAAATTTTTCATACAATCCATAGCGTTCCCACGAGTAGTAGGGTATTAAACGATCCACCCCCACAGAGCCCTTGTGTGGAGGCAAGGTGGAATCACCGCTGTACCCTGTGACCACGAACACATGCACCCTCCGTTTTTGACCAGCTTACCTTCTGGCCGCAAATCCCTCAGCACGGGTCAATTTACACCTTGGATCGGGGGTTATATTTCGGAGTTTTCCTTCTCCTAGATAAGTTGCAGCGCAATGCTTATGAGGCTCATCTCCCAAGATTATATTTCGGAGTTTTCCTTCTCCTAGATAGGTTGCAGCCCAATGCTAACGAGGCCTATCTCCTCGGGTTATATTTCGGAGTTTTCCTTCTCCTAGATAGGTTGCAGCCCAAAGCTAACGAGGCCTATCTCCTCGGGTTATATTTCGGAGTTTTCCTTCTCCTAGATAGGTTGCAGACCAATGCTAAATAGGCCTATCTCACCGATTTTTTTTCAAAAATATCGTAATTATTCAATTAAATATGCCGTATTGATAACATCAAAATATTACTTTAATTATATTTATTGGAATATTCTAATTAATGAAATTCTAATAAATAAATTCTCGCTGATTAGATGGGGTTGATATAAGTATTCCGTGTGGTGACTGAGTAAGAATACAATTCACCACACCCTGTTTTACACGTGGGTGATCGTAAGAGATGACTAAGGGATATATAATGTATATCACATCTATGCAAGAGAAGGAAAACTCGTAAGAAACCGTATATACCAAACGTCTGACCATCGTGGTATAGTAGGTCAATTTCCCACACATTATGGAGGAGGCTCGAGCCCAACACTGGGATATATATGAGCTGAGATGATAATATTAATCTATATATTGATACAATCTCAGTAAAAATTAATAACAATATTAATACCAAACAAATGACCCGGTTTATTATAGTTTACTAATACAATAATTCTTCCTTGTTGCATAACCACAACATTAAATTTATTCGGATTTCCCCAAAGGAAGCTAACAGCCAATATTTCCTCTCACTTATGTTGCCTTTCGCCAATATTTCATATTAATCCGTTTATTCGTTAATCAGCTTTTCCTATGTGGTATCGATTTATGGATGGCAAAAATATGTCGGTGAAGAGAAATATGTTTTATAGAAACGTACGTATTAAGTTGCCACAAATTATACTCCATCTTTTTTATTATTTAGACTAATAAATATTATAAATATATTTTTAATAGCTTTTCATCATTAAATTTCTATATTTAAAAATTATGGCGTGATTATTGGTTTTCATAGCAATGTGAATAGTTATTTTTTTTTAAATTTTCAATTCAACTTTCTCATCCCAACCCGTTTAGAAAATCCTTTTATAAACACAATGAATATAAACTTTACAGTCTCCGAAACCGGCGAGCGTGTATGAAGAGAATTATGAATGTTGAGGAAGCGAGTGAAGTATGCAGAGATAGAGTTCTCTGGCACTCTGTTCTCTCTGCCTACCCTGCAAGGGATATGGGGTGATGATATGTATGTATGTCTGTAATATAAACTCTACCAAATCTTAGAATAACTCGACGAATCAAGTCCCCTTGTTTGTCTGATGTGATCATGAATCTGGAACAAAAAAATAAAAACTCTACAATATACGATGTAATCTCATCGATTTTCAGTTTGTTTGATTCGTTTTGACGAGTAATTAGTCTTTAGAAAGTATCTAGGGTTTAGTGATGAACGTAGACGGTGACTAGAGGAACTCTGTAATGACATGAGACAACCCCATTGAGTCTGTTGCTGTGTGATCCATCTTTATGATTATTTTGGTAGTATATAATATCTATATGCAAACTAGTTACGGAAAAACGCCGCTACGCGCTAAGTACAACGGCGTAATAAATCCCAAAACATAAATACTAAAAAGTTAAAAATTAAAATAGAGTGTTTGTTGTTGTTGCATTTTGACGGCAATAGAAATATACAAGGTATAACACGCTTATATATATATATATATATATATATATATATATATATATATTTATAATAATAACTTTCTATTAAGCTGTGTTGTAGCGGCTACGGATACTACCAACCCTTACTTGAGCCTTATAACGACCAGGCCAACTCCATCTGATGCCGTTTGGTCAACAATTACATTCTCAGGCAGGGTTGACGTCTGGCAGGCGGCCGGTCATAAAACTATAGCCAATAACTTCTACAATATGTACTATGAAAGAAGAGTACATATTGTATCGACCCCAAGTATTTGGGATAAGAGTAGGAGAATGATGATGAACTTTCTATTGTTATCTCTGTCATTCGTCCATCCATCAGCCCATAAACGTCCACTGTTAGACATAGGCCTCACGAGAATGCAACTCAAAACGGTAATATGCCACCTGCATCCAACGGTTTCCGTCCGATTCGTAGTCGCGACTTGAGAACCTTTCTTCCCCAACAGTTTCCGATTCGCTGAGCAATGTGGCCTGCCCAGTGCCACCTCAACGTGCAAAGTCTTTGGACTACATATATCGGCTACACCCGTTCTTCTACGGATTTCCGTATTTCAGATTTTGTCGCGTAGAGAAATACCGAGCATAGCCTTTTCAATAGCATGCTCAGCGACTTTGAGCCTTTTAATGAGGCCGAAATTTAGAGACCACGTTTCAGTGCCGCAACTCATCGCTAGTAACACACAGTGGTTATAAACTTTTGTTTTCAGACATTGCAGAATAATGAACGACAAGATCCTCTTAAGTTTCCCGAACGCAGCGTTCGGGAAACCAGTCGATTTGGATTCTTCGGCTGACCTCTTTCTCGAAATTGGATCTAACTAATTGTACTGTTTGTCTTACGTAAACATAGTAATCGACAACTTCGAGAATCGTATTCCCAACCAGGACTGGTACAGAAATGACATGAGCATTAGACATAATTTTCATCTTTTCTATGTTCATTTGCCGACCCACTATTTGGGCAATCTTGCTCAGGTCATTGAGCATGGTGCCAAGGTTCTCCAGGGATTCTACCATGACTACGCTATCATCTACGAATCGAAGGCGAATGATGTATTCGCCATTGAGGTTGATGCCAAGTCTGGTCCAGTGCAAGAGTTTGAAGACATCTTCCAGCGCAGTGGTGACCAGTTTTGGAGAATAACGTCTCCCTGTCTCGTACCATTCTGCAACTGAATCGGTTTCGTACGCTTATTCTGGATGTGGACTGACATAGTAGTGTTCTTATGCAAACACTTCAGCACTTCGATACATCGATAGTCAATTTGGCATCGTTGAAGCGACTGCAGCACTGCCCAAGTTTCGACAAAATCAAAGGCTTTCTCATAGTCCACAAACGCTAGGCACAGAGGCCGATTATACCTACTCATCAGTCTTCTGTATAATCTAGCGTAGCGTGTAGATGTGATCTATGGTAATATAATCTTTTCGAAAATCGGCTTATTCGGGCGGCTGGAAGTCGTCTAGCTTGTATGCGAGTCGGTTCGTAATGACTCTTGAAAACAATTTGTACATATGGCTCGGGAGTGAGATGAGTCTGTAATTCTTTAAGGGTGTTTTATGGTCCTTCTTGAAAAACAGCACCACCATACTCCTGTTCCACGAATCTGGAACGTCAACCCCGAGAATATCAAAATTAAACAGCTTCTGTAGGCCTTTTAAAACCAACCGCCGAATTGCCGCCTACCCTCAGGAGCTCTGTGGTAATTCCGTCATCTCTCGGTACCTTTCCGTTCTTTAATATTTACATATATATCTATCTATTCCGTTCTATAATTTCAGAGCCATTGTAATCAAGTACAAGCCGAAATCAGGGTTTTTTTTGGTATAGTGCCGAGTTAGCTTGGATCCTGGATCTTGGACCAAACCGACAACAGGGTTGAGAATGATTTTTATAACTGCCCATAGAACCTTTCGACCTCTCCCACGATCGCTGTCATACTATTAATATATTTAAAATGAAAGTATGAAAATAACTATTGATCTTTTCACAAGTCAATATAGTTTTAGCCTATTTTATATATATGGCATAAAAAGTAATCAATATTCATTATGAATCTATATGACCTCATATTAGATCTCCAAAAATAATTGGCGTAAGCTACAAAGGCCACTCGCAAGGTGACCGATATAATTACTTTTACAGACAATAAATGGACAGGAAAAACGTTAAACCACACAACATGAAATAAAAAAGCGATAGCTTTTCTCAACAGAACATGTAACTTCTAATAAAAAAGAAAACATATTATATGTATTAACTGTATTATGGATGTATGATGTAGGTACCAGGGGAGACCTAGACTCACCAGCTAGACCTGATTGGTACCTGACCTGACGTACTGAAGGAAGGTGGAGTCAAGAGTCTCCGAAACCGGCGAGCTTGCATGAAGAGAATTATGAATGTTGAAGAAGCGAGTGAAGTATGCAAGGATAGAGTTCTCTGGCACTCTATTCTCTCTGCCTACCCTGCAAGAGATATGGCATGATGATATGTATGTATGTATTTATATGTATTAACCGTATACTAGTCATTAAGAAAGATATACCCCAATATAATTGCCAATAACAAGAAGCTAGGATTTATAAATATCACTTTTTACCTAATAAAATCTATATTATATATATATATATATATATATATATGTTTTTTATTTAATAATGCATCTAAAACGCTCGTAATGTAATTTCAATTTTATTGTCTACATACTTATACGGTGTATGGGTTCCTGCAGAAATAACTACTTTGTAGCTACCGTGTCAAACCCACTGGATTTCTTTGTACAAAGAGCTGTGTCGCCGCCACGTGCAATATCCCGCATGGCTTACCCCTAACAACCTTTGTAGATACACTTATGGACTATTAAGTTGTATAACTAGCAGGATGTTTAATAGTCGACTTAATTAATAAAATCCTATTTCAAAGAAGAAATTTATAAGAGATTAAAACAATAACAGCGTGTAGCAGGTCTAATCCCGATCATAAAACGCAATACAGCTCTTGGGACGTAGCAATTAAAATAAGACGGAGAGAAGCCAGTATTGTCTTTCTTACTCCGGACCGTCTATAATTTTGATAATAGGCTAGAAAATATTCTTTTGTCTTCAACAGACTATCTCCTTGTAAGCCTTCGTTCGATTATTTGCCAAGAATAAGGCATTGTTGGCTATCGTTAAGCTTTAATTTTATGGCGTTAATAAGTTGACAAAGGAAATTGTCGTCCTTGTTTTTAATGGTAAATCATAACACCAATGATTTTGAATTATTGTTCGTATTGTTGAAGTAAGAATTGAAATTTTGCCTGCGTATAATTTTGGTATATCAATAAATGTAATAAGGTGGTACGAAAATGTATACATAAAAGTGAATACTAAAGAACTAATTTACGTTTTTGAAATGCTGATAACAGATTTTTGCTTGCAGAAAATATATACATCCATCGAGCCATTATTACTATGTCTAATTTTTTTTTTTTTTTTTTTTTTTTTTTTTTTATTGTTCTAAGTCATCATGAACTTAGTCTAAATTACCCCTGACTTGATCAGGGACCTATGTCTAATATTCGACATGCATGGTTCTGGTAAATATTTTTTTCTAATTTGGTAAAATGCTATATTTTCCGTGTGGTGATGGAGTAAGAATACAATTCACCACCTCCTTATCTTACCCATGGGTGATCGTAAGAGAAGACTAAGGGATGTAAAACGCATACAATATCTATGCAAGAGAAGGAAACCTCGCAATAAACCCTATATCAACACGTTTAACTAGCGTGGTATAGTAGGTTAATTTCTCTCACATCATGGAGGAGGCTGGACCCCAACAGTGCAACATATATGAGCTGAGATGAACGAAATGATTATACATACATACATACATATCATCACGCCATATCCCTTGCAGGGTAGGCAGAGAGAACAGAGTGCCAGAGAACTCTATCTCTGCATACTTCACTCGCTTCCTCAACATTCATAATTCTCTTCATACACGCTCGCCGGTTTCGGAGACTCTTGACTCCACCTTCCTATAAAATGAAATGAAATGAAATGAAATGATTATAATGCTATAATCTCCATGCTTGACAGGTTGTCTAACAAATGTACTTGGCGTTGCAAATATTCCAAGACGGTACTGCTTTCCAATCTCCTATTGATCCTTTATTTGATTTATATCATCCTTTATGGAAAATATGTTATTAGATAGCACATTTTATTATTAATCCCTCTAGTAGCGTTTAAAAACTTGCGAAATAAACCAGACATCGTCATCCTGCGCGCAGATAAAGGGAATGCTACCGTGGTAATGGATACGTCCTATTACAATGCCAAAATCAAGCAACTTTTGTCACACGTAAGTATTTATAAAAAGATCAAAACAAACCCGACCAATACCGTTTTAAATAACACCAAAAAGATTATTAAAAAACACTCCGATGCATTACATGCCGACGTCAAAAGCCTCATACCATCGTGTGCAAAACCGCCCAAACTGTATGGATTGCCAAAGATACAAAAAAAATGCTCCATTGCGACCAATAGTAAGTCAGATCGACACACCGACTTACAAATTAACTCAGATGGTTGCGAAGGTCCTCTCACAACAAACAACAACTCCGAGGATAGATTAATGCGCTTGTTAAAATGAAATGACTTGACTTACTTGACTCTAATGAATAAGTTCAAAAAGGCTATCAAAATAGACTGTGCAGAAAAGGATATTACAGCATTTCGGATTATCTAAATGATAATACGGAATGGTTATGAGCAGCTCCTCTCTCAGCAATTGCCCTTTTAATGTTTATCTCTTACAGCGTTCTGACGCTGATCCTCACTGTCATCTGATACTCTTGTATTATTTGTATTGTCTTAATTGTACAGTTCAGCGTGTTTTGCCTAACGAGTTATGTATTTATTTATCCAAGCTATCTGTTTCAAATTTATAGATTATGGTGTGGTCATGCTCACTGAAAAGATCTCTGCTTGCGGTTGCTACGTGGAGCGGGTCTCTCCTTTCCCTCCAATGTGGTTGAGGGGCGTGATGGCAGCTCTAATAGTTAACTCATGATCGGGTGCCGCTTGTGGGATCTGGTCCAGCCATTTTTGTTTCTTTTTTGTTTTATAAATATTCTTAGTTTAATTTTGTATTATATACAAAATTTTAAAAAATGAATCTTTACTCGAAGAGCATGTCACTGGAGCTAACATAAATTAAATATGTATGTATCTCTTTCGTGAAAATATATAATTAAAAAAAAATGACGAGCCCACTGAGCTTCTTGCCGGATCTTCTCAGTATGTGGCTGCTTTCCGATCCGTTGGTAGATTAATTAAATTTAATTTAAAAAACAATGATGTAAAATTGACAATATGTAAGTGCCCCTATGGGGCGTATGCATAATAAATGATTTGATTTGATTTGACTCTTACAAATTTGTCAGTGAAATTAAAGATCTACATCTCGCTGATAACGAATCTATGGTCAGTTTTGATGTCACATCACTTTTCACTTGCTTACCTGTTGAGGATTGCATCAAAACTGTAACTAAAAAATTATCTGACTTCGACACTTCTAATCACACCACATTTTTTTAAATTATGATTAAAATTAGAAGGGAACTAATGAACATACATATTTATAAAACAAATCTTCTTTTTGGCTTCATACTTATATATTAATATTACATTTAAAAAAATAAGGTTAACATAATGATATCTGATGTTTACGCGAGTGTTACACATTTGAAATAAAACTACTTTTACGGATTCTATCGCGTTTGTATTTGATTTTTAATTTCCTGAAGTTTCGAACACTTTACAGTGATCGTAGTCACTGGAGGACTAAGGTGTCTTGGTCTCTTATACATTGATAAGGAATACTCAGCGCCAAGCCCTAAAACCTTAAAAAACAATGATATATTGGACGATTTCTGTAATAACCATGACAATTTGGAATGATAATACAATATTATCATCAAGAATGAATGAATGGTAGGATCCCAGATCCTACCATTCACTTAATTCAAAAGAAAACAAATAAAACCACCACAAGACTGCAAGACACTGTGAGCACTCATTATATAGATTTGACCAACAATAATAGATAAATTTTTAAATTTTAATTTAGTAAGACAAAGTAGGTCACCATTCAAAAATTCAATAATAAAATTAGTATTATGCCTCCTGAGTTGTCTTGCTGGATCTATGTTAGTGTGGCCGCGTTCCGATCCGGTGGTAGCTGAATAATTTTGTGAGTTTTTTCTAAAATTGTAAATTGCCACCATAATAATTATCATAAATTAAATGCTTTTACGGAGGAGACCCGAGCCCAACAGTGGGACGTTTATGGGTTGTGATGATGATGATGATTATGATGAAATGCTTTAATAATAAGTAATAATAACAGATCATAAACAATATAAAAAGTTATATATAAAATCATTTTCTTTTTGTACTGGCAATGAATTTGTGTTAATTTGTATTAAAAATGTGGGTCAAAATTTAATCTCTTATATATTATATATTACATATAAATTTCTGTAATAACAATGACATATTGGACATAAGACACCTTAGTCATCTCGTGACCATGATCACTGTAAAGTGTTCTTCGGGAAATCAAAAATCAAATACAAACGCGATAGAATACGTAAAAGTTGTTTTATTTCAAAAAACAAGGTTAAGTTTTATGGTTTTAAAAAAGAAATTCTATGAAAATTGTATTAAATGCAATTCGCACAGTAATAATTCGACACTCTCGGAGTGCAACTAGCGTTCTAACTATTGTTAATGACTCGCCAAGGGCATAATTACTTTTTTACACCCTCGCAAATAGCGTCTCACTAATTTTATTAATACCAAGCGCAACTTTATTCGTTAAATTATTTTAATATATTTTTTGAGAAAATAATAGAGTGTAAGTAGTTTTCGCTTCAACACAGCAATTATAATATTTATAATATGAAGTGAGTAAATGTTTACGTGTATCAACGATTTATTATTATTTTTCATTCTTTCATGTATTTTATATGGTTTAGATTTATTATTATTTTCTTAATCTCAAGGGAACAAAATGCTTACGGTCTGAAATAATCTATACCCGTATAATGATCGAAGTAGAATAAAATATGTTAATCCTATCTTTTCAATGAGAATGTAATGTGCCAAACTCAATTCTACTATGCTGAGAATAAGGAATTTATTACAAAATCTTGCGCAAAAATCTAAAACCTTAAAAAAAAACAAACAAGATAGTAAAATTCTTATTTCAATAGATATTTCAATTCATCTATAATGTAAACATTCAAAACAGTACAGTTTAATAAATTAATGGAAGTAGCTTGGAGGTCTCTAATACGAATAATAAAACTTCAATGTAAGGGTTATATCTACGAAACAGAACAGTTTAACATTTTGCCCTCTTCAAAATATTTGTTCGTGCTCTGATTACGAAATTAATGTTTAAAGTTACTAACTTTTCACAATGATTGTAAAACAAAACCCGCAAATCATTTGAAAAGCCGCTCTCTTTCAGGCTCAATTACTTTTTAAAAGATAGACGAGCTTTTATAACTTTTCTAGGGTGTTTCATTAAAAATTTCCTCAAAGGGAGCGGAGCTTGTCTCATTATTATATAGGATTTAAAGAGGACAAGGTGCTATGAACGACGAAACTCCGGTACAGTTTACCTAAGGCGAACGTTCAAGCTAAAACGAGTTGCTATTAATATTTAATCTTTTATCTCATACCCTTTTTCATTTTATTTTAAATGTTTATTATCGTTCGTTTCCATATTTATGTGGTGATGGATAAAGAATACATGCAAGAATACACTACTCCTTTTTAAGCGTCTCGACGATTACATAAGAGATGAATAAGGGAAGTAGTCTATGTTGCTGTGCTTAACAGTGGCATTGCTGAAAAGGAAACTTCGAAATAAAGTCATATAGTAATTTGTCTGGAAGGCGTAATAAGTCATACCAAATTATCTTCCTCTGGTGGAGGCTCAAGCCTCCAGTTGAGCGTTGAGAAAAGTGGAGAAGTATAAAGAAAATAAAAATAATATGTCTAGTATATCACCGATCAACGAGGGTTTTTTTTTTGTTTTTAATTAAATCTCGTCTAGTAATACTTGCTCACAGCAATAGCCGAAACAATCTAAGCAATTGCAATGACATTTTTGTGTGTCTCACTTATTTCAAACTAGATAGAGATTATACATTGATAAGTAATACTCATAAAGAGAGATATATATTATAGTGATGCAAGGAAACATTATTCAACTTTTTAAAACATGACGAGGACACGAAATCGGATCAAGCAGCTAGTTCGAAACAATTTTAATCACAGTCTTAAGACCAACCTTTTTGAAAATCTGCTTGATGAAGTGCTGAAATAATTAATCCTTCGCCCTATAAAGGGCTTCTCAGGAAGGCTATATAATCACAAACTAGCAGAAGAATCTTTGATGCTTCAATCAGGTGACGACCAGGAGGACACGCCTACTGCAGTAATTAGAAAGTCACTTTGTATAGCCAAGGCTCGCACCTTTACGATACGAATGAATAAAGACGACACTTAATTTGGCGTCAATGAAAACTATGTTATGCACGATGCCAGAGGAGACTTCAATTACATTTTATGGTGTCTAAAGTTATGCCGCATTTAAATTTTAACCGAAAATACGTGCAGAAATATAAATTTATTTAACAAAAACAGTATATTTGGAGGATTCAACTAATCATAAGTTTAAAAAAAATCGGCCAAGTGCGAGTTGTACTCGCTCATGAAGGGTTCCAAAAAACTATAAAAAAAAACAATTTTATTGTATGGGAGTCCCCTTAAATATTTACTTTATTTTATTTTTAGTATTTTTTGTTATAGCGGCAATAGAAATACATCATCTGTGAAAATTTCAACTGTCTACCTATAACCGTTCTTGAGATACAGCCTGGTGACAGACAGAGGGACTGACGGAGGGACGGACAGCGAAGTCTCAGTAATAGGGTTCCGTTTTTACCCTTTGGGTACGGAATCCTAATAAAAAAATTATTACTATATACACTTAGGCAACTAACCATTTTATTTTGAAACTATTTATCATCATTATCTCAGCTCATATAAGTCGCACTGTTGGTCTCGAACCTTCTCCATAATTAGAGAGAGATTTACTACGCTGGTCAGTCGTGTTGGTATAGGGTTTTGTTTCGAGTTTTGCTTCTCTTGAAACTATTTAGGATAATCTATTTCACATAGATAGTAAAAAGGATGTTTTTGGTATTGTTACTATTGGGTATGGGGTGCATTGCAATTATAATAGCGTAATCGGACAAATTTACCAACAACCGTTCATTTTTAACCGACTTCAAAAAGGAGGAGGTTCACAGGAGGTATACAGAACCTTCTCCTTTTTGAAGTTTATTTATATTGTGTGTGTGTGTGTGCGTGTGCGTGTGCGCGTGCGTGTGTGTGTGTGTGTGTGTGTGTGCGCGTGTGTGTGTGTGTGTACGTGTGTGTGTGTACGTGTGTGTGTGTGAGTGTGTGTGCGTGTGTGTGTGTGCGTGCGTGCGTTCGTGTGGTGTGTGTGCGTGCGTGTGTGTGTGTGTGTGCGTGCGTGCGTGTGTGCGCGTGCGCGTGTGCGTGTGTGCGCGTGCGCGTGTGCGTGTGTGCGTGTGTGTGTGTGTGTGCGTGTGTGTGTGTACTTATTTAATTTTATAAGTTTTCATATGTATGTTCGTATCTACTTTTCAAGTCGTATATTAAAAAAAACTCAATCAAATTTAAAATTTCCATGTAGTGACGGAGTAAGAATACAATTCACCACCCCTAAAATAAGCATATAACAGCCCGTCTGACCTGGGCCACCGAAGACAAAGACCGGGTTCCAGTGGCCCGCTCGCACGGCGTGAAGAGGTACTTATAGGGCGGGTCTATGGGGTCGTGCGCCGCTTCTTCTGTCCTGTTTCCCTTTTGTTGTCCTGTTTCTTCTGTCTGTGAGATGTTGATAATGAACCAATAGATATTTAAAGAATTGTTTTTCTTCGGGTCAATTCTCCAATATTCTTCTTAATATTGAGCATGAGCCACTCACAATAGGAGGACAATTAACTAATGTTTCACATTGAATATACAATTTGTTATAGTGTTTTTTATTACTTTCTAAATCTTAAAGAGATTGCCAGAAGAATAAGCAAGAACATTCTCCTGTATAACTTAACACACCATCAGTAATCCCTAAGTCACTAGTAAATTGTGGTGGTTATGCCATTATTCTTACATGGGAAAGCCAATATCTAGCTTGAAACTTAATAGGTTGAAGAACAAATGAAAAGAAAGATCAGATTAGTCAAATCATTAAACTAGTTCATTGGTTCAGTATAATCAACATAAGACCGTAATGACAAAAATATTGTTGGGCCTTTTCATAGCTTTTGTGCGATCCTAATCATTGTTTTTAGTTTAGGTTTTATTTGTTTCCGTTAAATTTATATTTGTAAAATCTTCCGTGACATTTGCTTCTTTCAATTTTTTTTGTCATGGGCCATGAAGTGGTCATGTCCGGCAAATCGGTCCGGGGCGACGTAAGAGGCGGCGCGCAACCCCATAAACCCAGCCTGCAAAGCGCTTTTTCGCCGTACGAGTGAGCCACCGGTACCCGATCTTTGTCTTCGATGACATAAGGATTTGTACCGTCTCTGCTCACTCTTTCGAGGTAAAACAAAATAAAAATTCATTCAAGGAGCACAAAATCTATTAATTAAAGATAGCAACAAAATACTTGAGTCTACAAGATTTTTCCCTCGAAGAAGATATCTATAGTACTGTATCTATATAAAATCAAATATATATTTATATATCTTTAGAAGACAGCGTAAATAATTTTATACATACACTTGTACAAATATAAAACCACAAGAGAATAAACTGTGTATAAAAGTACAATAGCGTTTCGTCCTGCGATTTGTACCTTTCCTAATATTTATACAGTTAGCAAAACACAAAGTAAGTTAATCTAAAATTCTGTAATAAATCCCAAAAGATATAAAACTCCATCTAGGTTCATAACAATTTTAATCCACCTTACAAACTTTACCGTTGTAGAATAAACACCGTGACATTTTTTATACAAAAAAAAAAGTAGAGAATCCTCTTTCCTTGGCCGCGTTATCTTTGAAATCGTACAATATTCAGATGGAAGAGGATTTGTGAGTTTAACTTTTTTCAGTTATTATTCATAAATGCAAAGGCGTCAGATATTAGACGAACTCACTTCAAAAGTTGAAGGATTGGATTTGAGAGTTGGATTGGATATCAATATAACATTAAAATGTGGGTGATATCGCCTTTGACGTGATATTGTTTTTATTTTCCCGTTGGTGCTTGTGCTATTATTAATTTTTATTTTATTAATTGATTTAGAAAAAATAATATAATAATCAGCAACATAGACTTATAAAATTAGCAGGCGAAATTATTTTTTAAAATAACACTATCGTGTTGTGTTGAAATAAAAATACTTTAGTTACACCACGGACGTTTTATGAGGATCACAAGAATCAATTACGAAACGCAATTATATTATATCATTGCAAGAAAATAAAATACGAAACTAAATCCTATGCTAGTATATAGTGATTATGAGATAAATTAGTTCCTTGCCTCTTGCGAAAGAGGAAGCTTGAGCCTACAGTGAAACATACCTCATCATCATCATTCTCCTACTCTTATACCAATTACTTGGGGTTGATACAATATGTACTCTTCTTTCACAGTACATATTGTAAAAGTTATTGGCAATAGTTTTATGACGGGCCACCGTCGTCGTCGTCTGGCAAGACGTCAACCCTCTATGAGGAATGTAATTGTTGACCAAACGGCATTAGATGGATTTGACCCAGTCGTTATAAGGCTCTTAGTCGTGTTCTACGACATCCACGAGCAAAGTAAGGTTTGGTAGTATTCGTAGCCCCTACCACACAGCTTCAGTGACACATACCTATGAGAAGAAATACCCAACTTATTAGTAGAATATATGCAGATCATGTACGTACCCTTTTTTTTCCTCTACCATCTTCTATTCAAGCCGTATAAATTTCACTGTTGAGCTCGAGGCTTCTTCACTGTTCGGTACCAAACATTTTTATTATAGTTTAATAACTAATACCATGTAGGGTAGTTCATAATTCTTTGGTCAGCGGTTGGCTCGGAGCCGGCCGAAACTTGCGTTGGAAGTAACAGTCGCTTATGCATATATTTTTGTAATTGCTACGCCTTTTGTTGTCTAAAGCGGTGAAATCTTGGTATTTATAATATCGCGCGCCACCATTTGTTTTGTGTGCCGTTAATGTACGCGAGTTGATTAGAACTATATATTTGTGAACATTTATAATAAGTTGTATGTGCAAGTAGCAAGCCCGAAGCCCTAAGTTGTACAAGGCCGCTGTCGTCACCGCGCCTTTGGATACAAAGCTAAGTGACCCCGCAGTTAGGTTCTATTTGTCTGACCAGACCGAACGCTGAGTTAGGTTACGTTATAGCTATCTTCGCGGTACCTACTTGTAAGTTTTACAATGATCGGTTCTTGTACTAACATTCACAATGGAATAGAATTTGACCTATCAAACCAGGTTAATAAGATGGTTATTATAGGATTTATTTAGAGGTTCTGTTTATATTATAGTTATATAGGGATGTTACCTCAAACGTTTTTACGTAACCTGTAGAAAAAGGTAAGGGGTAATGAATTTTCGAGACGTCATTGCTCGTTGGGCAGTCCGGCTGGAGAGGCCTCGGTTCGGTGTGCGGACTGTGGAGGCCTTCCGGCCGGTGCTGATGCAGTGGTTGGAAAGGCGGCATGGGGTGCTCTCCTTCCGACTGGTGCAGGTTTTGACGGGGCATGGATGCTTCGCCAAATACCTGTACACGGTCGTCAGGAGGGAGAGTACACCGTCCTGCCACCACTGCGATTGCGACGAAGACACGGCGCAGCATACGCTCGAGGCGTGTGCCGCTTGGGCAGAGCAGCGCCGTGAACTCGTCGCAATCATCGGTGCCGACCTGACGCTGCCGACCATCGCCAGGGCGATGCTCGACAGCGTCAGGAACTGGGACGCGGTCGCAGCCTTCTGCGAGGCAGTAGTCTCGCGGAAAGAGGCGGCGGAGCGCGTGCGCGAGGAGCGTCTCCTCGACGACGCGAACCGCCGCCGGCGACTGGGGCGGCGTAGGCGCGATTACCTGCGCCTGATGCCGCCCTAGCCGAGGCCGCGGGTGACTGGACCGGGGAATTAGTCCGTCACCCGCCGAGAGGCTGACCGTGCGAGGAGGGAACGACGTCCGCCCCGGGGGGGGGACGTCGCTCAAGGGGAGGGTACCTCTCAGGGGGTATTCCATCGGGCCGGCCACTGACGACAAGTTCACGCTGCTCCAGTGGCCGGTCCAACGACGTAGGCGAGGTTCGTGGGTGGGTTACGGGTATGCGTGCTTACGCCCCTCTGTCGCCCCGGACGGAGTGGTGCGAGAGGAGCGCCGACCATAACCCACCCCAAAAAAAAAAAAAAAAAAAAGGGGTAATGAATTTTATTCCTATTTTGTCATCATACAGTACTAAACATATTTGCATGTATTTAAATCATATTTAATTCGAAAATATACATAAACTATAAGACATAAGTTCCATGTGGTGACGGAGTAAGAATACAATTCATCACCCCCTGTCTTGCCCGTGGGTGATCGTAAGAGACGACTAAGGGATATGAAATAGGTATATATAACATATAGATGCATAGGCAAGAGATGGAAAACTCGAAACGAAACCCTATACCAACACGTCTAACCAGCGTGTTAAATACCGGTATAGTAGATATATTTCCCTCCCATTACGGAGGAGGCTCGAGCCCAATAGTGGGGCATATAATTGAGCTGAGATGATGATAAGACATAAACAAGATTCCTTTCTTTTTAGCTCATATATGTTGCACTGTTGAGCTCGAGCCTCTTCCATAATGGGAGTGAAAATTACCTACTATACTACGCTGGTCAGACGTGTTGGTATAGGGTTTAGTAAACAAGATTAATTGCAAATTGTTATTACCGTTATTATCTATTAATATTAATAAGTTTTCCGTGTGGTATTGGAGTAAGATTACAATTCATCACCACCTATCTTATCTGTGAGTGATCCTAAGAGACGAGACTAAGGGATATAAAATGCATATAACATCTATGCGAGAAAAAGAAAACACGAAACAAAGCAAGCAACAAGTTTGACCAGCGTGATAAAATAGATCAATTTCCCTCCCATTATGAAGGAGGCCCGAGCCCTATAGTAAGACATATATGAGTTAAATACATTTTAATTTATTTTTATTACAAGACCTGTGCGAAATTTTGCACTATGAATGAAGGATTTATGACGTAAGTGTAACTTAGCAACGACATGTTTACGGGACAAATCAACTGCTTTTCTTCAATGAAAACATTTATTTTAAAATATTTAATTATTTTTTGACGGCAAAATAATTAGAAAATACTTTTGAGAAATATCATATATAGATTCGGTGACAGGTCCACACTGTTGACAGTTTTCTGTCTACAGTCGGGGGCCGGTTCGTTCGGGGTAGTTTTTTTTTTTTTTTCACTTTCTCGCAGAAAATCGTTATCTGAGCAGTGGAAATGTGCTGGTGCGCTTCGTTCGATAAACGAGAGAGCCGGTAGCTCAACTCTCTGAATAGGTTTGGGGTTTTTACTGGTAGGCAGCAACTTAGCTGTACCCCTAGTATAGCAAGGGTATTGCATAAGCTTATTTTACAACGATATTGTACGTTTATCCCTTTAAATTAAATCCAGAAAAGGTTTTCACATAACCTTTTGTGTAATTACTTAATAAATTTATATTATTACTAGATATCCCGGCAGACGTCGTCCTGCCCGAAAAGGCTTTAAGTGATGTGCCAACAGCAGCGCCATCTATCGGGTCCAATTGTGTTTTGAAATCACTCAGGGACCCATTGCAATATATATAGAAAAATTCATCCCAACCGCTCCAAACGTTTGATATACCGTCAACGGCGCAACCTTACGAGTCCAATTGTGAATCTAAACCATCCTCGAATCCCCTCGAACACACATAAAAGAATTCCGTCCAGCCGTTTAGGAGGAGTTCACTATCAACACACGTACAGAAGAATTATATATATTATTATTATGATAAATAGTTTATAATAACGATTAATGTATGTTGTCCGTGTCCGTGTAGTGACGGAGTAGGAAAAAAATTCAAGTTTTTTTTTGTGAAACGTTTCTTTTGTTTACAGATTATATAAACGATGGAACACATAGACTGAACTAAATCAAGATGGACGAGCTGATGCGTATGGTGCGAAGCGCTATGGCTCTATTTTGGATCTTTGCTGGATTAGGAGCTGTCCACGGTGTCAAAGTTGTGATAGAGCCACTGCCTAAAGGTATGTGCATATTCAATTTTAAGACCAAACTAAGTTAATGGTGGATAGTATTTGATTAAAAAGTGTTAAATGTGTTGGTAATTGGTTAAAAAGTGTTATTTAAAATAAAAGAGTAAGTAAGAAAGTAATATCGAATATATTATAATCCTTTTTTGCTTGAGTGCTTCGTTAACGCATATATTATCGTAAAAGTTTCTTAGACCTTCATCTGGCTTAGAGATTATTTACCTTCAAGATTTAAAATGACATTTTCTTTTAAAGAGAACACACCCTACATTAAATAATCATTGTATTGTGGGGGTTCTTTACAAACATGTAGTTAAACGGATACAATTTACACCTAGATTTTTTTGAAGTAGAAATAGTAGAGTAGAATTTACCCTCAGGACAAAAATTTGTGCATCGCACAGTGTTGTCTTACCTGGGAACCGAATACACGGCACCTGGCTGGGTAGGTTGGTACCTAAACCACTATTCTATCTTTGCAGTCAACATTATAATAAGTATAAATTATTCGTAATTTTAAAGACTTACTCTGAGGTCTACTCGAAGAAATACTATGTATCTCGAAATTACTAGCTTTCGATCGCACCACATAACTTTATAACTATTACTGATAATTAGATTTTTATTCATTTACATCTAAATAAATTACATATTGTAATTCATACTTACATATTTCTATAGGAAAATATTGAGAAGAATATAGTAGATATGTATGTATATACAATAATTGAAGTACTAATATGTAACTCTCGAAATATACCGAGAAACCAATGCCGAGTTTTTATTTAGTTTTTTTAGAGTGAATCGTGATCTCCCCTAAAGATTCTCCCCTAGATGTTGGCACGACTTCTCTTTAGTTTTGTTTAATTTCCTATCTCTCTTGTCGTGACGTTTATTACGAAGTAGCTCACCCACACTAGGACAACATCCAATCTACTTTTGTTCACTGGCACTAATAACCATTTGGAGTTAATTTTTATTCGTAGCTCTTCGCTGTCTATTTTTCGACAGTGCCGCGACGCTTTATTGTTTTCGCATTAATTCACAGTCCGCAGCTGTGGGTAACGTGGCTTTCTAAGGAGTTTTTATCATTGCCTTTAGTATTATTTCTTTTCAAAGTAAGAAGCTCCTATTAATATTAATTAAAAGTTTAAATAATTGAATGGATTCCGAATTGTTCCTTGTTGGGTTTTCGTTGACAGTAAATCATGGTAATAATGAAAAAACTCCGACGAAGCAGTTCATTATTCAGTGTTTGTAAATGACAGATTTTTTTACCCCAAATTAGGAGAATCTGAATGAAAAGTATACTTAACATTGCATGCGATAAAGTCGTTTGGGTACAAAAAATTTATAAAGTTATATAGAACGCAATTTTTGAATATGAATGTATGAAGTACTAGAAGTAATGAAGTAAATAATAAGACTGACCTATAAACAACTCAACAATCAAGTCACGAAACTAAAGTACAATTAAGAGCTCGCAGTCGGCATATAAAATACAAAGACGCATTCTTTTTGCAATGTTTCAACTAATTACCGCAGCAATTTTGCCTCGAAAGAAAAACGTTAACACATAAAATTCTTTATTGATTTACTTAAACAGATGTGTCATTGTGTGCTTTATATTCATACAAAATACCATCCAATTTATTTATGTATGTGTGTGTGAGTGAGTATTTATATTGCAGTTCATGGCAATTTGTAAAATATGGCGTAATTTGCTTAGGATTAACGGCTTCAATGGATTTCATTGAAAATAATTGAAACAAATTAATAGTAATTTATTTAAAAAAAAAAACGTCTTCATTTTAATATTCAAAAAGAAGAAATTGAACTTATAATTTTCATTTAAAAAGCTAATAGATAATTTATAAAACACATTAGTTTGCCATTACTCAGTTTAAATAAGTTTAAATTACATCATTTTTGTTTGTATTCAGATATATTTCAATAAATTTTAAAGTTGAATTTCTTACATACATACATACATATCATCACGCCATATCCCTTGCAGGGTAGGCAGAGAGAACAGAGTGCCAGAGAACTCTATCTCTGCATACTTCACTCGCTTCCTCAACATTCATAATTCTCTTCATACACGCTCGCCGGTTTCGGAGACTCTTGACTCCACCTTCCTTCAGTACATGACCGATCTGGTCTAGGTAGGTTAGTCTCGGTCTCCCTCGGTACCTACATCCTTCCACTTTCGCATTGTATATCTTCTTAACCAAGCGTTCGTTCGGCATTCTTTCCACATGTCCGAACCATCGGAGCATTCCCTTTCGCATCTTTACACCAATACTCTCTTTCATACCTACTCGCTCTCTTACGTCGTCGTTACGAATGCGGTCGGTCAGCCTAACTCCACAGATTTTCCGCAGAGATCGCATTTCGACCGCATTAATTTTACTATTATACTCTTTTCTGCATACCCAACTCTCGCTTCCATACAGTAATGTTGGGACAAGCACTGCGTTATGTATTGCTACACGTGCCTTCTGGCTGAGGTGGTGGCTGCCGAAAAGTTGCCCCAACGCTCCGTTCACTCTATTTCCCGCATTCACTCTTCGTTCTATATCAGTGGTGTACCTTCCATCTCGGCTAAATCCACATCCAAGATATACAAATTCATCCACTTGCTCTAGTACATCATTACCTATTGTTACTCTTACATCTGTTCTGGTTTTATCTCTTTCAAAGACCATTATTTTGGTTTTGCTCACATTCACGCGTAGACCAAGAACGTAGTAGACGTAGAACATTGAATTTCTTCTTTATAGATAATTAAAAAAAAAGCTTATTTTTTACTATTAATTTATTTATACTTTTTGAGTCAGAAGTATTTCGCAATCCATCTATAATTGTGTATTGTATAGTATTCATCAATAACATTGAGCTCAAATACGATAGCTTATTAACTAAAAACTGTTTAACTAAATGCTAGCTTTACTTATTGGAATATAATATAAGATTTCATAAATTTATTATTTATACACTTTAATTAAAAGTATTAACTTATTATACAAACACATCCTTACTAATATTATAAATGTGAATGTAACTCTGTCTGTCTGTCGCTCTTTACACCAAAACTACTGAATGGATCTAATTGTAAATGAAATTTGGTACACATATAGTCTAGAGCCTGATAAAGTACATAGGCTACTATTTAATGCAAAAAAAGGGTTGTAAAGGGGAGTGAAAAGTTATAAGGAAGTACCGTCATGTTTAAAGCCAGAAGCTTGAAACTTATTTTTAGGCTATTAATTAGATATAAAAAAAAAGTGTGTGTGTCAGCTCCGACACACGACTGGAGTTTACTCCTTAAGTACGATTATTATTTACATTTATTAAAACTGTTCAGTGAAGTATTATCTCACGTCAGAAAGTGAAAGGTGCGCAGAATAAGTTGCGCACCAAAAACGTAACGAGGTCATTCAATCACTAGATTTTACTCCTCAAATTTTTCTCATACCGGGCGCCTTATATGAAAATCGATTCTTAAGGAGTTAACTCCAATATATATGACATTAACATATTATAAAAATTTACCCTTAAGGGGTAAATAAAAATAGGGGCTGATAAACTTTAGGAAAGTAACCTTTTGCTAGAGAGCAGAGCTAGCATTGCATTGCATGCAGCTAGTATTGTATATAAATAATTTTGTTATATTTTTAACACATACACGGACAAAAAGTAAGCACTACAAAAGCGACGGTGGAGAGACGGCTGCATGTAGCAGAGATGCGAATATTGAGATAGATGTGTGGCCTGACGAGAATGGATAAGGTAAGAAATGAATGTATAAGAGAAAGTTTAAAAGTGGCGCCAGTGACGGAAAAGTTGAAAAGTGAACGCCTGACTTGGTATGGACATGTGATGAAACAGGACGAAAGTAATGTTGTGAGAAAAGTTTTAAGTATGAATGTTGAAGGCTTTAGGGGTAAGGGAAGACCAAAGAAAAGATGGATGGATTGCGTGAAGCATGATATGGATAGGAAGGGCGTGACCGCAGATATGACTTGGAATAGGATTGTGTGGAAGAAAAGAACATATTGCGTCGACCCCAAGTAATTGAGATAAGAGCAGGGTAATGATGATAACACGCATACAATAACAAGGATATTTTAAAACAAATATCCATAATAATAATTTTATTTTATATGTATGTTTACTGTAAATTTCTTTTTATACATATAAAGAAGATAAAATAACCAAAAAATATGTCAGAATAATGAGAAAAATCAGAATAAAGAAAGTAATTAAATTCTAAAGTCTTATAAATATCAATTTTTCCTTTCGTGGAATATTTAAGCGATGAGTTCAGTGTTCAATATTAACGCACATTTTTTCTATAGACAAGTAATATCAAACGTACTACATATTAAGAATACGAAATTCAATGTAGTATTGTCATCTTATTCTTATCCCAATCAATGAGGGTGGACGTAATATGTACTCTGCCTTCCTTCCTTCAGCATACGTATAGCAAAGGTTTTGGTAATAGTTTTTTAAACTGCCACCTACTTGACATCAATCCTCTTTGGGGGTTGAATTTTTGACGATATGACATCAGATAGAGTTGGCTCAGGCCGATATAAAATTCTTTGTCTTTAACGACATCCAAGACTGGGTTGATAGTAAGAGTGGATATAAAAATTACTTGATATTATATAGATAAACTAGCTTCTGCCCTCGGCTTCGCCCGCGTAAAAGGTTACTATCCTAAAGTTTTTCATCCCCTATTTTTATTTTACCCCTTAAGGGTAATATTTTTACGAAATTTTAATGTCATATTTATTTATATCTAATCAATAGCCTAAAAATAAGTTTCAAGCTTCTGGCTTTAAAAATGACGATAATTCCCTACAACGATTCATCCCCCTTTTTGCATTAAAAAGTAGCCTATGTCCTTTATCAGGCTCTAGAGTATCTGTGTACCAAATTTCATTTAGATTGGTTTAGTAGTTTTAACGTGAAAGAGCGACAGACAGACATAATTACTTTCGCATTTATAATATTACTAAGGAATAAAATTAAAAACAGCGTATTTATTTAGGTACATATCACATTCAACTCTTATTATTGGCAACCACCCACATGATTCATGATAGAAATCTTTGCACAGAACAAAGCAACATGCTTCATTCTGATATATCGTCCCGTATGAACTAGTCCCACACATCAACATGTACGTTGCCTGCAGCCGTAGATCTAGTACTGCCAATTAAAAGTATCTATAGATGGTAACATGCTAGCGATTAATGGTCGAGATTCGTACTGAATATCGTACGAGATTTTACGGAATCTATAACCGATACGAACTATGTTGATGAAAATTTAGAGAATTTAAACACAAATAAATTATACAAATTTTATGTATAATTTCTTTAGTTGTTATAAGTTATAAGAAGTTATTGTAATTTATTATACCTATAATAGAATTAGGCCATTTCTATGTAAATTTTCAATTTATAAGTAAATAAGTAATACGTCTAATTTTGTTTTAAACAATTTAACTTATTACAAAATTTTAAGAGTATTGGTGTAAAGATGCGAAAGGGAATGCTCCGATGGTTCGGACATGTGGTAAGAATGCCGAACGAACGTCTGGTTAAGAAGATATACAATGCGAAAGTGGAAGGATGTAGGTACCGAGGGAGACCGAGACTAACCTACCTAGACCAGATCGGTCATGTACTGAAGGAAGGTGGAGTCAAGAGTCTCCGAAACCGGCGAGCGTGTATGAAGAGAATTATGAATGTTGAGGAAGCGAGTGAAGTATGCAGAGATAGAGTTCTCTGGCACTCTGTTCTCTCTGCCTACCCTGCAAGGGATATGGCGTGATGATTTGTATGTATGTGCAAAATTTAAATGCAGTTAAAAACATAAAAAATATATAAATTCTTATTTTTAAGTGGGTAGTATTTTAATCATTTCAATTAGTGTTTCAGCGACAGATTTAAATAAACATAGTAGTTAGAAAATTATGAGTTAGAAAATATATTCATAATGAAAATTGTACTATATACCAAACTATACTATTTTCCATGTGGTGATGAAGTAAGAATACAATTCACCACTCCTTGTCTACCCGTGGGTGATCGTAAGAGACGACTAAGGAATATAAAATTAAAACTCTATAACAACACGTCGGACCAGCGTGGTATAGTAGATCAATTTCTCTCCCATTATGGAGAAGGTTCGAGCCCAACAGCGGGACATGTATGGGCTGTGATGATAATGATGATGATGATACTAAAAGAACCTTAGCTAAGTCTTAAGATCGTATAGGCGAAAATGACACTTTGTAAGAAATAATAAATTATATTATTTATCAATTTTAGAAATCTATTTTGGATTACAAGGGTAGCAGAATAATAGAAAGTCTATTAAAATAAGATTATTACACAAATATAATAGGTTTAAATTGATTGTTGTTTAAGTTTTATGTAGATATACTCAATTTTCGAGCACTTGCTCAGGAAATTCTCAACAACACGCTCTAAGTTAGTAATTATTCTCGATTAACAACTTTGATATATTCGCCCATTATTAAATGGGATCAAATGTTCTGTGCTAACTAGTGTTAAGTAGTAATAATTATGAATCAAATAAAAAAATATATTGCAAGATACGTATAGAGCAATAAACTATATGAACTTATTAGCAACTCCAGAAAATTTCCGTGCTTTCAGGTGTTATTGCCATCCTTACTGTTACATTCAATCTTAACATATAAATAATATTTTAGCTCGATTAAATTCATTTTGCAATTTTGCTGCTCTTATTGTAACTATGCATTCTCTTCTTTACTGGCTGATAAGTCAATTACCTTTCATTACTTTCATATTATATTTGAGGGAAAAGGAATCTTTCGAAAATTCACTTTATATGTTGTTGCAAATCCTAAAATAATTATAAGCGTTTTTAGGACTCTCTAACATTCAAATCTTAGCGCTAACATAGATAATAATTTATGGAAACCATGGAGGGCTTAACCTACAGAAATTAAAGTGGTGATAGTGTGGTGGGTTTTGTCTCAAATAAAAATAAAAGTGACTACAAACGAACTAATTTATAGTATTTATAGTAGTAAGTACGATGACTAAAATATATAGCAATATAAGCATAGAAAGAATAAAATTAATTTATTTAACGATAGGTGCCAGAAAAGCCACATAGAAAGTATATAAAAATTAGAACATAAAAAAGTAATATAAAAATATATACGACAAATATATATAAAAAAAAACAAAGAAATCAAAAAGAAAAATGGAAAACAAAAGAAATTAAATGAATTATCTATACATATAATAAATCAGTAGAAATCCCGTGTCTGTACATTTGATAAATTTATTAAAAAATGAATCTAGGCAGTAAGAAAATACTAACAGAAAACAAAAAACATTTTTTGGAATTTCTTGTCTGTCTGTATGTCTGTGTGTCTGTATGTCTGTATGTCTGTAATCGTTAATCTCCGAAGTTACTGAACGGATTGTTTCGCAGTTTTGATAAAAAGATTAAGCCCAATTCAGAGCAACATTTAGTCTTTGTTTCATTGAAATCTGATGTCTCTAAAAAAAGTTATGGTCATTTAAGTTTTTAAAATCACCGCTCGCCTTTTATGTCACTAGAAGATTCAATTCAAAGCAATTATTTAATTTATCTATAGTGTAAGGAAAGTATTTGTATTACTTAATATATAGTAGTTTCATCAATTCAGCTCATATACATCCCACTGCTGGGCTCAAACCTCCTTCAAAGTTGAAGGGAAGTTGACGTAATACATACCATTAGTCAAAATAACTATTAAAACTATTTGTGATAAAAAAATAATGTTTTAATTAGTTAATAATATATAATTTAGCTAAAAATTAATAAAATGCATGATTTATTTAGTTTGTTAAATGAGCAATAGATGGCGCTATAATTTAGTTTAAAACATTAAATCATTTTTTCGTTATATTTTCAAAAGCTACTACGTTAACTTCTTAAACTTAGTAAAGGTACTTTGGGTGGAAAGATCCCAGCACTCACCTAACAGTCCGAGTAAAGTTGTCATAGCCATCTGCGACTAACAACTAAGTCAAACACGAAAAAGAAAAGTAAAGTCCACATCATAGAGCGTACAAAATGTACATTCTTAGTTAAGATGCTACTTTGGGGCGAGTATGCAAAGTGCACCCTTTTTTGTTTTTGTTTGTTAGGCTATGGTCTGGACACGGCCATTCCTTCCGGGGTAACAGAAGGGCGTCGTGTGGCCCCATAACTCATCGTGTTCTCTGCCCAAACCATCAGGCTGGCCTCTGGTACCGCTTACTTGACATCCGTGGCCAGTCCGGGGGTTCACCCTTCCAGGTATCGTCTCCGTCTACACCCCGGCAAACAACAGTGTTGTATCGCCCTCACGCGGTCGGTGTCTCTACGGGTGGTAGATTAATTCCCATGATCTATCTACCCGCGACCTTAGTAAGGATGGCAACAGGTGCAGGTACCGCGCCTGTGACGTCCGATGCGCCGGCGGCAGAGTGTGTCAACATGGAGAGTCTCCTCTGTGACACGCTCCGCCGCCTTTTTCTGTGGGACGACTGTCTCGCAAAAGGCGGCGACCGAGTCCGAGTTCCTGACGCTATCGAGCATCGTCTTTGCGATAATCGGCAGTGCCAGTTTGGCACCGATGATTGCGATGAGTGCACGGCACTGCTTTGCCCAGGTCACGCAAACTTTAAGCGTCTGCAGCGCCGTGTCCACCTCGCAATCGCAGTAGTGGTTAGACAGTGTGCTCTCCCACCTTGCGACCGTGAAGCAGGTACACGCCGAAGCAACCATGCCCCATCAGTACACCAGTCACTTTAGCAATAGTGCTGTTACTGTCGCCTGTTGCTGCATATTGTGCGAGGGCCTACTTTTTTACATTTTTATACACTGTTGATAGCATAGAATACGTTTCAAGGAGATTGCAGAGCACTTGAAGGTGATCAGCGCTGAGATGACACCCTTGAGTAGGCCTGTAACAGTCATAGCCCCATTCGTTTGAGTCTTTTGGTTTTAATGATGTTATTGTTTTACAGTCTTTCAAATCCTTTGACATTATTATAAAATATAAAAGATATCCATCTGAAGATATTCTACGCTACTAAAATACGACATGAACCAAGAAATTCATTTTTATTCATTCTTTCGTATTGAAAGCCATTTATTATATATTTATCCGTGCGGTTGCGCAGTAAGAATACAATTCGCCAACCGCTTTCTTACCCGTGGGATCGATCGATCACCCACGAGACGACTAAAGGACATCATACATATCATACATCTATGGAAGAAAAAGGAAAACTCGAAACAAAACCCTATACCACCACGTCTGACCAGCGTGATGTAGTAGGTCAATTTCCCTCCCATTACGTACGAGGCTTGAGCCCAATAGTGGGATGTATATAAGCTGAGATGATAGATGTCCATGTCCCCAGGTAGCCCTGAAAAGACTTATCTGAGCAGAGCAATCTTACCAAAATAAGGAGACAGCGTAAAATAACTTTGGAAGTAACTACGTCAGAAACAGCAGCGGCATTACTTCTTGGTGGCAAAAGAGCTTTGTTTAAAAACCCGATAGATTTATGCACATTTTTTATAAATCCGATAGATTTATAAAGCAATGAAACACCGAGATGTTCAATAACACGAAACTGCGACACATTCAAAGTGTTTTATTGTGTACGGTGGTCAACGAGCAAGCAGCATGCACTTATTTTTTTGGCAGGCCATGGTCTGGACACACGCCTTGCATTCCGTCCGTGGCCCCATTTTTTTTTTTTTTTTTTTTTTTTTTTTTTTTTTTTTGGTAGGCTATGGCCCGGTCACACGTCGCCCGTACCGCCCGGGGCGACGGAAGGGCAGCGCGTGGCCCCATAACCCACCGTATTCCCTCCCCATCGCCATTGGGCCGGCCACTGGTACCGCTTCCTTGCCTTCCGTGGCCAGCCCGGCGGGTTACCCTTTCGGGTACCATCCCCCGTCAACGCCCCAGCTAACTGCCGGGGCGTCGCCCTCACGCGGTCAGCCTCTCTGCGGGTGAAGGACTATTCCCCGGTCCAGTCACCCGCGGCCTCGGCTAGGGCGGCATTAGGCGCAGATACTCGCGCCTCCGCCGCCCCAGGCGCCGGCGACGGAGCGTCTCACCGAAGAGGATTTCCTCTCGGAGTCGCCCCGCCGCCTCCTTCCGCGAGACAACTGTCTCGCAGAAGGCGGCGACTGCGTCCCAGTTCCTGACGCTGTCGAGCATCGCCTTAGCGATGGTCGGCAGCGCCAGGTCGGCACCGATGATCGCGACGAGTTCACGGCGCTGCTCTGCCCAGGCCACACAGACCTCGAGCGTGTGCTGCGCCGTGTCCTCGTCGCAATCGCAGTGGTGGCAGGACGGTGTACTTTCCCTCCTCACGACCGTGTGCAGGTACTTGCCGAAGCAACCATGCCCCGTCAAGACCTGCACCAGTCGGAAGGAAAGGACCCCGTGCTGTCGACCCAACCACTCCATCAGCACTGGCCGGAAGGCCTCGATGGTCCGAACACCGAACCGAGGCCTTTCCAGCCGGATTGCCCAACGAGCAATAACGTCACGGCGGGCGTCGCCCCGCCAAGCGGCCATCTCACTAAGCGAGACGGTGCCGCCCCCTGCCCGCGTCGCTGACACCCGCCGGTACAGTCCGGCGAGCATTTCCGCCTCCAAGTCCCACGGAGGTGTTCCGGCCAACAGGCATGCTGCCTCCGTCGCCACCGTGCGGTATCCGCGTATGGCCCTGACCGCCATGGCCCGCTGTGGTCGCCATAGTAGAGCCCTAAGTCGGACGGTCAGGGACCCCGCCCACACGGGTGCGCCGTACAGGGCCATCGACCGAACCACCCCCGCGTACAGCAGTCGGCACGTAGCGCTGGGTCCGCCTATATTCGGCATAAGCCAGGATAGGGCGGACGCCGCGCCGACAAGCCGTGGAGCAAGCCGACGGAAATGCTCCCGGAACCACCATCGCCCGTCGAGCACCAGGCCCAAGTACCTCATATGGGCCCGGATGCTGATGGGAACCGAATTGACGGTGATCGAGGCGTCGGTGGGTGGACTGGTGCGGGGCCCATGGAATAATAAGGCCTCCGTCTTATCCAGGGCCACCCTTAGCCCCAGCGCCTCGATCCGCCCGACAATCTCCTCGGTGCCAAGAGTTGCCAGGCGTGCCGCCTCCTCCAGCGTCCCACCCCGGGCTGTGACGAGTGTATCGTCGGCGTAACAAATTACGCCCAGCCCGGGCGGGAGGCTCCCTCTCAACGCCCAGTCGTAGCCGATGCTCCACAAAGTCGGCCCCAAGACCGACCCCTGCGGAACACCGCACGACATGGGCGTTCGCACAACATCCCCTACTCGGTTCTTATAGAGGACGCTGCGCCCCTCCAAATAGTCTGCCACCAGCCGCCTCAGGTATACAGGCACCCCGTGATACCGGAGTGCCTCCCTGATGCAGCTGAATGGCAGACTATTGAATGCGTTGGCGATGTCTAGAGACACCGCCAACAGCACCCCACCGCCAGTAACAGCCTCCGCGACTACGGCCCTCAGGCGCAGCAAGGCTGCGATCGTCGAACGCCCCTTTCGGAAACCAAATTGGGCGTCCGACAGATCGGGGCCAACCTCGCTAAGGTGTTGGCCGATACGGGCAGCCAGGATCCTCTCCAACAGCTTACCCGTATCGTCCAGCAGCACGATCGGCCTATAGGCCGAGGCCGAGTCCGGAGACCGTCCCGGCTTCGGCAGGAGTACCAGCCTCCCCTCCTTCCAACACCCAGGGAACTGCCCAGACGATAAACACGCGTTGTACAGTCCCCCGAGGCGTGGACCCAGATGTTCGAGGACCAGGGCCAGCACCCGGTCGGGTACCCCGTCTGGCCCAGGAGCGGTGGTCTTGGCACGCATTCGCACCACCGCCGCCCCCATTTCCGTCTCCGTAACGGGCGGAACACTTTCGTAGTCGGCCTCCCGGTCACTATTCGGCAGTGCCATGACCGGGGGCGTGTGTTCCGTCCGACGTGGGAATAGTTCCTCGACAACTCTGGTGAGGAGGCTGGGCTGGAGAGTCTCGGTGAGGGGGGGGCCCCGCGCGCGGAGCTTACTCAGCGCCGCACGATAGGGGCGACCCCAGGGGTCACGCTCGAGACTGTCCAGCATCTCCTGCCGACTAACGTCCTTGGCTTGACGGATGGCCAGCCTGAAGGCAGACCGCGCACTGCGGTAAGCCTCGTACAGCTGGCCCTCCCGCTCAGCGTCGCGGTGACGCCGCCGACTGCGGGTATAAGATCTCCGAGCACGTATGCACGCAGCTCGAAGCTCTGCCAACTCCCGGGACCACCAGGGAACCGCCCTCTTCGGGGGAAGACACCGTACACGGGGCATAGCCGCATCGCAAATCTGCGTTAACGCACAGCGAATGCGGCCAGCCTCGGCGTCCACCCCGTCCACCGAGGGCGGTGACGGCAGCCACGAATGCACAATGGCTGCCTCCACCAGTAGGTCCCGATCAAGTCGACCCACAGCCCACCGCGGAAAAGCGGGAGCTCCGTCTGCCGTGTGACCCCTGCTGGGCTGGCGGAGGGTCCGGGAGACCTCTATCCGAATGTATCTATGGTCGGATAGGGTCTCAACCTCCTCCTGGACATACCAGCTCCTCACACGTGGTGCGACATCGGGGCTAGCGAACGACAAGTCCACTATCGACCCACCCCGCTGCCGCACGCACGTATGCACTGAACCCCTGTTCAGCAAACAGAGGCCCAGTGACGCCGCCCACTCTTCAACCGCCCGCCCGCGATCGTTCGTCCTGGGGGACCCCCACGCCATAGACTTGGCGTTGAAGTCCCCCATTACGAAGAGCTGGCGCGGTGCCAGTCGCCGTATCGAGGCCTCCAAGTTGGTGAGGGAGGCCCCGAAATCTGCCACACTCCTGTTAGGGGAGAAGTACACGCCGTAAAGCGTTACCTCTCCCCAGTCCGCCGCGACGTATCCATCACCCCTGTCCTTTAGAGACAGAGGCGGGGAAGGCCACGACGTTGAGGCGACGATTGCCACAGAGCCGTCACTGCTACTCAACCAATTAGATCGGTCGGGCACGCAATACGGCTCCGCGGCTACGGCTACACCTATCAACCACTCCGCCATAGCTTGCAGGAAAAGGTCCTGCGCACCGGCGGAGTGGTTGAGGTTGGCTTGCAAGAGGTGGATGGACTCGGTAGCCATTAGTGGGCCGTGTCCATCACCTCCTCCGCGCCGGCGGGCGATTGGGTCGCGCAAGGAGCGGAAGCGGCCGGGGTCGCCGGGCCGCTCCGCCCCTTTGGAGCCGAAGCCGGGGGTCTGCACTGTCCACCCCCCATGCGATGTTTGGAGGGCTTATTGCCCGCCGCACACGCGGGACAGTGGGGTGCGGCAGCACACGATGCCGCCATGTGCCCGGTTTGACCGCAGCGGAAACATAGTCCGCTGCAGTCAA
Organism: Lymantria monacha; assembly: GCA_905163515.2. Lineage (NCBI taxonomy): Eukaryota > Metazoa > Arthropoda > Insecta > Lepidoptera > Erebidae > Lymantria > Lymantria monacha. The sequence continues at coordinate 14,941,156 of LR991094.1, read as the reverse complement.
AGCAGTTGGTACACGTTGGCCGGGTATGCCCGACCGCCATGCACCTAAAACACCTCGCAGGCCGGGACTCCAGCAGGGTTACCCGCGCCGAACTCCAGCCTACGAGGATCCTGCCTGAGTCAGCCAATTTCTTGACCGACTCTACCGGACACTGCACCCAGGCAGCACCGACGCCGCCCGGTCCAGGGCGAATGGCGCCAATCCGGACAGTGTCCGAGGCGCATCCGGTTTTCGAGACAATAGCCTCCCTGATGTCCTCCACCGTCACGGAATCGTCCAGACCCGCAATGCGCATCTCTGCGCACTTGACGGGTCTGGCAATTCGAACGCCATCCTCCTGGCCAAACAGCCCCCGCAGCTTCGTGGCCACACTATCGGCCGCCTTAGCACCCTCGGCCCCAGGAAACTCGAGGATTCGAGCCCCTGTCCGGGCCTTGCGGGTCCTAGCTTCGACGCCTCCGATGTCAGAGACGTCTAGCTCCCGCCGGGCGCGACGTAAGACGGCCTCATAGTTGAGGCCCTTCTCAGCCGCCTCAGGCAGCACAGTGATAACCACTGCTGCTGACTTTGGCGACCGGAGCTTCCTGCGCGACCTCTTCCCCCTCTTTTCGGCTCCTGCTTGGGGAGCGGTGGCCTCAGCGGCGCTTTTGACCGCCGCCCTCCGTCTTTGGCCGGGACTTTTCCTGCTTCGCTCAGCCACCTGCCAGCCCTGTTCGAGCATGGCAGCAGCACTGAGCGCAGCAGGCGCAGTCGTGGGCGCGCTAGCCGGTACCAGCGACGCAGGTGTGGGCACCGGTTGCGGCGTGGCCTTAGCAGGAGCCGGCGCCGATCTCGGCTTCTTAGCCGAAGCGAGCCCTTTGGACCCAGCCTTGGGCCCAGTCACAGCTGCGGCGAAGCTCACGCGGCCACCCTGGCAGGGTAGCGGGGTGGGTCTCGACGCTATAGTCGGCCGCGTGGTCTTGCTTCCGTCCGCAGCGAGTGGCGGCCGGAGACGTGGCTCCGGAGGCAATCTTGCCTCAAGAACCTCCATGCGCGCATTGACCATGACGCCAACAGACTCCATGATGGCGCGCATGGTTGCCTCCGGCACACCGTCCACCACAGGCAGCGCGGGCAGCGGTACTGCCGCTACTGGCTGGGCTATCGGGGCGCGCCTCGCAGCTCGAGCCGGCGCAATTGAGGCGGCGACAGAGTCGGACCTTGTCGACGGCGTTGTCGGCGTCAAAAGCGCGAATTGGCTCCGCAAGTCGGCCATATCTTTGGCCAGCTTGCGGTTTTCATTCCGCACCGCCGCTAACTCCGCCTCCAGTCGGTGGTTTTGGTCCCGCAGACCTAATACCTCGCCGCTAAGGCGGGCATTTTCGGCCTGCAGGGCCTCCATCTGAGTGCCTGGGGGGTCGCTGCTCACAGCGCCCTCAGCTGCCGCCGCGCCAGTGGGAGGGATGTTGGACAACACCCTCACCATCCTCGCGGCGACTGCTTCATTTTCGGCACGCATGCGAGCCTCGGCCTCCCTCAATTGGCCAACCGGGGACGAAGCCGCCGATCTTGCCGCCACCGCGGCCCCTCGCCCCCTGCGAGAGGTTGCCACCTTGGGAGGAGGCATAATAATTGCACTCCCCTCGTAGTCGGACCCTGAGCTGCCACCCTTATTTAGGGGGCGCTTCCGCACCTTCGAGGGGAGGGCCTCCTCCCTGAGCGTCAAAGCCGCCGCCATGGTTGCCGCAGAACGCGACGATGATGCAGCGGCAGTCTCGGCAGCCGACATGCTGCCCTCCTCCATCTCCGACGGACCTGCGGCATCGCCGCCCTCGTCCTCTGTCTCCACGACAGATCTGCCGCCCTCGTCGTTGGACGGCTCTGCGACAGAACTGTCGCCCTCGTCCTTCGACGGCTCTGCAGCAGAACTGTCGTCTCCTTCATGGGTTGGAGCGGCGGCAGCCTCCCTGAGAGCCCGCCGCTCCTCTCGCTCCTTTTGGCGCCCCTTCGCGACGGAAGCCTTCCCACGAGTCGCCTTGGGTGGTCTTCCACGCCTCTTCGGCTTCGATTGGGCCTCCATGGGTGCCGGGCCCTCGGCGGGTTTGAGCGCCTCTAGTCTAGAGGACGAGGCGTCTTCTGTGCCAGTTTTATGGTAGCATGGCGAGGCTGTAATGTGGGAACCGCTAGGATCCCCGTCTGTAAGTGGTAAAATGTGATCCATCTTGTTCCCACGAGTAAGGGAGAAGTACACCGTCGACCCGGGCAGAGATCCCTGTACCCGGGCAAGCCTACATTTACCAACCAGGGGGTCGGCCGGTACCCTGGCTGGAGCGTGCTAACAACAGAACAACCCATCTGCCATGCATCTTCTCGCCGCACGCCAGAACTTAAGATTCTGGGTGATTTCCGAATTCGAATGTTAATTCGAATTCTTTATAGAGGTTGTCTTCCTCGCGGTCCGGGCGGTTAAGCCAAGACCCTCGCTCCTGAAACTACGCCTCACGACAATATGTCTTGAAGCGAGATATCAGGTTTACGATATGTCGGCGGTGGCATAAGCCTGCCCAGCCCTCAAATTAATGAGTGACCGGGCCCGTCCGAAATTTCGCCTCCTGTACCCTCTACAACTAGAGGGTCAGGAGCGAATTGGGGCTCAACCCATTGCTGGGGAACCCCCCCTCGCGCCAGAGATTCGCTACGAGCGACAATTCGACAGAAGGATCTGGGGGACTGTCGCTCGCACCCAGGGTACACCACGTGGAGGTTTCTGGCATCGTACCCCATCCGTGGCCCCATAACCCGCCGTTTTCCCTCCCCATCACCATTGGGCCTTTCGAGTACCATCCCCGATGACGCCCCGGGCCATCGGGCTTCACCCTCACGTGGTCAGCCTCTCCGCGGGTGACGGATTATTACCCGTTCCAGTTACCTGCGGCTTCGGCTAAGGCAAGTAAACGCAGGTAATCGCGCCTTTGCCGTCCCGCCGCCTCTTACAAATGAAGTGGAAGTAACACATAGCCACTGTTCAGACGTTGCTTTTCTGCAAGAATGGGGTACTAGGTCCGATTGGGGGTCGGACCGGCCCGTGGCTGTAGAAAGAATACTATGAACTGTGGCTTTACCACTATTAGTGTTTTTATTAAGGATTGCTGTCTAATCGTTTGCGTTGATTAGACAATAATAAATAAAAAAAAATTGTAGAGGCCGTAGATCGAGCACTACGAGATCGTAATGAAAAGTCAATGGTGTTTTTCTTTGGAGATTTTCGGCAAATCCTTCCTGTTAAAACTCGAGGAAATAGAACTGATGAGATCAATGCTTCACTGAAGTATTCTTATCTGTGGCCCCAAGTAGGAAAGCTGACCCTAACCATCAACATGCAAGAAAAGCCAAGGTCACTATTCACATTAGTGTTGCCCAAATGCAAGACCAAGACTTGCTGCAAGAGTTTCGCAGTGCTCCCTTAGACATGATATTACGAATTTCTTAGCAAAGAAAGGATTATCAACATTTCGTATTCTTACGAGTAATACCAGTACACGAAAGGATAATACCCCACTTCCATTTAGTGGTATGTACCTAATTATTGATAGTTGTACAGTTACTGCCACTAGATGAATAGAATTTCATTAATTTAGTTGGATTTTTAATGTATATGGGGATTTTTTATTTCTATCAAAACAAGTGACTTTATGTTATTCTAAAAGCAAAAGTTGCAAGATTTGCGAGCCTCGCAAGAGTCTTGCATTTGGGCAACATTAATTCACATGCTTAAGAATTTGCTGATGTTTTAAAGAAAATTGGAGAAAGCGCCTCCTTGATGAAAATGCTCAAGTGGCTGCCGGAAGTACTTGGTCAAGTTTGAATTTTTAAGTAAGCCTAGTAAAACTGAATGTCACGCGGACGAAGTCGCGGGCATCAGCTAGTTACACAATATATACCAGACAGAAACCCAGTTTTCTGCTAAAACTTGTTATAACGCATTAATTTAAAATCAATCAGTTAAGCTTGTGCCCCATCACTATTGAGCTAAAATATGGCATAGATATCATCTAACTCTGTGAGATACTACACAAAAACAGAATGTATACGAGTAAGTATACTAGCGGACCTGGCAAATTTCGTTCCACCTAACAGTCAATGTACGAAAATTAAAAAAAAAACCCACAACTCGATCGCAGTTCCACCTACCGGATACAATAGCGAGTCTAAACTATTCTCAAATCCACTTGAACACACGAAAAAATACAAAAATATCAACAAAATCCGTTAAGCCGTTTAGGAGGAGTTCAGTGACGTACACACGTATATAAGAATCCTTACTAATATTATAAATGCGAAAGTAACTCTGTCTGTCTGTCGCTCTTTCACGCCAAAACTACTGAACCGATCTAAATGAAATTTGATACACAGATAGTCTAGAACTTGACAAAGGACATAGGCTGCTTTTTAATGCAAAAAAAGGTTGTGAAGGGGGATGAAAAAATGTAAGGAATTATCGTAATTTTTAAAGCTTGAAACTTATTTTAGGCCATTGGTAGATATAAATAAATGTGACATTAATTACCCTTAAGGGGTAAAATAAAAATAGGGGATGAAAATCTTTAGGAAAGTAATCTTTTACGCGGGCGAAACCGCGGGCAGAAGCTAATAATATATATAAAGATATGAAGACAGAAATGTACTAATAGTATCAACATAATTAATAAAGTAATTGTTTAATTAAAAGTAAGTTATGCACCAATGACATAAATTAGTCAACGAAGGCCGATTGTTCTTTATAATTTTCCACAATAGCCTCAATAGAAAGTCTTGATAACGTTAATTTTACCATTACTTAGCATTAATAAATTATCCCTGGCCCCTTTCTTTTGTAAATCATAAAACGTAAATCTAACAAAGATTCTGCGGGCTTTTACTTAACTTTTACTACAGCGCTTTTAACGTTTAAGTTTAATTACGTTTGTACTGTTAAGAGAAATTTCATACTTTGCTTTCATATTTTCTATATATTATATTAATTTGATCATTGGTACAATGTGCCATTATTATTATTTTCTTATCTACGTATGTTGCATGAGGCAAATGATGGGAATATTTAAATAGTATTACTGCAAGAAAGATTCTTAATTAAACACTATGAGAATTCGATTGACGAGAGTGATATAATGGGCTAATTAATTAGGATAGAGTAGTAAGCACGTGCCCAAATTCAGTTCTAGTATTAAAAACAAAATGGGTCGCGCAATAGGATCAAGTCGTTTCACCATCTGTAGTATCTTAAGCTTTCTGTGAAGATGACTATCATAGACTATAAAAAAATACATACTACGATTGTCAACCTCGTGCACTGTCATATCAGGTAAAGATCAGTCGAGCCTGGCATACAACCCGCACATTTTTTTGTATAGCTTAATAGCAGTGCAGTGCTGTTGTATAGTAGCAGTTACGATTACTACCAACTCTTAAATTGCACGCGAGTGTCGTAAAAGACTGCTAACATTTTTTAATTTCCTAAAGGTTTAAACACAACAACGTTCATGAATGCTCTAAAGTTTTCGAAACGTCAGGCAATTAAAAATCAAATACAAACGCGATAGAAGCCGTAATAATAGTTTTATTTCAAATACTTGCATAAACATCAGAAATCATTAGACTGCTAAAAAATTTACATCCCTGGGCCTACTGGTTCTGATGCCGTCTGAACAACATTGGCATTTTTAGGAAGAGTCATTGCCAGTCATAAAACTATTGATAAAACCTTTGCAATATGCACGATAACAGAAGAGTCCATATTGCATCGACCCCAAGCAATTGGGATTCGAGCAATATGATGATGGCAATAGCAGCTATGAGATACAGTACATATATCAGCTGCAAAGACATTAAATCGGTTCTGAGTATATACATATGTATTTAAAAAACACACAAGCTACCTGTTGGTCACAGACATTTTGAGGAAAATTAGCCTATTCTTCTCTCTTTAAGATATTCGCGAGTAAGGAGAGTAATGGTGACGTTAATTAAATCAAAAATTGTTTCTTTGAACTTATATATGTTTTGTAATTATAAAGTAAGTTTAATTCATATGAAAAGGAAACTGGAGTAACGCGGACATAGCCGCGTTACTCCAGTTTTTGTACAATAAATCTATCCCATGGAAACTAATTTATTTTTTGAAAAAAGGTAGTCGTATATGTATACATATACGACTACCTTTTTTCATATACATATGGCATAATATGCCAGACTTTAATCTGTCTAAGTGGTAAATTTCATCCAGACGCATATAAAGTTTCAAACGTGACTGATAAATAAACATTTGTCCATCCAAAACTTTCTTATTTATGATAGTTGTAAGATTTTAATAATCAATATTCAGCTAGACATCAATCATTTGATTTTTATATAAAGACTGTTTCACGTAGGTAGAGTTAACAATCTAAGTATTATAGCTATAATAACGTTACCCTTTGAAAAACATTTTTTTTTGTTTAGAAACACTCTGTTTTTGTTTACCGAGGGTCCTTGTTCAATGGGGTCGATTTGTGACATCAAAACAAATGAAGCGCACTACAAGCCCGATTGCCAACAGAAACATGACTCTCTCTAACTGCAATAGGCAATTAATAATGTAAATGTACTGTAAATATTTATATTTTACTAGGTTTTGCTTGCGGCTTCGCTCGCTTAAAATGTGACTTGCCTAAAGTTGAATTATTATCCCAAGAGAATATATTGTCGGGATAAAAATTGTCTTAAGTGTCAATACACAAAATGACCTATCCATGTAACTAATTTCATCCAAATCTGTTTAACAGTTTACGCACAAGTAACAAACATCCAAATAACCATCCTCGCAAACTTTCACATTTATAATATTAGTAGGATAACGCCTGCGAAGTACAGGTCTTGTGTAATTCACAAATGATTGTTCAAAGTCTGGATTATTTGGGTCTGTTTTTATATACTTCCCAGTACCCCACGATGTAAGAATTTGCCCTTGCGCCGTGTGCTGATAACAAAATAAAAGAAACTAAGTACCAGGTACGAGTATTAATATATATATTTTTTGACATTCGCAGATCAAATGTTAAAGTAGAGGAACTGCAGCATATTTGAGATACTGCAGGTAATTTGGAATACTTCGATATCAAAATAATTATAAACACCATCTGTATTTTTTGTCCGTAAACATGAAGTCATACGACACACAAAGCTATTGTGTATTAAAAACAGGACGGCATCTTGACATTCCGGCTACAAACCGCAAAGGAACGTGACGCCTGCTTTGAAAAAAAAATCGGTAAGAATGCAATCGGTGATAATCATTTATTGTAATGCTTTAAATCTTCATCTTAATTATTTAAACTATTAAGTGGCCTTGTTAGTATGTGATTTTACTATGATTTTGTGAATATATCTAACATTAAAAATGTGACATAGAATTTTAGGTTAGGTTGGTATGTTGTTAATTTGGAATACCGAAAGAGAATATAATTTGGAATATTCCAAATTATATGCACATTTCTATGAGAAGTATTAATTATTCTGTTTTTTATAGAAATGGCTACATCTCGCAAATATAATAAGAGGAAGAGACGGAGGAGAAAAGGAGGAAATGGCCGCTGCCATTCCCGCTGTTAGAGATAAGAAAATGTGATATTTAAAGGCAGCTAAACAGTTCTACGTACCCAGGTCAAGGAAAGGATCCAAACAGTCAAATAATTTCAATGACGATCGCCTCCTCCACAGATGCTTCCTTGCGATTGGAGAATTTTATTGAAACAGAGCCAGGACCGTCAGGTAGTAGGACAGAAATTCACTCCCTTGTTACTCCTTCCCATATTTCTCCCGTGGCCACAATAAAAAAGAGAACTAGCAATAGGGGCCGTAAGCCATCAACATCGGAAATAATCTCAAGTTCTCCTTATAAAAAAGACCTTGAGAATGCACAACTTAAAAAGTCTGATAAAGAAAACAAAACACAGGAAAAAGGAAAACACAAGAAGAAAATAACAAAAAAGATAAAGAAAAGAAATATGACCGACAGTGACTCATCAGATCCGATTCCTGGGGCTATATCTGCAAATAACACAGACTCTTCTGACAATGTAGCAACGAAAGATGAGACTACTGTCCCTACGGACGAAGACGTCGAATGTTTTTTCTGTAACGGTAAATATAGCGAGGATAAAAGGGGTGAAGAATTGGTACAGTGCTTAATGTGCGAATTGTGGGTTGGGTCCACGGTTCTTGTAGAGGTTATGAATCTTTTCTGTATATTTGTGATTACTGCAAGAATAATAACTAATAATAGTAAACTGTAAGTTCAAACTTAAGACTGATCTTTGATTATTGTGACTGATTACTTAATTAGAGATTATTTTAGTTTATTTTGTTTAAAAAATATTGATGACTAAAATCTAAAAACTATAAGACTATTACAGAGATATATATATATATTTATTAGTTTCTAAGGAAAAGTGTTAGCAAATGTCAAAAAAAAAATGTGAATATAATTTGGAATACTATATTCCAAATTACCTGCACCCTAAGTCAAATCTCGATTTTGGAGTTTTTTAGTTTGATAAGCATTTTGATAAGGTTCCTGGTTTTTGTTATGTTTGATTATTTTAATTATTAAAGTTTAATAATTTATCAATCATTTAATGTATTTTTTATAGACCCACACCTTTTCTCTTTAAATTTATCCTCAAAAAACAAACTAGTATTCCAAATATGCTGCAGTTCCTCTATCAATATCAACTATTGATGAACAATACTTCTGCAGCTTGAGTGATAAAATTAGCCTAGATGAAGTTAGGCAGGCTTAGTGACCCGTACAATGATGAGTATCATTGCTCTGGTTTTCTCTCATTATAAGAACTAGGCGTGCACGCAATTTTATTGTACTTATTGTGTTAATTACATAAATAATGAACATAAAACGTCACTCAACCCTTAAAAGGAAACGAGCGTAAAGATAAAAACAACGATTCGTTCTCTAAATTAAAATCCGAAAAAAAAAACAATTTATTTTTCCACTTAATATACTTAGACGAGAAACGTTTTATCATTTCTGGCAGAAACATCATAGTCTGATAACGTAAGACTTACTGAGCAGTCGGAAAGAGTAAATGTTCCCAAGGAAATGAAGGACAAAATCTGTGCGAAAAGCTCCCTGGGGTAGCTGGCTGGGATGATTAACGTCTTTTACACAACTTTGTATTATTGTCTGTCGCACAATAACAACTAAATAGCCTGTCTTATTTGTTGTGAACGCAAAGACGTCAACACAAGTTAATTAGTGAGATTAGAAATAATACGTATTTTCAGTACGTCTAATGTAGGTCAAATGAAGGCAATGAGACAATGACACTGAGTAATGTTAAATAAAGGTGACGTTTGTGTTATTTGAAGTAATAAAGATTTATTTAGCTTTCTTTCAACATATATGTACATATATGGTACACATTGGGTATATTTAGTCTTCAAACATATACAAAATAACTGTCAATCTCCAAAGCAGTTAGGTAAAGAGGGTCTAAAACAATACGCAAAAGATCTCATTTCAACCCCAAATACGTTTCTTATATTCAATAAAATGCTTCAAACGGGATCACATACAACTCGTATTGAAATAACTTGCCATATAGAACGTTTCAATATCGATATTCAATCAAACTCGAAAAAATCGAGAAGTATATGTGTATATCTCGATACTTTTTCTACTTTTATCGATTTGACAATGTTTTAATGATTTAAAGATGATAATTTAACGTATTATAGTATTTATATAGACTCTATATACATATATCTTCTATATAATCTTTTTATCTCTTATTAATTTTCTGTGATAATTTAAGATTACTTTAGTATCCTATCAGATATATTACCTAATACTTGAGCGTTCTGCACTTTAAAATAAATAATATGTTACTAAATTAATATTAATATACTTTTAGTTAGCTTGCATTTAAAACGTTAGCAAATTATTATTTCAAATAATGTACCTAGTTTGTGATTTTAGTCTCTCATATATTTCTCATATATAAGGATAATATATGATCTAACAACAAAATCCATTAGGATTTTGAATAAACTAATGCTCTAGTGATGCACCGGTCATTTTATAACTAATTTGTAAATATGGTTGAGATTGTACCGGCTATTACTTTAGATTTGTGGAATCATAATTCTTTATAAAAAAAAAACAAAATTTAAGAAACAACGTATACTTTCATAAAATCTGGTATACTAAAATAAAATTAGTATTGAGTGTGACATCTTAAGATAGCACGTTATTGCTTCAGACTTACAATAAGCATCAGCCCTCCTGATAAAATTATAACACTAAATTTACCCTTCGTGGGGAAGCTGAAAGGATTAAATTAAGCATCTTATTTAACACTGCATTGAATAGATAATATCTGCGTAATAAATACATATTTTTTTAATGCTAATGGTGTGAAACGAGCAAGCACACTTGATGGTAAGTGTTACTATCGCCCATGGACCTTTGCAGTATCGAAGGTATAGCTAGGCCGATGCCTACCAATACAAACCCCAAACCCCCCCAGTTGGGCTTCCGGCTCTCTCGCTCACCGAACGAAGCGCAATATCACATTGCCACTACTCAGACGTCGATCTTCTGTGAGAGTGTGGTACTACCCCGGATGGACCGGCCTGCGGATGCAGACAGAAAACTGTCAACAGCGTGGTCCTACCACTAAAAATAAATATGAATGTGAATATTAAAAAAATTTAAACGATAGCTGTCCGTGTGGCAACGGCGAAAGAATACAATTTCACAATCTTTCCCGTAGGTGTAGTAAGTCGCCCATGTCGTGTGGTGTTCCGCAGGGGTCAGTTTTGGGGCCGACTCTGTGGGACATCGGCTACGACTGGGCGTTGAGAGGGAGTCATGCTCTCCGACCTCTACCGGCGGGTTACCACAAAGCGCGACGAGGGTGGCTCCCCATCGTTCAACGAGATAGCCACCTGGCGCGAGGACGCCCGCCGAGAAGTCATCGCCCGTTGGGCTACACGGCTGGAGAGGCCTAGACACGGTGTTGTTACCGTCGAGGCCCTCCGGCCCGTACTAATGGAGTGGATGGAGCGGCGGCACGGAGTGCTCTCCTTCCGGTTGGTGCAGGTCTTGTCGGGGCACGGTTGCTTCGGCAAGTACCTGCACACGGTCGTGTGGAGGGAGTGGACTCCGTCCTGCCACCGTTGCAGTAGCGACGAGAACACGGCGCAACATACGCTTGAGGTATGTTCGGGCTGGGACGGGCAGCGCCGTGACCTCGTCGCTGTCATCGATGCCGACCTGACGCTGCCGGCTGTCGGGAAAGCGATGGTCGACAGCGTCAGGAATTGGGACGCGGTCGCCACCTTCTGGGCTGCTTCTTCGAGGCTGTCATCTCGCAGAAGGAGGCGGCGGAACGGGCCCGGGAGGATTCCCGTGACCCGGGTCGCCGCCCGCGGCCGGGGCGGCGCAGGCGCGAATACCTACGCCTGATGCCGCCCTAACCGAGGCTTCGGGTGATCGGACCGGGGAATTGTCCAGTCACCCGACGTAAGGCCACCGCGTGAGGACGACGCCTCGACGGCGAAAGCTGTCCGGGCGTCGACGAGAGAGGAACCCGAGAGGGCATACCGCCGGACGGACCACCGAAGACAAAGATCGGGTACCGGTGGCCCGCTCGCACGGCGAAGAAGAGATGCTTGCAGGGTGGGTTCATGGGGTTGCGCGCCGCGTCTTCCGTCACCCCGGACCGATTTGGCGGGGTGCGACGTCCATAGCCCACCGCAAAAAAAAAAAATCATATAATCTATCCAAGAAAAGGAAAACTTGAAATAAAAACTACTACGTCTGGCCAGCGTAATAAGGTAAGGTCAATTTACCTTCTATTGTGGAGGAAGCTCGAATCTTACAGTGAAATGGATATGAGTTGAAATATTTTTTATTTACTATACACAGGGTGGAAGTGGACCGCTCCCGAAAATAAAGACAGGTGACCCTACTAGTACTATTTGTAATGATAGGCTACAAAAAAATCGATTCGGATGAAAAAAAAAATTTTCACAACGAATTTTAAGTTTTTTTTCACATTCCATTGTATTAGAACATTGCCATCTAACGATAATTCCATAAAAAATACGTAACTGTACTCTAATGAGAAAATACGCAATCTACTTAAAACTCACGATCATATGTTCAAGAGTTCAACGGCCTCGCGTGGTGAAAAACATTTTTTTCTTTTCATCCGAATCCATTTTTTTTCTAGCCCATCATTACAAGTTGGACTAGTAGGGTTACCTATCTTTGTTTTCGGGAGCGGTCCACTTCCACCCTGTAGATGGCGTAGTGGTAAAGATACCACGCCAGCACCGCGATTTCGATCTTGCGCAAAATAATACTTTGTGCGATCCACAGATTGTTTTACTGAGCCTGAATGTAATTTATAACCATTAATTATACGTTTGTAAAGTCCCCGCAATATAAGAATTATTTCCTTAATACCGGGCGTTGTCTTTCTTAAAAGCGAAAAAGAAACGTACGTATAATTGACAGTATTTTCGAATTTAGAAAAAAAAATTCTGCATATTTCAAAAAATAGGAAAACTTTTGGGGATTAAAGATAACTACAGCAATATTTATAGTAACGTTTGGAGGAGTTAAAATTAATACGTTACCAAACTAAAGATCTAATAACGTAATATAACATACGATTCCTGATACACGATATTTTCCTTGAGTCTTGTAATATTATCACGTTGTTAGTGAAGACTTATGAAATGTACTTTGGATAAATTTGTTTTTTGTATTCTCGTATTCATGAAATAGGATATAATACTATTATTATGAACGTTGAGCGCCTTATGTTTTTTTTTTTACAAGAAGACACTGCTAACGTGATACTTCTTAAGAGATTTAATTTTCGTCTACAACTTTGTGTTGTTTTATTTTATATTGCCTTTATAAATCTGAGTATCTATTATTATGTCATAACTTCCTTATTTCATATACAAGTATGATAAACAAAATTAGATAAATATCATCATTCCCCTACTCTTATCTCAATTACTAGGGGTCGATACAATATGTACTCTTCTTTCATAGTACATATTGTAGAAGTTATTGGCAATAGTTTTATGACCGGCCGCCTGCCAGATGTCAGCCCTCATTGGGAATACAATTGTTGACCAAACGGCATTAGATGAAGTAGGCCTAGGTCGTTTAAGTCCGTCGTCTTTTATGTCGTCTTTTATGACATCCACGAGCAAAGTAAGGGTTGGTAGTATTCGAAGCCGTTATCAGACAGCTAAATAAATATGTATGTATAATATATTTGGTATTACAGGATGTTTTAGGGAAAATTTCGATAAGAAATGTAAACTAGAGTTGTAAGAGATGACTGTTAGATATAATATGCAAATAACATCTATGCATGAGAAATAATACTCGAAATATGCATATACATGTCTCATGTCAATTCACACATGTGCCACTGTTGGGCTCAAGCCTCCTCCACAATGGAAGCGAAATTGACATACTATACCACGCTGGTCAGACGTGTTGGTATAGCATTTCATTTTTCTTCTCTTGTATAAATGTTATATGCGTTTTATATCCCTTAGTCGTCTCTTACGATCATCCAGATGTAAGATAGGGAGTGGTGAATTGTATTCTTACTCCGTCACCACACGGAAACCTACCAACATGTCTGACTAGCGTGATATAGTAGGTCAATTACCCTCCCATTATGGATGAGACTTAAGCCCAGCAGTGGGACGTATATGTGATGAAATGCAAATATGATATTGAAAATTAAAAATTAAATATATTATCACCCTATTTTATCGATGGGCGCTTTTAATGTCATTAAGGGATTGATTACTTAATTTCCCTTATATTCATGGACTATTTGGTATAAGTAGTATTTGGTAAAATCGTTTGATCATGATCATTGAAAATCTTAGAAAATTGAGTAAACTTGCAAAAAAAAATAAAACATTTTTTTATTAGACCCATAACTGAGATCAGAAAGTCACCTTTGATAGTCGCATTGAACTAACGTTCTTGAATATTATAAAATCTAGAGTCAAAGATCTTATAGTTAGATGTAAACAAATACACATACACTTAATTAATTTATTGAATATATAATTAATTTACATTATTAATTTATTTACTAGATAATTAATTTACTCTTAGTTTTTAGCTTATTTCGCATTGCGTGACGTATCTACACCGTTTTATTTTTGCATTGAATTATTAAATTAAACTTGATGTAGATTAGGTATGATCTCAAGGATTTTGCGATAATATTATGCCCAGAATAATATGAAATCTTGTTAATAAGACGGATTTTATAAACAATTTAAATTTGAAAAAAAAAACGTAGATAAAAATTTTTGACAGAAAAATCTATTCCATTTATTGAGGAGGCTTGGGTTTAATATTATAGTATGAGGTATATAGACTGTAATTGTTAAAAATAATTTTAGAACTCTACTGTATGTAAATTAATAAACGATTTTTAAAACATTTATTTAAAAAAAAACAATAGGGAGATTGTTTGATTATCGTAGTTCCTGATGATCAGTTCAAAATACAGACCAATTAGCGTTACTGAATGTTGTTTACATTAAAACTGTACTCTCTGCAAAACTAACCACAGCAATAGGGGTGCACTTTGTTGGTATTTACGATCACGTAAATCAATAGAATTCTCTATCCACATTATGCGATTTATTCGATTTGTGGTTTACCCTCAGAGGGCCACAAGGGACTACTCTCATCTCTTAACGTATTCTACACAGCACCACCTGACCGTCCAATATCATTCGTAATGTACCCGCCTGTGTGGAAAAAAGGAGCCGATTACGCTTGTTTACGAAGAAAATAAAGTTTTCTTCTCATTGGGTCGGAGATAAAGAAGCACAGAGATTAAATTCGGCTTGTGTTTGCTGTGAGACCCGAGTGCCCCATGTAAACGACCCTAAGTGAGGAGACAAAATATTATTAGGCATAGCGATATAGTCGTTGAAGAAAGGTTACTTTACGACTTCTTATTTGGCACCTTGTAATGAGTTTCGTAACGAGAGGAACGTCGGAATGCCTGCTTTGATTTTTAAATGATTTTAAATGTGAGCAAAGATCTTAATGTTTATCTTTAGAATTGGTAACAATTTAGGTGCACCTCTAGTCGTAATAAACGAATGCTAATTTATAGTTTTAAGTTCCTTTGGATATGTTTTTATTTATAATATGTTTCATGATCATTTTTTTTTTCGTTAGCACACATAAACCATCATTGAATAACGACAAAATTCTAAATATGTATCACTTATGTGTTTTAGACACATGTACTACGATTACATGTTAATTATTTTTCAATTTAGTTATTATTTTTTTCGTCTGTCCTTTTTGTTAAAATTTGATTTAAATATTATTTTAATTACCTATATATAACGACATAATGTATATACTTTTTTTATTATGCATGAGTGGTGGCACCTTTAAAAATTGTGCAACTAATCTTGTTTTTATTTCATTTTTTTTTTATGTTAATTATATATATGAACGTATTATATATGTAGTTTGTATAGTGTTATTATATATGTAGATTACATAATCTACACTGCATAGTGTAGGTTGTCTACTGTCATGCTGTGTGGTAGCGGCTACGAATACCTACTACCAACACTTACTTTGTTCATAGATGTCGTAAAAGACGACTAAGAGCCTTATAATAATTAATACCTGGGCCAACTCCATCTGATGCCGTTTGGTCAACAATTATATTCCCAAGGAGGGTTGACGTCTGGCAGGTGGCCGGTCATAAAACTGTTGCCAATAACTTTTACAATATGTGCTAGAAAAAAAGAGTATATATTGTATAGACCTCAATTAATTTGGATAAGAGTAGGAAAATGATGATAGTGTAGGATGTCTAAATAAATAAATTGTACACAAAGTCGCTTTAAATGATTTAATATAGCTTTTATTTCAAATTGTCTTTGTTTTGCAATATAATTATCTATCTATATCTCTAGTTATTACAAAAGATAGTTAAAGGATAGGTCATTCCTACAGACCTCCTGACACAATGATTTCATAAAGTAAAACACAAGAACAAAACATCAATAAACTAAGGTTATTCAAAATACAAACAGTAGATAAATGACATCTGTTTGAACAAAGAAATTCAAAACCAATACGATTTTAGAGTTTGTATTAGCAAGTAGACATGTGACAGAAGAAAAGACGCCAAAGCTTTTTACTGCACATCGTTCGAAAATGTTCTAGTAATCCTGTCACTTCGAATTTGGTTGGACTTGAAACCCGCGTTACTTAGTTTTACGTTCGAAATACGTTAGCCTATTTATGGAAAAGTCTCTTGAAAGGTTAACAAAGGCGTTCTCAGTAGGAATACTTGTGTTTACGTATTCATTAGTTTCGGCAAGAATAAAACTGTGACGCTTCTATTTCTGTGATGGCTTGTGATGTCTTAAATCTAATTTTATATTAGAAAATATGTATGTTATAAGATATTCTTTTGCATAATTTGCATAGCATTTTTAATGTCATTCTTTTAAATATAAAATTATAATAAATATAAAAAAATGTAGAGCTATTGAATATAAGTAGTAGTATGATATCACTATGAATTTCCCATGGCAAGGTATATCCATTCATCAGCCCGTAGACGTCCACCGTTATACATAGGATACAAGAATGACACTAAGACCGATGCTGTTCTAACTGTATCCATAACTGTGACTTTTCTTAAAATTTCATCATTCCACTTATGATTAGCATCTTTACATAGTATAAAACAAAGTCGCTTCTCCAGTTTATAATACAGTGTATGTATCTTTGAAACTACGCAACAGATTTTGTAGCGATTTTCTTCAAAAGACCAAGTGATTCAGTGACCAGAAAAAAAAGTAAAACGTAAATAATATAATCATACATTTTTGATATTTATGATGCATTTCCGAGGTAAAAATAGAGGAAAATTTGTTAAATGAATAGATGATTAATAGCAGCAAAGACTGTAATTATTGAAAATAGTATTTTCTGATCGGTAAGTACATCATCATACAAAAATCTTATGTCGCTATTTTCATTCTCACTAAGCTACGTAATTATTAAAACATATTTTTTTAAAAGTAAACCTGTTTTCCTAGAGGACAGTTTTATCCTGATAAGCTATTAAGGAAAGAATAGTACTTTTCTTAATTTTTTCGCACATATACTAAGAACGCTTTATCAATTTTTTGTTAATTAGCGAGTATGGGCAGCCGCCCTGCTACTACATAATATATAGATTCAATATAAAATATTATTTTCAGTCATTTACAATAAAAAATAAACAAAAAATCTAACATAAAACTAACAGAAACATATAATACTTACATAGATATAGCTGTGTAGACGAGCTCTCACGATATGATCCCATGTCTCGAGGGACCGCGACCCTAATTGGACGTGGCCTGCCCCCGGAATCAACCGACGATTATTTAATCTATGATACCACGTCTTATTCAACTTTTATAAAGCTTACACAAATTGGTTGACGATAGCGATAATTGATTTGCGTTGTTTAATAGACAATTTCATATTTTAAATAATAATGGCATCAATTAATCAACCGTTTGATTCGACCCAGGAGGTTAATATCCAACAGTGTATGTCAATACTTCTACATTCTCCTGCTGATTCTTAAGGCACATAAATTAACATTTTTGCTGTTAACTAAATCACTTAGAGTCTTCCTAATATGAACATATCGTTCTCAATCGTACATATTGCAAATGATTTGACATTAGACGTTTGACCGGCTGTCTGTCCGACATCGACTCGACTTAGAAATATCATTGTTGACCAGACAGGATCAAGTTGAGTTAACCAAGGATTCTTAGTCATCTTTTACGACAGTCATGACCAATGCAAGAGTTGATAATATTCGACAGAGCTCATAACTTGCTGTACCTATATAGAGTTAAAAAACTCCTGTTGTGAATTACTAATATTTTATTACAAGGACATGTAAATATTTACATTATTCACTTATAATAAAACTCTAAGAAAATTTTATCGCAATTCGCTTTCTTTAAATGAAAATTATAAGTGTAGTAAATTTATAAATTATAAAGATATGATAGAAAAATAAATATTTTTTACCTAATGATTTGATAAATGAATCTACTTTTAATTTAGGCAGAGGCCTACATTCTACATGTTAGGAGACAATAAAAATTAGGTTTTAAATATTTAATCAATAACGAGTAACAAGTGTAGGTAACAGCCAATTGTTCCAGAATAACTTGAAGTGAATTGTGGCATTGGATTAACTACTCAGCACGACCCAACGAAACTTTGTCTGCCTGAGATCACTCTCTGTAATATTCAATTTAACTTTGACACTTCGCCCGTCCAACAAAACCACTGTCAGCTTTTTGTTTTAGGATATCATTTCTCACTTCTCAAATTAATTATAATTTGCGACAGAATAATAATTTCACTTTAAGTCAGTTCCATCTCTGGAGCTCATTTTAATGTCTTGCGTTTAATAGTTAAGTTTTCAGTTCCAAAGCTAAAGGCGAAGATCGAAATCCTAAGAATTAATTCTCGTAGATGTTATAAAAGACGACTAAGAATTTTATATAGACTTGGGCGCACTCCACCTGATGCCGTTTGGTCAACAATTACATTCCCAAGGAGGGTTGACGTCAGGCAGGCGGCCGATCATAAAAATATTGCCAATAACTTTTGTAATATGTACTCGTACATACTGTGTCGACCCTAAACAATTGGGACAAGAGCAGGAGAATGATAAATGCAAAAAAAAAATCCTAATGAAATCATACATGAATGATTCAAGACTTCTTCATTTTAAATAAATGCAGTCACTGGCGTAATGCAACAAATTTTTTATGGGTTTCGGAGGGTCATTAATATCAACCTTATGCTAACTTTATCAATTAATCTAATTACACCCAAATTTAGTACAACAATTTTTGGAACGCACAAAGTGTTGTCCTTTATGGGAATCGAGGTCTCGACACTGGCATGGTAGGTCGGCACCTTAACCAATGCCTGAGCAGTCTTTTGGTTAACTCATTGATCTAGTGCAGGGGTCGGCAACCAGCGGCTTGCGAGCCACATACGGCGCTTTGGATGTGAAGTTGAGGCTCTTTAGTTCATATGCAAAAAAATATTTTATAAAGAAAACTTTTAAATATGTTTTATTATTAGGCATTAGGCACAAATTATTGTTGCCAAAAAAAATTGTGGCTCTTTAAAAACTTTAAACTTTTATAAATTCTAATTTTTGGCTCTTCCGTCTCCAGAGGTACCGATGGTCTAGTGATATTAGAATACGATCTTGTTTTCAAACCCTGGATCGGTTAAAAAAATTAAATATTTTTTATGGTTATTTCTGCACACTTTCTATGATTTGGATAAGAAATTATCAGCAGCTATATCTTAAATTGAAGCTGTACCCGATTTTGCAGCCCAGAAGTAAACCCATCTAATTTTTTATTATATTATATACATAGGAAAGAATGACGAACGAACGCCTGGTCAAGAAGATATACAATACGAAAGTGGAAGGATGTAGGTACCGAGGGAGACTGAGACTAACCTACCTAGACCAGATCGGTCATGTACTGAAGGAAGGTGGAGTTAAGAGTCTCCGAAACCGGCGAGCGTGTATGAAGAGAATTATGAACGTTGAGGAAGCGAGTGAAGTATGCAAAGATAGAGTTATCTGGCACTCTGTTCTCTCTGCCTACCCTGCAAGGGATATGGCGTGATGATATGTATGTATGTATGTTATATACATATACGGCAGTACAAATTTAAAAGGAAACTCAGTTGAGTATAAAATGTTACTTTTCCATATTTAATTATAAAGAAATTCACTCTTCATTCAACAATGTGGAATATACTTACGCTGTTACTAATAATCTTTTACAAGCGACGTATACCGGGGTTATAACAACAACGTTACCAATAAACGCTATTTGACAGTTCGTCTGTATACGTCTGTTATAAGGATTGTGTAAATTCTTTTGAATTTTATACAACTGTTATTCATCCTATGACCCTTGTTTAACTAACAGATAACCTCGAGTTTCTGGACTATATACTGCGTTTAAAAAATTTATATCTACAGATAATGGATTATTTACAATATTTCGATATGTTTGATGAATTAGACAGTGAAGAACCACAAAGAAAAAAAAATCCTACAAAAATCGTTATGATCCTTTTACATTAGAGGAAAAGGAATTTCGAGCGAAATATAGATTTAGCAAAATATACACAAGAAATATTGTAGAATAAGTTAGATGCGACATTGAAAAAGAAAATCGTGGGGTGGATTATATGCAGAAATTCAACTGCACTCAGAACGTAGGCTCGATAAGAAGTACCTACAAGACGATGCAACAGACAAAAGAATAACGAATATTCAAACAACCTTATTATCTGTTGTCATTTGCGTTCGAAACCTTCCTTTCGTAAACGCGAAGTACGGTAGGTATAAAGCAAGACTTATTAATAATAAGGAAAATAATAATAGCCTTCGTTTAGCGGCAAACAATAATTTAGGCGTTATTTTTTATTTTTCAGTATTAAATAATTACATTTAAGAGAATTTTCACATATTATTAAATTGAATAATATTGAGGAATTATAGTTTTCGAACGTTAGTAGTGAATGTTGCCAGTAAACGTTGATTAGCAAATTTTTAAGTATCCTAGGCTTACACACTGATTATTAGTAAGAGCGGTGTGTAACGGTTATTCAAAGCTTATTCATTGATTAAGAACACAGCTGTTAAACACTTGTTTTAAACATTTTTATTAGTAAAGCAGTTATTGTTTAATATACTTATGACTATGAGCATTACCGACGTGAGTAATTCTGAACTTATTCGTAGATATCTAACGTTTACTATGAGTAACTATTTGGTGAAGTGGTAACTAAGTTTCCTTTGAATAGAAAGGCAACTTAGATTATCGAATTGGTACGTACCATTAAACTTTACCGAAATTTGTGTTCTGTTACGTTCAAATGCGCAGGCTTCAATAGAATAGAAAGTTTAATTTTGCTATGGTTTAATATTATCAATTTTTTAAAGATATTACAACAATTCTCTTCATACACGCTCGCCGGTTTCGGAGCTCCTTGACTCCACCTTCCTTCAGTAACTGACCGATCTGGTCTAGGTAGGTTAGTCTCGGTCTCCCTCGGTACCTACATCCTTCCACTTTCGCATTGTATATCTTCTTAACCAGACGTTCGTTCGGCATTCTTTCCACATGTCCGAACCATCGGAGCATTCCCTTTCGCATCTTTACACCAATACTCTCTTTCATACCTACTCGCTCTCTTACGTCGTCGTTACGAATGCGGTCGGTCAGCCTAACTCCACAGATTTTCCGAAGAGATCGCATTTCGGCATCATGAATCATCGCATTATGAATGTTGAGGAAGCGAGTGAAGTATGCAGAGATAGAGTTCTCTGGCACTCTGTTCTCTCTGCCTACCCTGCAAGGGATATGGCGTGATGATATGTATGTATATACATACATACGTATTACAACAATTTTAAAGAAATTTTCCGTGTGGTGAAGGAGTAAGAATACTATTCACCACCCCATATCTTACCCGTGGATGATCGTCCGAGACGACTAATGGATATAAAACGCATATAATATCTATGCGAGAGAAGGAGAACAAAACCCTATACCAACACGTCCGACCAGCTCGGTATAGTAGGTTAATTTCCCTCCCATTACAAAGGAGGCCCGAGCCCAACAGTGGGACATTTATAGGCTGTGATGATGATGATGATGAAAGAAATTACAATATGTATTTTAAAATTAAATTTATCATCTCCAGTTACTGCATACATGATTAATCTGCGTGTTATAGCGTGTGTTAATAGCGTTTTAATAATTAATCTAAATAAAAACCATTCGTTTCGTAGCATATAAATAACCATTCGTTGTTATCGCCATTTAATCAATGTGATTATATGAACAAGAATATAATATGTTTTCACTTATTTCTTTCTTAACGTTTCGTATAACCATTGACTGCACAGATGACGTGGTGGTTAAAACGTCAACCTTATATGTCAGTGTCGTGAATCCGAATCGCGCAATAGATTGTGCGATCCACAAAGTCTAGTTTTGAGTCTGTTTCTGTGTTTTGTCTGAGTATATTTGTGTTCGCTTTGCATGATTGTTAAATCCCTCGGGATACAATAATTATTATCATGAAGCAGATTATTATCTGTGAAAAAAGTGTAGTCACATCCGCATCATACCTGTTGGAAAGCTTTGATTGAGGGTTGGACATATTCATGATAAAAATGATATTCTATATTTACCGTCTTTGTCAATATCCTTGGTTATATCATTTATTAGTGGTAGGACCACGCTGTTGACAGTTCTCTGTCTACAACCGCGAGCTGGCCCATCCGGGATAGTAAGCAGGACATATATGAGCTGAGATGGGGAGAGAATGAGTACTCAACCTCATTTTTATTGCATATACAAAATAAATGGACCAAAGGAAATACTGAAAGGAAATAAAAAGTAATACTACCACTTTCCCACGGTTAATCAAAATACCGCACACCTCAAGAAGGAAAGGAATACGGGACAGGTACAAGGTGGAATAGGACAACTTCAAATGCGCATTTGAAGCTAAACGGTCCTGAGGATGCCTCATTTAAAGGCGAAACACGTGTCGAATCATTATTCATATTTTTGCGGAAAATTACATGTTGAAGTATTGGAGGTGCTCATCACAGGAGTAAGTTTTACTTGTGTCCTATTTCACTGTGATCTTGTCCCGTGTTCCTTCCTTTCTTGAGGTGCACGGTGTATTGATTATCCGTGGGAAAGTGGTGGTACTCCTTCCTTTCCTCATTTTTTATTTTGTATATGCAATAAAATTGAGTGAGTGTACTTATTCTCTCACCTTCTCAGCTCATATATGTCCAACTGCTAAGCCTTCTCAACAAGTGGGAGGTAATTGACTCGGTCGGACAGGTTGGTATAGTGTTTGAGTTCAAGTTTGCCTTCTTATAACATTTGTATAAAACAAATGTAATAAGTATATGATATCCCGTAGCCGTCTTTTACGACACCCACGGTCAAGATAGAGAGTGAATTGTATTCTTATAGACAAGTCAAGATAGGGAGTAAATTGTATTCTTACTCCATCACCACAAAGAGAAAGTGCACTTACTAAAGAATAATTTAATATTCACAGAATCTAGAAATTAAATAAACGTGAAACTAGATAAATTTCTTTTTTAATTTGAAAGTATACTTTCTTATCCTTTGACCTAAGTATAGTGTGTCTGACAGGCAATTTGCCTTAATATTATGTTATATTAATTCCATTCAACTACCATGAAAACATATTGTGTTTTCCTTTCGTGAACTAGTTGACTGAGAAATATACATGTTTTCAAAATAACACACATGTATGTGTGCATACTCATACGTACAAACAAATTAGTATATGACAATATATATTTATTTGGTACAAGCGGATTGATGAAGTCGCAAAAGAACTGTGGATACACGGTGGCACAGCAATGTTCTGCGTAGTATTTTTATAGGCAGGCCTATGTTCTGCGTGGCATTCTTGTAGGCAGGACTATGTTCTGCGTAGCGTTTTTGTAGGCAGGCCTATGTTCTGCGTGGCAGTCAATAGGGCACGTCTACAGCTTAATAAATGGGTAAATTGATGTAAAATTCTATTTAATGCTACCTGACAAACTATTATGGATATATTAATAGTATATGCCAATAAAGTCATTATTATTATTATGTATCTCCTTTATATTTACGGGATCATTGGGGGAAGGGAAAATGCCCGGACCATTGGGAAGGTTACATGGGAACATAGATCCAACACTCTGCGTTTGCCTTTGGAGTTTAATGTAAAAACGGGATGGGTCATCTACCGTTGACACTCCACGTCTGCATATAACATTGGTGGGTATCTAATATCTGAATATGGGGGTGAGTGTATAGTGGACTGGTTTATCTTAGACCTATGAAATTACAAACTGTAGTCTGCCTTCAAAATCATATTATTATTATTAGTATTGTTTTTTAATCATCATCATCAACATCTCAGCTCATATATGTCCCACTGTTGGGCTCGAGCCTCCTCCATAATGGGAGGGAAATTGACCTACTACACCACGCTGGTCAGATGTGTTGGTATATGGTTTTATTTCGAGTTTCCCTTCTCTTGCATAGATGTTATATGCGTTTTATATCCTTTAGTTGTCTCGTACGATCACCCACGGGTAAGACATGGCTTGGTAAATTGTATTCTTACTCCGTCACCACACGGAAATATTTTTTAACAGTAATTGTCTTTTAATAATAAAAGATAATAGTCACACTGCTAAAATTGTAGAAATAAAAAAGTTATACTATATACGAGTACATAAAAGGATGATTCTTATTATACTTAGCTTTATTGTCATCTATAACGTCCGAAATTAAACTAGGTATTTTTACAAATTTGATTGCTTGTACCTATTCGATGTCTGCTTTTCTGATAGTCCGAATGCTTGTCAGCGTCATGGTCAAGCGTCTGCTTTCTGTGAAGGATTTGTATTAAGTAACAACTGATAAAATCTGAAGTTATATTGACGATATACTACTTAATCTATAAAATATTTTAAAACACTTAACAATTTCAAATATGTAAGCCTAAGATATGGATGTTTCAGTTTAAAAATATATATAACATTTGGCATGCACCCTGTAGAAATACATGTAGAAATTCAAATGAATTTAGCACACTTGATGCTACATATTCATTTGCATCATCTGGCTAAAAAATGTATGCCGTGCAGCTCCAATAAAGAAATTTCATAAATAAAAGTGCGTTGTTGCATAATATACAAAACTTTATTACCTTTCCTGCAAATAATATAAATAGCAGTCTATTGCAGTACACAACAAGCTTATAAAATGCGGTAAAATATGTACTCGCTAGCGTCCAAACGTTGCGAATTAGATTAGTTCTCCGCTTCTTACTCTAAGTGGCTTTTCAATTCGAAATCTCAATAATAGTTCAGTTAAATGAAATCCAGAGCTGTTGATAAAAGTGCTTGTTAGAATTGTTATATTACTTCGTTTTTGTTTACAATTCATGTATACATTCATTTATTTTTTTAAATAATTTGGAAATAAGAATCGTTTCAAATAATAATTAATTCCAAAACATTAATATAATCCGTGTGGTGATGGAGTAAGAATACTATTCACCAACCCATATCTTACTCGTGGGTGATCGTATGAGACGACTAAGGGATATAAAATGCATATAACATCTATGCGAGAGAAGGAAAACTCGGAACAAAACCCTATACCAACACGTCTGACCAGCGCGGTATAGTAGTTTAATTTCCCTCCCTTTACGGAGGAGGCCCGAGTCCAACAGTAGGACATTTATGGGCTGTGATGATGATGAATATAATTTATTAGGTATATCTGTTTATGTCTTTAAAAGTTACGTAAAAAAGGTATATTATCAACGTGTTCTTACATATAAATGCAACCCTATCAATGGTGACTATTTGGAACAATTGAGGGGCTGTCTATAAAATTCTTAAGTTGCAGATCGAACTGTATCCGAGATGGGACTCAGTTTTGGTTTCGTGATTTCATTGCTATTAGGGTGGGCGGTCCGTTCCACGTTTATTGTTCAAGATACGAGTGGATTTGTGGAAGCAATTTCCTTTATACATTTTGTTTTGTCCTTTTTCCTGCAGTTTGATGGTCCACTTCGTGAGTTGTGACCCCGGTTCGATTTAGCGAAATTCTCTCAATCGATACGATACGCATCTCGACCGCAACTTACCGTCGCAAAAGAAAAATGTAATTATACAATCCGATCACGTATAACTTTGAACGAGAACTAATTTAGCACCCAAGTTCTTTGACAAAAAGTAAACTGGGTTGTTTATTTTTTGATTTGAAAATATTGTAAATTTAATTTCGTTAAATAATCTTGATAACATTTCTATATAACCTATTGTATATACTCAATGCTATATTAGAGTTAAACATTTTTGGTGAAGCTAATTGCTGCAGTTTGAAGAAGTAAATAGTGGATAAAGTAGTAAACGATTTATTCTTTTTCTTTACAAATGAACATTTGCGTAGACAGAGTATAGATACCTTTATATACATAAATACACGAAAAAAATAATTAAAAAAAAAAACAACCGGAAGACACCTCCTATAACTTAATAGAAAACTTTTAGTGTTAAAATGTTATAACATTTTTAATTTCAGTTACTATTTTGTAGATATTATTTAATTGTAGTTTTATTAGAATGCTGTTAAAAAGATATTTATACAACTATACTATTGATAAACATGGCGATAAAATATAAATGACATATAAAAAGTAAATTTAAATATATTTTTATATAAAACAGATATTCAGATAAATTATTAAGATAAAGAACTTTATTGTTCAAGTAATAAATTAGAGTTCATTCCAATGAAATTACCTTTTTTTACGGTATGGTAAAGACAAAAAGAAATATAAAACTGTTTATTTTTCACCCAACTTAAAAATTCAGGCGAACCTCGATGTCATGTTCTCACTCTAGGCGCAGGTAAGAAAAGCCTCCCTTTAAAGCAAATAGACATGACATCGTCATTCAGACGTAGTCTTATATAAAACTTTACAGACTAAATACTTTTTGTTGTTTTATTATTACATTTTGTAAAGATATTTTTTTTCTTTCAATTATTCTGAACGGGCTTACGTCTTTTAGGTTAATTTCACAATTGCGTATTACAATTACGTACTACGTTAAAAAAATAGCATTTTGAGCGTGAAAAGAATTATTAACTGGAGAACATTGTAATTATGCTGTAATTTTATTTGTTATATTTTATTAAGGATTTTAATAATTAACTTATTTGCAATTCAATCATAACTTATTAAATTATTTAGCATATAACATTTACAGCGTATTTATTACTAGAAAATAATATAATTATTAATTAAATTCTTTACATTTATTGAACTTTAGACATACTAAGCTTCGATTTGACATTAATTATTAAACAAAATAAAAAAAAATTGCGAAGGTCCACAAGAGTCATTCCTCTTTTAATAATAATGTTTGATTATCAATAAATATAAAAGTACGGTAAAACCATTGTGCTGAGCTGGCGTTTATCGTAATTTTTATCTGAAGTAAAAGCTGACCTTTAATAACTTTATACTAATTTTACTATTAAAAATGTCAAATTATATATATTTTTGGTTGATTTTCTAAATCATAATTGAATCCAAAATATTTAAGATTATAATAAAGGAGCTTGTTTATGCCTTCTTTCACGTTAATATAGATATTTTATATCAAATATATAGGAAAACGGACATTGTTCTGGAAGAAAATGTATCCTATGTGTTAAAATACTATTACCTATTTCTGAGCCATATTTAATCCAGTTCTGTTCAGTCATTCTGGTAGAATTGAATAACAAACATCCTAACATCCAAACTTCCGTATAGGTAATAGTTATTAGAAAGATATGGAACTCAAATTCATGATATTACATGGCATCAATAATTCAGCTGGTATATTAAGGTGTTTGAAGAGAAGAGTTGCCGTATAATAAAATAACAACAAATAGTTGCCGGTATACACATTCGTTGCGGTACTAGACTTTATGTTTATTCATTCCTTTTTGTCAATTCTTTCTTACTTTTTTACCCCTCTACGTGTTTTGCTTCGCTCAACCGTTACTAGCATTAAATTTTATGTGTAGTAAACTGTTTATGTTTATTATTTCTTATATTACGTAAAAAGTAAACTTGAAAATCGAATCAATAAGATATTTTAGAGACATTAATGCAAAATCTATCTTATATAAATACAAGCAAACCTAGCCCATTGATTTGTTTGTAGATGTCGATATATGTATATAGAGCGAAATATCGATACTCTTAAAAATATATATATTTTATTAAATATTGCCAATTTTATTTACATTATATATGTATGCAATGTTGTTATACTTATGTTAAAATTGTTCATACATCGTTGCACACACACTCTTACACTTTTATACTAGTCATGTTTTTAATAATTTCTTTAAAATGTACCAGGTATTAGCAGAATATCAGCGCTATTTTATAAAATAAAATAGCCAAAGCTGAGCCAATAGCCTTTTTTGTTTCTCGTTAATGTCATTTTATACCAGAAGTTGTTTTCTTTAGTTCTGTTTATTTTCATTAGTTTTTAACGAAAACAAAATAAATGTTTTTCTTTCTTTCTTTCTTCTTATATATTACAGCGCTGCCTGTTGGTGAGTTACATCAAAGGGGATAGCAGGTAAACCTTCTTCCTGAAAAAATACATATGCATAACAATTTTCATAATGATCTGTCGACTAGTTGCCGAGTTTAGCGATGCTATATATACAAACATTCTCTTTTTATGGATATAAATAAAAAATAATCGCCTAAATGTATGTACGCGCATAGCTGCTGGATGACTGCACCTATTTGGATAATTCTTCGTCTCCTCCGATCTCTCAGATTCTTCTCCGATATTTTTTATGTTCATTGTTATCAGGACAAGGTTTGTATGAAAGAAAATTTAAAAATAATCCTTCAAAGGATGTAAAAAAATCTCGGAATATATGAAAAATGAGTGAATGAGCAATACATTTCATATTATATACATTTCATATACATTTCACCACCCCATATCTTACCCGTGGGTGTTCGTACGAGACGACTAAGGGACATAAAACGCATATAACATCTACGCGAGAGAGTGAAAACTCGAGGCGAAACCCTATACCAACACGTCTGACCAGCGTGGTGTAGTAGGTAGGTCAATTTCCCTCGCATTATGGAGGAGGCTTGAGCCAAACAGTGGGACATATATGAGCTGAGATGAGATGATGATGAGTGAATGAGTGAGACAGAAGGTTGTGAGAGAAGTTCCATGTGTTGTCAAAACATTGACAGGTTGACGTTCAGTTATTGTACCAGTAGTTGATAACTTCAATAGTATGGAAAGATTGACATTAATTTTATTATGAAATTGAACTTAATTATGGAATTTAACTTAATTATAAACTTTCAATTTGTATACATTCTGATAAAATATGTATTTCTAGATACACATAGTTAACATAAGCAAAACAATCAACTGATTTTTTTTAAATGAAAATATTGATTTGAAAATATTCATTTATTTATGTCAGAGGATAAAGTAATTTTTAAATTCGCATGTCAGACATCATCATCATCATCATCACAGCCCATAAACATCCCACTGTTGGGCTCGGGCCTCCTCCGTAAAGGGAGGGAAATTAACCTACTATAACGCGCTGGTCAGACGTGTTGGTATAGGGTTTTGTTTCGAGTTTTCCTTCTCTCGCATAGATGTTATATGCATTTTATATCCCTTAGTCGTCTCGTACGATCACCCACGGTTAAGATATGGGGTGGTGAATTGTATTCTTACTCCGTCACCATACGGAAAATGTCAGACATAATAATTTTGTACAGTATTGTTGGATATACATATTCCATAATAATAGAAAATCTTGATTTAGAAGCAATATAGACTTCTTATATCTACAGTTTGTTCTTTATCAAGACATGTATGGTGTCAATAAAACGTCGCCGTAGAATCAGTACCATTTCAAGGAATCAATCAAAGCCAAACGTTCGCACAATCAGCGTGCGTGGGACGGACGAGCTAATCAAACTAATGGCCATCGGAGGGCCGGCCGATTGGACCGGACCCGCTGCCGCAACAAATCACAACAATAACATAGACGCCTGATTGATTACCCTTAGCAACGGACTCAATTCGATTCATGTTACACCTGATTGATTCTTCATTAACATGTTAACTCAAGTTTTGTACACTTACTTTATACTTTCTTATATGTTTTTTAGCGTTAATAATCACTAATAATTAATATTTATTTTATTGTAATAAATATAACGCATGCGGGCATTATCGCACATCTATGAGATAAGCTTTTCATTATGGCAAAATTTGTAAATGTTCATATGATTATAGCATAAAAATTTTCCAGCCCGAATGCCAGCCAGACTGAATCCTATTAAAGAAGAATAATTGTTTTTTGTTTTTTTTTATTGTTACGGTGGCAAACGAGCAAGTAGTCCACCTGATGGTAAGTGTCACTGCCGCCCATGGACCTTTGCAATACCAACAGTATAGCTAGGCTGCCATTTCA
This sequence comes from Lymantria monacha, assembly GCA_905163515.2. Classification (NCBI taxonomy): domain Eukaryota; kingdom Metazoa; phylum Arthropoda; class Insecta; order Lepidoptera; family Erebidae; genus Lymantria; species Lymantria monacha. Next base: position 14,910,847 of record LR991094.1, on the reverse strand, counting down.
AGACCCAAATCTACGCAGTTGGGCTTCCGACTCTCTCGCTCACCGAACGAAGCGCAATAGCACATTGCCATTACTCAGACGTCGATCTTCTACGAGAGTGTGGCACTACCCTGGACGGACCGGCCCGCGGCTATAGACAGAGAACTGTCAACAACGTAGTCTTACCACTATGGAAAGTGTAAACATTGTCGGGTAGATAGCACACCGTCACCTTAAGACGTAAATACAATACGAAATGCAATTTGCATGTCCTACAATTAGTCGCGGTAGTGTAGTGGCAGCACGATTGGGCCGGCATCCCAATAGGCGCGGGTTCGAATCCCGCTTGCGACATCATTTTTCATTTCGTAATCGGATTTTATAAATAATTAAGCATATTAAATGCTAAATTTCAGTAATTTAAATAACAAGGTTGTGTCATCGTTTAATACAATTCTAACTGTAAAGTTTGAAGTATTAAGCCTATAACAATGTGTAAACATTGTCGGGTAGATAGCACACCGTCACCTTAAGACGTAAATACAATACGAAATGCAATTTGCATGTCCTACAATTAGTCGCGGTAGTGTAGTGGCAGCACGATTGGGCCGGAATCCCAATAGGCGCGGGTTCGAATCCCGCTTGCGACATCATTTTTCATTTCGTAATCGGATTTTACAAACCATGGAAAGATCTTCTGTTGCAGGTCTTCTTTGGATATAATGTATTTAATGCTATGGAAGCCTAAATAAATATCATTAATACGATATGACACTTGATTGCTCAAGAATACTTAATAGTCGAAATTTTTGTTAATTTTATAAGGAAGTTGTATAATATTTGGTATGATGGTTACAGGCAGCATATAATATTTATAATTATAATTCGTATATGTTTAATTCACACTTAGTTTTTCAAAATATTGTCTTTAAATAAACAAATAAACACTTCCACTTTGCAGCCAGTGCACTACATAATTTTAATACAGATCGTACAAAGACGTCTTTGCAAAAAAAAATACAAATAGCATCATAGATTTCAAATAAATTCTTTTAGTCAATCATACGCAATCCCATCGGTGTCTTTTATAATTTGATAAAGAAGAACAACGGGAGAAACAACTACGGCATTTTTAGCCGATAAACGGCGTGCCGTCAGACATGCGTCAAGTTACCGTCAGGTCAGCCTCGCTTCCCTAGTCAGACATTTATTAAGTACGAAATACGACTGAACTGCCCACCTTACACTCTTGGGTTGTTAAAAAATATATATTTTATTTATTTATTACCATTTCAAACATAAAAATAAATGCTTTTACTTTTTCTATTGTTGGACTAACATTATAAGTCAGATCAGTCTCATTTCTTTGCTTGTGGTAGAAGACCCGCAACTGCAGAGAGTACGTTTCTTGTCGTTGTTCGTCAGAGTTTTTATTACGTACTTCGTGGAAGATGATACTTTTCCTTGGACTGGTATTGAAGTCTAGGATCTTATGACCTTCATAGCATTTTGATGTTAGTTCCACGACGAAATAAGGCTTATTATAAATAAAATGGCTGACCCATAATAGTGCAACAATTAAATCATGTTCAATAGAATACTTTACTCATTTAGACATATCAAAATCAATAACTGTAAGTAACCACGTTAAGCTACTTCGCATTATTTTCAATAGATGGCGTTCATACTATATTTAACATATGACAGCTGCAACGAGTATTAGGTAAACATTTTGTGTGATTGTTATAAATTGGTTAGGTTATATTTGAAAGAGGTTTTCTGTAAAAAAAATGTAATCAATATTGAAAGCAGATTACATAAAGCAACTAATATTATCAGTTTCAATGTACCTACTGAGGTTTGTAAAATTGTTTAGGATTTATTAATACATAATTATCTAAGAACATTTTGCCAAGAAAATCATACACAGCATTGGAATTTATAGCAATACATGAGCACATAATATGTAATGTATTTTGTATCAATAAAATATTTTGTCTATGTACAATAGTTTTAAATACAGTAAAAGCTCCTTATTCGCGCTTCCTTCATTCGCGTTTTCACTATTCGCGGATTAAAAAAATGCGACTCAATTCCTATATTCGCGGCTGAAAATTTCTTTATTCGCGGATCTAGTAAGTACATACATAAAAATAAAAGGATACTAATAGGTATCCAACCCAATATCCTTTGTAAATGCCGTCAAATGGACTAATAAAAAAGTAAAATAGATCTTATTATAATTTTGCCTACGAAGTCTTATTTTTAATAGGCAAATTGCTAATGCGACTGCTGCGTCTGAATTGAAGGAGCTTTTAAAAACTCAAGCAAGAAAAAATTACAAAATTCTTCAAACCATTTAGGCAATGGTTTTTAAACATTTTGATTATTTATCTTAAGGCTTAGGAAGCCTTAAGATAATTATAATCGAAATGTTCAAAAACTTCAATTAAATTGATTTTTCATATATTTTTGTATTTTATTTCGTCACCTAGGAACGTATCCCCTATAATCCCATATAAATTACCGTTCCATATTCACGGTTTCTGTATTCGCGGCATATTTATGGAACACATACCCCGCGAATAAAGAGCTTTTACTGTATACGCAATAGAAACATAATATAACCAACCAACTACAAACAGATATAACTATGCATAAAGCTGATAATTGCTTGTAGAAAGAACAATAAACCGTCACTTAGTATTCACCTGTCGCACGGCCATAATACCTTCGGGCTCGCTATGGTGTACCACATGCATTTTCAAGTGAGAGCGACTGGTCAGAACTTTGCGGATGCTGCACAATAGCATTTATTTTTTGTCCGACTAACATGCAATCCAAATCAATGGTTAGGAACGAATGGACTCACTTCTGTTATTGCTGCTATTATATTCTGGATGCGCATCGCTACGCTATTCCTGGCTTCGGTTAGCGTCCATTGCAATTTGTGGATTCTGCCTAAAATGCATAGACATGTGGATTGAATAGCATTCAAATTTACGTAATGTTAATATTTAGATACCTACTTTTTTTTTAAATCTATATAGGGTTGTCAAATTTATCTATTTAATTTGATTTGACATAATATATTATAGTGTGCTTATTAATACAAACACGACATGTTTGAAGAGGTGAGTGCATTTGTCAATTTACTCAACTCAATGCAATATGGTATGGTATTCTTTCTCTCAACCCATTTACGTCCTCTTCTTGTGTATCACTTCTTCCACAGCAAGACTAACTACGCGGTAATAATGTTCCGTCACCAGCACATCGGAGATACTTCGGGGGTAAGTTACTAGAAAGGGTGACCCGCCAGGCAACCACTACATAATTAAAAATACAATATGACATCACACCTTTCTTTTCCATGGGAGTCGTTAAAATTGTCTAAGGAATCACCAAAAGAATGGGTATAAATAGTCTCCTAGGAAACTTATAATACTAGCTGCGTTCGCCTACCAAGTACGGCGATTATGGCATTGTATGCTTAGTTTAAGTAATATAGATATACTCGTATTATTGAACTTATTTCTCAGCGTAATATTGGCTAGCACAAAAGACAAGTACAATAGACTACAAGTTAGAAGATGATATGACATTGTCGTTATATTTCTTTATTCAGGTTTTAAAAGCAGGTAACTTTACGTCATCTGTACGTCTTACCCTGCGGCTCGTACAAAATAAGCCGAGAACAGCTGCTTATTGTATCGCTGACAGCAAAGCCGTGGCACGCTATTATGAAGCTCCTTCGAAGAAATAAATAATAGCGGCTCACTTGATCCTACGAAGCTACAATGCGATGTCATTATTTCGCGCTTATGGAGTCTTCTTTAGTCCATTTTCACCGCCTTCGCAACGCTCTAAGTCAAAACAATTAAATATCATATTCTTCAGCAAAAGTTTAATTAAAAAATTGAAAAAAAAATAATATGTACCTATATATATACAGACAAAAATTTACAGTCTCAGTTATTAATAGATATGTATATTTTTGTCTTTTAGACAAAATACTAGCACCTATTTCATTTAGAATTCTTTTTTTCATCATCATCATCATCACAGCCCATATATGTCCCACTGTTGCGCTCGGGCCTCCTCCGTAATGGGAGGGAAATTAACCTACTATACCACGCTGGTCAGACGTATTAGTGTAGGGTTTTGTTTCGAGTTTTCCTTCTCTTGCATAGATGTTATATGCGTTTTATATCCCTTAGTCGTCTCTTACGATTACCCACGGGTAAAAACCCGTGGGTAATCGTTAGGTAAGGGGTTAGCGAATTGTATTCTTACCACGTCACTACCCGGAAATTATTTTGTTATAATCTTCATAATTTATAAATTATCGTTAAGTTAACAAGGATATTTTTTTTAAATATCAAAATACAATATTACCGATTACAATTCACTTAAGTGTTCGTTCGTAGCATTTAGTATTGAGATTTCGAAAGCTAATGAAGTGTACTGCGAACGGTACCCATGTCAAACTGTCAAAAACACGTCATATTTCATGTGTTATTTTTTGCTTTATAAACCATCGCCACGTCGATTTTGTTTAGGATTATGTTGTAACAGAATACTAAAGAAATTCTAAATTTTATTCATTTGATGTAGTCTAGAAAGACTATATCCTGGGAGTCCATTATGCTGTCATTTCATGTGAAGATTGACAAAGGTATAAAAATAAAGGGCGTGAACATAATACTACACTAATTTGTGTGTTAGCTACATGGGAAAGAATTGTATGTTGTGATACGGTGTCGTAGTTTATTACTGTCAGACCTCCAAAAGAGGCTCCGGTTTCGCAGAAGTGTTTCGCTTGACGCTCTCTGATACCCGTGTGTTTTTTTTTGGAAATATAATATCGACAATATAAAAAGCTGACCTATAAACTGTAAAAAAAAACAACTTTGAGTTATAAGATTGTTTTATAGATATGTAATAGTACCTATGTCTACTATTTTTTTTAAGACACTATCCTGCACTAAGCAAATAATCCTTGTATTGCGAAGGACTTTACAAACATGAAATTAATGCAGACAAATTACACCCAGACTCAGAACAACACTTTGTGGGTCGCACAAAATATGCGTAGGAATCGAACCCATAGCACGGAAGGTCGGTATCTAACCACTACGCCATCTGTGCAGTCATTATTGCAGATTTAACAAATATAATACATATATAATAATTAAACGGACACAAATAACACCCAGACTCAGAACACTTGCCGTTTCTGGATTCCACAAAGTAATGTCCCGCATGGGAATCGAAACTACGACACTTGGCATGATAAGTCGGTATCTTCAATACTCCATCTGACAGTCAACATATTTCAAGTTCCCATTCTCTCGCAGTCATATGTTTAGTGCTTATATTTCTTTAATACTTTACAAAACCCACAAGAAACAACACAGCACTGGCAAATATGAAGAACTATCAGACCTAAAGCAAGTTTTTGTAATATGTATGTTTATTGATATAGTCTTTATTATATTATACTGTTGTGGTCCATACGAACGCAACCTCTAACCAATTTGGTAAAATGTAAAATAATATTAAAATGGAAATAACTACGATGTGACTAATGGGTAAATTAATGCGTGTGGAGCCGTTTTCAGTGTTAATAATTTATAAAATTCCACAATAAATTGAGACAAAGCCAACAATAACGCATTTTATGTGACCTAACAAGAACGCAATTAAATAAAATTTACTTTCGTATAATAAAATTTAATTAATTTGTAATGATTTACGTGTGTGAAAGACTTAAGAGATAAATAAAAGAAAACACAAAACTAAACGTACGAAATTAGTGGGAAAACGTTACAAAAAGAAATGGAAATACTATTGAGACTTTTAATTAGAATTTAAACTATAATAGGAATTGTACAAAAAGGTCATTGCTTATAAAAAAATCATATTTTGTTAAAACAGATGTCTTATTTATGAAATGTACAAAAAGTAGCTGAGGGTATGCAAAAAACATTTCGAAAATTTTGCAACACACGCTACCCGACTACACTACCTGCTACTTTGTGACATCTTGAAGTAAGGATGCTACATGCATATCTTAATATTTAAAATGTTCACATTTATACCTGTATTACTAGTCATTTTTCTTTTATCATTTTAGATGAAAAAGTTTTGTATTAAATATCATATGCATGGTTTACTTGTAACTAGTTTAAATTATATTATAATATCAGATTCCTGTAATTTCACTGGTACAGTTTCCGTTTCCATGATAATACGGGGATAAAATATAACCCATGTTATTCGCTGATTATGTAAGTTTCTATTGGTAAATCAGTATATTGGTTTATGCGTAATAAACGAACTAACTCTCATTCGCATTTATAATATTAGTTCATGACTTACAAAGCAATTGTCGTGCTAAATTTTCCATAACACTAATTTGTGAAACTAAAAGTAAGATTAACACGAGTGAAACCTTAACCCAAATCTATTGTAAATCATTTTCAATTATTTTGCTAAATAAGCTACAGTGATACCATAATATATAGTCACTTTAATAAGTCGTTACTTTTAATATAACTATAGCCCTCAGGTGTGTTTATTTTATAATCCTAATATATATAAATTACGTGTCACGTTGTTTGTCCGCGATGGACTCATAAAGTACTTAACCGATTTTAACCAAATTTGCACAGCATGTGTAGCATGATCAAACTTAAAAGATAGGATAGCTTAGATCTCAATTTATAGTAATATTATTTTATTGCAAATTATTTGTCTAATATTTGACAGTCAAAATCATATGTTATATCAAAAGGATTTTAAAAGATGGCGGAATCTGTTGACTGGATTCAGTAAGTATTTAATAGATGGCGCTATGTTAAATGTACAAACATATAAGCTAAAATTTGTTAGAATAAACAAAAAGTGTTACTGAGGCTAACCTAAGACACAGCAACGCGTGGCCCGGTCTGCTTGTTAATTATATTTTATAAAAAGAATTGTATGTTGTTTTTTTACTGTATTAATAAAATCGTAGCAATAAATTGCAAAAGAAAAAGATTTAAACATAAAAAATCGCATTAATGAATATCTAAGTCTAATTGTTGATAACAAAAATTATATGATATAAAATATTATTTTATTTATAATTTTTTGGCAAGTTGAAAAAACATACCTTAAATATAAGTCATTTGTGTTTTCAGTAAAATCAATTTTCTTTTTCAAATTCTGCGTCTGTCGGGCATCAAAAGATTTTCAGTTATAATAAATTAAAAATAATCTATTTATAATAAATTCTTTGCGTGCATTGTTGATTGAATTAAACGTTCTGTTAGAGTTCACATATACTTCATTAATTGACAGATTAGATTAGACAGACAGAATTAGATTCACAATTAATTTTAAATGTTATTTATTATACAAGAAATTACTATGTTACCTAACCTGTGTTACATATTATAATATTACAATTGTTTATTATTATTAACTTTCCATTTAGTTGCCCGAAATAAATGAAAATGTAATGAATAATCTAGTTATTAATTATTTTAATTTTAAATAAAAGTTATACAATGAAATATGACCATGACTACTTTATCATGTCAAATGTTGTTTAACAAAATATAATTAACCTACTCATTCTTTCACTTCGCATAACAATCAAGTGACAACCCTAAAAGCTTCATCTGCCACTTGAACGATCGAAAGGTACGACGGCGCGCCGGTATCAGGAAGGAATGTACAGTGGGTAACTTGAACAGTTCCTGTCCCATTCTCGCACAACCGGCTTTGCCTAAGCTAAATTTGTACTCTATCTCATTCATACACACCAACATTTTCAATACTTACCTGCGTAAAATGATATACATCTGTTGCGGTGTCGACCTCTCACTTACTCTCACGCGCTCAAATTCATTGTTGATATACGTGTCTCGTTCAGACGTCTCATGGACAGGGGGTAGACGGTGTTGGTGCACGTTTGTGTTGGTGTTCGTTTATTTAGTGAACTTGGAAGCTCGCTTTCGTGTTTGTGCATAGGGTGTTGGGCTTACTTGTGTGAGTGAGTTGTAGAGGCGCGACATAGCTTTGCCGTCTCCATGACTTAAAAGTTTTGTACAGAATGAGACCAACGAGCTAGTTCTGCGCCGGCCGGCACGCTAGATGCACGTTTGTGGGACGCTTACGTCCAACTTCTTCGTGAAGATACGAATACTAAAACTTGTTTTTTAAATTACCTAAACTAAAAGTTTTGAAATTATATTTTAGTTTATAACTTATAAACAGTTATTGCTGATGAGTAAAGTGATATTGCTATTGCCACATAGTGTTGTTTATTTTTTCTGTGTAACTACGTGTTTGGTTCAACGGACTACGGAGGAGGTTGGTCGTCGTTTTCTTGTATGCCGGCTATTGTGCATCAACTAAACAACTTTAATTTATTGTGTCTCTTCTCGTCAAAATACAATAAATAATAAAATATATATGATTGTGTTGATATCAGTTTTAAGATATAACAATAGTTAGGTATTACTCATAAAAGAAGTATCGCATATTTTTATTTATAATAAACATATATTTTATCAATAATGAAGTTAATCTAACCCAAAGCATATATATCTAAGTTTGTAGTCATTTCATCATCATGTTTGTAGATACAGAAAATAATGTAAGCTGTAACAACTTTTAAATAGGAACAACCATAAAATTCAGTTTGAAATATTGTGTAATCATATCACCAAATTCGTATCGGCAGCAGAGTTGAACAACCTAAAGACACAAATAGCTTACAAACTGACTACACAAATATACAGCAAACGGCGTTTGGTTAAGACTCCGGTTTACAAATTATAGTCAGTAGGTACTCCGTGAGCCGAAAAATTAACTTTATACCTATTCTTACCTACTTAAGCTGTATAGGTAAATGACCGTAGTTTGTTTAGTGAGTAAGGCCTAACTAATTTGAGACCTAATATTATAAATGCTAATTTGAGTTAGTTCGTTACGATTTCACGCCTTAACTACTCTATCGGGATTCTTCAATTTTCTTATATACATTGTTGGGGATAGAGAAAAAGTTATACGGTACCTTTCATCCAGGATAAAGTAATGTTCCCGTTAATAAAAATGAAATGAAAAACCTACATTAACGCAAGCAAAAGCTCGGGGTGAAGTGAGATAAAATACAACTTTCTGATAAATTAGGCATCTTCATAAAGTCGATAACTAAATTACAATATATAATAAATACCTATCATATACCTATATGTATATAAATTATGATTTTTGTGGTGATACTATGGAGTTTCATCACAAAATTTTACGTTCTAAAATGTGTGATATTCATCAACTCTTTAATCAAAAATATATTTTAACAATATTAAAAATAACGTGATTATTTACTTTATGGTTTAACAATACAATGCCATCATAGGTATATTCATTTCTATTAAATATCTTATACCTAATTAAAATATGAGATATAAAAATGAAAATCACTGGGGGAAATATTGAATATAATTGTAACAAAACTATGACAGCCCGTTTAGCTGACGTGATATAACTACTTATAGTTCATCTAATCTAAGAAGTACATTTTGACGTTTTGCATTTAAATTTTTTCAACCATTTCATTTTCAACCTCGGTCAAACGTATACACATGATTGTAAACACTAAATCTGAAATTTTAAACAACTATTAAGTTATTTACATAATTAACATTGCGGGTGACTTTCTTGTACAATAATCTAATGTTGAAACTCGTTAAACTAATTTAAAATAGAAATAACATGGTAAATAGTAATTGCTAGTGACGACATAACAGTGTCACGTCATCACGTTCTATACAGTAGTGCTTGACAACTTCCAATTCACGATTATCTAAATAATCGGTAAAAATATTAGAATAATACAATTAATCGAATAGAGATTTTGACAGAGATGTACATTTCAACACTTTGATTGATGAGGAAATAATTATTAATGTTCGCGACGCTGATAATTCAAGTAATAGTAGTAATTCTTAATAAATAGCCATTTTCAAATCCATTTTTTGTTTTTAATTAACCTAATCCTACTAAATATGATGACTAGATTCTATGCTGAAATAATTAAATTTGTTTAGTACTAATTTAGCACTTAATTTATTCATCACCTTTTTGAAAAATAAAAAATAAACCGATTATTAATTATAAAGAATCAATATCGATTTCTCAGTAAAATCGGATATTTTTGATAGCGATTATTTGGTTTACATACCTAGACAACTTACTCAGACAGCTGTCAAAGTGCACTTCTTAGATTAGACAGACTATAGGTACTAAACCTTTTATCTTCCTGGGATTTTCAACCAACAAAGAGTTGACAAGAAGTAAAAGATGAAAGAGAACACAATACTGGAGATATAAATACTGACATATAATAATGCTGATGCTATATCCATGTGTTCAAAATATCTTAAACCTGGAAATATCTGATAAATTATTCAAAATTATTAAAGGATACAAAAACAAAAGGTATCCTTATTGTTATTATTAACATGTAGTAAAGCCACGTAAAATCCTGGGTGTGCCAAAATGTGTGGCCAACGTGGTAGAATAAGTCAATTTCCCCTCCCACTGTGGATGAGGCCTAAGTTCAACAATGGGACAAATATAGGCTTAAAATAAGAAGACTATTATTCACTCACCATTACTACTACTAGAAGAATGTTACACTTAAATATCGAAAGGTTTATTATTGAAACAAAAATATATTTATCTAAACACAGTAAAATATGTTTATATCTTTGTGGACTTACTGTTTAGATACGCAAATAAATAGAATTTTTCAAGTAAAAATCTTTTTTGGGATATCTCAAATTAAAAAAAAAAATACGTATTATTATAATATACATTATTATAATAAACATTATTATAATAATTTTGAAAACAAATGAGACGTAATATAATTATTCCTACTACTTAATTCTGTTAATATTTTGATGTTGGTACCTACATGATAAAATAATTTCCGAGCGAATACATTATAATGAACTTATGGCTACTACTGACTCAAATTAGCTTACAAAATTATATTAACTTATTAAAAGTATAAAATATTTATACTATATTTTTATTATTGGTAAAGGACGAATTTGCAGAAAGATTTTTAGACTAATTAATATTTGTTTCTTCAGCATATGCATAATATGCTGAATAAATACAAAGGAGAAAGAAGAGAATATTTACAAAGGAGAAAGAAGAGCATAATAATACAAGAGGTTATTTTAAATATTTACAACTGTTTACGTTGTGAACGAGAGGTCATATTAAGAGTATGCGTAATCGTAGAACATGCATGAAGACTATTATGAGTGTGAATGAAGCGATGGAAGTATGCCAGGATCGTGGTTTGTGGCAATCCGTAGTCTCTGCCTACCCCTCTGGGAAAAAGGCGTGAAGCTATGTATGTATGTACAACTGTTTATTTGATGTATTCGCGTTGAAAAAAAATTATTTTGCATTTGTGACTAATATTAAAAATGTGAATATTATATAAAACATAAAACAAAACTAACAGCCGATTAGCAAGAAAGCACACTCTAAAAGGAACAAGATATACTTGTTGCATGTTTTTGGAGCGTAAATAGTTCCTGGTTGAGTTTTTGGACTTATTTAAATTATTTTAAGAATTTATTTTAGAATAAATAATAAGAATAAATTTTAGAACATTACTGTAGATTAATCAAACGTAAAGTATTATATATAAAATGTTTTTACACATTTAATATATTTGCCAAACGAACGTCTGGTTAAGAAGATATACAATGCGAAAGTGGAAGGGTGTAGGTACCGGGGGAGACCGAGACTAACCTACCTAAACCAGATCGGTCATGTACTGAAGGAAGGTGGAGTCAAGAGTCTCCGAAACCGGCGAGCGTGTATAAAGAGAATTATGAATGTTGAGGAAGCGAGTGAAGTATGCAAAGATAGAGTTCTCTGGCACTCTGTTCTCTCTTCCTACTAGTGCCTACCCTGCAAGGGATATGGCGTGATGATATGTATGTATGTATGTATGTAATATATTAGTTTATATTAGTCTATAACCAGCGGATAATCAACGCGCGTTTAACAACACCTCATATATCAATTTATATACTAAGTTGAGAGGAACGTATGAAGATACATATACACACATTTACATAGCGGTCAAAATCATAACCTTCCTTCGACTTAAGAGTTCAAGAGTAATCTGGTAAAAATATCTAAAAAGTTATGCCTGGTTAGTTAGAAATATATTGTATATTTAAATCTCAGTAAATAATGCCTATATAATAACCATCTATTAATAATAGCAATATTAATAATATTTTCCAAGTATTTCAGATAAACAAGCAATTATATCAATCGGTAGGTATATCTACCGCAATGAGCGGCTGACGATATGACGAAAATTATAATTTTAATGAAAGTTAGTATTAATAAATAGGTATGTTTTAAGAAGAAACAAGTAAATAATGTTTAGGTATATACCATTTAATATGATTATTTAGATAAAAGAGCTCGCTGCTAAACAATAGAAAATTCAACAGAATAAGTTTTGAAATCTTCAAAATAATAGTACGGATATGTGTAAAATATAAAAGAGCTCATCTTATTATTTAGATAATATAATAAAAAATATAAAGAAAATAACAGTGTATTAATAATAATATATGAATATACATAAAGTATATAAGAATCAAGGGACGGTAAACACCAACTTAACTATGATTATCTAAGCCTAGCTTATTTCAATCGACTCTTAAATACGGTTCAGAGCCGGGCTCGACACCATCAAAGAGGTCAATAGCATTACGACGGTCCTAAGTCCGTAAAAATCTCATTCCATAACACACTAAAGTTTACCCCGCAGATATCAAAGTAGCTATAAAGGCCCCTCACATCCCGCCAGAAGAAATACTATCATTGCCACGTTGTTGTTTCTCCTTGTCCTAAACAATTGATATCTCTATTTGTATCAATAAGATGGGAAGCAGACGTTTACGTGTATTTCGTACGTGACGGGAATATACTCGAACTATTGACTGCTGGACGAACGTAGCATTTATTGAAACTATTGACATTTATACATGCTTTATAGATAAGCTTTTAAGGAAGAAATAGAAATTAAATTTGTGAAAAAAGTCCGGTTAAATTAATAAAAAGCTACATATAATTAGTATACTCAATTTATTTTTATTTAACGCAACTTGTAGTTAAAATTTTTGAATAATTTTAGCGATTTATATATTGATCCCGCGTCATCATATACGAGTGGCATAGATCAACGATTGTTTTTTCCATTACTGTGTCAATATCCTTTATCTCTAGGATATAACATACAACAGTTACACCCAGTAGAGTTTGATGTTACAGATGTATAGAGGAATTTAATATTAGGTAATTTGCGCTCGTACAAGCTGATATAATTATGTGTTTGTCCATCCCTTTTGATTCGAGCATTTCTTGAGGTTGCGGTCTGATCCGATCGCTCAGTTAGTACCATTTAATTGATTTTGTAGAACAGAAACTAATTAGAATTGAGGTTTATGTAACCGAACCGTATTAATAACTTATCGTGTTGGCCCTATCATAATCTCATCTCAGTAATCCATTTCGGTTAATTGAATAAATTAATTCTCAATTTCATGATTTCATTTATTAAGAAATAGATAGAACTAATTCGATATATATAAGGCATTATAATAAATATTTTTATTTCATAATATATATTGCAAATAAATAAACCAAAGACAGCGTGATGAAATACATTTAGCGGTGGCAAATAATTTCTTTGTCTTTTCTCATTTAAGATTTTATCAATTAAGCATTCAATTTCATACTAGCGCATACATTCGCTAATTCGGTTACGAACCTTCTCCACAAAAGTAAGAACATTAATTATTAACACTGCCAGCTTATTAGCCTAGTGGTGTAGATTATCAATAATCATATATTTTTACTCCATCAGTATATCGAAATACTGCATCACTTAAATATGTCTGCTAAGTTCACTTGTCTAATTTTCAAATTATAGCTCGCTTTAAATGAAATTCACTATCTTATTTTTTGCACATCTTCATTTTGTGTATTATATCGTATTATGTCCTAAAAATATTATCCGTGTGGTGACGGAGTAAGAATATAATTCAACACCCCCTATCTTACCCGTGGCTGATCGTACGAGACGACTTAGGGATATAAAACGCATATAGGTAATATCTATTTTACCGGGGGAGATCAAGATTCACCTACCTAGACCAGATTGGTCACGTACTGAAGGAATGTGGAGTCAAGAGTCTCCGAAACCGGCGAGCGTGTGTGAAGAGAATTATGAATGTTGAGGAAGCGAGTGAAGTATGCAAGGATAGAGTTCTCTGGCACTCTGTTCTCTCTGCCTACTCTGCAAGGAATATGGCGTGATGATATGTGTGTATGTATGTAATATCTATGCAAGAGAAGGAAAACTCGAAACAAAACCCTATCTATACCAACACGTCTGACCAGCGTGGTATAGTAGGTTAATTTCCCTCCCATTACGGAGGAGGCCCGAGCCCAATAGTGTAACATATATGGGCTGTAATGATAACGATGATGATGTCCTAAAAATATTGTGATTACAAAATTATTATTTATTTAGACAAAAAATGTATTAAAAAATGAGTTCAATATATTTTTAACATTAACGAAATTTTCCCGTTCACTGTTCACTGTATATGCATTAATTGTGTTTAAATCCATACTATCGGGTTCTTCGATATTTATTCAGTATCCTTCGTAAGGAGCTTACAATTTCCTGTTACAGTATTGCATTAATAATTCAAAGCTTACTTCTGGATCCGATTCGTATCTTCTTTGGCCAGCAAATTTGTAGATTACTTACCACATAATTAGTAATTAATGAATAAGCAACTTAATAAAAAAAAAAATTGGATTATATTATTGTGATCAATCTAATATTATAAATACGAAAATTTTATATGGTTTCAACTGGTTTGAGCAGAATTTTAAATGAAGATATACTTCAAATAAATGAATATTATACAGTAATTTCTCCATCTGAAAAATTATCTATGATTATGGAAAATAATATATACATTTCACGTAAACGAATGCTTTTCAGTGAAATGTTAATAATGCTATATTCGACAAAATTGCAAGGGGATGGGCGATCGCAATTGGTGTTTTTTAAATGAATGGCAAATGCGACTCTCACGTAAAACTAAGGAAAATGTTGATAATTTTGACTTAATATACATATTTAAACATATAACAGAACTCAAATATACATAGTCATTATATTTCCTTTCTGTACCTTAATTACATCGTAAACTCTAACATTAATATAGTCTTTGTATATATAGGATATTTGATATTGTAAATATTTTACTAAATTCCAATTCAATATTATATACTAACTTACCCCTGAAACCATAATTTTCATTATCTCGTTTAAAGGAGGACATAATTTGCATTATATAACGAGATGTATCTAAATTATAAGTTAGTATAACGTACTATTTAATTGAAATAGAGAGTATTTCAGCTTTTTTATTTTTAGTAGTAGCAGTGAGTTATTAATCATTTTAGCTCAGACGTGCTCTACTGCTGGACTCAAGCCTCCTTCACTATAGAAAGGAAATTGACCTACTATTCCAAGCAGGTCTGACGTGATTGGCTTTAAATTAGAGTTTTTCTTCTATAGTCTCCATTTAGTTTTGAAATCATTGGTTGCTTTCCATTTAGTTAACACAGAGGGACTCTGCGGCACACTGCGAAACACCGCCAAACACTGTAAAAGTTTAAATGACACAGCTAGCTGTTTCTTTTACACAGTGTTCGGCAGTGCTTCACAATGCACCGCAGAGTCCCTCTGTGTTGTAAATGGTAAGCAACCATTATCTGTCAATAAGTCATGTCGCTGCTTTTAATTGAGCATTAGCTATCCAATTAAAGCTTCTCTTCTCGGTGTTTTAACGAAAATTATGATGAAAATACACATAAAATACTTTCACGTCCTATTTGGTACACTTAAACACTTTCTTTGAATTTCATGAATATAATGCCAACCTAATGACTAAATGTAAATTACAAAAACACTAAAATATTGAATATAAGTTAAGAACGCCCCATTGCCATTTTCACGCTGCCGCCAAAATTTGAAAATGTAGCATAGTATTTACTTCATATACTTATCAATGTAACTGGCTCATAGTTACTTGAGCATAGAAAACCTAATAATGTTAGTACTAAAATGTATCTACTATTGGCATTAAAAAAAATATAAATATCACTACAACACAAATATCATTAACACAAAATGAATTGGAAATGTCATTAAAAACCATAACACCATTTTAATTGTAATGCGAGCAAATGTTAATTTACTTAACTAAGATGTGTCAGGAGATATTTTTACTGGGTTTAATGACGTGACATGGATACGGGTTGAAGAGGAAACATCAAGTATTGTGTTTCGGGGCTCACTGGTCTTTATCGAGGCGAAATTTCATTATAATCGTACCCCATTCCACCTATCCAGCATTCAATTGGAACACCTCAACACAATTGGGAGGGCTGCCTCAATGGGTTGTCGGATGAAATTTCTTAACATTCTTCGCTCATAATGAGCAGACGTTGTCGTGCAATGGCCAGTAACGGTGTAATTGTACCACGAAACGAGATCGACAGATATTAAAGGAGATTAAAATCCGCTTAATGAACCCAAGCATTAAAATTACAAATTTAAAATTAAATATCCTAGATAATTTCAAATAATGCCCAACCGACTGTAATTTTATTTTAAATAAAATTTTGATGATTGAGAACAGACTGGGGAGATATCTGGATATAATTTGGGTAATAAAAATATTATTTACATAAAATATAGTTTTAAAAACTTTCGACGCGGTTTTGTTAGTTGTTAATTAATGAATTTCCCAATATAATAAAACTTACTTGAAATTTTTATAAGTAAAATATTGTTAGGCAATTTCTAAGTCTAAACATCGACAGTAGAAATGTATGAATAGATGTATATTAAATAATATAAATCTTAAACAAAAAAGTAACAGGATACTCATACAGAACAATAATAATTTGCGAGTAAAAAAAATCGTCCATCAACTGATATCAGTGAAGTAGTATGAATCACTTACTAATGAAGAGATCATTATAGAACCGGTTCCAATGGCCAAGGGTCTACAAATTACGATAGAAGCAGATTTTTTGTATAATTCTAAACGCACGACTGAATCGTTAACTTAAATATTTATATTTAAATTTTATCTCTGGAGAAATGCTAGTTAAGATTATGAGGTATTATTATATGAGTACTCTGTAGAGATGCTGGTTAAGATTATTATTTTATTACTATTAATTCAATATTAAATTTGGTTATTTTAAACTTATTTTTTTAAGAATTTAGTGCCATATATGATCTAAAACTAATACATTAAAATCATTTGGTTTCATTACCTTCAGAATTATATCCTAACATCTTGTCTTAATTTTAATTTTTTGCACGACTGAATCGTTAACTTAAGTCATATCATTTCCTATTCTTATCCCAATTACTTGGAGTCGACACAATATGTACTCTTATTCATAGTACATATTGTAAAAGTTATTGGCAATAGTTTTATGACCGGCCGCCTGCCTGACGTCAACCCTCCTTGGGAATGTAATTGTTGACCAAACGGCATTAGATGGAGTTGGCCCAGGTCGTTATAAAGCTCTTAGTCGTCTTTTACGATATCCACGAGCTAAGTACGGGTTGGTAGTATTCATAGCCGCTACACAGCTTGAATGAATTGAATCGTTAACTTAAGTATTTATATTTAAATTCTGTCTGAAAAAATATCGGTTAAATTTAAGACTCTGGAGAAATGCTAATTAAGATTGCAATTTCAAATTTGGTTATACTGCATTTGCCGATTTTTTTGTGTTATATAAAATTCTCATATATCAAAACACTGCAAACAATATATTATATTATAAACTGATATATTGTCATAATTTACATTTTTTTAACTCATTTATCATAACGATTACTCTTTAAAAAGATCCTGATCCCAATGGATAGAATCAAAATAAGAAGTTTCAACGTTGATACCCTCTAAATATTATTTAAAAATAGGGGAGATTTGAAATATTTACTCCAAAGGATCTACTGTCAATTGAATGAGAATCGCTTAGGCGTTTAACCCGTAGAGATGTGATAAGTACCACCGATATCATTAATCATTCCAAATAAAATTTCAAAATACCCTCACTCATATATTTGACAACACCCGAGTGAAGATACATAATGTTATGAACATTTAAAGCTATTATATTTTAATATAATATCGTAGACGTAAATATAAAATATATTGAGAAATAGAACATGATTTTATATTGAGTTTGCCGTTTGTTGCAGTTATGGTATTTGCTTATATCCTATAGTCATATCTTATGAACCTTGTGGATAAATCAAAAATATACAAAACAAAAGACCGTGTGGTGACGGAGTAAGAACACTATTACCCATATCTTACCCGTGGGTGATCGTACGTGACGACTAAGGGATATAAAACGCATATAACATTTATGCGAGAGAAGGAAAATTCAAAACAAAACACTATACTAACACGTCTGACCAGCGCGGTATAGTAAGTTAATTTCCCTTCCATTACGGAGGAGGTCCGAGCCCAACAGTGGGACATTTATGCGCTGTGATGATGATGATACAAAACATAAAATTATTATGTTTTAATTATATAAATTTGGCAATAAAGAGACTAATACTACGAAGAATATTAGTACAAAAAAAGATGAAATTTAAAATCAAAGAGCGTAACTAATCTCTATTTTACTTAGAATTTATGATAATGGTTTCTTGTTAGCCGGCATAATAATTCGTGGCACAAAAAGCTCTTCGTGGGAATTGTAATGTTGAATGTAGCATAACATTCAAGTTTCATAATAACCTAGTCATTTTAGTTTTTAAGTTAGTTTCAGAACTCAAATGAATAGATGCCATATAGTTCAATTCTATATCGCTATTATAAAGCGTCAATTTTATGTTTTTTTTTGTTTTAAATCTTTGTATAAACCCATTTCAAAATCGTATTGTATTACATATCCGGATGTATTAATAACCAAACGTAGACTATAAAATACAGCAATAATAAATGCCAAGATATACGTGAGATAAGATATCTGTTTGGTTAGAAATAATGAAATTAAAGTTGATAAGCAGCGGATATTGTAAACATGTATTTAATAAATACACTATTCGGTAGGACATAATGAATGATGAACTAAGTTCAAGTTTCACGTCTAACATAAAACCAACTTATAGGGCACGCCTCTATCCTTTTCATAGCCCCTTTTTTGAAGGTCCTATCTATTTAATTCATCTCTGGACTCTTTCAACGAGCCATCCCTGACCGCATTCAACGAAAGATATCGGTCACATGACGGTCGGCGAGAAAGATTGGAGTTAAATTTAGTAGAAGACATTTATTTACTTATTCAGTGGTTGGTCGGGATAATCATCTCCAAGGGAACTGTAGCGATAAGGGATCATTGCTGATAATAGAGTACCTAATGGATTAGCTCAAAATTTAACGGGTTGCTGTTTTGAAACTAAGTTTTCATTAAATTTTGTTATTTTATAAAAGGATTCATGATTTTATATATCTTCCTGTGATGAGAAATGTATTGATGCCTGAATATTTAAAAACAAAGAAACTTACAATAACAAAATCTCGGGATGGCACTCTGCGTCAAATAAAAAGTATGTCTGTGATTGCACGCAGAAAAAGTTATTGAATAAAAACTACATAATAAAATAATAATGTTGTAAGTACCTACTATATTGTTTTTTAAATATTGGGCCTTCAGGGTGACCACAAGCATATATGGGGTCTCATAGTCATAAGTCTCTATTTAAGTGTACTACGTAGAATGTTTTATGCTATACTGCTGTTTTTAATCATAAAAAAAAAGTTGATTCTACCACATGAGCAGAATGAACTCTTTTTTTTTTTTTTTTTTTTGGTGGACTATGGATGCATCTCGCCCCGCCGAATCGGTCCGGGATGACGGAAAGGCGGCGGCGCGTGACCCCATAGACCCACCGTAAAACTCTTCTCTCTTCGCCGTGCGAGCGGACCATCGGTACCCGATTTTTGACTTCGGTGGCCCGCCAGGCGATTTACCCTCGCGGGTTCCTCTCGTCGACGCCCCGAAGATTGTCGGGGCGTCGCCCTCACGCGGTGGCCTCACGTCGGGTGACCGGACAATTCCCCGGTCCGATCAGCCGAGGTCTCGGTTAGGGCGGCATCAGGCGCAGATATTCGCGCCTGCGCCGCCCCGGCCGCTGACGGCGGTCCGGGTCGCGGGAATCCTCCCGGACTCGTTCCGCCGCCTCCTTCCGCGAGATGACAGCCTCGCAGAAGGCGGCAACCGCGTCCCAGTTCCTGACGCTGTCGACCATCCCACCACCACCACCCTCGCGACAGCCGGCAGCGTCAGGTCCGCACCGATAACAGCGACGAGGTCACGGCGCTGCCCGTCCCAGCTCGGACATACCTCGAGCGTATGTTACGCCGTGTCCTCGTCACTGCTGCAATGGTGGCAGGCCGGAGTCCACTCCCTGTACGCGACCGTGTGCAGGTACAAGCCGAAGCATCCATGCCCCGACAACACCTGCACCAGTCGAAAGGAGAGGACTCCGTGCCGTCGCTCCATCCACTCCATCAGTACGGGCCGCAGGGCCTCAACGGTAACGACACCGTGTCTAGGCCTCTCCAGCCGCGTAGCCCAACGGGCGATGACGTCTCGGCGAGCAGAATGAACTCTGCTTATGTTGTAAAATATGTTGTAAATTTAATCAATTTAAAATTTCGTATATTTGTTTTTTTTTTAAACAGACACCACCCTGCACTAAGGACACTTTGTATTTCGGGGGACTTTAGAAACATGCAATTAACGCAGACAAATTACACCCAGACTCAGAACAACACTTTGTGGATCGTACAAAGTAATGTCTTGCGTGGGAATCGAACCCACGGCACTGGCACGGAAGGTTGGTTTCTTAACCACTACGCCATCTGTGCAGTCATTATTGCGGAATTAAGAACACAATATACCATTACTTCTTATTTTGTAGTAATTTAGTGTTGAAACATGACCGAAAGATCACCAGAAACATAGAGAGCCGCCTTGAAGAGCCTTGTGCAACAATGGACGTCTATAGGCTAATGGATCAAGCTTAACTTGCTCAGGTGGTACATGTAACGTGCTACAAATTTATCTAAAAACATTTATTTTAGGATGTAACAATTTATTCGATTTTTTATTAGTACAATGATGTTTCTATGAGAACTGTAATTTTACGAAGATATATAGTGAATTTGTATTACGTTTATAAATAAACAATTAATTTTAATTTACATAACAAAATCCATTAAAATACATACAAACGAGCCAATTTTAGTAATAAAACCTACACGTAGCGTACAGCAATTTAAAAATATATAAAACAAACAATATTTGCTATTTGGCTACAAACTCGCAATAAAGGGTAGTTGATATAGCCCTGTTGCATATCTCCATGCGGTTTCCATTACACGAGGTGTGCTTAATGCCATCGGTTCCTGTAATAGCCTTTGCTGCCATTAAGCTACCCCACAACATGCTACTTTTTAATGTAACAAACAAAATTGTCATTATTAATGTCAAATAGGCCTGTACCGTGTTTTTATATTTTATTCCCTATAATAATTTCACATTATCTTTTTCATTATATTTTTATTAGGGTCACAATGGCCGGGTGATATTTGTAACGAAATTTGCGTCATAATAATTTTTGATGTTTACGCGATTATTATACATATCAAATGAAACACAGATGCTTTAGTTCGTAAGTAGCGACCTCCTTCTTGTACAGATATATCGGTTTTAATAACCAACTAAGCAAACGTTTGTGCAATCTACAAGAGTCTGGATGTAACTTTTATTTATTAATTGATATTTGTAATTTCACCATCGTGATATTAAAATAAAAAAATATATTTGCGGATGTTTTTGGATTTAATTTTTATCATAACTCGTAGTACTTATCAATTTTCATGAAAGGACAAATATTGATCTATAAAATGACATAATTATTACAGAGTTATATCTACTGTCTACAGTATAAATTATTAAATAGCTAATAACTTAAAACCATTGTTCTAATCTAAAAAATATAAATTGCATTCTTTATATAGCAGGTCAATTATAAGTCTAAGCCACCCAAAGAAATCTTAAACTTTTTCTGTTTATTTCAACCAATATCTGAATGGGATGAGGGCAGGGAAATGATGAATGAAATGAATGAACTGAAATGGCTTGGTCAAATTTACTTGGACTTAATGACGGATAGCGGATGTTAAAATAAGTAGTTTAGGCTACTTTTATTTCAAAAAACCAAATTAATTCCGCTCAAAAAATGTAAATCATTAAAATTGAGGACCTTGCAGCAAAAAGGAGGCAGCTCTAAATTTCAAAATTTTTGGGTATGCATTTCTTTTTCGTTTCGTATCGGGTATTTAATAATAATTAAGCATATTAAATGCTAAAAATTTCAGTAATTTGAATAACAAGGTTGTGTCATCGTTTAATACAATTCTAACTGTACAGTTTGAAGTCTATACAATGTGTAAACATTGTCCGATAGATGGCATACGTCACCTTGAAGACGTAAGATATAATATGAATCGAAATTTGCATGTCCTAAAATAGTTCACGATGGTGTAAGTGGCAGCACGGTTGGGCCGGATTCCCAATAGGTGCGGTTTCGAACCCCGCTTGTAACATCATTTTTCGTTTCGTATCGGATATTTATAAAAAAAAAATATATAACCTTATTTTGTATTGTGGGTAATAAAATAAACAAATATGTATAAGTATGATTTTATTTCAAGAATACTAATCAACTCATGAATAGTTAACGATCAAAAAAAAATTGAACGAATGTTTAAAACAAATACTGAATTTATGCCACTTTTTTCACCAAACAAAATAGGGTGGCAGATCCAAATTTTGATATAGGGCGCTTGTTTATTAACGGATCTATCTTATTCTTGCGAATTTGCTTACCAAACGATTGCCCTAATTTTTATTCAAAATGTAGGTGAAAAAAAGGAAAACGGCTAAAATGTAGATCTGCCTCCCTTTTGCTGCAAGGTCCTCAATTGTGAATAATATCTACTGAAATTGGGACGTACGAGGGTACATCTGACGTAACCCATCATTTTTAGGTCTATAATGCAACATAAATCTGACGCGAGCTTAATCGCGGGTAAATCGTCAATATGAATTTGTTTATTTATTATTCTTCATTAATACATAATAGCAGCTTAACATAAGTTTTACTACATGCAATATCAAAACTAAGGTAGCTTGATGTGTCTAGAATTACCTACCTTTATTACGCAATTTTTATATTAAATATAAAAATTACGTTTTACCAATTGAAAAAGGGAATATAGCTCTTATCTTATCTTAGCGTTTTATTCCAATCATAATATATTAAGTCGGGTTTCAGTCTAACCAAATTAGACAAAATTTTACTTTTCCATATAGCGACTGCTATTTGATAGCTTTAACCCAAAGGTATAACGATATTCTAGGGTTAAATCGGATATATCAGTTTAATGATACGGATATTGTGGGTATTAATTCCTCGATATGAGGTCTTATTTTAGAGCACATATTATTATAATATACACTTCGAGGCACAAACTAGCCGCATTTCTGTAACCCTTTTTTTATGTTTAGCATTTAATCTCACAAGTGAATCATTAAGTCATCATCTCAAAGGCGATACAAGTGATAAATTAACAGATTGACGGTGTAATAGACGACATAACTTAAAAAGTTAAAGGTCAAGGTTTTGGCATTTTTAATATTACAGCTGTTTCGCTGTGTAGAAAAAGAATATAATTCTAAAATAAGTATAAAATTAGTTTCTCAACAGTATAACTTTTTGTTAAGTTGGTGTTCTATTAGTCTATTTGTCTTAAAGTATTATATACTTTAAGACAATAATAACTTATTTAAAAATAAATAATAAAAGTATCTCTATAGTATATCATTCTCCTACTCTTATTCCCAATTACTTGGGGTCGATACAATATGTACTCTTCTTTCATAGTACATATTGTAGAAGTTATTGGCAATAGTTTTATGACTGGCCGCCTGCCAGACATCAACCCTCCTTGGGAATGTACGTAATTGCTGAACAAACGGCATTAGATGTAGTTGGCCCAGGTCATCATAAAGCTCTTAGTCGTCTTTTACAACATCCACGAGTAAAGTATGGTTTGGTAGTATTTGTAGTCGCTACCACACAGCATAAAAGTATCTCTATTGTAGAAGCAGAAAAATTAAGACTGATAAGGACGAAGGAAAAATTAAAGTAAATTTCTACACCAAGCCACCATGGCTTGAATTGAATTTGAATAATGGGTTAATTCTCTCCTTGTGGAGGATGGATACACGTGTTCAGTAATATGAATGGTGTACATGCGTATATGAGCTAAGAAGAAGAAAAAGAAGATAATTATTCTACCAATCATAAGTACCTATGTTTTGTTGTTCAATTTATAGACAAGTTTCGTCATTTTAGAAGTGATCGATATTAATACGAATTGACTTCGTTAATGAATACTTTAACCTCGTTAAATATATGCCTTCTAAAATATAAGCTCTTGTCAAAGTCACAAAACGGGACTATAAGTTTTTCATGAAGAAAATATATTATATATAGTATCGATTAGTTCTTTGTTAATAAAGTCAGCCTCATTTGTAGTTAATATTATATTGACTTTGATATATAAATTGTTGGATCGACTAATTAAATATGGTACCTACATTATAATTTTAGTAATTAAAAGCAGCAGTGTGGTAGCAGCTACGAATACTACCAACACTTACTATGTTCGTGGATGTCGTAAAATACGACTAAGAACTTTATAACGACCTAGGCCAACTCCATCTGTTGCCGTTTGGTCAAGAATTACATTTCAGTGCTGACGTCTGGCAGGCGGCCGGTTATAAAACTTTTGCCAATAATTTTTACAATAAGTACTATGATAGAAGAGTACATATTGTATCGACCCCCAGTAATTGGGATCAGAGTAGGAGAATAATGACTATATATTAAAAAGCAAAACATGACGCTCTATACATATTTGTAATATTTCCAACTTGGATTATATGTAAATCCATATTTGCATTACATAAATTAATAAAATTTAAACCGATACTAAATAATGTTTATAGTCAGGCTTTTATATTATAAAGTTTACTCCATTCTCTTTATCTGTAATAAGTTTAGAATACAGATAAAATATAAAGGATAAAATGGATACTTAGCAACTAAGCAATACATCTTTTTTTAAAAGAGTTAGATATTTTACTAACGATAGCCGTCGCATCATTTGCCTAGCTAGGCCTAAATTGAGTCTATTTGACCCTTAATTTAGGCCTAGACAGATAATATTTAATGTACGAGCGATTCGTCTTTTTTAATTTGAATATATGGGTAATACTTAGACATGTTTTTGTGGTTTATATTTGCATTATGATTTAATAATAATTGAAATCAAACAAGAGACAGAATAAATTAAAAGTTGGTTGATGTAAAGTTTGTAAGATGACGGCAATTCAAAATATTTCTTTTTTTTACAGAGTGGATAATGTCATCGAGTTAGAAAGTAGACTTTGTGACATTTATTTCATATTTAGTGTCGTGATTCAGAACAATGTACGAGTTAAATAGTCGGACTATGAGTGTTTTAGCGGTGGTTGTTAGATGGTCAGTTTTACTGCTCATCGGCTGTGTGCATTCACAGACAGTACAACAGCCAGCAGAAGTGGACAGTTCGTATAATTTTTATTTTGAACAACCGTGTTGCTCTGGGCCTGTACCTAAGAATAAATACCATATGAGACATAGACGAGGTAAGTTATTTAAAAGTAAATTTACTAAAGTACTTAGATGATAGAATATTTTTAAGGATATGATCATTTTCTTATATATAGACTTACAATAAGCCTTTTCGACCATAGCCGTTTGCATCATCAAGCTTGCTCAATAACATCCTTACGGCAATTGAAAAGACAAATACGATTATTTTACACGTCCACGTCTATCTATTCAAGAAATCTTTGTCCACGTATTGCAGCACTATCTTCTAGTACCTAATAGTTAAGAATGTGTGTGACGTGAAAGTGAGAATATGAATGATGACGTCAACAAGTGACGACTCGAGTCATCATTTGTTAAAAAAAAAATTTGTTAAATTAAAGTGGTTTTTATTTGATTTGTAAGATCTTAACAAACGCATTGTATGTGCTTATAAAATTTTAGGATTTTTCTTTATTTTCTAAGACCTATGTTGAGTGACATCGTGATTTAATAAAAGCAATGATCGAGATTGTGTACAACATTGGGTATAATTAGTTCAATTTAAAAAAATATTGAAATCCATTAAAAAATAAAGATTTAAAGTATTAGACAGACCATAAAAAAAACAACTCCGCCGAGTTGAAAACCTCAACTTAAAAAATAGAAATATTTACAAATATAAAATGATAAAGGAAATGGAATAAACAAATCATTATTGAGCATAAAATTTTGTTAATGTTTAAAATTTAGTCACAACTTATGTATCACCGAGAATATACCATTGTATTATGATGTGATGATTCACTGGTTATTCATGATACAAGATACTCCAACTTTACACACACAAACGTATTAAAGTTCTCCTATCACTAACACATCCAATACTGAGACGCTTTCAAGGGTACATGACGCAAAACGAGATAGAAATATATGTAAATATAACGGGAGTGAGTGTGACAAAAGTCTTTTGTTTCATTGCCCTCTCGTTGACGGCGAGAGTGAAAATTTTAATACAGTTGTAACTAATATTTTCATCGTGAATCTAGCATGTACAAAAAATCTATAAATTTTCGATAATAGTAGCTTAGGTTTTCAATATCAAATAGTTAAAGTAACTATTTGATATTATTATAAATATTATTAGAATATATTGTTATATAGGCACTTAGGCACCATTCAATTTAATAACGTTTTCATGGAACTAGAAGTAAAAATAATCAATTCTGATGTTTACGCGAGTATTAAACATTTGAAATAAAACTATTTTTATGGATTCTACCGCGTTTGTATTTGATTTTTAATTTTAAAAGAGGATCTAGTCCCCCCGTGAACATGAACGCTGTAAACTGTTCAACATACATACATATCATCGCGCCATATCACTTGCAGGATAGGCAGAGAGCACAGAGTGCCAGAGAACTCTATCCTTGCATACTTCACTCACTTCCTCAACATTCATAATTCTCTTCATACACGCTCGCCGGTTTCGGAGACTCTTGACTCCACCTTCCTTCAGTACGTGACCAATCTGGTTTAGGTAGGTTAGTCTCGGTCTCCCCCGATACGAAACTGTTCGAAATGTCGGGCAATCAAAATGAAATATAAACGTGATAGAATCCGTAAAATAGTTTTATTTGAAATAAAGTGCTATTTGAAAAAAAATACTATTTTTACGGATACTATTTTAAATTTAATAATAAAAACTTAATTAAGGCGAGGATAATAATACGAAATACAAATATTTTTCTCAATACATCTAATTATAATTATGTATAAATAAATTACTCTGGTAAATTTTGCTCTAACTGATCGTCATTTATACTTTAAAAATGACAGAATAGATTTGTGATAATTAAAACATAAAATGTATAGATTTCATTGAAGATAAACATCTAAAATACGTATGAAATATTGTAAAATAAAAAACGTATGAAAAATCGGCGTTGTCTCACAAAGGTAGTTATGGATATCTGACATGGATTTTGATAAGAAATATAAAAATAATTCTAAAATAATTATGCTAGAACCTGTCAAATAATTATAATAATAATAGATACCTTATAACTTATTTACATCTCACAAGGAAAGTTGTTAGAAATTATATATCTACATATAATTAAACAGATATCCTTCGAAGTCCTGTAAGAGTCTGGAGTCTATACCTACTAGGTCGAGACCTGTACTACAGAACTCCAGGCTCTCTCTAAGTACAAAATATTTTGGTTATTATTATATATATTCCGTGTGGTGACGGAGTAAGAATACAATTCACCACCCCCTCTCTTCCCCGTGGGTGATCGTAAGAGACGACTAAGGGATATAAAACGCATATAACATGTATGCAAGAGAAGGAAAACTCGAAAGTAAACCTTATACCAACACGTCTGACCAGCGTGGTATAGTAGGTCAATTTCCCTCCCGTTACGGAGGAGGCTCGAGTCCAATAGTGGGACATATATGAGCTGTGATGTGTGATGATGATGATGATGATTATTATATATATTTAAATATTTGGCATATATTATATATTTATATATATATTTAAATATTTAGCACACAGAAAGTATCCGTCTTATAGTCTTAATCATATCTTACTTAGTCAACGAGAGCTGAATTTATATGAATAAGCATTACATAGTCGACCGTACGTCAAGAATAATTTTAAAACTTGTTACCAATTATGTATATATACATATGCTGTTGGCTACGACTTACTTTGTGGATGTAGTAAAACATGACTTACTATGAAATTTATATCGATATGGGCCAACTCCGTCCGCCTGGTCAACAACTGCATTCCCAAGGAATGATGCCGCCTGGTCAACAACTGCATTCCCAAGGAAGGTTGAAGTCTGGCAGGTGGCTGGTCATGAAACTCTTGACAAGAACTTCTGAAATGTGCTATGGAAGAGGAGTACATATTGTATGAGCAGGATTATGATGACGATAATATTACCAATTATATTCATACATAACATTGCATTGCATGATATTATACCTGCATATTATAATGTATCATTGATTAACAAGCATAGATGTAAGTTCTGTTTCTTCACTCACGTAATCCGACGGGATGGCAATTCGACATGGCCTGAGGGATGGCGGCGAGGGTTGACGGCTGACTGTCTTGTAAAACATAAAAAATATAAACATACATTTATCAAATAATTATAAATATATAATGTTATGGATAATTTTACGTACACTATGATTTTCTTTTTGGAATTTAGCAAAGAAATCTTACTGTAACCAGGGATTTAACAAGCTTGCAATTAAAAAAAAAACTATTATTATGCATATTAATTTTTATATGATGCATATAGGTATTAAACGTGTGGTGACGCAATAAGAATACAATTTATTACCCCTTATTTTGATCGATTATTACCCCTTATGTGATCGAAGTATCGGAAAAGACCTGAAAGAAGTATATTATGCAGATAACATATATGTAAGAAGAAGAATCTATGTAGAAGGAAAAGTTGAAGTAAAACCTAATACTAGTATGGCCAGCGAGTATCTCAATTTCCCTCCAATTTTGGGGAGGATTAAACACAGCAATGGGCCGTATATAAGATAAAATGATGAAGATGAGGTATATAACTTATATGTATAGTTATTATTGAAGAAAACTTAGTTTGTTTCTGAAGGTGCATAATATAAATTAGCGGAGTTCGAGCAGCGAAAAATAATTTTAAGTTCTCACAATCATCATTCTCCTACGCTTATCCCAATTACTTGGGTTCGATACATTATGTACTCTTCTTTCATAGTACATATTCTAAAAGTTATTGGCAATCATTTTATGACCGGCCGCCTGTCAGACGTCAACCCTCCTTGGGAATGTAATTGTTGAACAAACGACATCAGATGGAATTGGCCCAGGTCGTTATAAGGTTCTTAGTCATCTTTTACGATATCCACGAGCAAAGTAAGAGTTGGTATTATTCGTAACCGCTACCACACGGCAATGATGATATAAAGTAATTACTGTAAGATAGCATGTAAAGTTAACTATCTAAAAAGTCTTTTACATAAATTAATTTTGACTTTGAGTAATAAAAAAAGTTCAAATTTAAATGCAGTATATTTTAACTGGTTATCAGATAGCTATATCACATACTTTTGGGTTAAGAAAGATCATATCTTTATGGAATGTATAAGAAAATTAACATCTTGGAGCTTATATCTAATTATTGCTATATTCAATTCTAATAGGTGAAAATATTGACCATAAATTAACAGTAATTTGAGTTCTTAACTCAAATTACTGAGATTTAGCATTTAACATGCTTGATTATCTATAAAAACTTGAATACGGACAAAAAATTATTGTCACTTATGGGATTCGAACCCACATCTATTGGCAATCAGTTCTAATCGTGCTACCACTTACACCAACGTGAACTACTGTATGACATTCAATCTTCGCCTCGTATTATATTTTTTTATCTTTAAAGCAGACGTGTGCCATCTACCCGACATTGTTTACACAGTGTACAAAAGAAGTTTGAGAACTTTAAAATGTTCCATTTCTTTTAAAGATTTTTGTCAGCTAAGCTAAACATCGCCATAATTGAAGATCATTTCTGTTTTATTGCATGCATTTCTATCATTGACTTTAACGAAGAGATTAAAGTTATATTTTACAAATTTGAATTAAAATTCCAATCATTTAGTAAATTATATATTAAAAAAAATACTAATTAATGATTCTAATGGATGTAAATATTTATTACCGATTGAATTATCAACATAAATAGCTAAATACTATTCAAATTATTAGCATCTCTATTTGGATTAACGATAATATAATCATTCTAAATTGCAATATTATTGTTAAATTTGTCGCTGTAATCAAATATTATGGGTTTATATAGTGCCATAGTTTGGCCAATTTCAAACTTTAATCATTAACCTTCACTGGACTTAATGAAATACACTTTACGAGTCAGCATACCTAACTATTTGAATATAGAAAATATTTATGCAGGAACGTAACTTTCGTTAGAATTAGTTTAATTATTTTACTTTATTTTCAATGGCATAAATTTCGTTGTTAAAAATACCTAGGAATATTATATATAAACATAAAGCGTAGACATATATATTTTTTTCAATATCTAAGTAAGAGGGCGATGATGATTATAAAAAGAATTAATAGTTTTAATTCTATTAAAAACGTTTTAATATTTTTTATTATATTCTCTTGTAACATATATTTGTATAATAAATAATTGAATTTGACACTAATGACGGCAAAGTTGAAAGATGCGATGATAAGAGTAAGAGCGTTCTCCTGATCTCCATTCTTTAAAATACACTTACATTTTTTAAAATTACTATCCGACGTCCAAAATTTTGCGTCATTGCTAAATTTTGCCCAATTTCCTAACATTTATGGTCATTATTGCGCTCATATTTATTGCCTTGTTATCTATTTAGCGTTATTTATTTTAGCCTAAACCTCTGTGAATACACAGGCTTTCAGACACAATAACATTTTTTAATGTCCAACTGTTAGTTCACAAGATTAGAGCGTTTCAAAAATAAACTCTTAAGCATTATTAAAAATAAAATCTTTAATATAAATGGAATAGACAAAAAAAAACATTGATAATATGACGCCTAACAGAAATGTATTAGTTGACAAACCTCAAGTATTGAATTAAAATAAAGCAGGAGGTTCATGGTGAGGATGTCATCTGTATTTGATGGTTAATGAAAGATAATGCGCTAATAACTGGACTCCCTGTGTGGTGATGAGTTCAGTTGTGATTCCTTTGGGGAAGTGGTAAAAACTGGCTATCAGGGAAACGGACAGGAACATTCTACTGGGGAAATTGTAATACTAAATACAGTTGCCAAGCCGTCTGTCAAACATAGAAATACAAACAAACATACCATCACGCCATATCCTTTGCAGGGTAGGCAGAGAGAACGGAGTGCCAGAGGACTCTATCCTTGCATACTTCACTCGCTTCCTCAACATTCATAATTCTCTTCATACACGCTCGCCGGTTACGGAGACTCTTAACTCCACCTTCCTTCAGTACATGACCGATCTAATCTAGGCAGGTTAGTCTCGGTCTCCCCCGGTACCTACATCCTTCCACTTTCGCATTGTATATCTTCTTAACCAGACGTTCGTTCGGGTTCTAACATAGAAATTATTATATTATTCTCTTGATAGACCTAACGTCTATGTTTTGCAGTTGCCACGTAAGCATAATAAAAATGAAGAAAATTAATTAATACATAATCGTAAATCTAATAGAAGATATTAAAAACTGCCACAAATTAGCAGCATATTTGCTTTTCCGTGTGGTGACAGATTAAGTATTCAACTCACAGGTGTCGTTAAAGACGGTTAAGAGATGTAATGTGCTAACAACATGCACGAGAAGGAAAACTCACAATAAAACCCGTTACCAATCCTTCTGACCAGCGAGATAAATCTCCCTCTTATTGTGAAGGAGCCTCGAGCTCAGCAGTAGTACATTTATGGATTATCGGTGAATTTGACAACAGTCTAGAACTCGTCAAATTAATTATGTATCAATATATAGTTATAAAATAATACGTATGGTATATGGCTTTTAAACTAATTAGTATTTGAAGAACAAAATCAACAGGCAAACATTTTATTAAAACTGAAATGGACACTTGAAATTTAAAAATTGTACCAATTAAAAAGTATTTAGTGAAACGTGAATCTTCTATGGGACATTAAATAATGTTGTTTATGTATTATGTGTGGAATACTTTCCTAAAACGTGTTTCCCAGTCCCACTAATGACAGGCTGGGTGCACGAACATACCAAAGAATGATCACAAACTTATTCATCCCTTTATTCGCGTTAGGCGTTCGAAGGTTCCGACCCTTGTAATTAGGAACACGCTACTAATTATGACCGTTTTATTATAATTATTGTAGTTAGAGTACGTTTCGTTGGAATGTTTCTAAGAATTGTGTTTCTATAGTTTGTATACGTAACTTTACGCTATAATGATAACAGCTATGTGTTTTAATATCTTTCACAACTTCTCAGTAGTGAAAAGGGAATCAGAAACTACCGTACACGTTAAATGACAATATAGTCGGCCATATTTAATTTTTTAGCTTGTTTCTGTGTGGTGGCAGAGTAAGAATACAATTTACCACCCCCTTAATACCTGTGGATCATCTTAAAAGCCGACTAAGTGACGCATGTACCTATGTATCATCAGTGCTAGAGAAGGAAATTTCGAAATAAAATCCTATACCAACATCATTTTCAATATTTGAGCAAGCGTGAGGTTCTACCCCGGACAGACTGGCCTCCGGCTGTAGATGGAAAACTATCAATAATATACCTCTACTAAAATTTATTCAATGTGATAATGATGATCAGACATATCTATTGTAATCCCACAGCAACAATTCGTCTATATAATAATATATACATCATACACCAAATGCTGCACCTGCTATGCGATAGCGGCTACAAATAGTACCAACCCTCACTTTGCTCGTGGATGTCGTAAAAGACGACTTAAGAGCTTTATATCGTCCTGGCCCAATTCCAACTGATGCCGTTTCATCGACAATTACATTCCTAACGAGGTTTGAGGTCAGGCAGTCGGCCGATCATAAAACTATTGTCAATAACTTTTGCAATATGTGCGAGTACATATTGCGTTTACCCTAAGTAATTGGCATAAGAGCAGGAGAACGATAAATGATAGCAAATACACCTCATAAATATTTTATTCCGCCATTCATTCCATTTTCCTTTAATACAAATCAACTTTAGTATTTATAGTGTTACTTGCTGCAGCTGTAACTTCATTGGCATGCAATATTAAAAAAATAATATATACTTCGATTCCACAAATCAAAATAATTTATATGTTAATCAAGAATACATATTATATCTATTTCAATTGTGAATCTGAAATAATACATTATAAGTTAGAGATAAATATGCACATTGGCAAAGGTTTGCAATTACAAAATTAAAAAACAACGAACAAGGCAGCAAAACACCAAATGCAGTTAACATTAGATTATCATTGTTTATAGCGTTCAAGAAACTTAGGAGGATTTTCTCTTCCAATATGCCGCAGTGTCTGAAAACAAAGGTTTATAACCAGTGTGTATTAACAGCGATGACGTACGGCACTGAAATGTGGTCTCTAAATGTCGGCCTCGTATAAAGCTCAAAGTTGCTCAGTGTGCTATGGATAGCGCTGTACTCGGTATTTCTCTACATGATAAAATTCGGAATACGGCAATCCGCAATAAAATGGTGTAACCGATGTAAACCGAAGAATTTGCACGTTGAATTAGCGATGAGTAGACCACATGTCTCGAAACAGACGACGCAACGCTGGACGGACTGGCCCATTAGGTGCACTGACGACATCTTGAGAGTTGTAGGATGGACCGTTGGATGCAGGTGGCACACGACCATTCTAAGTAGCATTGTCGTGGGGAGACCTATGTCCAATAGTGGCTGATGAATGGATGAATGTGTTATTTATTGGCGTCTCAAATAATAAGAGATACATACATAAAAACTACATATAATAGCATAGGAGTACTTTAAAAAATCCTAAATAAGTTTTGAAGTAGAATATATTTATCTCCTACAATACATTTACAACAACCGATAATATACCTAAATGTCTTAAAAATTAAATATCAATGAAAATATTTGTTATTTGCAAAGAAATTTTACCCATATAATATTGTATTCTATATATTGTTAAATGAATACCCCATACCTCCGCGGAAATCCGTGATGGGTTTCTAGTTCTGTCATATAATAAAATGCTGTCATTTTCAGGGTTGTCACTCATGAAGTACTCCCAGGATGTCACTCATTTAACGTACATATTTGATTACAACGAAATTTCATCTCAAAATTCAAAATTTAATAAGAATTTTGCCAAAATGGAAGCTATACGTGTATACATGTGAGGCATGCAGCTGACGCCTAAAATATGGGCATATTATGATGTCCCTAATCTGCTTCACGGTCTGTTGGACGGGACGGCGTCTGTCGATAACAATAAACGACTTAATACGCCCGATAATCGGTTTTGCTATTTGAAAACATCCGTGATTGACACTTTTGATGACGTTTGAGCCGAAGCGAACGCCCCTAAGTTCAGCAAACGTTTTCCATTAGGGGTTTCTAAATTTGCAAATAAATACACAGTCAAATGATTTGCGTAAGTGGTTTTAGTAAATAGCAAATATTGAACGTAATTTTGTGTTAGATTAGTATTTATAACGTTATTGGTGTTTTTTATTACATTTTAAGTGTCCGTTCACGTACCTAACATTAAAGAGAACGGCTATAAAATTAGAATTAATGAACATCTTTATTATAATAACTACAAATTCAAATGAGTGATTCTTAATGACGATTATTCCATTGAACATTTTTATGCTAGTTAAGAGCAGTGGCTGCATAGGATGCAAAAAAAAACCGATGTATGATAATATAATTTAATATTAATTTAAAATTACAAAATTAAGATAATTATTACTATGTCGGCGATCGACCAAAAAGTGACGAGCGTTTACATAAGAATTCATCAATTCGGTTCATATAAGTATTCGTCATTTTGTGTTGTCTTCGGCAGGTATTCCTGAGTCAGTGTTCTCTGTATCCAGGTGGATATGAGTGTTGAGAGTGTGAGATGTTGAGTGTTGTAAATGGTATTTCTTATATTGAGGCAACGTGATTAACTAGCGACGTTCCTGACTACGTCTGCGTAACATGCTTATAGCTTGTGTTGTGTGTATATATTTCTAGTTGCATGTAATAATAATGCTATATTTTCCAACGTACGTATAATATCTATTCTGCACTGGGTAATTAGGTATCCAATAAAATAGGCAATTCAACCAGATCGCTAGGATGCCTACTACTTACTAACAGCATCCTAGGATTTACCTATATTATTTTTTCTTTAATTAATTTGTGTTGTTCTTAACTCTTTCTCTCGTTATTGGTCTTTTTCATTTATTTAGCTTCTAGCGTATAAAAGTTCCACTGTTTGGTATAAGCTATCTTTAAAGGGAAAACTTAATTATTTATATTTTATATTATTTTGTGTTAGTTTTAAATCCTTCCTTTAGTATCTATTCAGCTTCTAGCGTATAAAAGTTCCACTGTCGGATATAATGAAGGGAAAATACCTACATTATTTATATCTTCTATTATTTTGTGTTGGTTTTAAATTCTTCTTTCGTTATTTGTCTTTTACTTCTAGCGTATAAAAGTTCCATTTTCAAGTATGCGCTTTTAGGAAAAATATATACTTCTATATCATTACAAACCATTCAAATAGAGGCAATTGAACTTGAATTTTATACACTCGTGCTGCGGTGGCGGTATACGTATCACTTATATGTCATGTTAATGTGTGCGTAGAGTTACCAGTATGTAAAAAACTTCTACGAAAGCAATTTAATATTTCATTGATTTTTAGTCTTTTGTAGGTCAGTGGGACATCTAATTAAAACACATAATATTTTTAAAACTATGTATTCCAAAAGGGACTTCTGCAAATGTTTTGTTAAAAACAGTTAAATCCTTAGTATTGTTAAACTTCATGGCCATTACACCATTTCGCAGGTACTATGAACGTGCCAAACAAACTAAAGAAAAACAAAATACGGACTATTATGCCTATTAGAACATATCAACAGTATTTCACATCAGTGGAAACGTATTTTACTGATTGCATCAGCGTATCATCTACATATCAACCGCGTAGACGATTGTCCTTCTTCTTCCGGTTATTCTGGAAGACTTTTTTTTTGGGTAGGCTATGGCCCACACGTCACCCGTTCCGTCCGGGGTGACGGAAAGGCAGCGCGTGGCCCCATAACCCACCGTATTCCCTCCCCACCGCCATTGGGCTGGCCACTAGTACCGCTTCCTTGCCATCATCATTCTGGAAGACCTAGTGAATATTTTAATGTGGAATATTTTTTGTTCAACCCATGATTACTTACTTATACATCGTCCTAATAGAACGCGACTATGCAATGATCCCAAGTTTGCTCGAATTTTAATTTTATTTCGTAAGAATCTTGCTCTGATGTCAGACTAAAATTATTGATAAACTATTCGCGCCAACTAAGTTCGTACGAATGTTAGTACAATCGTTTCCAAACATATATATCAAATAGGTGTCCTAATTGACATTCGTGTGATTATTACGTCGTGCCTCGGGGAGTGGGAAGGGTTACCCAAAAAAAAATTACTATCTTACCGACGTCTATGTTTAAGGCCTATGGCATAGAAAGTATTAAGCGGGCTCCGTGGATTGCGCAAGCAAAAATTTACGTTCTTGCTTTTGAGCGATGATTGCGTCGTTTATTTGTGTGAGGATCGCGTATTCATGTTCTACTATAATACCCATCTTTTATTGCTGCGCGAACACATCATTGTCATACCGTTTACTCGCCCAACCACCGAGTAAATTTGTCGTATTAGAGCCATGACTATTAGAAAAATATTATTTTATAATTATTGTTACAAAACTTTTAACCAACGATGGAGTAGTTTAATAGCTATATGCTATTTCTAAATATATTTTTTTTTGTCACAGAATACACAAATACATACTTCCAAATCATATCGAACATAGTGGCTTTCATTCTAACAATACATATTGCAAAATATATCGGTGAACTATTGCAAGACTATACAATTTGGATGTCATCTTTTTTTTTGGCAGACTATGTTCTGGACACACGTCGTCCGTTCCATCCGGGGCGACGGAAGGGCGGCGCGTGGCCCCATAACCCACCGTACTTCTCTACCCATTGTCATAGGGCATGCCTCTGATACCGCTTTCTTGACATCCGTGGCCAGCACGGCGGGTTACCTTTCCGGGTATTATCCCCGTCGACGCCCTGGCCGAGCAGCCTCTGTGCCTGCTGCCAGAGCATCTCCCTCACGCGGTCAGTCTCTGTGGGTGACGAACTACTCCCGGACCAGCCACCCGGAGCCTCCGCTAGGGCGGCATCAAGCGCAAGTACTTGCCGAAGCAACCATGCCCCGTCAAGACCTGCACAAGTTGGAAAGAGAGGACCCCATGCCGCCGACCCAACCACTCCATCGGCATCGGCCGGAAGGCCTCCACGGTCTGAACACCGAACCGAGGCCTCTCCAGATGGCGATGACATCCCGGCGGGCGTCGCTCCGCCAGGTGGCCAACTTACGGGGCGAGACATTGCTGCCCCTGCCAGCGTCGCTGACACCCCGCCGGTAAAGCCCGGCGAGCATCTCCGCCTCCACGTCCCACGGGGGAGTCCCGGCCTATAGGCACGTTGCCTCCGACGCCACCGTGCGGTATCTGCATATGACCCTAACCGCCATGGCCTTCTGCAATCGCCACAGTTTAAATATTTACTTATAAAAAGATAAGCCAGTATATTTATTATACTTCCAATTTAGGGTACATCAGATTTAGAAATTACGTTTTATTTTCATTTACCATTGTGTTTCTTGCTCGCGGTTCGCGAATATTGTGAGTAAAATTATATTCTTATAATATTTAGTTTGACATTTGTTAACTTGAATCGATAGTACCTACGGTACGCCTTTTATTTTAATCATTTGGTTTGTGTATATCAATCACGTTAGTTCAGCAGCAAGTTGAAAGTCAATGCTTGGCTAAAATGAAGAAACCTTAACAATAACCCTTTTAGTTTTATTATTAAGTGTTCTTAATTATTTCCAATGATGTTATTCGCAAACGTTGCTTACTTAGTCACTTTTTGCGACACAAATATTTCTCTCACAAAATGTATGTATTTAACATATGTACTTATAAGTATTTGTCTAAATTATGAAAACAATATTTTTAAAGTACACAAGAACCGACTGTATAAATAAAATAGCGTGTACTATTAAAACTTAAGTGACCA
The DNA here is from genome assembly GCA_905163515.2 of Lymantria monacha. NCBI lineage: Eukaryota > Metazoa > Arthropoda > Insecta > Lepidoptera > Erebidae > Lymantria > Lymantria monacha. The sequence goes on along the minus strand of LR991094.1, from coordinate 14,871,977 downwards.
TGAACATTCAAAACAATCTAAAAGTAAGCTGGATGAGTCTGAGAGGCAAATGTCCATGCTAGTGGTAAACAAACAAAAAAAGTAAACAAGCAGAGTTGAAAGAAAGAGCGCACTCAAGCGGGCAAAAGCAAAAAACGTAAAAAAGGATCACACAATAAGTGAGGAAGGTAGCCCGTCGTGCTACGTCCGGCCTAGACGAAACTTGGATGAACCCTGACTCACTGACCGCTCGTTCGAAACTTGCGCCTTTTAGATGTGAATATTTTTGTGATGACTTGTTTTATTAGTTTTTTTTTTATCATTTTATATAAACATAGACAAGCAATTATGACTTGATGTATTTTGATTCGAGTATTATGCCTTTGAAATATTTTTCATTTGTGGATTTTGTAGTATGGACTCTATTTAATTCGATGATGAATTTGGTTAATTTGATGATTTGTATAGTTTCCACTCGTAATAGAAATATAAAAGAAACAAAATTAAGAAAAAATGGTCTTAAAGATTTCAGTTGTAATAGAAATATTACACAATTTAAAAAATTAGGTTCTTCACGTAACAAATTTTTTTCATTCATTTCATTTTTTTATAATCTCGGCGCAGGAGGGTAAAAGGAGGTGTTAATCACTTAGACAAAAAATAGTTAAACCTGAAATAGACTTCCAGGTTATGGCATAACCTGTTAAGTCCACCACATGATGGGCTGACCCAATCCATAAAGGATTTCTACGAGTAATAAAAAGTAATATTCGTAGGAGATTGATAGATATTAACATACATACAGGCCAAACACGTTGACTTACCAAAGACTTTTTTTATTCTATAAGTGATAAAAGCGGAAATCATTTTTTGAAATCATATGAACTTTATGTATAAGTTAATAAAAACTGCAAATTTCGGCACGTACCAGATTATGACATTCTATTTAGTGTTAAATATTTCAAAATATGAAGTACTCATAAGTAGATATATTTCAGAAATAGGAATGTTTATTTTAGCAGCACTAATAATTATAACCTAACCCTAACATATAATTACTAAGAAAATAATAGCCGCATGCAGGCGGGCTGAGAATACAATATGTAACCACAGGTCAATTAAAAAAAGTTATGTTGTAGTCATTTTATGTAATCTAATGCAGAAATAATCCTAATGGATCGTGAATAAATATATATAGATACATATATTGCTAACCTAGAACAGTTTTCATGTTGCTTAAATTTCCAGGAATCTTGCTCGCTATTAGACCGATACTAAACATCATTGTATCTACTAGAGAACAATCACAAAAAAAAGAAGAAACATTTTTTTAATAGATCATAACTTCGAAACTAACAGCAAAATCAATTTATAACATAAACTAACTAGACTGGTAACAATTGCAATTAGTATTTCGGAAACCAAAGTAATCGAAAAACATTCACAAATGCATCGTCAAAATATTATTACTTAGAGGACTGTTGTAGGTACTCGTATATATTTTTCTTTTGCAATTATAAGATCTTTCTCAATGTCTGTTTTACACAAAGGTACCTGACATGCGACACCAAACAACATACGACATGACAACACTTATTGGTACATATTACATACCTTCTACAAAACATTTTGCTTAAAATTTAGTCACGTAGTCATGAGGGGTGTCCCATGTCGCATCTTCAAACCATTGCAATGGTCCATTGTATTCTCACGAGACAAAAGGGTTGAGGACCCTCTAAGGAAGCTTACCTTCGTCAAACCGCTTTTTGGAATCAAACGTTCAGGTATTTCGAATAGATTGGAACATTTTATCTTACGTTGTTGGTGCCGGGTATACGATTCCTATACAAATCTAATTTATGTTGAAGGATGTTTTGTTGCTTGTGAGACTTATATTACAGTATCTATGTATTATTTTGTTTCCATATGTTTTCGCCGAATATTGACGAAACGACAATACTTTCTAATAAACTGTGTGTTTTTCGTGTGACAAATTTACAACTGGTCTTATGGGGTGACAATGAATAACATAAGGTTTTTCACAGTCAATTGTACAAACACTATCCATCTTTGGATCGGACCAACGATATGTAATTAACTTTTATAGCTTACGGTTTCGAATATTTACCTTTTAAGTCCTATCCTAGGACATTTTGGAGATCTTGATTGAAAAAACACATGACACACCATATAATTTAGGAATAAAAATCTTTATTTTATTATGGCCTTTAATTACACTTCTATTAATTTGCTTTATTGATATTTCTATAGCTCAATTACTTTAAAATTAAAACATCCCAAAATAAATCTTTTAGTTTTCTATAGAGTTTCACCTTATATAGCATCTAACAATTCACTTTCATCATTTGCCTGCTCTCATCCCACGCTAAGTGGGGTCGGCACAACACGTTCTTGCCTTCCACAATCTTCTATCAGCCGTCATATCTGCACTCACAACTTTCATACACATATCCTCGTTTGCACAATCCGTCCATCTTTTTTTGGGTCTCCCACGACTCTTATCACTTTATTTATGTTTATTCAATATTTTTTGTTTTGAAAGCTTAATAATTATCAGTTCCTTATACATATTCTATAATATGACAATATTAAAATTAATTTATATATTCAATAATTTCTGTTTTTGTTTTGATAGCTTGATAATTATCAGTGTCTTACACATATTTTATATTATATTAAAAATCTATTATAACAATTTATACAGTTTACCTGCTGTATTTTCCCTTTTTATTTCCTAATAATCTATCACCCTATTAACTTTTACTTTTAGATACAGAACTCTGAAAGTAAGCATAATACAAAAACTGCTACATTTGGAAGGCCACTTGGCGATCGCTCTTACTATTTTAGGTTTCCCAGAATAGTGGCACTGCCGATTCTCCTGATGATCGCTATGTGGATTTTTACGACTCCCATGTGAAATTAAGGGAAGGATAGATCACATGGTGTTCTTAAACCGTCACCCATTGAGCATTACTTTTTTAAACATTTCTTCTAATTAGGAATTTTTTGGGTGTTTATTATACAATGCTGAAGTATATCATCCTTTTAATATCACGTTTGGGCATAGATCACAAGAATGAGTTAATCTGAGCGATGAGGAGGTATCACTTATGCTTCACTTTACTAATACGCATTGCATATTTTATGATATGGTCATCATCATTCTCCTACTCTTATCCCAATTACTTGGAGTCGATACAAAATGTACTCTTTTTTCATAGTACATATTGTAAAAGTTATTGGCAATAGTTTTATTACCTGCCGCCTGCCAGACGTCAACCCTCCTTGGGAATGTAATTGTTGACCAAATGGCATCAGGTAGTGTTGGCCCAGGTCGATATAAAGGCTCTTAGTCGTCTTTTAGGACATCCACGAGCAAGGTAAGGGTTGGTAGTATTCGTAGCCACTACCACACAACTAATATTTAATGATATGGTATTAATTTAATATCTACCTCTTGCGAAAGATAAGAAATTATTCTATATCAGTAACAGAAATAAAAATCAACTGATTCAAATTTTAAACCCATTTAGATTACGATCAAAATAGGTTTAAAATAGGAATACCCTCAAATGGTCGCCACAGGCACACAAACCATACAAGCAACAGGGCGCAACACTGGAAGAGTGGCTAAGGGTGTTGAGCGGTGCAGCACCGGTTTCACCATTGATAGTCGCCGATAGACAGAGATCCGCTTTGGCTTCCCCCTAGTTATGCTCTTGACAATAACACATCCACCTCTGAGCATATAGCCATGGCGAATCCACTCTGATCAGTCATTTAAGACAAGCCTTTGGGCACTTTTCGGTTCTCACTTCAACTAGCTAGTGAAAGCGAGCTGAATATGGGGCATCCAGGACCGCTGTGTCGCCACTCACGTTCAGCTCGTCACAAGCTGCTGCCTATAAATCTTATGATACATTTTTTTATATCAAAAGAACTTAGGGAGCCATATATTGTTCCTCTATATTTTGCGTTAGTCTCATGGTGAGATAACGACTGGACCAGAGAGTTTTATTATTATTATTATATTTGTTTCAAGCTGGGCCTAACTTTATTATCTACGAAACAGCTGATATAAATTATATCATATCATTTCAGCCCATCGCCCCATTGCTGGGCTAAAGCCTCTCCACAATAAAAGAGAAATTGACCACGCTGGTCGGACATTAGTATACGTGTTTTATTTTGAACTTTCCTTCTTAGATATACCTTAAATTCCATATCCTTAAAGCGTAATTTAAAGCACCCCCGGGCAAGAAATAGAGTGATGAATTGTATTCTTACTCAATCACCACATGGAAAATATAACGTTTATCTCGAGTAAATTTATACTTCGGGTTGAGAGCCCTCAGCGCACAGCCATAGTCCGGGTAAAGTTGTCATAGCCATCTGAGGTTAACAACTAAGACACACAAAAAAAAATTCATTGATTCACCAAAATAAAAGATATTTAATATTTTAAGTCTTATTTTAAATAAGAAATTCTTTTAAAAAAAATCACTTCCTTGAAAAGTAAAAGTTTAAACTCTTATTATATTTATTTTTATTTTTTAATTAATTAATATTTATTTATGAATAAATAAAATTGGGTTCCTACTAATAAGAAGCAAGACCTCGGTAGGTGTGCATACAGTATCATGGTCTGTTTTTGTATAGTAATTAAAAATGCTAGTTTAACATTGTCAAAAGGTGAACAAACACTATAAAACGTGTGCTTGCTCCAGACAAAGTGGGTTTTTACTACCCATTTATTTACTCGTTAAAATGCCGTGTTTTGAAAAGAGGGTTCACAGTTTCACATAGCGGATTGTCTCGCTAGCACAATTGTAACTATATATTATGCATTATATTACTACTAATCAAATATTATTTTATGTAAAAGGAACTTTCTTCAAGTATTAGTTTTTATACTACATACTGATAAAATCTGTGAAGTTTTTCGCTGTGTGGTAGCGGCTACAAATACTACCAATCCTTACTTTGCTCGCGGATTTCGTAAAAGACGACTAAGAGCGGTTCCGCACTACTTCCGATACGAATCCGATCCGAACTCGTGAAAATATGATCCGTCATAGCCGTAGAACTATTTCTATGGTAATTTACGCACTTGGTCCGATCTCCGTCATCCGATTTCTTTCCGTCATTCTAAAATTTACATCTAGGAGAAGATTTTTGACGGACCGAAGTAGCCATAGAATTATTTGTAAGAACGCTCGCGCACTGTGTACGAGCAGAGAGGCAGCGTGGCAGTGGAAAGAATATTTTCATCGATTAATTTAATGAAAACATAACAAAGGAATAAACTTTCCTCTAATTTAATAGTAGGGCTTCTCCACACAAAAATATTTGTAGAAGAAAACAATTAAAACTGTTTTAATTTACCACATTAATGAAAAATGTTCTCTATAAAATAGCGAGTAAGGAGTGGTACGAGAATGAAAATAAATAAAAAAAAAGATTTATTATTGGTATTAGTTATTATATGATTTTATTAATATTAATATATGTAGTTTTATTTTGAAAAATCTCCCGATTTTAAGTGGCAAATTTCCCGATTTAAAATTTTCACTTTTTGCAACAACTTTTTGCTTCCTAGACCCATATTTTCACGTGCTCGGATCGGACTAGTGCGTAAGCAATATCCGTATTCGGTCTGAGTTTTCATATTTTCACGGGTTCGGATCGGATTCGGATCGGACGTAGTGCGTAACCACTCTAAGAGCCTTATAACCGCCTGGGCTAACTCCATCTGATGCCGTTTGGTCAACAATTACATTCCCAAGGAGGGTTCGCGTCTGGCAGGCGGCCGGTCATAAAACTATTGCCAATAATTTTTATAGTATGTACTATGAAAGAAGAGTACATATTGTATCGACCCCAAGTAATTGGGATAAGAGTACGAGAATGATGATGATGTGAAGTTTTTGTTTTCTCTAATGCTTTAATTTCAGGAACAGTTTGTTTGGTTTAAATATGTTTTATATTACAATATTTATGGTTGATTACATAAAATAATTCTAATACAACAGAATATAAAAATATAGAATAGAAGGAACGCTTGGAATTTACAATAGTGGCGGTAAACCGGCAATGTCTGAGAAACTTCGAGATCAAAAGTTTTGGAATATAATCTACTAACACCGCTATTCTTTTTTTTGTGTGTCTTAGTTGTTAGCTTCAGATGGCTATGACAACTTTACCCGGATTGTGGGTGAGCGCCGAGGGCTTGAGCATAACAGGAAATATAACCAGATGGATTGATGACTTGTTGAACGTTGCTGGGAGTCTTTGGATGCGGGTGATACAGGACCGTGCTTTGTGGCATTCTATGAGAGAAGCTTACTTTTAGCAGTGAATAGCAAATGACTGAATAATGGTGATGTTAATAATCATTATAAAATCAGTTTATTATTAGAAAATGTTTGTTTCAAATACTTGTTTCAAATATGTGTTTCATCTATCTATAACCACATAGCCCATTATACCCTGTTTTGATCAGCTTTAGTTCGGGTGCGTGTAGAGCATTATTATGGCAGGTTCTGGTTTGGATATAGGTACATTTTCCGATTCGTCCTGTTAGGAATTCAGAAATGAAATTCTTTTTAAAAATAATTTTTAAGTGCTAAGGAATAACATAAAATGTTCACAAAATCAAGGATTAATTATGGAGAAATTCGGTAAACCCTTTCTGTATGACGACCCGATTTCAACTGAGTGAGCTACCGAGAGCGTGTATGGCGGCTACTGGTAAGAGTGCTGACTGGGCACTCTGTCAGCGTTAGGGGTTGCAATCTAGGGATGTAACAGCCCCCCGGACAAGATGAAACTTATATTTTTGTAGTTAAGTTTCAGGCAATTATTCTTATCCTTGGTACAGGTATTTCTTGCTAGGGATGTAACAGTCCGAAGGGTGGCATACGTATTGCGGCCCGATAACATGCTGTATTACCTCCCAATCGACATTGCGCTGGCTATCGATACCGATTCCCTGACCTCGGTAATCCGCCAGGCAAGTTAGCGTTTCGGTTATCGTCACGAGTCACCCTTGCACGGTCGACCTCTCTGTGGTTGACGGATTAATCCTCAGTCGGGTCACTTGCAAGGTATAGGGATTGACATATCTTGCAGTAATTTTATTGGCTTTTGTCCCTTAGTCATCTTTTCGACATCCACGGGAATGTATTCTAGCTCGAAAAAAAAATTAAGCACTGAATATTAATAAGTTTTTTTTTCATTACGCGTGATAGTGACGTGTCCGTAGATCCGTGCAAGTAATTATCTGAACAGGGTACACCAAAATATTACACTTAGTAAGTCAATACAACCAAATCTAGTGCAGCTAATGACATTTAAGATCACGTTTTAGTGAGTATTGAAAGATGTCTTTTAAGAACAAAATATATCAATAGAGAATAAAAGAAAAAAAAATACTTATTTATAAACTAGCTGATGCCCGCGACTTCGTCCGCGTGACATTCAATTATACTACGCACCCCTATTTGAAACTTAAAAATTCTAACTCGACCAAGTATTTGCGGCAGCCACTTGAGCATTTTCATCAATTAGGACGCTTTCTCCGATTTTCTTTAAAACATCGGCAAGTTCTTAAGCATGTGATATAGTGTTGCCCAAATGCAAAACTCTTGCGAGGCTCGCAAATCTTGCAACTTTTGCTTTTAGAATAACATAATGTCACTTGTTTTGATAGAAATAAAAAATCCCCATAGACATTAAAAATCCAATTAAATTAATGAAATTCTATTCATCTAGTGGCAGTAACTGTACAACTATCAATAATTAGGTACATACCACTAAACCGAAGTAGGGCTATTATCCTTCTGTGTACTGGTATTACTCGTAAGAATACGAAATGTTGACAATCCTTTCTGTGCTAAGAAAATCGTAAAATCATGTCTAAGGGAGCACTGCGAAACTCTTGCAGCAAGTCTTGGTCTTGCATTTGGGCAACACTAATGTAAATGGTGACCTTGGATTTGCTTGCATGTTGATGGTTAGGGTCATCTTTCCTACTTGGGGCCACAGATAAGAACACTTCAGTGAACCATTGATCTTATCAGTTCTATTTCCCCGAGTTTTAAAGGAAGGATTTGCCAAAAATCTCCAAAGAAAAGCACCATTGACTTTTCATTACGATCTCGTAGTGCTCGATCTACGGCCTCTACGATTTCTTTTTATTTATTGTCCAATCAACGCAAACGATTAGACAGCAATCCTTAATAAAAACACTAATAGTGGTAAAGCCACAGTTGATAGTATTCTTTCTACAGCCACGGGCCGGTACGACCCCCAGTCGGACCTAGTACCCCACTCTTGCAGAAAAGCAACGTCTGAACAGTGGCAATGTGTTTTTTCCGCTTCATTTGTAAGAGGCGGCGGGTGGCGCAGGCGCGATTACCTGCGTCTACTTGCCTTAGACGAAGTCGCGGGTAACTGGAACGGGGAATAGTCCGTCACCCGCGGAGAGGCTGACCACGTGAGTGTGAAGACCGATGACCCGGGGCGTCATTGGGAATGGTACTCGAAAGGCCCAATGGTGATGGGGAGGGAAAACGGTGAGTTATGGGTCCACGCGGACGGAATGCAAGGCGTGGGTCCAAAAAAATAAGTGCATGCTGCTTGCTCGTTTACCACCGTACTCAATAAAACAAAAAACGCTTTGAATGTGTCGCAGTTTTGTGTTATTGAACATCTCGGTCTTTCATTGCTTTATAAATCTATCGGGTTTATAAACAATGTGCATAAATCTATCGAGTTTTTAAACAAAGCTCTTTTACCACCAAGAAATAATGCAGCTGCAGTTTCTGACGTAGTTACTTCTAAAGTTGTTTTACGCTGTCTCCTCATTTTAGTTAGATTGCTCTGCTCAGATAAGTCTTTTCAGGGCTACGTGGGGGACATGGACATCTATTATCTTAGCTTATATACGTTTCACTATTGGGCTTAAGCCTCGTCCGTAATGGAAGGGAAATTGACCAACTATATCACGCTGGTCAGATGTATTGGTATAGGGTTTTGTTTCGAGTTTTCCTTTTCTTCCATAGATGTATGATATGTATGATATCCTTTAGTCGTCTCGTGGGTGATCGACCCACGGGTAAGAAAGCGGTTGGTGAATTGTATTCTAACTGCGCAACCGCACGGATTAATATATAATAAATGACTTTCATTACGAAAGAATTAATAAGAATGAAATTCTTGGTTCATGTCGCGTTTTAGTAGCGTAGAATATCTTCAGATGGATATCTTTTATATTTTATAATAATGTCAAAGGATTTGAAAGACTGTAAAACAATAACATCGTTAAAAGCAAAAGACTCAAACGAATGGGGCTATGACTGTTACAGGCCTACTCAAGGGTGTCATCTCAGCGCTGATCACCTTCAAGTGCTCTGCAAGCTGCTCGAAACGTACTCTATGCTATCAACAGTGTATAAAAATGTAAAATAGTAGGCCCTCGCACAATATGCAGCAACAGACGGCAGTAACAGCACTATTGCTAAAGTGACTGGTGTAGTGATGGGGCATGGTTGCTTCGGCGTGTACCTGCTCACGGTCGCAAGGAGGCAGAGCACACCGTCTAACCACTACTGCGATTGCGAGGTGGACGCGGCGCTGCAGACGCTTAAAGTTTGCGTGGCTTGGGCAAAGCAGTGCCGTGCACTCATCGCAATCATCGGGACCAAACTGGCACTGTCGACTATCGCAAAGACGATGCTCGATAGCTGGACCATGGGAATTAATCTACCACCCGCAGAGACACCGATCGCGTGAAGGCGATACAACACTGTTGTTTGTCGGGGTGTAGACGGGGACGATACCTGGAAGGGTAAACCCCCGGACCGGCTACGGATGTCAAGTAAGCGGTTCCAGAGGCCAGCCTGATGGTTTGGGCAGAGAACACGATGAGTTATGGGTCCACATAACGCCCTTCTGTTAAAAGCCCACGGAAGCAATGACTGTGTCCAGACCATAGCCTACCAAACAAAAAAGAGTGCACTTTGCATACTCGCCCCTAAGTAGCATCTTAACTAAGAATGTACGTTTTGTACGCTCTATGATGTGGACTTTACTTTTCTTTTTCGTGTTTGACTTAGTTGTTAGTCGCAGATGGCTATGACAACTTTACTCGGACTGTTAGGTGAGTGCTGAGAGCTTTCTACCCAAAGTACCTTTACTAAGTTCAAGAAGTTAATGTTTTTAATAGCTTTTGAAAATATAACGAAAAAATGATTTAAAGTTTTAAACTAAATTATAGCGCCATCTATTGCTCATTTAACAAACTAAATAAATCATGCATTTTATTAATTTATAGCTAAATTATATATTATTAACTAATTAAAACATTCTTTTTTATCACAAATAGTTTTAATAGTTATTTTGACTACCTGACTAATGTTATGTATTATGTCAACTTCCCTTCAACTTTGAAGAAGGTTTGAGCCCAACAGTGGGAGGTATATGAGCTGAATTGATGAAACTATTATATATTAAGTAATACAAATACTTTCCTTACACTATAGATAAATTAAATAGTTATTTTGAATTGAACCTTCTAGTGACATAAAAGGCGAGTGGTGATTTTAAAAACTTAAATGACCATAACTTTTTTTACAGACATCAGATTTCAATGAAACAAAGACTAAATGTTGCTCTGAATTGGGCTTAATCTTTTTATCAAAACTGCGAAACAATCCGTTCAGTAACTTTGGAGATTAGCGATTACAGACATACAGACAGACAAGAAATTCCAAAAAATGTTTTTTGTTTTCTGTTAGTGTTTTCTTACTGCCTAGGTTAATTTTTTTATAAATTTATCAAATGTACAGACACGGGATTTCTACTCATTTATTATATGTATATGTATAGATTAGCTTTACCATTAACCAAAAATAATATAAAATGATGAAAAATTAATATGTCCCAATATAATATAAAACTGTTTTACTTTCAAGTTTAATAATAAATTGGATATGCTTAATTTAATACATGTTTGAAATTGTACATGTTATACATGGGGCCATTTTTGGATACATTTCGTCGATGAAACTACTGTGATAACGGCGCAATCTCATATGAAAATAAAGCGTGCATTGTCCTAGAATATTGGGGAGAATAATGGAAACGCTGGGCTTTTATAAAATAGAGTCATAGTATTTATACAGTAGACATATATATTTAAATACGTTATATATCACATATATCGTATAGTTTCATATTTTTTAGGGTTGCGTACCTCAAAAGGAAAAAACGGAACCCTTATAGGATCACTTTGTTCTCCGTCCGTCCATCTGTCCGTCCGTCCGTCTGTCCGTCTGTCTGTCTGTCTGTCTGTCTGTCTGTCTGTCAAGACCCTTTTTCTTAGGAACGCGTGGAGGTATCAAGCTGAAATTCAAGTCAAGCAACTCAAGCATTCAAGTCAAGTAACTCAAGTCTACTGTCCCTTAAAGCTGTGAAAAAATTAAACTTCTAAGCCAATGCAATCAAAAGATACAGGCGTTTATGCCGCAAATGTCCGCAAATTTTCGACACTCGCAAGGGAATCAAAACCTACAGGGTACTACTTCCCGTGAACTCAAAATCTTGAAATTTGGTACGAAGCAACGTCTTATAGCACAGATAGAAGAAAAATTGCGAAAACCGTATATTTTTAATTACATCTAATAATAAAAACATTTTGAATATTTTTAAACTTACTACCCCTTTCCTCATGAACGCGTAGAGGTATTAAATTGAAATTCATATCAAATATCTATATCTATAAGACCTTTATTTAAGCTGTAACAAAGTCAAACTTCTAAAGACGTCTGACCAGGGTAGTATAGTAGGTCGGTTGCCCTTCCATTATGGAAGAGGCTCGAGCCCAACAGTGGGACGTGTATGAGCTGAGATGATTTATAATCTGTTCCGGTGGCTCACTATATAGCTGGAGAAGGTAAAACGGAAGGATATAGGGCCTAATGTCACACTTCCATCAGCTCGAACGATTTGTGTGGAGTGTGATCCGGTCATAGCCTGTTAAAAAGGATTGTAAAGTATTGTTAAAAAAGATTGTATATTATATACGATATTATATAACACATGGATATTTCAGCTATCATTTTACATAAATGCTATTGTGTTTTTTTTTATTAAACTTTAGATGTTAGCCTCAGACATAAATTGCAGTCTTACATATACAGGTGAGAAGCGCTGAGGGCTGATTTTTTTAACTGACTGTTCCTATTGTTCCTTTTGTATGGTAAAATAAATTTTGGTCTCAGTATTTCAAATCGAAATTTTGTTTTATATATCAGCAATCAAAATTCAGTTGCTAATATCACTAATCTAAGTATTCTCTTTTTGATGTCATTTTAAAGGACAAAAAAGTTAGCAAAAAGTTAATAACTATGAAGTAAAAATAAAATGAATTTCCTTTTAAGTATTTTCAAAATAAACACACACAAATTGATACACTAGATTAACTGAAACATTACACAAAAACAGATAAATCAAAAATGTCACTTTAATAAATTCCAGAGTATAAAATGAGATTTAAGTATAAATACGCGTTAATTAGTAACGAGGAATATTCCGTTGTACAATAAATGCATCATGCCTCGGGGAGAAATTTATCGATAACTGTCATAATAATATAATTACTTAAACTGTTATGGCCCACTAATTGATTAAAATATTTTAATTTTACACATTTGCCTATAAAATGTCCGATCATTGTTTCATCAATTTCATAAAGTCTACTGTTGTCATATAAAAGAAATATATTTAATGACTAATTAAACAACTTCTCCTGTACTATTGGATATATTTTTGATTATTATCAAATACATACTGTCTTTCTTTCTTATATACAATTAATATTATATATATACATACTAGCAGACCCGGCCACGCGTTGCTGTGGCTAAGGTAGCTTCAGTAACACGTGGTGGTTATGCTAACAAATTGTAGCTTATATGAAACGTTGGTATGTTTAACATAGCGTCATAGATTAAATACTTACTCAATCCAGTCAACAGATACCGCTATCTGTTAGAATCGTTTGGAGATAACAGATAATTGTGACTATTAAATATTAGACAAATAATTTGCAATAAAATAATATTACTATAAATTGAGATGAAAGCTATCCTCCCTCTTTTAAGTTGGATCAAACTACACATGCTGTGCAAATTTGATTAAAATCGGTTAAGTACTTTAGGAGTCCATCGCGGACAAACAACGCGACACGTAATTTATATATATTAAGAAGAAGATATACATATGTATAAAGGTGCTAGAATCTAGCCTCTTTCACAATAGGACAGCAATTAACTTACTATATTTTACTCGCCAGATGATAGAAGATGGAATTTCATTTCGAGTTTTCTTTCTCTTGTTGTTTGTATTATCTGTTTACGTCCCATAGACATTACAATAACCGTAGGTTGGGAAAATCTGCGGGCCACCGAAGTTAAAATCGAGTACCGGTGGTCCGCTCGCACGGCGAAGAGAGAAGGTTTTACTGCGGGTCTATGGGGTCACGCGCCGCCTTTCCGTCACCCCGGACCGATTCATCGGGGCGAGACGCACCCATAGCCCACCAATAAAAAAAAAAAAAAGGTTGGGAAAATCTAGTAATACACAGAGTCATTAGTTCGGGCTAACGATCGGGGTTGGTGTTATAAATGGCACAAGAGAGTGCAGAGCAGAGTTGAGATGGAGAACTTTCTGGTGATTTCTAAACAGCTTTTTACATTTGCCACAGATTTGTAAAGTGGTAGTTACTAAATGTAGACTGAATTTACTCCGTAAAAAAAATATTTTCTCGGAGAAATATAAATAAAATAGTGATTAGATTAATAGAAACTATTTACTAAACACTTGAACTAACAGTTTTGTGTTCAATAATCAACAAACAATATTAACGCGGTTGGTTGAAGTTAACTTTACCACGATGTATTTTGAACAGCTGAGTCCGTGTGAAATTTCAGTTTATAAGCTGAATGAGGGACAAACAGCGTTGAACAGCTTAAATAATATGTTATAATTTAGCAATGTATAATCAAGGGCCTTACAAGCTCATGGTTCACCCATATTACATGTGACTAAAATTTTAAATCAAATATAGGTCTTAACTGTGGTTATACTTCCTTCTTTTTGTGGCAGGCTATGGTCTGGACTGGGAATTTGGTGGATATAATTTTTCGGATACGGATTAGAACATCATTATACCAGTTTCGAACACAATTGCGGTTATGAAATTATTTCGAATTATCCGACATTATCGGATAATTTAGATTACGTATATTAGATTTTTAGGGAATTATAAAAAGAGTTGCTTAGTATGGTGATTATCATATTGTTCTCCTCAGCTCACTTTAGGCTGTCATTTGAACTAGTTGACATAAAACCTGTCATAATGTGTTTCATTCAGACACAGACTCTCTCAGAAATCATTCGTAACTTTTACATCGGTTTCAGTTAAAATTTCGGAAATATTTTTTATTTGGGATATCAAATAGTTTCGGTTATGATTATGAAGCACCATAACATCCCTAGTTTAAACATACCGAGTCTGATACTTTTTCCTAACCCGAATTTTTATAAACTTACCAAGAGCGAATTTCTGCTCACTCTTCTTCTCTACGGGCAAGTAAAGGGGTAATTATATTCTTATATCGGATATAGCCAAACGGTATAGCCGTTATGCTTTAACCGAATTATATCTTGAAAAGTTTTAAACAAAATTTAACAGTTGTAACACGATTTACTAACATACATACGAAAGGAATAAAAATTTTAATTATAAATCTCTATTTTTGTGGTTACCTGATGATGAAACAGTGATTATTTTATAAAATAACTCAGCTTAAAGTTGAAAATTCAGAAGTATTTCATGAGGTTCGAACTAGAGACTGGGTCATAGTTAATTGGTCTTTCCATCGTCGCATATACTTCCTCTTTTTATTCGAAACCTATACACACCCCACTGTTGAGGAAAAGCTACCTCCGTATGAGTAAAATTAGTCTAATATACCTCGCTAGCCAGACGGGTTGACATAGATTTTTATTTCGAGATATCCTTTGTTTTACCCGACTGCAGAGGAGTGGTATTGTGTTTAACAGTCTATGTATGTATGTATGTATGTTTGTATGTTCCTTTGAAGCACTATATATACCAAACGCCTGGGCCGATTTTTATGATTCGCACGTCAATCGATTCCTCTTAATCCGGCGAGTGTCACTAAAGATATGACGTTATTGAAAATTCAATATGGCGACTACTGGACGCCATATTGTGAAAATTAAAAAAATTAAAGTCAACAAACTATATCGAGTGGGGTATCGTTAAATAGCTATTTAAAAATCATTATTAGTTTTCTCACAACATTTTTCGATTCGACTGGCCGTTTAGGATCTATATTGATTTAAAGTTTCGTAACAACCTTTCTCACATATAGGTTTTTTAGACAGTAGAAATTTACGATGAAAAGACGAAAAATTCATATAATTGGATGTGGATGGACATATACTGAAGTATCTAGTAGGTATATTGTCCAATATACCATAGGTAGTCCTACCTAAAGTATCTAATGTCTGACGCGGTCGCCCATCTCCAATTTCTAACGATTTAGTACTGAACTTCAGGCGAAAAACTAAATATAGTTAGGTACTTACCTAATTATTAATAAATAAGATAACTATACCTACCTAGGTATTTATAACTAAAAAGTATAAAATAAAAAAAATGATTAAAAAAATCAAAAACCCGACTGCGTAAAAAGTCACCAAAACTACGTACCTACCTACATAATAAAAAAACTGAAAAGAAAAAAACAAGCACTTAGATGTCCGGTGGTCTAGAATTCCATAATATATTATTGATTAAATACTATTGCAGAAAATGAAATATCCTACTAATATTATAAACGTGAAAGTTTGTAATAATGTATGGATGTGAATATCTTTGTTGCTCTTTCACGCAAAAACTACCGAATTGATTTTGATGAAACTTTACAGTAATATAGCTTACACATCAGAATAACACATAGGCTATAATTTATAAAGATATTTTGTAAATTGGCTAAAATATAATGATAAAAATCCCTTAAGACAGAAAAAATCGCCCATCTGCGAGCTATTTTTGCATACGCTGCAAAGATCTTGAAAGTTAGACAAATGTTATGTATTGTGGAAATGTACCTCTTAAATAGTTTTACAAAAAAGTCCGCGACAGCATATATCTATTTTTAATATTTAAGCATTTATCGTTAAAATAGTAAATTAAAAATTCAAAATAATTTGGTATTTATTGACGATGCACATTTTATAGTAACAAATTGATTCTTATGCAAACAAATAC
Source organism: Lymantria monacha (assembly GCA_905163515.2). NCBI lineage: Eukaryota > Metazoa > Arthropoda > Insecta > Lepidoptera > Erebidae > Lymantria > Lymantria monacha. The sequence continues at coordinate 14,855,608 of LR991094.1, read as the reverse complement.
TTTTATTGCTTTCGATATTTAAAGCACATATTTTTTTTTTTTTTTTATAAAATCCGATTACGGTAGTGTAGTGGCAGCACGATTGGGCCGGAATCCCAATAGGCGCGGGTTCGAATCCCGCTTGCGACATCATTTTTCATTTCGTAATCGGATTTTATAAATAATTAAGCATATTAAATGCTAAATTTCAGTAATTTACACATATTTTTTGCTTTTTACCGTGTGTCGTTTGGTACAATGTTTCAAAAGTTAGAACGATAAGAGTGCGCAGTGCTGTGGTCAGGCAGCAACCGGGCGCACTACAGAAATATGGCAAGAAATCTATGATCGCCGATTGTGCGACCCGAACACAAGTAAAGACGTGAGAGCAGTCATCGTTGATGATTGTTGTATTTTTGACAGCACTATCGATTTGTAAATAACATACTATACCTGTATATATAGATGGGTATTGAAATTTTGTGATATGAAACATCTTTTTGCGCGCCTTGGCAGTAAAATTATGTCGAGTATGGAAATGATAGATTGGGTTAGGTAGGTACTAAGGCAAATGTGGTCATGCCGTGATACTACGCCGCTATTCTCTATTCGTGTGTGCACGCGTATGACAGCGGTAGCTGTCTAACATAAGTGTGAAATTAAATCCTTAGTAATATTTGTTATAAATGCGAAAGTAACTCTGTCTGTCTGTCTGTCTGTCACTCTTTCAAGCCAACACTACTAAACCGATCTAAATGAAATTTGGAACACAGATAGTCTAGAGCCTGATAAAGGAAATAGGCTACTTTTTAATGCAAAAAAAAATTGTAAGGAAGTATCGTCATTTTTAAAGCCAGAAGCTTGAAACTTATTTTTAGGCTATTGTTTAGATACAAATAAATATGACATTAACCTGTTGTAAAAATTTACCCTTAAGGGGTAAAATAAAAATAGGGGATGAAAAACTTTAGGAAAGTAACCTTTTACGCGGGCGAAGCCGCGGGCAGAAGCTAGTATTTTAATAATAGAACATGACAACTGAACAGTCGGGATCCATTGAAAAATTTGATTTGCTGTCGAATAAAGGATCCCGACTGTTCAGTTGTCATGTTCTATTATTAAAATATATTGCATTTTCTGCAATAGTATTTAATCAATAATATATTATGGAATTCTAGACCACCGGACATCTAAGTGCTTGCTTTTTTCTTTTCAGTTTTTTTATTATGTAGGTAGGTACGTAGTTTTGGTGACTTTTTACGCAGTCGGGTTTTTTGATTTTTTTAATCATTTTTTTTATTTACAATAATACTATATGGTTGTATCTCTCAATCCATTTTTACAATAGCCAGAGGAAAGATGTGGTGATCTTTCTACTCTTATTCCATTGTCACAGTGATAATCACGATCTTGCTTATATAAAGCCATATTTCTGTAAATTACAGAGAGTTTTTGACTAAACAGATGGCATAATGGTTACGATAGCGATTAAGCCAGTGTCATGGGTTCTATTCCAATGCCGAACAATACTTTGTGCGATCTGCAAATCGTTGTTCTGAGTCTAGATGTAATTTGTGTTCATTAATTGCATATTTGTAAATTCCCACCAATACAAGGATTTTTTTTCTTAGGTAAGTAACTCTTTTTAAAAGAAAAAGGATTATTTTTATAATAAAGACAAGCTCCTTTGTAATACAGTCACAAAATCATATACTCGACTTTCCAAAGTGCAGTGGAATCTAAATTTAATTTAATTTATTACTTTATCTCGTTTGCCGTCGGGACCTTGAGTCAGACCACATTAACGGCATTACAGTGGCTTTGTTCACTTTAAAACAATTGTGGTAACGAGAACAGAATCCACAAATTCCAGTCGTAAAACACTCATCAGAAACTCACCGCTGGCGTTTGCTGCGCGCTATTGTTGCCGAAAAGCATCAAAATTCTTCACGGCTGGAAAATTTCAGCCTTTGTGTGGCGAATGGCCGCACATTGAAGCCTCGCAAGTTACTTACTTAATCTTTGCTCCGCCCCTTTGTGTTCAGGTCATCAATACTTTTGAAAATAGTATCTCGAGCGAGTTACGGCGCTTGTTCAGCTGCTCGTTGGAAGCTGAGATTTTGTTGAATTTTACTGCAACGTCTCATAATAATTACTTTTTACACTTTTCAGGCTTAGAGCTAACTCGGATCTAAGTTAGGTAGTAAATAGTGTGGTATCGCGCAATAGAAAGCAATACCTTATACATATAAAATACTAGAAATTAGTACCTTTGTGATTTTCTTCCGGAATAAATGTCTAAAGATTATAATAAAAATATAAATAAAAATAATATTTATTAAAAAATTAATTACTAGTAATTAATATTGGCCCATCAAATATGTAGGCAGTGACATCAATACGTGACTATTGATCGTGAACTCCCAAGTTCGAGTTTTGATTGAAAAATGTTATGATTCTTTACTCATAGCAAGGCCGTTATAAAATCTTAATATATATAAATTACGCGTCACGTTGTCCGTGATGGCTTATTAAAGTACCTAACCGATTTTAATTGAATTTGCACAGCATGTATACTGTGAACCAACTTAAAATATAGGATAACTTCTGTCTCAATTTATAGTAATATTATTGCAAATTTTTAGTCTATTATTTGATAGTCACAATTATCTGTTATCTCCAAATGATTCTAACAGATGGCGGTATCTGTTGACTGGAGTGAGTAAGTATTTAATAAATGGCGCTATGTTAAAAGTAAAAACGTTTCATAGAAGCTACAATTTATAAGCATAACCACCACATGTTACTGAGGCTACCTCAGCCACAGCAACGCGTGGCCGGGTCTGCTAGTAATATATATAAAACTTGCTGCTCTAATGATGTCTAATATTGTAATTAATCAAATCAACATTTTTCTTTTAATGTCATCATCATCTCAGCTCATACATGTCCCACTGTTGGGCTCGAGCCTCCTCCGTACCTAATGGGAGAGAAATTGACTTGCTATGCCCCGATGGCCAGACGTGTTAGTATACGGTTTTATTTTTATATTTTCTTCTCTTGAATAGATGTTATATACGTTTCATATTCATTAGCGTTCGTACGTTTGTACTCCACCTTGCAAAGGGTGGGAGTGATCAATTCCAGGGCTGATCGCCCTCTGTCTGAAGCTTTCAGCCTGAGCCGAATGAGATCCCCAATTACGCCAGGAAAAGTCTGGAGCTGTATCTTACGATCACGCACGGGTAAGATAGGGATTGGTGAATTGTACTCTTACTCCGTCATCACACGGAAAGTCTTTTAATATACTTTCATATATTTTAAGACTTAAGAAAATAAGATTATTAAAATTTAAAAGAAATTTAATGACATCTAATGTTTAAGCGAATGGAACACATTTTAACAGATTTTTATGTTTTGTATTTCATTTCTTTTTCCTTTGCAGCATGGTTACGTAAAATCTGTCTTTCCACAACATAGAATTAGTTTTATTTTATTTCGTCTCAGCTCATATATGTCCCACTGTTGAGCTCGAGCCTCCTCCATAATGGGAGGGAAATTCACCTACTATACCACGCTGGTCAGACGTGTTGGTATAGGGTTTTGTTTCAAGTTTTCCTTCTCTTACATAGATGTTATATGCATTTTATACCCCTTAATCGTCTTTTACGATCACCCACGGGTAGGATATGGGGTGGTGAATTGTATTCTTACTCCGTCACCACACGGAATAATTTATGTATATAAAATTTATTACTGAAACACCATACGAAATTGATACAGTAAGTTTAGAAATTAAAGATTACTTAATTGAACAACTCAGTTTTCTATTGTTCAAAATTGCAACTACATGTCCAATTAATATTAATAATTAAAATAATAATGTCGATTAATTTAGAACAATGAAGAAGTAATAGAAGCAATCGTGACAAAACGTTTTAACGCAATAATAATAAATCTTTCTTGCAGCAGATTGTCCCCGGACGTTCTCTTAAAATTTCGTTTGCAGGAATAATGGAATAAGTTTAATTAGTTTCTCTGCAAAGGTGCCTAGTCTTAATTAAGCTTTGGTTTCAGTTATAATGCTAGAGGCCTGTTGTTTGTTTTTGATGGCCATAAATTCTATCTCATTTGTCATTTCAATAATATTTATTTTATGAAATATTAATGGTTTCGAAATCTCATGTTTAAAAAGTAACCTAATCAGGTTACATTCATTTTATAGTACTATTACTGTCGAAAAAATATATGCCGATTATAAGATATTCTAGAATTAATTACATCTCAGAATGCAACGAATCTCTACCCCAATACTTACCCATGGGAGTTTTAAAAGCAGCAGAGGCATCGGGCGGGTACGCAACAGTTCCTTCCTGGGCTCATAACAATTTCAATGGACATCCGCGTACCAAGTGTGGTGATAATGGTATTATAATCCCTTTGTATTCGTATGTCTTCTTAGGGAGGCCTATTTCGAACAGTGGATGTCGATAGGCTGATGTGAGGGAATTATATTTTAAGGTCGTACATGACTATTTTCAGCTGTGTGGTAGCGTTTTATGACCGGCCGCCTGACAGACATCAACCCTCTTTGGCAATCTAATTGTTGACCAAACGGCATCAGATGGAATTAGCCCAGATCGTTATAAGGGTCTTAGTCATCTTGTACGACATTTACGAGCAAAATAAGGGTTGGTAGTATTCGTAGCCGCTACCACACAGCTATTTGGTTGGTCAGACGTGTTAGTATAGGGCTTATAATGAGTTTTCCTTCTCGTAGTGATGTTATCTGGTTACGTCCCTTAGCCGTCTTTTACCATCATTCACGGGTAAGAAAGGGCACGGTGATTTGTATTCCTACTCCATCACGACACAGAAATATTTACATAACTGAAATGTATTATTTTTTAGTCACAGTTATATCACTGTCACAACACAGATTGAAGATGTGGTAGAGAAATTAATAGCACTATAACTGCGGTCTCCAACCCATTTGTCAAGCGTCATGATTGTTGCATTTTAACCTCTATGTCGTATGTCCCATAGTAGGCGTCAATTTGCTGAAGATTTGCGTTGATTAGTGGGTAGGTGCTATTCGCCTACAAGTACATTATATTCTAAAGGCTATAATTTCTTAGTCACCTAGTACCATTCATAAAGGAAATGGTGTATATCTAATAATAACTTATGAAATATTATAAAATATCTTGCATTAGTTTTATTTCCTTATCAAATTGCAGACAAATTAATTGCCTCTTTGCTTCAATAATATTTTATCTTGAAAATTTAAACTTATAGGAATGTTTTCAAGTTTAAAAAAAAAAATTGTGTCGCAACGAATATTTTTTACCGTAAATCCGATTTAAATCATAGATTATTTAATCATAAAATAAATCAATTCATAGATTTATATCAATTAATTTTTATAACTTTAAAAACACTTCTCTAAAATTTCATTTTCAAAATAGCACATTACTGAAGCAAAAAGGCGAAATGTTAGCACTATTTTTTATATTTTTAAAGGCAGGAAATTTAAACAAGAAAGTAAATAGTATCTGTTTGGATGCCTTAAACAATAAACACAAAGAGTCGTCCTCCCTTTTATCGAGCCTTCTTTTATTCGAATGCAATCCGCTTTCGACAAAGGTAATTCGATATGTGAAATCTTGTTCGTTTTCTGATCACACTTAAGTATTGCGCATTTTGGTAGTTTGTTTTATCCGTAACTTTATACCTGCGATTTTTTTCGCCCCTATTGACATTTCCAATCAAAATATACGCATTGAGTGATATAAATCAAAAAGTTTTTTTGTTAACCATCAAGAATAGTTTCGTAGTAATATAGAATTATAAATTCAATAAGAATATTAAATCTCTCATGGTGTATTAAGTAATCCCTTACTCTAATAATTACATTTAGACATAATTTGACTGTTTATATATAGAATATTAGTAAACCCAGCCCGTTGGTTTGTTTATAGAAGACGATATATCGCAGCGCCACCTGGTGGCGAATTACATCAATGAACAAATAAACTCCGTGAAAGAATACACACACCGATTTTCATAACGATCGGTCAAATAGTTTCCGAGTTTAGCGATGTCATATATTATATACAAACATCGCCTTTTATAGATATAGATTAAAATTTTATTTCTATTTAGATGTACTAGAAAATATAAACTTAAATAGTTTGGATAGAGTAATAAGATTTATATTTTATAAAACGGTAAGTTGAAAAGTCACGCACGTAAAAATGACACCTTTGTAATTTTATTAATTATTTTTATTTCAAAAAAAGGGCATATACTATAGTAAGGAATAAATTCTTGTATGTGACGTCATAAACATACAATTGAAGGACTTAAAGTACAACCAGATTCTGTACAATCATTTATGGATCCCAAGAAGGTTGACGTCAGGTGGGTGGCCGCTCATACAACCATTGCCAATAACTTTTGCAATATGTACGGGTATATATTGAGTGGACTCCAAGTAATTGGGATAAGAGCAGGAGAATGATGATGATGATTTATGGATCGCATAACTAATTATCCTAAGCACGATAATTACTTTTTTTTATTTTTTTTATTGCTTATAGTGGCAAACGAGCAGACAACACACCTGATGGTAAGCGTCACTGCTGCCCATGGACCTTTGCAATATATAGCAAGGCTGCTGCCTAACAATACAAACCCCAAACCCACCCCAGTTGGGCTTCCGGCTCTCTCGCTTACAGAACGAAGCGCAACAGCACATTGCTATTACTCAGACGTCGATCTTCTGCGAGAGTGTGGTACTACCCCGGACGAACTGGCCCGCAGCTGTAGAGAGAGAACTGTCAACATCGTGGTCCTACCACTATTAAATTACTTAAACAATTCCGCCATTATGATTTGAATTTGATAATTATATTATAATTACAATCGGTCCACGCATTTTAATTTAAAAAAAAAAACAGTGTTTTGAAATGTTCTCAACTATTAATTACTTTTTCAATTAGACGTGTAGATTAAATATTTCACATTCTAACTGAACTGAAATTTAAATGATAATCGCTTTTATTAAATTTTCCAATCATATTGAGTATTGATCTTTTTGTATTAATTACTCACACAACAACAAAAGACCAACAATAAAATAAATGAGATATTAATCTTAATAAACATTGGCTAAATGACACGATACAATAATTAGGTGTATGAAGTTTAATTACATTTTTGAATGAAACATTAATCGCAGTGCATTAACCTGTCTTTTACGATCATCGATTGAAATCATCAGATATCGATGCCATAAAACAAACCGCTGGATTACCGATTTAAATTCGTTGATATCAAAGCAGTTAAAGAGAGCCTTTATAAACGAACGACGCCAATTTCCCTAATGACATTGTAAAAGGAAAGTTAACGATTAACAATTTTGATATTTACGATTGCATCGTTATTTCTTATATTAACATGATTCATATTCTTGAACGTAATGAATATACGTCATTAGCATTTTTTTTTAATATCATCATTCTCCTACTCTTATCCCAATTACTCGGAGTCGATACAATATATACTCTTCTTTTATAGTACATATTGTAAAAGTTATTGGCAATAGTTTTATGACCCGCCGCCTGCCAGACGTCAACCCTCCTTAGGAATGTAATTGTTGACCAAACTGCAATAAATGGAGCTGGCCCAGGTCGTTAGAAGGCTCTTAGTTGACTTTTACGATATCCACGAGCAAAATAAGGGTTGGTAGTATTCGTAACCGCTACCTTCTTTTTAATATATGTAAAGAAAAGCATTTAATATAATACATATACGAACGTTTTGCTATAGTTTGTCTTTATCCCATAATCTACGAATCACACGATTTTTTCTAAGAAATATTTATAAAGTATTATAAGGACTGGATGTAAAGCCTTTAAATGTTGTTTTTTTTGTTATTTCAGTCGAGCTATTTTTTTTTACTTATATTGTAAATAATTAAATATATAGTATGTACCTTTTGTTTATAAATCTTTTCTATTTTAGAGAAACACAATTACGTCTTTTTTTATCTAATAATATTTGAGAGTAATAACATTATAAAATAACATTTTTGTCTTTTTTTAATATTTTATAAATATTTCTGAAATGCGAAATGCGATCTCTGCGGAAAATCTGTGGAGTTAGGCTGACCGACCGCATTCGTAACGACGACGTAAGAGAGCGAGTAGGTATGAAAGAGAGTATTGGTGTAAAGATGCGAAAAGGCATGCTCCGATGGTTCGGACATGTGGAAAGAATGCCGAACGAACGTCTGGTTAAGAAGATATACAATGCGAAAGTGGAAGGATGTAGGTACCGAGGGAGACCGAGACTAACCTACCTAGACCAGATCGGTCATGTACTAAAGGAAGGTGGCGTCAAGAGTCTCCGAAACCGGCGAGCGTGTATGAAGAGAATTATGAATGTTGAGGAAGCGAGTGAAGTATGCAAAGATAGAGTTCTCTGGCACTCTGTTCTCTCTTCCTACCCTGCAAGGGATATGGCGTGATGATATGTATGTATGTATAAATATTTCTTAAGAAACAATTTATGCCACAGAAGACAAATAGCGGGTACCGGTTGCCCACTCGTACGGTGTCAAGAGGTACATTGCGGGCAAACTATAGCAAACCATTCGTATAAAAGGTTTTCTTTACATATATGTATTTCAGCAAAAGCCTTCATTCTTTATGTTAATATCCGATGTAACAGTGTTGGTAACTCTTATTCTTTGTTTTCCACTTCCTAAACAGTTCTGATACATTACCGTTTTCTTAAGTGATAATTGATCTACAAAATCTATATATACTGCAATATAAATCTTCAACGAAAAATAATGATACCAGCGTGTTTGTGTGACCTATTATAATTTATAAATCATTTGATTGATCGATATTATTTGAAATAGAACTGTTTTTACGGATTCCATTGCGTTTGTATTTGTTTTTTAATTTCTCAACGTTTCCAACGCTTTTCAACGTTTATGAACGCAATAGAATCCGTAAAGCTAGTTTTATTTCAAATGTGTAATACTCGCGTAAACCGCTCTTAGTTAAAATGATTAAATAGTCAATTAGTCTCTCAAGCGCGTAGATAGTAATAAATATTATTTGATAAACAATTTTATTAAATTTGAGCAGCCATAGGTCCTTGAATTTGAGAATTCTAGAGCTTTTAAGGCCGTTCTTAACAACCTATCTGAAATTAATAAAGTTCTCGTTTTATTATTTTTACTCCCTAAAATTATTATAAAGCAGAATACTGAAATAATTTAAAATGGCAAGAGTTATTTTTGTAAACAAATCGCGTCAAGAACAACAGCCGTTCAATCTTGTAAACTAAGTTTGGGGTTTGTTATAAAATTAATTATCAAGTGCCTTTATCAGGTATAGCCTGAGGGCGCAGTTCAATCGCGATGTTTGCTTAAATATGATTCGCGCAATCAAAAACAAATGTAGGTACCTCATGTACAGATATTATAACTCTTAATTAAATTGAGGATTTGTCTTAGATTATTAGCTGACAATGTATGGTATTATTAATTACGATATTTTTATTTAATAAGAGAGAGATTACTGTCAAACGGCGGTTTAAGAATACAAATCGTCAACCCTTATTTTCTAGTGAGAATATTTTACGGTTCTCACTAGAAAATCAGCTAGTACGCCAGCGATTATGTTAAAACTTAACACCAACTATAATTGCCAACACTCCTTCTAAGCATAGCGATTAATGGGTGGAATAACGATACATTACGATTTTCATAACAATTGTTATTTCATGTTTTGAAATAAAAATACGATGATCACCTCTACTTTATTTCCTGTAGGTATTGTAAAAATCTTTTAACGACTGTATAATCATCATCATCATCACAGCTCATATATGTCCTACTGTTGGGCTTGGGCCTCCTATGTAATGGGAGGGAAGTTACCTACTATACCGCGTTGGTCAGATGTGTTGGTAGCGGATTATGTTTTGAGTTTTCCTTCTCTTGCATAGATGTTATATGCGTTTTATATCCCTTAGTCGTCTCTTACGATCACCTACGGGTTAGATACGGGGTGGTGAATTGTATTCTTACTCCGTCACAACACGGATAATATTCTTGACGCGATTTGTTTTCAAAAAGGAATATATAGAAATAAGCAATATTAGAGAAAATAACTCAAAACGAAACCCTTTAACAATTCATTTGGCTAATATAATACAGCTGGTGATCTGAACGAGACCCATGCTTAAAAGTACATCCACGAGCTGAGATGACGCAGAAATTATGTTCAACTACCCAGATTATTTCTGTTGGAAATCTTTATAATGTTAAAATATCGTAATTATGGAGGCTTGTCTTAGCTTGTTACCATCAACAGTAATATTCCCAACGTAGGTGTTTGCTAAACTAAAATTGAAACCCTTATTTTTTTTCCCTCTACTTTAAGTAAAAAATATGATGTGTGGAGACCCCAAAACACATTTAAATAAATATATGTATAAAAAGGAAACTAATGATATCATCTATCTATAATATCATGTACAATATGTGTGTCTTAAAAGATTCTGATGTGTTTGAATGTTTTTTATTATTATTCTAAAAACGTCATATGAATTACTGAAATTTAGCATTTAATATGCTTGAATATTTATAAAAACCCGATTGCGAGCGAATAATTATGTCATCATCTTCACTTGTGACTCCACATGTGACATCATTTTTCGCTCGTAATCGGGTTTTTGTAAACGTCATTGGATTTAATTATATCATATGCGTATTATTATATTGTTATATTAAACAGCTCCGCTTGTCATCAGCGCAAATTATATTTTGTAGTCCCACTGATTAACGCAATACGTTTTTTCGTGCGAGAACACCCTTTGTGGTCACACCTCCGCTGGGCGGGTAGAAGGATTATGTCGGATTACCAGTGTGAGTCACCGTCAGCCTATAAAACCGAGGGCAGGTATTATTTTTATCATATTCTTTCCTCTAGCGCCACTAGCTTTTGGCCATCAATTCTGACGACTTAATCTAATTTTGGCGAGACTGAGACTTGACTTGGCTTTCCTCTAAGAGAGAGACACGAAGCACACGTATCCATTGATTTTTCAGGCTTACTTCTAGCAATGCAGTTGACTGCCCTAGGTCCATCACCTTCACGGCAGCACTCATTGAAGAGGTCATCCCGCATCCGCTGGCGCTCGGTGCGAATCTTTTGAGATAGAAGACTAGTGATTCTTTCTCAATCACGCTCTGCCGCCTCTTTTGCAAACGTCACTTTCTCCCAGAAAGAGCTGTCGACTGCCTACCTGCTTTCGCTCCTAACCATAATTTATATAGCAGGAAGCGAGACGTCATTCATTCCGATTGCCTCGGTAGCCCACAGCGCTGCTCTGCTCAAGCTGAGTTCCACTAACGTATCTAATGCCGTGTACTAAGAGCAGTCTTCGCAGTTTTAGCACTGGGACTGAATAACGCGATATATGAAATGTTAATCATTGAAAAATAAGTAAATATTAAAAAAAAACTCGCACAAAGCCAGTGTTTTATTAATTATTTTATATAACTAATTACTTTGTGACTTTGAACAATACCTAATTACGTCGGCTTTCAAATGTAATGTAATTGATTTCTAATCACTACTCTATATTTTCCTTTGTTTGGTGAAAGCCCAGCTCCATGTCAACGTAAACAGCAGTTCATAATTATTTTAAGTAAATATATAATTCGCTTTATAATGTACTAGCTTCGGCCCGCGGCTGCGCCCGCGTAAAAGGTTACTTTCCTAAAGTTTTTTATCCCCTATTTTTATTTTACCCTTTAGGGGTATTTTTTTTCAAAATGTTAATGTCATATTTATTTATATCTAATCAATAGCCTTAAAATAAATTTCAAGCTTCTGACTTTAAAAATGACGATACTTCCTTTCAACTTTTCATCGCCGTTTACAACCTTTTTTTTGTATTAAAAAGTAGCCTATGTCCTTTATCAGGCTCTTGACTATCTGTGTACCAAATTTCATTTAGATCGGTTCAGTAATTTTGGCGTGAAAGAGCGACAGATAGACAGACAGAGTTCCTTTCGCATTTATAATATTAGTAAGGATTACTTTAAGTAAATATAAAACTTTGCTTAAGTGAACTAGCTCATACGATTTATAAAGTTCAATATATTATTGATTCTTATAAAATTACTCTTAAATATATAATTACTGTTATATAGTAACGATTGAAAAATGTAATAATTACAAGTCACGTGAGATTAAAAAAAATAATATTAACAACACTGGAAAAATAACTTATTTTTAACTTTATACCTGAGCAAATAATAAAAGTGACATAGGTACAATGATTTTGGTCTAGCCTTACAAAAATGGTTAATAGAAAAAACTTTATTTCGTGGACTACTTCTTGAGGGAATATTGCTACAATTCATATTATTTAAGAAACGTATTATGAGAGAAGTATATATATAAATATAACTCTATAAATACTAAATAATAAAAATATATAAGACATAATACTATAAATATGATATTTCAACTATGTTTATTAATATGATATTATTGTTTATGAATTTCAAATTGATGATTAAATGGTTGAGTAATTTGGCTAAAATTTTAACCATTTGCATGCTATTAGAATATGGCATAGTGCATCTTATACTCCTTTATCAGTATAACATATCGGTATTCACAATATTATATGAAAATAAATAAATAAATAAACCTCGAAATTCAAAGCATAATAAAAATCTATGCCTATGCTTTGTAGGTTATGCATTACAAAATATAGGCTTGGGAATTCTGTATAGCTTGAGAATCTTCCACATTGGGTAGGAAATTTGCCTATTATACATGTTGTCTCAATGGAATTATATGAGTCGTTTGTTTCAATTTCCTTTCTCTTTAGTATATAGGCAAGCAGAAAGAACATCCCTTTATCCGTGCGAGAAAATAAGAGATGTTGACTAATGCATTATTGCACCAACCATACAAGCCTGAAGAATCTATTCATTATAAAAACTCTTGATTCAAAAGCATTCATCTATAAGCACGTCGACGTCTACTATCACGCATAGACCTCTGCAGCTAAAGAAAATAATCGAATGATTATGCCATTAGTTCACCTGACCAGAAAATTAGATTGGCGATCGTAGTTGTGTTATAAGTTGCTTAGGAAGTGCTGTCCATTCTCTTATTGATCTCTTAGTTGGTTTTACACTCCGATGGGCAAGTAAGGGGTTGGTGATAAATTGTATACTTCATCTGTTACTATGCTACTCAAATTCAAATGTATTATCATTATCTGTCTGAGCTCACTCCAGTGACTTGGAACGCGCAAAATCTGTTTACTTTTTCATTCAAATACTAGAAATGTTTGTGACTTATTTATTGGATATACATATATTAAAGTTGCTATACAGTATAGGTAGCATACAAAACTAATACTCAATCACATCTAGGTATACTTAAATGCAGCAAATATCCATTACTGTGATTGTCGATTACGCAAATAGCAAACGCTTGCTTTTCCCGAACGGTAAATAACAAGAAATAGCTTGGTAAGGTACTTTATCTAAAAGCTTACTAATTATCTAATATATTTTTTATTAAGTAATATATTTTGAATTATTTAATTGTGCTTATTATAAACTTTAAACTGTTTAACAATCTTTTATAAAGTTTTAGTTTAAGTATTAGTAAATTGTTTTGTTGGATGGTGTCTTTGGGATTTTTGTGTTAAAAATCAGAATTCCCTTTAAAATGCAGGAAAAATATCTTTTTCATCAATTCAAAAACTGCCAACACTTAAACTTCGAGTTCGAGCAAAATGGTTATAAAAATCATCATCAAAACTGGCCAAACTGACTTTTATAAGTAAAAATCCAGCAATAATATTGCCATATGCCAATACATTGGCTTCTAATACCATTATTCACTATGCTGTTCAGTGCTAAAATCTATTGAAAAGAATATTATTACCTATGTTTTAGTTTTATCGTTTCTTTTTTTTTTTCAGTGTGTATTGTATTTGGGGTACGATGCCAGAAACCTCCACGTGGTGTACCCTGGGTGCGAGCGACAGTCCCTCAGATCCTTCTGTCGAATTGTCGCTCGTAGCGAATCTCTGGCGCGAGGGGGGGTTCCCCAGTAATGGGTTGAGCCCCAATTCGCTCCTGACCCTCTAGTTGTAGAGGGTACAGGAGGCGAAATTTCGGACGGGCCCGGTCACTCATTAATTTGAGGGCTGGGCAGGCTTATGCCACCGCCGACATATCGTAAACCTGATATCTCGCTTCAAGACATATTGTCGTGAGGCGTAGTTTCAGGAGCGAGGGTCTTGGCTTAACCGCCCGGACCGCGAGGAAGACAACCTCTATAAAGAATTCGAATTAACATTCGAATTCGGAAATCACCCAGAATCTTAAGTTCTGGCGTGCGGCGAGAAGATGCATGGCAGATGGGTTGTTCTGTTGTTAGCACGCTCCAGCCAGGGTACCGGCCGACCCCCTGGTTGGTAAATGTAGGCTTGCCCGGGTACAGGGATCTCTGCCCGGGTCGACGGTGTACTTCTCCCTTACTCGTGGGAACAAGATGGATCACACTTTACCAATCAAAGACGGGGATCCTAGCGGTTCCCACATTACAGCCTCGCCATGCTACCGTAAAACTGGCACAGAAGACGCCTCGTCCTCTAGACTAGAGGCGCTCAAACCCGCCGAGGGCCCGGCACCCATAGAGGCCCAATCGAAGCCGAAGAGGCGTGGAAGACCACCCAAGGCGACTCGTGGGAAGGCTTCCGTCGCGAAGGGGCGCCAAAAGGAGCGAGAGGAGCGGCGGGCTCTCAGGGAGGCTGCCGCCGCTCCAACCAATGAAGGAGACGACAGTTCTGCTGCAGAGCCGTCGAAGGACGAGGGCGACAGTTCTGTCGCAGAGCCGTCCAACGACGAGGGCGGCAGATCTGTCGTGGAGACAGAAGACGAGGGCGGCGATGCCGCAGGTCCGTCGGAGATGGAGGAGGGCAGCATGTCGGCTGCCGAGACTGCCGCTGCATCATCGTCGCGTTCTGCGGCAACCATGGCGGCGGCTTTGACGCTCAGGGAGGAGGCCCTCCCCTCGAAGGTGCGGAAGCGCCCCCTAAATAAGGGTGGCAGCTCAGGGTCCGACTACGAGGGGAGTGCAATTATTATGCCTCCTCCCAAGGTGGCAACCTCTCGCAGGGGGCGAGGGGCCGCGGTGGCGGCAAGATCGGCGGCTTCGTCCCCGGTCGGCCAATTGAGGGAGGCCGAGGCTAGCATGCGTGCCGAAAATGAAGCAGTCGCCGCGAGGATGGTGAGGGTGTTGTCCAACATCCCTCCCACTGGCGCGGCGGCAGCTGAGGGCGCTGTGAGCAACGACCCCCCAGGCACTCAGATGAAGGCCCTGCAGGCCGAAAATGCCCGCCTTAGCGGCGAGGTATTAGGTCTGCGGGACCAAAACCACCGACTGGAGGCGGAGTTAGCGGCGGTGCGGAAAGAAAACCGCAAGCTGGCCAAAGATATGGCCGACTTGCGGAGCCAATTCGCGCTTTTGACGCCGACAACGCCGTCGACAAGGTCCGACTCCGTCGCCGCCTCAATTGCGCCGGCTCGAGCTGCGAGGCGCGCCCCGATAGCCCAGCCAGTAGCGGCAGTACCGCTGCCCGCGCTGCCTGTGGTGGACGCTGTGCCGGAGGCAACCATGCGCGCCATCATGGAGTCTGTTGGCGTCATGGTCAATGCGCGCATGGAGGTTCTTGAGGCAAGATTGCCTCCGGAGCCACGTCTCCGGCCGCCACTTGCTGCGGACGGAAGCAAGACCACGCGGCCGACTATAGCGTCGAGACCCACCCCGCTACCCTGCCAGGGTGGCCGCGTGAGCTTCGCCGCAGCTGTGACTGGGCCCAAGGCTGGGTCCAAGGGGCTCGCTTCGGCTAAGAAGCCGAGATCGGCGCCGGCTCCTGCTAAGGCCACGCCGCAACCGGTGCCCACACCTGCGTCGCTGGTACCGGTTAGCGCGCCCACGACTGCGCCTGCTGCGCTCAGTGCTGCTGCCATGCTCGAACAGGGCTGGCAGGTGGCTGAGCGAAGCAGGAAAAGTCCCGGCCAAAGACGGAGGGCGGCGGTCAAAAGCGCCGCTGAGGCCACCGCTCCCCAAGCAGGAGCCGAAAAGAGGGGGAAGAGGTCGCGCAGGAAGCTCCGGTCGCCAAAGTCAGCAGCAGTGGTTATCACTGTGCTGCCTGAGGCGGCTGAGAAGGGCCTCAACTATGAGGCCGTCTTACGTCGCGCCCGGCGGGAGCTAGACGTCTCTGACATCGGAGGCGTCGAAGCTAGGACCCGCAAGGCCCGGACAGGGGCTCGAATCCTCGAGTTTCCTGGGGCCGAGGGTGCTAAGGCGGCCGATAGTGTGGCCACGAAGCTGCGGGGGCTGTTTGGCCAGGAGGATGGCGTTCGAATTGCCAGACCTGTCAAGTGCGCAGAGATGCGCATTGCGGGTCTGGACGATTCCGTGACGGTGGAGGACATCAGGGAGGCTATTGTCTCGAAACCGGATGCGCCTCGGACACTGTCCGGATTGGCGCCATTCGCCCTGGACCGGGCGGCGTCGGTGCTGCCTGGGTGCAGTGTCCGGTAGAGTCGGTCAAGAAATTGGCTGACTCAGGCAGGATCCTCGTAGGCTGGAGTTCGGCGCGGGTAACCCTGCTGGAGTCCCGGCCTGCGAGGTGTTTTAGGTGCATGGCGGTCGGGCATACCCGGCCAACGTGTACCAACTGCTTTGACTGCAGCGGACTATGTTTCCGCTGCGGTCAAACCGGGCACATGGCGGCATCGTGTGCTGCCGCACCCCACTGTCCCGCGTGTGCGGCGGGCAATAAGCCCTCCAAACATCGCATGGGGGGTGGACAGTGCAGACCCCCGGCTTCGGCTCCAAAGGGGCGGAGCGGCCCGGCGACCCCGGCCGCTTCCGCTCCTTGCGCGACCCAATCGCCCGCCGGCGCGGAGGAGGTGATGGACACGGCCCACTAATGGCTACCGAGTCCATCCACCTCTTGCAAGCCAACCTCAACCACTCCGCCGGTGCGCAGGACCTTTTCCTGCAAGCTATGGCGGAGTGGTTGATAGGTGTAGCCGTAGCCGCGGAGCCGTATTGCGTGCCCGACCGATCTAATTGGTTGAGTAGCAGTGACGGCTCTGTGGCAATCGTCGCCTCAACGTCGTGGCCTTCCCCGCCTCTGTCTCTAAAGGACAGGGGTGATGGATACGTCGCGGCGGACTGGGGAGAGGTAACGCTTTACGGCGTGTACTTCTCCCCTAACAGGAGTGTGGCAGATTTCGGGGCCTCCCTCACCAACTTGGAGGCCTCGATACGGCGACTGGCACCGCGCCAGCTCTTCGTAATGGGAGACTTCAACGCCAAGTCTATGGCGTGGGGGTCCCCCAGGACGAACGATCGCGGGCGGGCGGTTGAAGAGTGGGCGGCGTCACTGGGCCTCTGTTTGCTGAACAGGGGTTCAGTGCATACGTGCGTGCGGCAGCGGGGTGGGTCGATAGTGGACTTGTCGTTCGCTAGCCCCGATGTCGCACCACGTGTGAGGAGCTGGTATGTCCAGGAGGAGGTTGAGACCCTATCCGACCATAGATACATTCGGATAGAGGTCTCCCGGACCCTCCGCCAGCCCAGCAGGGGTCACACGGCAGACGGAGCTCCCGCTTTTCCGCGGTGGGCTGTGGGTCGACTTGATCGGGACCTACTGGTGGAGGCAGCCATTGTGCATTCGTGGCTGCCCTCACCGCCCTCGGTGGACGGGGTGGGCGCCGAGGCTGGCCGCATTCGCTGTGCGTTAACGCAGATTTGCGATGCGGCTATGCCCCGTGTGCGGTGTCTTCCCCCGAAGAGGGCGGTTCCCTGGTGGTCCCGGGAGTTGGCAGAGCTCCGAGCTGCGTGCATACGTGCTCGGAGATCTTATACCCGCAGTCGGCGGCGTCACCGCGACGCTGAGCGGGAGGGCCAGCTGTACGAGGCTTACCGCAGTGCGCGGTCTGCCTTCAGGCTGGCCATCCGTCAAGCCAAGGACGTTAGTCGGCAGGAGATGCTGGACAGTCTCGAGCGTGACCCCTGGGGTCGCCCCTATCGTGCGGCGCTGAGTAAGCTCCGCGCGCGGGGCCCCCCCCTCACCGAGACTCTCCAGCCCAGCCTCCTCACCAGAGTTGTCGAGGAACTATTCCCACGTCGGACGGAACACACGCCCCCGGTCATGGCACTGCCGAATAGTGACCGGGAGGCCGACTACGAAAGTGTTCCGCCCGTTACGGAGACGGAAATGGGGGCGGCGGTGGTGCGAATGCGTGCCAAGACCACCGCTCCTGGGCCAGACGGGGTACCCGACCGGGTGCTGGCCCTGGTCCTCGAGCATCTGGGTCCACGCCTCGGGGGACTGTACAACGCGTGTTTATCGTCTGGGCAGTTCCCTGGGTGTTGGAAGGAGGGGAGGCTGGTACTCCTGCCGAAGCCGGGACGGTCTCCGGACTCGGCCTCGGCCTATAGGCCGATCGTGCTGCTGGACGATACGGGTAAGCTGTTGGAGAGGATCCTGGCTGCCCGTATCGGCCAGCACCTTAGCGAGGTTGGCCCCGATCTGTCGGACGCCCAATTTGGTTTCCGAAAGGGGCGTTCGACGATCGCAGCCTTGCTGCGCCTGAGGGCCGTAGTCGCGGAGGCTGTCACTGGCGGTGGGGTGCTGTTGGCGGTGTCTCTAGACATCGCCAACGCATTCAATAGTCTGCCATTCAGCTGCATCAGGGAGGCACTCCGGTATCACGGGGTGCCTGTATACCTGAGGCGGCTGGTGGCAGACTATTTGGAGGGGCGCAGCGTCCTCTATAAGAACCGAGTAGGGGATGTTGTGCGAACGCCCATGTCGTGCGGTGTTCCGCAGGGGTCGGTCTTGGGGCCGACTTTGTGGAGCATCGGCTACGACTGGGCGTTGAGAGGGAGCCTCCCGCCCGGGCTGGGCGTAATCTGTTACGCCGACGATACACTCGTCACAGCCCGGGGTGGGACGCTGGAGGAGGCGGCACGCCTGGCAACTCTTGGCACCGAGGAGATTGTCAGGCGGATCGAGGCGCTGGGGCTAAGGGTGGCCCTGGATAAGACGGAGGCCTTATTATTCCATGGGCCCCGCACCAGTCCACCCACCGACGCCTCGATCACCGTCAATTCGGTTCCCATCAGCATCCGGGCCCATATGAGGTACTTGGGCCTGGTGCTCGACGGGCGATGGTGGTTCCGGGAGCATTTCCGTCGGCTTGCTCCACGGCTTGTCGGCGCGGCGTCCGCCCTATCCTGGCTTATGCCGAATGTAGGCGGACCCAGCGCTACGTGCCGACTGCTGTACGCGGGGGTGGTCCGGTCGATGGCCCTGTACGGCGCACCCGTGTGGGCGGGGTCCCTGACCGTCCGACTTAGGGCTCTACTATGGCGACCACAGCGGGCCATGGCGGTCAGGGCCATACGCGGATACCGCACGGTGGCGACGGAGGCAGCATGCCTGTTGGCCGGAACACCTCCGTGGGACTTGGAGGCGGAGATGCTCGCCGGACTGTACCGGCGGGTGTCAGCGACGCGGGCAGGGGGCGGCACCGTCTCGCTTAGTGAGATGGCCGCTTGGCGGGGCGACGCCCGCCGTGACGTTATTGCTCGTTGGGCAATCCGGCTGGAAAGGCCTCGGTTCGGTGTTCGGACCATCGAGGCCTTCCGGCCAGTGCTGATGGAGTGGTTGGGTCGACAGCACGGGGTCCTTTCCTTCCGACTGGTGCAGGTCTTGACGGGGCATGGTTGCTTCGGCAAGTACCTGCACACGGTCGTGAGGAGGGAGAGTACACCGTCCTGCCACCACTGCGATTGCGACGAGGACACGGCGCAGCACACGCTCGAGGTCTGTGTGGCCTGGGCAGAGCAGCGCCGTGAACTCGTCGCGATCATCGGTGCCGACCTGGCGCTGCCGACCATCGCTAAGGCGATGCTCGACAGCGTCAGGAACTGGGACGCGGTCGCCGCCTTCTGCGAGACAGTTGTCTCGCGGAAGGAGGCGGCGGGGCGACTCCGAGAGGAAATCCTCTTCGGTGAGACGCTCCGTCGCCGGCGCCTGGGGCGGCGGAGGCGCGAGTATCTGCGCCTAATGCCGCCCTAGCCGAGGCCGCGGGTGACTGGACCGGGGAATAGTCCTTCACCCGCAGAGAGGCTAACCGCGTGAGGGCGACGCCCCGGCAGTTAGCTGGGGCGTTGACGGGGGATGGTACCCGAAAGGGTAACCCGCCGGGCTGGCCACGGAAGGCAAGGAAGCGGTACCAGTGGCCGGCCCAATGGCGATGGGGAGGGAATACGGTGGGTTATGGGGTTACGCGCTGCCCTTCCGTCGCCCCGGACGGTACGGGCGACGTGTGACCGGGCCATAGCCTACCAAAAAAAAAAAAAAAAAAAAAAAAAAAAAAGTGTGTATTGTATTTCATTTTTTGTGTGATTTTGTGGGTTATCCAAAAGCCTCTATGATGATAAAAAGACAGCTATTCTGAAAAAGAAAAACGCAATGTTCAACTTCTTATCATCAACATTATGGAGATATTCAAATTAAAAACAAGTATTCGGGTACCCATCACAGATATGAAAATGTCAAATTTAAATATAGTTGCTAATGCTTATCGGTTATACATCAGCTTGAAGTTGATAATATTTGCTTCTGAAATGAAATTTATTTGTTTAGTTATATTTGCCACGCTAGACTTCTTTATGCGAGATATAAATAAATAAATAATAAAACTTTATTTATTGAATGGGCCTTTAGATCTTCTCCTGACAATACTTGCAATAAAAATATTTAAATTTATATTTGCAACAAATTGAATTATAAAACTTTCAACCTAATTGTATTCATCTATATATTTCTTTATCACTGATCAGTATATTCCGCATTATATTAAATTAAACCCACCCCAAAGGTCATGTGACTCCCAAATTGTATTAGTTTATTGTTATTTTTTACTATTGTTCCCCCAAACTGAAGCAAATTGGCTCGAGATCACGCCATTGTAGCCATAAACTATTAGATTGCTATTGTAGCTTTGTATATAGTTTTTATGGCGGAGATATTACTGGGAAACGATTTTTCCGCCAGCTGGGTAGTAAATAATTTTATTGGAGGCTTATTACAAATGTTTGAGATTGTAGCTAATAATTTATATATTTTATATAAATTCTTAGCTGCTGCTTATATATTATATTTTATGATAAGAGAATTATAGTTTTCTGGAGAATATTAAAATATGTAATATAATGCAAAAGATTCTACCCCAAAAAACGCATCTGTCTTTTTCAAGTTAAAAATTCTTTGGCAATAATAATAATAATTCCATTTATTTCAGACTTGGATAATTATGTTCATATAAAAACTTAACTATTACAGATACAAATGAAAAAAAATTAAAATAAATTAAAAATATATACATTAAAAAATTAAATAAATCCAAAAGCGACACCAAAGAGATACATATATAGGTATTTTGATCCTATACCGTATTTTTTCCTTTTTTGAGGTGTATGGTATAATTTTTAATTATGGGAAAGTGGTAGGGTCTGCCTTCCATTTTAAGTTGAACGTCATATTTGAAATAAAACTACTTTTACGGATTCTATCGCGTTTGTATTTGATTTATAATTTCCCGACGTTTCGAACACTTTACAGTGATCATGGTAACGGGAGGACTGAGGTGTCTTACGTCCAATATGTCATTGTTATTACAGAAATTTATTTATATCTACCCTATAAGATATTAAATTTTGACCCACATTTGAACGTCATAGTAAATAAACTCTATAATTTTGTCGTTCCTGATACTGCATTTGACCCCTTCTCTTATATGTAGTTTATGTTACTCTTAGCGTGTGTGAAATGCACGCATCTTTCTTATAATACCGCTTCTAATTACCTACCTAATAATGATGATATTTAATACTCTACTAAAATGTACATCAAAGTAATTAACTAACAATAGTGGATTCATCATCATCATCTCAGCTCATATATGTCCCACTGTTGAGCTCGAGCCTCCTCCATAATGGAATGGAAATTGACCTACTATACCACGCTGGTCAGACGTGTTGGTATAGGGTTTTATTTCGAGTTTTCCTTCTCTTGTACAGATTTTATATGCGTTTTATACCCCTTAGTCGTCTCTTACGATCACCCACGGGTAAGATATGAGGTGGTGAATTGTTTTGTTACTCCGTCACCACACGGAGAATTAGTGAATTATTTAAACCCAATGTAATAAATAATGTTGCATAATCAGCTAGACATGAAATACTTTAGTTCTTCCGTGACCACGGTGCTGTAAAATAATAATAAAATATGTCAAATTATTGTCATTTGAATCAATTTTTACATGTCATTCTCTCCAACTTCTTATTAAAAAGTAAGATGACTTTTGACGGGAATCTGAAAACTTCATGTGGTGCTCTTGTATTATATTCGATATCTTAGTGTTTTAACGTGTGATATTAGATAATATAATTTTGATGGCATTTTATGTAATGTGATACAACAGAAGTACTGGGATGTAGTGAATATCATATAAAAGTGCTTTACAACGTTTTCGTTTTCCATCAAAATTCCCACAAGATACCATTAACAGTGTGGCCATAGCACTGTTGACGGTGACGATTTGACTTAGACAATGACTAAAGACTATAAACGTAATAATAATTATAACTTAACACTGGCACCAATAGCTCGTATAAGTAGCTGATTGCCAATACACAAAGAGAAGAATAAAAAGTAAGATAGTGAAATGTCAATACTTATTGATCTAGTAAGAGATAGATGAAATAATAAATAATGTCCAATTGATTAATCAGCAATTGGAATACAGTTTTTACGATGAGCAAACGTACTATAAATTTTGACAGCCCCCGCTTTATTAATAAGTTAAATATTCTCTGGGGCCCCGCTCCACGCCGTTAAGTTAAACCTCACCCAAGAACATGTAATGGTAGGCCGTGCGTGTTGTTATCTATACTTGTGCATGTAATCGTTTTCGATATTTAAGCGACTATCCTTGTTTGCCCTTGAGCTCTACAATTAGTTTAATGTATAATACTCGTATCACGTAAGTGCTATCCAGTTACATTAGAATATTTTACTGAATTCATCATATTATTTATT
This sequence comes from Lymantria monacha, assembly GCA_905163515.2. Taxonomy (NCBI): domain Eukaryota; kingdom Metazoa; phylum Arthropoda; class Insecta; order Lepidoptera; family Erebidae; genus Lymantria; species Lymantria monacha. Next base: position 14,832,373 of record LR991094.1, on the reverse strand, counting down.
TATGGGAATTGTTTTACAATAATCTTCTTTTCAATTGCATATCACAGTTAGCTATTAGTAGCCTCCTTTATAATAATGAGAGAGAGATAACTTTGTCTATTATGTGACTTAAATGGTTTATTAAGATGCATTTTTATTAAACTTATATTTATTATTGCAGTGGTTTTTATCTCATTTTGCTCCTTATAGTTGTCACAAAATAAAAGGCCTGTTTTGACATTTGTCTTAGCGATGGATATAGTGATATAACCGTACGACTCGGTACTCGATACTCATGATAAATCGATTCAAGTTTGCATGAGTATTTGATCGATTTGAATATGTATTGTAAAGTGCATTGGATTAAAGTTCTGATTTGAAAATTTAAGTTAAAACTTTGATATTGTAGGTATTTTGAAATGATAAAATGTCATGAAAGGTCAATTTTCTATCATTTAATATTTGTGTTACAATAACATTCACTCAATCACAAAATAAAAAATCGAGAAAAGTAAATCTTCAATTTCTTCATTTAATTTCTTCATTTTCTTCAAATGATTAGCCCAAATTGTCAGTTGAGCTATCGTCACCCGTATCTATAATTATTTCATTTTCAATTATATTGTCAATATTGACGTCTCTGTCATAGTCTTCCTTAATTATTTTTCGAGTTTTCTACCACTTTTGCCCAGTCTTCTTTAGTAATTTTGGCACGAGCTTCATTCAACAATGTCATAATTTCCTTAGTGGAGAATGGCGGCTTTGTATTGTGGCGTGCTGCGTATCCTTTCATTTGACCCCAGATCATAGCATTGTACTGACAATGGTATGGTGGCGTTCTTATCACGTTGTGTCCATGCTGAACCACTCTGTGAATTTATTTGCGTCCATTTCTTCGTGATATTTTTTTGTACTTTTAGACTCAATTGCGAGCAAGGCATCATTAAAAAAACTTCCCCCAGCTGATTCAGCGTGGCAGATTATTAAGCGTCCATCTTTTCCCATTGGCACTTTTGAGCAAGATGCCTTGGTATCGTCAGTCCACGACTGCGGCACGGTATGATTCGAGTTCAGCCAAATCTCTTCGACAAATATGACATTGCCCCAATTTGTGACTTTGTTAGCTCCAAACTCATAACTTTCAGTAAAGATCAATACACAGCTGGTGAAATTCAGTAATTCTAAACACTAGTATTAAAATTAATAAAACCGGACAAGTGCGAGTCCACCTTAAAAGAAAATATTTTTATCGATTTATTTTTTCTTTAACCGATTTTTAATAGTCTGTGGACAATATAAAAAAAATCGTTATGTAACGGCACTTAGCCGAGTGGGCGGTATCCATCAATGAAAAATGTTTCAACCTCTCATCTCATAATATCCCACTGTTGGACTCGGGCCTCCTCCATAATGGAAGGGAAATTGACCTACTGTACGACGCTGGTCAGGTGTATTTTTTCAAGTTTTTCTTGTCTTGCATAGATGTTATATGCGTTTTATATCCCTTAGCCGTCTCTTACGATCACCCATGTGTAAGATAAGGGGTGGTGAATTGTATTCTTACTCACTCACGTTTTTGAAAGAAAGAATTTGTATTTTTACGTAACTATAAAAACAATATAATCATGCGGTGATGTGGTATACATCGACTTGGGCCAATTTCATCTGATGCCATCAAGAAGGGTGGAGGTCAGGAAGGGGCCGGTCATAAACCAAATCTAGTAATTCTTACAATACGTACGATGGAAGTGGAGTAGGTCCATATATCCTCAAGCAAAATAATTATGATAAGAGCAGGACGATGATGTGTCGTGCGTTGACGGAATAAGAATGCAATTCACCACCTTTCTTTTTCCATAGGTAAGACAACTATAGTTCATATAATCTAAGAAGTGCATTTTGACGTTTGGCATTTTTAATACACAATAACCTCGGTCAAACGTATACACATGATTGTAAACACTAAATCTGAAATTTTAAACAACTATTAAGTTATTTACATAATTAACATTGCGGGTGACTTTCTTGTACAATAATCTAATGTTGAAACTCGTGAAACTAATTTAAAATAAAAATTACATGGTAAATAGTAATTGTTAATGACGACCTAACAATGTCACGTCATCACGTTCTATACAGTAGTACTTGACAACTTCCAATTCACGAATATCTAAACAATCGATAAAAATATTAGAATAATATAATTAATCGAATAGAGATTTTGACAGAGATGTACATTTCGACACTTTGATTGACGAGGAAATAATTATTAATGTTCGCGACGCTGATAATTCAAGTAATAGTAGTCATTCTTAATAAATAGCTATTTTCAAATTCAGTTTTTGTTTTTAATTAACCTAATCCCACTAAATATAATGAATAGATTCTATGCTGAAATAATTAAATTTGTTTTGTACTAATTTAGCACCTAATTTATTCATCACCTTTTTGAAAAATAAAAAATAAACCGATTATTAATTATAAAGAATCAATATCGATTTCTCAGTAAAATCGGATATTTTCGATAGCGATTATTTGGTTCACATACCTAGACAACTTACTCAAACAGCTGTCAAAGTGCACTTCTTAGATTAGTCAGACTATAAGGAATTTGATATGCAAAGAACATATTTGCAGTAAAAGAAAAAACCTCGAAATAATACCTTATATCAAACCGTCTAACGTGGTATAATAAGTCAATTTCCTTCTATACTGGAAATATGAGCTGTAGAAAGAAAGAAAGATAAAGACAGTTGTGTGTTCTGACACTATTTTAAAATATATTTGTATATGTTCATTAATTTGAATAGTCACTATATCGAATACACACTGAACCCAGGTGCTATCAATTTGATTGGTTAAATCTCACTTAACTGGAATATTTATTTGTAAAAGGCTTCTAAGATTTCAAAACTTGCTTCAATACTAGAGAGGGGGAACGAAATTAATCTATATAAATTTCAAAAGAACTCGCATAATTTAGAGGAACAAAGGCAATTGATGTATGAAGTATATTCGAGTTTATTAATAGGACATCATCGTCTCCGTTCATATACGCCGCACTGCGAAGCTCAAGTCTTCTCTACAATTGGCAATTAACCTACTATACCATGCTAGTCAGACGGTTTAGTACAGATTCTATTTCTAGTTTTTCTTCCCTTGCGGTAATATCATTTCCTTGCGTCCTTTTGTCTTTAGGATCACCTATGGCCATGGAAACAGTGTTGAGTATGGTATTCTTACTACATTGTAGTGATAACATCACCACGTCGATATGTAATACAAGTGAGACCATGAGGATTTTATTAACTGTATGAAAATGATATCAATATATATCATTGCCAGCTGTGTGGTATCGGCTACAAATATTATCAAACCTAACCTCGCTCTTGGATGTTGTAAAAGACAACTAAGAGCTTTATGATGCCGTTTGGTGAACTATTACATTCACAAGGAGGGTTGGCATCTGGCAGGCGGCCGGTCATAAAACTATTGGCAATAACTTTTACAATATGTACTATGAAACAAAAGTACATATTGTGTCGACCCCAAATAAGTGGGATAAGATTGGGAGAATGATGAATGAATATTTTATTGCCAATATATTTGTCAGTAATCAAATAGTTTTATGGAAGCAACTTACAAATAAAGTTTAGTCAAATCCTTCGAGGATTATAAATAATTTTAAGTGAATATAACTATAAACATCTTCTTGTAATCTCATAATAATTGTCTATGTAATATTATAAAGAAAATATAACAAAATACTGCTTTAGGATAAATGAAAATTAAATATCTGTACGTTGTTATTGCAAACTTTAGTTCTGAAAATTTATTCTAAATAGATAGATGTCTTCAATTAAAAAGTTATATTCGAACTGTAGACAATCCATCATACTTCGGTAGCTAAAATCATAAAACGGTCATTGTTTCGCGGTTTGTCGGCAGTAATCGATATCAATAGAATCCGTGATTCGGAATCAGTTATCGAGTAGGCGTTGAAGGACTCTCGAATCGGTCTATGTACTCGTATTGGCGTGATGTTCTAGTACATACTTGTCATCCTGAACGTCCGTACACACGTCTAGTCGGACTCCTGTTTCAACGGATTGGCTAATTGAAAACCTTTCAACTCGATCAATTTGAAGTTTCAAGTTACAGCGTCTATCATTCTACGACGTTAACCTACTTAAATTCCCGTTTAAATCCTGTATCGGGTATTCTGTATAAAATTGACACTAAAGCAAAGTTGTTTAATTTATTTCATTAGATAAATTTCATTTTTCTAGCTGCATATGCATATAACCAAAGAAGTAGATGAAGGAACACCTTTATCTACTTACAAAATTTTTAACGTGTTTTTTTAATATTACTAGTGGACCCGGCAAACTTCGTTCCACCTAACAGGCAGTAAAAATCCTACAACTCGAGCGTAGCGCCACCTACACGCTCCAATTGTGAATCTAAACCATTCTCTAATCCACTTGAACACACACAAAAATATCAACAAAATCCGTCTAGCCGTTTAGGAGGAGCTCAGTGACATACACACGTACAGTAGAATTATATATATAAAAGTATGTATTTTAAGTGCCAATGGTAAAGGTAGGCTATACTATTGCTGCTTATATGACTTACACATTATCATTTGTGATAATGTTTTAGTATCACGTCATAAAATAAATTTTCGGTAAGTTAACGGAGACCAATACTTATACTTATATATATACTTGCCAATACAAAAGTACAGGGTGATACGAACAATTCTTGGACTTGAACCAAACGCCATATATGTCTTTCTCTCCCTAGAGATCACAATATGGTCGCTGTACTATAAACAGAGAGGTTCATCAGTGGTGCAAATCAACGTGCTGCCGACGTCTGATTGTTTAGATAATCGCGTGTCACCACAGTTAGCTCTAGCGCCGAATTAACGCGATGCACTGCACTTCAGCTATCGAACGCTTGCATCGAGAGAACTTCAACCGAATCAGGCACTTGGGAGACTAGACTACCATGAGTTTTGATTTTATTATTAAATTTATAGTGGTGATAGTATTATGAATTTAATAAGTAGAACAATTTTACAAAATTTATTCATCATAATGACTGTTTAATTAGTTAATTCTTGTTTTTGAATAAATCGATAGGATGGTTGTAGATCCATTTTTAATATGATTATTCATAGATAGGAAGAATATAGTGATTTAAAATAATGTCACATTTGATTGTTTGAGAATTTATTACCAATATAACTGTAACTTAACTAGAGCATATACATACACTTTGATTAAATGTACAAATAATCGATGGAATTTTTGTATAAAAATAATTATAAGAAACATATTTTATGTGATTAATGAGGAAAATAATTTTTGAAATATTTCAACATTAAAATTGATGCAGTATTGTAGATGGGATTTCAAAATAACAAAAAATACTTTTGAGAAATAATATAAATATAAATTATGACTGAATATTAATTACATAAGTTCCAAATAAAACTATGTTTACGGTTTTAATCATATTTGTATTGGATTTTTACTTTCTAGACGTTTTGAATACTTTTCAGCATTTATAGTGGTCAAGTATTCGAAACATCGGGAGAGTCCATGAAAATTTTATATGTGCATTCTCGTATAAACATCCGAAGTCATTTTACATAAGTTTGTGTTAATAGAAATATTTTATATTTGTTTACTAATTATATTTATTTAGCTATATCTACTTTATACATCTGTAAAAGTATAAATTTAATAAAAAGAAATGAATAACTAAAGAAATGAATAACTAAATGGTATTTTTATTTCAATCTCTTTCATCTATCCACCAGCATACTAATTTACTGTTGAATATACGTTTACCTTCTAGAGGCAGATACGTAATTGCCATACATAGCCCATATATATATAGTATAGGTTTACTATAGTAGTTTACCAGCTGTTAGTATTGTAACGCACTGTATTTTGCTGGTGTTATTATTCCCTTAGTGGATTTGCATGGAAAGTAAATGATGACGCATTCTGATTCCATCAACGCATAAGAAAATAGTTCCTTCAATAAATATAAGTAATATTGGCTTGTTAATTCGAGGGCATGCATATCGGAATGCAGCATAGTGATATCCTAGTTTCTAATTTAGGGTCAACCAATTTTTTTCTTGAGTTTATTCGTTGAGAAATTCTCGATATCAAGTACCATATATAGCTGTACACAATAAACTTGCTCTGTTCCTAAATAAACTATACCATAACTGCAACAAACTCAGCACATACCCTTCTGTAAAAGAATTACACTAAAAGTATATGATTTGAATCATTAGTAGGCCAACTACAAAATTTACCTTCCTAAGTTATAGCACATAAAACTCAATATTAAGTAGGAATTTAAAAAGAGATATTATCATATCAAACTGCTAAGTCTATAATATTTAAATTTAATTTTTAATGAGTTTTATTTTATTTTTATTTATTCGGAATACTTACAACTAATACATGCTTAACAATATATTCTAAATCTCATCTCATCTCAGCTCATATATGTCCCAATGTTGGGCTCGAGCCTCCTCCATAATGGGAGGGTAATTGACCTACTATACCACGCTGGTCAGACGTGTTGGTATAGGGTTTTGTTTCGAGGTTGCCTTCTCTCGCATAGATGTTATATGCGTTCTACATTCCTTAGTCGTATCGTACGATCACCCACGGGTAAGATAGGGGGTGGTGAATTGTATTCTTACTCCGTCACCACACGGGAAATATTATATTCTATATTATATTCTAAATAACAAAGGCTAATTACAAGTTTTCACATATAGCAAAAAATGAACAATAAATTTAAAAAAGTCGGTAAATGATAAAATGTAAACGTATTGTAACTGATTAAAATGTGCAATATGCTTAAAAGTTATCCATACAATAGTATGCAATTTACTTATATGTAATCTCTAAACTTACTACATGTCAGAAATCATTAAACTTTTTATAAAAAAAAATGTAAACCGACTTCAAAATAGGATCAGCCAAAAACCATACTTATTTAAAACACTAAAAACCGAAAAATAAGATGAACTATTTAATTCTTGTCTAATTCTAATTATGTATTAATTTTTATAAAATATAATTACAATGTATGCTAGAAATCCACTAACATGATTTGAAGTCGGTGCCAAGCCAAATAGTTATACTATATCGCATTCAAACCATGCCGCGCTTGTGACTAAAGTGATCTGAACGCGCAAGCGGTTAAGCGATTTGATCCATACGGGCAGACGTCGTTGACGGTTGTGTCAAATGGTATTAAATTTGTGGCGTCATAGTGTTCTGAATACATCTTTTAATTCTTATTTCCTTTAATAATTTGATTTTTGTTAATTTTCACCCTGTGTGTATATAATTAAGCTTATTGTTTTTTGTTAATTTAAGCTTGGCACCGACTTCAAATTGTGTTAGTGGATTTCTAGCATACATTGTAATTATATTTTATAAAAATTAATACATAATTAGAATTAGACAAGAATTAAATAGTTCATCTTATTTTTCGGTTTTTAGTGTTTTAAATAAGTATGGTTTTTGGCTGATCCTATTTTGAAGTCGGTTTACATTTTTTTTATAAAAAGTTTAATTATTTTTGAATTTTTAGTGTAAATAATCGTAGTTAAGTAATAATTTTAACTAGTTCATATAAATTAAATTATTTATTAAATATAGCACTATGAGTTGATCGACTAAAAAATGCACATGGCACGAGGAAGAGTAGAAGTAGGGAATCAAAATAAAAAAATAAAGAACGTATTTCGAAAAAATGGAAACGAAATGCTGTATCTCGTTGTCAATGGTTTAAATTTCACTGTTTCAATCAATTCGCGTATAACACCAAATGTACTATCGATACGTCACGTGAGGCAACAACTTAGGTATGAGATATTACCAACATCCAAGTGATGTAAATAATTGTGACGGTTTGATGCAATTGTTAAAACTAGACATAGGCTTCAGAATCATGGTAGGATGCAATATCTCTGTCATTAAGGGCTTGGTAAGCGGGCAATATGGATAATATCCAAACTTGTAGGCTTCCCCTTCGTTGTGACCAAATTGAAACAGGCTAGTTACCTGATTTGGTTATTATAAAATTTAATGACACTATTGGCACGAAAGTGAAAAACAGTGACGGGTTAGTTGCCATAGCGCCTGTGTCAACATATATCAGGCAACGAAAGGTTACGGGATAATGAATGGAAAATGCTTCCGCTAATCCTCTGTTGGGCGGTTACGGTATATAAACTCTAGGGTACTTTACAAAGCCTTAAACAAAGCTGTCATTGATTTAGGCAAAAATAAATTGGCAATGATCAGTTATATATTGCACTGAGTTGTGTAAAGACTCTAGAGGGACAGCTTTTTGCGACTTAGGGTCTAATAAACTACTCAAATCAAAAGACTATACCAGGAGAAAGCGTAAGCCAAAGAATAAGACGGTTCTAAATAGGTATGATACAATTATCCAATACGGCTGGATCTGATCATCTCACCTAATATATCTCAGTGTCTGAAGGATCAAGTCTATGAACAGTGATGATTAATGACATGAAAATGTGGTCCCTAAATGTGGGTCTCGTAACAAAGATCATATATCGGCAACATAAATAATTACCTAACTCCTAATCGTTATGGAGTAGTACCTTACATTATCAGCTTACGTGATTAACTTGAAAGAATACAGTCAAAGGTCTATGCGTGCATATGATATTGAAAGAATTATCCTCCAACTCCTAACCGCTAAGGAGATGTACCTTCCATCACCAGCTCATCTAAATGAGATTATCACTGCCAGATGCAAGTATTTGAATAGCTTTGAAAAATACATGAGACACGTAATATGTGCCTATAAAATTTAAGGGTTGCCCTTTATTTCCAAGAATTCCCATCATCAGATCATGATTTGGTGACAATGGGACCACCTCGAGGGGTTAACTTGAAAGAATACAGCTAAAGGTCTATGTGTGCGTATGATATTGAAAGAATTATCCTCCAACTCCTAATCCTTAAGGAGATGTACCGTACATCATCAGCTTACCTAAATGAGTTTATCACTGCCAGATGCAAATATTTAAAGAACTTTAGAAAATATATGAGACACGTAATATGTGCCTATAAAATTTGAGGTTTGCCCTCGATTTCCAGGAATTTCCATCATCAGATCATGATTTGGTGACAATAGGACAACCTCGGGAGTTAACTTGAAAGAATACAGCTAAAGGTCTATGCGTGCGTATGATATTAAAAGAATTATCCTCCAACTCCTAACCGTTCAGGAGATGTACCTTCCATTACCAGCTCACCTAAATGAAATGATCACTGCCAGATGCAAATATTTGAAGAGCTTTTGAAAATATATGAGACACGTAGTATGTGCCTATAAAATTTGAGGGTTGCCCTCGATTTCCATGACTTCCCATCATCAGATCATGACTTGGTGACAATGGGACCACCTCTGGAGTATACCCTTTAGAAAGAAAAAAGAATTTTGAAAATCGGCCACCGATAGACAAAAATATCGCTGAACATACATAAAAAAAAAAATACATACAATGAAACATAGAACCTCCTCCTTTTTGAAGTCGGTTAAAAAAATCGTTGGTTAACATATTTTTAAGTTGAGAGACACTGGTTTATAAAACCCGACGCCGAAAATCCCGATGACGAAAATGAAAAATGATGTCACAAGCGGGATTCGAACCCGCGCCTATTGGGATTTCGGCCCAATCGTGCTGCCACTACACCACCGTGACTAATTGTAGGACATGCAAATTTCACTTCGTATCATATTTACGTCTTAAGGTGACGGTATGCTATCTACCCGACAATGTTTACACATTGTTATAGGCTTAATACTTAAAACTTAACAGTTAGAATTGTATTAAACGATGACACAACCTTGTTATTTAAATTACTGAAATTTAGCATTTAATATGCTTAATTATTTGCTTATTATTTTTTCGTAATCGGGTTTTATAAATAATTAAGCATATTCAATCCTAAATATTAGTAATTTGAGAGACACTGGTATCAAAAAGATCAAAGTAAAATTTAGCGTAAGTTTCGTGGAAGGTTCTAGAGGCAATATGATAAAACTATTGAGCCTATAAGTAGTACTAGCAAAGGCCTTGTGCAATAATGTCGGTTGTCTAAGTGCCATGGGTCATGTGACGAGTCCAATTTTGTTTAGAAGCTCAGGACAATCCACTTTACCAGATGCTATCCTAAATAGGTAGGATAAGTCAAGTTTTGAGGGGAATATAAAAATAACAAATGACGCTCAAAAATTTTATTCTAGATTCTATTGTTTTATAATTTAGTGTAGTAGTAGTTTAGTGTCACACTGAATCATTTAGCTTGGTGTGTTATGTAATTTAATACAGACAAAATGCTAAAATGTAGTGAATGTGGTATAACAGTGGCATAAGTGTATTTTAATATTTTGGCCAAATTTCTAGAGCAATCGTAATTTGGTTGTAAGCGCTCTATTAATAGTAACTGGGTGGACAGTGACTGAATAAACTACACGAAAGAAGTGTGATATTTTTCTATCGGTTAAGAAGGAAATTAATCGACAAAACTTGTGAATTTTGTAATTTGGTTTAAACAGATAGCACCGTTGTCAAAGTTTCAATAAAGTAATAATAAAATAGCAATTTTTTTGTGTTGCAACAATTTGACATAAAATAGAGGAGAAAAGTAAACCGTGTGATTTTCGAGTTCTCTTGAATAATTGTAATTAGTTATAGGTTTGCTATAAATAATTTTACTAAAGAATATATTAATATGATAAATAATAGATACTATGATAACTCCAAACCTATTGTGTAAAGTGATTAAGACTCATTTAAGCCTACAAGACTTACTTTAAAAAAGCGTCGGTTGTTGGTAGGTACCTACCGGAGCACTTCACAAAATTACTCCTGACTTATTGAGAATTTATGAATATAAAAAAATATCTTCATTTCAACTGATCCTTTTAATCTACTTTTACAAACAACTTCTCGATTCAAATATTTAATCATAATTATAATTTATCCATCTAAACCACTTAAAAGAAGGTAAAATATAACCGCTACAGTCAATTACCAAGCTTAAAAATATCTTTGGCATTTTGCTCTAATACCAAAAAAGGGTTTACAATCCGCTTTTAACAACTTAAGATTCATTCGCCTTAAACCTGCAAAATCTGTATCTCAGATTTGTATTTTTTGGAAGCGGTTTACCACTTCACTAACCCTGAATATTTTAGACGTTCTGTTAATATCCTAATCCTTATTTTTCCTCGTCTCGGACTTGAGAGGGAAGTCGGTATTCACTGTTAACAGTTTCATGATTAATGACTGAAAACTCTTTGATGGCTTTTTAATTAGAGCTAAAATAGGGGTGTAATACTGGTTGGTGGGGAGCGCGGGAAGATTGTAGCAACCTTACCACAGCTATATTTCATAGAGGGGGAAAGGCGCCTTCAAATTTGCAAGGCTAATAAATTGCGGACTACCTAGGCCTTATTGGCTCAACATTTAATCGTTCGAGCAGCACTGTATTATTTTTAGCCAAATACCCGGCTTCTTTGTATACTGGCGCCAATTGAATGGTAAAATGCTAAACTTATTCTTTATCTTTGTGCATATCTCAATGTTAGAAGACCGTTTACTTATCGGTAACATAGGAATGAAATTTCTAACTTTGCATTACAAATTTATTGCCTCCCGCCGCGGCCTTTAGATTCGCTTTTCAAGTTATTTCAATTCGTCGTTAAAATGACGATTAATATTCAATATGAACAGCCTGTTTGAGTGATTGTTTCTTTAATACGCCTTACAGATCAGCTTTAGACTATGAAATTTTATTTATTGAAAGAAATATAAAGTACCTTGTGATTGTCTTAAAATAAACGTTTGTTTTTCATTAAAATATTAATCTTTTGTGAGTATAATTATCTATGTAAAGTGTATAAGTAATAAAAGCATAATTTAATAACCATATTTTGAGATAATAGTAATCTATACTATAATCATCTTATAAAAGGGGTGCTCTTTTAATATAGTGGTAATCTCTAGAACTTATGTCGCTTTCTCATATTGCTGTTGCAATAATAATTAGAGGAAGCTACTTTTTATATTTTATAATTGTTTACCGAATATAAAAAGCGATGTCCTTTTGAGAATCCGTTAGTGCTTTACAATAGAAAGGAACACCGGGAAAGGAAAGAGTTATGAAATTTACGCCAATGAGATTTATTATTATATAAATAATATAACGTTTTACAAATTGTTCTTATTAATATTTGTTTTCCGTGTGGTGACGTAGTAAGAATACAATTCACCACCCCCTATCTTACCCGTGAGTGATCGTACGAGATGACTAAGGGATATAAAATGCATATAACATCTATGCGAGAGAAGGAAAACTCGAAACAAAACCCTATAGCAACACGTCTGACCACCGTGGTATAGTAGGTCAATTACCCTTCCATTATTAAGGAGGCTCGAGTCCTATAGTAGGACATATATGAGCTGAGATGATAATGATGAATATCTCTTTATTTATTTTTTAATGCTTATGGTGGCAAACAAGCAAGCAGCACATCTGTTGGTGTTACTGCCGCCCATGGACCTTTGCAATACCAAGGGCTATAGCTAGACCACTGCCTACCAATAGAAACTCCAAACCCACCCACTTGCGCTTCCGGCTCTCTCGCTCACCGAACGAAGTTCAATAGCACATTGCCATTACTCAGACGTCGATCTTCTGCGAGAGTGTGGTACTACCCCGGACGGACTGGCCCGTGGCTGTAGACAGAAAACCGTCAACAGTGTGACCCTACCACTATAATAATTACTAATCTGCATTTATGTATTTGGAGATTTGACCACAAGTTCTCTAAGTACACCTGATAAGCCATGTCGCCAAATCATTCTAAGATGTTCTAAGGGTCCTCCTACCTTCGATTTTCACGCTCTTGCGTAATATGACACAACACAACTCACGACTAAACATTCTAAATACTTGAATAAGTAATATAATTTATCAAAACACTATTTGTTTATCCGAGGAACTGCTTTTACGCACATCCCCCGCCGGTGACAGACGGGGGGGTGTGTGGGACTCGCCGGCCATGAGATGTTGGCGGCCGGAATACTCACTAAAACCTAACAGCGGTCCCTTCCGCGCTTTTACGGGATGCCGGAGAGATCGTCTATTGACATTCTATCCCCGACACCCCTACGCTTGGCCATCTAGCCACGTCCAGTCAGCCGTCAAGGCGGTGGAAGAAGGTGCGCGTAACGGCGCCTCCCTCTCCCTGGTCGCCGCCGGCGGAGTGAGTTCGCAGACGCGAGTGCTTCGCGTTCCCGCTCCGCGGCCTCCTTTGCAGAGATGACTTCCTCGCAAAAGGAGGCCATCGACGTCCAGTACCTGTCGCTGTCAAGCATCTTATTGATGACGGTCGACAGCGACAGGTCCGCTCCTATGACCGCCGACAGGTCGTGGCGCTGAGGCCCACAGGCGGGACATACTTCCAGGGTGTGACGCGCGTCATCAATTTGCGCGCCACATTCATGGGCATCCAGGGGCCTCTTCACGTCCAATTCGGTGCAGGTACTTACCGAAGACCCCGTGTCCGGTAAGTACCTGTGTCACCCTGAAGGAAAAGTTGCCGTGCCTTCGTGTCATCCAGCGGTATACAATTCAGCACCTAGCTGTATTGCCCGTGAACCTTGTAAAAGACGAATAAGGGATTTAATATGTATATAACATCTATGCAAGAGAAGTAACACGCAAAATAAAGCCCACCAACCAACCTGACTGACCAGTGTGGTACTTTAAGTAAATTTCCATCCTATTGTGGAAAAGACTCGAGCCCAACGGTGATACGAGCTGAGACGATTATAATGATTATCAAAAACTATTCTTCTATTGTTTCATTAAAGCAGGATAAGATGTCTTTATGAACTTGGCATAATTTTTACCTAAGAATAAAGTAAAGATGCGAAAGGGAATGCTCCGATGGTTGGACATGTGGAAAGAATGCCGAACGAACGTCTGGTTAAGAAGATATACAATGCGAAAGTGGAAGGATGTAGGTACCGGGGGAGACCGAGACTAACTTACCTAGACCAGATTGGTCACGTACTGAAGGAAGGTGGAGTCAAGAGTCTCCGAAACCGGCGAGCGTGTATGAAGAGAATTATGAATGTTGAGGAAGCGAGTGAAGTATGCAAGGATAGAGTTCTATGGCACTCTGTTCTCTCTGCCTGCCCTGCAAGGGATATGGCTTGATGATATTTATGTATGTATGTATGTAATAATGTTATAGTGCTATTTAAGAATTCTCATATAATACGGCAGGTCAATAACCTAATAATATTGGAATATGTCATTAAGTAAATAAATTGTAATATAGAAATTGGATAAGGATTATGATGACAGTGATCCTCTCAAAGAGTGGAATGAAAATGCACCACCGTGCATTTTATCGCCATGTTACGGGGACAACACACGGGGCTTCTACCGCCCTGGATAGTTAGACGGTAGGTACATGATTGGATGGTATATTCCAATATTGGTATATTCCAGTCCTAGATTTTCTGGAAAAAAAAAGACCAGAAAAAGAATTCATGTTTTTAAATGTTGAATATGTATCTCAAGATATAATGGCAGTATCAAATATACCTGAAAGGCAAATACTGAATATTTTATCCAGTTAGTTGCTGCTACCATTTGCAAAGTCACGAATTCCTAAAGGGTGGCAACCGAAAATATTCGTAATATCGCCTCGAAAACAATGACTTGGCAGAAAGTACTCACTAAGCAGCCACTTTAAGCAATTAGGACAAACAAAACATTTTTATGCGAAGCTCGTTCGAGTTGACTCTAAAGCTTTCCCTCCTAAAACCGAGAGTAACTTGTTAGCAGAATGGTAACGGATAATTTGGCAACAATTATTGTTTTATTATATAATCAGTATAAAAAGTATTAATAAGTAGGTATTTAATAAAATATTTCTTTAATTTATTATTTTAGTTCGAGAATCATAGGAAGATCTTCTCAGCTAATATTTCGCAATATTTGAAAACAAAGGTAGAGCGCAAAGGTTGAGTGATGACGCCATAAATTAATAGCACAGAAATATGTTCCGTCACCAGATTTATTTAGAATACGAAAACTGTAGAAAAACTCTTGTAACTGATATTGCCCGAAAGACTCTCAAGTATCACATAACAATTGTGACGAATAATATTAAGAGAAAGCCTATGTTTAACACTAAATATAGGCTAATGAATGGATTAATTCAAATATCCTATTGTTCTATTATATACACACGAAGTTTGGTAATTTAATTTAACATATTATCCTGATAGGTAGGATCCAGAAGCCATTAAAAAAAAAACAATAGGCAGTCATGGGGACTGCCGATAGAAGTGAAAACTATTAACTTAAGACTAATTGAAATAATAATAATTTTCTAATTTTTATATAAAAATAAAAAATATTATCGAACGTCTAGGAATCGGTTTTACCACGCTAGTAAGATAACCTTTAAACCACAATGATACTATAGATATACTATTAGCATTAACATGTCGGTGACGCGAACCTATAAGTTTTTCCCCTCCAAAAACGCTCAACGCGCCTAAAGAAGTTTTCACATAGCTATAGATATACTATTAGCATTAGCATGTCGGTGACGCGAACCTATAAGTTTTTCCCCTCCAAAAACGCTCAACGCGCCTAAAGAAGTTTTCACATAGCTATAGATATACTATTAGCATTAACATGTCGGTGACGCGAACCTATAAATTTTTACCCTCCAAAAACGCTCAACGCGCCTAAAGAAGTTTTCACATAGCTATAGATATACTATTAGCATTAGCATGTCGGTGACGCGAACCTATAAGTTTTTCCCCTCCAAAAACGCTCAACGCGCCTAAAGAAGTTTTCACATAGCTATAGATATACTATTAGCATTAACATGTCGGTGACGCGAACCTATAAGTTTTTCCCCTCCAAAAACGCTCAACGCGCCTAAAGAAGTTTTCACATAGCTATAGATATACTATTAGCATTAGCATGTCGGTGACGCGAACCTATAAGTTTTTCCCCTCCAAAAACGCTCAACGCGCCTAAAAAAGTTTTCACTTCAATTACCTCACTATTTAAATACCAGCAGTAGTTGACAATTGAATTAGCACATATCATAAGACTATATCGGAGTACAAGAAATAACTGACGAGTATTTCAAGTTGATAATGACGAATAGAGACCTTTTTATACTAAATATATTTTTATTCATTGAAACTACCTTTTTGATAAAATTTGATAGTGTTTAACTTGAAGATGTATGTAGTGATTTATAAACTCAAATTTATGCTGGAATTAATTACTGCTGATTGCTATCCTAAGCATGCGGTAATGTCGAATACATTATATGGTATGGCATGTTAGCTAGTAAAAGTAAAAATGTACGATGCATTATAGAGTCGTATTATCGAAGAATGTTGAGCGGTAAATGTTGCAGTACAGCAGGTACATTAATTGCAATTGCCTATGCAACAGGCTTGTTATAATGTCATAACTTTGTGTACTAACGATCGGTAACTTTTAAAATATTATATACTTGTTTTTAATTATTCTACCGCGGTTGTATTTGATTTTTAATCTCTCAACGATTTATCATAGAAAGTCTTCTCGTGTACAAGTAATCTATAAAGTTAAATGTACCTAAATTAAAAATCAAATTCAAACGCGATAGAGTCCGTAAAAATAGTTTCATTTCATATTTGTATTAGCTATTCGCGTAAACATCAGAAATCAGGATGATAGCTTTCTTTAATCTTTAAGGGCAGATACATAAGTATTTTTGAGGACATATACATACGTTTGGTTTTTCTTTACTGACCATGTGCATTTCACTATTGGGTTTCTATTTCTTCCAAAACAGAAGATGTCTATAACACTATATTCATACTGATTGGCGTACACTTTTACAATCTCTATTTAATTAATGACATAGGTTAATATAATTTACATAGGTACTGCCCATAGGTCTTATTTCCTCTTAAGTTTTATCATTAGTCGATTACCACATATTTAGTCCGTCGTCCAGAACATCACAAGCCAAACGACATTAGTTTATTAGTAATACCGTGGACTGGCATAGAGATATATGATTGGGTATATTGGATATATATATATATATATATATATATATATACATATATATATATATATATATATATATATATATATATATATATATATATATATATATATATATATATATATATATATATATATGTAATGAATCGATGCTAGCTGGCTAAATATGTGATGATTTATTTTACATTAAAAAAAATAACACGCACACTTTGAGTCTTTGATTCGAGATGCCTAATAATTTGCTATAGTAAAATAGCCCGATTAATAAGCCTGAAGATATACAATGACTATAATGTATGTTATTACAAATCCATTAAATATTTAGTTAATGTTCTCTATACACATTTAAATGTATGCCCAAAACTATTATGTTTAATTAATACATCACACGGCTTATACGGCTTGTATTGTTGCCAACATATAATTTACGATACGTATCTAAGTATCCAGAATCTATTTGCATTACTCCGCAGTACGGGACTCAGATGTTCAAGGGAATCTGTTGTGATATATGGTCGTTATTAGGAAACCAAACTTTTAATTGTATATAATCCCGGTGTTGTATTGTAAATTTTGATGTAGTATAATATCTATATTTATAATTATCGGTGTGGGGATGTAGCTGAATACAATGGGCTAAACCTGCTAAGAATGATATACTGGATAAGGCTCGTACCCAAGTGTGAGCAGAATCATCATCATCTCCTTCTCTTATCAGAATTACTTGGGGTCGACGCAGTATGTATCTCCTCTTCCTACATATTGTATGCAATAGTTAGTTGGTTAATAGTTATTGGCAATAATTTTATGTTTGGCCGCCTGCCTGACGTCAACCCTCCCAGAAATTTAATTGTTGACTAATCGGCATCATGTAGTGTTGGCCCAGGTCGATATAAAGCTCTTAGAGGTCTTTTAAGAGGTCCATGTGCAACGTGAGGGTTAGAAGTATTCGTAGCCGCTTCCACACAGCGAAGAGTGAGAGAAATATCGAAAAAATACTAAAATAGCGATTAAAAATGGAGGGTAAGTAAGAACTTACTTACTTACCAGCGTAGGAGTAAAATACTTTGCGACCTAATCATATCTACCGAATACACAAAAAAAAAACCGGAGGTGTCAAGGGACACCCGGATGGAACAAAGTTCTATTTTAATTATATAATTTTTTTCGGCCTTAAGCGATTTTTATCGTTATATTATATATAATTGGCTAAACCAATTTGCATAATATCTTTATAAATTATAGCCTATGTGTTATTCTGATATGCAAGCTGTATTACTATAAATTTCATCAAAATTCATTCAGTAGTTTTTACGTGAAAGAGCAACAAACATGTTCACATCCATACATTATTACAAACTTTCACGTTTATAATATTAATAATAGGATATACAATTCCACTAGACTACCAAAACTTTTCGGCCCCGAGCTCGAACGCGAGCCGGCCACGCGGCCCGGTCACGGGCGAAAATAATTTCGTTGCGCATTATTTTGATTTTGCTATATCTCTTAAGGTATTGATTTAATTTGCATGGTCTGAAGGAAAAAAAATATCTTCATGAAATGCTCAAGCCAACTAATGTATTTAAAATGATAAGGATTAATACAGTATTTGTGTAAATAGCTTTTCAATTACCGTTTTATAATAGAACATTTTTTAAAGTATTAAAATGGATATAGTATGTTATCCTTAAGAGATAGATATATACCATCGCGGACTTTTTTGTAGGCCTTTTTAAGCTGTATAATACTGTAGTACTTTATTTTGATCTATTTCGTAGGGTTCAGCCAGCGTTTGCAATGTAAGCGCAAAATAATGTGTTTATTTACGACATCACATTAGAAACCTCTAAAATTATCAGTGTTTCTCTAGTACATTATGCATATATTATACATATAAACCTTCCTCTTGAATCACTCTATCTATAAAAAAAATCGTCGCGACACCACACTGTTCAATGCGAAATAGAAATGAAAATATCTGGCTTGCTTTCTATAAGAGAACCGACGAGCGACGCCGCACAGCTTACAATAGCTTACTATAGCAAAAAGTGTCGTGACAACTTTTCGTAAGAATTTTTTCCGTCTAGCCCCCTTTCACAACGCGCGATAAGGAACTTCGTTCCAAAAAATGCCTCAAGTCTTAATGCTTTATCTATCCCTATAATAATTAATGACTTTAGATTACAATATGTTACTACTACCGTTTGCTGTATGATGCTGACTACGAGAACTTTCATACCTTATATTTCTCTTGGGTGTACTAAGTGACGTAGTTTTACGTCGACCTGGACCAATACCATCTGATACCGTCTGGTCAACAAGTATACTCCCACGGAGGTTTGATGTCAGGAAAATGGCTGGTCAATAAAATAATTTGCCAATATTTTGCAATATATACGGTCAAGTAGAGCGTATATTACACCGCCGTCGAGGATGAGAGACTACTACACCTTAATTTCCAGTGGTGGTAGTAAAAATCTGATTTTTATTTAACAAAGTTACGGACAACATCATTAATCGGGGCAACTTATTACTCCAACTACAATCCCCAACATCGCCAAGCATTGCGATTATAGTATTGTCTTCCTCATATAGAGAGGCCTATGTCCAACAGTGGACGTCAATGTGCTGATGAATGAAAAAAAAATTAAAATTATCTATAAAACTATTTAAAAATATGTTAGAAGCAATTAAACTCTCATTTACTAAAATATGGCGGGACCGCAACTTGCTTCGCAACTGGTCCTCTGTTTAAACAATTTGCCTAAGCTACTGGCAAAATGTTTTCGTTTTCAAAACTTACACAAAACAATTTCTCACAGACTCAGCTCTGTCCATTCGGTATCCGGAGGAGGAAGTTTAACTCTAAACAATAGTTAAGCAACAAAGAAAGTTGCTGAGTAGCGTGCTGTGACCGAATGGTGTGTGTGAACCAAGTTAAGGACTCAATGTTATGCTTTGCGAGGTACTACATACGAAAATGATGAGATATGATATGATGAGATATGACCTGTGCCATGTTTGTGGGTTTGATTACGTTACTTTTAATTCTGCAAGGTTTTTTTTTTATAGATGTATAAGATATTTATGATGTCATAAAATTTAACAATGTATCTTACTTTTGTTTTGGATTTTGATTTGAATTTTTATTTCAACTTTAATTGAATTTTAATTTTATATTATTATAGATGTTAATCCTGTATATTATGCCGTATTTAATAAGTTATTTTTTGCAATTATGTATATGAATTAGTATACAAAATGTATCTTAATGACATATAATTTTTATTAACCGGAATCAGTGCATGTTGTGTTAATCTGTAATTAATTGATACACTTATGAACGCAATTTTATGTGTATTATAATTATGATTGTAATGTGTAAATCAATTGTTGATTAACCTAAATAAATAAATAAAAAAACCAAATCATAGAATGATATAACTCCAGTCGTGCGTCGGAGCTGACACACACACCTTTTTTTTCATTATGTTATTAGTCTCGTATTCTTCGAGTAATGACGGAGTAGGAATATACATAGTTCTCTATTGCAGAAGAAAATTATAATAAAACTTATTGGCACATCTGGTCAGTGTAGGCTTATTTAATTTAACCATTATGGAATAAGTTAGGAGGATGTAGGTTATTCTAATTTATCAAGAGAATGTGCTTACGTATTAACATAAATGGTACAAGAGTAAATGAAAACAAAGTCTTTTTCATAATTTATAATTATATATTTGAAACTCGTTGCAATCAGAAATTGTTACTAATTTTAATATATTTGATTAGAATATAAATATTGAGCTTCAGATTTTGACGATCATACTATTCATTATGTTTTGCTACGTGATCAAAAATATAAAAATTTACAAAATCAAATTTAAATTTTTGATAAAATTCAACAAATTTCAAGTTATTTCAACGAATTCTTAGTTCGTACTCGAACAAAACTTTACTCGTTGGTAAAGTCTGGCAATTTTCTCTACCCTGTGCCGGTGTTGCGCGTAAGGGGTGCTGATTTATTTGCGGGTATGAAGCGTGAAGCAAACGAACTGCCCGAGCGAGATATACGACGCTACAGCGCTGTAACTACGGAGGACGTCGTCTTAGATCACGAGGAAAAGCTATGTGCGGAATATTTTAAAACATGTGTGGCAATTTTTACAATATCGCATGAGGAAAATATTGGAATATAGTTAATAACAGAATTGTTCTTGGACGTGTCACACCTGTAATTTATATTGTTACGAGTTCAAATAATAATTATTTATTGCTATAATATATTATTTTATTTTAATTTATTGCTTTATAAATTAGTTTTTCCAGAGTAAGCAGAGGTCCAAGACAGTTCGCCTTTTGAGTTTCAATACGGCCGCCATTCCAAGAGTGCAAATTACATTTTCTTATCTTTTCTTGTTATATCATATCAAATAAGATTATTAGATTCAAATAAAATTATTAGAATTTTATATTTTTTTTATTCACATTTTAAATTATTATATTAGTATTATAAACACAACCTGAGCATTTCATAAAACATGTGTGTGATTTTGTACTAATATTTTCAAAAACAAGCCAAAAATAAGCGTTAGATTTTAATATTATACATACATACATACGTACATATCATCACGCCATATCCCTTTCAGGGTAGGCAGAGAGAACAGAGTGCCAGAGAACTCTATCTCTGCATACTTCACTCGCTTTCTCAACATTCATAATTCTCTTCATACACGCTGGCCGGTTTCGGAGACTCTTGACACCACCTTCCTTCAATACATGACCGATCTGGTCTAGGTAGGTTAGTCTCGGTCTCCCTCGGTACCTACATCCTTCCACTTTTGCATTGAATATCTTCTTAACCAGATGTTCGTTCGGTATTCTTTCCACATGTCCAAACCATCAGACGATTCCCTTTCGCATATTTACACCAATACTCTCTTTCATACCTACTCGCTCTCTTACGTCGTCGTTACGAATGCGGTCGGTCAGCCTAACTCCACAGATTTTCCGCAGAGATCGCATTTCGACCGCATTAATTTTACATTTCATACTCTTTTCTGCATACCCAACTCTCGCTTCCATACAGTAATGTTGGGACAAGCACTGCGTTATGTATTGCTACACGTGCCTTCTGGCTGAGGTGGTGGCTGCCGAGAAGTTGCCCCAACGCTCCGTTCACTCTATTTCCCGCATTCACTCTTCGCTCTATATCAGTGGTGTACCTTCCATCTCGGCTAATTATAAATTAATACAAACTATTAGATTATAAATAAATGTTCAGTTTTCATATAATATTGAGGTAATTAATAACATGTGAACTTGCTTCGAGTCTTTAAAAATCATAAGCAGATAACATTATTATAAAAAAAGAAAAACTCAAAACAAAATCCTGCATCAACCCTTCTGGCCAATATAGTAGATTTTTTTCTCAGTATGGAGTGATAGGTATTTGGCATAAAATGCGACGTATATAAAATGACAAAAGCTAAGTGGCTAATACATCTGCAATTCTTTTAAATGTCTGATCTACTCGTATATCGGATAATTTGATTTGCACTGAATCATTCTTGTTCAAATTTCCTATACTGTCATCACCGTCCGACGATCACTTAAGCTACTAAGTGCTACTTGCCTGGTGTTTTTCTCTTTGGAAACGTCGGCAACTGTAATTTATGCGACTTTACAGTTCCACTACGGTGTCGAAATTTGCCATCGGTGTAGATCCCAGCAAAACCGAAGGTTTATTTATGGTATGGAGAGTTAACTTTTGAACTGAAAGTTCTGCGGGTGCAGCGGTCGCTAGACCTTTCTTTTTTGTTTGTAGTTGTTAGTAACTCTGAGATATATTTATTGATCTCTGTTCGCTTCTATTTACGTACGATTATTTGTATAATTATCTTATTTTGTCCAAATGTAAAGTGAAAAGAAGTATTTAGAAAATTATATGGACTTTTACAAAAATATTTAATTTTATAATTTCTACTAATCAATAAAAACTGTTACTGGATATCTTGCCGTTCGTTTGATGGTTATTTTCATTATCATCGTAAAGATAATAAAAAAAACTAATAAACTGTTTTTACAGATTGACTTCTTCTTCTTAGTTGATACGTTCTTGGCAGAACGGTCGTGATCATCATATAGCATGAGACGGGATGGGACAAATGTTGTTTGCTTCACGATATTGCACTATGTTTTTTTGTTTAAGTTCATCTTAATACACTCCTTTAAAGGACCACCCACAGCAGACCTAATCTGATCGGTCCATCGCATATAACGAGAACATACTTGGATAACGAGAGCATTCTATGGACTGGACTATCACGTCTGGAAACATGTCCGAAGAAACATAGTATGCGAGACTGTACTATAGAAAATAGATGCATGACGCCGAGATCTTGAAGTATCAAAACATTGGTTCGAAATTCGTTCCACGATACTCGAAACATTTTTCTCCAATACCATATCTCCAGAGCATCTATCTTCTTCCTTTGCAATGCTCGTAACGTCTATATTTCAGCAGGGTATTGCTGCTCTTGTGATAGCCATACGTCTTTTTATCTCATCTATGCAACCGTCATTTGAAATTAAAATTCCAAGATATATATATATATAGATTTGGATAACATCACAGGTTGCGATCTGACTTACTTCCGTCATGTTATTGTTACGCGCTCAACAATCATCACCATGATCATAGAACTGATAATCTTTAATCCAAACTCGAGACTTACACGTTCCATCCTGGATTTTATCGAGTTTGTTTTTAATTTTTATTTACCTGAGACTTATAATACTTTATAGCTTTTATGGCCACGGGGGAACTGAAAAATGAGTCATTAAAATATAACAATATTTTAACAGATCATATGTACCAAAAATTTACTGAAAATGTAGGTGACAAAGTAACAATAGAATTTGCTCAAATAAACTGCGAACATCGGGGAATTCTCTTGTTTTGTGCAACCGTTTACTTTGTGTATTGACAAACGATGTTTTCACTAAAAGAGGTCCAAGCAAACAGTATTGGATTGAGGGTGCCGACGTGATTGCGCCAAGGAAACTTCTTACTTTGTTTGTATAATCCTTGGCCTTTGATTAGCTACTTTGGGTTTCATTGGTGTAAAAGGGACAAGAAAAGTTAGATTAATTTGTCAAGTCAATTTGACCTATTTCGAGAAAGTTATTTAGTAGTCATTTCTCTGACATCTTTCGCTAATTGAGCAAGTCAAACCACATGTTCATATTAATCAGAGTATATTCCATTTCCCCCATTATATTAGTAAGCCATTGCTGTGCTGTGATGAATACAAATACTATTAACTCTTACCTTTTGGGTGTCGTCAAAGATGATTAAAAGCTTTACGTCGACCTCTGCTAACTCCATTTGAAGCCGTCTGGTCAACAATTAAATTCCCAAGAAGATTAAACGACAGGGAGGCGGATGGTTATAAAATTTTGAGTAAATATTTTGCAGTATATATGACGGAAGAAAAGTATATATTGCTTCGGCTACAAGTAATTTAAATAAAAGCTGTAGACTATTATGATGATGATAATATATATATTATCATATATCAAGATATATCAAGCCAGTCCGATTCAAGAAGTGTAGCTGAATAACGCCAATACTGATAAAAAATATCACACAATACAAGAGAACATTTAGATGAAGTAATACATATTATCTTAATATAATAAGCTAGGTAGAACTTCTATATTCCACGACCATTTTAACTGGTAATGTTAGCTGGTGGTTAGATAGAAGGAATTTGCTGACCATATGTGTCTATTGAGATCTATAATAAAATAATTCAATAATCACCGCGCTTCATAATCAGGATGATGATCATACTTGCTAATAGTGCTTGGTATTACCAGTTTCCTACAAGAGCGTTGATGTCCATTCTTTTAGCGTAACGGGCCTCTCCTTAAGCTGATTTTTATGATTCCCACGACCAAATAAGGGCTAGTGTCATATTGTATTCTCAAACCGTTAAGTTATAGAGAGATTTAAATGTCATCATAATCATCTCAGCTCATATATCTAACTGTTGCTCCCGAGCCTCTGCAGTAGCAGGCAATTCTACCTACATGCTGGTCAGACGAGTTCGTATAGCGTTTTATTTCGAACTTTCCTTCTCCTACATAATTTTATATGCATATTATATTCCTTTGTCGTAGAATAGGGGGTAAATTGTATTCTTACTTCGTCATCATACAGAGAAATGGAAATATACTGCCACGTAATTGGTAATCTATTAACGCTTACTGCGTATTTATAAATACCCGATTACGAAACGTAAAATGATGTCACAAGCGGGGTTCGAACCCGCACCTATTGTGAATCCGGCCCAATCGTGCTGCCACTTACACCATCGTGAAATTTCGCTTCATATTATATCTTACGTCTTCAAGGTGACGTATGCCATCTACCGGACAATGTTTACACATTGTATAGGCTTAATACTTCAAACTTTACAGAGAATTTCAAAGAATCATATATTTATGACGATATCTCACGTTGTCGAGTTTCAGCAATATTCATTAAGAACTTTCATAATTATAATATCTATTAACTCGTTAGCTGACATGTCAGTCACCTGTGACTGACCGGCGTAGTACCTGTTTAGGCCATGTCGGTCATTGATGACTGACACCACAGCACCAAGTTCAAATAGCCTCAGCGAGCCGTCCGTCACGGTTTGCAAGTGTATTTCTATACAAAATGACTGACATAGCCCTTAGCTAACTACTTGCAGCTTTGCCCGCAATTTGTATGTGTGCCTAATTATGCCTGACATAATTTTATTTTTAGATACTTTAAAGAAACAAATGCGTAAATAATTACTAAATCAATATTTGATGCCATTTAAGTGGTTTTTACCGGAAAATGAGATTTGAAAATTTTGTCACCATTTTTTTTACTTGGCAGTTAAAGTGTTAATAGCTATGTCAGTGGCTTCGCTTATATGGATCCTATACTCACTTAATGTTATTATTTTGTTTGAACGTACACGTCGACCCTTGGTATTGATAGCACCTGCAGCACATCAATCATCATATTTGATATCTCAGCAGTTGTTATAACAACGGTGATGTGATAACATTTATACTTAGGTATACATACTGTATGTGGTGATGGAGTAAGAATACAGTTCACCACCTCCTATCTTACCCATGGGTGATCGTAAGAGACGACTAAGGGATATAAAATGCTTATAACATCTATGCAAGAGAAGGAAAACTCGAAACCCCTACCTTATAAATATATTTATCAAACCCTATACCAACACGTCTGATCAGCGCGGTATAGTAGGTTAATTTCCCTTCCATTAAGGAGGAGCCCTGAGCCCAACAGTAGGACATATATGGGCTGTGATGATGATACATACTGCCGCATTTCTGTTTATTGGAGCTTTATATATTTATCCCTTATTACTTTTAGTCTTCATCAGTAAACAGGCTATCTTACAAAATAAGAGTTTTTTGGAATGCAAGTACGATAGATAGGTAGATCTTGAAATTAGCACGTTGAAAGAAACCAACAGTTTTATAATATTAATTAAAATTACTATTTATATTTAAATTTATAACAAACCAGAATGTACAAAATATACATGAGAATATATTTACTTAATAATATACTTAACTACCAATTCTAATATGGCTGCCATTCTACAACAACAAGACTATGTAAAATGAAACACATCGCAGTGCTTGAAGCATAAAAGAGTTGAGAGCTTAGATCCTCCCACCTCTCAGAGGCAACAATTAAAACATAAGGGTTGAGGGGGCGAGGGAGTAACTACTAAGTGGAAGCGATGACGGCTCTCTTACCAACGCTTGCGTCGGCTTGTTACACAACACAAAAATACATACTTGCGTAAATTATGTCTTGTCACGTTCATTCGCGCGATTCAATTGAAAAACTTCGCAGTTCAGTTAATATTATACAACGGGGGTTTTGTGAGGTTGTAATATCTCCGCGAGAAAGTTTTAATTTGTGATATTAATGAATTTTGGAATTTGTGGTCTAATATAAAAAAAATAATAATAATAATTTTATTTGCCAAAACATAATTTACAATTTGTATTGAGTTTCTATTTAAATTCTACGGTCATCTTGTATTTAATTCTCTGGCACCCAAACTAAGAGTAAACATGTTATTTATAAATACCCGTTTACGAAGCGAAAAATGATGTCATAAGCGGGATTCGAACCCGCGCCTATTGGGATGCCGGCCCAATCGTGCTGCCACTACACCACCGTGAACTATTGTAGGACATGCTAATTTCGCTTCGTATCATATTTACGTCTTAAGCTGACGTATGCCATCTAACCGAGAATGTTTACACATTGTTATAGGTTTAATACTTCAAACTTTGCAGTTAGAATTGTATTAAACGATGACACAACCTTGTTATTCAAATTACTGAAATTTTTAGCATTTAATATGCTTAATTATTTATAAATACTCGTTTACGAATTTACGTAAACGGGTATTTATAAGAGTAAACTTGCGTTATGGGTGCCAGTATATATTTAGTTAAATTACTGAAATTTAGCATTTAACTTGCTTGATTATTTATAAAACTTGATTCCTATCGAAAAATTATTGTCACACATGGGATATGTTCCATCCCATGTGATCCCATCTGTGACAATTACCTACTTTTCGATCGTAATCAAGTTTTTTTTTTACAAATTTAGTTATCATGATACATAAATGTTTTATATTTAAAAGATATCTGTGTGTATATCCTGTAGTAATTGAAAATGTGTCGCTTTTTTCAATTACCGCAGTGTCTTCAAGAACAAAAAGGGGACCTAAAAATATATAACTAGTAGAATAAACAAACTTGAAATATCTTTATTCTAATTTCAGTTAATACATGTCTCATTCTAGACGCCCATTCCTCAGAATAATAAAGTGTCTAATACTGGAACGTTATACAAAAAAGGACAACAAAATGTCACCTCATATTCTGAAAATAATTTTGCTAATGCTTTTAGACATAAAAATGAGTTTATTAAAATAGTAATTAAATACACAATATAACTAAGCACAGTATTTGTATACTTAAAGGTACAATTTGAAGACGAAGATACCTAGATTGTAGATTAACAATTTTGTGTGGAACTAATACAACTTCAAAGTTATGACACGTTAGTATATTCCTGACTTGCAGACGGTCGACTCCCGGCTGGATTTAGCACCGCCACGTCAAACAACAAAAGTTTACCGTATGTACTACTAAAACAATGAATTCGATGTATGTAAAACGAAAGGGGTGTCGCCGCTACGATAGTTCTCATGACGACCCACCGATGCGGAAGGAAGCCGCACTCAAGCTTTTTTTCAAAATGGCGGCCTGTCAGACGTCATTCTGACGTGCAAAACGAGGAATACAAGATGGCTGAGCAAAAAGGGTTATAAAATCTTTTTGATGGGTATGAATATTCTTCGTAGAAGTCTGATCATTATTTACTTATTGTTGAAGAAAAGTAAAATATGAACCTTTCTATTCTACTACAATTGTGATACAAAACTTCATACGAAACAAGATAGAATAAGTACCTACGTAAAAACACTAAATGTAGGTACTAGTAACCAAGATAGATGCTACTTTATTATGTTTTCCTGACTATTATGCCCTACGATTACTAAGAAGTAATCATACTTGCATTTGATTAACGTTTAATTATTTCAACTGACCTAGAACCTTTTTTAACGTGCACCCATGTTTATGGGTTCATAGTGTCTAACCGGCTTTTACTCTTAAATCAAAGTGAAGCAGCTCTTAGGCAGCGGCCAAAGCAATATGAAACAGGTCGAGGCGAGTGATCCATACTCCAAAAGGCCCGGTCGTCTCAGATGTCGCACGGAGAGCCCATTCGCGGGCCCCGGCCACACCCTCCACTCGACACGACACATAAGCCTACGAGCGGCCCGCTTTATTTATTATGTACAGCCATTAACGCCACTGCCATCATGGCGGTCGAGTTTTTCAATTTTTAATTTCCCTCTTACCGCGGCAGCAACACTCGACAAAACGCTTCCCGGATTGACACTTAAGAAGTAAGTCATTGCGTTGCTATACTTGGCAACTGACGTCTTAATGAGATGCTAGTACCGAAGAAATTGCTTTTTTGCTTCCCATGAACGTTTAGTTGTTATAAGAATTTAAAAAATAGATGGCAATTTTTATTAATAAATATATTTAATTATTAAGTAAAAAATAAATAAGTATGTTACAAATAATTTTCTCATTGACCAGATTGTAGCAATTCTCGTCTTATTAGTATTTGATTTTGGTGAGTCTATGAATATTTATGTTTTCAAATATGTACATAATTGTTGCGTGATGATTTTGAAAGTTATTAAAATAGCGTTTATTATAATGATTATAACTGTTTCTGAAATTAGATTTAACAGAAGCTGCTAAAGTTACATTTGTTAGTAGCTCCTGAAACTAGATTTATTAGCTGTTTGTTGCAATTAGCGCTTTGAGGCAGACAGTCTTCGAGTTTATAATATTAACACAGATTATCATAAACCAACAATAATGATAAGAATAGCTTAGTTTAAGTAAGATAAGAGTGGCTTAGTTTAAGTAAGATAAAAATGGCTTAGTTTAAGTTTTAAAAACTCCCTATGAGCAAGTAATTTGATCAGAAGTGACGATACATCCTTAATCATATCTCAGTCTTTTATAATTCTACGTATTTAAAAAGTCAAGCAAAAAAAAACAACAGGCAGTCATGGGGACTGCCGATAGAAGTGAAAACTATTAACTTAAGACTAATTGAAATAATAATAATTTTCTAATTTTTATATAAAAATAAAAAATATTATCGAACATCTAGGAATCGGTTTTACCACGCTAGTAAGATAACCTTTAAACCACAATGATACTCATTTCATGACATAAAGGTTAAATATTAAAAATACAATTAAAAATTAGCATGTCGGTGACGCGAACCTGTAAGTTTTTCCCCTCCAAAAACGCTCAACGCGCCTAAAGAAGTTTTCACATAGCTATAGATATACTATTAGCATTAGCATGTCGGTGACGCGAACCTATAAGTTTTTCCCCTCCAAAAGCGCTCAACGCGCCTAAAGAAGTTTGGACTTCCAAAAAAAGGTAATATCGTGGAGATGCAAAGATAGCATTAAGATGTAAAAATTACACTAAGACTTCTCCAGAATAATCATCTAAAGACAGCAATAAAAGTTGTATTGCACAAGAATGGAACCCACGACACTCGCCACGGAAGATCTAGTACTAAAACCAAATATGTCAGCTGTGCAATCTTCAGTATAAAAGGCTAGACCCTCAGAACCATTAGATGTGAATGTTTATAATGGCAACTCTATTCTATTTCATTGTTGATACTTCTATGGCGTTGCATATATATTCTAAAAGGTTTCATCCATCCATCAGCCTATTGGCGTTCACTGTTTGAACATTGACTAAGGAAGAATATTGACCAAGGGCCATAATTCCATATTGAAGTGAGCGGATTGACAATTATATTTGATTCTATAAATTACCCCAGGAAAAATACTACTCATTCTCCTGGTAATCCCTCAGCCAGTTTTAACGACGCTCACCAGAAATGTGAGAGAATACTAACATATTATATTTCTAACCCATCATAGGATGGGGACATATAAGATTACTTAAAACATTTAGTTAAGCTACAAGTCAATTAGTTATCTCAAAAGGATAAAAATATTTCAAAGAAAACTTTCTATATCTTAATGACTTTTCAAGTAATTGTAAAAGCTTGTAATGACTTTTCAAGCATGCGTGTTCTTGAGGATTCATCAGATTCATGTCAGTAAGAATACGTAAAGAGTAATATAGTACGTGTCTGAATTAATTTTTAAATAGCATCATATGATTATATTACAAATGTCATATGACATTCAGCCTATAACAAAATCATATTTTGCCTATTCTATTTAGACTAAGAAATACTATGATAATGAAGAATTCATTAAAGACTTTATACAGTTAGCTAAGTATTTAATTTTAATTCTGAAACGACGTGTTATATTTACTTTATCCAAAGCCACTCTTAATACATAATGCCATTGATATGTGTTAATTCTGAGTATGTAAGCACATACTTACTCTGCTATTTGATTTCAATATGGCTTCTTTTACCCCCCAAAATACGCACCCAAAAGTTTCACATAAGGCTTCTAAAGCTATCTGTCTCAAAATGGCGTCCATTCTTTGAATACTCACATTTCAACAATTATTACTGAAGACAAAATTTTACTAAGAGAATGAAATTCAGATGAGCAAAATTTTAGCTTTTATGGTTTTGTTAGTGCTATTTCAGTTCTTACTCTATACTAGTTTAGAGTTTGGGGTCGATAATAATTAAATATAACGGCGAAGGGACTAACACAGGCGTCCGGTAGTAGCCGCAACTATCCCCACGATTGTCCGTTCGACCTGAGCTCCGCCACAACTTCACATTGCTGATTCCACAAATTTATTTCATTAAATTTAACAGAGAACTCTCAAGGGCCGCCGGGGAATTCGGTCAGAGGCAAACGAGTTAAAGTTCACGAGTACCTACTTGGCAAATTAATCTTAAGGGAGTTTCGATGTTATCCTGCTCCGTGGACTTGAGTACGCTAAGTCTGTCGGACGTTATAAATTAACAAACCCTCGCCGGTAATTAAGCGAGAGGTGTGTTTCACATTGAATTTAACGATCAAAAATTCAATTAACCCAAATTGCGTTAGAACACTTTTTCAACACACCATACTTTATTTACATATCTCGTAAATTTTAATCTGTGAGGCTTTTCGGCTCGTCTTCATTACCAAATTCTGAGCTCTCCTTGGTAGGAAATATGTTTATTAATAAATCCTATTACAAAATTTGTTCATGATTTTATGAAAATTAATTAATTGGCTTATAATAATGATCTATTTGAAATTCAATCACAATGCTTTTCAAAATAATGAGCATTATGATATTAATAAGTAATAGTTTTTAGTTATATTAGATTAAATATACATAATAAAATTTAATTATTAATATATTTTTACAGGTAAGTCTACATTGGACTCTTAGCAAGGCAAGGCAAGGTAACATTATTAACATTAAATATAAACATAAATTTTATTATACAAGGACCTTAAAATGAAAGTCTTGTTTATTAATATGTAAGTCGCAGCCCCTAATTAAAATATATACCTGAAATGTTTCATACCATTTAATAAAATTATGTTATAAAATATTTAGAAGAAAATTGAAAAATATCGTTATAAGTTTCTTTACTTTTTATTTAGCCCAACTGGGTGATTTTGGGGATTTTATTGCTAGGCAGCGGCCTATGCTATACCCTAGGTATTGTAAAGGTCTATGAGCGGCAGTGACACTTACCATCAGGTGTGCTTCTTGCTCATTTGCCACCATAAACAATAAAAAAAAAGTACATAAATTTCATTTTAAACATTCATTAGCATATAAAAAGCATCATTTTTCTAACACCACCACGAATACACTCAAGCTAACTTCGTACGCAGATACTATAAATTTCAAATAATTAATAGTTGCCTATAGTAGTTTTTCGTGAGGTGACGGAGTAAGAATACAATTCACCACCCCTTATATTACCCGTGGGTGATCATAAAAGACGACTAAGAGATATAAAACGCATATAACATCTATGCAAGAGAAGAAAAACTTGAAACAAAATCCTATACCAACACGTCTGACCAGCGTGGTATAGTAGGTCAATTTCCTTTCCATTATGGAGGAGGTTCGAGTCAAACAGTGGGACATATTGGAGGTGAAATGAAATAGTTGCCTAGAGTTAGATATAGATGACAATTTAAATAATAAAATTTGAGTATCTATAAAATAAAATAATATGACACGTAATAAGTATCAAGATCAAAAATAATATTTCAATATTTTAATTTTAATAACGGTAACTACATATAATATCCGGGCACAATAGCATTATAACCTTAGTAATAAACACTAGGTATTGTATTAAATTTTATTGGCCACAGTACGTTAGCAATAGGTCACGCAAGCTCGCAATAATAAAAAATCGAGCAAGTGCGAGTTGTACTCGCGCACGAAGGGTTCCGTAAAACTAAAAAAAAATATTTGATGTAACTAAAAATTTAACGTTTTCGGAATTTTTCCTTTATATATGCTATAAATCGTGTCTTCATGCGAAATTTCAAGATTCTAGGTCGACTGGAAGTACCCTTTAGGTTTTGATTCCCTTACGAGTAGTTGCGTGTTTGAACTTAAATTGATGTTTCTTATGATTGCGTTGACATAGAAGTTTGATTTTGTTACAGCTTAAAGATCTTATAGATCTGAGTATTTTATATGAATTTCAATTTAATACCTTTACGCGTGTATGAGGAAAGGGGTAGTAAGTTTAAAATTATTAAAAATATTTTTATTATATGATGTAATTAAAAATATACAGTTTTCGCAATTTTTGTTTATGTGTGCTATAAGACGTTGCTTCGTACCAAATTTCAAAATTCTGTGTTCACGGGAAGTACCCTGTAGGTTTTGATTCTCTTGCGAGTGTCGAAAATTTGCGGAAATTTGCGGCATATACGCCTGTATCTTTTGATTGCATTGTCTTAGAAGTTTAATTTTTTCACAGTTTTAAGGGACAGTAGACTTGAGTATTTGAAATAAATTTCAGCTTGATACCTCCACGCGTTCCCAAGAAAAAGGGTCTTGACAGACAGACAGACGGACGGACGGACAACAAAGTGATCCTATAAGGGTCCGTTCCGTTTTTTCCTTTTGAGGTACGGGACCCTAAAAATAGTTATAAAATAAAATTATAGCATTCCAAAAAGTTCGACATAGTTGAATACTAAAATTAATGAATTGTACTCAACCTATCAAAAAATTAGCATTTGTTCGAAATTAAACTAAGCTTGATTTTGTCATAGAGTAAGTTCTCGAGGGACGCTTGCTGTCAATCATTTAGTAGTCACTCCATTGTAGATCCAATCAAATATTTATTAATCTAATCCGACGTGACCGCGAATGAATAAATGGTCTTTTGTAAAAGTTTGCCCCATCATATATTGCCCTAGGGTGGCTTAATAAGGCGCTACTACCCCATAATAGTTACTTATTGATGTTTCCATGTCTAGACTCGTTCGTTTTCCTTCTAGTTTACCTGTATATTATGTCACGAACATATGAATTATTAGTTGTTATTGCAATTTTAGTGATACGTGCACGGAACTCGAAGATTGCTATAATAATTGTGATTACTTCCGCTGTTGACTGACGCGAAGCATTCAAACAAGTGAAATTATTTGCCACAAACTTTTCTTATTAAGTATTGATTGATATATTTTCATCTAAAATGCTGACGGTTGGAACAAATTTTGTGTGATCGTCCATTTCATCGTTGATCATTGTCAAAAAGTAAATTGATGTTTGACAAAGTGTAGTCACCGTCGAAGTTAAGTCAGGGAAGCTTTTAAGGATAATTAATGTGCACAGAATTCTGAACTTTGAAAGAAATTTTGGACAGTCGAAAACAATTTTACAATCTACTTTTACGTATGAATGTTATTTTACAATATAAAATGCTTTGTTTTTACTGTACAACATTAATATGATATATTTTCATCTGAAACTAATTTAAGACGAACTTGCTCATAAAGAGTATGATAAAATGAAAGCACTCATCGTTCTCCTACTCTTATCCCAATTATTTGACGTCGACACAATATGTACTCTTGTTTTATAGTACATATTGTAAAAGTTATTAGCAATAGTTTTATGACCGGCCGCCTGCCAGATGTTAACCCTCCTTGGGAATGTAATTGATGACCAAACGGCATCAGATGGAATTATCTCAGGTCATCATAAGGCTCTCAATCGTCTTTTAAGACATCCACGAGCAAAGTAAGGGTTGGTAGTATTCGTAGCCGCTACCACACAGCTAGATAAAATAAAAGCAGTATATATATTTATTTATAATTAATTTAATAATAAAGCCAATAATATAAAAATGCGAAAGTTTTAGAGGTATCTATTTATTTATATATCTACTTACAGTAAATTCGAAACGAGATAGGTTCATTCTTCAACCTTTTACACCTATTTTATCTCGAAAAGGGGAGGCTTCTCTAATACAGCAAGAAGTACCTATCGTAATTCATCATCATTCTGCTCTTATCCCCAATGACTTATGGTCGACACAATGCATACTCTTCTGTCATCGTACATATTATAAAAGTTTTGACAATAGCTTTATAACCGGCCGCCTGCCTGACGTAAACCCTCCTTGGGAATACTATTGTTAACCAGACGGTATCAAATGAAGTTGACCCAAGTTCAATGTAAAGCTGTTAGTCGTTTTATGAGATCTACATGCAATAAATGAGATGTGTATGTGGCAACGGCTAGACATACGTAAGTAATGCGAGTGATGCATCACACGTAATATTACCCGACCGCGTACTGTCATACTACACATTGAGCGACCAAACATGACATGACATTAAACATCACACCTCACATTAAACATGACGCCGAACACTCGTGTACTGTTCTGTACTTCTGCAATGTTCGGTAATTTGGTAATGGTTATCTATCTCTCAAACGCGCTGTGTGTCTTTTCGGGAGAGTGAGAAGGATAGAACGACTGGACCGCACTGCGCCTGCGGTCAATAAATATTTATTTTGAGCTCTATTTTTAGAACATTAAGGCTTTAAAATGTCATGTGTGATGTTTGAAGTGATGGTGAAATGTAATATTACTCGGCACGAAATGTAATGCCATATAAGATCACTTCGCGAAGTACTGTTTCGCGCATGTCTAGTAACGGCTACGGCTGCTGTGGTAGCCACACAGCTCAAACATACCTATTGTATCAAAAAATATCGTAACTATAAACACCGAATCATTTTCTGTAGATATACATAATATAATAAATACATACATACGTACCATCACGCCATGTCCCTTGCAGGGTAGGCAGAGAGAACAGAGTGCCAGAGAACTCTATCCTTGCATACTTCACTCGCTTCCTCAACATTCATAATTCTCTTCATACACGCTCGCCGGTTTCGGAGACTCTTGACTCCATTTTCCTTCAGTACATGACCGATCTGGTCTAGGTATGTTAGTCTCGGTCTCTCCCCGGTACCTACATCCTTTCACTTTCGCATTGTATATCTTTTTAACCAGACGTTCGTTCGGCATTCTTTCCACATGTCCGAACCATCGGAGCATTCCCTTTTGCATCTTTACACCAATATTATCATTCATACCTACTCGCTTTCTTACGTCGTCGTTACGAATGCGATCGATCAGCCTAACTCCACAGATTTTCCGTTGAGATCGCATTTCGACCGCATTAATTTTACTTTCATACTCTTTTCTGCATACTCAACTCTCGCTTCCATACAGTAATGTTAGGACAAACACTGCATTATGTATTGCTACATGTGCCTTCTGGCTGAGGTGGTGGCTACCGAGAAATTGCCCTAACGCTCCGTTCATTCTATTTCCCGCATTCACTCTTCGCTCTATATCAGTGGTGTACCTTCCATCTCGGCTAAATCCACATCCAAGATATACAAATTCATCCACTTGCTCCAGTACATCATTACCTATTGTTACTCTTACATCTGTTCTGGCTTCATCTCTTTCAAAGACCATTATTTTGGTTTTGTTCACATTCACGCGTAGACCCCTTTTCTTATAATCTTCTATCATTGTGTCGACTAGGGTCTGCAGGTCAGTCGCTGACTGTGCCAGCAGGACTGCATCATCCGCATATAGCAGAGCAGTGACCACTGATCCGCCCATCTGGACTCCCACATTCATATCGTTCAACCTTTGGAGACATTTATCCAGATATATGATAAACAGCCTGGTTGACAGAACGAACCTCTGCTTAATGACGATATTGACGTCACACCAAGGCGACATTCCATCATCCAGCCGCACCCAGGCTCTACAGCCCATGTAACTGGACTGCACAGCCCGTAGCAGTTTACCGTTAATACCATACTCCGGTAAAATGTCCCAAAGTTCCTTTCGTACAACCGTGTCAAATGCTCTCTCCAGATCCACAAAACTGCAGAAAACCCTCTGACCTAGAGCCAGATGCTTCTCCACAATGTTGCGCAGAGAGAACACTTGACCCATGCATCCCCTTCCACTCCTGAAACCTCATTGTGTCTCACACAGTAAACCATCGGACACCATCCTCATTCATTTTTAGTCAGCCTATCTTCTGCACTCATATTTGCTTTATCACGTTTCTCTTTCACTAAGGCCTTGGTGTCATTCTTACATTGCCGATATATTTCTTTCTATTCAGTCATACTGTCATTCAGATTCAAAGAAGAGACATAGTCCAGCCACGCTTTCTTCTTTTGCTCTACGGAAGCTGCCACTTGCGCATACCACCATGCATCACCATTTATATTTCTATGCTTCTTTGAACTTCCACATACTTCTATCGCTGTATCTACCATACTCTCTTTCAATATTCTCCAGCATTCTTCAATGTCCGTGGCTTGCCATCGTCAGCCGTTCTCTTCTTGCAACCTTTCAAACTTTATTCTTTCAAACCCTCCAAAGTGGACACGCTCTCGCCAGTGCCTCCACTTTCTGAACAGACTACTAAATCTCGCGATAACGAGATAGTGATCCATATCGACTGTGGGGCCCCTGTAGGCTCTTGCGTCCAATATTTTGCTTCGGAGGCGACTCTCTACCAAAATTAAATCTATTATCCTTTTCTATTCATTCCTTCTCCATGTATAGATATGGATGTCCTTATGTTGGAAAAATGTGTTTGACACAATAAGGTTTCTCTCCATGCATACATCCGCTATGAGCCTACCTGCGTCGTTCACTCTCTTATCACTAAATGGACCAAGTACGTCCTCATAGTCGGGACGCTTGGTCCCCACCCATCCGTTCAAATCTCCGCATACAATCACGCGTTCACTGGTTTCTGCCATATCCAGAACTTCTCTAGGTCTGATGCCACCGAGGATCCTACGGGAGCATATGCTACAACCATGAATACCTTGGTGACACCTAGTTTTATACGGACCCAAATAAGTCTGGGATCATACATTGCGTAATCCTTCACACCTGAGACCAAGCGAGAGGACAACAGCACTCCTACCCTCATGCTGGCTCGATCGCTCTGTGGTACACCAGACCACAGAGCCATCCCGCCACCAGGAAGATCGCAGACGTCGCTGCCCCTTCGCTTGGTCTCTGTTACACAGAGCACGTCTAGCTGTTTGTCCGCCATGACGATTATCAGCTCGTGCAACTTACCTTCCACACATCCTCTTACATTCCACATGCCCACCCGGCATTCTGCTCTCCTCGACTCGCCTGACTGGGTAAGGCGTGATGGGTGGCGGCCCCCATCGCTGCATCTGCCGATTTTCGTACCGACGGGGGCGGGTATGTACGCGTCGCCTCCGGGGGACGCCCTAACCCGCACTGCGGTACGCATATCGAGCCGGATTAGCAGTCTAACTAGACTGGCAGGGGATGCGACGAGCACGCTCCGGTACGACTGTGCCCCCCAAGTGCATAAATGGATATATATATATATATGGATGGATGATATATATATCATCCATCCATCCATCAGCCCGTAAACGTCCACTGTTGGACATAGGCCTCCCCACGAGAATGCCATCTATAACGGTCCTGTGCCACCTGCATCCAACGGTTTCCTGCGACCTTGATGAGGTCATCAGTCCACCGAGTGGGGGGTCGTCCTACGCTGCGTCGTCCGATTCGTGGTCGCCACTCGAGAACCTTTTTTCCCCAACGGTTGTCGGTTCGTCGAGCGATGTGGCCTGCCCATTGTCATTTCAACGTGCTAATTCTTCGGGCTATGTCGGTTACACCCGTTCTTCTACGGATTTCCGTATTTCGGATTTTATCACGTAGAGAAATACCGAGCATAGCCCTCTCCATAGCACGCTGAGCGACTTTGAGCCTTTTTATGAGGCCGACATTTAGAGACCACGTTTCAGTGCCGTAAGTCATCGCTTGTAACACACACTGGTTATAAACCTTTGTTTTCAGACACTGCGGAATATTAGACGAGAAGATCCTCCTAAGTTGATGCATATATATATATATGCATATATATATATATATATATATATGCATATATATATAATGTAATAAATACAGTATATATTATATAATAAGTTAAACCATCTATCGTTTCTTCCAGAAGCCTATGGAGGTCTACTGTTGATATTAAGTCTCCCTAATGTTTAACTATTCCATAACTGCCACGCTTGGTAGGCGAGTTCGTAATTGCAGTTCGTTTTATGAGTTTCCCAGTTAAATGTTTGTACCCATTCTCGCGGTGATAGCTAAGCCCGTCTTTTGACTGCCAGTGGAAAGTAAGGGAATTACTGAGATTTTAGCAAGTTATTTAGGTATAAGAATTTGTTTAACAGTGAACATGATTGCCACACTTGGGAATTGAATCCACACCTATAGGAAATAATTGCCATTCTAGATGAGCTCTGGCTAACTAAATAGTCACTGATATTTATGGGCAAATAAACGCCATCTATCGGCATATGTTTACACATTAGTCCAATTGAATACTCTAATTTTTCAATTAGAATTTGTTTCAAAAGTTTTTATCAGTTCTGCTCTTTGATTATTCATATATATAAATATTAGTAGTAGATATTATAAATTAGAAAAAATATAAGAAACTTAAAATAGAAAATAAATAGCAAGTAATGTCTCTTTATTTAATAAGTAATACTCAAAGAAACGTTTTCTTGCATAAATATTTACTTGAAAGAAAAATACCTCCTTATTAATTAAAGTATAATAAAAATCTTCATAAAGCTCATTGGGCACCTTTTTCCGCTCTTTCTCACAAGACATTTATGTTACTTATATCTTATTTATAACAGTTTCTTAAAGAAGAATAAATACGACTGAATAATAATATATACATGAAATATAATTTCAAGGGCCTATAAGATTAGTTTGCAAAAAAACCCTTTAAATTGCTTTGATAATCTTTACACACACGTTATCAAAAAGCTAACATCTAAAAACAGATCCATAATGGTTACAGCGCGCTTACTTTAAAAGTCTATTTTCAATTTTATCGTAAGCCTATGAAAATCCGTGTAGCCCGAATATCACCCCTTAACCTGAAAGTTCTTGGAGCAAATATCGTGATATCAGCTCTGGTAAAATAAATAACGAGTTGAAAAATAGCTGTAATAACTATTGGGTTTAATGAATGGGGCTGTGAATGAAATGCCCTAAGGAATACATAGGGAGACCAAATGTTGCAAAGAGCGTGCATCCCATAGCCGCAAGGTAAATACTGTACTGCTGTTTAGTTAATTTTTATTAGATACTAGCTGTCTCTGCAACTTCGCTAGCTTACGTATTATTTTTATTTTAAGCAATTATAGCTTTATTTTCAATTATTGGGTCTTTTACTTCAGAATAACATCGATACATAATGTTTCAATGACAAATTAGTATGATCTTGTCATCACGATAGTTGTTGTGACAACATTGTTTATCCAGCAATGTTTAATATATTGCTAAGTTAACATTGATTTGCACTATTTTGTTTTTATTGTCTCTACTGTTGTGATAAGATTTATCGTCACAGCTTGGCGGCTATATCATTCAGCTTGATGCCTATATAATTATTCTCGATACACCGATTAGAAAATAAGAAAATTAACGTAAAGAAAAAAAAATCTAATTCTAGTTTGTGATATTTGCGTCTTCAAAAAATATAAATACACAAACAACCAAACTCTTCAGCTTTATTATAGCAATATATATTAAAAAACGTGATTAGGACAATTTTATATATTTTATCTGAAAACCATTATCTTTGGCAAATTTCGATATTACAGATTTTGTGCTAAATTGTTATTGTAGAGAAATGAAATTTATTTCAATGTTCATTCAGTAATATTAATGAAATTTATTTCAATGTTCGTTCAGTAAAATTATTTATATATAAAATCTTCATATTATAATATTTTAGTCAAAATCATGTAAGCATCAGCTATAAAGTATCCCTATCAGAATGGCTCATTTCCACTGAATCCTGTTTCACGTACCATCATACACGACACCGGGATCCAAGCTTTTTAAACTCTTGATGCGAGGGGAAAAACGAGCGCGAATTTATCAAAACTCCCGTGTTCTTTCCATTAGCAACATCTCAGATTGTCGGAGTTGTGAGCGAGTGCGTGTTGCGCGAATAATGATGTAATATACGCGAGGCGGCATAATGACGCCTTTAGATGATGCTTCTTCCTATAGTCATTACAAAAGTCACCATGACTACACGGTGCTTTACAGAATAAGATATTATGGCGATGATACGTTTACTTTTTGATGGAACTTGATAAGGAACAATTTACCTAATGCTCTAATCCTCACGATAATGGAGCTTAAATACATGTTAAGAAATTTCATTGACAATGAAATATTTTTTTAGATGTTTGAAAAAAATATAATATTTACTTAGCTATATTAACAATTTAAAGTAGATTTTGTATTTAATTATTCTCGATAAAAATAAGTTGACAAGCCCAAAAACCTAACTTAAATTGTTTCCGAGTGGCTGAATAAATCCAAATAAAAATTACTGGTACGCAAATACTGGACTAGGTAAGCTTCCCAATTTAGGTTTATAATATTTATAAAGATATTTCGGCGAAGCGACAAAAGATAGCGAGGAGACAAGTTCGCTTTTCAACTGAAATGCTAAATTACGAGATGCCAAGAGACTTATCCGCATTGGGAACAATGAAACCCACTTTAGAGCAACCAGTTTTAAATTAAATAATTACACATAAATAAATAATAATATAAAATATTGGAATATGGGTAATGAATGCTGAATAGAATAATAGGTATCAAATTAATCTCCGATATAATAAGTATGTGTTTTAACTTTATATAAACATTTTTTTTTGGCAGGCTATGTTCTGGACATACGCTATCCGTCCCGTCCAGGGCGGCAGAAGGGTGGCGTGTGGCCCTATAACCCATCGCCTTTGGGCCGGCCTCTGGTCAAGAAAGCGGTTCTTGACATCCGTGGCTAGCACGGCGGTAACTTTATGTAAACTTGACAACTTAACTTTGCTTTTGGTATTTTTAAACATAGATACATATCATCACGCCATATCCCTTGCCCACCCTAGGCAGGGAGAACAGAGTGCCAGAGAACTCTATCTTTGCATACTTCACTCGCTTCCCCAACATTCATAATTCTCTTTATACACGCTCGCCGGTTTCGGAGACTCTTGACTCCACCTTCCTTCAGTACATGACCGATCTGGTCTAGGTAGGTTAGCCTCGGTCTACCCCGGTACCTACATCCTTCCACTTTCGCATTGTATATCTTCTTAACCAGACGTTCGTTCGGCATTCTCTCCACATGTCCGAACCATCGGAGCATTCTCTTTCGCATCTTTACACCAATACTCTCTTTCATACCTACTCGCTCTCTTACGTCGTCGTTACGAATGCGGTCGGTCAGCCTTACTCAACAGATTTTCCGCAGAGATCGCATTTCGACCGCATTAATTTTACTTTCATACTCTTTTCTGCATACCCAACTCTCGCTCCCATACAGTAATGTTGAGATAAGCACTGCGTTATGTATTGCTACACG
This sequence comes from Lymantria monacha, assembly GCA_905163515.2. Classification (NCBI taxonomy): domain Eukaryota; kingdom Metazoa; phylum Arthropoda; class Insecta; order Lepidoptera; family Erebidae; genus Lymantria; species Lymantria monacha. The sequence goes on along the minus strand of LR991094.1, from coordinate 14,789,454 downwards.
TACCTTCTGGCTGAAGTGGTGGCTACCGAGAAGTTGCCCCAACGCTCCGTTCACTCTATTTCCCGCATTCACTCTTCGCTCTATATCAGTGGTGTACCTTCCATCTCGGCTAAATCCATATCCAAGATATACAAATTCATCCACTTGCTCTAGTACATCATTACCTATTGTTACTCTTACATCTGTTCTGGCTTCATCTCTTTCAAATACCATTATTTTGGTTTTGTTCACATTCACGCGTAGACCCCTTATTAAGTAATTTAGGAAATAAATTATGTAGAAAGGAAATATTTCTATTGATTTTTGCTTTTTCTAGTAAAATAGTAGAAACGGGTATCGTTATAATCTAAAATAGTTGCAGCATCCGTTTAATCATAATTCCCTCTATCTTAAGACATGAAAATCTGCTCATTTGTTGGGGGAGACCCCATATCATTGTCAGACGAACGTATCAAATATCATTTGAAATTAATCAGAGTAACTTGTGCACCTAAGGGGCGTATACTTTCTCTTGTCATTCATGATACAAGTCATTGTATTGTCTGTAAATAAAGGGAATGATTTTATTGTCATCTTAAATGTTGCTTAGTATGGGGATACTATATTTTGGATTCCATCATTTTCTTCGCTAATATATTTTATTAGCTTATGTTCATGCATAAATCTTCTAGAAAATTTAATATTTATAGTCGTCTTTATAATGCAAGCTGTATTTAGTTAAAGTTCTTACATAATAGAAAATGGCAACGCTATTGCTGTCCATATGCTAACGTTTAAGACATCGAGCTTACTGCTGAAATTAATTTAGCAATATACTTTATAACATTTATTCACTTCTGCAATGGGTGATCATTAATCATATGTTTTTGCCGAAAACTATCTGTAGATTCAGGTAGAGAACGCTTTTTCCCTTATGACATTTTTTGGAATGCTTATTAAATGTTTTCACTATGACATTATGACATATCATTAAAGATACACATTTATATTTTTTGAAAAACTTATGAAGTGATATTAGAAAAGAATTGACAATAAAAGTAATTATTACATGCGAAAGTCGAAGGATGTAGTTACCGGGGGAGACCGAGACTCACCTACCTAGACCAGATTGGTCATGTACTGAAGTAAGGTGGAGTCAAAAGTCTCCGAACCCGGCGAGCGTGTATGAAGAGAATTATGAATGTTATGGAAGCGAGTGAAGTATGCAAGGAAAGAGTTCTCTGGCACTCTGTACTCTCTGCCTACCCTGCAAGGGATATGGCGTGATGATATGTATGTATCTATGTATGTAATTATTACATAAAGAGTAAGGCTTAGATTACATTTTTATGACTCCTGAAGTAAAAAACAAAATCACCGAAGACCAGCAATAAGCTGGCAGGGGATTTTGATCTTCTGCGATTCTGTTATCAACCTGGACGGTTAGCCACTGAACGGTCAGTACCTTTACGGTGCAAGATAACAATCCAATTGCCAGGAGACAAAGGAAGAATCATGGCATTCACATCATTGCAAAATAATTGTATTTGTCATTACTATGACATGTCCTCTTGATCAGTAGTTCTAAATTACAAGTAAATTTACTTACGGACTATATTAAAACGTTACCTGGTTACTAAAATATTATTTACTTGCCCGAAAGTTTCAAATTACAATTATGGATATACGAATGGGTGCGTCACTTAGATGGCTTACAATCCAAAACCCAGATCATTTCGAAGGGTCCCTTTCTACGTATTAATATAATCTCAAGAAATCTTTATTTTATACTCCCCTGTCGCTAAAAGACAGTAGATGTATTGCAGTTATAAGTCAGAGGAATTAATCCCTATCGCTTGACAATAAAATGAAAGTAACATCACAAGAAGTTAATGGAAATTTATGAATGTGTCTAGAAGATTTTGTTGAGATTAATATTAATATGTAGTGCTTCAATGTCTTTGTTAATTTAATGAAGTTGATAATTGCTGGTATCATACTTCATTGTGAGCATTAATTTTGAACATTGTGTTAAATATTATGTTACTAGTATAATTTATTATACATATGTTTTATTATTATGCTGTGTGGTAGCGGCTTCGAATACTACCAACCCTTACTTTGCTCGTAGCTGTCGTAAGAGACGATTAAGAGCCTTATAACGACCTAGGCCAACTCCATCTAATGCCGTTTGGTCAACAATTACATTCCCAAGGAGGGTTGATGTCTAGCAGGCGGCCGGTCATAAAACGATTGCCACTAACTTCCACAATATGTACTATGAAAGAAGATGCAAGAGGCAGAGACCCACGTAAAAGTGTCCATTGTATCTATTTTTCAATAAAGATTATTATTATTAATATGTAGATAAATACGGTTCTTTGATTTTGGAATTACGAGATTCAATTAGTATGATTCCAGCTGACAATCTTATGTATTAAATTTAATTAATTATAGCGAATAATGGATTACCACGCTTTCACTGTTTTTTTATTTTTAATCTTACGTTCTTATCCATGATGAAATTATCAAAAGTATGATATAAATGTATGTATCATTAATTTGAGGCTCACAAATTAAAATACGAAAATTTGTAAGCTATTAATTTTAAAGTTTAATTAAATTAATTTTTTATTTTACTAAATTAATTTCCGTGTGGTGACGGAGTAAGAATATAATTCACCACTCCCTATGCCTTAATCGTCTTTCACGTTACCCGTGGGTATGGTAAAAGACGATTAAGGGATATAATAGGCATATGGCACCTGTGCCAGTGAAGGAAAACTCGAAATAAAACCCTATACCAACATATCTGACCAGTGTGGTATATTCGGTCAATTTCCCTCCCGTTGTAAAGGGGGCCTGAGCCCAACAGTATGTGGGCTGAGATGATGGTTAAAAAAGTGTCGTGACTGATAATTAATATTCTATCAATGCATTTTCTCTCTTTCAAACTAGGTATTACTTACTTCTGCGTATTCTTTCTAGATCTTTTCCCATATTTTTGAGGTTCTATTTGAGATGTCTTTAATTTTGATTATAGATCGTCTTCGTTTAAATTAATATTAAATATTTATGGCCAGTATTTCTTCGTTCTACTATTTTTTTTAAACAATACATTGCACTAAAGAATAAACCCTTGTGCTGCCAGGGTCTTTAAAAGCATACAATTAACAAACACGAATTCCAGATTCAGAAAGATTATTTATGGATCACACAAAGAATTTTAGAAAACTGTGTAGGACTGAACTCACGACATTCAGCATGAAAGATCAGTACTTATAAAGCAAACCGACATCTATGCAATCAGTTATTTAGACTATTTTTTATAAGGACCACCTTATATTGTCTGTCATTGATATATTTACGATAATTTTTATTATAGGTATTATATGAATGAATATATGGATAATATTTTCCGTATGGTGACGGAGTAAGAATACTATTCACCACCTACATATCTTACCCGTGGGTGATCCTACGAGACGACTAAGGGATATAAATAAAACGCATATAACATTTATGCGAGAGAAGGAAAACTCGAAACAAAACCCTATACCAACACGCCTGTCCAGCGTGGTATAGTAGGTTAATTTCCCTCTCATTTCGGAGGAGGCCCGAGCACAACAATGGGACGTTTATGGGCTGTGATGATGATGATGATGATGAATATATGCAGACTTAAAGAAATCATTACTGTAATAAAATAATATAAAATCAGGCAAGCGTTGAAGAAATATGTCTTATATTTTATCTGTTCCATAAATATTCAATAATGAATGAAATTACTGTAGCTACACAGCCCGCTAATTCAGTTGAAATCTCATCAAGGTTAACTTCAGTAAAATAATTTTACGCTATTCCGCCTCCTTATTGCCCAGTGCACCGCGGACCACATTTCAAACAAATTGAAAATCAATTTAACTGAGGGGGTCCTATGAAATACACGGGAGACGGTCTCGAAGGAACGGGCTTATCGGGTGCTTTTTCACCAGTAGATGCTATGCTATTAAAAGTGAAGCGATATTTTGAGTAAGCTATAATTTAAATAGCATATAATACAAAATTATAAATATAAAGAGCTAAATTTACGTTATTTGCTAAAGAATTATGTAGTTTTCTAGGGAGCGAGAGAGCCGGGAGCCAAACTGGGTGGGTTTGGGGTTTGTATTGGCAAGTAGCGACCTAGCTTTGCCTTTGGTATTGCAAAGGTCCATGGGCAGAAGTGACATCTACCATCACAGGTGTGCTGTTTGCTCGTTTGCAACCATAAGCTACTAAAAAAGTTTTTTTTTAAATGCTTCATCGCTTGCTTTGGTAGTGAATGCCAATGTACTTGTAATTATAATTAATAAGCCTATTATACCACTCGTCAACTTCACTACTTGGAATAAAAGTTTTCCAAGAACTTGATTTATTATTATATTATTTTCAATGTATTTTTATTCCTAAAGAAGATAAACCTCTTCTCATTCCACTTATTTTCACTACCATGAACGCTGTAAAGTGTTCGAAACGTCGGGCAATTAAAAATCAAATACAAACGTGATAGAATTTGTACAAGTAGTTTTATTTCAAATATGGATTTCATTTTGACAACAGGAAAAGATAGAGATGAAGAAATACTTTGTTAGATTAACTTTATGTTTTTAATTTTTTTTTTAAAGATTCATCATTAAGGAAATAATCCTTGTCGTTATCGTAACAGCTACGCCAGCTATGGCTTTGTACCTTTCTAAATAATATATATCTATAGTATTCATTTATATATTCGGGGAGATAGGCCTCGTTAGCATTGGGCTGCAACTTATCTAGGAGAAGGAAAACTCCGAAATATAACCCGAGGAGATAGGCCTCGTTAGCATTGGGCTGCAACCTATCTAGGAGAAGGAAAACTCCGAAATATAACCTGGGGAGATGAGCCTCATAAGCATTGCGCTGCAACTTATCTAGGAGAAGGAAAACTCCGAAATATAACCTGGGGAGATGAGCCTCATAAGCATTGCGCTGCAACTTATCTAGGAGAAGGAAAACTCCAAAATATAACCCCCGATCTAAGGTGTAAACCGACCCGTGCTGAGGGATTCGCGGCCAGAGGGTAAGCTGGTCAAAAACGGAGGGTGCATGTGTTGGTGGTCACAGGGCACAGCGGTGATTCCACCTTGCCTCCACACAAGGGCTCTGTGGGGGTGGATCGTTTAATACCCTACTACTCGTGGGAACGCTATGGATTGTATAAAAAATTTTAAAAGTCCAAATGACGGCGATGCGGTTCGCAACCCTTCACGTCTCGATCCCAATGAGGGCGAAAAGCGGTCTACGGAGTGCCGTTTTGCCACGTTGAATGTAGGAGGAGGAATGAAAGAGAAATTAAATGAGGTATGTCAAATGATGGATGATAAAAAGATTGATATTCTTTGTGTGAATGAAACGAAGCGAAAGGGATGTGAGATAGCTAGTCATGGACCTTATACGGCATACTGGTCCGGGGTACCAATGACTACTAGAGCCTGCCAGGGAGTTGGTCTCCTTCTTTCTGCTCGAATGGCTCAATGTGTGAAAGAGTATGATTGTGTGAATGCTAGATTAGTATGGTTAAGAATGAAAGTGGGTCTGACCCGTATTTTTGTTGTAGGAGTATATGCTCCTGTAAACACGGGTTTGACTAAAAATAAATGTGAGCAGGATGGAAGAGAAAAGTTTTGGGAGGAACTAAGAGATGTTTTAAGATTATGCCAGTTAAATGAAAGGTTGATTTTGCTAGGTGATTTTAATGGATGGGTGGGAGTAGGCCGAAAAGGATTCGAAAACGTTTTAGGAAGGTTTGGTGATGAAAGTGTGAATGAAAATGGTCAAAGTCTGCTAGAGGTGTGCTTGGAATGGAACCTTTGTGTTACAAACACTATGTTTGAACACAAAAAGATCCATATGTATACACGCGAAGCAAAGAATGTAAGAAAGAGTATGATTGATTTTATAATAGTAGACGAAAGACTCAGAAACAAAGTTCTAGACACCAGGGTGTATCGCGGTACTGGTATCCATACAGACCACTTTCTAGTAATGACTAGAATAAGTGGTCTCATAAAAACGTGGCGAAACCGGATACATAACACGACAAGTGTACTAGAAAGGATAAAAGTAGAGAATTTGCAAGATGAGATTGTTAGAGAGAAGTATAAAAGTAAACTGACAGAAAAGTTGTATGGTTCGGTTAATATTAGTGATATGGAAGAATTATGGAAGACTTTTAAAGAAAATGTGGTAAATGTTGCTACAGAAACATGTGGCGTGACCAGAAGAAGGAAAGTAAATAAGATGAAGAATATATGGTGGGACAAAGATGTGCAGAGTGCAGTTTGTGAGAAGAAGAAAGCCTGGATAGATTGGCTTGCTATCAGAGCCAGTGAGAGAATAGAGAAAGCAACGATTCATGATATAGACATAGCCAAAGAAGAGTACAAGAGAAGAAAAAGAGAAGTGAAAGAAATTGTCAGAAAAAAGAAAGAGGATCAGAAAGACGAGTATGATAGAAGATTATCGCAGGATTACCAATCTAACTTAAAGGTTTTCTGGAAATCCATAAGATCAGCTCGAGGTAAAGTTCAAAGTACAGAGCTTGCTTCGATCAGGGATAAGTATGGAAGGATAGTGAATAGAGAAGAATGTGTACTAGAGAGATGGAAGGAGTATTTTGAAAGCTTATTTGAAAGAGAAGAGCCACAAGATCTATCATTTGAGAGTGAAAGAGATCTTGAGGATGGAGAATGTATTACTATGGTGGAAATTATGAACGCACTGAAAGGTATGAAAGCGGGTAAATCTGCAGGATACGACAGGATTACAGTTGAGATGCTGACCGCTGGACAGGATATCATAGCTAACATGCTATACCAGCTCTTCAATCTCTGCTGGACTAATGGCCAAGTACCTGACGACTGGTGTAAGGCTGTAATTGTACCTTTGTATAAAGGGAAAGGTTCGCAGCAAGATTGTAGGAACTACAGGGGCATAAGCCTCCTTAGCATAGTCGGCAAACTGTATGCGAAAGTATTGATTGAAAGAGTAGTGAAAGTAACCGACAAGAAAATATGGGATGCACAAGCAGGTTTCCGAAAAGGTATGGGTTGTACGGATCAAGTCTTCTCCTTACGATGCATGACGCAGAAATTTTTGGCTAAAGGTCAGAAAATCTTTTGTGCATTCATTGATTTGGAGAAAGCTTATGACAAAGTGAGGAGGAATGAACTGTGGTCGGTACTGTCTATGTATGGGGTGGACAGCCATCTTATTCACGCGTTGAAATCCATCTATAAGGATTCCAGGGCGTGCGTAAGAATAAACGGAGCCTACACGGAGTGGTTTAATATCGATAAAGGTGTTAGACAGGGATGTGTAGCGTCCCCGTGGCTGTTTAACCTATTCATGGATAGCTGTTTGAAAGATCTGAAAAATAATGATTGTGGTTTACGAATGAATGAGTTACTTATCAAATGTCTTCTTTATGCCGATGATCAGGTATTACTTGCATCATCGGCAGAAGATTTGCAGGCGATGGTAACTACTATGCATGAAGCTTTTGAAAGAAAAGGTATGAAAGTAAATGTAAGTAAGACGAAAATTATGGTTTTTGAAAAGGATAAATGTATGACGGAATGTAAAATTTTTATAAATGGTGAGGAACTGGAACAGGTGAAAGAATTTTTATATTTGGGTGTTTTGTTTACTAGAGATGGTAAAAATGATGATAATGTTGAAAGAAGAGTAAATGCTGGTAATAGAGTGAATGGGGCACTATACACCTTTATGAAAAGCAGAAACGTGTCCAAAAAGGCACGTTTAGCTGTACATAAGGGAGTATTAGTACCTACTCTCATGTATGGTAGTGAAAGTTGGATTTGGCAGGGAAGACATGAAAGTAGAATAAATGCTGTTGAGATGAGAGCTCTTCGTAGTATGTGTGATGTAAGTATGAAAGATAAAATTAGGAATAGTGTTATAAGAGAGCGCTGTGGTGTGAATGAAGAAGTAGTGACAAAGATCAAAAAGAGTATGCTGAGGTGGTTTGGACATTTAGAAAGAATGAGTAACGAGAGGTTGACGAAGCAAATATATAAAGCAAGCGTGAATGGGACGAATACAAGAGGAAGACCACGTCATACTTTTCTGCACCAAGTTGGGGATGTGTTGACGAGAGGTCTTATTAAGAGTATGCGTAATCGTAGAGCATGCATGAAGACTATTATGAGTGTGAATGAAGCAATGGAAGTATGCCAGGATCGTGGTTTGTGGCAATCCGTAGTCTCTGCCTACCCCTCTGGGAAACAGGCGTGAGGCTATGTATGTATGTATGTATTCATTTATAGCTTTCGTGAATAGGCATGCCTTAATTTTCGACATTATATTTAACAATACTGACTCGAGCAATTTATTATAGGTCTTATATTAGAACTATTTCTATTATATTTCCATTAATACTTATTTCTATTATATTCGTTTTAGTTAGCATTACATCGCATTCTGTTCTCTACCCACCGGACCAATACCTTTTTGTTACATGAGACATAACCTATCAAAGGAGGGTAGAAATAGGAAAATACATCACCTTAAAGCGAGTAGGGAAGATTCATATCGGGCAGGAAATTCAACTTCGCGTCTTGGAGTCGGAGCAGTGAATTTTTTTTAACGCACCACTATTTTGCGTCTACATATGGACTCTTGATTCATGAGTTTTATCTACCATGAAATGTGAACATAAACATTATGTATCGCCATCTTGTGTAAACACTAGAATTAAAATAAATTGTAATAGATTGTTCAGTAAGTTATAAAATACAATACTTAGTGATCAACTAATTAAATTTTCGATATTTTTGAATAGATACAGTTTAGTTATTCATAAACCAGTATTAGTTATTTTGTGATTAATGACGTAAATGATTGACCCTTTTTGCTATTGAATGTTTTAATTTAATTTTTTCTAACCAATTCGTACATAAGAACTAGGAATATATTGATGAAATGTTAACTTTTTTTTTTTTTTTTTTAAGTGGTCGAGTCGATGTTACGCCTGGGCGTATATCAGGAGAATGGGTAGCGACCGTCTCCTGTGAAACACATATCTTTTTGCGATCGTCAGACGATATCCGATAAAGTTGTCAAAAAAAAAAAGTTCTGTGTGGTTTTTAATAGTTACTTAGTCTTCTTTTAATCATAAAAGGTATCAACCTACGAGCAATGTAATGGATAGCCACCACCACACAGGATATCTATGGACTATGTCCGTATATCACCCAAATGATTTTAAACAAACTCTTCAACTTTTCAATTCAATGATGAAGTTATATTTATTAAATTCAAAACAGAGTCAATAAAGATACAATAAAAAAGGACATATTTAAATAATACCCCAAAGATATGACTCAATTTTCCGTATAAAAATTGCCATTCTTTTGTATGTACCGTTAGTTGATTCGCGCGCCCTATCGTGGCGATACAACGATTATTATTACATTCGAAAACCCATCAAAAGTTACAATTGAAAAGTTAAAGTATTCCGGACGGGACGTAAGCCTCCCCCATCTATCTGCAAATGAGTTCAGTGTATGAATATTCTTTTATGTACACACCAAGTCGTGCGATCACAGTTGTACGCTTAATTATGTTTGATGTTTTATGTTCCCTACGAAGGAAAAAAGCAAACTTCATTTTAATATCCTCTAGATATGTCAAAGCTTTTAAATTGCATTTTTATGCAATTTTATTTATTGAAGAAGTATAAATAAATTCAACTAGATATGTAGTCCACGGTATATTATTATAATTTATTAGCTTTTCTAAAGTCAGTATTAAGAAATGAATATTTATGTTTACTTATAACTTTAGGTATATTAAGTTACGGTTAATAAACTCTATACAATCAATAGTACATCCGCAAGGCGGAACTTATCTCGTTTCGCGCTGCATTCCAAAACAATTTTATTAAACTTTTCGCCCGCTCTGACTATTGTTGGAGCGTCGAAGCTCAGTGCAACCTCCCTAAAATTCTTTTCTGTATACTTTTTTTTTTTCTAAAAACAAATTACCTTACCCTCGTTGCAAGCGCACCTTAAAACACGAAAGCGCCGCCCTGAATAATTAATACAATGGTAGGTTAAATTCGTCCAAGTGTCAACTTTCCCCTAACTTTAAAAAATACGAGACCATCAAAAGTGCGGTCTAAGTCATCGTCTAGACCTTTTATCTCGCCGGGGGCTGTTTATTTAATTTTGCTTATTTTATTGGAACTGACAATGATTTAGGAAAACTTTACGTCGGGGTACCTTCGAAGCGAACTTTGATGTTCTGTATATGCAAGGGCGTCTCTTTGATCCTGATTGACGAATTTATCCTGTTCGTGTAAATAATATTGGAACAAACTTTTATACGAAAGTTTTATGCTGTTGAAACAAAATTTGAACGTTTAGGGTGATTAAATTATTGACAAACAAACGCATATTGATTTAAGCTGCTGAATTTCGTATTTAACTATGAACAATAAATAAATTAAAAATTTGATAATTCATAGTACCTAATCTTTATGATAAATGAATTATATCAAAATGATGAAAGAGCAATATTGTATGCGTAACTGAGCAATTCTTCTTCTTCTCAACCTATTTACATGCCCATATTGAAAGTTATTCCTTCTTCATGCTTTGAAAAAGTTAAGGTATCGTATCATATAACGTTGAACGTATTGTATCTTATAACGACCTGGGCCTACTCCATCTCATGCCGTTTGGTCAATAATTACATTCCCAAGGAGGGTTGAGGTCTGGCAGGCGCCCGGTCATAAAACTATTACCAATAACTTCTACAATATATACTATGAAATAAGAGTACATATTGTATCAACTCCAAGTAATTGGAATAAGAGTAGGAGAGTGTGATCATATAACGTTGATATGGGTTTTTATTAAACATACATACATATTATCACGCCATATCCCTTGCAGGGTAGGTAGAGAACAGAGTGCCAGAGAACTCTATCCTGCATACTTCACTCGCTTCCTCAACATTCTTAATTCTCTTCATACACGCTCGCCGGTTTCGGAGACTCTTGACTCCACCTTCCTTTAGTACGTGACCAATCTAGTCTAGGTAGGTTAGTCTCGGTCTCCCCCGATACCTACATCCTTCCACTTTCGCATTGTATATCTTATTAACCAGACGTTCGTTCGGCACGGTTCGTTGTGGAAAGAATGCCGAACGAACGTCTGGTTTTTATTAAATGTTATGATAATGTCAGTTTACTGTTTTGATAGTACATATTTGTAATATAAAGTTCAGATTACTATAAATTTATAATACGTCATTCGCTGTCACAAGAAGATCATTATAGCCAACTTTGTATGCAAGCTTACATCTTTATTACAAAATAGTACTTAAGTGGTTCGTATAACAACCACATGTATACTTTATTATTTTCGCGTGGTAATCTAGTACAGTTACAATGTATATCACCCACTTTTTCTGCCTATTCCGTTAGAGGGAACTACAATAGAGAAAAAAAATAAATCATCTGGTTAGAGTGGTATGGCTACGAATTATAATCCATTTTAGAAGAGGATCGCTGCCAACAGTGGTACATTTATGGCCTCGATCACTGATTTCTTTCTCCTATAAACGTATTTCGATAGCTTGTGAGGAATGTGCAAAAGAGGCAACTCAAGGTCCAGCATTTAATCCATAATCCAGGTTTATACAATACAAAATATTACTTTTCGACATACTACTCATATTTTTTCAAATTACTTAAATTTAGCATTTAACATGCATGATTATTTATAAAAATTTAATTACGACGAAAGATAAGTATCGCACTCTTTTTTGTAAATTATTTAATCATAAATAAACTTTCGTTAGCTTAGGAAGATCTTCTTGTCTAATATTCCGCAGTGTCTGAAAACAAAGGTTTATAACCAGTGTGTATTACTAGCGATGACTTACGGCACTGAAACGTGGTCTCTAAATGTTGGTCTCATCAAAAGGCCCAAAGTTGCTCAGCGTGCTATGGAAAGGGCTACGCTCGGTATTTCTCTACGTGATAGATCCGGAATACGGAAATCCGTAGAAGAACGGGTTTAACTGACATAGCCCGAAGAATTAGCACGTAGAAGTGGCAATGGGCAGGCTACATCGCTCGACGAACCGACAACCGTTGAAGAAGAAAGGTTCTCGAGTGTAGACCACGAATCCGATGGCGCCGCGCAAGACGACTCCCTACTAGGTGAACTGACGACATTATTAAGGTCGCAGGAAACCGCTGGATGCAGGTGGCGCGGGACCGTGTTGAATGGCATTCTCGTGGGGAGGTCTATATCCAACAGTGGACGTTTACGGGCTGATGGATGGATGGATGGAAAACTTTCGTTTTAAGAGATAAAACAAATAATTAATACAAAATTTTAACAAATTTAAAACCATGTTGTCTATGTGAACCAAATACGCATTTTTGAAGTCAAAATCTAATAATCAGATCTTGATGAAATTAAAATGGAAATCTTTCAAATAAAAAAAAATCATCAAAACCATTTCACCTAGAAAAAAAAATCTGAAGTAACACACATAATAAAGAAATAATCAAATTATGAATCTCTTTCTTTTTGCGAAGAGGGCTAAATGAATTAAGCAAATTAAGCATTGAAAGATTAATCATTTGAGACTTACTTTTATCTTTTTATCTTATCTACATTCTATTAATTATTAATTACATTGCACTTTCTTTTCATCATCATCATCTCAGTTCATATATGTCCCACCATTGAGGCTCGAGCCTCCTCCATAATGATAGGGAAATTGACCTACTATATCACGCTGGTCAGACGTGTTGATATAGGGTTTTGTTTCGAGTTTGCCTTCTCTCGCATAGATGTTACATGCATTTTATATCCCTTAGTCGTCTCGTACGATCACCCACGGGTAGGATAGGGGGTGGTGAATTGTATTCTTACTCCGTCACCACACGAAAACGGCACTTTCTTTTAATATAATATACTCCTAATTATAGACCCTAATAGAGCTGTCAATAAAACTTCAGTGTAATATTCTTAGGTCACGTGACTGATACCAGATAAAAGTTATTAGAGCTACAATTTCGATTATATGTAGACTGTTTTTTTTTTGTATTTTTACGTAAGCAATGCCCTTTAAATCCCGACAATAATTTCCCCAGGGGCTGCAGCGTGGCCTTTGACAGGGGTGGTCGTGGACACCGAGGGTGACCGGAGCTAAGAACTTACTAAGGGTACTCGGTAGGGTCACTCCTTAGTCGTTTATTGTTCCTCGACGTTTATGGTCAGCAAAAGGGCAAAACGAAAGGTCAAAACTCGGTCTCGGACCCCCAGGTAATTTCTCAACAATTAATATTAAATAAAAGCTTTGTAACGCGGAGAATTTAATATTTATCCAAAATCTAGAAAATGTGTCCACAAAGATTTATTCGAAAATTTGGGAACAAAGCTTACTCTTAAGGATTTCTGATGTTTACGCGAGTATTACACATTCTAAATAAAACTATTTTTACGGATTATATCGCGTTTGTATTTGATTTTTAATTTTCCGACATTTCGAACACTTTACAGCGTTCATGGTCATGAAAGGACTAAGGTGTCCCACGTCCAATAAGTCATCGTTATTACAGAGATTTATATCTACTCGTTACACTATCAGTTATTAAATTTTGGCCTACATTTTTAATACAAATTCATTGCCAGTACCAAAAAAAAATGTTCCATATATCAAATTTTATATTGTTTATGATCAGTTATTATTTAACATTTATTTATGATAATTATTATATTGTGGCAATTTACTAGTAGTGAAAATAATTTTATTTCAATTGCTTACTTTTAGTTTGAATTTATTTATATTGATTACCTACCTATATCAAGAGTTAGAAATGTATATTCTTAAATTTTTGAACATTGTTTGTTATGATGATTTAAACCGAATGATGACACTTTGGGTTTGAAATATTAGTTATTTAGTTTTATTCGATATATTATTCCATTAAAATCAATATAAAAATTTAAAAACGAATTACTTTTCCAGTGGCAGTGTACAGTCCTGCATTGTTTATCTAAGCGGTCACATTGCTACTATTATTTTTACCTCCACCTACCTCATTAATATATAGTCATTTATCATTACGTTATGTATTTAAAATATACTACATTTAGAGCATTTTACTGAAATTTGATCCACTTATATTTGGTCCACTGGTACTGGAAACGGTTAAGATCCATCTCCGGATACAAATGTACAATGTCTCTCTTGCCTTCCTAGATTGGTCAAGCCACACTGAGTGGACAAAGAATTGTGCTCTTCATAGACAAATAATAGCAATAATAAAACAATGGCAACTGCAAGCAATGTAATAAATATCAAATTCTTAAAAATATATAGATATAATAAATGAAGATAAAAATCTGAAATGTATATGTTTTATAGATAATGTTAAATTTTAAAATACATACATACATACATACATATCATCACGCCATATCCCTTGCAGGGTAGACAGAGAGAACAGAGTGCCAGAGAACTCTATCCTTGCATACTTCACTCGCTTCCTCAACATTTCTTTTTTTTTTCATACACGCTCGCCGGTTTTTAAAATAGTTTGTAGAAAATAGGACTAATTCCATATTATAAAATTTGATGCCGTTATAATAGTATTTTACAAATTCAGAATGATTATGTATTACACTGAGTCCAATTTTGATAATAATTTTGAACCGTAAGCTTAGAAACATGTAATCCTACAAATTTAATTGAAAAAAAAAAACACTATCAAAGATATTCTTTATATATTTTGCATTTATATTTTGTATTTGCAAATAATATGCAGGTATACATTTAACAGACATATGCATACCCACAGCTTATCCCCTACGGATTCACCATGAGTCTTTGTAGTGGTCTACGAGCACGGAGCCAATATTTCCCGGCTTGTATGAAATGCAAATACAATTTAAAAGTTTACATATTTTCTCAGAGAGACTACGAACTCGCGCCTACGGCCCGCCCAGCATTATTGTACTACTTATGCACACTAAAAACGTACATATATCCTTTGAAATTATGAATGAAAATTTGCAGTAGATTTTATTCTTTTATTTATCTCCTTTATTATTTGTATTAGGAAAACTTTTTTGAAGAAAGTTATGTCATTAACTAAATGATTTTTTTTAAGGAATCGTTTCTTTTATCTCAAAGAACTAATAATAAAACTAATGCGTTAATTCATTTGATTATTACAGTTACATGTGATTTGATAATAATATTTATTATAATCTCTTTCATCAACAAAACAAGAACTTCTCGAGTCGCCTCAACATCTGACAAATTATATTACCCTGGGTAATACAGAAAACTTATTCCAACAAACTCTTTAGAAAGTTGAAAGTCAGAGCCTCTTTCAAAGTAATAATCCCCTAGTGACTCTCTGAGTTAAGTTTCATTCTAACGAAATTGTTGTTCGACTATCTTCTACAGTATATCCATTAATAACTATTTTAAAATTTTATTGAAATAGTTATTATTTAACATATTTGTATGGATGATATAGTAACATTGTTAATACATGATAAATTAAACAGATGCATAGAGTATTAAAATCTGTATAATGTGGAAACATTGTCGGTTAAATGGTATATGTCTACTTTTAAGACGAAAATATAATAAGAGCCAAGAATTGAATGTCATACAACAGCTCACACTTGTCTAAGTGGTAGGACGATTGGAACAGATTTTCAATAGGTGTGGGCTCCACGTGTGACATTAATTTTTCGCTCGTAATCAAGTTTTTATAAATAACTTAGCATATGGTAAATTTCAGTAATTTAAATACACACTTCTAATTAATATTTGTCAATTAATTACGTAGATGTCGTAATATAAGTAGATTTGCTACCTATGCATTTTACCATACCATATTGCAAGGGAGGGCCCATGCCGTGTCTCATATTTTCAATTTACACATAGAAAAAATATTTACAATAATCCTCTTATCCTTCCGTGTGGTGATAGAGTAAGAATACAATTCGCAATCCCCTTTTTTGCCCGTGAGTGTCGTAAAGGACGAATAAGAGAAACTATATGCCGATAGCATCTATGCAAGATAAAGAATACTAGAAATAAAACCCTATACCAACCAGTGTGATATAAGTAGGTCAATTTCGCTCCTATTGTGAAGGAGGGTTGAACTCGAAGAAGGCTCCCAGCAGTGGGACATACATTTGCTAAGGTGATCATTCATCCAATGATCCTTCCGCTTATTGACGTCCATTGTTAACCCTAATCATCACACTTGGTAGATTGTTTGGCTATCGCAATGGTGTTATGATTTTCCTAGAGCAGTGGGGCTGTTATTCTTCTGGTAATTCTTGATCCGATTTATACAACTCCCTCGGTAAAATACTTATGGGTTTCCACTAGTGATGTACCCTATGATCCACTTATTGTATTTTTAAACCTGATCACTCGGGAAGCATGATGGTCAAATGATTAATCTAACTCTGTAATAACTGTCTATTAATTGTGTCTCTCGTGATATACAAAAAAAAATATTCTTTAGTGGCATGTGCCACGACCTGGGCCAATTCCATCTGATGCCGTTTGGTCAACAATTACATTCCCAGGGAGGGTTGACGTCTGGCAGGCGGCCGGTCATAAAACTATTGCCAATAACTTCTACAATATGTATCGACTCCAAATAGTAAGGGATAAGAGTAAGAAAATGATGATGTAGTTATTGTATGTATTAACTTGACTGATGCATGCCGTAATGGTTAACAGACCTACTCATTCTATGCCAAAGGTCGTGAATTCCCACGCAGAGGAATGATTTTGCGCGAGTCTGGGTGTAATTTGGGTCCCTTAAAACATAAGGATTGATTTCATAGAGCATCTTGCAAGATGGTGACTATAAAAATAGCTATATAATATTAAATAACTTTAATTAGGCATCTAAAGTCCACTAGATCGCTATTATATGATAGATTTAGCTACTAAATACAAAGGTAATAAAAATTACAACATTGCTTAGTGCAATAAAAGTTATTCATAAATAAACTTCTGTAATCGTTACTTGTAAATATTTGTCACATACCATTACATCTTGTCTTTACTTATTTTGTTGGTATAGGTTGCCGATGTAAAACAAACTTTATAAGAGCGGGGCATAAAATAAGGAATCATAATTCAGGTGGAGACATTCTTACACAAACACAAGACGTGTTAAGCCGATGGAGTGAATATTTTGGCGATATGTATGCGGATGCTACGGTTGGCGCCGGTGTTGGATGTGGTTTAGTAGATCAACATTCGACAACGGCGTCCTCCGATGGCATCAGTATGGATGAAGTTGAATGGGCGATAAGAAGTTTGAAAAATGGTAAGGCAGCGGGCATTGATATGGTGTCTGCCGAGATGATCAAGCTTGGTGGCTCTTGTGTCTGGGAGGCGTTCCTGTTGCTCCTCAATTTATGTTGGAGCTCGGGAATGGTTCCCAGGGACTGGAATAGCGCAGTCATCGTGCCTTTGTTTAAAAACAAGGGTTCACGTTATGACTGCGCAAATTACAGAGCCATAAGCTTGACCAGTTTGGCAGCAAAAGTGTATGGAAAAATTATTGAAAGGAGAATGAGGATGGTGTCCGATGGTTTACTGTGTGAGACACAAGGAGGTTTCAGGAGTGGAAGGGGATGCATGGATCAAGTGTTCTCTCTGCGCAACATTGTGGAGAAGCATCTGGCTCTAGGTCAGAGGGTTTTCTGCAGTTTTGTGGATCTGGAGAGAGCATTTGACACGGTTGTACGAAAGGAACTTTGGGACATTTTACCGGAGTATGGTATTAACGGTAAACTGCTACGGGCTGTGCAGTCCAGTTACATGGGCTGTAGAGCCTGTGTGCGGCTGGATGATGGAATGTCGCCTTGGTTTGACGTCAATATCGGCGTTAAGCAGGGGTGCGTTCTGTCAGCCAGGCTGTTTATCATATATCTGGATAAATGTCTCCAAAGGTTGAACGATATGAATGTGGGAGTCCAGATGGGCGACTCAGTGGTCACTGCTCTGCTTTATGCAGATGATGCAGTCCTGCTGGCACAGTCAGCGATTGACCTGCAGACCCTAGTCGACACAATGACAGAAGATTGTAAGAAAAGGGGTCTACGCGTGAATGTGAGCAAAACCAAAATAATGGTCTTTGAAAGAGATAAAACCAGAACAGATGTAAGAGTAACAATAGGTAATGATGTACTACAGCAAGTGGATGAATTTGTATATCTTGGATGTGGATTTAGCCGAGATGGAAGGTACACCACTGATATAGAGCGAAGAGTGAATGCGGGAAATAGAGTGAACGGAGCGTTGGGGCAACTTCTCGGCAGCCACCACCTCAGCCAGAAGGCACGTGTAGCAATACATAACGCAGTGCTTGTCCCAACATTACTGTATGGAAGCGAGAGTTGGGTATGCAGAAAAGAGTATGATAGTAAAATTAATGCGGTCGAAATGCGATCTCTGCGGAAAATCTGTGGAGTTAGGCTGACCGACCGCATTCGTAACGACGACGTAAGAGAGCGAGTAGGTATGAAAGAGAGTATTGGTGTAAAGATGCGAAAGGGAATGCTCCGATGGTTCGGACATGTGGAAAGAATGCCGAACGAACGCCTGGTTAAGAAGATATACAATGCGAAAGTGGAAGGATGTAGGTACCGAGGGAGACCGAGACTAACCTACCTAGACCAGATCGGTCATGTACTGAAGGAAGGTGGAGTCAAGAGTCTCCGAAACCGGCGAGCGTGTATGAAGAGAATTATGAATGTTGAGGAAGCGAGTGAAGTATGCAGAGATAGAGTTCTCTGGCACTCTGTTCTCTCTGCCTACCCTGCAAGGGATATGGCGTGATGATATGTATGTATGTAACTTGACTGATGCATGCCGTAATGGTTAACAGACCTACTCATTCTATGCCAAAGGTCGTGAATTCCCACGCAGAGGAATGATTTTGCGCGAGTCTGGGTGTAATTTGGGTCCCTTAAAACATAAGGAATGA
Organism: Lymantria monacha; assembly: GCA_905163515.2. Taxonomy (NCBI): domain Eukaryota; kingdom Metazoa; phylum Arthropoda; class Insecta; order Lepidoptera; family Erebidae; genus Lymantria; species Lymantria monacha. Next base: position 14,770,370 of record LR991094.1, on the reverse strand, counting down.
TTTCATAGAGCATCTTGCAAGATGGTGACTATAAAAATAGCTATATAATATTAAATAACTTTAATTAGGCATCTAAAGTCCACTAGATCGCTATTATATGATAGATTTAGCTACTAAATACAAAGGTAATAAAAATTACAACATTGCTTAGTGCAATAAAAGTTATTCATAAATAAACTTCTGTAATCGTTACTTGTAAATATTTGTCACATACCATTACATCTTGTCTTTACTTATTTTGTTGGTATAGGTTGCCGATGTAAAACAAACTTTATAAGAGCGGGGCATAAAATAAGGAATCATAATTCAAATCGAAAAAAGTTTTCTCATGCCGGGTAATTTTTCCCATCTTACGGCAAGTTTTTGCCAGAAGGGTCGCTGTTCTCGCCTCAAGAAAAATCTAAGAGAGGGTTTACATTTTTAGCCTTTCACCGTGTCTTGCACTTCATTTTATATCGTCTTTTGATTACTCTCTCAACAAGTTATGCATATTGTAAAAGTCAGCGTCGCGGTTAGAAGAATTTTCGGTGCCTCCTTTACATCTCACCATCGTAGTTGTCTCATTTTTCATACCTTTTATGTATTTCACTTTAGTATGGATGAATTCTACCTTTTATCATGATTATGATTTTTCTTGTTTGTTTGTATCTTACTTTTTGAATTATATATAACTATCTACATTGTTATTATTTTTTAACAAAAAGCACTTGACTTTAATAACCAATGCTTGTGTCGTAAGAAACTTCACAAACATAATTCGTGGTAATTATTAAATAATAACTGGACTCAAGGTAATCATTTATGGATTTCACAAAGAATTGTAATTTATTTCTTACGCGAGGAAACCTCTTATGATACCCCAACCCCGGGCAGGAGAACTTATACCGGACTCTCAGAACCTTCTTTGCTGCCACTTGCCTTCTGTGCTGTAAGATTTATAGCTTGAGTCAAAAATAATTTTGAGAAAGACATCCATGCCGTTTCTTACGTGTATTCTGCATACATCTTCAAAATCACTTTGGTCTAGTACAAGAAAATGTATCTTTCAAAGCAGTACTAACATGCTATGGGTTCTTAATTCCCCTTAAGATTCGAAATCCACCCTAATTGTTATCGGCCTGTTCGACCCTTAATGGTGTTTCTAATGCAACTAATGTATTTTTGGGACATTTTGCAGCTTGCCTGGGGACATTTTTCTGTTTGTATGAGCGCAATGTGACTCCCTCCAGTCACGGTAACTTTATTATCTGCAAATATGTTCACAATTTCCATTGTCCATCGGAGTGGTGCGAATGCAATGAACATAAATAAGAGATATAAGTTTTGTGTAGAGAGTTCGGCTTGTCCATATATGTCTTGCTTATTTTATTTCGAGACAAGGGGTGGCTTTACTATTCATAAATTTTCCAGGAATGATCTTTATACATTAGTTTTATTTTTGCATATCTTAATATATATATATATATATATATATATATATATATATATATATATATATATATATATATATATATATATATATATATATATATATATATATATTGTTTATTGCAAATTAGTTGTCTAATATTTGACAGTCACAATTATCTGTTATCGCCAAACGATTCTAACAGATGGCGGTATCTGTTGACTGGATTGAGCAAGTATTTAATAGATGGCGCTATGTTAAACGTACAAACGTTTCATATAAGCTACAATTTATTAGCATAACCACCACGTGCTACTGAGGCTACCTTAGCCACAGCAACGTGTGGCCGGGTCTGCTAGTTGTAACTATAAATTATAGGCTAATATTGGCTTGTGATAATAGAGTAAAATATAATTGACTGTAGCTGTAAATGACGACTAAGAGATATAATATGCAAATATCGCCCTATACCAACCTGCATGTTTACGTCATGTCCTCTCCTATAGTGGAGGAGGCTCGAGCTCAATAGTAAGACGTATATGAGCTAAGATGAATGTATACCTAGTGCAGTCATTTGACCATTTGTAATCATACTTTATACTAAGGTACGACCATGTTGAATTTAGTTTTCTTACAACTTATTGACGTCTACCGTAGCCCAGATAGTCACAGAATTTTAAAATACTTTCTTATTTTTTTATATATTTATTTATTTTGGAAATATGTAACAAGAGTTCTCTTTAAGTTGACAAGTTAAGAATATAATATTGATATATTGCATTCTAAAGTTAGAGGTGGTGATCCACCTCTAACTTTCCCATTGAAGATGTAAAAACCGATTAAGTTAACACACCAGTTTCAGTAGTGGTAAGACCACAATATTAACAGTTTTTTGTGTACAGCTACGTACTGGTCTGTTAGAGGTAGTACAAGAGTATGTTTGGCAGAAAATAGACGTATAAATAGTAACAATTTGCTGTTTTGCTTCGTTTTGTGACTGAAAGAGCCGGTAGTCCATTTTTCTGGGTGAGTTTTTGTTGGTAAGCAGTGTCCTAGTTGTACCATTCGTATTGCAAAGATCCATGAGCAGCAGTAAAACTTACCAGAAGGAGCACACTCCTTGCTCGTTTACCACCATAAGCGATAAAAAAATACAAAGGGAATGGGCAGTATCTCTTTAAGAAACATAATAATATCAAATGCGTCTTCAACCCGCCAGGCACTATCGCCAGCCTAACTGCCAAGAGTGATGGCTAAGGCATTATATATAATGAGGTGGTAACCTTAGGGGACTATATCCAACGGTAGATCTAAGGATATATAATATAGGAATAGATAGATGTAGTAGGACAAACTTATAGAATGATTAATAAAATCCTAAATAATATCATATAACGGAAATGGAGTAAGTATAATGTTTATGTAGCGATTTATAACCTTATTCCAACCCGTTTATTCAGTAATGTTGTTGGTGGTAGCTTAAAGTAGTCAGATTGATAATATCGTTGCTTTTGAATTTCAGTAAAATGATTAATAATAAAATTAGTTTACAAATAATAAACGGATAAGTTTTATTGGTCCCGAGTTTATAGCCTTAATCGTATTAGGGAGAAACAAATAAAAACTCAAAAGTATTGAAAATAAACAATACACTTTAGTCAGCGGTACCTACTCGTAAAACGGTTCCTATAAACGTAACAAGGCGGTAAATTAGATTTTATTTTATTTCTTAAACAATTTGCGGCCGGACACAGACAAAGGGCGCATAGGTTCGATGCCGTGGTCAGCAATTCAAAGGTTTATGCGGGTACGTTTATTACTTACCTATACCGAATTAGTGTAGAGAATTGACTTTTTTATTATTTTTGTCGATAATTTATAATATGTGCACATATTTATTTAATATTACAAAATATGCAATATATAAATTGTTTTTACGTACACGTATAAACAATTTATATATTGCATATTTTACATTTTATTTTTCGATGTGTAATATGATGTTTTACGATTTTGAAATAAATATTAAAAAAAATATTTTATTAATTATCGATTGCATTTGCATATTAGCCCTTCGAAAAAAAAAGTGTGTGTGTCAGCTCCGACGTACGACTGGAGTTTACTCCTTAAGTACGATTATCAAAACAGGCGCAAATGAGCTTCATTTGACTAAAAATAATATATATATATATATATATATATATATATATATATATATATATATATATATATATATATATATATATATATATATATATATATACATTTATTAATACTGTTCAGTGAAGTATTATCTCACGTCAGAAAGTGAAAGGTGCGCAGAATAGGTTGCGCACCAAAACGTAACGGTAACGGTATACCGGGCGCCTTATATGAAAATCGATTCTTAAGGAGTAAACTCCAAAAAAAAAATACGCAGGCAAAAATATCGATATCGATAGCACACTTTTTACAGCACTAATAAGCTCAATGCGACGATTTTGCAGTGACCACTGGTCGAGCCCCAATCGGCGGCCATTGTCCACTCGTGTTCTTGTTCACATTAAAACGCAGTTAACCATTCTTTATTGTTTTATCCTCGACCGTTCTGCGTCGATAAATGTCAATGGCTCATGGGAAATGCTGTTAACTCTACAATTTCGATTTTGGCACACCGTAATTTAACCCTCCATTAGAAATTTGTTGCATTTATATTGGAATATCGACCATATTGGCCTTGACCATATTGCTTTAAATTACTTGGAGTCGATACAATATGTACTCTTCTTTCATAGTACATATTGTAGAAGTTATTGGCAATAGTTTTATGACCGGCCGCCTGTAAGACGTCAACCCTCTCGAGAATCTAATCGTTGACCAAACGGCATCAGATAGAGTTGGACCAGGTCGTTATAAGGCTCTTAGTCGTCATTTACGACATCCACGAGCAAAGTCAGGGTTGGTAGTATTCATAGCCAAAAATTATATTAATTATAATGGCACATGTGAGTGAAATTCACTCACATGTACCATAATAATTAATATAATTTAATATTTTACCTATCTTAAATCAAATAGAGAAGCGATCGGCGGTGGAGATATTCCTGTATAAACTTATCAAGGTTCTATTAAAGGCTCCATAAACGCTAATAGCTAATCTAGATTGTTTTCTTTGATCTTCTGGATAATCTAACGCAGTGCGTTGTTAATATATCTTTTTTCGGTATGATACTGAATCTATAGTATTGAATTAAGCCATTTTATTCGAGCAGCTACAAGTTATCCTAAGTCATTGAGGGACTAAGGTATTTGACGTATGTACAATATATCAACATTATTATATAATGTTTAAGTATCCGCTATCGTATTAGTTATTAATTTTTGATCAATATTTTTATATAAAAATAATTCATTTTCAACATCATCGCAGCTCATATATACGTCCTACTGCTGGTCTCGATACTCCTCCACGGTGGAAGAAAAAATGATCTACTATATCACACAGATCAGAAGAGTTACCATAGGGTTTTGTTACGAGTTTTCCTTTCTCTTGCATAGCTGTTATGTGCTAATTATATCCCTTAATCGTCTTTTACGACAAATACATTGGTAAAAAGATGGTGAATTGTATTCTTACTACGTTATTCAAAAGGAAAAAAAAAAAATTACCAGTAGGCAAATGTTAAGTATCCAAAATAGCTATTTATTATTCTTGGTGAGTTAATATTGGTATTAATTAATATCTTTTAAATCATTATATTTTGATCAGTTGTTATATTATGATAAATTTTTGATTTAGAAAAAAAAAAACTAATACTATCGAATTGGCACGAATCCGTACCAAAAGAGATCCAACAATAAATTTCAACATTAGAGGAATTGACAGATTTTTAATTTAAATATTGCGGTGGGTCTGATTAGATACACAATAAAGGCTCACAGTGTCTTACAGTCTTGTAGTGTCTGCTTAATCTTATTTCAACATTACATTTAGGGTCCCATCTTGATTATATTATCCAATCATCTTCCTTATTGAAATTGCAATATGTCTTAATTTCAATAACTTCGTGAATAATTCTAGTTCAATAATAATGTTATTGTGAGGATTTGAATTCGAATTTAAAGAAATATTGGTATAGGTATTTACATTCGAATTAAAATACTTTTTAATAATTTTATTTTTATACAAAATAACATGTTAAATAAATTTAAGCATTATATTATTTGTATATAAGACAAGCTTATAAATATATGCTTATCTTTTGGTTATTATAGTCATCAAAACAATAACTACGTTAAATCTATCTTTAATTAACTTAATGTTAATTTACGATTAATTCTTAATTCTAATCTCATGCTGGTAATTTAAACTTAAAACTTTTGAATTTTCTCCTTCAAAGTTGAATGCATTGAAGACTTTTCGTTTGGCTTGTGGTCACGATGGTGAACCAATTTAAGCCGTCATTTTAAAGTGAAACTTTAGCGTCTATAATTACTCGAGTGTGAACGGGGCACCAATTTTGAGATTCTCTCTGCGCTTAGGGAGTTTAATTTAACAATTATTAGCAACATTGTAGAACGTTTATAGTATTCTATTGGTCCGTGCAGTAACAGAGTAAAACACTAAGGTCACCACGCCCTTATCTCCCATAGATGATCGTAAACAAAAAATTAAGTGTAAGCAGATAATGTCAAAACAAGGAAATTTCATGTTGTTGCGAGTTTTCCGTCTCTTATTTTATAGCAACAAGTCTGATCAACGGCAAATTTCCCTTCCACTATTGAAGTGTGAGTGGTAGGACCACGATGTTGACAGTTTTTATGTCTGAAGCCGCAGGCTGGTCCGTCTGGGGTAGTACAACACTCTAGCAGAAGATCGACGTTGGAGTAATGATAATGGGCTTCGTTTGGTGACCGAGAGATCCAGAAGCCCAACTGGGTGGGTTTGGGGTTTGTATTGGTAGGAAACGGCCTAGCTATACCCTTGGAATTGCAAAATCCCATGGACGGCAGTAACACTTACCATCAGGCATGCTGCTTACTCGTGTACCACCAAAGCAATAAGCAATAGAAAAAATACCAAATTAAAATTCAGCCCCTTCAACTTATATCCAACGATCGCTCTGCACGTTATGGAGCGGGAAATGCTCGCGTATTCTCTGCGATATAGGATTCGTAATATGAAAATTCGCAAAAGAATCGGTGTAACTGACATAACACAAAAAATTAACAGGCTGAAGTGGCAACAGGCAGGCTAAATCACGACGAACCAATAACCGATGTGGAAGAAATAGTACAAGATTTTAGGATGGCGAACGCATATTAGATGACGCTGTGTAGACGACCTTCTCATCTCGGGTGGACCGGCGACCTGTTGCGTGGTGTTACATAATACTCCTCTTGTAGGGGGACTTCTATCTAACAGTGGTTATCAGTCTATGGTGATATGTTAATGGATTCAGGGTTATATGGGCCGACCATAGGCCACAGTAATAAAAAAAATGAGCTAAGTGGATGATAAACAATAAAAAAAAGTGGATGCAAATGAAGAAGCAAGTGGAACTATTACCTATAAATCTCATCAATACCAGGAGTACAAACTTAAAACACTGTCTACCGTCATAGAGGAGTTCTTATTGATCCTCGTTTAAAGAAGAACATGTCATAGCACTCGGGAAACACCGCAACAGTTAGTGCATTCCAAAGCCTGCACGCATATAATAGAAGAAATGAACACTGAAAATATAGAATCGAGGTCAATAAAATTGCCAAATATTTTTTAAAACTAAACATCTCACTTGCAATATATATTCTTTGTTATTATCACAATCCTATAACTTGAGCATTTTTGTGGTACACTTTACTGAAAAACTATCACGCCTATAGATTTGTGCTTTAACATAGTAATATAACTTTATATCTTGATGTGTGTTATCTGTCAAAAAAAATATAATTTTATAACCATTAAAACTTTCCGTTTAAACTTTCCGTGTGGTGACGGAGTAAGAATACAATTCACCACCCCTATCTTACCCGTGGGTGATCGTAAGAGACGACTAAGGGATTTAAAACGCATATAACATCTATGCTAGAGAAGGAAAACTCGAAACAAAACCCTTTACCAACACGTCTGACCAGCGTGGTGTAGTAGGTCAATTTTCCTTCCATTACGGAGGAGGCTCAAGCCCAGTAGTGCGACATATATGAGCTGAAATGATGATGATGATGAACCATTAAAAAGAAATTAAATAACAATAAAAAATATTTATTGTATAAAATATTATTGTACTACTAGCGCCATCTGTTAGAAAATCAGAGTTAACATCACTGCAACAGGACTAAATTAAAAAAAAACATTCTTAAAAATGATTAGCTGTTAGAAAAACTATCCGAGCCAAAAGCTCAGCTATTTGCTAGTTATTAGAAAATACACATGAATAGGTAATACTAACAAATTCACAAAGCTTTGAACATAGCACGCTAATGCTGTCTTCGATCTATTCTTGCCGGTAATTACGCAAATTATACTGTAGTATTCTAATACCAATCACAATGCAAGACAATAGTAATTTATAGGTGCTGTACAACTACTTGCGTGACAATCTGATGATATATATATACCTATGTATATATAGGCACCTATTGTCATTACATAAATAGTCCTTGAGTTTATTATAAAATATTCACTTTATATCATGTTCTATTCTTTTATATAATTATATTCGTAAAAGTTTAACAAGACGTATTACTTGATCGATACTACAGATATTTGTTATACTATGCAAAAAAAAATACATATTTTTGTAGTTCTGGACTAGAGCCTTGGACTTCTTTTACTTCAATAATAATCTTGACGTGACCATTGCCCAGATCATCATAAACTAAATTAAATAAGGAGATAATATTCTTTCATAATATTATACAAAGTTGTTCAAATTATTTCAAGGTGTATGGTGGATAGATATTCTTTTTATTTTTAATTAGAAATATCTATTGTTTTATTAAGCCATTACATGGTTTGAATATGCTCTTTCCATAAACCCGAGGTGGCGGAAGGTCTGCCAGAGGTCTCATAATGACAATGTTATCCATATTCGCCTGTTGAGCAAGCCACCAAAACCGTAAATTTGAATTCAGGGACTATTGAAAACTATTCGTTTTATTTGAAATAGGTTTATAATAGCAATAGAAGTATAATTTTCTTAATAATGTAATAAAATAATTTAAAATTAATTAATTTTATAAAAATGTTGTTTTCTAACACTGCATTCTTTTTTCTAAAAACAAATAGGAATTTTCTAGAGGTGATTAACAAAATCCTATAAAAATCCTGCTTACATTTAGGCTTAAAATAGGTATACAGTTTTAAAAATATCTATATGTTATATATTTTAAAACTATTTTAAACATTTAAAATAGATTTAAAATATCAATGCTTTCGCATAATTACTCAAGGCACTAGAGTATTGATCGCTATTCTAACTTTAAAAATTAAAGTATTTTCAACGTAAAATGTAAATTTGTGTTGATCTGATTATTAAACCAGAACACGTAATTTTAAAAATAAATTATAATTCAGTGTAGCTTACGTTAATAAACATGTTTATTTTTATATTATGGTATGTAAAAATGAAACAATAAAGGTCGTTTAAAATTTTTTAGCTTTAATAATGGATATTAAGACACAATTTGCATAATATATATACATAATCATACAAATAATAAAATTTTCAACCTCAGCTACACTTTAGACATGTTCTGTAAATATAATGCGAGTAGATAACTCTTTCAGATTTACGGCCTGGCCACGAGTTCCGCAAGCGGCGCTTTAGCGGCAAGCGTCGGCTAGGTCTGCGAGAGGACGGATCTAGCGCGTCAAATCATCTATAATATTTTATTTGAGTAGTCACTGCTCTATTTACTGCTGCCTGCACCGTTTAATATCGTGGCCTATTGGGATAATGGGTAGCGCGTACATTTGATTCTGTAGCTCCACACGCTGAGTGCAACTGTCGCAATTCGCTTGGTTAAAAACGCTTACGTTGCCGCTGAGACCGGGGCCTCGTGAAGTCACTGAACATTAAAATGTTAAATGCTACTTAATACATTTGTTCTTACCAAACTTAAGTTGTGTGGTAGCGGCTACCAATACTAGCAACCCTTACTTTGCTTGTGGATGTCGTAAAAGACGACTATGAGCCTTATAACGACCTTGTCCAACTCCATCTGATGCCGCTTGGTCAACAATTACATTCTTAAAGAGGGTTAACGTCTGGCAAGCGGCCGGTTATAAAACTATTGCTAATAACTTTTACAATATGTACTATGAAAGAAGAGTATATATTGTTTCGACCCCAAGTAATTGGGATAAGAGTAGGAGAATGATGAATGATGATGACATTTGTTCTCTGTCACTGACAGTGGTGTATTTATGGCAGGTCGTTATAAGACATATGAGAAAATAAATTAAATTTTGTTATCATAGGTGATAGAGCAATGATACTACATGTAACTAATATTTTTATTCTTAACCCGTAATTGTCCAAAGAGACAGCAAAAGACGTCGGTAGGACGCTACAGGAGAATGAACATTAGAAAAAAATAATTTAAAATTCAAAAAACCTGACTGCGTAAAAAGTAACCAAAACTACGTACATAATAAAAAAACTGAAAAGAAAAAAACAAGCCCTTAGATGTCCGGTGGTCTAGAATTCTATAATATATTATTGAATAAATGCTATTGCAGAAAATAAAATATATTTTAATGACTTCTAATGTTTACGCGAGTATTACACATTTGAAATAAAACTACTTTTACGGATTCTATCGCGTTTGTATTTGATTTATAATTTCCCGACGTTTCGAACACTTTACAGTGATCATGGTCACGGGAGGACTGAAGTAGTGGGTAAAGTGTTCGAAACGTCGGGAAATTATAAATCAAATACAAACGCGATAGAATCCGTAAAAGTAGTTTTATTTCAAAATATATTTTAATAATAGAACATGACAACTGAACAGTCGGGATCCATTATTCGACAGCAAATCTAATTTTTCAGTGACACTCGCCGGATTAAGAGGAATCGCTTGACGTGCGAATCATAAAAATCGGCCCAGCCGTTTGGTCTATATAGTGCTTCAAAGGAACATACATACATACATAGACTGTTAAACACAATACCACTCCTTTGCGTCGCGCAGTCGGGTAATAAAACATAAAAACAACGTGAATAGCTCATATGGTAAAGGCTATTTTTCCTTATGAACCATAACATAGGTAATTAATTACTTATACGTGGTAAATGGCTTTAGGTTAAATTTAGTTCATATATATTTTATCATAAAAATATTACAGTCCTGAGGGATTATAGATAAAACGAACTATAAGACAGATTTACTAGAAATGATAACATACAACCGACGAAAAGCGGGGACCGGTCGCTAGTTATGTCATAAATATATTACTATGTAAAAATTGTATTTCCTATATTCTCAGAACTTCTAAGTTCTCATATATTGAAGATGTAAAGACATTTGAATGACAAGAACATTGAGCTAAAGATTGAAATCTCTCTATTTTATTCACAACATCGTATATATTCTCAACCTCAACACCGTCTAAACAATAGTAGGCAGTTTCGATTCAACAAGAATAGATTGGTATACGGTAATACAGTATAGAGGAAAGTATTACCGTGTCTCTCACTCGCGATTCCCGGGAACTGTTTGAATTATAAATGTGAGCCCGCCGCGTTACCCTGTCACTCGTGTGATTTTGAGACAATCTGATTTTGTGTTTTCTCCGTTTTGGCCTTTGAATGTTTTATTAGACAATTCCCGTGAAACGGTACCTACTGCATCTAATGTCTGACGAGCGAATGTTATCTTTGCTTTGTTTACGTGTATATCGTTAACGTCATCGTATCGACGTACACTTATTCCTGATTAACGTCTGTTATATGTTTACCCTATATACGTAACTTCCCAAACAAATAAATATTGCATGATTCCTTTCACGCCTTGATAAGGGTAAGGATGAATATTGGACCATATAGACTTATTGTCAATATTGATATCCTTTAACATATTGTAAGTGAAATTGGTTTGATATTAATGTTATTTTGAGATATTTTTAAATGGGCTCATAGTGCTAATATGTGATTTTAACTAGGTGTTTTAATAGTTGTAAAATAATACTTGAAATATGTTTTAACTTGAAAACTTGCTTTCAAAAATCAAGCCTTTGAATATATTTCTTTTTTGGGACTATGAAATAAACCAGCCTACCTGACATCAAGAACTCCTTGAAAATATAATTATTGACCAGACGGTATTAGATGAAATTGGCTGCAGTCTATATTGCTCTTAGTCGTCTTTACGATATCCTTGATCAATGGAGGGTTTGGTAATATTTGTAGCCGCCACCAGCCGCACAAACGTTCTAGATATGTACATACAAACATACATACATACCATCACGCCATGTCCCTTGCAGGGTAGGCAGAGAGAACAGAGTGCCAGAGAACTCTATCCTTGCATACTTCACTCGCTTCCTCAACATTCATAATTCTCTTCATTCACGCTATTCGCTTCTTTTCTTTTTTCTAGATATGTAAATTATATTAATCAAGTTTTAGCATAGATCTCTTTATTAGAACTGTGAAATAAACTTTAACTTAAAAATAGTGCGATAAGCAAGATTTTAATAAATAAATTACTCACGATCACGATTAATTAGCATTATAAATTATATGTTCCTTCATTTAGTTAACGACTAATGTTTTTTAATTAATATAGAAAGTTTACTTTTATTAACTGATACTGTAGCGGGTAGATATAAATTTCTGTAATAACGATGACCTTTGGATTACCTTTGGACCTTTGGGACACCTTAGTCCTCCCGTGACCATGATCACTGCAAAGTGTTCGAAACGTCGGGAAATTACAAATCAAATACAAACGCGATAGAATCCGTAAAATTAGTTTTATTCCAAACGTGTAATACTCGCGAATCATTATAATATAGAAAGTTGTAATTACAATAATTCTAACAAGTTTTAATTATATTCTATATTTAATCCTATGCACTACAATATAACTTGCCTATCGTGGCATAGGTTTATTTTTAGATAATTAAGTCAGGTCCCAGTTTTCTGATACAGAATTAGTTATAATAACTTTATATAAAACGAAAATTTATTAAAATTACAGAAATCCAATGAATGAAACTCAAGAAGAAACCAAATGATTTTAATGTATGTTAAGTATGTAAATAAAACTGGTAATAGTGTATAATGAATTGCGTGAGCTGCTCCGTTCGCACTACCGTAGCATGTAAAGTATAAGTGGCCGTCAATCTAACTACTAAGTTTGATAGCCTCTTGCTAAATAACGGATAGTTATTTGCAATGTGGTTTATCACGCATAGAGATGCCATTCATCAATTGAGACTAACTCGACACTCGTGTGTAATTTTACACCAAGTCCTAAATCGTGCAATATTATGAAGACATTGACTTATTTCCAGTAAAGAACGCCTTTTTATTTACAAGTGAATTATTTAAATTAAGTTGACTCTATAACACAATAATTTTCGAGATAGTATTTAATAGTAGAAGTTAGAACACTATTAATTAAATCTTGGTAAGACACTTGAGATTTCTGCTAACACATCGTTATCGCTGTTTTTCTCGCACTATTGGTCGAAGCTGCGATTAATGTCTTAAGCATCCCCTATACGAACACCAAACTTTTCCTAATTAATTGCAAGATTTTAATCATCGTACTGCCGTAACGAAATTAATATGGACCGTTTAATTTCCTTCGCCCTTTGGCGTCTTACTGCGCTAATGCGTTATTGCAAAATTTTAATCAAGGGTGTGAGGGAGTAATTAAATTATGCAACCTGTCGTATGCATTCCACGTTTATTAATCTTTTATATTAAGTCAATTCATAGTAATAGTTTATATTATTTATAGAAGGCTACATCTGTGTGGTAGGTGCCGGGGGAGACCGAGACTCACCTACCTAGACCAGATTGGTCACGTACTGCAGGAAGGTGGAGTCAAGAGTCTCCGAAACCGGCAAACGTGTATGAAGAGAATTATGAATGTTGAGGAAGCGAGTGAAGTATGCAAGGATAGAGTTCTCTGGTATACTGTTCTCTCTGTCTACCCTACAAGGGATATGACGTGATAATATTTATGTATTTATATCTGTGTGTAGACGCAGTGTAGAATTTCATACCTTTTCTTTTTCCGAAGGTGTCGTTAAAGACTACTAAGGGATTATAATATTAAAAAGATAACATAAACACAAGCGAAGTAAAACTTGATATAAAGCTCTATACCAACTCGTGCTACTATCATAATATGGTAGTTAAACGCCCTCCCACTGTGGAGAATGCACAATTAAAAGGGAACCCATCAGTGGGTCTCATATGATTCGAGAAGAAGAAAAAGATATCATCATCATCATTCTACTAGTCTATCCCAATTACTTGGGGTCGATACAATATGTACTTTTGTGTCATAGTACATATTGTAAAAGTTATTGGCAATAGTTTTATGACCGGCCGCCTGCTAGACGTCAACCCTCCTTGGGAATGTAATTGTTGACCAAACGGCATCAGATAATTATAGTATACTAGTAGGGAATATTCATCATCGTCATCATCACAGCCCATAAATGTCCCACTGTTGGGCTCGGGCCTCCTCCATAATGGGCGGGAAATTAACCTACTATACCGCACTGGTCAGACGTGTTGGTTTGGTTTTGTTTCGAGTTTTCCTTCTCTCGCATAGATGTTACATGCGTTTAATATCCCTTAGTCGTCTCGTACGATCACCCACGGGCAAGATATGGGGTGATGAATAGTATTCTTACTCCGTCACCACACGGAAAAGGGAATATTAACTTAAGAATTTTATTAATACAATTCTCAAGATCATTGTTTACTCACAAACAAGTGTTCTATAGAATTATGTACTTTCTGTATAATGAAGGACTAGGAATAAAATTCACGTCTTTCTTTTCAGCGAGTATTACAAGAGATGAGCAAGAAATATAAGCAGATAAAATTTATTAGTGAGAAAAATTTTAAATATATAATTTCTGTATATTCTAGGCCTTCTGTATATTCTAGGTAATATGAAGAAGGTCATTCCTACATGGTTTATAAATAAGGAAATTCGAATAATTACAAGTATCATGTGTAAAGAAAAATATTTATTTAAATCTTTCCACAGAAGTGTATCGTCAGTTTAAAATAATAGATGTAATTGTATTACAAAATATGTGAAACATTCATATTCAATTATCATATGTCGTTCGTGCGTTGTAAATGTTGCATAATAAAAGAGGTTTATTACTTCAACACGGGACCGCACTTTAGTCAATTTGCTGAACCGCCCTCCCAGTCAAAAGTAAAGGCAGACAGACAGTAATAAACCTGTGTTTATGTAGTTTGCAACGAATAAAGCTGGCGATGGTTACGCGCAATAAAATCTTTACAAACCAAAAATGAAATTAAAATCTACAATTTGAACGAATGAATCGCGCTCAATTGGCGTCGTGTTGGCTAAAATAATTTTATGAAAATGAATCCCTGACCCGTTTAATTGGCCCGTCTTCCCCGTTAAACAGTTCGAGAATCCCTAGTCAAATATTTGCATTCGGCAAGAAATAAAGAGCTAAATTTGTAATAAATTATTTTATATACTATTATATGTATATTATATAGCAAGTAACTTATTATCCTAATAGATTATTAAGTAAAAACCTGTGAGAATGAAGTGATAGGAGTTAAATTCTACGTTGTTAATTATTACTTACTAAAATGGGACTGAACAATAATGTAAAAAACATTTACACGCATAACAATTCTGTATCAATCAATAAATGTCCTACCTTACAGTAATGGATTTGAGAAGATTACATTACCTCAATATTAAAAAAAAAAATACCAACTGTGGTCTCCTATTTGATTGTGTAAAATAGTAAACGTTGAAGCTCATGGATGGTGGGATAGAAGAATAAAAGGTGCTAGATATATAAAATCGTCATCATCGTCCTTCACTCATCCAAATTACTTAGGATTGACGTAATATTTATACTCTTCTTCCATTGTACATATTACAAAAGTTTTATGACCGGCCGCTTGCCTGACGTCAACCCTCATGGGAATATAATTTTTGAACGAAGCATTATAGTCGGCTCAGATCTATGTTAACAAGATGACTAAGAGCTTAAGCTCTTAGTCATCTTTTACGAAATAAACGAGTTAAGTAAAGGTTGGTGTAAGAACATATGTGTGTGTATATATATATATATATACCTATATATACACATGTCCTTTCCGTGAAGGAGTAATAAATAAGTTTTCTTTCTTTCTCTTTTCTCTTACACCAACCTTTACTTATATATATATATACTTATATATATATATATATATATATATATATATATATATATATATATATATATATTTATGTATATATATATATATATATATATATATATATATATATATATATATACATACATATATACATATATAGCTGCCACTATATTTTTTTAAATTTTTGTTTTATTGATAACGCAGTGGTCTAAAATGCTTTTACGCACTAACCCCGCCCATTACAGTACAGTGGATTATTAGTACCGTATGTTTTTTTTGTTAGTTTGAGGGATCCGCCCCGCGTCTTGGTCATTTGGGCATTATCGGTTACATCTATAAGATTGGCATTAATTCGATTGGAATACAGTGTGATTCTAGAGTAGTTTTGTTCCTTTATGTTAAGAAGATCGATATGAGAAGTAATAATACTCTAAAGAAATTGATTAGAATGAAAAACCGACTACAATTGCAAATAATAGAAAAAAAAAAATGATTGTGAAAATAAAGCAAAGATCAAACTGATTTATTTATATCTGCCACCATTTTACGTAAGTACTAAATAGATTTTATTAAACTTTACAATAATATACATACATACATATCATCACGCCATATCCCTTGCAGGGTAGGCAGAGATAACAGAGTGCCAGAGATCTCTATCCTTGCATACTTCACTCGCTTCCTCAACATTCATAATTCTCTTCATACACGCTCGCCGGGTTCGGCGACTCTTGACTCCACCTTCCTTTATTACGTGACCAATCTGGTCTAGGTAGGTGAGTCTCAGTCTAACCCGATACCTACATCCTTCCACTTTCGCATTGTATATCTTGTTAACCAGACGTTCGTTCGGCATTCTTTCCACATGTCCGAGCCATAATATATACAATAATATAGGGTATATTACTGTACATCAACAGAAATTATAAATATATTTTATAAATTGGTCCAAAAATATCTAAGTGTCAACTAAGACGGAAAATTTCTGTCATTTCAAAGTTTTCTGAGAGATTTCTTTTTTATTGTATCATTTTCTATCTTAGGCGGATTATAAACTATGAGTCAAAATGAACTATTTTTTTTTAATATCACATATCTACTCTAATTGAAGTTGATTAATATTTTTTGTATTTTCTTTTTGACGGAAAGTTTCAATTAACTTTCCACTACGAAAGTTATGAAACATGTAACCACGTTTTATAAGCCTTCGTATACTGCACATGTAATTGTTTGTTGCGGTTATAATATCGTTCATATTCTCTGACAGTCTTGTAAATTTGCTGAATTCGGCTACATAATTTACTAAAGAACATTCCTATTGCGAACACGTTTTACTAATACGACGATTATTTCCAAATATCAGGATTAGGCGCGTACAGCCTCATAACCGATTCATTATATCGAATAATTGAATCGAATTTAATTCACTTATCTGTGGAAAACAAACAACCGCAGGACGTGCTCGAACTCGAATCGGGACGAGATGCGTATAGAAATTAAGGAGGCCGAATCTGAGCTCATCAAACATTAAGCCCTTACGTGTACCTGAAGCCCTCGCTAAATAAATAACTGGAGCAAATGAAAAACACCCACGCGTAGCTCGTATCGAACGAAATAGCGAGAATTCGTCGGAGGCAATAATAAATATGCATAGCGCGTCTATGCCACATCCTCTGTGATTAGTCGTGTGGAGATGCTCCCCCCGGCCACTGATACGGATAGGTGAGTGATAGCGAGGGAGTCGTAGAACTAAGGAACCCCTAGCTAATAATGCTAGTGACTCTCTGTAGTATTAGCGAAATTTCTTGGATATTGGCAATATGGGGTGTTTGTTTACTTGAGCACACTTTTGTTTCTGTCACAGCGGCTCAGCGTTGATACATTTCAAAAAACACAACGTACATTTCGTACATTTACACATAAAGGGCATAAAAATTATTTCATAAAATATTGACACGCATAATCAATAAAATATGCCAAACCCATATTTAGTTTTTATTAAACTTTTCTATTCATTTATTATTTTATTCGTTCAAGTTATTGATGTCCAATGTTGGATGTAGGTTCCCCACGAAGAGCCACCAAATGCCATCAAGTTTGGCAAACGGTTTAACGATCACAGTTTGTGTTAACGATTTCCCAGAAAAGAGCTGCTGCGACACCTCTAGTAGGTTCTTAAGCCAGTTTTACAGCTCCCACAGAAGGAGTAACATATAATTTTTTAATACATCACCATGTTGACTTTTAAAGTCCTATTATTTTATTATATTGTATATTTTCCGTCTATTGGCGGAGTAAGATTACAATTCACCACGCCCGTATCATAACAGACGCGTAAGAGTTATAATATGCAGATAAAAACTGTTCAAAGGAGGAAAAACTTGAAATAAAACCCTGTGCCCGTCTGACCAGCGTGGAATAGTAGGTCAACTTCTTTCCTATTGTGGAGGTTTAAAATTGTAGTTGATGCTGTGTGGTAGTGGTTTTGAATACCATACACCTTCACTTTGCTTGTATTTTAGGGTATCCTAGACACCCGTCTACGTCGTCCCTAAAAAACAATTAAAAGCTTTATATCAACCTGTGCCAACTCCTTCTGCTGCTGTCTGGTTACCAATTACATTCAAAGAGGGTTGGTATCAGGCAGGCGGTTGGTCACAAAACTAAAGCTAATAACTTTAGCAATATGTACGATGGAAGTGGGTATATATTGCGTACACCCCAATTGATTGTGATGAGAACAAGATAATGGTGATGATAATGCGGAGAAGGCATGAGCTGATATTATGATTATTATATTCTAAACGCATCATGTCGAACGAACGTCTGGTTAAGAAGATATACAATGCGAAAGTGGAAGGATGTAGGTACCGGGGGAGACCGAGACTCACCTACCTAGATCAGATTGGTCACGTACTGAAGGAAGGTGGAGTCAAGAGTCGCCGAAACCGGCAAGCGTGTATGAAGAGAATTATGAATGTTGAGGAGGCGAGTGAAGTATGCAAGGATAGAGTTCTCTGGCACTCTGTTCTCTCTGCCTACCCTGCAAGGGATATGGCGTGATGATATGTATGTATGTAAACGCATCATGAGATTATTATAAAGTGTATTACGTTTTAACCATAACATATGATTTGCAGAGCGTAAGTACATAGTATATTTTTTTACGAGAATTCCACAAACTCGAGACAGCTTAGAAATACTTGGCTATGCAATCTTTCAAGGCTTAGTTACTAACTTCGGACTAGATGTTGAGAATTATCTGTGAAAATCATCAAAAAATTACATTATAAGAAAAGCAATTATCAAATTTATCGAACAAGGATTGAAATTTAGGACCTTAGTATTTGATTTGGATCAATTGGCAGTCACCCCTAAACTAAAAAAGTGGTCACAACAAATATATCTCAGAATCTTTTATACTAAATAAGGAATATATTAAATAAATTAGCTATCCATAAATATTGATTTCTGAAAGGTTAATTGTGTAACATCATAACTTTTAGTCTGTTTATGGAAAAAGGTTTTTGGCTATATACAATACCTAACGCTGTGATAATTAGCAGCGAATTAGTGCCAGTAAATGTTAGCAAATCGGGCAAAACATAATACGGGTAATGAGACATAGCACATCAAGCGTTCTGCGCAATTAACGTTGCATGTTAACTGTTGACATAACAAAACTGATAATGGAAGTATTTTAGATGTTATTAATATTGGCATTATTATTAATAATGTACTTACTTATACCACGCAAGCGGAGCTGCTGGCATAATTAATATAGAATAAATTTAATAAATATCTGCTAAGAAATATTTATTTACTTTTGCCAAATTAAATAATATAATTTAGTATTATATACTTTACAACATAAAATACCAAATGCACCAGCTATGAAAATGCTGGATTAATATTAAGTTCAAACTCACGTTTATTTTACAGTACCTTATGAAAACCAACACCCGGGTTATTAGAGGCCGCATATAAATTTATAGCATGCTACACTGAGAGCCTTGCACTTTATTACTTGTTTCGGTTGGGATGCATTATAGCTATGTCGGTGTATTCGCTCCTTGCGGTATTTTCAAAGAAGAATTACTCCCAAGATAGAAGGTTAGAATACAGCCCCTACTTCGATTTATATTTAATGTTATAGTTATTTATATTTAATATATATATATATATATATATATATATATGTATATATGTATATATATATGTATATATATATATATATATATATATATATATATATATATATATATATATATATATATATATATATATATATATATATATATATATATATATATATATATATATATATATATATATATATATATATATATATATATATATATATATATATATATATATATATATATATATATATATATATATATATATATATATATATATATATATATATATATATATATATGTATATAGCTTTGACCGCATGGAATAGTTACTTTGGATTAACGCTAACTTGCAACTTTTCCACGCGGACGAAGTCGCGGGCAGAAGCTAGTAGAAAATAATTTTATCGCTTTTGATAGTTAGAAATATCTTCAGTCGCTGAGAAGAACTCGAATTAAATTAGAGTTATGATAGATATGGTAGGTACTAAGTTTGCTTTTATTTAATATTAGAACCAAACAGCTATTCCGGATGCTATCTTATCTGTTTTAACTGCCCATAAAACATTTTAGTATATTTTGATTTGTAAAAGAAGATAACCATTACTGTCTTGGTTCTTTAGTGACGGAGTTTCGTGGTAGATCACTTTAATTATTCCTTAGGTGTTGCAAACTCTAAAAATGACAATTACTTATTTGCATTATAATTTGCAAATAATTTATCTGTGGTTCGTCGTTTAAAAATTGATTATTTTTATTTTATTTTTACATACAATTTGAAATAACGATTTAAATTGAAATAAACAATATGTAGTCTCTTAAACAATAAGAGACTGCATATTGTATTTATTCTTATGATAGTTCTACTTATAATAGTTTTACTTTAAGGGTAAATTATATGTATTGGTACCCTATAAACGTATAAACTTTTGTGAAATTTGTCAGGTGTGTATAAAAAACAAGTGAGTCAGAAATAATACATGCGCCATTTCTTTACACTCGAGCAGTGCTCTTTACAAAATTAATATCCCTATGTGTCACTCGTTGCCAATTGAATATAGAAACGATATTGTAACAAGGGTTATGGACGGCGATCAAAAGCACTGATTCACCTCTAGTAGTTGTATTTATTATTATTAGCATTCTGTTTGCGTTGTAAACTTAGGTTCAATCAAATTAGAGAGTTCGCTATAACTAAATAATTTTCAATTACGTGCATGTAAAGGTGTTAGTCTTGATTCCCATGAGAACTTTGCAATTTATTTTAGTGCATTCGAATGTTTTTAAACAGTACAATAGTAATTTGTTTATACTAAATTGGGTATTTGAATTTTTTTTTGTGATAAATGGAAAGATCATATATAAGTTTTATAACAAAACTATAGTCTATCTAATCTAAGAAGTGCACTTTGACAGCTGTCGGAGTAGGTTGTCTAGGTATGTGTACCAAATAATCGCTATCGAAAATATCCGATTTTAGAGAGAAATCGATATTGATTCTTTTTAATTAATAACCGGTTTATTGTTTATTTTTTAAAAAGGTAATAAATAAATTAAGTACTAAATTAATACTAAACAAAATTTAATTATTTCAGCATAAAATCTACTCATCATATTTAGTAAGATTAGGTTAAGTAAAAACAAAAACTGGATTTGAAAATAGCTATTTATTCAGAATCACTACGATTACTTGAATTATCAGCGCCGCGAACATTAATAATTATTTCCTTATCAATAAAATTGTCGAAATGTACATCTCTGTCAAAATCTCTATTCGATTAGTTATATTATAATTATTATATTTATATTTTTGCCGATTATTTGGATATTCGTGAATTGGAAGTTGTCAAGCACTACTGTATGGAACGTGGTGACGTGACATTGTTAGATCGTCAATAACAATTACTACTTACCATGTTATTTTTATTTTAAATTAGTTTTACGAGTTTCAACATTAGATTATTGTACAAGAAAGTTACCCGCAACGTTAATTATATAAATAACTTAATAGTTCTTTCAAATTTCCGATTTATTGTTTGCAATCATGTGTATACGTTTGACCAAGGTTTTTGTATATTAAAAAATGGTGACGAATCATGACGCGTTCTCGAATTATATAAATTTTAATTGTTTATAATTAATTGAAAAGGTTTTTTTTAATTCTTCGCATTAAATATCAATATAATTAGTAAAAAAGCATTAAAAAAAATAAAAATTAAAAATATTTTTTTTTTCTAATTCCCAATTGCAGTAGATTTTTTGTTAGGTTATCGCACTAACTGATTTGTTTGCAGATGGGTTGATAAATAGGGTGAAAATAACTTTTGTCATTACGGTTTTATTTCCAACAAGTAATTGAAAAAGACACTGAGAGATGGGCGCTTAGTATTTATTGCAGCAAAAGCAAAGAAGCTTTCGCCCATTCTTTTGACCATTCTATTACTACAAGGTATTTTTTTTCTCTCTGTGGAAAAGGCTGGTATCCCATATAAGAGAGAGTCGGAAGCTCAACTGAGTGGGTTTGGGTTTGTATTGGTAGACAGCGGCCTAGCCATACCCTTGGTATTGCAAAGGTCCATGACTGGCAGTCACACTTACCATCAGGTGTGCTGCTTGCTCGTTTGCCACCATAAGCAATAAATATTAATCCTACAGTGTGACTTATATGCATTAATATCGTAAAAACTAATCACAAGAGTAAACGTGTGTTTAATTTTCATGTATTTTATTTTATGAAACATTTTACGAAACAGTTGCTGCGTCACGCTTCTTATTGATTTCGTATGGCAATAAAAGAATCGACGCCGACCTTAGACTCCCCATATATTTTTTCCAGTTCAATGAGCATAAATTGCAATAGGATTCCACGCGGTGGATGGTCCCGAATATTTCTTCGTAACTACTTATCTCGTGCGTAGAAAAGGTGGCAAAGGTTTACCTGAAACCTTTACACAGAGTATCAACTAACATTAAAACATTTATTTTATATAATTCTATGGTATTCCATGAAGTAACATATTGTTTAAAAAAAAAATACGTGGATTCCCTCCGCGCGGAAGATGTGAAACTTCGTAATGTTTAAATGAAAATAGGAAGAGGTAAAAATTGATTTTTAGTGAACTCATATTGTTTCTTTGAGACAAACTTTATAAACATTCTACTCTATTAAATTATATGTGTATCAAATCAAATTAAAAATAATTTTATTAATTAAAATAGAACAACAAGTACGTATCTCAGCTAATTTCACGAGTGAGCGTCGAACTGTTTACTTCGCAAGAATATCACACGCATGTGCTTGGGATCTACCGACTCACTCTCTTTCTCTCTCCTACTTTCTACCTTTGTGTATCTTTCTTTCTCTCTCCATCTTGCGTTGGAATATTGGACGCTACTCGTTGCTAACACTCGCGCTGGCCGTTAAACGTTTAACGCAACCTTGTTGGAAGTCGCATTATAAGTTTCACTTCAATAATTGTTTATTAAAATATGATTATACATAATGCCGAATGAATGTATTAAAATCACATTTAGTGATATTTCAATAAGTCATGTAATTTGTTCTTGATTTTTACGTAATAATTATTTACCAAAATCTGGTCTTCACTTAGAAGTTGTTCCTAAAATAGGCATAGTTAACGATGAAGGCGACAGGATTCTATGATTGAAGTTTACCCAATTCCCTGCGTTTGCTTAAGATTTTATGTAAATTATTTTTCGACGGCGCCGATTTCTCAGAAAACATTTTCTCTGTATATAAAACGAGTACCTAACAAATTACAAGCAAACAACTTTAATAATAAATAAAATATTACCAAGGAGAGAAGGTCTGAAACCGTTTTGCTGTAAAAGGTTTACAAATTTTATATCTTCATATTTCATGAAACCTGTTACAAAAATCAACAGCGTACAAAAAAAAAACAACCCAATTCAAAATGACATATTGGTAAAGAACTCTCTTTTGTTCAAACGACAATAAACTGAATAGATATATCCGAACGCGTCCCAATGAATTCTTACGGAAGGAGAAATAAGAAAAAATATGCCAAACAAAGCTGTGGTGATACTTCAATATAGCGGAGGTATGACAAACAGGTAGCAATATCGGAGCATCCATCCAGTACACCGGTGATATCAATAAATGGCACGATATCGACGTACACACTACCAATATAAAATAAGAACGTTGCGCGTGTTTCAAAGGAAGGAGGAAGATTTCTAACGATTACTGGGTAGCAAGTTACTATAAATATTTCAATTTTACACTATCTGTCGTCATCATCATCTCAGCTCTTATATGTCCCACAGTTAGGCTCGAGCCTCCTCCATAATGAAAGGGTAATTGACCTACTATACCTACCATGCTGGTCAGACGTGTTGGTATAGAGTTTTGTTTCGAGGTTTCCTTCTCTCGCATAGATGTTATATGCGTTTTACATCACTTAGTCGTCTCGTACGATCACCCACGGGTAAGGTAGGTGGTGAATTGTATTCTTACTCCGTCACCATATATAAATGTTTGTCGTCACCTTATTTATATCCCAGTATTGGAAAGCCTTCTTCACGATATTAAGATGACGATCTATTACATAAACTTTTATTATACCATGCTGCCTATATGGCTTGGCATTTCATATATTTACGCAATACACCCTGATAGCGCCTCAGGATTCATTTTGATTATTTTGTTTAATAAATAATATCAACTTCTTCTTTTCGTTTATAAGCATAAGTGCATAGACAGAGACACTACCTATATTCCTTAAATAATAACTTGGTTATGTTACTCTTTCAATTATCCTAAAAAAAGGTGAAGCTATAACAATAAAAAATAACAGTATAGCTCTCGCAAAGCGAACAATTTTAACTCAATTTGTTTAAACTCCCGCTTCCATCGAGTGCAATGAAAATAAACATCTCATTTGAATGCATAATGCAATAAAAAATTTTAGTTCAGCTTGCACAGTAGCACAACATTAAAATGTATATAACATTCGACTTTTCACGAGCAAAATAATTCAGAAGAACTTCCAATAATACCTACGCAATAAAATTCAAGCTTCCGTTATAGTGTTTCAAATATTCCATTTCTCTGGCACGAACCATTAGCGAAGCAAAGGAAATCTGCAATCTCAAGAGATTGAAAATCAAACAATGTGAATGTTCGTAACATAATACCATTCGTTATTAAGACACAAACGTGACATTAGAGGAAAATAAGGCAAAGGCGAAAGTTGCGTCGCGTAGGGCTTACTCGCGACCGAGGGGAACGCGACACACAAAATGTTTTTAGAGAGAACAGGGTAAGGGGGTAATGTTAGTAATAAAATTTTATACACCTTAATATTTCGCCGAACGATGAGTCGAGGCGTGTGTGAAATTATGTATCTACAGTGCGGTGGTGAAATTTACTGCTTCGCTGGCGAAGTACAGACACTTTTCTCATGTCACATTGGAAAAACGTTTTATACTTTATCTTCTTATTTAGTATATTATTTAAATGTAATTTTGTAATGTTTAAGATCAAACTCATTGCTATAGAAAGAACATTAAATCTTCGTGAGGGATAATATAAGAATACAGTTTAGAAATAAACAAAATAATATGTCTACACCTCTGGAGAGCGTGGAATGATAGGCCATATTTATTCACATTGTGAACTCTACTAATCCTATATATATAGGATGAAAAAAAAAATAAAAGTGATTATTTTTAGTACTATAAATAATTAATTGAATTAATCCCAATGCGATCATGAAGTGTTGCGTAAATAAGCGTCTCTTAAAGATGTTTGTGGCGTCACCCACCCAGTTTCATTGTGTGATAATTTATGTAAATGAAATACACATTACCTTGTTTCCTATTCGCGGTGTTATACGTGCTCACGTATTTTCAGTACAAATTTATTGCCCTGTTTTGTCTTTATTATCTCGTCTGTGATGTTACTTCTTTTAACCTATATGTCGTCGCGCCGCCGTATTTCATAATTTTACCGCTCTTGACTACGAATTCATTTTTATCACGTTTTAAAAAGCTATCTTCTGTATGTATGAAAAGGTAAAATATTTCAAACATTGAAATGTACTTTAAAGTGGGCTTTGCTTAACATGTCGCTTTAACTCTTTTGTTATTCTTGCAAAAATGTGGGCGTTTAGTCGTCTGTAACTTTAAATTAAACCCATTGTCCGATTATGTTCTATTATACATGTGTATAACATAACATACATAGTAGATAAATGAATATTGTATTTAAAATTGGACTGTATAGTAACACACAAGACTAGAGTAAGAGCCCCCATAAATTTCTAGGAACCAATATCTGATTCTCCATCCTTACTAATATTATAAATACGAAAGTAACTCTGTCTGTCTGTCGCTCTTTCACGCCAAAACTACTGAACCGATCTAAATGAAATTTGGTACACAGATATTCTAGAGCCTGATAAATGACATAGGCTACTTTTTAATGCAAAAAAGGGATTGTAAAGGGGGATCAAACGTTGTAAGGAATTATCGTCATTTTAAAGTCAGAAGCTTGAAACTTATTTTTAGGCTATTGATTAGATATAAATAAATATAACACTAAAATTTCCTAAAAATATTACCCATAAGGGATAAAATAAAAATAGGGGATGAAAAACTTTAGGATAGTAACCTTTTACGCGGTCGACGCCGCGGGCAGAAGCTAGTTTTAATATTAAAGTATATATAAAGTGAAACAACGTTTATTTACAAATTTATGTATTACAAAGAAAATCATTTTAAAGGCTTTGAGAAAAAAAAACATTAATAATATCAAAGGATATTGCTCGAATTACCAACGGAACCTAATAAAGGGTAAGAAGTTATTGGCGTTTGGTAAAAATACGGTGTCGCAAAACTTTTCTTTATTAGTTTCCCTCTTTAATCTAGCCAACCGTGTCCCAATGTCTTTATGGCGAAATTTCAATCTGAGTCTGGGTGGAAGCCAATAAGAAATCAACTATTTTTCCCTGATTCTCGTGCATTGGTTCGAGGGGCGACTCGCTTCTTTACGACTCGTTTTACGATTGGAGGTGCATTCGGAATTAGTCCGCACCGTCGGGAGAGCATTTTCGTGTCTACTACCGAAGGTAAAAGGATTACAATGACAAATTTTTCTTTCAATCCAAATTTGAAATCATTATATCATTTTACAATATAAAAACATTTTTTTATAGTTGAACTACATACAAAAAGATTATAAAAATCAATATAATTATATGAATTTAGTTAAGCATATAATAATTGTTGTTAAACGACCAAAGTTCTCAGCAGTATAGGTGAAAGTTAATATAATAATATTTTTAACTTTTTTAGAAAACAATTTTGCACAGCCATCCTGTTACGGGATTAGCAAACTCTTTGAAAAAAAAAGAAACAAATTTCGTAGCAAAGGATCGTAACAAAGAGATGTAGATGTCATCTCTCGTGCCGGCGTGTTATTCGTTAATCAAGTGAATAAAGTTAACAAGCAGCCAAGAACGGAATTATTTATCTGTAGATACTTATTTCTAAACTGATTTATTTTGTAGGGAATTTTTTATTTGACTATCCATATGGTGCTTATACTTATGATAATTGATTTCTCATTTAGCCTTTAACTGTCCACCGCTGAACGTAAGCCTCCTTCATACATCACTCATATGAAGGGATAGTGCCAATCGCTACGCTAAATAGGAATGTTGGCGGTCGTGATCGTTAGTCGACTCCCACGAGGAAGCATGGATTGGGGATAATTTTATCCTTATCTTGTCGCCATATGAGAAGAATATTTGTGTATAATATGTTTGGTACTTATACATCATGTGGCTAGAGATTAAGATTAGAATGTGTCACTATTCCTTACCTACCAAAAAATTATGACAGAATCTTTTGCTCTTCTTGCAACTATGTTATAGGTATAAGACCTGCTACACCAACCCTAAATGAGGTTGACGATTAAATTATTTCATCATCATCATTCTCTTACTCTTGTCCCAATTACTTAGGGTCGAAACAATTTGTATTCTTCTTTTATAGTACATATTGTAGAAGTTATTGGCAATAGTTTTATGACCGGCCGCCTGCCAGACGTCAACCCACCTTGGGAATGTAATTGTTGACCAAACGACATCAGATGGAGTTAGCCCAGATCGTTATAAGGCTCTTAGTCATCTTTTACGACACCCATGAGCAAAGCAAGGGTTGGTAGTATTCAAAGCTGCTACCACACAGCTAATTAATTCATTCATTAAGCAGATAATTAAATTATTTATACATTTTATTAAAAACAATAATTATAAAATCTAGTTCATCATGACTAAGTCCGTAAAAGGGATGAGTCGGACGCAGTCTCGTTAATGTTTTATTACGGTCCATGTGAGATAACTGAGCGAATTTAACGACACTCTTTTAATAGCCACTAAGTTACTTCTACGCGGCCTTAGACAGTTATTAATATTTTAAATGAATTTTCTACTTAACAACTTACTATAAATAATTCTGTTATTTATTTATTCCTTGATATTTATATTATTTCTTGATTAAGTCGAATGAATGTGTTACGGGAATGTGGTGATGAGTTAATAATAAATGTGTCACAATCCTTTATCTTCCTGTTGGAGTCGTAACCCAGCTAAGGGTGCACTAGGTGATGGGCAGCAATTTACTGCAAAACTAATAACACAAACTAAGCGTAAGTAGAGGAACTGCAGCATATTTGGGATACTGCAGGTAATTTGGAATACTTCGATATCAAAATAATTATAAACACCATCTGTATTTTTTTGCCGTAAACATAAAGTCATACGACACACAAAGCTATTGTGTATTAAAAACAGGACGGCATCTTGACATTCCAGCTACAAACCGCAAAGGAACGTGACGCCTACTTTGAAAAAAAAATCGGTAAGAATGCAATCGGTGATTATCATTTATTGTAATGCTTTAAATCTTCATCTTAATTATTTAAACTGTTAAGTGGCCTTATTAGTTTGTGATTTTACTATGATTTTGTGAATATATCTAACATTAAAAATGTGACATAGAATTTTAGGTTAGGTTGGTATGTTGTTAATTTGGAATACCGAAAGAGAATATAATTTGGAATATTCCAAATTATATGCACATTTCTATGAGAAGTATTAATTATTCTGGTTTTTTTAGAAATGGCTACATCTCGCAAATATAATAAGAGAAAGAGATGGAGGAGAAAAGGAGGAAATGGCCGCTGCCATTCCCGCTGTTAGAGATAAGAGAATGGGATATTTAAAGGCAGCTAAACAGTTCAACGTACCCAGGTCAAGGAAAGGATCCAAGCAGTTAAATAATTTCAATGACGATCGCCTCCTCCACAAATGCTTCCTTGCGATTGGAGAATTTTATTGAAACAGAGCCAGGACCGTCAGGTAGTAGGACAGAAATTCACTCCCTTGTTACTCCTTCCCATATTTCTCCCGTGGCCACAATAAAAAAGAGAACTAGCAATAGGGGCCGTAAGCCATCAAGATTGGAAATAATCTCAAGTTCTCCTTATAAAAAAGACCTTGAGAATGCACAACTTAAAAA
The DNA here is from genome assembly GCA_905163515.2 of Lymantria monacha. Lineage (NCBI taxonomy): Eukaryota > Metazoa > Arthropoda > Insecta > Lepidoptera > Erebidae > Lymantria > Lymantria monacha. Next base: position 14,740,878 of record LR991094.1, on the reverse strand, counting down.
GTCTGATAAAGAAAACAAAACACAGAAAAAAGGAAAACACAAGAGGAAAATAACAAGAAAGATAAAGAAAAGAAATATGACCGACAGTGACTCATCAGATCCGATTCCTGGGGCTATATCTGCAAATAACACAGACTCTTCTGACAATGTAGCAACGAGGGATGAGACTACTGTCCCTACGGACGAAGACGTCGAATGTTTTTTCTGTAACGGTAAATATAGCGAGGATAAAAGGGGTGAAGAATTGGTACAGTGCTTAATGTGCTAATTGTGGGTCCACGGTTCTTGTAGTGGTTATGAATTTTTTGTGTATATTTGTGATTACTGCAAGAATAATAACTAATAATAGTAAACTGTAAGTTCAAACTTAAGACTGATCTTTGATTATTGTGACTGATTACTTAATTAGAGATTATTTTAGTTTATTTTGTTTAAAAAATATTGATGACTAAAGATCTAAAAACTATAAGACTATTACAGAGATATATATATATATATATTTATTAGTTTCTAAGGAAAATTGTTAGGAAATGTCAAAAAAAATGTGAATATAATTTGGAATACTATATTCCAAATTACCTGCACCCTAAGTCAAATCTCGATTTTGGAGTTTTATCGTTTGATAAGCATTTTGATAAGGTTCCTGGTTTTTGTTATGTTTGATTATTTTAATTATTAAAGTTTAATAATTTATCAATCATTTAATGTATTTTTTATAGACCCCCACCTTTTCTCTTTAAATTTATCCTCAAAAAACAAACTAGTATTCCAAATATGCTGCAGTTCCTCTATTATAGTATTATTCCTCCTGGAGGAAGTTTGCATTCAATATGTTACGTGGATAGGCTGAATGTATGAGTATCCCTCCATATTATAAACATAGAGTATTATTAACTATCTTGAATTATATGACTACTTTTTCGGTTCAATAGAATACTTTTAGTAGCATAATCTTCAATCAAAAATCTTAGCTGCAATGCATCCGTTCCAGAGACGTCCATTCCTAGACATGCATGAGTTCTTTTAAGTGTTAGAATACCATAAAGCGTTGGGCAATCAGATTGTCAATTGCAATTGATATTATAAATTACCCTGACAACTTCTGTATGCTTGAAATCACACAATAGAAATTAAAACTTCATAAACACGTGATTGCATAATACAAAATACAACTATTTATTTTTATTCTATATTCACAAGGTAATAAAATTGTAATAGTCATTTGTATCATACTCTAAAAATACTCACTTAGTTGACGATAGTCGTCTTAACTCGAACAAGCGTCTTGTAATGGCTCAGTTTCACTCAATACGTACAAAATAAAGCGTACAGTGGGCCTAAAAAAATTGTCACCTCAATGACTGGCAATAAACGACAAAGGAGTTAATACTTTTATTTATAACATACACAAACATGTTACATCTTTATACCTCTTTGGAGATAAAGACGTGAGCCAATCGAAGAAGGAATATACACAAAATTTGGTGTATATGTACATACATATATTACCTTAACACGTGTCAAGATTAACGCTCTAATTCGGTTCGACTTGCTAGTAACAGAGTATTCTATATGATCGTGACTAAAATATCATATTATAGTGACTTCATTTACTTCCCCTCTACATTTTAGTTGTCGTTATGAAGAATGTTAAATATACACGTGTGAGCGTGGTATTACTCCGAATGCTTTAATATTGTCAGTGTTGGAACATTAATAGTAGTTTCATTATCATAATTAGTTTTTCCATCTCATTGGCGGTTGAATAGATCAAAATAGGCTGAAAGTAAACTTTAAAAATATACTAAATTATTGGCCGATTTGAGAAACCTAATATGACTCTCCTCTTCTATAAATCCTATTATGAAATCAAAAGATCACTGTAGCAGTGATAACATACGATGTAATAACGTTGTCTCTAAATGTTGAACTCATTAGAACCCTGAAAGTTGCATAACATGATATAAAGAGGACTATGTCATATAGGCATATCTTTCTTAATATATATAAATCACGAGTCACGTTGTTTGTCCGCGATGGACTCTTAAAGTACTTAATCGATTTTAATCAAATTTGCACAGCATGGGTAGTTTGATCCAACTTAAAAGATAGGATAGCTTCCATCTCAATTTATAGTCGCAATATTATATTGCAAATTATTTGTTTATTATTTGACAGTCACAATTATCTGTTGTCTCCAAACAATTCTAACAAGTGGCGGTATCTGTTGACTGGATTGAGTAATGATTTAATAGATGGCGCTATGTTAAACGTACAAACGTTTCATATAAGCTACAATTTATTAGCATAACCACCACGTGTTACTGAGGCTATCTTAGCCACAGCAACGTGTGACCGGGTCTGCTTGTTATAGTATAAAATTGGATTAAACAGCTAAAAATTTTCTCACAAGTAATTGATGTGTATGACATACATTTTAGCTTTTTCATCATTTAAACCTTGATATTGATTTTTGGTGTATACATATAGACAATTTCAAAAATAATTAAGAAAAAGCAAATATATCTTAATATAAAAACATAAAATTTGCTGAACAATTGTTACATTGTTCGTAAATGTCCCAAACACGACTAAGAGCTTTATATCAACCTGGGTCACCTCAATCTGATGCCAACTGGTCATCAATTACATTCCCAAGTGGGTTGAGTCAGACAGGCAGTTGGTGATCTATCACCTACTACTACTATTGCCAAAACTTTTGCAATATGTATGATGGGAGAAACGTATATATCAAGTAATTTAATACTTATATCGGGTTGATTTTTCTTGATTAACGTTAAAGATAGAAGACACGATGTTTTTTTCTATTTAATTCAATCAGTAAAGTAGTTATTGCTGAAACAAATATTAAATATAAAACAGTAGTGCACATAATAGGTATCACAATAAAATGGGCGGATGCAGCGCTACGTGCTGACGGCTGTACACGGAGGTATTTCGGTCCATAGCCCAGTACGCGCGCACCCGTGTGGACTGATTTTCCGTCACAGGGCCTTCACGTGGCGATCACAGAGGGCCATGACGATCAAGGTCATGAGACACACGACGAACACAGCACGATGTCGACGGAGGCAACGTGCCTATTGGTTGGGATTCCCCCGTGGCACTTAGAGGTCGGCCAATTTATCGGCGATGTTGGCAGGGATCGGCAACGTCTCGCCCCGTAAGCCAGCCGCCTGGCGGATCATCTTCCGCTGAGACGTCACTGCCCATTGAGCGCTCCGGCTGGCAAGGCCTCGGTTCGGTGTTCGGACGGCGGAAGCCTTCTGGCCAGTGCTGATGGAAGGGATGTCCATCCCTTCCATCCAAGGAGAGTCATTCCAAGGAGAGTCCTCTCCTTCCGACTGGTGCAGGTGTTGACGGGGCACGGTTGCTTTAGTATATATCTACACACGTCACGAAAAGGGAGAGGACACCTTCCTACCACCACTGCGATTGCGACGGGGATATGGCGCAGCATAGTTTAGAGCAGAGCAGCATCGTGAACTCATCATAATGATCTGTGTCAACCTGACTCTACTGACCATCGCAAAGATGATGCTAGACAGTGTCAAGAACCGGGCCGCGGTCACCACATTCTATGAGTCAGTCGTCTCGTGGAAGGAGACGGCGAACCGTGTCAGAGAGGAGATTCTCCAGCGCATCGGGTGGCGCAGGCGCAAGTATCAGCGCCTGAAGCCGCCCTAGTCGAGGTCGCGGGTAGATGGACTGGAGATTAATCCACCACCCGCATAGAGGCCGACCGCGTGAGTGCAACGCCCCAGTAATACAAAACAGTTGTTTGTTGTCAGGCCATCTATGTTGATAATATCCGAAAGAGTAACCCGCCGGGTCGGCCATGGATCTCAAGGAAGCGGCACCACTGGTCGGGTCAATGGTGATGGGGAGGGAATACGATAAATTATGGGACCGCACGCCGCCCTTTCATCGTCACCTAGAACAGTATAGATGGGGTGTATCCAGACCATAACCTGCTAAAACAAAAAATAAATAAAAAGATATTACAAGAAGCTAATGTGCCCCAATGTTTCTATGTAAGCAATTATGTGCTGTTAATCTAATCGGTGTCGTGTGTAACGATATTTTGATATTGGACCAACCGTAACAATTGCCAAATGAAAAATACGCGGATTTCCTGTCGACCGTAATCGCTATGTAATCCATCAAATGAAACGATGTTGAACGCTTTGCTTACCGTACAAAGTCGGTCCTATTACGTATTGTCACGATTTAATACGACTGATGTATGACTTATTTACAATGTATTGTTCTGATTGATTGAAAAATATATACCATTTTATATATATAACAATCATAAAAACAAAGTAATAGAGCGAGTAGGTATGAAAGAGAGTATTGGTGTAAAGATGCGAAAGGGAATGCTCCGATGGTTCGGACATGTGGAAAGGATGCCGAACGAACGTCTGGTTAAAAGATATACAATGCGAAAGTGAAAGGATGTAGGTACCGGGGGAGACCGAGACTAACCTACCTAGACCAGATCGGTCATGTACTGAAGGAAGGTGAAGTCAAGAGTCTCCGAAACCGGCGAGCGTATATGAAGAGAATTATGAATGTTGAGGAAGCGAGTAAAGTATGCAAGGATAGAGTTCTCTGGCACTCTGTTCTCTCTGCCTACCCTGCAAGGGACATGGCGTGATGGTATGTATGTATGTATGTAAAAACAAACCATTCTCATGTCATTGTTTATAGTTTGATAAGCACGCAATGTGAGGATCACAACGTTATCTCCCTATTGTTGCCGAATAGTAACCATTCGGCTCATGATTTTACATAAAAGACATTAAACTATATCAGTAACCTAAATACAATGAAAACAGGGGTACTTTCCCTCACAAATTACAGTATCCATAAAATACAAAGCATGTTGTTTGCTCAAACTACCCTTGACCAAAATAATACTGTGTGATAGGATCTTTGAAACGTGCGCAGGTTTATTATAACTTTCTTCCAGCTGTGAGGGACGTTGTTTCCCCCCTGGTTTCCCTGTACCCTGTACCCCTTAGGTACCTGTCCAGTGTAGCAATACTCATGCGATAAAACAATTACCACGATGAAGTCGTGTTCGCTCTATTTAACTTCAGAAACCTTAAATCGTGAAAGTTTCATATACAAATGGAATTGCTAAACTACTAATAGTTCGTAATTTCAGTTTCTGATTGTATTTTAGCAGAATTAAACGAAATAGCTTTATAAATATATTCCACGAGATTGAAATATAAATGTTATGAATAAATATAATATAACAATAATATTCCTGTTTTGGATTTTTATAATTATAAACCAAACAAAAAAAAACTCAATTTAATAAAGGTTATGAGTCTATGCCTGATATGAAAATACTTATAATAAATTTTATGCTGTAGACTGGTTTAACACTTAATGAGTCGCACGATAACCTTTAAATTTAACGAGATTATGTATAACCATATCGTTTTATTAAATAGTTCTTTAATTAAAGGAAAAAATAATCTACTTGAAACAAAAAAAAAAAACAGGCTCTGCTATCAGATGTACGCTGTCGTGTAACTGCTTATACACATCGCGTGCTAATATAAGCTCACAAAATCTTGATACGACGAGCTAGCTAATTATAGTTTCGCTTATTACTTGCGACCTCGACTAGTTATTCTAATTACAGTTAAATTTGTAGTTCGAATTGTCGAACTTAAAAAATAATTAGGTAGGTACTATATATTTAATAGGTATATGAAAATAAGTCATTAATGTGTCTATTTGATTACTGTAAGTAGATATTATTTTTATTAAATCTTTGTAATCTTGTTTATCATATAAAAATAAACAAAGTAAATGTTATTAAAAATTCATTAATGATATTTTTTTTTTATAGTAGATATTATTTTTTTTATTTAATTTGAGTACTATTTAATAATTATGTAATATTAATAGTAAAACTAGCTGTTCTCGACTACTTCGCGTGGCATAATTTATAATATTATGTTATTTGAATGTAGAAATCTAAAATAATTTAACCACGTTTATTACTATAATATCTAATTGAATTTAGTAAAGTCTACTTGGTTTATTTTAACCAAACAAAATTAACTTAGGTACACTTAGCAAAATAAATTTTATTATTATTTTTGAAGTGAGTACTTCGTTAGCGGCGTTGTGCACTTTTTGTGATGGGTAAAAATGTTAAACTCACGTGAGGACACGTGATCCTGATCAAAAATGCGTAAGACGAAGGAAAAGTAGACAAACGGCGAGGCGTATTAAAGTGTTTTAATATAGCGCTATTTACTTGCCGTGTCTAAGGTTATTGTTAAATTTGTCACTAATAATGTCAATAAATACAACCAGATGGCATAAATTAATATATTATTAAAACATAATAAATAAAATATCTTATACATGTCATTGGCTCTTATTTTATTAAATTAGATTTTACCAATATAATTTTCAATACAAAATAATTATTACCATTACTAAAGTCCGGATTGCGTATATGTGGGTAGAAAATAATTACTGATTCACATAATAGATGCCGCTTTCTTTTGACATTAATAGTACCAAAAAAAAATTGGAAGAGGGCTCTTTATTTCTAATATATTATTTAAATCTATGGTGACCGCTGGTGGCTCGACCGTCTGTATACCTACATGTAAAATTCTTATATATGCGTGAATGTGAGCAAAACCAAAATAATGGTCTTTGAAAGAGATGAAGCCAGAACAGATGTAAGAGTAACAATAGGTAATGATATACAGCAAGTGGATGAATTTGTATACCTTGGATGTGGATTTAGTAGAGATGGAAGGTACACCACTGATATAGAGCGAAGAGTAAATGCGGGAAATAGAGTGAACGGAGCGTTGGGGCAACTTCTCGGCAGCCACCACCTCAGCCAGAAGGCACGTGTAGCAATACATAACGCAGTGCTTGTCCCAACATTACTATATGGAAGCGAGAGTTGGGTATGCAGAAAAGAGTATGAAAGTAAAATTAATGCGGTCGAAATGCGATCTCTGCGGCAAATCTGTGGAGTTAGGCTGACCGACCGCATTCGTAACGACGACATAAGAGAGCGAGTAGGTATGAAAGATTGTATTGGTATAAAGATGCGAAAGAGAATGCTCAGATGGTTCAGACATGTGGAAAGAATGCCGAACGAACGTCTGGTTAAGAAGATATACAATGCGAAAGTGGAAGGATGTAGGTGCCGGGGGAGACCGAGACTAACCTACCTAGACCAGATCGTTCATGTACTGAAGGAAGGTGAAGTCAAGAGTCTCCGAAGCCGGCGAGCGTTTATGAAGAGAATTATGAATGTTGAGGCAGCGAGTGAAGTATGCAAAGATAGAGTTCTCTGGCACTCTGTTCTCTCTGCCTACCCTGCAAGGGATATGGCGTGATGATATGTATGTATGTATTCTTATATATAAAGTGTTTAAAATTTGGAAATTAAACAAAGTACATCGATTGTTACTATTAATTAATAATTGAACATTTTATTCTTTCTGAGGTTTAAGTTTTCACTTCTGTCGGCAGTCTTTATGATTGCTTTGTGTGTTTTTTATAACTTTACTATTTAATAATGGATAAAATAAACTTAGAATTAGAAACTCTAATTATATACACGGAAATTTGCCGTTCGAAGCGAATAATTAGTCCCATAATTTGACTAATCAAAATATTGATAACCAAAAAAAGGAAAAATCTATTGATCCTACTCGTATATCAACCAAATTTCACAAGATCTCTTGGCTAATCTATAGATTACCTGAAAATGTCATCAAAATTAGTACAGCTGTTTTAGAGTACACAGGAAACATGCATATATACATTGATTTTTATATATTTATTTTATCTTTGTATTAGCCTGTAGACGTCCACTGTGGGACATAGGCGTCCCCGCGAGAATACCACTTAGAACTATTCTGTGCATCCAAGGCTTGCCTGCGACCTTTATAATATTGTCAGTGCATCTAGTGGTGGGACGTCCTACACTGCTATTATTGTTTTATATATTTATAATAAAATATTAATTAATATAGTAAATTTTAAATTATAAAATGTTACGTACATTTATACTTTAGAGAAATTAGAGATACATTAAATAACGGCGAATTTATTTTTATTTCTTGTGGTGGCAATTGAACAAGCAGCATACCTGATGTTATGTGTCACTGCCGCTCATGGACCTTCACAATACCAATGGTATAGCAAGACCGCCGCCTACCAATATAAACCCCAAACCCACCCAATTGGGCTTCCGGCTCTCTCATTCAGCGAAATAGCACATTGGCCTTAGTCAGACGTTAATCTTCTGCGAGAGTGTGGACCACCCCAGACGGACCGGCACGCATCTGTAGATAGAGACTGTCAATAGCGCGGTCCTGACACTAATAAAATACAGTTGCAGTTGCTTGCTGTTGATGATATAATTTCATTTTGTGTATATCATCTCCATATTGTATTTATTGTAGTTATAAACTTAAGACTTGTTTACAATTAACGATATAAATATTACTTGATTAATATAAATAAATTAATACATAAAAGGATCAGTCATTAATTAGAAAGACTAGATATTATCATAATAGAAAACACTGCACTAACATATATAAACATACTAGCAGACCAGGCCAAGCGTTGCTGTGGCTTAGGTTAGCTTCAGTAACACTTTTTGTTTATTCTAACAAATTTTAGCTTATATGAAGCGTTTGTACATTTAACATAGCGCCATCTATTAAATACTTACTGAATCCAGTCAACAGATTCCGCCATCTTTTAAAATCCTTTTGATATAACATATGTTTTAACTGTCAAATATTTGACATATAATTTGCAATAAAATAATGTTACTATAAATTGAGATTTAAGCTATCCTATCTTTTAAGTTGGATCAAACTACACTTGCTGTGCAAATTTGGTTAAAATCGGTTAAGTACTTTATGAGTCCATCGCGGACAAACAACGTGACACGTAAATTATATATATTAAGATAATAAACGGGATGAAAATGTGTGGTAGCGGCTACGTATGATACCAACCTTTACTTTTGCTCGTGAATGTTGTAAAAGACGACTAAGAGCCTTATAACGGCCTGGGCCATCTCCATCTGATGCTGTTTGGTCAATAATTACATTTCCAAGAAGGGTTGACGTCTGGCAGGCGGCTGTAATAAAACTATTGCCAATATTTTTTACAATATGTGCTATGAAAGAAGAGTACCTATTGTATCGACCCCAAGTAATTGGGTTAAGAGTAGAAGAGCGATGATAATAAAACTTATATCTATAATTAAAATATACTTTTATCTTTGCTCAAAATATTAGGTTATAGCATAAGAATGAAATCCGTAATTCTCGACACGAAAACTTATAATTGAGATCCATTGTATCTGTGCAATCTATATATTAACTTAAAATCTATAAATTCACCATAACATTTTTTACGTTAATAGAAATTGCATTATTTTCCTTTTCATTATTATTATTCCTTCTCAATTTTCATAACAGTTTTATGTATATATGTAATATTACAGGTGTCTGAATAAAATATATTATTTTTGTAACAATATTTCGTTCATGTTTGCGTCATAAGTTTGGCGCAAGCTGTAAAACTCTATGATACATATTTCCACAGTGTCATTTGGACATGCTTGGAAATGACTTACCACTTTATTTCCCCTGGGTGTCATAAAAAGTGATTAGGGGATATCAGAAGGATATATTAACCTTCAGTCTCATACTAATAACAGTTCACCGTGAAACACAAAGTTACTCGTCAAAATGTAATGATTAGATATAGTAAAATCTCCCCAGGATCTTTCATAGTAGTGAAACTGGGATTATTAGGGTTTTAGAGGATTTACTATATGTTACGTGTTTGACGAATAAACAATAACAAACTTGGGTTGAATTAGATGACTATCCACATACTCAATACATGATATTTGAAATTTAATGCGAAATCCCAAACGGACTCATTTAAAATTATGAGCGTAATTATCGCCTATAAAAAAATATCACATGAATTACGAGGAAACAGAAAGATTTTTTTTTGTTACGTACCTATTATCTTCTTTTTCTTATTCTCTTATTCTTCATTTCTTATTTGGAATTCATTAGTTATTATAATTGGACAAACGAGAAAAATTAACCTACTCTAAACTAAACAGGTCAGTATGAACGATTATTTCTTATCTTGCAGTCTGTCATTCTCTTGCATTAATACTACCTGCTTACATTTATTATTTAATTTTCATAATAATCATGTTATTATATAAATGATAACAGATATATCCTTACTTCAAAGGTACACCAAAAATAGAAATATATTTGCCAAATATATTAGTTTTTTTTAAATTTTAATACTAATCTCTGAACGCAATCGTGAAAGAACACAAATCGAATAAAACTACTTTTACAGATTCTATCGCGTTTGTATTTGATTTTTAATTTCCCGACGTTTCGAAAACTTTACAGTGATCATGATCACTGTAAAGTGTAAAACTAAAACTTTACAGTGGTCATGATCACTGTAAAGTGTTTGAAACGTCGGGACATTAAAAATCAAATACACACGCGATAGAATCCGTAAAGCCGGATTTACATTACGAAATTAGTGGCGTGCATGATGAAATTACTTTCATGAAACTGGTTGCAGTACTCGTGAAACTTGTTTCGTTGAAAATATTAATGTCGTGAAATTAACAGTATTGCTGTTATCATGGCTCCGTCAACATCGAAGCTTTATTTCGCAGTGCAAAGCGTTGTCGTACAGATGATAATATATAAAATGAAAAAAAGATTGGCTATATTGATATTCATTTATGAATTGTATATTATATATTTATATATTTATTTTATCGGCCGGCCAACGTTGATGCGCCATTTTTGACGCGTATAAGCTAAAAAAACATACGTCCACTCCACGCAGACACTTTCGCGACACTAATTTCACGTCAAGTTTACACGTTGAAATTAGTTGCACGACATTAGTTTTACCAAAAAATCGCGCGGGACGCGAAACTAATTAGTGTCATGAAATTAATGCATGCACTGTGAAACTTGATGTTTACACGTGAAATTATTTATAAAACTAGTGTCTTGAAACTAATTTTATGCTACTAATTTCGTAATGTAAATCCGGCTTAAAAGTAGTTTTATTTCTAATGTGTAACACTCGCGTTAACATCAGAAATCATTACATATCGAATATTATGTATTCCAAATAAAATGTAGGTAGGTATTATTATATTATATTTATTAAGTTTCAACCAATAATTAATTAATCAACCACAACGCCGCTAATTATCGCAGATTCATATTCTAGATTATATAGCAGTGACTGAAAATTTATGAATTTATAACTATAAGTTATTATACCTAGTTTAAAATTTTATCGACCATTGATTGCTTTTCTAATTATATTTAATAATAATAATGAGACAACCTTTTTATATCATAATATCAGTAATTTCTCTTATTAATTATTACGTTTATACTCTTTACGATATATTTATAATCCCAATATATTTACAACGGCATGAATAATAGTATATTTCAGTCAGACATACAAAGTAAGAGCTACCAGTATATGCAAATTGCTTTTACAACAGGCCCCATATGGTTTCCCAAAGGTATCTAGTCTGCAAGCAATAGTGATTCCTGAATTCTCTCACACCTGTCCGACTCCCTACGATGTTGCTATTCCTATTCAAATTTGACATACAAGTCTTTATGACTTCAGTTACGTACATATTGTATTGTAATATATAAATTGTTTAAATAAAAAAATGTATAAGTAATATTTAACAAGTATTTGTTAATCTTTTAATATAGTCTGTTGTTGAAATTCTTTTATTCTAAATTTTCTAGTATATAACCGAAATAAATTGAATTTCTGAATATGTCTAATCCTTATCGTACCATAATAAAAGTTTTTTTTTTTTTAAACATATCTGCACTAAGGCAATAATCCTTGTATTGCGGGAGACTTTACAAACATGCAATTAACGCAGACAATGTCCACCCAGACTCAGAACAACACTTTGTGGATCGCACAAAGTATTATTCTGCGTGGGAATCGAACCCACGGCACTGGCACGGAAGGTCGGTATCTTAACCACTACGCCATCTGTACAGTCAATAATATAAATAATAAAAGTTATAGTTTATTTATCATGCTCGTAGTCTTCATCATCTCGTTATCTCAGCTCATATATGTCCCACTGTTGGGCTCGAGCCTCCTTCATAATGGGAGGAAAATTAACCTACTATACCGCTCTGGTTAGACGTGTTACTATTTTTTTTTTTTTTTTGGTTTGTTTCAAATTTTCCTTCTTTCGCATAGATGTTATATGCATCTTATATCCTTTATTTGTCTCTTAAGATCACCCACGGGTAAGATCAGGGGTGGTGAATTGTATTCTTATTCCGTCACCACACAGACAGTAGTCGTAGTAGTGGCTCGTAGTCTTATATAAACTGAAATCAAAATTATTATTGAACTTTGAATAGATATTCATGACTTCACAATGAGTTATTTAAAAATACTAAATCTATTATACACTCTCCATTACCATTACTATAATAATATAATATATTATGCTGTGGTTGGTTTAAACCTACTTGACTTAGCGTCAGTGTATCACAAATGTCTCGTCTTGTGACCTACAAGAAAAATGAGATATGTTGATATATCTAGGAGTGTATTTAAAATTCAAACTGAGATATACATACATATATATATATATATATATATATATATATATATATATATATATATATATATCTTCATTCTCCTACTCTTATCCCAATTGCTTGGGCCGATCGATACAATATGTACTTTTATTTTGGTTATTGGCAATAGTTTTATGACCGGCCGCCCGCCAGACGTCTACCCTCCTTGGGAATGCAATTGTTGACCAAATGGCATCAGATGTAGTTGGCCCAGGTCGTTATAAGACTCTTAGTCGTCTTTTATGACATCCACGAGCAAAGTAAGGGTTGGTAGTATTCGTAGCCGCCACCACACAGCATATATATATATATATATATATATATATATATATATATATATATATATATATATATATATATAATACACGCTACTATAATATATTTAAAAATAATATTATTGTAATATATATTACTATATATATTACAATAATATTATATTTTGCCATGTAACTAAATAAACATTGCCGCTATAAAACTAGTGTTTTAGTTTTCAGTTAAAGTAAATAAATAATTATTTATCTTCTAAACTCATTTCAAATTAAAATCAATTTTAAATTCACATTAAAATTCTTATACTTCAACGAAGTTCTAATCTCCTTTAAAAAAAGAATTACTAAGAATATAAATGATTCATAGCTCCACTATAAATCAAAAGTATTTTATACATAATTCTTAAGGTACAACGTGAGGCTTCTCTGTATACTCCGCCATCTTTTGGCTTTTGTTATGCTAACGTGTGTGAAATTTATGTGTTTGAAATAAAGTCCCAAAACGTATTACATACCTATATATTTTCTTTATCCAATTTTTGGTGCTGACATATTAGTTGTAATAATTCGAAAATAATAAAAATTGTTGTAGGTACTAAATGAATACTATTTATTATTTACCGTACAAATTATACATTCTAATGTGTAATCAAATATAATTCATGACATAATTTTAGAAAACTTTAAGTTCGATTCTACTATTCTGATATTTATGCAAAAATGAATGAATTAAGAAATGGATCAAATTTTGAAAAGGTTCCTATTTAGCACACATATGTAAGTGCGAGGTGTTATCTGTGTCGTGACAGTGTAAGGATACAATTCACCACCCCTATCTTACCCGTGGGCGATCGTAAGAGACGACTAAGGGATATAAAACACATATAACATCTATGCAAGAGAAGAAAATCTCGAAACAAAACCCTATACCAATACGGCTTACCTGCGTGGTATAATAGGTTAATGTACCTCCCATTACGGAGGACTCTTGAACCCAACAGTGGCACATATATGAGCTGAGATGAATGATATGCAACCTATAAATAAATATATGATGGCTTAAGTTAGCAACGTAGGAGTCTGAATGGCTGAAAATCGTTCTTCGATCTAACAGATTTAGATTTATCTAAGAGATATTAAAAATATTCATATTAATATTATAAGTATTGAGAAGCACAGTCACATTTTTATATTGGCATCAAAATTTCAATTATATCACAAAAATTACTTTAGTATAATTTGAGATATGTTTAAGAGACAAAATTATTCCAGTGTCGAGGCAGGCTGGACTGACTGACCGGAACTGCGTCTATCACAAATGGGCTTGCTAGAACCAGAGCAGCCTAACTACAAGAACCGTGTTTTACAATCTGGAGGGAATTAAAATTTAATTTAATTTAATCGAATTGAACATAAGCCGAAAATTTATTTGTATTGCCATCTATTGTTAAGTGCTTGTAAAAAATGTTAGGCCGCTGTAGTTTTGTAGATTAACATTTTTCGATTACTAAATTGCAATTAGGTTAAAAGTTATGAAAATTCAGTTAGGCCACTCTGATTCTAGAAGTCTCAAATATAAGTTTCCATATGAAGCTTATATTATTCGTAAAATAATCATAGCCATCTGCAGCTAACAACTAATTCACACAAAAAACTTATATTGTAATAAAAGCATTCAACATTTTATATAAGGTGATCCGATGTCATGATGCTTAATACTCACCTTATTATACATACATACATATCATCACGCCATATCTCTTGCAGGGTAGGCAGAGAGAACAGAGTGCCAGAGACCTCTATCCTTGCATACTTCACTCGCTTCCTCAACATTATTATCATCTATTGAAAATCACATGAGCTATAGTAATGTTAGAAGAATTTAAAATTAAAAGGATGTGTTCTCGAACAATGCGTTTTATTTTAATTATATGTTAATAGTAAGTATTGCCTTTTGGGAGAAAGACGTAATCTAAGTGTATTGAAATATATGGACTATAAAAATGTTCTAAATTTTATGGACAATTTTATGGACTATTTTTGTACCATGAAATTATTTCTAAATTATAATCCCATGCATGTAAAGCATAATTAGTATTGCATTTGCTGATTGAAGAGATTCATGTCCAGAAATGGGACATACTCATTATATGGGGCTCTCGAATAAATAGTTTCGTAGTCACGTCCCGTTCAATTTGTATGGTCGTAATTTCAATGATGTTCGCTGTTGTTGGAGTAAACATTGGTTTTCAGTGCGTGACTTTTATCCTACGTGTATCGACTGCATGTTATTCAAGCAATAAACTAAAAGCACGCAAGAATATAAACGTGCCTTCAAAGATTTTAACGAATGGTTTTAGTATTAGTAAACTCTTGTTGTATAAAATATTTAATATTATATTTTATCTATAAAATCTTGTATTTGACAACATTCCACCTAATGGTACGTAGCAATCAGATTTAGTTGGTACAATACTGGCCTAATGTTTCGGTTTATCCAATAAAAATACTTTTAAGATTTGATTCGTTGTTTTCATATGGTTTTATTTACTGAACTTACAACTTTTTTGACGCGGATAGGACTCATATTTGACTGCACAGATGGGGTAGTGGTTAATACCGAAATGCCGCGCCAGTTCCGTGGGTTCGATTCCCACGCAGGACAATACTTTGTGCTATCCACAAAGTGTTGTTCTAAGTCTGGGTGTAATTTTTCTGAGTTAATTGCATGTTTGTAAAGTCCCACACAATACAAGAATTATTTACTTAGTGCAAGGTGGTGTTATATAAAAAACAAATCAAATGCCAAGTTTAATGTGATAAACAATCATATCAAAATTTATTTAATGTCTCATCTTGATTTTTTTAGATTACATTTAAAATATGTACATATAAAATGCCTTCACTGATCCACTAGCCTTCGGTGAAAAGACTTATATCAAAACCATCACACTATTAGTCATTCAACACCTGTAAACCCAACATATTATGATCTACTAAAATTATCTGTCGTCGTCACTCATCGTTAAACTCTTTGTCTATTCTGCGGACAACCTCCTATGAGATATTATTGAATTGAACCTTTAAAGAGGAAGTCAAGTCACACACCATCATCATCATTATCATATCAGCCCATATATGTCCCACTGCTGGGCTCGGGCCTCCTCCACAATGGATATCCTTCCATCCTGACTGACCTACTATACCACACTGGTTAGACGTGTTAGTATAGGAGTTTTGTTTCGAGTTTTTCCTCTCTCGCACAAATGTTATATGCGTTTTATATCCCTTAGTCGTCTCGTGGTGAATTGTATTCTCTATCCGACACCACACGGAAAAATCACACAGGATACGGGAATGTACATAGTTGATAATAATTTTTAGTCCATCACCATTTAGCACATATTAAAATATTTTGATAAATTTTGTAATAAGTGGTTTTTAAATCTTACGTTCTTTCTTGCAAGTGGATGTCATAAAATACGAATAAGGAGATAAATTATAAAGACATCATCTATGCAAGAGAAGGGAAACTTGAAACATAGGCCTTTTTTTTTCTTTTTTATTGGTGGGCTATGGGTGCGTCTCGCCCCGCCAAATCGGTCCGGGTTGACGGAGAAGGCGGCGCGTGACCCCATAGACCCACCGTAGAATCCTCTCTCTTCGCCGTGCGAGCGGACCACCGGTACCCGATCTTTGTCTTCGGTGGTCCGCTCGGCGGTTTACCCTCGCGGGTTCCTCTCGTCGACGCCCCGACAGATTTCGCCGTCGGGGCGTCGCCCTCACGCGGTGGCCTCGCGTCGGGTGACCGGACAATTCCCCGGTCCGATCACCCGAGGCCTGGGTTAGGGCGGCATCAGGCGCAGATATTCGCAAGGCCTAACATACATTAACACGTCCAGCGTGGTATAGTAGGTCCATTTCTCTCCTATTATGAAAGAAGCTTGAGCCCAGCAGTGGGATGTATATGAGCTAAGATAATAATAATGACGATGAAACAGATTATTTAAATACTTATTACGTTGGTGAAATGAAAACATATATTTTATTTAATAACCATTGTAAGTCTATCCATGTATCGTTCAGCTGCACATAAATAGACATCCACTGTCGAATATATGTCTCTTCACGAAAATACAATTCAGAACGCCCCGATTGTACGTTCTCTCACTGAAAATAAGTACCAACTGATTATTTTTATAAATACCCGATACGAAACGAAAAATGATGTCACAAGCGGGGTTCGAACCCGCACCTATTGGGAATCCGGCCCAACCGTGCTGCCACTTACACCATCGTGAACTATTTTAGGACATGCAAATTTCGATTCATATTATATCTTACGTCTTCAAGGTGACGTATGCCATCTATCGGACAATGTTTACACAGTATATAGACTTAATACTTCAAAGTTCAAACTTTACAGTTAGAATTGTATTAAACGATGACACAACCTTGTTATTCAAATTACTGAAATTTTTAGCATTTAATATGCTTAATTATTTTTAAATAATTAATATTAAGCATTTAATATGCATAATTAAGCATATTAAATGCTAAAAAATTCAGTAATTTGAATAACAAGGTTGTGTCATCGTTTAATACAATTCTAACTGTAAAGTTTGAAGTATTAAGTCTATACAATGTGTAAACATTGTCCGATAGATGGCATACGTCACCTTGAAGACGTAAGGTATAATATGAATCGAAATTTGCATGTCCTAAAATAGTTCACGATGGTGTAAGTGGCAGCACGGTTGGGCCGGATTCCCAATAGGTGCGGGTTCGAACCCCGCTTGTGACATCATTTTTCGTTTAGTATCGGGTATTTATAAAAATAATTAAGCATATTAAATGCTAAAAATTTCAGTAATTTGAATTACCAACTGATTATTTACATATTTTTTTTTTCTTTACAGATCATGTTCGCGAATTTACTTGTGGCACATTGTACTACCGAACATTCTTCATGGATTCCAAGCGAGACGCTCTTTATGTTGGCGCCATGTAAGTAATAAAATCATAGATAAAATACTATAAATTAAGAAATAAAATGTGTTTTTAAGAATAAAAAAAAAAAAAAAAAAAAAATGACTGTATCGGATCTTTACGAAATTTAAATGAAATCATTTTGGAATAAACCTCTTTCATATAAAAAGAAAATACAACTTCACTAATAACGGAGTAATGTATGAGTATACAAACGTAAATATAATAATCATAATTCTTATTGTGAGCATTCATTCATCTTTTTAAAATCGATAATATTTACTTAATAATTACTAATTAATTGCTCCCACTCATGTATTCACGTTTCTTTCATCTGGTGGAAGCCCATGCCAACAGTGGGACGCATGACGAAAAGCAGATTAATAATAGAGAATAATAAGATAGCTAGATAATAAGACAGATAAGGAAAATAATTTCTGCCAACCACAAGTCAACCTGGTACAAACAAACAAAAACAACAAAGAACGGAACAAAAATGGAACTAAGTCTGGGTGTAATTTGTGTCCTTTAATTGTATGTTTTTAAAGTCCACCGCAATTCAAGGATTTTTACTTTAGAGCAGGGAGTCTCCTTAAAAAAACATGCATTACATTAAGCAGACGCTAAGCCGTTTACCCTTTTTTTTTTTTTTTTTTTTTTTTATTGGTGGGCTATGGGTGCGTCTCGCCCCGCCAAATCGGTCCGGGGTGACGGAGAAGGCGGCGCGTGATCCCATAGACCCACCGTAAAATCCTCTCTCTTCGCCGTGCGAGCGGACCACCGGTACCCGATCTTTGTCTTCGGTGGTCCGCTCGGCGAAGCCGTTTACCCTATACTAACACGTCTGACCAGCGAGGTACTGTAGGTCAATTTCCCTCCCATTATGGAGGAGGCTAGCGCCCAACAGTGGGGCGTATTTACGCAAAGATGAAGCCGTTTGCCCGATATTCACAAGATATGGGAGTGGTGTCGCATTTAATTCTAACTTCATCACATCTTCGACATAGAATAAACTTATAAAACTACATATATATTAAATTTATCTGTATAATATAAAAAGATCGGTCAAATATAATGAAAAAACTATTTTTACGAGTGGGTCACACTATCAGTTTTACCTTACCTTGTATACAGCTCATCATTTCACCAATAGTAGTTGATCTCTGATGCTCCATATTTTTTATAGAGACCACGTGTATTACAAAGTTTCTGCGGAGTCAGGAGGATCGGTTTATATTGGTGATTCAATAAAAAGAGGTGATATAGGTCAATCGTGTGTGTCACGAAAGCAACTAATTTCGTTCGACGAATAATATTGCCGCATTTTCGGCTATAAAACGATTCTTCTATAAACGTTATGGTAACTTTTGCGCAAGTTTTGTAACATGTCCCTTTTAGACTGCGGCTATTTGACGCAACTTTTCTACTCAAATAATCTAAGTTAAAACAGTTTCATAGCATTTCTTTTTTTTATATTTTTTTTATGATTTCTTTGCAGGGACCGGTTATATCGGCTGAATATGAACAACATAAGCGCGTCGCACTGTGAAGTAAGTAGTACAATGATACAAAAATATTTTAGTTACACAATCTAGATTTCTCACAGTTCTAATATTTTTCTTCTCCTGAATTGTATTCTTACTCTGTCACCGGATGGAATAATAATTATTTTAATGATATTATCATTTTATCTACATAATAATAAGCTTTTATATTCATTATACAGTTTTATGGACTGAAATAATTATAAGCATACTATTATCGCTGATCACTGGAAAAGTTTTATTTTCTTTTTATATATACCGAGGGTATATTGCTGTGTGGTCTATAACCGCTAGACTACGTATACTACTAATCCTTACTTTGCTCGTGGATGTCGTAAAAGATGACTAAGATCTTTATTTCACCATGCCTAACTCCACCTGATGCCGTTTGGTCAACAATTACATTCCCAAGAAGGATTGACGATAGGCAAGCGGCCATTCATAAAACTATTGGCAATAACTTTTGTAATATGTAGGATGGAAGAGGAGTACAATAAATATCACATCGAGCGCAAGTAATTGGCATAAAAGCAGGAGAATGATGATGATGATCATATACCGTGGACAGATAAAAGATAATATTGTCATAATTGTTCCCAGTGATTTGTTCATTAAAAACATTTTTTTATTTTTTTTGCAGAGAGACGCTATAAATTTGGAGCCGAGCAACGTGGCACAATGCGTGTCAAAAGGCAAATCAGAGGTGAGTTCATTATACTAAAGAGAATACTAAGCACAATAAAATTCCCACAAACGAGATTAAAACTTTTTCATTTCTGCAAAGTTACTCTGCACTACCACTATTTTCATCAAGGGTTAATCTCATTTTTAACAGTGAGCGACGGGCGGCGAGCATATTTCATAGCAGGGGGCTTACAGCCATGCCTTGCTTCGCTATATTAAGGCCGTTAATTTTGATTTACAATCGCAATGTAAAAGCAATATTTGTTTTATTTCTCGGCGGTTAGAGTCAGCTTTAACAATCGGGGAATGTTATAGTACCTCGGTGCGTCATACAACTAATTCGTTAATAGCCAGTCTGAAGAAGGTGTTGCACTTGAATGGTTTTATTTATTACTGCGTATTTAGTGTATTGTTTTGTTGTTGTAAGCTATCGATTAACGACGATGTTATAAGTTTGAATACGAATAGACAAATTTTTATCGAGTATTTTCTGCAAGATATTTTTTTATTTGGTAATAAGCTAGAACAAGAATAGTCATCTGCAGAACATATTGCGACATACACTTGTCTAGACCAAATATAAGACAGTTATATAATAATGTGAGCTAAAAGTTGAAAATTCCATTTTGGGAATTAAAGTTATAAAAGTAGTCATAAAAATAAAAACAATGCCGCGTCCAAATTATACCATGCAGATTTTTTTTTCAAAGCATTTTATTGTTTACGTGTTTACGTCATAAAAGTTACTTCATGCCGTCTCGACGGCATACTTTATTTATACAGGGTGTCCCAAAATTCAACGATAAGCCGGCACCAGCAGGTGGACCTACATATGACTACTCGAGAACAAAAAAGAAAAAAATTCTACCTTGATTTTTTTTTTCATTACGACAAAAAAACCGATTTCTTTAAAAATCGACATCTTTTATTATATTATTAAGTGCCATTGCTACAATTTTACAAGTAATTCTGTGTTTTTTTTTGTATTGGTAAGGTAAGTAGCACTACTATCGATCACAACCATTAAAAATTCCAGAATATCTATAGTTTTTACACAAAAATCAACCAAAACTATGTTTTTTTCATAAATTATGTAAGATTTTGACTTTCAGCTCACTTTCACTCATCACAGTGAAAAAAAAAAGTATGGACACTACTGTGGCAAATAGTATTAAAAATTGGCGCAACTAACTACAATTCTAAAATGGTATAACATTCTAGGCAAACTAGCCACAAAAATATACTTAGGTGTACTATTTCAAAATAACAACCATACTTCGAAAATTGTTAGTGTTGATAGTAATCACTTTTACTATGTAGCCCAAATGTTTTTGTTGCAAGTTCTCAGAATTTGAATGAGACATGTGCTTAGTCCATAAGATAACATAAGTTAGACAGAGATAGAGAGATTATACGTTAGAGGGAGATAGATAGATGCTAATTGTTTAGTAACATTAATGCAGGTAGAGAAGTAATTAATGTCCTCAGCAGCACAGCAAGTCAGTACGCTCTACTTTTTTGTTTACTGCACACCGTTCTGTTTTAATTAAAGTGGCTCTGATACTAACGACTTTGGATTGAATTAAGTGACCTGGAAATTGACCTGACTTGGCATTATTTTAGACTGTGATTTTGTGTTTTTTTAAAGAAGTTTTGCCTTATTTTCAAGTGTTTAGCATTCATTATGCCGCTACCATATACAGCGTTAGAATACGCTAATATGCACCTAATTTATGGAGAATGCCGATGCAATGCCAACGCTGCTAGCAGATTATATCGAGCAAGGTACCCTACTCTTCAAAGGTATCCGGATTATCGCGTATTTATTAACGTGCATCAAACATTTTCGGAGGGTCGTATACCATCTGACAGGAGAAACGCTGGAAGACCTAGATCGGAACACGATGAAGAAGTTCTCAAAGAAATAGAAAGCGATACAACTACCTCTGTACGTGGCATACAAGTAGCAACGGGAATTCCAAAAAGTACTGCACATAGAATTTTAAAACGTCACCAGTTTCATCCATATCATTACAGGCGCGTGCAGGCGTTATTACCGCGGGACTATCCACTGCGGGTCGCATTTTGCCGTGTAATGCTGCAAAAACACAGGGAAGATCCCCAATTCTTAGACAAAGTTTTATGGTCGGATGAAACAACCTGCAAGAAAGATGGCTATTTAAATCTTCACAATCTTCATAGCTGGAACAATGAAAATCCGCACCTGGTGAGAGAAGACAAATCCCAATATCAATTTAAGGTTAACCTATGGACGGGCATAATAAATGGAAAAGTGATAGGGCCCTTTGAGTTACAAGGAAACATAGATGGCAATAGCTATTTGAACTTCTTACAAAATGAGTTACCAGGATTATTAGAAGACGTGCCCTTAAGTGATTTGCAAAACATGTGGTTTCAAAACGATGGTTGCCCAGCTCACTATGCCCGCCCTGTGCGAGAGTACTTAGACCAAGAGTACCCAGGGCGTTGGATCGGGCGACTTGGTCCTATCTTATGGCCACCCCGTTCACCCGATCTAAATCCCCTGGATTTTTTCTATTGGGGTTGTCTAAAGGACAGAGTCTACTCAAAACCCATTGCAACCTTGGACGAGCTTCGCCAAAAAATAATTCAGGCTGTGGATCACATGAACAGAATCAGATATGCAAGAAAAATAAAACGTTCATTTTTAAGGCGATGTCGTGCCTGCATTACTGCCAATGGCAAACAATTCGAACATTTATTGTAATTTTAATAATATAGTAAATTCTAATCTCTCTATATCTATCTCTTTCTAACTTATGTTATCTTATGGACTACGCACATGTCTCATTCAAATTCTGAGAACTTGCAACAAAAACATTTTGGCTACATAGTAGAAGTGATTACTATCAACACTAACAATTTTCGAAGTATGGTTGTTATTTTGAAATAGTACACCTAAGTATATTTTTGTGGCTAGTTTGCCTAGAATGTTATACCATTTTAGAATTGTAGTTAGTTGCGCCAATTTTTAATACTATTTGCCACAGTAGTGTCCATACTTTTTTTTTTCACTGTGATGAGTGAAAGTGAGCTGAAAGTCAAAATCTTACATAATTTATGAAAAAAACATAGTTTTGGTTGATTTTTGTGTAAAAACTATAGATATTCTGGAATTTTTAATGGTTGTGATCGATAGTAGTACTACTTACCTTGCCAATACAAAAAAAATCACAGAATTACTTGTAAAATTGTAGCAATGGCACTTAATAATATAATAAAAGATGACGATTTTTAAAGAAATCGGTTTTTTTTGTCGTAATGAAAAAAAAAATCAAGGTAGAATTTTTTTCTTTTTTGTTCTCGAGTAGTCATATGTAGGTCCATCTGCTGGTGCCGGCTTATCGTTGAATTTTGGGACACCCTGTATATAACTCTTTGTCGACTCGCTGAGACACGTTTATATCTAATAATGGCGCAATAAAACCCGCAACTAGAAATGGGACGTCTCACGCGAGATGTATAAAGTCTTCGAGTAAGTACTACCCTTTCTGTGCCATTGAATGGTATATAACTACAGTATATTCTTAAGATTGCCACACGTAAATTATTAAGTTTCCTTTTCAGCTTATAGATATATCATCAGTGAGCTAAAGCCTCTTTTATAACAAGATGAAAGTTTGTTAACTATGGGTAACGCTGGCCAAAGATGTTGTCATGGGGTTTTATTTCCAATTTTCTTCTTTTAGTACCATAAGTGTGTTATAAATTTATCTCCCTTATCATTCCATGTCACCATCCCTTTCTTTTCTGTTGCTATCAAAAAATTTTACTGAGAAATCACCAGGAAAATAGGCAGAATTAACATTTTTTTCTAGGTAACATGTAACCACTATCACATGCTATCACTCTAAGTATTTAAGAAAATAAATTTGCTCTATTAGTATCAAAAAGATTTTTAAAAAAGTAACCTCAGGACTATCACCTCGATCACGAATAGAATGGCCTCTCGTGAAGGCTATAATCAAAGTTTTTCGCTGTCGGCGAGTTTCCTTTTCTCTAAACACGATGTCGTTACACGAAAAAGGTTGGGAAAACGCCGTTGGCAAATTCCGTGAGGCGGCCACTGGCAGGATGCTCTTCTTGTTGTTTACGTTCACAGCTCTTTGTGACGCTATTAAAGAAAATTCACTGGTTTAGATGAATCAGAAGACAGTAGATTTTAACACAATGGATACTAAATTTAAGAAGAAAACAACAAAGCTTTTTTTTAAAGTGTAAAATACAAAAAAAAAAGTATATTTGTATTTTCTTTACAAATTTTTTACGTTGCTACACTAGATAGCAAGCTTGTTCGCCGTAGGAATTTTAATATCATGCTGGTCAAATGCATTTAATATTTCGTAGTTGCCCTCTCTTGATCTGCTTGCATCACTTTTTCATGTCTTAGGGGATGTCCATTAATCACGTGAGGTTAAGTCCTAAACCTTCATAGTATTAAACCTCACCACGTATCACCAAGTTCGGGGGTTAAAAAATGCTAAAAAAAAGATCACGTGATTAATGGACGTCCCCTTAGAAGACCCTTAATAAAAGGAGGGATATTGACAGATTCGAAAAATTATACATCTTATGAAAAACTTAACAATATTATAATACAATAAATATTAGTATTTCAAGAATAGTCGAAGTAAAATAACTTTATTTTACTAGTTGTTTTTAGTTCACTAGTGTAAGTACTTACTTAAACTAATAATTTATAAAAGCAATAAGACTTGATAAAATAAAAACCTTTTGACTAAAAAGAAAAATAAGTAATACCATAGACTTAGGCGTGCGTTCACAAAATCCCCACTTAGCATGAATTTCTTTTAATTTGTAAGTACTTATGCAACTTTTGTTAGCAATATCGTGGCAAAAACAATAAAATGTTCCGTATTGGTAATGCAAATCAGTGCCTTTAAATTCCTAATAAAAACCGTTACAGAAAAACAAGAATAAAATCTTTTTCGAAAGAAAAACGCGTGGAAAGTGCGCCGTAAATCTACTTACCTACAAAGTGGCGAATAATTAACGAAATGGTCCAATCGAAGGCATTAGTTCCGAGTGAAGTTATGCGAACGTTCCCGGCTAAGTGCCGTTAAAAGAAACTTAGACGTGAGCCTGATTGTTCTCTTGCTTAATTTTGATTGTTTCTGAGTGCAAAACGGTTCTGTGTTCACGTCAGAACGACGGCTGTACGCTCAGAGTATATTAATCCGATAATTACTTTAGAACAATCTCTCGCAAAGTTACCTCGCCGGGCCGAACTAAAGAAATGCTGGGCAAAACTTTTTATTAACAAACAAAGCTCTTCGTTAATTGCTTACTTACACGTACCTATTCCAAATTGAGTTTCACTACGTCTTCTGATTTTATATGTACCAAGTAATATAATTATGGTTTCTAATCAACTGTACTCAACCAAACAATAGGCAACTTTTACGTGTAACATAGTTAAAGTTTGTTGTTATTTAGGCAGTCCCAATTAATGAGAAGTACATAATATTTCGAGTTAAATTAGTACTGATATTTTATATTTCATTTAGTCACGTTACAATATTATTATAGTGATGTACGACTAACGGACTATGGAGAATGAATTATAAAATAAATTGAACTTTTAGCAGCGATAACCTACTAAGAAGATTGAAAAACTAATAGTGTTTAAGAGTACTTTGGAAATCTCGGGTTTAAATCTCATTGCATTTCCCTATAGTTTTTCGAAATTGTGCATCTGTAAATGGTTTCTGATTGTTTTAATTGTTAAAAATGTATTAATTATTTTAATTGTTAAAGAATAAGCTTAAAAATACTTCTACTTCTACTCTACTTCTAACAGCTTCAAACACAATATTAGTTGAACCACAAAGCCGAACCCAATACGATTCGGAATAATTTGGTATTCTATTTTATTAATACCTACTCTATTTTTGAAACGGAACTAAGAACCTAAATTGGTATACGAATTTAGATTGTGGTATACCACAGCTTAAACATATCTTAAAATTGCAAATTAATAAGTAGCTTTGTATTTCATAACTCTAGTCAGGAGGATAAGCTGTTTCGTGAATAAATATAGACGCAGAACTGATAACCTCTTTTGAATTTTTTTGAAAATTGTGCTTTTCGACGACGTGTAGTTAAACAGATAAACCCAGAAAAGTAAATCTTTCGACAAAAGAAATACTATAAATATGTGTGAAATTGTATTATTTCAGGAAATATACCTATACATTTATTATACTCTATGTATAAAACCAGAACAGATGTAAGAGTAACAATAGGTAATGATGTACTAGAGCAAGTGGATGAATTTGTATATCTTGGATGTGGATTTAGCCGAGATGGAAGGTACACCACTGATATAGAGCGAAGAGTGAATGCGGGAAATAGAGTGAACGGAGCGTTGGGGCAACTTCTCGGCAGCCACCACCTCAGCCAGAAGGCACGTGTAGCAATACATAACGCAGTGCTTGTCCCAACATTACTGTATGGAAGCGAGAGTTGGGTATGCAGAAAAGAGTATGAAAGTAAAATTAATGCGGTCGAAATGCGATCTCTGCGGAAAATCTGTGGAGTTAGGCTGACCGACCGCATTCGTAACGACGACGTAAGAGAGCGAGTAGGTATGAAAGAGAGTATTGGTGTAAAGATGCGAAAGGGAATGCTCCGATGGTTCGGACATGTGGAAAGAATGCCGAACGAACGCCTGGTTAAGAAGATATACAATGCGAAAGTGGAAGGATGTAGGTACCGAGGGAGACCGAGACTTACCTACCTAGACCAGATCGGTCATGTACTGAAGGAAGGTGGAGTCAAGAGTCTCCGAAACCGGCGAGCGTGTATGAAGAGAATTATGAATGTTGAGGAAGCGAGTGAAGTATGCAGAGATAGAGTTCTCTGGCACTCTGTTCTCTCTGCCTACCCTGCAAGGGATATGGCGTGATGATATGTATGTATGTATACTCTATGTAAAATAAAATTTAATCTTAATGCTTAGACCTGTTCCCAAAATTCGAAAAATAAACATTTAATTTGTTGCATGTATGCATTAATTAATATATTTAATTCTTCTGTGCTTGTGTTCGTCCTTTTTTTTTTGCGGTGGACTATAGAAGTGGTCAGGTCCCGCCAAATCGGTCCAGGGTGACGGAAGAGACGGTGCGCGACCCCATAGACCCACCGTGCAAAGTGCCTCTCTTCGCCGTGCGAGCGGGCCACCGGTACCCGATCTTTGTCTTCGGTGGCCCGCCCAGCGGTTTTTACCCTCACGGGTTCCTCTCGAGTCGATGCCCTGACAGCTTTTGCCGCCGGGGCATCATCCTCAGGCGGTAACCTCACTTCGCACCTGTCAAATCTATTATTAAATTACATATCAATAATAATGATTCAGAACATAAAGTCGTTTCGTGCAATGTATAGAAATCTAGTAAACTCTTTGTAATAATTAGGTTAAAAATTAATAATCCTTAAAAAATAATAACGAGCGTTAGGTAATTTTAGAAATTAAGTTTTTTTAAATGTTTGTAAGTATTTGTTCCATTTCTAAATACTGAAAATATTCTAGACCCCGTTCTAGTACCTTTCTCAAGAAGTTAATAAAATCATATTAGGAAAATGTTAAATTATAAAATAGATAAACTAATTACATTATAAAACCCATGTTAATATTATAGTTTAACTATAATAAATGTACATAAGTTTTAATCTTCTACAAATAATTTAATTAAAGTAGGTACATTATTAAAGTGAGGAGACTATAATAAACCATCCCTCAGGCTTACATTTAGATAAAACAGTTTTGACACTCTGTCCAAATATTACCGTACTTTTTAGTGTAATATTTTACGATCAACATTTTTTTTAATATTTTATTTTGATCAATTCTGTATTAGGAGGCCTGAGCCAAATAATAAAACGTACATATATAGGTTGAAAAAAAGTTACTAATTTTTTTTTCTATTGATTTTAACATTATTACCGATATTTGCTTCAACTGTGTACAATAACGTGGTTCAATAAATTCATCGTGTTTAGTATTTTTTGTTTTTATTTTCATTCCAAACAGCTGACACGCAGCAATTGTAATACATTTTAAAAATAAACTATACATTCATTAGATAAATAATTCTATAACATTAATATCTTTAGAAATATATTTTCAGTAGTTTATTATTTTTATTGGTTGATGGGAATACTGACTACATATTCAGCTCTTGTGTGGTACTGTCGTTTTGACGTAGAGAAAATCAGTTTCAAGCTTGACGACCGACCACAGACCGCATACCAATCTGTTGCTAAATAAACACTGTTTCACACTTTACCTATTTTATTATATACGTTTTTATTTTTATTCATTGTGTTCATTCTCCAGCAGTAGCAAACCACTCAGTCATAATAAATATACAATATTCATCCATTTGGATTGGTTTTTCTATAATATCAGGATATTTTTTTTTTACATTTATATTTTATTAAAAACTAGTGTTATTATAAAATGGAGGAGAGGAAGGAAAACCCACCACTTTCCCACGGTTAATCAATATACCGTACACCTCAAGAAAGGAAGGAATACGGGTTGGGATCAAGGTGGAATAGGATATAAGGAAATCTTACTCCTGTGATGAGCACCGCCTCCAGAACTTCTATTTGCGATTTTCCGCAGAAATTCAGAAATTCGACACGTATTTCGCCTCTAAACGAGGCATCCTCAGGACGGTTCGGCTTCAAATGTGTTGAATCTTTATTCGAAGTTCTGCGGAAAATTGCAAGTAGAAGTTCTGGAGGCGGTGCTCATCACAGGAGTAAGATTTCCTTATATCCTATTCCACCTTGATCCCATCCCGTATTCCTTCCTTTCTTGAGGTGTACGGTATATTGATTAACCGTGGGAAAGTGGTGGGTTTTCCTTCCTCTCCTACATTTTATGATAATAATGGATTTCCGCCATGTATCGCCTAATTAAATCAATTATAAAAACTAGTGACCAAAACTATACTATTTTTATTGGATTTTTAATGAAGCGTAATGAACTGAAACGGACCAATATAGCAGTGTTTTAACTAGTAAAGCGAGCAATGCATTTCTGTCGTTCTGAATATTAATGTGCCGTTTAATATTTATGTCGGGGCCAAATTTGCATAATCACAGCCTGTGAACACTCATATATATATATATATACACATACTACAAAATTACTATTATTCCAATGAATTTTGCTTGAGGCACTGAAGCGTCATCCATTGAAGTAACACCTGTTGCATTGTATTTTTATTAATGATAATTCAATATGTTTAATATGAATATGTGATTTCAATAAGACCAATGAGCTAATGAGATTTCTGCCAATACTTTTTCTTAATTATAAAATATTGACCTGATAATTATTGGCCTTTTCCTACCATCTGTTAAATTCATTGTCTTGAACAAGTGTTTCGTAGTCCTAATATATATTTGGGATCAAGTACCAGGTGGCCTCCTAAAGTATGACATTTTTCCGTCTTCTAGCTTTTTTACAGCCAGTACGGCTCACCAACTGCCCTTCTTTAATAGGCTATCTTTAGTACACTCCTCACTAAATCTTCCGAGATAATTATTCTTAACAATATTTGTGATAAAATAACCATTTTTACCCCGTTTGGCGACGGGAAAAGAGTAAAATTGGCGTAAAAATAGACTAAGAGTCTCACCGCGAGAATGGGCAGCAGCTATCTCCTAGGAAACCCAATAACACCTACTACGATCAACAATTCGCTTACTAAACGTTGCGATTATGGCATTATTCCCCCTATAAAAAAATAT
Organism: Lymantria monacha; assembly: GCA_905163515.2. NCBI lineage: Eukaryota > Metazoa > Arthropoda > Insecta > Lepidoptera > Erebidae > Lymantria > Lymantria monacha. The sequence goes on along the minus strand of LR991094.1, from coordinate 14,710,812 downwards.
AAATGCACAAAAAGTCACAGACCCCAGTCATGGCAATTCCGCCATTCAATTGACTCATTTTGAAAATCGCAAGAAGCCGTTATATGCAAGGGCCACAGGAGCATTCTGAGTGGCATCCTCGTGGGGAGGACGATGTCCAACAGTGGAGATCTGCGAGCTAACGGTTGGACAATATCTTTTAGTTTGAAGTTCCACCTAAATATTACATTGGAATACGACGTGCCTTAGTGGTTTGAAATATTAAATGGGTAGTAGTTTTTCTGCAATCGAAAATTCCCACCAGCTACTGTATGAACGAACAAAGGATCGAGGTTCATTCCCTCAGTGGACTCTCTGTGATCCGAAGAAAAAAGGAATAGCAACAGAATATTCAGTTTGTTAAATCTAACGAAAATGTTAATTGATGTTTTCTTTGTTTCAGCACTTTGATTGTCGAAACCACATACGCGTGATTCAACCAATGGGCGATGGAGCCCGGCTCTATGTATGCGGTACCAATGCTCATAGTCCAAAAGACTGGGTTTTATATGTAAGTATTTTTAATTATTTTAATTTCTAAATATTACCTCTATTGTTATTTTCATTTGATGTAAATACTGTACAGTCATCTTAGGTCATATATGTCCCACTGTTGGGCTCGAGCCACCCCGACTAGAAATTTTTTCGTCTTCCTTAGCAGGACCGGACCGGGCATGCCCGATCTGGACCAGATTAGGTATGTAACGCAGAAGATATATCTGGACCCGATCAGGAAAACCTTATCGGGTCCAGATCAGGCATTCCTGATCGGGTCCAGATCAGGCATTCCTGATCGGGTCCGGATGAAATTTTACTGATCGGAACCAAACCAATCATCTGCGTTATATATCTTGCCTGATCCAAAACGAGTATGCCCAGTCCGGTCCTTTTAAAAAACATGAATATCTTAAAGAACATGTTTAATACCGAATGCAGGGCTATATTCTTATCATAGAGAGTCCCAGTGAGCCGTTACGATTATGACGCAACCACCAGATGCTAACGACTGCAACTGTCGCCTGAATTTCTCATTCATGACCTGATCGATCTGTTTTAATCTGATTCGATACAACTAATTTAATATTAGGCCATGTCATTACGCTTCGGAGAATCTTAACACCGCGATTCAAGTAATGACGTCATTTTACTAACGCCATCTATTTATTATGACCCAAAACATTAATGTTAGAATGGTTGTTACAATATAATATTTCAATCTATCTATGTTTTCAAATGTTAGGTACATTTATATATAAATATATTATTTATTTTTGTTTTTTACTTTAAATATAAATTATTTTTATATTATTAATTAAACATTATTATTATTATTAAATACATATGATTAATTAAAGATTTCAGATTATCCTCCTCTGATGCAAATACAATTTCGCCGTGGCATAAATATGACAATCATGTCACTTTTTTGAATTTTGATTGATATTTTTTTTGTGTTACGAAAACTGTTTCTGGTTCTGATATACTACAAGCCTTACTATATACTTGATGATATTTCACATCAGGCTATCCTTATTTGGTCCTGATCTGGTCCTGATCCGGTATGCCTTACCATACTTGATGTTATTTCACATCAGGCTATCCTGATCAGGACCAGACATGGTCCTGATAGGGTTTGCCGGATCCGGCATGCCTCATTCTGTCCTGATCGGGTCCTGATCCGGTATGCCTTACCATACTTGATGATATTACACATCAGGCTATCCTTATTTGGTCCTGACCTGGTCCTGATCCGGTATGCCTTACCATACTTAATGATATTTCACATCAAGCTATCCTTATTTGGTCCTGATCTGGTCCTGATCCGGTATGCCTTATCATACTTAATGATATTTCACATCAGGCTATCCTTATTTGGTCCTGATCTGGTCCTGATCCGGTATGCCTTACTATACTTAATGATATTTCACATCAGGCTATCCTTATTTGGTCCTGATCTGGTCCTGATCCGGTATGCCTTACCATACTTGATGTTATTTCACATCAGGCTATCCTGATCAGGACCAGACCTGGTCCTGATCGGGTTTGCCGGATCCGGCATGCCTCATTCTATCCTGATCGGGTCCAGATACATGATCTGGTTGAACCATACTTGTTTTCTAGTCGGGACCTCCATAGTGGGAGGGAAATTGACTTAATATACCACGCTAGTCAGACTTATTGCCGAGTTTTGTATAGAGATTTCCTCCTTTTGCATAGATGTTATATGCGTTTTATATCCCTTAGTCATCTCTTACGATCACCCACGGGTAAGATAGGGTTTGATGAATTGTATTCTTACTCCATTACCACACGGAAAATACTGTATAAATATATTGTTAATCTAACTCGAGTATGATAGTATAAATGTACTTCATTTACTTATAATATAATAGTACTTCATTTTTACAATAATAAATACTCAAAGAAAGTTTATTTAAACAGCTATTAGTTTATATAGAATATCTATTAGCATTATCATATAATATTACCATCATTCTACTACGCATATCCCAATTACTTGGGGTCGATACAATATGTACTCTTCTTTCATACTACATATTGTAAAAGTTATTAGCAATAGATTTATGACCGGCCGCCTGCCAGACAACCCTCCCTCACCCTTGGGTATGTAATTGTTGACTAAACGACATCAGATGGAGTTGACCCAGGTCTTTATAAGTCTCTGAGTCGTCTTTTACGACATCCACGAGCAAAGTAAGGGTTGGTAGTGTTCGTAGCCGCTGCCAGACAGCTTATATGATATATTATCATATAATATTATATACGATATATACTATTTATATATTTGCAACGAATCACAATTTAAGTTTAAACAGAAGCTGTACGTCTAAAAATATACAAACATATTAAGCAATAAAAATGTATACAAAAATACATATATATGTTTCTTATTGTTCAAACAAACGAAATAATTTCTAATTAAAATACAAAACATTCACATTACATGTAAATTCATATAACATCGTCCTATTCAAATGTAATATTAGCTTAATTGAACTTATGCACGTAACTTAAAATGTCTGTATTTAAAATACCGAGATTATTATTATTATTTTATTTTTTCTAATAAAGTTATTTCTTGGAAATAGGCCACCTGAAGGTTATATATAATATATTCCTTAGTGATAAAGCTTCCAGCAATCCATCAGACTATCACGTGTATTGTTAGGGAACGTATACGTAAATAAACCACCCCCCTATGTGACCACTCGTAATATGTGGTAAAGGCCCAATTTTGTCCAAGCACAGTATTTTTGAAGAACCCCTTCCTCTTCCGCAGGTCACGTACTATGGGTACGTTTCCTTAGATGCAACCCATCCCAAAATGAAATATGCATGCAGAAATGGTGTAGTGGCTTAACTATCGACCTACTGTGCCAGGAGAATACTTTGTGCGATCCAAAAATTGTTGTTCTGACTTGGAATTTAATTTGTGTCTGTTAATTATATATATGTAAAGAACCCCGCAATGCTAGGATTATTTCCTTAATAAAGAGTGTCGCCTTTTACAAATAAAAAATCATAATTGCCTCGTTTGGCAGATAGTTTGCAGATAGGTGTTATAAATGGAAGGTGCTGTTAGCCATCCTCCTGACAGATTACCTCCGCATGGTCTAGTAAGGAGTGCTGACACTGTTTTTAAACCATTATTATAGGGGATTTTTAAGTGGTAAAGCTTATTCTTAATTTTTCGTATGGAGTAGGAAAAAGAAGTCCTCCTTCGTATCTTGCCTGTGAATGTCATAGAGGACGACTAGTGTATATAATATGCATATAGCATCTATGAATTAGAAGGAAAACTCGAAATAAAATCCTATGCCAAAACTTCTGACCAGCGCGATATATAGTAGGTCAATTTCCCTCTTATTATGATGGAGTCTCGAATCCAACAGTGGGACGTATATGAGCTGAGATGATGATGATAATGATTAAAACTTTTTCGCCTCGATTCATCATCGAACTTTATTCTAAGCTATATGCATTTACTTGCTTCCTTCAACATACTCGCACTCTTCTTATCCATATGCCGAATTGGGTTTTTATTCACTCCCAAACAGTGTTAAATATTAATGCATTCAGATGTTTACGCGAGTATTACACATTTGAAATAAAACTATTATATTATTTCTATCGTGTTTATATTTGATTTCTAATTGCCCGACGTTTTGAACATTTTATAACGTCTTCCCCTGACCATGTAACGCTGTAAAGTGTTCAAAACGTTGAGCGATTAATAAAGAAATACAGACACGATAAAATCTGTAGAAATAATTTTAGTTTAAATGTTGTGTATTATTTTAAATAATACACTTTTTTTGAGGATAGATTGTGTTTCGGTCTCACACTACGCCCAAAGGACCCGAAGCGATGGAAGAAAAGATGTGCAGACCCATACAGTACCTCTTTATCACCATTTCATCACTGATCACTATTTGATCACTGGTATCGAGCCCTTGCGTTTGGTTGTAAATATAACACAGTGGATGTAACTAAGTAACTAACACATTTATCCTTCTATGGAGAGAGATTTTAACATACAAATAAGATACAAATTGTGTCCAGACTTAGAACAACATTCTTTTGTAGATTGTTCCAAGTATTGTTCTGTTTGACAATCAAACCGTCGCGGGTTTACGGACTTACGGCATGGTAGGAGGGTAATTTAACCACCACGCCATTAGTGTAGTCAAGTTAGTTTGATAGCACTATATTAAGAAATGTAGGTATGCAATCACGTGAATCTGAATGTTCACGTGAAAACTACTGAACAGCTTTTTTTAGCTTATATATGTATCCTACATATGTATACTTAGAAAATGTGAGAACTAATAGGGGTAAGACCACGCTGTTGACAGTTTTCTCTCTAAAGCCGCGGGCCAGTCCATCCAGGGTAGTATCACATTCGTAGAAATTCAATGTCTGAGCTGTGGCAATGTGCTTCGTTCAGTGAGCGAGAGACCCGAAAACCCAACTTTTACACATACATACCCACACACACACACACACACACATATCATCACGCCATATCCCCTGCAGGGTAGGCAGAGAGAACAGAGTGCCAGAGAACTCTATCCTTACATACTTCACTCGCTTCCTCAACATTCATAATTCTCTTCATACACGCTCGCCGGTTTCGGAGACTCTTGACTCTACCTTCCTTCAGTACATGACCGATCTGGTATAGGAAGGTTAGTCTCGGTCTCCCCCGGTACCTACATCCTTCCACTTTCGCATTGTATATCTTCTTAATCAGACGTTCGTTCGGCATTCTTTCCACATGTCCGAACCATCGGAGCATTCCCTTTCGCATCTTTACACCGATACTTTCTTTCATACCTACTCGCTCTCTTACGTCGTCGTTACGAATGCGATCGATGAGCCTAACTCCACAGATTTTCCGTAGAGATCGCATTTCGACCGCATTAATTTTACTTTCATACTCTTTTCTGCATACCCAACTCTCGCTTCCATACAGTAATGTTGGGACAAGCACTGCGTTATGTATTGCTACACGTGCCTTCTGGCTGAGGTGGTGGCTACCGAGAAGTTGCCCCAACGCTCCATTCACTCTATTTCCCGCATTCACTCTTCGCGCTATATCAGTGGTGTACCTTCCATCGCGGCTAAATCCACATCCAAGATATACAAATTCATCCACTTGCTCCACTACATCATTACCTTTTTTTTTTTTTTTTGTTGACGCTGGGAAACGCTTATGCGCGCTAACCCCTGCCCGCCGATGTCAAGACGGGAGGGAGTGTGGGACTCGCCGGCCAGCTAGTCCAACCGGAATACCCACTAAAACCACAGCGGCCCCCTTCCGCGCTTTTACGGGGCGCCGGAGAGATCGTCTACTGACATTCGATCCCCGATGCCCCAACGCTTGGCCTTCTTGCCACGCCCTGTCGATCCTCAACGCGGTGGGAGGAGATGCGCATAACGGCGCCTCCTCCTCCCCGGACGCCGGCGACGGAGCGAGTCAGCGGACGCATGCGCCTCACGTTCCCGCTCCACAGCCTCCTTCTTCTCCATGACGGCCTCGCAATACGAGGCCATCGACGTCCAGCACCTATCGCTGTCGAGCATCTTGGAGATGATGGTCGACAGCGACAGGTCTCTTCCAACGACCGCCGACAGGACGTGGCGTTGGGGCCCCCAGGCGGGGCAAACCTTCAGAGTGTGACGCGCATCATCCACTGGCGCGCCACACTCGTGACATCCAGGGGCCCCTTCTCTTCCAATTTTATGCAGGTACTTACCGAAGACCCCGTGTCCGGTAAGCACCTGCACCATCCTGAAGCTAAGGCTGCCGTGCCTTCTTCTGATCCAGCGGTGGAGATGTGGCGCGACCGCCTCCACAGTCTCCCGCCCTGCTACAGGGGACTCCAGATCCACTCTCCACCGCCGGATGACTCCTCTTCGGGCCACTTCCAAATCTCTGCCCAGTCTCCTCGCGGAGACTTGCTCGCCGCCGGCCCTCGCCACAACGCGCAGCCGGTAGGCCTCTGCCAAGGCCTTAGCTATAAGTGGCCAAGGGTCCCCCGCCAGCAATGTCGCTGCAGTCCACGACACCGTACGGTAGCCCCTAATAGCCCTCACCGCCATGACCCTCTGCGGACGTCGCAGGAGGGCCCTATTGCGGGCAGTGAGGGACTCCGACCAAATAGGGGCGCCATACAGCGCCATGGACCGCACGACTCCGGTGTACAATCGCCGGCAGGACGACCCTGGACCTCCAGTGTTCGGCAGAAGCCTACTTAGCGCCGCGGCCGATTTGACAAGCCGCGGGACGAGCTGGGCAAAGTGTGGCCCGAAATTCCATTTTGAATCAAGGTGCAGACCCAGATATTTCATCTGGGCCCGCACTGGCACGGCAACCCCAGACACACTGATGTGTGCTCCTCGGGGGGGACCTCGACCTGGACCATGAAATAGGAGGGCCTCGGTTTTCTCCGCCGAGACCCTCAGGCCCAACATGCCAATCCGGCCCACGACGAGCACGACTCCTTCCCGTGCCAATCGGGCAGCCCCCAGGAAGTCGGGCCTCCTCGCCGTGACGAGGGTATCATCCGCGTAGCAGATGAGCCCCATCCCGGAAAGAAGCCGACCCCGCAGGAGCCAGTCGAATCCGACGTTCCACAGAACCGGACCGAGGACCGATCCCTGCGGAACGCCGCACTCCACCCGATGGCGATGTATGCGCCCGTCGCCCCCCTCCCAGAGCACATGCCTTCCCTCGAGGTACGCCTCCAACAGCCTCCGGAGATACGGGGGCACTCCATGAAAGCGGAGCGCCTCCTTCAGCGTCTCATGTGGGAGACTATTGAAAGCGTTCTTGATGTCGAGCGAGACTGCCAGAAGTACTTCCTTATGGGCCACCGCTTCGGTGACCAGGGACTTCAGGGCAGCCAATGCGTCAATTGTCGACCGGCCACCCCTGAACCCATATTGACTTTCTGACAGTCCCGGCCCAACCTCCTCGAGGTGCTGGACGAGACGGTCCGCGAGCACCTTCTCGAACAGTTTGCCCGTCTCGTCCAGCAGCACCAGTGGCCTGTATGCGGAAGGGGAGTCGATTGGGCGACCCTCCTTCCGCAGCAAACACAATCTTCCACACCTCCATTGCTCCGGGAACTGCCCGGACCTCAAACATGCATTGAGCAGCTCCCGGAGTTCACCCCCGAGGTACTCAGCGGCGACGCCGAGCACGAGTCCCGGGACACCGTCTGGACCAGGCGCCTTCCTTTTTCCACGAAGTCGGGAGAGGGCCACTTCCATCTCCCGGTCGGTGATGAGTGGGGCTGAGATCTCCACCTCCACCACCGACCGAGGAGCCATACTGGGGGGAGCATGTCCCATGGAACGGGGGAACAGCTCCCCCATAAGCCCCGACAGAAGATTCGAGTCCATGGATTCGATGATGGGGACGCCACAGGCGCGGAGTTTATTCCGCGCTCGTTGATATGGGCGCCCCCATGGATCCCCGTCGAGGCCCGCAAGCAGCTCCTCACGAGCCCTCTCCTTCGCCTGGCTGATGGCCAGCTGCAGGGTCTTCTTCCTTGTTTTATATTCATCACGCAGCTGGCCCTCATGGACTTCATCCCGATCGACTCTTTGACGGCATCGGACGTAGGCACGCCGCGCCCGGTTGGAGGCCACCCGAAGATTCGCAATTTCGGGTGACCACCAATACACTTGACGACGCAGCGGCCTCCGCCGAGCCCTCGGCATCGCCGCATCACACACTGCCTCGAGGGCACTTCTCATTAGGCCCGCGAGCCCCTCCACATCTGTAGGTAGCCATCCTGTCCTACCCCAGCGCTGCACTATGGCAGACTCCCGAACCATCTCCAAGTCAAGTTGACCGATAGCCCATTTTGGGAGTCCGCCTCTTCCACGCCGGGGTTCTCGTGGTCCCGGGGGGGCGGCGATCTCGAAGCGCACGTATCGATGATCTGAGAGAGTCTCCACCCCTTCTACCACTCTCCAGTCTCTCACCTCGCGGGCGACAGCGGGGCTGGCGAACGAAAGGTCCACCACGGACCCGCCCCGATGTCGCACGCAAGTGTGGACCATCCCTCTGTTGAGAAGGGACAGACCGGAGAGTAGGGACCACTGCTCAACGGCCGCGCCCTTAACGTTCGTGGTGGGGTTCCCCCACTCGCGGGACTTCGCATTTAAGTCGCCGAGGACAATAATTCGACTCGTCGACTGGCGGCGAACCGCGGCACCGACGGAGTCCAAGAACAACTCAAACTCCGCCAGCCCGCGGTTGGGAGAGAAATAAACGCCGAGGAGAGCGAAGTCTCGCCACCCCACCACTGCATAACCGTTGCCCCTCTCGAGAGTAGAGAGGGGAGGGCCGACACATCCTCTGGACAGAACAGCTACGTCTCCTCTAAGGTCCCCCACCCAACTAGGTGAGTGAGGGACGAAATAGGGCTCGCAGGCCACTGCCAAATCTATTTGCCACTCCGCCATGGACTGCAGTAGCAGGTCCTGAGCCCCGGCGCAGTGGTTCAAATTCGCCTGGAGGAAGCCTACTTTGTCTCCCATTAAGTTGACATTTCAGCTTCCTCCTGGCCTCTGCGGCTATTCGACGATGTAGTGGCCCGAGGTCCGAGGGCCACTTTACCTTTCTTGGAGGGGGCTTTGCAGAGACGCCCCCCCATTGTGTGCTCCGCTGGTCGTCCAGCGGCAGCACACACGGCACAGCGTGGCGTGGCCACACATGCGACTGATTTGTGTCCACCACTACCACATCTGAAACAAAGTCCAGAGCGGTCAATGGCGGACGGGCACAGCGCGGCCGTATGTCCCAGCTCCAGGCACCGGAAACATCTCAGTGGGAGATTCTCCAGCACCTGGATGCCTGCAGAGCTCCAGCCGACCAGAAGCCTTCCTGTGTCGGCGAGCATTTTTGCTGCGGCGACGGGACAACGAACCTTAGTCATACCCATACCACGGGGTCCACGCTGGATCGGTCCGACTTGGACTTCCGCAGCATCACATCCGCACGTGCGGGCCACTGCGGCGCGCACCTTTTCTTCGGTGGCGGAGTCATCCATCCCAGTAACCCTGATGTCTGCCCGTTTAACCGGGCGGACGACATCCGCAACATCACTAAGGGCGGTGCGCAGGCTTGCTGCCAATTGGTCGGCGACCTTCGTCGACTGGGACCTGGGCAGCTGTAATACGCGAGCCCTAGTCACGGAGCGCCTCACCTTAAGGCCCTCTTGTATCCCCATTTCCTGCAGGTTGACCGCCTGCTCAGCCCGGAGCATGGCGTCTGCATACGTTACGCCCATTTTTTCCGCCTCCGGCTGCAGTTTTAAAATTACAGCCGGTGCGCGTGGTTCAGCAAGTGCCGACTTCTGCTTCTTTTGCACCGAAGCAGGTAGAGTAGGGGCCGCGGAGGCCATATCAACTGTTGACTACATCATTACCTATTGTTACTCTTACATCTGTTCTAGCTTCATCTCTTTCGAGACCATTATTTTAGTTTTGCTCACATTCACGCGTAGACCACTTTTTTGGGGTGGGTTTGGGGTGTTCATTGGTAGGCAGCGGCTCAGCTATACTCCTGGTATTGCAAAAGTCCATAAACGGCAGTAACATACCATCAGGTGTGCTGCTTGCTTCGCGGCTCATGCCGAACATGGACAGACCCAGCTTCGAGGACCGACGCCTGTATGCGGGGGAGATCCGCTCAATGGCCATGTACGGCGCACCTGTGTGGGCGAGGTCTCTGACCGTCCAGCTCAGGGCTTTTCTGTAGCGCCCACAGAGAGTCATGGCGGTCAGAGCCATCCGCGAATACCGCATGGCGTCGACCGAGGCGGCATATGCATTGGCCACCATAGCTTTCTGTGGGCGCCACAGAAAAGCCTTGAGCTGGACGGTCAGATGCTCTCCGACCTCTACTGGCAGGTTAATTTAGCACGCGACGAAGGTGGCTCCCTATCGCTTAGCGAGATACCCACTTGGCGTGAGGACGCCCGCCGGGACGTAATCGCCCGTTGTGTTACGTGGCTGGAGAGGCCTAGACACGGTGTTGTTACCGTTGAGGCCCTCCGGCCCGTACGGATGGATGGAGTGACGGCACGGAGTCCTCTCCTTCCGGTTGGTGCAGGTCTTGTAGGGGCACGGTTGCTTCGGCAAGTACCTGCACATGATCGTGAGAAGGGAGTCAACTCTGTCCTGCCACCAGTGCGGTAGTGACGATGACACGGCGCAACATACGCTCGAGGTATGTACGAGCTGGGACGGGCAGCGCCGTGACTGGCTTCATCGCTGTCATCGGTGCCGACCTGACGCTGCCGGCTGTCGTGAAAGCGATGGTCGACAGCGTCAGGAACTGGGACGCGGTCGTCGCCTTCTGCGAGGCTGTCATCTCGCACAAGGAGGCGGCGGAGCGAGTCCGGGAGGATTCCCTCCATGCGGACTCGATCCGCCGTCGGCGCCTCGGACACCGCAGGCGCGAATATCTGCGCCTAATGCCGCCCTAACTGAGGCTTCGGGTGATTGGACCGGGGAATAGTCCGGTCACCCGACGTGAGGATGACGCCCCGATAGCTTTCGCCGTCGGGGCGTCGACACGAGAGGAACCCGTGAGGGTAAACCGCCGGGCGGGCCACCGATGACAAAGATCGGGTACCGGTGGCCCGCTCGCACGGCTAAGAGAGGAGTTTGCAGGGTGGGTCTATGGGGTTGCGCGCCGCCTCTTCCGTCGCCCCGGACGTCCATAGCACACCGCAAAAAAAAGGTGTGCTGCCTGCTCCTTTGCCAACATAAGCAATAAAAAACAAGTATAAAAAAGAGTTTCATATTTAAAAATCTCTTGCTTTATTCAAGAGCTTTTAAATATGAAACTCTTTTTTTACTCTTTACTCGTATTTTTTTTTTAAATATATATATTTAGCGACCGTGCTGAGCTGCCCAACGCTTAGTTTTTATCTAAAATAAACCTCTAAACGTCTATGTTACACTCGAGTAACAAGTGTATGCTTAGCATTTTCCATTACAATTCTAACATGTATATCGCAGCGCACACTTGGAGTGCACATGCGACGAAACGTGCAGTATTACGAGTATCTAAAGACCCCACTCGAAGTGATACTAACATGAGCCTTGGGCAGAAGCCAGAACGCAACAGATCTCCAACAGGTCTATAATTTATTACGGTTGAGATAAATAACGATATTATTGAATAATAGCTGTAGAAAATACAATTATAATAATATACGTATTCTTGTCTTCATCGCAACATCTCTCACCTCCCTCTGCTGGGTTCGAACCTGCTCCATAATAGAAAGAAAATTATCCTACTAACTATGTTGCTCAAATGTGTTGGTGTAGACTTATATTTCGAATTTGCCTCCTTTTACAGTTATATTATGTATTAGCAGGTAATGAATTGTATTCTTACTTAGTCAACCCATGGAGAATTCCTATCCTAATATATAGAAAATTTTCCGCTAAGTAAGAATATAATTCACATTCCTTTCCTACGGCAGTTGTAAAAGCTGGTATAGTGTAAATAACTAACACCAATCAAAGAAAATAAAAATTTGAAATAAAAACCAACCATGTTGTGAATAGGAAGGAGACTTGTGCCAAATGTACCAACCGTTAGACTGATATATAAAACCTTAATCGTCGCACTTGCAAAAAAGAAAAAATTTCAATTCACCATTCTATGTATATTCATCATCATCTCAGCTCATAAATGTCCCACTGTTAGGCTCGAGCCTCCTCCATAATGAGAGGGAAATTGACCTATTATACCATGCTTATCATGCGTGGTGTTATAGGGTTTTGTTCCGAGTTTTATAAATTCTGAATTCACATGATCTTGGCACCAAGAGAATCTCAAGCGAGATCTTAAGTGATTTCTATTTGTGATATTTAGCTGTCAGTGTATTCTAATCTCCTACCCAATGGTAGGCCAATGCCAAAATAACATTATATAAGTGTTGATTTTAGATGCTACAATGAAATATAAAATTAATTTTGGTAGCAACACTTATCTCATATTCTGTAAAAAAAAATCAGGACAAATAAATATATATAAAAGTAGGCATCAATAATTCCAGAGTTTATAGATACTGCTGAAAACTCAACGAGAAGGTATTAAGGTTCTATTCTACATGAAGCTAGATGCATCGAGTTCATAACGCACTCGCTTCAACCAGGAACCGCGACAAATTTCACGCGGAGTGACTTCAAATGACACCATTACACGAACGAAGATTTTCAGTACGTCGTCTAGAAATTTCTAACCGAACGCCTTGAGATGCCTTCCAATGAAATTTTAAATTTAAAAGCAAAATTTGCACCATAAATTTTTATAAATAAAACTCGCTACATCTTTATATTATACTAGCGGACCCGGCACACTTCGTTCCGCCTAACAGTTAATTGATGAGATAAGCAGATTTCGATTAATTTAAAATTATTAAGTTATTTTTAGCTGTATGGTAGCGGCTACAAATACTACCAACCCTTACTTTGGTCGTGGATGTCGTATAAGACGACTAAGAGCCTTATAACGACCTCGGCCAACTCCATCTGATGCCCTTTGGTCAACAATTACATTCCCAAAGAGTGTTGATGTCTGGTAGGCGGCCGGTCATAAAACTATTGCCAATAACTTTTACAATATGTACTATGAAAGAAGAGTACCTATTGTATCGACCCCAAGTAATTGGGATAAGAGTAGGAGAATGATGAATAAATATGAATAACATATAAATTCAAATAATCAAGTATTTTAATAACGTGCCAGCAAGACGAAGAATTACCTTGTATCATACGACATTTTCCTTCATATGCGTTGAAAATTAACTAATTGTTGTTCTCTGAGATTTGCTCGACGATTTCGCATTGTCAACAGCACGGCCTGCCTCGCTTTACTCTTGTGATTAAGAAGCACGGAGTTGGGCCATATTAACGCGGCAGTCTTCCCGTGCAATAAATTTTTCTTCTGCCGTGGTTACGTTCGTAATGTTTCGAATTCTAACTGTGTTACGGTTTTGTTGGGAAAGATTTGATTTTATTGGTCGCGGCATTGTTGATGACAATATAGACATAATACATACATACATACATACATATCATCACGCCATATCCCTTGCAGGGTAGGCAGAGAGAACAGAGTACCAGAGAACTCTATCTCTGCATACTTCACTCGCTTCCTCAACATTCATAATTCTCTTCATACACGCTCGCCGGTTTCGGAGACTCTTGACTCCACCTTCCTTCAGTACCTGACCGATCTGGTCTAGGTAGGTTAGTCTCGGTCTCCCTCGGTAGAGAGGCGAGAGGAAGAGAGGGAAAGAGGATTTTTAATAGTGACAGGACCATGCTGTTGACAGTTCTCTGTCTACAGCCGCGGGACGGTCCGTTCGGGGTAGTACCACACTCTCGCAGAAGTTATGGGTTTCTTCTGAGGTCTTTCTGAGTAATGCCAATGTGTTATTGCGCTTCGTTCGATGAGCGAGAGAGAGAGCAAGAGAGAGAGGCGGTAGCCCAAGTGGGTGGGTTTGGGGATTGTAATGGTAGGCAGCGGCCTAGTTATACCCTTGGTATAGCAAAGGTCCATGGGAGCTGTGACACTTACCATCAGGTGTGCTGCTTGGTTGTTTGCCACCATAAGCAATAAATAAAAAGCAAAAAGGGGAGAAAGAGAGAGGAGGAGAGGGAGAGAGAGAGGGAGAAAGAGAGAGAGGGAGAAAGAGAGAGAGGGAGAAAGAGAGAGAGAGGGGAGAGAGGGAGAAAGAGAGAGGGGAGAGAGAGAGAGAGAGTAGTTAGCCAAAGTGTCACTTCTGATATGTGTACGTACTTTATACGCACGCATAACTTTTTATTTTTTTTAAAGTGTAATTTTATTTAATATTGCTACCAGATCTTACTCAATGAAATAATTAAGGCGCTTTCTTTGTCGTGTATATTATAGCATTGACTAATAGTAAATGCTAAATAATATAAAAATTATGAGGCGTGCACTATTGGATTTTCCAAATTATATGATTTTAACTTTTCGCGGTAGGTATTTTCTAAACAAACCATTACACCACGTAATGACGTGTGCTGTTAGTTGCCATAGTTTCATCATCAATAAATGAACGTTTAGAATTGATGTTTTTTTATTTTTGTTTTTTTTTTGTTTATTAATATCATATTTTAATATCCTATATCCTATTCCCGACGACAACAATCTCAAAAACATAAAAATCATAAAAATTGGTGCGGCCGTTCTCGAATTATAAGTGTTGTAACTAACACAACTTTCTTTTATATATATAGATGAAGTATGAATACATTGTTTATTACTAACTTTTTGACCATCAATACATCATTCAAAATAAACAAATGGTAGTAATTCTATTAATGCTATGCCATAAGTTAAGGTATTTTCATAAAAATATTTTTAAATCTGAAGTTTTAACAATGGGTATCGAGAGCAGACCGTAATAAATCTCGGTGTGGCTTGTTCACCTCTCACTTTCCCTGCTCTTGACTTTCATATAATTTTATGATGTATTGGCGGCCGTTCTGACCCTTCACACGTTTTATCGCGGTCCTGACACAGTTGAGCAGTTTCAGGGTCTAATAGGTGCATACGAAATTGTGAAAATGGAATTATAATGAGATTCAAATGGGAGTATGCCTCATTTAAAAAGGGAATAAGAAAGGTTTATATAAAATACCCTTAAAAGAAATTAACAATTAAATATACGACATTCCGTTAACAAAATAAATTAAGAATAAGAAATAAAGAAAGAATTGTGCATAGTATTTTTTTTAATAAATTACCATAGCTATCAAGACACCTTATCGTAAGAATAGGGCTTGTGAATGATGTGAAATTTGGATACATCTCTTCTACTAATATATTGCAGTCATTTTAACGATAGTCAGGGTCTTTAGTGATATTATGAAGTGATAATCATATTTACAAAATAATATGATGTCAAATATATTATTTTTATGGTTTTAGTTTTATAAAATTTAATATTTATTCGTTCGTTCTATCCCTAAAATTATAAAAAAAGTATAAATTACTCTTTAAAGTATAGTATTTAATCCTACGTAGTGGCTTATTATAAAGAAGACACAGTTCTAAATCATATCTTAATGGAAATATAATTCAATCGAGGCTGTCTATGTTTAGTTATTATATTTAGTTATATTTAGGTATTTTTCAAGAAGTGTCTCTTCATTCATCAAAATAATTACAACCCTAGTATATTTCGAACAAAATTTAATTCGGGAGTATCTAACAAGTCAACTTACGACATATAATAATATTCATAGAATAAGAGAAACACTTTTAATTCAAGATAATTTGTATTAGATGTACACAGACGTAGAGGATTATTATTTAGTTTTAATAATCAAGTAGGTGTCATTAAAATTTATAATTTTACTAAATATTTATTAATTATACTTTCAATTACTTTTCTATTTATTTATTTAAAAATTTTGCAATTATTTAAATTTTATTTTAGCATGTAGTATGTTTTATTGATGTTTCAAAAATCATAATATAGACTCATAATGCTCAACGTATGTCTGTAGTATAATAGAAAATAATAGATATGTTTTTTTCTTATACAAACCCAAACGAGAATATATTTGTAAGACGTCCCAACATTAAAATAAATCACGTGTCGAAAATTTACACTAATAGGAAGCCAAAAATTGAAAATATATCATTCATACTTATGTAGGGAGGGGACAACGAATCCGAGTTGATCCCGCACTCGGGAACTCTTTTGTACAGAGCACTGTCAAAACAGAGATAGTTTCACATTTAAATAAGACTGAATAGTAATTTCTTTTGGAAATTGATTTTGTTAATAATCTGGATTTACTAAACCGCTATCATATAGATATAGTTAACCTAAATTTTTATGTTATTTTTAATTCATTTATACTATAAGTTTTTGAAAAATGCCGCATTGAACTATCAATTCATTATTTTTGAGTAAATATTAATCTTGTCTCGAATCAATCATTACTATTTATATCAATTGATAATACATTAACTAACTATTCATCTCTCAGCCTATGAAAGTTTGCTGATAGACATAAATTTCTCCATGAAGGGTTAATGCTGTAATCGCTACGCTTGATAGACTGGTTAGCGATCGCAATTCTTATTATAAGATTTCCAGAAGAGTGCGACTGCTCCTTCTCATCAGAAAAAATATTTATTATGTAAAGTATGACATATTATGTTTTTCAATAATAAAAGCTAAGCTATCCTATTCCACCTTGATTCTATCTCGTTTTCCTTCCTTCCTTAAGGTGTACCGTAAGATGATTAATTGTAGCAAAGTAATGAGTCTTCCTTTCAATCTATTCTATCTCAAAATAATAATAGATTTCACCCAATCAATTATCTCAAAAAAATATCACCTAACAACTTACTAATGTGAAAATAATAAAGTAACAACGTATTTTTTTTGTAATCTATACTACTAGTATAAGTAATGTGTCCTCTCCCTATTCAGGGGCGCGTCAGTTTCAAAAATTGAGTGAAATCACATAAACACGATTGATAGGGCGAATATGGGCGACTGCAATGTGCGTCTCCGCATGAACGAAATCGACCGAGCGATTCATATTTGCTGCAACCACCGATTTATATCTATTCTGTTACAAATTGCTGTAGCCGATTGGATGTGTATTGGAAACAAATGATGCGGTGGTTTGTTTGTACTATGCTATTGATATTTTTTGGATTTCATGTGGTTAAAGTTGATGGATATTTCAACGTTATGTTACATATACCTATGTCTATATATTATATAATATTGAAATGGATATTGAAATTGTAAAATGTTAGGTTAGGTCATCATCATTCTCCTAAGAGTCAGTCTACTAAGAGTTCAGATTGTATCGATCCTAAGTAATTGTATACCAATTATTACGGTCGATACAATCTGAACTCTTCTTTCATAGTACATATTGTAAAAGTTATTGGCAATAGTTTTGCCTGCCAGACGTCAACCCTCCTTGGAAATGTAATTGTTGACTAAACGGCATCAGATGGAGTTGGCCCAGGTCATTATAAGGCTCTTAGTCGTCTTTTACGACATCCACGAGCAAAGTAAGGGTTGGTAGTATTCGAAGCCGCTACGGCACAGCTACGTTTTGGCCTATTGGTATGCCATAATAATCACAAGGTCGTCTTAAGTTTGACTCAGAAATTGTGCCTTATTGAATTTTCTTCAACAAATTAACAAGCATTAGAGTTTAACTATATGGCCGTTAGTTAGGAAATAGTACTGCATTACGTAGAATTTAAAAAGTTGTATTGTAGGTATGCTTCACATTTGCTTAAATCATCTGCTACTTTACCTTGTATTAATGAAATAAAATTATAAAATAAAAAGATTTTTTTAAGTTAGTGATTTTTTTATCACTTTCTTGCCACTAGCAAACGAGCAAGCAGCACACCTGATGGTAAGTGTCACTAGTGCCTGCCCTGGTCCTTCGCTATAATCAAGGCCGTTGCCTAACATTACAATCCCCAAACCCACCCAGTTGGGCTTCCGGCTCTCTCGCTCACCGAACGAAGCGCAACAGCATATTGCTATTAATCAGACGTCGATCTTCTGCGAGAGTGTGGTACTATACCAGACGGACCGGCCTGCGGCTGTAGACAGAGAACTGCCAACAGCGTGCTCCTACTATAATCAATTCTTCATCGACAACATATCTTCATCATCACTATCATCTCAGCTCATACGTGCTACTACTGGGCTCACGTCTCCTTTACAATAGGAAAACAGTATTTAGTATAATAGAATAACCGTCAAACATTGGTCTAACTCTAGTCAGAGATGTTAGTATAGGGATTTTATTCGAGTTGTTATTTATTTTCTTGTATAGATATAGACATATATTCCATAGTCGTCTTATATTAGCTCATTATATTCCATAGTCGTCTTTTACGAAATCTACAAGCAAAATTAATTACATGTTGCCGAACGAACGTCTGGTTAAGAAGATATACAATGCGAAAGTGGAAGGATGTAGGTACCGGGAGAGACCGCAACTAACCTACCTAGACCAGATTGATTTGTTTTCCTTGATTTGATTCCTTCAGTACGTGACTGAAGGAAGCTGGAGTCAAGAGTCTCCAAAACCGGCGAGCGTGTATGAAGAGAATTATGAATGTAGAGGAAACGAGTGAAGTATACAAGGATAGAACTCTCTGGCACTCTGTTCTCTCTGCCTACTCTGCAAGGGATATGGCGTGATGATATGTATGTATGTACAAGCAAAAAGGTGCTAGTGAATTTTATTCTTAATCCGTCACAAAATAAAAGCAGAATAGCAAGTCATCGACAAAGAAAGTAAAACATATAATTAAACTCCTAACAATGTGCTTTAATAACCGTAATATGAACTATCAAACATTGCAATTAATTTTATGTAGGCGCTTCTATTACAAGTGACTAAGCTAATCGGCTAAATAAACATAAAACTGTAATAAACGACAAGTCGGACAGTTACTTATATTAATGATCTAAAAAAAGTAAGAAGTAAATAAAAGTTTACCCAATTCAAAGGAGGTAAAAAAAATGGCACCTAAAAACTTGTTTCATAAAATTCACAAGAATTCCCAAATTACTTTTTAATATTTTATCCTTATCCAATACTCGTTAGAAAAAAGCTTTATTTTTATATCATTACATTTTTTTTACAGCTCATTTGGTAAGTGTGATGAAAAACAGATTTAACGTTTTCATTTTAAATGGATACAATCAATAATGTAGGCTTATCGCATTTTTTACAAGATTCATGCGATGTGTTTTAAATCTGCTATTGAACGAACAAATGGTTGTATTGTAGGAAAACAGGTAACAAACGACCAACACTTTTTTTTTGCGTCTGATCACACTCGTTCTTTTAGCTCGAGTGTTGCCAACGGGCGTGTTAAATTGTCTTTGTACTTCATTCTTTGTGCCATTCGTTCTCTTAGTTATTGTTCTTAGATTTATCGTCTCGTAATTAGAGCTTAATTCTTTTAATGCTACTGTATTGTACTACTGTATTCTTAATACGATGCTAAATAATACATACATACATATCATCACGCCATATCCCTTGCAGGGTAGGCAGAGAGAACAGAGTGCCAGAGAACTCTATCTCTGCATACTTCACTCGCTTCCTCAACATTCATAATTCTCTTCATACACGCTCGCCGGTTTCGGAGACTCTTGACTCCACCTTCCTTCAGTACCTGACCGATCTGGTCTAGGTAGGTTAGTCTCGGTCTCCCTCGGTACCTACATCCTTCCACTTTCGCATTGTATATCTTCTTAACCAGGCGTTCGTTCGGCATTCTTTCCACATGTCCGAACCATCGGAGCATTCCCTTTCGCATCTTTACACCAATACTCTCTTTGCTAAATAATGTAGTAAATAATTCTGTTTAATTCTTGATATTATATGTTATACTTATACAATGCAAATGCTTATTCGCATTCCATTAGGCACGGTCAATCCCTATAATAAAAGCGAAGAAGACATACTATACCACCTTAAATGAGTCTACACTACCTTTTATTTCCAGTTTACCTTCTCAAACAGCGTTTTTATGTTTATAACCCGAATTGAGAACATACTATGCCTTCAGAAAATAAAGCAATGATGACACAGTCAATTGTTTTGGAATTACTCTACGGTTTTACTATTAGAAAAAAAAGTTAGAATTATAGAATTATACAGGGTGTCCCAAAATTCAACGATAAGCCGGCACCAGCAGGTGGACCTACATATGACTACTCGAGAACAAAAAAGAAAAAAATTCTACCTTGATTTTTTTTTTCATTACGACAAAAAAACCGATTTCTTTAAAAATCGTCATCTTTTATTATATTATTAAGTGCCATTGCTAAAATTTTACAAGTAATTCTGTGATTTTTTTTGTATTGGCAAGGTAAGTAGCACTACTATCGATCACAACCATTAAAAATTCCAGAATATCTATAGTTTTTACACAAAAATCAACCAAAACTATGTTTTTTCCATAAATTATGTAAGATTTTGACTTTCACCTCACTTTCACTCATCACAGTGAAAAAAAAAAGTATGGACACTACTGTGGCAAATAGTATTAAAAATTGGCGCAACTAACTACAATTCTAAAATGGTATAACATTCTAGGCAAACTAGCCACCAAAATATACTTAGGTGTACAATTTCAAAATAACAACCATATTTCGAAAATTGTTAGTGTTGATAGTAATCACTTTTACTATGTAGCCCAAATGTTTTTGTTGCAAGTTCTCAGAATTTGAATGAGACATGTGCGTAGTCCATAAGATAACATAAGTTAGACAGAGATAGAGAGATTATACGTTAGAGGGAGATAGATAGATGCTAATTGTTTAGTAACATTAATGCAGGTAGAGAAGTAATTAATGTCCTCAGCAGCACAGAGCAAGTCAGTACGCGACTTTGGATTGAATTAAGTGACCTGGCAATTGACCTGACTTGGCATTATTTTAGACTGTGATTTTGTGTTTTTTTAAAGAAGTTTTGCCTTATTTTCAAGTGTTTAGCATTCATTATGCCGCTACCTTATACAGCGTTAGAATACGCTAATATGCACCTAATTTATGGAGAATGCCGATGCAATGCTAACGCTGCTAGCAGATTATATCGAGCAAGGTACCCTACTCTTCAAAGGTATCCGGATTATCGCGTATTTATTAACGTGCATCAAGCATTTTCGGAGGGTCGTATACCATCTGACAGGAGAAACGCTGGAAGACCTAGATCGGAACACGATGAAGAAGTTCTCAATGAAATAGAAAGCGATACAACTACCTCTGTACGTGCCATACAAACAGCAACGGGAATTCCAAAAAGTACTGCACATAGAATTTTAAAACGTCACCAGCTTCATCCATATCATTACAGGCGCGTGCAGGCGTTATTACCGCGGGACTATCCACTGCGGGTCGCATTTTGCCGTGTAATGCTGCAAAAACACAGGGAAGATCCCCAATTCTTAGACAAAGTTTTAAGGTCGGATGAAACAACCTGCAAGAAAGATGGCTATTTAAATCTTCACAATCTTCATAGCTGGAACAATGAAAATCCGCACCTGGTGAGAGAAGACAAATCGCAATATCAATTTAAGGTTAACCTATGGACGGGCATAATAAATGGAAAAGTGATAGGACCCTTTGAGTTACAAGGAAACATAGATGGCAATAGCTATTTGAACTTCTTACAAAATGAGTTACCAGGAGTATTAGAAGACGTGCCCTTAAGTGATTTCCAAAACATGTGGTTTCAAAACGATGGTTGCCCAGCTCACTATGCCCGCCCTGTGCGAGAGTACTTAGACCAAGAGTACCCAGGGCGTTGGATCGGGCGACTTGGTCCTATCTTATGGCCACCCCGTTCACCCGATCTAAATCCCCTGGACTTTTTCTATTGGGGTTGTCTAAAGGCAAGAGTCTACTCAAAACCCATTGCAACCTTGGACGAGCTTCGCCAAAAAATAATTCAGGCTGTGGATCACATGAACAGAATCAGATATGCAAGAAAAATAAAACGTTCATTTTTAAGGCGATGTCGTGCCTGCATTACTGTCAATGGCAAACAATTCGAACGTTTATTGTAATTTTAATAATATAGTAAATTCTAATCTCTCTATATCTATCTCTGTCTAACTTATGTTATCTTATGGACTACGCACATGTCTCATTCAAATTCTGAGAACTTGCAACAAAAACATTTTGGCTACATAGTAGAAGTGATTACTATCAACACTAACAATTTTCGAAATATGGTTGTTATTTTGAAATAGTACACCTAAGTATATTTTTGTGGCTAGTTTGCCTAGAATGTTATACCATTTTAGAATTGTAATTAGTTGCGCCAATTTTTAATACTATTTGCCACAGTAGTGTCCATACTTTTTTTTTTCACTGTGATGAGTGAAAGTGAGCTGAAAGTCAAAATCTTACATAATTTATGAAAAAAACATAGTTTTGGTTGATTTTTGTGTAAAAACTATAGATATTCTGGAATTTTTAATGGTTGTGATCGATAGTAGTGCTACTTACCTTGCCAATACAAAAAAAAACACAGAATTACTTGTAAAGTTGTAGCAATGGCACTTAATAATATAATAAAAGATGACGATTTTTAAAGAAATCGGTTTTTTTATCGTAATGAAAAAAAAAATCAAGGTAGAATTTTTTTCTTTTTTGTTCTCGAGTAGTCATATGTAGGTCCACCTGCTGGTGCCGGCTTATCGTTGAATTTTGGGACACCCTGTATATACTTCGAATTATAGAATTATATATCATAATAACCTTCTATAAATCCCAATCTTCAATTATATAAGCTACGCCTACGCCGTAAATAACATGTACCTACTTACAGAGTTACTTTGAAGGCATATACTTATTATCTTTAACTTAATTCTGACTAACAGACTTCTTATTTATGTAGCTTAATCCCGCCTAGGAATAACTAAAATAAAAAGAGAAACTTTCAGAAGAAAATATTTTCATTTTAAGAAATATAATTTCGTTATTTAAGACTAGGTTTTCCCATGAAGAATTTTGCCATTTTGTAAATCCTATATCTTATTGCAGTCTAAATTATTAATTTTTATACCAAATTTCAAGTAATGCAGCAAAGAAATTTCTGTACGATTGTAAGAGATAGGCAAAAGTAACAATAATAGATACATACGTACATACATACATACCTATATACATATCATCACGCCATATCCCTTGCAGGGTAGGCAGAGAGAACAGAGCGCCAGAGAACTCTATCCTTGCATATTTCACTCGCTTCTTCAACATTCATAATTCTCTTCATACACGCTCGCCGGTTTCGGAGACTCTTGATTCCACCTTCTTTCAGTACGTGACCAATCTGGTCTAGGTAGGTTAGTCTCGGTCTCCCCCGGTACCTACATCCTTCCACTTTCGCATTGTATATCTTCTTAACCAGACGTTCGTTCGGCATTCTTTCCACATGTCCGAACTATCGGAGCATAATAAAAATACATACATACATAGCCTCACGCCTGTTTCCCAGAGGGGTAGGCAGAGACTACGGATTGCCACAAACCACGACCCTGACATACTTCCATCGCTTCATTCACACTCATAATAGTCTTCACGCATGCTCTACGATTATGCATACTCATAATAAGATCTCTCGTCAACACATCTCCAACTTGGTGCAGAAAAGTATGACGTGGTCTTACCCTTGTATTCGCCCCATTCACGCTTGCTTCATATATTTGCTTCGTCAACCTCTCGTCGCTCATTCTTTCTAAATGTCCAAACCAACTCAGCATACTTTTTTTGATCTTTGTCACTACTTCTTCATTCACACCACAGCGATCTCTTATAACACTATTCCTAATTTTATCTTTCATACTTACATCACACATACTATGAAGAGCTCTCATCTCTACAGCATTTATTCTACTTTCATGTCTTCCCTGCCAAATCCAACTTTCACTACCATACATGAGAGTAGGTACTAATACTCCCTTATGTACAGCTAAACGTGCCTTTATAGACACGTTTTTGCTTTTCATAAAGGTGTATAGCGCCCCATTCACTCTATTACCAGCATTTACTCTTCTTTCAACATTATCATCATTTTTACCATCTCTAGTAAACAAAACACCCAAATATAAAAATTCTTTCACCTGTTCCAGTTCCTCACCATTTATAAAAATGTTACATTCCGTCATACATTTATCCTTTTCAAAAACCACAATTTTCATCTTACTTACATTTACTTTCATACATTTTCTTTCAAAAGCTTCATGCATAGTAGTTACCATCGCCTGCAAATCTTCTGCCGATGATGCAAGTAATACCTGATCATCGGCATAAAGAAGACATTTGATAAGTAACTCATTCATTCGTAAACCACAATCATTATTTTTCAGATCTTTCAAACAGCTATCCATGAATAGGTGAAACAGCCACGGGGACGCTACACATCCCTGTCTAACACCTTTATCGATACTAAACCATTCCGTGTAGGCTCCGTTTATTCTTACGCACGCCCTGGAATCCTTATAGATGGATTTCAGCGCGGGAATAAGATGGCTGTCCACCCTATACATAGTACCGACCACAGTTCATTCCTCCTCACTTTGTCATAAGCTTTTTCCAAATCAATGAATGCACAAAAGATTTTCTGACCTTTAGCCAAAAATTTCTGCGTCATGCATTGTAAGGAGAAGACTTGATCCGTACAACCCATACCTTTTCGGAAACCTGCTTGTGCATCCCATATTTTCTTGTCGGTTACTTTCACTACTCTTTCAATCAATACTTTCGCATACAGTTTGCCGACTATGCTAAAAATAATCAGCATTAATAATTTCAACCCTCAACATTACCTATAATCTAAGTAAACTCCAATTATTTATTATATAAAAAACCCTATAAAGGTATTTACAAGCTATCAATTTTACATTATATAAATTAATCCAACTAATATCTACCAATGGATTAGAATGCAACCGTCATTTAGAAGATCCAGAAAGAAAGCCGCCCTAATCATTTTTTTAAATACTTCTATTCATAAATATATTTCGACTGTAGCCTACTTAGTGAATTTTCAAATATATAAAATTACATCATCATCATTATCCTACTCTTATCTCAATTAATTGGGGTCTATACAATCTGTACTCTTCTTTCATAGTACATACTGTAAAAGTTATTGGCAATCGTTTTATGACCGGCCGCCTGCCAGACATCAACCCTCCTTTGGAATATTGTTGTTGACCAAACGGCACCAGATGGAGTTGGCCCAGGTCATTAAAAGGCTCTTAGAAGTTTTTTACGACATCCACAAGCAAAGTAAGGGTTGGTAGTATTAGTAGCCGCTACCACACAGCTAAAATATATAAAATAAAATTCTTACGTATATGTAATATATAAAATTACATATACGTAACAAAATAAAATGTTACAAGTAACAAAAATACATGTAAAACAGTTAGGTAATACTAAACCGAAAGGTAAATACTTTTCAACTTCTACACGGCAAAGAAAACTTATTTTAGGATAAGTTTTTTCAAGTTTCCAGTGGCGTGTACTAGAAACTTTAACACAAACACAAAGTGTGGGAGCTTACATATGGGCCTTTACAACTTTTGTCCACCTGTGTGTAAGTTATCTCATAGATTTTGTGTTGATCCAAAATGTTTTGGGGTCCCTTTCCACGCAATTAGATTCTTTATATTCTTTATTTGTTCTTATTTTAGTTTCACAATAGTTTTGTCTTATAGTATAATAGCAATATTATACCTTATTCATTTCCATATGGTGTTGAGTTAGGAATACAATTCACCCCCTCCCCCGTCACTCTTGCCTTTGTGTTCGTAAAAACCAAGAATTATGCTAATCAGTTAACATTTATGCAAATAAAGGAAAACTTGACATTACCAACTCGTCCCTCCTATTCTGAAAAAGGCCTGAACCCATTTGTGGAACGTAGATAGGCCGAAAAGATGTGCTTATTTAAAAAAAATATCCCGCGAAGAAGAAATCCTCAATTGCAAATACGGGTTTTGGAATTTATTATCTTTAGACTACCCTTATCCTGTATAAGGTAGGGTTGGCATAATGTGCTCTTACTTGCCATAGACCAGGAATCTAAGGAGTCAACTGTCATATCTACACTCTGCTTTCATATCCATATCCTCATTCATATATATCATAGAAATCACCTCATCATTGAATCCATCCATTTTTATTCGGATCTCGCACGATTCTTATATCCATCCATAGTCATGTTGATAACCCTCCTTGCCACGTATTTTTCATCCCTCCTCATCACATGTCCATACTAAGACAGCCTCGCGTTTCTAATCTTCTCTATCACTGACCACTTTCAGGCTTCCCCTAATTTAAATATGAATTTTGCAATTACTTTCGGTAAAAGGCAATCGATTTACTCCTTATTAAAATGTGTATGTACTACAGTTATCTATATTATTAGCGATAGTCTTTAGTAGAAGGTATAATCGCGATTTTAAACCTTAGATGCTCCCTTTCATTAGTTTATCTAGTGCTGCAATTCCACTCACTTCTTAATTTATAAAGTAAAAGATATTTTTTGAATAATTTGACAATATTGACTGCACGGATGGCGTAGTGGCTAAAATACTGATTTTCCGTGCCAGTGACATGGACTCAATACCTATTCAGGACAGTACTTTGTGCGATCTACAAACTACACTTATACTTTGTATTTGTACATTGCGCGAATGCAGCTGACCATAAAATGCTATACTAACAAATATAAACTCATATGTATCTGTTCTCACGGTCTGACTTAGTTTTAAAAGCAACTAAAATGGTCGTAAGTTTTCATTTAAATTTATAATGGATACTAAACGTTAGTTGTGTAAACATTTTCTACTTTAGTACAATAATCGTATATCATTTGTATATTATATCTATATTTGTTTATTAAGCAATGGAATTTGTAAGGTATTTTTATTCTTTTTATCAAACGCGGCGTCGAAAGGAGATGATGGCTCGGAAGAATAACCCGCCAAGTGGCAACCGAAGTCAAAGACTTGGCACCGGTGGTTCTATGAGATTCACTCGCTAACGCCTCTTGCAAGAAACGGTTTGGAGAGTTTGTACTTGAACGACTAAGGAATTACCGGGAAAATAAGCATCATCACTCATCATCATCCTGCTTATATCCTATTTACTCGAGGTCAATGCCATATGTATATCTTACTCTTCTTCCATCGTATATACTGCAAAAGTTTTCGCAATATGGCCGGCCACCTGCCTAACGTCAACATTCCTTGAAAATGTTAACCCGACGGCATCAGATGGAATTAGCAGAAGGTGACATTCATAAATTATGTAAGGCGTTTCGGTGTTGACTGAATATTATAACTTCTTACTAAGCTGGGATAGTGAACCTAACATTACGTAAGTTATTAAATTGAAAATTACTAATTTTGGTCAAAACTGTGATAGATTATTAATAAGATTAATTTAATTGCAGTGAGTTAATGACACTTGTAGTCAGAAGATTTTAATAAAAGATATTGTCAGAATAAACGGAGCTATATTTGATCAGTAGGGCCTTTTCTTACAAAAAATCTTATAAAGGGGCGGCGGAGGGTGAGTAGTTGCAATCTTATAATGTCTTCCGTAATAGTCAAATCATTCTTCAAATCACTTACGTAATTTATGAACGGCCTCCAAGTCTATTTTTAAACTTATTCTTTTACGATACTCACAAGTAATATAAGGTTTGTTGGTATTCGTAGCCACCACCACAAAATAAATGAGCACTAACACTTAAACTAAAAAAATTAAAAAACAATTGCGATCATAAAACCTACCAAATGTAATGAGTATGGCATTATTCTTCCTTCCTCGGAACCTATGTTTAATACTGGATGTCGACTTGATAAGAAAATTATACTTACAATGTTATTTTTTTTAAAGTTTCATGTTTTATATTTACCATCTGTTTATACCCTAACATACATATCCATCATTATTATCAACCCTTTAAGTATGTTAAACAAGTTAAGTCGTAACTAACGTTTATAGCCTTTGTTTATTGCAGCGTTGCCTGCCTTAATTTACTTGAGACCTGTCACATGTGATATTTGGTTGACAACAATGACGTGTCGTACGTTTCCTGCAAAGACAGTGCGGGCTTTTACCAAAATATATGTATATCTATCCGTGTGGTGACGGAGTAAAAATATAATTCACCGCCTCTTTCATCTTGCCCGTGGCTGACGTATAAGAATTTTTTGAGCAGGCTATGTTCTGGACACACGCCGTCCTTTCAGTCCGGGGTGACAGAAGGCCGGCGCGTGGCTCCATAACCCACCGTACTCCCTCCCCATCGCCTTTGGGTTGGTCACAGCCCAGTGGGTTACTGTTTCGAGTACCATCCCCGTATCCCTTTTTTTTTGGGGGTTGGCTACGGTCGGCGCACTCCTCGCACCACTCCGTCCGGGGTGACAGAGGAGCGTAAGCACGCACACCCGTAACCCACCCGTGACGTCGCCTTCGTCGTTGGAGGGACATTCGCATATCACATCTACCAACCCGTCTGACCTACGTAGTATATAGTAGGCGAATTTCTCTCGTATTTTGGAGGATACTTGAGCCCAGCAGTGGGACGTATCTAAGCTGAGATGGTGTATAAACGTTATAGTTTTATGGCAACTGCTACAAAAGTTATAACTACATTTTTTTTAGATTAAGAATAACTAACACAAGTTAGATACAGTTGACATTAAGTTACGATAAAATAATGTATGTAAAAGTTGTGTTACTAGTGCTTAGATTAATTAATCCAAAAATACATTTTAAACATACGTTTCATACTGCGACCATAAAAAGAACGTGGGTTTGTAATAAAATTATTTGAATTAAAATTGCCAACTATAACTAATAAATATTCTAGCCTAAAACAAAGTACGTGGTACATGTATTTGTAAATTTAAAAAGGATAAATTTGTATTTTATACAAGGTACTTTTTTCTTATTAGTTTAAGTTATATTTTAGACTTGTTTAAACCTCGTAAATATCTTACTGAAATTGTTACCGTTCAA
Organism: Lymantria monacha; assembly: GCA_905163515.2. Taxonomy (NCBI): domain Eukaryota; kingdom Metazoa; phylum Arthropoda; class Insecta; order Lepidoptera; family Erebidae; genus Lymantria; species Lymantria monacha. The sequence continues at coordinate 14,681,632 of LR991094.1, read as the reverse complement.
GTAGTTCATCATCATCATCACAGGCAATAAATGGCCCACTGTTGGACTCGGGCCTCCTCCGTAATGGGAGGTAAAATAACCTACTATACCGCGCTGGTCAGACGTGTTGATATAGGGTTTTGTTTCGAGTTTTCCTTCTCTCGCATAGATGTTATATGCGTTTTATATCCCTTAGTCGTCTCGTACGATCACTCACGGGTAAGATATGGGCTGATGAATAGTATTCTTACTCCGTCACCACAGGGAAAGTATAATTAGTTAGTCGTCTGAATTTTATTTACAGATACTATAGTTTTAGCCATGCTATAGCATATCCCAAGTGGGCGGATATCAGCAAGTATTTAATAAAATTGATACTCATACAATCTACCCATATGACGCACTCATAAAATGAACATGGCTTTTATTGATCTAAAACCCATAGTCGTATTTCACAGAACTAGTCCACAGGTGCAAAAGCTATCTCGTTTAGAATTAGTGTGTAATATCGCGAGCAGTTTACGATTGCTGTCTGCTTCTTTGTTAACGAAACTTGTAGTTTAATGCTGTTTTATCTTATGTACGGGGAAGTTTTTGATCAAAATGTAATATGTATTTATACGTGTAATATAATGTTTAATATGCTGATATACAGTTATATACTTGACATAACTATGTGAACGTGTGAATCCTCCTATGGTTGAATCTTCCTGCTATTCTACGTTATGTGGAAGAAGTCATGGTTAAGATTGACTATTTACTGAAAATGCTTCCTTCAAAACTTGTTTAATACCACTGAAGAGGAGTAGTCAGTTATTACCAACTACCAAATTCCTTTATAGGATACAGGAGTTTATACCCTGCACTGTAACTGTAGTCTTTTTTACATTGGCCTTATTAATGTACTGAGTGCGTATACATATCATAACTATGTGCATATACATGTAATCATAACTAAATATTGTACGTGTGTAATTTGTATTTACCTTTGTGATAGAGAAAATAAATAAATTATTATTATTATATCTATCATTAGCCAAATAATATGCGGAGTTCCTACGGGTATCTTCTTATGAATATCTACTAATACTTATTATTGATTACTTTTGTTGATTAATATTTTATTTGTCAAGTCAAAAAAATATTTTTGGAGGAAATACTTTTTTTAATTTCTGTAATAACGATTATATGTTGAAACTATTAATGAATGCTAAATAGCAATGGGCATAAAAAATAAACACAAATACATTTTTTTTTAATTGCTCATGGTGGCAAACGAGTATGCAGCACACCTGATGGTAAGTGTTACTACCGCCTTTGCAATACTAAGGGTATAACTAGGCCGCTGCTTACCAATACAAACCTCAAACTCACCCAGTTGGACTTCCGGCTCTCTCGCTCACCGAACGAAGCGCAATATCACATGGCCATTACTCAGACGTCGATCTTCTACGAGATTGTGGTACTACTCCGTACGGACCGGTCCGCGGCTGTAGATAGAAAATTGTCAACAGCGTGGTCCTACTGCTAAAGAAAAATGCAATAAAATCCAAATTACTGAAATTTTTAGCATTTATATGCTTAATTATTTATAAATACCCGATTACGAAACGAAAAATGATGTCACAAGCGGGGTTCGAACCCGCACCTATTGGGAATCCAGCCCAATCATGCTTAATACAATTCTAACTGTAAAGTTTGAAGTATTAAGCCTATACAATGTGTAAACATTGTCCGGTAGATGGCATACGTCACCTTAAAGACGTAAGATATAATATGAAGCGAAATTTGCATGTCCTAAAATAGTTCACGAATGTGTAAGTGGCAGCACGATTGGGCTGGATTCCCAATAGGTGCGGGTTCGAACCCCGCTTGTGACATCATTTTTCGTTTCGTAATCGGGTATTTATAAATAATTAAGCATATTAAATGCTAAAAATTTCAGTAATTTGAATAACAAGGTTGTGTCATCGTTTAATAGAATTCTAACTGTAGGTAAAGTTTGAAGTATTAAGCCTATACAATGTGTAAACATTGTCCGGTAGATGGCATACGTCACCTTAAAGACGTAAGATATAATATAAAGCGAAATTTGCATGTCCTAAAATAGTTCACGATGGTGTAAGTGGCAGCACGATTGGGCCGGATTCCCAATAGGTGCGGGTTCGAACCCCGCTTGTGACATCATTTTTCGTTTCGTAATCGGGTATTTATAAGCAATAAAATCCATTAAAATAATTTTATTTATACGTAAAATACTTACATTTATGTAAGTACTGTACGTATATATTACGTACGTATTGTATCGTAATCATTATTCCTCTTATACTTCATATTATATCTATGAGTCCATTTCAATATCACTATCATACTTAAGCTTTCTAAATCCTTTGAAATATGTATACTAGTTTATTTCTGTACTACTCTATGGACGCCTACCTAAATATTTAAATACAAAACCACTCTTTCATACTTGCACGAGCCGGGCCTAACTTTTCACTTTAGACAGGCTGGCTTATATCTATTTCAGGTAAATGTTCAGTAGGTAAGAATAATGTCTGGGTTCGAATATAATACAACTGTAATATTCGAACTTATAACTTACGTAGTGTTACTTTTATTCATATCAGTACTACGTATATGTATTAATATGTAGATACTCGTATGTATGTATATTATTGCAATTGTACTCGCTGATTTGTTTGCGTAGATATTTTTGAAGTGTTTAGCGCCGTTGTACACTTTTTTGGGATGGGTAAAAATTTTTAAACTCGCGTCAGGACACGTGATCTGATCGAAAATTCATAAGATGAAGGGAGAGTAGATCGTAGGAGAGAAAATTCGTAAGACGGAGGGAGAGTAGACCGTAGGAGAATATTGTATTTAACCACATAAATGATGGTACTTTTTCTATCATATATGTGGTTAAATGCAATATTCTCCTACGGTCTGATCTAATAAATAAAGCAATTCGTGAGAAATTATTCTCTAACCATACCAAAATATTTTTTGATGACTATGGTATGGTCACACCCATACATACTTCCTAGGGCACGCTTCTTTTTTTGTTTTTTTAAGTTTTCACTTCTGTCGCAGTTCTTGTGACTGCTTTGTGTTTTTTTTTATTGTTATGTTTAATTCTAGGTGGCACCCATGGTGTTCAAGGGAAACTTCTAGTAATATATTACTGAAAACTGTATTAAATTCCTCGTAGTAGTGTTTATGTGAGGAGTATACACCACGAAAAGAGACCAACATACATACATACATACCATCACGCCATGTCCCTTGCAGGATAGGCAGAGAGAACAGAGTGCCAGAGAACTCTATCCTTGCATACTTCACTCGCTTCCTCAACATTCATAATTCTCTTCATACACGCTCGCCGGTTTCGGAGACTCTTGACTCCACCTTCCTTCAGTACATGACCGATCTGGTCTAGGTAGGTTAGTCTCGGTCTCCCCCGGTACCTACATCCTTTCACTTTCGCATTGTATATCTTCTTAACCAGACGTTCGTTCGTCATTCTTTCCGCATGTCCGAACCATCGGAGCATTCCCTTTCGCATCTTTACACCAATACTCTCTTTCATACCTACTCGCTCTCTTACGTCGTCGTTACGAATGCGATCGATCAGCCTAACTCCATAGATTTTCCGTAGAGATCGCATTTCGACCGCATTAATTTTACTTTCATACTCTTTTCTGCATACCCAACTTTCGCTTTCATACAGTAATGTTGGAACAAGCACTGCGTTATGTAAAAAGAGACCAAAATTTCTTTGTCTTCAATAATAATTTATTTTGTCTTCAATATCTATAGTTTAAAGACATCGGCCTGTTACAATTCCCTCATAAATGTATATAATTACCATGTGGTGATAGTTTAAATATTCAACCTTTAAATTCTCGTAGACATCATTAAAAAAATGCATAGTAAAAACCAACTAAGGGGTGTCTTGATAACATCAACTATGGTCACCAAAATACTAATCAAGCGTGATGATTGTGGCATTATTTCTGTTTTCGTAGGAAGGGTTATGTTCAATAGTGGACCTTAATAAACTGAAATATGGATAGATATTATTTCTATAAACTTGAAGACTGATGATGGAAATTTGATTTGTATATACTTATTTATTGGAAATCATATATAATTAACCATTTTGAATGTTTTCGCGTGTATATTAACTGTATATAAGCATATGAAATAAAACTATTTTTACGGATTATTACATCCTCTACGTTTCAAATCAAATACAAATGCGATGTTTATTTTATCAATAAACAATATTTTATATACTAGACTACTTAGATGTAATACACTTTATGCCACTGTAACGGTCCATCCATCCATCCATCCATCAGCACGTAAACGTCCACTGTTGGACATAGGCCTCCCCACGAGAATGCCATCTATAACGGTCCTGTGCCACCTGCATCCAACAGTTTCCTGCGACCTTGATAAGGTCATCAGTCCACCGAGTGGGGGGTCGTCCTACGCTGCGTCGTCCAATTCGTGGTCGCCACTCGAGAACCTTTTTTCCCCAACGGTTGTCGGTTCGTCGAGCGATGTGGCCTGCCCATTGCCACTTCAACGTTCTAATTCTTCGGGCTATGTCGGTTACATCTGTTCTTCTACGGATTTCCGTATTTCGGATTTTATCACGTAGAGAAATACCTAGCATAGCCCTCTCCATAGCACGCTGATCGACTTTGAGCCTTTTTATGAGGCCGACATTTAGAGACCACGTTTCAGTGCCGTAAGTCATCGCTGGTAACACACACTGGTTATAAACCTTTGTTTTCAGACACTGCGGAATATTAGACGAGAAGATCCTCCTAAGTTTCCCGAACGCTGCCCAGCCATTTGGATTCGTCGGCTGACCTCTTTCTCGAAATTGGATCTACCTAATTGGACTGTTTGTCCTAGGTAAACATAGTGATCGACAACTTCGAGAATCGCATTCCCAACCAGGACCGGTACAGAAAGGACATGGGCATTAGACATGATTTTCGTCTTGTCCATGTTCATTTTCAGCCCTACTAGTTGGGAGACCTTGCTGAGGTCATTGAGCATGGTGCCAAGGTCCTCCAGGGATTCTGCCATGACTACGATATCATCTGCGAATCGAAGGTGAGTGATGTATTCGTCATTGATGTTGATGCCGAGTCCGGTCCAGTCCAAGAGCTTGAAGACATCTTCCAGCGCAGTGGTGAACAGTTTCGGAGAGATAACGTCTCCCTGTCTCACGCCTTTCTGCAGCTGGATCGGTTTCGTACTCTTATCCTGGATGCGGACTGACATAGTAGCGTCTTTATACAAACACTTCAGCACTTCGATATATCGATAGTCAATTTGGCACCTCTGAAGGGACTGCAGCACTGCCCAAGTTTCGACAGAATCAAAGACTTTCTCATAGTCCACAAACGCTAGACACAGAGGCCGATTATACTCCTCAGTCTTCTGTATAATCTGGCGTAGCGTGTGGATGTGGTCTATGGTACTATAACCTTTTCGGAAACCGGCTTGTTCGGGCGCCTGGAAGTCGTCTAGCTTGCGCGCGAGTCGGTTCGTAATGACTCTTGAAAACAATTTGTACACGTGGCTCAGGAGTGAGGTGGGTCTGTAATTCTTTAAGAGCGTTTTATCGCCCTTCTTGAAAAATAGCACCACCACACTCCTGGTCCACGACTCTGGAACGTTGCCCCCGAGAATGACAGAATTAAATAACTTCTGTAGGTCTTTTAAAACTGGCTTGCCGCCTGCCCTCAGGAGCTCTGTGGTAATTTTGTCATTTCCTGGTGCCTTTCCGTTCTTTAATTGTTTTAGAGCCATTCTGATCTCGTACAGCCGCCTGCCGAGTTAGCTTGGATCTGGGGTCTTGGACCAAGCTGACAACAGGATTCTCGGATGATTTGTACAACTGCCCATAGAACCTTTCGACCTCTCCCAAGATCTCACTCTGGGATGAAATGACAGTACCGTTATCGGTCTTCAGCTTAGTCATTTGGCTCTGCCCGATAGACAAATCTCGTGCGAACACTTTGGAGCCTCCATTTCGCTCTATCGCCTCTTCAATACGCAGTGTATTGAATCGGCGAATATCGCGTCGCATAGATTTAGAGATTTGTCTATTAAACTGCCTGAGTTCGGACCAATCGGCTGAAGACTATACCGTCATTTCCTTTCTCCTCTCCATGAGTTGAAGAGTCTGGTCAGAAAGCTTTTTTGTTCTAGTAGCGCGACGGGCCTTAAAGAATTTTGACCCGACCGCGTGGACAGTTTCCACGAACCTGTTGTTCATATCGTTCGAAGATTCGCACTCTTCCAGGCATTGGAAGTGATTATGTAATTCGAGTTGAAAGCTATCGGGGTTCTGGTATTGGACAGGTGTAGGTCGGAGTGTAGACTTCATCAAGCGGGACCGCTCGACTTTCGTACGAAGATTCAATGTGCCTCGAACCATCCGGTGATCACTCCCAGTTTTAATCCTGCTGATCAGAGAGACATCATTGAATATTTGTCGTTTGTCCGTCAAGATGAAGTATATCTCATTTTTAGTGGATCCATCAGGGCTAATCCAGATCCACTTCCTTTGTGGCCGTTTCTTGAAGAAGGAATTCATCATGAAGAGGCCTTCCTTCTCCAAAAAGTCGGCCAGTTTTTGGCCCCTTTGGTTTCTCTGTCCAAATCCATATAAACTCTCAACTCATCGTCTGTCCTTTTGCCTAGTTTTGCGTTGAAGTCTCCCATAACTACCGTGAAGTGGGTTTTGGACGTGTGGTTGGCTTTCGAGATATCCTCGTATAAGGCCTCCACTACTTCGTCGGAGTATGTCGAAGTCGGTGCGTAAACCTGTATGATCTTCAACGAATACCGTTTGGTAATTCTGAGTATAAGGTACGCTACCCTTGTTGACACACTTTCGATCCTCTCCACGTTCTCTACGAGAGACCCACGAACGATAAACCCTACACCGCCTTGGGATGGGTGATCTCCCTCCCGGTAGAAGAGCAAATTTCCTGACCGGAGGATTATCGTGCCCTCCCCCTCTCTTCGCACTTCTGATAATCCTACAATGTCCCATCGGATTTTGCTCAATTCCTCTTCCAGTTCGATGACCCTCTCGTCGGTCCTAAGCGTCCGAACGTTGTGTGTTACCAGGGCCAAGGGTCGATTTTTTTGGTAGCCGGATCGCGGCCGGAGATTCCTAGCACCCCCTGCCCCGCCACCAACAGGCCCGCTACCAAAATGAGCCCGTGGAACAGCGGAACTGCCGTGACTGGGGGCCGTGACTTTTTGTGCATCCATATTTATTTTGGGGGGGTAATAATGCCATAATCGCCACGCTTGGCGAGCGTATTGGCGATCGCGGTAGATGTTATTAAGTTTCCCGGGACGCCGCCGGATAGCCGCTGCCCAATCTCCCGGTGAGACCCTTAGCCGATTTTTACGACTCCCACGGGCAAGTAAGGGGTGACGACCTTTGTATTCTATTCCCGTCGCCACACTGCAACGGTATTCTAGTAGAAAATGGAGCAGTGGCAATATGCTGTTGTGCTTCGCTCGTTCAGCTAGAGAGCCGGCAGCCCAACTTTCTGGTTGAGAGTCTGTCTGTCTAAGGTGTGTTTTGGGCTGTCTTAGGTAGGCAGCTGCCTAACTTTCTCCCAGATATTGCTAAGGTCCATAGGCGGGCAGTAACACTTACCATCAGGTGTGCTGCTTGCACGTTTGCCACTATAAGCGATAAAAAAGGAAGAAATAAATTTAAAATCTAACGGTAAACAGAGATATGTCTCAGTGACTGCACAGATGGCATAGTGGTTAAGATACCGACCTTCCGTGCCAGTACCGTAGGTTCGATTCCCACCCAGAACAATACTTTGTGCGATCCACAAAGTGTAGTTTTGAGTCTGGGTGTAATTTGTCTGCGTTAAGTCTCCCACAATACAAGGATTTATTTCTTTAGTAAAGGGTACTTTACTCACACAGTACTTTACTTACTGTACTTTAATATTATATCATTATCGTAAAAAAATTTTAAGGTAAAAAATCTTAATACCAAAATGTAAATAGTCTGATTTAAATTCTATATTGAGAATTATATTAACTATTACAGCATAATTATATATTGTAATCCACATCGGCATAATAACAAACTAAAACAAATAAATTGCATAACTCCGTACAATTTTGATTTAAGTCAGTTTAAATTTAAATTAATATTTGTATAACTGCTGTACGCTGCTGTGTGATAGCAATATGCCGTTATAAATTCAGATCATCCCTACAGGTTATTAACTGATAGTGACACATTGTCAAAACTTTACCACCCTCACAATCTCGAGAGATCCCTTGTGCGTTTGAAAGTTACCGTTTCCCGATATACGCACTGACAAAGATAAATTTAGTAATGTAAGTTTAGTAACTTGAATATCGTTGTTGAAAATGGGATGTTGTAGTTTGACATGAGGTTTTATTTTTTTGATTTTTAATGTGAAACATCTATAGGCGAGGGTAAACTGATTGTTGCCGTGGCGATACAGGCCGTGATGACGCATCGTCACACTATATGATGCAATATATGTATGAGTCCCGTAACTGCTCATTTTGTTATTAGATCTGTCTCTGGCTCTCTCTCTCTCTCTCTCTCTCGCTCTCTCTCTCTCCTTCTCTCCCTCTCCCTCTCTCCCTCTCTCTCTCTATCTCCATATCACTGAAAAATTTGCAGTGGATGGGCGCCGGTCGATGAGGATGATATCTGAAATGGTAACCAGCCGAGTTGGCTATGATGAAGGACTTGGATACCAGCGATCAGCACAATGACTATGGAGAGGGCACATGGTAGATTCTGTGTCCTCACGCTGCCGTTTCGTTAGACAGAATGAACTGGGTGTGTGTTTAGCATGGGCTAACCATACTAAAAAGAGATGTAAATCCAAGAGATGTAAATGCAGGCCGGTTCGACGTCTGAGCAATAACAATGTTCTATTACACTACGTTCAGTGAATGAAAGCGCCGATTGCCCAAATTTCTAGATGGGTTTTGATAAGTAGGCACCGGCCTAATTGTACCTCTAGTATTATAAAGGCACATGAACGACAGTGAGTCACTGTTCATTCCCATCAGATATGCTACTTCTCTATTTTCCTCCATAGGCAAAAAAAAAACAACCTTCGTGCGAAAGTAAGTTTAGCTGTCGCCTATAACATCGCTTTTTAAAGTGACTTAATGAAAATACTCATAAACAAAAGTGTTTATGGTGAGAACAAAGGTTCTAGACCTAGGATTTGTAAGTGAGAAATCGTGTTCAACACGCGTATACGTTTTACACTATACTAAATTGGGGTCCTATCTTTACTTCTGTTAGTACGTGAGGTCGGCATTGAATTTTTCCACTGCGACATGTAAACTTCTGTGTATTTTGTTAAGTGACTCTTTTATCTGTGTCATCTTTCACATAATCCAACCACGTTATTTGATCACTCTATAATCTAGTAATTCTACACATTTATATCTGGTTCCTTTCTTTACATCTCATCATCATCTCAGTTCATATATATCCCACTGTTGGGTTCGAGCCTCCTCCATAATGGGAGGGAAATTAACCTACTATACTACGTTGGGCAGACGTGTTGGGACGTGTTGGGTAGGGTTTAGTTTCGAGTTTTCCATCTCTTGCATAGATTTTTGCGTTTTATGTCCCTTAGTCGTCTATTACAATCACCTACGCGTATGATGGCGGATGGTGAAATATATTCTTACTTCGTCACCACACGGAAATCCAATCATCACCAAATTTTAATATTTTAATTTTTCTTACAATAACATCTTTTGCTGACTTCCTCTGCTGCAGATGTTCAATTCTCATTATGCTCAGTTATTGTTAGAAGATTTATCATAAATGTTATGAGGTTTTTATTGATTATTATTTCATCCGCTACATCTACGGCAACAGTCCAAATCTGAAGAATACTGGTGTTGCAGACATCATATGATTAAAGTAATAAGATAAAAGAGCTTTAATGAGATTAATCAGGCATGCTCTTTTGACACGGTGATTGTAAGATTCATATATAGTACAATAATTTACCTATATTTAATAGTAGGACCACACTGTTGATAGTTTTCTGTCTACCGCCGCGGGCCGGCCCGTCCGGGGTGGTACCACACACTCGCAGAAGATCTGCGACTGAGTAATGGCAATGTGATTTTGCGCTTATGATTACCCACGAATTCTTACCCGTAGGTTATCGTAAGAGATGAGTTCATACCCGTGGAAGATTGTAGGGGGTGGTGAATTGTATTCTTACTCCGTCATCAGAAAAAATGTGTATATAATATATGTAGTATTATAATATATGTTAGTCTTTATATGGTATATATTCTTACAATATTGTATCCATTACAACACGTCGATCTGCGCGTTTGATAGCCTTAATTAGATAATCAACTAAACCAGTATCAGATGTTATAGCTATATCGCTCAACGTGTCAGATGTAATCATCCCGAATAGCACTATTGGCAATAATTATATTACCACTTCATAGAAGTATGTAGTTATAATCTAATGATACATAAATGCGATCTATTGTGGAAGTTTTTTATGTGTGAATATATATGAAAGATGATTTTGTGTTTATGAAATTTCTCTCATTTAAAAAATGTTCGATACGCCATTTTGAAAATAGTTTTTCCCTGCAATGATGAATGCAAATTCCATTTTTTATTTCTAATAAAAAATGCAGTTTAATGCTTGTATTATTACTGTATATGTTTAGTGTACTGTATAGTGGATAATTTATAATAATATTAAGGAAAAAAAATAGTATTCCGTAGAACAAATACAGCAATTGGGTGATTTAACCTAATAAACAATATTATTTTCAGAAAAAAACATTAATATATTGGCGTAATTCAAAAATAAGCAAATAACTACAAGTACAAGAAAATAACACATTTTATAACTATGCAAATATTATTATATTTTCTTTTAAGCAACAACTTATACTAAAGAGTAATCTATACTAAAGAGTAATATATATTTGTGTCGTGAAAAACCCAGAATCTTGCAATTAATAGATATTAATAGATACAAATAACTGGGTTATACAAACAGTATCCTAGAGATATTTTTTTTAATCATTTATTTTCTTAAAAAAAAAACGCTACAGTCAGCTGAAAATTAAAACTATGAATAGTTAATAGCAATAAACTCACACATTTACTACTTTGTTTTCAAAAATAATTTAATGTAATCTTTAATAAATTTAATTTGTTTTTAACCGAACGAGCCGAGCGAACGTCTGGTTAAGAAGATATACAATGCGAAAGTGGAAGGATGTAGGTACCGGGGGAGACCGGGACTCACCTACCTAGACCAGATCGGTCATGTACTGAAGGAGAGTCAAGAGTCTCCGAAACCGGCGAGCGTGTATGAAGAGAATTATGAATGTTGAGGAAGCGAGTGAAGTATGCAAAGATAGAGTTCTCTGGCACTCTGTTCTCTCTGCCTACCCTGCAAGGGATATGGCGTGATGATATGTATGTATGTATGTTTTTAATGACCTAGGGCTTCAATACACATTATCATCATCATTCTCCTACTCTTATTCAAATTATTTGGTGTCGATAAAATATGTACTCTTCTTTCATAGTACATATTGTAAAAGTTATTGGCAATAGTTTTATGACCGGCCACCTGCCAGACGTCAACCCTCTTTGGGAATGTAATTGTTGAGCAAACGGCATCAGATGAAGTTGGCCCAGGTAGTTATAAGGTTCTTAGTATTCTTTTATAACATTCACGAGCAAAGTAAGAGTTGGTAGTATTCTTAGCCGCTACCACACAGTTTCAATACACATATACTCTATTAAATCCGCCTCGTATATGTAAATGTTTTTAGAAATAATGGTAAATAACACTCTAACCTAAATAAATATTCACACATTACATATCCTCTACAAACTCTGTGAATGTCTCGAAAGTTTCCCATAGGACATTACGAGCTAACGTTCGTATTCACAATGTATCGGGAAGCCATTCTCGTATATCATACAACCACGTATCTGCAGGTGCCAACTATTCTCTTGTCTAGATACCGTGTTTTACTTTGTTACATACATCGTAAACTTTTAAATGGCTGTTCCCTGGTTTGGAACATAATGTTTAAAGTTTGGTGGTGCAAAATGTTGTATTAACAATAAAAAATTACTTAGAGTAGCTCATTATATAGAATATTGCCGCTTTTTTGAATCTTAACTACATTTTAAAAGTTTATACTTTAGCAGATATTTTCTGTTTAAGTATTGTACACTCCATGTAAGAGAAGATCTTCTTTCTGAAACCATGATGACTATACCCATTCGTGGATCATCGGCCACCTATTCGTGTGGCCAGCGTGACTATACTTGACCAATTTGCCTTTTTATTGTGGCCGCTCAAGCTCAACACAGTCGTATATATGTATATGCATTAAAAAATAATAGTAAGTACGTGTTCAAGAACGGAGATATTCGGCTCTGCTCCAAGAAAATAATTTCTTCGTATATTTTTCATTTAATATCGAAATTTTAATTGAATTACATGAAAAAACCATTCAGTTAACCGTTAACCATGCAAAATTACTAAATATAATAAAATATTTAAACTTCAAACGTTGTTCATTCGTTAAGGTTGGGTAGACTTCGTAAGATGCCACTAGATGGCGCTCGAAGTAAGTGGCATCGACAACATGTTATAGTCAGTTTTTATGGACATCAACAGTTATAAAAATAAATCCTTGCATCGTTAGGATTTTTTGAATATACAATTTACTCACAAATCCAGAATAGACACACACACACACACACACACATTGTGAATCGTACAATAGATATTTCAGTGGGAATGAAACCTATGAATTCTGAGAATTCTGTCCGTAGACTATTATGTACAAAAGCATATCGAGTGTACTAACCGTGACACATAATATGCCATCACCCTTACATTTATAAAAAAAAGGTCTGTGAACCGAATAGAACACGTTAGTAGATATCATCACAACGAGAGAAGGAAACCCCGAAAACAAATACTATTCCTAGTCTAGCATGTATCATCGAGTTTTCTTTTTTTTATAAAGGAGCTTTGTATACAATTGTAATACTTGTACGGGCTATAAAGGAAATCTTTTGGTGTGGCATGAGGGCGATGTCCTGGTGCTTTGTTGCCGGGATGTTGAGGGAAAAAGGAAACCTGCTGAGTGGGTTATCAAAATCAATTAATCGGATTGAGTTGCCTGCTCAATTAGTGAAAGGTGAACAGCAGATCCTGTTGTACTATCTCGCCGTATCGTCAGGACGGACTTTTTGCCGCGGTATAACCTCTAAAAGAAAAAGTTGATTTGACATGAGAAACTGATCTGAATATAGAAAAACTAATTAAAAAATATACTATTTAAATTATATAGTATTTTTACTATAATAATTCTGAATATTCAATTAAACTGTACTAAGTATAAAGTAATGAAAATACAAAAATATAATAAAATCAAAGACAAAGTCTTACCGAAGTTTCAATTCGCATCATTAAAGCGTCACCGTTTCATTCATTGAATGAACGCTTTCTAGATGCTAATTTGGTAAGCAAACAAAAGCTAAGGCCTAATGAGGGGCCTTGCGGGTCCGTAGACAAACTTTCTTATTCAGCCGAAGGGAAGCCCGCGGCGCTTCCGCCCGGTCCATTTGCTTGTTTATCCTGGACTTAGGGACCTGATTCATTGTTGAAAAGGAAAATGATGTTACGAAGAAAGAGCTTTTCACTTTGTTGTAACATTGGCAATATGTTTAACACCATAAGCATTTTCTTCGAAAGAATTTTCAAACGTATACAATATTAGAATAGCTGACATCTTAATTAAGTATTATTCTTAAATAATGTTCAAACATTATTCTTAAATAATTTTATTTTCACAATTTATTCTTAGAATCTTCGTGTCGGCATGATGTCTGTATTAATAGTATATTATTATTAAATATGACGTTATAAAATAGACTACGTTTATTTATCACTAAACTCTCCATGTTCTACGTATCATTCTACAGTAATATTAATAAGAGTATAAAACCTTAATCGCTTTTCTTCTTCTTCTTCTTATGTATTGGCAATCAGCTACATATACGAGTTATTGGTGCCAGTGTCAAGTTATAAATATTTTCACGTTTTTAGTCTTTCAAGTCAGTCGTTGTCTAAGTCAAATTGTCACCATTAACAGTGCAATGGCCACACTGTTAATGGTATCTTGTGGGAATTTTGATGGAAAACGAAAATGTTGTAAACCACTTTTATATGATATTCACTACATCCCATACAGCCATCAAAATTATCTAATATAACACGTTAAAACACTAAGATATCGAATATAATACAAGAGCACCACATGACGTTTTCAAATTCCCGTCAAAAGTCCCTTAATCGCTTTAAAATCATATTAAAATGGCATACCTATATTAATAACCTGTCAAAGTACTCAATAATGATTCGATAAAGGTTAAAATATAACATGAAATGAGGAAAATCCTGCCCCCAAGTGGTTGGTCCGTAACATCTTCGCATGCCTAATTTAATCCTCAGCTTATTGAAATAAAAACGACATAGGTTTTCGACAGGTGCCGCGGGAGCCAGGCCCCGCGGGGTTCCACGTCGCGGTAGGGGCGGGTCACAGGTGGCCCCGATGGTCGCAGCGTCGTTAAAATTTACATAAAGTCTCAATCCACGACGACGGGCGCCGCTGCCCACCCCACGTTTATGCTACATTTAGTAATTTTATGATAATTTCGAAAACCGTACCGCCACCCATCGCATTATACTAATAGAGGAATTCTCCCGAGTGCGCCGGCGTTACGGTAAAAAAATTCGACCGCCTTCAAAATAATAAGTTTTGGTTAATAAATCGCGTTCAGAGTTGAAGTAAACATAAATTTTTGGAAATATTAATAGCAGATGTGTTGTTGAGTTGCATGGGAACCCCTAGGGCGGACGACTGCCCAGTGCGCTGCTGCTGACTTCGAAACGCATAAATTCACTCGTTACGTTTTGTTTTTTAGTAATATTTATGATTAATGGTGCATAAAATCGAAACGTTCATGCGTTTAAATTCTATAATTTTGGAAAACTTTTATATTCACCCTCGTTAATATCTCTCCTTTAGTGTTTTAGAAGTTGGGGCGCTTCAAAGCTTTAATTAACGTGTTTACCAAAACGCACACCCTAATGCACAAACAATTTTGTAGATAAGTGTACGCTACTTCACAAATCAGATTGAATTTTACAGTCAACATAATTAGGTACACCTTTCATGTGAGCCAATTAAATGTTTGTACTTTTAATAAGAACCTTTATGTTATTACGTAACTAGAAAAATAATATATACTGCCGTGAAACGGAATTGTTGGGAACTTTAATAACAATTATCATAAATGCTATTCTACTAACTTTATTTACACAGGTAACCAAATTAATACAAATTTTCTATTGTTACAGTCAAACCTTACACACCTGCCTCGCCATGAATACGTGCCTGGAATTGGCATGGGAGTTGCGAAATGCCCTTATGATCCTGCAGATAATTCCACTGCGCTGTGGGTAGAGAAAGGCAACCCTGGAAGCTTGCCTGCCTTATATTCTGGTACAAATGCCGAATTTACAAAAGCTGACACTGTCATATTTAGAACTGATCTTCATAATCTAACGACTGGACGTCGGGAGTTTGCTTTCAAGAGAACCTTGAAATACGATTCGAAGTGGCTCGACAGTAAGTAAAATTGTCTATTAACATTTTTATTGTAAAATTAAATATATTTACGTATATCTTGCAGAGATTTTTCCGTGTAGTGACGGAGTAAGAATACAATTCACCACCCCATATCTTACCCGTGGGTGATCGTACGAGACGACTAAGCGATTAAAAACGCATATAACATCTATGCAAGAGAAGGAAAAGTCGAAATAAAACCCTATACCAACACGTCTGACCAGCGTGGTGTAGTAGGTCAATTTCCCTCCCATTATGGAGGAGGCTCGAGCTTAACAGTGGTTAGTTTTCCATTAATATACGTGTCCATTGTCCGTGTTATCTTATCATCATCAAATAAATAAACAGATACATGGTTACTTTTGATTTTTAGTAAGACAATATTTTGTGCTATTCACAAATTGTTTTTCTAAGTCTGGATATAATTTGCTTCCATTAAATTGAATATTTGTAAAGTCCTCCGCAATACAAGGAGTACTTCCTTAGTGTGTTGACTTTTTGAAAAGTGGTTTGTAGTTGACCTTTTAAAAAAAAATTACTTAATGGTATATATCTATCAAATATAAGTATAAAATGCAGTATTTTAAAATATTAAGCCTCCACAAAAAGTTAGTTTCCCATTAATATACATGTCCATTGTCCATGTTATCTTATGACCATCAAATAAATAAACAGATAGTTACTTTTGTTTTTTAGTTCTCCTCACGTGAGCAACACCTATTTTACTATATGAACTTTAGACTAACTTAGGCAGTACTTACGTCAAATTGTGTAAAACACATTTCGTTAAAATAAAATCCTATACTCCTATCCCATGGAATGAATTAGCTAACTTTCTGAATTAGATGAATAGCTCTAGAGTTTACCCTTTATTTTATAACTTGCATTACTTATAATATTAGTATAGCTTTAATTTTTAGGTATAAATATAAAAAGTCTTTTTGGATGAGATATATATTATGTATAATTTTACGAAAGCGTATACGATCAAAGGTTTTTAAAGATAAAGTGAAGCTAAATGACTTGTTTATGTAATTAATGTATAATATAATAAATTGTTGTGACTGCACAGATAGCGTTGTGGTTAAGATAGGTACCGACCTATCGCCCCATTGCCGTGGGTTCGATTCCCATTCAGAACAATACTTTGTGCGATGTACTAAGTGTTGTTATGAGTCTGGGTGTAATTTGTTTGCGTTAATTGCATGTTTGTAAAGTGTCGGTGGTGCTTTTATAAAAGAAATGTAAAACTAAAATCTTTCAAATTTCAGTTTTAGTCAAATTAATATAATTATAAAATATACATTAACATTCATACAACAATCATTTGTTTTCAAATACAATAAACCGAACTAATAATAGTCATGACCAATATTATAATTATCAACCCTTACACGATTTATACAAAAATTCGCTTGTTTGCTATCAAATTATTGAAACAATGAGCTGTAATGCCCGCATACATGGATAGGCTGCTGACATTTATGTTCAATATAATAGTTGCTTTAAATTGGGCATAATATGTAATCGATGACTGCACAAATGAAGTAGCGGTTAAGGTGCCTAACCTAGTACCGAACCTAGTTTTTAGGGATTTGATTTCCACACAGGAAAATACTTTGAAATACACAAATTTTTATTCCGAGTCTGGGTGTAAATTGTATTCGTTAATTATATATTTGGAAAGTTTTTCGTAATACAAAATCTAATTCTTATAGTAATTTTTATTTTCTTTTATAAAAAAAAAAACAAATGAAATGTCATAATTCGTAAGACTATACATAAGCATTGATATAGCTACCTATATATTTCATTAATTAAGTTGAGTTGCAATTGTATATGGAAAGGTTGATATGACTTACGAACAGTTTACTCTCCTATCATTTATTTTAGCCGCATATACATATCATCGCTGTATTGTTGCTGTGTGGTAACCGCTATAAATACTATCGACCTTTACTTTGCTTGTAACTGTTATAAAAGACGACTAAGAGGTTTATATCGAACACCATCTCATGCCTTTTGGTCAACAAATACATTCTCAAGGAGGGTCGACCTCTGGCAGGCGGCCCGCCAAAAAATTATTACCAATAACTTATGCAACATGTACAATTGTACAAGTATTGCATCGACCCCAAGTAATTGGAGTAAGAGCAGAAGAATAATGATGTATGACTAATAAAAATTATAATGTAGTAAGTGTATTAGTGTAAAGATGCGAAAGGGAATGCTCCGATAGTTCGGACATGTGGTAAGAATGCCGAACAAACGTCTGGTTAAGAAGATATACAATGCGAAAATGGAGGGATGTAGGTACCGGGGGAGACTGAGACTCACCTACCTAGACCAGATTGTTCACGTACTGAAGGAAGGTGGAGTCAAGAGTCTCCGAAATCGGCGAGCGTGTATGAAGGGAATTATGAATGTTGAGGAAGCGAGTGAAGTATGCAAGGTTAGAGTTCTCTGGCACTCTCTGCCTACCCTGCAAGGGATATGGCGTGATGATATGTATGTATGTAGTAAGTGTATTATAACTCTGTTGAATGTGAAGGATGGACTGCCTGGAATATGGGAAGTATATTCAATTCTCGTATTATATTTTCGTTTCCTGTAAACAATGTCGGGTAGACACACGTCTCCTTAAAGATGAAAATATAATACGATGCGAGAATTGAATGTCCTACAATAGTTCACGGTGGTGTAAGTGGCAGCACGATTGGAATGGATTTCCAATAGGTATGGGCTTGAGTCCCACTTGTGACAATCATTTTTCGCTCGTAATCGGGTTTTTGTAAATAATCAAGTATCATCATCATCATCACCATCACAGCCCATATATGTCCCACTGTTGGGCTCGGGCCTCCTCCTTAATGGGAGGGAAATTAACCTACTATACCGCTCTGGTCAGACGTATTGGTATAGGGTTTTGTTTCGAGTTTTCCTTCTCTTGCATAGATGTTATATGCGCTTTATATCACTTAGTCGTCTCGTACGATCACCCACGGGTAAGATAGGGGGTGGTGAATTGTATTCTTACTCCGTCACCACACGTATAATACCACATATTCATTAATTAAGATAAATTATCAGTTATTAAACATAAAACTACGACCCATATGAGTGAATAAATAAACAAATCTATCAAAATTTAGATTAACAAGACTGTAACAACTTTTATATAGAAATAGAAATAATAATGTCACATACCACAAAACCAAGTACCATTAAACGTATAAAGCCAAATTTATGATAGTACGGAAATAATCAAATATATTAAATGCTTAATTTCAGTAATTTGAATGGGAAGGATAGTTTTAAAATTATATCTAGGTATTTAAAAATCAAATAGTGAGTTTAGATATATAAAATATACATTAATTTAAGAGTTCTCCATTGACACATACTAATTTCTTAACATTTCTACATTTCAAAAACACCAAATGTTTATTTTATAGTTAGTCTAATTATTTTCTGCAAATTTTCACATATAACCTATATTAATTGAAACAAAGCAATGGTTATTTAATTACAATTAATAAATTAAATGTCTTAAATATATATAATTACCTTTGTAGCTTTCTGATTTTAGTACAAAATTCACATTTAAGCAATTGGGACTAACCCTTTTTGGTCGTTTATTTGCTACAAGTGAAATAGAAATTAGACTCGTGTACAAATTTAGGCAAATTTTGCCTAATTTTCATTAATGTCATCGTGTTCATTACACTCGGCCCTTTATTACTAACGCTTCGAATGCCACTAACAGTTAATTATTTTCGTTTAATTTTCATTTGGGAAATTAACCCTCTTTAGCATTCATATTGTTTATTGTTTTATACACTGATATTTTTTCTATATTAAAAGGTTATTTGGTGATTTAGAAGGCTGTATCGAATTGCATAAGGTTAATATCCAATATCTGTAATTATGTTTTATAGAATATATTCTAGAGACTCGAAACAATTTGATTTTTTTTTTAAAACATAGTTACTTAAGGTTTGTAAGAATAATAATATAAGGTAGGTAAGTAGTAAAATAAGGTGAAAATCAAACAATAGAGTTGTTTCATTAAAATAATTTTATATTTATTTACTCGTTCAATGTAAAGGCTTTGGGTAATAAAAGGTTTAATATATTTATCAATTTAATAAAGTTGAATAGCTTTTTAGTTTATGTGTTAATACAAATGTATATTTAAAAAAGTATCATTTCATAGTCCTCATTCATTTCATAGTTATTCATTATCATCATCATCATCACAGCCCATATATGTTCCACTGTTGGGCTCGGGCCTTCTCCGTAATAGAGAAATTAACCTACTATACCACGCTGGTCAGACGTGTTGGTATAGGGTTTTGTTTCGAGTTTTACTTCTCTTGCATCGATGTTATATGCGTTTTATATCCCTTAGTCGTCTCTTACGATCACTGACGGGTAAGATGGGGGGTGGTGAATTATATTCTTACTCCGTCACCGTACAGATAATACCCCATAGTCATTAATTAAGATAAATTATCAGTTATTAAACATAAAACTACGACCCATATATGTGGATAAATAAACAAATCTATCAAAATTTAGATTAACAAGATTGTAACAACTTTTATACAGAAATAGAAATAATAATGCCACATACATCAAACCACAAAACCAAGTACCATTAAACGTATAAAGCCAAATTTATAGTGGTAATTATTTTAAAAGTTCTGAAACTTTATTAAAGTTTAAATTCTTTCTCAAGCTTATGTTAACTGTCGTTATGGCGTATAGTGCACATGATATTATTCAACAATGAATACATATATTGCTAGTAAGGCGTACGTCCGTAGAATTTAATCCAGGACACGTGGCGTTTTCATTATGAGACCAACAAATAAGTACTTATTAATGCCAGCAATGAATGTACCGCGTGCCGTAATTGTCACTCTAGGCTCCATCTAATATTCATTGCATATCATATGAAATAACAGCAATTTCATAGTACGATATTGACAGTGATTGTGAGAGCGCTTGCCCACAATAGCATTCATTGACTAAAGTTATATTCATAATTTATGAAATGATTTGCATGAGTTATATTATTTAATACTAATATAAATTAAAATATATATATTGCTGTGTGGTGGTTACGAATACTAAAGTTTGCTCGGGGGTGTCGTAAAAGACGACTAAGAGTTTTGCATCGACTTGGATCAAGTTCGTCTTTTATTTTTTTGCGGTGGTCTATGCTGTGATTACGCTCTGCCAAATCGGTCCGGGGCGACGGAAGAGGCGGCGCGCGAACCCATAGACCCACCATGCAAAGCACCTCTTTTGGCCGTGCGAGCGGGCCACCGGTACACGATATTTGTCTTCGTTGGGGATTCCGTCTAATACCTTCTGGTTTTTTGCATTCCTAAGAAGGGTTGACTTTAGGAAGGCTGGTCATAAAACTATTGCCAAAACTTTTGTAATATTTACGATGGAAGAAGAATTCATATTATGTCGATCCCAAATAATTGAGATAAGAGTAGGATGATGTTGCATATGAATTAACTGTTATATATTTAATTATTATGAATACGTTATATACGAGTATATAGATATACGGGATTTGTGTGAACATGTAAATATTTATTTATTTAAAATCTATACAGCGGATTTCATTCTATAGCCATTTTCAACCCACTTAGTTAAGCTAGATAATGCCAAAAAAATATGTAACACATTATATAGGTAAGATAAGGCTGGAGCCCAACGGTGATACGTATCATCATCATCTTTCTGCTCTTCTCCCAATTACTTGTGGTCGACGCAATACGTACTCCTACATATTTCAAAAGTTATTAGCAATATTTTTTATGACCAGCCTGCCTGACGTCAACCCTTTTTGGGAATGTAATTGTTGACCAAACGGCATCAGGTGGAGTTGGCCCAGGTCGATGTTAAGCTCTTAATAATCTATTACGACATCCACAAGCAAAGATTGGTAGTATTCGTAGGCGCTACTACACAGCAACAGCGCAGCTGTGATACGTATATAAGCTGAAATAACGACGACGATAAGAGAGGGGACTGTTCGTAAATGTCAATGTCTCCAAGTTGTGACGATAAAAAATACAGTGTACTCTTAACTGCGTCTGTGTTGTTTAAAAACCGACTAAGATTTCACCGTAAGCATTAACAGCAGTATTTTTTTAAAACCAATAAGTACTCGTTTATTAACTGTGACAATTGTGGCTGTGATACTATTCCACTTAGGGAGAGAAGAGGAGTGTATGTGAATAAATAGGAAATGTTAAGTAAAACAAAAAATTGCGTGCTATGGGATCACCTACAAAATAATCAATAGTTTTATGAATAGTATTTTATCTATAGTAAATAGGTCATTTAAACCGTTAAGAAAAACAGACACATCTATTTACTTGAATAAAATAGCGAATAATATTGAAAGAGATATTATTAAGATACGTCGTTGATTAATTAATAAAATGATTTACATAATTGCGGTTGGACAACTGTTACTAAATTAATTTTCTAAAATAATTTTCTTTGTTCCAGAACCAAATTTCGTCGGTTCTTTTGACGTGGGTGATTATGTACTTTTCTTCTTCCGCGAAACTGCTGTGGAGTACATCAACTGTGGCAAAGCTGTTTATTCTAGAGTAGCCAGAGTATGTAAGAGAGATACTGGTGGTAAAAATATTCTAAGCCAGAATTGGGCTACTTACCTGAAAGCGAGGCTAAATTGCAGTATACCTGGAGAGTTTCCTTTTTATTTCAATGAAATTCGTAAGTGTGATATATTTTTTGATATTTTCAATAGTATGACTAATATTACTATATTTATATTATTGGGTAAGTCGGCTTTATAATACAATGATTTAAGTTTATATAAATATAAATTAATAATTTAAAGACTAATGCTTGAGGTAATGATTATGGCTGTAGTGATAGAGTAAAAATACAATTGCCTACTTCATTGCTTGCCCATGTGTGTCGTAAAACACGAACACACTAAGGGTTATGATGTTCAAACAACAACATTGCATAACAAAGAAAACTCCAACTAAAATCCTATGGCAACCCGTCTAACCAGCGTGGTATAGTAAATCAATTGCCCTCCTATAGCAGTGGAGGTTCGAACGAAAAAAGGGATAAAAATGAACTGAAGTAAAGAAAAAAAAATAAGGCCACAAATATGAAGTGATGGTGGGGCTATAATTTACATTGGATGGTTTTATATTATTACTATTATATATTTATTATTAATTAAGAAAAAAAAAAGGAGGAGGTCAATAAATTATTATGCACATGTCTCAGGCTTGAACCTATAATTCGAATCAATGTATTTTATTTTTAATGTTAATTCTTTTTTTCTTTTAATTATTGAATAGTTAATGTAATGTAATTTTTTCTTATTCGTAAATGAAGGCGATAAAATTAATTAATGTTCGTACATCTTTCTAGATTTAAAAAATATAGCTGTTTCTTATCCTGTACCTTTTCTAACATTCAAAGCAGTTAAATATTGACTGTCGGTTCCGCAAACATTTACAGATTCGAATTCAAAAGTGCAGAATTCTAAGAGGAAGAGAATTGATTTTGTTGTGCACTTGGTATGTGGTCCTTTCAGTCTGTTCATATAATATTCACGGGACGAGATCTAACAGTTAGGGTTCCTTGGTAGGTTTTTAACACGGCCCGACTACCTCGTCTGCATTTAACATGAGAATGTAATAGGCACTCAAGTGCTTAGTATTTGCTATAGATATTTACATGTCCGTTCGTAGCAATTAGAGTTTCGCGTCTGTTAATCGCTCACAGCAACCGGATTTGTGTAAAATGATTTTGTAGTTTCTATTGGTATTAATTTTAAGGATTGCATATACATCGTTTACATATTTGGATGATATAGTATGCTGCTTCGTTGATCGTTAGGTTTATTTATTTAAAGGTTTGTACTCTTGATCGTAAGACAGGGTTTAATTTCTGGGTTGGAAAAATACTTTGGTACTTCGGTAACATATACAGGGTGAAAGTGGACCGCTCCCGAAAACAAAGACAGGGGACCCTGTCCTACTTGTAATGATAGGCTAGAAAAAAAATCGATTCGGATGAAAAAAAAAATCTTTCACCACGCGAGGTCGTTGACCTCTTGAACATATGATCGTGAGTTTTGAATAGATTGCGTCTTTTCTCATCTGAGTAAAGCTATGTATTTTTTATGGAATTATAGTTACATGGCATTGTCCTAATACGATGGAATGTGAAAAAAAACTTAAAATTCGTTGTGAAAAAAATTTTTTTCACCCTAATCGATTTTTTTTCTAGCCTATCATTACAAGTAGGACTAGTAGGGTCACCGGTCTTTGTTTTCGGGAGCGATCCACTTCCACCCTGTATAAAAATTTGTAATATATAATAATATAATTCTGATATATAATAATATATTTATATAATTTTAGTATCTATATCAAATATTATGAGATATTGTTAAATACGAAAAATATTTGTGCAATGTAGATGGTTTGAAAACTTTTACATAAATTATTTCACCTTTCAGCTTCTCTTCTAGTTATTCAGATTATATTGCCTATTTAATTTAAAAAGTTTTTATAAAATATTATTTTTACACCATAACAATGGTAAAATTACCTTTGAAATCTATTGTTAACATTCCGAACTAAACAACAGCCATTCCAAGTAAGAAGACATTTTAGAATATTCAAGAATATTGACTCAATTATTATAAAGTATATAACAGCTGGACCGGAATGTTTAATGTAATCTTTAATAGACAGAAATCAAAAATCCTCATAAGCTTCTTAATAGATTGCTATTATTGTGAGATTTTATTTTCTTATTTTGAGATTGCTCAGTCGCACAAATTTCCTGACGTATATAGCTTTCTAAGAACAACAACAATACATTCTAAGAAGAAATTCATTAATGTTATCATTTTAAACACATATTTATTGCTTAATATAATGAAATTATTCTATTTTGATAGTTATTTAGATATTTTTAGTCAAGTAACAATATAAAACATCACACACTTTTCTTTCTTATGGGATATTCTATGAAATTATTGAAGCACGCTGGTAGATAGCATTACTGGAAGATATAGTAACCTCGAAGCAAATATTTGTCGTAATCCATCTGGCCAGCGTAGTGTAAGAATACAATTCCCCTTTTATTATAGGCAAATAATTGGCAGTCGGTGGACTAAAGACATTATCGAGGTCACAAGAAACCGTTGGATGCAGGTAGCACAGGACTGTTGCAAATGGCATTCTCGTGGGGAGGACTATGTCCAACAGTGGACGTTTAAAGGCTGATGGATGGATGATGATAGGCAAATACGAGATCCAACAGTATGTCCTCTTGAGAAAATTATAAATACTAATTAACTTTACTATTTTTTTAATCATTATGATTTGTAGCAGATGGTATTTATTTTATAAAATATGAACTGATTGAAGTGCCTCATTTTATTCGAGATAAAAATTTCATCTAATTTCCAAGTCCAACGAATTGAATTATAAAAATATGTAAAAAATTTAATCAACTTTCAAATCAATTCAAAAAATTATGACAATGAAATCAATCGAATCAGTATAATTCAATTTCAAAAGTCTTGAGAACTCAAATTCTTTAGAAATTAGTTGAAAATCGCAAATCGTATTAAAATTCTATTCTTTCAATAATATTATGCATCTACGAAGACATCATATTTTATCAAAATATTTGAGATTGAATTGGATATAACAAAATGTTAACCGTCTGTCATAGCCAGTTTTCTAAATGAAATAAATTGCATATTTTTATTTCTTTTCCAGTGATTCCTTATATATAAGAAATATAAGTAAACAAAATATATTTATAGGCTTCAAATTTAGCAGCTGAAAATGTATATGCCTACCTAATCGTAATCGTATATTGATTTTATTAATACCGTTTGTATATAATAATGGAAGACTTATTCCGACATAATATTTAATAAAAATTTAAAGTAATTTTATATTATATTCTTCGAGCCTTAATCATCGAATTAGTAAGCATTGGTAGAAATACAACTTACAATAACTTTTTATAGCCTTCACACATATTATTATTATATTAGATATATATTATTATAATACATATTTTTTTATATTATAGATATATTTATTTTTATAATAAGCTTACACCAACTTACATTTACGAAAGGTTGAAGAACTTTTACTACATTTTTTTTATTTCAACAGAAAGCATCTACAAAGTACCAGGGGACGACAGTCGTTTTTATGGCGTATTTACTACAGCTTCTACCGGCCTTATGGGCTCAGCTATTTGTACCTTCACTATTGGTGATATTCAGAAGGCTTTTGAAGGAAAATTTAAAGAACAAGCATCATCCAGTTCTGCTTGGCTACCGGTTATTACCAGCAAAGTTCCTGAACCAAGACCTGGCACCTGTGTAAATGATACAGCTTCTTTACCTGATACAGTTCTCAATTTTATTAGGTAGGTATTTAATTTTATTTCTGTAATGATCATTTGGTTCAATCAATCCTTTTAAAATGTGTTGATATCACGATCAGTAACGCTTTTGGTACCAAAGTTTTCTTGTACGGGACGTCAGCTCATCTTGTAAATACAAAAATAAATAAAGATAGAAAACCATAATTTTATATTATAATTTATTAATAAAGGAAAAATTGACGGACAACAACCTCTGATATTAATGAGAGTATTAAGTATCTTAATAAACGAAAATGTCTTTTAAAATAAAATTTTCTTCATAAACATAAAGTAAGCACGTTATTAAACTAAGGTATTTAAACTAATCATCCGATGGCAATTAAGTATTTTAGCGTAATTTTACATATATTTTAGTTTTGAGAAGAAAAACTGATATATGGTAAATATGTTTTGTTTTTTGTTTTTTTCATATTTAACGTTCGAGCGAAGCCAGTGCGGACAGCTTTCACATACATATGTTACGTTATAAAAGGATATCGATAGATTTTATCGTATTTTGATATGGTTATTGTCCCTATCCCGACGTATCATGTTATTTATAACATCCATGGTCATTTGAAATAAAACTACATTTACGAATTCTATTGCGTTTGTATTTGATTTTTAATTGCCCGACGCGACGTTTCGAACACTTTACAGTGATCATGGTCACGGGAGGACTGTAAAGTGATCGAAACGTCGGAAAATTAAAAATCAAATACAAGCGCTGTAGAATCCGTTAAGTAGCTTTATTTCATATGTGTAATACTAGCGTAAACATCAGAAACCATTATCCATTGTCATAATAGGAGTCCCGTCGCTATAGTTTAAACAAAATTAAAACGAACCAAAATGTTAAAATAAAACGCATTTTATTTGAGATACTTCATTCAATGAGAGATTACTTCATTTAATTTAAATGTGATGGGATTGTAAACTGTGATGGGAGGGTTTGCTTTCAATTTTTAGCAAAAGATAACACCTAGCACTAATGATAGTCCTTGTATTATTGCCTTGTTTTTAAAGTCCTCCGACTTTAAAAACATACAATTAACAGAGACCTATTTATTACTCCGATCACCAAATTGTGAATCAGAAAAGTATTGTCCTGCGTGGGAATCGAACCTGCGATACTTTGCATGATACCCTGCATCATTTTAACCACTACGCCATCTGTCCACACCATACAAAATCATGATTGGATGTTGTTGATTATTCTGTTAGAAAATACAACTAACAGACAAAAATAAGAACCAGACTAAGAGAAGTCATTTGTGAATATAAAAAAAAATTGTCTGTACCAGAATTGAATCCGTAATACTAGACAAAGGAGTTCGTCACTTAAATTACTACTATATCAATCAACTACTTATTAACTATCAAAACTTACAATAGATTTTTAAAAGTTTTCATTAATCCGGCTCGTGGCGTTGAATTAATTTATTTTCGAATCCGTCTCGTCCCGGACACACAAAAAGAACAAAAGCCGAGACTGTCGTTACTGTAATAAGCGCCGGACGTAAACAAAGTAGAAAATCGTCACTTAAAAACGCGAAACACGATCCTGTCGCTGACGAGGTCTCTAGCGATTCCAGAATTCCACGCTCATTGAAATCCACAGGCACTTTTATCTGCGACACGTCCTGTTAATTATCCAACGCTCTCACCCCGAGAGCGTTCAATTATTTTTTTCCCGCTTTTCCATGATCCTCATGTGGAAACGTTGAGATTTTAACACTTCACCTGAACCAGTCTGTTGAAAATATTATATATATTTTTTTATATTCATAACGAGAATGGAGATTTTAATTAAATTAATGGTACCTGTATTGTCAACGTCGAAGTAAAGACTCGTTTGTGGGACTTGCGATGACATTATCGTTGCTACGATTGTAGAGCATCTGCCACGACCGCTTTGTTGTCAGTATGCTTATAATAATTCGCATTTATCCTTCACTGAACTCTCCTTTATGAGATACATTTACGTATTTTACTCTGTGAATATGGATATGAGTAATAGAGTTTAGTATTGAGGGAAAGTTCTTTTTTGCTATAAAAAGTAAATAGTTAGGTTATTCATGAATTTTCCCCGTCTTTGAAGAACAAAACTTGCGACATTCGTACTAACTAAAATGAGAAAATTCCTGTGGTAACGTTTCTAGAATATAACCCCTTACGTGTCCATAAAAGTCATAAAGCTGACTTAAGGATCACTTGAACAATGTGCAGCAGCACCCTCCTGGCAAACTTAATAACACCAACTGCAATCGCCAACCCAGGGAAGGTAGAAATTATGGCATTATCTGCCCTTTCTAAGATGTCGATAAGCTGATGAATGGATGGATAAAAATGAACAAAACTTAATTATAATCTTTGATTTCATCATCTTTATCACCTCAGCCCATATACGTGCGTTTACTGGGCTCGAGCCTACTCCACACTATCAGACGTGTATAAGATTCAATTTTGAGTTTTCCTTCTCTTGCAGACATGTTATATGCGTATTATATCTCTTGGGTGATTAAGGTCAAATATAATAACTTTTACGACACCTACGGATAAGATAGGGGGTGATAATTTGTATTGTCAACCCGTCGCAACATGGAAATCTTTGATTGATATCTTCTTTTCTCCAACAGATCTCATCCTTTGATGGACAGTGCAGTATCCCACGAGAATGAAAAGCCAATATACTACAAACGTGACCTGTTCTTTACAAGGCTGGTGGTAGACAGAATCAAAGTTGACATGATGGGACATCCACTTGATTACACCGTGTATTATGCTGGCACAAGTAAGTAATTATATACCTATTTCATTTATATAGATAATTATTGAAGTACCAACTACCCGTGTCGGCTGTAACGGCTATGATTCTAATATGGCGTATTTCAGAATATCTTCTTTTCCTATTAATATAGGAATATAATATATAATTCTATAAATACTTTTTCTGAGTGTGAGTATAACCTATATTCGTTAATTGCATGTATATAAAATCCCCGCTCTAGAAAATTAGGAACATATTATTAATTAAAAAAATCTTTTCAGATTATTTTCAAACTTTTGAATAACTTTATTTAGTTTTAGCTGGTGGTATTAATGCATAAAACTGTAAAACGAGGGGCTAAAGATCTTATTCTTCAGATATGAGGTTTCGGCTACGTTATAGGGTCGCGCACTACCCTACCGTCATCTCTCCGAATAGGGTATATCCAGACCATAGCCTGCCATTAAAATGTATTGTTGGGTATTTCCATAAAACAATTTTTAGTAGTATTGCGAATTGTGGAACTATGCCCGATAGACTACAATCTACTCACTTAATATTAAGTAACGTTTAAGATTTTCATAGACAAATATATGCTGTGTGGTAGCGGCTTCGAATACTACCAACCCTTACTATGCTCGTAGATGTCGTAAAAGATGAATAAGAGCCTTATAACGACCTAGTCCAGCTTCATCTGATGCCATTTGGTTAACAATTACATTCCCAAGGAGGGTTGACGTCTGGCAGGCGGCCGGTCATAGAATTATTGCCAATAACTTTGACAATAAATACTATGAAAGAAGAGTACATATTATATCAACCCCAAGTAATTAGGATAAGAGTAAGGGAATGATGAGACAAATATCTCATAATCTGCGAAAGTTTGGTACTAACCCGGACGCATCGGCTCGTGGTTTTAGTTAGGAAGCTGTGTGGCCCTACCACTATTAAAAAATATTAATTCGTATAGCTTGTTAATGCCCTGAAATATATTAACATCTGATTTAATTCTAGAATATTTTTGTCTTTTTTGGTCTCAAAATTCAAATGGGTGACGCTCTGTAGCAAAACGATGTTCTATCAAACCTGATTCGACTAGAAAGCTGACCCTATTATGATTAAGAATAATTAAAGGCTCGGATAATTCAAGAGTATGATGAGGCAAACTGTAGGTTTTGCATCTAGTTACCCGTCTGGTAAATATAAAGGCATGGATATTGTGTCAGAATCGATCAAGCGATAATGGAATACTGTTTGACCTCTCTATTATGTGAAGTCACGTAAGGCGTAGAGGTCTTTCTTATTTCGAAATTCTGCTACGGCATGGAATGCTTACCAATTTATGGACAACAGTACCGAAGTTTCGATACCATTACATGATTTAAAAAATATTATTATCTTGCATTATTATTTTATCATTGCATTTATATTACTGCAAAACAAAATTTGAAATAATACCAAGTCTATATAGTCTCAATAGTAAATTTTCCTTCCATTTTATTAGAAGCTCATGGCTAAAAATCGATATATCATCATTTTAGTTCATATTTATTTTTTTCATTGCTGAGCCCCTTTCCCAATAGGAGGAAAATTGACTTATCATACCACGCTTGTCAGATAGCTACAGAGTTTTATTTCGAGCTTTCCTTCTCTTGTTGTATGTATAGTCTAAAATGTATAAAGGGTTAATAAAGATGAAAATAATCATCATCACAGTCCATATATGTCCCACTGTTGGGATCGGGCCTCCTCCATAATGGCAGGGAATTTAACCCTTATAGCACGCCGGTGAGACATGTTGGTGTAGAGTTTTGTTTCGAGTTTTCCTTCTCTTGCATAGATGTTATATGCGTTTTTATATCCCTTAGTCGTCTCTTAAGATCACCCACGGGTAAGATAGGGAGTGGTGAATTGTATTCTTACTCCGTCACCACACGGATAAATGAAGAATAATATTATAACAAAAACTAAGTTGCGACAATTTAAAATTTAAACAGAAGCTATAAACTGCAAGTGTAGACTAATTTATTATTACTGTAGTAGTACTAAATAATTTCAGCCACAAAATGTTTTTATCAATGTATATACAAAATTAATTCATTCATGAAAAAGCCAACTGTCTGAGAATGCACTTATACACACGTCATGTTTCATACTCTCGCCAACAAAGGGTAATGGCTGTTTTATGGGTGTAAAAAAATACAAAATTGCAGACCACGTACGGTACTTGAAACAATTAGTGAAATACCGAAATGCGAGGTAATATTTTGAACAATCACTGCATGGATACGGAAGGACATAAAATTTAATAAAAGTTCATGAATTAAAAAATTCCTTCCCATTGGGAAATTAAAAAGTCGTAGGACTGAAAGTTACACTGAGTCGAGCTCATAATTTGTCTTTTCAGTGACAGTTTGATGCGGCTTCCGTCTGAATACTATTGTTGTTATTTCATCCTGCTACATATAGCTATGAAATAGGGGGATTAAGTTAAAAACACGAAAAACCGATTATATCTTCATTGTTCTAGCAAAATGGCGTGCGAACTCTACAGTTTTAAGCGCTTTTGGTACTTCAATTTTATTGACTCTTAAAAAGCTTGCGCTAAAGCTTGTAAATCCGTCGTCTACTATTGATCCTATTTATTACACAGGTAATAGCTTTTTGTAAAAGTAAACAAATTATATTGCGATGGTTATAAATATTTATACAATATTTAATAGTGGTAGGAACACACTGTTGACAGTTCTCTGTCTACAGCCGCGGGCCGGTCCGTCCGGGGTAGTACCACGCTCTCGCAGAAAATCGACGTCTGAGTAATGGTAATGTGCTGCTGCGCTTCGTTCGGTGAGCGAGAGAGCCGGCAGCCCAACTGGGTGGGTTTGGGGTTTGTATTGGTAGGCAGCGGTCCTAAAGCTCCATGGGCGGCAGTAACACTTACCATCAGGTGTGCAAAAGCAATAAAAAAAAATACAATGATACAAATATATGTGGTGATACGCTAAGAATAGAATGTGTCATCTTCTGCTCTCTCTCTCTCTCTCTCTCTCTCTCTCTCTCTCTCTCTCTTCTCTTCTCTTCTCTCTCTCTCGACTGTCATATGAGATGGAAATGTGACGCAGGCAGATAACATCATTGTTAGGGAAGAATAGCTTGAAATACATCCTATAACAAACATTCTCGACGGCATGGTACAGTAGGTTCATTTTCATCGCCTTATGGACTGCTTGGTATCAAACGGTGTAACATCATCATCATCATCACAGCCCACATATGTCCCATTATTGGGCTCGCGCCTCCTCCGTAATGGGAGGGAAATTAACCTACTATATCGCGCTGTGAGATTCAGACGTGTTGGTATAGGGTTTTGTTTCGAGTTTTCCTGCTCTTGCATAAATGTTATATGCGTTTTATATCCTTCAGTCGTCTCTTACGATCACTCACCGATCACTCACCGTCACCACACGGATAGTACAAAACACATACGTAAACTAAGAAATAGAAAAATATTAACTTTTGAAGAATATTATATTTTTTGCAATCCCAGTAATTGCTGAGACTTAATTAAGTTTATAATAATAATTTCGTATTCAAGTATACTTATTTAGATATCAATGATTTAAGTTTTCATAGCAAATGCTACGTCATATAACGAAACGTATTCATAATGAGTTTAGATCACAGATAGTCAACGTTATATTTCTACTAACATAAATTTGGTTCACTGTTACTTCCTAAACAATAGTTCTAAGTAGTAATTTTCGCCTTGTAGCTGTTATTTTCAACAATTTCCAACGCAAATCGTGCCCGACCAAAACGCCCTGCCGACTTAAACTCACGTAGATCTAACGAAGGGGGGATTCGTTTACAAAATAACTTTTAAGGAAAGGCAATGTTAAAATTGGCATTTGAAATGCTATTGTATAGAATATTAAATCATTTTAACATTTCCTTTGATGCACCTCGTAATAATATAGCTACTATAATAATTACCTAGTCCAATTTAATCCACACAGTGTAACTTTGTAAAACTAACTCGAGGTGCTTAATGTGCTTATACTACTAGTAATAACACCCTTTGAACAATAACAATTTAAACTAGGCTATAATTATATATATAAAAC
Source organism: Lymantria monacha (assembly GCA_905163515.2). Classification (NCBI taxonomy): domain Eukaryota; kingdom Metazoa; phylum Arthropoda; class Insecta; order Lepidoptera; family Erebidae; genus Lymantria; species Lymantria monacha. Next base: position 14,648,479 of record LR991094.1, on the reverse strand, counting down.
CGCAGTCGCTTGAAAAGGCGTCTGAAAATCCCGTAGCACTCTCTGTTCACTGTAATTTACACTGGAACACAAAATAAGTTATACGAAATTTCATCACAAAGAGCCCGAAGCGTGCCGTGAAAAAGGACAGTTTACTTTTTCAATAAAGAGTAAGATCGTACGCTGGTGTCTACAGTGGCGATATTGTCCCACCGCTTACTCCATTTTGAGTACTCACCACGTTATAATATGCATTAAACTGCATAACGGAAAGTTTTACACCCGCTGGAGGTGCTAGCCGACAATGAGAAACGAGTGTATGATGCTCCCGCATTGCGGGCTCCCCGTCTCACATCATTCCATTTGTTTTATCACGCCTAAATCACTGTTGCCAGACAACTTTTGAGCACCCGCCGACATTGATAAAAGTTTGACAGTAACTGTCGTATACACACTTTGAGTCAGTGCTTGTCAATGAAAGGGAACGGAGGTATCAAAGACGTTAAGAGTATTTAGAAGTTAACGAAGTTAATTAAATTCACCGAGTTAGATGTCGACGCCGTGACTCTTTAGTATCAAGGGTGCTTTTGTAAACAAACGAACATATTAATGTTAACGTATCACATGAATACAGCCTCTGTTAACAACTTGAAACGTAATTACGACGCGTTTGTTCTAAAATACAAAAGAAGACTATATCTTTGTATAGGTACTCTCAAACAGTAAAATAATAAAAAGGTGAATAATAATTTAGGCTCCTATTAGCAATGTTTAGCTATTTATTGGTTTTCCTGACGCGTTATGGTCTGATAGTACTTTACTCGATCATCCAAAATAACAGAAGAGGACACATGGGGCTCCACAACTTGCCATGTAAGAATCTTTCACCTTATATGTAGACCACAGCTCGTGTATTTAATTTCAATATCTAGGTTTAATGGCTTCAGAGGCTTAAATACCTATCACCTAATTTTTTTCTTCGAATTAAAGTTGATCTAATATTTAGTAACAATAGCAACTCGAATAATTATGACCTAAATTGCTACCTACCGATGCAAAACAGGTCTTGATCAGACCTCTGACAGGGTTACCAATAATGAAAAGATCTTTTCTAACATTTTACTCACTTTTTTCTAGCAAGTTAAGAAGATTACAACGTATATGAAAATCCGAATATAGATTGATATAGGATAAAGGAACTAAATTGCATAATAAGAGTGGGCTTTGACGTCATATGGTCAAACGCAGCTATTAAAAACGATTTAAAATTCACAGAAGGCTTAACTGCCGAGCCACTGAAACATCATAGCAATTTGATGACGCAATTATGTAAGCTCAAAGTGAAAACTCATAGCCCTGTGACATATTGAATATCTTTTTTTTTATTTTGTTCGTACTACTTAATTCAGATTTTTTTTTAAACTCGCTTGAACTTTTTTACATATAAAACTACGGAATAAAGATTTACGGAGCACACAGCTTTCTTATAGAAAATATCTCTTATAGAAATTTCCGTGTGGTGACGGAGTAAGAATATTTACCACCCTCTTTCTTTATCCTGAGTGTCGTAAAAGACGGCTAAGGGATTTATAATATACGGATAACATCTATGCAACAGAAGGAATATTGCATTCCCAGCAGTGGTATATGAGCTGTAATGATGATGACATGGAAAATATGAAGAAGTATAGCAAACTCCTGGAATTTATCGTCACCATCTTCATTAAATTCAATTCAAATTCATTTACTATATATAAACTCTGCGAAAGCACTTACATATTCTCAGTTTTAACAATTTTAAAAAAATCCAATAAACTACCAAGGGATCGTAACGTAACCGCTACTGAGAAGAGCAGGCAAGAAACTCAGCGAGTTTGTCTATTATTATTATTTATTTACTGATTTTTATAAAAAAAAGAGTACAACATGTTTAGTAAGAATTAGCTTCAGTGTGATGCCATTCAAACTACGATATAATGTCAAATTCCTATTCAATTTAAAAGATTTTGGCTGAAACAGATCCCACAAGCGGCTATCATTTTAGCTATATTATTTCAGCTCATATAATTCCTACTGCTGTTCCACCATAATAAGAGCGAAATTGACCTATTATACCACACTCGTCAGGCGGGTTGATATAGGTGATACACAGATCCTCATCCTCACAGCCCATATATGTCCCACTATTGGGCTCGGGCCTCCTCCGTAATGGGAGGGCAATTAACCTACTATACCGCGCTGGTCAGACGTCTTGGTATAGGAATTTGTTTCGAGTTTTCTTTCTCTTGCATAGATGTTATATGCGTTTTTCTAACCCCTTGTCGTCTCTTACGATCACCCACGGGTAAGATAGGGGGTGGTGAATTGTATTCTTACTCCGACACTAAATGAAAATTTTATCTCTTATAATTGTCTATTATATTATATTATTCTCTTATAATCTCTTATATTTTCTCTTATATCATATCTAGTACTTGTTCACCTGAAAACTATTCATACTAAAAAAATGTTTTGCTTCAACTTTTATAATATTATTCTACGTTTTGAAATCATAATAAGTTTTAGCAAATTGTTTTTTGTTGTATTTCAGTGAATTATTTACCCTTAAAATTATAGTCTGTAATAATTAAATCACTTTCAGTGTGGTGACGAAGTAAGAATACTTCACCACCACATATCTTACCCGTAGGTGATCGTACGACACGACTAAGGGATATAAAACGCATATAACATATATGCGAGAGAAGGAAAACTCGAAACAAATCCCTAGACCAACACGTCTGACCAGCGTGGTATAGTAGGTTAATTCCCTCCCGTTACGGAGGAGGCCCGAGCCCAACAGTGGGACATATATGGGCTCTGATGATGAATTAAATCACAATCAAAGTTAAGTTGCCGAAAATATTATTTATTTTGCATATAACTTATTTTTTTCCGTTGATGTTCTTGTAATAAATATCTTAGCTATATTTACCAATTCAAAATAATGTTAGTAATAATTTATAAAAGAACTTACCTGGTATAAAATGTTGCGTTATGAGCTTATATTGCTCTTATAAGTATCGGAAACCCATTTGCTTAAGTGCATGATGTCCAAGTTTCGCCATAAACATGAAATGCGGTACATGCAAAATGATATGTTAAGGTACAGGTGAGATATAACGATGAGAGGGTTTGCGTGTAGAAGTCCCGGCTGTAGCTACAACCATACGGAGTTAGTGTATCAGAGTGTTAGATACAGTCTATTCCCAAAGTAGCATAGATCCGTGCTTCATCGACGTACATTGCCCACAGGACGAAAATGAACAATATTTATTGCCGAGTTGCGGTACGATATGCCGGAACGGAATTTCCGAAGTAATTTATAGTTTCCAACACCTTGCCTTCGTGGCTTTGTTCGAAACTCATGGCATGATACAATTTTGATTTTACACTGAATTTACTAGGTAAATTCTTTTTGTATTCAATTCAGAATGTAGTATGTTTTGATAGTAGTATATGACATTCTTCCGTGTGGTGACGGAGTAAGAACTACTATTCACCTACTATTCACTACCTATATACTACTATTCACCTACTACTACTACACATACTATATACTACTATTCACCACCCCATATCTTACCCGTGGGTGATCGTACGAGACGACTAAGGGATATAAAACGCATATAACGTCTATGCGAGAGGAGGAAAACTCGAAACAAAACCCTATACCGATACGTCTGACCAGCGCGGTATAGTAGGGTAATTTCCCCCCCATTACGGAGGAGGCCCGAGCCCAACAGTGGGACATATATGGGCTGTGATGATGATGATCATGATATGACATTAGTTATTAAAATTGTGACCTTACTATTATATAAATATTTACGTTTAGGAACTAATTGTTTTTTATGAAGTCCAGGTTTAAATCATGAGGCGTTCAGAAATGTGTTATTTATTTTTGCCATCAAAAAATGTCCGAATGACAAGTACAAATCTTAAATTGTGCCTAATAGAACTAAAACTTGTATCATAAAATGTAGTTATATTACACTGTCTCTATCTTTTGTAAATGTGAGGATGTAGGGGAAAATAGAGAATCTCTTTCTTAGGCCACATACGCCCCTCTGCTACTCTCAGGCCTTCTAAACATTAGGTGGAAAATTGAACTACTAAACCACGCTGGTGAAGCGGATTTGCATAGATTTTTATGTCGAGTTTTCCTTCTCTTGTAATGATATATTATGCGATATTATATCCTTTAATCAATTATTATCACACTCATGGATAAGAGACAGAATCGTATTCTTAAACTACCATCACACGAGGTAGATAAAGTATACTAAGCATCAAACCTTTGTGACTGCGTGGGTTCAGATAGAATGTCATTGGGATATGGCCCGGTCACATCCCTGAACTATGTAAACAGAAACTCGCTGACGGGCACGGCCTTATGACGTCCCGGACACGGCTCTGCTATGTGTGGATAGATTTTTGATGGCCCACTAGGCGGGTTACCTTTTTGGGTACTCTGTGTATCGCTGATGCCCCAGCAACAATAAACAGTGTTGCTGTGACATCGATTTTGCGCGGTCGTCCTCTCTATAGGTGACGTACTAATTCCCAGTCATTTCACCCAATCAAGAGTACACTTATAGAGCCAAGCATCGTGATACCTACATTTTACAGGGGAAATCTATAAATACTTCCGAAGGTTTCTTTAGTATTACCTAAAGTTTGGCGAAATTGCTCCTGCGAAGTTGAAATAATAACTAAAAGAAAAATAAACCCAACACGTAAATATACCAAAATTCATTACTAATTTATTTTCAACCAAAAACCAATTTAAAAAAACCATCACACCTTCACACAAATACAAAGCAATTAGTTATAGCTATAATTAGCATTCGAATCGCGTTCGACGGGAATAAACATTGATTTTTTATTCCCACAAACTGGAGGGACGTTGCGGTTCCGGACGAGATTGAGAATACTAATGTGTTCACTTTTGAACGGTTATTCGCGCCCCGCACCGTTACCCAACGTTTTTTGCATAAAACATCTCATCAAAGGATTGCTTAGGTCCCTCAGTATATTGAATATCAAAAGGTGCACGAACGAGAAAGTTTTGGAAGGTGGGAGTGGTTGTAGCATCCCTAACGGGCCGGCCACCATGAAAGCCTTTAAAAATACACCTTTGGGACGTGTACAGAATAAATTGAGTTGAGTATATTTATGAGTTTTGAATTGCATAAATATGTCACCACGTTTTTATTTTCTCGCACTTAAGTGAAAAGAGAATGAGTTCTGGTCTTAGATATATTCATCTGAAAGTGCGAGAATTCGATAACGTCCAGATGAAGCGAAGAGGTCAAAAATTTTCAAAAGTTATTCATTTAATTATTAGACTCCCTCTCGTTAAATATTAAATTTTGAAAAACTATAAATTATGCAAAGACACAATATGAACACTTCTTCCATCATATAAATTGCAAATAATTTTAAGACCAGCCGCCTGCGCCTGATATCATCCTCGTTGAAAGTATAATTATTGACCAGACGACATCAAATGGCGCTGGTCTTCTTTCTTTTACGACATCCATAACCAATTTAAGGGTTGGTAGCCGTCAAAAAAAAAGAGTACCCAAAAGTTACAGCCTAATCACACCTATTGTTGAACATATACATCTTTTTTTTTTATTGTGGTGGTCTATGGACGTGGTCTCGCGGCGCGTGACCCCATAAACCCACCATGCAATTCTCCTCTCTTCACCGTGCGAGCGGGTCATCGGTATCCGATCTTTGTCTTCGGTGACTGAACATATACTATATATCGAACCGAACATATCTATATATATCCACATGACAAGTGGATAATGCCTTAATCGTCACGCTCGGCGATCGCAATTAGTGTTAGTAATATTAATGCTAAGAGTTTCCCAAAAGCGCTGCTTCTCGTTCTCCAATTCCTTTTCCAGCCTATTTTCTCTCCCTTAGTAGAGTAGGTAAACTTTCATTACTCGTCACAATGCGGAGAACTATTTCTATATATAAATATATTATTTATTTCATAGGCTATTAGTTCCATGAAACATGTTTTGATCCTTATTTATTACGTGAGATCAATAGCTTCGTTATGAAGCATGAAAATGAAAACATAAATCTCACGCTCAGTTCATTTTATCGTTCGAACGGGTACTTGTGAAAAGGTTTTGGAACAACAGGGACGAACAACTTTACAACCAATTATATTTAACTTTACATGCTAAGAATACTCTTTGATTGGGTAAGAAAATAATTATTAATATCAGTACAAATAATAAATCAGGTCGAAACATTTCAAGTTATAAAAATTTCGTGGGATGAATCTCGTAAAAGTCAGCGAAATGTTCGTAGGCAAACGTTAAAAGCCACGTTTTTCGATTTACGACACCTATAAAATACATATTGCGATTCGTGATAAAAGTCCTTACCGAATTCGTTCGTACCTACCACCAATCGCTGAATTTATCTGGCCAGTCTATGAAATTCATTTTAAAGGTCTATATTTCCACTGTGATATATTAATATTTCAATACATATTCCATATAAGTATCAATATATTTTATTGATAAATATTATAATATTAGAAAAACGTGTCCACAAATATTACTAATTTACTAATAAGTATTCTGAGTCTTCATGTATTTTGTATCACAAAAAAGCTATACTTTCGTCGGACCTACTGTTACGATAACGATTTTTGCCTTGAAACATGAAAAAATAATACGAATATACCTATGTATAGTAATTAGAACATGGTGTTGAAAGAAAACTATAAAATGAATTAATAAGTGACACCTCCATCGAAATTTACGATACCTCCACCACCCTGAAATATTATGCGGTAAATTTAGTTGCAGGTGCTTGAATACAAAATACTGTAGGTAAAAACGTCAATGTAACATTAAGATGAGGGGAGCCGATCTCTAACTGGCAAATCTATACATTAAACGAGGACGGTTTTTTTATGAAAACCAATAAAGATGTTAGAGCTACTTTGTGTTTGAGAATTTATACCACTTGGAAAAATAAAACTTATATTGCTCAAGGTTCACAAAAAGTTTTACTTAGGCCTGTCGAAGCGAAATCTTTATTGAATTGTGAGATTATTTTCTTTTCAATTCGTGGTTTGTGACTGACAGTTAAGATAATTGTGTAAATAATTAAACAGTTGATGTATTAAATAATTATTTACTTTTTAGGATAGTTAATTGAATGATATATAATGGTAGTAATAAGTAATAAATTAATATGAAAACCGATTTTTGAAACAAATTTTATGTTTTAATATTTTTTTATCTACTTTATTAGCGGACGAGTAAGTAACCCGCTTGATGATAGGTCCATTTCTACTCATGGCCCTCAGCAATACCAGAGGCACATTTGAATTGCTGCCTACCGTGAGAAAAATATTCTCCTTAAACCTTGTTAAAAAGAAAGACATGTCATAGCGCTCGAAAAACATCTCAACAGATTGTTCATATCAAAGCGTGCACGTGAATGAGAGAAATGAACGCTAAAAATTACAGTCTGTAATCGAACGGAATCTAATTTAGCTTAGAATATTTCTCCTAAATAAGCATTACAAATTACAAATTGAACATTTCAAATTAAATTTTTAAAATTAATACAAAACGTGTTCTCTTTGGCATAATAAACTACGTAATTTGCCTTATTCACATACGTGTAGCGTGTGACTGAAACCGCTTCAGTAGTTTTCTTTTGACATTTCAGACAAGATTTCCTTGTTTACGATTTTCTGTGAATGTTTCCTTATGAAATTCGTTATTGTTTAGGCATGGGTAGTCTTCGGGGAGCAGACTCGTCCGTCCACGTCCGATGTGGGATTGTTTAATTATTTTGCTCGGGCCGACCGTGATCGGAATTAATCACTAGAAGTAAATTTATTTATAGATCGACACACTGGATTGGAGAGATCGTGTACACATATATACATTATCTTATACATCAATTATGCCTACTAACTAGACCTTTTACACATCGGCTGGGGAATAATTTTGTTGGGAAATACGCTTGAAATTTTGCTTCAAATGTGCATATAGGCATACATCTCTAACCAGCGTGGTATAATAGATCAATTGATGCGTATATGACCTGAAATGATGATGATGGGAATATGGTGTAATTATCTATACAATAACATTTAATGCCGAGCGTATTAGTACCTGATATTTTTTTTATATAGATTTTGCTTTAGCATTACGCCTTCTGAGTTTTATTTCCGGATCTGTCTCAGTGTAGCTGTATCCGAATTTGGTGGTAGCAAAATAGTTTTGTTAGTTTTTAAACTAGTAAATTACCACAATATAATAATTATCATATTTTTTTTTTAATAATAACTGATCATAAACAATATAAAATGTTATAAATAGAATAATTTTCTTTTTGTACTGGCAATGAATTTTTATTAAAAAGGTGGGTAAAAATTTTATAACTGGATAATGTAGCGGGTAGATATAAATATCTGTAATAACTTTGACTTATTGGACGTGAGACACCTTAGTCCTCCCGTGACCTTGAATGCTGTAAAGTGTTTGAAACGTCGGTGTCGGTAAAGTAAAAATCAAATACAAACGCGTTAATATAATTTTATTTTAAACCTACAATAGATTGTTCGGAGTTCATTTTTTTTATAGCTTTTGATGGCAAACGAGCAAGCAGAACACCTGATGGTAAGTGTTACTGCCGCCCATAGACCTTTAGGGCCGCTGCCTACCAATACAAACCTGCCCCACTTGGGCTTCCGGTTCTCTCGCTCACCGAACGAAGCACAATAGCACATTGCCATTACTCAGACGTCGATCTTCTGCGAGAGCGTGATACTACACCGTACGGACCGGCCCGCGACTGTAGACAGAGAACTGTCAACAGCGTGGTCCTACCACAATAACTTTTATTTTAATTTAGATTACACCAATAGTATTGGAACATGATTGCTGCCGCTATTATATGCAGTATTAATAAATCTAGCCGATGTGTTAACACTACTGTGATTTCAGCGATGTGTTAAAATAGACTCGAAGTTTGTCTAAATAGGCTCAGCGACATCACCGGAGGTGGCCCATCCAAGTACATGCTACCTTTTCCTTATTTAAATTCGGATAGTTTAGACTAGATAGCCTATAAGAATCAGGCATTCTTTATAGTTATTATGATGGACCTGTAGCTAATTACAGCAATTGGGTTGGAATTGATACTTTTTGTAAGATATCAAAGATTATTTTGGGTGCCTCAAGTAACTATTTTCGTGATGTCTAAAACAAAAAGTTCATAACATATTATTATATTCGTTAAATAAATCTATAAAAGAGGATATGTATATATGACATCGCTAAACTCAGAAACTATTCGACCGATCGTTATGAAAATTATTTTGTATATGTATTTCTTCACGAAGAATATGCTGTCTCCGTTGATATACGGCGCTGCGATATATAAACTTCTACAAACAAACCAACGGGCTGAGTTAGCTAGTTTATTTTATAAAACCTAGTGTCGTTTATTTTTAACTAAAATTTAATAACATTTATTATTTAAAAATCTGTGTAGTAATAGAGTTAAGATGTTAACCATCCCTTTTTTTCCTGTAGAGGATTGTAAAAGATGGCACGAAAGCAAATAAAATTACTGCGAGAAAATTAAAATTCAAAATAAAACCCTATATAAATAAGTCTGAACAGCCTGGTAGGAGGTATACACCTAATGTGGTCCAGTATCATAAATAATTTTCCGTGTGGTGACAGAATAAAAATACAATCCACCACCCCCCTATCTTACCCGTGGGTGTTCGTACGAGACGACCAAGGGATATAAAACGCTTATAACATCTATGCGAGCGAAGGAAACCTCGAAACAAAACCTTATACCAACACGTCTGACATATAGTAGGTTAATTACCCTCCCATTATGGAGGAGGATCGAGCCCAACAGTGGGACATATATGAGCTGAGATGATGATGAGATGATCATAAATAATACTGCTATCCAACATGATTAACAACGGCATATCGATCATGGCGATTAACAATAGTTTTTAGAAGCTCCTTTGCTTTGAGTCATTGCAAACACAAACTCATTACTTATGAAAAGTGAAATTGGTGTCATGTATTTTAATCGCATTTAAAAAACTAAAATTTAATTTCTAAAATTATGATTAACACATTCAATTATTTTAATTAATAATTTTTAATTTAACTGTATTTAGCAGAATAATACTTTTTAATCGGTGATGTTCAAAATATAATCTATTACCACCTCCTTACTTGCCCGGGGTCATAAAAACTTAGTTGCCAACCTGCTTGGTGATTTGGCCATTATGGCACTATCCCACTTAAGGAGTCCCGTGTGTAATGTGAATATGATTAACACATTCAATTATTGTATTCCAATGTTTTAATTATTGTTGAAACTCATACAAATGCAAAGAAAACCATGTAATTAGTTTTATTTGAAATGATAAAATTGATATTTGAAATATATTAAAAATATATGTATTTTAGATCTCATGTGAATGAAAATGATAATTATTATATATTATATTAAATTAATATCTTAATGTATAATCTAAAATCTTATTTGTAAGCAGAAATAAATTAAATTAAAAAAAGAAAAAAATCTGACAAATCCGGGACCAATAGATACATACTGACACGATTGAAACAAAGACACAGCTGTATTTTTTTTTTTAATTTAAAACACAAACTTTCAATCCACTTACATTACCAACATAAACCCTCTATCACTTTTACTAAGGTAGTGTCACGTCGTAAAGCTTAAACATGTAACTGTGTAAACAGATTTGCTTTAGGTACCTACCTACCTACCTTATACTACCCGCCATATTTACTTGCAGACATGTTTGGTGAATGCTTTCTCATGTACAGCCATTATCGTGTCAACATACTTGTACGTCAAAATGAAGGTACTCCCGCGTTATTAATATTATCTGTGCAAATTATGCAAATGAGCTTTGTTCTAATGTTCATAGCAACGTTAATAAATATATTGTTAAAATGTTCGTCTGTAATTTCTAATTACAATATTTACATAAGCATATCATCACCATTCTTCTACTCTTATCCCAATTACTTGGGGTCGATACAATATGTACTCCTCTTTCATAGTACATATTGTAAAAGTTATTGGCAATAGTTTTATGACCGGCCGCCTGTCAGACGTCAACCCTTCTTGGGAATGTAATTATTGACCAAACGGCATCAGATGGATTTTGCTCAGGTCGTTATAAAGTCCTTATTCGTCTATTACGACATCCACGAGCAAAGTAAAGGTTGGTAGTATTCGCCGTATGTTAAAACTATAATCTATTACCACCTACTTACTTGCCCGGGGAGTCATAAAAACTTAGTTGCCAACCTGCTTGACAAGTATGGCCTTTATGGCACTATCCCACTTAAGGAGTCCCGTGTGTAATGGTGAATATGGTTTGATGGATGTATTTTGCAATGAAACAGCTGCTAAGATCTAAAAACAAAACATCATCATTCATTTCACATTCGAGAATTCTCTCGAACCTATTCAGGTTTATAGGTGCCTAATGGGGGACGTAGATTTATTGATTTGTAAAATACATCATCAATGTTACGCATCCCTACAGCGACAGCTATAAATTTAACTTGTCTCATCATCAAAAGCATTTGGCAACATGATTATGATCAACCTATCGACGTCCACAAAGAGGAATAATACATTAATCGCCACGCTTAGAAGACACGTTAACAGTTGCCGTTGCTGTTATAAGTTTCTCAAACGCTGTTTATTCTACTGATACTCTTTTAGTACTATTTAATTTGTTACTACGCTTTAATTTAGAAGTCTTAATACTTCTAGAAGAAGGCGTGGTAATAAATTTATTCATAACCCGCACCGTTCAGGGAAATATATGTATTTAATATATTCCGTGTACATAATATTGAGCAATATCTTTCCCTATACACTATAGTAATGGAACAGATTCAAATCAAAACGTTCCTTGATTGATCTCCTTCATTGCGAGCTACACAAACCAATTACAGAGTTCCTTACACGATATTCGGCGAACATAATTACCGGTGGTTGTTCCCGTCACTCACTGCGACAGCAATGTGCCTGTCAGCTTGAGTCTCGCAGTGTTACTTATTACTCTAATCCCGTTAATTCAATGGGAAAATTTTCACTAATTTCAAATGTTAGCTAGCACTGTTTCTCTTACGTTTTAGCTATACTATCATATTATGAACATACACTTGAGATTAGTATTTATTTATAGACGCATTTCACGCGATAGCACTCACATCATAGTTAAAACGCTATTAATACCGCTGAACTAAAAGCTATATTACAAAAATATAATAAACATCGATTATTTTGGAAAACTATTCAAATGACAATTGTTAATTATATATACTCTCCTCTTCTGTTATAAATGGAGTTTAAGTTACTATAGTCTATCTAATCTAAGAATCGCTATCGAAATTATCCGATTTTAGTGAGAAAGCGATATTGATTCTTTTAAATAATAAATAATCGGTTTATTTATTTTTTCAAAAAGGAGATGAATAAATTAAGTGCTAAATTAATACTAAACAAATTTAATTATTTTAGCATAAAATCATCATATTTAGTAGGATTAGGTTAAGTAAAATCAAAAACTGGCTTTGAAAATAGCTAATATTTATTCAGAATCAAAACTATTACTTGAATTATCATCGTCGCGAGCATTAATAATTATTTCCTTATAAATAAATTGTCGAAATGTACATCTCTGTCAAAATCTCTATTCGATTAATTATATTATTCTAATATTTTATCGATTATTTGGATATTCGTGAATTGGAAGTTTTTCTTCTTCTTCTTCTTAATGAATGGCCTCTGTGAGTGATTAACCACAACTTCGCCAATGTCAAGTAAAATAAGTTTAAAAAATTATAATAGATTTATATTTTAGTCATCAAGTCATGTCGGTTCATTGTCTAAGTCAAAAAAAAAAAAAAAATCAGAATTGGAAGTTGTCAAGCACTACTGTATAGAACTTGTTGACGTGACATTGTAAGATCGTCAATAACAATTACTATTTACCATGTTATTTTTATTTTCAATTAGTTTTACGAGTTTCAACATTCGATTATTGTACAAGAAAGTCACCCGCAACGTTATTTATGTAAAAAACTTAATAGTTCTTTAAAATTTCACATTTATTTTTTTCAATCATGTGTATACGTTTGACCAAGGTTATTGTGTATTAAAAAATGCAAAACGTCAAAATGCACTTCTTAGATTAGATAAACTATACTTATAATATTAGCTACCTAGCAGTATAAGTACAGATAGTTGAAAATACATTTTAAAAATTAATTTGGGAATATAGGTCCTATATTATATGTCCCGTATATATTGTAAACTGCTTATTTGACATTTTAAACAGAAATTTCAATTTTATCCAAGCATATAGAAAAGAAACTGTGAATGTTTCTAATAGATCTTTTATTTGTTAGTGAAATGTCTGCGTAAATACATTTAATCTTCATTTTAATTCAGTAGTAAAATCTCTACGTATAGATATAGATTTTAATAGCGCTTCGGTGTTATTTGTATTCAACTGTGGCGTTATATTTCTCAGAACTTTCTAGTCATTATGTCGATAACTTGGTAATAAATATTTATTAGAATACTGTTTTTTATATGACCTATTTAGAATATTTATATATAATTTCAATGTTAATGACGCGTATTCTGTTGACTTCAAAAAACATGATGTCAATAAGGGTCATGATTTTGTAAATTGTATTTGTTCATTTTCTTATATTGTTCGTAAGTTGGTATATTAAATATTGTCATGCTCGTAATTATGTAAATAGCATATGCATATTACGTAAATAAAGATATATAACAAATAAGTACACAAGTGGTTAATAAATTCAAATTATGCTCCATAATGTGACGTTGAGTAGAACTTATGTTTTATAAAAAAGAAATACCTTGAAAAAATAATACATTACCAGCAATTAAGATTAGGTATACAGGGTGGAAGGGGACCGCTCCCGAAAACAAAGACAGGTAACCCTACTAGTCCTACTTGTAATCATAGGCTAGAAAAAAATTGATTCGGATGAAAAATAAAAAAAAAAATATTACAATTTTTGGTAGTTTTCCACACACCATCGTATTAGGACAGTGCCTTGTGATGATAATTTCAAAAAAAAAAATAAGTAACTTTACTCAGATGAGAAAATACGCAATGTATTCAAAACTCAGATCAGCTGTTCCAGAGGTGACTACATGCCCGCGGTGAATGACCGCGGTATTGAAAAAAAAAATTAAAAAATTAAAAGTTTTTATTTTTTCATCCGAATCGATTTTTTACTAGCCTATTACAAGTAGGTCTAGTAGAGTCACCTGTCTTTGTTTTCGGGAGCGGTCCATTTCCACCCTGTATATAAAAATGATATTCATAGAAAAAAGTTCGCTGTAAAGATTTCTAATAAGAGGGTGAGGAAGAAGATAACATACGCAGTGAACGATAATAATTACAACTTTAAAATAAGTATGAAATTTAAACACAATAGTAAATATTTTCCACGTAGTTGTTACGAAGTAGAGTGCTTGATAAGCTATATTTATTTTAGTCGTACTCAACTAATAAATTAATTCTCTCAAATAATTTACAAAATTCTGATTAAGAAAATAATAAATGTTTATAAACATCTCACAGTATATTAACGGTCACTCGACAAGCACTTATAATTTTATTCTAAAAAATATTGCTGTGGCGATGAAATTTTCTGGTTAAATATTGTGATTAGTCGAAGATTAAAAAATTATATATATTAAAATTACTGAAATTTTTAGCATTTAATATGCTTAATTATTTATAAATACCCGATTACGAAACGAAAAATGATGTCACAAGCGGGGTTCGAACCCGCACCTATTGGGAATCCGGCCCGATCGTGCTGCCATTTACACCATTGTGAACTATTTTAGGACATGCAAATTTGGCTTCATATTATATCTTACGTCTTCAAGGTGACGTATGCCATCTATCGGACAATGTTTACACATTGTATAGACTTAATACTTCGAACTTTACAGTTAGAATTGTATTAAACGATGACACAACCTTGTTATTCAAATTACTGAAATTTTTAGCATTTAATATGCTTAATTATTTATAAATACCCGATTACGAAACGAAAAATGATGTCACAAGTGGGGTTCGAACCCGCACCTATTGGGAATCCGGCCTAATTGTGCTGCCACTTACACCATCGTGAACTAGTTTAGGACATGCAAATTTCGCTTCATATTATATCTTACGTCTTCAAGGTGACGTATGCCATCTATCGGACAATGTTTACACATTGTATAGACTTAATACTTCAAACTTTACAGTTAGAATTGTATTAAACGATGACACAACCTTGTTATTCAAATTACTGAAATTTTTAGCATTTAATATGCTTAATTATTTATAAATACCCGATTACGAAACGAAAAATGATGTCACAAGCGGGGTTCGAACCCGCACCTATTGGGAATCCGGCCCAATCGTGCTGCCACTTACACCATCGTGAACTATTTTAGGACATGCAAATTTCGCTTCATATTATATCTTACGTCTTCAAAGTGACGTATGCCATATTAAATGCTAAAAATTTCAGTAATTTGAATAACAAGGTTGTGTCATCGTTTAATACAATTCTAATTGTAAAGTTTGAAGTATTAAGTCTATACAATGTGTAAACATTGTCCGATAGATGGCATACGTCACCTTGAAGATGTAAGATATAATATGAAGTGAAATTTGCATGTCCTAAAATAGTTCACGATGGTGTAAGTGGCAGCACGATTGGGCCGCATTCCCAATAGGTGCGGATTCGAACCCCGGAGTAACAATAGAATTCACCGCCCCCTATCTCACCCGTGGGTGATCGTACGAGACGACTAAGGGATATAAAACGCATATAACATCTATGCGAGAGAAGGAAAACTCAAAACCACCCTATACCAACACGTCTGACCAGCGTGGTGTAGTAGGTCAATTGCCCTTCCATTATGGGAATAAATTATATTAATTAATTGAATACTAAATATATTTCGAATAATCTATAGAAATTCCTTTTATCTGACAAAGGTCTGTGTCCAATAAAAGGATGTATATATTGGACAAAAGATTTAGAAAACGTATTTTATTTATTTTCTTCAAAGTGTTATAATAGTCATTGCTTAATGCAAATTTATATTAGCACAGAGCATTAAAATTTGGGTTTGTATCATACATTGTTATAAATATTCAACCACAAATGAGCTTACCTGTGGATTCTTACAGTTTAGACTTGCTGATAAAACGAATTAAAATTCACCCACAAAAGGATTGAAATGAACACAAAATTTGTGATATTAAAAAGGACTAAATTCATTTGTTTTACCTAAGTTTTTGCAAAGCATTCGTTAAGGTAATTTCTCGTGTGATGACAGAGTAAGAATACACCCACCCCCTTCCTTGCCCATGGTGTTGCAAGAGATGACTAAAGGATATGATATACCTATAACATCTGTATAAGGGTAAAAAACCCTACTCGAACTCTGACCAGCATAGCAGTGTAGCAGAGTAGTACCATACTCTCGCAGAAAATCGACCATCGGAGAGTAGTGCTTCGTTCGGTAAGTGAGATAGCCGGTAGACCAACTTTCTGGGTGGGTCTAGAGTTTTATTTGGTAAGCAGCAGACCTGATATTGCAAAGGTATAAAGGGAGCAGGAATTCTTAACATCATAATCTAAACATCAGGTCATCAACTTTTAACATCAGGTGCGCCGCTTGCTCGTTTGCCACCATTGGCAATAAAAAAGAAAGTTCCGAGCTAAGCAGTGGAATGGATCTATATGAGCTAAGATGATGATTCGTTAAGATGAAATCTTGTTGGCTGGCCACGGATGGCAAAGCTACGGTACCGGTGGCCGGCCCAATGGCGAAGGGGAAGGAATACGGTAGGTTATGGGGCCACGCGCTGCCCTTCCATCGCCCCGGACGGAACGGGCGGTGTGTGTCCAGGCCATAGCCTACCCAAAAAAAAAGGTGAAATATGATTTTGATGGTTCGGACATGTGGAAAACATGCCGAACGAACGTCTGGTTAAGAAGATGCAAAAGTGGAAGGATGTAGGTACCAGGGGAGATCGAGACTAACCTACCTAGACCAGATTGGTCACGTTCTGAAGGAAGGTAGAATCAAGAGTCTCCGAAACCGGCGAGCGTATATGTAGAGAATTATGAATCTTGAAGAAGCAAGTGAAGTATGCAAGGATAGAGTTCTCTGGCACTCTGTTCTCTCTGCCTACCCTCCAAGGGATATGGCGTGATGATGTATATGTATGAAATGTTTATGATATAAATACAAATATGATATGAGTAATAATATAAGAATAAAAATATTCAAATTTTCAGTTGTAAAAGTTTCCACAACCACCACTAATTCACGTTTGATAAAACTGTGGCTTTCACAAGATAAATAAATTTATTTCCTGTTGCCGGTAAAGCCATATATAATATACCGTATAATATATAATCCAATTCACTATATTTCGGTAATAAGCATTAAGTTGGCACATAACACGCGAGCGTTCACTATAATCAATGTTTTACAATTCATTAGCGACAAGGGCCCTAATATAATTACTGATTTATGCCTCAGCTATAACTTAACGAACACAATAATACGGACCCCATTCCATCTTACAACGCGACACATTGAACTGAGACACGTAGCTATAGTATTGTTCGTAACCCAGTTAGGTAATTTCGCTATATGCCAGTAATCCAATTAGCTATTAAGATTCGTGGGTCGCATATTAATTCGGTCCTGATACGGTCGCGTGAGGAAGCTGGAAACTGTGACCTTATATACAATAGGCTTTTATGCTTTCGATGCCTTCGCAGGCTACTGTTCACGTGACAATTGTGCTTGTTCATTGTGTTTACAAAGATTGTACTATAGTTGGACCTTCAGAAAACACTTTTAGTATAAATCTGAGTGCATTATATGTGTGATTGGATTTGCTCGAATAACTTCTATTGCGAGGTCAATATTATATTATATCGATTTATTTATATTTTTTATTTGCTATAATTTAGTAATAATCTTAAAGTTATCATCGTCTTAAATCATATACGAATTACTGCTAAGCTGGAATCTCTTCCAAATAGAAGAAATTATGGCACCTGAAAGGGTACCCCGTAGGGCTGGCCACGGCTGCCTGGCGTCAACCCTCCTTAGGATTATAATTATTGACCAAATGGCATCAGGTGGAGTTGGCTCAGGTCGATATAAAGCTCTTAGGCGTCTTTTACAACATCCACGAGCAAATTAAGGGCTGGTACTAAGGTATGCAAATTAAGGAGCAAGATAAGGGGTGGTACTATGGGATGGTAACTAAGGGCTGGCTTAGTATTCGTAGCCGCTACCACGTAGTAAAATATGCTAATTTAGGTTCTAACTTACTTATTCTGTAAAACAATACCCTTTTTTTCATAGGCCATGATCTTGTAACACCCCACTCACATATAAAATCGGTCGGTTACCATCCCCGCCCCCACTAAAATCAGCAGCGGTCCCTTCCGCGCTTTTACAGGATGCCGGAGAGATCGTCTATTGACATTCTATCCCCGACACCCCTACGCTTGGCCATCTGGCCACGACCAGTCAGCCGTCAAGGCGGTGGGAGGAGGTGCGCGTAGCGGCGCCTCCCTCTCCCTGGTCGCCGCCGGCGGAGCGAGTTCGCAGACGCGAGTGCTTCGCGTTCCCGCTCCGCGGCCTCCTTTGCAGAGATGACTTCCTCGCAAAAGGAGGCCATTGACGTCCAGTGCCTGTCGCTGTCAAGCATCTTGTTGATGACGGTCGACAACGACAGGTCCGCTCCAATGACCGCCGACAGGTCGTGGTGCTGAGGCCCCCAGGCGGGACATACCTCCAGGGTGTGACGCGCGTCATCGATTTGTGCGCCACACTCATGGCATCCAGGGGCCTCTTCACGTCTAAGTCGGTGCAAGTTCTTACCGAAGACCACGTGTCCGGTAAGTACCTGCGTCAGCCTGAAGAACAGGTTGCCGTGCCTTCGTGTCGTCCAGCGGTGAAGGTGGGGCGCTACCCCTCAACGGTCCTCGGGGAAGACCTTGGCTGGGACCATAAAATAAGAGGGCTTCTGTCTTCTCCAATGAGGCCCTCAGGCCCAACTTGCCAATCGGGTTAACAACGAGCGCTACTCCGACTCTTGCCAGTCGGGCGGCGTTACGGAAGTCAGCCCCCCTCACCGTGATGAGTGTGTCATCTGCGTAACAAATAATCCCCATCCCGGGGAGAAGCTGGCCCCGCAACATCCAATCAAATCCGACGTTCCACAAAGTCGGACCAAGGACCGAACCCTGTGGAACGCCGCATTTTACCCTATGACGATGCATGCGCCCGTCGTCCCCCTCTCAGAGCACGTGCACAGTCTCAGAGCACGTGCACAGTCTCAGAGCACCTTCCCTCGAGGTACGCCTCCAACAGCCTCCGGAGATACAGGGGCACCCCATGATATCGGAGCGCCTCCTTTAATGTCTCGTGTGGGAGACTATTGAAGGCGTTTTTAATATCGAGCGAGACTGCCAGGACTTACCATCGCCGACGCTTCGGCAACAAGTAATAAACAACGTCGCTGGGGCGTCGCCATCGCATGGTCGGTCTCTCTTCGGATCGCTGAATAATCTCTTGTCCGATTATTTGGTAAAGAAAGAAATCTTAATAAACTATGATTTAATAAATTACATTTTTAACAAAATCTGAGTGTATCTATTATACAATTATCATAATTTACTTACGTTAATAAACTAACATAATAATACAAATGAAACTTAATGTATCTCCATTAATTCTACGTATACACATTAAGTAATAATTAGCACTCAATTATAATATTAATTGCTATTAATACATGCCTAAGATGTTGGTAATTGAAGTGGAGCCCGATGAACCTCTGGAATTTCTAATATGTGTCACTTAAGTATATACTGATAATTATCTGAGTAGCTAAATATACGTTAATGTTTAGTGTAACCTCCCTATTAGGTTTGGATTTGCAGATAATATATTCCGAATATTATTTAGTTCGCATATTAAACGAATTTATCCGTGTGGCGACAAGTATTAACACATTTCACGGTGGGTTATCGTAAGAGACGGCTAAGGGATATAAAACGCATATAAAATCTATGCAAGAGAAGGTAAACTGGAAGTAAAACCCACACTTCTAAGCAGCGTGGTATAGTAGGTCAATTTCCCTCCTATTACGGAGGAGGCTCGAGTCTAACAGTGGCACATATATTAGCTGAGATGATTGAACGAATTGAATTCAATAAATGCCGTATAAAAGTTATTATTTTATAGACTTTGAATTGAAATTTATTCTTTCAGAAAAATCTAATGATACTTTTTCTCCGAATTAAAATTTTGTTTTGGCCCCAATTTAGACTAATTAGTAATTATTTTGTTTTTATTTTATATCTTTTATTGCAGACGAAGGAAAAATTCACAAGATCGTTCAATGGACACGCAACGGTGACAGTCAGTCGGCGCTTTTAGATATCTTTGACGTCACGCCTGGAGAACCAATTCAAGTAAATATATTTCCATCGCACTTAGTTTAGCCTATGCAAATTTGCAGGCCTCATAACGACGTACGTACCACACACTGTAACGACTGTACGTCGTTACAGTGTGTGGGTTCGGTTTACATTCGAAATCGTACCATCCCAGAATTCCAACATAAAGATTATATTTCTTTTGTCTTAAACTAGCTAGCAGCTCAGCGGATGGTATGTGGTAAATTCTGTTTTTGGATCTTTGCTATGTAAGGAGCACAACTGGAATCACTCCATGCTGTAAGGTTTGTCGCGCCACCTGTCTCACTCACCTAAGAAAACGCAGTAGAAAATTGCTACTACTGGAATGACGATTTTCTGCGAGATTTTTTAACCGACATCAAAAAAGGAGGTGGAGGAAGTATTTCTCAATTCGACCGTATATATTTTTTTGTACTATCCCGAATGAGGCGGGCCGGTTGTGCATGAAATGCAGGCAGAAAACTGTCAGCACGTGACTCTACAGAAAATCGAAAAATATATAAAATTATTTATATATTTTTCTACTGCTAGTTAATAATAAAGTATATAATTATATCTTTATTACTATATACTACTACTAATAAATAGTTTTTATTTATTTATTTATTTTTTGTTTAGGCAATGGCAATATCACGAATGCATGGCTCCCTGTATGCAGCTTCTGATCGACGTGTATTACAATTGCGGCTTGCGTTATGTGCACGTCGGTATGACGCATGTGTCAGATGCGCACGCGATCCGTATTGCGGCTGGGACAGAGATACTGGTGTTTGCAGAGAATACATGCCTGGGTTAGTATATATATGTATCACTTCCAAATGTAATATGATTAATATTGTTTAAAATATCAATATTATTATGGTTTACAAGTGCTGTATGGTAGCGGCTACGTATACTACCAACCCTTACTTTGCTCGTGGATATCGTAAAAGACGACTAAGAGCCTGTTTTATTACCTAGACTCCATCTGATGCCATTTGGTCAACAATTGCATTCCCAAGGAGGGTTGCCGTCTGGCAGGCGACGGTCATAAAGTCTACCTCCGAGGCAGGGGGTCTACTGGTGGTCCCCAAGATTGGCGGACCTTCGTGCGGCATGTATCAGAGCCCGAAGGTCCTACACCCGCAGCCGGTGGCGTCACCGCGACGCTGAGCGGGAGGGCCAGCTGTACGAGGCGTACCGCGATGCGCGGACGGCCTTTCGGCTGGCCATCCGAGCCGCCAAGGGTGCGAGTTGGCAGGAGATGCTGGACGGTCTCGACCGTGACCTCTGGGGTCGCCCGTATCGCGCGTCGCTGAATAAGCTTCGCGCGCAGGGCCCCCCCCTCACCGAGACCCTCCAGCCCGACTTCCTCTGTAGGGTGGTCGAGGAGCTGTTTCCACGGCAGTCGGAACACACGCCCCCGGTCATGGCCTCGCCAGAACAAGACCGGGAGGCTGACGACGAGAGTGTTCCGCCCGTGACGGAGACGGAAGTGGGAGCAGCTGTGGCGCGGATTCGTTACGCGACCACGGCCCCCGGCCCGGACGGAATACCAGTCCGGGTGCTGACGTCGCTCCTCGAGCACCTCGAGCCTCGCCTCAGGCAGCTGTACAACGCCTGTTCGGCGTCTGGACGGTTCCCTGAGTGCTGGAAGGAGGGGAGGTTGGTTCTCCTGCCAAAGCCGGGACGGCCCCCGGATTCGCCGTCGGCCTACAGGCCCATCGTGCTCCTCGACGATGTGAGTAAGCTGCTGGAGCGCATCCTCGCTGCCCGCATCGTCCAGCACCTGGAGGAGGTGGGACCCGATTTGTCGGACGCTCAATTCGGTTTTAGAAGGGGGCGTTCGAACATCGGGGCCCTGCTACGACTGAGGCAGACGGCCGCGGAGGCTGTCACCGGCGGGGGAGTGCTGTTGGCGGTGTCGCGGACATCGCCAACGCATTCAATAGTCTGCCATTCAGCTGCATCAGGGAGGCGCTCCGATTTCATGGGGTGCCCTTGTACCTGAGGCGGCTGGTGGCGGACTATTTGGAGGGGCGCAGTGTCCTCTGCGCGAGTCCCGCAGGGACATTGTGCGGACGTCCATGTCGTGCGGCGTTCCACAGGGGTCGGTTCTGGGGCCGACTCTGTGGGACATCGGGTACGACTGGGCGTTGAGAGGGAGTCTCCCCCCCGGGCTGAGCGTGATATGCTACGCTGACGATACGCTCGTCACAGCCCGGGGCAGGACACTCGAAGAGGCGGCGAGCCTGGCCACTCTCGGCACCGAGGAGATGGTCGGGCGAATCGAGGCGCAGGGGCTCAGGGTGGCCCTAAATAAGACGGAGGCCCTATTGTTCCATGGGCCACGCGTAAGGCCGCCAATCGGCGTCTCGCTAGTCGTCAACTCCGTCCACATCAGCATCCAGGCCCATATGAAGTACTTGGGTCTGGTGCTCGACGGGCGATGGTGGTTCCGGGAGCATTTTCGCCGAATTGCTCCCCGGCTGGTCGGCGCGGCGTCCGCCCTTTCGCGGCTCATGCCGAACGTGGGCGGACCCAGCTTCGAGGGCCGACGGCTGTATGCGGGGGTGATCCGTTCTATGGCCATGTACGGCGCACCCGTGTGGGCGAGGGCTCTGAACGTCCAGCTCAGGGCTGTTCTGTGGAGACCCCAGAGAGTCATGGCGGTCAGAGCCATTCGCAGGTACCGCACGGTATCGACCGAGGCGGCATGCCTACTGGCCGGGACACCCCCGTGGGACCTAGAGGCGGAGATGCTCTCCGACCTCTACCGGCGGGTGACCTCACTGCGCGACGAAGGTGGCTCCCCATCGCTGAGCGAGATAGCCACCTGGCGCGAGGACGCCCGCCGAGACGTCATCGCCCGTTGGGCTACGCGGCTGGAGAGGCCTAGACACGGTGTCGTCACCGTCGAGGCTCTCCGGCCCGTATTGATGGAGTGGATGGAGCGGCGGCACGGAGTCCTCTCCTTTCGACTGGTGCAGGTGTTGTCGGGGCACGGATGCTTCGGCTTTTACCTGCACACGGTCGCGTGTAGGGAGTGGACTTCGTTCTGCCACCATTGCAGCAGTGACGAGGACACGGCGCAACACACGCTGGAGGCGTGTCTGGGCTTTGACCGGCAGCGCCGTGACCTCGTCGCTGTTATCGGTGCCGACCTGACGCTGCCGGCTGTCGCGAGAGCGATGGTCGACAGCGTCAGGAACTGGGACGCGGTCGCCGCCTTCTGCGAGGCTGTCATCTCGCAGAAGGAGGCGGCGGAACGAGTCCGGGAGGAATCCCGCGACCCGGGCCGCCGTCAGCGGCCGGGGCGGCGCAGGCGCGAATACCTGCGCCTGATGCCGCCCTAACCGAGGCCTCGGGTGATCGGACCGGGGAATTGTCCGGTCACCCGACGTGAGGCCACCGCGTGAGGGCGACGCCCCGACGGCGAAATCTGTCGGGGCGTCGACGAGAGGAACCCGCGAGGGTAAACCGCCGGGCGGGCCACCGAAGTTAAAATCGAGTACCGGTGGTCCGCTCGCACGGCGAAGAGAGTAGGTTTTACGGTGGGTCTATGGGGTCACGCGCCGCCTTTCCGTCACCCCGGACCGATTCAGCGGGGCGAGACGCACCCATAGCCCACCAATAAAAAAAATAAAAAAAAAATAAAAAAAAAATAGGCGACGGTCATAAAACTCTTGCCAATAACTTTTACAATATGTAGGTACTATGAAAGAAGAGCACATATTGTAACGACCCTAAGTAATTGGGATAAGAGTAGGAGAATAATGTGTATTATTATGGTGGAAGGTTAACATCTTCAGATCATCTATACTTAAGTAAGAAAATGTACGGCAGGGAGATATTTCTATATCTTTATTTTTTAACGTAACACGCTGCATTAAGAAAAGAAAAACTTGTAATGTGGTAGATTTTATAAACGTACAATTAAAAGAAACAAATTACATTGCATCATTTGCTTGCTTATAATCTGATTTAGAACAATAATTTATGAATAATGTGTAAGTAACGTCCTGTGTGAGAATCGAACAGATACTTGGCATGCTGGTTTGTCATCTTAACCACTACACATCTGTGCAGTCAAAATAATATTATCGGTATGATAATGAGTTTCCAACTCTAGTATTTTGCACAGATATTATATTATATTAATTAATCGTCTTTTATGTCAACCATACACAAGACAGGAAGTAACTTTTACTCTGTCTTTAAATATAACCGACATCTTACAATGGATAGTACTATGAATAGTCTACATCCAATTGACGGGTTGATAATAGGCTGAATGGATATTTTAAGATTGATCCACCTTTAAAATCCATTAACATTGCAATGTTAGACACAATTCTAACGTGGTGGTATAGTACCATTCTGATCATGATGGGTTGATATATAATATTTATTTCACATTTTCCTTCTCTGTCTCTGGAAATATCTATTTACAAATCTTAACACAGACGGATATCTTAAAAGATACCTTTCCTGATATATTATATTCGTAATGCATCAATACAGTAATACTTTTCCAAATAAATAAATAACAATATCATTCACAATTACGAGCAAAAAATGACTGTCACAAGTGGGTTCCGAACCCACGCCTACTGGAAATCCGTTCCAATCATGCTGCCACTTACACCACCGTGAACTATTGTAAGACATCAATTCTCGCATCGTATTATATTTTCGTCTTTTAAGGAGACGTGTGCCATCTACATGACATAATCAAGCATATTAAATGCTAAATATCAGTAATTTGAACATTCACAATTTCAATATTTTTTAATTCAGATTGATTCAAGACGTAGCCAATGAGACTGCTGATATTTGCGACTCATCTATTGCTCGTAAAAGTGTCTCAGCGACGTGGGGCCAAAGTCTACATCTAGGTAGTTTTGTAAAGATGCCCGAAGTACTCCAGCCAAGAGCGGTTACATGGTATCATTACTCCAGAGAAAAAGGACGTCATCCTATTACGTTCAAGTAAGCAAATTATAATTCCTAGTTGTATTATGCTTTCTATAATTCAGGGGTTTTGTTCCGAGTTTTCCTTCTCTCGCATAGATGTTATATGCGTTTTGTATCCCTTAGTCGTCTCGTACGATCACCCACGGGTAAGATATGGGGTGGTGAATAGTATTCTTACTCCGTCACCATACGGATAAACATATTTATAATATACCTCAAAATTAAGTTGTTTTATATTAGGGATGGTATACAGCTCAAACTATCGAATACAGCTCTCGGAAATCTAATTCGAAATATTGTTTGTCAATATTCCAAATTAGATTTCTGTGAAATGTTGAAAGTACTAGTTTAAAATAGAATAATTTTGGACAATTCCAAGCCCCATTTTCTTTAAACATTCACGAATATATGGAAAGAATAGATAGATAGCGGACTTTTGTTGATACATCCCTTCTTTCTTACCACTCGGTCGGGTACCACTAAGTCAATAACACTTCGTAAACGAATATTTTAAAAGTTATAAGGGAACAGATGAATATATTATGTACCTGCATGTACCTGCTTACATATCGATCAAACTCATCATCTTCCTTTCTGCTTTGCCATTGTCGGGTAATTAGCTATACCACTACACTGCATTTTCATTAATTATACTTATTAATGTAGATACTAACAAACGATGTAGCAATTATATAGACTCGCGAACTTTCTGCTAATGTAAATTTTCAAATATAAACCTAATTCGAAAAGTTTTACCATTTGAACAATTTTATTACCCAAAGGTTCAATTAGAAGATAAATACGATTTAAATAGCTTTTAAAACAGTTGTACTAAACACGCATGTAGCAACATTAATTAAAGGGCTCCGAAATCTTTAGCTATCGCGTTTCCGGTGTACAATTAAAATGCAAGGGGAACTTCGTACATTGCATTTTACCACGTTTTATTCACTTATTGATTGGATATATTTTTGTGGTATAATTGAAAAAGATTTAACGTCAATACTTAAATTACGGAATTATTTATTTCGTAATTTAAATGTTGTCGCTAAATCTTTTTATAATAGGTTATTTTTTCATAATATAATTTAATAATAAATTATCATATAAAATGATAGAAAATATAAATAATTACTAACTATGTACTCATTTAAATTCGAGTTTCATAAAGATTTTAGCACTATTAGATAAATATATAAAAAATACTAGCTGCCAATTAGCGGCGTAAGCTATCGTATTTATTATTTTGATATAGATTGTAATTCGTTTTTAAAATTGTCATTATAAATATAGTAATCTTGCTTGCTACATACGTATATGTGATAGTTTTTGCAGCTAATCTTTACTTCTACAGTGGTTAGAATAATTATTCTAACCCCTGCAAATTTTGATGACTTTATATTGAATATTTGAGACATGATTAGATTACCTAATCGCTAAATGATGTTATGAGATTTGAGATTACAAATACAAAAAACAAATCTCGCCGTTAAACATTTCATTAAAGTCTTATAATATACTAGCTTCTGCCCGCGGCTTCGCCCGCGTAAAAGGTTACTTCCTTAAAGTTTTTCATGCCCTATTTTTATTTTACCCCTTAGAGGTATTTTTTTTTACAAAATTTTAATGTCATATTTACATCTAATCAATAGCCTAAAAATAAGTTTCAAGCTTTAAAAATGACGATACTTCCTTACAACTTTTCATCCCTCTTTACAACCCTTATTTGCATTAAAATGCCTATGTTCTTTAT
The DNA here is from genome assembly GCA_905163515.2 of Lymantria monacha. Classification (NCBI taxonomy): domain Eukaryota; kingdom Metazoa; phylum Arthropoda; class Insecta; order Lepidoptera; family Erebidae; genus Lymantria; species Lymantria monacha. The sequence goes on along the minus strand of LR991094.1, from coordinate 14,621,092 downwards.
CAGGCTCTAGACTATCTGTGTACCATATTTCATTTAGATGAGTTCAGTAGTTTTGGCGTGAAAGAGCGACAGAGAGACAGAGTTACTTTCGCATTTATAATATTAGAAAGGATAATGCAAAATGTCAAATCTTCAATATCATTGAGAACAACAAGAATAAATCTGTGTAAATAGTTTCATTATCAATTTTATTTTTGCAGTAAACCGGAGAAATATATTGAGACTTCAGAACATGGTTTGCTGATTATTTCTGTGAATGAAGCGGATGCTGGACGATATGATTGTTGGTTGGGAGGTTCTTTACTGTGTTCTTACAATATTACAGTTGATACTCACAGGTATGTATTGTATATGCTTTCTTTATAAAACTGCTATCTTGTGCTTTCAAAAAATGCAATACGGATTTTAAATTAAACATAAAATTCGTTTTACAGATGTTCTCCTCCAGAAAAAAGCAATGAATACCAAAAAATTTACTCAAATTGGTGTCATGAATTTGAAAAATATAAAACTGCTATGAAAACATGGGAGCGAAAACAAGAGGTAACAAATTTATATAAGTTTATTTTTCCTCTTCAATAAAATAAATATTTGTTAATATAAAATTAATTATGTTTTTTCTTTATTACAGCAATGCGCAAGACAAAATGATTCAAATCAGAATACACATCCCAATGAAATAGTGTGATAGCTTCTGAACATCGCCTATCTCATGTTTCAATCTGTTAATTATTATGCTGGGGCTATACCAATACCTTACGTCTCAGCCGGCCTGAAATACTTCAATATATTCTCGTGAGAAATTCCGTCAATATCATCCGCTCCATCACAGATCTAATAGAGACTCCATAGATGTGTATATCTATCTCAAAACTAGTGTATTCAAACGAATGTGTGACTCCCTTCTAGTTTTGGTAGAGTGAAAGTGTAGTGACAACTGACTTTTGTAGTAACAATGCATCGTTCCAAAATCGGTGGGAACATGAGAAGGTGATAATTGGACACTCAAAATTTTTACGAACACTTTTATTATTGAAATTTTAACGAAACGATATAGAGGGCGTTGTGCGTTGCTTTGTTGGTAAATGGAATGAAAAATATTTAGTATTGATGATATTAAGTACGCTTCATACATCGGATAAGTGATAGAACAATTGTTAGATTTAATTTATATTAGTGATGGTTTTAATTTTATGTAAGTAGTATTTTTTAAATAAATTATTATTTGCATCTTAAATTAATATAAAAATAATGCTATATATTTAATTATGATGAGTGGATAGAGAATCTTGATCTGTTAATTGTATAGATACAATCAGATCAACATTCATTAATCGCAGTAAACTAACGATTGGAATATAAAGATACGTATTGCCGTGTGTTGGTACACCGCGGTCGTAATTTGAAATCTCCGAGGGTTGTGGGAGGGTTCGCCTCATTATTTTTCCCCTATTTGTGTAAATAGTTACCTAATTTCGTTCTACTGTATCTATTATATAAGTGTACGTATAGTATGCACGTCCCTAATGATAATGAGTATAATTTAAGCCTGTGATATATAAGAACTCGGTTTAAAAAATAATATATTTTTAAGTATTTACGGTGACGGACTTATTAAGACTAAATTATCACTCATTATTTTTTTTTCACTCATTACATTCAACTCATTATTTTAAAAATATACACTTTCATCATTTATTAAATGCGGAAACGTTTGATGTTAATTTGTGTACTCTCTATTATACGAATCCCTTCTTACCTCTTTATTTATTTTAATACTAAAAATCAAAATTGTTCATTTCTACACAAATGAAAAGTTGGTTCGACCGTCGATATCAATATATTTCATAAAACTGATAACGATACTCAAATTACTGAAATTTAGCATTTAATATGCTTGAATATTTATAAAAACTTTGTTAAGAGTGAAAAATGATTGTCACACATGGGACCCCATATGTGACAATCATTTTTCGCTCTTAACTCTCAAATATGTGATGTATTAAATAAAAATAAGAATCGATAAAGCAATGATATACGAGTATATCAAGATTACCAATATTAAAGTTTAATTTACATCTAAAAACCGAAGGCTCAAAGCCTACAGCTTGTTCAATTAGTAATCATATTGAATAATAAATCATCAATGCTTAATAAGGTGCTGGATAACATTGTATGAAAATTTGTAAACCTGACAGATTCCAATAATGGTAGGACCATGCTGTTGACAGTTCTCTGTCTACAGTCGCGGGCGGGTCCGTTCGGGGTAGTACCACACTTTCGCAGAAGACCGACGTCCGAGTAATGGCAATGTGTTATTGCGCTTCGTTCGGTGAGCGAGAGAGTCGGAAGCCCAACTGGGTGGCTTTGGGGATTTTATTGGTAGACAGCGGCCTAAGCCCTTGATATTGCAAAGGGTCCATGGTCGGCAGTGACACTTACCATCACCAGGTCTGCTGCTTTCTCGTTTGCCACCATAAGCAATAAAAAAAAAATTCTCTCGATGAAATGAAGTACCTATATTAAGTCAACAATCAATTAGGCTAGCGTAACAAGCTAAACTAAATGTTCTTTTGCCCAACAACAGAATTAATGGTAAGGAGTACGATGATTACAAAATAAATCCAATCTCTTAATAAGATATAAAGTTATAACACTAAATAAATATCATGACATCGAAATAAAGAATAACAGTTTTATGACATTATAACAATATTTCAACTGTTATATGAAAACATATTTATTTATTAATAGGGAATATAAATTTTAGATATATTATATCTAACAATATTTTTGTACAAATATCCTGCACTCGTTTAACCCAAATATCATTTTAACCTAAATATCATTCGTCTAGTAACCTACTCAAGTTAATCGATCCCATATCATATAATCGTACCTAAGAGCTTGTACATATAATCATTGATAACTAATACATTATACATAATATTTACATTTGCAGTGATCGCGTGAAAATGTATCTAAATTATATGAGTATTTCACATAAATATTTTTTCTAAAGATTTTTTCCAATAACACCATTGAGTATTCATTAACAAAATTTAATTTTTAATTATATATTTAATAATTAATTAAAAAAAACGTTCATTTGAATATAATAATTATTTGCAATGCAATTTATTTTTACAAATGTATAATCTGAATTGATAATATGTATAAATGCTCCTTTTCCTATAAACTACCTTAAATAGTTCTTAAGCGTATTCATTTATTCAATTGCTCATTAAAATATCTAACTAGTTATTAAAGCTAAATTGCATTTTATTGTACTTATTGCAGAGAAAGTGATAACATAAAAATAACTGTTATTTATAAAGAGTCCTTCGCTATATCTGCTATAGTAGTCAGAAATTTAGTCAAATAGGTGCTTTCATAAGCTATCATTTTGCATATATAGAGTATTTTTCAGACTTCTTTCATATCATAATGTAAATACATAAATAAAATCGAAATAGTTTATAAATTAATTTAAAATATCTGAGCTTCGTCGTTTATTATTAGTTAAGAATCTGTACTTAGTTAAGGTAATTTAGTGAATAAAATAAGGGATTTCCCTCAGCCTGGGAAGATCTTGCGCAATAATTATAAACTAATTACTATTATCTATATTATTGTAATAGCTCTGTAAATTTCACATGTTACTATGTTAAGTTAAAATTCAAAAATGTAGCGTTAAGATTTTATATAATAAATCTATAAAATGTACCTTTCATTTGGTTAGCGTTTCATTTTGTCTGAACCTGTTTGTCAACTATTGTTTGTTATTATAGAGCTATCAGAATAACGGCTACACAAAATGTTTAAAATAGTGTCGATTCATCAAGTCGCATACCGGGTTGACATTTTCGTCATAACAGGCCGAGGGCCGGTTCGCCCCTCGATGAAGGGACTATAAAAAGGGCGCGTAATTATATAGTGCCACTAAACTAATTTCACGATACATTGCCGCCGAAATCTGTGCTTGGCACCGCCTTGACGAAATGTGATTTTTCTTTCATAACCCAATACTTGATTACTATTGTTATGTGTTGTTTCATATGAATTGCTAATGTACCTACGTGTTTACTATGAAATTGCCCCCGATATTAATGAATAGTTGATGAAGGGACTGTGATTGTTTTGACCTTCAGATTTTCAAGGTTTCGTCGTATAGTTTTATTTTGGAATGTCATTTCCATAATTACAAGTCTTTAGCGTCATGCCAAACAGTATTTAAGAAACTGATATTAAATTGAGTAGCTCAGAAGGTTGCCTCCTTGAAATGTTCTTAAGTACAATTTAGAAATACTTAACCGGTGATTTACCTGATCTCTTAATTTGCTCATTATGCTGAAAAAATATACTTTTTCTCAAACATGCTTAGAAATTTGAGCATTATTTTGACAACCTTCTTCGAGATAAATCGATATTGCTATACTGACCAAATACATGCGAGCAGCGGCCGGCAAAAAAATTATGAAAATGCATATCTGTCGTGTTTTAGCAACCAAATAAATATATATTTAAATTCATATATATCGTGTATTTTACAAATGGAACGATTTGTTACTTCAAAATAGCCACCGAGGACGTCTCCTCGGTCGTAAGTCGTCACTTATCAGTGTTTTATTTAAATTTCTAACTGGCTTGAAAAAGAAAGCTGTTTGATAATGAAAAAAAAAAGAAATGAACCCTTTAGAACGTGAAAAATGTTGTTCGTTGTTCATCATGTATACAGTTCTGCTTGGTACTATTTAGTTTTAATTTCCGCGCATTATTTGAGAAAAGCACTATACAAGCCTTGGCCACAACTAAGAATTGATGGACTTACGTATATGTGCCTCGGCTAACGTTCGTCCATCAATCCCTGTTTTGCTGGCCGCTGCAGTAATGTACTATTAATATATCTTAACACCCACATCTATGTATAATGACAGATTTTAAAATTATATTTTAGACGAGTTGGTATATGGTTTTATGTTGAGTTTTCCTTCTCTTGCATAGATGTTATAAGCATATTACCTACGAGTAATTTAGCTACGAGTAGTCGTCTTTTACGACATCTACGGGTAAGAAGTTAGGTGGTGAATTGCATACCTATTCCGTGACCACATGGTATTTATATAAATGATTGTATATACATTAATGTATACTTATATAAATTAGTATGTGGTGTGGTGTATTATTTGTGGTAGGACCATGCTGTTGACCGTCTCTGTCTACAGCCGCGGACCGGTCCGTCTGGGGTAGTACCACACTGTCGCAGAAGATGGACGTCTGAGTAATGGCAAAAACTTGCGCTTCGTTCGTTGAGCGAGACAGCTGGAAGCCCAACTGGGTGGGTTCGGGGTTTATATTGGTAGGCAGCGTTTTAGCTATACCCTTGGTATTGCAAAGGTCTATGAGCGGCAGTGACACTTAACATCAGGTGTGCTGCTTGCTCGTTTGCCACCACAAGCAATATAAAAATATATATATATTATTTTAAATATACTTTTGCTTATTCTACATTGCTGCAGTAATGATAGGATCATATAAAATTAAAACTGATACCTTCGAATTTGGGCTCATATAGTAACAAGATTGTAATGAGGGTTTTATGAAAGAATCAGAAGGTGAATAGTGGAAACCTTCGGTAGCTACTATTATAAACATAAAGTGCGCTCATATGAGTTGTATTAAATAGTCCATAGAACCAGGAAGTAGAAATAGGAACTCTTCAATGCTAGTTCATAAATTGTTAAGTTTGACCTCATAAGATTATTTTTGATGAGTGCATTCGATTAACTGAGCAATGAAGCTCTGATAATGGAGCAAGGAATTGAATAATGGAACCCTTTACTTAATGGTTATTAGTAAAACCTTCGTGTTTGGGTTAATATAATTAGTTTTGACTGGGACAATTGATTGGGATTACTAATGAGGCTCTCATGAACTCTTGAATAGTTGCTAGTGAAACTTTCGAGTTTGAACTCATAGAAGAAGTTCTTTTGACGACTTCAACTGATTGAGTTTAGTAAGGAATGTGCCATCACGGAGTCGGCAGATTGACGCTAGAACTCTTTCTTCAATGACTACTATTCAAACCCTCGAGTTTGACTTATATGATTAGTTGTAACGAGTTCAATAGATTTAAATTAGCTTCTAGGTTGATATAGCTCGGACACTTTCTTGTGGCTACAAATAAAAAGCTTGAATTTAAAAAATTTATATAATTGGTCTTAGTAATATTGAACTCGAAATATCCCACCCAAGTTAAAGCGATAAAGGTTCCGAAGACGAAATGTTATGAGGACGATTAAAACTGTCATATCCTAAGAAAACTTCTTAGTTTCTAGGTCCTCTTAGGTCTCTTGACCTGTTTTTAAAAAGTATAAAATAAATTGACTTCCGACAGCCGGTCCATTCTGGTGAACAGAGGTAATATGCTGTTCGGTGAGCGACAAAACGCGAAGCCCAACTTGGGTGGCTTGGTAGGCAGTGGCCTGGCTGTACAGCCAGGGGTACCCCTGGTATTACAAATGTCCATGGGCGACAGTAACCAGGAATATTTACCATCAGGTGTGCTGCTTGCTGGTTTGCTAGCATATGCAATAAGAAAAAAAGGATTTGGCAGGCATATTTGCCTCACGTGGGACCCTGATATGACTTCCATGGAATAGTGTTCTTAGCCACGTAGAGAATAAAAATAGTACGTGTGTTTTATGACTTATAAGCATTCGCACCTTCTTAGAAAGTGAAAGCAATATGTATACTTACGCGTATTAGTAAAAATCTGTTTTTTTTTGCCAAGGACTAATGATGTAGAATCACCATCCGTCCATCCCACATTTTTCATTGGCTGTCGTAAGAGACAACTAAACCTTAGTTTAGATAACATAAAATAGGTTAAGTTTATTTGTCTGCAAGAGAAGAGAAACTAGAAATATAATTTGTTATGACAGCCCATCTGGCCTTACAGAAAAGTAGGAAATTTCTTACTGTCTTCTTTAGATAGCGTATGCTACGTATCCTGGAAAGACAACAATATATGCGAACATATAGTTATAATAATTATGTAGGTCTACGCTCGTCTAAGTAGTAAAATGATTGGAACAATTTTCCAGTAGATGTGGGTTCAAATCCCATATGTGATAATAATTTTGTGCTTGTAAAAATAAGTTTCCTTTTGGTACTCTCTATCTTGACTGTGGGTATAGTAAAAAACGACTAAGGGTCGTAATATACATATAATACATATATGGATATTAAGGGAAGAAAATAGAATCCGATTACATATATATTTCGCTTCGCAAAGTCTATTTTCTTCAAATTACTGAAATTTAGCATATTAAATTTCAGTAATTTGAAGAAAATAGACTTTGCGAAGCCTCACTAGATGTTGAACTTGAGTGATAAAGTCGTATCCGTTCCAGTCACTATGCAGTTCGAACTCGTAACACTTCATTCAAATTCTCTCAGTAGTTGATCTTCACATTGAGCTAATAACTACATTAGCGGCGCTTACCATATGGTAACTATTTTAATCACCATTCAATTAATATGACGAAATCGATAGATATGTTTGTCAATTGTGACGATCGAAATTAAAACGACCAATATTGTTTTTGTTTTTTTTTTATATATTGCTATTATATGACTGCATATAATATTGATATACGAGATTAAAAAGTGACTGCCAACTGCATTATCAACCATTTACGACTTTTGCAAATAAGTGACGTGAAAGTCGGACTTAAGCATAAACTTCAGACATTAGTCAATGTCCCCCTATTAATAGCTTATATTACATTAATCGGAACAATTGATGTAAAATAGATGCTCCATCGTAAACTTGTCCAAATATTATCTATGAAATACGAGTAGATATAACAGGCCATTTAAAATTTAATATAATAAATATGAAAAGAGCAATGGTGATAAAGAAAATGGGATATTCCCAATAAAACATGCAATTCTGTGGGTATATGAACTTAGTCCAACACGCACTTTGCTGTAACTGCTGTTAAAAATTATCTCAAAACCAATCTTATCAGGTTAGGTTTCAAAATTGTTTTGCATAATTAAAATGGATGGATATATTAAAAAAATGGGATTAAAATCAACAGAACGCTCAATTAAAACATCCGAAACAGGCCCCAAAAATTAATCACAGTCAAACACAAAAGGGAATTAAACCCAAAAATATAAAAATAAACTTTTTAAATATAGGGTGGGTGAAAAGCAGTGCTTCGTAAAAAAGTTGTCTTCAATAGCATCATTGAAGCATATAACGTTTCATTTCACGGTGCGGCCGGCGCGTGCGTTGCGGAATTCGTCTCCATTAAATAATTACGCACAGCGTAAAACTGAACGCAAATTATTAATAGAGGGATGTTTAAGATGGATGGCTCTATGCCCTAATATTAAGCGGTTTCACGATTTGGTTATGAATTAAGCAACATTTGTTGATAAATGTCTTTTCATTTACTAAGTTTATGTTTTCACTATTAGAAATAATTTACTTCTGATAAATCTTGTTGTTAAAGTAATATAAAAATCCATAAATAAATTTCGTATTTACATACATACGTACATGTCATCACGCCATTTCCCTTGCAGGTTAGGCAGAGAGAACAGAGTGCCAAAGAACTCTATCCTTGCATACTTCACTCGCTTCCTTAACATTCATAATTCTCTTCATACACGCTCGCCGGTTTCGGAGACTCTTGACTCCACTTTCTTTCAGTCCGTGACCAATCTGGTCTAGGTAGGTTAGTCTTGGTCTCCCCCGGTACCTACATCCTTTGAGGTAATTTCGTATTTGTTTCTGGTAATCATGAGGGTAATTACGTATTTGTTTCTGGTTATTCAACTATTCAAGCCTCTGAGCATATCTGTAAATTATTTCGAATATACTTTTCCAATGGTCTACCTACTGCCGCATGAGGACCACGCCCCGAGAGGAACCCTGACAAAACTACAATTGTTTGGCACAGACTAGTTAATTTATTCATTAATTACAGAGTAGGCAAAAGAACAATCTTGCATATATTACAGTAGATGTCGTTAGTAGTTAATATATTATTTTGATATACATATATATTTAACACACTCCCTTATCAAAATAATTGACATATTATTGAAGACAAAAGAAAAAACTAATTATTGGAAATACAGTAAACAAGTTTTAATTTATAAAATTAACACCCAACTGTTTAACAAAGTGATAATGTTTTTGACAACATAAACTTTTTATCAATATATTCGCAGGCATATTATTTGTGTTTAATATTCTATTGTTATATAATTATTTTCAACAGCTTCTCTAACAAAATGGAATCTAACATCAATATGCTTGCTTCTTTTGTGGAAAACACTATGTTTAGTTAACAACTGTGCACTCTGGTTGTCATTATATAACAGAATACGTGACTCATTTCTGCATTTCATTTCTAATAACAGGTTTCTTAAATAAATAGCTTCTTTACTTGCCTCACACATAGCCATATATTCGGCTTCTGTACTAGATAAGGCTATTATTATTTGCTTTTTACATTCAAATGAAATTACACTACCTGACATTTTAAACATAAATCCTGTATGAGACTTACGGTCTTCACAATCCGATGCCCAATCAGCATCGGCATAGCCTATTACATTTAAATCATCTTTGATATATTTTAAACCAAAATGTTTAGTTTATTGTAAATATTTTAAAATGCGTTTTACATGTTTCCAGTGTGATTCATTATAGTTGTTATTAAACTTACTTAAGTAACAAACAGAATAAAGTATATCTGGCCGGGTTAACATTGATAAATAAAGCAAACTGCCAATTAGTTGCTGGTATCCTTACCAATTGAGTACAACAAATATCTCCTTTTTTAATTCCTCCTACATTGGTGTACTAACTAGTTTACAATGTTTCATTTTAAACTTATTTAACAAATTATCAACAAATTGTTCCTTGTCTATAAAAATCTCACCTTTTTGCCTTCTGACCCTCATACCCAAGCATTGTGTAATATCTCCCAAATCTTTCAATTTAAATTTAGATTTTAATTCTGTCTTAAGATATTCAGTTTCTTTCTTACAATTAGAAAAAAAATAAAAAAATCATCTACGAACAAAGCTATGTATGTTCTATTAGTATTAGTTTGTTTTAAAAATAGCCAAGGTTCATATACCGACTTCTTATATCCTAACAATTGTAAACAATCATCTACACGCGTATACCATGTCCTAGCTGATTGTTTCAATCCATAGATTGCTCTCTTAAATTTTAACACTTTGTTTTCTCTATAATCACATTCAAAATTCTCAGGAAAGCACATGTACACATGTTCATTTAAATGCCCATTTAAAAATGCTGTGGTTACATCTAGGTGAGTTATATCTAGATTATATTTAACACTTAAAGCAAACAATAATCTTATTGTCGAATGACGAACAACGGGAGAAAAGGTTTCTGTATAATCAATACCTGCTTTCTGTGTATAACCTTTGGCAACTAGCCGAGCACGATACCTTATATTATCATCACTATCTATTTTCTTTTTGAACACCCACTTACACTTGACCACTGTAGCTTTCTTTGGTTTGTCCACTATTACCCAAGCTTCATTTTCTTTAAATGATTTTAATTCCTCTTGCATAGCTATACACCATTCCTTTGATTCTTGTCCATTTAAAGCCTCTTCATATGTTATAAACAGGTCTCCACATGGTTCTGTATCTGTCTCAACACAGACATTACTGTAACCAAACCTGTCAGGCTTTTTTCTTTCTCTTACTTCTTTATCTAATTGTACGTTCTGCAAATTTTTTAACTAATTTACAGGTACAACAACATGAAATGCATCAACAGAACTATAATTTGAGTCGGATTCTTCTTCTATATAGGTACTGTCATTTCCAGTCTTCACTGTATTAGATGATAGTTCAGAGTCTGAGACATCATCTCTTAACTGGTCAACACTCTCGGATGGTGAATTGTTGTTTTCATGTACCTCAGCTTGCATTATTTCTGAATTATACTGCTCAATAATAGTAACATCCCTGCTTGTTATAACCTTATTGGTTTCTGGGTTATATAGCCTGTATCCCTTCACATTTTCATCGTATCCAACTAAATAATGTTTCTCGGCTTTTTTATCCCATTTCAACCTTTTTTCTTTAGGAATGTGGGCCATAACTGTGCTTCCGAACACTCTTATATGACTGATATTTGGTTTACAGCCAGTCCAAAGTTCATAGGGTGTTTTTTGTTCAACCCTGAAGCTATTGTTCTATTTTTTAGATACACTGCTGTGTGAACTGCTTCAGCCCAAAACTTCTTATGGAACTTTGCATCATAGAGCAAGCATCTGGCTCGCTCCACAATTGTGCGATTGAACCTTTCACACATCCCATTCTGTTCAGGTGTATATCGATTTGTTCTCTGATAAATTATGCCACATTGTTTCAAATGATTTCTCATTTCCTTTGAACAAAATTCCGTGCCATTATCTGTTCGTAATACTTTTATACTACGATTCATCTGTTTTTCAACCATTGCTTTGAAGTCTTTAAAATAGGTTAAAATTATATATTATAGGTTAAAATAGGTTAGGTAACTTCATTTTTGTGCTGCAAAAATAGACAAACGACATGCGGCTGTAATCGTCTACGAAAAGCAAAAAATACTTAGATGAACCAATTGATTGGTTCTCCATTGGTCCACACACATCTGCATGTATCTTCTCAAGAACATGCTCACTCTTGTGATTACTACGTGGGAATGGTAATCTAGTTTGTGTTCCTTCACAGCATATTGTACAACTGAACTTACTGATCTCAGATTTTTTTTCAAACTCCAAACCTTCAACAGCACCGTTTCTCATGTCATTCATGTTTTTGCTATTAATATGGCCAAGTCTAAGTCTTCTGTGCCATATTATATCTGAGGCTGTTGTTTCTGCGGCTGCAAACATCATGCTTTTTTTTGTTTGTTTTGTGCTACGGTCGGCGCACTCCTCGCACCACTCCGTCCTGGGCGACAGAGGGGCGTAAGCATGCACACCCATAACCCACCCACGAACCTCGCCTTCGTCGTTGGACCGGCCACCGGAGCAGCATGAACTTATCAGTGGCCGGCCCGATGGAATACCCCCTGAGGGGGGGAGGCACGTCCCTCTCCCTGAGCGACGTGCCTCCCCCGGGGAGGACGTCGGTCCTTCCTCGCGCGGTCAGCCTTTCGGCAGGTGACGCACTAATTCCCCGGTCCAGTCACCTGCGGTCTCGGCTAGGGCGGCATCAGGCGCAGGTAATCGCGCCTACGCCGCCCCAGTTGCTGGCGGCGGCTTGCGTCGTCGAGGAGACGCTCCTCGCGCACGCGCTCCTCCGCCTCCTTCCGCGAGACTACTGCCTCGCAAAAGGCTGCGACCGCGTCCCATTTCCTGACGCTGTCGAGCATCACCCTGGCGATGGTCGGCAGCGTCAGGTCGGCACCGATGAAAACAAATATGCTGACCTTGTGTTCAACTTGTAGACCCCGTTAACTAACTTTGCTATACCAATCACTTCATTCTGGTAATTCCTTATGTAACAACATTCACGTTGAAAACTGACTTTATTACCATGCTTTATCAGCTGACTGACAGATAATAAGTTAGTGGTGATATTAGGAATACATAACACCTTCTTGACGACAACATCATATTCCTTGTTGTTTACAACAGTCGTGATCTGTGTATCGCCTAAGCACAACACTGGCATAGTTGTTTTGTTTGCAATTATAATCTCCTTTGTAGTGTGGTTATTGGATACGTTCGTCATGTTTTTTTGGCTAATCATTATGTGACTACTCGCACCTAAGTCGATATACCACTCATGTTTATCAAAATTGCCATTTAGGAACACTGCACTGAATGCATTTACTTTTTTCTCCTTAGTTTGTAGATATTGGTTTTTATAATGGCCGGTCTGTTTACACTTGTAACATTTGATGACTTTGACAGGTCGAGATGACGTTTCTCCGGTTTTTTTTTCTTTAGATAAAAATACGCTTTCCGACTCACTGCTGTCAACATTATTACTCATGTCCAGTAGTTTCGTTTTAATGACGTCAGCGGAAATATCTAACCCTGAATGTTCGATCGCCATTATCATAGGCGAGAATTTGTCGGGTAAACCTGCTAACAATAATGATCCGATCTATTCTTCGTTTATGTCAAAACCGGTACCCCTTAATTTTTGCGCCGTATCGATGACCTGCGTAACGTATGCCGTCATTGAATCACTATTTTCCAGGCGAATAGAAATCAAATTTCTCAGCAAGCTTAGCTTACGTGTGAAACCTGAGTCGTCGAGTAGTGATTTGAGTTTTTTCCAAACACCCAAAACAGTATTTTCATTCTTGATGTGTACATATAACGACGAATCTATTGTCATCACTAATTTACCTTTTGCCTTTTTATCGTCAACGCTATCTGCTCCGCCATTGCCGGCCTCTTGCTTGTTGATGTCGACGCCTTCCAAAATTAAGAATTTTTCCGCCGCGAATGCCCACTCGTCGTAGTTTTCAAGACCCTTGAGTTTTGGAACGTTTATAATATAATTTCCAGCCATTTTACATCGTAAAACTATAGCTTTTATATTTTTAAACGCGGAACTGGGCCCATAACCTGTTAAAACTACAATTGTTTGGCACAGACTAGTTAATTTATTCATTAATTACAGAGTAGGCAAAAGAACAATCTTGCATATATTACAGTAGATGTCGTTAGTAGTTAATATATTATTTTGATATACATATATATTTAACAAACCCGCGAGGGTAAACCACCGGGCGGGCCACCGAAGACAAAGATCGGGTACCAGTGGCCCGCTCGCACGGCGAAGAGAGGAGTTTTTGCAGGGTGGGTATATGGGTTGCGCACGCATAATAATCTAAGAGAGATATTTTTTTAAACATTAAAGTCATGTCTTATCAAAAAATTTTGATCGATTTCAATCACGTCAAGAGAATGAAGTACATACGATGACTACTCTCCTGTTACTATCTTGAAACTTAAGACGTTATCATGCATTATATTAGGTATTTCTTAAAACAAATCCAACGCAGACAAATGCGACGAAGTTGTGATGACATAAAGATTTCTAAAGGTCCACGCACGGCTTCATTGTAAGATTAAAAATGTAATATATGGTGTATAATTATATAGTTAAAGAACTTATAAAAATGTACATGATCATAATTCATACGCATAGTATATGCTCAATTGTACATTAAAATTAGTTCAATATTCTCGCAAGTCGATTCTTTTGCAAATACTTTGAAGTACAAAAATCAATGTTATAAAAAGAAATATAAATATAGTAATCATAGATAGAAAAGTTTTAATGAATATTTTCAATTAATTAATGAATGGACGGATGGTTATTATGAGAAAAGTACCCCACACAAAAACCACATGAAGACAAATTTACTTCACACCTTTAGGATTTGTTCTACCGGATATATTTCCAGTAATTCCCAGACTCTATATCGCTTCTAGGAATTTTCGAACTGTGAAAACCAATAAAAGCTTGTACGACGACCTCGCGATCAACAGGCACATATTTGTACCTGTACGTAATCGCTACAGTATCTATAAGCTTATAAGCAAATTGTTCTTATATTATTAAATAGCTGATTAAGTAAAAACCCTTTTCAATCACTTTTTCTGTAATTTCTGTTGTGTGCTGTGTTTCGTTTTATCTGTATATTCTATATATATATATATAAGAGATTTCCACCTATGTATTGACTCATCACGATATCTTTGGAACCATAAGGCCTACAGACTTTAAATTTGGTAGGAGTATACTTTTTTGAACCGAATTTACGATTTTCACCCACAAAGAGGGTTACTGGGGTGTAAAAATCACATTTTTTTTTAATATAGCTCCTGGAGACTTGAAATGTGCTATGAACATTTTTTCTGGCCTAAAGGCATCACATGATTACAGGTTTTACAAAATTCCGTTCCCAAAGATAAATACGGTGGTTAACCTAAACAAATCCTCATTTTTTCAATAAAGCTCTTACAGACTTGAATTTCGGTGGACATATTTGTATTACGATGCAGAGGTAAACTAACAACGGCTTTTTAAAAATTCCATCCCTAAAGGGGCCTGCGTAGGTGTTCACTCAAAAAATCCACTGATCTGACGCAACCGAAGCGAAGCGAAGGCGGGTCGCTAGCATATATATACATATATAGGTTTATGTATAAATAATATTTTTGTAATATTATATATGGAATTAGACTCTTCGTAAACCAAAACACAAACCAAATGATCTTCATTATAAATTCTAATCATCAACCAACTCGAAAACATAACGCAGGGTTGTCAACCCTAACACAAATCAACAACGACCACAATTCAACTAGAGATTGGAATACGAACTTGTAGCAATGTCAAACTAAAGTTATTATATTGACGAGATGGGCTACTGCCCCGTTGTCGTAAGAGCATTAGTCGAATTAACAATTAGTCATACCCATGTCTGGCCACCAAGTTTGCACAAATTTACATAACAATATAGCCCTTTCCTACATTTGTTATGGCGTTTTTTTTTATTTCAAATTAATTGAATCGGGGACCGTGAAAAATTTGTGGGTTTTGCCCCTTCTATGGTCACTTGGTCAGTTACTACAAAATGTGTTTTATGTTTAATGCCTTGTTTTTCACATATGTAATAATATAAATAAATTTTAGTATTAATAAATATTAAAAGTATTAAAATAACATTAAATTTGGTACTATTATTATGATAATCGTTGACCAAATTTCATGAATTGTTGGAGTAAGAATACAATTCAACATTCAACACTTCCTGTGGTACTATTGTAGGAGATGAATATGTGAACTGTAAGAGAAAAATATGGCTAACACAAATTTTAAAACTTTACATAACTGAGAAAATAAACTATATACACGCTGATCAGCTGTGTATATAGCAGATTTATTTAATTACTATGGTGAAGGAAATCGTATCCAATAATACGATGTATCATCATTCTCCTACTCTTGTCACAATTACTTGGGGTCGATACAATATGTACTCTTCTTTCATAGTACATATTGTAAAAGTTATTGGCAATAGTTTCATGGCCGTTGAGGTTTGACGTTTGTCAACCCTCATTGTGAATGTAATTATTGACCAAACGGCATCAAATAGAGTTGGCCCAATTCGTTATAAGGCTCTTAGTCGTCTTTTACGACATCCACGAGCAAAGTAAGGGTTGGTAGTATTCGTAGCCGTTACCACACAGGTACTCACACAATGATACGATGTATTTGAGCTGAAAACAAAACTGGTATTCAATATATAACTTGCATACAATGAATACTTATGTATTCATTGTATGCAAAAATTAGATATTGATATATTATAAAATGGAGGAGAGGAAGGAAAACCCACCACTTTCCCACGGTTGAAACGTGGGAAAGTGGTGGGTTTTCCTTCCTCTCCTCCATTTTATAATAATAATGGATTGCCGCCATGTATCGCCTAATTCAATCAATTATATTTATATATGTAAAAATTAGATATTTATAAATAATCATAATATTATGATTATATATAAATATCTAATTTTTCAATATAAATAATTGTTTATGAATTATAGAATGAAAAAAATTGCATACTAACTTTTAGATTTATAATGGGGTGTATTTTATCGACGTCTGTATATAAAGATTAAATAATAATTAGTTGTTAAAAAGCTAAGTAAATTAATTATTTACTTAGCTTTGTAATGACTACTCTGTTGACGTAGTGGTTGAGATACTAAGCTAGCACGCCAGTGCCATGGATTCGATTCCCATGCAGGACAATACTTTGTGCGATCCACAAATTGTTTTTTTGATTTTAGGTATAATATTTATTAGTTTTTATACTTTATATGTATTCGTTAATTGTACATATGTTTGTAAAGTCACGCGATATACAAGTATTATTTAATAAGTGGAAGGAATAGTCTTTAAAAAGATATATATGTAACATGTTTGTTTTTATACACTACACTATTTATACACTATTTACACACTATTTATACACATACTATATTTTATTTAGTAAATATTTATAAATTCTCATTATAAAATATTAAAAAAATAATATTACTAGAACAAAAGAAGTGTGTGTACTTATGTATACGCGTTAGAAGTTATAATTTTTTAGCGTAACAAGATAAAAATCTTTTCAAAAATTTTATCTTTCGCATTATTCTACGTTTGTAGAGAAAACGACACTTACAAAACTAAACGACACTAAAAAAACGAGAAAAACAGTACTTAATACATTGAAAGTTTTATTATAACGCATTATCTAGTTAAAATACTAAAGTTTTGACTATACCTAACTCCTGGGTGTCGGTTTTTCGTGACGGTGTGCGCGCGCATCTTAAAAATTTATTGTCATCATTTCTCTTTAACGCGCCAAAAGAAGTATAACTTCCAAAAGAAAAATATTTCGACACAAAGGTTTTGAAAGTATAGTTTATTAATATACTATACACCGGTCCTAGGTTTCAGTTACTTAATGAAGCTTCTACCAACAGTGCTAATTATTCTTAAGAACTATCTAGTCTACGTATTTGAAAATTCTTATCATCAGTTATTTCAACTCATCATTAAACTAAACAGAGTTATTTCAAAATAATATTAATTTACTTGTAATAATGGCATGAAGCATGGAAGGCAATGAAGCGGGGTTCTGATACGGGAGTATTCCATGATTCAAATGGACAACGATAAAAGCTTATAACTAAATCGAGACCGGAATAAGCAAGAACAATGTCGAGCTTAAATTGTAGCATTGTAAGCGAACAACAGCAGGCGACACGTCCGCAAAGAATAGAGTCATTTGCTTCTAACAACATTAATGCCAGGCCTGACCCTCATACCATCAGTTTTTGTTTGTTAATCTACAGAAAAGGGCGTAACTCATTTTGTCAACTCGTAATTTAATTTCACTTGAACCCCAACCAACAGCCGGAGGCGGCACAGGACATTGGCCACAGTAATTTATGTCGTTAATTTATTGTATGTTTCATAAACACTTATTTAGAACCGACAAAACATAGTTATTAGAATTCTACAGTATAGTCGTATTTTACGATAGAGGGCAATAAATTTCCAATATTACAATACGCAATACGCGTCCCATCGTTATTCTGATATTTTAACGTCCCTATACACATCCAACATAATGCCGGCCAAAGGTGACGGTCGCTTTTAGAAATGCTTAAAATGCAATTTTACTTGAGTACTTTTATTTATGGCCCCCAAAAATGTAAAATGCAAACGTTTTATTGCGGGGCTTTATAAAAATACGAAGAACAAACAATGTTCCCGTTATCCCAAGACGAGGGGATGTCGAGTTATATTTGTCCGCTTTTTCACGTTGTAGCATGCACACGTCTTTAAATAGTCGAGCAGGTAAACGAGGACCGTCTCTTTACTTTTATATCGTTATTGAGCTTCCATCAAAAATGCATTACGTAATTTTATTCTAGTAATTTTATCAGCAGAATGTAAACAGATGATTTTAAAGTCTCGAACAAACCCTCTGAAATAAATTGAAGATTCAAATGGGCGATAAATTTGATTATTCTTCTTGACAAAGAGATTTAATTTTGATAAATCAACGCTTATTGTTGTTGAAATTTATTATGTTTGCTTCTGTGATGTCAATCTTTCAGTGAATTGAAGTCGAACCTACCAATAGGAGATAATAAGCCCTCTCGTCAATACTTCAGTCTTTCATTATAAATACAACAATAAAGGCTAACTCGCATTGAGCAATAAACTGAATACTCGTTTAGATTATTTGAATAATACAATATCCATGTATCATCATCATCTATTAAAACGCTGACCACATTAATATATAACGCACACGTAGATTCTTCATCCTAGCCTTAAACTCTAGCCATAATATTTCTAATGATGCAAAAATGTGAAAAATATTGTAATATCCCAGTGCTTTTATTATTTTGCGCCTGATGCCGCCCTAGCCGAGGCATCGGGTGATCGGACCGGGGACTAGTCCAATTACCCGAAGTGAAGCCAATACATGAGGAAGACGCCCCAACGGCGAAAGCTGGCGGGGCATCGACTCGAGAGGAACCCGCGAGGGTAAACCGCCAGGCGGGCCACCGAAGACAAAGATCGGGTACCGGTGGCCCGCTTGCATGGCGAAGAGAGGTGCTTTGCAGGGTGGGTCTATGGGATTGCGCGCCGCCTCTTCTTGCGCACCGACTCTTCCGTCGCCCCGAACCGATTTGGCGGGGCGTAACCACTCTATGGCGTACCGCAATAAAAAAAAGTGCTTTTAATATTATTTAAACCTGTGTTTAATTACAAAACAGTTTTACAATTCCGTTGTAAATTTATGAAGTAATATATCTATCATTATACCCGCGTATTGACGACATAAAGATACAGTTGTCTCTACCCTCACTTCCTCGTAGGAGTCGTAAAAATCGGCTAGAGTCTCACCAGGTGAGTAGCCGCTGTTCTATTCTGGGATACCTAGGATATACGTGGGATAACCAACCCATTACCAAACTTTGATGATTGTGGCACTATTCTTTGATTTATTATTTATTAGGAAATTATTGGTATACCCATTCGAGTTTATGTCTAATACTGGATGTCGATACGCTGATGAAATCTGAACATACTAAATTTACTATTTCTTAAAATCTATTGATAAATATGGTAGAATCGTGTGGGGACTAAATTAGAATAGATTGTTATCATCTACAGATATTTTCATCAACATCATTTTCATTCTAGTTGAATACACCGTCCAATGTTTGATGTAGGGTCATAGAATGCCATAAAACTGATGCCGACCACTGATACCATCCTTGACGTTCATGCTCGGAATGGTGGGGCACTCTTTCGAATAACATCCCCCATTACAGCAATTAAGCAACTATCAGTGCTGCTGGAGCGTCATTTTTGCTTAGTCAGTCTCTCGCAGGCGCAGATATTTCCGCCAGCGCAGCCTGAGGCACTGGTGATGAAGCGGGTCAGTGGGGCCCGTCTGGACCCTGAACCACTCCTGTACTTTCTTCCATGAGACTACTGTCTGGCTTAAGGTGGCGACAGCGTACCAGTTCCTGATGATTGCGATAAGTTTACGACGCTGTTCCGCCCAGAGCGTATTGACTTCGAGCGTATACTGCGCCGTGTCCTCGTCGCAATCGGAATGGTGGCAGGGCCACTGCTCTCCCTCCTCAAGACCATATGCAGTTACTTGCCGGAGCAACCATGCCCCGTTAAGACCTGCACTAGTCAGAACGACTCCGTGTTGCCGACCTAACCATTCTATCAAGATAAGCCGTCACAGCGGGTATTGCCCCGCTAGGAGGAAATCTTAGTGAGCGAGACAGTGCCGCCTCCTACCATGTCGCTGAAACCTATCGCTAGAGTCTGGTAAGCTTTCCGCGTCTAGGTCTCACAAGGGAATTTCAACCAACAAGCACACCAACTCCGTCCCACAATGCGGTATCGGTGGTAGTACTGACTATCATGACCCTATTTGGTCACCACAAAAGAGCTCTAAGACGGAAATTTAGGGAGCCCGTCGTATGTATGCGCCGTACTGGACTTTTGACCGTACCATAGCCGGCAGTACGTAGTGTTGGGTCCGTCCAAATTCGGCATGAGCCAAAGTGTTGGAGCCTACCCCTTTAATGTGTAATTCTTTGTACTATATCGGTTACACCTGTTTTTTTAGAGATTTCTTTATTTCAGATCCTATCTCGCAGAGAAATCCCAAACATAGTCCGCTCCATAGCTCCATAGCTACGAGACCAATATTTGATAACCTCGTTACCATGCCATAAATCGTCACTGGATATAGATCAATACTTTCGGATACTTTAAAAGATGAATAAATAATTAAACAGATATCATCACTACAACTAAACTAATCAATGAAACTTGTATGACCATTATGATACAGTTAGCTAGATGGCCTTATCCAGAGACTACAATTACTAAATATAGGGACGTGTGTGGGCTCAAATAAAAAGGACTGAAGTATATTATATTCACAGCCAATTTCATTTCACTTGTATGACCCAATGTTGTTCAAGAGTTCCAATAAACGTGGATATTTAGAGCTATAAAAAATACAGCTCTATAATAAAAATATCTCAAGCCGTCCAATTAGCTTTTTATATAGGTAAGCCAGCAACGTTATTCTCGAGTCTACTTTGTCTGACGTAATAGCCGCATTACCCTCTTTCGGGGCGTCGTCGCAAAGCGAAGTGTGTTGAAAAATGTGAAATATTTAAGATGCAAAATTTTATAATAAGAATCGCCGAGATTACACCTTGTGCTCATCTATTTTTAATGCTGTGATGGCAAGTGGGACATTTTTATTGCCCCCAAGCTCTAGATTAGTTTTGTTCTGTGAATTTGATGCATATAAAATGAGCTCGATTATTCAACTCCGCGTCACTTGCTTATTATAGTACCCATTGCAAATGTGAATTCCAAATGATCTCATATGACTTTTCCGTCACATTTGATATATTAGTACGTATGTATTTTATTATTATAATAAGAATACATTCTAAAACAACGATAGTTTAGTTTTTTCTTGAGTCTTTGCAATGACTCTCTAACTGTTCGAAATTATGTTTTTATTTTGAAAAGCTAATACTTGTCTGTATTCACTCGGTGGCAAATAGAAATGCTGCATTCAATTAGGAGTCTACTTATATTTTCTCCTTCTTTTGAACTCGTATCAGTTTTATTCTTAGACACAATTTGCCTTCACAATGTTGAGGTAATTGATCTAATATTCCATTCACGCTGATCGGTTTTAGTGCGGTTTTCCTTCTCTTTTCGTCATGTAATTTATACTACATTCCTTATTTGATTTTTGCAGCACACATATTACCGACAGATGCCCCAATATTACAGTATACAAGAATCAATAGAGAAATGAAGGGTTGCATGAGAAATGAACGAGAAATCTATAACAAATTTCAAATCCGAAACCTAATCGAAATAACGACAACGAATATGACATTCTGTGTCGAATACAACTACAAAAGAGAAAATATGAACATGTGCAAAAAATATCTGGCGTATGCATTTGGGAATTTCGCGTGACAGAAAATTTAATACGGGGGGAGTCTAATATTAAACCTTAGGGACCCATCACTTTTAATATTTGGTCGGCGTCCTAGAGGGCTCCTAAATTATTTACCAAATGGAAAGGTAATGGTCGAGGAAGAGTGCGAATGAAGGTATGTAAATTTTATAAGCTCGTATTGTTACCCATAAAAGGTGTTAAGTCCGCTCTTAAATAGGTGTAATGAAGAATTCGCGGTCGCTTAATGGGTCTGCACCACCTAGCGCTTGACATTAAAATTGAATTTGGTTTTCGTAATTGTTAATTATTATTAATTAAACTCTGGTAATTAAAATACTGGCAAAGTCTTATAATTTTTATTGATTTTTTTTACAAATAAAATCTTAACTTTTGACATCAAGTTATGAAAACAGATATGAATCTAATACTGTCAATGTTATTTATTTATCAATCTATTGCTATTTCGGTATTGTTTATATCATCACAACCCATAAATGTCCCACTGTTGAGCTCGGGCCTCCTCCGTAATGGGAGGGAAATTAACCTACTAGGTATACCGCGCTGGTCAGACGTGTTGGTATAGGGTTTTGCTTCGAGTTTTTCTTCTCTCGCATAGATGTTATATGCATTGTATATGTTTTAGTCGTCTCGTATGATCACCCACGGGTAAGATATAGGATGGTGAACAGTATTCTTACTCCGTCATCACACGGATTTTTTTTTATATAGATAATATTTATTTACTAATTTCTCTACATCTTTACATAACAATGCAATCCCCTAGATACAATCGATCGATCTAATAGTGGTAGGACTACGCTGTGGACAGTTCTCTGTCTACAGTTCCACTCTCTCGCAGAAGAACGACATATGATTAATGAAAATGTGCCATTGCGCTTCGTTTGGTGAGCGAGAGAGCCAGAAGCCCAACTGGGATGGGTTTGGGGTTTGTATTGGTAGGCAGCGGCCTAGTTATAACCGTGGTATTACAAAGGTCCATGGGCGGCAGTGACACTTACCATCAGGTGTGCTGTCAGCTCGTTTGCCACCATAAGCAATAAATAAAATAAATAAATAGAAACAAAACGTCAATATATATAGTATACTCAAAATAATCAATATTAAAAATAGTTAAGCAAAGCTATTTGCCCTCCGATGTAAATTTGAATTAAGTAAAAAATAAACTAATTAAAATTCAGTATGAAAATAAAATTGTATTAAACAATTTATTTCTACATCTAAATATAACTTAATTATGTATAGCAGTCGTACCTTTAAGCTCTACAATCGGAGAAGATTTATTGGGAAAAAGTCATGATTAATTCGCACACGTGTCCTCGTTTAGGACGAAGGGGTGAAATGGAAGTCACGGACCATAAAGAGTCACGCATCGTGCACGCACGGTAATGACGCCGGTACCAGACCTCTGTAACAATTGTACCTTATTTTGTGTACGTGGTACCCATGATTGTTAACTAGCTTTGATGATTGGAAAAGTTTTTGAATGGAATTCTTACATAGAAGATGGATTAAATGAATTCAGGTAACGGTATTGTAACACAGAAATTATGTATTTAATAGTTGTTATTATGATTAATAATAATTTAGTTACTACAAATAATTTTTAATGTAATTTTAAAATTTAATACTGATACATTAAAATTAAATAATTATATTGCTCGTGGGTGTGGTAGAAGACTAACTAAGATATTTACATTGACCTGGGCTAGCTTCGTCTGATCAACAATTACATTCTCAAGAAGGGCTGCGGTCAGACAGACGACCGGTCAAATACCTAATAATTGCTAAAACTTTTGCAATATGTACGATGTAAGAAAAACAAATATTGCGTCGACGCCAACTAACTAGGATAAAAGCAGAATAATTGTTGATTAAACGGTTTTATTTAGCTTACTCTCCTTGTTTTTCTTTTTTTCTTGGGTCGAATTTAGTAATTAAAATTTCACCCTCTTCCGGACAACCGATTGATCTGAAATTTGGTATACACCTTTGGTTCTGGTGACAATACAATTATGTATACTAAAATTATAAATATATTGTAAATTTAAGATGGCCACTGCTACAAAATCTCAGATAATCTAATTTTTTTTCAATTCCATCAATATGGGTATCAAATGAAAGGGCTTGACAAGTAAAATACAGTGCACTATACAAAATCAAAATCTAAGATGACCGCCGCTACATAATGGAGGGTAATCTATTTTTTTTTATTCGCATCAATATGGGTATCAAATGAATGGGCTTGACAAGCAGAATACAGTGCTCTTTACAAAATCAATATCTGAAACTCTCACTCAAGTCAAGATTTCGTCTCTGTCGAAGACTGTGTGGCGTTAGGATGACTAAAAATGATACGTCGTTGTAGAGTGAGATTCTTGGAGGGATTACGTATCGAGGAGTTAGAATGTATAGTCCTTAAAATATAGCTTGATCTCTGTGACAGATAGCTACAAAACCGATGAAGTAATTTTGAATACGCGTCTGTTAACAATTCTATTTTGTATTTTTTTTTATTGCTTATGGTGGCAAACGAGCAAGCAGCACACCTGATAGTAAGTGTCACTGCCGCCCATGGACCTTTGCAATACCAAGGCCTAGCTTAGGCCGCTGTCTACCAATAAAATCCCCACCCAGTTGGGCTCCCGGCTATCTTGCTCACCGAACGGAGCGCTATAGCACATTGCCATTACTCAGACGTCGATCTTCGGTCGGCCGCGGCTGTAGACAGAAAGCTGTCAACAGCTTGGTCCTACCACTATGATCGCCTATATTTTTATTCTTTATGTGCCAGTTATATTTCAACTGAATCATAAATATAAAAATATGAACATATACACCAATACCTGTACCTCAAATATTTTAAAATACTTAGTAACCATTTTATAAAAATATGATGTTTACGCAAATACAAGGTCATACTGGACTGAGAATAAGATAGAGATGGGACAATCGATAAACGTAAATCGATACCACTCTTATTAAATATTTATAAAACAAGTAAAACCAATACATTACCTATATAAAGCACTTGGTTACTCTATAAAATAAGAAAATTGTATTAACTTAGTACTTAGACATCAGTTATAATATTAATAAGACCATTTCCTTTATATTAAAAATGTAAATTCTTTAATAAAGTAAACATGATTATTCATGAAATAATCAGTGACCAAGAACTCATCATCAACTACAGGAATGCTCCAGCGATGACGATAATAGTGACGATGAACTTGTATGTACTCCTTTCGAATAATAAAAATAGTTAATTAATAGCTTTAGTTAAAATTAAATAAAATCCATTGATTTAAATTTAATTAGATTTTCGTAGATTGTTTTCCATTTATGATCAATTCACCCATCCATTTGATTGAGATTCAATAAGATTTCCATACATTGTTTTTCAATTGCAGTAGCAAATATCTTTAAAAAATAAGGAATTAAATCGACAAAAATACGGACTAGATCGTAAGCGCCCGGCACTAGTGACAACTGTCACAGAGATCAAGCTATATTTTATAGACAAATATATATATAAATTAACGGGCAAGAAACCTTGCAATAACTCATTATTGCCTCATTAAGGCCTCAGCCTTAAATTAATTAAATAGAATGAGAAATAAAATCTAAAAATTAGAAAATAAAAAAGGGAGTTTTTTAAGTTAAACGGTTTTATTGTAAACAGTCCTGGTAATTTTGCAGATAAATGTACCAAAAGCTAAAAAATAATTAAATAGATTCAGTCATGGGTACCAATTAATATAAATTAAAATCGTGGGACACGTCAAATATCTACAATCGGCGATTAAAATGTTCGTTTTGTAGTGTATATATATTATTTTATTTTAATATTTTTTAGCTTTTAGTACATTTATCTACAAAATTAACATGACTGTTTACAATAAAACTGTTTAACTTATTTTTTTTTAACTTTATTTTATTTATAAACATATGTCTATTATTTCGCTATTTATTTTAAATTACATCTTTTTACAATAGATTATGCAATAAGGATGTGATGTTTTTTTTTTGTAGTTTTTATCAGATATGATAAAATGATAGATGATAATATTTAGTAGATACATTGTTTGTAATCTAAAGTGCATATAACATATATCAATGATAATAAGAACGTCATCATAAATGATATTCTAATTATGATAAAGTTAAGCAGTGATTTATGTGGGCTATGTAGTAACTATTTCAAAGAGATATTAAATGTGTGCTCAATAGGTGATCGCCATCCCGCCTTAGCAGCCACAACATTTCATAGCATTATCCCTCTTGAAGAGGTTTATGTTCAACGTGGACGATGATAGACCGAAGGATGAATGTAAATGACTCTCAATTTTTTTGTAACACATTTTAAAATATGGATTACTTTTTATAATTAGCTCATGCCCGTTGTCACAGATGACACCTAAATTTTATGTGACACCTCCTTAGGTGTGTTAATTAAAACCAATGTTTTATCATTTATATTGCCTTCAATATAAATGACAAAACATTGGTTTTAATTAAGCTTTTAATGCTGATTGTAGTATAATATAATTTAAATCTTAGGTTGGTACCTAAGGTGACTTATTGGACATGTAATATTGACTTTAGGTATCATTTACATTGACTTAGGCGTTACCTAAAATTTTGCGGTCGTTAGTAAAAACGACCAAATATTTTATCATTTTATCTACATGAAATAAAAATGTATAGGTAATCACATAGGATTTATATCAAAAGGAACATTATTTTCATCAACTTTTTAAAATAATCATCATTATCATCATTACAGCTCATATGTATCCTACTGTTGGGTTCGAGCCTCCTTCATAATGGGAAGGAAATTAACCTACTATACCACACTTGTCAGACGTGTTGGTATAGGGTTTTCTTTCGAGTTTTCCTTCTCTTGCACAGATGTTATAAGCGTTGTATATCCCTTAGTCGTCTCTTACTATCACCTACGGGTAAGATAGGGGGGTGGTGAATTGTATTCTTACTCCGACACCACACGGACAAGATAATATATTACGCAAAAATAATTATTGATATGAATAAGATACATACATACATATCATCACGCCATATCCCTTGCAGGGTAGGCAGAGAGAACAGAGTGCCAGAGAACTCTATCCTTGCACACTTCACTCGCTTTTTCAACATTCATAATTCTCTTTATACAGGCTCGCCGGTTTCGGAGACTCTTCACTCCACCTTCTTTCAGTACGTAACCAATCTGGTCTAGGTAAGTGAGTCTCGGTCTCCCCCGGTACCTACATCCTTCCACTTTCGCATTGTATATCTTCTTAACCAGACGTTCGTTCGGCATTCTTTCCACATGTCCATGAATATATTATGAATAAGATAAAAGCTGTATAAATTGTTAATACGTATTAAAGGGTTGAAGCTAGTTAATCAGGAGTGCCGGAGTGGTGGTTTTATTTTATTTATTTGAATGTTCGTCTGGATTTAATACAGAGGCACGTTTAACGACTGAAACGGGGAGGGGCAAATACTAAAAATACATCCTAATAAGAAAATATGACATAGCATTCTTTTTTTTATTGCTCCATTGCTACCAAATGGCAACGAGCATACAGCACACCTGATGGTAAGTGTAACTGCTGCCTATGGACTTTTACAATACCAAGGGTATAGCTAGGCCGCTGCCTACCAATACAAACCCCAAACCCACCCAATTGGACTTCCGGTTCTCTCGCTCACCGAACGAAGCGCAATAGCAGATTGTCATTACTCAGACGTCGATCTTCTGCGAGAGTGTGGTACTACCCCGGACGGACCGACCCGCGGCTGTAGACAGAGAACTGCCAACAGCGTGATCCTACCACTAAAATAAATTCAGTAGATTATCATACCAATAAATCAACATTCGCTTTAGACATCATTGCATTTTTACCTTGTAAAAGTCTCAACGACATTTGTCTGATGGACAACTCAGGGCAGCTTCGTATTATTCATCTACTTCAGTAGAGATTCTAAGCATAAATGTTTTCGATAAATAATTAATAGACGGACAATTTAGTTCATTTTACGTATGACTTTGTGCATGGATTGCTATATAGTTTTATTAATAAACTTAAGACGAGGTATGTTTCATAAAAATAAATAATACATACATACATACATATCATCACACCATATCCCTTGCAGGGTAGGCAGAGAGAACAGAGTGCCAGAGGACTCTATCTCTGCATACTTCACTCGCTTCCTCAACATTCATAATTCTCTTCATACACGCTCGCCGGTTTCAGAGACTCTTGACTCCACCTTCCTTCAGTACATGACCGATCTGGTCTAGGTAGGTTAGTCTCGGTCTCCCTCGGTACCTACATCCTTCCACTTTCGCATTGTATATCTTCTTAACCAGGCGTTCGTTCGTCATTCTTTCCACATGTCCGAACCATCGGAGCATTCCCTTTCGCATCTTTACACCAATACTCTAAAATAAATAATAATATAAATAATAAATAATAATAATAAATAATAATACTCTAAAATAAATAATAATAATGTTAAAAAAACGTATCATAATATTTGATACATTTTTAATTAAATCTATTAACGTTCACTGTTGGCCATAGGTCTATTTTACAAAGAATAATCCTGTAAATAATTACACTATAATCGTCATCATTAAGACGTCATTGTATCGCCCACTGCTGGACGTAAGATTCCTTTATCCCTACTAATATATAAATGTGAATGTAAGTTTGTTTGTTACGCTTTCACGCTAAAACTACTCAACCGATCATCATGAAACATTGTACACATATTCTTGGAGGTATTAAAAGTAACATAGGATACTTTTTATTAAAAAAAAATCAAAATTTTTATATGAAAAATAAAAAAAATTGTTTGTCAAAAAATCTCAAAATCTAGCTTCTTCGACGCCATGTAGCAGTCCAGTAATGAAGTTCCAACCCTGAGTATTGTAATACCGTTGCACTGTATTACCGACGGTCACAAATAAAAATAGGGGATCAAAAACTTTAGGAAAGTAACCTTTTACGCGTGCGAAGCCGCGGGCAGAAGCTAGTATTTATATAAAGAGATAATGCCGTAATTGTCACGCTTGGAAGGTTGGTTTGCTGATTACAGTGAGGTGTTACACGTTTAACAGGAGTGTTGCTGCCCTTTTTCCTGGTGAACCCTTAGCCCAGCTTTACGACTTCCACGGGCAAACAAGGGGTGGCGACAATTATATCCTTATCTCGTCGTCACACGGAGACACAATTTCATATTATTACTATATACTAATTTTAATCAAGATCGATTAAACTTTAACTTTAGAATTAAATTTAAAAAATGAGCAAATAAACAGCTTGACTGCACAAATGGAGCAGTGGTTAAGACAGCTTTAATAATAAAATTTGAATCAGTGAAAAACAAAACGAATATATATAATAATATTAAAATAAATAATTAAATTGTAGGATAGATTAAAAATATTAGTATAGAATAAATAGCCTATATAAACTAGGTGGTACTAATCATGTTGGTAATACTAGTTACAGTCGAATTGTGTTCAACGTTCCATTCGAACATTATGCATATGGTCAAGACAGACTATAAAAGCACTTAGTGCTACGTACATAGTTTAGTAAAGATTAACACAAACCTCGAATATATAATATCATATCACTGAAGAATTCAAGTAAATATTTTAAATGAGGCGTATGAAAATCTTTGTACTGTCAATTACCTAATGATGTTGTATGTCATTCTTTTTTTTTTTAATAATTATCTTAATGTTATACATACATACATATCATCACGCCATATCCCTTGCAGGGTAGACAGAGAGAACAGAGTGCCAGAGAACTCTATCTCTGCATACTTCACTCGCTTCCTCAACATTCATAATTCTCTTCATACACGCTCGCCGATTTCAGAGACTCTTGACTCCACCTTCCTTCAGTACATGACCGATCTGGTCTAGGTACGTTAGTCTCGGTCTCCCTCGGTACCTACACCCTTCCACTTTGTATGCATTGTATATCTTCTTAACCAGACGTTCATTCGGCATTCTTAATGTTATAAATAATAATATAGACCCTTATTCATTTTTTCTCGTTATTATTCTTTTTTTTTAGTTGCTTATAATATGTAGCATTTAAAATACTAAATATTTTTTGGCGGTTTGCGTCCTACACTGCGTCGTGCAGTACGTGGTCGCCACTCTAGAACCTTTTTTACCCAGCGGTTGTCGGTTCTTCAAGCGATGTGGCCTGCACATTGCCACTTCAGCATGCTAATTCTTCGTGCTATGTCGGTTACACCCGTTCTTCTGCGGATTTTACGGATTCTATCACGCAGAGAAATCCCGAGCTTAGCTCGCTCCATAGCACGCTGAGCGACTTTGACCTTGGTTATGAGGCCTACATTTAGGGACCACGTTTCCGTGCCGTAACTCATCACTGGTAACACACACTGGTCGTAGACCTGTGTTTTCAGACACTGAGGTATGTTGGAGGAGAAGATCCTCCTAAGTTTCCCGTACGCTATCAAGCCGAGTTGGATTCGTCAGCTCACCTCTTTCTCGAAATTGGATCTACGTAACTGAACTGTTTGTCCAAGGTAAACATAATGATCGACAATTTCGAATATCGCATTGCCTACTAGGACCGGTACAGGAATGATATGGGCATTTGACATTACTTTCGTCTTGTCCATGTTCATTCGTAACCCCACCAGTTGGGATACCCTGCTGAGATCGTTGAGCATAGTGCCAATGTCCTCCATGGATTCTGCTATAACGACGATATCGTCTGCAAATCGAAGGTGAGTGATGTATTCGCCGTTAATGTTAATACCGAGTCCGCTGCAGTCCCTGTCTCACACCTTTCTGCAATTGGGTCGGTTTCGTACTCTCATCCCGGATAGGGACTGACATTGTGGCGTTCCTGTACAAACACTTCAGCACTTCGATATAACGACGGTCGATTTGGCACCGCTGAAGGGACTGCAGCACCGCCCAAGTTTCGACTGAATCAAAGGCTTTCTCATAGTCCACAAACGCTATAGACAAAGGCCGATTGTACTCCTCGGTCTTCTGGATAATCTGCCGAAACGTGAGGATATGGTCTATGGTGCTATAGCCTTTTCGGAAGCCAGCTTGTTCAAGCGGCTGGAAGTCATCAAGCTTGCACGTGAGTCGATTGGTAATGAACCTCGAAAACAACTTGTAGACGTGGCTCAAGAGTGAGATGGGTCTGCAGTTCTTTAGAAGAGCTTTGTCGCCCTTCTTGAAGAACAGCACCACCACACTCCTGGTCCACGACTCTGGAACGTCGCCCCCGAGGATAACGGAATTAAATAACTTCTGATAAGCTTTTGAGACCGGCTTGCCGCCTGCCTTCAGGAGCTCTGCCGTAATTCCGTCATCTCCCGGTGCCTTACCGTTTTGAAATTGTTCAAGAGCCATTCTGATTTCGCACAAGCTAATGTCCGGGATTTTTTCGGTATAGTGCCGAGTTAGTTTGGATCTGGGATCTCACCAAGCCGACAACAGGATTTCGGGATGACTTATATAGTCCATAGAACCTTTCGACCTCTCCCAAGATCTCACTTTGGGATGAAATGACAGTGCCTTCATCGGTCTTCAGCTTAGTCAATTGGCTTTGCCCAATAGACAGATCTTGTGAGAACACTTTTGAGCCTCAGTTCCGCTCTATCGCATCTTTAACACGGAGCGTATTAAATTGGCGAATATCGCGATGCACAGACATGGAGAAATGCCTATTTAGCTGCCTGTATTCGGACCAATCGGCTGAAGACTGTACTGTCATTTCTTTTCTCCGCTCCATGAGCTTGAGAGTCTGGTCAGAAAGTTTTTTAGGTCTATTGGCGCGGTGAGCCTTGAAAAACTTCGACACAACCGCGTGGACAGTTTCCACTAACCTGTTGTTCATATCGTTCGGAGATTCGCACTCGTCTAGACATTGGAAGCGATTGTGTAGTTCAAGTTGAAAGCTTTCGAGGGGCTTTAGAGGGAATACGGGGGTTATAGGGCCACGCGCCGCCCTTCCGTCGTCCTGGACAGAATAGTGTCCAGAACATAGCCAGCCAAAAAAAAAGAAAGCATGTTAAATGACAAATCTTAGTAATTTGGATAACAAGGTCATGTTATCATTTAATACAATACTAACTGCAAAGTTTAGAGTATTAAATCAGTACATTGTGTAATCATTGTTCGGTAGATAGCACACATCCCCCATATAAACGACAAAATAATACGAGCTCCAAATTAATTAGCATACGATAACTCACACTTGCTTAAGTGGCATTCCAATAGATATGGGTTCGAGTCCTACGTGTAACAATCATTTTCTGCTCGTAAACAAGTTTTTATTAACATAAAATTACTGAGTTACAGTTGTGTACGTAGTAATTCCTCTACTAACGCAATCTAACCCTTACAAAATTTTATCTCTAATAACATAGACAGTAAATATTTACCTTATAAAAACTACACGATTCTACTAAAATAAATACATTTTCAAGGAGAGAATTTATTACTTTTAATAATCTTAGAGATCTACCTTTTATCTTTAGACAAACAAAGTCAAGCCGTCTTTCGAAACCTTTTCAAAATAATGAAAACTTTACACTAACTTTGAAGAAGGTCTTTGGATATTTTGTATTTAGTTTTGTTAATCTCTTCAGAGTTTGGTCCTAATATTTCAAACCCACCGAAAGATATTTTTTGACAATCATTATATATATTTTTATTTTTTGGATTAACCATAAATAATAATTAAAAAGCTTTCGAATTTTATATCACATTTTGAACGTTCACGTCGCAAATTATTATGAATAACATTTTAATTAATGTTCTTTTTTATTTGAAATTGCTATACTATACTAAAAGCTATACTAAAAACAACCAACAAGTACTTCGTGTAAATAGACTAATATATTATAATTCATGTATTTTTATTGGGAGTAATCTCACCAAACATTATTACAGTGATGTTATCTCTCTCTTATGGCCATCCAATGAAAAGTGAGATGAATAGTTTTCATACTCCATCACCAACTGAAAGCTAATTGTTTGTAGTTCTTTTTTCATAATAAAGTTTTGGTCCACAGACTTTTGTCCGTGCCATTTTTAAGTTATGTATTTTAATTATTATATTGATGTTATATAATTCAAGGTTTATTGAAGTGACTGTAATACATTTATGATGATTTATATGTACATTCCATTGTTTGAAGTTAGTAGATACTGTTAATAGTGACACTTTTTTTGATAGGTCATAGCCCCCTCGTAACTGTCGACCATTGCTCATCAACAATTTCTCACAAAAAAAACAAATTGTCACATTTAATAATATTAAATACAAAAAATCAGTTCATGCTACTCCACACATACATACAGAATAATAATTAAACAGAGTTAATTCAGGAGGCTATGAGTCTAAACACTGACCTTCCATAGTCTTAATTAAACAGACTGCTTGAAGTATGACCGAACTATTAATATCATCATCGTTATTTCAGCTCATATACGTCCGACTGTTGGGTTTCAGTCTCCTCTAAAATAGAATGGAAAATAAACTATAATCATACTGGTAAGGTAGATACAGGGTTTTATTTGGAATTTTTCTTCTCTTGCATAAATGTTATACGCATTATATCCCTTAGTCGTCTTTTATAATACCCACAAAGGAAGGAAGATAAGGGGGTGGTGAATTATATACTCACTGCATCACAGAAAACCCTGACCGTAATCTGTCAAAGAAGTAGTTTCAAAGAAACCATAGTCTAAATCAAAATGCATCAGTTCGAAATGGACATCGAAATATTTATAGCGTCGCCAAGGAGAGACAGGGGGGGCAGTTACAATGAGATCAAATGTAGCTAACTAACCTATTAATTAATTCGGCATCGCATGACAAAACGAAAAAAAAAATCACAAGGTTTAATGTATATAATAGAACCGTTCTTATTACAATCATCATCAAGGCAAAGACTTCCAAAGTATAACGCTTCATGCTTTCGACTGTACCAAGCGTTCATATTTTTTATCCTCCATAATATTGCCTTGCCCCATTACCCATTAGTCATAAGCTGGCGACGCCCTTGTATATACTTGCATATGTCCTTTAAATATATCTTACTTCGTTCTTAATACAAAGGTCCAACATATTTTAGCTTCCATAAATAATTCCAATAAACCAAATAAGTTTCAGCGCAATCACCATCACTCCTAAAATCACGATGACAATTTCAATTGTGGAGTAATGTTGTGTGAATGTTGTAGGGACGTTGATACAGGATGCGTCTCGCGGTGGAACGCAGGCGGCTGTGTGGTTGGCATATGCATCGCTCACCAACCGCAAATGTAACCAGACACCTGTTTGAAACATCTTGTGTGCATTTCTGGGCCACATCGTAGCGGTTAGTTGCTTGAATGATATAACAGTATGAATGTATGTAACTAGTTCTATATGCAGTTTCAAAGCGAGTATAACTATAGATAATTCTCGGTCCATTTAAGTTACAATGTCGGGCCTAGTGGCTCATATTCTATGTACATTCCTCCTTTAAATCAGGCAGCACCGTAGTTTTGAAATATGAACAACTCCGCTTTATTGTTAATCTTAAGATAGACTAGTTATGAAAAAATATTCTAAAAACTCCTAAAATAATGTTTTATTTTAATCCCAATCCATACCCACATTAAAAATATATTTATAGCAATATAAATTTAGCAAATTTTAAAGAATACAATTCACCACCCCATACCCGTGGGTGATCGTACGAGACGACTAAGGAATATAAAATGCATATATCATCTATGCAAGAGAAGGAAAACTCGTAACAAAACCCTATACCAACACGTCTAACCAGCGTGGTATAGTAGGTCAATATCCCTCCCATTATGGAGGAGGCTGGAGCTCCACAGCGGGACATATATGGGCTAAGATGAAGTAACTCAATAAGTATTCACCATATATATTTTCTGCGCTTGTATGCTTGGATAATCTAAATGAGAATTGTGAAATTGAAAAATTGCCCCAGAGAAGACAATAGCAACTAAAGATATAATAGATAACTTACAAAGATACGACGAAACAGATTGCTTGCATTATCCAAGCTTGGCAGGCAATGGAATGAATTCATAACTTTACTTGTTGCGAAGCTAGATATTATGTCGATAAATAACTGATGGAATACCTACGTGAATACTAAAAATATTATGCTGTTAGTAATTTTAAATAATATATTTTTAGATTTATGAAATTCTTTATTTAAATGCCTATATATATACCTATATATATATATAGATATCTCTATAATCAGGTATTCGAAGGAAGAGTTTATTGAATCTGTAATATTTAATTGCAGTTAAATGCAATTTTATTCTTGTTATTTTCTTTTCATACAAAGTTCGTATATATCACATTTTGCCGCGAGATGAGGAAGTAAGAATTAACTACCCCCTATCTTACACATTGGTATAGTAAAAGACTATATTATATTCCTTCTACTACACCTATGGGTAAGGTAGTATTGATAGCAGATTATATTAAAGTAAGATAAGAAGAAGCTTAGGTATATAGAAGAGAGGGGCGGTCTAGAAAATTTTAAATAATACAATGACGTCAAATCAAAGTACAAGTCTGCTGTATTTTTTTATTTTTAACATAATATTGTTTAGGAGTAAGTTACAAATACAGCCGACATTTCATAGTCATCAAAACGTTCCGTAATTCACATAGTTTTAACATGGGGCTATACCGTTATGGAGCTAAAAGCCTTCATACATAATCTGCTAAATATTCTGAGTGAGGTGTTTAAAAGCATTTGGAAATGTTTGCTAATTCCCCCCAAAAAAGAACAATCGCAACGAGCGAGTGCTGTGTGTATGCATTACCTCGAGGGCACGGTGCAAATTAAAATCAAAAAATATTTGGCATAGTAAATCATTCTTCTTCATCTCAGATTATACATGTCCCATTATTAGGCTTGAATCTCCTCGATTATGGGAGGGAAACTGAGCTACTTATTAATAGAATTAGTATGGAGTGTTATTTCAATATTTTATTCGTTTGCAATGATATTAAATGCTTGCTTGTCTTAGTTGCTTTTACGATCACGCAAGGGAAAGAAAGGGGTAGACTTTAATTTTGAGTAAGACTGTTTTCCACTATAGAAATAAAATTGGCCTAGTATAGTATATAGCCATTTGTGGTTATTCTTCGGGTTGACAGCCCTCAGCGCTCACCCACAGTCCGGGTAAAGTTGTCATAGCCATCTGAGCTAACAATTAAGACACACAAAAAAATTAAAAAAGATGTGGCTATTCTTTTTTTGAATTCAAATTCTTACATTCCATAATCGACATTATTGATAGCTCGAGAAATAATTACTACCTGACTTGTCAGTCATAAATACTATGGTTCCATAGCATTCATAGCTTCGACAATACGAATATATAATTTGTGTAATAGTTTACCTTAAATTGTAAGAAAGAATTAAATTTACCTAATGTAAAATATGTAGAGAATAATTATTACGCCATCTGTGAATTGTGAACAAAACTTTTACGCGGATAGTAGTCAGCTTATACCACACACCAGTTTCATTTCAAAACAGCAAAGATTAGTGAGTATGGACTCTTTTAAAAAAATCGAGCCGGAGCTTTTACTTATAGCCTTGTAAATTAACTTCCTTTATTTACGTATTCGAAGAAAATGAATTTTATTAATATTGCATTTTTTTTTAAATTGCGCATTAGTTTTAGCAAGCCGCAGTAAAGCAAAAGCAGGAATTCATATTATTATTTTATTGCATTGATTTTGGTTTTAGACTCGTATCAATCAATTGATTCATCATCATTCTCCTACTCTTTGCGCCTAATTACTTGGGGTCGACGTAACATGTACCCCTCTTCCTACATATTGCAAAGGCAAAATAAAATGATTGCTAAAAAGGCAATAGTTTTATGACCGGCTGTCTGCCTAACATCAACCCTCCTTGGGAATGCAATTACTGACCAAATGGCATCATAGTGTTGGCCCAGGTCGATATAAGGCTCTTAGTCGTCTTTTACGTCATTACGGGTTGAGAGCCCTCAGCGCTCACCCACAGTCCGGGTAAAGTTGTCATATCCATCTGAGGCTAACAACTAAACTATACTAACACACATAAAAAACAAAATTACATCCACGAGCAAAGTAAAAGTTGGTAGTATTCGTAGCCACTACCACACAGCGGATAATTAATTGATTTTAATAAACTAAATGCTGATTCACATGCAGTTCGTTATTATGTATATTCAGTGTTTTTAAAAGAAAATATTTTAATTGTTAGGACACTTATCTGCTCCAACATATAATTTACATACATATCATCACACCATATCCCTTGCAGGGTAGGCAGAGAGAACAGAGTGCCAGAGAACTCTATCCTTGCATACTTCACTCGCTTCCTCAACATTCATAATTCTCTTGATACACGCTCGCCGATTTCGGAGACTCTTCACTCCACCTTCCTTCAGTACGT
Organism: Lymantria monacha; assembly: GCA_905163515.2. Lineage (NCBI taxonomy): Eukaryota > Metazoa > Arthropoda > Insecta > Lepidoptera > Erebidae > Lymantria > Lymantria monacha. The sequence goes on along the minus strand of LR991094.1, from coordinate 14,583,408 downwards.
GTCCAATCTGGTCTAGGTAAATTAGTCTCGGTCTCCCCCGGTACCTACATCCTTCCACTTTCGCATTGTATATCTTCTTAACCAGACATTCGTTCGGCATTCTTTCCACATGTCCGAACTATCGGAGCATTCCCTTTCGCATCTTTACACCAATACTCTTTTTCATACCTACTCGCTCTCTCACGTCGTTGTCACATATAGTTTATAAAGGTGTAATGATATGTTGATTGTCTTGTGGTAACGTTTGGGATAGGACTTGTATGTTTACAATTTTATGATATTATATGGATTGCTCAATATAATACAAAATTAAATTAGTTATATATGGTGAATCAAAATGTTGAAAGTGCTGTGCAGTCTAATCGTACTTTGCGATCTATTCGTATCGATTTGCTGTGACGATGTTCATTTTACCTATTTTCACATCATAAAAACTTGGGTCTTGAATAGAGTATAGTAATATCTGGTCAACAATTCGACTGTACAGATTATTATTTAAGTTGGTGGCTATAAAACTTAATAGAACCAATGAGTTTACAGTGATATGCTCTCACTATATAATTACATAAAAGGAATGCAATTAATTAATCACATAAAAACTATTATTTGTTCTTAAATAAAATCATAGGAAGTACTATTTTTTATAGATCACGTTAACATGTGAACTATAAAACATCTCTTTTGCTTCTTTCAATAAATTGCCATTAGAATAGTATCTGTGGCCAATGAAGAAAAAGACCGCGTACCAGTGACCCACTCGCACGGCGAAGAGAGGTATATTGTAGGGCGGGTCTACGGGGTCTTGCGCCGCTCTTCCTGTCGCCCCGGACGGATTAGCGGGGTTTGACGAACAGTTGCCCACGGCGGCAAAAAAAAAAAGTATAGTATCTGTACTTACTTGCATGTAATAGCCACTGCAGCTAATACCCAATATTTGTAATAGGTATCTACTACTAGTCGCCTTAGTACTTAGTACTTATATAATTAATTATTAAAAAATATAAGGCATCAATATATTCAACCTAATAATTAGTGAAAAAAAACTGCTGCCTCCACAGACAGCGTAGCGATTAAGGTCCAGACGAAGGTACGACCTTGCCAAATGTCATGGGTTTTCCGCGCAGAACAATATTATCCATCTACAAATTATTATCTTGTGAGTCTGAGTGTACATAATTTGTATCCGTATGTTATATGTTTGTAAAGTCTACAAATAATATTACCTCAGTGCAGGGTGTCTTTAGAAATTATATTTCTATAGACATTTCCTGAGGTAAATATTGATACTCATTTTATTTACAGCCGAACCAACACCTGCATTCGGTATTTTATAATTCATTTTAAGTGTCAAATATTCTCTATCGTCATATCCGCATATCTTATATCCGGCGATATAGTTGGTCATTACATTAATTTTATATCAACAAGCTCTTGTACTGTACAAATATTATAAGCCTGAGAATTATACTGCATTCAAGTCATCAGTAAGAAAGGATGACAGGAGACATGGTAAAATATATTATTCTAAAGAGAGTTTGAATTAAAACCTCCCTTTCATACAAATGGGTTACGTTACATTCATTATCAATCACAAAACTAGATACTAACATCGATTTTTGTCGTATTATATAGATATAAATATGCACTATAATTAAGTACTGAAATTAATCCATATATAGATACTTAAATGGTAAATCCATTCGTTATCATCAATCATATTTATATCTATACATTTTGTCTTGCCGTCGACGTTTTCTCGAGATATCCATCTGCAGCAAATGACTGCAGATAAGATCCCTAAGTAAAACCGCCCTATCTGTGGGTACCCATCTGACTAGGCGTCATCGTGTATGTTTACAATGCAAGATAAGCGTGACCGATCTTTGGACACCCTTATGCAGGATGTGACGAACAATAAATCTATGGAGTCGATATTATTTTGTCAAGGAAACACATAAATTTTAGTGTTTTTAACAGCCAGAGTACATCCTGATAAATCTACATACATACATAAATATCATCACGCCATATCCCTTGCAGGATGGGTAGAGAAGAGACAACAGAGAACAACAACCTGATAAATCTACTACATGATATGGAAGTAAGCAGCAAAGAATTTTTCTTAAACCCCTCTTGAGAATCATTAGGAATAGCTTATTGGTGGTTAACTAAACTGCTGACAATTTTCTGCTTGCAGCCATAAATGGGCTGACTCGTCCGTGGATATTAGCACATTCTCGCAGAAAATCCACATTTGAATCATAGCAATTAGTGAGAAAAACAGTAGGAGGCATAAACTCTCTTCCACTCCATTCCTATCCTCATTCCATATTCTCCAATCTTATACTTACGGTAGGCGGCGACATGAACGTACCTCTGGTAATGATAAAATCCGTGAGCGGTAGTTACATAAACGATTATACAACAAACGATTAGACAACAAAAAAATTATTGAGAAAATGTTATTACCCAACTTACATACACGCTCTTTATTTCTGATAAGATATTGATAAGATTCTGATCAGATTCTGATAAGATGTACATCACCCAGATATATACGAATGGCGTAGGGCGTATCGCGGTGCCCCATATACAATCTGCATCTCTCTGTGTTATGAGTCGACCACTAGCTTTGAACTTATCCATAATCTACGTTAGGTCTATAAAATTTATAGCGCAAAATATTCTTATAAGGTGTCAAATCCTTACTAATATTATAAATGCGAAAGTAACTCTGTCTGTGCGTCTGTCTGCTGCTCTTTCACGCCAAAACTACTGAACGGATCTAAATGAAATTTCGTACACAGATGGTCTAGAGCCTGACAAAGGACATACTTTTTAACGCAAAGAAAAAGGTTGTAAAGGGGGATGAAAAGTTGTAAGGAAGTATCGTCATTTTTAAGCCAGAAGCTTGAAACTTATTTTTTAGGCTATTGATTAGATACCTATAAATAAATATGACATTAACATTTTGTAAAAAAATTACCCTTAAGAGGTAAAATAAAAATAGGGGATGAAAAACTTTAGGAATCTAACCTTTTACGCGGGCGAAGCCGCGGGCAGAAGCTAGTGGTATATAGATAACAAAATTGTAGCCATAGTTTAATTTAAACATGTAGAGAAATATTGGCGAAAATATACCACGAAATGGTATCTAAAATTGTAGGTACAGATAGTTTGTACAAATTACAGGATTTAAAATTATAAGTAACGACAATTTGTCGCACAAAAGTACTGACCATTTAATTAAAGTGCACGTCAACTTAAATTCTTTTTTTCCTTATTATTCACTAACATAGCAAAGAAAATTTCCGTCTGGTGAAAGCGTAAGAATATAATTGATCACCGCCTTCCTTTTCCAATCTGTGAGTGTCGTAAAAGATAATTAAAAGATATACGTAAATATTGTTTATGTATGAGAAGGAAAACTCGAAATATAACTCAATATCAATTCATCTGTAACGTAAAGTAGGTTCACGTTTCTCCTATTGTGGAGGATACTCGCCCAGCAGTGATACGATAACGACATGAGATAAAGATAATATAAGTATATAAAATTCTACTTATGTCGATAGTTCGATTAGAACCAAGGACACACTATTCGTTCTTAGTCAAGTGACGTCTAAAGTTTTTTATAAATCGTTTTATTAACGGTTAAGAAGATATACAATGCGAAAGTGGAAGGATGTAGGTACCGAGGGAGACCGAGACTAACCTACCTAGACCAGATCGGTCATGTACTGAAGGAAGGTGGAGTCAAGAGTCTCCGAAACCGGCGAGCGTGTATGAAGAGAATTATGAATGTTGAGGAAGCGAGTGAAGTATGCAGACATAGAGTTCTCTGGCACTCTGTTCTCTCTACCTACCCTGCAAGGGATATGGAGTGATGATATGTATGTATGTATGTATGTTTGTTATAAAATTAATAAGCACACTAATATATATCACTATAATATCGCTAGGTATACTGAAAACAAACATAACATTTATAGCTATTAATAATTTCTTAAACTCATTTCTTGTACTCAATTGTATATACATACAAACATATGATCACGCCATAGCCCTTGCAGGGTAGGCAGAGAGAACAGAGTACCAGAGAACTCTATCCTTGCATACTTCACTCGCGTCTTCAACATTCATAATTCTCTTCATACACGCTCGCCTGTTTCGGGGACTCTTGATTCCACCTTCCTTTACTATGTGACCAATCTGATCTAGGTAGGTTAGTCTCGGTCTCCCCCGGTACCTACATCCTTCCACTTTCGCATTGTATATCTTCTTAGCCAGACGTTCGTTCGGCATTCTTTCTATATGTCCGAACCATCGGAGCATTCCCTTTCGCATCTTTACACCAATACTCTCTTTCATACCTACTCGCTCTCTTACGTCGTCGTTACGAATGCGATCGGTCAGCCTAACTCCACAGATTTTCCGTAGAGGTCGCATCGCATTACTCTGATATAAAATGTCTAATTATATACGCAAATAATGGTAACGATTTAACAAAGTTACAAGATTGACACCAATGAAATTAAAATGAAAAATTATTGTCACATGTGGGATTCGAACCCACGCTACTACTATTTTAAATCAGTTCCAATCGTTCTACTAACTAAACTAGTTACAGTTTTTAAAAGTTAAAGTTTCGTCTTTCCAATAGGTGTGAGTTTGAATCCCATGTGTAACATTCATTTTTCGCTTACAAAGAAGTTCTTATAAATAACGTTTTTTTCTTTTTTTTTTACCGTGGACTATGGATGCGTCTCGGCCCCGCCAAATCAGTCCGGGGTAACAGAAGAGGCGGTGCGTGACCCCATAGACCCACCATGCAACACCTCTCTTCGCCGTGCGAGCGGACCGCCGGTACCCGATCTTTGACTTCGGTGGCCAGTTCTTATAAATAACCTGGCAAATGCTAAAGATTTTGTTATATTTTTAGTTGTATTTTAATATAATATAACTAAAATCTTGTTTGTTGAAATTAATGTATTTATTATACCATGAATTTTTATTTCAAAGGTGACCATTAACGAACATGCCAAGTTAACTTCTCATGGTCGTTATTCATATTTCTATTAAAATAGCATTAGTGTACAATAGCAATCAAGCATACCAACTTACTTAAACTTGATACAATGTAGGTTATATTATTTATAGTCACTGAATAACTCAACAAGAAGTGACCTATAAGTGTTATTTAATGTTCACTTTGACGCAATAAAACAGGCAAACTTTTTGCATGCGCGAAAAGCGATGCAGCAAAAGCTGTCTTATCAGTATACATCCGGAATCATAGCGACTCCATAGCCTCGATGTTCGTGACGGAAACGACTCTACCGGTCAGTAATGCGTTGACCTAGGTCGAACTCCTTGCAGCAACCATTACTCATTGAAAATTATACGAGACTAAGTGGTGTTTCGGGTATATTCAGTCATGCGAGCACCCTGTTTGCGAACATCGAATAACAACGCACTCGAATGAGGTTTGCGTGTATCGATTGTATTGGATGCCTTTAGCGATTTATTGCTTCGAGTTTTTCGCTGATGCATTGATGTTATTAGTAAGGATGGGGGAATGGTGTGGAATGTGAATTAGTAGACTAAAAAGGTACCTACGTAGTTTTTTAAAGAATATTTATTGCTCTATATTTTCGGCTAGACGCTCTTAACTAAAATAAAGGATTAAAGCTATTTACACGCAAAAAAGTAAACCACATAAATAACTATTATCGTAAATCATTTTATTTTATAAAGTACTAGCTTCTGCCCGCGGCTTCGCCCGCGTAAAAAGTTACTTGCCTAAAGTTTGTCATCCCTTATTTTTATTTTACCCCATAAGGGTATTTTTTTACAAAATTTTAATGACATATTTATTTATATGTTATCAATAGCCAATAAATAAGTTTCAAGCTTCTGGCTTTAAAAATGACGATACTTCCTTACAACTTTGCATCCCCCTTTACATTTTTTTGCATTAAAAAGTAGCCTATGTCCTTTATCAGGCTATCTGTGTAGACTATCTGTGTACCAAATTTCATATAGATCGGTTCATTAGTTTAGGCATGAAAGCCACAGACAGACAGAGTTACTTTCGCATTTATAATAATTAATTAATTTATAATAGTAAGGATTAAACATTTTTTTATTTGTATTTAACGTTTCTTAAGTATTTAAAATATCAATAAAATAAAAATTAAAACTAATAAATTTAAATTACTGAAATTTAGCATTTAACATGTTAGGTTATTTATAAGAACTTGATAACGAGCGAAACATGAATGTCACGCGTAGGACTCGACCCCATACTTATTGAAAATGTATTGGAACGGTATACGGTAGGACCGTTTTGTATCACCAGGTGTAGATCGAATCCCATGTGTGACATTCATTTTTCGCTTGTAATGAAGTTTTTACTAATAAATTGATTCTTGATGAATGCCTATGTCCAACAATTGGCATTGCAAGATTGAAGAAATAATATGATATGGGTTTTAATAAATGTTTTAGAAATGTGAGAAGGAAGAAAATATTATCGCCCTAAATAATAATGATAAAATCAGATGATTTATGTTATAATTAAAATACTTATTGTTAGATAAACAACACAGTAAGTGTAGTTTAAGTTTTAAAAGTATTTACTTTACTATATAACCAATGGGCTCTTAGGGTAATCATTTTATATTAACCCTTCCAACTTATCTGTCTGAACTATTTATCATCATTCATTACTTCACTCCTGATGGATTAAGCACGCATTTCGTCTCTCGTGGCCAGATTAGCGGAGGGTTAAGTTCAAGGGTTCTCAACTAACTTTGATGTTCATATTATATATTCTAAAAGTGGTTAAGATAGAAACGCTATCGAATTATTAATTTCTATTATATAACTAGAGATAGGTCATACTTGGTACAGATAATATTTTGCGTATGTGATCAGTTGACCTATATACCGGTGATGGCACGGAGAATTCATACATAATTCTCCTACTCTTACTCCAATTATACTTGATGTCGATACAATATGCACTCTTCTTTCATTGTACATATTGTAAAAGTTATTGGCAATAGTTTTATTACGGCCGCCGCCGACACGAAGAATTCATACATTGTCTATAAATATATTATTATACTTTTCATCTAACGGCTTCGACCGTCATCCGACAACTTCCAGAATCGCATGACGTCCTCCAGTGCAGTGGTAAACAATTTTGGAAAAATAATAGATCCAGTGGCATAATTAAGCAACTGCGGATCTTGATACCCTGTGTTCGAATCCAAAATTGGGCCAAGAACAAGTTATTAGAGATTTCCTCGAATTGCAATATTTTTTTTAGAAGTTTCTCTTAAAAGCAAGCTGGAGTATTCAAATTGTGCCCGATTAAAACATATTCACGCCCACATAGGATTAATAATGCAATTTTTTAATTTATTACACATCTAATCACCCCTTAAGGGCAAAACCTAAATAAAATGTGAATAGAAAAGAAAACATGGTTTCAATTTAGATGGTATACTTAAAAGAGGTAAAGCGAACTGATAGCGCTTACGTTTCAGTAAAAGTATTTCCAAGAATTTCTAAGTGTGTCCTACTCTTATTTCATCAGTATCTAAAAAAATGAATCCAAATTTATGAATAGAAATTATGGATTAAGTTACATATTTGTTTATGAAACATTTAAACCTATAACTTTAATATCTTATTTAAGATTTAATGATTTTAAAATCCTTTTTTTTTTTCATATCTTCATTGGATCGGTTGCGGAAATTCACGTGAACAAATATTTAACGTAAGTTTCAGTTTAGTATTAACAAAATTATAATCCTAAAGAGGAATGAAAATACTCAAATATTTTGTATCTTATATTTATGAAATTTATCTAATTATATGTATATAAAAAAATAATTTAATACATTATATACAATCCCTAAAATTTCAATTTAACTATGAAGCACTAATATCTCAAACCCTTACATATTTTCCCAGGGGTGATTTGTGGTAAGGTAAGATGGCAAACCGCGGATTTAACTTTGCTAATGGTTCGGACAATGGCTTCGAACTATTATAGGAAAGGCATAAGAGCTTTGTACTCTCTCGGGACGTTCATCTAAGGAAAGAATAACCGAGGGATTACGAACATCGATGTAATCTTTGCTACTGAGTTATTAGAACTAATTTTGTGCGTTATAAGAATAGAAAAGTTGTATAAAACAAGTCACTTTTGTTGTGCACTCTTTATCTATGAAATTACCCTTTTATGCAATTTAGGGAATACTTTTCAGCATCCGTGATAATGAGGTGAGAATATTCAAAATATTATGATAATAAAAACTAAATGATATTATACCGAATGAGAGAAAGTTAAAAGTAAAACCAAACTATTTGGCCAGCATTTTGAAGTCAGATAGTTGTGCCACCTGTTTTTCTTTTCCTTGCGGTAGGCTATGAATGTGGTCGCGCTCCGCCAAATCGGTCCGGGGCGACAGAAGAGACGGTACGTAACCCCACAGACCCATTGTGCAAGAACTCCTCTCATTTAAAATCTGTCGTTAAAATAAAATTGAGACAGTGAAATTTTATGTAAATATAGTAATACCAAAAAAAAATACAAATCAAATAATTTATTATGCATAAGTCCTAAAAGGGCACTTACATATTGTCAATATTACATATTTTTTTAAATTAATCTACCACCGGATCGGAAAACCGCCACAAACTGAGAAGATCCGGCAAGAAACTCAGCGGGCTCGTCATTTTTTTTTTAAATACATGTTTTCTTAATATTATTGGATACATGTTTAGTCCCTATTAGCTCCAGTGAGATGCCCTTCGAGTAAAGATTTATTTTTAAAAGTTAAATACAACATTAACAAAAAAAAAACAAAATAGAACAGAAATGGTTGGACCAGATTTCACAAGCGGCACTCGATCACGAGTTAACTACTAAAGCAGCCATCACGCCCCTCAACCACATTGGAGAGAAGGGAGAGACCCGCTCACGTATCTACCGCAGGCAGAGACCTTTTTAGTGAGCATGACCACACCAAGATCTATAAATACTAAATACTTTAATAATATTAATGTAGAAGGATATTCTTCAATGACTTTTTACAATACAATAGCAAAATAACTGTAATGTTGATGAATAACTAAATCCAACTTACTAGTCTTCCTCTCGCTCGGTACTCATTTTCTTTCTCCCTCTATTGTATATCCTCGTTTCATTAGTTAGTTACTTTCTCTATATTTAGTTATAACGCATCCTACATTTCGACGTTTACTTTTGTATTTATGAATCTAAAGTTACGACAACTTTAGATTTACATTATTTTTTCATTTTCTTTTTATTTAATGATTATTACATTTATGCTTTCTAACTTGGATATGTTTATAATAGATAAAACAATATTTTTTGAAGTAATAATTTCTTTAGACCTAGCTCATAGATACGAGTACACATCTTTTGTATTGAATCAACTGTTTAGATTGTTTAGAACGAACTCATACTGTTAACTCAATAGTTACTCGACACAAAATCAAAAGTTACAACGATTCTTTTGAATAAAAAGCCGAACAAGTAGTCTATCAAACACTTTTCTAGTGATACGTCAAATCTCCATCATAAATTGCAAAGCACGGAACAAACTAGAATTTTTCAGTTAATGGTTATTGTTTGTTTCCTTGTCTCGCAATTTATTTGAGAAATACAATTTGGAAAAAAGCCCACAATTGACTAAATCAATTGTATAGAGAGTAAATGATTTAGTTGTGTGAAATTTTTGAGAAATACAGAATACAACTAAACAGTTTAAACGATACGATAGTTATTTATTTGCGCCAGGCCTAGGGCTCGTGGTGCATATTATTTTGTCAGTATTGAATGAGACTGAACCGTCACGCTCGGCAATGTTATGCTCGTTTGAGAAAGTTCGGCTCTCGTCGCCTCAGAAATGATTAAAATCACAAGGAAGCCACTCTCGGTGTGTTACTAATAGCGAAAACAATACGTGCTCATGTAAGTTATAGCCTTATTTTTTAAAGACTGCCTGCATTATACTATTACACTCTTCATTCTCCTACTCTTATAACAATTACTTGGGGTCGATACCATATGTACTCTTCTTTCATAGTACATATTGTAAAAGTTATTAGCAATAGTTTTATGACCGGCCGCCTGCCAAACGTCAACCCTCCTTGGGAATGTAATTGTTGACCAATTAGCATCAGATGGAATTGGCCCAGGTCGTATAAGGCTCTTAGTCGTCTTTTACGACATTCTTGAGCAAAGGTAAGAGTTGGTAGTATTTGTAGCCGCTACCACACAGCTGTACTTATAACTACTATACTATAAAAGATGAAATCTTGCATCACGTAAAATAACTGTTATCGAACCAAAAGCTACTTTTAGAACTACTATTTGTTGATCAAAACATATTTCCCGTTACGGACTTTAAACTTATGCCTCTCGAAACTATAGTTTGTTACTTGGAACACTACACTATGTAGTCAATATTAATAGGTAATTAAAGGGTATTCACACTACTTCAAACATAGTAAGATAACGTCACGCGTTAACTTGTGGGATAGACAAAGTGATTGTTCAGAACAAATACTATATTAAAATTAAATATTATCTTCATATCACTTATGTAAAGTGTTTTGAGCAAAGCATTATTGTAACAGAGTAATAACACAATGTGTCAACAACTTTCTTATTTTAAATCGTGAAAACAGACTATGAACACTATGGTATCACCAGAAATATAAGCAGTAATACTCTCCTGGAAAACTTATAACAGGAATTGTTCTGAGTCTGAATATAATTTGTCTGCGTTAATTTTGTTTGTAAAGTCACCACTAATATAAGGATTATTGCTTTAGTAGTACATTTACATTGCTGGCTCATTAGCAAAAATAATGATTTTAGATAAAATTGTTTAAAACAGATTTATTAAATATTAACTGCATTATGTCATGCATCTATTGTCCATAGTGCCCTTCGAACTACTATATAATATGAATCTTAAACTGAAATTGCTCAGTATGGTTTGAACGTAAACTGATAGTATAATGACATATTATGTTGTAATGGATGTGTCCATAGCCACACTTGTATTTTTTATTGCCTGTGGTGTAAAAAGCACACCCAAAGTTAAGTATCACTGCCGCCTATGGAACTTTGCAATACCAATGGTATAGCTAGGCCGCTGCCCACCAATATAAAACCCCAAACCCACTCAGTTGGGCTTCCGGCTCTCTCGCTCACCGAATGAAGCTCAATAGCACATTGGCATTATTCAGACGTCGATCTTTTGTGAGACTGTGGTACTACCTCGGACGGATCGGCCCGCGGCTGTAGACAGAGACTGTCAACAGGGTGGTCCTACCACAAATAATAGATTATTTACTTATTTCATAGTATTATTTTCATCGCTTACTTCTTCTTCCTGTACTTATTAACGTTTTTTTTTTAATATCAACCATTTACATAATTTCATTCTTATTATAATCCAATTTCAGTTAAGATTTTTCAATCCGTTTTTGTGTTGTAAAGGAATTTCTGACTAACATGATATAACAGAATAACTTCCTTATAGAGAAATTCCAAGTCTAAAAGTGCGGACGAAAAGACTAAAGGCGGGCGGAGAGGAGGTACAAAACAATTGAGAAGTTTGAGTTACTATAATGGACTTAAGGTACAGATTTCTTTTTAATAGATTCATAACAGAATTAAATAAATATACTAAATTTAGCTACGGTAGGAGTAAATAAAGGTAGGTACTAATAAATTTTAATAAAAATGAACGCGTATGAGCCCTGCCCTGCATTTGACAAATGTTCCATATATTCAGCCGTGAAACGAGACTATTGAAAGCCATTTTTAATATTTAAGCAAACATATAAATATTGCACTCTTAGTAATGTTTTTTATTAATTTAAAAGCTTCACGGGTATTTTATTATCAGTATTTCAATATAACAGTAATATTCGGCTACTTGATGAATTCAATTATGAACAGGCGATTTATTTATATGATAAATGTATATGTATTAATATGTATATTCTTTTATTGTTATATTGCCTTACTCATTCTCCAGCCCATATATAAGAGCCACTATTGGACACGAGGCACCTATCCAATGGAAGAAGATATTTTCTCTAGGGTCATTTACCTACACACTATAATAAGTACGGCATAGTATTTTACTTCAAAATTTCCTTTGCTTGTATATAATATGCATCTCTTGCATTGTATATTATATTCTTACATCATTTCATCTCCAACAAACAACAACACTCATGAAAGAAAGACGATGTCTCTTTATTCCGTTATCATTTATATAGAAAATCTTAGATTTCATTTTTGCTTTTTTCTTCCTGTGACATGGGCATCAAAAATTTTATAACATGAGGTAAACACAATAAACATGTAATTACGCCTTCTTGAACTAAGGCATGAAACTAAAGTTACTCAACATATATATATATATATATATACTAAGGATGAAGAAATCAAGTAAAGCTTACGAGTCACTGCTAGTTCAACATCCAATTTGTGGTCATAATTTTCTTGATTGTCTCATATTGACCATCTACCGGTATATCATGCAAATAGTTTACAACAACCTAGTTTTGTGGTTGAACTATTTAACTCTGTTGTCGGGACATTAGCATCCCAAGAAGTCGTACACACGACACAAATTGTTGGAGAAGTGGAGTTTACTATCGATGCTATTATTTCAATATGAATACTATTATATACTATTATAATAATAAAATTATTAACATAAATAAAAACCAATTACTTAATATTATTTTATTTAATAAGAAAAAAGCAAGTCATATATTTTTTTTATTGCATATGGTGGCAAACTAGCAGACAGCACACCTGATGGTAAGTGTTACTACCGACAATTGGTCTTTGCCCATGGTATAGCTAGGCTGCTGCCTACCAATACAAACCCGAACCCAACCCCAGTTGGGCTTCCGGCTCTCTCGCTCACCGAACGAAGCGCAATAGCACATTCATATTACTCAGACGTCGATCTTCTGCGAGAGTGTGGTACTACCCCGGACGGACCGGCCCGCGGCTGTAGACAGAAAACTGTCCACGCGTGGTCCTACCACAATTTATTAGCACACAGAAACTGCAGTAATCTGTCTGTATACTACAATATAATATCATCATATAATCGTAAGAATAAGATTAACGGGAAAAGGATAAATTCAACATAAAAATAAAAAATGTGTATTAATTCAAAGATGAATCACGAGGAACTTTATTCTGTGTAGTCACGGAGTAAGAATACAATTTACCACCCCGTATCTTACCAGGGGGTGGTCGTAAAAGACGACTTATAAATATGCATATAAAATATGTATATAACATCTATACAATAGAAGGAAAACTCGAAATAAAACCCTATACCAATACGTCTGATCAGCTTGGTGTAGTAAGTCAATTTCCCTCCTAGCGTGGAACAGGCTCGAGCCCAGCAGTGGGTCATATATGAGCTGAGATGAAATTCAGGAGGACACCAATTCCGGGTCTCTATTTACCTGAGACTCTCGTTGATGAAACTGGTTCTGCACCGCGACACCCTTAGCCAATCATACGAATATTACCTCCTGTTGTCCATACGGCTTATTTACTTATGGCGACTGCCTAGAGGTTTATTTAGTGAGTTGCCGAATCACCGTTTGTCACCGTTTAACACTATTTACGATATTAAAGGCAGACAAAAGGTTAAAATTTATTTAAAATAGTTTTATGTTAAACCAGTCCAGCGAACCCTTTTTTTTCTCCGCAAGGTGGACCATGGATGTGGTCGCGCCCCGACAAATCCGTCCGGGCGACAGAAGAGGCGGCGCGCAACCCCATGGACCCACCCTGCAAACACCTCTCTTCGTCGTGCGAGCGGGCCACCGGTACCCGATATTTGTCTTCGGTGGCCACCAGTCCAGCGAACCCTCGACTTCATAGTGAAATATTAGATACCATCATCACACAATAGTTTTGAACCTACCATTGGGAAGTCACGAATGAAGCAGACGTGTCATTGGTAGATAGCCTGTCCCTTTTTAGATTAGCATCCACACCTAATGGTAAGTATCACTGCTGCCCATAGACTTTTACTATACCAAGGGTATAGTAAAAGTCTATGGGCAGCAGTGATATAGCTAGGCCACTGCTTACCATTACAATGCCCAAAACCACCCAGTTGGGCTGCCGGCTCTCTCGCTCACCGAACAAAGTGCAATAGCACATTGCCATTACTCAGACGTCGCGAGAGATCTTCTACGAGAGTGTGGTACTACCCTGGACGGACCGGCCCGTGGCTGTAGACAGAAAACTGTCAATAGTGTGGTCCTACCACTATAAGAAATCATATTTCACTTATAAAAACATAAATATATCACTAACTCTGAGGCTTTAAATAATGGCTCAGTGATTGTGAAATTTATTCTCCATCAATTTAAAGTATTATAGCCAGTTGCATCATCAATTCGGTATTAACGTGCTCTATAGGTATTGACGATAAAATACTACCCAAGCGTCGTTAATAATTTTAAAATATCATACGATATCCAGCTTATTTCATTATTGTTAACGGCTGTTAATAATCCTGTTTGATGTGCTGAAGTTAAATTTATAAAGTACATTTACTTAACCAACGTGCGAGAATATTTATTAAAATATACGGACTTGACAGCTTTTCATATACAGGGTGGAAGTGTTTTCACATTCCATCGTATTAGGACAGTGCCATGTAACGATAATTCCATAAAAAATACGTAACTATACTCAGATGAGAAAAGATGCAATCTATTCAAAACTCATACCACCAGTACTTCGTGTGGTGACGGAATAAGAATACAATTCATCACCCCCTATCTTACCCGTGGGTGATCGTAAGAGACGACTAAGGGATAAAAAATCGCATATAACATCTATGCAAGAGAAGGAAAACTCGAAACAAAACCCTATGCCAACACGTCTGACCAGCGCGTTATATTAGGTTAATTTCCCTCCCATTATGGAGGAGGCCCGATCCCAACAGTGGGACATATGGCTGTGATGATGATTCAAAACTCACGATCATATCTTCAAGAGTTTAACGACCACGCGTGGTGAAAAAAAAATTTTATTACATCCGAATCGATTTTTTGTCTAGCCTATCATTACAAGTAGGACTAGTAGGGTTACCTGTCTTTGTTTTCGGGGGCAGTCCACTTCCAGCCTGTATTTATAAAATAAATATATTTATTGCAGTCAGTTTTCATACTTTTGTAGTATAGGCACTGGTATTTATATAAATGTATAGAAATTTAGTTATGTCACGTGCGTTTCTTTAAGTTTTAACTATCTAACATTAATTTTTAACTAGCTTCTGCCCGCGGCTGCGCCCGCGTAAAAGGTTACTTTCCTAAAGTTTTTCATCCCCTATTTTGATTTTGCCCTTAAGCGTAAATTTTTACAACATGTCAATGTCATATTAATTTATATCTAATCAATAGCCTAAAAATAAGTTTCAAGCTTCTGGCTTTAAAAATGACGATATTTACTTACAACTTTTCATCCCCCTTTACAACCCTTTTTTGCATTAAAAAGTAGCCTATGTCCTTTATCAGGCTCTAGACTATCTTTGTACTAAATTTCATTTAGATCGGTTCAGTAGTTTTGGCTTTAAAGAGCGACAGACAGACAGAGTTACTTTCGCATTTATAATATTAGTAAGGATAGTATAGGCACGGGTATTTATATACATGCAAAGAAATTACTTTAGTTATGTCACGTGCGTTTCTTTTCAGCTCATGCCGTCTATTGCTGAGAAAAAAGCTTCTGCATAATGGGAGGTTAATTTAACAAAAAAAAAATAATGTCCCTTACAGATCACAATGAAAAATTATTCATAATAGCCCTTCTGCCCTAATCCCAATTACTTGAAGTTGATGTAATACGTCCTGTCCCTCCATACAAACCTATTAGCTGTCGTCTCGGTGTTCTGCAGTACATCCATCTTTTCTTTTGTCTTCCCTTGCCTGTTTTCAACCTTCTTGTTTTTTTTTGGTAGGCTATGGTCTGGACACACGTCGTCCGTTCCGTCCGACGAAGGGCGGAAGTCCGACGAAGGGCGGCGCGTGGAGCCATAAGCCACCGTATTCCCTCCCCAGCACCCCATTGCCATTGGCCCGGCGGGAACCTTCATGCCTAAAAGTTTTCTCATAAAATTACTCTTATACCATCTCATCACATGTCTATACCATGTCAAGCGTTCTTTACTTCTCCATAAACAAAAAATATCCTTGGAACTAAAACTGTTCAGCCAATGTACATCTTCACCATCTTGTTGCTTTTTTTACTAGATTCCTATTAGTAATAGTTATTCCAATTTGTCTGCTACCAGTATCATCTGGTAGGTCAATTTACCTCCAATTTATATCAGATTCGTTCCCACCCGTGAGACATATCTGAGATTATTTTAAACGTGTTAATAATTTTAATATATATCTTATAAACAACTAGTTGAAATTAATTTGGCGTTTGGCTGCTGTTGCGAGATTGAGCCAGGGTACCCGCCCATACACTTGACCTGCAGCAGTATGGCAGGATTTTCGAGCTCTGACAACAGCGGCAGGCCACAGCAGACAAGTGCCACGGCTGCCGAAGTCGGGCGACACCGCGCGACCTCGCGCGCCAACAAGACTGGCCTGCGCGGCTGTCACAGCTCTGACATGAGCTGCGAGCAGTGAGAACTCGCTATATTTTTTTATAACTTTCATCAAGAAACTAGCAAGTAATAAAATGAATCGGTTATTTTTTTATAATTAAGTTTTAATATGTCATTGTTGTTGAGGTGTCACAAACTAACTGAGCACTTTTCCGTTACTTAATAGATTTAGACCATGTTCATTTAAAGTCAGCAATATCCTTTAGTTATAGGTAATAGATATAGTTGAAATTATTAATAATTTTGCTTCTCATTACGCCAAAGCTAAAAAACCTGAAGTTACGAATACAGAACATGAAAACAAATCAAACTTAAATAAAGTATACGAACTTGTAACTATAATCAACACAATTGGAAAAATGACAACTACATAATATTATCTTAGAATAAATGACACATTGGTAATGCAGAGTATTGTAGTATAATCGATGATAGACGATGATGACCTTCAAAAGCTACAATCCAATAATAGTCAATCAATAATCTAGAGAACTCATAGAAATATATACAATATTTTATCAATCTATTTCCCAACAATTTGTATTATCAATTACTTGTAATATGATCTTGAAAGTTCAATAAGAGCCTCTTGAAACACAACACAAGTAAATGATCCAAGATAGTTCTCCAATGTAATCATAAGTTAATAGTAATTGTTAAAGAAAAAACAAGATTTATGTATTAATTTATATATTATATTTTGATCAACCTAGTTCTTCAAGGCAAGAGGTCACCGTTCCAAAGAATTTTCGACAAGTCGTTGAAATTAAGACAATTTTTGTCTGAACTAACATTCGAATTTACTGTCATATGGTTAGTATATTTAACTTCTGCCACTACTGGACTGGCTTGCCCTACTATATCACGCTAGTCAAACTTCTTGGTATAGAAAGAAAGAAAGAAAGAAGAAAGAAAAATATTTATTTTGTTCTCGTTAAAAACTAATGAAAATAAACATAACTAAAGAAAACAACTTCTGGTATAAAATGACATTAACGAGAAACAAAAAAGGCTATTGGCTCAGCTTTGGCTATTTTATTTTATAAAATAGCGCTGATATTCTGCCAACACCTAGTACATTTTAAAGAAATTATTAAAAACATGACTAGTATAAAAGTGTCAGAGTGTGTGTGTATATGTGTGTAACGATGTATAAATAATTTTAACATAAGTATAACAACATTGCATACATATATAATATAAATAAAATTGGCAATATTTAATAAAATATATTTTTTTAAGAGTATCGAAATTTCGCACTATATAATACAGTGTAATTGTGCATTAAGTAAATGTTGTTTTAAAGTTTTGTTAAAAGTAAATACAGATTTTAAGTCCCGCAATGGTGGAGGTAGATCATTCCTTATTTAAAAGGAATTAAATATTATTTAAAATTCATTATTTAAAAGGTATGATGAAGCTCGAGTCTTGTATTCATTAAGAGAACTAGACCAGCTAAGTTTATTGTAGAGGTAAGTTGGCTTTTTGGATAAAATTACACTGAAAAGCAAATTAGCTAAATGGAGTTTTCTAGGGTTTTATTTCTAGGGTTTTATTAGGGGGGCATAGTCCGGAGCGTGCTCGTTCGCGTCCCCTGCCAGTCTAATTAGACTGCTAATCCGGCTCGAAATGCGTACCGTAATGCGGGTTAGGGCGTCCCCCGGAGGCGACGCGTACCGACCCGCCCCCGTCGGTACGAACATCGGCAGTTGCGGCGATGGGGGCCGCCACCCATCACGCCTTGCCCAGTTAGGCGAGTCGAGGAGAACGGAGTGCCGGGTGGGCACGTGGAATGTAAGAGGTTGTGTGGAAGGTAAGTTGCACGAGCTGATATCCGTCATGGCGGACAAACAGCTGGACGTGCTCTGTGTAACAGAGACCAAGCGAAGGGGCAGCGACGCCTGCGATCTTCCTGGTGGCGGGATGGCTCTGTGGTCTGGTGTACCACAGAGCGATCGAGCCAGCATGGGGGTAGGAGTGCTGTTGTCCTCTCGCTTGGCCTCAGGTGTGAAGGATTACGGAATGTATGATCCCAGACTTCTCTGGGTCCGTATAAAACTAGGTGTCACCAAGGTATTCATGGTTGTAGCATATGCTCCCGTAGGATCCTCGGTGGCATCAGACCTAGAGAAGTTTTGGGATAATGTTAGGGAAGTTCTGGATATGGCAGAAACCAGTGAACGCGTGATTGTATGCGGAGATTTGAACGGATGGGTGGGGACCAAGCGTCCCGACTATGAGGACGTACTTGGTCCATTTGGTGATAAGAGAGTGAACGACGCAGGTAGGCTCATAGCGGATGTATGCATGGAGAGAAACCTTATTGTGTCAAACACATTTTTCCAACATAAGGACATCCATATGTATACATGGAGAAGGAATGAACAGAAAAGCATAATAGATTTAATTTTGGTAGACAGTCGTCTCCGAAGCAAAATATTGGACGCAAGAGCCTACAGGGGCCCCACAGTCGACACGGACCACTATCTCGTTATTGCGAGATTTAGTGGTCTGTTCAGAAAGTGGAGGCACTGGCGAGAGCGTGTCCACTTCGGAGGGCTTGAAAGAATAAAGGTTGAAAGGTTGCAAGAAGAGTGTGTAAGAGAAAAGTATGCAGAGGGTGTCCGAGAACGGCTGACGATGGCAAGCCAGCCGCAATCGGACATTGAAGAATGCTGGAGAGTATTGAAAGAGAGTATGGTAGATACAGCGAAAGAAGTATGTGGAAGTTCAAAGAAGCATAGAAAAACAAATGGTGATGCATGGTGGGATGCGGAAGTGGCAGCTTCCGTAGAGCAAAAGAAGAAAGCGTGGCTGGACTATGTCTCTTCTTTGAATCTGAATGACAGTATGACTGAACAGAAGAAAGAAATATATCGGCAATGTAAGAATGACACCAAGGCCTTAGTGAAAGAGAAACGTGATAGAGCAAGTATGAGTGCAGAAGATAGGCTGACTAAAAACTTCGAGGGTAACACCAAACTCTTTTGGAGGGAGGTGAAGAAGTCTCGGGGTGGTTGGTCAGCCTTCAGAATGAATAAAATAAGGTCTAAAGGTGGAGACATTCTTACACAAACACAAGACGTGTTAAGCCGATGGAGTGAATATTTTGGCGATATGTATGCGGATGCTACGGTTGGCGCCGGTGTTGGATATGGTTTAGTAGATCAACATTCGACAACGCCGTCCTCCGATGGCATCAGTATGGATGAAGTTGAATGGGCGATAAGAAGTTTGAAAAATGGTAAGGCAGCGGGCATTGATATGGTGTCTGCCGAGATGATCAAGCTCGGTGGCTCTTGTGTCTGGGAGGCGTTCCTGTTGCTCCTCAATTTATGTTGGAGCTCGGGAATGGTTCCCAGGGACTGGAATAACGCAGTCATCGTGCCTTTGTTTAAAAACAAGGGTTCACGTTATGACTGCGCAAATTACAGAGCCATAAGCTTGACCAGTTTGGCAGCAAAAGTGTATGGAAAAGTTATTGAAAGGAGAATGAGGATGGTGTCCGATGGTTTACTGTGTGAGACACAAGGAGGTTTCAGGAGTGGAAGGGGATGCATGGATCAAGTGTTCTCTCTGCGCAACATTGTGGAGAAGCATCTGGCTCTAGGTCAGAGGGTTTTCTGCAGTTTTGTGGATCTGGAGAGAGCATTTGACACGGTTGTACGAAAGGAACTGTGGGACATTTTACCGGAGTATGGTATTAACGGTAAACTGCTACAGGCTGTGCAGTCCAGTTACATGGGCTGTAGAGCCTGTGTGCGGCTGGATGATGGAATGTCGCCTTGGTTTGACGTCAATATCGGCGTTAAGCAGGGGTGCGTTCTGTCAGCCAGGCTGTTTATCATATATCTGGATAAATGTCTCCAAAGGTTGAACGATATGAATGTGGGAGTCCAGATGGGCGACTCAGTGGTCACTGTTCTGCTTTATGCAGATGATGCAGTCCTGCTGGCACAGTCAGCGACTGACCTGCAGACCCTAGTCGACACAATGACAGAAGATTGTAAGAAAAGGGGTCTACGCGTGAATGTGAGCAAAACCAAAATAATGGTCTTTGAAAGAGATAAAACCAGAACAGATGTAAGAGTAACAATAGGTAATGATGTACTAGAGCAAGTGGATGAATTTGTATATCTTGGATGTGGATTTAGCCGAGATGGAAGGTACACCACTGATATAGAGCGAAGAGTGAATGCGGGAAATAGAGTGAACGGAGCGTTGGGGCAACTTTTCGGCAGCCACCACCTCAGCCAGAAGGCACGTGTAGCAATACATAACGCAGTGCTTGTCCCAACATTACTGTATGGAAGCGAGAGTTGGGTATGCAGAAAAGAGTATGATAGTAAAATTAATGCGGTCGAAATGCGATCTCTGCGGAAAATCTGTGGAGTTAGGCTGACCGACCGCATTCGTAACGACGACGTAAGAGAGCGAGTAGGTATGAAAGAGAGTATTGGTGTAAAGATGCGAAAGGGAATGCTCCGATGGTTCGGACATGTGGAAAGAATGCCGAACGAACGCCTGGTTAAGAAGATATACAATGCGAAAGTGGAAGGATGTAGGTACCGAGGGAGACCGAGACTAACCTACCTAGACCAGATCGGTCATGTACTGAAGGAAGGTGGAGTCAAGAGTCTCCGAAACCGGCGAGCGTGTATGAAGAGAATTATGAATGTTGAGGAAGCGAGTGAAGTATGCAGAGATAGAGTTCTCTGGCACTCTGTTCTCTCTGCCTACCCTGCAAGGGATATGGCGTGATGATATGTATGTATGTATGTATGTTTTATTTTTCTAGGGTTTTATTTCGAGTTTTCCTCGCACAAATATTATCTGCATAGGATATCTCTTATACATCTTTTACTGTACCCATGGCTCTTGCCCATAGGGGTTGGTGAATTGTATTCTTACTCCGTAACCACACGGAATTTTTTTCTTTGTTAATATAACAATAAGAAGTTAACTGCACACGTGGTGTAGTATTTAAGATGACCAACCTACTGAGCTCTAGCTCAGTAGGTTGGTCATCCGAATCCGCAACATCTATGTTGCGGATTCGGTTACCACTGAGAACAATGCTTCTTGCGACCCATAAACTATTATAGTGATTATGGTTGTAATTTGTATCCGTTATTTATATGTTACAAACACAGTCAATACAATGGATATTTCATCAAGATTTTTCTTTAAAAAAGAAAGCCTTTTTTGAACTGCTACTATCTCTGTTTTATTGGTAGATTAGTGGCAGAAACCAATTAATTATAAAATTTGCATAACTACCTAATTACTTAATTTTATAACAAAATTAGTCAACATTTCCATATAGATTAATTAATGCAGATTTATTATTAGCCATAGCCGTAGTCAACACCAGCCCGATTGCAGAACTGTGACCAGCTGACCAGTAAATAGCCACTTTTTCATTCGCTAAAATAGTAGAGTATTATACCTTGATAAATAATGATCTTGATATTTATCAATACTCGATGACTTTTATCAAAGATTTGTACAAACTAGTCTAAAATAATAAGAAAAACCATCTGTAAACAAATGTTCTTAGTTTATTTATTTAATTATAGCACTTAAAAATACTGGCTCAATAGTTTCCATTAGTAGATATAATCTTCAAAAAAAAAGCCATAAACGTATAAAAACACAACAAAATAAAAAAAAATAAAATGTATTGTGACGACTCGCTGATTGATACTTTAAAGTCAGCCGTGTCAAATCCGGATGAAAACTTTAAAACGGTCGGACATTTTAACCGGTCCGGGCGTAATTGCAGTAACAAGGGTGCTCTAACATTATTTAGGCTGGTGGCATTAACGTCCTGTCGCTGTCACGTCCCGAATATATGTACTTCACTTTGAATTATATTTATTTAACAATACAAGCGGTTGTCACTTTCGTGTTATGGAGAGTAATGCGACGGGATAGTGACATTTTTATTGTAACGTGGTATTTTTTTTTAAAACCTGTACTTTATTTATAAAAACTTGATAACGAACGAAAAATTATTGTCACATATGAGATACGAACCCACACTTATTGGAAATCCGTTCCAATCGTGGCTACCACTTACACCAATCTGAACTGCTGTATGACATTCAATCTTAACCTCGTATAATATTTTTGTCTTAAAAGGAGACGTTCCCATATGTAACAATCATTTTTTACTTGAATCAAGTTTTTTAAAAAAAACCTGTACTGATAAATAAAATTTCGTTAGCGGCAAATTTTACAATCATACAATTAACAAACGAAATTAAAATCCAGGCTCGAAACCATTGTGGATGATACACAGAACTGTCCTTTTTTTGGCAGCGAGCTATGGAGTGGTCACACCCCACTAAATCCAACAGGGGCGACAGATAGAGCGGCGCGCGACCCCATAGATCTGCCTTACATGTACCTACTTCTCTTTCGCCGTGCGAGTAGACCACTGGAACACGGTTCTTGTCTTCGGTAGCTCACACAGAACTGTCCTAGATGGGAATCAAAACTATAAAACTCGGATTTGGGTAATGTGTCAAGCCACATTACTACCGGTTATCATTAAACTTCCCGAGAAGGTAGGAGATATAATGCCACAATCGCTACGATTCGC
The DNA here is from genome assembly GCA_905163515.2 of Lymantria monacha. Taxonomy (NCBI): domain Eukaryota; kingdom Metazoa; phylum Arthropoda; class Insecta; order Lepidoptera; family Erebidae; genus Lymantria; species Lymantria monacha. The sequence continues at coordinate 14,560,068 of LR991094.1, read as the reverse complement.
AGGCAAGATGATCATAGAGAGTATAATACAATTTTCACAAGAATGTTATTGACCAGCCTCCTGGTGATAATTCAGTAATTTTTTAAGATTGCTCCGAAGAATTTTCAAGGTGAATTTTGATTAAGTACATATATGTAAGTATAGTTTGAAAATATGGATAAATGTATATTCTTATTATTATTATTTCAATAAAAAAAACACATTTTTCGGATCCGAATGGTCGGCAAACAGGACGCTGGGTGCCAAATACTCGGATCCTACTACTACAAAATGAACGGGACGCTCGCTCGGATCCGAGTTGGAGGCACTGCTACTATACCCCCGCACCACTCGTATCCGAGTGGTGAGCAAAGTATGTGTTAAACGCCAACCATCACTATGCGAGAAAAAGATAACAATAATAAAGCAATATTAACGATGAAAGGTAAAAGAAAAGATCCGTAGTGAAATGAATGACCTCTTGTAGTCAATACAACTTTCAGCAACATATTTTACGCACAACCATAGGTCGAAGACATTTCATAAATGTTAGAAGTAAAGGAAATTGAAACATCTATCACTAAACTTTTATACTTATTTGATTCTGTCGCTCCGTTGTGGTAAAATGTACAGGTAGTCTAAAAAGTTTAAAGATATTAAAATTTGTAAATAGTGCACTATTTATGTTAAAAAAAAATTAGGTAAATGTTTCTTCATACTTTGACCAGATACTTTTCTATGACCTCATCCTGATATAGTCTTATGCACCTGTTTTGAAATGATGATAATGATTGATTAACATTCATCATCTCAGCTCATATATGTCCCACTGTTGGACTCAAGCCTCCTCCATAATGAGTGGGTAATTGACCTACTTTACCACGCTGGTCAGACGTGTTGGTATAGGGTTTTGTTTCGAGGTTTCCTTTTCTCGCATAGATATTATATGCGTTTTATATAACTTAGCCGTCTCGTACGATCACCCACGGGTAAGATAGGGGATGCTTAATTGTATTCTTACTCCGTCACCACACGAAAAGACTAACATTACTTACGAAAATATGTATTATGCTAATAATATATTATAAAGTTACCATGTAGTCGATTGAACAGTTATGAATAAACTAGTTTATTACCTGTATGGTGACGGTTTAAAAATTACCGTGTATATTGACATTTTCCATCTTATTTACTATTGGTTAAGAGAAACTGGTTAAGAGATCACCAGAATAATTATTGGCAAGTGTTTTTAAAGACAATACTCGGCACTAAGAAAATAATCTTTGTATTTAGGGGACTTTACAAACATTCAATTTAACGAACACAAATTACCCTAATTTAGAACATGTTCTGCACAAACTATGGTTCTACATGTTTTCCCCTTACCATGGACTATGGATGTGGTCACGCCCCGCCAAAACGGACCGAGGCGAAGGAAGAGGCGGAGCACAACCCTATAGACCCGCCCTGCAAGCACCTCTATTCGCCGTGCAAGCGCGCTACCGGTACCCGATCTTTGTCTTCGGTGGGCCGCCCGGTAAACTACGGTTCCACTAAAAAATTGAACTCACGACACTGAGACGTTAGGTCGGTATCTTAACCATTACGCTATCTCTACAGTCTGTGCAGTCTCTCAGTTATAATACCAACTGTGATTGCCAAATATCCGGTCAAGCATAGCATAATGGAGATGCTTATATCCAACAAATGACGTTGATAATCTGTTGGATGGACGTACAAACTAATGTTAAACTACGGCTCAACTTGCTATAGTAATCTGAATCATGACAATATTATCTCGTAAATTATTTATAGAATAGGTTAGATCAGTACCTACTAATCTATTTTCATAGCTGTTTAAAGTTTTTACCATTCTATCACAATGCCTTGAATAGGATTTTCATTAATTATATGTAGTATATACTTGCTGTGTGGTAGCGGCTACGAACACTACCACCTTTGCTCGTGGATGTTGTAAAAGACGACTAAGAGCCTTATATTGACCTGGACCAACACTACCGGATGCTATTAGGTCAGCAATTGTATTCCCAAGTAGGGTTGATGTCAGGCAGGCGGCCGGTCATAAAACTATCGTCAATAACCTTTGCAATATGTAAGAAGAGAGAGAGAGAGACATACTGTGTCGCCCTAAGTAATTGGGACAAGAGCAGGTTCTCCAGCTGAATGAATGATGATGATGTAAAATAACTATGAAAATCTATATATAAACCATGCGTATTCAGCATGCAGCAAATATGTATATCTAACGTTTTATTTTTCTCAGAAAAATGTGAATTAATTTTTTTTTTTTCTACTGGCTAGTGTAGCAAAGTAGGCCAATTTTATCGTATTTATATGGATAAATACGATAAAATTGGCCTACTTTGCTACACTAGCCAGTCCAGCTGGCATATGCTTTTATTTACTACTATGCTCGGTAGTTCGGTGGTTTCACTATTCCTTTGTCGGCGTTTGTGCTTGGTTGCGGTTCTTCTTCTTTAACGATTGGGCGTTCTTCTATGGTAAAAGCCTCGAGTGCAGATGCCAATCGCCTGCTGCTTTTTTCTTCGCCATGTTTTTTGGTGATGGCGGAGAGAAGCGGGTTTAATAGTGCTTTTATCGTGCTGAAGTTCCCGTTAGTGTTCTTCTGCTCGTCTTGACGCTGAGGCGTAGCTAATTCGGTCTGGTTAGGGTTTTTTTTTGGCTTGATGAAGAGACTTCGTTTTGGACGTTAGCCGCGGGGCGTAGTGTGATTTTAGAGGGGGGAGTGAGTTAGAAGCTCAAATCTTGACCTCTATTCTCGTAGGTTATAACCTCGTGGTGTCTGGAAGCCATGATACACCCTATATAATCCACAGGTTCTCCTTTGTCAAAGCCAACTGTCATTGCATCCACACTGATAGTTTTGGAGGTGGAATAAGTGTTTCCTTCACCGTTCTTTGCTATGTTTTGAAGGAGGAAACTAGCTTGCGCAAACTGGATCTCGTCGGCTTTCCTGTTGAGTATGAGCAGCGTTTTATTGCGTGCTCGTATTAGCCGACACTCCACGTTTCCTACTTGTATTGCTTTGTAGGTGTTGTATTTTGATAATTTCAATGTCGTTCTGTTAGTGCTTCCTTTTAATAGAACAGCTAGTCCTAGTGATAAGGACACCCTATTTTTCCTATCCACGTAACAAAAGGCGATGCCCAGTCTTTCGTGAGTTGTGCACATGAACAGGGCCACCGGGCGAGTTCTTAGCCCTGGTGTACCTGTTTCGCCGTTTGCTAGCATTTAATGTTCAGTGGGTATTTGTGTTTTCCTTTGCGCTATTGCTGTTGTTTGATCGAGTTGTGTTGGAGCTGATGTTTGGATAATGGTGTTTGACCTTGGTGTTTGGTCTTTATTGGGTGTGCTGTTCCTCCGTGCTGCTCTACGTATGGTCTTTTCAACGTAGGTGAGGAAGGTCGGTCTTATGCCTTCGTCTCCCATTAAGATGTAGATGTTAGTTGTGATCTTTGACCTGTACTCCTGTTGTTATTTCGAGTTCAGTTCACTCGGCTAGATAGCGAGGGCATCAATTTGATAGATCACACTAGACGGTAGTTGTTAGTGACGTCTGAGAGGATATTTTAGTGACTTCCTCCGTTGTGGAAGCGCTGTACCGGTCCTGCCATATTTTGATTGTCTCCTCTCGGATGGTTCTCTTTACATATGACAGGGGCACTTTGTCGTAGGATGTGACAGGTGTAATTGCCAGTGCTGCTCTCTTTGCTAGCTCGTCGGCTCGTTCATTTTCGACGGTGCCTGTATGTACTCTGAGCCAAAATAGCCTGACGGTTTTTCCTTGAGCACGGATGTCTTCTAGGTTTTCCCTTATGATGTTAGTCAGGGATGAGATTTTAATAGAGTTTTTGAGTTAGTGGTCTCTACCACAGTGACTCTTCACTACTTTTGACTTTCTTCATTTACTCTGTGGATGGCGTACAGCTCTGATTGGAAGACCGTACTGTAGGCTTCTAGGCTGAACAATGAGTAATGGATTTCTTGTTCTTGCTCCCACCATGTTAGTGCAGCGTCTATATTCTCCTCTATATTGCTGCCGTCCATGTATATTTAGGTCCGGATATTTGGTGTTCACTGATGGTTTCGACGTCCATATTCTCAAGGAGCTCGTATTCTCATGAAGATGAGTTTGGAGGGATGAGGTAATTGATATAATTGAGTGTTACCCACCTTTCGAACTCTTTGTTCGGTGGTAGGTTAGTGAGTGACCTTTTTTGCCTTTGTATAGGCTGGCATGTTCTTGAACTCACAGATTTAGTGATATTAGTCCTGTGAGTGCTAGGAGTAATGTCTGATTGGTTATTGCCAAAAACGTCTCCCTTTCTGATTGAATAGCCACGGTACAGATGTCGGCTGTTAACCCATCCGGGCCCGGTGCTTTCCTTGGGTTAAAAAATTAAAGCACTTCGTCGAGCTCCTCTGGTGTGAAGGGTGGGTCGTCTGCTTGCAGTTCTACCGGGTCGGTCGATGTTTGTTGCCTTAGGAATGCATGATGGGACATATCGCTGTCTATGGAGTCGTCTGGGTAGAATGTTTCGGCCAGGAGTTTTGCAGAGTCTGCCGGGCTTAAGGTTTTGCCGTCATTCCCTCTGAGTAGGACGTCGTCCTCTCTTCTGGCGGTCTGTATGATAACTGTACATGCCATCCCACATGCTTTCCTTCTCTTGTTTGCTACAGAAGTTCTTCCAGCTCTTCGTCTGTGCCTTTTCTGCTGCTTCCATGTGGAGCTTCTTTACACGTAAGTATGTATTTAAGATGAAAGAGAGAGAGAAGAGAAAAATGATTTATTTCTCCCTCGCAGAGGGACACAAGTACATAACATAGTTGGTATTAATAGTAGATAACGCGAGAGATATGTAAAACACAACACATAAGAGCTAGTATCCCAACCGCGAGCAAGTGAAAAGGATCGCTACTCAGCATAATGTTGTGGTAGCTCATATGAGAAACCACAACGCTGTTCTTCCGTAGCGACCTGTAGGATGTGGCGATTGACAGCAGACTCAAAAAGCAGGGTGCGCTTTGAATATATGGAAAATGACAAACAGAAAAAATATAAAATAAAAAGTTTTGTGTACATACTCGTTAACACATTCATTAACGGAGACTACGTAAAACAATAATGACAGATTAGAAGATCATTGTATCTATCACGTTAAAATAGAATTCTTAAAATAGTACATTAAAATAAAATATAAACAAAATAAAAAATAATATCAAAACATTCCAAAAGTACAAAATAAAATAGCAACAAAAATTAAAATCGGAGATAAGTATAAGTAACATAACAAATATATGATTAGGCTGAATTTGATTTATTCCCTTTGATGACGTACTCTTTTTTTATGGGTGCTGCGTTCTGTTATATCCACTTCATGCTAGTAAATGGATCTACCTACTACCCCTGTGTTAGTACTTTATAACTATATAAAGGGACCCATCCGTAGAGCCCAGTCAGTCTCAACTCGTTCAAAGTCGGTACGCGTCGGAAGTAATACCATTTTCTACTATTTCCTAAGCTTTTTCTAGTTCATTTGAAAAGTTTTTTTTAAAAACAGTGTTTAACAATCCCGTATAACATTTTGGTGGCAGCGGTGGGATTATCGATCATCCCCTATTCGCCCAAATACGTCTCCGAAAAACCCCATGGCGCGGCAAGTTAATATTAGTTGATATTGAAATTGAACGCTGCTTACAGTAAGATAAAAGTGTCAGTGAAGTGTATCACTATAAACGCTACCAACAGTTTCTGTACATCCACGGAAAACCCTAAAGCATGAGAAACAACCACGAGCCAGCAGCCATTAACATGCTGATCTTAACCCTGCTCGGGATCGTACTACTGTGAGTCAAAAACTTTGATTACCGTAACTGTATTAAAGCGCAAAATAAACTCAGAGTACTTTTATTATTAAAATATAAAAATTTTTGTATATAACTTAATATTTATTTTGTATACTAAATTCTATTGTACTATTTCTAACATAAACTATTTATCTAAGTGTCATACTGTAAGACGCTACATTGTAACAAAGTGTAAGACATGTGTACTTTACATACTTACTGATAAGCAACCATATCCTGTTACTGTGTTGTGAGCTAGATTAGTGTGGATACGACTTGTAAGATTCTATTTTAATATCAATTTCTTTTTCAGCTATCCTATCTCAAGGTCCAATCGGTAAAGACCGCCCTATTGCCTTTGCCTCTCATACACTTAACAAAGCAGAAGGCAACTATAGCGTAACTGAGAAGGAATGCTTCGCTATAATCTTCGGAACTAAAGCCTTTTGGTCGTACCTCTACGGGCACCGTTTCACTATTGTCACAGACCACAAACCACTACAGTGGTTATTCAACTGTAAAGATCCAAGATCAAGACAGGTGCGTTGGCGGCTTAAACTGGAAGACTTAGAATATAATATAGTGCATAAAAAAGGTAAAATGAACACCAATGCCGATACACTATGACGATTTCCCGTAATTCCATCAAACGAAAATTAGTCACCATCATTTGAATAATTAATGCCCGAACTTAGCGAAGAACCTGATAACCCCTTAGGCGACATTCCATTAGATGTCCCATCTCCTATCCCATTTTCATTTAATAACGGCGAATTATTTAACCAAAACGCTAATAATGACCTCAATACTAATCCCAAAAATGCGCCTGGAATAACACCGAATCGTTTACAAAATCAAAACACTACTCCGCAACACATGCCAGACTTTATAGAGTTAGGACCACTAGATTTAAGCCCTCGAAGTGAAGAAATCTTGACGTTCCTTCACCAATCGGACCACCTAACCAACTACAGAGTAACGTAAACAACGAAACTTACTCCGACTTCCTGAAATCGATTTCGAAGAATGAAAATTTTACAAATACAATACTAAAAGAACATAACGAAAATCTACTGAAGACTACGTGTAAAACTATCATAATTCCTACGTCCATAGACTTAGACAAATCAAACCCATATGTTGCAGATGTACTATTCAACAATGAATACAAAGGCGGAATTGTTGAAACGAAAAGGGAACTACATTCTTTCTTGAAGTGAAAACATGAGAATAAAACTATTTACTTCATCTTCACTAAAGTGCACTATTTCGACGAATCATCTTACCTTGGCATATTCGATAGCTTAAAGCAAATTAGAAACGAAATCATACAACGTGACCAACCTTCAGATATTGCTATTTCAGATTTCAAAAATCCGTTCGACAATCATTCTTATACTAAAATATACAATATAATTACCCACTTATTTCATAACACGAAAATTAATATACACGTCTATCAAAATAAGATAATTTACCCCACAATTAGCGAAATACAAAGAATTCTACGTGAAACCCATAACATTCCCATAGCAGAACATTTAGGTTCCACAAGAATGTTCAACAGGATTCGTGAGCAATTTTATTGGAAAGGAATGAGGACAGACGTAGAAGACTACGTACAGAAATGCAAACTGTGCCAATAAAATAAATCTCTTTTTTTTTTTTTGGGGGTGGGCTACGGTCGGCGCACTCCTCGCACCACTCCCGGATGGAGGTGACAGAGGGGCGTAAGCGCGCACACCCGTAACCCACCCGTGACGTCGCCTTCGGCGTTGGGCCGACCACTGGAGCAGAGTGACTTGACGTCAGTGGTCGGCCCGACGGAATACCCCTGAGGAGTACCCTCTCCTCGACCGACATCCCCCCCTCGGGTAGGATGTCGGTCTTTCCTCACGCGGTCAGCCTCTCGGCGGGTGACGGACTAATTCCCCGATCCAGTCACCCGCGGCCTTGGCTAGGGCGGCATCAGGCGCAGGTAATCGCGCCTGGGCCGCCCCAGTCGCCGGCGGCGGCTCACGCCGTCGAGGAGACGCTCCTCGCGCACGCGCTCCGCCGCCTCCTTCCGCGAGACTACTGCCTCCAATAAGGTTGCGACCGCGTCCCAGTTCCTGACGCTGTCGAGCATCGCCCTGGCGATGGTAGGCAGCGTCAAGTCGGCACCGATGATTGCGACGAGTTCACGACGCTGCTCTGCCCAAGCGGCACAAACCTCGAGCGTATGCTGCGCCGTGTCTTCGTCGCAATGGCAATGGTGGCAGGACGGTGTACTCTCCCTCCTGACGACCTTGTGCAGGTATTTGGCGAAGCATCCATGCCCCGTCAAAACCTGCACCAGTCGAAAGGAGAGCACCCCGTGCCGCCGTTCCAACCACTGCATCAGCACCGGCCGGAAGGCCTCTACGGTCCGCACACTGAACCGAGGCCTCTCCAGCCGGACTGCCCAACGGGCAATGACGTCTAGGCGGGCGTCAACGCGCCAGGTGGTGAGTTCCCTCAAAGAGACCACACCGCCCTCCGCGCGCACCCTCGACACCCGCTGATACAAATCGGAGAGCATTTCCGCCTCCAGGTCCCACGGGGGACTCCCGGCCAACAGGCACGCTGCCTCCGTCGCCACCTGCCGTCGAGAGCCTGCGGAAATGCTCCCGAAACCACCAATGCCCGTCGAGCACCAGGCCCAAATACCTCATATGGGCCCGGATGCTGATGTCAACCCAATTGACGGTGATCGAAACGCCGATGGGAGGGCCCATGCGGGGCCCATGGAACAAGAGGGCCTCCGTCTTGTCCAGGGCCACCCTCAACCCCAGCGCCTCGATCCGCCTGACGATCTCTTCGGTGCCGAGAGTCGCCAGGCCTGCCGCCTCCTCCAGCGTCCCACCGCGGGCTGTGACGAGCGTGTCGTCGGCGTAACAGATCACGCCCAGCCCGGGTGGGAGGCTCCCTCTCAACGCCCAGTCGTAGCCGATGTTCCACAGGGTGGGTCCGAGGACCGACCCCTGTGGGACACCGCACGTCATGGGCGTTCGCACATCGTCCCATACTCGGTTGGTGTAGAGGACGCTGCGCCCCTCCAGATAGTCTGCCACTAGCCTCAGGTAAATTGGCACTCCGTGGTATCGGAGCGCCTCCCTGATGCAGCTAAATGGCAGACTATTGAATGCGTTGGCGATGTCCAGGGACACCACCAACAGCACTCCTCCACCGGCGACGGCCTCAGTCGCCACGGCCCTCAGGCGCAGCAGAGCCGCGATCGTCGAACGACCCCTCCTGAACCCAAACTGGGCGTCCGACAGATCGGGCCCCGTGCCAACGAGGTGCCGCTCGATGCGGGCAGCCAGCACCCTCTCCAATAGCGTACCCAAAAAAAAAAAAACTCTAAGGAAACTCAACAGAACCCCCATGAAGATAACAACAACATCCACTGCGTCATTTCAACGAATCGCATTGGATATCGTGGGGCCGCTACCAGAATCCGGCACTGCCAAACTAAAGTATATCCCTACCTTACAAGACGATCTTACCAAATACTCCATAGCCTATCCAATACGAAGCACAACAGCTGAAAAAACAAGTGACTACCTGATACATTTCATATATCTATTCGGCATCCCCCAATCAATCCTCACCTACCAAGGAACTAACTTCACTTCGGATTTATTCAAAAGCACTAGTCAATTCCTAAAAATTAAACAATTTTGGTCATCACCATATCCCTCACAGACGCAGGGAGCAATTGAGAGAAGCCACTCCACACTCAAGGAATACCTAAAATCATTCAGCAATGAAAACCAGGATAACTGGCCAAAATATGTCTACACTGCCATACTCACATATAACACCACACCACACACTACAACAAAATTCACACCTTATTAATTAGTCTTCGGCCATAAACCACTCATACCTAGCTCTCTCTATAAAAGAGAATCGACCACAACCTACTCTCATTACATTAGGATGCTATAACACAAACTAAGATACACTAGATAAAAAACACTGGACAATATTATACAATCTAAACAGACTTTCAAAAACTATTATGATTCTAGAACAAGAACACCACCTAAATACAAGATCGGCGACTATGTCTACCTAAGAAACCATCTAAGGCTTAAAAAAGCCTTGTCACTCCTCTGGAAAGGACCTTATAAAATTATTCGAGTTCACACTAATCATACGGTTACCCTCTCCTAATTAATAGAAGACACGTAACCCACCATTTTGATGAAATTAAACCCGCGATAATAAACTAAATTAAATATCAACCCCTTCCTATTTCAGCCCGCCAATGAAGGCTCAACCAGATCTTGTCAAGCCGTACCCTACCAGCTCCGGCATCTACTTTGACGGTTTAGGTGAACTGAAAATAATTCATGGTCAACTAAACGTGGTCAGTTACATAGATATTTCCTATATAAATCCTCATCTTTCAAATCTTAACGAAATCATAGGTATAGTGAGATTTGCGTATCCGCAAATTACCGACTATAACTGTAGGAGTATACTATCTCCACTTACAGTACGTTATAATGACGTCAAACGAGAATCCATATCTCGCCTTATTTCAAAGCGTGATAAGCGCGCGGCGTGGTTCGGAGGAATAGGCACTGTTTTCAAACATATTTTCGGCACTCTCGATGAGGACGATGCATCAAAATATAATTCTGCAATAGAATTTAAAAAAAAAGGACGAGAAAAAACTAGCAGAACTGATAAAGGAAAACATCTTAATAACCACGTCTACAATCGAATATTATAAACAAACCATCGATAAATTGAAAATAAATGAGGAAACCTTAAAAATCGCGATAAATACCTATACTCGTTAACCAAATACACAATATTACTGAAATTTCTAATAAATTAATTTCCGAAGCAAAAGTCCATTCCATATTAACTAGCCTCGAAAGTTCATTGCTCACCTTATCGTTTCAACTAGAAGATCTAACTAACGCTATTCTAATATGTAGTCAAAACATTCTGCATCCTAACATACTAGCGATATATAGCGAATAACAATCGACACTTACCTAAGGATACCGAAATCCCTATATCTTTAAGTTGAAATAATATCCACGTAATTGTAAGTATATCCACTGTATCATGTTATTATTATAATTCTAAGTTAGTGTTTGTACTACACATCCCTTTAGTTACTATGGATGAATTCAATCTCTATCATATTTTAGCATTACCAACCCCTCACGGGAACAGTACTAACACCTTTAGTCTTATTTCACCCTCTAGTTTATATACAGATATTTCTAAGGATAAGTTCATAGTTTCTGTAACCTAGATAATTTAGATAAATGTAAGACTATTAACTCTGAGTTTTATCTGTGCGCAATACCTACGGTACTACTCTCGGGGAGCAACCCCACATGTGAAAGTGAGTTATTAACCAAAACAATTAATGTTATCCCAGTGTAGTGCGACACTAAAACAATAATAGGTGAATTACACATTTGGAAGCCGCTAATAAACAATCAGTGGATCTTCGTACAATCTCACCTAACTAAAATATCCGTCGACTGCAGTGACGAGAAATTATAGTGTCCTGAATCGGTATACTGAATCTATCATCCCAGTGCACAGTGTACTAAACTCATCTAAGATTAAGAGTACTAGACTCATCTCATCCCTCGAGACATTCAATATTCCTATAGATATTAGTATTATTTTATTACTAGCTTTCGCCCGCGGCTTCACCCGCGTGTTTTTTGATAAAGGAAGGACACACCTTTCCCAGGCCTCAGTCGCGCATTCGATGTTGAAACTGTTAAAATGTTCTATTATACATGACATTGAAATACAACTAGCGTCATCTGTTATTACTTTAGTCACTTTTGTACCTATGTATGAACTAAATAAAAGTCAGTCTAAAGTCAACTATCAACGTGTTTCATTAGGTTATGGGCTATAAAATCGTAATTTATCGTTAAATTTGCTGTTCATATTTTCATTTTCCAAGATTTACGTGGACAATCTGTGCGCAACTAAGTGTATATAAAAATAGTGCTAAAAAGCCGTAAATACTGCAACGTGGTTATAATGGCGGGTAGTTATATCGTGAACGTGCCGAAACTCAAAGGCAGGGAGAACTATGACGAATGGGCATTCGCAGCTGAGAATTTTCTTTTGTTGGATGGTGTGGATATTACCAAGGAGACGACGGCAGAGGATGCAATTTCTCCAGATCAAAAAAAGGCCAAAGCAAAACTTATTATGACCATCGACAGTTCTTTGTATGTGCATATTAAATATGAAAAAACTGCAAAAGAAGTATGGAATCGGCTAAAAATGTTATTCGACGACTCAGGTTTCACACGACGAATCAGTTTGCTACGTCAACTTATTTCAATTAGGCTCGAAGATAGCGATTCGATGACAGCCTATGTAACCCAAACGGTAGATACAGCGCAAAAATTAAAAGGTACTGGATTTAATATCACTGACGAGTGGGTTGGCTCATTGTTATTGGCAGGGCTTAGTGAAAAATTCGCGCCAATGATAATGGCCATCGAGCATTCTGGCATGAAGATAAGTACCGACGCCATTAAAGCAAAATTGCTTGACATGGAAATAACTTCAGTTGGCAGCACTGACGGTGCTTTTTTGTCGAAAGGATGGCAGCGTCGTAAAAACCAACGCTACGAAAAACGGAGCATAAATTCAAACTCGAACGAGTCGACCAATCAGAAATCGACAAAAATTATTCGGTGTTATCGATGTAAACAAAACGGACATTTTATGAATAAGTGCCCCCAAAATCCTCAGAACAGTCGCAATAAAACAGAAAATGCATTTAGTGCTATATTTTTAAATCCAGATCATCAATTTCATCATTTAGATTGGTACATAGACTCAGGAGCGAGCTCTCATATGATTGTAAATAAAAATCGCATAGAGAATGTTTCACTAAATCAATCAATTGTGAAGAATATAATAGTTGCAAACAGAGAGACAGTACCCGTAATGTGTACAGGAAATACTACAATAACGACAGTTGTTGACGACTCAGAATATGATATTACCGTGAAAGATGTGTTGTGCATACCAAAACTCACTACTAACCTTTTATCAGTTAGTCAGCTAATCCGAAATGGAAACAGTGTCTGTTTCGAAGAAGAAGTTTGCTACATACGCAATCGACGTAATGTACTGATCGGTAAGGCAGAATTAGTAAATGGAGTTTATAGGTTACACATCAAGCCTGAGAAGTTGTTTGCTGGCTCAGCTGTAGACACAACTAGTGCAATATGGCACAGAAGGTTAGGACATATCAATAAAAATGACCTTGACACTATGAAAAATGGTGTAGTTGAAGGTATAAGCTATAAAGACAGAGCTGTGATTGAAAAATCCAAGTGTATTACTTGTTGTGAGGGTAAGCAGACTAGGCTACCGTTTAAACACAAAGGTACCAGGAGTGAAGCTTTGCTCGAGGTAGTCCATGCTGACGTATGTGGACCAATGGAGCAAGTCTCAATTGGATTATCACGCTATTTTTTACTCTTCGTCGACGATTATAGCAAAATGGCTTTTGTTTTTTTCCTAAAGACCAAGGATGAAGTCTTCAAATACTTCAAGGAATTCAAAGTGTTAGTAGAACGACAAACTGGAAAGTACCTAAAAGTATTGAGAACAGATAATGGTGGTGAATTTTGCTCTTCACAAATGGAAAGTGTTCTATCTAAAGCAGGAATAGTGCATCAAAAGACAAATCCGTACACCCCGGAGCAAAACGGAATGTGTGAACGGATGAACCGAACAGTGGTGGAAAAAGCTCGGTGTATGTTGTTTGACGCTGATTTGCCAAAAAAATTCTGGGCAGAAGCTGTCAACACAGCTGTGTATCTGCGAAATAGGTCATTGGCATCAGGATTGACAAAAACTCCATACGAACTTTGGACGGGCAGAAAGCCAGACATGAGCCACATTAGAGTGTTTGGTAGTACAGCAATGGTCCATACACCAAAAATAAAGACTGCAAAGTGGGACAAGAAAGCTGTTAAACATATACTTGTTGGATATGAAAGCAATGTTAAGGGCTACAGGCTCTACAATCCCAAGACATGTAAGATAATCACCAGTAGAGATGTTATTATCATAGAAAATACTCCTAGAACCACAGACATGACCCAAGCAATGGTGGAAGAAAAGGAGAGTAATAATGCTGAATCTAACATACCTGAACCTGAACCTAAGATGAACAAATCTGATGTGACATATGTGCCTGATGAAGATTCTTCTTCTAGCTCTGAAGACCTATACACTTCCTTTGATGAAACAGTAGTTGAGCAGCCAGAGGAGATTATGTCGGGGAAGCGTGACAGAAAGAAACCAGATAGGTATGGTTATACCAGTTTATGTCTAGATATTGAAGAAAATCTTACATATACGGATGTTATAAATGGACCAGAACGAGAAGAATGGTGTAAGGCCATGGAGGATGAAATGCAATCGTTTAGTGAGTGTGATGCATGGGAAGTGATAGACAAACCTAGTAGTGGCACAGTCGTGCAGTGTAAATGGGTATATAAGAAAAAACTCAACAGTGACAATACAGTGCGTTATCGAGCCCGGTTAGTAGCAAAAGGCTTTAGCCAAAAACAAGGTGTAGATTTTAAGGAAACTTTCTCACCTGTATTAAGGTATTCAGTTTTAAAGTTATTGTTTGCTTTGAGTGTCAAAATGAACATGAATATAACCCATTATGATGTAACTACAGCATTCCTAAATGGTAATTTAGAAGAGTCTGTATACATGCAGCCACCACCAAACCTAGCTATTCAAGGTAAAGTTCTTAAACTGAAAAGGGCCATATACGGCTTAAAGCAATCTGCACGAGCTTGGTATAAAAAGGTGGATGAGTGCTTACTAGAATTAAATTATAAAAAATCTAAACATGAACCTTGCCTATTTGTGAAGTCAGTTGAAGAAAAAATTACCTACATAGCTTTGTTTATTGATGATTTTTTTGTGTTTTCAAACTGCTCCACAGAAGTAGATAATTTAAAATGTCAATTAAGTGCTAGATTTAAGCTAAAAGATCTAGGTCAATTGAGGCAATGCTTAGGTATAAGGGTAGAATTTTTTGAAAATGGTTTGAGTATTGATCAAGAAGAATTTATTAATAAATTGTTAAATAAATTTGGTCTAAATAACTGTAATGAAACATCCATAATGCCTATGGAAATAAATTTAAAATTAGAAAAAGGTAAAATTTGTGATGAAAAATATCCATATCAGCAATTAATTGGAAGTCTCATGTACCTTTCTGTACTTACACGACCTGACATTTCATTTAGTGTTAGTTACTTGAGTCAGTACAATAATTGTTTTAATAAAATTCACTGGCAGCATGCTAAAAGAGTGTTGAAATATTTAAAAGCAACTAAGTCTTATCGGTTAACTTACACTAAGGATGAATTAGATATAGTTGGTTATGTAGATGCAGATTGGGCTTCTAACATACTTGACAGAAGGTCTTATACAGGCTTTTACTTTAAGCTCTCTGGAGGAGTAATTTCACACGAGTGTCGAAAGCAACAAACAGTGGCACTTTCAAGCACTGAAGCCGAGTATATGGCAATCTGTGAAGCTAGTAAAGAAGCAATTTTTATTAAAAATGTGTTTTTTGAACTCACTGGAAAACATTTGTGTCCTATAGTTTTGTATAATGATAACCAGAGCGCAAAAAAGCTTACTGAAAATTCTATCTGTCATAAAAGAAGTAAACATATAGATGTGCGCTTTCATTTTATCAGGGAAGCTGTCGCAAATGATTTGATTAAAATTGTTTATTTAAATACCTCATGTATGCCTGCAGATATTCTTACAAAAAGTTTGCCTAGTGTTAAACACTATAAATTTATGTTGGAATTAGGTTTACATAACAATCAAAATTAAACTTGAAATGTAAAATAAAGTTTATTTGTTAGTTTTTTTTTTTTATAATATTGTGTTTATTTCAATGAGTGGTGGTGTTAAAATGTTCTATTATACATGACATTGAAATACAACTAGCGTCATCTGTTATTACTTTAGTCACTTTTGTACCTATGTATGAACTAAATAAAAGTCAGTCTAAAGTCAACTATCAACGTGTTTCATTAGAAACGTCATTGCTTAGGCCCACAATACGCTCTTCCCATCTTATCGTGATATTTTCCCAAATATTGAAATCTATATTAAATATTGAAAACGACAAATATTACTATTTAGATAAGAATTAACTAAATACTCTAATTCCGTGTGGTAACGGAGTAAGAACTCACCACACAATTCACCACCCACTGTACCTATGGGAGATCATAAAAGATGACTAAGGTATACAAATGCATATTTGATGAAATTAAACCCGCGATAATAAACTAAATTAAATATCAACCCCTTCCTATTTCAGCCCGCCAATGAAGGCTCAACCAGATCTTGTCAAGCCGTACCCTACCAGCTCCGGCATATCCACTGTAATCTATGTGAATAACATCTATGCATCATATGAATAACATCTATGCATCTTTTGCATAGATGTTATTCTTTTGAATAACATCTATGCAAAAGAAGGAAAACTCAACTAAATTACCTTATACCAACACATCTAACCAGCGTGGTGTAGTAGGTCAATTTCTCTTTTAGTGTGAAGGAGGCTCGAGCCCAACAAAGGTACATGTATGAGCTCATAATTTAGGATATATTGGCTTCCATATAAAGAGTAAACTGTCGCTATTTTTTGTTCAGAACTATTTAAAATAAACTATACGTTATCTTCGTGTGAATTCTGCAGTTTAGGTAGCGCTCGCCAATATAATTCAGATGGAAAGAATTATATTATATTGCTTAATAACAAATAGGTATTATTGTAAATACTAAAAAGAAAAAAGAAAATAAAAAGAAAAACAAAGCCGGTCTCTAAAGTAACTTGTTATTTCTGTTTATTATTATAATTGACATTTTACATATAAAAAGAGTGAATTTAATTTAAGATTAATATTTAATTTTTAATGTCACACTTATGTTAGACAGCTATCCCTGGCGTATGCCAGCGAGCGCACACACAAATGAGTAGAGAATAGCGGCGTAGTATCACGACATGACACATTTACCTTAGTACCTACCTAATCTATTATTTCCTGTAGTCGACACAATTTTACTGCCAAGGCGCACAAAAAGATGTTTCACAAACTTTCACTACCTATCTATATATATACAGGTATACTATATTATTAACAAATCGATAGTGCTGTCAAAAATATAACAATTATCAACGATGACTGCCCTCACACCTTTACTTGTGTTCGGGTCGCACAATCGGCGATCATAGATGTCTAGCCATATTTCTGTAGTGCGCCCGGTTGCTGCTTGACCACAGCACTGCGCATTCTTATTGTCCTAACTTTTGAAATATTGTACCAAACGACACACGGTAAAAGGCAAAAAATATGTACTTTAAATATCGAAAGCAATAAAAGCATTTGTTTGCATAAGAATCAATTAGTTACTATAAAATGTGCATCGGCAATAAATACCAAATTGTTTTTTTGTATTTTTAATGTACTATTTTAACGTGATGGGTGGCGATGGGGGCCGCCACCCATCACGCCTTGCCCAGTCAGGCGAGTCGAGGAGAGCAGAGTGCCGGGTGGGCACGTGGAATGTAAGAGGTTGTGTGGAAGGTAAGTTGCACGAGCTGATATCCGTCATGGCGGACAAACAGCTAGATGTGCTATGTGTAACAGAGACCAAGCGAAGGGGCAGCGACGCCTGCGATCTTCCTGGTGGCGGGATGGCTCTGTGGTCTGGTGTACCACAGAGCGATCGAGCCAGCATTGGGGTAGGAGTACTGCTGTCCTCTCGCTTGGCCTCAGGTGTGAAGGATTACGGAATGTATGATCCCAGACTTCTTTGGGTCCGTATAAAACTTGGTGTCACCAAGGTATTCATGGTTGTAGCATATGCTCCCGTAGGATCCTCGGTGGCATCAGACCTAGAGAAGTTTTGGGAAAATGTTAGGGAAGTTCTGGATATGGCAGAAACCAGTGAACGCGTGATTGTATGCGGAGATTTGAACGGATGGGTGGGGACCAAGCGTCCCGACTATGAGGACGTACTTGGTCCATTTGGTGATAAGAGAGTGAACGACGCAGGTAGGCTCATAGCGGATGTATGCATGGAGAGAAACCTTATTGTGTCAAACACATTTTTCCAACATAAGGACATCCATATGTATACATGGAGAAGGAATGAACAGAAAAGTATAATAGATTTAATTTTGGTAGACAGTCGCCTCCGAAGCAAAATATTGAACGCAAGAGCCTACAGGAGCCCCACAGTCGATACGGACCACTATCTCGTTATTGCGAGATTTAGTGGTCTGTTCAGAAAGTGAAGGCACTGGCGAGAGCGTGTCCACTTCGGAGGGCTTGAAAGAATAAAGGTTGAAAGGTTGCAAGAAGAGTGTGTAAGAGAAAAGTATGCAGAGGGTGTCCGAGAAAGGCTGACGATGGCAAGCCAGCCGCAATCGGACATTGAAGAATGCTGGAGAGTATTGAAAGAGAGTATGGTAGACACAGCGAAAGAAGTATGTGGAAGTTCAAAGAAGCATAGAAACACAAATGGTGATGCATGGTGGGATGCGGAAGTGGCAGCTTCCGTAGAGCAAAAGAAGAAAGCGTGGCTGGACTATATCTCTTCTTAGAATCTGAATGACAGTATGACTGAACAGAAGAAAGAAATATATCGGCAATGTAAGAATGACACCAAGGCCTTAGTGAAAGAGAAACGTGATAAAGAAAATATGAGTGCAGAAGATAGGCTGACTAAAAACTTCGAGGGTAACACCAAACTCTTTTGGAGGGAGGTGAAGAAGTCTCGGGGTGGTTGGTCAGCCTTCAGAATGAATAAAATAAGGTCTAAAGGTGGAGACATTCTTACACAAACACAAGACGTGTTAAGCCGATGGAGTGAATATTTTGGCGATATGTATGCGGATGCTACGGTTGGCGCCGATGTCGCATGTGGTCTAGTAGATCAGCATTCGGCGACGGCGTCCTCCGATGGCATCAGTATGGATGAAGTTGAATGGGCGATAAGAAGTTTGAAAAATGGTAAGGCAGCGGGCATTGATATGGTGTCTGCCGAGATGATCAAGCTTGGTGGCTCCTGTGTCCGGGAGGCGTTCCTGTTGCTCCTCAATTTATGTTGGAGCTCGGGAATGGTTCCCAGGGACTGGAATAGCGCAGTCATCGTGCCTTTGTTTAAAAACAAGGGTTCACGTTATGACTGCGCAAATTACAGAGCCATAAGCTTGACCAGTTTGGCAGCAAAAGTGTATGGTAAAATTATTGAAAGGAGAATGAGGATGGTATCCGATGGTTTACTGTATGAGACATAAGGAGGTTTCAGGAGTGGAAGGGGATGCATGGATCAAGTGTTCTCTCTACGCAACATTGTGGAGAAGCATCTGGCTCTAGGTCAGAGGGTTTTCTGCAGTTTTGTGGATCTGGAGAGAGCATTTGACACGGTTGTACGAAAGGAACTTTGGGACATTTTACCGGAGTATGGTATTAACGGTAAACTGCTGCAGGCTGTGCAATCCAGTTACATGGGCTGTAGAGCCTGTGTGCGGCTGGATGATGGAATGTCGCCTTGGTTTGACGTCAATATCGGCGTTAAGCAGGGCTGCGTAATATCAGCCAGGCTGTTTATCATATATCTGGATAAATGTCTCCAAAGGTTGAACGATATGAATGTGGGAGTCCAGATGGGTGACTCAGTGGTCTCTGCTCTGCTTTATGCAGATGATGCAGTCCTGCTGGCACAGTCAGCGACTGACCTGCAGACCCTAGTCGACACAATGACAGAAGATTGTAAGAAAAGGGGTCTACGCGTGAATGTGAGCAAAACCAAAATAATGGTCTTTGAAAGAGATGAAGCCAGAACAGATGTAAGAGTAACAATAGGTAGTGATGTACTAGAGCAAGTGGATGAATTTGTATATCTTGGATGTGGATTTAGCCGAGATGGACGGTACACCACTGATATAGAGCGAAGAGTGAATGCGGGAAATAGAGTGAACGAAGCGTTGGGGCAACTTCTCGGCAGCCACCACCTCAGCCAGAAGGCACGTGTAGCAATACATAACGCAGTGCTTGTCCCAACATTACTGTATGGAAGCGAGAGTTGGGTATGCAGAAAAGAGTATGAAAGTAAAATTAATTGCGTTCGGTCAGCCTACCCAATGCGGTCGGTAGGCTGACCGACCGCATTCGTAACGACGACGTAAGAAAGTGAGTAGGTATGAAAGAGAGTATTGGTGTAAAGATGCGAAAGGGAATGCTCCGATGGTTCGGACATGTGGAAAGAATGCCGAACGAACGTCTGGTTAAGAAGATATACAATGCGAAAGTGGAAGGATGTAGGTACCGAGGGAGACCGAGACTAACCTACCTAGACCAGATCGGTCAGGTACTGAAGGAAGGTGGAGTCAAGAGTCTCCGAAACCGGCGAGCGTGTATGAAGAGAATTATGAATGTTGAGGAAGCGAGTGAAGTATGCAAAGATAGAGTTCTCTGGCACTCTGTTCTCTCTGCCTACCCTGCAAGGGATATGGCGTGATGATATGTATGTATGTATGTATTTTAACGATAAATGCTTATATATTAAAAATAGATATATGCTGTCGAGGACTTTTTTGTAGAACTATTTAAGAGGTACATTTACACAATACATAATATTCGTCTGAGTTTCAAGATCTTTGCAGCGTATGCAACAATAGCTCGCAGATGGGCGATTTTTCCTGTCTTAAGCAATTTTTATCGTTATATTTTAGCCAATTTGCAAAATATCTTTATAAATTATAACCTATGTATTATTCTCATGTGCAAGCTATATTACTATAAAGTTTCATCAAAATCCATTCGGTAGTTTTTGCGTGAAAGAGCAACAAATATGTTCACATCCATACATTATTACAAACTTTCGCGTTTATAATATTAGTAGGATTAGTAGGATAGGATAGTAGGATATTCCATTAGGTGTTAGCATTATTAATTACGCCTGTTGTCCCTCGTCGACTTGTTGTACTAGGATCGGATCCCAGGTGGAGATATCTACGTCAAGTTTTTTGATAGCGTTTAGACACTCATTAGCAGTATCGTGCACCTTTTCAATTGTAGTAGCAGTTTGATATTGCATAACTGGCAAGTTTAGAAGGTTATTTAGAAGTGAAGTAAAGATTTGCTTCTTATTGTTATAACCTCTGGTTAAGAATATCCCAACAGATTTGATAGTTCTCAGAACTAATGGGCAGATGTTGAATCAGCTTTTCAGCTTCTCCTTTGACCTTTGATTTCAGGTATTGCATTTTTTGAGCACCGGACAATGTTCTGTTTTCGAGTATGACCTCGACGAATGTATCTTTGAAAGAGGTCCAATGATAGTATAACCCTGACACTGACCCTGAGAAAATGGTTAATTCCATTTTCGGAATTGACTTCTCTTCATGGGAGGTAGACCACATTTTTGTGTTTATGTCCTTCGTTTTAGCGGTGTATTGTTTTTCATATATTTCTTATACTTGTTCATACTCCTTGTTAAGGGTTATTTCGCTGTCGATATCCCAGTGATGGCTGGCCTTCCACCGCGACTCAAGAGTTTTCAGGACGCCCTCGAATTCCCATTTTTCGTTTATTTGTTCTAGATTGATAGTTGTGAGAGTTCGAGATAAGGCCTTAAAGTGGCTTTTTTTATGAAGTTAATCTTCAGATTTATTATAAAATTATGGCACAAGTTTTATTATTGTTTGAGCCCTGACATCTCTATTATAATAAACAGACAGGTGACCCAGCATCTTTAATTAATTTTTATATTAATTTTGCTGATATCGTTAGGACATATGTGATTAACTTTATGATAACTAATCAATGATCATACTTAATACTATTTTCAAAATTATCTGCAAGGAAATGAGTAAATAAGTGTGAAAAATAATTCCAAGTCACCAGGGTATTGAAGTCAAGAATAATGAAACTGGCACTAACTTTACTGGCTTTGGTAGCCGTTGCTGCCTTCAAAAACGTCAGATTGGAAGATGTAATTGATCTAGAGGACCTTACTGCATATGGATACCTCAGTAAAATTGGTTTGCCTTTGGCCAACAAAATTCGTGCAGCTGAAGCATCTAGAATCGTCGGCGGCCAAGCTTCAAGTGCTGGACAGTTCCCCTATCAGGTAATGTACCAACATTAACCTATTTTTACTAATTGATTATTAGACTCAAAAACTTAATTTTTAGAATGAGAGGGTGTTACATTGTAGTACAAATTACGAGATCAGTAAGATATTTTAAATTTTGAGGGCACCGCATGAAATTTTATTTATGGCATTATTAAAATGATCATTCTACCATAAACTTACTAAAAAAAACATAAACACAGAACTTCGAAAACTTAGATGTAGTCATTGTAGGTTTTAACTCCAGACCTTAACATAGACCATTGGATGGTTTAACCACAAATTAACGCTGCTTCCATTTATTTGTATATTTATTTGAAAGAAAGAAAAAGTATTTAGTTATCATAAAGGTTTTCTGACTTTCGTTTGTAATATTAATGTTGACTAGCACCTTAGCTAAACTGTTCCTGCAACTTGTATTAAAGGTGCCAGCATATTATTATTTAGATAACTCCAATATATCAATTTATCATCAATCTGCTTTTTCCCGACAACTATTGGACATAATCCTCCCATATAGAACGCTAAAAAGCGCCGCCTGCATCCAAGCACTTCCACCTGCATTCACCAAAACGTCAGTCCACGTTTTACACTGCATTCTGAAACTTTTCTTCTCCTGTGGTTATCGGTTCGTCGAGCGCTGGAGCCTAACCATATACATATATACGAAAAGAAAAATGGAACTAGTGATACCATACAAAAGACGATTTTATCGTATAAACTACCAAACAATAATTGTGTGTAGAAAACAATATTAAAATTAAATAGCAGTGTATAGAGTGTAAAAAAAGTTTGTAATATTGGATACCTATTTCGCCAGGTAGTGATAAAACAAAAATACAATTGGTCACACCTTTTTTTTCCGTAAGTGTCATAAAATGCGACCTAGTATCGTATGGAGAGAAATATGTTATGGAGAGTTTTGGCGACTTTTGACGGGAATTTGAAAACGTCATGTGGTGCTCTTGTATTATATTCGATATCTTAGTGTTTTAACGTGTTATATTAGATAATTTTGATGGCATTTTATGTAATGTGATGTGCGGAAATACTGGGATGTAGTGAATATCATATAAAAGTGCTTTACAACGTTTTCGTTTTCCATCAAAATTCCCACAAGATACCATTAACAGTGTGGCCATTGCACTGTTAATGGTGACAATTTGACTTAGACAACGACTGACTTGAAAGACTAAAAACGTGAAAATATTTATAACTTGACACTGGCACCAATAGCTCGTATATGTAGCTGATTGCCAATACATAAGAAGAAGAAGAAGAAGAAATATGTTATGGACTTTTGACGGGAATTTGAAAACGTCATGTGGTGCTCTTGTATTATATTCGATATTTTAGTGTTTAACGTGTTATATTAGATAATTTTGATGGCATTTTATGTAATATGAAGCGGTGGAGATACTGGGATGTGGTGAATATCATATAAAAGTGCTTTACAACGTTTTCGTTTTTCATCAAGGTTCCCACAAGATACCATCAACAGTGTGGCCATAGCACTGTTGAAGGTGACGATTTGACTTAGACAATGACTAACTTAAAAGGACTATAAACGTAAAAATAATTATAGCTTGACACTGGCACCAATGGCTCGTATGGGTGGCTGATTGCCAATATATAAGAAGAAGAAGAAGAAATATGTTATTTTTTTTATTGTTGAACTCTAAATATTAGTCTCAGATGGCTGTTAAACTCTTACGCGGATTATGCGGCTATGTACAACAGTGGACGATAATATAATATTGGATAGTGACCATTGTAGTCTGAATCCGTTAGATATAACGGAATGCATAAAATTAAGATTATTGTATAAGGTATAATGGATAACGTTGAATCTTGAAAAAAATCCTCATTGAGGTGTCGGGGATTGAATGCCATCAGATAATCTCTCCGGCACCCCGTAAAAGCGCATAAGGGGCCGCTGTGGTTTAAGTAGGTATTAAGGTCGCCGAATGGCCTGCAAGTCCCACACAATGCATTTCCATAGCGTAAACAAAAAAGACATCTTCATAGTGCAATATTTGGAGGTGATGAAATAGATTTCGCCAAGTGCTTCGACCGCACAAGCTACCCATCTCGAACTCTAACATAGAACAAATGCATATTTACGTATAAAAACTAGATTTTGCAATAGATTCGATAAAATTTTACACAACCCATATATTGTTATGAATATACGTAATACATTTAATTAATATTTTTATGTGTATAGCTGTGTAGTACGAATACTTCCAACCCTTACTTTGCTCATGGATGTCGTAAAAGATGACTAAAAGCCTTATAAGGACCTGGGCCAACTCCATCTGATGCCGTTTGTTCAACAATTACATTCCCAAGGAGGGTTGACGTCTGGCAGGCGGCTGGTCATAAAACTATTGCCAATAACTTTTACAATATGTACTATGAAAGAAGAATACATATTGTATCGACCTCAAGTAATTGGGATAAGAGTAGGAGAACAATTCATATTGACGAAAAGGTTGTTTCACTTCAATCACCAGAATTCATTTTAAGAAATACTAACCATTTTTGTCCTTATTTTACAGGCTGGTCTTTTAGTTCAATTTTCACAAGGCCAAGGCGTTTGTGGTGGTTCTCTTTTAAGCGCAAACGTAGTAATAACAGCTGCTCATTGCTGGTTCGATGGTGTCAACCAAGCTACGAATGTCACTGTTGTTCTTGGCTCAACTCTACTGTTCACTGGTGGCAGAAGACTAACTAGCTCTAATGTTCTAGTGCATAATAACTGGAATCCTTCTCTTATCTGTAATGATATTGCTTTGATCCGTTTGCCATCATCTGTCTATTTCTCAAGTAAGTATTTATACAAATAAACGTATTAAAAGATTGTGCCTTTATTATTATGATGTTAAACATTTATTCATATTTATTATTTATTGACAGACACAATTGCACCAATTGCTTTGCCCACTGGTTCTCAGATTAATAAGAACTTCGCCGGTGAGACAGCAGTAGCTAGTGGTTTTGGACTAACATCCGATGGTAACAAGTTTATATTATCAATATAATAAATAAATATTATTTTATCCTAAAATTGTGTAATGATGTAATTAATGTTTATTTTTAGGTGCCGGTATTAGTACCAACCAATTCTTGAGTCATGTCAATCTAACAGTTATTACTAACATTTTATGCACTTGTTATTTTCCTCTCATCGTGCGACGTTCAAATATCTGCACTAGCGGCGTGGGCGGTCGTAGCACTTGCAATGGTGACTCTGGTGGTCCCCTTGTTGTCACTCGGAATGGAAGCTCTATTCTAGTAAGTTATATTTTCATACACTCTCCGAATCTTGACGATTACTGCGAAGTTTGTAATAAAACGATAGAGACTGAGAGTTGAATTTTGTCTAATACTGACTGTACATATGGCATGGTGGTATGCGACTCTCCATATATCACCCAAGTGTCATGGGTTCATTCTCTACACACGGCAGTCCTATGTGCGAACAACAAATAATTGTACTGAGTTTGGGTGTTGTTTATGTCCATTAATAATAATAATAGGAGCTTGTGGCGAGCTGAATGTGAGTGGCGACACTACGGTCCTGAATACTCCAGAAAGTCGATCAGGGACTCGTCTCCAGCTGGCCTTCATTGGCTGGCTAGAGTGGAAACCGAAGAGTGCCCAAAGGACTCTCAGCTCTGGCTTGCTTTAAACAGCTGGTCAGAGAAGGGTCGCCAGAGCTATATGCTCGGGGGTGGAAGTGCCATTTTCAAGGGCATAATTACGGGGAAACCATGGCTCTATTTATCGCAGACTCAATGGTGAAACCGGCGCCGCACCGCTCGATACCTCTAGCCACTCACACCAATGTTGCCTCCTGTTGCCCGTATGACTTATGTGCCTGTGGCGACTACTTAGGGGGGCCATTCAGTGAGTTGGCGAGTCACCGTCTGCCACCGTTCATCTCTTAATATGGTTTTGAAGGCAGATGACAGTTTTAAATTTCATAGATGTAAGATGAACCAGTCCACTAAGCACCCACTCCCATATTCATATATTAGATACCATCATCAATAGCTTTACACTTACCGCTGGCAGTCCACGTATGTTATGTGCAGAGGTAGAATGTCATCGGTAGATGTTTCATCCCAATATTTAGATTAAATTTCTCCAAAGGCCTCTGCGTGTTGGATCCATATCCCCATGTAAGCCTCCCAAACGACTGGGCATCTTCCCTACGGAAGATCCCGTGAATAAAATGGAGATACAAATAATAATAATAATCATTTATTGCCGGCGTACGCCCATAAATATATATGGTTGTTAAATGAGCCCCACGAATGTCGTGGGGCTCATTTAACAACATGTGTTTGCGATAGAACCACACTGTTGACAGTTTTCTGTCTACAGGCACGGCCTGGTCTGTCCAAGGTAGTATGACACTCGCAGAAAATCAACGTCCCAACAATGGCAATGTCTGTTGTGCTTCGTTCGGTTAGCGAGAGAGCAGGCAGCCCAACTTTCTGGGTGGGTTCAGGGGTTTCGTTGGCAGGCAGCGGCCTAGCTATACTATTGGTATTGTGAAGGTCCATGAGCGGCAGTAACACAACCACAAGGTATAGTGCTTGCTCGTTTGCCACCATCTGCAATAAAAAATAAATAAAAAAAAACGACAAGAGGTTTTCATTCGTAATTGTAATATTTTTATTTTTACCTTCAAAGATTGGTGTGACTTCCTTTGGATCTGCCCGTGGTTGCGAAGTTGGTTTACCAGCTGCTTTTACCAGAGTTACTTCTTTTATTACCTGGATCAACAGTAACTTGTAATTTTTGGAATCAAGATAAATAATTAATAAAGTCAACTTGCTTTAAGTATTTTTTTTTTTTTGCTTTCGAATATATAGCATTACAAACTTGTATGTTTCATTAAAATTGTTTCGTACAAAAATTGTGTAGACTAAACGCTAAGTGATATGAGTTGGCGTTTTAAGATAGGCTGGTAAGATTATAATGGTGTCCTCTGTCTAAAATTAGGTATTCTATATCACAGACACAGACTAACCATCTTCATGAAATATGTTGTACTGTAAATATATGAACCTAGTAGGGAAAAAACCCATATAAGAGCATTTAATATTTCTTTACTAACATTAATAAGCGTAGTTTTTATATAAAAATCAGTACTGTACGATCCATAGTTGCTTGTTTATGAAATCGAATCGACGAGATAATTTTGTTAGTTCTATGTATCCAGTCTAGATCTATCATCTATAATCGCATTTGGTTTTATAAGTTTACCAGATGTATGATACTACATAATGAATGCAAAAAGTGATCTCTAAATCGACATTATAAGAGGGCTTAAAGTCGCCCAGCACGCTATGGAGAGGACTATACTTGGCATTTCTCCATGTATAAAATCTGGAATATAGTTTTTTTTTTATTACTTTTGATGGCAAACGAGCAAGAAGCACACCTGATGGTAAGTTTCACTTTTGCCTATGGACCTTTGCAATACCAAGGACAGCACTGCCTATCAAGTTGGGCTTCCTACTCTCTCGCTCACCGAACGAAGCGCAATAGCAGTTTGCCATTACTCATATAATAGTGGTAGGATCACGCTGTTGACAGTTTTCTGTCTACAGCCGCGGACCGGTCCGTTCGGTGTAGTACCACACTCTCGCAAAATATCGACGTCTGAGTAATGGCAATATGCTGTTGCACTTCGTTTGGTGAGCGACAGAGCCGGAAGCCCAACGGGGTGGGTTTGGGGATATAATTAGTAGGCAGCGGCCTAAGCTATACCCTTGGTATTGAAAAGGTCCATGGGCGGCAGTGACACTTACCATGAGGTGTGCTGCTAGCTCGTTTGCCACCACAAGCAATAAAAAAAAACTCAGACCTCAATCTTCTGCGAGAGTGTGGTACTACCCCGGGCGGACTGGCCCGCGACAGAGAGCTGTGGACAACGTGGTCCTACCACTAATTAATCCGTATTCCATAGAAGAACGGATGTAGGTTGTACCTGATTTCTCTCTCTAATTTTTAAATCTACCTTTTTTGCGGTGCTGTTATCTTCTTTATTCCTCCCGTTTTATCTTGATAATGACACATTGTAACCTTACTAAACATACATATTTTAGGGACAGGTTTTACTTTGTCTTTAAAACAAAATATAATGTTGTTGTTGATAAAGTTTGTTCTGTTTATAGACAGCACATTGCTTATAGTTTATATCACTGCGCCTCCGGGTGGTCACGATATGGTAACACTCGCGAAGAAAAAAAAACTAAGATGTAGGCTCGTGGGCTCCCTACGATCCCACAGTTTAAATGATAACTCACATTGTGAAATTCCTTCTTTATTGGTTCTCCCTCAATATGAGTGGTTGAGAAGTTGATGGTTGCGAGTGTACTCAATGGCGATTTCTTGTCAGTTATATATGATTTACGTGACTGTATGTATTCGTTTGATTGGTGGAAAATCTCGTCATATCGTAAAAACGCTGACCCGCAAGAACGTGCGTTTTTGCAATTTGTTGGGTTTACATAAACCGAACACCGAGTATATTTATAGATAGATGGGAGTCTCTAATGCTGCGTCACTGAATGAAACATAATAAAAGAATATAAAAAAAATACATAAATTAATGTTTAATGTATACTAACACTAGCTTTAAGATTATTGTTATTAACACTATAGGCATGCGCCTGCAATAAATGATTATTATTATTAAATTTATACTTATCAGAGGATAATAAATAAATGATCATATTAATCTGTGTTATGATTTTTATTGTGGAATATATAACAAAATAGCTAAGTAAGAACTCCTTCCTTCGTAGTTCCGTGATCATAGCGTTTGCTGTGTGATGGTGGCTGCGAATACTATCCTTACTCTGCTCGTAGGTGTCGTAAAAGATGGCTAAGAACTTTAACCTCTGCTAACTTCATCTGATACCATCTAATCAAGAATTACATACAAAGAGAGTTGACGTCAAGCAAGCAGCCGGTAAACTATTGCTAAAATTCTTGCAATATATACTATGGAAGAAGAAATACACATTGCATCGAGCCCATGTAATTGAGATACGAGCAGAAGGTTTTATTCTTGCTTCCATAAATATATATACTATAGATTCTATAGTATAGACCATTCCCATACGTTTATCCTTATCTAAAAAATTGAGAAATATAATCGTACTCTCTGTTAAGGACTGTGAAAAATCTTTGGTTCAATCGTAACTTAGTCGATGCTCTTGTTCCTCTAAGAGTGCCAAATTGATTATCAATATGTCAGGGTTTTAAATGTTGGTATAAAAACGCCAACATTCCGGTCCGCGCCCAGGATAAGAGTACGAAATTGCTTTCACTGCAGAAATTACAGAGGCTATTTTGTTATAGCAAAATAATTAAAGGAATTTAGCATAATACTTAACAATATCCTAATGATTTCCAAAGTAGGCAGTCTACAAATGAACATGGATAAGATGAAAATGATGTCTATTTTCTCTACCTATGTCATTTCAGTACTAATCCTGGCTACTGCGAATCTTGATATTGGATTACTGGAACTGATTACTCGAAATCGGTAGCCTACTTGCTAGTTTGTGCTTTTGATCCTTTTTGCGAGCTAAAAGGTCACATCCCGCTAAATCCATCCGACGCGACAGAGGAAGCGGCGCGCAACCCTATAGACCCGTCTTACATGTACAATAATGTACATACCTCTCTTTCGCCGTGCGAGTGAACTACCGAAACACGGTCCTTGTCTTCGGTAGCCCACAGAGAACTGTTCTAGGTGCGAATCGAAACCATAAAACTTGGATTTCGGTAATGTGTCAAGCCCCATTACTGTCGGTTATCATTAAACTTCCCGAGAAGGTAGGAGAACATCATTTCAGCCTATTGCCGTCCACTGATGAACGTAGGCCTCCCTCATATTACGCCACAGAGTGCGGTCCTGTGCCGCCTGTATCCAATGACGCCCAGCAACCTTAACTAGGTCGTCTGTCCACCTAGTGGGGGAGCGTCCCACACTGCATCGTCCGGTACGTGGTCGCCACTCTAGAACCTTTCTTCCCCAGCGGTTGTCGGTTTTTCGAGCGATGTAGCCCGCCCATTACCACTTCAGCGTGCTAATTCTTCGTGCTATGTCGGTTACACCCGTTCGTCTGCGGATTTCTGTATTTCGGATTCTATCTCGCATAGAAATCCCGAGCATAGCCCGCTCCATAGCACGCTGAGCGACTTTGAGACTGGCTATGAGGCCTACATTTAGGGACCACGTTTCCGTGCCGTAAGTCATCACTGGTAACACACACTGGTCATAGACCTGTGTTTGCAGACACTGAGGTATGTTGGATGAGAAGATCCTCTTAAGCTTCCCGATCGCTGCCCAACCGAGTTGGATTCGTCGGCTGACCTCTTTCTCGAAATTGGATCTACCTAACTGCACTGTTTGTCCAAGGTAAACATAATGATCGAAAATTTCGAGAATCGCATTACCAACTAGGCCTGGTACAGGATTGACATGGGCATTTGACATGACTTTCGTCTTGTCCATGTTCATTCGTAAACCCACTAGTTGGGATACTCTGCTGAGATCGTTGAGCATGGTGCCCAGGTCCTCCATGGATTCTGCCATGACGACAATATCGTCTGCGAATCGAAGGTGAGTGATGTATTCGCCATTGATGTTGATGCCGAGTCCGGTCCAGTAAAAGAGCTTGAAAACATCTTCCAGTGCAGTGGTGAATAGTTTCGGAGAGATAACATCTCCCTGTCTCACGCTTTTCTGCAACTGGATCGGTTTCGTACTCTTATCCCAGATACGGACTGATATTGTGGCGTTCCTATACAAACACTTCAGCACTTCGATATAACGATGGTCGATTTGGCACCGCTGAAGAGACTGCAGCACCGCCCAAGTTTCGACTGAATAAAAGGCTTTTTCATAGTCCACAAACGCTATACACAGAGGCCGATTGTACTCCTCGGTCTTCTGGATAATCTGCCGAAGCGTGAGAATATGGTCTATGGTGCTATAACCTTTTCGGAAGCCAGCTTGTTCGGGCGGCTGGAAGTCATCAAGCTTGCACGTGAGTCGATTGGTAATGACCCTCGAAAACAACTTGTGGACGTGGCTCAAGAGTGAGATGGGTCTATAGTTCTTTACAAGAGCTTTGTCGCCCTTCTTGAAAAACAGCACCACCACACTCCTGGTCCACGACTCTGGAAAGTCGTCCCCGAAGATAACGGAATTAAATAGGTTCTGAAGGGCTTTTAAGACCGGCTTGCCACCTGCCTTCAGGAGCTCTGCCGTAATACCATCATCTCCCGGTGCCTTACCGTTTCTTAGTTGTTCGAGAGCCATTCTGATCTCGCACAAGCTAATGTCCGGGATTTCTTCGGTATAGTGCCAAGTTAGCTTGGATCTGGGATCTTGGGCCAAGCCGACAACAGGATTTCGGGATGATTTATATAACTGTCCATAGAACCTTTCGACCTCTCGCAAGATCTCCCTTTGGGATGAAATGACAGTGCCGTCATCGGTCTTCAGCTTAGTTATTTGGCTTTGCCCAATAGACAGATCTTGTGCGAACACTTTTGAGCTACGATTCCGCTCTATCGCTTCTTTAATACGGAGCGTATTAAATTGACGAATATCGCGACGCACAGACCTGGAGATCTGCCTATTTAGCTGCCTGTATTCGGACCAATCGGCTGAAGATTGTACTGTCATTTCTTTTCTCCGCTCCATGAGCTTGAGAGTCTGGTCAGAAAGTTTTTTAGGTCTATTGGCGCGGTAAGCCTTGAAAAACTTCGACCCAACCGCGTGGACAGTTTCCGTGAACCTGTTGTTCATATCGTTTGGAGATTTGCACTCGTCTAGACATTGGAAGCGATTGTGTAGTTCGAGTTGAAAGTTTTCGAGGTTCTGGTATTGGACAGGTGTAGGTCGGAGGGAGGTGCGGGCCACCGAAGTTAAAATCGAGTACCGGTGGTCCGCTCGCACGGCGAAGAGAGAAGGTTTTACGGTGGGTCTATGGGGTCACGCGCCGCCTTTCCGTCACCCCGGACCGATTCGGCGGGACGAGACGCACCCATAGCCCACCAATAAAAAAAAAAAAAAAGTCGGAGGGAGGTCATCAAGCGTGACCGTTCGACTTTTGTGTGGATATTTAATGTACCTCGTACTATTCGGTGATCGCTCCCAGTTTTAATCCTGCTGATCACTGAGACTTCATTAAATATATGTCGTTTGTCCGACAAGATGAAGTCTATCTCGTTTTTTGTTGAACCATCGCGGGGCTACTCCAGGTCCATTTCCTTTATCGCTGCTTTCTGGAGAAGGAATTCATCATAAATCAAAAAGTAAAAAGAAGAAAGAAATCCAGGTAGGAGATATAATGCCACAATCGCTACGATTGGCATGCAAGGTGATCATAGAGAGTATAATACAATATTCAGAAGAATGTTATTGACCAGCCTCCTGGTGGTTCAGTAAATTTTTAAGATTGCTCCGAAAAAAAATTAAGATGAATTTTGATTAAGTACATATGAATGTTTGAAAATATGGATAAATGTATATTGTTATTATTATTATCTCAATTAAAAAAAATACATTTTCCGGATCCGAGTGGTCAGCACCCAGCGTGCTGAACACTCGGATCCTACTAATACAAAATGAACGAGACGCTCGCTCGGATCCCAGTGGGAGGCGCCGCTACTATAGCCCCTCCCCACTCGTATCCGAGTGCTGAGCAAGGTATGTGTTAACCCATCACTATACGAGAAAAAGATACATACATACATATCATAACGCCATATCCCTTGCAGGGTAGGCAGAAAGAACAGAGTGCCAGAGAACTCTATCCTTGCATACTTCACTCGCTTCCTCAACATTCATAATTCTCTTCATATACGCTCGCCGGTTTCGGAGACTCTTGACTCCACCTTCCTTTAGGACGTGACCAATCTGGTCTAGGTAGGTTAGTCTCAGTCTCCCACGGTATCTACATCCTTCCACTTTCGCATTGTATATCTTCTTAACCAGACGTTCGTTCGGCATTCTTTCCACATGTCCGAACCATCTGAGAATTCCTTTTCGTATCTTTACACCAATACTTTCTTTCATACTCGCTCTCTTACTAATTAAAATTTAAAAAAAATTAAAAAAAAATATTTATTTAAATTAAAAAAGATGACGATTATAAATAAAGCAATAATGAAGGTGAAAAGTAAAAAAAAAAAATTCCATAGTGAAATGAATGACCTCTTGTAGTCGATACAATTTTCAGCTACATATTTTACGCACAACCATAGGTCGAAGATATTTCATAAATGATAGTAGGAAAGGAAATTGAAACATCTATCACTAAACTTATATACTTATTTGATGCTGTCGCTCTATTGTGGTAAAATGTACAGGTAGTCTACCAAGTTTAAAGATATTAAAATTTGTTAATAGTGCAATGTTAAAAAAAATGTAGGTAAATATTTCTTTAACCAGATACTTTTCTATAACCTGATGCTGATATAGTCTTATGCACCTGTTTTGAGATGATGATGATGATTGATTAACATTCATCATCTAGATTCTAGATCTAGATAGAGGGTAATTGACCTACTATATCACGCTGGTCAGACGTGTTGGTTGGTTTTGTTTCGAGATTTGCTTCTCTCGCATGGATGTTATATGCGTTTTATATCCCTCAGTCGTCTCGTACGATCACCCACGGGTAAGATAGGGGGTGGTAAATTGTATTCTTACTCCGTCACCACACAGAGAGATTAACATTACTTACTAAAATATTTATTATGCTAATAATATATTATAAAGTTACCACGTAGTAGATTGAACAATTATGAATAAACTAGTTCATTACCTGTTTGGTAACGGTTTAAAAAATACCGTGTATAATGACATTTTCCATCTTATTTACTTATGGGAATTAGAAACCGGTTAAGGGATCACCAGAAGAATCCTTAACAAGTGTTTCATGGAGACAATAATCGGCACTGAAAATTAATCTTTGTATTTTGGGGGACTTTACAAACATTCAATTTAACGAACACAAATTACACCCTAATTTAGAACAACATATTGTGCATAAACTATTGTTCCACTAAGGAATTGAACTCACAACACTGACACGTTTAGGTCGGTATCTTAATCTTTACGCGATCTTTATAGTATGTTCAATCTCACAGTTATAATACCAACTGTGATCGCCAAATACCTTGTCAAGGCCACCGAAGACAAAGATCGGTTACCGGTGGCCCGCTCGCACGGCGAAGAGAGGAGTTTTGGATGGTGGGTCACCCCGGACCGATTTGGCAGGGCGAGATCACATCCATAGTCCACTACAAAAAAAAAAGAAAAAAGAAAACCTGTCAAGCATGGCATAATGGAGATGCTTATATCCAACAAATGACGTTGATAGTGTGTTGTATGGACATATAAACTAATGTTAAACTACTCAACTTGCTATAGTAATCTGAATCATGATAATATTATCTCGTAAATTATTTATAGAATAGGTTAGATCAGTACTAAGCTATTTTCATAGCTGTTTAAAGTTTTTACCATCCTATCACAATGCCTTGAATAGGATTTTCATTAATTATATGTAGTATATACTTGCTATGTGGTAGCGGCTACGAATACTATACCAACCCTTACTTTGCTCGTGGATATCGTAAAAGACGACTAAGAGCCTTATATCGACCTGGGCCAACACTACCTGATGCCATTTGGTCAGCAATTGCATTCCCAATGAGGGTTGATGTCAGGTAGGCGGCCGGTCATAAAACTATTGCCAACCTTTTCAATATGTAGGAAGAGGGGTACATATTGCGTTGACCCCAAGCAATTGGGACAAGAGCAGAATTATGAATGATGAAGATGTAGTGTATAATAAAATAACTAAGAAAATCTATATATAAATCATGCATATTCAGCATGCAGAAATTATGTATATCTAATGTTTTATTTTTCACAGAAAAATGTGAATTAAATTTTATTTTTTCTTCTCCATATAACTACGATAAAATTGACCTACTTTGCTACACTAGCCAGTCCAGCTGGCATATGATTTTATTTTCTACTATGCTTTAATATACTACATATACTGAAAAGAATGGCTCACAGTAATCAATGAATTAAGAAATAAAACTGAATAAATATATGGAATAAGTTTAAATGGAAACCAAAATACAATTTATTTAAAAAATATTAAATCATAACAGTATTTTTTTTCATCATCTCAGCTCATATATATCCCACTGTTGGGCTCGAGCCTCCCCCATAATGGGAGGGTAATTGACCTACTATACCACGCAGGTCGGACGTGTTGATATAGGGTTTTGTTTCGAGTTTTCCTTCTCTCACATAGATATTATATGCGTTTTATATCCCTTAGTCGTCTCTTACGATCACCCACGGGTAAGATAGGGGGTGGTGAATTGTATTTTACTCCGTCACCACACGGACTTTTTTTTTATTTTCTCATTATTTTTAAACTTCTTAATAGAGTAATCTTTGCATTTACAATTAAGGCATTCACGTCGGTCGAACTTCTAAGACACTTTAACAATCATTTAACATACTAAATAACGAAACATATGTGACTTTTAGTACGTACTTTTAAGTTATCTGTTAAGTTGAAATCATTACATAACTGTAACTCATAACAATATAAGATGAACGGACAATGAGAGCTAGTATTTACCATACAAATAGGGATTTCAAATAACTCGACCACAATATGTACCAACAGATCATGAAATGCTTCACCTACCAACGCTGCAATGTGAATCGTGTGGTACTGATCCTCTGGCACGGCCACTTGAGATCCTGAAATCACTCATGGCAGACATCTAGAGTCGAGAGAGATAGCGTATATCGAATACTCCAACCAACGCAAGTATCAAGTGAGACTCGAGAGGCTTCGTAATGTGAACTAACGCATACTTGATCGTCCGCTTGGCGGAGACCGAAATTCGATTAATGTCTGAACCCGACTCTACTCACTTCGTTTGAAGTTAACTACCACTAATTGTAGCTCAATTTCTACGTAGAATTGTTTCATATTTTTGAAATTTATATCAAATATTTTATAATATTCTTAAAAACAAAAAATATATGTTTTTCTCAGTGATATTATTTCCAGTGGTATTATGTGAGTATGCGTGAATATGACCTTTGACACCAACTACTCAGTGTAATCTAAGGTCTCTATTTCAAATAACATCCATAACATTTCTTTTGATCTTATGTGATACAGCTTACCTCTCGAAGTATTCTTTCAGCACTAAAGCAAGCTAAATTAATCAACATACTTTTATAAGGTAAGCACATAGGTTGGAAGTGGACCAGGGATAAGTCCACCATCCATAGTGAAACCAACCGCATAGAGTCTATGCTATTTGGTATGCATCAACGGGGGTAGATACCCGAGTAACTCGCCAAGATGGACACAGAATTTAAGACATACTTGTGACTCGCTCAATAGGCAATGAGGAAAGTGATATACGATGAATAATGTGGCTTATTGCCATTCTAAGTCATATGCTCTATGGCGTCATATGTCTCTCGTCTCAGGCGGCTAGGCGGGTTGAGTCCATAGTCTTGCCGAACATAGTAAAAAGTAAGAATCTTTTTATAGTACTTTTTTAGTTGCAATTTCCGTGTGGTGACAGAATAATAATACAATTCACCATTACCCTATCTTGCCAGTAGGTATCGTAAAAGAAGATTAAGGGATATAGCATACATATGGTATCTATGCAAGAGAAGAAAAACTCGAAAAAAAAACCCTATACCAACACGTCAAACAAGCGTGGTGTAGTAGATCAATTTCCCTCCCATTGTGGAGGAGGCCCGAATCCAACAGTGGGACATATGTCGGCCGATATGATGAGATGAAGATTAGTTTCAATACTAAGCTAAAATTGGTTTTATAATTCATATACATATTTATTTAAAATTTCCACAAGGAATTGGAGAACGAATAATTTTCATAATTTGTCTATTGTTAAGTAAAATATACCTTACCGTTCTTAAAGTAGATATGGAAAGCTTGTTACATTCCCTAAACTTGATGCGACCACAATACATCTAATTATTCTCGTCTATTGTCATACAAATAATCCTCAACATTTACCAAAAAACGAAAGATAACCAAACTGACAGGAGTATGCGAATTGAATCTGAATACAATGTCAGCATGACTAAAGAGTTTGACTTTAGACAAACAGACAGTCAAATATAATATGATCCCTGCATTTCCCTCATGCTGGTTGGTTTAACGAGTACAAAAGGGTTCAAGGTAAGTGAGGGAGGCAGAGGTCAAGACTAAATGGGCGGTTAATATCATTGGGTTGTTCCACGCGAGCGCTTGAGTGACAGTCCCCTGTGCAAGGCAGAGACTGAAATTGTTTGTAGGAGCGCATTGCGGGTGAGTCGACCTATCAACTAAAACCATACATAACATAACTTTGTGATCATACCAAGTAAATATGATTATTAAATTATTATTTCAATCTAATTTATCCTATAATGTTATCCTACTAATATTATAAATGTGAAAGTTTTTAAAGATATTTAGATGTTTGTTGCTCAGTCACGCATATACCGTTGAACAGTTTTGGATGAAAATTGGCGTACAGATAGAACTTTGCCTGGATTAACATATTACTGTTTGTCTCGGTCATATGTTCCCTTGGGATAAGTTAGTTATAAAATTTTATGTGGCCATCGTCTATCAGACCACGAACAGAAGCAAGTTAATATTATAAATAGGAAAGTTTGTGATGATGTTTGTATGTTTGTTATTCAAACACGCGTAAACTGTTAAACGGATTTGGATAAAAATTGATACATAAATATATTTCCTAGATACATAGAATACTTTGCTCGGTAATGTGTGTGTGTGTGTAAAGGATATTTTAAATAATATTTTAACAATACTTTAGTTCTGAATTTTATCAATCTGGCACTTCGTTTTCAATGTTACTTAATTAGGTTTCATTTTGCCAGAATTATTATACATTTAGTTCTGATTTTCTTACTTGATGGCGCTGATTTAGATCACG
Source organism: Lymantria monacha (assembly GCA_905163515.2). NCBI lineage: Eukaryota > Metazoa > Arthropoda > Insecta > Lepidoptera > Erebidae > Lymantria > Lymantria monacha. The sequence continues at coordinate 14,521,875 of LR991094.1, read as the reverse complement.
CTATGATTTCATAAACGCGGAAACAAATTACCAATTATAGAATAATACTTCAGAGAACATCCCGGCCATATTTTCACTCAGCGTTCAAAAATAGTCGCAGATCTGTAGCGGGAGGTGTTATATATTAATAATGTTATATAGATATTAGTGATAGGACCACGCTGTTGACAGTTTTCTGTCTACAGCCGCAGGCCGGTCCACCCGGGGTAGTACCACACTCTCGCAGAAGATCGACGTCTGAGTAATGACAATGTGCTATTGCGCTTCGTTTGGTGAGCGAGAAAGCCGGAAGCCCAACTGGATGGATTTAGGGTTTGTATTGGTGGGCAGTGAACACTTACCATCAGGTATTATGCTTACTCGTTTGCCACCATAAGAAATAAAAAAAAATCCAAGCAGATAGCGGATTCAACAGTAGTATATATTTAATACACTTTTATGATAACTCATCAATTGCGCAAGCAATGATTCGGCGCCGCTATGTCGCCGGTCACCAGGAGCTGACGCTGCAATTGTCGTTGACACCATTTGATTTCAATGTAGTTTTCTTTCACTTTATATTCATACTTCGAATAAATTAGGCTAATTAGATGTTGTAATTATTATATTAATTAAATAGTTTTAGATCAATTTGGTTTTTTCGATCCTTCGGCTGTCGCTAACGTATTTCACTAAACAAAGTAAGTATTCTGTTTTTAATTGTTTAAGTTTGGTTTGGTTGCAGCGAGTTCACGACGCTACTGTGCCCAGATCACATAGATGTCGAGTGTATGCTGCGCCGTGTCCTCGCTGCAACCGCACTGTTGGCAAGACGGAGCTGTCTCCCTCCTTATGTATTTGTGTGCTACCGCTTGATTGATACCGCGTTGATCGAGTGGATGACCACTCGATCAACACCGGACGGAGGGCTTCCATGGTTCGATAGCCGAACCGAGGCCTCTCCAACCGTCACCGAAGACAAAGATCGGGTACCGGTGGCCCGCTCGCATGGCAAAGAGAGGCGTTGCATGGTGGGTCTATGGGGTCATGCGTTGCCTCTTCCGTCACCCTGGACTACAGCGAGACGCATCCATAGTCCACCGTATAAAAAAATAAAAAATAAAAAGAAAGGCCTCTTCAATCGTGCCACTCTCTTCGCGTATACTAGACACCCGCCGGTAAAGCTCGGTGAGCATCTCCGCCGCCAGGTCTCACCGAGGTGTTCCGGCCCATGCGCAAGCTGCTTCGGTCGCCACCGCGCGGTATCCGCGAATCGCCCTGACAGCGATGTCCCTCTGTGGACGCCACAAGAGAGCCCTGAGTCGGACGGGTGGACACATTATAATATATTTAAAATTTAGTATTTTTTTTTTAAACTGTGATCATAAGAATCTGTTCTTTTTAAATTTCAGGTGGTTCCCTTACAGACAACCAATATTTAAGTTACGTCAATTTAAATATTATAACTAATACGATATGTTAGTTAAGCTTCCCCCTCATAGTACAGGCTTCTAACATTTGTACCAGTGGTATTGGGGGAGTTGGGATTTGCAGTGGAGATTCTGGAGAACCTTTGATTGTGCAGAGAAACAATAGACAGATTTGGTACGTATATCTATTGCATTATTAAAGTTGTTACTTAATAATATTCGTATAAACGAAAACATTATTGGCAGGTGATCCTGCTCAGCCCACATATATCCCACCGCTGGGCTCGTGCCTCCATAACGGGAAAGAAATTGACCTACTGTACCGCGCTGGGCAGACGTGTTGATATAGGGCTATTTTTTGAGTTTTCCTTCTCTTGCACAAATGCCATATTATATCCCTTAATCATCTTTCACGCTACCCGCGGATAGGAGAGGGGTATATATATACATAAATATATATATATATATATATATATATATATATATATATATATATATATATATATATATATATATATATATATATATATATATATATATATATACATATATATATATATAGTTTCTGATTGTGTAAATACATGTTACTCACATACACAATAGCTGATACTGTCTTTATTTGACCATTTTTAACACCGGCAGTCATTAACATGTTACAAAATTTTGCCTTTATGTTTCATTTACTATTTATATATAACTCATCATTCTCTTGTCCCAACATCACACATCTTCTCTTATCCCAACTACTTGGCGTCGACGTAATATGTCCTCTTTTTCCATACAGCCCTATCAGACATCATCTCTGTAGTCACTCCCTATTTATCTATATCATGCTTCATGCATGTATAACTTATAATGTATATGTAATATATCATTAAAGTAATATACACATATTTTCTGGTCAAATATGGTACGTATTATTTATTATTAGTAATATATTACAATAGTATATATTCATAACGTTTTTGCTAAGTTTAAGATAGAAGAAGAGTACCTAGTATAATAAGTTTTATAAAAGCAACACGCACACTGTTCTTAATTAAAACTTATTTAAAAAAAAATCCCTTGTGTTGAGAGGAATTTATGTATAATTAACGGATATAAATTTTAACGAAACTAGTGTTGCTCAAATGCAATGCAATGCATGTCTTGCAACTCTCGCTGTTAGAATATCACAGAGTCACTTGTTTTGATAGAAATGAAAGGTTCAACTAAATTTATGATATTCCATTCATCTAGCGGCACTAACTGTACAACTATTAATAATTAGGTACATACCACTTAACGGGAGTAGGGCTATAATCACACCTATCTATCATGAGACTGTTTAAAATAACATCAAATTATTTCCCTGTGTATTAAGAATACAAAATGTTGACCATCCTTTCTTTGCCAAAGGAATCGTAAAATGTTTTCTAAATGAGCAATACGAAACTCTTGCAGCGAGTCTTCGTCTTGCATTTTGGCAGCACTAATCGAAACAGAAGATAACATTTTCATGTTTTTTTTTTCATATTTTCGTTTTCTTTGCAGGTCGGTATATCGTCGTTCAGATCAAGGAGTGGTTGCGAAAAATCAGCACCTGCTGGATATACAAGAGTTACTGCCTTTACAGACTTTATCAACCAACACCTGTAAATTTGTCTTAAACAGACTGTCCAGTACTATACTAACAGAAAAACAATATATTCCTGTTCCTGGACGCGGTCAAGGTCACTACAAGGGCACTATCAAGGTCATTTTATTTAGAGCTTTTTGCCAGTCATTTTATACGTGCAGCCTATGGACTAACTCGTATCGCCTGCGCTCGTATAGCGACCTACGTGTGCAATATAATAATGGGCACAGGATACAGTTGGGGCTGCCGTGGCTGCAGTCAGTCTACCATGTTCAAGCCAAAGCCATCATACGTAAAAGATGCGCCTCGCTATTCACACGCATTCGTGGCAGCAACAACACTACCCTGAGTGTATTTATAGATAGATGGGAGTCTACAATGCTGCGTCACTGGATGAAACTCCATACATAAATTAATATTTAATGTATACTAACACTAACTTTAAGATTATTATTGTTATTAACACTATAGGCATACGAAATACGTTAGCGGCAGCCGAAGGATCGAAAAGAAACCAAAATTATCTTAAACTATTTAATCATGCTTTAGTGCAACGATAGCTTGCTGTTCGTCGTTAGTTGGGATATTAATTAATTTTAGTGGCTGACCATGGATTCCGTTCTTCTCATTGATAATAGTGAATATTGTAGTTCTAAGATAACAGTAAATGGGTATAGTAACGAGGTAACTTCCATTCAGTGATATAAAATCTTCTCGTTCGCCGGCTATCTGTACTTTGGTGGAATGTGGAAGAGATAGAACGTAAAGCTGGTCGTCTAATTTATCCATTGCTTCTGTAGCTGTTCTGAATTGAGGTGATGAATACAGTCTGGGCTAACACGTATCTGATGCGAAGTTTCTTTTTCACAGAGATACCAACTCCCAACCTTCGAGCATTCAGCCTCCATGTACACGAATGTATCTGTGTTGATTGTAATAAAAGGATAGGAAGGTACAAGAGCATGGCGGTTTTTATTGGATGTTATGGCTAGCCTGAATAAATTGAAATTACCATTAGATAATACGGGGAATTTAAAAACCATTACTATTAATTTACCTGAGAAGTATGAACTGGGGATGATTACTTCGTAGTACTGTCTTAATTCTGTTTAAACTGTGTTAATTCTTAATATCTCATCTTTGTTATAGATGAAATGAAATGATTTATTTATGACAGACACCAGCACAAGCAAAACAAATAGATAATAATAATATCAAAATGGTTAGTGTTTGCCACAATCCGGTCTCAACTCAGCATAATGCCGGCCGCAGACGACCAGCGCTGGTCTTCCGTTGTTACCGGGAGGAGACGTCACGCACATGCCCTCAATATGACTTAATATAATGTAGCATCCACAATGTAGTAACACAATCCAGCTTAAGTCTAAAACTTTATATAATATGACATGGTAATAACAATAATATGATATGTTAATATTATACAACAAAGAGAATACAGTTTCGTTTAACTTTACTGCGAAAATAGCAAAAAAAGAAACGTAAATAACAGAGGTACATATTACAAGCCAAATATTGAAAACCATTATCTTAGTTCAAAATGATACAATATAAATTCCTAACAATATTAGAAATGATGTTTACACAAGTCATTTCTAAAAAGCTAGATGAGTTCTAGTTTATCTAACATAGACTTTAACGTGTCGATGTCTATCATCGAGTGGTGCATACTTGATATACGCATAAAAGCTAATGCATTTTCTATCCTAATTATTTCTAACCTTAAATCTTCAACGTTTTCACTAAGTATAACTAAAAGTTGTCCAAACCTTGCATATTTTATTGGGCTTTCCGATCTATAAGCATTATCATTAAGTATTAATTCTAAAGTATCATTAATTTTATTCTGATTTTCGACTTATTGATTTAAGATTATATTATGGTTATCTATCCATTCTCTTGAACATATTCAAGTGCTTTTTCTATCGTATCCGGTCGCATAAATCTTATCCGGGCACGTAACGGTTTGTTTAAGCTTCTTACAAACAAATGGATAGCGACTTATTTGTATAATATTCGCTTAGCTTCTACTGTGGTACTAATCAGTCACACATAATCTTACTTATAACATTCATTATTTCACCCATCAATAACGTTAGGTATCAAGTTGTCTTCTTCTAACAGGTGAAGTCGTCTCGTCCCCGCGATTTAGCTGCCTCATGTTGCTGACGTCCCACGTTTGCGTAGTAGTACGCGTAGTAGGTGAAATTGCTTGCAGTGGTGTAGCAGGGTCAATGTTCGTCGCCGTAGTCGTTGGGAGCATTGCAAAGGCGTGAGCTCGTCCTCGCCGCCACAGGTATACACCCGTAACTAGGAGAGCTATGCCGGCGGGGAGATACAACCCGACATATGATAATGTGCATCACCGTGAGTAGACATAAGGCTATGCGCCCACAGTCCTTCTTCATCAGTTTGATATCAATAGTCGTAGATGGTTTGTACTACTGATTGAAGATCTGTAGTATTTGACGTCACGATTTTAGACAGAGTAATATTGAATATTGTGTTGATCGGTGGTATATTAATTCCGACTTCTTCTGGTTGAATTTTTAACGAATTATTTTGCGGTGAATGGAAGAATATTGTAAAGGTATCGCCTTTGATGACACAACCGTTGCTGAGGTGAATAATGCCGGCATTAATGATTCGTGCGGTGGTAACTTAATATCCACATATTATTCTTATCGAAATTTAGCATTTAATATGCTTAATTATTTATAAAAACCCGATTACGAAATGAAAAATGATGTCATCATTTTTCATTTCGCAAAGTTTGAAGTATTAAGCCTACACAATGTGTAAACATTGTCGGGTAGATGGCGCGTGTCACGTTAAAGACGTAAATATGGTACGAAGCGAGATTTGACTGTCGTACAATAGTTCACGGTAGTGTAAATGGCAGCACGATTGGGCCGGACTCCATATTGGGAGTGGGTGCGGGTTCGAACCCCGCTTGTGACATCATTTTTCGTTTCGTAATCGGGTTTTTATAAATAATTAAGCATATTAAATTATAAATTTCGATAAGAGTAGGTTAGGGCCACTGTACATTAAGTCGTTTAAGCTCAGCCCTGACGTTGTTTTTGCCGATGTCTTAAATATAACTTGTAACGGCGTAGAAATATGAATCGGCACAAAGTACACAATGGTGAGGCAAGTAATAGCTTGATGTTTTGTTGTATTGGCATTTTTTCATGTGGGTTAATTCTTTATATTCCGTCATAAATGCCTTATAGTTTTTTGCCATATTTCTAGACGTTTCGAACCGTTTTTCCAATTGGAAAAATTGAGCTGCGGCTTTCGGTCTAGATTCTCCGAGCTTCTCTTCAATATCTGGATAAAACGGTAGCCATACCACGTAACGACCATTTTCCAGGCGTTTTGTTTCTGTTTGGTATTGTTGAAGGCAGTAGGTATCTTCGGCAGACATTTGTGAGCATTCAGCGATATCTTCAATCTTAAGTTATTGAAAATGACATTACATTGGTACGGTCTCATATTACCACACAAAATCCAACAAAGTTTAGACTGTTGCGCTATTGGTTGAGTGTCACTTTTATAATGCCGTCAAGGATTATGTTGGAGTAAACACCAGCAACAAGCTAGTTGTGGTTTGCTTTTTGCTCATTATTCTGTTTAGTAGTTGGGCATCTTTATTCAGACTTGCATGCTTTGCCTTTGTGGTCGAATAAACAATTCACACATAATTTGTGTTTCGCAACAAAATGCCGCCGATCTTATGTTTGTAGTTTGATAAATTCGTTGAGAGCAGAGTGGACACTTAACGATGGTATATAATGTATAATGTTTTTGTTTATAGTAGATGGGAATGCATTATTATAACTTTTCCATTTTGAGTTACAATTAGAATGCGCAGGCAAGTATTTAAATACTGGCTTGTTGCTATGTGCTCTATGCTGGTATTGTGTATCAGTTGTAGATCGTTCTTGTTTTTTATTTTATTTTTTATTTTAAGCCACAGACTTTTTGTCCGTGCTCTTTTTATGTTTAATTTTTTTTTAAGTGGTTTTATTACAGTTGGTTAAAGCTTTAAGAGCGCAATTCATGTGTCATAGATGTTAAGTGTGTGTGTGTTCATACATGTCTTTTTGCGGTTTCTTCTTGGCGCTGGTGGTCTTGTTATTAGTGGAACCCGTCTACTTATAGATGTTGTTGTCCTCTGTGATGTAGTTATGACGATAATGGTGTGATTGTTTTCTTGTGTTGTGTTTTCTTCTACTTTCTTTGATCTGTGTTTTCTTCTGCTTTCTCTGAATTTGTGGTGTTATATTTTGTGATGTGTTTAATTTGGATATCTATTAGGTTAATGGTGATTAACTCCATGCTTGTGTTGACTTCGGTTTATTGGAATAATAGACCAAGCTCTTTCATTACCCTCTCGTCTCTATGTTTTACCACCATCTTCTTGATGTATTCCAGTATAGTACCAGAATCTTGATCTGTGGACTTCCTCATGAGTTTCCAGATGGCATCTTTACGGGTGTCTGTGTAGTAAATACAGAATCTGGTATGACTGGATATAGCGACCACAGCATGTTGCATGCTGTTGTGTAATTTTTGCACCGAGTCTCTTGTCTGAATTATGATCACATTTGGTGTGCCGAGTCCCTGTGCCTCGTGGATGGTTCGCAGTTCGGCACCCTCACCGGTGCCGTATCTCTTTTTCTTGAGGCTTTCTTTCTCTGCCTGGGTGTGTGACAGGTATAGAGTCTCGGGAAGGTCGGGTGGTATGACGACGTCGGTGTATTTGCATATATTCAGGGATTTTATGATCTTATTTGACGAGTATATGCCATTGTAGTTGTTGTGGAGGGCATATGCTACGTCCATGGGGCACCGATGCGTACACAGCAGTTCTTGTGTTGTCGATGGTGTGGTTAGAGGCTTATCGTGTCTCATTTCAAATAGCTTGTCCCGAACTACGAATGGGATTTGGTTTGTGTCTCCAATGAGGAGGAGTTTTTTGGCCTTGACAGTTTGCATTAATAAGACTACAGAGCCGATGTGGTTTATGAGCGCTTCATCTATGATTAGTCGGTGAAGCTCTTGGTTTTTGTTCGTTCTGACACCGTTTGTCAGAGCTGATGCTACTGTGTAGACGTCCTGGCCGCCTTCTTCCCCATATTTGGGTAATCCTATTCTTGAGATCGTCTTTTGCTTTAAGCATTGGTGTTAAAACGACGTCGTGTGCGGGGTCGAAGTTGTTCACTATCCAGGTCGATTTGCCACATCCGGGCACTCTGTTTACCGTCGAGTTCAGGGGCGTGTAATGCTATTCTACCGTTTTCCTTTGTGACTTCTTCGTCGATGTGTACGAAGCCTCCCGTGGCACTAAATGCGGCCATGTGGGTTGAGATGGGTTTACCCGCCGTAACCTCGTCCTTTTGGGTATTGTAAACGTCAGCCTCCTCTTTTCGAATCTGACTTTCAGCAACCCTTCGCTTTGGTAGTGGTAGGCTTCGAGTATCTTGCTGGCGGTCAGGGCTTTGATAACTATTGTGCCTTCTAAAATGGCCTTATTTTCGAGGATGGCATTTATGTATAGGCCTAACGTTGTGTTCACCCGTCGGTAGTTTGATGGTTTCACTATTCCTTTGTCGGCGTTTGTGCTTGGTTGTGGATCTTCTTCTTTAGCGATTGGGAGTTCTTCTCTGGTAAAAGCCTCGAGTGCAGATGCCAATCGCATGCTGCTTTTTTCTTCGCCATGTTTTTGGTGATGGCGGAGAGAAGCGGGTTTAATAGTGCTATTACCGTGCTGAATGGTGTTTTTATTTCTATTTTTGTGTTTTTCCAGTTGTCGTTCTGCTCATCTTGGCGCTGAGGCGTAGCTAGTTCGGGCTGGTTAAGATTTATTTGGCTTGAGGCAGAGGTTTCGTTTTAGACGTTGGCCGCGGGGCGTAGTGCGATTTTAGAGGGGGGAGCGAGTAAGAAGCTCAGATTTTGACCTCTATTCTCGTAGGTTATAACCTCGTGGTGTTTGAAGGCCATGATACACCCCATATAATCCACAGCTTCTCCTTTGTCGAAGCCAACTGCCATTGCATCCACACTGATGGTTTTGGGGGTGGAGTCAGTGTTATCTTCACTATACTTTGCTATGTTTTGAAGGAGTACACTAGCTTGCGCAAACTGGGTCTCGTCGGCTTTCCTGTTGAATATGAGCAGCGTTTTATTGCGTGCTCGTATTAACCGATACTCCACGTTTCATACTCGTACTTATATTGCGCTGTATGTGTATTTTGATAATTTCAATGTCATTCTGCTAGTGCTTCCTTTTAATAGAACAGCTAGTCCTGATGATAGGGACACCCTTATTTTCCCGTCCACGTAACAGAAGGCGATGCCCAGTCTTTCATGAGTGGTGGACATGAACAGGGCTACCGGGCGAGTTCTTAGCCCTGGTGTTCCTGTTTCGCCATTTGCTAGCATTTGGTGTTCAATGAGTATTTGTGTTTGCCTTTGCGCTGTTGCTGTTGTTGGAGCTGATGTTTGGGTAATGGTGTTTGACTTTGGTGTTTGGTCTTTATTGAGCGTGTTGTTCCTCCGTGCTGCTCTATGCATGGTCCTTTCAACGTAGATGAGTCAGGTTATTCTTATGCCTTCGTCTCCCATTAAGATGTTCAGTTGTGTATCTTTGACCTGTACTCCTGTTGTTATTTCGAGTTCAGTTCGCTTGGCTAGAAAGCGAGGGCAGTCGTATAGTAGGTGCCAGATAGTTTCTTCGGTGTGGTCATCGCATTCACGGCTTGGGTTATCTTTGAGGTTAAATCGATGCAGGTAAGCTGCGATGCCTCCGTGACCTGTGTTCGCCTGCACTAGGTTTGGTGTCAATTCGATGGATCTCACTAGACGGCAGTTGTTGGTGACGTTTGAGAGAATTTTTTTAGTGAATTCCCCTGTTGTGGAGGCGTTGTACCGGTCCTGCCATATTTTGATTGTCTTCTCTTGGATGGTTCTCTTTACATATGACAGGGGCTCTTTGTCGTAGGGTGTGGCAGATGTAGTTGCCAGTGCTGCTCTCTTTGCTAGCTCATCGGCTCGTTCATTTTCAACGGTGCCTGCATGTGCTCTGAGCTAAAACAGCCTGACGGTTTTTCCTTGGCCACGGATGTCTTTTAGGTTTTCCCTTATGGTGTTAGTCAGGGGTGAGATGTTAATAGAGTTCTCGAGTCAGTCAAGCGAAGATCTACAGTCGCTTCGTATGTTGGCTGTGGTAGCGTCACTACTTTTGACCTTCGCAATTGCTCTGTGGATGGCGTACAGCTCTGATTGGAAGACCGTACTGTAGGCGTCTAGGCTGAACAATGAGTAATGGACGTCCTGTTCTTGCTCCCACCATGTTAGGGCAGCGCCTGTTTTCCCCTCTATCATGCTGCCGTCCGTGTATATTTGGGGTCCGGATATTTGGTGTTTGCTGATGGTTTCGGCGTCCATATTCTCAAAGAGCTCGTATTATCATGGATATTAGTTTGGAGGGAAGGGGTAATTGGTAAAATTGAATGTTACCCTCCTTTCGAGCTCTTTGTTCGCTGGTAGGTACTCTAGTTAGTTACCTTTTTTGGCTTTGTATGGGCTGGCGTGTTCTTGAACTCGCAGGTCAAGTGGTATCAGTCCGGTGAGTGCTAGGACTGATGTCAGTGAGACAGTTCTATATGCTTTGCATATTTTTAGTGCAAAGCTTCGTCGGATGGAGTTAATCTTTTTCTTGTTGATTTTCAGATCTATGGTGCCCAGACGCTGGAAGCGTATGTGATAATCGGCTCAATCTCCGCAATGTAAATAGTCCTTACAATTTCTCCATTTAGACCCCATGTTACCATGTAATGATGCGGCCTATCATCCGTATACGATACGGCCTATCATCATTTTCTCGAGGGTTTTGCGGAGGACAGATAATAGACCGATCGGTCTATATTATTTTGGCCGAGTGTAGTCTTCCTTGCCTGGTTCCTTCTTTATTATTACAACGTGGGCTATCTTCCATTGTAAGGGGAAATATTTGAGTTTTAGGCACTGATTGGTTATTGACAAAAAAGGCTCCCTTTCTGATTGAATAGCCACGGTACAGATGTCGTCTGTGAACCCATCCGGGCACGGTGCTTTCTTTTGGGCTTTCTTTGAAAAATGAAAGCACTTTGTCTAGCTCCTCTTGTGTGAAGGGTGGGTCGTCTGCTTGCAGTTCTACCGAGACGGTCAATGTTTGTCGCCTCAGGAATGCGTGATGGGACATATCGCTGTCTACGGAGTCATCTGGGTAGAAAGTTTCGGCCAGGAGTTTTGCAGAGTCTTCCGGGCTTAAGGTCTTGCCGTCGTTCCCTCCGAGTAGGACGTCGTCCTGTTTCCTGACGGTCTGTTTGACGACTCTGTATATGCCATCCCACATGCTTTCCTTCTCTTGTTTGCTATAGAAGTCCTTCCAGCTCTTTGTCTGTGCCTTTTCTGCTGCTTCCATGTAGAGCTCCTTTACACTTAAGTATTCTTAGATGATGTGCTCTTTTCTAGTGGGTGCTGCGTTCTTTATCCGCCTTTTCATGGGGAGGGTGCTGGTTTTTATAATTTTTAATCTTTTGTATACCACGGTGGCGTCGAGTCTGTTTTACCTGAAACTATCTTCGGTATTATGGACTCATACGGCTCGTGTATTACTGTGGTGTATCTGGTTATGATGTTGTCCATGTCGTGGGTTTGTTCTAGTAGACTGATATTTACAGGGTTGTTGCTTTGTGCTGCCAGGTTTTGTCTGAAGAGCTTCTTGAAGTCTTCCCAATATACCTTCTTGGTGTTGTACCTTCTCGTTGTTATAGGTTTTGAGGGCTCGATTGTGTTGTCGAGCCGCAACGAGAAGGTGATGGCGTTGTGGTCGGATGTGGTGATTGTTCTATTCACTTTACAGTTTTCTACTGTGCCTAGCAGTGGGCTGCTACATGTAGTGACGTCTACTATACTTGTGTATAGCCGCCCTCTCCTGTTGGTTTCGAATGTCGGGGTGTCGCCTTGATTCAGGATATGGAGTTACAGTTCATCTGTGAATTATTATATATTATTGAATACTGCTGCTCCACCAGGGGCTCCAGGCGTTGAGATCTCCACCCATGATAATGTTGTTGATGGGCAAGTTTGTTATGACGGATTTGAGCCGGTTTAAATTTGTGCTTATTTCTTGAACCCCCTCAAAATAAACTGTTATTAAAGTCAGCCTGACTTTAATATTTATATATATATAGGCCGCCCGGCTTTTATTGTGGCCACCGCCTCAGTATGGGTGTTTAGGAGTGGATTTTGAATTACCTCCAGGTGTTGGTCTGTAGGGTTCTTGCGGACGGAGAGAATAATGAGACACAAGATCTAGTTTTAGTCTGGTTTATTGTAAGATGTGGTGCGGCTTAAATACTATAATATTACGTGCGAAAAGTGCTTATGCTTAAGGTCGGGCTTCCTATGTAAATGTCGGTGTAGTAGGTTAGTAGGTCAGATGTAGATGATGTAAGTCCGACGATGTCACGTAATGCTGAATTTGTAGGTGGCAACAGTACACCCCCCTTTAAAAAAGAAAAAAATATATAGGTTGTCTATTATTGTAAACGATTATGATGGGGTATGGCCTTGACATTGATGCGTGGAATGTGCTGACGGTTGTTGTGGTGTCGAGTGCGACGTATGCGCTGACGGTGTTGTGACTTATGTGCTGAGTTCAAATGCCTTGTTATCCATTGCATGAGTGTTGATTTTTTTTTTGTAAATACTTTCATTCTTCTGTCCATGGTTTTCAATAGGCCGTAGATAATGAGTACGCTGATTGTTAAAATAATTTGTCCCATTGCGATGTTCCTGGTCCATTTCAGGTCTTCCTGGATGATGTTTCGGAGTTGCTCCGCTTCATTTTGGTTTAGACAGGTGTCCGTGTTATATGTAATTTGGTCCTTGGAACTTTGTGTGCCTATGTTGTATTCGTTGTAGCGTACTTGCGATGATTGTATTGTGTATTTAGCATCTGCGTTCTTTATATATGTGTACAAGTTGCTTGCGTTTGCGAAATTCCGTAACGTGCTACTGGGATGACTGTACGGCCCGACCTTGTGATGTACGTATGTGCGTTCTTGTCGCTGTTTCTCGTGTTCAGCACGTAATCTGGTTCGTTGTTGATAATGAAGGCTGGTTTTAATCTATCGATTGATATTATCGTCTCTTTGTCCTTAATTCTAATGCAAAATGTTTTGTCCGTTTTTCTAATCACTGGATAAGGACCTTCATATGGCGGTGTCAGGCTTTTCCTCATTCTGTCACACCGCACGAATACGTGCGAGCATTCCTTAAGTTCGGGGTGTACAAATATGGTTTGGTTGTGTTTTTCTCTTTTTGGGACTGATGTCATTTGTGTGATGTTTTTTTGTATTTGTTTTACAAATTCTTCGTACGTTGATAGTTGTGTTGTTGATGATTCAAAAAATCCTCCAGGGAGTCTTATTGGCGTTCCGTATAACATCTCTGCTGAACTATAGCCCGTGTCTTCTCGTAAACTACTCCGCAAACCGAGTAGGACTGTTGGGATTTCTTCTACCCAATTATCGCTGGCTTCCCTTGTCATTAATGCCGCTTTTAAAGTTCTATGGAATCTGTCGATTTTCCCGCTCGACTGTGGGTGATAGCTCGTTGTTCTGATCTTGTGTATGCCCAAAAATTGTGTAAGTGACTCAAATATTCTTAATTCGAACTGTCTGCCTTGGTCAGTAGTAATGCGTAATGGACATCCGAATCGAATAATCCATCCTTCGAAAAGTGCTTTGGCCACTGTTTCTGCAGTTATATCTTCTACTGGAAATATTTCTCTATGATTGTGATTAGGTATCTCTTGCCTTGTGAGATAGGGAGTGGTCCGACGATGTCAATGTGTAAATGTTCAAAGCGTTGTGCTGTCATAAATTTGCCTAGGGGTGATATTGTATGTCGCTGTATTTTTGCTTTTTGACAAGCTATACATGATCTGCACCAGTTGTTAATATCTTTGTTCATGTATGGCCATAGGTATCTTTGGGTTATCATTTTTCTGGTAGTTCTTTTTCCTGGATGGCTCATGCCGTGAATGACGTCGAAAACTTGTTTACGGAAATGTTGTGGTAAGTAAGGGCGACTTTTTCCTGTAGATATGTCGCAGCTAATGTTTATTGTGGAGCCCGGAAGCCTGATGTTTTCGAACTTTCATCTTCTGTTGTCACGTAGTTTAATTAATTCGCTGTCTGTTGATTGGTATTTAGCTAAATCGGCGTAATCGATCGGTGATGGCATGAATATTTCCTCTATACGTGATAATGCGTCTGCGGTGATATTGTCATGTCCGCTTATATGTTGAATATTGGTGCAATATTGTGAAATGAAATCTAGCTGTCGGACTCGTCTTGGCGTGTCGTTTGATGATGGTTTTTGGGAGAATGCGTAGGTCAAAGGTCGATGATCCGTGAATATTGTGAATTCTCTTCCCTCGATTAATCTTTGAAAGTGTTTGACGGCCATGTATACTCCTAGTAGTTCTCTGTCGAATGTTGAGTATTTTTGTTGTGTTTCGCTTAATTTTTGTGAGAAAAAACCTAATGGTTTCCAATCACGGCCGGATTTTTGTTGCAGAACTGCACCGATACAAGTAGCGCTAGCGTCTGTCATAAGTGAGAGTGGTGCGTTGTGGGAAGGGTGCGCTGTAATTATTGCGTTTTTTATGCTCTCCTTGCATTTTTCGTAAGCTTTTTCGGCTTCCGTTGTCCAAGGGATAGGCGAGTTGTCGTTCTTTTTTGAACCGTGTATATAGGCGTTAAGAACCCTTTGATTGTTTGCTGCTTGTGGGAGGTTGTTTCTGTAGAAATTAACCATGCCCAAAAATCTTCTTAATTCTTTAATTGTTTTTGGTTTTGGGAATTCCATGATTGCTTTGTAATTTTCTTCCGTTGGGTGTATTCCTTGGCTCGTTATGTGATAACCTAAGAAATCTATTTCCCTTCTGAGGAATTCGCATTTTTCGAGGTTAATGGTTATTCCGTTTTCATGTAGACGCTTGAAAACTATTTCTAAATGTTGATAATGTGTTTCTTCGTTATCGGATGCGATGAGACAATCGTCGATGAATATGAATACGAAGTCTAAATCTCTGAATAAGGAGTCCATAAAGCGTTGGAATGTTTGTGCTGCATTGCGTAAGCCGAAGGGCATTCTTAGGTATTCGAAAAGTCCAAAAGGCGTGATGATGGCGGTTTTTTCAATGTCTTTTACGGGAATACAATGGTATGCTTTGCGTATATCAATTTTGCTCAGTATCTTCTTGTTTTCTAATATGTAGGTGAAATCGGTTAATCTTGGTAGTGGGTATTTATCCGGTACTGTCACACTATTGAGCATCCGGTAGTCTCCACATGGTCTCCATTCGCCATTTTTCTTTTGTACCATGTGTAATGGGCTTGCCCATAGGCTCTCTGATGGTCGGCAAATGCCGAGTTCGATCATATCTTGAAATTCTTTTTTGGCTATATCGTATTTTTCGGGAGGCAATGGCCTTGCGCGAGCTGTAACGGGTGGTCCTTGGGTAATAATGTGGTGTTCAATCTTGTGTTTGGGCGTGGCGCGGAGGGTTGAGTATCTCGTGATGTCTTCGTATTTGTTTAGAAGTTGCGTGATGTGTGGGTTAATTCCCGCTGCGATGGTGCGAATTGTTTGCTGTGTCGCTTTTCTAAAGGTTGCATGCGTTGTCCGCTGTGTAACCTTGTCGATAATTCTACGACCCGCTATGTCGACTAATAATTTGTAGTGCTCTAGGATATCCGCTCCGATGATTGGTTGAGTGACGTCGGCGATAACAAAATTCCATTTAAAACAACGTTGAAGTCCCAAGTCTAAGGTGAGAGTTTTCTCGCCGTATGTCTTGATTTTTGTCCCGTTGGCGGCGTAGAGTGTGTAATGATCGTTTGGTAATGTTGAATGTCTCTGTTGCTTGCTAATTACTGAGATGTTTGCGCCCGTGTCAATCAAAAACTTTATACCACTTTTTCGGTCGGTAATAGTGAGGCGATTGGATGGGTGGATTGCACAGAGTTTCGCCGCTCTCTGTGCTCTTATTCGTTTCCCTGGTTCTTGGCGTGAGGTGTCGGTTTCCAACTACATGGTTGTGTACAGTTCCTAGCGTATTTTCTAAATCTTTCCTGGTAATAGCAAAATTGATTAATACGTCTATAGTTTAATCTTTTTTTTTTTTTTTTTTTGGTGGACTATGGATTAGTCTCGCCCCGCCAAATCGGTCCGAGGTGACGGAAAAGGCGGCGCGTGACCCCATAGACCCACCGTAAAAACTCCTCTCTCTTCGCCGTGCGAGCGGGTCACCGGGACCCGATTTTTAACTTCGGTGGCCCGCCCGGCGGTTCACCCTCGCGGGCTCCTCTCGTCGACGCCCCGACAGATTTCGCCGTCGGGGCGTCGCCCTCACGCGGTGGCCTCACGTCGGGTGACCGGACAATTCCCCGGTCTGATCACCCGAAGCCTCGGTTAGGGCGGCATCAGGCGCAGGTATTCGCGCCTACGCCGCCCCGGCCGCTGGCGGCGGCCCGGGGCGCGGGAATCCTCCCTTGCCCGTTCCGCCGCTTCCTTCTGCGAGATGACAGCCTCGCAGAAGGCGGCGACCGCGTCCCAGTTCCTGATGCTGTCGACCATCGCTCTCGCGACGGCCGGCAGCGTCAGGTCGGCACCGATGACAGCGACGAGGTCACGGCGCTGCCGCTCCCATCCCGGACACACCTCCAGCGTGTGTTGCGCCGTGTCCTCGTCACTCCTGCAGTGGTGGCAGGCCGGAGTCCACTCCCTATACACGACCCTGTGCAGTCTATAGTTTAATCTTGACCTCGTCGGAAAATGTTGACGTTTGATGGAATTGTTTTGCGTGTTGTATCGATGGTTCCTCTGACCTTGCTGAATAGCGTTTATATCTATTTGTAATTTAGCTAATTGAGCTAAAATGCACGCCGTTTCTGTGTCACTTGTAGTGCTTACTGTTGATTCTTCTGTTAATTTTGAGTTTGCTATTATTTTGTCCGCAATCTGGCTTATTTTGTCTATTTCCATGTCTTCCGTGACCGCTAGGACCGTAGTTACTGATTGTGGTAGGAGTCGGAACCATAGTAGTTTGATTGTTTCGTCGCTCATCTTTCCTCTTCCGAGAACCCGCATCTTGCGTAATAATTGCGAGGGTTTTTAGTCGCCAAGTTCTGTATCTGATAGTAATTTTTGAAATTGCTGTTGTTCTGATTCTTCATAGCAATCAATCAGACGTTCCTTGATGGTTTTGTATTTTTCCGTAGGCGGAAGTGACGTGATTAGGTCACTAACCTGTAGTATTTCTTCTTTTGATAGCTTCGCCACCACTGTACGGTACTTGTATTCGTCTCCTTGTTTCTGTGGTGCTATTATGGCTTCGAGTTGTGTGAACCATAATCTCGGTTGATCTTTCCAGAATGCCGGAATTTGGGATAGTACTGAGGTACCAGCTGCTACTTCTAATGCTTCTTGTTGACTGCCGTTTGCTTTGCACGTGGGTTGCGCCATGTTGCTTATTCTTTTCTTCGGGGTCACCACTGTAGGGTTCTTGCGGACGGAGAGAATAATGAGACACAAGATCTAGTTTTAGTCTGGTTTATTGTAAGATGTGGTGCGGCTTAAATACTATAATATTACGTGCGAAAAGTGCTTATGCTTAAGGTCGGGCTTCCTATGTAAATGTCGGTGTAGTAGGTTAGTAGGTCAGATGTAGATGATGTAAGTCCGACGATGTCACGTAATGCTGAATTTGTAGGTGGCAACAATGATGATTGCGGTTTTGTTGGGATTTTCGCGGCTAAGGCTGCACTAAATGATTTTGGTGCCTGGGTGCTCTTTTAGGATGCCCGTTCGTCCAGTGTATAGTTCCTGAACTAGGGTGATCTGCACTCCTCTTTCCTTTGCCGCGCTGAGCAACTCAATCGTGGCCAGTTTTGACCTCTGGAGGTTGGCCTGTATGATGGTGAGTTTATTTATTAATGGTAGAGTGGGAAGTTTGTTTTGCTTAGTGTTTCCTCTAGTGGTGCCCTTAGCACAGGTATGTAATTTTTGACCTGGCTATGGCAGATCGTTCTTGCTTACGTCGCACAGACTCCAATGCAGTAAATTTGTTTTCGAGATAGGTCATAAATTCGGCTAGAACGGGTAACTGCCTAGGCTCTTTGATAGTTTCTATGTAGTCGTTATAGGTGGCCGTATCCGATTTCTGCGAAAGTAAATGTACTAGGATCGGATCCCAAATGGAGGATCCCAGATATCCGTCAAGTTTTTTGATAGCGTTTAGACACTCATTAGCAGTATCGTGCTCCTTTTTAATTGTAGTGGCAGTTTGTTATTGCGTAATTGGCAAGTTTAGAAGGTTATTTAGATGTGAAGTAAAGATTTGCTTCTTATTTTTATAACCTCTGGTTAAGAATATCCCAACAGATTTGATAGTTCTCAGAACTGATGGGCAGATATTGAATCAGCTTTTCAGCTTTTCCTTTGACCTTGATTTGAATACCTGAAGTATTAAACTTTTTAAGCACCGGACAATGTTCTGTTTTCGTGTATGACCTCGACGAATAAATCTTTGAAAGAGGTCCAATGATAGTATGACCCTGAGAAAATGGGTAATTCCATTTTCGGAATTGACTTCTCTTTGTGGGAGGTAGACTACATTTTTGTGTTTATGACCTTATTTTTAGCGGTGTATTGTTTTTCATATATTTCATATACTTGTTTATACTCCGTGTTAGGGTTATTTCGTTGTCGATATCGCAGTGGAGGCTGTCGATGACCTTCCATCGCGACTCAAGAGTTTTCAGGACGTCCTCGAATTCCCATTTTTCGCTAATTTGTTCTAGATTGATAGTTGTGAGAGTCCAACATAAGGCCTTGAAATGGCTTTTTTATGTTTACAAAGTCAATCTTCAGATTTACTAGCATTTCCTTGGGATTTTTGTATTGATATATACTGTAGTTTTCTCCTCTTCTAAATGTGTTTCAGAAGTTCATGTTGTCCCCAAAGGTTGTGGAACTGTCATTTGAACAGTTGGATCTCTTGCAGGGACGTAGTTTGCAATTAGACCGCGTTTCCTGATATGATTCTTTCGTTTGTTGATACTGGTTGTTAGAAAAATATTAGTAGTTTTGATCTTGTTCTTGATATAATATTGTATGATTCACCTTAAAGTCGTCCCAGTAGGAATCCAGTAGTTCTAGGTGCTTCTTGTTGTAAAGAAGAGATTTTCTATCGGCTCCATCTGTCTTGAAATTACGAAGCATTTTCTCTATTTCTTCTGTCAGTTGCTCTTGATTAGTTAGAATATCTTCTATGTTACTCATCTTGTTAGTTTGTTGTTTGATATTAGTTTGCTGTTAGAAAGTTATGTAGTGTGTGGAGCCGTGCTCACTAAACAGTATATGCGACTTCTCAATTCACCTGGTAAGATCCGCTGGTGGGAGGCCAGAGAACCGATTCGCTACTGAAATCAAACTCGTACCACTCACCACTATAGGTTGCTCTTGTAGTTGATAAAGTTGTTGTTGCTTGTAGTTGATAAAGTTTGTTCCGTTTGTAGACCGCACCGCGCGTATAGTTTATATCGCTGCACTACCGCGTAGTCACGATATGGTAACACTCGCGAAGAAAAAAAAAGCTAACATGTAGGGACTATTGTGGGCTCCTACTTGTGGAGTACGATCCTACAGTTGAAATGATAACTCACATTGTGAAATTACTTCTTTATTGGTTCTCCCTCAATATGAGTGGATGAGAAGATGATGGTTGCGAGTGTAGGTACTCACTGGCGATTTATTGTCAGTTATATATGATTTACGCGACTGTATGTATTCGTTTGATTGGTGGAAAATCTCATCATATCGTAAAAACGCTGACCCACAAGAACGTGCGTTTTTGCAATTTGTTGGGTTTGCATAAACCGAACACTGAGTGTGTTTATAGATAGATGCGAGTCTCCAACGCTGCGTCACTGAATGAAACTCCATATTTATAAATTAATGTTTAGTGTATACTAATGTTTAATGTATAAAGACTATTGTTATTAAAATTATGGGCATACGCCTGCAATCAATGATTATTAAATATATACTTATCAGAGAATAATAAATATATGATCATACTTATCTGTGTTATGATTTTTATTGTGAAATATATAACAAAATAGCTAAGGAAGATCTTCTTCCCTCGTAGTTCCGTGGTCATAGAAGAAGAAAGAAAGAAAAAAAAGAAAGAAGAAAATTCTTGCTTCCATAAATATTGCCATACTGTAGAGTCTGTAGTATAGACCATTTCCATACGTTTATCCTTATCTAAAATATTAAGAAATATAATCGTACTCTGTGTTAAGGACTGCGAAAAATCTTTGATTCAATCGTAACTTAGTCGATGCTCTTGTTCCTTTAAGAGTGCCAAATCGACTATCAATGTGTCACAGTATTTAAATGTTGATATAAAAACGCCAAACATTCCGGTCCTCACCCAGGATAAAAGTACGAAATTACTTTTACTGCAGAAATTACAGAGGCTATTTTGTTATAGCAAAATACTTTAAGGAACTTAGCATAATGCTTAACAATGTCCTAATGATTTCCAAACTAGACAGTCTATAAATTAACATGAATAAGATAAAAATTATGTCTATTTTCTCTACCTATGTCATTTCAGTACTAGTCCTGGCTACTGCGAATCTTGTTATTGGATTACTGGAACTGATTATTTGAAATCAGTAGCCTACTCGCTAGTTAGCTTTTGGTTACTGAACTTGTTGCCGTCAAGTAGTGGCCTACCTCAGACGAATACTATATACGATGTTAGTTACAACATATTGATGGCAGCATGAAGGCATCCATCCTCGCGACCCATCTCGTCCTTTACACTCCACCAGCATCGACCAGAGAACTCCGGTCCATATACCGAATGGACATTACTCGAGCAATATTGCTCAACGGGTGATAACACCCCAGTGAACTTCGCCCAGCTAAACAATGAGTGGTAGGCAAAGGTAAGAAAAAGACAGAAGGCGGCCCCCTCTGTCTGCATCGCAAATAGGTCAACAAGCACTTCCGTCTCCAAGTGCCACAGGGAAATTACAATTAACACGTGCCCCTGGGTCTGTTGATACCATGTCGTATCCATGTATTTCCCTATCCCAGTGGGCCATGGCATCGTAGTGTAGTCCATGGTTAGAGAGATTGCACTACCCCAAATTCGAGCTGATGGAATGCATGTTTTAGCTGTACGGGATGATAGCTAATAAATGGTAACTAATCCTCCAAGTCCTCTTATTACTCCATAATTAAATATCTGATTATTAGGATTCCTATTACTAAAGCATTCTATAATTAAAAGGGGCTTTCACTAGAAAGTTTCTATAATTAATGTAAATCAGAACCAGACAGAAATTAGGTAACATCTTGTAAATATTTATGAATTTAGTTCATTTCAGCGAGGATTTTTATGAAGATTCAATTTTGATTTTAACATATCATTGGTCACTACAGAGTTAAAATTATGGGTTTTGCTAGGAATTTGTATGATTTCTCATACCACCAGGTATTTATTAGTAACAAAATAACTACGAATAATTACCACTTTTTTTTACTATTATACAGTTTAACAATAAACTGTATAATAATATAATAATAGACGATAGAGTAGTCATACCATTTACAATTAAGAAATTCACGCCAATCGAACTACTAAGACACAATCATTTCACGTACTAAATAACGAAGCAGCGTGTGAAGTTTATCGACATGCTAGTACTTTGTTTTGTATTGCGTTAGCAACCTGTTCACAATGATTTCTTCATGACTGGTGAGTCTTTGGAATATTTATGTTCCTGACTATATGCCGTGTTGTGAGTCAGCTTTGCTGTGAGACTGCGCTAGCTATCATCTTAGCATCTTGCTAGTGGCGGACGGCTTGCGTTACATGGATATGCATATTTAGATTACCAGTCTGGTTGTGACTGTGTGCATAAGCACACACTTATGTCATGCTCATAAGAGCCAAACCAATGATGAAGTTGCTTGCGGTAATACCACGTAACTCTGATGGCGTGCATTTGTCATTTTTATCGTGGAGGAAGGAGACTCTCCACGCTGACACGTTCCGCCGCCGGCGCATTGGGTGGCGCAAGCACGAGTATCTATGCCTGATGCCGCCCTAGCCGAGGCCGCGGGTGACTGGACCGGGGAATAGTCCGTTACCCGCAGAGAGGCTGACCTCGTGAGGGTGCCGTCCTGGCCGCAGACTAGGGTGTCGACGGGGATGGTACCCAAAAGGGTAACCTGTTGGGCTGGCCACGGATGTTAAGGAAGTTATGGGGCCACAAGTCGTACTTCCGTCAAAAAAAAAACATAACTAAATAAATATGTCATACAAATAATCCTCAACATTTACCAAAAAACGAAAGCGTTAGCGTCCCAAATATCGTGGGTTCGGTTTCCAGGTCGGATACTGCGCTATTCACAAATTCTTTTTCAGAGTTTGAGTGTAATATAATTATGTTTGTTAATTGCATTTTTGTGAAGTCCTCGTCAATACAAGGATTATGTTTTAGTGCAAATAGTTATCTGTTTAAAAATATCTATACTAATATTACAAATTATCCAGAAGATCGAGGAGTACAATCGGCCCCTGTATATAGTGTTTGTGGACTATGAGAAAGCTTTTGATTCAGTCGAAACTTGGGCGATGCTGCAGTCTCTTCAGCGGTGCCAAATCGACCATCGTTATATCGAAGTGCTGAAGTGTTTGTATAGAAACGCCACAATGTCCGTATTCGGGATAAGAGTACGAAACCGATCCAGTTGCAGAAAAGCGTGAGACAGGGAGATGTCATCTCTCCGAAACTGTTCACCACTGCACTGGAAGATGTTTTCAAGCTCTTAGACTGGACCGGACTCGGCATCAACATCAATGGCGAATACATCACTCACCTTCGATTCGCAGATGATAACGTCGTCATGGCAGAATCCATGGAGGACCTGGGCACCATGCTCATCGATCTCAGCAGGGTATCCCAACTAGTGGGTTTACGAATGAACATGGACAACACGAAAGTCATGTCAAATGCCCATGTCATTCCTGTACGAGTCCTAGTTGGCAATGCGATTCTCGAAATTGTTGGTCATTATATTTACCTTGGACAAACAGCCCAGTTAGATAGATCCAATTTCGAGAAAGAGGTCAGCCGACGAATCCAACTCGGTTGGGCAGCGTTCGGGAAACTTAAGAGGATTTTCTCATCCAACATACCTCAGTGTCTGAAAACACGGTTCTATGACCAGTGTGTGTTACCAGTGATGACTTACAGCATGGAAACGCGGTCCCTAAATGTAGGCCTCATAACCAGGCTCAAAGTCGCTCAGCGTGCTATGGAGTGGGCTACGCTCGGGATTTCTTTGCGAGATAGAATCCAAAATACGAAAATCCACAGATGAACGGGTGTAACCGACATTGCACGAAAAATTAGCACGCTGAAATGGCAATGGGCAGGCCACATCGCTCGAAGAACCGATAACCGCTGGGGAAGAAAGGTTCTTCTAGAGTGGCGACCACGTACCGGACGACGCAGTGTGGGACGCCTCGCTGAAGGTTGCTGGGCGTCGTTGGATACAGGCGGCACAGGACCGCGCTCTGTGGCGTAACATGAGGGAGGCCTATGCTCAGCAATGGGCGGCAATAGGCTGAAATGATGATGATGATGAATATTTTTTTTTTGTTTATTTGTTTGTTAAGAAATATTACCATAGCCATATAACCTAAGGTATGAAAACGAAAATTTTATAGGAAAATTTTATTTATATTTAAAATGCTATTGATGATATATGAAAATAGATATTTGCAAAAAATAAGTACCAGTTGCCGTTTAGTATTTTATTAATTTCGAATTGGCTGGTTTAAAAGAAAAAAACACGCTTTATACTATACCGACCGCACTTTCCGTGTGATGACGGAGTAAGAATACAATTCACCACCCCCTATCTTAGCCGTGGTACCCGGGGGTGATCGTACGAGACGACTAAGGGATAATTCCTAGATGACCGAGCCTTGCTTAT
Source organism: Lymantria monacha (assembly GCA_905163515.2). NCBI lineage: Eukaryota > Metazoa > Arthropoda > Insecta > Lepidoptera > Erebidae > Lymantria > Lymantria monacha. Next base: position 14,497,677 of record LR991094.1, on the reverse strand, counting down.
TAGCCTTGGTATTTTATTGTTAGTGTGTTTTGGAAGAGATATTTAAATATAATAAAAATAATGAAATATAAATTAAAAAGGCAAAAAGTAAAAATAGAAACTAAAAAAATATATCGAGCAAAAAGCAGCCAAAATCACGTTTGTTGTATGGGAGCACCTCTTAAATATTTATTTTATTTTGTTTTCTAGTATTTGTCGTTATTGCGGTAACAGAAATACATCATCTGTGAAAATTTCTGTCTGACTGCTGTCTAAATATCATGGTTCATGAGATATAGCCTGATGATAGATAGATGGACAGACGAACAGCGAAGTTTTAGTTATAGGGTCCCGTTTTACGCTTTGGGTACGGAACCCTGAAAAGGTTAAACTCACATAAAAGCTTGGCACAATGGAAATAATCTTTAAAATTGGAACATCTCGAAAGTCATAATACTGTAATAATACGGCATTTGAAAGTTTCTAAGCTATAAAGAGGTCATACAATTTTAGGACAGGGCGTCATAGGAACGTAAAATTTGAAATTTTAAATTATTGGACAGGAATTTTCTAAGCTGATTATTGTAATTGAGAGCCATGATAACATATTGCACCGAATAACTGAAATCCATCGCTCATAAGATGTACTACTCGTTTTTATTTTACTCTGGCGAGGGTATTTTGACCGTATAATGATTAAGAAAGAGAGATAGTCATTTACTATATTTTTGTTCGCTGTTTAGCCAGCGTTTAATCAACATATTTGTAAAAATCGAGATGGAAAGGCCGAGTTATATTAGAAACAATCAGAAAGATACGTTAGAGAGACAGGATGTTAATACTAATCAGATTGGTTGCAAGACGCCATGATCTATCTATGTGCGCTACTACGGTCGTTTCTATTTCATTATACCATTTACTTGCAAATATTTAAAATCATTCGAAGGGGTCGAATATCAAAATAAATCCTTCGAATAAGTGATAAACCCCTAGTCCGACAACCGGTCGAATTCCTGAATACTCTGAAAGTTTCCGGTCTCCTAACTCACATTTTAAAATTGAGAGCTGGCGCGCCAAAATTATAAAATGCCACCAGTTTGCAAAAGAAAACATTGCATTGTAATGTAATCGGGTTAACTATACTGACCGGTTCTTTTCTAGCAGAGTCTGTATTTATTCCCAGGATTCTCCAAATACCATCAAATTACTCCTTCGAATTTCAGAGAGTGCAGTTTGCCATTAGAGTCTGCTTCGCAATAACCATAAACAAAGCTCGACGTCAAATTCTTAAGGTAGCGGGAGTCGACTTGAGAGAAAGCGGCTTCTCCCATGGGCAGTTGTATGTGAAATGCTTCAGAGTAAGCTCACAGAGTAGCCTGGTATTTCTAGCATCCGAAAGAAAAACAAAAGATATTGTTTACAAAGAAATACTGTAATAGGTGTAGTATCACGGGTGGATGTCAAAGTAGCGGTATCAGTGGTCGGCCTAATTTCGATGGAAAAGACGGTGGGTTATGGGGCCACATACTACCCTTCCATCGCCTGGGTCGAAATGGGCGCGGTGTGTTCAAAATATTGCCTGCTAAGAAAAAGTCTCGTGTCCATAATATATATCAAAATTTCATTTTAATTTCATGTTTATTAAACCTTCCCTACACTATAATAAAGATTGTTATACAGTATTTTTTTTTTGGCGGCGGGCTACGGAGTGGTCACGCCCCGCTAATCCGTCCGGGGCGACAGGAGAAGCGACGCATGACCCCGTAGACTCGCCCTACAACATACCTCTCTACGCATTGCGGGTGGGCCACTGGTACGCGTTCTTTTCTTCAGTGGCCCATCCGGTCTACCCTCACGGGTATCCTCTCGGGTCGACGCCCTGGCATCTCGACTAATATGTCTCTATGTCAGGGCGTCGTCTTCACGCGGTGGCCTCTCTCCAAGGGTGACCAGACTAATCCCCGGTCCGGTCACCCGCTGCCTCGGCTAGGGCGGCATAAGGCGGAGGTATTCTCGCCTTCGCCGCCCCAGTCGCCGGCGGTGGCACGAATCCTCGAAGAGAAGATCCTCCCGGATTCACCCCGCCGCTTCCTTCTGCAAGATGACGCTCTCGCAGAAGGCGGCGACCGCGTCCCAATTCCTCTCACTGTCGACCATCGCTTTCACGACGGCCGGCAGCGAGAGGTCGGCACCGATGGCGGCGACGAGGGCAGAGCGCTGCGAAGCCCAGGTCACGCAGAGCGTATGCTGCGCTGTGTCCTCGTCATCACCGCACTGTTGACCCCGATGACGATCCGTTGCGGGACACTGCGTATCATAGGCGGGTGCGCTTAGCGGCGGCCTATGTGCCGTCTAGCAGGAACGCTTTGCCGCTTTCGGAGGCTGCTTTGGGCGGGCTAGTTAGGGCGCTGCCCAACACTGCGCCGGTTACCGATGGGATAACCGCACGCATGCTGCGACACATTTGGTGCGTAGCGTCGTCCGAGTTGACGTTGGTAATGGGGAAATGCGTTTGCGAAGGTACCTTCCCAGCCGTCTGGAAGATTGGTCGACTACTCGTGTTGCCTAAGGGCAATGGCAAACCTCTATCGGATCCGAAGGCATACCGTCCTATAACGTTGCTACCTGTGCTGGGAAAACTGTTAGAACGCGTAATGTTGCAATGCGCGCCGGGGATTACTAGGGGGATCTCGACCTCACAGCATGGTTTTACGCTGGGGAGGTCCACGTCTACGGCTTTGCTGAGCATTATGGGCGCGGTAAATTCTGCGAATAGCAAATACCTGCAGGCGATATTTCTGGACATCTTGGGGGCCTTCGATAACGCCTGGTGGCCCATGATCCTACTGAAGGCGAAGGCCAGGGAATGCCCCGGCAATATCTATCGGATGTTGTCTGGCTACTTCGCTGGTCGGCGCGTTGGCATGGGTGCGGGGGATCAGGTGGTGTGGAAGACCTCCACGATGGGATGCCCGCAGGGCTCGGTGCTGGGTCCGGCTCTGTGGAACGTACTGATGGATGATTTGCTCCAGTTGCCGCTTCCTGGGGGGGTCAGCATGGTGGCGTACGCCGACGACCTGACGATAGGTTTTGATAGGTGCAAACTCCAGGGCGGTCATTGAGGCCAGCGCGACAACCGTACTGACGGCTGTCGGAGAGTGGGGTGTCCGTAATAGGCTGGGTTTCTCCCCCAGCAAGTCGGTCACCATGACACTGAGGGGACGTTTCCAGCGGCCCCCCACAATACGCCTTGGGAGGAGTTCTGTTAGGAGCGTTGGGTCGGCTACTGTGTTAGGAGTGGTGCTGGATGTGGGTCTGTCAGTCTGGCGGAGGACAATTTGGAACGATATTGTTGCCCAGTGGCAAGAACGATGGGAGCGCGAGGATAAAGGGAGGGAGACATATCGGTTTTCCCCGGACGTGGCGGCTCGACTCAAGGCTACTTGGATCGAGCCGGACTATGAAACCTCCCAAATTCTGGGGGGACATGGGTGTTTCCGTAAGCGGCTAAGCGACCTGAGACTGGGGGACTGTGCGGACTGTAGCTGCGGCGGGGGGGAGGAGGACATGCATCACGTCCTGTGGGCATGTCCGCTTTACGATGAGCTTAGGTTGGGGATGCTCTCGGGAATACGGCGCACTGAGGAAGGGCCAGTTTACTACATGGATCTCGTCTCCTCGGAAGCGAACTATCGACAGTTACAGGATTTCGCGCACGCCTGGCACAAGGCCCGGAGGCTTGAGGACCAGGTTGGCAGAATACGTCATGATGACAGCCAGAGCAGCGGGTAAAGTGGTTAGTTAGTAGGAATACCGCGGGCGACGAAGTGCGTACCGTGTGTTGTCCGCCCTATAGATGCAGGGAGAAGGACAAAGGGACAAGGACGAGAGAGAGTTAAATAACTTGTAGAGATTCAAGAAGCATGTACACGCCAACGCAATGAGCACGGCGTGCACATGTATCTCGATGCTTCGGCCTATATGACCTTGATGTCGAACAGGCCATGGGTGGTTGGTGGGATTTGTTGACAGGACGGAGTCGTCTCCCTCCTTGCGACCGTGTACAGGTACTTGCCGAAGCAACCATGTCCCGACAAGACCTGCACCAGCCGGAAAGAGAGGACTCCATGTTGCCTCTCCAGCCAGTCCATCAGTACGGGCCGGACGGCCTCGATGACACGAAGTCCGAATCGAGGCGTCTCCAGCCGTGTCGCCCAACAGGCAAGGACTTCCCAGCGGGCGTCTTCGCGCCAGGTGGCGAATTCGCTAGGCGAAACCTCGCCACCTTCCTCGCGAGTGGAAGACACCCGCCGATATATTTCGGTGAGCATTTCCGCCTCCAAGTCCCAAGGGGGCGTTCCAGCCAATACGCATGCTGACTCGGTTGCCACCGTGCGGTATCCGCGGATAGCCCTGACCGCCATGGCTCTCTGCGGTCGCCGCCGAATAGCCCTAAGACGGACGGTCAGAGCCCTCGCCCACACGTGTGCGCCGTACAATGCCATTGACCGGACCACCCCCGCGTATAGCCGTCGACTTTCAAAGCTGAGTCCGCCCAGATTCGGCATAAGCCGTGAAAGGGCGGACGCCATTCCGACCAGCCGGAGAGCAAGTCTTCTGAAATGCTCCCGGAAGAACCACCGCCCGTCGCGTACCAGGCCCAAATACTTCATATGGGCCTGGATACCGATGGGGACGGGGTTGACGACTATCGAGGCGCCGACGGGTGGCCCCATGCGGGGCCCGTGAAACATGATGGCCTCCGTCTTATCTAGAGCCACCCTGAGTCCCAGCGCTTCGATTCGCCTGACCATCTCCTCGGTGCCGAGAGTGGCCAGGCTCATCGCCTCTTGCAGTGTCCTGCCCCGGGCTGTGACGAGCGTGTCGTCAGCATAGCAAATTAAACCCAGCCCGGGGGGGAGACTCCCTCTCAACGCCCAGTCGTAACCGATGTCCCACAGAGTCGGCCCCAAGACCGACCCCTGTGGGACACCGCACGACATGGGCGTGCGCACAATGTCCCCTGCGCGATTCGCGCAGAGGACACTGCGCCCGTGCAAATAGTTTGCCACTAGCCGCCTCAGGTATAAGGGCACTCCGTGATACCGGAGCGCCTCCCTGATGCAGCTGAATGGCAGACTATTAAATGCGTTGGCGATGTCCAAAGACACCGCCAACAGCACCCCTCCGCCGCCGTCTGCCTCAAGCGCAGTAGAGCCGCAACGGTCGAACGCCCCCTTCGAAAACCGAATTGAACGTCTGACAGGTTGGGCCCCACCTCGTCAAGGTGCCGGACGAGGCGGGCAGCGAGGATACGCTCCAACAGCTTACCCACATCGTCCAACAGCACGATAGGCCTATAGGCCAACGGAAAATCCGGAGACCGTCCCGGCTTTGGCAGGAGAACCAGCCTCCCCTCTTTCCAGCACTCAGGGAACCGTCCCGCCGCTAGGCAGGCGTTATACAGTTGCCTGAGGCGTGGCTCCAGGTGTTCGAGGAACATCATCAACACCCGGACGGGTACTCCGTCCAAGCCGGTGGCGGTATTGAACGAATCTTCGCCACCACCGCCCCTACCTCTGATTCCGTCACAGGCGGAACACTATGTTCATCGGCCTCCCGGTCATCTAGATGATGACCGGGAGGCATGAAGCCATGACCGGGGGCGTGTGCTCCGGCTGTTGCGGAAACAGTCCCTCGACCACCCTGCGGAGGAGGTCGGGTTGAAGGGTCTCGGTGAGTGGGGGGGGGGGTCTGCACGTGGAGCTTACTCAGCACCGCATGATACGGGCGACCCCAGGAATCACGGTCAAGACCGTTCAACAACTCCCGCCAACTCTCGTCTTTGGCGAAATGGATGGCCAGCCTGAAGGCAGACCGCGCACTGCGGTAAGCCTCGTACAGCTGACCCTCCCGCTCATCATCGCGGTGACGCTGCCGACTGTGGGTGTAGGCTCTTCGGGCACTTATGTAAGCCGCACGAAGATCCGCCAGCCTCGAGGACCACCAGTAAACCCCCTGCCTCGGAGGTAGACGCCGTGCATGGGGCATGGCCGCATCGCAAATCTGCGTCATCGCACTGCGAATGCGGCCAGCCTCAGCGTCCACTCCTCCATCCGCTGGGGGCGGTGAGGACAGCCATGAATGCACAATGGCCGCCTCCGCCAGCAGGTTCCCATCCAGGCGCCCCACAGCCCACCGCGGAAACGCGGGAGCTCCGTTCGCCTTGTGACCCCTACCGGCCCGCTCCCGGGGATGAGATCTCCATCCGAATATATCAGTATAGTAGTAACTTATAATATATATTATTTATTATAAGTATACAAATATTTATACATAATCATTTATAAATAACAATAAAATTAATAACGTCAAAAACATACAAAAATCCTATTAGAACCATTTTTGACTTCTACGCAGACAAAGATGCGGGCAAATCATAATAATTAATAAAATAAAAAAGGCCAAAAAGAAAATAAGAGAAAGTACGGATCTGAACCGAGCTCCGGTTTGTTTGGATTAGACTACTCGATTTTGCAATTGAGGTAAATGTCTATTCTTATATCTATATATTTAAAGAAAATCCGTTATATTTCAACTATTCATATGGATTATTTCACAAATATTTTATCTTTGCATTTTATTTTTATTACAGTATCAGGCCTGAGTACCGACGTCAAGATTATATTTATGTTCAAACATCAGATATCATCAGTTTATTATGCTATCAGTTATAACATCACAATCAATATAAGAAATCTACTTAAGAAATAACAATTAGCTTGATGTGCAGTGTATTTTTGACGTCTCAAAATGCGGTCCTCTTTGGGTTTACTTCTGTTGGTAACTTTTGTATATGCAGAAAATCTACATTCACTACACGATTACAACCCCGTTTATGGATACATAAAGAATTTCGGCATTCCATATGCAGAGAGAATTCGCCAAGCAGAGGAATCTTCAAACTCAAGGATCGTCGGTGGTGTACCTGCTGGTCTCGGACAATACCCTTTTCAGGTATATTTCAACTATGAGCTACCACATTAAATATTTATCGCATTATATTAAAATACAAATATAGAAAATACTAAAAGACCCGAGCAAAGAGAGGATTTATTTTCTATACAACTGTAACCTAGCATTGCCCTGTTTATACAATTTGATAAACATTAAAGATAAAATGTCTTATAGATCGCACACAAGAAATCTCAAGTGCTTAGATTTTAAATGAACATATTTACTTGAGTATACTTATTTTTCGGTATTAGAGGCAAAATTAATTTTGAAAAATGTTGTGTAGGTAATTAAAGATTATTTTTCATTGAACTTAGTTTCATTTATTTGAATGATATAAAATGATAATAATAGTATTTTATACTCTCACGTCTTTATTCTACAAGGGTTCCACATGCTGCAGATACAATGCACATTCCAATACATATTCTTGCGTCCACCTACAGGTGTACGGAAGAGTCTCTGTACCCAACCAACCCAGTACTAAAATGTGGAACTCTGTGGAACAGTCAAGATTACACATACGCTCCCACACAACTAACAAGACTTTATCAACTGTTATTATTATAGATATGATTGTAATTGTCATTTACGACAGCGATGTGTTATTTTTTCACACCTTTATAGAGGACTAATCCCTGAATAAAATAAAAGCTTAAGCCAATGTAATAGCATAGCAGATCATTTTTCTTTTCATTGTAGACGACAGCTAGAGCTTAGTGTATAGAAAAAAAATCTACGCAAGATTCCTCTTGATGAACAATCGTATGCTTATTCCATTGAACCAAAGACAATTGTATTTTACTTATATCAAATATGTTTATATCCATAGGCAGGCCTTTTGGGTGATATCGTCGGTCTTAATGGTGTTAGTGTCTGCGGTGGTTCACTCGTCAGCACCAATCGCGTAGTTACTGCTGCTCATTGTTGGTTCGATGGCGTTAATCAAGCTTGGCGGGTAACGGTAGTGCTTGGAACCATCAGGCTTTTTGAAGGTGGCACCAGAATAGAAACCAGTGCAGTCGTCACTCATCCAAACTGGAGTCCTACATTAGTTCGCAATGACGTCGCTGTTGTTTATTTAACTAATAATGTTGCTGTATCAGGTAATACCTTCTTCTAAAATAATTATCTCCTACCAAAGGATATCTATTAGTAAGATTTATTACCTCCATAACGGAAGGTAATATGGACTATTTTTTCACCTTGGAATTACAATAAACCAAGTTTTCCTACGGTGGTAGTAAAAGGTGATAAAGGAATATAAATATAATAACTATATAAAAACACTACAAGTGAAAGGAAGACTGAAAACAAAGCCCGGGTCAGACGTCTTATTGTAGGATCTTGTTTCGAGTTTCCTTTCTCTCGCATAGATATTGGGTCCGTTTTATATCCTTTAGTCGTGCCTTACGATCACACACGAGTAATACAGGGGTAGTGAATTGTATTCTTACTCCATCACCACACGGAAAATTAATTATTACCATCAGCATATCTATGTAACGTCTGCATTAAAATTTATAATCATACGTACATCAAATTAATAATCAATTATTGATAAATATTTAAAATTATTTAAGATATACTTAAACTATAAAAATGTAAGATATAAGTTAAAAGCCACAATTCAACAAAAAATAAACCTCTTATTTATCCATATATCTAACTTATATAATAAACTTTACAAATAATTTTAAACTTTGGTAACTTTAAATAGACAATGTTTAAAATCAACATCGATGTTTATGCTTGTTTCAGATACCATTTCGCCTGTAGCACTGCCCACTGGAAATGAACTCTTCGAGACATTTGTCAACGAAAGAGCTATTGCTGTTGGTTTTGGTTTGACTAGCGATGGTATGTATAGCAATAATTATTATATTTAAACTAATAAATAAAACATCATCATTCTCCTGCTCTTGTCCCAATTACTTGGATACGTACTAATACATAATACAAAAGTTATAGGCAATAACCACACAAGCTGTGTGTTTATTGCCTATAACTTTTAATTTATTAACAAACTAACAAATTAAACATGTATCTATATATTCTAACAGATTTAAATTTTAAAAAAAGTTTAATGTTTTTATTGCTCGTGGTAGCAAACGAGCAAGTAGCACACCTGGTGGTAAGTGTCACTGCCGACCATAAACCTTTGCAATACTAAGGGTATAGCTAATCCATTGCTTACCAATACAAACCCACCTAGTTGGGTTTTCGGCTCTCTCGTTCACCGAACTAAGTGCAACAGCACATTGCTATTACCCAGACGTCGGTCTTTTTCGAGAGTGTCGTACTACCTCGGATGGATTGGCCCAGGACTATAGACAGAAAACTGTCAACAGCGTAGTTCTGCCACTAAAGAAGATTAATAAAATGACATACTAAAACATTTGCAATATATTAGTTATCTTTTAAATTACAAGAATTTTTATTACTATTTAATTACACTGCTATAATTATAGGTATATAAAGTGTATAATGGGGGTAGAGATTATATTGTTAAATATATTCAATACATTAGACCGTAGATATTCAATTCTTTATAACAATATCCAAGCTCTTATCAAACAGAGTATGAGATTATACTAAGAATATCAATTTCTACGCGAACCGTATTGTCACTTAAATCGCGACATACTCGATTCGAATAAATCGCGTTAAGTTGCATTTTTGAGTCTTTGAAAATTTATTTATTAATCATTAACGGAACAAAAATATTTTGAATCCATTATAGTATTAACCATTTAGACCATAATCTAATACGATATAATTATTTTACTTTCCTGTAATACATTTTACGGTTCATAGCGAAAGTCACTACTGTATTTTATAGAGGGTGTAAGTGGACCGCTCCCGAAAACAAAGACAGGTGACCCTACTAGTCCTACTTGTAATGATAGGCTAATACAAAAATCGATTCGGATTAATTTTCTTTTTTTTTCACATCGAATTTGAAGTTCTTTTCACATTCCATCGTATTAGAACAGTGCCATGTACGATATACCACAACGATAATTCCATAAAAAAATACGTAACTTTAATCCACCCTGCAAGCATCTCTTCTTCGCCGTGCGAGCGGGCCACCGGTACCCGATCTTTGTCTTCGGTGGTCCGCGGGCCGACCTGCCCCATGTGAACCCTTCTTGATAATTATAGATGTTTACCAAACGGCATCATGTGGAGTTGGCCCAAGTCGATATAAAGATCTTAGTCGTCTTTTACGACATCCATCAACAAAGTAAGGCTTGGTAGTATTCGTAGCCGCTGCCACACAGTTGCACTATCATCATTCTCCTACTCTTATCCCAATTACTTGGGGTCGATACAATATGTACTCCTCTTTCATAATACATATTATAGAAGTTATTGGCAATAGTTTTATGACTGGCCACCTGCCTGACGTCAGCCCTCCTTGAGAATGTAATAGTTGACCAAACGGCATCAGACGATGTTGGACCAGGTCATTATAAGGCTCTTAGTCGTCTTTTACGACACCCACGAGTAAAGCAAGGGTTGGTAGTATTCGAAGCGGCTACCACACAGCTACACCTTTTCACTACATCTATGTATATGTATAAATATACATATATAGAATCACACTATTGTCTAAGAGATAATAAGGGAATATCAATTTTCATTTCACCCACTCCTAAAATAATATATCTACTTACTTTATTCACACATATCATAGTCATCAATGCAATGCTGGTTGTTTAAAGCTTCTTGAAGCAAATATATGAAACAAGTATGAGTAAGTTATTATCTCATTTCTCACTTCATTTACGTATTTGCTTTGCCAATCTTTCTCTATATATTATTTCTACATATCCAAAGTACTCGTTACTATATTTTCATTACTAAATATTGGCATTATGATTTTTTATCTACTATTTAGCAACTTTTTTCGATACTTAATATTAAGTTATAAAACGTCTTATTTAGTAGTGTTAGGACCATGCCGTTGGCAGTTTTTTCTCTACTGCCGCGGGCCGGTCCGTCCGGGGTAGTAATTAGTCATGCGCAATATAGATCACTGCGCTGAAAAGAGTGATACATATCTTTTGAGTGTAAAGATACATATCACTCATTTAGCTCATTTAGCTCACTTAGCTCAGCAGTCAACCACATTATTAAATCACTCCTCTAGCTCACTTTCAAAGATCGTTCACTTTAAATCTATCACTCACTTTAAATCTATCACTCACTTTAAATCTATCACTCACTTTAAATCTATCACTCACTTTAAATCTATCGCTCACTTTAAATCTATCGCTCAAACAAATCTATAACTCATTTTTCGCATTAGCTTGATAATGTTTCGAATTTACTTTTCAAATAATTATATTTTTTAGAAGATTTTGTCAAATTTATCTATTTTTTAAAATCTATATTAATTATTAAACTTTATAGCTAAGGAAATAGAGTGTATTCTATTTTGACAACTTAATTACATCGATACGAAAACAGCGTGAAATATCATTCTCGTCGGCCGGCCACGCAACGCACCTATCTCGCTCATTTTGTGAGAAGTGAAACATTGAGCGATTGAGCGATGAGCTAGAACTGAGCTACTGCGCTAGTAATATATTCGGCGGTAAAGTGAGTGAGTGATAGATTGTGTCTATGTGAGTGATATAGCTCTTTTATATCACTCACTCAGGAGCTACACAACTTTAGTAGGCAACGGCCTAGCTATACCCCTGGTTATGCAAAGGTCCATGGGCAGCAGTAACACTTACCACAGGTGTGCTGCTTGTTCGTTTGCCACCAAAAGCAATAAAAGAAAATACCAACATTCTGGTACTCACACTTAAAATATTGTTGTCAAATCGTAATAATAATAATAATAATAATACTCCTTTATTTAAGTAACAGAGACTCATTATTGTTAGTAATACTTAATCTAAATTGTTAGTAAATATTCATAATTAAAAATAGTAAATACAAATAATAATAAAAAACAAAGACATCAAGAAAAAATAAAAAAAAAAAAAAAAAAAAAATACATGCAAATAAAAATAATTTCTGCTAATACAAATCACTGCTATCTCACTCCGTGAGAGACTGCACAGCAGTGATTTATATATATGCAGTCCAGCCGACTAGCAACCATGTCCAGGATACTATTTGAGCTGGCCCGCACCCTACGCACCAAGGATGTACACCTTTTGCGCATTGTGGCGTAAAAACAATCTACACGCGCCTCGGCGAACATCCCCGAAGCGCTGCAGAAGCGGGGCAGCCCCAACAACACCCTGAACGCGTTATTATATTGGATACGGAGGGCATTGTAAGATTTTTGAGTATATCTAGCCCACAGACTGCATGTGTAAAATGATGTACAATAGGCTCTAAACAGTGTAATTTTCACCTGTTTTGTACATCGTGCAAACCTGCGAGCTATCATGTTCGCTCTCACTGACAGTGCCCTCCGTTCCCTTTCCAAGTCATCATTGTCCTTGAGATCAGGAGTCAATATATGCCCTAAATATTTAAATTTGAAAACTCTTTTCAAATTATCACCTTGAAGGCGTATTGGTGGTATATTTTGAGGGCTTTTACACCCGGTCTCAAAAACCATGAGCTCGCTCTTTTTCGTATTATATTGCAAACCGTGACTCATAGCATAGTTTTCACAAATCGTTATGAGTTGTCGCAGTCCACACGGTGACGCACTCAGTAGCGCCATGTCATCGGCGTAGGTGATGTTATTAACACACACTCCGTCAATGTGACACCCAACCCTGGTGCTACTGAGTTTGCTAATTAACTCATTAATATACAGATTGAAAAGAGTAGGTGAGGTTAATCCCCCCTGCCTCACCCCACATTCCAACCTGTACGACTGCGAAAGAGTTCCTGCCCATCTCACATTGTTGACCTGACCGCCATACCAGTATTTTAGTAAATTAATAATCGCAACAGGTACCTGAGCCTGTTTCAACTTCAACCATAAGATGTCGTAGGAAACCAGGTCGAAGGCTCTGGAGAGATCGAGAAAGCAGCAATACACATGTGTCTTACGCCTGGTATAGTAGTTGACAGCATGCTTAAGACACAGTATAGCACTCTCTGTTGATAATCCTGGCCGGAAACCGAATTGATTATCACATAGATGTATGTGTTTATTTAACTGCGTATTAAGCATGCTATCAAATACCTTCACTATAATTGTAGCTAACGATATTGGCCTATAGTTCGATTTATCTGCTAAATCGCCAGATTTGTTTTTCACTATAGGCACTACCACCGTTCGCAACATATCCGTAGGTATATAGCTATGAGACACACACAACGAATACAACAATTTCAGTACCCTAGGCAAATGAGGTCCTGCATATCGAAGATGCTCGACGCTGAGGCCATCATGGCCCGGAGATTTGCCCCTGGTCATAGAATTTATTGTATGGGCAATCTCTTTAGAATTAAATTTTACCTCCGGCATCATGCCATCCTCATCATCGAGCACCATACGAGATGGTCCCAACGGTGACTTTACATAGAAATGGTCCTTGAAGAGGTTAGCAATCTCTTTAGGCTCCGATACGCCGCCGACGCTCGCGGGCAGCCCAGACTTATATTGTAATTTATTGGTGTTTTTCCAGAATCCACGAAAATCTTTTTTTAAATGGCATGACGCAAGCATATCCATTTTGATCTGAGACTCGTGATCCTGACACCACTTTAGACGCGATTTAAAAATTTTACGACTTTCGTACATTTCCATATAAATTTCTCCATGAGAGGGTCTACCATACCAATTCCATATCTGAAATTTCTGTCTAGCCTGACCATGAGCCTCCGCGACGTGTTTATTCCAACCCGGAATGGTCCTCTTTTGAACCCTTATTCCATTTCTGCAACCTACCCTGGCCGCCTCTGTTAAAGCGTTTACAATATGTTCATATAACTTGTCTATGCTACTTCTGTGACTATCAACTCTACACATTTTACCACAACAGCTGTTAAGCTCTTGTGGGAAACTAATGTATTGCAACTTCTCATGACATTTTTTTTGATACAGTGATATATCTTTATGGCATCTTTCTCCCCAAATAACACAATTTTTACTAATACTAAAGTCATACAATTTCGGTGTTATCACATTAAGCTTACATTCTATAACAAGAGGAAAGTGGTCAGACCACATTACGTCATATAAAACATAAATATTATTTACAGTTTTAATAGCAGCTTGGGTTATTACACAGTGATCGAGCCAACGCTTAGAACCGTAATGCACATTATAATATATTTAAAATGTTAATATTCTTTTAAACTGTGATCGTAATAACTTGTTATTTTTTAATTTCAGGTGGTTCTCTTACAGTCAACCAGTATTTAAGTCACGTCAATTTAAATATTATAACTAATACAATGTGTAGTTTAAGTTTCCCCCTCATTGTTCAAGCTTCTAACATTTGTACCAGTGGTATTGGGGGAGTTGGGACTTGCAGTGGGGATTCTGGAGGACCTCTGATTGTACAAAGAAACAATAGACAGATTTTGGTACGTATATCTATTGTATTACTAAAGTTCTTCTCAATAATATTCGTATAAACGAAAACATTTTTTGGCGGGTGATCCTCCTAACTCAATAAAACTATTTATGATTCATCTCATCATCTCAACCCACACGTGCCCCACCGTTGGACTCGGGCCTCCTCTATAATGTAAGAGAAATTCACCTACTACACCACGCTGATCAGACGTGTTGGTATAAGGTTTTGTTCCGAGTTTTCCTTCTCTTGCATAAGTGTTATATGCGTTTATATCCCTTAGTCGTCTTTTACGTTAACCCACGGGTATGATAGAGGTGATGAATTGTATTCTTACTCCGTCACTACACGGAAAAAAAATATAGCTGAGATGAAAAAATGAAATATTTTTCATTCTCGTAGAAATAACAAAGATAAAGTTTAAATTCATCATCATCATCATCACAGCCCATAAATATCCCACTGCTGGGCTCGGGCCTCCTCCGTAATGGGAGGGAAATTAACCTACTGTACCACGCTGGTCAGACGTGTTGGTATAGGGTTTTGTTTCGAGTTTTCCTTCTCTCGCATAGATGGTATATGCGTTTTATATCCCCTAGTCGTCTCGTACGATCATCCACGGGTAAGATATGGGGTGGTGAATAGTATTCTTACTCCGTCACCACACGGATGAGTTTAAATTAGAGTCATTAAATTTCAATTTTTAGACATCTTGACACAAATTTTATAACTTTTAAAAAAATAATGCTACCTTATCTTGGAGTACGTACCATACTCCAATACCATAATAAAACATTATTATTTTTTTAACGTAACGTATTTAACTTAATTATATTACAATATGTAGAAAATTATGAATGTTGAGGAAGCGAGTGAAGTATGCAAGAATAGAGTTCTCTGGCACTCTGTTCTCTCTGCCTACCCTGCAAGAGATATGGCGTGATGATATGTATGTATATGTATAAATTTTATAAAAATACGACGCACACTGTTCTTAATTAAAACTTATTTTAAATAAAATGAATAACTCCTTGTGTTGGGAAGACTTTATGTATAACTAACGGATATAAATTATATCGAAACTGAGGATAACCTTTTCATGATCTATTTTACTATCATTCATTTTTTTTCATATTTTTCTTTTCTTTGCAGGTCGGTATAACATCGTTTGGATCAGCCTTAGGTTGCGAAAGCGCATTACCTGCTGCGTATGCAAGAGTCACCGCCTATACAGACTTTATCAATCAACAGCTGTAAATTTATACTTATCAGAGAATAATAAATATATGATCATACTTATCTGTATATGATTTTTTTATTGTGGAATATCTAACAAAATAGCCAAGCAAAATCTTCTCCTTTTATTCTGTGATCAAAGCGCTTGGTGTATGGTGGTGGCTGTGAATACTACTCTGCTTACCTTACCTTACTCTGCTCGTAGGTTTCGTAAAAGATGAATAAGAACTTTATATTAATCTGAGCTATATTCATCTGATACCACCTGATCAAGAATTACATACAAAAAGGGGTTGACGTCAGGCCATCAGCCTGTAAAGCTGTTACCAAAACTTATGCGATATCTACGATGGAAGAAAGATTACATGTTGCATCATTCTCATGGAATTGGGATTAGAGCAGAATGATTTATTTTTCCTTCCATAAAGATTGTCATACTATAGACCAGCCTGGCTGGCGGTATTTTGACAGCATTTTTAACAACCGTTTATTATATACTATATAATTTAATAAATAAAATGTTATAATAATTCAGTTCATTCTATATCTGTGATAGTCCATATCCATAGGTTTATCCTTATCTAAAAAAAATGAGAAATGTAATCATACTCTGTATTAGTTACTGCGAAAATCTTTGATTCAATCGTAACTTGGTCAGCGCTGGTATTCCTTCAGGGGTGCCAAATCAACTATCGATATTTCAGAATATTTAAATGTTGGTATAAAAACGCCAATATACCGGTCCGCACCATTGCATACGCAGCAAAATGATTAACGACATCCTCTTGATTTCCAAACTAGACAGTCTGCAAACGAATATGGATAAGATGAAATTAATATCTAATGTCTCCTATTATCTATGTCTTTTCAGTACTAGTCTTAGCTACTACGAATCTTGGTACTGTGTGCGGACTACAACCTACCACATTATCTCTGCCTGTATATTAAGTAGATTACTGGAACTAATTACTTGAACTCGGTAGTCTACTCGGTAGTTTGCGCTTTTAGTTACCGAATTTATTGGCGTCAAGCAATGGCCTCCCTCAGGCTAATACTACGTAATGCTTGTTATTGATGGTAGCATGAAGTCATCCATCCTCGTGACCCACCTTGTCATACCCATTCCACCATCATCAATCAGAAAATTCCGGTTCAAACACCGAACCGACATTACTACAGCAACACCACTCAATGGACTATGACTGCCCGGTGAACGTCACCCAGCTAAACAATGAATGATAGACAAAGGCGCCCGCCCGTAGTTCAACAAGTACTTATCATGAAGCTGGGATCCTGTCATCCACTTATTTAAAAAAAAAAAAGAAAAAAAACCACCATAAGACTGCAAGACACTGTGAGCACTTATTGTATAGATTTGACCCATAACAATAGCTAAACTATAAATGAATTAATTTTAGTAAAATCCGATTACGAAATGAAAAATGATGTCGCAAGCGGGATTCGAACCCGCGTCTATTGGGATTCCGGCCCAATCGTGCTGCCACTGCACCACCGCGACTAATTGTAGGACATGCAAATTTCACTCCGTATTATATTTACGTCTTAAGGTGACGGTATGCTATCTACCCGACAATGTTTACACATTGTTATAGGCTTAATACTTCAAACTTTACAGTTAGAATTGTATTAAACGATGACACAACCTTGTTATTTAAATTACTGAAATTTAGCACTTAATATGCTTAATTATTTATAAAATCCGATTACGAAATGAAAAATGATGTCGCAAGCGGGATTCGAACCCGCGTCTATTGGGATTCCGGCCCAATCGTGCTGCCACTGCACCACCGCGACTAATTGTAGGACATGCAAATTTCACTCCGTATTATATTTACGTCTTAAGGTGACGGTATGCTATCTACCCGACAATGTTTACACATTGTTATAGGCTTAATACTTCAAACTTTACAGTTAGAATTGTATTAAACGATGACACAACCTTGTTATTTAAATTACTGAAATTTAGCACTTAATATGCTTAATTATTTATAAAATCCGATTACGAAATGAAAAATGAATTACGAATTGAAAATGGGTTCGAATCCCGCTTGCGACATCATTTTTCATTTCGTAATCGGATTTTATAAATAATTAAGCATATTAAGTGCTAAATTTCAGTAATTTAAATAACAAGGTTGTGTCATCGTTTAATACAATTCTAACTGTAAAGTTTGAAGTATTAAGCCTATAACAATGTGTAAACATTGTCGGGTAGATAGCATACCGTCACCTTAAGACGTAAATATAATACGGAGTGAAATTTGCATGTCCTACAATTAGTCGCGGTGGTGCAGTGGCAGCACGATTGGGCCGGAATCCCAATAGACGCGGGTTCGAATCCCGCTTGCGACATCATTTTTCATTTCGTAATCGGATTTTATAAATAATTAAGCATATTAAGTGCTAAATTTCAGTAATTTAATTTTAGTAAGATAAAGTAGGCCATTCAAAAATTCAATTAAAAAATTAGTATTATGCCTCCTGAGTTTTTTTGCCGGATGTTTCTCAGTGTGGCCGCATTCCGATCCGATGGTAGTTAGTGTAAACTATAAAGTCTTCGAAATGTCGGGAAATTAAAAATCAAATACAAAAGCGATAGAATCCGTAAAAGTAGTTTTATTTCAAAAGTACTTCCGCCTCCAAGTGAATTACAGTCAACACTTGTGGCATAGTGTTCGCCATCTCAGTAGGCCATAGAGACCCACAGACTGCACAACCTCAAATTGGAGCTGGCGGAATACATTTTTTAACTGCATGGGACTTGATAGGCTAATAAATGTTAATTAATCCTCCAAGTCCTCTTATTAATCTACTATAATTTCACTAGAAAGATTCTATGATAATGTAAATTAGAGCCAGACAGAAAGTAGGTACCGTCTTGTATATATATTTATGAACTATTTTTTTTTTGCTTTTGGTGGTAAACGGGCAAGCAGTACACCTGATGATAACTGTTACTGTCGCCCTTAAACCTTGCAATACCAGTGCTACAGCGAGGTCGCTGCCTACGTGCCTAGTGTGGTACTACCCCGGACGGACCAACCCGCGTCTGTAAACAGAAAACAGTCAATAGTATAGTCCTACAACTAAACTAAAAACGAGGTCTTTTGTGAAGCTTGTTATTGATTCTAATATATCATTAGCCACTACTGAAATTTAATTTTGAATTTTGCTAGTAATATGTATAATCTTACACTACCATGTATATTCTGATATTTATTTTTAGTTAAAAATTAACATCATAAAAATTAATTTAAAAAACTACCACCGAATGGTAGATTTGGTAATTGATAAAAATACAAAAAATACCTTTTTCCCCGCTACTATTTTTTTATGAAACTAAAATATATCTTAAAAAATTTCATGATTTGGAATTCAAACAAGGACTGAATAATATGAGTGTAAACCTTTTATTGTACCCTTAAGGAGCAACTAGGTTACCAGGGCGTAGACCTGAGATGACACCCAAAAGGGTAACCCTTTGTCTATAGCGAAAAAAGAGCTGAATGAAAAGTTCCACTCTCTTGCAGAAAATCAAAATCTCAAAGACAGCATTTTGCTAGCGCAGTTTATTCAGTGAACGAGACAGCTGCGGACACAAACTCCACCGTTCGGTAGGTAATAATAACCTGGCGGTGCTACTACCGCAGAATCTCTTCTACCATTCATGGATTGGCAGTTACCATCTATCACCAGGTGGTGGTCTACTTGTTTGTCTGCCATTAAAGTTGATAAAAAAGTGTGTGTGTCAGTTCCGACGCACGACTGGAGTTTACTCCTTAAGTACGATTATCAAAACAGCCGCAAAAAAAGCTCATTTGACTAAATAATATATATTTTTTTATTTACATTTATTAAAACTGTTCAGTGAAGTACGTCACGCCAGAAAGTGAAAGGTGCGCAGAATAGATTGCGCACCAAAAACGTAACGAGGTCATTCGATCACTAGATTTTACTCCTCAATTTTTTCTCATACCAGGCGCCTTATATGAAAATCGATTCTTAAGGAGTAAACTCCAAAAAAGAAAAATGTCAAATAGCGGGAGATAGATGTTAATTTCCAACAACAACCCCAAGTAATTGGGATAAGAGCAGCAGAATAATGATAATGTTATTAACTTCATAATATATAATTCATATTTTTGAAATTCCATTTTATCTATATATTGAAATCACATTTAAGCCAGAATTGAGAATTCTGCGGGCTGTCTACAGTTTCCAATCCAGCTAGCCGATGAAGGTGAGCTGAATACGAGGTCCTGACCAACTCTCTGGGGGCATTCAGGGCCGCAGTGTCGCCACTCATATCCAGCATGACACAAGTTGCCCTGCGGTTTATTGTCTTGATATTTTTTTTCCATATCAAAGAACTTAGACATATAATGTTCCTCAGTATTTTGCGATAGTCTCAGAGTAGGATAAGGACTTTCCCAGAGAGTTTATTATCATTAAATACATCACACTCAACTCTAATTTACCTGATAATTTCCTACTCACAGCATAATCTCTGGTGTATATTGGTGTTATGTGCTGATCTGGGTTTCAGAATTAGTGGATCTACAAATGAACATAGATAAGGCGCTAGTTATGTCCATTCCAAAATAATATATTTCATTATCTCATTAAGTTACCTTTGTACCCAAAAGCGGCGATGGGGGCCGCCACCCATCACGCCTTTCCCAGTTAGGCGAGTCGAGGAGAGCAGAGTGCCAGGTGGGCACGTGGAATGTAAGAGGATGTGTGGAAGGTAAGTTGCACGAGCTGATAACCGTCATGGCGGACAAACAGCTAGACGTGCTCTGTGTAACAGAGACCAAGCGAAGGGGCAGCGACGCCTGCGATCTTCCTGGTGGCGGGATGGCTCTGTGGTCTGGTGTACCACAGAGTGATCGAGCCAGCATGGGGGTAGGGGTGCTGTCGTCCTCTCGCTTGGCCTCAGGTGTGAAGGATTACGAAATGTATGATCCCAGACTTCTTTGGGTCCGTATAAAACTAGGTGTCACCAAGGTATTCTTGGTTGTAGCATATGCTCCCGTGGGATCCTCGGTGGCATCAGACCTAGAGAAGTTTTGGGATAATGTTAGGGAATTTCTGGATATGGCAGAAACCAGTGAACGCGTGATTGTATGCGAAAATTTGAACGGATGGGTGGGGACCAAGCGTCCCGAATATAAGGACGTACTTGGTCCATTTGGTGATAGGAGAGTGAATGACGCAGGTAGGCTCATAACGAATGTATGCATGGAGAGAAACCTTATTGTGTCAAACACATTTTACCAACATAAGGACATCCATATGTATACATGGAGAAGGAATGAACAGAAAAGTATAATAGATTTAATTTTGGTAGACAGTCGTCTCCAAAGCAAAATATTGGACGCAAGAGCCTACAGGGGCCCCACAGTCGATACGGACCACTATCTCGTTATTGTGAAATTTAGTGGTCTGTTCAGAAAGTGGAGGTACTGGCGAGAGCGTGTCCACTTCGGAGGGCTTGAAAGAATAAAGGTTGAAAGGTTGCAAGACGAGTGTGTAAGAGAAAAGTATGCAGAGGGTGTCCGAGAACGGCTGACGATGACAAGCCAGCTGCAATCGGACACCGAAGAATGCTGGAGAATATTGAAAGAGAGTATGGTAGAAACAGCGAAAGAAGTATGTGGAAGTTCAAAGAAGCATAGAAAAACAAATGGTGATGCATGGTGGGATGCGGAAGTTGCAGCTTCCGTAGAGCAAAAGAAGAAAGCGTGGCTGGACTATGTCCCTTCTTTGAATCTGAATGACAGTATGACTGAACAGAAGAAAGAAATATATCGGCAATGTAAGAATGACACCAAGGCCTTAGTGAAAGAGAAACGTGATAGAGCAAATATGAGCACAGAAGATAGGCTGACTAAACACTTCTAGGGTAACACCAAACTCTTTTAGAGGGAGGTGAAGAAGTCTTGGTGTGGTTGGTCAGCTTCCAGAATGAATAAAATAAGTTCTAAAGGTGGAGACATTCTTACACAAACACAAGATGTGTTAAGCCGATGGAGTGAATATTTTGACGATATGTATGCGGATGCTCGAGTTGGCGTTGCTGTCGCATGTGGTTTAGTAGATCAACATTCGGCACCGGCGTCCTCCGATGGCATCAGTATGGATGAAGTTGAATGGGCGATAAGAAGTTTGAAAAATGGTAAGGCAGCGGGCATTGATATGGTGTCTGCCGAGATGATCAAGCTTGGTGGATCCTGTGTCTAGGAGGCGTTCCTGTTGCTCCTCAATTTATGTTGGAGCTCGGGAATGTTTCCCAGGGACTGGTATAGCGCAGTCATCGTGCCTTTATTTAAAAACAAGGGTTCACGTTATGACTGCGCAAATTACAGAGCCATAAGCTTGACCAGTTTGGCAGCAAAAGTGTACGGTAAAATTATTGAAAGGAGAATGAAGATGGTGTCCGATGGTTTTATGTGTGAGACACAAGGAGGTTTCAGGAGACGAAGGGGATGCATGGATCAAGTGTTCTCTCTGCGCAACATTGTGGACAAGCATCTGGCTCTAGGTCAGAGGGTTTTCTGCAGTTTTGTGGATCTGGCGAGAGCATTTGACACGGTTGTACGAAAGGAACTTTGGGACATTTTACCGGAGTATGGTATTAACGGTAAACTACTACAGGCTGTGCAGTCCAGTTACATAGGCTGTAGAGCCTGTGTGCGGCTGGATGATGGAATGTCACCTTGGTTTGACGTCAATATCGGCGTTAAGCAGGGGTGCGTTCTGTCAGCCAGGCTGTTTATCATATATCTGGATAAATGTCTCCAAAGGTTGAACAATATGAATGTGGGAGTCCAAATGGGCGACTCAGTGGTATCTGTTCTGCTATATGCAGATGATGCAGTCCTGCTGGCATAGTCAGTGACTGACCTGCAGACCCTAGTCGACACAATGACACAGAAGATTGTAAGAAAAGGGGTCTACGCGTGAATGTGAGCAAAACCAAAATAATGATCTTTGAAAGAGATGAAGCCAGAACAGATGTAAGAGTAAAAATAGGTAATGATGTATTAGAGCAAGTGGATGAATTTGTATATATTGGATGTGGTTTTAGCCAAGATGGAAGAAGCCCAATGGATGTACACCACTGATATAGAGCGAAGAGTGAATGCGGGAAATAGAGTGAACGGAGCGTTGGGACAACTTCTCGGTAGCCACCACCTCAACCAGAAGGCACGTATAGCAATACATAACGCTGTACTTGTCCCAACATTACTATATGGAAGTGAGAGTTGAGTATGCAGAAAAGAGCATGAAAGCAAAATTAATGCGGTCGAAATGCGATCTCTACGACAAATCTGTGGAGTGAGGCTGACCGACTCCATTCGCAAAGACGACGTAAGAGAGCGAGTAGGTATGAAAGAGAGTATTGGTGTAAAGATGCGAAAGGGAATGCTCCGATGGTTCGGACATGTGGAAGGAATGCCGAACGAACGTCTGGTTAAGAAGATGTACAATGCGAAAGTGGAAGGATGTAGGTACCGGGGGAGACCAAGACTCACCTACCTAGACCAGATTGGTCACGTGTTGAAAGAAGGTGTAGTCAAGAGTCTCCGAAACCGGCGAGCTTGTATGAAGAGAATTATGAATGTTGAAGAAGCGAGTGAAGTATGCAAGGATAGAGTTCTCTGGCTCTCTGTTCTCTCTGCCTACCGTGCAAGGGATATGGCGTGATGATATGTATGTATGTATGTACCCAATAGAAAATTAAGTCGTAATAGTATCCAAAACTTTGCACATTTTCATGTAGTTATCGACATGCGCTTGCCGCCTGTTAATCAGTAAATTAATTGTTTGATAAAATCTCACATACTAATCAATTTTATCTTCCAGATAATTATATTTTATTTACTAATTGCGTCAACTTTGTTCCTATCTTTTGTTCCTCAAGAATATATAAATTTGCTACTGATACCATAGTCAGTATTGTCCAGATCCGGTACAAAATGAAACTGCTCGTAGCAACTCTGCTTGCCGTGGCAAGTTTCACATGGGCGGAAAATAGCCAAGAATTTCCTCTTGGCAATAGCGCCTATGGCTACTTGAAGAATATCGGTATACCGGAAGCGGAGAGAATCCGTAAATCTGAAGAAGCATACCATAGCCAACAGAGAATCGTTGGTGGTCTGCCCGCTGCACTCGGACAGTACCCGTATCAGGTACGTTGTAAAACACTTTTTTTTATTGCCTCTGGTGGAAAACGAGCAAGCAGCATACCTGATGGTAAGTGTCACTACCGCCCATGGACCTTTGCAATACCAAGAGTATAGCTAAGCCGCTGCCTACCATTACAATCCCCAAACCCACCCAGTTGGGCTTCCAGCTCTCTCGCTCACCGAACAAAGCCCAATAGCACATCGCCATTACTCAGACGTCAATCTTCTGCGAGAGTGTGGTACTATCCCGGATGGACCGGCTCACGACTGCAGACAGAGAACTGTCAACAGCGTGGTCCTACCAGTAATAAACAACTACACCTGTTATAAAACTCTTGTTTCTTCTTATCGTATTTCTTGTAAATTATTACATAGAAAGTGCAACCTACCATTTTTCATGACTTCTATTTCAGGTGTGTACATCTAAGTGAAAGCGTAACTTAAGCGTTTCATAATATATTTTAGCTATCCATCCATCAGCCCAATAATTGTTCGACCATAGCATGTGAGGCTTGCGAGAATGTCGCATGGACTCTTAGATAGTCATAGATCTTATGGAGTCATTTAACGGTTTCCAGAAATGCATGTTATTTCTATATCTACTGAAACTGTCTATAGTCAGACAGTTTATATAGATATCCTAATAGAATACATTTGGGTGTTTTTTTATTTTCCATGTGGTGTAGGGTGAAGAATATAATTCTGCAACTCATCTTACTTTATCGTGAGAATCGTAAAAGCTAGCAGGACTACTAAAAGGATGGCAGCTACACTAGTGGAATACTAGCACACCATCTGCGATGGCGAAATCTGCAAACAAAAACCGCAATACTTTGCACGATTCACAAGTTATTGTTGAGTCCGAGTGTAATTTTAACGTAGATATGGAAAGGACATTGATACTGCGTTGTCTCCAAGTAAGGGACAAGAGCAGGGTAATGATGATATATATACTAAATATTTTCTTGTTTTTTATTTTTAGGCCGGACTTTTAATTTCAATCATTGGCTTTGATGGTTCAGGTGTTTGTGGTGGATCTCTGATCAGTGAACAGAGAGTTTTGACTGCTGCACACTGCTGGAATGACGGTGTAAATCAAGGCTGGAGAATTACCGTCGTTCTTGGCTCAGTTTTGCTCTTTTCTGGAGGACAAAGGCTTGACACAAGTGTTGTTGCTATGCACGATAACTGGCTACCTCAATTGGCTCGTAATGATGTCGGTGTCATCTACTTACCTAACTCGGTGTCATTATCTGGTAAGCTACCTTTATGTACCATATAACTGTTATTAAACGCCATTTTTTCAATATGGCGACGCAAGCGGTAAAAATGTGAAATGGCAAATATGAAATATGGATAGAGCTCATCAAAATCTTTAAATTTACCGATTGGCTCTCATATACGTCCCACTTTTATACACAGGCAACCTTTAGGTGAAAAAAATTACGGACTGGGATGTTAGACCCCACGTTGACGTGGCTTGGCATAGGTTTTCATTTAGAGCTTTTCACGATACCTACGGGGAAAGAAAGGGTATTTATTGTCGAAATGCTGTAATTTATAGTGCAAATTAAATTGAATACATTTAATAAATACATATGGATCGGCATAAGCAAAAACCTTAAGTTTAATTTAAACTATTTTTTTTTTTTGAAAGAGATGAAACCAGAACACATTAAGAGTAACAATAGGTAATGATGTACTGGAGCAAATGGATGAATTTGTATATCTTAGGTGTGGATTTAGCCGAGATGGAAGGTACACCACTGATATAGAGCGAAGAGTGAATGCGGGAAATAGAGTGAATGGAGCGTTGGGGCAACTTCTCGGTAGCCACCACCTCAGCCAGAAGGCACGTGTAGCAACACATAACGCAGTGCTTGTCCCAAAATTACTGTATGGAAGCGAGAGTTGGGTATGCAGAAAAGAGTATGAAAGTAAAATTAATGCGGTCGAAATGCGATCTCTACGGAAAATCTGTGGAGTTAGGCTGATCGATCGCATTCGTAACGACGACGTAAGAGAGCGAGTAGGTATAAAAAGAGAGTATTGGTGTAAAGATGCGAAAGGGAATGCTCCGATGGTTCGGACATGTGGAAAGAATGCCGAACGAACGTCTGGTTAAGAAGATATACAATGCAAAAGTGAAAGGTTGTAGGTACCGGGGGAGACCGAGACTACCCTACCTAGACCAGTTCGGTCATGTACTGAAGGAAGTTGGAGTCAAGACTCTCCGAAACCGGCGAGCGTGTAGGAAGAGAATTATGAATGTTGAGGAAGCGAGTGAAGTATGCAAGGATGGAGTTCTCTGGCACTCTGTTCTCTCTGCCTACCCTGCAAAGGACATGGCGTGATGATATGTATGTATGTATGTATTAATTTAAACAAAATATTAAAATACCTTTGCCTAATTTCTTTTCAGCACAAATTGCACCCATTGCCCTACCCTCCGGTTCTGAGCTGAATGAAAATTTTGCTGGTTCTTCCGCTATTGCTTCCGGTTTTGGTAGAACTAGTGATGGTAAGTAATACAAATAGCAAACAAATATAATCTTTTTCTAGAAAAAGTTACTTGGTGCCACAAAAATCAACTTTTGCTTGCAGGTGCAGCAATCACTATTGGTCAGTCTCTTAGCCACGTCCGTTTAAACGTCATCACTAACAGCGCCTGCTCCCTTGCATTCCCCTTGATTCTTCAAGATACTAATATTTGCACCAGCGGAATTGGAGGTGTTGGTACCTGCGGTGGTGACTCTGGTGGTCCTCTTGTTGTTAATAGCAATGGCAGAGACATCCTGGTATGTAAATCATGAAATATTTCAATTAAGTTTAAAATAAATTTATTAAATTACAATCCCTTGCCACGATCGCAGATATAGCTCGAATCTACTTTAAATATTTAAATAAATTCACTTCTCTCATCATTCTCCTACTCTTATCCCAATTACTTGGGGTCGATACAATATGTACTCTTCTTTCATAGTACATATTGTATTAGTTATTAGCAATAGTTTTATGTTCGGCCGCCTGCCAGACGTCAACCCTCCTTGGGAATGTAATTGTTGACCAAACAGCATCAAATGGAGTTGCCCCAGGTTGTTATAAGGCTCTTAGTCATCTTTTACGACATCCACGAGCAAAGTAAGAGTTGATAGTATTCGTAGCCGCTACTACACGGCAATAATAATATACTATTGTATATTATTATTGCCGTGTGGTAGCGGCACCGCAAATAAATTCACTTCTCTATGTTGCATATTACAATAGGTTTGTAGGTATTTACGTTTTATTATTAATTGAAATCCAATATATAGGAGAGGATGTTTGTATATATGACATCGCTAAAATCAGAAACTATCATTATGAAAATTGGTATGTCTATATATTTTTTCACGGAGAAGGTTTCTATGCTATCCTCATTGATGTAACTCGCCACCAGATGGCACTGCGATATATCGACTTCTACAAGCAAACCAACGGTTTTACTTCTACAAACAAAACAACCTACAAACAAACTAAGTTTGCTAGTTAGATCTAGACACGCGGCAGCGTGTCAAGCCAAGTTCAAGCAAAGGAACTGGCTTGCCAGCGCCGAGTGTAATATTACACGAACAACTTGGTGCCACTTTTGACCCTTCTATAACTCAAAACCTCTTTATACACATAAAACTACATGTGTTTAATTATATCTATAAGGACATCTAAAAGCCCAAATTTCATGAAGCTAGCTCAAATGGTTATAAAGATATGAAGGTCAAAAAGTCGTAAATTTTAGCATTGACTGACTGAAATATAGTACCTAAATCTAACCTACTTCCAGATGACCTAGAGGGATGAAATTTGGAATCCAACTCGGTAATTGTTTGTAAGCGTAGGAAAAAATCTAAAAATAAAAAAACCGGAGGTGTCAAGGGACACCCGGATGGAACGAAGTTCTATTTTAATTATATAATTTTTTTCTGCCTTAAGCGATTTTTATCGTTATATTTTAGCCAATTTGTAAAATATCTTTATAAATTATAGCCTATGTGTTATTCTGATGTGCAAGCTATATTACTATAAATTTCATCAAAATCCATTCAGTAGTTTTTACGTGAAAGAGCAACAAACATGTTCACATCCATACATTATTACAAACTTTCACGTTTATAATATTAATAATAGGATATACAATTCCACTAGACTACCAAAACTTTTCGGCCCCGAGCTCGAACGCGAGCCGGCCACGCGGCCCGGTCACGGGCGAAAATAATTTCGTTGCGCATTATTTTGATTTTGCTATATCTCTTAAGGTATTGATTTAATTTGCATGGTCTGAAGGAAAAAAAATATCTTCATGAAATGCTCAAGCCAAGTAATGTATTTAAAATGATAAGGATTAATACAGTATTTGTGTAAATAGCTTTTCAATTACCGTTTTATAATAGAACATTTTTTAAAGTATTAAAATGGATATAGTATGTTATCCTTAAGAGATAGATATATACCATCGCGGACTTTTTTGTAGGCCTTTTTAAGCTGTATAATACTGTAGTACTTTATTTTGATCTATTTCGTAGGGTTCAGCCAGCGTTTGCAATGTAAGCGCAAAATAATGTGTTTATTTACGACATCACATTAGAAACCTCTAAAATTATCAGTGTTTCTCTAGTACATTATGCATATATTATACATATAAACCTTCCTCTTGAATCACTCTATCTATAAAAAAAATCGTCGCGACACCACACTGTTCAATGCGAAATAGAAATGAAAATATCTGGCTTGCTTTCTATAAGAGAACCGACGAGCGACGCCGCACAGCTTACAATAGCTTACTATAGCAAAAAGTGTCGTGACAACTTTTCGTAAGAATTTTTTCCGTCTAGCCCCCTTTCACAACGCGCGATAAGGAACTTCGTTCCAAAAAAAATGTTAAAAAATAGGGGAAAAGAATTCATTTTTTTTTTAATTGTAGCGTTGGAACCGTTACAACGTTACAAGCAGATATTTGAAACTATCCAAATATATGTATTATTATATTTGCTATATAACAGAAATATAAAATTAAAGTTAAGGCAAAAAATTAGTGGTGTCCCCATATAAAAAACTTGTAATACGCGCTAAACAACCGGCCAACGGTATGTCGTCGGCACCACATAATTGTACACAGAACAGAAGTAAATCTACATAAAAGTACTCCCGAGCATAAATATAGGCACCGCTTACGAATACCGAATTAGAAGAAAACAAATGCAGCGGAAACGCAACGAAAAAAAAATTAAATCTCAATACCTGCCTAGTTTTCTTTACAAAAAGTAATGATATCCCACCAAAAACATAAATGTAAAAAAGGAGAGCCAAGTTCTAAGTGAGTGCCAAGAGTTTAAGACTTGTTCATAATGTTATTTTGTTCCTATAAATACATATTTGGATTTTGTATAGAACTTTGCACTCATTTAGATCTCCATTCTTTTTGCAGCGAAGCCCACAGCCTAGAATAATTTTTGTATTGAACTTGGCTCTCCTTTTTTACATTTATGTTTTTGGTGGGATATAAAACAGAATTAGAATTCTCATTGTCGACTGTTGTATGTAGGCCTTCCCCATAGATCTTTGTCATTCATATGAGGTGAGTGCCGTAATCGCCATGCAAAGCAGGTGTGTTGGCGAACGCAGTGACATGTTATTTAGTACACAGTAGAGAGCTGCTGCGTGGTCTCCTAGTAAATTCTAATCGATTAACTAAATTACAGAGATTTAACATGCCAGATTATTTACAAAACTTTTTTTTAAGGGAAAAATTATTGTCACACCTGGTACTTATAAAAGCTTAAAGCCACAGCTATTAAATCTGGTCTAATCATCCTACCAATTATACAAATGTCAACAGGCGTATGACAATCAAATTGTCACTCGTATTGCCGTCTTAATGGAAGACATTCGCCATTTATTGGACAACATTTACACATTGTTCTAATCTATATACTCTTCAGTTAGAATTGTATTAAACGATGATAAGACCCTAATATCTAAATAACTGATATTTAGTATTTAAATAGGATTTTTTTAATATCTTAGTCGATTTTTATGACTTTATAGTATTTGCATTAGTTTATTATGATATTGTATTATTCATAGCGCCACACATATAATCTTAAATGAAACTAAATAATATATTATTACATCCATGATGAAATTCACTCATAGATAAATTATTCGACTGTAGAGATGGCGTAGTAGTTAATATACCTTAAGTGCCATTGACATGGTTTCGATTCCCACGCAGAACAATACTTTGTGCTATCCATAAAGCGTTGTTCTAAGTCTGAGTGTAATTTTTATTCGTTTATTGCATGTTTGTGAAATGTCCCTTATAATACAAGGATTATTTCCTTAGCTAAAAAACGAAATAATGTGCTCGTAATATTGACAATAGTGATTCTTCTTCATTTAATTACTGTAATGAATTTTTTTTTTTTTGCCATTCTGTATTTCATAATCATAATACTTTATTTTACATAGAGATTTTATAGGTACTAATATTGTATGTATTATATAATACATATACAATATTAATACAACATAAAGCTGTGTGGTAGCGGCTACAAATACTGCCATCCCTTACTTTGCTCGTGGATATCGTAAATGACGACTAAGAGCCTTATAACGACCTGGGGCAACTCCACCTGATGCCGTTTAATCAACAATTACATTCTCAAGGAGAGTTGACATCTTGCAGGCGGCCGGTCATAAACCTATTGTCAATAACTTCTACAAAATGTACTATGAAATAAGAGTACATATTGTATCGACCCCAAGTAATTGCGATAAGAGTAGAAGAATGAATGAATATATAATACACATACATTTTCAATTTAAACTTGTTATCATCAAGTTAATAAATCTAAAGAATTATGTTAAATGTTGACAAAATATAGTCATAAAGATCATCAAGAGTTTATTCCAGTTGCTGTTATCATGATACCTAATGCGATAACAGAAATAGTAATTATGTATTACGGTATTATTGAAATCGTTACTAATGCTGAGGGACCATGTAGTTGTTCAATTAAAATGAAAACCATCAACATGTGTGCAATCGATTATTTTAAATAAGCACCATATTGAATTAAATAAGCTATTTCAAAGTAATACAATATGTCGATATTACCGGCGGCCGTCATAATAGAATTACAAAAAAAAACTAATTATGTACCTAACAAAATTCTATACAAATTTGAGGAAAGTTTTAATAAAATTAAGGTTAATATTGACATTCAACGTGGTAATACTGCCAGCCTTCTGGGCTCATTATCGGTGAACAGTGATGCGGAGGAATTTTTCGATGCCTGATTGCGCCTTTTTGTTTTTTATTCCCTATTTTATTTTTATTCTATTTTTTTCTACAAATATTTCAATTTAAAACTTAGCTTCAAATGTACATATAATTGTAGAATATAGTTTGTCTTTCTTTTCCTCTCCAAGAAAATCAAGAAACAAGCTGAAAATAAGGAGATTACGCTTCATAAAAGAAAGTCCTTTAATTAGCAGAAGAAATAAAAAAAATTAAGTTAATTTATATATTGTTAAGATGATTTATATTTTAAATGTTTGATTGTTCCAGATCGGAGTGACTTCCTTCGGTTCTGCCCTCGGTTGTCAGGCTAATTTGCCTGCTGCGTTCGCTCGTGTCACGTCCTTCGTCACATTTATACAGCGACATATATAAATATAATAAATAAATTGAAACATTATTTTATTTATTTTTCAAACTGTCATATAAACCTTAGCAATAATAACCACAGTACCCTTTATAAAACCCTAAAAATCTTATTACACAAATGTATTTTACGGTAATGCTCAAGCGTTAGAGTCGATTATGTAAACCCGGGTTTCATCATCATCAGGGTGAGTGCGCAGCTTCCCTGATGATGAGCATCGGATATGCTCGAAACCCAGGTCGACATAATCGACTCTAACGCGTGAATATTACTTTAAAATAAATTTGTCTAATATGTGTCAAATTCACGATAATTTCAACATAAAAATATTATCATATTATTTATAACTTACAAATTTTAATCTTATATGATTTGAAGCGATTTTTTTATAATACACGGTATCGACTGTTGTAAAATGACAAGTTAACAGATTTAAAATTCAGAATTTATGATTATAATCCTATTTGTTTTAATGTTTTCAGACAAGTAAATAATACAAATTAAAAACTATTATTTCATTATGATATATCTATGACTGCAAATATGGTGTAGTGGTTAAGATACTGGCCTTCATTGCTAGTGCCGTAGTTCGAATCCCACGCAGGACAAAACTTTGTGCGTTCCACAAACTGTTGTTCTGAGTCTGAATGTAATTTGTCTGCGTTAATTGAATGCTTTTAAAGGTCCCCGCAATAAAAGGATTATTTCCTTAGTGCAGGATGGTGTTTACAAAAAACATATTGACAACATCATAGTATCTATGTAGGTACACATACATACATACATACATATCATCACGCCATATCCCTTGCAGGGTAGGCAGAGAGAACAGAGTGCCAGAGAACTCTATCCTTGCATACTTCACTCGCTTCCTCAACATTCATAATTCTCTTCATACACGCTCGCCGGTTTCGGAGACTCTTGACTCCACCTTCCTTCAGTATCTGACCGATCTGGTCTAGGTAGGTTAGTCTCGGTCTCCCTCGGCACCTACATCCTTCCACTTTCGCATTGTATATCTTCTTAACCAGACGTTCGTTCGGCATTCTTTCCACATGTCCGAACCATCGGAGCATTCCCTTTCTCATCTTTACACCAATACTCTCTTTCATACCTACTCGCTCTCTTACGTCGTCGTTACGAATGCGGTCGGTCAGCCTAACTCCACAGATTTTCCGAAAAGATCGCATTTCGACCGCATTAATTTTACTTTCATACTCTTTTCTCGCTTCCATACAGTAATGTTGGGACAAGCACTGCGTTATGTATTGCTACACGTGCCTTCTGGCTGAGGTGGTGGCTGCCGAGAAGTTGCCCCAACGCTCCGTTCACTCTATTTCCCGCATTCACTCTTAGCTTTATATCAGTGGTGTACCTTCCATCTCGGCTAAATCCACATCCAAGATATACAAATTCATCCACTTGCTCTAGTACATCATTACCTATTGTTACTCTTACATCTGTTCTGGCTTCATCTCTTTCAAAGACCATTATTTTGGTTTTGCTCACATTCACGCGTAGACCCCTTTTCTTACATCTATGTAGGTAAGGTAGTTTATTGAAAATTAAAAAAAAAAAAACAAACCAAAAATCCTTTGCTAATTAATACTTTTAACATAAATATATTCTCGCTTGCCTTATTTTCGGCGCGATGATGAACAAGTGCCCTTATTTTAGTTGTATTGCACGCCTCAGAAGCGAAGCATAGAGGCGATATTCTACTTTCGATATATGAAAATTAAGCACTTTTCAAAACTAAAAATGACTGTATATTTCTCACATTGCACTTATAGGATAATATTATCATACATATATCGAGAAAAAACATTCGTTTAAACGTATTTGATATTTTTAAAAGCAATTATTTTGTTTAAAGTAAGAAAAAAGTTGATTAAATGAAATATTTAAGGATGTCCGGATCCGTCATCTGTCCGTGTGGACCTGGCACTCTCACGATCGTAAAAATTAATGTATCGAAGTTTTTCTATTATTAAAAGCTTCATAATCGCAACGCGCTGTTTCCGTTCGAAAATGGTTTGGTAATTCTTTGTTGTTTAATTGTAGTTAATAAAAAACTAAACTGCTTAGTCTTGTTTACAATACTTGCAAGCTATGTTTTGGGCTACGTTTTTTTACGTTTTTGTTCGTCCATTCGTACAGGCAGAGAGAACAAAGCCCATACAGCCAATTTGCGCTACGTCGAGAATGGCGCGAAATTTCAAGTTCTTTTTCTTTCATTTATGGCATCGACTAATAGTTAACGATAAATAATTATGAGGTGTTCATTTTTGGATTTTCCAAACTATAATAAATTAATGTCAGTTAATAATGATCGTCAATTGAAAATAAGCGATGTGCACTATAACTTGCCATACAGTCACACAGGACTGCATCTTGCCGAGATCGTTTAAGTTTGTAGCATCCAAGACATGGAATAAAATACCATGCCCTATCAGGCACCTAAAAACATAGTTAATTTCATAATTAAACTTAAATCTTACTTATCATTAAATTGATTGCACAGATGGTGTAGTGATAAGATACTGACCTTCCGTGTCAGTGTATGGTTTTGATTCCTATGCAGGACAATATTTTATGTGAAAGTGTGGTTCTGAGTCTGAGTGTAATTTGTCTGCGTTAATTATATGTTTGTAAAGTCCCCACCACAAGGATTAGTTCTTTAGTGCAGGGTGGTGTATTTAAAAAAAAAAAAAAAATAGAAAAAAGAATAGAAGGCAAGCTAGGTGTAGCTTACTATGAAATTTTTATTTTTAACATATTATGGTTATTCAGAAAAGGTATTCCTTCATATTCCGCCCATCTCATTGTATATCTTCTTAACCAGACTTCATCTTCCATCATTGTATATCTTCTTAACCAGACGTTCATTCGGCATTATTTCCACATGTCCGAACCATCGGAGCATTCCCTTTCTCATCTTTAGACCAATACTCTCTTTCATACCTACTCGCTCTCTTACGTCGTCGTTACGAATGCGGTCGGTCAGCCTAACTCCACAGATTTTCCGAAAAGATCGCATTTCGACCGCATTAATTTTACTTTCATACTCTTTTCTCGCTTCCATACAGTAATGTTGGGACAAGCACTGCGTTATGTATTGCTACACGTGCCTTCTGGCTGAGGTGGTGGCTGCCGAGAAGTTGCCCCAACGCTCCGTTCACTCTATTTCCCGCATTCACTCTTCCCTCTATATCAGTGGTGTACCTTCCATCTCGGCTAAATCCACATCCAAGATATACAAATTCATCCACTTGCTCTAGTATATCATTACCTATTGTTACTCTTACATCTGTTCTGGCTTCGTCTCTTTCAAAGACCATTATTTTGGTTTTGCTCACATTCACGCGTAGACCCCTTTTCTTACAATCTTCTTATATATATGGACAGTTATAGGCCTGTGTCAATAATTCCTTCTATAGCAAAGGTATTCGAGAACGGTTTGAGTGCACGACTAATGTCGTATATGACAGCAGCTAATTTTCTATCAGACCAACAATACGCATACCGCGAGGGTTGGTCTACTATAAGTTTGTTAAGGGAATTAG
Organism: Lymantria monacha; assembly: GCA_905163515.2. NCBI lineage: Eukaryota > Metazoa > Arthropoda > Insecta > Lepidoptera > Erebidae > Lymantria > Lymantria monacha. The sequence goes on along the minus strand of LR991094.1, from coordinate 14,462,458 downwards.
TTCGTAAAGTGCTGGTTGCACGTGAAAATAAGCAACAAGCTGCACTAATATGCTGTGACCTTTCGAAGGCCTTTGACGTAGCTGACCGCGGAGTATTGGCTGCTAAGTTAAGGCACTACGGTATTAATGGTACCGCACACAAGATATTGGTAGAATTAATGGAAGAGAGATCACAGATCGTGGTGAGCTGTGGTGGAGCAGTGAGGTCAGATGCCTTACGATCGGAAATGGGAGTTGCTCAGGGTTCGTCGGTCTCTAATATTCTGTTTTCACTGCTTTTGAATGATCTGCCGGGGGCTGTAGCCGATGCTGATATTTTAATGTACGCGGATGATGTAGCGGCATTGGTTGTAGCCTCATCGGTGGAACAGCTAGAGCAAAAATTAAATGACACCGCCGAAGAGCTATACGAGTGGTTTCGTGCGAACGGTCTAGTTCTTAATTTAACCAAAACGTACCTGATTCATTTTGAATTATCTGGACGGTCAACTAAGGCATTGACAGTAGGCATGAACAATGAGCAACTAACTCAGGTCGAATCAATATCCTTCCTTGGAATTGAACTGGACCGATGTTTGAAATGGGAAAACCACATTAATAGAGTGTGTGGTCGACTAGGCAGCGCTTGTTTCGCTCTCGATCGTCGGTAGTATCTGAGAGAGAGGTGCGAGCCTGTTATTTTGCAACAGTACACTCATTGCTACAGTATGGTGCAGAGCTGTGGGGACAAGCGGCAGACCGCGAGCGCATCTTCCGAATGCAGAAGCGCGCCATACGGGCAATGGTCGGGATACCAAGCGACGCGACAGTAAGACCATACTTCATTAAGTTAGGAGTCCTTACCTTTCCCAGTATGGTAATATATCAGGTCGCTTTGTATGTGCGAGTTAATTTAGTTAGTTTTCCAAAACCAAGCACTACACATTCTTATTATACACGACATCGAGAAAACCTCTCGGCCATATCGCGTACACTTACCAAGTCGGAGAGAACGACTCATGTTATGGGCCCAACGGTGTATAATAAATTGCCTAGACAAGTAACTTCTGCCCCAAGTCTCAATAGCTTCAAAGTTCGCCTAAAGCAGTGGCTCGTCAGGCAGGCATTTTATACTTATGACGAATTTATAAAAATGTAGACAATGCTTATTCGCAGCTATTGCTTACGTTTTATTATTATTGGTACTATTTGACATTATTGTTACTATTTGACATTGGCTTTTATTTAATTTTAATATAAATGACATTTTTAATTTGATGTACCTAAATAATATTTAATTATGTATTATGAAATATAACAATGACATGTAAGAAACCCTTATGAATAAATGAGTTATGAGTTATATATATATATATATATATATATATATATATATATATATATAATATCTGGATGACCGAGCCTTGCTCGGTATTTTCTTGTTAGTGTGTATTGGAAGATATATTTAAATATAATAAAAATAATGAAAACATAAATTAAAAAGTCAAAAGTAAAAATAGAAACTAAAAAAAATATATCGAGAAAAAAGGAACCAGAGTAGCGTTTGTTGAATAAGAGCACCCCTTAAATATTAATTTTATTTTGTTTAGTATTTGTCGGTTTAGCGGCAACAGAAATACATCATCTGTGAAAATTTCTGTCTGACTGTTTAACTATCATTGTTCATGAGATACATCCTGGTGATAGACAGATGGACGGACAGATGGACGGACGGATGAACAGCGAAGTCTTAGTTATAAGGTCCCGTTTTACGCTTTGGGTACGGAACCCTGAAAAGTCAACCTTTTCAGGGTTCCGTACCACATTCACATAAAACTTGGTACAATAGAAATACTCTTTAAAATTAGAGTGTTTCTCAATACAATACAACAATACTGTATTAATGCGGCATTTGAAAGTTTCTAAGTTATAAAGAGGTCACTTTTAGGACACGGCGTCATAGGAACGTTTAGTTTGAAATTTTAAATTCTTGGACAGCAATTTTTTAAGCCGAATAATGTAATTGAGAGCCATGATAACACATTGCACCGAATAACTGAAATCCATCGCTCATAAGATGTATTACCTGTTTTTATTATACTCTGGAGAGGGTATTTTTACCGCATAATGATTAGGAAAGAGAGATAGTCATTTGCTATGTTTTGGTTCGCTGTTTGGCCAGCGTTTAATCAACATATTTGTAAAAATTGAGATGGAAAAGCCGAGTTATATTAGGAACAATCAGTAAGATACAATAGGGAAACAGGACGTTAATGCTGATCAGATTGGTCCCAAGACGCCATGACCTACCTATGTGCGCTACTACGGTCGTTTCGATTTCTTTATACCAATTACTTGCAAATACTTTAAATCATTCGAAGGCGTCGAATATCAAAATAAATCCTTCGAATAAGTGATAAACCCCGAATCCAACAACCGGTTGAGTTCCTGAATACTCTGCAGGCTCCCGGTCTCCCAACTCACATCTTAAAATAAAAGAGCTGGCGCGCCACCAGTTTGCGAGAATAAACATTGCATTGCAATGTAATCGGGTCAACTATACTGACCAGTGGTTCTCGAGCAGAGTCTGTATTTATTCCTAGGATTCTTCAAATACCATCAAATTACTACTTCGAATTTCAGAGAGTGCAGTTTGCCATCAAAGTCTGCTTCGCAATGACCATAAACAAAGCTCGTGGTCAAATTCTTAAGGTAGCGGGAGTAGACTTGAGAGAAAGCTGCTTCTCCTATAGTTGTATTTGACATGCTTCAGAGTAAGCTCACAGAGTAGCCTGGTAATTCTAACATCCGAAAGAAAAACAAAAGATATTGTTTACAAAGAAATACTGTAATAGGTGTAGTATCGCGGGTGGATGTCAAAGAAGTGGTACCAGTGGTCGGTCTAATTTCGATAGAAAAGACGGTGGGTTATGCGGCTGCATACTACACTTCCGTCGCTTCGGTCGTAATGGGCGCGGTATGTTCAAAACATAGCCTGCTAAGAAAAAAGCCACCCATCCATAATATATAACAAAATTTCATGTTATTTTCATGTTTATTAAACCTTTCCTACACTATAACAAAGATTGTTAGCATCATCATCATCACAGCCCATATACGTCTCACTGTTGGGCTCAGGTCTCCTCCATAATGGGAGAGAAGTTAAACTACTATACCGCGCTGGTTAGATGTGTTGGTATAGGGTTTTGTTTCGAGTTTTCCTTCTCTTGCATAGATGTAATATGCATATAAAATCTCTTAGTCATCTCTTACGATCACCCACGGGTAAATAGGGGGTGGTGAATTATATTTTTACTCCGTCACCACGTGGATAAGATTATTGTGCTATATAAGTACCTTTACAAACATTTATACATAATAATTTATAAATAATAATAAAATTAATAACGTAAAAAACAAACAAAAATCCTATTAGAACCATTTTCGACTTCTACGCAGACAAAGATGCGGGCAAATGATAATTTAATAATTAATAAAATAATAAAAAAAGGCCAAAAAGTAAATAATAGCAGGTAAGGATACGAACCGAGCTCAATTTGCCAACTGAGCTAAATGTCAATTCTTAATGACAGCGTCAAATTTTGAAAACCTATATATTCAATAGTTTCAATACAACGAAAAATTATATTTTTTGTTGCCAAAAAAACTGACAAAACAATATTTTCTATAAATGAAACCTAGCTAGATCGATTAATGGCCTCCGGAACCCTTTGTATGCTAAATTTGAAGAAAATCGTTACAGCCGTTTCCGAGATTCAGATTACATATATATATATATATATATATATATACAAGAATTGCTCGTTTAAAGATATAGTGAGATATATATATATATATATATATATATATATATATATATATATATATATATATATATATATGCGTAAATGGATTTTGATAGAACTATAGATTCTATTAAAAGAATACGAATTTCCTTATTAATGTATGGTCTTATATTATATAATAATAATTTTAAGCAATAGAAACAGTTTGGCTCGCAATTTGTATTATAATTTTAACTCTAAGTGGGTACGTGCTCCATTATAACGCCTAAGTTACAGGCTTGATTAACTCGTTCTATTATTTCTCCATTTACTGTTATCTGAACAGATGTATTTAGTGATAAAATGTTGCAATTTATTTATCAGATCTTTTGTAGCAAAAACAACGTATTTTGTATTACTAGGATTTAGGAAAAGCGTACTATTTAGATATTTATTTATAGTAATAACTGCGGATACATAGTCTTCTGGCTTAAAGCTGAAATCTAATGCATAATGTCCTTACATGTATAATTGTATATTCTTACTAATGTTATAAATGCGAAAATAACTCTGTGTGTCTGTCGCTCTTTCACGCCAAAACTACTGAACCGATCTAAATGAAATTTGGTACACAGATAGTTTAGAGTCTGATAAAGGACATAGGCTACGCTTTTAATGCAAAAAAGGGTTATAAAGGGCGATGAAAACTTGTAAGGAATTATCGTCATTCTTAAAGCCAGAAGCTTGAAACTTATTTTTAGGCTATTGATTAGATATAAATAAATATGACATTAAAATTTCGTAAAAAATGTACCCTTAAGGAGTATAATAAAAATAGGGGATGAAAAACTTTAGGAAAGTAACCTTTTAGGCGGGCGAAGCCGCGGTCAAAAGTTAGTATATATATATATATAATTATATATATACATCCTCCTTCCTCCTTCCTCATCCTTCACCTACTCTTATCCCTTATTACTTGGGGTCGATACTATATGTAGTTTTATGATCGACCAGACGCTAACCTTCCTTGTGAATCCTTAAAACTATCAATTCATTGATATAAAAGTTAAAGAGGTGGGGAGAGGATACCTTGCCTCATACCACATTCCAATCCAAATAGATTAGAAAACACTCCAGACCATTTTACAATATTAATTTGATTGGTGTACCAATACTCAAAAATAGAGCATATCCCTTTAGGCAGGCTTGTATCATGAAGATTACGCCACAGTATGTCATAGCATACTGTGTCAAAAGCCCGCGAAAGATCTGAGAAAAAAGCATAAATCGGCGTCTTTCTGTCAGTGTAATATCTAGTTGTGTATTTAAAGCTCATTTTAGCACTCTCGGTGGACAGACCCAGTCAAAAACCGAACTGCCCATCATGAATTTGCAGGTGCTTTGAGAGGTATTTATCAAGAAGCAAGTCCTATTCCTTAGCTATAGTAAGTAGCCAATTAATTATATTGGCCTATAATTATTTTTATCTGAGATATCACCCGTTTTATTTTTGAGTACTGGCACCGCTATCATTTTCATCAAATTGTGAAGCAAATAGGAATAACCAATACATAGTGAGTACCCCGTTGAAAATGTACAATAGAAACTCTTAAAAAACGATAAGGATTATATGGGTTTCTATTACTTTCTATATGGTCTATCTGGAATGAAAAAATTCCCGTTAGAGATAAAGTTGAGATTAATCAGAATGTATAAGACAATTCAGTTACAATTTTGTTCTAATTGGAATGAATAAAATTTTAATGATTTCGGTAAAAGTATAGATTTAATATGGAAGTAAATTACAGGATTCTAATGTAAGAAACATTAATATTAACATTATAAGGAGTTGCATAAGCTCCGAGAATTTATACGTCATTCCTAATAGAACAACTGTTGGGTTTTATTTGGATTTTCCAATATAGTAAAGTTATCGATTCTTATCGGTAATGCCCAAGTAATAAAATGTAGGGATTTATGAGTAATTACTGATAAGTAATAAGTCTATAATCTACAAGGAATCATCAATACATGATCATTTTACTTCCAATATTATTGAAGGAGCACATAATTTATGTTCCAAAAAAATCAGTTTGGATTGCCAGTGACAAAAACACATTACAAACTTTTAAGTTTCAATTGCATCCTGGTGTTTATGAGGATCAATTAGGATATTCAATTACAAAATTAATCATGATATTTATAAGAAGATATAGATTTGAATTCGGAATAGCCAGGCCAATGTTATCTTATAGGATTTCACTTACTTATATGTGTGATACATATGAGAAATTTTATAGGTTATATAGGTTATATAAGCATATATTCAATTATTAATTCCAAATGAAAATATAAAACAATGGTTGTGAATAAATAAAGAAAGATCTTATGTGGATTGCCGATATTACCATAGCTATAGCCATAGCTTCAATGAAAGGCCCTTAGAATAATAACACGTGTTTGTGTGTATTTTTATTTTAAGGAAAGACATGTGTATTATATCTTGGATTTTATTTATTTCACTCATTGATAATTTTAGGAAGTATGAAAATTAATTCAACTTTGGACACATCCAAAAATACAATTAAATACAATCTGACTCATAATTTCGAGAAAAAAATATCTTCTATTTTGTACCGCTCAATGAATTTGAAATTAACTATTATGTTCACTTGAAATGACTTTACAAAAAAACATCTCTTAGCATGTGTTCTAATTCTAATAATAACTGCGCTGAAACGATTAGAAAGCGTCAAAGGTTAAAAGGTTTTATAAAAATCTCTCTTTTCACCAATATAATTCAACAAGATCCAATAAAAAGTATCGTCATAAATATCTCATCGTATCGTCATTGTTTTATTATTATGTAGTTTAAAATTATCAATAATATTACTCACCGTTCAAGAAATCTGTCACCACAATCTCCATACACAAAATGAAAAGTTTGAATCCGACCTAATGTTCTGGTAGACTCAGTTTTACTTTTTTTAAGACCAAATTTAAACTTATGATGTCTCTCTCTGTAATAGATTCTTATTTAATGATTGAAAAAAAATGATTAAAAAAATCAAAAAACCCGACTGCGTAAAAAGTCACCAAAACTACGTACATAATAAAAAAAACTGAAAAGAAAAAAACAGATGTCCGGTGGTCTAGAATTCCATAATATATTATTGAATAAATACTATTGCAGAAAATGAAATATATTTTAATAATAGAACATGACAACTGAACATGTATGATTTCTAGCTGCAGGTCTTGTAGTGTTAAAACAGTTTCTCGAGTAGTATGAGGTCCTGCGTTATCATGGAGCAATAATGATGAAGATCGATTGACAAGTCGGGGCTGTTTTACAAGTTTTGCCATAAATCTTCGGCGTTCTACACGGTAGACATCTGCGTTTATTGCTTGACCAGATCTGAGGAAGCTGTAGTGAATCACATCATGAAGTGACCACAAAACAGTTACTATCACCTTTCTACGGGTAAGCTTTAGGGCATTGATGTGGCGTTTGACCTGTTCGCTTGCGATTATCATAAAGAATCCACTTTTCATCACACGTGATAATTCAGAATTAATTAGATTATAAGCTACACCCAATCTGGAAATCCAAACATACTTCTTATCACATTTATTATAGGTAAGTGTTAACAAATAGGTACCGATAGAAAAAAATGTCATTTAATTGTGGGAATCCTGATAAAGGCCTAACGTCTGAATTGTACATTCTAATATAACTGGATTTCCACATAAAAAATAATGTATAACTGGATTTCCACATAAGAAATAATGTATAACTGAATATTCACATAAGAAATAATTATACGTATACAAACCAATAGAATTATACACTCAATTAGATTATTCCACATTATAATCGGTATTGGTTTGTAAAAGGAATTACTGCGACAAAAGCACAATAGACTCTGATATGATTTTTTTTTCTATTGGAATCTATTGGATATTTTCAACAGGATAGAACGTAGCCAAAACTCTAGGCAAGTGAGGAGGTCATATGTTGAACTATATCAGTAACTTCTTTGGCAGATATAATGATATATTCTTTGTCACCACATTCTTCAGAATCGAACACCGGAACAGAATATTTAGTGGTAGGTTTCACTCAAAAATCTAGCTTTTTTGAATTGTGTCACTATTCTTTCGGACACGCTGAATACGATAAAAAACCGGTGTCCTATCTCGAAGCGCATAGCTGTGATGCGATCGCTCGTACAGTTAATTATAGATACCAACTTATGTGCATTTTTACGCCATAACATTCCAATTCCTCCGTACGGTCTCCCACGTACTACGTTTATTGAACTATCGACTAACGATTTATCCATGTATTCGTTTGTGTGAATAGTACCTAAGAAAGGTCTATCTTGCTGCAGGAACCAGTTTTCCTGTAATGCTATGATTTCAACGGTGTCACATAGCTCATTTATACACATAGCGGATTTGCAGTTAAAACTTATTAATTTGTACACATCCATTATGGTTTTGTAGGACTGCTCGCCACACCCTCGTCTCGCCTGACGAAGCTAACGAAGCATCTATATGCTATAACCATTCGGCCATAGTTTCACATCTATAAATAGAAGAAGCTTGCTTGTAGGTACTATGGCTACATTATATTATTTACCGTGAATTTTCGTGGTCGCGAACGAGTATGCTTTTTAACTTTTCTGGGGATACCACTATATTAGTTTTCTGTAAAATGTAAATGGATATGTCTCCGGAGGATGTGTGCCTATCAACATTGTTTGTACTTTTTTTAAATAAGACACTACCCAGCATTAAGTAAATAATCCTTGTATTACGGGGGATTTTACAAACATGCAATTAACTCAGACAAATTACGCCTAGACTCAGAACAATACTTTGTGGATCGAAAAAAGCATTGTCCTGCGTAGGAATCGAACCCACGGCGCTGGCACGGTAGGCCGGTATCTTAACCACTACGCCATCTGTGCAGTCAAAATAACGGGACTTTCATGTCCGCTGCCTTAAACTTTACATCTGGTTCAATTATTTCTTCTCGCTTTGCAGTCTCAAGTCTATTTCTGTATCTTCTCCGCTGGATAATTTTCTAATCCTCACTAGGCTTCCCGGCATTCCATTTTCCCTCCTCACCAACCAATAAGGCATACGATTTACACTGTGGTGATGGTCCATGAGGTAACATGAGGCCAGAGTCTAATTGTGTACTGGACTAGGGTTGCCTCTTCTGGCCCTACATGTACCTTAGTAACGCAGGACATTACATTAGTAGTAGGAGATTGTCGACAGGGACATTCTTCCGTTATTCGTGAAATAGCGCCCCGGGATCGTTTGCTAACGGCGGTAGGCGTCTCATTTAAACTGCAGTCAAAGTTCTGTAATTGCAGTACACCTTCTGAGCTAGCATCTTTAGGACCAGGTGTTGGAGATCCCGGAATATAAAATAATCCTATCGGACCACTGTCATCTAGTGTTGCATTGAAGCTACTCGAACGTAATGTATTCACGTTAGTCATCTCAAAGCTATTCATAAAAGGCAGATGAGATGACATGAGAAAACAGTCTCAGCTTTAAGGATATTCTATTGACTCATACAATATTTCCAATTGTATTTTATTGTATTCCATTTGAGTTTATATAAATTACGATAAGTGATGTTATCGTCCATCGAAAGGTGGCGATTCCAAGAGTGTGCTCTGGTAATATTAGCGTTATGGTTGAGTGGTTTCGTAGCGAAAACGGGTATAAATAGCGGTTACAGACGCGTAGACGGGATTCTGTTGTGATATCTAATTTGTGGTAGAAAGTCTGTTAATAAGTGATATGTAGTTATAAATGTTTAAGTGTATATCTATGTCATTTGTTTGTTGTACTCTTATAGTATTTATTCTCGTTTGCTTAAATCTAATCTAATATCTTTAAACGAGCAATTCTTGTATATATATATATATATGTATATATACAGGGTGGAAGTGGACCGCTCCCGAAAACAAAGACAGGTGACCCTACTAGTCTTACTTGTAATGATAGGCTACAAAAAATCGATCAGTATGAAAAAAAAATTTTTTTTTTCACAAATATTTTTAAGTTTTTTTCACATTCCATCGTATTTGGACAGTGCCATGTACGATAACTCTATAAAAAATGCGTAACTATACTCAGATGAGAAAAGACGTAATCTATTCAAAACTCACGATCGTATGTTCAAGAGTTCAACGACCTCGCATGGTGAAAAAAAATTTTTTTTTTCATCCGAATCGATTTTTTTCTAGCCTATCATTACGAGTAGGACTAGTAGGGTTACCTGTCTTTGTTTTCGGGAGCGGGCGCCTTACACCCTGTATATATATATATATATATACTAGCTGACCCGGCGAACTTCGTACCGCCTAACAGTCAATGAATGTCGTGTTACCTTTTAGCTGAACTAATTTAGGCTTTGATGAACGTAATACAATGATACAAAATAATATTAATATAGATAGAAACATAAAAGTATTTTATTATGATCAATGATGATGAAAACATACAGAATGAGAATAAAAATTAAAAAATAATAATAATTAAGTAATTCAAACTCATGTCAGAAAAAAATGATTGAAAACTATGTTTTGCAGATTGGACTACATGTGAAATGTAAATTAAACTAATGCTAAATAATGTGCGTTCATGTGTTCCAGCTGGTCTTTTATCTGCTCTGATCACAACTTTATAGTCATCACTTGGCATGCGCTCTAAAGCAGTCGTGAACAGCCTGATCAATGCATGATGTTCATGAAGCATTTGTTGCAGATCTTGGAGAATTGCTCTTTTCGTAGCTCTGTTGATCCCTTGACGCCGGTCAAGTTGTTCTTCCATATTGCCCATGAAGTATATTTGCAAGAATTTATGCTGTGCATCTTCTATAGGTTGCAATGATCCAATGCTATGACAAATCTTGTCTTGAATCTGTAAAGTCAAAGCCATAGTTATAGTTAGATTTACAAACACATTTTTTACAAAGACTTTTTTTTCAAATAATAACATGTCATTTTTATTTCAGAAACAAATACAGAAATCTAACAAACTACATTCCAGATTTTTTTTACAGTCATAGAAAATATATTTTTTAACGTAAATTACCTTAAATGTCGGATTATATCCGTGTTCTTCGATAATTTCCGCCCGAAATGAAGTCATTTGGAAACAGACATTGTATTTTTCAGTGTTCGCTAGAAAATGTCGTGATTCTAGTGTTTCACCATAAAGCAGGGAGCACAATGGCTCTAGTGGCAGGACCAATAATGGCAATTTCACTTTACCACTAAGGCAGCACAAACCAGGCGTTTCACCAGCAAAATTCAATGCTCCAGAATGCTGGCAAACAACGTCCATTGGACCAATGCAAACTAAACGATGCAAGCTGTAGTCGATGGTGCAATCATATAGAAACGCCGTCATATTATTAATAACGTTTCCTCATCGTCACCTGCCAATGTCTGGAAGTTCCTTAAAACTTTGGGCATCGGAGGTGTCCGACAGGAATTCCCCAAAAGCATTCTGCTAGATGACATTAACCGACACTTTTCTGTCACTCAAACTCTGGACGATCATATTATAGACCGTACCTTAAAGGTTTTGGAGAACTTACCACGTCCGAATTTTAACTCATTTAAATTTTCTCGTATCACACCTAAAGAGATTAAAACAACCATACTTGCTATTACATCCAACGCCGAGGGCTTTGATAATATTAGTCGTCGTATGATTACTACCATACTGGAAGATATTCTGCCTGTAATCTGTCACATTCTGAACTTTTCTTTGGAGTCATGCCAGTTTCCTACTGTACGGTATGCACAGCCTGCAGTGGACTGTATGAAGTAAGTTTACTGAACTAGGTGAGGAACTGATATTATCCTATCCCTGCAAGCCGCGAAGAAGTAATTAAAAAATACTCCACCAACCTTTCATCCACTTTCGCCGAGGGCAGTAGTGTCGTCGCAGTAGGCTCGCCAAACCGCGCAGTCAGCTTCACTATATTCTATACAACTATGCAGTTCACAGCACCACAAAACACTATTATGGTGGTTCCAACAGTTCCGTTAAACAATGTCCTACCAAGGATTAAGCAGGTGCGGCGATTACGAATACACCGAGTGGCACAACCGCCTGGCGGACCGAGTTGTCTCAAATCTTCTACTCAACTGTCATAACGACGGTTGCAGAATCGAAGTTGTGAAGTTTCTCCAAATACCCTCCACATAACTTGCAAGGACCGAACATACCCCTCACCGAATTCAACATGATGAATTCCCCATTCTAAATTAAAGAGCAAGTAAGGGATATACAATCCACTAACCTATGTAAACAAAACACATAGAATAAATAAACCTTTAGTGAGGTATATTTTTGAAAAAAAAGAATAATAATAATTAATTAATCTAGATAAACAATAAAATTTAACCAAAAAAAAAAAAATAAAAGGTAATTAATTTGCATACGGTAATGGACAAATTTTATTCACCGGTCTCTTAATTAGACCATTTTTAGTTCTCAAAGTAACTACACGAATAATGCCATCAACGCCCTCGTGTGTTGTTTCAATTCTACCAAGAGGCCACTGCAATGGGCGCGTCAAATTTGATTTCAGTAAAACTAAATCACCAATCTTTACGTTAGGAGGTGAGGCAAACCACTTCTCTCTTTGTTGCAGAGTATGAAGATAGTCATTTGACCAGCGCTTCCAAAATAACTGTGATATTTTTTGAATTGACTGCCAACGAGATAATCTATGTTGAGGAACGTCCTCATAATTATATTCAGGCACAGCCACTAAGCTTTGTCCTATCAGGAAATGACCAGCAGTTAATACATCGAACTCGTTTGGGTTTTCAGATAGTGTACATAAAGGGCGTGAGTTTAATACAGCCTCTATTCTGCAGAACACAGTTGACAACTCTTCCAGAGTGAGACTTCTATCACCTACAATACGTTGTAAAATGTGTTTCGTACTTTTTATCCCGGCTTCCCAAAGTCCACCCATGGAAGCTGCGTTAGGAGGATTTGTCCTCCACTCTACTTGCCGCGCGGTTAATCCTACGAGTACCTCGTCATGAATCTTATTACCATTTAAAAATCTAAGTACCTCCTTGAGATGCTTGGCTGCCGATACATAATTCGTCCCGCAATCGGAATATAAACAAGTACTTAATCCGCGACGGGCCACGAAACGGTCATATGCAGCTAGAAAACATTCAGCTGATAAATCAGTTAACACCTCGCAGTGTACTGCTTTTGTTGAAAAACATACAAATAGGCATAGATAAGCCTTGTATATTTTTGCGTTACGACGTGTACTTTCTTTTACAAGGAATGGACCACTTATATCTGTACCTACATGGCTGAATACCTTATCAACCTTAAGTCGGGACATGGGCAACGTACCCATTTGAGGTTGTAATGCAGTAGGTCGGCATTTAAAACACACCTTACACTTTGTCAGTACCGATCGAATGATGCTACGAGCACCAACGAGCCAATAGTTTTGACACATTAGACCTTGTAATGTACGAGGCCCTACGTGTAGGTATTTTACGTGCAAATATTCGATTAATAATTTACTTGTACGGCATTTTGGTAGCAAAACCGGGTGCTTCGTATTGTACGGAAGGTCAGATTGTGAGATACGACCCCCCACCCTGAGGACTTTATTTTCAACGAAGGGTGATAGTTTACGTAAAGAGGCTACAAACTTACCCTTTTCTAACGCTACTATTTCAGATTCAAAGTGATTTTGTTGAATAATTCTAATAATTGAATCATGACCTTTGCGCAACTCAAAGGTCGTTAGAGGGCCTAAAGACCGATTTGAAATTTTACACTGAAGATTTATAATAAATCTATGACACCATGAAATAATACGCTGTAATTTATTAAAAGAAGAACACTTATTAAATATTTCTTCAAGGTCATTTTTAATTTCAACCTTTAGAGAAGAATTAAAACTAAATGTTGCACTATTTGATTTAAGTTCGGGAATCTTGAAGTTATGATTTAATAAATATGGTTTTATAGGCCACTTTTGTTGGTTATCATATAGCCAATCGGGGCCGTGAATCCACTCTGTAGCTCTTTCCACGAAGTGAGCAGGCAACGTTCCACGTGAACATATGTCTGCAGCGTTATTTTCGCCCTTCACGTGATACCAACAACTAGGTGGTACTGCGGCAATAATGCGACTAACATGGTTAGCCACAAAAGTTTTTAACGTGTATGGTTGTGTATGTATCCAAGCCAAAACATTTTTCGAATCGCTGAGCGCAAATATAGAAACAGATAAATTATTATCGCTTAAGTTTTGTACGACAAAACTTACAACCTTCGATAGCAGCACGGCTGCTTCGAGTTCGAGTCTAGGTATAGACAAGAGTGGGTTTAACGGCGCAACCTTTGACTTACTAGTCAGCAGTCGAACCTTCACTTCACCTATATTGTTTATACTACGTATATATAAGCACGTTGCGTATCCACGGGATGACGCATCGCAAAATGCTATTAATTGTATTTCACTAAAATTAGGTATTAAGATGTGACGCTCAAAACGCAATTCAGTCAAAAGTGGTAGATCGGAGATGAATCGATTCCACTGTGAGCACGGCTCAGGTGGTAGTTGCTCATCCCATGCGACTCCCATCTTCCAGAGATCTTGCATGATACACTTTGCGACAAACGTACATGGTGAAATAATACCTACAGGATCGAATATGCTCGCCAGTAGTTTTAAAACTGATCGTTTGGTCTGTTTATTATCAGTCATGTTATAGGAAAACGCAAAACTGTCACAGGCAGGTAACCATGTCAACCCTAACACCTTAAGGGAGGATGATAACGTATCATCTTGAAAATCGATGGTTACAACTTGATTTGACTGCATATGAGTAAGTAACTCGGGACAGTTGCTAGCCCATTTTCTTAAATCAAAGCCACCACTTTTAAGAAGTGTCAGCAAATCATCCTGCAACGTGCAGGCCTGTTCTAATGATGGGCAGGACCATAATACGTCATCAACGTAGAAGCCTTGTTTGAGCACCTTTGCAGCCTCTGTACGCGGACGTTCAGCATGAGTGAGCTCATCCTCAGCTAGCTGATGCAGCGTGCGCACAGCTATGTAAGGTGCACTACGGAGACCGTAGGTATTCGTTCGAAGTTCGAAGACGCGAACTGGCTCCGTTGCAGATTCTCGCCAAAGAATGTGCTGGTACTTCCTATCAGCAGGATCAATCAGAACAGCCCGATACATCTTTGACACATCAGCAGTGAAACAAACTTTATATAACCGAAAGCGAATTATAATCTTTAGTAAGTCTGGATGTAGTTTTCTACCTGTCAAGAGTGCATTGTTAATTGAAATACCATTCTTAGGTTGTGCTGAACCGTCGTAAACAACGCGCAGAGGTGTACTTACGGACGATGGACGCAGAACACAATGGTGCGGTATATAATATCCTGACTGCTCAGGACCTTGATATAACGCCATGTGTCCAAGAGATTCATACTCTCGCATGAAGTCAACATAAGACTTATGAAGGTCTGGCGATCGCGCCAGGCGGCGCTCGACCTGTTTAAGCCTAGTTATAGCCACATCATAAGAATCACCAATAGGTGCATGGTGTGGGTTTAATAAAATGGGAGAAACATAACGACCATTCTCATCACGACAGTGTTTTTCTGTGTACATTTTTTCGGCTAACTCCTCCATAGGATCCGTTGGAACTTCACACGGTAAAGATTCCAACTCCCAAAACCGTTTAAGTGTATCATTTAAATAATTATTTTCAATTGTGTACGACACAAATGACGTTGCACACGGTACAACATCGAGACTGCTAGAGCAATTTTTTAACCCTAGTCTCCCAGTTATGACGTAACCAAATATGCTCCCCAATGCCACTGGTACATCTTTATTTATTATAAATTTTGTCCCGTCATAAATATAGGGAAACACTTCACCCGATAAAATAATGTCAATCGGGGACGTTGTATAAAAATACGGATCAGCTAATTGTAAATCTTTATACTTAGTAATCAACTTATCGGGAATAAGTACGTTTGGCAAATCGGATGTAATTTTAGGTAAAATTACAGCATCAATGTTAAACACCGGCGTGTTATTGTAGCGCGGCTGAATAACACACGAAGCCATTCCATAATTTTTTACATATTCGCCACCTAGTCCGAAGATATTATATGGACATTTATTAGCTGATAATCCTAACCGTTGAAAACAATCTAACGTAATAAAATTACTTTGCGCCCCAGAGTCAATTAATACGCGCACGGGCTGATAATTATTAAACGCGTTCAAAACATTCACAACAGCTGTTCCCAAGATAACTGTACAGTTAGAAGTATGCGTAGACGTCAGATGACACACCGTACTGATAATTGATTGTTCGTCTCCCTTGCACGGCGCAGGAGCGGTCTCAGTCGAAATCAGCTGATTCGAACACGGTTTGTTATTATCTATCGCGCTAACTTCACGATGTAACAGAACATGATGCGGTAAATTACAGATTAAACATTTAAAATTACTTTTACACGCCTTAACGGTATGATTTGATTTTAAACAATTATGACATAATTTTAATTCATTCGCACGGCGAATACGTTGCTCATTAGACAATTTACGAAATTGTTCACAACGGAAAATCATATGATTACTATCACAATGTACACATAAACCCTTTAACCCAGAGCGTGTAGAAGATAGCGAATGCTTTTTTGTATCCTTTTGTCGCGAATCATTTTGTTGATATTTATTAGAATACACATTAGAATATGACGCAGAATGATCTAGAACTTTTATTTGATTATGTATAAATAATGCTAATTCATCGAAGGTAGGAATGGAATTTTGATCTAATTTTTGTTCAAAATATTTTCGAGTTTGTGGATCTAATGCCCTTAACGCAATATGACACATTACATAACTGCTTAAATCTTTAATATTAAGTGCCTGTATTGCCTTATACGAATGTTCGAAGTTCTCAATAAACATGTTCAAATCAGCAGACGATTCCTTGCGTAACGGTGAAAAGTTTAACATTTTATCTAGGTACCTACCAACTAACAATCTATTGTCTCGATATTTATCAATTAAACTCTGCCAGACGAGATCGTAGTTATTGGCGGATATCGGTACACTTTTAACCATATTTAATGCAGAACCTTTCGTGCAAGACAATAGATAATGAAATTTATCAATTTTTGGAATGTGCGGCTGATCATGTACTAACGAGCAAAATGTTTCATAAAATGTATTAAAATTCTCAATATCCGAATTAAATGTAAATAATTCAAGTTTAGGCAGGCGAGGGCGGGACTCCATGGTAACCAAGCGATTCTCACCGTTATTGCCGATGCGTGCCGAGCTATATTTCGAAGCACATAATTTCACTCGAAAATATAGTTCATCAAAACTTTGTAACTCTTGACTTCTAAGTATTGACTCAGAATCAACTAAAAGTTCTTGTTCGAATATATCGAATATTATTTTTTCGAATGAACTACGTAGGTCACTAATTTCAGAGACGTGCAATAAAAACAATTCTTTCGTATCAGAATTCGATAAATCGTGGGACATATCATATACCTTTTGCATTTGTGAAAACAAGAGTTGTTTTCGTTGAATTAACACGGTTAATTCTTTGGGTAATGGATTTTTCTTATCACTAGAAGTTTTTGCTTTAGGTGCCGCCATCTTGTGAAACAACACACGTAGCCCAATGAAATTATAAAATTAATAATATATTACTTTCACTAATACTTGTTACCTATACAATTTAATTATATAACACTTAGCTGAATAATTGTACGACAAAAATAATTTATGTGTTTTGTTTATATTGTATACTTCGTATAGTGGAGAAAAGTAAAGTACATAAGATATGTATAGAACGTCTACACAATGAAATTATAATTTCATTAAATAATGGGGAATAAGAAGTAATTGGCACGGCCAATATAAATAAATTATATGCTAAGAACGTCTTAACATATATGATATTTATTGGGAGGTATTCTAACACGGTTAGAAATAACGGTACAGAACGTCTGTACTGTCTAAATACCTGGGAATTACGAATTCCTAGGTGAGGTATGAGACCTTAGGAGCGGTATCCGGCTCGAAGGACCAAAAAAAGACTGTACGGTATGCACAGCCTGCAGTGGACTGTATGAAGTAAGTTTACTGAACTAGGTGAGGAACTGATATTATCCTATCCCTGCAAGCCGCGAAGAAGTAATTAAAAAATACTCCACCAACCTTTCATCCACTTTCGCCGAGGGCAGTAGTGTCGTCGCAGTAGGCTCGCCAAACCGCGCAGTCAGCTTCACTATATTCTATACAACTATGCAGTTCACAGCACCACAAAACACTATTATGGTGGTTCCAACAGTTCCGTTAAACAATGTCCTACCAAGGATTAAGCAGGTGCGGCGATTACGAATACACCGAGTGGCACAACCGCCTGGCGGACCGAGTTGTCTCAAATCTTCTACTCAACTGTCATAACGACGGTTGCAGAATCGAAGTTGTGAAGTTTCTCCAAATACCCTCCACATAACTTGCAAGGACCGAACACCTACCTTATGGCGAAACGCTTACGTGATCCCATTACCTAAGATTCCGAATCCTTCTTTGCCCAATCACTTTCGTCCTATATCAATTCTTCCTTTTCTATCTAAAGTGCTCGAAGCCTGTGTACACAAACAACTATCATGCTTCGTCCACCAGAATGATATCTTGAGCCCGCTCCAATCTGGATTTAAACCAGGTCACAGTACCGCGTCCGCTCTGCTCAAGGTAACTAGCGATATTAGAAACGGCATAGAAAATACTAAATTAACTATTTTGGTATTGGTTGATTTTTCGAACGCCTTCAGCTCTGTTAACCACAAAATCCTTATGTCTATCCTCTCCTCTATTCTGATTTCTCCTGATGTGATAAAATGGTTTTCCTCTTACCTTGAGTGACGTCGGCAGATGGTTCGTGCTGACGAGTCTTCGTCTTGTTGGTGTGAGCTAGAGGCTGGCGTTCCTCAAGGTGGTATTCTCTCGCCTCTCTTATTTTCCCTATTTATTAATCTATTGACTAAAGAGCTTCGTAGTTCGTATCATCTGTATGCCGATGATTTACAATTATATTCACATTCTATGTTAGAGAATATAGTCGTAGCAATTGAAGAGTTGAATCGAGATATGGTAGTATTAAAGATATGGTGTGAAAATTTCGGTTTAAGTGTTAACCCATCCAAATGTCAGGCTATGATTATTGGTAGCTCAAGAATGATAAGCAGATTGAAATTACCTTTTCTTCCCGCGGTAATTTTCGATGGTTCTGTAATACCCTACGCCACCAACGTAAAAGATCTGAATGCAGATCTACTCAATAAACTTGACCGTCTTCTCAACAATTGCATTCGATTCGTCTTTAATCTTCGTAAATACGACCACATTTCTTCCTTTTGATCCGAACTAAACTGGTTGCCCATACGTCAACGACGAAATTTGCGTGCACTAACTATGCTTTATTCTATTCTCCACTCTCCCTATGCACCCCCATACTTAAAGCCTCATTTTCAATATATTTGTTACAATCATGACCGCAACCTTCGTTCTTCTAACAATCTTCTTCTTTCCTGTCCCACTCATAGCTCCAGTTTGGTTCATTCTTCTTTCTTCATTCAGTCTATTTTATTGTGGAATGCTCTCCCTCTTGAAATCAGGATGTCCAGCACACGTGACATTTTCAAGTCTAGAGTTCGTAAGTTTTATATTGATTCTTTGGCAGATTGCTCTCCATAAATCTTCGAGAGTATATTTATATAGGTATATGTGTATGTGTATATATGTATGTGTATATATGTGTGTACGTGTATGTGTATCTGTGTATATATTTTTATATGAGTATGTATTATATGTAAATATATATAGGGTTTATTATTTTTCATATTATTGTTATTTAGTTATATACATTTCTTTTTTTTTTTAATTTAATTAGCAGTAGTTCTCATAACAGTTTTCTATATAAATGGCACCTACTATATTATTTCATCATCACCCAAAGGTTGACTGGAAGAAAATGCCTATGGCATTAAGTCCGCCTATGTACTTTTATTTTGTGCATGAAGATTAAATAAATAAATAAATAAATAAAATATAGTTTTTAACGTAAATTACCTTAAATGTCTGATTATATCCGTGTTCTTCGATAATTTCCGCCCCAAATGAAGTCATTTGGAAACAGACATTGTATTTTTGAGTGTTCGCTAGAAAATGTCGTGATTCTAGTGTTTCGCCATAAAGTAGGGAGCACAATGGCTCTGGTGGCGGGACCAATAATGGCAACAATGGATGTTTTTCTCATGGTCAATTGTACGTGGCATGCTCACGGGTCGGCAAACCATCCGCTTTATTTGTTCTTGCGCCTGACCAAAAAACAAAGAATGTCGTTTACCACAACGTGCTTGAATGAAAATCCCATTTTTTTTTTTTTTTTTTTTTATGTAAATGGCGTTCACAAGATTTCGCCAATAACTCAATTTAGATTGACAGTTATAGGAGTTAGGAAGAACTTTAAGTAGATTCACGAGTTAAATTTTGTTGTTGGCTTTAGAATTTTCATTAGTTGGATTATCCTAAAAGGCTATATAGGTATATATATATAAATAGAATGAATTATTCTTTGAAGCTACTAAACGTGGATGGCAAACATCAATAAAAAAAAATAAAAAAAAAATAAAAAAAAATTACATAATTTTGATTTTAACAAAAGAAAGATGCTAAGTGCTAACTAATCTAACTATAGTTTAATGTTGTTTGCGATAATGTAATTAGCTAAAATGTATACAAATTAATGAAAATCCCATGAATGAATTAATCCGAGTGTATTCCAATCTGCACAACATAGTTTTCAATCATTTTTTTCTGACATGAGTTTGAATTACGAATTTTAGCCAACCTTAAGTTTTAAATTGTGCGGTGGTAAACCAGGCACATCCAAGGAGTTTAAAAATTCACTTGGATAATTAGTGGCTTCTTCTTCGTTTGTTACACAGTCGATAGATTTGAATGAATACAGAGTACCTACGATTTGATTTTGAATTATAAATTTGAGGTCATCTGCATCTTTATTTTTAGCGGCCAAAATTGCTCGCTCACTTAACCATTTAGTATTTTTGTGGTTATCAATGATATCCGGGAATACTTTGTTGATAAGCTCGTCTTTTGATGATACAAAATTCCAAACATTCTGACGAAATGAAATCAAACCGCTCGATTTGTCAACAGGAACACGGCCATTACCGATAGTCAGCAATTGCTTCGAGAAATCATCAGCAGATAGATCGTTCAACAATGCAACTCTCATATTTACAGACAGTTGAAGTTTCTTTACATATCGCCATAGATTTGATGCTTTGAGGCAAGCGTTTATTTCGTCGGCAGCAGTAGATCTTGGAATGACTGGTGGTGTTTGTCGGAAATCGTCAGATAATAAAATCATTGCACCACCAAAACATCTCGACTCATTGCGCAGATCTTTTAATGTTCGGTCTAGTGCTTCCAATGCGCGTTTGTGCGCCATTGTGCATTCGTCCCATATGATGATTTTTGATGCTACTAAAACTTTGGCCATTGCGGAGTGTTTCGAAATATTACATTTCGGTTGTTCAGTAGTTTGAAGGTTTAATGGCAATTTTAAAGCTGAGTGAGCCGTAAGGCATACGTCTAACAATGTGGCCGCTAATCCAGAAGAAGCAATTGCTACCGCAATTTCGGATCTCGCACGTACAGTGGCCAAAATCAATGATATGAGGAATGTCTTCCCAGTTCCACCGGGGCCGTCCAAAAAAAAAAGCCGCCATTTCCATCATCAATTGCATTAATCAGTGTATCATAGACTTCCCTCTGCTTAGGATTCAACAGAGGTACATTCGTTTGGACTGATTGGATTAGTTCATGTGGATCATATTCACGTTCACGTTCCAATACGCGGCATTGTTATTAATATTAATACTGAATGTCCACTCGCATAAAACCATAAAAAACCACTTTCGAGATATAGACAAAGCATAGCTCAAAGAGTATATAACCACAGACAAACTATAAAAGTTATAGTTAGATTACAAACACTTTTTTTAAAAAAACATTTTTTTTTTCAAATAATAACATGCCCTTTTTATTTCAGAGACAAATACAGAAATCTAACAAAATACATTCCAGATTTTTTTACAATCATAGAAAATATAGTTTTTAACGTAAATTACCTTAAATGTCGGATTATATCCGTGTTCTTCGATAATTGCCGCCCCAAATAAAGTCATTTGGAAACAGACATTGTATTTTTGAGTGTTCGCTAGAAAATGTCGTGATTCTAGTGTTTCGCCATAAAGCAGGGAGCACAATGGCTCTCGTGGCGGGACCAATAATGGCAATTTCACTTTACCACTAAGGCAGCACAAACCAGGCGTTTCACCAGCAAACTTCAATGCTCCACAATGCTGGCAAACAACGTCCATTGGACCAATGCTACTAAACGATGCAAGCTGTAGTCGATGGTGCAATCATATAGAAACGCTGCTCGATTCAAATCAATTCTTGAACCATTTCTTCTTGCACTTCGAAGATTATTCCTCTGTTCATCTGTACGATAAGCTCGACAACTTCTCGTTTCTAACCTAGCCGTTTCATGGGCTACCTATCTTTGCTCTTCTGTTTGAGAAGCACGAATTAAGGCCCTTCTTTGCTCCATTCTACCTTCTTGTTTTTAAGATGTATTATGCTATTCGGGGCGGAGACAAATCCAACGAATCAATAACCATGAATATTGGTTCAGCAGATCTCGAGTTATAAGTGTTGTAACAAACCCGTCTTTGTTGTATATATATAGATATATATATATATAAAAAAAAGTTGTGTTAGTTACAACACTTATAACTCGAGAACGGCTGCACCAATTTTTATGATTTTTATGTTTTTGAGTTTGTTGTCGTCGGGAATAGGATATAGGATATTAAAATATATTAATAAACAAAAAAAAAATTAAATTAAAAACACATCAATTCTAAACGTCCATTTGTTGATGATGTAACCATGGCAACTGACAGCTCACGTCATTACGTGGTCTAATGGTTTGTTTGGAAAATACCGCGAAAAGTTAAAATTACAATTTGTAAAATCTAATAGTGCACGCCTCATAATTTTTATATTATTTAGCATTGACTAATAGTAAATGTGATGTATGTAAAACTAATAGTAAAATAATATGCACGATAAATAAAGCGCCTTAATTATTTCATTGAGCAAGATCTGGTAGTAATATTAAATAAAAAATTGCACTTTAAAAAAACCAAAAAAATATGCGTGCGTATAAAATACGTACACATATCAGAAATTACGCTTCGGATAACAACTCTCTCTCTCTCTCTCTCCATCTCTCTCTCCTCTCCCTCTCTCTCTCCCTCTATCACTCCCCCTCTCTCACCCTCTTCCTCTCTCTCTCTCCCTCTCTCTCTCTTCCTCTATTTCTCCCTCTCTCTCTCCCTCTCTCTCTCTCCCTCTCTCTCTCTCCCTCTCATACCCGCTCTCTCTCTCTCCCTATCCCTCTCTGTCTCTCTCTCCCCTCTCTCTGTCTTTCTCCCTCTCTCCCACTCTGCCTCTTCCCCCCCCCTCTCTTCTCTATACCTTCGTGCGCTTATAATCTCAGCTCATATATGTCCCAATATTGGGCCCGCGCCTTCACCATAATGGGAGGGAAATTGACCTACTATACGACGCTGGTCAGACAAGTTGGTATAGACTTTTGTTTCAAGTTTTCCTTCTCTTACAAAGATGTTATAAAAGTTTTATATTTATATCTTACCTAAGTCATCTCTTACGATCACCTACGGTTAAGATAGGGGGTGGCGAATTGTATTATTACTCCGTCATCACACGGATAACCCTCCCATGCACTTCAAAATAAATATGGCGCGTAACAGAAAAACGTTACAATATAAAATTTCTCCCATACGTCGATAAAACAGTTTCACTTCAAAAAGTTAGAGAAAAAAAAATGCAATATTTTTAAGATATCTACTGAAGTTAACAGACATGTGACAATTTTTCAATATTTTATTTATCATTTACTATTAGTTAATGCCATAAATGAAAAAGAAAAATAATTTCGTGTCATTCTTGACGCAGTACTAAACATAGCTGTTCGTTTACAATAGGCTGTATGGGATCTATTTCATTTGCCTGTCCGAATGGACGAACAAAAAAATGTAAAGGAACCCAATTTTCATAAGGTATACATGCACTAATGACTAAGCAGTTTAGTTTTTTAATAATTGCAATTAAACGACAAAGAATTACCAAACCATTTTCTAAAGGAAACCGCGCGTTGTGATTATGAAGCTTTTAAAAAAAGAAATATCGTCGTATTCTTGCCAGATACGGAATATTTTATCCGACGTCTTCGAATATTTTTTTTTATTAACTATTTTCTTACTTTAAACAAAATAATTGCTTTTTAAAAATATCAAATACGTTTAAACGAATTATTTTTCTTGACATATCTCCTATATGTAAGTGCAATGTGAGAAAAATACAATCATTTTTAGGTTTGAAAAGTGCTTGATATTCATATATCGCGAGTCGAGTAAGACCTCAAAGCTTCGCTTATGAGGCGTGCAAAAGACCAAAAGACCTCAACGCTTCGCTTATGAGGCGTACAAAAGACCTCAATGCTTGGCTTATGAGGCGTGCAAAATTTGACCGGTCAAAGTTCGTTTTGTGCAAGTGTTACGAATTTTTACGAATATTGTTATAATAAAACATATTATGTTTATATTGTCATTAACAATGCCGTGACCAATAAAATCAAATCTTGGCCAACAAAACGGTAACGCAGTTAGAATTCGAAACATTTCGTTATGTAACCACGGCAGAAGAACAATTTATTGCACGGGAAAACCGCCGCGTTAATATGGCCCAACTCCGTGCTTCTTAATCACAAGAGTAAAGCGAGGCAGGCCGTGCTGTTGACAATGCAAAATTTGTAGCCGCTACCACACAGCTGAAAATTACTTAATAATTTTAAATTAATCGAAATCTGCATATCTCAATCAATAACTGTTAGGCGGAACGAAGTGTGCCGGGTCCGCTAGTATATATATATATATATATATATATATATATATATATATATATATATATATATATATATATAATCTGAATCTCGGAAACGGCTCCAATGATTCTCTGGAAATTTAGCATACAAGGGGTTCCGGGGGCCATTAATCGATCTAGCTAGGTTTCATTTATAGAAAATATTGTTTTGTCAGTATCTTTCGGCAACAAAAAATATAATATTCGTTGTATTAAAACTATTAGAATATGAAAGTTTTTAAATTTTGACGCTATCATTAAGAATAGACATTTAACTCAGTTGGAAAATCGAGTAGTCTAATCCAAACAAACCGGAGCTCGGTTCGGATTCTTACTCTTTCTTATTTACTTTTTAGTCTTTTTTTATTATTTTATTAATTATTATCATTTGCCCTCATCTTTCTCTGCGTAGAAGTCGAAAATTGTTCTAATAGGATTTTTGTTTGTTTTTTACGTTATTCATTTTATTATTATTTATAATTTATTATAAATATATAAATGTTTGTATACTTGAATAGTATAACAATCTTATCCATGTGGTGACGGAGTAAAAATACAATTTTCCACCACCTATCTTACCCATGGGTGATCGTAAGAGACGACTAAGGGATATAAAATGCATATAACATATATGCAAGAGAAGGAAAACTCGAAACAAAACCTTATACCAACACGTCTGACCAGCGCGGTATAGTAGGTTAGCTTCCCTCCCATTATGAAGGAGGCCCGAGCCCAACAGTGGGTCGTATATGGGCTGTGATGGTGATGATGATGATAACACTCTTTATTATATTGTAGGGAAGGTTCAATAAACATGAAAATCAAATGATTTTTTTTTTATATATATATTATGGACACAAGGCTTTTTCCTTAATAGGCCATGTTTTGAACACACCGCGCTCATTCGGACCGAGGCGACGGAAAGGTACTGTACGGCCCCGTAACTCACCGTCTTTTCCATTGAAATTATGCCGACCACTGGTACCACTTCTTTGACATCCACCCGTGATACTACACATATTACAGTATTTCTTTGTAAACAATATCTTTTGTTTTTCTTTTCGGATGCTAGAATTACCAGGCTACTCTGTGAGCTTACTCTGAAGCATGTCACATACAACTGCCTATAGGAGAAGCAGCTTTCTCTCAAGTCTACTCCCGCTACCTTAAGAATTTCACCTGGAGCTTTGTTTATGGTTATTGCGAAGCAGATTTTAATAGCAAACTGCACTCTCTGAAATTCGAAGGAGTAATTTGATGGTATTTGGAGAATCCTAGGATTAAATACAGACTCTACTCGAGAATAACCGGTCAGTATAGTTGACCCGATTACATTGCAATGGCAATGTTTTTTCCTGCAAACTGATGGCATTGTATAATTTTGGCGCACCAGCTCTCAAATTTAAGATGTGAGTTGGGAGCCTTCAGAGTATTCAGGAACTCGACCGGTTGTCGGACTCGGGCTTTATCACTTATTCGAAGGATTTATTTTAATTTTTGACCCCTTCGAATGATTTAAAATATTTGCAAGTAAATGGTATAAAGAAATCGAAACGACCGTAGTAGCACACATAGGTCATGGCGTCTTGCGACCAATCTGATCAGAATTAACATCCTGTATCCCTATCATATCTTACTGATTGTTCACAAACATATTGATTAAACGCTGGCTAAACAGCGATCAAAAATATAGCAAATGACTATCTCTCTTTCCTAATCATTATGCAGTAAAAATACCCTCGCTGACTGCTGAATTTTACTCTGTAAAACTAAAACGGGTAATACATCTTATGAGCGATGGATTTCAGTTATTCGGTGCAATATGTTATCATGGCTCTCAATTACAATATTCGGCTTAAAAAATTGCTGTCCAACAATTTAAAATTTCTAACTCAACGTACCTATGACGCCGTGTCCTAAAAGTGTATGACCTCTTTATAGCTTAGAAACTTTCAAATGCCGTATTAATACAGTATTGTGACTTTCGAGACTTTCCAATTTTAAAAAGTATTTCCATTTTACCAAGCTTTTACGTGAGTTCAAACTTTTCAGGGTTCCGTACCCAAAGCGTAAAACGGGACCCTATAACTAAGACTTCGCTGTCCGGCCGTTCGTCCATCTATCTATCACCATAGTTAGACAGCAGTCAGACAGAAATTTTCACAGATGATGTATTTTTGTTGCCGCTATAACGACAAATACTATAAAACAAAATAAAATATATATTTAAGCGGTACTCCCATACAACAAACGTAATTTTAGCTCTTTTTGCTCGATACATTTTTTAGTTTCTATTTTTACTTTTTGCCTTCTTAATTTATTTTTCATTATTTTTAATATTTTTAAATATATCTTCCAAAACACACTAACAAGAAAATACCGAGCAAGGCTCGGTCATCCAGATTGTGCGGGACGGGCCTCCCGACAAATGTGTTGTAGTTAGCTGACGTCCCGTTTGGTCGCTGGTTCGGTGGTAAAGTGGACTGTATTTTGTATCTCGCCGGGACCAGGAAATTATTGAAGAAATAAAACTCTTGAATGAAGTAACAAACGTGCTTCGGACGAATATTAGACCATTGCTGCCTAGCTCCCACGTACTATTGCTTGAAGTTCACTATCTTGCTATATCTCCATATTAATATATTTGCGGCCACACAATGTCGATTTATTGTGTCGCTTAGGTACAACGAAACTTTACCGTAACGACAGCCGAGCCGGGCAGTGCGAATGGTGTTAATATTCATCCTTGTTTTACACTTATCTTTATTAACATTTTTGCTTATAACTTTAAGACTATACTAGTTACAGTTACGATATATAGCTTATTTTTCGTGTAATTTAATTATCTATCTATTACAACTGTTACCTTAGCCCTAGGTATCGATTTAGGCTTCATTCAGGCACTAAATACCACAATTTTAATACCTTTTAGTACTGTTAATCTATTTTAAAATACTATATTTCCAAAACTATAATACCTAGGATGGTGGTTTTTACTGCGTTTGATGGGCCCTATCGTATGCTTTAATAAAACACCAAAAAACATATATATTTATTACAACTTCTACAAGATAAATAACAAAATTGGGGCATAGTTAAGAACAATAAATTTTTATACAAGTTATGTAAACAATAATAGTTGCAGCCTATTTTAACATTAATTAAATATTATTATACCTCTTGTTATTTGTCCTGTATACCTCTTGTTGTTGTCTATGTTCTTTAATTATTATCTTTGTTTTTTCCACTATTTACCTACTTACTTAATGTTTGCGAGATGTAGGCGCACTCTGATTGGTCGACACTCGCGGTATGTTCCCAGCTGGTATCGCAAACTGTGTTATTTAACTTACACGGCACTAATACACTATGTTTTGAACACTATATTTTTCTTTCACTAGTACTGTTATTATCGCGAACACAGATATTACGGATTAAATCGGTAAGTTTTTCTATTTTCTTGATTGAGTAGATTTAAAGTATTATTGAGTTCGGAATTTAAGTTTTGAACTTCTACTTCATTATGAAATGCCGAGTTGTTATTATAACAACTCGGCATATGCCGACATATGCCTCGGCATATGCCGAATTGTTACTATAACAGCTCGGATAGCGAACCATCTGATCGTGGCGCCAACGTATTTCGTTTAAATCAATTAACATTTCGCTCGCCGCCTTCCCATACCAGCAGACGTGCACTTTACAATGAGCCGTCTCCAGCTTACGTTACAACCAAGATTGAAACCTTTACCGGTATTTAGTGCGATTAATTCGTCATCATTTAGTGTTAGCCATGGCGGACAACCTGATTATTGTGAACTAGTTTCAGAGGCCTCCACATTTCTGTCAAAAATGAACAAGCTCGACAATGATCAGAGTACACGTATGAATAACGCGAATAAAACGGCACTAATGGACTACACTCAATGCATTATTACTATCGTATCATTACTAGCATTAAAATCATCTTGCAATGTAATGAATTTGGCTAATGTGGAACACGAATGAAGCCAAACCCAAACTACACGGCCTTTGAACAATATTGACAAACCATCGTACGCCGAAAAATTGAAATTGTCAAATGTCGTGCCACCACAAGTGGATGTTCACTCGTCGCGTTTGACCTGCGTAATCGCATATCACACGGCCGAGCGTTCAGCTGATTACGCGTCATCCTCTGATACCAAACAGGCATTACTGAAGGCAATAAAACCTATAGACGATGGTTTTCAAATAGCAGGCGTCAAAAAAGCCGCGAAATCGGAGGTCACAAATGAGTGACAAATAAAAAAATATATAATATGTTGACGCTATTAAAGCGGCTGGTCTGCGTTTATAAAAACCAAATGGTAGACAACCACGCTTACTAATCAAGGACGTTCCTATTTCTTTTTTTTTTGTTTAGGCTATGGTCCGGACACACGTCGCCCGTTCCATCCGGGGCGACGGAAGGGCAGCCCGTGGCCCCACAACCTACCGTATTCCTTCCCCATCGCCATTTGGCCGGCCACTAGTACCGCTTCCTTGGCATCCGTGCATCAGCCCGGCGAGCACGTTCCCATTTCTATGGAAAACAACGCGTTCCTTGTCGCACTTTACCGTCAAAATGTTAAAGACGAAATGTCACTTAAGGATAACAATTTTATTAAAGCCACGAAAATTTTTCGCAACTGAAAATTACAAAATGGACGTAAATGGATCGGCATCAAACTTGATCCCGAAGTGCGCGTTAATTTGCTAACCACCAAGGAAAATCTATTTATAGACTGGGCCAGTTGTCGCTTCTACGATGGTTTAGAAGTAGTACGCTGCTGAAACTATTAGGTACATGGCCATATCGCGAAATATTGTACGAAAAAAATCACCTACGTGTGATCACTGCATCAAAGGACATTTCACGAATTCTTACGCAAATAAAGAGAAACCAGATTTTAAACCTAAATGTGCGTCATGTAAATGTTATAAAAAACCGCATGATTATCTCTGTGGCGCAACAGACTGTAACTAGTTTCAGCTTGTAAGTAGGGACTTACAAGCTGAAACTAGAACAATTTGTACTCAATACAAATTATAAAAAAAAAGCGTTAGTTTAAAGAGAGGGCAAATAAACCTCCATAATGATAGGGTTACGATATCAGAGTTAGGTCGTATAGTTATGGAATATAATCTAGATTTCGTCCTTATACAAGAAAAATACCACAATAGTCGCTTACGTAATAGGGTTGTACAATTGAACAACAAAGTACGAGCCGGCTGTTCCTTGTAGCAAGTCCCAACGGTGATGTCACTACATAATCTCATGATGTCACACTGTGCTGTCGCAGAAGTCACGTCCCCATCCTGAAGGGTGTTATTTTCAATATTCAGACCCCGTTAGTCCACACTTGCACCATGTTCGCCGGGTCTTGCAGTCTCTTATGGACCGTAAAACAATAATAAGAGCTGACGTGAATGCGTCTACTCTCTGGTATTTTTATTTTTTGGTTCTAATCGAATCACACATTCCCACCATAGTAACTTTTGTAAGCTAGGATCTACAATGATCTCCATAAATGACACCCAGGTTTAACCCTCAGGCAGTCTCTGGATATGATTTTAATTATCTTGAAACCCGCAACAAATGTAATTAGAAAATGATAAAGAGGAGGAGTTGGAAAAAATTATTCCACTTCCCGTCTAGGCAAAGCGGGAGACAGGAAAGCAAAATTGACTGTTCAGCCAATAAGGAAAGGAGTGTACAGCTACTACAAGTGCAGCAGTACGGCGCCACGGATACGGATGAGCTTAACGAGGCCCTATATGTGAGCCTTAAGATTGATTGATGCAGTAGGTATGGCAAAAACAGAGTGTGCTATAGAGGATTTCATTGCTGATATTAATCTGTCCATCCACAATTCACCCGATGCAGCACCAACATTTTGCAGCCCTCTGCGCGAATCTTCTATTGACGTCACGCTTTCAAGCTCAGAAGTCCGCTTGGATAGGTGACGCGTTCTCCCAGACGCGTCATGTAGTGATCGTCGCCTCATCGTGTACGAATTTGGATGGTGACTGTTGCGGGATCCTACCAGATAGAGTTACAATTTTAGATACAAATCTAAAGGCGCAATATAGGCCTTTTTCAGCTTACTCTTTTCCTTGTGTGCTAGGGATTTCACTCATACACAATTAACCGCAGAAGAAAGCGCGAAATAAATGTCACATTCTCTAATATACTGGGCTGATGTAGTCCTAGGCCGAACATCCCTGCCTAAAACTCGAAGTATAATTGGTGGAATAATCACCTAGTAGAATTCCGCAAATGCTTTCGAAGGGTGCCCAGGAAGCATAATAAATTTAAAAGTCACCCAACATGGGAACGGCCTTTGAGGATTCACTATCTACACTGAAAACTGCCAGGTCTCGCTACCAGATTGCGGTAGAAAAATCAAAAGACGCTTTATTAAATAGGATTGTGGAAAATTAGAAAGTGAAGGTCCATGGGCTTCACTATATCACCAGTTTAAACCAAATCGATTAGTCAAGCTAGCGCACGTACAAAATATCAAAGTAAATGATACAGGTATTGAGGAAACCACGGACGTTTTATAAAATACGTTAATTCCAGACGACAACATGTCAGTCGACAGCGAACATCATAAACAAATACGTGCGTGGGCCGCCAAGCCACCTCTCTCGCCTATATCTGATCTGCCGTTTCTTACCGAATTTATGAATACCGTTAGAGCTCTTCCCCTCAAAGAAGCTTAATTAAGACGAGATTAAGAAGATAAGAAGCAGGGAGTCAATTCTCGTATAATTCACCACCCGTTCTCTTGCCCTTGGGTATCGTAAAAGACGACTATCTAATATGGTATGCGTATAACATCCATGCAAAATAAGATAAACTAAAAAATAACACCGTCTAACCAGCCTAGTATAATAGGTCTTTTTTTTATAGGAGGCTCGTGCCCAACACTTTGGCGTATATGAGCTGAGACGATGATGACAAGCTAAAATCCACAATACAAATGTTTCATATATTGAATATATATTACTGTGTAAATAGACTACGTATTTAAAATATTAAATGCATTAGTTGACTATTCATAACCATTGAATTTTTGAGTTATTTATTATGCTTATTCTATGTCACGTTAATGAAATACGAAGTTCAGGCCAGAGAGACCACAAACTTGTTCTATACAATATACTCTTTCTTGCAATCACGGTAGTATTAGTGCAGAGTTTATCACCAGTTCTTTTCTAATTTAATTATGACAGGTATAATATAAAGTGGAAGTTGATATATTTGTTGATTTCTTGATATAAGTAAGGATATGCACGTGTTACATGCTCATATCTATTTTTTAATAAATCGGCTATTGATATTAAACGATTAGATACCATTATCGCTTTAAAATCGTATTAGGGATACTGGATTTTCCATATTATAATTTAGAGATAAGAGTATAACGATAAAATTTTAATGTATACTTAACTGCTTATTATATTAGTTTCCACTTGTGGCTTCACTCGCATGATTCGTTTATAAAAAAGGAGCCTATGTTAAATTCGTTACAAACGGCTCAATAAATTAGCTCTGAAACATACATTAACACAGATGATATGAAAGAGACAGATAGGTAGTTAGAAGTTACTTTACATTGGTATAATATCAGGCAAAGTTTAGTATGCGTACTGTTATTATTGAAGAGGATTACTTAATATGGCAATTGCACTTGTCGTACGGTGGCAACAAACATATAACATATACATATAACATATTTTATTCTTAGTTACAATTCTTAAATCTTAATCTTATTTTTTTATTTTTACTAATGAAGTGTATATATTAGCACTTACCGATCAAATTTTTCACATCACTAATTTACACCTTATATTGTTTTAGCTCACAATATGTATAACAAACATAACTTCTTTAATAAACAGTTAATTTTTTGCTATTATGTAATGAAGATTTGCCCTACCCTCCGAACTAGTTATAAACTGGAGGGCAGTGTTCCTCCAATTTCACAGTAACAAAATATGACTTACTTAAGACAGAGACGCATGATATAATCATTACTTTCTTACATTGTAGTATATGCAAGAATATTACATAAATGTTGGTGTGATTTTACTTTTTCATATATCTTAAATTGCAGTTTAAATATCAATGAAGCATAATATGCACTTGGGTACAATTCCTGGACATGGTGAATAAATAGACAATTAAATAAAATTAAAAAATAGTTTGTCACGTAAAACAGTTCCTTTTATGAAAAACTAGATTAAGCTTAAAATTATAAAATACAAAATGTTGTATGTGTGGGCACTGCACTGCACATGTGTAGGTACAATACATGAACAAATGTACGTATACACACATACACATGATTTTCTTTAGAATATATCTTAACGGCTGGACCAATTTTGATGAAATTTTGTATATTATTAGCTGATTTGAAGAATGATTTAGATTTATGATTGGACTCGATAGGTGGCGCTGTAATAGATTACATGGAATTACAATTTTTATTTCTTTCTCTTCATTATTATGCAAAATCAATATATGTTGTATGTTTGAGTAAATTTTGCGTGTTTTGTGTGTGAGTTGTGTATGTGTATGAATGTGTGAGTATGTAAACGTGTGCGTACGTATGTGCATGAATGTCTGCGTATGTATGTGTGCGTGTGTGTTTAAGTGTGCATGCGCGCATGGGTGTGCGTGTGTATGAGAGTGTACATGGGCACGCTGTGTGCTCAAGCGTGTGTGTGCGTGAGTGTGTGCATTCCAGTGATATTGCCTCATTAAAAGTTTGAATTACTCAATGATTTTTATTAGATCCTCAGTTTCTGTATAATTTAAAGTTTTAAAATATCTATTTAGTAATTTATCACAATTCTAGTTATTTAAGTTTTTTATATTTAGTTTTTTATTGATATTGTTGTATATATAAGGCCCTAAAAAGTTAAATAAGTGCTGAGCAAACGTTGTTCTACATTTGGGCACTTTATAAACCCTGTCCTTCCTTCGTATACCTAATTTTAAATCTGTGGGATACGTATGTTGATCTTTGATTAATTTCTTTATGTAACTTGCCTCACGGTGAGAATTGAAGTTTCTCTGTATAGTTCATTAGTTGGGTAACGAAACGACTTAAATAACATCACTTTCAGTAGGCCCTTTGGCCTCTTTCAAGCGATAGAATAATAGATTTTGAGCATACTCCCCAGGATTGTATACAGTATGTCATGACAGAATGACATAGGGCATAGGAAACAGTAATTATTTGTGTAGCATCACAAATATGTCTAAGTGTTTTAAAAATGTACAAAAGTTTTCTTATACACCCTGCCAAGGTGATTATATGTGTATTCCAGTTCAGATTATAATCTATGTGTATACCTAAATATTTTATGTCAGTGGTAGAAGCTATCTCAGAACAAGTACAGGGGATCTGGTCATCACAATAATGGGCTTTAATTCGAACTGTAGAAGGCGGTGGCTGACCGCTATTTCTCATACTACATACATACATACATATCATCACGCCATATCCCTTGCAGGGTAGGCAGAGAGAACAGAGTGCCAGAGAACACGCTCGCCGGTTTCGGAGACTCTTGACTCCACCTTCCTTCAGTACCTGACCGATCTGGTCTAGGTAGCTTAGTCTCGGTCTCCCTCGGTACCTACATCCTTCCACTTTCGCATTGTATATCTTCTTAACCAGACGTTCGTTCGGCATTCTTTCCACATGTCCGAACCATCGGAGCATTCCCTTTCGCATCTTTACACCAATACTCTCTTTCATACCTACTCGCTCTCTTACGTCGTCGTTACGAATGCGGTCGGTCAGCCTAGGGGGGCATAGTCCGGAGCGTGCTCGTTCGCGTCCCCTGCCAGTCTAATTAGACTGCTAATCCGGCTCGAAATGCGTACCGCAATGCGGGTTAGGGCGTCCCCCGGAGGCGACGCGTACCGACCCGCCCCCGTCGGTACGAACTTCGGCAGTTGCGGCGATGGGGGCCGCCACCCATCACGCCTTGCCCAGTCAGGTGAGTCGAGGAGAGCAGAGTGCCGGGTGGGCACGTGGAATGTAAGAGGTTCTCATACTAAAGGTTATATATTTGGTTTTAAGGATATTGAGTGTAAGGAAATTATTTTCTAACCACTTTATTACCATCTTAAAGCCGTCTTCAGCTTTGAGACTCGTGTCAAGCCAAGAGTCACCAGAAAAAATAATGGCTGTATCATCTGCAAAGCTCACAATATTACCATGTATAAGATTAAGGTTGCACATATCATTAACATAGATTAAGAACATTGTAGGGCCCAATATGTTACCATGTGGTACACCATATTCAATTTTAGCTGCGTCACTCGTAATGGAGTTTATTTTTGTAATTTGATGTCTATTAGATAAATAGTCTGCAAAAAGCTTATGTTGTATCCCTCTTATGCCAATCTTGTTTAACTTTTTTAATAATAATGGAATGGACACAGTATCAAAGGCTTTTGCAAGGTCCAAAAATATGGCTAGGCACTTTTTATTGTTATCTAAGCTATTCACTACTGAATCAATTAACGTTTGTACTGCATCCGACGTGGAAATTTTATGAAGGAAGCCAAATTGATTTTTGGATAATATGTTATATTTTTCTAAGTATGTTTTTAATCTTATGTTTATAAGTTTTTCCAAAATTTTTGATAGTGTTGGCAAATTGAAATAGGTCTATAATTTGATATATTGTCTCTGTGTCCTGATTTGTGTATTGGTATAACTAAAGACTTCTTGAGAGAATTTGGAAAACAGCCCTGTTCAAAATACATATTACAAATGATTGTTATTAGAGTGACTAAAGTATTACTACCCATTTTAAAAATAGTAGAGGGAATTTCTTCCCAACCTGTACTGGATGTGTTTTTTATTTTTTTTATTATCATGCCTACCTCCGATTCATCTGTCGGTAGCAGTACGAATGAGTTTGGTGTATCTATTATATTAAATTCTTTCCTATTTTGGTATTTATAATTTCTTCTTCTCTCATTTACCTTGTTAGCCAATTTATTGCCAATGTTAACAAAGTAATTATTAACTGTATTAATGGAATCCGAGGGCGAGGGTTTTAAACGTAACAATTCATGACTAGATTCATTATTTTTATCTATATGACACAAGGTTTTAATACAACTCCATTGTTTTTTTAAATTAAATCTATTTTTATTCATTTCTGATCTATAGTATCTATTTTTTAAATTTTTCAATATTCCATTGCAGGTGTTTCTATAGCGTAAATAGGTGATTTTGAGTATTACGTTTTTAGTATCTCTCTATTTCTAATACACCTTAATAGTCCTTCAGTTACCCAAGGTTTAATATTTCTTTTATTACGAGAAACTTTAATTAACTTAGTAAATTTCGCTACGATACGTCTAAGGGGGGAGATAAAAATATCTGTGGCTGTGTTCGGATCGCTTCCATTAAGTAAGGTTGCCCAGTCGATATTAGATATTTCATCAATTACAGGAACGTAGTCAATTCTTTTAAATACTTTATGATTTACCTTATCTTTGTGGTTACCTAAATTTAATGAAAGAATAATAGTAGAATGATCTGTTACTGTAGTATTACAAACAATGGTAGTACTAGGATGTTTAACTTTCAAAAAACAGTGGTCTAAACAATTAGATTCGCGTGTAGGTAAAATATGTGAAGGTAAGAGACCATGTGAAGCGAGTAAGTTCATATAATCTGAATTCCTATATTCATTGTTTGCATTTCTGATATCGATATTTATATCTCCTATCAAAAAAACCTGCTGGAATGCTTTTAAGTCGTTCAGAACGTTGTTAATTGAATCTAGAAATAAGTCTAAATTCACAAATGATGGAGGTCTATAAAGACAGATAAATGCATAATCCATTTTATGTGTGATTACTAGACAGTTAACTTCTTTAACGTTAGTTGGTTCATAAACTTTAACTTGAAGATTTTTTTTAACATAGATAACTACGCCATCGTTTTGGTTAAAATTTTGCAATGTGTAATATGAGTAGAAATTTGGTATTTGGGGCAATTTATCAACTTTTGAAAGCCAACATTCAGTCAAAATTATCATATCCTCATTCATCTTTAATCTATCTAACAAAATCATAAAATCTTCAAAATTATGATTTAAACTTCTAATATTTTGTATGACTACATTATAGGTAGACTCAGAGATAGAAATATGTTGCCTGCATCATTCCGGTACTTCTTTAAATACCGAATTACCGACATTAATTTTGCTATCAATGTCTTTGTGAAAGTTTTGTAATTCAGTCATGATTACATTTCATACAAAGAAAAATGGTAAAATTGAGCAATACAGGCGACATACTTTGATTCTATGGGTAAGTTTATATGTATTAAAGAGTTAAATTATAGCCATTTATATAAATTTATTATATGTGATAATATATATTGCCCCGTCGAACATAATTGGTCTGAATGATATCTGAAAGTATATATGTGTACTACTGAATTTGAAATTATTAATGACTTCGTGTATAATAAGGAATGACTGGTCCAGTGTTTTAAGTGTTTAAAATAGGCAGTTGCGTTAAACTCAATTATAAAACTAGTACAGCATGCATGAAGAGTAAACAAAAAATAGCATGATAAAAAACTAAAATTAACTACTATCCCTGGTCTTACCACATCGCCTGATTCCCCATACACTATAAACTGGAATAAAGGGGATCTTGCAATTAAATGTGAGCATAAGTGTAGACCAGTCCATGGCTTAATAAGTCATGCAGGGATATCCATATCTATTTCGAATTTCTCCAGATCTAAGACAGACTTTATATGCAAGGCCGAGTCTCCAACTGATTTCTTGACTAAAACTCTACCATTTTTAATCCAACAGTACAACAGTTGATGGTCTTTAACCATCATTCTAGCTCGATAGTATATATGCCTTGCTTTGGGCGTTAAAAGCTCATTTATAAATATTGGTGTATGCTCTTTTTTAAATCCTAATGTACTAGTACTCAGTTTCATTGACTTGTTGTCCTTATTGTATGTCTTAATGGCCTGCAGAGTTTTGTTCCTAAGATATTGGGATTGATATTCAACTACGATGGCTTTAACTTTAGAACCTTTGTTTCTATGTATATTCATAATAGTTTCCGGTTTATGGTCAATACCAAGAGATACGTGCAATTTTTTAATAACATCTTCTAAATCTTCTGATTCACTTTCTGGAATGTTAATTATCTCTATACATTTAGTACGATGGTTTATCTGTATTTCTTCAAGTTGTTCCTCAAGAAATTTTATTTTTAGCATGGCACACTTGTGATCGTTAGATAATTTATCAAGTTCAGCTTTAGTCTCCATATGCATTGTCATTGATTGCTCATAAATCTTACCCAGATTATCTTGAGTTTTTAGAATCTCCATATTTTGAAGCTTCACCTCTTCTATGGCTCCGGTTATATCATCCAATCTTTTATCTTGTTTCTCATTCATCTGCGTTATGAGATCCAATATCTGGTTTTTAAAATCGGAGATTTCTTCTAGGCCTGGGTTGTTTTAACGTTTCCGAGATACTGTCAGAAATTCGGATCTAGTAAGATCTGGATGTGAAGACGCTTTCCTTTCTTCTGTCGGAGATCGCAACATCTCAATTTATGTATTTTCTTTTAATATACTGTACAATTTCGTTGCACTTGAAAAATATGTTTACCGTCAGTAATTTTAGTTGGCAAAACTTTCACCGAATTATGCGATTTACTACACTACTATAAGATCCAATTTGCTATAACAGATATAATTTCGCAAGCGAAGTAACACGCGCCTATTGTTGACAAAAGTTGACGAAGGAAGGAGAGAGACAATAAAATGAATACAATTACCTGCTCTGCTCCTCGACTCACTCTGCGTGCCGCCGACTTATAGTAGGTGCTTAGTAGCGCTCCACTAAAATCAATCTTATCGTGATACTTTTAAACTATTACTAAATGTAAACAAAATTCATTTACATTAAATAATAAAAGCAATAAATATATTAATTTAGATAAGAATTACCGAAATACTCTAAAAGGTGTATTGTAGAAAAATTATTTAGCTTGAACTTTTTTATGGCTCATAATTTGGGTTATATTAGCCTCCATATGAACTTACTTTTTGCGTGAACGAATATAGGAAGGAAATTGACCTAACTTTTCTGACCCCGCGCTGGTTAGACGCGTATACTTCGAGTTTTCCTTCACTTTAGTTTTCTTTTACGACTGCCACGTGCAAGAAATGGGATGTTGAATTTTATGCCTACAAATTCACCACAGGAACACAGGTAACATATACCATATATATATACAGGATGGAAGTGGACCGCTCCCGAATACAAAGACAGGTGACCCCTACTAGTCCTACTTGTAATGATAGGCTAGAAAAAAATCGATTCAAATGAAAAAAATTTTTTTTTCACCACGCGAGGTCGTTGAACTCTTGAACATATGCTCGTGAGTTTTGAATAGATCACGTCTTTTCTGATCTGAGCAAAGTTACGTATTTTTATGGAATTATCGTTACATGCCACTGTTCTAATACGATGGAATGTGAAAAAACTTAAAATTCGTTGTGAAAAAAAAATCTAGGTTTCATTTATAGAAAACTAGCTTCTGCCCGCGGCTTCGCCCGCGTAAAA
The DNA here is from genome assembly GCA_905163515.2 of Lymantria monacha. NCBI lineage: Eukaryota > Metazoa > Arthropoda > Insecta > Lepidoptera > Erebidae > Lymantria > Lymantria monacha. Next base: position 14,422,819 of record LR991094.1, on the reverse strand, counting down.
GGTTACTTTCCTAAAGTTTTTGATCCCCTATTTATATTTTTGACCGTCGGTAATACAGTGCAACGGTATTACAATACTCAGGGTTGGAACTTCATTACTGGACTGCTAGATGGCGTTGAAGAAGCTAGATTTTGAGATTTTTTGACAATCATTTTTTTTATTTTTCATATAAACATTTTGTTTTTTTTTTAATAAAAAGTATCCTATGTTACTTTTAATACCTCCAAGAATATGTGTACAATGTTTCATGATGATCGGTTGAGTAGTTTTAGCGTGAAAGCGTAACAAACAAACTTACATTCACATTTATATATTAGTAGGGATATTATTTTGTCAGTATATTTCGGCAACAAAAATATAATTTTTCGTTGTACTAAAACTATTATAGTTCATCTAATCTAAGAAGTGCATTTTGACGTTTTGCATTTTTTAATACACAATAACCTCGGTCAAACGTATACACATGATTGTAAACACTAAATCTGAAATTTTAAACAACTATTAAGTTATTTACATAATTAACATTGCCTTTCTTGTAAAATAATCTAATGTTGAAACTCGTAAAACTAATTTAAAATTAAAAAAACATGGTAAATAGTAATTGTTATTGACGACCTAACAATGTCACGTCATCACGTTCTATACAGTAGTGCTTGACAACTTGCAATTCACGAATATCCAAATAATCTGTAAAAATATTAGAATAATACAATTAATCGAATAGAGATTTTGACAGAGATGTACATTTCGACACTTTGATTGATGAGGAAATAATTGTTAATGTTCGCGACGCTGATAATTCAAGTAATAGTAGTAATTCTTACTAAATAGCTATTTTCAAATCCAGTTTTTGTTTTTAATTAACCTAATTCTACTAAATATGATGAATAGATTCTATGCTGACATAATTCAATTTATTTAGTACTAATTTAGCACTTAATTTATTTATCACCTTTTTGAAAAATAAAAAATGAACCGATTATTAATTATAAAGAATCAATATCGATTTCTCAATAAATCGGATATTTTCGATAACGATTATTTGGTTCACATACCTAGACAACTTACTCAGACAGCTGTCAAAGTGCACTTCTTCTTCTTCGTATATATTGGCAATCAGCTACATATACGAGCTATTGGTGCCAGTGTCAAGTTATAAATATTTTCACGTTTTTAGTCTTTCAAGTTTGTCATTGTCTAAGTTAAATTGTCGCCATTAACAGTGCAATGGCCACACTGTTAATGGTATCTTATGGGAATTTTGTTGGAAAACGAAAACGTTGTAAAGCACTTTTATATGATATTCACTACATCCCAGTAGTTCCGCCGCTTTATATTACATAAAATGCCATTAAAATTATCTAATATAACACATTAAAACACTAAGATATCGAATATAATACAAGAGCACCACATGACGTTTTCAAATTCCCGTCAAAAGTCAAGTGCACTTCTTAGATTAGACAGATTATAGAATATGAAGGTTTTCAAATTTTGACGCTGTCATTAAGAATAGACATTTAGCTCAGTTGGAAAATCGAGTAGTCTAATCCAAACAAACCGGAGCTCGGTTCGGATCCTTACTTTTTCTTATTTACTTTTTGGCCTTTTTTATTATTTTATTAATTATTATCATTTGCCGGCATCCTTGTCTGCGTAAAGTCGATAATGTTTTAATAGGATATTTGTTTATTTTTTACGTTATTATTTTTATTGTTATTTATAGATAATTATGTATACCTAAATGTTTGTATTCTTATATAGTATAACAAACATCCATGTGGTGACGGAGTAAGAATACAATTCACCACCCCCTATCTTACCCGTGGGTGATAGTAGAAGACGACTAAGGGATATAAAATGAATATAACATCTATGCAAGAGAAGGAAATCTCGAAACAAAAACCTATACCAACACGTTTGACCAGCGCGGTATAGTAAGTTAACTTCCCTCCTATTATGCAGGAGGCCCGAGCCCAACAGTGGGACGTATATGGGCTGTGATGATGATGATGATAACAATCGTTGTTATAGTGTAGGGAAGGTTTAATAAATATGAAAATCAAATGAAATTTTGTTATATATTATGGACACCAAGCTTTTTCTTAGCAGGCTATGTTTTTAACACAACGCGCTCATTGCAACCGAGGCGACGGAATGGTAGTGTACGGCCCATAACCCACCGTCTTTGCCTTCGAAATTAGGCCGACCACTGGTACCGCTTCTTTGACATCCACCCCGATACTACACTTATGACAGTATTTCTTTGTAAACAATATCTTTTGTTTTTCTGTCGGATGCTAGAATTACCAGGCTACTCTGTGAGCTTACTCTGAAGCATCTAATATAAAACTGCCCATGGGAGAAGCAGCTTTCTCTCGAGTCTACTCCCGCTACCTTAAGAATGTGACCTCGAGCTTTGTTTATGATTATTGCGAAGCAGACCTTAATGACAAACTGCACTCTCTGAAATTCGAAGGAGTAATTTGATGGTATTTGGAGAATCCTAGGAATAAATACAGACTCTGCTCAAGAACAACCGGTAGTTGACCCGATTACAATGCAATGTAGTGGTTTTCTTGGAAACTGGTGGCATTGTATAATTTTGGCGCGCCAGCTCTCAATTTTAAGATGTGAGTTAGGAGACCGGGAGCTTTCAGAGTATTCAGGAACTCGACCGGTTATCGGACTCGGGGTTTATCACTTATTCGAAGGATTTATTTTAATATTCGACCCCATCGAATGATTTAAAATATTTGTAACTAAATAATACAAAGAAATCCAAACGACTGTAGTAGCGCACATAGGTAGGTCATGGCGTCTTGCGATCAATCTGATAAGCATTAACATCCTGTCTCCCTATCGTATGTTACTGATTGATTTCCTAATATAACTCAGCCTTTCCATCTCGATTTTTACAAATATGTTGATTAAAACCTGACTAAACAGCGAAAAAAATATAGAAAATGACTTTCTCTCTTTCCTAATCATTATGCGGTAAAAATACCCTCGCCAGAGTAAAATTAAAACGGGTAATACATCTTATGAGCGATGGATTTCAGTTATACCATGCAATGTGTTATCATGGCTCTCAATTACAATATTCTGCTTAGAAAATTGCTGTCCAATAATTTAAAATTTCAAACTCTACGTTCTTATGACGCCGTGCCCTAAAAGTGCCGATGAGAACCTCTTTATAGTTTAGAAACTTCCAAATGCCGTGTCAATACAGTATTGTGACTTTCGAGACATTCCAATTTTAAAGAGTATTTCCATTGTACCAAGCTTTTTTTTTTTTTTTTTTTTTTTTTTTTTTTTTATTGCTTATGGCGGCAAACGAGCAGACAGCACACCTGATGGTAAGTGTCACTGCCGCCCATGGACCTTTGCCAATGGTATAGCTAGCTAGAAGCGCAATAGCACATTGCTATTACTCAGACGTCGATCTTCTGCGAGAGTGTGGTACTACCCCGGACGGACCGGCCCGCGGCTGTAGACAGAGAACTGTCCACAGCGTGGTCCTACCACAATATGAGCTTTTATGAGAGTTCAACCTTTTCAGGGTTCCGTACCAAAAGCGTAAAACGGCACCCTATAACTAAGACTTGGCTGTCCGTCCGTCCGTCCATCTGTCTATCCCCAGGCTGTATCTCATGAACCATGATAGTTAGACAACAGTCAGACAGAAATTTTCACAGATTATGTGTTTCTGTTGCCGCTATAACGACAAATACTAAAAAACAAAATAAAATAATTAAGGGTGCTCTCATACGACAAACCTGATTTTGGTTCCTTTTTGCTCGATATGTTTTTTTAGTTTCTATTTTTACTTATTGCCTTTTTAATTTATTTTTTCATCATTTTAATTATATTTAAATATACCTGCCAAAACACACTAATAAGAATATATATATATATATATATATATATATATATATATATATATATATATATATATATATATATATATATGAAATAAAACTACTTTATTTATTTATTTATTTACTATAAAACTTACATCTACATATATATTACAGGCAAGCCCAATGCGACAGAGTAGTGAAATATCTTAAATCTATATTACACGTTATATTTCCTACTATCTAAAAAAAGAAAACAAAAAATAATTAAAGAAATAAAATAAAACAAGTTACTCTAAACTGCAGAGGAAATAAGCAGCCTTGGTGAATACGTTCAGTGAACACGAAAACAGATCTATTCGGTCGGAGCGGTGCGCACTGCAGGAGTTTGGTGCGCGCGCGGGGCACCGCCAGTAACGGCGGCCGCCGGCGACGACCTCTGTATTCGTCCGGAACGCACAGCTGAACCTCCCTTAAGATACACGGATTGTGAATCTTACCGCGCATTAAATGAAATATGTAGTTGGCAAGAGCTACTTCCCTTTTACGGATTCTATCGCGTTTGTATTTGATTTTTAATTTCCCGACGTTTCGAATACTTTACAGTGATCATGGTCACGGGACGACTAAGGTGTACGTCCAATATGTCATTGTTATTACAGAAATTTATTTATATCTACCCTATAAGATATTAAATTGCGACCCACATTTTTATACAAAATTAATACAAATTCATTGCTAGTACAAAAAGAGAATGATTCTATATATAAAATTTATGTTGTTTATGATTTGTTATTATTAAATTATTTGATTTATGATAATTATTATTGTGGCAATTTTAAAATTTTACAAAACTAACAAAACTATTCAGCTACCACCAGATCGGAACGCGGCCACACTGACAAAGATCTGGCGAGAAAACTCAGGAGGCATGATACTAATTTTATTATTGAATTTTTGAGTGGCGGCCTACTTTATCTTACTAAAATTAATTAAATTAAAATTTAAAATTTAACTATTATTATGGGTCACATCTATACAATAAGTGCTCACAGTGTCTTGCAGTCTTGTGGTGGTCTTCTTAGTTTTATTTTTAATTAAGTGAATAACAGGATCCCAGCTTGATGATAATACCCAGCCATCCTCCCTATTGAAATTTTTATGTTTTTTGATTTCAATAGCCTCGCGAACCATTCCAGGCAGGTATCGGTGTTCTTTTGCGAGGATTTGTGGTTTATCAAACCTGATGTAATGGCGGGAGCGGTCCTGACTATGCTCACAGACTGCAGATTTAGTGTGACGGCGGTGTTTCACATCAGCTATATGTTCCTTGATCCGAGTTCTTACATTACACATTACATCTAAACGTCAAAAACCTTATACCATCGTGTGCAAAACCGTCCAAACGTAATAAAGATTACCTCATTTTTCGTATTTTCTTTTTAGTCTTTCTTCCCATTAAATTGAATTCCAATTTAATTAGGTATATTAAAATAATTCAACTACCATTTTTATTGTGTACACTGTGACACCTTTAAAAATTATGCATCTAGTCTTATTTTTTTCTTAACATTATTTAATATTTGTATTATTATTACACTTGTAAAGCAACAATTATTATTTGTAGAAAGAAATAAATGATCGGTAAAAATTATTAGTATAATACATATTCTATTATAATATATGACATAGTGTGTTTAAGTATCAACCTGCTAACGCAGGTGTAATAGTTTGGAAGTCCATACGGAATATGTTTTGTGCAATCTACAAACGGTTTATCCGTCTGGAAAATTGTTAAAGATGATTTTGTGAAAACACCACACAAAGATTTATATCGTAATTAAAATGTTTTATTATTAAAAAAAGACAGAATTATAAATCTATATATAAAAAAGAAAGTTGTGTTAGTTACAATACTTATAACTCGAGAACGGCTAGACCAATTATGATGATTTTTATGTTTTTGAGTTTGTCTTTGTCGGGAATAGGATATAGGATATTAAAATATGATATTAATCAAGAAAAAAAATTAAATAAAAAACCTCAGTCAAACATCAGTTTAAACGTTCATTTATTCACGATATAACAAAATGCAACAGACAGCTCATGTAATCTATATCTACATAAAGAGAAAGTTGTGTTAGTTACACTTACAACACTCGAGAACGGCTGGACCAATTTTTATGGTTTTTATGTTTTTGTGTTTATTGTTGTTGGAAATAGGATATTAAAATATGATAGTAATAAACAAAAAAAAACATTAAAAAAACATCAGTTCTTAAAGTTCATTTGTTGATGATGTAACAAAACGCAACTGTCAGCTCATGTCATTACGTAGTCTAATAGTTTGCTTGGAAAATACCGCGAAAAGTTGAAATTAAATTTGACAGGACAGAGTTCATTTTGTGCGAGTGTTAAAAATTTTTACGAATATTTTTATAATAAATCATATTGTATCTATATTGTCATCAACAATGCCGCGACCAATAACATTAAATCTTGCCCGACAAAACCGTAACGCAATTAGAATTTGAAACATCACGAATATAATAATGGCAGAAGAACAAGAGATTGCATATTTTCGAGGCAGCTCGTGAAACGGCTCGGTTGACAATGCGAAATCATCGAGCAAATCTCAGAGAACAACAATTAGATAATTTTCAATGCGCATCAAGAAAAATGTCGCATAACACGGTACTTCTTCGTCTTGCTGGCACGTTATTAAAATACTTGATATTTTGCTTTTATATATTACACATATTTATTGTCATAATAAAAAAAAATACTTGATAATTTTGAATTAATCGAAATCTGCTCATCTCATTCATTAACTGTTAGGCGGAACGAAGTGTGCCGGGTCCGCCGGTTTATTATAAAATTATAGCACAATTTTTATTATTGTTTGAGCCCTGACATCTCTATTATAATAAGCAGACAGGTGACCCAGCGACTATAATTAATTTTACTGATATCGTTAGGACATATGTGATTAATCATTAGATAACTAATCAATTATCATACTTAATACTATTTTCAAAATTATCTACAAGGAAATGAGTATATAAGTGTGAAAAATAATTTCAAGTCAGCAGTGTATTGAAGTCAAGAATAATGAAACTGGCAATAACTTTACTGGCTCTGGTAGCCGTTGCTGCCTCCAAAAGCATCAATTTGGAAGATGTAATTGATTTAGAGGACCTTACTGCATATGGATACCTTAGTAAAATTGGTTTGCCTTTGGCCAACAAAATTCGTGCAGCGGAAGCATCTAGAATCGTCGGCGGTCAAGCTTCGAGTGCTGGACAGTTCCCCTATCAGGTAATGTACCAACATTAACCTATTTTTACTAATCGATTATTAGACTCAAAACTTATTTTTTAGAATGAGAGGGTATTACATTGTAGTACAAATTACGAGATCAGTAAGATATTTTAGATTTTGAGGGCACCGCATGAAATTTTATTTATGGCATTATTAAAATGATCATTCTACCATAAACTTACTAAAAATATAAACACAGAACTTCGAAGACTTAGATGTAGTCGTTGTAGGTTTTAACTCCAGACCTTAATATAGACTATGGGATGGTTTAACTACAAATTAACGCTGCTCCCATTTATTTGTATATTTATTTTAAAGAAAGAAAAAGTATTTAGTTATCATAAAGGTCTTCTGACTTTCGTTTGTCATACATATATGTTGACTAGCACCTTAGCTAAACTGTTACAGCAACTTGTATTAAAGGTGCCAGCATATTATTATTTAGATAACTCTAATATATAATTTCATCATCATTTTGCTTTTTCCCGACAACTATTGGACGTAATCCTCCCAAATAGAACGCTACAAAGCGCCGCCCGCATCCAAGCACTTCCACCTGCATTCCACCAAAATCTCGGTCCACGTTTTACACTGCATTCTGGAAGCTTTCTTCCCCTGTGGTTATCGGTTCGTCGAGCGTTGGAGCCTACCCATATACATACATACGAAATAAAAATGGAACTAGTGACCATACCATACAAAAGACGATTTTATCGTATAAACTACCAAATAATAATTGTGTGCAGAAAACGGTATTAAAATGAAATACCAGTGTACAGAGTGTAAAAAAAGTTGAAAATATTGAATACCTATTTCGCCAGATGGTGATAAATAAAAATACAATTAGTCACACCTTTTTTTCCCGTAAGTGTCATAAAATGCGACTTAGTATCGTATGGAGAGAAATATGTTATTTTTTTATTGTTGAACTCTAAATGTTAGTCTCAGATGGCTGTTAGACTCTTACGTGGATTGTGCGGCTATGTACAACAATGGACGCCAATATAATATTAGATAGTGACCATTGTAGTCCGACTCCATTAGATATAACGGAATGCATAAAATTAAGATTATTATATAAGGTATAATGGATAACGATGAATCTTAGAAAAGTCCTCATTGAGGTGTCGGGGATTGAATGTCATCAGACGATCTCTCCGGCACCCCGTAAAAGCGCGTAAGGAGCCGCTGTGGTTTAAGTGGGTATTACGGTCGCCCAATGGTCTGCAAGTCCCACACAATGCATTTCCACAGCATATACAAAATAGTCATAGTGCAATATTTTTGAGGTGATGAAATAGATTTCGCCAAGTGCTTCGACCGCATAAGCTACCCATCTTGAACTCTATCATAGAACAGATGCATATTTACGTATAAAAACTAGATTTTGCGATTGATTCGATAAAATTTTACACAACACATGTATTGTTATGAATATACGTAATATATTTAATTAATATTTATATAATCAACCATTTTTTAGACAGGCTATAGTCGAGTCACAATTTGCCAAAACAATTCATATTGGCGGAAAGGTTGTTTCACTTCAATCACCAGCAACCTCGTGAAGGGAAAAATCTGACACAGATATTGACTACTGTACTATGATCACTCCTTCGGTAATAATAAAAATTTTAAGAAATGGTAACCTTTTTTGTCCTTATTTCACAGGCTGGTCTATTAGCTCAATTTTCACAAGGCCAAGGCGTTTGTGGTGGTTCTCTTTTAAGCGCAAACGGAGTAATAACAGCTGCTCACTGCTGGTTCGATGGTTTGAACCAAGCTACGAGTGTCACTGTTGTTCTTGGCTCAACTCTACTGTTCTCTGGTGGCACAAGACTAACTAGCTCTAATGTTCTAATGCATAATAACTGGATTCCTTCTCTTATCCGTAATGATGTTGCTTTGATCCGTTTGCCATCATCTGTCAGTTCCTCAAGTAAGTATTTATACAAATAAATGTATTAAAAGAATTAGTGACTTTATTATTATGCTGTTTAACAATTATTCATATTTATTATTTATTGACAGACACAATTGCACCAATTGCTTTGCCCACTGGTTCTCAGATTAATGAGAACTTCGCCGGTGAGACAGCAGTAGCTAGTGGCTTTGGACGAACAACCGATGGTAACAATTTTATATTATCAATATAATAAATAAATTTTATTTTTATACTAAAATTGTATAATGATATAATTAATATTTATTTTTAGGTGCCGGTATTAGTACCAACCAATTCTTGAGTCATGTCAATCTACCAATTATTACTAACCTTGTATGCACATTATCCTTTCCTCTCATCGTGCAAAATTCAAATATCTGCACTAGCGGCGAGGGCGGTCGGAGCACTTGCAATGGTGACTCTGGTGGTCCCCTTGTTGTCACTCGGAATGGAAGCCCTATTCTAGTAAGTTATATTTTCATACATTCTCCGAATTTTGACGATTACTGCGAAGTTTGTAATAAAACGATAGAGACTGAGAGTTGGATTTTCTCTAATACTGACTGTACAGGTGGCGTGATGATATGCGACCCTCCATATATCACCCAAGTGTCATGGGTTCATTCTCTACACACGGCAGTCCTTTGTGCGAACAACAAATAATTGTTCTGAGTTTGGGTGTTGTTTATGTCCATTAAATATATATGGTTGTTAAATGAGCCCCTCGACATGTTTGTGGTAGAACCACACTGTTGATAGTTTTCTGTCTATAGCCACGGGCTGGTCTGTCCAGGATAGTACGATACTCGCAGAAAATCAACGTCCCAACAATGGCAATGTGCTGTTGTGCTTCGTTCGGTTAGCGAGAGAGCAGGCAGCCCAACTTTCTGGGTTTGTTTAGGGTTTTCATTGGCAGGCAGCGGCCTAGCTGTACCATTGGTATTGTGAAGGTCTATGAGCGGCAGTAACACAACCACGAGGTATATTGCTCGTTTGCCACCATCTGCAATAAAAAATAAATTTAAAAAAAAACAACAAGAGGTTTTTATTCGTAATTGTAATATTTTTATTTTTCCCTTCACAGATTGGTGTGACTTCCTTTGGATCTGCCCGCGGTTGCGAAGTTGGTTCACCAGCTGCTTTCGCCAGAGTTACTTCTTTCATTACCTGGATCAACAGTAACTTGTAATTCTCGGAATGAAGATAAATAATGAATAAAGTCAACTTGCTTTAAATACATTTTTTTTTGCTTTCGAATGCTATATCAGTACAAACTTGTACGTTTCATTAAAATACTACAAAAATTGTGTAGACTAAACGCTAAGCGATATGAGTTGGCGTTATAAGATAGGCTGGTAAGATTATAATGATGACCTCTGTCCAAAATTCGGTATGCTATCACAGACACAGACTAACCATCTTCGTGAAATATGATGTAGATACTGTAAATATATGAACCTAGTAAGGAAAAAAAACTGATATAGGAGTATTTAATATTTCTTTACTAACTTTGATAAGCGTAGTTTTTATGAAAAACTCAGTACTGTACAATCCATAGTTACTTATTTATGAAATCGAATGGACGAGATAATTTTGTTAGATCTACGTATCCAGTCTAGCTCTATCAACTATAACCGCATTTGGTTTTATAAGTTAAACAGAAGTATGATATTACATAATTATTGCAAAAAGTGATCTTTAAATAGACGTTATAAGAGGGCTCAAAGTATCTCAGCGCGCTATGGAGAGGACTATACTTGGAATTTCTCCATGTCAAAAAATCTGGAACACAATTTTTTTTTTTTATAAAACTCGATTACGAAGTGAAAAATGATCGTGCTGCCACTACACCACCGTGACTAATTTTAGGACATGTAAATTTCACTTCGTATCATATTTACGTCTTAAGGTGACGGTATGCTATCTACCCGACAATGTTTACACATTGTTATAGGCTTAATACTTAAAACTTTACAGTTAGAATTGTATTAAACGATGACACAACCTTGTTATTTAAATTACTGAAATTTAGCATTTAATATGCTTAATTACTTGCTACTTTCACTTCGTAATCGAGTTTTATAAATAATTAAGCATATTAAATGCTAAATTTCAGTAATTTAAACAATTTTTTTTTTTATTACTTTTGGTGGCAAACGAGCAAAAGGCACACCTGATGATAAGTGTCGACTATGGACCTTTGCAATACCAAGGGTAGCGCTGCCTATCAAGTTGGGCTTCTAGCTCTCTCGTTCACCGAATGAAGCGCAATAGCAGATTGCCATTACTCAGACGTCGATCTTCTGCGAGAGTGTGGTACTACCCCGGCCGGTCCGGCTCGCGGCTGTAGACAGAGAACTGTGTACAGCGCGGTTCTACCACTAACTAAACAGAATTCCATAGAACAATTGGTGTAGGTTGTACCTGATTTCTCTCCCTAACTTTTAAATCTACCTTTTTTTGCGGTACTGTTATCCTCTTTTAGTCCTCCCGATTTTTCTTGATAATGACACATTGTATCCTAACTTCGCTAAAAAAATATATATATTAGGGATAGATAGGATTTAGTTTATCTTTAAAACAAAATATTTCATAGTTAGAACATAAGTATAAATCGGAGCTATTTGATTAAAAATATATATATTCACTCAATAGTAAACCAATGTTAGATATCATTGTTTACATAAGACTATCGTCTCATTCATAAGACCATTTCACTGCACTGATAATAATAATAAAAAAAATACATACAATGAAACATAGAACCTCCTCCTTTTTGAAGTCGGTTAATAATACTCTTACAGCTGTAATATTTTGGTACTCAAATCTAGATTTGTACCGAGATCTGTTATACCGTAAAGGCGACTAATCCTTACTAATATTATAAATGCGAGAGTAACTCTGTCTGTCTGTCGCTCTTTCACGCCAAAACTACTGAACCGATCTAAATGAAATTTGGTACACAGATAGTCTAGAGCCTGATAAAGGACATAGGCTACTTTTTAATGCAAAGAAAGGGTTGTAAAGGGGGATGAAAAGTTATAAGTATCGTCATTTTTAAAGCCAGAAGCTTGAAACTTATTTTTAGGCTATTTATTAGATGTAAATAAATAACAATTACACTAACATAAAATTAACGTAAAAATTAACCCTTAAGGGGTAAAGTAAAAATAGGGCATTAAAAACTTTAGGAAAGGAACCTTTTACGCGGGCGAAGTCGCGGGCAGAAGCTAGTGATTATCAATATATATTCTAATATAATCATGATTCACCATGTGTAGAATCATTCCAGAAACTTAGGAAGTTCTTTTCTTCCAATATTCCGCAGTGTCTGAAAATAACGTTAATAACCAGTATATACATACCAGCGCTATGGTGTGAATGAATAAGTAGCGACAAAACTAAAAAGGATATGCTGAGATGGTTTGGAAACGTAGAAAGAATGAGTGAAAAAAGGTTTACGAAACAAGTATACAAAGCGAGTGCGAATAGGACGATTACAAGGTAAAGACCACGGTCGTACTTTTCTGGATCAAACTGAAGATGTGTTGGCGAAAGGCCAGATTAATAAGTACGCGTAATTGTAGAGCATGCATGAATACTATGATGAGTGTGGATGAAGCGATAGATGTATATCAGGATCGTGGTTTGTGGCAACAGGCGTTAGGCTATGCAATATGATGTTTAAATGGTGGCCTCATAAAAATACTCTAAGCCGATAAATGTACTATGGAGAGGGCTATGCTTGATATTTTTCTACATGATAAAAGCCGGAATACGAAAACCCGATAGCCCGAAGATAATAGGCATCCACATGACTCGTCGACCATTAGAGAAGAAAGTTTCTCGAGTAACGACCACAGATCATACGACGCAGTGATGAACGTCCCACTACTTCCAGCTAGGACTGACAAACACTCGAAAGTCGCAAATCGTTGGATGTAAGTGGCACAGACACCGTTCTGAGTTGCATTCATATGGGGAAGCCTATGTCCAACAGGGGACGTCCACGAGGTCTATAAAACTGGCAAAATTTAAAAAGATACATTTTTTGCTAATTTATTGTTTTTTTTTTACCAAATTGTCTATTTTATTGGCTCAAGCCGATCTCCAAAATTAATGGTCGGTGCTAACTATACATAAAAAATAGCAGGAACGGTAAGAAGTTATTTTTTTAAAATTGAGGCCAACTGATAATTTATTACTAAATTGTTGCTACTAATTTGATTCACATTACATTACAAAAATATCATTAATGACTTCTAATGTTTACGCGAGTATTACACATTTGAAATAAAACTACTTTTACGGATTCTATCGCGTTTGTATTTGATTTATAATTTCCCGACGTTTCGAACACTTTACAGTGATCATGGTCACGGGAGGACTGAGGTGTCTTACGTCCAATATGTCATTGTTATTACAGAAATTTATTTATATCTACCCTATAAGATATTATTAATGTGGGTCAAAATTTAATATCTTATAGGGTAGATATAAATAAATTTCTGTAATAACAATGACATATTGGACGTAAGACACCTCAGTCCTCCCGTGACCATGATCACTGTAAAGTGTTCGAAACGTCGGGAAATTATAAATCAAATACAAACGCGATAGAATCCGTAAAAGTAGTTTTATTTCAAAAATATCATTTTTGAAATATTTTTACGGAGTCTATCGCATTGTATTTGATTATTAATTGCCCAATGTTTCGAACAATTTACAGCCTTCATAGTTACTGGAAGATACACATACACAGTCCTGCCGTGATAATTTCGGTAAATTAAAAATCAAATGCAAAAGCGATAGATTCCGCAAAAATAATTTTATTTCAAAAGTTCGTGTAAACTGATTTTCTTTTCATTTTTATAAGATATTTTATTTTAAATAAAATATAATATCAATATAGGAGGTATAAGAAGAAAATCTAATAATAATAAAAACTTAATGTAAATACATTATCTTTTTAATACTCATCCCAGCTTAAAATATAATTGTCAGAGCCTTCAAAAAAAATTATTCTAATTATTTCTGTTCCGAATGGCACTCTATACTGTACAAAATTGCAGCATTATAGTTAAAACAAATTATCAAATAGTTTTTGAAATCAGTAGTGACTTTTAAGTTGTATATTCAGAATCTTTTAAAGGTTAAAAAAGCTGTTTCTGCTCGGCATAATAGGCGCTATTAAATAAAGTTATAGCAACAAAATAAAAAGTAATTATCAGATAGTTTTTAAATTCATTCAATGATTTTTAAGTCACGCTATAATGTTATTTAGAATTACAGATTTCAGAGCCTTCTAAAGGATGATAAATTTGATTCCGCTCGGCATAATAATAGCCACTAATTTGCTAATAAATTCATGCGCCTGTCAAAAATTGATAGAAAATGATTTTACGCGTCATATATAGATGATGTACAGATAGATAAGACGGCTACTCTAGTAAATGGTTAACTATAGTCCATAAAATATAGCTTGATCTCTGTGACAGTTGCCACTAGTGCCGCACGCTTACGACATACTACAAAAATACGTTTTGTCGATATAACTGTTTATTTTTTAGTTATTTACTACTGCAATTGAAAAACAATGTATGAAAATCTTGTTGAATTTCATTCAAATGGATGGTTGAATCGATTATAAATGTAAAACAATCTATGAAAATCTTATTGAATTTAAATTAATGGATTTTATTTAATATAAACTAAAGCTGCTAATTAATTATTTGTATTATTCGAAAGAAGTACATCCAAGTTCATCGTCACTATTATCATCATCGCTGTATCATTCCTGTAGGTTGATGATGAGTTCTTGGTCACAGATGATGATTGGTCATTAATGTTTATTTTATAAAATAAATTATCTTTTTAATTTAAAAGAAATGTCTTATTAATATTGTAACTGATGTCTGAATACTAAATTAACACCATTTACTTATTTTATAGAGTAACCATGTGGTTTATACAGATAATGTATTGGTTTTACTTGTTTTATAAATAATTATTAAGAATGTTATCGATTTACGTTTATCGATTGTCCCATCTCTATCTTATTCTCAGTCCAGTATGACCTAGTACTTGCGTAAGTATCATATTTTTTAAAATGTTTACTAAGTATTTTAAAACATATGAGGTACAAGTTTTGGTGTAAATATTCATATTTTTATATTCATAATTCAGTTGAGATATAACTGGCATGTAAAGAATGAAAATATAGGTGATAAAATATAGTTGACACGATTCGAAGTCAGCGCCAAGCCAAAATTAACAAAAAAAGAAGCTTATACACACAGAGTGAAAAATTAATATTAACAAAATACTAAAAGACATAAGAATTTAAAAATGTATTTAGAACACTATACCTACCGCCTCAAATTTAATACCATTTGAGACAACTGTCAACGATGTTTCCCCCGCATGCGTTTTGATTAAATTGCTTAATCGCTGAGAAGGATCATCGATGCTGGTGACTCTTTCTGGCAGTCTGGACACACGCCGTCCCTTTCGTCCTGGGCAAAGGAAGGAAGGATCGTGGTATCGGTGGTATACTGGTACCGCTTCCTTAACATCCGAGGCTAGCCTAGCATACCTATTTGGCTTGGCACCGACTTCAAATCGTGTCAGTGGATTTCTAGCATAGAATATAATTATATTTTATAAAAAATAATAGATAATTCCAATTAGTCAAGAAATGTGATACTGTAAGTTTGTAAATAAATATTATAATTTCTAAATACATATATTATGTAGTTTGATTTTAGATTTGAGAGTATGTGGTTCATTTAGAATATTATTATTTGAACTAAATAGTTTTTCGTAGAAGTAGTAAAATTTTTCGTTTTTTAGTGTTTTAAGTAAGTAGGTATATATATTACAATACTTACTCGTATAAAGCGGCTAAGGTGCCTATGCATAACATTATTAAAAGAGAAGACAAACCTGAAGCAAAACCCCATATCGAACCATCTAAATCACGGTGAATATGGTATAGTATTCCATATCATTACGGATACGGCACGTGCCTAATATATCATGCTGACCAGAAAGGTCGGTATACGATTTTGTTTCGAGTTCCCAATCTCTTGCAGTGAAGCCTTATGCCCATTAGTTCGTCCCCTAAGAGGATCATGACATAAGAATATAATAACTCGTTATATTGCGTACGCGTATGCCTACTTACAAGTTCATAAGTATAGGTATGCTATCGTTAAAAAATACATACACACACATATCATCACGCCATATCCCTTGCAGGGTAGGCAGAGAGAACAGAGTGCCAGAGAACTCTATCCTTGCATACTTCACTCGCTTCCTCAGCATTCATAATTCTCTTCATACACGCTCGCCGCTTTCGTAGACTCTTGACTCCATCTTCCTTCAGTACATGACCAATCTGGTCTAGGTAGGTTAGTCTCGGTTTCCCCGGCTACCTACATCCTTCCACTTTCGCATTGTATTACATTTGCATTTTGCATTTAAAAATCATTTTATAAATAAATAGGTATAGTGTGCGTCCTTGATTTGAAATAGAATTGTGCCCAAAAAGCGAAACTGCGCTATAAAAAGTGAAGAGTCGATGATGTTATATGTTGATAGATATTATCTATATTAAAAATCAGTAGGAAAGTATTCAATGTTTCCTAAGTTTCATTTGACCTAAAATTGATTTGTGAAAGTCTTAAAAAACTTAATGAGGAATCATTATAAAAATAGGAAGCAGCACTGATCAATTAACTCGAATGTCAAGTTTGGCTATTAGAGTACTTTGACGAGGCTTTCTTTCTATATACAACATTATACGCTGATTTAGGCTGATTGATTTCATTTAACATGTTAGCTGCCATATCGGGCTATATGTCCGACAAATGACTGTATCATTCAGGCCTTAACGGACTATATGACCGACAAAACATACCTAAATTTAACGTATCTGTTTTGCCTGTCGGGCGTATTTTTACGATTTGTTATAATAGACTATGGCAGTTAACGTGTTAATTGCAAGACGCAAGAATCTTGCAGGTTGTTGTTCAGTGAATTGGATGATCTTAGTTTTGCTCTGATTAAAACCTAGAGCTGGACTACAAGATCAAGCTTTAGGCTCAATTTGCATGGGATCA
Source organism: Lymantria monacha (assembly GCA_905163515.2). Classification (NCBI taxonomy): domain Eukaryota; kingdom Metazoa; phylum Arthropoda; class Insecta; order Lepidoptera; family Erebidae; genus Lymantria; species Lymantria monacha. The sequence continues at coordinate 14,405,570 of LR991094.1, read as the reverse complement.
ATTTGAAAATTATTTCATTATTTTAATTACTGTATAGAACGTTTCACTTGTTCAATGAAAAACATTTTATTAATGTGAAAAATTTTATCATAATGTCACGTCTTAACGTAAAAAAATAGAATTTAAAAAAAAAAACAATATTGATATAAACTAGTATAATTTAACAAGCATATTAATAATAATAATAATTATAATAATATAAATCTCCGGGCCAGTCGTTACCTCACCATGAGGCTAATGCAAAACTCGGAGGAACATTATACGGCTTCCTAAGTTCTTTTGATATAAAAAAAAAAATGTATCACAAGATTTACAGGAAAGCCAATAAACCGCAGGGCAGCTTGTGGCGAGCTAAATGTGAGTGGCGACACTGCGGTCCCGAATACTCCAGAGAGTCGATCAGGGCCTCGTCTCTAGCTGGCCTTCATTGGCTGGCTAGAGTGGAAACCGAAGAGTGCCCGAAGAACTCTCAGCTCTGGCTTGCCTTAAACAGCTGGTCAGAGAGGGGTCGCCAGAGCTATATGCTCGGGGGTGGAAGTGTCATTTTCAAGGGCATAACTACGGGGAAACCATGGCTCTGTTTATCACAGAATCAATGGTGAAACCGGCGCCGCACCGCTCGACACCCCTAGCCACTTGCACCAATGTTGCCCCCTGTTGCCCGTATGGCTTGTGTGCCTATGGCGACTGTTTAGGGGGCCCATTCAGTGAGTTGGCGAGTCACCGTCTGCCACCGTTCATCTCTCAATATGGGTTTGAAGGCAGACGACAGTTAAAAATTCATAGATTTAAGATGAACCAGTCCACTAAGCACCCACTCCCATAATCAGATATTAGCTACCATAATCACACAATAGTTTTACACTTACCGCTGGCAGTCCACGTATGTTATGTGCAGACGTGGAATGTCATTGGTAGATGTTCCATCCCAATATTTAGATTAAATTTCTCCAAAGGCCTCTGCGTGTTGGATCCATATCCCCATGTAAGCCTCCCAAAGGACCGGGCATCTTCCCTATGGAAGATCCCGTGAAAAAAGGAGATACAAAATAATAATAATAATTTATTGATACTTGAACTTACAATTCATGAACAAAGTTTCAATTACTTAGAGTCTATATGGCATTCATCTTATTTCATCTACTAACTACCATACTAGGCACAAGGCCTGTATTATGGATGTCAGTGTAACATGAATTATTGTAAAACAATTTTATTTCGTACAAAAATGTTGTCACTGGAGAAGCTCATGCACTTACTGTAAGTTGTCGTTAACTCTTAAGTTTATTTATTATTATGAAGTATAGTTGAATAACATATCACTTAATCTAACATGCGGGAATGTGTGAGTGTGTTTGTGTGTGTGTGTGTGTGTGCGCGTGCGTGCGTGCGTGCGTGTGTGTGCGTGCGTGCGTGCGTGTCTGTGTACTATTTATGTATGTATGTACCAATGTATATATCAAGAGTGAAACGTTATTATCGTTTCTATATCATTGTAAAAAAATATTATAGGTTGATAAGGAATAGAAATATAATAAATAGATCTCGGGAGGTGGGTACATCACCTTTAAACGTATTCCAGGTCTAACGGCTAACCGAACTCAGCACGCCCCTGATAAGTATTATCCAGTGGTCCCCGTTGGGTTCACTCCACGGAGTCTAGTTAGCTCGGCTGTAGCTGCGGCCAGTCTTCGAAGGCAGTAGTCTCGAACCCCAATACGGCGTTATTATAATTCACTTTAACTTAATTGCATATATAGATATTACTATATTTATTACTTCTTCCGTGAAGGTTAGTAGGTTGTAGTGATTAAGATATATTATAATAGTAAATAATAATTATGGTCGCGTACGAGTAGCGTGTGCGAGCTCCAGGCTCAAGTGAAGCGCCACGCTCGGCACTCTCCGGCCGCCGATCTCAGTATTCTCTTTGGTTTTACGATATCATAACAATAACTTAAACATATTCAAGATCCATTTTACGTTATTAGGTAATTCAAATTTAAATTTTTTTTTAACAAGGAAGTCAAATTATTATCTATCAATTTAATTACAAAATAAAAAAATCTTAAGTTTACTTACCTATTTTCTACAATCTAAGTAGTTTTGTTAAAGGTTTATTAAAATGAAATCTCATCAAAGTTAATAAACTATAATTTTCTTAAACTTTATAACACATACATATCATCACGCCATATCCCTTGCAGGGTAGGCAGAGAGAACAGAGTGCCAGAGAACTCTATCCTTGCATACTTCACTCGCTTCTTCAACATTCATAATTCTCTTCATACACGCTCGCCGGTTTCGGAAACTCTTGACTCCACCTTCTTTCAGCACGTGACCAATCTGGTCTAGGTAGGTGAGTCTTGGTCTCCTCCGGTACCTACATCCTTCCACTTTCGCATTGTATATCTTCTTAACTAGACGTTCGTTCAGCATTCTTTCCAAGTGTCCGAACTATCGGAGCATTCCCTTTAGCATCTCTACACCAATACTCTCTTTCATACCTACTCGCACTCTTACGTCGTCGTTGCGAATGCGGTCGGTCAGCCTAACTCCACAGATTTGCCGTAGAGATCGTATTTCGACCGCATTAATTTTGCTTTCATGCTCTTTTCTGCATACCCAACTCTCGCTTCCATATAGTAATGTTGGGACAAGCACAGCGTTATGTATTGACACGTGCCTTCTAGCTGAGGTGGTGGCTACTGAGAAGTTGTCCCAACGCTCCGTTCGCTCTATTTCCCGCATTCACTCTTCGCTCTATATCAGTGGTGTACCTTCCGTCTCGGCTAAAACCACATCCAAAATATACAAATTCATCCACTTGCTCTAGTATATCATTACCTATTTTTACTCTTACATCTGTTCTGGCTTCATCTCTTTCAAAGACCATTATTATGGTTTTGCTCACATTCACGCGTAGACCCCTTTTCTTACAATCTTCTGTCATTGTGTCGACTAGGGTCTGCAGGGCAGTCGCTGACTGTGCCAGCAGGACTGCATCATCTGCATAGAGCAGAGCAGTGACCACTGAGTCGCCCATCTGGATTCCTACATTCATATCGTTCAACCTTTGGAGACATATATCCAGATATATGATAAACAGCCTGGCTGACAGAACGCACCCCTGCTTAACGCCAATATTGACGTCAAACCAAGACGACATTCCATCATCCAGCCGCACACAGGCTCTACAGCCTACGTAACTGGACAGCACAGTCTGTAGCAGTTTACCGTTAATACCATACTCCGGTAATATGTCCCAAAGTTCATTTCGTACAACCGTTTAACACATCTTATGTTTGTGTAAGAATTTCTCCACCTTTAGACCTTATTTTATTCATTCTGAAGGCTGACCAACCACACCGAGACTTCTTCACCTCCCTCCAAAAGAATTTGGTGTTACCCTCGAAGTGTTTAGTCAGCCTATCTTCTGCACTCATATTTGCTCTATCACGTTTCTCTTTCACTAAGGCCTTGGTGTCATTCTTACATTGCCGATATATTTCTTTCTTCTGTTCAGTCATACTGTCATTCCGATTCAAAGAAGAGACATAGTCCAGCCACGCTTTCTTCTTTTGCTCTACGGAACCTGCAACTGCCGCATCTCACCATGCATCACCATTTGTTTTTCTATGCTTCTTTGAACTTCCACATACTTCTTTCACTATATCTACCATACTCTTTTTCAATATTCTCCAGCATTCTTCAATGTCCGATTGCGGCTGACTTGCCATCGTCAGCTGTTCTCGGACACCCTCTGCATACTTTTCTCTTACACATTCTTCTTGCAACCTTTCAACCTTTATTCTTTCAAGCCCTCTGAAGTGGACACGCTCTCGCCAGTGCCTCCACTTTCTGAACAGACCGCTAAATCTCGCAATAACGAGATAGTGGTCCGTATCGACTGTGGGGCCCCTGTAGACTCTTGCGTCCAATATTTTGCTTCGGAGGCGACTGTCTACCAAAATTAAATCTATTATACTTTTTTGTTCATTCCTTCTCCATGTATACATATGGATGTCCTTATGTTGGAAAAATGTGTTGGACACAATAAGGTTTCTCTCCATGCATACGTCCGCTATGAGCCTACCTGCATCGTTCACTCTCTTATCACCAAATGGACCAAGTACGTCCTCATAGTCGGGACGCTTGGTCCCCACCCATCCCTTCAAATATCCGCATACAATCACGCGTTCACTGGTTTCTGCCATAACCAGACCTTCCCTAACATTATCCCAAAACTTCTCTAGGTCTGATGCCACCGAGGATCCCACGTTAGCATATGCTACAACCATGAATACCTTGGTGACATCTAGTTTTATACGGACCCAAAGAAGTCTGGGATCATACATTCCGTACTCCTTCACACCTGCGGCCAAGCGAGATGACAACAGCACTCCTACCTCCATGCTGGCTCGATCGCCCTGTGGTACACCAGACCACAGAGCTATCCCGCCACCAGGAAGATCGCAAGCGTCGCTGCCCCTTCGCTTAGTCTCTGTTACACAGAGCACGTCTAGCTGTTTGTCCGCCATGACAGCTCGTGTAACTTACCTTCCACACATCCTCTTACATTCCACGTACCCACCCGGCACTCTGCTCTCCTCGACTCGCCTGACTAGGCAAGGCGTGATGGGTGGCGGCCCCCATCGCCGCATCTGCCGATGTTCGTACCGACGGGGGCGAGTCGGTACGCGTCGCCTCCGGGGGACGCCCTAACCCGCACTGCAGTATGCATTCGAGACTATAAACTTTATTGATACCATAAATGAATATTTATATATATGAACGGAATGTATGATCCCAGACTTCCTTGGGTCCATATAAAACTAGGTGTCACCAAGGTATTCATGGTTGTAGCATATGCTCCCGTAGGATCCTTGGTGGCATCAGACCTGGAGAAGTTTTGGGATAATGTTAGGGAAGTTCTGGATATGGCAGAAACCAGTGTTTGCATTTCGACCGCATTAATTTTACTTTCATACTCTTTTCTGCATACCCAACTCTCGCTTCCATACAGTAATGTTGGGATAAGCACTGCGTTATGTATTGCTACACGTGCCTTCTGGCTGAGGTGGGGGCTATCGAGAAGTTGCCCCAACGCTCCGTTCACTCCATTTCCCGCATTCACTCTTCGCTCTATATCAGTGTTGTACCTTCCATCTCGGCTAAATCTACATCCAAGATATACAAATTCATCCACTTGCTTACATCATTACCTATTGTTACTCTTACATCTGTTCTGGCTTCATCTATTTCAAAGACCATTATTTTGGTTTTGCTCACAATCACGCGTAGACCCCTTTTCTTACAATCTTCTGTCATTGTGTCGACTAGGGTCTGCAGGTCAGTCGCTGACTGCGCCAACAGAACTGCATCGTCTGCATAGAGCAGAGCAGTGACCACTGAGTCGCCAATCTGGACTCCCACATTCATATCGTTCAACCTTTGGAGACATTTATCCAGATATATGATAAACAGTCTGGCTGCCAGAACGCACCCTTGCTTAACGCCGATATTAACGTCAAACCAAGGCAACATTCCATCATCCAGCCGCACACAGGCTATACAGCCCATGTAACTGGATTGCACAGCCTGTAGCAGTTTACCGTTAATACCATACTCCGGTAAAATGTTCCAAAGTTCCTTTTGTACAACCGTGTCAAATGCTCTCTCCAGATACACAAAACTGCAGAAAACCCTCTAACCTAGAGCCAGATGCTTCTCCACAATGTTGCGCAAAGATAACACTTGATCCATGCATCCCTTTCCACCCCTGAAATCTCCTTGTGTCTCACATAGTAAACCATCGGACACCATCCTCATTCTCCTTTCAATAATTTTTTCGTACACTTTTGCTGCCAAACTGGTCAAGCTTATGGCTCTGTAATTTGCGCAGTCATAACGTGAACCCTTGTTTTTAAACAAAGGCACGATGAAGGCGCTATTTCAGTCCATCAGAATCATGCCCGAACTCCAACATAAATTGAGGAGCAACAAGAACGCCCCCCAGACCCAGGAGCTGCCAAGCTTGATCATCTTGGCAGACACCATATCAATGCCCGCTGCCTTACCATTTTTCAAACTTCTTATCGCCCATTCAACTTCATTCATACTGATGCCATCGGAGGACGCCAGTGTCGAATGTTGATCTGCTAAACCACATGCGACACCGGCGCCAACTCGAGTATCCGCATACATATCGCCAAAATATTCACTTCATCGGCTTAACACGTCTTGTGTTTGTGTAAGAATGTCTCCACCTTTAGACCTTATTCATTTTAAAGGCTGACCAACCACCCCGAGACTTCTTCAACTCCCTTCAAAAGCGTTTGTTACCCTCAAAGGTTTTAGCCAGCCTATCTTCTGCAATCATATTTGCTTCTTTTGCTCTACGGAAGCTGCCACTTCCGCATCCTACCATGCATCGCCATTTGTTTTTCTATGCTTCTTTGAACTTCCACATACTTCTTTCGCTATATCTACCATACTCTCTTTCAATACTCTCCAGCATTCTTCAATGTCCGATTGCGACTGGCTTGCCATCATCAGCCGTTCTCGGACACCCTCTGCATACTTTTCTCTTACACACTCTTCTTGCAACCTTTCAACCTTTATTCTTTCAAGCCCTCCGAAGTGGACACGCTCTCGCCAGTGCCTCCACTTTCTGAACAGACCACTAAATCTCGCAATAACGAGATAGTGGTCCGTTTCGATTGTGGGGCCCCTGTAGGCTCTTGCGTCCAATATTTTGCTTTGGAGGCGACTGTCTACCAAAATTAAATCTATACTTTTCTGTTCATTCCTTCTCCATGGATACAAATGAGTGTCCTTATGTTGGAAAACTGTGTTTGACACAATATGGCTTCTCTCTATGCAAACATCCGCTATGAGCCTACCTGCATCGTTCACTCTCTTATCACCAAATGGACCAAGTACGTCCTCATAGTCGGGACGCTTGGTCCCCATCCATCCCTTTAAATCTCCGCATACAATCACGCGTTCACTGGTTTCTGCCATATCCAGAACTTCCCTAACATTATCCTAAAACTTCTCTAGGTCTGATGCCACCGAGGATCCTACGGGAGCATATGCTACAACCATGAATACCTTGGTGACACCTACTTTTATACGGACCCAAAGAAGTCTGGATTCATACATACCGTAATCCTTCACACCTGAGGCCAAGCGAGAGGACAACAGCACTCCTACCCCCATGCTGGCTCGATCGCTCTGTGGTACACCAGACCACAGAGCCATCCCGCCACCAGGAAAATCGCAGGCGTCGCGTCGCTGCCCCTCCACTTGGTCTCTGTTACACAGAGCACGTCTAGCTGTTTGTCCGCCATGACGATTATCAGCTCGTGCAACTTACCTTCCACACAACCTCTTACATTCCACGTGCCCACCCGGCACTCTGCTCTCCTCGATTCGCCTGACTGGGCAAGGCGTGATGGGTGGCGGCCCCCATCGCCGCATCTGCCTATGTTCGTACCGACGGGGGCGGGTCGGTACGCGTCGCCTCCAGGGGACGCCCTAACCTGCACTGCGGTACGCATATCGAGCCGAATTAGCAGTCGAACTAGACTGGCAGGGGACGCGACGAGCACGCTCCGGACTATGCCCCCAAAAAAAGGGAAAGGTATTCATAGAAAAGTATTCATAGACATAAAATATCACAAGAAATTAATGAATTCCATAAAGGTGACATTTTAAAAGCTCATATAGGTCTGCGGAGCAGTATAATTTTAATTTATTTCGCTCAATTTCCTTCCTACTACCTACCCAATCTAAGATAAAATATCTGAACACGCTACCTCTTTCCACAAAAGTAAATCTACCTTACCTTTGAATGTGATATTTTATATGTACTATTTTGATACAACATAATGTTTCACATCTCACATTAATTAATTTATTAGCTTATATTGGATCCAGACCTATTTACAAACAAGGATTATCGCGGTCGCCTCTTTCATCGAAGCAGATCCCGTGAAAAGAGTCGGTGGCACGGGCCAATTTGTCTGACATTGTATGAACAACAGTGAGAGGCCGCTCCAGCAATAAAAAATGCTACATTCCATTGCGTAGCAAGTAAAATAAAGTGACTGTAATTAATCTTGATGCATATTTTACTTATATCATTAGGAGACATGCGATAATTAACCATACGATAGCTAATCAATTATCATACTTAATACTATTTCCAAAATTATCAACGAAAAATAAGTATAAAAGCATGAAAAATATTTCCAAGTCACCATTTTATTGAAGTCAAGAATAATGAAACTGGCAATAACTTTACTGGCTCTAGTGGCCGTTGCTGCCTCAAGAAATATCAATTTGGAAGAGGTTATTGATTTAGAAGACCTCACGGCTTATGGATACCTCAGTAAAATTGGTTTACCTTTGGCCAACAAAATCCGTGAAGCTGAAGCATCTAGAATTGTTGGCGGTCAAGCTGCGAGTCTGGGACAGTTCCCCTATCAGGTAAAATATCATTAACCTGTTTTTATTCATCGATTCCCTCGCAACCTTGAGACCACCGTGGAAACATCGTGAAAACACTGTGTTTGTGGAAACACCGTGTAATCTGTGCAGTTTCCACGGTATTTCCACGGTGGATTTGTTCCATTTTGCCACCGTGTTTCCATAGTAGTTTTTTGCTGCACCCACGGCGTTTACATCCAAACAATAGTTAATGAAACAAGTTAGTTTGAAAAGAAAATCTGAGTGAATGTTTCGTGACAATTAAAAACTACGTATAAACAATATAGCTTAACGTGTACAATGAAATAACAAATAAAACCAGTGAAAAAATCTTAAACAGATTAGAATCATATAGACATAATTCATCAATATTTCTGTACAACAAAATAATAAAGTGAAAAAGTGATGCCAACCAAATTCTAATACATAATGGTCAAAACAATAACATCTTAACTCACTTTATACTAAAAATTAATTTGCATCAAATACTCACCAATTTCGTTTTCTTACTTAATGCTCCTGTGGCGTTGGAGTAGACGAATCTAATTTTGATTACCCATTAAAATGAACGGTCGTGGTTTCAAATCCTAGCTCTCTCAACGTAATTTTTAGAAATTTGTTTACAAAGACATTTAGAAGAAATTGTTCCATTTTTCCACCGTGTTTCCATAGTGCAAGTAGTGGAAACACTGTGGATCCATCGTGTACAAATGGAACAAATCCACAGTGCATTTACGGTGAGTCTGTAGAGTTTCCACGGTGATTCCACGGAGGTCTCAAGGTTACGAGGGTTATTATAAATAAATCTCTTTTTAGAAGAGGGTTTTAAACTATAGTCCAAAATACTGGACAAGTAATACTTTTTAGATTTATATGGGTCCCATATAAATCAAAATTAATAAGCAAAACATAATTAATATATATTTTTTTAATTTAATATTTTTTTTCATTCATCTCAGCTCATATATGTCCCACTGCTGGACTCGAGTCTCCTTCGTCACGGGAGAGAAAGTGACCTACTAAACCACGCTAGCCAGACGTGTTGGTATAGGGTTTTGTTTCGAGTTTACCTTCTCTTGCATAGATGTTATATGCGTTTTATATCCCTTAGTCGTCTTTTACGATCACCCACGGGCAAGACAGGGGGTGGCGAATTGTAATTTTGCTCCGTCACCACACTGAAATTAACATATTTTCCGTTATAATATACCTATATGTTATAATAACTCCAAGAAACCGAATAAAAAGGTGTAAAGGTTAGCACACAACAAATTGTTGAGCGAACGGCATCAGACTTGGCCAAGGTCAATATTTAGAGCTTTACCATACTTTATACTTTATTGTTGCCTTTATGTTTTTACTTTAATTATGACCTTTTCTAAAATCTTAAATTGTATTTATCAAATTTCAAATTGTTTTTAAGTTTCATACTGAAACAAATAAAATGAGATCACATAAATGCGCACTACATTAATACTATAAAAAAAATCTAAAAAACTACAGAATCAAAACTAATCAGTCTAGTAAAAAAAAACAGTCTAAATCTAGTAAAGCAAAAACATACTAATAAAATTAGGCATGAGGCCACCTCCTGATCCAATGTGAGTCTTCTTTGGGATTGTTGTGCCTCCTGTCACGACTTCTCATCGTGGAAACTGAACTTTCCGTGTGTTTTTTTTAATTATGGCTAACAAAATCATCATAAATATTAACAGAAACTTACAGCACATTTAAAAACACACCTAAACTTGACTGCAGAGATGTTGCAGTGCAATGTTAGTGAAAAATTATATGAACATACCAACCCAGGGATAATAGGTTCGAACTTCACGCAAGATAATGTTTTGTACATACATACATACATATCATCACGCCATATCCCTTGCAGGGTAGGCAGACAGAACAGAATGCCAGAGAACTCTATCCTTGCATACTTCACTCGCTTCCTCAACATTCATAATTCTCTTCATACACGCTCGCCGGTTTCGGAGACTCTTGACTCCACCTTCCTTCAATACGTGACCAATCTGGTCTAGGTATGTGAGTCTCGGTCTCCCTCGGTACCTATATCCTTCCACTTTCGCATTGTATATCTTCTTAACCAGACGTTTGTTCGGCATTCTTTCCACATGTCCGAACCATCGGAGGATTCCCTTTCGCATCTTTACACCAATACTCTCTTTCATACCTACTCGCTCTCTTACGTCGTCGTTGCGAATGCGGTCGGTCAGCCTAACTCCACAGATTTTCCATAGAGATAGCATTTCATATAATGTTTTATACTATCCACAAATTTTTGTTCAGATTCTGGATATAATTTGCCGTTTAATTGTATGTTTGTAAAGTACCTTGCATTACAAGGATTATTTCTTACCTGCACGGTGTAGTTTAAAAACCTGGAGGAGGTGGGACCCGATCTGTCGGACGCTCAATTCGGTTTTAGAAGGGGGCGTTCGACCATCGGGGCCCTGCTACGACTGAGGCAGACGGCCGCGGAGGCTGTCACCGGCGGGGGAGTGCTGTTGGCGGTGTCGCTGGACATCGCCAACGCATTCAATAGTCTGCCATTCAGCTGCATCAGGGAGGCGCTCCGATTTCATGGGGTGCCCTTGTACCTGAGGCGGCTGGTGGCGGACTATTTGGAGGGGCGCAGTGTCCTCTGCGCGAGTCCCGCAGGGGACATTGTGCGGACGTCCATGTCGTGCGGCGTTCCACAGGGGTCGGTTCTGGGGCCGACTCTGTGGGACATCGGGTACGACTGGGCGTTGAGAGGGAGTCTCCCCCCCGGGCTGAGCGTGATATGCTACGCTGACGATACGCTCGTCACAGCCCGGGGCAGGACACTCGAAGAGGCGGCGAGCCTGGCCACTCTCGGCACCGAGGAGATGGTCGGGCGAATCGAGGCGCTGGGGCTCAGGGTGGCCCTAAATAAGACGGAGGCCCTATTGTTCCATGGGCCACGCGTAAGGCCGCCAATTGGCGTCTCGCTAGTCGTCAACTCCGTCCACATCAGCATCCAGGCCCATATGAAGTACTTGGGTCTGGTGCTCGACGGGCGATGGTGGTTCCGGGAGCATTTTCGCCGAATTGCTCCCCGGCTGGTCGGCGCGGCGTCCGCCCTTTCGCGGCTCATGCCGAACGTGGGCGGACCCAGCTTCGAGGGCCGACGGCTGTATGCGGGGGTGATCCGTTCTATGGCCATGTACGGCGCACCCGTGTGGGCGAGGGCTCTGAACGTCCAGCTCAGGGCTGTTCTGTGGAGACCCCAGAGAGTCATGGCGGTCAGAGCCATTCGCGGGTACCGCACGGTATCGACCGAGGCGGCATGCCTACTGGCCGGGACACCCCCGTGGGACCTAGAGGCGGAGATGCTCTCCGACCTCTACCGGCGGGTGACCTCACTGCGCGACGAAGGTGGCTCCCCATCGCTGAGCGAGATAGCCACCTGGCGCGAGGACGCCCGCCGAGACGTCATCGCCCGTTGGGCTACGCGGCTGGAGAGGCCTAGACACGGTGTCGTCACCGTCGAGGCTCTCCGGCCCGTACTGATGGAGTGGATGGAGCGGCGGCACGGAGTCCTCTCCTTTCGACTGGTGCAGGTGTTGTCGGGGCACGGATGCTTCGGCTTTTACCTGCACACGGTCGCGCAAAGGGAGTGGACTTCGTTCTGCCACCATTGCAGCAGTGTCGAGGACACGGCGCAACACACGCTGGAGGCGTGTCCGGGCTTTGACCGGCAGCGCCGTGACCTCGTCGCTGTTATCGGTGCCGACCTGGCGCTGCCGGCTGTCGCGAGAGCGATGGTCGACAGCGTCAGGAATTGGGACGCGGTCGCCGCCTTCTGCGAGGCTGTCATCTCGCAGAAGGAGGCGGCGGAACGAGTCCGGGAGGAGTCCCGCGACCCGGGCCGCCGTCAGCGGCCGGGGCGGCGCAGGCGCGAATACCTGCGCCTGATGCCGCCCTAACCGAGGCCTCGGGTGATCGGACCGGGGAATTGTCCGGTCACCCGACGTGAGGCCACCGCGTGAGGGCGACGCCCCGACGGCGAAATCTGTCGGGGCGTCGACGATAGGAACCCGCGAGGGTAAACCGCCGGGCGGGCCACCGAAGTTAAAATCGAGTACCGGTGGTCCGCTCGCACGGCGAAGAGAGAAGGTTTTACGGTGGGTCTATGGGGTCACGCGCCGCCTTTCCGTCACCCCGGACCGATTCAGCGGGGCGAGACGCACCCATAGCCCACCAATAAAAAAAAAAAAAAAAAAAAAACGGTGTAGTTTAAAAAAAAAAAGAAAACCTTTTAAAACTTAGACGTAAGCCTTGTAGGTTTTAACTCAACACCTCAATATAGACATTTGGATGTCTATTAGTCTGACTACAAGTTGTCGCTGCTTCCACATTTCTATTGATTTATTTAATTCTCACTCTGCCTACCAAAAGTACATGCGTGAGTCGCCACACTTTAATAGTGGTAGGACCACGCTGTTGTCAGTTATCTGTCTACAGCCGCGGACCGGTCCGTCCGGGATAGTACCACACTCTCGCAGAAGATCGACGTCTGAGTAATGGCAATGTGCTATTGCGCTTAGTTCGGTGAGCGAGAGAGCCGGAAGCCCAACTGGGTGGATTTGGGGATTCTATTGGTAGGCAGCGGCCTAAGCTATCATCATCATCACAGTCCATAAATACCCCACTGCTGGGCTCGGGCCTACTCCGTAATGGGAGGAAAATTAATCTACTATACCACGCTGGTCAGACATGTTGGTATAGGGTTTGTTTCGAGTTTTCCTGCTCTCGCATGACTGTTATATGCGTTTTATATTCCTATTGCCACCATAAGCAATAAAAAAAACATCGTTCTCACGCGGTCAGATTCACTGCAGATATTCTGCAATTCTCGATCTAATCACTTTTTATTCATTTATTTCCTTAATTTGCAGGCTGGTCTTATAGCTCAATTTTCACAAGGCCAAGGTGTTTGCGGTGGTGTTCTTGTAAGCGGAAATAGAGCACTAACAGCTGCTCATTGCTGGTTTGATGGTGTCAACCAAGCTTCGAGTCTCACAGTTGTTCTTGGCTCAATTCTACTGTTCTCTGGTGGCACTAGGCTAATTACCTCTAACGTTGTCCTGCATGAAAGCTGGATGCCTGCCCTTATCCGTAACGATATTGGAATGATCAATTTACCACTATTTGCTAGTTCTACAAGTAAGTATTTTACACAAAGAATTACATTAATATTATTATTGCTTTTATTGTGATATCATTCTGTTATATTATTGAGATATTATGTTATTATTGAGATATTATGTTTCTTATCCGTGTGGTGATGGAGTAACAATACAATTCACCACCTCCTATCATATCAGTGGGTGATCGTAAGAGACGACTTAGGGATATAAAACGTATATAACATCTATGCAAGAGAAGGAAAACTCGAAACTAAACCCTATACCGACATGTCTGACCATCACCCGTGGTATAGTAGATTAATTTCCCTCCCATTACGGAGGAGGCCCGAGCCTAACAGTGGGACATATATGGGCTGTTATGATGATGATGATGATTATGTTAAAAGAATTACTCATAATTATTATTTCTTAACAGGCACAATTTCACCTGTTGCTTTACCGTCTGGTAATCAACTAAGTGAATCCTTCGCTGGTTATGATGCAGTTGCTAGTGGTTTTGGACTAACACGTGATGGTAACTATCTATTTTATTATTAACCTAAATACAATTGTTTTTTTTTTATCCTACAATTTGTCTGGATGTATCTAATGTTTATTTTTTTATTCAGGTGGTTCTATTGCTACCAACCAATTCTTGAGTTGGGTCGATGTATCAGTTATTACTAACCTCGTGTGCAGTCTCTCATTTCCTTTCAACGTGCAGTCTTCAAATGTCTGCATTAGTGGTGCCAACGGTAAAAGTACTTGCAATGGTGACTCTGGTGGTCCACTTGTTGTCAACTCAGATGGGCGGACTATTTTAGTGAGTTATATTCCTTTTTATATATTTTCAGAATTGCCACAAATTCGCAAAGTTTATAATAAAATGAGATAAAAACCCGATTACGCATATTAAATGCTAAATTTCAGTAATTTGAAAGTGAGATAAATTTAGAATTGCATCTTGTTATGTTGTGTGCAGTTATGCACAGATGTCTTTGTAATCCAAGTACTCGATCTTCCATGTCAACTGCCACGTGTCGATCCTGAAACAGGTTAGTTCTTTGTGCGTAATGACAAATAAATGATCAGAGATATGTCCATTAATAGTATTTTTGTAAATGTCCCCCGCGACACAAAGTTTAATTCATTAGTTCAAATTATTATTTTTATAAAAATATGCTTCTAAATGTATTAATATGCAAAACTGCAGATTGTTAAAATTTTATAGATTCAATAAAATAGAAGTAGTTGTTAAACTATAAATATATCACAATTCCTCTAGAATTTTAATTTATTTGCTTTAAATTACTCACATTTAATCCATGCATCAGCACGTAGACGTAGGCCTCCCCACGAGAATACCACTCAGAACGCTCCGGTGCTACCTGCATCTATCGGTTTCCTGCGACTTTCATAATGGCGTCAATCCATCTAGACATTTTATGAAATGTAAATTCTTTGTGTCATATTATTAATAAAAATATTTTTAAAGACTGTGTCCTTTTTAAGATTTATATAACTTCATTATATAACAGGAAAATTAAATTTGTATAAAAATAATCATCATTATCATAAAATATTTAATTTTATGATGAAATATTTTTTTCTGGGCATTAATTTATTCACAGTTAGTTCTTTGTTTTTGAGCTTTCTAAGCAGTTACATAATAAACATTCTATAAAAACTATGATCTCTATCTACCTATGATACATCATAGCTAAATAAAATCATAGGATATTATTATTATAAATCATGGTAATCATTCATGGACTTATTATCATGGTGACATAATATTACATGACCATATTTTTTGTTATATTAAATTAAGTTACTTGTTCCCTTCACAGATTGGTTTGACCTCCTTTGGATCTGCCCGTGGTTGCGAAATAGGTTCACCAGCTGCTTTCGTCAGGGTTACTTCTTATATTACTTGGATCAGCAATCGCTTGTAAATTTCAACGTAAACATAAATAATGAATAAAATCAAGTTACTTTTACTAAATGTTTTTTTTTTTCGAATAAATAACTCAACAACCTTAGACATTTCACTATTGCCTACGAAGTCTGTCTGAGCTATACGCTAACTAATTAATATGAGTTGGTGTTGGTATAGGCCAGGGGTCGACAACCTGCGGCTCGCGAGCCACATGCGGCTCTTTGGATGTGAAGTTGCAGCTCTTTAGTTCTATACGCAAAAAAATATTTTATAAAGAAAACATTTAAAAATCGTTCTGAATTGATTAACGAGTATTAGGCACAAATTATTATTGTCGTCAAAAAGAATATTGTGGCTCTTTAAAAACTTTAAACTTTTATAAATTCAAATTTTTGGCTCTTCCGATTCAAAAGGTTGCCAAACCCTGCTATAGGCGGATAAGACTATAATATTGATCTCCTGTCCTTTCGATACGCCATCTTAAACGTATACCTCGTGATAAATATTGTATTGTATAGCCTTAAATCTATCCACTATAATCTCTGCTCATATATGTACCACTGTTGGGCTCGAGTCTCCTCCGTATTGGTTGGAAAATTGACCTACTATACTACCCTGGTCAGACATATTGATATAGGTTTTCATTTCGAGTTTTCGTTTATTTCCATTGCATAGATGTTATATGATGTGTAGTAGTAGCTTCGAATGCTGCCAACCCTTGCTTTGTTCGTAGATATCATAAAAAACGACTGAGAGCCTTATAACGACCTAGGCCAACACTATCTGATGCCATTTGGTCAACAATTACATTCCCAAAGAGGGTTGACGTCTGGCAGGCGGCCGGTTACAAAACTATTGCCAATAACTTGTACAATATGTGCTATGAGGGAAGAGTACGTATTGTATCAACCCCAAGTAATTGGGATAAGAGTAGGAGAATCATGAATGAGATATATGCATATTATATCCCTTAGTCTAACGATCACCCATGGTTAAGATATCTGGTGGTAAATTGTATTTTTACTCCGTCACCACATGGAAAACGTCACTTTAAATGTACTTAATATTTCTTTATTCACTTTGAAAAGAATAACTTTTATATGAAAAAGCACATGATTTATAATTGTTTTTTTTTTATATGGGGCCAACGAGAGAACTTTCAAAGTTGCATCTGTATTAGTTTGGATTGCAGAGACAATAGATGCTCTGCCAAAAAATCATCCATCCTTCCAGCCATCAAGGATGATAGCGATTCATTTGAAAAGTTATCCAGAAAGGTGATAATAGTTGCACTGTTTTTACGAATCTCAAGGTAAAGTAGGGCTTGGAGAAACACTGCATTCTTCTCTATCACCATAAGGGTACAAAATTGTAAACTAATAATATTATTCCAATATGGTTGAGAATAATAAAACTAAGAAAACCATGACTTACATAGTTTAAAAATTGACTTATCTGTATATCGCATGTAAAAAGACCTTTTTTATACAAGCGGTTAAATTTAATTTTTAGATATACGGTCTGAAGCTGTAAACACAATACTCATGTGAACATTCGTTAGCACTTGCTAAAGGCAAATCGACTCATGCTATACGGACTGACGCCGTAGAACACCGACGCCAATTAGAATCAGCGTATAACGTGACGTCATCATCGCCACGTCATAACACAGCGCCATTAAAATGTCACAAATAAATTTTAAATTATTAGTTTTTTGAATTTAAAGTTTAAAATTATCTTAATTCTAAAAATTTCACTTGTATTAGTCGACTGAGTTGCACCAGTTGCCTTTTTATTTTTTTCCTTTTACTATAAATTAAGCAGAAGTCTCTTGTGGTGATATTATATGTACCCTTGCTCCGCTAAAAAAAATCTTAAATAAAAAAAAACATTTACTTTCATTTAAATCAAAATAGAATACATCAATCTAGACACAAAGTAGCGTGTCAAGCCATGTTAAATCAAGAGAAGTGGCTAGCCGCACTGTACGTGAGTTTTCTTGAAATTTACCATTTTGAGTCACTTTTTGAACCACTTCATAACTCAAAAAGTATTTAACATCAAGATTTGTTTATATATTTAGATTTCATAGATAAAATTAAATCACATAGTCAACCTAGTTAATATAATCAAATCAAATATTTAGCGGAATACGCAAGTTACTTACAAAATAAAGATAATGAAAGTTGATTAGCTACATATAAAATGAATATTGTTTAAAAACTAACCAAGTCGAATGGTGTTAGTTTAATAGATCATAAGTTATTAGTTTTATGTAAATAGTTCGACTATTGGCATTTAAAAAGTCATGTTTATAAATATTTTTGTAGTAGAATAAAATCAAGAAATTCTGTTTTGTACCTACATAGAAATGTTAACATTATTTTACGAGTAATAAATAATTTTTAGGATTGTCTATAAAATTTCGTACCTATATATATATATTAAGTCAAATCTCTGTCAAGTCTTTTGTCGATAAAGTTGACTATCACACTATAATTATCATTTCTTGAATTGAAAACTTCTTTTGGCGCACTGCACACAGATTTTTTTCGTAAGCTGTAAGTGATGCTGATCCGTCACGCACTGAGGTGAAAGACTCGATCTGGTGAACTCGGGACCGCCGAGTGTATACGAGCGAGAAAGATACAATCAGCTGCTTTTCACTACTGTGTCACTGTTTTTACTATATTCAATTTATATGTAATAATAGTTATTATTAATTATTATCAATTATTCAATAGTTTATTTTTTTTCATAGGTTTAAGTTTTCACTTCTGTCGGCAGTCCTCATGACTGCTTTGTGTTTTCCTTTTTTGAGACACCACCCAGCAGTAAGGCAATAATCTTTGTATTGCGGTTGAATTTACAAACGTACAATTAACGCAGACAAATTATACCCAGACTCAGAACAACACTTTGTGGATCACACAAAGTATTGTCCTGCGTAGGAATCGAATCCACGGCACTGGCAATGAAGGTCGGTATCGTAACCTAGTGGTTACGATACCGACCTTCATTGCCAGTGCCGTGTTAGTTAACCTAGTGGTTAGCGACAGATGGCGTAGTACGCCATCTGTCGCTATCTATCATAATATCTAAAATGGGAACGTTTTCACACTTATGTTTTTGCTGAGATGCTTTCACAGCTTAGTATATTAAGTGTAAATCGGACCTATTTCAATACGACAATAAGATATAATTTCACTATATATTCCATGTGGTGACGGAGTAAGAATACAATTCACCACCCCATTTCTTTTCACCCGTGGGTGATCGTAGGAGACGACTAAGGGATATAAAACGCTTATAACATCTATGATAGAGAAGGAAAACTCTAAACCAAAAGTTATACCAACACGTCTGACCAGCGTGGTATAGTAGGTCAATTTCCTTCCCATTATGGAGGAGGCTCGAGCCCAACAGTGGGACATATATGAGCTGAAATGTTGATGATGATGATATAATTTCACTTAACACTAAACTCTAACACTAATGTTAAGTGTTATTGTTTAAAATCGTCTTCATAATTTTGTTACACTGCACTGATATAAAAAAAAACTTCTGTAGAAGTGATATTTTAGTACTCAAATCTAGATTTGTGCTGAGGTCTGTTGTTATGGAATAAATTAGTTATAATACAGCGTAAATTTAATTAGCGTGAAAATTGCCGTATGGAGGGTTAGCCAACTATTAGTATGAGCTCGTTTCCCGTTCCACTCAGAGACATGCTCTAAAGGCGACTAATTAATCATAAATAAAGAAAGCATCGACGTTTTATATTGGGCGATATAAACATCAACTATAAGTATTATTAAGAAATATGCTAACATAATTATCTCTCTTTGTGTATTAAAAATATAAGTTCATATTAGAAAAATGAGTTCTATTAACACTAGTTTTGCAATTTATATTATAGAAACGTTTATGTAATAAAAATAAAATTATCCGTGTGGTGACGGAGTAAGAATACAATTCACCACCCCATGTCTTACCCGTGGGTGATCGTACGAGACGACTAAGGGATATAAAACGCATATAACATCTATGCTAGAGAAGGAAAACTTGAAACAAAACTCTATACCAACCCGTCTAACCAGCGCGGTATAGTAGGTTAATTTCCCTCCCATTACGAAGGAGACCCAATCCCAACAATGGGACATATATGGGCTGTGATGATGATGATGATTATGTAATAGGATTTATAAATATTTTCGAAATTTCAAACAGGCTCTAAAATTACTACAAAGCTCGATTTTGAAAAATTCATGTGCCTAACTCGGGAGAATTGATGAATTTATTAACGATAAGATTACCATGGCCTATTCGGCATCGCAGAGAAGTATGTACTTACTTTTGTTCAACTTCCTGCCTGCCATAGAACTAGAAACATGAAATTTTTAATGAAGCTGGAATTCACTAAGAAAGTACTATAAAATTCAACGTCAAAGGGGGTGAAACGCTGTCTAGATCTAAGTCGTATAATTTTTGCGCAAATAATTTCACTTCTCCCATCTATTTTATCGATCTCTATACAACTTTAGTTTACCGATGCTTTTTATTAAATAACCACGTTCTTACGATGCAAAATTAATCTTATAAACTAGGGATTTTAAATTACTTTTAAAATTGCTTAAAAATTTTAATATTGATTTTAATCATTGAAATTAGCAAACAGACTTCTTATAGTATTAGTAACTGTCGAACTATATGTAATTTTTTTAATTTTACTTAATGTACCTAAATGGTTCGGTCGTAGTCTTCAAATACGTATCACCGTAAACTCCATAATCGCGCGTGCAAGTTTATTAAACGTCAGTAACATGCGGCCCCGTTGCCGTTCACTAGAAAATTGAGATGAAACAATATGAAATTTCAATAAGTGTGACTGAAACAGACGCACTCCAGACTTCCTCTAGCAATATTTAATAATGTACTTATTAAATTGTCCGTATTGCCTTTTCCAAGACGTGGGCGAGTAATATAATTTATAAATAACAGAATTATGTTATTGTCTTTCATATTTTTGTGACATCTTTATCATAACGATGGTATGAGTAACTCAATCGTGATGGGGACTTTGGTACAACGCTTGGTGGGTTCATAGTGCTACGCCAACTTTCTGTCATCGTGAACGGGGGAACGAGATGTGGCCAAATAAAAGCTGGGTTAAAGAGAAGGAATATTAATTCAATCATTTAAAGAAGTCTCCACTAACGTAAGGCTTATACTAACCGAGGTAAGGGGCCGTTCATAAATTACGTAAAGGAATTTGAAGAATGATTTGACCCCCTCCGCCCCTACTGTAAGACGTCATAAGATTGCAACTACGCCCCCCTGCTCCTTAATAAGATTTTTTGTAAGACAAGGCCCTATTGATCAAATATAACTCCGTTTATACTGAAAATATCTTTTATTACAATCTTCTTACTACAAGTAGGTATCATTAATTCACTGCAATAATATTAATCTTATTAATCTATCACAGTTTTGACTAAAATTAGTAATTTTCAATTTAATATCTCACGTAATGTTCACTACCCCAAGCCTAAAAAGTTATAATATTCAGTCAAAACTCCATAACCCATAAACGTCTTACATAATTTATGAATGGCCCCTAAGTATATAACGAATATATATAAAAAGAAAATTAGAATATAGTAAGAAAATCGGTTTGATAGTAATTTAATATAAGATGATGAGGAATTGATGAGGATTGGGGGGCATAGTCCGGAGCGTGCTCGTTCGCGTCCCCTGCCAGTCTAATTAGACTGCTAATTCGGCTCGAAATGCGTACCGCAATGCGGGTTAGGGCGTCCCCCGGAGGCGACGCGTACCGACCCGCCCCCGTCGGTACGAACTTCGGCAGTTGCGGCGATGGGGGCCGCCACCCATCACGCCTTGCCCAGTCAGGCGAGTCGAGGAGAGCAGAGTGCCGGGTGGGCACGTGGAATGTACTGGCACTCTGTTCTCTCTGCCTACCCTGCAAGGAATATGGCGTGATGATATGTATGTATGTATGATGAGGAAGATCTTCTTATACAAACTTCCGCAGTGTCTGAAAACAAATATTTAAATCCAGTGTACGTGTATTACCAGAATATGTAAATTACGTATAACCAACATAGTTTGAAATATTAGCACGTTGAAGTAGAAATGAGCAGGCCACATCGCTAATCGCTAACTGTTTGGGCAAGGTTACTCTGCGTTGTAACCACGAATCACACGACCCATAGAATGAGCGCCTACTAGTTGGATTGACGACATCTGAAAAGTCGCAGGTAATTCGAAAACTGAAAAGTTGCAGTTGGATGAAGTGCCATAGAACCATTCTTAGTAGCATTCTCGTTCCGCCTGATCCCGCCCTACCCGAGGCAGCAGGTGACCAGACTGGGGATTAGTCTCGTCGCCCGAAACAAGGCCACACCACGTTAGGACGATGTCCGGTACGTCAAAAGCTGCCGGGGCATCGACTCGAGAAGATACCCGTGAGGGTAAACCGCCGGGCGGGCCACCGAAGACAAAGACCGGATGCCGGTGGCCCGCTCGCTCGGCGAAGAGTACATATAGGGAGGGTTTATGGGGTCGCACCGCTTCTTCGGTCGCCCTGGATTTAGCGGGGTGTAAGCACTATATAGCCCGACACCAAAAAAAAAATGTGGTATTCTCGTGGAGACGCCTATCTCCAACAGTGGATGTCTACTGACTGATGGATGAAAGGATGAATAATAAGAGATAATGATATATTTAGACATCTTAATATCCCTCTGAATGTCTGTCAGTAAATAACTCAATAAGTCTGACAATATTACAAATTGCTATGCCAATATAGATCTTATCTGCGAAAGCTAGATCAGTCTTATGATTACAGGATTACACGATCCGCAATTTATTATTAAGATAAACTTTTTTTCGATTTGGACGTTATGAAAATACTCAAGATTTAACCTTGAATGTCTTATACGTTTGAGACATCTACATATTTATCAACTAATTGATAACACTATTAGAGATAGCATTAAGACCACTGAAGAAAAAGACGGCGTTCCAGTGACTCACTCGCACAGCGTCGACACGTATATGGGACATTCTTTTACAAATCGTACACCTTTTTTGACTTGACAATTTTGATTGGTCCCAAAATTTTTTTTAGAGTCTATACTGAAAATAAGCAGACACGTGAACGAAAAATTACGAATACGATAGTAATTTTTTCAATCGATTTCGTTGTGGTTAACATTATGATAATATTATTTAAACAATTAAATTGTTATTATTTCCAAGGTACTCAAGTCGGAGAAGTACAATATTCACGTGACTGAAAGCTGATATCACTACCTTTTAAATGAAGAAAAAAATCAACGATATCATTAGTAGAACCAAAGATAATGAATTTTACATGTAACAGAATTGGATGAAGCACTGAAATTCACAATGGTCATATTTTCGAGAAAAATTTTTTTGAACAAAAACCTCGTATACCTGTCTGTTAATATACAATAGGAAATTCGTAAAAAAAAATTGAGGAGGTTTGGAGAGGTGGAAATTTTTTTGGGTTCAAATCCGTACGATTTGTAAAAGAATGTCCCATATGTAGGGTGGATCTACGGGGTCGTGCGCTGCCTCTCTGTCGCCCCGGACGGATTAGCGAGGCGTGAAGGACCGTAGCCTGCCACCATTTTTTAGTGAAGATAGCACTAAGAGAACATTTTATTGTAATCGCAACGACTGGTAAGCGAATTGGCATTCATAATTAGTGTTGTAATATAGAAAAAAAATTACTGAAGCAACTGCGATTTTTAATTATATTTTTTTTAGTAGACGAGTAAGCAGACATCTGATTTCACGATTGTCAGCAATATCAGGGGCATAACGAAGTCGCTGCTTACCATGAGAAAAGGGCTCAACTTAAACCTCGTTTAAAGAAGTACCTATCATAGCTCTCGGGACGGATGTCAAGGAATCGGTTCTAATGGTCAGGCCAGTGGCGATGGGAAGGGTACACGGTAGATTAAGAAGTAGGGCACATCACCCTTCCGTTGCCTTGGATTGTACACGCAGGATATCCAGACTATAATCTGGTAAAAAAAAGGTGAACTAATATTAAAGTTAGATTATTCATCATCATCATCTTAGCTCACATATGTCCTACTGCTGGGCTCGAGCCTCCTCCATACCAGAAGGGAAATTGACCTACTATACCATGCTGGTCAGACGTGTTGGTATAGGGTTTTATTTCGAGGTTTTTGCTTCTCTTGCGTAGATGTTATATGACTTATTATCCCTTAGTCGTCTTTTACGATCACCCACGGGTAAGGTGGTGAATTGTATTCTTACTCCGTCACCACACGGCAAGTTAGATAGTTAGATTATTACTGTTTAACAATAAGCTAACCTTCTATCTTATAACTAACTATTAAAGTTTTAAAATAGCATTAAAGTTGAAAATGATTCAAATCTTTCGCAACATAAGAAGTTATGACCTAGTGCGAAATATTAATATCTATTATAAATATTAAATAAAATATTATTTAAATTACTAAAATTTAGCATTTAATATGCTTAATTATTTAAAAAACCCGATTACGAAGCGAAAAATGATGTCACAAGCGGGATTCGAACCCGCGCCTATTGGGATTCCGGCCCAATCGTGGCGCGGTACGAAGGCGCGGGTTCGAATCCCGCTTGTGACATCATTTTTCGCTTCGTAGTCGGGTTTTATAAATAATTAAGCATATTAAATGATAAATTTCAGTAATTTAAATAACAAGGTTGTGTCATCGTTTAATACAATTCTAACTGTAAAGTTTCAAGTTTTAAGCCTATAACAATGTGTAAACATTGTCGGGTAGATGTCATACCGTCACCTTAAGACGTAAATACAATACGAAGCGAAATTTGCATGTCCTACAATAAGTCACGGTGGTGTAGTGGCAGCACGATTGGGCCGGCATCTCAATAGGCGCAGGTTCGAATCCCGCTTGTGACATCATTTTTCGCTTCGTAATCGGGTTTTATAAAATATTATTTTTATGATTAAGATCCGATTTAAAACAGTCATACAAATATTCAAATCACATCGAAGGCCATAAATAGAGGCTACACGAATATGCACTTTATACTCAATACATCATCAATCATCTATCTACGCAAATACGATATGGACTCTGACTGCATTTATTTCCAACTATACACGTACTAAATTATTACTGATAATACAATTATTGTGTAGGTAAAATATTTGACATTAATCAGATAATGTCAATCATTCTTATAGCATTAATTTTAATTTCGTTTGCGTCGTATTGATTATTTGAAAAGAAAAACCAAAAATAAATAATAATAAAATATTTATTCTGCCAAAAACTATGTACAAAAAAAAATCAAATATTAAGAAACAAATAAATAAAATTGCAAAACAATATTACATCCATCTATCAACCCATCAGACCGTAGACGTTCACAGCTGGACACAGGCCTCCCCACGAGAATCCCACTTAGAACGGTCATGTGCCACCTGCATACAACGGCAGTGTGACTTTCAAGATGTCGTCAATCCCCCTTTTTATGGCGGCGGGCTATGTATGGTCACACCCCAGGCGACGGAAGGTACGGAGCGCGACCCCATTACCCGCCTTATAAGCACCTCGTAACGCGGTGCGAAAGTCCCACTGACACTTGATCCTTGTAATCGGTGACCCGTCCGGCGGGTACATAGTTTATGTTTATTAGTAGTCCCTTTCGGGTACATAGTCTCGAGTCGACGCGTCGGCAGCTCAACCTAAATTTCATCATCGAGGTGTCGTCCTCACGCGGTGAGCCTCGCTAACGGATAGCCGAATAGTCCCCGCTCCGACCACCAGTGGCCTCAGCTAGTGTGAGATCAAGCACAAGTACTCGGTCGTCAAACCTCTTAGAGAGGGTCATCCTACGCTATGTCGGCCGTTACGTGGTCACTACTCGAGAACCTTTCTTCCCCAACTGTTATCGGTTCGATGAGCAATGTGGACTACTCAGTGCCACTTCAACGTATTAATTCTTCGGGCTATGTCGATTCGTTCTTCTACGGATTCCTGAACTCCAGATTTTATGACGTATCACGTTTCACTATTTTTAAACACTGCCCAATATTGGACGAGAAGATCCTTCAAAGTGTCCCAAATACTGTCGAAGTTGGTACAGAACTAATGTCGGTTGCTGCAGCCCATGACATGTCTCATGCCATTAGACATGAGTTATGTGGTGTCATTATTTGCAGACTCACTAGTTGAGAAACCTTGCTGGGGTCATTGAGCATAGTGTCATGGTCCTCAAGGGACTCTGCCATATCTACTATATCATCTGTAAATCAAAGGTGATTTCGCCGTTGATATTGAAGCGGAGTCCAAATATTACATCATGTATTGCTTAAATGTAGTAAGAAGCTGATAGACAGCGCTAAACTAACTTCTTCTTCTTCATCTCATATTCGATACTCAATACCACTAACGGTCACGTTTGCCTTTCTCACACGAGCAATGGTTTGTATACGAATATGATGATGAAATACCCAAAAATCGCCAACGACCTCAACCAGAAATTAATTACAATAAGTAATAATAATAATAATTTTATTCGCTGGAATGCAGGTACCTAGTTGACACATGAAGATGACAAACATAATAGGAAGAGCCTTATACATTCTGCCGTTTAGGCATGCAAATATTTTGTTTATAATATATAGTTACTACTCATAGCTTACACGATAGACTACTAGTACTCTCTTGGAGTAAGTAGGTTTGTAATTTAAATATAATTGACAATAACAATAAAAGAAAAATAATGATGGCTCTGTATAACACTTAAAATAACATAACAGGATTAATAATTATAAACTAACATCATTTAGGAATTCTGACACTGAATAATAGCATTTAGTTATAAGTAAATCAGTTAACTGTATTTTAAAATTTCTTACAGTTTGATCTTTCATAGTTTTAGGTATTTTGTTAAAGATAGTAGGAGCCATGATAATAACATTTTTCTTGAATAATGCAGTTTTAAAACCACTAGTATGAAGCAAATTTTGGTATTGAGATCTCATAGCTACATTTCTGAAACGTGTCTCATGTAATGTTGGAAACAGCAGAGGATTTGTTTTTACAAATAATGCAGTGTACCAGATTATTGCACTACCATCTTTGTCCCTACTCATATACGTCACACTGCTGACCTTGAGCTTCCTTCATAATACGACACTCAATGGCATGATAGAGGAAAGGTGGAGAATTGTACTTACTTCGTCACCAATTTAAAAAGTTGTACTATACAATAACATGGCCACCGAAGACAAAGACTGGGTTCAGGTGGCCCGGTTGCTAGAAGAAGTGAGGTACATTGCAGGACCAGATCACGCGACCCTTCTTCGCCCCGTACGGAATTAGCGAGGTATGATCATTCTATAGCCCGCCGTAAAAAAAAAAATACAATAACACAAAATATATTCCTATTTATTTTTTTTTCTTTTTAGTCGCTCTACGTCCCACTACTGGGAATGGGCCACCTCCACAATGAGAGCAAAAGGTATATTTTCATTACGCTGCTGCTACGTGCGGGTTTTATTTCTTAAATCATACCATAATTATTTTATTTGTGATACCATCCTATCTTAACCTAAGCTGTCTATATATCACTATTTCTTGGACTAAAGATAGATATCTAATGTATCCTTATTCATTTTTTACACATATCCAATCTATTTATCCATCATCGGACGAGGAAGGATAACACTTAACGGAAATTCTTGTTACTCGTAATCAATTATAAATCTATCTGCAATCTCAGATAGATTATTGAAAACGGCTCTTAGTAAATATCATCATAGAAGTGTTTCGTAGAGCGTCTACGTTATCAAGTTCATGTTCAGTCAGTTGACGGATGTTAACAATGCCGGTCCGTCGATGTAGTGCCGGGAGCGAGCCAATCAAATCTCATTGTTCAATGACATGAGAGACGACGACGCATAAACCTAACTTGCCCAAACATCCGACAAACTATTCTATGAGTATATTAACTACAGATCACAGCCCCATTTTCATTCGCATTACGTTTATGCAAAATATAGACGATCATCGCCATCATCATCTCAGCTCATATACGTCTCATTGCTGCGGCATCCTCTAACATGGAAATTAATTTATTATACTACACTAGTCAAATGGGTCGGATGGGTTTTCAATTCAAGTTTTCTTTTAAAATAAAACTACTTTTACGGATTCTATCACGTTTGTATTTGATTTTTAATTTCCCGACGTTTCGAATACTTTACAGTGATCATGATCACGGGAGGACTAAGGTGTCTTACGTGCAATATGTCATTGTTACTACAAAAAAAACTCTACCCTATTTTTTTTTTTTTTTTTTTGGGGGGTGGGCTACGGTCGGCGCACTCCTCGCACCACTCCATCCGGGGTGACAGAGGGGCGTAAGCGCGCACACCCGTAACCCACCCGTGACGTCGCCTTCGTCGTTGGGCCGACCACCGGAGCAGAGTGACTTGACGTCAGTGGTCGGCCCGACGGAATACCCCTGAGGAGTACCCTCTCCTCGACCGACATCCCCCCCTCGGGTAGGATGTCGGTCTTTCCTCACGCGGTCGGCCTCTCGGCGGGTGACGGACTAATTCCCCGATCCAGTCGCCCGCGGCCTCGGCTAGGGCGGCATCAGGCGCAGGTAATCGCGCCTGCGCCGCCCCAGTCGCCGGCGGCGGCTCGCGCCGTCGAGGAGACGCTCCTCGCGCACGCGCTCCGCCGCCTCCCTCCGCGAGACTACTGCCTCGCAGAAGGTTGCGACCGCGTCCCAGTTCCTGACGCTGTCGAGCATCGCCCTGGCGATGGTCGGCAGCGTCAGGTCGGCACCGATGATTGCGACGAGTTCACGACGCTGCTCTGCCCAAGCGGCACAAACCTCGAGCGTATGCTGCGCCGTGTCTTCGTCGCAATCGCAGTGGTGGCAGGACGGTGTACTCTCCCTCCTGACGACCTTGTGCAGGTATTTGGCGAAGCATCCATGCCCCGTCAAAACCTGCACCAGTCGGAAGGAGAGCACCCCGTGCCGCCGTTCCAACCACTGCATCAGCACCGGCCGGAAGGCCTCTACGGTCCGCACACCGAACCGAGGCCTCTCCAGCCGGACTGCCCAACGGGCAATGACATCTAGGCGGGCGTCAACGCGCCAGGCGGTGAGTTCCCTCAAAGAGACCACACCGCCCTCCGCGCGCACCCCCGACACCCGCCGATACAAATCGGCGAGCATTTCCGCCTCCAGGTCCCACGGGGGACTCCCGGCCAACAGGCACGCTGCCTCCGTCGCCACCGTGCGGTACCCGCGTACAGCCCTGACCGCCATGGCCCTCTGTGGTCGCCACAGAAGAGCCCTGAGTCGGACGGTCAGGGACCCCGCCCACACCGGTGCGCCGTACAGGGCCATCGACCGGACGACCCCCGTGTACAGCTGTCGGCACGTAGCGCTCGGTCCGCCCACATTCGGCATTAGCCATGAAAGGGCGGACGCCGCGCCGACGAGCCGCGGAGCGAGCCTGCGGAAATGCTCCCGAAACCACCAATGCCCGTCGAGCACCAGGCCCAAATACCTCATATGGGCCCGGATGCTGATGTCAACCGAATTGACGGTGATCGAAACGCCGATGGGAGGGCCCATGCGGGGCCCATGGAACAAGAGGGCCTCCGTCTTGTCCAGGGCCACCCTCAACCCCAGCGCCTCGATCCGCCTGACGATCTCTTCGGTGCCGAGAGTCGCCAGGCCTGCCGCCTCCTCCAGCGTCCCACCGCGGGCTGTGACGAGCGTGTCGTCGGCGTAACAGATCACGCCCAGACCGGGTGGGAGGCTCCCTCTCAACGCCCAGTCGTAGCCGATGTTCCACAGGGTGGGTCCAAGGACCGACCCCTGTGGGACACCGCACGTCATGGGCGTTCGCACAACGTCCCCTACTCGGTTGGTGTAGAGGACGCTGCGCCCCTCCAGATAGTCTGCCACTAGCCGCCTCAGGTAAACTGGCACTCCGTGGTATCGGAGCGCCTCCCTGATGCAGCTAAATGGCAGACTATTGAATGCGTTGGCGATGTCCAGGGACACCACCAACAGCACTCCTCCGCCGGTGACGGCCTCAGTCGCCACGGCCCTCAGGCGCAGCAGAGCCGCGATCGTCGAACGACCCCTCCTGAAAACTCTACCCTATAGGATATAAAATTTTGAACCCACATTGTAAATACAAATTAAAACAAATTCATTGCCAGTACAAAAAGAAAATGATTCTATATGTAAAGTCAAGTTTTCTTTCTCTCTTAGATCTTATCTGTATATAAAATTCTTTAGTTGGTTTTTACGACGCCCACGGATAAGAGAGGGCGTGGTGAGTGGTATTCTTACCACATCACCATACGTATAATATATACGATCTAATTCAAAATCATTTACGCGTTGGAAAGTGGTTTACCGAAATAATTCACCAGCATAATTTCAAACTCGTGATTCTATAACCTCCCAGTTTATAGAATCAGTAATGAATCGATGATGAAATATCATGGACTAGATCTTGAGAACATCCGTAAGGTGTTAAAACTATCATAGTGGGTGTTTTGAATTGCCCAAGAGAATGCTACTGCCAGTATTCTCGTAGGCGCTCCCATTGGTATTTACCCAAGAGGCGTCGACTCATTTTATTCTAAACCTGTCAATTAACACACGAAGTATAAACATATCATATCAATAAATTAATCCTTACCAAAATAAATAAGTACGTTTAACCTTTTTAATGTAGATAACATGTGGTTAATTCACATAGGTACATACAATTTTAATTACTGTGAGATCTGTTTTGACGTTTTTTTTAAAGACACCACAGTACGCTAAGGAAATACAAGGATGAGGACTTTATAAACATGCAATTAACGCAAAAAAATTACACCCAGACTCAGAACACCACTCTGTAGATCGCACAAAGTATTGTCCTGCGTGGGAATCGAAACCATGACACTGGCACGGAAGGTCGGTATCTTAACCACTACGCCATCTGTGCAGTCGTATCCATCCATCCATCCATCAGCCCGTAAACGTCCACTGTTGGACATAGGCCTCCCCACGAGAATGCCATCTATAACGGTCCTGTGCCACCTGCATCCAATGGTTTCCTGCGACCTTGATGAGGTCATCAGTCCATCGAGTGGGGGGTCGTCCTACGCTGCGTCGTCCGATTCGTGGTCGCCACTCGAGAACCTTTTTTCCCCAACGGTTGTCGGTTCGTCGAGCGATGTGGCCTGCCCATTGCCACTTCAACGTGCTAATTCTTCGGGCTATGTCGGTTACACCCGTTCTTCTACGGATTTCCGTATTTCGGATTTTATCACGTAGAGAAATACCGAGCATAGCCCTCTCCATAGCACGCTGAGCGACTTTGAGCCTTTTTATGAGGCCGACATTTAGAGACCACGTTTCAGTGCCGTAAGTCATCGCTGGTAACACACACTGGTTATAAACCTTTGTTTTCAGACACTGCGGAATATTAGACGAGAAGATCCTCCTAAGTTTCCCGAACGCTGCCCAGCCGAGTTGGATTCGTCGGCTGACCTCTTTCTCGAAATTGGATCTACCTAATTGGACTGTTTGTCCTAGGTAAACATAGTGATCGATAACTTCGAGAATCGCATTCCCAACCAGGACCGGTCCAGAAATGACATGGGCATTAGACATGATTTTCGTCTTGTCCATGTTCATTTTCAGCCCTACTAGTTGGGAGACCTTGCTGAGGTCATTGAGCATGGTGCCAAGGTCCTCCAGGGATTCTGCCATGACTACGATATCATCTGCGAATCGAAGGTGAGTGATGTATTCGCCATTGATGTTGATGCCGAGTCCGGTCCAGTCTAAGAGCTTGAAGACATCTTCCAGCGCAGTGGTGAACAGTTTCGGAGAGATAACGTCTCCCTGTCTCACGCCTTTCTGCAGCTGGATCGGTTTCGTACTCTTATCCTGGATGCGGACTGACATAGTAGCGTCTCTATACAAACACTTCAGCACTTCGATATATCGATAGTCAATTTGGCACCTCTGAAGGGACTGCAGCACTGCCCAAGTTTCGACAGAATCAAAGGCTTTCTCATAGTCCACAAACGCTAGACACAGAGGCCGATTATACTCCTCGGTCTTCTGTATAATCTGGCGTAGCGTGTGGATGTGGTCTATGGTACTATAACCTTTTCGGAAACCGGCTTGTTCGGGCGGCTGGAAGTCGTCTAGCTTGCGCGCGAGTAATGACTCTTGAAAACAATTTGTACACGTGGCTCAGGAGTGAGATGGGTCTGTAATTCTTTAAGAGTCGCGTCTTTGCAGTCGTATATATATATATATATATATATATATAGGGTCGACTGTCTCACAATGAACCATGCAGCTACAATGAACCAGCGCCATATTTCCAAAGTGCGACATAGCCTGATCGTGTTAATTCGTGCAAAAGAGAAGTATAGACGTGTCCTTTTCGCTCACTAGTTAGCGTGTAGATCGCGCGTGAGGTGGGTGTGTGCGGAGCATTTTTTTCAAACACTGTCACAAAAGTAAGTTTTAAATATATTTTACTATCTTTTTTAACATTTTTTCTGTAAACTATATCGATTATTTCATTTCTACATTTAATTACATAGTTATTTAGCCTATTTATGCACTGCAAATTTATTTCATAACCACATTATTTTGATATAAAATTTTGAGGTTAGTTATAAAAAGGTGCTATGTCTCACACTGACCCACGTTGAGGTGGTACTCAATGAACCACGGTTCAATGTGTACGCTAAAAATTGTCTTAGCGTACACATTGAACCGTGGCTTATTTTAATATTGTTGTTTGATTGTTTATGATATTTTTTTACCTATCTCTTCTTATTATTATTATTTTTAGTTTAGTACATTATTAATTAGGTCAATATATCTATCTGTTACAGAATGGCACGGAATAAAGTAAGTCAGAGAAAAAAAGGGGGGCACACTGCTTCCAATA
Source organism: Lymantria monacha (assembly GCA_905163515.2). Taxonomy (NCBI): domain Eukaryota; kingdom Metazoa; phylum Arthropoda; class Insecta; order Lepidoptera; family Erebidae; genus Lymantria; species Lymantria monacha. Next base: position 14,372,917 of record LR991094.1, on the reverse strand, counting down.
TGCTAAGAGCTTTAAAACTACATAGACAAGGTGAAAGCATTAGAAAAGCTGGAAAAGTTTGTGGTATTTCATATCCTACCTTGCGCCGCTATGTAGCACAATATTTAGACACCCCTGAAGACAATCTTGCTAACAAGAAGCTTATACCCAATTATGAGAATCATATGGTTTTTAATGAAGATCAAGAAGAAGTTCTCAAAGAATACATAAAAGATTGTGCTTTAAAATTTTATGGATTAAGTACAAAGGATTGCCGCAAAGTTGCTTACCAAATGGCCAAGGTAAACAATATAAATACCCCAGATAGTTGGAACCGCGATAATATTGCGGGGAAAGAATGGTTTCGGTCATTTCAAAAACGCCATTGTGATCTATCTATAAAAAAGCCAGAAGCTTGCAGTTTAGCCCGTGCAACATCTTTTAACCGGGAGACGGTAAAATCATTTTTTCATAATTTAAAGATAGCAATGGGTCGTCACGAGTCATTTGGTAATGGTTGTCGCTTGTATAATTTAGATGAAACGGCAACAACAACTGTCCAACGTCCTCAAAAAGTTGTAGGGCCTAAAGGGAAGTATAATATCGCAAAGGTCACTAGTGGCGAAAAAGGAATTTTAGTCACAACTTGTGCCATAGTATGCGCGTCTGGACAAGCTTTGCCGCCCGCCTTCGTGTTCCCGAGAAAAAATTTCAAGCCTGTGATGATGACAGTTGCTCCACCGGGTTCTTTAGGTTTGGCGCACCCTTCTGGGTGGATGACATCTGATTTATTCACTGAAGTGATGAAACACTTCATAAAGCATACCAATGCAAGCCCAGAGAATCCAGCACTGTTAGTTTTAGACAACCATGAATCGCATTTGTCGATAGAAGCTTTGGACATTGCAAAATCATCAGGAGTGACTGTTCTCACTTTGCATCCTCACACAACTGCAAAAATGCAGCCACTAGACGTGGGGCTGAATGGCCCATTTAAAGCATATTACAATAGTGCGATCGATTCCTGGATGATGAGGCATCCAGGTCAATCTATGACAATTTATAACGTAGCGGAGTGCGTGGGAATAGCGTATGCTAGGGCAATGACACCGGTAAACATATCTGCAGCTTTTAAAAAGTGCGGCATATTTCCCTACGATCCAGATATATTTTCTGACATTGATTATTTGCCGTCAGACGTGACAGACAGACCACAGCCCGAGCCTCAAGATCCAATAATAACTATAGCTCCACTTCAGGATGATGTTAAGTCTGACGAAACATTTTTTGAAGACAATCCAATGAGTCCCTCAATATTAGATGTAGAAAACATGACGGTGAGCCAATTTTTAGATGAAGCTACAATCACTAATCCGGAGGTATCGTTATTAGATACAGAAAATATAACTGAGCGTTTCCCTTCAACTGAATCTGCTGTCCCCACTGTTCAAAGCTCACCAGTGGTAAGACCAAAACAAAATTTCTCTTTGATTTCACCCAAGCAATTTATGCCACCAGTCAAAGCTGGTCCACGGATTGGAAATAGACAACCTAGGAAGAAAGGAAAGAGCAGAATTGTGACAGACACACCAGAAAAGCAACAAATTGTGGAAGATAAAAATAAGAGATTGGAAAATAAAGCGAAAGTGACAACAATTAAAAGAGCTGTGCTTCAAGATAAAAAACAAAAAAATTATGTCCCCAAAAAAGCTAAAAAAATTAAGAAAGGTAAAAAGATTGATAGATATGAAACTGAAGATGAGACTGAAGAAGAACCTGAAATTATGTCAGAGCTTAGTGAGAATGAATTTAGTGCGATAAATGAGTCAGACGATAATGAAGAAATACCAATAATAAGAGGAAATTTTGAAAAGTTGCCCCGAACACCAGTAGTCGATGATTATATTCTAGTAGTTTTTAATGTCAAAAATATTAAAGTGTACTATGTGGGCAAGGTTATTGAAGTGGAATACAGGGATAACTATGGAGTATCATTTATGCGCTTGCTAAATAAAGAAAATATGAAGTTCTGGATGCCTTTACAACCTGATTTGGCTAGTGTAAATTTAAAAGACATTAAAATGATTCTACCACCGCCAATGATTAATGGAACAGGGACTAGAAACTCAACTTTTAGTTGCTCAATACACGTTGCACCTGTTATAAATTTGCGTTAAGTGATTCATAGCCATAGGCATTTGATTCAGAAATTGAAGTCAATAGGTATTTTTAAGAAGACAAAACCTTCTGCTCATATCGTCAATAATAATAAGTTTTTTTTGTTGATTATTTTTGTTTATTTTTGGTTGATTATTTTGATTAGTTTAAAAACTAAAATTTTGTTTTGATACTTAGTTTACCGTTATGACTTGTTGATTATATTTTGTAACATTTTGTTGTTAGCTTATTAAAATTAGGATCATAATGCCACTTCATATTATTAACACCGCTTACGATTTAAGCAGAGTAGTGAGTTTATTTTTAAGAAATATTTGTCTTAGGATCGACAAAGATTTATAAAAAATCATAGAAGACTGATTGTAAAGATTGCTCCGTAAAAAATAAAGACTGATTACATAAGAATCTGACGTTTTATTTTTCTCTCCATTGGTTGGTAAATAGCATAATTATCTTTTCCAAATTAGGTGGTTCAATGTGGAAAATAGCCCGGTTCAATGTGCACACCCTAGTGTACACATTGATCCAAATATTTATTTTTATATTTATGTTTTTATTTTTAAAAGTATAAGGAACCTTCAAAATTTGTTAATGCACTTTTAAAGCTAGATAAATTCCCTAACTATATACAAAATTTGAATCGATTAGGAGCTTAAACAAGAGCGTTATGCGCCTTCAAATTTTACATGGCTCATTGTAGGACAACTTACCCTATATATATATATATATATATATATATATATATATATATATATATATATATATATATATATATATATAATTTTCTTCTTTTTTTATTTTAAAATGAGATTCATTTCAGAAATATTTTAAATGATCGTGAAGTGAAGTGTTTAAAATCCCTACACCAACATTTCTGAAAAGTACCATTCAGTGTTTCCACTATCAGATTTTAGTTTTACCCTAAATTTTTCTAATAAATGCCCTAAATACCTTAATTATTCTCTGAAAATCCTTGATTTAGGGCGCAAAGTTTAAATGAGTTCAAAATAAAGCAAAACTTGATGGTTTGAATATTTATTTTAATTTTCATCTATTAATCAGAGGTAGTAAATAATTAATCATAAGAAGAACTAATTTTAATCTGTGAAAGAAGTAGATGGTGAACAATGTGATGCTGAAGCTAAAGCACTGGGCTTAAGTTTTTGAGGTGCATTCAATATTTGTCTGTTCGGTTCTAAAATCAAGCTTGTCATACCTAGTTTGGTATGCAACAAATCGTTGAGGGTTTCATTGTGAAGCCTGTTTCTTTTATAAGTTTTAAATTTTTTTTAGTACACTGAGTAATGTTTCTACCTCAGTATTCGAAGATGGCAGTGCTAATAGAAGTAAAATCACAACTTCAAGGTTTTGGTATTCGTAAGTTCCAAAATGATCTTTCAAGCTCAACACTTTATTCCAATATACTTCCGTTAGTCGTTTTGTGACCTGTTCTTCACTTTTTACCTTGAAATAATTCGCTTCAATAAGGGCTTGTTGACGCCATTTATTATCCGCTTTTTGTATATTACATTTATTACTTAAAAAACTGAAATGGCTGAACACAGGATGTGTTATAGACCGTTTTACCAACTGTCGTACAATTTGTGGATCTACATGTTTTATAAAATAGAAAACATTTTCAAAGTCAAATCTGAATTCATCATCATTTCAGCGATTTTCACCAGGTCATTTTACCCCAAATTACCCTAAATCCCTAAAAATATTAAATGGCCATAAGCCATATTTTAAATTAGCAGTTTCGCCCTGAAATAGGACGAAATCCCTAAAAGTGGAAACACTGAGTACCATACACCTAGTAAGTCAATTTCTCACTTTTCTATTTTCATTATAGAACAAGTAGGGTATAATCCTGCAATGTGATGTATACTTAGAAAAAAAGAAAATAAAATATAAACAAAATAAATTGTATTATGATTCTGATTTAATTTAATAAATTATATTCAAATAAATATTTAGTTAAAGGTGACTGTTGATGAAGTCTATGAAGGAAGTTGTTCGAGCGAAGGCAGCTGGCAATGGGGGCTCGCAACCAAAAGCGGATCCAAAAGATGTAATACCGATCTGTGAACAAAATATTTTTATTTTTATTTGTCTATTATGAGGTAGGGAATTTTTATTTTCGAGTGTTGCAGATGCATCATTGCCATTTAAAATATAATTGTATTCGTGCCTCAACCACACCGTTCTATCTGAATTATTAGAATATGTAGGTATAATCCTAAAGTATTGGAATTTATTTTGGAATAAGTAAGTACATATTCACTTGTATTAGTCAAAACAGAACAAAGATCAACTCATGTTTTCAATATTTTATCTAAATTAAGGGTTATGTCGCTAGCGTAAGGTTAAAATAATTTAGAAAATCCAAAGGTGCACGCCTCATTTTTATATTATTTATCATTTACTATTAGTCAATGCCAGAAATGAAAATAAAATTAAAGAAAAAAATCCTTTTTTAAAAGCAAGCTGTTTATTATTTGCTAAAAAATGCAACACACTTTTATTTATAAAATTGGGACTGTGATAAAAACGGGCAGATTTAATAATTATGGTGTAAAGTTTTAGTGTTAAAAATATATAATTATGTACGATATGGAATTATTTTGTTGTTGAAGATTAATAAAAATATCGTTAAAGGTTGCAATGAACTTATAAAGTGTTATATGTCTGATTAGAGTTAATTTATTTTTAACTTTTTAATTTATTATATTAGCAAATAATAAAAGCTTGTTTTTTAAAAAATATTTTTCTTTAATTTTATTTTTAACTCTTTAGTATTTTTATTATTCATGTTGTTCCCACAAATATAGGACAAAAACGGTTCATCACCCCAGAGATCCATTGTGGAGGGATAAGGGCTTCAGTATAACAGCGACCACATCCATGGTCCCACCTTGCGAAAAAAAAAAGGTTCATCATCAGAACCTAGTTACCATATAGTATCAAAGTACTCCTCAAGACGAATCAAGCGAGCCCAAACTCGATGGGGTTGCGTTGTTTAATTACGGAGTTCTTATGGCCAGGTTCCAGGTCCATCGTCAGACCCTGGTTACCATATAGTCTCAAAGTAATCGTCAAGACGAATCAAACGAGCCCAAACTCGATGGAGTTGCGTCGCTTAATTATGGAGTTCCTATGGACAGCTTCCAGGTCCATGATCAGACTCTGGTTTCCATATAGTATCAAAATACTCGTCAAGACGAATCAAACGAGCCCGAACTCGGTGGGGTTGCATCTTTTAATTACGGAGTTCCTATGGCCAGCTTCCAGGTCCATCATTAGAACCTAGTTACCATATAGTATCAAAGTACTCCTCAAGACGAATCAAGCGAGCCCAACTCGATGGGGTTGCGTTGTTTAATTATGGAGTTCTTATGGCCAGGTTCCAGGTCCATCGTCAGACCCTGGTTACCATATAGTCTCAAAGTACTCGTCAAGACGAATCAAACGAGCCCAAACTCGATGGGGTTGCGTGGCTTAATTACGGAGTTTCTATGGCCAGCTTCCAGGACCATTATCAGAACCTAGTTACCATATAGTATCAAAGTACTCTTCAAGACGAATCAAGCGAGCCCAAACTCGATGAGGTTGCGCTGTTTAATTACGGAGTTCTTATGGCCAGGTTTCAGGTCCATCGTCAGACCCTGGTTATCATATAGTCTCAAAGTACTCGTCAAGACGAATCAAACGAGCCCAAACTCGATGTGGTTGCGTCTCTGAATTACGGAGTTCCTATGGACAGCTTCCAGGTCCATGATCAGACCCTGGTTTTCATATAGTATCAAAGTACTCGTCAAGACGAATCAAATAAGCCCAATTTCGATGTGCTTGCGTCATTTAATTATGGAGTTCCTATGGCCAGCTTCCAGGTCCATCATCAGGTCAGCTCTATGTCACAATAATATTGCATTGTCATCTAATTTATACATGCAATTTCAGCTCAATCGGAAACCGGAAAGGGGATCAAATTTAACTTCCAAGATTTGATTACAGACAACGGGACAGGTAAAACTAAATAAAAGCTTGTACATACTCGTAGTGAAAGAAAAAAAAAATCTTTAGATATTTTGTGCCATTCTCGACGTAGAGCTAAACATAGCTGTATAGGCTGAATGGGATTTATTTCCTTTGCTTGTCCGAATGGACGAAAAAAAAATATAACGAACCCAATTTTCATAAAGTATACACTAATGACTAAACAGTTTAGTTTTTTATTAATTGCAATTAAACGACAAAGAATTACCTAGCCATTTTCGAAAGGAAACAGCGCGTTGCGATTATGAAGCTTTTAATAAAAGAAAAACTTCGATACATTCATTTTTACGGTCGACAGAATGCCAGATACTTTACGGTAACATCCGGACGTCCTAGAAAATTTTTTTTAATCAACTTTTTACATACGTACATATCATCATGCCATATACCTTGCAGGGTAGGCAGAGAGAACAGAGTGCCAGAGAACTCTATCTCTGCATACTTCACTCGCTTCCTCAACATTCATAATTCTCTTCATACACGCTCGCCGGTTTCGGAGACTCTTGACTCCACCTTCCTTCAGTACCTGACCGATCTGGTCTAGGTAGGTTAGTCTCGGTCTCCCTCGGTACCTACATCCTTCCACTTTCGCATTGTATATCTTCTTAACCAGACGTTCGTTCGGCATTCTTTCCACATGTCCGAACCATCTGAGCATTCCCTTTCGCATCTTTACACCAATACTCTCTTTCATACCTGCTCGCTCTCTTACGTCGTCGTTACGAATGCGATCGGTCAGCCTAACTCCACAGATTTTCCGAAGAGATCGCATTTCGACCGCATTAATTTTACTTTCATACTCTTTTCTGCATACCCATCTCTCGCTTCCATACAGTAATGTTGGGACAAGCACTGCGTTATGTATTGCTACACGTGCCTTCTGGCTGAGGTGTTGGCTGCCGAGAAGTTGCCCCAACGCTCCGTTCACTCTATTTCCCGCATTCACTCTTCGCTCTATATCAGTGGTGTACCTTCCATCTCGGCTAAATCCACATCCAAGATATACAAATTCATCCACTTGCTCTAGTACATCATTACCTATTGTTACTCCTACATCTGTTCTGGCTTCATCTCTTTCAAAGACCATTATTTTGGTTTTGCTCACATTCACGCGTAGACCCCTTTTCTTACAATCTTCTGTCATTGTGTCGACTAGGGTCTGCAGGTCAGTCGCTGACTGTGCCAGCAGGACTGCATCATCTGTATAAAGCAGAGCAGAGACCACTGAGTCACCCATCTGGACTCCCGCATTCATATCATTCAACCTTTTGAGACATTTATCCAGATATATGATAAACAGCCTGGCTGATAGAACGCAGCCCTGCTTAACGCCGATATTGACGTCAAACCAAGGCGACATTCCATCATCCAGCCGCACACAGGCTCTACAGCCCATGTAACTGGATTGCACAGCCTGCAGCAGTTTACCGTTAATACCATACTCCGGTAAAATGTCCCAAATTTCCTTTCGTACAACCGTGTCAAATGCTCTCTCCAGATCCACAAAACTGCAGAAAACCCTCTGACCTAGGGCCAGATGCATCTCCACAATGTTGCGCAGAGAGAACACTTGATCCATGCATCCCCTTCCACTCCTGAAACCTCCTTGTGTCTCACACAGTAAACCATCGGACACCATCCTCATTCTCCTTTCAATAATTTTACCATACACTTTTGCTGCCAAACTGGTCAAGCTTATGGCTCTGTAATTTGCACAGTCATAACGTGAACCCTTGTTTTTAAACAAAGGCACGATGACTGCGCTATTCCAGTCCCCGGGAACCATGCCCGAGCTCCAACATAACTTGAGGAGCAACAGGAACGCCTCCCGGACACAGGAGCCACCAAGCTTGATCATCTCGGCAGACACCATATCAATGCCCGCTGCCTTACCATTTTTCAAACTTCTTATCGCCCATTCAACTTCATCCATACTGATGCCATCGGAGGACGCCGTCGCCGAATGTTGATCTACTAGACCACATGCGACACCGGCGCCAACCGCAGCATCCGCATACATATCGCCAAAATATTCACTCCATCGGCTTAACACGTCCTGTGTTTGTGTAAGAATGTCTCCACCTTTAGACCTTATTTTATTCATTCTGAAGGCTGACCAACCACCCCGAGACTTCTTCACCTCCCTCCAAAAGAGTTTGGTGTTACCCTCGAAGTTTTTAGTCAGCCTATCTTCTGCACTCATACTTGCTCTATCACTTTTCTCTTTCACTAAGGCCTTGGTGTCATTCTTACATTGCCGATATATTTCTTTCTTCTGTTCAGTCATACTGTCATTCAGATTCAAAGAAAAGACATAGTCCAGCCACGCTTTCTTCTTTTGCTCTACGGAAGCTGCCACTTCCGCATCCCACCATGCATCACCATTTGTGTTTCTATACTTCTTTGAACTTCCACATACTTCTTTCGCTGTGTCTACCATACTCTCTTTCAATACTCTCCAGCATTCTTCAATGTCCGATTGCGGCTGGCTTGCCATCGTCAGCCGTTCTCGGACACCCTCTGCATACTTTTCTCTTACACACTCTTCTTGCAACCTTTCAACCTTTATTCTTTCAAGCCCTCCGAAGGGGACACGCTCTCGCCAGTGCCTCCACCTTCTGAACAGACCACTAAATCTCGCAATAACGAGATAGTGGTCCGTATCGACTGTGGGGCCCCTGTAGGCTCTTGCGTCCAATATTTTGCTTCGGAGGCGACTGTCTACCAAAATTAAATCTATTATACTTTTCTGTTCATTCCTTCTCCATGTATACATATGGATGTCCTTATGTTGGAAAAATGTGTTTGACACAATAAGGTTTCTCTCCATGCATACATCAGCTATGAGCCTACCTACGTCGTTCACTCTCTTATCACCAAATGGACCAAGTACGTCCTCATAGTCGGGACGCTTGGTCCCCACCCATCCGTTCAAATCTCCGCATACAATCACGCGTTCACTGGTTTCTGCCATATCCAGAACTTCCCTAACATTATCCCAAAAGTTCTCTAAGTCTGATGCCACCGAGGATCCTACGGGAGCATATGCTACAACCATGAATACCTTGGTGACACATAGTTTTATACGGACCCAAAGAAGTCTGGGATCATACATTCCATAATCCTTCACACCTGAGGCCAAGCGAGAGGACCACAGCACTCCTACCCCCATGCTGGCTCGATCGCTCTGTGGTACACCAGACCACAGAGCCATCCCGCCACCAGGAAGATCGCAGGCGTCGCTGCCCCTTCGCTTGGTCTCTGTTACACAGAGCACGTCTACCTGTTTGTCTGCCATGACGGATATCAGCTCGTGCAACTTCCCTTCCACACAACCTCTTACATTCCACGTGCCCACCCGGCACTCTGCTCTCCTCGACTCGCCTGACTGGGCAAGGCGTGATGGGTGGCGGCCCCTATCGCCGCAACTGCCGAAGTTCGTACCGACGGGGGCGTGTCGGTACGCGTCGCCTCCGGGGGACGCCCTAATCCGCATTGCGGTACGCATATCGAGCCGGATTATTAGTCTAATTAGACTGGCAGGGGACGCGAACGAGCACGCTCCGGACTATGCCCCCCAAATCAACTTATTTCTTACTTTAAACAAAATAATTGCTTTTTAAAAATATCAAATACGTTTAGACGAATGTTTTTTCTTGACATATGTATAATAATATTATCCTATAAGCGCAATGTGAGAAAGATACAATCATTTTTAGGTTTGAAAAGTGCTTGATTTTCATAAGTCGAGAGTAGAGCAAGACCTCAACGCTTCGCTTATGAGGCGTGCAATAGTTAAAGCAATATATTTTTAATTGAATTGTAATAAGTTTTATATTTCCACTGTTAAAAATATGTTAACGACGACATAAGAGAGCGAGTAGGTATGAAAGAGAGTATTGGTGTAAAGATGCGAAAGGGCATGCTCCGATGGTTCGGACATGTGGAAAGAATGCCGAACGAACGTCTGGTTAAGAAGATATACAATGCGAAAGTGGAAGGATGTAGGTACCGAGGGAGACCGAGACTAACCTACCTAGACCAGATCGGTCATGTACTAAAGGAAAGTGGAGTCAAGAGTCTCCGAAACCGGCGAACGTGTATAAAGAGAATTATGAATGTTGAGGAAGCGAGTGAAGTATGCAGAGATAGAGTTCTCTGGCACTCTGTTCTCTCTGCCTACCCTGCAAGGGATATGGCGTGATGATATGTATGTATGTATGTATGTAAAAATATGTTATAAATATTTTAAGAAAAATGGAATTTATCATTTTAAGAACAATAGGTATATTTTACTTTGAGAAACAATTAAATTAATTATTAAACAAAGTAACTATTTTTAAAATTTTATTTGCATGCTTTCAAACAATTGCCGAACAGTTTCTTGTGGCATTTGTTCCCAGTTCACTTTCAGCACAATTCTTTCGTTGTGGATGGGTTGGTTTGTGTCTCGGACATTTCTTTTCAATAGTTGATAAATATCGAGCATAACCCTCTCCGTAGCACGCTGAGCGACTGCCCAAGTTTCAACAGATTCAAAGGCTTTCTCATAGTCCACAAACGCTAGATACACAGACCGATTATACTCCTCGGTGTTCTTTTTGGCAGGCTATGGTTTGGAGGCATACCGCTCATGCCGTCTCGCGCGACGAAAGGGCACCGTGTGGCCCCATAACCCACCGGCTTCCTTCTCCATCGCTGGTACTGATTCCTTGATATTCATAACCAGTCTGGCGGTTTACCCTTCCATGTATCATCTCCATCAAGGCCCCGGCAACAAGTAACTGTGTTGTTTTAGCAGGGCGTCACTCTCACACAGTCGTCCTCTCTACAGGTGGCAGACTAATCGCCGGTCCATCCAACCGCAACCTCGGCCGTGGCGGCATCGGATGCAGGTAAAGAAGCATGGAGAATCTCTTCTCTGATACGCTTCGCCACCTCTTTCTGTGAATCCTCCTCGTTCTTGTCTGTAATCTGGCATAGCGTGTGGTCTATGGTAGTACAAACTTTTCGTTTTCGCGTCTCTTTTGAAAACCATTTGTACACGTGGCTGAAGAGTGAAATGGGTCTGTAACTTCTTAAGAGCGTTTTATCGCTCTTCTTGAAAAATAGCACCATCACACTCTTGCTCTACAGCTCTGAAACGACACCTCCGAGAATGACGGTATTAAGTATAATTCTCATCTCGTACAAGCTAACATCCGGGATTTCTTCGGTATAGTGCCGACTTAGCTTGGATCTTGAGTCTTGCTTCAAGCCGACAACAGGATTCAGGGATGATATGTACAAATACCCATAGAACCTTTCGACTCTCTCTCCCAAGATCTCACTGAATGAATGATCTTTAGCTTAGTCATTTGTCTCTGCCCGATAAATCTCGTGCGAACACTTTCGAACTACGGTTTCGTTCTATCGTCTCTTCAATACGTATTGAATCGACGAAAGTCGCGTCTAGAAATTTGGCGAAAGTCGCGTCTAGAAATGCGGCGAATGTCGAGATTTGTCTATTAAGCTACATGTTCGGACCAATCAGCATTTCCTTTCTCCTCTCCATGAGCTTAAAAGTCTAGCCCTTAGCCAATTTTTACGACTTCCACGGGCAAATAACGGGTGACGACAATTTTTTTATCCCGTCGCCACATGGGTAACTTAACAGAAGAAAGCATTTAAGGCCGTCCATTAATCACGTGAGGTTAGAAGGGGGGGGGGGAGGTGTATGACAAAAATCACGAGGGCCTAAACCTTCATAGTCTTAAACCTCACCACGTGTCACCAAGGGGGAGGGGGGTTAACAATGCTAAAAAAAAGATCACGTGATTAATGGACGTCCCCCAACATGCTAGGTTATTTACAAAAACTTATTTACGAGCAAAAAATTATACGTGGGATTCGAACCCACACCTTTTGAAAAGCCATTTCAATCGAACTACCAACTTGACCAGTGTGAGCTGACGTATGATGAACAAATTGTCCCTCGTATTGTGTTGTCTTTATGGAAGACGTGCGCCATCTATCGGACAATGTATTCACTTGCATTGAAGTTGTTATAAATAACGACTAAGAGATACAATGTGATTACACCTTAGGAAGAAGAAGTTAAATTTGTACTAAAACCTTATGCGTATCCATCTAGATAACTTCTTATGAGATAGTTTGCCTTACCATTATGGTGGAGATTTCCGCCTTATAATCCTATAACAGGATGTAAGTGGGTTAACGATAAAGAAAGTTATTGTTACTTAATTACATTTTTTTTGTCTCAAAAGCTCTCGCTAAGGAATACGTATGTACATTTTAGGGTCGCGAGAGATTTTAGAAATATAAAATTCGTAAAATAGACGCCTAATTTGACCACCTTTGTAGTCATAGATTAAATAAATGAGGATTATCGAAGAAAGCTAACTTACCAAAATAGCTTCATCATCGCGAATCAAAGCAAGAGGACCACCAGAGTCTCCGCTACAAGTACCAACACCACCTATGCCGCTAGTACATATGTTGGAATCTTGGACAATGAGAGGGAAGGTTATTGAACACACGGAGTTACTAATCACGTTCAGACTAACGAAGCTTAGGACCTGGGCCGTAGTGATTGATCCACCTAAAATGTTTAATTAATTATTAGATCAAAATAAAATTTAATTTATAATTATAAAACATAAGGTTTTTCTAAATAAAAAAACAATACAAAGAATGATAGTGCTGTATATTTGTATTTTATCTCTTGCAAGCTAAATCTGTAGATGCTTGTCTATCTTTAGTATAACTTTTTCGTTTCACAGATTTTCAAATCACGCTTCTAAGTTTTTCACTTTAGAATTTTTATAGAACTTAAGAGTATTTATTTTTATTATATATTAGCAAATTCTCGCGGAGTAATCTCTATTCCCGTGGGATTAAGGGGGAAAATATAGCCTATGCCTACTATTCTCTGAATGTAGAATGTAGCTTTCCATTGGTGACAACATTTTTAAAAATAGTATCATGGTTTAAGCGTAAAAGTACAACAAATGTACTCACATATGCATTTATAATATTAGTTATAAAAGACATATTAACTGGAAATTTTTACTTTCAACTAAATTAATTATATGTAACTAACGTATAAAAATTTTAAATGTGAATATATGTACGTGTACGTGAACTTACCATCGTTAGTCAGACCAAACCCAGAGGCAGTAGCGCTAACGCCCGTGAAATCGTCACTCAGTTCAGAACCAGATGGTAGGGAGATAGGAGAGATGGTACCTGTCCACAAACATTAATTATTATAGGTTAAAGGTTAAAAAAATAATTTGAATTAAATAAGTAATGATATTAAACTCATTGCTATTGTGTTGTTGCCTAAATGCAAAACTCTTGCGAGTCTCGCAAGTCTTACAATTCTCGCTCTTAGAATAACACAGAGTCATTTGTTTTGATAGAAATGAAAATCCACATAGTAATAAAAAATCCAACTAAATTAATGAAATTCTATTCATCTAGTGTCATTAACTGTACAACTATCAATTATTAGATACATGTGATATGTATTAACGGAAGTGGGGCTATAATCACACCTACCTATCATGAGGCTGTTTAAAATAACATCAAATTATTTTCCTGAGTACTGAAGTACGTATTAAGAATACAAAATCTTTACAATCCTTTCTTTGCCAAAGGAATCTTAAAATACTATTTAAGGGAGTTCCGCGAGACTCTTGCAACGAGTCTTGGACTTGCGTGGCGGCTGCAAATACTACCAACCTTTACATTACTCGTGTGAGAATTGGGAAACCTGGGTCAAATACATGTAGATGTTGTCGGGTCAACAGCTACATTCCCAAGGCGTGGAGACCTCAGGCAGACGGCCGGTCACAAAACTATTGACAATAACTTTTGCAATATACACGGTGACATTTATATCGTCTTACAAAAGCAGTTCAGTTAACATATCCAGTATCTACAATTCATTCGTACAATTAAAAAGTGAAAAAAAAATTTTACTGGAATATTTTTTGCTAAAAATTTTTATAAATAATTACTAATTAAAATAGTAAGAGAACAGCATGTAGCGAGCGTAGGTATTCGACATAACCTACATACTGTGTAGGCACTACGACACAACAACGCTGCCCACACCTATCGGATCACCTTACATCGGAGATCGTAACGGACCTAGCGTTGCATAGGGAAAAAAAAAGTACGTTTTGGGATAGCAGTCCTGGTGGACTTCGTAGCTGTGATTGGCTAATGTAATTACGTTAGCCAATCATTATCATGAGGAATGCCGTATGATTTCTTTTGTTTAAAATGTAAATATTATAACCAGGCTGTTACAAAATATTAACTTTAATTTATTTTATTTTGTTATTTTTTTATAACTACCACTATTGAACAATTAAATATGTTTGGCACTTCTTTTGTATGATGTTATAAATGTCACGGTGTATAGGTACAAAGAACATATTGTGTCGACCCCAAGTGATTAGCTTAAGAGCAGTATGACGATGATGATCTACTAGCGGTATAACTCAATCACATTTCACTGTGAAACTTTCGTAGTATTGTGAACGCCGATGCAGTTAGAAAGAAAAATAGAAAAATATTGAATAAATATACATACATACATATCATCACGCCATATCCCTTACGAGGTAGGCAGAGAGAACAGAGTGCCAGAGAACTCTATCCTTGCATACTTCACTCGCTTCTTCAATATTCATAATTCTCTTCATACACGCTCGCCGGTTTCGGAGACTCTTGACTCCACCTTCTTTCAGTACGTGACCAATCTACTCTAGGTAGGTGAGTCTCGGTCTCCCCTGGTACCTACATCCTTCCACTTTCGCATTGTATATCTTCTTAACCAGACGAATAAATATCGCAATGAAAATCTAAGCAAAATAATTAATGGATGGCCACCTAAAAATCACTCATCCCCATTTAAACTTTTGGTTTTTATGTGCATGTTTAACAATTCTTCTACTTATTCAGACCACATATATTTATTCTTCTATGATGCATGGGCTTCTTTCATTATAAGACAACTGCCGACCGGTCTAGTCAATTAAATTGGTATACTTAACCTTGAAATTGGGAGGATTTGGTATAATAATACCACACTGCTCAGACGTGTTGATATAAGGTTTAGTTTAGAGTTTTCCTTCTCTTGCGTAGATGTTATATGCGTTTTATATCCCTTAGTAGTCTTACGATCCCCATGGGTTAGGGGGTGGCGAAATGTATTCTTTTCCGCGACCACACGGTATCTTAGCAGTATCTTATCATGCACAAATAGTGTCAACGACGGACGTTCAAGCCTAATAACAAGACGTATATAGACAAATAATAAGACATTTAAGCGCATCATTTATAGAGAAGTTAGTAGGTACTTATACTTTGGCCGCCACCGCTCCTTTCTGGACGGGATGGTTTAATGATATTGTTGCAATTATAGTTAATAGATTGAATTTAAAATAATTAAGAATGTCAAATACTCACTTGAAAAAGGAACATCAGATGGCAGGTAGATAACAGCGACATCATTTCGAACTAATAGGGGGCTCCAATTTGGATGCATTGCCACAACGCTGGTATCTACCCTGGTGCCTCCACTAAATAGAGTAATTGAACCGAGCACTACAGTGAATCGCCACGCCTGATTTACACCGTCGTTCCAACAATGTGCAGCAGTAACAACTCTATTTTCACTGATTAAAGAACCACCGCATATTCCTGTGCCAGAGATACCTTGATAGCTAGCGAGAAGACCGGCCTAAAAAAAATATATAACGTTAATATTTTAATCTCATAAACATGTTATATTTTATCATCTTATCTTGAAAGATTTTTGGAACGAAGTTCCTTATCGCGCGTTGCGAAAGTGGGCTAGACGGAAAAAATTACTACCGACACACCAAAGTTGTAACGACACAACATAAAACAAAGTCGCTTTCTCTGTCCCTATATCCCTATTTATGCTTAAATCTTTAAAACTACGCAACGGATATTGATGCGGTTTTTTTTTATAGATAGAGTGATTCAAGAGGAAGGTTTATATGTATAATATATACATAATGTAGTAGAGAAACACTGATAATTTAAGAGGTTTCTAATGTGATGTCGTAAATAAACACATTATTTTGCGCTTACATTGCAAACGCTGGCTGAACCCTACGAAATAGATCAAAATAAAGTACTACAGTATTATAGAGCTTAAAAAGGCCTACAAAAAAGTCCGCGAGGGTATATGCCTATCTCTTAAGGATAACATACTATATCCATTTTAATACTTTAAAAAATGGCCAATAGGCCATCCATTATAATAATAAAGCGATAATTGAAAAGCTATTTCCACAAATACTGTATTAATCCTTATCATTTTAAATACATTAGTTGGCTTGAGCATTTCATGAAGATATTTTTTTTCCTTCAGACCATGCAAATTAAATCAATACCTTAAGAGATATAGCAAAATCAAAATAATGCGCAACGAAATTAATTTCGTTTCGCCGCGCGGCCGGCTCGCGTTCGAGCTCGGGGCCCAAAAGTTTTGGTAGGCTAGTGGAATTATATATCCTATTATCCTATTTCCTATTAATATTATAAATGTGTGGTGATAATCCGTGTGGTGACGGAGTAAGAATACTATTCACCACCCCATGTCATACCCGTGGGTGATCATACGAGACGACTAAGGGATATATAACGCACATAACATCTGTGCAAAAGAAGGAAAACTCGAAACAAAACCCTATACCAACACGTCTGACTAGCGCGGTATAGTAGGTTAATTTCCCTCCCATTACGGAGGAGGCTCGAGCCCAATAGTGGGACATTTATGGGCTGTGATGATGATGATTATAAACGTGAAAGTTTGTAATAATGTACGAGTATGGATGTGAACTCTTTCACGTAAAAACTACTGAATGGATTTTGATGAAACTTTATAGTAATATAGCTTGCACCTCAGAATAACACATAGACTATAATTTATAAAGATATTTTGCAAATTGGCTAAAATATAACGATAAAAATCGCTAAAGGCAGAAAAAATTTATATAATAAAAATAGTAAATTAAAAATTCAAAATAATTTGAT
Source organism: Lymantria monacha (assembly GCA_905163515.2). Lineage (NCBI taxonomy): Eukaryota > Metazoa > Arthropoda > Insecta > Lepidoptera > Erebidae > Lymantria > Lymantria monacha. Next base: position 14,355,622 of record LR991094.1, on the reverse strand, counting down.
ATTTATTGCCGATGCACATTTTATAGTAAGGAATTGATTCTTATGCAAACAAATGCTTTTATTACTTTCGATATTTAAAGTACATATTTTTTGCCTTTTATCGTGTGTCGTTTGGTACAATATTTCAAAAGTTACGACAATAAGAGTGCGCAGTGCTGTGGTCAGGCAGCACCCGGGCGCACTACAGATCTACAGAAATATGGCAAGAAATCTATGATCGCCGATTGTGTGACCCGAACACAAGTAAAGGCGTGAGGGCAGTCATCGTTGATGATTGTTGTATTTTAACAGCACTATCGATTTGTTAATAACATACTATACCTGTAGGTATATCACAGGTATAACACAACACTTCATGATTTTCTTCGTAATAAAATAAAAATACACCTTCTTCACTAATTAATCGAAAGGAACTTCGTTCCATCCGGGTGTCCCTTGACACCTCTCGTTTTTATTTTTTCGCCATATGGCACTAAGAGGTTACAACCTCTTAGTGCCATATGGCGAGTAGAGGGAAATATTTTACACACCTGCCCACATCCTCGATAAAGAGGTAAGAAATATATGGAAACCAGGATAATATTGTAAAAAAGACAATATCACTTGTAGCCGATAATCAAATGATTACGATAATTAGATAATCGTGAGCCAATTGTTTAATCGGACGAATGAATTGGAGTTGCTAAAGCGGTGGAGACACTTAGAGTCTCTCTATATACTCTTTCGACTCTTTAACGGAGAAATTAAATGTATTTATTACATATAAGTCCTGCGAGGGCAAAAAAAAAGAAAACAATATGTAAGTCATATTGTCAATTTTATATTAATCCAATAAACTACCACGGAATCGGCACGTAACCGTTTTGAAAAGATCCGGCAAGAAACTTATTTTTTATTGGTTGTCACTGCTGCCGATGGACCTTTGCTATACCAAGGGTATAGCTAGACCGCTGCCTACCATTACAATCCTTAAACCCACTCAGTTGGGCTTCCGGCTCTCTCGCTCACCGAACGAAGCGCAACCGCACATTTCCATTACTCAGACGTCGATCTTCTACGAGAGTGTGGTACTACCTCGGACGGATTGGCCTGCGACTGTAGACAGAAAACTGTCAACAGCGTGATCTTACCACTAATAAAATACTCAGTGGGTTTATCTATTGCTATTATTTCTTTACTGACTTTTAATAAAAATAGTACAAACTTAGTAAGAATTAGCGCCAGTGTGATGCCTTTTGAATTCCAAAGTAATGTAAAATTCGAATACAATGTAAAATATTATGGCTGGAACAAATCCCACAAGTGCTTAGAGGAGCTTTTTAACTTAGTTCAAACCTCTGCCTTTTATCATCATCATCATGATCGACATAGCTGTATGCTTCACCTATACCACCTGGTACTCCCACACACGTGCAGCTTCTGGAAAGAATTATCTGCTGCGGTGTTTGCCAAGCGCCCAATGTCCTTACTTAAATAAGATAACAGACAGGCACAGTAGGCAGTTCCTTGTATCCTTGATATGAAGTCCATGAGTGGCAATTACCACTTACCATCAGGTGGGCTGCTTACTTCTCTGCTACCAAAAGGCAGTAAAAAGAAAAATTAACGTAAAAATCTAACCCAGCAACCTCTAGTGGTGAGCTAGCCTATCAGTAAGTAACTTATGACTTAATTAGTAAAAGAAATGTATTTATTACCTGATAAGGAAATTGTCCGAGCTGTGCCTGAACACCACCAACAATTCTACCCTGGCTCATCTCTTCCTCTGCCTTCCGGATTTTATCACCCAAGGGGATCGCATATTTCTCGATAAAGCCAAAGGCTGTGGTTTCAACAGCTGGAGAAAGAACATTGGCAGAGGCAGCAGCCACCAACGCTAATAAAAGCAAGACTTTCATGTTGCTAGTTGAGTCATCAAATACATAATATCATTACAGCACTGTATTTATATTAAATTATAAGCAGATAACGACTGCGCTAATTATGTATCCGATAATATCTTAATCGGATATTTCATTGACGATAGTAACATTTGTGTGGTAACAATCTCTCGTTATTTGCCTAGTATTGAAAATGGCGACTAATGATGATAATGTAAGCAAATAAAGAATAACCCTTTTTTTTGGGGGGGGGGTGATCTACGGTCGGCGCACTCCTCGCACCACTCGGTCCGGGGCGACAGAGGAGCGTAAGCGTGCACACCCGTAACCCACCCGTGAACCTCGCCTTCGTCGTTGGACCGGCCACCGGAGTAGCGTAAACTTGTCGTCAGTGGCCGGCCTGACGGCATACCCCCTGAGGCGGCGGCTTGCGTCGTCGAGGAGACGCTCCTCACGCACGCGCTCCGCTGCCTCCTTCCGCGAGACTACTGCCTCGCAGAAGGCTGCGACCGCGTCCCAGTTCCTGACGCTGTCGAGCATCGCTCTGGCGATGGTCGGCAGCGCCAGGTCGGCACCGATGATTGCGACGAGTTCACGGCGCTGCTCTGCCCAAGCGGCACAAGCCTCGAGCATATACTGCACCGGATCCTCATCGCAATCGCAGCGGTGGCAGGACGGTGTACTCTCCCTCCTGACGACCGTGTGCAGGTATTTGGCGAAGCATCCATGCCCCGTCAAAACCTGCACCAGTCGGAAGGAGAGCACCCCGTGCCACCGTTCCAACCACTGCATCAGCACTGGCCAGAAGGCCTCCACGGTCCGCACACCGAACCGAGGCCTCTCCAGCCGGACTGCGCAACGGGAAATGACGTCTTGGCGGGCGTCGACGCGTCAGGCGGTGAGCTCCCTCAAAGAGACCACACCGCCCTCCGCTCGCACCCCCGACACAAGCCGGTACAAATTGGCGAACATTTCCGCTTCCAGGTCCCACGGGGGAGTCCCGGCCAACAGGCACGCTGCCTCTGTCGCCACCGTGCGGTACCCACGTATAGCCCTGACCGCGATGGCCCTCTGTGGTCGCTACAGAAGAGCCCTGAGTCGGATGGTCAGGGACCCCGCCCACACTGGTGCGCCGTACAGGGCCATCGACCGTACGACCCCCGCGTACAGCTGTCGGCACGTAGCGCTCGTTCCGCCCACATTTGGCATAAGCCACGAAAGGGCGGATGCCGCGCCGACGTACTGTGTGTGAGCCAGCCTCCGGAAATGCTCCCGTAACCACCAACGCCCGTCGAGTACCAGGCCTAAATACTTCATATGGGCCCGGATGCTCATGTCAACGGAATTGACGGTGATCGAGACGCCGATGGGAGGGCCTATGCGGTGCCCATAGAACAAGAAGGCCTCCGTTTTGTCCAGAGCCACCCAGTGCCTCGATCCGCCTGACGATCTCCTCGGTGCCGAGACTCGCCAGGCTTGCCGCCTCCTCCAGCGTCCCACCGCGGGCTGTAACGAGCGTGTCGTCGGCGTAACAGATCACGCCCAGCCCGAGTGGGAGGCTCCCTCTCAACGCCCAGTCGTAGCCGATGTTCCACAGGATAGGTCCAAGGACTGACCCCTGTGGGACACCACACGTCATGGGCGTTCGCACAACGTCCCCTACTCGGTTGGTGTAGAGGACGCTGCGCCCCTCCAAATAGTCTGTTACTAGCCGCCTCAGGTAAACTGGCACCCCGTGGTATCGGAGCGCCTCCCTGATGCAGCTAAATGGCAGACTATTGAATGCGTTGGCGATGTCCAGGGACACCACCAACAGCACTCTTCCGCCGATGACGGCCTCAGTCGCCTCGGCCCTCACCGGCACTCGGCGCAACAAAGCCGCGATCGTCGAACGACCCCTCCTGAACTCAAACTGGGCGTCCGACAGATCAGGCCCCGTACCGATGTGGTGCCGCTCGATGCGGGCAGCCAGCACCCTCTCCAATAGCTTGCCCGCATCGTCGAGCAGCACGATGGGCCTGTAGGCCGAGGCTGACTCTGGAGACCGTCCCGGCTTCGGCAGGAACACCAGCCTCCCTTCCTTCCAGCACCCAGAGAACCACGCGGACGCTAAACACGCGTCAAATAGCCCCCTGAGGCCCTGGGGACCCAGGTGGTCGAGGAGCAGAACCAGCACGCGATTGGCAATACCGTCGGACTCGGGGGCGGTAGATTTTCTACGCATGCGCACCACCACCACCCCCATCTCGGGTTCCGTGATGGGCGGAACACTGTCATCGTCGGCCTCCCGGTCAGTATCTGGCGAAGCCATAACCGGGGGCGTGTGCTTCGCCGTCGTGGGAACAGGTCCTCGATGACCCTGGTGAAGAGGCCGGGCTGGAGGGTCTCGGTGAGGGGGGGGCAACCACGCGCGGAACTTACTCAGCGCCGCGCAATAGGGGCGACCGCAGGGGTCACGATCGAGACCGGCCAGCATCTCCTGCCGACTAACGTCCTTGGCGGTACGGACGGCCAGCCTGAAGGTCGACTGCGCATTGCGGTAGCCCTCATAAAGCCGGCCCTCCCGCTCCTCGTCGCGATGGTGTCGCCGGCTGCGGGTGTAGGCCCCTCCGGGCGCGTATACATGCAGCCCGAAGATCCGCCAGCTCCCGGGACCACCGGTGGACAGCCTCCTTCGGGGGCAGACACCGTACACGGAGCATGGCCGCATCGCAGATCTGCGTCAACGCATTGCGGCGGCTAGCCTCGGCGTGCACCCTGTCCAACCGGTGGGCAGGGGACAGCCACGAGTGAATGATGACTGCTTTCGCCAGCAGGTCCCAGTCTAAACGACCCACAGCCCATCGTGGGAACTCGAGACGTCCGTCCGCCCCATGACCCCTGCCGGCCGTCGGGAGGGTCCGGGAGACCTCCATCTGGAAATACCGATGGTCCGATAGGGTCTCAACCTCCTCCGCGACGCGCCAGCTCCTCACGCGTGCGGCGACAATGAGGCTAGCGAACGACAAGTCCACTATCGACCCGCCCCGCTGCCACATGCATGTATGCACCGAGCCCCTGTTCAGCAAACAGAGGTCCAGTGCCGCCGCCCACTCCTCGACCACCCGTTCTCAGTCGTCCGTCCCGGGGGACCCCCACGTCACGGACTTGGCGTTGAAGTCCCCCAGAACGATGACTTGGCGCGGTGCCAGTCGCCGTAACGAGGCCCCAAGTTGGTGAGGGAGGCCCCGTTATCAGTCACGCTCCTGTTAGGCGAGAGATAGACTCCGAAAAGCGTAATCTCTCCCCAGTCCGCCACGACATATCCGATGCCCCTATCCCTAAGGGTCAGAGACGACGAAGGCCACGACGTGGAGGCGAGATTGCCACAGTGCCGTTGGTGCTACCCAGCCAGTTAGGCTGGTCGGGCACCACGTACGGCTCTGTGACTACGGCTACTCCTATCAACCACTCCGCCATGGCTTGCAGGAAAACATCCTGCGCACCGGCGGAGTGTTTGAGATTGGCTTGGAGGAGACGGATGGATTCGTAGTCCATTAACGGGCCGTATCCAAAGTCTACTCCTCCGTGCTAGCGGGCGATCGGGTCACGCTCGGAGCGGGAGCAGGCCCGGTCGATGGGTCGCCCCGAAATAAAGAATAATTTAAGGACAATGAAAGGATAATATTAGTAAAGACAGTTAAGTAATATGTTACATGAGAATTCTTACTAGTTAATGAACTGGAATTCGAATAGGTCTAACTGGCTTATAAACAAATATGAATAATTGCCATGCTTGATAGGCGGTTTGGTGACCGCAGTGGGATGTTATAAGTTTCTCAGGAGCGAGCTGCTGTCCACTCTCCTATTTGGTCCAGTTGCGGAGTGTTACAATGATAATAAAATATATTACTACTGTATCAATCATCGCCTGTAACAAATCAGCTTAAAATATTACTCAAACAAAAAGGTTAAAAAAATAAAGTATCTACATAATACTTAACAGTTTCGGCGACAGATGGATCGTGAAGTCGAGTTGCGCATCTGAGTTATTATTAAAGTAACCTGAAACGTCTAGAATTTATATAATTCATAAATCATCTATACATCATCAATAAAGCAAGACATTTTCATTTCTTTCATATTCTTTTTTTTTCATTCATAGCTTTGTCCTACGTAACTGAATTATATAGTATACAAGATATTCCGCAAGATTGAATTGAAAATAACCTTATAGACAAGATATAATTTACTGAAACCCCAAATTTCAACAACAATCGTTGAAAATTTTATTAGTTCGCATGCACAATCTTACAAAGGGATTTTTTTAAGTGAGCATGCATTGTTCTTCTTCGTATTTTTTTTACATAAAAGACAAAGACAACATTTTCAAGAGTAGCTACGTACATGACTGCTTAACACTTAGATAAGTATTAATATACGTTGCTTAATGATTAGTAAATTTGTTTTAATTTCGCAATGGTGTTAGCTAATCTAATCAAGAAATTTCAGTGTAGAACTCATAAGTAGTTAGGTAGGTATATACAAAAGAAATAAAATAGAGATTGTTTATGAAATATCAGTAATATTCACTTTACTAGGTAAATATTTTTATTCTATTTTGATGCCGTTTACAGCTAAATTATAAAAATAAATGGCCTTAAAAAAAAGTATATATATACAAAGACCGAATTTTGTATAAGCATTCAGATTAAAATTTTCAATGAATTCAAAGTATAAAATACGACAATCGACCATGTTAACTGAAACACCAAACAGAGTAAAATTAAGCGAATGGCGCCACACCTTGAAAATTCCACTGTGCCGTCTTATCTTCAGTTGTGATTACCCGTTCCATTTGGTTTTTTTTTTTTTGCAACGTATAATTATGATAATAATACAAAGTCCAATGATGGATAAAAGTTTTTAAGGCGATAAATTCTAATTTACAAAGAATCAATTTCATAATATTGAGAGAGTTTCTGGCGTTAAATAAGGACTTTTACATACATAGATATCATCACGCCATATCCCTTGCAGGGTAGGCAGAGAGAACAGAGTGCCAGAGAACTCTATCTTTGCATACTTCACTCGCTTCCTCAACATTCATAATTCTCTTCATACACGCTCGCCGGTTTCGGAGACTCTTGACTCCACCTTCCTTCAGTACATGATCGATCTGGTCTAGGTAGGTTAGTCTCGGTCTCCCCCGGTACCTACATCCTTCAACATTCGCATTGTATACTCGCACAACAACTCAAGCAAATTTTAAAAAATATAGATTTTTAACTATATATTTTTTTTAAACTTTTGATAATTATTTTAATTATTTATTCAGGTTATAATATAGCGGTAAATTAAAATAAAGTTAGTTATATCGCGCCTCGAAACACTTAAAGGTTTTTCAATCGCATAACACTCCGGTCAGCTCGGGAGTCGGGACATACTCAGGGAATCCTCGTAGGTATTTCATTTCGTTCGTCACTCAACTCTTGTTACCTTTTTTTTTGGGCGGGCTATGGAGTGGTCACACCCCGCTATTTCCATCCGGGGCGGCAGAAGAAGCGGCGCGCGATCCCATAGACCCACCCTGCAATGTACCTCTCTACGCCGAGCAAGCGAACCACCAAAACCCGGTATTTGTCTTCGGTGGCTCGCCCGGCGGTTTACCTTCATGGGTATCGTCCTCATGCCATGGCCTCACTCCGGGCGACCGCATTAATCCCCGGTCCAGTCACCCGAAGCCTCGGCGAGGGTGGCATCAGGCGCAGGTGAGTACCGCCGCAGGCGCACTCATGAGCGTGTCTTCGTAAAGGAGTTCTGGGGTGGGCGTCTTCACACCAGGTGGCCAACTCGCTGAGCGACATAATGCCGCATGCTCGCATATGCCAGACACTCGCCTGTAAAGCTCGGCGAGCATCTCCACCTCCAGGTCCCACGGGGGGGTGTTCCAGCCAATACGCACCTGCTTCGGTTGCCACCGTGCGGTATTCGCGAATGGCCCTGACTCGGCCCTCTGTGGACGCCACAGAAGAGCCCTGAGTTGGGCGGTCAGATACCTCGCTCACACGGGTGCGCCCTACAACACCAAACTCTTGTTACCTTGGAATTATTTTGCTTGCAATATAAGTTACAAAGTCGTTACTGTACCGTACATATCTCTTAATTTTATTGAATACTAGCTGATGCCCGCGACTTCGTCCGCGTGACATTCCATTATACTACGCACCCCTATTTGAAACTTAAAAATTCTAAGTCGACCAAGTATTTGCGGCAGCCACTTGAGCATTTTCATCAATTAGGACGCTTTCTCCAATTTTCTTTAAAACATCGGCAAGTTCTTAAGCATGTGATATAGTGTTGCCCAAATGCAAGACTCTTGCGAGGCTCGCAAATCTTGCAACTTTTGCTTTTAGAATAACATAATGTCACTTGTTTTGATAGAAATAAAAAATCCCCATGACATTAAAAATCCAACTAAATTAATGAAATTCTATACATCTAGTGGCAGTAACTGTACAACTATCAATAATTAAGTACATAGCACTAAACCGAAGTAGGGCTATTATCCTTCCGTGTACCTACTGGTATTACTCGTAAGAATACGAAATGTTGACAATCCTTTCTGTGCTAAGAAAATCGTAAAATCATGTCTAAGGGAGCACTGCGAAACTCTTGCAGCAAGTCTTGGTCTTGCATTTGGGCAACACTAATGTAAATGGTGACCTTGGGTTTGCTTGCATGTTGATGGTTAGGGTCAGCTTTCCTACTTGGGGCCACAGATAAGAACACTTCAGTGAAGCATTGATCTCATCAGTTCTATTTCCCCGAGTTTTACCAGGAAGGATTTGCCAAAAATCTCCAAAGAAAAGCACCATTGACTTTTCATTACGATCTCGTAGTGCTCGATCTACGGCCTCTACGCAAACGATTAGACAGCAATCCTTAATAAAAACACTAATAGTGGTAAAGCCACAGTTGATAGTATTCTTCCTACAGCCACGGGCCGGTACGACCCCCAGTCGGACCTAGTACCCCACTCTTGCAGAAAAGCAACGTCTGAACAGTGGCAATGTGTTATTTCCGCTTCATTTGTAAGAGGCGGCAGGTGGCGCAGGCGCGATTACCTGCGTCTACTTGCCTTAGCCGAAGTCGCGGGTAACTGGAATGGGGAATAGTCCGTCACCCGCGGAGAGGCTGACCACGTGAGTGTGAAGCCCGATGACCCGGGGCGTCATCGGGGATGGTACTCGAAAGGCCCAATGGTGATGGGGAGGGAAAACGGTAAGTTATGGGTCCACGCGGACGGAATGCAAGGCGTGTGTCCAAAAAAATAAGTGCATGCTGCTTGCTCGTTTACCACCGTACACTATAAAACAAAAAACACTTTGAATGTGTCGCAGTTTTGTGTTATTGAACATCTCGGTGTTTCATTGCTTTATAAATCTATCGGGTTTATACACAATGTGCATATATCTATTGGGTTTTTAAACAAAGCTCTTTTACCACGAAGAAATAATGTAGCTGCAGTTTCTGACGTAGTTACTTCAAAGTTATTTTACGCTGTCTCCTCATTTTAGTTAGATTGCTCTGCTCAGATAAGTCTTTTCAGGGCTACGTGGGGACATGGACATCTATTATCTTAGCTTATATACGTTCCACTATTGGGCTTAAGCCTCGTCCGTAATGGAAGGGAAATTGACCAACTATATCACGCTGGTCAGATGTGTTGGTATAGGGTTTTGTTTCGAGTTTTTCTTTTCTTCCATAGATGTATGATATGTATGATATCCTTTAGTCATCTCGTGGGTGATCGACCCACGGGTAAGAAAGCGGTTGGTGAATTGTATTCTAACTGCACAACCGCACGGATTAATATATAATAAATGGCTTTCATTACGAAAGAATTAATAAAAATGAAATTCTTGGTTCATGTCGCGTTTTAGTAGCGTAGAATATCTTCAGATGGATATCTTTTATACTTTATAATAATGTCAAAGGATTTGAAAGACTGTAAAACAATAACATCGTTAAAAACAAAAGACTCAAACGAATGGGGTTATGACTGTTACAGGCCTACTCAAGGGTGTCATCTCAGCGCTGATCACCTTCAAGTGCTCTGCAAGCTGCTTGAAACGTACTCTATGCTATCAACAGTGTATAAAAATGTAAAAAAGTAGGCCCTCGCACAATATGCAGCAACAGGCGGCAGTAACAGCACTATTGCTAAAGTGACTGGTGTAGTGATGGAACATGGTTGCTTCGGCGTGTACCTGCTCACGGTCGCAAGGAGGGAGAGCACACCGTCTAACCACTACTGCGATTGCGAGGTGGACACGGCGCTGCAGACGCTTAAAGTTTGCGTGGCTTGGGCAAAGCAGTGCCGTCCACTCATCGCAATCATCGGGGTCAAACTGGGACTGTCGACTATCGCAAAGACGATGCTCGATAGCTGGACCATGGGAATTAATCTACCACCCGCAGAGACACCGATCGCGTAAAGGCGATACAACACTGTTGTTTGTCGGGGTGTAGATGGAGACGATACCTGGAAGGGTAAACTCCCGGACCGGCTACGGATGTCAAGTAAGCGGTACCAGAGGCCAGCCTGATGGTTTGGGCAGAGAACACGATGAGTTATGGGGCCACACGACGCCCTACTGTTACCACGGAAGGAATGGCTGTGTCCAGACCATAGCCTAACAAACAAAAACAAAAAAGAGTGCACTTTGCATACTCGCCCCTAAGTAGCATCTTAACTAAGAATGTACGTTTTGTACGCTCTATGATGTAGACTTTACTTTTCTTTTTCGTATTTGACTTAGTTGTTAGTCGCAGATGGCTATGACAACTTTACTCAGACTGTTAGGTGAGTGCTGAGAGCTTTCTACCCAAAGTACCTTTACTAAGTTCAAGAAGTTAATGTAGTAGCTTTTGAAAATATAACGAAAAAATGATTTAAAGTTTTAAACTAAAGTATAGCGCCATCTATTGCTCATTTAACAAACTAAATAAATCATGCAGTTTATTAATTTATAGCTAAATTATATATTATTAACTAATTAAAACATTCTTTTTTTATCACAAATAGTTTTAATAGTTATTTTGACTACCTGACTAATGTTATGTATTATGTCAACTGCCCTTCAACTTTGAAGAAGGTTTGAGCCCAGCAGTGGGAGGTATATGAGCTGAATTGATGAAACTATTATATATTAAGTAATACAAATACTTTCCTTACACTATAGATAAATTAAATAGTTATTTTGAATTGAACCTTCTAGTGACATAAAAGGCGAGCGGTGATTTTAAAAACTTAAATGACCATAACTTTTTTTACAGACATCAGATTTCAATGAAACAAAGACTAAATGTTGCTCTGAATTGGGCTTAATCTTTTTATCGAAACTGCGAAACAATCCGTTCAGTAACTTCGGAGATTAGCGATTACAGACATACAGACAGACAAGAAATTCCAAAAAATGTTTTTTGTTTTCTGTTAGTATTTTCTTACTGCCTAGGTTCATTTTTTTATAAATTTATCAAATGTACAGACACGGGATTTCTACTCATTTATTATATGTATAGATATAGATTACGTTCTTGTAGTATTTAAAGTATTGGGTAAGTTGGAAAAGTGTAAAAAAACTACTACTAAAAAATATTTTTGACTGTTTGTGCGCAAACATCAATTTTAAAATGTATCATCTCTGTATTTGTTAATTTTGTAAATCTTTTAATGTAAAATATTTAAATGATCAAATTTTATTTTTTTGAATTAAGTTTTTGCATTTTTCGTCAAACATAGCAAATACCTAAACCAATTAACCAGACTTATTTTTGCATCACATACTTTTCAAACAACAACAAGCCTCGCAAAGAGCAGCTGCCCGGAGCCTCGCATGGGTAAGGCCGACACTGATATTTATTTATTAATAATTAATAAGCTTTATATGGCGTATTTTAACCGCGACTATAACGATTGACCTTACGTTATGCTCTAACCGCGCGCTCTCCACCCTCTATCTCGAAAACGATTCAACGAATAAAAAGATTTTTGAAACAACTACTTTACATACACCTGGGGGGGCACACTTAAAACATTACTTATTTTCACTGACCGTCGCGCCGCCTACAGATTGGTTGTACAAACTTAACTGCTGCCATTTTGTCCTGCCTGTCAAACGTTTGACAACTAAGAATTGTTATTTTTTGTTCCTAGCGTAGGTATTTATTGTCATCGATCTATTTTCGGTTATTGATATTTTGCTGAAAATTATCTCAAGTTTCAATGTTAGGCTGATATTATTATTGTTTAATTATCAGCTGATATGTTTTTTTTTTATATTTCAGGGTAGCTTTCATAGTAAAAGAAAATTCTATGTAATTACACATACACATATAGATATGTATATATATTACTTCAACTTTAGTTCACCGCCTAAACTCTGGGTGGCAGCACTTGCCATACATGCATATTTTATCATCGAGTTGCCACTCTTTTTCAATTTAATAACTTTACTCTTTGACATACACCTTTGTAGGGAATTTAATTCTCTACAATATTTATAATAAGTACAAATAGCGAAAAACCCATAGGCAAAGAGATATTTGCAAAAAATATGCAAAATAACGATTTTTGTGACTTTTGACCTCAAATTTTAATAAACACGAACACCTTTTTATTTTTTATTTTTTTTTATAGTAGGCAATGGTCTGAACACACGCCGTCCATCCCGTCTGGAGCAACGAAAGGACGGCGCATGGCCCCATAACTCACCGTACTCCCACCCCATCGCCATTGGGCCGGCCACTGGTACCGCTTCCTTGACATCCGTGGCCAGCTCGGCGAGTTACCATCTCCCGTCAACGCCCCGGCCTGCTGCCAGGACGTCGCCCTCACGCAGCCAGCATCTCTGCGGATGAAAGAATATTCCCCGATCCAGTCACCCACGGCCTCCGCTACGGAGAGGCGTACATCCTATCATATGTAGATTTTGAGACAAGTTTTAGAATGCCAAAATACAAGCTTATAAAAATATTCAGCTGGGTATCTCAAATTCCGAGGTGAACTTACTGAGATGACTGGATTATATGTGGTTCTTTCGAAGTGACTTCGAGAGTCAACTGTCTTGATAGTACTTCTAGCTAAACTGACTGAAAAAAAAAAATGAAGTCGTAGAACTACTTATTGTTAGTGATATTTGAAATGAAACTACCTTTACTTTTTCTATCGTATTTACTATTTACTGTTCTGAAGTTTCGAACACTTTACAGCGTGCATGATTACGCTAAGTATGACGATCGTATATCCTCTAAATTAAATATCAAATAAAAATGCGATAGAGACCGTAAAAATTGTTTTATTTCAAATATGTAACACTCGCGTAAACATCAGAAATCATTATATTTAGTGATAATCAGTCTTTTATTCCAATTGCAGAGACAATTAGAATAACAAACCTTTGCATTGCAGAAGCAACTGAAATAACAGACTGACTGTCACTAATTTTTCGGTGATGTATGATACTCTCTAGCCCCATACATCACTAGAGAATTAAACTCACAAATGTGAGGCCTCACTATAATCGGACAGTGGTACGGTAAGGTATTTAAACAAGGCATCTGAGCTATCATCATCATCTCTCCTGCAGATGTTCTGGCGAAAGAACGTAGCATAGAGGCGCCTGATACGTGTTTGAAGGAAATAAAACTTGTCGAGGAGTTGCACTGGTTCTAGTGACTCATTTAAGTTAAAGTACATATAAAAAAGGTTTTGTGAGTTACTGGTAAAAACTATTTTATATAGGTACTTGTATTGCTATCATGTGTTCCTATTATTTTATGTCTGTCACTTACTTGAAAACTGTAAGTCATTAAAGATGTGCTGTTATGTACATTTTACTTATCATATTTTATTTATATAATCAAGATAATATGAACATCAGGATTAATACCTCATTGTTGATAAATTATAATGATATCTGATGTTTACACGAATATTACATATTTGAAATAAAAACTATATTTATGAATCCTATCGCGTTTGTATTTGATTTTAAATCTCTCGATGTTTCAAACACTACAGCGTTCATGGTCACGTGAGGACTGGAATTAAAAAGAATTGGCTTAAACGTTTTTGTAACCAGGGCCATAATATTCTCGTAAACCAATAAAAATATGATAATTCAAATATGACGTTCATCTTAATTTCAGGAATTATCATCGCTAGTGTGAACTTTTGACGGGTATTTGAAAACATTATCATGCACCACTCTTGTATTACTTTCGATATCTCAGTGTTTTAACGTGTTATATTAGATAATTTTGATGGCATTTTATGTTATGTGATGCGGCGGAACTACTGGGATGTAGTGAATATCATATAAAAGTGCTTTACAACGTTTTCGTTTTCCATCAAAATTCCCACAAGATACCATTAACAATGTGGCCATTGCACTGTTAATGGCGACAATTTGACTTAGACAATGACTAACCTGAAAGACTAAAAACGTGAAAATATTTATAACTTGGCACTGGTACCAATAGCTCGTATAAGTAGCTGATTGCCAATATATAAGAAGAAGAAGGAGTCATCGCTAGTGTAGTTTTTTTTTTGGTGGAAATATGAAAATGTCATCTCATGTTCTTGAGTTATATTATTTTTTTAGTGTTTTTGTAGTGTTATATTGAATAATTTTGCTGTTATATTATGTAATATAGTACAATTAATTATCCTTTGGTAACGGAGTAAGAATTCGCCTCTATCTTACCCATGGGTGGTCGTAAGAGAAAACGAAGGGATATGAAACGCATATAACATCTATACAAGAGAAGAAAAACTCGAAAAATAACTATACTATCACGTCCGCAGTGCCGGATTAACCCAGCGCGGGGCCTGTTGTAAATACTGTCACGGGGCCCTTGATTTGCTTTAGGTTCTCAATTGAAGGTTATTAAATAAAACAAAACTGTTACCTACAAATGAACTTTTCTAGATTTAATATGGTCAAATTTAGAGATAACACTTTCAATATTGATTTCTTTAAGCAAATCATGCTCTACTTATATATTCATCAAAGTGAGATTAAGACGTTATTGGCCCATGGTGTTCCTTAATTCATTTTTACAGCAACAGTTAGTGATCATGAGAGACAAGTAACTGAGAGACAACAAAACACGATTCTAAAGAATTATTTAATAAAAGTTTATAAAATTGCATTTCCAGAGGCTCTTGTTTCTTGCTGTTATTAACAGTAGCCACATCTGTTTTCAGCAGCTCAGCGAACTGTACTAATTCGTCACCTAGGCTTTAGCTTCTCCAACTCATCTTCATAAGCATTGACCTTTTTTTTTTGCGGTGGACTATGGAGGTGGTCACGCTCCGCCAAATCGGTCCGGGGCGACGGAAGAGATGGCGCGCGACCCCATAGACCCACCCTGCAAAGCGCCTCTCTTTGCAGTGTGAGCGGGCCACTGGTACCCGATCTTTGTCTTCGGTATCCCACCCGATGGTTTACCCTCGCGGGTTCCTCTTGCGTTGATGCCCCGCCAGCTTTCGCCGTCGGGGCATCGTCCTCACGCGGTGTCCTCACTTCGGGCGACCGGACTAATCCCCGGTACGATCACCTGATGCCTCGGCTAGGGCGGCGTCAGGCGCAGATTTTCGGGCCTATGCCGCAAAAGGCGCCGGCAGTGGCCCGAGTCCACGCAGAGGGAATCCTCCCAGACTCGTTCCGCCTCCTCCTTCTACGAGATGACTGCCTCGTAGAAGGCGGCGACCGTGTCCCAGTTCCTGACGCTGCTATCGACCATCGCTTTCATGATAGCCGGCAGCGTTAGGTTGGCACCGATGACAACGACGAGGTCTGACGCCAGGCTGACCCCAGCTCGTACAGACCTTGAGCGTATGCTGCACCGTGTCCTCGTCACAGCCTCACTGTTGGTAGGACGGAGTCTCCTTGCCCCGACAAGACCTGCACCAGCCGGAAGGAGAGGACTCCGTGCCGCCGCTCCATCCATACTATCAGTACGGGCCGGAGGGCCTCAACGGTAACAACACCGTGTCGAGGCTTCTCCAGCCGCGTAACCCAACGGGCAATGACGTCCCGGTGGCCGTCCTCGCGCCAGGTCACTATCTCGCTTAGCAATAGGGAGCCACCCTCGTCGCGTACAAAAGAAACTCGCCGGTAGAGATCGGAGAGCATCTCCGCCTCCAGATCCCAATGCCAATGCACATGTCGCCTCGGTCGCCACCGTGCGGATTTATGCAGATGGCTCTGACCGCCGTGACTCTCTGTGAGCGCCACAGTAAAGCTCTGAGTGGGACGGTCGGAGACCTCGCCCACGCGGGTGGACGCACCCGCGTGGGCGAGGTCTCCGATGTATGACGATACATGCCATCAAGTTGATCATCCCCGCATACAGCTGTCGGCCTTCAAAGCTGGGTCCACCCACGTTCGGCAGGAGCCGTGATAGGGTGGACGACGCGCCGACCAGCCGGGAAGCATGTCTGAGGAAATGCTCCTGGAACCACCAACGCCCGTCGAGCACCAGGCCCAAATACTTTATACGGGACTGGATACTGATAGGGATGGATTTGACGACTATCGAGGCGGCCCTATGCTGGGCCCATGGAACAAAAGGGCTTCCGTCTTATTAAGGCCACCATGAGTCCCAGCGTCTCGATTCGCCTGACAATCTCCTCGGTGCCGAGAGTGGCCAGGTTCGTCGCCTCTTCGAGTGTCCTGCCCCTGGCTGTAACGAGCGTGTCGTCAGCATAGCATATCAAACCCAGCCCGGGGGGAAGGCTCCTTCTCAACGCCTAGTCGTAACCGATGTCCCACAGAGTCGGCCGCACCCCTGCACGTCATGGGTGTCCGCACAATGTCCCCTGCGGGACTCGCGGAGTAGACACTGCACCTCTCTAAATAATCTGCCACCAGCCGCCTTAGGTACAAGGGCACCACGTGATAGCGAAGTGCCCCTTGATGCAACTGAATGGCAGAATGTTGAATACGTTGGCGATGTCCAAAGACACCGCCAACAGCACTCCTCTGCGGCCGACAGCCTCTGCGGCCATTTGCCTCTGGCGCAGCAGAGCTCCGATGGTCGAACGCCTCCTTCGAAAGCAGAATTAAGCATCCGACAGGTCGGGCCCCACCTCGCCCAGGTGCCGGACGATGCGGGCAACGAGGATACGCTCCAGAAGATTGCCCACATCGTCTAGCAACAGGATGGGCCTGTAGGCTGACGGCGAATCCGGAGGCCGTCCCGCCTTTGGCAGGATAACCAACCTCCGCTCTTTCCAGCACTCAGGGAACTATCCAGCCGCCAAACAGGCGTTGTACAGTCGCCTGAGGCGTGGTTCCAGGTACTCTAGGAGCAACGTCAACACCCGGACGGGTATTCCGTCCAAGCCGGGGCCGTGGTGGTGGAACGAATCCTCGCCACAGCCGCCCCCACTTCCGACTCCGTCATGGGCGGAACACTGCCGTCGGCCTCCCGGTCGTAATCTGGCGAAGCCATGGCCGGGGGCGTGTGCACCGGCTGCCGCGGAAAAAGCTCCTCCACCACCCTGCGGTCCTCCGCGCGAGCCCAGCGTGCCAAAGCCGCAGAGCGACCAGGTCGGGCTGAAAGGTCTCGGTGAGGAAAGGGCCCTACGCGCGAAGCTTGTTCAGCGACGCGCAATACGAGTGACCCCAGGGATCATTGACCATATTTGAGGTTTTTTCTAATATCTCTTCAGTTTTAAGAGTTTTTAGCTGTCGTAATAGGTTCTCCAAAACAATAATAATTTTACAATATGCTTTCATACATTTAGTTAATTGATAGATTTACAAATGTATCAAATCTGTTAATTAATGAATCTCCTATCTAATAGATATAGGTATTTTTATACCATATATGATGTATGATGCTCCACATATACCATGTATGTGTATATACCATGTATGATGCTCCACATGATTAATTTCAGATAAAATTCAGCGTGACGAAATCGAAATTTAGATTTTTAGTTGAAAGGCAAGCATAAGCATAATAGCCTAAGCGCTTCGCGCTTAATTTTTTTTTTGTTTCTGTTCGTCCATTCGGACAGGCAAAGGGATCAAAGCCCATACAGCCAAGTCTTATTTAATTATTTTTCATATATTGTTCATCATTTCTTCATAATATGTAGCCATTGTCTGTCAGTAAGTCAAGTCGTTACCATTAATCGGGCGCTGATAACCTAATCAATGATTTTCTTTTGGCAAATATGAAAATACATGTAAACCACGCTTCGCGCTTAAGGCATGCAAATATTTTTACACTTTTAAATTGGAATTTTTTTTTACGGTCAGACAGCCACAGTTGGAGTACATGTATATTAGGTCAATTTCCTCCCAACTATGAACAAGGCTCGAGCCCAACAGTGGGATCTATATGAGCCGAAATGATGATGATGATGATGAGGAATACACTTTAAGTGCTGAAGTATTGTGAATATGATATAATAGAGGCTTAGGTGTATTTTCATGTTCTTGATGATGTATATATATATATATATATATATATATATATATATATATATATATATATATATATATATATATATATATATATATATATATATATATATATATATATGTGTATTTTCATATCTTCATGATGCAGTCCTACTGGCACAGTCAGCGACTGACCTGCAGACCCTAGTCGACACAATGACAGAAGATTGTAAGAAAAGGAGTCTACGCGTGAATGTGAGCAAAACCAAAATAATGGTCTTTGAAAGAGATGAAGCCAGAACAGATGTAAGAGTAATAATAGGTAATAATGTACTAGAGCAAGTGGATGAATTTGTATATCTTGGATGTGGATTTAGCCGAGATGGAAGGTACACCACTGATATAGAGCGAAGAGTGAATGCGGGCAATAGAGTGAACGGAGCGTTGGGGCAACTTCTCGGCAGCCACCACCTCAGCCAGAAGGCACGTGTAGCAATATATAACGCAGTGCTTGTCCCAACATTACTGCATGGAAGCGAGAGTTGGGTATGCAGAAAAGAGTATGAAAGTAAAATTAATGCGGTCGAAATGCGATCTCTTCGGAAAATCTGTGTAGTTAGGCTGACCGACCGCATTCGAAACGACGACGTAAGAGAGCGAGTAGGTATGAAAGAGAGTATTGGTGTAAAGATGCGAAAGGGAATGCTCCGATAGTTCGGACATGTGGAAAGAATGCCGAACGAACGTCTGGTTAAGAAGATATACAATGCGAAAGTGGAAGGATGTAGGTACCGAGGGAGACCGAGACTAACCTACCTAGACCAGATCGGTCAGGTACTGAAGGAAGGTGGAGTCAAGAGTCTCCGAAACCGGCGAGCGTGTATGAAGAGAATTATGAATGTTGAGGAAGCGAGTGAAGTATGCAGAGATAGAGTTCTCTGGCACTCTGTTCTCTCTGCCTACCCTGCAAGGGATATGGCGTGATGATATGTATGTATGTTCATGTTCTTCCAGAATGCCCAAAGACATCACTAATTTGATTATCAGCGCCTAATTAATGGTAATAACTTCACTTACTGACAGACAATGACTATTAATAGGCCACTCAATATGAAAAAATGTAAATGTGAAGAAAGAAGGAAGAAAGAAAGAAAAATTTATTGATACATTCCTTTAAAAAAGTACAAAATTATACAAATATATTACAAAATTAGAAAATGCGTATTTGAAATGTGTCAATCAGGATTCCATTGCAGCATGTGCCAGGTAACAGAGTCCTGTATGGACTGTGTTCCCTTTGCCAGCCTGAGTATAAACAGAACAAAAAAAAAAATGTTATTGTTAGAGAATTAGAAAGCCGTCAAAGCAAAAACAATTCATGCACTTGTTTTTCTAGAACTTTTTACTTTATCTTGGAAATGAACGATAATGACGATGAACTTATTACATTTTGTGATTCAACGGTATGAATTTTAACCCTACAAAATATTACAATGTGAAAACAAACACGTTTTGTAATACTTGTTTTTATGTACACTATTCCAGGCATCTCTTGTTGAAGGATGTCGTTTACCTGTGCGAATGCAAGGTGGAGACGACTGGCCCCTGGCTGAGATAATAAGTATTAAAGAAATTCGAGGTCAAAGAGGATACTATGTGCACTATGTTGACTGTAAGTAGTGGTGGTGCTCTTGACTCCTGTGTGGCCTTTATTTATGATGTAGGAAAACAAGATTATAATACATAATTGGCTTTAAGGATTGTTATTGGAATAATTATTTCTACTATATATTATATGCTCAAAATCGCTGTGTTGAACCGGTTAACTCCTAGCCTTTATTTTAATATTTCTTCCTCTTAAGTTTTAATTGTACAATATATTATATGCATAAACTTATACATTTTGATTATAAATCATCTTACTCTCTCTCTTTATTGGCTATTTAATGTTTAAATATTCAACATTAATATATGTGATAAATATTTTAACTTGGTAAATATTAAATATTTCCCAAGATAATTATTTACATTCAAACTTATAACTAGCAAAGATTCAAGTTTGGATAAAATGCTATAAATATATGCTTCGCTCTCTCTAGCTATATCTTATTTCATTATGGTATATTTTTTTCTTTAAGTCAATAAACGCCTGGACGAGTGGGTAGGTGAGTCATGGCTAGACACAAGGAAAGTACAGTTTCCACGACGAGATGGCGTCGCAACTGGAGGCACAACAACCCCAAAGAAGACTCACATTGGATCAGGAGGTGGCCTCATGCCTAATTTTATTAGTATGTTTTTGCTTAACTAGATCTAGAATGTTTTTTTTAACTAGACTGTTTGGTTTTGATTCTGTAGTTCTTTAGATGTTTTTTTTTTCATAGTGTTAATGTAGTGCGCATTTTTGTGATCTCATTTTATTTGTTTCAGTGTGATATTTAAAAGCAATTTGAAATTTGACAAATACAATTTTAGATTTTAGAAAAGGTCATAATTAAAGTAAAAGTATAAAGGCAACAGTATAAAGTATGGTAGTAAAAGGTCTAAATATTGACCTTGGCCAAGGCTTATTTGATGCCGTTTGCTCAACAATTTTTGTGTTGTGTGCAAACCTTTACACCTTTTTATTCAGTTTCTAAGAGTTATTATAACATATCTAAGAGTTATTTATACAAACAATTTTACTTCAAAGAGGAATATTTGTATATATTTTATTTAAAGGCTGTGTGAAATCTATCAACCTGCAGTATTATCCTGTAGATCTAACCTCAGTGTGAACTCACCATGTATTGTGAATTCTTGATCAATTCCATGCTTACTTACAAAAAAAGAAGTTCATCACTAAAGTATAGTGATGCTCTTAAATGTGTAACCTAGCACCATTTTATTAAAGTATACCTGGATCTACTCCAACTGATGCTATTCGCTCAACAATTACATTCCCAATGAGGTTTGAGGCCAATAATTATGCAAAATGTATTATGGAAGCATAGCACTGGATAATGCTGGACACCAAGTACCTAATTGGGATAAGGGCAAGCGAATGATGATGATGAGTAAAAATTCTTAATATTCATTAAAGTACTTTAAATATCTACTATCATTTTGTCATTAAAATTCATAATCATAATAACTACCTAAAGTATAATATTTTCTCGGCAGATGATAATGTCTGCAATGACATTCAAAAGACCACTATCAATACTAGTAGACCTGCTGCTATACAGCTACAACAAATTCAGCCAATAGTACCTAAAATACCTGAGAAAATCCATTACAATGCACTTAATGGTTCCGCACCAAAAAATGCACTTGGTATGTTTAAATATACTTTGTATATCATCACCTTAGCGATAAAAAGAGCTGTGGTACACTTATACGAGTGCAGTATAAACCTATTTCGAATATAAGTCGTAAAAAATACATAAATAATATGCTTTATGCTCCAGATTACTAAGATTATATGATGATTAAGAGGTGAGAGTGCAGGATAATATTTTTAAAAGGAAAATAATAAAGAAATGTTTTCCTATATAATTATAATATGTTTTCCTATATAATTATAAGTTTATTGCTCTTTCGTAATTGAATCTGTATGTATAAGAGAATATATTTTTTTTACTAACTTATTTTTAATGTTACACTACTTCAGCTCTTTTTACAACTAAGGTATTGATAATTTATGTTTGAGCTTTGCAAAATTTTATATATGTGCTTAGCTTAGTTTTATATAGTCACAGCAAACGGGTGTGCTCTATTACCAATATATTAGCTGATGATGATTTAGATTTAGACACGCACCATCATCATCTTGCATATTTTAGATTGGTTTTCTTGCATTGTTTGTGTTAAATCTAAATTATTGTAAGATTAGGGTTGAATATACCAGCTATATTTGGAACTGGATATGAATGATATATACTTTGTACTAAGAATGAAGTTGAAAATTTCTTTTGAAACTTTTGTATCCATTGTAAGTTGACATATCTCTTTTTGACCCTCATTGATTATACGTTTTTTATATTTAAATATTCATATACTCCTGCATTGCTAGTTTATTTAGATTAATTGACTAAATAATTGTCTTGTCAGTGGATATAATTATTTCTGTATTATACATGTGTTAACGGAGTAAGTATACAATGGTCATCAACCTTTCTATTCCCATAAGTATCAGACAATCAATTAAGAGATTTAAGCAGTAGACATCACTGTATGGGAAGTAAAACTCGATACCAATCAGTCACTGTGGTCTAATAAGTTTATTTCTCTCATCTGGAGATGGCCTCTGCCCACTAGTGGACTCTATAACAGCAGAAAAGAAAAAGGAAAAGCATATTTTATATTATAAAATAGAAATTTTAATTTTCGTCATAGATTTTCAGTAATAAATACTCTATTTAATAAATAACTATGGTGAAAATACTACCAATCAGCAGTTTAACTCATGATTGTCCTAAGAGCATACTAAGATGTCGGATGTTAGTATACTTTTAGGACATTATTTCACTTCACACACTTTCATGAGTTAATTTTATTTGTAATCAAGTCAAGTGATACATTCCTAAGGAAAATTTCGTCAGTCAGGTGGAGCATAAAACCTTCTGGTATTCCTCGATGAATCGACTGCAGTGTTTTTGTAAAGTTGGTCATCTCTTGCAGAGTGTATGTTTTCATCACTTAATCTCCTAATTGGAAAATATGATGATGCATTGTATTCTTACTCTACTACACAGGAACTTTACAAACATATAAATATAATACTACTTGAAGCTCAAATTAAACTCACATTTTAAGTAAAAATAAGCAAATGTTTTTAAATATCTAGCTTTTAGCTATTTACTGAATATACTATACAACATAAATTTACTTTCAATCATTTCAATATATGGTATTTTAAAGCCTAATAAAATTATTTAATTTGCAACCGCTTTCATAATAAACTATAATCCAACTAAATATTTATCAGCTGGCTTGCTGTATTTGCTTTCTGTATGTTAATTATAAATAATATGGTTGTTATAAGGTGTTATAGCTGGAGAGCCCCGCCAATTGATATCTCGGCCAGCGAGTCCTACACTGGTAAACGACTCGTCTTCACTTGTCAATGGCGGGGCAGTACTCGCAGCTGCATTGCAGAAGAAGATTAATAGAAAACGGAAAGCTCCATCTATAGACAATGAGGTGGGTTAAGTTTAGTTTCTATATATAAGGCCTCAAACATTATGCAGTCCGCACGGATGGCAAAGTGAAGAGGCAGAATGGAGTCTAAGTACCACTCGTGCTGATTAATGTGGGTTAGATCCTCACGTAGGGCAATTCTTTATACGATTTACAAATTATTATTCTGAGTCTGGGTGTAATTTTTTCTCTGCATATTTATTTTTCCGTGTGGTGATGGAGTAAGAATACTATTCACCACCTCATATCTTACCCGTGGGTGATCGTACGAGACGACTAAGGGATATAAAATGCATATAACATCTATGCGAGATAAGGAAAACCCGGAACAAAACCCTATACCAACACGTCTGACCAGCGTGGTATAATAGTAGGTTAATTTCCCTCCCATTACGGAGGAGGCCCGAGCCCAACAATGGGACATTTATGGGCTGTGATGATGATGATGATATTTATAAAGTCCCTTGCGCCACGAGGATTTATTCCGAAGTGCGTGGCTGCCTGTTACCTTTAAAAAAAATTTATAGTGCCTATTTTGTTTCAAATGTAATGGAGAACTATTAATCTTTAATGCAGTCCTGTATCAGAGAACAGCTTCCTTTCGTCTATAATAAATTTGGTATACCATATAGGATGGCCTTAGTCATCAACATCACAGCCCATATATGTCCCACTGTTGGGCTCGGGCCTTCTTCATAATGGAAGGGAAATTAACATACTATACCGCGCTGATCAGACGTGTTGGTTTTGTTTCGAGTTTTCCTTCTCTTGCATAGATATTATATGCGTTTTATATCCCTTAGTCGTCTCTTACGATCACCCACGGGTAAGATACACGGGTGGTGAATTGTATTCTTACTCCGTCACCACACGGATAATATTAAATACGTCCTTAGTATTAAACTTTAAACAGTTATTGGGGTAAAAATAATCATGATTCATTTAAGTATCTTGTATTGAACTATGATGGTACATATCAAATACTGTGTCTTCTATTTACAGGAACCAAAACAAACTGCCAAAATTTTTCAATCCGATTCATTAGCTGCCATTGAGACTGAAAGCAGCGAGACGGCAGTGAGTGGGACGGCCACACCTACCACCAGGCCACGGCAGTCCGGCAGTATGGTAGCACATGGACATGATGATCTTGTCACTAGAATGAAGAACATAGAAATGATAGAGTTGGGCCGCCATAGGATAAGACCTTGGTATTTCGCACCATACCCACAAGTAAGAAAGATTTGTTTGTAATTCTTCTTCTCTTGAATTTGTTTATAAACTTCAGACTGTGACTATGTAATCTTATTACATAGTCATGGTCTATGGTCTGAAGTTTAGTCATATGAAAGTAAAAAAGATACAAAAAATGCAGTACTATATGAGGAAATTAGCGTTCTTATCGCGCGCGTTTAATAACATAAGCCTTGTAGAACACTGTTTTTTTAACTGAAGCCGTTTAGGCAACGTAGGCCGATAGATCGATCACACGGGTCACTTCAATGACTTTTATTTTGATTTACAATTGAAAATATGTCTTATCAAAATAAAAAAAAACAGCCTATAACAATCAAAGATAATATAACTTTATAATGGTAGACAGATTTTCAAAATCAAACCAGTACTTTCAGAGGTTACTCCTTACAATCCAAACGTACAAACTTTCATCATCATCTCAGCTCATATATGTTCCACTTTTGGGCTCGAGTTTCCTCCATAATGGGAGGAAAAATGACGCTCGTCAGCCGTGTTAGTATAGGGTTTTGTTTCAAGTTTTCCGTCTCTCGCATAGATGTTATATGCGGTTTATATCCCTTAGTCGTCTCTTACGATACCCACGGGTAAGATGGGGGGTGTTGAATGTATTCTTGGTGGTGAGTGTGAATGTATTCTTACTCCGTCACCAGACGGAAGTTACAAACTTTACCTCCTTATAATATTAGTATAGACCAGGGGTCGGCTACTTTTGAGTCGGAAATTTTTAAAGAGCCACAATTTTTATTGCCGACAATATTTTGTGCTTAATCCTCGTTAATCAATTCAGAAGCATTTTTATATGTTTTCTTTATAATTTTTTTATTTTCGTATAGAACTAAGAGCCGCATGCGGCTCGCGAGCCGCAGGTTGCCGACCTAGGACTATAAGATTAAAACAATATTATTTTAAGAGCTCATGGTCTGAAACGTTATATATATTGTTTCAAACTGAATTATCATTGATTCTAAACATTGTTGAAACATTGATGTTATGTAAAAGTTGATAGTAAACCCACAGGCGATCCATTTTATTTGAGAGAGCTAATGAACCCAATCTTTGATTTTTCAGGAAATGGTGAACTTACCGTGTATATACATTTGTGAATTCTGTTTAAAATATAGAAAAAGTAAAAAGTGCCTTGAGAGACATCTGGTGAGTTTGTATATTTTTTTTTTATATTTTTCTGTGTGGTGACTTAGAATATAATTCACCACTCCCTTATCTTGCCTGTGGGTATTGTAAAAGACGACTAAGAGACATAATGCTCATATAATCAATCGATGTAAGAGAAGAAAAACTCGAAATATTACTGTATATAAGTCGGGCCAATAAAGAAAGAGTCATAAATGGCGGCACTAACAGTGCCGTCTTTCTTACTAAGTAAGTTATTCCTCCCCACACACGTAAGTACAGTACCTAAATAAGTAATCTGTCTGGATCTCCTTCCAAGTTCTTTCGACGACCTGAGGTTTTTGAATTGTTATTTTCTTTTAAGATTATTTATTGTTATTGACATTCGTTGTTGTTTATTGTTTTAAAAAAGTTAGCTTCTTATTTTATTTATAAATTGTAA
Source organism: Lymantria monacha (assembly GCA_905163515.2). NCBI lineage: Eukaryota > Metazoa > Arthropoda > Insecta > Lepidoptera > Erebidae > Lymantria > Lymantria monacha. Next base: position 14,329,265 of record LR991094.1, on the reverse strand, counting down.
TAATGCAGTAGAATATAAATATTTAAAGTAATATATCTACAAAAAATCAAAAAAAGAAATCAGTCGGACTCATGTATATTTCAACCATTTAATAGTGGTATTGTCAACCGAGTAGCCCACTCCGTTGATGGTTTTTTGTTTAGAGCCGCGGGCCTTTCGTATGGGGTACCATAATCTTACAGAAATCGACGTCTGAGCAGTTCCAATGTGCTGTTTCGCTTCGTTCGATGTGCGAGAGAGCCGGCAGTCTAACTTTCTGTGTGGTTTTGGGTTTTCATTGGTAGGCTTAGCTGTACCTACCACTGGTATTGCAAAGGTCTATGGCCATGTTTAAAACTTACCATTATTCAATATAATACTTTAAGTATACACTCAGCGTTAAGTTTTTACGTTTTTGAAGAGTACTGGTGATTTGTGATTTTGACTCGAATAATTGATCAGCTTTTTAAATCTCTTCTGTACTTCTGTCATTACAATATGCAACCGCCATTTTCGATTCGTTTCTTTATTGACGCGGGTTATACGAACTCCTCTGACCGACATGGTATTTTACGTCTGTGGACATCGATAGGCAAACGAATTTATAAAGTGTAGTCGGTCTTAAAAGTGAATTAAAATATATACAAATAAATATTAGTTTAATTTTTAAATAACACAAATATCTTCTCATCTCGGCTCATACATATTCTATTGCCGGACTCAAGCCTGTTTTACAATAGTAGATATATTTATCTACTATACCATGCTGATCAGACGTGTTGGGTTTTATTTAAACTTTTCCTTCTCTTACATAAATTTTCTAGGCATATATCTCTTAGTCTTCTTTTACGACTCTCACATGCAATATAGGGTGAAATGTATTATTACTCCATCACTTCACGGAAAGATAGATATAACCTATACGAATATCAAAATATCCTTATTTCTATGCGTTGCGGAGATACGAAAGCAACCCTTGAAAATTATACATTTTTTGCCGAAACTGGTTATTCTAGTCAATCGATCTTCATCATCATCAGCATTTCAGCTCATATATGTCTCACTGTTGGGCTTGAGCCTCCTTCATAATGGGAGGGAAATTGACCTACTATACCACGCTGGTCAAACGTGTTGGTATAGGGTTTTATTTCGAGTTTTCCTTCTCTTGCATAGATGTTATATGCATTTTATATCCCTTAGCCGTTTCTTACGGTCACCCACGGGTAAAATAGGGGGTGGTGAATTGTATTCTTACAATTGGACTCACACTGTCGATTTTAATAAGTCCATAATATGTATTATTACAGATAAAATGCAAACTAAAACATCCACCTGGCAACGAAATATACAGGCAAGGAAGCATATCGTTCTTTGAGATCGACGGCCGAAAGAATAAATGTTACGCTCAGAATCTCTGCTTACTCGCCAAATTGTTTCTGGATCATAAGACTTTGTACTATGATACGGATCCCTTTTTGTTTTATGTTATGACAGAATTCGATGCTAGAGGTGAGTACGATTGATAATTTCTGTTATGACTAACTAAAAATATTATAAGGCACCCTGTTAATCAGTCTGCACTTGATTTAGGGCACATTCATCCTCTCCAGTTGGAGAAACGCTGTGATTTTTTTTTATTGAATATGGTGGTAAACGAGCAAGCAGCACACCTGATGGTAAGTGTTACTGCCGCCCATGGACCTTTGCTATACCATTTTTTTTTTCCTTTGCAGGGTGGACCATGAATGTGGTCGCGCCCCGACAAATCGATCCGGGGCGACAAAAGAGGCGGCGCGCAACCCCATGGACTCACCCTGCAAGCACTTCTCTTCGCCGTATGAGTGGGCCACCGGTACCCGATCTTTGTCTTCGGTGGCCCGCCCGGCGGTACACCCTTGTGGGTTCTTCTCTCGTCGATGCCCCTACAGCTTTCGCCATCGAGGCGTCGCCCTCACGCGGTGGCCTCACGTCGGGTGACCGGACAATTCCCCGGTCCGATCACCCGAAGCCTCGGTTAGGGCGGCATCAGTCGTAGATATTCGCGCCTGCGCCGCCCCGGCCGCTGGCGGCGGCCCGGGTCACGGGAATCCTCCCGGACTCGTTCCGCCGCCTCCTTCTGCGAGATGACAGCCTCGCAGAAGGCGGCGACCGCGTCCCAATTCCTGACGCTGTCGACCATCGCTCGCGCAACAGCCGGCAGCGTCAGGTCGGCACCGATGACAGCGACGAGGTCACGGCGCTGGCCGTCCCAGCTCGGACACACCTCCAGCGTATGTTGCGCCGTGTCCTCGTCGCTACTGCAATGGTGGCAGGACGGAGTCCACTCCCTCCGCACCACCGTGTGCAGGTACTTGCCGAAGCAACCGTGCCCCGACAAGACCTGCACCAACCGGAAGGAGAGCACTCCGTGCCGCCGCTCCATCCACTCCATCAGTACAGGCCGCAGGGCCTCGACGGTAACAACACCGTGTCTAGGCCTCTCCAGCCGCGTAGCCCAACGGGCGATGACATCTCGGCGGGCGTCCTCGCGCCAGGTGGCTATCTCGTCAGACGATGGGGAGCCACCCTCGTCGCGCACTGAGGTAACACGCCGGTAGAGGTTGGAGAGCATCTCCGCCTCTAGGTCCCACGGGGGTGTCCCGGCCAATAGGCATGCCGCCTCTGTTGACACCGTGCGGTACCCGCGAATGGGTCTGACCGCCATGGCTCTCTGGGGCCTCCACATAATCGCCCTGAGCTGGGCGTTCAGAGGCATGGCCATTGAGCGGATCACCCCCGCATACAGCCGTCGGCCCTCGAAACTGGGTCCGCCCACGTTCGGCATGAGCCGCGAAAGGGCGGACGCCGCGCCGACAAGCCGGGGAGCAATCCTGCGGTAATGCTCCCGGAACCACCAACGCCCGTCGAGCATCAGACCCAAATACTTCATATGGGCCTGGATAGTGATGTGGATGGAGTTGACGACTAACGAGGCGCCGATAGGCGGCCTTACGCGGGGCCCATGGAATAGAAGGTCCTCCGTCTTATTTAGGGCCACCCTGAGCCCCAGCGCCTCGATTCGCCTGACCATCTTCTCGGTGCCGAGAGTGGCCAGGCTCGCCGCCTCTTCGAGTGTCCTGACCCGGGCTGTGACGAGCGTGTCGTCAGCATAGCACACCAAGCTCAGCCCGGGGGGGAGACGAGAGAGTCCCGGCTTTGGCAGGAGAACCAACCTCCCTTCCTTCCAGCACTCAGGGAACTGTCCAGACGTCAGACAGGCGTTGTACAGTCGCCTGAGGCGAGGTGCTCGAGGAGCAACTTCAACACCCGGACTGGTATTCCGTCTGGGCCGGGGGCCGTGGTGGCGGAACGAATCTTCGCCACAGCCGCCCCCACTTCTGATTCCGTCACGGGCGGAACACTCTCGTCGGCCTCCCGGTCGTGATCTAGCGAAGCCATAACCGGGGGCGTGTGTTCCGACTGCCGCGGGAACAGCTCCTCGAGCACCCTACGAAGGAGCTCGGGTTGGAGGGTCTCGGTGAGGGGGGGGCCTGCGCGCGAAGTTTATTCAGCGACGCGCGATACAGGCGACCCCAGGAGTCACGGTCGAGACCGTCCAGCATCTCCTGCCAACTCGCGTCCTTGGCGGACCGGATGGCCAGCCGAAAGGCAGTCCGCGCACTGCGGTACGCCTCATACAGCTGGCCCTCCCGCTCAGCATCGCGGCGACGCCGCCAGCTGCGGGTGTAGGACCTTCGGGCACTAATGCACGCCGCACGAAGGTCCGCCAGTTTTGGGGACCACCAGTAGACCCCCTGCCTCGGAGGCAGACGCCGTACCCTGGGCATGGCCGCATCGCATATCTGCATTAACGCATTGCGAATGCGGCCAGCCTCAGCGTCCACTCCATCCGCTGGGGGTGGTGAGGACAGCCACGTGTTCACGATGGCCGCCTCCGCCAGTAGGTCCCTATCTAGACGCCCCACAACCCACCGCGGAAACGCGGGAGCTCGGTCCGCCCTGTGACCCCTGCTGGGGTCCTGAAGGGGGGAGACCTCCATCCGAATATACCGGTGGTCCGACAGGGTCTCCGTCTCCTCCAGGACACGCCAGTTCCTCACTCGTGGTGCGACAGCGGGGCTAGCGGCTAACCTTTGCTATACCAAGGGTATATCTAGCCCGCTGCCTACCAATACAGACCCCAAACCTACCCAGTTGGGCTTCCGGCTCTCTCGCTTACCGAACGAAGCGCAATAACACATTGCCATTACTCAGACGTCGATATTCTGCGAGAGTGTGGTACTACCCCGGTCGGACCGGGCCGCCGCTGTAGACAGAAAACTATCAACAGCGTGGTCCTATCACTAACTTGATTGCGAATTTTACACATCAGTTCATAGACGTCCCACAGCTAGATTCGACGAGCGTTCAAAACAAGAGGGACAGCGACCTATTATACCACACTAGGCAATAGGATTGCCATACGGTATTTTGGAATTATATTTTCTCCATCCCACACAGAATGTAATGCACCTTCCTTTTTCATCAATATCATAAGTTATGTTGTAAGTATCACACAGCAAGAGGAAAGAAACAAGAATTGATAAGTCTATCAAGCCGTTTGACTAGCATATTTTAAATAAGTTCATACTCAGCAGAAGGACTTGCTGTGTGCGCAGTTACTAATATTACTAACTCTAACATTACTCGTGGGTTTAGAAGACAACAAAGAGTTTAACATCGACTTGCACCATTTCCAATGCTGTCTGTTCAACTATTATATTCCCCAGAACATTTGACTTTAGGCAGGTGGAGGCTCCTAACATGATGTAAAAAGAATACATATTGTCTTGACCCCAAGTAATTGAGATAAGAGTAGAATAATAGTGATAACTCAGCAGTTAGACATATGGGTTGAAAAGAAGAAAAGGAATACGATCTTATGTTACTTCGATCTTATTATTCTACTATCTTATGTTATGACATGTCTTTCTTAAAAACGAGGTTTAAGAAGAAAACTTTCTTTATGGTAGGCAACGGCCTGGCTGTCCCCTGGCATTGCTAAGGTCCATGTGCAGCAGTATCACTTACCATCAGGTGTGCTGCTTGCACATTGCCACCATAGGCAATAAATAGAAAAAAACTTTTTAAGAAAAGGAAACCTTTTTAACATTGAAAATTTATATAAACGTTGTTATTTATTGCTTTTCTTGTGATGTAATTAAAACTAATCTTCACTGTTATTCTAATATTTTGTTACACAACCTTCATTTCACTCGTCTTACTGTAATACTGTATCTAAATTTAAGCTAAGTGTTATTATTATTTTTTCTTCATATAGTTGAGTTATTATATATACTTACTTATTATATATATATATATATATATATATATATATATATATATATATATATATATATATACCTACTTATTTTATTATTATTGAGTTATATATATACTTCATATAGTGAGTGCAATCCAGCGTCATTTCTAGTCCGGCCGGATCCGATCGGATACTCATCCATCGGACCGGATGCGTCTTTGATTGATTGATCTTTTTTTTTGTATGGCTCTTGGTGGCAAACGAACAAGCAGTACACCTGATGGTAAGTGTTACTGCCGCCCATTGACCATTGCAATACCAGGGGTACAACTAGGCCGCTTGCCAAGCATTGCTAGCTTTTTTTTTTGTGTGCCTTAGTTGTTAGCCTCAGATGGCTATGACAACTTTACCCGGACTGTGGGTGAGCGCTGAGGGCTCTCAACCCGTTGGCTCTCAACCCGTTCATTGCTAGCGTCGGGTCCGGTATATTAGTACCAGACCGCTTACCAAACATTGTTAGCACCGGATCCGGTGAACGTTTAATGATGCCGGATTACCCGATACGTTTTTCCAGATTATAATCCCTAATCATAGTATAAGTCTAAATCAATTGATTTAATGGCATGGTCAAACATCACATTCGTGGTTTATATATTTTATTGATACTATTCTAAATTTGTTTACAGGATTCCACATAGTTGGTTATTTTTCAAAAGAAAAGGAGAGTACGGAGGATTATAATGTGGCGTGCATATTAACACTGCCTCCATATCAGAGAAAGGGTTATGGAAAACTTTTAATAGAATTTAGTAAGTATTGCATCTAAATACTGAACTATAGCTAAGTAGCTTTAGTTTAAAAAGTTCTGGTTGGAACTGCTTTGGTTAATAAATGTACTTAAAAAGAAATAGCAACGTCCACTGACATATTTTGTTTACTATACACAACACCAATTGTATCTTATAAACAGCAGTAGATGTATAATTAGATGGAAATTAATAGAGACATAGGTAAGTATCAGTTTACTGCTTGAAAGAGATAAGCGTGAAATTAAAGCAAAATTTATATAATGAACTAGCCGACTCAGCACACTTTGTTCCACGTAACAGTCAATGTATGAGCGATCGATTAATTCAAAATTATTAAGTGTTTTTTATTATGATAATAAATAATATATAAATTTGAAAAATGCAGTATTTTAATGACGTGCCAGTAAGACGAAGAAACACCTTGTGATATACGAATTTTTTATTGTTGCACGTTGAAAATTATCTAATTGTGGATCTCTGCAATTTACCCAACGATTTCGCATTGTCAACCGAACCGTTTCAGGGGCTGCCTCACTTTGTTCTTGTGATTGAGAAATACGAAGTTGGGCCGTATTCTTCAGTGGTTTCATTTGCGATGTTTAGAATTCTAATTGCGTTACGGCTTTGTAGGAAAAGATTAGATTTTCTTGGTCAAAACTTTGTTAATAATAATTTCGATTTCGACACAATGATATTTATTATAATAATATGTACCTACTCGTAAAAATTCGTAGCACTCGCAACTCGCACTCACAAACACATAGACCGGTTAACTTTAATCTTCTTCTTGATGAATGGCTTCTGTTAGCGATTAACCGCAACTTCGCCAATGTCCCGCAAGACTCGTTCGTAGACCGTTAAACCAACTAACTTAATTATGCTTGAACCAGAAGTTGAGTAGACTTGTTATAATACATACATACATACCATCACGCCATGTCCTTTGCAGGGTAGGCAGAGAGAACAGAGTGCCAGAAAACTCTATCCTTACATACTTCACTCGCTTCTTCAACATTCATAATTCTCTTCATACACGCTCGCCGGTTTCGGAGACTCTTGACTCCACCTTCCTTCAGTACATGACCGATCTGGTCTAGGTAGGTTAGTCTTGGTCTCCCCCGGTACCTACATCCTTCCACTTTCGCATTGTATATCTTCTTAACCAGACGTTCGTTCGGCATTCTTGCCACATGTCCGAACCATCGGAGCATTCCCTTTCGCATCTTTACACCAATACTCTCTTTCATACCTACTCGGTCTCTTACGTCGTCGTTACGAATGCGATCGATCAGCCTAACTCCACAGATTTTCCATAGAGATCGCATTTCGACCGCATCAATTTTACTTTCATACTCTTTTCTGCATACCCAACTCTCGCTTCCATACAGTAATATTAGGACAAGCACTGCGTTATGTATTGCTACACGTGCCTTCTGGCTGAGGTGGTGGCTACCGAAAAGTTGCCCCAACGCTCCGTTCACTCTATTTCCTGCATTTACTCTTCGCACTATATCAGTGGTATACCTTCCATCTCGGCTAAATCCACATCCAAGATATACAAATTCATCCACTTGCTCTAGTACATCATTACCTATTGTTACTCTTACATGTGTTCTGACTTCATCTCTTTCAAAGACTATTATTTTGGTTTTTGCTCACATTCACGCGTAGACCCCTTTTCTTACAATCTTCTGTCATTATGTCGACTAGGGTCTGCAGGTCAGTCCCTGACCGTGCCAGCAGGACTGCATTATCTGCATATAGCAGAGCAGTGACCACTGAGTCGCCCATCTGGACTCCCACATTCATATCGTTCAACTTTTGGAGACATTTATCCAGATATATGATAAACAGTCTGGCTGACAGAAAACACCCCTGCTTAACGCCGATATTGACGTCAAACCAAGGCGACATTCGATCATCCAGCCGCACACAGGCTCTACAGCCCATGTAACTGAACTGCACAGCCTGTAGCAGTTTACCGTTAATACCATACTCCGGTAAAATGTCCCACAGTTCCTTTCGTACAACCATGTCAAATGCTCTCTCCAGGTCCACAAAACTGCAGAAAACCCTCTGACCTAGACCCAGATGCTTCTCCACAATGTTGCGCAGAGAGAACACTTGATCCATGCATCCCCTTCCACTCCTGAAACCTCCTTGCGTCTCACACAGTAAACCATCGGACACCATCCTCATTCTCCTTTCAATCATTTTTCCTTACACTTTTGCTGTCAAACTGGTCAAGCTTATGGCTCTATAATTTGCGCAGTCATAACGTGAACCCTTGTTTTTAAACAAAGGCACGATAACTGCGCTATTCCAGTCTCTGGGAATCATTCCCGAGCTCCAACATAAATTGAGGAGCAACAGGAACGCCCGCCAGACACAGGAGCCGCTAAGCTTGATCATCTCGGCAGACACCATATCAATGCCCGCTGCCTTACCATTTTTCAAACTTCTTATCGCCCATTCAACTTCATCCATACTGATGCCATCGGAGGACGCCGGTGCCGAATGTTGATCTGCTAAACCATATGCGACACCGGCGCCAACTCGAGTATCCGCATACATATCGCCAAAATATTCACTCCATCGGCTTAACACGTCTTGTGTCTGTGTAAGAATGTCTCCACCTTTAGACCTTATTTTATTCATTCTGAAGGCTGACCAACCACCCCGAGACTTCTTCACCTCCCTCCAAAAGAGTTTGGTGTTACCCTCGAAGTTTTTAGTCAGCCTATCTTCTGCTCTCATATTTGCTCTATCACGTTTCTCTTTAACTAAGGCCTTGGTGTCATTCTTACATTGCCGATATATTTCTTTCTTCTGTTCAGTCATACTGTCATTCAGATTCAAAGAAGAGACATAGTCCAACCACGCTTTCTTCTTTTGCTCTACGGAAGCTGCCACTTCCGCATCCCACCATGCATCACCATTTGTTTTTCTATGCTTCTTTGAACTTCCACATACTTCTTTCGCTGTATCTACCATACTCTCTTTCAATATTTTCCAGCATACTTCAATGCCCGATTGCGGCTGGCTTGCCATCGTCAGCCGTTCTCGGACACCCTCTGCATACTTTTCTCTTACACACTCTTCTTGCAACCTTTCAACCTTTATTCTTTCAAGCCCTCCGAAGTGGACACGCTCTCGCCAGTGCCTCCACTTTCTGAACAGACCACTAAATCATACTATAATACATATTAATGGGATATATCATTGTTTAGGTATAAAAGTCTCTATCAAGCAATATACCCATGCTATGTGCCCTTTTTTTAACCCTTCAGAGACCATCGGCCCATTTTTGGCAAACTAACTCCTACCGCATCTAAAATAGTACGTAGTAGGGTCGTAGTATGGGTAGGTTCCTAGTTAAGTTAATATTATAAGGCACATGTGTACTTATACAAAATATTACATATTTTCAGGTTATGAATTATCAAAATTTGAGGGTAAAACTGGTTCGCCAGAAAAACCTTTATCTGATCTGGGTCTGTTATCATACCGGAGTTATTGGGCACAAACTATACTAGACATACTTACACAAATCAAACCTGTTGGCGATAATGAGAAACCGATCATCACTATCAAGTAAGTGATACTTAACTACAAATAGATGTCCAAAGACAAGTTTAAAGAATTGGATCTGTTGGTTATGCTTCCTTTGCCTTAAATTCTAATATCGTCGCATTTGTTTATACAATCCTATATTTCACATATTTATACAGTTCTATATTTCAGTGAAATCTGTGAACTAACTAGCATTAAAAAAGAAGATGTAATAAGCACATTGCAAAATTTAAACTTGATAAACTATTACAAGGGCCAGTACATCATCTCCGTCAATGAGGTAAAGTATTATACTTATAATGCTTTTTTTTTACTTAAAAAAACAATTAAGTAAGGAAAGATATTCTTGGTACTTAAAGCATATAGTTAAGGGTCACAAAATGCATTCAGATACATAACAATTTTTCGTGTATCTAGCTTGATTTGTTATGCATGGGGATTGACTCAATACTAGTAGTTGTTGCTTAGATCACTACATCTGTGCAGTCTTATTATCAACTATAAGAGAAAAATGCATATATTACTGATCCAATATCGACTAACCTAAATTAACCTAATGTTTACAGCAACACGAAAAAGCTATGGAAAATAGGAACTTGCGTATCGATCCCAAATGTTTGCATTGGACGCCAAAAGATTGGTCCAAACGAGCCAAATGGTAAGATCACCAACACTTCTAAATTCAAATCATTTTCTAATCATATCATATTTTTAATAACTGGCAGGTTATAATTAAATTCAGTATTAAAACCTCATTAAAGGAATATATAGTTTTAATTTTTGACAAACTGAAATTTATTTTTTTCTTTTGTCACCAGCGTTTGAAGTCATAGAGTAAAGGAGATGCGAGCTATCTAACTCTGGCTTCCAAAACGTACGCAGTTTGTCCACTTTGTAATCTAACATTTATATTTTTAACCTGCATTTTGCCATATAAATACTTTTTTAAACGCTAACAGGCTTTGGGTTCATTATTATAACTGAATCATTTTACTACTATTTAGATTTCATCAAATAACCATCAGAGAATATAATTTTATGCATGTTTACTTATGTTATGACATAAGTTTAACTTACAAGGAGACCCTCAGACGCGTGGGTCGGGGATTTCCATGATTTTGTTGGGGTGGTAGAGGGACCCGAGGGTATCACAACTACCAGATATTAGGGTCAACTGGGCCCTCGTTAAAAAGATATTAAGGGTCAAAGGTGGATGAATAATTTATGTAGAGAAAATCTCACTCGAATCGCTAACTGGCGGTAGCCACGTGGTATCGTGCTCGCCTACGGAATCTATGGTCTCAGGTTCGAGATCCGACAACCTATTTTTTAAAATCATGGAAATTCCCGACCCAGTCCCGTCTGAGGGTCTCCTTGTTAGTCTTGGTTCGATTAAATTGATTTTAATATATGTATATACATTATAAACACATTATTAATGCTTATATTGAATAGTTTAAATCCATTCTGTAATACTAATAATATATTTAATTCACAAGCTTGCACTAAAATTGATTGAGTATCATCTATTAATTGCTTTCATTATCATATTTCTTTTTGTTAATTTTATAGTTAATAATTTAATATATTTATTTAAATTAAAAGGTATAATGGTTGAAACTCCCTGTTTGATTTAATTTTCATTGTGTAAGTACATTTCGAATATAGAATACATGATTAATTTTTCAGACGTGGATTCTTTATCATTACTTTTCATAATAATATCTTAAATTATGTATGAGTAATCCATGCAAATAAAATTACGGAAACAGCTAATCGAAAAAGAAAATAGAATATATCATATATTACCAGGCGAGTCAACCAAGTTTGTGCCAACGCAATGCACTTAGTATTATTAGGTTATAATATATAAGTATTATACCTTATAATACTAATAAAATTACTTTTTAAATGTCTAATTTGTAACCGCTAATATAAAGACTTGCATCAACACTTACATTATAAATAATAGCTTATTAACATTTCAGAAGTTACTCGCTATATATTGTTAAGAACAGATTAAATATTATAAATACTAATGGAACACTACTGTATAGAACGTGATGACGTGACATTGTAAGATCGTCAATAACAATTACTATTTACCATCTTATTTTTATTTTAAATTAGTTTTACGAGTTTCAACATTAGATTAATGTACGAGAATGTCACCCGCAACGTTAGTTATGTAAATAACTTAATAGTTCTTTAAAATTTCAGATTTATTGTTTGCAATCATGTGTTCACGTTTCACCAAGGTTGTTGTGTATTAAAAAATGTGAAACGTCAAAATGCATTTCTTAGATTAGATGAACCATAGTAAGATTTTTTAAATTTGTTTATTGATTACAAATAACAATTTACCGCTCCCTATCTTGCCATCTTGGGTTGGTACCCAATAGCGCAAGGTAGGGAGGGCTTAAAACGACTAATGGATCCAATATATGTTACATTTATGCAAGTAGAGGAAATCTCAAAATTAAACCTTGTACCAATACATCTGAAAAGCGTTGTAGTGGGTCAATTTCCCTCGTATTGTGGAGTAGGCTTGAGCACAGCAGTAGAACCTTTATAAGCGGTGATCCTAATAACAAATAATAAATAAATAATAGATTTATTTGAATATCCGTATAAATTTCTTGCACTGTTAATACGCAATTTATCACCTGTATAACTGTAATGAAGCTGTGGCACGTCTCTACGCTTTAATAAACATTTGTTTTAAAATATGTACTTTTTTCGTTATTAACAAAATTGGGGCTGATAATTGTTGAAGGAATCATGTTATTGGCTTGCATGCATAGCTTTCGATTATAGCAACGTATGTATAGAGGGACTGGACGCAGGAGGGAATCATAGAGCATGGTCTTCTTCATGAACATCTCCACATAAAATATGGTCAGGATAGAAAATTGGCAAGATGTGACAAAAATATTTTTAGTGACTCATCTTATAAAATATTGTGTGAAAGTCAATCGTTTCCAATCCCGTGTAATTAATATTTAAACTGTTCAAAATTTTTATGTTATTACATCTCTATTTCTGTCAAAAATAACACGCATTGGGATTCGGTTAAAATAAGAGAACGTACCTATACTACGTTAAGTAACTATTTTTTTGAGCCTAGTTATGAGGCAAACATTCAAAGAGTATATTTCCATGCCATAAATCAAGGCTGATAGTTTGATAATACACACAAACATTAATTTCAAATACTTAACGATATTTGGTAAGCAATTTTATTATTATTAATAAACAGCGTTGTCCAAGCGTCTATGTTCTATGTTTTGTAGTCTTTTTTTTGTTTTAGAAATTAGTTACTAATACGGTCACTGGTTTTGGAAATTTTTATTTCAAGTTTATTTGTACTTTTAGGATAACTTAATAAGTCGTTACAGATTTGAGAATAGAGTAGTGTCTCCTGACATTTTGACATGAACGTCGAAACATAAATTGAGCAATGTTATGTCGTATTTGGTAACCTTTAGTAATTTCTCTGTATATATAGTACACATAATGTGAAATCAAAATTATTTAATAACCTAAAAATAGACAAAATTGCTTCTTAATGTGTATATGGTGATTCTCAAAAAAAAAATCGAAATTGATGTCCTTGATCATTTTTATAAACCAGAATCGTGAATTATGAAAAGTTGTTTTTTTTTTAATAAAACGACGTACTATATCTACGAATGTATGAAACAAATTTATTTTTTATATGATAAACAACAAAGACATGTCCAAGAAAGTACCCTGAAAATTATTCCCTATGTCCCAAGCGCTAAATTTGAAGATAATCATTAACTTAAAACATAAAATTCCTAACAAATTGTTTATTATCATATTTTTTATTTATATAGGATAGTATTGACTATACCTATATGAGTTCATAGTTTCATAAATGCGAATGGAAATATTTTTAAATATAATTCAAAATTTGTCCATAAAAAAGTATCATTCCCTCACCGTTTTGTAACAGTGTGATTGGAGCAATACTCCAAAGCCTACCAAGTCCCACCTTATTTTTTTTTGTAGTTGGCAACACTGCCCTTGAGAACACACTAGAGTGGACAATTGAAGAAAGGATGTTTTCTTAAAATCAATTTGACAAAATGTTTTTTGATTATTACATTTTTAATGTCATTTCCTCATGTAATGTTATCAAAAAATAAGCATTTTTTTTTAATAATCATAGCATATTTTTATATGTTTTCGGTAGTAATAAAGTAATGTTTACAATTAGAATAGTATAAGAAAAATTATGAATAATGAATTTTGTTTCGTTTTGTCATTCCCTCGTAAAAAAATTTAATGAGGGAATGAATTATTTTCTAATAAATATAGAATACTTTGACAAAAAGTTTGTTGAATATTACATTTTTAATGTCATTATCTCATGTAATGTTATTAAAAGGTAAGCATTTTTTTATTTAATCATCATAGCATATTTGTATATTCTATATATATCTTTTATATTCAATTCCAACTCAAAACAGTTGGGGACCACTATAATATTTTCCTCAAACAAGACATATACTACAACTTGAGCAAAAAAAAAATCAATCACGAGTTAAAAAAAAACTGATCAACTCGATAAAGCCATTTTCGACTTTTTTTGAGAATCAGCCACATCCAAGTTTAAGCGTTTTATCTTTTGTGAATTAGTTATTTTGAAGTGAAATTCGTATGTAATAATCAAGACTATATTACTGCCTTAATGACGAGAGCAATAACGATAAGAATGGAGCCTTGTGCTTCATAACAAAAAAAAAAAGAAAGTAATTAGCAAACAAATGCTGTGCAAGATATCAATCGGTGAAATAGTTTAGTAAGTAGTATAAATGAATAATTTCATAACGTACTAATAATGCTTTAAATCAGGGATGTTATAGATATCCGAAAAGAATCGGATATTAAAAAGTTTGAAATAATTCCAGCTTAAGGTGTCGTTGGTATGAGACTCATTACATTTAGAAACACATTAGATATTATAGTACCTACAAATGTTTGCCTAGAAATGGAATCAAATCTTTACTTTGTCTTTTACGTATAAAATTCCATAATTTAATATACCCGTATCTAAAACGGATATAATGTTGCTCTATTATCCTTATCAGTGTCCAGATTCGAAAATTCATATCTGCAGCATCTCTAATTTAAATAATGGTTTTCATCCATACTTACCATGAGCTTTTACATACTCGCAATACTTTTTATACTATAATATGCATTGTGCCTAATATTTAACTTTAAGCTCGGCTATTTTATGTATATATACCATATATATATAGCTTGCTTTTGCAAAACCCGTGAATTTAAATTTAATGATATTCTTATCACTTTATAGGTAATCATTTACTACTGCTGTCACACCCGACTTCATCGTCTCCGTCGCTTAGTTTATACCATTTTTAAGTAGATATATGTTCAGATAATAATTTGGTGTTTCTCAGAAATAGAGTTCTACTCGTACATAATATCAAAGTAGAGAATTATAATACATTTAATTACTACAAATAAATAATATTAAGTTCTCATGTTCATAAGAGAGAAAAAAGCAAGATTATCGAGAACATGAATACTCGCTACAAAATATATAGGTATTGTGAATATGTGTCAACTTGTTTTGTCAT
Source organism: Lymantria monacha (assembly GCA_905163515.2). NCBI lineage: Eukaryota > Metazoa > Arthropoda > Insecta > Lepidoptera > Erebidae > Lymantria > Lymantria monacha. The sequence goes on along the minus strand of LR991094.1, from coordinate 14,313,969 downwards.
CTTTTTCACCTACCCACATTTAGATATTTTATATATTTGGTTCTAATCGAAAATACTTACATTATTATGACTTGTTGCTTGCCTCTGACAAGTCTGTTGTGTGATAGCGTATAATAATCAGAATTGATATTCAATTCATTCAAAGATACAAATACTTATATGATATTGATAAATTGTTTGCCTCAAGTAATACATAAGATTAACAATCGCCACAGAAGATTTCGACTTTATTTTGATATAATTGAAAATTGTATAATATTTCTTTGGACTATATTTATTAGTTTAATAATATTTATATATATTACATATTAGGTTCATAATTCACTAGCAAGTAGTACACTAAGTGACACATTTACAATAGAGAATAACAGGTGCATCGGCTATCGTTTTAGATTTTGTTTTAGGTATGTACATAACGTCTTTTGGGTGAACTAGTATAATGGTATTCACGCTTGGTTCATTACACGCAAATAAGCGTTGTGCGTCTACATATTAGCTTTGAATGTTGACTAGGAGCAAATTACACACAGCTATGTGTCATGGTATTTGAACGGGCGCCGATTCTAATGCTATTAGTACAAATGTATAAAAATGTATATTCTACCTCGTACGCAGTTAATAACTGTGTATAATACCTAAATATTATTTGTATCTTTATTTTAATTGCCTACAACTAGATGTCGCTACAAGTTGACCAACCTCATAGAGCTTGTCAATCTTAATATTTCTCTTAGCCTGATTGAAAGTGAAAGCATTGATGCTTATACGTATTTTAACTTTTATTTTATAATCTTAAGTTTGAGTTTGCAATACATATTTTCGTGTTTGTAGCGACACCTAGTGCATATTTTGAAATTGCTTAATCTCTTAACTCTTTCAGTTTCAATAAAGTGAAAAAACAAATTATATTGTTATATTTAACATCAATGATATTTGCTATAAATATATCATACGTGAATTACACGTTGATAATGAATTTAAGAATTCTAATAACATTACAAACTATTTTTTTTCTAGTTTTGTTTCAGCTGATTTTTGTTTGTAACATTTGAATAACAAATTGGAAATGTAGATTTTGCGGTGATAAAATATGAATGTTGAATAATTCTTACATTTGTTTAAATTAAGATATTCAGTACATCCTTCATGTAAGATTTTTGTTGTGATATTAAATAATATCAGTTTTAATATCTTTCTTTTTTTAATTTTCTAAACCACATAGACTATGTCGTATTTAAGATTTCTGCTTGACGTTGTAGTAAACAATTGTCACACCCTATCTTTTCACACGGGTGTTGCTCTAATTGTGGGATGTAATCAAACACCATAACTTCTTACTGTCGTGTATTTTAGCTGTTAACGGCTGGTGACTTCCAGTTTTGCCCGGAATATGGGTGAGCGCTAAGGGGCTCTCAACCCGGAAGAGTATCATAATTGCCAGAGTAGGCAATATCTAGAGACTATACCAACCCGTATGACCAGCGTAGCCCCCTTTTGGATTTTCTATCGTCTGGTCACACTCCGCTCAACCATACGAGGTGATAAAGGAGCCCCATGGAATCCCATAGCATGTCTAGTTTTTTCTCTCTTTGCCCATCGAGCAGCTATCCAAACTGCTTCCTTGGCTTAAGTAACCACCCAAGTAGGTAAGACCTATCCGGAGAGTTCCCTTTTCGTGGATATCTACACCCGTTAACATCCCGGATCAAGTGACGGAACGTCTCCTGCTGTGACAAGAATAGTCCTGAACTAATTATCTTGTTAAAATGACAATCATATGGGCTGTAAAGAAGATTGCGTCTAAAAGAATGGCCTATCGTTCCCACATTTATTATTTCTGATTACATTAAGGAATCTGCATATTAGTGTAATCAGATTCAGCATACATACATACATAGCTTCACGCCTGTTTCCCAGAGGGGTAGGCAGAGACTACGGATTGCCACAAACCACGATCCTGGCATACTTCCATTGCTTCATTCGCACTCATAACAGTCTTCATGCATACTCTACGATTACGCATACTCTTAATATGACCTCTCGTCAATACATCGCTAATTTGATCCAGAAAATTATGACGAGGTCTTCCCCTTGTATTCGTCCCACTCACGCTTGCTATATATATTTTCTTCGTCAACCTCTCTTCACTCATTCTTTCTAAGTGTCCAAACCACCTCAGCATACTCTTTTTGATCTTTGTCACTACTTCTTCATTCACATCACAGCGCTCTCTTATAACACTATTCCTAATTTTATCTTTCAGGCTCACATCACACATACTACGAAGAGCTCTCATCTCTACAGCATTTATTCTACTTTCATGTCTTCTCTGCCAAATCCAACTTTCACTACCATACATGAGGGTAGGTACTAATACTCCCTTATGCACAGCTAGACGTGCCTTTTTGGACACATTTCTGCTTCTCATAAAGGTGTACAGTGCCCCATTCACCCTATTACCAGCATTTACTCTTCTTTCAACATCATTATCATTTTTACCATCTCGAGTAAATAATACACGATTCAGCATAATGTCAATATTCCCTGGAATAATAACCTGTCTGTTCTCTGCAACCTAAGATAAACAATTTTAGAATTGGACCATTACCTGTGTTAAAATGAAGTGGCAATGGGCAGGCCACATCGCTTGACGAACCGATAACAATTGGGGAAAATAGGTTCTCGAGTGGCGACTGCGTAGCGAACGTCGAAGTGTTGGTCACGCCCCTACCAGGTGGACCGACGACCTGGTGAAGGTTGCTGGGTGTCGTTGGATGCAAGCGGCACACGATCGTACTTTGGAGCGAAATATGAAGGAGGCCTACTAGGTATGCGTCCGATATATCAAAACGAATCTGAAATCGGATTTCAGTCAGAAATCGTATCGTATCGATATTCAACACTATACAAACTGATTTTAGAAAACGTATTTCGGCAGAAACTAAATCAACACATATCAAAACAAAACGACGAAAACGCAAACTAATAATAAATCTAATCATCGCGCAATCGTTTTCTATTGCTAGTTTTGCAAACCAAACCAATATTTGAAAACTTACTATCTCTTTCACTCCGCTAAGCGATCGCTTAGTCAGAATGAGAGAAAGCGAATTTCACTAAAATTCGCCTCCTTTCATTCTAACTAAGCGATCGTTTAGTGCAGTGAAAGAGATGGAGAGAATTGCGGTTTCTAAGAAACTAAGAATGGCAGATTGATACGAAATAGAATTATACGGGACAGGGAATAAGATCTATATCAGAATGCAACTACTTCCATGATAATATTACGCAATACGTTTAAGTTTTGCGTTTGTTAAATAGATTTTTTGAATTATTGGAGAGTTTTGATCCACACTTGACCTTGGTGATACGTGCAGTGTGCGCGTAATGTTATTTTTGTGTTCTCGTGAACTATATAATTATATAGGTATTTTATGATTCAATACTATACTAACGTATGTTAGTATCATACATACGATTTGATGATAAATAAGAAATAACTATTAAATGTAAAATGGTAAGAAAAAAACCATACTAAAAATGTACATTATATAATATAATCATGAAAGCATTGTAAATATGACGATTTTTAAATACGCCAGAAAGTTTTGTATCACACTCAAAACAAAACATTTTTGCTAGTCTAGTACTCTAGTTAAGCCTAGATAAAGTATGAAGGAAAATCGTACACCTAAATCCAATCAACAAAGAAACTAAAGAAAAATATTTTGAATGCGTTTGTTCGTTTGCGTTTTTCGTTTGCTACGCTAAAATAACTAAAACCATCGAATATCGATCGAGACTAAGGTAAATCCGCTCCGACAATCGCTCTGGAAATCGATTTCTGAAATCGGTTTTTTAAATCGATTTCAATATCAGAAATCGAATTTGTATCGGTTTGCGTAAAAATCTGAAAACGCCCATCTCTAAGGCCTACATCCAGCAGTGGATAACGGAAGGCTGAATGATGATGAAAATGATGACTTATGTTAAAGTAAAGAAGGTGATGTCATTGTAGAACAACATTAGTAGTGGTATGACCACGCTGTTGACAGTTCTGTCTGCAGCCGCGGGCCGGTCCGTCCGGAGTAGTACCACGCTCTCGCAGAAGATCGACGTTTGAGTAATGGCAATGTGCTATTGACCTTCGTTCGGTGAACGAGAGAGCCGGCTGCCCAACTGGGTGGGTTTGGGGTTTGTATTGGTAGGCAACGGCCTGGTTATACTCTTGGTATTGCAGGGTCCATGAGCGGCAGTAACACTTACCATGAGGTAGCACGCTTGCCACCATTAGCAATATAAAAAGTTTGATGCAGTTATGAATTTAAATATAAATATGGCGTAGTGGTCTGAAACCAATATCCAATATTTAGTATTAATAAGGTTTTGTTACTTATCAGGAGAAATATTTGAATGATTCACGAATGTTTCTTCAGACTTTAATTATGTTTTCTTTAACTTCACCGCAATTAATATTTTTGAAGAATTCTATAGTGTAGGGTGCCGGGTTGGTGGGACGGGCAGCGCCGTGACCTCGTCGCTGTCATCGGTGCCGACCTGACGCTGCCAGCTGTTGCGCGAGCGATGGTCGACAGCGTCAGGAATTGGGACGCGGTCGCCGCCTTCTGCGAGGCTGTCATCTCGCAGAAGGAGGCGGCGGAACGAGTCCGGGAGGATTCCCGTGACCCGGGCCGCCGTCAGCGGCCGGGGCGGCGCATGCGCGAGTATCTGCGCCTGATGCCGCCCTAACCGAGGCTTCGGGTGATCGGACCGGGGAATTGTCCGGTCACCCGACGTGAGGGCGACGCCTCGACGACGAAAGCTGTCGGGTCGTCGACAGGAGAGGAGCCCGAGAGGGCATACCGCCGAGTGGGCCACCGAAGACAAAGATCGGGTACCGGTGGCCCGCTCGCACGGCGAAGAAGAGGTGCTTGCAGGGTGGGTTAATGGGGTTGCGCGCCGCCTCTTCCGTCACCCCGGACCGATTTGGCGGGGTGCAACGTCCATAGCCCACCACAAAAAAAAAAAAAAAAGGGTGGCGGGTTGGTCACTGAAGAAAAAGTCCACGTACCAGTGACCCACCCGCACGGCGTCGAGAGGTATATTGTGGGGCGGGTCTACGGGGTCTTGCGTCGCTTTTCCTGTCGCCCCGGACGGATTAGCGGAGTTTGACGTACCGTAGCCCGCCGCCAAAAAAAGTGTAGGCTGCGTTTTTAAAAAAAAAACATGATTTTTTTATGCAATATAATGATTTATTCTTCAATATATAAGCGCAATAATTTTGCTTTGACTGTCAAAATATCTATATTTATGAAGCAGGTACAAGTGATGTTTACAACACTTACAAAACCTAACACGAATATTTTTTTTTCTAACTTGATATTATAACAAACAATCTCCTTAATTGAATATGGTAATTACATTTTATTCACTTTGTGACATTATTTACTGTGATCAAATCATAAAAAAAAATACAGAAAATTTCATAAAAAGGTTAAATATATCAAAGCATTAGTATTTATAGAGAGGAATTAAATAGCGAGAGATACAATATAAAATGATTCGAATACTCATATAAATTATTATTTCTTGATACTGTAACAACAATAATATTTAAAATTTAATAGTAGTTGTATTAAACTTATAAAAAAAAAATATGTAAAAATACAGTAACTATTACAACTGTCTAATTCTAAGGCAGTTTATACATTGATGTAATTAGAGAAGACTTAAGATTGATCACACAATATCACTACATAGATATAAATTTAAAAAAAAACTAGTGCTTGATGAATTCTACTTGTAGTACGTAGCCAGTATGTTTCCCAATATATTTTTTTTTTACTTTAAAAAACCCCGCACTAAGGATATAATCCTTGTATTGCGGGGGACTCTACAAACATAATTAATGGACAGAAATTATAAACTACACTGGCGAATTGATTTTTATGTGGTGGCGTATACAAATACTACCGTGCATTATTCGTAGGTATAGTTTAAGATAACTAAGAAATTAACATCAACTGATGAACTGATGCCACTTGCTCAACAATAGGAGGTTTGACGTTAGGCAGCCGTTCACAATATTATTGCCAAAACTTGCAACATGGAAGAAGCGTAGGTATTACCGACAGAATAAAACGGGAGCAGATGACTATAATTTAGGTTGACTCCTACACGGAACCTTGAAATCAGGCTATCACTCAACGGTTTATAGAAAATAACCATGAAATAGAATTTTCATTATAAAAGTATATATAAAGCGTATTGATAAAACTTCCAAAGATCTGAAATTGCAAGTTCGATAGGAAAGAAATTAAAAGAAAAATATGTGATGTGTATGTGATATAGTTTCATTGACCTCCATTTGTAGATGACGCTAGTAGGTACACGGCTGTGAATCTATTTAATTGAAAAGTAAGCTCGACTTAATATTATTTAAAAAGGTTCGTCCTAGATGGATTTAGCTGCTATTCATAATAAAATAATTAGTGAACCTGCTGCCAAAACTTTTATTTGTTTGAAAGCCAATTTGAGAAGGCGTCATAACAAAGTCACGACTGTACTACCATCGACGAAGATATGCTGACCATGTGATAAATATTCAAAGAATTATATAACGTGTGGCCAAAACAAAGTATTACAAGTATTTGTGTCACGTGCGGTAAGGGTTAAGTAATTACTGTGAATCTGACAACAGTCCAATGGAAAGGAGGAGCTCATATCGGTGTAAAAGGCCGTAAATAGTCAAAATTATAATTAATGCTTGTTTTCTCTTTAATCAATATGCAACTGTCGAGTCAGCTATTTTTACTGTATTTTAATTATGTAGTGAATTGTTGATCACTCTCGTCATAATAAAAATAAAAAATCTTTCAAAAACTCTAAACTATACCTTCTAAAGTTAATCTTATACACAAGATTACTACGACGGTACATTCACACTACAAAAGCGTAATATAAAATACTACGAGTAACAATCAAAAATTCATATTTAGACACAGATAATATAATAAAATTATAGAAAAATTACAATCTAAGGGAAGTCCATTTTATTTTACATAACGACGGCATTTCTACATACTAAGAAAGAGGCTTGAAATTCTTGTTAGACAAGAATTGTGAACATCTAGAAATAAATTGTGCTCTGTGTTAATAAATAGTTTTTCTCTTTCTATCACATTATCAACAATATAAAAATAAATGCTCGCTCGACTGACTGCCGCTTCAGGCAGCCAAATAGACTAGGATCACTGGTATGCAGAAGGCACTGTCACGTCTGGGCTCAAAAGGCATTAAATATATTATGCACAATATAAATTGTATAATAGTACAACTCCAGTTATTATACAAAACAATAGTGCATAGCTTTTATACACTTCTCTTTCTATTTTTATATTGCATCAAAAATCCGTATGATAATGGAGTAGAAATACAATATGTCCCCACATATTTCATTTCCGTTTGTGTCGTATAAGACAATTATGAGAGGTAGGCCGTAGCATCACTCCAAGAGAAGGAAAATTCCAAACAAAATTTTATTGACTTTGGGCTGTTACAGTAGTTAAATTTTTCTCCTGTTTCGCAGACCTCTCGTGTTCAACATTGGGGTTGATAGATAATGGGATTTAAATAAAGAAGTTACCCAGACGTTTCATTATATCGTAAACATTAACAATGTATATAAAAATATTAACAGAATAACAAAACCGCTTTGAAACTAAAATACAGAGGCACTTTACAGTGGTGTTTTTATGGACGATTGTGAAGCGACTTAACGCCGAAATAATACGTTTGCCCATTTGTCAAAGTCATATATTTTCACATTAATTCTGTCTTTGTATAATTATAACAAGGTTCTTAGTCGCTTGACAAGTGAATTTGACAAATGAATGCATTCGTTATATTTCTTTGTGTGTAGGTACAATACCATTCGCTACATATGCGCACTTCATTATACAAATGTCAAAATCTTAAAATTAATTGATTATCGTTCGTAACAAATAATGCTTTTTGCACTTAACAATAATATTAGGTATATCACGACTTACTCTGAGTTAAAGCACCTTAAAACTAATATTATCTTAAGATTTGTAACACAATATTATGTGGAATATATCTCTTAATAATCTGTGAATATACTTCTGTAACAAAAAATATATAATTTTGGAATTTTCAACAGGAGGTAAAGACTGTTACACTATATCTATAATTATTGTACTGGAAGTTATCCGGTGTGTGATGTACATATTTGGACTTGAATTCGCAATATGGAGTCACAGATTTTAGACTAGACACCAAACGTTAATTGCACCGTTAAAATCAGATCTTACAATTCTTAAATAAATATTTAAACAGATCAAAGCAAAATCATAGAACTTATAAAAAAATAAAACAATTGTAATTGTTATAGCTTTAGACACTTAGATAAAATAAAATATTATGTGAAATACCTACCTAGACAAAACTGTTAAACAGTATCTATTCCGTGTTATCGTAATAATTACAATTAAAATGGGCCTTTTTAAGTTCACAACACTTGAAAAGAATGTAACATATATAAATGATTAAAGGAAATATAATTTACATGAAAACGGTGTTTTTGTCGGTTTAAAATTGCTTTTCAAAATGTTTATTACTTTTAATAATTACACTTTCTAATTTAAAAACGTTACATTCCAATTCTTAAAATACATAAAAGCTACATTATACAGGCACCGTACTATCTCTATGTTGTTGTTCTACACAGTAGACATATAATTTCGTTTCGAAATAAATTTCCCCGCCTTACTTAGTCGTTTTCTGACACATAATACAAGTGATATTTGCGATGCGAATAACTATATTTGTTGATATAAATTATAAAATTCATTCAGAAGAGATTAAGAAAAGTTTGTTTGTCATTTTATTGTAATTTATTTTTTACAATGATTTTCGATCAATTGCCACCGAACCAAAAATAAAAAAAAAATAATAGTTGTATCAATAAAATAAAACATATTTATGTATGAACTGTATGAAAGATGGTGCGGAATTATTGAAACGATGACTCTATTTCGAATTTTAAAGAACTCCAATGCTTAAATTATACGTATACATGTCGAAAATAAATTTGGACCCGACAGTAAATTATGATTGTTTGGGGGATATCCTTAACTAAGCAAGGCATCCGTCAAGGCCATTGTTAAGTTTGTTTGACGCGTCAGTTACCGTGCCTGGGTATGTGTGACACTGTTGCGTCCCTCCTAAATTGTAGTTTACCTCCGGATCGTAATATTCTGTTTCGGAGTCAACTGGGATGAGAAGAGTTGTAGATTTAGGAAGGAATCCATCTGTAGTAACATACGTATTATCCGCTGTTGGTGTTAGACTGAGAACACTGTCGGGTCTATTGTATTCTGAGTCTGTGAGCTGAGGTGGTACGTAAATTGTATCAAGTGACGATATTGTTGAGTCTATGGACGAATCACCGTTTAAAGGCGTGATGCAGGTATAACTGGAAGCGAGTATATTTGCTGATTCTGGTCGGATATAAGGCGACGGAGCATCCACCTGCCTGTATTCGTATGTTCCTGGGAATGTATTCGGCGATTCAAAAGATCTAATATTGATGTAAGGCGTAGTTGGAGACGTTCTCGTGTTGTTAGATTTTACACAAGATGGTGCGTGCATATTCAACATGTCCATCAAGCGACGTTTCTGTAGTTCTAAGTCCTGTAAATAATAAAAAAAGAAATAGTAAGTATTGCTTTGAATAAAATGTATATATTACTTATCTATAGGTCGCTAGCTACAATTAACTTTAAAGTTGTTGACTTCGTTCCTTATCAAAAGCGTCATAGCTCTTAACCGATATCATTATCCTTTCTGTGAAATACATTTTCTAAATTATTGTTTATTTATTTATAAGTTGCATACAATAATCATATCCTTGACATATTGTATTTATTTGATGTTCACTATTGAACGCCTGCTTCCTTCATAAATCTGCATAGTGATCGATATTGTGGTCTTCCTGTGACTTAGTATATATCATTTGCATGTTAATTATTTATTCGTTGTGTGGTTGATACTACATAATATACGTAGGCATTGCATACATGCCATTATTTTACAGACTTATTTAATTTTGTTTTTGCTACCTCGACGTTTTGTATACTTTACACCAATCAAAATCACGGAAGGAATAAGATATTTGAAATTCTCGATATCATATTTTTACTAAAGTGTCATCTAATAAGTAATTGTAGGTATAAATTACACATTATTTTTATTTAAAGGCAGTTCACTAATCACGTGAGGCTCGAAAGAGGGGAAAGGGTTCTCCAAAAATCACGAAATATCACGAGGATGGAAAGGGACTATGATAAGACATCGCGTGTATTTAATTTATAAAATTAATTTTACAATTTAAATGAGTTTATACGTGTAATTAAGTTGTTATTACCTGTCACAATTATAAAAATGTACCTAAACAGTTTTTGTGTCTTTTCGTTTATTTAATAAGGGATAGACTTCTAGTCCTTTCGTTTACACAAGAATTTTAATTAATAAGAAAAAAATATGATATAGTACCTTAAGTTGTGCTTTAAGATCAACATTTTGATTTTCTAACACCTCGCTCTCTGTGACCAAATTAGTAGTTCTCTCGCGTTTCTTCATTCTACATTTCGTGGCTGCTATTTTGTTACGCTCTCTTCTACGCCTTCTACGTTCCTCATCCTCTGGTGTCAACTGTAAGTTAATTTATGGCATTTATTAAAAGCAATAAAAGTATAAATTAAGAAATATATACATTCTATTGGGTAAGTACATAAGCGCCTAGAACAGTTTAATCAATAGATCGTACTATATTCGTTATAGAGAAAAAGTTTTCTTAATATGCCGCATGGCTCCCAATGCAAATAGGCACCCCTATTCCATAACATATCCTCCTCATCATATATCCTATGTCATAATATATCCTATGTCATAATATATCCTATCTCATAATATAATCCGTGTGGTGACGGAGTAAGAATACAATTCACCACCCCCTATCTTACCCGTGGGTGATAGTACGAGGCGGCTAAGGGATATAAAACGCATATAACATCTATGCAAGAGAAGGAAAACTCGAAAAAAAACCCTATACCAACACGTTTGACCAGCGCGGTATAGTAGGTTAATTTCCCTCCCGTTATGGAGGAGGCCCGAGCCCAACAGTGGGACATGTATGGGCTGTGATGATGATGATGATTCCATAACAAGAGAAGATTTTAGACGTATTGTATTGCGTTGGATTTCACACAAACTACCTCCCCAATAGGAGGAAAAACTACTTGTATGCGAAACATTGGTTTACATTTTTCTTTTTCATGCAGTAAACTGTCTGCTTGTTCTACCTCTATCTCTTAGTCATCATAAAACATTGCAGGGGCCGTATATAAGTGTAGATATTAGAGTAATGCTTTGTGAAACATTGATTTTGTCTAAATTAAACTATGCAGACACCGTTTATAGCACTTGTATTTTGAGCAAAACGCAGAAACTAATACAACGGGTTCAGAACGCTTGTGCGCGATATTGCTTTAACGTCCCCCCACGATCTCACATCACCCCCTTCTTAAATAAGGGTAATTTAATGAAGATGACGGCACGTAGAAAGCTTCACCTAGCAACCCTTTTGTTTGATGTTGTTGTATCCAAAATGCCTGAATATCTATATCGCAAATTATCATGGTCAAAAGATTATAATGCAATAAAGACGAGGGCATCCTCTTATTTATTGTTAACTCCAAGACATAGAACGGCAGCATTTCATGGAAGTTTCAAATTCGCTGCAACTCGATGCTGGAATGATTTGCCACCTCCATTACGCCTGTTAAAATCGGTTAACAATTTTAAAATTAAATATAAGGAGTATTTGCTTGATCAACAGCATAAGGCACAATAATATATATCGCACAAATGACCTTCATAGTTCTTTCACATTTGTTCAATACATTTTCTACATCAATTTTATTATATTCCTTACAACCTATCTATTAAATAAAGAAAAAAGATCATATTTATTTAATTCATCAAATATTTAACTTTATTTTCTTTTGCTATGAAACAAATACATAAGCGTTAGTCTTATTTCTATGAATATGTTTACACTTTCCTACTATTGATACTAGTATATATGTATATATTATGAGAAGTCCTAAGACATATTTTCATTGATCAAAACTTTTTAACTCTCTGTTATCTCTCAGTGCCACAGCCATCTATTAAATTTATAAAAGTGATAAGTGAATGTGTATATAGTTATAAGTGAATTGTACGTGTATGTATTCGTGTACGTGTGGGTAATCATATGTGTGTGTATGTTTATGTATGTGTGTAGGTATGTATATGTATGTGTGTATGTATGTGTATGCGTATGTATGTATGTGTTGCATGTTGTATATGTTATTAGCATGTATGTGTATATGTATGTATGCATTATGTTTAAGTGTATGTGTGTGCGAACGTGTATGTGTATGTATATTGTATGTAAGTTACAAATGATTTTGGCACTGTGTTTAGTAGTACTGTGTTTATATATTGCACCTGTATATATTTTTTTTTATGTTGTAAGAAAACATACTCTCACTCATTCTCCCAAAGGTTTTACCTGAAAATCAGCGCTGTATCACGTTTGTGATGCAGCTTATGCTGAGGTGAGACCTTTTTCGGTATCCTATGTACCTATTTGAATTTGTAATTATTTTGGAAGCCGAAATAAATGATTTTCTTTCTTTCTTTCTTTCTCTTTCAGGGGCAAAAAGAAGTTATGATTTTTTTTTATATTTAACATATAAGCAGTTTTTGAGCATTTTATTTTTAGTTGTTCCAAATCTTTAAAAATATTCGTACCCAAACTGACTACTATCCGTATGGCATACTAGTTATGAATGACTGCAAATATTTATTTAGAATGTCCAAATAGTGCCCGCAGTAGCAGCAGGTATGTTTGTCAATTCGCGATAATTTATTCTAAATTTAATGAATACAATTTCTACGCACAAACTTTTTTCTTTCCTTCTCTTTAGCCCATATATGTCCTACTTTTGCGTTTGGGTCCACAATAAGAAGAAATTAGATCTATTAATACCACGCTGTGGTCTGACGGGTGGGCACAGACTTTTATGTCAAGTTTTCCTTTTCTTGCATCGATGTTATCTGCATATCACATGCCTTAGTCGTCTTTTCCAACACCCACGGGAAAGAAAAGCAGAGTCCCCTCTAAGCTTGATTACTGTTAGTAACTGAAATGGCGGGAATATTAAAAACAAAATGTCGTAAAATGAGTAAGAATAAACCAGTTTTAACAATTTACCGTTTCATAGACAATCTTTTATCAATTAATAGTTCATTTCATAGAAAATAATTTATAGTTAACACAAAACTATCCGACAGTAATATAATTACGAAAGAGCTCATCAAATCTAATTCCGACTACTGCTGTTAGGCACGTCGACCATTTCTCATTGCCATATTGCTACCTTTCAAATCAGGAAGTGAAGTCACGACCGCCGCCACATTGGCGATGCCATCTTTGTAAGCTCGTAAAACTTCAATAAAGCCGTTGAATTACAATGCTGCAAGGAGCTCTATAAAACTGTTTAGATACGATTTACAATCTTCCGCACGCATTTGTTTATAGATAGCATTTGAGAGATGCAATCGGGTGTCATAAAACGCAACTGTGGCCCTTTTATGCTTTTTTTATTCAGTACAGTGTACGGCCGATTCGCACTTCGAACGAGTACGACTCTATTATTATTATATTGTATTCAGATTCCTTTACTAGATTGGAAAGTTTCACCTATTAATGGATGTCATGTCAATAGCGGATTTTAACAAAATGCACTATTTCAACGATTGTTGTTAGGACGATTGGTACACAGATGTTATGAGCCGAAAGTTTCTGGTAATTAGGTTACCTAGTAAATCTTATTAGAAATCAAATGTGAGTGATTATGGTATTTCCAAATTATCCTATAGGTTTATGGAATAGAAATATAAGGTGATAACTTTTTATTTACTATTTGATTCGACTAGCAGCAAATATTATCATATCTAAGTGAATAGCGTAATCTTAAAGCAATTCAAGGCGTGGCTTTAATTCTTGAATTGTGATTGTTGTTGCATGTATTGTTCCTTTTTCTAAAGACAAAAGCACGATTCAATTAATAGTAATGAGGTTTTAGGTAGAGCTTATCACGTACTAGTTTTCGATCTCATCTTCTATCTATTGGTCATGTACATAATCTACGCCATTTATCGCTATAATTTATAAATTGGGTGACCGAAAACTACCAATTCGTACTATGTCTATTATTTGAAACGTAAAGTCAATTAATAATCTTGTCATTCTTTGAAATGTTGTTTCATATTTTCCTTCCTATTGGTACGTGACTAAACATTACCTATTGTTTGCATAGGATTCCATATATCTTTGCGGTTGGGATAATGAAATAACAAAGCGTTGAAAATCTTAGAGACCAGACACAGAAACGTGACTCTTTGACCTCATTTATTTTATAATAATATTTTCTATCAAAAATGAACCGCGAGTTATTTTATTTAGGAATAATTGGTGTGCGATGACGTAGAATTTTTTTTTGTAGGCGGATTCTAATCTAACCGCAGACCGCTCGTCTTTTACGAGGCCGGTCAGAGAACAGCATGGGGCCCCATAACTTCTGCCTACAAAATGTGCCCGATGTTTTTGGGCAGATAGTAGGAACCTGTGGGTATTCAACTTCTGCGGCAAAATTTATCTTTACAACAGCTCTCACATTAACGACATCCCAGTATACAATACATGCGGTAGCCCTTATTCTTTGAATGGCGAAGCATCCTTAGTATCATGGCCCCTGATCTAAGCTACGACAGGGCTAAGCAATTGGACCGTTTGGACCGTTAGAAATGCGGTAAACACATTGAGTTAAATTGTAGATTATCTTCCGTCTGCCCGATTCTCACGCAGTCTCCTTACACGAGCCTCTAATTTCTTGGATAGCTTAATTACTGCCAACGTCGATCATCTCGCGATGTGTGCTAACCAATAAGCAAGCAACAAGTAAGCTACATTTGAGTATTATGGAATATAATATAGGAGTCAAATGCCTCGAAGTGGAGTTATCCTGACATATTTTAGACTCCTTGCTGCTATTGAAGTTGTTCGTGATCGAAAAAGTTAATGACGCTCAGTATAAGAACGGAACCCAAAAATATCATAATACGTCAGCAATTTGGCTCGTGGATATAATTATAAAATTAATAGCACTTATTAAAATTTCCACCGCACATTGCTATACATATATATTCGATATTGTACACAATACATTAAATAGTAAAAAATATGTATAATTTCTATATTTGTTTTGTTACGATTATGTTAATTCATTTTAATGTATTAAAAAATTGAGCCTAGTCGACACAATGACGGAAGATTGTAAGCAAAGGGGTCTTCGCGTGACTGTGAGCAAAACCAAAATAATGGTCTTTGAAAGAGATGAAGCCAGAACAGATGTAAGAGTAACAATAGGTAATGATGTACTAGAGCAAGTGGATGAATTTGTATATCTTGGATGTGGATTTAGCCGAGATGTAAGGTACACCACTGATATAGAGCGAAGAGTGAATGCGGAAAATAGAGTGAACGGAGCGTTGGGACAACTTCTCGGTAGCCACCACCTCAGCCAGAAGGCACGTGTAGCAATACATAACGCAGTGCTTGTCCCAACATTACTATATGGAAACGAGAGTTGGGTATGCAGCAAAGAGCATGAAAGTAAAACTAATGCGGTCGAAGTGCGATCTCTACGGAAAATCTGTGGAGTTAGGCTGACCGATCGCATTCGTAACGACGACGTAAGAGAACGAGTAGGTATGAAAGAGAGTATTGGTGTAAAGATGCGAAAGGGAATGCTTCGATGGTTCGGACATGTGGAAAGAATGCCGAACGAACGTCTGGTTAAGAAGATAAACAATGCGAAAGTGGAAGGATGTAGGTTACTGGGGCAGACCGAGACTAACCTACCTAGACCGGATTGGTCACGTACTGAAGGAAGGTGGAGTCAAGAGTCTCCGAAACCGGCGAGCGTGTATGAAGAGAATTATGAATGTTGAGGAAGCGAGTGAAGTATGCAAGGATAGAGTTCTCTGGCACTCTGTTCTCTCTGCCTACCCCTGCAAGGGATATGGCGTGATGATATGTATGTATGTAAAAAATTGAGCATATGCTCATATGACCTGCAGAGTTTAATATGTATTTCTTTTTTAGAAGCTGTTGTCTGTCTAATACCCGCCTTTTTTGTAAACTTTCACTCTAGTAATAAACGCCACTTAAGATATAATTTTAGTATCTTAGCTGGTTTATACAACTACCACGATATATTGACGACATATGCATTTCTTAACGATATTTTTTTAATACCACTGAAACCTGAAACTATTGCTTATTAGGTATAACTAGACTAGATTATGTGTACATAATGAGTTCTGATCTTTACGGAAGTATTGCACATTTGAAATAAAACTATATATATATATATATATACGGCTTTAATCGCGTTTGTATTTGAATTTAAATTTTCAGATATTTCGAACACTTATCAGCATTAATAGTCACGTTTATACAAAAGTACTATCGGGAGCTCAACTTTAGCAAAAAATTGTTCTATTACCATACACAGTTTAAACCTTCGTGGTACTTATTGTAAATTTTCTTAACTGGAACACTTAATAATACATTACCTGGCCAGGATTTTAAATCTGGCGTAATTAAGGCAGACAGTCGTATACTAAGATAGTAGAAAGGAAAACAAAACTTACCCCTTCAGATTTGGTATGTTGCGTGTGACTACTGTCATATTCGTCGTCACTATCCTCTTTCTTCAATCGTTTGAAGCTCGCATCGGTATCGCTACCAGACATCTTACGTTTCGACTCTATCGACATCTTCAATCCAGCCTTTATTAGTTCCGAACACGTCTGAAAAAAAAAAACAAATAATAATTTAAAGTGTGATTTTTGATTTTATTGAAAAATAGAAAGAATTTATTTGGGAGGAAGATTTTAGGAACTTACTATTAACGGACGCAAATGATACCTAGACTCAGTACAACCATTTGTGAATCCTACAAAAAATTATTCTACGATAGGACTCGATTAAGTACTTTAACGGATTTTCTCCTCAGTGTATAAGTATACCTCAATTCGAAAAATTACTTCTTAATCATCCGCACCTGCATAACTAAGAGGTTCTATGTACTGCATCTAAATTCACTCTGCCTGCATTCGACCAGTACAATCGATTGTAGATACTATGGTCTACAAATCGTCGATGATGTCTCGGACTCAACTAGGAATCAAGTCAAGTGACTACACTTTGAGAGGAAACAAGAGTACTTATAACGAGACAGTTATGTAATAAATACCTCATTTTGCGAGAACTTTTGCTGAAAAGTTTTCTTTCAGAAATGGGATTTTAGACCGTACTAACCACAGCCCAACTTTACTAGACATCGAGTGAATCTCTCAAACGTAGAGGTGACCTCATATTGTCTATTTTTCGAGGATTATAGCAAGCGATTGCCAGAATCCCATTCTGGTAATCTGTAGTCTTTACTATGCTATCTCCTTTAGTAGCGACTAATAACGGAATATTAATGAAAATATATATTTTTAACAGCAATACATATAGGTAACATTTATATATAGGTAATATAAGTACAAATAATAAGTAGATCTAATAAACTAATGCAGAATTTGAATTACAGTATTAGGTACATCTTGTTATTGTACTTGCTAAATACAGCTGTATGATAATTTCATATCAAAGTTTTAGATCTCTAAAGGCATGCAGCCTTAGTTTACATATATAACGACTTACACCGAGTAGGATGGTTGAAGAATTTAATGAAGAAGCAATTTAACCAATGTGAATTTTTAAACACAACCTTAACGAACTAAACAACTCAATTAAAATTAAGCTTTAAAAGTACTTAAGCAAATTGTTGTTATTACCTACTTTGTAAATCATTCTTAACATATCCGTTTTTTTTTTTCAAATGATTCATGGTTACACCGACTTGTTGATTCCGTGAAGGTCACAAATGAAGATTTATTTCTTATGTATTCTCAATACGTAGGCATTAAGAGTATGTCGACGCAATTACGATTATATACAATTGTGCAATTCGATAAAAAAAATAACATACGATTATGTTACAATTAATTTAAAACGAGATGGTCTGTTTTTCTCACATTTTCAACGTCCGCCTATTGTCTAGGTTATCGTGATAATCTTTGGAACTGTGCCTACATAAATTACTCAAGAAAAAAAAACTGGTCGATTCATTCAATAGCTAATAATGTTAATTTGTATACGAGGTCAAAGGAAATCTACAAATTATGCATCTTTAAGTTTAATTATAGCTTGTTCGTTTGGTTATTTCGATTGTAAATTCAATAAGAGTTTTATTATAGAGATAAGATTAATTTAAGATTTTATGCTTTCGTAATTAAATTTTTAATCGATAGATAGATTTACATACTTTGCTAATTTTGATAATTTAGTTTTATTACTTTTTCAAATTGTGTGATAACTTCAGCTATTCATCAGCTTAACACTTTTAAACATAGGTTATCAAGAGATGGTGTGATAACAATCTCTAGCTAGGTGGGCGATCTATTATAAGTTCAGATGCCTAGGAGAGTACGGCTCTCCATCGTCCTAATCCCTTAGCCCGTTTGTAAGATACTCTTGAGAAAATAAAGATTGATAATGCATTGTATTCTTTCTTACCCGTGGGAGACTAAAAACTACCAAGAGAAAAATCCCAGCCAGGAAGGCCATTAACATTCTATGGAAAACTTATAACACCAAATGCGATCGCCAATACGCCTCCCTAGCATGGCGATTATAGTACAATTTTTATTTCCAAGTTCGTAATTTCACAAATATATGTAACAGAGGGGAAAATATTGTTCTTATATATTTTATATACTCGAATACAGCGGACCAGACATAAAGTGCATATATTTGAACAGCTGAATGTTCAATGTCAGGTCCATAACCTGGAAATATTTGTAATGTTTATTCATTACAGAAAATACAGTTCTTTGTGCAGTTAACTAATGTAACTATGGACTTTTGTCGATTCAGGCGTTTATTGCCGAAGAAGTAAGATGTCAGTTAGTATGCTCATATGCTGTAATACAAATTTTACAAATAGTATTCGCCAAACCCTCTATACCTTCTGCGTGGGAAGACCTATGTCCAGCTGTAGACGTCGAGAGGCTAATTGATAGATTGAACATTTTTAATCTCATATTATAAGTGGTGAATACATTGCCATTCGATTTATGTGTCATGATTCTAGCCTTCTTGCTGAATTATTTCGTCTCCGAACTCAAATGCAGTACATAATTAAACTGGGGATCATGTGATTGTGACATGGTTATATAACTCTCTAGTCTGACAAGTTCATAACATACGGGTTGAGAGCCCTCAGCGCTCACCCACAGTCCGGGTAAAGTTGTCATAGCCATCTGAGGCTAACAACTAAGTCACAAAAAAAAAAAGTTCATAATGTTATAAATACATATAACAATAATTAATTAATTAAAATTACCTTTTGTATGCTGGGTGGAGTACTAGAAGCTGGTGAGGTGGCCGATGATCCATTGGACATGGAGGAGTTGGAGTCATTTCCGCATCCGGGCTGTAAACAGAGCAAGGAAATGAGACCTCATATCGCACTACTAAACAATGATAACATCTTTCCACCTTAATGACTGTCTGGTAAATATAACATAGGTACTAACTATATCTGTAACCAGTTTAGAGATTTTATAAATAAATGTTTTTTTTTATTACCCTTTGGGGGAAAGCGAACAAGCAGTCTAATTTGATACTACCGCTCATGGACGTTAGCAATAACAGCGGCACAGCTAGGCCGTTACCCACTGTGATGAAAGTGCTCTTCTTAAACCTCGTCTAAAGAAAGACACGTTGTAGCGTTTGGTACACACCACAGCAGGTACTTAATTTCAGATCGTTTAACGATCAGTGGGAAAAATGATCGCTGACAACGTACAGATGAAGCCCTGGTGCGTCATCAAGTGGTACAGTTGTAAAGACGATGAAAAATATGATGATGATCGTCATATTTTTTATCGATAAACAGTTCCTCCTCGTGAAAGAGACTTTATCTCTCTATGACTTTTGTCTTTGTGTACACGTAGCTGAAGCATATAAATGTTACAAAGAAGTAATTAAAATTAGACACGTATACATAAGATTCATCTACATTAGGAGATTATTTCGTTTTTGAACTAGAGAATTTAGACTTGAAGGATTGTTAGTTAATTTGGACAAATACCTGAAAAAGTCTTTAAGGCATTACAGATTATATATACTTCTGTAGTAAAATGTTAATTGCTTACACGCTTTGATCGTTCAATTACTTAATTATCAATAATTTGGTTACGCTTGGACGATGACTTAATAGATATTTCAAAATATGGCTAATTTTATATCGAAAAGGCTCAAATTTAACATTCTAGAATAAGTCCCACGCAAATCCTAAGGTAAGATGATATGGCAAGTGGTAACCATCGATCATGAACGTTAAAAGCAGATATAAACAATAATAATGTTATTGATAATAAAGTTAATTTGAATACCAAATCACGTCGCATCGGCACCGTCTTAATCCGGTAAGTAAATAAGCACCTACATTTTTTGTTCAAACTTGTATTACCACCAATATTTGTTTACCTTGGCGCTGCCAATTACAGCAATTGGCTATCGATGTTTCTTTACTTATTCAATATTTATTTTAAATGAGAAACGTGAAGTT
This sequence comes from Lymantria monacha, assembly GCA_905163515.2. Classification (NCBI taxonomy): domain Eukaryota; kingdom Metazoa; phylum Arthropoda; class Insecta; order Lepidoptera; family Erebidae; genus Lymantria; species Lymantria monacha. The sequence goes on along the minus strand of LR991094.1, from coordinate 14,293,084 downwards.
TCCTAAAAAAACACATTAAATCAGTTTTAGGATCTGCGTTAAAATTTATAAATAAGCTCAATGTCAACAAAAAGACGGATGGCGTCAAAATGATTATATCAACTGGGTCATCAAATTAATTGTCGGTTTGTCATTGTTTTACGTTCTAATTGTCCGCCATTCACATTTCAGTACGATGTAATTCATTCATGTAACAACGCATAATGCTTAACAGCCAACTATAAAATGTATGGTGATAATTTAAAATACGTTTCTTTCTTTCAAAGGCAAAGCATTTATCTAGTCGGTCAAAATGGTAATTATATGTGAAGAATTACTTTAAGTGTACATACACACTTTTGCATTCATTTTTATTGCAATACGAGCCATAGATAAATAATTATAATTGTCTTAAATGATGACCTATGCTATTTTATTATTATAAATGGAAATACAGTAAATAGTCTTACCATATAAATACAGTAATATACATAAATAAGAAACTCTACATGTACCTCATATTGGCAGATATATAGCTATTTCTAACCTAGCAACTTGTTTAAAATTGATGTACATTATAAGATAAAAAAAAATCTATGGCTATTTTCCTGTGAGCTTCATCGAAAACATATGTTATAGACATGTATATAATTAGCTCACTTTATCACAACTGAATCGGAACCATCTGCATAACTACAGCTACACGATAACTAAATATAGATAACCCGATATCATGTAACCGGCGCCACCGAGTCTGCTAATAAACAGTAAATAAGGAGTCTGCACAAGGTGTATGACCTCATACCACAGCATGCTGATATTATACAATATTTATAATGGGGGGAGTGATGGCCGATCACGTGGACTACGTTACGTGGCACCAAACAACTTGGCAACTGTTCAAAATACTTGTAACACTTATTTTACATTCTAATCAGCGTACATGGATGCGACCTAAGTAGTAGAAGGATCCTGCGTGAATTGTGAATCGCCTTCGTGAAAGCACTATTAGTAATTTATTAGTGATTCTAATAGCATCTATTAATCCATTGTCTCTAGGAAAACCAGACAATAGAGAAAAGGACTGTAATGTTTTCGTAATTAGTTATCGTTAACGGGATTTATATATTCCATGATCTAATTCTACAGAAGAACTAGGTCGTCCATGTTCATAGCGTTTACAACAGTGCCGAAATATTGGCAACTTGTAAGTCATTACTTATAAGGTTTATACCATGTATTTCATTAATTGCATGGTATAAAACCCGTTAGCTATAATTTCGCGAGTATTAGTGACCATCATAATTTTGAACTCCTAAACTGTGATGTTTCTTTGATACGTATACAAATACATCTTATGTTTTTGTCCACAGCTATATAGTTACAGACCAAAAACTAAAATACATTGTATAACCAACCAAGGCAAAGGTACTAAAGGCCGTAAATAGACAATATCAATGCAAGAGAAGACAAAATCGAAATAAATCTGTCAGACCTGTGTGGTTACCTAATTACATTATTATGGAGATATGTAGTTAAAGTGAGACGTTCCACTGAGCCATATGTCTTGCCAAAAAGAAATAACTTACTTGAAATAGGTGTTGTTACTTCACATATAATTATTTGTCACCATAATCATCGTGGGATGAGGGCAGGCAAATGAATGAATCATATTAACTTTGATATTACAAGATGGTTTCTTAGAAGATTCATCAATACAAAGTTTAATACTAGCTGGCAATTGATTATTATCCAAACAAAACTATCTATTTATTCATCAACATACATACATATCATCACGCCATATCCCATGCAGGGTAGGCAGAGAGAGCAGATCGCCAGAACTCTATCCTTGCATACTTTACTTGCTTCTTCAACATTCACAATTCTCTTTATATACGCTCGGCGGTTTCGGCGACTCTTGACTCCAACTTCCTTCAGTACGTGACCAATCTGGTCTAGGTAGGTGAGTCTCGGTCTCCTCCGGTACCTACATCCTTCCACTTTCGCATTGTATATCTTCTTAACCAGACGTTCGTTCGGCATTCTTTCCACATGTCCGAACCTTCGGAGCATTCCCTTTCGCATCTTTACACCAATACTCTCTTTCAATTTTTTTTATTCATCAAGTCTACAATATTTGCTTAACATCGATACACTGGGAATTAAATCTCCCTATAATTTAAAATCCAACAAGTTTATATTAATATTTATATTACTTAAGTGGGTAACAAATGAAATATTGAGGATAAAAGATGTAAGAGTACTCTAAGGTATATTACAACTGCTTACAAATTGCTAAGTAGATTTTATAAATAGTTAGAAGTACCTAATATAAATCAAGCAAAACATACTTCTGGGTAATTTTCAAAGAAAGTAACTACTTAGGCGGCATCATATACATTTATAAGAAAATAGAGTAGGATAATAATGTTTGTATCGTATTCACAGTTCTAAAGTGCCAAGTCATGTAAGTACAAAGTTGTGTCGCACCAAGAAATTTTGTACACCCTGCGATATTATTTTGATATGCAGTAATCTCTATGAGAAATTAGTGGTTCATCTAAGGTTTAACAAACTTTCCGCAAAGCATAAAATAATTTACAATTTCTAACTAAAATATTTTTACTTAAACTTCGAAGGTCCTATCTTACTTTGGGTAAAAAAGCTCGCTATATTTATGCGAGTTTTATACTTGGAGTACAACATCCACATACTAACAGGTAACGTAACTAAAGTAGGTTCAATAGGTTTGTTTAAACCACGCAGGCGAATATAGAAGCTCCGTAATGCGATGCACTGACTGAATTTGACTGTCCCATTAAAATAAGTTCTTTAGTCAAAGACCGAAAGACGCTATTGGTTTTGTGTTTGACGCGTCAAATCTAGAAGCTTCGGACTTTGACTATAACAGACACCCCCAGATTATAACTAGAATCATAACAGCTATTTGTAGCCTACATATATAGTACTCTAATGTAGTAAAGCTGATTTTGCACACTGCAGGTACATGACATTGGATATATTCCTTGTAAACTACAAAGGCACCATCTTTAAAGTCAAATATATACTTTTAGCGTAACTCAACGTTGACAGATAATTATTACTTTTTATAGATTTTAATTATTCGAAGCAACATTACACATATCGTCACATCATAAACAATTAAACAAAACAAATATTTGCTCACCTTGAAGCCAGAGTTCTTGTCGTAGTTATATTGATCCAAAGGATTGGTCATAGTAATGACATCGTTGACGATTTCGGGTGTCCTTAAAGTAGTAGGTCCGGCGGATTCCGCTGTCAGCATATTTATCATGGCTGCACTTAGATTAACATTTACACTGAGATTGTAGCTATCACCATCTGTACCGACTGCTGCCGCTGGCGAGGGAGACGTATCCTCGCATTTTATCGTCGGCACTGTAGAGCTCATGCTCGTAGAATTCATGATATCCTTGTAGGGAGCCAGTTTCGTATCTTTTTGGTAACGTTTTTGCACTAAAATTCACCGACAACGGCACCTATTACTAAATATGACTATATCACGGTTATACACTATTACTATCATATAACTAAATATCACTGTGTGTGGTAAACTTGTTATAAATGGCACTTAGTCTTCTTCAATAAGAAGTCTTCACGGGTAACGTTCGTTTCACGTTTGCGGTAATCTGTAAACAAAAAATAATTATGGTTAATATCTCGAAAAAAAAATAACTAATACATAGGTTTTTCAATTCTTTATGCCATCTACAAATTATTGTTTTTGACCTAGGTGTAATTTGCGCGTTAATTTATTTGTAAAGCACAGGACACAAGAATTTATACTTCGGAATAGGTGGTTTTTCTTTAGAAAAAGTCATAATTATTTAGATACATTATTATAATGGATAAATCAAAAACCTGTGTATGTTAAGTTTTATTTCCTTTTCGCGCATTAAAGTTTTTTGCTTACATTTCTTAATCGCTTTTTAAGATAGTCACAGAAAAAGAAAGTGTAGATGAATTGTATTCTCGTTCTGTACTACGAAAAGAAATACCCCTATCTTTATCAAACCACTTTTGTAATGATTCAATATTTATTTATCAGCAGGTCATGGTCCAAGATCCGGTTTACCGGTGGCATTAAAATATGACTTATTGCCATACCTCATTTACATATGGGTTGTACAAGAAGAAAGATAAATAGAATTTAAGAAGAGATTTTTCTAAATACGAATTAAAAAAAGAACATCTAAAATTATTAAGTGTATATTAAATGTATAATATTATCACTAAACAACTTGAATATTTAGAACTCAAAAACTCTGTTCTAAAAATGGGCAAGCTTCTGAAGGGCACTTAGTTTCGCAAGGAGTGATTCGGAGGGGCCTCGCTTTCGCAAGAACACATGCGGCGCGTTTTTAATTAGACCTATGTATCTGAGTGCCGCGGCCTCGCAGTCAGGATGCGACTCCAATAAAATGCTGTTTTACAGGCCTCAATTGAACGTCAACCATAAAATTTAAACTACGCGCACTTTTTTTACGACGCATTTTAACGTTCTTCCGCGTGTTGTCTCGCCTATTGTTCGGGCCTTTGCGTCGCTCGGTATAATACCACACGGTATCAACTGAGATTAGTGGTTTATGCAAGGACATCCGTAGATTAAGCAATTAACGAGCACCACGGTAGATGTTATCGCAAGTCTGCATTATATGGAAATGAGAATATTATGTACCTACATATAATTAGTACATCTCTCGTAACAAATTCATTCGCATGATCGAACAGAAGCCACATACAATAAGTCCATATACAGCTAGTCGACTCGAAAGCTGTCTGACGCCTTGACCTGGGCTGTATCTCCGTATATCTCATATCTGAGGCACGTAAATACAATAAAGCATGGAGCCTGTGTAACCTAGTTGCGATGCTCTTGCTTATTCTACTCGCGGAGTAAAATATGTCACGACGCCAGATATAGAGGAGGTACACAAGATATGGATGGGCACTCCCAAGGTCAACATTATTCTTGGAAAATAACGCATTTGTTACCAGATATGTGTGACCGCAGCGATGTATTACTTTTGGTCGCAAATAGGTTTCCATTGGTATTCACTTTATTTTGTATATTTATTATCCTATTGATGAATCATTGTTTAGGTGAACGTGCGCTTAGAGCATTTATTTAACTCATGACACGTTCCTGTGACATGCTTTTTGTTGCATTGTATTCATATCTTAATACGCTATAGAATTATAATCTTATCTTATTATCTATTACCGAATTTAGAATATACTAAATTATATATACCTATAAAGTAAATGTAATATAATTAATTAATATTATGCAAACAACATTGATATATAAAAACCCAAGATGCACAGTTTCAAACAAAAGTAGCACTCCAAACTGTCACCAAACACTCAATGGTTATACCTACGTAGTTATAGTTTTGCTATAAACATATTTTTTGTAAATTCAATCTTACGCGCATTTATTAAAGTTGTTATTACAAAGCAGTGTTCAATAACCTATCATTTTTTTACGACTGAAGTTAGCCGGCAGGACAGGACATGGAGTGAAGACGAATATTTGTATATTTTTTTTATTATAAGACATTGAGTTAGTATTTTAAGAGTTAGTTAAATTGTGTTCTAAACCCATAATTATACTTTTACCTGAGCGTAAATATGTTTTTGGGCAGGAAGGACATGTGTACATCAATGAAACAAATATTAACTCGTAAAATCATTTATTTAAATTTGAAATAATCTACTTTTACGGATTCTATCGCGTTTGTATTTGATTTTTAATATACATACATATCTTCGTCCAAAAAATGCTCAGAATAAACGACGCTTGAATTAGTCGGCTTAAAAAAATCTTCACGCCTTTGTTGACTAACGATTGATGTCCATTCTCCGCATCGTATTGGGTCACGAGGAAAACTAAAATATAAAAATTAGAAATAAAATATGCAAATAAAACAACTCGTCTTGTTCAATAGTCACCCGTATTCTATTAAGAACAATATAATTATTCTAATATATTTTCTAACGTATAAATACTCATTAAAAACTAAATACAAAAAAGTTCAAAGTGAATAAACTTATTAATTAAAAAATTAAATACAATAAAAAAAAATCGACTCCATTAAATAAGAACAGGGTCGTTTGGATTATGCGACTAAAATAAAAGGCCGTGTAGTAGTCGTTCTTACACTGAAAAAGCGGCCATTGAAATTTGTCGTATTATATTTGGACCGTGAGTGAAGTTTTTAAACAAATTAAATCAAAATCAGATATTACGTCCTGTATTTAGTCATAAAAACAACAAAAACAAATCAACAAACTCTTTTACTCACCGAAAATACGATATCCCATCCTTTTTTAACCGTTTTGACGTAATATTTTTACAATTTCTCATCGAACACTTCGGCATTTTTAACGAGCGCAAACAGACGCGAGCGACGCAAGACTATTTCAAAAGAGCGCATAATTTTAAATAATGCGCTCTTTTTATGCGGACGGTTTTGAGTCGCTGAGTGTGTATCTTGGGTTTTTTAATACATCAATGGCAAACAAGAATATACAATGCGAAAGTGGAAGGATGTAGGTACCGAGGGAGACCGAGACTAACCTACCTAGACCAGATCGGTCATGTACTGAAGGAAGGTGGAGTCAAGAGTCTCCGAAACCGGCGAGCGTGTATGAAGAGAACTATGAATGTTGAGGAAGCGAGTGAAGTATGCAGAGATAGAGTTCTCTGGCACTATGTTCTCTCTGCCTACCCTGCAAGGGATATGGCGTGATGATATGCATGTATGTATGTATGTAATATTATGCAGTTCAAATTAATCTTTAAAATTGTATAGAAGATACTAGGTATATTAATAAAGTATTTATACGCTAACCATAATAACAAAAAGTTATTTTTGATGATTAAACGAATTTATAAGATACGTTGAAATAAAATTAATTTCACGGATTTGATCGCGTTAAATAAGCTTCTTGTTTTGTTTCGTATAATTTAATAATTTATAGAATCCATCCATTTATAGGTCACGGGTGAACCATCATGCAATAGTAGCAAACATACATTTTACGAAATGTCTGATCCATCATATATATATGACTAACGATGTTTGTAATATAAACAGAAGACATCTGTGCAAACATAAGTAAGTAGTTAGTTGCCAAAGATTTAACACTCGCTCACACAATAAACATACGAATCTTATAGTGAAAGCGCCTTGCACGGAATAGTTAGGAAATCTTTACGAGAGAAATTGCATTTGGTATGGTAAAATGCATTCTTGGTAAAGTTACACCCAGTACTTAAGCGCATAATGTCAAATGAGGTTAGGTTAACGTAGGCGTCGTGAACTGCCATAAAACGAATATGCAAATTATATTGGATAGATAGTAGAACGTCCGTACCCGAAAAGGGGAAAGAAATATATAAATGTATCCGCTCACAAATGCGTAGGTTTTGGATTAACTTGTAATATTGTTAGGTAGATACCCGACGTAGCATTGTGGTTTTATTATTTCACACGTATGTATATACATAAATAACAATCAATCTTTTATCCAACATCCTATAATTCTTTGTTCTTATTAAATATAAAAAAATATACAAATATATTATATTACAACATACCTTCACGTACAAGTTGTATGTTATCATTTTTATTATGTTCATATAAGTACTTTACATGCATTAAGAAGAAATAACTGCGTAAATTCAGCCTCATATACACGCGCGCTACAATTTTCTATATTATGGCACTCAAAATTCTTACTCTTTCCTGTTTATTGCTTTAATGTATATGAGAAAAAGAGAGGGATGATGGGATTGCGATGAGTCTATAAGTAAGAGGGTTAAGTTCTATATTATGTTTAAAACGTCATGGAGAGCCATAAAAGCGAGGTCGTTATGTCTCTTTGCCCCTGAGGCAATGTGGTTAACGAGAAATGGGTAACCTAGTTTTGGCCGCACCCGCTGCGTACTACGTTAAAGCTTGTCAACTTAATTGCATTTCTCTGAGTATACTCACTGTTAATTAGTGTTATTTAAATACTTGATATATCTATTAATTTGTCTAGCTTATTACTTACGCAATGATTTGATCAATAAAAATTAAAATATTTCGGTTAATAGCTTCTATATTTGTGACAAGGCTTTTGACGTCCTAACGTAACACGTATTGAGTCTAAACATCTAAAATTGAAATTCTAAGAAATGAAGACATTAAATATTTACTATATGTTCCGATACACCCGAAACAATCCAAAAGCCTAGTGCTTCACTCAGATTATCTAAATCTCTATCGTTTCTGTCTCTATCTATTCGAATTCTAAATCTTGCAAAGTCAAGGTGATTTAAACTATCTTCTAGACGTGAGAACAGGGTGTCAAAAGGAGATGGTACCCGAAATGGTAACCCGCCGCACTGGCCACGGATGGCAAGGAAACGGTACCAGTGGCTGGCCCAATGGCGATGGGGAGTGAATACGGTGGGTTGTGGGCCTATGATGCTCTTCCGTTGTCCCGGACGGAACGGGCGGCATATATTAAGTCGGGACCATAAAAAAAAATAACGTGACAACTCAGGCTGTTAATCCTTGTTTTGTAAGATTTAATATTTAAAAAATCCGTATGGTGACTGACGGAGTAAGAATACAATTCACATTCTCCTTTCATATTCGTGGGTGACGTAAAACACGAATAAGGAATTATAGTATGCAGAAAGGATAGCACGAAATAAAATCCCATAAGTACCAACCCGTCTAACCAATATGGTATAGTAGGTCAATTTCGCATTCATTATGGAGGCTCGAGCTCGATTCGTGGAACTTATATGAACTATAAATGATGATTAATATTAAAAATAGAGAAGCAAGTACTTCTAATGGGAACGTATTTTTATTGGTACTACAATGAACCTGTATTATAAGTCCAATAAACTATTACGTACGTAATGTTATCGCAATATGTATGATGTTGCATGTCAAAATGTTTGATAATTTTGTTGTAAACATACATTTTGTGTATGTGTATTAATACGTTTATCGCTTTCAACAACCGTGTTATCTTAGCGATTCTCTAGAATAATATACTCACGTTTTATATGTTGGCATTTTTTTTGTTAACATAGCGTTAAAATATTGTGTCTTTCATTGCAGCTCTCACTAAAAAATATTAGTAAAATTGTAGTGCATCTGATACTCGGAAATGATGGTTCATGACTTTATGCTGTAGCCGGTACTTCGAATATTATACAAATATATGTAATTTGCCTATAAATTTGTGAGTAAATAGATTTTTATTAAGCTACTCTCCCTTATATTATTATCCATCTCAGATTATATAGCCAATTACCAAGCATGCAAACGCTCAACTATTCTAGATGCGTTATATTTAAATGCTTGCAATAGTGTGGCAAATACGACATTTTGCTACAGATTGCACAGAGAATTCTCAATAGGCAAGTTTGAAATGTGTCAAATAAAATCTTAAATTCAAATCAATTAAATTATACATTATGATAGCATTAAATATTGTCATAATAATTCTAATATGTGATAAGAAACTTGGTAGACATATGGTATTATGGTAAATAAACAAGGCATGGTAAGATATTAATCAATAATAAGGTTAAACATATCATCATCATCATCATCACAGCCCATAAATGTCCCACTGTTGGGCTCGGGCCTCCTCCGTAATGAGAGGGAAATTAACCTACTATACCACGCTGACCAGCATGGTATAGTACCACGCTGGTCAGACGTGTTGGTATAGGGTTTTGTTCCGAGTTTTCCTTCTCTCGCATAGATGTTATATGCGTTTTATATCCCTTAGTCGTCTCATACGATCACCCACAGGTAAGATATGGGGTGGTGAATAGTATTCTTACTCCGTCACCACACGGATATTAAGGAGGTTAAACATATATAGGGTATATATTAGGCATACCTATTCTCATTTTTTAAATTCCCCTTTATCTTTTCGTCTTCTTATTTATTTATTTTTTGCTTTATCGCAAATATTTCATTCCAAAGTTTTGAATGCGAATGATGTACTAGACCAGGGTAGGCGAACCTTTATGCATCAATGTGCCATTTTTCTAAAAAATGTTTAATGGGGTCATTGCCGTGCCATCAAATAATTTTGACTTTCAGATTATTTGGAAAATAATAATAATAAATACTATCAAAACTCTTTATGAAATAAAGTAAACAAAAGAGGTACATTTTGGAATGTTTTTATTACACGCATAAATAAAATTACTGTAAAATTAGTGTGACTTCTGTTGCTGCAGGTTAAAATGCATGCTGAACTGGATTCATCTGTCAAACGGTTTCTAACCGAGTTTTTAATGTTATTCATCTCTGAAAATAATTACTCGCAGGCATAGGTAGATGGATTTTTTACACATGTTTTATGATCGGCGACGTGCCTAAAATATTGTGTCGCGTGCCATCAATGGCACGCGTGCCATTGGTTCGCCTACCCTGTACTAGACTAACAAGCTTAAAGATAACAACATTTAATCATATTAGATAATAAAAAATATGAAATAGGAAATGCTTCGTACATAATACAATTTTGACAGGCGTATCTAATGACTGTACATTGTAAAGTAACAATATAAATTATATGTCTGCTATGTTTAGAATCATTGCTATAAACTTGTAGAGGACACCATTTTTTAACATCGTGCCTGCTGCAAAACAATGCAAGTAACATTTAATGTTGAACGGAAACAACAAATTTTAACGCATCAAAATTAGTAGATACGGTTTTAAAATACATTTTTAAAAGGGGTTCTGTATGGATTTTTTTAAACATATACGTACATTCATTACGCGGTCTGCCAAACATAGCCTATGTTTTCATTATCGCAATGAAAAAATAAATCACGATTCTGAAAATCGCTACCTCTATCAACAAGTCTCCATTAAGCCTTATTAATAGAGCGTATAATACTTTATATTAACATAATAATAAAGAAATAAATTAAGAAATTGAAATAAAATCAATAGTACTACATATATGTATTAAAGACACGACAACAATTATAATTGTTAGTTGCCCCAAGTGTGTCTTTTGGCACAAATATATGTAAATAAGTCATAAACATGTGTTATTATTTGTGATACAAATAAAATACACTTTACATTATATACGTAGGTATTTAAATATATATCACCGTCGTAAAAGAACTGTGGAACGCTGCCACTGTTGTAAAAGCCAACGAAAAAGATCTACAATGACCTGAATAAGTCTCTGATGTAGTGCCATCTGCTGTCGGTTTACATCTTCGATGAGTCACAGTGAATAGTTGTTGTCACATAAAGAATCCCATTGTAAACCTTAGACATATATTTTGGAGTATTGCCTGTTTTTCTGCCATACTTTCCTATGCAACACTTCTATGTATAAGTATATAAGAATGACGACTCTGAACTGGTAAAGGTATGGTTCTTCATCTGTCCTTATACCTACTAGTTTCACTATTGAGTATAGGTCTAGTCTATTCGGTATCGTAATTGATCTACTATAAATGCCAAGTTGGTTAGGCCAGTTGATATAGTGCTTTATAATAAGTTTTCTTTCTCTTTTTTCTTTTAAAGATAACACTGCACAATAAGAAATAAATCCTTTTTTCGCGTGTGACTACAAAAATATGATTAAGGGACGCAAGTTACACTCAGACTCAACAAGTATTTGTGGACACAAAGTCCTAAGTGGGGCTCAAAATAATGATACTGGGTACTTAGGTCAGTCCGTCATCTACGCAATCAATCAATCAGATCAAAACTATCTCTTGCAAATATGTTATTTATGTCCTTTGTGTCCATAAGGTATGTAACCTTAGTCATCTTTACGACAACCGCAAAAAAAGAAGGATGGAAAATTAAATACTCTATCACCAAACAGCTGTTTGGTGATTAGAGTAAGTATATAATTTTCCATCCTTCTTTGTATGTACAGTTTACATTAATATATTGTTACATAATATGTATATTATATTGCAAATATGTATTTGTATTACAAATCACGCCAATTACTTGTACTAAGTTAGGTATAATTAGTTACGAGTCACGTGGCGACAAGATTATTTCGAACAATATAAGGAAATCGTGTTATGGCCATATACATACCCATTTTACAGTTTCCTTACATTGTATTTGTTTCTACCATGAAAAGGATAAATTATTTAAAATGTCAAGTTCATGGTCCGTAATCTAAGCTTTATAATTATACAGGATAATTTACATAAAACATTTGATTCGTATAAAGAACTTGTGAGATTTGTTAAGATAATGAGAACATTTTGCACCAGCGTGTAACACATACCTACTCCAAATGGTTTTGTAAACAAATTATCTAGCGAATTTTCATTTTTGACTGCACAGATGGCGTAGTGGTTAAGATACCCACCTTGCCAGTGCCGTGAGTTCGGTTCCCACGCAGGATAATACTTTGTGGATCCAGAGTGTTTTTCTAAGTCTGGGTGTAATTTGTCTGCGTTAAATCATAGACGTCCCTCTGCTGGGCTCGAGCCTCCCTCACATTGGAAGGGAAATTGACTTATAATAACGTCGCTGCTCAGACGTATTGGCATAGAGCTTCGTTTCGTTTTTTTTTTTTTCTTCTCTTGCATAGAATTTGTATGTATATTGTATCCCACAGTTGTCTTTTACGACTGAAGCTGCGTAGCAGTGGCTACGAATACTATCAACCCTGACTTTTCTCGTGGATGTCGTAAAAGACGACTAAGAGCCTTATAACGACCTGGACCAACTCTATCTGATGCCATTTGGTCAACAATTACATTCCAAAGGAGGGTTGACGTCTGGGAGGCAGCCGATCATAGAACTATTGCCAATAACTTTTACAATATATATTATGAAAGAAGAGTACATATTGTATCGACCCCAAGTAGATGGGATAAGAGTAGGAGAATGATGATGAATTGTCTTTTACGATACCTACAAGGGTGGTGAACACAATTCATTTTAATAAGTCATTATTTTTTAAAGCAACTTTCTATCTTATTATGACAAGTTCTGAGTGATCTTGACTACTTAATAACTTTTTATCAGAATATATTAAAAATATTTTATTATGTAAAATTTTCAGTCTACCTTTCAATAATCTAATCATAAACTATCCTCAATCGGGCGATAACACATTTTGAATGACGGAAAAACATACATACACATCATCACGCCATATCCCTTGCAGGGTAGGCAGAGAGAACAGAGTGCCAGAGAACTCTATCTCTGCATATTTCACTCGCTTCCTTAACATTCATAATTCTCTTCATACACGCTCGCCGGTTTCGGAGACTCTTGACTCCACCTTCCTTCAGTACATGACCGATCTGGTCTAGGTAGGTTAGTCTCGGTCTCCCTCGATACCTACATCCTTCCACTTTCGCATTGTATATCTTCTTAACCAGGCGTTCGTTCGGCATTCTTTCCACATGTCCGAACCATCGGAGCATTCCCTTTCGCATCTTTACACCAATACTCTCTTTCATACCTACTCGCTCTCTTACGTCGTCGTTACGAATGCGGTCGGTCAGCCTAACTCCACAGATTTTCCGCAGAGATCGCATTTCGACCGCATTAATTTTACTATCATACTCTTTTCTGCATACCCAACTCTCGCTTCCATACAGTAATGTTGGGACAAGCACTGCGTTATGTATTGCTATACGTGCCTTCTGGCTGAGGTGGTGGCTGCCGAGAAGTTGCCCCAACGCTCCGTTCACTCTATTTCCCGCATTCACTCTTCGCTCTATATCAGTGGTGTACCTTCCATCTCGGCTAAATCCACATCCAAGATACACAAATTCATCCACTTGCTCTAGTACATCATTACCTATTGTTACTCTTACATCTGTTCTGGTTTTATCTCTTTCAAAGACCATTATTTTGGTTTTGCTCACATTCACGCGTAGACCCCTTTTCTTACAATCTTCTGTCATGACGGAAAAACATGAATTAAACTCAACATATTGCATAAACCCAATTACAAGACAAATATTAAGCTTATCTATAATTGCAAGTGGCATGATAATGTACGATAAGAATTATTTTTATATAGCTCAGTAGGAAAACCACTATACTGGTTCACAGAGAGGGTCGCGGTGAAAACCATACTACGCACTTTTTGAAGTCATATTCGTATTAAATTGTAAATTGTTAATAATAAGCTTGAATGAACGTTGAGTCGTTGAACGAAAGATATCATGAGCACCAAAGCATCCAATATGTGAGTTCTAAAAATCTCTATAATGTGTGTGGAGTATGTGTTTTGAAGATAACGGTGTTATGAATGTATGTATATGACACCCGATATTTACCAGACAGACACCTGACTTTGTTACATCTGATTTATTTCTAGAATAATTATTAGTCGGTTGGTAAACTTCCTGGCGACACAAAAATTTATTCCTTAGTGTGTGTCCTTTTTAAAGATAGAGGAGTACCCACGAGAATAATGACTACGTATAGCTTTCCGTGTGGTGACGGAGTAAGAATACTATTCACCACCCCATATCTTGCCCGTGGGTGATCGTACGAGACGACTAAGGGATATAAAACGCATGTAACATCTATGCGAGAGAAGGAAAACTCGAAACAAAACCCTATACCAACACGTCTGACCAGCGCGGTATAGTAGGTTAATTTCCCTCCCATTATAGAGAAAGCCAGAGCCCAACAGTGGGACATTTAAGGGCTGGATGATGATGATGATAGCTTTAATGGTTAGAAATTCGAAATAAAAAAGTTAAATTACTGTAGATACTCGATTAAGAATCTGTATTTTAGCAAATAATAAATCATAGAATGAAATTTAGACGAGATTGTAATCATTTTTATTTTATCAAACGACATCACCTCATACTAAGGCCACCTCATACTCATTGCATTACATTGGACTTTGCAAAGATAATAATTAAAGGACACAAACTGCACCCACACCTATTACAATAATTATTTATTCAAATCGCAAAAAAATATAGTGTGGAAGTCGAATCCAAGTTATTTAACATGAGAGATGGGTTATTCATTCATAAAATCATTGTAATCATTTAATTATGTTTCTTTTATTGAAAACAAATATTTTGTTACTATTATTAGACATAAGTGTAGTGTCTGTACTTATAGATATGTTACAATAGTCAATATTTTCTTCTGCCTTTATTTGCAATCGTTGATCGTTATCTTTAGTTTCTACATATAAGTTGAACAATAAATAACGCAATAAAACTCTTATTGAACCCTAAAATGAAACAAGTGGCGCCATTGTTCCCAGCTACAGCGATTAGTTGGACAATGTCAGCACTGAAGGCGACTGAGCGCGATCATCAATTAAATTGTCAAACAGCACACGATTTGCAACTAAGCTTTGTCGATACGGTTGTCTATCGTATTATTTAATTTTAAAAGAATTAACTTGTAATTAAAATTAGTGCCATAACACTTTTACTTGAAAAACCAAGACAATTTTAATGAATTTCAAGCGTTGATTTTTATTTCAATTTTAACAATAGTACATACATACATACACATCATCACGCCATATCCCTTGCAGGGTAGGCAGAGAGAACAGAGTGCCAGAGAACTCTATCTTTGCATACTTCACTCGCTTCCTCAACATTCATAATTCTCTTCATACACGCTCGCCGGTTTCGGAGACTCTTGACTCCACCTTCCTTCAGTACATGACCGATCTGGTCTAGGTAGGTTAGTCTCGGTCTCCCTCGGTACCTACATCCTTCCACTTTCGCATTGTATATCTTCTTAACCAGACGTTCGTTCGGCATTCTTTCCACATGTCCGAACCATCGGAGCATTCCCTTTCGCATCTTTACACCAATACTCTCTTTCATACCTACTCGCTCTTACGTCGTCGTTACGAACTTAACAATAGTAAGTTTAGTTATTTCTTTTTTATAATTTTCAACAATCCAACTTATTACAGTGATTAATTTGTAGGAAAAAAACTCTCATTTATTTTGAATTACAGTGCTGGTGAGTCAAAAATATTAAGCCCAAAAAAATATTTTAGCTGTTCTTCCAAATTACTCACTTTCTTGCCTGTGTATATCGTAAAAGACGACTGAGTTATATGATATACAAATAATATCTATGCAAGAGAAGGAAAACTTGCAATAAAACCCTATACCAACCCGTTTGACCAGCGTCGTATAATAAATTTTCCCTTTCATTGTGGAGGAGGCACGTGTACAGCAATGGGAAGTATGTAGACTGAAATGAATAAACGATATTGTTAACATCCTCCACATTATCGATAGCCAAATATGTATTATAATATTATATAGCAGGTATCATTCTTTTTTAAATGGCCCTGGGGCCTTTAATCATGCACATCATCATCAACTTGCTGTTATCCCAATTTATTTGGGGTCGACGCAATATGTCTTCTCCTTCCATACAACCTTATCAGACGTCATCTCTGTGGTCACGCCTTGTCTGTCCATGTAATGATTCACGCAGTCCATCCATCTTTTCTTCGGCCGTCCCTAACCCCTAAAGCCTTCAACATTCATGCTTAAAACTTTCCTCACAACATTACTTTCAACCCGTCTCATCACATGTCCATACCATGTCAATCTTTCACTCCCTAACTTTTCCGTCACGGGCGCAACTTTCCTTGCCTTTAATAATGCGCATAACGTGTGTAATTCTTACCACTATAATCGGCTGTGGACATCACCTCATCATCATCACCCATATACAGCCTATTGTCTCATTTACATATAGCACTTTCTCTTACAAAAATTATATCTACTTGCGTCTCTAAATTGTCTTTTATGATAACATAATCTCCTATCATATCTAGAAAATAGGAGAAATACTTTCTTTCTTTCTTTTGTAGTAGGTAATAAAGTAAGTAAATATTGCTTATATTTTCTTTTAATTTACTTAAAGATCAGGAAACTATCTCCTTGTGTTTTATAAATATAATTATTATGTAATTTTTATTAATAAAGATATTTATATTCTATGGTGGCATCAGAAGCTCTAACTGTGTTAAGGACGATGAATGAATTATATCTCAACGCTTAATCAAATATGCTTCTTACCTATTAAAATACGGATGTTTATCTAAGTTAACCACATATACTTATAAAGTTTATCAGGAAAAAATTAACACTCGAAAAATTTTAATGTCTTGAATCGCGTGAAAATTATACTTACTTACATTGTACGAAACATGCTTCATAAAGCTAAGAGGAATTCTAATTTTATTGTTAGTAAAGCTCTTTTATAGATTATATGTATGACGAATATGAATACAATGTGTCACATACCTCCGTTCCTACGGTATGGTTAACTGTAATTAATGAACATAATAGGTCTTTTTTTTTTAATTAATTGTAAGATAAATCCTAACTGAAGCACAAATAATATTCATGAATATAACCATTAGAGAATAGCTAACGCAGGACTAGTACATAATCGACGAGAATTGTCAAATCCCGCCACCGTATCCTATAAAGTACGAGTACCTAGCTGTCAATTTATTTTTTACAATTTAGGGATTGTCAATGAGAGAAGATCATAATTATCTATATTATCACTTTACATTATTACAGAAGCATATTGTATATAGAACTCTATCATCATCATTCTCCTACTCTTATCTCAATGACTTTGATACAATATGCACTCTTTTTTCATAGTACATATTGTAGTTATTGGCAATAGTTTTATGACCGGCCGCCTGCCAGATGTCAACCCTCCTTGGGAATGTAATTGTGGACCAAACAGCATCAGATGGAGTTGGTCAAGGTCGTTATAAGACTCTTAGTCGTCTTTTACGACATCCACGAGCAAAGTAATGGTTGGTAGTATTCGAAGCCGCTACCACACAGCAATATAATATTTAAAATAACTATAAATCATGTATATTAGACAATTTTTATCTATTATAGATACTTGCAAAGGCCATTAATAAGATATCATTATCTATTACGATATTAATAACACACGTCACGGTATTAAGCTTTCTTTTTAAAAGTGAAGCATTTAATGTTATTTTGAAATAGTAAATATTATTATCTAATCTGACAGGTTATAATGACATTACTATCAACACTAGTCAACTCAATAAATAATACTTTATTAATGTCAATGTTTTGTAATATACCTATATCACGAACGTGTCACAATTAAACAAAATTATTTTATTTTATTAACCTCGATTACTTAGCACCGGATATTATTGATGAAATTAAATAAGCGTTCAAGTGGCCCGATAAAATATCTGAATGAGAAATATTGGTACTCATTTTGTTGCATGATAAACTAAAATTTGGTAGCTATTTATTAACAAACAGCAGCATTAGATATGATTGTCTCATGTAGATAAAGTAGAGGATTTCTATTATTATTTTCATTGTGCCTTTATTTCTGAATAGATTAACAGATATATTTCGTTTATAAAAAACTGTGCTGTTTCTACGTATACTACCAACCCTTATTTTGCTCGTGGATGTTGTTAAAGACGACTAAGATCCTTATAACGACCTGGCCTCACTCCATCTGATGCCGTTTGGTCAATAGTTACATTCCCAAGGAGGATTGAAGTCTGACAGGCGGCCGGTCATAAAACTATTGTCAATAACTTTTACAATATGTGCTATGAAAGAAGAGTATATATTGTATCGACTCCAAGTAATTGGGATAAGAGTAGGAGAATGATGATGATAGTAACGATAGTATGTAGCTAGATTAGAAGTCAAATAACTCAATTCTACTGTGACCTTAAATGCTGCATGATATTCAAATCACCAGGATAGGTAAAAATAAAATTAAAACAAAATAATACATGTAAAAATGTTTTGGTACGTGTGGTATTCATGTAAACAGAAGAAATAATTGTATCTATGATTTTTCTGTCCACAATTATCCTGTCTATTAAGACAGGTCTTCAGGAATATAGCGTAAGTTCGGCTACCGTTCCTTGTAAATTAAAACACCAGATAAAACAGGTTATTTCCTCTTACGCTTAATGTTAGTCGCTTCTTTTCATTCCAGCAAAAAAACATTAAATTATGCGTTTATTTTTCTTCAAATAAAAACTTAAGAAGGTATATCATCATCATCATCATTACAGCCCATAAATGTCCCACTGTTGGGCTCAGGCCTCCTCCCTAATGGGAGGGAAATTAACCTAATATACCGCGCTGGTCAGACGTGTTGGCATAAGGTTTTGTTTCGAGTTTTCCTTCTCTCGCATAGATGTTATATGCGTTTTATATCCCTTAGTCGTCTCGTACGATCACCCATGGGTAAGATATGAGGTGGTAAATAGTATTCTTACTCCGTCACCACACGGAAAGAAGGTATATACAGAAGGAAAACTATAAAAAATAACTATAACCCCCTAACCAATACTTTGTTATTGTATTTCTATTCTATTCACAAAATATCCTTCAACACATATACGTACATAGACACAATTAAATTATAAAAGATACGTCAATATCTATGCAGGTAGTAACTTATTCGTAAAATAAAATTTAAGCAAACGGCAAAAGTATCGTCTTCTAAATAAGTAAATAATTATTTTGCCTACTTATCTATTAACGTTTACGTCACGACTAATTAAATAAAAGTTTTAGAAACTAATAAGTAAATAAAAGTTTTTGAATTCCCTATATGGTTTAATTACGATCTGAACCTAAAACAGGGTTGAACAGACAATTTAACTTGATTAAGGTCAATGGCACTTATGTGAATTAATTTCCAAGTATTAATATATATATAAACAGAATTTATAATTAATTACATTGCCTTTGGGTTAATGTTTAAATACAGTTGTTATGTCGTATATGTTATTATTCTAGACATGTTAATTATATGTTTAAGTACTTATATAGTTAAAAGACAAATATATGTCTTAAATGTTTTTTTACGTTGCAATTCAGTTATTGCAATCATGACATGAATAGACAAATTATCTAGTTACTTAACCACGCCCTGATATTTGCCATTTTGACACCTACCTACCTACTTCTTAATTTTTCACAGATGTGTTTCATTCATACATTTGGCATATGTTATAAAGAGTATTAGTATTACATTTAATAAGTCATAGGATACATTCTATTCTTATTCCGTCACCATATGGTTCTTTTTTAGTTTATCTATATAAAACTCTTTCTAATATAAAATTTTAAATCTGTAAATACAAACAGTCTACAATTAAACCGTGAATCACAATTCGAAAACCCTTAAAAACACTGAACGCAGTATATTTTTTTATTTTATAAGTCATATCCAAAGTCAAACGAACGTGTTCACTGGTATCGTGTAGCAACAGAACTTCGTCCTTGACACTCGGCTGCGGACAAAAACTATCGGTCGTAATTTCGGCGCGTCGACTGGTGGGTGTGTACCGTCCGAAACTCTGAACTAACGCACACCACGCCAGCATTAATTCTGTACCATAGACTATAATTGTATCGATGCGCCTCTCTATGGGCTGATTTTTTAATGTAAACCTATACTTACCGTAAAAACCGGTAATAATAAATAAAAATTGAAATTCCTGATGGGATGATGATAAATCTGTATTTAACATCAATCCCTTATATCATTTTTTTATAGTTGTGATGAGGGACAAAATGTTCCTGCTTATGAGCTAAATTTTGTGAACACATTCTATCGTCAATTATTCTTGGAAACACTATCTTTGACCACACAGTACTATGTGAAATTGACCTGTTATAATATATTAATTGGCTTTTACGACGCCCATGAGCAATGTTTTATGAATTATAGTATTCGTAGCTGCTAGCAAATAGCACACGAATAGATTTATAGTTTATTAGCTTCTACCCGCGGCGTCGCCCGCGTAAAAGTTTACTTTCCTAAAGTTTTTCATCACCTACTTTATTTTACTCCTTAAGGGTAAATTTTTTACAAAATTTTAAAGTCATATTTACTTATATCTAATCAACAGCTTAAAAATAAATTTCAAGCTTCTGGCTTTAAAAATGACGATACTTCTTTACAACTTTTCATCTCACTTTACAACCCTTTTTTACATTAAAAAGTAGCCTATGTCCTTTATCAGGCTCTAGACTATCTGTGTACCAAATTTCATTTAGATCGGTTCAGTAGTTTTGGCGTGAAAGAGCGACAGAACGACAGACAGAGTTACTTTCGCATTTATAATATTAGTAAGGATTAATACCTAACCTACACTCAGCTTGGGAAGTTGTAGTAAGCCAATGCAATATTATACTGACCGAGCTAGTTGGCGTACTTATATTCAGCGCTACTTATATTATACATAATCGTGTCTTACAAGATCCCTAAAGAAGATAATGAAAGTGGCACGTCGAATTCTTAGTTTCTCATTAAATGAATATATTATTATTTATGGCTATAGATGCTTTTTTAATGATATTTACATAACATACATGTGAATAGCCTGCCTTACAATACAATATACATACAATTCAAAATCTATCTAAGGCCCAGAAACCTTGAACATAATGACCAACTTCTATATTATAAATTGAAGTCAATTTGTGTATGTCTGTTTATATGTTTTTTTAATCAAAATGTTCAAGAAGTATGATAATGTTGTTACCGTCATTTAGGAATTATATGTATATTCAGAAAATATTGAAAACAATCACATTTTTATAATTAAGTTTCAGTTTTATTTAATTGTCACACGGTGATTTAGATAACATTAAACTTTAAAAAAGATATTTTAGACTGTTTAAATGAAAATATGTAAGATACGTTTAATTAATATGAATACTACGAAATTATCGATGATATATTTTCTGAAGGTAACACCCAAAAAATGTGGTCCAACTTTAAGAATTTGGCGCACTTACCCAGGCCACGTTAATACTACATAAATAAATCAATAAACCGATCTTGATATATGATATAATTATGTTAATCGTAAATGTATATTAATAACTTTTGCTATGCCATTACGTAAATATCAACGTGATATTTTTATTATTTTTAATTGGTTTCAATCGCACTTAATCCCATGACGATAATTACATAATGCTGATAATTATTTATCGTAAAATTATTTAATACATGAGTTTCATATACTTTGAATATACAGATTCATATCTACTTGTATGATTATTACAATGCGTTCATCTAATAGAACTCTTCTCGCCCTGGTATCTAGCTATTAATTTTTACGTTATAATACAAAATCTACTTCCGTTTATCGAGAATAACTATACGATGGAATGGAAATGCAAAACTTAACGGTTTATTAGATAAAGACCCAAGACAATCGTCCCAAGTGATATGCAGATGCAGAATTGATAGGCCACCGAAGACAACGATCGGGTACCGGTGGCCCGCTCGCACGGTGAAGAGAGGAGTTGGACGGTGGGTCTATGGGATCACGCGCCGCCTCTTCCGTCACCCCGGACCGATTTAGCGGGGCCAGACGCATCCATAATATCCCGTAAAAAAAGATGCAGAATTGATTTGTGTATGGGTTTTAGAAGTCATTAACTCGCGAACAAAGAAAGAGATAACCATTATATTTTTACCTATCATTACAAAGATATTCCCATTTCAATATTGCAACATATCTACATATATACATTGTTGGTTGGATAAATACTAATTTTGTTTTTTAATAATATAATTGCCGAACAGAGAGAGTCATAATTGTAGGCATCGAAAGTAAAATATGCCGTCTCTGACACTTTACGTTATCACTTACTACATTGGCGCCACGTTATTTACACATATGTATGTGTATTCACGTATAAGGAACAAAGGAAGTTTGGCAACGTATTGTTCTTACTCTCGGGTTTTCGAGTCTGCCCGGCTGTAGACGAAAAATTTGCAATTCAAACTTACATATGTACGAATTTGACGCGCACATGTTCAAGTCTTTATACAAAATACACATACATACATACATATCATCACGCCATATTTTTTTTTTTTTTTTTTTTTTTATTGCTTATGGCGGCAAACGAGCAGACAGCACACCTGATGGTAAGTGTCACTGCCGCCCATGGACCTTTGCCAATGGTATAGCTAGGCCGCTGCCTACCAATACAACCCTGAACCCACCCCGGTTAGGCTTCCGGCTCTCTCGCTCACCGAACGAAGCGCAATAGCACATTGCTATTACTCAGACGTCGATCTTCTGCGAGAGTGTGGTACTACCCCGGACGGACCGGCCCGCGGCTGTAGACAGAGAACTGTCCACAGCGTGGTCCTACCACAATAAGATATCCCTTGCAGGGTAGGCAGAGAGAACAGAGTGCCAGAGAACTCTATCTCTGCATACTTCACTCGCTTCCTCAACATTCATAATTCTCTTCATACACGCTCGCCGGTTTCGGAGACTCTTGACTCCACCTTCCTTCAGTACATGACCGATCTGGTCTAGGTAGGTTAGTCTCGGTCTCCCTCGGTACCTACATCCTTCCACTTTCGCATTGTATATCTTCTTAACCAGGCGTTCGTTCGGCATTCTTTCCACATGTCCGAACCATCGGAGCATTCCCTTTCGCATCTTTACACCAATACTCTCTTTCATACCTACTCGCTCTCTTACGTCGTCGTTACGAATGCGGTCGGTCAGCCTAACTCCACAGATTTTCCGCAGAGATCGCATTTCGACCGCATTAATTTTACTATCATACTCTTTTCTGCATACCCAACTCTCGCTTCCATACAGTAATGTTGGGACAAGCACTGCGTTATGTATTGCTACACGTGCCTTCTGGCTGAGGTGGTGGCTGCCGAAAAGTTGCCCCAACGCTCCGTTCACTCTATTTCCCGCATTCACTCTTCGCTCTATATCAGTGGTGTACCTTGCATCTCGGCTAAATCCACATCCAAGATATACAAATTCATCCACTTGCTCTAGTACATCATTACCTATTGTTACTCTTACATCTGTTCTGGTTTTATCTCTTTCAAAGACCATTATTTTGGTTTTGCTCACATTCACGCGTAGACCCCTTTTCTTACAATCTTCTGTCATTGTGTCGACTAGGGTCTGCAGGTCAGTCGCTGACTGTGCCAGCAGGACTGCATCATCTGCATAAAGCAGAGCAGTGACCACTGAGTCGCCCATCTGGACTCCCACATTCATATCGTTCAACCTTTGGAGACATTTATCCAGATATATGATAAACAGCCTGGCTGACAGAACGCACCCCTGCTTAACGCCGATATTGACGTCAAACCAAGGCGACATTCCATCATCCAGCCGCACACAGGCTCTACAGCCCATGTAACTGGACTGCACAGCCTGTAGCAGTTTACCGTTAATACCATACTCCGGTAAAATGTCCCAAAGTTCCTTTCGTATAACCGTGTCAAATGCTCTCTCCAGATCCACAAAACTGCAGAAAACCCTCTGACCTAGAGCCAGATGCTTCTCCACAATATTGCGCAGAGAGAACACTTGATCCATGCATCCCCTTCCACTCCTGAAACCTCCTTGTGTCTCACACAGTAAACCATCGGACACCATCCTCATTCTCCTTTCAATAACTTTTCCATACACTTTTGCTGCCAAACTGGTCAAGCTTATGGCTCTGTAATTTGCGCAGTCATAACGTGAACCCTTGTTTTTAAACAAAGGCACGATGACTGCGCTATTCCAGTCCCTGGGAACCATTCCCGAGCTCCAACATAAATTGAGGAGCAACAGGAACGCCTCCCAGACACAAGAGCCACCGAGCTTGATCATCTCGGCAGACACCATATCAATGCCCGCTGCCTTACCATTTTTCAAACTTCTTATCGCCCATTCAACTTCATCCATACTGATGCCATCGGAGGACGCCGTTGTCGAATGTTGATCTACTAAACCACATCCAACACCGGCGCCAACCGTAACATCCGCATACATATCGCCAAAATATTCACTCCATCGGCTTAACACGTCTTGTGTTTGTGTAAGAATGTCTCCACCTTTAGACCTTATTTTATTCATTCTGAAGGCTGACCAACCACCCCGAGACTTCTTCACCTCCCTCCAAAAGAGTTTGGTGTTACCCTCGAAGTTTTTAGTCAGCCTATCTTCTGCACTCATACTTGCTCTATCACGTTTCTCTTTCACTAAGGCCTTGGTGTCATTCTTACATTGCCGATATATTTCTTTCTTCTGTTCAGTCATACTGTCATTCAGATTCAAAGAAGAGACATAGTCCAGCCACGCTTTCTTCTTTTGCTCTATGGAAGCTGCCACTTCCGCATCCCACCATGCATCACCATTTGTTTTTCTATGCTTCTTTGAACTTCCACATACTTCTTTCGCTGTATCTACCATACTCTCTTTCAATACTCTCCAGCATTCTTCAATGTCCGATTGCGGCTGGCTTGCCATCGTCAGCCGTTCTCGGACACCCTCTGCATACTTTTCTCTTACACACTCTTCTTGCAACCTTTCAACCTTTATTCTTTCAAGCCCTCCGAAGTGGACACGCTCTCGCCAGTGCCTCCACTTTCTGAACAGACCACTAAATCTCGCAATAACGAGATAGTGGTCCGTGTCGACTGTGGGGCCCCTGTAGGCTCTTGCGTCCAATATTTTGCTTCGGAGGCGACTGTCTACCAAAATTAAATCTATTATGCTTTTCTGTTCATTCCTTCTCCATGTATACATATGGATGTCCTTATGTTGGAAAAATGTGTTTGACACAATAAGGTTTCTCTCCATGCATACATCCGCTATGAGCCTACCTGCGTCGTTCACTCTCTTATCACCAAATGGACCAAGTACGTCCTCATAGTCGGGACGCTTGGTCCCCACCCATCCGTTCAAATCTCCGCATACAATCACGCGTTCACTGGTTTCTGCCATATCCAGAACTTCCCTAACATTATCCCAAAACTTCTCTAGGTCTGATGCCACCGAGGATCCTACGGGAGCATATGCTACAACCATGAATACCTTGGTGACACCTAGTTTTATACGGACCCAGAGAAGTCTGGGATCATACATTCCGTAATCCTTCACACCTGAGGCCAAGCGAGAGGACAACAGCACTCCTACCCCCATGCTGGCTCGATCGCTCTGTGGTACACCAGACCACAGAGCCATCCCGCCACCAGGAAGATCGCAGGCGTCGCTGCCCCTTCGCTTGGTCTCTGTTACACAGAGCACGTCTAGCTGTTTGTCCGCCATGACGGATATCAGCTCGTGCAACTTACCTTCCACACAACCTCTTACATTCCACGTGCCCACCCGGCACTCCGTTCTCCTCGACTCGCCTAACTGGGCAAGGCGTGATGGGTGGCGGCCCCCATCGCCGCAACTGCCGATGTTCGTACCGACGGGGGCGGGTCGGTACGCGTCGCCTCCGGGGGACGCCCTAACCCGCATTGCGGTACGCATTTCGAGCCGGATTAGCAGTCTAATTAGACTGGCAGGGGACGCGAACGAGCACGCTCCGGACTATGCCCCCCTAAATATACAATACAAAATACTCTAATAAATACCTATACAAAATACTCTAATAAATTACTTATAGTATTGTATTATTACCATTTATCTAGTTGTGGAAATTTTATTTTACTAAGAAATTTTAAATATTTAAAA
Source organism: Lymantria monacha (assembly GCA_905163515.2). Lineage (NCBI taxonomy): Eukaryota > Metazoa > Arthropoda > Insecta > Lepidoptera > Erebidae > Lymantria > Lymantria monacha. Next base: position 14,266,486 of record LR991094.1, on the reverse strand, counting down.
ATGTGAATATGTATTTCATTTTTTATATGATTTGGATAAAGAGTACATACTACTTGGTCACCAGATGTTCCATTCCCGCGGATTCCGTAAGAGGCTATGGAACATAAGTAGATAGCATCTTAATAGATCAGCTAAGTAATTCGTCAATACTACCTTAGAAAAGAAGCATGTGTCCAGCTGCGAGATGTTATAAAAAAGAAGATTCAAAATTAAAACACTTAATTTAATTGCGGTATTTTTAAAACGTTTTACTGTAAATTTATAATTTACTCAAACCCTAAACAAATATGATTCATCATTATTCTCCTACTCTTATTCCAATTACATGGGGTCGATACAATATATTCTCTTTCATAGTACATATTGTAAAAGTTATTAGCAATAGTTTTATGACCGGCCGCCTGCCAGACGTCAAATCTCCTTGGGAATGTAATTGTTGACCAAACGGCATCACATGGAGTTGGCCCAGATCGTTATAAGGCGTCTTTTACGATCCACAAGCAAAGTAAGGGTTGGTAGTATTCGTAGCCGCTACCACACAGCAATATACCTAAACAAATATGGTTATACTAGAATTTAGTATTTCGATTATACCAAAAGTCAGTGGTAGACATAAAAAACAAAAAAAAATGTAAGAAATAATCGTATCCGTACTTTTAACTAAAACATTTACGAAGATTTTCATCTTTATATTTCTAGACACGTTATAGACATCCTATATGTCCAAATGTTATACGTCAACAAAAAAATGAAATTACATTTTTGCTATGTGACACGCACAGCGTTAGTATTCCCATATTGTATTGTTATAATTTAGCCATCTCAAAGCAAAAGGAAATTTACTAGGCAATTCACCATCCAAAGCTTCGTTCATCATTTTGCACCATAATGCCAGGACGTCAAATTACAGCAATTTAATTTTATGTTATACCACTCTCAACCTCTATGATGACCGGCAAAAAAAAATATCACCACTTGTTGATATACCATTGAAGTGGTAAAAACTAGTCAGAGGAACGGGCAGTATTACTGTCTTAGGCAACTTTTAAGTTTCGTATTATCCTCAGGGTAATGCTACATTACGCTCTTAGAAGGATCAATGTCCAAAAATGGACGTCTTCGACAACATCGATTTAAGTACACAGATGGCGTAGTGGTTAAGGTTTTATTCCCACGCAGGACAATACTTTGTGCGGTCCACTAATTTCTGAGTTTGAGTTTAATTTATTTCCATTAAATGTATTTTTGTGAAGTTTCTCTCAATAAAAGGCTTATTTTCTTATATTGTGTGGGGTCCTATAAGTAAAAAGATGTCGATAAGCTGATGGATAGAAGTTACTCTTCTCTCTCCATTTTGTATCTTATTTTGGTACACCATATAATACAGACGTGTATATTAAATTCGCATTACACTACATTTTACACAAAATTAAAAATTACAAAATGAAATAAATAAATATGCCATCTCTGTCGGTCTCTCGGGAGTATGAAAACGGCAAGGTAATTTATACAGTAGTTAGCATCTCTCTTGATTTAATGGTCTTGTAGTGACAGAGATGTTATGTTGTGTGGTAGCGGCTACGAATACTACCAACCCTTACTTTACTCGTAGATGTCGTAAAAGACGCCTTGTAACGATCTGGGCCAACTCCATCTGATGCCGTTTGGTCAACAATTACATTCCCAAGGAGGGTTGACGTCTGGCAGGCGGCCGGTCATAAAACTATTGCCAATAACTTTTACAACATGTAGGTAGTATGGAAGAGGAGTACATATTGTATCGACCCCAAGTAATTGGGATAAGAGAGGAGAATGATGATGATGAGTGACAGAGATGTGAAATTAAAAAAAAAACAAAATTTGTAAACTAGTAGCGCTAGGTATATCTTAGTACTTAACTCCAAAAATGTTTGGTTTTGTGAGATTTTGTTTAAATCTCTCTATAACTACCGCAACCAAAATAGAATTGAATGAAAATAATTACCAAATAAAACCAATATTAAAATTACATTTACCAGCAAAATTACATTCAGATAGTCCGTTTCAAATCGTAGTCTCCAACTGAGGGTAATATTATTTGTTAATTGTAGTGATTTTGGACGATGAGCGAACCACTTGGCACTAAATACTGTGACAATTTTATCTTTGGACATTCAAACTATTACAACACAATAACACAATATTACTGTACATGCATTTGTTATTTTATACAAATTTTAAAACAAAATACGATACGGATATAATTTATTTATGTTAGTAAGCTAAGTTATTACGATGCATAATCACCTAAAACTTAATTTTCTATCAAGAAGTTTTTTTTTTTTTGTGAAGGCACCATTTTGCACTAAGGAAATAATCCTTATATTGCGGGTGACTTGACAACATAATGATTGCACACAAATTACACCTAGACCCAGACAACAATTTGTATATCGTACAAAGTATTGTTCTAGGAATCAAAGCCATAACACTGGCCCGGAAGATCGGTCTCTTAACTACCACGCCATCTGTGCAGTTATTTAAACGAAATATACATTAATATTATCTAAATTCGATTGAATATAAATACAGGAAGAATACATCTTTTTCCACTTGATTATGTATTCCACACAATAAAATCTTAATCCAATAATAAATCACATAATAAAAATTTTAATTTTAAACTTTATATTTTCTCATTTATTATTCAATAATTTATCCGGCACTATGTAAATATATAAGTCAAACAGTTATAACCTTCACCGGTATTTTTTTATAAGTTTGTACTATCATGTTATAAAGAACATACTTGGAAAAATATATACTATGTAGATAGATATGTATATGTAGATAGAATATATATTATGTAGATATTATGCGTAAGTTTCTCGGTCGTCTTTGATGTAAAACCTATAATTGACATAATATATAATGCTTATATTTCGTACATAATGATAACATAATGTGTATTTCAATCTCAGAATTATGTTTAATTATCATAACAAATAAATAATCTTTATTTAAAAGTTTAGATATATCTAATTCTTACAATTTGGGAGTCAGTCCCAATACCGCCCAATACAGCAGTAACCAAGTGGAGCGTAAGGTTTAGTGAGTTTTAGGTGTTTTAGGTTTAGTGATGGGCCACACACTTGACAGGTATCTGTCTACAGCCGCTGGCCGGTCCGTCCGGGGTAGTACCTCTCGCAGAAAATCGACGTCTGAGTAATGGCAATGCTGTTTTGTTTCGTTCGGTAAGTGAAAGAGATGGCTAATTTTCTGGGTGGGTTTGGGATTTTGATTGGTAAGCAGCGGCTTATCCCTAGTATTGCAAAGGTTCATAGGTCCATGAGCGGCAGTAACACTTACCATCTCTCAAAAAAAAACTAAATATGTTTTATTTTCTATGTCATTATTTAGATTTATATGTAAATCTTATTTAATCATGAATACGAAAATATCCTATGAGATATTTATTCGAATGAAGATATTAAAAACAAATTGATTAATTAAAAAAATTGTTAGGATACTGTTAAATACGTTATTCAATTTTAATTGATATATAAACGTAATTTACTGCGGAAGGTCTTCACATAACGTATGAATCCTGAGCACGTTTGTACGCGGAAAACTGCAAGTATTGATCACGATGGGCTGCACTTTGTTAAACGACCTCGAACATTTTACGACAGGAAACTAATAAAACGATAATACCTGGACAAAGCACTAGGTTAATTATATCCATACTATATTACCATGCATTCGAGATGTAACGAGACATTGTAAATGACTGAATACCTTTACAGCGTGTCTCATTTTATTTCAAGTTTTAAACGAATTTGTTTTGAGAGCATTCTTAAATTTAAGCAAATGTTATAAAATATTTAAAGTGTATTCGTGTGTGATAACGGATTAAAAATTACAATGTGTCACCACTCCTTATTTTCAAATAACAGCTGACACGCCTACTTATCTGAATAGCATGGCAATTATTCCTTCTATCTTAGAGCCAAGCCAATAGTTTAATCTGCCAATGAGAAATCAGCTGAACATTGTGATCAGCCTGACGAAGTGACTTGAAGATAACGGCAGACCTGCTGACAGTTTTACTGTCTGTAGCCAGATGACTATTCCATGTTAGTACCATTCTCGCAAAAAATTGACGTCTGAGTACCTACTAATATTTTGCTACTAAACTAGCTTCGGTGAGCGCTAGAATCGACGAACTAAATCCATTCCTGTCCTCGTTCCCTACAATCTAGCATCTTCATCTATAACGCTGGAATTGGATGTATTCTAGCGTAGCTGAAGTCAATTAGCAGCTAAAAAGTTCATTAACAACTAAAGCCGAAAAAAAAACTTTCCAGCCAACAGTAACAAATAAGGGCAATCCAATGCGGTAACATTATTACACCTTTTCGTTTTGAGCAACCAGGACTTAGGCGATAAAATCTTAATATCTATGCATCCTATTTTGCTATGAGTATGTAACCATCAATTGCATAGGTATTAACCATCAATTGCGTAGGTACTAGTATTGTTGTACACAACTAAACTTAATCATTATCTCGTTGGAGGTCGTATAGCAAACTATTTGAATCTATGTTACTTTTTTATACAAAGTTACCGGTGGTTAATTCGATCTGAATAATTAATTTTCATTGTTATTTATGTATGTGTATATACACAATCAAAGTAATTTATCTTAACAGTTTTACATCTTTGGTTTATCATGATAGTAATAATACTTTTTGCGAAGGTGTTGTTTCAAATTATTATTGTTATTCATGTGATGTATGTTTACATACCTGTGATACATATATATAAGAAGTATATTTCTTCTTCTGCCAATATATGTCCTATTAGGGCCAAATGATTAATAGTGGTAGGACCACGCTGTGGACAGTTCTGTCTACAGCCGTGGGCCGGTCCACCCGGTGTAGTATCACACTCTCGCAGAAGATCGACGTCTGAGTAATGGCAATGTGCTATTGCGCTTCGTTCGGTGAGCGAAAGAGCCGGAAGCCCAACAGGGATGGGTTTGGGGTTTGTATTGGTAGACAGCGGCCTAGCTGTAACTTTGGTATTGCAAAGGACCAGAGGCGGCACGGCGGCAGTGACACTTACCATCAGGTGTGCTGATCGATCGTTTGCCACCATAAGCAATAAAAAAAAATATCAAATGTTGAAACAGGCTTTTGTTACGAATTTTTATTTATATGTAGTGATATTGTCTGCATCCCTTAGACGTCCTGTATTATTTATACAAGAAGTGGACGAATCTTTCTATTGAAAGATTCATCAATTTCTTAAGAAATTGTATTCCAATTTCATCATCGTACAGAAAATAATAAGTAGACTAACATTAAAAATAATATTTATTATAATATTAAGGAAATAAAAAATATAACGCTTCGCCGCCATTAGTGATTTTTGAATCCTCTATCTTCGTCCTTATAATATATTCTACTTTTGGATAATAATTCCACAATAGTGAAAATTAACCAATGCAATGGCAAAAGCGGTAAAAGAGTAAGTAGAAATACGGTAGTTATATTTCTAGTATTCTTTTCTAGCAGTACCAGAATATGTATATATAAATTAAATAAAAATACGTTTTTTTTATATGTATTTTATGACCGAATAGATAAACAAGTTCTAAAAATGTGAATCATAAATGTTGGTGTATAATATCCTAACGGAATGAACTTTTAAGGCACTAAGATGTAGGATGTTGAATTGTGTACAAACCGTATTATACCATATTTATTGTATAAATGCATTTGAAAACATTTTTGGTTGCATCCCGTTTTAATCGTAAAATATTTACGCGTTAACATACAAAGAAAGATATTTTAGATATGATATCGCCATTATATATTTTTTTTGTCATCGTTTGTTCATAAATATAGACTGCGTGATAATACTTGAATAAAGATTTATAATCACTGTCAAATAATTTTTCCGATGTGAATAATATATCATCATTTGCTTAACCCAGAGGACTCTATGAAACGACTAATGAAGTAAGCGGTAACGGTCCTATCCCAACCAGTTTCATTCCCTCATATAACATAGGATGCACGTACCAAGAGTGAGACAAAATTCAATAGTGGTAGGACCACGCTGTTGACAGTTTTCTGTCTTCAGCCGCGGGCCGGTCCGTACGGGGTAGTACCACACTCTCGCAAAAGATCGACGTCTTAGTAATGGCAATGTGCTATTGCGCTTCGTTCGGTGAGCGTGAGATCCGGAAGCCCGACTGGGTGGGTTTGGAGATTTTATTGGTGAGGAGCGGCCTAAGCTAAACCCTTGGTTTTGCAAAGGTCCACGGGCGGCAGTGACACTTACGATCAGGTGTGCTGCTTGCTCGCTTGCCACCATAAGCAATAAAAAAATAGGCTGACAAAAATTAAAGAAAATATTATTAGTCTCCAATGCGATAAGTGTCTCAGATATATACTTTATATGTATTCTGCATTACTGACATGCAAACTTATAAAGACTCTTAAATAGAAATAAACCAGAAAGATATCTTCGGACTTTGAGGATAATTTTACTTAAACCTTTATATATGTTTTACTCATTTTAATAATATGCTGGTTACGAGAAAATTCATCTAAATAAGCATTCATAACCGCAATGAATAGGTACTTTGCATTGACAATTAGATCACCCAACAGCATATGTACGTCTGAGACCACAGAAATTTAACCGCAGTTTTTGTGGAGTTCTCTCTATTCTATTTCATTTAATAATTTATTCCTTCATGTTTACAGTATTTATTTAGCTTATTGACATACGCTCTTTGACATACATACAGAGCTATAAATAGGACGGTGCCCAGGCACAGGGGACGACGGGTTGAGAGCCCTCAGCGCTCATCGACAGTCCGGGTAAAGTTGTCATAGCCATCTGAGGCTAAGAACTAAGACACACAAAAAAAAAAAAAACAAGGCGCCGTAATAGTAACTCAAACCGGGCCAATAAAATACTAGCTACGGTACTGCACATGGGGAGAAATGTTATAATGGCCACGCTTAGTAGGCAGTTTAGTGATAGCCGTTGGTGGTATAATTTTTTTTATTGCTCTTAGCGGCATACGAAGAAGCAGCACGCCTGATGGTAAGTTTTACTGTCGCCCATGGACTTTTGTAATACCAATAAAAACTCTAAACCCCACCTAGGAAACTGCCGGCTCACCGGTCACCTAGGCTTTAGCTTCTCCAACTCATCTTGACTATGGAGGTGGTCACGCTCCGCCAAATCGATCCGGGGCGACGGAAGAGGCGGCGCGCAACCTCATAGACCCACTCTGCAAGCACCTCTCTTCGCCGTGCGAGCGGGCCACCTTTACCCGCTCTTTGTCTTCGGTGGCCTTCCTGAATGTACCATCAGGCATAGTCGGTTTTTTACTACTGTAATGGGTGATGACAAATTGGTTCTAAGCCCGTTACCACAGGCATACCTTTAGTATAATACAATCAAACTGACACTCTTCACAAATAATGGTAAAATAATATCTGATGACTATTGAATTTATTATTTCTTAACATCGACAAATCTCACTTTAAGAGTATAATAAATATTTTATGTTAATTGTAAATATTTGAGAAAATAAAGTATCTATAGATATTAAGTAATATGATAACTTCCAAACTTTCGCAAATGTGGCTTCATGGACCGAGAATTTGTGGGCGTGGAACCTGTTTTTGATGTTACAAAAGAAACACGAAGCGAATAAATAAAACTGAATAAAAAGAAAAAGAATTAAGAAACATGAACAACAAAAACCGTTTCAATATCAAGTCGCAAGATATTTTAGGATATTTATGTTTAATATAAATATTACTTTACGCTTCATGATTTATGTATTATCATGGTCCTGTTTCAATATGAACTTCGAGAGCTTATTATACCTTGATATAATTATTATAACACCATACTAAACAGTGACCTTGCTATTTCTAATCATATATTTATGTCATTAGAGTAACAGACATGCCAATACGCTTACGATCCATGCTTCAAGATTAAAATACATAACTACAATCGTGGATGTAAGGAACTAATAACATCATAGTAAAAAAAAAACTCGAAACGAAACCTTATCCCAACCTTTGATCATGTTGTAGTACATTTTCCTTCTATTGTGTATGAGACCTAACAGTGATTGGGTTTGCCCAAGGACCAGTGGTTGGCCCAATTGCGATGGAGAATGCATACAATGGGTTATGGAGCCACGCGCAGACGTTTTGTCACCTTGAACGGAGCGCCCGTTCCGACCATAGCCTGTCAAAAAAAAAAAACAACAATGGGTGATAGCATGTAAGAGTGATAAGAAAACTAACGTAGATCGCAAGTTTTTTTATTTTCTTGACTGTGATTTGGAATGTGAGTGTGTTGGCGACAATTTTACGCCTTAGCTGGTCATCCCATTATCATAAAAATTTTCTAACACGTTATCGGGATTACAGAAAAGAATATAAGACACAATTTGTGGTGTATAAAAGCTTTTGAGGAATTACTTTTAAATTATCGTCTGACAAATCTTTAATCAAATTAATTTAATCTAAAATTTCTCTAAAATATGACAACAATAATATGCATATATTACAATGTATTAGATACTACAATTGACACTGAAACTGTGACCTAAATCGAGCTACTCCTAATCTATGCTACCCACACGTTCGTGCATCAATGTCGGAGTGATAACTTGAGGAAAGAACAGCAGAACGCACGTACCATCTTATATGGGTCATTGAATTTGTCTTTCTGTTCTCCGTGAGTTAAGTATAAACAATTTAATAATAGATCCATTGATCTAATAAATTACATCGCCGTTACTTGTTAGCACGGTCGACTCTATATTTTTGTTATTATTTAGGACAATGGTTTTTAATTTCATTTACTTATCTAGAATCTGCTAATTGACGCTAAGGGAGAATAAAAACTTGCTTTCATCATCATTATCTCAGCTAATATACGTCCCACTGTTGGGCTTGAGCCTCCTCCATAATGGGAGGGAAATTGACCTTCTATACTACGCTGGTCAGGCGTGTTGGTATAGACTATAGGGTTTTGTTTTGAGTTTGCTCATCTCGCATAGATGTTATATGCGTTTTATATCCCTTAGTCGTCTCGTACGATCACCCACAGGTAAGATAGGGGGTGGTGAAACTTGCTTTACATGCGAAAAATTAGCCACATGTGAGATTTGAGCCCACATCTATTGGACATCCCTTACAAATGGTTTTATTAACTAATGGATAACGTGTAGAACGTCTCTATAAAGACCAAGATACAGATGAAAAATTTGGTTGTAATACACAAGGCTACGCTCGCCTAAATTGTTGACACGATTGGAACGGATTTCCAGTAGATTGATATAGGTTCAAAAGTCTCGTGTAGCAATCATTTTTACTTATAAAATATTGTTTAATAAATAACCTAGCATGTTAAATCTCAGTAATTTAGATTAAGGGAGAAGATACAGAGTACAGTATGTTATAATTAATTATATGTAAATCCAGAATTATAGTAATGAGAATGTTAATAGAAAATATTTCGCTTTACAGCCGCCTAAAATCTTTTCTTTATTTGAAGCTAATAACAACCATACATCATCATCATCATTCTCCTACTCTTATCCCAATTACTTGGGGTCAATACAGTATGTACTCTTATTTCATAGTACATATTATTGTAAAAGTTATTGGCAATAGTTTTATGACCGGCCGCCTGACAGACGTCCTTAGGAATTTAATCGTTGATTAAACGGCATCAGATGAAGTTGGCCTAGATCGTTAGAGAGATCGTAAGAGCCATAGCTCTTAGTCGTCTTTTACGACATCCACGAGCAAAGTAAGGGTTGGTAGACTTGGTAGTATTCTTAGCTTAGCTACCACACAGCATAACATAGCAACCATACATATTCACAATATATCATTTAAATCTGTTAGGCGGTTGTTAGGTTTGAGGATGAGTCTAAATAAACATCCTTACACGATTACACGTAATTTTTCTATTAATAAATGTAACCTTGGTCTAATGGCAAAACTATACATACCATTGATCATTCTTCTGAGCAATAATCTCGGGACATATGTTACGTTTTTAACTACGAATAGTGTAGTAAGACACAACTAAGGAACTAAAGAAGATAACATAAAAGAAAACTCGAAACGAATGATTCGACATGACTAAACTATTAGGCCAGCAAGCAATTTTCTTCCCATTAAAGGAGGCCCATGCCAAAAATGGGGTCGTTAAAGGGGTTTAAAGTCCCACCAGATTGTTAACTTGTTCATGAATCACGAAATGGCGGCATATCGGTTGGTGAATATTTTCCAATTGTTAAAAAAAATCTGGTAAACAGATATCAAAATTGAGACTGTTTTAAAAAAATTGAAATATTAGTGAAATTGGAAGCATTAAGACAAAAATATTATAATTTTTATAAATATTTAATTTACAAAGTAATGTTCAAATTCATTTATTATGTATAAAACCTGTGAAGGCACTTACATATTGTAAGTTTTAACATTTTAAATTAATCAAATAAACTACCACCGAATCGGAACGTAACCGCTAATGAGAAGACTTGCACTTCTTAAATGCTTATTTCATACGTTACAAATAAATAATATAATAATATTTTATATACTAAGAATTATTTTAAAACATTATAATATGTTGATGCATCTTTTAACATAGCAGTTACAAACGTGGCTCTGAATAGCGTCAAAGCAATTAGTACCGGTAATGTTTAAAAGTCATGGTACTTAACGCTAGGATCATAAAATATATATATATATATATAAAATCCATTCTAAAAATAGTTTAAGAAATAGTTATAAATATAGTACATTAACATAATGATTTCCAACGTTTACACCAGTGTTATCTGTAAAATAAGTACGTGAAACCAAAAGTTTTACCCGTTTGTCGAAAAGTGTGAAATTTCTAGTTGAAGGTTATATGAAGAAAGAGTGCATAAAACTAATAATTTTATATAATAGTGGACGTCCATTAATCACGTGATCGTTTTTTTTTAGCATTTTTAACCCCCCCTCCCCCTTGGTGATACATGGTGAGGTTTAAGACTATGAAGGTTCAGGACTTCGTGATTTTGTCAAACACCCCATTTCAAACCTCACGTGATTAATGGACGGCCCCATATGCATTGGAAAAGTATGTTAAAATAAATATGACATATACTACCACTATTATACAAATGGAATATGTATTTTTTTTATATACCACCTTACACTAAGGTAATAATCATTGCATTGCGGGGAACTTTAGAAAGATACAATTAACGCAGACAAATTACACCCTGATTTAGAACAATTTGTGGATAGCAGAAAGTGTTGTTCTGCATAGGAATCGAACACATATCACTGGCATGAAAGATCGGTATCTTAATTACTGCGCCATCTGTAGAGTCAAAAGTCTTCTTTTATTTGTGTTAAACTTTTGTCTGTATTTAAACTAAAAACTATTATCACAATATTAATGTATTAGTACACACATAATGAAATATAAACCACTGTACGATCCCTGTTACATATAAAATACAACTAATTTATGAAAGATTCCTAATACCTTTGTGGCCGGGACGTCGATGATAATATGTACCTACCTAAAAGGGTGTGGGGTACACGTTGAGCCAAGGAAGTCGAAGGAATCAGTTTCTAGAACTCTCCCAACAGGCGAGGAGAAGAAATACAGTATGTTATGAGTTTGCACACCGTCCTACCGTCATTCAGGACTTTTAGACGAGGTGTGGCCAGATAATAGTCAATCCAAAAAATATTTGCGGACATCAAGTATTTAAATCTAATTTTGATAATTGAAAATGTTAGCTTATATTAATTATACGTACTCAAATTTATATTTTTTACGACATGTATATATATTATATACCAATTTTAAACTAAAATTTTATCTTTCATAATAAATTCGAAACTATTAGGGCGTTTCAGCCGAAAACCGGCTATAGAACTAAAATTTATTTTATCTATATAATACCATCAATGTTTGGTAATTGTAGTCATATATTGAATTACCAAAGTAGAATATTTATGGTATCAAATGGCCTTGGTCTCCAAGCCATGGCAATTACTTGAGATCCGATTAAGCCTCTTTATGACTGCTATTGTCGCTAAGATTTATAGACACCATAACCTAAACTATTATAATTGCCGTTTTTTTTTTCATCCTTTGTATTTAACTTCGTAGATATTTACTATAATTTACTTACTAATACAAAATGGTGGATATTTAGGTAGTGATATATTATATTTCTATATACATGGATATATACTTACTACCTCGTACCTAACAACTACTATATAGTATGTTTCTAAATATTATAAATGTACTGAAAGAAGGTGGAGTCAAGAGTCTCGGAAACCGGCGAGCGTGTATGAAGAGAATTATGAATGTTGAGGAAGCGAGTGAAGTATGCAAGGATAGAGTTTTCTGGCACTCTGTACTCTCTGCCTACCCTGCAAGGGACATGGCGTGATGGTATGTATGTGTGTATAAATTTTTCTTTATACAATTATATCCACTATATTCTAGAAATAAACGAAATGGTCTGCAAACAAGTTTTTAATACTCTTAAATTTATGGGAGGATTTGTACAATCCTCACTCAAGAGGTCAGAATTACTTATAGTTGACTCTACATTTAAAAAATATGTGCTTTAAAATTATCATTATTTTTACTTTTGATTTTTTGAAATTTGTCTTTTTTTATATAATTTATATTAAATATGATTTCATTTAAATTTTTATTAATACACACAATACCTATAAGGTTGAATATTGTCCTTTTTACATTATATGTATTGTATATATAAGATGTTTTACTATAAGGATAAAGAATAATTGAATTATATACACAAGCGCAACAAACAAAATGGAAACTCAATTTATTGTGGTGTTCAAGTGGTAGTTTGTTTAGAACGCGTAACTCAGGTTGTCAAGGATACAAAAAAGTTACATCTCATCTAAAAAAATATATGCTATTGAATGCTGTTTCTGACTGTTAAAAAAATACATTTCCACGAATTGAGAAGCTCCTTCTGTTTTTGAAGTCGGTTAAAAAGAACAATTATTAAAATTAACACAAGCAAAGGTGGAGGGTAATACAAAATAATCAAGTCAAATACAAATATGTATGTTCAATAGCTTAATTGTCTAACAGAAGAACTTAGTAGGTAAAAATACAAAATGAATCCTTATTTATGGTAATAGAAAAAAAAATGGTAGAAGATGGAATAATTTGTCCTCCTTTTTTGGTCCATATACATATATGTGTTCCATCTTACCACCATACCTACCTTTTTACAAACTTCAATAAAACAGGCGATAAATTGATCTACTATTACTAGTCAGAAAAGTTCCTGTAAGAGGTTTTGGTAAATGTTGAGTTGGTTTTCTTATTTGAAATAAATCTATTTTTCGGATTCAATCGTGTTTGTATTTGATTTTTAATTTCCCAACGTTTTGAACAGTTTAAATCATTTATGGTTACGGGAGGACTGAATGCTGTAAAGTATTCGAAACGTCGGGCAATTAAAAATTAAGATACTATTTATTTTAAATGTGTAATACATGCGTACATATCAAAAATCATTAGTTTTCTTAGTCCTAATCTACTGAAACTTTACCCGTGTGGTGACGGAGAAAGAATACAATTCACCACCCCCTATCTAACCCGTGGGTGATCGTAAAAGACGACTAAGGGATATAAAACGCATATAACATCTATGCAAGAGATGGAAAACTCGAAACAAAACCCTATACCAACACGTCTGACCAGCGCGGTATAGTAGGTTAATTTCCCTCCCTTTACGGAGTAGGCCCGAGCCCAACAGTGGGACATATATGGGCTGTGATGATGATGATGAATCTACTGAAATCAATGTAAACTTACATTACGTACTTAAATTACATTACGTTTGGTTTCAATACTTGTAATAAGTACTTTTAATACATTTGAAATTATAAATTATATTGCATGTAAATGAGCAGTGACGTAAATGAAATAGTTAATGACTTGATAAATACATTGTAATACTATTTATTAGTATGAAATTGGATACAGAACTATAAAACTTTAGCTACATTGTTCTATAAATAAACCTTAACTTAGATACCTTGTATGTGACAAACAAGCTAAAATATTACTTTTATAACTCTCATTTACATTTTTAACCTATAGTTATGCCTCTAATAACATACTTTTTTATTAGATTAATATTAAAATGAAATTCTATTTTGTTTTTGAGCTATAAATTGTAAGCTTTTACTTGTTATTTATCCGTGTGGTGACGGAGTAAGAATACCATTCACCACTCCCTCTCCCCCCCCCCCATCCCCCATCTTACCCGTGGGTGATCGTAAGAGAGGACTAAGGGATATGAAACGCATATACGAAACCCTATACCAACACGTCTGACCAGCGTGGTATAGTATGTCAATATCCCTCCCATTATGAAGGAGACTGGAGCCCAACAGTGGAAATATATGAGCTGAGATGATGATGATGACTTGTTATTCCGAATTTGAAAAATACATGTCTGACATTATTGAATATTGTTGATGCTAAAATATTTAAATCCTGTGAAAAAGTTTCATAAATAAGATCATAGATGTCAGTTACTGATGGCAACAATTATTTGGCGCCCAAGAGACGGCGTCCTTAGCCAAGGTGATTTTAGCTAAGGTATACTCTTAGCCAAAAGTAGGAATATGTTGTCATGTTTTCGTTGGCTTTTACCGTTTCAGAGGTTAATAAATAGATTGTTGATTTATTGCTAAGTATAAATTCGTAGATAATATAAAAGAACAATTTTACAATAGCAAAAAAAAAATACCGTTGCAGTTAATTTTTTTAAACTACTCCGACTGGAAGTCCTTCACTGCCAAAGCATACATAATATGTAATGTGGTTAGTAATATAGAAAATATTTTTTGCAATGGGGGGATCACACTTTAGAAACACACAATTAATGGACACAAATTACACCCAAATTCGAAAAAAACAATTTCTGGATTGCACAAAGTATTATCCTGCGTGAACCCAACGATATTAGAATGGAGATCGGTCGCACAGATTGGTTATGAATCATTACACTATCTGTGCAGCTAGTCATGGATCTAGAACTTATCTTAGAAGCAATCTTTTTGGTTATAAACATCCAGCAACATCATCATCTTAGCTCATATACGCCCCAATGTTGGGCTCGAGCTTCCTCCACAATAGGAGAGAAATTGACCTACTATTTTACCACGCTGGTTAGACGGGTTGGTAACTTGGTATAGAGTTTTATCTCGAGTTTTCCTTCTCCTGCACAGAAGTCAAAATATTATCTCTTACTCCTCTTTCGTACCTTTTGCGACTCCTTACCGCAAAATAACGAGTGATGAATTGTAGTCTTACTCCGTCACCACACAGAAAGTTACCTAAAGATATTATATTCTATATTATAAAGGTATTAAAAAGTGTGGCTTTAAGGAATTCCATAATGAAGAGAATAGAACTGAGAAAGGTAGGTTATATGAAAATAATAATAATATTGAATGACTTCAATCAAAATTAATAAGAATTATTAAGGATGCAAGCTGTGAAGTCTAAAACTCCGACAATCTTAGCAGTACGATCAAAAACGGTGAAGTGATATAAATAATAAACCCACATATTGCAATATAAGAGCCTAACAATGTAGGAGTAAAACGACGTTTTTATATACACCATCAACGTCCCTTTTTATGACAAAATTATTATCCATGAAATCTGTAATATTTGCTTATTGTAATGGAAATCCATTAAGGTTGACACCCACGTACCGCCACAGTGCGGTGTCTACGATCTAGAGAGATTTATATAGGACACGTTTATACATCGTGGCGTCGGATTTAGGTCAATCGCTCTCATTATGTAACTTGAATACCGCGATTTGTGCAACGATTTTGTATACCAATTGAGTGATAATTTTGTTATAATTCATATTATTGTATAGAAAAATATGTAGTGTTACATTTTAAATGCGGTCCACGAAATTCAGCACAATTTTACCTTATCATAATGCTAAATATTGAGATGGTACTAATAATAAATCGGGTTGAGAGCCCTTAGTGCTCACTCACAGTCCGGGTAAAGTTGTTATAGCCATCTGAGGCTAACAACTATGAGACACACACAAAAAAGAAGAAAATGAGATGGTAATGAAATGTAGAGCGTATTTCATTACCAGAGGCAATTTGGATAGAGTTCGATAGGGATAATTTCCCTATCGAACTCTAAAAGTACCTGTCGAAGCATAAAATTTTGGTACGCTGAAGAACGATGAGAATACCAATGGATAACAAAGTATCTCAATTGGCATTGGTTGCTTTTTATGGTACTGCATTGGCACATGTTTAACCGTATACAATAAAAAACGAATTAATAGGTCCTACCGAAGTCCTGAACGAATTAATAGGTGTTTAAAAGTATGATACATTTAAGGTGTACCTTTGCACGTTCCTTATACTGGTGTATAAAATTAAAAAAGATCACTGCTTTAAACTATGTGAATAGTAGTAGTCACCTACTTAATTTATCGTCACGAAAACTACTCTAAAAATTCTATATTATAACTACGCAAAAATTCATGCAAATTCCACAAATGGATTTGCATGAAATTTAAAGCTACTAAAAAACTTCTGAATAGTAGTTTTTGTGTGATGAAATAACAAATCAATAGATACCACGACTTGACTAGTTTTTTATTATTTGTGTAAACATCAGTAAGAGTTTTACGATATCATCTAATGGTTTTTGAAATAGAATATAATTCTATGACATTCAGTAATAAATGTAAAAGTCGAATTCCAACATTTAAGTAAAACACGTATCCGAAACAAATAAGGTATTGTCATATTAAACAGGTTTTTGCACGTGTGTGTCTGGCTCGACTTAACGTGCGCGGTAACAACTGGTGGACAGCGTCTGTCGCGCAGCGAAGTAGAAAGATACATTTTAATTTAATTACAGTAGCGATAGTCTAATGGATGCAAGCACTAATAAGCTAATCTAGAATCTTAATTGTATATATTATTATTGGACTATAGGACGAATCCACCCAATAAGCTCCAATAGTGTCTTGCTGCAAACGACCTTATATACTGTTAAGAGAAAAGTAAAACCCTAAACAAAGCGGATATATTAACTCATCTGACAGCATTGTACAATAGGGCAATTGCCCTCCTATTGTGCAGAAGACCCGTGCCCAATGGGGGATATACATATATGCCTGTATTTTAATGTATTTCGAAGAGATATGTATATATAGGCGACTGCTTGTGATCTATCAATTCAAACAGAGTCTCCTTGGTAGTTTATGCACTTCGAGTAAAGTTAGTTATCTATGGCAATCTCGTGTCTTTCATTCAATTGAATTCTAACAGCAGTTTAGTACTACCGACTATTGAAATTTAGCGACTACGCGAAACAAGTTCGATGGTTCGATTTTAATAATTTCGTTATAATAGATAGTAAATTAGAATATCTTCAAGTACCTACTATAAATTGTTACGAGCAACGAGAAATTTGCCAGAGGCGTTAAAAGCTGCCGATATAATAATACTATATCAGTTTACTTTCTTGCATGATGTCATTGAGCATATTTTGAATATATAAAATAAAATCTCGTTATTAGCGGGGACAAAGAAAGTAGTTGTAAAGCAGATGTGTACCTATTATAGACTAAAATTTTAGTTGTGGTTCGCGTATCTATTACTTTTCAATGTACTTTTATTTTAGCTTCATTAATAATAATATAAACATATGTAAGAATCACGTGATGTGACAAATATGCTACTACATACCCATTGTTGGCGTCTTACGTTTGACGTATCAAATTTCTAACACGTCCAGCAAGAGTTCACTTGGCACGTACGTGTTTCGGGAACATCTCTCTTGAAATAAGGCTAGATGGTCTAAGTCAGAGGAATGGTAGTCCAGACCTGACGGTGGTAGATATAATAAACGTAGATTTCGAACCTAGCAATAGATAACAGAGAACACTACGGCTTAACCGTAGGTGTGTCGATGATGGTTTGCAATAGTAGTCTTTGAATAATCATCCCCAATATTAAGTGAATCTTCTTCCATTTTTTTTGATATAGATACGGCCATGGTTTGCAACTGAGGAGTTTTTCAAATGATTAATTGTAACTTCGCCAATTTTACGTAGAAATGCAGGTAGGCCTTTAATGTAAGGAAACGTTGAATAGAAATAATAGGAAAATTCCTGAGATTATGACTCAAACATTATATAGCTATTAATACTATGACTGTTGTTACTTTTTGTATTATGTGTGACCGTCAACTTATGTGCTAATTTTACACATAACCACTTGACATAAACCTCAGTAAACTCTACATTCCTTTTTTTTTTTGAAAATTACACAAATGTGGTTCTAACATATTATATTTTCTCAAGAAATATGGAATTGCATAGGTATTTTAAGTTTTGTATATTGAAAGTAATTAATATGCAGTCTTAAGCCTGAATATTGCCGAGCTGAGATTAGTAATGAGCTGGTTACTGGCAATTAACTAAAATAATGTTATTCGGAGAAAATTGATAATAAATACCTAAGTGCATTTTTTTATAGTTCATATACTTTTCTATGGAGCATTAATCTCTTTCACAATAAATGACCAATTAGTCTGCTATACCATGACAACTCTTTAGCTGTCTTGCCAGCATCGGGTTGGTATGAGGTATCGTATAATTTTTTTCTTAATTTACTACTTCGAGACTATTTTATTTACTTGCAACAGTTAGAAAATCATGAAATATTCTTGCTCTATCGCCACTAAAAAAAAACTAACGTTAGCAATTTAAAATTGAATTTACCGAAAAATCGTTTAATATATAAATAGCGCATAAATCGAAACACTACAAAAAATCCATATATTTAAATACATAATATTGACTCAACATTATTGTGTCCATCAAGATAGACATGTGTTAATTACTAATAAGTTAAATTATGTATAGTAATCATAATTAATACGCCCACAAGGTGGACTGACGCCATCTTAAAACTCGCAGGGAGTCGTTGGATGCAAGTGGCATATAACCGTTTTAAAAGCCATGCTCATGAGGAGGTTTGAGTCCCACAGTGAGTGCCTAAGGGCTGATGGATTGGATGGATAGAATAATAATTTAAAATTTCAATGCCTAAAATTATATAAACGTTAAAAGTAAAACTTATATAAAAAACACAAAGCAGTCATGAGGACTGCCGACAGAAGAAAAAACTTAAACTTATAAAGCAATCAAATACAAAAAAATGTAAAAGCGTGCCCCAGGGAGTACGTATGGGTATAACCATACCATAGCCAACCGGCAAAAATAACTATTAAAAACTATTGAATAATTGAAAATAGTAATAAGAAATATTACATATAAATTTAATATAATAAATACACAGTAATGAAGAGACGGTGACTGTATCTTTCTTGCTCGGGTACACTCTGCGGTCCCGAGTTCATCCGATCGAGCCTTTCACCTTAGAGCGTGACGGATCAGCCTCACTTACAGCCTACGAAAAAGTATGTGTACGATACGCCAAAAGTACGTAGTAAATTGTATAAGGTCATAGGGATACAGGTCTATATTTTAATATATATATATATATTTCTACAGAAAACAGTAACGCCCTTTATCAGTGAGGTCTAATAGAACCGCGCTATTTGTAATTTAATTACTATTCATTCTCTCGGACGATCACAGATAAAATAATAATTCAGCAAGGTCACATCTAAGTCACCTTGCATGATAATGATTAATGGGATGTTCATAATATACTACTCACGATTGTGATTCTTCGTTAAAATTCTATTTAATATTGATTAAAATTAATAGGCGGAGTAAAAGAGCCTTCTGTATAGACCTTAACATTAATTAAATGTCAAAGTAGAATATAAAATAATTTTGTTTACGCAGAACTCGCGGACACGTGTGAAAATCGAATTTGCTTTAATAGTTCTTGATGGCTCGTATTGCTGTTAGCGATTCAGATTCATAGACATTATTTAGTTACGTAATAGACAATCCGGCGCGGCATAGTTTTATATCGTATCCTCTAAACGTGTGGTTGTCTATGGCCGTGGTCAGTGCATAACAGTGTAGGCGTGGCCTCGGTTCGCGAACTAGCTCTCTGATTGGTGGAATATAAAAGGCAGTTGCATTTCACCTCGTACTTACTATGAATGCTAATTATAAGGCTAATTTTTCGCATCGCGCATAATTTAAATGTACTTTATGCGGTGTTAGCATACTTAACTCGCTATAATGAATGCGAAAAGTAAAACGTTTTATTGCAATGTAAGCGATGAAAACAAAAAAGGTTCGTTAAATTCAAATGACGGACATATCAATGCGAAATAGTTATCGTTCTACAGAATCGATATAGAGTCCTGAGTCAGTCTTTATCATAATTATCTTAAAAATTATTACCTTGACCTGATTGCCATTCAGATATTGATAAATTAGATAAAATAACATTTTAAATGTTCGTCAGCACATTGCTCAGTAATAATTGCTTTTGCCGAGATTTATTTCCTACTAAATAGCAAGTAGAGGTATGCAATTAAAATTATGAATAAATTATAATACCTAATAAATTACAAGTAAAGAGATTTTTGTATTTACCAAATATATTTGAGATATTATATTATGTTATTTTATTAATAACAAGAAAGAAGTCTTGTTCAGACTTCTTTTAAATCAATAAATTGACGATACCAGGAAAATTTAATCCACAAGTTAAGTTACCTATTATTATGCTAAGTAAATATTGTAAATTGTAAAATTTTACAGCATATTATTTATTTATTGTAAATATAAATTTATCCTGGTTGTGACGGAATAATAATGAAATGTATCACCACGCCCATTTTACCTTTGGCAGTCGATACAAATAAAAAACGTAAGCTGATAATACTTCAAGAGAAGGACAAAACAAATTTAAGTGTAAAAAAGTACCGATGTGAGTAGCGTTGGTATATTAACAAGTTTTTCATCCAAAGTGGAGAAGGCTTACACATACAAATTCGTTTACGGAAGATAAAGAAAGAAAGAAAAACGGTATTTAAAAGATACTGTTGAAACATGACACATTTTAATGTATATGTAAATAAAATTTATATTAAATAATATGCAATCATCATTATCTCAGCCCATTTACTTCTAACAGCTGGGCTCGCACCTTCACCGCAATAAGAAGACAATTGACCTAATAAATCAACGCTGGTCAGACGGGTACCTATATGGTTTCATTGTCGTGTCTTTTTTCTCTTGCATGTATGTTATATGCCCTTAGTCATATTTTACACCACTCACGAATAAGATCGTGAATTATATTCTTACTCTATCACCACACGGATTGTAATATTGCATTATAATAATGTTAATTATCCTCCATCCATCCTCCGTTTTCGTCTTTTATTCGTCTATTTATATGTACCGTCAAATATATGTAATTCTCCCCAAGGAAACATAATCACCATGGCTGGTAGGCGGGTTAGCGATTGTAGTTGTTGATATAAAACTGTGGTCTGCCCACACCCCGTGCAAACTATCAGGAGAGACTGCTGGTAGGACAATTGAGCCGTCGCTGTTACCGATTCCTTAACTTCTGCTGTTAGAAGACGAAGCTGTTAGAAGTTTTCCTTGAAGATTAGGTACTGCTAATCATTCGGCTGATGAGCCCTAAACCGCGTTTTATCCTTCAACCGCATTTTACGACTCCTAGGGAAAAATAAACGACACGAGGATATAATGTTAACTGAATTTAATTTTCTATAAACATACATTCCATTCTTTAATATCAAACATAGATAATAATAATAATAATAGTTAATGATATTAGTTTTATATTTGAGAGATTTTCTAACAAGTCAAAATAATAACAAACAGTTACGTTCCATTCGCGACAAAAATATACGTGCAATGTTTTCGGTTAACAATGAGACAAATCATAGACAAACGAATAGAACAAAGGGTTTGAATAGATAATAGAATATAATAAATTCAAAACAAACACGCTATGAAATATTTTCAGAGTTGTCTAAACAATTATACTCTTGCGATTAACAAGCATCCCCTTTGTAGTTTATAAAATATTTTTATTAGCTATGAAATGATTATGTGACATAACTGCGAAGTAGGTAAAGTCTAATAAGATTGAGTCATAATAATAATGTATCCCACTATTCTTTTCAGTGATGAAAATTACAATGATATGTTTATTGCGATCATACATTTTTAGGTAAAAGTTATGCATAAATATGACCATATTGGCATAAAGCCTGACAGCCAAACGCGACATCGCGGTGGAATTTCTATTATCATCATCATCATTCGCATACTCTTATCTCAATTACTTGAGGTCGATACAATATGTACTCTTCTTTCAAAGTACCTACATATTGTAAAAGTTATTGGCAATAGTTTTAACACCGGCCGCCTGCCAGACGTCAACCCTCCTTGGGAATGTAATTGTTGACCAAACGACATCAGATGGAGTTGGCCCAGGTCGTTATAAGGCTCTTAGTCATCATTTACGACATCCACGAGTAAAGTAAGGGTTGGTAGTATTCGAAGCCGCTACCACACAGCATGGTCGAATTTCTATATGTGAGCGAATTTATAAAGCCAACTGAGATTGCCGACCTCATACCAAGAATGGCAATTATGGTTGTATCGCCTTTACGTTGGGAAGCTTACATTAAAAATATAAAAAAAAAATCTTTTGCAAATATTAAGTACATATAACAAGTTAATATAATGAGAATCAAGGTCTTCAAAAACTATCCAAGGTAATAAATTTTAAGCATAACTTAACACATTAAAACATTTTAACGCAGATTAAGTAAATATTATTGCTAAAGACGGATATATATATATATAAAACGCTATACAAATTAACGGAATAACGTGAACAACGAAATAAATACTATTTGCTGCCTTTATCTTCATACACATTAACAAGTATTATATACTCTAATGAGTTTGATTATTAGCCACAATATGCCAAAAAATACGAAATTCTTACATAAACCTTGAGAACTAATCAAAAACCAATTGTGCAAAATATTACCATTTAAAATTAAATTGGATTTAGCCGAGATGGAAGGTACACCACTGATATAGAGCGAAGAGTGAATGCAGGAAATAGAGTGAACGGAGCGTTGGGGCAACTTCTCGGTAGCCACCACCTCAGCCAGAAGGCACGTGTAGCAATACATAACACAGTGCTTGTCCCAACATTACTGTATGGAAGCGAGAGTTGGGTATGCAGAAAAGAGTATGAATGTAAAATTAATGCGGTCGAAATGCGATCTCTGCGGAAAATCTGTGGAGTAAGGCTGACCGACCGCATTCGTAATGACGACGTAAGAGAGCGAGTAGGTATGAAAGAGAGTATTGGTATAAAGATGCGAAAGGGAATGCTCCGATGGTTCGGACATGTGGAAATAATGCCGAACGAACGTCTGGTTAAGAAGATATACAATGCGAAAGTGGAAGGATGTAGGTACCGGGGGAGACCGAGACTAACCTACCTAGACCAGATCGGTCATGTACTGAAGGAAGGTAGAGTCAAGAGTCTCCGAAACCGGCGAGCATGTATGAAGAGAATTATGAATGTTGAGGAAGCGAGTGAAGTATGCAAAGATAGAGTTCTCTGGCACTTTGTTCTCTCTGCCTACCCTGCAAGGGATATGGCGTGATGATATGTATGTATGTATGTATTACCATTTATAATTTTATAATAACTAAGAGGGAATTGAATGGAATTGGGATCGGTTTGCTTTTTTTTTGGTATTTTTTTTTTGTTGTACGTAGTGGCAAACGAGCAAGCAGTGTGCTGCCTGGTGTTAAGTGTTACTGCTGTCCATGGACTTTGCAATACCAAGGGTATAGCTAGGCTGCTGCCTACCAATACAAACCCTAAACCCATCCAGTTAGGCTTCCGGCTCTCACGCTCACCAAACGAAGCGCAATAGCACATTACCATTACTCAGACGTCAATCTTCTGCGAGAGTGTAGTACTACCCCGGACGGACCGACCCTTAGGCTGTAGACAGAAAACTGTTAACAGCGTGGTGCTACCACTACAAAACTTAAAACACTATTTGATGCGATATTACTTATTAATATATGGTATTTAGAAACGCTCGTGAATATGCTATTGATTAATATAGGTTTTCATATAGTTAGATTTTGAAAAGATATACAGTAACTGCTTGTGACATTTCGGTGACCCTAAGTTTATTTAGGCTATATTTTATAAAATCTTGATTACAAAAGCCTATAGTAATAACATAATTGAAGTAGACAAAATGTTGTTCAATATTAAATAAAACTAACATTCAATTTTATTATATTTATTACGAATAACGTCAAACTATGGTTTATTTCGCGTTAATATAGATTTTTATGAATGAATATTGAATTTCTATTCCCTCCTAATGACAATTTCTCTTGTACTATTAGATTTTTCTATATCCTTGACAACAGGTATGCGAATTCAAAAGAAAATTGGTTTAGTTATTGAGTAGTTAAAGCTTGAAAGCGTAATAAATATCCTCACATCCACATTTATAGTATCTGGAGAGGAGAGGAGGGAGTTTTAATACTTAGATATATTTACAAGTCTTACAAATATCACATACTTAAGGATTTACTTAAGGATTTGTAAGACTTGTAAATATATCTAAGTATTAAAACTCCCTCATTCGTTAAATAGAGCTCTGTGCTCCACCGACGACCAAGACCGTATTCCAGTGGCCCACCCGCACGGTGTGGAATTACTAGGCGGGTTTATGGGGTCGCGCGCCGCTTCATCTGTCGCCCCGGACGGATTTAGTGAGGTGTAGCCAGATCATAGCCCGTCGCAAAAAAAATAATAGTAGAACTCTGTGCTCCATAGAACCAATTTTATGATATATTTACAAATATAAAAAAATATATTAAAAGCAAATATAAGAAATAATTTGTACTTACGTTCAGTAACACCAGTCTTCAAATTAAATTACACTATTTGAAGATACGTACTCAATAATTCGAGATTGTCTAAACTTAAATAATTCGACTCTACAGCTGCATATGGCATGCATTCTTAGCTTATGACTACCCAACATGCAAAGACAGCAAAATATTAAAATGAGTGTGCAGGGTATTCGCCTTTTTCTAGCGTATATTTTCAACATCCTATCTAGAGATCATTTTAAATACCAAATGTTATGTTATTTATCTAATTTTATCTTTATTTTCGTGTGTATTTCTAAATCGTTTTATCTACTTATACGTTACCTAATTTTTTTAGGCAATTTGTTAAAGCACTTTTATGAAGGGTTTAAAATATATAACGAAAAGTAAATAAAAAATGAAGCGTTAACAGAAACATTTTTTAATTTATTTGTAGTATTCAAGACTGGCAACTTGCCAGTGTACCTATTATGTTTTTAAAAAAAAATATAGAATCAATTTATGTAAATGAATAAACTAAAAATAATTTACTTATTGTTTAATAATGTCATAAAATTTCTATGCAATTAATTTACATATTTTCGTTGTAAACAAGTAATTTACATATTTTCGTTATGTATGTTTGCCGTAAATATACTTACCTTAATATTGTTTCAATTTGATACATATAATTGTTCATAAATATGCATTATATTTGAAATTGCTATTAAGAACGACTTCCTCATCTTTAACTTAATAAAAATGCAATTAATACTGACAAAGTCCTTTGATAAAATCTTTACATTGACCTACTCACTATATAGATAAACGCTCTTACAAATCAGATTCAACAATTTGTATAAAATGAAGAGTTCCTTTTCCAAATGGTTATTTCAATTTCTTTTCTGATTTGTTCATCCTCACCCGTATCACTTATCGTCTCAGCTCATATATATCCCACTGTTAGGCTCGAGCCTCCTCCATAATGGGAAGGAAATTGACCTACTATACCACGCTGGTTCGACCTGTTGGGTTTTGTTTCGAGTTTTGCATAGGTATTATATGCGTAACCACACGGAGTCTCTTATATTTATCATTTAATCCTTATCCTAGCCTTATCTTCTATTTCAGAATTTAATAAGGCTCATTTACATTATAATCTTATTAAAAGATGAAAATATCTTGAGCATTCGGTTTAATTTAGCTTTTATAATCTCACCTACGTTTAAAATTCTTTTCTATTTTATTTACGACTTTATTTTTTTCGATTCATCAATTGATATAAAACATTTTTCTTTTAAGATTTTATCAAATATGAAACTTAAATACTTTATTATTGGCTTTACACACTCTATTATACTCCTTCATTTATTTTTGTTTACCTCTTTAATTTGTCTATGTACAGTTGGCATCACAATTCTTGATATCTAACGCCTATGCTCATTCGCGTTTTAACTAATTGGAGGAGCGCCAGACAGGACCACCCAACGTACCTAATGTTTTATTATTATTATACCTATCGTTAATGAACTTCCTTGACTTGTAGATTTGGCGAAAGTAATGTAACTTTCTTAAATTTTATGTCAATTTCAATTTCTTATTTGACATATTTTTAACTATACGTTCTTGTATATGGGACATTGCCAAAACACATGATTTATGATCGGATGTAGCTGTGTACGATAAGAAAAAATGTATTGGAATATGTATATGATTAGTTATATCTAAATGAAATCAGATATAAATTTTAATGTATTTCTTCTAAAGTTATAGCTTTCCGGTTTTAAAATTTTAAAAATGTATATGCTTTTTTTTATATTTCAAGTTACTGTCTTACACTAACCTTGAGCAGAGTAATAGACATTGAAATGACATACGGGGTTAAACATCAAAAATTACGATTTTCAAATCATTATTACTTATTTTTATCACGATTACAACATTGAAAAAAATAAAAGATTATGAAACAGTATAAGTTCCTTTATCGTTGCCTTATTTACGTAATGGTACATATTTCATAATTAAACAATCCCTAGTCTATACAAAAGATATCAATAAACTTAAAAAGCAAGTACTTGGTGAACAATTCTCTTAGAATTTATTAAGACAGTTACGAGATTCTGTTGCGGTAATGTAAATATTTAGATATGAAATCTTTTTATAAATACAGTAGCCATAACAAATAAAATCCTTTATGAGTATTAGAGATATTGATGTTATATTAGCTATTATATCTTAAAAAAAAACCGGTTGATATATACAACTTGAAATAAACTAACTAAAATAAAGAATAAAGTTTAGAACTCTTCATGTTGAATGATAATGAAGAACATGTTATATTCTGTTATATTCTAACACACTTTTAAGGTTTATTCAAGATCAATAGCCATATTTACTATTCGAAATAAAGATTAAAGTCGATTTTGTGGTATCTACGTGAAAGTAAACAAACCCAAACTGTTTATATCACGTGTATTACATAAAATTACGTTATGCGAGATTAGATATATTTTTTTTAAATTATGCTGGGGCTGACATTTGGCGTAATGCCAATAGTTAATGTTTTGAAAACCAAGGATATATTAACGAAAAGGAGGATTATTCTGTATAATAATTTAAAGAATTATGAATTACTTGACGCTAATTGAAAACAAATTTTTAACAACCTTAATGTGAACGAGTCATGTTACAATATAAAGTAGAAAATATTGTCTAATGATGTAAAGTTTCATAATTAACCACACATTATGCCGAGAAATTTTAAAGGTAACATAATAACTTCATCATCATCATCACAGCCCATAAATGTCCTACTGTTGGGCTCAGGCCTCCTCCGTAATGGGAGGGAAATTACTCTACTATACCACGCGGGTCAGACGTGTTGGTATAGGGTTTTGTTCCGAGTTTTCCTTCTCTCACATAGATGTTATATGCGTTTTATATCTCTTAGTCGTCTCCTACGATCACCCACGGGTGAGATATGGTGTGGTGAATAGTATTCTTACTCCGTCACCACACGGATAACTTAACGAATACCTACTTTTATTTTCTAGGTATATAAATTATAAATCTCCTTATTTATCGTAGGTAGTGCAATATTAATAATGACATTCATAATAAAGGGTGACGTTAGGTACGCGATCGGTCATTAAACCTAGGTGAAGCTCTTGCAATATAATATATTCTTTCACCAGTACCTACAGTAAGCAAGAAGACACGTTTCAACATTCCCGTCTATACATATTCTTAAACACAAAAATATAATAATCATAGTTTTTTTTTTGGCAGCGGGCTATGGAGTGGTCACACCCCGCTAAATCCGTCCGGGCGACAGGAAAAGCGGCATGCGACCCTATAGACCCGCTCTACATGTACCTCTTTTTGTGCGGGTCACCGGAACTCGGTCCTTGTCTTCGGTGACCTACCCGGCGAATCATAATCTATTTACCAAAATCGAGAATTGAACGACTAATATTATAAAGATCTATTGAATGTTAATTTTCTTGTGGTGACGGAGTAAGAATACTATTCACCACCCCACATCTTACCCGTGGGTGATCGTACGAGACGACTAAGGGATATAAAACGCATATAACATCTATGCGAGAGAAGGAAAACTCGGAACAAAACCCTATACCAACACGTCTGACCAGCGTGGTATAGTAGGTTAATTTCCCTTCCATTACGGTGGAGGCCCGAGCCCAACAGTGGGACATTTATGGGCTGTGATGATGATGATGATGATTAATTTTTAAACATAGGTACTTATTAAGCTGAATTACATTTCGGCAAAATGCTCGTTATTATTACGAATATACGCAAAAGCCAGAATTCTGCACGTGCGTGTCACGCTCGGTGTTCACACCCAATATACACATTAAAATTAAATAATAGCTCAAGGCTCACTGTTATTTTCGTTTTAATAGAACAGTGGCTTTCCGCTACGCGCGTTCATCGTGTTTTTTTTTTAATTCACACCAGCATCAGGGTTGTGTAATTTTTTATCTATCCTCTTTGTCATCTTTCGTGTTAACAAATGTTGTTGTGGAATTGTTTCAAGTTTGAACTGTGATGTTTTTGTATTCTGTGATTTTACATATAACGCAACTTATTAATTATTAACTAGCTAATGAATAAAATACTTCATTTGTATTCATATTGAAAGTATTTTCAATGGATCCAGCCATCCACTCATCCATATGTCTAGCAACATATGGATGTCGCTATATTCAACGAATACTGAATACGTAAATAACAATAGTTTTTCTCCCTAAGGGGGAATAAGATTATGCAAAATCTTCCGGTAACTCCTCAGCAAATTTTTACGACTACTACGAGAAAGTAGTGACCACTTATTGCACTCTTATTGGCCCTTTGGGACATTTATATGCATTAAAAAACTATACTCACATATTAACAAAATAGTAGTCATTTGGTTACACCTACATAAATGGATATTAATAAATTTACTATTATTATAAATGAAGCTCAAGCGATTTATTAACATCAATTTGTCTTAGTTAATCGCGCTCGACCCTCCGACAAAATACATTATGAAAAATCATTTCATAATTTATTTAAATTCATATTTCCATAATAGATTATTTACATATTATATTTTCTCATGCTTACTTGTATTATGTACCTATTTTAATACTTAAAATACATATTTTATGTGAATTTTATGATGTAAGAATAATAAAAAGTAAACAAAAACCAAAAAATATCTAATTAGGTAATTTTTGAAATTAAAAAGTGTATAACTTAATTTAGCGCTATGTAATAAAGGGCCGCTCATAAATTACGCAAGGGATTTTTAATAATGATTTGGCTCCCTCCCCTCTACCGTAAGACATCATAAGATTGCAACTACTCCGCCCTGCCCCTTAATAAGAGTTTTTGTAAGACAAGGCCTTATTGATCAAATATAACTCCGTTTATTCTAAAAATATCTTTTATTACAAATTTCTTACTACAAGTAGGTATCATTAACTCACTGCAATAACATTAATCTTATTAATCTATCACAGTTTTGACTAGTTCAGTAATTTTCAATTTAATATCTTACGTAATGTTTACTACCATGCCTATAGTAAGAAGTTATAATATTCAGTCAACACTAACGTCTTACATACTTTATGAATGCCCCCTAAGTACGGCAAATACATTTCTATGTCTATAAATCTGTGAAAATTCAGTCAGTATATGACTGACTGAATTTTCAAACTGTCTAGGTAATCATTTCTGAACTTGCAAATTTGAATTCATTCATTGATACATTTATTCTATTAGTTTTTTTTTAACATAATGTAGGTGTTTTGTGATTACGTAACATTTAGTTAATGAGTTCAACGGTTCGGAACATGTAATTTAGAGTAATAAAATATTTGTATTAACGCTACTGTTGTACTTTATGGTTTTGATGATACCAGGATATAAGTCAATGAAAAATTAAAGTATAGCGTTCAGTCATAGCTACAAATACTATCATGATATTCATTCATATACGTTCTACTAGCGGGTTAAAGCCACCTATATAATAGGGGGAAAATTGACCATGGTCAGACGAATTGTTATAGAATTTTGGGTCGAGTTAGCCTTCTCTTGTATATACGTTATATTTCTTAGTTATATTTTACGAGACCACGCTGTGTGGTAGCGGCTACGAATACTACCAACCCTTATTTTGCTCGTGGATGTCGTAAAAGACGACTAAGAGCCTTATAACGACCTGAGCCAACTTCATCTGATGCCGTTTGGTCAACAATTACATTCCCAAAAAGGGTTGATGTCTGGCAGACGGCCGGTCATAAAACTATTGCTAATAACTTTCACAATATGTACTATGAAAGAAGAGTACATATTGTATCGACCCCAAGTAGTTGGGATAAGAGTAGGAGAATCATGATATTTTACGAGACCCACGGATAAGTTAGGATGCGGAAGGTATACTGTCAATCCTAACATTCTGCGTAGGTGTCGCGAAAGCTGACTAGGAGCTCTAGATTAACTACACTTGGCTAAAATACTCTGCACATGTTTTTTATTTTTAACTCTGATTCTACTTGCATTAAAGAAAGCAAGCAAAATAATAAATTGAAATAAGCCCGAAAAGATAATTGTTGTCAATAATTAGCCTTACGTCGTTCACTACTGAACGTAAACCTTCTCAATAGATCGCCACAGTGTACGATCTTGTGGTGCCCGCTTCCAACGACTCCTTCCGACTTTCACCATGTCATCGATCTACCCAGTGGAAGGTTGTCTTAGACTGTGTCGTCCGGTACATGATCACCACTCAAGAACCTTTCTTCCACAACAAATTTCAGTTCGTCGAGTAATAGGAAGTATAGAAACTACCCATCGTTATTCAGAGACTAAGAATATGATAATGACTTGAAAACTTTAACAGTATCTAAGGCTAATTAGTTCCATGTTGCCATATAGGTGGAGTTCCTTTTGATCCTGAATGAACCAAATTTTAATACAAGGTCTCTATTGTTAAAAAGGAGTTTAAAACTAATAAAAAAAGATAACTGACTAAAAATATTGACAATGGTGGCCTGACCTCTTTCTATATTTACCAACTTTTGTTTGCAAATTACTAATTAAAATTATTAATATTAACCAATTAGTTTAGCAAATAATTGCGTGTTTATCTGTACTTATTTAGTTACCGACTAGGCGGCTCTCCCTAGAGGAGGACCGTGGTAATGAATTGTCTGTCATAAATATTTTGTTATATTTACGAAATTCTATGTTACGAAATCGACCTATATATTGTAGTATTTTTTTTTATTTCAAGTGAATATTTTAAAAATAATTTGTGCAAAAGTCCCCGACAGTCCGACATCCAATTATTCATATTAATATTTTCGAAACAAAGATGTCGACTGCATTTTGTCAAACGCCCACGTTATCACGTTAATTGTTAGTGAAAACAGTGCCACAGATAAAATACAATAAAAGTAGAAAGTGACAGGTATTTTTTTAATACCTTGCTTGTGATACTTTATCGGTTTAAAAAGTATTTATAATGGAAAAAAGATACGGGACTTATAATTGAATTTTGTTACTGTAATTACGAAGATATATGTGGTAACAGAATTAAGATACCTAGCTTTTTTTGCTCAGGTGTCGTACAAGGTGATTAACGTAACGTCGTGCTCGTTAACTTCTTACATGTGTATCTGCACTGTATACTACCTGTATTGTTAATTAACATCCGCGAGGGATTATAAAGTAAGATGTTTTTAAACAAAAAATATAACGTTGTATTGTTTATTAAAAAAAGACCCGCACTATGAAATGAATCATGACATCTTTACAAAAATGCAGTTAACAGGCTTAAATTGCATCCAGACTTAAAATAAACCTCTGTATTTTTTGTGTATATCGTACAAAAATCACCCTAAGAATCGAATCGTTATTTTAAAGTGAAATTCTGCTAAACAACTTATAAATGGTTCTTTGTCTCAAATATCTATTATGACATCGTCTGGTATTAGCATTTGCATATTATAAGCTGAAATATTATCTCCTATACCTATTTAAGTAATAAAAGAACTTAACTAGTGGAAACATGAGAAACTAAAACCGATTTCAGCAATATACACCTCACTAAGCGGCAACTTTTCAATGTATAAAAAATAATTTGCTTAATTTAAGGTTATAAAAACCATGGCCACCGAAGACAAAGATCGGGTACCGGTGGCCCGCTCGCACGGCGAAGAGAGGTGTTTGCAGGGTGGGTCTACTCTATGGGGTTGCGCGCCGCCTCTTCCGTCGCCCCGGACCAATTTGGCGGGGCGCGACCACGTCCATAGCCCACCGCAAAAAAAAAAGTTATATAAACCATAAACATACTTAAAGTTCTCCAGTAACCTTATAATAGTTATTAGATATCTTCATATTAATACTATGTTACAAACTAATATGCCGGGCGGGCCACCGAAGTTAAAATCGAGTACCGGTGGTCCGCTCGCACGGCGAAGAGAGAAGGTTTTACGGTGGGTCTATGGGGTCACGCGCCGCCTTTCCGTCACCCCGGACCGATTCAGCGGGGCGAGACGCACCCATAGCCCACCAATAAAAAAAAAATAAAAATGTTACAAACTAATATCTATAATGAAATATAATAATTTCTGTAGGTATAGGGTGCGTTCCTTGTGATTCTATTATAAAAGTTTAAGTATCATGAAAAAAAAATTGTTTATTTCAATCATTATTCAATAAAGGCACACCTTTGTCATAAATTTTCTAATTGAATAAGTAACGGACCTGTCATCGTGTTTCATGGATTATCATTTTATTATAAGCAACTTTCATAAATTTTAATTAAATCGATCGTATGCTTGTGAACGTTTAAACTATCTATCTAATATTAATAGAGATGTTCTAAGCGATCATTATTATGTTAATCCTCTCCATATTTAATAGCCTTCTCTTGAGCTTTTTTAAGCGTCGATCGATGCGTCTCTATTAGAAATGCGATATTCATATATATTATTTTACAAGCGTATAAGTAAGGTAAGCAAGGAGAATATTAAATGGAATAATGCACGAAATACGAATTAATATTAAATATATATATATATATATATATATATATATATATATAGTTTGACACACACATAGACATAGTTGAAACCTAATTTGTAAATATAATATGAAAAAAAAGGTAAATCATTGTTTAAATTAATTTTACAAAGTTATACCCTCATACATTTATGATTAAAGGGTTAGATATTTTTTATCTGTGGTACGGACTACCTCATATCTACTGAACTAGGCATTCAATTTCAATCGTCTACAGTAAAAGTGGAGTATAAAAATAATTTATACTGTCCGTATGCTGAAGAATTAGCTGTAACTTGAGGAGATTCGTAAGGAAATAAAAACAATGTCTACCCACACGTAACCTTCACGCCGTTATTAGGTCTAGCATATATATACTTTCAAACAAAATGCAAACGTGTTTATAACAACCTTCGTAAATCAGCTGGGACTGAAATTAAACGCATGTCAAATTATATTAGACATGTAACATACAATAAATATTACATATGAAATAGTACTGGTGATTGTTTCGAAGGGTTCCCTCAGTTTCATGCCAACAATGGGTTCTGTATGCATATCTTATTCAATACGTGGCAATATACTGGAAAATGTTGGTAACGTATATGCATATATTAAGGATTTACAGTATGACAATTGTAGATCATCATTTTTCTGCACTTATACCAATTAATGGGGGTCAACGTATATAATATATGTAGGTATACCCTCTTCCATCGTATCATCATCATTCTCTTACTCTTATCCCAATTACTTGGGGTTGTAAAAGTTATTGGCAATAGTTTTATGACCGGCTGCCTGCCAGACGTCAACCCTCCTTGGAAATCTAATTGTTAATCGGACGACATCATGTATAATTTGCACAGGTCAATACTTTTACGACATCCACGAGCAAATTAAGGGTTGATAGTACTCGTAGCCGCTACTAGACAGCATGTAGCGTTTTATTGTCATCCACTGCTAGACGTAGGCCTCCCTCATATTTGATGGAGGCCTACGTCTAGGAGTGGATGACAAAACGCTAAATGTGCTGAATGATGACTACAGAACAAGTATAACAGTTATAGATATATTTTCAAAATGTGTTAAATATTTGACAAGCCATACTATACTCATTCTTTTTGTATATGAATCTATAAAATTCATGAATGCATATCATCAAAAAGGTAATATAAATGTATATATATATTTCTACAGATCTGATAAAATTTACCTAAATCATTTTAAAAATAACAATTTTATTGAATAACATTGTTACCCTGATTTCGTACAACCCAAAATAAAGATTTTATGCGTGCACATGAGTTTGATCACGGGCTCTTCGGGTGGGTTTAATTATTTTTTAAATGCCTATTAACTTCAAATTGTTTATGTCCCACAAAAAGTTTATGACTCGCAGTTTTGACAAGTAATTAAAAACTGAAAAAGTTTTTTAAAACAGACGCACTAATAACCTAATAAATACAATTGATATGCTACGTCAATAGATTATCTGTCCAGAAACCAAACAATTATTTGATTAAACATTTCTGTAATAATAAATAAAAGGTTCCATATGCAATAATACGTATGTGTATATAACCTAATGAGGCCAAGCTCGTGATTGGCCACACCTGTAGAGGTTGAGGACACCACTCAAGTTTTTGTACAAATATACCCAATTTATATGCCTCTTATTTTTATATTACTAAATAATTCAGCTTAAATAAGTTTATAAACTCACGAACTTTGTGGCATGAACTTCAAGCATGACATTAAAAATTACCAACACGCTGTTTTTGAATTGCTTTTTTGATATTGTATTTATAGCAATATTTTTTTATGAAATAATACATCTATTAAATCCTTCGTCTGTAGATTAGGTTAGTAGCACCTCTCTAATAAATTCATGTAACATTCAAATAATGCAACTTAAATGTTGAATTAAATCTTTTTCTTGTAACTCTATAAAACACATTTCCTACTGCTCGAAACGAGCCTCCTGCAATACACCAATGGAAATGAAATTTAAATACAACATAATAGTCCAATAGCTATCCACAGGGTTTTATGTCAAGTTTTCCTTCTCTTATATTGTAATATCAATGCGAGAGACGAGCACCTCACTAAATGATACGTAATCCGTATTCATATAAAAGGAACATTAACAAATATTCAAATGAACAAACTATTAATTTGATAAATGACATCTTTATTGCTATCTTTCTACAATGTTGTTTGTAGACCATTTTTATTGACTTGTACCTGCGATACTTAAACTTCAACCTCACAGTCAAAACGAGGGGCATACTTATCGCTTCAAATCACTTTCCAATTAAAAGCTATTCGACACTCAAAGTCAACACAAAACTTAATGGGCGCGCTTACTTTGGTAGAACAATAGACGGCTTGATGTTGCTTCCACTGACCTAAATTTTACACCATGTTTTATACACGACATAACAAGACATTGCACTAAAATACGAGTACGTCTTTAAACATTGAGAGTAAGTAACGTCTTTGTTCAAATTATCGCCAAGAGCAAATTATGAGAAAATTACCGATAATGTCACAACAAAACTGCTCTGATATAAGTGTAACAAAGTAGAAAAGAAAGGTTTACTTAACAGGTATTTACATTTTCTACAATAAACTATTTTAAATACCTCATTAGTTGCATTCTTGAACGGCCTGTACAAATTTGTCGTAGCGTCGCGCGGCGCGTTTGATGTACAGAGCGCGCGATAATTACAGAATTAATGGCCTGATACAGAGAAGCAGTTTTTATCGCAATTAAGAGTGCGCTATCGATCGACCTAGTTGCGCTCAAAGTTGCACTAATTCACAACTTCCCGGCCTTGGAGTATGTTTAAAATGATTATTCTCAGTATTACTATTAAAACTAGACCATAGTCATGATTATTTTTTTGTTCTCCTAACTATAGCGTCGCATATGGTCTGTATAACTAAACAGTTTGTACGCTATATAACTTTATTATATGCATATTATAATTCTCTTTTATTTATATAACATTGAAAGAAATATCTACTCTGTTTCGTGGTATTATGATGTGAATAGAGCTTCATTTTTCATACGAAATTGCTGGATATAGTCTGCGAGACAAAAATGGAACGCCTAAATAGCACGCAAGGTTAATGTGTTATGTTGCAGTATATTAGAAGCGTCAATAAGTAGTCATTCTTGTCTCGACCTGTAACCTGATTACAGAGTGCGTCTCAGGTCGCGTGGCAATGACACTCCTTTCTTTATCAGTAAGATATCTTTGGTGATGTTTTCTTACCGATTTGCAAACACTCAGAATTTGTTCTTGAAATATATTTTGTTATAAAGGATAATAGAATTAGGAAAATAAGAATTATTATAATAAGGACATATTAGTAAGGATATATATGTATTATATAATATTTGATCTGCATTTTTGAAATTAGATTACATTCCTAAGAATAAAATACTAGCTGTACCAGCTGTTTTACTGGCGTAGATTACTTGCATACATTTTAATGCTGTAATTTTTTTAACATTTATGGCTTACCGTGACATTAACATTAATATCCGCATTAATAATATTCGTAATACATCAATCATAATTTTCGTTATCTCAGCAGTTGCCATGAAAACGGTAACTGCGCTGAGCGTTTGACAGCTATTGTCGCTATATTTTGGCCGATTTGTTAACATTTATAGTCTGGTCCGTTACGATTTATCGCTGCGTTATTTATTATAGACTATAAAAATCTTTCTCGATAAGCAAGCTAGCAAGCAAGCAAGACACAATAAGGATTTCTTTGGCATTCAACTGGTATTACCTGACTAAAGTGTTCTAACAAACAACGGAGTTCTTCAGATTTAAAAAAAAATATATACGTTAATGATTATTTTTTTTTAATTCTAATGAGTTTTTACTAGCAAGTTATGTAATTGCACATTACATTTAAGTAATAACTACTTTTAGGTACTCATCTGTAGTATCATTGCCGATATCATTCGCTGTCAATAATGATCAACTTGATACACGTTTATAAAACAGAATTAATTAGTAGGTAATGAAACTCCAAACACTTTATTTTGATATATGTTCTTATTAATCATTTCGATTTGCATACTTAATTTATAGTTTTCATGTTTTCTTTTTAGATGTTCCATTGTAGTCTAAATAAGTTATTGAAATGATCCATTCTAAGGACAAGTTAAAATGTTCATAAATCTTATTTTGGCTTTTTTCACATTCAGACTGTATTATTAAAGTATGGTTTGATTAGTTGTAATTTTTTTTATTATCTAATACATTAAACCTATATGTTGTCCTATATTGTGATCTGCATAGCCTCTAACAATACGTCGAAAACGACTATTGACATGAAACCTATGCATTGTCCGATATTCTGGTCTGCATAACTATGTACAATATGACGAATGTGAGATTATTCTTATTTGAGTTTCTTTTTAAATCAATTAAATTATTTTTCAAACTCCTCTTTTTAAAAAATCTAAATTTGCAACAATTATCCGTCACTTAATAATTAAACCGTAATCTTTTGATTAATTTTAATTTCCTCTAGTATTACAATGTTTATGGTCTCAAGTACTTAGTATATCGCGTATAAAACCTTCAGCTTTACATTGCCTTTACTCAATGCGTTTAATTTATTGGTCGTATCTTCACCACTTAATCTTAATTAAGCCCTGCTAGATAATTTTTATCTTGGAAAATTTGCAATTGCAAATGGCCGTCCAAGACGTCTCGGCCTGACCCGTTTGTGAGATCGCAAATATTAGCTGAGAGCAAACAATCTTATCCGCCAGTCCGTTTACTCCGTTCTACATATAGGGATACATATATCCATAGCTTTATGCATTGAATGTTTTTAGATAAATGTGTTGACATTTAAAGCTTCTTATAATACACCTACCTATATTGTAGCAATATTTATAAACATAATAAACGAACATAAGACATACTCAGAATAACTATGCATTTAGCTTTCAAAATACTAAAACATGTGCACTGAAAAGGAATTCTTTAAAATTTTAACCGACTTCTTAGTATATGTGTTTCATTCAGATGACAGATTTTATGTAACAATAAGTTATCTGATAAATAATAATGCCTTGTGGATTTAAAGTACACTAATTTCTAGTGAAGATTTCATATATCACACGGAAACACGACTGACGTCCATTTGTTAGCATGGTTAACAAAATGAGTGGTAATTACCACTCATATATATGTCTTGTATATAATGATAGTATTTACTCCCAAATGTCCCCATTCCTTTAATCACCTTATATGGTACTTAATATAAAAGAGTAACATGATGTCCTATTATCTCAGTCCATTATCAAGCGAATAAAATAAATAATTTGTCTTTAAATTGGCAATTTCTATTCAAACGTATTCATAACTCTGTAATAGAAATTTCCATTGTCCTACCCACGCCAATCAATTTATAGGTATTTCTTAAAAAAAAACACTACGTCTTCTTAAAGTATATATGACCCAGTCTTGGCGACTCATCCACCAAAAAGAGGGAAATTGACATAATACCTACACCACGGTTGCCAGAGGAATTGATATAAGTTTTGTTTTAAGTTTTCCTCTTAAAACATTAATGCTTAAAAACAAGGTAACTATTATTGTAAGGATATAGTTACAAATGTTTAATTATATTAAATATTAACAATAATAATCGTCATAGTCGAAGAATTGTGGCGGATCTTCCATTTTCGTGTATAGAAGATCCGCCACTATTCCACGACTAAAACAATCTGAGGGTAGTATCCAATAAAAAAAAATGAAAAACCCCTTAAAACTTTATATACATTTTCGGCAGAAACCAGATAATCTCACTTGCTAACTGAATTATATTATATAATATATTTTCATTAAGTTACAACTTTCATTAATCATTATTGATTGGTATTTTTGTATACGATAAAACGTTTCAACCAGTCGTATGAGTTGTTGTCGACATATTAATGCGTGGGCGATGACATTAGTCCTTCGAAGTCCACTTTAAGTGATCGACGTCCACTCGAAAATTACCGAATACACAGAACAAAAACAAACAAACGTCGTTCGTATGTTAAAATTATAATGCGTGTCGTAACAGTGCTCCTCCCAAATGTAGCTCTCGAATTGACCTTCTCTCAAGGGCACAACACGTTAAAGAAACATCGAATTGAAACACCCAAAAGCGTTAATTTATTATTTCTGTAAAGGCATGACTTCCGCCCTTTGCGTTGTAGGAAGTGATTAAGTACTGTTTAAATAAGAAATAACAAAAGTTTGATCATACTGTTCTCACGATCAACTAACACTTACCAAATATACATGTGTGAAGGTTTATTATATTGCTATGTGTGACTTTATAACTTGCTATTTAGTACGAATTTCCAATTTATTTATTCTGTCCACTTACTCTGTATGAACGTGAGGATACTCACGAATCTGACAGTTAAATAAATTATATATTTAATGTTGTTTACGTTTTTCCAATCAGCATCTGTTTTAAAATATGAAGATTCATTATACATGATGCCAGCACAAGCACATTTGTATACGAGCGTTTATATGTGTGTGTGAATATTGAAGTGTTAAAACAAGCATACTAATTAACATCCATTCATATGTGTGGAGGTCGTGTTGATTCATGTGTACTGCTTTAACGTTCTCAAATACTGATGTGTGCACTCTTTACTTTAAATGCAATATGGTATTCAAGACATCGTATCGTTGCTTGGCAAGGAGCTCGTAGCGTCAATACTTCGTTATCATTTTACGGCAATTAGGTAATTCCAATCTAGCTTTTAAACTATTTGATCAAAAACGTCTGTACATTATTTTATTAGAATGAACTGGTCGTAATATTATAGATGTGATGACCTCCATTGAAGCTAGATGCATGTTAAAGCGATTATTTTTGATGTACGGACGCTGTAAAAAAATTCTAACGTGGGTGGAGGATCATTCATGAGCGTCCAGTTTAGTAATACTACTTTGTAACCTACATACAGGGTGTCCCAAAATTCAACGATAAGCTGGCACCAGCAGGTGGACCTACATATGACTACTCGAGAACAGAAAAGAAAAAAATTCTACCTTGATTTTTTTTTTCATTACGACAAAAAAACCAAAATCTTTAAAAATGGACATCCTTTATTATATTATTAAGTGCTAT
Source organism: Lymantria monacha (assembly GCA_905163515.2). Taxonomy (NCBI): domain Eukaryota; kingdom Metazoa; phylum Arthropoda; class Insecta; order Lepidoptera; family Erebidae; genus Lymantria; species Lymantria monacha. Next base: position 14,225,703 of record LR991094.1, on the reverse strand, counting down.
TGCTACAGTTTTACAAGTAATTCTGTGATTTTTTTTGTATTGGCAAGGTAAGTAGCACTACTATCGATCACAACCATTAAAAATTCCAGAATATCTATAGTTTTTACACAAAAATTAATCAAAACTATGTTTTTTTCATAAATTATGTAAGATTTTGACTTTCAGCTCACTTTCACTCATCATAGTGAAAAAAAAAAGTATGGACACTACTGTGGCAAATAGTATTAAAAATTGGCGCAACTAACTACAATTCTGAAATGGTATAACATTCAAGGCAAACTAGCCACAAAAATATACTTAGGTGTACTATTTCAAAATAACAACCATATTTCGAAAATTGTTAGTGTTGATAGTAATCACTTTTACTAAGTAGCCAAAATGTTTTTGTAGCAAGTTCCCAGAATTTGAATGAGACATGTGCGTAGTCCGTAGATCCACAGTCTGAATTATTTTATGGCGAAGCTCGTCCAAGGTTGCAATCGGTTTTGTGCAGACTCTGTCCTTTAGACAACCCCAATAGAAAAAGTCCAGGGGATTTAGATCGGGTGAACGGGGTGGCCACAAGATAGGACCAAGTCGCCCGATCCAACGCCCTGGGTACTCTTGGTCTAAGTACTCTCGCACAGGACGGGCATAGTGAGCCTGGCAACCATCGTTTTGAAACCACATGGTTTGCAAATCACTTAAGGGCACATCTTCTAATAATCCTGGCAACTCATTTTGTAAGAAGTTTAAATAACTATTGCCATCTATGTTTGCTTGTAACTCAAAGGGCCCTATTACTTTGCCATTTATTATGCCAGTCCATAGGTTAACCTTAAATTGGTATTGGGATTGTCTTCTCTCACCAGGTGCAGATTTTCATTGTTCCAGCTATGAAGATTGTGAAGATTTAAATATCCATCTTTCTTGCATGTTGTTTCATCACGACGACGTGACGTTTTAAAATTCTATGTGCAGTACTTTTTGGGATTCCCGTTGCTGCTTGTACAGCACGTACAGAGGTAGTTGAATCGTTTTCTATTTCATTGAGAACTTCTTCATCGTGTTCCGATCTAGGTTTGCCAGCGTTTCGCCTGTCAGATGGTATACGACCCTCCGAAAAAGCTTGATACACGTTAATAAATACGCGATAATCCGGATACCTTTGAAGATTAGGGTACCTTGCTCGATATAATCTGCTAGCAGCGTTGGCATTGCATCGGCATTCTCCATAAATTAGGTGCATATTAGCGTATCCTAACGCTGTGTATGGTAGCGGCATGATGAATGCTAAACACTTGAAAATAAGGCAAAACTTCTTTAAAAAAAACACAAAATCACAGTCTAAAATAATGCCAAGTCAGGTCAATTTCCAGGTCACTTAATTCAATCCAAAAGTCGTCAGTACCAGAGCCACTTTAATTAAAACAGAACGGTGTGCAGTAAACAAAGAAGTAGAGCATACTGACTTGCTGTGCTGCTGAGGACATTAATTACTTCTCCACCTGCATTAATGTTACTAAACAATTAGCATCTATCTATCTCCCTCTAACGTATAATCTCTCTATCTCTGTCTAACTTATTTTATGGATTTATGGACTACGCACATGTCTCATTAAAATTCTGAGAACTTGCTACAAAAACATTTTGGCTACATAGTAAAAGTGATTACTATCAACACTAACAATTTTCGAAATATGGTTGTTATTTTGAAATAGTACACTTAAGTATATTTTTGTGGCTAGTTTGTCTAGAATGTTATACCATTTTAGAATTGTAGTTAGATGCGCCAATTTTTAATACTATTTGCCACAGTAGCGTCCATACTTTTTTTTTTCACTATGATGAGTGAAAGTGAGCTGAAAGTCAAAATCTTACATAATTTATGAAAAAAACATAGTTTTGATTGATTTTTGTGTAAAAACTATAGATATTCTGGAATTTTTAATGGTTGTGATCGGTAGTAGTGCTACTTACCTTGCCATTACAAAAAAAATCACAGAATTACTTGTAAAACTGTAGCAATAGCACTTAATAATATAATAAAGGATGTCCATTTTTAAAGATTTTGGTTTTTTTGTCGTAATGAAAAAAAAAATCAAGGTAGAATTTTTTTCTTTTCTGTTCTCGAGTAGTCATATGTAGGTCCACCTGCTGGTGCCAGCTTATCGTTGAATTTTGGGACACCCTGTATATATATATATATATATATATATATATATAATATAGAAACATTACAACAATATACATGGACTACTTCGTTTTACTAACATCGAATGCGGCATTAGAGTATAAAACTCTGAGGTTCGATAATATGTAATAGGTATTGTTTTATTTATGTGCCATGATATTCTTAGTAATGATATTTAAAATGGTGAGCTGTTGTAGATGGCAATAAGTTCGCCATGTATTTACGTGGGATATAAAATTTAGATACTGAAAAATACTTCTGTTGCATTTCTGCTCACCCCTCTTCTTTTCCTACGTTCCACTAGGGCCTCCGAAGAGGTGAATTAGTAAGCAGTCATTTGGAATTGCTTTTCTTTTACAGTGATATTATTTCTTTTCATTGCTTGATCGATTCATTCTATAACTACGAAAGAGGATGGAGTGGTAACCATTGCATTTCTATTCCAGAATCGAGCGTAGAACATTGTCTAACAATTCGGTGATAAAAACGAAACTATTCAAAGCATACCTCTACCATAGATAGGTATTTACATGAAGATATTACATAATGGTGACAAGTATTGTTTCGATATAAACACGTTTATTTGCTGTAAAAAGTAAGACTGCACTTTAGACTGAGATTATTTTATCTGAGAGTGCAAAATACGATTTAAAATCTTGTAAATATTTTTTGATGTCTTCAGTCCATAAAAAAAAATATACAGGGTAACGAAAAGCTCCTGACTGCATGGTAGGAGAGTAGGATTTATAAACGAAGAGCCGTCAGCTATTCTTCCTGTTCACTCGTAAACATTTAAAAAAATACGACTGGAGATTAACCACTCTGTATCCGAATTCCTCAATGATCATGGGCATTTTAGAAGTACATTATTTTATTTTAAACTAGTATCTTTACCATTATGTCAATAAGCCACGTCTAACTATTGCAATCAATGGCCCACATATAAGTGCGCAGTAGTGGTACTGCTGTGCCTATGACAGTTGTACGTCCTCTTCTTTAGTAAGCTTCAATTTTGCTTCATCTCCCACTTCGGATTAGAGTGAAGTGGGAATTCTTGTTTCTTTGAGGTAGCGGCCTGTGCCTAATAAGCGTATATATAATGTAGGACGTATGTGAAATGAAAATTTACACGTTTATTAAGTCCTCGCGTTTTATTTCTTAATCTAGGGTAAACTTCTTAAAAACTAAAAGTGTATTTCTACCTTTGTTAACTTCTCTAACCTTTACAAGCCATTTCACTATAGAAATAACATTATGTGTTTAATGTAAGTTTAAAATGTTTTATGTTCATACCGTTTAAATTAAATAGTGACTACATTGCTGTTCAACACGCATATGTATCTGAATACCAACCGCGAAGCGCCGATTTTAATCCTGGGCCGATCAAAATTGATTCGAATTTATACGTTAAAAAACTCTCAGTAGTAAGTACTATGATCGATCATAATCCGCTCACTCCTATTATGTGGGATTAAAATGTATGCAGCGAAATGTTCATATTACAACTCTCTGAGAATAAACTTAGAAACCTATTCAAAAATGGTTAAAGAAGTATTTGTTAAATTTTCCTTTTTCTTAATAATTTATTTTCGACTGGCAACGTTGATGTTCTTTTAACATAATATGTCTAATGAAATTATACTTAATAATTAACAGTTATATAAAGTATTAATACTATAATTGGCTATTTAATACTTCAAACACTTCTTTCTTTTGTCTTTATTTTGGCATTAATGTACCGTAAGGTAGTTAAAATTTTTGCAAATTATGCATCTCTACTGCCGCCGCCGCTGCTATAATAACAATTTTATTAATAATTATAAAATAAAGTTAAACATTTAAGAGGTCCCTATAGATTACTCAGGAACAAAAGTATGTCTTGACGCTTTTTCTCAATTTTAATAATAACAATACATAGAAATGTCTTATAGCTAACGACCTGGGCCAACTCCGTCTGATGCCGTTTGGTCAACAATTACATTTCTAAAGAGGGTTGACGTCTGGCGGGTGGCCGGTCATAAAACTTTTACCAATAATTTTTACAATATGTACTATGAAAGAAGATTATTGTATCGACCCCAAGTAATTGGGATAAGAGTAGGAGAGTGATGATAGAAATGCCTTAAATACCTTTTTTTGCGATAACAATTACATTTAAGTGCATTAAATTAAGAAATCATTATCCTTTCTTCTCCACATATTATCATTTATTTTCTTTTAATAAATTATTTAATAAAATACAGTCTTAAATTTTATACGTGCCCAGCTCCTCATTAGCCGTTTTTTTTTTTTACAATCTCTAGTGTTAAAATCTCATAATAGCCTTTATTTAGCAAACCGTTATTATTTCCTTATTGGCGTATAGTTTAATGACAGCAGACTTTTCTGTATACGAATAATATAAAATTATTGAGTTAACTGCGGCCATCGGTCTTTTTATATGGTAGTTTTTTTATTGGATTCTATCAATATAGAAGTATTATTTATGCATATAAATTCACCTACAATATTTCGACGCATATATATATGTAATATAAAATATTTTCATACCACTTTTTCTCATAAGTTTTTTTTTCCACAGATATCTTCACGAGCAACACTGCATTGATTTATCTTAATCAGCGGATACGTGAAAACATAGATTAAAATATACATACAAACCTTGAATAAATATAAATTTCTATAGTCTTTTATTACATTCATTCATGCGAGCACAACCTTCAGAGTCCAAAATATTAATGTCGTTGGCAATGCAAATACATTAAAATGCATAATTTATTGTTTACAACACGTAAAACACTTAATATGATTACGAAATCATTATAATGTTACTTGTTTTACGTATGTACAGTAATAATCACAATTAAAAGATACTCATTTTTATATTTTAGTGATTATTGCTAGCTTTAAAAAGCATTAATATTTTTATATCAAATTACGTGTGATGATGTATGTATGTATAGTTCTTTATTATATATCTATGTTCTATATTATCATAGTACATATTGTAAAAGTTATTATTGCTAGCTTTAAAAAGCATTAATATTTTTATATCAAATTACGTGTGATGACGGAGTAAGAATATAATTCAATATCTCGCCGTGAGTGTTGTAAAAACGACTACGGGATACGATATACCTATAACATCTGTGTAAGAGAAGGAAAACTCGAAATTCTATACTAACCCGTGTGACCAATAGGTCTAGCTCAATTTCACTTCCATTTTGGAGTAGGCAATGGTCAATTTGCCCCAAGAATAACCAAGGAAGAGTAAACATTGCTCACACAAATAAGTAAGACGTTCGAGATTTTTAATTCTACAAAACCAAAATGCCTCAAAATGGGCCTTAGCTCTTTAACATATCGATAATACTAGTTGCCAAATCGATAATGCAAGTTACAAATTCTGTAAATAAACCAACTAAATGTAAAAACAAACTTACACAAAATACTTTAACAAACTAGTTTGCCAAGAAGTACTATTAGGTACACTTGTAAGCGAAATATACAATACAATTTTCATCTATTACTACATTGTATATAATAATTTAATAGCTCCAAATTAGTTAATTCTCCATTGTTCTACAGCATATTGTTTGGCGACGGGGTATTGGCGCCGATAAGTACGAAGCGCGACGCAACCTGATATTAGGTCAACGTAAATTCTCTATAAACTTTGACTTGACAACGATAACCTACAAATTATTATGAATTAATTTAAATACATATTGAATTAATAGCTGTGTGGTAGCGGCTACGTATACTACCAACCCTTACTTTGCTCGTGGATGTCGTAAAAGACGACTAAGAGCCTTATAATAACTTGGGCCAACTCCATCTGATGCCGTTTAATCAACAATTACATTACCAAGGAGGGTTGACGTCTGGCAGACAGCCGGTCATAAAACTATTGCCAATAACTTTGGAATACGTACTATGAAAGAAGAGTACATATTGTATCGACCCCAAGTAACTGGGATAAGAGTAGGAGAATGATGATTGAATTAATAACACCTTAGTTTATAATAGATATAACATGAATTTGCAATTTTTAACCTTGTTAATTTTAGCATTAAAAGTGACATACTCTCAGTTTCACTTTGTTATTTATTCATAATCTTTCGAGTTTATCAATTAAAAATGATGAGCTTGTTAATCAAAATTGTTTTCTTATAAGTATTAAATTTTACTTTGATAATCGTTTTAATCAACTCTATCATTTTTATATGATAACTTGTCACAACTCTGTAATTTTGAAAGTTATTGCAGCTGTGACGATACTACGAGATATAAAAGGCATTTGTATATCAATTAAGTCTTTTTTTATCATATTGACGGCATCATTTTTTTTTAATTTATTGATATTACAATTATAATATGAAATTGCATATATTTTACGTATGTCCTTCTGAAATTTCCAATATACTCAGTAATATTAAATATTGACATGGATTTATGTCCACTAAGTATACCTTTGTCAGGAGTGTAATAAAAGACCACTACGGCATGTAAGCAAATAAAAAGCTTTGTGTTAAGCAATTTGACTTGCGTAATATATAATTAGTTGGTGGATCTCTTACTGTGGAAGATAATGAAACATTTCTGTGCTGAAGAAGAATGCTGTAATATAATAAAATGATGTATTTCCTATAGGAGATTAATTTGATTTATATTTTTAAGTTTATTGGAATGCTTTCGACCAGTTGTAATACCCCATGTTTATTTTATTTAACTAAACATATATCCATAACAATGTTTTTAATAACATTTTCATCATTATTCACAGTTGCAATTTATTATTCACAAAAATAAATATCAATTAAACATGGAAAAGCCAATACTATTTCTCTACGTGCTTATTTTTCTTGTTATATTATTTTTGAGGGATTGAATTTGAAAAGGAAATTCATTATGATTTTATGTTTTTTCTGAATGTTTGGGGATTACAGATAACATAATATAGTTATTTATGAAAACGTTTTCAGCGTTAAAGTTTTAAGAGATGATTAAAGTTGATGGTCCTATCAAATCCTTCATTAAACTTAAAAAATATTAGTGTTAATAGACATATGTATAGTTCTGTACATATAATTATATTTCTTTATTCCAGACATACTTAGGTATGTATTGTTTTCTGACCGATCGCATTCGTAACAACGACGTAAGAGAGCGAGTAGGTATGAAAGAGAGTATTGGTGTAAAGATGCGAAAGGGAATGCTCCGATGGTTCGGACATGTGGAAAGAATGCCGAACGAACGTCTGGTTAGTAGAACGTCTAGTCTGGAAGATATACAATACGAAAGTGGAAGGACGTAGGTACCGGAGGAGACCGCGACTAACCTACCTAGACCAGATTAGTCACGTACTGAAGGAAGGTGGAGTCAAGAGTCTCCGAAACCGGCAAGCGTGTATAAAGAGAATTATGAATGTTGAGGGAGCGAGTGAAGTATGCAAGGATAGAGTTCTCTGGCACTCTATTCTCTCTGCCTACCCTGCAAGGGATATGGCGTGATGATATGTATGTATGTATGTATAGTTCTTTATATTAAATTTGGTAATAGCATAGTTCACGCACGGCATTTATTTCTTCTATGAGAAATCATTTCATTCTGTGATTTTAAATATCTACCTATTAAATATTCAATAACAGCTGGAAGTGCAAAAACATTTTAGTTATTTATGATGGAGGTACATATTCTAAATTCGTCTTGGGTAGGTATATCTTTTTAATCTATTAATTATTGCAAAAATTTGCCAACCATAAAAAATAGTAAATATTGTTAGAATCTACATAACTTTTTTATTCGACTGTCTGAATAGTCCGGGTACATTGGGTACGTTAACCATGTCATATAAAATAAAACTTTCTACAACCATGGACGCTGGTCCAGTATTATATATATTTATATACACCTTAAATCAGCATATAAGGTAACCAAAAGCACAGAAAGGTGGAACATAATATAAAAGTTAAGAATTCTGTAAAATTAAATTTTCTGTAATACTCGCGTAGACGTAAAATATTGACGACAAATTGCAAAAGGGTCGAGTTTTGTATTTAGACTTCGGATCCGGTTACATTGTAATAGCATAAAAGTCTATATAATGTGAAAATTACAAATCAAATCAAATTTAACAGTGCCTTATAGTGTAATGTTTGAATTTGTTAAATTGATATTAAAAAAATAAACAACAAAAATCGTTTAGCAGTAGCATGTGAAGAAACAAATTCGTGGAGCTCTTCTAAAGTGCTAATCAGAAAAGGATAGCATTATTAGCAGATAGAAAATGTGATATTATGAGAAGAAAATTTTCGTGTCATTTGTTTGCCGTATTTAAAGTGGTTTCCTATAAGGTGAGAGCTAAACTAATCCACTTTACCACTCCAGAATATATTATTCCTTATCTTCAGATGGGTTATAATGAAATGTTTATATCCGAAATGTAAAAAGGATCATTTTATAGCAAAGCGAAAATTCAAGGTCACACGTAATGGCATCGCCTACCTCAACACGTGCCGGCCGTTGTCAGCCGACCATCTAACGAATCTCTCTGGATTTTCTTGGCGCAGATGGCTCCTGCGCTGAAGGCTCGCTCCAAGAAAAAGTTGCAGCACAGCCTCAGTCTCACTGAGATCAGAACGAGGAGCGCGAGCCGAATCGCGTCCGCACCGCCCGGCACATCCACTACACGCCGACCGATCAAAACATAGCTATCACGAACCTTTTCAACACACAGACTTGATTTGCAAATTTTATTCATCGCATCCGCCGAAAACACGTAAATTTTTACGAGCTGCACTGAAAGTACGCTCGACACTAATCATCAACTGGACTTCCGAATGTTTTCTTAACGTCCGACATGTAATAGCACCATTAAACTGAGAGAAAAACACCATCGACGCTAGTGCAACTCGGCAGCCGCCGGAAAACTCGAATTCGCACGATACACAGAGCCGAATGCGTGCGCTCACCGGCCACAGCGCGCTGTAAACAGAGAGCGCGCCTCAACAACACACGCACACATTTCTATGTCACGTATCGCGCGCACACATACGCACCCGGCGAGGCGCGCGCATTCTGGCTTCTGACTAAAATAGATGTAGCGTCAACTTCCACCAATTACAGCGCAGCTCTATCACGTCATAACGACTTCTGACCGGCTGAGGCTCCATTGATAGATTGGCTAGCATAAGGCGTTTCAATTTGCGATTAACTGAAAGTTTTTGATAAAACTTAGCTGATATGAAATCTTAACGATTGAAAACATTCTTTTTATCTTTGGAATCGTGGAAAAGTGTAATACTTTTAATACTTGGCTATAGTATACATCGAAGAGCACCTACGTGAATACTCAACGCAATGAAGTTGGGCGCGAATTTTAATCAGAAATCGTTAACTAGGTATCTTGTCTGAGCAAAATACTCAAGTTAAGAAATAGGTGCCTATCTACATTTTATCGGTTGGTTATTATAAGAATAAAACAATAGTTTTAATGTTTTATTATTTCTAAGAAGGAAATATTTAGTAAAATATCTTGTTCTGTTCAACATTTATATTAAAAATTATTTTTCTATTTTGATAGCATCATAGAAAAATTTAAATACGTTTTATTTTATTGGTACATATATTGTATAAAGCCGGGTTTGGTGTCATACAGACGCAGAAACAGTGTTTTGCTTGTATATTGAAATCAGGGGTCACGATCGCTTGTTCTTACGTATCGGTCTTAGAAAAAACAAGTTCTATCTGGGAATATTTAAGGTTGATATTATAAAAACGAAACGTCAGAAAAAAACTTATGTAATGTAGCTAACAGGCTATTATGACGATTGTGTGTGTATATAAGAGTGGTCGGCGTGTGCGCAGCTTAAAATGTTATAGGAGCTTTTATAACTAGTTATTATAATTTGTATTTTGTAGTTAAGAATAGTATTTTTATTTATCAGAGTAATCGAAATTTATACCGCTTCGAAACGAATAACATTATCTTTATGTTCCTACTTCTGAAGAAAATATTTTTTAAGTAAGTTTAATAATACGTAAATAAGGTAGCGGTTAAGCTATTTATGACTTTTATATTGTCTAATAATATCGGTTTTTTATTTCATTTCCCATCTTCAGGAACTACTAGTCAGAATTGAAAAAGTCCTTTTGAGTTTACCTTGTCTACTTATAAAATTTATTATAGATTATTATAACATAGTACTTTTGGATGTAGTAGCTATAGAAGGAGAAAATATACGTATGTAGGTAGTATGAATTCGTTTTGACAATATTTATGGAATGGCAAAAATGAAAATTATAACGGGTGAACTTGTCTTTGTTAATGTGAAATTGTAAGTTCTTTACGCGTTAACGTTTTAACTGTGTTTACGCGAGTATTACATATTTGAAATATAACTATTTTTACACAGCGTTCAAGGTCGCGGGAAAACTCTCGTGACCATGAACGCTGTTTACAGCTTTTACACTTTAGTGTTCGAAACTTTAATATTCGAAACTTTAATGTTTCAAACTTTACTGTTCTTTCAACCAGGAGAAACTATTGTTTGCTGACGTAAGAAGTTGACATAAACAAGTTCCAACATGATAATTCTCTTAGAATAGAAAAATATTTCTGATATCCTAGAAAAATTTCTAGTAAAATCTTGATATTCGAAAATCAACCGTGAACGGAACTGTGGTTAGAAGTTGATACAACTTCGTATTATGTACTTTACATCGGTACATTACTACCCAAGTCTGTGTACTTATTCTGGCTTAAATTCTCTGAATTAAGTCACTTGAGTCCACAATGTTATAGTCACGTTTTAATTGTTACTTATGGTCGCTAAATCTACAAGTTTTTTTTTTAATAACACCACACTAATTGTTGTATAAGAATTATCCTTGTGGTAACGAATTAAGAGGGCAAAAGTCACTAACCATTTTTATCTTGTCTGATCGTAAAAGATGGTTAAGTGACGCAGGCAGAGAAAACCATAGCAAGAGATAGAAAACTCGAAATAAGACTTTATATCTACTCGTCTAATCAGTGTGGCATAGTAGTTGAATTTCCATTCCATTGTGGAGGAAGTCAGAGCCAAGCAGTAGGATATATGTGAGCTAAGATGATGATTGTCCTACATGGTAATCCACAATATTCAAAATCGGCTCGGCCGTCTGATAATTTATTTTTTCGATTGATAGTTAACACTTCAAAGTTTGTTAATGTATGCGTCAATCTCAGGCATTATTCATACCAACTGAAAATGTGGTAGTTTGTATATTAAAATATAGAAGATAAACAGATATAAACTGAAATGAACATTAGCTCTGCGTAGAAGCAAGCAATGACTATAAGTCAGCAAATCTGAAAAATGGAGATTAAGGACTACATTTGCTTCCTTTAAAGAAATTACGTATGATCTATGGAAAGTTTATTATCTTAGCTTTAGCTTATATATGTCCCCCTGTTGGCATCGAGCCTCCTCCATAATGGAAACCAAATGGATCTACTATAACACTCTAATCAATCTTGTTGATATAGGATTTTATTTAGAGTTTTCCTTGTCTTGCATAGATGTTATATGCGTTTAATATCCCTTAGTCGTCTCTTACGATCACCCACGGGTAAGATGAAAGTGTTGAATTATATTCTTACTCCATCACCACACGGAAAATTTAAGACCAACAATATCATAGATACGGCTTACTGCGGCTAAAGTTAGTAAAAACCTTTGTTATTACTACAATCAAACCATAGTACCTACGTTTCTACTTATTGATTACTAATGTTAATTACTCAGAAATTATTTTATTAATTTTATCTTTACAATATATTGAAATGAATATAGGTAAGTACCTATTCAGTTGGTTTTGTGATAAAATATCATATTCAATTATAAGGATAATTAAATTCCTTTTCCATCTATTGACGGAGTAAGACTTTTAAAATTTCGAATTCGAACAACTGTTCTTTTCAAAAAGTGTAAAAACTTCTTATAAGAATACTGATTAACTAATTGACTGCAATGATGGCTTAGTGGTTAAGATGCCAACCTTCCATGCCAGTGCTATGGGTTCGATTCCTATGCAGGACAATACTTTGTGCGATCCACAAGTTGTTGTTCTGAGTCTGGGTGTAATTTGTCTGCATTAATTATATGTTTGTAAAATGGGGGACTTTACAAGCACAACAGCAACACAAGGATTATTTCCTTAGTGTAGGTTGGTCCTTGCCGGGTGGGCCACCGAAGACAATGATCGGGTACCGGTGGCTCGCTTGCACTGCGAAGAGAGGAGTTGCACGGTGGGTCTATGGGGTCACGCGCCGCCTCTTCTGTCACCCCGGACTGATTTGGCGGTGCGAGACGCATCCATAGTCCACCGTAAAAAAAAAAGTGTAGGTTGGTCCTCAAAAAAGAAACCTAACCATCAGAGCAAATAACATATACATAACATATTGCGAGAGAGAAACAATTCATATTTAAAATCCTACACCGACTTATGTATTTCATCTGAAAACGAGAAAGAAGAGTTACTGTAACAGGATAGATATCTGTAATAAAAACTTGCCAGGGTACCACTGAAGTTAATAGCAGGTACACTGAAAAGTTCAATAACAATATGAATTAATAAATCATATCCTCAAGAAAAAAGTCATTATTTGTTGTTACATTTCTCGTAGCCCAATATTGACCACGACACTTCTGTTTAATTAGAGGGAGATTGACCTACTAAGTTGCATTGGTCAAAATCGGTTAGTATACTTCTTATATTTCTTATTTACCTGTAAAAGGTATACCATAAAATTATCAACAAAATAGGATGATATCGTGTCTTTAAATTTACGAAAATGGAAACATTTTTGTGTTAGAATATTCTGGCATGACAGCATTTCAAAACCACAAACGCTGTACGTTGTGAAGCGTGCAATGTTACCAATGCTTTAATTTGTTCAATTTATTTTATACTACCAATAATTGAGAATATTGTTGAAAAAGTGCAATCTCATCTATCAATACATAAATATTATATAGTGAAAAATGTATTAAATATGAGTACCATACTTTTCAAGTACCTATTCGTTTTTATTGCTGTTATACAACTTATAGCACGGAGGTCGTGGACATTGTAACTCTGTACAAAAAAGACGCAATAAAAAATATAGTTTGAGCAGTAGGTAAGTGCTCCTGTAAAGTATCCAAACATCGGTTTGTATTATAACTTAATTATATCATACATGGAATATATCCGAACTTAATGCTGAGGTTGACTGTTGGTGGTTGTCAGCAGAAAAGAATTACTACTGCTCGTACAGAGTAGTAACTCTTCTTTTTATTTGAAAAAAAAAAATGTTTATATTTTTTGTTTTTAACTGTATTTTGTATAACTATTTTTTTATATAAAATATAATTACCGTTGCTTTTTAAAACATCAGCAATGAAGCTAGCAATGAAGGTTGCATTAAAATTGGCCCAGCCATTTCAAAGACTATCTGAAATAAGCAGATTGACATAAAAATATTTTATTTATAACACCTACAACATATTCTCTATTATAAGTAGAATATATTCTGACATATGCATTAACTGTTATTTGACGTTACAAGCAGACACTTCAATAACATTTATAGTCTACAAAATCTCTGGTCCATTACACCGTCGCTTAGTATAATAAAAATTGCATCATATTTTTAACCTCTAGGAGAAAAAATTAAAGATCTTTGAAAAAACAAAAGATCTCTTAGAGCTTCTAAGAGATCTTTTGCTTTTTCAAAGATCTTTTATTTTTTTTTTCAAAATAGGTCATATTTACCATTAATGAGGAATAGAAAAGTAGAGCAGATGTTATTATATTATAAAGCTTTAACAATGTATACCAATTGTTATAAATGTCCATGATAGCCTGGATTATATATTCACTTTTTATTAGTTTACTATGCATTCAGAGACATGGACTTCATATACATCGTTATTAACCCCTTTTTTATTTCCAAGCTGGATTTTTTTTTAATAGATATACCTATTTGATAATATTTTTCGTAATTAACACAAAGTTCGATTCATATGTAATATAAATATACTTAATACTAAGATTTCAAATTATTTAACAAAACATTAAGAAAAAAATATCTATACATCTTCAATGCCAATTGATGCCACTTTACCGTAGGGTTATAACCACAGTTCTGTAACCACAAAACTAATAAATTACCATGTAATAACTATGACGACGAATAATACATGCGCGCATATGAATACAATGTTATAGGAATTTTGCCAACTTTACAAATATCCTTATATTTTAGTCACTACGAAATATCTTCGCAAATTATAGCGTACGTGTTATTTTGACATATAAACTATATTACTGTGGTGTTTTTAAAATCTATTTACTAGCTTAGTGACATTGGAACAAATATCTATAAATTATTATAAATTTTGAAGTTAAAACTTTTTAGCGGCGTTGTGCACTTTTTTGGGGATGGGTAAAAAATGTTAAACTCGCGTCAGGACACGTGACCTGATCGAAAATTCGTAAGCCGGAGGAGTAGACCGTAGGAGAGGCAGTCATAATATAATGTGTATAATATAATATATCTAATATGTGTATTTATTGTAGTCACACCCATACATATTCCCTGGGGCACGCTTTTTTTATTTTTTATTTGTTATTGTTTTCATAGGTCTAAGTTTTCACTTCTGTCGCAGTCCTCGTGACTGCTTTGTGTTTTTTTTTTTTTTTTTTAATATTAATAGTAACATATGGAAGAAGAAGTAGTGATGGGACCTATAATCTAATCGTAAAAACAGACAAATTCTAAGATAATTCATAATTAACCAGAAATAGCCATTACTGTAATAATGACAAACAGAATTGTATATTGAGTTCGGAATTGAGTTTCTCACTTCTTACAAATCGGGGCACAGTTATTTGATAGATACAAATTGAGTTAGATAAATAGCAGTAGTAAGAAAACAAAGGTGTCATGTAGCAAAAAATAACGCTATTATTATTTATTTTAATCTATAATCATTTATGAGGATTTTGTCCACATGGACGCGTCAACCATCTTTGATATTCTAATGCATGCAATGTATACGTAAATACTTACATAAAATAAACATGTTATTTAAATAAACCTACGTACATAACTTAGATTGATTATATTTTGATTTCTGCGATTTTAAAGAATTTAAGCTATTTTAATATTTTGGACTTAGTTAATTTCTGAATAATATTTAGCAATGGAAACATTAAGTACTTTCACATCATCGTTAAATTTCACTCCAACACTGTTGTATTTGAAATAAAACTAATTTTACGGATTATGTCGCATTTGTATTTGATTTTTAATTTCCCGACGTTTCGAACAATTTACAGTGATCATGGTCACGAGGAGACTAAGATGTCTTACGTCCAAAAGTCATCGTTATTACGGAAATTTATATCTACCCGCTATATTATCAGTTATTAAAAGTTTAATACAAATTCATTGCCAGTACAAAAGAAAATGATTATTTTTTTTTTTTTTTTTTTTTTTTTATTATTTATGGCGGCAAACGAGCAGACAGCACACCTGATGGTAAGTGTCACTGCCGCCCATGGACCTTTGCCAATGGTATAGCTAGGCCGCTGCCTACCAATACAACCCTGAACCCACCCCAGTTAGGCTTCCGGCTCTCTCGCTCACCGAACGAAGCGCAATAGCACGTTGCCATTACTCAGACGTCGATCTTCTGCGAGAGTGTGGTACTACCCCGGACGGACCAGCCCGCGGCTGTAGACAGAGAACTGTCCACAGCGTGGTCCTACCACAATAAGATTATATATAATATGTATTTTTTTTTATATTGTTTATGATCATATAACATAAGTTATTTACTTATGTTTAATATAACATAAGTAAATAACTTATGTTATATTAAACATTTTTATGATAATTATTATATTGTGGCAATTTACTAGTTTAAATATCTAACAAAAATTATTAAGCTACTACCAAATCGGAACGCGGCCACTTTGAATGTAACCACTGTTGTATTTCGATGCGCACTAGATGAATTTATAATTATTATTATATAAAAAAAACAATGCATGTAGCATAGCATGACATGCAATAATTCATGTAGCATGACTATAAAAATGTGTTAATTCAATTTTAAAATAATAAAAATAATAAATAGTTAACAAAAAGTGAATGTACGGATGCAATCGTTTTGTACTATTTACTACCCCCTTCTTTGCCCGTGATTCGACGTTGATGTGGTCATAAAAAGACAACTAATTAAGTAGATAACATTAGTGCCAGAGATAAAAATTTGGATCAAATTTTACAGTTAACTTTGTAGTAAGACCATTTTCCTCTCATCGTGAATTAGGATCGAGCCCATAACGTATACGGATTGATTGATTTTAATTAATTGATGGATTATATTTCATTTTTTAGAATAATGGTCCGTGGGGTCTTGTTTAGTCATAACACTCTGGTTTACGATTATCCAAACAGAATTTAAATCTCGCATGGGATAGTTCATGTCTTCCCTATCATGGGCATGGCGCAGTTTTTATTCTTCGGTTATGACGTACTGAGTATACTGCTATATTTATTTATTATACTACTATCAGTATTACTTTCCCCTGTGGCGACAGGATAAAAGTACAATTGTCACCATCTCTTGTTTGCCCGAGGGTGTTGTAAAAGTCGCTTGAGCGCTCACCAGAAGTGGGCAACTGCTCTTACCTGGGAAACATATAAAGTCTTACGCGCTTCGCCAACGCTTATGCCAAGCGTGGTGAATATCTACTTATATAAGTAACATATGAGAGAACCCTACTACTGCAGTGGACATCAAGAGACTGAATGATAAAATATTACTTTGCTTTATATATATCATGTGTCATTTTCGCGTGAAGGTACTAGCGCAGTTTTTATTTTATATTATTATATATTTATAATAATTAGTTCATTCTTTAGTAATGTGTTATGATTTATCAATGATTTCGAATTTGTAATCCAATAAACTCTAATCATTATCTCGGACCATCTATGTTTCAAAATCGGGTTCGGGTCTCCTCCGATTGGAAAATTTACCAACTATGCCACGTTGGACTCCGTGTGGTGACGGAGTAAGAATACAATTCGCCACCCGATCTTACTCTTGGGTAATCGTAAAAAAAACGACTAAGGTATACAAAACGCATAACATCAATGCAAGAGAAAGAAAACTCGAAACAAAACCGTATACTAACACGTTTGACCAGCGTAGTATACTAGGTCAAATTTCCTTCCATTATGGAGAAATCTCGAGCCCAGAGATATATATGAGCTCAGATGATGATGACCACGCAGATTAGATGACGATTGACACAGGTTTTTATGTTAAATTTTCCTTCTATTGCATCGATGTTATCTGCATTTCATTTTTTTTTTTTTTTTTTTTTTTTTATTGCTTATGGCGGCAAACGAGCAGACAGCACACCTGATGGTAAGTGTCACTGCCGCCCATGGACCTTTGCCAATGGTATAGCTAGGCCGCTGCTTACCAATACAACCCTGAACCCACCCCAGTTAGGCTTCCGGCTCTCTCGCTCACCGAACGAAGCGCAATAGCACATTGCTATTACTCAGACGTCGATCTTCTGCGAGAGTGTGGTACTACCCCGGACGGACCGGCCCGCGGCTGTAGACAGAGAACTGTCCACAGCGTGGTCCTACCACAATAACCTTCAAATACCTTAGTCGTCTTTTACGACAATCATGCGCTAGAGAGGTTATATATAATTCTCTAATTATATTCTTACTCCATTGCTATACAGAATATAGCTATAATAATCAATATACGAATTATGTTTTGAAAAAACTAAACAGGTTTGAATGATCGAGTGGTTATCTACCGTAATTCGGTTTTTTACGTTTTTAATCTCGTCATTAATTCGCTCACGTAAGTATTACATTAATATTACCGAAAGCTTACATCCTGTATTGATTTAAACTATTTGTCTATGTCAATATTCAATATTATTTGGCTGCACAGATGGCGTAGTGGTTAAGATGCCGACCTTTCGTGCCAGTGCCGTGGGTTCTATTCCCACGGAGGAAAATACTTTGTGCGATTCACATACATTCTTACGAGTCTGGTTGTAATTTGTCTGCGTTAATTTAATGTTTGTAAAGTCCCCGCAATACACGGATTATTTCCTTAGTGCAGGATGGTGTCCTTATTTAGTTATCCTTTTTTGGCACATTACACGGTAAAAAGGCGACGAGAGTTATCGAAATTTTGATGACTGCCTACGTTTTTATATCGAATATTTTGTAAATAACTAACATAAATAAAAAAGTTCGTAAGTTGTCAAAAAACTAAATCAATATCTAGTTTTATTTTTTTAATGTTTTTATTTACAACATCTTCTAGAGATTTGATAATAAAAATAAAATAGTAGTATATATAATGAAATAGTAATGGGTAATCCCATTACCAGTAATTACGCTTAGTAGTAAGTAACTAGTTAGTATAAGGGCTATCGCTTAGATATTTTTTTTATTGCTAGTGGTGGCAAATGAGCAAACAGCACACCTGATGGTAAGTGTTACTGCCGCCATGGACCTTTGCAATACAAAGGGTATCGCTAGACCGCTGTCTACCAATACAAACCTCAAACCCACTCAGTTGGGCAGAATGCCATCTTGTGTTAGAATTTGGTTTAAATCATCAAATATGAAACTTTGGTGGGATGAAGAAAGAATCCTTACATTCCCGTCATCTATCAGGTGGTACATATCACGCTATAGATAAAATATGCATTATTTACAATGGATAGGCAGCCTACGCATAAATCCTATTAATCGTAAACTTATTCATTGAATAACAAATAGCGTATCCGTTATAAAACGTAACACAAAGCTTGAGTGAATTCTGTTTTTGGAGAACACGTATTTGATTACATTATATTATTAAATAACTTATGTAAATGTATCCGTTCAGCCATCCATCCATCAGCCCGTCCACTGTTAGACATAGGCCTCCCCACGAGAATGCCATTCAAAACGGTTCTGTACCACCGGCATCTAACGGTTTCCTGCGACCTTCATAATGTCGTCAGTCCACCTAGTGGAGGTGTAAATGTATATATTGTATATAGAAGTAAATAATAATAAAATTCAACTATTTATCCACCAGTTCGTTCATTGTAGAAAGGTAGCGACTCTTCGGTAAGTGTTGCAAACGACTTTGACGTCGACGTTGAAGTCGACTTATGTTTCAGTATTTGGTGTAAAAGATGACAAAAGGACGTAAGAAGATATTACCACTGCAAGAGAAGGAAGCTAGAAATAACTTGAGTTACCTCAACTGGTCAGTAAGTTAGTAAATTTATCCCGTTGTATTGTGGTTTTCCACAGGAATCCCGTAGTAAATAGAGAACAGTATAAGTATACATATATTTACACTCTTGGCATTTAATTACTGTTAAAATTACAATGTATTTATTTAAAGTTTTGTTAGTAGTTTAAAAAATGTGTTATACTAGCTTCTGCCCGCGGCTTCATCCGCGTATAAGGTTACTTTCCTAAAGTTGAACTTTTATCGCAAGGGAACGCATTACCGGGATAAAAGTATCCCATATGTTAATCTAGTAAATGCTTGCAAAGGAAACATAAACATGAGTGATTTTACTGGAATAAGAAAAATTGGAAAATATAGAAAATAACAAAACAAAATTTATAGCCAACTTATTTATATATAATTAAAATATAAGATGAGATATCATAAAAAATTATAATAAAAGCTGATCGCAGGTGACAGCTTTTATATATTTAGCCAACTTTGCGTCTGAGCTGCGAGGAATGGTACTTTGCAGAGTGACTGACAGCAGCCGGTCAACGTTATGCCATTTTTATTTATATCTAATTAAAAGCCAATAAAATGTTTCGTCAATCTAGCTTCTAAAATAACCAATTTCCATATAAACTTTCACCCCCTATTTTTTTTACCCCCTGAAGGGTAAATTTTTTACAAAATTTTAATGTCATATTTATTTATATCTAATCGACAGCCTAAAAATAAGTTTT
The DNA here is from genome assembly GCA_905163515.2 of Lymantria monacha. Lineage (NCBI taxonomy): Eukaryota > Metazoa > Arthropoda > Insecta > Lepidoptera > Erebidae > Lymantria > Lymantria monacha. Next base: position 14,205,469 of record LR991094.1, on the reverse strand, counting down.
AAGCTTCTGGCTTTAAAAATGACGAACCTCCTTACAACTTTTCATCTCCCTTTTTTGCATTAAAAAGTAGCCTATGTCCTTTGTCAGGTTCTAGACTATCTGTGTACTAAATTTCATTTAGATCGCTTCAGTAGTTTTGGCGTGAAAGAGCGACAGACAGATAGTTACTTTCGCATATATAATATTAGTAAGGAAATAAGGATTGGTGAGAAAATTTGCTATCACTTATTTTTAATTAACATTGAACTTTTCTATTCATAGTGAAAATAAAGCTATCGCAGAAAGATTGCGGAGCGGTGTTATTTTTTTGTAAATTTTAAAAGTGTTTGTTTATTTACAGGATGGTACTGCTCGACTTTAAAACTATGGAAGGAAGTCACTTTATCTTTACATGATGAATTAAAAGTTAAGAAACTTTATAGATAACAGACCAGAAACGGGCTTCTATTAATTGAGCACAAAAATAGTACTTAAGTATGACCATGGACATACTTTTACGGCATATGATATCGTCACGGGAGACTGAGCGTGGAATTTTTTTAAATCGTAAGTTAGAAAAAGCAGCAGTCTTATGAATGATGTATTCGAAAGCGAGAACCAAATTAATACAGGAAGAAAAAATATTTATATTGTTTTCTTGTAGGGGTCAGTTTGCATGATTTCACTTAAAGATCATAGGAGTATCTATAAATGTTGAGTGGTACACTACTCTTTTTTTTGCTCACTGGGCTTGAAAAAGTTAGAGGTAAGCGACCACCTATTGGACTATCTTGCAGCATCGTTTTAGGCTTCGGAAAAGTCTATCGTGATCTAATCCGGACCTATTACGCCAAGTTTAGTTAATTTTTACAAAATTCTATTGTCAGAATTCATATGTAAGTATAACTAAATGATAATATGTTTAAAAAAGAAGAATACTTTATATAATAATAATTCACTTATTGTAAGCGAAGTTCGCTGCATTGGCTGAAGAAAAAATTAAATAGGTATATATAAATACAACAAAACATACGAGTAACATTATTAGAATTATCTCAATATACAAATAAAATTACGATATTTTCTTTTATCGATAATAGTGTAGGTAAACATACTAAAACATTTCTGAAGAAATTTTAAGTTTCCTATGCTGTTTATTAGAAATCTTCGATCAAAAGCAACGTGTTAATGGATTCTAGGAAATTATTCTACAAGTGTCTAACATAATTATTTATTTAAGTTTTTATTACGCCAACTGCATTAGGTGATTCATTAGATCCTTGATATAATAAATATGTATAACCTTCGATCAAAAGTAGCTTTAACAAAGTTTGCTCTGACGGCGGAAATGTCACGTACAATGAATATCAAGATAATGTCTAGAAGTAATCCGTGATGTAGTGATTAACTCAGTATCTTGAAACAACAAAGATATGTTGGAATTGTTGTTACTAGCATTATTATTAAAATATAGGCGGGTTTTTTACAGGTATCAAACAATACCGTTCCTAAAACCATCATCTTTATAACACATACATACATATCATCACGCCATATCCCTTGCAGGGTAGGCAGAGAGAACAGAGTGCCAGAGAACTCTATCTCTGCATACTTCACTCGCTTCCTCAACATTCATAATTCTCTTCATACACGCTCGCCGGTTTCGGAGACTCTTGACTCCACCTTCCTTCAGTACATGACCGATCTGGTCTAGGTAGGTTAGTCTCGGTCTCCCTCGGTACCTACATCCTTCCACTTTCGCATTGTATATCTTCTTAACCAGGCGTTCGTTCGGCATTCTTTCCACATGTCCGAACCATCGGAGCATTCCCTTTCGCATCTTTACACCAATACTCTCTTTCATACCTACTCGCTCTCTTACGTCGTCGTTACGAATGCGGTCGGTCAGCGTGGTGGTGGTGGAGTTACCACAGATTTTCCGCAGAGATCGCATTTCGACCGCATTAATTTTACTATCATACTCTTTTCTGCATACCCGACTCTCGCTTCCATACAGTAATGTTGGGACAAGCACTGCGTTATGTATTGCTACACGTGCCTTCTGGCTGAGGTGGTGGCTGCCGAGAAGTTGCCCCAACGCTCCGTTCACTCTATTTCCCGAATTCACTCTTCGATCTTTATAATACTAATGTTTGATCATTTTTTTGTGTGTGACTTAGTTGTTAGCCTCAGATGGCTATGACAAATTTTACCGGACTGTGGGTGAGCACTGAGGGCTCTCAACCCGAATATTTAATCAATATATAACGTAACATTTCACTGATGGAGTAGGGTTCTAAGTACACATCTATCGTGACGAGCGTTATGTATTTATTTCTCGCGTATGATAGTTCTTTGCACGCCTAAATCGTAGTTCTAAGCCTGATTATAATTTGTACTTGTTTAAATGTATATAATGTTTTCATCTCATCTCATCATCTCAGCCCATATATGTCCCATCGTTGGGCTGGGGCCACCTCTATAATGGGAGGGTAATTGACCTACTATAACCACGCTGGTCAGACGTGTTGGTATAGGGTTTTGTTTCGAGTTTTCCTTCTCTCGTATAGATGTTATATGCATTTTGTATCCCTTAGTCCTCTCGTACCCACGGATGATAAGATAGAGGTTTATGAATTGTTTTCTTACTCCGTCACCACACGGAAATATAATTTTTTGCGATACAAATAATTTTCCTTAATATCGAGAATTAAATAAACAAAATTATAAACAGCTTAGGTACTTACTGTAATGAAATTCCTACACTAAAGATACCGATACCAGCACCGACTTCAAACCTATCAATAGATAGCACATACAAATGATAGTATTTTAAGTTATTTTGTACTTTTCAGTTTTTGGAGTCGGTTTTTTTAAACGTAGTTTTTTTTATTTTTTACTTTTTAGTGTTACAGACACACATAGGTTGTTCTGTTAGTAGCGGGGCTTGAGCTACTCGTTCATTTGTCGCACTCGTACTTAATGCTAATTTTAGACTTATATGGTTTTCTCATGGATGCCATTATCAGAACCGACCAAATTAGAATGGGACCACACGGGAAGCATCAGCTTTCAAATAAAAAAAAAGAATCATTAAAATCGCATTGCCCAGTCGAAAGTTATGAGGTAACAAACATAAAAAAAAATACAGACGAATTGAGAACCTGCTCCTTTTTTGAAGTCGGTTAAAATCCTTGTATTCTTTTATCGGTCAGACATATCGGACGTTACTTTATTAGAAAAGTATACATAAATGTTATATAATTAATACTAGCTGACCCGCGGAAATTCGTCTCTATTTTTTCATATTATAATTTTAATTTTATTTCACAATTAAATTTTATTTCATAATCGAAATAATATTAATCATAATAAACCATACAAACAAACATAAGTAACCCTAACCGAACCTGTCTAGTCGGAGGTTTGTAGGATAATTTGTATCAAAAGCAGAATGCAGCGTGCCCAGCAATGCGATTTATATGGGTTGAAGAGAAAAGAACATTAAAATAAATATAAAATCATCGGGTTTTTATAAAGAACGTTGAATTTCTTTAACAAATTGGTTCTTTATGAAATAAAAGCGTGCCACCAATATTTTTTCTTATACAATTAAAGCTAAAAGGAATTATTATGTCAGCACCAGGAAAAGTGAGGAGGCCCACACTTGACATATTGACGGGACAAAGAGATCGTACGTCCATTATTTATATGCCGAGACACGACAAGACATAAGAATAGTGTAGCTATTCTTCCGTATTCAGTAAGAATCTGTGGGTGTATAAGAAAAATACATTGTATTATAATTTGAGACTACTACCGATTTATATATTTACAAGTACTTACGCCGTAAATGATGGTTATTATGTACACCTTTTTATGTAAAAGATATTTATTTAATACTCGTATTAAGTCTGTATGACAAATAATTTTTATTTTTGCTATCTAAGCTAATTATAACCACTTATTCAAGTTTTGCGAAAGGAATTCATTGGTCTCCTATTATAACTGCAGAAAAGCACACATCAGCATAGTAATCTATGTAAGACTTGTGATGAGTGTCATGGGTTCAGTTAACACATAGAACAACTCTTTGGCAATCTACTATGAGCCGTCATGAGCTTGGATGTAACTTGTTTCAATTGATAAAGGTAAAGTATGTAATAAAGACGGCGTGAAATGGAATAAAATATACTATTATAATAAACAAACCTTTAATACCCCGTTCCGGCTAGTTATGAGTATTTGATGGAGTCTGCAACCTTTGAGTTAAAGAGCAATTTTTATGTCATACATGTGCATATACATTAGGGTGTCCGTTATTTTCCAAATTGGGTTTTCTTCTGCAAACGCCCGTCAAATTTTTAGGTTATGACCTAAAAAAAAAATATCAGACCCAAATCAGCCCCTAATATTTACATTAACCCGTGCCTAAATCATAATACATTTCCCATTTAAATAACATGGGATTTTCGCACTTTTTGCAGTTAATTTTTTTCCACTGAAACAAATGTAGCTAAAAATACTCAAATAGCTATTTCTTGTAGGAAATTTAACGCTCTACAAAAAAGATATGAATGCTTTTTTCGATAAAAATTACCGTTTAAAAGTTATTCAACAATAAACTTGTATTCATATTAAGAAGAAAGAGAAAGAATTTAGTCACTTCTCCTATAACGAATTGACAACTTGCTGGAAGTGTTTATTTTGCTTCTCTTGTTTGATAAAATAACAATTGTAGTACTTGTTTGTTAGTTGGTAATTTATTGCCGCTGATTGTTTCAGTTGGTTCTCCCAAAACATTAGATTTCTCAGGCTCACAGAAGTATTCATTTTTTTTTTTGGAAAATTATATTAAACAGTATTTCTGCTGAATGAGTTCGCAATAATAAAGTTTATTAAATAAATACTTCACCGAGAGGTTATAGACTCAAATGACATGAAGTTCTCTCAGGTTGCTCACAGATGGTGTTAGATTATAAGACGAATAAATTTAAAACGTGATTGCGTTTAGCTTTTTGCTTAATTGCCTTAAATTCAAAAAATTTTAAACCAAAGAAAATTATATAAATACTTCAATTTATGTAAAAGTACGTTAATATACGGCCTCTTAGAGTGACTCCATAATTTTATAACAAACAAAAAGCGATAGTAAATAAAAAATAGAAAAATGATGAATTAAAATATGAATACAAGTTTATTGTTGAATAACTTTTAAACGGTAAATTTTATCGAAAAAAGCATTCAGATCTTTTTTGTAGAGCGTTAAATTTCCTACAAGAAATAGCTGTTTGAGTATTTTTAGCTACATTTGTTTCAGTGGAAAAAAATTAACTGCACAAAGTGCGAAAATCCCATGTTATTTAAATGGGAAATGTATTATGATTTAGGCACGGGTTAATGTAAATATTAAGGGCTGATTTGGGTCTGATATTTTTTTTTAGGTCATAACCTAGAAATTTGACGGGCGTTTGCAGAACAAAACCCAATTTGGGAAATAACGGACACCCTAATATACATATATATAATTCTTCTGTGTGTACGTGACTCAGCCCTCACTGAGCAGCGAGACAGATTTTGATAAAAAATTGGCCGGTGACTGGATAGTTTAGATTTACAATTGATTTATTTTTTTAATGACACCGCCCTGCTCTAAGGAAATAATCCTTGTATTGCAGGGGACTTTACAAACATGCAATTGACGCAGACAAATTACACCCAGACTCAGAACAACACTCTGTGAATCACACAAAGTAATGTCCTGCGTGGGAATCGAACCCACGGCACTGGCGCGGAAGGTCAGTATCTTAACCACTACGCTATCTGTGCAGTCACAATTAGTGATATTGTTATCAAGTTATAGAAATCATATTTTCATAATATTTCAAACGTCATTTTGGTCAGCTTAATGAATATAAAAATGTTATGAATATTTAAACATTAAATAGCCGTAATAAATGAATATTATGTAGCTAATGAGTCTAATGAGAACATAAAGAGTTTTAACAAATTAGTATTGACAGTGATGGGATGAATTCAATTTGATTTGCCGCACGCCACGCCTCCAATTCATTTAAAGTAATATGAATAAATTAAACTTTATTACTTATCTCGTTGCTAACTCATTATCCGAATCACTGTACGTAACAAAATAAGATAAGTTAGTTTTATGTATGTAATAATTATATACTAGTTTATGTGAATTATCTTACTTGTTTTATATTTCATATTACTTAAATATCGTCGTAATAGAGATTGCAATCGAATAGAGGAATGAACTTAAAATTAAAAATATGTTTATGTTTTATAAGTAAATTTTGTAAAATACTTGTTTAAATATTTATATTATTTAATGCTACTATTAATTTAGAAATGTATTGAATAACTACTTTAAATATTAATTAATTTTTTCCTATAACAATTACAGGAAACAGTACTCCAGGAAATTTTCATAAGCATATAATCTTCCAAACTTGTTTATCCTACTAACCTTCCTCTTAACCTTGGGATCGACTTGGATTATCATGATACTATTTTGAAAATACTACAAATAGATTATCATAAGGTTTTATTTCGAGTTTTTTATTTTCTTTTGGCGATATTATCTGTACTGTGTTTAAATGTGGTAGGACCACGCTGTGGATAGTTCTCTGTCTACAGCTGCGGGCCAGTCCGTCTGGGGTAGTACCACACTCTCGTAGAAGATCGACGTCTGACTAATAGCATTGTGCTATTGCGCTTCGTTCGGTGAGCGAGAGAGCCAGAAGCCCAACTGGGGTGAGTTTGGGGTTCATATTGGTAGGCAACGGCCAACGGTATACCTATACCCTTGGTTTTGCAAAGGTCTATGATCGGCAGTGACACTTACCATCAGGTGTGCTGTCCGCTCTTTTGCCACCATAAGAAATAAAAAAAAATAAAACAACAAAAAATAATGCACGCGTGCAAACTCTTTACAAAAAAAAATCATGTATGTGCAAATATTTTTAATTTATTAACTACATAACGTACATTTTTATTTGAAAAATGAAACTTAATATACAACACAATAAAAAAAAACTAACAAGCAAAGGTATGTTCATATTATTCTAATATAGCTATACCCACCAAGAATCACATTATTCGTGTCTCATAGTTCACATGTCACTGTTAAGAATTGATGTCCTTTGTTCTAAGTTGTAAATCTGGCGCAGACGGAGGGTTAGCCTATCGTTAATAACATGTCGGGCATTTCTCATTGGAAACCGAAAGTATGGTAACACGTGCTGCTACGATAATGGGAAGACATTAAGATTATTTGGTGTTTGAAAATATTAATGGGAAGATGTCATTTTAGAGTAACGATCGTACCAAAACTATTTAGATTATAAATGATTATTATAATGAAGTTTACAGAAACAATTTTAGAAAAGTAAAAATCTTAATATTTTACTGTGAAGTTAAATGATTTATAGAATTGCTGCGTATTTTATACTTATAATATAATATTATGTTTGGATGATAGTATCCTTTATAGTATAGAAACTTATTTATGCTAACGTTAAACATAAAAAATAACGAAAATTAATAAAATTTTAATTATATAGGTAATAATACCGACAATTTATTAAGCAGGTCAACATAATTGATGAAATAACAAGGAAATTGCTAATGCAATTTCCTTGTTATTTTATCCAAACTTCTATAGTTCAATGGCGCTAAAGCCGATTGTTGCCTAAAGAGTGTTTTTTATCTTTTTATTGTTAATTTAGGTTTTCTTATTAGGACTGTAGTTTGTGTTTGTGGTTTATGGTTGTTGATGATACTTACTGAAAGATCTCTGCTTACGGCAGCTTTATGGAACGGAATTCACAATCCCCTCTCTTGTCCATGGGTGTTGTAAAAAACGACTATTACCCTTATATAATATGCATATCTGTGCAATACTTACTCGCCTGATCAGCGTGATATAGTAAGTGAAATTCCCTCCTAATGCAGAGGAGGCTCGAGCCTAGGAATGGAGCTTGTTTGAGCTAAGATGATAATGAGATATACTGGATTTATAGGTAATAAAATAAATCTGAAAAGTATTTTAGATATTTCTTTCCTATCTACAGAAGGCTACTTGCATTCAGTTTGGAACTTGCTTACTGGACATAAGTATTTCAATAAGTACCTGCATATATATATATATATATATATATATATATATATATATATATATATATATATATATATATATATATAGGTACCTATATCTCTGTCACCACTTTGAACTTTCCTGGGAGTATACCAGAAAAAAGGACACAAGCTCTAGTGGGAAACTCACACTAACAATTACGATGTTCCATCCTCTTGTCAGGAATGGCGATTATGGTGCTTTACGCCCTTCAGGAGAATGTGTCCAACAAAGGGGCTGCTATAGGTATAGATGGATGAATATCTACGGTATAGAATATCTCGGTATACATATTGCATTTTAATGGGCTTATAAATCCAACAGGTAAATCACTTACAGCTATTACCCTATATAAGTATTAGCATATTCGCGTATATTCAATGTAATGCGATTTGTTGGTATTTGACATCTTGAAACTACTTAAAAATCTCAACTAATATAACATAAAAAATGCTAACAAATTAATTAGTAGGAACTGATAAATATCTTCAACTTAAGTTATTTGTAAATATCTTATAGTTATCTTAAGATATTTTTTATAATATTAACATAAAATTAATCATTTTATAGACATTACTCATAAAGGTTAAGAAAATATTATGTAATCAATTCAAGAAACGAATACGGTACTTCCAGTACGGAGGAGGCTCGAGCCTAACAGTGGGACATATATGAGCTGAGATGATGATGATGTTGAATCAATTTTACTATCACATCTGCAGCAGCTCCTGTGCAAATTTGGTTACCCTTAGAAAAATTACCCTGTATTACGATGGTAGATGCATATAGGTACATACGTGCACTTAATATGTGTAACGACTAAAGAACTTAAATAGATCATAACCGCCAGACAAATAAAAATATAAATAAAAATATCATATCCCAACAGTTGCGTTTTTTTTTTCATCCAAAATAAAAGAATATTTTTTTTTTGTTCGACTTCGCTTACAATGAATGGACCCAGATTACATCTAGGCCTCGAATAATCATTTAGAGATCGTACAAAGAGTTGTTCTACGTAGGGACTGAACCCGTTATTGTCAGCACGAGAGTTCGGTACTGAAAGTAACTACTCCATCTGTTCAGCCAAGAAGAAGAGTATATCTCCATTCGTTATCATTCAGCCTTTTGCCAGCCACTGATGGACGTAGACCTCCTCATACACTCATATAAAGCAATAAGGACGAGTTGGCGATCGTAGTGAGGTGTTATACGTTTCTCACGGTAGAGCTGCTGCTCGCTCTTCGGAATAAGAATATAATTGTCGCTTCCTCTACCCGTGGGAGGTGAAAAAATAGTCTGGGAAATTTACCCGGATAGTGGGCAACAACTTACGCCTGGGCAGTATATAACACTTCATTGCGATATTCAACTGCCCTATAACTATTCCTTAATTGTCACGGGAGGATTATATCTAACAGTGAATGGCGTTGGTAGCAAGGAACCCAGTTTGGGAATCTTTGATCTACATCACTTATACTGAGGGAAAGAAAAAAAAAACAAAACAGTCGTGAGGACCGCTGACAAAAGTGAAAACTAAAAATTAATAAAAAAATATTATGTTTTTTATAATCTTTATTGGTTTGTCACTATATAATATTAGCACGATAAACCACTTACTATATACACTAACCTCACAATATAAACCAAAAAATGATAGTTAAAATAATAATTATTACGTATCAATGATAACTATTAAAAACTATTGAATATTTGATATTAAATAATAATTATTATTATTACATATAAATTGAATAAAGTAAACACAGCGACACAGCAGTGAAGAGCAGCTGACTGTATCTTGCTTGGTCGGGTACAATCGGCGGTTCCGAGTTCACCCGAGAGCGTGATGGATCAGCTTCACTCGAAAAACTCTGTGTAGGGTGCGCCAAAAGAAGTTTTCACTTCAAAAGTTAAGTGATGTCAGCGTGACGGTATTAGTTTGGTGATGAAAAAGTTTGTCTGCGTTACAAGAAACCGTGTACGGTACATGAACCTAATGGCTTGTAAAAATCATTACAAACTGTCTTTTGAATATATATAATTATGTACAAAATAATTGTAAATTTCTTTTTGCTTAAGACAGAACCTTACATAAAGTGATATTTATATGCAGCGTGATAGATTTTTTAAACATATAATTAACAGTTATAAATTACATCTAGTCTCAGATCAATTAGCAAACCAGCAAATTTGTGAATCGCATAAAGGATTGTCCTGCATGGGAATCAAATTCATAAAACTCAACATAGGAGATACAATAGCCCATTAGATCGTCTGTGTAGTGACATTTGTTTTTAAACAATTGAACAATAAATCATAGCCGCAAATGTCATCTAGTGTATAAACAAATTTGTAAAGGAATGATAGGTACCTATATAAAATATGTTTATTTCTCTAAAACCTTCATAAATGAAGGTGACAATTATTTATCTGTTTACCAAGGCTAATGTTAACACTTATTATGTATTTGATTAATTATGAACCAAGTATTCAAAAATGTGTTTCGATCATAATAAATACATTAACGCTTAGTTGATTGAGAGATTCACTTATGACTTAGGGACGGATTTTTTTTAAAGAGGAAGTAACTAAATAACGTTAATGTTTCTTCTATATTGATGAATTATATTTTTATTTATATTATAAAGTAGTGACCTAGCGACTTTGACTGTTTACTAATTACCTACATCCGCCTGAATATGTTTCGAAGAATTGATTTTGTTAGGTACCCGTTAAATTTTAATGTAACCTAAAGTTTACTCTCAGACGAAGGATGTAGGTACCTAGTAGCAGATACAGGCAACAAAAAGTATAATATACTTATTTAAAGTTAGTTCTACAAGCGCGAATTTACCGATGTAAAATATCCCATCAGTCATGCTTCAAGTACCTACTCCACGGATGTCTACATCCACCCATTCCTAAATTTTGGTAAATTTGATAATATTTAAGACATTGTTACGGTGTATGGATTGCAACGTTATATCTTATGAGCAAGTCTCTATCATTGTATGTATGCAATGTAAAAATAGATTAGGTATCTAAATCGGACTGGGAATTTTGACAATGCCTAGTGAGGGATTTTACTTCTTAAGCTAAATATAGTCGTATTTATTACAAAGCTAGAAAAATTAGAACTGCGTTATTATGCTGTGTCTAACCATTGACGTTGAGCTGACGTCAAGGATTTGTACTAAATCCATGTCTATAAGTTTAAAATTTAATAATTTTCTGAAAATATTTTAGCCACAGAATTAAGTCGTGATCAGCTATGCTGACGACGGTTTATAGTAAGAAAAAACATGTTTCTATTGAATATTCGAATGGGGTACAGAATCAACAACTTTTGCTGTAACCTATCATATCTTATTAAAAGGAAATTTCTAGCCGATGCCACGTATAAATATAATAAGTCAAAGATAACAAACATGTCAATACCTGGCCTTATAAAATAATTTTATTTATCAAACATATAAAAAGTGAAACAATTTCTATGCCCTTAAATTAACATCTACCTGAAGCCTTTTTTAATTACATTTAAACCTTATACAGGGCCATATAATTGGGCTGTCTTCTGTTACGGAGCACATCTCTGCGTGGATTTGACTACCATAGAAGCGGCGACACCTCTTAAATTATTACAAAGTTACTCTAATATTTTCGTGTAAAGTCTGGTAGGTACTGTTAGTACTGAAGCCTTAGCAACACTCGCGGGTGTACTTCTTCTTAATTTAGATTTATAGGTTTAGAGACGTTCGCCAATATATTACCACCGGAAAAAAATATGAATACTAAACTTCGGGACTGTAATAAAATTGCTAATTTGCGCCGCAATGCGTTGTCTATGGCTGACTCCCGACCCAATGGCAGGCAAGGTGGGCTTCGTCATCGAATGGCTGTCACCTATCTGTATATATGTAGGTATCTGTCTTGACATGCGTCCGCGAGTGCCTAGAAAGGACATGTGTCAAGGTTGAACATTACATGGCCTAATTTCTATCTGGCCAAGGCAACCTTAAGACTTTTTTTTGTCAGAATATTTTTTTTATACTTGTATCTTCACTATTGGGTCAATGTTCCACATCTGACAGCGATTGTGAATAATCAAGACACCATCTGGGAGGTTAATCTCTCGCGTAATGAGCTTGACCTTATATTAGATAGTTTGCAAGTCATATTACACGGACCTTGTAGATATATGAAAAAAATTACGTGTGTTCAGGCGTTTTTGCAATACTTACTATTCGGAACAATCTTAACGACCTGTTAAGTTATAACGTACCCGTGCTGTGTGGTAGCGGCTACGAATACTACCAGCTCTTACTTTACTCGTCGATGTCGTAAACGACGACTAAGAGTTCTCTATTGACCTGGGCCAACTCCACCTGGTGCTGTTTGTTCAAGAATTACATTCTCAAGGAGAGTTAACGTCAGACAAGCGGCCAGTCATTAAACTATTGCTAATAACTTTTGCAATATGTACTAGTAGATTAGCACATATTACGTCGACCCCAAGTAATAGGGATAAGAACAGGAGAATGATGATGACATCCTCTTTCATTTAGCTGACCAATCAATTTTGCTTCCTGTCAAACCTACATACATACACATACATATCATCACGCCATATCTCTTGCAGGGTAGGCAGAGAGAACAGAGTGCCAGAGAACTCTATCTCTGCATACTTCACTCGCTTCCTCAACATTCATAATTCTCTTCATAATTGTCCTGTCAAACCCATTTCAGGAAAGTGGAAAATATTCATTCAACTGTTCAAGTTATTTTTTTTTATAAACTTGTTAGGAGTTATAAAGCAATTAGAATCATATCCCAGGGCTTTCTCACTTTCAAACCTACACATGCTATGGAAATTATGGTGAATCCTGACTTATCTATATATTCTATATATATATATATATATATATATATATATATATATATATATATATATAAAAGAGCTTGTCCTGATTGACTGATTCATCATCGCACAGCCTAAACCGCTGAGGCTAATTATATGAAATTTTGACAGTTACTGCCTTTTATATTGTAGGTGCTCACTAAGAAAGGATTTTTGGAAATTTCTAATCTAAGGGTAAAAATAGGGATTGCAAGTTTGTATCCAACTTCGTCATTTCTGAAGTTAGATTCGTGAAAATTTGTATTCGCCTATTTAATATTAAATAAATAAAAACGTAATTCAACATTTTTGGAAATTTCTTCTCAAAGGGTGAAAAGTAAGGGGTTGAAAGTTTGTATGAAACTTCGTCAATTTTGAAGTTAGATGCCTGAAAATTTGTTATTAACTATATAATATTAAATAAAACTCGACCTGTTTCAGCATTTTTGGAAATTCTCCCCTAAGGGAGTAGAATAGGGCTAACAAGTTTTTTTATGAAACTTTGGCAGTTTTGAAGTTAGAACCCCTAAACTTTGGATTTGTGTATTTAATATTAAATAAACAAACACGTATTTGGATGGACGGTACACCACTGATATAGAGCGAAGAGTGAATGCGGGAAATAGTGAACGGAGCGTTGGGGCAACTTCTCGGCAGCCACCACCTCAGCCAGAAGGCACGTGTAGCAATACATAACGCAGTGCTTGTCCCAACATTACTATATGGAAGCGAGAGTTGGGTATGCAGAAAAGAGTATGAAAGTAAAATTAATGCGGTCGAAATGCGATCTCTTCGGAAAATCTGTGGAGTTAGGCTGACCGACCGCATTCGTAACGACGACGTAAGAGAGCGAGTAGGTATGAAAGAGAGTATTGGTGTAAAGATGCGAAAGGGAATGCTCCGATGGTTCGGACATGTGGAAAGAATGCCGAACGAACGTCTGGTTAAGAAGATATACAATGCGAAAGTGGAAGGATGTAGGTACCGAGGGAGACCGAGACTAACCTACCTAGACCAGATCGGTCAGGTACTGAAGGAAGGTGGAGTCAAGAGTCTCCGAAACCGGCGAGCGTGTATGAAGAGAATTATGAATGTTGAGGAAGCGAGTGAAGTATGCAGAGATAGAGTTCTCTGGCACTCTGTTCTCTCTGCCTACCCTGCAAGGGATATGGCGTGATGATATGTATGTATGTATGTATGCAAACACGTATTTCAGCAGTTTTGGAAATTTCTCCCCAAAGGTTGAAAATAAGGGGTTATAAGTTTGTATGAAACTTGGTTAGTTTTCAAGTTAGATTCCTGAAAATTTGTATTCGTCTGTTTAATCTATATATATGTATATAAAAGAGCTTGTCCTGATTGACTGATTCATCATCGCACAGCCTAAACCGCTGGGGGTAATTACATGAAATTTTGACAGTTGCTGCCTTTTATATTGTAGGCGCTCACTAAGAAGGGATTTTTGGAAATTTCTCCTCTAAGGGTGCAAAATAGGGGTTGCAAGTTTGTATCTAACTTCGTCAGTTATAAAGATAGATTCCTGAAACTTTGTATTCGTCTATTTAATATTAAATAAATAAAAACGTAATTCAACATTTTTGAAAATTTCTCCTAAAAGGGTGTAAAGTAAGGGGTTGAAAGGGTGTATGAAACTTCGTCAGTTTTGAAGTTAGATCCCTGAATTTTTTTTATTAGCTATATAATATTAAATAAAAATTTACCTGTCTCAGCATTTTGGGAAATTCTCCCCTTAGGGAGTGGAATAGGGGTTGCAAGTTTTTTTATAAAACTTTGTCATTTTTGAAGTTAGAACCGTCAAAATTTGTATTTTTTTATTTAATACTAAATAAACAAAGATCTATTTCAGCATTTTTGGAAATTTTATCCCTAAGGGTGAAAAATAGGACATGCAAGTTTGTATGAAACTTCGTCAATTTTGAAGTTAGATTCCTGAAAATTAGTTTTTAGAGATTTAATATTAAATAAATAAACACAAATTTCAGCTTTTTTGGCAATTTCTCCCCTAAAGGTGAAAAATAAGGGGTTGCAAGTTTGTATGAACTTCATCAGTTTTGAAGTTAGATCCTTGAAAATTTGTTATTCGCTATATAATGTTAATCAAAAATTTACGTCTCAGCATTTTTGGAAATTCTCACCTGAGGGAGTGGAATAGGGGCTGCAAGTTTTTTTTATGAAACTTTGTCATTTTTGAAGTTAGAACCGTTAAAATTTGTATTTGCCTATTTAATATTAAATAAACAAACACCTATTTCAGCATTTTTGTACATTTCTCCCCTAAGGGTGAAAAATAGGACATGCAAGTTTGTATGAAACTTCGTCAGTTTTGAAATTGGATCCCTGAAATTTTGTTTTTAGCTATTTAATATTAAATAAATAAACACGTATTTCAGATCTTTTGGAAATTTCACCCCTAAGGGTGAAAATAAGGTGTTGCATGTTTGTATAAAACTTCGTCAATTTTGAAGTTAGAACCTTGAAAATTTGTTATTAGCTATATAATGTTAAATAAAAATTTTCCTGTCTCACCATTTTTAAAAATTCTCCCCTAAGGGAGTGGATAGGGGTTGCAAGTTTTTTTATGAAACTTCGTCAGTTTTGAAGTTAGATCCCTGAGTTTTTGTATTAGCTATATAATGTTAAATAAAAATTTAACTGTCTCAGCATTTTTGAAAATTTTCCCTAAGGGAGTGGAATAGGGGTTGCAAGATTTTTTGTGAAACTATCATTTTTGAAGTTAGAATTGTTGAAATTTGTATTTTCCTATTTAATATTAAATAAACAAACACCTATTTCAGCATTTTTGTAAATTTCTCATCTTGTAAGGATGAAAAATAGGCGGTGTAAGTTTGTATGAAACTTCTTCAGTTTTGAAGTTAGATCACTGAAAATGTGTTTTTAGCTATATAATGTTAAATAAAAATCTACTTTTTTCAGTATTTTTGGAAATTCTCCCCTAAGGGAGATGAATAGGGGTTGCAATTTTTTTTATGAAACTTTGTCAGTTTTAAAGTTAGAACTGTTAGAATTTGTATTTGCTTTTTTAATATTAAATAAATAAACACCTGTTTCAGCATTTTTGGTAATTTCTTTCCCAAGTGGCAACTATGAGTTGCAAGTTTGTATGAAACTTCGTCAGTTTTGAAGTCAGTTAAAACATTTTATTAGCTATTTAATATTAAATAAAAATAAACACGTGTTTCAGCATTTTTGGAAATTCTCCCCTAACAATGTAAAAATAAAGGTTGCAACTTTTTTATGAAACTTTGTGAGTTTTCAGGTTAGATTCGCGAAAATTTGTATTTGCCTATTTAATATTAAATAAATAAAGAAGTGTTTCAGCAGTTTTGGAAATTTATCCTCTAAGGGTGTAAAACAGAAGTGGTTCCAGTGGCATGGCACGCGCTACCTTTTTGTTGCCCCAGACGGAACGAACGACGTGTGTCGAGACGAAACCATAAGACCAAAAAAAAAAATTGCCCTACAGGAGTGCTAGCATATTCTGCATTTTTGAATATTTTGGAATGGTTAGGAATAATTTCGCAAGAATTGCTTTATTTATCAGTATAAAAGTACTATCATTTATGTAGTTAAATACAATATTCATTTATTGTGCCATCCTACACAAACATGACAATTTAAATTACATAAAACTATAAGAAGGTACGGATCTCCAAAAATTAACACTTCAGAACTATTACAAATTATTTTATATTAAAAAGTTTATCTCTCAGAGAAATCAACCTTCATCCATAATTTCAACGACTCTTTCATCATCATTATTAACCAGCATCATCATCGCCAATCTCTAAAACTGATATAATAGGTTTACGGTAGCTGAAGTAAGGAACGAACAATTTTGATTCGAATCTATCTAAATGTCTAATAAAAACCGCATCAATAGTAGTTTTGTATTTCGATGTGCTAAGATTGCGATCATTTGACACATCGTTAAACCAAATTTTATTATTGAAAAATTCAATTAAGAGACACATACGCACACTCACGCAAACGCTCTGCGCCGCTTAAACGAAACAGCAGCAGCAGGCATACATTTTCGTCGCGTGGTAGAAAGAGCGAAGGATATTTTCGTCTTACGTCGTGATAATTTTTGATCAGGTCACGAGTCCTGACACGAGTTTAATATTTTTTACCCATCCCAAAAAAGTGCACATCGCCGCTAAAGAAATTTTTACTTTTGAAATAAAACTACTTTTACGGATTCTATCGCGTCTGAATTTGATTTTTAATTTCCCGATGTTTCAAAACTTTACAGTGATCACGGTCACGGGAGGCCTAAGATGTCTTACGTCCAATATGTCATTGTTATTACTATCAACCTATAAGATATTAAATTTTGACCCACATTATTAATACAAATTCATTGCCAGTACAAAAAGAAAAAGATTCTATATATAAAATTTTATATTGTTTATGATTTGTTATTATTAAAGTATTTAATTTAAGATAATTATTATTGTGGCAATTTACAATTTTAGAAAAACTAACAAAACTATTCAGCTACTTTTGCTAGCGTTGTTAGTTTTTCTGCAGCAGCTTTGTTAGTTTTGTATGTATTTGCAAATTTAATAATAAATAAAAAGTTGCGTGTGTTAGCGTTTTTGGCAATTTCTTGCCTGAAGGTGTAAATAGGGGTTGCAAGGTTTTTATTAAATTTTGTCAGTTTTGAAGTTATATCATGAAAATTTGTATTGGGCTCTTCGGTATTAAAGACAAAATACGTGCTTCAGTATATCTGCAATGTCAACAAGGATATGGGGTTTGACATTTGTAAGAGACTTATTTATGTTTGTAAAATATTGTTGTATAAAAATAAAGAAAGGCATGTCTCAGTATTTTAAATCTACCCCTACATAAACAAAACTAGAGGTTATATTTTGTATGAAAATCGTCACTCAAGTGTAAATAAATTGAGCATTGACGTCAAGCAAGCGGCTGACTATAAAACTATATTTTAATATACACATATCCACGCGGGCGAAGCCGTGGGAAATAGCTAGTAATATATATATATATATATATATATATATATATATATATATATATATATATAAATTTTTGGGTGGTTTACAATGATTAGTCTTAATAAAAAAGGCTAGCAGTGCCTGATAGGGTCTAGACAAAACAGAAGAGCCTTTTTTTATTTTTTGCCCTGGCCTATGGGTGCGTCTCGCTCCGCCAAATCGGTCCGGGGTGACGGAAGAGACGGCGCGTGACCCCATAGACCCACCATGCAAACTCCTCTCTTTGCCGTGCGAGTGGGCCACCGGTACCCGATCTTTGTCTTCGGTGGCCCAGAACAGAAGAGCCTAGAAAACTTGACATATTGAATTGCGCTTAAGCTTATCTGCTTGCTTCTTTTTAATAGACAAAAATGTGAGTTAAAAATACATATAATCAAAATATCTGCGTTAATTGTTTACAATAAAATTTTACATACACTATCATCCGTAGATTACAAATATATTATATTTGTAAAACTTATTTATAAATAGCCGTATTGTGCATAAGCATTAACATGTATTAGTCATATTACGATCATTAAATTTATAAATATAAGTGTCTTAAATAATATTTACCTTAAGCGAATCTAATAAACAGTAGGCTAAGTAAAACATAGTTAAATCTCTAAGGAAAACGAAATGCTTGATTGAATTAATATAATACCTAGTGGTAGGATCATGCTGTTGACAGTTCTCTATCTACAGCCGCGGGCCGGTCCGTCCTGGGTGAGTAATGGCAAAATGCTATTGCGCTTCGTTCGCTGAGCGAGAGTTCCGGAAGCCCAACTAGGTGGGTATACCCTTGGTATTGCCAAAGTACATGGGCGGCAGTGACACTTGCCCTCAGGTGTGCTGCATGCATACCCAATAAAAAAAAATGTTAACTTTATAATAATGGTAATACATCATCGAAGTGCTGTGTGGTATTGATTATGAATATTACCAACCCTTACTTTGCTCATAGATATCGTAAAAGACGACTAAGAGCTTTATATATCTGAGCCAATTCCACCTGATGCCGTTTGGTCTACAATTACATTCCCAAGTAGGGTTGATAGGAAGACGGACGGTCATAACACATATCATATATGTACGTTGGAAGAGGAGTACATGGTATGATGATATAGCTTCATAATTTTAACCTAATTTTAAATCTAGCAACAATTCAAATGAAACGTATCTAGAGCGTAGGGTTAAGCATAGGTTTCGTAAATCATATGAATACATTATTACATCATAGAACGTTGAATAAAGTATTTTCTTAGAAAATTTTAATTGATAATAAGCTTGCTGACTTGAGTCATGATTTGCTTATTGAATTGAATTTTATAACTACTATAATTTAACAAAGCACACCGTACAGCCGTACTAGAACCAGACCAGCTCGGACTCCACCACTTGCCAGTAGCTTACATCTGTACATAATAAATAAAGGGTCTATTTGAAATTCCAAATTTAATTTTTTTCACTAAATGCATACGAAAATATATACATAACTTACATAAAAAAAGTTAAATTTTCTCTGGCTGTCTTTCTGTCTGTCTGTCTGTTTGTTCTGGGTAATCTCTAAAACGACTGGATCGATTTTAACGGGCCTTTCACCGCCAGTTGATATTATAAGGAGTAACTTAGACTACTTTTATTTTAGAAAAAAATAGAGTTTAGCGAAACTAAAATTGAAATCAATGAAATAGTGAACCGATTGCAATAATACTTGTTAGTACATAATACCTAGAGAGAGATTTGTACGTCCCAAAACTTACGCGGATGAAACCGTGGGCCGTTGCTAGTATAATTATAAATCATTGTCACTTGTATCAATCCTTACTAATATTATAAATGCGAAAGTAACTCTGTCTGACTGTCTGTCACTCTTTCACGCCAAAACTACTGAACCGATATACATGAAATTTGGTACACAGATAGTCTAGAGCCTGATAAAGGACATAGGCTACTTTTTAATGCAAAATAGGCTTGTAAAGGGGGGTGAAAAGTTGTAAGAAATTATCGTCATTTTTAAAGTCAGAAGCTAGAAACTTATTTTAGGTTATTGATTAGATACAAATAAATATGACATTAAAATTTCGTAAAAAAATTATCCTTAACGGGTAAAATAAAAATAGAGGTTGAAAAACTTTAGTAAAGTTACCTTTTACGCAGGCGAAGCCGCAGGCAGAAGCTAGTTAATAATAAATTAACTTATTCTTACTAGTCATTTATTTTTTATTTATGCTTATGTGCGAACAGCAGTTCCTTAACGAAAAAGTAAATACGAGGCTAAACAATTTTATAAAACGTTAAAACTAATCCTTTTCAATTAAATTCATTTCAAAGGGATTTAGAATATGACGTTACTATATGCCTACCTTATAGTCCCATCAGCTTTAAGTCTGGCGTTTGAATGGTATTTCAGTTTCTCACTACAATTTTCAGTTATAAATATTACTATAATTAATTACTCATCTCATCTCAGCTTATACATGTCCCACTGTTGGGCTCGAGCCACCTCCATAATGGAAGGGCAATTGACCTACTATACCACGCTGGTCAGACGTGTTGGTATAGGGTTTTGTTTCGAGTTTTCCTTCTCTCGCATAGATGTTATATGCGTTTTATATCTCTTAGTCGTATCTTACGATCACCCACGGGCAAGATAGGAGGTGGTGAATTGTATTTTTACTCGGTCATCACACAGAAAATTTAGAAATTAATTACACTAATATATAATAATACCTACTAAGCCTTATGCAGGCGTTTTTTTACTGATCTGTTATATATAGTCGAGACCGCCCTACCAGCCATAGAAAGAATAGGACATATAAACCATCATGTACCTATTCGTCATCTGTGCATTGGAAACGCCGTACCTTCGTGGTATGCGTTATTGCTGGTAGCAGGCAGTCCCCGGTTCATATATTCATGACCGCAACTAAGAATCCTCTCACTATATCTTTGGGTTTGTGAAATCATGTTCTCACAAAAAGTAGCATCTGTTGTCCAGCTAATGCTTAGAGTTACGCTGCTCCATGGATCACAATGGATACCCTCAACTTGCTTGTTATCAGTATCCTTCGACGCTTTTCACAACTCTTCTACACACGATTACTTGCTGCTCCAACAAACCGTCCAGAACTATGCTTTCACATATAACTCCATGAAGAAGAAGTCTGCAAGCCGTAGAGCCTTTTCACGCCGTTGGCTCGCACCTAAGAATCCCTTACCGTTAAGAGATGCGGATCGCCTCTCGTCTCATAATCGCCATACTTAGCAAACGACTTGATGATCGCGAGAAAGTACTGCTAACCATATTCCTGGTGATAGCCTCAGCCAATTTTTACAATACACATATCGAAGTTAGTGGTAACGCAATGCATTCTTTATGCGTTAGCACACGGAGTTGGTAATGGTAATGCTAATCGGATTTTAGATGATAAAGCATACTTCGAGTTTTGATTACATGTATGTAAATATAATAAAGCTGTGTGGTAGCGGCTACGAATACTACCAACCCTTACTTTGCTTGTGGATGTTGTAAAAGACGACACGACTAAGGGCCTTATAACGACCTGGGCCAATTCCATCTGATGCCGTTTGGTCAATAATTACATTACCAATGAGGGTTGACGTCTGGCAGGCGGCAAGTCATAAAACTATTGCCAATAACTTTTATAATATGTACTATGAAAGAAGACTACATATTGTATCGACCCCAAGTAATTGGGATAAGAGTAAGAGAATGATGTATGTAAATATAATAATTATTA
The DNA here is from genome assembly GCA_905163515.2 of Lymantria monacha. Lineage (NCBI taxonomy): Eukaryota > Metazoa > Arthropoda > Insecta > Lepidoptera > Erebidae > Lymantria > Lymantria monacha. The sequence goes on along the minus strand of LR991094.1, from coordinate 14,183,626 downwards.
CTTTGATTGTAATCAGAGTATATGTACCATTTGAGAATATATACAACAACCGAAGACATAAAGGTAATAATTTGTATTTTTAATAGGTGTATATTATATTTTTAATATATACCACCCAAACGGCTTTCAGCTTGGAGCCTTTATAGTGGAGATATTGTAAAATTTCTTGTTCCCGGTATAGTTAAAATTCGTGTTTCATTTACCCTACCTTACTTATTACTATAAGTTTATGGACTCGTAGCATCGATATACCAGTTTCAATATAAACATCAGTCGATACAAATCGAGGTTAATAGCTATTACTTAAGTGCAGCTACTTATTGAAATGAAGTTTCTTGTATATATGTATATGCTGGCCTGACCGTCCGATAATGAAAATTTGTAGACTAACAAATAATATTTTTCCTTATATTCAATTATCATAAAATCATCTCAGTTCATACGTCCCATAGCTGGCTCGAGCCTCCTCCAGAATAGGAGGGAAAATAACTGAATATACCACTGATCAGACGGATCATATTTCGAATGTTTCTTATCTTGTATAGAAGTTATACGAATATTATAATTTTTAGTCATCTTTTACAATTACTTACGGGATTATCTATGGGTATATATTAATATGGGGTGGTGAATAGTATTCTTAATTCGTGACCACGTGGATAACACTAGAACTATATTAGATTGCTCGAGGATCTAAACTTAGTATTAAATCAATTTCGCTGGAAAACGATTAAATTTCCACCAGGTGAAGACGTGAAATAAGCAGTCGGTCGTAAAAGTAAGCCATATAACTTGTGGTATTTTCTTGTTTAACGCCTTAGCTTTTTTCTTTTCTAGAGAAAGGGAAAATGACCCAATGTAGCTTGGGATACGTAATATTTAAAAAAATGTAATATTAGATACATATATATGTACGTGCTATATGTACTTACGTAGAATATAATTATAATTTTGAAACACATTTTGTACTATTCAGCTCAGCAGTAAACTTCTACTATCTAATGCGGTCCATACGGATAGACTTAGGAAATATAACAAGAAGAGGAAAGGAAAACTCGAAAGCCTTTTAAGTTTTTTTTTTCTTGTGATTATGTTACCTGCCTGCATACGTGCCTTATAGTCCAGTGCAATTACGGAAAAAATGAAAAAAAAAACATAAAACTATGTATTTTGGGGATTTTGAAGGATGGATAGGGGGGTGTATTCTGAGCATATATTCCAATTTGAGGGATTCTGGCGAGGTCAGCTCAAGGTCATTTCGATGAAAACGCGTTTAATTTGACATCTCGAGAACGGCTAGTGTTATGCAAAAAATTGTAGAGACCTTTTCTCTTCTAAATTAAATTTACTAACTTTTTTATCTAAAACTTTTATTTTTTCATCAATATTTTTCAATTTATTGCTTTCGAAAGGCAAAAATTTTATTTTTTTCCTCCCTTTTTTTTATTTTTCGCCATTTTCTCCCCAACCGTTCAATTTTATTGAACTTTACCGATTATTTAAAGTGTAGATCTTTTATTTATGAACAACTTTTTTCTTAAACTTTTTTCTGTAATGCCAATAGAGTTATATGTTACTTTACCGAGCGAAATCCGCGCCACTGTCCGCGCAACGTGTATTCACGGACACACTTTGCGTGCATAAGTGCGGGTAAGGGACATTTGTTCCTCGACTCTCGTATACCTGGGGTAACCGTTGTCCTATGAAATCTATTTTTAGCCTAAGAAGGGTCGGGGTGAAGGGAAGTGAAAGTGAGCATAAGCGTTCTTCAGTCGTTCAGTGCATTGTGGCCAGATCGTGCGACATTATTACCTCCACTTTATTACACTCCACACTCCACGTTTTCAATGGGCTTAAACGGAAACGTTCCAAAAAGTGGGGGTCAAAATATCGGATGATCTGGCCGCACTAGTTCAGTGTACTCTTGGCTTCTACGCAGTGAGAATTAAAAATTAAATAAATTACGTTTTAAAATGTTTTACTGCTGCACAAAGTGAAAACTTCTTTTTCTAATCCATTATTATTCACATTATTATCCCATCGAATGGATTAAAAAATACCCAAATTGAAGAAGTACAATATTTAAATGATATTTGAATGATTACAATATTTAATATTTAAATAAAGTACAATTTTTAAATAGTTTAATCGATTCACTTTTTGATACAGGTAAGTTGACTAATAAATGATCATGGAATACTTTAATATTTCTTTCAAGTACTAAATACCCACTGATGTCGCTGATATTGCGACAGTGGCGCAGATTTCGCTCGGTAAAGTAATATATAACTCTGGCATTACAGAAAAAAGTTTAAGAAAAAAGCTGTTCATAAATAAAAGATCTACATTTTAGATAATTGGTAAAGTTTAATAAAATTGAACGGTTGGGGAGAAAATGGCAAAATATAAAAAAAAGGGAGGAAAAAAGTAAAATTTTTGCCTTTCGGAAGCAATAAATTGAAAAATATTGATGAAAAAAACAAGTTATAGATAAAAAAGTTAGTAAATTTAATTTAGAAGAGAAAAGGTCTCTACAATTTTTTGCCTAGCACTAGCCGTTCTCGAGATATCGAATTAAACGCATTTTCATCGAAATGACCTTGAGCTGACCTCGCCAGAATCCCTCAAATTGGAATATATGCTCAGAATACACCCCCTATCGATCCTTCATAATCCCCAAACTACATAATTTTATGTTTATTTATTTTCGTAATTGCACTGGACTATTATAAATACTCATTACTCATATTTCATTCATCGGACAGCAGTCGATTGTGACATATTATACACAGTTAACTGATAACATCTCGAAAATCGCAGAAAGGCGTTGGATTCAGGTGGTACAGGACCGTTCTGAGTAGCATTCTTGTCGGGAGGCTTATGTCCAAAAGTAGACATCTACGGAATGATACATGGATAGTATAATATATATAATAACTATTAGTATAGTGATTATTCAACTATTTCTGATGTTCACTCGAGTGATTTTAAACCATTTTTCGGATTTTATCGCCTTTGTAATTGGTATTAATTGCCCGATGTTTCCAACACTTCAGCGTTCATGGTCACGGGAGGACTAAGGTGTTTTCACGTTCAACAAGTCATCGTTATTACAAAGATTTCTATACACCCACTACAGTATTATTTATATGTAATAATATTTTTACCCATAATATAATTTGACAATTTTAAGGCGATAAAGTCCGGCAAAATGTTTTATTTCAAATCATAATATTAACTAAATCTTCCTAAACAGTAATTCAAAGTAAATCTTTAACAATCATGTTTTACAAATTACTCATTACTTCGTGAAACGTAATTACAAAAATGGGTCAAAAATAGGCAAGCAAAAATTTGCTCACAAATGAGAGTATTCGACAAATAATGATTGTCAACTATTACTTAAAAGTGTAGTCAAAATAACTTTGAAAATCCAAAAACTACTTCCTCCATTTTTAACAGTATGTTATGCCTAAATAAGAAGCCATTCTGTGTGTTAAATAAGTTCGACAATTTTAAAGTTAACTGCTCGCGTTAAATGATAATGTTTAGTTACGTACATATTCTACATATACCATGCAAGCGACGTTGTGAGTTTAACTAAAAGAGTGCATCGAGACAGCAGAGCAATTTTGCAAAATCTTGGGTCCATTTCTTATTAATTTTGCTGGATAAACAGTTGTTGCAATATAATATATTAAATGTTATTATATTATTTATGATGGCAATATATACTATCTACGCTCAAACGCGTCCATTTGTGATCATTGTACCAAGTGTATTGACAGGTTGCAATCTGTTAGTGCAATTATACTAGATTCAAATCACTTTCAGACTACTGAAGCTGTATATTCTGTAATTTCTTCAGATTATGGCATAAAATTGAACAATAGTTTAGCCTCGACAAATCCTGATCTCTTTCGGATCTCACAGAAAATAATAATACTATAAGCCTAAGAAAGGTTCAGTCTGCTCTCCGTATGTTGATAGATAACAATTATGTTGCCGTTAGTAATCGTGATAGTCCTTCGATATTGGTAAATTTTACAGATTCTGATGTAATTGATACAGCTGTGAGTAGTGAGAATGATTACCACCCTCCAATCAATGCCCAAAATAATTAATCAGAATTTGACATAGAATTTGGTGATATGAACCTAGGCCTATAAAGCGGCCCCATGTCGTGCGGTGTTCCACAGGGGTCGGTTCTGGGGCCGACTCTGTGGGACATCGGGTACGACTGGGCGTTGAGAGGGAGTCGCCCCCCCGGGCTGAGCTTGTTGTGCTATGCTGACGACACGCTCGTCACAGCCCGGGGCAGGACACTCGAAGAGACGGCGAGCCTGGCCACTCTCGGCACCGAGGAGATGGTCTGGCGAATCGAGGCGCTGGGGCTCAGGGTCGCCTTAAATAAGACGGAGGCCCTATTATTCCATGGGCCACGTGTAAGGCTGCCAACCGGCGCCTCGTTAGTCGTCAACTCCATCCAGATCAGTATCCAGGCCCATATGAAGTACTTGGGTCTGGTGCTCGACGGGCGATGGTGGTTCCGGGAGTATTTCCGACAGATTGCTCCCCGGCTGGTCGGCGCGCTGTCCGCCCTTTCTCGGCTCATGCCGAACGTGGGCGGACCCAGTTTCGAGGGCCAACGGCTGTATGCGGGGGTGATCCGCTCGATGGCCATGTACGGCGCACCCGTGTGGGCGAGGGCTCTGAACGCCCAGCTCAGGGCGGTTCTGTGGAGGCCACAGGGAGCCATGGCGGTCAGAGCCATTCGCGGGTACCGCACGGTGTCGACAGAGGAAGCGTGCCTATTGGCCGGGACACCCCGTGGGACCTAGAGGCGGAGATGCTCTCCGACCTCTACCGGCGGGTTACCTCAGTGTGCGACGAAGGTGGCTCCCCATCGTTGAGCGAGATAGACACCTGGCGCGAGGACGCCCGCCGAGACGTCATCGCCCGTTTGGTTACGCGGCTGGAGAGGCCTAGACACGGTGTCGTTACCGTTGAGGCCCTCCGGCCCGTACTGATGGAATGGATGGAGCGGCAGCACGGAGTCCTCACCTTCCGACTGGTGCAGGTGTTGACGGGGCACGGGTGCTTCGGGAAATATCTGCACACGGTCGTGTACAGGGAATGGACTCCGGCCTGCCATCATTGCAGTAGTGACGAGGACACGGCGCAACATACGCTCGAGGAATGTTCGGGCTGGGACGGGCAGCGCCGCGACCTCGTCGCTATTATCGGTGCCGACCTGACGCTGCCGGTTGTCGCTAGGGTGATGGTCGACAGCGTCAGGAATTGGGACGCGGTCGCCGCCTTCTGCGAGGCTGTCATCTCGCGGAAGGAGGCGGCGGAACGAGTCAGGGAAGACTCCCGCGACCCGGGCCGCCGCCAGCGGCCGGGGCGGCGCAGGCGCGAATACCTGCGCCTGATGCCGCCCTAACCCAGGCCTCGGGTGATCGGACCGGGGAAAAAAGGCATATAAAGCGGCGGCACATAGCTAAACCTACTGTTTGGAAAAGAAATCTGGCAAAAATACGTAGAATGAAATGTGAAGATTATTTGAGAGACGCTAGACCCGCAAACGGAAAGTTTAAACAGGATACATTAAGGAATGTTAGGCAGTTGGGAGAGAGGTGTAAGCCTGAAAATTGTAACAAAGTAAATAAGAGGATACAGTAAGATAAGTGATGAAAGACAAGAAATTTATTTACGCAAAGTCGCTGATACAACGAACAGATACGGCAAGAAATATAAAAAACAGTGGTAATTCTAGGCACACAGAGTCTGTTATTTATTATTTTCCTATAAAATATGACGGATCTGAGAGAGTGCAAATATGTAATGTTTTTAAACTCGCTCTCTACATTAAATTCATCACTTGGCATAGAAATCATCCCTGGCGGTTGCCTTGGTTTGTGTTACAGCTTATTTTACCGTTTTCTTAGCAATTTTATAAGCTTGATGGTCAGCATCGTCATTCGTCTGTTGCCATAGTTAGAAAAGTGTTTTCTTTGTTTCCAAATTGTCTCTCACTTCTTCATTCCACCAGCTAGTATCCTTGTTATCATTGATGACGCCTTTAGATACTTCTTATTTTTCATTGCATTTTCATTTTCATAGTTGAAAATCTCTCCACATTGCATCGGCTGTATCACCCTGCTGCTCCTGAAGGTGTTGTGCGATGTCTTTACACAGCCTGAACTTTCCTCCTCCTCAATTTATGCCACCGCATGCTTATGATTTTCTCTTTCTTGACTTTGTTTGTTTTTGGTATTTTGAACTCTGCCACTAGTATTCTATGCTGTGAAGTGAGAGGTTTCCCGGGTATGACTTTGCAGTCTTTGCATGTCTTTAGTTGTTTTCTATTAGTTAGAATGTAGTCTATCTGAGTGCATGCTCCACCGCTTTTATAGGTTACTAGATGTTCTGCAGGTTTTGAGAAGAAAGTATTAATAATTGCAAGATCGTGCGCCAGTGCCATTTGAAGTATGTTATCTCCCTCCGTGTTGATTGAACATATCCTAAGTTGCCATGTATTCTGTGGTAAGTGGTACTTTTCTCACCAATGTGACCGTTCAAATCGTCGCCGGTGAACTTGGACTCACAGTTTGGTATAGACTGCAACAAATCGCTAATTTCTTCCCAGAAAGATTCTTTTTCTGAATTTGGGCCTTATATGAAAATCGATTCTTAAGGAGTATCCTCCAATAAAATATAATAAAAATAAATTCAAACCGACTTGAGACGTTCTTTTCGCCTCCTGAAAAGTTGCATTTTTGCAGTTATTATTTATTGACTCTTCATCGGCGATATTGTATATGTGACATTAAATTATAATTGTTATTTATGAACGTTTATAACAGTCCACCTGGGGAATTAGTACTTAATAATATGCTGATAATTAATTTAAAACTATAATATAGCTACGAAAATAGTGGTAGGACCATACTGTTGACAATTCACTGTCTACAGCCGCGGGCCGGTCCGTCTGGAGTGGTACCACACTCTCGCAGAAGATCGACGTCTGAGTAATGGCAATGTGCTATTATACTTCGTTCGGTGAACGAGAGAGCTTTAAACCCAACTGGGTGGGTTTGGGGTTTGTATTGGTAGGTAGCGGCCTGTACCCTTGGTATTGTAAAGGTCCTTGGGCGGAAGTGACACTTACCATCAAGTGTGCTGCTTGCTCGTTTGCCACCATCAGCAATAAAAAAATAATACACCGATAACTGTTCAAAAACAAGAATATAGTTACGAAAATAATATTTTACTAGAGAATAAAGAAATTCGAATACAATACGCTTGTGAATAAGATAGGATGAATGGATTAGGATGAATCTGATTCAAAAATAGTTTAAAATTTGTAGTAAATATGTTTAGGCGATGTCTAGACGCTCAATTTAATAATACTATGCTGCAATACATCACGTTCTATATTATTCTTGAATACACGTGTAGCCATGTGTATTCTTAGATCGTGATCATGATATACATCACAATAGATGTAGATTTCCTTCTTATTTCATGATATATATTTAACATTTACTCTTAGAACTAAAAATAGGTGAAAATATATAAGTTTTATTTATTAGAATTTACGTTTGATTAATTAACCACCTGTAACCTTCTTATAACGGCATAATTAATTACGATCGTAAAAAATAAGCATGAAATATTACACTATAAAATCGATTTTAATAGCTTAGAACATGTGGTACTTTTTTTTGGAATGCGAGAGATTCCTTTCCAGCAACTAAGGGCTGCGGAAGAAATGGCGTACGACGCGAATAAGTGTATGTAGGCGGAAAGCAATCGCATTTGTTGTTTTAAGTTTCCTAGAAGAGTGCCTATTCTCCTAGTAATGCATTGTAAAAATAGGCTAAAAGCCTATTTTTACAACTCCCACGGGAATGTTGAATATATATATTACGTAATTCAATATTTACAACCGGATATTATGTAATTTGTTTTTTTTTGCCAAGCTGCTACGAAGCAATATTACGTAGCGCAACATCATGAAAGAAAACGTTGGGAATATTTTTTTACACATGATATTTTCGGGATGACATATGAAGTGTGCCAATACGAATCGTACGATTGAAAAAAATAATAAGGCGACTTTAAAAATAAAATCTCTCATACGATTGATTTATCGTTTTAATTAATTTGAGAATAGCTTTATATCAATATAATATCAATGTTTAAAACTACAGTCGCATAAAAGTTAACAGTTTCATATGAAAATATAATACTTACTGAGTTGATTTCTTTGAATTAATATTTTTGATGTGATAAAAATTAAATAATTTGTTAATTCTAGGTAAAGTTCACGAATATTATTATGTGTATCTGTGTATATATTTTTATATGAGTATGTATTATATGTAAATATATATATAGGGTTTATTATTTTTCATATTATTGTTATTTAGTTATATACATTTCTTTTTTTTTTAACATAACTAGCAGTAGTTCTCATAACAGTTTTCTTTATAAATGGCACCTACTATATTATTTCATCACCACCCAAAGGTTGACTGGAAGAAAATGCCTATGGCATTAAGTCCGCCTATGTACTTTTATTTTGTGCATGAAGATTAAATAAATAAATATTACAAATGTTACTCATTTGTAATGTTCTTATGTAAATAAAAATAGTAAGAATAAATCCTAAACATTAAAAAACTTTTCGCTCTCTGCATAATACATTCTTCGAATGTAAATAATATGAACTGTAATTGATTGAATTAGGCGATACATGGCGGCAATCCATTATTATTATAAAATGGAGGAGAGGAAGGAAAACCCACCACTTTCCCACGGTTAATCAATATACCGTACACCTCAAAAAAGGAAGGAATACGGGATGGGATCAAGGTGGAATAGGATATAAGGAAATCTTACTCCTGTGATGAGCACCGCCTCCAGAACTTCTACTTGCAATTCTCCGCAGAACTTCGAATAAAGATTCGACACGTGTTTCGCCTCTAAACGAGGCATCCTCAGGACGGTTCGGCTTCAAATGCGCTCCGATTGATTTTTTTTTTTTTTGTGTCTGTCTTTTAGCTGTTAGCCGCAGATGGCTGTCACAGCTTAACCCGGACTATGGGTGAGCGCTGAGGGCTCTCAACCCGACTCCGATTGACTGTACGCACGCCTTTTATACCCGCTCCACTATCAAACTACCCGCGTTGAGTCATTTTATTGACACGCAAACAACTTTAAAAGTGGGGATGTATTAAAGTTTGTTTGTTCATTCAGCAATGTATGTTTGCTACATTTTAAAATCTCTAATTGTTCCAATATACACAGCCTGAAATCTTTGTTACAAATATGTAAGGGCTCGAAAGTATTATTATTATTTATACTGTGTTTACTGTCTATTAAATGTTTAGCAAAGTTCGATTTATGTGGGTAGTTGTTTCTATATGCGGCTAAATGTTCTTTGTACCTAGTTTCAAAATTGCGACCCGTTTGTCCAATGTAAACATTGTGACACGTGTCGCATTTTAACCTATATACACCGGACTTTTTACTTGTTTCGAGCTTGTCTTTTCCATTACACAGGGTCTTGAGTGTGTTATATGGTCTATAAGCACAGTGAATGTCATGTACTCTAAGAATTTTCGCTAGTCGGTCAGTCAAGTCACCGAAATAAGTTAAAGTACACGTGAATTTTGTAAGCTCTTTTGAAGAGGGATATAAAAGTTGTTTAACAATATTACTTTCTTTTCTTTTAATTAGCCTATCGATCAACTCTTTATTATATCCGTTGGATTGGGCGATATAATATATGATATTGAGTTCTTTTCTATATTACTCATTGCTTAAGGGCAATTTAAATAATCTATGTATCAAGCTATGGAATGCTGCTAGTTTATGTTGCCATGGGTGACACGATGATACAGGTATTGTAGTATCTGTACACGTTGGCTTACGATAAACTTCAAATTTATGCCTGTTGCCTTCCCTACGTATGGTAAGATCTAAAAAGTTGATCATATTATTCTCTTCTTCTTCTACTTTAAATTTGATTTTGGGATGTAAAGTGTTCAATCTATTAACAAATTGATGGAGTTGCCGGGTAGTCCCAGTCCATACTAGTAATATATCATCAACATAACGGTAATAATATAACAATCTACTTTCTTGGAATACGTATTTACGTTCATAATCGTCCATAAAGATGTCTGCCATTAAAGGACTTAAAGGAGACCCCATTGCTAGACCTTCTTTTTGAATGTAGTGTTCGTTATTAAATTGGAAATAATTTTGCTTCATACAGAGCTCAGTAAGGCGTAGAATGTCGTTTGTTTGTCCTGGATGTATATTTTGTGTTCGAAACATATTTTTTAAGAACACTAAACATTCCTTATATGGGACCTTTGTGAATAGGCTCTCTACATCTAAAGAAACTAATTTGGCATTAAATGGTAAATGGAAATCTCTAATTTTGTCTATTAATTCAATACTATTTTTAATACTGTATTTTGGTTTAAAGCGCGATTTATCCTTTATTAATGTATTCAAATATTTAGCTAATTTATATGTAGGCGCGTGTACATAAGAAACAACCGGCCGAATAGGGATTTGTTCTTTATGAAATTTGGGTAAGCCATATAATAAAGGACACTGAGGGTTCATCATGACTAGGTTTTTACCGTGATATGAATTTGGTGGAAATAGTTGTATAGCATCTTTAATACATAACTTTAGCTCAGCTTGAAAACGTTTTGTGGGGTCAGAGGACAAGCGTTCGAATTCATCAGTCAATATGGCGTCATTTATTTTACTATTATATTCGGACTTATTCATAATAACAACTGTATTGCCCTTGTCTGCTTTATTTACAACTAAATCGTTAATTTCTATTTTATTTTGAATGGATTTAAATATTTTGTATTCTGCGTTATAACGTTCACTGCCTTTGTATTTTTTTAATTGGTTGGCAGCTAAACTTTTAACTATGTCTTCCTTTTTATTTCTAAAAATTGCTATTTCTGTATCAACAGCCAAGGTCTCTAGAGATTTTTTATCAATATTTTTATGTAAATTGTATTTTAAACCCTTTTCTAGTAAGGTCATTTCGTTACTAGTTAACTGAATATTTGATAAATTTTTTACTCGAGGATAAAAAGTATGTGTACAATTATTTTGATTATTATTATATGCATTATTATGTCGTGATTTTTGTATTAAGTGTGTAGAAAATTAAGTGAGTCAGTTGCTCGGGTAACGGCGATCAAGTCTAACCTTATTTGGCAGGTAAACTTATGATGCAATTGCTATTTGGCTTCTATAATTCAAAAGATAACAGCAATCTAAATTATTTTACCGTACCTACCTACATTCTAATAAACGATCTTTTCGATTCCTTTTCTTTGTTCAAATTTAAAAGAAATTTAAAAGATTCATCATATCGTCATCATCTCAAGCCCTATACGTTCTACCATTAGTCTCAGACCTCCTTTATTGTGGAAGGGCAGTTAACCTACTATACCGCACTGCTCGTACTAGTTGGTATGGGTTTCTATGTCGAGTGTTCCTTTTATCTGCATATAATATCGCTCAGTCGTCCTATACCATACCAACGAGCAAGCGAGGGTTGATGAATTGTTTTCTTACTTCATCACCAAGCTGAATAAAAATAAATTAAATATATTCTTTATTTTCCGTCTATATACATCCTACTAATGGAAACGTTTCTCTTTCGCAATAGCAAGTGACCTATTACAGTAATCTAATTAGACCGATTGATGTTTAATTCTAGAAGTTTTTATTCATCCAAAATGATATTATCTGCTCTCATTCTTTCGTGAATCTATAAAGAGATATATATCTAATCCTCTAAAACATACGATTCTCGAGGGATACAATTTTCAAGGAAATAGAAGGTACATTACCTTTTATTCCCTAGAAAAATTGTATCCTTATTCTATAACCTTTTTTTTAGTGACAGACTATATTCCGATCACACCCTTCCTAAACCTACCCAGGCAGCGGAAAGGATGACGTGCAACAGCATAATATGCCATCCCGTACCTGTCGATCGCCATGTGGGTGGACGACTGGTCCTTGTTTTTGGTGGACCACGCTGTTACTCTGCCGAGTTACTCTATCGCCTTACGAAATTAGATATTATAAAATTGAATTGAAACGGCAACTACTGTCGTACTATTACAAAAATCGTCACAGATAATTCCCCGACATGCACTTTGCATTATTTTTTTTTTATGATAATCATCTTTATGTGAGTACCGAGGATAAAAATAGCACCTAGTCATAGCATCTGCAGCGCACTGTACGAATTCAATTTTTTTTTGTTGTGAATGCGGCTACGAAATGACTGGTGATTTAGCACAGACTTTTTTGTTGATGACCGTTTGTCAAATTTAGATTTAGTTAGATAATACTTATAATGTCGTAAGCACGATTTATATACACTCATTTGCAAAAAAAACGGGCACCTAAGCAATGAACCATTTCAAATGTTAATATTTCTTTGTTTGATAATTATAGGTAGTTTTATCCACACAATTTGGTAAATTAATAAGAAAATAATCGTTTTCATCAGTATTTCATAAAATTTAGATACAATTTATGGGAAATAATGCTAAACCTCGCTAGTAGTGTATATTCGCTAGTAGTGCATATGCTCATGAAGTAAAAATAAAAAAGTTTTTTTGTTTGTTTTTCTTTAATAAAGTAAAAGCAGATAAATGTTTAGTATCGAGTGTGACCCACTCTAGCTAAAATCACAGCTTGAATTCGTCTGGGCATGCTAGCGAGTATATCCCGGATACTTGCTTGCGGAATACGTTCCCACTCCGCAGTAATCACATTCTTCAGCTCTCTGATGGTCTGCGGAGCCGGGTGTACTGATCTCACACGCCGTTTCAGAACGTCCCAGACATGCTCTATGGGATTGAGGTCGGGACTTCGAGCTGGCCAATCCAAACGACGAATGCCGACCTCTTGCACATACGCATTAACATCGCGGGATCGGTGGGCGCGAGCATTGTCGTCCATAAAAATCGAGTCTTCACCTAGAGCGGCCAATGCGGCTTGTGCATGAGAAATTAGAACTTCCGTTATGTATCGATGCCCAGTCAGTGAGCCGTTTTCAATGAAGACTAACTCTGTACGATCCATTGAATTTATTCCTGCCCAAAACATAACAGAGCCCCCACCATAAGGTGTGATTTCTTCGAAACATGCCTCTGCAAAGCGTTCTCCTTGTCTTCTTAGCACTCGCCGACGTCGATCTTCACCGAACAGAGATATCCTGGCTTCATCAGAGAACAAAACCCTATTCCAATCGTCTTGAGTCCATGATTCACAATTTCTAGCGAACCTAAGCCTGTGAACTCTGTGCTCACGGAGTAATTTGGGGCCGCGGGCCGGGCGGTGACTGCGTATATTGGCAGCGAGAAGCCTCCTCCTGACCGTCCATAGACTAATATGCACATTTCTTACTTCTTGGAGGTTGTTCTTAAGATCCACATACGAAGATTTGCGATTTCTCAATGCGCGACTCACAAGAAAACGATCATCCCGTGGTTGGGTACATGGTTTTCTTCCAGAACCAGGCCTTCTCTCGACGGAACCAGTCTCCTGATATCGCTGCCAGGTCCTTTGGACTGTCGAGCGAGTAACATTTAGCCTCCTAGCCACGAAACATTGGCTGCAACCCTCTTCAAGCAGCGCGATAATTTTGGTAGCTTTTACCACTTTATCTACCATTTTTGATACAGCCAAACAGCATTAAATAAAGCTTTGACAGTCAAGGATATGAAATTAATCGATAAAAATTGAATAAAAGTTATGAAAGTCGATGTTAACTTCTGGAACTTCGCGCCAAAAATGTAGGATAAAAAGGGGTTTTCTGTAAAAATGAACATCAAATGAAAAATTGAATTTAGAACGTACTTTTTTAAATACCACAGCATTTTTAAAACCGGCCAGTAACGTGTACAAACGATTGAAACCTTTTTGGTATTGTATCTTTTTAAATATGAATGAAAATCAAAACCGCCCGTTTTTTTTGCAAATGAGTTTATTTTACTTTGTTCCTTACTCATCCATTTATCTCGTAATATAAAATCATTATTGTTTCTTTTACCCAGTGCCAAGACAGGTTAAGAATAAAATGTGTTGCTACGTCTAACTCTTTTTTTTTTTTTTTTTTTTTTATTGGTGGGCTATGGGTGCGTCTCGCCCCGCTGAATCGGTCCGGGGTGACGGAAAGGCGGCGCGTGACCCCATAGACCCACCGTAAAACCTTCTCTCTTCGCCGTGCGAGCGGACCACCGGTACTCGATTTTAACTTCGGTGGCCCGCCCGGCGGTTTACCCTCGCGGGTTCCTTTCGTCGACGCCCCGACAGATTTCGCCGTCGGGGAGGCCTCGGTTAGGGCGGCATCAGGCGTAGGTGTTCGCGCCTGCGCCGCCCCGGCCGCTGACGGCGGCCCGGGTCGCGGGAATTCTCCCGGACTCGTTCCGCCGCCTCCTTCTGCGAGATGACAGCCTCGCAGAAGGCGGCGACCGCGTCCCAGTTCCTGACGCTGTCGACCATCGCTCTCGCAACAGCCGGCAGCGTCAGGTCGGCACCGATAACAGCGACGAGGTCACGGCGCTGCCGGTCAAAGCCCGGACATGCCTCCAGCGTGGGTTGCGCCGTGTCCTCGTCACTGCTGCAATGGCGGCAGAACGAAGTCCACTCCCTATACGCGACCGTGTGCAGGTACAAGCCGAAGCATCCGTGCCCCGACAACACCTGCACCAGTCGAAAGGAGAGGACTCCGTGCCGCCGCTCCATCCACTCCATCAGTACGGGCCGGAGAGCCTCGACGGTGACGACACCGTGTCTAGGCCTCTCCAGCCGCGTAGCCCAACGGGCGATGACGTCTCGGCGGGCGTCCTCGCGCCAGGTGGCTATCTCGCTCAGCGATGGGGAGCCACCTTCGTCGCGCAGTGAGGTCACCCGCCGGTAGAGGTCGGAGAGCATCTCCGCCTCTAGGTCCCACGGGGGTGTCCCGGCCAGTAGGCATGCCGCCTCGGTCGATACCGTGCGGTACCCGCGAATGGCTCTGACCGCCATGACTCTCTGGGGTCTCCACAGAACAGCCCTGAACTGGGCGTTCAGAGCCCTCGCCCACACGGGTGCGCCGTACGTGGCCATAGAACGGATCACCCCCGCATACAGCCGTCGGCCCTCGAAGCTGGGTCCGCCCACGTTCAGCATGAGCCGCGAAAGGGCGGACGCCGCGCCGACCAGCCGGGGAGCAATTCGGCGAAAATGCTCCCGGAACCACCATCGCCCGTCGAGCACCAGACCCAAGTACTTCATATGGGCCTGGATGCTGATGTGGACGGAGTTGACGACTAGCGAGACGCCGATTGGCGGCCTTACGCGTGGCCCATGGAACAATAGGGCCTCCGTCTTATTTAGGGCCACCCTGAGCCCCAGCGCCTCGATTCGCCCGACCATCTCCTCGGTGCCAAGAGTGGCCAGGCTCGCCGCCTCTTCGAGTGTCCTGCCCCGGGCTGTGACGAGCGTATCGTCAGCGTAGCATATCACGCTCAGCCCGGGGGGGAGACTCCCTCTCAACGCCCAGTCGTACCCGATGTCCCACAGAGTCGGGCCCAGAACCGACCCCTGTGGAACGCCGCACGACATGGACGTCCGCACGATGTCCCCTGCGGGACTCGCGCAGAGGACACTGCGCCCCTCCAAATAGTCCGCCACCAGCCGCCTCAGGTACAAGGGCACCCCATGAAATCGGAGCGCCTCCCTGATGCAGCTGAATGGCAGACTATTGAATGCGTTGGCGATGTCCAGCGACACCGCCAACAGCACTCCCCCGCCGGTGACAGCCTCCGCGGCCGTCTGCCTCAGTCGTAGCAGGGCCCCGATGGTCGAACGCCCCCTTCTAAAACCGAATTGAGCGTCCGACAGATCGGGCCCCACCTCCTCCAGGTGCTGGACGATGCGGGCAGCGAGGATGCGCTCCAGCAGCTTACCCACATCGTCGAGGAGCACGATGGGCCTGTAGGCCGACGGCGAATCCGGGGGCCGTCCCGGCTTTGGCAGGAGAACCAACCTCCCCTCCTTCCAGCACTCAGGGAACCGTCCAGACGCCAAACAGGCGTTGTACAGCTGCCTGAGGCGAGGCTCGAGGTGCTCGAGGAGCGACGTCAGCACCCGGACTGCTATTCCGTCCGGGCCGGGGGCCGTGGTCGCGGAACGAATCCGCGCCACAGCTGCTCCCACTTCCGTCTCCGTCACGGGCGGAACACTCTCGTCGTCAGCCTCCCGGTCTTGTTCTGGCGAGGCTATGACCGGGGGCGTATGTTCCGACTGCCGTGGAAACAGCTCCTCGATCACCCTACAGAGGAAGTCGGGCTGGAGGGTCTCGGTGAGGGGGGGGCCCTGCGCGCGAAGCTTGTTCAGTGACGCGCGATACGCGCGACCCCAGAGGTCACGGTCGAGACCGTCCAGCATCTCCTGCCAACTCGCATCCTTGGCGGCTCGGATGGCCAGCCGAAAGGCCGTCCGCGCATCGCGGTATGCCTCGTACAGCTGGCCCTCCCGCTCAGCGTCGCGGTGACGCCGCCGGCTGCGGGTGCAGGACCTTCGGGCTCTGATACATGCCGCACGAAGGTCCGCCAATCTTGGGGACCACCAGTAGACCCCCTGCCTCCGAGGTAGACGCCGCCGCACTCTGGGCATGGCCGCATCGCAGATCTGCGTTAACGCACTGCGGATGCGGACAGCCTCGGCGTCCACCCCGTCCGCTGGGGGCGGTGAGGACAGCCACGTGTGAACGATGGCCGCCTCCGCCAGTAGGTCCCTGTCAAGACGACCCACAGCCCACCGCGGAAACGCGGGAGCTCCATCCGCCCTGTGAGAGAGAGAGGGGAGACCTCCATCCGGATGTACCGGTGGTCCGATAGGGTCTCCGCCTCCTCCAGGACACTCCAGTTCCTCACCCGTGGTGCGACAGCGGGGCTAGCGAACGACAAGTCCACTATCGACCCGCCCTGCTGCCGCACACACGTGTTCACTGAGCCACTGTTAAGAACACAGAGGCCCAGTGAAGCCGCCCACTCGATGACCGCCCGCCCGCGGTCGTCCGTCATAGGGGACCCCCACGCCGTGGATTTGGCGTTGAAGTCCCCCAGAACCAGGACGAGGCCCGGTGCTAGTCGCCGTATCGAGGCCTCCAGGTTGGTGAGGGAGGCCCCGAAATCGTCCATTCTCCTGGTAAGGGAGAGGTATACGCTGTAGAGTGTGACCCCTCCCCACTCCGCCGCGACAAATTCTTCGCCCCTATCCAAAAGAGACAAGGACGGGAAGTGCCGCTGCGTTGAGACGACGATTGCCGCAGTTTCGTTTCGGCTGACCACCCAATTGGGGCGATCAGGCACGCAGTACGGTTCTGCGACTACGGTTGCACCAATCGACCACTCCGCCATGGATTGCAGGAGTAAATCCTGCGCACCGGCGGAGTGGTTGGTGTTGGCTTGCAAGAGGTGGTGCATGGATGGTGTAGCCATTAACGGGCTGTATCCATGACCTCCCCCTCGCCGGCGGGCGATCGGACCGCGCTAGGAGCGGGAGTGGCCGTGGTCGGAGGGCCGCCCCGCCCCTTTGGGGCCGAAGCTGGAGGTTTACACGCCCCAGAGCCCATGCGGTGCTTGGCGGGCTTTTGCCCGCCGCACACGCGGGGCAGTGGGGCGGGGCGGCGCAAGATGCCGCCACGTGCCCGGTTTGACCGCAGCGGAAACACAGTCCGCCGCAGTCGAAGCAATTAGTGCACGTCGGTCGAGTATGTCCGACCGCCATGCACTTATAGCACCTCGCAGGCCGGTGCTCAAGCACGGTCACCCGCGCCGAGCTCCAGCCCACGAGGAGCCTGCCTGAGCCGGCCAGTTGCCTGACCGACTCCACCGGGCACTGCGCCCAGGCGGCACCTACGCCGCCCGGACCGGGGCGGATGACACTAACCCGGACGGTGTCTATGGGACACCCGGTTCTCGAGGCAATAGCCTCCCGGATGTCTTCCACCGTCACGGAGTCGTCCAGACCCGCAATGCGCATTTCGGCGCACTTGACGGGCCTGGCGATCCTGATGCCACCCTTCTCGGCAAACAAACCTCGCAGCTTGTCAGCTACGCTGTCGGCCGTCTTGGAGCCCTCGGCCCCGGGGAACTCGAGGATTCGAGCCCCTGTCCGGCCCTTGCGGGTCCTGGCTTCGACGCCTCCAATATCGGAGACGTCTAGCTCCCGCCGGGCCTTCCTCAAGACGGCCTCGTAGCTGAGGCCCTTCTCAGCCGCCTCAGGCAGCACAGTGATCACCACTGCGTCTGTCTTCGGCGACTTGAGCCCCTTGCGCGGCCTCTTCTTTTTACCGGCTCCTGCCTGTGGAGCGGGAGCGGGGACCTCAGCGGCGCGCTTGGCCTCCGCTCTCCTCCTCTGACCGCGACTCTTCCGGTCGCGCTCGGCCACCTGCCAACCCTCGGGCGCAGCAGGCGCGACAGGCGCGGAAGGCGCAGTCGTTGACGCGCTAATCGTCGCCGGCGGGCTACGTCTAACCCTCCCGTAGGTGTCAGAAAACTGATCAAGGCGGCACTCGTCAAATCCTACTAAAGAGTACCAAAGGAGTGGGCAGCGACGCTCTCCTAGAAATCTTATAACACCTACTGTCATCGCCTACAAAGCGTCATGAAGCGTTACGATTATGGCATTTTTTCCCCTTTGTATGGAGAAATCTGTAATTGTGGACGTCGATAGGCGGTAGGATATACAAGAGCAGTTACTTACGGCGTTAGGAAAAGGACATGCTATATCGACGCTATATAGCTTGGGATAATTATATAAGGGAACGTACCCTTTTTTTATTTTGCCTCCTCCCGCTACACGGTGACCGACGTATACTACACGTCAAGGATCCTTGTGATCAATTGTGGTATTTTTGAAGCCCCTTTCCTCTTGAACAGGCCATGTAGTATGGGTGCGTTCTGTAAGCAGCGATCAGTCTTCTTCTTCTTCATATATATTGGCAATCAGCTACTTATACGAGCTATTGGTGCCAGTGTCGAGTTATAATTATCTTCACGTTTTTAGTTTTTCAGGTTAGTCATTGTCTAAGTCAAATTGTTGCCATCAACAGCGCTATGGCCACACTGTTAACGATATCTTGTGGGAATTTTGATGGAAAATGAAAACGTTGTAAAGCACTTTTATATGATATTTACTACATCCCAGCAGTTCCGTCGCATCACATTACATAAAATGCCATCAAAATTATCTAATACAACACGTTAAAACCCTAAGATATCGAATATAACACAGGAACACCACATGACGTTTTCAAATTCCCGTCCGCTCTGTCTTTGTTGATATTAGTCAGTCACCTGTAGAGTTGTCAAGATAATGACGTAGTAGTGCGAGGAGTGCGCCGACCATAACCCACCCCAAAAAAAAGGCCTATAGTTAATGGCTGAATTCACTAACGACACATAAAGTTAAGGCAACATCTAAGAAAATCTATATGACACTGATGTTGGGTCATTAAACATGTAGGCAGGTGATATTGATGTTTAAGTTGTAAATAAATATATTTACCTAGATTTGTGAAAGTGAAAATTGACATCAGAATAGAAAGAGGTAGGTGATCCCTGAGCTGTATAGACTACTTTTTATTTTTATAAATAGTCCATAATAATCCTTATTTATACTAAAATTACAAATGTTAAAGTGAGTTTGTTAGTTCGCTGTGTTTTTACACCTAAACCAAGTCAATATTTATGAATTTAGTATAACGATAGATGGTACCTACCCTGGCGACGGTAATAGGCATTTTGAGGGGAGAAATGATATGGGACGCTGAAATTATTTTTATTTTGTACCTACTACGCGAGCGAAGCCGTGTTCAGAAAGACGCCAGTGCAAAATATACTTGCAAAATTTTCTTTAAATATTTGTGTTTTATATTTATCTTCTTTTTACTGATATTATTAAGGTATTTAAATTCTATATCATATATTTTATTAATTTAATTATTTATTTGTGCCAGTGTGTCAAATAATTACTATATTAAATTATATCACTTACTAACTCTAATAAATTAAACAGTGCATGATATGTGAACCATTAATCATTCATACACTGAAGCAAATAAAACATAACCAAATTTATGATTAAAGACGTAATATGTAATTCAACGCTTATTTAACTTAGTGATTATTAAACATAAATAAAACGATAAAAAAGTCAGACAGACAAATAACCGTTTATAATATTTTCTACTACTTAAAATTCGGCAACTACTGTATTTTGGCATCGGAATACAACTGCTGATAGCTAGTTCGTGATTAGTTCAATTCTTGAATGTGTCTATATTAGACTTCTTTTTTTTTGTGTGTGACTTAGTTGTTAGTCGTAGATGGCTATGACAACTATACCCGGACCGTGGGTGAGCGCTGCGGACTCTCAACCCGAATTACACTACCTCCCATTCCCTTGAAGATAAAGGCGAAATATTCTTTGAAGGTACGCCGCCACACAGAAGTTGTCTTGAATACCTCCATCATCTCATCTCAGCTCATAATGTCCCACTGTTGGGCTCGAGCCTCCTCCATAATGGGAGGGTAATTGACCTACTATACCAAACTGGTCAGACGTGTTGGTATAGGGTTTTGTTTCGAGTTTTTTTTCTCTCGCATAGATGTTATATGAGTTTTATATCATTTAGTCGTCTCGTACGATCACCCACAGGCAAGATAGGGGGTGGTGAATTGTAATACTCCGTCACCACACAGAAGAACCCCATAGTAACATCATTTCGTTGTATCCATAGTAACACCATTTTCCTTTTAACTCATATATCGTCCTATACGTAGAATAAAGTTACATCTCCATAATCATTACTTTAGAGAAGACCTATTTAAAATGTATTAAATACAAATTCATAAATATCACTTTTATTAATTGTTTTGTATAGGATTGATTCATTTCCTAATATTAGTTCCTCTTATATAACAACTGGTCTGCAGTTTAGCATTATAACTACAATAAAAACTATTTGGTATCATAATCATATGTATGCGAAAAGAAGAGATTGTATGCTTTTGTAGCAGTATCTGAATGCATACCAATAAGAATCATGCAGATCTCCATCCTTGAAAGAAAGGGATGAGACGGACGGCATCTTGTATTATTACTATTAGTTGATCACCACATTATTCTCATACCTGGTGTAACTGTTGATGTACATCTAATGCACCTGCAATGATAGTACATATAGCTAACTTGTAACTCTATTGTCATACTATTTAACATATCATCTTTTAAACCGACTTAAATAAATTTTGCTAGTTTTAAATACAGTTTTTCTTTCCGGATGATATAAAATATTATATTTCATGGAATCCATGAAACTTATATATCAGTGGTTATAAATTATAGTCATTGTTTTATACTACGACGCGAAAGGCTAATTATGACCTACCCATGAAACGAATCCGGAACTTCATAGTTGTATGCTTAGGAAAATAAAATAACAAGGTGTTCCATGAGGCATTATTAGTATCTATGAGATTTATAAACAAAAAAATAATGCAACGAAATAATCAAATTGAACAGTCAAGAAGTCGGCACTAAAATTATAAAAACTAAGCTTTTACTTTCAGTAACCTTACCTTGATAATTTTCAACTTAAAACCTTGGCATTTAAAGTGAATGAAAAGACGGCACATTAGTTTTGTAGGCATGGCTCAAACAGGATTAAGTATACATGTATGTTCAATGTATTGATAATAATCCAATAAGCCGTTTAAATATTTCGAAACTTCAATAAAATCATACATAAACATCATAAATGTATTTAAAGCTTAAGTTCAACCTAGGCGGATATGTCTTTTTTTAAATTTATGACTTATATTGAAAAAAAAACAAACTAATTTTTAAAATGTCGACCCACTTTGCGTTTAGTGGACGTCAGATATTAATTTCAACAAATTAGTTGAATAAATTAGTGTTCGAAAATGGAGTATTAAGGAAGCGATCATAGGAATTAATATCGCTTACATTGATATAATTTATTTTTATATTTAAGTCAAGCAATAAGATCCTGTTCTATCCCAGTTAATAATTTATAAAAAGTATCGATTGAAATTTTTTAATAGTGGTTGTACATGCTTTTTTTTAAATGTGTTCAAGTTATTATTGAATGAATAAATCATTAGATTTACGAATGTATTTGCGTTAGGTTAAACATTTTTTTTATTTTGTTTCTAATTTATTTTAGGCTTGGCAGATGGTTGGCGCTTGTAATGTTTTCAAAATATTACGATTTAATGTATAGATTTAAATGATATGTACTATATAATGAATATAATTTACTTAATACTGAAACTTTCCTACAAAAAATATTTATCAAAACTAACCTTTATGTTTTAAAAACAAATGATATCATTAATAATTTTGTTCTAAAATTCTCTACGTTAATATATGTATGATGTAATATTTATTAATAGATATAGTTACATTAATAATATAATATGTAAATGATTGACTTGGATGAGTAACTTAAACTAGTGCTTTAATTTACAAACTTCATATAAAATGTGTATTTATTGCGTCCATAAATCACGTGCGTTGAGGTTTGCACGTTTTAAAAGTTCATAATGACAATACTACTGCGTAATATTTTTTTTATCAGTAGATTTTTTAGCTCTATTTATTTCGTAATACATCATACATCTTCATTCAAACACATCCTCTATCTCTACTTTAGGGATAAAGGATGTGCTCTTTAATAAGAGAAAATTTGACTACTGTACCACAATAATCAGATGTTCGTTCGTAGTTTTATTTGGCGTTTACTATTTCTTGCAAAAATTAAAAATTGGAATCTGTCAAAACTTTTCAAACATAGACTAAGTTGACTGATTCGAAATAGAATAGATACATTAAATTATTTTGTAGGGCTGTAGGTTTTTACTGTAAGACTAGTTTTATGACTCTCTAATACGATTAGTAGAACAACTGATAGTATTAACAAAAAGTTTAAATATGCTGTCGAATCTATTTAATTATTTAAGTGCTAAAATCGTCTTAATCTATACACATTCTACTATGAGATAGAGGTAAGGTTTACATAAGGTAAATTAAACTCCTAGATCGCGATATTAAGGCGGTTTAGTGCAGCACAAAGATTTGCAATAATACAATCCCAATTATTTAAATAAAGAAAAAACGCGTGACGATATGTAAAAATTATATAGACTTTTACTTTTAAAAGTTAATTTAATAGAGTTTAAATAGCACTTAATTGAACATGTGTAGGCATCTCTTGATTTACACTTTTCAGTAGGCATCATAAAGCATTATCTTCATAATTATCATTATGTGATACACTTACCATTGCGGGGACCGAGTCTCCTCCAAAACCATAGGGAAATTGATCTACTATATCAAGACTTTTAGTTCGAATTTTACTTCTCTTACATAGAAAATCTACATTTAAATATCTTAGTCGTATTTTATGACATTTACGGACAAGAAAGATAGTGGTGGGACTTTTGGCGGGAATCTAAAACGTCATGTTGTGCTCTTGTATTATATTCGATATCTTAGTGTTTTAACGTGTTATATTAGATAATTTTTATGGTGTTTTATGTAATATGATGTGACAGAACAGCTGGGATGTAGTGAATATCATATAAAAGTGCTTTACAACGTTTTCGTTTGCCATCAAAATTCCTACAACATACCATTAACAGTGTCACCATAGCAGTGTTGATGGCGACAATTCGACTGACTGACAGACAATGACTAACTTGAAGAGATTAAGAACGTGAAGATAATTATAACTCGACACTGGCAAAAATGGCTCGTATAGGTAGCTGATTGCCAATACATAAAAAGAAGAAGAAGAAGAAGATAGTGGTGAATTATATTATTACTCTGTCATCTCACAGAGAAGAGAAATATATTAATATAATCTAATCACATTATATAATACTCTGCGCCTGCATAAAGAATAACAATCTTTGAATATAATATGACAATAAAATGAAGGAAATATTGTCTCATAAAGTTTTGAGTAGTCTACCTGTGTTACGTTTAGTGCGGAAATTAATAATTTGTGCTATTAATTTTAACTAAGTTTTTATAAAAAACATTATAAGATATATATATCATCATTGTGTATAGTGGTGTAAATTTAGTATTATCTATTATGATTTTAAAACAGATTTTCAAGACATCTTCTCTGTGTTTTATTATTTTCTTAACTCCTATATATTTTTTTTATTACATCATTGCTCAGCCTCAAGCGTTTGTATCAGTATAAGTATCGGTGTAAAGATGCGAAAGGGAATGCTTCGATGGTTCGAACATGTGGCAAGAATGCCGAACGAACGTCTGATTAAAAAGATATATAATGCGAAAGTGGAAGGATGTAGGTACCGGGGGAGACCGAGACTAACTTATCTAAACCAGATTGGTACTGAAGGAAGGTGGAGTCAAGAGTCTCCAAAACCGGCGAGCGTGTATGAAGAGAATTATGAATGTTGAGGAAGCGAGTGAAGTATGCAAGGATAGAGTTTACTGGCTCTCTGTTCTCTCTGCCTACCCTGCAAGGGATATGGCGTGATGATATGTATGTGTATCTATTTAAATTATATACAACGAAATTTGCGATTAATTAATGTTATTTTTGTGTAGCGACTAGTTCAAACCTTTAAAAAATAATCATAATTTAAAATATTACAATCCATATTATAATAACTGATTAGGCGATACACTTCTAAAAATATTTCTCTTATCCACATCATTATCTAAGCTCATATATGCCTCACTGCTAGCCTCCAGCCTCCTCTACACTGGGATGGAAATTGACCTACTATGCAACGCTTGTCAGACGTGTTGGTATATGGTTTTATTTCGAGATTTACTTCTCTACCTATTGTATGCGTATTGCAACCCTTAGTCGTCTTTTACGATCACCCACGACTAAGTTAGGCGGTGGTGAATTGTATTCTTATTATTATATATATATATTCATTACACGGAAAAAATACTCTATTAAATATATCTATATGAAAAATAAATCTTCTTTTTTTAATATTAGACATATGTATTTAACACTGGCGTGCACTGACGCAGCTCGCAGATGCGGCTGCACACTCGCCCTGATGATGAGCATCGGATATGCTCGAAACCCTGATAGACATAATCGACTCGTGAGTATTGCCGTTGAATACATTTGTCCAATATGTGTCAAACTCACGATAATTTCAACACTAAAATCTTTATATTATTGTTAGATATCAATAACTGAGTATTCCTACATTTATGATGATGCTGGTTAGGTTTTTTACTCTTTTATATAAAGGTTCTTCCTTCTAGAGTGATTATTTTATATAGATATATCGAAAACAACCTTCTAATTTTCTGTTACCAGTTGGCTTAATACTATACACCTCTGAATCGTGAACACTACATTAACTGAATTGCGTAGGCGGATTATGTGTATACCTATTAGTGGACACAACTTGTATATAATATAATTTATTTAGCTATTAAATATCTTGTGTTCGTTCGTTTGTAAGAAATAAAAATCTTTATCTTATTGCCGATGGTTTTTTTTTATTGCTTATGGTGGCAAACGTGCAATCAGCACACCTGGTGGTAAGTGTCACTGCCCATGGTCCTTTGCTATACCAAGGGTATAGCTAGGCCGCTGCCTACCGTTACAAACGTGCAAGCAGAACACCTGATGGTAAGTGTTACTGCCGTCTGTGGATCTTTGCAATACAAGATATATAGCTAGGCCGCTACCAACCAGCTAACACTCAACTAAATTGGGCTTCCAGCTTTCTTGCTCACCGAATGAAGCAGAATAGCATATTGCCACTGCTCAGACATTGATTTTCTGCAAGAGTGTGGTACTACTCCGGTCGAGCCGGTCCGCGGATGTAGACAGATAACTATCAACAGTGTTTTTTTTTTTTTTTTTTTTTTTTTTTTTTTATTGCTTATGGTGGCAAACGAGCAGACAGCACACCTGACGGTAAGTGTCACTGCCGCCCATGGACCTTTGCCAATGGTATAGCTAGGCCGCTGCCAACCAATACAAACCCCGAACCCACCCCAGTTGGGCTGCCGGCTCTCTCGCTCACCAAACGAAGCGCAATAGCACATTGCCATTACTCAGACGTCGATCTTCTGCGAGAGTGTGGTACTACCCCGGACGGACCGGCCCGCGGCTGTAGACAGAAAACTGTCCACAGCGTGGTCCTACCACAGTTAAATATGGCTATATCACTATAAATTGTTAGGTTAAACGGTCTATTTATAATAATAATGAGTTTTGTAAGTCGAGCCGTGACCATTAGTTATGAAATATACTTCTGACAACGACGCGACAACGGACTTTCTTAAAACTACGGGCTTAGGTCTACAGTGCCAGTTATCGTGAGTAAAATTCCTATGCAAGACAACTCTGTGCGATCCATAAATTGCTACTTTGAATCTGCCAATCTGGGTGTATTTTGTATCCATTAATTATGTTTGTAAAGTCCCCCACAATACTAGAATCCTAAGCGCTGGTGTATTGTACTTAAAAAAAACCCTTGAAAAAAAAATAGATGCACCTGTAAACAAACTACAGTTACTAAGCA
Source organism: Lymantria monacha (assembly GCA_905163515.2). Classification (NCBI taxonomy): domain Eukaryota; kingdom Metazoa; phylum Arthropoda; class Insecta; order Lepidoptera; family Erebidae; genus Lymantria; species Lymantria monacha. The sequence continues at coordinate 14,156,927 of LR991094.1, read as the reverse complement.
AAAGACTTTGTTCATGAACGTTCTATTCAAGGACTAAAGATAGCAATAAACTTAAGCTCACGATAAAATACAAGTATAAATGAATAGGGCAATGACATATTTTAATGCGTGTGGAAACATGGGCAATATTCCATTTAATATAAAGTTATTATTATCTCTAAGGGATGTCAATATGCCAATGTTTTTGCTTATAATATTGCAGTGAGCTGGCTACTTTGGAGTACTTGATGACTAAGGACCCAACCCACGGACAAAAGGATCTGGCTGAACAGGTCGTGACCGTGACTCAATCCTTCGGTGATGTAATGCTTCGTAATTGATTCGATGATTCGCATGTTATAGTGATTGGATTGTTCTAGAATGTAATAGTTTATCGATAGTTTGCTTTGGCGTCAAATATGTCTTTGGTTTGAATTTTTACTAAGTATATATTTTACGAGAATTATGATTTATTAAAATCAGTATAACTAGTACCCCATGGTATTTTACTCATATCTTTTTTGATAGTACGACTTTAGTAGTGTCTCCTTCTATGTCACGAAAATGGTGAAACAAATCAATTGTCAGATAGGCTGTGACACATTATCAACAATTTTTTTTCGCTTATCGCTCTATTACGTTCCTATTTAAAAATAGGAGAAAAGTTTTACTATCAATAGTGGCATTGCTATGACTTTGAAAAGGCTTAAAGTTTATGAGTGGCGTAACTCACTTACCTTTGAGAGAACTGCTGGCTGATCTCTCATTAAAATATATTTATTCTTCTTTAATACTTCTTTATTAGGAACAAAACTAAGCCGTCGTCATTAAAGAAATAACCTAGACAACTGCGACAAAATTTCGTGAGACACTTCACGTTCTTGGCTATTATGATAAAAGGCCTTCAAGTTTTGGTTATGAAAGGAAATAGATGCTTAGCGATATTACTATAATGGATTGTGTATGATAACAATAAAACAATTTTGCATTGTGATACAATGCTGTTCCGTCATAGTACACGCTAATAATCATATTTAGTCGGCGCTAGTCTTACTCGAAACTTAAAACTATAAAAAATATTAACTAACCTTAACCTTTTATATTTGAAAAATATCCATAGATAAATTATATGCCGAAATAAATATGATACAAAATGCCTTAACTTCAAAAATATAAAATATATATTTATTTCATGTTTAATTCGCGGAATCTATAAATAGCTTTTTCCATTTACAGCTTGTTACCAATCAATGCTAAGTTTATTGAGATATGTGTATTATTAATAAGTATTAATTTAATTGTTATCTGAATGAACATTTATATATAAATGCAAAGAAAGTTTTAATCTATAGCAAACATTTCATAATTAAGATATTTTATGACTTTTAACTAGATATTAAGAAGATAATTAAGGGTTTATTGAAGAACCACCAAATAATGCTTATTCTAGTTCACTTTTTTTTTCTATCTTCCATCGAAATATTGCCCAGTATCAGAATTTATTAGGTTAATCTTAATGAACACTCAAATGCAACTCAAAATCAAACGGTTGCTTTTGAGTTGCATGTATTTGAAAATAGAATAAATTTCATCCACTCTATGCTTTTAATTTTCATATTATATCGTTAAATTTTATTTAGGTGTCGTAACCTAAAGATGTTTTAATTCAAAACATACATTTTACTAATAAGAGCCAGTTATCAAAATGACAAAAATTTGCAAACAAGAGTAACTCCTTTTAGTGCAAGCAGTGTAAATCTAGTTGTGTTGCATGACCTAGGTGTTAATTTAGATAACTGATAAATCAACTACCTGAAACTTGAGAATTGTCGTTATGAATACTAGACTGGATTGGCATAAGTGATTACTAACCCACTAACAATTACGACCATAAATGTAAATTATTACGTATACTACGTCTTTAGCTTCTATCTACAAACTAATATTTTAAGATATTACTAATTTTAAACAAAAAAATCCTACACAAAACATATAATCGATATCGATAATAATTAAATTAATTGTATGTCTCGGAATCACTAACCGCAAGCAAAACGTCATATGATGTACGTCACTATTATGATGTCACAACTTACCGAATAAAGATGACATGGAAAGTGAATTGTAGATATTTGCGTGGTTAGCAACTTGCGTAAGTATAATTAATATCCTTACCAGGTGTATGTGCGACATAAACAGGAAATTTTTGTGTTTCTAGCAATTTATTCTACAGAGCCATACGTTGTAATTAATAACTTATAATATTAAGGAAACAACAATATATTGATTTTAAAATAATATATTCAACTGCCATAAATTAAGAAATATTTTAGCATATTTTAAGAATTATAAACATAGCTATGATAAGAAGGAATACTCGAAATAAATACATATATTTTATTTACCCATCTGAACAGCGTGGTATGGTAGGTCTATTTCTGTCATATTGTGGAGAAGATAAAATAAAATTTTATGGTGTAAAGAATGTTTTTATAGTTTTTATCCTTGATCAGCGCTGCGGCTGTTCATACTGATGACGCCACTTGTCGCTGAGCCGACGATCACGTGAGTGCAACATCTTAACGCGTTATTGCTCATAATGATAGGATAGTGGGTTCAAAGGATAGTGAGTACAGCGTTCTGACGCTGATCCTCACTGTCGTCTGATACTCTTGTATTATTTGTATTGTCTTAATTGTACAGTGTAGCGTATTTTGCCTAACGAGTTATGTATTTATTTATCCAAGCTATTTGTTTCAAATTTATAGATTATGGTGTGGTCATGCTCACTGAAAAGGTCTCTGCTTGCGGTAGCTACGTGGAGCGGGTCTCTCCCTTCCCTCCAATGTGGTAGAGGGGCGTGATGGCTGCTCTAATAGTTAACTCGTGATCGGGTGCCGCTTGTGGGATCTGGTCCAGCCATTTTTGTTTCTTTTTTGTTTTATATATTAAATATTCTTGGTTTAATTTTGTATTATATACAAAATTGAAAAAAAAATGAATTTTTACTCGAAGGGTATATCACTGGAGCTAACATAAATTAAACATGTAACCAAACTCTTTCGTGAAAAAATATAATAAAAAAATAAAAAAATTACGAGTCCACTGAGTTTCTTGCCGGATCTTCTCAGTATGTGGCTGCTTTCCGATCCGGTGGTAGATTAATTAAATTTAATTTAAAAAACAATGTAAAATTGACAATATGTAAGTGCCCCTATGGGGCTTATGCAAAATAAATGATTTGATTTGATTTGAAAAACAAGTAGATACTCGAGAGGGTAACCAGCCGTGTGAGCAACTGAAACCAAGGGATCGGTTCCATTGTGTCCCACTTAATTAATGGAGAGTGGTTCACTTAATTGGACGGCAGTTTATGGTTCGCACGCTGCCTTGGTTTTATAGCAATGTGAAAATAGTAAAAAAAAAGTTTTTTTTATAGTCTGATTTTTTTTATAGTTTTTTTCTTCTTGAACAAGAAGGTAGAGCTATAAATTCTAATGAATAGCTATGAACATTTAAGTTCCACGCAATAAGGAACAATAATCACGCTGTTTAATACAATGTCAATTAAGATTTCTTAGATTCAGAGTTCAATAATACTTTTCTCTTAATAAAGCTTTCGAACCCAAGACCTCACACGACACGATTTGTCATTTCAAATAAGATATATATATATATATATATATATATATATATATATATATATATATATATATAATAATTACTTTGCTTGACATTATGTGGATAGAGGGCGGACTTATACATTGATCAAATTATAATATTATTGACAATGCAATCTCAGTAAAGTTCAAATGAAGTAGTGATCGATTATGTATGAATTATTACTTCCTTGCTAAGGTACGCAGTATATGCATAAGCACAGAATACTAAGTGATATTTACCATTTGGTTCATTCATTATGCTAAGAAGACGTATCAACAAATTCTATGGTTCCGTGTTTTATGTTTTTTTTTTATTTGCGCATAAATATTTAATTAGGGACACCTATGTCAAATGCCAAGGTGTTCTAATTACTAGATAGCCTTCGGAACGAAAAAATAATATATTAGATTTTTTTAATAATATGTATTGTAGATAAACGGCGTAGAATATATTCATCTGTCAGATTAAATAGCTTCCATGTTTCTAGCTGCTTCTGCGTACATATATATTTTTTTAATCTTATTTATTATATTTGCCTATAATATATATATAATACGCCTATAAAATCAGAGCATGAAAAGAAAATTCGGAATAAAACGGTATACTAACCCGTCTGATCAACGTGGTAGGCCAATTTCTCTCCTTCTGTAAAAGAGATTCGGGCACTGCTAAGTATTTGAGCTAAGGTGATGTTGATCAAATGATGAATAAACTTAGTATTCCAGAAAGTTTGTAATTTATTCTAATTTCGCTTATCACAATACATATATTAATAATAGAGATACATAATCGGAGTACTATTACTAGTCATAAGGGACTTTACTTCATGTAAGAGAGCCAAAAGCTGAACTGGATGGGTTTGCGGTTTGTATTGGTAGACAGCGGCCTAGTTATAACCCTTGGTATTGCAAAGATCCATGGGCAGCAGTAACACTTACGATCAGGTTTGCTACTTGCTCGTTTGTCTACAAAATTAATAAAAAAAAGTCAGTCCTATAGTTCCTTGGCATTAAGGAATGTTTAAAAAAAAACATATAGAGCACAAAATGTGTTACGTAGGCACTAACATATTTTGTACGCATATTCAAAAGCTGTATAATATATATTTTAAGCTATGATTTCATTGTTTTGGCACCCGTAAAACATGTTTGTGAGTAAAATATAATATGAAAATTGTTGCGAATTGAGTTTTGAAAATGCAAATATTTCATCATCATCATCATTATCTTGCTCTTATCCCAATTACTTGTAGTTGAAGCATTACGTACCCCTTTTTTATCGTACATATTACGAAAGTTATTGGCAATAGTTTTATGAACGGTTGCCTGCTTCATTATTTAGGAATGTAATTGTAGACCGGACGGCATCAGATAGCCGATGTCTGTATAAACCTCTTAATCGACTTTTATAACATCCACAAGCACTACAAGCAGAGTAAGGGTTGGTAGTACTCGTAACCGCAACCACACAGCAATTGTTTAAGAAAATGTACCTAAGTGTTCTACCGCCAGGAGAGTCGCTTTATCATTTTGCTAAATATTAGTTTAATTGACTTCGCCAGCATCGTGTAGTTAGAAAAGACGAAAAGGAATGATAATTACTAATTTTTATTAATATACAAAAATACTCCTTATATGCGATGTATTTTACCATGTTTATTATGATCTAATCTATGAGTCAAGAGTCTCCGAAACCGGCGAGCGTGTATGAAGAGAATTATGAATGTTGAGGAAGCGAGTGAAGTATGCAAGGATAGAATTCTCTGGCACTCTGTTTTCCCTGCCTACCCCGCAAGGGACGTGGCGTGATGGTATGTATGTATGCATGTATTATGATCTAACATAATATTATATTTTATTTTTCTTTCTATATTTTCTTTTTTATATTTAAACGTTTATTTTATTAATCTATCATCTCAGCTCATACACGTCTCACTGTTTGGGCTCGAGCCTCCTTCATAATGGGAGGGCAATTGACCTACTATACCACGCTGGTGAGACGTGTTGGTATAGGGTTTTGTTTCGAGTTTTTCTTCTCTCCCATAGATGTTATATGCGTTCTATATCCCTTAGTCGTTTCGTACGATCACCCACGGGTAAGATAGAAGCAGAAATTAATCTATAGTCAAACTTAATTGTGTAAATTGCTTATTCGCTTATTCATCGCAGTTTTCAATTCATTATATAAAGACAGCAAGTAAATAAGCAAGCAAATAATTACTTAAAATTAAATTGTCTGCGTTTTTGTGTAAGAGGAATTTATTAATTTGTGTATTTTCGAAAAGACTTTGAATTGGGTTGTGATAGTGACGCTCCTTTCATAACTTTTCATATCACGGCAAATATATCGCTGATATTTTTCCTAAAGCACATGTTTTTGAAGTGAAACTTCTTTATCGACGCTGGAAAAATTTACCGTCACATTTTTCCGTTACGCGCCATCTTTTTTTGAAGGGAAACCTTTTTGCGCGCATGAGGGTAAAATTTTTACAGAGTTAACGCTACACGAAGAACGCGCCACGAGAGAGAGAGAGAGAGAGAGAGAGAGAGAGAGAGAGAGAGAGAGAGAGAGAGAGAGAGAGCGAGAGAGAGAGAGAGTACACGCTATTGGTTGATGTATGTAAACGAGATTTAAAAAATAGTTTGCCAAGGTTTCACTTCTGATATGTGTACTTTGTACGCATGCTTAATTTTTATTTAATCGCATTCATGCTTTAAACTTATCACTACGAGTGAAACCGTAGTATCAGCAGTGTAAGTGACGTTTTTTTCATCAGAAGCGCTGTAAAATGGCTTTGTGCAAAAATACATCTGATGATAGCCTTAAATTCTATTGTTTGGCTAACCAAACTGTGCATTCTTTTGACTGGTAAGCATAAGTAAACTTGATATATGCGCTTAACATTTTAAGTCCTGCAGACTCAACTTTGTTGCTGGAGTACTATTAAAATGAACTCCTTCCTTCCTGTAAGAGGACACCCTTAAGTTGAGAAAGGGATTAATTGTATAACATACAGAAAAAGAACAGTAGAAATAAAATACTCTACTAATACATCAGACTAGCATCACATAGTCAGTCAATATTTGCTGCAATGAAAAAAATATAAATATAGTTTTTTATAGATATGCTTTATGCTTAGTTTGAAATCTTTGAAGACAATAGATAAAGAGACTTTTTTTCAAATATATTATATTTATACAAACTTCGCCAGTGCGTTACATCGCTTTAGGGCTAAATTTTGTATAATACTTTTTTTAGTACTACTAAGAAACTACTGTCATAATTTCATGTTTCTAGTTTCTGTAATTTCAGCTATATATATATATTTATATATACACCATCGTAGTAGTAAAGGGTTGTACAATAAACAATTCCTTAATATTAAAGACTTCATTACTATATGGTGCTATTAGTTTAGAATGTGTACAATATTTAAAAAAAAACTAACTTCATACTACAACTTTAATTTTATACTTAGCACGTTGCTCACTTGACATCATTGCTAAATATAAACTATGCTTACATAGAGCCCAGAACAAAATATTTAACATAGCGCCTAGAGCTATACGACAAAATTCAATTTGCTTAGATAATACTAACGTGATAAGGTAGACATTAAGCTTAATTGAAAATCAGGATTGTTATTATAAATTTAATAGTTAAGCTGTTGCCGCATTCAACTGTACGCACCCAACTTTGCATAAAGTTCATGCGTCGTTTGTAGACATGGAAATAATTGCTACTTGCTACTTTGAATATTCGTTATATTATTTTTAAATAGCTATTTCTTAACATAACGAATAACATTAATTATTAATAAGAGTGACATAATTAATTATTCGGTTTACAAGTTTGATAATAATAAACAAACAATTTATAATAATTTATTATTTTTAAATATTTTTTATAGTAATTATTTTTTAATATTTCATCATCATCATCATCTCAGCCCACACACGTCATACTGCTGGGCTCGGGCCTCCTCTATAATGGGAGGAAATTAACCTACTATACCGCGCTGGTCAGACGTGTTGGTATAGGGTTTTTTCGAGCTTTCCTTCTCTTCGTCGTTTTATATCCCTTAGTCGTCTCTTCTCTTACGATCACCCACGGGTAAGATAGAGGTTGGTGAATTGTATTATTACTCCGTCACCACACGGATAGTTATATTATTAGATAATATCTACATTTATAATTTTATTCTATACTTAAGAAATACGTAATTTTAAAAATATATGTATTAAAAATAAGTGAATAAAAGTCTTCGCTTGTACTTTTAATTACAAATTGAAAGCTCTTAATTGTTACAAGAAAATATATGATAGTTATTGAAATAAACAATACCACTCCTTTGCGTCGCGCAGTCGGGTAATAAATGCCATATATTGTTTCAGAATATGTAAATTGATGAAATCTTTTGTTTAAGAATTTGGTATATACAACATTGTTGTATATTGCATACTTATTTGTATATAAAAATGAGAATTATTTCTAGATATATTGAAATTATACAGTGGAAATCATAAATTTAAATTCAAATTACATACATACATACATATCATCACGCCATATCCCTTGCAGGGTAGGCAGAGAGAACAGAGTGCCAGAGAACTCTATCTCTGCATACTTCACTCGCTTCCTCAACATTCATAATTCTCTTTATACACGCTCGCCGGTTTCGGAGACTCTTGACTCCACCTTCCTTCAGTACATGACCGATCTGGTCTAGGTAGGTTAGTCTCGGTCTCCCTCGGTACCTACATCCTTCCACTTTCGCATTGTATATCTTCTTAACCAGACGTTCGTTCGGTATTCTTTCCACATGTCCGATCCATCGGAGCATGCCCTTTCGCATCTTTACACCAATACTCTCTTTCATACCTACTCGCTCTCTTACGTCGTCGTTACGAATGCGGTCGGTCAGCCTAACTCCACAGATTTTCCGCAGAGATCGCATTTCGACCGCATTAATTTTACTTTCATACTCTTTTCTGCATACCCAACTCTCGCTTCCATACAGTAATGTTGGGACAAGCACTGCGTTATGTATTGCTACACGTGCCTTCTGGCTGAGGTGGTGGCTGCCGAGAAGTTGCCCCAACGCTCCGTTCACTCTATTTCCCGCATTCACTCTTCGCTCTATATCAGTGGTGTACCTTCCATCTCGGCTAAATCCACATCCAAGATATACAAATTCGTCCACTTGCTCTAGTATATCATTACCTATTGTTACTCTTACATTTGTTCTGGCTTCGTCTCTTTCAAAGACCATTATTTTGGTTTTGCTCACATTCACGCGTAGACCCTTCCAATTAAAATTAAAATGTTTAAACCCTTCAAATTAAAATGGTTTCAAAAGGATGTAGGAAAAAAGAATAAACCATGTTACAGACTTTTACTTTCGTAGATAGCTTTCTGTAGTCTATTTTGGATCAAATATTAAAAACCTTAAACTAAGTTTCGAAAACGTAGAACTATAAAAAAACGTAATATTTTTAAAAAGTTTCTTACGTAAAGTAAAAATATTGACTTTCAAGGTTGCTTTCATTTGTGTAACAAATATAAACTGTGATTTTTTTTAGCACACGATACGTGAAATCTACCATACCTAGGGGTTAATGTATGCCACGATGTCTGAGCTCATAGCTTCTATTTGAATGTGCAATCAGCAAATGGTTCGTCTGTAATATACAAATTAGAGGACGACAGACTTTCGTGTAGATCCTAGGCCTAGTATTGACTTCGTAATGAAAGGTGTGCCGCAAAGGAATTCCATGATAGAAACTTTGAAATTATTTCATGCCGCTTATTCGATGAGGTGTGCGTTTATTTATAGACTGTACGTTGGAACATAATATCAGTAATTTATTATGTATCATAGATCATTAAGTTAGAATTAAGTTACGTAGCAAAATTGAGTTACGCCTTTTCCTATTCCTTCAAAAATAAAGGCGTGAGTGAGATATATTAAGAATTCGACTTTATTGCAATCCTATTTTGAAGTGAAAAGTTCTTTAGGCACTCTATGCACTTTATTTTGTGATTATTAAATGCAACTAAGCTATTACGTTCAGCTGTGCAATGCTCCTTTGATTAAAGTTGGCTCTCGTCGATTAAGGGAGCATCTTTAGTGGATAATTATCAGTTTGACTCCAACAGTGGTAAGCAATCTTTTCGCAGGCAAGAGTCACTTATGACCAAATTTAGGTAAAGACGGGCCGCAGTTTACGTCATCGATGACATGGGAATAGGATAAGGATTACTTGACTTATATGTTAAAACTTACACTTATCCCTTTAAAGTGAAAAATTTACTAAATTAAAACAATAAATATATACTTTCGTTTTTGTTAAAATTCGAACATGGTACATGGAGACCTTCTTATTAAAGCTCGTAGAACTTTCTTGTCATCATAATAATGCTTGACGATTTTGATTCAAAATTATGAACATACAGCAACCCCTTTGGTACTTATTAAAAATATACCTATTCCATGCATAGCTGTTAGCATTTGCCTGATTTACGATTAAACTGCTTTAGTATTATTGTGCTGTATTTACAATAAAACTAGCTCCTGATCAAATCCAGTTAATAAAAGTCAATTTGAAATAAATGGTAACGATATCTTAACGGTTACACTAGGGTGTGGCTGGACACGTTCTCGTGACAAATTATTTTGAGCACAACGACACTCGTTACTGTAATAGCTTAATAATGTCTTAATTTTACATTTAAATTGAGCATTGTAATAGCAGCACCGTTACAATAGACTTGGCAATCACGATACTTCATGCATAAGGATGTTATACATATTTTACATAACATAATTTTTAATAAAACATATTTATTAGACATGCGCGAAACAGTACTTCGCGAAGTGATGTGATATGGCATTACGTTTCGTGCCGAGTAATATTACATTTTACCATCACTTCAAACATCACACATGACATTTCATATCATGTGTAATGCATAATGCGATAGCGCTCTATATATACGGCGGGCGGCGTCAAGAAATATAAGCCTTAACGTTCTGAAAATAAAACTCAAAATAAATATTGAATTGCCAGACGCCGAACATTGCAGAAATGCAGAACAGTACACGGGTGTTCGCGTCATGTTTAATGTGATGTGTGATGTTTAATGTGATCTGTGATGTTTAATGTGATGTGATGTTTAGTCGCGTAATGTGTAATGGGTCAGTACACGGTCGGGTAATATTACGTGTGATACATCACTCGCATTACTTACACATATCTAATATTTATCCGTCTCATAGGTCGACAACATGACACAGCTAAAAAGAGATGTCATCATTCACCATTCACCTATTCTTATCCCAATTAATTGGGGTCGATACCATATATACTTTTCTTTCATAGTACATATTGTAAAAGTTATTGGCAATAGTTTTAAGACCGGCCGTCTACCAGACGTCAACCCTCCTTGGGAATGTAATTGTTGATCAAACGGCATCAGATGGAGTTGGCCCAGGTCTATATAAAGCTCTTAGTCGTCTTTTACGACATTCACGAGCAAAGTAAAGGTTGGTAGTATTCGTAGCCGCTACCACACAGCTAAAAAGGTATAAATGTTAAATTGTAAGTTATTATCATCATTCTGCTCGTATAGCAATTACTTGAGATCGATGAAATATGTAGGTACTCCACATTCATAGGTCATATTGTAAAAGTTTTGGTAAGTTTTATAATCAGCCGCCTGTTTGACCTCTCTTTGTCAATATAATTGTTGAATACATTGCATGGATTTGGTGCAACTCGATGTAAAGTACTTACCATAGTTTACGTCAACCAGGAATAATATAAAATTTGATAGTTTTCGTAGCCGCCACTACACAGTAATATTGTAAAACAAACATAAAATATGTTAAATTTTAAATACGCAAATTAAAAATCTTAAAATGTCTGTGGGGCTTGGCGTGCTTTATTCCAGACATCAAAATGAGATTGAAAGTGATACGCCAGTTATTTACTAGCCTTGGTCTGACCACTATATATAGGAAATATCGAGATACAAAATATACATAATAAACTCATAATATATCATAATTACCTTAAATTTAATGTTTAATAATAAGTGATCAAAAATAATATAATTTTTACATGGAATAATTTTCATTTTGTAACTGATGTTTTCAATCAAAAATGTGGATCATATTTTAATTACTAATACTGCCTCGAGATGAAATCCTTTGCAATAACAATGACTTATTGGACATGCAACACCTTAGTTCTCTAATGACAATGAACGCTGAAAAACGTTTGAAACATCGATAAAACAAATTAAAAACAACTGCGATAACATCCGTATAAACAGATTTATTTCACTAATCAAGGTGCTGCTTTCTATTATGAAACTCAACGACGATCAAAAGAGATTTAATGAGTAGTGAATTAACGGTGCATGCTAGTACTTTATATAAAACCTACAAGTCTGTACCCTATGCCAGATTCCTCTTCCAGACAAATTAAAGTAATCCTCCTAAGAGTGCCACTTCTTAAATTATTTAAATTAAAAGTTATAAACTGTTAGTTACAAACATCATATTTATGAAGTTATAAAATTAAAAAAAAAAAATTGTGGTAGGACCACGCTGTTGAAAGTTTTCTATCTACAGCCGCGGGCCGGTCCGTCCGGAGTAGCACCACACTCTCGCAGAAAATCGACGTCCGAGTAATGGCAATGTGCTGTTGTGCTTCGTTCGGTGAGCGAGAGAGTCGGTTGCCCAACTTTCTGGTTGGGTTTGGAGTTTTCCATTGGCAGGCAACAACAACTCTTGCAGCGAGTTTTGGTCTTGTATTTGGGCAACACTTGCGAACACATTCCGATCTGGTGGTAGATTTTTGCCTTAATTTTAAGACTAAATGTAAAACTGACAATATACATACATACGCCATATCCCTTGAAGGGTAGGCAGAGAGAACAGAGTGCCAGAGAACTCTATCTCTGCATACTTCACTCGCTTCCTCAACATTCATAATTCTCTTCATACACGCTCGCCGGTTTCGGAGACTCTTGACTCCACCTTCCTTCAGTACATGACCGATCTGGTCTAGGTAGGTTAGTCTCGGTCTCCCTCGGTACCTACATCCTTCCACTTTCGCATTGTATATCTTCTTAACCAGACGTTCGTTCGGCATTCTTTCCACATGTCCGAACCATCGGAGCATTCCCTTTCGCATCTTTACACCAATACTCTCTTTCATACCTACTCGCTCTCTTACGTCGTCGTTACGAATGCGGTCGGTCAGCCTAACTCCACAGATTTTCCGCAGAGATCGCATTTCGACCGCATTAATTTTACTATAATACTCTTTTCTGCATACCCAACTCTCGCTTCCATACAGTAATGTTGGGACAAGCACTGCGTTATGTATTGCTACACGTGCCTTCTGGCTGAGGTGGTGGCTGCCGAGAAGTTGCCCCAACGCTCCGTTCACTCTATTTCCCGCATTCACTCTTCGCTCTATATCAGTGGTGTACCTTCCATCTCGGCTAAATCCACATCCAAGATATACAAATTCATTCACTTGCTCTAGTACATCATTACCTATTGTTACTCTTACATCTGTTCTGGTTTTATCTCTTTCAAAGACCATTATTTTGATTTTGCTCACATTCACGCGTAGACCCCTTTTCTTACAATCTTCTGTCATTGTGTCGACTAGGGTCTGCAGGTCAGTCGCTGACTGTGCCAGCAGGACTGCATCATCTGCATAAAGCAGAGCAGTGACCACTGAGTCGCCCATCTGGACTCCCACATTCATATCGTTCAACCTTTGGAGACATTTATCCAGATATATGATAAACAGCCTGGCTGCGCCCCTGCGTAACGCCGATATTGACGTCAAACCAAGGCGACATTCCATCATCCAGCCGCACAGTAAACCATCGGACACCATCCTCATTCTCCTTTCAATAATTTTACCATACACTTTTGCTGCCAAACTGGTCAAGCTTATGGCTCTGTAATTTGCGCAGTCATAACGTGAACCCTTGTTTTTAAACAAAGGCACGACGACTGCGCTATTCCAGTCCCTGGGAACCATTCCCGAGCTCCAACATAAATTTAGGAGCAACAGGAACGCCTCCCAGACACAAGAGCCACCAAGCTTGATCATCTCGGCAGACACCATATCAATGCCCGCTGCCTTACCATTTTTCAAACTTCTTATCGCCCATTCAACTTCATCCATACTGATACCATCGGAGGACGCCGTTGTCGAATGTTGATCTAATAAACCACATCCAACACCGGCGCCAACCGTAGCATCCGCATACATATCGCCAAAATATTCACTCCATCGGCTTAACACGTCTTGTGTTTGTGTAAGAATGTCTCCACCTTTAGACCTTATTTTATTCATTCTGAAGGCTGACCAACCACCCCGAGACTTCTTCACCTCCCTCCAAAAGAGTTTGGTGTTACCCTCGAAGTTTTTAGTCAGCCTATCTTCTGCACTCATACTTGCTCTATCACGTTTCTCTTTCACTAAGGCCTTGGTGTCATTCTTACATTGCCGATATATTTCTTTCTTCTGTTCAGTCATACTGTCATTCAGATTCAAAGAAGAGACATAGTCCAGCCACGCTTTCTTCTTTTGCTCTACGGAAGCTGCCACTTCCGCATCCCACCATGCATCACCATTTGTTTTTCTATGCTTCTTTGAACTTCCACATACTTCTTTCGCTGTATCTACCATACTCTCTTTCAATACTCTCCAGCATTCTTCAATATCCGATTGCGGCTGGCTTGCCATCGTCAGCCGTTCTCGGACACCCTCTGCATACTTTTCTCTTACACACTCTTCTTGCAACCTTTCAACCTTTATTCTTTCAAGCCCTCCGAAGTGGACACGCTCTCGCCAGTGCCTCCACTTTCTGAACAGACCACTAAATCTCGCAATAACGAGATAGTGGTCCGTATCGACTGTGGGGCCCCTGTAGGCTCTTGCGTCCAATATTTTGCTTCGGAGGCGACTGTCTACCAAAATTAAATCTATTATGCTTTTCTGTTCATTCCTCCTCCGTGTATACATATGGATGTCCTTATGTTGGAAAAATGTGTTTGACACAATAAGGTTTCTCTCCATGCATACATCCGCTATGAGCCTACCTGCGTCGTTCACTCTCCTATCACCAAATGGACCAAGAACGTCCTCATAGTCGGGACGCTTGGTCCCCACCCATCCGTTCAAATCTCCGCATACAATCACGCGTTCACTGGTTTCTGCCATATCCAGAACTTCCCTAACATTGTCCCAAAACTTCTCTAGGTCTGATGCCACCGAGGATCCTACGGGAGCATATGCTACAACCATGAATACCTTGGTGACACCTAGTTTTATACGGACCCAGAGAAGTCTGGGATCATACATTCCGTAATCCTTCACACCTGAGGCCAAGCGAGAGGACAACAGCACTCCTACCCCCATGCTGGCTCGATCGCTCTGTGGTACACCAGACCACAGAGCCATCCCGCCACCAGGAAGATCGCAGGCGTCGCTGCCTCTTCGCTTGGTCTCTGTTACACAGAGCACGTCTAGCTGTTTGTCCGCCATGACGGATATCAGCTCGTGCAACTTACCTTCCACACAACCTCTTACATTCCACGTGCCCACCCGGCACTCTGCTCTCCTCGATTCGCCTAACTGGGCAAGGCGTGATGGGTGGCGGCCCCCATCGCCGCAACTGCCGATGTTCGTACCGACGGGGGCGGGTCGGTACGCGTCGCCTCCGGAGGACGCCCTAACCCGCATTGCGGTACGCATATCGAGCCGGATTAGCAGTCTAATTAGACTGGCATGGGACGCGAACGAGCACGCTCCGGACTATGCCCCCCAATTGACAATATTAATTTCATAATTGAATGAAGGATTATACATAATAAATATTTTGATTTGTTTAATAATCTATTATCACGTAGAAGAATATATCAATATATTTCTAACGTTTAGATCCAAATGTAATAAGTAATAAGTCAATGACGGCATCTTGAATCAATGACGCGATTGCTTTTAAGGGGATTGCATTACAGCCAGTTGATATCTAAACCTTTCAAAAAATATGTAACCAAAATATTTAATGAAATAATGGAGTTATAATTTTTATAATATCATATATTTATATACCGCATAATTGAATCATCGTTTTTGAACAAACATATACCAACAACAAATGATCTAACTTCGATATGATTATGTTCTGATTTTTTTGTTAACAAATTAAAATTTAATGATGTAAGCTTTTATGACTAATGGCAAACGTTTCAATCGTAATTTACATATCTTATATTCATTGTAGTATATTTATAATGGCTGCCTACCTACTACCCTACTTTTATAAACGATTTTATAGATGCAATGAAAATGTTCTATTACTTTCAGTTAAAGTGTGAAATTTCAGCTCTGAAATCTGCATAATGCACCCGGCTCTGTTAAATTATAATACGCTTAACTTTGTAGACAATTTGTTGAATCAATATAAAACTTCAATATATATAATAGAATATTGAAAATATCTTGTATGATATAAAAAAAATATCTTCTAGAATTCTAGATAATAGAAATTATTATACATTCCATATTCCATTCACATATTAAATTGTCAAAATAAAAGACAGATAAATTTTCAAAATTGTAAAAGTAAGTTTGGTTTCTAGCATTCCTAAGTAACATCATCCATCAACTTTTAAACGAATTTACGTAGATACATTATCTTCTTATTTTAACACAGAAGGAGGAAGAACAGAATATGCTTCTTAGGGTTTTTTATATTAAAAAAATAAAAAGTTTTGTATATGTTGACGCCAAGGAGGTAACTGCCTGTCACTTCCTAAAGAATAGCAAAGTAGGTAGGTACATAGATTAAAATATTATCAATGCACTAATATGTATCGTTAAGGTTACATTATATGTATATGCTAATTGCTAAGTTCTAGAATACTAATAAGTATATGCAAGTATAATATTTAACGATGCGACATTAAGCATTACATTAAAAGACAAATAGACTAGGTAATATATTTAAATCATTTAAAGCTATAAACCTCAACTAAGCGAGTACTTCTAAGAAACTTGCATAGATAACCTGTAAAGAAGAAATAAATCACCCTTGTTGACTATAAGTTTTATCAGGTTCTGTATCTGCCAAGAAATGACAATGGTTAGATGAATATTCTAGTGATCAGTACAATAAGTCACTAAAGAATCCTTTGGTAAGCGTCCAGTAATGAATATTGTAACATAGATATATTGCAGTATTGAATATTGATATATAAATACCTTCTAGAATTTTCTTTGATTATAATTTATTTCTAAATTAGTTTCTCTTTTGAAAAATGTTTATTGCTAAGCGTAGTCGCTGACCTACAAAAAATTAGTTAAAGAGGGAAAGTAATTCAAGTGGTTTCTTATTATTGCTAAGTACATGCGCGATAGTTATCGTTTCGTTACAATAGGTAATCCGCTAAGTTATCTGCCCACATTAGACATCCATATTATGGATATAATGATATATAATATTATAGATAGCCTTTGTTTACTATATAAATAAAATAATTTAGTAGCAAATAATTGGATTGTAGAAGATTTCAGAAGTATGTAATAACAATCTCACATGTCAGCTCATATATGTCCCACTGTCGGGCTCGAGCCTCCTCCATAATGTGAGCGAAATTGACATACTATACCACGCTGGTCAGACGTGGGGGTGGGGTGGGTTTGTAAATTGTATTCTTACTCCGTCACCACACGGATAATATAACGGATAATAAATAACAACCTAGTAACGTAATTTTGTAAAGATTCAGGACACTTAATAGAGGATAATAACACTGTGGCTTAATCGGAACTTTTAATAGTTTTTTTTATTGCTGATGATGGCACACTAAAACGCAACACGCCTAATAAGTAAGTGTTACTGCCATGGATATATGCTATTGCAGTACAGCTAGGCCATTGCCTACTAATGAAAACTAAACTAATTAAACCCACCCAGAAAGTTAGGCTGCCGGCTCTCTCGCTCACCGAACGAAGCGCAACAGCACTTTGTCACTGCTCAGACCTTGATTTTCTGCGAAAGTGTGGTATTAGCCTCGCACCGGCCCGCGACTGTAGACAGAAAACTGTCAACAGTGTGGACCACCAGGAGCGGCTCTAGCACATGTAGCGCCCGGGTGCAATCAATAACCTGGCGCCCTCTTGCATCAAAATGGGGAACAAAATGGAATAAGTTAATAGTTACAACACGTTCGATTAAACGCCGAACCTCGCTGGAATGCGTTGTCGCATGCTTAGTCTCGTTGTTTTGACACAAAATCAGGTAAACGCGATCGGATTATGAAGTTACAGTGAGCATGGCGACAAAGCAACCTACCCAAACCTGTCAAATAACGCACCCACTACGTTTATAGATGGTGAGGCACTGGCTGCGTACGGTGTGCCCGCTCCGCGTGGAGCGTTACAGTGGAGGCTCTATGCCCCCTAACACACGGCGCCCGGGTGCACCGCACCCTCTGCACTATAGGTAAAGCCGGCCCTGCCTACCACCATTTACCTACTTACCACCTGTTTAGGGGTAAAATAGAATAAAACTGCCACTGAACCAACCTTCTTTACACCATCTTCTGTTTTAACAGTATTTATCACGTGGTTCGGCATTTTAGAGTTATTGTTTTATTATAATATTAATTAATTTGTTTTTTATGTTTGTTTTTAATTATATTAAAACGTATTTCTTTTTTTCATTACTTATATATATTCGCGTAGTTTGTTCAGTACTATAAATACTGTGAATCAATTTGTAGAGTTGTTCCTTGACTTAAACATACCATCCAAGCAATACATATCACACTTATAATCAAGAATATATCACTAATAATTATAACACTAATAATTAGACACTAATTAATTATATTAGTGTTAGTATTTGAATGTAAATAAAAAGTTAAATTAAGTTTTATGTTTTGTAAATATCATTCTAATATGTGACCTACATGACAAGCAAAGCATTACGAAACATTATCTTATATCTAAAATCGTTGAATTATAATGTCGCCCATTAAAATTATTTCCTACCATTAATGATAACCCTTTACTTTCACATAATATTCAATGCAATACAGGAAGTTGTATATCTTTCAAATCTCCCCTAACCAAAATATAAAATCCCACAATTAAGTAAAATAATTATATATTCAATGTCGATATTAGCTCTGGAAGATATTTTATACATATCTATGATTATAATGCATGTTTACAAATGTTTGAATCTGTTTAACTGAAATTCTAATGCTTAGAATTGGATGTCTTTTTTCTTTTTTTTTAAATTATGCCTATGACTATAGAAATTCCTGACCATGGTATTTTTTAAAAAATTTTGGCCTAATGAGAATTTGATATAACTAGATTTTGTTCGACAATTTGCAGCTGCTCGAACAAGATGATTTCCGAAAAGGCTATTACTATATAGCCACAGGACAACAGTGACACTGTATGATAAATTTTCCAGAAAATAAAATCTTATAATCCACCTCCGAGATGAGAGTCTGGCGTTTGTGAACTATGAAAAAATGCTGCAGCCCTCCAACGGCGCATACTCGACTATCGACTAAGTAGTAACCTAACCTAACCTAAACATTGTTCCGAATCTGGAATAAGGTTAAGATACCGATCCAGAAGTGTCAAAAAACTTATAATACTAACTGCGAACGCCAACCTATAAACCCCATCAAGCGTGACGATTGTGGTAGGGGAATGTGGTCTGAGATGGCATAGCGGTTGAGATGGCATAGTAGTTGTATTTTCGTAATTTGCAGTCCAGTGGGGCCACCACTAGTGTAGGTAGATACCCGACGCATACACGTTGCGACAAGTCCGCTGCCAGTGCGCCAGAACGATCGAAGCTGACATTACGTCTGTTTTTGTGAAATTGACCTTGCGTAAAATTATTTTTTCGATCGAATATAATCAAAATTGTGAGTAATTTTCGTCGCTATATCAGGTAAGTTATATATACATTTATTTGGCGAAGTGTGATGAATATAATGTGTTAATTATAGATCTGTGACTTCTAGTATAATGGAAGTACGATGTTTTTTCTTGATTATGTACCTACAGGGTGAGATGGCATATGCGTATGCCGTCTCACCCAGAGGTAATATTGACGGCAGTTTTATTAGATGATTTAGTAAATAAAGTAGTTCCCTGCTAATATTATTGGCAACTTTGATGACACGTCGATAGTAAACTAAAATAAACCATTTTTATTTTAGAATGACGCCATACGTCAGGAAATCAACAAGGCAGGCTTGGGATGAAAAAAATATGCGAGACGCAATTGCAGCAGTTCGTAGCAAAAGAATGGGATGGCAGATGGCAGCAAAAACATACAATGTTCCAGCTACTACACTCCGACGTCGAGCAGACACGGGTGATTCGTCAAAAGGATATTTAGGTGGTCATAAAGCTACATTCAATAAAGATCTCGAACAAAAAATAATTGAACACTTGCAAGAATTGGAGGTGCGTTTTTTTGGAATGACTACAACTGATTTGAGAAAACTTGCGTACCAAATAGCAGTTGCTAAAAAAATTCCTCATAGATTTTCGTCAGAAAACGAAATGGCAGGTTTAGATTGGTTGAGAGGTTTCAGGAAGCGGAATCCCACTATATCTCTACGAATACCTGAAGCTACATCAGCAGCCAGAGCGCGAGGCTTCAACAAAGTCCAAGTACAAACTTTTTTTAAGTTGTTAATTGATGTTATCAAGCAGTATAACTTTGAACCTCATCAAATTTGGAATGTTGACGAATCCGGATTCAGCACAGTACCATCACAAAATCCAAAGATTTTTGCGACAAAAGGCAGAAAACAAGTAGGTGTACTAACAAGTGCTGAGAGAGGTCAACACTTTACAACGGTTTGCTGCGTTAATGCTCTTGGCAGTTTTATACCTCCTGCCTTCATTTTTCCAAGGAAAAATATGAAAGCCGAATTAATGGATCATGCTCCAAGTGGTGCTGTTGGTTTCGCCCAAGAAAAAGTATGGATGAATGGGGAGGTATTCCTTAAGTGGATGCAGCATTTTGTCAAATATGCTAATCCTTCAAAAGGAGCTAAGGTTCTATTGTTTCTTGATGGACACTCTAGTCATAAAAATTTGGAAGTGTTAACGTATGCCAAAGAAAACAACATCATCCTATTTTGCTTCCCACCTCACTGCACACATAAAATGCAGCCACTAGATATCAGCTTCTTCGGCCCACTTAATACTTTCTATAATCGAGAATTGCATATGTGGTTGAGGAACCATTCAGGCAGAACTATCACACATTTCCAAGTGGCTGAACTATTCAAGCAAGCTTATCTTCGAGCGGCCACAGTAATCAATGGTCAAAAGGGATTTGCTGCGAGTAGTATTTCCCCGTTAAATGAAAACATTTTTCCTGACTGGATGTATGCACCTGCAGATGTCACAGACAATGATCTTGCGGATTCTTCTGCCCCTATAGTGCCGGATGACCGTGGAGATGCCCAAAACTCTCAGTCGAAGGATCAAACTGAGCCAGAACATACGGAATCTGCGAACTCTGTATCTATAACGCTAGTTGACAATACTGATGCTCAGCAATTCACTTCAAACGACCAAGCTGAGACAGAACATACAGAAGCTATGAGTTCCCAATTGAATGAACCTGAATCAGGGCGTCATACTGATCCACTAAGTCCTCAACCAAACAAACAAGCCGAGGCGATGCTTTTAGAACCGAATGGCTACCAGCCAACTGATGTTTTAGAGGGCAGGACCTTCAGAGTTTGTGAGTTCTCAGTTCCATGACCAAACTGAGCTAAGTCCAACCATAGCAGATATTTCTCCGTTACCAAAATCTTCACAATTAAGACGAATCACCCGTCAAAAGGGTAAATTCGGTATGTTGAATACATCTCCAGATATAGCACAATTGAAAGCTATTGTTGCTGAAAAAGAAGCTGTAAATTTGAGGAAATCTGCTCGTCATTTAAAAAAAAGAGTAATAATGGCAGATTCTAGTAACGAGGAAGAATCATTTGCCTCGGAAGATGAAGATCCATGTTGCATTTACTGTATGGAGCCTTGGAGTCATTCCCGCTCCAGGGAGTGGTGGTTGCAATGCCAAAGTTGCCGTCATTGGTGCCACGCGGAATGCATAGGTCTACCAAAAACGACTAAACGTGTTATTTGTGATATTTGCAAGTAAAACCACTTACAAACATCATGAGTAACACGTTTATCTTGCTCTGCCACCCATCTGAGTATTTCAAATAGTTTTTATAAATTATATGCCATCTTACCCATAGGGTGTATGCCGTCTTACCCACAGGGGTTAGGTGAGATGGATTTTTGATTCAATTTTATTTTTGATTATTTTTCGAAGAAATTATAATATTTGTTGAACTTTTAGACTGATTATTTGCCAAAAATAAACTATTATTTGATAAAGAATTGGTATTTATTTCAAAACAATGATCTGTCTCCTAATAATGAATCTTTTAGAAATCTATGTCATCTCAGACCACATTCCCCTATTATACACCCTTAGGGAGGCCTATGTTCAACAGTGAACGTCTATAAGCTGAGGGATGTATGGACAGATGATATAATAATAAAAATACTCATAATAAAACTACGTTACAAATCATGTGGTATAAAAAAAAAAAAATTATTGAAAATAAGTATTTTCAATATAAAACTAATGAAATATGTTTTATAAAAGTGCGTGAAAAGTAAAAGTTTGTGAAGATATTTGTTAATCAGCCATGTGTAAACCGTTGAATAGATTTGGATGAAAATTGAGACATGGATAAACCATTTTCTAGATTAACGCATAGAATATATTTATCCCGGTTTTGCCTTCCGGGATAATATTTCAACTTTGAAAAGTTACTTTAACGCAGGCCATGCCGCGGGTAGAAACTAGTTTTGTTATAAATTGAAGCAAATTTTGAAAATTTATATAAATCACAAACGAACGTGAGCTGTAATCTAATTGAAACAAAATCACACGGCGCCGCTCATGGGCGCTGAAAGAATCTGAAATAACAGGCTCGCTCAGGTCTGAAAGTAATGTGTTCGTTTTAACTTAGAATTAGTAATTGTAATAAATTATATGATCCTAAGTGAGTGAGTTTCTTTCATTATAAATCCATCATTCTTCACCTGTAAATTTCTCTGTGTAAATTTCTCTCCCATCTTGAATGAGGCTGCCCTGAAGGTGCCAAATGTCCTATATAAACAACCCTTCGATTGGGTATCAAGCGTACTAACACTCCGCCAGCAGTAATTTACTGCCATCTATTCAATACTTAATTAATTACTCTAGATTTTGTATAAATCTGTAGCACTAATGGCGGATATAGTTACCTATAAATTTATTACAGGTATCCAAAGGAAGTTTACCTTCATATAATATGTTGTTTCACCATGGCCACTTTAAACATTATCCATTTGTTCAGTCATAATCATTTAATATACACACACAACAGTAAACATAAGCGCATATAGGTTAAAGTTCGTATTGATTAAGTCATTGTTATTTATATTGAATTATAGGTACCTACAATTACTTATTCAGTTTTAGGTATTATTTTTATATTTCTCATTCATCATTATTCACGAAATGGTGTTTAGATAAAAAACGTTAAACATCACTATTTTTTTTTGCCCCATGTACTATTGGAGAATTATAATATTATTTATTAGAATAATATTTTCCGTGTGATGACGGAGTAAGAATACCATTCACCACCCCCTATCTTACCCGTGGGTAAGAAAAAGTACGAGACGACTAAGGGATATAAAAACGCATATAACATCTATACGAGAGAAGGAAAACACGTGCATAGACTAATAGTTCTCAAGAAAGATATATTTAATGTATCCTAGTTTAAATTGAATCTTTTCTAATTCATTCACTATCAGGGCTAGTATAAAATGACGCACGACAATTTCAAATAGGTAGGTACATAAAATAAAAGATTTTCCCGCCCTACACATAAAACGCAAAATGCTGTCAATCCTAGCCTTTTTTTTTGGCGGCGGCCTACAGTACTCAAACCCCGCTAATCCGTCCGGGGCGACAGGAAAAGCGCCGCAAGGTGGCAAGACCCCGTGTTTTTTTTTTTTTTGTGTCTTAGTTGTTAGCCTCAGATGGCTATGACAACTTTACCCGGACTGTGGGTGAGCGCTGAGGGCTCTCAACCCGTAAGACCCCGTAGACCCGCCCTACAATATACCTTTCGACGCCGTGCGGGTAGGTCACTGGTACGCGGTCTTTTTCTTCAGTGGCCCACCCGGCGGTTGTCAATCCTAGCCTAGAGTCATGTTTAGCCTCATTCAACTCTTGTTAATCGTATCTTGTAGTCGTATCTGTCATATCTTGTAGGACATGGTGATGATAAAAGAGCGGCATAACGAAAAAAAAAAATTAAGTCACTCTAATTAAAATTTAGTAGAATTCTACGTTTAACACGTAGAATTCTACTATATTGTTTGCGGTTATCATATTCGTAACTACCCCGTCATTGCTTGTAGTTAATTTTTTTTAATAACAATAGGGTTAATCATAATTATCCTGCTCTTATCTCAATTACTGGGTTTGGTGCAATATGTACTGCTCTTCTATTGTTCTACAAAAGTTATTGATAATAGTTTTATGACCCGCCGTCTATCTGACGTCAACCCTCTTTGGACATGTAATTGTTGACTAGACAGCATCAGATGGAGTTGACTCAGTTTGATGTATCCGCCGGGTTAATACAGTTATAAATAACACCAATGGCTTGACTCTGATACAATGGCGAAACGTTTCATTCATCATCATCATCATCACAGCCCATATATGTCCCACTGTTGGGCTCAAGCCTCCTCCGTAATGGGAGAGAGATTAACCTATTATACGATGCTGGTCAGACGTGTTGGTATAAGTAGAGTTTTGTTTCGAGTTTTCCTTCTCTTGCATAAATGTTTATATCCCTTAGTCGTCTCTTACGATCACTCACAGGTAAGATAGGGGGTGGTGAATTGTATTTTTACTCCGTCACCACACGGATAACGAAGCGCGAGCGAAACGTTTCATTAGCTTATACCAAATACATTGTAGGACTAGATATAGGTATTAAATGTACTAATAGTATATCACAATTTACAATGCAATTAATTCAAACAACAATTTTCTTTGACTCAAAAACTGGGTCGATTTCAAATAACTTTTCTGGGAACTGAGCGCATCGGTGCCAACTGTTTGCCGCAACCACTGTCATTGCCGAGCAAAGTTTAGTTATCAATGACGACCGTGACTTATCTTTATTTGATGAAAAATGTAAAATATAAACTCTTAAAATAGATAAAATAAAATGAAATACACACAATACCTATCTGGGCTTACTGCAAATATTTGGGCGAATGAAAACAAGTTAATATTTGGAGTCGTAGCGGAAGGTACCTACCTAATGAAATATGTTTAATGTTTCCCAAGACCTGAACATTTACTTAAATTTATTTATTTATTTAATTACAACTGTTACCTTATTTCATATGTCATACATATCTAGTGACTGGTACCTTAGCTAAGCTGTTGTAGCAACTTGTATTAAAGGTACCAGTTCGTTTTTTTAAATAATGAGAAATTATATGGTAACATTTGGTGAAATAAAAAATAAAGATAATGAATTGAAAAGTATAAATTAAAAATAATGAATTGAAAAGTTTGTGTGTGAGTATGTTTATGTGGGTGTGTGTGAAGTATGTGGGTCTGTGTGTGAGTGTGTGAATGGTTGTGTTAGTCTTTGTATTTTATGGTAACTTATTTCTTGAGAGAACGTTAGATTGTGAGCATATTTTCTGTTCTTAAATAGTAATAGTACATACGTAGTATAACATAGGTGACTGCATTTTACAGTTCCTCCAGCATCTAGGTACTTCCCAACCACAAACGAACTATTTTCTCGTAATTATTTTTAATTTACTTGTAATACGAAAGAATATTTCAGAAACATAACTTACTGATACGCCTATTTAAGTATATATTCTACAAAACCTGACTATATAAAAACTTGGTTATAGTGGTACTCATGAATCTATTAATATTTTATATCCGTGTTAAATTCATATTTATGGAATTTCAGACCGCATAGGTAGCACATAAAATTTGATAATTTCTTTGAGTTATCACGCCCATATAATATTGTTGATGATGAACTATCCTAACCAGAGGCGGATTAAACGTTAAATTACGATAATCAAACGTAAACATACATACATACATATCATTACGCCATATCCCTTGCAGGGTAGGCATAGAGAACAGAGTGCCAGAGAACTCTATCCTTGCATACTTCTCTCGCTTCCTCATCATTCATAATTCTCTTCATCTGCTCTCATTCTTCTTCTGCTCGCCGGTGTCGGAGACTATTGACTCCACCTTCCTTCAGCACGTGACCAATCTGGTCTAGGTAGGTGAGTCTCGGTCTCCCCCGGTAC
This sequence comes from Lymantria monacha, assembly GCA_905163515.2. NCBI lineage: Eukaryota > Metazoa > Arthropoda > Insecta > Lepidoptera > Erebidae > Lymantria > Lymantria monacha. The sequence continues at coordinate 14,130,744 of LR991094.1, read as the reverse complement.
CTACATCCTTCCACTTTCGCATTGTATATCTTCTTAACTAGACGTGCGTTCGGCATTCTTTCCACATCCTTTGCGTCGCGCAGTCGGGTAAAAAGGGATATACTTACCTAATATTTAATATACAAACGTGTCGTGGGGTGGCGGAACTGGTGGCAGCAATTAGTAGCAGTTGCAGCAACATTAATGGTAGGCGTGGTGAAAATGGCAAAGCTATTGTAGATGACAAAGACCCACCTAACAACTGTATGTGGTTTCAATAAAAATTAAAATCAATGGTGTAGATACTAATAGTGAACTTGATAACGTTAGATTCAGAGAACGTTAGAGTCATACCTAGTATATGTATGTCCTCATTTTGTGGATAGGATTTTTATTATACTCGTTCCAACCATTTATTTTATTTTGACACATGCTTTAGGACGTAACTTTTCATTATACGCAATTATTAACTTTGAAACGAGTGAACAGAGAAATATATAAACTGCCCAATAATATTTATATATCTTAATTATTACCCACTAAATACATTAATATGCCGTAAATAGCTCTATTCATAAAATTTAAGTGATAATTCATACATACATACATACATATCATCACGCCATATCCCTTGCAGGGTAGGCAGAGAGAACAGAGTGCCAGAGAACTCTATCTCTGCATACTTCACTCACTTCCTCAACATTCATAATTCTCTTCATACACGCTCGCCGGTTTCGGAGACTCTTGACTCCACCTTCCTTCAGTACATGACCGATCTGGTCTAGGTAGGTTAGTCTCGGTCTCCCTCGGTACCTACATCCTTCCACTTTCGCATTGTATATCTTCTTAACCAGGCGTTCGTTCGGCATTCTTTCCACATGTCCGAACCATCGGAGCATTCCCTTTCGCATCTTTACACCAATACTCTCTTTCATACCTACTCGCTCTCTTACGTCGTCGTTACGAATGCGGTCGGTCAGCCTAACTCCACAGATTTTCCGCAGAGATCGCATTTCGACCGCATTAATTTTACTATCATACTCTTTTCTGCATACCCAACTCTCGCTTCCATACAGTAATGTTGGGACAAGCACTGCGTTATGTATTGCTACACGTGCCTTCTGGCTGAGGTGGTGGCTGCCGAAAAGTTGCCCCAACGCTCCGTTCACTCTATTTCCCGCATTCACTCTTCGCTCTATATCAGTGGTGTACCTTCCATCTCGGCTAAATCCACATCCAAGATATACAAGTTCATCCACTTGCTCCAGTACATCATTACCTATTGTTACTCTTACATCTGTTCTGTTTTTATCTCTTTCAAAGACCATTATTTTGGTTTTGCTCACATTCACGCGTAGACCCCTTTTCTTACAAATTGACACTATCTTAAATTGACACTTTTAATGGTTTAAAGCCAAAATTACATAGCGGCAAATGTATTTTTTATATAATCATAAAGGCGCCATTTAATACCGTGTAAAGGCTAATCTTTAGATATTATTTTTAGTGGAGCAGATGTTATAGTTTTCATACCAACAAAATTAAGCATTAAAATCGACAGCCAGGGGATAATTATTTTTCTGTATGACTTATTTTTGAAGCCCCATATAAAATTTAGGGGGCAAACATCTGAATTGGTGACACAGCGGTCTATGAGGTCTATCTATATATGTGAGAATCTATATATGAGTTCTAGCAGAAACAGAAATATCATGCGACGCATTTAAATTGTATTTAATAATTTAGTTTTTTATAGTGTTGTGTTCAGTAATTTTATTGAATACTGTAGAATGTAGAAAGTTCTAAGAATAATGCACCCTACCTAGTTTTTAAAGAACTGCAATATGTTTCTATGAATTATGAAAAGAAATTGTTTAACCGTTGCTTATATTTTTATCAATAACTTAATAATAGATTTGAATAAAAGACTTTGTATCCCTATATAAATAAAAATATAAAAAAGTGAATAAATTGCTCAAAGTGTGCATAGTGTTACCAGTATAAGAATAAATTCCCAACAAAACAATTTCAATTCTCTAATACTTATATAGAGTATTTAATGTATGAGATAAAATTACAGTTTTTTTAAACTATAATCTAAATAGATTAGTCAAACACAACAGCAAAAAAACAAAAAACTCAATTTAGTCTTAAGTTCCAGTGACACTCTGTCGTTCTGCTGGTGTAATCCGTGCGATAGTTTTTATAATTTCATTATATAATGAAACTTTTTTCGAGTACTTTCCATCTACATATTTTGAGGGAAGTAAAATTCTCTTGCAAACCTGCAAATAGAAAACCAAATAATTGGTATAATTGCGTTATTGCTTTTTTTAATAGTTTGACGAGCTAAAGGGTTTGAAATATTATGACAATATCAATCACTAACAAGTGATTTTATTGATGCTCATGATAAACTGTTTACGTCTCGTAATTTTAAAGCAAATTGTATGCTGGCTTGATCACTTGGTGACTTAAAAAGAACGTATGACAAGATTTGTGGACATGCACTAACGTCACTTACATAATTTAAGACTTATTTTAAGGAATTTCCAATTAAAATACATTCATGTGTAACCGGAAATGTGTAAGTTTCAGCTTCTTTATGATACTTGAGTTCTTCTTCGTACAAAAACGAAGCTTTTAGAAAAGTAAATGTAGACTTTGTTTCATGTTGGAAGAATCCAGTCCATAGTTGTAATAGTGCTATGAATATGCTAGATATTATGTAATTCAAATCCAATAAAAAAAATACAAAAATACATATCTAATGTTCGATAATCTATTTTGCTATAAATTTTCTTTTATAAGCTATAAAAAAATTAATGTACAAGACATGTTTTGTAATTTGCTTTTTAACTGATGGCCGTTGCTAAAGATTCCCTAAAGTTAAAAATAAATGGATTTTAATGTACTTTTTGTAACGCTTGCAACACCAACCTTATGTCAATAGAAACTATGTCAAAATATTTCTTTGAAAGGAAAACATTCAAAATTCGAGACCTATTTTTAGCTGTAATATTCCCACGTTATAGATTAAGTTACCTACTTTTACAATTTTTTGTGATTTAGTTTTAAAGGTATTTATTGATATTACAAAATGGGTCGTAAGTCCCAGTCAAAGCAGAGTTCTAAGAAAAATGGTGGAAAAGAAAACAAGTTTACACAACAAATACGAAGAGAACAAGCTGTGCTTGTAGATAAAGTATTGAGATTAACTAGTATATTCCACACTTCTACTAACTTGGCAAAAAGTTGGCAGCATCATTTAGAAATTGATTCTTTAATCAAAGAAATATCTAATCTAGAAGTACCTCAACATAAAAGCTTACCCAATCAACGACAGTTGAATTTAGACAAGTATCTGAAATGGTTAAATGAAAATGAAGTTCAACTAGACGGTAAGCTTGAATGAACATTTCATTAGTAAATATTTATTTTTGCATCTATGCATTTATAGACACATTTCTTAAGACATAAAAATCTAATATTATTAAATGGAAGTTAAAGCTAAAAATTAATCTGATTTCTAAAATGTTGATTCTCATTGTGTGTGACAGATTAAGAATACAATGTGTCACTACTGCCTTATTTGACCATAAAAGTTGTACAAAATGGATGAGGGATTATGAGGAGAGTAGGCTGTCGTAATCTCCTCCTCTATAGTGATCTTCTAACATCAACTGCGGTCTCTAAATCATCTGTCAAGTATCGTGATCAGGGCCTTCATGCTAAGACATTTTGTCAACAGTGGATATATTTATGCTGACAGATGTGTTAATAGTGAAAGTATAAAATCTTATTAGCTGTGATCTAACCTACTTATTATTACTTACTATTCATACTTAGGATCTGTTTGGCAGTCTATGTTAATATACAAGTATACTTTCCTTTTCCTTACAATCTATACACAGCTCCTACAGTTGAGATATTCCATGATGGCAGATAATTTGGCCATTGATATTTTGCTGGGGAGATGAACTAGCAATGGTTGAATATCAAGTTGATCTTACTTTTCTCTATTATATTATCTACTGAAATGCCTTAGTTATTAGACATGCGCGAAACAGTACTTCGCGAAGTGATGTGATATGGCATTACATTTCGTGCCGAGTAATATTACATTTTACTCTATATCACTTCAAACATTTTCATACGCATCACACATGACATGAAATGTCATGTGTGATGCATAGCGCATATAGTAATGTGATAGCGCTCTATATATACGGCGGGCTGCGTCAAGAAATATAACCCTTAACATTCTGAAAATAAAGCTCAAAATAAATATTGAATTGCCAGACACCCAACATTGCAGAAATGCAGAACAGTACACGGGTGTTCGCGTCATGTTTAATGTGATGTGATGTTTAGTTGCGTAATGTGTAATATGACAGTACGCGGTCGGGTAATATTACGTGTGATACTTCACTCACATTACTTACACATGTCTATTAGTTATGTCTTAGAAATTCATATGAAAAGTTTTGATACATAATTATAATTAATATTTTATTTACCAATCTTTCAGGCATTGAAATAGCTGAGTTTGAAGGTTACGAACTTGGTCTCAAAGCAACAAAAGATTTCAAAGAAGGTCAACAGATTCTGAGTGTTCCCTTAAAAGTAATGCTGACAGAGATAAATGCTAAAGAATCAGAGCTATCAAGCTTTATTAAAGTAGATCCATTGCTGCAGAATATGCCAAATATAACACTAGCCTTGTTTCTCTTGTTAGAAAAAAATAATCCTGGTAAGAACATGATGTAATATACATATTTGCTATATAGATAATATATTGTTATGTTTATTTACAATATAAATAAATCTTAATTAAATTTGATATTTAAAACAATCACAAGACTCAATTGGTATGTTTGTATCTATCAAACAAATGAAAATATGTATATAATACAAATTAATGAAATATATGAAAGAGATAATATATGATGAAATATGTGTATGAAAGAGATTATTGGTGTAAAGATGCGTAAGGGAATGCTCCGATGGTTCGGACATGTGGAAAGAATGCCGAACGAACGTCTGGTTAAGAAGATATACAATGCGAAAGTGGAAGGATGTAGGTACCGAGGGAGACCGAGACTAACCTACCTAGACCAGATCGGTCATGTACTGAAGGAAGGTGGAGTCAAGAGTCTCCGAAACCGGCGAGCGTGTATGAAGAGATTTATGAATGTTGAAGAAGCGAGTGAAGTATGCAGAGATAGAGTTCTCTGACACTCTGTTCTCTCTGCCTACCCTGCAAGGGATATGGCGTGATGATATGTATGTATGTAATGAAATATAATTGTTGTGAAGTGTAAGGGTACAACAGATGCCATATTTGCACTGCACAAATAGAAATATTTTATATTTATAGTCACTTATAACTTGGATATGCTATTTGTTGAACTTGAGAAGGGATACAACAGAATTTGCTGTAGTGAGTACTGAAAGAGAAAAGTCGGCCTGTGGAGTATATAAGGTTAGTCTGTGCTCTGTACCGGCCGTTGTATGTTCTACGAGATCAGCTGCTGTAAACTTTGATAAATTTAGTGTTGAGGTGGGCCTGCATGTTATGTCCTTGCATTTTACTCTTGATAATGCGTGCCTTAACATTGGAGATTTAGAAGGACCTCCTCCTAACATGTACCAGGGTACCTACCCTGGTACATGTTATTCACTGATGACAGTGTTCTCATTGGAGAAGATGAACTTGAAGTCCAAATGATACTGGAAAAGTGGCATTGTAAGCTGGAGAATGTTGACTTGCAAATCAGCCTACCAAAATAGAGTATAATTATGTTTTGCGATTATGGTGTTCTCTTCAATTTTATATCCATATCTCTAGATGGAGTACTTATACCCATATGCTCGAACGTTCAAGACATCGGTTTCGATTATCCAAAGCAATGGTGACCCAGATCGTGTGGTGAAGCACAGAATTGATGCTATATATGTTATGATGTATGTATGAAACGGCGTCAGGTCACAATAAGAATGTGCGACTCTCAAGTATCTCTTAGGTCTGCTGTATTGTGTGGTTCAGAATGATGGGCTGCAAAAGCGACGGATGAGAAACGACTGCATGTAGAAAGAATGCGAATGTTAAGCATAGTATGTGCAGCGTGATGAGAATGGATGAAATGACAAATTAATATGTAAGAGAAAGTTTGAAAGATGTGCTAGCGATGCAAATGTTAGAGTGAATGCCAGCTGTGGTATGGACATGTGATGACACAATAATATTGTGTGTGTGTGAAAATAATATTGTGAGGCAAGTTTTAAGTATAAATAAGTATAAAGAAGGTTTTACATGTAAGGGAAAACCGACGATATTTTCGTCGATAGGTTAAAGCATAGCATGGTTAGTAAGAAAGTGAATGCAGAGATGGCATCTGATGGGATTGTGTGGAACAAACGGGCAGGCGGTTGGCCCAGGTCGATATAAAGCTCTCGATCGTCTTTTACGACATTCACAAGCGAAGTAAGGGTTGATATTATTCGTCGCTGCTGCCACACAGCAAATATATAAGTGTCATTAAAATAAAATACTACCATGGATAGTACTATACTAATAAGCTACTGTACTGTGTGTAAAACATTTTTTTACTTGATTTGCAATGGTATGATCAATAGAAAAGTTTTTGTAGTACTGTCACACAATAGAATTATTGTTTCAAACACTGATAAGTTCAGTGTAGAACACATGTAGGTTTTAGTACACAATGAAGTATATATGCTATGTAATATGTTTAATTAGATGTGTTGAAGTGTATATATATATATAGTTTATTTTTGATGTAATGTAATACTGTGCATACCATGTTAATCCAATGGTGTAAGTGCAAATTGTGACAATGTAGTAACTGTAAAAAGTATAACATTGTAGACTGTAAATAGTGTGTATTAAGATTTTTAACACAGCACTATCTAAGCAAGTGAGAGGTTATTCATTCGGCTCAGCTCATATATGTCCCACTGTTGTGCCCTCCCATTGAAAGATGAAGGTAAACTTTCATCTTTCAATGGGAGGACAATTGACCTACTGTAACCACACTGCTCAGACATGTTGTTATAGTTTTATTTCGGGTTTGCTTTTGCATTAATCTTATTAGCATATTATATTCCTTGCTCTTGCATATTATATTCCTTTTCCGTGTGGTGATGGAGCAAGAATACAATGACTTCTAATGTTTACGCGAGTATTACACATTTGAAATAAAACTACATTGACAGTGACCATGATCATTATAAAGTGTTCGCAACGTCGGGCAATTAAAAATCAAATGCAAACGTGATAGAATCGTAAAAGTAGTTTTATTTCAAACAAGTAAGAATACAATTTACCACCGCCCTATCTTACCTGTGGATGATTGTAAGAAACTATAAGATATAAAATGCATATAACGTTTATGCAAAAGAAGGAAAACTCGAAACAAAACCTATACCAACACGTCTGATCAGTGTGGTATGGTAGGTCAATTTCTGTACCGTTAGGGATGAGGCTCCAGCCCAAGAGTAAAACATATTTAAGTTAATGATGATTCCTTATTCATCTTTTACGGCATCCACGGCCAAGTTAAGGGTGGTGAATGATATTGTTAATCTGTCATCACACAAATAAGAGATCAACTATCATCAAAAGTTTACTATGGGCTATTGCCCAAGGCCTTCCCATACCCACCTGTCCAAGGTGGGTTGACAATGACAGTTGAGTGCCCACTGTCCTGAATCCTTCAGCTGTTTATTAAGACTCCTACTGAATAATAGCTGGTTATAATTGCCCTTAAATGAATTTTATCATACTTTGCTAAAGAAAAGATATAGATTTGAATATAAATATAATAATTGTATCACTCTAAATGTATAAACTGTATAGACCCAATAAATATGCAATCACAATATTATATTTACATATGACAGGAGAGCAGGATTGTGTCAGTGAATAACTAATGTGTGTTTGAAATAAAACTACTTTTACGGATTCTATCGCGTTTGTATTTGATTTATAATTTCCCGACGTTTCGAACACTTTACAGTGATCATGGTCACGGGAGGACTGAAGTAACTGACTGAAGAATCCGTAAAAGTAGTTTTATTTCAAATGTGTAATACTCGCGTAAACATTAGAAGTCATTAAACTAATATGTGTTTTATATTGAAATTTTAATTCTTTACATTTCAGAATCCTTTTGGAAACCCTACATTGATGTTTTACCTGAAAAATATTCTACTGTATTGTACTTTTCTGCTGAAGAACTAGCTGAACTCAAAGTAAGCATTCAACTTGTTAATTGAACATAGAAATGATATTCATAACACTTTATATCAGCCTCATCTGCCTGTCAAATGCGATCTCTACGGCAAATCTGTGGAGTTAGGCTGATCGATCGCATTCGTAACGACGACGTAAGAGAGCGAGTAGGTATGAAAGAGAGTATTAGTGTAAAGATACGAAAGGGAATGCTCCGATGGTTGGAAAGAATGCCGAACGAACGTCTAGTTAAGAAGATATACAATGCGAAAGTGAAAGGATGTAGTTACCGGGGGAGACCGAGACTAACCTACCTAGACCAGATCAGTCATGTACTGAAGGAAGGTGGAGTCAAGAGTCTCCGAAACCGGCGAGCGTGTATGAAGAGAATTATGACTGTTGAGGAAGCGAGTGAAGTATGCAAGGATAGAGTTCTCTGGCACTCTGCTCTCTCTGCCTACCCTGCAAGGGACATGGCGTGATGGTATGTATGTATGTATGTATCTGCCTAACAAGTCGTCTAGCTGATGCTTTGGGCGGAGAAACTGGTTTGTTATTATTTAACTTCAATGTAACTGTGATTTCCAAATGCACACAAGGTTAGGTGTCTATAAAAATAAAACAAACAGCCTAATAAAATGGAAGACTCATCTCAAAAGATAGAAAACGAAGCTATAACATGCTATGGATCCAAATAATCATCTGTCAGCCATGACTTGTTGGTTAGAATGTGGTCAGACTTAAACTGGACAAAATAAATGACATTAAAAGTGCTGTAGTTATAGTCCAGTCAAAACTTTAAATCTTGCTCTCTTTGGAATACTATATAAAATTTAAAAAAATATATAAAATGAGGAAGAGTTAATATCCTTGTTAAAATAAAAGTGTTTGCCTCTGTTTCCATGATAAAGACATGTTATCAATGTACTTGGACCGTCATTTGTTGTACCTGTAAGATAATAATGACTTCTTGCAATGACTTAATCTCTAAATCCAAGTAGCAATAAGGTAACTAGTACTGTGCATGCCCTTTATTGAGGAACTTGACAAAATTATAAAACTAAAGTATAAGTGGGTTATGCTTCTACATAACTCTTTAATATTAAAATCTCAGGACCATAAGAATATATCTAAGGCAATTTAATTTGTCCCTAATTCTGATTAACAAAATTCAGTTTGAAAAAATATCAAAATATTCAGCTCATTTATGGTTACCTCATTGTTTTGCCTGGCCTTATTCTAGGGAGGTATTTAAATCTACCAGATTATACAGGTCTGCCAGATTAATGTACGGTTTTATACCGAGTTCCTCTTACAGTTATTTTTCTGTTTATATTGCATTTCTTATATTCCACACTCTTGTTTTACGACATTATCGGAAAAGGAAGGGGTATGCATGTTATTCTTACAGCATCGTCAATTATTGTATAGCATTTAGTAATATAATTATTATATACATTACTTATTATATTACATAATACAATTATGAAATATAATTTCATATTCATTAATTCATGTTAGTAATTGTGACTCTTTGCAGATATATCTCAAAAATATGTTCTTGCCTTTATTGCGTACTTATTATATTTGTTGTCTTATAATGTTAAATCTTTTCTATTGCCAGCCTTCACCAGTTTTCGAGTCATCACTCAAGCTCTACAGAAGCATTGCTCGCCAATATGCTTATTTTTACAACAAAATCCATTCAATGGATATACCCGTGTTGAAGAAACTTCAAGACTTATTCACATACAACAACTACAGGTGAGACAAAATAAAGATACAATTTATATACTTTTATTTTGCACACAAACAAATAAAAGACATTTAAATTCAGAGCATAATACTGTAATAAGTTTAACACTGATAAAAAAAAATTAAAGCTAAAGTGATTTCATTTTCATTACAAGTGATAAAATCTCTTTATAATTGTTGTAGCTAAATTAATTGGAGTAGGCTTAAATTGTGTAAATAGATTAAACTTAAATATTGAATTGTTTTATAATAATCTTATTTAATATCAGGTCACTAGTTAAAATAATAAAGCCTCTTTCGCGTAAGTATTTAAATTTCTAGAAAGGCCTAGTATTATTCTAAATATATTACAATAAAATAAAATATAATTTAACCAAAGTCATCCCTCCTTTCAGTCTGTGTCAAACAAATTATTTACATTATCTACATTTCTACTCACTGAAATGGTTTCCTCAAAGAATCCCACATATATTCTGAAGATTCCTCACCATTGTTTGAGTCTAATGTACTCACAGTATATATATTTGACGTTTGTATCATTGGGCTAATACTGCGCGTACTGCTGTTATTTTTATGACCTTTTCTATGTTCAAATACTGGTGTAGATATTCTTTCCTCACAGAAACTAGGTTTCTTTCTTATCATTGATCTTTGTTGTTTCCATTTAAATGCAACATATGTCAATAAGAAAAGTACCATCCCTAAGCCGACAATGCTGGCTGTAGCTATTGTTACAGACGTCGTTTGACTTGGTATATTGTTGAGAATACCTTTGTCGTTACGTTCAGGCTCCAGATTACCGAACGCGTTCACTTGTATATTACCTTCTAAACTTGATACAATATGATTATCCAATTCTTTTAGACGATGCAGATGTTCTAATACCTTTAAACCGTCAATGTCAATATCCTCTATAGTGATCTTTTTATGTGGCGTATCAGGCTTTACTTCTGAAATATAAAAAAATAGATTGTTGTTACATTTTTATTTCTTCAATCTAACCAATACACGTTTTCACGTTGTACCGAATTAAAGTATAATTATTTACATACATACATATCATCACGCCATATCCCTTGCAGGGTAGGCAGAGAGAACAGAGTGCCAGAAAATATAATTATTTTATATATTAAAATCTTTTACGAGTGATAAATTAAATGCATATCAGAAGTTCTACCGAGCTCTTCCGCCTATGTGGACGGCAGAGTGCAAACAATCGGTAATCTTGCAGATCAATAACACTTTTCAAAACTCGAGATTTCAATGCAAGGGGTGATTTTCATCATTCGAATTTTATCTTGATTTCGTAATTAAAATTTTTCACAGCGGGATTGGTCCGCTTTCGATGAGTCTTCGAGAACGAACTAATTCCGCTTGTGCAAAGTTCGAATTCGAATTTTTCTCTCGATTATTCGTATGACGAGAATTCCACCCAAAAATCGAAACTAGCAAATTACAAAAATCGATACCGGATGAATGTTCTGCAAAATAACCGATCGTTAATTTAAATTTAGTTGTACTTGCCTTCAGTATCGTTGTTCTTTGGCCTTCCAATTAATGAAAATATTTCGTTCCAGCTAACAACATCATCATCAGTATCGCCCAATACACGACTTTTACGACCTGTTTCATTTGTACTAGTCAAGTTAACAATCTCTAATATATTTTCATTCGTTTCTTTTGAGGTAGGTGGCAATATGCTTTCGGTTGCATCTTTAGTGAAATTATTGAATAAGGACATTATCCCCATGTTTTCGGCATTCTCATTAACATTGTTGCCAAAATCCATTGCTATTGGAACAGTAATATTCTTGTTCAATTTTCCATCCATGGTATCCATGGTAGTTCCTTTGCCATTTGGATCGTGAGAATTGGCATCTAAAATAGCTCTCAGTGGATAAGTCTCTTTAGACATTGGCTCCAATACAGATTTCGTTAAGAAAGGCTCTGGTGGTGTTGATTCATTCGAAGTGTTGTGAAATATATCAGCTAAATGTATATGGCTAGATCCACGTTCTCGGTGTGCCACTAATTCTTCTAACGTCATATTTCTTTCCATCAGAACTCTAGATAATTTGGTAAGTGCTGCAAATAAAGTATTCAAATACAGTATCACAAAACGTAAAACAAACTTCATAAATCTAAACATAAATTCATGTGATCGTCGTCGATTGAAAATCAATGTACCTATTAGTGACAGAAAAATAAAAATTATTTTGTTCATTATAGTGATAACAATGTAATGTCTAATCTTAAATACTTACTTTGAGTGTCATTTAAAATTTCTTCAATTTCTATTTTAGATGATCCATCTGTAGTAGTTTTTATTATCGATTTTGGTGTCGTTACCGTTGTAGGTATTGTCTCTATAGGCACCTGTTCATCGATTTTAGTTATACTTTCAGTTGTCATGAAGTCATCTAAAGTAGTTAAGTCTTTACTGTCATCTATTGTCGTTCGTGGTTGCGGTGTTTTGGCTATAAATTCTGATGATGATACTAAAGTGCCCATTCCATACAGATGTTTTAATATATCGTCTTGTGGCGGTTCAGTCGTGGAATTCTTTTGTTTTAATCGTTTTCTTTTTAACCTATTATTTAAAGCCGTCTGTCTCAATCCTAAAGAGATTGCGGTTGGTCTTGTCATAGTGACTACACCTATTGGTTTATCCGTAATGCAATTATGAACATCAGATGTTGTTTCCGATATTGATGGTGTTGCTTCTGTTATATCCATGTTAATGTCATCAAATTTAATGTCTTTATTAGATTGCGGACGTATTTGGTCTTGATAACTATTCTTATTTTCCAATTCATTTGTTATTGTCGTTTCTTCTACCACAATCGCTGCTGTAGTAGTCTCGATTCCTGGAGTATTATTATGATCATCTATATTATTTTGCTTTGAATTTGTAACAATGTCTTTCCACTCCTTTGATTTTGTAGTATTTCTTCTTAAATAGGAATATCTTCTAGCGTTTAATGTTGCTAAATCTCTGCTCAGTTGACCTTTCTGTGTAGTGGGCGAATTTACCACCGGTCTCACGCGCAATTTTTTCCTTAAACCAATAGGAAAACGGTGTCTATTTCTAGTTGTGCTTTCTACCGAAGGTTTAATTGTAGTAGTGAGTTCTTCTTTTTCGTTAGCTGTTTCTGTCGCTACCACTTCTGTTGTAATCAAGTTCTCAGTAACTGGCTCTGTATTATATTTTCCTTCAGTATTTATAAATGTTTGTTCATCTAACTCGACTTTCATTTCTGTGCTAGATTCTATTTCCTTCTCAGACATGACAGTTTTAGGCTCAATAGAACTTTTTTGATATTCAGCTGATTCATTATTTTTAAATATGGATACAGCATGCCCTTTACCATGAAGCAAATCAGTTAAAGACAAGTTATGTTTTTGTAATATTTCGCTTAAACTGGATCCATTTGATCTCCTCAATATATCTTTTAAAGTTTGCGGATCTACAGGTTCCTAAAACACAAAAAAAAATTAAATCACTCATTGTGGAGGAGATTTATACTCAATAACCTAAGGTAACTACCGATAACTTAGTATTCTGTATTATTAAGATAGATCAATTTTTACACCACGTTTAGCTGTATATAAGGGAGTATTAGTACCTACTCTCATGTATGGTAGTGAAAGTTGGATTTGGCAGGGCAGACATGAAAGTAGAATAAATGCTGTAGAGATGAGAGCTCTTTGTAGTATGTGTGATGTAAGTATGAAAGATAAAATTAGGAATAATGTTATAAGAGAGCGCTGTGGTGTGAATGAAGAAGTAGTGACAAAGATTAAAAAGGGTATGCTGAGGTGGTTTGGACATTTAGAAAGAATGAGTGACGAGAGATTGACGAGGCAAATATATAAAGCAAGCGTGAATGGGACGAATACAAGGGGCAGACCACGTCATACTTATCTGCACCAAATTGGTGATGTGTTGATGAGAGGTCTTATTAGCAGGATGCGTAATCGTAGAGCATGCATGATGACTATTATGAGTGTTTTTTTTTTAATTTTTTTATTTATTGCTTATGGTGGCAAACGAGCAAGCAGAACACCTGATGGTAAGTGTTGCTACTGCTCATGGACCTTTGCAATACCAAGGATATATAGCGTAGGCCGCTGCCTACCAATAAAATCCCCAAACCCACCCAATTGGACTTTCGGCTCTCTCGCTCGCCGAACGAAGCGCAATAGCACATTGCCATTACTCAGACGTCGATCTTCTGCGAGAGTGTGGTACTACCCCGGACTGACTGGCCCGCGGCTGTAGACAGAAAACTGTCAACAGCAAGTTCCTACCACTATTGTGTGAATGAAGTGATGGAAGTATGCCAAGATCGTGGTTTGTGGCAATCCGTAGTCTCTGCCTACCCCTCTGGAAAACAGGCATGAGGCTATGTATGTATTAATTTTTATAACGTTGTAAGAGCGATTTTGGGATCGTAGTAAGTTTCAAAATTGATCCAATCAATTCCTAACATACCTCTATTTTATCACGCCCTTCCAAAACATTTGCAGTTTTGCTTTTATGTCTTCTAGGAAATATAACTTTGGGTTTTGGAGTTCCGATGTTGTTTATTGCTTCCATCGAAAATTCCGATAAAGACTTGTCTTCACTAATCTGAGGTCTTAAAACTGGTAGTCCGGAATCTATTATTTCATCTGTGGATATATTATTTGGCTCATTTGCTAATTTTCTGTTTGGTTGTATTTCGTCCTTCGCATCTTGTGTGTTTTCATAAACAGTTTCTGGGTTAACTTCTTGATCAGTATCTGTGTGACCTATGTCCTGTGCATCCGTTTTAATGTATGCTACGTCTGAATTTATATCGGAGATTTGGCGTAGTTCACTAGGCTCAAGTGATGCTGGGACTGAAGGTCTTTTTCTTCTTATTCCTACTCTCCTGCGATGTGGTCTCTCCATCGGCGTTTCATCTTCATCAATCCAGCGGATAGGTCTTTGTTCAAACTTTCTTCGTCTCGGCTTGGGTTTCTCTGTCGTTTCAAGATTTTTTTCGGAATCAACATCGTGATAAGGTCGGACTGGTTCACCAGCATAGGCCATCGCCGCTTGAGGTACCAGTTCTTCAACGACAGCGGTTTGAAGTCGACGTTTTCGCTTTCGACGACGCCTAAGCGGTTCGTCGGGTAAGCCCTCCTTCAAATCATCTGTACGTCGTGGTCGTTGTATCACTGAAGATTCCTCTCTTGCTCTCCATTCCTGAAAAATATTTTAAAGAGATCAACACACAAAATTTTATATAGTTTTCGCGTAATTGATATAGGTAGGTAAAGATCGAATGTTGTCATATAAGGAATTGAAATAAATTAACGCATTTTGAATAATGTTTAAATAAATAATGAATCTGTATTGTAGTTTTTATTTGAAATTATTATGCTATATGTATCATCATAATCACTGACTGATTTTATCGCAAACACTCATGCCTTCCTATTCTTTTTTTTTGGGATAGGCTATGGTTTGGTCACACTCTGCCTGACACGTCCGGCGTGAACAAAGGGATGATGTGCAACCCTATAACCTGCCGTACTCGTATCTCTCAATCGCTATCTGGGCTGGCCACTGGTACTTGGTCCCTCTTTGTCTTAGGTATACGTCGTATATATTGCGATAATTTGAAACAATAATTTTATGACCCACCATCTACCTGCTGTCAACTTTCTTTGGGAATGTAATTATTGACCTGACGGCATCAGAGTGAGCTGGTGTAAGTAGATATAAAATTCTTAGTCGTCGTTTATGACATCCACTTTGATATTATTTATATTTTAGCCGTTACCATACAGCTTTATTTTCATAATGAAAGTATTATGTACAATAATAGTGGTAGGACCACGCTGTTGACATCTTTCTGTCGTGGGCCGGTCCGTCCGGGGTAGTACCACACTCTCGCAGAAGATCGACGTCTGAGTAATGGCAATGTGCTATTGCACTTCGTTCGGTGAGCGAGAGAGCCGGCAGTCCAACTGCTGGGTTTGGGGATTTTATTGGTAGCCAGCGGCCTAAGCTACCCTTAGTATTGCAAAGGTTCATGGGCGGCAATGATACTTACTATCGGGTGTGCTGCTTGCTCAATATCCACCATAAGCAATAAAAAAAGATATGTATAGATTGACAAAATCAAACTGAAAGTCGTAACTATATAGATTGTAATATAAATATTGCTTTATATCAATCAGCCTATCGATGTTCACTTATGGTCATAGGTTTGCCCACGAAGTAGGCATAATGCCATAATTGGCCACGCTTGGCTTGCTTGGTTGGCAATTACAGTTAATGTTGACGAGTTTTTCACGAGAGCACTTCTCTAGTACTCCCCTACCCGGTTTTTTGACTCACGCGTAGCAATTTTGTTACATATATGGAGCTCATATTTATATAAATATAAGTCTGCCAAAAAGTGTTATTGCATTTTTTTTGAAACTACAATAAGCACAAACTTTTATTGTTTGGTGATGGAGTAAGAATACAATTCACCACTCTCTTGCTCGGGATGTCGTAAAAGATGACTAAGATATATGAGCTGATTTGATGATGTACATAGATGTGATATACTCTGTTTTCTTTTTAAATTATCTACTAGAAATAATACAGTAATAATTTCTAATGTCTATGCAAGTAGGTATTACATATTTGAAATAAAACTATTTTTACGTTACTGTTTAGTGTTCGAAACGACGAGGAATTAAAAATCAAACACATAAGTGACAAAATCAGTAAAAATAATTTTATTTAAAAACAATACCCAACATATAAATATATCCAATATATTGTTACTATATACAAATTAAAATAATATGAGAATGTGGAAAACACTACGAGGGTTCTTATTGTTGCTAATTTTACATTTTTTTAAATTCATTATTTATTCTACTATCGGGTTGATGTAACGTAGCTGCAACTGAGAAAGACCGGACAAGAAATTCAGGATCATCTTATTTTTTTTTTTTTTTTTATAAAATTGTATACAATAGGTAGCTCCACTGTGATGTTCTTCTATTTAGGATCTATTATTCTAAAGTATAATCTAAAAGATTATGACAATATAATCCTACATTGTTTTCGTATTTAGCTTTGGATTAATAACAATAGATTATATTCGGTAGGTATTTCCCACATTTAAAATTGAATGAAATAAAATTATTTAAAGGCCTTTGCGCCTTATGTCCAATGTCTTCGCGTAAACCTTAAAGTCTAGTACGCTTCCTTATGTATATATAGGCAAGTACCCGTGTGAAAAAGTTTCGTACGTTATTAATTGACATGGAAGCACTTAATTTATCCATCAATCCATCAGCCCGTAAACGTCCATTATTGGCAATAGGTCTTCTCTTGAATACTACCTATAATAGTCCTGTGCCACCTACATTCAATGCTGCCCTGTTTCGAGTACGAGGAAATTCACCAAGTTTCCTAGACGCTACTGAGCCAAGATGGACTCTTTATTTTGAGATTGGTTCTAAGTTCTCACTAACTGAAATTTACTGTTAATTTTTCTTAGTTTTAAAACTGGTTGTCAAGTATTACCAATGTCTATATTCCAAGTATAATTTCGGTTATGAACAACATTCTCTGGGAGTTTAGTCTCAAGCGTAACGAGAGCGACTTTATATTAGACATTTATCCAGACACGTCTGAAGTAGTATAATATACGGCTTTTTCAGTAACTTGTGAAAGTTTACATGCATTCAAATATTTGCAGCATACCTATTGTTGCCATCAATCTTAAGGCCCAGATTCAGGTTCATTAACCTCTGTCGTCACTTATTGCTTGCTGTACATCCTCTTCCATCCACTAATGAATAGTTGATTAGTTAATTTTGCGTTATATCTCACGCTTAGCAAATCTCCTATTCATCTTTTTAAATTAAATTCGTTGTGGGGGGTCCCAAGATGTTTAAAAGTTTTCCCAAGACCTCCTTGGGGCAAGCATCGGTTTTTAAAAACCGTTGTGGATCCTGGTTTCAGGAATGGTAATGGTGGGAATTGATGATAGGATTACGTAATTTTCACATACCTTACATAACAATATAGTATGTGAGTCTGTGTATTCTATATATTTATTGTTACATGTTATTGTTCGATGTATGAAAAAAGAGAGAAAAAGGGCCTCGCATTCATGGCTCTCGTGTGATACAATACGATGACATAAATGTTAGGTTAGGGTTAGTGTCTAATCTTGGTCCTATTCTTTAAGCGCTTCGTCATTCACTACTAGAATTGGCGCGATCTATCAGATCTATATCAGCTACATTCAAATTGCGATTGCCTAAGATTAATTACCTAGTTGAAACAGTAGTATTCAGTACTACTGTGTCAACTAGGTAATTAATGGTCTTTAAATGTCGGATTTCTCTACGTGATAAAATGCGGTTTACATGAAGAATGCTGGAAAATATTGAAAGAGAGTATGGTAGATACAGCGAAAGAAGTATGTGGAAGGTCAAAGAAGCATAGAAAAACAAATGGTGATGCATGGTGGGATGCGGAAGTGGCAGCTTCCGTAGAGCAAAAGAAGAAAGCGTGGCTGGACTATGTCTCTTCTTTGAATCTGAATGACTGTGTGGCTGAACAGAAGAAAGAAATATATCGGCAATGTAAGAATGACACCAAGGCCTTAGTGAAACAGAAAAGTGATAGAGTAAATATGAGTGCAGAAGATAGGCTGACGAAAAACTTCGAGGGTAACACCAAACTCTTTTGAAGGGAGGTGAAGAAATCTCGGGGTGGTTGGTCAGCCTTCAAAATGAATAAAATAAGGTCTAAAGGTGGAGACATTCCTACACAAACACAAGACGTGTTAAGCCGATAGAGTGAATATTTTGGCGATATATATGCGGATACTCGGGTTGGCGCCGGTGTTGCATGTGGTCTAATAGATCAGCATTCAGCACCGGTGTCCTCCAATGACATCTGTATGGATAAAGTTGAATGGGCGATTAGAAGTTTGAAAAATGGTAAGGCAGCGGGCATTGATATGGTGTTTGCCAAGATGATCAAGCTTGGCGGCTCCTGTGTCTGGGAGGCGTTCCTGTTGTCCCTCAATTTATGTTGGAGCTCGGGAATGGTTCCCAAGGACTGGAATAGCGCAGTCATCGTGCCTTTGTTTAAAAACAAGGATTCACGTTATGACTGCACAAATTACAGGGCCATAAGCTTGACCAGTTTGGCAGCAAAAGTGTACGGTAAAATTATTGAAAGGAGAATGAGGATGGTGTCCGATGGTTTACTGCGTGAAACACAAGGAGGATTCAGGGGTGGAAGGGGATGCATGGATCAAGTGTTCTCTCTGCGCAATATTGTGGAGAAGCATCTGGCTCTAGGTCAGAGGGTTTTCTGCAGTTTTGTGGATCTGGAGAGAGCATTTGACACGGTTGTACGAAAGGAACTTTGGGACATTTTATCGGAGTATGGTATTAACGGTAAACTGCTGCAGACTGTGCAGTCCAGTTACATGGGCTGTAGAGCTTGTGTGCGGCTGGATGATGAAATATCGCCTTGGTTTGACGTCAATATCAGCGTTAAGCAGGGGTGCGTTCAATCAACCAGACTGTTTATCATATATCTGGACAAATGTCTCCAAAGGTTGAACGATATGAATATGGGAGTCCAGATGGGCAACTCAGTGGTCAGTGCTCTGCTCTATGCAGATGATGTGGTCCTGCTGGCACAGTCAGCGACTGACCTGCAGACCCTAATCGACACAATGACAGAAGATTGTAAGAAAAGGGGTCTACGCGTGAATGTGAGCAAAACCAAAATAATGGTCTTTGAAAGAGATGAAGCCAGAACAGATGTAAAAGTAACAATAGGTAATGATGTACTAGAGCAAGTGGATGAATTTGTATATCTTGGATGTGGTTTTAGCCGAGATGGAAGGTACACCACTGATATAGAGCGAAGAGTGATGCGGGAAAAAAAAAATATGGAAGCGAGAGTTGGGTATGCAGAAAAGAGCATGAAAGTAAAATTAATGCGGTCGAAATGCGATCTCTACGGCAAACCTGTGGAATTAGGCTGACCGATCGCATTCGTAATGACGACGTAAGAGAGCGAGTAGGTATGAAAGAGAGTATTGATGTGTAAAGATGCGAAAGGGAATGCTCCGATGGTTCAGACATGTGGAAAGAATGCCGAACGAACGTCTGGTTAAGAAGATATAGGTACAATGCGAAAGTGGAAAGATGTAGGTACCGGGGGAGACCGAGAATAACCTACCTAGACCAGATTGGTCACGTACTAAAGGAAGGTGGAGTCAATAGTCTCCGAAACCGGCGAGCGTGTATGAAGAGAATTATGAATGTTGAGTAAGCGAGTGAAGTATGCAAGGATAGTTCTCTGGCACTCTGTCTTCTCTGCCTACCCTGCAAGGGATATGGCGTGATGATATGTATGTATGTATTATAATAAGCCTGTAACATTTCTCGATAAACAAGCGTATGTTACACATTAAAATACTTTGGAATTTAAGTGTAGTGCCTAAGATTAGCGAGTTCATACAGACGAGGTCTTCAGCATTTTGCAATAAAAACAAATAAATATAACTTTTAAAAAAATGGATGATTTCTTAATCTAATTATAGGTTAAAGTAAATTCTCAAATTATTTAGTTTTGACGATGTCAAGGCGTATAATGAAGTTATTTATATAGTCATTAATGTAAAGCTTACGCAATATTTTTATAATTAAGGATTAATTAAGTAAAGAAACTGTTAATGTTATAACTGTTAAGTTTTTTTGTTACTCTTTTTTATTATCTTATACATACATACATATCATCACGCCATATCCCTTGCAGGCTAGGCAGAGAAAACAGAGTGCCAGAGAACTCTATCTTTGCATACTTTACTCGCTTCCTCAACATTCATAATTCTCTTCATACACGCTCGCCGGTTTCGGCGACTCTTGACTCCACCTTCCTTCAGTACATGACCGATCTGGTCTAGGTAGGTCAGTCTCGGTCTCCCCCGGTACCTACATCCTTCCACTTTCGCATTATATATCTTCTTAACCAGACGTTCGTGCGACATTTTATCCACATGTCTGAACCATCGGAGCATGCCCTTTCGCATCTTTACACCAATACTCTCATACCTACTCGCTCTCTTACGTCGTCGTTACGAATGTGATCGATCAGCCTAACTCCACAGATTTTCCGTAGAGATCGCATTTCGACCGCATTAATTTTACTTTCATACTCTTTTCTGCATACCCAACTCTCGCTTCCTTATAGTAATGTTGGGACAAGCACTGCGTTATGTATTGCTACACGTGCCTTCTGGCTGAGGTGGTGGCTACCGAGACTACTCTACTACTACTACTTTTTTATTATCTTATAAGGAGATATAAATAACTTATCCATATATTTTTGATGTTAAAAGCACTTTTTTATATGGTCATGAAAGAGTAATAATAAGAGAGAATAATAATATATATCTCTCTCTCTCTGTCACTTCACGGGGCGCATGAAGTCACCAGAATTGTAGTACATATTATGTTTATTTGAAAATATTTTTTGTTGCGAAAACCGTAATAAGCATCACAATGACCCCGATATGGCATGACTTAGTAGGGCACTCAAATTCACCGAGGAGTTGTATACTACCGAAAAACGAGATACATATTTTCTCTCGTTGACGACAAAATTAAGTCACCGTTACGTTTGAAATGAAACTATTTTTACGGATTCTATCGCGTTTGTATTTGATTTTTAAAATACCAACGATTCGATCAATTTGCAGTGATCATAGTCACGGGAGGACTAAGGTGTCTTACGTCCAATACGTCATTGTTATTACAGAAATATATATCTACCCTATATGCTATTAAATTTTGACTTACATTTTTAATGCAAATTCATTGCCAGTACAAAAACTGTAATGTTGTGTTACTACACAACATTAGTCACTACAGCTTACTTCTGTAAGCCTACAGAAATATATTAATATTTTTGTGAGTAAACCCGCCGCGTGCTGCATCGTCGTTGCACTTCAGTTCCTATCATTAGCTCTCGGCATAAACATAGCCCAAAGCTTAAAAGCTCGTATTTTCGAGTCTTCATTGGTAGAAAGAAGATAAATTCAGTTTAATGCTCTGCGCGTAATTTTTTTAGAAGTAATGATATCCGCTACTCTGCTCTCGTCGCCTGCCCCTATAAATAAGCGTTGGACTCTTCCCGTTTGCCACTTTAACGGTGGAGTGTTCTCTTATTCTGTTTTCAAGCGCCATTTACACCTTTGTTGTAATTCAGCCAAATATTCCTTACTAGAAATGCTGCCCCATCTGCTCGATTTTCTGGTATATATTTAGATTCTTAGAATTGATTGGTGATTAGGGCAACGATGTTATGGGTGAGAAGATACACAAGAAAGTGCCCTGGTGTTAAAAGGAAGGTTACTTTGAAGTCTTCTCATCTTTACAACCCTCATTCTACTTTCATGTCTTCTCTGCCAAATCCACTACCATACATAAACGTACGCACTAACTCTGCTAAGTATGGATTTTTGACACTTTTTTAATCAATCAATTTATGATTAAATATTTCAATAACCACACAAACAACACGTTGGATGCGGACGGTAAAGGACGATGCCTTGTTATATTCTAGAACTGAGGAATGATGAAACATCAGAAATCTATATAGCTATAAGCGTCGAAATTAGTGATTATTAGAGATTCAATAGATTAAGAACATATTAATGATGAAGTTATATTAGTCTATCCTTTTTTATTGGCGGCGGACTATGCTTTTTTAATTTTTTTATTGCTTTTGGTGGTAAACGAGCAAGCAGCACACCTGATGGTAAGTGTTACTGCTGCCCATGGACCTATGCAATGCCAGGGGTATAGCTAGGCTGCTGTCTACCAATAAAAATCGCAAACCCATCCAGTTGAGCTTCCGGCTCTCTCGCTCACCGAACGAAGCAAAATGGCCCATTGCCATTGCTCAGACGTCGATCTTCTGCGAGAGTGTGGTACTATCCCGGACGGACCGGCCCGCGGCTGTAGACAGAAAACTGTCAACAGCCTGGTCCTGCCAGTATTCACTGTGCTGTGATCACACACCCCGTTAAACCCGTCCGGGGCAACAGAAGAAATGGCGTACGACCCCAAAGACCCGCCCTACAAGTATCTATCTACACCATGCGAGCGAACCACCAATACCCGATCTTTGTCTTCGGTGGCCCGCCCGTCAAATATTAGCCTACCAACAGCATCATTATATTTATGAATTGTTGAGGTCAGATTGTTACGAGATTGAACGTTAAATCTAACGTTTTGTAGTAACAAATCGGTATATGACGGTGATAGCTGATAACCGATCGAGTTATCAGTTGTTTAATACCAAGGCTGCGAGACAACACACATATGCGGACGTTATAAAAGAGAATGATGGTTTTACATTAGTACAAAGAAAGAAGCGAACGTCTAAAAACCGTATTGTAGGTAATTTTGGAAGCGTTGTCGTTGCATCTGAGGATAAGTTTAGGGCGGCTGAAAGACATATACCTATGTTTATCACCAATGTACACAAGAACACCTCGGAATGTGATATAGTCGATTATATAAAGAAAAAAACTGATGAAATTGTTTCATTAGAGAAAATATTAATTAAACGACACTGTGAGTACGATGCATATAAATTTTTTGTATCTCAACATAAATTACCTATGTTCCTAGACGATAAGTTATGGCCCCAGGGAGTTATTTTTCGTCGTTTTGTGCATTTTAAGCCTAAAAGATTAACTGATTGTTCTAACGCGGAAAACGGCCCAAATCAAATCAATTAATGACTAATAATATTTGTAAGTTAATCAGTTTTAATTGTAAAAATGTAAAGAGGTCTTTGCATTGCATTCGCGAATTATGCAAATCATCCGATATAATTGCACTACAAGAGACGTGGTTATTACCAGAGGAGATCACGTTTTTAAATACCATTGATGATGATTTTAACTATACTGGAGTATCGGCAGTGGACACTTCAGCGGGTATATTAAGCGGCAGACCTTATGGAGGAGTAGCCTTGCTATGGAGACGACGTCTATTTCACCAAGTTAATATTATTCAGTGCAATAATCCGCGTCTCTGTGCAATTAAAATAGTGTTAAATAATAAGTCGTTATTAGTGATGAGTGTTTATATGCCCACAGACATGAACTCAAATGTGACAGATTTTACGGATATCCTTAGCTCGGTGAGTGCTATTATAGAGAACTGTAGCGTAGATTATGTTTATATATTAGGAGATTTTAACGCTCACCCATCTGAACGGTTCTTTAAGGAACTTTCAGATTTTTGTGGGGAGCAAGACTGGACATGTATCGACATAGAACTTCTAGGGCAAATGTCAGACACGTACACATTCATCAGTGAATCTCATGGATCTAAGCGGTGGTTAGATCACTGTATAGTGACTAAAGCTACCGCTCAGTCTGTTCAAAATGTTTCAGTGTCATACGATGTTTTATGGTCGGATCACTTTCCATTAGTAATAGAGTGTAATTTAAATGTGTTAACTTCATTAAGGCCTGATATAAATATTGGGCATAACAAAGTTGTATGGGGTGAAAGAAACGCCAAACAGATAAATTTTTATACGAGAGAGTGTAATCATAGACTAAAATTGATCGACTTTCCACAAGAACTTTATAAGTGTTGTGATAAAACATGTAACATTAGTAGCCATCTAAACTGTATAGATAAAATATATAACGAAATTGTACACGCCCTAAGGGAGGCAGCCGTTTTGTGCTATAATTGTAATAAAATAACAAGAAGGAAAGTGGTAGGCTGGAACAAACACGTCGCGGATGCACATAAGGAAGCTCGTTACCACTTTACGCTGTGGGTATGGCATGGTAAGCCAGGACACGGTCGTTATTATGAAAGGATGTGTGAGGCTAGGAAAATTTTCAAGGCACGATTAAGGTGGTGTCAAAAACATGAAAATCAAATAAAAATGGATATTCTAGCTTCTCACCACTCTAATAATGATTTTCGAGCTTTTTGGAAGAATACGAATAAATTACGAGAAAAACCGGGTGTTCCTGTGTGTGTCGGCGGCGTGAGTGATCCGACAGACATAGCTAATCACTTTAAAGATCTTTTTTATGTTAAGTCTCCTTTGGGTACTTCGAGTGCTATGCCCAAGGTTGAACCCGGTATGCCACTAGAGTTGAGTTTTAATGCTAAAGAGATGGCTCAATTAATAACAACTATGTCACGTGGTAAGTCCCCTGGCCATGATGGGCTCAGCATAGAGCACCTTCGATATGCTGGTGTATACCTACCTAAGATTCTGTCTATGTTGTACAGTTTGTGTATTGCTCATTGTTTCTTACCGAGTGAGATGGTGCGGACAGTGGTAGTGCCTGTTGTTAAAAATAAAACTGGCGATCTCGCGGACTCACGTAACTACAGGCCTATCACGCTTGCTACCGTAATGTCTAAGGTGCTTGATGGCGTGCTTAATGCACAACTAGGTAAGTTCATAATACCTCACGATAACCAATTTGGTTTCCGACCTGGTCTGTCTACGGAAACAGCTGTGTTGTGCGTTAAGCATGCTATTACATATTATACGAAACGTAGGACGCCTGTCTATGGTTGCTTTCTTGATTTATCCAAAGCATTTGACCTGGTTTCCTATGATCTACTATGGAAAAAACTAGAAGATGCTCAGGCACCACCGGAAGTGGTAAACATCTTAAAATATTGGTATGGAAACCAGATCAACAACGTACGATGGGCAGGAGCACTGTCGTGTTCGTATAAGTTGGAATGTGGGGTAAGACAGGGGGGTCTGACTTCCCCAACCCTCTTTAATCTCTATATCAATGATCTGATCGGTGAACTCAGCAGCACGAAAGTTGGTTGTCACATTGACGGAGTGAACGTTAATAACATCAGTTACGCAGATGACATGGTGCTGCTGAGTGCGTCGATCTGTGGTCTACGGAAGCTAATAGCACGTTGTGAACAATATGCTGAATTACACGGATTGACATATAATAGTGTTAAAAGCGAACTTATGGTCTTTGGGGCTGGGGGTAAATATCCCAGTCTTGTACCAACTGTATACCTGAATGGCACGCCGTTACAGAGAACGTTTAAATTCAAATATCTAGGTCACATACTGACCCCTAGCCTCAAGGACGATGAGGATATCGAACGAGAGCGGAGGGCATTGTCGGTTCGGGCGAATATGCTCGCTCGCAGGTTTGCTCACTGTACACTGAATGTGAAGATAACTTTGTTTCGTGCCTACTGTACAGCATTTTACACATGCAGCCTGTGGGCGGCATATGCGCAAAGATCCTATAGTGCCCTCCGCGTTCAATATAATAATGCGTTCAGGGTACTGGTGGGGCTGCCTCGCTACTGTAGTGCATCGGGGATGTTCGCAGACGCGCGTGTTGATTGTTTCTATTCAACAATGCGTAAGCGGTGTGCATCCCTGGTGCGCAGGGTGCGTGGCAGCGCTAACAGTATCCTGAATATGATATCGAGCAGACTGGACTGTACATTCATGGGCCGCTGCTGCGCCATCTCTCATGGGATGTTGTGGCGGTGACATGCCTATGTCTTGTGATGTGCCGTTTGTAATTTTATTTTTATTACTAACATAGGTGTAAGTCGTACTAATCATTTGAGTCTTGGTCACTTTAATAAATATTATTATTATTATTATTATTATTATATCTTTTAATAAATGATAATGTTGATAGTAAGCACTAATATCTATATTGCACGCAATACATCCCGTTTTTGGTACAAGCGGTAAATTGATATAAATTTGCATACAAACTCTATGTTCCCATTTACAGATACCGTTTTAAAACAAAATGATTAGATTAGTAGAGGACTATGTGTAGCCGTTGAAATCACATAACGTTTTTTTTAAGATACTCATCTCAGCTCATATAGCTGGGCTTGAGCCTCCTCCTATACCGCGCTGGTTAGACGTGTTGGTTTGTTTTGAGTTTTCCTTCTCTTGCACATATGTTATGTGCATTTTATCCCTTAGCCTCTGTATAAATAGGGGTGTTGAATTTTATTCTTACTCCGTCACCGCACGGATAATAAATAAGACTTATTTGATACATACATAATATCTTAACGTTTTCTCTGAAGAGATTGTTGACAAATTATTTTAATCAATATACCAGTGACAGTTATATTCGTTAATTGCCGTTATAGATATGCAATGTTCGATAATGTTAATTAATAATGTGAAAACTTTGATAACGTTAAAAACTTGAAATATTTTTGTTATAAAGAACCTGTTTATGCAAGGATATAATATTTAGTTAATAATTATTAATCTTGTGGTAATGTAGTATATCTACAAATCTCACGACCATTCCTGACGATTAAATAACGGAAGCATATTACATCAGTTCACAGCAGCAGAATGATCTAAGTACCGACCTCTCAGGCTGGGTGGTATCGCTTCGATCATTATATAATTATTTTTACGTTCCGGTACTGATATATCTATGGCCGAGTGTAATTAGTGTCTGTTAGTTGTATGTTTGTGAAATCCCCATGGGTAGTCATTCTTCTGGCCAGCGTGGTAAAAAGGAAGTGATCATTTGATTTCTTACACGTTATGAATTGAAACGATTATATAAATCAATCAAAAAAGAATCGGTTTTTTGAAAATTCTAGACCGCAAGTTCCCCCTAACAGAATATGTCAAAAAAATACATACAATGAAACATAGAACCTCCTCCTTTTTGAAGTTGGTTAAAAATAGTGAAATCTAAACAGATATATTATAATAAATAACATAAGGATATTATAAAACAATGCATAGAATTATAATAATTTACGCATGGTGTTAGGTATATGTTATAAATGAAAAGCTACATATAAATATACTTTTTTTTTATAAATTTTGTAATGAGGTTCTGAACAAAGATTAACAGTCTGTATTTTTAATAGTACAACACTTCGAATACAATTGATTTTGCTTCATGGATTGACAACATCTATCAAAGCTAAGCTTTTGATGCAAGCGAAACTGTGGGCATCGTCTAGTTATGGATAAAATAACGAAAACCGAACATTAATGGTATTCATAAAACAAACACGGATATAGATGAAGTTCAATAGCTTGTGTCTTATTAGACTCGATACTCATATTCTGTATAGAAATGTTTACTATGCAATTTCTAATAAAACTTTGGCCTGATTTGTTCAATAGGCTCTAAAAAGGATTCTAAATAAAAGTCAATCAACAATCATCTTGAAAAGGAGAAAAAATTTGAACCAATCGCTTTTTATATGATTGTATCAATTTTAATTTTTAAAAAGTTACAGTATAATATACTAATCTATTTTAGTATCTCTGATTTGTTGTGATTTTGTAATGATAAATTCTTAACTTTAGAGTATTTATTGAACAGAAAAACTAGATCATGGTAAGTACATGAAGGTACAATAATACCGACTTAACTGAAACTTTTATTATAATGATTAATCTCATTTTCCATTATCATAATAATCATGAAACCACTAATTGTTCTAATTGTTTATTCCGAGTTAAAATTCTGGGCCGTGTAAAATATTTCAGCTAAAATTATTAAATTCAGAATCTCCTATGGAAAATTTCAATAATACAAATCAGATTTTGGATCTTCGTGGTAGTCATCCATCAACCTATCGACATACACTGACAGACATAGCCTTCTCCAGGAACGAGCGATAAGGCTATAATCGCCACGTTTGGCAAAAGGGTTGACTAGGTTCAAAGTTTGCTAGGAATACACTAATTTTCATTCGTCCAGTACTTCGTTAGCCGGGTTTTTATGGCAATTAGAAATGGAGACAATTGTATTTTTAACCCATCAAAACAGTTCAGTATCCACTAAGCGGTAAGAGGCTCTAGGCCCAGAATTAGTTCATAGGTACTGATTTACCATAACAAAATGCCAATGAGCTACTTTTGTAAACCCTTTTAGATATTAAAGGTCTGCAAAAAGCTTTTTTTTTTAAATCTAAATATCTTTGAATTATACGTATTTAGCATTACGGAACTAGGCCGTTTCGCTGTTTTGCAATATAAATTAAACCATATCTAGTGTTAATAAACTCATAAAAAAAAATATCTTACTTCAAGCATCTGTATAAATACAATTTGATTATCTCATCGTTAAATAAAGAAAGTTTCAAAACCAATGTTATGGCATCGCAGACGAAAGTTGAAAGCCGGTACCGGTTCCCGCGAACTTGAATCAACGAAGTTATGCTAACTTGAGAGGTCGTTACTACGTAACAACGTAATTTTTAATATATATATATATACATGTATCTATTGTGATGTGTTAGTAAATATTAATGTAGAAAGTCGGTAATAAGATGCGTGTTAAAAGGATTATGACGATTGTATAACGTTACGTAACAGAATATTTGCTTTGCGAATTTCTTTTTAATATAATAATATAGAGGTTTTTTTAATCTTGATTTCTTTGAAATGAACACTACTTGAAATAAATTCTATTTTTAGATTTTTTAGGTTTTGTATTTGATTTTAAATTTTCTGATGTTTCTAACACTATAGCGTCCATGGTCACGGGAGGACTGAGTCCTCCGTCAAAATAGTTTTATTCCAATTGTGTAATACTCGCGTAAACATCAGTAATCATTAAGATTAGTTTTTAACGAATGAAATTTGACTGGTAGATTCTTTACATTACATGTGTATTTTTGGGCCTGCTATGATCTAGCCACATTCTATCTAACCATTGGAGACAGCGCGCGGACCCATAACGCCACTGTGTTTGTCTTCCTGTTGAACTGTCTCAACACCTACTGTTTTTAGTAGTAAATAACGAAGTAGATAAAGAAGACGAGAGAGAGAAATTGAGAAGCGCTTGCCGCTTTGTTTGATCTATGAAAAGCTTTTGACAATTTCGGGCATACATTTTGAGTAAAATTAACTGTATTATTTTTTATTTGGGCGGCAACTATATTAAAGCACACAAACACACACACAAAAGTGAATAATATCTACATATTGGAATAGTTAGAACCTATGGATAGTCATCTAATACTACACTGCAACTTTTCATAAAGTTATCATTTAACTATTATTATTATCATCATTAAAAATATAATTAAATATCATTAAACGTATATTGTTTGTTAGTTCTTCTTCGACAAACTACAATTGTAGGCATAGTTATAGTGTAGTCCATAGAAAAAAGTAGTCAATTATCGCATAATAACACGGTTTGGTAAGTTTTAAAACCAACGAACCAAATAAAAATGTATCTCAAAGAATACTGACCATATACCTCAGTTTCGCTTCGAAGATCGTATTGTATTTTGCTTTAGGCTAAAGGCAACCATATTTTAAAGTTACATCTTATCAATACAGTGCACTTATGTCGGTACTTAATAAATGCTGCATTATATTTTTTTTTTTATAGCGAATTACATTGTTTAAGAAAAATGATAAAGTTGCTTGAAATAGGGGATGAATATAGTATGGCGGTTGGTCATTCGCCTAACCCTGGAATTGTATTGTATTGAAAATTTTCTACGAAATAGACTAGACTTTAAAAAAGAATATATCTTTCTTCTCATTTCTACACGAGTATCAAAGCCGCAAAATCTTTATTTTACCAAAAAATGAAAAAAAAAAAACACTTAGTTTATAGTAAACTGCAGCAGTTTATTTGTTATTTGCAAAATAAGTATTCAAAAAAATAAAACGCTGCTCAAAGTAAATATTCCGTGCAGACAAAGTCGCGGGCAAAAGCTTATAAACCATATTTAAGAATGTTAAATCACTTTTAGGTACCTTTAAAAAGCTCGAAAAGGATGTACGAATATTTTATAATTGCTAAAGTTTACGGAAATTTCATATACTTATATATATATTTAAATTACAGAAACATTACACACATTATTTGAAATGTTCAAATATTTTGTATATTTTATTTTAGAATTTATGTTTATACTTTTAACAACAGATTACATACAGATTTATTTCATTTTAAAGGGGGCATTCTGATCTAGAAATTTGAAAAAAAGAATATGTCTTTAGGAGGATTTTTGAAAATTCGTTGTTTTGTTGTGTTTCATCTTTAGTTTTGCTGACATGGCACCTAAACCGGCTGGAACGGCTCGAACAAAAGACGTTAAGGATTCTCCGTTTCTTGAAACAATTTTTATTAAAACGATACCCACGATTTGTCAAGTTCTATTGAACCAATTTACTTGAAATTTGGTGTAAGTCTTACAAACTTCTCTATAAGCTATTTATAAATACCCGATACGAAACGAAAAATGATGTCACAAGCGGGGTTCGAACCCGCACCTATTGGGAATCCGGCCCAACCTATAAGCTATATAGACTTCTCTATCACATGAACTATCATCATACCTAAATTTCAATGTTCACTATCTTAAAAAAATCAGAAAGTTCGAGAAATGTGGTACAAAATTAATATTTTTTTTCAGGCCAATTGCCATATTGCAATACACTTTTATCTTTTTTTAGTTACAACGGTAGAGCGCCGTTACTCTTAATTATTTTTTTTAATTTCAAGATTGTTATGAGGTTTGGAATCGTAGGCACACACAAAATTAGCACGCATCTATGCGTGCTAATTTTTTGAGATCACTTCATCAGCTGATAACTTTTGAATTTTATTTTTTTTACTTTTATTGTTTTCGGTGATCTTGAAATGTTAATAAATACATACATACATATCATCACGCCATATCCCTTGCAGGGTAGGCAGAGAGAACAGAGTGCCAGAGAACTCTATCTCTGCATACTTCACTCGCTTCCTCAACATTCATAATTCTCTTCATACACGCTCGCCGGTTTCGGAGACTCTTGACTCCACCTTCCTTCAGTACCTGACCGATCTGGTCTAGGTAGGTTAGTCTCGGTCTCCCTCGGTACCTACATCCTTCCACTTTCGCATTGTATATCTTCTTAACCAGACGTTCGTTCGGCATTCTTTCCACATGTCCGAACCATCGGAGCATTCCCTTTCGCATCTTTACACCAATACTCTCTTTCATACCTACTCGCTCTCTTACGTCGTCGTTACGAATGCGGTCGGTCAGCCTAACTCCACAGATTTTCCGAAGAGATCGCATTTCGACCGCATTAATTTTACTTTCATACTCTTTTCTGCATACCCAACTCTCGCTTCCATACAGTAATGTTGGGACAAGCACTGCGTTATGTATTGCTACACGTGCCTTCTGGCTGAGGTGGTGGCTGCCGAGAAGTTGCCCCAACGCTCCGTTCACTCTATTTCCCGCATTCACTCTTCGCTCTATATCAGTGGTGTACCGTCCATCTCGGCTAAATCCACATCCAAGATATACAAATTCATCCACTTGCTCTAGTACATCATTACCTATTGTTACTCTTACATCTGTTCTGGCTTCATCTCTTTCAAAGACCATTATTTTGGTTTTGCTCACATTCACGCGTAGACCCCTTTTCTTACAATCTTCTGTCATTGCGTCGACTAGGGTCTGCAGGTCAGTCGCTGACTGTGCCAGCAGGACTGCATCATCTGCATAAAGCAGAGCAGAGACCACTGAGTCACCCATCTGGACTCCCACATTCATATCGTTCAACCTTTGGAGACATTTATCCAGGTATATGATAAACAGCCTGGCTGATAGAACGCAGCCCTGCTTAACGCCGATATTGACGTCAAACCAAGGCGACATTCCATCATCCAGCCGCACACAGGCTCTACAGCCCATGTAACTGGATTGCACAGCCTGCAGCAGTTTACCGTTAATACCATACTCCGGTAAAATGTCCCAAAGTTCCTTTCGTACAACCGTGTCAAATGCTCTCTCCAGATCCACAAAACTGCAGAAAACCCTCTGACCTAGAGCCAGATGCTTCTCCACAATGTTGCGCAGAGAGAACACTTGATCCATGCATCCCCTTCCACTCCTGAAACCTCCTTGTGTCTCACACAGTAAACCATCGGACACCATCCTCATTCTCCTTTCAATAATTTTACCATACACTTTTGCTGCCAAACTGGTCAAGCTTATGGCTCTGTAATTTGCGCAGTCATAACGTGAACCCTTGTTTTTAAACAAAGGCACGATGACTGCGCTATTCCAGTCCCCGGGAACCATTCCCGAGCTCCAACATAAATTGAGGAGCAACAGGAACGCCTCCCGGACACGGGAGCCACCATGCTTGATCATCTCGGCAGACACCATATCAATGCCCGCTGCCTTACCATTTCTCAAACTTCTTATCGCCCATTCAACTTCATCCATACTGATGCCATCGGAGGACGCCGTCGCCGAATGTTGATCTACTAGACCACATGCGACACCGGCGCCAACCGTAGCATCCGCATACATATCGCCAAAATATTCACTCCATCGGCTTAACACGTCTTGTGTTTGTGTAAGAATGTCTCCACCTTTAGACCTTATTTTATTCATTCTGAAGGCTGACCAACCACCCCGAGACTTCTTCACCTCCCTCTAAAAGAGTTTGGTGTTACCCTCGAAGTTCTTGGTCAGCCTATCTTCTGCACTCATACTTGCTCTATCACGTTTCTCTTTCACTAAGGCCTTGGTGTCATTCTTACATTGCCGATATATTTCTTTCTTCTGTTCAGTCATACTGTCATTCAGATTCAAAGAAGAGACATAGTCCAGCCACGCTTTCTTCTTTTGCTCTACGGAA
The DNA here is from genome assembly GCA_905163515.2 of Lymantria monacha. Classification (NCBI taxonomy): domain Eukaryota; kingdom Metazoa; phylum Arthropoda; class Insecta; order Lepidoptera; family Erebidae; genus Lymantria; species Lymantria monacha. Next base: position 14,097,016 of record LR991094.1, on the reverse strand, counting down.
GCTGCCACTTCCGCATCCCACCATGCATCACCATTTGTGTTTCTATGCTTCTTTGAACTTCCACATACTTCTTTCGCTGTGTCTACCATACTCTCTTTCAATACTCTCCAGCATTCTTCAATGTCCGATTGCGGCTGGCTTGCCATCGTCAGCCGTTCTCGGACACCCTCTGCATACTTTTCTCTTACACACTCTTCTTGCAACCTTTCAACCTTTATTCTTTCAAGCCCTCCGAAGTGGACACGCTCTCGCCAGTGCCTCCACTTTCTGAACAGACCACTAAATCTCGCAATAACGAGATAGTGGTCCGTGTCGACTGTGGGGCCCCTGTAGGCTCTTGCGTCCAATATTTTGCTTCGGAGGCGACTGTCTACCAAAATTAAATCTATTATACTTTTCTGTTCATTCCTTCTCCATGTATACATATGGATGTCCTTATGTTGGAAAAATGTGTTTGACACAATAAGGTTTCTCTCCATGCATACATCCGCTATGAGCCTACCTGCGTCGTTCACTCTCTTATCACCAAATGGACCAAGTACGTCCTCATAGTCAGGACGCTTGGTCCCCACCCATCCGTTCAAATCTCCGCATACAATCACGCGTTCACTGGTTTCTGCCATATCCAGAACTTCCCTAACATTATCCCAAAACTTCTCTAGGTCTGATGCCACCGAGGATCCTACGGGAGCATATGCTACAACCATGAATACCTTGGTGACACCAAGTTTTATCCGTATAAAACTGGGTCCGTACCCAAAGAAGTCTGGGATCATACATTCCGTAATCTTTCACACCTGAGGCCAAGCGAGGGGACAGCAGTACTCCTACCCCATGCTGGCTCGATCGCTCTGTGGTACACCAGACCACAGAGCCATCCCGCCACCAGGAAGATCGCAGGCGTCGCTGCCCCTTCGCTTGGTCTCTGTTACACAGAGCACGTCTAGCTGTTTGTCCGCCATGACAGATATCAGCTCGTGCAACTTACCTTCCACACAACCTCTTACATTCCACGTGCCCACCCGGCACTCTGCTCTCCTCGACTCGCCTGACTGGGCAAGGCGTGATGGGTGGCGGCCCCCATCGCCGCAACTGCCGAAGTTCGTACCGACGGGGGCGGATCGGTACGCGTCGCCTCCGGGGGACGCCCTAACCCGCATTGCGGTACGCATTTCGTTAATAAATATCTTATAAAAAATAATAAAAATATTGATTGACTTTTCAAAATTACCTTAAATTCATGTCCCTAGACCAGACTACCCCCTTAAGCAACGAAGATAAAAAACCCGACTCGTAAAAAGTCACCAAAACTACGTACATAATAAAAAAACTGAAAAGAAAAAAACAAGCACTTAGTTGTCCGTTGGTCTAGAATTCCATAATATATTATTGAATAAATACTATCCTAAAAATTCTATAATATATTATTGAATAAATACTATCCTAAAAATATCCTAAATAAATATAGGGTCCTTTATTCGACAGCAAATCTAATTTTTCAATGGATCCCGAGTTCCCTGAGACTGTTCAGTTGTCATGTTCTATTATTAAAATATATTTCATTTTCTGCAATAGTATTTATTCAATAATATATTATGGAATTCTAGACCAACGGACAACTAAGTGCTTGTTTTTTTCTTTTCAGTTTTTTTATTATGTACGTAGTTTTGGTGACTTTTTACGCAGTCGGGTTTTTTGATTTTTAAATTATTTTTTTTATTTTATACTTTTTAATTATAAATACCTAGGTAGCTATAGTTATCTTATTTATTAATAAGTAGGTAAGTACTTAACTATATAGTTTTTCGACTGAAGTTGAGTACTAAATCGTTAGAAATTGGAGATGGGCGACCGCGTCAGCCATTAGATACTTTAGGTAGGACTACCTATGGTATATTGGACAATATACCTACTAGATACTTCAGTATATGTCCATCCACATCCAGTTATATGAATTTTTCGTCTTTTCATCGTAAATTTCTACTGTCTAAAAAACGTATATGTGAGAAAGGTTGTTACGAAACTTTAAATCGATATAGATCCTAAACGCCAGTCAAATCGAAAAATGTTGAGAGAAAACTAAAAATGATTTTTAAATACCTATTTAACGATACCCCACTCGATATAGTTTGTTGACTTTAATTTTTTTTTATTTTTACAATATGGCGTCCAGTAGTCGCCATATTGAATTTTCAGTAACGTCATATCTTTAGTGACACTCGCCGGATTAAGAGGAATCGATTGACGTGCGAATCATAAAAATCGGCCCAGGCGTTTGGTATATATAGTGCTTCAAAGGAACATACAAACATACATACATACATACATAGACTGTTAAACACAATACCACTCCTTTGCAGTCGGGTAAAAAGAGTGGCCTATATAATATATCTAAGCGTATGTGGTGTTTTTTAATAAATGAATATCTGCTATAATTATGAAACAACTCCTTTATTTTATGTAAGAAAGTCGCGACTAAAATCTGCTATATTATAAAGTACCTATGTAATTAGATTAAATACCAACTGCGATGAATATTTAAATAAATTAAAATATTTGAAACCTTACATCATTAATTGCGCAAATATGATATCTTTCCGTAATAGATTTTAATGATTCGTTTTAAAATATTTAATATTTTTGCACTATTAAATTATTGGGTTATTAGTTTATATGTTATGTAAGCTCATATAATATACATATAATTCTGTACATCCTGACCTAAACCGGCAAAACTTGTATATAATACCTTATATCTATTTAAAATATTTAATTAAACTTAATTTTATCAGGATATTTTATCTTAGTTTACAAAACTAACTCTTACAGCCAATTATAAATGTAGTTCATTTTTTTTTAGTATTTCCAAGTAATGTTCACAAACAAGTTAGTTAATTGCGTTCTTTTAGTTATTTCCGTAATTATATTAATTTTCCTAACTTTTGAGAATTGTTTTTATATAACTGTTCGCAAATCTAGTTCATCCATTTTTATTATTTTAAATAATAACTGTCATTAATGAGAACAATATTTTTATTATACTTTTTTTTCGTGCGTAATTAGTACTATAATTACGACTGTACTCCTTAGTTTTGTAACTTTTTTATTATGGTTTAATTTTAATTTTGTAACAAATTATTAGAACTCGTATTATTATTAAAATGCAATTGACGACTTTTAAATGCGCTCCTCCATAAAAGTTCTAAACGTATGGATATGGTCTATCTAATCTAAGAAGTGCACTTTGACAGCTGTCGGAGTAAGTTATCTAGGTATGTGAACCAAATAATCGCTATCAAAAATATCCGGTTTTGGTGAGAAATCGATATTGATTCTTTTTAATTAATAATCGGTTTATTTTTTGTGTTTCGAAAAGGATATGAATAAATTAAGTACTACATGGATACTAAACAAATTTAATTATTTCAGCATAAAATCTTTTCATCATATTTAGTAGGATTAGATTAAATAAAAACAAAAACTGGATTTGAATATAGCTGTTTATTCAGAACCACTACAATTAATTGAATTATCATCGTCGCGAACGTTAATAATTATTTCCTTATCAATAAAATTGTCGAAATGTACATCTCTGTCAAAATCTCTATTCGATTAATTATATTATTCTAATATTTTTACCGATTATTTGGATATTCGTGAATTGGAAGTTGTCAAGCACTACTGTATAGAACGTGATGACGTGACATTGTAAGATCGTCAATAACAATTACTATTTACCATGTTATTTTTATTTTAAATTAGTTTCCTACCAAGTCCACCAGTGGGACATACATGAGCTGAAATCATGATGATGAATGATTGACTATATTAGTTTTATATATTTGAAATCAAATACTAAAATCTGACTACGAATACACCGCGCTCTAAAAACTCTGAAACAAAATAATTCGATATGGCTATCTTCAGAACGTAGAGCATGGTCGTATGCCGCCTTAACCTAAGGGTTGCAGAATGCTATTTTCTTATAATGTAATATCTTAAAATATTTAACTTCGTAATCAGGCAGAAATGCTGGTTATGCTCTGAACTATGCTATGAAAATATTTTCTTGCGTCATACTTTTTAGAGCATGATGTCTTCGTAGTCGAGTTTCGATATTTGAACTTATTTTTATTTAAATTATTATTATAGGGTTTTTATATTTGTTTTAATTATGCATAATTTTATTTAATGTTATTGTTTAATAGGTATAAAAATAATAATCATAACATTTGACTTATATCAAACCAGCGAGCAGTATTTAGTAATGGTTAGATATTTTAAATCTGCTATTTAAGCCCTTTTCTTTGATATCCAACGTAGCACTATTAAAAAAATGAAATTAGGAATTTTCGTGTAGACGAACAATTAAGTCACTTCTAGTAACATTTCATTTGTCAAATTAGGATGAGTAGTTCAAAAGCTATAAGTGATCAGGTGGTGGAAATATATACACACATACACGTATACAAACACGATGAAAATTATATATATAAACACGATGAAAATAAATACTAAATGACTTGGGGTGACAAGGTTCGTTAAATTTAGAATAAATTATTCAAAATGTAAGAACTTTAAAAGCAGCATATACAACATCCCTATCTAAAATATGAACATTATATGCTGCACCAGTTCCAAGTGACGTGAATAGAGCAAGCGTAGCATATTTGCTTGGATGGATACCAACCGGTAAATTATTATTATACATGAGATTTACGTCTTAATTATTACAAAATGAAATCAGTATGCAAGTATCAAAAGATTTTTATAATATTTTCCATGATTACTTTTAGTTTGCCTTATGACAAACAAAAAAAATCTGTATAATAAATATTTTGTTAATAAACATTTATCTAGTATTTTAGTAATAATACTAAAATAGTACAATTAGAATTATCATAGAATCAGTCTTAATAATCTAAATTTGAAACTTGAATCTTTAATTTCTGGTTCGTATACATATAGGTATAATTTTCAATCGTAAGATCGTAAATTATTTTCGAAAACTAGATTCAACGTAAGTCCAACCTAGCTTGTAATCGACATTCGAATTTTCAGTGGTAGGACCACGCTGTTTACAGTTTTCTGTCTACAGCCGCAGGCCGGTCCGTCCGGGGTAGTACCACACTCTCGTAAAAGATCGACACCTAAGTAATGGCGATGTGCTATTGCGTTTCAGTGAGCGAGAGAACCGGAAGCCCAACTGGGTGGGTTTGGGGTTTGTATTGATAGGCAGCGGCCTAGCTATACCCTTGGTATTGCAAAGGTCCATGGGCGGCAGTAACACTTACCATCACATGTGCTGCTTGCTCGTTTGCCACCATAAGCAATAAAATAAAAAAGAAAAAACATTTATAATATATAGTATATGACTGTTTTATGAGTACTAATTACTACCAATATCATTAGTTATATGCGCATATCAATTAGACAATTAACGCGCAAAAAGAATACGCTCCATTTATTCAGGCGCCGCCTACAGATTTCTAGACTTGATTTCAGACAATTTGAATACTTTCTACTGTTTCTTTTTGTTAGTTACTCTTAGCGATGTATAAAAATAAAATATACATCAGCTCATACTATTTGCAGTGCAATAACATTGTTAATTTAAGCTATTATTGTATGCAGGTTTTGTTACTTTCGTGGAACATGGAGACTGCTTTAATGCTTTCATCGGATTTTGTATTTATGTTTTTTAATTTTGTATGTAATGTGTATGTGATGTCTATACTGATAAAGAGCGATATTCTAAAAGGCCATATATTTTTTTAGGCAAATCTATAATACGCTTGTCCAAGTATTGAAGAGTAACTAAACCAAACTTTCTCAGTTCTATAAAAATATAATAGATAAGAAATATTCACGGAAGTGTATTAAAATGACCTCTGTAAGCCACATCAAAACCCTTCTGTGTCCTATCATGAAATTTCATGAATTATGATAGCTAATATAGTAAAATAAAATTGGTACTGTATCAAGTAACAAGTTTTCTTTGAAAAATGGTACCACCTACTACTAATGGGACTAGACGTCGGACCAATACTATTGGCAATTTGAAGAGTTGGCATGACAAGAAGGGAGGTTATCACGATGATAAATAAACTGTATGAACAGAATACCTATATATTTTAGCGGTTATTAAGGCGAAAAGTAGTATTGCCACGCAGTGTGTATTGTTTGTGAAACCTTTTGCGAGAAGTAGCATTACACAGTGCTACACGCATCGCAAGATCACTTGATAAGATTGATAGCTTGCTGCGATGCAGGTCTGAGTAAGTACTTACGCCTTAATATTGTCGTAGTTGAGGCTGCGGATAGATAGACCCCAGAGACTGTCCACTACATTCGAGAACGATTGAATAGAGCGGAGTCGTCAGTTATGTATATATGGCATGAAATTGATTGCAGATTATTTTTGTCACTCCGGACAACCAAGTATCGTGCAATTTGACCATAAGCTATCTTAAAATGAGATATAATTATTTAAACCTAATATATGTACTAACAATAAATTGCATTGGAATTAGGATTATGAGATAGATTTTCAAGAATATCTTCGTCTTCACTTTAGATGAAACTAATGCTGTATTGTTAATCCCATGGGTAGTTAGGCCTTTTTTTTGACGGCCGGCTATGGTGTGGTCACGCCCCGCTAAATCCGTCCGGGGCGACAAAAGAAGCGGCGCACGACCCCATAGACCCGCTCTACATATACTTCTCCACGCCGTACGAACGGGCCACCGGAACCCGGTTTTTATCTTTGGTGGCCCGCCCGGCGGTTTACCCTCGCGGGTATCCTCTCGAATGGGTAGTAATGCCTAAAATAGTATAGAACCACGCGAGCGATGTAAGTTTATATTTGATTATTATTGTAATTTTTGAATGTTATTGTTATAGCTGTTACTATAACACTATTTTATTGTTCTAGTATTAGTTTCTAAAACCACTTCTCAGTATCTGTGAAGACACAAGTATCGATTACAGTAGGAGATTACAGGAGACTAACCTAACCTAAGCATATAACGTGACTGTAAAAGTGGGAAAACTAAAAGTAAAACAGTGATTTGTGGTATGCATGCGAGTCAGAGATTAAAAGAGATTCCCCGTGACTCTAAACGCTAGTGTTGGAAACGTCGAATAATAAAAAGTCAAATACAAACGCGATGAAATCGGTAAAAATCGTTTTATTTCAAACGAATAAAACATAGTGTTTCGACAATCCGTCTGACTAGCGTGTGTAGTTTTTTCTTTTCAGCTGAAGTAAGCCTATGCCCGCTATAATAATAAAACAATTAATTGTACATATACTAAAAACATTATTATTGTTATTTGTAAATATTGTAAAATCTAAATGACAATTGTGTATCATGCGGCGTGTAATAAAATATTACATAGTCCAGGAGGCTGATGTCAGGCAGGTTGGTCGAATAACTTATTAATTTAAACCTGTGCGGCAATTTCTGTTATTCTTCTACTTGAAATAACGAAGGCGAATGATGATCTAATAAGGGCGGACTCAATAACAACTACCGAGCACATTCGAGATTCGGTGACTATCATAGTGGCTTTCACAAAATCCTGCAGGAAAATATTCTTTAATATTTTGTCAGACTCAGAATTCCATTCGAACCAGCCTTTCTCTGTCACAAGTTTATATAACTGACTCAACGATATCGCATAACAAAATGTGTGAATATAAAATTAGTAGAAAATAAAAGGCTTTGATGAAAAGAACAATGCTATTGTTATGAAATGAAAAAAATATGGTTTTTTAAACACATTTCTTGATATTGCTCTTTTATAGACAATTAAGTGGGTGGTCATACAATTTTTGGGTTTTCACCCGTCTGAATTTAATTCATTCTCTATATTATTCATAATTCAAATTATGTAAAATGAGATGTAATGTTAGACATTACTCATGATCAACATACAAATATATTCATATCAGATAAAAATTACTTTAAATTTCTAAATTGTAACTGACTATAGCTGGCCATGTAGAGAAACATAAAAAACAGTGGTATCTCTGTCACTTTATAACTCGAACTTCGTTAATTCGTAGTCTTCAGGAAATCGAAAATGGGTCATCATTATTTTGCTCTTATTCCAATTACTTGGAGTCGACGCAATTTGTACATCTATTCAATCTTACATATTGAAAAAGTTATTGGCAGTAATTTTATGACTGGCTGCCTGTCTGACGTTAACCTTCCTTGGGATTGTAATTGTTGACCAGAAGACAGCTTCGGATGAAGTTGGCCCAGGTCGATGTAAAAGCTTTTAGTCGTCTTTGACGACATCCATGATCAGAATAAGGGTTGGTAGTATTTGTAGACGCTACCAGACAGCATATTTTCGAAATATTGCTGGTAAATATATAATGTATAACTCGAATCTTCAATAAACGAGACTCTGTAAGTTCTAAAACTAACTAGTTGCCACAGATGAAAAGGACCGGGTTACCCTTGGCCAGCCCGCATGGCGTTTGAGAGGTACGTGTACGGCAGATTATGGGGTCGCTGCTGCCCCCTCCGTTGCCTCGGATGGATCGGAAAATGTGACCATATTACAGCCTGTCCCAAAAAAAAAGGACTAACTAGTTTATAAAATATAATGTCGTCTTACTTAGAATTCCTTGAAGTCATAGCAATACAATCTAAAAGCAAAGTCAATACTTCTAATCTATTGTTTGTATTTGGTACACCTGCAATGAATGAATGTGTTCATTCAATTTTCTGAGATAATTATAAAAAATTTTGTAATGAGATTGAGAGAGAAATATAGAGATATTTCTAAACTACATACTTGTTAAATAGAAATTGTATTTTTTTTTGTATTTATTTTGACATTCAAGTTATTAAAATGCCACTGTAGTTTACAATAATAATTCTTATGGTTTAGGAGAGGTCGGTGGTCCGCTCGCACGGTGGTCCGCTCGCACGGCGAAGAGAGCAGGTTTTACGGTGGGTCTATGGGGTCACGCGCCGCCTTTCCGTCACCCCGGACCGATTCAGCGGGGCGAGACGCACCCATAGCCCACCAAAAAAAAAAAAAAAAAAAAAAAAAAAAAAAAATGGTTTAGGAGAGGTGACATGCATTTATTAAAAGTTTGAAGTCGTATAAAATGATGCGACAAAATCCAAAAGAATACTCAGCCCTGAGTAAAATTGATCATATTGCAAACATAAATCATAATAATTAATAAATTTGTATTAGATTGGGACACGTTTTCTGACATCTTAAAACTTAATATTCCCACCATTATTCCAATTTATACTCGTATAAGTTCGCAAGTCATTTAGCTCTAAGAAGATGTAAATAGATTTGTATAGGGTTTAGACAAATTTTACGACTGCCCACTTCCATAATGTCAAACATTCTTGAAAACAAAATATGTAGTAGTAATATGTTTCCAGGTGAATGTCGACATCTTAGTCGGCTTTTCCAACATACATTACACAAACACTATATAGTATTTGAAGCCTTAATCACATCAATACATATAATACTGTTTATTAATTAATGTATATATAAATAATAAAAATAATGTTACCTCATCATACGTCGATTTGCTCGTATCTAGTGTCCTGGGTCTTAATTCACGTCCATACTCGTTTTCCATATCCTCCTCAATACAATGTACAATTATTATCAACGCAGCCAACGTGGTCAGTAAAGCCATTGTGGATCTCTTGTTTATACCCATATTATATTAACAAGCAAACGTCAAATTATTACGCTATATGTTTTTAGCCCTGAACGTCTTGATGCACACAGAACACTGCACTTCGGAACAAATTGCAATATTAATCCAAATGCACGCAACTATTGAAACACCATTGACGACCGATAGATGCGAAAGTTTTAGAAATTTATAGAAGAAGAAATTAGAAAGAGAAAGAGTAATAGTGTAATAGAAATTCTCAAATATCACGTGTGATTTTCGTTAATTCTCGAAAAATGTACACTGAACTCTGTGATAATTACTTTTATTTCGTTTTCACATTATGATTGATAGTAAGTAATCCGATACCATAGGTAATATAATTATATTGTTTGTTATAATCTGTGGAATTCCTCGAAGAGGTTTCCCGCGCTTTTTTATATATCTGAACGTGAAAGTGTTTAAAGCGTTCCCAGCACACGTTTGCGCGCGACGACCCAGCGCGTTCAAGTGGTAACTCAACTATACGTGAAATGCAAACCGCTATCGTAATACACTGCTACAAATCTTGCTATTCTTTTAGTGAACCACCACACTCTGTGTTTTTCAACACCGCTTTTAAAAACATCGATTAAACACGGATAAAAGTGCAATAGAGCGCGACGCTGTTCTCGGATATGCATATTGTATAAGATTTATATTCACTTAACACGTTTCACTACTACAGATCAAATAATTACGTACACACCGCGATAATATGTCTACTTTGTACAAATCCACTTGTTATTTGATTTTAGAGTAATATGTCATAATGAAACATTATAATCTCATCATGTTCTTTCGAATATAACATTTTACAGCCATTTTCATCTTTCCAAGTGGCTTTTCTGAGAACATGTATATATCCCCCTACTAGGCTAAGCAGGGCCTCTTCAACAATAAAAGGAAAAAAGATCTATAGCCACGATGGTCAGACAAGTTGGCGTAGATTTTTATTTTCAGATATCTTATATATACATAAACCTTCGACGGTTTTAAAGTTCCAGGGGGGAATCCTCCTATCCAGTTTTTTTTAACAGATTTTTTTGTCCCATCCCACCATTTTGACACCGATGCGCAGTGCGATGCTTGTAGAACATAAGCGGATAATATCACTAGAAAAGGAAAACTTATTATTATATAATATATTAACACAAAGTATGTAAGAGAGTATTGGTGTAAAGATGCGAAAGGGAATGCTCCGATGGTTCGGACATGTGGAAAGAATGCCGAACGAACGCCTGGTTAAGAAGATATACAATGCGAAAGTGGAAAGATGTAGGTACTGAGGGAGACCGAGACTAACCTACCTAGACCAGATCGGTCATGTACTGAAGGAAGGTGGAGCCAAGAGTCTCCGAAACCGGCGAGCGTGTATGAAGAGAATTATGAATGTTGAGGAAGCGAGTGAAGTATGCAGAGATAGAGTTCTCTGGCACTCTGTTCTCTCTGCCTACCCTGCAAGGGATATGGCGTGATGATATGTATGTATGTGTATTAACACAAAATCAATTGCAGAGGGGGTTTATTTCTACTAATTGAATGTTTATAAGCTTTAGATCTTTTGGAATTTAGTTTTCTTTAGAAAACTATATTCCTTAATCGCTTTGCTTATTTTAAATATAGGTAATATCTTTGATTTCGTGAAAATACGACAAATAAAGCTGTTATTTAGATTTTATGATACATCGAGTTGACGTTTGCCATAGTTTTATAACCCTGTTTTAATTACCGTGCAATGGATTAATAACCTGTGAAGCTATCAATCAACAGTATCTATCCACTTCAAGTATGACGAGCATTGACCAGAATACCAGTGAAATTTATAGCAGTTAGTTCACGTTCGTAGTAACACTACACAGGTTAAACAAGTGTGATTACCATTTTTAATTCTTTCATTAATATTTAAAAAAACTACCACTGCTTTTCACTTAATGATAGGCCATATTATTTAAAATTTGGATACTACCATTGTATCAGCTCCTCAGAAGCCCCCTTGCCATTTTAAAAACTCCTATCAGCAAAAGTCAAGCATGTAAAATTAGAGCTGCTTAATCCCTATGTCAACCCTCTCCCGCTCCCTTGTCTTTCACTCTTATGTAGTCAACAACACATCCTTTACGGAGCATATGGCACTCTTTATTGTATTACGAACCTGCTGCATGTGTACATGATAGACCTATAACCACCATATCATGCTACCAAAAAATTAAGTGGGTCAAAAGGTAATATTTCGATACTGTCCATAGAGTCAGATCCCCTTATTGATTTGTATAACATCCGTATGAAAGAAAAGAATAGTGATTAAATTCCTTTTTTTTATTGCTTATGGTGGTAAATGAGCAAGCAACACACCTGATGGTACATTTTACAATTTGTCAAGGGAAATTATGATCTTGATTCTATTCTTCTTCTTTTAATAAAGAAATATGAGTGAATGATGAAGATGGTGATCGTAAAATAACAATAAACACCATCTAATAGATTCCAAGAAGATACATTGCCTTGCAAGATGGCAGATCTAAATTTTATGTGAAACGGAATGTGAGCACGCGCCGCGCCGACTCTCCGGCGGAATGCGATCGCCGCCCGTGACGACTACATTAACGTATGAACGCTATTGTTCAATAATTACTTACTCCTTCTTACCATTAAAAAAAGACAACCATCCGCACTGAGATATAAGGCCTTATGTCGCAGACCTAATCATAGAATTAACGGACACAATTTATATTTTACTCGGTACGACAATTTGTAGCGCGCGTGATAAATTGTACCACATAGGAATCTACATTATGCTTTTGGAGCACACATAAATGAAAATGAAAGAAAAAATACTTAAGAAATTTTGTGCCATTCTCGACATAGTGTTAAATATAGCTGTTCGTTTACAATAGGCTGTATGGGATTTGTTTCCTTTGCCTGTCCGAATGGACGAACAAAAAATGTAAACGAATCCAATTTTCATAAGGTAGGTATACATAAAGTAAAGACTAAGCAGTTTAGTTTTTTATTAATTGCAATTAAATGACAAAGAATTACCAAGCCATTTTCGAAAGGAAACAGCGCGTTGTGATTATGAAGCTTTTAATAAAAGAAAAACTTTGATACATTAATTTTTACGGTCGTGAGAGTGAGAGAGTCCTCACAGAAACATCCGGACGTCCTCAATATTTATTTAATCAACTTTTTTCTTACTTTAAACAAAATAATTGCTTTTTAAAAATATCGAATACGTTTACACAAATGTTTTTCTTGATATATGTATGATAATATTATCCTATAAGAACAGTGTAAGAAAAATACAATCATTTTTAGTTTTGAAAAGTCCTTGCTTTTCATATATCGAGAGTAGAGTATCACCTCAACGCTTCGCTTATGAGGCGTGCAATTAAGACAGTTTTATATCTGCTAATCGTATATTTGTGGAGTTCTGGTGACATATGTATAAGTTTCATAGCTGAGTTTTCTTAGAGAAATAAATATATAGCTATATAAATAAAAATAATCTTTACAGGGATTTAAGAATACTTAATAGATAGATTATATATTTTATTAGGACGTACTATAAGAGGGAACCCTGACGGTGAAGGAAAATTAAATATAAATAATTCATTACATTACATTGGTAATTTATTCTTTTCTCAACGCTACAGTGCCATAAATACTGCGTCGCTTCGCTATTTAAATTGTTAAAAATGCGTATATAAATATAAAATTTGAAAATTTATTTTCACAGTCCATTGATAAATCATATCCATTGATAAATAGTTTCTATTTAACATTATTTACTGAATAGTTCCGCGCAACGTCGTGACAAACTAAGAATTTGAATTTTCACGCCCACTTGAACAGCGGTATTTCTCTGCGACTGTTTTCTAGCATTAATCCGCTAAACTCAGTTGTGTAACTAAAAACACAGAAGATGTCAAATTGCACGTATTACATAAACAGTTACATTACTAAATACTAATCTATCTGTTATATTTAACAAGAGTTTGTGTTGAAATTTATAAATCAGTGCAGGAGCTGCACACAGTTTGTGTCGCTAATCGCTGTTTTTAACCACGCTTTTAGTGAAACGATTGTACGTACACTAATTGCGTAAATAGTAAATGTACTCTATTTAATATCAAAAAACATGGAGGTTATTAACTATCAATGTAGTGTTTTGAATTTCGGATTCATTGTCAGTGACCGGGATATAATGTGCACATAACATCTGTTTACAGAGACGAAAAGTTCTAAATATAAACTATACCAAACCGTCTGACTAGCTTGGCTTTATAGCAGGTCAATTTCCCTTTTATTGTGGGAGAGCCCAACCTGGCAGTGTGACGTATATGAGCTAAAAAATTTAAGATGGTCATACTTCTACATACATATGACATGTATAATATTAGCTAATATATGGCTTATTATATCTGCTATTCAAATCCGAAAATCATAGACAAGTCACATAATCATAGTAATAACTACTACCATTAAATTTATCTACATAGATAGGACACCAGCAAACTACACTCACTTTTGTACGTAATAAGTAGTATACAATTTCATTGTGTATGTCATTGTTAGAATCTTTTCTCACACGATGACTCTTACTTTCTTGTCAGAGTCATCACATAACAAAATTTATTTAGATCGCTATACAACCGAAGTAATGACTTGAAACTTTAATAATAATCGATTCAATATTATAGATAAAACGCTGTACTCTTTATTTTTTAAATAGGCCTTGTTTTGGTCACGGAAGGGACGGCGAGCGACTCCATAATCTGAAGTACATGTACCTCTCTAACGTCATCTGGGCGAGCCACCAGTACCGGGTACTTGTCATCGGTGGATCGTTCGGCTAACACGCTCAACTGAGGAATAAATCCTAATGCCTGTGAAGACTACAAACATACAAACAGTTAAGAATTATACCCAAACTTCAAAGAGTCATTTGTAAACGGCACTAAGAGTTGTCCTGTGTGAAAATTAGGTGCACGAATGCATATAATGGCGCTGTTTATCCTGCGTGGTGATGGTTTACGAATATAATATGACACTACTTTTGACTGAGTAATCACCAGAAGAATGGGCAGCAATTCTCTGTTTGGAATCTAAAACATCAACTACAATAGTCAATCCGCTTGCCAGACCATCTATCCACTATTGGTCCACTATTGGTCTATATCTAATAGTCGAAGTCGAGAGATGGATAGATAAATGAATGGATTTAGACCAGTTCATCATCAAAGTGCTAATTACATGATTTAAAATATAGTGTAAATGTATATTCTACTAATAAAACGTTATAGTTAGATATATTTTTTAAGCAAAAATATATATATAAAATTTTAAAATATAAGATTGAGATTTGTGTGTAGAGAAATCAAGCTGTTACCAAAGGGTTCCTATTGAGATTTAATGAAGCTGTTTTTGATAATATCATGTCTAACATATCTACATCTTGGTATTAAATTAAAATAAATAGAGCATGTCATTATGTTGGCATGTCACGAAAAAAAAGCATAATAAGCAGGTACAATAATGTCAAGTGGTATTGCGGATATGTTATTATAACTACCAGATTAAGCATGTCAACGAAAAATTGTCAACTTAAACTATTGCATTTCTTTTCTTCTCAATCCGTAAAACAGCACATTTTTACACTAAAGCCCGTACAATATTTAGAGATCTGTTGGACATCTATCCCGTAATAGAGGCATTTTGGCGTAGGGTTACCTTATTTAAGTTTTCGACCTTACACTAAGATATGTGCTTTCGGATTTTAATCGAATCTTACTACAACCCACAGACAACGAAAGGACTAATGAAGTTTGTACTTATTCTGTCACCTTTGTGATCTTTTCTTGATTTGTCATTATAAATATACTATTTAAATAATTCATATTTAATTAAAATAAAAACCATTAACACATTATTACAAGATGAAAATCATATTTTGACTACGTAAATGTGTATATATATTCTTCACGTATAATTTTAAAAATGGCATACGGACACATCTCTCCATGTAATCGTTTATTTCATAAATTATAATTTACAACAATTATGCAACAAAAACAAATAAATGTTAAGTTTTGCTAACAAATGTCACTTTCTATTTTATACTTTTTCCTATAATTTGTAAACCGCACCGTGTCGGTTTGTTTAAATTGAGATAAGAACTTTTCTACAAAACATTAGCTATTATAATTGATCTCTTTATGAGCTAACGTTTATGTAAATATCATTTGTATAAAGTGCAAAAAGGCCCAAATAGTTAATTAGCTGTAAATACTGTGCGGTGATAATTACCTAAACACTTAAGTGGTGGTCGTATTATTTTTAGTCATTTACGTGGTCAATTACCTAGTTACATCAACGTTGGGTAATAGTCATAAAATATTTTTTTTGACCTGGGCCCCCGAGCCTACTATTTGTAACCATAATTCACTGAACCATAGTCACGCTTATTGCGCATTAGTACTTATTTTTTTCTATTTTGATTTTAATAACTCGGATTTTATACTGAATAGGTTGAGCTCCGCAGATATATCGCAGGCAGAGGAATAAATACAATGAGCGTGAGCCTCACCTCCGACAATTCATAGATAAGGGAGTCCGCTAAGGCTTAATATACTGGGGCGTCGACGGGGCTGGTATTCGAAAGGGTCAATCCACCGGCCTGGCCACTGAGATCAAGGAATCGGTCAGTAGTCAATCGAATCAGAAGGGAATACGTTAGGTTATGGCGCCCTGGACGGATTGGTCGTGAAGTCTCTAAACCATAGCCTACCACAAAAAAGGGGTTAACCAGGTAATACAGTGTCTGCACTCGTTTTCTAGACATATCCGCTTTACCCGTGATGTGAACAGGCAACATTAGGACTTCCGACTTCGACATCTACTTTTTTTTTATATGAAATTACACTAAACTCATCATAACGGTTAATTATAAATCTCATTAATATTAATAGACTTACCGTCCTGTCTCTTAATTAACAGGTATTATTACATAAGTAGTGTAGAATACAGTAATGTTCTCTTACATAATTGTAACTTAATCTTAATATATTAAAATCAAACAAAACACCATCATCATTCTCCTACTCTTATCCCAATTACTTGGGGTCGATACAATATGTACACTTCGTTCATACGTTACATTATGTTATGTTGTCCGTGTGGTGACGGAGTAAGAATACTATTCACCACCCCATCTTACCCGTGGGTGATCGTACGGGACGACTAAGGGATATAAAACGCATATCACATCTATGCGAGAGAAGGAAAACTTGAAACAAAAACCTATACCAACACGTCTGACCAGCGCGGTATAGTAGGTTAATTGCCCTCCCATTACGGAGGAGGCCCGAGCTCAACAGTAGGACGTATGTGGGCTGTGATGATGATGATGACATATTGTTAAAGTTATTGGCAATGATTTAATTAATGACCGGCCGCCTGCCAGACGTCAAACCTTCTTGGGAATGTAATTGTTGACCAAACGGCATCAAATGGAGTTGGCCCAGGTCATTATAAGGCTCTTAGTCGTCTTTTACGACATCCACGAGCAAAGTAAAGGTTGGTAGTATTCGTAGCCGCTACCACACAGCTATCAAACAACAACAAAACACCAATTGAATGATAAAATAGAAACACGTAAATAATTTTGTTTCATATATTTAATACTAGCTTCTGCCCGCGGCTTCGCCCGCGTAAAAGGTTACTTTCCTAAAGTTTTTCATCCCCTAATGTCCTTTGTCAGGGTCAAGACTATCTGTGTACTAAATTTTATTAAGATCGGTTCAGTAGTTTTGGAGTGAAAGAGCGACAGACAGACAGAATTACTTTCGCATTTCTAATATTAGTAAGGATTCACATAACATCTGAGATGATTAATGTTCACGAATTTAAAATATTGCAGTGGATGTTTACATCGGCCACATCCAGTTTGCCATCGAGACGTTATTTGCTCATATTTTGTAAATAGCATCTAACAATGCACGTACAATACATTGTGAAAGTAATGTTGTCTATCCATCTATTCACATAAATCCGTAGTTAATATAAATACACGTTCCAAAGTTAATGAAGTTGTAACTAAATTAAGTAATCTGAAAGTCTTTCTCATGAAGACAATAGATTGAAAGCAATAATCCAATTAATTTTTTTAAGGGTTTAGTTATTGTTTTAAGATAAAAATATCTTAAAACAATGTTAACCTCAAGTTCCTTACGCACTAAAATTAAAATCCATCCCAAGGTTGTCTGGAAGAAATTGCAGTATGCGATAAGACCGCCTAATTGTACCAAAGTTTATTTTTTTTTGTCTTTTATTATTTTATTCCTGTGTATATGGTGTACAATAAAAAGTATTATTATGTTAGAACATTGCTTTTCCATTTGCGTATGTGCCTGTGGTAACTTCGTTAATCGTTAATACGCTAGAAAAAAAATTAGCTTCGTTAAACGTTAAAGCGTTACATTTCGGAAGAATTAACGCAATTTAACGTTAATCGTTAATTCGTTAATGTGTACAATTGCATCTTTATATCGTTGCGTTAGTGAAGTTATAAAACCTGTTGGTTTAGTTCCTGGAAGTTAACAGGTTCGGTACAAAACAAAATACTTGTATAATTCAAATGTATAATTTAATCGTAGGGCATTAGGTGCATATTTCCCTTCATGAATATTAACATTTTGAAGTAAAGAAATGGTCAAACGAAACGAATCTTTTCGCAGTTTTCTTTCTCACTCGCACGCGCCGGCAAAATATATCTATACTCGTTCCAACCATTTATTTTACTTTTGACACATGCTTTAGGACGTAACTGTTTCATTATACGCAATTATTAACTTTGAAACGAGTGAACAGAGAAATATATAAACTGCCCAATAATATTTATATATCTTAATTATTACCCACTAAATACATTAATATGCCGTAAATAGCTCTATTCATAAAATTTAAGTGATAATTCATTTCCGTTATAAAAAAAGTTACGTTCTATCGCATCTAGTGACAGGATCAAAAGTATTCGGTGCAAACTAATGAATCGCAAATAATCGATTACACTTATTTGCAGTGAAGTCAGCTGACAACTGAGTTTTGAATTGTTGTAATAGACAACACGTTAAAATTGTATCAGGGAGATATAAAAGTCTTCTCATCATACCTATAACATGAAATAAAACAACCAAAATATTTTAATATTATTTTATTATAACGAATCGTCGGATTCTTCATACGAACTCGAATCGTCGCTTGAATCATCTGCAGTGTTTATTATTAACTCTTGTGTAGGTATGTTGTCAAATTCAATTTCCCGATCCCAATCAGAGAATATTATATTTTTTGTCTTGTTGACGACACTCGCTTATATATAGTTTTGATTTTATAGTTTTGATTTTGTTATAGTTATATAGTTATATAACAATTTTGTTTCACTCGCTGCCACGCGCCATCCGGCACTTGTCAGTGCCGTGCGGTAACTATTAGGCATTGGATTAACGATTAACGGACTTCTGCATATTAACGGAAGTTAACGTGTCCGTTAACATTTTAAAAGTTAATCCATGAATCAAAATGTTACTAACGATTTTTCGTTATTAACGATTAAGGCATTAACGAGTTAATGCCCAGCTATGCCTGGGAATATAATTATTGACCAACATGACCAGGCATCGTATTGAGCTAGCCCAGGTCGATGTAAAAGTCTTAGTCGTCCTGTACGACATCTACCAGCAACGTAAGGGTTGGTAGTATTCGTAGGTGCCATCTCACAACAACAAACATATTATATGTATATTATACAGTATACATAATGGATAAAATAATGCATAAGAAGAATTGTAAGAGTAATATACATATATCTTACAATTAAGAACTACTAGAGTATGAGTACAGTGAATGAATACATCCTTTCTGTGTGGTGACGGAGTAAGAATACAACCCCCTATCTTACCCGTGGGTGATCGTAAGAGACGACTAAGGGATACAAACCGCATATAACATCTATGCAAGAGAAGGAACACTCGAAACAAAATCCTATACCAACACGTCTGACCAGCGTGGTACAGTGGGGCAATTTCCCTTCCATTATGGAGGAGGCTGGAGCCTAACAGTGGGACATATATGAGCTAAGATAATGATGAATACAGTGATGCATCACTCCTTGAATAAAGAAGGAAGACTAAAATTTAAATTTTATTCAAAATTATTTGGTCTATGTATTATAGAATAATTTCACTCTCATTGTAGAATATATTCGAACCTAGCGTGAGATCTATATTTACCAAAAAGAAAGAATAGGTAACATAGTATTATGTAAATAGCACTAAAAATATACCAAAATTTAACTGAAAAAGTATCTAAGTCATAATATATTGTATCTACTTCGTATGTTATCTATAAACTTTATTGTATAATTTTTTCTAGATCATATGACAACTAAGACATTTTCTTTACAGATGGGCAGTATCGACGGTGATGACTCGACAAAACAACATACAATTGGGTGACAACGACGTAACAGCTTTCATTCCACTATGGGACATGTGCAATCACGAACATGGAAAGGTATGACAATATAACAAAATTACCTCAGAATATTAAAGCGTTTAATATCTCAATGAAACGGGTAATACATGCCTTTTTTTTTTCCTGTTTTTTTTTTGCGGTGAGGAAATTTATGCCTGGATTGAATGCTGTAAGCAATAAGGGCATATATTTTTCTATTTAATTAATCGTGATAGGCTTCTGCTTATAGAGATAAAAAATAAAATAAATCATCAAGTACGAATTGGATTAAAAATCATTATTCTCCTACATACATATACATACATACATATCATCACGCCATATCCCTTGCAGGGTAGGCAGAGAGAACAGAGTGCCAGAGAACTCTATCTCTGCATACTTCACTCGCTTCCTCAACATTCATAATTCTCTTCATACACGCTCGCCGGTTTCGGAGACTCTTGACTCCACCTTCCTTCAGTACCTGACCGATCTGGTCTAGGTAGGTTAGTCTCGGTCTCCCTCGGTACCTACATCCTTCCACTTTCGCATTGTATATCTTCTTAACCAGACGTTCGTTCGGCATTCTTTCCACATGTCCGAACCATCGGAGCATTCCCTTTCGCATCTTTACACCAATACTCTCTTTCATAACTACTCGCTCTCTTACGTCGTCGTTACGAATGCGGTCGGTCAGCCTAACTCCACAGATTTTTCGAAGAGATCGCATTTCGACCGCATTAATTTTACTTGAATTGAATGCTTAATCTTATTAATTTAATAAGTAGTCAGTGATTATTCAGTTAAGTCACTATACGTATGTATGTTTTATTTGCATAAGAATCTTATAACGACCCCTTTCAATTCATCTCATTGCAGCCTATGTAGGGTTTCTTTGTATGCATATTAGAGGTAGAAGATATTCTTTTGGTATGTGGACAAAAAAACATGAATAAAATTACCTTTTTGTTTCTTATTCTCTTGCGCGAAATATTTCTTGTTTAGAAAACATTTTTGTTTCTTCATTTTTATATGGAAGTATATTATTTCGAAATAGTTGTGTCTCTTTCAACATCGTCAATAAAGATGACTAAATATTCGCGTAGTTATTAAAATGATGGTGTTTTGAGTCTTCTTGATTGGCAATCGAACTCATTGACATTCAGCTGCTAACTTTGGACTATCATTACTTTATATATAATATATTCACTAATCTTCTTTTGCTATCTTTTTTCAAAGTACATTTACGTCTCACTGTTCTATAAGGTTCTAAGACGCTAGCCGTATGAGCTTGCACAGGTTTTTATTTCAACTTTTTCATTGCTTATAGAACCTCTCCTCTCTCCTGCCCTCTATTTACATTCCTTAAATATCACTTTCAACATTGTGCTAACGTATTTGTATCTTTGGCATATCGATGATTATTTCTAAAAATGTTGTTTCAGATAACTACAGATTTTAACAAGGAGTTAAATCGCAGTGAATGTTATGCACTTCGAGACTTTAAGCCTGACGAGCAAATTTTCATTTTTTACGGTGCAAGACCCAACGCCGATCTCTTTCTACATAATGGGTAAAATCAAATATATTTTTACTATGATTAGACAAGACGTTTCCAATAAATTAATGAAAAGTTATATAGATAGAAACTGGCTATCTGTATTTCATCCCAACCAATGTGCACTCCTCCCCTCTCTGGCTTATTAGTCAATTTTGTTTCAGGTCTCCCACTTGCATAGAAGTGAATATCTTTCAAACTTTTCCTGTTTGTTTTTCTAATTACATTTTCTGTTTTGCTAACTGCTAAGATTTTCTGATGTAACTTTCTTTTCGTGAAATACTTTTTTGAACCGGATGTTTGATCCATTCCAATATCTTGAGAATATAATATGAAATTAAGTTCCTAATACTCAATTCAAACTAAGTACCAATTTAGTATACAATTTTATTACATAAAATAATAATAAAAGTTTAATTGAAGCTATTTAAAATTAAATGTGTTTGTGGTTTGTTTAGAAATAAGTACAAATCTGCATACCAGCAAATGTTCCTGATTCATAACAACTGATGTAACAATTGCGTACTGTTATATGTTATGTCATTCATTAGGCAAAACATGCTGCACATATTACGTATTCACTCATCAAAATGATTGAATTGTCATATAAGTAATATTATATTTTTAATATTGCACTAATTGTTCACATAATGTTTATTTCTTCCTAAAGAAATGTCTATATTGAGCTTAGAAGGGACTTCCTCCGTAACGAGATACATTGACTTATTTTCACGCTCAATATCTAACGCCAATGAACCTACAAGAAGCCTATGCTCATTGAGGTATCCACTTCACAACAAAAGAAGAATCATCTAAATTGACTCATAAATATAAAAGTTATGCCAAAATATCTATCGAAAAATATATATGCACAGAGCCTTCGTTTTTTTTATAGTGATTAAATATCATTGTTGTTTTGATTTCAGATTCGTATATCCAAATAATCAATACGACTGCTTGTCTCTATCGCTTGGTATTTCTGCAAGCGACCCACTCCGAGAGACAAAAGCTTTACTGCTCAATAAACTGGGCTTGGCCGGCGTCACACACTTCAATTTATATATTGGGGATAATCCATTAAGTGCTGAACTGTTGGCGTTTATCAGGATTTTTAATATGAATCAAGGTAAAACTTACTCTTAAAAACCTATCAATCATCACCATCATCATCATAGCCCATATATGTCCCACTGTTGGGCTCAGGCTTCTTCCGTAATGGGAGGAAAATTACTCTACTATACCACGCTGGTCAGACGTGCTGGTATAGGTTTTGTTTCGGGGTTTCCATCTCTTACATAGATGTTACATGCGTTTTATATCCCTTAGTCGTCTCTTACGGTCACCCACGGGTAAGATAGGGGATGGTGAATTGTATTTTTACTTCGTCACCACACGAATAAAGCATATCCAATAAACCTATCAATATTATTACCTTATTTGTTATGGTCACACTCTGTTCGATCCATCTGTCAGCAGGAACGGCGCTTGACCCCACAGACCCGCCCTTCAAGTACCTATAAACGCAGTGCGAGTGGGTCACCGGTACCCAGTTCTTGTCTTCGGTGGCCCGGCCTTTTTTCCAGAGTGTGTTTCGCAAGTGAAGGATTTAAGGCCCTCTATCACATGAAAAATGAGTATCTGGTGAAAGGATTCCAAATTCCCTAGTAAATATTATCGTCTTAAAAGCACACTCAAAAAAATCATCGTCTTAGCACTAAAACATCGTTTGAATGATCACGAAAAAAAAAAAAATTAAATTCGAAGCACTGGATCGATCGGCAAATTCGAACTATATTGATGCCATGAGAATCAATTATCGATCATCAAATTCGTCTTCGCTGCAATTAGATGATTGTCAGAAGGGCTTAGATGATTGTCAGAATAAAAACATCACTAATTGTAGTGCCATTAACTAGCGTCTTTGTTTTTTTTTATTTGGCAATATTTTTACGTTCTAGAGGAGTTAACAAGATGGTCAGAAAAAGGGTTACCTGGTGATCTTGTATCTTCTGAAGCTACAAGCACTGAAGCCGTAGGCGTAAATATCGATTGTCGTGCTCACACATACCTGTTAACAAGGTGCAAACTCATAGTCGCTGCGTATAAGACCAGTGATAACGTCGATTCCTTAAATAGGTAAGATTTTTACATACTTTAACTAGCATATTGGGGCAACTTATTCAGGTTGAGCTCCGCATAAAGTTGAAAAACCTATATAAAATTTCGAATAACCAATTTTATTGAGCTTTTTTGTACGGTAGTTAAATTTGCTAATTTTAGTTCCTGCACTTG
The DNA here is from genome assembly GCA_905163515.2 of Lymantria monacha. NCBI lineage: Eukaryota > Metazoa > Arthropoda > Insecta > Lepidoptera > Erebidae > Lymantria > Lymantria monacha. The sequence goes on along the minus strand of LR991094.1, from coordinate 14,072,939 downwards.
CGAGTAAGGGATCGTGAGTCACGATCCCTTACTCACGGTCACGGTCACGGTCACGATTCGTGACCCATTGTATTCTTTAACGATCATCATCACATCATCATCATTTTAGCCCTCATATGTCCCACTGTTTAGCTCGGGCCTCTTCCACAATGGGAGGAAAATTGACTTACTATACCGCGCTGGTCAAACGTATTGGTATATTTAAGTGTGCCTTCTCTTGCGTAGATGCCATATGGGTATTATATCCTTTAATCGTCTTTTGCGATACTCACGTGCAAGATAGGTAGTGGTGAATTGTATTCTTACTCCGTCACCATACGATATAACTTTAACGATCGTCATGCATAAAATCGTATAGAAGATATTTCAAATGATTTGTTATTTTCAGGAAAAACATAAAACTATTAAAGGAATGCGAAGTACAAATATTAGAAGGTGCCATTAAGTATTTAGAAGAATTTATACGTAAACTACCCGCCGATGAGGACAAAACAGATAAATAAAATATATTAATATATTCATAATTTACTTTTACGAATAAATCATGACAGTATTTTTATTATACACTACATTACGAAACATTTTGTTATTTTTTTATTCATACAACGAATTTTTAAATGCTGGGATTTTATTTTAAATAATGTGTTTTTTGTTGTTTTATAGTTTGTACTTAAGTATGTGTGCAATTATTGAATATAACTTACCTATTTGTGTTCCTATGATTTCGTTTTATTTTTACATATTATACAGGGCGGAAAAGGACCCGCTCCCGAAAACAAAGACAGGTAACCCTACTAGTCCTACTTGTAATGATAGGCTAGAAAAAAAATCGATTCGGATGAAAAAAGTTTTTTTTTTTCACCACGTGAGGTCGTTGAACTCTTGAACATATGATCGTGAGTTTTGAATAGATTGCGTCTTTTCTAATCTGAGTAAAGTTACGTAGTTTTTATGGCATTATCGTTACATGGCACTGTTCTAATACGATGGAACGGGAAAAAAACTTAAAATACGTTGAGTAAAAATTTTTTTTTTTCATCCTTGTCTATTTTTTTCTAGCCTATCATTACAAGTAGGACTAGTAGGGTCACCTGTCTTTGTTTTCACCTTGTATTTTTGTATAGGTAAAACTTTGAAGCGGAAAATCGTGAAGCATTTTCAGTTATTATTTATAAAAATAAGTTATCGTGTATCCATCGCTTGCTTCAATTTTGTGAATATTTATTGTTTGTAAAAAATCTTAACTCATTCTTATCTTAGGGAAGTTCTGGATATGGCAGAAACCAGTGAACGCGTGATTGTATGCGGAGATTTGAACGGATGGGTGGGGACCAAGCGTCCCGACTATGAGGACGTACTTGGTCCATTTTGGTGATAAGAGAGTGAACGACGCAGGTAGGCTCATAGCGGATGTATGCATGGAGAGAAACCTTATTGTGTCAAACACATTTTTCCAACATAAGGACATCCATATGTATACATGGAGAAGGAATGAACAGAAAAGCATAATAGATTTAATTTTGGTAGACAGTCGCCTCCGAAGCAAAATATTGGACGCAAGAGCCTACAGGGGCCCCACAGTCGACACGGACCACTATCTCGTTATTGCGAGATTTAGTGGTCTGTTCAGAAAGTTAGCCTCAGATGGCTATGACAACTTTACCCGGACTGTGGGTGAGCGCTGACGGCTCTCAACCCGGAAAAAAAAAAACGTAAGCTTTCTTAGCTATACAGAGTGGAGACGTCAATACGACAATAAATGAAAACACCGTCAATACTAGTGTATAGGAGTATTTTGAAACTATTAAAAAAGTCCTCGCATGCATATTTAAAAAACAATTTTTTCAAACAAACTTTTTATCATAAATATTGAAACAAAATAGAACACCGTTTGTAAATATTAGTTCACTAACCTGTGGTCGGCACGCGAGTGACCTTGTGGTATCATATGTTACAACTTCGAAACGTAGGTAAATACATACACTTAATGTTTTGGGCGCTATTCATTCTCACTCGATTATTTTATTAAAATAATCACGATAACTTTAATAATTCACTTGGTCGTTAATCTTTTAAATTTTCGATATGTGCGCCATGGACCCGAACGCACAAATTATATCGTCTTAAAATATTATTTCGAACTCTTGTTAACAGGTCGCCATTGACGGCGATATATTTTAACTTGTCGAAAGATCGTACAATTCCTTTTTTTAAGTTCATATGTAGGTACTAGTTTCATATTAGTTTATACCGATGCGGCGCGGGAGCTCATTGATAGGCGAATAATTTTAATTTTTATACAGAGTGTGGAAATTGTTAATAATACAAAGTAATGTGCTGCGGCTAAACTATACGACATATTGTATTCAAAGTTTGTATACAGGCTGGGCAAGTCATCAGATACACTAGATTAAAATTATTGTCGTATGGTCGTCTCCACCTTGTATATTGTGGTACAGAAAGTACAAAAAAAAAAAAAAAAAACAGCTGCAATAAAAACAGATTCATGCTGATGATCAAAATTCAGATAATTGTGCAATTCACAAAAAGGCCTTTAAGAAGTATGAAAATTAACAACTTCAAGCAAATAACTTTCAAAATTACACAGGCGCTTTCAAGTAAATAAAGTTTCCAAAACACTACTATTTCACAAATAACATAGTAGTAGTCAAAAAAAGTATTACCTTATGGAGGCTTATGGCATGAGTAGTTTCTTAAACATTTATTAAGGCTACACACCATCATTATCAATTGTCTACCCCTGTTTCAATATGCATGTGGACAGATCCATTAATTTTTGACAAAAGTGTGGCGCACGAAGATCGGCGATTTTGATGCTGATTTTTTCCCCAAAAGTACACAGTGATAGGAGAGGAACCTGAAATTTCAGCCCGGTATGTGCAAATCTGACTGCTCGAGAATTGTTTGAATTTTTAAAAAGGCTTTTTTTTACTTATTTTCAAATATTTGTATCTCTCAGCTTCTGTATTATATAAAGACTCAAACCTAACGGCATTTGTTCATTAAGACTTCTATTTTTATGAAAAAAATAGATATTAGGTCTAAACTTATATCGAGCTATGCTAATAGCTTCCAACGAGACAACTACATACATATATACATATCATCACGCCATATCCCTTGCAGGGTAGGCAGAGAGAACAGAGTGCCAGAGAACTCTGTCTTTGCATACTTCACTCGCTTCCTCAACATTCATAATTCTCTTCATACACGCTCGCCGGTTTCGGAGACTCTTGACTCCACCTTCCCTCAGTACATGACCGATCTGGTCTAGGTAGGTTAGTCTCGGTCTCCCCCGGTACCTACATCCTTCCACTTTCGCATTGTATATCTTCTTAACCAGACGTTCGTTCGGCATTCTTTCCACATGTCCGAACCATCGGAGCATTCCCTTTCGCATCTTTACACCAATACTCTCTTTCATACCTACTCGCTCTCTTACGTCGTCGTTACGAATGCGGTCGGTCAGCCTAACTCCACAGATTTTCCGCAGAGATCGCATTTCGACCGCATTAATTTTACTTTCATACTCTTTTCTGCATACCCAACTCTCGCTTCCATGCAGTAATGTTGGGACAAGCACTGCGTTATGTATTGCTACACGTGCCTTCTGGCTGAGGTGGTGGCTGCCGAGAAGTTCAACTGTTTTGGTTAAATTTTACCTATTTGTAAAACACTATTATATGTAACGTATTTGAAGTTGAGAGTCGGCCAGCAGATAATATCTTTTGGGTGGGTATATTTTAATGGAATCTGGGTAGATAGTTTTTGCGTAATTGCTCCGATTCTGTAAACTTGCAGCTATTTAAAATCAATCAAATGTTAAAGAAATAGTGCTTTTAAACAGCCAAAACTTTTTTGTAACAGCAGATAGGCTAATTACAATACTGATGTCAGCTATAGAATTCTTTATTTCTGTGTTATTTAATGACAATATTAAAATTGAAATATTTTTGGCAAATTAGAGTGATATTAACCATATTTTTAAATATATATACTAGGCAAGTTAATGATAAATAAATCATTAACGTCAGGAATGAGAGGATCGTGATCAGGGAAAGGAAATATATATTTTTATAGCATTACAAAAAAAATATTATTTACAAGAAAGGAAACTTAACACGAATAATAGGATTAAAGGAAGTACATACATACATACATATCATCACGCTATATCCCTTGCAGGGTAGGCAGAGAGAACAGAGTGCCAGAGAACTCTATCTCTGCATACTTCACTCGCTTCCTCAACATTCATAATTCTCTTCATACATGCTCGCCGGTTTCGGAGACTCTTGACTCCACCTTCCTTCAGTACCTGACCGATCTGGTCTAGGTAGGTTAGTCTCGGTCTCCCTCGGTACCTGTAGGTAGGTAGTAGTAGGTAGGTAGGTCCTTCCACTTTCGCATTGTATATCTTCTTAACCAGACGTTCGTTCGGCATTCTTTCCACATGTCCGAACCATCGGAGCATTCCCTTTCGCATCTTTACACCAATACTCTCTTTCATACCTACTCGCTCTCTTACGTCGTCGTTACGAAGGCCGTCGGTCAGCCTAACTCCACAGATTTTCCGAAGAGATCGCATTTCGACCGCATTAATTTTACTTTCATACTCTTTTCTGCATACCCAACTCTCGCTTCCATACAGTAATGTTGGCACAAGCACTGCGTTATGTATTGCTACACGTGCCTTCTGGCTGAGGTGGTGGCTGCCGAGAAGTTGCCCCAACGCTCCGTTCACTCTATTTCCCGCATTCATTCTTCGCTCTATATCAGTGGTGTACTGTCCATCTCGGCTAAATCCACATCCAAGATATACAAATTCATCCACTTGCTCTAGTACATCATTACCTATTGTTACTCTTACATCTGTTCTGGCTTCATCTCTTTCAAAGACCATTATTTTGGTTTTGCTCACATTCACGCGTAGATTAAAGGAAATAGAGTTAGGAAAGGGAATTTTAAGAGCTGATGCTCTTAAAATTCCCTTTCCTTTTTCCTTTCCATTAGCTTGATAGCTAATAAAAAAAATTGTATAATATACACAAAAAACATAATGCCAAATTCGAGTATTTGAGACATGTTGATTGATACTCGAATTTGCCACGGATAGGTTCGTATTTTCATTCTGACGAAAAAAAGATGTATTTGTATCAAAAGATTTCATTTATTTCTTTTCAAATATACAAAATTTTGTAATTAATTACTTATTATAATTTTTTCGCCATATAAATAGTAGGAATAAAATACATCTAAAATTATTAATTTTCTTATAGTTATATTTACATTATAAGATATATTATCAAATTAATTTTGTAAATAAATCATGAGTAAGAAATCTGTTTTATTTTATCATAATATATTAGTACAGTATTTGGAATGACTACTTTTAATTATCTGTACTAATGCGTTCACTCATCATTATTGGCGCGAATTAGTATATTCACGTTTTTGTAATATTATGAGTAATTGTAATACAATTATAATCTGTGCAGATTTGTTAAATCTATTCTTGCTATTGTTATTCACCTTCGTTCAAATATATAATTTTACTTGTACAATTTTAAAATAAATACATTATTGGCTTGTTATGTTAAAAATGTTTATAAACGGTAAATCATTCGTTTAACTAGTGAAAGTACAGAATATAGTTTATTGCTGTGTGGTAGCGGCCACGAATACTACAAACCCTTACTTTGCTCGTGGATGTCGTAAAGGACGACTAAGAGCTTTATAATGACCTGGGCGAACTCCATCTGATGCCGTTTAATCAACGATTACATTCCCAAGGAGGGTTGACGTCTGGCAGGCGGCTGGTCATAAAACTATTGCCAATAACTCTTACAATATGTACTATGAAAGAAAAATACATATTGTATCGACCCCAAGTAATTGGGATAAGAGTAGGAGAATGATGACAGAATAAAGTCCACAACAAGAGTACGGCAAATAACACGTTAATATAACTGTTCATATTTTACTAGTAATTGTTTATATATTTCTATAGCATATTGTCGTATAGACGTACATAAATTATCTAACGTGGCTGCGAAGTTAACGAGTTTAAATAAATCTTAATATGTGTAGCTGAGAGAGCAACGTGATTCTGGGCTTTGATTTATGCAGCATTTAGTAGGTGCAATTTTCAAATAATCAGTAGAAATATATAACTTTTTTTTTGTGGGGTTGGCTACGGTCGTCGCGCTCCTCGCACCACTCCGTCCGGGGCGACAGAGGGGCGTAAGCATGCACACCCGTAACCCACCCGTGAACCTCGCCTTCATCGTTGGACCGGCCACCGGAGCAGCGTGAACTTGTCATCAGTGGCCGGCCCGACGGAAAATACAAGACTGATGAGCTGTAAAACTGAGGTATCAAAGCCTTAGTTAAGTTATCCCCAAGACATCTAAGTTTTTAAACAATTCTATCTTAGATTACAATCAAACGTTGAATACCCAAATATTACATCATATATTGAAAACTTAAGAATAAAATAGCATTATTCCTCATATTATTCTATGTTTATGTCTAATATTAATACTTATTTTATCACAACTTTGACAACTGCGTGTTTAAATAGTGCGAGACAAATGAAGGAGTTGTATTTTATTATAAAAATATAAATCCTCCCAATTTGTCCGATAATTATAATAGTTACAAATTAAAATTAAAGACGCATCTATTATCAAAAATATATCTAATTCTTATAATGAGTATTTAATAAAATTCTTAAATATATGTATTTTTATATTTCTTTCATCTCTTAGAAAACTTAATTGCTTTGATGTGTGATCTGCACTTTAGTCTTAAACTAAATATATTTATATTTACGACCGATAGAAGTAGCTACGTTACAATATAAGGCATTTCTTTAAATTTAGGACTTAATACTGTATGTGTGTCACTTTAAGTAAATTCTGTCATCGAGCAATAATATAAACAGTTGATATAAGTATAGTACAAAGTTACTATTTACTAAATATCTTGTCAATATACTCCAAAGAGTAAATTACATATATATTATAGAAAATGATAGGTTAGGTAATTCTTAATCAATAAGAATTAACTTAGTTGATATACAAATCTTATTTAGAATCCTTGGTTCTTGTACATAATTATGTCCTTATAAATTATTAGTAAATCATGTAAACATAATCTAAACTAAAAATAAAAGTTGATGTGACATTAGTGAAAGACTAACTCTTTATTAATAATAATATTTTAATACGAAATACACTTCATATTTCATTGAGACAATGTTTATGCAATTCTAATCATTACCGTACCGCTTTGTCACGAAGAAAAGTTATAACTCTAAAAATTACAATTTTCATTATATTTAAATTTTTGGTTGTGGAGGTGTGTTAATATTATAAGTTCTACCTATCAACTCTTCGTCGTCATTCTTAAGAAAATTATGCTGACGTTCGTGCATTTGCAATCATTGCTGAAAAAAAAGGAAATACTTATTTTGGCCCTTCTGAAAAGTTTTGCTTTTTTTTTTTAATTTTGTCTATTCTTGCGGACCAGCGATACATTAGTAATATTATTTGTAGATACATTTAGATCCATTCAGCAAATAACATCATATCGTGATAATTAGGAAAATAATGATGAAGTCATTCTCTCAACACTAATAAATAACTGCGCCTAACAAGAACATATATCCAGTCACAGTCTGAATTTAATTAATATATATTTATTAAAATCTACTTAATCTACTACTTAATCTACTTAATCCGTCCCTTATGGGGCACGTAAGCATTTTGTGGTGATCTCGCTTCACGTCGACAGCCCCTAGCTGCAGCTAATACACCGCCACACAATAACGCAATTAACACTCCACACGAAGCCATAATGGCAGAGAGCGCTGTTGTCTTCATACAAGTTTGTCCCTCGAGGGGCGCTGAAAATTTAAGAAAATTATTTAATATAATTATACTTATAGATTTAAAGTACATCTAAGGCATAAAAACATGTTGCATAACAACATTAATCAATCATTAATGTCATGTATACATAATGTGACCAGATGTCCCGGGGACTGTTCCTTTTTATAATAACGAGTCCCGGTGTCCCCAAAATGTACTCTGGGATGCAAAATTGTCCCGTTTTCGGAAATCGCGCAAAAATTGAGAAGTTGATGCCGGCCAGCGGGTCGCCGGCGGTGTACAACCCGACTAGAAATTTTTTCGTCTTCCTTATCAGGACCGGACCGGGTATGCCCGATCTGGACCAGATAAGGTATGTAACGCAGAAGATATATCTGGACCCGATCAGGAAAACCTTATCGGGTCCAGATCAGGCATTCCTGATCGGGTCCAGATCAGGCGTTCCTGATCGGGTCCGGATGAAATTTTACTGATCGGAACCAAATCAATCATCTGCGTTATATATCTTGCCTGATCCAAAACGAGTATGCCCAGTCCGGTCCTTTTAAAAAAACATGAATATCTTAAAGAACATGTTTATTAGTAAAAATATAAATTAATATATGACGTAGGCACCGAATGCAGTGCTATATTCTTATCATAGAGAGTCCCAGTGAGCCGTTCCGATTATGGCGCAACCACCAGATGCTAACGACTGCAACTGTCGCCTGAATTTCTCATTCATGACCTGATCGATCTGTTTTAATCCGATTCGATAACAACTAATTTAATATTAGGCCATGTCATTACGCTTCGGAGAATCTTAACACCGCGATTCAAATAATGACGTCATTTTACTAACGCCATCTATTTATTGTGACCCAAAACATTAAATGTTAGAATGGTTGTTACAATATAATATTTCTATCTATCTATGTTTTCAAATGTTAGGTACATTTATATATATATATATATATATATATATATATATATATATATATATATATATATATATATATATATATATATGTGTATATATATATATATATATATATATATATATATATATATATATACATATATATATATATATATATATATATATATATATATATATATATATTATTTATTTTTGTTTTTTACTTTAAATATAAATTATTTTTATATTATTTATTAAACATTATTATTAAATACATATGATTAATTAAAGATTTCAGATTAATCTCCTCTAATGCAAATACAATTTCGCCGTGGCATAAATATGACAATCATGACACTTTTTTGAATTTTGATTGATATTTTTTTTGTGTTACGAAAACTGTTTCTGGTTCTGATATACTACAAGCCTTACTATATACTTGATGATATTTCACATCAGGCTATCCTTATTTGGTCCTGATCTGGTCCTGATCCGGTATGCCTTACCATACTTGATGTTATTTCACATCAGGCTATCCTGATCAGGACCAGACCTGGTCCTGATAGGGTTTGCCGGATCCGGCATGCCTCATTCTGTCCTGATCGGGTCCTGATCCGGTATGCCTTACCATACTAGATGATATTTCACATCAGGCTATCCTTATTTGGTCCTGACCTGGTCCTGACCCGGTATGCCTTATCATACTTAATGATATTTCACATCAGGCTATCCTTATTTGGTCCTGACCTGGTCCTGATCCGGTATGCCTTACCATACTTAATGATATTTCACATCAGGCTATCCTTATTTGGTCCTGATCTGGTCCTGATCCGGTATGCCTTACCATACTTGATGTTATTTCACATCAGGCTATCCTGATCAGGACCAGACCTGGTCCTGATCGGGTTTGCCGGATCCGGCATGCCTCATTCTATCCTGATCGGGTCCAGATACATGATCTGGTTGAACCATACTTTTTTTCTAGTCGGGAAGAGCATCGTCGGTCGACGCGAAGATAGGTGAGAGTGCCCGAGATTTCGCTCGCGCTTTGTTGACTATTTGTTTGACAGATTTTTCGTTCTCTTATTTCTCGCTATTTGTTTTGTTCAGAGTATTTTTTATTAGAAACAAATGGTGGACATACGAGGAAACCCAATTGCAAATTTCAGTTCTCAAGATCATGTTGATAATTAAGGTGAATATAAGAAAATGTGTCAAGAGTTTCATTCTTACTTAAAATCTTCATTAGCTATTTTAAAGCAAATTTGTTCCTCTGATAAATATAAGTACAACTAAACATTTCGGGTATATTTTTAAAATGTCGCGTTTAGAGTCAAAGAATAAATGGTCACGTTATGTATACAGTACCCGGTGATAAATATTACACATCGATCTTTGGGCAGAGACAATCGGCTAATTTCGAGCTCGTAGAGCGATAGAAACAACGTTCCACCAACCCGAAATTAATCGATTGTCTCTTTCCAAGGGTCGATGTACTTATATATTTATCGCCGGTTACCATATATATTGATTGTTTTAAATGTTCCGTAAAATTTTAGCGCCGTTGGTGTAAAACCAATTTTTATGGTTATCAACACTTTTGTACAGCTACGCTTTTAATAGTGTTTTGTATTATGGTATCAAAAATAAAAATAAAGTGGTGAGTAAGCGTTGTGACGTAAATAATTAAATATTTTTTTTAAATATTTAAATATATTACCTGCACTGGCAGCTAGCTCGTTATCTTCCTCTCCTTCCTGTAGGACTCTGAGGGACTGGAAAAGTGAGATATTCTCAGAGAGCCGTGGGGCGACACTTGCAGTTGAATCCACTCCAGAGCGAGACGTCTCTATGGAACGACGTTTCACGCTCTTCATATTACGCCAGTGACACGGTTGTGACTGAAAATAAAAAGGAAGAATCGTTTTCAGTACAATATTATGTACAATTGGAGAATGTGTGGTAGCTGTTACATAAACTAGTTGCCATTACATTGCTTGTAATTAGCGTAAAAGCATGCTGTAAGCTCTATACCAACATTTATTTTTGGTCACTTCACACACATTACACAAAGAGGATGACTGTCAAGCAAGCATCCTGTCATAAAACTTAGGCAAATCCTATACAGTATGTTTTGATCTGCCTCTACGCTAAAAGAAGCCATGTCAATCCCATATATATACCTACATATACATAACTGTAATTCAGAAAGTCGTTAAAAATTGCCAAAAGCATTTTTTGTTGTATTACTATAGGTAAAGGCCCTAAGAAATTACGCAACTAATCGTACAATTTATATGAAATCTAAACCCTATTAAAATTTATGCTTGATTTAACATTTTTTTGAATAATGAATTTAATGCTACAAAGTTAAATGCTAATAATTGTATATTTCAAATCTTACAGTCAACAGATAATCAGTCACTTATAATCGCTATAATTCTCGAATCTTATACTTACAGGGCATCTTCCATGACACATCCTGACGTCACACTCAATATAAAGTGCAGGTGATCCGGTAAAACGGAACGTTTTCATATATGCGTAGACTTGCGTCTCGAACACTCCAGACTCTGACCAGGAACCGCGAAAGCGAGAGATCAACTTGTCGTCTACTGGACATCTGTGCAATAATATATATCATGATTAATGTTTTACTTACTATTCATGACGACAATGTAATGAGGGAATAAGGAATTAATAACTAAACCCAATGGTAAAATTAAGGCCTAAATGGGGTCGAAGTATGACCCTGTGGGGCCTAGGCTTTCAAGTTAGATGTTTTGAAAAAACGTAGTGTTCTTTCTTTGCGTGAGCTTATTGATGTCCATTATTGAATATAAGTCTACGTAAAAGGGAATATATGACATAATCGGAATGTTAACAGGCAAATTGGCCATCGTAGTTGGTGTTAGAGCTCCATATTCGTAGGCGATTACTACCGTTAATATCCTAGTAGACTAGAAAATCGCAGTCAGTATACTAATGTTCCACGGCAAGTGCAGCTGCCCCTATTCTGGTGATTCCTCCGTCGATTTTTACGACTCTTACTGGAAATCAAACGGTGGTGACCACCACAAAGACACATTTTCTCCACTATTTATAAGTTAGCCTATAACAGTTGGTTGAGTAGGTTTATCAGTGATTTTTACTCCTTATACGAGTATAACAGAATTTACATAGAGCGTTATATATTATCGCGAGAATTGTTATCAATCAAAGGATAACATATCCAGCTAGAAAATCGATTGGTATGTACGTATTTACACGCGTATCACGCAAAAATTAGTGCATAAACTAAAAGTTTAAAGTTTTCACCAATATTTTACTAGAGGTATAATATAAAATACACGCCATTTTGTATATTAAATATAAAAAATAAAAATAATCAACTCAAGGAAACAGTAAGCATGACAAATATAAAAGTAAAAATATTTTTTTTTAATAAATGACATAGAAAAAGGCTTAGCATTAGTTCATTTTTTTTTAGTATCTTACCCAAATTCGTCAATAAGTTGTATACGCTTCGTAGCACCATTGTGAGCAACACAGTCGTTCACCACAATATCAAAACCATCTGAAAGTAAAATTGAATCTTTTAACATTTATTTCAAATAGCACAAAAAAAAATTGTAAGAAAATATATACAATTTTTGTGCACAATCCCAAGAAAAATGTGTCTTAAGTATTTTTTTATTCCGAATTTTTTATTTTGTGTTTCCCTCCCCAATGCCATTGCGCCGACTACTGGTACCGATTCCTTGACATCTGTGATCGGCCTCGCCCTTTCGGGTGTCATCCCTATCGACACTCCAGCAATAAGCAACGGTATTGCCGGGGCGTCTCCCTCGCGTGTACCGTCTCTCTACAGGTGGCACACTAATCCCCGGTCCGTCTACTTGATCACAATATACCCTGATCTTCAAATCACGATATCATTTATGTAACCTAATGTGTATGCTTAGCTTACAGGATTTACAATGGTGGCAATATCTTAACCAGTTAGCAGTAGCTAATATATGCTAGTAATCCAATGAATAGTAAGAGATTTAATAAACGACATTCCCAGAATAACTACGCACGTGTGGATATGCCTTTCCCATGGAAAATTTCTCTGGGAGATATGAGATATAACAGAATTTTTAAACTCGCATTATTAATTCCAAAGGTAATTCCTACATCCTTTACACACTTTACCTCTCTATAGCATTAGTAAATATTATATAATATCCAGACTGTACTCCATAACGGTTAAAATGCCGTCAGAACTATACGTTTCGCGTGATTTCCTATCATAAAGCCATATTAACGGATTTTTACTATCCTTTGTTTCAGCTTTAGAAATAATTTTATAGTGATATACATACAACAAATATTATGACTAATTTTAAAGAAAAGTTCAAAGAAAGAGTAAATATCTATTCTTTTCTTATTTAGATTCTATATATATATATATATCCTATTACTGGGATCCCATTCACCCAATCCTTCCCCGACCATAGTGAATTGATTCTACTTACGGCGTTCCCCTAAATCTGAGATATGATGTTATTCACTTTTGATAAATATATTAAAAGTTTATTCTGTGTAGCTAGAAATATACACTCTTATGTCCTATAATAGACATAACATATCTATGCAAGGAACTCTAAATAAAAATCTTTACTGTCGTAACCATTTGACTACCGTGGTATTGTAAGTATATTTCTCTCTAATTGCGGACAAAGCTTGAGCAAACTTAGCAGTGGGACGTATATGAGCTGACATGAAAGTATTTTATAAGACGATAGGTATTTTGCTAAAGTGTAAAATATTATTAATAAATTATTTTTACTCTTTTAAGATAAAAAAAATACCAACGAGAAAGGAAGAAATGCTGAATTTGTATTCACTTATACATATATAATGTTATTACTCTCGAATTATTGGAAATAATTAAAGAAGAAACGTGATCTCTAAATGTCGGCCTCATAAAAAGTCGCTCAGCGTGCTTTGGAGAGGGCTATGCTCGGTATTTCTCTACGTAATAAAATCCCGAATACGCATATCCGTAGAAGAACGGATGTAACTAACATAGCCCGAAGAATTAGCACGTTGAAGTGGCAATGGGCGGGCCACTTCGCTCGACGAACCGAACCGTTGGGGAAGAAAGTTCTCGAGTGGCGACCACGAATCGGACGAACGTAGGACGACATCCCATTAGGTGGACTGATGACATTACGAAAGTCGCAAACCTTTGGATGCAGGTGGCACAGGACCGTTTCAAATGGCATTCTCATGGGGAGGCATATGTCTAACAGTGAACGTTTACGGGTTGATGGATGGATGGAATAAAAGAAAGACGTAATTGCGTTTCTCTGAAATATCGAAGAAATAACATTTAAAACCTTTATTTACTTTGAGTCTTTAATATTTTATAAATTTTTTTTGGAAAACAATCTATATTGTTTAATATTACAAATGTCAATCGTAGTGCTGTGTGGTATCGGTGACGAATATTACCAACCCTTACTTTGCTCGTGGATGTCGTAAAAGACGACTAAGAGCTTTACGGACTTAGGCCAACTCCACCTGATGCCATCGGGTCAACGATTGCATTTCCAAGGAAGGTTGACGTTAGCCAGGCGGCCGGTCATAAAACTATTGCTAGTAACTTTTGCAATATGTATGATGGAAGCAGAGTACATATTGCGTCCACCCCAATTAATAGGGATAAGAGCAGGATAATGATGATGATGATTATAATTTTAAATGTCAATCGTGAGCTTTGTCGATTATGTGGTAAAGACAAACTATAGCAAACCGTGCATATATATATATATATATATGCAACGGTTTTTCTTTACACATATTGTAAATATTACATCATATATATGTAGAATACTAGTACATCACTACCACATCAAATAGTTCTATAACAATTTATAATAATAAAACGCAACAATTTGATTGGATTTGTACGAAATATTTCTGCACCAACAGTGCATTTAGACATGCAAACGTAATAAAAAAACCGTTAAACTTCGCCCTTAAAGTTACGGTATTTAATTTTTATCGGTATATTTGGTTCACTCGGACTATACGGTAAAATAATTGATATATATTTTATAGCTTTTCATTATTTTAATTTATTTCAATATAGTTAGGTATTTATGTAACTTCGACTGGACGTGGCAAGATGGCCTAGCGTTGAGGTGTCGGGGATAGAATGTCAATAGACGATCTCTCCGACACACCGTAAAAGTGTGGAAGGGACCGCTGTGGTTTTAGTGGGTATTTCGGTCGAGAAGTCGGCCGGTGAGTCCCACGCACCCCCTAGTCTGACACAGGCGGGGCATGCGTAAATGCATTTCCACAGCGTGAAAAAAAAGGTATTTATGTAACTGGCAAGTAATTTACATTTAGGAGCGAATAAAATATGCGAAGCTAATCATCGAATATCTTGGCACAACGATATTAGGAAGCTCCGATGGGCCAGCCATGATTTTACCAGTGTTTACTAAAAATGTACCTACCTCTTACTTAACTATGAGTTTGTTTGAACCCAGTTTCAGACACCACCAGGTTTTTCTAACACAAAACCCAATGACATTCAAACCAGGATTTAACTTCCAGGCAATGGTTCCAGAAGAAAAATGGTATATATGGATAATGTAAAAAATACAATAGGTTTATGATAGCTGAAGTAAGAAACGAACAATTTTGATTCGAATCTATTTAAATGTCTAATAAAGACCGCATCAATAGTAGTTTTGTATTTCGTTGTGCTAAGATTGCGATCATTTGACATCGTTTAACCAGATTCATTATTTAAAAATTGAATTAATAGACACACACGCAAACTCGCACAAGTGCCCTGCGCCGCTTAAACGAAACAGCAGGAGCAGGCATACATTTACACCGCGCGGTAGAAAGAGGCGGATATCACTTCCTCTCCTACGCCGGGCTAGCGGTCTACTCTTCCTCCGTTTTACGAATTTTCGATCAGGTCACGTGTCCTGACGTGAGTTGAACATTTTTTACCCATACCAAAAATACATTCAGAGGGAAGCTAAATGAGTCTTACTATGATTGAACCGTGATTGAACCTTCTCTACTGTGGGAAGGTAATTGACCTATTTTACCCTGGTAAAGTGAAAGAGACCTGCTCCTACGAAGTACTACTCCGACAAAGCATCTCCGACTAAGAAGAGAGACGTGTCTAAACAACACAAGACGGAACAGTAAAGAGGTTAGATGATGGCAATGGAATACAAACCATAAGCACTTCTCATATATATGAGCAACGTAAGCGGGTCTCCAACACGCACTGGTCCTGATACTCGGGCACCATTAGCACCGTAACCCGCTCGAATCTCCATATAACATTCTGGTGGTTGTAATGTGAATACCACAGGGTTTCCTGTCGCCACTCTGTACACAAATGGGAAAATTATTATAGTAAAATTTTATTTTATTTTAGTATACTGAGCAAAGTACTGAACTTATTTACATTAACTCGAAGACATTTTTTCTTACACCAAACAAGTTTTGAGTCTGGGTGTCCTTTATATCCGTTATTTATTTGTACATTCTTCAACACAAGGATTTACGGACTGCGTGGAGTTTCATTACGTAAATAATTAAAAAAAATATGCAACGCTCAATTAATGGGGAGAGTTTGATGTAGGTACAAACTACTATGTAAAACTTAAAAGATGGAGAGCCTTCTTCTAGAACAGGAAGCAAAGTATCATACTATATCACGATTATCAGACGGGGTGGTATAGGGTTTTATTTCGAATTTCCCTCACTACCAACCTCATCTTAAATAAATGTTATGTTTTTATTATAAAGGGATATATCCTTTACGAAATCCACGGGGAAAATATCCCTATTTTGCTTATTATGTGAATTACATTCTTACCGTCGTACATGGAAAGATTGTGCGTGTATAATTTATTTACTTATTGATAACATTGAAGAATTATAATGTGCGGGAATCTGTATATCTGAGAGATTTTGTTTAAGACGCGTGAGTTTTGCCGCTAGCATGACAACTCATAGTAGAGCATGACTTAAAATTCCCTCATTTTACCATAATATGCGTAAATAATACACAGGCCTATATAAAAGTAAATATTTTATCGCCTTTTATGGCATCTGTGAGGATAATTGGCTAATTATTCTAGATCTAGATCTGAGGTCTCACTCGACTGAGTGAAATAACATTCACAAAATAGAATAATTTCTGTGGCATATAGTATAAATTTAATAAGCTAATACTCATGGTGATAAACAAAAAAAAAAATACAAAGTTCTCAATCTCAATCGAAATTCAGTTATCGATTACTCTTCAGCGTTGATATCTGTGTCAACAAAATCATGCGTGCGCAACGCCTTAGTGACAAGCGCGGCAAATAAACATCAATGAACTACAGACTCTACCGTGGTTGTTAACAAAATGAAACAAAAAAATTACTAGTTTCACTTTTTCAAATAAGAAAATAAATATTATACTATCGGAGCAACTTAGGTCTGGTATGAAGATGATTGAATGAAATAGTGACGTCGAAGGCATAAATAAACGATTGATTTTTTCACATTTTAATATTGACTGTGACAATATGTAATATTGTCCGTGTGGTGACGGAGTTAGAATACAATTCACCACCCCCTATCTTACCCGTGGGTGATCATACGAGATGACTAAGGGATATGGAAACGCATATAACATCTATGCAAGAGAAGGAAAACTCGAAACAAAACCCTCTACCAATACGTCTGACCAGCGCGGTATAGTAGGTTAATTTCCCTCCCATTACGGAGGAGGTCCTGGCCCAACAGTGTGACATATATGGGCTGTGATGATGATGATGAATAATGACTGTACAGGTGGCCTATGATTGTGGGTATATCACGCAACGACAATCCACACATAGTTTTTGGAGTTGTTTAATTTATGTCTGTTAGAACAAAATCTATTAATCCTTAGGGTTTTCATTCCTTATTTATTTTTCTTGTTTATTTTATAGTGCATGGGTCTTTAAAAAAGAATAAAGTGTTTTACTTAGCCTACGTGCATACTAGATTTTTAATAATTGAAGTAATTACTCGACATCCAAGAAGGGGAACGTGACGGTCTTCCAGAAGTCATAGCCGTACTCGCAGGTGACCTTGAAGTGTTCATCCAATTCCTCTTCAATTAGCGAATTGTATTGCACTGTGATAGTGTTCCACATCAAGTTTTTCTGTCGTACGAAAGGTATAACATTTGTTAATATTAAAAACAAGTCAATATATTACACATACAAAATAACTTTTATCTCTCTACTTTGAAAATTCCCCTGTTTGGCACGAGACCAGATCACGTTAACCAGATGGATCCAAATCACTATGCCATAGAGATTTTTGCTAGTAATACTATATGCTAAAGCTTGAAGCCAATTGTCTGTTGTAGGAAAAATATTAAAAAAAAATGAGTAACTCAGGTAGATATTCAATAATATATTGCAATTAATTGCAGAAAATATAAGATATTACACTAACCAGAATGTGTAACTTGTCAAGAATTAATCAAATTACAATTATTGTACGACGATGACGTTGTGTTTATTTTTTTTTATATTTCTGCCATAGTATAAATAACCAAACTTCGCATTAAGACATTTGATACATTGAATTTAATATTGCGAGAGTATGTCGAATTGCAAAATATTATATATTTCTACATTCGTTAACTACCACCACCTGCCACCTTTACTAATATATAATTAGCTGTGGATGTCATAAAAGACGACTAAGAGCCTTATAACGACCTGGACCAACTCCATCTGATGCCGTTTGGTCAACAAATACATTCCTAAGGACGTCTGGCAGGCGGCCGGTCATAAAACGATTGCCAATAACTTTTATAATATAAAAGAGGAGCACATATTGTATCGACTCCAATCAATTGGGATAAGAGTAGGAGAATGATGATTTGCTAAGACCACATTTGTATCATCAATGTAAATATGATCTGGTAATTCAGTTAATAATAATAATTTTAGTATTATTATAGTAGTAGTATTACCTAGTATTATTATAGTTTCAATATTTAAACGAGTCACCTATGTATAATATTAATTAAATTTATTTCAATGATAAACTAACAGACGGTTAACTAGAGTGCGCATTACTGTCAATAGCCTCTTGTTTACAATAAAAAAAGAACATAGTAAAAGGGCTATAAGTCAATAAGAAATGTTAACAAAGATTAAAAAGTAACTCACAGTGGGATGCTTCCTGCTGTCGTCGTGTTGTCCGTTCCGACCCAATGTTCCGCATCTATTGAGCTGAATGTAGAACTCGTAATAGTCTCGACCAGTACCGTTGATGTACATACAGTCTGGATCATATGAATAGCCTACGGAGAAATCAATATATTAAAGGTTTAATCTATGAAATTTAATAACGACTTTTAATAAACGAATTCAAATTGACTGCGCACATGGCGTAGTGGTTAAGATATCAACCTATCGTGCACCTGTAGTGAGATTGTTTCCAACGCAAGACAAACTTTATGTGATCTAAAAATTGTTATTATGATTCTGGATATAATTTGCGTCCGTTAAATTATATGTTTTTAGAATCCCTTTCAATACAAGGATAATATCCTTAATGCTGGGTGTAGTTAAAAAAAATACAAATATGGTTTCGAATTGATACAATTGTACTGGTCGTCATCTTATCATCTGACGTCAATATTCTAGTATTTGACTGCCAAATTTGCTGAATTCTAGAATTAAATGTGCATTTGGGAGTGATGACGATTTACTGAGGCACGCAATTCTCACGTCTACAAAAACATTTTTTTATAGACCTCTCTATTCTCAAACATGAGGTTTTTCACAATGATTTTCCAAGATATTTTGTTTATCGTTAAAGTGATCGATAATTAACAATGTAGGATTTTAATGCACAAATAACTTCAATAAAGTTAAGACTGTATGTGCATGCTTAATAAAATCAAATAATAAATATTATTATACCGAATCCGAAAGTACATAGAGTATTAATTCATACACCATATTGACTCTTAATATCAAGTAGAATATAATCAATTGTTTTTTTTTATTTACCTGCCATTAGTACATTTGTATTTAAAAATTTTCATTAAAAATTTTAAATTACTTTACCAGCGTATATTACATACATACATACATATCATCACGCCATATCCCTTGCAGGGTAGGCAGAGAGAATATTAGCAATATATTATTAGCAAACAGAAATTACACCCACACTCCGGACAACACTTTATGGATCGCACAAAGTATTGTAATGCGTGGCAATCAAAACCGCGACACTTGGTACTGTAGATTGTTATCATACCCGATATGCCATGTGTGCAATCAAACAATAGTAAAACTAAGAAAACGCATACAGCAATTTTACGTAATAAATATGAAGATATTTAACTGTACTTTGAAATTGTACCAGCATAAGTAATTCACGAAGCTGACCTGACCACAAAAATGCACTTGGAAGAATGACTTAGAAATCGAAACTGTTAAAAAGACAAAAATATGCAGTACATTCTTTAGTCGCAACCTTATAAAGCAAACTAAAATTCAGTTTAAGAACAATCACTACTATTTATATAAAACAAATTTATTTGCACCAACGGTAGACAAAATGGCAAAAAGTGGTAAAAGAGTAATTGTAAAACTAGTGTAATGTGTAATTGTAAAAGTGCTATGAATACTACCAATCCTTATTTTGCTTGTAGATGTCGTAAAAGACAACTAAGAGCTTTATATCGACCTGAGCCAACTCTACCTAATACCGTTTGGTCAACAATTACATTTCCAAGCAGGGTTGACGTCAGACGACCGGTCATAAAATTGCCTATAACTTTTGCAATATATACGAGTACATATTTCGTCAACCCCAAGTACTGACTTTGACTGCACAGATGGCGCAACGGTTAAGATACCGACCTTCCGTGCCAATGCCGTGGGTTCGATTCCCACGTGGGACAATACTTTGTGCGCTCCACAAAGTATTGTTCTGAGTCTGGGTGTAATTTGTTTGCGTTAATTACATGTTTGTAAAGTCCCTCGCGATACAAGGATTATTACCTTAGTGCAGAGTGGTGTTTTTTTTTAAAAAAAAAAGAAGAAAAATAATTGGGCTAAGAGCAGGAGAACCATGAACTGCAAACAAAGTTGGAGATTTGTCTCACAAATTGTTAGGCATTCATAAATTCAATCTCATCAATAAATTAGTAAATTATATGCACCAATAATAATAATTGTTTCTGAATAAAATCAATATGTTATAGAATTAGATACCTCTTTAGTATTATTACATACACACATATTCCAGGTTTTGCGCAAAGTAATTTATTTTGCGTTAAATTTCATTAAAGACCGTAAAGCAGTTTTTGTACTAAGAATTAATAGGCTGATATCTGCTAGTTTCTTCTTGTTGTTTACTTTATTTGAAATTTAATGTTACTGTTAGAAATATAACATTTACTATACAATTTACATTGATCTGGACTAATTCAACCAAACGGGGTGATGTTAGGCAGTCGGCCGGTCATAAAAAGTTTGCCAAAACAATATATGCGGTGGTAGAAGGGTACATAATGTATCGACCTCAAATAATTGGAATAAGAGCATTTTGATGATAATAATGATATTAGAAATATAACAATACTAGTGGAGTCAAGAGTCTCCGAAACTGGCGAGCGTGTATGAAGAGAATTATGAATGTTGAGGAAGCGAGTGAAGTATGCAAGGTCAGAGTGCCAGAGAACTCTAGTTCTCTGGCACTCTGTTCTCTCTGCCTACCCTGCAAAGACATGGCGTGATAGTATGTATGTATGTAACTGTATAAATGACACATTTTTGTACTCAGCGACAGATACTAAAGAAAAACAACAATAAAATAAAAATACAAAGAGATTACGTATCTAAAGTGTTTTAATATATGTGACTATTCTGTCCAATAGCCTTAATATGTACATATATATTCATAAAGTAGCTCAACAGATAATAAAATGTATGAGAACTTCACATTATCATGTCGCAAAATCATTAAATCAACATCTAACATACTCACGCCCTTTTGAACTATGATACGCGATCGAAATCGCAATGCCGAGTGGCACGGAACGGCTATACGTACTGATACAATGTGGGAGTTGCGCAGACGCATCTGACATTCGTAACAATAACAATGTAATGACACTTGTCTGATCTTGCTGCTTTAATTATTCTAACTATCCATACAATAGCGCAAGTGATGAAAAAAAATGTATGATATCAAAACGCAACTATGTGAACTCACACGTTCGATCCCAACTACTTCGGAGTTCAAATGTGGATATTATATATTATTTTATTAATTACAACTGTACTGATGGCGTAGTGGTGGAATTGTTTTCATGGTGAGGGTGGTATTTAAAAAAAATATTGCTTGAAATTTGTCCTGGCTGAATATTTGATTTTTTTTAATTTTAAAAATGACATATTGCAAGAATCTCATATAAATTGAAACTAGGTCATTTGAAAAACAACATTTCAAAAACAAACTTAACCTAAGAACTCATGCAAGTTTCAGTGAAAATTCGATTACTCTACTAGCATCTCTCTTTTGAAATAATGTGACACGCCGATAACATTTAATAGTTTATTACTTCATACACGAGAAATAAACGAGCGGTGATCAATTCTTAATTCACCATCACGCAGATTACACAAAGATTAAAATATTATTTACTTACCCGCTGAATAGACCAAACCCGCGAACGACCCATTGAAACCAACCCTTATCTTCATGAAATCATCTTGACACTCCGCTTCTATATCTGTTGACAATGGGTTAATAACAACAAATAATCAATTATTAAATTACGTGTAAAAGACATTTAAAAATTATCAAGTTCTTATATAATATTTAAACAATGATATCAGGAAGGTCATGAGTATTATAATCCTGCTAATTTGAATAATTAAATAAAACTTTTATAAGGGAAAACAAAGGCTTACGCAAGGGCGGCACACGGCTTCGGCACACGCGTTTAAGATATCAATCTCATTTTGTTAGGTTACACAATTGTATTTACATATGCAAATAACATTATACACCAATAAATATGGTTTTTATTAATAATTTTTAAACTGCTGTGTGATAATAGCTACGAATACTACCAACAATTACATTGCTTGTAAGTGTTTAAAAAAAAGATGACTAAGATCGATTTAGGCCAACTCCATCTAATGCTTCCTGGTCAATAAACCTTACCAAGTTCCGGTCATTGTCAAAATTTATGCGATTGAAGAGAAGTACTTATTGCGACGACCCCATATAATTGGGATAAAAATAGTATTTGATAATGATGAAAATTTTTCGTGTGGTGACAGAGTAAGAATACTATTCACCACCCCATACCTTCTTCTTACCCGTGGATGATCGTACGAGACGACTAAGGGATGTAAAACGCATTTAACATCTATGTGAGAGAAGGAAAACTCGAAACAAAACCCTATACCAAAACGTCTGACCAGCGCGGTATAGTAGGTTAATTTCCCTCCCATTACGGAGGACGCCCGAGCCCAACAGTGGAACATTTATGGGCTGTGATGATGATGATGCAATATTTAAAGATATTAAAAGGCAGAGGGAGAACAGGAGGAGAGAGAGAGAGAAGCATCACTGTTAGTTACATGATGCGGTACCATACCAGAATACCTCAGCAGCAAAAACTATAATTATTTATCTTTTATGTTATATATAAAATATAACTTTTAAATTGGTATCATTTAAATGATCCTGAATATAACTGTAGAGGATTATCATTGGTATTATCGTCTGATAATACTATTTTCAAGAAAAACGGCCTAATTGGTTGTGTGTGATTTGCGTAATAAATGACACACAAGTTCCAAAAATCATCGGAATGTAATCTCTAAATGATTCTTTGGAGATGTTCTCTAATATTATATTTCTCAAAAATCTTCATTGTACAGATTTTGATTTTCGACCTTTATATAATAACTATATATTTTTACTTCAAAATCATAAAGTTGAACAGTAAAGTCTCGAAAATAAGACACAAAATATTGAAAAAGGACTTTTCGCTCCTCACACACTTACAGATACTCTCCTTCTATTGATATGGTATTACTACCACCTTAGGAGTTCATATTCATTCTGCAGAATAACAATAGTAGAAAGTAAAATCACTCACATTGCACTCTACTTCCATTAGTCCGATGTCTCCTGTATTCACGTTCCCAGGCTGGAGGCTCACGCCATGTTGCATCCACTTGCGGCGAACGTGGTTTTATACTCACAGGGATGTAACTATTTTTGTCCGACAAGAATACCACCTGTATAAATTATTACATATAATATATATATTTTTTATTGTTAAACATAAACTATTAGTCATATAATATATACTATACCTTAATAATACTATAATACCTTAAACATAAAAGTAGCCCTAAAAAGACTGACACAAATACTATCATGACCATCTTAGCTCATATATGTTACAACTACTGGGCTCGATCTTCTTCCATAATGGAAACTACCTACTGTACTCACCTGGGGTTGCTATACGGTTTTATATCAAGTTAAGTTTTCCTTCTCTTGCATAGATAATATTCGCATATTTCATCCCTGAGTAGTAGTAGTGTAGTCAAAGATGGAAGTAGTTTACTACCTCCTTTCTTCACCGTAGGTATCTTACTACGTCACCAAACTTTTAATAGCGGTAGGACCAGGCTGTTGTCAGATCCCTGTCTACAGCCGCGGGCCGGTCCATCCGGGGTAGTACCACACTCCCGCAGAAGATCGACGTCTGAGTAATGGCAATATGCTATTGCGCTTCGTTCGGTGAGCGCGAGAGCCGGAAGCCCAACTGGGTGGGTTTGGGGATTGTAATGGTAGGCAGCAGCCTAGCTATAGCAAAGGTCCACCTGGTCCATGGGCAGCAGTGACACTTACTATCAGGTGTGCTGCTTGCTCGTTTACCACCATAAGCAATAAAAAAAACGGCGATACTCAAACATTAAGCTGCCATTAAACCTAATAGACGGAGCTTAGCAGATTCTAGATAGATTGTAACAAATATTCTTGTTATTAATATTTACTACAAATAGTTACACACTAAAAGAGTTATAAGAATAGGTTCAAATCTAATAAACAATAAGAACAACTAAAAAAATAGCAAATAGAAATACTTTTTTTATGGTTTCTTAATCATATGTTATTAATGAACTACCAAAACAAAATATAAATCCTTTAAAAACAATCAAACATTGATATAATTTAATTCGTATATCATTATTCATATTACGACATTCGCCCTTACACATATAAAAAATGCTGCAACATTACAATTTACAACTGTTACAATGTTATATTAAAATGAGTCATTTTGTTTAAACATTCTTTGCAAGAGGAGGGTATTGAGTTAGGTGAGTACGGAGGTTTTGTAATCAGATAGCCCTGAGATAATGTAACTATCGAGTTCCGGCACACGCGACTTTTGACTGCCTTCAACGCATTTTACAACCTCCGCTAATTAAACGCATATAACATCTATTAGCAGACAATAAAAACAGAAGCTTTAATTATTACTGCTTATTGTATTTACAGGGGCGAGTATAACGACATAATTAGTTCCGTTCATTATTTACTATCATAGGTTAAATAAATTTGAAATAAATGTTTCATGAGGCTACTATGCGATTGATGACCGTTGGCAGATTTCAATCTCAACTCAAACGTTATT
The DNA here is from genome assembly GCA_905163515.2 of Lymantria monacha. Taxonomy (NCBI): domain Eukaryota; kingdom Metazoa; phylum Arthropoda; class Insecta; order Lepidoptera; family Erebidae; genus Lymantria; species Lymantria monacha. The sequence continues at coordinate 14,047,351 of LR991094.1, read as the reverse complement.
GAAGTTACCCTTGAATTTTCAATGAGACAGTGTATCGCCCGGTATGCAACAATAGATTTGGTCCTCAAAACTTAAAAGTTATTTGATGCTAAGTAGAAGACCAGTCATCATAATCTCAGCTCATATATATCCCACTGTTGCGCACGAGCCTCCTCCACAACGGAAGGAAAATTAATCTGCTATACCACGCTGGTCAGGCGTGTTGGTATAGGGTTTAGTTTCGAATTTTCCTTCTCTTGCATAGATGTTATATGCATTTTATATCCTTTAGTCGTCTCTTACGATCACCCACGGGTAAGAGGGGTGGCGAATTGTATTCTTACTCCGTCACCACAAGGAAGACCAGTACTTAATTAAATAGATATATGGATTCTAAGAAATTCCAAACAAACAACGATTTCCTCTCCACCTTTTTATATCCTACTCTTACTATAACCAGAGGGATTGGCATGGAATTTAAGGAAAGGATATAAATATAAAGACCACGAGACTTCTTGATTTGGCGATTCGATAAAATAAAAATAAATTATATATATATATATATATATATATATATATATATATAAGTATAGATTCGGTTAAAAACGTAGTGCCGAATCTCTGGCAGGTGATGATAATGAAAGGAGTTGACTTCAGCCCTCCGTGATAACCTTTGAAAGCTATTCTACGATAAATTACGCCTTCTTTTATAAATAATTCATTTACAGTTTTAAAATGTGAAGGTAATTTAAAAGTAACATCTACTCCCAAAAATTATCATGTCAGAATCACGATTCTTCAAAAGATTTTCATATAATGTCATAATTGCAATAAGTACGGCGAGTCCCCGTAGCTATCCAATGGAAGCGCCTACTTAGCACGCATTATCAAATTAGATCAATTGAATGACTGTTACCATCACTAACACAGTTATCGCTACATCACTTTGACAAATTGTCTATAAAAATAAAATAACAATAAATGGAGGCCACATCTTAGTGCGTCATAATTTATCCATAGAAATAGAAATCACACGAAATTGGAGCAATTCACTTTCATATAAGCTGTATATATATATTTTATTTAGATATATTTTACGATCTGTATATATTTATAACTATTTCTAGCTTATAATCTCTATTAGCTCTCTTTATAAAATATATATATATATAGAGTTAGACTAGGAACATAATATTACTACTATTCGTTTTTTTTTCGGAGCGTGTTGCAAATATTTAAGGGACGTAATAAAAATAAGAATAAGAGAAAACTCGGCATTTTATTTAAAGATTGATTGTCCTTTGATTTAACTATTCAGCTTACCAATGCGATTATAAAAGCCAGAAAAAGAAGAATCTTTTAGCGTATCTGACTGAAAGTAATTAAAAATCGGGTTGGGAGTTCCAGAGTTACCATATCTAAACTTACAAAGCAGTTGTATTCTTAAAAATCATATTGTGTCAGACAGTTTATCAAATTTTATTAACTTTAGTTTTACCATGGAATAGAACATGAACACAACTTGGATGTTTATATCACTAAGTCAAATAGTATTGTATGTCAACAATACGAATTATTATTATCCTACTGACACTCGATGCTATTCATGGTTTAAATGAAATGTGAGGCAAATAACTTGTGTTCACTGCCACTAATTGGTCAGAGATAAATATCACCGACCTACGAGAACACTTGTTTCTTGGAAAGATAAAACAACTGTAATGTTTGTTTCTCACAGTTATTTGTCTTATAATGCTTTAAACTTATAAAACACTATTTGTTTTGTGATTTATGTAAATTTTATTTATTCCGTGTAGTGACGGAGTAATAATGCAATTGACTACTGCTCTTTTTGCTCGTGGATCGTCGACTACGGGATATAATATGCAAATAAACACAGCAATGTAAAGACGAATGATACATTCATATATTATATAAGCTACTTGTATGGAAATCAGAATATTTTCATTTATTTTACAATAAGAATGATCAGATTTCACCAATAAAATGTGTAGTTAAAATGAACAACAAATTAATGACTATTATCGAGATACTAAATTAATATCGCATTGTTTTTATTTTTTATTTAAATTATAACCTAATCGTCTATCTTGACGGACGTTTTTTTTCTTTCTATATTACTCTACGATATTTATATTCATTATTTAAAAAAAAGATTAATAAGCTAACAGTATTTATTGTCTACATTTTTAAATATGGAACAATAGATAATTTAACCAACAAATAAGTTCAATATTGAATCTGTATCAATCTGTAAAAATAAAGAAATAACAGCTATTATTCATATGGGATGCCATAATAAATTGCTCAATTTTCATAAATTATTATATAAATTTATTGATTATTATATTGTAGCCATATAATGTTAATTAATATGAAAGGTATTATGTATAATAATATAAATTATAAATTATAATTATCTGTGATGACGATTACGAATACCACCAACCCTTATATTACTGGTGGATGTCGTAAAGACGACTAAAAGCTTTAACATCGACCTCAGCCTAACAGATGCTGTTTAATCAACCATTATACTTCCAAGGAGGGTTACTGTCAGGCAGTCGTTCAGTCATAAAACTCTTGCCAAAACTTTTTTCAATATGTACGATGGAAGAAAGGTATATGTTGCACCGACTTTAAGCAATTGGAATAAGTGCTGGAGGCTAATGATGAAAAAAATTATATAATAAATCAGCCATTTATCAGATTAATCTAAAATCAACAAATAATAATCATATTTTATATCGATAACAATTTTTCTTTTTAATTTTTTGTTTTATTAAAATGGAACGGAACTACAGATGATAACATAATCAGATTAGCGAAGCCCTTCGCAACTTCAATATATTGCACAAATCCACTGTGAGGCTATGGTGTGGCCTCCTCCATTCAGTCGAACACTACGGTACTACTCAATTAAGCAACTGAGTACAGAGTCTACGTACTACATGAGTACCAGGGGTACTCACGCGTGTAAATGATATAATAGCTTTTTTTTTACCATTGTTATATCTATTTCAATTTATATGATCATGAGAGTATCGAAAGAATTCGATTACATGGTCTAAGTAAGCAAATTCTATTTTAAATTAAACTTTCTTTTTGACGTTTGAATTTCAAACAAATTAAATTTTATAATTTGTGACCTATATTCGTAAATTTGTAAATATAATCAGCTTTTGGGGATAGGAAGTCTAATTCACTGCAACATCTAAAACTGATCGTCATTACAACTCCCACCTATAACTTCAAAGTTATAATTATTAAATTAAATATATATATATTGCACTCCGCTTAAAGCGCTCGGGGTAAGCAATGGGACAACGTGCAACCCATAAACTGCTGTACACGTAACTCTATATCGCCATTTAAGTACGTTTATTATTACCCTTGGACCCTTACCCTAGACTAGAATGTCTTTATCCCTTTTGAAAATTGGATAGCAATCGCTCAGTGAATAATTATATTTTGCTAAAATTAGTTAAAATATAGGATCGACCTCAATAAGATCGAAAATTATTAATACTTGGAAGATATAATTCTTAAACTCTAGATTGTTAAATATATAAAAGCAATTCTGATTACATGTCAAACAAAACACCATGCCATTCACGTTCAAAACAAATTGACCGTAAAACCAATGCCGCAAATAGGTGTAGCAATTCCGCAAAACGAAAGGAAAAGATAGAGTGCATCGAATTATGTATTCTTATAGGAATTCTTTCAATTTGTCTATCAATAGGAGCACAAATGGGTGTAAATTGGTCTATTATGTCTTACCTTTCACCCACTTCTGTATTCAAACCCATAGTAATTTTGTGAGCATGGTGAAAACTATTAGAACAATCACTTTTTTTTTTTATCTTCAAATATTTTAGTTACTTTTTATACGACGTATGGGTAATATTACTTTCAGATGTCAGTCAGCCATTTGCTAAGGTTGACCTCAGCCGGTTTTTGGGAAAGGTTAACAGCGCCCAGAGAAGCGGTAGCAGCGCTCTCCCAAGAAACCTCATAAAAACAACTGGGATAGCCAAACCGTCCGCCTGTTGAGGTTATTTTGAGAAACAGTATACGTATTAGTACTCATTTAGAGTACTTAATTGTAAGCGACTAAAAGCTTCTGTGTCCTTTTTAAAGCTTAAAGGTTAGACTAAGGATTGCCCATACTGAGGTATCGTGTTTGATCCACAGTGTAAGAATAAAATTAAAATGAGAAACAAGCATAATCTACGAAAACAAATGCATATTTATTTGTAAATTAACAATTTCAGTCTGTTTTTCGGCGAACATTTGAAGCTATCGATCATGCAACTAAGCTCTCTTAAATATTATAATCACCCTGATTATAAAAGAAAGGTTAGTATATAGGTATGATTTTACGTGCCTATTTTTATTGCATCTATACAGTAGCCTCACAAACTTTGTACTATTATAATATGTGTTGCGGAGCTGGACTATATCTTCTCAAAATGGTCACCCCATAGCCAAGATATAAACAGCTTTAGTTAAGCTTTTTAATATATTGTATGAAGTATTTCTTTAGGTTTAATTTTATTCTTCTTTTTTTTAAAAGACCACTAAGAAAATGCACTAAGAAAATAATCCTTGTATTGCGGGAGACTTTATAAACATACAAAACACAGAAATTAAAACTTACACTCAGACTCAATAATAGGTGGATTGCACAAACTATTGTCCTGTGTGGAAATCAAACCCTGGCACGATAGTTTGGTATGTTAACCACTCAGCCATTTGTGCAGTCAACTATAGGCGCATATAATACTAATTTTTTTATGTTGGTATACGTCCACGACGAGCTTGTATTAATATTTATTGTTAGATATGGGGCTCCATACACAGGGCGTTGTGCCATAATCGTGATCCTTGGCAAGATGGGTTAATTCGCAGTTAAGTCATCTAATTTTCCCGGAAGAGGTACTGCTCATTATTCTATAAACCCTTTATATAACATAGCCGCTATTTTATGACCACCACGGGTAAGAAAGACATTGTTTTTTTTTTCACCCGTTACCATACGGGGCAGATAACAACCAAAAATAAAACACTGATATTAATTAACTACAAACACACACAAAGAATCTTCGAATCTACAAATCTAGTGAATAATTGAGTTATAAATTTCTAGTTAGCAAATCTGACTATTTTCAGAGCCATTAAACATGATGAAAGAGGCAGGGCTGAACGGTGGTGTATTCTTTTATATCTCAAGAAGATGCATTGTTCGTTTGAGTTATATTATTAGTCCCTATGTAGGCTACGGTTATATAGAGCCTATTTCAAGGTTAATCTATGAATACAAGAAAGTGAAAGTGAAGTATATAATTAAAGTCGGTAGTGTAATTTCGCTGATTTTTTATGGTATTAATAGGTGTCTATTATATCTATGGTTTACTTTAAAAAAAAAAAATACTTTGCCTGCTATGAACGATACACGGTCGGATAAATTTTATCAAAGTATTTGTTTTAAAATGATAATACGAACGCATTTAACTAAGATTTATGACTCGGAAGTAACTAATATTTTTCTTGTATCAGAATTAACATTTATTTTATAAAATCTTGAATTATTTTACCTCAATACATTTATTCGATAGAAAGTAGGAACAAATTCAGCATAATAATTTAAGAATTATGGATTGCACAAGGAATCTGCGTGGCAAAAGCATTCGTCATCCCATCACATCTTCACGTGGTGATGGGTTAAGAATACAATGTGTCATCACCCCCTTACTTTAGTTAAGTTAAGGGTTACTTAAGTTAAGTTAAGGGAATATCGGGTGAATGCGTTTAAACGCTCTACTAAGAAATTTAGAACACCAAGTGTGATCGTTAACCTGTCTGACAAGCGTAGCAATTATGGCATTACCACCTTTTCGTAGTAAAACCTAGGTCCAATAGTCGAAGTTGACTGATGGATGGATATAGAATATTCGGCACGAGAAATCACGGCTTAGACCACTGTCTTATCAGATAACATCACTGCCAGCGATTCTTAATATAACATTATACTAACCCGCCAAACCAGCATGGTGTAATAAATCAGTTTTCTTGTTAGGAGGTCCCTACCTAATACTATCTAATTAATATTATAAATGTGAAATATTGTGAAGATATTTGGATGTTCGTTACTCAAACACGCGTAAACCGTTGAACAGATTTAGATGAAATTTATATATATATATATATACCATTTCTGGGATTAGTGCATAGGATATTTTTGATCCCAGTAATATGTTCCCTTGGAATAATTCAACTTTGGGAAAGTTATTTTTCACGCGGGCAGAAGCTAGTGTATCATATATTGACTAAAGTACAATTGAATTAGAGCTGGTTAAAAGCCTCCTGCGTAGTAAATTTGACAGTATAAAATATAATTAATTATCTTTATCATCCACAGATAGATAAAAAGAAATGATAGATATAAGTTTAAAAAAAGCAAAAAAAAATTTTACTCACTGGATCTTGTTCGCTGCCATCCGTTTTCAGCGCTTCTCGTGTCTCATTCTGTAAATAACAATATTTTTTTTATAAATAAATGTAATATATTTTCTCATCTCAGTTCATTATTATAAGTACGCTATTAAATCTTATGTTGATCAATGCTATTGAATATAACTATCAAGATTTTGATTAATAAACATGAGGTTTAGAACTATACCGATGCTAATGGGACTCTTATAATAACGCTGATTTACTACGATACCTTATGTATAATTTTATTAATTCACTATGATAACATTTTAAGAGTTTTTTTTTTCGAGTTAAAAATATATGACTTTATTTTTTTTTATTGCATATGGTGGCAAATGTAAACGCAAGCTATATTGCCGCTTATGAATCTTTGCTATACCAAAGGCACACCTAGACCGCTGCCTACCGTAAAGAGAGTACTCTTCTTAGAACGTCGTTTAATGTAAGACATGGCATAGCGAACGGGAAAGACAGTAGCTGGTAGTTCATTCTAGATACTGCGTGTACGTGGGAAAAATGATCGTTAAAGACGTAATTAGTTAGTGCCGTCGTGAAGATAACTTCGCTGTAATAGCGAGTCAGGGCCAGATCTGAAATAAGAAAATACAAAGTGACAATTACCTTAACACTAGTTGATGATGGATCTGGAGGATCATCACCAGAGCCTTCGACTATCTCTGATGATGATTCAGAAGAGGAGCTTGCAGATGATACTACCGATATCTCTGTGGAATCTGAGTATTCAGCCGAATCGATATGTTGCGAAGCAGCCTCCATATGCTGTGTGAAAAACAGAGTCAATTAGAAATCGTTCAATCACATTCACTTACCAATAACATTAAGATAAGTTTATGAAAATTGAAAGCAAAATACTTATTCAAATTTTAATATTCTTTAACAGGAATAAAGTTTAGCAAAATCTAACAATAGAATTAAATAGTATTGTTAAGATTCACAAGCTTTCAATAAAAAAACGATGTAAAAAAAGTGCATGGTATACATCGGACGTGACTTACTTATACACTTATTTGAACTAGATAATATTTACGGTACTTTATTGTGACATACCTTTTCTAAGTAATATTAAAACATCAAATTTATTCATTTCACAAAAGATTTACACAAAAGCAAGTATAGAGATCGACGAAAATTCTAAAGAACAATTTAATCTCAACCAATTTCAATTTAACAGAATCTCTATAATTTAATACTATAATTCTTAAAAAAAGTAGTTATATTTTATTAATCTATTGATCCTTTATTCGTGACGATAGAACGGTTTTATATAAAAAAAAAAAGAAACAAACTTACTCTGCTTATAATAAGATAACTGCACACGATGATCAATCTGAAAGAAATTTTAAAAAAAGAATGTATCTTACAATTTACATAAATAATGCCAGTAGTTTTATTAACCAGAAATAAAATAAAGAAGTTTATATAATAATATAGTACGCAATTGAATCGTGGTACACTCTAATGATTATTTATATCGGCAAACAAATGTAAGTAAAGCTTGGCTAAATTTCGCGTCGTGACGGTCAATATGGCGGGCTTATTGTTCTTGAGGAGGGCTTCTATCTAATGATAGGTCAAAAGACACGGCAGGGTAATGACAGGCCACGGAATTGGATTGATCCCGGAGAATCAATATCAATCAGTGTAGCTATTAAGAGTGGACCACGTACGTTACGTAAATATAAATATTACGCAATTCAATTGATATTTTACTCGTTCCATTTATAATGGTTTTTGTAAAAGTTAAAGGTGAATGAATCTTGCGTATCATAGTAATGAACTTAAGAATGAAAAGGCAATAAAATGACAACCAATATAAATGATAAATTTAATTTATTTTATAATTGTAGAGAACCGATGAAATGGATAATACAAATTATCTGTTACTTTTTGGAGAATAGATTATTTATATAATATCGGTAGGAGTATCTATAGCATAAATAGCATTACAGCAAATCCTGACAGAGGTACCTACTCTTTTTTGTTTAGAAATTAATCGAATGAATGAATGAAAAAATCAAATATTATTTATATTGGCTTTAAAACCTGTTATTAATCTTCATCAACCTATCGATGTCAACTTTTAGACGTAGGTTTTTGGATGTCTCCACAAGAAGATATTGTGCTATTATCGCTACGATTATAATGTAGATTAGCGATCGCAGTTACTCTTATAAGTTTCTCAGGAACGATCTACTGCTATTTTCCTGATAATCATTTAGGCGATTTTTACGAAGCTGATGGAAAGGTAAGAGATGATGACATACATACATACATATCATCACGCCATATCCCTTGCCCCTGCAAGGGATATGGCTTACCCTAAGCAGAGAGAACAGAGTGCCAGAGAACTCTATCTTTGCATACTTCACTCGCTTACTCAACATTCATAATTCTCTTCATACACGCTCGCCGGTTTCGGAGACTCTTGACTCCACCTTCCTTCAGTACATGACCGATCTGGTCTAGGTAGGTTAGTCTCGGTCTCCCCCGGTACCTACATTCTTCCACTTTCGCATTGTATATCTTCTTAAACAGACGTTCGTTCGGCATTCTTTCCACATGTCCGAACCATCAGAGCATTCCCTTTCGCATCTTTACACCAATACATGATGATGACACATTATATTATAACCCGTTACAACACAGAGCTTATTGTTAAGATAAATGATATTTTTTAAAATAAACAATAACTGCCACGTTAATATAGAAACAAAAGTATAGAGTACTTTGAGTTTTTCTTTTAGAAAATTATTATTAGTAGCATGGTGACTAGTATTGTGGCCAGAAAACAGCACTGAGCTTGTTTTCCATTATGTGCAACTTAAAAACTTACGCCATAAATATAATATCCCTATAGTTAAAACGTTGTTATTCTAATATATAAAACTAAATCGTTTCAATCGTTTTAAGATTGTAAAATCTTAAAATTAAATTCGTATTAAAAAAAATCAACAAGAAAATGATGATCTTGCCCCGCATTTTAATCATCATTGTCATGTCAGCTCATATATATCCCACTATTGGGCTAGAGCCGCCTCTATAATGGGAGGAAAATTAACCTACTATACCACGCTAGTCAGACGTGTTGGTATAGGATTTTGTTTCAAGTTTTCTTTTTCTTGCATAGATGTTATATGCTAAAGAGTATATATAGTATAGTATATGTTAAAGAGTATGAAAGTAAAATTAATGCGGTCGAAATGCGATCTCTACGAAAAATCTGTGGAGTTAGGCTGATCGATCGCATTCGTAACGACGACGTAAGAGAGCGAGTAGGTATGAAAGAGAGTATTGGTGTAAAGATGCCAAAGGGAATGCTCCGATGGTTCGGACATGTGGAAAGAATGCCGAACGAACGTCTGGTTGAGAAGATTATACAATGCGAAAGTGGAAGGATGTAGGTACCGGGGGAGACCGAGACTAACCTACCTAGACCAGATCGGTCATGTACTGAAGGAAGGTGGAGTCAAAAGTCTACGAAACCGGCGAGCGTGTATGAAAAGAATTATGAATGTTGAGGAAGCGAGTGAAGTATGCAAGGATAGAGTTCTCTGGCACTCTGTTCTCTCTGCCTACCCTGCAAGGGATATGGCGTGATGATATGTATGTATGTCATATGCGTTTTATATCCCTTAGTCGTCTCTTACGATCACCCACGGTTAAGATGGAGGGTGTTGATTTGTATTCTTACTCCGTCACCATACGGAAAAGCAAAATTAAAGCTTTTCCGTAATACAAATTTATAAAATTATTGTATCGTCTTCTTATAACGATTATAAGTTTCAATACATGTTTAGTCTTCAATACATTGCTTCAAATGGCGTTTAAATCCACACGTTTAAATCTAAACATATAAAGTTAGGATAATAAAAACATATTAAAATTATAAAGAGCTAACTATAAGTCAACATTTCAATTAAACAGAAATACATAATTCATAGGCCTTAGGCCTACCTGAAAATTTCATATACATACTTCAACGACCTGTGTGTAATTCGATCATTTGTATATGATATTAACTTAACGATGTTAGGATCACCCAGAACTTTATATATTACCATAAATCATTCAGAAGTTACAAAGAAGGTGGTAGACATTAGTGACTAATGCTATTAAAACTCATTAGAATGAACATAACAAATTTATAGTCACGACATACAAATTCTATTTAAACATAACTTGTTGCTAAGACATTTTGAATCAATTTATGTATGATAAATTTTGTTGCAAATATCTCTATCTCTCTCTTTTTCTTTTCTCTATATGAAATATAATAATCACCACCTTATCTTTCCCGTGAACATCGTATCTATTAATTAAAAGATGTTAGGAGATAATAATCTTGCAGACAGCAAGATAATGGAAACTTGAGTTGAAATACTATAACTAGCTCTTCTGAACGGCGTGGAACACAATAATTGCCTAGATTTAAACGAAATTTCGTGTGGTGACGAAGTAAGAATACAATTCACCACCTTCATCATCCACCCATATTACCTGTGGGTAATCGTAAGAGACGACTAAGGATATAAAACGTATATGACATCTATGCAAGAGAAGCAAACTCGAAACATAACCCTATACCAACCCGTCTGACCGGCATAGTGTAGTAGGTCAATTTTCCTCCCATTATGGACGAGGCTTGAGCCTAACAGTGGGACATATATGAGTTGAGATGATGGAAGGAAATCTATGCTCAATAGTGTAATGTATTCAAAAAGGGAGAAATATTCATCATAATAAAATAATATATAAAATCATATGCGGCTTTGGTGGTCTATTGATGTAAGCAAAATTACATCGTTCGAAATTCAAATTTTGAAAAACAAATATGCTATTAATACTTTATGCAAGCGGTCTTGATTAAGTTTTGATATGTATAATAAACTAGTATATGAAATTAATCATGTCTTTATTTGTCCAATAATGTAAGCATGAATACATCGTTCGAAATTCGAATTTAGAAAAACAAATAACATATTTGTGTGTATTAAACATTTTCTGCAAGAAGCGCCAGTTCTCGATTTTTTTTTTAAATCACCTTGGAGTTTAGTATTGTATTCGCTTAACACCAATAGCCTCGCCCCATATTTTCCATTAAAAATTACGTGACAAAATATACCGTCAATTTATGAATCGAAAAAATAACAACTTTAGAAGAGGACTAGATACAATAATGTGTAATTATTTATAAATCTCCAAGGGTAACCGCCATGTTGCAAAAACAATAAATAAATTATATAATTCCATTTCAGTTTTAATTTAATTTCAATAGACCGTTACGTATTTATATATAATACGACGGTCAATAGTATCTATTGTTTCTTGAATAGTTACATTTCTAATATAATATTTGGTGGTCCCTAGGTCGGTAACCTTAGCAATAGATCGTAACCTCTGTATCCTTCGATGGATAAAGACCAATCGAACCGAAACTGACTAATCATTGTGAAATGTACAACGTGCCACCGTCTAAATAAAAAATGTAGAGAATTCGACTAATTCAATTTCAATTTTAATCTGATTGCAATCAGTTAGCGTGACATATTTAGAACTACGAATGAACAATTTATTATCTATTAAAAATATTATAATCAAATTAATAATAGATTAGTTAGACGTATAAAGATCTAGAATTTTACAAAAAATAAATAAAGAATTTAAATAAAGAAGACTCTAAATAAATAATTTCGCTATGTAATATTCCTATTCATTTATCTATAAGCCTATCGAAGTTATGTCTCATGTGTAGCAAGCGTATTAGCGATCGAAATTGGTGTTTATAAATTTTACTGCTGTTCATTCTCTCTGCAATTTTTTGGCAGATTTTTACGATCCCCACAAAAAAGTAAATCATCATCATCATCTCAGCCTATATATGTCCCACTGTTGGGCTCGGGCCTCCTCTATTATGGAAGGGTAATTGACTTACTATACCACGCTGTTCAGACATGTTGGGATTGGGTTTTGTTTCAAGTTTTCCTTCTCTCTCATAGATGCTATATGCATTTTATATCCCTTAGTCGTCTCGTACGATCACCCACGGGTAAGATAGGGGGTGGTGTATTGTATTCTTTCTGCGTCACCACACGGAAAAAAGTAAATGGTGGCGACATATTGTAGTCTTAATCCATCACAGCCGTAATTAGTAGTATATAATACAATTTCTTTAGTTAAATGTTTGAAGTATGGTGTAATAGACATGTAAAAATTTATAAGTACTCGTATGTATCATAAAACTTTCGTAATTAGATCAGTTGTAAGTAAAGGTTATTTTATAATATCACGGAATAAATTTCACATGTTGCTGAGCAAATATGATCATTATTATAAGTTTGTCAATTGAAGTAGTATTATGAATATAGGTCAGAATATGAAGGATTTTTTTACAATAAACGGCTTATTGTTGATTTTCATGAAATTATTTCTATATATAATCTGAATCAATTCATTGATTTCGGTAATCTATCTTGCTGGTTAACCTTTTAGTATATAGATATCTATCACGTGAAGGTCTCAGCAACAAAGCGTCAGACCGTCACTCTCACGCCGTCGACCTAACTGCGGTTGATCTGCCAGCGGTTGGTTTAGTCCTACCAGCAGCAGCAGAGTACGTCATATCCTCCACTGAATTCTTGAACAATTAGCAATAATAGAAACTGAATTTTATTACAATCATTGTAAATAATTGTATTATTTGTTGTACTTCTAAGGAGGGTTGACGTCAGGCAGGTGGCCGATCATAAAACGATTGCCAAATTTGCAATATATGCGATGCGATGGAGGAGGAATATATACTGTGTGACCCCAAGTAATTGATATAAGAGCAAGAGAATGATGATAATTTCCAAGTTTTTGTAGAATACAACAATATCAGCGTTATGATATCGGCCAAGTGAGGATAAAATGTCATGGAAATTGGTTGATCATGGTTGATGATGAATTTAATATCTGTATAATGATAACTATGTTTAAAACACTGCGCCTATTTAGTGAACTGCATCATTCCTCTAAACTGTCGCAATTATTTATAATACAATAAATTATTCTAAATATAAAATAAATTTGCGTCATTTACTTGTATTTTTATGAAGGGCCAGCAATCATTTCTGAATGTATGGTTTCTATTTCAATAAATACGGTCACCACAAAATATTCTTTTTTTTAAAGGAACAGGTAACTAGAATGTCGGCTTTTCATCACTTCTTCCACTCGCGTGAGATTTAATACGGCAAGTTATAAGGTCTAATACAATTCTTGGGTCGCCTCGGACGGTTTCGATGGTGTATGAATAGACCTGCTACACTAGGCATATCCAAAAAAGGGAGGCTATAATGCAATGTATATTTAGAGCTATTTAGTAAAGATTTAGCTTTTGTAAATTTAACTAACCATATTAAAAATCACAGTTCAGTTTAGGCGATATGTATAAAGATAATATTTTTTTTTATTTTAACTAACTATTAGAACTATTAATATAATACAATTTATTACTGTGCATCTTAAGCAAACTCATATTATGTATTCGTAGCACGAAACCGTAGCACGCTCGTTTATGTCTTTTGTTGGTGACTTACGGTTGATGGCAATAGCCTGAACTACGATTAATTTATTGTTATATTAATTTTCATTGATTAATTTATTTTCTTAAAGTAGTGACATATTAATTTGTACGTTCTTTTTACGTATAGGTATATAATAAAAATGAAAGAATTTAGTACTTGCTGTTCTAACATGCAATATCGTAAAAAGTATTATAATGTGATGAGTTAAATATTTCATCACATCATCACAGCTCATATACGTCCCACTGTTGGGCTCGAGCCTCCTCCATAATGGGAGAGAAATTAGCCTACTATACCACGCTGGTGAGACGTGTTGGTATAGGGTTTTGGTTTGAGTTTTCCTTCTCTTGCGTAGATGTTGTATACGTTTTATATCCCTTAGTCGTCTCTTACGGTCACCCATGGACAAGATAGGGGGTTGTGAATTGTATTTTTACTCCGTCACCAAACGGAATATAATATATATAATAGTTAAATATTTATTATATTGATTTGACCCATCTATCCATGACCCTATTGGCGTCCACTGATGAATATAAGCTCAGGTGTATAATGCAATTATGGTTACGCTTGACAGGTGATTTGATGGTCGCAGTTGACGTTATAAGCTTTCCAGGAGAATACTCGTCTAATTTTTAATTTTTCCGTGTCCTGCGTTAATAAATATATTGCTATTTTTATGGTCACTATGGTCTTGTTTGTCAAATAGTTGCTTAAGTAATATTTAGAACTACTTTTAGGCACTCATTGTCTATAACTTAAAATATAAAAAATAAAATAAAAAAAACTTTAAAAGCATATAATTAAGAAACTGAATTTACACTTACAATATTTTGAATTTACACCTAGATTTGGGACAACCATTTGTAAAAACTCCATCTGGTGTCATCTGATATACCCAAGGAAAATTGGCGTCAAGCAAGCAGCCAATGATAAAACTATCGCCAATTTTTTTGCAATATATGGTACGGAACAAGAGTACATGTTGAGGCGACCGATGATTATAATGATGATTTATGAATTCTGTAAACGCAGATAAATAGATACCACGATAACTGGTGCCATCAATTACTACTATATTGCCCGCTCTTTGTATGTCTTTATAATATCAAATCCATGACTAATTAATATTTCGTACCAGCCAAATAAATCTTCAGTAAAGGTGATGGTCAAATTACAAACGGATGTATATTATATCATATGAAATGCATGTATAAAATTAGTTATATTGCATAATGTACGAAATGATTCTCCCTGGCACGTTCGGCTCCCGGCGCCTCGGTAATGGTCGGAAGCGTTCGGCCTCGCGTTGTTTCCTACATCTCATATCTACGGCCTCATTACTACTTCCTCACAAACAATTTTACGTGCATGCTCGGTAAATGTATTATAACTAGGTCATAATATTTGCTCAAGGGCGTTCATCCCAATAGAGAAAATAAAGAATTGATTGTATAACTAGTGAGGATAACGACTTCATCACTAGAATTCTCAGATTAGATTTGTTCGCAAAAAATAATTCGTGCACAAATTTATGAATTATTTTACCGAGTCTAGGTCTCATATCAATGAATCTATCTCAATCATGAGATTAATCTCAAGTAAACTGATAAGATGTCACTATATATTTATAGTTCAGCATTTTTTATCCGTGTGGTGACGCAGTAAGAATACAATTCACCACTGCCGTGCCGGACTACAAAGGAGAATGCGATCGGTTTATATCTAGCCAAAAAGACACAAAAACCCTAAATTTGAGTAATGCTACGAGTTACCTAATCAGTTTTAAAATGTGTGTTCTATGAATTTTATAAATTAAAATAATGCGTTAAAGAAATGGTGCTGTGGTATATTGTAAAACAAAACTAATTTAATTACTAATTTATGTATCCCATGCTCATATCTACATGCAAATTTCTGTGTTGAAAACTTTAATCATATACTTATGATATTAAAATAAGTTATTTACATCACCTGGGCCAACTTGACCTGATGCCGTTTGTTCAGCAATTACATTCCCAAGGAGGTTTGACGTCTGGCAGGCGGCCGGTCATAAAACTGTTGCCAATAACTTTTGCAATATATACGATGGAAGCAGAGTATTGCGTCGATCCTAAGTAATTGGGATAAGAACAGGAGAATGTCGATTAAAATAAGTTATAGTGGGCTTTATAATAATACATGATTTCAAGGGCAGCCTAATTGTTTTAATTTATCATTCATAGTAATCGTATTACAATTAAATAATTTAATGACCTGAAATCAAATGACTTTAAAGTAACACTAATTCAGTCATTTCTTTTACATATGTTAAAATGATAATATGTATTAAAAGTTCAATTATCTAACAAACAAAAAATATACAGAAAAAAGTTTCACCAAATTACTTCCTTAGTTCAGTGGCATATTAATAATAATGTACTGGATTGAAACTGGACCCGCTAATTATTGAGTTTTCTATTAAAAAAGCTCAATATTAGCACGCTCTCTTTTGCGCGTAATTTAAGAAAAAGTAATTGGTGAAATGTAAATATAATATGTAGATGTAGACTTGTTTCTCCTAAAATAAAAATCTCCTAAATTGAAGCTTATTTTTTTAGCCATATTCATCTTGCGAGCCACTTTACTGGTAAGTATAATTAAATTTCTATATTAGGCACCTCAGATAAGACGGAAATTCTACACCAGGGTTTATATAGTTTTTTTCTTGTATCAATCGTAAATATCATCAATTTCGTTTAAGTAGTTATTGTAATTTCCTTTTTACGATACATTTCGTTCTATTTTTCTATCCTTTACTGATTGAACTAAATAACGACTAATGACTGAATGCGAATAAAAAATAAAAAAAAAAAAAACAACAACCAGCGTAGTATAATTAGTCAATTTCCCTCCTGCTGTGGCAGAAACTCGAGTCCAAAATTAAGTATATCGTATAAGAATTTATTCCTTAGTGGAATATGGTTTGAAGTAAAAAGAATAGATAAGTATATCTTTGGAATATGAGTAATATCTATCTACTAATAAATATTAACTCAAATGAAATATTTTTATGTCACCTTTGGAATGCATAACTATTTAGAATCTGTCGTGTATATCAGCTGGGGCAGTCGCAGATTTAACACATTGTCGAGTTAAGTGTAGTTGTAAGGCGGAACGCACCGTTACTACACGGGTGGGCTGACAAGCGGCTCACACCTCCACTGCAACCGAGACCCGCCTCAGTGACCTGGCTACACTGATGTCACCAGCCATCACGGCTATGTCTGTAAACTTAAGTGCTATCATACAAGTCCTGTTTCGGAATTGAATATTTATATCTATAAATCAAATAATTACAATCGTATTGATTACTAACGTTTACGAGACTAATGTACATATGAAATAGAACTATCTGCGGTCAACCGCAAGCTCCACAAACATCAATGGATACAAATCATACCCAGATTCAGAACTAAAATTTGTGGATCGGCCAAAGAATAGTTTTACGTAGGGGTTGAATCTATGATATAGTTGTATTTCATTGTACCGAGGGCGTAAATTTTTTATCTAATTTAATTTAAAGAGAGGGGTTTTTACATATATCGTGTTTGAGATATTTAATACGGTATCTGTATGCCTAGCTCGTTAAAATAAAGTACCTTGATTCTTTCTTATATACCTTTTTTCGTCGGCTATGGTCTAGTTTCACATTACTAAGTTATATGGTATTAAAAGCGAAAGAGACTAATGTTAGATCGACAACGTTTCATGGGTTACATATTGCGGTAAAGCGATAAACATTTATCATTTCATTAATATAATATGATGTATTTCCACTATTACAAATTTTGTAAGGAAAAAAAATATTCCTCTTGTAGGTATTTAGATACATATAAGTATTTTGAAATTAGAGTTGAAATTAATCGTATTTAATTACTAATACATTTATTAAAGGTTATAAAGGTTCTCCGTAGAATGTACAATTTTTTTTCAGGTCTAATTAATTTCGTATATCATATTGGTTACACAGGTTGTCATAGGGTATCCATGTATGTCGTGTTTTTTTACAATGATTTAATTAAATTAAATCTTTTAGAAGCTCTTTCAATACTCAAAAAAAACAAAGGGCAATGACGTAATGTAGTACGTAGTTTTACTTCGTCACAACATTGGTAGTTCTAATTATTCGTTACATTTCAAAAGTAACACAGGCCCTGAACAAATGCACTGTACCAACGAGAAATGAGAACAATAACACAATAAATTATCTTGCGGTAAACTGTCAAATCTATAGACGAAAATATTGGCCTCAAACTTGTGAGCAGCTGCACAAATTGTTAGTTTTAGACGTCTGATGCAAATAAGCTATGCCTTTTATTCCGTTCAAGCGTAGCGGGGTCACAGAACTAGTACAAATATAATTTTGTCTTTGCGTCGCGAATTATATTATTTCTATTTATATTCCGGTCCTCGTATCTCGTTGTTTAAAATTTATTGTAAAATAACTAATGAAATGTGACACCTGCTACATTCAACGTATTTGATATTTTTATTAAATTAACTTTTATTTACTTTATTATTTTTAGTTAGCTTACATTTGTCCTATAATTGGTTAACCGCATCATGGTTACCGCACTATTATGCCCCGGTAATTAGACGGTTTTTTTTTAGGATTTCAGTTCGCAATTTCTCTTCTGCGATAAAGTTACATGCTTAAAAAAGGAGTGAATAATTGTAATCGTACTATATAACTAAATTGAAAAGCTACCTTCAACGTATTTTATTATTTTACGATTAAATTTTTTGAGACAGGTCCAGTCACACGCCGTCCAAACCGCCCTGGGCGGCGCAAAGGTGCAATCCCATATAATGCCGTTCAATACCTGTCTACTGCCATTTGGGCGGGCCATCTGTAATAAGTCTTTACATAGGTAAAGACTAAAGACGAAAGAAAGGATATAGATCCTGGCCAGTTCTTCATCATCCTACCAGTTGGACCAGCCCCAATAACATTGAGGTTGGTTTTCATATAACTAAATTCAACAAAATTCCAATTTTCTGTGAAATGACCCTCATCGGAATTTGCTGCGTATTCCAAAAAAAAATATTTTAATTTTCCTATTAACGCCTAACTTCATTTCTTTTTTGTAAAAATCAAGTGCTTTTAACAAGATTCCTTCTATGAGAATCTCTGTGTTAGATTTTTACTTAAGTAAAGCTGAAACTATATATCACACCAGAACACGAATGGCGTTTTTTTATTCCTTGTTTCAGGCACCGTATTTTAGGGTGTGCCTAGTCGTTATGTGTCGATACAAATGTATGGTGGATTTTACTTTTTTACTTTTATTATTTTTACCGTATAGTACAATTTTAAATATAATAGCCTTATATAGATTACACAAACATATATTAGTGGATACATATTTTCTATATATGTTTATATTATGAGAAAGCATCATAAATAATTTAAAATATTTAATAATAATAATACAGTAATTATACATACAAGTTTTGTATTGGAGAATTCATATATTTTATGTCACATTTTTACGCCCTTATTTAATATTCTACAGTTTAGATTTTTGTAACTTTTAAATTAGATTTTAATTTCTTTTTTCTTTGTATATATGAATAATGTATTCAAAATTTGTTTGTACGATAGTAAAAGTCCTCAGAAATTAGTATGGAGACACAACGATTAGGTCCGCCCTAATTAACATAATTAGAGTTCTTCCTATTACGTTACTATTTATGATATCAACTAATTCATTATATATCTAATAATAAATACCTTATCAATAGTTTTTATGGTAAAATAAGACAACATTGTTTGCTAAAACATGCAATTAAAAAAAAAATTTTTACTTATTTAGTATTTTTCACTATTCTAAGATATACGGTCTTTTGTCGCGGTGAATTTAATTTATTTTTATTTATTTTTTTATAGTTTTTTTATAAGTTTTTGTTTAATTTAACCACTACTGAGGGAAACAAATATATACTTGAGGGAAACAAAAATATACTGAGGAAAATAAATATATCCAGAGTCGAGACATCTATTTTTGTATCATACGTATGATTGCTCTCCCTGGGAATCCAACTCACTATGCACTACACTCGATACTGGGACCATCAATCATTTGTGTACTATATTGACCATCTTTACTATTTTTTACGATGTATACTTTACTGTCCAAGGCGGTAGATAAAGGTGAAATACTGTGATATTACGCTGTACGCTTTTCGGTTTCACGTAAAAATGGATGATTAAAATTCATAGAGAACAAATAACAGATACCGTGCTGATATTAAGAAAAAAAATGGGTGGCAAAACTAAATAATAGCTAAAAATTCGCACGCATTCACACATGAAATATTTTAGTTTCTAGATCAACAACAATAAAATAATATATGCAACGATATGGGCATAAGGTTTGAAAACAGATTGAACCCTCTGTTGCAGCTGTTATGAATATTGTCCTTATGATAGTAGATATGAGAAGTATCATTAATACCTTAAATATCAATCCTAGAACATACACATCTAGATCAAACCTCGAGCATCCTTTTCGTTACAGAAATTAGAGTAAAAATTATATAAATCAAAATCTTCAAATTTCTTCAGACTGACCGGCAACGATTTGGGATATGGGAACTAGGAGAATAATAATAATAAGAGAATGTAGGTACCGGGGAAGACCGAGACTAATCTACCTAGACCAGATTGGTCACGTACTGAAGAAAGATAGAATCAAGAGTCTCTGAAACCGGCGAGCGTGTATGAATAGAATTATGAATGTTGAGGAAGTGAGTGAAGTATGCAAGGATCGAGTTCTCTGGCACTCTGTTCTCTCTGACTACCCTGCAAGGGATATGGCGTGATGATATGTATGTATGTATATGTTTATGTATGTAGGAGAATAATGATTTTTAATCCAATTCGTACTTGATGATTTATTTTATTTTTTATCTCTATAAGCAGAACCCTATCACGATTAATTAAATAGAAAAATAAATGCCCATTTTATGTTTATATAGCCTACTTACCTCACACTTGAAATCATTTTGCACTCTGCGTCACAGTCACTTGTCCATTCGATAACACCACCACATAAAGTTATTACCTATACCGATCACTCTACACGTGAATAACAAAGCCGTGTATAAGTTCGCGGGGGATTGTATTGAGTTATTTGTAACGCGCGCGTCTCTCGCGGCGTCTGACCAATAAGTGTTGGTCTATTGTGATTCTCAGTCGACTCAGCCTCCACCGTGCCTCCTCATCCGCGTAATGCTTACCTGTCGAGGAGGGCTTAATCACTTCCAAAACTATTTGAAAGAAACAATGTCCAGGTGCGCTTCGGCCGCGGTCACGCTCAATCCGTTGCGTCTAATGACAGTTCAAGCAATTATCTTACTAATGAAATGGCTACTTGCTTTTTACTTACTTTAAGCGTCGAGTTATATATTAATGCTATTAGGTAAATAGGGTAAGAAGAAAGCCATTTATAAAGTTTTTAGACAGGGATAGCGCTAATACGTCACACCTATATAACACGTATCGTTCAAAACCATTAAATGACGTAAATGGATAACATTAATTCAAGATCAAGTAAACTTAGAACAAAATCTTAGGCCAATCCCAACGTAGCAGATTAAATGTTTTTCTATAACATTATGAAGAAGGCTCAGCCTCAACAAGGGCATTTATAGGGATTACAAAGAAAATAAAGAATATAGTATACGAGTAGGTAAACTTGCCCGAATACTGATGGAGTAAGAATGAAACCCGCCCTGTCCTCCCTTTTTTTTTTTTGTTTTTTTTTTTTTTGTTTTTTCGCTAAGGAAACGCATTTACGCGCTATCCCCCGCCACCGCCACGTCCTGTCAACCCTTAAGGCGGTGTAAGGAGGTGCGCATAACGGCGCCTCCTCCTCCCCGGTCGCTTGAGGTCGATTGAGTCAGCGGACGCAAGCGCCTCGCGTGCCCGCTCCGCGGCCTCCTTCCTTTCCATGATGGCCTCACAAAAGGAGGCCATCGACGACCAGCACCTGTCGCTGTCAAGCATCTTCGAGATGATGGTTGACAGCGACAGTGACTCTCTACGACAGAGTCTCTCCCAATGACCGCCATCAGGACGTGGCGCTGGGGACCCCAGGCGGGGCATACCTCCAGAGTGTGACGCGCATCGTCTAATGGCGCGCCACACTCGTGACATCCTGGGGTCCCTTCTCTTCCAATTCTGTGCAGGTACTTACCGAAGACCCCGTGTCCGGTAAGCACCTGCACCATCCTGAAGCATAGGCTGCCGTGCCTTCTATTAATCCAGCGGTGGAGATGCGGCGCCACCGCCTCCACAGTCCCCCGCCCTGCAACGGGGGACCCCCCTATCCTCCCTAAGATATAAGGCTACAACTATAACTTATATAACCTTTACTGTTAATAAATGACAGAAGTAAACTTCTCCCACGTTTTACGATTGAAGTTTTTTAAACACAGAGTGGCACTAACGAATAACTCCTTATGGATTGTATAAAACTTTGTCCTGCATAGGGATCTATTTTACGATGCTCCATACGAAGGGTTAGTAGTTAGATCATTCTGCCAGTGCAGTCGATTTGAGCCATTAGGCTACGCTTACTTATGCATAGCACAATTTTAGTCTTCATTCTACTACTAAATATTAGCGTAAATGGTAGCGCCTACGAATACTACCAACCCTTACTTTGCTCGTAAATGTCGTAAGAAACGACTAAAAGCCTTATAATGACCTGGGCCAACTCTATCTAATGCCGTTTGGTCAACAATTACATTCCCAAGGACGGTTGACGTCTGGCAGGCGGCCGATCATAAAACTATTGCCAATAACTTTTACAATATGTAGGTACTATGAAAGAAGAGTAGATATTGTATAGACCCCAAGTAATTGGGATAAGAGTAAGAGAATGATAATCTCCTACTAAATATTCGTGATAGAGTAAAACCAATAATATTTTGATCTACAGCATTTGCTAGGTTTCTATAAAATTTGTCCATTTACGGTGAATGTTTTATGATTATTTTATTTATATTTTGTGACAGATTTCTTTTTTATTTTTATTTTCACGATATTCACTATAATTTCAATTTATTACCTACAGTGAATACAATATGAAATTAGATAATCAGATATCATTATAATTATCAAAAATCAAGGTGAATGTAACATTTCGTTTCATCTTTAAAAAATCTCACGAATTTCAAAAACAATGCTCATATAATGTGAATGATAAACAGATTTACTGGTTACCTTAACGCTATTCATATATTTTACATATGAGTAGTGTTGACCTGATCAGTAAACACCTGACCCATACCTCTCTCTCTCTCTCCCCCTTGCAGCTAAATGTACACTACACGGATAGCTACTCCTCCTCCAACAGATTTTATTGTTTATGGTGGCAAACGAACAAGCAGCACACCTGATGGTAAGTGTTACTGTCGCCCATGGACCCTTTGCAATACCAAGGGTTAGGCCGCTGCCTACCAATAAAATACCCAAAACCACCCAGTTGGGCTTTCGGCTCTCTCGTTCACCGAACGAAGCGCAATAACACATTGCCATTACTCAGACGTCGGTCTTCTGCGAGAGTGTAGTAGTACCCCGAGAAAGGCAATTTAATGTGTATACCACGCTGAATAAATAATAGCTTATTTTTCCAGATTTTATTACCAGATTTAATGATGAATTAAGTTATTTTATTAACAGGATGATGATGATATAAAAAAGTTCACGAATCCTCTACAAAAACATAATTCGTCTGCATACATTAACACTACGTTTAGAAATTGATTACACTTCTGATGGAGATTCTGATTTACAATGTGACAGCCGTCGTGGATTGGAATCCTGGATTGGAAACCAAAGAAATGTACTGTTAGATTTTTGCTCGATATTGGAGTATTATCCTAGAACATACCACATAGCAAAAACACAATTAACATTTTAAATAGCAAATATACCTAACATTCCCTAAAATCTCAAAAAATTTTCGGTTCGGTTAACGACAATATAATCGCCTGCGAATATATAATATTATATGCTTACTACTATTTTCTTTTATTATAACATACATACATATCATCACACCATATCCCTTGTATTTAACTTACTATACTAACTTGTATAATAGGCAATTAAATTTATTGTTAGGTAAAGAATCGTTCAGATAAAAAAAGCATACCTACTGTTCTCTGAACATCACTAAGTTGATTTTTTATTTCATAGTAATTAGAACGGCCTTTGCCTCTTCTCGTGTATTATTTTAGTTAAATAACTAACTAATGTAGTAGGCAATATACTAATAAAAAACAATAATAACATAAAACAATGTATTAAAATAAATTTAAAATACAAGAGTAACATATATTTTAGAGTTTCACTGATACATATTTAAAATTACCTAATTAATTATAATTTATTTGTGAATCAATTATATTTTTGTTACTCTTCTATTGTTACAGTTTTTATAACAAAATTTTAAATCACATTTTCTCATTTCACATTTAATATATTATCTATGTTTAAAATGCTCCTTAGTTTTAGGTTATTATTCCAATGACTCTTTCTATTTTAACTATTAAGTTGAATGCGACTAATATGGATGTTATCGTGACAACTCCGATTGCTACTTTCATAGGGCTGCAAAGGAGATAATTGAGATATTTATTTTTACAAACACAGTATTTTAATTAATACTAAATAATAATAAAAACATAAAGATTCCATTTCATTAATCAAAAAATGAAACGTTCAGTTTTCATAATCAAGTCATTAAGATTTATTTAAGTGTTACAATACACAAATGGTAATGCCTCGACTAGCACGAATATAAATTATTTATTATACTATAGGATATTCGACGTTTCGACGAAAGGTTTTATTATGAGCTTTTCTTCCATACTATGCTTACTTCCCTTAGTCATATTTTATGAAAACTGCAGGTAAGAAAATGGTTCTGTGGAGACCACAGAGAGTCATGGCGGTCAGAGCCATTCGCGGGTACTACACGGTATAGACCGAGGCGGCATGCCTACTGGCCGGGACACCCCCGTGGGACCTAGAGGCGGAGATGCTCTCCGACCTCTACCGGCGGGTTACCTCAGTGCGCGACGAAGGTAGATAGGAGACGGCTTGTACCTGCACACGGTCGCGTATAGGGAGTGGACTCCGGCCTGTCACCATTGCAGCAGTGAGGAGGACACGGCGCAACATACACTCGAGGTATGTCCGAGCTGGGACGGGCAGCGCCGTGACCTCGTCGCTGTTATCGGTGCCGACCTGACGCTGCTGGCTGTCGCGAGAGCGATGGTTGACAGCGTCAGGAACTGGGACGCGGTTGCCGCCTTCTGCGAGGCTGTCATCTCGCGGAAGGAGGCGGCGGAACGAGTCCGGGAGGATTCCCGCGACCCGGGCCGCCGTCAGCGACCGGGGCGGTGCAGGCGCGAATATCTGCGCCTGATGCCGCCCTAACCGAGGCCTCGGATGATCGGACCGGGGAATTGTCTGGTCACCCGACGTGAGGCCACCGCGTGAGGGCGACGCCCCGACGGCGAAATCTGTCGGGGCATCGACGAGAGGCACCCGCGAGGGTAAGCCGCCGGGCGGGTCACCGAAGTCAAAAATCGATTACCGGTGGTCCGCTCACACGGCGAAGAGAGAGGAGTTTTACGGTGGATCTATGGAGTCACGCGCCGCCTTTCCTTCACCCCGGATGGATTCGGCGGGGCGAGACGCATCCATAAACCACCAAAAAAAAAAAAGTTAAGAAAATGGTAGGGAATTGAATCCTTACCTGATCATAAAAAACGCACGTTTTTTTTTAAAACATCACCCAGCACTAAAGAACCATCACTTGTTTTGCGGGGTTCTTTACAAATAACGTAAATTACACTCATATTTGGGACAAGAATTTGTGTTCGCCAAATATTGGTAGTGTGGTAATCCAACCCGGAACACTTGGCCCGATAGGTCGGTATATTAACCACTACGATATATGAGCAATCATATGTAGAATTTTTAATTTTTAAAAAATTCTGATGATATTATACTTACAAATCCGCATTATGGAAGTATAGTGCGCTTCTAAGTGTGTAGTAAATAAGTTGCATATAGCAATAAATAAGATAGTAAAGTCCCAGGGCAGTTGCTGTCACCGACAACTGCACTAACTGTACTACCTCTAAAATCACTTGCCACGAAATGCTGAATTTCTGGAATAATAATAACAATTAGTTTTAAAAGAACAACCTGTATTAAAAAAGTAATTCTGGTATTACGTGGGACTTTATAAATATACAATTAAAATACAGAAATTACATCCACACTCGGAACAATAGTTTGTAGATTATACAAAGCTGTCCTGCGTGGGAATGGAACCCTCTACACTGGCATGATAGGTCGGTATCTTAACTACTACGCCAACTGTGCAATGAGCAGTTTGCAGCAATAAAAATAATTATTAAACTGTTTCACATATTCTATATATGCATTACATATTCTATATTCTCTCTGCCTACCCTGCAAGGGATATGGCGTGATGATATGTATGTATGTATGATGTTCACATATTTCTACCATTAAAACTCCTGGAAGCTTGGATTGACAGTAATTTTAGTAGCTTACACTATTCAACGTATAGTTTTGAGATTCTAGATGACCCGGGCAAGGCGTTTAATTAACTAGAGCTTGTAATAAATTAAATTAGCAAATGTAACGAATATTCGCTTCCGTGTGATAGAATTACAATATAATTAACCACTCCTCCATAAAAGTAATAAAGATATAGAAGCAATCCGCTAACTCCTATAAAAGAAGGAATATGCCTCAAGTTGACGCATGAGTACTAGCATACAGCGTTAGGAACTGGGACGGGGTCGCCGCCTTTTGCAGCGGGAGAGTGAACCGGGGAATAGTCCATCACCCGCAGAGAGGCTGGCTGTTCGAGGGCGATGCCCCAGCAGTTAGCTGGGGCGTCGACGAGGGTTGGTACCCGAAAGGGTAACCCGCCGTTCTGGCTACGAATGGCAAGGAAGCGGTAACAGTGGCCGGCTCAATGGCGATGGGGAAGGAACACGGTGAGTTATGGGGCCACGTGCTGCCCTTCCGTCGCCCCGGACGGAACGGGCGGCGTGTATTCGGACCATAGCTTACCTAAAAAAAAACATAAAGTATTGAAACTTCTATATGAAACGGTTTAACTATTGTGGTATAATAGTAAAATTTCACATTCAAAAAAGACATCAATATTTGGAACTGGGGCGTGCGTATATGGACTGAAAATTATCAATATTTCTAGTTCTTTCACATTTGCCTATTTAATTTAAGCATTATTATTTTCACTATTGAGCAAGAATCTTATACATAATGGGCGGCAAAGTAACCTATTTGTACGATATAGTATAGAGTTTTATTGGCTTAGCATAGATTTAAACCACATTTTCCGTGTCTTATAAAAACATTATCTGCTTAAATGCCGTAGTCTTCTTTTAAAATACTATTAAAGAAGAAAGAGTATAGATTCAATGGACTCTTGAGTCCATCACCACGCGATAAAAAAACGCGAACTCATTTAATACATAATAAGAATACCACATTCAATACAATATATTGACAAAAGTATCATGGTATCCCTGATGTTATTTGAGACGATAAAAAAAATGTAACGTTACATTTATTATTCAGCGAGCCTAAACAACTAGTTGGAACATTGTCCGCTGTAAATACCAGACTAAGCGATTATCTACGACACCGATATGCTGATCTTTTTATCTTTTTAACTAGAACTTAAGTTGACGAAAATGTAATCACATTTATAAAGCCACTATAATAAGTAACAACAAAGGATTTTCCTTATACACCAATATAACAATAGCAAGATTGTTTATACGCGTGTTATCTCAGAAATTACTAATCTAATTCGGCAAATTAGATTTTTTTTTTAAATTCGTAACTCTGTAATTCGTAAATCTTTGGAAAATAAAGATTCAGTCCTGATTTTTAGGGTCACACAATCATATTGACTGAATCCTTTTGATTAAAAGGTTAAAAATAAATATTCCGCTCTATCTGTGATCGCAGACGGACAAACCGGGCATTGTCCGCTATCTATCATCAGCACTCTCCTACTCTTATCCCAACTACTTGGGATCGATACAATATGTACTCTTCTTTCATAGAACTATTGTAAAAGTTATTGGCAATAGTTTTATGACCGGCCGCCTGCCAGACGTCAATCCTCCTTGGGACTGTAATTGTTGACCAAACGGCATCAGATGGTGTCAGACTTTTTATTTTTCTTGCGGTGGACTATGGAGTTGGTCGCGTCCCGCCAAAACGGTCTGGGGTGATAGAAGAGGCGGCGTGCACTTAGTCGTCTTTTACGACATCTACGAGTAAAGCAAGGGTTGGTAGTATTCGTAGCCGCTACCACACTGCTAATGAATAAAACTTTATATACTTTTTAAAAATTTATAAAATTCGTGACTATATCTTTGGAAAAGAAAGATTCAGTCCTGCTTTTTAGGGTTACACAATCATATTGACTGAATACATTTAATTAAAAGGTATAAATATTCCGCTCCAGGTGAGACCGCGGATGGACAGACCGGGAATTGTCCGCCAACTATAATAAGGTTCATTTTAAAGATATATTTATGGAGAGCTGTGTGGTTAGCTGCTGAGAATACTATCAACCCTTACATTGCCCGAGGGTAACATAAAAGACGACTAAGAGCTTATTATCGACCTGAACCAACTCCATCTAATGCCGCCTAGTGAACAATAACATTCCCAAGAATGTTTGAGGATATGCATGCGGCTGGTCATAAAACTAAAGTCTATAACTTTTGAAATATGTACGATGGAAACAATTGTACATATTATATCGACCCCAAATAATTAGGATAAGAGGAGTACAAACTAAGTCTTCAACAAAGATTATTATTATGCCGCTTATGTGGGAGGAATTTTCTGTAGATGTAAACTTATAAGATTGTATAAACCCGATTACGAGCGAAAAATTATTGTCACAAGTAGGATTGTTATAAGTGGAATAATTTTTCGCTCGTAATCGAGGTTTTATAAATAATCAAGCATATTAAATGCTAAATTTCAGTAATTTTTTATAAGATTGTAGTTTTAGAAGTATGCCATATTAGCTTAACAGATAAAGCTCTTGGAATTAATTTGCAATAGATTTTAATTAAAATAGATCGTGTGGTTTTTATTTTTCGTCGGCAAATTAGTTTATATTATATTTAATAAATTATATCTTAACCCACTTAATTTTAATGAGTACACATAATATTACAAACTATAAAATCTAATTATAATTTGATTGTAATAAAAATATCATATATATTATCAAGTTGGCATCAGAAGGATACAAAATTATATATGTTCGTTCACTTAAAAACAAATAAAATCTATGTTCAAGTGAATGAATGGCCGACACAATCCAATTTAGCGGTCGGCAGACAACCCGATTCAATTTACCGTACTTGGTCTTAACCTAGAGAGATATATATCTAACTTTAATTAAACATTAACAAATATTACGCGCACTAACCTCAAGTGGGTTCATTACACAAGGTTTAACTTAGTAAATAAAACACTTTCAATAACTATATACATCCATTTCCAATTAAAATTTGTATGTCACGTTAATTTTTTTAATTTATTCTACCCTCGCAACTTTGTCTAATAT
Source organism: Lymantria monacha (assembly GCA_905163515.2). Taxonomy (NCBI): domain Eukaryota; kingdom Metazoa; phylum Arthropoda; class Insecta; order Lepidoptera; family Erebidae; genus Lymantria; species Lymantria monacha. The sequence goes on along the minus strand of LR991094.1, from coordinate 14,017,536 downwards.
TGTCTCAGAGCAGTAAAAATACCATCATCATCTCAGCTCATATATGTTCCGTTGTTGGGCTCCTCCATAATGGGAGGGAAACTGACCTACTATACCATGCTGGTAAGACGTGTTGGTATAGGGTTTGGTTTTGAGTTTTCCTTCTCTTGCATAGATGTTATATATATTTTATATCCCTTAGTCGTCTCTTACGATCACCCACGGGAAAGATAAGGGGTGGTAAAATGTATTCTTACTCTGTCACCAGACGAAAAATGCTAAATATTCCATTCTAGACCTCATTGAAAATCGTAGATGTATTACAGTCTTGACAATTATAAATTAACCCGATCCGCTGGGTCATCCGAAATTACTGCAGGTTAGCATGGGACCCCATTAACTACCCTTACGGCCGACTCAGTGACATCTCACCGTTTTTTTTTTACCACTAAGTAAGATTCCTGCATTTTTCGGCACATTGCTCTTTTGGATTACACCTTATAATACAAACAGAAGCATACCTATAACACAAAATGAATGAAATGACGCACGACAAGATCGAAGAAACAAAATTCGATCGTCTTATTCGCGCTACCGTAGATTGGGTAACTGTCAATCTTAAACTTATCTTCAATTTTGTATCACATAATTCAGTATAATGAAATTAAAATATGATGAATTTAAAATACTTGTGTTGTTATGATACTAAAAGTAGTAGAAGCTATGGCGTTCTAATTTGACGTGGAATATATAATCTGATATTGTCTATAGAATTAGCATACATATACTCATTCTATATTATGCGAATGTCGAAGGATGTAGGTACCGGGGGAGACCAAGACTAACCTACCTAGACCAGATTGGTCAGGTACTCAAGGAAGGTGGAGTCAAGAGTCTCCAAAACCGGCGAGCGTGTATGAAAAGAATTATGAATGTTGAGGAAGCGAGCGAAGTATGCAAGGGTAGAGTTCTCTGGGACTTTGTTCTCTCTGCCTACCCTGCAAGGGATATGGCGTGATGATATGTAATGTATATTCTTCTCATTCCATATAAATATCACAGTTGTGCATGGTCTTCCTCCAGATAACGGTAATTAACCTAATACAGCATATTAGCCAAACGGGTTCGCATAGGGTTTTAATTTGGGTCTTTTTGAGCTCTTCTCTTTCTCATTCCGTATAAATATCACAGTTGTGCATGGTCTTCCTCCAGATAACGGTAATTAACCTAATACAGCATATTAGCCAAACGGTTTCGCATAGGGTTTTAATTTGAGTCTTTTTGAGCTCTTCTCTTTCAATGATGTTATCTGCTTACATACCTTAATCGATTTATATAATATCCACATAGAAGGAAGAAAAGGCAGTAACCCTTATATACCTAATCTATTACTGACCACTAAGGTCAGTTAGAAAAAGAAAATTATTTGAGTGATATAAATAAGCATTTATTAATTCCAAATATTTTATTGATTGTTATATCATTCTTTAGTGTAGTTTTTGTGTAATAAAATTTTCATTTTTGGGAAGGAGAGAGGACTGGCCTCTTATGACCATGAATGCTAAAAAGATTTCGAGACGTAGAAAAAATAAAAAGCTAATAGGCACAAACTGCGATAAAATGCTGTCAATGTAGTTTTATCTCATATTTATAATGCTCGGCCAAACCCTAGTAATCATTATTATAACTTTTTTTAAATTTTACATCTACATATTATTTAATTTTCTGTAAGACTAAAGTTTGATACAGTAGAGAGAATCAACATTTTTTTAAAGATTAAAGGAAAAGATTAATCATTCAGTTATTGTTCGCCATTACAATGGAAAATTATCTTTAAATGGTAAATATTAATAACAATGCAATATTATTTAAATAAGATAAGTATTACAGCTCTATTATGCAACGCAAAGGCATGTAAAAAAGCTAGTATATAATAAATAAATTAATTACTAAACTAAATAAAGAAACACACATTAAAAATTGTTTATGTAACGGTACTTTGTAAATTTATTAGTGCATAACCAAGTAAATAACGATATAAACTAACCAATTTATTTACTTATGCGATTTTTACTATCAATATATATAATTTAATTATATATTTTTATATATATGTATCAAAGCCAACAAATGCAGCAATGATTGATTTGAGATTTTCACTTTAGAGTATTTCAAATATCTACTTTTAACGCAACAAATCAAATAAAACAAGAACGATCAATTTACCGAAAGTGTTATAAGCGCTGATAGTAGGCAAGGCCTAGTAAATATGGTGTAGGACCGTAAGCGTGCGACTGTTTGTAACATTCTGAATTTAAAAACCAAATATTTTTATGAGAATTTTACCAAAAATCTTCAATAAGATAATAGGGTCCAGCATTAGCAAACTGAACTCGGAAGCCAAAGAATGGGTAGCAGTGGTCAGCCTAATGGCGATGCGAGGGCAATAACATGGGTTATGGGACCGCACGCCGTCCTTTCGTCACCTCGGACGGAGTGGATGGTATGTGACCAGAACATAGTCTACCAGACTACCAGTAAAAAAAAATGTTCGTATATTATATGCCACTAATATAAAAGGAGGAATAGTAGTTACACTTCTACAACCACTGAAAGCGTCTTCGGGAAGAATACAAAATAAGAGATCAAAGCAATTTCATGTTCTTTATATTAAATATATAGTTTATTAAAAAAATTAAGTATATAATGTAAACGTTAAAAGCCTTCGTACCATCCGCACTATCGTCCGGTAAATACTTATCTATATTGTTACGTATTTTATTATATTAATTACGCTATTTTATGTTTATTTTTTTTTTAACTTAATTGTGTCTTGCAATTCTTTTCATTGTTCATGTTACGTTAGCGCCAAGGTATTCTATGAAGCAACTTATATATTTTTCACTGCAGTGATAACTACCTCAACTGCTATGGTGATGATGGCGATGTAATAAGAAATGCAATTCACCAAAACTTCCTTTTCTTTACTATTAGTGCTTTGTGCGACATTACAAAAGTTATGTGCGACAAGGACAATACTCTACACAGCAAAATTAGTCGATTGTTTCTTTCCAAAGGTCGATGTACATATTTATCGCCGGGTACTGTGTACGCAATCTATATAAGACAGTTTTTGTTGTACTACAACTTCTATGCCAGATTTTATATCACGGCATCTCATGAATGCTTCAAGGAAATATATCTCAATATTAAACATACACGAATGAATCAAAATGCTGGTTCCAAGTTAAAATCCTTAGCATCCTCGATCCTTAGATTAAAAAATCATAAAACTTGTAAGCATAACGAAACAAAGCATTAAAATTTTTCGTTTTTAGTAGGAATGTTTACGTAGCATACTGGTAGGGTCGCGTCACGATCCTTGTCTCGATGCTATCTCACTTCACGAGCTTCCATTACGTTGAGGTTCAATCCTACGCTACAGTCTCAATTGCCGCGTTTGACTCTTGTATAATTCTAAGCATACAAAACTATAAACAAATATAAAAAAAAATACCTAAAATTAAAGTGAATACAGGGACGTCTTTGAAGCTCACCGCTCAAACAACAAGTTGGCCTTATATATTTTTCTATTACGATTGGTTATTCATTAAAATTCACCACCTATCTTGCCCGTGGGTACATTAAAGACGATTAAAACATATGGTATACTTATAATATCCGTAGAAGTGAAGAAAAGCTCGATATAAAAGCCCATATCAACCTGTCTCACCAGCGTGGTATTATAGCGAGTCAATTTAGGAGGTTCAAGCCCTTTAGTAGGCAGTATATGAAATGTGGGACGTATAATTTTACAAATGTGTCTGACGTAGATTGATTCAACATGAGACGATAGCTCAAAGATGGTGTTTTATCTGAAAAAATATGATATTTACCTATGCAACTAGCCTAGCTATATACCTAACACTATAAGTCGATTCTGTTACAAAATATTTTTTTTTTTCTCTATCGATATTCACTATAACATAGGGCTTTAGATTTCAACAATGGCCAAGTTTTATTCATGAAAATTAATACAGAGAGTAACAAAGTGAAATTGTGCAAATCATAGGTCGTTAAACCTTATTATAATCACAATAGTAAATTCTAAATCATTACTTTTGTATATCACGAATTGGAAAATGTGTAAAGAAATATTAAAAGTTATCATAATCATCACAGCCCATAAATGTCGCACTGTTGGGTTTGGGCCTCCTCCGTAATTGGAGGGAAATTAACCTACTATACCACGCTGGAGGGTTTGTTTCGAGTTTTCTTCTCTTGCATAGATGTTATATGCATTTACGACATATATACATACAGACGACTAAGGGATATACCCTTAGTTGTCTCTTACGGGTAAAATAGAGGGTGGTGAATTGTATTCTTACTCCGTCACCACACGAATACATAAAAGTTAGTACTTACATAATATAATATCGAAACGCATAGATATATTTCTAATAAAATTATATGTTAAAGATATATTTATAACGTTGACTGAAAATAAGAATAAAATGAAAGCAAGCATGGCTGGTCAGCACAACAGCCGAGATTGTTATCTAACGAAAATTCGGAATGTATAATACGTAGGTGCTCCTACATGTTTTAGTTATCACAATAGTAATCTTAGGGGGTTAGTAATTGTATATGCTGTTTTTGTGAACAACATTTAAATATTATGCGAATTCGTTTACATGTAGGTGTTTGCTTAATTTACAGTAACTACACCAGTTAGTGGATATTTAAAGACTACGTAGTGAATATTTAAATCTCAGAAGATTAAAATCTTTTTTTTTTACAGACATCACCCTATACTAAGGAAATAATCCTTGTATTGCGGAGGACTTCACAAACATGCAATTTAACATAGACAAATTACACCCCTGGCCACATCGCTCGAAGAACCGACAACCGCTGGGGAAAAAAGGTTTTAGAGTGGCGACCACGTACCGGACGACGCAGTGTAGGACGCCCCCCCACTAGGTGGACAGACGATCTAGTTAAAATTGCTGGGCGTCGATGGATGCAGACGGCACAGAACCGCACTCTGTGGCATACCATGAGGGAGGCCTATGTCCAGCAGTGGACGGCGATGGGCTGAAATGATGATGAAATGAAAATTACACCCAGACCCAGAACCACACTTTGTGGATCGCCCAAAGTATTGTCCTGCGTGGAAATCGAACCCACGGCACTGGCACGAAAGGTCGGTATCTTAACTAGTGGTTAAGATACCGACCGCCATCTGTGCAATCTTGTATGATTCTTAGAACTATATTGTCTGCAATTTTGAAATATTTTAAAATTAGTCGATTAAACGTGTTTTTAACGATTACCACTGCAAGTATCACTTAAGATAAAAATGTGCAAATAATTTCTTGAAAAAAGATAAATATAAACATAAATTAATTCGAACGTTCTGTATGATTTGTAAAGAAAAATATTTGCCGCCATATTGTTAAAATTTACATATAGGAATTTCTTAGTAAATTTGTTTGACAGAATATATGCGAAAACTGATGAGTTCCAGGTGCAATTTAAAAGCGTAGATACACCGCATGCCTGGTTCCTTAAAACATTCCTGTCATTATTAGGAAACTGGCAATGTTATGAGCGATGTCCGATAGACGTTGCACGATCTGTGCTCACTCCATCATGAACATCATCGTATAACCATCCAATACTCATTCTTACAAAGATAATATCAATAATTGTAATTATAAAACGGCACTTTGTAGCTATTTTTTATCTTAAACATTTATATAGCATATGCAGTAGATGCTTTTAGATTTTTTTTAAATTCATCTTGTTCTCGACAGCTGAAATTAAATTATCAATTAAAATTTCTTGAAATTTTATCGACCGGGGCCAACTCCATCTGATGCCGTTTGGTCAACAATTACATTCCCAAAGAGGGTTGCCGTCAGACAGGCAGTCATAAAACTATTGTCAGTAACTTTTGCAATATGTACGTTGGACGCATAGTACATATTGCATCGACCCCAACTAATTGGAATAAGAGCAGGAGAATGATGAAGATGAGAGAAAATTTCTTGACAGAAAACTTAATAACGCAAAACACAGATATGAACTGCATGCCATTAACATAATTAACAAATAAAACAGATTTTTGTATTTATTTCAACTAATTATATTTAAAGAAACTAGTATAAAATCGAGCCTCAAAACTTTTAAAAATCTTTAAGTAAAGAGTCTTCAAAAAAGATGTGTACCTTAATTTTTCAGCTAAATATTATCCACATGAAAACCCATTCGATGATTTACAAACAAAAAAGAAATAGAGCCATAATGGTTTCTGATGCTTTCGGGAGCATTACACTAGAACTATCATTAGTCCTCCCGTGACCACGCACGCTGTAAAGTGATCGAAACGTCGCGAAATTAAAAATCAATACCAACACGATAGAATTCGTAAAAAAATAGTTTTATTTAAAAAAAATGGAACCAGCTAGGAGAACAAACATTAGAGAACGTTATTTGAAATATTTCTCAACAGTCATGTCAGATTATTATTGGTGATGATATATTGTACACTACGTGTGGTGACGGAATAAGAATACTATTCACCACCCCATATCTTACCCGTGAGTGATCGGACTAGACGACTAAGGGATATAAGACGCATATAACATCTATGCGAGAGAAGGAAAACTCGAAACAAAACCCTACACCAACACATCTGACCAGCGCGGTATAGTAGGTTAATTTCCTTCACATTATGGAGGAGGCTCGAACCCAATAGTGGGACATTTAAGGGCTGTGATGATGATGTTGATGATGATGATGATATATTGTAACCTGTGTAACTACTGAAATCACTGTCCAGCGAAGACAATTGTTCTCACAGGTATTAGGCATGCTTACAAGGGCTTGGTCAGCATCAACTGAATTCTATGTATATTAACATCTACACAAGAATAAAGAAATATTTTTCTGTTACCTTTTTTTCAGCTACAGGATTACAGCAAATAATATTTTCGGGTAATTGCGTTTTATAATAATTCACGCGACCGTAAGGCTGAAATGAAAACCAGTATAAAATAATTTTTCGATTCACTCAAAACTGTTGGTAATAATTTATTTTTAATACATAGATTTGGGCTATTACTTAGAGGACGTCCATTAATCACGTGATCTTTTTTTTAGAATTTTTTTAACCTCTCTTCCCACTTGGTGATTCGTGGTGAGGTTTAAAACTAAAACGAACTGAATGTTTAGGACTTCGTGATTTTTGTCAAACAGCTCCCCCCCCCCCCTTTCAAACCTCACGTGATTAATGGACGGCCCCTTAATACCACGAATGTGACGGATTATTATCATAAATATAATGGACACAGTATTTTAATTTTTAGAATTTTCATTAAGCATTATTCGAAGTCGGAATTGAATCTAGATTACTAGGGTAGACATGAATAACCTAGCACCAATCACATGGCGAGTAAAATTGTTAGTAGGAGCAGATCGAGGAAAATATGGCTATCATGAACCCATCTCGTTAAGTTTAGTTCAAACGAAGAGTTTATTTAATTCACCAATACCATCTTTGTGTTTTTTCTTCAGCTATGTTTTGATTATAATAAATATACTGTTATGAATTATCTTACTAACATTTGTATTAATCATGGTTAACGGTGAAAGCGGTGGTGGAAAAGAATTAAGGATTTTCTTTAATTTATGACTGGTCTTTATGCATTTGCATTGTCGTCGCCAGGCATAAACCTCCGAATTCAATGCATTTTCACAATGTACCGTAACTAGCGATTCTTTCAACATGAGAGATTATTTGTTTAAAGATTATTTAATGATATAACGATATAATGTCTGAAATGAAAATAAGATTAGAGTATACGATTCATTTATGTCAATTTATGTTAAAAGGATCCTCTAGCTATTTATGGAAGATTAAACTACTGGTCAACGATACCATTTCGTTGACTACAGTAGCCCACCAGACGGATTATCCTTTGGCTATCTACTCACTTCGACAGGCCGGCAATACAGCCTTGTATACATTCACTGCGATTGCTATATAAACCGCCAAAAAAAGGATGAATGCTAGCAATGTTATTTATCCCGTATTTTTATTACTTATTGCAAATAAATGTAATATATTTCACATTAATCGATAGAGTATCTTACATATAATGATATTATTACGGTTATTTTATTTGTAGAAATGACAGCTTCATATATCGTAAATTGCTGATCATATCAGCAGTTTTTTTATTATGTAAAAAAGTAAAAATTATAAGTATATTATTACATAATAGCGTAATAATTTACATAATTTTTATTTATTTTATTTTTAAATGAAAACACAAGTATGTAAATTGACATGCAAGTATGACAGTGCATAGATAATAAACTACTATCAGAAATAGATAGGTAATAAAGAGTATAGTATAGATAGGTAACTGCCAAATCGCCATTTATAACTACTCCTAAATGAACTTTCCCGAAAAATATTGTAGCGTGGTACGCGGTACCGGTGGTCGCCTATATAGCCATGGAGATGTACTCGTAGTCTCTAGCAGTTTATAAGGTTACACGTCACCTTTTCTGTCGCCCCGGATGAAACATAGCCTATCTCAAAACAAGGTATTATGTGGTCTCTCTCAGGTGACTTTGTTTTATGTCAAAATTATTTAAAGTTATTACATATCTTGTTGGGACTTTTGACGGGAATTTGAAAACGTCATGTGGTGCTCTCGTATTATATTCGATATCTTAGTGTTTTAACGTGTTATATTAAATAATTTTGATGGCATTTTATGTAACATGATGCGACAGAAGTGCTGGGATGTAGTGAATATCATATAAAAGTGCTTTACAACGTTTTCGTTTTCCATCAAAATTCCCACAAGATACCATTAACAGTGTGGCCATAGCACTGTTGATGGCGACAATTTGACTTAGACAATTACTAACTTGAAAGACTAAAAACGTGAAAATATTTATAACTTGATACTGGCACCAATAGCTCGTATATGTAGCTGATTGCCAATATGTATATAAGAAGAAGAAGAAGGGGTCTACGCGTGAATGTGAGCAAAACCAAAATAATGGTCTTTGAAAGAGATTCGTAACGACCGCATTCGTAACGACGACGTAAGAGAGCGAGTAGGTATGAAAGAGAGTATTGGTGTAAAGATGCGAAAGGGAATGCTCCGATGGTTCGGACATGTGGAAAGAATGCCGAATGAACGTCTGGTTAAGAAGATATACAATGCGAAAGTGGAAGGATGTAGGTATCGAGGGAGACCGAGACTAACCTACCTAGACCAGATCGGTCAGGTACTGAAGCTAAGATGTAGTACTCCGTAACTATTAAACCGTTCAACATAAAATATACATACACGCGTTGTCTAGGGTTCTAATCGCTATGTACATGTGGGATAACTTAAATATTTATGTTAGATAAGGAGACAGGCATAACTATAGCACTTCACTGGCTAATAAGCTCGCAAGCACTAGTAAATTGACATATATTATGGGCCCTTAAATACAATACTTGAAAGTCTGCCGGTGACTGTTACTTTAGCTGTGACTGGATCGGCGTTCAAAAATAAACTCAGATGCTGGCTCGCTCAAAATGCTATCTTTACAGTTAGCGAATTAAATAATATTATAATTGTGAAGGATTTTTAAAGTTACTGTTTTATTTAATTTATAAACGTTTTCCCCGTTTTTGCAACATTTTTAACGTTACATCGCTCCTAATAGTCGTAGTCTAATGTTATACAGCCTTCTTTGATAAATGTGGTATCCATGAATAAAATATTTTTGCAATTAAATCAATAGTTCCCAAGTGCAGCGTGTTCAACCATACACACTCTTCAGCTTTATACCTTTCCTTGAGATTAAGATCCTGAGGATGACATATGTTCTTTACTTTTTTGTACATTATTATATTTAACATAAACATTGCTGAATTACGTTGATTTGTCCAAATAAGCCAAAGCATCAAAATTACTATCGTAATTTTTTTGCATAAATCTTAGTCTTTTCACATCCTGTATTTGTTACTCCAATGGAAGGCATGATGCAGCCACCTTGATACACTTAGAATATAAGGTAATAAATCCACCATAACTTCACAGACTCGTTCATGTCATGCTTTGAAATTTCAAGGCAATAAACCTGCTTAGTGCAACTAAAGGGCGCCAATTGAAAACAATTCATATCTCTCCCGGATATGACTTGTTTTGAATCAATTTTTAGTCATACAAGATTCGTCACAATATATGCCTTCACCTCTAAAACAAATCATAATTAAAAAATAAGGATTATCATAATTGCGAAAATTCAGAGTTCAAATTGTGGGCTTACTCGTGATTTTTAGTCACTCTACTAACCTCGCACTAAGTTATGGTCTTTTATTTTTTAGTCAGCAAGAAATTATCAATCAGTTACGCCTAACATATTACACATTGTTGCGTGAATTTTGCAAGTGATCAACCTGTGAAGCTCGTTAAATTACAACTACCTATAACGTTATGTCATTTATAAAAAGATGGTCATTTTTATTAACTTTTTATAAATGTGCTACTTGAGTGGTCTAAGGATATTTCGGCCTTCTCACGGTCATATAATATTCGCAGTAAAAATGGGGGAAATTATCACTAACCGTTATGCCACACGTAACTGTCTACCGTGGTAATATGATTTAGTAGAGTTCACACTGTTGAAAACACGCACGTAAAGCAAATGATAATCGGCTCTTGAAAAGCTCCATAACGGAATACGGTACGTGATTCTATATTACGTAAAACGCACAATATTTTAATCCGATGTAAATGTATCCAAGTGTTGATTTATTTATTTGTACATCTATACAGATGATAACTTCCAACTTATTTTATTTTTAATTATTACTTATATGATATTACCTGCAATTTGCTGTGCGGTGCTTGCTTTTGCATAGATGTTATATGCGCTTTATATCCCTTAGTCGTCACTTACGATCACCCACTGGTAAGATAGGGGTTGGTGAATTGTATTCTTACTGCGTCACCACATGGATAAACCGCAGGCAATAATACGTTTTATTTAAATAAAGGGAGTATAATGAAAACGCGCTCTATGCATAGAGGCTCGAAGTAAGTAAAATCTGTACGAACTTGTCACAATAGCGCAACGGTGCGGCACAGCGCAGTAAATTAGGGCCATTTGACTTAACGATTAACTTCAAAACAGATTAAGCTATAATTTGAAAAAAAGAATTAACACATTAGCACATTTATATTGAGGTGATGGAAATAATGAATAGGAAAATATGCACAGTATTCAGTGAAAAACTATACCGCTATTTGTAGGCTGGTCAAGTACAATCCAAATTAAAAAACCATTTAAATACCATCTGCAGGCATAATTCATGAATTTGGTACCTATATTGGATCCAGTTATAATAATCATCTCAGTTAGCTCGAGTAGAGTTCGAGTATGGGTCGAGCCTCTTTCATGGTGGGAGGGAAACTAATCTAATATACCACGCTGGTCAGTTCGGTGGGTATACTATTCCATTTCGAGTATTCATAAGCCATTATAAATACAATATTTTTTCGGAGAAATAGTTTTTCCTTTTGTGAATAAAATGTTTTTTTTAACTTTTAATGCTTTTGCAATTCAATTTTTAATGGTTACTCGTCGTCCTACTTAAATAGGTAACTCCCTGAAAGTACGGCAAGTTGCTCAAGTCATTATGTATAATGAAAGCATATAATGAAGCTGATTACATACTTACTACATACACATCCGTAAAATTATGAAATACAACGTAAATTGGGAAAGAAAATTAAAGTAATTGCTTAAATAACTGGAAAAGAACACGTAGTAGGTACTAATTAACAATCCGCCCTTGTGCAATATTGCGAAGAATAACCTTCTTCGGAAAATAACGAAAATAATTAATAAAAAAAAGTTTAATTAAAATATATAATATCCAAGCAGTAACTAATTACATATACATCTTGGCTTACTATGCCTTGACACAAAATTAAATTTTATGACTAAATGCATCGTTATATGAAAATAAAAAATAATATTATTGCAATTATGATTTTGATTAGATATTATTATTATCTTTATTAACACTTCTAACTAACTACTTAATAAATTTCTAAATGTTTGTTTTTGTTTATGTGTTGACCCACCAGCAGCGAATACAGGGACCAAGTCGTCGGTGGTCAGGGCGCCAAAGAGAGGAACTTTCTCATTATGCGTGCCGTGTCGAGGAACATCGCCTTCTGTATTAGATCTCCAATCCAATTACCTAAAGCGAGCCTCTTCAGGTGTTGATCGAGGCTCTTAGCGATTAGACCATTATCCATGACTTTTGGTACAACTGTCATATCCCACATGACGACAATCTCGCGAGCTACGAGTAAGTCTTGATATTTTATTTGTATATCTTTCTTAGCCTTCATGAGATCCCCGTCGTGACATCGACAATCATTGCACGGCGTTCTTCTTATTATAATTATTACGTAATATTGTTAAGACTTCTGAGAATAAATAATTGGCATGTATATCTATTCTATGAATTATTCTCCTACTCTTATCCCAATTACTTGGGGTCGATACAATATGTACCTACTCTTCTTTCATAGTACATATTGTAAAAGTTATTGGCAATAGTTTTATGACCGGCCGTCTGCCAGACGTCAACCCTCCTTAGGAATGTAATTGTTGACCAAACGGCATCAGATGGAGTTGGCCCAGGTCGTTATAAGGCTCTTAGTCATCTTTTACGACATCCACGAGCAAAGTAAGGGTTGGTAGTATTCGTAGGTAGCCGCTACCATACAGCTAATGGCATGTATATTCTATTGTAAAAGAATAATCGCACCATAAATTTCCGCCATCATTGGACACCTGTAAGCCTTAATCATTAATGTTTCCATAGATAATAACGTAGTTTGAACTATCGGAAGGCCTAGAAAGCACTTAATATATTTAAGACCTGTCACAAATGAAATTGGATAAGAAAATAGCAAGTGTTTTGAAAATGGATTCCATTGACTTTCAAGTCTTTGACTCTCCCTTTGACTGCATAGATGGCCTGGTGGTTAAGATAATGACCTTCCATGCCAGTGCCGTGGGCGCGATTGTGCAATCCACAAAGTGTTGTTCTGAGTTTGGATGTAATTTGTCTGCGTTAATTGCATGTTTGTAAGGTCCCCCGCAACACAAGGATTATTTTCTTAGTGCAGGTTTGTGTCTTTTTAAATGCAAAACACCATCACTAGCCTGCCCTGAAAAGGAAAGGACACAATAACTGATCATCGCAAATAAAAAGAAATTATACATGAATTAATCTTAAAGATTGATTCATGTAATTAAATTTGATACATCCGTTTGGCAAATTGCCGAAAACGTGGAAAATTTGTGTAGGTAAGTCATGTAGTGAATAGGTACTTAAGTTCGGTTATACTCCGAAAACTACTAAACCGACGGATAGGAATAGCACTTATACTATAAAATGTAGTGTGTTTTGGAGAAGGTTTTAGTATATGTTGGTGATTAAGTAATCACCATAAGGATAGGAAGGATAAGTATCCGGAGAGGAGGGAAGCAGGTGAGGGACAGCTATCTAGAACATTAAATCATTATCATCACAGCGCAAATATATGTTGGGACTGTTGGGCCCGGGCCTCCTCCGTAATGGGAGGGAAATTAACCTACTATACCGCGCTAGTCAGACGTGTTGGTATAGGGTTTTGTTTCGAGTTTTCCTTCTCTTGCATAGATGTTATATGCGCTTTATATCCCTTAGTCGTCTCTTAAGATCACCCACGGGTAAGATAGGGGGTGGTGAATTATATTTTTACTCCGTCACCACACGGATAATTACATTATATACATATTAAGTCAATTTATCCTATTTGACGCAATCTATACGCTTCAAGTTAAATTTTACAATGGAAAAAAAGTATTTTGTAAACTAAATGATCTGGTGTAGTTTTTCTGGTCAGTGATCTGGTGCATCTAGGTCATAATGTCAAAATATTAAAACAATTAGGTCTATAGTCGACCTTGAGTGTGAAATGCCGACACTGTTGTTTCGCACGGTGACTCGTACGTGCTCTGTCAACGGCGGTCACCAGGCCAGCCAACCAACAGACTCCAAGTACTCTAGTTTCAGTTAGGGGAAATAGACTGTAATAATGTTGACTTAGTTTTATCTATACGCTTGCAATTCTTTCAAGAAGGCATTTAGCTCTTTTTAGGAGAATGTCTCAAATTGTTAACAATACTGTAAAATTACATAACAGTAATATAGTATAACTTTGTTCTTATATATCAAAACATTAAAAGTTCATCATCATTCTCCTACTCTTATCCAAATTTCTTGGGGTCGATACAATGTGTACTCTTCTTTCATAGTACATATTGTAGAAGTTATTGGCAATAGTTTTATAACCGGCCGCCTGCCAGACGTCAACCCTACTTGGAAATGTAGGTAATTGTTGACCAAACGGCATCAGATGGAGTTAGCCCAGGTCGTTATAAGGCTCTTATATAGTCGTCTTTTACGACATCCACGAGCAAAGTAATGGTTGGTAGTATTCGTAGCCGCTACCACACAGCAAAATATTAAAAGTTATAAATTAATATCTATTTAATACTTCAGCCACCCTATCATATCAAGAACCGTATGATTCCTTAGTAAAAAAACATTTTTAATTTTATGCGTTTTCCTCTGCGCGCTATAGAGCTGTCTTAGATCGCCTGGGGTGAGTAGTTTTTATGACAGGACTCTATGTCCTCCTATCTATTTGACAAACAGGTGCAAAAACCTTTTATTAGTAATATATCTATATCTACATAAGCGAAATTCCACACACTGACTGAATAATTCATTTTTTTTTTGGCGGCGGGCTATGGTGTGGTCCCACCTGGGACTTCAACGCCAAATCCACGGCGTGGGGGTCCCCTATGACGGACGACCGCGGGCGGGCGGTCATCGAGTGGGCGGCTTCACTGGGCCTCTGTGTTCTTAACAGGGGCTCAGTGAACACGTGTGTGCGGCAGCAGGGCGGGTCGATAGTGGACTTGTCGTTCGCTAGCCCCGCTGTCGCACCACGGGTGAGGAACTGGAGTGTCCTGGAGGAGGCGGAGACCCTATCGGACCACCGGTACATCCGGATGGAGGTCTCCCCTCTCCGGGACCCCGGTAGGGGTCACAGGGCGGACGGAGCTCCCGCGTTTCCGCGGTGGGCTGTGGGTCGTCTTGACAGGGACCTACTGGCGGAGGCGGCCATCGTTCACACGTGGCTGTCCTCACCGCCCCCAGCGGACGGGGTGGACGCCGAGGCTGTCCGCATCCGCAGTGCGTTAACGCAGATCTGCGATGCGGCCATGCCCAGAGTGCGGCGGCGTCTACCTCCGAGGCAGGGGGTCTACTGGTGGTCCCCAAGATTGGCGGACCTTCGTGCGGCATGTATCAGAGCCCGAAGGTCCTACACCCGCAGCCGGCGGCGTCACCGCGACGCTGAGCGGGAGGGCCAGCTGTACGAGGCGTACCGCGATGCGCGGACGGCCTTCCGGCTGGCCATCCGAGCCGCCAAGGGTGCGAGTTGGCAGGAGATGCTGGACGGTCTCGACCGCGACCTCTGGGGTCGCCCGTATCGCGCGTCGCTGAATAAGCTTCGCGCGCAGGGCCCCCCCCTCACCGAGACCCTCCAGCCCGACTTCCTCTGTAGGGTGGTCGAGGAGCTGTTTCCACGGCAGTCGGAACACACGCCCCCGGTCATGGCCTCGCCAGAACAAGACCGGGAGGCTGACGACGAGAGTGTTCCGCCCGTGACGGAGACGGAAGTGGGAGCAGCTGTGGCGCGGATTCGTTCCGCGACCACGGCCCCCGGCCCGGACGGAATACCAGTCCGGGTGCTGACGTCGCTCCTCGAGCACCTCGAGCCTCGCCTCAGGCAGCTGTACAACGCCTGTTTGGCGTCTGGACGGTTCCCTGAGTGCTGGAAGGAGGGGAGGTTGGTTCTCCTGCCAAAGCCGGGACGGCCCCCGGATTCGCCGTCGGCCTACAGACCCATCGTGCTCCTCGACGATGTGGGTAAGCTGCTGGAGCGCATCCTCGCTGCCCGCATCGTCCAGCACCTGGAGGAGGTGGGACCCGATCTGTCGGACGCTCAATTCGGTTTTAGAAGGGGGCGTTCGACCATCGGGGCCCTGCTACGACTGAGGCAGACGGCCGCGGAGGCTGTCACCGGCGGGGGAGTGCTGTTGGCGGTGTCGCTGGACATCGCCAACGCATTCAATAGTCTGCCATTCAGCTGCATCAGGGAGGCGCTCCGATTTCATGGGGTGCCCTTGTACCTGAGGCGGCTGGTGGCGGACTATTTGGAGGGGCGCAGTGTCCTTTGCGCGAGTCCCGCAGGGGACATTGTGCGGACGTCCATGTCGAGCGGCGTTCCACAGGGGTCGGTTCTGGGGCCGACTCTGTGGGACATCGGGTACGACTGGGCGTTGAGAGGGAGTCTCCCCCCCGGGCTGAGCGTGATATGCTACGCTGACGATACGCTCGTCACAGCCCGGGGCAGGACACTCGAAGAGGCGGCGAGCCTGGCCACTCTCGGCACCGAGGAGATGGTCGGGCGAATCGAGGCGCTGGGGCTCAGGGTGGCCCTAAATAAGACGGAGGCCCTATTGTTCCATGGGCCACGCGTAAGGCCGCCAATCGGCGTCTCGCTAGTCGTCAACTCCGTCCACATCAGCATCCAGGCCCATATGAAGTACTTGGGTCTGGTGCTCGACGGGCGATGGTGGTTCCGGGAGCATTTTCGCCGAATTGCTCCCCGGCTGGTCGGCGCGGCGTCCGCCCTTTCGCGGCTCATGCCGAACGTGGGCGGACCCAGCTTCGAGGGCCGACGGCTGTATGCGGGGGTGATCCGTTCTATGGCCATGTACGGCGCACCCGTGTGGGCGAGGGCTCTGAACGTCCAGCTCAGGGCTGTTCTGTGGAGACCCCAGAGAGTCATGGCGGTCAGAGCCATTCGCGGGTACCGCACGGTATCGACCGAGGCGGCATGCCTACTGGCCGGGACACCCCCGTGGGACCTAGAGGCGGAGATGCTCTCCGACCTCTACCGGCGGGTGACCTCACTGCGCGACGAAGGTGGCTCCCCATCGCTGAGCGAGATAGCCACCTGGCGCGAGGACGCCCGCCGAGACGTCATCGCCCGTTGGGCTACGCGGCTGGAGAGGCCTAGACACGGTGTCGTCACCGTCGAGGCTCTCCGGCCCGTATTGATGGAGTGGATGGAGCGGCGGCACGGAGTCCTCTCCTTTCGACTGGTGCAGGTGTTGTCGGGGCACGGATGCTTCGGCTTTTACCTGCACACGGTCGCGTGTAGGGAGTGGACTTCGTTCTGCCACCATTGCAGCAGTGACGAGGACACGGCGCAACACACGCTGGAGGCGTGTCCGGGCTTTGACCGGCAGCGCCGTGACCTCGTCGCTGTTATCGGTGCCGACCTGACGCTGCCGGCTGTCGCGAGAGCGATGGTCGACAGCGTCAGGAACTGGGACGCGGTCGCCGCCTTCTGCGAGGCTGTCATCTCGCAGAAGGAGGCGGCGGAACGAGTCCGGGAGGAATCCCGCGACCCGGGCCGCCGTCAGCGGCCGGGGCGGCGCAGGCGCGAATACCTGCGCCTGATGCCGCCCTAACCGAGGCCTCGGGTGATCGGACCGGGGAATTGTCCGGTCACCCGACGTGAGGCCACCGCGTGAGGGCGACGCCCCGACGGCGAAATCTGTCGGGGCGTCGACGAGAGGAACCCGCGAGGGTAAACCGCCGGGCGGGCCACCGAAGTTAAAATCGAGTACCGGTGGTCCGCTCGCACGGCGAAGAGAGAAGGTTTTACGGTGGGTCTATGGGGTCACGCGCCGCCTTTCCGTCACCCCGGACCGATTCAGCGGGGCGAGACGCACCCATAGCCCACCAATAAAAAAAAAAAAAAAAAAAATGGTGTGGTCCCACCTCGCTAAATCTGTCCGGGGCGAATAACTCACTACAAGATCTCCGAAACCATTGGCCCGATTTACTTCAAAGTTTTCATACATCTCTTTCGAATCATAGATGCTTACTAAAATCGTATTTTATGAAAATTTTATGCCAACTATTTTTCTATTTATTATTACTAAGGATTCTACAATTTGATTGCCTTTGCCATTATAACAGTTGCCATAGTAACCCTTTTTAATGTATCCATTGATATTTTAAACGTTACTATAGTAACTATTTAAATCGTAACTATTGCTAAATAACTCTTCATCATCATCATCTCAACTCCTATAGGTCCCAACTGTTGGGCTCGAGCCTCTCCATAATGGGAGGGAAATTGACTTACTATATCACTCTGGTTAGGCGTGTTGGTATAGGTTTTGTTTCGAGTTTTTCTTCTCTCGCTGCGTGCTGCTGTTACACGCGTTTTATATCCCTTAGTCAGTTAGTCATCTCTTACGATCACCCACGGGTAAGATAGTGGGTGGTGATTTGTATTCTTACTCCGCCACCACACAGATAACTGTTATGAAATATTTTCAATTATAATTGAAGGCAATACATACAATTACTAAAAAAAGCTATTCGCTACTTGAAATTATACTTAAATATTAAGTATACTTTATTATTGCCTATGTATAAAGGACTTTTATTACCTCTGTTTAAAGAACGCCGGGCACGTCTCATTGCCATTTTTAAAGAACTGTCCTGTTTCTCAAGCTAAATGGTTTCGACAGGCATTTTCATAAAATTTCATTAAATTGGTTCATTGTCAGTGGATTCAAATATTACTATGAACGAACATCGTGACACGTGGTTCATTATGTCTTAAGATAATAATCAATCAAATTAAAAAGGAAACATTGAGCATTTAATCAGTCCAATAAAACGTTGGCGCGTGCCATCCCTCATATTAGGAGACCGCCAACTGCGTGGCGTGAACCTCAGGGTCATTCACTCTCCGTTGATAGGACCGCTATTATATTTGCCGCAATAATTCAGTTCTTAGAAATCATTGGAACCTTTTTATTTTGTTCAGATACTGTACTACTAATTTATATTCTTATGTATACAAAAATTGGGAAGTTAGAAGCCAGCCTGAAAAAATAACTACCTAAAGGACGTATACCCAATTTACTACAACAATTACTCTTAATAGTGAATACCTGCATGTGTAAATTCGTGTAATTTGCACTTAGGTTCGATGGGAAATCTGTGCTTGAAAGCCTTTCATTCTTTAGAACCCATAAACGTTCTACTATTGGACATGACTACTCTCTACAATGGCAGAGAAATTAGTTTACTTTATCACAATGATTATATGAAAAATTTTATCTGTTCATATACGCGTAGACATTACAACGTAGGTAGTACCTAGGTTTTGTCATTTTCGCGGACGGTGTCACCGGATAGAGACGTCTAATGAAGGTAATCATATAATATCAAAGTAATAAAGGATATAATAAAAGCCAACACAAATTCCTCAAATTAGCTTCAAAAAAATTGGACTGCTAAGTATATAGGTTCCTATAAATTATTATAGGCTATAATAATTTCTGGTAAGCCACTTTTCCTGATTTGATAAAGAGGCTTGTGCTCACTATCGGAGCCTATTGGTTGTTGAACAAAAACAGCAGGCGGTTGTCCATCTATAGTACATCAAACACTAAAGATAAAAATTTACAATTAGAGTGCTAATCATTCAAGGTGAAATTTTATGTTAAAGCGAAAATTGAAGACGGTGATACAAACAATGGGTTAAGCTTCGTACAAGGTCTTGCATACAATGGAGTTGCTGGAGTATTTTGGAAATGTGAAGGTCAACTGTGTCGTGATTCGCGATAAGCCCTTCCTTCTTGTTAGTAACCAGATATAACCTATTCCACGCTGCCATGAACATATACAACACGGGGTTGAATGTAACTCATAGATATATCAGCAAATCTTATTTTTAAATGGAAACGCTTTGTGTTTTATATTTAAAATGTCGTAGTAATAAATAACGTCAACTATTTTTGTATAAAACTGCATTCTCTGTGACACATCATCATTCTCCTGCTCTTATCCCAATTACTCGGGGTCGACTCAATATCTACTCTGCTTTGATCGTACGCAAAAAGTTATTGGCAATAGTTTTATGACCGGCCGCCTGCCTGACCTCAACACTCCTTGGTAATTTAATTGTTGATCAAACAATATCAGGTGTAGTTGTCTCAGATCGATATAACGATATAAGCTCTTAGTCGTCTTTTACGACGTCCACGAGCAAAGTAAGGGTTGGTAATATTCTTAACCGCTATCACACAGCTTAATTATATTAACATACATAACAGCTGTGCAAAAATCTTCGGTTGAATAAATTTTATTCCTATTATTATACATTAACGTTTTCCATTCCTCAGCTTTGAATCCTTACATATTAACCTCTATCACGAATCAATGCCGATCAGTAATCCGATTAACAAAGATCTCTGTTTGCTACGCGACTCTTTATCGTCGGTTCTCTAAATTCCAGTGTCTTTTAAGTCTGTCTGTACCTACCTACTACAAGTTTCGTAAAAATCAGTAGATCTGACATGTTAAATTAACAATTAACATACATGAACAGTTTTATTATTACAATGTGACGCCCTAAAAACTGGCTCGCGAATCACCATATGGCCAGCAGCATTTCCCTGGGAAACTTATAGCAACAGTTAAAATACAAAAACGTAGCAATTCTGCCATTATTCCAGTTCGAAAGGTCTATATCCAGCAATTAACTTCAATAGACTTATAGATGGATGAATAAAGTGCGTATATCGCGTTCATGATATACGTCTTAATTCGTGTGGTCTCTGTCACCAATTACTCACTCTATCTCTTTAGAAGGCATGCAATAAATAACTAGAATAACCGGCTGTTGTATTCATAATCTGCAGACCACCTTTCATATCGCCCGGTGATTATGTACAGGCCAGTTCTCAATAAATTATTTCAGAACATCGTTTACAATGCAATAATAACTCAGATATTCCATTTTAGCACAAGTTCGAAGTCAACGTCTGAGCAATAGCAATGTGCTGCTATGCTTCGTTTGGTGAGCGACTGAGCCGCCAGCCCAATTTTCTGGGTGGGTTTAGGTTTTCTTTGGTAGGCAGCAGCCAATCTGTACCTCTGATATAGCAAAGGTCGGCAGTAACACTTACCATAAGGTGTGCTGCTTGCTCGTTTGCTACCATAAGCAATAAAAAAAAGTTCAAGGATAACGTAATGGGAATAAAACTATAAAATGCTCACCATACACATTTTTTTAATAAGTAAACACATATTACATTTAAATTGCCGAAGCTATTCAGTGGGAGCAGCCCTAGCATTCTGTGAATATTTCTTCCAAAGCATATATCTATACCTAACTTAACACTAAGGCAAGGGCAATGGCAGGCTTCATGATCAGTACACTAAGATCTGTATTATAATTATATCTTATAATCGGATAAGGAATTTAAAAGTATAATTGATAACACATTTATTGATGGGCAGTCGTTTAATAATTAAACGCCTGATCGTCTACCCAAAGCAAAAATTGCAGATCTATAATTTCGAATAGGAGAATCGAAAAACATTACTTTATACGAATAATGACGTAATTCAATGCAAATGTTTTTAAAGCATAAGCCGTTGTCAAATAAACCACAGACTATATTAGTTAAAAGAACAATATGATGATGCTGACTTTTAACTCTCACTCAGCTAAAATATCGAAAATATTGAAGACAGTTAAATAAAAAATTACAATAGAATATTTTAACTGTAATTTTTTTTAACTTTAATTGTTGTACTAGGTATATCAATAAATAAAAATCTTGTAACTGCTACTCTTCTTTTGATTCAGTCATTATTCATTCAAAGCAATAATATAATACAAAATAAAATAATTTATTATAGACGCCATTTAACTGGTGGCCATGTTGAATTCAATTAGATTAAAACGCCCATCAGGTACAAAACAAAAGACTTAAATCTTGGCATTTAAGTTTATAAATTAAGTAGCAGTCAAAATTAAAAGAATTTATAAATAATTTAAATAGTACATTGGGTAAATGTTCGTTCAAAGTTGGTACACAATCACTAACACATGACAACACTAACTTGTGCACAATACTATCACTAATCTTCACGATATTCCCTTTCTGTTTTGTAATAGTGATTAATCAATAAAAAAATACAATTATTTATATTATTTTAATGCTTTAAACACAGAAATTGGTAGACCATGGATGGAATGGAAGGCAAAGAATGGAATACAGGACAATATTTTGTGCGATCCACAAATTGTTGTTATGGTTCTTGTGTAATTTGTGTCCGTTAATTGGATGTATTGTAAAACAAAGTACTACACGTATTTTAAAAAACATACAGCTCCAAAATTGAATTAAAAGTTAAATTAATTTAAAAATAGAACAAAATATAAATCTTAAAGGTACCTACTACTTTAGAATAATAATTCTGGTTATAAACACTTTTAAACAGTCATTTGCTTTGTGCTTACCAGTCAAAACAGAACGGGAACAGCTCGTGTAGTTGTAATAGTACACTATCTAGTCAGGCCTATTATTACACTACGTTCTAACATTTCATCTCCTAACTACTGTATACAGATCACACATACTTAATATTAAAAATATAATTTTCATTGATAGACGAAAATATGCATAAAGACACTCTTTTATAATTTACAACATTTTCTTTTATTTTATATAAAACTTGTACATGTTATTATAGGTATTATGTAAGCGGAGGCAAGATAATACATTGTGTATGTAGGATATATAATATTAAAGACAATTCAGGTTAGGCCGAAATATACACGAACATACTCAAGCATTTTTATAAATCATATATCAACCCTATATTTTTGTCAATACTTTATATTGGACACAACAAAAAAATTTCGTATATTTGCGAATACCTAAAATGTTAGGAATATTCGCGAATACCTGTAATAATTTAAATATACGCAATACTGTTTGAAACATAATTGTTTGTTTAACACATTTTTGTTTTACCCTAGTCGACACAATGACAGAAGATTGTAAGAAAAGGGATCTACGCGTGAATGTGAACAAAACCAAAATAATGGTCTTTGAAAGAGATGAAGCCAGAACAGATGTAAGAGTAACAATAGGTAATGATGTACTAGAGCAAGTGGATGAATTTGTATATCTTGGATGTGGATTTAGCCGAGATGGAAGGTACACCACTGATATAGAGCGAAGAGTGAATGCGGGAAATTGAGTGAACGGAGCGTTGGGGCAACTTCTCGGTTGCCACCACCTCAGCCAGAAGGCACGTGTAGCAATACATAACGCAGTGCTTGTCCCAACATTACTGTATGGAAGCGAGAGTTGGGTATGCAGAAAAGAGTATAAAAGTAAAATTAATGCGGTCGAAATGCGATCTCTGCGGAAAATCTGTGGAGTAAGGCTGACCGACCGCATTCGTAACGACGACGTAAGAGAGCGAGTAGGTATGAAAGAGAGTATTGGTGTAAAGATGCGAAAGGGAATGCTCCGATGGTTCGGACATGTGGAACGAATGCCGAACGAATGTCTGGTTAAGAAGATATACAATGCGAAAGTGGAAGGATGTAGGTACCGGGGGAGACCGAGACTAACCTACCTAGACCAGATCGGTCATGTACTGAAGGAAGGTGGAGTAAAGAGTCTCCGAAACCGGCGAGTGTGTATGAAGAGAATTATGAATGTTGAGGAAGCGAGTGAAGTATGCAAAGATAGAGTTCTCTGGCACTCTGTTCTCTCTGCCTACCCTGCAAGGGATATGGCGTGATGATATGTATGTATGTACTGTTTGAAACATTTGGATTTATTTTACATTCAGTGTTCGAGAAGAAAAACATGAAACAGACTATCACTGTAGAGTTAAAAGACACGCAGATAAACGTCTGATTAATATTTAAACATTATTTACTAAAAACTGCAACAGCATATTCAGCGCAGCATATTTCCGCCTAAGGAGATTTGTGTTTATTTTATTTTTTATTTAAGTAACATATAGGGCTGTATTACATTATCATGTAGTTACTATAGATGGACTTTATTTCCCTGTTTCTATCACTTGTTTTAGGTAAACAGGTACATTAAGCATTGAATATTCGTTCAAATTCGATTCGAATCTATTCAAATCGATTCTAATTCAATCTTCCTTTTTTTTTATACATACATAAGTATATATTCATTCATTATTCAATAAATTATGTGCAATTAGTCTAGTCAACAAGTGCTTTTAAGGTTAAAATTTTTGCGTACTGATCGAAAATTATGATTGAGGTGTCATTCGATTCGGAATGGCATGTGGATAGTTTTTGAGAAAATGCTAAGGCCGCTCGCAAAAATTGCAATAGTTATAAACAAATAAATGAAAAAAGGGGTTTGGTTTTTCGCCAATATCACAAAAACTATTAAACTAAGTACTAACTATATTAAAAAGAGGAAGAAAATTCCTAAAAAAAAAGGTCAACTGTAGGACCAATAATTATAATTTCCCAGAGGATTGAAAATACGTTAGATATTGGGTACTCCAGCTTGCACAAGCCACGCCCCCTTCGGACCTTTAATGAATAATTATTATTTAAACTTATTAAATATGAAAATAAAAAATGAACAATATTATTATTTATTAATTATATTATTATTATTTGTTAATATATTGATTAATGAACAATAATTTTGTGGTCCAAAATTTTTTTTCGCAATGTTTCAATAGTTATCCATTAGTCAATTAACATTTTTTGTAGCACGAACATTAACATTGCAAGTGCAATAATTGTTAAACTATTAATATGAGAATTTTTTCCTTGCGTGGAGCTATATTTCAACGGTCTTAGAATAGATTCCCGTTTTCATATTTAATAACTTTAAATAATAATTATTCATTAAAATCATAATCAAAACTATCTACATGCCATTCCGAATCGAATGACACCTCAATCATAATTTTCGGAGTATACGCAAAATATTTGACCTAAAAAGCACTTGTTGGCTTACTTAGACTAAATGTGTTCACATTCAAAATCCAATATGCTATTTTAGATAAATAAACGCTTTAATAGAATATGTAATCATGAGATTGCTTAATACTTAATTATTTATAATGTGAAATTTGTAAAACTGAACATGTGGACTAAAGATATACATATTATGTATGTACATAATTTATAACCAAATTGTTTTGTATTTGTCTGGAAAAAAAAACTTTATCATCTTCAAATCAACAGTTTAACAAGATAGAATTTAATAAGTCATTCAAAAGACAGATTGCAAAAATACTATAAAGCAGTAATGCTTTATAAAATCCTTTAAAATAGTTATTCTTTATACTGAAACATCATTGTTGCCGATAAAATAAGGCATAAAAATAATTTCTGGAATAATACAATTTTACTTTGGAATATATTTTGTACGTTAAGCGAATTAATAAATATTATAGACGTTGCTTTTATCACATTTAATCTGAAAGCGTACTAGTATGTGATAATTAAAATCTTACACAATAATACAAGACGGACACACGATACACAGATATATACAATACAATACAAAATAATTTATAACAGCGGTGGTTGTGCTTACTAATTTTCGAGACAATGTACATTTGTACGCTTAGCATTTCTTTCCTTATTAATTTAATATGAGCTTTGATTTTGTCTAAACTAAGCTATTCTAGCAGATGACAGCCTTGTTTGTAATCAGAATAATTTATCTTTAAACGATCTATACTGAATAATAACGCGACAAAATATGAAATTTTATCAAACAATAAAATTAGAATTACATACGCCTAATCCAACATTTTATACATTCCCGTTTTAACTCATTTCAACCTGTCTTTCTATGCCAACTCCATATAAATATAAATAAATGCTATGAAAACATAAAATTTTACACACATCTCACTATATTACATTCACACAAGTCGATCAAGATCAATTGAAACACACCGACAAGAGACTAGTTTCAATGATTCATTAATATGAATCGTAAATAAAATACTATTCATTAGCTACACTCAAAACATAGCAGGAACGTGTAAACGTCTACACTTATGCAGGAACATTTCATAAAATGATTTCATCAAGTAATCAAATGTATGTTTTTATTCATTTACAAATACCTGATTGTACAAAAGCCGCAAAATAAACAAGACAGCAAGACTGCCATATATGAATTATTCGTCTTATATAATTAAATGGAATGTAACTTGATTAATCTACCGAAGCTACCTACTGTGGAATTATACATCAGTCTCAGTTTTACTACTTGTGCGACGGCTCCGTCCTGCCGAACTCGGATCAACCCAGTGTGGTCCACTCAATAAAAATTTCTTAACGTTGTACTCCATTCGCGCTAAATCCTCAGCCGTAATTTCTTTACTAGAGTTACCTCTTAGCCCTTCAGCGACGTTGTATTGTTCTAAGTTTCTCTGCCTCGTATTATCGGTTATTTCAGTTACAGTCGCATCGCCGCATTCAACTGGAAATATTGTTTCTTTTGCCACGTGCCCAGCAAATTTCGGCACAGAATTGTTTTGCTTCATTATTTTCTCTTGCCTTTGTGCCGAAACAATGTTATGTACAAACTTGTTTTGTGCTTCCCTGGCATAAGATCTGGAATATTTGCTAACTGGATGGGGCATATTCAATGCCAATTCATTCAGAGTTTCGGTAAGCCTAGAGAGCTTACTATCTCTTCTTAAAGCTCTGTTGAGAAAACTAACATCTTCATCTAAAGGGTCGTTAAATTCATTTTGTTGTTCTAAATTTTTCTCCACCCATTCAGCAACTCTAAGTAATTGTTGTTTTTGCAATATAGCAGCACTGTCATCACTTGACAAGGAGCTTGTGCTCTGCTCATTTGTAAAAACTTTAGTGGTTTCATTTACTTTTAAATGAGTTTGAGTAAGATTTGGATATACATTAACTATAGGCGGCAAAGGAGGCTTGATTAATTCTGCTTTTTCCTCTATCTTCCGTAAATCACCTTGTGGAGGTAAATCTTTAAAAATTTTTGTATTTTCTAGGCTGTGCAGTTGTGACATTTCGATTTTTCTTATTGGCTTGTTGTACTGACTAGATAATTTGTTCTGTTCATATCGATCGAAATTAAATATTTTCACATCGTGATTGTCAGTAGGAGTAACTATATCGGGTTTTTTTAAGTCATTAGTAATTGGAATGTTATTGTTTTGAGTGTTGATATCGACGTTAAAATCATTTAGTAAATTGTCAATCTCTGAAGTGTTTTGTTGACTTTCAATACTTTGGGACTTGTTATTATTATTGTTTTCTGAACTATTTGAAAACGTATGCGTCTTTAAAGGTTGCAGTGGGGAAGACGAAACATTCAATAAAACAGGATTAATACAAGCGTTTTTGGCAGTAATATTTGTGTCTTTTATATTATTATCAACGTGAACATCAATCAAAGTGGTTTCCACAACCACATTGTCATTTTTAATATCTTCCTGAATAGTTTCATCATCAGTTTTATCGAGATCAATAAAATTATCTACATCGTCATTGAGATCTTTAAAAATTGAATTTTCGTTGCTTTTGCTTTGACGCCTGTATAAAACTGGCGGCACATCTGGTTCAGCGTTATCAAGGAGAATGTTTTTTGAACCGGCCTGCATACGCAAATGGCAAAACCTAGGGCCTGGCCCAACTTGCGTGTTAGATTTATGTGTGCTTACTGTCGATTTAGCAAGCGAAGATGCCCTACTAACCGCCCCCGTTGAACTGTGAGAATTCTTTCGCACACTAATATTGTCAACTACTTTTTCCTGTATAGGCTGAACCTCTTTTGTATTTAGCATATCTTTGGTATGTAGTAAATCATCATTTACTGCACTCTGTGTGCTACTTTTTTTACTAGAAATAGAACTCTTAGTACGGTCACATAGTTTATGATGGACAGCTGGTTCCATATTCACGTTACTCTTTCTGAATTGCTTCAGATCTTCTAGTTTAGATGAAGGCTCTTTTTGTACTAATGTTTCTAAAACACTTTTATCAGTTACATTCATCTTGTCAATTGCCACGCCAGTATTTTTAGAACTCTCAATTACCGGTGCAGCAGTATCTTTTATAGGTTCTGTACGTTGCGGCAAAATATACATAGGACTAATCATTCCGTGAATAATACCTTTATCATTAACAAGTTTAACAGCATGTGGTGAATTACTTCTAATGCTTAAGTTGGAATGTATCGACTTAACATCAGAATTGCAATTTAAACACAGAGAATTTTTTGATGTTCCTCCCAGCAAAGTTTGTGTAGCTACAGAATAATAAGTCTCATTATAACTAAACGGTTTGTTCTGAGATTTAGTGCATGTGCATGTATCACAATGTTTGGTTACAGTATCTTGTATGCTATCCTCTAGAATTTTGGACATAAGTGAAGCAGAGATGTTGAACTCATATTCGCTGGCATCAAAAGTGTCAATCTCATTGCCGTTTTTAGACTGAGCAGATGAGTTAGATGGCTTGGACGTTTTTGACATGACATATTGGGAAACTCGAGCTTGAGTATCAACAGGTAGCTGTCGAAAATATACTCATTAATCATGGTAGAAAACATAAATAAAATTAGATTAGTATAAGGATAAATTCACTTACATTATCTAATTTTTGAGATACAAAATTATCCGGTTTGCATTGCAACAATTGAATTGCCAGATTCATATCATTCTTGTATCTTTCCTGAAAGTAAACGAAAATCAAGTGGTAAAGGGTAATAAAAAATGTACGGTGACGCCTGATGATAGGGTGTGGTTACACCACACATAACAAGAAAAAAAAAGGGGACCTCTGTACCCCTAATATACTTAACTATGGGTAAATATCTATTAATTCACCATGCTGAAACTTGCAGAAGCCATTTGATGTAAGAGCAAAGTATACCCCAATTATACTTAACTTAAACCATTGATAGCTAAAAATATTAGTCTTCGTGTGGTAATAAAGTAAAGGTGAGAATTCACTACCCCCACTATGGTTGTCGTCTAAGACGTGATGCAAGCTGTTAATATCACTGCAAAATTAGGCAAACTCGTAAGGAAAACCCGCAGAGCTGCGTGGGATTATAGATTTTCTCTTTTATTTTGGCAAAGGCCAAGTGGTATAAATGATGAAGAAGAATTATAAAATGACAATTTATTAAAATAATAATTGAAAAAAATAAGCCATACATACGTTTTCCTTTTGCAACATGCTGTAATTATGCTTTGACTCAGCTAATCTCACTGATAGAGTGGCAATATCTTTTGTCAATTGACTTTTTTCACCCTTCATCTTATCAACCATCTGTAACAGTTTATCTTCAAGGACTTGATTCAATTTTTGTACTCTCTTATGTGAATCGTATAATCTGTAAAATAATGCAATAAATAAGAATAGAGAAGCAGTAAAAAAATAGGTATCAAAATTGTGGCACGGGTCACAACTCATAACACGTGGGTGTGCTTTCCTCTCAAAATGCTGTCGTGCCAGAATTTGTTACCGCAAAAAGATTTGCATATACCAAATAGCTATTTATTTTGAAACATCACAAAAAATGCGTCTATGGGTCATCACGATTATTGTCGTCACATATAATTTACAAAAATCTTTTTGATCAAGTTTTCTTTTAATAATTACGGTACGTTACGTTTAGCGTAAAACAACTATTGCTGTTTGATAATTTGTCGCTGTCTTTAACGTTGTAATAGCTAAAAAACGTAACATTATTCACAGAGGAACAAAAAATATTAAAAACATACACACCTATTCAAACAAGAATCCTAGATAGAAAAATAATAGGCAAGGTATCATTGGGGTTCGAAATTTAAGTCCACATTCACTCTAAACATAAGGAAAATATTTTTCATTTTATTTTCATTAAAATACACATACATACATATCATCACGCCATATCCCTTGCAGGGTAGGCAGAGAGAACAGAGTGCCAGAGAACTCTATCTCTGCATACTTCACTCGCTTCCTCAACATTCATAATTCTCTTCATACACGCTCGCCGGTTTCGGAGACTCTTGACTCCACCTTCCTTCAGTACATGACCGATCTGGTCTAGGTAGGTTAGTCTCGGTCTCCCTCGGTACCTACATCCTTCCACTTTCGCATTGTATATCTTCTTAACCAGGCGTTCGTTCGGCATTCTTTCCACATGTCCGAACCATCGGAGCATTCCCTTTCGCATCTTTACACCAATACTCTCTTTCATACCTACTCGCTCTCTTACGTCGTCGTTACGAATGCGGTCGGTCAGCCTAACTCCACAGATTTTCCGCAGAGATCGCATTTCGACCGCATTAATTTTACTATCATACTCTTTTCTGCATACCCAACTCTCGCTTCCATACAGTAATGTTGGGACAAGCACTGCGTTATGTATTGCTACACGTGCCTTCTGGCTGAGGTGGTGGCTGCCGAGAAGTTGCCCCAACGCTCCGTTCACTCTATTTCCCGCATTCACTCTTCGCTCTATATCAGTGGTGTACCTTCCATCTCGGCTAAATCCACATCCAAGATATACAAATTCATCCACTTGCTCTAGTACATCATTACCTATTGTTACTCTTACATCTGTTCTGGTTTTATCTCTTTCAAAGACCATTATTTTGGTTTTGCTCACATTCACGCGTAGACCCCTTTTCTTACAATCTTCTGTCATTGTGTCGACTAGGGTCTGCAGGTCAGTCGCTGACTGTGCCAGCAGGACTGCATCATCTGCATAAAGCAGAGCAGTGACCACTGAGTCGCCCATCTGGACTCCCACATTCATATCGTTCAACCTTTGGAGACATTTATCCAGATATATGATAAAACAGCCTGGCTGACAGAACGCACCCCTGCTTAACGCCGATATTGACGTCAAACCAAGGCGACATTCCATCATCCAGCCGCACACAGGCTCTACAGCCCATGTAACTGGACTGCACAGCCTGTAGCAGTTTACCGCTAATACCATACCCCGGTAAAATGTCCCAAAGTTCCTTTCGTACAACCGTGTCAAATGCTCTCTCCAGATCCACAAAACTGCAGAAAACCCTCTGACCTAGAGCCAGATGCTTCTCCACAATGTTGCGCAGAGAGAACACTTGATCCATGCATCCCCTTCCACTCCTGAAACCTCCTTGTGTCTCACACAGTAAACCATCGGACACCATCCTCATTCTCCTTTCAATAATTTTACCATACACTTTTGCTGCCAAACTGGTCAAGCTTATGGCTCTGTAATTTGCGCAGTCATAACGTGAACCCTTGTTTTTAAACAAAGGCACGATGACTGCGCTATTCCAGTCCCCGGGAACTATTCCCGAGCTCCAACATAAATTGAGGAGCAACAGGAACGCCTCCCAGACACAGGAGCCACCAAGCTTGATCATCTCGGCAGACACCATATCAATGCCCGCTGCCTTACCATTTTTCAAACTTCTTATCGACCATTCAACTTCATCCATACTGATGCCATCGGAGGACGCCGTCGCCAAATGTTGATCTACTAGACCACATGCGACACCGGCGCCAACCGTAGCATCCGCATACATATCGCCAAAATATTCACTCCATCGGCTTAACACGTCTTGTGTTTGTGTAAGAATGTCTCCACCTTTAGACCTTATTTTATTCATTCTGAAGGCTGACCAACCACCCCGAGACTTCTTCACCTCCCTCCAAAAGAGTTTGGTGTTACACTCGAAGTTTTTAGTCAGCCTATCTTCTGCACTCATACTTGCTCTATCACGTTTCTCTTTCACTAAGGCCTTGGTGTCATTCTTACATTGCCGATATATTTCTCTCTTCTGTTCAGTCATACTGTCATTCAGATTCAAAGAAGAGACATAGTCCAGCCACGCTTTCTTCTTTTGCTCTACGGAAGCTGCCATTTCCGCATCCCACCATGCATTACCATTTGTTTTTCTATGCTTCTTTGAACTTCCACATACTTCTTTCGCTGTATCTACCATACTCTCTTTCAATACTCTCCAGCATTCTTCAATGTCCGATTGCGGCTGGCTTGCCATCGTCAGCCGTTCTCGGACACCCTCTGCATACTTTTCTCTTACACACTCTTCTTGCAACCTTTCAACCTTTATTCTTTCAAGCCCTCCGAAGTGGACACGCTCTCGCCAGTGCCTCCACTTTCTGAACAGACCACTAAATCTCGCAATAACGAGATAGTGGTCCGTATCGACTGTGGGGCCCCTGTAGGCTCTTGCGTCCAATATTTTGCTTCGGAGGCGACTGTCTACCAAAATTAAATCTATTATGCTTTTCTGTTCATTCCTTCTCCATGTATACATATGGATGTCCTTATGTTGGAAAAATGTGTTTGACACAATAAGGTTTCTCTCCATGCATACATCCGCTATGAGCCTACCTGCGTCGTTCACTCTCTTATCACCAAATGGACCAAGTACGTCCTCATAGTCGGGACGCTTGGTCCCCACCCATCCGTTCAAATCTCCGCATACAATCACGCGTTCACTGGTTTCTGCCATATCCAGAACTTCCCTAACATTGTCCCAAAACTTCTCTAGGTCTGATGCCACCGAGGATCCTACAGGAGCATATGCTACAACCATGAATACCTTGGTGACACCTAGTGTTATACGGACCCAAAGAAGTCTGGGATCATACATTCCGTAATCCTTCACACCTGAGGCCAAGCGAGAGGACAACAGCACTCCTACCCCCATGCTGGCTCGATCGCTCTGTGGTACACCAGACCACAGAGCCATCCGGCCACCAGGAAGATCGCAGGCGTCGCTGCCCCTTCGCTTGGTCTCTGTTACACAGAACACGTCTAGCTGTTTGTCCGCCATGACGGATATCAGCTCGTGCAACTTACCTTCCACACAACCTCTTACATTCCACGTGCCCACCCGGCACTCTGCTCTCCTCGACTCGCCTAAATGGGCAAGGCGTGATGGGTGGCGGCCCCCATCGCCGCAACTGCCGATGTTCGTACCGACGGGGGCGGGTCGGTACGCGTCGCCTCCGGGGGACGCCCTAACCCGCATTGCGGTACGCATATCGAGCCGGATTAGCAGTCTAATTAGACTGGCAGGGGACACGAACGAGCACGCTCCGGACTATGCCCCCCTAGCGAAATATAAATTTCCCCTTCATTAAAATACGTTTTTATTAATTAATGGAAGTTGTTATAAAAGTATGAGCAGATGAATAGTTAGGTACATAATTTTATGTGAAGGTCAAGTTATCTTACCTTGTCAAAACGAATCTTGCCCAGCCATTTTTTTGGCGGCGGGCTACGGTACGTCAAACCCCGCTAATCCGTCCGGGGCGACAAGAATAGCGGCGTAAGATCCCGTAGATCCGACCTACAACATACCTCTCGACGCCGTACGGGTGGGCCACTGGGACGAGTTCTTTTCTTCAGTGACCCATCCGGCGATCTACCCTCGCGGGTATCCTCTCGGGTCGACGCCCTGACAGTTTTCACCTTCGGGGCGTCGTCCTCATGGTGGCCTCGCTCCAAGGGCGACCAGAGTAATCCCCGGTCCGGTCACCCACTGCCTCAGCTAGGGCGGTATGAGGCAGAGGTATTCACGCTTTCGCCGTCCCAGTCGCCGGTGGCGGCGCGAATCCTCGTAGAGGAGATCCTCCCAGAATCGCTCCGCCACTTCCTTCTGCGAGATAACCGTCTCGCAGAAGGCGGCAACCGCGTCCCAATTCCTCTCGCTTGCGCAGAGCGCTGCTGAGCCCAGGTCACACAGACCTCGAGCATATGCTTGCACTGTGTCCTCGTCAACCGCCGCAATGTTGGCAGGACGGAGTCGTCTCCTTGCGACCGTGTACAGGTACTTGCCGAAGCAACCATGCCCCGACAAGATCTGCATCAGCCGGAAAGAGAGGACTCCGTGCCGCCTCTCCACCCACGTCGCCCAACGGGCAAGGACTTCCCGGCGGGCGTCTTCACGCCAGGCTAGCTCTCTAGGGGAGATATCGCCCCCCTCCTCACGAGTAAAAGACACCCGCTGATATATTTCGGCGAGCATTTCCGCCTCCAAGTCCCACGGAGGTATTCCGGCCAATACGCATGCTGACTCCATGCTGTATCCGCGGATAGCCCTGACCGCTATGGCTCTCTGCGGTCTCGGCAGAATAGCCCTAAGACGGACGGTTAAAGCCATCGCCCACACAGGAGCGCTGTACAATGCCATTGAACGGATCACCCCCGCGTATAGCCGTCGACTTTCAAAACTGGGTCCACCCAAATTCGGCATAAGCCGCGCAAGGGCGGACGCCGCGCCAACCAACCGGGGAGCAAGTCTCCGGAAATACTTCCGAAACCACCAGTGCCCGTCGAGCACCAGACCCAAATACTTCACATGGGCCTGGATATTGATGGGGACGGAGTTGACGACTATCGAGACGCCAACGGGTGGCCCCATGCGGGGCCCATGAAAAAGAAGGGCCTCCGTCTTATCTAGAGCCACCCTGAGTCCCAGATAATTTAATATAAACTGTTGATATATTCAACTTGAACATTACAATTTTACAGTTACATATTAATGTAGTACTTGCAACTTTACAAACTTTACAAAAAACTAAACGCTACCACAAACTAACTACTTGTTTAAACCATAATTAAATTTGTCAAGGAATTCCTTTAGTTAATTTTTTATACTAACCTGGTCATTACATAAGAATAATAACACGAAAGTATTAATAATTTGTCAGGCTTATTCTCATACCTAAGACTTCATATGTAGTGATTTTCTTTTCATAAAATTGGATAATTCGCAATTTTAAATTAGTAATCCCAGCAATCATCCATGTAGTGAAGGAGTAAGAATTCAATGATCATCACTGCTTCCTTTCTCATGGTTGATTGTAAAAAATCTACCAAGGGGCACGTAGCAGATAATAGAAGAGAAATTCGAAATATAACCCTAAGCTAACCTGTCTAACCAGTCTAGTATAGTAAATAGCTATTCCATGAAATTATTAACTTGCCCTCATAGTATAACTGGAAAATTACCTTTCATATTTTTCCCTCCAAGTTGTGACCTGTTCCTCTAGATCAGTAGCTCTAGTATTGCACTTGATGAATTCTCCCTCAATAGCTACAATATGTGCATCTCTCTCTGCAAGGTGCTGCCTCAAATGTTCCACCTCAGCATGCAGATGTAGCTCCTCTGCTCCATCACACTCCTAGCAAGTTTGTGCAACATCAAAAAAAAACAAGCAAGTGTGGATATGGCAATTCATTCTAATTTTAAAATTATAATTTCATTTAGAGGAACATAAATTTTGATCTGATAACCTAGTTTGTATATGTTTCCTAAGACCTTTTCTAACTGTATAGCAATGATAGTTAGTAGTAAAGCTATAATAATAAAGCACTGACTTTGAACTCGGTGGTATTCTGAACCATGTAGCTTGCTATATAATATGTGACTAGTGTATATGTATATATATCAATGTCTAACTATGCCATCAGTGTTTGAGTAAAAAATTTGTGATTGAGCATAATTGAAGTAATCATCCGAATAGGTGCGACTGTGCATTAATTCACACTGCATTTTTTTAAATATATAAATAAAATAAAAAAAAATAAAAAAACAACCCCGAAAATTTAAAAAAAACATAAAAAATAAACAAATAAACATAAATAAAAAAATACCCCGTGTGGCGACGGGATAGAATTCATGTGTCGCCACTCCTTGCCCGTGGGAGTCGTAAAAATCGACTAAGGGTTCACCAGGAGAGTGGGCAGCAGCTCTCTCCTGGGAAACGTATAACACCACACTGCGATCGCCAACCCGCCTGCCAAGCGTGGCGATTACGGCTTTAACCCCTTATGAGCAATACAAATAGAGAAACGGCCCCCAGTCACGGCAGCTCCGCTATCCTACAGGCTCATCGTGGTAGCGGACCTGGTAGCGATGGAGTAGGGGGTGCGAAGAATCTCCGGCAGCGATCCGGCTACCAATCAAAACGACCTTTGGCCCTGGTAACACACAACATTCGGACACTCAGGACCGATGAGAAAGTCATCGAGCTGGAAGCCAGCCGCCCGAACAAGCTGGCTTCCAAAAAGGCTATAGCACCATAGACCATACCCTCACGCTTCGGCAGATTATCCAGAAGACCGAGGAGTACAATCGGCCTCTGTGTATAGCGTTTGTGGACTATGAGAAAGCCTTTGATTCAGTCGAAACTTGGGCGGTGCTACGGTCCCTTCTGCGGTGCCAAATCGACCATCGTTATATCGAAGTGCTGAAGTGTTTGTATAGGAACGCCACAATGTCAGTCAGTATTCGGGATAAGAGTACGAAACCGATCCAGTTGCAGAAAGCCGTGAGACAGGGAGACGTCATCTCTCCGAAACTGTTCACCACTGCACTGGAAAATGTCTTCAAGCATTTAGACTGGACCGGACTCTGCATAAACATCAATGGCGAATACATCACTCACCTTCGATTCGCAGACGATATTGTCGTCATGGCAGAATCCATGGAGGACCTGGGCACCATACTCAACGATCTCAGCAGGGTATCCCAACTAGTGGGTTTACGAATGAACATGGACAAGACGAAAGTCATGTCAAATGCCCATGTCATTCCTGTACCGGTCCTAGTTGGCAATGCGATTCTCGAAATTGTCGATCATTATGTTTACCTTGGACAAACAGTCCAGTTAGGTAGATCCAATTTCGAGAAAGAGGTCAGCCGACGAATCCAACTCGGTTGGGCAGCGTTCGGGAAACTTAAGAAGATCTTCTCATCCAACATACCTCAGTGTTTGAAAACACAGGTCTATGACCAGTGTGTGTTACCAGTGATGACTTACGGCACGGAAACGTGGTCCCTAAATGTAGGCCTCATAACCAGGCTCAAAGTCGCTCAGCGTGCTATGGAGCGGGCTATGCTCGAGATTTCTCTGCGAGATAGAATCCGAAATACGGAAATCCGCAGACGAACGGGTGTAACCGACATAGCACGAAGAATTAGCACGCTGAAGTGGCAATGGGCAGGCCACATCGCTCGAAGAACCGACAACCGCTGGGGAAGAAAGGTTCTAGAGTGGCGACCACGTACCGGACGACGTAGTGTGGGACGCCCTCCCACTAGGTGGACAGACGACCTAGTGAAGGTTGCTGGGCGTCGTTGGATACAGGCGGCACAGGACCGCACTCTGTGGCGTAAAATGAGGGAGGCCTACGTTCAGCAGTGGACGGCAATAGGCTGAAATGATGATGATGATGAAATAAAATTCAAAGAAAAAAGAAATGTAAACAAAATTTGATGAATGGATGATAGCTGATATTAAAACCAATATAGGTATTTACAGATAATAACAGGATGACTCAATATTAAGCTTGATGCATGCCTTGATGTCCTTAAAAATTTGATTATACAACAAAAGCCATGCATTTAATTTAAAAGTATCAGCTCTATCATATTTGCAGTACCTTGTGTTACTCAAATTATCACAGATAATTAAATTTTCTTTAATTATAATAAAATATGAACAACTAGTAGTAGTACTACTGCACTACTACTCGTTGTTCCCATCCTATTGTGGTGGAGACTTGACCCTAACAGGGTACATAACTATATGCTGATATGGCTGACAAATTCTAACAATTTTACCACTCCAGTGTTTTATATAAAATTTTATTTCTCTTCTAGTGACTCAGTGGGTGAGTGATGTTATCTGCTTACATCTCTTTTTTGTGACAGCCTATGGTTTAGTCACATAACAAGTGACATGTGGATTACTCACCTAACAGTTCAGAGCTGTGGAAGGGTGGTGGAAACATGTCAAACCTAAGACTTTTCCATCCGACTTTACTGACTTATATATATATATAAAGCTGTATATACAAACATATAAAAGATTAATACAAGATAGTCAACATGGGGAAGAGTTAGAATGCCCATAAATATTCAGACATGTAGTCTACTCTTAGAATATTATTATCACTTTGATTGCTAAGCCACTTCATAGAATACGATGGCAAATTTGCTTATAAGTGTAATAGCAAGTGTGACCTAACCAGTATTTTTTGTTTTGAAAGTGTTGAGCATTTTAACAATGTCAAATCCAAGGCTAATAATACTAAGCAAGTAAAAAGACAAAGAAATCTATATATATGTACTACTTATAATACATATCATCATCATCACAGTTTATATATATCCCACGGTTGTGCTCGACCCTCCTCCACAACAGGAAGGAAATTTAATTACTTATACCAAGTTGATCAGACAAGTTGGCATAGTGTTTTATTTTAAATTTTCTATCTTCATTTTATATGCATATTAAAACCCTTGGTTGTTTTTTACGACATCCTAAGGCAAAATATTGGCTGGTGAATTGTATTCTTACACCATTACAACATTGAAATACTACTACATATATTATATTTAAATATACAGGCAACTAAAAAATTATGAATTAAGAGTGGGAAAAAATTAAATCACCAACCAAAAACCCTTCCTTTCCGGCTGCTAACATATAACTAAGAGATATAAATAAATAACAGTATAGGGCCCTCAGTCATCACCCACAGTCCGGGTAAAGTTGTCATAGCCATCTGAGGCTAACAACAGTCACACAAAAAAAAATATCGCAATAAAAGTTAATTTTGAAAAATAAAAGCATTGAACTCCAACTAATTTTTTCCATTAATGGTATAATATACCCACTTCCCACAAATTACAGAAGTAGCTATTGACCAACAGTGGGATGTATATAAGTTATAAAGGAAGGAAAAGTTAAATTAACGGAATTTATAATTTTAATAGTACTTGCTAAGTTATGTGTCATCAATAATACCTACTATGAATCTTGCTTTTATTTTTTAAATATTTTGAATACTATTTTAACTAAGCCATAAAGTGAAGAACACCCTGACTTACAATGATCCTTTTGTTAAATTTATACAGGCCATTATGTCTCTATAAAATTAGTATGGAATATATTAATAATTTTTTCTTTGCTTATAATGAAAGGAAAATTGCAGATTTTCCTTTCATTATATTTTATATTTTATAAAATACAACATATATTATCTGTCTTTAAACCAAATATATAATTCTACTCATCTTTAAAAATCAGATAATGTACAACTTTATAAATTATCAACATAGTAATATTAACTATTAATACATTCAGAGAAAAAGCAGTGAGTATATAATAATACAAAAAAAAATCAACAATTTATGTTCCTCTAAACATTAAACTTGAAAACACTGCATAGAATTAATACTACAAGATTAAACTAAGTACAAATATGTGAAAATATTCCATTTTAGTGTGTAATAACTGCAAATAAAGAAAGAAAAGCAATGTGCATTCTATCTTTATTACTTGTATTTTTATAATATTTAAATATAGAAAGTATTATAGTTAAGAAAAATGTATTATAGAGTTTACATCAAAATATAGCATATAAAAAATTGCAAAAAAAACTTCACTATTTTTATGCACATAAAACTGTCACATGAAAGAGTTCTGTTTCCCCTTGATGCACTAAGTTTAAATTACAGTAATTACTAACCTATGTATTACATTAATCTTCGTCCATTAATCGCAACTTTGGCCATTTTTGTACTACTGGCACACGTAATTAAAGCAAAATTAATTATTACCTTGTTAATAACAAGAAAAAATAGCTGAGAAAGTTCTACGATCAGAAGAATATTAAAAACAAAACATTGGGAAATTTTACCTTACAAGGGGAATTCTTAGTACTCTCATCCATCTCTTAACAAGCAGTAATTCTACTTCACATTTCAGATTATTACATATCCAAATAGTAGAATAAACGGAACCACGTCACACACAAAGTGATTTTAGCTATTAAAAGCCACTGTTATAACAAAATAAAATAAAATCAATCCTGACACACAATGTGAAATATTTACTTATTTAGCACTATAGCTAGCTGCCGAAGTAAAGTTACACATATAATTTATATCAACAGAATACCGTCAACTATATTAAATATTTATACGTCTAAAAATTGGATTTTCTCAATAGAAAATAATAATTATCTGCCGAATTTCGATTATGTGGCTTCAAATGACATTTAAACCACATTATCAGTGTGACCAACCCTCTCTTTAAAATTCTATTTCAGAACTTCTTGCACTGTGACTGCAAACATAATAGTAATAATTTAATGTTTTAATAGTAGTTTTATGTTTTAATAGTAGTTATAATATACAATTAGATTATATTATATCATAAAAAATTGAAATGATCACTAGTTAAACTACAAACTCAAAATAAAACCCTTTATTTAAAAGTCTGTTGGTGCAATAAATCTCGCCGAACAGACATGACGTTGCTCATTCATTCGGGTTAATCGATTCAGTTGTGATATCTAGCGCTACTGATTTTACTTAACCGGCAATGGATTCTTGCTAGAGCCGTTGCCACTGTTGCTCGTCGTCTGAAGCTGGAGCTCCTACGGAACACCGGGGGGTCTCATTCGGCTTAGGCACACCGCGAATGGCAGTGTCCGAGTCGCTGCTACTGTCGATGGTTGTCTTGGTGCAGACCGCCGGGGAGGCGACGTAAGTTGCTGATTGCTGTCGTTGGCCGTCCCAAGTCAGAACACCAATACGGCGACAATGATGTCGCCGACGTCACTGGTCGTCTGAAGCTAGATCCCCTCGGAGTCAGCGCAGCTACCACGGGCAGAGGGCTCCGCTCTGGAACCGTTTCTCCCATCCAACAAGGATGGAGAGCAAATAGACGATAAACGTTGCTCAATAAGGTTTGGGACAGCACGGTTACAACTACTTTAAATACAAATTAATAATAAGATTCTAGTTATTATTATTCTATTCTATTAATAATAAGATTCTAGTTACAAATGAGGCTTAGTATATAATGAATTCGGTGCCGACCTGTCGCTGCCGGCCGTCGTGAAAGCGATGGTCGACACCGAGAGGAATTGGGACGCGGTCACCTCCTTCTGCAAGGAGGTCATCTCGCAGAAGGAAGCGGCGGAGCGAATCCGAGAGGAACTTCTCTTCGAGGATTCGCGCCGCCCCCGGGGACTGGGGCGGCGAAGGCGTGAATACCTCCGCCTCATGCCGCCCTAGCCGAGGCAGCGGGTGACCGGACCGGGGAATAGTCTGGTCACCCTGGGAGCGAGGCCACCGCGTGAGGACGACGCCCCGACGGTGCAAACTGTCCGGGCGTCGACATCAGCGAGGATATCCGTGAGGGTAGACCGCCGGGTGGGCCACTGAAGAAAAAGACCGCGTACCAGTGACCCACCTGCACGGCGTCGAGAGGTATATTGTAAGGCGGGTCTACGGGGTCTTGCGCCGCTTTTCCTGTCGCCCCTGACGGAATAGCGGGGTTTGACGTACCATAGCCCGCCGCCAAAAAAAAAAGTATATAATGAAATATGATCCCTGAAACTTAAACTAGGTTTAATCCCTGTGTTTTAGGAATCAGTATTCCGCCGTAACACAAACCTGAAAATACTTTTGTTTAGATGTTATTTTATAATATTATGGCAAAAGATTTGCAATTAAAGCATACGCGGGATAGGGTCTTACTAATATAATATTTTTTAATTTCTTATATTTTATCCATTCATTCATTCGTAACCACTACTAACCAAAGGCGAAAGGGTCTAATGCTATAATTGCCAAGCTTGGCAAGTGGTTTAGCAAGGTTGTTGTTTTCTTCAATACATTGTATACTTACTCCGTCCCCATACGGTAGACATATATTATATATAATATATATATGTCGTCGATATATTATATCGACGGCGGAAAGCGAAAACGTCGTAGTCCACAAATTATGAAAAATGTAAAATATATAATATATATTTTACATTTATATATATATATAAAGTCGGAGAAAAGATTCTTCGCATCCTATATGAAAATTCAAGACATTTTTCTTCAAAGTTTATTTAGATTTGATTACAATATATATAATATATGTTCCATGACTGTCTGCCATCTTGTAGGTAAGTAGTGACATGATCCCGTTGCTGTAGAAATTTTGGGACTTATGATCAAAAAAACACGATAAATAATTTTGGTTTTCTTTTGATGTTAACCTGATACTGTCTAACGAATTCTGAAGAGACTGAACTCTCTTAATTTTTGCTGAGTGCCTAAAGATGTATGTGGTCTAGCGTCATCGTGATGAAATAGGTATACCACACCCTTTCTGTTGATTAATTCGGGCCGTTTTCTCTCTTTTATTTCTTGCTTTAATCTCATCAGTTGTTGGCAGTAGATGCAGTTCTGAAGCGATGGTTCGGTCCAGCGGTAAAAGTTCATAATGAACAATATCCTTCCAATCCTACCACACACACAGCATAACCTTATAGCGAATTAGACCGGGTTTTGCCACAGTTTGTGATGCTTGACCACGGCCTTTTTCGCACGTTCTTATCGTACCTATGTGACCCACTTTCCATCACTAGTTATCAATCTCTTCAAAAACGGTTCAGTTTCATTACATCTCAATAAATAATCGCAAATGAATACACGGTTCATTAGGTTAATCCTTCAGTGAGCTCATGTAGCACCCAAATATCGAGATTTTTTATATGCCCATCTTTTTTCAAATGGGTCAAAACTGTTTGGTGGTCAATTCCTAGATCTTCAGCTATATCATAACTAGTGATATGCCGATCTTGTCCCACTTTTTCAAAAATGGCGTCCATTTTATCGGT
This sequence comes from Lymantria monacha, assembly GCA_905163515.2. Classification (NCBI taxonomy): domain Eukaryota; kingdom Metazoa; phylum Arthropoda; class Insecta; order Lepidoptera; family Erebidae; genus Lymantria; species Lymantria monacha. The sequence continues at coordinate 13,974,756 of LR991094.1, read as the reverse complement.
GACAGGGCAACCAGAGCGAGGTCAAAGAAGATTTTGATGTCAAAGATGCACTTTGACATCAAAATGTCTGGATTGAAATCGGTTAAACCAATTTTGTGCTACTCTTACTGACACTGCATTAGGTCCATAAACGTCGCAAATTTTTTTCGCGGCTTGCGTGCAATTATTTTTTTTATAATAAAATTTTAAAATTTATCAAATTTCTGCATTATATTCATTCATTTTGACAGAAAGAAAACAAATGAAAAATAGCGGGGAAACAACATTTTAATATATTGTTTCATTATTTGATATGTAGCCTTTTTAATGGTATCAAAACTAGCCAGATACAACTAGTAGAGCCAAATTTTATTAAAAGCTTCATATAGTTTATATAAACTTTTGCTCCGAAAAGACTTTTTCCCCGACCTATTAGATACATCAACTGTTTCATATACTTATATGATACTTATATTGTGCAGTGTCTTAAAGCAGAGTGTATGGCTATTATGTGTTGCCCGCGGCTTCACTGGCGTGCATTTATATAAGAGCGACCCCGCCCTCTCTTCGCTTCGGTCACATCAGTTCAGTTGTGTAGTTTAATTTCGCTAGATAGAATTCATTTCGGAGGAATTTCTTAAAATCTGTACGGGCAGCATTTGAAAAAGTGAATTTTTTGGGTTAATACCATGAAATCGCCTTTACGGGTGAAATTTTTAAAAAGCTGTTCTTGGTTTACCTCTGCATCCTATCACAAATATGCCTACCGAAAATCAAGTCTGTAGGAGCTTTATTAAAAAAATGAGGATTTTTTTAGGTTAGTCCTACCTCCGCATTATCGTTTGGGAACGGAATTTTGTAAAAACTGTAATTATCTGACCTCCACCTCGTATTCTGAGCTATATTTATAAAAATGATATTTCTACACCCCAGCAACCCCCCCCCCCCCCCCCCTTACGGGTGGAAATTCGTAAAATCCGTTCTTAGCTGATCTTTAGTTGGCGAAAGGAATATTCCTACCAAATTTTAAGGCTATGGTTCCAGAGATATATACGTAATGAGTATATGGGTGGAAATCTTATATATATATATATATATATATATATATATATATATATATATATATATATATATATGTATATGTATATATATATATATATATATATATATATATATATATATATATATATATACATATATATATATATATATATGTATATGTATATATATATATATATATATATATATATATAGGTATATATATATATCTATACATATAATAAAAATGTAACGGATCGCTGTCTGTACATGGAAGATATATGAGAAAAAATATTACTGGGACCTTCATAAACACAATGATTTTTAAAATTTTTGTCTGTTTATCTGTTTGTCTGTGCGTTTGTGCACGCTAATCTCAGAAACGGCTTACCCGATTTAGACACGGTTCACTAATATATTGTGGTAAACTTCACTTAACATTTAGGCTTTATTTTATGTCAATTGGTTTATAAATAAGAAAGTTATGTCAATTTAAAAAATGTTCGGAGAAAAAAATCTTTATCGATTCTTTTCAAATTACGTACAAATTATCTTCAGTAAAAATAAATAAACACGTGTTTGGTGGTCAATCATGGGCATCGTATTTGTTGATTTTCACCCTCTGGGGGTGTAAATTAGGCCTGCAAAGCGAGTTGGACGACTCATTAAGTCATTAGCATTCATCATCATCATCATTTCAGCCTATTGCCGTCCACTGCTGAACGTAGGCCTCCCTCATTTTACGCCACAGAGTGTGGTCCTGTGCCGCCTGTATCCAACGACGCCCAGCAACCTTCACTAGGTCGTCTGTCCACCTAGTGGGGGGGCGTCCCACACTGCGTCGTCCGGTACGTGGTCGCCACTCTAGAAACTTTCTTCCCCAGCGGTTGTTGGTTCTTCGAGCGATGTGGCCTGCCCATTGCCACTTCAGCGTGCTAATTCTTCGTGCTATGTCGGTTACACCCGTTCGTCTACGGATTTCCGTATTTCGGATTCTATCTCGCAGAGAGATCCCGAGCATAGCCCGCTCCATAGCACGCTGAGCGACTTTGAGCCTGGTTATGAGGCCTACATTTAGGGACCACGTTTCCATGCCGTAAGTCATCACTGGTAACACACACTGGTCATAGACCTGTGTTTTCAAACACTGAGGTATGTTGGATGAGAAGATCTTCTTAAGTTTCCCGAACGCTGCCCAACCGAGTTGGATTCGTCGGCTGACCTCTTTCTCGAAATTGGATCTACCTAACTGGACTGTTTGTCCAAGGTAAACATAATGATCGACAATTTCGAGAATCGCATTGCCAACTAGGACCGGTACAGGAATGACATGGGCATTTGACATGACTTTCGTCTTGTCCATGTTCATTCGTAAACCCACTAGTTGGGATACCCTGCTGAGATCGTTGAGCATGGTGCCCAGGTCCTCCATGGATTCTGCCATGACGACAATATCATCTGCGAATCGAAGGTGAGTGATGTATTCGCCATTGATGTTAATGCCGAGTCCGGTCCAGTCTAAAAGCTTGAAGACATCTTCCAGTGTAGTGGTGAACAGTTTCGGAGAGATGACGTCTCCCTGTCTCACGCCTTTCTGCAACTGGATCGGTTTCGTACTCTTATCCCGAATACGGACTGACATTGTGGCGTTCCTATACAAACACTTCAGCACTTCGATATAACGATGGTCGATTTGGCACCGCTGAAGGGACTGCAGCACCGCCCAAGTTTCGACTGAATCAAAGGCTTTCTCATAGTCCACAAACGCTATACACAGAGGCCGATTGTACTCCTCGGTCTTCTGGATAATCTGCCGAAGCGTGAGGATATGGTCTATGGTGCTATAGCCTTTTCGGAAGCCAGCTTGTTCGGGCGGCTGGAAGTCATCAAGCTTGCACGTGAGTCGATTGGTAATGACTCTCGAAAACAGCTTGTAGACGTGGCTCAAGAGTGAGATGGGTCTGTAGTTCTTTAGAAGAGCTTTGTCGCCCTTTTTGAAGAACAGCATCACCACACTCCTGGTCCACGACTCTGGAACGTCGCCCCCGAGGATAACGGAATTAAATAGCTTCTGAAGGGCTTTTAAGACCGGCTTGCCGCCTGCCTTCAGGAGCTCTGCCGTAATTCCGTCATCTCCCGGTGCCTTACTGTTTCTTAGTTGTTCGAGAGCCATTCTGATCTCGCACAAGCTAATGTCCGGGATTTCTTCGGTATAGTGCCGAGTTAGCTTGGATCTGGGATCTTGGACCAAGCCGACAACAGGATTTCGGGATGTTTTATATAACTGTCCATAGAACCTTTCGACCTCTCCCAAGATCTCACTTTGGGATGAAATGACAGTGCCGTCATCGGTCTTCAGCTTAGTCATTTGGCTTTGCCCGATAGACAGATCTTGTGCGAACACTTTTGAGCCACGATTCCGCTCTATCGCTTCTTTAATACGGAGCGTATTAAATTGGCGAATATCGCGACGCACAGACCTGGAGATCTGCCTATTTAGCTGCCTGTGTTCGGACCAATCGGCTGAAGACTGTACTGTCATTTCTTTTCTCCGCTCCATGAGCTTGAGAGTCTGGTCAGAAAGTTTTTTAGGTCTATTAGCGCGATGAGCCTTGAAAAATTTCGACCCAACCGCGTGGACAGTTTCCACGAACCTGTTGTTTATATCGTTCGGAGATTCGCACTCGTCTAGACATTCGAAGTCATTAGCGCCAAGCCGATATTATTGAAGCTGGCAACTTGAAATGTTGACAGTGGTTTCTTTCTATGACGTAGAGATTTACTAAGAAAGGATTTTACGATATTATGCCCCTAAGGGGGTGGAAAAGAGTGGAAAAGTTTATATGGGGAGAAAAAAATCTTTATTGATTCTTTTCAAATTACGAGTCGAATCAAATATTCTAGGGTAATATTCGGCATTTGTCAATTTTCACCCTCTGGTTGTGTAAATTAGGCCTGTGAAGCGGGTTGAACGACTCATTACCGCCAAGCCGAAACTATTAAAGCTAGCTAACATTAAATTTTGAAGCACGTTTCTATTTATGACATAGAGATTCAATATGAAAGGATTTTATGAATTCCGCCCCTAAGGGGGTGTAATAAAGCGGCAAAACGTGTATGGGGAGAAAATTTCGTTATCGATTCTTTTCAAATTACGTACAAATATTCTTCGGTAAAAATAAATTAACACGTAAATCTCTCTCCTTCTCCATCAACCCCGCACCAGTGCCGTTGTGGCGACCAATGCCGGCGTGAGAGCTCACACGATACACATAGTAGACGGCAATAGGTTCTTGCCTAATGGTTTAAGATACAGGTTAAGTTTAGCTTCAAAAATATTCACTCTATAACTCAAATAATAAATCATATCTAACGAGGTCACAACTCTGCTGGTGAAACAAAACAGACAAATAAAGGGTGGCGATAATTATATTTTTATCCCATGGTCATACCGTAAATAGTACGGACGGAATTAGGCAATATAATTTGTAGAATGAATAGAACTTTGAACCACCTTTTTCTTTAGTGACCGGCTATGGTATATAGACACACGCGCACCGCACACGCACTGTCACGCACATCTACGTTGTGCGGGCGGGCCACCGCAACCGGGTATCATCTCATGCAGTGAACTTCAATACTCACGCTTGCGCCGTCCAAAGCACCAACGGTAGAGCGTGTCAACCTAGAGTATTTTCTCTCGGACCCACCCTATTGCCTAATTCCGTTAGACAACTAACTCGCAGAAGGCGGCGATCGCATCCCAGTTTATGACGCTGTTGATTATCGTCCTAACGACAAACCTTCAACACCTTGCATTGCTTTTTCTATTTAACTCTGTCAGAGGTGACTTCTGCGTGGACGAAGTCGCGGGCAAAAGCTAATATATATATACATTTATATATACATATATATACATATATATATACATATATATATATATATATATATATATATATATATATATATATATACATACATACATACCATCACGCCATGTCCCTTGCAAGGTAGGCAGAGAGAACAGTGCCAGAGAACTCTATCCTTGCATACTTCACTTTACTTTTCAGAGACTCTTGACTACACCTTTCTTCAGTACATGACCGATCTGGTCTAGGTAGGTTAGTCTCGGTCTCCCCCGATACCTACATCCTTTCACTTTCACATTGTATATCTTCTTAACCAGACGTTCGTTCGGCATTCTTTCCACATGTCCGAATACCATCAGAGCATTCCCTTTCGCATCTTTACACCAATACTCTCTTTCATACCTACTCGCTCTCTAACGTCGTTGTTATAAATGCGATCGATCGGCTCTCATCTCCATATATATACATATATATATGTTCAAATAATAAATTTGTTTAATACTAGCTTATTATTGTGTACTTATCTGAAAAGCAGATAACTGCTTCTCTTAGCTAGCTTCCACTAAAAATATCTACTGATAATAGGTACCCCCTAACTTAATCAAACACGACGTATTGTAACGCATTATATGTGATATAAGATAGTAGCTAGGTACACGAGTAACATTATGTTAAAAATAATGTATCTATAGACAAATATTCATCTAAAAATCCCCACATACGAAACGTACCGTTGTTTGCGCGGCGAACGTCTGGAGCTGACGAGGGATCTATTTTAGGAAACTCTCGATTCGTCGAACTAATGCATTCGTGTAAGTCTAACGAGTAGACTCCTTTGTCTGATTAAAATCGCACCGGTGTTTGGCTATTTTAAAACAGGTCCTCGATTTGTATTTGCACGGACGAAAATAAGACTTGTTTATAAAAGTATCCCAAAATGGGAAATTTACTCAGTAGTACCTCCACAATAGAAGGCGACGCAGATCACATTAAAAGTGAAAGTGAAACAATGAGTAGCACAAACTCCGCATTCAGTGATGATACTTCAAATACTTCTTCTGAAGACGTAAATGAAGATGATTCTAGAGCTAAAGCAAAGGAAGAGGAAATGACTGAATTCAAGAGGCAGCTTACGTTGAAACGTGAACAACGAAAAGAAATATTAGCTCGTCATAGAGCTGAGAAGGAAGAATTGGAGAGATCATTACAGAGAGAAAAAGCTGCTAAATTAGAATTATTCCAGAGTAACAAATTACTTTGTGAATTACTAACTAGAAATGACATTGATATTCCTGAAAATCTAATAGCTAGTGAGCATAAGTCAGAATTATCGGATACTTTAATGCAAATGCGAGAAGAGTTCATTAAAATAAAATCAAGCAACACTCAATTAAGAAAAGATCTAGCTGAAACAAATAACGCATTGCAAATGGCTTATTCAGATATTGCAGATCTAAGAACTGAAAACATAGAATCGATGAAACAGATTCGTGCATTGAAAGAAGTAGTTGCTGTCAGCAAAACCATGATTACACTTAGAGAACAGCAATTAAATGAAGTAAGTATTTATTGATAATCCTATACTATCTACAAACTATAGGTGAATATATTAGTTTAATGCGAATTTATAATTCCTTATCTTTTATTTAGCAAAACCATTCATACTCGTTAACATATTAATTATTAGATTTTACACTTGTGTAAGAAATATATTATTGTATGACACTAAAGCACATTATAATTGATCGGCACAAAAGATTTTTGGTGATTATTAGATAGGTACGTCCTCAAAATATTACGTCAACTGTTCATGTACATTCTTTGTATGGGCTTGACTCTACCCTTTTTTTTTTTTTTTTTTTATTGGTGGGCTATGGGTGCGTCTCGCCCCGCCAAATCGGTCCGGGGCGACGGAGAAAGCGGCGCGTGACCCCATAGACCCACCGTAAAATCCTCTCTCTTCGCCGTGCAAGCGGACCACCGGGGCTTGACTCTACCTACGTATTAAAAAACTGAGATCAATTGCTACAACACGTGCCGATTGTTATTATTGTCTCATTCATCCATTGATATAAACTTTCTATATTATTTTATAAGAAAACCAAGTGTATTACAATTTTAGTCAAGATACTGTATTAATGCAATCCACCTAATTGGACGACGATCCACCTATTTTGACGCAGATGTATGGTAACTAATCCGATCTGAGGGTTCTGTGTAGATTTTAAACTGTCTAAATAGTTAAAATAGAAATATTCATGAAATGAAACCATGGTACTTCTTTTATGACCTTGAACACTGAAAACCGTTCGAATGGTCGTAATGGTTGAAAAAGAAATAAAACAATGAATTCTGTAAAATTAATATTATTTAATATGTGTAAATTTGCGTAAACGTAAAGGTAATAATTTTGAGAATTTAAAAACTTATACATACATACATATCATCACGCCATATCCCTTGCAGGGTAGGCAGAGAGAACAGAGTGCCAGAGAACTCTATCTCTGCATACTTCACTCGCTTCCTCAACATTCATAATTCTCTTCATACACGCTCGCCGGTTTCGGAGACTCTTGACTCCACCTTCCTTCAGTACATGACCGATCTGGTCTAGGTAGGTTAGTCTCGGTCTCCCTCGGTACCTACATCCTTCCACTTTCGCATTGTATATCTTCTTAACCAGACGTTCGTTCGGCATTCTTTCCACATGTCTTATATCTGACATAAAATATTAGATATCCAATGATGTCTCACTATTTATCAATTTAAAAATGTTTTCGTTTTTACATCCCAAAGTTGCATGTGTGTTCAACCCTATTTTAAAATTAGATCACCATTTTATAGTGGTTACTAGGTCAGGGTGAGTTTAAAACAGTTTTTTTTTTGTTGATGATTAGCAACAAAATACACCTGTCTCATCCATCTATCCATCGACTTCCTTTATTAGACATTGGTACCTATCCATAATTATGTCATAATTGCCACGCTTGACAGATAAGCTGGCGATCACAGTTTCTGTTATAAATTTCACAAGAAAGTGTTAATGGTCGGTACCAGTCGATACAGGGGATGGGACCCGAAAGGGTAAGAAACCTGTACTGGTGATGAGTCCAAATAGTGATAATGAGATACGGCAGGTTATAGGGTCACACGACGCTCTTCCATCACCTCGTTTAGGTCAGTGTATATATATTATATAGCCTGTCAAAAAAGGAATATCTTGCAGCCCATTCCTATATTTTACGACGCTATATGTGATGCATTCCAAGCTTAATCTGTCACCATAGAAACAAAAATCTTAGAACGAGCTATTAGGTAATGACAAAAATATTCTTTTTTGTTTTTGTTGGACTTTGGGATATATGTAGCTGTTACATCCTTACGCAGACTAATGATTAGCGCAAAAGGCCCTCAACCCAAAATATTTCAGCAACTAAAAAAATATTGAGTAAAAATACACGCGGTTAAATAAAATCATGATACATTAAATAATATCAGCCAGAACCTTAGTTTAATCAATCAGAACGAATAGATAGATCAGAACAGATAATGGAATAATATTATTGTCATTGGGCTTGAATATTAGAGCCAATGACCTGGAGGTATCATGCTTTATCCGGTCAGGGACCGCGACAATGTGACGTAAATTTCGCTAACGCATCGTCGTATTAAACTTGGCTTCATCGCCGCCATCGGTCTTGACAAAATGCCAGCTGAGTAGCTACTACAGTTATTACTGCAATTTAGCTTATTACTTCGATTATCGTGCTATATGTTTAATATATAATACTACGCATGTTACACGTTAATTAATACGTATCATTCTTAATGACAATAGATGAAAAGCGATAAACCAGACTTGCAACAGAAGGTATTGGGAATCTACATAGAACTAGTACTTTTAAAACATATTTGAACATACGCTTTAATATAAAGCAAGAGCTTTATAGCTTATAGGGTTGATATAGGACTTTATTTAGAGTTTCCCTCATTTTATAGTAATATTTGCTTTTAGCTCCTGTTTTTTTGGCAGGCTATGGTGTGGACACACGTCGTCCTCCTCGTCCGGGGCGACGGAAGGGCGACCTGTAGCCCCATAACCTACCGTATTCCCTCCCCATCGCCATTGGGCCGGCCACTAGTACGCTTTTATCCCTTAACTATCTATTACAACACCCACGGGAAAGAGGAATGGTGAATCGTATTTTTAAATGGTCACTACATAGAATTATTGCTATTAATTGCTAATGACCCAATATTGTATATTATTAACAACAAATATATTTTATTTCCCAGTTGAAGAACAAGTTGAACGAAATAGAACACACTTTAGCAGATAGAGAAACGAATTTACTCTCTGCTGATTTGCGACAAGAGTATGAGCGTCAGTTACAAAATATTCGTACATTACGAGGATTATATGAAGAACGAGCACGTCTGGCTGAAGTTACCAGGCTAGGTTTGGTACGCGAACTAGAAGAACATAAAGCATTATATGAAGTGGAGGTTAAAAAGTAAGTTCAAATCCATAATTAAATTTTTATTTATCCTTCAAATAATTAAATTATTCATAAATGCTGTAGGTAGTTACTGAAATCCTTTGATTTATTCTTTAATATAAGTAGTTAGATGCATTTATTTGTTATAATCATCACTGGTTAGCAGATGCGTTACACGCTGATTTTAAATAAGAACCATGGTCTGGTAACTTAAACGAGGAACTGCAGCTAAAAGCTCCGGGATTCTATTCAAGTTGTTACGATACTAGATTTTCTTATTATGAATCTATACTTTAATATTATAGTTTGTTTAGTTGAATGCGCTGAATCTCGGGTACTACTAGTTAGAATTTAAAAATGATTTTGTGTTGAATAGTCCTATTATTGAGGAAGGCTTATAGGATATGTAACGTCACGCTTCGATCTATATGTAACGTCATGCTTCGATCGGAACGGAGCAGCAATAAAAAAAAGTGGTAAAAACGTGCAAAGTCCTTTTAAAAGCTTCCATTGCGTGTGCTGCGAAAACGGTTAAAGTTAATTAAAAAAATAAATAAGAGCGAATTATGTATATCCCTTTCAAAATTCTAAAAAAGTATGCGACAGCATACCTATATCTATTTTTTAAGACTTCTAATCTTTTTAAAGTAATGAAATTTGCTCTAAAATATGCATTATTTGCGAAGATGTTATTATAAACATGATATCACTCTTTATCCAAATAAATACTTATATTCTTAACTAAGGGATAAGTTTTGGTTTATTAGTTTCTATATGTTTTCAAATATTCCTTAAGTAATAAAAAATATTATTCTAACTTTTCTAAGTACATAGTAATAATTCAACTTCAGTCTATCTACTTTTTACGGGAGCGAAACTAGGGCCAGTAGCTAATAATTTATATACAAAAAAAAATATATGGAACCTACATACCTTCGTCTATACTCACAGAGTACGTATCCATTGAGCAAAATGAACGCTCAATTTAATCACCACATAGAAAAACAATTTGGAAGCATAACAAATTTACATTAAAATAATACATTTTTATAGATCGCGTGACCTGACAGAGAAGGTAGAAGAACTTGAAACCAGAACAGACTCATTAATTGATACCATCGATAACAAAAACTCTCAAATATCATCATACCAAGAAGAAACAAATAATTTAAAAGCAGAGATGGCCGTCGTTAACAAAGTATGTTTACAAATTAGCTATTATTACTATAATTTCAGCCTATTCCCGTCCACTGCTGGACGTAGGCCTCCCTCATGTTACGCTACAGAGTGCGGTCCTGTGCCGCCTGCATCCAACGACGCCCAGCAACCTTCACAAGGTCGTCTGTCCACATAGTGGGGGGCGTCCTACATTGCGTCTTCGGGTACGTGGTCACCACTCTAGAACCTTTCTTTCCCAGCGGTTGTCGGTTCTTCGAGGAATGTGGCCTGCCCATTGCCACTTCAGCGTGCTAATTCTTCATGCTATGTCGGTTACACCCGTTCTTCTGCGGATTTCTGTATTCCGGATTCTATCTCGCAGAGAAATCTCGAGCATAGCTCGCTCCATAGCACGCTGAGCAACTTTGAGCCTAGTTTTGGACTTTGGCCTACATTTAGGGACCACGTTTCTGTGCCTTAAGTCATCACTGGTAACACACACTGGTCGTAGACCTGTGTTTTCAGACACTGAGGTATCTTGGATGAGAAGATCCTCTTAAGTTTCCCGAACGCTGCCCAACCGAGCTGGATTCGTCGGCTGACCTCTTTCTCAAAATTGGATCTGCCTAACTGGACTGTTTGTCCAAAGTAAACATAATGATCGATAATTCCGAGAATCGCATTGCCAACTATGACCGGTACAGGAATGACATGCGCATTTAACATGACTTTCGTCCATGTTCATTCGTAGACCCACTAGTTGGGATACCCTGCTGAGATCAAGATACTATTACTAATGATTATTTTTTTACTAAATTTAGTTGGAAACTATTTAATTGTCGTTGCTTTCAGCTTTTTTCTCAAGTTTTACTTGGGTACAAAACTAGACAAGATTTGGATACATTAGTTCATAGGCTTGAAGAAAACCATGGTATTCTTACACAAATGGCAGAACGAGAGAATGGTTCTGAAATGTCTTCGGCTTTACCCAAGTTGTTATTAGAATTAGTAAGTCAAATCGATGAAAAAGAAGAACATTCCGATGCCAATGATGCAAAAGAAGAAATAATGACGGTAAAATGTACAGGTAAATATTGTATTATTTATTAGCTATATATTATAAATGATCGACAACTTGCTTGCCAAGTGTAGTGATATTATCCCCCAACAGGCAAATCTAAGTGCAACATCGGAAGTTGATTGGCTGATGGATGTATATGATAAACAGTTATAATATTAATGAAGCAAGTACATATGGATGGGTTCTTTTTAAATAGAAAGTATTAGTCAAATTTTATCGAATTCTATAACATGCATATTACAAATATAGCAATGTATAAACTTAAATTTACTTAAAATTAATTTTCTTTTTTTAGAATCTCAAAAATCTCTAACTTCGGCAGAAGATATAGTAGCAAATCTTCCAAAAGTTTGGAAAGTACTCATAGAACTATTGAGTCATCAGAATGCCCCAGATGTAGATTCTTCAGAAAAGGTTACGACGTGTTATAAATCTGTTGAGACAGCGTCAGGACCTGTACTAGTGCCAAGTGTTAGTCAGACGTATATACGATTAAAGGTAAGTGACGAGTTAATTGAAAATACAATTTCATATTCTGCATCGGAACTATGTGTCATGATTACACATAACGTAAAAATAAACAGATTCATGAACAATATTTTACAGCGACAAAAATTTTATCGCAGTTTCATGAATTTTCTCAGAAATGAAGTGCGCCTTTATTATCAAAATAAATTACGAATAATCTCTGTTACTTTTTCTTTACTCATTGCGACTTATTTACTATTCCAGGATCTTATAATAGAAAAATTGGGACTAATAAAAGAAGTCAATCACATGAAACAACTCAATTCTCATTTAGAAACCCGATTAGAAGAACAAGAACGTAGATTATGTCTTGTTACTACGGAGTTAAGTAAAACATGGCATGTTGTTGGACGATTACGAAAGCACCATCAACAATTACATACTCATGAGAAAATACTTAAATATGAGTTACAACAAAAACGTAAATTGTTAAATGAACTTAAAGAGGAACTTGAATACTGTCGTGAGAAATGGGAACAAGCCCGCGAGAAAAATACACAATCTGAAAGGGATTGGAGGAAACTTAGAGCCGAATTCACTAGCAGGAAACCTAAGGCAGCTTCTCCTTTATTTAATAATTCTGGAGAAAGTGGATACAGTGATGAGAGACCCTCTGACGATTCCTCGGAGTCGAATGATGAAAGCGAGTATGTTGCTGAGCCGTTAAAAAGGTGCAAGAAAAAAGTTAAAAAATCATTTGACATCATTTTGGACTCCAGTGGTGACTTTAATCTCGCTGCAGAAAGAGAAGATCCCGCTAGCGATATGCAAGACGTTGCTGATTTACCTTTAGATACTCAAGAGAATGAAGAAAACCATACCGTATCATCAGAACCCAGTAAAAGCCAACTCTTTGATATGACTAAAAAAATATGCGAGGAAACTGAAGATGAAATTGCAGACATTGCTCATGATGATTCTTGTCCTGAAGAAGTTTACGTTGAAGCTGAGTCTAATAGTGAAACTATTACAACTGATAACAGTCAACAACACAATATAATTTTACCGACTATTTCATCCCGTGAACCAACTCCAAGTGTGCCTCTGAATGATTCTATAAGCATTGAACAGTCAATTACAAATAAAGAGCAATTAATAGATGAAATTGGCGAGCAGTCACTTAAAAGTCAAAATACCTCAATAAAATCTGAATTAAGTCATGGAGAAAAAGTGGATACAGTTTCAAAAATTGCAGTAGTATCAAGTACTTCAAAACTCAAAGACAATACACAAGGAGATAAAGAAACTCTCAAACAACTCAATGAGGTTGCTAAACTTCAACAAACGACTGAGATATCCACTCCAGATTTCAAAGCAGTTTTAGAAAACATAAGAAAGCAGGACGAGAGACTTGCTCAGAAAGATCAAAGACTGCAAAGTTTGGAGGACAGTTGTACCGAAGTCGTAAAAAATATATCTAATACTCTTACTTCAGGTGACAAAATGATTGAAAAATTGGAAAATCTTCATAACCAACATGAAAATTTAAGTAATAACAGAGACAAAATAGAAAAATGTTCCACCCAAGAAGATAATTCTAATTCAGATAAGGAAGAACCTCAACCATCGACATCTAATGAGATTGACCATGAAGCTAGGTTTGCTGCTCGTGATTTAAGGTTAAAAAGATTGGAAGAACAAACTAAATCTCTAGTGAATAAAGTAAATAATACCACATCCAAAGGTGTCAAAATACATTACAAATTGGAAGAATTACATAATATTTATGGATCAGAAAGTTCTAGAGCCGGCACGCCATCTGAAGAAAATGAAGGAAAAATTGATGTGAATGACTCAACGGAAGAATAATTATATTATATAATTCTCCACCATTCTTGCTAATTATTCGAATCATATCTAATACTAAAAAGTTCTGAACTAATAAATTACTGTATAATACAGCAAAAAAAGCCTTTAAGTAATTTTAAACATTTATTTCCTACTAACTTAATATATTTTACAAAAAAACGTAAAAAAAAATACAATATCACAATTTCAAATCTTGAAAACATCTATTGAAAAACACACATACATATAATGACAGTAAAGTGCTTTAAATAAAATTACTGTGCGTGATACAACTTTGCATATACCTAGCGTTTGTCTAGCAAAGTAAACTGAGTTGCAAATGGGCTTCGAATTGATATACATAAATATTTAGATAACCCTTAGATTGGATTCTACTATATGTATATAAGTCACAAAACATTGGCATCAATTGAATCTAAAACATTCAAAATGTGAATAACGCTGAAGTGACACCGTTGTACAAAAATCTTATTATTCTTCATCAAAATCCTCCTTAATAAAATCTTTTTGTAACAAATAAAACGTAAACTACATCACAGAAAACATCACCCAAAAATATTCACTCATCAATATTCTTAATATTGTTGAAAGATTTGTTATCAATGCCTTCTCTTATAGATTTAACCTCAATTGATCGTATATTGTCGTCGAGAGTTGATACAGATTTCTCCTTCTGTGGTTCGTTCAAGACCTTGCCAGGAGGAGTTCTGTACAAACGCCATGCACATATTGATATGACCAGCATTTCCACCATCATAATGGAGTTCTGAATCACTGCAAATAAGATAACATGTTTTATATTAAATAAATGTTTGGCAACAAATCTACACGCTAAAGGTAATTCCTGCTGAAAATAGGATTTCGTGTTGAATTTTATTTTCTAAAGTTGGATTAGTTTCGTACAAATCTAGTAAATACACCAGAGATGCGTTCTAATATTTCGATACCTTATATATTTCTTATACACACATATATATCCCACAATCCGCCATGAGCATCATCGACAATGGCGAAAATGGTTCAACTACATTGTATACTACACTGACCAGATGTCCATAATTATAGGTATGTATATTTGTAAAGCTACGCTTTTACAAGACTATTTAATTAATAACTTGCTGTAACCGTTTAAAGATGTATGAAAGATTTATTTCTTTTCAAATTTATTAGATAGGTAAATATCAAAATTGGACTAAGAAGTTGACAATATAGGATAATATTTCTTCCTACACCAGATAATATTTCGAGAAATAATTGAGACTGTATTAAACTTTTGTAGAGAAAAATAATGATAATAAATATTATGATTAACTTCGCATTTTATCTGTCGCTAACAGTGGCGGCGATTACTTGTAGTTTCTTATTATATTATATAATCTCGTAGGTATTAGAAAGGATTTTAACCAATTCTTGTTCTGAGTTGATTAACACTGACATAATCCCTATTTAAGCAAGTTTTTACTCTAAAACGATTTCCTTATGAGACTGGTAGTATTAAATTATTGCTTTTAATTATACATCTATTCTAATATTATTATGCAATTTATTAGCTTACTTATCATGTTATTTACCATCATTATCTCATCATCTTCTCACCTCATATATGTCCCACTTTTAGGCTCCAACATCCTCCATTATGGTAAGGAAATTGAACTACTATACCGCGCTGGTGAGAATTGATATAGGGTTTTGTTTCGAGTTTTTCTTCTCTCGCATAGATGTTACATACGTTTTATATCCCTTAGACATTTCGTATGATCACCCACGAGTAAGATAGGGGGTGGTGAATAATATTCTTACTCCGTCACCACACGGAAAATGGCTTTTATATAAGTTTAAATTTGTCTCATCTCACATATTAGTTTTAGATTTAAAAAATTAAGCAGTGAATTCTAGCTGAACGCTAAACAGGCGATAGTGACTGTTATGCGTTATGCATATGTAGTGCTTCCTCAACCAAGCAATACTGAATATACATGATATAGAATAATCATATTATAGAATACATAATATATTTAATAACCTTCCTCATCGTCCTCACAGCCCATATATGTCCCACTGTTGGGCTCAGGCCTCCTCCCTAATGGGTGGGAAATTAACCTACTATACCGCGCTGGTCAGACGTATTGGTATTAGGTTTTGTCTCGAGTTTTCCTTCTCATGCATAGATGTCATATTTAATGTCATATTTTTAGTCGTTTTATATCCTTTACTCGTCTCTTACGATCACCTACGGGTAAGACAGGGGGTGGTGAATTGTATTCTTAGTCCGTCACCACACGGATTACCTTATTTCATTTATTTTTTTATTACCTTTGGTAGCACATGAGCAAGAAACCCACTTATTCGTAATTCATTGCCGATCATGGACTTCTAGAGGATTACCCGTTACTCATTTGTGGCTTTAATCTTAAATCTCACCATATATGACCAGGGGGTTAAGGAAGGTTAAAAATGGACTCAAATACACCATGCGATTAATGGACGATATCTCGCATATGGCTAATACTAAGACGTCAATTTTGTACTAAAGTGTGATTTCACCCCGGCCGTGCCAGCTCATTTATAGTTGCAAACCGAATACTCAGTAGCAGGATCCTATTAGCTATCATTATCATTAAGAGGCCTCAGTTCAATAATACGTCAATACCTGTACCTGTACTAAGAAATAAACATTAGCATCGCGAGTTATCGCAAGGAAATTGCACCTAGATTGAAGAAATTGCACCTGGGCTGAGAAAAATCATTTGTGAATTGCATAAAGAATTATCCTACATAGAAGTCCGATCCACAAAACCCAGCGCGGAAGGTCGATGGACATGGACCGGTCTGTCGTGAGTAGTCCCGCACTCTCGCAGAAAACTGACGCCCAAGCAGAGGCAATGTGCTGCTGTGCTCGTTCGGTGAGCCAGAGAGCCGCAAGCCCAATGTTTTGGGTGGGTTTGGAATTTTTATTGATAGGCAGCGGCCTAGCTGTATTGTAGAGGTCCATGGGCGGCAATAATATTTACCATCAGGTGTACTGCTTGCTCGTTTGCCACCAAGATCAATAAAAAAATGGGCCGGTCATATGTGCAGTCTATAAACGAAACTTTGATTATGCATAGAACATAACTACTTACTGCTTGCAAAAACGACAGGATGTAACTTCACCAAGCACGGCACATTGATGATTTCTGCTAAAGACTTAGTCAGGCCAACTTGTATTTTGACAATGATCAGTACTAACTGAATGGTCAAGAATCTTGGTTTCAGGTTATGGCCTAATGAGGTGGCGGTCCGCACGCACATGATCACACCCCACATGGCAGGCAGAATTGAACCAGCGACAAATGGTTGAAAATATATAAAGTTGCGGCTGTACAAATTCTGAAAAACACCAATAATATAATAAGACACTATAAATGAAAAGTACCAAGATATCGCTAAGGGCTTGCCTTAATAAAAATGTAAGGCGCTATGCTATATATGAACTGTATTGAATCAAAATTGGCAATCTGAACTTAGAATAACAAATTATTATATAAGAAATTATTGATACAGATAGACATACTCAACTAGACTTTTGACATGGTTACAGACCAAACAAGAAATTCAGTACAGACTTAAGTGACTTTAATCAAAATCTAATTTTTATATTACAATACGACTCATATGTATGTCAAATACCTAGCTAACTATAGCCCCAGTTGTCAGCTCAATAGGCAAAAAGCGAGCGTAAAGCGACATGAGGGTCATAGCTACCCAAATGCCGCAGAGAACGGCTTGACGGAGGAGAATCTAAGGTATAATTTCCTACGATCTTTTATAGTTAATTTTTTGTGGATAAATATAACAAAAGGAACGTTGTGAATATAATTTTGATTACTTAAAATATTAATTAAAAATTTTATTTTTAAAAATTAAATAAAATTAGCAAGAAAAATTAAAACCTAAACCAAAAAGAAAACCTAAAATTGGTTCAACTTATTTTATTTATGACTATTTACAATTTGAATTGTATAAACCCAAATTTAGTAAATGATCACCAAATTTTAATGAGCAAATCATTGCGCTCTTTCCTTCTAAATATACCGTTTACGTGCTATAAAATAATGCTATACTACCAAATATGGAACATTATATCGACTCCAAAGTTTTTGGTAGGATTTTAGTTTTTTTTATAGTTGAACGTTTCCAAGTAATAAAATTCCGTTGCCTGTTTTATCATTCGCAACACAACAATGGCGAATTTTAAATCCCTACTAATATTATACATGCGAAAGTAACTCTGTCTGTCTGTCGCTCTTTCACGCCAAAACTACTAAACCGATCTAAATGAAATTTGGTACACGGATAGTCTAGAACTTGACAAAGAACATAGGCTATTATTTAATGCAAAAAAAAGATTGTAAAAGGGCAAGAAGTTGTAAGGAATTATCGTCATTTTTAAAGCCAGAAGCTTGAAACTTATTTTTAGGCTATTGATTAGATATAAATAAATATGACATTAAAATTTCGTCAAAAAATTACCCTTAAGGGGTAAAATAAAAATAGGGGATCCTTTTACGCGGGCGAAGCCGCGGGCAGACGCTAGTGATTAATATAAATGTTAGTAACACAGAGTTCGATCTTTTCAGTTTGTTTATATTTTAATAAAAGGTTTATTTTAATCATACAAGTTGTTTATCTCTTAACCTTATTGAATAAACGCGAAATAGTAAATAACTATTTAGCGGTTTCGGAGACTCTTGACTCCACCTTCCTTCAGTACCTGACCGATCTGCTCTAGGTAGGTTAGTCTCGGTCTCCCTCGGTACCTACATCCTTCCACTTTCGCATTGTATATCTTCTTAACCAGACGTTCGTTCGGCATTCTTTCCACATGTCCGAACCATCGGAGCATTCCCTTTCGCATCTTTACACCAATACTCTCTTTCATACCTACTCGCTCTCTTACGTCGTCGTTACGAATGCGGTCGGTCAGCCTGACTCCACAGATTTTCCGAAGAGATCGCATTTCGACCGCATTAATTTTACTTTCATACTCTTTTCTGCATACCCAACTCTCGCTTTCATACAGTAATGTTGGGACAAGCACTGCGTTATGTATTGCTACACGTGCCTTCTGGCTGAGGTGGTGGCTGCCGAGAAATTGCCCCAACGCTCCGTTCACTCTATTTCCCGCATTCACTCTTCGCTCTATATCAGTGGTGTACCGTCCATCTCGGCTAAATCCACATCCAAGATATACAAATTCATCCACTTGCTCTAGTACATCATTACCTATTGTTACTCTTACATCTGTTCTGGCTTCATCTCTTTCAAAGACCATTATTTTGGTTTTGCTCACATTCACGCGTAGACCCCTTTTCTTTCAATCTTCTGTCATTGTGTCGCCTAGGGTCTGCAGGTCTCCGAAACCGGCGAGCGTGTATGAAGAGAATTATGAATGTTGAGGAAGCGAGTGAAGTATGCAGAGATAGAGTTCTCTGGCACTCTGTTCTCTCTGCCTACCCTGCAAGGGATATGGCGTGATGATATGTATGTATGTATGTACTATTTAGCGTGCATTCGTTATCCTCATCTCAGCTCATACATCCCACTGTTGAGCTAGAGCCTCCTCATCAATTGGAGGAAAAAAGATCTACTATACCACGCTGGTCAGACGAGTGAATATACGGTATTTTATTTCGAGTTTGCCTCCTCTTACATAGAAGTTATATATGCATATAATAATATGCATAAGCGACGTGCGTCTTTTACGATCACCCACGGTTAAGATAGGGGCTGGTGAATTGTACTCTTACTTAAATGTTACTTAGTGGTTAATAATTGAAGTCATAAAAAGCACAGACTTTAATAATGATTTTACAATATCAGTCTTAGGACTTTATTTGCAATTTTTTAGTTATATAATGATTTATCTGAAATAATTTACTTCTATAGAATATGAAGATCACACATATTTAAATATAATTTGATATTAAAATACTATAATTATTTATGGTCATTAACTTACTAAAATAAATAATCATAATTTGATTGCCAAAGTAGAATCGCAGTTCGTAATTTTTTAGTTCTAATTTTAATTAGGAATTATTTTTGATGAGCATTCACTATTTTTGGCAATATGAAGTGATTTTATGCCATCACATTTTACTAGATGTGGTGGTTAGTTAAACATAAACAATAATATTTTGTAATCAACTCAAACACCATATTCATCACTTTAATTGAAAAAGCTGTATTTTTCGTGTGGTAATTGAGTCCGAAATTAATAAGTACATACCTTTTTCGTATCATTCCTGAAAGTGTCGTAATAAACGACTAAAGAACATAAGCAAACAATGTTACTACAACGAAAGGAAATTTTGAAACTTGCCAACCCGTTCACCGAATTGCGGTTAATTAATTAACTGCTGCATTGTAGTGAGATATGGATAGACTGGAAAGAAAACAAAAATAAAATACATACAAAGTCTTCCGCCCAAACTGCTAGTATCATAACATAAATAAAAGCTTGAATAATCGGCATCTGAAGAACTAAGTAATTCAACCACCTCAATGTCTCCCTGAAATATAAAAAATAATTACATTTATCATACACGAATTGTAAAAGATAAAAGGAGCTTTTTATCACAATAAAATAAAATATTGTGGGGGTAATGTTTGGACGATAATAATGCTATTGCCTGATCCATGACCCTCTAGCCTTTTTTTTTTTTTTTATTTTTTTTTTTTCGCAAGGTGGGACCATGGATGTGGTCGCGCCCCGGCAAATTCGGCCCGGGGCGACGGAAGAGGCGGCGCGCAACCCCATGGACCCACCCTGCAAACACCTCTCTTCGCCGTGCGAGCGGACCACCGGTACCCGATCTTTGTCTTCGGTGGATGACCCTCTAGCCTAGGATCTCACGATCCACAGATGCATACTTACGCTACTAGCACCAAGACGCATTTACTAGTTCCAAAACATAGACTGTGTTAAAAAGGGAAAGCTAAATAAAAAAGAAACTATTAGTGATTGGACACTGCGTGTTGTTGGACAGTTACTACTAATAAGGATATTATTAAACTTCAACCATGTGATATTTTTTCTATTCTCTAGTCCATGGAGACCTTTGGTGATTCGGGACAGTTTTAATAGATAGCAGTCGTAATTTTTTAAATATTTTATTATAATTAGTATTGGCGCGGTTCGTTGACATTTGACAAAAATTAAGAAATTTATTAATTAACCGGCGCCTCTATGTCCTACGTGCTAAAGTAAGTAAGAAAAAAGGAAAAAAAAGAATATTGGAAACATAAATCTTTGGTGTTTACCTGATTGATAATAGATAAGTTACCGTATTATTTATAATAATGTATAAGTTTTAAACTAATTGAGTGTTATGTTTAGGTTTTTTGTTTGTCCACTGACTATCGTTATTGAAATCTCAAAATTCAGTTATTGGACACGGTTAAAATAATGCTATATAGTAACGGCGACGAGTACTACCAACCCTTACTTTGCTCGTGGATGTCATAGAATAAGATTAAGAGATTTATATTGATCTGAGCCATCTGGTCAATAATTATATTTCTAAGGAGGGTGGACGTATAAAGGCAGGCGGCCGCTCTAAAAACTTTTGCAATATGTACGAATAAATATTGCATCGACCCTAGCTAATTGGGATAAGAGAGAGATTTTTGGCAAGATACCCTTTTTTTTTTCCTCGCTAGGTGGACCATGGATGTGATTGCGCCCCGGCAAATCGGCCCGGGGCGACAGAAGAGGCGGCGCGCAACCCCATGGACCCACCCTGCAAACACCTCTCTTCGCCGTGCGAGCGGGCCACCGGTTTTAACAAGATATGCAGAAGTAGTCCAACAAACAAGCGAGGGTGTGATACAAACAGAAACGAACATAAATGATTTGCTGATATCCATAGCTATCTATCGGAAAACAACCTACTGAACATATTAGATGATCCCAGACAAGTATTTAATGATGTTGAAAGTTGTTGCCCGCTTTGTCCAAAACAAGGCAAGTGCAAGCAGCCAAAGGGACAAGAAATATGTACCACGTAGATAAATGTTTTGCATTAAAAGTGCTGTGCCAAGTTAAATTAAGCAATTTTATTAGTCACATATAGTAATGATTGCATACCGGAGATATTTATAATAATATTGCGATAAGTAGGATTGGAAATTGTTTATTAAGCCTTTTATTAACTTAACCTTAACATTAGTAGCTATTTAAATATGTTTTTTATACTTAAAGGAATGTTAGAATATCTGTCCATTGACTGATATTGCATGTCCAATATTAGAATTTCTGTACAATAACTTCTTCTGTACAATAAATTTTGGTATCTTTTGTTTTATTTTTATTTCCTATAAATTATTACAATAAATATTATATATAAATTAAGATAAATATGATAAAATAAAACATCTACTACAAAAAACTTAGTACCTACCTAACATAATATATAGCAACAAAAACAAACTACAACTAAACAATTATTACTAGTTAAAGTCTCTTAACTGTCCAATCACTAGTAGTTTACCTATGTAGATAATGAGGATAGTACATTTTAGTACTATTTGAAGAACAATTTGTATATAATGATAATAGGTATAATGATACCTATTACTTGAACGTGTTAAAAAATAATAACACTAATGATAGTACTTTTGACTGCACAAGTGGCGCTGATTAACGTAGTTTAATGTTATTAATAGATTATTATTATTCTAAGCCTGTTTGTGATTGTATGTTTATAATATACCTCGCCCCGCTAGGATTATTCCTTATTCTTACAATATGTTTTTTTTTGTATTTTTTTTAATAAAATTTTCGATATTACAAAGGCAGAATTGAAATATATATTTAAATACAACTATAAAAAATATTAGCCATAATCGTTAAGATATTTGTTTTTATTGTACAAGCAGGTTTGTTTCCTTAATATCTGCTAACTTGCTACAATTATGAAAAGTCGCTAAACATAACTATGCCCATACAGTAGTAGTAATGGGCCTCCCCAAAGCGTACAATATCAACGCTTGCGAAGCGTGTTGGCGTTAGCAATTGGTTTTAGAAGTTTCCTATGAGAATGCGGCTATCCATTCTCCTGTGGGAGTTTCAGCCAGTTTTTACGACATCCACGTTATAGTATGTGTTAGGAAAACACTGCATTCTTAAATGAAAATATGTACATATTTTAATATTATTTTCTTAACCTCTGTTGTTTATAGAATGAAAATATTGCCACTATGCGTATGGTCTTTTAGAAATTACCTATTTAGTCTTCAGAAATACCGAAAATTTTCCTTTGTAAAGTTTAAGTAACTAGATGTTCAGTTTTGCTTTCATTACTAAGAATCTCTTTGATTGATGGACACCAATGGTTCAACTATTACGTAGGTACATGTTTTGTAGGTTCAACTTTCAGAGCAATACGTCGATTTCATGTTGAATTATATGTGCGCAAAATGTCATTTCTTTACACGTAACATCACGTTCATGTCATTAGGAATAACTATACTATTTCCATTTCTTTATTTTCTCGATGACAGCTCCTGTGGAAACTTGAACGAGCGTCTTTTTTACATTATGTATACATTATTTAATAAAAATATGACGCTTGCGCGCGTACAAGGTCATAGCAGAGTCGGAGAAACTGATAGGGATGGAGCTATCGATAAACGTAACACGATAAGAGACCCGATATTTTTTTACAAAGTGTAAGAAACTAAACTATTGCCGGATAATTTTATATAAATTTATTAACTAATATTACATTTCATTACAAGATGTAATTATATTATGTTGCGATAAGTAGGATTGAAATTGTTGATTGTTCATTTATTTATTTTAATCAAAATCTGATGAATCGCCACTATCACTCGATGAGCTCTCCTCAACATTTATTATAAGTTACTGTATTTCTATGTTATCTAATGCCACATGAATTTCCCAATCCGACGCTATAATGTTTTGGGTTCTTCTCACAATTTTTCCCAGTGTTCGGCGGTTACTTCCGCACATGCATTTTTTAATAAATCTAACATCTTGTTTGCCGTAAAAGGGGGATGAGTATTGTTTCGAGCGGCGTGTCCTTTGATTTGCGCCCATATTAGTTCTATAGCATTGTACTGGCAATGATACGGCGGAAGTCGAAGAACCCAATGACCACATTCAGCAGCTATTTCGTCGGTAATATATCTTTTAGGGAGGCTTTTTTTAGATTTTAAAATATTCACTAATTGTACTTTTAATAAAGTATCATCCACATTTTCGCCATGACGTTTGAGCCAGTCAATTATCTCTTGTTTTTTATTAGCCTGCGTCGGCATTTTATCAATTTGTCTAGAGTGATATGTAGCGTTGTCCATAATAATTATCGACGGTTCTTCCAGAGATTGCACCATTTCTTTGAACCATACTTCGTAAATCTCCGCGTTCATTTCTTCGTGGTAGTCCACTGTTTTCTTGGATTTAAAGGCCAGTAAAGCATCTGACACGAATACTTTCGTAGACCCTGCATGGCATATGATAAGGCGATCACCTTTTCCCCATTGGCACTGAACTAGTGGAAGCGGCGGTGTCGTCAGTCCAGTTCTTCGATACTGTGTGGTTTGCATTTAACCAAGTCTCGTCAGTGAAAATAACATTTGACCAATCTGATATCTTTTTGGCTTCGCTCAAAAATTCGCAGCGAGCCATAGCAATGTCATGACGCTCCATCAATATTTTACGTTTGTCCGATTTTTATAAGAAAATCCAATTTCTTTCAAAACTAAGCTTAATGACGATTTTTGGCCATGGAACAAACCACGTTCACGTAAAGAAACAACAAGTTTGTTAAGTGTTGGAATTTCTTTGCACAAGTAATAGTCATATATATGACGAAGAATAGCGTCAGCGTCGAAGTTGTCAACCGATGTCACACGACGTGGTTGGCGTTTCTTCTTCGGCGTACAAAGCTTATTTGCTTGCATGCCGCTTGTACCGTAAGCTTCGGTAGTAATTTTTGAAACAGTAGGTCCACTAATTCCTAATGCGGCCGCAACACGCTCTCGCACTTGCGACAGTGGTAATAGCGGGCCACAATTTTGATATTCTGCTTCAAAGTAATGACGAACCTTGATCACCAGTTCTCTCGCCTGACTTTTCAGAACAGATCCTTTAGACATTTTGATATTTGACAGCTGGGCAGCAATCAACACGGAGGAACACAAAATACACAACGTAACGTATGGATAATGTGAAAAAACTCAGCGAACAGAAATGTAGTGACCATATAGCACGACCGTCTTGTTGCGAGTGACAGATTAAAACAAATACAAAATGGCGGTGGGTCATTGAGTGTTCCCAGCTTGAAAAAATATATTTGAATGTTTTGTTGAATTTGTCTTTGTTCAAAACATATATGCGATCGATATCATTACTTATTTGGTCACAACACTACAATTATCAAATTAGAACTGTCATCGAGAAAATAAAGAAATAGAAATAGTATAGTTATTTACGTAACGTTACGTATTCGTTATAGTTGTTAACTACGTTTTAATTATTTTATCATCACGCGATCAGTTTTTTACCAATACTAAATAATTACTTCGTCCTTATCAAATAATCTATCATTGTGCATTGTTCAATTATTTCTTTACTTAAAATAAATGAGCGTCATGCTTTTAGACTTTAATAAAATATCTACTACCGTAGTGAGTTATAAACAAATAATTTTATTACACACACCTTGGTATGGTAATGACAGTTATTGAAATACAAAATTAATCTTCATAAAAGCTTATATATATAAAGTATAACTTTATTATGATTAAATTGCCTTGCATAAAGCGCAATTGGTAGTAAAGTTCTCTGAAAACAACAATTAAATAATAATATAAATAATATAGTCGAGTGACACTTTTATTAATTAAATTAATAGGAATAATAAGGCTGTAGTCATTTGCACCTGCTCCAACTTCGGTCAAGGTGACAAATGCAAGCAGAGAATAGCGTTAAATATTAAAATCGGCTAAGGACTAAGACTATGTAGTTCACAAAAGATTGCGTACTTTTTCTTTTACGTACAAGATATAAAATTATGCACTTGGTCTTGAAATACCTTCGTAAAAAAATATTTTAGCCAAGAGAGGTACCTATTTTTTAAATTATTCTACGTGCTTCTGTCACATAGACGAATCATAAAGAGAGATTAGTTCTATATTTTCCAAATTTTGAGGAGTTACAGTAGAAAAAAAAAATTATAAAATAAAGCATAAATAAAAATCTTAGTGGCTTGGAAACAATAACAATCTGAAAAAAAATCCATCAATGTAGTTAATCATCAAATATAGTTATACAAATACAGTTATACAAATATAGTTATACAAATATAGTTATACAAATATAGTTATACAAATACATTAACTTACTTTCGTATCTTTGGCCTGGGTATGATGCAGCATGGCCAACAGCAACATGGCGGTACCCTTGTCTCCAAATTTACATCACCTGCATTCCTGGAAATAGAAAATATGCTCTTTTTATTTGCCATCAATTTTCAATCTGATCAAAACACTCGTTGCGTATTTAATACAATTTTAATGGAGCAATAGAATTGTTAGCCACGCTCCTCACAGCACAGATATCTGTAGCTCATATAACTAAACGTGCTACTTATAAATGTAATACTGGCTTTTAACTCCGCCGGGAAGAGACTTGCAACATTTGTTAGTATGCAATCCACCACTCCAATCAGGTACTACTTGGATATACTTGGGGTCAAGAACCTTTTGCCGTCGACAAATGCGTGTGAAAGTGGACAGGGAATACTATATTTATTATCTACCTTTATTATAAATAAAACCCATAAATATAAAAGTTTGTTAAAATATTTTACGTGCTCTATATTGACTGATAGGTTATATATTGTGAGGGCCTCACGCCAAAACTATGACCTGAATAAAAAAAAGCGAGACGAATAAATTTAAACAAGAAAATGATGATTATCTTAAGCGCCACCATGAAATTGCTATGCGTTTTGGAAAGGTGTTCGTATAGTACCTACAGGCCTAGGACATAGGGCAGAGAGACCCAACAAAACCTAAACACAAAATGACAGTTTTTCGTTGTGCTACCGTATACGTAAGACGCGAGTGGGTATTGATAGGCAAGAATCGTTCGTGTGTTCGAACCAGTCGCTCGTCATTTTCCACTTCGTGGTAGCCCTATCGGATTAATACAGTCAAATTTTTGGCGCCAATATGCAGTCATACGGCAGTTCTATAATCTATATTATCTTATCTTAATATATATAAATTACGCGTCACGTTGTTTGTCCGCGATGGACTCCTAAAATATTTAACCGATTTTAATTAAATTTGCACAGCATGTGTAGTTTGATCCAACTTAAAAGATAAGATAGCTTCCATCTCAATTTATAGTCGCAATATTATTTTATTGCAAATTATTTGTCTATTATCTGACAGTCACAATTATCTGTTATCTCCAAACGATTCTAACAGATGGCGGTATCTGTTGACTGGATTAAGTAAGTATTTAATAGATGGCGCTATGTTAAACGTACAAACGTTTCATATAAGCTACAATTTATTAGCATAACCACCACGGGGCACCACGTGTTACTGAGGCTACCTTAGCCACAGCAACGCATGGCCGAGTCTGCTAGTATTGAATATAATTTATTAATCTATATGTATGTAATAATGTTGATGACGTTTTATGTAATGTAATAACATTACTAAAATTTTGTGAATATAAAATAAAATTACGTTTATTTTCATTCTTCACGAAAAAAAGCCATTAAAGAATCAGAAGAACGAGCAAGAGAATAATGACCACTTTTATTGCTAGATATTTTAAAGAAAAAGCCAAGGTAGAATTTGAAACTGACCATTTAAAAATGCCTATCAACTGGTTTAAAGAAATTAATTAAGCTACCTTAATGCTCGTGTGTAATACCAATCGTTTTAACGAAAGACATTTTATCGTGGCATCTAACAGAAGTATACTCATAAAACTACAACTATAACTTACGCAACTAGCTTTATACTAACAGCATAAATTACTGAGTTGTCTAAGTACCGACTGCACGTATCTAGTGAAATAATTGCTTGACGGCAAATAATTGTTCTGAATTTGTATCTGTTATGACAGCAGTACACAACACATTATGAATGAATAACATACTATACACTATAATATAATCTTAAACGCGAATAAGAGCGAAGTTCTGATATATGATGTTACGTAAATCGTAACAGTTTAACATGATTGAGAAATCTATTGCGATATTACACCTAACACGCCACCAATACGACTACTGCAAAGTACTTAATACCAGTGGTCCCCGCAGATTTATTTAATTAACTAGCTACACACGCGATCGTGCTTTGCATTTAATATAGATTTTGTCAATAAATTCTGTTAGCCCTTGAGAATTTTAACTGCATAGATGGCGTAGTAGCTAAGATACCGACCGTGCCAAGGAGGGTTAGATTACTATGCATGAAGATAATTGTTCTGACTCTGGGTGTAATTTGTGTCCTTTAAATTATATATTGATAAAGTCCCCTGCAATACAAGCATTATTTCTTTAAAACCAGATGTTGTCTGTTATATTAAAATGTACTATATCCTGAATGATAGATACTCTGTAAGCAGTTTTGTATCCAAATTACTGAAATTTAGCATTTAATATGCTTAATTATTATTTATAAAAACCCGATTACGAAACGAAAAATGATGTCACAAGCGGGATACGAACCCGCACCTATTGGGAGTCCGGCCCAATCGTGCTGCCATCATCATTTTTCGCTTCGTAATCGGGTTTTTATAAATAATTAAGCATATTAAATGCTAAATTTTAGTCATTTGAATAACAGGTTGTGTCATCGTTTAATACAATTCTATCTGCCAAGTTTGAAGTATTAAGCCTACAATGTGTAAACATTGTTGGGTAGATGGCGCACGTACGCACATCTTAAAGACGTAAATATGATACGAAGCGAGATTTGAATGTCCTACAATAGTTCACGGTGGTGTAAGTGGCAGCACGATTGGGCCGGACTCCCAATAGGTGCGGGTTCGAATCCCACTTGTGACATCATTTTTCGCTTCGTAATCAGTTTTGTATCACCTAAAGTGTGAAACCTTAAGACGATCGATTGAATAGTTAACACGTAAAAATTAATAAGTACACAAATTCATATTCGCATTTCCAGTATTAGTTATGATATTTAAAAAATACGATAGGTAACTCTTGTTGACGCTGTTTTATAGCTCTTTGGTAAAGATTATCTTTACTATACAGGTCTATACAGGTCCAATTCAACTTTCAAGGTACGCATCTCAGTTATTCATGTTTTTATAATCCATCTACCGTCATTGGCTTTGTCTCTTTTAATTGATAATAATAATAGCTGCTAAAGCTGACGTAAATACCGAACTAATTAAACATTGTTTTGTGTTAATGATTATCTTAATCAACAATGTAATATACTAGTTATGTTCGAGTTCTGTGTTCGGTTGTACGAATTGCCAGTGCCGTGGGTTCTATTCCTATTTAGGCCAATACATTGTGCGATCTATAGAGTGTTGTTCTAAATCTGGGTGTAATTCGTCTGCGTTAATTATGTATATGTTTGTAATGTCGCCTGCAATACAAGGATTATTTCCTTAGTGCAAGTTGGTGTATTTTAAAAAAAGTAATGTAAGTAAAAAGTACTTGTTAACGTATAACATACAACTTCACGATCGCAGGCCTGCTTCCCAAAGATTGGGTACCGTTGGCCCGCTCGCACGGCGAAAAGAGGCGCTTTGTAGGGTGGGTCTATGGGGTCGCGGCTCGCCTCTTCCGTCACCCCAGTCCGATTTGGCGGGGCGTGACCACATCTATAATCCACCGCAAAAAAAAGGCCTGTTTACCAAGCGTGGCGTTTATGGCAATAAACCTGCCAAAGAATGACCGCAGCATCTATGCGGCAGGCCTACATTAAGTACCACTGAATGATGATGATGATGACTTCAGCTCTATAACTCTTAGCGTTATACATAAAATACTTAAAACTTATTTTAATAATCATGCAATTTAAAAACCTTTAGATAGATACACTACACGAGATACTTTTAGATTAGCAGGACATTAGGCTTTTTTTTTATTTATTTCATGTGGTGGCAAACGAACATGCAGCACACCTGATGGTAAGTGTTACTGCCGCCCATGGACCCTTGCAATACCAAGGGTATAGCCAGGCCGCCTACCAATGCAAACCCCAAACCTACCCAGTTGGGCTTCGTACTGTTAACACTAGTTAATAGTAGGCTAATATCCCGTTAATCTAAAAATGTCTAGAGTTTGATCTGTCAAACAAACTAACTCTTCGACTTCATAATAGTTAATATTATAATTATAAATATTTATTAAACACTATTATATATTAAAATAAGGTTACGTACGTGGCTGTGGCTACCGGAGTAGATCGTTATTAAGCTGCTGGGAATTAATTAACACTGGCTTGTGCAGTTTTGGTTTTTTTTAAATAAAATTGCGTAGATACATGTCAGCAGATTATTAAATGTGTTAATAATGTAATTATGTGGTAGTCGTTATATATTACAAAAGTGAATTCATGCTAATGATTTCTAACGTCAACCATTTTTATCTTTTTCCTATATTATAGGCACTTAAAAAAATAAAAAATTAGAATTTCTCAAATCTCAATTCAAACGAATTTGAATATTGTTATCTATAGATTGCGGCTGTTTGTTTTATGAAGTAATTTAGATGATTATTTTTCGTTAGATATTTATAAAACAAATATGTAAATAAATATACACACACTCACGCACACATACACACACACACACACATACACACACACACACACACACACACACACACACACACACACACACACACACACATACACACACACACACACACACACACACACACACACACACACACACACACACACACACACACACACACACATACACACGCTTATATTGGTATTGTAACTATATTTTATGTAAACTGTCGTACTTTGAGGCCCAAAATACAGACTAATATCTAGTTTGGGTCTCACTGCATACCTAGGATCTGATGTAAAGCTGTAATAACATTGTCTCTAGTCTAGGTGATCTATAAAACTCATTTTTGGAAATAAACTATTTATTATTAAATCAAATCAATGAAATAATCTTAATGTAATATAATATGTCAAATCATCATCATTCGCACACACCACAACATGTTCTCGCCCTTCACAAACTTCTATCAGCCGTCATGTCTCGTATTATAATATGTCAAATATAATATGTAAAATTTATTTATATAACCATGCCTGTTATTTGACAAATTAAAATAGATTTTACTAGAATGAATTTATTATCAGCTGAATACTATTTAATTTACTGAAATTAAATACTATTGAATAGAACATTTTCGTAAATTATTCTTTTTCCTGCTTTAAACTTTGCAATTGATTACATTTGTTTATAAATATATTTTTATTAAAAAGTTCTTCGTGTTTCTATTTTAATAATAATCGTCATCGTCGTCATCGTCACAGCCCATATATATCCCACTGTTGGGCTCGGGCCTCCTCCCTAATGGGAGGGAAATTAACCTAATATACCGCGCTGGTCAGACGTGTTGGTATAGGGTTTTGTTTCGAGTTTTCCTTCTCTTGCATAGATGTTATATGCATTTTATATCCCTCAGTCGTCTCTTACGATCACCCACGGGTAAGAAAGGGGGTGGTGAATTGTATTCTTACTCCGTCACCACACGGATCTAATAATAATAATTTATTGACAAGAAAACCAATATACATGAGATAGACAAAATTTCTGGCGCCCTTTTTTTTTGGGGGGGGCTGGGCTACGGTCGGCGCACTCCTCGCACCACTCCATCCGGGGTGACAGAGGGGCGTAAGCACGCACACCCGTAACCCACCCGTGACGTCGCCTTCGTCGTTAGGCCGACCACCGGAGCAGAGTGACTTGACGTCAGTGGTCGGCCCGACGGTTAAAATTTCTGGCCCCTAAACTAGTATAGTTATGCTGTATTTAAGAGACTATACTGGTATCTGAAATAATGAACTTACATTAGCTTAAATTATTCTATTAACCAGTCTACTACTAATTACATAACTATTCCATTACTAGTCTTTTAACGTATTACTCTGTAATACACAATAGACTGGGCCAAAAAAACGAACAATTTTTTTTATTAACGGTACTGTGAAAATATTGTTCATGATGACAAAAGAAAATTATTCTGAAAACTTGAGCCCTTAATATTAATATTAAGAGGTGCATCATTATGATTATCGATTTTTGAACAGCTACTAAATTTTTCGCACAAAATTCGGACATCATGAATTTTAAAAATTTTTCAATTTCATATCTTTGAAGGAAATTAAATTCCCTACAAAAAAAGCTCTCTTAATAAATTAACGTAGGACGAGCCGCTCCCTTGTAATCAAGCCTTAAACATTGATATATTTTTTTAATTTTTTAATTTGGATTCTGGATTTTTTTAACCACTATAAATATCAATATTTTTATATAGCAAATAATTATTCTTAAGTAAAATTTCATGCTCTACAAAAAAAGGTCTCTTAACATTTTTTATCAATATCACTCCTTTCAAAGTTATTCGACTTTAAAATTAAATTCAAAGTAATTAACCGTTTATTTTGCGCTAGACATTATTGTTTTTACTTGTTTGAGGAGTGAATTTGATAAAAAAATGTTAAGAGACCTTTTTTGTAGAGCATGAAATTTTACTTAAGAATAATTATTTGCTATATAAAAATATTGATATTTATAGTGGGTAAAAAAATCCAGAATCCAAATTAAAAAATTAAAAAAATATATCAATGTTTAAGGCTTGATTACAAGGGAACGGCTCGTCCTACGTTAATTTATTAAGAGAGCTTTTTTGTAGGGAATTTAATTTCCTTCAAAGATATGAAATGAAAAAAAAAATTAAAATTCATGATGTCCGAATTTTGTGTGAAAAATTCAGTAGCTGTTCAAAAATCGATAATCATAATGATGCACCTCTTAATATTAATATTAAGGGCTCAAGTTTTCAGAATAATTTTCTTTTGTCATCATGAACATTATTTTCACAGTACCGTTAATAAAAAAAATTGTTCGTTTTTTTTGGCCCAGTCTAATACACAATAAGGCAGCTAAACGGCCTTTCAATAAATATGACCATGCCAGATATTAAAAAAAAATAATTTGAGTCACCACGTAGCCACTGCAAATAGAAAATTATTATGTGAATCTATTATTAAAAAAAATGTTATATTTAAGTCAATATGTCCGTTATGAAATAATCTAGATCTTATGTTATAATTTAACGTTTACTAAGCTCTTGACATTTCCTTTATCTTTTGTGTCCGTGATTAACAATTCTCTATGCCAGCAAAAACACAATACTATATGAACAAGGAAGTATATTTTGACTCGTACAAATTGATTACTGATTGATGTATTTAATTGGGTTTGTATTATTTAATAGTTTGATATTATATTACATAAAGAAATACATAAGAATTAAAGTTATAGTATTTTTGTATAGTCTCTTCTATTTTTAAGGAAGTTTTTTTAATTGTTAATTTACATATCAAGTTAATACTGGATATGCCCCATTAATATTTTTACGCCACCAGATTCCAAACATTACCACTTCAACGTTTTAAATCTTCGGGCTATGTTGATTACACCAGTTTATTTATGGATTACCATGTTCCGAATTTTATTACGTGAAGAAATATCAGGCAGAGCACGCTGAGCGATTTTTTGTCTTGTAATGAGGTCGACATTTAGAGATCACGTTTCAGTACCGTAAATCTAGTAATACACGCTGGTTTTAGACATTTATTTTCAGACAGTGCAGAATATTGGACGAGATCTTCCTAAATTTTCCGAACGATACCCCTTTAGGGTACTAAAAATCATGCAACCAAGAATTGTTTCCGTGTTCTGTGATAACAACCGCGCTTGTACTTACCTCATGTAAGTAATTTGCTACTTTCTAATTGCAGCAGTATATAAATATATTTCTGCTATTAAAGCCTGTGTTACAAATTATAATACTTATACTACAACGGACTAAGCATTAAAATTGTATATATTTTTATAATTTATATTATACGAACATGTCAATGGCGTTGTTAGTGTTTTAAGTCTTAGCATATTTTTCGCCTAATGATTGAATATATGAGCTCGAGATATACCTTTTTTAGTGACAGGTTATGGTATATAGTCAAACCCCGCTTAACCCGTCGGGAGCGACGAAAGGGAAGGCAGTGATCACATAACCTCCACGTACCTCTCTACTCCGTGCGGATGACAGTGACAGTGTTTGTCATCGGTGGCTGGCCCGACGCATTACCCTTTCGGTTATTCTTCAATTATCGTATTAAGTCGACCTCATGCAGTCGGCCTTTCGTTGGGTGACGGACTAATTGCCGGTCCAGTCACCCGTTGCGTCTACTACGGGCTCAACATAAATCTAAGGAATTATTCTTTAATGTGAAGTAGATATTTAAATAAAGAAAAGTCATAATGATGTTATACTGACCTAATCAGTTGTTCAACACCTCCGCATTCAGCAATAATGAGACGGAAGAATTGATACAGCGCAATTGTCACAATTTGCTGTGCTATTGCCTCGCCAGGGATTCGAAACCGTGGCACTATTATTGATATGAAAGCCATTGAAGACACGATCTATAAAAAGAAAACATATACTTGAGTATAAATAAACATATATTGTAATGCATTTTCTCAGTGTGGTGACGGAGTTAGAATACATATTATTACCCCATTTCAGGCCTGTAGGTGTCGTAAAAGACGACTACGGGATATAATATGTAACAAATTTTAATACAAAAAAAAAGGGAAAATCGAAATAAGACCCTATACCAACACATCTGACCACTATCAAGGAATCTCTTAAATTCCATTGTGTGGTGACAGAATATATAAGAAAAGAATGTGATATGTCACAACCTCTTACTTTTCGTGGAACTCCTAAAAAAGAACTGCAATATTACCAAGCGAATAAACATTAAAATATTTCTGGGTAACTTTTACCACTAACCGCATGCCAAACGTGGCGATTAAGGCATTGCTTTTATAAAAGCCTATCTCAAAAAGTAGACTTCAGTAAATTAAATGTATGATTAGATAGATAAATTCAATTAAACACCCGGGAAAATTTATTTGCAAAAAGTACACTGTTGTGAAATGATGAAATTAAATGAAGAACTAGCCTAACATATTCTTGTGGTATCTAGATAACAAATCAGCTCAGTATCATAAAGTGCTCTGTGCCTTTTTGCGCAATGTGTGTAGACTTGAGTGGCTTTTATTGTAAAATATTAGTCGGAATATCAATAATATACATATATAGATCTGCATAAAAGTTCAACTTTGTGATATTGCTTATATTATTACATTGTGATTTACGTATATCACATAGGCTGGATTCAACTACAGATTAACCAGCTCCAATAAAAAGGAACTCGACAAACACAACAAAATTAAAATCGCTCGTTATGTTTAGAAAAAAACTGCAAATAAAGGCAATCTAAATATTTACATGCATAGATTTAATTTATGCATTCTAATTTTTTTCTTCAGATTTCTCGCAACCACTATGCTAGAAATCTGAAGAAACGCGGTTATACAGGTCAGAACTTAATTTCTTAACTATGTATATAGTGTAACTTAACTATAACTATGTTTCATTAGAAATTCGGAGAAACAGTTAATTTAAGTACTATAATATATACACAGTTAAGAAGTTCCTAAATTCAAATAAAATATTTAAACTATATTTATAACTTTTCCGTGTGGTGACGGAGTAAGAATACAATTCACCACCCCCTTTCTTACCCGTGGGTGATCGTACGAGACGACTAAGGGATATAAATGGTATATAATATCTATGCGAGAGAAGAAAACCTCGAAACAAAACCCTATACCAACACGTCTGACCAGCGTGGTATAGTAGGTCAATTACCTTCCCATTATGGAGGTCGAGCCCAACAGTGGGACATATATGAGCTGAGATGATAATGATGATGATATTTATAACAACTATCCGTGTGGTGGCGGAGGAAGAATACAATTCACCACCCCTGTCTTAACCACGGGTAAAGGGACTAAGGGATATATAATGCATATAACATCTATGCAAGAGATGGAAAACTCGAAATGAAACCCTATACCAACACGTCTGACCAGCGTGGTATAATAGGTCAATTACCCTCCTATTGTAGAGGAGGCGTGAGCCCAACAGTGGGACATATAGTAGCTGACATGATGATGATAATATTAACATAAATTCGAACAAGTCTTGCATAGATTTTGGTTCTATATATACACCTAATATACATCTAATACTTTTGTACAAAAAGAACATACTCGACTAGTATCCAACACTTTCAATTTGATAGATTTGTGTACATTGGAGGTGTACCTACAAGCAATCTAACAAGTATCACAAAGCATTGACGTCAAAATTCATGTATTTACAAGCAATCCAATAAGTGCCATAAGGCGTCAAAATCGTGCACGCCTATCCGAACATACGTGACTTGTAGATCCATAAAAACACTTTTCAAAAGAGGTCTGCTTGATTCTATTTTCAGACTTTTTTATACATAACATATGACTAATAAGTAAAACTAATTTATAAATTACTTCAAGCAAATTACCGCTTGATCTTAATTGAATTTAATGCAAGATTGAACCGCTGCATTGAATTATGTGTGCCTAACAATTTTGCTACGAGAGAAATCAATTGAAAACTTTATTATATTACCTACAAATGGATAGCATACGAGACTGACCGGCTACTTAATCTTGTTTTTAAAGTTCGGTGTAGGACAAAATCACTATATGCTCAAGCCTA
Source organism: Lymantria monacha (assembly GCA_905163515.2). Lineage (NCBI taxonomy): Eukaryota > Metazoa > Arthropoda > Insecta > Lepidoptera > Erebidae > Lymantria > Lymantria monacha. Next base: position 13,937,846 of record LR991094.1, on the reverse strand, counting down.
GTAAATTTTAACCGACTATAAAAAGAAGGAATTTCTCTATTCGACTGGTCGAGGCGGTATAGTATGCAGCGGCCAGCAAAACAGGGATTAATGGACGAACTAAATAACGACGAAAATGTGGGCCGAGGCGTGGCCAAGGCACACATACGTAAGTCCATCAATTCCTAGTTGTGGCTAAGGCTTGTATAGTGCTTTTCTAAAATAATGCGCGGCAATTAAAACTAAGTAGTACCAAATAGAAATGCGAATGACGAAAAACGAACAATATTTTTCACGTGCTAAAGGGTTAATTTGTTTTTTTTTTTTTTTCATTAGCAAACAGGTTTTTTTAAAGCCAGTTCGAAATTTAAATCAAACTTTGATAAGTTGCCTATATGGTTGCAATATTTTGGAGTAACAAATCGTTCCATTGTTTGTGGCTATACGCAAACCGCGTACGCCAAAAAAGAAAAAAAAAAAAAAATCGTTCCATTTTTAAAGTACACAAGACAGATATGAATTTACTTAAATATTTATTTGGCCGCTAAAACACGACAGATATGGATTGTCATACATTTTTTGCCGGCCGCTGCTCGCATGTATTTGGTCAGTACAGCAATATCGATTTATCGCGAAGAAGGTTGTCAAAATAATGCTCAAATTTCCAAGAATGTTTGAGAAAAATTATTTATTTATTTATTCGTTTATTTATTGATTTACTTATTCATTTATTTATTCATTTATTTATTCGTTTATTTATATATTAATTTATTTATTTATTCATTTATTTATCATTTATCTGCTAATTACATTTACACTTTTCAAATACATATAGTGAGCCATTATAATTCTATAATTTAAAATGATAATTCGAAATAGAACCCTGTTCCACCCCGTCTGATCAAAGTAATATAGTATGACCTACTATTTACGTTAGAGAAGCCTCGAGCCTAGCAGTGGATTATCTGAAATGATGATGAAAACTATATTTGCATGTTCTGTTTAGAGAATCTTAATTTTTCAAGTTGTCATCAGCTGTCTGTTTAACGTAGGAATCTTTGTATCTTAGAGGATTTATCAAACATAAAACTCGGAGCAATATTTATTAATCGCACAATAATTATGCAGGACAACAGGGCGAATAATCCAGTGTGGAAATATTATCACTACTAAGAGCACTACGCCATTTGTACAGTCATTTACATGCCAATTATTCGTAAATTTTACTGTTTGTATTTTAAATATAATAAAAATTTAAGAAGGTCATTCATCATAATGCGACCACATATTTTTTAACAATCTAATTTGAATATCTTGCAAGCTTCTTGTTCCTGTCTCATTGTAATTACAGTAATTATAAATATAGTATTTACTTATTACATCAAATATTTCCCACAGTCAAAGTCAACCGCTGTTAATCATTTAAATAAGGTCAAGTGTAATTTATATTGTATTGCAAATTTATTAAATTGCATTCAAAGCCGTTGTAATAAAAATATATATGTATTAATTAATCTTTAAGTAGAAGTAATTTTTCTTTATTTATTGAATGGGCTTTTTCTATAAGTATTCGCATAACCCTATATTACGAATAAACAATTTGTATAACACGACTTTGAATTGATTCAAATATGAAGACCACATAAATAAAAATTGCTGAGTCATTACCTAAGTATAAAAAAAATAGGAAGATCGTGGTTTACTGCTTACATTCGTCAGTCCATTAGCAAAATTAAATCCATCCATAACTTATATGGATTACATAAGGAAGTGATTGTCTTTATATTCAAACCACTCAAGTAAGAGGTATCTGAAAAAAAGGAAACTTATCAAGTTCCAGTATTAAATAGCAACTAACATAATAAACGATTTTAACAAATTGAAAAAGCTGTGATCTAAAGAGTTTTGGATAAACTTGATTTTCAGTTAAATATCACCTCTTTTATTAGCGAAGCCGCTTACGAACTTTGCATCTTATCATGTTTATGTTTTGACGGGATATCATTATTTTTCAAAGATAAGACGGTATATTAATATTTATATATGTATGTAGCTATTTGGCGTATTGACCAGTATTTACATATATTTTCTTCAATTATTTATTTATATAGGGAATTTGGATCAAAGAAAACGTGTTCTATTAAAAATATTAAACCATATCTATCGCATTCTCGTTAACGAACTTATATACGCTCTTCTATAATATTAATAATATTGATTAAAAATAGTAATACATATTAAAGTTACACTGGACGGAAGTGTTGATATAGCGTTTTATTTCGAGATTTTGTCCTTTAGGCAATTTTCGTATTACTTGTTTAAAAAAATACATGTAATGCATATGTGTGTGATACAGATTTATCGAGCCCAATGGAGAAAAGTATATCTTTTTTTTTCTATTTATGTATTTAAAAGAAACCACAGAAATTGTATTAAGTAAGTGAGCCCTGTGCCGAATATTGCAAGTAATATTTATTAAATGTAGTAATAATACTGCCACATAAAATAAACAAATGTCACGCAATCATATGCAAGCAAAATAATAATTGCGCTGCTTTTAGGGTTCCGTACCTAAAGGTTAAAATGGGACTCTATTACTAAGACTTCACTGTCCGTCCGTCTGTCTGTCACCAGGCTGTATCTCATTAACAGTGATATTTTTTTTATTGCTCTTGGTGGCAAACAAACACACCTGATGATAAGCGTTACTGCCGCCCATGGACCTTTGCAATAGCAGGGGTACAGCTAGGCCGCTGCCTACCAATAAGAATTCCAGACCCACCCAGAAAGTTGGGCTTTCGACTTTCTCGCTCACCGAACGAAGAACAGCAGCACACTTCCACTGGTCAGGCGTTGATTTTCAGCAAGAGTGTGGTACTACCCCGGACTTACCGGCTGGCGGCTGTAGACAGACAACTGTCAACAATCAGTCTTACCATTATTAATTGATAGGCAGTGGAAATTTTCACAGATGATGTATTACAAAAGTAATACAGCCACTATAACAAATATTAAAAAAAAACAGATTAAAATAAATATTTAAAGAGGCTCCCATACAACAAACGTGATTGTTTTTGCCGTTTTTATAGATAATGGTACGGAACCCTTTGTGCGTTAGTCCAACTCGTACTTGGCCGTTTTTTAAAGTATAATAAGTATTTCTTAATGGCAAAAATGTTAACAATGTTAGATTATACTTACCAAACAAACATATGTTAGAAAGTTGAAACTTTTTAGTTTTGGCCTTTTAGTATTCTTATATGTAATATTTTATAAGATACTTATTACGTAATTAATTTTATAGATCCAGCGGACTTAGTGATTCATATTAATTCAAGTTGGATGCTATTGCAACAATGTATTACACTTTGTTTTTTATTTATATTCTTTCCAATGCCTGGACGGTTAAGCAGTAAGTGCAAATATACACATTTTGCCATTTATATGGCATTTGGATTTTACTTATGTAAAATCCCATGTAACATGGGATTCTTGTCCCTTATTACATTTCCAATTTTTATATACATAATAATAATAATCACAACAAACACACAACAATCACTGTTGGGCTCGAGCCTCCTCCATAATGAGAGAGGAATTGACCTACTATACCACTGGTCAGACGTGTTGGTTTGGTTTATTTCAAGTTTTCCTTCTCTCGCATTTTTTTTTCTGGTACCGCAGTGCTCCAGGAATGCGTGAAGCACTAACTCCCCGGATGAGAAGTGTGGGATTCCTAGCCTAGGGCTAGGTTACCCACTAAACCGCATCCACTGCGATTGCTGTTAGCCTAGGGTCTGTTACAGCGTAACCGGGCTGTGGGTGAGCGCTGAGGGCTCTCAACCCGAATACTTCTCTCGCATAGATGTTATATGCGTTTTATACGATACGATCACCCACAGGTAAGATAGGAGGTGGTGAATTATATTCTCAATCCGTTACCACACGGAATATACATATAAAAATAAAATAAGTGATATATCGGCTACGAACTATCAACTCTTACATTATTCGTGAGTGTTGTGAAAGACGACTAAGAACTTTACATCGCCCTGAGCCAATTCCATCTGATGCCATATAATCACAATTACATTCCCAATGAGGATTAACGTCAAGCAGGCGGCCGCTTATAAAACTATTGCCAATAAATTTTGTAATATGTGCGATGAAAGAAGAGTTACATATAAATGCAATTGGGATAAAAGGAGGATCATATAATATACAATTACAAATCTTTTTCAGGGAAAGAAATCAAAAAAAAAATGGAATATTTAAGGTTACTTTTTTTTTATTGCTTATGGTGGCAAACGAGCAAGTAGCACACCTGATGGTAAGTGTCACTGCTGCCCATGGACCTTTGCTATAACTAGACCACAATCCCCAAACATCTTTGCCCCAAACCCACCCAATTGGGCTTCCGGCTCTCTCACTCACCGAACGAAGCGCAATAGCATATTGCCATTACTCAGACGTCGATCTTCTGCGAGAGTGTGGTACTACCCTGGACGGACCGGCCCGCGGCTGTAGACAGAAAACTGTCAACAGCGTGGTCCTACCACTATTAGGTTATATTGGTAAAGCGATTACAATAAACAATTTAATATGTATGTGGATATCTAACAAGAGATCTCAGCGTGTCATACGCACGTGTTATACTCAGCATATCTGCTCCCTACAATTAAAATAATAATCACAAAATTGCAATCAGAATAAATATACTAATCACTCATTATGAATAATTTTGACTGCACAGATGGCGTAGTGGTTAAGATACCGACCTTCCGTACCAGTGCCGCGGGTTCGATTCCCACGCAGAACAATACTTTGTGCGATCCACAAAGTGTTGTTCTGAGTCTGGGTGTAATTTTTCTACGTTAATTGCATGTTTGTAAAGTCCCCCGCAATACAAGGATTATTTCCTTAGTGCAGGGAGGTGTCTTTTAAAAGAAAAAAAAAGAAAAAAAAAAAAAAAAATTAATCACTCATCCGTTTTTATTTCTTTTTTAAAATTCATAGCTATAATATTTAACCAGGATTTAGGATTAGTCATTGTGTGGTACGTAAGTATAGATTGTGAATTACGCTGAGTATAGCGCTCTTGGGGAGCTTAAATTGCAAAAGAATAATATATCAAATTAAGTTAAAACTTTATTGATAAAAAAAACCTAAATAACTTTTTTATAGTTCATAGTGATCAAAATAGGAGACACCTATGATACAAGAATAATATATTTGTTCGATCAATTCTTTGTTTTCAAGTCTATTTTGTACTAACATAAGTTGTCGTTACATATTTTATTTATTTAAAAAGAACTATAATACTTTATCCTCTGATGATTGTATTGTTTGAAAATTTGATACTTTAATGTAAAACAAAATTCTAAATTTCAATGAAATTTGTTTCAAAATTTTTTTAGGGCAAACCTCATAAACGGAAATACTATATATATTGATATATATAGTAATAGATTTAGAATAAAATGTGTCATATCCTTCCTTCGTTTACTACCGATGGTATAATATACAACTAAATAGTATGTAAGCAAATAACATAAGTACATGACAAAAAATCTCGAAAAATAATCTTTCCCCATGTGGTGATGGATTAAGAATACAATGTATCGGCTAAAGTAGCATCAAGAGAGTGGGAAGCAGCGTTTATAATAATAACTACGCTCTCCAAGCCGCTTGTCAAGCGTAGCAATTATCGTATTAACCCCTTCTGTAGGAAGACCTATGTTCAATAATAATGATGGATAGGTTGATGGAATGGATAGATGGATGGAAAAACCTAAATAAAACCATCTGGCGAGCAAGTTATAATAAGCCAATTTCTTTCCCAGGAGGAGACTGCTTTCAATACGATATAATATCGTAAACTAAGTCTTAGTTAATTTAGGTTGCACTGTTGGATTCGAGACTCCACCACAATAGGAGAGAACCTGGGCTACTATATCACGCTTGCCAAAAGGGTTGTTATATGATTTTATTTCGAGTGTTCTTTCTTGTGTACTATGTTTTATAAAAATTATACCTCTCAGTCTTCTTTTTAAATCCACGGCCAAGGGTTGAGATGGTGAATTGTATTCTTATTTCATCACCACAAGGACAATCTATAGGCAAAACAAGAAGAACAAACTTTTCTATGACGTGAATTGGTGCCTGACGGAAGCTAAAAACCTATAAAAAATATTTAATAATAATATAATGACAAATTTAAGTAACCATTCACTGGTTAATAATTACGTTTATTTCGATTACTTCCTTGTATATTTGTGGGAGCTGACAATTAGTTACAATTCCGGTATGGTAACGAAATAACAAATAATAAAACACAATAGACAACCAAGATACGAGTAGATTGTCTTTTTCATAATTGCTCTTTTTATACTATAAAATTCACAAAATCACTGTGTTCCTACTGAAAAAAAAAACATCGTAATAAAGTAAATAATTCCATGTGGTGACGGAGTAAGAATAATGAATTCATCATCTTCTATCTTACCTGTGGGTGATCGTAATCTCTTACGATCTACGACTAAGGGATATAAAACGCATATAACATCTATGCGAGAGAACGAAAACTCGAAACAAAACCCTATACCAACACGTCTGACCAGCGTGGTATAGTAGGTCAATTGCCCTACCATTATTGAGAAGGCGAGCCTAACAGTGGGACGTGTATGAGCTAAGATGATAATGATGATGATGAAAGTAAATATGGACATTGTATATTTATTTATATTAATTAAATTTAAATTAAGTCTAAATTAAGTAATTATGAATATTGTACATATACTAAGCGTATAAGACATGTCAATATTTTAGCCTTTAATCGTATTTAGGCCCGTTGCCTTGCTCATAAACTTACAACATAACAATATATATAATGTTCCACGGTGATAGCGATCTAATTGAATATCAAGATCTTTGAAGATCGTCGTTGTCGACGATTTCGATCGTTATAGATTAATAGATGTTTATAATTATCAAGACAGGCAAATCAACGTAGCTATGAATTTATTTTCGATATTATCTATGTATATCGCTTAAGACATACATATATTCTCAAGAAGTCTACTTTCACTATTAAAGGAAGCATAACTAACATTACATTATGATTTTATATTCACATAACATCATAAGTTAGAGGTAGAGGACTCACTATGTGGTGACGGGTTTTAAGTACAATTTATCATCTTACCCATATCTTTTCTTTCACGTGGGTGATCATAAAAAATTACTAAGAAACACATGTAAATAAGAACACTGCAAAAGAATAAAAACTCAAAATAAAACTCTAAGCTAAGCCACTTAACAGTCGTGGTATAATATCAGGTAGGAACCCGAATAAAATAATAATTTGTGATATTAAATACTTTTCTTTTGATACTGATACTTTTAAACTCAATGCTTTTATTTAATTGTTACTTTCTGACAAATATCGAATCAAAAAAATCTTAGAAATAACTTTCTATAACTAACTAATTTTTATTTTTATTTTATTGAAAAATTAAGATGAATATGGCAGTATAAACAAAAGTATTAATACTTTAAAATATCGATACTTTTGTTTCGATACTACTTATGAATACAATATAGATGCTTTCTATTCGATACCGAATGGAGGAAGCTCGAGCCCAGCAGTGGGATTATTTTAAGCTGAAATGATAATGATCATGATGAGATAACGTGGTTATCAATCCATGACCTCCTTGTGGCATTCTGTTGCTCTTTACACTATGCCATTACGGCACAAGATACCTTTTACCCAATGAAACCAGTCGCTTGAACAAGTTGTTAAGTAGAGCAAAGGTCCATTTTATTTTTGCACTTATTTATTATTAATATACCCAGTAAGCGTTACATATTTTATTTTGTGAACGTAAAATCTACTTGGCTTTATTCCTTCTATAAATAATTTTAGCATACAGAGTGTGAAACTGTGCTTTTACCAAGTTCAAGTCGTTCTCTCAATATTTTGTCAAGGATGTAGAATTTGCAAGATTTTTTAAGAAATTTGAAACAACAAGCTGAAAGAACGTATCTATAACTGTGCCCGATTAGCAGCAATAGATTCGATATTACGTGGAATTAAGAATTACGCGGTGGATTTTCAGTGTGTGATTTGTTGTTCAAAATTCTATAGTCGACCAAAACTGTTAGATTTTACTAACTAATACATCTAATAGTTGCCAGCTTAGATTTTGGACCTGTGCCTGTTAAATAACTATTGGCTCTCTTTATATTATTATAGTATATCTAATATATATTTGACATTTGATTGTGTTATAACTCTACCTATCCCATAAAAGGTGGAGGTATGTAAAAACAAAAAAAAAAGTCAAAAGGACCTTGAAACAGATAGGAACTTACTTTTAACCATAGTTAAAAATGTACAAAACAACTTTCTTATTCGGGTGGCGGCTTGGTCATCAACCATCGTATTCGTCACCCGTTATTACGACACTTTGTCTTACGCAACACGGACCTCGGTCAAACGTTGTACCGATTTTACCCTACACAAACTTGCTTGTTTTGCTTAGTGCTAACCGTCCGGCTTAATATTTTATATTATTAATGATGATATTTAAGCTTAGATGCATAGATGACGTAGTTTTTTAAGTAATGATTTCTCATGTTGGGTGCAATAGATTCGATTCTCATTCAAGACTATTCTTCGTGTTTATCACAAATATTTTTTTCGGAGTGTATTATTTGTGCATGTTTGCAAAGTTTCACATGCAATCAGGATAAATATGAAAAAATAAGGGTTATTCTTTAGTGCGGAAAGATATTCGTTTAAAAAAATGCATTTGTATTCAAATTTTTAACACGATCTTAGTATTATATGGGTTTAATGGCATTTTTAGGATACCGTACCTCAAAAGGAAAAACGGAACCCTTATATCATCACTCATCCGTTTTTATTCATCCGTCCGTCTGTCCGTCTGTCTGTCTGTCTGTCAAGACCCTTTTTCTCAGGAACGCGTGGAGGTATTAAGCTGAAATTTATATCAAATACTCAAAGTCTACTGTCCCTTAAAGCTGTGAAAAAAATAAACTTCTAAGCCAATTCAATCAAAAGATACAGGCGTTTATGCCGCAAATTTTCGACACTCGCAAGGGAATCAAAACCTCAGGGTACTTCCCGTGAACTCAGAATCTGAAAATTTGGAACGAAGCAACGTCTTATTGCATATATTAAGGAAAATCATATAATAAAAATATATACATCATATAATAAAAATATTTTTAATAATTTTAAACTTACTACCCCTTTCCTCATGAACACGTAGAGGTATTAAATTGAAATTCATATCAAATACTCAGATGTATAAGACCTTTAAGCTGTAACAAAATCAAACTTCTATGTTAACGCAATCAAAATAAACAGCAATTTAAGTCGCATATTTACAAATACGCAACTACTCGCAATGGAATCAAAACCTAAAGGGTACTTCCAGTTGACCTAGAATCTTAAAATTTCGCATGAAGCAACGATTTATAGCATATATAAAGGAAAAATTCCGAAAACCTTAAATTTTTAGTTACATCACATATTTTTTTTAGTTTTATGGAACCCTTCGTGCGCGAGTACAACTCGCACTTGGCCGATTTTTCATTTTATTGCCCTCTAAGATATGGAATGCTAAGTTAAAAACACAATGTTTCACCACTCATTATTTTCCAGTGGAAGTTTAAACCTACCAATTAACAGAAAAAATTGCAATATCAAGAAATACATTAACCAAACTAAACCACCTTTCGTAGATTGTTCTATATCCAACAGTGTCAATAGACATAGTGATGACTTCGCTTAGGAAGTTAAATATTATTTAGCTGTTTCTTACAACGTAGTTTCTCTGTACTTTAAGGGCTAAAAGTAAAACTATATTTGCTATGACGGCACATCATCAAAGTGTTCTTTGCTTTTAAAAACTCATAAACCAACAATGTCTAACATGGCTTTTAATTTTTTTTCTCGAACATATAGCGCAGTATAAATAATTTAATCCAATAATCAAAGTCATTTTATAAATTATAATATAATTTTGGTTCGATAATTTTCGATACTCAACAATGAACAATGTACAAATTTCAATGACTTTGTTTACGATTCTATTGTAAAGTTATTGGAATTGCTATTAGACTGCACAGATGGCGTAGTGGTTAAGATACCGACCTTCCGTGCAAGTACCGTAGGTTCGATTCCTACGCAGGACAATACTATGTGTGATCCGCAAAGTGTTGTTCTGAGTCTGGATGTAATTTGTCTGCGTTAATTGCATGTTTGTAAAGTCCCCCGCAATACAAGGACTGTTTGTGCAGGGTAGTAGTGCAGGTATTAGTTTAAAAAAAAATCTACAAGACATCATCTTTGATAAATTAGCATTGATAATAAATAGATTGTCAATGCGTGTAACAGCCATATCCTTACTTCCTTAATCCCTACTTCCTTAATCCCTACTAATATATAAATGTGAATGTAAGTTTCTTTGTTACGCTTTCACGCTAAAACTACTCAACCGATCATCGTGAAACATTGTACACATATTCTTGGAGGTATTAAAAGTACCATAGGATACTTTTTACTAAAAGAAAATTAAAATTTTTATATGAAAAGTAAAAAAATTGTTTGTCAAAAAATCTCAAAATCTAGCTTCTTCATCGCCATCTAGCAGTCCAGTAATGAAGTTCCAACCCTGAGTATTGTAATGCCGTTGCACTGTATTACCGACGGTCACGTCAATATCCAATTCAATTGACTATAGTTTCAGCTGTTTGGGATTTTTCTATATTTATTGTTATTTTTTTCTGTCATTATATATGCAGTATAAAACTATTTGAAGTTGTGAGGTTAGATGTCATTCTTGTGGTTAGATGCTATTATTTAGTTTTAATCTTCAATTCTTACTCTGTTCTTCTTTAAAAATGCATCGGAAGCGGAAATCTGATCTATCCAAAAATTCCTCGCGGGCCCGTGCAGCAAAAGTTGCACGAAATCAAGAATCTTCGGTTCAAGGATAGTAACCTTTTACGCGGGCGGCCGCGGGCAGAAGCTAATAATATTATAAATGCGAAAGTAACTCTGTCTGTCTGTCTGTCTGTCGCTCTTTCACGCCAAAACTACTAAACCGATCTAGATGAAATTTGGTACACAGATAATTTAAAACCTGACAAAGGACATAGGCTACTTTTTAATGCAAAATAGGGTTGTAAAGGGGGATGAAATGTTATTATGTTATGAAATTATCGTTATGTTATGAAATTATCGTCATTTTTAAAGCCAGAAGCTTGAAACTTATTTTTAAGCTATTGATTAGATAGAAATAAATATGACATTAAAATTTCGTAAAAATATTACCCTTAAGGGGTAAAATAAAAATAGGGAATGAAAAACTTTAGGAACCTTTTACGCGGATTAAACCGCGGGCTAAAGCTATTATGTACATATTTTATGAATATCCGCCATAGTTTTTAAAAACAGTAAACTCAACAGGGTAAAGTTATTCAGAATTATCCATTTTTCTTTTACGCTTAAGTGTTACCTACATATGAAATCATTCCTAAGACAGGGTAATACATATGTATACATAGAATCAAACACGTTATATTTCTAAGATGTTGTTAGTAAACAAAAATATCATAATAGATATTTCTTATAGTTGGAGGGGTCCTTTTTTTTAAATAGGAGTAATAAAATTAAATTTTATGGCTCGTTAGATTCTCCCTCTGGCAGACAGCTCATTTGTTTGCCAGCGGGCGACGAAGACAAGTGGACAAATAAGGCAAAATAGGAAATAATTCCCTTTTTGTAGACCTGTAACTGAATTAAATATATAGGTATGTCCAATTACCTAAGTATATGGATATATAATATAAATTTTGTGATGAAACTTAGGTACCTGCCTACATACTCGTAAGTAGTACTAACAAGAATCAATCTTTTTTTGTGATTAATACGTGTCCCGGTAGTTCGTAAAACTTTTTTATCCAAAAGTATGTGCTACCTAAAAATAGCGGAGCGGTTCTCCTTGTTATGGCATACTTGCTTACAGTGTGCTTTTTATTTAAGTACCGAGGATACCTACACGGCTTTTTAACTGGTAACTATTATAGCTTTGGTCATTTTGCAATTTTATGTACAGATTGAAACAATTAAAATATATACATAGTGGAAGACTTGCTACACTGACTTCATGTAGATTGGAAAAAGCTGTCCTCTGTTTCTGCATAATTACTCATCAAATTTTATCATTCAAGGCGTTTAGGCGCTTCACCATATAAACCAAAACATATATTACTAAATGTAGAAGATATCTGTCTGAGAACACATTCAAAGTGAGCTTCATTCAATTTTTTATAGAATTTGGCAGCTTTTAACTATTAAAAGGTATTTTTTTGGCGATAACCACCAACAATTTGCAGTATGGGGGTGATAGCACCCCACAATAGAAAGGCAGATATAAACACTATAGTTATTTTTTAACTATTCGCCATAAATGTTTTAACGTTAAAACACCGAAATATCGCCATAAAATAAAAAATAATAATAAATTCAGATAGTTAACACAGAAACAATCATGTGGAAATAGGTGCTTGTCACGTACAGAAATCGGAATAATATCACATAGCACATATGAAAAAGGAAAATATATACCATTCTGACGTTCGTCGAGTTATATAAATTTACTACATCATGAAAATATATTAGTCGTAGTTATTATTACTCTATTATGTTCACAGGATTATAAGGTCAATTACCACTTAGTTTAAAATGATACATATTATCCGAAGTCACCGGCCATAGCCATAATTGATCAAATCTATTTTCAGCTTAGGTGTGATCATGAGCATGACTGATATATATAATTTGAAGCTTTAGTTATCTACCTTTATTTAAATAAATAATTATAGTTTTTTAAACACTAAGGTTATTGGCCGTTGACAACCAAAAAATAATTTTGGAGTTTTTAAAAAAAGTCAATTACTTGGCTCAAGTTGCATGGACTTAAATAGCATTTTTATAAACTTATTATTTTATAGTTTAGAACTTAGGATATTGAGGTTAGGTCAGTAAGGTTTTTAAAAGTCTGTTCATCGTCTAGTTTTATAAAATTGTGAAAGAAAAATTACTATTTGGATAAGAGCGTGGAATATAGTAACTATAAATTACAATATGATAGTATACGACACCTTATTTTCTTGGGACACCTATATTTAATTTTAGCCTAAGAAATAATATAATCTATTTTGTACTAGTTCTATGTACATGTGCTGTAACATCTCCAGAAATATTTTCATCATCTCATCATGACACACATCCCACTGCTGGACTCAGGCCTCTAGGAGAGTAATTATGACTATACCACTGACCAGTGGGTCAGACGTGTTGGTATAGAGTATAAAATCCTCAAGTTTTTCTTCTCTTGCATAGATGCCTATAACATCTTTTAATTATTCTTTACAACGCCTACAGCCAAAAAAGGGGGAGTGAATTATGATTTGCCTCCGTCTCCACACTAGAAAACCTATTACTACCTCATATTTTGAAAACTACTAAATTACCTATATTCTAATGGACACGTTGATATTGGTAAATAATTTCCTTCATTTGCCACGCATATTATTAAAAGTGTTGGGACAAATTTCTTGTCTAAATTGTAAGGATAGAAGCCAGCTTCGTCTAATCTTTTGATAATAAAATTGTTTTATAGATATATAAATTAAATCCCATAGCCCCTAGCGCAAAGCTCTCAAAACCGAGACTCTAGTATATTATACCAAAAGATTAGCTACATTGCACCTACATAGTAGAAGATTGATTTTACCCAGATCGTAGTCATTTAACTCAAGTAGTCGTAGTCATTCAAAACAGAATTTTTTCTACTAAATTCATAACCGATAGAAGATATATAGGAGCCGTATTAATGATTACGAAATGTACATTCATAATATTCATTCATTCGTACATTCGCAACGACGACGTACGAGAGCGAGTAGGTATGAAAGAGAGTATTGGTGTAAAGATGCGAAAGGGAATGCTACGATGGTTCGGACATGTGGAAAGAATGACGAACGAACGTCTGGTTAAGAAGATATACAATGCGAAAGTGGAAGGATGTAGGTACCGGGGGAGACCGAGACTCACCTACCTAGACCAGATCGGTCATGTACTGAAGGAAGGTGGAGTCAAGAGTCTCCGAAACCGGCGAGCGTGTATGAAGAGAATTATGAATGTTGAGGAAGCGAGTGAAGTATGCAAGGATAGAGTTCTCTGGCACTCTGTTCTCTCTGCCTACCCTGCAAGGGATATGGCGTGATGATATGTATGTATGTACATTCATAATAGTGTAGAGATCAGAGCAGTGATCGTAATGCGGACCTACATTATAGAACATCTGCGAAATACAAGTATCAACATTATAAGGAATTGAAAAACGTGTGCGTGCGAAATGAAAATTACTCTAAGTACTTACAGGATAAACACTTAAGATGACAGCGATGTGGCTGATGTATGCCCGCCAGTGCTTCATCGCTGAATGGATCGTAACGCAATAGAGAATGCATATTGTGATGAGAATCACTAAGCCACAGCTCCATAGCGCCCATACATATGGGTTGAGAGCTGCAAACAAAAAAAAACAGACATTTATTAACTACCGACACTACTCGTATGCATAATATACCTATAACATGTATGCAAGAGAAGGAAAACTCTACATAAAAACCTATACCAACTCATCTGACCAGCGTGCTATAGAAATTCAATTTCCCTCTGTCGCCTCGGAAGGAATGAGCCGGTTGTATCCAAATTCCAAAGCATATCCTGCCAAAAAAACCTACTATGATGTTTAAAACAAAACTCAAGTCCAGTTTCAAACCCCATAGTAGAAGCTACTACCAAGAGTATAAAAGTAAAGTAAAACAAAGACCAAAAAATAAATAAAATAATAGACTTTATATTTCAAAGTTCATAAGTACCAACAACATATTATAACCTGAATTATAAAAGTTTAAAGTAAAATATAAAGTTGAAAGTAAAATTTGCCTTTTTTTTTTCATTTTGATCCAAGAGTTCAACGTGCACAGATGGCGAAGTGGTCCATTTATCGACTTTCTGTTCCCGAGAGTCATAGGTTCAATTTCCACGCAGGACAATGCTTTGATCGTGTAATGCATAATATTCAAAATTCAAAATTTGTGTGCTTCATATGTTTTTATAAAGTCCTTCATGGTAGAAAGACTCATACTCCAAGCGCCGTAGCAAAAAAAGTAGGTTTGTAATGCAACGTACGGGACCTGCTATTTTTTTTGGGAATATGTTCAAGGTCGTCTCCTGAATGTAAATCCAAGTTGGCGCGGCGGGGGAGGGTTCACTTCAGCCGCCATCTTGGAAAACACGTTTTATTGAATATCTCGCGAACTGCGCATCGTACGACAAAAATTGCAGAGACCATTATTGTAGATAATAATATTTGCCATCTTTTTTATTTGAAACTTTTTTGTATAACACATAGGTTTTTAATTATAGCGAATCAAACTTTTTACAATATGGTTTTTACTAAATATTTATTTAATGGTCAATGATAAATTAAAAATAATGGTAACTGAATTGTAGAACATGAAATTACCTATAAATTCTATAAAAAACTTTTTCTCGTAGCATTTATAGTTTAAGAGCTATAACGCTGTAAATGAGATTATAATGCTGTATATTCAATTATGTCCCTATAAGTTGTAGTATATATTTCGGGTCGTTCGGAATTTCTCCCTCTTAACATTCCAACAGTATTCAGGTATAAATCCCAACCGTTTTACAAAATCGGAAGTCTCTATTAACTCGCTTCGCTACAAATGCTTCGGGAAATTGGCGAGTAAGACAAGGTTGAATTTATCACTTCTATCTCCAACACAAGATACGGCACGCTACCATTCTTTCAGAGTGTACCACCAGGTTCAAACTTGGCTTGGATTTTATCACGACGCTGAAAAATGGGGTTGGAAGCGAACTGCACAAGGGCTTGAACCAATTCGAACTACTATGGCTCCTGCACCGTCGAGTTTGTTGCAAATAATATCGTGCAAATGCACCAAAAATTGCGGAGCTGCCTGCGGATGCCGAAAAGCTGTTCTCAAATGTTCGATTATTTGCTCCAATTGCAGCGGCCAAACATGCGACAACGTGCCAGACATATTAGATGCCATCCCAACCGAAGACCTAACCTTTGATTCGTCTCCTTCGGATATGGCGGAGGCAGAAGAGATAGATCCACAAGACGATGAGTGTCTTACCTCGACATCGAAAAAAATAAGACTCGCACCGTAAAATAATGCGCCACTTTTTGTTTGTGTAAACAAATGTTTTTTCCGTTTTTTTGAAGTAACATTCGTAAAATACTTTTCATTTTTGTGATTTCGATAACAATTAGAGATACATAATAATAAAAATAATAACTATTACAATTCTTACGATGTAGCGGGATGTACTATTGTTTTTTGCTACATAGACAATCTTTTATGATGATACCGTTTTAAGTAACAATAAAGATCGACAAATTATTAGTTGTTCTCCACATTATTTATAATTTTAATTGATTTGCTGCACAGCTGTATTGACATTTTTTTGAACACTTTATGCCATTTTATGCGTTATGAAATGGTTTTCGTATACAGCGAGCAATATTGCCACTGATAATGTACGAGGTGCAAGTTTTACTAAGCTGCAGCTCTTAGACTATAAATGCTACGAGAAAAAGTTTTTATAAAATTTATAGGTAATTTCATGCTCTACAATTCAGTCACCATTATTTTTAATTTATCATTGACCATTAAATAAATATTTAGTAAAAACCATATTGTAAAAAGTTTGATTCGCTATAATTAAAAACCTATGCGTTATACAAAAAAAAGTTTCAAATAAAAAAGATGGCAAATATTATTATCTACAATAACGGTCTCTGCAATTTTTGTCGTACGATGCGCAGTTCGCGAGATATTCAATAAAACGTGTTTTCCAAGATGGCGGCTGAAGTGAACGCTCCCCCGCCGCGCCAACTTGGATTTACATTCAGGGGACGACCTTGAACATATTCCCAAAAAAAAATACCAGGTCCCGTACGTTGCAAAAAAAAAAGACCCGGCGCTTGGCCTATCATGTCTTAGCGCGAGTTGTTGTCTTTAGAAAACATATATACATACTCGTATATTAACCATGTTTGCTACAAAGGAATCAATGCTAGTTCGTCATTTTCACTACTAGTGCATAAGTACTCGCAAATGTACTTAAACGTACGTAAATAATTATATTCTATATAGGTACTTAAGTACGACCTTTATATTATAGATTGATCTTCGATTCAAGTGCCTACTGAAACAAATATCACATTTACAAGGATATATAAGTACCTGCTCGATATAGGCGCAAATCGTGATCACTTCAGATACTAAAGCTATTTATAGGCAAACTTGTATTTTATATATTAAAGTGATTAAAAAATCTAAAGGCGTTCAAGAAATACGTGCGTGCATAATCGGGTTATTCGGTGGGGCTTTTTTGTTCCTTGCTATACTAGGTAGGACCCAGCTACTTGTATCAGAGAATAGACATGTACCTCCATCAATATTTTAATTTAGTAGCAGTTTTTCTTGCAGCATTTTTTAAAGTGGAAATCTTATTTTAACGAGTTCATCGTCTTCAACGTTTGATATTTTAATAACTTTATCTACGTGCCCGTTGATTAGTTTCTTATTCTACTTTGATTACTTCGTATTATTCC
This sequence comes from Lymantria monacha, assembly GCA_905163515.2. NCBI lineage: Eukaryota > Metazoa > Arthropoda > Insecta > Lepidoptera > Erebidae > Lymantria > Lymantria monacha. The sequence continues at coordinate 13,920,084 of LR991094.1, read as the reverse complement.
ATTTACATCATTTTCTACACTTGTTCTATTACACCTCTGAGATTGTGGGAAAGTGTAAATGCGTATAATATTATTGCATTATAACTTGATCAGTCAATTGTATGATGTCAACCATTCTTGAACAATGAAATGTGGTAATGAGTTAAGAATATGTACAATGTGCCGCCACCGTTATTTTCCCCTGGGAGCCCTAAAAGTTTAAGCGATCTGCCGCATAGGGGCAATGCTTTACTGCGATCACCAATCCCTTTGCCAATCGTGGCGATTATGGTATTGACTCTCATTCGTCGACAGGCACAAATTCAACAATAGATGTCGATAGGCTGACGAATAAAATGGGATAAAATTATTATTGATAAACAGCTATCTACCATTTTTCTCTTTTATTAGTAGAAGTACTAAAATTATATCACTAAAACGCAAATATCTTACTCAAATACCATAATATAAACGCAAATCTACTACTACTAGAATTTCATGATTTGGTTAGACATATGCAAAGTAACCAAAAAATAAATACATTTGCTAAATATGCTTATGCTTAATAAACTAAAATAAAATAATAAATATATCTTCTATATCTATAAAAGATGTTTGTATATATGACATCGCTATACTCAGAAACTATTTGATAGATTATTATGAAAATTAGTATGTATATGTATTTTCCACGGAGAAGGTTTATACGCTATCCACATTGCTGTAACTCACCACCAGACGGCGCTGCGATATATCAACTTTTACAAACAAACCAATGGGCTGGGTTTGTTAGTATATTATAAAATCTTATTGAAGTTTGTACAACGTTAACTATTATCTTAGGTATTTGCCGTTATGGTACCTAACCTAACAGTTGTTATGACAAATTCCAATCCATGCTTTAAATCCATACTTTAAATCCATACTTTTACTTCAATGACAATATGGCATTGAAGTGTACATTACTAGAAATCTTCGACAAATTTTAGGTAAACGAACTGAGGCCTTGAGAAGTTGAAACGCAGTACATATACCCCGCTTGCTATCCGTTTAGCCGGCAAATATCGCCTCTGGTCCATTTTTTCTTATAAAAACTTGAACACCATATTTTTGAAAATGCTTGTTAATTGCAAAAATTGTACGTGAGTTAATTGATTGCATTCGTTTTGTTCTGTATTTTTTTTTTAATACTATCCATAATAAGTAGTTCAAGAGCTCGCACAAAGTTCAGCTCTATTAAATATTACTATTGTTATAACATGCTGCATTAAATACTTCCTTATTGGTCTCATAGCTTATGTATTCAAGCATTTACATTTATAACTTATATTTATTATAAGTGTACATATTATAAGATTTGTTAAACGAATAGCCACTTTCTTTTAATATTCCTAGAAACTTTAATGTATGTATCGTTTTTTATTTTTTTGTGGTGGGCTACGGTCGGCGCACTCCTCGCGCCACTCCGTCCGGGGCGACAGAGGGGCGTAAGCACGCACACCCGTAACCCACCCGTGAACCTCGCCTTCGTCGTTCGACCGGCCACCGGAGCAGCGTGAACTTGTCGTCAGTAGCCGGCCCGACGGAATACCCCCTGAGGGGTACCCTCTCCTTGAGCGACGTAAGGGGGAGGACGTCGGTCTAACGTATGTATCTACATATGCTTCGAAAGAAAGACCTAGAGTGCAGGAACGTCAACCACGTACCTATTCGCCATAATAAGAAATGCAGTAGTTGGAATCCTTTTATTTAAAATAAAAATATGTATTACTGTAATGAATGAATGAATGAATCTTTTGTTTGTTGTACGTTAATTTGGTCACGCTAATCTCAACATTTAGAAGTTAGAACTAGCTTTTCTGTATTAATTTGCCTGTTAATCGAAAAAGATTACAAAACCACGCTGCAGCATAAATAATGGTAGGACCACGCTGTTGACAGTTCTCTGTCTACAACCGCGGGCCGGTCCGTCCGGGGTAGTGCCACACTCTCGCAGAAGATCGACGTCTGAGTAATGGCAATGTGCTATTGCGCTTCGTTCGGTGAGCGAGAGAACCGGCAGCCCAACTGGGTGGGTTTGGGGATTTTATTGGTAGACAGCGGCCTAAGCTATACCCTTGGTATTGCAATGGTCCATGGACGGCAGTGACACTTACCATCAGGTGTGCTGCTTGCTCGTTTGCTACCATAGGCAATAAAAAAATTAATGAAAGCGAGCTCTGAGCACGAGCTCATAAATAATAGCCAATTAAAATATTGACTTTGTTAATTTTACGTAGCGTCAACATTCTGGTCATAACATCAGTCGTGATAAAATAGTCATATGAAATTATCATTAAAATATTATATATGGATATTATTTTAAAATAAACAACAATAATTTAAAATATTACATAGTTACGAGAGAGCCGGCAGCCCAACTGGGTGTGTTTGGGGATTGTAATGGTAGGCAGCGGCCAAGCTATACCCTTGGTATAGCAAAGGTCCATGGGCAGCAGTGATACTTACCATCAGGTGTGCTGCTTGTTCGTCTGCCACCATAAGCAATAAAAAAAAATACTTGTACAAAAAAATTATAACTTATCGATATTAGCGAAGCCTTTTACAGCATATTGACACGATCTCACCTCAGCTCTCAGTCAATGTGCTATAAACTTGGATTAGTAGGTACCAACGACATTGGCGCATATAACGAAGAAGCCTCAAAAGCGCTGTATCTAAACCGAGCGTGGAAATCGAGTCAATAATTGTATACTTATTTATATAGGTAACTTTTCTACTTCTGACTTTCGATACCTCAAGTTTTCTAATAGATATAAATAAGATGAAGCAGTTATATAACAATTTATCGGAGGACCTCTCCCCCGATACCTCTACCGAAAATTTTTTACGACTGCTATTAGAAAAAAAATTGATAAAAAATAATATTAATGCGACTGCACAGGTGGCGTACTGGTTAAGATACTAACCTTCCGCGCCAGTGCCATGGGTTCGATTCCTATGCAGGACAATACTTTGTGCGATCCACAAAGTGTTGTTCTGAGTCTGGGTATAATTTGTCTGCGTCGATTATATGTTTGTAAAGTCCCCTGCAATACAAGAATTATTGCCTTAGTGCGGGGTGGTATTGAAAAAAAAATATATGAGATTAATTGACATAATTAATTCTTAAACCATCACACCACACAAAGATTACTTCTTAAAATTTGTTTATAAATATTTTCAAACACATGAATAATTAATTCGGAGACAGCAAAATTAGAGTGAATGTGATCGAAGGATCAAAAATTAGAGTGAATGTGATGTGATCAAGGGGGATGAAATTATGAATATCGAAGGCTTTAGGAGTAAGGTGGTATAATTACTTATTTTCAACCAACTATATGTCAAGCTGTTCTCGAGTTATAGAAGAACATACAGACAGATATAATAATTAAAAAGTTATAAAATTTGAACCTGTGGGTTATAAATCGAATATTTATTAAATATGCTAGAAATATTAAATCTATACAACTATAATAAAGTTAGGAGGTTTACTTCTTTGTCCGTTAGAACGCGCTGATTTGAGAAATAAGAAGTTGCATTCGGTGAAATTTTATTCCAATTGCTTAATTTTTTTAAATATTTTTTGATGTAATGACAACCATGCCCAAAGCAGAGGAAACAAAAAAAAACAAAGGGAAAAAAAGGACTTTACAAACATATAATTAACGGACACAAATTACATCCAGACTCAGAAAATCAATTTGTGGATTGCAAAAATTATTGTCCTACGTAGGAATCAATACTACGGTACTGGCACAGTACCGTAGTATCTTAACCACCATGCCATCTGTGCAGTAAAAGTACCAGTAGTTTATATATGAGAAGAAAAGGAAAACCAAAAGAGTTATAAATTATTGCTATGAAATCCCAAAGCTACTGTCGATTATAAATAAATATTAGACCAAAATAAATCAACATTAGAGGAAAGTGGGAGGCCGACACCGCATGGGTAATCTGGACTATAAATACTTGTAATATAATTATACGTTATATATGTCGCAGAGTTTATTGTAATTGTAAAATCTCATATTAGTGGATTTTTTATTTAAGCTGGTGTTAATGGTAATTTTTTTTTCAATGTGGTGACTGTTTAAGAATACAATATGTCGTCACCTCTTACTTGCCTCTGGGAATCGCAAAACCAGGCTGAGGGATCACCAGGAAAACGATCAGAAGAATTCTCCTTATATTATGTTCAACAGTGAATGTTGCTAGGGTTATGGATGGAAGGTATTTAATAATATTCCACCTCATTATAAATGGCAATGTTGTGCTAAATAGTAAAATAAATTAGCACGAAACATCATTTCTGTCATTTGGTGAGATGACCTTACCATTTCTTCTTTATCTTCAGTCTATACACTTACCGCTATTGGGACATAGAGGAACTATAATATGAACGACATTGACCCACACTACTCATTTGGGCTAAGAGCCCTCAGCGCTCACTATAGTCCACGTAAAGCTGTCGAATCCATCAGCAGGTAACAGCTAAACACACACAAAACCATTACTGAGATATTTATTTGCACTCTCACTATTCAGACGATTTGACATGGGTTATATTCGGAATTCTCTTTAGTCACATAATTTGCATATATCCCCAAGTCGTCTATTACGAAATCTATTTGATAAAAAGGAGTAATATACTGTATTCTTAGTCAATCCCCGCAGGGGGAAAAAACAGTTAATTTCACCTCATATACGTCCTACTGCCGCGCTTGAGCCTCCTCCGCAATGGGAAGGGAATTAACCTACTATACCACGCTGGTCAGACGTGTTGGTAAAAGGTTTTGTTTCGATTTTTCCTTCTCTTGCATAAATGTTATATGTATTTATATCCCGTAGTCGTCTCGGTATCGACACACACACACACACAGCAAGATAGGGAGTGGTGAATTGTATTCTTACTCCGTCACCACGCGGAAAAAAAAATATTTATTAGTTTGGTAATACTCATAAGCGTTAACACATTAGCATTACAATATTTCAAGTTTATAAGAACTTTCACAATTCGCGTGAATGTAATAACGTAAATTATACTCTGTTTACTATGTTACGCACCATATTTCAAGGCCTTGCTCGTCAATATTTCAGAAGAGCATTAAAAACGTTGGACTTGAATTACAAAACAAACCATTATATTAATGAGTTTTAACGAAATTACTCCATTAGGTAAAATATCTTGATCAAATATTTTTGCATTACAAACTTTTCCGTTTGGTGACGCAGTAAGAATACAATTCACCACCTCCTATCTTACCCGTGGGTGATCGTAAGAGACGACTAAGGGATATGAAATGCATATTACATCTATGTATGAGAAGGAAAATTCGAAACAAAACCCTATACCAACACGCCTGACCAGCGTGGTATAGTAGGTCAATTTCCCTCCTGTTATAGAGGCTCGAGCCCAACAGTAGGACATAATTATATGAACTGAGATGATGATGATTTATATAGATACTTGATGCTTTTTGAATTACTTTTAAATGACATGGACGTATCACGTATGGCTATAGAACCTATTGTCTTCCGTGCAAAGTATATCCGTTCCGTTCCGTACAACGTTAATATGTTATCCGTTCATAATCCATAAATGACCTCTTACAATATACACCGCATAGAAAGGACTGAAAAATCTGTTTTTCTAGTCCAATATATATATATCCAATATATATATATATATCCAATATATATAATCAATACACGGTAAAATGAGGAGATAAGATTATAATTTTTAACAAAACAAAATTAACTTCAAATAGGTTTAAAAAAATAGGTTTGGAGCAACTTCAAATAGGTTTGGGGCAACTTCTCGGCAGCCACCACCTTAGCCAGAAGGCATGTGTAGCAATACATAACGCAGTGCTTGTCCCAACATTACTGTATGGAAGCGAGAGTTGGGTATGCAGAAAAGAGTATTAAAGTAAAATTAATGCGGTCGAAATGCGATCTCTGCGGCAAATCTGCGGCAAATCTGTGGAGTTAGGCTGACCGACCGCATTCGTAACGACGACGTAAGAGAGCGAGTAGGTATGAAAGAGAGTATTGGTGTAAAGATGCGAAAGGGAATGCTCCGATGGTTCGGACATGTGGAAAGAATGCCGAACGAACGTCTAGTTGAGAAGATATACAATGCGAAAGTGGAAGGATGTAGGTACCGAGGGAGACCGAGACTAACCTACCTAGACCAGATCGGTCATGTACTGAAGGAAGGTGGAGTCAAGAGTCTCCGAAACTGGCGAGCGTGTATGAAGAGAATTATGAATGTTGAGGAAGCGAGTGAAGTATGCAGAGATAGAGTTCTCTGGCACTCTGTTCTCTCTGCCTACCCTGCAAGGGATATGGCGTGATGATATGTATGTATGTATGTAGGTTTAATTAACTATTGTGTTTTTAGTATCCTAACCTAACTATTTATGAATGTATTTAACAGTTGATTCTGACGAGAGGTATGTCTTCGATGCCAAAGTTCCAACCACGGTTGAGATATCAACCCCTTTCAACAAAAAACACAAAGCAATCACAAGGACTGCCGACAGAACCGTCTTACGAATTTCATCTCCTACAGTCTACTCTCCCTCAGTCTTACGAATTTACGATCAGGTCACATGTCCTGACGCGAATTTTACATTTTTTACCCATCCCAAAAAAGTAAACAACGCCGCTAAAGAAGTTTTCACTTCAAAAAAGATCATTTAAATTGGTTCATAAACAAAGGAGATACACCAAAACATCCTTATAACTATAGTTATGTTAAAAGCTTTAAAATTTAAAAATAGACCGTAATTAGTTGCATCACTTTCATCAATCATCACGTTAAGTCAATTAGTTTAGGGGTCAATAAAATAATTCTTGACCAAGTTAGTAATTTCTAGTAAAATATTCTTGACGAATTGTCTTAGCTATCGCCTTGACTTTATTAGAACAATAAGCCGTTAATCAACCCTGCCATTAATTATTCCATTCAAAGGTAAAATCATTATCCAATTTATGACATCGGTCATCTACTATCTGATACTGAAAAGCCCTGTGAGAAGGTAGAAAAAAATTTGGATAATACTATATGGCAATTAGCGTTTTCGAATTCAACAGTGCTCTTTTAACGACTTCAGTAAAACGGGCATATAAGAAGCGCTACCAGAAAACATGCCCATGAACTCCATGAGCATGCCAGTCTCACGCTAATACATACTTGATGATCTGCTGATATATTTGCAATATTATACTGTCGCAAATTATTTTCATTATACTTGACTAACTTCTAAGCTATAGTATGATCGCTATGAATTTCCAAACCATCATATATAATACTAGCGACTCGCCTTTGCTTGGCTTCGGTTCCGGTCGCTCTTACCCCGCGATTTCAACTTCTGATACTTATTTTAATGATTTGCTGTAAAAATAATTTTGATCTATATTAAATTCACCACATGCATACTTTATTTAATTGGATATGGGTTATGAATGTATTGTTTAAAATACTTTCTTTGAGAATTCCATTACTTTTTAACAATAAGTAAAAAACAAACACTACGGAGTATTCTTAGAAGATAGACATATACCATCGTGGACTTTTCGTAGATATTTTTAAGATAATAATATACAATTCCATAGTGCATTATTTTAATATTAGTAGTACACTATTTGTAAAGTTTAGCCAACCTTTGCAATGTAACCGCACAAAAATATGTACTTTGCGACATCACATTAGAAATCTTTAAATTTAGGGGGATTTATGTTAACAAGTAAAACTGTCAATTTCTTTTTTTCCATTACAGCTTTTCTAAAACTACAAACAGACATTGTAAATATATCCAAATCAATAAAATTTTCATTATAATTTCTGGTTATTCGGTGCAGTGCACAGTGGTGCGCGATCGCCAGCGCACAGCGTTTGTACGGGAAATTGAAACAGCGAAAAGGGGACGACCACGCACCTCTCGCCTTAATACGGTCCTAGGCACCAGATAGTATAAATTATATATTAAATCTGTGCAGTGTATATATATTATACATATAACCTTCACCTTGAATCAGTCTGTCTATTGACGAAAATCGTATTCAAATCCGTTGCGTAGTTTGTTAGATCTATTCTGTAGGATAGGCCGATTGCGATAACATCCTTGCTCTCCAAAGTAATGGAGAAAATCATAAACCGCCAGCTTCTGCAGTACCTTGAGGATCACCAGCTGATCAGTGATCGCCAATACGGCTTTCGACATGGTCGATCGGCTGGTGATCTTCTTGTGTACCTTACACACCGTTGGGCAGAGGCTTTGGAGGGCAAGGGTGAGGCGCTAGCATTCGGCCTAGATATCGCAAAGGCGTTCGATAGGGTCTGGCACGGAGCCCTTCTATCGAAGCTACCGTCTTATGGAATCCCCGAGGGACTCTGTAAATGGATCGCCAGCTTTTTGGATGGTCGGAGTATAAGAGTCGTCGTCGATGGCTCTTGCTCCGATACCATGACCATTAACGCTGGTGTACCACAGGGCTCGGTGCTCTCCCCGACGTTGTTTATCCTGCATATCAATGACATGCTCTCTATAAAGAGTATGCATTGCTATGCGGATGACAGCACGGGTGACGAGCGGTATACCGAGCATCAGAATATCCCTCGGAGTATATTACAGGAAAGAAGGACTCAACTTGTGTCTGAAGTCGAGCGCTCTCTGGGGCGGGGTTAAACAAAATTTAAGATTATATTATCAGTCAAACTAATATTATCTATTAAAGACACTAAAACTCACGGTAAAGGTATTAATATTTCTATCCGTGACCTTACGGAAAATGATTCAAATGCGGAATATGCATGTTGTTAATATTTACTTGATATATTTTGCCGTACATCTATACTGTCGAAATAATATGCTTAAACACATATTTTGTAAATAAGTTTGTCTTTAAAAAAAAAACAAATATAATATGCAAAATAAGGGAGAGAAATTTAACTTACCAGAACGCCATTGGTTGAAACAAAACGTGACGTCACGTTCCACATTATGTCATTTAAAAGCGCCAATATTCGCACTATGCTACAAGTGTTACAGAGAAAGAGGTTATTTGTGAGGTATATTATAATTTCAAATTTTTTTTTCATTAACTAATGCTATTTTAGCATTATAGTTTCATATTTTTGCATAGAAAAAAATATATATATATAAATATTGGAACAGAAATAACTAATATTATTGTGTATAGTGATTAGTGTTTTTACATCAAGGTTCAAGGTAATACCTATAAAAAGGGTTATTAGCTTTATTCATCTTTTGAATATTAATTACAAATGAAATTTGGCATAAAATTATAGTAACACTTAAAGTAAACAAACAGTGAACGTTGCATTTGACGACATCCAAAGCCCACAAAATATCCGGTATATTTCAAATAAATTAAATTTTATCAATATGTTCAATATCAACCAATATGTTCAATCAATTATTTTAAAAATTGCTAATATTTATGTTTTTATTGGGGTAAAATAATGTAGCAAGTGAATAAAAAATATTGTAAAAAATAAAAAAATGCATGCATATGCCCCATTCATTTACAAACACGAACGAAACGTCATTACAGAATGAATTTTACTAGTAGTAGATAAATACAAACTGCTATTAAGTAGGTATGCAACTATTGCAATAACTGAATGTATATATTATAATTGCAGGTGAATAACATAGAACAAAATCATGGCTATAGTAATCGATTCTATCGAAGGTAAAATATGATGACTTACGCAAAACTATCTAACAAAAAGAAACTTTAATTTGTTTTGAAGAAACGATCCACGTTACGGAATAAATACTTATAGTGCGGGCGACTTTACAAGAAATAAAGTAGGTAGAAAAATTAGACCCAGACTTAACACAATCATTCACAAATGATGAAATGTACAAAAAATGTATAAATCAAAATGAGAATGGGTACGGGCATACTTAGATTATAGCATTTTGTGATCAAAGTATAAGACAAATGTGTAATCAGATTATTTTAAAGTCATATACAAGATATCTGTAATTATGTCTTGAACTTCAGCAGAGATCTGAAGTTCCTTTCACAACCCATGTCGCATATCTGAGTATTCGAAGTTATATGTGTGTCAAGTTGTTTATTATGGCTTACTAACGTGGGAAACAACATCGTCTATTTGAAAGTGAAGGCACCTTATAATCTGAAGAAACTTACAATAACAAAAGGCTTGTTTAATAAAAAAAATAGGTAGAATTGTAAATTACCAAGGAATTAATTTACATACGAACAAAGAACAAAAATACGTTATTATATTGAACTATAAAAGATATATGCTAGGTATAAAAATATATCTATACAATCTACTGTAACCGAATCGGCAGTTTATATTAGCCAATGCCATACTTGACCGGATCTGATATCCCCGTTTTTTTAGTCACCAAATTATAATACTCTGAAAACTGTTCTATGCGATAATGATACCGATAATGATTATTAAAACTTTCCTATCACTATCTTCTCAGGCAATGCAGCCCTATTTTAGACCTTGGTTTGATCGTCTCAGTAATATTCGATGTAAAATTTGTTTAGTGCAGAACAATCCTTGCTGGAGTTGCTGGGCGACGATAATGTGAGAAATTTTCGCGGCATTGTCCCAGGTTATTCCATTCAATTCATTCTTATCCCTTTTAAACTATTTGTACAAATTATTTAGTCATATTTGTCTAATTTAAATACTAAAAGTGATGAGGATTTTCTTTTTTGATAAGAATAAATAGGATGCTGCAACAAGCGCACTGTAAATAGCTTGCACTATAAAATTTATTGAGAAATTAGACTTTTTTTAAAACAATCCTTTTGCTACATTATTTACATGTTGTTACCAGGAATATTGCGCATTTATCACTAAATTGTGGCTAAATTAAAGAATATCTATAATAAAATGTGTGTTAGGTATTACGATATATAACTAAGTTATATGACTGTGAAATTTCATAAAAGCGAGTAACAAACATCCATCCTTACGAATTTCTATGTTCATAATACATATTAGTAGGCAGTAATATAAATTACCAGGTAGTTAAAAATAGCTAGGCGCTTAAAGAAACAATAATTAAGTTTCATGAATTAATAACCATAAAGGAATGCCAGATAAATGTGAGTAAATGTTGAGCATAAATTTCCTTGAACTTTGTATAAATAAATATCCTTTCGGTTTCAGGAAGTTGATATAAGATTAACGACCATATAAGAACTTTTGTTCAATCAAAATTATTACTCATTTTGTTGAAACAACTTGTACTTTAGCACTTTCATATTCGATAAGTTATATAATGGGATATGTCACGATATAGGTAGGTATGTAGTATGTAGTTATTGCACGCCTCATAAGCGAAGCGTTGAGGTGATGCTCTACTCTCGATATACGAAAATCAAGTATTTTTCTCACACTCCACTTATAGGATAATTAATATAATCATACGAGTACATATGTCAAGAAAAAAAATCATTTAAACGTATTTGATAATTTTAAACAGCAATTATTTTGTTTAAAGTAAGAAAAAGTTGATTAAAAAAATATTCGTAGACGTTTGGATGCTTGCACGTATAGATCTGGCACTCTCACGACCGTAAAAACTAATGTTTCGAAGTATTTCTTTTTTAAAAGCTTCATAATCGCAACGCGCTGTTTTCTTGCGAAAATGGCTTGGTAATTCTTTGTTGTTTAATTGCAATTAATAAAAAAAACTGAACTGTAAAGTAGTCTTTAGTGTATGTATACCTTATGAAAATTGTGTTCGTTTACATTTTTTTTTTGGTTCTGTTCGTCCATTCGGACAGGCAAAGCACAAATCTTAAACAGCCACGGGGTTCGTTTAGAATGCTTACAAGCTATGTTTTGCCCTACGTCGAGAATGGTGCGAAATTTCAAAGGTTTTTTTTCTTTCACTTGTGGTATTGACTAATTTATATGAGGCGTGCCCTGTCGCCTTTTTCAAACTATTTACGATTTAGATATGATAAAATTTAATTATGTCTACGAGAATTGATTAGGGACGAATTGTTTGGATAGTACATCACCACACAACTTGTGAGAAAATCATAAGAATCTTGCAAATCTTGTGACGAAGCGCAGTACCGTAAGCTTTAGTAGCCTATTATGCACTCGCTATGAGTCTCTAATGATGTGCATTTTTTGAAACGGCTATGATCAAGTCTTATACTTAATTTGATAATTTATGTACCCCGTACCTGAGCACTGCAGGTACTGGCCCTATTTAAATTATGGCTCTGGCTAAGCGACCCACGTTATTAGTATACGATAGCCTTTGTCCTAGTTTACAAACGCCAATACATTAATTATCTAAAAATAGTATACTACGTGATCTACACGTGTTAATCATAAGTTTAATAATTTTAAAGTAATCATATTTTCTTGCGACCACGGTTTTAATTTAATTAGAGTTGGTATTGTTATTAAATATATTAGTTATAATATTTATTTTAATAAATTACAATTATGCTTAATATTAATTGGTTTCCAGTAGTGTAGTATGTAACCCATTCATATGTTTATTATATGCGTACTTATGCTTCTGTTATTCTTCTGTAGATTCTAAAATAAAATAATATGAACCTGCTCCGTTAGTTTCGGAGCATTAATTGTACTTTTTAAAGAGCACTTTTTCACGGTTAGCGATGACAAAATTTACTATTATCCTGCCAGCATTGCAATAAAAAAACTAAATCAGCATAAATCAGAATTTCTTACTAACGATTATGTACCATCGTACAAGATAAGACCTGGGCACTTTTTAAATACTTACGTAAACCAAAATGCAATGCTAAAAACCACATTTCCTGTATGGGTAAACCTTTTATTTTAAACTCTCTCCGTTATATTTATTATTTATGCATTAAAAATAGGCACATTCTCTGAAAATGCCAACTATTATGGTTTATAAGACACAATATGCTAACGGATGAAGTCATGGATAGCGAAGGCTTAGGCTAGGCGAATTGGGTTCTGTTGGATAGTATTTAGGAACGAAACCAAAAAAAAGAGTACCTATTCCACCCATAAGCGAACGTAAGATATCCTTTAGTCGTCTTTCACCACGCCCACGGCCAAGATAGGTGATGGTGAATTCTTAATCCGTCATCACACGGAAAGGACATTTCTTTCTTTACTTATAGCTATTTGCTCAATTAAGTATTACCACGTAGATAATTTTTTGTAGAAATCATAACGTTTATTAAAATGATTTTTTTCATGACTATTATTTTTACTTAATTTTATTTTTAACTACTAATGACATTACGTCAGTAGTTAAAATGTACAAATTATCACCAAATGGTGTGTTGAAATGTGAGATTGAAACTGTATTTTTTTAATCACTGCATTCATTTTAATATATACATTAAAATGAAACATTATATATACATTAAAATGAATTATCTTGCGTCAATAGAAAAGAGAATAATCTTCAAAATAAATCAAACATTACTGTTGAGCTATAGCGACTGAGGCTGTAATAAATAAAATGTTCGATTGTTTATTTGTACTCTCATTTTGAGTTTAATTTCAGGACTACTGTTTTTAAAGAACGATTACTTCATATTACTTGCTCCCTTTAATAAATAATTCACGTCACTTTGCCCACACACTTAGTTATAATATTCCTTAAATTAACGTGATAAATTTTATGGTAACCATACCACTTAAAACAATATGTATGTTACATAACTTCAATGATTGATTGATTATGTGTCATTTTACTTGTATTACTGATGTTTTAATAACCTAAATGTAATACTTAGGTCATTTAAATGTAGATAAATAATGTAAATCTAGGCTATAACGTAGGTGGCCGAGAGTCCCCCGTGGGACCTGGAGGCGGAAATGCTCGCCGATTTGTATCGGCGGGTGTCGGGGGTGCGCGCGGAGGGCGGTGTGGTCTCTTTGAGGGAACTCACCGCCTGGCGCGTTGACGCCCGCCTAGATGTCATTGCCCGTTGGGCAGTCCGGCTGGAAAGGCCTCGGTTCGGTGTGCGGACCGTAGAGGCCTTCCGGCCGGTGCTGATGCAGTGGTTGGAACGGCGGCACGGGGTGCTCTCCTTCCGACTGGTGCAGGTTTTGACGGGGCAAGGATGCTTCGCCAAATACCTGCACAAGGTCGTCAGGAGGGAGAGTACACCGTCCTGCCACCACTGCGATTGCGACGAAGACACGGCGCAGCATACGCTCGAGGTTTGTGCAGCTTGGGCAGAGCAGCGTCGTGAACTCGTCGCAATCATCGGTGCCGACCTGACGCTGCCAACCATCGCCAGGGCGATGCTCGACAGCGTCAGGAACTGGGACGCGGTCGCAACCTTCTGCGAGGCAGTAGTCTCGCGGAAGGAGGCGGCGGAGCGCGTGCGCGAGGAGCGTCTCCTCGACGGCGCGAGCCGCCGCCGGCGACTGGGGCGGCGCAGGCGCGATTACCTGCGCCTGATGCCGCCCTAGCCAAGGCCGCGGGTGACTGGATCGGGGAATTAGTCCGTCACCCGCCGAGAGGCCGACCGCGTGAGGAAAGACCGACATCCTACCCGAGGGGGGGATGTCGGTCGAGGAGAGGGTACTCCTCAGGGGTATTCCATCGGGCCGACCACTGACGTCAAGTCACTCTGCTCCGGTGGTCGGCCCAACGACGAAGGCGACGTCACGGGTGGGTTACGGGTGTGCGCGCTTACGTCCCTCTGTCACCCCGGATGGAGTGGTGCGAGGAGTGCGCCGACCGTAGCCCACCCCCCAAAAAAAAAAAGGCTATAACGTAGGTGTTATTAGTGTTACATTAAGTATCATCATAGAGCTGAAGTGTTGTATATTTTTAGTCCAAACGTAATCCTACATCTAAATTATGAGTATGAAAACTTATCCCATCACATTCTTAATAATAATATGTATCACAAGATTTACAGGAAAGCCAATAAACCGCAGGGCAGCTTGTGGCGAGCTGAATGTGAGTGGCGACACTGCGGTCCTGAATACTCCAGAGAGTCGACCAGGGACTTGTCTCCAGCTGGCCTTCATTGGCTGGCTAGAATGGAAACCGAAGAGTGCCCGAAGGACTCTCAGCTCTGGCTTGCCTTAAACAGCTGGTCAGAGAGGGGTCGCCAGAGCTATATTCTCGGGGGTGGAAGTGTCATTTTCAAGGGCATAATTACGGGGAAACCAAGGGTCTGTTTATCGCAGACTCAATGGTGAAACCGGCGCCGCACCGCTCGACACTCCAAGCCACTTACACCAATGTTGCCCTCTGTTGCCCGTATGACTAGTGTGTCTGTGGCGACTATTTAGGGGGCCCATTCAGTGAGTTGGCGAGTCACCGTCTGCCACCGTTCATCTCTTAACATGGGTTTGAAGGCAGACGACAGTTTATAATTTCATAGATATAAGATGAACCAGTCCACTAAGCACCCACTCTCATATTCATATATTAGATACCATCATCACACAATAGTTTTACACTTAGTGCTGGCATTCCACGTATGTTATGTGCAGACGTGGAATGTCATCGGTAGGTGTCCCATCCCAACATTTAGATTAAATTTCTCTAAAGGCCTCTGCGTGTTGGATCCATATCCCCATGTAAGCCTACTAAAGGACCGGGTATCTTCCCTACGGAAGATCCCGTGCATAAATGGAGATACAATAATAATATAATATATAATAATATAACCTCCGGGCCAGTCGTTACCTCACCATGAGGCTAACGCAAAACTCGGAGGAACATTATATGGCTCCTTAAGTTCTTTTGATATAAAAAAAAAATGTATCACAAGATTTACAGGAAAGCCAATAAACCGCAGGGCAGCTTGTGGCGAGATGAATGTGAGTGGCGACACTGCGGTCCTGAATACTCCAGAGAGTCGACCAGGGACTCGTCTCCAGCTGGCCTTCATTGGCTGGCTAGAATGGAAACCGAAGAGTGCCCGAAGGACTCTCAGCTCTGGCTTGCCTTAAACAGCTGGTCAGAGAGGGGTCGCCAGAGCTATATGCTCGGGGGTGGAAGTGTCATTTTCAAGGGCATAACTACGGGAAAACCATGGCTCTGTTTATCACAGACTCAATGGTGAAACCGGCGCCGCACCGCTCGACACCCCTAGCCACTTGCACCAATGTTGCCCCCTGTTGTCAGTATGGCTTGTGTGCCTGTGGCGACTGTTTAGGGGGCCCATTCAGTGAGTTGGCGAGTCACCGTCTGCCACCGTTCATCTCTCAATATGGGTTTGAAGGCAGACGACAGTTAAAAATTCATAGATTTAAGATGAACCAGTCCACTAAGCACCCACTCCCATAATCAGATATTAGCTACCATAATCACACAATAGTTTTACACTTACCGCTGGCAGTCCACGTATGTTATGTGCAGACGTGGAATGTCATCGGTAGATGTCCCATACCAATATTTAGATTAAATTTCTCCAAAGGCCTCTGCGTGTTGGATCCATACCCCCACGTAAGCCTCCCAAAGGACCGGACATCTTCCCTATGGAAGATCCCGTGAAAAAAGGAGATACATAATAATAATCATTTATTTCTCAGAATATGGTACATTTAGATATTAATACTTAAGGTATGCAATCTCTGGTAGAACATAATAGTGGCAGGACCACGCTGTTGACAGTTCTCTGTCGGCAGCCGCGGACCGGTCCATCCGGGGTAGTACCACACTCTCGCAGAAGATCGACCTCTGAGTAATGGCAATGTGCTATAGCGCTTCGTTCGGTGAGAGAGAGAGCCGGAAGCCCAACTGGGTGGGTTTGGGGCTTTTATTGGTAGGTAGCGGCCTAGCTATAGGTACTCTTGGTATTGCAAAAGTCCATGGGCGGCAGTGACACTTACCATCAGGTGTGCTGCTTGCTCGTATGTCACCACAAGCAATAAAAAAAACAAAAGAACAAGCGTGACCATAAGTTAGTTTGCACGAAACCTCTGGGTTCTAGTTGGCTCTATGGCAACTTAAAAAAATTTAAGTTCGAAAAACACTTCTGTATTTACTAATACTTCTCGATATTTACTCACCCTTCTAGCCTAACCGTTTTAATAGAATTTAATTTTTTACAGAGGGAGTGCTGTTATATGCAATAGAATAACTAGATATATGTATTATAAGCTGGTAGCATAATTATATTATTAACGATGATAACATACTAAAGGAATAACGATATTTAAGGATCAAACTCGACGGGAATTCGTTTTTTATAGAACTTTAAGATAGTCTTTCGGGTTTCTTCACAATGTTTTCCTTCGTAAAATTAAACGTAACTCAAATTTGATTTAATAGACATATTACGAGAATTTTAAGAGTGGCATAGATATTAAAACGGATAAACACACCTATGATTTTTTTACTTACAATTCTTCTATACATGAGTACTTATCAAGCAAGGAGAAGAAGCCATCTTAATATTCACATATAGATCCCGCTTTGTCGTATACATGGTACCTACTACAATGCTGTGCATAAGAATAGCTGATATTGTTCTCTATAACCAGGAGGAACATGAAACTATCCAATTCCTCCGGTTACTCTCTTTTTATTAAATTTATTGCGGATCCAGAGACAACTAAAACAATTCGCAGGCACATCCTTGCTCAACCTGCTAAATACTACGGCTACGGAAGGACGGCGTATGACCATATATAATTTGCCATCTTTAACCTCTCCGTCTATTAAGCTGGCCACCAAAACTAATGATTGTACTTACGAGTCTCCTCCAGGGTGTCAACAATAACGATATTATGTATAATGTCGTCGAGCTTACAGGAGTTAGCGGTGATAATACTCGTATTATAACATTAACTAAATAATGATCAAAGCAACTAAACATAGATCCAATAAAGTAATAGAAAGTATCAGCAAGCCCTTGTCCTAAATATTATGCGTTATTAATCATGCAAATTGTCAGGATTATGACTATTTTTATACATCTTATAAAATAAATTGCAGACAATTTACAGCTTGATATTATTAACCAAGTTTTTTTTTAATTTTTTGTGTCTATGATAAAAACCGAATTAAAGTTAATTTTAGTTATTAAATCACTATTAGCAAATATCAAAATATGACCTACACATATTTATTCAGCCTCACACAATCTGTACTTTTAGCTTATTCTGTTAAACCTGTTGTTCTCTCATTCTCTTACTCTTATGCCAATTACTTGGGGTCAATACAATATGTACTCTTCTTTCATAGTACATATTGTAAAAGTTATTGGCAGTAGTTTTATGACCGGCCGCCTGCCAGACGTCAACACTCCTTTTTTTTTTCCTCGCAAGGTGGACCATGGATGTGGTCGCGCCCCAGCAAATCGGCCCGGGGCGACAGAAGAGGCGGCGCGCAACCCCATGGACCCCCTCTGTAAACACCTCTCTTCGCCGTGCGAGCGGGCCACCGGTACCCGATCTTTGTCTTCGGTGGCCAGACGTCAAAACTCCTTGGGAATGTAATTGTTGACCAAACGGCTTCAGATGGAGTTGGCCCAGATCATTATAAGGCTCTTAGTCGTCTTTTACGACATCCTCGAGCAAAGTAAGGGTTGGTAGTATTCGTAGCCGCTACCACACACCATGAAAAATGTTGTTCTGTATGTCTGTTGTTCTCTAATCCCTATAATTCATCATCACCATCACAGCCCATAAATGTCCCAATGTTGGGCTCGGGCCTCCTCCGTAATGAGAGGGAAATTAACCTACTATACCGCGCTGGTCAGACGTGTTGTATAGGGTTTTGTTTCGAGTTTTCCTTTTCTCGCATAGATGTTATATGCGTTTTATATCCCTTAGTCGTCTCGTACGATCACCTACGGTTAAGATATGGGGTGGTGAATAGTGTTCTTACACCGTCACCACACGGAACAGAATCAGTAATCCCTATAATTACAAACTATGAACTCTACCACATCTCCTAAACTCTTGTAGTTAAAAATCTGTGCAATGATACCCGTATTAATTGAAACTATCCACATGTATGTATAAATAAATAATATTATCCTATAAGTGCAATATGAGAAAAATACAATAATTTTTATTATGTTTGAAAAGTGCTTGATTTTCATATGACGAGAGTAGAGCAAGACTTCAACGCTTCGCTTATGAGGCGTGCAATATTAATTTGTGTAGTAAATCATGCCTTCAATTTATTTTTAATTCCTAATTTAAATAAACTGACGTCCTTCACGCAGTTCACTTTGTAGTACATATAAAATATTGTTACAGTTTTTATTAAAAGGACTGTAGCCATTGTCGGTCGGCAATAGTCAGATATAAAACTTTGTTAAAAGTGAAACTTAATTGTAGCGTCCTAAAGGAAATCCCGTCGCATAATATTGCTGTTACGAAGATCTGTCGATATAATATGCAAGGATATATGTATAATTTAACAAAATTTCTAGATTTAAAATATTTATTCAAATCTCTTATAATTTCAACCACATCGCTGTTCCACACCATTGGTTAATAATATTTTTAACAAAATGTATAGAGTTACCTGAGTAGTAAGTCCCAAAATCTGGATAATTACTGTAAGTATGACACAAAAGCGTTGAATTTATTTCATTATTACTTTCGGGAAGCGATTTCCCGGCACTTATGTGACGAGCCGCGATAACACGCGACCCACTACTTCCTTCGCTCAACAAATCCATTGTTTTCTTTTAATCACTAAGTCTGTGCAAAAGTCTCATGGATTGTTTAATAAAAAAAATCCCAACTTTATTCATAACATTTTTGTATTTATTATTATTAGATATCGTGTTCTAATGCATTTATTTTTTAATTATGGCGCGCCAACTGCCTTCGCTGTGATGCGAGTATCGAAGCAAAGGCATTTGAGCATACTGCCAGCTTGCCGCCATGCCGCGGTCGCTGCGTATTACGTTCACTTTCTTTCAACATTTTAGTTGCCTGTCTGCGCAACTACATTGCCACTAGTGATGTGCAAGATATGCTTTTTCAAAATAGGTATATATATAAAAAATTCATGAAGAAATCTAAATTGGTATAAACAGATAGATATTTGATAAACATATCGCTTGTCCGGAAGAATAGTGATACCACACTAAAAATTACAATTTCCATTATATTTTAATTTTTGGTGGTGGAGGGGTGTAAGTATAAGTCCTACCTATCGACTCTTTGTCGTCATTCTTAAGGCAATTTTGCTGATGTTCGTGCATTCGGAATCGCTGCTCAACCGAGCTGAAAATAGGAAATATATACTAATTTTGACCCTACTAAAAATTTTTGCTTCTTTTGAATTGTATCATTATTCTTCCGAGCAAGCGATATATAAAAACTTGGTAAACGGGAGATTATCAAAATTAGTTATGATAAAATTATACTTCAATTTATTGAATATTAAATACAATTAAGAATTACTATGTATTTAATACTAAAACATTCAAATAAAATTATTTATATCTACTTAATATTGTACATAAATATATATGTCTAATAAGTTAGTGTTAAAATCCCCACAAATAGCAATTGTTTTATTTGAAGCTGAGGTTTTGAATAAAACATCTTCCATTAATCTCTCAAAATAATCATATGGGAAACATGGGAGTAAGAAAACTATGAACTGCTCAGACTTCATAGTGGCCGTCCTTTAATCACGTGACTTTTTTTGTTTTTTTTAACCCGTCTCAAGACCTTCCTTTAAGATTATCACCTACTTTAAACATTGTTTTAATGTAAAACGTACGAGGTAACGGTTTACGCATATGTATTCGGTGCCAAAACAACAGAATAACTGGCGACTGGCGTGGCGTGCCGAGCCGGGTGGTCGTCGGCGGCACTTGAGGACTTCGTTCGTTGCCTGGCAACGGGAAGTCAAATACACACTACACGCCGCTTTTCGCTTTAGAAATCGCGCGTTTGTAGAAAAAATAAACCAAATGTGATATCTTACTACAACCCCCTTATGATATTTCGTGATTTTAGTCAAACGACAAAATTAATTTTCCAGCCTCACGTAATTAATGTCTGGCCCCATACAAGCAAATTCAGTAACACGTTCAACAGATAGTCTTACAAAAATCTTTTCTTTATAAATATGTTAAATACAGACAATTTTCCACTGAATACAACCTGTCAACATAAAGTATAAATATTTCTTGTGTATCGCGCTAACAGAGAAAATGTGATTGTATATAATTAAGTAAATAATAAAGGTACCTATAAATTTCGTTAACGCATTGCTTTTCAAATTTATCTAAATGAGTGCTTACTGTGAAAAAAATGAAAGAAAGACAGAAAAAACAAATTAAGGACAACAAGTCAACCCGTCAACAAGTCAACCGGTCAACAAACAAGTCCTCCCGTGACCATGATCACTGTAAAGTGTTCGAAACGTCGCCGCGTCGGGAAATTAAAAATCAAATACAAATGCGATAGAATCCGTAAAAGTAGTTTTATTTCAAATGTGTAATACTCGCGTAAACATTAGAAATCGTTAAGGACAACAATTTTCACTCTTCTTCGTTTTTTTTTCTTTTCAGGCCATTGTTTGTTCAAAGCCTTGCAAAAATATGGCGATTACATGGTGAAAGGCTTTAATTCACCATATTTTTTCACAGTTAAGATACTGTCTAACTTGCCTAGGTACTAACTAAATAACATAAATATTTCACACTTTATATCCATTTTAATAATAAATTGTTCACGTATATTTACTGCGTTGGCGTCGAAAAATATCGATATGTACGTATTACGTCGCATGTTCTCAACACCATACTCGGTGAGGTAACATCTTTGTAAGAGTTAATATTGCACCTTGCCTTACAATAATATCCTAACCGACCGACTTCATGCTTTGTTGCTTATTTCGATCGTTACCATAAATAAATATGTTTGTTATCACAATCATAACTTGTTTGTAAACAAATCGATAGCTCGTATTTCGAATGTACTTACACAGCCCAGATATATTGTTTCTCGCGTCTACAACACCAGTTATTTGCATTGCGTAAGAACTAGACGAAACTTTACTGATTACATTGCACTGCAAAATGGACAGCATTTGTACACGTGCTAGCGTCTAATACAATGAGAAATCTCTCTCATATCGTAGTAATATATTAGTTACTTATTTTATTATTTCTTAGTTTGTTTATTTATTAGATTATTAGATATTTATTTTAAAAGATTAATACAGGGTGTATTTCGTGTATTAAGACTACAGACAATATCATAAAATATTAAAATTTGATTGGGTAGTATACCTACTACCGAATCAAAATTCAATATATTGTATATATAATTATATATATAACATGTTAAGATAAAATGCATTTACTGAGATTTGATATGGGTTGAGGAATGATGGTAAGTGTGTATTTCTGTAAGGTTTGTACTTCGGTAATAAATGCTTCAATTATATCCTTATATGATTGAAGCATTTATTATATAATGCTTCAATTATAACCATATTGTTGCGATTTCAACTACAAAAGCCAAGTAGGCTTTTGTAATTGAAATCGCAACAATATGGTTCGTAGGTACATCTTTGATCGTTTAAAGCTAGCCTACTTGGATACCAAACTATTGAACGAAGGGATTAAAGTTTTGCTACGTTAGTCTGACGAATTGATATAGGTTTCTATTTCAAGACTTCCTTTTCTCTTAGTTATAAATGCGGCGCCTGTGTTTTTTAATTAATATATTGTGTGAATACTTTGTCGTATAATGTAGTACATTAAGGTGAAAGGGATACAGAGACCAATTTAATTTTCTATTTATTGAAATACAAATTTTTGGTTTAAAAATTGGGTCCATGCCACACAATATTAAAATTTCGTATTGCTGTGCCTATATATTAGTTACATGCAAATTGCTAATTGACTAATGCTTGCCATATTAGTAAAAAAACTAGAAAAATATTGTAAGAAAACTTGTATGTCCCGACTCTCTGAGCTGCATATGTCAGCCATTAACCCACATGAAATCAGCGTGATGGATTACCGTCTAAAGCCCTATAATATAATGTTATTCCGGGAACCCTATAATATGCCGAAAGAAGATTCGTGCTCTTATATAAGACATTAAATAATTTGTTGAATAAAACCCACACTATTTTGCATATAAGTTTTAAATCATATAATAATTATCTTTTCTTAATACAAGACGTGACGTCGTTAAGGCTATAATTGACAACGATAAAGACTAGATTTTGCCACACTTCTTTAGAGATCAGTCATGGTGCAAAGTTGCGATTGCGACCTGCTTTATATTAGATGTATATAAAGTTGGTCGCAATAGAATCTCTCCTTGGGCTTGAATCAACCAATCCTCTTGAATATATTAACTTGTCTTCACGTTAAGCATTTGTGAGAACTTTATTGGCTAAACTATGGTCCGCAGACGCGTAATCAGCAGCAGTAAAAAGTCCACAAACTAATCACAGAATAATCGAGGTCAATGCGTATTTATAAAAAGAAAAATAAACGCATGCTAATGGCACATGTGCAAACAAAAACTTTTCACTCTCAGTCGGCTTTTAAATTTTAGTCTTTACATCAATTAGCCCTTTGATGCCCACTGTTAGACATGGACTTCCTCAAGCGGTCACAATACTTTAATTGCCACGCTTAACAGGCGGCTTGGCGATCCCAATTGGTGTTATAACTTTTCTACGATATACCTAACGTGTTATTATATGTTATGATATCTTTTGCGTAATAGTTTCTAGGATTATGCTGCTATTCGTTTTATTAGTGATCCTACAACCGATTTATACCACTATTGTGATAAATTTAGGGGATCGTAACACTTTGAATTCTTAATCCGTCATAACATGGGGATGTTTACACCAATTCTTTTCAGATTTTGTTAAATAAATAATAAAGCACTTTTGCCTTTATTACTAATGTATTATATTATATTATTATATTTTATTACTATTAAGTTTTAAAATATATCTGTATCAATAAACAATGTATCTAATATTTCATAACAGAGGCAAAGACAAAATAATTGCTTGTTATGAAATAATATTTTTAGGTTTTTGAAAGTGACATGTCCGGTATCGGTAAATGATTTTTCGATAACCGTGGTGTCATCTATCGATTCTAACAGAAATCGCTTTATTGCCCGAACCAGTATTTAGTTCAGTTATTCGACGCTAGAGAGCAACATGTATACATATTTACTTTGTTAACAGCAGCATGTTACACAAAATTTGTGGAATATTGAAACATAAAAACAAGTGATCAAAATAAAAGAGGAACGTATGAAACGCGAGATAGCATAAACGTGACAAGCCTACATAAATAAGTCCAGTTTTTTAAACCACAACTAAATGGTAACTGTGCATTATTAATATGAGTTCGATAACATCATTCTCATCATCATCACCTCTGAATATTTAGCGATAACTATTTATTGTTTTAAAAGAGATAGGAATGAATTAAAATATTTGCATCTCTCTGGTTACTTCGATGATTTCAACCTGGCCTTAAAGTAATATCTAGAAGTAAATCGTAGAAAGTTTATAATCACCTCTTTTATTTTACTGCATCTAAAATACGAAAGAAAATAAAATGTAAATAAAGAAATGGCGACTGAAATAAGGAGAGACGCTATCTCCTCTAACTTATTTGTAGACTGTTGTTTGTACCTAACACATAAATGTCATTGAATTCATATAGGAACCTCTGGGAGCTACCTGCTTACATCCGTACCCGATCGTCATCAAAATCAGAAATAACGGTGTGTATAAACCTGAATGAATTTAAAATAACCTTTAGATATAAGTTAGCTTGCAGGCCAAGCCAAATTAAACTATTAACATAAAAATGGAATTTAAAACTTTAAGATTTATCTTCTTTTAGTTTCTCCACTCTATAAATATTTGCATTAGATCAATATATCGCTGCTTTTAAACGAAAGGGCCACAAATCAAAATTATTCAAAGTCACTTTTAATAAAAATATGGCCGAACTCATAAGCCCTTTTGGTTTTTTAACGTATTGATGGCTAACTTCAGATCTAAACGGCCTTATTTTTAGTTGCAACCTGATCGCGAAAAGTGCAAAAATGTTTGAGAAAAGCCCATGATGCACTGAAACAACTCTTAAGCTTATAACAATAATAAAAATTATTAGACATTTTATATTGCTAAACGAACACTTTCCAAAACTTGACACCTCTGTCTTAAAAATAATTGTGTAATTACTTACTTTTTGTAAGCGAAACGGACTCATCTCGAAATATGGCCCTATTGCCGTTAAAGTTCATTCACAAGACAGGTAACTTTTCGCGATCAGGTTGCAACTAAAAATAAGGCCGTTTAGATCTGAAGTTAGCCATCAATACGTTAAAAAATCAAAAGGGCTTATGAGTTGGGCCACATTTTTATGAAAAAATATGAAAAATATGTATATAAACAATTCCTCTTATTATATAAATTATTTGAAAACGATCAACGTGAACTTTATTAGAATTAAAAAAATACAACTTATTAAATGTATTATAATATTTAGACGTTTGACCAAAATGAAAATCGACATAGATCAAACTGTTGTGGACTTAAAAAAACGTTTTTAAAGTCAATTTAGGAAACGCGTTATTAAAATAGCAGTAATAATACTTTTTTTTGTGGTTAATTAAAAACGTAATTGAAAATACACTGGATTTGTTGTGGTGTCGAGCCCTTGTTTGTGTACTGAATTAGCGGTAACGTTAAATCAATGTCAGCCTGTTTTGAATCAGCAGATCAAAATTGAAAAAATATTTATAATAATTGTTTTTTAAGATGCGAAAGGGAATACTCCGATGGTTCGGACATGTGGAAAGAATGCCGAACGGACGTCTGGTTAAGAAGATATTCAATGCAAAAGTGGAAGGATGTAGGTACCGGGGGAGACCGAATCTAACCTACTTAGACCAGATTGGTCACGTACTGAAGGTAAATGGAGTCAAGAGTCTCCGAAACCGACGAGCGTGTATGAAGAGAATTATGAATGTCGAGGAAGCGAGTGAAGTATGCAAGGATAGAGTTCTCTGGCACTCTGTTCTCTCTGCCTACCCTGCAAGGTATATGGCGTGATGATATGTATGTATGTATGTATAATTGTTTAAAGTAAGATGGAGACTAATTTCTCAATAGATTAGAGCTGACAGTTAATATGTACAAATATTCTAAAGAAATACCTGCGCAGTACGCACATATATGCAAAAATTATTTCTACATTTTTAGATGTGTACGACCAGACGCCAAAAATTTCGACTTGTACGTAATTTATTGTTTTATGAGTGCGATAACCTCTGCAGTAAATATCAATAGAAACAGATATAAACAGCTAATTTATAGTAGTGTTTTATAATAGTCTTGGATAGCTGTATGGTAGCGGCTACGAATACTATCAGCCCTTACTTTGCTTGTGCATGTCGTAAGAGACTACTAAGAGCCTTATGATCACCTGGACCAAGTCCATCTGATGCCGTTTGGTCAACAATTACATTCCCAAGGAGGGTTGGCGTCTGGCAGGCGACCGGTCATAAAACGAAAGCCAATAACTTTTATAATATGTACTATGAAACAAGAGAACATATTGTATCGACCCCAAGTAATTGGGATTTGAGTAGGAGAATAATGATGATGAATGATGAGTAATGTTTATTGGATATAAATATACATATTTATTGGATAGACAAATTCACAAGGAAGTTTGAAAGTTGCCCCGATGACGGCAAAGTAAAGGAGTGAACGGCTGACATCGTGACATGTGATTAGGCGGGATGAAAGTAATGTTGTGAGGAAAGTTTTAAGTATAAATGTTGTATGAAGGCTTTAGGGAAAAAGGAAGACCAAAGAAAATGTGCAGGGACTGCGTGAGACATGACATGAATAAACAGAGATGACATCTCATAGAATTGTATGGGAGATGACATATTGCGTCGACCCCAAGTAATTGGGATAAGAGCAAGATGATGATGAGACAAATTCACATACATACATACATATCATCACGCCATGTCCTTTGCCAGTGTATGCAGAGAGAACAGAGTGCCAGAGAACTATATCCTTGCATACTTCACTCGCTTCCTCAACATTCATAATTCTCTTCATACACGCTCGCCGGTTTCGGCGACTCTTGACTCCACCTTCCTTCAGTACATGACCGATCTGGTCTAGATAGGTTAGTCTCGGTCTCCCGGTACTTGCATCCTTCCACTTTCGCATTGTATATCTTCTTAACCAGATGTTCGTTCGGCATTCTTTCCACATGTCCGAACCATCGGAGCATTCCCTTTCGCATCTTTACACCAATACCCTCTTTCATACCTACTCGCTCTCTTACGTCGTCGTTACGAATGCGGTCGATCAGCCTAACTCCACAGATTTTCCGTAGAGATCGCATTTCGACCGCATTAATTTTACTTTCATACTCTTTTCTGTATACCCAACTCTCGCTTCCATACAGCAATGTTGGGACAAGCACTGCGTTATATATTGCTACACATGCCTTCTGGTGGTGGTGGCTACCGAGAAGTTGCCCCAACGCTCCGTTCACTCTATTTCCCGCATTCACTCTTCGCTCTATATCAGCGGTGTACATGCCATCGCGGCTAAATCCACATCCAAAATATACAAATTCATCCACTTGCTCTAGTACGTCATTACCTATTGTTACTCTTACATCTGTTCTGGCTTCATCTCTTTCAAAGACCATTATTTTAATTTTGCATACATTCACGCGTAGGCCCCTTTTCTTACAATCTTCTGTCATTGTGTCGACTAGGGTCTGCAGGTCAGTCGCTGACTGTGCCAGCAGGACTGCATCATCTGCATATAGCAGAGCAGTGACCACTGAGTCGCCCACCTGGACTCCCACATTAATATCGTTCAACCTTTGGAGACATTTATCCAGATATATGATAAACAGTCTGGCTGACAGAACGCACCCCTGCTTAACGCCGATATTGACGTCAAACCAAGGCGACATTCCGTCATCCAGCCGCACACAGGCTCTACAGCCCATGTAACTGGACTGCACAGCCTGCAGCAGTTTACCGTTAATACCATACTCCGGTAAAATGTCTCAAAGTTCCTTTCGTATAACCGTGTCAAATGCTCTCTCCAGATCCACAAAACTTCAGAAAACCCTCTGACCTAGAGCCAGATGCTTCTCCACAATATTGCGCAGAGAGAACACATGATCTATGCATCCCCTTCCACTCCTGAAACCTCCTTGTATCTCACACAGTAAACCATCGGACACCATCCTCATTCTCCTTCCAATAATTTTACCATACACTTTTGCTGCCAAACTGGTCAAGCTTATGGCTCTGTAATTTGCGCAGTCATAACGTGAACCCTTGTTTTTAAACAAAGGCACGATGACTGCGCTATTCCAGTCCCCGGGAACCATTCCCGAGCTCCAACATAAATTGAGGAGCAACAGGAACGCCCCCCAGACACAGGATCCGCCAAGCTTGATCATCTCGGCAGACACCATATCAATGCCCGCTGCCTTACCATTTTTCAAACTTCTTATCTCCCATTCAACTTCATCCATACTGATGCCATCGGAGGCCGCCGGTGCCGAATGTTGATCTACTAAACCACATGCAACACCGGCGCCAACTCGAGTATCCGCATACATATCGCCAAAATATTCACTCCATCGGCTTAACACGTCTTGTGTTTGTGTAAGAATGTCTCCACCTTTAGACCTTATTTTATTCATTCTGAAGGCTGACCAGCCACCCCGAGACTTCATCACCTCCCTCCAAAAGAGTTTGGTGTTACCCTCGAAGTTTTTAGTCAGCCTATCTTCTGCACTCATATTCGCTCTATCACGTTTCTCTTTCACTAAGGCCTTGGTGTCATTCTTACATTGCCGATATATTTCTTTCTTCTGTTCAGTCATACTGTCATTCAGATTCAAAGAAGAGACATAGTCCAGCCACGCTTTCTTCTTTTGCTCTACGGAAGCTGCCACTTCCGCATCCCACCATGCATCACCATTTGTTTTTCTATGCTTCTTTGAACTTCCACATACTTCTTTCGCTGTATCTACCATACTCTCTTTCAATACTCTCCAGCATTCTTCAATGTCCGATTGCGGCTGGCTTGCCATCGTCAGCCGTTCTCGGACACCCTCTGCATACTTTTCTCTTACACACTCTTCTTGCAACCTTTCAACCTTTATTCTTTCAAGCCCTCCGAATGCACAAAGGCTTAAACTGTAAATTTAGGTATTTTAAAATAATAAAAAAAAATGTTGTTACGATTTTTAATGATGTCTGTTTGTCTTTTGCAAGTACTAAATACATGAAATAAAAAAAGATTACAAATATGTAGAATAGAGGTGGCACAGTACCGCTCAAAGTTATATTCTACTGAGTAGACTCTATGTAGCAGACGTCGATTGCCTGATTAATGATTAGATTTTAATTATATTCAAACAAAACAACAAAAAATAGTATCAATTTGGCGGAATGATTTTACATACATATATAGGTATATATCTTGTTTCATTTTTATGAATCAATACACAAAAATCCCTCAGCAGTATGTAATTAATTTACATCAATACTTGATAACAACATCCAAGACACATAGTAAATTCACAAATATGCCCGTACGACTTACGCTGAAACTATTTACCTAGATTACTCACATTAAGTACATATATATATGTATGTATATATATTTTTGTCGTGGTAAGATAGTAAAGAAACTCTTCAAAGATTTTATAAAATTTTGGCGATTGAATTATCTATTTAAAATTTAAGCCTCATTCATTTATGTTCAACTTATGTTAAAAAATTAACCTTAGTTTTGATCAGAAATAATAATTTATCACGTTACTTATCAATACAAGTAGATACATATATGCTAGCTATGTAAGTAATGAAAAAAAAGTAATGGGTGCGTGTACTTATGTATGCGCGTGAAAAGTTATACGTCTTTGGCATCATTAAAAAATAGTTTTTAATTGCATAAAAATAATTAATTATAATAAAATAATAAAAGGACTGAAAAAGAATAGGATAATTTTTTTCACTAATATTTACGTATAGTAAATAATAATGATCAAAATATTCAATTTAAATCACTACTGCATATAATTTATTAGCACATAGGTATATAATTCGCACCTGTATGAAACTAAAACAGCGCATAACTTATTTGCCGCCATCTTCAACCTGTTACTTTTGTGTTACATTGATATGCGCGCATCTTCAAATTTCACTCTCATTCATTTTTCATAACGCGCCTAAAGAAGTATAACTTCAAAAATCAAATTAGTTGTCATTGAATAAAATACGAAATTATTAACAAATACAATTAAAACGCAAAATCAATCCTTATCTCTCTTCGATTATTATTAAGTAGATGATTACTATTTAGCTTTATGAGTACGAATAATTATGTAATAAGTTTATACAGCGAGGCACCTAATTGATTGAATTACCTAATTCATACGGTAATGTTATTCAGTTAGTATAATCATCAAGCTTGTAGGATAAACAGAGAAGCACGTGCTTCTGCGACATTTAAAAACGTGCAAAATGTTATCGAAATACCTACCTAGCTCGCTATTAATACATTTTAATGATAGCAGTCAGACAGTGGCACTAAATTTTCGGTTACAAAGAATAATAAGTAAATATAGGTGGATAAGATTTTTACAACGTTAAACAGACTCAAATATAGGTACAATATAATGTAAAATAAATGAGATCAGAATGTAAGTTAAGTGAATGAGTAAAACGTATAGATGTTGAGAAAATAAAGCGTTGGGAAAAATATTGTTTAATTAAACTTTAGATATAAAACAAAAAATATTTTTTATTGAGTAATTCATTATTTGCAAACGAATGGATAAGGTATAATTGATTTCTTCTAGCCTATTTCAAAACCCGTCTGAGAAAATATTTACATAAGTCCTAAATGCGTACAGTAATTTGCAGTAAATTGGAAATTATAAGACTTCCGTGTCAATTGTAAGTTTTCTGTGCGGTGACGGAGTAAGAATACAATTCTCCACCTTCAGTCTTGGTCGTGGATATCGTAAAAGATAAATAAGGGATATACCTAATATGCATATGATATAGGTATAATATGCAGAAGAAGGAAAAGTAAAACCAAAACTCAAACCCAACCTATCTGACCAGCAGCAGTCTGATGTAGTAGATCAATTCCCCTCCTATTATACAGATAGCTCAGGCACAGCAGCGGGATATTAGATGAGATAATTATAAAGTTTTATAAAACACTATTTTTCATAATATTATCTAAAATTTGTAACAAATTGTGTTTTAAGAGAAGCATTTAATGAAAACACAATTTCTAGGTGTTTTAAACAGTGCTTAAAACATATTATTTTAAGACTGTGTACTTCTTTTAAACATACCAACACTAATTAAATATCTATATACCTATATAGTTAATACAATTTGATAAAATAATATCATCTGTATATAAAATGTGCTTTAAAAAGCAACGGTCGCACTATTTACAAGTCAATGACACCATATAAGTACCAACCTACCTAGGTAGCTCAGTTAAATTTAACTCTAGCAAGTAATTATCTTCCAAAAAACACCTTATAATATTTGAAATGACATCAGTGTATACGTATTTATAATTATTAGTCATATTTCTTAAAATTTAAACAATAAAATGAGTCCTAACATGACTAAGAGTACCTAAGTATAAAACTTAGATTCATATGAGTTGTTTCATATTTATTAGATTAAAAAAGCTAAGCCATAAAAAGAATTAATGTTTGGTCGACAAACTCATCACAACTAGCTATATTAAACTCAACGTGATCATGGTCTGTAAAAAGCGAGGGCATTGCCCGTTTTTAGTTGTGTTGCAAAGAATTACACGAGCTTTACTTACGGTCTTACAGATACATAATACTTACAGGTACATATTTACTTACGGGCTTACAGATACATAAACATATATTATAAAAACATATGTTCAACAGAATTCAAGGCCTATTCCTTTTTTTGAATCATTTAAAAATTGGTTTTACTATGTCGTAGATATAAACTGTGTAATGCATGTAGAAAATTAACTAGATAACATCAAAAATTTCAAAATTAAATCAATTTGTAATACTTCATCCATTTGTTTATCTACTCACTATAATAGGTACTTATTAATAAATATTTATTTCCTTCATAGTCATAACACATGTATATACCTAACCATAACCTTTACACACGTTTTCTAAAACGTAGGTAAAGGTTATGGTACAATACAATGAATGTAGGTACTCATTTAGACTCCACCGAGTTTCATTATCCACTCAAGAACATTAATCATATTAATAATATTATCTAACCTTAAATTTACTAATTTACATTAAATAATTGGTATCCGCAACGCCACGTTTACATCATGTAGAGCAACCTATCTATCTTGATTGATTTTTTTTATAGTACAAACCTGTCGAGTCTCTGTCTATGCGAATGACTACCTAAACCAAGTATTTGTTACAGAGATAACACCGTTCACTATACACTACACAGGCAAATCGAGTCTGTCTCGTGTTTATTTACGTCCATCGTATTGTTTGTATACAGCCCGGCACGACTGCGCATCTGTCTACGTCACTACTCCCCCCTCACGTGTACCCCCGCTGAGATCTGTCTTTCTACGTTGGGGTCGAGCTGGCTCACTCGCTCATTCATTCGGCATTCGCTAACGTCGTTGCTTGCCGCCCGCTGGTCCGGTGAGATTTCTAGTCCCTGCTAAATCAATCTACAAATCTAACCGTACTGTATTTCAATATGTTGAAAGAGAGGTCTAGATATGAAAATCGTCATGCTACGGATGGAGAAGGTCGACCGCTAGCATCCAGTAGACTACCAGCGATTGAGGAACTTACCCTTGGCCTGAAACAAAAGCTTCACCTGCAGGCTCGAGCTCGTGCTGCACCTTATTATATTAGAAAACAAGAACCCGTCGATCTTGTAGATCGGTTGCTTGAGCAACGCGCTCTTGTCGCTGAGGCTGTTCGGAGATTACAAGAAAAGAAACAACCGTGTCATGAAATTTCTGTAGATTCATAATTTATAAACAAAACATTTTAGTTGTGAAAGTGTCGAACGTGTTGTGAAATCGCTTGTGTGTAAGAAACGTGTCGGGTTACAATGGTGCTATATGCGGAGAGTGTGCGAGAAAGAGATAGTCACCAATGACGTGTCCTGCATGACTCCAGTCACGAGAACGAACCAAAATGGCCGCGCGTACTCTACAATCATAATATTTATTCTTCGTTTTATGGTGACCTTAACTGATCATGATCAAAGTACTAAATGACGTAACTAGCCATCAGTGTTGTACGTTCTGAAGTACCTTTTTCTGTGTTATTACAAACATTCTGTGACCAAATGTCACGTTATGACATTTCCATCGCAATTAACTAAATATGAATTCAAGAGCTTTAACTATTTTTATGTACATATTTAATACTTACATTTGATTGTAAATTTTCGTCGTAATTTAAACTATATTTTATTTTCATGTTTAACCTTTACTAATTTTATGACGATAATTGACAATCAATCAATCAGACAATCTACCTTACATCAGATGTTTTGTTTCATTTGTTGTATTTACCTACAAGCAGAATGAATACATAACTACCTATCTATATTGAATTAGGTCATTGTTAGTGAATAAAAACTTTCAAAAAGTGATTGTAGAGATAACAGTACATATTTACATTGTAACAAGCACAGTTACTTCCTCGCGTGAAGCATTTTGGTAAAAAACATTTAGATTTTGCGCAATGCGATTTCAAATAAAATTAATTTACTAGCTGTGAATACCGAATTGCAACTTAGACAATTTTGTAGGTTAAAATTTAATAATAATACCTATCTAGCTAATATCTACTTTATTTCATTATTATAGTAAGTATGTCCAATTGTACCATACCAAATTTAATATGGTATAAAAATCATTATATAATATTACATGTGTGCGTTTTAGTGCATTTTGTGATTTTTAGATAGTTTAATTAATTTATCGTCGATCTTGTGATTTAGATAAGGCTTAAATAATTAAAGGAATGAATTTCATGGAATAATTTTTTGAAAGAACATTCTTGAATTTAGCTGTACAAATGGAAAAATAGGAATCTACGCAATGTTACTGTGTTAGATCTTTTTTCGTCTATTAAAATATTTGATTTTATTAATGTCTTTCATTTTGGGCCATCATCGACGAGTTAGCTCTTTGATGCTATTAAAAAGAGCTATAAAATCACTGTGGAGACTATAGTAGCTTCAACAATCTCATTCTCACTTCAGAAGCGAGTTTTATGTGAAGTATAGCATGTCAAACGCAAATCAACAAAGAGTTAAATTAAGAACTATAAAATAAATGCTTTATTTACAAAACCATAAATTATTCAATATTTAATGAAACCCTTACAATGTTTTTAGGCAATTGTTTAATTTAATAATATAACGTAGGTAGTTACGTAAACAATCTAACAATAATATTGTTTGTGTTATAATAAGTTTAGTAAACATAAATTTTTCCTTGAAAGTAGTACCTATTAATTTATCAAAAGTTGCTTACGAATAATTATTAGTCATCTTACTATAAGAAAAACATTCTACTTATGACACACTTCGTATCATTTCTGGGAAAGTAATGAATTATCTTTACAAACAGACAATATGTCCGTGTTTTGCTTTATTTTTTGCTGATGACCTGAACTATGTACTTAATAAGTAGCAATGCCATCTAGTGGGCAATAGCGTGTTAGTATTAAACTTTTAGCTAAATGTAAAATTGTCTAAATGACGGTCTACTTATTATATGCAATTGTATTACATTGCATATTTGGCACATATGCCAGTAATAGAATAATAATATAGTTGACACCCAACGAAAATGCTAGTAACGCTCGCTGTCTTAATAAATGGTATATTTTTTGTTCTACACATACATACATAGCCTCACGCCTGTTTCCCAGAGAGTTAGGCAGAGACTACGGATTGCCACAAACCACGATCCTGACATACCTCCATCGCTTCATTCACGCTCATCACAGTCTTCATGCATGCCCTACGATTACGCGTACTCTTAATCTGACCTTTCACTAACACATCTTCAATTTGATTTGAAAGTACGACGTGGTCTTCCCCTTGTAATCGTCCCACTCACACTCGCTTTGTATACTTGTTTAGTCAACCTTTCTTCACTCAACTTTCCACGTGTCCAAACCACCTCAGCATAACCTTTTTTATCTTTGTCACTACTTCATTCATACCACAGCGCTCTCTTATAACACTATTCCTAATTTTATCTTTCAGACTTACACCACACATACTACGAAGAGCTCTCATCTCTACAGCATTTATGCTACTTTCATGTCTTCCCTGCCAAATCCAACTTTCACTGCCATACATGAGAGTGGGAACTAATACGCCCTTATGTACAGCTAGGCGTGCCTTTTTAGATACATTCCTACTTTTCATAAAAGCGTACAATGCCCCATTCACTTTATTACCAGCATTTACTCGTCTTTCAACATCTTCATCATTTTTACCATTACTAGTAAACAGTACACCCAAGTGTACAAATTCTTTCACCTGTTCCAATCCCTCACCATTTATAAAAATATTACATCCCGTCATACATTTATCCTTTTCAAAGACCATTACTTTCGTCTTACTTACATTTACTTTCATACCTTTTCTTTCAAAAGCATCATGCATAGTAGTTACCATCGCCTGTAAGTCTTCAGCCGACGATGCAAGTAAAACCTGATCATCGGCATAAAGAAGACATTTGACGAGTAACTCATTCAATCTTAAACCACATTCATTATTTTTCAAATCTTGCAAACGGCTATCCCTAAATAGGTTAAACAGCCACGGTGACGCTACACATCCCTGTCTGACACCTTTATCAATGTTAAACCATTCAGTGTAGGACCCGTTTATCCTTAAGCAGGCTCTGGAATCCTTATAAATGGATTTCAGCGCCTGAATAAGATGGCCATTTACCCCATACATAGATAGTACCGACCACAGTTCATTCCTCCTCACTTTGTCATAAGCCTTCTCTAAATCAATGAAAGCGCAAAAGACTTTCTGACCTTTAGCCAAAAATTTTTGCGCCATGCATCGTTTTTTTTTACACGTTTTTTATCAATAGTCAAGGGAACTATAACGAAATGAAACCACTGTTATTTATTCTTTAACGGTTTCCAACTTAGGGGTTTGTATCCCAAATTTAAGGAATAAATAGGTGGGGTAGAGTTTTTTAGGCATATCATTAAGGGTATTTTTGTCCACGTGCTGACGGAGTAAGAATATCATTCACCACCCCTTATCTTACCCCTTGGGTGTTCGCAAGAGGCGACTAAGGGATATGAAACGCATATAACATCTACGCAAGGGAAATAAAAGTCGAAACTCTCTGACCAACCAACCTATTATACCACGCTGGCTAGGGCGGTTGGTAAAAGGTACCACGTGAAGGCGTCGTCCGTGTTGGCACCTAAAATTGTAAACCGCCGAACGGGCCACCGATTATTATAACTGAGTACCGGTGGCCCACCCACATAACGTTGAAAG
This sequence comes from Lymantria monacha, assembly GCA_905163515.2. Taxonomy (NCBI): domain Eukaryota; kingdom Metazoa; phylum Arthropoda; class Insecta; order Lepidoptera; family Erebidae; genus Lymantria; species Lymantria monacha. The sequence continues at coordinate 13,883,465 of LR991094.1, read as the reverse complement.
GTAGCACGGCAGTTGTTGGATCGCACTTGGGACGGATAGGGTGGGGTGTGATCATACTATAGCCTGCCCAAAAAAATATAGATATTATTTGCATATTGTATCCCTTAGTCGTCATTTAAGACACCAACCATGGCAAGGCAAAGTTCGGCAGGACATTCCTGGTGAAAGCGTCATGTGGTGGTCTAAAGTGTTAAATAATTTTGATGGTCTGTTGTGTAATATAATGCGGAGGCACTGCTGATGTATAGTGAATTTGATATAAACACACTTTATATAGTTGTCGTTTGCCACCAAAATTCCCATAATATGCTAACTGTGGAGTCATGGCACTGTTGAAAGTGATGATTTGACTTACCGACGGACAATTGTCTTTAAATGAAGTGATAATTTATAAATAAAACCTCAACACTAGCAACAATGGACTTGTATTAGTAGCTGATTGCCAATACAAAAAAAAGATAATGAATATCTGACACTGACATATTTGACATTTTTATCAGTGTTTCCACTTTTAGGGATATCGCCCTTTTTCAGGGCGAAACTACTAATTTAAAATATGGTTTAGGGCTATTTAATATTTTTAGGGATTTAGGGTAATTTGGGGTAAAATGACCTGGTGAAAATCGCTGGGCGTCGTTGACTGCAGGCAGCACAGGACTGCACTCTATGGCGTTACGCCAAAGTGCGGTGATATGAGAGGAGGCCTACGTTCAGCAGTGGACGGTGATAGGCTGAAATGATGATGAAGATGAATTCAGAGTTGACTTTAAAAATGTTTTCTATTTGATAAAATATGTAGACCCACAAATTGCACGACAGTTGGAAAATCGTTCTTTAAAGGATGTGTTCAGCCATTTTAGTTTTTTAAGTAATAAATGTAATATACAAAAAGCAGATAGTGAATGGCGTCAACAAGCCCTTATTGAAGCTAATTATTTCAAGGTAATAAGTGAAAAAGAGGTCACAAAATTACTAGAGGAAGTATACTGGAATAAAGTGTTGAGCTTGAAAGATCATTTTGGAACTTACAAATACCAAAACTGCGAAGTTGTGATTTCACTTCTATTAGCACTGCCATCATCGAATAATGAGGTGGAAAGATTATTAAGTATAATAAAAAATGTAAAACTTATTAAAGAAATAGGCTTTACAATGAAACCCTCAACGGTTTGTTGCATACCAAACTACGAGTAGGTATGACAGGCGATTTTAGGACCCAACAGACAAATATTGAATGCAGCTCAAAAACTTAAGCCCAGTGCTTCAGCATCACATTGTTCACCATCTACTTCTTCCAGAGATTAAAATGAATTCTTCTTATGATTAATTGTTTACTACCTCTTATTAATAGACGAAAATTAAAATAAATATTCAAACCATCAAGTTTTGTTTTATTTTGAACTCATTTAAATTTTGCGCCCTAAATCAAAGCTTTTCGGAGAATAATTAAGGTATTTAGGGAAATTAATAGAAAAATCTAGGGTAAAACTAAAAACTGATAGTGGAAACACTGATTTTTATTAACTTGAACGGAGTTTTGGCGCGAATCAGGTCAGGTCACGCTCTTGTATTATATTCATTTCTTTAGTGTTTTGTGGTGTTATATTGAATAATTTTGCTGGTATTTTATGCAATATGGTACAGTTAAAGTGCTGAAGTGTAGTGAATATGGTATAATAGTGGTTTACGTGTATTTTCATATTTGCCCAAAATTCCCAAAGAAAATCATGGGTTAGGTTATCAGCGCCCGATTAATGGTAACGACTTGACTTACTGACAGACAATGACTATTAAGGCTACGTAATATGAAAAATAATTAAATAAGACTTGGCTGTATGGGCTTTGATCCCTTTGCATGTCCGAATGGACGAACAGAACAAAAAAAAAATTAACTTGAACGCAAAATGTAAATACTAAATAGGAGATACTGAAGTTGAAATTATAAATATTTTGGTCTTTATATGATTTGTATATTTTTTTTAATGATAAGAGCTAGATATTTATTCAACTTAATAAGGAAACAATGTGTGCTTTATCAGCTTCTTCTTACCAAACATAGAAATTACAGTATCGTGAATCGTAATTCTCATACTTTACGCTTATCATATCAAAAGATTGTCTTTTACCAGCTGGTAACGAGAATTAAATTCAGTACTAGTTTGTCATTGAAGATGGCAGCTACGTGGTCGATGGGTCCTGGCACTTATGAAGTCCCTTTATCTTTATTCGCTAATAATAGAACACGACTGGCAAAAAAATTACAAAGTGGACAAGTTGTAGTTTTACAAGGTGGCGATGACATTAACCAATATGACACCGATGTTCAATATGTTTTCAGACAGGTATGTATTTCTCATAAGTTATTAATCAAATAGTGAACACAAATTCAAAGTGCCTAGTCAAAAAGAAAAACAAATAATTTTATAATGATGTTTTATGCCACGACTATTATTGGTATTAATCTTAAGACTGACTTAGAAATGCTGCTATTTGTTGCTCTACTACTGTGCTTATCATACCTGAACATTTCTATCAACTTATTAGTCAAAATTTTTTCCTACCTTGCATAGAAGAGAAGTAGTATCATTTCATCTCCCGTTTATTTATTTGTAAACTTTGTTATTGGTTCCATTTAAATTTTATCCTGAAATTCTTTGAAGATCGAAACACAATGACATTTTTTTTTAGTTATGCATCTTGGCCTATAGGAATTATAATGATAGGAATATTTAGTGACATAGAACCATATAAAAAAACCTTTTTTTTTTAATTTGCTAGTCATACAAGATTTCATTTTATTGAGTAAATAAATAATATCTGGAAAACCGAACTTTAGCTCCGTATTGTCTTTTTAGTGTGTTTTGGAAGATATATTTAAATATAATAAAAATAATTAATAAAATAATGACACAATAAGATATACAAAAGTAAAAAAATAATAAAAAAGCTATCAATTAACCTATGCATATTCTTAATGAGAGTGTCAAAATTTGTCTTCATATTTTAATAGTTTTCAACAAACCCAATATTATATTTTTTTTTTGGCCCGTAAATACTGACAAAACATTATTTTCTATAAATTAAACCTCGTTAGATCGATTAATCACCCTCAGAGTCCCTTGCATGCTGAATTTCATGAAAATTGTTGGAGCCATTTCCGAAATTCAGATTATATATATTGAGATGGGTTTATCCTCCATGACCTTGCCTGTTTGGTTGTTGTAGATGTTGGCCTCTTCTTCCTCGAATCTGACTTTCAATTGACCTACTTATACCACGCTGGTCAGACGTATTAGTATAGGGTTTTGTTTTGTTTTCCTTCTTTTGCATAGATGTTATATGCCTTTTGTATCCCTTACTCGTCTCTTATGATCACACATGGGTAAGATAGGGGGTGATGATTTGTATTCTTATTCTGTCACCACACAGATGAATGATGATTAATAGTATTACAAAATGATAAAAAGAACTAGTTCTTTTATCCTTATATGTATTATTACACACATTTACATTTTTATTATTCATCATTTCAGCCTATTGCCGTCCACTGCTGAACGTAAGCCTCCCTGATTTTACGCCACAGAGTGCGGTACTGTGCCGCTTGTATCCAATTATTATTCTCAAATATTAAAAGATAAAAGAACATAAGTTCCATCTAAGCATAGGCAAACAAAGAAACTTATTTTTATTTTAGGCATTTCTAAAATTTAAAATGTCAATTGCAAAAACATGATAAATAAATAGATATAATTAGAAAATACCTAGTCACGTACTAGGTACTATTTAAATTTTATTTGTAGCATTGCTAACATGGTCTGAGGTGGATTATCCTTAAGGCAATCTAGGCACGCCTAGAGGCGCGAGGATACAAAAGGACGCGCGTCCGGCATTCTAAAGTAACCTCTACCACATCTCTATATAGTAACACCAACTACAGTAATCAAATTTTTACTACTTAGTAGTCTAATTACTTTAAATTAGGGGCCCTCAATGAAATCTTTACCTATGTTTAATACTCTCAATGTTTAATCTGCCTCTGAATATGGCTTATGTTGCAACTACATACAAACAACAGCATAACAACATATTTGTTGTTATCTATATTAGTAGGTATCAATTTACATTGATATGAAGATAAAATATTTAAGTACACTAAAATATTTCAATGTATAAATACATTAACCCATCAGCTATTATTTAATACTATAAATATTAACAAGCTAAAGCCCTGTTGTGTTTACTTAGTTATCTATAAAGGTAAATAGTAACAAATGTAGGTCAATGCAAATCAATTCTATAATAGTCAATATATCTATACTGATATAGTGTACTTGAATAATCTATTAGTTGTACGTACTCTATGTCTCTGCATACCTAGATAAGTCTTTTGCCTTGAGCGACAGACTCTTTCATATTACGCAAAATCCCTTAATGAAACTAATGGCTAACATCCACCTGGCGGCTCATTAGGGCTCTTAACCAAAAGGACACTGCTGTAGAGTACCTTAGCATACCGTACGGCAACTATGAATTTGGATGTCAACTGTAATAAATGCAGGTCCATTAGCGTCGACATATCTTTTCGGACTAGCCCAACATATTTCATAGATAGTACAAGGATAACAATAATAACGATTTAGGCAATACCTGCGTTTGATACCATCATGGTCGAGAATGCAGGTGATCAGACTGTGGCTTCGTCCGTCGCCAGCAGACCGCGCAGGGTCGACGCCTTAGCCATATGATTGTTGATAGGGCGTCGACGAAAGATGGTACCTGAAAGGGTAATCTGCCGGGTCGGTCACGGACGTCAAAGAATCAGTACCAGTGATCCAACCAATGGGGAGGGGATGCGATGGATTATGAGATCGCGCGTCGCTCTTGCATCGTATTGAACGCTGGTGTGTCCAGACGAAAAGCTGCCAAAAAAAGTCATTAAACACTATAAAAACGAAGGTGAATTAAAGTTTAATACGAATATGGAGAAATAATTACATTCATAGAATATCGTAGTATGATGCCGGGTAGGAATATGCTTCCCTCTCTATCATATGGCGTCAGCGTAATGAGTGTATAATCCATCAGTATCATCCATAGTTGAAAGTATAGCAGAACATATATAATGTTTTGATAAAGTTTTATGATCGACTGTCTATCTGATGTCAACTCTCCTTGAGAACGCATATTTTTTTATATATAGGGTATAGAACGTGCTGTGTGGTAGCGGCTTCGAATACTACCAACCCTTGCTTTGCTCGTGGATGTCGTAAAAGACGACTAAGAGCCTTATAACGACCTGGGCCAACTCCATCTGATGCCGTTTGGTCAACAATTACATTCCTAAGGAGGGTTGACGTCTGGCAGGCGGCCGGTCATAAAACTATTGCCAATAACTTTTACAATATGTACCTACTATGAAAGAAGAGTACATATTGTATCGACTCCAAGTAATTGGTATAAGAGTAGGAGAATGATGATATAGAACTTTTAGTCGATCTTTACAATACTCACAAGCAATGTTAGGATTTGTTGTATGGATTTACTACAATAGAACACACAGACACCACGCACGAATACATTAGCACACAATGAAAAAACGAAGAAAGTAGATTGCCCAACACAACTACTTTTGGCCCTCCTGTTTATAATTATTATAATTAAAATCTTTTGAAATTGTACAGGAAGCCTACTTTATCTGGCTGTGTGGGGTCCGTGAACCAGGTTGCTACTTTGCTTTTGATGTAAAAACCAACAAGGCAATACTGTTTGTCCCTCGTCTTCCTGAAGAATATGAGGTCTGGATGGGTAAACTACTGTGTTGTAATGACTTCAGGAAAATATATGGTGTTGATGAAGTGTATTTTGTTGATGAGGTGAGTTCATTTATACGAACTATGTCAATTTTAATGTTTTAATTTAATCGCGTTTGTATTTGATTTCCTTTTTTGACGCGACGTTTCGAACACTTTACAGCGTTCATAGTGATTAAGGTGTCTCACGTCCAATAAGTCATCGTTATTACAGAGATTTAATTTATCCGCTACAGTATCAGTTATTAAATTTTGACCCATATTTTAAATACAAATTCATTGCCAGTACAAAAAGAAAATGATTATATATATAAAATTTTATATTGTTTATGATCAGTTATTATTAAATATTTAATTTAGGATAATTATTATATTGTGGTAATTTACTAGTTTAAAAAACTAACAAATCTATTAAGCTACCACCGGATCGGAACGCGGCCACATTGAGAAAGATCCGGCAGAGAAAACTCGAGTTTCCTTGTCCGAATTTCCTCAGTGTTATTTCAAATGTGTAATACTCGCGTAAACATTAGAAGTCATTATGTTTTAAATGAATCCAACAAATGTATTATATTAATCCAATAGATTTATTCCTCAGTGCGGTGTGAGTTTAAAAAAAAAAGACAATAGGCTGTTGCATGATATTCAAACATCATCTATAGTCATATCCATAATCTATAGTGCGCTTTATTTTATTTTTTCTGTTCTCTTATTCGACGGTAAAGACAAATGTACAGATATGTAGTCTAATGTATAAATTAATACTTTAACAACCTTTCAGATACAAGATGTCCTGAAGAAATTGAATCCAGATGTATTATTGACATTAGTAAGTATAAAATGTTCATCATCATGCTCTTATCCCAATTATTTAGGGTCGATGCGAATATAATATGTACTCTTCTTCCATCGCACATATAGCAAATAGTTTTATGATTGCCCGTCTGCCTGCCATTAACTCTCCTTAGGAATGTAAATGTTGATCAGAAGGCATCAAATAAAGTTGGCCCACGTCTATGGTTAAGTCTTAGGCGTCTTTTACTCCCGAGCAATGCAAGAGTTGTTAGTATTCGTAGCCGTTTATTGTGTCAATCATATACCTGTGATTTTGCATTTTATTTTTCTACAGAGTGGTCCCAACACAGACAGTGGTTTGACTGCCAAGGAAGCAGTGTTTGAGGGAATTGACGAGTAAGTTATTTATATAAATACACATAACAAATACCTACATGTGTGTATGTATAATAAACTATGATAAATAGGTAGACGACTTTAGTGTTCCATTGACTTTAATGTTCCACCATTATCATCTTTTATGTTTATTGAATAACCGATAAAGGACTCAACTTTTAAGGTTGTTTTTGTCAACCGTTTGGTGGGCTTTTTAACTACACTTCACTATATTTGTCGTGATGACAAATAGACGTATATACTCATAACCCGCTCCCACTCTCCATTTTTTGAGCAGACAATTGTCAATGTAGGATTTAACCTCGGTAGATTATAGGCTGCTTAACTCTTCAAAAATTTATCTTGTTAATTGCGCGTCCGCTGCTGAGATGAGTTGGCATAAAGTTCTATTTCGGCTTTTCCCTATCTACCATAGATGGTATCTGTGTATTATATCCCTTAATAATTTTATGATACCTAGGGACAAGAAAGGGATTGGTGAACCTGGTGGTTCTTAAACAAATACCACACAGAAAGCCTTATTACATTACCGTAGTATAGAGACCCTGAAAAAAGTTGGCGACCTTGAGAAGTGTTTGATAGCTCAAATTATTCTATTTCTTTCTTCTGTCTTTATTGTTATCTCTCTAATTTAATGTAAGGTACTCTAAATTAGTGTAAACTAATTTGTTCAAATTTTTTAGGGCTGATTACGTTGGAGTTTACGCCGCGAGTTCTCTGATTCAATGCGCACTCTGATAACGAGTATCGAATGTACTCGAAACTCGGGTCGGCAGAATGCATCCTAAAAATGATTCATTTGCCGGTCATTTACATAATAAACATCTAATAAATGATTCATTAAACAATATATAGTGTAATAAAACGCTTTTGTTTCTTCTAATTATAGTAATAAAACTTGTTTGACTAATGGAATTTGCAAAAGATCGCCTTTCTAATGATACATACATACTTATATACTGTTTGTATTTTACAAATATATGCATACATAAGTGTATTTGTATTTTACAATATATTAATCACAAAAATTGTTTGCCTTGCGAAGATCTAAGTCACTTGCGTTGTATATATAACATTGGGACTGTAGCAATGTGACTAGGGCCGCTTCCAGTCCTCATGGTAAGGTCACAAGACCTACATTGTACATGGCCGTTATGTCTCCCATGACATCAGATCCAAACCTGAATAACTATTTGAATCTAATAATTAACTCTGTAACAATTAAAAACTCCCGTGACCATGAATGCTGTAAAGTGTTCGAAATGTCGGGAAATTAAAAATACACACCTGATAGAATCCGTAAAAAATAGTTTTCTTTCAAAGATGCTAGAAGATAAAGATGAAAGATTAGTACTAAGAATCATTTAATTTCTTTTCAGATTCAACGTTGACAATGAAACATTATTTCCTATTATTGCTGAATTGTAAGTATATATTATAATCTCATAAGGAAACATAAACAAATTATGTGACCCATTTTATATACTTAATATTTAACCACCTCCTCTTCAGTGACTATCCGTAGTAGGTATACGGCAAAGGTCTAACTTAGACCAAGCGTAGCGTCTTTGAAGAATGCAAAGGTAGCGGCATATGGGTACGTTTTCTAACTCTACAAATTGTGAGTTGATATTTTCTGGGATTTCTGGAAAAGGCTACGTAACCTTTAAACATATTAAAATAAGCCTTATGCTGTGAAGAACTGTGTCATTGAACAAGTGATATAAGAATGCAACTCATAATGAGGTCTCAAGTTCAAATTTTGTGCGGGACAAAAATTGTTTTTCGCCAAATTCTCTATAATAAGCACGAAGTCAAGAATAATAGCCAATAGCAGACTCAGTCGTGGAGCCAAGTACTTGGGCTTAAATTAAGATGAAAAAAAAAACATGTTGGTTTGGTTACGCCAATTCTTTAGATATTTTACTCAAGGATATCGAAGGAAAAATAACAATTTGTTTTGTCCTTTTGTTTTTATTTTATAAGAATTGCGTGTGACACTTTATAAAACTAACTGCACTCTCTTTGGGGAGGCCTATGTCCTACAATGCATATTGATAGGCGTTGTTATGTGGATGGATTGAATTTATGTAAAATAAGTATACTAAGATACAATAATACTCGATCAATTTGTTTATCAAGGTCGTTAAATAAAGTAATCAATTAATTACTGATATTATTATTTATCGCAATTATCGCTATATATAATTATTTTAATACGAGATATGAACTCCTCTTAGTTACAAAATATTTTCAATAATTCTCTATTATATCCGAAGAATAAAAGCGTATAGAAATAATTTGGCGAGTGTTGTGCTTAGTACCCTAATTTTAAATGGCCCACTGGTTACCGCCAGTGAGGCTATTTAAAGGTTGCAGCATAAAAACAGCGTCAGATGACATGTTTATAAGGTGGTGATGGGGTATGAATACAATTCTCTATCTTTCTCGTGGGGTAAAAAACGACTAATGGATACACGCTTATAACATATAGATGTTATATGCAGGAAAAGCAAAAAGTCGAAATTAAACCCTATACCGAGCCGTCTGACCAGCGTGGTATAATAGGTCAATTTCCCTCCTATTATGGAGGATACCCAAGCCCAGCGCGTGTATTACCTAAAATGCTGATGATTATATGAAGATTAAGAAGGCGATATACGCATGTCTTATTTACGTTTGGTTATGCATCAGCCTATCAAAGTCATCTTCCACCATTGGATATAGCCTTCCCTTTGGGAATAATACCATAAACAAGACTAGGCCAGGTTGCCGATCACAGATGGTGTTATAAATCTATTGCTATATATTCTACTCTGTCAATTCTTCTGGTAATCGCTCAAATGTGAAATTAAAGAAGATTGTAACACATAATATTCTTAATTCTGGCGGATTATGAATAAAAGCGTGTTTTCTGTTTTGTAAACAAACCTAAAGTACCTTATACTCGGTGCACATGAGCTCTTAAAACCGTTATTTCATCGGGACATGTAATAAATAAGTATATTTAATATTCCAGACGCGTTATCAAGACTCCAGAGGAAATCGAAGTGATGCGATATGTATGTAAAGTTTCATCGGATGCGCATAAACAGGTCATATAATTTTATTTGAATTTTATAGTTATAGTCTAAATCTAAAATTTCCGTATGTTGGAGGCGTAGGAATACAATACCCCGTTCTTGCCTTTCCCGTAGGTATCATAAAAGTAACATTTAAGGGATGTAAATAAGTACATAATATTGCGAGATACCAAACTTATTTGACCAATTTTTGTTTATAGCGCATTTTCCCTCTCATTGCGGAGTGGTTCCGCGCCCAAAAATGGTTGTAAAATCTGTACAATTGGTTAATAGTAAAAAAAACACTCGGGTTAATGAAATATGCTCCCTAGTATAAATTTTATCTAAAATTCAATTTAAAAAAAATATCCAGTGATAACCCATTCGGATCCATCAACAAAATAATGAGAACTCTCGCTTTGTACTAAACTCTACGATGATGATAATCATCATGTCTCAAGTTTGGCAGCTTAACGGTAATATTACATTACTGTAGCAGCCACCAAAAGAGGCATTGATGGACCAACGTGTAAGTCCATCAATTCCTAGTTGTGACCAACGCTTGTATAGTACTTATCTCAAATAATACGCGGCAATTAAAACTAAGTAGTACTAAGTAGAACTTTTGGTCAGTACAGCAATTTGCAATTAATTTTTTTTAAGTCAAATATATTTCAAAATCAATGACGAACAACAAACATTTTTCATACGCCAAAGGGTTCATTTGTTTTTTTTTTTCATTATCATACAGGCTTATTTTTCAAGCCAGTTAGACCAGGTTGAGAGCCCTCAGCGCTCACCCATAGTCCGGTTAAGCTGTAAAAGCCATCTTGGCTAACAGCCGTTCGCAGTGGAAGTTTTAGTGGGTATTCTAGCTCCGAGGCTAGTGAGCCCCACACTCCCCATTCCGTGGGGTGGTGCGTAAATGCATTTCGACCACTGAATTACCAAAAAAAAAAAAATTCAAGCCAGTTCGAAATTTAAATAAAACTGATATGTTAGGCAACTTAGGAGGCCCTAGGTTACCATGTTTTGGAGTAACAAATCGTTCCATTTTTGAAATACACGTTAGATATGAATTTACATATATATATGTATATTTATTTGGCCGCTAGAACACGACAGATATGGATTTTCTTACAATTTTTGTCGGCCACTGCGCGCATGTATTTGGTCAGTACAGCAATTTCGATTTATCTAGAAGAATATAATATTCATGTTATCGAATACATTTTTAGTATCTGAACCGTACTATACTCTACAGGTGATGTTATATGCAAAACCTGGCTTGAAAGAATATCAATGCGAGTCGGTGTTCTTAGACCACTGTTACCGTATCGGTGGATGTCGACATGTCTCCTACACTTGTATATGTGGATCCGGTGAGAATGGTGCCACATTGCATTATGGACACGCCGGTGCACCGAATAGCAAGTTAATTCAAGATGGCGATATGTGGTAACGTTTTGTTATATTTCAATACGATTACTCAGATGGTATATAAGTACCAATCCCTAGTGCCCAATGTGGTAGTTATGTTCAACCCCAGAATAATTATTTTTGGCGTGTTATTTGTGTCCGTTAATTGTATATTTGTAAAGTCCCCTGTGAAGATTTATTCCTTAATGCGTGTAGCGTTTATTCCTTATTGTCGTTTAAAAATAAAAATCCTGAAAGAATATTTATAATTATGTTCTTAACCTAAAGAATGTCTAATGAACACGGACTTTCTTCGCAATGTAAGGCATACTTTTATGGATTGAAAAAAAAAATGAAAACTATTATCTTTTCACTTCACCTTATAAACAGTTGACAAAATAGCTCACGTCAAATTCTTAAAATGCAAGAACGCTTAGGCCTGTCGTGCCTCTCTATCGCTTATGCCGTGCTCTCGCTTGCACGTTCAGCTCGGGCAGAATGTGACACTTCTTCGTGCATGCGACCGGCGTTCATCGATTTATATGACATTATCACATCAAAAAATAATAGACGACCCATTGAATTAATTTAAGGTGAAATATTAAAATTGACAATATACAGGTTGCTGATTTAATTAGTAAAATCCTTGATGGGGGTGTATAGACAGACCATAACAGACCATGATACACTACCCAAATCAGTAAAAAAAAAATAGTACCTAACTTTTAATTAAGTTGCCTTACTGATAAACGGTCAATACACTTTTACTATAAAAGTTCTATGTAGGCATCTGGCATATATTCATGCGTGTGACATTGAACTAGTAGGCAAATAGTCGCGCTCTTGCTGCGCTCACCGCCGCACAGCTGGGTGGTAAAGTACCTACAGCTCTATGTACGCTGACAAACCTACTGTTTTAATAAGAAACAAATCACTTTATCTTGGGATTGGGCAGAGCTAGGAGTCTGCAACTAACTTTAATGTTTTATATGACGTCACTGCTACAACTAGTTTAAGTTATTCTAGTAATAAAATCGGCACCCTGCATAAGCAACTGCAAGGGGTTTATAATACAATATGTGTTTTCAGTTTGTTCGATATGGGTGGCAATTATGCTGGGTATGCCGCTGATATTACATGCTCGTTTCCGGCTAACGGGAAATTTACTGAAGACCAGAAACTTATTTATGAGGCTGTATTGGCAGGAAGAGATGCTGTTATCAGGTATCCATTAGTCTATCAAGCTCTACTTATTAACATAGGTATACCTGCCTATAAAAGTATAATACCATAATTGCCACACTAATATAATATATGTATAATCACACCAAACGACACGGATTCACAATCGCTGTTGAGGATATAAGTCCCCTAGGAGAGCTCTACTGCGTCATCGAAATCAAGAAAACGATCTCGGTGCCCTTCAATAGTCGGAGCGGAGTAATTCAAGAATATAATTCGGGAGCTCTGCAATACGTGAAGCAGAGTAATGCAACAAATTATTAGCTTTCACGTCGCTCTTTCAGCCCCGGAGAGTTTGGTTAGGTAAATAATACACGCATCACGCAAAAACTGCTGCAAAGAGTTAAATGGAGTATTCACCGATTTGTTGTTAGAGGTCTGAAACGAGGTTGAGGATAATGAATTACAGTGGGAAGTCAAGCAGACTGGCGACGTTACGCGTTACGTAACGAAGCGATTTAGTCTCCCATGAAAAGTTATCACTTCAATATTTTAGTAATCAATTCTAATAAAGCAGGGGCACAACTAGTATAATAATATTAGTGTGTTTTCAGAGAGGCTAAACCGGGTGTGCTGTGGCATGAAATGCACCTGACAGCGAATAGAGCTATGCTTGAACATTTAAAAACTGGCAATTTGCTTATAGGTGATGTCGAAGATATGATCAAGGTAAGTGGACATCATCATCATCTGAGCTTGTAAATTTACTACTGCTAGCTTCCTCCTCATTAATAGAAAGAAAATTGACCCACTATACAAAGTTGATCAGATGTGTTAATATAGAGATTTATTTCGAGATTGCCTTCTTTCGCATGTCTTGCTTTTGCGTCATGTTATATGCGTACTCCTGGGCTTAGTTAAAACCAAAATATTTCTGCCTAATTTATTATCTTGTGTAAAGCAAGTTTTAGTTATTAATATATCTTTTTTAAATAAATGAACTTCACATTAATATATCGATTACCAGAAAATTCTCAGTATCAACTTAGTGGTAAAAAGTTGTCACCTAAATACGCTCGAAAAGTGATTTGTGACCCAATGTGTTAAGGTGTGAGACTTAAAGTATTTCTCTTCCAGGCTGGTATCCATGGTATTCTGCAGCCCCATGGTCTAGGACATTTGCTGGGCCTGGATGTACATGATGTAGGTGGTTACCTACCACATTGCCCGCCCCGCCCCTCGGGCCCACTTGCCAAATTACGTACGGCTAGAAAACTAGAAGCCGGCATGATACTGACCGTAGAACCTGGATGCTATTTTATATCTAGAGTAAGTATTTATTTATCTGTAGTATGTAATCCCGGGCCTCATTAGATAGTTCGCCCATATTTTAATGTATATAGTGTAAAACAATTTTGAAGAGTTTCAAAAGCGCCCCTTTCACATAAAGATTTTTGGACTCCTCAATTCTATAGTCCAGGATTGCATACATACATAACAATTAATTTTAAAGTTTATTTATATTCGAACGGGTCACGTAGCACGAGTACATTCCCTTACCAAAGTTCACTGATTGACATAACCTCTCTAAGCAGTATAATCCTTATTGAACGTAAATGCGAAATTTATTTATTTTATATCAATTCTCTTTATTTATTTTTACAATTGCAGCTATTACACGGGGCACGAAACAATCCAGCTCAGGCTAAATTCTTCAACTGGCAGAAAATGGAACAGTTCCTCAATTTTGGTGGTGTACGGATTGAGGATGATGTGCTTATCACTGAAGAAGGCGTCGAAAATTTAACCTTCGTGCCCAGAACGTAAGTATCAATATGCTCTGCAATGATAATTGAGAGCACCTAGACCAATTCAGTTCATCAAGTTCACACTAAGCGCTTAATCCAACATCATGCTAAAATATTACGACTCCTACTAGGCGCCGAAAACGCAAGTAGTTAGTGAACTGTGTCGATAGTCTTAGTTAAGATACCAACCTACCGTGCCAGTGACATGCGTTCGATTCCTACGCAGGTGTCACTTTGTGCAATCCACAAATTGTTATTCTGAGTTTTGGTTGTCATTTTTATCCATTAATTGTATATTTGCCGCAATACAAGGATTACTCCCGTAAAGCAGCTTGTTCTTTAAAATAAAACTACAATTTAGTAGTTCGACTCTTAAGTTTTTTGTAGGTCTTAGACTCTACATGTTAAGTATTAATAAGTGAATATTTTTTTTTAATGTGTTCTTCATATTTGAAGGCTTATGCTATCCATTTTTTCATCAACGTCCACTGTTAGGTATAGTTTTCAACAAGGTAGTATTTAGGTATCATAGTTTTCGAAAATTATGCTGACCGTTCTCCTGGTTATCACCCAGTCTGTTTTAAAGACTCTAACAGGAGAGAAAGGGGTGACAAGATATTACTGGACTTAACACACCTCCACACGCAATATTTACTATCAATTACAATTATAATGACCAAAAAAATTAAAAGGGATGCCCTAGTACTGATATACAATTTTAAAAGAAGTCATGACTTGTCAAAGTCCTGTCCCCCCATGAACGATGTAAAGCGTCCGAAACGTTGAGAAATTTAAAATCAAATACAAAAGCGATAAAATAGTTATATTTGAAATTCATCTACCATTATCAGATCAGATATTTCGACTTCGTATAATTTATTAAATATATATTTTTTTTTTACAGAGTAATTGAAATTGAAGAGCACATGGCAAACGGCGCTAATTTTAAAAAATAAATACTATTTAATCTTATATCTATTAACTACAATAGATTATTTATTAACACATTATACTATTAGCCATTACCAGCTATTAATCATTGATTTATTAAATCACATAGTGGAAAATATATTAATGAAATATGTATATTTAAGTATTAAAACTTTTTTTATAAATATATTATACTTTCAATAAATTGAGTATTTCTTTAACATTTCCTAAGAAGAATGCTAACAATTTTATAATACGAACATCTTTAAGATTCTATATAGCGTAAATAGTTTCTAATTTTCAAAGGAACAGGTAAACAGTCAATAGCATTTAGAAACGTACTAGTTGTAAACTCTATCATAACATTGTTATTGAGAGTTTTATTTCTAAATGTACTACGTATTTTATATCTACTGAGATGCTTTAGACACGGCACATAATTTTCAATATATTCTGCTGCGATGTCGCTGAAGTTTTTATCTATCATTTTCAATAGTATCTTCTGTACCTGAAAGTAAACTCGTATTCAATATATATTTTGTGGTCTGTGTTGAAAAAATAATGTGCATATGAAATGAGTTAATCAGTGCTATGTTCTAGCGATGTAGAGCGTGAATATTAAATACTAGAGATTCCAACGGGTCTAGCGTAGCGGTAAGTCTGCATCAAAGTATGGGGTTGAGTCCTTATATATTCCTGTTGACAAAGAATTCTTCGACATCGGCGGTACAGAAACAGGAGTACCTACATTACTTTCATGATGTAATCTAGTCGCTCATGAAATTGTCCTGGTAGAGCAAGGTATAGGTATGTTTAGAGCATGGGAATGAATGTCAATTTGAAATGCTGTCAAACTAAGATCAACAATTAAATATATTTTGCAATCTCCTCAATTTTACACTTATATCGTTAAACGAAGTGCATATACTTACATGTTGCAGGTATATGTTAAAAGTCGAATCGATCGATTTTCTGCAATTCGGGTCTCTCAGCTAAAACAATGGCGTGGTAGAGCACAAAACCGTGTACCTAAAATAATTCACTCTTAAATATTGATAAAATTTTATAAAACCTTAACGTTGGCCTATTGTACGTATGGATTGGCATTGGAGATAACCGCATGTAAAATAAGAAAAATCTTTTAAGTATTACCACATTGAAAAGTACATAAATGTCTAGTCACTATCTGGTTTACGTAAGGTAAAAGTACTAGTGTAATTTTAAGCAATAAACTTGAAGTTTGCCGCTGTGTCTGATTGGTGGTAATAGACTCAAGCTTTTCCCTCAATTTTCGATGTTTAGAATTAGTGTCATTTTGAGCAATAAACCTGAAGTTTGCCCCTGTGTCTGATTAGTGGTAATAGGCTCAAGCTCCTTTGTCATGTAAGCTAATGGCTTCGGAACGGTCTGTTAAATAATCCATAAAATTGTTTAAATCTGTCAAATGGTACCATTATTTAAATAAACTTCGCAGGACAATACTTTGTGCTATCCACAGTGTTGTCCCGCGTCTGGTGTAATTTGTCTGTGTTCATTGGGTGTTTTTAAAGTCCCCCGCAATACAATTTCCTTTGCGCAGGGTGGTGTTATAAAAAAAAACAGCTGGGCTTATTTAGGTGAAATTTTGTATGCATATTTGAGTGGATCCATGACTGGTTTAAAAATACAA
Organism: Lymantria monacha; assembly: GCA_905163515.2. Classification (NCBI taxonomy): domain Eukaryota; kingdom Metazoa; phylum Arthropoda; class Insecta; order Lepidoptera; family Erebidae; genus Lymantria; species Lymantria monacha. The sequence goes on along the minus strand of LR991094.1, from coordinate 13,866,394 downwards.
TCAATGCCGGTGGCTGACGTGATTCCATTTTCATAAAAATAAAAAATTATCCATTGAACATGTTATGTATATGATATATGAACATTATATGCATTATTTTAAAGTCATAAATTGTTTTTTTTGTATGTCTGTTAGATCATTTAGCATATCTATATAATTACATATTTTACATAGAATGGTATAATTTAACCAAGTTCACGGGTGGCTTGACAGTTCAGTTTGAAATTCATTACTCACACGATAAGCCACAAGCTATATTTGAATATTCAAAATATATTATTTATATGTAATGTATGTCAATACATCACACATCATAACAGCTTTTAATGTAACAAATTCACTTACCTGTAGTACCATTTACATACTATTACTCATCGCTACTACGAAGCTGTCACGGGCAATTAGTTGAATATATACTAATGGCTAAAGGGTTGATAACTCTTGATCACGTCAGGCTGAAGCGTAATTGCATGCTACTGGCGCTGGCTTTTGGCTTCATGCAATGGAGATTCGTATGGAGAAATTAGTGCGCGTGATAAGAATGGATAAACATTTAATAGTGATCATATTAGAGGTTTGGAAGTGACAAAAAGTTGTAGCAACTTTTTAAGAATTAGTCGCGATATGGACTTCGTATCATCGTATGGTGGTAACCATACTACCATGCTTTACGATACTAATGGATGTCGAAAAATGGCTAATAGTTTTACATCGACCTGGGCCAACTCCATATCTTGTAGTCTGATCAAAAATTACATTCCGAAAGATACAAGGCAAGTGGCCGGTCATGAAACTATTGCCAAAACTTTTACAATATGTAGATACAATGTAAGAAAAGTACATTTTGCTTCTACACCATAGTAGTTACTATAAAATTTGGATAAAGTTTTCATATATCAATAAATATTTAAACTATTAATTATTGGTAGTCAAAAATAAAGTATAATTATACCATAAACCTTGAGATATTCATAAATATAAAATGTATTTTATCTAACATAAAGAATATTTTTAAGCAAATTTAACTACATTTTACAAGGCCTTGGTCTTCAAACTGAGGCCCAAAGGCGGTATTTTTCGGCGGCCCGCAACATCAGAGAAAGCGTTAACTAATTAAGCACTACATAATTTTGCACATGAAAAAATTTTAGTATCTATTTATTGTCACTTCCTTACTGCATGCTACTTACACTGCTAATTTATTAATACCCATCTAATAAAGTAGTTAGACATCATCACTTTATTTTACAAATGATAACAATGTTAGTAAGTTATTTATATTTAATTAAATAGTGTCAGTGTAAAATCTATTTATAATTAGTCAATTCCGTTGGCACATTAGGTATTTGCCACATAGGTCTTCCGTTCAAACAAAATCTATGGGACAATCGCATTAAAAATACTTCGATTAATGGTGTCAACTACCTTATCCGTAATGTATGACTCGCAGTAATACCTACTTTCCCCTATAGATATGAGCCTTGACTAGAAGTTTGACGACCGCTAACTCAGTACTCACTTCTTTTGGTATAGCACAAAGCTGATTTGTCTCAACGGCATATTGTAGGTATTTGTCTGGCTCGTTATAAATACTATATGGCATCATAAGCAAAGCTAAAGATGGGGCAATCTCCACAGCCGTGAGGAACGCATCAGAAATACAGACATCATTGCATAAATGTTTTCCAAAGCTGCAATAATCTACATCGCAACCCATATCTATGAGTATTTTGAATAGCTAAAAACATTTAGATATTAAATGAACTAATATTTCTCTTGGTGAAAAGGTATAAACATGAAACAGTTAATCTAGCTAAATAAGCTATCCCATCTATATAAAATTTTCTTAGGCTTTTTATTCAATTATATTGGCGTCTACTTCTTGCTAAGAAATTACGCAGATTAACTTTTTATTGCCTAATTAGTCCAGTTACTCGCAAATTTGCCCCATTATTTTCTCAGAATATCCTGAGCAGCAAGCTCGGGGTGATGAAATGTGAGTGTGTTGTGTTCAAATCGTCGCTTATCCCTTCGAAGATCAAACTTAAGAATATAAAACAAATTTAAAAAATTAACCATTTTTCATCTGACCCTAATGGGGCCACAATATTTTAGAATTGTACAAAATGGCAAACACTTTCGAAGAACATATGGAACAGTGGGGCGTAAATGAAACATTTTGGGCAATTTATCTACACGCCCTTTCCAAGATCATGCAGGTACACATCTCTTAACATCAAGATGAGAAATGGAAAGTTACGAGATAATTATCTTACACATTCAAATTAAGAGGTTTCTGTCGGCATACCTATTAAAATATTATCTCTTAAAAATTGAGTGACGTGGTTTGCATCATCAACTCAGCAGCATATACCTAGTGATAACTTCTAGAAGAGGTCAATCTACTTAAGGGCTTTTAAGCTGCAGCCCAGGGCCCTATGGACATAAGAGGGTCAATAATAGAAGATAGGAAGTATTAAAATAAAATATGTAAAATTCAACTGTAAGATTGGTAATCCTGATGGTGGCACCACACTTCGCTATGTGTTGTTCGTTATGCGGCTACTATTTATTTGCCCAAATATTTGACAAACACTTTATTACGAACATGCTACTCCACACTTCGTGCCATCATGCCATCATGCTAAATATTTGGCACGCCGACACATAAATAGAAAATGGACGTGTTGACTGTGGCGGCAGCTTATTTTTACTTCAATGCATCTGACCAATACCTGTTGTATAAGTACCAAGTTACAAAAAGACCGTGTAGACATGACCGCGCCGTATCGAGTGAACATAACGAATAAATGAACGAAGTGTGGGCAGTCGACACACATATTCGGTTTATTTGTGTCCTTTGAAGTGTGCAAAAACCGACAAGTGGATGGATACGCGTATTTGCTATTCGTGCTTATGCGTTATGTGTGCGCGTAAAGCAAATACAGACGAATGAAACCTCCACACTTCGTCGCATGCGGCCAATAAGGCGCATAACGAATAACACATAGCGAAGTGTGGTGCCACCATGAGATCGATCAATGCGTCTATTAAACGAGACGGGGAATGCCCCAATTCTTTTTCATTTCTTTCCATAAATCGTGATTTAACAAAGCATTAACATTGTGAAGAGCAAATAAAAGAATTTGCAGCATTAAAATCCAGATATTTATAATTTAAGTGTATGTACTAGCGGTTTTACAAAAAATCACGAAATATGAATATATAAATATACAAGGGGAAGGAGGGTGTAGTAAGAATGCTAAAAAATAAAAGATCACGTGATTAGAGGCCGTCCCCTAACTGTTGAATTTAGATTTTATAATTGACTGCACAGATGGCATAGTGGTTAGGATGCTGACCATCCATACCAGTTCCGTGGGTTCCATTCCCACACAGGACAATTGTTTGTGTGATCCAGAAAGTGAGTTCTGATTCTGGGGGAAATTTGTGTGTGTCAATTGCATGTTTGTAAAGTCCCCCGTAATACAAGGATTATTCCCTTAGTGCATGTCTTTAAAAAAAAAATATGCGTGCGTACAAAGTACACATATCAGAAGTAAAACTTTGGCAAACTATTTTATAAATCTCGTTTACATACATCAACAAATAGCGTACACACACTCTCTCTCTCTCTCTCAGGCGTGGCGCGTTCCTCGTGTGGGTTTCATCCACGAAGTATAGATACACAGGAGTCCGAACGGTATAGACTTTTCCATAGTATTTTTGGTCACAAAAATAAACCCAGATCTTAGTTCTTTTTTCTGCCACTGGCTGCGCTAGGGTTTAGGTTGCACCCACGGAGTATAGATACATATATCTATATATATCACATGAATATATATAAATATGTATAATGATGAATATACATGAATATATATAAATATGTTGTATGTATCTATACTTCGTGGACGTAACGCTATTATTATTATTACACGTAAAAGCGCGTTGGTTCGTGAATGTTGATTTTAATTTAAATATAAAATAATAATAAAAAGAAATGGGAAGGTGTTGTGCTGTTCATGGTTGTGTTAGTGGACGAAAAAAAAATTATGGTAAATGTTTCATGTACACAACATCTGCAAAGTTTTCATAAGCCTTTAAACTATTTTGGGACTCTTAAAGCTGACAAAATTACCTTCTAGAAAAAGAAAAAATCGAAAATAGTAATTATCTTCCCATTATCATCACAGCCCATGTATGTCTGACTGTTAAGCTCGGGCCTCCTCCGTAATGGGAGGGAACTTAACCTACTGTACCACGCTGGTCAGATGTGTTGGTATAGGGTTTTGTTTCGAGTTTTCCTTCTCTTACAATAGATGTTATATGCGTTTTATATCCCTTAGTCGTCTCTTACGATCACCCACGGGTAAGATAGGGGGTGGTGAATTGTATTCTTACTCCGTCACCACACGGATGTATCTTCCTATACATCCCACTAAACTAAATGCTGATAAAAACAAGCAAAAAATTCAAAATATGACTATAAATTATATCGGCCATTTCCACAGCACAATGCCATTTAAGCATATGGTTTATCCAGCAAATATTTATGGTGTTGTAAATGACCATAGTTATGCTGCAAACCTGGAAAAAGAAATTTTGCTAAACTTACATCATTGTGATATAATATTGTATGAAGAGGCATAAAATTCGCAGAAATCATATAACAGCTAGTTACTTCCATACATGTTGCAAAGCAGTTTCTATAAAAGCAAAAAATAATGTAGCCCAAAGAATTTTGAATACATTAGAGTTCAAAAGCAAACAATCACTACATGGAAAAGACTGTGAGTCAGGGGCTATACATTTTTATGAAGAATATACTGCAATGAAGGTGCAGAAATGTGGATTGTTTTTATCTAAAAATAAGCCATATTTGGGGGCGTCTCCTGATGGACTTATTGGCAAAGAAACGATTTTAGAGGTAAAGTGTCCTTACAATCAAAGTAATTATGCAATTAGTGATGAAACAATTCCTTACTTGTGGAAAATAAATATGGCAATTTGTGTCTAGAAAAGACACATCCATATTACTATCTTATACAAGGCCAGTTGATGGTTACCGGTAGAAAGTATGCTAGTTTATTCATTTACACATTTGTAGAATGGACCATAATTGATTTACCCTGGAATGACGCGTTTATAAGGGAGATTGAAAACAAATTAGATATGTTTTATGAAGGCTATTTCCAACCAGCATTACTAGAAAAAGTACTCTGTAAAAACTATGCCAAATGATTCTACAAATAATTATTATTTTAATAATAAGCAATACTTATAATGTGGTTTTTGAAGTTAAATTTTTCTTTAAATAATTTTAATATTAAGCGATATTTACATCTGTTTGTTAAAGTTTAAAGTATCTCAAATTTTTCTATAAATAATTTAAATGTTAAGCAATACCCACATGTGATTGTTAAATTATTGATTAATAAATGAGTTTACTTTGATAAATGAGTTTATTTACTTTATAAAAATTGTTTTAAATAAAAATACAAAAATAGTAAATGAAAACTTTATTAAAGTTAAAAAATAGAGAGTGGAAGTTATGCTGTACTTTTAACAATATTTTCATGGAAGTTACATGTCATAACACATACAAAATATATTTTTGACATGAGAGGGACATAATATTCACAGGAATGTGCAATATACAATAGGTTTTAGTTAAATCTAAAACATGTACAATGTGTGTTCTCTTTGAAGAAAGTTTCCGATCTGCTACAACGGTCATACCAGGCAACTGACCTTTTCCCTTAAAAAATGAAGGTATATTTACAGCAACAACACCTTTATGAACAAATAAGTCTTGCACGTTAAACCCTTGGTCAGCCGTAATACTGTCTCCTTTCTCGATAAAGTTCACTTCTTTCTACAATTTGCCTATCACTGGTGAGCATCACCTACTTCATACTTAACAGTAGAACGATTCTTGTATGAACTCCATGCGGCTCTTTGTGTAGCTGGATTAACAAGTCGTTGTATAGGTATTTCCGTACAATCTACAATAACTCTAGTAGAAGGGTAATATTTTTTAAATCCTTCAGGCATGTAGAAATCCACTAATTCCCTGTCAGGCTATCAAATATTCAACATTGACAACATTTGATGCAAAAAGTTAATCCATGTAATAAATATGTTTGATACAATACAGGGACTTGCATCAAAAAAACGGCATAGCTCATAGTCTTCCTTATTTCTCAACTTCATTAATGTCAAAAAGCTCTGGTCTTCAACACTCAGACCTAAGACAACTTCTTTTATAAGTTATTGAATAGGCTTCAGGGCACAAAATATAAAACACAAACATAAATTTGCTATATGATTCAAATCCAGTATAAAGAGCCAATACCTTTATCATAATTCCTAAAAGATTCTATTGTGTAGAATTGGTAATTTTTTTGAGTTGCACATTCACTAACAATACCAATATCATTTTGCACATTTTCCGAGTTATATACACTATTTTCTTGGCTCACAATTTCTTCAACACAATCGACGCCAATGTCCAATGCTGTCGCCTTGGATGAAGTATTGCATGTAGCTGTAGCAACACTTGGAGTATGAGCTAAGCCATCACACTTTTCAATATATGAAAAACACAAATTTCGTTTAGAATCACGCGCTGATCACGTTCTCGCCTTTGTTTAGACTTTATATCTTCAATTTTAGTCCATGAAATTACTGAAGGCACCATTCCTTTCTTTAAAATGCGCCTGGTATTACTTAGTCCTGGAAATAATAATTAAGATTTTAGGTTATGTTAGGAATAAAATCATAAATACTTGTTTTAGGTGATAAAAGTAAATGTTATTCTATAAATGAGATTAAATCACCTGAATGCTTTCCAATTTGAATGAAATCTTCGGATTGAAAATATGCTGAACATATTTTAAAATGTTCTTTGGGTTGAAAGTCTTTACGAGTTGCTGCTTCTCATAGTTTTCTAGCTTTTTTCTTTTGGAAATGAATGGTTCCCTGGTTTCCTACATCCAAATACACAGCAATGATGCTTTATCGTTTATAGAATACTTTTCAGAGATGTTAATAGCAACAAAACTTCCCACGTAAATAAAGGTATATTGAATTATTGATCTATGCACGTAAATCTTGAAAAGTGGCGCGCTCTACCGGCAAAAAATTCTGTCCCCTAAATTGAGACCATTCTTTTAACATTACGTTCGGACTCCTGTGTATCTATACTTCGTGGTTTCATCTGTAAAAAATCTACCCTCATGCGCGCAAAAAAGTTTCTCTTCGAAACAAGATGGCGCGTAACGGAAAAATGTGACAGTAATTTTATGTGACAATTTTTTTTTTCCAACGCCGATAAAAAAGTTTCACTTCAATAACAAATGAAAATATTTAGATATATATCGCCTCTTTGCTTCAATAATGTGAAATTGTGTCTTGAAAACTGAAATTTTAGAGGAGTACCTATTTTTTAAATTTAAAAAAATAATTGTTTGCAACGATTATTTTTTTATCGTAAATCTGATTTAAATCATAGATGATTTAATAATAGAATAATGAAACAATTAAAATCATAGCTTTATACACGAAGTATAGATACACAGGAGTCCGAACGTAATGTTAAAAGAATGGTCTCAATTTAGGGGACAGAATTTTTTGCCGGTAGAGCGCGCCACTTTTCAAGATTTACGTGCATAGATCAATAATTCAATATACCTTTATTTACGTGGGAAGTTTTGTTGCTATTAACATCTCTGAAAAGTATTCTATAAACGATAAAGCATCATTGCTGTGTATTTGGATGTAGGAAACCAGGGAACCATTCATTTCCAAAAGAAAAAAGCTAGAAAACTATGAGAAGCAGCAACTCGTAAAGACTTTCAACCCAAAGAACATTTTAAAATATGTTCAGCATATTTTCAATCCGAAGATTTCATTCAAATTGGAAAGCATTCAGGTGATTTAATCTCATTTATAGAATAACATTTACTTTTATCACCTAAAACAAGTATTTATGATTTTATTCCTAACATAACCTAAAATCTTAATTATTATTTCCAGGACTAAGTAATACCAGGCGCATTTTAAAGAAAGGAATGGTGCCTTCAGTAATTTCATGGACTAAAATTGAAGATATAAAGTCTAAACAAAGGCGAGAACGTGATCAGCGCGTGATTCTAAACGAAATTTGTGTTTTTCATATATTGAAAAGTGTGATGGCTTAGCTCATACTCCAAGTGTTGCTACAGCTACATGCAATACTTCATCCAAGGCGACAGCATTGGACATTGGCGTCGATTGTGTTGAAGAAATTGTGAGCCAAGAAAATAGTGTATATAACTCGGAAAATGTGCAAAATGATATTGGTATTGTTAGTGAATGTGCAACTCAAAAAAATTACCAATTCTACACAATAGAATCTTTTAGGAATTATGATAAAGGTATTGGCTCTTTATACTGGATTTGAATCATATAGCAAATTTATGTTTGTGTTTTATATTTTGTGCCCTGAAGCCTATTCAATAACTTATAAAAGAAGTTGTCTTAGGTCTGAGTGTTGAAGACCAGAGCTTTTTGACATTAATGAAGTTGAGAAATAAGGAAGACTATGAGCTATGCCGTTTTTTTGATGCAAGTCCCTGTATTGTATCAAACATATTTATTACATGGATTAACTTTTTGCATCAAATGTTGTCAATGTTGAATATTTGATAGCCTGACAGGGAATTAGTGGATTTCTACATGCCTGAAGGATTTAAAAAATATTACCCTTCTACTAGAGTTATTGTAGATTGTACGGAAATACCTATACAACGACTTGTTAATCCAGCTACACAAAGAGCCGCATGGAGTTCATACAAGAATCGTTCTACTGTTAAGTATGAAGTAGGTGATGCTCACCAGTGATAGGCAAATTGTAGAAAGAAGTGAACTTTATCGAGAAAGGAGACAGTATTACGGCTGACCAAGGGTTTAACGTGCAAGACTTATTTGTTCATAAAGGTGTTGTTGCTGTAAATATACCTTCATTTTTTAAGGGAAAAGGTCAGTTGCCTGGTATGACCGTTGTAGCAGATCGGAAACTTTCTTCAAAGAGAACACACATTGTACATGTTTTAGATTTAACTAAAACCTATTGTATATTGCACATTCCTGTGAATATTATGTCCCTCTCATGTCAAAAATATATTTTGTATGTGTTATGACATGTAACTTCCATGAAAATATTGTTAAAAGTACAGCATAACTTCCACTCTCTATTTTTTAACTTTAATAAAGTTTTCATTTACTATTTTTGTATTTTTATTTAAAACAATTTTTATAAAGTAAATAAACTCATTTATCAAAGTAAACTCATTTATTAATCAATAATTTAACAATCACATGTGGGTATTGCTTAACATTTAAATTATTTATAGAAAAATTTGAGATACTTTAAACTTTAACAAACAGATGTAAATATCGCTTAATATTAAAATTATTTAAAGAAAAATTTAACTTCAAAAACCACATTATAAGTATTGCTTATTATTAAAATAATAATTATTTGTAGAATCATTTGGCATAGTTTTTACAGAGTACTTTTTCTAGTAATGCTGGTTGGAAATAGCCTTCATAAAACATATCTAATTTGTTTTCAATCTCCCTTATAAACGCGTCATTCCAGGGTAAATCAATTATGGTCCATTCTACAAATGTGTAAATGAATAAACTAGCATACTTTCTACCGGTAACCATCAACTGGCCTTGTATAAGATAGTAATATGGATGTGTCTTTTCTAGACACAAATTGCCATATTTATTTTCCACAAGTAAGGAATTGTTTCATCACTAATTGCATAATTACTTTGATTGTAAGGACACTTTACCTCTAAAATCGTTTCTTTGCCAATAAGTCCATCAGGAGACGCCCCCAAATATGGCTTATTTTTAGATAAAAACAATCCACATTTCTGCACCTTCATTGCAGTATATTCTTCATAAAAATGTATAGCCCCTGACTCACAGTCTTTTCCATGTAGTGATTGTTTGCTTTTGAACTCTAATGTATTCAAAATTCTTTGGGCTACATTATTTTTTGCTTTTATAGAAACGGCTTTGCAACATGTATGGAAGTAACTAGCTGTTATATGATTTCTGCGAATTTTATGCCTCTTCATACAATATTATATCACAATGATGTAAGTTTAGCAAAATTTCTTTTTCCAGGTTTGCAGCATAACTATGGTCATTTACAACACCATAAATATTTGCTGGATAAACCATATGCTTAAATGGCATTGTGCTGTGGAAATGGCCGATATAATTTATAGTCATATTTTGAATTTTTTGCTTGTTTTTATCAGCATTTAGTTTAGTGGGATGTATAGGAAGATACATCCGTGTGGTGACGGAGTAAGAATACAATTCACCACCCCCTATCTTACCCGTGGGTGATCGTAAGAGACGACTAAGGGATATAAAACGCATATAACATCTATTGTAAGAGAAGGAAAACTCGAAACAAAACCCTATACCAACACATCTGACCAGCGTGGTACAGTAGGTTAAGTTCCCTCCCATTACGGAGGAGGCCCGAGCTTAACAGTCAGACATACATGGGCTGTGATGATAATGGGAAGATAATTACTATTTTCGATTTTTTCTTTTTCTAGAAGGTAATTTTGTCAGCTTTAAGAGTCCCAAAATAGTTTAAAGGCTTATGAAAACTTTGCAGATGTTGTGTACATGAAACATTTACCATAATTTTTTTTTCGTCCACTAACACAACCATGAACAGCACAACACCTTCCCATTTCTTTTTATTATTATTTTATATTTAAATTAAATTCAACATTCACGAACCAACGCGCTTTTACGTGTAATAATAATAATAGCGTTACGTCCACGAAGTATAGATACATACAACATATTTATATATATTCATGTATATTCATCATTATACATATTTATATATATTCATGTGATATATATAGATATATGTATCTATACTCCGTGGGTGCAACCTAAACCCTAGCGCAGCCAGTGGCAGAAAAAAGAACTAAGATCTGGGTTTATTTTTGTGACCAAAAATACTATGGAAAAGTCGTTCGTAAAATACCGTTCGGACTCCTGTGTATCTATTAGCGTTGCGCATAATGTGTCACTGAAATGAAAAGATATATATGTGTCTTTTCACTACCGTGAACTATATCTATCTTTTAGTTCAGTAGTTCATTTAGTTCAGTTACTTGACGAAAGTGTTTTTGTCTTTCGTTCGGTTTTATTTCAATAGTTCATCGACAGATTTAGAGATATGGAATGAGTTGTTTAAAGAACAGTTCATTATATCATGATTTTATCAGTCATCTAAGACTAGTTACACGAACTCGTATCGAGTACCTAGGTTATTTACAGATTTCCCATCATATTTAATTAGATTAGAAATGACAATATAAATAATTTCCATGAAAACTATGCTTTCAATAAGCACTTGCAAGAGCGGGAAAAAGGTTTTTTTTACATCACAAGTTTTTTCATCTCTTAAGAAATAAGATGGCAGACAACTGGTGTAAATATACACAAGGGCTCGTCACCTAAAGACATAACACTTTAAAATACATTTTTTCTTATAATTCGACGAGGACTCCGATACTTATAAATGAAAACAATACGGTCCCTTTTATATTAATTTTATATTAGAATAAAAATGTTCAGAAATTATGCATTGCTATTTTGCTTAATAGTTCAAAATTAGTTTAATTGTATGTACGAGCAATGTACAGCGAAAACTAGAAGATTCGTTCTTTCTCGAATTCTACTACGTAATCAAGCCAAAGTGTGAGTGAAACAGAAAACCATTTCGGTATCTACAACAGAGCGTGACAGTAAATTATTTCATTCGTATATGGGATCGTTCACGGCCGGTGGACTATACAACTGAACTAAGAACTAGTTGAATTGCAACTGAACTAGTTCACTGAGATAGTCAGACAACTGAAGTAGTTCATTTGAAGGATTCATTCGTGAACGACACACGACTAGTATCTATACTTCGTGGCTTTATATATCAATTATTTTTTTAAACTTGAAAAACACTCCTCTAAAATTTCATTTTTTAAAGATATCAAATTATTGAAGCAAAGAGGCGATATGTACTGCCAAATATTACTTAATTGTAGTAACTCAGATACTCAGCACAGGTAAATAATAGAAAAATTATAACCTATAAATTAATATGTGGTTATACTTACTTCATTAAAACACAATGTATTTAAAATGTTATTGTCAAGATTATGTATATAAAATACATACACTAGTGGTGGACACTCTGTTACATCTAAAGGATTAATATTTACACCTTGATCAAATATAAATAAAACAATTCTTTAAACTTTTCAGGTGATTGATTATAATCACTCCACCTATATGTATATAATAATTTAAAGGTGGATTAGTAAGGTAAGTGGACTGTGTAATCAATTTTTCATTAACAAGAGTGTTAAATGGCATAATAAAATTAAAATATTCTGATTCGAAGTCAACAGTTAATAAAATTTCTAAAATATCAAACTCATGATGTTGAAATGACTTAAAAGCACTCAGTATAATGTCTTTGTTAATTTTGGACCTATTAGTAACTGATAAGAACTTTTTGAATAATTCTCCATTCGTTTCCAAAGCTAAATCCCCTTGATGATTCTTTATATTGGGATCAGCTCCATGATCTAACAAGAAAGAAGCTATCCCACTTTTGGGCCCTTTCAATGCAGAATGTAATGGGGTATCGCCATAACATGTTTGTTGGTTAACATTAACAACAAAATCAAATAAAAGTTCAACATTTGGTAAATGGCCTATGTAACATGCAGAATGAAATGCTGTGGCAACAGTTTGTTCATTTGTAATCTCAATATCAGCTCCAGCATACAACAAAGCAACTAGAGCTCCATGATGATTAGCTAACACAGCTGACTGTAATGGTGTGCATCCATGAACATCGCACACATTGATTGTGGTGCCATAATGTAATAATAATTCTATTAATTCCACATTCCCTTGGTAACTAGCATTGTGTAATGGAGTATAATTGTTATTATTACTATAGTTTGCTATATCATTCACTGATTCAAGTAAGGCTTCTATGGTTTTAAGAGAACCTTTGTTTTCGCACGCTAAGTAAAGTGCTGTCTCGCCTTCGTGAGTTTCAGCGAGCCCTTCAGTACGGGGGTCCTTTAGTATTAACATCATGCTTTCGTAGCTGTTGTTACTGGCAGCTTCGTGAAGGCATGTCCAACCTCTGTCATCTATGTAGTTCGGGTTTAACGTTTGTAACAAGCGAGCAACATCTTCTACATTGTTGTTTCTTGCAGCAAGATTAAGTTCATTTGATGTAGCAGGTTCATGGGAATGGTAGCAGCTATCCATCGTATTTATTTACATCCCTTATTATTTACATATTGTTATTTAAAACATCAGCCATCATTTTAAATCAAGTCACAAAATTCACAAGTCCTATACAATAATTTCTGCATAACATTTTATATAGAACACATATGCGTAATATATTCGTTCAGTCACTGTTCATTAATAAGGAAGACTACTATTCATTGGGCGCTTACCACGATTCGGGGTTCCTCTAAGAATTTTAACAAATATGGAAATACATGCCTGGTCCCTGGTCAAAACCGTATGTTCACTGTTGAACATACGCATTCCGAGAAAGGAATTCTAAGACAATGGCATAATTTTCACGCTTAAAAGGTGAATCGGCTATTGCAATTGATATTGTAAATTGAATGCCAATTCTTCAAGTGCTCCACGAGCCAGGTTTTACGACTCCCACAGGAAAGTAGGGGTAATACGTTGTATTCTTAACAACACAGATTAATCAAAATTAATTAACCCACTAAATATCCCAATGAGAACTTCCTATTTAATGTATAAATATGCATAATATTGATAATACATATTACGCCATATTATGGATACGGGTAAAGAATTACAATTTTATAAATCCATCTCTTATCAAGATGTTCTTGACATCCTGCCCACCATACGCGGTTTTCTTTTCTTTTTTTGGCGGCGCGCAATCCCATGGACCCACCCTGCAAACACCTCTCTTCGCCGTGCGAGCGGGCCACCGGTACCCGATCTTTGTCTTCGGTGGCCGACCACCATACGCCTGCCATGGTATGGGCATGGACATGATGAGATGAACTCACTTTCTTAATATGGCTGGGTACGATTTCTACGAACGTCAATGGAATATCAGTGGGTCGAATTTGATGTAAATGTTCGAAGACATTTAGTTATGGCTTGTTAGTAGGTACCTAAATCTAAAGGACTGCACAAATGGCGTAGTGGTTAAGATACCGACCTTCCGCGTCAGTGCCATGGGTTCTATGCAGGACAATACTTTGTGCGGTCCACAAAGTTTTGTTCTGAGTCTGGGTATAATTTGTCTGCGTTAATGTTTGTAAAGTTAACCGTAATACAAGGATTATTTCCTTAGTGCATGGTAGTATTAAAAAAAATACATTAAATCCCTTATGAGTATTTCATGTGAAATGATGAATACAAAAAAAAATACAAATAAAAATGGCGTAGTTTTTAGAAAACATTTTAAATACCTACTCATTTCCGTTCTAACAATAGCAAAAAAAAAATTGATCAAAGAAATTTGGAATCCTATTTAAAAACCCAACAGGAACTTTTTTATACAAAAATACTATATTTATTTCGATATGAATATAAAATTCTAATAAAATCTTGCATCAATCAGGTCACTACTGTATAGCCCCCTATTTTCTTTTTTTTATTGCTTTGGGTGGCAAATGAGCAAGCAGTACACCTGATGGTAAGTGTTACTGCCACCCATGGACCTTTAGGGCCGCTGCCTAACCAATACAAACCCCAATTATCTAAAAGCACATGTTTATATCTCTTAGAAGTACAAATATATTGAATAAACAATTTTCAGAATTTCACTTTAGTTTAGAGTGTCCACTTAAAGTGAAAATCACCCACAATGAATCCATGTATAGGTTTTATGGCTGGATGTTTTTGAACTTTTTTTATTATGAATAAAGTATTTGCAGGTTGGTTTATTAAATTGAGTATTTATTTAGTATAATATCTCATCTGAATACAACTAACAATTTTATAATAAGTTAATGGTCAAGTTTATATATATCTTAAATAATTTTTTATTTTCCGAGGAACAGGTAAAGAGTTCATGGCATCTAAGAATGTTGTAGTTGTAAACTCTATCATAACATTGCTATTGAGAGTTTTATTTCTAAAGACACTACGTATTCTGTATCTACAGAGATGTCTTAGACATGGCACATAATAATCAATATATTCTGCTTTAACATTGCTGAAGTTTATATCTATCATTTTCAATAGATCCTTTTGTACCTGAAAATGAAAATGACCCCATATATGTACTATAAATAATTAATTTAGGTGTCAGTGTAATTATACAATGTTATCACATCTTCTCTCGATTATGTGAATTAGTCCATAATATCATTAGAACAGTAGGTGGCAATTCGTGGGTGCGGCTCCAGTTGTTAGTCAACAGTTACATGTATAAATGGTGACGTATGGAACATGACTTCCAGTGTGATAACCATATAATTTCAATACTTGTGGCTTTAAAGTATATCTCAAATTATAAAAAAAAATTAAAGGGCAGTTTAGTCTCCATGACCTAAATACTTACTTCTGTTGGCATCACAGCAATTAAGTTAGTCTTAACAGCATGCTTTAAGTATTTGTCTGGCTCATTATAAATACTGAATGGCATCATAAGTGGAGCAGAGTATGGATAAATATCCATTGATGTGCGGAAAGCATCAGAAATGCATATATCACTGCATAAATGTTTCCCTGAGCTGCAGAAATCAACATCACAACCCATATCTATGAGTATTTTGAATACCTAAAATGTAAATATCATAAATAGGAATATATTAAAAATCTAAGAAGGTTAAAAAAGGCTTCTAATAAATTCAGTCAATAAATGTCTTCATTTGATCTGACGGAGTGTGATGAGGGCACAACACCTTATCCTCTCTGTTGTATTAGCCTGTTCTCAAAGCTATTAGTAGATTTAGTCAAAGAATATATTTCCATGGCGCGAATATCTGATAGCAGATAAGATCTATATTATCTGCTAAGAAATGGGAGCTACTCATATAATATAATTGTTATATTTCATTATCAGTGTAAGCAATGTTTTACTATTATTTAATGGTAAAAAGTATCTTAAGCTCAATTGTTGTTGTTGTAAATCAAAAGCTTAAAGTTGATTAGCAACTATTAAATGCTAGCTGAAGTCCTTTTACTAGTTGTTGTTACCAAATTTCCTATATCTAAATACCAAGAAACCAATTATGTGAAGTTTTAGAAAATTCGAGGCTCTAAAATTTTTAAAAAATGTTAATTATATAATTGTAGTGCCCAAGCAATAATATTATATTAATTTCTTCATTATATGTATATAGCTTTTTTTTTCTTTTTTTGTGTGTCTTATTTGTTAGCCTCAGATGGCTATGACAACTTTACCCGGACTATGGGTGAGCGCTGAGGGCTCTCAACCCATTTTATATGTATATAGCAAAGCTGCAGCATACCTATTAAAGTTATTAAACACTACATTGTGACACACTTACTTCATTAAAACATGTTATATTTAATAGATGATCAGTATGATGGACATAATGTATATACACTAGTGGTGAACACTCCGTTGCATGTAAAGGATTAATATTCACACCTTGCATCAAAAATAAATACAAAAATTCTTTAAACTTTTCTGGTGATTTCTTATAAATATATCCACAAATGTATAAATAATGATTTAAAGGAGCATGTGTAAGATATGAGGATTGTGTAAGCCAGCTTTCGCTAATAAGGCTGTTAAATGGCTTAATGACATTAAAAAACTCTGGTTCCAAATCACTTGTTAATAGAATTTCTAAAATATCAAACTGAAATTTGTGTGGCTTACAAGCATTCAATATAAGATCTTTACTAAGTTTCTTTCTATCAGTAACTGATAATAGTTTTCTAAATACTTCTGCACTTGTATCCAAAGCTATATCCAAAGGTAACTCCTCACATTTATTCTTTATATTAGGATCAGCTCCATGGTCTAACAAGAAATAAACTATCTCATAATTGGCTCCATGCAGTGCAAAATGTAAAGGAGTATCACCAGAAATTGTTTGTTGATTCACATCAGAGATAAACGGGAACAAACTCTCAACATTTGGTAAAAAGCCTTTGCAACATGCTAAATGGAATGCTGAAAATGCACCTGGTGTGTTGTTTATCTCAGCATCAGCTCCGGCATATAATAAAGTGATTAGAGATTCATGCTGAGCCCCTAATGCTGCTTCATGTAATGGTGTGTCTCCATCAAAATCACACACATTTATCATGGCACCATATTGTAACAATAATTCTATTAATTCCACATTCCCCTGGCTACTAGCTATGTGCAATGGAGTTACGCCTTCAGCGCTACCATAGTTCGCTATATCATCCACTGATTCTAATAATGCTCTCACAGTTTTAAGAGAACAATTATTTTTGCATGCTAAGTAAAGCGCTGTGTGACCTTCATGAGTCTCAGTCAATCCTCTAGTATGAAGATCTTTTAGTATTAACGTCATGCTTTCGTAGCTGTCGTAATAGGCAGCTTCGTGAAGGCATGTCCATCCTCTGTTATCTACACAGTTGGGATTTAACTTTTTTAACAACCGTGCCACATTTTTCACGTCGTTGTTTCTAGCAGCAAGACTAAGTACATTTGATGTAGCAGGGTTTTGGGAACTAAAATCCATGTCCGTCCTATTATTTATATATCAGTTTTGGTACTTATATTAGCATAGTTATTGCAGGTATTTTTAATTTTAAATACCTAAGTGAAACTACTATTTTTTAGAATAAAATCAATCGATAAGACCACGAAGACCTCAGACAAAAACAGTGACATTTCTGAGTGTTATTTTTTTTTTTGGTTCTGTTCGTCCATTCGGACAGGCAAAGGGATCAAAGCCCATACAGCCAAGTGTTATTTAATTATTTTTCATATATTGTTCATCATTTCTTCATATTATGTAGCCTTAATAGTCATTGTCTGTCAGTAAGTCAAGTCGTTACCATTAATCGGGCGCTGATAACCTAATCAATGATTTTCTTTGGGAATTTTGGGCAAATATGAAAATACACGTAAACCACTATTATACCATATTCACTACACTTCAGTACTTTAACCGTACCATATTGCATAAAATACCAGCAAAATTATTCAATATAACACCACAAAACACTAAAGAAATGAATACAATACAAGAGCGTGACATGACATTTCCACATTCGCGCCAAAACTCCTGACAGTGATATGTTTAATATGTTATGACAGATAGGAATGTCAAAATAATCGATTATACCAAAAATCCATTCAATTTATATTTTGAAATAATCGATTATTAAGCGATATATTACGAAAATTCGAAACCGCTACAAGTAAGCTCTAAGACGGGCCATCACGGACCCTGTTCGCATGGATGGACTGTTCAGGGCTATAAACTTAACCATTATCGCCTACAGCCATCAGTACGTACGCTTGCAAGTTTAAAACAAACAATTTTTTAAAGAAAAATATATTTATTAATCGATTTATCAAATCAAGAAAAATAATCGATTGTTAATCAATTTGTTTTAGTAGAATATTCTTCTTCTTCTTATTTTTATGTATTGGCAGTCAGTTACTTAAATGAGCCATTGTTGCCAGTGTCGAGTTCTCTCTTCAAGTTTTTAGTGTCTTCAGATTAGTCATTGTCCGTCAGTAAGTCAAATTGTTGCAATCAACAGTGCTATGGCCACACTGTAGATGGTATCTTGTGAGAATTTTGATGAAAAACGAAAAAGTTGTAAAGCACTTTTATATGATATTCACTACATCTCAGCTGTTCCGTCACATCACATTACATAAAATGCCATCAAAATTATCTAATATAACACGTTAAAACACTAAGATATCGAATATAAGAAGAGCACCACATGACGTTTTAGATTCCCGCCAAAACACTCCTAGTAGAATATTCATCCCTAAGGACTCATGGCTGTCAATCATATTCACGGTTTTTTGGCAGGAATCTAAAACGTCATGTAGTGCTATTATATACATACATACATACATATCATCACGCTATATTATATGCTATTATATTATATTCGATATCTGTGTTTTAACGTGTTATATTAGATAATTTTCATGGCTTTTTATGTAATGTGCATGGAGACTAGAGTAAGGAGTACCATCTTGTATGGGGGATTAGTCAAAAAGTGACCACTTGTAAACAGCAAATTATTGTTCGAACACTCACCGAAATAGCGCTAGTGTAGCAAGTGGAAATGATATGAATGTAGCAGTAATAAGCAGAGTGAAGTGTGCTGAGTTACGTAGTCAACTGTGATTTGATAAATAATAACCTAAGAAATTTGTGGCGCTCTTTTTAAAATGCTTCCACTTGCTACTATAGCGCCACTTAATTTGCTCCCGTTCGTTGGACACTTCTTAATACACTGAGATGGTACTCCTTACTCTAGTCTCCATGGTAATGTGATGAGGCCATGGAAGTAATAAGTACTCTGTACAACAGGAATGAGCTGTTGTCGCAAAATTGAAACCGAGCGAGAGCTCAGAACTGTACCTTTTATCCCTCTCTGGCGATGGTGACCATATTGAAATATGATTTAAGGACAATAATTATAAAAAATATTTGTGATCTGACGTCAGCAGATCATTGCTTCAGATGGATTTTAATCGAAGATGCTAATTATAAACTTGCCCTTTGTGGCACTATACATTTCCTGTTTTTGCTTGCTTTTCACACTCGCGTCATATAGGTAGGTACTTATCTACTGGTCCTTGTGGGACACGACATGCAGCTGGACTGAGATAAAATTACGATAAGGTGGTGTGTGGTATATTTAATTAAGAAAAACAGTTAAGTTTACATTTAAGTTTAATTCTAAATCAGACATTGCTAAATAAGACAGTCTTGTGGAGTTTCTGCCGCAAAGCCAGCTTATTCCTTATATGTTTCATTGATTCTAATTTTGCATTGAGTTAAACGTAAATTGAGATATGAATTCGCTAACGCCTTCATCAATAGAATATCATGTGGATCTTCAAATATAGATTGAGGAGGATGTGCTGATTCTAACGATGTATGTAGTTTGCTATAAAATTCTCGGACGACATACCTACATGATAATTTTATTTTTGTTTACGTTTTTTAACGATTGATTTAATAATGTAATAAACAGTGTTCTATGGTGTTGTGGTCCAATAACACCACACAATTTGAACAAGAAATTTTGTGAATCATTCACGATATATCCAGCAATATAAAAAATAATGTTCAGTTTAAAATCTGAAACACAAGCGTTATCTACGAGATCTAACAAATCATCTATTGATGTCGATCATGTCGACTGATCTTTATTACATTCTTCCACAATAGATTTCTTTTTGTTCCTAAATTTTCTAAAGAACTTAATGTTAGGGACATTAAGATCTTTAGGAAATTTGAAATCTAAACAAAGTTATTTTCATAAAAAAATAAAAAATACATAGGTATTTAAGTTATTTGTTCTTGAACTAGGATTGAATAGTCATGCATGGTCACCGTAATTCTTCACTAACAAATTATGTGATTATTATTATTTACGATTTCACGTGGGGTTGTCAGGTCAGGTGTCCGTATTTCATACATATAAAAGAAAACCTATACCCCAATCACAAAATGTTTGCGTTAATAAGGTTTTACACTTAGCAACAAATAATATTGCTTTAATTTGTCGGTAATAAATTATTATTTATATTTAAAAACATTTTAGAAGTAAATGTTTTTACTTCATTACTTTACATCAATCGCATATTTTTCTACCAACAAGGAAAGGATTGAAATCAACTTAACTCTGGCAATTCTAAGTCCACTGTTAGAACGGGACACAGGGTACACTGGTTGCCCTCTCACTCGGCTTCATTTTTATTTTGCGCGCAACAAGACTCTTACTACCTTAGCACAAGGTTTTATTTTCTTTATTTTTGCTGCAAGATGCACAGATAGAGCTCATTCCTGTTGTACAGAGTACTTATTACTTCCCCATGGAAGTAATAAGTACTCTGTGATGTGACAGAACTGCTGGGATATAGTGAACATCATTTAAAAGTGCTTTACAACGTTTTCGTTTTCCATCAAAATTCCTACAACATCCCATTAACAGTGTAGCCATAGCACTGTTGATGGTGACAATTCGACTTACTGACGGACAATGACTAACCTGAAGAGATTAAGAACGTGAAGATAATTATAACTCGATACTGGCAGCAATGCCTCGTATTAGTAGCTGATTGCCAATACATAAAAAAAAGAAGAAGAATCTTATTCGCTTTTTTTTTTTTTTTGGTAACGCAGTGGTTCAAGAATGCATTTTTCGCACCGCCTGTCGGAAAAACAGACGAGGAGTGTGGGACTCGTTAGCCCCGTGGCTAGAATACCCACTAAACTCTTTCCACTGCGATCGCTGTTAGCCGAGAGGGCTTTGACAGCTTAACCGGACTATGGGTGAGCGCTGAGGGCTCTCAACCCGGTATATCTTATTCGCTTTCACGTTTTATATAATATGCTCATGGAAACTAGAATAAGGAGTACCATCTTGTATGGGGGATTAGTAAAAAAAAAGTGTCCACCTGTATACAGCAAATTATTGTTCGAACACTCACCGAAATAGCGCTAGTGTAACAAGTGGAAATGATATGAATGTAGCAGTAATAAGCAGAGTGAAGTGTGCTGAGTTACGTAGTCGGCAGTGATTTGATAAATAATAACCTTATAAACCTATGAAATTTGTGGCGCTCTTTTTAAAATTCTTACACTTGCTACTATAGCGCCACCTTAATTTGCTCCCGTTCAATGTACACTTCTTAATACACTGAGATGGTACTCCTTATTCTAGTCTCCATGAATATGCTTTATGATAGTAGAGATAAAGAGAACAATCTCTGTGTATCAAGTGCCCGCAGAAAGACGCTAAACGGTAGCGTCATAGTCGCATATTATGATGAAAAATGTTCAAAAAGTTGATAGAAAAATAAGCAAGTAGGTATAGGAAAAGTTCAGCTTTGTAATAGCTCTTTTTTCAAAATTAATCGTAAATTAGAGAGGTCATAGTATAACATACTAAATTCATCACATACTTACCCTCCAGTAACGCTAGCGCTATTCTGGCAAAAATGCAAATTGCTTTTAATTGGAACCCTTTTCAACTCTTTTGACATATAAAATAGTTCCCCTTACATCTACCCTTCATATATTATATGATAGTTTAACTCTATGGTCTTAGATAAATGCAAAGAGTAAAGTTATTAAACTGAAACGGATAAATGTCATAAATGATTGTCTCCGCGCGCTCCGCAAAAGCAATAGGTCCGTAAATGCGGCGACATTATATTCTGAGTATATTGTTCTGTGTTTATATTCCAGCGCATATGGTCTCTACTAAATGGAAAAGTTGTCGCAAGCTAATTTTATGTTATAAATCTAATATTTGTCAGTATTTTGTATTAATTAATATAATTATGTTATTAGGTATTCTAGATATGCCACAACTTATTTAGTAATTTAATCGTATAATATTTGCATAAATGAACCTCAAACGTCTCAGAACACAGTTCATTGGTACGTTCCTTTTCCAGAAATACAAATCTTGTAACCAATATATATTTTATTTGCTGATGATATATGTACTTCGTGTCTCAGACCACGAGGTATAATACTTCGTGGTCTGAAGGATCACTAAAGGAATGGACAGCCGCACTTTCTACGACTGGAATGGCTATTAGATTTTTCTGTATTGAGCTGCATGTAACATTTTAAGCTTTAAATTTTAAAATAATAACAATAACCAAAGCTTAATTCTTATAACAAAATAAACACACAAGACGGCCCGGCACGATGCATTTACACGTCAAAGAGATATGATTACTGTGTCATAATTATAAAAGTACGAGATAGAACGCGTCTTGCCACCTTTGAATACGAGGCATCATTACCACCAAAATATCTGATTAAAAATTCAAGTTAATAATTAAAACTGTTATATAAATTTCTTTGCTCCCATACTTGAAATACAAAATAAAGTAAAACAAAGAATTTAAAAGGATAATAAAACTAATTTTATTTAAATAATATAAAACTATTTTACAATTTAGGTATATTAATTTCATACAAGGTTGTAAACGAAGAAAATACTTAATATGTAGAGTTATTTAACTTTAAAAAAAAACTTATTTGCGAACAACGATTACTACATACCTAATCGTTTTTAGCAGGATTTATGTAAATCCACGTCTCTTAGGCATCCGTTCCAACTTCTTTTTACCGTTCGCAAAAGTCAATAAAAGGCAATTAATATTTTTTCAGCTTGTTATAATATTAATGAATTTAATCTCGAAACAGGATTATCTATTTAAATAAATTATCTACCTATTTACTCCTTATATTGGAACTCCAAAGTGTAAAATACATATAAGTATAAAAATTAAAGTAGACCTTTAATGATTGGCAACGGTACATATATTATATTATTCTTATATTTGAAGGTATGTTACGGACAATTTTTATTAAGAATAGTAAGTCGTTTCATTATAAAAAATATCTGTGTGGCTTACTGTGTGAAAATACCTAAAGGCAATGCGCCTGCGATTCCTTAGAGGCAATATTCTTATGTAAGATTTTAATCAGAAACGAGAATTAAATTTTTAAATTTTATAAAGGTGTTCATTCATTTTGTTTTTACAGCGTATGTGATGAGAGTGATGTAGTTAGCGTTATTAAGGCACAAACGCTACTAGAAGGTAAAATATATCTACAATCATAGTCTTTGTAAATTAAAAATTATCCTTATACCACTGTTCCATTTGAGGTCGGGCACGGGTTATTTCTATTATGTGTCGATATGATACAATAATAGTAAAATACTTTTCTAGTGTCTTTTCTTATTCATTTCTCTGAATATGTCCCAATAAAGACCAGCCTTGACAAATAAAAATATTTAAGAAGTTTTCACTTCTCGGGCGAAGTTGCCGTTTCTCGTCATTTCATCGTCAACAAGTCGGCTTTTAATTTTAAACTGCTCAATAATATTCTAGAAATTTACAAAAAGTATTATTATGTTAACGGTAGGTAACGATTGTAAACAGTGTACTGCTAACAAGCAGCAATTTAAACTTACTTGGTGTAAGTTTTTTTTGGACTGGCTATAGTTCATACCCCGTCATTTGTCATAATCACCATCGTGCCACAGCGGCATAGAGTAAATAAAATGTCATATGTTGCAGGCGCTTACACTTACTGGGTTGAGAGCCCTCAGCGCTCACCCATAGTCCGATTAAGCTGTCAAAGCCCTCTCGGCTAACAGCGATCGCAGTGGATACGTTTAGTGAGTATTCTAGCCCCGAGGCTAGCGAGTCCCAGGCGCTTACAGACGTCAAGTAATCGAGCAGGTATTGGCTCATAAAAAGATTATGTAAATAGTGGTGAGCGTTTTCCAATTACAGCACTAGAGCGCATTACGCGGCATCATGCTCAACGTGCAAACGATACCAACTCAGTGACAGAAAATTGACAAATGTTTTTTCTCTAAGTTGACATTGATTTACGGTTGTACAAGTAACAGGAGATCAGGTTAAATGAAAATTTAATCGCTTATATAACAAATTATTTATATCGCTTATCCCTACTAATATATAAATGTGAATGTAAGTTTGTTTGTTACGCTTTCACGCTAAAACTACTCAACCGATCATCATGAAACATTGTACACATATTCTTGGAGGTATTAAAAGTAACATAGGATACTTTTTATTAAAAAAAAAATCAAAATTTTTATATGAAAAATAAAAAAATTGTTTGTCAAAAAATCTCAAAATCTAGCTTCTTCAACGCCATCTAGCAGTCCAGTAATGAAGTTCCAACCCTGAGTATTGTAATACCGTTGCACTGTATTACCGATGGTCAAAAATAAAAATAGGGGATCAAAAACTTTAGGAAAGTAACCTTTTACGCGGGCGAAGCCGCGGGCAGAAGCTAGTATATCATATTTGTTATATAAACGATTAAATTTCCATTTAACCTGATCTGCTGTTACCTGTACAACAGTAAATCAATGCTAACTTAAAGAAAGAACACTTGTCAATTTTCTGTCTCTGAGTTGGTATCGATTGCACGTTGAGCTTTATGCCGCATAATGCGCTCTAGTGCTGTAATTGGAAAACGCTCAGTACCTACAACAAATATTTAGTATTAGTCTTTATTATGAATGATTTTCGATAAGCACGTAAGCAAGAATGCTCTTTGCTATTATAATTACTATTACTTTTGTGAAGGATGCCAAAAATGGTTAAAAATTGTTTTCAAAATATACCTACCTAGTTTTATCAACTTTAGAAATTTGTTGAATATGTATTCAAACAGTCAGCAGTTGATAAATTGATTATTGCAATCATTTGTTACAGAAATATTTAGTATTAAAACGATTACTTTCTTTAAGAATCGTTGTTTGGAAAGAAGTCATGTTACTTAGATGCTTAAGGCCGTAAGGCGTAAACAATACTTGCTGATTTTAGAATCGGTGGTTCGCGTAGGCATTCGGCACCGACACTATATCCACATGTCGAGTGACATACCGTATGCGGAGCTTTGTTAACTTATTTACGCGTTCTGGGGTTCTGATATTAACGTATGTGTACGCTGTGAAGTTGTCGGTCGCAAATCGCAACATCTAACTTTCTTAAATGCAAGAAAAGCGGCAAAACTAAGAATAATTTGTATAAATCGTGATATTGTATATTTAAAAAAATACTGTTTGTGGTTAGTCTTCAGCATAAACCTTACACCTTTAAACATCTATTAAAATGGTATATCATGTAACAATAACGGTCAGTTTTTAATAAGTATATTATAATAATAAAATAATAATAGTATAAGTTATCTACTAAAAATTGTTTAAAAATGTCTTTTGTACACAACGAACAAGTTAGTCAAACTATTCAGTTATTAAATAATATCTAACCTAGATACACTATGATTTGTTATTACTTTATTGCTACATTACCATTGGAGAGTTTAAGAGGTGACATAGCTTTTGTTCGGGGTAAAGAGTTAGCTCGAGGTGATCGAGGAGAGTGGGGTGACCTGGAGCACTTTGTTGCAGGATATGGACGGGGACGCAGCTCTTCTGCGCTGCGAAATGTGTTACGGGCCACGCGTCGTCTGTATAGAGACGTTACTGTTGTTTCTTGTAAAAGACATCTGAAAAGAAGACTACAATAATTTCTGTCTCATTAAAAGATAAGATACAATATTTCACCAAAAAAATACGTCTCAAAATCCAATTTAGCATTTTATGGAATAACCGAGGTATATTGAAAAATGAATTATTTATTTTTAGGGTAATACATACATACATATCATCACGCCATATCCCTTGCAGGGTAGGCAGAGAGAACAGAGTGCCAGAGAACTCTATCTCTGCATACTTCACTCGCTTCCTCAACATTCATAATTCTCTTCATACACCGCTCGCCGGTTTCGGAGACTCTTGACTCCACCTTCCTTCAGTACATGACCGATCTGGTCTAGGTAGGTTAGTCTCGGTCTCCCTCGGTACCTACATCCTTCCACTTTCGCATTGTATATCTTCTTAATCAGACGTTCGATCGGCATTCTTTCCACATGTCCGAACCATCGGAGCATGCCCTTTCGCATCTTTACACTAATACTCTCTTTCATACCTACTCGCTCTCTTACGTCGTCGTTACGAATGCTGTCGGTCAGCCTAACTCCACAGATTTTCCGCAGAGATCGCATTTCAACCGCATTAATTTTACTTTCATACTCTTTTCTGCATACCCAACTCTCGCTTCTATACAGTAATGTTGGGACAAGCACTGCGTTATGTATTGCTACACGTGCCTTCTGGCTGAGGTGGTGGCTGCCGAGAAGTTGCCCCAACGCTCCGTTCACTCTATTTCCCGCATTCACTCTTCGCTCTATATCAGTGGTGTACCTTCCATCTCGGCTAAATCCATATCCAAGATATACAAATTCATCAACTTGCTCTAGTACATCATTACCTATTGTTACTCTTACATCTGTTCTGGTTTCATCTCTTTCAAAGACCATTATTTTGGTTTTGCTTACATTCACGCGTAGACCCCTTTTCTTACAATCTTCTGTCATTGTGTCGACTAGGGTCTGCAGGTCAGTCGCTGACTGTGCCAGCAGGACTGCATCATCTGCATAAAGCAGAGCAGTGACCACTGAGTCGCCCATCTGGACTCCCACATTCATATCGTTCAACTTTTGGAGACATTTATCCAGATATATGATAAACAGCCTGGCTGACAGAACGCACCGCTGCTTAACGCCGATATTGACGTCAAACCAAGGCGACATTCCATCATCCAGCCGCACACAGGCTCTACAGCCCATGTAACTGGACTGCACAGCCTGTAGCAGTTTACCGTTAATACCATACTCCGGTAAAATGTCCCAAAGTTCCTTTCGTACAACCGTGTCAAATGCTCTCTCCAGATCCACAAAACTGCAGAAAGCCCTCTGACCTAGAGCCAGATGCTTCTCCACAATGTTGCGCAGAGAGAACACTTGATCCATGCATCCCCTTCCACTCCTGGAACCTCCTTGTGTCTCACACAGTAAACCATCGGACACCATCCTCATTCTCCTTTCCATAATTTTACCATACATATTTATGGTAATCACATAAGAATTAATGATTATTAGTAGATACAAATGATCTGCTACTACTTCGAAATTAAGATTATAAGACTGTTTGTTGCCTTGCTTGTATTATCGTATAAATATCGTAGCAGGACAACACTATTGAGAGTTTTCTGTCTACAGCCGCGGGCCGGGTCGTCCGGGGTAGTAACACACTCGCAGAAAATCGACGACTGCGCAATGGTAATGTGCTGTTGCGTTTTGTTCGATGAGCGAGAGAGCTTTAATCCCAATTTTGTGGGAGGGATTGTGTTAGTTGGCTACGGCCTAATTGTATCATTGATATTGCAAAGGTCCGGCGGCAATAATACTTGCCATCAAGTGTGCTGCGCTGCTATAGACAATAAAAAAACAAAGAAATGAACAAAATAGTGCCTTACACAGCTGTCTCTGCCCTTTCCTCTTACCGCAGCCCCTAAAATGTTTGTGTTCCAATATAATAAGGAGAAATCCAAACCTAGCGTGCCGTAGCTTTATACTTTATACCAGAGGGAGACGACGACGAAGAGAAATATTAAAGCTGTTATAGATAAATAAAGACATAGATTTACTTACTTCTCCAGTTCACTAAGCTGTTGTTTGGGGGTTGATGAGGCAACTGGTCGCGAACGACCTAATTTAGCGCGTGTGGTTTGTAGCATATGCTGAGTCACAAGAGGTTGGATTTCTTTATTCACCGGTTTCAAACGCACTGGATTGTCCTGAAAATAATATCAAGACATGAATTTGTGTAATGTTTAGACAAGTATATGAGGTAAATTTTATTCCTTAAGTAATACCTCAGCGATTGTGGATGAAATTTTTTGGAACCAACCAAATTCTCATAATTTTGTTGGTCCTAAAAATCTAAGTATTATATACATGTAAAATGATTTTTTTGTTTGTTTAAAACGCATTTACACTATAATCTTTAACGATCATTATGGAAGGAAAAGATATATCTTTTCTTACAAGCAGAAGCTACCTTTCAATAAAATACTGTTCTCTAGTCATATAAACGACTTTTATAAAATTGTTCCTCGTAATAACTCAACATATTCAGAAAAATAATTTGTAAATTATTATGTTTTGCTGGAACACAGATAAAACATAAGTTCATATAAGGTCTTTAGTTCATGCTAGACTTGAGCCACCTACACTAAAGTAGGGAAATGAACTTGAGGCATACGGTATATCACGCCCAGGTGGGTTGGTTTTACCGAAGACAAAGATCGGGTACCGGTGGTCCGCTCGCACGGCGAAGAGAGAGGAGTTTTACGGTGGGTCTATGGGGTCACGCGCCGCCTCTCCGTCATCCCGGACCGATTTGGCGGGGCGAGACGCATCCATAGTCCACCAATAAAAAAAAAAAAAAAGGTGGGTTGGTTTTATTACGAGATTTTTCATTTCATTCATGGATGTTTTTTTTTAAAGAACATATCGATCGCGGGGGACTTTACAAACATGCAATTAACGCAGAAAAATTACACCTAGAATCAAAACAACACTTTGTGGATCGCACAAAGTATTATCATGCTCGAAATCGAGCCCACGGCACTGGCACGGTAGGTCGGTATTTTAACCACTACGCCATCTGTGCAGTCGATATATGCATATTATATCTCTTAGTCGTCTCTTACGGTAACCAGGTGCAGTAAATTGTATAAGACTTTATAGACATATTTATCAACAAGGGCATAAATAATGACGTAACATCTTAATAAATTGCCATAGCAGTTTCAAATACTACAAGAGAAAGTAAAACTGCAATTAAAACCCTATACTAAACCGTAAGTATGAAATAATTTGTTAGTAAATATATAATAATTTGTTAGTAGAGAAGACTCGAGCCAACAGTGGGCCGTATATGCTGACATGATGAATAGATGACAAGCTTACATCCTTAAATCCTTGCCGCCAGTTTTCCGTCTAACGCTTGCGTTTAAGTTAACTACAATTTAGCAATGTAGTGAGCGCGAGTTTAAATAGGTAGGTATATGAAACATAAAATTGGAGGGCACAGTATTTTTATGACTATTGAATGGTTTTTGGTGGCTAATCCAAATACCACTTTTTGCAGAGTCAAAATTGAAATCTGCACAGGATCATAATCAACAGATGCATTTTTTTTCTCACAGGACATCTATTATAGTAACGCACAAACATTATAAAAAAACTATTATCTACTATAATATTAATTGTATAATGTATTTATCATGCATAGACGGAGTATATTGCATATTTCCTTCGCGATCACACATGGCGACATTAAAAATAATTAACTAGGTAGATACTTAGTGGTTTGGATTTCGCCAATAGTTTTACTTTCTCTTAACACGCAATTTTACCACAGCGGACATAATAATACGTTATTACATAAAATAATTGCACGGTTTAGACAAGTCCATCGGTAGATAGATACATCTAGACATTACAACGTAGTATCGCTTCATCATCATCATAATCTAAGATTATAGGTTTGAATTGGTCACTTGTTTGTAAAAAATCACGAAGTCTTAAACTTTCATAGTCTTAAACCTTACCACGTATCACCAAGGGGGAGTGGGGGGGTTTGCTTAAAAATGCTAAAAAAAAGTCACATGATTAATGGACGTCCCCATAGTAACGCATAATTGTTGCGGTCATTTGCTTAATGATCTATATAGTATCTGTGGCAATAAAATATAATAAATTTCGTTCAGCTATTGCTATTGTTTATTCCAATAAAATTCAGTACGGGTTGCTTCTTAATTATGTGATATTTTTAGCAATATTAAAAGTCCTGCCACTTACTTAGCGCTTAGAGTCACTATTTTCGCAAACTACACAGATTATTCTTTTGATATAGCGTTAGATCGTAGTGTGAAAAAACGAAATATTAGACACCACTGGATTATTTTTCTCTGGACTATTTTATTGTTTCTCAGATCATTAGTTGAGTAGTAGTGACTTTTTACGAAACCTTCACAACTCTTTCTATTCTCGTAATCAAAACAGTATTATAATAATACCCCATCGTACGAATATACATCAATGGATTTTTTTTATGTCGTATGCCTTTTTTTGACAGGTTATATTCTGGTCATACCTTTTTTTTTGCGGTGGGCTATGGATGCGTCTCACCCCGCCAAATCGGTCCGGGGTGACGGAAGAGGCGGCGCGTGACCTCATAAACTCACCATGCAAACTCCTCTCTTCGCCGTGCGAGCAGGCCACCGGTACCCGATCTTTGTCTTCGGTGGCCTCAATTCTGGTCATACCCTGCCGATGTCGTCCGGGGCGACGAAAGAGCGGCGTCCGGTCCCATAACCCATACCGTGTTACCCAAATCGCCATTGGATCGACCACTAGTACCGTTTCCTTGACATCAATGGCATGTTGTATATCCTCAAGAATTAATTGCTTAATTGGATCAACATTATATCCACGCGTTTTCTGTGTAGTGACAGGGTAAGAATACAATTCACGATCCCATGCCTTAATCGTGGGTGATCGTAAATGACGACTAAAGGCTGTAATACGCATATAACGTCTATGCGAGATAAGGAAAATCGAAATAAAACTCTATACCAACCCAACTGACCAGAGTGGGTATAATAGGTCAATTTCCTTTGTATTATGGAAGAGGCTCGTGCTCAGCAGTGGCGCTTATATGAGTTGAAATGATGATGATGATAAATTTCCACACCTGCATAATTGTTGCGAATGTTTCCATTTTGTTCCTATACAGGTAGATGACGTATGTACGTAACAGCCAAATCAATTTACAAAACTTTAAATCAGCTCCAATTAAAAACGATTTAGGATTTATCATTGAACGTATTTACTTGATTTTTTATGATTAATGGCAAATATACTAAAAGTAAAAGCATATTGCTAAAAATTCATTACACTTTAGAGACACAAAATTTAAATTACTTTGCAACTAATATATGTTAAAATAATGTATAAATAACAAGTTATTAGATTAAGGCTTAACTATTCGTACAAGTACTAAAATGCGCACGTTACTTGATGGCCTCCCATGCCGAGTGTCATCGGTATGATCTCCACGTAGTACAGCTTTTTACATGATTTACTAAAGTCTCTACCGAGTCTTGAGTGTTATTTGAGTCCGTTGATTGCAATATTGTAATTTGCCCCACTAGACAAAGAATTATTCCTTAATAAAGACAACACCGCCTTCAAAAAACAAAAGAATATAACTTTCAACTTGTACCTACAGTCAGTGTCGTCTTTTTGCTAAGGTCCCCATTCTGACGAGGACCCCAAAAGTGCATAGTATTCCCATACACAGGGGCGGCTCTAGCACATGTAGCGCCCGGGTGCAATCAATAACCAGGCGCCCTCTTGTATCAAAATGCGTGAACAAAATGGAACAGATTGATAGTTACAAGTTCGACTAAAGCCCAAACTTCGCTGGAATGCGTTGTTCTATGCTTAGTTAGTTTTGTTGTTAAATAACGCACCCACTACGTTTATAAATGATTAAGGCACTCGCAGCGTACGGTGCTCGCGCTCTGTTTGGAGCGTTACAGTGGAGACTCTGTGTCCCGAGCAGCTCTCGGCGCCCCCTAACACCCGGCGCCACCGCACCCTCTGCCCTATAGGTAAAGCCGCCCCTGCCCATACACTATAACTACAACGTTATTTCTCTAAATATAACTTATTCCAAACATACAGTCTATTTATTTAGTTTATAAAAATTAAGCATAATAATTATACATAAAAAAATAATCGTAAAAACACAAGATAGAAGTGACACTACATTACAGGGAAACAAATAATTCATTAGGCACTTTTTAATAGCATAGCTAATGTTTATCATTCATTTTTTACATAAAATTATGAAAGTGTGTGTTTAACTATTATTCAATACCCGAAGGCGAGCGAGATACTGCTCCCGTTCAACCCGAAACAGTGTTTACTCCCACCACTTTTTGTCACACAAACAGGTTGCAGATCAGAATTTCAAAGCTCTCTTATAAAAAATAATACTTCAAAATATATAACTTAGAAAAATATCTTTGTTGTTATTTAACTTTCTTTATTTTCAACTGGTCCTTGTGTGCCCAATTGTTCTGGTATGTTCTAAGATATTTTTTTATCTACAGTTACCATTGCTATTTTTGGTACCAGCTTACCCCATATGCAATATCAATTTCTCAAGCAATGTATCTATTCGTAACTACTCAATGTAGGCAGTTGGAAACTCACTTATTGCGAAATATTTTAGTATTTGCTGAAAGGCATCTGATACTAATTTCTTATCTCAGCTGCCTTATAATTATCATTAGGTACTATAATTTATCCGGACAATAAACTAGATATAGTATTGTACCCCTTCAACACAATTACAGTTTCGATGCATTCACACAAAGAACCGATAGATTCGGAGAATCCATAATACTGAGGACGCAGCTCCAATAATAATATTTGTAATCAATTCATATCTTTGATCAATGACAGCATTTATTATTTCTTGGTATCTATTATCAAAAGGATGGCAATATTGGCATAATGTATTGTCCGAATGGGCAGCCATCGATAGCAAAGTATTGTCCCACATGGGATTCGAACCCGCGATGTTTGAAATCGTAGGTCGAAATCTTAACCACTACGCCATCTGTGCAGTAAATTGAAATCCTACTCCAGTCAATTGAAATCTTTTTTTGTAGTAGGTACCTAAAAAAAACTAACACTCACTCCTAGTATCTACCTCTGTAAGTTATTGTACATTAATATTATTTCAAAGATAATTTGTACTTTGGTAGAAGGAAACCGATAACTACTAGTTCTATATAAATGTGCATTTCTCTATATAATTATGTTCAACTGGCTTCCGTTAAGTAAATAATACTGATAACGCGAAGTGAACGGCAATGTAGCGACGCAGGCGCAGCATTTGAAGCCAACAAACAACTTGTTCTGTCACTCTGTCAGTTGCTTTACTCAGCTTGCAAACGCAACTCGTATGGAAACTCTGCATACTTGCAAATGTCATAGATATCTTAGTGATAGTTCATACCTCGAACGTACATTAGTGATAACTAAAAAAAAATAAAAGATGGAGATGCAAGATCAAAATGGTAAGCGATTTCATTATTACGAAAGTTATAAGCAGTCGGTATGTGTACAACAAAGATTTACCCGCATTCGTTGACCCTGATATTTAGTACCTCGGCCAATACTGACAATGACGGATATTAAATTTAAAAGTTGCAAATTCTTTCACGGCTAACTATTAAAACAGATTGAAGACAAAGTTAAAATGCTTCACATAAATTGTAATTATATTTAGTATACGCTTTCATTTTAAATACTTTCTATCATCGAATAGGTTGGTGTTGTAATCACTGTTGTATCACTTTAAAGAATAAAATTGGACCTTAAAGATATCTTTATGATTATATCTTTAAAATCCAGTTTTTGTCCACATGTTATAAATTAATAAAAACAAATATTATTAATATTGTCGCTGTTATCGTTTTTATTTTTAAATGCACATGCAAATCTTGCTGCATGGTATCATATAAGGATGTGGCCGTGTTTATTATTTTACGAATTGGAAATGTGAAATATATTTCACAATATTTAACTTTGATTATATTACGACCTACGCTTTTATACCAATTTCATTGGAGAGTTTAACGAGGTAGTCTTCTCAGTTCTTCGACGCCTAATTATACCATCCTGAGAAGATCATTGGTTGGTTTCGTTTTAAATTTCTCTACTCTTTCTATTTTCTTCTTCTTTTTTTTTGTATTGCTTATGTGGCAAACGAGCAGGCAGCACACCTGATGGTAAGTGTCACTACCGTCCATGGACCGTTGCTATAACCAAGATTATAGCTAGGCCGCTGCCTATCATTATAATCCCCAAACACACCCAATTGGGCTTCCGGCTCTCTCGCGCAATAGCACATTGCCATTACTCAGACGTCGATTTTATACGAGAGTGTGGTACTACCCCGAAGGGACCGGCCCGCAGCTGTAGACAGAAAACTGTCAACAGCGTGGTGCTACCACTAATCTTCTTCTAGATTTATTATCTTCTAACCCAATTTATTCTTTCCGTACGACACTCACGGGACAAAAAGGAAGGTGGTAATGTAATACAATGTAATGCTAGTTATGGTAGCAAAGAATTGCGCCTACATTTTTAATAGAAATACATAACAATTAAGCTCCTAGTGTCTTTGATATACATGCGACTGTCTACCGTTAGATATCGTGTTCGAAACCTAGTCAGGATATTATTGATTCTCTCCATGGAGTCTAGCTAGAACTGTTAACAATTCAAAGACAATATACTTTCATCATCATCATCACAGCCCATAAATGTCCCACTGTTGGTCTCGGGCCTCCTCCGTAATGGGAGGGAAATTAACCTACTATACCGCGCTGGTCAGACGTGTTGGCATAGGGTTTTGTTTCGAGTTTTCTTTCTCTCGCATAGAATATATATATATATATATATAGAATATATATATATATATATATATATATATAGAATATATATATATATATATATATATATATATAGAATATATATATATATATATATATATATATATATATATATATATATATATATATATGCGTTTTATATCCCTTAGTCGTCTCGTACGATCACCCACGAGTAAGATATGGGGTGGTGAATAGTATTCTTACCTAATTAAGCAGTATACTTTATTAAGCAGTAAATATACATGTGGAATGTATGTGGTAATACCTACTTATATATTATACCTCCGCTTACCAATTCAGGGAAGTGTTACTCTAAAAAATATAACAGGTTTGTTTAAAATTCTTTACGCTGTTGTTGACCTTTCAATGTATTGTAAACGAATTAGATAAATAAATACATATTTTTTTTAGCTAATTATAGCTTTTGCCTGCCATTCCGCTTGATTGTTTTTTCCCTATCCTTGGGAATTACGTATTTCTTTGGGATAAAACATACAGGTATCCTGTACCGCTTAAGGATAATATAGCTTCCTATGATTGAAAAAAAATTAAGTAGTTGCCTCCTTTATGCGATCCCGTTTACACACATTAACAAGAGCAACAAGATCTTTTAATGATTATTACTTAAATAGGACTCGTAAAAAAACCGGTTGAACAATCATCAGGGATACTTTCCCGCGAGACTTATAACTTCAATTGCGATGGCCAATCCTCCCTTGTCAATCGTGACGATTATGGCATTATCTCCCCTTGTAAAGGTTTATGTAAAACGGTGAACGTGGATATACTGATGGAGGGATGGGCTAGGTCTGACAAAACGTCTCCAAAACAAAACGTTAAAACAAGAAGTAAGCCTAGTTAGTACCACATTGACTTGATACCTGGATTATATTTAGTTGCTATTTTATGCGATAGTTGGCGTTAGCAGCATCAGGAACTAAAACACGGTGGCCACCATCTGTGAGACCGTGGTTTAATGGCAATAGACAAGGTAGCGACGAGAACCTCCTGTTGGCATGTTCCGCCACCAGCGCGTCGGGTTATAGCAACTTATAACACGACTAATCAATAAAAGAGACTCATATTCATCATTTCCATTTGCACAAATGGCGTAGTAGTTAAGATACCGATTTACCGTACCAGTGTCGTGGATTCGATTCCCGATAATACTTTGTATGATCTATAAATTGTAGTTCTGAGTCTGAGTGTAATTTATGTACGTCAAATTACACATTCGTAAAATCCCACGCAATACAAATATTATTTTCTTAGTGACGGATGCTCTCTTTACTAAAAAAAAAACCGATCGCCAACCTCCCTTTGGAGAGACTTTCATGCTACAGTTGGATATCAATATTCTGATGATGCTGAGAGATACTGCTGCCTCTACAATGTTTAATTCATTGGTCGTATACTAGAATGCGGATACTAGAATGCGGATACATTCGACTTATATTTTTTAAATTTTCTTCTAATAGATATGTTTTATAACGTTAATATTGAATCGAACTGTTCGTAATATTAAATGTTAAGGAGGAAACATATTATATATATTTTTTATCATATTTTCGTAATAACGAAATGGATGACAAATGTTTATCATTATTTAAATTGATAATGATGTAAACAAAAACATAATTGTTGTGTGCAAGCATACAGTTTAATTAATAACATACTTTTAAATAGGTCTGCGTAAATTATAAATAAACTATACTTTTCCTTAACTTTGGAAATAACATTTTGGCGGGCGTACGATTCAATACGTACTCCGTCTACGGCTTGATGATATTTAATGAATTGAATGATTTTTTTTTACTTAATACATACATACATACATAGCCTCACGCCTGTTTCCCAGAGGGGTAGGCAGAGACTACGGATTGCCACAAACCACGATCCTGACATACCTCCATCGCTTCATTCACACTCATCACAGTCTTCATGCATGCTCTACGATTACGCGTACTCTTAATCTGACCTTTCAGTAACACATCTTCAATTTGATCCAGGAAAGTACGACGTGGTCTTCCCCTTGTAATCGTCCCACTCACACTCGCTTTGTATACTTGTTTAGTCAACCTTTCTTCACTCATTCTTTCCACGTGTCCAAACCACCTCAGCATACCCTTTTTTATCTTTGTCACTACTTCTTCATTCATACCACAGCGCTCTCTTATAACACTATTTCTAATTTTATCTTTCAGACTTACACCACACATACTACGAAGAGCTCTCATCTCTACAGCATTTATGCTACTTTCATGTCTTCCCTGCCAAATCCAACTTTCACTGCCATACATGAGAGTGGGAACTAATACTCCCTTATGTACAGCTAGGCGTGCCTTGTTAGATACATTCCTACTTTTCATAAAAGTGTACAATGCCCCATTCACTTTATTACCAGCATTTACTCGTCTTTCAACATCTTCATCATTTTTACCATCACTAGTAAACAGTACACCCAAGTATACAAATTCTTTCACCTGTTCCAATCCCTCACCATTTATAAAAATATTACATTCCGTCATACATTTATCCTTTTCAAAGACCATTACTTTCGTCTTACTTACATTTACTTTCATACCTTTTCTTTCAAAAGCATCATGCATAGTAGTTACCATCGCCTGTAAGTCTTCAGCCGACGATGCAAGTAAAACCTGATCATCGGCATAAAGAAGACATTTGACGAGTAACTCATTCATTCTTAAACCACATTCATTATTTTTCAAATCTTGCAAACAGCTATCCATAAATAGGTTAAACAGCCACGGTGACGCTACACATCCCTGTCTGACACCTTTATCAATGTTAAACCATTCAGTGTAGGACCCGTTTATCCTTACGCTTTTTTACTTAATGGTGTTATATTTTCGTTTTAACAATATAGCCTTTAAAGTAAAAAAAGATATTTTGCTTATTTGTGGCAAACGAGGAGGCAGCATACCTACTAGTAAGTGTTACTGTCACCCTTGGACTTTTGTAATACCAGAAGTATAGCAAGATCGTTGCCTACCGACCAAAACTCATCCAAGTTGGCCATCTGGCTCGATAGCTCACCGAACACGAATCGAAACACATTGGTAAAATCTCCGCGATCCGACGGCTTCAATATTTACTTGACAAGACTGACGATGACATCACATTCGCAACATTCAGCTAGGCCAATATGACCTGCGCGGCTTCAACACATAAATATCCGTGGTGCGATCCTCGCTGAGCGGTAGGTGCGAAACCGCACCGCGGTAAAGTCAATAATCCGAACGTGTAAACACTATCCTCCAATGACTGCTCACAGATGGCGTAATGTGTAAGATACTGGGCTACCGTTCCAATTGTCATGGGTTCTTTTCTTGTACGAAACAATATTGTGTGCGAGCCACAAACTGCTGTGCTCCGTTAGGGTGTAGTTTGTTTGTTGATTTAGTATTAAATTTTTGTGAAGCTTCTTGTAATACAAGGATTATATCATTAGTGCAAAGTGTTATAAAAAAAAAGAAAGCGACGTTTAACTTCTTAGTTCCCGAAACCTTCAGCACTCACCCAGTGCGAATTGTCAAATCAATCTGCAGCTATCAACTTTACAAAAAAAGAAGGGCTAGAACCCTTTTTGCCCTCAGCGCTCACCCAAAAATCCTAGTAAAGTTGTTATAGCCATTTGCGGCTAAAAACCATAGTCGAATAGTAAAATAATGACGGTGTTTCCTCTTCCACTCTGCGCAGTGTCCTTACATAGCGTAATAAATTCTTTGATTCTTTAGCTATTCAGTGATGTAATTGAATTTTGGATACTAATGATAGATATGAAGCTGTAACACCAAATTGTATTCTCCGATTTTGTAATCA
Source organism: Lymantria monacha (assembly GCA_905163515.2). NCBI lineage: Eukaryota > Metazoa > Arthropoda > Insecta > Lepidoptera > Erebidae > Lymantria > Lymantria monacha. The sequence continues at coordinate 13,827,255 of LR991094.1, read as the reverse complement.
TACGTTTTTTAATTGAGGGAGGCATTGAAGCATTTTTAAAGACGTATTCACGTCAAAAAGTGCTCATATCCGAGACATTAACGATTCATTGTTTTTATATGGCTTAACTTGAACATCTATTTACATTTATTCTGAAACCATAACAATGTATACTTTTTTAATCAAACTATAGCCATTGAATTCGAAGAAGTACCTATTCAATAGAGGACAATAAAATGTGCTAGAGTAAAATAGCTTTCCGGGTGGAGACGGGTTAATTTTTTATCCTACTGTAGTACCAAACAGGTCAGATAGAGTGGCAATGTGTTATTATGAGATTTCCTTCACAAGCCATGATATCATTTACTTATATTCCTTGAGCGTGTTTTATGATCATGAAGTAAATCATTCCTCACAAAGGCTCCAAATAATGTATACACATCCTTTATTGAATGTCATTTTAATTGTGATCCTTTGTGATGAGAAAATAAATGGTTATTATTATTATTTGAATCTCTTTTATTCACGGAGTCTTCCGTAGGGAAGATGTCCGGTCCTTTGGGAGGCTTACATGGGGATATGGATCCAACACGCAGAGGCCTTTGGACAAATTTAATTTAAATATTGGGATGGGACACCTACCGATGACCTACCGATGATGGTGGAATGCCAGCAGTAAGTGTAAAACTATTGTGTGATGATGGTATCTAATATCTGAATATGGGAGTGGGTGCTTATGGGACTGGTTCATCTTAAATCTAAGAAATTTTAAAATGTCGTCTGCATTCAAACCCATATTAAAAGATAAACTGTGGCAGACGGTGACTCGCCAACTCACTGAATGGGCCCCTAAATTACATAACTTATTATTATTAATCATTACAGGGGTAAAATAAATATTGAATAAGCTATATTGAAAAAAAACAAAATATGATGTGTATACGCGATACTGGTTTATGTTTACTTATATCTATATGTATTAATATAAAGAAGTTGATTGGTTGACTCATCAATACCGAACCGAAACTACTGAAGCTAAAAATATGTAATTTTGACAACATGGTCTTATTGGAACGTAGGAACTCACAAAAGCTTTTACGAATTTCAACACCAAGTGTAGTGGCAAAGCTTGTATGGAGAGACAACAAATTTTTGTCGGTTGTCTTCAAATTATGCACAAATACTTTTATTCATCCTGTACAAATACTTGAGCGTTGGGGCAACTTCTCGGCAGCCACCACCTCAGCCAGAAGGCACGTGTAGCAATACATAACGCAGTGCTTGTCCCAACATTACTGTATGGAAGCGAGAGTTGGGTATGCAGAAAAGAGTATGAAAGTAAAATTAATGCGATCGAAATGCGATCTCTGCGGAAAATCTGTGGAGTTAGGCTGACCGACCGCATTCGTAACGACGACGTAAGAGAGCGAGTAGGTATGAAAGAGAGTATTGGTGTAAAGATGCGAAAGGGAATGCTCCGATGGTTCGGACATATGGAAAGAATGCCGAACGAACGTCTGGTTAAGAAGATATACAATGCGAAAGTGGAAGGATGTAGGTACCGGGGGAGACAGAGACTAACCTACCTAGACCAGATCGGTCATGTACTGAAGGAAGGTGGAGTCAAGAGTCTCCGAAACCGGCGAGCGTGTATGAAGAGAATTATGAATGTTGAGGAAGCGAGTGAAGTATGCAAAGATAGAGTTCTCTGGCACTCTGTTCTCTCTGCCCACCCTGCAAGGGATATGGCGAATCTCGGAGAAGATTTTTGACGGACCGAAGTAGCCATAGAATTATTTGTATGAACGCTCGCGCATTGCGGCCAAGTTAAAGCCGAAGTGCGTACGAGCAGAGAGGCAGCGTGGCAGTGGAACGAATATTTTCATTGATTAATTTAATGAAAACAAAACAAAGGAATAAACTTTCCTCTAATTCAATAGTAGTGCTTCTCCACACAAAAATATTTGTGGGAAAACAATTAAAACTGTTTTAATTTTCATATTGATGAAAAATATTCTCTAAAAAAGCGAGTAAGGGGTGGTACGAGAATGAAAATAAATTAAACAAAAATATTTATTATTGGTATTAGTTATTATATGATTTTATTAATATTAATATAGGTACTGTTTTATTTAAAAAAAAAAAAACTCCCGATTTTGCCCGATTTTAATTTCCCGATTTAAAATATTCACTTTTGCAACAACTTTTTGCTTTCTTGACCCATATTTTCGGACTAGTGCGTAAGCAATATCCGAATTCAGTCCGAGTTTTCTAGATCCATATTTTCACGGGTTCGGGTCGGATTCGGATCGGAGGTAGTGCGTAACCGCTTTAAGTCTATGCAGTCATCGTGAGGCAATGTACGTCCTGAGGTAAACAGTGACTTCCTAATGCGGTCACGGCCTGTACACAATTTCCAACCCCGATGTCCGCCACTTGATGTGCTTGTGGCTCTGGGATGGCTGAATATCCAATCTGATTGTATACTTAGCCATCTTGCAAAGTTCAGATTTGATAAATGAACATAGGCCATATAATAATATAGATAACAAAACAATGGTAATTCGGCTGGTAAATAAATTCAAATTTATTCAGATGAAGTGAGCTGTATCAACTTTGAACTACCCTAGTTTCTCTGAAAGATAGTCCGAGTGAAACATATCTGTAACTTTTGACGTAAACTAACAGAGTTATGTTTTAATTATTTTTGGGGTGTTTCTTATAATTCGTGACAATATCACATAATAGCTATAGGATAGAATTGACCTTCAGTATATATGGGTGAGTAGGATTTTGCAAAATATCAATTCAGTGAGATATGTGTGACATTTAAGTTATCACAAAAGTCTAGTTGAAAACAGTAACTCTTACAAATTTGATGCAGAATTTATAATAATAATAACTCTTTATTGTAGCTATACCATATATAGGTACAGGAATAAAATAAAAAAGACAATAAATAGACGTTGGTACAATTAGGCGGTCTTATCGCATACTGCAATTTCTTTCAGACAACCTTGAATTACTTTGAATAATTTATAGCAGAACATACTTTTAAAATAAATTCACTCGAATCTGACATACTGACAATTACTACTAGCACATTGCCATAATCAAAATAATAGATCAAAAGCGTAGCTGGCGGATCCGCCTCACTGAAGACAAGGATTCGGTGCCAGTGGTCCGCTCAATTGGCGATAGAAAAGTACATATGGTACAAGGCAGTGATGGGCGTAACTAGTTACTTATGTAATCCAATTAATAATTGAATTGCATAATAATTCAATTAAAATGTAATTCAATTACATATTATTTAATTACATTGTAATTAGATTACTTTAGATATGCTATGAAATTAATTACAATATATTTAATTACAAAATAATTTGATTACAAGGTAACCTAATTACATAGTATTTAATTATATTATAATTGACCGAGTGAGCGAAGCGAACAAGAATCTCCATTTCAGGACTGAACGATTTTGCTTTTGTCTGTCTGTTTGTTTGTTCCTGCCTACGCAATTTTACTCCGATCTGCACGAAAATTGGTGTGTGTGTTTTTTGAATTATTTAAATTTTTTTGTCAAGCTATTTTTTTTATGGCACACCTATCCTACTAAGGATAATGTACGGGTAGCGGTGGGTTCTATGCATTGTGCTCGTGCGCCGCCGCTGCTCCTAGCTACCCCGCGTCCCGCCCCGCGCTCCGCCCTCTTCAGTTATTCCTTATCTTTTGCATTGTAAACACGTAACATTTTTTGTGCTTTGGTGATTAGTGCAAAAACTTTTGTTTTACGTACTATGTATGAAAGTGCAAGACTACTTTTAGAAGATGACAGTTCAGTGGACGAATCTGTGTCTGCAGGTCAATCTACATTACCATCGACAAGCAATATGTCTGCATTGCAACCTACTATACTTGACGGTAAATTCTTTGAGTTACTTCCTGATACATCAGGAACTGATAAAAGAGTCGCCATTTGCAAGAAATGTCTGCCTAATAAAGTACAAATAAAAGGCTCGAGATCGTGTACTTCCAATTTCAAAACACATTTGAAACGTAAACATGGTCAAGAAACTATACAAGAATACCAAGAATATATAAAGAGTAAGAGATCAAAAAATGTTCGTACTTCCAGTTCGTCAAACGAACTATCACCACGACGAAGGTCGTCAAATGTACCCTCATATTCTCAAGCTGAATTCGATCGAGATATTGTTAAATATTTCGTCAACTCAATGATATCTCTAATGTGTACCAAAGACTCTTACTTCCGACAAATTTTACGTCGCTTAAATACAGGTGCGAATAATCTAAGAATCATGAGCCGGCGGACACTTGGCAGAATGATTACGGAATTCTTTGATGAAGAAACTACTTTAGTGAAACAAGAACTAAATCAAGTGAAACACGTTTGTACGATAGTTGATATTTGGTCTGGACGTCGAAGAAGCTTTTTAGGTGTAACAGTACACTGGATTGATTCCCATAATTTAAAGCGTGTCTCAAGAGCTTTAGCATGCCAACGCTTTAAAGGCACACATAGTTATGACAAAATATACGAATTGTTGCAAGACATTTATAAAAAGTATGGGTTAACTAGCACAAATGTTGTGGCTTGTGTTACAGACAACGGCAGCAATTTTGTAAAAGCTTTTAAAAGTTTCGGTGTGCATCGCATCAATGTTTTAAACGAGCAAAACACTATTGATTCTTGTGATGAAGACTGATACTGATAGTACAGACGACGAATTAACGTATCTTAACGACCTTTCTCCAACGATAAGCCATTTAGAGACTCGTCTGCCGTTACACCTAAGATGCGCTTCACATACTTTGAGTCTTTGTGCCACAGACGCTAATAAAATACTAGAAAATCAGGAAACGGAGCTGTCGAAAATGCATGACCAAACAATAAAAAAATGTAACACATTGTGGAAAGCTGCAAATCGGCCAAAATCAGCTGAAATTTTACAAAATATTCTTGGCCATACTCTTAGTAGGCCAGTAGAGACAAGGTGGAATAGCCTTTATGATGCCTTGAAAAAAATCGCAACCATAGAAGATAAATCTGCAACACTTCACAGAGCTTTAAACATAAAAAATCCACTTCGTGAATCTGACTTTACCTATATAAAAGAATATCTGTCATGTACTCAACCTATCGCTGATGCGCTTGACATTCTTCAAGGTGAAAACGCAACCTATTACGGAATATTTTTACCGACTATACTTTCGTTGAAGAAAAAGTTGACAAATTTAACTGGAACAAGAGAGTATGAATACTGCAGTACTCTGACTGAAACTTACCTAAAAAGTGTGCAAACAAGGTTTAAAGATTTTTTGAAAATATCGGGATTTCAAGCTGAAAATGCCGCTTTAGCTGCCCTTTCTCATCCTAAATATAAAAAATTAAAATGGACATCATTAATTGGCCAGTCAGAATATAGTATAATGAAAAATTTACTCGTAAAAGAAGTCGTGAAGATTATACCAAATCAATTATCTCGAGAAAATCCATCAATGAGGTCGAGGGAGGATGATTACTTTGAAATAGATTCAAGTTCGGGTTCAGACAACCAAAGCAGTGAACCAAGATCTAAAGCTGAACTTGTAGTCACTCATTTTTTAGCAGAAGACAGCAGAGAACTTGAAATATTAAATAATCATAAGGAAATTAAAAAAATATTTTTAAAATTTAATACCCCTCTACCTTCTTCTGCGCCTGTGGAACGTATGTTTTCGTACGCGACAATGATCAATTGTCCGAAAGCAAACCGACTATCAGACGAAATGTTTGAAAAACGAGTAATTTTAAAGGTTAATTTAAATTATAAATCAGAAACGTAATTTTTTTTGTCAACTAATGGTGAAAATTGTAACTATTAAAAGATTTAAAACTTAACAATGATTGAGACATGATTACATTCTTTTTTGTCAACTAATTGAGAAAATTGTAACTAATAAACGATTTAAAAGTAAACAATGACTGAGATGATTACATTTTTTTTAAATAATTATTTGTTTTATTTTCGTATTTAAGATGCAGGTGTCCCATCCTATATAAATGTGTAGTTACATTTTATCAGATTACATATGTAACCTGTTATAATGTAATTAGATTAAATTGTAATTCAGTTACTATGTATTTAATTAAATTTATTAATCATTGCAATTAGTTACTTAAGTAATCTGTTACAAAGTATTTTAATTACAAATTACAATGTAACTGTAATTTGTAATTATTAATCTAATTACTTTTTGCCCATCACTGGTACAAGGATACGGTATGGCATTGCACGTCATACTATCCGCCGCTTCGTCTAGTTTGGGCCAAGTATGACCATAGACTGTCCCAAAAAAAAACAAAAAGCTGGCGCCCGCTGTCAACATTTTAATGTCGAGATATTTTTCTCATCTCAATTCCCACATTATTCATTCTCCTACTCTTATCCCAATTACTTGGGGTCGATACAATATGTACTCTTCTTTCATAGTACACATTGTAAAAGTTATTGGCAATAGTTTTATGACCGGCCGCCTACCAGACGTCAACTCTCCTCGGGAATGTAGGTAATTGTTAACCAAACGGTTTACGACATCCACGAGCAAAGTAAGGGTTGGTAGTATTCTTAGCCGCTACCACACATCTATTCTCTATATCTCAATTCCTACAGGTATTATAAATTAAGTTTTTAGACAACATAGAAGTTATATAGCATAAAATTTAGCTCAAAGTAGTATTTTTTTATGGAGTTAATTGTACTTGAGATAGATAACGAACCGTGAAAATTATTTAACCGTTTATGTGATAACGCAAGGTTAAACATAGAATCCCGTATCTACATATTTATTAATATTTATTAAGGTTAATTATTCACTAAAATATTAAAATAATTGAAATATTATTATGTAGACTAGACCATGACGAATATATTGAGTCAGCACGCAATCCAGTAAATCAGAAACTTTTTAAGGTTAGCCAATATGCAATTGCAAGTTGAATATTATATTATTAAATTTTCCGCGCGGTGTCGGACAAAAAATATCAGTTAACCTTTTCAAAGTCAGAATCATACAGGTCTAAGATCCGGCTGTTAAATTTGTATGCTCAGAGAGTTTTTGCTAAAAACCTAATTTTAGCGTACATTATATATTATAGAAGGATGTAGGTACCGGGGGAGACCGAGACTAACTTACCTAGACCAGATTGGTCACGTACTGAAAGAAGTTGGAGTCAAGAGTCTCCGAAACCGGCGAGCGTGAATGAAGAGAATTACGAATGTTGAAGAAGCGAGTGAAGTATGCAAGGATAGAGTTCTCTGGCACTTTATTCCCTCTGCCTACCCTGCAAGGGATATCGCGTGATGATATGTATGTATGTATGTATTATATATTATTAACAAGAGAATCTAAAGGGATATCTAAAAGGATGCTTATGAAAATGTGGCCGAAATTTTATTTCATTTGGAGTATTTATCAAGACGTTCCTACAAGTGTTTGCGCCGGGGGTTGAAAGCACTAGCTTCTGACACATGCGCAATGACTTTAAAGCATCTTACAGTAAGCAGTTTTTATCCTCCTCTGACGATAATATAACTCAGCATCAGTGAGTGATAATTCGTGCTTTCTTTCACTGTACTATTAATATTTAATATCTTTAACAGCTAGCACTCTTTATTTGCAGCCACATTTACTTAAGCAACTGATGTATCACCATAACTAAAAATTGATTTTGCATATAAATAATAAATGTATATCATTAACGTATTATATAAATGTAACAAAGTCATACCTGTTTACACCTGGTCGCGATGAGGTATGGCTAAGTGCGCAACGGCACCCGTGATTTTTCAGTCTATATTAAGTCTACGTAATAATGTAATGAAAAATCAATGAATAATAATTTAATTAAAAGTAGTTAGTACACATTTTGATAGGAACCCTAGTAGACATACATTCTCTTAAACATAAATGCATGCAAAACTTTTTGGTTTTTAGTAAAAACTCGATGAGCGTACTAATTTTACAGCGGGATCTCCTACTATAAGGAATATGCGAAGTCGTGACCTGTAATAAGGCCCAACGCGTAGTGGCGATATCGCGAAGTGAAATTCTGACGTCACACTGAGGGCACGTTAGCGATAAAGTATCCCGATGGGCCAATCAGTACAATAAAATATTTTATATATGTTTCGGGATGTTCAACCTGAACATATTTTTATTGAATTACCAGATCAAATAAAGGTATAACCCACCCAGCTAGCCATGAAATATCTCAATATATTTCGATATGTATGACAAAGTGTCGAAATCAATGCTCGTCGCATAGCTAAATTTCGTGATAGGTTTATACGGTAGATAATAACGCGGTTTGTAAGCAAACCCTGAGTATTTTTGCTATATCAACTACCTATACTAGACTAACTATAATCAGATGTAACTCGGGATCGTTTATAGAACGTCTGGTTAAGAAGATATACAATTCGAAAGTGGAGGGATGTAGGTACCGGGGGAGACCGAGACTCACCTACCTAAACCGGATTGGTTACGTACTGAAGGAAGGAAGGAAGGTGGAGTCAAAAGTCTCCGAAACCGGCAAGCATGTATGACGAGAATTATGAATGTTGAGGAACCGAGTCAAGTATGTAAGGATAGAGTTCTCTGGCACTCTGTTCTCTATGCCTACCCTGCAAGGGATATGGCGTAATGAATATCATCACGATCTGTTTCTATAAATACATACATACATATGTATGTATGTATTTATAGAAACAGATCGTACAAAATGACTCTTTATATTAGTATATCATTGAAATGTGTTCATAAGATAACCACCAAGCCAGACTTTTACTTAAACTCCGGCAGATATTATAAAAACTAATTACAAGGTTAACAAAATTATATTGTATATAATGTAGTTGATAGTGTTGTAATATTGATTATAGGCCAGCTGTTACCAACACTATAATGTAATGCTATCAATACACATTACATTAGTCAATATTATTACAAAATAATAATATTTTTTATATTATTGAACCATATCATTTTAGATTATTATATCTTTCTGTCTTTTCGCTTGTTATGTCATCAGCTTAGCTCACATACAATCCCGCAGTTGGGCTTGAGTCCCCTCTGCAATATGAGCGTAGCTAATTGATCTGCTATCCCACGCTGGTCAGATGGATTGTTGAGTTTTATTTCGCGTTTTTCTTATCTTACATAGATCTTATATGCTCTTTCAAATCAAATCAAATCATTTATTTTGCATAAGCCCCATAGGGGCACTTACATATTGTCAATTTTACATTGTTTTTTTATAATTAAATTTAATTAATCTACCACCGGATCGGAAAGCAGCCACATACTGAGAAGATCCGGCAAGAAACTCAGTGGGCTCGTCATTTTTTTTTATTATATTTTTTCACAAAAGAGTTTGGTTACATGTTTAATTTATGTTAGCTCCAGTGATATGCCCTTCGAGAAAAGATTCATTTTTAAAATTTTGTATATAATACAAAATTAAACTAAGAATATTTATAAAACAAAAAAGAAAGAAAAATGGCTGGACCAGATCCCACAAGCGGCACCCGATCACGAGTTAACTATTAGAGCAGCCATCACGCCCCTCAACCACATTGGAGGGAAGGGAGAGACCCGCTCCACGTAGCTACCGCAAGCAGAGACCTTTTCAGTGAGCATGACCACACCATAATCTATAAATTTGAAACAGATAGCTTGGATAATTAAATACATAACTCGTTAGGCAAAACACGCTACACTGTACAATTAAGATAATACAAATAATACAAGAGTAAGTGATAAACATTAAAACATTAAAAGGGCAATTGCTGAGAGAGGAGCTGCTCATAACCATTCCGTATTATCATTTAGATAATCCGAAATGCTGTAATATCCTTTTCTGCACAGTCTGTTTTTGATAGCCTTTTTGAACTTATTCATTGGCATATCTCATTATATACTAGTAGGGTGAAATAAGGGGTAGTGAATTGATTTCGTACTCCGTTACCCTATATTATTACCATGTATTTCATCATCATCATCATCACAGCCCATATATGTCCTACCGTTGGGTTTGGGCCTCCTCTGTAATGGGAGGGAAGTTAACCTACTATACCCCGCTGGTCAGACGTGTTGGTATAGGGTTTTGTTTCGAGTTTTCCTTCTCTTGCATAGATGTTATATGCGTTTTATATCCCTTAGTCGTCTCCTATGATCACCCACGGATAAGATATTCTTACTCCGTCTCCACATGGATAATGTATTCACAAAGTAAAATACAATAAAAAAAAAGAATGACTGCACAGATGACATAGTAGCTTAGAATATCGACCTGCCGTACCAAATGTCGCGAGTTCGATTGTCACGTAGAATACTTTTTTTTGTAGTTTGGTTGTAATTTGTGTCCGTTATTGACATGTTTGTAAAATTACTAGCAATACTAGGATTATTTCCTTAGTGCAGATTGCTGTAAAAAATGTATCATCTATCTCTTATCTATCTCTATCCGCGTGTATTGTAAAAAACGACTAAGGTAAGTTAACCGCTAAGAGAAAAGAACTCTTCAAATAAATTCCCATACTAGCACGTTTAACCCTACAAACCAGGATTCAAAGACCAACAAGGCAGTACCTATATGAAAAAATATATCTACACATCATAAGCATCTTGTCCCACTCGAACGCGACAGTTTTAAAGTATTTTCCGTATGCTTACGGTGTCAACTAAGAGATTAGTACGAGAAGTGGTAATATTAAATAATAAGATAACTTATCTTAAACATTGTCTAAAAATGTGATCATGATAAAAAGAGATCACGTTTTTATATCCATTTGGCTAGTCGTGAAATCGTTTGCAAATTTATTTGTAAAACTTGTTATTTAAAAAATAAGGAACTTCGTTCCAAAAGTGTGTGTGTGTGTCAGCTCCGACGCACGACTGGAGTTTACTTCTTAAGTAGCATTATCAAAACAGGCGCAAAAAAAGCTCATTTGACTAAAAATAATATATATATATATATATATATATATATATATATATATATATTTATTTACATTTATTAAAACTGTTCAGTGAAGTATTATCTCACGTCAGAAAGTGAAAGGTGCGCAGAATAGTTTGCGCACCAAAAACGTAACGAGGTCATTCGATCACTAGATTTTACTCCTCAAATTTTTCTCATACCGGGCGCCTTATATGAAAATCGATTCTTAAGAAGTAAACTCCAAAAAATATATCATTTTATTTAAAAATCAGATTATTGTTTATAGATCTCACTATATTATTATAATAGCAATTAATCAAATAATACAAGAAATCCATACATACATACACATACATATCATCACGCCATATCCCTTGCAGGGTAGGCAGAGAGAACAGAGTGCCAGAGAACTCTATCTCTGCATACTTCACTCGCTTCCTCAACATTCATAATTCTCTTCATACACGCTCGCCGGTTTCGGAGACTCTTGACTCCACCTTCCTTCAGTACATGACCGATCTGGTCTAGGTAGGTTAGTCTCGGTCTCCCTCGGTACCTACATCCTTCCACTTTCGCATTGTATATCTTCTTAACCAGACGTTCGTTCGGCATTCTTTCCACATGTCCGAACCATCGGAGCATGCCCTTTCGCATCTTTACACCAATACTCTCTTTCATACCTACTCGCTCTCTTACGTCGTCGTTTCGAATGCGGTTGGTCAGCCTAACTCCACAGATTTTCCGCAGAGATCGCATTTCGACCGCATTAATTTTACTTTCATACTCTTTTCTCCATACCCAACTCTCGCTTCCATACAGTAATGTTGGGACAAGCACTGCGTTATGTATTGCTACACGTGCCTTCTGGCTGAGGTGGTGGCTGCCGAGAAGTTGCCCCAACGCTCCGTTCACTCTATTTCCCGCATTCACTCTTCGCTCTATATCAGTGGTGTACCTTCCATCTCGGCTAAATCCACATCCAAGATATACAAATTCATCCACTTGCTCTAGTATATCATTACCTATTGTTACTCTTACATCTGTTCTGGCTTCGTCTCTTTCAAAGACCATTATTTTGGTTTTGCTCACATTCACGCGTAGACCCCTTTTCTTACTGGACTCCCACATTCATATCGTTCAACCTTTGGAGACATTTTTTCAGATATATGATAAACAGCCTGGCTGACAGAACGCACCCCTGCTTAACGCCGATATTGACGTCAAACCAAGGCGACATTCCATCATCCAGCCGCACACAGGCTCTACAGCCCATGTAACTGGACTGCACAGCCTGTAGCAGTTCACCGTTAATACCACACTCCGGCAAAATGTCCCAAAGTTCCTTTCGTACAACCGTGTCAAATGCTCTCTCCAGATCCACAAAACTGCAGAAAACCCTACAAGAAATCGTTTAAATAAAATTTGATTTTGTGCGTTAGTAAACATTTTTTCGGAATAACTATAAATTTTAAAGTTTATGACTCTATTTTTATTAAATATATAAAAATCAGTAATATGTTAATTGCTAGGAAGTAGATAAACTGATTATCACGCAAGGAATTTGAAATTAGAAAAGTGCGATTTAAATTGTTAATTATAATTTACTCTGTCTATGGTCCGTTTAAAATATCTAATATAGGTAGGTATATATTGTATGAAAATCGTAACAGTTTCTCTTATCTTGTTATATTAAAAAAATTATTGTGTGAAAATCTGGTTGAAATAAAGCTTAAAACAATTAAATTACATATAAAAGATGGAAAAGAAAATTGGTATCGACTAAACTGACAAAAAAATTAAAACAAACGAATAAATAATACATCCATTGATTAAAATTTTACAGAGATGACTTTTACGTGGGCGAAATCGCGGGCAAAAGCTAGTACATAATAAATATTTTTGAAACTCTTCATCCATCAGTCCATCGACGTCTACTATTGGGAGCCTTCAGCTTCCCTAACCTAGACATTAGTATCCCTGACTGTATTAGGTCAACTTAAAAGACCGATGAGATTTAACTAAATATAATTCTTTTCGAGGAATGACTGCCATTTGCATTTGCAATATAATTACATCTCAATAACGACGCTTTGCTAAATGCTATAGGACTCTTCTGAGCGTTATAAACCTATAAGCCCTTAGTGTTACGTCCGTTCTCCCCGTGTCGCGACGGGACAAGAATACAATTGTCTCACCTCTTACTTACCCTTTTTTTTTTTTTATTGGTGGGCTATGGGTGCGTCTCGCCCCGCCGAATCGGTCCGGGGTGACGGAAAGGCGGCGCGTGACCCCACAGACCCACCGTAAAACCTTCTCTCTTCGCCGTGCGAGCGGACCACCGGTACTCGATTTTAACTTCGGTGGCCCGCCCGGCGGTTTACCCTCGCGGGTTCCTCTCGTCGACGCCCCGACAGATTTCGCCGTCGGGGCGTCGCCCTCACGCGGTGGCCTCACGTCGGGTGACCGGACAATTCCCCGGTCCGATCACCCGAGGCCTCGGTTAGGGCCCGACCTGACGCTGCCGGCTGTCGCGAGAGCGATGATCGACAGCGTCAGGAACTGGGACGCGGTCGCCGCCTTCTGCGAGGCTGTCATCTCGCAGAAGGAGGTGGCGGAACGAGTCCGGGAGGAATCCCGCGACCCGGGCCGCCGTCAGCGGCCGGGGCGGCGCAGGCGCGAATACCTGCGCCTGATGCCGCCCTAACCTAGGGTAACCGGTAACTCTAACCGAGGGTGATCGGACCGGGGAATTGTCCGGTCACCCGACGTGAGGCCACCGCGTGAGGGCGACGCCCCGACGGCGAAATCTGTCGGGGCGTCGACGAGAGGAACCCGCGAGGGTAAACCGCCGGGCGGGCCACCGAAGTTAAAATCGAGTACCGGTGGTCCGCTCGCACGGCGAAGAGAGAAGGTTTTACGGTGGGTCTATGGGGTCACGCGCCGCCTTTCCGTCACCCCGGACCGATTCAGCGGGGCGAGACGCACCCATAGCCCACCAATAAAAAAAAAAAAATAAAAAAAAAAAAAAAAAAAAAAGGCCTCGGTTAGGGCGGCATCAGGCGCAGGTATTCGCGCCTGCGCCGCCCCGGCCGCTAACGGCGGCCCGGGTCGCGGGACTCCTCCCGGACTCGTTCCGCCGCCTCCTTCTGCGAGATGACAGCCTCGCAGAAGGCGGCGACCGCGTCCCAGTTCCTGACGCTGTCGACCATCGCTCTCGTGACAGCCGGCAGCGTCAGGTCGGCACCGATAACAGCGACGAGGTCACGGCGCTGCCGGTCAAAGCCCGGACACGCCTCCAGCGTGTGTTGCGCCGTGTCCTCGTCACTGCTGCAATGGTGGCAGAACGAAGTCCACTCCCTATGCGCGACCGTGTGCAGGTACGAGCCGAAGCGTCCGTGCCCCGACAACACCTGCACCAGTCGAAAGGAGAGGACTCCGTGCCGCCGCTCCATCCACTCCGTCAGTACGGGCCGGAGAGCCTCGACGGTGACGACACCGTGTCTAGGCCTCTCCGGCCGCGTAGCCCAACGGGCGATGACGTCGGGGCGGGCGTCCTCGCGCCAGGTGGCTATCTCGCTCAACGATGGGGAGCCACCTTCGTCACGCAGTGAGGTCACCCGCCGGTAGAGGTCGGAGAGCATCTCCGCCTCTAGGTCCCACGGGGGTGTCCCGGCCAGCAGGCATGCCGCCTCGGTCGATACCGTGCGGTACCCGCGAATGGCTCTGACCGCCATGACTCTCTGGGGTCTCCACAGAACAGCCCTGAGCTGTGCGTTCAGAGCCCTCGCCCACACGGGTGCGCCGTACATGGCCATAGAACGGATCACCCCCGCATACAACCGTCGGCCCTCGAAGCTGGGTCCGCCCACGTTCGGCATGAGCTGCGAAAGGGCGGACGCCGCGCCGACCAGCCGGGGAGCAATTCGGCGTAAATGCTCCCGGAACCACCATCGCCCGTCGAGCACCAGACCCAAGTACTTCATATGGGCCTGGATGCTGATGTGGACGGAGTTGACGACTAGCGAGACGCCGATTGGCGGCCTAACGCGTGGCCCATGGAACAATAGGGCCTCCGTCTTATTTAGGGCCACCCTGAGCCCCAGCGCCTCGATTCGCCCGACCATCTCCTCGGTGCCGAGAGTGGCCAGGCTCGCCGCCTCTTCGAGTGTCCTGCCCCGGGCTGTGACGAGCGTATCGTCAGCGTAGCATATCACGCTCAGCCCGGGGGGGAGACTCCCTCTCAACGCCCAGTCGTACCCGATGTCCCACAGAGTCGGCCCCAGAACCGACCCCTGTGGAACGCCGCACGACATGGACGTCCGCACAATGTCCCCTGCGGGACTCGCGCAGAGGACACTGCGCCCCTCCAAATAGTCCGCCACCAGCCGCCTCAGGTACAAGGGCACCCCATGAAATCGGAGCGCCTCCCTGATGCAGCTGAATGGCAGACTATTGAATGCGTTGGCGATGTCCAGCGACACCGCCAACAGCACTCCCCCGCCGGTGACAGCCTCCGCGGCCGTCTGCCTCAGTCGTAGCAGGGCCCCGATGGTCGAACGCCCCCTTCTAAAACCGAATTGAGCGTCCGACAGATCGGGCCCCACCTCCTCCAGGTGCTGGACGATGCGGGCAGCGAGGATGCGCTCCAGCAGCTTACCCACATCGTCGAGGAGCACGATGGGCCTGTAGGCCGACGGCGAATCCGGGGGCCGTCCCGGCTTTGGCAGGAGAACCAACCTTCCCTCCTTCCAGCACTCAGGGAACCGTCCAGACGCCAAACAGGCGTTGTACAGCTGCCTGAGGCGAGGCTCGAGGTGCTCGAGGAGCGACGTCAGCACCCGGACTGGTATTCCGTCCGGGCACCTCTTACTTACCCGAGGAAGTCGTAAAAATCGGGGTTCACCAGGAAGGCGGACAGCACCTCTCTTCTAGGAAACGTATAAAACCTGATCTATCGCCAACCCGCCTGCCAAGCTTTTTTTATTGATAACGCAGTGGTCGAAATGCATTTACACACCACCACCGAATGGGGAGTGTGGGACTCGCTAGCCTCAAGGCTAGAATACCCACTAAAACATCCACTGCGATCGCTGTTAGCCGAGATGGCTTTGACAGCTTAACCAGACAACCTGCCAAGCGTGGCGATTAAGGTTTTATATGAATGTGAGAGGCTGGCCTACGTCCAGCAGGGGACGGCAAAAGTCTAAATGATGATGATATTCGTTTCTATCAACAATAAATCTCATTGTCATATCCGTTTTCACCGTCAACACAATATATTTAGTAACGCATGAAGTAGTTTTAAACACCACTGTTTAATGTTGAATGACATAACGTCGATCAATCATTTATGTTATATAGATGTGTGTCATATAGATTACTTAAGTGTTACCTAAAGTTTGGGTTGGTCGTATATGTAACACGTACCATTAATGCGTCCTCATCTAATATTTCATTTTGCTATGTATTTAGAAACTCGCAAAGCTCGAAATTTAATTTTATTAATGGGTCTTTTGTTGGGAATCCAGACCATGACACTTGGCTCGGCAGATCACTACTTAGACCATTAAGCCATCTGTTCAGTCAATTGTTCTGACAATAATTTGTGGATTGCGTAAAATTTTGTCCAGTGTATGGTTGAAATCTACTATATTTAGGGAGAAGCTTACACGAAACTTGCACTTACGGAGAGGATACTTAGGCCATTTAATTATTGAGTATCTGTCTAATATTGCACATTCTTATTAGTGGTAGGACCACGCTGTTGACAGTTATTTGTCTACAGCCGCGGGCCGGTCCGTCCGGGGCATCACCACACTCTCGCAGAAGATCGACGTCTGAGTAATGGCAATATGCTATTGCGCTTCGTTCGGTGAGCGAGACAGCCGGCAGCCCAACTGGGTGGGTTTGGGGATTATATTGGTAAGCAGCGGCCTATCTATATCCTTGGTATTGCAAAAGTCCATGGGCGGCAGTAACACTTACCACCAGGTGTGCTGCTTGCTCGTTTGCCACCATAAACAATAAAAAAAAGAAAATGTTGTAAATTCTGCACATTTTTTTTTAAAAAAAGTTAATATTTTCGTAAAAATTTTACTCTAATGTACTTCATTCGTACATCATAGAATATATCATACTATCCATCTATTCCATTCAGCAGTCTATCGTTGTTCACTATTAGACACTCCTGAGAAGGAAAGATAAATGCCTAAATTACTGCCTTGACAAGTGGATTGTCAATTGCAGTTGGTGTGTTGAGTTTTTCAGTAGCCCACTAGCGCTCGTCTAATGTTTCCTTAAACGGTTTTTACACTCTCACACCAAAGTAAGGGTCAGGAACTGACTGAGTTCCTGACTGGTATAACCAGTCGCGACACTATACTACAAAATTAATGGCCTTTCTATTATTATTCGCAAATATGTCATTCTATCTAGCCTCATCCGCCCTTCGCACCATAAAGAGAGACTCAGAGATATATTCAAGGATTAGACAAAGAGGTTGAGAGAATTGTATATGAAGATATTTGTGTAGGTATATTGAATCCCTATACATCTTCCTGTTTCCCTATGCAGCTGAGATGGCTCGAATGTGCTCGCTGAGGAAAAGGCATTCCGGAACATCTTTATAGAATACTCAGTAGGTATATGTTTTCCATCACTGATGAGTGAACAAAAGATAACGAAAAAAAAATTATTTATAAATGAAAAAAAGTAATTAAAACAAACATAACTAAATAAAATAACATCCGACATAAAATAATCTAATTTTAACGAGGGACAAAAAAGGCTGTTGGCTCAGTTTATGCTACATAGCTCTATGAACGCTGATATTCTTCCAACACCTATATACACTTGTAAAAAGTTTGACTATTATATATTTCTCTCTAATAATTAAATAAACTCATCAAATAAAACCATTTTACGGACATTCATCATCATCATCATCACAGTCCATAAATGTCCCACTGTTGAGCTCAGGTCTCCTCCGTAATGGGAGGGAAATTAACCTACTATACCGCGCTGGTCAGACGTGTTGGTATAGGGCTTCTTACTCCGTCACCACAAGGAATATGTTTTTACGGACATTATCTTATAGTTTGTATTTGATTTATACTTTCCCTATTGTTTCGAAGACTTCACCGTTTATGGTCAAAGGAGAACTGAAAATATCTACATTTAAACTAAAAATATCTACAGTTAAATTTTACTTTATAAATCAAGCTCTATTAATCATAATCATAAATATCTAATAATAATATTTTGCCAAAATTAAAAATTATCGTATAATTTGATTTAGATATTCTGAAATACTTGTATAATTATTTAATTAATGCTACTATAATTAATTGATAATTTCTCCGATGGTTCGGACATGTGGAAAGAATGCCGAACGAATGTCTGGTTAAGAAGATATACAATGCAAAAGTGGAAGGATGTAGGTACCGAGGGAGACCGAGACTAACCTACCTAGACCAGATCGGTCATGTACTGAAGGAAGGTGGAGTCAAGAGTCTCCGAAACCGGCGAGCGTGTATGAAGAGAATTATGAATGTTGAGGAAGCGAGTGAAGTATGCAGAGATAGAGTTCTCTGGCACTCTGTTCTCTCTGCCTACCCTGCAAGGGATATGGCGTGATGATATGTATGTATGTATAATTAATTGAAACGGGCGACCATCACGAGAATTCATTATTATTTTTAATTTCATCACTGCAGTCATTCTAAATCTAAAAAATTAATTATCATCATTTGGAATGAGTGCAAAGAGAGGAGATAGGGCAGCAAACACACTATTATTTCGCGGTTGAACAATACCGTACAAAAGTGCTTACAGGCAAAGTTAAAACGGGATAAAGAATATAAGAAAAAACAAACTTACTGCCATGCGATGTGCAGTTCTAGAATCCGAACACGCAATATTCTGTTTCCATGAATTCCATGTCACCATTTCATTTAGCCAACCGTATCTCCCATTAGTCCAAGAGCCAGTAACAGATATATATGACCAAGTTCCTCTCAAGTGATAATTAGTAAAATGCATCAGAAAATGGAACCATAAAGTCTCGTGTACGTCAGCTAAGAGGCTCGGTGGGGGGGATGAGCAGTAGAAAAAAAAAAACATTCACTCATTTCCTCTCGGTTAAAAATTTATCAAATTATAGCTAACCCAATATCTCAATAAAAAAAAAATCAGCTGGCTATAACATAGTGTATTGTACGTCAGCTGATGTCTCGATCATGGAAAAAAAATCTTCACTTTCAGTGATATCCTCTCAAATAAAAATTTACCTGATGATAGCTTATATGTAACCATTGATAAATATATACGTCAGCTGGCTGTATCTCGGTGGAAAAATCGTCAGCTGATAACTTGAAGGTAACGTGGAAGTTAGCCAGAAGCATTTACTGACTGCTGCATTTACTGACTTCTTATTGTAATTTTTCATAATTTTTTTATAATAAATATTTTTTATCAAGTAACTAGTTAATTTATACTAAGCAAATAGATTATTTAAATATTGGAATAGAACTAAAATTATTTGAATATACACGTATAAGTTTAAAAAATATTGATACGGAATATTTGTTTCACCTCAACACTCATATTGGAGTGCTATGCCGAATAATTAAAGAGATGTCATTTCCTCCCACATGAAAATTTGTGAGCTGATTTTAAATATGTTTCTGTGATAAATAAAAAAAATCAGCTAGCAGTAAGTCGAGGGAAACTTAGTCAGCTGATGCATTTAAATAGTCAGTAAATGCTTCTGGCTAACTTCTACGTTACCTTCAAATTATCAGTTGACGATTTTTCCACCGAGATACAGCCAGCTGACGTATATATTTATCAATCAAATTACATATAAGCTATCATCAGGTAAATTTTTATTTGAGAGGATATCACTGAAAGTGAAGATTTTTTTTTCCCTGATCGAGACATCAGCTGACGTACAATACACTATGTTATAGCCAGCTGATTTTTTTTTGTTGAGATATTGGGTTAGCTATAATTTGATAAATTTTTAGCCGAGAGGAAATGAGTGAATGTATTTTTTTTTTCTTCGAGCGTGGGAGGTTACAACTGCTCATCCCCCCCACCGTGCTGCAGCTGACGGTCATAAGGCTTCATGATACTATTGTCTGATGCGTATCACCAATTATCTCTCGAGAAGAAATAATTAACCAAATTTTCACCTGGCTCTCGGACCATATAGTAATGTCGATTCTTCGAACTCTATTTTGGATTTATACTTGAGACTTTACTACAAGACTAATCACAATTACATTATCTGAATTTTGATATGAATGGCCCCCTTCTTCTGTTCTTATGAAATGCAATTTGCAATGTTATGTTATAAATAGAATATCATTTTGGATAAACACTAATTATATAAATGCGTCATGACTTCAGCCTATATACGTCCCAATACGGCCAGTATACTCTACAATAGAAGGGAAATTGACCTATTATACCACGCTGGTTAAACGAGTTATTTTGAGATTATATTTCGAGGTTTTCTTTACTTGCTTACATGTTACATGCATATTATATTCCTTAGCCGTCTTTTGCGATACTCGCGAACAAGATAGGGTGGTGGTGAATTGTATTCTTACTCACTGCATGGAAAAATGTAACTGTGTACTTAACTCTATCCATACATCAGCCCGTCGATGTCCACTGCTGAACACAGTCCTCCCCACCAGGAAGACACTCAGAACGGTCATGTGCTACTTGTATCCAATAGCTCCCTGCGCCTTTTAAAATGTTGTTAGTCTATAAAATAGAGGTTCGTCCTAGGTTGCGTCGTACGATTCATGGTCGCCATTCGAGCATCTTTCTTCCCCCAACTGTCATCAGTTTGACTAACGATGTGGCCTGCCCATTGCCACTTCAAAATGTTAATTCAAGCTTATCGGTTATACCAGTTTTTCTAAAAATTCCGTATTTTATCACATAGAGAAATTGCGAGTAGGTATAGACCTTTCCATTGCACGCTAAGTGACTTTACCTTTTTATGAGGCCGACATTTAAAGACCACGAATCCAAATCACAATGCTGATTTATAAGTACCACCTGATGTTTCCAAACCAACACTTCAGTTTAATATCGTAATACAGATAAATAACACTGCTTTTATTTTAACTTTCAGGTAAACCACCAAACAAGGAGGTGCAGACAGACCAAATACAAAAAGTTATCGGTTCCTTTGGCAAATACCATCTCGGATTATTGATTTTGATCATGTTAACTAAAATACCTGTTGCGTTTCATCAAATGGCCATATTGTTTTTGGCGCCAAAAGTTTCATATGTGTGTAGCGATACTGGTAATAGTACATGCCCTTGTTCAGATCCAGTGTACGACACCTCAATATTCACGAGAACTATTATATCTGAGTGGGATTTAATATGTGACAGAAAGTGGCTCTCAAGTTTTACGCAGACATTATTTCAATTAGGCACACTAATAGGCAGTGTGGCTTTTGGAACTGCTGCAGATAGGTAAGATATAACATTATTTTATAACTATTACTAATTTCCAATAAATCAATATACCCTATATAAAAGTAATTATATTATTCTTTTATCAGGTTCGGAAGGAAAATACCTTTGTTGGTCGCAGTTGTAATTCAAATAACAACTGGAATAGGTGCAGCGTTTGTTCCTGAATTTTGGACTTTTACATTCTTACGATTTTTAGCTGGTATGTCTGTTGGGGGCACAATGGTCACTGGATTTGTAATAATTATGGAATTTGTTGGCACTAAGTATCGAGATGTCATCTCGGCTGTTTATCAGATACCTTTTAATTTGGGGCATATGATGCTACCGCTCCTTGCATACTTTTACAGAGATTACTCAGACTTTCAATTAGCCATATCATTACCTGTAATCATTCTGTTAATATATTTCTTTTTAATTCCGGAAACACCGAGATGGCTTATAGCTATGAAAAGGACAGATGAGGCCATTATACTCTTGGAACGCGTTGCTAAAGTGTAAGTTATTCTCGATAAAAATCATATCTACTAATTATGCTACATATATTTAGTAATAAAAATGCAATCTTACATTATACATACATTTTCAGGAACAAACGACCAACAGAAAATATTAAAACAGACATTGAAGCTTATCAAGCGGCCATAGAAAAACATCAACTGAAGAAGGGAAATGTATTAGATCTGTTCCGGACTCCAAATTTAAGAAAAAATATTATAACGATGGCATTTAACTGGTTGGCTTGCAGTTATTGCTTCTACGGTGTCTCACAGTATGTTGGACAACTAAGTGGCAATGTTTTCATCAATGTTGCGTGCAGCGCGAGTGTAACTTTACTCGGTACTTTAGTAGCTATCCCTTTATTGAAATTTATAGGAAGAAAATCGATTGTAATAATATTTCATTTCATTTGTGCATTTTGTTTATTTGTATTAGCTGTTATACCGGAAGGCGTAGGATCTGTAGTATGCGCCAGTATAGGTGTAGTAGCTAGTTTTATTGTTTTTGTTTGTGTTTATTTGTACTGTACAGAATTGTTTCCTACTGTTGTAAGAAATGCTGCCATTGGTATTTCGTCAATGTCGGCTCGTATCGGTTCAATGATAGCTCCTTTTGTAATAGAAATGAGAGATACGGCATTGTGGTTGCCACCAGTTGCATTCGCCGTAATACCATTGATAGCTGCTTTTATAACATTTACATTACCGGAAACTAAAGGCTGTGAATTAATGACTACTATAGAAGAAGGTGAACAATTTGGGATAAAACCAAAGTCTGAGACTAAAAAATGAAATATGATATCATAAATACTTATTAGGCAAACTAAATTTTAAGTCTGTGAATATTGTACTATAGTATAGTATAGTAATAAATAATATATGAATGCGCAATTATTAGTGATACAGAGTAGGAATAAATTATACACTATAAACTGTATTCAAGTGAAAGAGACTTAGGAATGAAACCAAATAACATCACAATAAGAGAAGGAAGACTTGAAATAAATGCCTATAACACAACTTAACCTGTGGTACACCCGATTGATCAATGTGAAATATCCAAAAATGGGTCATATATTTGTTGTAAAAGAAATTTAATTAATTATAATAAATTAAATTGTGAAATAAAAAGAGATCACAACAGAAGAAAAGGGTATTTGAACATTCAAAAATCTGTACAAACTCTAATCGCTGAACGACCATGACCTCATTCGTATACCACTATCGTTATGTACTCCTAAGGCAACATGCCATCCCAATATGCCATCTAGCAAATCAACTTTGCAATTATAACTTATATCCAACGGTGTCAATTTGGCTTTTTACAATTTTATTTATATTCAAAAAATATTCATATTTTTTGGCAGCCATTTATAAGTTTAACAGAAAAAAGAAAACTAGTGCAACATGACATGAAATATATATGTACATATATAGGATCTATTCTGTCTGATACCTGCGTTTATATTATCTTTGAATCCAAGGTCAACAACAATTTATATTAAATATTCAATACTATACCAACATTTTATAATGTAATAAACTCTTTCAGAGACACTTGTGTGTAATAAACCAGATGTAAAGAGATATGCATGCACGTAAGAACTACTTAGTAACGAATTTATAATTAAGAAGTATGATAATAATTTCTGAATGTTTACGTAAATATATAATAGTAATGATGGATGTATAATAGTAATGATTTGTAATGTTTACGCAAATATTACACATTTGAAAGGCAATTATTTTTAAGGGTTTCATCGTGTTTGTATTTTTTTTTTTAATTTACCAATATTTCAAACACGTAAGGACAGTGAGGACTGAGTCACGGTTTATGATCAGTCCTTCCTTGAACGTATAGTATTCGAAACGGCGGGAGATTAAAAAATCCGCCAAATGCGAGTAACTCGCTCGCGAAGGGCTCCGTACCATAATATATAAAAAAAAAAATATGTGATGTAACTAAAAATTTAAGGTTTTCAGAATTTTTCCTTTATATGTGCTATAAATCATTGTTTCACGCCAAATTTCAAGATTCTAGGTCGACCCTTTAGCTTTTGATTCCCTTGCGAGTAGTTGCTTGTTTGAAAATATGCGGTTTAAATTGCTGCTTCTTTTGATTGCGTTGACATAAAAGTTTGATTTTGTTATGAATTTCAATTTAATACCTCTACGCGTTCATGAGGAAACGGGTAGCAAGTTTAAAATTATTAAAAATATTTTTATTGTATGATGTAATTAAAAATTTACGGTTTTCGCAAATTTTCCTTTATCTGTGCTATAAGACATTGCTTTGTACCAAATTTCAAGATTCTGAGTTCACGGGAAGTACCCCGTGTAAGTTTTGTTCTCTTGCGAGTGTCGAAAATTTGCGATAATTTGCGACATAAACGTCTGTATCTTTTGATTGAATTAGCTTAGAAGTTTAATTTTTTTACAGCTTCAAGGGAAAGTAGACTTGAGTATTTGATACAAATTTCAGCTTGATACCTCCACGCGTTCCTGTGAGAAAGGGTCTTGACAGACAGACAGACGAACAGACGGACGGACGTACGGACATACGGATGGACGGATGGACGGACGGACAACAAAGTGATCCTATAAGGGTACCGTTTTTTCTTTTGAGGTACGGAACCCTAAAAACAAATACAAACGCGATTAAATCCGTAGAAAAGTATTATAATAGTAGTTAGACCCACAAAGTTTGATGAACGAGATGGGTATGCGCACTGTATGTAGTTACATGAGCGACAGTGTTAATCCGCCATCTAACGCAATACCATCTAAAACAAAAGCAGTCAGAAGTCCTTCTATACTCATAGACAAAAAAAAATCTAAAAAAAACGTGGCACAAAAGCCGAGGCGAGTACACGACTAGTAATATTAATGGCGATAAAAATAGTTATTATCTTAGCAATAATGAAACTTGTAAATATAATATTTAAATGGCCAAAAGGAGCTAAAAACCAATTTGTTTTATTTAATATCATTTAAGTATATCCAACAATTACTTTTAACATTTAGAAATACATATATACATAATATAAAACATTTAAAGGGAATGAGGACGCGTTTCTATTTATAAGAATATTTTACATAGATTAAATATTTAGGACTGTAAAACTTGTCCTCAAGTTTTGTCTTCAAGGACAATTTGTAAATAGGAGAATAAAGTAGCTGTGTTTATTGGTTCAGAAATTGTCACAATTAACAAATAGTCAGAACTAGTGTTTGTACATATTATAGGTGTCGACCTATAATATGGGTGGTTATTGATTATTATTTTTAAAGACCACACTCCGTACTAAGAAAGAAATAATTATGTCACGGGAACTTAACAAATATACAATTTATTTAACAAAAACACACATCTAACACCCAGACTTAGAAGTTTTAGATTGTACAAAGAACTGTCCTGCCTGGGCATTGAACCTCTAACACTCGGGATGGGAGCTACTACTTAGTGCATTACGTTATTTGTGCAGTGGAAACACAATAATAGACACACCATTATTACAGTTAATTGGAGAAATGAGGTTTAATAAATGACGACTTACTTCAATCGCCAATATAAAAATAGTATTTTAGTTGGGATTACCATCACATAGACTAGATATGCCTGCTTTCTCACCTCATCTCAGCTCATATATTTCCCACTGTTAGGCTCGAGCCTTTTCCATAACGGGAGGGTAATTGACCTACTCTACCATGCTGGTCAGACGTGTCCGAGTTTTCCTTCTCTTGCATAGATGTTATAGTTGTTTCTTACGATCACACACGGGTAAGATAGGGGTGGTGAATTGTATTCTTACTCCGTCACCACACGGGGAATGCCTAATTTACATCTTTGAAAAGAATCATACTCGTAAACAAGAATAGGTTTGTTATTGGCCTGGCATATGGATTGATCTTGACCAGTTACTGTTATAAATTATAAGGTATGGTGTTAATTATTCATGTCAAAAATCCAGACTGATTAATATCTGTGTTGATCTAAACG
The DNA here is from genome assembly GCA_905163515.2 of Lymantria monacha. Classification (NCBI taxonomy): domain Eukaryota; kingdom Metazoa; phylum Arthropoda; class Insecta; order Lepidoptera; family Erebidae; genus Lymantria; species Lymantria monacha. Next base: position 13,801,263 of record LR991094.1, on the reverse strand, counting down.
CTTATACTTATTGATATAAAACACCCCTTATTCAACAAAAAAAATTAGAAGTTCTTAAAACTCAAATTCAAGTTATGGTCTACAACTAACTCTATAAAGACTAGTTTAAAATAGATTTTTCATTGTCTAACATAACTCTTCCTAATTTCGAGAAAGTTTCGTCAGCAATAGACTAAAAATTGCATTATGCTATTATTTTTTAATAAAGTATTAGTCATCCACGTTTTTTACGTCATTATATTACATAATTTTAACATAAACATATGTTATCGCATAGTATTATCTATCTATTTGAGATAGGTGAGAGATTACTACAGATGACAATCATGGAAATACACTTACGTTGAGACGGAACAGAAGCAGTTTTATATATTCGCATTCGTTGAACGTTAAGACTGTACTTGAACCACTGTGGCATGGTTCCTGTACGGATTAAAGTAAAATTTTCTTATAAAACATTGTATTTTATTTTAATTTTGTATTATCACGATATTTATATATTTGTACGAATTTTATATTTATAATGATCCTAGTTGGTCGAACAAATAAATAAAAAATAAATATATGAATGTTACGGTTTGACTTAATATATACATACATATCATCAAGCCATATCCCTTGCAGGATCGGCAGAGAGAACAAAGTGCCAGAGAACTCTATCCTTGCATACTTCACTCGCTTCCTCAACATCCATAAATCTCTTCATACACGCTCGCCGGTTTCGGTGACTCTTGACTCCACCTTCCTTCAGTACGTGACTAATCTGGTCTAGGTAGGTGAGTCTCGGTCTCCCCCGGTAGCTACATCCTTTCACTTTCGCATTGTATCTCTCCTTAACCAGACATTCGTTCGGCATTCTTTCCACATGTCCGAACCATCGGAGCATTACCTTTTGCATCTTTACACAATACCGATTTATCTTTACCTAATAACAGTAATAGCCAGTAAAACTTTGAAACTTCCTAAGCAGGCAGGGATCAAGTAAAAATCATAGAATATGTGTAGTAGGCAGGCGGGTTACCTATACCATCACAGGTCAGCCCAGCCACCCTTTTTTTTGGCGGCGGGCTAAGGTACGGTCACGCCCCGCTAATCCATCCGGGGCGACGGGAGAAGCGGCGCACGACTGCGTAGACCCGCCCTACAACATATCTCTCGACGTCGTGCGGATGGGTCACTGGAACGCGTTCTTCTTTTTTCTCCAGCGTCGAAGTCGACGCCCCGACAGTATTCATCGTCAGGGTGTCCTCGCGCGGTGGCCTCGCTCCAAGGGCGACCACACTAATCCCCGGTTTCGTCACCCGCTGGCTCAGCTAAGGCGGCATAAGGCGGAGTTATTCACGCCTACGACGCCCTAGTCGTCAGCGGCGGCATGAATCCTCGTAGAGGAGATCCTCCCGGATTCGATCCGCCGCTTTCTTCTGCGAGATGACGGTCTCGCAGAAGGAGGCGACCGCGTCCCAACTCCCCGCGCTGTCGACCATCGCTTTCACGACGGCCGGCAGCGAGAGGTCGGCACCGATGGCAGCCACGAGGGCAAAGCGCTGCCGAGCCCAGGTCACGCAGACCTCGAGCGTATGCTGCGCTGTGCCCTCGCCGCACTCGCACTGTTGACAGGACGAAGTCATCTCCCTCCTTGCGACCGTGTACAGGTACTTGCCGAAGCAACCATGCCCGACAAGGTCTGCACCAGCTGGACAGAGAGGACTCCGTGCTGCCTCTTCAGCCACTCCATCAGTACGGGTCGTACGGCCTCAATGACTCGAAGTCCAAATCCAGGCCTCTCCAGCCGCGTCGCCCAACTGGAACGGACTCGGCGGACGTCTTCAGGCCAGGTGGCTAACTCGCTAGGCGAAACATCGCCACCTTCGAGTAGAAGACACCCGCCGATATATGTCGGCGAGCATTTCCGTCTACAAGTTCCACGGGGTCGTACCGGTCAAGCCCTGCCACCCTATAGTTACGTTAAAAGTCAACTAACCTATTTTTCACACGGGCCGTCTAGGCGATATGAGTAAGAACGATCGTAACCCGCGGATAAAAAAGAATAGTAAAGGCGGCAACATTGCCTTTTCGTTTAATATGGAAGGACAAACATATTATTTTCAATCGTTGTCAATACTTACATTAATTAGTCAATCAGTCAATAAACCTAATACTTATTATATTATTTATCGCCAACTTAGGCCTTCCCAAGAGAACATCATATCGAATAGTCCTATGCCAAAATTGATACTAAGTTCTCTTTCAAAATAATTAAATTAAAACGCAAATTCGTGTGGATTGAAATGCAATTTTGTTAGATTTAATTGTTATAGGTCAAGTGAATGTGAAACATATTTGAATTATACTTAATAATTAGTTCAACAAAGCGACCTTTACTGCTGCAAGAAATAAATTAATAGTATTATGAATAAACGGTTAAAGTTTGCATGTCCTGTTCTACCGCTTTGAGATTGATTTAAAATAATACATCACAAAAAAAGTGGAAAATATTCTTATATCCTTTAGGATAACTCAAATATTATACAGATAAATGCTGCAATAAGGCCTTTATATTTAGTGGAAGCCCATTATTTATTTAAAATGGAGGTTAACAAGCAAGATGTAAAGAGGAAAATACCTCGGATCCAATGTCTTGCGTCAGCGCCTTCAGAACACGAGCTAGCTTTTGCAAGTTGCATATTTGCTGCAAATATATTTGTATAATTTTCCTTAAATAAGATTCGCATACAGAGATCAAAGAAAGATACTTGTTTTAATATGTGAAAGATACTTGTTGTAATGTGTAATATATACGAGTATAACTAACGTTTTTCCGTGTGGTGACGGAGTAAGAATACAATTCACCACCCCTATCTTACCCGTGGGTGATCGTAAGAGACGACTAAGGGATTTAAAACGCATATAACATCTATGCAAGAGAAGGAAGACTCGAAACAAGACCCTATACCAACACGTCTGACCAGCGTGGTGTAGTAGGTCAATTTCCCTTCCATTATGGAGGAGGCTCGAGCTCAGTAGTGGGACATATATGAGCTGAAATGATGATGATGATAACTAACGTTCACAGCACCCATAACAATTAAGTATTTGTGAAGTGCACAAATATTTGTTTTGCGCGAAAATCCAGCTTGTAACATTACGTACTTGGGTCATTACTTTTTTAAACCGTTGCCCAATTTGTACTATTGCCTCAATGATGCTGAAAGATTTTAGTTTCGTTATATCGAATCGAATCGAAATCGAAGTATCGAATATTAGTTCCGTTTGTAAAACCATGCTAACTCAATTACATTAATTGATAGAATTTTCTATGATTATTATTATAATAAATGAATAACAAATCAGTATACGCCTTAATTCATTTGCTTGTATGGTTTCTATTGGCAATACACTGCTCATAAATTAGTGACGGCTTAAGCTTTTCACCGAAAACTACGCAAAGGACATACATATATACATATATGAGTTGTCTAAAAGGATTCTCTTAATCTGCTTTGTATGATGAATGCGGTGAGCGAAAAAAAATACTCAAAGCATTTGTTCATAAAATTGTAAAAATAGTACAACTCAATAGTATTTATCTCATCCGTAGCGTGACAAATAACATTTCATTGTCAAACACGTGAAAGTGACTAAAACCGAACTATACTAATTCACTAAAATATGCAAACATTATTGCCAATTTGTATCGTAAACAAAGGCTACCAAATACAAAAGTGAACGGTTCGGCAAATACTCGACACGTTCATCATCCAAAAACTTACTACCAAATTTATTTTAATACTGCTGCTATTCGTCTCGGTTGCATAGATAATGAACCAGTAAGCTAATGCCAAATCGATTTGACTCGATTCGATCTATTGTTCGTCGAATTCAAAAGATTTTGGTGCTAGGAAAACGAATGATTATCGAAACAATTTCCATTCAAATTTCGCAGTAAGACCTCTGGACAAAAGAACAGTGCATTTTAATCACCTTTATAGCCTTTTACTACATACATAGCTTCACGCCTGTTTCCCAGAGGGGTAGAGACTACGGATTGCCACAAACCACGATCCTGGCATACTTCCACCGCTTCATTCACACTCATAATAGTCTTCATGCATGCTCTACGATTACGCATACTTTTAATATAACCTCTCATCAATACATCGCCAATTTGATCCAAAAAATTATGACGAGGTCTTCCTCTTGTATTCGCCCAACTGCTACAGGCTGTGCAGTCCAGTTACATGGGCTGTAGAGCCTGTGTGCGGCTGGATTGTGGAATGTCGCCTTGGTTTGACGTCAATATCAGCGTTAAGCAGTGGTGCGTTCTGTCAGCCAGGCTATTTATCATATATCTGGATAAATGTCTCCAAAGGTTGAACGATATGAATGTGGGAGTCCAGATGAGCGACTCAGTGGTCACTGCTCTGCTTTATGCAGATGATGCAGTCCTGCTGGCACAGTCAGCGACTGACCTGCAGACCCTAGTCGACACAATGACAGAAGATTGTAAGAAAAGGGTTCTTCGCGTGAATGTGAGCAAAACTAAAATAATGGTCTTTGAAAGAGATGAAGTCAGAACAGATGTAAGAGTAACAATAAGTAATGATGTACTAGAGCAAGTGGATGAATTTGTATATCTTGGATGTGGATTTAGCCGAGATGGAAGGTACACCACTGATATAGAGCGAAGAGTGAATGCGGGAAATAGAGTGAACGGAGCGTTGGAGCAACTTCTCGGTAGCCACCACCTCAGCCAGAAGGCATGTGTAGCAATACATAACGCAGAGCTTATTCCGACATTACTGTATGGAAGCGAGCGTTGGGAATGCAGAAAAGAGTATGAAAGTAAAATTAATGCGGTCGAAATGCGATCTCTGCGGAAAATCTGTGGAGTTAGGCTGACCGACCGCATTCGTAACGACAACGTAAGAGAGCGAGTAGGTATGAAAGAGAGTATTGGTGTAAAGATGCGAAAGGGAATGCTCCGATGGTTCGGACATGTGGAAAGAATGCCGAACGAACGTCTGGTTAAGAAGATATACAATGCGAAAGTGGAAGGATGTAGGTACCGGGGGAGACTGAGACTAACCTACCTAGACCAGATCGGTCATGTACTGAAGGAAGGTGGAGTCAAGAGTCTCCTAAACCGGCGAGCGTGTATGAAGAGAATTATGAATGTTGAGGAAGCCAGTGAAGTATGCAAAGATAGAGTTCTCTGGCACTCTGTTCTCTCTGCCTACCTTGCAAGGGATATGGCGTGATGATATGTATGTGTGTGTATGTGTGTATTATTTTCGTCTTACTTACATTTACTTTCATGCCTTTTCTTTCAAAAGCTTCATGCATAGTAGTTACCATCGCCTGTAAATCCTCAGTTGACGATGCAAGTAATACCTGATCATCGGCATAAAGAAGACATTTGATAAGTAACTCATTCATTCTTAAACCACAATAATTATTTTTCAGATCTTTCAGACAACTATCTATGAATAAGTTAAACAGCCACGGTGACGCTACACATCCCTGTTTAACACCTTTATCAATATTAAACCATTCCGTGTAGGATCCGTTTATTCTTACGCATGCCCTGGAGTCCTTATAGATGGATTTCAGAGCGTGAATGCGTGGGGTGGACAGCCATCTCGGCTGTCCACCCCATACATAGACAGTACCGACCACAGTTCATTCCTCCTCACTTTGTCATAAGCCTTCTCCAAATCAATAAATGCGCAAAAGATTTTCTGACCTTTAGCCAAAAATTTCTGCGTCATGCATGTTAAGGAGAAGACTTGATCCGTACAACCCATACCTTTTCGAAAACCCGCTTGTGTATCCCATATTTTCTTGTCAGTTACTTTCACTACTCTTTCAATCAATACTTTCGCATACAGTTTGCCGACAATGCTAAGGAGGCTTATGCCCCTGTAGTTTGCACAATCTTACTGGGAACCTTTCCCTTTGTACAGAGGTACAATTACTGCCTTACACCAGTCATCAGGTACTTGGCCATTAGTCCAACAGAGATTAAAGAGCCGGTATAGCATGTTAGCTATGATATTTTGTCCAGCCGCCAGCATTTCCAACTGTAATCCTATCATATCCTGCAGATTTACCCGCTTTCATACCTTTCAATGCGTTCATAAGCCTTTTACTATTCCTTGTTAAATTACTACTAATACCTACCGTATGGTGACAGAGTAGGAATGAACTTCATCACTCTCATTTTAAACGTGGCTGCCGTAAAAGGAGACTACGAAATAATATGTAAATAAAATGTATGTAACGGAAGATTTGCTCGAAATAAAACTCGACACCAGCCCGTCTGACCAGCGTGATAGGCAAATTGACCTTCAATTTGCCTCCTATTGTGCTTGAGGCTCGAGCTCAGTAATGGGATGTTTATAAGATGAAGTAATCACAACCATTTTATTCAGGCAAACCAAATAATCGACATTCAATTGATAGCAAAGTATTTTAGGTGTGACAATGCATAGACTTAGTAGGGTAAAGATACAGCTAAAACACGACCTACCATGAAAATGAAGATAAACCACTTCAATTTTGAGAGCAGTGAATGTAGTTTTTTTTTTGACAGCAGGCTGTGGTAAGGTTACACCGATCCGTCCGGGGCAACGGAGACGGTGACGAGCGACCCCATAACCAGCTTTGCAACATATCTATTTACACCCGGCTATTTACGGCCCGTCCGGACGGGACTACGTGACGTTTTCGTTTTAAAAATACCAGTCTGATACAATATGGAATCTTGGCTCCTCTTGGCTTTGATCGACTGATGAAGACGAGCCGAAGTTAGTCAATTTCTAATAGTGATTCAAAAACGCACAAGGTGTAGCTAGTAGAAAAAACTGAGACATATATGAGCTTAAAGGGATAAGTTTGAGTACCTACTTCAAATATTAATAATCTTAGTTGATGGATAGATTCTACACTCGAAAAAATTGTGCACTACGGCGCTCGTGAAATTTTGAGTATGTACTTATTGGCAATATCTAAGATAGATAATACAGTGATAAAAGTATTCCATTATACGCACGTCATTTTATAATGTACAAGTAAAATAACGTTTGCATGTTTCCAGTAAATAACTGAAAAATATGTACGTGATATAACCTTGTTTTTAAAATGACACGTGCGCAAGATCAACTTTGTTCAAGGCTGCTGACGACAGATACATAATATGCGTTTACAAATCCGCCGAGAGCCTCTCATTGTATTTCATCTATTATATTTATTTTTCACCAGATGTTTATATTAGATGTTAAAACTTTACTTGAGAACATCAATCAGGGCCTAAATGCCGGCATGTCGGCCAGTGGTCGGCCCAATGGCGATGAGGATGGAATAGGGTTGGTTATGGCGCCACAGTTCGCCTCGGACGAGGAGTACGAATTGTGTCCACACCATAGTCTAACAAAAAAAGGGAGGTTAGATGCCCGGTGACCGAAAATGTAACCCGCCAGGCGTGCCAATATACCGATGGTCCTCTCAAAAAGCAATAGGCATATAGAAATCGCATTATCACGGACGTCAATGCGGTGTGTGGTGAGATTCAGGGATATTAAGAAGCTGTGTAATCGTAACCAAAACTATTGGAAACTATGAAAGATTTAATTAATTTTGGATAGAGGAGGAGTCTGAAAGACATAGGTATATGTTACATTGCAGTATCTAACAAAAGAAGTACAATTAATCCTTTACATTGTATTTTCTTTTAAACTTTTCTAAAACTATAATAATATCCATAACTGAAACTATCGGATAATCCGACATAATTTAATCTCCGTAATTCTATTTTAAAATTGTATAATGTTATTCTAAATATTATCCTAGGTAGAAATCGAACCCGTAACACGGGCGCGGTAGGACGTTATCTTAATCACTACACCATCTGTGCAGTCAATTCAAAATGTCATAAGTTATGTAAAAGTTAAGAGACGTAAAACGGGTATTAACCTTGTAGAGTTGGCCGAATTTTACGAGTACATTGATAGAGCGATACGGATCACGGAGGAGCCCGTAACATTCCTACAAGATTCAGCACTATAATATAGGTAACTTTATATACTTTCGTAAAATAAATAGGAAGGGCTATAGAAGATGAAAATATTTGTAAAATAATTAAGTTTCATTTAATTTTTAATTAATTAGTTTAATTTAGGACGTTTGTATAGAAAGCCATAGTTAAAATCGAGCTAAAAAGCGCCAAAAACATATTTTTTAAGAAATGCTGTAAAAATTTAATCTGACTACCAAATACAATTCATTGTATTTCTTTTGCGTAGATATTTTTTATGGGCCTGTTAAGTTTTGGCCTCAACCTGCTCAATCATGTGGAGCGATGCAATGGCGACGTTGGCCTATCGCTCCATCAACGATCAAGAACTATAATAAATAAAATATTATATTGTGGTAGGACCACGCTGTGGACAGTTCTCTGTCTACAGCCGCGGGCCGGTCCGTCCGGGGTAGTACCACACTCTCGCAGAAGATCGACGTCTGAGTAATAGCAATGTGCTATTGCGCTTCGTTCGGTGAGCGAGAGAGCCGGAAGCCTAACTGGGGTGGGTTCAGGGTTGTATTGGTAGGCAGCGGCCTAGCTATACCATTGGCAAAGGTCCATGGGCGGCAGTGACACTTACCATCAGGTGTGCTGTCTGCTCGTTTGCCGCCATAAGCAATAAAAAAAAAAAAAAAAAAAAAAAAAAAATAATTGCAACGAGTTCGCGATGCTGGCATGCCCAGGCTACTCAGAACTCCGGCGTATGCTGCGCCAAGTACGATCGAAGTGCTCTAAAAATTATACATACTCCTTAAATGGTGAAGAAAACATCAGTCACTATTGGTACCTATTGGCGAATGAATAATTGCGATTTATATTTTACCACTTCAGATTCGATTGTTCCTGTAAGGCGAAATCGTACATATGTATTTTTAATGCAAGCTATATTTAATTAAACAATAGTATTTAATAATAACGTAAAATTAAAAATTTTAAGATGGCTTCGATTAAAAAAGAATTGAAATGAACAGAGTTAGGGTTACAGTAAGGAATACAATAAGCCCAAACTTTGGATTTCGTCTCTTACCTTCGGTCTCCATCATCAGTATAGCTCAGTGATACCATTATACGTGGATAATTCAAATATTAAATCATACACACATTTGAAAATAAGTAAGATATAAGATAGGTACTTCATAAATCTAAGATCCTTATAGCAACCAACAAAAAGAGCTGATGACCGCGAAAACGCTAATATAATTGTAATAAAATTGTAGCTAATAAGATTCATCTTGCTGACATCTGCTTTGAAATAAAAAAGACGCATCATAATTGGTCAATTCATTTAGAAGTTACGAAGTAACAGATAGACATAGAGACACACAGACATGTAAAACTTATGAACTCCCTTTTACATAGGATACAAATTTGTAATTTAATTTACCTTAGCTCTTCTAAGTTTCACATTAGCTATATCTTGTGGTGTAATAGTTAGTCTTGGTCCAATTATCCTCGGTGGCGCTGAGCCACATCTTGGTAATGTATGCGACCGGACCGGCAACTTTGAAGCCGAGGGTAAAGGAGGAGGCGGTGGTGGAGGAGGTGGAGGAGGCGGAGGTGGAGCTGGTGGCACTGCAGTCTTTGACTCTTGCTGGTTTCTGTAAAAAAAATGACTATATTTTATTAGGTACCCTCATACAGTACATAAACTTTGAGCAATTCTTATTACTAAACTAAACTAACCTACATAACTTAAGAGTGATTTTAGAAAATGTTAACATTTTTCAAGAACTAAAACTAATTAAGAATATATTTTTTTAAATAAGGCATTAGAATAATAACGCATGTTGTATTATTCTGATGCAACGTGATATTATTCTAAGAATAAGAACTTTATTAAATTTAAAAAAAATAAATCCTATTAAATATCTCTATTAAAATTTAAAAAATAAGCTCTATTAAGTTTATCGACGATTTCTTTTTGCACTATTTGACATTACATTATTTAAAAAAATCTGTTATGTTTAGTTTTGCGCTTCGTAATGATATACTATTCAATTTCCTCTAGATTTTTATGCCAGGTGTTGTTTACGAGTTGGTCGCTCAGGGGTTAGGTGCCCGAAAGTAGTAGGGGAAAGGAGGGCAAGATGGAAGGTTTAACTTTATGATTTAAAAAAAGTTAAACAACGTAATATAAAGCTTTTCTTTTAATCAGTCTTGAAATATATCTTCTGTAGTTATAAAAACTAGTAATTAAAAATAAAAAATAATAAGCAAATATATTTTATAAGTAATTCAAAAATAACGTCAAAAATTCCATCTTGCCCTTACCCTGAGGGCAAACTGGAAAGCTTGTTCAGGCAAGATGGAATGTATTGGAAATCATTACATTTTACAGTTTACACATATAAAACTACCCTCTTCAGTATCGGTACACAATTCATGTGCCCAACCATTACATATTGGACATTGTACCCAGTCCTCAGTTGGCCGTTCCACATAAGGTTCTCCACATAATACACAGTAGACATTGTTCTCTGAAGAATCTTCTAAATTTTGTATAATATTTATTCCTTTTTCTTTTCCTTTACCCTTTTCTTTTATTCTTACTGGTTCCTATTTGCATGCTTTTATTTGCCTTGCCTTTGATGGTCCGATTACATACTAGCTTTGGTTTTGCTTTTATCTCATTTTTCATTTCAATGGTGTTTTTAAAAGGAGAAATAGTTAAAACTTCAGATTTTTGACATTACTTTCCGTTTCTTTATGGTAGGTGTAACTTTTGGTGATAGAAGAATTTTAATTGGAGAAATGTAGTGCGAGGTAGTTCACCCAGATAATTGATCCCAGCTCTTCTACAACACTGAAACGAGATTCACGCATACTATCTTCTGCTATTTCATTCTATTCTGTTTTAGTAGATTTTTAGACGAATCCCCTTTTTTGATATGACGATGTAATGTTCCGATTGGAATTCCATATTTTTTTTGATGCTGAGCTTATTGATGTAGTTTTAGCTCCATACATTGCCATCAGCATCATTCCTTCAGTCCAAGAACCTCTATTGCTTTTCCTTATATACTTGTTAACCATCTAAAAACAATAAAAAACAAGAATTTTAGTTACGGAATTTAAAAACAATGAATAAAACAAGTGCGCGGGTATGATGGAAACACTTCCATCTTGCCCTAAAGTCTAATTTTCCATCTTGCCCATAACCCCCTTTTCAATAAAAATGTTAATACTTAAAGAAAGCTTTATTAATTCTCTCATTTAAATATCAATTAACACAATCTATCCCTAATATAATATTTATATAAATTCATAATAGTAATATTACTTACCTTGTTTAAATAATCTTATTACAAAAATCATATAATTGCGTAATATTTTTCCGCGAAAACAAAAAGCATGCATACACGTCGACAGGCACCTGACTCTGTTTACGTGAGGACTCGGGCGCATCGTCACTCGGATCATAATTGATAGATAGTTTCCATCTTGCCTACTCCTTCCATCTTGCCCTCCCTTCCCTATAATAAAGATTGCCAATCCGAAATGTGATCAAAGAACCTAAAATAATTTCATCTCATCATCTTAGCTCGTATATGTCCCACTGTTGGGCTCGAGCCTCCTCCATAACGGGAGTGAAATTGACCTACTATACCACGCTGGTCAGACGTGTTGGTATAGGGTTTTGTTACGAGTTTTCCTTTTCTTCCATAGATGTTATAAGCGTTTAATATCCCTTAGTCGTCTCGTACGATCACCCACGGGTAAGATATGGTGTGGTGAATTGTATTCTTGCTCCGTCACCACACGGAAAGTAATTTAATATAATATAATAAAATAATTTAATATAGTAAAATAATTTAATATAGTAAAATAATTTAATATAATAAAATAATTTAATATAATAAAATAATTTAATATAATTTAATAGAACGGCAATTTTACCTGAGCTTATCCTCGAGTTCTTCAATTTTATGCATCATTTTCTTCATTGCGTCTCTCATATTCTCATTTTCCTCGGCAAGCCGCACCTGTTTATTATTCACTTCTTCTAAAAACTTCCTCATTTCTAACAATTCATCAGAACATTCTTTTTGTTTTATATCTATCGGCTCGCGTAGTATGTCAGTGTAAAGACCAGTAATGGATTGGTAACCCTGAAGAAGTTAAAAAATACTACATTAGAATTTCTGTTTTTTTTTATGCATAAACCTTATCAATTACAATGGCGTTTTCCCTATGGTGTCGAACTAAGAGGCCGGGCGGGCCACCGAAGACAAAGATCGGGTACCGGTGGCCCACTCGCACGGCAAAGAGAGGAGCTTGCAGGGTGGGTCTATGGGGATGCGCGCCGCCTCTTCCATCGCACCGGACAGATTTGGCGGGGCGCGATCAGCTCCATAGACCACCGCAAAAAAAATACAAAAAAATTGGTGTCGAACTAAGAGTACATATGTCAGTAACCTTTCTTACCCGAGGTTTCGTAAAAAAGAGGAAGGAATTCAGTAATAACATCACCGTAAGAAAGGAAGAACTCAAAATTAAATCCTATGCCCACCATTGACCGGCTATTAGACAAATTTCTTTTTAGACGAAGACACCATCCACCTGCTCTTAGGAAATAATCCTTGTATTGGGGGGGACTTTACAAACATGCAATTAACCCAGACAAATTACATCCACACTCAGAACAATACGCCGTGGATCGCACAAAGTATTGTCCTGCGTGGGAATCGAACCATCAGCACTGGCATGGAAGGTCAGTATCTTAACTACTACGCCATATATTTTGCTCCCAGAGCTACTTTGACTCTACCATATCTCACCCCAACCCTCTAGTGGTTGAGGTGATTAACTATACCCACTCCAAGATTTACGCGATTCGTCGTCTCCGACATTTACTTGACGAGACTAATGATGATATTATACTCGTTCAGCAAAGAGCATACACTGCTGACCAGACCATAACACGTAAATATCTGCAATACTATCGCCACACTCGGATTCGCGACCGCACAGCGTACCTTTTTTTTTTTTTTGCGGTGGGCCATGGACGTCGCACCCCGCCAAGTCGGTCCGGGGTGACGGAAGAGGCGGCGCGCAACCCCACTGACCCACCCTCCAAGCACCTCTTCTTCGCCGTGCGAGCGGGCCACCGGTACCCGATTTTTGTCTTCGGTGGCCCGCTCGGCGGTATGGCCTCTCGGGCTCCTCTCCTGTCGACGCCCCGACAGCTTTCGCCGTCGAGGCGTCGTCTTCACGCGGTGGCCTCACGTCGGGTGACCGGACAATTCCCCGGTCCGATCACCCGAATCCTCGGTTAGGGCGGCATCAGGCGCAGGTATTCGCGCCTGCGCCGCCCCGGCCGCTGACGGCGGCCCGGGTCACGGGAATCCTCCCGGACTCGTTCCGCCGTCTCCTTCTGCGAGATGACAGCCTCGCAGAAGGCGGCTACCGCGTCCCAGTTCCTGCGCTGTCGACCATCGCCCTCGCGACAGCCGGCAGCGTCAGGTCGGCACCGATAACAGCGACGAGGTCACGGCGCTGCCCGTCCCAACTCGGACACACCTCCAGCGTGTGTTGCGCCGTGTCCTCGTCACTGCTGCAATGGTGGCAGGCCGGAGTCCACTCCCTTACCGCACAGCGTACCTAATAGTTACTAATGCCCACATGGAAACGTCCACTTTACCATCAGCGACGCCTCAAGCCTAGATTCGTACCATACAGGAAGGTAAATGGGCGATGTCGTTTAAAACTTTTACCAGGTTAAGAACTCTGAGCGCTACCCAAAGTTCGCGCAAAGCTGTCAAAGTCATCTGTGGTTAACAGCTAAACACACAAGAACAAATATAGCAGTGTCGGTCTTGTGTTTGCTGTCGCTATAGACATCGCGAATTCACGAGAATGTCGCTCTTTTTACCCGACTGCGCAACGCAAAGGAGTGGTATTGTGTTTAACAGTCTATGTATATATGTATGTTTGTATGTTCCTTTGAAGCACTATATAGACCAAACGCCTGGGCCGATTTTTATGATTCACACGTCAATCGATTCCTCTTAATCCGGCGAGTGTCACTAAAGATATGACGTTAATGAAAATTCAATATGGCGACCACTGGACGCCATATTGTGAAAATTAAAAAAATGAAAGTCAACAAACTATATCGAATGGGATATCGTTGAATAGGTATTTAAAAATCATTATTAGTTTTCTCTCAACATTTTTCGATTAGACGGGCCGTTTAGGATCTATATTGATTTAAACTTTCGTAACAATCTTTCTCACATATAGGTTTTTTTAGACAGCAGAAATTTACGATAAAAAGACGAAAAATTCATATAACTGGATGTGGATGGACATATACTAAAGCATCTAGTAGGTATATTATCCAATATACCATAGGTAGCCCTACCTAAAGTATCTAATGTCTTACGCGGTCGCCCATCTCCAACTTCTAACGATTTAGTACTCAACTTCAGTCGAAAAACTGTTTAGTTAGGTACTTACCTATTTATTAATAAATAAAATAACTATAGCTACCTAGGTATTCATAACTAAAAGGTATAAAATAAAAAAAATAATTAAAAAAATCAAAAAACCCGACTGCGTAAAAAGTAACCCAAACTATAGTTGTCATAAAATAAAAGGCCCGTTTTGACATTTGTCTTATTGATGGATATAGTGATATAACCATACGACTCGGTACTCGATACTCACGATATATCGATTCAAAATTGCGTGAGTATTTAATCGATTTTAATATTTATTGTAAAGTGCATTGGATTAAAGTTCTGATTTGAAAATTTAAGTTAAATCTTTGATATTATAGGTATTTTGAAATGACACAATGTTATGAATGGTAGTCAATTTTCTATCATTATATATTTGTGTTACAATAACATTCACTCAATCACAAAATAAAAAATCGAGAAAAAGTGAATCTTCAATTTCTTCATTTTCTTCAAATGATGAGCCAAAATTGTCGGTTGAGCTATCGTCACCCGCATATATAATTATTTCATTTTCAATTATATTGTCAATATTGATGTCTCTATCATAGGCTTCCTTAATTATTTTTCGAGTTTACTACCACTTTTGTCCAGTCTTCTTTAGTAATTTTGGCACAAGCTTCATTCAACAATGTCATAATTTTCTTAGTGGAGAATGGCGGCTTTGTATTGTGGCGTGCTGCGTATCCTTTCATTTGAGCCCAGATCAAAGTATTGTACTGACAATGGTATGGTGGCGTTCTTATCATTTTGTGTCCATGCTGAACCACTCTGTGAATTTATTTGCGTCCTTTTCTTCGTGATATTTTTTTGTACTTTTAGACTCCATTGCTGGGGGGGCACACTTAAAACATTACTTATTTTTACTGACCGTCGCGCCGCCTACAGATTGGTTGTACAAACTTAACTGCTGCCATTTTGTCTTGCCTGTCAAACGTTTGACAACTGAGAATTGTTATTTTTTGTTCCTAGCGTAGGTACTTATTGTCATCGATCTATTTTCGGTTATTGATATTTTTCTGAAAATTATCTCAAGTTTCAATGTTAGGCTGATATTATTATTGTTTAATTATCAGCTGATATGTTTTTTTTTATATTTCAGGGTAGCTTTCATAGTAAAAGAAAATTCTATGTAATTACACATACACATGTAGATATGTATATATAATACTTCAACTTTAGTTCACCGCCTAAACTCTGGGTGGCAGCACTTTCCATACATGCATATTTTATCATCGAGTTGCCACTCTTTTTCAATTTAATAACTTTACTCTTTGCTCCATTGCAAGCAAGGCATCATTAAAAAAAAACTGCCCCCAGCTGATTCAGCGTGGCAGATTATTAAGCGTCCACCTTTTCCCATTGGCACTTTTGAGCAAGATGCCTTGGTATCGTCCGTCCACGACTGTGGCACAGTATGACTCGAGTTCAGCCAAATCTCTTCGACGAATATGACATTGTCCGATTTTGTGACTTTGTTAGCTCCAAACTCATAACTTTCAGTAAAGATCAATACACAGCTGGTGAAATTCAGTAATTCTAAACACTAGTATTAAAATTAATAAAACCGGACAACTGCCAGTCCACCTTAAAAGAAAATATTTTAATCGATTTTTTTTTTCTGTAACCGATTATTAATAGTCTGTGGAGAATATGAAAAAATCGTTATGAACGGCACTTAGCCGAGTGGGCGGTACCCATCAATGAAAAATGTAATTACCTTAGAACATTTCGATCGGTAAAAAATAGAGAACTTCTTGGGTGTGAACTGTCAAAACGGGCCTTTTATTTTGTGATTAGTATACGTACCTACATATTAAAAAAACTGAAAAGAAAAAACAAGCACTTTGATGTCCGGTGGTCTAGAATTCTATAATATATTATTGAATAAATACTATTGCAGAAAATAAAATATATTTTAATAATAGAACATGACAACTGAACAGTCGGGATCCACTGAAAAATTAGATTTGCTGTCGAATAATGGATTAGGAATAATGGAATTAGGAATAATTAGGAATAGTGCTTCTATTATTATTAATATTTTTATCGCTCCCAAACTTGTGAGATTCTGAACGTTTTACCACCTGGTTAGGTCTAGACAGCTACAGCTAGACCCAGGTCTCACAAGTCTATGTGTAAATCCGCCACTAATGTCCACTCATCTACAAATTCCTAACAAATAGAAGATGTTTGCGCCCGACGGTGGACTTCCTATTGTTGGATATACGAACTAAAAAAATATAAGTGTCTAGCTTATTAAATATAAGCTAGACAGGGTGTGTCCTAAAGAAGCACAATAGAATGAAACTCTAATAACATGGAAGTATTTTAATTATTCATCAATCCCTTTTGAACTGGATTCATCTATTTGCATAATATTAGGAAAGCGAGAAGAACGTATGTCTCCCTATTGTCAAGTATGTGTATGTAAGAGCTTTTTACTTCTGTAGACTGTAATCGACGATTAAGCGTTAACTGCATGGATGGCGAAGTGGTTAAAATATTGAAATGTGCGAAATGCCACGGAATCCATTCCCTCGCAGGACAATACTCTGTGTGATCCACAAATTGTTGTTTTGGGTCTGGATGTAAATGCGTTCAATTATATGTTTGTAAATTCTTCCGCAATACATAGAGTATTTAAAGCAGGGTGTCTTTTTTAAATAAAATGTATTCGAGAAGTACCTAGTCACTTAAGCTCTTCTTTTCTGCAAATTATTCATCACATAAAAAAGGTTACGATTTAAAACCCTCCCGTACAAAGATTCACTTAAAAAATATAACGAATTTTACATTTATCCGAAGGATTAAACTACCTTGTCGCTATAGTAGTGTAACCTTACTGAGCATTGTCAAAACTATTAATATAAGTATCTATATTTATAAATTATGCAAACATGAAATGTTACTGCAATGGAATATGAAATATTTACTACGTAACTAGCTGTCTTTTTATATTATCATAGCTGCAACTTATTATTGTCGAGATACCTGGGCAATTAAGTCATTAAGGGGGCGTTCAAGTATTACGTAACGCAATTTGGGGGCAGGGGGTCTTGTAAAATGTTACAATGCGTTACATAGCCGGGAAGGGGGTTCAAACAACGCGTTACGTAACATTGTTATTTTATTAAATAAAAAACTAGGGAATTATAATTTCTCAAGTTGCCAAGCAAATTTTATTTTTTAGATGATGAATAAACAATACACATGTATTGCGAGTTTGGAAGCTCTTTTTTTTATTTATTACTAGCTTCTGCCCGCGGCTTCGCCCGCGTAAAAGGTTACTTTCCTAAAGTTTTTGATCCCCTATTTTTATTTTTGACCGTCGGTAATACAGTGCAACAGTATTACAATACTCAGGGTTGGAACTTCATTACTGGACTGCTAGATGGCGTTGAAGAAGCTAGATTTTGAGATTTTTTGACAAACAATTTTTTTATTTTTCATATAAAAATTTTGATTTTTTTTATTAAAAAGTATCCTATGTTACTTTTAATACCTCCAAGAATATGTGTACAATGTTTCATGATGATCGGTTGAGTAGTTTTAGCGTGAAAGCGTAACAAACAAACTTACATTCACATTTATATATTAGTAGGGATAGGGATAGGGATTGCCGCAAATACGTTTAAAAACGGTCACTTGGGTGTTACGTACCGTTCAAGAAGGGGGTACAGAGAAACGTTACGGCGCGTTACTTGGGGGGGAGGGAGTATCAAAAATCTTCAAAAATTGCGTTACGTAATACTTGAACGCCCCCTAATTCGATTCGTAAGAATCGTAAGAAAATCAAACCAAGGTATGTAAGGCTACACGTAGATATAAAATGACCTGTAGATACATAATTATAGGTTAACATTCTCAACGTATTCTTGCATTTATTCCAAAGTCAATAGTGCAGTTATTGGTTAAGAGATAAGGTATGCATCAATGCATCATATATGCATGAATGACATGACATTAGTATATAAAATTTGGGTAAAAAAGACTATTTTTATCTATCCTATTAGTGCTAGAGACTATAGAGTACGCCTACATGACGGCACCAAATGTAATTGGACCAGATCACAATAAAGCACTTAATCGTCTTTTACAACAGCCACAAGCAATGGAAATTCGTAGGCACTATCACGGAGCGGT
Organism: Lymantria monacha; assembly: GCA_905163515.2. NCBI lineage: Eukaryota > Metazoa > Arthropoda > Insecta > Lepidoptera > Erebidae > Lymantria > Lymantria monacha. The sequence continues at coordinate 13,782,579 of LR991094.1, read as the reverse complement.
AAATATATAAATAGTGCTATATGCCTAACTGGCGGTACCTACTGTCTATCCATCCATACATCACCCAAACATATGCTTCTATAAATGGAGATAATGTAAAAGTTTGATGTTTAGTTGGTTGGTATAAGTTTTTCAGAAAAGTGTAGAAGAGCAGGTTTCCAGACCGGAGGATTATAGTGCCCTCCCCCTCTCTTCGCACTTCTGATAATCCTACAATGTCTCATCGGATTTCGTTTAATTTCTCTTCCAGCTCGATGACCCTCTCGTCGGTCCTAAGCGTCCGAATGTTGTGTGTTACCAGGGCCAAGGTTCGATTGTTTTGTAGCCGGATCGCGGCCGGGGATTCTTAGCACCCCCTGCCCCGCTACCAACGGGCCCGCTACCAAAATGAGCCCGTGGAACAGTGGGACTGCCGTGACTAGGGGCCGAGACTTTCTTTGCGTTTTCCATATTTTTTAGGGCATAATGCCATAATCGCCACGCTTGGCGGCGGATTGGCGATAGCGCTAGATGATATGACGTTTCCCGGGAGATAGCCGCTGCCCACTCTCCCGGTGTGACCCTTAGCCGGTTTTTTACGACTCCCACGGGCAAGTAAGGGATGATCACAATTGTATTCTTTTCCCGTCGCCAAACGGGTAATTCTGTACTCTAATAGTCGTAAATAACATATAATAGATAATCATCACTCTCCTGCTCTTATCCCAACCTAATCCTAATTTACCCTAGGGTAACTTAAGGCCATGTACTATCAGGGCTATCAGACCGTTTATGTTTTTCACTGCTGAAGCGAAACTAATCTGATGTTATCTTCAGGGCTTGATATAAAGATGTTTTTTTTTTAAATGAGAGAGTCCATAAATTTTGCTAGCTAACATTACTGAGCACTTCGGTGATATGAATTAATCTTCAAAAGTAATTTATTTCATGCTTCGTTTACTACCCTTAGTCAGATTTTGTAACACGATATTCATCATCGTAGTTTTCAAGCAAAGTGTGCTAATTTATTTAACTTTAAAACTAAATAACTACAGAAGCTCACCTTTCTGCCAATCCAAGTGCATAGATCCACAATCCTCCAGGACTTAGGTTTAAGAGTTCTTCGGTAATGTTTTTCTTTCCTCGGCGTTGCTCCTGACAACATAAACCATTCTATATCGCTCAACTGACCAGTATTTAATGCACAATCAATTTCTAATTCAACTTTAATACAGTCATTTGTAAGTGGATCCATAATTAACACAACAAAATCACGTTATATCTTAGATTTAAAAGCTTAATAAAAGTAACAAAACACGCCCATGATTAACGTTCGCTTTAAATTAATCCATTTTTTAATTCAAACAAAGTTCGTCGCTGTAGTCGTTAAAGCCGTCGATCTTGTATATCGTGATATTCGACATCGATGATGTCATATTATTAGCAACTGTCTGAACCGAACCAAGAGTTATCAAATAATATGATAATAAGTTCAAGTTGTTTGATACATAGTAATAATAATTAAAGTTAATAATAAGCGCTATTTATCTAAATGCTCCGATTTATAACCAATCAATAACCTTTATGTATTTATGACTGTTTAAGTGGCTTTATAGCATATCTTTTTTTTCTTAAACGAGGTATTTCTATAAGCTATCTATCTGTTTACTGGCGCGTGGGACCTAGCGCTTTTTGGTGCAACATTTTAATTACTGTATCAACGTATACTGTTTTATAGCGCATTCAACTTCGCAGCCTAAGGTACCATAACGACTTTCCATGAAGCTCGCGCACCAACCCCTTCTTGCCCGTAGTTGTCGTAAAAGAAATAACTAAATAATACCTGTGCTATAGCACATATGAAATAATAAAATTCACCATCCTTTTTTTTTTCCGTGGTCATCGTAAAAAACGACCAAGGAATGCATGCATGCAAGCAAATGAAGAAAAATTACATAAGTTATCGAATAACTTGAAACAATAGAGTTGGATGTTATGTGATGTATAAATTATTAGTTTTAATCTGATGTATTATAATATTATTTGAACCTCATCTGCAATACTTCACACATGATGAAATTATTTTGTAAATAGTCTACGACTATATAATTATTGTAGGTACGTGTTAGGGTAACATCATCAAAATTCTTTGCTTCCACAAATTTGCCTTTTATTACATTGATGATTATCTTAAATTTACTTCAATCGTCTTTTACGACAGCCACCGGAAATGAACTTGGAGTAAATTATGAATGTACTGACATTGTCACGGCATGTAAACAAATAACAATAACCAGATAAGCTGAGTAAATATTTAGCAGTTGTGTTTATACCCTGTGACAAACCTCAAACATTCGTAAAGGCTGCAAACAAGAGAATCCATAGAAATTTTAAATGAAAACGTTACTTTTAAAATATTGACTTATTCGCTCGTGGTACACATACATCAGTATGTGTAGAGGTGCAAGTAGCGATCTTCCTTTATGACTCTTATAAGTGTCATGAATTTAATATTCAACACACAATCCTTCAATACGATCGATCGATTACGATCCATAAATTAATAAGTGTCATCATTATCATCATCATTGGCTCATATATGTCCCACTGCTGGGCTTGAACCTCCTCCATCCGGAAGGAAAAATTGGGTGCTGGTCAGGTGGGTTGGTATAGGGTTTTCCTTCTCTTGCATAGATGTTATATGCGTTTTATATTCCTTAGTTATGTCTTACAATCACCCACGGGTAAGATAGGGGGGCGGTGAATTGTATCCTTACTCCGTCGTCACACGGAAAGTTTATAAGTGAGCGTGGAAAATTTAATTAATAAGTGAGAACCCTCTGCAAATGATAGTTCCTTACCTACAGTAAATGCTTGGATGACAGCCACACTAAAGATTGACTTCGGTGTAGGGTGTTGTTATATAAGACGATTTTTAAAATATGTACATAGATATTAATTAAAATAATAATAAATTAAAATTACCTGATGTAAAACTTTCTGAACAATTATATTTTGGGAAATTAATATTTCTCCGATATCGTTGAACAACATCCTTAAATAAATTCGTATCAGATTTTAACCATCTTTTTCGAATTTTGTACGACTGATTACTAGAAATAGACTTGAAAGATACATCAGAATTACTTGACGCCTGAGACGAAGAAACTACAGGTTCAAGGTCATTATTAGACTCTGTTAAGTTTGATGTGCTTGAAGAACACGAGCCAGTGCATTTAGTTTTTTTACTAGGTCGTACTTCTTTTTGTTCTATGTCAGTAGAATCACACCGAAGTCTTTTGCTTCCCAAAAAGTGCTCGGAGCTGTCATTTGAAGTGGAGTCATGTAAATTAAAGTCCTTGCTAAACGAAAGGCTCACGTCAATATAGCTGCTATTAACGGGCACACTCACATATGGCTCCGTTTGAGTTGAACTGTTTAATGTATTACTTAGCGGGGGACTGTGAGCAACATGGTTGTCAGTCAACATACTTACAACCGTGGATGTTGTATTGTAATCCTTCTCTTTGATGTCTTTAATAGTACAGAAACTAGAATCCCATGATGTATTTAACGTGTCTGGTATAGAACTCTTCCGAATAACTTCTGGCGAATTATCATAAAAGCCTCTGTCATCAGAGGTGTCAATCATATTTTTGTTGTCACTTTCAAACGGCATTGTTTAAACATAAATTATGCCAGCACTTTTATACAATTCAAAAAATATTAGTTCGTAATCAAACATGGGCTATGTAACCCTTAACTTTTAATTAAGTTATAGTAATCAATCCTAATATGTAACGTATGCATAGGTAATGATTTAAGGTAAATTTTCAACATTTTAGGGTATTACACCAATTATCAAATTATAAACTCAGTGTAGGTACCTTCATTTTCATAATTTATTATTTATTGTTAGAAATTAGTAACTATATACTTTTGTAACAGTACTATTTGTATGTTTACGACCAGACTTAAAATTTAAAATATTTGAAATGTCTTTTAAATATATTTTTTGAATACCTACGTAAACTTTCAAGAGTTTCACCACGAAACAGGATGTAGATTTGGAACGGAACAAGGAATGTTAAAATGCTTGCTTTCAAAATTTAAATGTCAAACGGAGTTTTGGCGCGAATGTGGAAATGTCATGTCACGCTCTTGTATTATATTCATTTCTTTAGTGTTTTGTGGTGTTATATTGAATAATTTTGCTGGTATTTTATGCAATATGGTACAGTTAAAGTGCTGAAGTGTAGTGAATATGGTATAATAGTGATTTACATGTATTTTCATATTTGTCCAAAATTCCCAAAGAAAATCATTGATTAGGTTATCAGCGCCCGATTAATGGTAACGACTTGACTTACTGACAGACAATGACTATTAAGGCTACATAATATGCAGAAATGATGAAAAATGTATGAAAAATAATTAAATAAGACTTGGCTGTATGGGCTTTGATCCCTTTGCCTGTCCGAATGGACGAACAGAACCAAAAAAAAATAATTAAATGTCAAACTTGTCAAAATAGATCAAATGTAAACATTGCAGTGGTTTTTACAAACTTTTCTTTTAGTATTAATTTAAATTATAGAAAAAAAAACTCTGACAATAAAATGCGTTATGTAAATAAAAAGAAACTTTTTTATTGTGCTGTTATTGTCATTACATTACTAATACTCTTGCATCCTGACATGAATGCTCGTCGTTCGTATGAATATATTGAAAAAGAGAACATTCTCCGCAACCTTCATGAAGAAGTCGCACAAAACTTTTCAAACACTGCTTTAATTGACTGTGATTATAACGATGTTATATATGATGTAACTACTTTATCTATTAGTTTAGTTGATGGAGATTTGGTTGAAGGTCATAAAATCAAAGAAGGTGGAGAATACGCACCTTCTGATTGCAAACCTAAGTACAGTACAGCTATTATTGTGCCCTATCGGTGAGTATATAAATAAAATTAAATTAATTTTCTGAATTTTATTACATTATATTATGTGTTTCTTATCCTGATGCTTCAAAAACTTTATTCAATTTATAGAGTAAATGCCAAAGGGAACACTATAAAATCTATAAAACTTTTTTTCTAAATCCAATTGTTATGTAATTGTCAGTAAGTCAATATTGTTCTTGTTTATATCCAAGTATGATGTCAGTACAGCATATCACACAAGCTAGAGAAGAATCTAAGAATAATCGAAGAATACACAGCATAGAGTTTTGGTTAATATTACAACCCCTACTTGCTTGCCTTCAATCCTCCTTGGGAAAGTAATCCTTCATTCAAATGTTACGAACTGTAATTCATTCATCATTCTCCTACACAGTAATTAGGATAATTAATTACTTTGGGTCGATACAATATATACTCTTCTTTCATAGTACATATTGTAACAGTTATTGGCTATAGTTTTATGACCGGCTACCTGCCAGATGTCGACCCTCCTTTGGAATGTAATTGTTAACCAAACAGCATCAGATAGAATTGGCCCAGGTCATGATAAGGCTCTTAGTCGTCTTTTACGACATCCACAAGCAAAGTAAGGATTGGTAGTATTCGTAGCCGCTACCACACAGCATACAAACTGTAGTTCATTATTGATACTATATACTATTGTTAATTTCTTAACAGTATTGCACTTATACAATTAGTAGTTACCTTTTCATTTATAAAAAAAAGAGCATTGAAGATTTTTCTAAAGGCTACTAATTTTTTAAAACTGTGCATATATATTGCCAATAACATTAATATTTTTGTTTTATTTTGTTACAGGGACCGAGCAGAAGAGTTAAGAGGTTTCTTAGTATATATGCATACATTTTTTCATCGCCAACACATCCATTATCGAATCTATGTGGTAGAACAAGTGGACTCACAGCCTTTTAATCGAGCTAAGCTTATGAACATAGGAGCTGCTGCAGCCATGAAGGCAGGATTTCCCTGTCTGATACTTCATGATGTGAATTTATTACCACTAAAACCAGCAAATTTGTATGCTTGCACTGAGCGCCCAAGACATATGTCTTCTAGTATCAATACATACAGGTAAATATGAAAATTTTAAGGATATTTCTTATGTTGGTAAAGGAGCAATCAGCACACCAAATGGTAAGTGTTACTGCTACTCATAGACTTTTGCAATATTAGGGGTACAGTTAGGTTGCTGCCTATCAACCAAAAATTATGAAATTACTGTTAGAGCTGTTCTATTAAGGTACACACTCATTTTACTATGTGTTTTCAGATTCGTCTTGCCGTATTTAAATCTCTTTGGTGGTGTTATAGCTATAGCATCAAAACAATATAAGAGTATTAATGGTATGAGCAATAAATTTTATGGCTTGGATGGTGGAGATGATGATCTTTTCTCACGATTAGAGGCACAAAACCTCAAGTTGTGCAGATTCCAACCGGATACAAGTCAGTATCACATGGTCACACGTAGATCAGATACAAATATGTAAGTATTCTGTCAAACACAACCATGAATAATGGAACTTTCATATATTTCACTTCATCTCATACATGTCTCACTGTCGGGCTGGAGCCTCCTCCACAATAGGAGAGAAATGGACCCACTACAGTCTACACTATGCTGGTCAGATGTGTTGGTATAGGGTTTTATTTTGAGTTTTACTTCTATTGATATATGCAACTTTTATCCCTTAGTCGTCTTTTACAATCACCCACACGTAAGATAGTCGGTGGTGAATTGTATTTTTAACCCATCACCACACCGAAATAATGTTAATTTATAATCCACTAGTCGTAGATGTTTGCGCCATATTTCCATATGCTCTCATTCTGAGAGTATAATGTAACTGATTCAATTTTCAGTCCCTCGAGTATCATAATAAAGTATAATCGACTGAAAGATAAACCGATTATTATTAGGGATAGCAGATAATTGCAATAAAAAGAAAACTATATAAACATTTCTATACTAAACACTACTACTACTACAAACCATAGCCATAAAAAAATTTGAATAGAACAGTAAATTAATAGCAAGTATTTTTGATTTGAGCCTGGTGATCTGTGACACAGGGCTCCCTATTACAGGTTGCTTTCCATTTAGTTAACACAGAGGGACTCTGCGGTACATTGTGAAACACTGCCAAACACTGTGTAAAAGTTTAAATGAAACAGCTAGTTGTCTCAAAATAACACTAGAGTGCATCAATATCGCAAAATTATGGGCGTTGTATACCTAAATGCTAAAAAGTAAGTAAACTAAAGTTCCTTGACAAAGTCTTGGCTCAATAATTTATGAACATAACCACATTATCAGGGCTCACTTCAATAGTGCAATATTTACATTTGAACATTTTTATTAAATTTTAATTAGCAGTAAGAGACAAGCTCAATTTAATAATCTCAAATAATACTACTAGAATACGCCGTAAATAAATTGCGAGGTTAAGTAATGATACTTAATTCAAGCAAAGTAGTACCTACCTATATATTTAAAGTACTCTATGAAAGTAGGTAAGCATCTGTCAAACACCACTTTTTCGAGTGTCGAACAGTGTACGGCTGTGTTCAACAGTGTCGTTGATGGAAAGCGCTTTATCGAACACTGCGTCACTTTTTGTATTAAATGGAAAGCACACACAGACATCAAGCCTCTCACAAAGGAATGAGTGTTGTCATAGACATATAATGTTTCCCGTATAATCTGTATTTACCGTTGTTATAGAGAAATAAATAAATTATTATCATTATTATTTTCAGGGAATCAAGACGGAAAATGCCCAGTTCTATCAAATTAAACAGTGCAGTTGATGGATTAAATTCTTTAAAGTACACTGAAGTAGCAACTGTCCTTCATCCACTATTTACTCATATCATGGTTGACTTGTAGCATATCGTAGCAATATTACCTACATGTTTAAGTTTCATATCACTTATTCAATTTCGCTTTAATAATGACTTTTTAGCACATTAAGTAGGATATAAGTATTTAAATAGTTTTCTAGAATATTAGGACATGTCTTATTGCAATACATTAGATGTAGAATGACATTTATAGTGATAATTCAGCAATTATTTAGGTAGCCACACTCTCGCAGAACATCGACGTCCAAGTATTAGCAATATGCTATTGTGCTTCGTTCGGTGAGCGAGAGAGCCGGCAGACCAACTGAGTGGGTTTGGGCTTGGTAGGCAGCGGCCCTAAAGGTCCATGGGTGGCAGTAACGCTTACCACCAGTTATGCAGCTTGCTCGTTTGCCACCAAAAGCAAATAAAAAAAAAAAGTTAAACTTAAGACCATGCAATGATTGTCATTTGTAATTATTTAATCATTTTGCCGAGAAATTATTATAATTAACACATTTTGAAGAGTGAATTAGATTGTGTTAGTTTAGTCTAGTCTAGTCGAAAATCCACTATAATATTAGAAACTTTTTCTTTCAAATATTACGGTTCTGTGACAAATATGCGATTCCGATTGCAAGAACCTTAGAATCGAATTTTAAGTGAACGAAAAAGTTTGACTTAGACCCTTATTATTAAGTTATAATGGATGAATGTGACATAGCGCAAGTCGTGACTCTATAATAATAGGCTTATATTTGAGAAATGTTATTGTTTAATTAATTGTAATTGATGATTATTATTATTTATTTAATTCAATTTTAATTAGTCGCTTCAAATCGGAGTAGGAATTTTCGTTACATTGCCATAAAATACTCCATTTAGACTGAATTATTAGAGATTTAGTTTTCATTTTTTATCATAGTATTAAAATTATGTCTAGTCAATTTCCAAAAGTAAAAAAAAAACTTCTAGTCAAATATGGTTCGATAGTATTTAAAGTAAATAACATAAAATACTAGTTCTTAAGGAAATTTATTGTATTTAGTAATTAGAGTAATATTTATTGTCTCGAGAAAATATATATGAGGAGATGACCTAAATATGTAACTGCATTGATACACAACAAGTTCCTCACGTTACCCTGAGTGAATCTAGACATTTGTAATTATGACTGCACAGATGGCGAAATGGTTAAGACACCGACCTTCTGTGTCAATGCCACGAGTTCGATTCCTACGCAGGACAATAATTTATGAAATCCACAAACTCTTGTTCTGAGTCTAGATGTAATTTGTCTGCGTTAATTATATGTTTGTAAAGTCCCCCGAAATACAAGGATTATTTTAAGTGCAGGGTAGTGTTTATAAAAAAAAAATCGGCCAAGTGCGAGTTGTACTCGCGCACGAAGGGTTCCGTAAAACTAAAAAAAATATGTGATGTAACTAAAAATTTAAGGTGTTCGGAATTTATCCTTTAAATATGCTATAAATTGTTGCTTCATGCGAAATTTCAAGATTCTAGGTCGACTGGAAGTACCCTTTAGGTTTTGATTCCCTTGCGAGCAGTTGCATGTTTGAAAATATGCGGTTTAAATTGCTGCTTCTTTTGATTGCGTTGACATCAAAGTTTGATTTTGTTATGAATTTCAATTTAATACCTCTACGCGTTCATGAGGAAACGGGTAGCAAGTTTAAAATTATTAAAAATATTTTTATTATATGATGTAATTAAAAATACACGGTTTTCGCAATTTTTCCTTTATTTGTGCTATAAGACGTTGCTTCGTACCAAATTTCAAGATTCTGAATTCACGGGAAGTACCCTGTAGGCTTTGATTACCTTGCGAGTGTCGAAAATTTGCGGAAATTTGCGGTATAAACGCCTATATCTTTTGATTGCATTGGCTTAGAACTTCACAGCTTTAAGGGACAGTAGACTTGAGTATTTGATATAAATTTCAGCTTGATACCTCCACGCGTTCCTAAGATAAGGGGTCTTGACAGACAGACAGACGGACGGACGGACAACAAAGTGATCCTATAAGGGTTCCGTTTTTTTCCTTTTGAGGTACGGAACCCTAAAAACACAAAGCAGTCACGAGGACTGCCGACAGAAGTGAAAACTGAAACCTCTGAAAAAAAAGCGTGCCTCAGGGACTATATATGGGTGTGAGATCATATCATAGCCAGACGTCAAAAAATAAGTATTAAAAACTATTGAATAATTGATAATAATTAATAATAAAAATTATTACATTTAAACTGAATATAGTAAACACACAGCAGTGAAGAGCAGCTGACTGTATCTTTCTCGTTCGGGTACACTCGGCGATCTCAAGTTCACCCGATCGAGTCTTTCACCTCAGAGCGTGACGAATCAGCCTCAATTACAGCCTACGAAAAAATCTGTAGGCGGTGCGCCAAAAAAAGCTTTCACTTTAAAAATCACGCGTCCCAGTTTATTTATGATATTGTAACAAGACTAACCTGAGCCACTTGTGTTAGATTACTTTTGCTGTTCTTAAATTAACAGAGTACAGTTTTTAAAACGTCATATTATCTGATGTATTTATTTGTTACGTGAATTAAATCATTTGAAATATAAAATACTTACATACTTGATAATGCAGCTGTTATAGAATTTTAAAAGGCCGTTCACAAGTTATTTTGTCCATAGGTACCTACTTATATTTATAATAATGAAGGCCTAATAAATATAGTATTAGATAGACACGTTGTGATCTCATAGAAACTAGGTATTTCCGCCTCGGCTCACTAAGCTGCTAACTAAATACTTTAAAAATACCAAGGTAATAAATATTAATTGAAAGTTGTTCCTAATAAATAAAATCTCGTTGAATTTTCGAAGCAATAATAATAATTATATTGTGATATAGTTAAGAGATAACTGAGTGCACAGATTGCGTATTGGTTAAGACCTACCGTGGTATCGATAGAACGCAGAACAATATTTCGTCCGATCCACATATTGTTTTGAGTCTGGGTGGTAACTCGTGTCCGTCATTTGTATTCAGGGTGGAAGTGGACCGCTCCCGAAAACAAAGACAGGTGACCCTACTAGTCCTACTTGTAATGATGATGCTAGAAAAACAATCGATTCGGATGAAAAATATTTTATTTTTTCACAAATAATTATAAGTTTTTGTCATATTACATTGTATTATGTCAGTGCCATGTAACGATAATTTTATAAAAAATACGTAACTTTACTCAGATGAGAAAAGACGCAATCTATTCAAAACTCACGATCATATGTTCAAGAGTACAACGAATCCCGTGATGGAAAAAAAATTTTCACCCGAATCGATTTTTTTTCTAGTCTATCATTACAAGTAGGACTACTAGGGTCACCTGTCTTTGTTTTCGGGAGCGGTCCACTTCCACTCTGTATAAAACCACCCGCAATACAAGGATTATTTCCTTAGTGTAGGGTGTTGTATAAAAAATAAAATATATCTATGTCTATAAAAATCTTATAATATTTAATAATGAGTACAGTTACAAATATTTGTTAATTATGTAGTTAAAGTTGTTGATACGGCTCTCAACCGGGTAATTGTTGAATGTACCTGATCTGTTTTTTATATAGTAGTATAACTGTGCTTTGCTATAACTTGTGGAGATTATTTGACTGCTATGCCGAAGTTTCGTGTTTAGAACTCGCACACTTTTGTAGATGGCTAAGGTCTGACTCTATTGCGCTGGGCCATTTGCAGCAACGGCAGGCGACATGTGACACCATAACCTATACGTCCATTCCGCCCTTTGCGGCACCGCACCAGCGAAGTACGGTTTCAGGTATCTTACTTGCCCAGAATACTCTTGAACGTCCAATATTGGGCCACGGCGATTGACTGTTTTCCAAAACACGACTCATCTAACTTGTATTGTTCGTGTATTTCTCCGTTAATTTATAGGTACCTAGTAGAAATAAAACTATTTTTACGGATTCTATCGCGTTTGTATTTGATTTTTAATTGCCCAACGTTTCGAACACTTTACAGCGTTCATGGTACTCCCGTGACCAATACAAACGCGATATAATCCGTAAAAATAGTTTTATTTCAAATGTGTAATTCTCGCGTAAACATTAGAAATCATAATCTATAGTTGACATTTTGTAGTCGTTGCTCCCTTCACCTGTATCGCGCCGTGTTTTAAATATATTATCATCTTTGTATTTTCGAGTTATGAAATAGTCGTTACAAATAGTATTAAAAATCGATATTACGTAACTATAAGTAGTTTAAATATTAAGACCATAATACATTCGAGTAGAAAATTTAAAGTACTAGCTCTCGAAACCATATCATTGCAAATTAACGCCGTCTAAATATAATTAAGAATACTTAATTAGTTTTAAGTATAACGTATGAGGAGCTGGCCAAAATGGGGGCTTTTTGCAAGACTTAGGTTAATCTTATGTAGTAGGTATAGGTCCATACATATATCTACTTATAGATGTGTTTATTATAATAAGAAAGTTAGATGTTCTTTCTCTATAGAGTCGTTTTCGGTTTAAATATTGTGAAATTTAAAAAAAGAAGCAAGACAAGTACGGATCTGCTCCTACGTGAAATTTTGCCAAGTCCTATGCCGCATATTTCGAACACATGCCGTCCCATCCTTATATGTATATATGGATGTATTCGAGTAACGCCAGGAGAATGGTCGAGATAGTAAATTTTGAGGTCGTATAGAAGCTTTGCGTTTTAGATTTCACGTGTCACGCCGGTACGCGACTGCCATCATTACCTATTATTTTTTGGCGTCGGGCTATGGAGTGATCACGGGGTCCAGGGCGACAGGAGAAGCGGCGCACGATCCGATAGACCCGCCCTACATGTACCTCTCTACGTCGAGCGAGCGGGCCACCGGAACCCGGTTCTTCTCTTTGGTGGCCCGCCCGGCGGTTTACCCTCACGGGCCATCATTACCTATATGGCATGACGTATATATTGGGTGTATGATTATTTTACTTACTAGCTTAGTTGGCTATTTGCTCATTTTACAATTAAAATACTACCGTTAATTAGGATTTGACAACAGATTGCAAAATTAATATGTTTTATTATTGTTTTTTACTTATGAAATGTTACAGACAACACAAAGTGAAAAAAATATGTCGCCAGATTGCGTTTTGAAATTGATGTATTTACCTACTTTTTTGCGGCGTGCTATGGTCTGGTCACACCCCGCTAAATCCGTCCGAGGCGACAGAAGAAGCGGCGCGCGACCCCATAGACCCACCCAGCAATGTACCACTCTTCGCCGAGCGAGCAGGCCACCAGAACCCGATCTTTGTCTTCGGTAGCCAATGTATTTACCTAGGTACTTAGAGTTCGTCACTAAAGGCGACAATAAGTTCCAAATATATTGTTAAAATATCTATTATGCAGGTATAAACATCAAAAACAATTTTAAGAAATAATATGTACAGATTAATAGAATTCAGACTTTTTCTTGATATTTATATTCTAAGGTATACAAATTATTTTACTACGTCCACTAAGGTTACATTGTTACCACATAGAACTACTTTAATTGTTGAGATATTAATATAATATTGCACCTTATAGCAGCAAATAAAGCCCATTTTTTCTAAGATCACTTAAAACACTGAAATACCAAAATAAAATTATTTGAAATTATATCGAAATCTTTTTATTTCCTTAACAAAGATCGCACATCAATATTATTGAGTGATAGGACAGTAACCATTTTTCTATCCGTGTGATGACGTAGTGATAAGACAATCTACAACCCCTTATCTTATCCGGGTTGAGTGCCCTCAGCGCTCACCCATAGTCCGGGTTAAGCTGTGACAGCCATCTGCGGCTAACAGCTAAAAGACAGACACAAAAAAAAAACCCTTATCCGCGGGTGTCGTGAAAAGCGACTAATGGATATATATGCATACATCTACGCAAGAGAAGTAAAACTCGAAATAAAACCCTTTGCCAATTCGTCTGATCAGCGTGGTACAGTAGGTCAATTTCCCTTTCATTATAAAGAAGGCTCGAACCCAGTAGCGGTATGCGAATGAGCTGAAATGAAAATCTAATGTTCTATGTTAAATTAGAACTAGGATAATGTACTCCTACCTGTTTATAATCCCCCAAACAAAGCATACAATAACCACGGATATAAATATATGTCAATATTAGACGTCATGGAAATGATTGCTACTTTCATTTGGTGAAATTATTTTTTTTTACTGTGATTTCACATGTGAAATTTCATATCCAATGATTTTTTCACAATGCCCGGTAATGTCACACTTGCTACACGTTTGCTATTACATATGAAAATTATTTATGATTAATGGCGCTACAATATGAATTAGATCATTGCTCTTTGGCGGGACACATAGATTGCTTTTATTAAGTTAATTTTATAAATAGATGTTAATTTAAGTGTCATTTATTAATTTCAATGGTATTTTAATTAAAGAATAATTACAAAAACACAAATGAAACGAAGTCATGAATTCATACCTTCTAGATTGTCTCAAAAAGTCCATGATTTTTTTTTATATAACGGCCACTATATTAAGTCATCATCGACTTGCTCTTATCCCAATTCATTTGGGGTCGACGCAATATGTCTTCTCCCTCCATATAACTCTATCAGACGTCATCTCTGTGGTCACTCCTTGTCTATCCATGTCATGTTTCACGCAGTTCATCCATCTTTTCTTCGGTCTTCCCTTACCCCTTAAAACTTCAACATTCATACTTAAATCTTTCCTCACAACATTACTTTCATCCCGTCTCATCACATGTCCATACCATGTCAATCTTTCACTCCTTAATTTTGCCGTCACTGGCGCAACTTTCAAACTTCCTCTTATATGTTCATTGACTTCATTCCTTATTTTATCCATTCTTGTCACACCACACATCCATCTCAACATTCGCATCTCCGCTACATGCAGTCGTCACTATATTAAGTATTATACTAAAACCGGACATCAGTGAAGACGATGACTGACTTACTTTGCGTCCAATAATACATAAGGCATAATACTTGCATCGCCGGTATCATTTGATGCGAGTAAGAGTTAAGTAAGAGACATTTAACATCATTGCATGTGAGCAAAATTTGACTTCTATAACATAAGTCATTCTCCTACTCTTATCCCAATTACTTGGGGTCCATACAATATGTACTCTTCTTTCATAGTATATATTGTAAAAGTTATTGGCAATAGTTTTATGACCGGCCGCCTGCCAAACATCAACTCCTTGGGAATGTAATTGTTGACCAAACGGCATCAGATGAAGTTGGCCCAGGTCGTTATAAGGTTCTTAGTCGTCTTTTACGACATCCACGAGCAAAGTAAGTGTTGGTAGTATTTCTAGCCGCTACCACACAGCTTCCCGATAATATAAGTAGTATTTTTATTTAGAATATTTTAAGTAACCTCTGTAGTTGATACTATATATTCGCCAATTAATATAGAAGGTATTGAACATTCGATTTCTTTGCGTGTTTGTAGTTGGTTCTTTTCTTTTCCGCGTGGTAACTCCAAGGGTATAATTCATGTTGAATTCTTTCCTTCCATTACTCGCAGGTGTATTAGAAGATGACAAAGGGATGTAAGCAGTTAACATTACTGCAAGGTAAGGAATACTTACACCAGTCTTACAGCAATCCATCTGGCCAGTGTACGACATAAGGCTATTCACCATTCTAATATGGCGCACACGCTCATATACTGCATAGATGGCGTAGTGGTTAAGATGTGTCAGTGCCATGGATTCGATCCCTACGCAGGACAATATTTTGTGCGATCCACAAAATGTTGTTCTGAGTCTGGGTGTAATTTGTCTGTGTTAATTATTTGTATATAAAGTCGCCCGTATTACAAGGATATCGAAGACACTTGTATCCAAATAGTCGAGAGTACTGTTACTATATTGTAACAGTACTCTCGACTATTTGGATACAAGTGTGTTGGATACACCGTGACATTTATATCGTCTTACAAAAGAAGTGCCATAAAAGTATCCGACCAAAGAAACATATCTAACATATTTAATTGTTCAATAGAGGTAGTGATAAAAAATAACAAAATAAAATAAATTAAATTTAATATTTTGTAACAACCTAGTTATAATCTTTACATTTTGAACAAAAGAAATCATACGGCATTCCACATGATAATGATTGGCTAACGTAATTACGTTAGCCAATCACAGCTACGAAGTCCACGTGAACTGGTATTCCAAAGCTTACCTACGCCTAGGTAGTACCTACACAGTACCTAGGTTATGTCGAGTAGGTAGCCTACTGCTCCCTACATACTGCTCTCTTACTATTTTAATAAGTAATTATTTATAATATTACATACATACATACATATCATCACGCCATATCCCTTGCAGGGTAGGCAGAGAGAACAGAGTGCCAGCGAACTCTATCTCTGCATACTTCACTCGCTTCCTCAACATTCATAATTCTCTTCACCGGCGAGCGTGTATGAAGAGAATTATGAAGAGAATTTATAATATTTTTTAGTATAACATATTCCATATTATATTTTTTTAACCTTTTAATTGTACGAATGAATAGTAGATACTGGATACGTTAACTGAACTGATTTTGTAAGACGACATAAATGTCACCGTGTATACGAATAATTCGCAATTCGAAGACCCATTAGTCTTCTGAACAGAAGAAAAAAACAAATTTTCAGCGATTTGTATTACAATTTATTTGGTATAACATTTTCACAGCAGGTGGTCCCAAAACATGGCAATATAATAAAAATATAATTTTACATAGACAGTGGTTAAATGCTGGTTTAAACTTTAAATTAATAACATTGGTCATGAAACACATACAACCAAACAGGTTACCTATTTATATTATTATATTACTCAGGAAGCTTTAGATGTGGACATGGAAGGCTCTAGACGTAAAGAAAGACTAGAAAAAGCTTTCTATGTTTTTACCATAACATTGCCCAAAATAGCAGCCGAACAGTGACCACAAACGTTAGCATAACGTAATAAAATAGTAGCCACATCGCTCGACGAACCGACAACCCTTGGGGAAGAAAGGTTCTCGAGTGGCGACCACGAATCGGGCGACGCAGCGTAGGACGACCCCCCCACTCGGTGGACTGATGACCTCATCAAGGTTGCAAATGTCATTCTCGTGGGGAGGCCTATGTCCAACAGTGGACGTTTACGGGCTGATGGATGAATGGAATAAAATAGTAACGATGAGACCTTAGAATAATAACACATGATTTTCTATTCTCAGGATGAGACATTGTAAATGCATAGATTGTTGTCAGAATTCTTGTAATAACAAATTCGTATTAAATCATCATTAACCTGTTATGTACAGATATTATTTTGTAATAAAAGACACAATAATTTATAATAAAGATCTATTAGATACTTAATATAATATCCATATGTAAATAACTCATACCAGCAAAGAAATCATTAAATATGCTAGACCAGAAGGATATTTAAGGTGAAGAGTACCGTCACTAACAATAGCAAGGCATTTGAAATAAAACTACTTTTACGGATTCTATCGCGTTTGTCAGTCCTCCCGTGACCATGATCACTGTAAAGTGTTTGAAACGTCGCGCGGCGTGAAATTAAAAATCAAATACAAACGCGATAGAATCCGTAAAAGTAGTTTTATTTCAAATTTGTAATACTCGCGTAAAGATTAGAAATCATTAAAATAGCAACGCAAATAAACAAAATAATCATGTATTAATCAAAAATAAAATTGTAGCTTTAGATGCACAAATAATAATAACAATTTTCGCGCATCGATTTTTAGCGTATTTTATTTTGACTTTCCAGGGATTTGAAATATATTATGTATGATTGTATGTATATCCGTTGTCACGCGCTAGGACGGCAGCATACGCGATAAAATCCATAAAAATAAATATAGTCAATATTTTATATATTTAATAATTAATATTTCATATGTAATACTCACGAAACATCACAAATAAACACAAATCCTGTTATTCGCTAAAATCGATACATAGATCTAACTTAACAATCACAATATTTAGCTTTAAAAGCCAGGTACGACGGCCATATAAATAACTAGCTTCTGCTCGCGGCTTCGCCCACGTAAAAGATTACTTTCTTAAAGTTTTTCATCCCCTATTTATATTTTACCCCTTAAGGTAATTTTTTTTACACACATCAATATACACATAATAACATCTAATCAATAGCCTAAAAATTCGTTTAAAGATTCTGGCTTTAAAAATGACGATACTTTAAATTACTGAAATTTAGCATTTAATATGCTTAATTATTTATAAAACCTGATTACGAAGTGAAAAATGATGTCACAAGCGGGATTCGAACCAGCGCCTATGGGATTCCGGGCCAATCGTGCTGCTACTACACCACCGTGACTTAATGTAGGACATGCAAATTTCACTTCGTATCGTATTTACGTCTTACGGTACGGTATGCTATATATGCTACCCGACAGTATTAAGCCTATAACAATATATATGAAAATATGATACGAAGTGAAATTTGCATGTCCTACATTAAGTCACGGTGGTGTAGTGGCAGCACGATTGGGCCGGAATCCCAATAGGCGCGGGTTTGAATCCCGCATGTGACATCATTTTTCACTTCGTAATCGGGTTTTATAAATGACTTTTTTAGCATTAAAAAGTAGCCTATGTCCTTTATCAGGCTCTAGACTATCTGTGTACCAAATTTAATTTAGATCGGTTCAGTAGTTTTGGCGTGAAAGAGCGACAGACAGACAGAGTTACATTACATTTGTAATATTAGTAAGGATTACAATAAAACCGTATAAAAACTAAATACACCAAACCATTACAATATTTGCACCTATTTAAAAAATAACTTTACACCAAAGTAATTTGCACCTTCTTATTACACAAAGTATTTCTTTTTAAATGGCAAACGGCCATTAAATCAAGAAATTTATGCCTGTGTCGAGTAATGACCTTACAAAGCAAATTCCTACATTAATTACTAACACCGAAGAGCCACAGAACTGAATATATTAACCTAATCGATATACATTTAAAAATAATACAATCCCTATTCACAATGTCGGCAATGAAGCACATTTTTTTTATTCAATAAGTTAATATAATATGCGTATTGAGTATTTTTTTATTTTTTATTTCATTTTACATTGATTGAATTTTATATATCTATCATAGTATAAAACAAGTCGCTTTCCCAGTCATCTTGGCACATTTAAACTACACAACGGATTTTAATGCGGTTTATATCAATAGACAGAGTGATTCGAGAAAAAGTTAAGAATAAAAACACATAGAAGGATAGTTCGGTACTGTAAGTGTTTTAAAAAAGTGAGGCCAAAAACCCTGTTAGTTTGCAAGCGATTTCACGAGTATACACGCACACTACTATAAAGTGGAACCTTGCACACTACGGAACGGGCCGGTGTAGGGTGGCATTTTCGTCACCAATTTAGTGGCACAGATTTTGTGTGCGTGGAATAGGTTTCTATGTTATTCTACTAATTGTAAGAGAAAAAGTTTATATTTATAATACATGCATATTATGATGTAAGCCGAGAATTTAGAAGATATCTTATGGCATTGCAAACATTGGCTAAACCTTGTAAATTATATTAGAATAAATTGTATATCTTAAAAAGATCTAAAAAACAGTCCGCGATGATATATATATCTATCTCCTAAAGATAACATATCTTTAAACATTAAAAAAAAAATTGGATTATTTAGGAAGCTATTTTAACAACACTGTATTTCTGCTTATCCAATTAAATACATTGGATAGCATTTAATGTATATTAAAATTGCCCCTTACAGCATATCATTAAAATGAATATCCTAGATGTTATTAGAGATTTAAACCTATACATATGTATCATTACACCATGTTCAGTGCAAATGAAGGCTATACAGGTTTCGTTTTGAGTCTCATCTGATGGGGAAAATTTGGTTCATCTATCGAGCACCATTACCTAGTTAAAACTCATAACTCCTCCCAATAGAAATCTGCCACGATACGAGGACAAATTCGTTAATGTGAGATTTTGGATTTAAAGAAAATAATAAAGTTGTACTCTGTATTGTAGTTAGTCCAGGACATAAGCAAAAGGACAAAAATGAAATGTAACCAGTCGTTAAAAGCAATAAAACATCCGCAATGACTTAATTATAATGAGCAATTTTAATACTAAACGTAATGTGTCCTAGAACCCTAACCATGTATATAATATGTTATGTGTATGTACATTTTAAAAACCATACATTGGTCATATCTATACAGATACAACAAAATAGTATTACCACAAAACTAATACTGACCAGCAGCTGCCATTCTCTAAAAGAATATTGATTAAACTAGGTTATTCAACAAGGACACAACATCAATTAAATGCATTGTGCAGATCTCTTACCATCTCATATATTTTTTTGTATTTTTTTTTATCATATTGCTAGAAAACTTTCTATATTAATAATGAATATATTAGTTGACTATTGCCAAACACAGCGAATGAATAATTATAAATCTGACTATAACAAAGAATTAAAATAATATACGATACATTTTCAGTGTGGTGATGGAGTAAGAATACAATTCAGCACCCCCTCTATCTTACCCGTGGGTGATCGTATGAGACGACTAAGGGATATAAAACGAATATAACATCTATGCGAGAGAAGGAAAACTCGAAACAAAACCCTATACCAATACATCTGACCAGCGTGGTATAATAGATCAATTATGGAGGAGGCTCGAACCCAACAGTGGGACATATATGAGCTTAGATAATGATGATGGCCATACACACAGAATAACATTGGCAAATGGAAGTCTGAGTGGCCTATTGGTCAACATTGCTCATAAAAGTCATGTACAACTTTAGAATTTAAGTTCCATTTGTTCATGCCTCGTATTTATTTTTACACAATACAATACATATTAATACCACAAATAATTGGTAACTATATAAAAACCATAAAATGGAAGAGTATTTTTAATCAATACCCAAGATGTAGATAACATTTCGAAATCTTTCGGGGATGTACAGTTGTGATGTTAAATTGTTTAAAAACAATCTCAAACAGCAGTTCGTAAATTGTACATCAATATTTCTATGGTCTTAATACTAACATGCATACAAGACCAAGAACAAAAGAGAATACCAATTTAAGATTAGAACCAATATGAAGCCAATCTGGCCACTGTGATTTGATCGCCTGTTCTGGCAGTGTTGGTAATAGAAGGGCAGCTATACAACATATACTGACTGCTACTGCAACTACATTCACCGGTTGTTGCTCTCTGAAATTAAATATAATAAATTATAAATCATTTTTCCATTCAAATTGCCTAAGTCTGGACTTGCCAGATTATAAAATTTCATCATTTCAGCTCATATATGTCCCACTGTTGGGCTCTCGAGCCTTTCGCTCTTTCTCAGCAATTGACCTACTACACCATGCAGGTTAGACGTGTCGGCATAGGGTTTTGTTTCGAGTTTGCATTCTCTCACATAGATATTATATGCATTTTATATCCCTTAGTCATCTTTTACGATCACCCACGGGTAAGATAGGAGGTGGTGAATTGTATTCTTACTGTGTCACCACACAATATAAAATTCATATATTTCTTTTTCAATTATATTGACTGCACAGATGGGCGGGTTTAGATACTGACCTACCATGTCAAGTGTCATGGGTTGGATTCTCAAGAAGGACAATACTTTGTGTGAGCCACAAATTGTTATTCTGAGTCTAGATATAATTTGTATCCATTCATTATATGTTTGTAAAGTCCCCTGCAATACAAGGATTATTTCCTTAGTTCAAGTTATCATATTTTTACCCGACTGCAAAGGAGTGGTATTGTGTTTAACAGTCTATGTATGTATGTATGTTTCTTTGAAGCACTATATATACCAAACGTCTGGGCCGATTTTTATGATTCGCACGTCAATCAATTCCTCTTAATCCGGCAAGTGTCACTGAAGATATGACGTTATTGAAAATTCAATATGGCGTCCAGTAGTCGTCCAGTAGTGAAAATTAAAAAAATTAAAGTCAACAAACTACATCGAGTGGGGTATCGTTAAATAGGTATTTAAAAATCATTTTTAGTTTTCTCTCAACATTTTTCGATTTGACTGGCCGTTTAGGATCTATACCGATTTAAAGTTTCGTAACAACCTTTCTCACATATAGGTTTTTTAGACAGTAGAAATTTACGATGAAAAGACGAAAAATTCATATAACTGGATGTGGATGGACATATACTGAAGTATCTAGTAGGTATATTGTCCAATATACCATAGGTAGTCCTACCTAAAGGATCTAATGTCTGACGCGGTCGCCCATCTCCAATTTCTAACGATTTAGTACTTTACTTCAGTCGAAAAACTATATATAGTTAGGTACTTACCTACTTATTCATAAATAAGATAACTATAGCTACCTAGGTTATAACTAAAAAGTATAAAATAAAAAAAATGATTAAAAAAATCAAAAAACCCGACTGCGTAAAAAGTCACTAAAACTACGTACATAATAAAAAAACTGAAAAGAAAAAAACAAGCACTTAGATGTCCGGTGGTCTAGAATTCCATAATATATTATTGAATAAATACTATTGCAGAAAATGAAATATATTTTAATAATAGAACATGACAACTGAACAGTCGGGATCGATTGAACTACTACTACTACTTACTTAATTTTTAATTTTTTTCAACTTAAAAAAATAAATTTGCTTTTACATCTCTATTGAACATTTTAACTTTATTTTAAAATCAATAATTCAATACTATATCAATATATCATCAATTATAATTAATCAATATCAATTTTCAGTTATGTTTTTTCTCTTTCCAGAGAGTCGAATGTCGCTTGACAGTTTTGCTAGCACATCATCTGCCTTAAGTTGTAGTTCACTCATGACGAAAGTACCAACACCAACAAGTCCAACAACTTTTGAACCAGTCCAAAAAAAGAAAGCAATCGAAACTCAGCCTACCATGAGTACCATGAGTAGTTTTGTAATGCGGACTTCAACTGCTGAAAAACATAAAATTGACAAACAAATAGCAAAGGCTATTTTTGCTACTAATTCGAGCTTCAGATGTATTGAGAATTTAGAGGTGAAAAAAGCCATTCAGTTATTAAGGCCTGGTTATACACCGCCCTCGAGAAAAACGGTAGCAACAAGTCTTTTGGACGAAATCTATGAAGAGGAAAAAGAAAAATATTTCTCCTCCCTTTCAGGACAGTCCGTATATATGTCAATTGATGGGTGGTCAAACGTGCACGACGAACCAGTGATATGCGCAACGATAACCACTGAAGATGGACAAGCCCTCCTATACGAAACTATAGACACATCAGAAAATCCACATACTTCAGAATATTTAACTCAAATAGTTTGTGACCTGATTTCTTCATGTGAATTAAAATACAAGTGTACCGTAAAATCTTTTGTGACAGACAATGCCGCAAATATGACACTTATGAGAAAAACATTAGAAGAAAAAACGAACGCAAAAGTTATAACTTATGGCTGCTCTGCACATATTTTTAATTTACTGTGCAAGGACTTTCAAGTTAAAGACGTTATAGAACACGTGGTCCAAATCGTTAAATATTTTCGAAATAACCATTTGGCTAGAGCTAAATTCAGTGAAGCAGGAGGCAGCGCTTTAGTCCTTCCAAGCGATGTGAGATGGAATAGCCTTGGCAACTGCTTAGAGATGTATGTCACTCAGTGGGACATCATATTAAAAATCTGCGAAGAAAATAAAAACGAGATTGATTCCACTATTTACCGAAAAGTTTCAAATATTGCGGTTAAACATGCAGCGCAAGATTATTTAAACATTTTAAAACCTATATCAGTTGCTCTTGATACTGTGCAGAGGAAAAATGCTACTATCGCAGATACTGTAGAGCAGTGGAAACATTTACAATATATCTTTGATGAATCTGTGGAATTACCATTACAAAAAACACAACAATTTAATAATCGATATAAGCAAGCACTAACGCCATATCATTTTATAGCGTATATGTTGAATCCACAAAAAACAAAATACCAGTTAACACCAGAAGAAAAGAATATAGCTTTAGAAACAATTAAAGAGTTACATGAAAACAATGGACTGTTACCTTTAGTAATAAAGTTAAATGCCCGCAGTGCTCCATTTAAGCAAGTTATGTTTTCGGACGAAGTAATAAAAAAATGTAAACGGACTAATGACTAAACTAATGGTGGTTGTCACAAAATGATGAGCCGGTAATCTTGAAACAGTTGCCAATAATAAAACAGTTCCTGTGTGCAACTGCTTCTTCAGCTTCAGTAGAACGCGTATTTAGCTCTTTTGGTCTTGTACACTCGGATATTAGAAACAGATTAGGCATAGCAAAAGGAGGAAAACTCGTGTTTTTGTTTAAATTGTATAACGAAAATGAATAGACTGAAAATATACTGTAATAAAATTTAGGTGTTACGTTTAGTTTAAGAATTTGGAATTATGTACTTCTTTTTTGTTGTTTTTGCTAAAAGCAGATACTTCTTTTGATTTTAGAGGAAACTTTTATGTTATGTTGTTATCTGGTTCTGAATAAAAAGGAAAAAAAAAATGATTTAAATCATGAATTTAATTTTAAAAATCAAGCGATTTAAATCATGATTTTAATCGTGATTTTAATCACTTGATTTTAATCAGCCCAACCCTGCGGACCACTATCTCGTTATTGCGAGATTTAGTGGTCTGTTCAGAAAGTGGAGGCACTGGCGAGAGCGTGTCCACTTCAGAGGGCTTGAAAGAATAAAGGTTGAAAGGTTGCAAGAAGAGTGTGTAAGAGAAAAGTATGCTGAGGGTGTCCGAGAACGGCTGACGATGGCAAGCCAGCCGCAATCGGACATTGAAGAATGCTGGAGAGTATTGAAAGAGAGTATGGTAGATACAGCGAAAGAAGTATGTGGAAGTTCAAAGAAGCATAGAAAAACAAATGGTAATGCATGGTGGGATGCGGAAGTGGCAGCTTCCGTAGAGCAAAAGAAGAAAGCGTGGCTGGACTATGTCTCTTCTTTGAATCTGAATGACAGTATGACTGAACAGAAGAAAGAAATATATCGGCAATGTAAGAATGACACCAAGGCCTTAGTGAAAGAGAAACGTGATAGAGCAAGTATGAGTGCAGAAGATAGGCTGACTAAAAACTTCGAGGGTAACACCAAACTCTTTTGGAGGGAGGTGAAGAGGTCTCGGGGTGGTTGGTCAGCCTTCAGAATGAATAAAATAAGGTCTAAAGGTAGAGACATTCTTACACAAACACAAGACGTGTTAAGCCGATGGAGTGAATATTTTGGTGATATGTATGCGGATGCTACGGTTGGCGCCGGTGTCGCATGTGGTTTAGTAGATCAACATTCGACAACGGCGTCCTCCGATGGCATCAGTATGGATGAAGTTGAATGGGCGATAAGAAGTTTGAAAAATGGTAAGGCAGCAGGCATTGATATGGTGTCTGCCGAGATGATCAAGCTTGGTGGCTGCTGTGTCTGGGAGGCGTTCCTGTTGCTCCTCAATTTATGTTGGAGCTCGGGAATGGTTCCCGGGGCTGGAATAGCGCAGTCATCGTGCCTTTGTTTAAAAACAAGGGTTCACGTTATGACTGCCAAATTACAGAGCCATAAGCTTGACCAGTTTGGCAGCAAAAGTGTATGGTAAAATTATTGAAAGGAGAATGAGGATGGTGTCCGATGGTTTACTGTGTGAGACACAAGGAGGTTTCAGGAGTGGAAGGGGATGCATGGATCAAGTGTTCTCTCTGCGCAACATTGTGGAGAAGCATCTGGCTCTAGGTCAGAAGGTTTTCTACAGTTTTGTGGATCTGGAGAGAGCATTTGACACAGTTGTACGAAAGGAACTTTGGGACATTTTACCGGAGTATGGTATTAACGGTAAACTGCTGCAGGCTGTGCAGTCCAGTTACATGGGCTGCAGAGCCTGTGCGCGGCTGGATGATGGAATGTCGCCCTGGTTTGACGTCAATACCGGCGTTAAGCAGGGGTGCGTTCTGTCAGCCAGGCTGTTTATCATATATCTGGATAAATGTCTCCAAAGGTTGAACGATATGAATGTGGGAGTCCAGATGGGCGACTCAGTGGTCACTGCTCTGCTATATGCAGATGATGAAGTCCTTCTGGCACAGTCAGCGTCTGACCTGCAGACCGTAGTCGACAGAATGACAGAATATTGTAAGAAAAGGGGTCTACGCGTGAATGTGAGCAAAACCAAAATAATGGTCTTTGAAAGAGACGAAGCCAGAACAGATGTAAGAGTAACAATAGGTAATGATATACTAGAGCAAGTGGATGAATTTTTATATCTTGGATGTGGATTTAGCCGAGATGGAAGGTACACCACTGATATAGAGCGAAGAGTGAATGCGGGAAATAGAGTGAACGGAGCGTTGGGGCAACTTCTCGGCAGCCACCACCTCAGCCAGAAGGCACGTGTAGCAATACATAACGCAGTGCTTGTCCCAACAGTACTGTATGGAAGCGAGAGTTGGGTATGCAGAAAAGAGTATGAAAGTAAAATTAATGCGGTCGAAATGCGATCTATGCGGAAAATCTGTGGAGTTAGGCTGACCGACCGCATTCGTAACGACGACGTAAGAGAGCGAGTAGGTATGAAAGAGAGCATTGGTGTAAAGATGCGAAAGGGAATGCTCCGATGGTTCGGACATGTGGAAAGAATGCTGAACGAACGTCTGGTTAAGAAGATATACAATGCGAAAGTGGAAGGATGTAGGTACCGAGGGAGACCGAGACTAACCTACCTAGACCAGATCGGTCATGTACTGAAGGGAGGTGGAGTCAAGAGTCTCCGAAACCGGCGAGCGTGTATGAAGAGAATTATGAATGTTGAGGAAGCGAGTGAAGTATGCAGAGATAGAGTTCTCTGGCACTCTGTTCTCTCTGCCGAC
Organism: Lymantria monacha; assembly: GCA_905163515.2. Lineage (NCBI taxonomy): Eukaryota > Metazoa > Arthropoda > Insecta > Lepidoptera > Erebidae > Lymantria > Lymantria monacha. Next base: position 13,755,731 of record LR991094.1, on the reverse strand, counting down.
CCTGCAAGGGATATGGCGTGATGATATGTATGTATGTATGTTAAGCATGTTAAATGCTAAAAATATTCAGTAATTTGAATAACAAGGCTGTGTCATCGTTTAATACAATTCTAACTGTAAAGTTTGAAGCATGAAGCCTATACAATGTGTAAACATTGTCCGGTAGATGGCATACGTCACCTTGAAGACGTAAGATATAATATGAAGCGAAATTTGCATGTCCTAAAATAGTTCACAATGGTGTAAGTGGCAGCACGATTGAGCCGGATTCCCAATAGGTGTGGGTTCGAACCCCGCTTGTGACATCATTTTTGGTTTCGTAATCGGGTATGTATAAATAATTAAGCGTATTAAATGCTAAAAATTTTCAGTAATTTGTATAATGATACTGTTGAATATTACTTTAATGATAATATTATTTTAATGATACTGTTTATTATTAGTACCTGTGATGTGTGGGATGCTGACAAGTGGCACGAGAATGTTCCTCCACTGGTTTGATTGGTGCTGCCCTTGAGACAAGAGGATGAAAACTATCACCTAAACTCTCTTGATTTGTATTTGATGGTTCACCCTCAATTAATTTTGTTGGTATGTCCCGTTTACCCAGTGCCTGTAATGTGATAAAAGTAATTTAAAAGATATTATATAAATTATAATGAGGCTAAAAATGAAAATAGCTACTTATTACTATACTTTCTAAATTTATAGCAAGAATGAACAGAATAAAAAACAAAATAAATAATATAAAAAATAATATTTTTAAGATATATTGTTTACAATGGTATATAATAGGAATACTATGGAACCAGCAACAGCGCTAACAATATGACATTAGAATGTTTTTACAATTGTCTTATATATTTAGCTGTACTACACAACTTTCTATATAAAAATAAGGTAAATAAATGTCCAAATAAATAAATGCTTATATGCTGGGTGCATAAATGCCCCACATTCTAACTAGTACATCCTGAGAAGCATATCTTCTCAAGAATTTATTTATTTATCTGGTTAAGGAGATAAACAATGCAAAAGTGGAAAGACGTAAGTACCAGGGGAGACCGAGACTAACCTACCTAGACCAGATTGGTCACGTACTGAAGGAAGGTGGAGTCAAGAGTCTCCAAAACCGGCGAGCATGTATGAAGAGAATTATAAATGTTGAGGATGCGAGTGAAGTATGCAAGGATAGAGTTCTCTGGCATTCCGTTCTCTCTGCCTACCCTGCTAGGGATATGGCGTGATGATATGTATGTAATTTATTTATCTTATATATCAAGAATTTTATTAACAGCAACATACCTCCAGCAACATACCTCAACCAAAGCAAACTGTTCAATTTGGAAATACCTATATTTTAGGTCTAGGACCTCTGGCAATGAGAAAACATTGGAAAAATATATTTCAAATGAATTCCACATACCTGCTGGGTGTTCTTGTCATACATAGTTATTCTAAATTTTTCTAATGTGTCGCAGTGAGACACAGACGGCTGAGTATAACGCACTACTATATCTATGCAGCTCTGGGGAGCAATTACGCCCTCTGGATCAATCACTGTGAATTTGTTCGGCGACGTACATAGTACTGCAAAAATCAATTGCCATTGAATAGAAGAATAAAATCACAACAATAGCTAACGACAAGTTAGACCTACCTTTGAAATTAACTGAGAAATCGTACGGATTGTACACAGTCAATAATTGTTTATGTGTGTGTCTTGCATTTAAGTAAAATTCCAAAGACACTGGAAACACAAATACAGGAAAGTTTTTCATGTTTATAATTTAATCAAACAACACAATAGAAAACAATAACAACTCCAGGCTCTTTCGCAATCGGTAGCAACAGATTGGCAATGACGTTTCTGGCCTTTCTGTCCACAGACTAATATATGCTTACGTTTCTGTCTGGTTATGGAGGGTAAAAACTAAGGAGAACCATCTTGTATGGGGGATGGGGCTGGCCAGTAGAAACTTTTCGCAGATGTCGCTAGTATAGCTTGAACCTGTCAAACTTGTTTTGTGTTTGTTGTGATTATAAGTTTTTGAAATTCGGGCGTGTTAAGAGGATGGAATTTACAATAAATATATATTCGACATGGAGAATAAACGAGCTAAAAGCTGAACTAAGAAAACGTGGTGCTTCCTTACAAGGAAGAAAGGCAGACCTTATTCAAAGGTATAACCTTAAATTTAGTATAACATGCTTTCATTTGTGAAATACTAAGTTTTTTAATGTAATTATTATACCTTTAATATTCCTACAGTTGTAGATAAATATACATAGCATAAAAAGAGAATAATCCTTACGAATATGTATCATAAAACATAATTCATGGACTATGATTATTTTGTTTACAGATTGGAATTATACGATCTTAATTTTAATTTCGGGAGCCCAGTAGTGGGACGTTTATGAGCCAATATGAAGATCAGTGAAAGCAGCTAGAATTAATCAAGAAAAAGGGTGTGATATTTCATCACGATAATGCTAGACCACACAATCTTTAGTCACTCAGCAACAATTAAGAGAGTTTGGCTGGGAGGTGTTAATGCTTTAAAGCATTTAGAAGAGGAGGCCTGAGCCCAACAGTGGGACATATATAGGCTAAGATGATGATGATGATATATATATATATATGTATATATTGTAATTAAATCTAAATAAACTTCTTGAAAAAAATCTTGGTTTTATAATGCTCAGATTTTTTTTCCCAACCTTATAAATTACACCAGTCACTTATTTTCATTCACATTTCCTTCCCTAAAGTTACATAACATATGTAAAATATTTGTAAAGCTAAGGGAACAATATGAAATTAAGGGTGTTTGAAGTATTTTGTATGTCTTTTTTATCCAATGAGTCGTTCTATATGTACTCTTTGACTAGCAAGTTGCTAACAACTAACTAAACAATTGGTAATTTAAACATTATAGTAATTTCAAAATCTGGTTTATTGCATATTAATTTAATTAATAAAATACAGAATTGTTACTCTGCAGACAGGCCTATGATATGACACCAGTTATAACTATTTGCCATTGGTAGAAAACTGCATTTTATTTTAAATATCGATGCTGGTGTTCCAATCCTGAAATACAAAAAATATGTGATGACATTTAATCGTAGTACTGCAGAATATTTTATTGGTTAAATAAGCTAACATACCTGTATGAAAACTCATTTTTTGATAATCTGAGTCGAGGAAATGAAAATGACATAGTTTGGAATTTCTTTCTGATTTAAAGTTGGGTCTACTTATAGGTTTTAGCCACTTTTTCATCACGTCTTTGGCCTTAGGGAATTGATGTGTACCTTGTTCATAACAAAATGCGACTTCACACTTTTTGGCATGTCAGTATTTAATATAAAAGATTTTATTTGAAATATCTCCTACGAAAATGAATAGTTTTGGGTAAAGCTATGCTAGCGCCACTTTGACAGTTGCCAACCCCATTAGTCCAAAAACTTGTAAACAGCATGGAAGTAATAAGTACTCTGTACAACAGGAATGAGCTGTTGTCGCAAAATTGAAGCCGAGCGAGAGCTCAGAACTATACGTAGTATGCTTTAATCTGTGTCAGAACTGTACCTTTTATCCCTCTCTGGCGATAGTGACCATATTGAAATATGATTTAAGGACAATAATTATAAAAAATATTTGTGATCTGACGTCAGCAGATCATTGCTTCAGATGGATTTTAATCGAAGATACTAATTATAAACTTGCCCTTTGTGGCACTATACATTTCCTGTTTTTGCTTGCTTTTCACACTCGCGTCATATAGGTAGGTACCAAAGAGTAAAGTTATTAAATTGAAAAAGAGTGGCAACTCGATGATAAAATATGCATGTATGGAAAGTGCTGCCACCCAGATTTTAGGCGGTGAACTAAAGTTGAAGTAATATATATACATAACTACATGTGTATGTGTAATTACATATAATTTTCTTTTACTATGAAAGCTACCCTGAAATATAAAAAAAAACATATCAGCTGATAATTAAACAATAATAATATCAGCCTAACATTGAAACTTGAGATAATTTTCAGAAAAATATCAATAACCGAAAATAAATCGATGACAATAAGTACCTACGCTAGGAACAAAAAATAACAATTCTCAGTTGTCAAACGTTTGACAGGCAGGACAAAATGGCAGCAGTTAAGTTTGTACAACCAATCTGTAGGCGGCGCGACGGTCAGTAAAAATAAGTAATGTTTTAAGTGTGCCCCCCCAGGTAGGTACTTATCTACTGGTCCTTGTGGGACACGACATGCAGCTGGACTGAGATAAAATTACGATAAGGTGGTGTGTGGTATATTTAATTAAGGAAAAACAGTTAAGTTTACATTTAAGTTTAATCCTAAATCAGACATTGCTAAATAAGACAGTATTGTGAAGTTTCTGTCGCAAACCCAGCTTATTCCTTATATGATTCATTGATTCTAATTTTGCATTGAGTTAAACGTAAATTGAGATATGAATTCGCTAACGCCTTCATCAATAGCATATCATGTGGATCTTCAAATATAGATTGAGGAGGATGTGCTGATTCTAACGATGTATGTAGTTTGCTATAAAATTCTCGGACGACAAACCTACATGATAATTTTATTTTTGTTTACGTTTTTAACGATTGATTTAATAATGTAATAAACAGTGTTCTATGGTGTTGTGATCCAATAACACCACACAATTTGAACAAGACATTTTGTGAATCATGCCATTCACGATATATCCAGCAATATAAAAAATAATGTTCAGTTTAAAATCTGAAACAAGCGTTATCTACGAGATCTAACAAATCATCTATTGATGTCGATCATGTCGACTGATCTTTATTACATTCTTCCACAATAGCTTTCTTTTTGTTCCTAAATTTTCTAAAGAACTTAATGTTGGGGACATTAAGATCTCTAGGAAATTTGAAATCTAAATAAAGTTATTCTCATAAAAAAATAAAAAATACATAGGTATTTAAGTTATTTGTTCTTGACCTAGGATTGAATAGTCATGCATGGTCACCGTAATTCTTCATTAACAAATTATGTTATTATTATTATTTACGATTTCATGTGGGGTTGTCAGGTCAGGTGTCCGTATTTCATACATATAAAAGAAAACCTATACCCCAATCGCAAAATGTTTGCGTTAATAAGGTTTTACACTTAGCAACAAATAATATTACTTTAATATGTCGGTAATAAATTATTATTTATATTTAAAAAAACATTTTAGAAGTAAATGTTTTTACTTCATTACATTACATCAATCGCATATTTTTCTACCAACAAGGAAAGGATTGAAATCAACTTAACTCTGGCAATTCTAAGTCCACTGTTAGAACGGGACACAGAGTACACTGGTTGCCCTCTCACTCGGCTTCATTATTATTTTGCGCGCAACAAGACTCTTACTACCTTAGCATAAGGTTGTATTTTCTTTATTTTTGCTGCAAGATGCACAGATAGAGCTCATTCCTGTTGTACAGAGTACTTATTACTTCCATGGTAAACAGCAAATTATTGTTCGAACACTCACCGAAATAGCGCTAGTGTAGCAAGTGGAAATAATATGAATGTAGCAGTAATAAGCAGAGTTTTCCAATGTATTATATTACTCTATGAGCAGAGTGAAGCAGTGTTGCATAAAAATCAATAGTTTGACTATCGATAGTTAACCTCAAAAAGTATTCATACTATCGATAGTACTATCAATAGTAACGTCACATATCAATACTATCGAGACTATCGATAGTATCGATAGATCTCCACGAGCAATACTATTAATAACGGCGATACTATCGATAGTGATTCATTCGATAGTATCAATACTATCGATAGTATTGTTAATACCATTAGTTTTAACCTAAAAATATCGATACTATCGATAGTATCGACTATTTCGGGCTATCGATTGCCAGAAAATTAACAATAGTATTGCTTAAAAATATAAATACCGTAGTTGTGTCCCTGTTGCTTGTTTTCAGTGAATTTTGTGGTGACTTTTCTAGCAGTAACGTGCATTTGCGCTCTTACTTTGAAGCCTAAGTTAGCTAATAATGGTTAAAATCAATAGCCATTGAAAGTTAAGTAAAATTATAATGCTCCGAGACTTCTGGACAATTGGGTCAGAATGTGAGTGTGAATGAATGTAAGTGGTACCTTGTACTTGTACCACAGTGTTGACAGTTTTCTGTCAACAGCCGCGGGCCGTTGCGTCCGGGGTAGTACCAAACTCTCGCAGAAGATCGACGTCTGAGTAATGGCAATGTGCCATTGCGCTTCGTTCGGTGAGCGAGAAAGCCGGCAGCCCAACTGGGTGGGTTTGGGGATTTTATTAGTAGGCAGCGGCCTAAGCTTGTAATATCCTTGGTATTGCCAAGCTCTATGGGCGGCAGTAACACTTACCATTAGGTGTGCTGCTGCTTGCTCGTTCGCCACCATAAGCAATAAAATAAATGGTTTGTATCAGTATACTAATGAAACTCAGAATGTCTATTACTGTAAATTTTTATTGTAGTTATTAGTTTTGAAAGTTTCGGTTAAACAAAATTAAGAAAAACATAATCAAGAATTTTGAGTTACAATTCTACACAGAATTATGGCCGACACACACAGAAACACAGAATTACACAGAATGATTAGTCATTAGATTTGTTGTATTTTTAGCAATATTAACCTTGTGAAATAAATTTAACAGGGTCCGAAAAACATAAGTTCTCTGTACGCTCGATTGCAATATAATCCATCGAGAATCCTCTATTAAAAATATGCTTACATATGTGTAACTTCACATTATAGGGATATAGAAGTATGTATCTAACTGAATCCAGTATCAATTTTCAATTGTATATTATACACCTACAATTGAAAATGAAATAAACGAGATACAACGTTGACATCAAAATTCCCGAATTGAAAACATTTAAACCAATTTTATGTTACTCTCTCTGACTCCACATTAGGTCCATAAACGTCACAATTTTTTCACAGCTTGCGTTGCATGTATCTTTTTTGTAATAAAGTTTTAAAATATGTCTAATTTCTTCATTGAATTGACTCATTTTAACAAAAATAAAATAAAATGAAAGACGACGGAAAATAACATTATACTAAATTGTTTCTTTATTTAAATGATACTTTTAATTTGTTATCAATACCAGCCAGATATAACTAGTACAGCCGAAGAAATTGTTTTAAAACTTTATACAGACTATTTGCGAAAAGACTTTTTCTCTGTCTTAGTATATACCAATGAATGTAATATAACACTGTGTGATAGTGATAAACACACTTGAAATATTAAATAATCCAAGAATATGACATAATACTTCCACATTCCCACCGAAACTCAAGAAATATTGACAGGAACAAGTATTGCTATTATAATTGTTTCACTTTGTTAGTATCACAAATTTAATGTTATTCACCTGAAATCACCTGACTAAAATTTGTTCTACTCTATGATGACGCAAATTTAAATAAATTTCTTTAATGTCAGTACTTGGCTTACCACATAACATAACTTTAGACAACAATACTATCGAATAGTTGCTTGCTGTCGATAGTCCAAAATAGTCGATACTATCGATAGTTTTAAGTTAAAACTAATGGTATTAGCGATACTATCGATAGTATTGATACTATCGAATGAATCACTATCGCTAGTATAGTATCGATAGTATCGCACTATAGTATCGATAGTATCGTTGTTATTAATAGTATTGCTCGTAGAGAGCTATCGATACTATCGATAGTATTGACGTATTACAATACAATCGATATACTATTGATACTATTGCTTATACGTAAACTATCGATAGACAATTGATTGTCTATCGATAGTAGACTATCGATATGCAACACTAGAGTGAAGTGTGCTGAGTTACGTAGTCAACTGTGATTTGATAAATAATAATTTTTGTTATTTTAATGACTTTATTGTTGTTAATACAAAAAGAAAAAATATAGACGCAATGGGAAAACTTTGTTCAGTGAAAAGTTGTCCAAGTGGACGAAAATTGAAAAGTAAAGGAATTGATACGTCTCAACCTCGATCTTTTTTTCGACCAACAGTATGTATAATCAATTTTATTAACTATTAAAGATACTAACTTTATTAAAGATACTAATTTTATTAACTATTAAAGAGAACTAGTAACGATACAGAAGTTAACTATAACAATTTTGTATTTTTTATAATAATTGTCAGAAAAATTTATCGAAAAAATTATTATTCAAAACGCATATTGAAAAAAGTGCTATTGTGTAAACTTTTTATTGTCATTATTTTTGATGAATCATAAAAATTACAAAACGTCAAATATCTGCTAAATTAAATATATTATGTTATGATACTGGAATCATTAGACATCTGATAATTTTAGGCATTTTTATAACTATCAATCACAATAAAAAAAAACTATTTTAAAAATTTGCACTTGTAATTTTCCAATTTCTACAAGTGGAATTTTTTGTTATTAGATTATAACTTTCACAATTACCTAGATAAATCAACCGATTATTATTTTTTTAAATTTTAACTTGCAGACTCCGGCAAAATTAAAAAAATGGAATATGGCTTTGGGTGCTACAATGAAAACGACTGATTATATTTGTCACCTACATTTTAAAGAGGAGGATATCAAGATGTACGAAACGTTCAATATTCAAGGAGAGATTACGATTCTGCCAACAGGCAAGAAAACACTACGAGATAAAGCTCTACCAACAATTGAACATCAGTTCATCTCTGTACCAGCACATGAACTCCAAACAAGTGTCGTCAATAATTCACAAAACGTGCATTCTTACCAAAATCAATCAGAAAACAAATGGGATCATCTAATAATACAAGAGCATCAAGATCAACATGAGCAACAAGAATTGTTACTTGATGAGGGAGTTCCTTATAATTTTATTCATGGCATTCAACAAACTGAACACGATTTAGATATACCACAGATGAAGCAAGAAACTCACGATGATGTACAGAATGATAAAGAATCTGATGTAACTTCTCAATCAGCAGAGATTTTTTTGCAAAATCTAAAATTTTCACTGCTGCCGCAAGGCTGGATGTATTTTGAAAAACCAGAAGGACTGGAATATGGGCGGATAAATCCAACGACTATGCAAATTTCTAACCGTTTACGAGTAAACAGGGATTTATCTATTACTGTAAGTATATGGAAATCTAAATATATTGGCTATTGTTTTTAGAATGATAATTAATAGCAAAAATATTTTAGGTTATTTTTTCTACCAACGAAGAGTTGAATATAACTGACAATATTAGTTCTTTCAACAGTATCTTCGATTACTTAAAATCAGTTGAAAGATGGCCATTATGCGTTGGAACTCAAATTGACAATAATAAGTAAGACCTTTTTTTTTTGTAGTAATAAACGAATTAACTGCTACGACAAGTGAGATTACATGTAACTTTTCAATAATTACACTAAATTTTAGGTTTTCAAAACTTTGTAAGGGTGTACTTGTTGGTGATGATTCCTATAAGAGAAATCAAGCGAATCCAAGATGTAAATCTTGTAGAATTTTACGTCATCGTTTACAGAACTATAATCCAACTTCAGCTGTTTTAGAAAGTACAATTGCTCAAAAACGACGTACTTCTAATCTACATAAACGATGTAAACGTCTAAAAAGAATGGTAAGTTATTCTAATAATTATTCTATACTAACAATTGAGCTATCAAACTCAATAACATTAAAAAAAAATTTTTTATTGTACGCTAACGAATTTTACGATTTATAATTAGTACGAAATCTAAAATCCAGTGATGATTTTCTATTAGTCACATTGAAAGAAGATGTACAATTAAATACTTCTACCCTCCATATGTCTGGTTCTGGCTGGCATTTAAATATTTTTGTTTGTTTTGTTTAGTTTGGTCAGCAAAAGAAACAAAACCTATACAGCCAAGTCTTGCATCATTTTCTTCATAAAATAAATGATAATTTAGAAGTGAATTTATTCTTTTTTTGGTAAAATACGCATGGCTCACTAATTTTGATACTGTAAAATATAATGTATAACTAATAAATGCTTTTCTGTATTTTAGTTTATTTCATACAAATTAATTGATCTCCTCAAGTATTTTATTAATATCGTCTACAGCAATATGGGATTTATATATTTATTATCTTCATATTCAGTATAAAATCTGGTTATAAACAAACTTGTCATGCAGCAAGTACATCTTGCTGTACGTACGTACGTTGTAGTCAAATATACTTGAATGTGTTCCGACTTTGACGCACAACAATGTAATATCATGGTTATACAATACCATCAATTTTTGGTCTTGGACTGCAGAATGTAATTAATTTGGAATTAAATATTTTTAAAATAGACTTAGCAAACACCGAACCCATTAAATTATTTATTGTAAATGGAAAGCTCAAAATGCTTCAAACATAGATGATGATAAAAGCCAACCACAATGGTTTGCAGGCATTATGAGTTTCAATTGCCTTATTTGTTGTCACACGTTGTTACTTGTCAGCTTTTACAATATGGGCCATAGATCAAAATACTTCTAATATGGACATTTTTCTACTTTTCAAGGAACAGTTTGAACTTCAACATGATAATAAAACACAAATCAGCCGCCTAATAGCAATCAGAGCTAGGGATGTTAAAAAATAATCGATTTTTATTTCTAATAATCGATTTTTTATAATCGATTTTTATAGTAATATTAATCGATTTTTTAAAAATCGATTATATAAATTATGCGTTTTAATCGATTTTTATGAAACGAGCCATCTATGGAACAGATGAATAAAACTCGAAGTAAATCCATTATTATTTACAAGTTAAGAGTGCCCTAATATTATGTACATACATACATATCATCACGCCATATCCCTTGCAGGGTAGGCAGAGTGCCAGAGAGAGTAAAAAATGTAGTTGTTGGTAAACAATAAAAATGTCTCATCACGCAGATGTGACCGGTCATTATCGGCTATCATCGTGAACATTCGGTATTCATGTGCGTTATCGCTTGGTTGGCGATAAGTCAAAGGGTTTTAGCGTGCTAATATATCGCGCTCTCTGGTTACACTAGCGCTGTTCATTTCGGCGGCAATTTTCGATGTGTTTAGACGCGTTCGAGGGTCTCCAGTTAATTAATAAATATGGAATGGAGCGATAATATGATGCTGCAATTTTTACACCATTATGAAGCTGAACCCATGATGAAATCCAAAAAAAATCATTATGAAATTATTAGCATATTATAACTGTAAAAGTAAAGCAACTCGTCATCCATAGTTGAACACTTCGAAATGAATTCGGCCATCTTTAATTATTGCACGATACTTCGTGTAAAATACCGAAGTAGGTAGTATGACCACAGTATTATCGCGATAACTTTCTAGTGAACAAAACGTACGAATCATTAATGCTAGGGCCGCACCTGCGTGTATCGTCCCGAAGTAATGTGTGGCGTAGCTTCGTACGTTTTCTACACTAAAAAGTTATCGCGATAATACTGTGGTCACATTAGCGACTTCGGTATTTTACACGAAGTATCGTGCAATAATTAAAAATGGGTGAAATCATTTTCATGCGTTTAACTATGGATGACGAATTGCTTTACTATTACAGCTATATTATGCTAATAATTACATAATGATTTTTCTTTATCCCTTCATGGGTTCCGCTTCATAATAGTGTAAAAATTCTAACACCATTTCATCACTCCACTCCATATTTATTACATACATACATACATACATATCATCACGCCATATCCCTTGCAGGGTAGGCAGAGAGAACAGAGTGCCAGAGAACTCTATCTCTGCATACTTCACTCGCTTCCTCAACATTCATAATTCTCTTCATACACGCTCGCCGGTTTCGGAGACTCTTGACTCCACCTTCCTTCAGTACCTGACCGATCTGGTCTAGGTAGGTTAGTCTCGGTCTCCCTCGGTACCTACATCCTTCCACTTTCGCATTGTATATCTTCTTAACCAGACGTTCGTTCGGCATTCTTTCCACATGTCCGAACCATCGGAGCATTCCCTTTCGCATCTTTACACCAATATATTTATTAACTGAAATCCTCGAACGCCTAACCTAATACAACTTTTCACCCTCTTGAGGTTTCAATGTAAACCTCATAGTTTTCGTACTTCGGAGCAATTTTTGAATTATCTATTTTTTCGGGGAAAACGAAAAATCTTTGGAAAAAAAAATCGTAGGCAAATTTCTCAAAAATGAAATTGAAGCTTGGGCTATCCCCTTTATGATTACTCCCGAAGAAATGCATAAATAACATTTTTACTAGAAACGGGGTCCACTTAAAACAGTTAAAAAAAACGACAAAAAATGGTTGTTTTCAAAACTCGGTGCTGACTGAGAAAAAAATCAGAGAAATATTTTTGAAAAACCAAATTGAAGGTGAAACCCTTCCCTTCAAAACGGCGTTGGTTAAATTGGGCTAGCCCAACTACCGGCGAAATGGCACGGAGAACCGTCACGGAAGTGTTTCGAATTTTTGTCCGGAAACTTTTCGCCGGTAGTGTATGATCCCAGACTTCTTTGGGTCCGTATAAAACTAGATGTCACCAAGGTGTTCATGGTTGTAGCATATGCTTCCGTAGGATCCTCGGTAGCGTCAGACCTAGAGAAGTTTTGGGATAATGTTAGGGAAGTTCTGGATATGGCAGAAACTAGTGAACGCGTGATTGTATGCGGAGATTTGAACGGATGGGTGGGGACCAAGCGTCCCGACTATGAGGACGTACTTGGTCCATTTGGTGATAAGAGAGTGAACGATGCAGGTAGGCTCATAGCGGATGTATGCATGGAGAGAAACCTTATTGTGGCAAACACATTTTTCCAACATAAGGACATCCATATGTATACATGGAGAAGGAATGAACAGAAAAGTATAATAGATTTAATTTTGGTAGACAGTCGCCTCCGAAGCAAAATATTGAACGCAAGAGCCTACAGAGGCCCCACAGTCGATACGGACCACTATCTCGCGAGATTGTGAGATTTAGTGGTCTGTTCAGAAAGTGGAGGCACTGGCGAGAGTGTGTCCACTTCGGAGGGCTTGAAAGAATAAAGGTTGCAAGAAGAGTGTGTAAGACAAAAGTATGCAGAGGGTGTCCGAGAACGGCTGATGATGGCAAGCCAGCCGCAATCGGACATTGAAGAATGCTGGAGAATATTGAAAGAGAGTATGGTAGACACGGCGAAAGAAGTATGTGGAAGTTCACAGAAGCATAGAAAAACAAATGGTGATCCATGGTGGGATGCAGAAGTTGCAGCTTCCGTAGAGCAAAAGAAGGAAGCGTGGCTGGACTATGTCTCTTCTTTGAATCTGAATGACGGTATGACTGAACAGAAGAAAGAAATATATCGGCAATGTAAGAATGACACCAAGGCCTTAGTGAAAGAGAAACGTGATAGAGCAAATATGAGTGCAGAAGATAGGCTGACTAAACACTTCGAGGGTAACACCAAACTCTTTTGGAGGGAGGTGAAGAAGTCTCGGTGTGGTTGGTCAGCCTTCAGAATGAATAAAATAAGGTCTAAAGGTGGAGACATTCTTACACGGACACAAGATGTGTTAAGCCGATGGAGTGAATATTTTGGCGATATGTATGCGGATGCTCGAGTTGGCGCTGGTGTCGCATATGGTTTAGTAGATCAACATTCGGCACCGGCGTCCTCCGATGGCATCAGTATGGATGAAGTTGAATGGGCGATAAGAAGTTTGAAAAATGGTAAGGCAGCGGGCATTGATATGGTGTCTGCCGAGATGATCAAGCTTGGTGGCTCCTGTGTCTGGGAGGCGTTCCTGTTGCTCCTCAATTTATGTTGGAGCTCGGGAATGGTTCCCGGGGACTGGAATAGCGCAGTCATCGTGCCTTTGTTTAAAAATAAGGGTTCACGTTATGACTGCGCAAATTACAGAGCCATAAGCTGGACCAGTTTGGCAGCAAAAGTGTACAGTAAAATTATTGAAAGGAGAATGAGGATGGTGTCCGATGGTTTACTGTGTGAGACACAAGGAGGTTTCAGGAGTAGAAGGGGATGCATGGATCAAGTGTTCTCTCTGCGCAACATTGTGGAGAAGCATCTGGCTCTAGGTCAGAGGATTTTCTGCAGTTTTGTGGTTCTGGAGAGAGCATTTGACACGGTTGTACGAAAGGAACTTTGGAACATTTTACCGGAGTATGGTATTAACGGTAAACTGCTACAGGCTGTGCAGTCCAGTTACATGAGCTGTAGAGCCTGTGTGCGGCTGGATGATGCAATGTCGCCTTCGTTTGACGTCAATATCGGCGTTAAGCAGGGGTGCGTTCTGTCAGCCAGACTGTTTATCATATATCTGGATAAATGTCTCCAAAGGTTGAACGATATGAATGTGGGAGTCCAGATGGGCGACTCAGTGGTCACTGCTCTGCTATATGCAGATGATGCAGTCCTTCTGGCACAGTCAGCGACTGACCTGCAGACCCTAGTCGACACAATGACAGAAGATTGTAAGAAAAGGGGTCTACGCGTGAATGTGAGCAAAACCAAAATAATGGTCTTTTAAAGAGATGAAGTCAGAACAGATGTAAGAGTAACAATAGATAATGATGTACTAGAGCAAGTGGATGAATTTGTATATCTTGGATGTGGATTTAGCCGAGATGGAAGATACACTACTGATATAGAGTGAAGAGTGAATGCGGGAAATACAGTGAACGGAGCGTTGGGGCAACTTCTCGGTAGCCACCACCTTAGCCAGAAGGCACGTGTAGCAATACATAACGCAGTGCTTGTTCCAACATTACTGTATGGAAGCGAGAGTTGGGTATGCAGAAAAGAGTATGAAAGTAAAATTAATGCGGTTGAAATGCGATCTCTACGGAAAATCTGTGGAGTTAGGCTGATCGATCGCATTCGTAACAACGACGTAAGAGAGCGAGTAGGTATGAAAGAGAGTATTGGTGTAAAGATGCGAAAAGAAATGCTCCGATGGTTCGGACATGTGGAAAGAATGCCGAACGAACGTCTGGTTAAGAAGATATACAATGCGAAAATGGAAGGATGTAGGTACCAGGGGAGACCGAGACTAACCTACCTAGACCAGATCGGTCATGTACTGAAGGAAGGTGGAGTCGAGTCTCCGAAACCGGCGAGCGTGTATGAAGAGAATTATGAATGTTGAGGAATCGAGTGAAGTATGCCAGGATAAAGTTCTCTGGCACTCTGTTCTCTCTGCCTACCCTGCAAAGGACATCGCGTGATGGTATGTATGTATGTAAAAAAAATGTGTCAATAATTACATTTGGTTTCCTTATTCCTTACCTTAAAAATTTAAGAAATATTCGCTTTGATGAATTTTTAGATTTGAATTGGTTGATTTTTTATTCATATAATTTTATTTGATTTTAATCTGATAAATTGTTAATATGAATCTCTTAGGTTTATTATTAGAATATGAAAAGTATATACATTTTTAAATAATAGAAAAAAAACTATTTTTTTCGTAAAAATCGATTATTTATTTTGATTAAAATCGATTTTTGGCAAATCGATTAATATTAAATTTAAAAAAAATCGATTTTTATTTAATCGATTTTTCCAGTAACCTCACATCCCTAATCAGAGCTTGTTGCAATCACTAGAGCTAATCCATTACCGTAGACCATTGTTATAGACATAGTTGGCAACCCCAGAAACTGCGACACGGTTGCCACCTTTTACAAGGCTGTAATCTCACAAAAATAAGTGGTGTACGTGGAGGCTGGAGCTTTTTATATATTACTATGATAAAGCCTAAACATGAAAGTTTCTCAGTATATGGTGTCAAAAAATGCATATATTTAATAATATATAACTTTGTTATCTACCTAAAAGTTATCTCCGATATGCACAATGGGTCAGCGCCTCCTGATCATTATATAAAATATACGCAACCGCACGTTATCTCGCTCAATATTTAAAAACTCATTATGGCGGCGGATTTTTTTGAGGATAGGCTACCTATACACATCCCATTCAAACCGCCGGAAGCGGAAGAGACGGCGTACAACACTAGAACCTGACGTACTGTACCTCTCAATCATCATTTGGGCGACCCACCGGTACCGAGGTAGTCTTCGATGCTCTGCTAGGCGAATTAGCATTCAAATATCAAATACAATTCTTATTCGAACAAATACAAGCTGATTGTTTTAATAGTTTATAAAAAGGAATTCATAAATACAGATAATACGAACTAGTTGTTTATTTATTTTAATGATGTACAAAAACATACATACATACATATTTACAATAGGCAATGGCAACAAAATATGGAGACTATCACAACTTAGCAACAATATGGAGACCCACAGATCATTACATTAGGTAGTCTGTGCGGGGATCTCAAGTAATTATTCATTGTACTATGAAATCTAAAACAAGGCAATAATATATTTATTAAATAAAATTAATAGTAAGAAATCAAATTAAATAGACAGAGGTACTTATTAACAAAATACTACTATGAATTAAAAACTATAATTAATGGAATTATTAAAATAGATATTTTCTACTTGAAATATATCAATTTACTAGAAATTAAATAAAAATAATTTAAATAAGTATCTAGGGAATTTATAACAAATTTAGGAACCACTAATCACATTAACGAATTATTACTACTGCCAATCATACGTACACTTAAGATTAAAGTTACCACCCGTACTTTATCATAGAGTATTATACATGGGCGTACCCAGGTAGGGGCAGGGGGGGCAGCTGCAAGAAGATAAAATAAACGTCAATTTTCCTGGCAAGTGTTCAATATACCCGACCGACCATCATATGAACTGCCCCCTCCTATCTGAAATCCTGGGTACGCCCTTGGTATTATACTCCAAGTCTACGCATTAGGTGAACAATAAAGCACGCAAAAATACTTTATTTTGTATAAGTTATTGTTATGATTTATTTTATATACAAGTTAAAGAAAGCTTGATCGTATTTATTTTTGCATAAAACAAAACTTTGAAACTGCTTACAAAATATTTAGTAGTAACAATAAAAGTATGTTTTAAGCAAAATCATAAAATAAAGTATTTATATAATTATTTATTTTGACACAATGCATTTTTCAACCTTTCTAAAGCAATGTATGAATGTACCGTATAGACACAAAAAAGGTGGCAACCCTACTTGAAACAGTTTGATAATGATTATTTTTTTTTTATTAGAGAGCATAATTAGAATGCAAATTATAATATAATTTTAAATTAATACACATTTAACACTGATGACAAAAAGGTAGAATAAATTTTTGTTGGTCAGCCATGAATAATATAGGTATAATTAATAGGTATAGTTATTTTATATAGGTCATTATAGGTTATATAGCAGCTATATTACGCAAGAAAATTTTATATTTATTAACAACGACAGCACACAAATAAACACTAAGCTGCATTAAAAAAGTATTTCTTGGCAACCATAGCTAGATTAGTAGCTATTTTTTTTTCAATTTCGTCGTTTCTGTAGTTATGAAAGGGTTTTTAATTATTAATAATCTATGAGACTGGTAATCATAAGGAGATATCTTGAGGATAGCTTATTTTATTGCCTTGTAAACAAAGTAACAACAGAATGCGGGTATTATAGTGTAATTGTTCAGAGAATAGACATTCGACAAATAATATAAATATTATTATATATATCTGTAGTTATCTCGTTTAATCTAGTTTTAATTACCGCTGTGAGTTATGGAATTAAATTATATTTAGATTTGTACCCATTTATTCCTAATGCCAAATTCATTCTCTAATGGCTGGACAGTAATGTTGTAGGTATTAAATTTCCGACCATTAGTGAATAAATTTTACATTAGGACTATGGGAATTATGAGTTACGAGACATTAAAAAAGATTATAAGTTATTTATATACTGAACTGCTTTCAAAAGATATATGTTTTTTTAAAAGACATTCTCCCTCAGAGGAGACTATAAAATGATTACTCTCCAGCTTAAAAAAACATTTATAAGTCTACTATCTATGCACTCATTAATAGTTAGTTCAGCAGTTAAAAAGCTTCTTATAACAACATGGTATTAAATTTATTTTCAGTAGCACTTGTTAAGGCATGACGATGTTCAGTATAGTAATGTTGAAGATGATAATATTTATTGGTAAGGGTATAACATAGCGACAGCAGGGTCCTCAGTCTCAAAAGTTATGAGTACATCCTTGAATTTGTCAAGAAGCTGCATCAGTTGTGATCGACTCACATTCTCCATGAACATAATTTCTTCCAAATGCTGTTCTCCACGGAAGTAACCTATAATATTACATTATATTAGTTTCATAGTAAAATGTATATAAACATAATATATCAAAATTGCCAATAAAATACACATACTACGTATATGTAAATATCTAATCCATAGAAGGGTCCTTTGTAAGTTCTTAATTGCGAGAACAGAACAGCATGCAAAGTACATAGAATAATTCCCACTTAAATTGTATATTTTTTTGTTTGAGTTTAATCCCACAAGTTATTCTCAACTGTAACTCCTGTAGGCCTGGAGACACAATGATAAAATTCCATAAAGGAAACCAACGTTTGACTCTGAGAAAGTCCTGGGTAACGCTTTTAATTGGCTTGGGACCCGCAACAAATAGATAACTGGATATAGTGATACGTGACATAACACGTTAGTTACACAGTTAATGGGGCCTAATGTGAGGCAACGTGAACGCACGCAATTTTTCTCGAGGGGCTACAAGGTCCGTGTGGTATACTATCCCAGACAAGACTTGCAGACTGTCTAACTTAAGGTCGTGCTCGTTACGTCAAGACAGTACTCCAGAGGATGTAGTGAACTGATTGTTCAAAATCGCAGGTCATTTTACAGAAATTTGACCCACTGGAACTGCAACCTCCAGATACATCGGAATAACAATTACTCTTGTTTGTCCAGATCGGTTACTTCATTTGCCCACACTGTCTGGACAAAAGTAATGCACGAAAGAACATAACAAAATAATAGCAATTGAAAGCAATGCAATAAAGTACGGTACCTTTCTTATGCAACTGCGCGAGTAACAACAGATCGTCGGTATTCTTGGATGCGGGTATGGTGGAGAGCGCACTTCGTTCCTCTGTGGTGAACGTGTCTAATAAAGACTCGGTTGTCGGCGGTTCGTTCGGTATTCGACACGCGTCAACTATATCACAACTCGCGGGTACGTTCCATACTGTTGGCTGTTGAAAACTGAAAAATGCGTCCATGGTTTTTATTTTAAACTTTATAATTTTTGATTTCCATCATTCACCAATATAACTTTTCATATATTTATACAATTTGACCATTCAAGGTTTCAAAAATATTATGAATAAACAAAATAGGGTCTTTGCCGCATACTATGTGGGTGGTCACCGAGGGGCGAGGGTGTAAAATTATAAAAAATATATCACGTAATATGGGTACATACAACATAAAACAGACTAGCAATTAAGTATCTCCTATCACGTGTATTCGACATATTGCCGCATGCTCATAGTAATAAAATTTCAAGAGAGTCCAGGATTGCTAACATTCAGTAAATCATTTTATAAAAGCCTGGTTCGATCGGTTCAAAAAGTGTTTAGAACGACAGTATTAATTACAAATTAAAAAAAAATCAATAAGCTTTTAAAATATTGGATTTTGTTTACAGTTTTTATAACTTTTTTGGGCCGTAAGTAACTTAGCAAAATCTATGGCAAATATTTTCTAAGTTGAATTGTGATAAAAAGTAGAAGCAATATTAGAAACGAGTTCTAAGTTTTTGAGGGTTAGGTAGATATAGAGGTATTCAGCATTCGCGGATGGTGGACATTTTTATAATTTATAATAAAATAGAGAATGGAAAATCCCAGATTCAATAAAATCACACCAATTATCAGTTTATTAAAACCAACTTACCACATTTCACTCTGCAACTTCAAATTTAAAGATACACCATTCTTCTTCTCGCCTCCATTAATCATACCAATCGTTTTCAAACGAGGTGATATATCTTGATCACTTTCGAACTTATCATCATCGCTACTTATATCCTTATGTACACTGTTCACAGTGCTCTCACTGTCTTTCAAAGAAAGATCCGACAGTCTTGAAGGCAGTCCCTTTTTTTCAGTTTCTAATTTATCTATATCAGTCTTTGCAACTTCTGTATTTCCATTTTCATTAGTTTCTCCATTAGTTACACCGTTATGATTATTTGTACCATTCATATTAGTAGATATGCCACTATCAACAGAATTACCATGGAGTTTTTTACATTGTACATTATCTTTTGCATCAAAATCACAACCGTTCGTAGGTTTAATTCCATCAACCACATCTATTCCATCATCGAATGAATGATTGGCGGAATCGGCTTCACGTAATTTATCATATTTCGTATGTTCAGATTCGATGACTATAGGTTTTGTATGTGAAAAATCTGTTTGGTTAAGGTTGTTTTCTGTAGGGTAGTCTTCGTCAGAGTCAGGGAAGATATTAGTATTAACTCTACGCTCAACCGGCTCTGGTACATTAAGTTGGATTTGATTGAGAGATGAGAATGAAACACTACACGACTGATTATACATATCGTGTTTCTCGCAGTAGTATTCCTTGCCATCTGTAAAATATAATTATTTATCAAAATATCTGTACATTGTATAGATAACCTAAACATTGAATCACATTTGTTCAAATATCAAAATATTTCGAATTAACCAAAAGTTTCAGAAAGTATATTCCTGGTTCTATCCTCCTGGCATGGGTATGAAATAATTTAAGGTTTTAAGATCTAATTTCAATTGTTTCTGTTCAAATATTACTAATAAAGACTGTCTATATTATTAGTATACATTATATACTAGTACAGACTATATATTATTTATATATATATTTTTTTTTATTGCTTGCAGGTGGCAGACTAACAAGCAGCACACTTGATGGTAAGTGTCACTACTGGACCTTTGCTATACCAAGGGTATAGCTAGGCCGCTGCCTACCATTACAATCCCCAAATCCACCCAGTTGGGCTTCCGGCTCTCTCGCTCACCGAACGAAGCGCAATAGCACATTGCTATTACTCAGACGTCGATCTTCTGCGAGAGTGTGGTACTACCCCGGACGGACCGGCCCGCTGCTGCAGACAGAAAACTGTCAACAGCGTAGTCCTACCACAATAACAATAATATTTTTCTGTAACAGAATAAATATTTTTCTTCGATTCATTCTTTCAATGTATCTAAGGCTGTTGTCAAGGGCACAGACCTTTCTGTGCCTTTGACAAAGTGTATGATAATTATATGATGAAGCACTGCATGAAAGCCTAACAAAAATCTAACCATAATTATAATATTAGTTAGGATTACCCGGATCTCTTCCCCAATGAGGTGAGTTGAACTGCACATAGGTGTGTAACTGTAGCAATAGTCGTCTCCTCAACAACCAGGCGACACATCTAGCCAGTCTAGCGCCACCTCCCCCTGCACCACAGCCATTTCGCGATATATACCATAAGGGAGCAGGTAGAGAAAATTCACTGAGCATCTGGAAAGAAAACCATTCAATATGAAACCAATTTTTATTCGCCTACAGGGGAGAGTTATGTGTTTCACCACGTTGTATATATGTATGTTCATCTATTCCTTTATAACTTCAATAACTCTCAAACTACTCCTCTTAATTTGAGAAATTAGTCCTATCTGCTGTAGACACAGTGAAGTTCCTTGGCGTGTGCCTTAGTGCAATTTTTGTAATTGGGTTTTAGTTTTTAACTTTTTTTTATGGTCATCTATTGGGCACGAATTTTTACGATTAAACAGTTTTAGGTCACGCTGATCTGATACAAGTCATTTTGTGAAAGTCTATCAAATATTCAGAGTGTCTTATATATTTCTTCATAGTTAAAACAAACAGCGTGCTTTCAATAAAGCACGCTGTTGAAATATTTCTGCCTGTGGCCATACATAAGTACCGGAGTAGTACCTAACTCTTGCAGAGTCTTGGGTAGCTACTGCGCGTCGATCGGCGAGCGAGATTCAAAGTTAGATGACGTAGAGTGATAATATCAGATTTTAAATAAAAACTACTACACAATTTCCAGAACAGACCTGCAATAAACACAGCCCAGGAAACTCCTTCGCGAACTCTTCAACTAATGGCGAGTGTATGTGAATATTAGCGCCTGGAGCGACCACATATACGTTGCTCTCACAAAGAGGATAAATCACCGTCGCTTTTGCCCAGTACACCAAATGACCGGTTAACTGTGAAACCTAAAAAAAAGACAGAACCAGTTTGTTACTATGTGCCTCTCTACATGTGTGTTTTTATATCTACACTGACTAACTGTCATGGTTTTTGGCGCAAATATGGAAATGTCATGTCACGCTCTTATATTATATTCATTTCTTTAGTGTTTTGTAGTGTTATATTGAATAATTTTGCTGGTATTTTATGGAATATGATACAGTTAAAGTGTTGAAGTGTAGTGAATATGGTATAATAGTGGTTTTCGTGTTCACCCAAAATTCCCAACGAAACTATGAATTTGGTTATCAGCGCCAAATTGATAGTAACGACTTGACTTACTGTCGGACAGTGACTATCAAGGACTAATTACAATTTGAAGAA
Organism: Lymantria monacha; assembly: GCA_905163515.2. Taxonomy (NCBI): domain Eukaryota; kingdom Metazoa; phylum Arthropoda; class Insecta; order Lepidoptera; family Erebidae; genus Lymantria; species Lymantria monacha. The sequence goes on along the minus strand of LR991094.1, from coordinate 13,733,043 downwards.
GTGGTAAACAATAATACGGAAGACAAGGCACGAAGTGTCTAAACTATGAAGACTTGGCTTAAAGGTCTAAGTAACCAAGCCATAAATTCCAAACAACATATCTCTATATCTACACTAGTCGGATCAGAAATTGCTTTTCTATTTATTGCTTAACCTGTTTATCAAGAGTTATAATAATGTTAGGACCACACTGTTGACAGTTTTTTGTCTACAGCGGCGGGCCGGTCCATCCGGGGTCGTACCACACTCTCGCAGAAGATCGAAGTCTGAGTAATGGCAATGTGTGAATGTGCTTCGTTCGGTGAGCAAGAGAGCCAGCAGCCCAACTGGGTGGGTTTTGAGTTTATATTGGTAGGCATCGGCCGAGCTATTCACTTGGTATTGCAGAGGTTCATGAGCGGCAGTGACACTTAACATCAGGTGTGCTGCTTGCTTGTTTGCCACCACAAGCAATAAAAATTTAAAAAAAATAACATTGGTACAATTAGGCGGTCTTATCGCATACTGCAATTTCTTCTAGACCACTTAGAATGGTTTTTTTTTATTTTCAGTGAGCAAGGGCACTTGTAAGTTTACTAATCAAATAGCAGAGGAAAGAGAGAAAAGGAACTATAATAAATGATAAAGTTAGTTACTAGGTGAAGACATGTTTACCTGTTTTAAAGTGAGATCTGCTTCCATAGCAAGAGTTTGTAAGCTTTTTAATGGGCTGTATAGCTTGATCAGTCTTAAGAGTGCAGAACTGCTGTCTAGTGGTATTGACGCAAGTAAGTCATTTGGATTTACCTGAAATATTATAACAGATCGATATAATAGTGAACCTCCTCGCCTTGGATGTCGATATATTGATGCTTCTTCCAATATACATTGAAAATTTCATAACATTTACTTTATACATTACTATTCTTCACTTATAAATACCCGATTACGAAACGAAAAATGATGTCACAAGCGGGGTTCGAACCCGCACCTATTGGGAATCCGGCCCAATCGTGCTGCCACTTACATCATCGTGAACTATTTTAGGACATGCAAATTTCGCTTCATATTATATTACGTCTTTAAGGTGACGTATGCCATCTACCAGCCAATGTTTACACATTGTATAGGCTTAATACTTCAAATAATAGGCTTAATACAGTTAGAATTGTATTAAACGATGACACAACCTTGTTATTCAAATTACTGAAATTTTTAGCATTTAATATGCTTAATTATTTATATATACCCGATTACGAAACGAAAAATGATGTCACAAGCGGGGTTTAAGTTTATTCTTCACTTTTTGTAATAGTAGTACTATCATCATCTCAGCTCATATTCGTCTCACTGCTGGGTTTGTGCCTCCTTTATAACAGAGGGAAATTGACCTAATATATCAAGCTGGTCACACAGTTTTATTTAATTTTATTTCGAGTTTTACTTCTGTTGCATCACATCACAATGTTACCTGCTTACATTTCTCAGAGGTCTTTTATGATCACCAACTGGAAAAGTAACGGTGTGACATTTATATTCTTAAGCCGTTAATTACACACATAAGTTAAACATTATCATCTCAGCTCTTATACGTACTAGACCTGAGCCTTCTCTGCAATAAAGGGTAATTGACTTAACCACACTGTTCAGATGCATTGATATAGGGTTTTACTTTGAGTTCTCCTCGTCTTGCAGCAATGTTATATGGCTTGCATCCCTTAGTCATATTTTACGACACCCACGAGCAAAAAAGTGGATGCTGAATTGTCTTATTATAATGAAAAAAAAAAGTTAATCTTTTCAGTATTTTTGTCCTTTTAGTATTTGAATCTTACCATAAGCAATATTCCATGGTAAGGTCGAAGTTTCTGTAGGCATTTGTCTATTGTTTCTGGCTCTATAATTAATCCTCTATTGTGTATTTGATGTGCCTTATGTGGCAAACAAAATGAAAGTAAAACCCACTTGTTAATGCGTACTTGAACCATGCCTGAAATAGAAAAATGCAAGAAAATAGATTTGTACAGCCAAGAAGAGAGATTTGATATTTTTTGAAGAAAGAAAGAAAGAAGATATATATTATACATAATATATATATATATACAGGTTGTAAGGGGACCGCTCCCGAAAACAAAGACAGGTAACCCTGCTAGTCCTACTTGTAATGATAGGCGAGAAAAAAATTCGATTCGGATGAAAAAACTGTCCTAATACGATGGAATGTGAAAAATACTTAAAAATATTTGTGATAAAAAAAATTTTTTTCATCCTGATCGATTTTTTTTCTAGCCTATCATTACAAGTAGGACTAGTAGGATCACCTGTCTTTGTTTTCGGGAGCGGTCCACTTCCACCCTGTATTTACATAATATTTCATGAAAGACTCTCCTCGGCCTCGGGTGGTGACAGGTCAAAAAAAAAATATCACTATTTAATTGCCCGTGTAAATCATAAATATCGACTAAGAGACCATCTGGAGAATAGACAGCAGCATACTTCAGCGAATTTTACAACACCAGCTGCGATCGCCAACCCGCCTACTAAAGGTTTATGATATTATCACCCATCAGTGACTCGAGTTCAACAGTGAACGTGGTTAGACTGATGGAAAAATCTCCCAAATTAAAAATAGTACTTTGTGATTTTTGATGTTTGCGCAACTATATTACATACATACATACATATCATCACGCCATATCCCTTGCAGGGTAGGCAGAGAGAACAGAGTGCCAGAGAACTCTATCTCTGCATACTTCACTCGCTTCCTCAACATTCATAATTCTCTTCATACACGCTCGCCGGTTTCGGAGACTCTTGACTCCACCTTCCTTCAGTACATGACCGATCTGGTCTAGGTAGGTTAGTCTCGGTCTCCCTCGGCAACTATATTACATCTATACATATAATAAATGAGTAGAAATCCCGTGTCTGTACATTTGATAAATTTATAAAAAAATGAACCTAGGCAGTAAGAAAACACTAACAGAAAACAAAAAACATTTTTTGGAATTTCTTGTCTGTCTGTATGTCTGTAATCGCTAATCTCCGAAGTTACTGAACGGATTGTTTCGCAGTTTTGATAAAAAGATTAAGCCCAATTCAGAGCAACATTTAGTCTTTGTTTCATTGAAATCTGATGTCTGTAAAAAAAGTTATGGTCATTTAAGTTTTTAAAATCACCGCTCGCCTTTTATGTCACTAGAAGGTTCAATTCAAAATAACTATTTAATTTATCTATAGTGTAAGGAAAGTATTTGTATTACTTAATATATAATAGTTTCATCAATTCAGCTCATATACCTCCCACTGCTGGGCTCAAACTTTCTTCAAAGTTGAAGGGAAGTTGACATAATACATAACATTAGTCAGGTACTCAAAATAACTATTAAAAATATTTGTGATAAAAAAGAATGTTTTAATTAGTTAATAATATATAATTTAGCTATAAATTAATAAAATGCATGATTTATTTAGTTTGTTAAATGAGCAATAGATGGCGCTATAATTTAGTTTAAAACTTTAAATCATTTTTTCGTTATATTTTCCAAAGCTACTACATTAACTTCTTGAACTTAGTAAAGGTACTTTGGGTAGAAAGCTCTCAGCACTCACCTAACAGTCCGAGTAAAGTTGTCATAGCCATCTGCGACTAACAACTAAGTCAAACACGAAAAAGAAAAGTAAAGTCCACATCATAGAGCGTACAAAACGTACATTCTTAGTTAAGATGCTACTTAGGGGCGAGTATGCAAAGTGCACTCTTTTTTGTTTTTGTTTGGTAGGCTATGGTCTGGACACAGCCATTCCTTCCGTGGTAACAGAAGGGCGTCGTGTGGCCCCATAACTCATCGTGTTCAAACCATCAGGCTGGCCTCTGGTACCGCTTACTTGACATCCGTAGCCGGTCCGGGGGTTTATCCTTCCAGGTATCGTCTCCGTCTACACCCCGACAAACAACAGTGTTGTATCGCCTTCACGCGATCGGTGTCTCTGCGGGTGGTAGATTAATTCCCATGGTCCATCTACCCGCGACCTCAGTTAGGATGGCAACAGGTGCAGGTACTGCGCCTGTGACGTCCGATGCGCCGGCGGCAGAGTGTGTCAGCATGGAGAGTCTCCTCTGTGACACGCTCCGCCGCCTTTTCCTGTGGGACGACTGTCTAACTGCAAAAGGCGGCGACAAGTCTGAGTTCCTGACGCTATCGAGCATCATCTTTGCGATAGTCGACAGTGCCAGTTTGACCCAGATGATTGCGATGAGTGCACGGCACTGCTTTGCCCAAGCCACGCAAACTCTAAGCGTCTGCAGCGCCGTGTCCACCTCGCAATTGCAGTAGTGGTTAGACGGTGTGCTCTCCCTCCTTGCGACCGTGAGCAGGTACACGCCGAAGCAACCATGCCCCATCACTACACCAGTCACTTTAGCAATAGTGCTGTTACTGCCGCCTGTTGCTGCATATTGTGCGAGGGCCTACTTTTTTACATTTTTATACACTGTTGATAGCATAGAGTACGTTTCAAGCAGCTTGCAGAACAATTGAGGGTGATCAGCGCTGAGATGACACCCTTGAGTAGGCCTGTAACAGTCATAGCCCCCATTCGTTTGAGTCTTTTGCTTTTAACGATGTTATTGTTTTACAGTCTTTCAAATCCTTTGACATTATTATAAAATATAAAAGATATCCATCTGAAGATATTTATTCTACTAAAACGCGATATGAACCAAGAATTTCATTTTTATTAATTCTTTCGTAATGAAAGCTATTTATTATATATTAATCAGTGCGGTTGCGCAGTTAGAATACAATTCACCAACCGCTTTCTTACCCGTAGGTCGATCACCCACGAGACGACTAAAGGATATCATACATCTATGGAAGAAAAGGAAAACTCGAAACAAAACCCTATACCAACACATCTGACAAGCGTGATATAGTTGGTCAATTTTCCTTCCATTACGGACGAGTCTTAAGCCCAATAGTGGAACGTATATAAGCTAAAATAATAGATGTCCATGTCCCCACGTAGCCCTGAAAAGACTTATCTGAGCAGAGCAATCTAACTAAAATGAGGAGACAGTGTAAAATAACTTTGGAAGTAACTACGTCAGAAACTGCAGCTGCATTATTTCTTGGTGGTAAAAGAGCTTTATTTAAAAACCCGATAGATTTATAAAGCAATGAAATACCGAGATGTTCAATAACACAAAACTGCGACACATTCAAAGTGTTTTTTGTTTTATTGTGTACGGTGGTAAACGAGCAAGCAGCATGCACTTATTTTTTTGGACACACGCCTTGCATTCCGTCCGCGTGGACCCATAACTCACCGTTTCCCTCCCCATCACCATTGGGCCTTTCGAGTACCATCCCCGATGACGCCCCGGGTCATCGGGCTTCACACTCACGTGGTCAGCCTCTCCGCAGGTGACGGACTATTCCCCGTTCCAGTTACCCGCGACTTCGGCTAAGGCAAGTAGACGCAGGTCTGCGCCTGCGCCACCCGCCGCCTCTTACAAATGAAGCGGAAATAACACATTGCCACTGTTCAGACGTTGCTTTTCTGCAAGAGTGGGGTACTAGGTCCGACTGGGGGTCGTACCGGCCCGTGGCTGTAGAAAGAATACTATCAACTGTGGCTTTACCACTATTAGTGTTTTTATTAACGATTGCTGTCTAATCGTTTGCGTTGATTGGACAATGATAAATAAAAAGAAATCGTAGAGGCCGTAGACCGAGCACTACGAGATTGTAATGAAAAGTCAATGGTGCTTTTCTTTGGAGATTTTTGGCAAATCCTTCCTGTTAAAACTCGGGGAAATAGAACTGATGAGATCAATGCTTCACTGAAGTGTTCTTATCTGTGGCCCCAAGTAGGAAAAGTGAACCTAACCATCAACATGCAAGCAAACCCAAGGTCACCATTTACATTAGTGTTGCCCAAATGCAAGACCAAGACTTGCTGCAAGAGTTTCGCAGTGCTCCCTTAGACATGATTTTACGATTTTCTTAGCACAGAAAGGATTGTCAACATTTCGTATTCTTACGAGTAATACCAGTACACGGAAGGATAATAGCCCTACTTCGGTTTACTGCTATGTACCTAATTATTGATAGTTGTATAGTTACTGCCACTAGATGAATAGAATTTCATTAATTTATTTGGATTTTTAATGTCTATGGGGATTTTTTATTTCTATCAAAACAAGTGACATTATGTTATTCTAAAAGCAAAAGTTGCAAGATTCGCGAGCCTCGCAAGAGTCTTGCATTTGGGCAACACTTATATCACATGCTTAAGAACTTGCCGATGTTTTAAAGAAAATTGGAGAAAGCGTCCTAATTGATGAAAATGCTCAAGTGGCTGCCCCAAATACTTGGTCGAGTTAGAATTTTTAAGTTTCAAATATGGGTGCGTAGTATAATTGAATGTCACGCGGACGAAGTCGCGGGCATCAGCTAGTTTTAAATAAAACTATTTTACGGATTTTTATCTCAACTCATATATGTCCCACTGCTGGGCCCAAGCCTCCTTCGTAATGGTAGAGAAATTGACTATACCACGCTGATCAGACGGTATAGGCCTATAGGGTTTTGTTTCAAGTTTTCCTTCTCTTGCATAGATGTTATATGTGTTATATATCCCTTAGTCGTCTCTTACGGTCACCCACGGGTAAGATAGGGGGTGGTAAATTGTATTCTTACTCCGTCACCACACGGAATTTTTGTTTCATGAAAAGAAAAATTGTTTAACAATATTAATATGCTTTACGTTCATACTGTTTTCTTTTATTTGTAGATTTTGTATCGTATCTCGACTGGCTGTTAAGTGATGTGAATGCAATATGGAGCTCAGTTACCCAGAATGCGACTGCTCTCAGCTTACTGGACAAATCATTGGCTGGGTATTTGACACCAGCAGCACACCCAGTGAAACCTATTTTATAATTCATAGGTTTTATATATAATAATGAAAATTAAAAATTAGTCAGTTGAGTTCAATTGTTAGTATTAAAAATGTAGCGATCAGCTCCAGTACGTGTACCTGTATTATTTCTAGGATATTTGCAACCGAAAATTCATTGATAGACAGACCCTGGAGAGTATAAGCACACTCACCGGTATCTATCCCTTGAACAGCATCGTTTGGGGGTTACGGGATGGGACATCAAGTTCAAACTTGGCCATCCTTTCAACTATGCTATAGCTATGAATACGCTCCCGGTTACAGAGAAAGCTACACATTCTAAATGATATTTTAGGAAAACTAACCTGTGTTGCTAAGTTCTTCGAACACACACTTCATTGATCTCGCCAATGAACTCCGTTGCAATATAATATGGAAGGCAGACTTTGGTGTAGAATCGGTACCATTTTCACTGCTGTATGTAGCAGAACTAACTGAATGACGAAGATTCTCCTCATCTTCTTCATCTACATCACCATTCACTTCGCTATCTAAAGCTGATACTTCATCGTGAGCTGCCAACTAAACATCAAAAATATCTATTTTTATTAAAAGAATAGCTGATTCGTGCAACTGCGTTTGCGTCACATTTGAGAGAAAAAGTTGCAGAGAGAGCATCGTAGGAAGTTATAGCACGTGGCACACGCAATGGTAGCTCACAAAAGAATGAAATTTGCCCGTTTTTGCTGCATTGTTCATTGATTCTTCTCTCTTATTGATCATAGCGCGATTTTATATAGCCATCCTTAATAGGTCATCCTTGATAAATAGGCTATCTAATACTAAAATAAATTTTCAATTCGAACTAAGAGTTCTTGAGCATATTGTGTTCAATCAAACAAACAAACTCTTTAGCTTTATAATATTAAATATATAGCATAGATACGAGTACTACACATTTATATTCCTAAACGAAAGCATACACCTAGAAAGCACCTAGTTCACATATTAGTGAATAACAGATAGCAAAATAATTGACACAATTGCCTCGAAATGTAGGATAAGGAGCAGAATATCAACATTCTACTTTTTTTTTTCCACCTCTACTAGGTGGTCATTTATTGCCGTTTATAAAACAGACTTTTATTAAATGGTTTTCCTTCTTATATATTTGTTTGTTTTTTCATATGCTATAAAGATGTCATTATTTTTATGTGACATATATTCTATCCGTATAGCGCGCGGTCAGCATGATTATCAACGCGGTCAAGTTTTTTTACCTAATTGAGTAATTACGTCGTGAGCGAATCTTAACTTAGATAGCGTATAAACTGATACGATACGCGTGCAATCGGCAGGTTTTTTTTAAAAAGACACCTCCCTGCACTAAGGCAATAATCCTTGTATTGCGGGGGACTTTACAAACATGCAATTAAAGCAGACAAATTACACCCAGACTCAGAACAACACTTTGTGGATCATACAGAGTATTGTCCTACTTGGGAATCGAACCCACGGCACTGGCAGGCAAGGTAGTCGAATCTTAACCACTATGCCATCCGTGCAATCAAAAAAGTAGTTTAAAATGTCTTGCAGAAAAATATTATTTCCTTGGGAGGCTTTCACGTTGTGTGACTGACATGCCAACCATGGATGCTCTAATTACACCAGTAGACTACTGGTATGTTATTTAATCAACCAATTGCTTCGAAATTGGATTATTTTGTATTTCTTTCCTTTATCACTCAAATCCAGGTTATCATTTTTCACAATTTTCTTAACGTGACCGTCTTCGCTCTCTAATGCTGTGGTGCTCTCAATACCTACATATTGTTTTGTAATTTTTGTATTTAGCGAAATACATTAAAAATATTATGTATATGTATGCGCATGTACCTAAATACTTCTGTCACATAATCGTTGACCAATCGTATAATAAGAGCTTCTGGTAAGCAAATGTGTACTATGAACCCATTAAAGGTGATAATAAAATAATGATAATTTTACATTATAATATGAAGGTGCCGTAACTATGCATACTCTTTTAATACATGCACGTTTCTTGCGAGTATAATAAAAACATAAGAGAGGAATAAGAAATTAAAAAGTAATAAAAATATATATATAACCAGAAATTAAAGAAAAGAACATCACTGGAAGATAATGAATACTCGAAATAAACCTATACTAAAGCATCTAGTGTGTAGATAGATAGGTTTATTTCCCCCCATTGTGGAGAAGGCGGGTGAGCTTTAATGTTGCGTAGCTGTATTACTTGAAAATGAATAAATATGTAAATTACTTACCATTATCTTCATTTGTACTGTGTGGTAGCGGCTAAGAATACTACCAACCCTTACTTTGCTCGAGGATCTCGTAAAAGACGACTAAGAGCTTTTATATCGATCTGGGCCAACTCCATCTAATGCCGCCTGATCAACAATTACATTCCCAAAGAGGGTTGACGTCAGGCAGGCGACCGGTCATAAAACTATCGCCAATAACTTTTGCAATATGTACGAGTATATATTGCGTCGATCCCAAATAATTGGGATAAAATCAGGAGAATCAAACTTACCATTATTTTCATTTCTTCGGTTAAATATGAACATCTCTTTTCTTCATGCCTTAAAGCTTTGCCCAATCTTTTACTTAGGTCATAGTAGCATTTCACTGCAAAATATTTAATATTTTAATAGAACATAACACTTCAATACTTCAATATTTCGCAGTAAAAAATATTTTAATATATACATATATTATTGTTAGCGTGATATAGTAGTCTTCACCCGGGGGAGTCATAAAAATCATAATAAAGATTGATCATAAGCTGTGTGGTGGCGGCTACGAATACTACCAACCCTTACTTTGCTTGTGGATGTCGTAAAATACGACTAAGAGCCTTATAATGACCTGGGCAAACTCCATCTGATGCCGTTTTGGTCAACAATTACATTCCCAAGGAAGTTTGACGTGTGGCAGGCGGCCGGTCATAAAACTATTGCCAATAACTTTTACAATATGTACTATGAAAGAAGAGTACATATTGTATCGACCCCAAGCAATTAATAAGGATAAGAGTAGGAGAATGATGAATAAAAATTGGTCATAAAAAATGGCCTGGTTATAAAATTACAATTGTTGACAATAACCACTTCAGTATATCACAGTATCATATGGAGTTCTATAGGGCAGGCTGACAGTACAGCATTGAATGGCGAACCGCTGAATGATGATGCATAATTTATGTGAAACTGCCATATTACGTTTTTCCTCTATCCTTTATAATATTATCATCATCTCAGCTCAAATACGTTCTACTGCTGCGCTTTAAGCCTCTTGCACAATAGCAGAAAAATTGACCTGTGTGCGTGGTGTAACGCTGGTCAAACGGGTTCATCATCATCATCACAGCCCATATATGTCCCACTGTTGGGCTGGGGCCTCCTCCATAATGGGAGGGAAATTAACCTACTATACCGCGTTAGTCAGACGTGTTGGTATAGGGTTTTGTTCGAGTTTTCCTCCTCTCGCATATTTATATGTTATATGCATTTTATATCCCTTAGTCGTCTCGTACGATCACCCACGGGTAAGATAGAGGGTGGTGAATTGTATTCTTACTTCGTCACCAAACTGGTTAGCACAGTTTTATTTCGAGTTCACCTTCTCTTTCACAGATGTCGTATGCCTTAAGGTTCATTTCACAAGCTTACGTCAATCGTCGCTTACGACTGTCGCGGACTTCAGAAACAGCGCCATACATTTTCATACATTGGCTATTGTCACATGAGCCGCGCACGACAGTCGTACGTTATCAAACAAGTGCGGCCGCGGTGGGACGCGACACACGGCAATAAACCTTTAGTCGTCTTTTATGACACCCACAGATAATGATTGCCTATCGCAGTGGTGAATTATATCCACATTCCATCTACACAGGGATTATAATAATATAATATTATGTTTAGATAAATTCATTAGACTGACCTGCAGACCCTAGTCGACACAATGACAGAAGATTGTAAGAAAAGGGGTCTACGCGTGAATGTGAGCAAAACCAAAATAATGATCTTTGAAAGAGATGAAGCCAGAACAAATGTAAGAGTAACAATAGGTAATGATGTACTCTAGTACATCATTACCTATTGTTACTCTTCATCCACTTGCTCTAGCAAGTGGATGAATTTGTATATCTTGGATGTGGATTTAGCCGAGATGGAAGGTATACCACTGATATAAAGCGAAGAGTGAATGTGGGAAATAGAGTGAACGGAGCGTTGGGACAACTTCTCGGTAGCCACCACCTCAGCCAGAAGGCCTGTGTAGCAATACATAACGCAGTGCTTGTCCCAACATTACTGTATGGAAGCGAGAGTTGGGTATGCAGAAAAGAGTATGAAAGTAAAATTAATGCGGTCGAAATGTGATCTTTGCGGAAAATCTGTGGAGTTAGGCTGACCGACCGCATTCATAACGACGACGTAAGAGAGCGAGTAGGTATGAAAGAGAGTATTGGTGTAAAGATGCGAAAGGGAATGCTCCGATGGTTCGGACATGTGGAAAGAATGCCGAACGAACGTCTGGTTAAGAAGATATACAATGCGAAAGTGGAAGGATGTAGGTACCGGGGCAGACCAAGGCTAACCTACCTAGACCAGATCGATCATGTACTGAAGGAAGGTGGAGCCAAGAGTCTCCGAAACCGGCGAGCGTGTATGAAGAGAATTATGAATGTTGAGGAAGCGAGTGAAGTATGCAAAGATAGAGTTCTCTGGCACTCTGTTCTCTCTGCCTACCCTGCAAGGGATATGGCGTGATGATATGTATGTATAAATTCATTAGCTACACTATTTATTGATTTTAAGCTACACTATTTATTAAATTATATCAAAGATGGCCTTTGGTTGAAATAATTGTATTATGTTGGTACCTATCTTATCCGAGGCTGCAGATGTTCGGACGGAGTACTATACGTCGACATGCGAAAAACTGTAAAGGGTAACCCTGTTGGGCGCGGAACCAAAATTGCATGGTGAGGGGTAATACGGCAGGTTACTGGATAACCCGCCATCATTTCATGGCCCCACAGGGTTTGGGCGGGAGGATGGCCCGACCGTTGCCCATCAAAAAGAAATATGTGGCATTCTGGATTCCATAGATAGCGAAGTGGTCTAAGTACCACACACTGGTATCCAGTATCATGTGTAGAATCATCATTTAGAACAATTCTTTGTGTGCCCCACAAATATATGTTTTCAGTTTGTAATTTGTATTTGTTAATTGAATTTCATTTTGATGGGCAATGGTAGGGCCAACCCTGCTCAAACAATACTTTGGGGATGACACAAAGTATTGTCCTGCGTAGAAATCATAACCACGACACTGGAACGGAAGATTAGTATCTTAACCACTACACTATATGTGCAGTCAAATGCAAAACATGTAATGGCATTCACATCCACAAAATACCCAATCTCAAATATTACAGCTACATAATTATGCTAATAACAACTATAGGTCAGTAAAAATCTGATGTGAATTATGCTAATGTTCTCTATGTTATAAATTGGCATAAAGTATGTTTAGCGAATTTCTTTTTTAATCTAATAACTTACCAACTGAATGACTGGCAGAAGCCTGCAGAGCAAATACAATGTTAATAAGGATCATTGTAGCAGTATCATCTTTATTGGTCCTGTATGGCAGCAAGGTTGGGTGCCCTACAAACCTTACATCATTGACTTTTAGTTCAAACTTCCTATTGCATAGCTCTGGTTTAACTGCAAACAGAGTGGACAGCATTTCATCTGTAAAGCCACTCAACTGACCTGAAATTAATAAATTTATTTATTTTTTTCAACCAAGTTACTTGCTCAAAATAAATAGTAGTTTTAACCACTTAAGCACTTATACACATTATTCTGATACACATACAATCTCATATAGAAAACTGCACTCAATTTAATGAGATAACATTACTTTTTGAAACAACTTAATTTGTGCAATTTTAAGAGAAATTTTTTGAGTTTATGTTGTATGATCATGTTCATATTAATTTATGTACTGAAAGGACTACTATAATAATACTAACATATGTAGATTCAATTCCTGTACTTGAGACAATAAGCATTAAAACTCTTCCCGATATTTACACAAGTGAACATTTTCTATTACATGGTAATTTTGTTTTTTTTTATCCTGACATTTGAAATAGCTTTCGTGGACTAGATGTATAATAACAGAATTTATACGCCTTATATCTACTATTTCAGAATAACATTTTTGCTCAGACACATCTAATTATAAGAATGTTAATGCTATATTTATTTGTATAAAATCTACTAACCTTTACAAATATTGGACGTTTGCGACTGCGGATTCTGCAGCAAGTCTTCAGTGGAGCTGTTTGAGTATGGATTGTGACGACCATATTTTTTCTGTTTACTTTCATCTTTATTTTCCGATGTATAGGGATATCTAAACAATAACCTATCACCTTTGCTGTCTGATTTGACAAAAAATATATTTAAAGGATTTACTTCCATATCTACAATCGAATTCAACTCAAAACTTATGAATAATGTGTGGTAAACAAAATAATTACGAAGTTTGGCAACGATCTAATTAAAAGAGATTTCGTATAATCTAATTTCTCGTACATTATTTTAATCGTATTTTCTGTAAATTTTTGTGAAATATGACGCACGAGATTGTTAAATTTAGTCTATTTATATATTATTTTTTCTAGGAATCCACTTAACTCACACAAGAACTGACAAGAGGTAGGATTTTAGTGACGTTTAAAACATTCGTAATGGTAGATGATAGGTATAGTACTCTATAATCATTAAAAAAAATCTCTACCTACAGAAAATACATCTATTTTGAGCAGTTTTCATGCATATAAAAATGTCATGAGGCGCTTTTATACAATATTTGAGTTTCTTATTATAATATTACATATATACATACATATCATCACGCCATATCCCTTGCAGGATAGGCAGAGAGAACAGAGTGCCAGAGAACTCTATCCTTGCATACTTCACTCGCTTCTTCAACATTCATAATTCTCTTCATACACGCTCGCCGGTTTCGGAAACTCTTGACTCCACCTTCTTAATAATATTGTTGGTATTTTATGAAGTGTACTACAGAGAAATTGCTACAGTACAGTGAATATGATGTAGCAGTGGTAGTAGTAGTAAAGTTCTGTCAAAATATCCAGATTAATCGTAATTTGGCTGTCAATGTCTATTTGATTTACTCGCAGACATCTAATTAAATATTTACTACTGTATTATTCCTACTCTTTTTTACTACTCTAAATATTTCTTACTAACTATAACTTTGTTGCTACTCTTAATATTTCTTTATTCTTACCAAGTTTCTTCGTTTTCGTCATTAGCAATGCGCAAATCACACTATTGTATAGGTATATTAAAAGAATAGGTGTTTAGTATGAAAAGCGTAATAATTTATATCTATTAAAGAGGATGTTTGTATCTCAGAAACTATTAGACCGATCATCATGAAAATTGGTATGTACATGTATCTTTTACGAAAGTTTTTTATGATATTATATAAATAATGTCGTTTTGTATATAAAAAGCAATACATTATAATGCAAGGCAAAGAAATTGCTAAAATGTATAAATGATTTAACATAGCTGTACAAGTACATGTAATTTCATGTTTTGCCAATAATCTTGGAGAAACTATCAATTGGTTGATCAGCGTCTAAGTAAAGACAAGAACCTGTTTTACGACCAGGCAGAAGAAGGTTTATAAAATTGATCTCATGATAAATGCAGACTTCGCATAAAGGTCTTTGTAACCATGCCATAATATTCGTTAAGGAAATAAGAAGTGACTGCCATAAATTCATAGACTAAAATAAAATTGTGAGCTTGATAAATTTTGTTGGCTTAGCCAATATCTTAGAAATTAATGTAAAATGGCTAATAAGACCGAGAATAATTGCAAAGTGAATCCTGAAAAAGTTTGTCTTGAAACTGATCAAGGCATTGTCGAGAGTGAGGAAAGAAAATGGGGAATGCCTCTAAAAGATGTCTACAAATATGGACTCTCATTTTATAAGGGTACATTTTCTACAATAATTCGGCTTTCACGTTATAGTTCTAATTAATTTTAAACAAGGCTATATTGAGCTAAAATAGTTTCTAAATTTTCGAAATTTTTTAATATAATATGCTATATAACATCCATTGTCCAGAAAAACTAAATAAATGATACTTTTTTCAATACGGTTTATTGTTTTTGTTTATAGATAAGGAAGGTAAAGCTCTTCACTTGAGCTATGAAGATAGATTAAAATTAATTGCTTATACTCAACAAACATCCCATGGACCTTTGGATATAAGCTCAGCGCCACCGTTAGGGGTGCTTGATGTAATAGGACGAGATCGTCGATCTGCTTGGCAAGCATTAGGACAAATGTCTCAGATTCAAGCTATGGTGGCTTTTGTGCATAATTTAGACAGGTATTTTTTTTAATTTTTATATAGTTTGAAATTTTTGAGCTTACACAGTTGCATTTAATAAAATTGTTTTTATAATAATTCACAGATTATGCCCATTGTTCAAACCATATTTGGAAGCAATACAAAAGGACTTGGAGGATAAAAAACAGCAACAGTAAGGGTAATTTATGCTAGTTCAAGTGAAATTATCTTTAGGCTATGGATTTCATTGATTTCTAAATTTATTTCCAATAGATTTAAAAAGGAAGAAGAAGACAGAGCTAATCTTGAACTGCAGAATAGAATTGCATTAGAAAAACAAAAGCAACAGAGTAGTAAA
Source organism: Lymantria monacha (assembly GCA_905163515.2). Classification (NCBI taxonomy): domain Eukaryota; kingdom Metazoa; phylum Arthropoda; class Insecta; order Lepidoptera; family Erebidae; genus Lymantria; species Lymantria monacha. The sequence continues at coordinate 13,717,332 of LR991094.1, read as the reverse complement.
CTTACAGAAGAACAGCAAGTGTAAGTTATTAAATAAATAGTAGTTATATGTCTTGCTATATGGATCTAGTAACATAGTATGAAATAATAATTCCATATGATGTATTAGTTTTAAATATTGAGATCTATTCCATATGGTCATAGAATTATAATATAATTCCCTTCCTTACCCATGGCTGCTGTTAAAGACAGTTTAATTTAAGCTTACACAGCAATGTCCTTGTAATATAAGTAAAACTTAGACAGCAAGGTTTCTTTGGCCAACTTGTCTGACCAGTGTGGGATAGTAGGCCTTTTTGCCTCACATGGAGTACAAGACCTATATCTGGTAGAAAAATATAAGCTCATGAAGAGTATTAAAACTAGAGAAATGGTAAGTTTAAAACTTGCCAATTAACAGAAAGAGAGAGATATAACACAACCAAAGTTCATTAAGTCTAAAGAATTAATTTAATTATTATAAAAATACTCAAATAATGTAAAGGGAATAGCAGTGTGTACAGTAATCGCCCTTATAACATGGTACATATTATAATGTATTTTCATATTATGCGATTTTAGTCCTTCCGAGGAATACCTGTGTTTATAACACAGGTATGCCCCTATATAATGCTGGGATTTATACATATATGTACATATTTCACTTATAACATAGATTTTCTTAATATTTTATATAAATCTTCTTTAACAAGAAAAGTTAACATGAATCATTTGCACATGCGTTATATAGGGTCTACAAGTATAAAATGCACGTCCTATAACATATAAAATACATGTCCTATAACATGGAACTTATCTACCCTGTTATAGGGAGGATTACTGTATTGGTGTTATTGTTTTCTTTTAATATCAAATGCTATAGTTTAAAACACTAAAGGATAAAGTACTATAGGAACTGAAATGTTAAAAACAGATGCAATAAGTATTTTTTATTACTTCAAAAATATATCTTAGTTATTGAGAACTTGCTTTAAGTAATCAACTTAGTATTGTGAAGAATTAGTTATTTTATTTTAACTTGTTACAACAGCTGAAGCTAATTTAATTAAAAAAAATTACAGACAAAGGATAAAGGATGCTCTTAATGCCCAAACATATGATCAGTTTCTCCAATATGCCCAACAACAATACCCAGGAAATTTTGATCAACAAGCAGTCCTCATACGACAATTGCAAGATCGGCACTATCAACAATATATTCAACAACTTGCTGTTGATGAACGACTTGCCAATTCTACTATAAAAGATGATACAGAAGATAAAGAGACTGAAAATAATAAAGTGAGTGAACTTGTCACAACAACACCAGATTCTGATTACAATTTAAATGAACCTGAAGTCAACAACATTATGGATACAAAGTGAGTACAATATATGAAATGTTACAAATATTTCTATACTTATTTTTATTTTCATATACAAGGTGGAGATGACAATACGACAATAAATGAAAACACCGGCAATACTAGTGCATATGAGTATTTTGAAACTATCTAAAAAGTCCTCGCATGCAAATTTAAAAAAATATATTTTCAAACAAACTTTTTATTGTAAATATTGAAACCAAATAGAACACCGTTTGTAAATACTAGTTCACTGACCTATAATCCAAACGAGTAGGTACCCTTTCATGATGCCGCATGCATTAGGTATTTTTAATTGTCTTATCTAAGTCTGATGACACAGTTTATATGGATCTTATGGTTCAGGAATACGGTATAATATTTAATTATTATTTTAATATTAAATACAGAGTGTGTAAAATGTTAATAATACAAAATAATGTGCTGTGGCTAAACTATACAACATATTATTTTCAAACTTTCTATACAGGCTGGGCAAGTCATCAGATACACTAAATTAAAATTATTGTCATATAGTCGTCTCCACCCTGTATATTGAGATTAATATGATGTTGATAAAACATATTAATAATAAAGCCTGTTTCAGACTAAATTTGAAAACCATGATATTAAAAGTGGTTATGAAAAGTAAATTTTTAACTTGTGGCAGGAATATGAAAGTGTCATTCGATGGTCTTGTATTATATTCAATATCTTAGTGTTTTAATATGTTATATTAAATAATTTTGATGGCATTTTATGTAATGTGGTGAATATGATATAAAAGTGCTTTACAATCTTTTAATTTTCTACCATAATTCCTAGAAGGTACTATTAACAGTGTGGCCATAGCAGTAGATGGCGACGATTTGACTTACTGATGGACTTAAATATAAAGAGACTAAAGATGAAATTATAATTCGGCACTGGCAACAATGGCTAGTATAAGCAGCTGATTGCTAATACAAAAAAAGAAGTCAATATTTTATCATGATCAATTATGTACCATTATTATTTTTCTTATATTTTTATATTTATTATTCCTATTTAAATATAACTATTAACACCAATGTCATCATAACCTAAGGGTTAAGGCATAAGGCACTAAGGTGCCTTATGATAAACAGTTTAGGTCAATGTATATTGTTAAGTTTTTTGATGATCTAGTCACAACTCCCTTCAATAGGGCAATGAAAGGTATGCTATGTAGCTACATAATCTAATTGTACATCTTTGTCGTATATACGGTTGAGCTCCGGTACCAAATCCTTGTCGTGGATAGTTTACCCAGCGAGTTATATTTACGGGTTCTTGTCGACCATAAATAAATTGAGTGTAAAGTTAGATACCTCTAGGTTTGCCTGAAATACACTTCTCAGAGGCAATAATTCTAATAAATTTTAGGGGTTGAGTCGTTTGTTAAATTTAGAAGAAATTAGTCATTCCATGTAGTTATAGAATTTATAACACTTTATTTACAATTCTGCCTACAGAAGACCACCTACTTTTCTTCGTTGGCTCCGTAAACCAAAGTGGATCATGGTTTCATCCTCTCTTAAGCGCTACACCAGTTTATCTAATGCATCAGTGGATTCTAATAACTCGTTAGTGAACCCAATTTTAGTAGGTCTCTATTTAGATAGTGATATATTTCACTATATTTAGGCGACAAAGAAAACAGATTTGCGACACTTGGTAGATACATGGTATACATGGTTGTTTATTCATGGTTTAAAGAAAGAAAATGACTGGAAACCCACCTAGAGCCACCCACCCTGGGTTTCCAGCCATTTTCTTTCTTTAAACTCTGTTTTTCTTATAGTAATGTATAAACAATTTTAGGGATGGTTAAAGTTAGATTTATTTTAGCAATTAATTACATTTACTGTTGCAGAGCTTTGCAAGTTTCAACTAAAACTGAATCAGGCGAATATGCAGAGCCCAGGGATGATGAAAATTCAGATGATGATGGTAAATTGTTAATTTATTAAACAAAACACAACAAAACAAAACTTTATTTATCCAGCTAATTTGCGCAATCTAAAAAGTTATATCCATCTTTGCAGAAACATTCTTTATTAAAAGACCGATGGTTGTCTGTAAAGTTGATTTACGGACGTTAATTTTACGTGATAAAGTCATAAGAAAACTGATGAAAAATTGCATACTTTTATGAATTGAACAAATTTAAACAATATTAACATAAGAAACCATATTAACTTTACATTGTAAAGAGTTCACAAAGCAGGTCACGTCAACGTTAAATTCTTAAAATAGGAGAACGCTTAGACCGATCGGGCATCGCTATCGCTTGTTCTGCGCTTTCGCTTGCACGCTCGGCTGAGACGGGACGTGGTGAAGTGTTGAATGGAACTCTTTTCCCGCTCCGCAATATTAAACCTAACACAAAAGGGATTATACAATTCGGTTCCCAAAGTAAAATAAGAACGCGTGAACATACTTTAAAAAAATATACAAAGCATATTGATAACCTCCTTTTTGAAGTTATTGATTAGTGTCCATTTTAGATATAGATCGATAGCTATCCTCGGCTGATAAATTGTAATGTAACCGTTGAGTGTATTTCACAAACAAGTTCATCTACTATCTATAATGTACCTATTATTTTTTACCCCTCTTATCTAACCATTTTTGTTATACATAATAATAATTCCTCATGTGATGGTTGTTTCAGTGTACAATGTTTCCGTTATCACTTACTTTCCCGTGGGAAAAGTGCTGTCTTTGTCTTAACAGCACGGGGGAGGCGTGTTCTGAGCATCCAGTCTGACGAAGGCATATTTAGTTAATATATTTTACGTTAGATCTACTCAGCTATAAAGAAAATTTCAATTAAATTTTTCACAGGATCTCAAAATCGTGTTTGTCCTTGGCCCATGACACATCTTAAGACGACTTTGCCGTAGAGTCATAAAAACTAGCTGGTAAAGCGTCAAGGAAGTGGGTAGCAGCGTTCTTCTGTGATACTCACAATAACAACTGTAATCGCCAACCCGTCTTCCAAGCGTAGTGATTGATAGCATTAGGGTTCCTCATAAAGAGCTCCCTCTCTACCCTCTTTAGGAACCCTATGTTCAACAAATGTTGTTGGATGGATGGATGAAATAATAATGACTAAAGATTAGCTTTTGAATTTTTAGCAACAGAAACTAAGTGTAGTAGTTTGTTATTGGAAACGTTGTTTGTAATTCCAGACGGTTTTCCAGCTGTTGAGGAGGCTCGAATGTGGACTCGCGTTGAGGTAGCACAGTTCAAGGACTTGGCACGAGCGGGTGGCGGCTGCCTGACTGTCGGCCACGGCGAAACTGTCACCGTGAGAGTTCCAACACATCCAAAGGCACGATGTCTATGCTGGGAATTTGCTACGGATAATTACGATATAGGTAAGTGCACGTTATAATCAACCCAATACTGTAGCAATTTCTTGTCATGAAAATAGTTATTCTCTCATGGACTGAAGATGCCACATAATAAAATGAACAAGGTCGTGTCAAAACCTTTACTTTATCGCGGGTTTGTATAAGATAGCCAGATATGAGTCCTTGGAGTATTGCTCCAAAAATAAAAGGTGAAGAAAACATTCACTCATGATTGTTCTTTTTTTTTATTGCATTTTTTTTATGGTGGTAAACGAGTAACTAACGCTCACCGAACGAAGCGCAATAGCACATTGCGATTACTCAGAGGTCAATCTCCTACAAGAATGTGGTACTACCCCAGATGGACCGGCCCGCAGCTGTAGACAGAGAACTGTCAACAGCGTGGTCCTACCACTAATAATGTTCTCCTCAAAACAATTTTATTGAAATGTCTACTTTTTATATTATTATGTGCGTAATTTTATGCGTTTTTGTATTTTAGGATTTGGATTATATTTTGAATGGACCAAATCACCAACTACTGAAGTCACAATTCATGTATCCGAGAGTGATGACGAAGATGAACTTAATGACCCTGATGCACCTGATTATAGTGACGACGGTAAATATAAAAAAAAAGTATAAATATAATTCCAAAATTCAACAATTTAGAAGGAACTATTGAAATTGAATTAGTGCAACAAAATTTTGTATTTATGCCGTTGAATGCAGGATTGGTTTCCTTGTAGGAAACTAATCTTGATAACTGTAGATTTTGATTGTTAAGCAGCATCCTTGCTGAAATCCAACCCACAATGTAATATCCATGCCATGGTAGAACTTGGATTGTAATATATCAACAAAATCTATATCCAATCCAGCAACGACAACAAGCTTTTATTTTAATGTAACCTAATCAATATCAAGGGCCTCTCCCTTTTTAGATTAAATTTTTACACGTAAAAATTTTACTTTCAAAGTATTTTGTATTCATTAGGTGACACAATCCATGAGTACACGATTCACGGCACGCGGACTGATTTGGAGTTGGGCGGAGAGAGAAGTGCGCTGGCACCCAAAGCCGAGGTCCCGCGTACATTGATCAGCCTTGTAGTCCCTATATACCGCAGGGATTGTCACACGGAGGTAGATATTGCAACTTTTTTATTTTTTATGAAACGACTTGAACATGTACATAAGTACAAATTATATTTTTGTGCAAATTATTTTTTAATAGCGTCAGTTCTGTTTCACAAAGTGAACGATATAAAAAATTTCGCAATAGAAACTTTGGCATTTTATGCATTCTTTTTTAAATACATAAGACCCCGGATCAAGGAATCAATCCTCGCGTCGCCAAGGACTTCACAAACATACAATCAGTCCAAACTACATTCGGATTGCACATAAACGATCGAGCGACGAGGTTCTTGTGAAGAGTTGAGAGGCAGTATAGTCCGTTTTTTAATCTCGGAGACTAAATTGACATTACATGTGTTGCCAGTTTTTTGCAATTCTTAAGGGGCGCGTCCCTAAGAAAAACGCGAATAGCCACTTACGGTTTTAAAAATATCTAAAAATTTACTGTATTGAATGATACTAAAAAAATATCTCAAATGCTTAACAAATGAGTCTATTAAAACACCTTGTCATGATTTTCAGATAATTCTTAACTTTCGAGAAAAAAATTCGTCAACATTGATCAAAAATATCGAAATCGACTTTTGCTATTATAACTATCTATGCCATCCCGTTGATATATTTGTAAATATTTTCAATTGAATCGTGAGACGGAAGTAAGGATAATACATTCACCATGCAAGTTTTTCATTAATCTAAAACAAAAAATTATAAAATAATCCTAAAAACTGTTGATTTTTAGCCGAAATCGTCCATACATTTTACTATGAAACAAAAACGTTCTGTAATCAGCATTATAATAAAACACGCCCAAAGAAAAATAATCAGTGCCGTCTCAGTATCCAAGGTGAGAGCACGTCCGTTAGTTGTTCGAGTCGAGCTCCATAGCTTCGCGATAATTTCTTTAGGGTGTGTTGCGAGTGTCAGCGTCGAACACGGCTGCTAATTTATATGCTTCGAGCAAATAAAAGATCAAGGTACATAATACATATGCAAATTTAATTATGTATTTTTGTAAACCGAATTAATTGTCAAACACTATGCAAGTACTTATCGTAATCGTATCGAAGTCATATTTCAGGTAGATATTGGGAAACTGAAAGAAAATTAATAATATAAAATAAACGTAAAAAAATAAAATCAAATTCAAAATAAAGTCATAAGTATAGTTATGCATTAAATTATTCATTTTTTACTGACAAAAATGATCAAAATGGAGTTGCAAGCTTATATGAAACTATTGTTTTTAATGTTAGAGATTTCAGAATTCACACATTTTTTATACATTCGAATATATGGACCTAAATTGTATTGTGCAAACACAGCGATCAGGAATTCGATAGCTGAATATTGTTTTGAAATAATCACATTTTTTAGTAACCTGCACTACGAATGTTTTCGATGAAATAAACTGGAGCGCTAGTGTGCACCGTGTGAGCAATTCTACAGTATGAAGTTGTCGTTCTTCTCTCTAAGTATTTTGTTCTATGTATAATACCCAGAAAGTATACACTCTGAGACTCTGACCCCACCTTTTGCTGCCAGCTACTCACTGCAGGCTTAGCGATGCGACAAGCTTATGCCTAATACATTGCGTGTTTTCTGTGACACTGTGAAGATTCTACTAATACAAGCGTGTAATAAATATGTAACTAATGCAAGCACCGGAAATTAGATTTATTCGTTTCCAGGGTGCGTGTATTAATACTGTGCGATGCGTCTGTGTGATTAGAAAATGTGAACGTGTGTGTTCAATCATAAGTTCCCACGCTCGAGGACTGCAGTCTTAAATAGTTATGTGTCACTTTCGGCCTATATGCCACGCGTCTATCGATAATTTGCGATAATATTAACAAGTATCGTTTTTTTACAAGATACCTTGAAAAATATATAGATATTTAGGCTTTACACATTCTCGAAAAGTATTGAAACCGCGGTTCTTTGTCACTTCGATTACTACATGTTGGCTTTTTAAATATCCAGCTATTTATTATTAAATAACAAAAGTCTATATTAAAAAAATATCACCTATTAGGCAATCATATTTTGCTGATGGTCCAACTTTTAATTACAAGTACTAACCACCATTTTAGAATTGTTTTTTTTATTAATTATTTTCTTTATTTAAACTTACACCTACTTAATACATTTCTAAATATAATATAAAAAAATAATATATTTAAAAATATAAAAAGCGTGTTGACCCACCGGCAGCGAATACAGGGACCAAGCCGCCGGTGGTTTTAATTATTTTTATTATTATTCATTTTATTTCAGAGAAAGTCCATATAGAATAGAATTAATAATAATAGTTAATAATAATAAATTAGTATGGATTATAAAGAAAATGGCAGCATGTGTTTTTGTGAAATTTAGGGATCATAATTATATTAAAAATATATTATCGCCGTATTATTCAGTAAAACACGCAATAACTGCCGTAGTATATGGTAATATAACATCATCATTCTCCTACTCTTATCCCAATTAATAGAGGTCGATACAATAAGTACTCTTCTTTCAAAGACTATATTGTAAAAGTTATTGGCAATAGTTTTATGACCGGCCGCCTGTCAGACGTCAACCCTCCTTGGGAATGTAATAGTTGACCAAACGGCAACAGATGGACTTGGCCCAGGTCGTTATAAGGCTTTTAATCATCTTCTACGAGTACGGCATCCACGAGCAAAGTAAGGGTTTAGTATATGGTAATATAACACATACAATATAATTTGTTTTAAAATTGCAAATCTTGTCAAATTCTAATAATTGTCGTAATTTTTAAAAGTTCCACTTTTTTCTAAGAGTTTAGGTTTAGATTGCCGTTTTAGCGTGAACAGAAAGATCACTGATGACGTCTATTAATACTTTTTTGTTTGATTTAAAGACATTGTAACACTTTTTTTTGTCTATATATATTTAGGGACTATTATTACATAGTAATATATTAGCCCCATCCATGGAAGTAATAAGTACTACGTACAACAGGAATGAGCTGTTGTCGCAAAATTGAAGCCGAGCGAGAGCTCAGTAACTGTACCTTTTATCCCACTCTAGCGATGGTGACCATATTGAAATATGATTTAAGGACAATAATTATAAAAAAATATTTGTGATCTGACGTCAGCAGATCATTGCTTCAGATGGATTTTAATCGAAGATGCTAATGATAAACTTGCATTCTGTGGCACTATACATTTCCTGTTATTACTTGCTTTTCACACTCGCGTCATATAGGTAGGTACTTACCTACTGGTCCTTTTGAGACACGACATGCAGCTGAACTGAGCTACATAAAATTACGATAATCTATTATGGTATATTTAATTAATTAGATAAGAAAAAAAAACAGTTAAGTTTACATTTAAGTTTAATTCTAAATCAGACATTGCTAAATAAAACAGTCTTGTGAAGTTTCTGCCGCAAACCCAGCTTATTCCTTATACCTATGTTTCATTGGTTCTAATTTTGCATTATGAGTTAAACGTAAATTGAGATATGAATTCGCTAACGTCTTCACCAATTGAATATCACGTGGATCTTCAAATATAGATTGAGGAGGATTCGGTGGATCTAACAATGTATGTAGTTTGCTGTAAAATTCTCGGACGACATACCTACATGATAATTTTATTTTTGTGTACGTTTTTTAATGATTGATTTGATAATATAATAAACAGTTATTCAGTGTACTTCAGAACAAATACAAATCTGGAAACATGCTTAAGTTTTCCTCGATCAATAAAAGCAGTAAATGCAGAAAATTGTGGTATGTCGATACAGTAGTTGTGATCTATGGTCTTGAACAAGAAATTTTGTCAATCATCCCATTCACGATATATCCAGCAATATAATAAATAATAGACTAAGAGCCAGCGGCCCCCAGGCCTTCAGTAAAGTATAAAAGCTGTAAGTTTCTCAATGTATGTCCCCAACACAGGTAAGAACGAACCCCGTCTATGAAACTTGGGTCGCGGTGGCTTTCGCAGGTATCAGGTAATAAAGGTGTGTAAAATTGTGTGTTAAATTCGGTAAAGTGTAAAACTCAGTTTTTACATATTTTACTTATAATAATCCTAAAAGTCACCTTCCCGAAAGCCAGACACTTCGTACGGTTGCAACCCTCTGCCAGACACCCTTAAAGTATATTTAATTGTTACTATACTTACGGTATAGTATAAAAGCTGCAATTTATCTATGTTATTTGGAGAACTATCAAATGATGTTTTCTCAATAGCCAGACAGTTTCAGTAGTTCCTTTATGTTGCCAGGCACATCAAAAGTCTAATGTAGGTGCGAGCGCGAGGGATATATGTGTCAGCGGGTGCGAGTGAAATACAGCGTTCGGTCCATTGCGACGTTTTACTGCGCATGATCTATCATTTATTGTATATAATGAGAAATATTTTCTAGATTTACTATGAAAATTCATTATGTACAATAACTAAGAAAATCAACGAATAAATGTTTAGAAAATTCCTTTATAAAATTTTCGTGTTTAGGAATCATTAAATTAACAATCCAATAATATACTTAAATAATTATTTTAATAATAGTTATTGGAATAATATAATTAATCTAATACAATAATTAATGGAAAAATATTTCAAAGATATTCTATGAATCGTAGTCGTCGATATCTTGAGTGTCCTCATCACCGCTGCTCCAATCTGTGCGTACGTTATCAATATCGTCTTCTTCGCCAGTTTCTGTAATAATTAATCCATGTTAACATAATCATAAATAATCAAAATTTCCTTAATAATATTGTAACATCATAATTACATACCTGATACAGTTGTTAGAGAATCACTGACGTAGTTTGGTAGCTGATCACCTTCAAACCATTTAAAATGATATTGATCATTTTGCAGGATCCAACCATTATTTTCTGGTTTGTATGTAGTTGGTTTCTTCAGGTGAGCATTATTCCAAATGGTAGAAATATAATTTGTAAATTGTTAACGCTGTATTTCACTCGCACCCGCTGACACATATATCCCTCGCGCTCGCACCTACATTAGACTTTTGATGTGCCTGGCAACATAAAGGAACTACTGAAACTGTCTGGCTATTGAGAAAACATCATTTGATAATTCTCCAAATAACATATATAAATTGCAGCTTTTATACTATAACGTAAGTATAGTAACAATTAAATATACTTTAAGGGTGTCTGGCAGAGGGTTGCAACCGTACGAAGTGTCTGGCTTTCGGCAAGGTGACTTTTAGGATTATTATAAGTAAAATATGTAAAAACTGAGTTTTACACTTTACCGAATTTAACAAAACACATTTTTCCAACATAAGGACATCCATATGTATACATGGAGAAGGAATGAACAGAAAAGTATAATAGATTTAATTTTGGTAGACAGTCGCCTCCGAAGCAAAATATTGGACGCAAGAGCCTACAGGGGCCCCACAGTCGATACGGACCACTATCTCGTTATTGCGAGATTTAGTGGTCTGTTCAGAAAGTGGAGGCACTGGCGAGAGCGTGTCCACTTTGGAGGGCTTGAAAGAATAAAGGTTGCAAGAAGAGTGTGTAGGAGAAAAGTATGCAGAGGGTGTTCGAGAACGGCTGACGATGGCAAGCCAGCCGCAATCGGACATTGAAGAATGCTGGAGAGTATTGAAAGAGAGTATGGTAGATACAGCAAAAGAAGTATGTGGAAGTTCAAAGAAGCATAGAAAAACAAATGGTGATGCATGGTGGGATGCGGAAGTGGCAGCTTTCGTAGAGCAAAAGAAGAAGGCGTGGCTGGACTATGTCTCTTCTTTGAATCTGAATGACAGTATGACTGAACAGAAGAAAGAAATATATCGGCAATGTAAGAATGACACCAAGGCCTTAGTGAAAGAGAAACGTGATAGAGCAAGTATGAGTGCAGAAGATAGGCTGACTAAAAACTTCAAGGGTAACACCAAACTCTTTTGGAGGGAGGTGAAGAAGTCTCGGGGTGGTTGGTCAGCCTTCAGAATGAATAAAATAAGGTCTAAAGGTGGAGACATTCTTACACAAACACAAGACGTGTTAAGCCGATGGAGTGAATATTTTGGCGATATGTATGCGGATGCTACGGTTGGCGCCGGTGTCGCATGTGGTTTAGTAGATCAACATTCGACAACGGCATCCTCCGACGGCATCAGTATGGATGAAGTTGAATGGTCGGTAAGAAGTTTGAAAAATGGTAAGGCAGCGGGCATTGATATGGTGTCTGCCGAGATGATCAAGCTTGGTGGCTCCTGTGTCCGGGAGGCGTTCCTGTTGCTCCTCAATTTTTTTTTTTTTTTTTTTTTTTTTTTTTTTTTTTTTTTATTGCTTATGGCGGCAAACGAGCAGACAGCACACCTGATGGTAAGTGTCACTGCCGCCCATGGACCTTTGCCAATGGTATAGCTAGGCCGCTGCCTACCAATACAACCCTGAACCCACCCCAGTTAGGCTTCCGGCTCTCTCGCTCACCGAACGAAGCGCAATAGCACATTGCTATTACTCAGACGTCGATCTTCTGCGAGAGTGTGGTACTACCCCGGACGGACCGGCCCGCGGCTGTAGACAGAGAACTGTCCACAGCGTGGTCCTACCACAATATTGGAGCAATGTTACAATGTTGGAGCTCGGGAATGGTTCCCGGGGACTGGAATAGCGCAGTCATCGTGCCTTTGTTTAAAAACAAGGGTTCATGTTATGACTGCGCAAATTACAGAGCCATAAGCTTGACCAGTTTGGCAGCAAAAGTGTATGGTAAAATTATTGAAAGGAGAATGAGGATGGTGTCCGATGGTTTACTGTGTGAGACACAAGGAGGTTTCAGGAGTGGAAGGGGATGCATGGATCAAGTGTTCTCTCTGCGCAACATTGTGGAGAAGCATCTGGCTCTAGATCAGAAGGTTTTCTGCAGTTTTGTGGATCTGGAGAGAGCATTTGACACAGTTGTACGAAAGGAACTTTGGGACATTTTACCGGAGTATGGTATTAACGGTAAACTGCTACAGGCTGTGCAGTCCAGTTACATGCGCTGTAGAGCCTGTGTGCGGCTGGATGATGGAATGTCGCCTTGGTTTGACGTCAATATCGGCGTTAAGCAGGGGTGCGTTCTGTCAGCCAGGCTGTTTATCATATATCTGGATAAATGTCTCCAAAGGTTGAACGATATGAATGTGGGAGTCCAGATGGGCGACTCAGCGGTCACTGCTCTGCTATATGCAGATGATGCAGTCCTGCTGGCACAGTCAGCGACTGAACTGCAGACCCTAGTCGACACAATGACAGAAGATTGTAAGAAAAGGGGTCTACGCGTGAATGTGAGCAAAAGCAAAATAATGGTCTTTGAAAGAGACGAAGCCAGAACAGATGTAAGAGTAACAATAGGTAATGATATACTAGAGCAAGTGGATGAATTTGTATATCTTGGATGTGGATTTAGCCGAGAAGGAAGGTACACCACTGATATAGAGCGAAGAGTGAATGCGGGCAATAGAGTGAACGGAGCGTTGGGGCAACTTCTCGGCGGCCACCACCTCAGCCAAAGGCACGTGTAGCAATACATAACGCAGTGCTTGTCCCAACATTACTGTATGGAAGCGAGAGTTGGGTATGCAGAAAAGAGTATGAATGTAAAATGAATGCGGTCGAAATGCGATCTCTGCGGAAAATCTGTGGAGTTAGGCTGACCGACCGCATTCGTAACGATGACGTAAGAGAGCGAGTAGGTATGAAAGAGAGTATTGGTGTAAAGATGCGAAAGGGAATGCTCCGATGGTTCGGACATGTGGAAAGAATGCCGAACGAACGTCTGGTTAAGAAGATATACAATGCGAAAGTGGAAGGATGTAGGTACCGAGGGACACCGAGACTAACCTACCTAGACCAGATCGGTCATGTACGGAAGGAAGGTAGAGTCAAGAGTCTCCGAAACCGGCGAGCGTGTATGAAGAGAATTATGAATGTTGAGGAAGCGAGTGAAGTATGCAAAGATAGAGTTCTCTGGCACTCTGTTCTCTCTGCCTACCCTGCAAGGGATATGGCGTGATGATATGTATGTATGTAATTTAACACACAATTTTACACACCTTTATTACCTGATAACTGCGAAAGCCACTGCGACCCAAGTTTCATTGACGGGGTTCGTTCTTACCTGTGTTGGGGACATACATTGAGAAACTTACAGCTTTTATACTTTACCGAAGGCCTGGGGGCCGCTGGCTCTTGCTCAATAATGTTCAGTTTAAAATTTGAAACACAAGCGTTATCTACGAGATCCAACAAATCATCTATTAATGTTGACTGATCTTTATTACATTCTTCCACAACACCCCTCTTTTTGTTCCTAAATTCCCTAACATTAGGTTCTTTAGGAAATCTGAAATTGAAACAAAGTTAGTTTAATAAAGGAATAAAAAATACATAGGTATTTAAGTTATTTGTTTTTGAACTAGGATTGGATAGTCACGCATGGTCACCGTAATTTTTCACTAACAAATTATGTTTAAAACTATTATCTGTGAAAAGATAAACCACAATCAGGATAATACTCGCTTCTGCAAGCCTACACGGCACAAATTCTTCCCATTTTAACTAAAATTCTTCGAAAATATCACGAAATCATAAACACTCCGCCATTAACGTCTGAGTCTGCGATTTCATGTGGGGTTGTCAGGTCAGGTAATGTATTTCATACAAATTAAAAAAAACCTATACGCCAATCGCAAAATGTTTGCGTTAATAAGGTTTTACACGTAGCAACAAATAATATTGCTTTAACATGTCGGTAATAAATTAGTATTTATTTTTAGAAACATTTTAAAAGTAAATGTTTTTACTTCATTACATTTTATCAATCGCATATTTTTCTACAAACAACGAAAGGAATGAATTCAACTAAACTCTGGCAATTCTAATTCACTGTTAGAACGGGACACAGCGGTCAGTGGATGCCCTCTCACTCGGTTTCATTTTTATTTTGCGCGCAACAAGACTCTTAGTACCTTAGCATAAGGTTTTATTTTCTTTATTTTAGCTGCAAGATGCACAGATAGAGCTCATTCCTGTTGTACGTAGTACTTATTACTTCCATGGCCCCATCGTACCTTACTTGAGTATGTAAGGTCGTACGTCGCGTTATACTAGTATATAGCACCTCGTGTGGCCATGTATACTTATGTAATTTTTAATGATACGCTTTGGAATGGAAAACTTTAAAGTTTATCGTCTAATAAATACAAATTCTTACGTTTCGATATACCGGTATCGTAGGTACGTCACTTTAGAAAAAAAAGCTCGCAGCATTATTTGTAAATTTGACATTTGCAGCTGTCAATTTGGTATCTGAGATAAAAAAACAGGCTATAGTTAGTTCCACTTTTAAAATGTGTAATTTGGATTATATATTTGCATTATTATTCTTTGTTATTATTTCATATGTTATTTTTTACTTTGTGAAAACTACAAATTCTGTCTGTAGTGTATGAATGATGCAATTTCTTATTGTGAAGGATGTCGTCATCTAAAGAAAATAAAACATGTTTATTGCGCTTTCTCGTTTTAATAGGTGTATTATAAATTGCAGGTCTATGCAGGTGCTCACACATATCCTGGCGAAGGAGTATATTTATTAAAGTTTGATAACACTTACAGTCTATGGCGATCCAAAACGCTTTACTACAAAATATACTACACACAATAGATTATGTTACGAAATTATTTATATATCCATGACAAAGATTTATGTATTCATATATATATATATATATATATATATATATATATATATATATATATATATATATATAATATTAATAAATTATTTGATTAATAATAATATTACAGTTAAACGGCAATTCCTAAAGCACAGGTTATTTTATTTTCAAAACATTAATTTAAAGCTCATATGTTCTTATGGAAGTTTATTTTTTGTTAAGTTTATTATGTATATAATATACACTCAAGTTAATTTGTTAAAATTAATCCAAATAATGTGGTCGCTCAGTTGATATTACAATAAAGGCGGCGTCCGTTAATTATGTGAGGCATTTTTGAGGATATATTGACCCCCCTTCTCAATCTCACGTGAGATTTTTCAAAACTTGTACTTTAGTATAAAGATTTTTATTTTCATTTAACTTTCACGCAGTTTTACACATTTTCTGCTAAAAAAATTAAGCGATATTTGCCAAGACCCCCCCTCTCCACCAAGTGAGATTTATTAAGATTCGGCTCGATATTCGCCCTCCTCCCTCTGAATACCTCACGTAATTAATGGACGTCCCCAAAAACGATTTATAAGCTAATATAAATTTGCATTAGTTACATTTAAACACTTGTCCTCATATTGCTTTTTTTTATATATATTGGCGTAGCAGACATACTATTCAAAAATAATAAGTTATACAATTCTGACATTAATTTATTAAAATATTGACGTAACTAATTAATTGTATAACTGATTAATTACAATAACTGATTAATAAATAAGTTTTATGTTATGGTAATATACATTTGAAATAAAACTACTTTTACCGATTCTATCGCGTTTGTATTTGATTTTTAATTTCCCGTCCTCCGGTTTCCTCCCGTGACCATGATCACTGTAAAGTGTTCGAAACGTTGGGAAATTAAAAATCAAATACAAACGCGATAGAATCCGTAAAAGTAATTTTATTTCATATGTTTAATACTCGCGTAAACATCAGAAACCACTATGGTAATATATTTTTGGACTGTGTCTGTTTGTTTATGGTATAATGTATCTATAGTTTATGGCAGCCACACTTTGCAGTTAATAGCATCTTTAGATTTATTAGGCTTTCATGGATGAAAAGCCTACTGTTTTAATTTTCAACATTTGATTTCCATAAGATTTTTCCCTTTGTTATTCTTTTTTTACGTATTTCTTTTCCATATATAAGTATTTGAGTGATTTATGTTGATGTAACTAATATTTTATAGCTATGAAGCAGCCTGTTCTGTTACTTAGATTAAACGTGTAGTGAGTGTATTAATTTTTGTTATGAACTACGTAATGTATTTTAATTATTTTTATGCTGGTCATATTATTGAATGTCTATTGTCAGTTATATATGCATATGATATATAGCAATAGATGTCTAGTTCACTAACATTTATAAATCTGTGCCATTAGGGGTGTTTAGAATGAATGGTTTACGTTAGTACTTAAACTGCTATGTCTGTGTTATGTAATTAATAATATTTATTCTTCATGATATATGTTTCTTTTTATTTTACATGGAATATAATTATATCTCTAATATGCTATATAAATATCAGAGTTATCACATTCCTAAAGACATAAATAAAGTGAACTGTTTGAAACTAAAAGCATTATGTTTTTAAAATACTACAGACTTTTATGAATTATAATCACTTTCCATCTGTTTTATGAACAAAAAAAAATAGTTTCTGTGGGGGTCTGTCCACCATTTTTTCGTACCATGATTATCACCTTTTAATTAATAATAATTTAATAGTATAGTAATGTCACAGAATTAACCATTTAAGTATACATACAGCCAAATGAAAGAAAGAGACAACACTATAATTTTAATTCCACTTTTACTGAAGAATGAATAATTTCAAATGACATTACCAAAAGTACTTAGCTGTCGCGATTATTAAATAAATTGCCTTTTATCCCTTCATAGTACGAAATGGCATTGTAAGACTGAAAAAAAAAATTGCTATAACAAATAATGGTAGCCCTCTTGGTCTGCTTTCTTCTTTTTTTTTTTTTTTCTATGGAATTTAAATCATAGACCAAACAGAGCTATTGTGGTTTACTAGATTTTACAATCATCGAAAATCAAGAATATTTTCTCAGCGTTAAACAAGCTAAAATTGCTGAAGAGTAATATAATAATAGTGTAGTGTTCGAAGTGGGTCCTTTCGTGCTATGTCGTGGGTTCGATTCCCACGAGGATCGTACTATGTGCGCTCCACAATTGATTACTCTTGAGTTTGGGTGTTATTTCTATCGATATTTGTGTATACGGGAACTCAATTCCCCAGTACATGGAAATTAAATGCGCCGTTGATATTAACATTCCTCATTTAGCCCATATACTACTAATGCCTCTAAAAATAGCAGAGAAATTGACCTATTATAGGCAATAGTGATCCAACAGGTTGGTATAGGGATATCAACATTATATCACTATAAGTTGTTATCTTACTGTTAACATGTGTCATGGAAGCGGTTTAATCTGTTTTGCACACAATCTACATACACAATGTTTTTAAATAATGATGAGTCTTATTTAAATTTAAAGAAATTATTTGTCTATGTTAGTATTATGTAAGTATTTTAAATGTGTATCAATGGATAGTAGGTATATTATTATATTGAAACGAATTAAGGTAATAAATTATTTATTGTAGTTGATTTAGAATGAGAGACAAATATTTTTTGCAAGAATTACATCTTATTTTCTAAAATATTAAAGTGCTTAGTTGAGTGTGGAGGCTGTTACCATTTTTGGAATAGAATCCTTAAGCATGATATAAAATTTTTATTTTAAAATGTTCCTTGATCGGATTTAGAGTTTATAATAAGTTCTGTGTCAGTTACTTGTGCTGTCGGAATGTGTGTTTGTGACTTCATGTACGGAACTATAACAATGTTTTAATGTGATGATCCAAATGATGATAATTCTCTACAAAAAAATATTATTAAATAAGTCCAATGATTAATAATTATATCCAAAAGTTATATTAATTACATACTTCGAAATTCACACGAATATATACACAGAAAATAAATAATGGAAAATTAAATTTGAGATTTTAATTTGGCGTTACATATGGATTATATTTAGGTAACCGTGTTTTAAGTCTCAGGAAAAGATCTGCCGGCGTGCCTCTGTGGTCGCCACAGTAGAGCCCTGAAGCCAATGGTGAAAGACTACATCTATATGGGTGCGTGCGCTGTACAGGGCCATCAACCTAACCACGAACGAACCCAAAATCCCACATACAGCGATTGGCACGTAGCGCTGGCCCGAGTCTGCCGTTATTTAGCATGAGCCAATAAAGGGCAGACGCCGCGCCGACAAGCCGCGGCGCAGGTTGACGGAAATGCTACCGGAACCACCATCGCCCGTCAAGCACCAGACCCAGACATTTAAACTTGCCCTGGATATTGTTTGCTTGCTGCCTGGATGTTAATGCTTGACGGTGATCAAGGTGCTGGCGAATTGACCATTGCGGGGCCAATGACCATCTCCTCGGTGCTGAGAGTTGCCAGGCGTCCCGCCTCTTTTAGCGTTCCACCCGGATTGTGACGAGCGTGTCGTTGGTGGAACAAATTATGCCCAGCCCGGGTGGAATGTTATTTCGCAATGCCCCGTAGATATTCCCCAAGGCAGCAGAAGACCACTTCGGGCAACTGAACATGGCGTTCACCAGATAGGGTTCGACCTTGGTTAGCTACTGGCCGATGCGGATAACCAGGATTCTCTTTAACAGCTGTAGGCCGCGACCGAGGCTTGATTAATTATGAAGCATAATAGTGAAGACTTGTTATTGGCTTTATGTATCCTAAATTTTTGTTACAAGAATTCTATTATTTTAAGCTGTTGATCTCCCGATAAATAAATAAATCATCGCCCCTGGCATTTTTAAGTAATTGGCGTTTTGAAAGCAGACAGCAATAATTACTCTTGTGTCACAAACAGAACCGCATTTTGTAAGAGTAGGGTTATAGTTCGCGTCACATAAAAATAACGCTAGGGGTCGAGCTGCACATTAGGCGATTTATCGGTCTATTTGGTGGTATGAGGTGTGGTGCGGAGTAGACTGCTCCCGCGTCACATTCTTGCAGGTGCGCTATTGGTTAGTCAGTTGACTTTTGCTTCCCGCTCTGCCTACACGTTACATTCGTTCACAAAATACTATCGCGCACAAAAATTGTTAATTATGAAATGGTTTTACATAGAGAAGTTAGAAAAATGATTTATGACTTATATTGTTTTATGAAGAAGAATTTAAAATGTATGAAACGGACCGCAGAGGCAACTAAATGTTCCGAATCTACAGTGAGACGAATTGTAAAAGGTTCAAAAGATTCAGAATTTCTTACTGCCATATTAAACGATGCAGGCCATTCTGTAATTCGTTTGCCACCATATCACCCAGACCTAAATGCTATCGAAATGGCCTGGTCCCAAATAAAGGGATATGTTGCCAGCAAAAATGTAAATTGGAACCTTACAGAGATAACTAACTTAGTTATAGTATCTAATCCACAGGGATTCAGCTTTCAAAGCAGAGCATGCCTACACTGGATTTATCGGTACAAAAGAGATGGTGCTCTATTAAAGAATGAGACATAAGAATCACGTCACTGACGTCATCTTAAAAAAACATATTTATGAAATACTGACACTTTTTGTTATTTTCTACAAAGGTTGGAAAGTAAACTGTAAAGTGTGTAAAATTGTGGTATGACTTCAAGTAAATATCGTACAGAGAATGTCTGACATCTTGTTTTATTTAACTATTGTAAATCCCTTTACAAAGTATTTTCGTTTGTTGTTTTTGCACAATATTTATATATTCAAATATAGGTATATACCTCAATTATATTGTGCAAAAACAGCAATCGGAAATTCGATATATATTCAACTGTTTTGAAATGAGTGGAATATTTAAAAATATAATTACATTTTTAAATATCCCGCTCTACGAATGTTTTCAATGGATTAAACTGGAGCGCTAGTGTGCAACGTGTAAGCAATTCTAAAGTATGAAGTTGTTCTCTCGGAGTACCTATATTGTTCTGTGTGTGTTCTGTCTAATCTAAGAAGTGCATTTTAACAGCTGTCGAAGTAAGTTGCCTAGGTATGCGAACCAAATAATCGCTATCGAAAATATCCGATTTTAGTGAGAAATCGATATTGATTCTTTTTAATTAATAAACGGTTATATATTTTTTTTCAAAAAGAGATGAACAAATTAAGTGCTAAATTAATACTAAACAAATTTAATTATTTCAGCATAAAATCTATTCATCATATTTGGTAGGATTAGGTTAATAAAAAAAATCTGGATTTGAAAATAGTTATTTATTCAGAATCACTACTATTACTTGAAGAATCATCGTCGCGAACATTAATAATTATTTCATCCTACTAATATCTTACTATCTTACTAATATTATAAACGTGAAAGTTTGTAATAATGTATGGATGTGAACATCTTTGTTGCTCTTTCACGCAAAAACTACGAAATTGATTTTGATGAAACTTTACAGTAATATAGCTTACACATCAGAATAACACATAGGCTATAATTTATAAAGATATTTTGTAAATTGGCTAAAATATAACGATAAAAATCGCTTAAGACAGAAAATCGCCCATCTGCGAGTTATTTTTGCATACGCTGCAAAGATCTTGAAAGTTATACAAATGTTATGTATTGTGAAAATGTAACTCTTAAATAGTTTTACAAAAAAGTCCACGACAGCATATATCTATTTTTAATATTTAAGCATTTATCGTTAAAATAGTAAATTAAAAATTATAAATAATTTGGTATTTATTGCCGATGCACATTTTATAGTAACAAATTGATTCTTATGCAAACAAATGCTTTTATTGCTTTCGATATTTAAAGTACATATTTTTTGCTTTTTACCGCGTGTCGTTTGGTACAATGTTTCAGAAGTTAGAACGATAAGAGTGCGCAGTGCTGTGGTCAGGTAGCAACCGGGCGCACCACAGAAATATGGCAAGAAATCTATGATCGCCGATTGTGCGACCCGAACACAAGTAAAGACGTGAGAGCAGTCATCGTTGATGATTGTTTTTGACAGCACTATCGATTTGTTAATAACATACTATACCTGTATATAATAGATAGGTATTGAAATTTTGTGATATGAAACATCTTTTTGCGCGCCTTGGCAGTAAAATTATGTCGACTACTGGAAATGATAGATTGGGTTAGGTAGGTACTAAGGCAAATGTGGTCATGCCGTGATACTACGCTGCTATTCTTTATTCATTTGTGTGTGCGCGCGTATGACAGCTGTAGCTATCTAACATAAGTGTGACATTAAATTCTTACTAATATCTATTATAAATGCGAAAGTAACTCTGTCTGTCTATCACTCTTTCAAGCCAATACTACTTAACTGATCTAAATGAAATTTGGAACACAGATAGTCTAGAGCCTGATAAAGGACATAGGCTACTTTTTAATGCAAAAAAGGATTGTAAAGGGGGATGAAAAGTTATAAGGAAGTATCGTCATTTTTAAAGCCAGAAGCTTGAAACTTATTTTTAGGCTATTGATTAGATATAAATAAATATGACATTAACATGTTGTAAAAATTTGCCCTTAAGGGGTAAAATAAAAATAGAGGATAAAAAACTTTAGGAAAGTAACCTTTTACGCGGGCGAAGCCACCGGCAGAAGCTAGTTATCAATAAAGTTGTCGAAATGTACATCTCTGTCAAGATCATCTATTATGTATTTTTTGTTTTCTCCACCACTTTGTACCAGTCATCTTTTAAAACTTGGGAACATGCTTCCTTCCAACAAAAGTTCCATTTTCTTCACGGCGAAGGGTGGTTTTTTGTGTTGTGGTGCGCTACATAGCCTGTAAAAGAAAAATATGGGCTTAGACATTGCTACAATGATCATGTAAATGGAAAATGAAATATAACACCTATATTATAAAATTACATATTCACATTCCAGATATTTAATACAACAACTAATCTTTAATTTGAGCCCATATCAATTCAATTGCGTTGTGTGTGTTGTGCAGTGGTATGGCGGTAATCTCATTATTTTATGTCCATGTTCATCTGCCAATTCGTCTATGACATACACACAGATTTTCCACAGAGATCACATTTCGACCGCATTAATTTTACTTTCATACTCTTTTCTGCATACCCAACTCTCGCTTCCATACAGTAATGTTGGGACAAGCACTGCGTTATGTATTGCTACACAGGCCTTCTGGCTGAGGTGGTGGCTACCGAGAAGTTGTCCCAACGCTCCGTTCACTCTATTTCCCACATTCACTCTTCGCTCTATATTAGTGGTGTACCTTCCATCTCG
Source organism: Lymantria monacha (assembly GCA_905163515.2). Lineage (NCBI taxonomy): Eukaryota > Metazoa > Arthropoda > Insecta > Lepidoptera > Erebidae > Lymantria > Lymantria monacha. The sequence continues at coordinate 13,694,375 of LR991094.1, read as the reverse complement.
GCTAAATTCACATCCAAGATATAAAAATTCCTCCACTTGCTCTAATACATCATTACCTATTGTTACTCTTACATCTGTTCTGGCTTCATCTCTTTCAAAGATCAAATATATCTTACCTTTCCATAATTATCTTGCGTTTATCAATTTTTTTATATCGGAAACCGATTTGTCGTAAAAGCGTTCGCAGCGATTCAATGCAACCATTGTATAAATTGGCATCGATTAATGACAGTCGAACTTTCATTAAAGTAGGAGTTTCACCTCTTGTAAAATAACTATAGACGTGGTTTCGAATGGCATCTACATCCAATTGATCTATACCTGTTATTGGTTTGTTCCTATTCCTTCTTTTTGGTGTATGTAATAAATTGTCTGCAGTGCCTGAAGGTCCATACTTTTCTTTGACAATCTTACCTACGGTACGCTTACCAATTCCTAGTGCCTCAGCAACACGTCCTTGTACTTGTGTCACTGGCAGTAGAGGCCCACCGTTTTGAGACTCGCGTTCAAAATATTCGTGTAATTTCACAATCAGCTCACGAGCCTGGGAGTTCAAAGTACAACTACGTCTTTTTGTAGACATTTTTCTAATAATAAATAAGGTTTGCGTAAACAGACCCCAGTATGAGTGTAGCCAAGGTCAACGTATAAAGCAAGATCAATCCAAAATATAGCCGATGAGTCAAAAAAAAGATTATCAACAACAAAAAACACACGCACAAATCGCTTCCAAGATAACCACGGATTTTCTTTTTGTCCATTCGGACAGGCAAAGGGATCAAAGCCCATACAACCATGTCTTATTTAATTTTTTTCTATATAATCGGCTTGAACAGTCAAGCCAAAGCTCCACATCTTCAATAATAGCTTAAAGGATAAATTTTCTTTTTATTTTAATCTTCAGTTCTTCATATTAAACGGCTTGAACAAACTCAAGCCAAGACTCCACATCTTCACATATTTATTGAAGAGCTTCAGTCATAAATAGCAGAATTTTATTGTATTTGGTGTTCTTCATCGTTCGTTGTTAATAAAATTTTCTTCGTGAAAGAGGCCGAAGCCAAGTCTTTTATTGTCAACATCATTATCATCCCAATCCATTTTAAATTTAGCCCGGTATTAAGTATCTACTAGATCTACTATATATGTACAACTATAAACTTTTATATTATAATATAAATTCATAAATCTAAAGTAACAATATAAAAAAAACCTGTGTTAACGACACAGTTTTGTATATATATTAGGGTGTCCCTTAAATTTCAAGTTCGATATATTTTTACGCATACCTTCTTAAAACTTTCGTAATAACCCAATATGATCTAAAAAAAAATATTAGCCAGTTTTGTAAAAGATAACCCGTGCCGACTTGCAATTTAAACTTGTCCATACAAGTTTGCGAGGTAGTGCGCTGTGACCTGCTGTCACGACATGTTTCATTTGTTATTTCATACGTAATTTTTATATTATTAGTGCACCATCGTTTGTTGCGTAAAGATGACGCTGGAATTACGGAGTGATAAACAAAATGTTTTCCTTATCGGGCTGCCTAGGCATCAAATAAATGGTGCAAAATTACCATCGAATCGACAAGTTCTCACCGTCTTATTTTACAATATTCGCGAAGTTAAGCTGACTGTCAGTGAAAGTGCAAATCTTGTGATTAGGGAGTGCATAATATTTTGGGAAAAAGCAAGAATTCCCACCAAAGCATTTCCTAACTGCGTGAAGAAACTTGATATTTGGAGAGAGCTGTAAAAAAATTGTAAGAAAATTCAAATCACTTTCAAGAACAGAGAAGATAATTTTAAAATACTTGATAACTTATTTGATATTGCACATGCTGATGCCCTTGAGAGAATGAAAATAGAGGAAGACAAAGTGTTTTTAAAGAAACAGAGAGAACCAGGTCGACCGGAATATTTAGCTGGTATAGACAAAAAATTGGCGAAAAAAGAAGAAAGAGCTAGGCAAAGACGATTGGAGTAAGAGAAAAGAAATGTAAGGCAAATAGAGTTGTTGACTGTTGCATCTACTTCTAATACAAGTTACTTAGCATATTCGGCAGATTCGGACGATGACCAACTTTTGAATTTTGAACTCAGTTTGCCACACGTTCTATGCTCTGAAAAAAGTTTAAAAAGAGGTAGAAAGAATCTCATAACACCTAAACTTGTCACAGCTTTAGATTGATGCCAATTGAGTACAAGAGAGTTTACATTCTTCATGCGGTTGTAGAAGCTCTTGGTTTGAGCAGTGACGATTTCCCTATTAACAAATCCTCGATTCAGCGAATTCGTACTCAGACAAGAAAATCCAGGGCAGAAGCAATAAAAACTAACTTTCAAAACAATGTACCCGATATCGTCACTATCCACTGGGATGGAAAACTCTTACCCGGATTGGATGCGTACGAAGCTCAAAAGAAGAACGCTTGCCAATCACTGTTTTATTTGACGATAGAGAACAGCTTCTTGCAATACCAAAACTAGAAAGTTCTTCTGGCAAACATCAGGCCAAAGCAATATCAACAACGCTCTTTGACTGGGACCTACATAATAAAATTCAAATGTACAGCGCCACTAGCGGCGCGTTTTTGAAACTACATTTCTTCATACAAACGGCATGCTTACGCGCACGCTGTAGAGCGCGAAATGTTAACGACAAAACTCACACTCAGCACACTGGTCGTTTTAATGCAGCTTGTGCTATTATGGAGCAAACTTTAGAAAGAGAATTATTGTTTTTCGCTTGTCGTCATCATGTTTATGACTTAGTCCTAAAAGCTGTCTTCGAAACTAAGATAAAGCAAATAACTAGTAGCCCGGAAATTCCACTCTTCAAAAAGTTTAGAGATAATTGGAAAAACATCAACACCAGTGGCATTAAACTGTGTCTTGATTTCATAAAAGCAAATATTGCTGAGACAAACATTTCATCTTTGTTAATGTTTTATAAGGCACAACTGGGCAAAGGCTTCGGTTAACGGACTTGTCACGGTCGAAGAAGAACAAAAACAGTTTTTGTTACGTTGTGTTTAGGAACATAGAAATTTGTATCCAGACTGTAAAAAAACTACGCTAAAGAGAAGTTACCCTGACTAATTGTAATTATTTTTATGTTATAAATAAATATTAATGTTTATATTAATTTATTTAAAATTTTATTTAGTTCATTTGTTGTAATGAAGTCAGTTTAATAGCAGACCGATATATAAGAACAAAATACGATTTTTGATAAACTTTTTAGCTCGGTCGGCACAGGTTGCAATCATGCTAGAAAGACATAATTTCATATTTAAGTACTATTTAGTATTTATAAAAAAATAGGAGGGTATGCATTTAGAATTTTTATAAAAAAAATTTTTTCGTCATATAAGGGACACCCTAATATATATATATATATCTATATAATATACATATATACACATGCACATACACGCATACACATATATATATAAGGTAACGTTAATTATAATACACTCATTTGCAAAAAAAACGGGCGGTTTTGATTTTCATTCATATTTAAAAAGATACAATACCAAAAAGGTTTCAATCGTTTGTACACGTTAGAGACAAGGAGAACGCTTTGCAGAGGCATGTTTCGAAGAAATCACACCTTATGGTGGGGGCTCTGTTATGTTTTGGGCAGGAATAAATTCAATGGATCGTACAGAGTTAGTCTTCATTGAAAACGGCTCACTGACTGGGCATCGATACATAACGGAAGTTCTAATTTCTCATGCACAACCCGCATTGGCCGCTCTAGGTGAAGACTCGATTTTTATGGACGACAATGCTCGCGCCCACCGATCCCGCGATGTTAATGCGTATGTGCAAGAGGTCGGCATTCGTCGTTTGGATTGGCCAGCTCGAAGTCTCGACCTCAATCCCATAGAGCATGTCTGGGACGTTCTGAAACGGCGTGTGAGATCAGTACACCCGGCTCCGCAGACCATCAGAGAGCTGAAGAATGTGATTACTGCGGAGTGGGAACGTATTCCGCAAGCAAGTATCCGGGATATACTCGCTAGCATGCCCAGACGAATTCAAGCTGTGATTTTAGCTAGAGGGGGTCACACTCGATACTAAACATTTATCTGCTTTTACTTTATTAAAGAAAAACAAACAAAAAAACTTTTTTATTTTTACTTCATGAGCATATGCACTACTAGCGAATATACACTACTAGCGAGGTTTAGCATTATTTCCCATAAATTGTATCTAAATTTTATGAAATACTGATGAAAACGATTATTTTCTTATTAATTTACCAAATTGTGTGGATAAAACTACCTATAATTATCAAACAAAGAAATATTAACATTTGAAATGGTTCATTGCTTAGGTGCCCGTTTTTTTTGCAAATCAGTGTATTTACATTTGTACATTATAAACCTATAATTATTAATATATATCATTTATATGTCGCAATCGAGTCGTATCCGGTACGCCAGCGCTAACGGGTGGCGCTCGATGAAGTCGATGAGCCGCGCGCTGTCAATTCGTGAGAACACTTTTTGGTAGGGATGGGCAAAGGGATAAAATATATTGATATATATCGTATCGATATTTCTCAAATATATCGATACAAATTTACAAAAAATATCGATATATCGATATTTTTACCCGAAGCGGTTACCTATTTATTATTACCATATTTATTATTTATTAAAAAAAATATATGAACCAACTATTCATTCAAACCAGTATTCATCTGGAATGGACATCAGCAGCACTCTTTGTTTAATGTGCTCCCCAGTTAGTCTATTTCTGTTGTCCGGCACTGTTAATTTAACAACTGAAGCAACCCTTTCGGATGATACTGATGAAGCTTGACATATCAAATATTTTAAAGTAATTTCTGAAAGAACCGGCGTGAAATATCGGCAATTCAATATTCACTTTGAGCTTTATTTTCAGAACGTTAAGGCTAATATTTTTTGCCGCCGGCCGCCGTATATAAAGAGCGCTATCGCATTACGCGACATGAAATGTCATGTGTGATGTTTGAAGTGATAGTAAAATGTAATATTACTCGGCACGAAATGTAATGCCATATCACATCACTTCGCGAAGTACTGCTTCGCGCATGTCTATTGCTAACCCGCTTGCTATGGGGGGTAGACTTACGTTCAAATCGAGAGGATACCCGAGTGGGTAGACCGCCGGGTGAGCCACCGAAGACAATAAAAATAATTGTTATATCGGATACCCTCAACTAAATAAATCCCTGACATTACTGATAATAGATCCTTTATTATTGTAACTTGCCTCATCAAATTAAAAAAAAAAAGATTTTTAGAAATTGATATTTTTCATTGCGATTTTTTTCTTGTGAATCGATATAAAAATCGAGCTTTTTCGGAAAGAATGGTCATCCCTAACACACACCCATTATTAGACACTATGGAGGGTAAAAACTAAGGAGGAACATCTCAGTGTATTAAGAAGTGTCCATTGAACGGGAGCAAATTAAGGTGGCGCTATAGTAGCAAGTGGCAGCATTATAAAAAGAGCGCCACAAATTTCATAGGTTCATAGGTTATTATTTATCAAATCACAGCTGACTACGTAACTCAGCACACTTCACTCTGCTTATTACTGCTACATTCATATCATTTCCACTTGCTACACTAGCGCTATTTCGGTGAGTGTTCGAACAATAATTTGCTGTTTACAAGTGGACACTTTTTGGACTAATCCCCCATCAAAGAGTAAAGTTATTAAACTGAAAAAGAGTGGCAACTCGATGATAAAATATGCATGTATGGAAAGTGCTGCTACCCAGAGTTTGGGCGGTGAACTAAAGTTGAAGTGATATATATACATATCTACATGTGTATGTGTAATTATACAGAATATTCTTTTACTATGAGATCTACCCTGAAATATAAAAAAAAAATCATATCAGCTGATATCGAAACAATAATAATATAAGTTTAACAATAAAAATTGATATAATTTTCAGAAAGTACATCAATAATCGAAAATAGATCGATGACAATAACTACCTACACTATTAACAAAAAATAACAATTCTCAGTTGTCAAACGTTTGAGAGACAGGACAAAATGGCAGCAGCTAAGTTTGTACAACCAATCTGTAGACGGCGCGACGGTCAATAAAAAAAAGTAATGCTTTAAGTGTGCCCCCCCAGTCCCCCATACAAGATGGTTCTCCTTAGTTTTTACCCTCCATATTAGACATAATAAGGATACACAGTGACACCAACCAAACCAAGTGATTGTCACTCAGTGTTGTCCTCATTGGTTGTTCTAGTTCAAGTTGGCTCCTCAGGTTGGTTGCGCTGCACAAACGGTCATAGACTATAGGTATTTTTTTATTTATGTTCGAGTCTAGGCGAATGATACTCATACAGTCTATCAAGCCTTTTCGTTAGATAGATACATGACGCGAAGCTGGATTAGAGCTGTTAAAAAATATATCGGTTTTGATATCAGCAATTAAATATCGAAAATCGATATATCGAAAAAAATAAAATCGGCGATATATATCGATTATATTCTGAAAAAATATCGATATTTTGATATATTGATTTATTTTACCCAAGCCTACTTTTCGGTTGGCGATCGGCGGGTCCATCGCGCGTACTACGATACGGACTATTCTAGTTCTACGTAGCTAATTTACCTATTCTAATATTGTAACAGTTGGACAATTATAATTTGATTGAGAACAACGGTTAAAATTCTTAATCCAACACTACCCACCAACGCCCATAGTTAAGTGAACCCATGATGAGTGCTAATGGTGATGAGGGTGATCATCTTCCGTCATCAGATGTGGGATTCATGTTGGATCAGAACAGCGGCACAAACATCTGGCGTGCTATGTTCGAACAGCAAACCCAGAACATGCGAGCGTTGATCGAGGCGCTGCAATCACCGAAACCAGCTTATTGTGAAAAACTACCTGCATTCGATCCTGATAAACAAGATATCGACGCAAGATCATGTTGCGCGACAGCAGAGTTGTGTTTGTCTGAAAATCCACCAAGCGGCGGTCGACTTGTTCTGGCGGTCAGCAAAGTGCTAAAAGGTGAAGCCTCAACGTGGCTATCTCAAATAGCGTATAAAGGAATGACAGGGAAGGAATTTAAGGTACTTTTTACAACAAGATTTATATCGACTGACACATTGGCGGGTACCCTAATTAAAATGAACGGTGAAAAACCGAGTGAAAAGGAAACACTGCCTGCATTTGCGAGTCGTTTAATTACTTCTCTAACTAATCGTTGGAAAGATGTAAGCAAAGAAGAAATTGCCGTAGCAACTGTGCTCGCTCATATATCACAGTTTGATACGCGACTTCAACGTATGGCGTTCACTACAAATATTACATCGAGTTATAAATTACAACAAGAACTGAACGCGTTTTCACATTTAAAGCGTAAGATTAATACTACGGGTGAATCATCTAATATAACCGATATCAAGCGAGTAAAGGTAACCTCAGTGAAGTGTTTCAATTGTGGCAAAACCGGTCATAAGAGAATAGAGTGCAGAAGTAAACCGATGGATACTAGGGGAAAGCCTATGACGTCTACACCATCGTCTAGTCAAGCGTCGCGGCAGCAGGCAACGAAGCCCTTAGTATGCTTCAAATGTGGCAAGCCGGGTCACATAGCCATCTGGTGTACGAGCGGTAGTGGCAGCAGCGTCGGGCCGGTTGACGGCGGCGCGACGCAGCATGAGCGGCGTGTCGATGTCTGCGTCGTGCAACCACCATCGGGTACGTTACAACACAAAGGTGAATTGTTACGCTTTACTTATGACTCTGGCGCTGAATGCTCTTTGGTAAAAGAAAGTTTTGCATCGAAATTTAATGGTAAACGTATTAACAATGTTGTTGCTATGACAGGTATAGGTCAAACGCGAGTATTTAGTACAGAACAGATTTTATGTTGTGTAGTGATTAACGATTACCCTGTCGAAATTTTGTTGCATGTTTTACCCGACAATTATTTACAAAGTGACGTCATGATAGGCCGCGAGATTTTAAATCGGGGTTTTGCTATAAATATTACGGCAACTGAGCTTTCGTTAACAAAAATCCTTAGTGTAAATTCGGTGAGTCATATTAGTGGTCATGCGCTTCAATCGGATTTAACTGTGATCGCGACGGATGTAACTAGTAGTGATAAGTCGAGGCTTTTGCATACGCTTAATCAGTTTTCTGAATTTTTTATTACTGGTTTGCCTACAACCCGAGTGAACACAGGCGAACTTAAGATTAAGTTGATAGATCCGAATCGTACGGTGCAGCGATGACCGTATAGGATGTCTGAGAATGAACGTAGCGTCGTACGCGATCGTGTGAAAGAATTATTAGAAGCGAACATTATCAGGCCTAGTTGCTCTCCATTTGCAAGCCCAGCTCTGCTAGTAAAGAAGCAAGATGGTTTAGATCGCATGTGTATAGATTACCGCGAGCTTACATAATAGTAACACCGTTTCCGATCGTTACCCGCTTCCTCTAATCTCCGATCAAATCTCCCGTCTCCATGGTGCAAATTATTATTCAAAATTAGACTGCGCTAGCGGTTTTCATTTAATACCGGTGAATGAAGAGTCGGTTGAGAGAACAGCATTCATCATAAAACCTGAAGGTCAATATGAATTTCTGACCATGCCGTTTGGCCTTAAAAATGCTATCTCTGTTTTTCAGAGAGCTATTATGAATGCTTTAGGTGATCTTGCTCATGAGTACGTGATTGTGTATGTAGATGACGTTTTGATTGTCTCTTCCGATGTAAAGTCAGGTTTACAAAGACTTCACACTGTTTTAGAAGTTCTGGCAAAGGCTGGCTTCTCTTTGAACCTAAAGAAGTGCTCCTTCCTCAAGAAGAAGGTAGAGTTCTTGGGATTTGAGGTAGAGTCTGGCCAGGTAAGACCCAATCGCAGAAAAATAGAAGCGTTAACGGCTTTGCCACCTCCAGAAACAGTGAACCAACTACGGCAGTTTATCGGGCTAGCCTCGTACTTTCGCCAATTTGTACAAGATTTTTCTAGAATAATGGCCCACTTGTACAGACTAACTTCACTGAAAGGTGAACTGGCGTGGAAACCAGACCACGAAAACATTCGCCAAAAAATAATCTCTGCTTTGACTAGTGATCCGGTATTGATGATCTATGACCCAGAGCTTTCGGTAGAGCTACACACAGACGCAAGTAGCTTAGGTTATGGAGCAATTTCGTTCCAAGTTAAAGCTGATGGTAAGCGTTGTGTGGTAGCGTACTTTAGCAAGAGAACCTCTCCTGCAGAGAGCAAATATCATTCGTACGAGCTCGAAACCCTCGCGGTTGTGAACTCTATCAAACACTTTAGGCAATATCTTCATGGCAGAAAGTTTTCGGTAGTAACAGACTGTAATTCTCTGAAATCATCCCAGGTAAAGCAGGCACTGACTCCTAGAGCACATAGATGGTGGGCATTTCTACAGGCTTTCGATTTTAGCGTAACGTATAGGGAGGGGAAGCGTATGTCCCATGTGGATTTCTTATCACGAAACCCACTACCGTTTGATTTAAAACAGGTGGAATCTCGTGTGAGTATAAAACGTATTGACGTTACTGAACTATCCCCCAATTGGCTTCGCACCGAGCAACAACGAGATGTAGATATTTCTAAAATTATAACCGATTTAAAAGAGAATCAACTACATGAGCAATTAGCCAACACTTATGTGCTACGTTTAGGCGTCCTTCATCGTAATATCCAACGTAATGGTAGGTCTAAAAGTTTACCGTATTTACCTCGTGCTCTTCAATGGTCGGTAATCAATAATTTCCACGATTCAATCGTTCACCTCGGTGCCGAAAAGACGACTGAGAAGCTTTTCGATTATTATTGGTTTCCGGGGATATCTCAGTACGTTAAAAAAATCGTAGATAGCTGCGTGACGTGCAAAGTCGCGAAATCTCATTCCGGTAAAATTCAAGCGGAATTGCACCCAATACCTAAGGAACAATTCCGTGGCACACGATTCATATAGACGTGACGGGTAAGCTTAGCGGAAAGAATGATACCATAATATATTTTAACATCTCTTGTTCTAATAGAATACTTTGAAAATATTACTACTTTGCTTTTGACAGCACTGACTTCCAGACTAAGACATTGGAAATAGAACTCCAATTTTTTGAGTGCTGCATTAAGATCTAATGCAACATTTGTTAAATTAGGTCCTGAATTATAAACCACTAGGTCATCTGCAAACTGCAAGTTTGAAACTTTATTACCCAAAACAATATTTATTTGATTTATGTATAGTATAAAGAGCAATGGACTCAAAATTTCCCCTTGGAATACTCCTCTATATGAATATCGAGGCCCTATTAATTGGTTATTGACCTTAACATAAAGTTTACGACCATGTAAAAAACTAAATATCCAACAAACTATTTTTTCAGGAACATTTAAGGACAGAAGAATGGATGATAATTTTTCTAAATTAACATTATTAAATGCTCCTACAATGTCCAAAAAAACACCAGCCGATATCTTATTTTCAGCCTGGGCACTATGGATGTCAAGACAAAAATGACGTAAACTTTCACAACTAGAGCGACCACATCGAAATCCAAATTGATTATAAGGTAGGAGGTTATTACTTTCAATATAAAATATAAGTCTTTGTTTTATTAACTGTTCATATATTTTACCCACACAAGAGCTTAATGTAATAGGTCGATAAGAATCAGATAAGCTAGGATCTTTTCCGGGTTTTAAATTTGGAACCAAACAGTCAGTTTTCCATTCTTCTGGATCAGTGGAGTGATGCCACAGGAGATTTAACAGCTTTAGAAAATGATTTAAATTAGAGGGGTTTAGAAGTTTAAACATTTTATATGAAAGCCAATCCAAACCACATGCAGAGTCTTTTCTCGAAGTTAAACAAGTTTTTAGTTCTTCTATGGAAAAAGGAGCCATCATGAAGCAGTTACCACTATTTAATGGTTTATTACTGTGAATATTTGTCAAATTTGTTACAGTATCTGGAGTGTATTTGTGTAGAAAATTAGATATCCAATTAATGTTAGTGAAACTATTATTACTAGAGTAATAGTTTTTAAATTTCCTCATTTTTGCCCAAATCTGATTCATTGGTGTTAACCTATTTATTGATGAGCAAAAGTCTGACCAAGATTTGCGACGCTCAAGTCTTAAAACACGTTTTTTGTAAGCTTGAGCATGGTTAAAATTAATATAGTTTTGATTATTGGGATTTGATTTAAACAACAAATAAGCCTGCTTACAATCTTCTTCCACTTTAGTACATTACCCATTCCACCAAGGAAGCTGTCTTTTTCTTTTAGATATTCAGCTAATATTGTTATGACAAGTTTTAGTTGCAGGTACTGAATTTTCAACTGCTTTAAGAATAATGGAAGAAAAATTAGTGTACGATCTAAGCAAGTTACAATTATCTACTTCAAATGATTTTAATAACTCATTTACTAAGTTTTGATAAAGATCCCAATTTACTAATTTCAGATTACTATGCGAAGGAATGTTGGATGAAGTTGAAGAAATTTTAGTTTCAGACACTGCCACAGAGAATTTGGTGAATGTGGGTAGGTGATAGCTGCCAAGACAGTCCTCATGAACTTGCCATTCACAGCAAAGAAATAAAGAAGATGACATCATTGTTAAATCTAGTCCATTTGGTCTCCAAGAATTAGTACCCACATCTGATGGTAAGTGATACTGCTGCACATGAACCTTAGTAACACCAGGGGTACAGCCAGGCCGTTGTCTATCTTGAAGAAAATGCTCTTAAACTTCAATTGAAGAAGGACATGTCATAACGCTCTGGAAACACGGCAGCAGGTAGTTCATTCCAGATCTTGCACGTACGTGGAAGAAATGATCTCTGAAAACGTACAGTCTAGGAACAGGGTAAGTTCAGGTGACATGAGTGAACCCTGCTACGGTGACGAGTGGTATGGTGGTAAAATGGTGACGATGATACCAGGTCAAATAGTGCTTTAGAGCACTCACCGTAAAAGAGCCGGCAGAGTACAAAAAGAGACCCAAAGTCTCTTCGCCGCTCCCGTAAACTCCAATCTGTCCGTGAGATTGGGATCACCGACGATTCGAACAGCATGCCTTTGCGGGGAGTCAAGTTGGTCTAGCTGATATTTAGACGCGCCAGCCCAGAGATGAGAGCAGTACACCACCTGAGGACGAACTAGTGCTTTGTATAGCACAAGACGTTGTTTCGGCGTGAAGGACCACCTAGCTCTGTTTCACCGAAGTTAAAATCGAGTACCGGTGGTCCGTTCGCACGGCGAAGAGAGAAGGTTTTACGGTGGGTCTATGGGGTCACGCGCCGCCTTTCCGTCACCCCGGACCGATTCAGCGGGGCGAGACGCACCCATAGCCCACCAATAAAAAAAAAAAAAGCTCTGCTTAAGCACGTCTAACTTTTTGCTTGCCAATTTGGGTTTGCCCTCCAAATGACTACCAAACTGGCCTTTGCTCTATAGTTCGACGTCGAGGATCCCAATACTTTAGGAAATTTAGAGTTACTCCTTGGAACTAAGGCGTAACTCTCTAAACTTGCCCTCCAAGGTCAATGGCCAACGATGTATGAGGTATACAAAAATATCGCCAGCTGATCGAACATGACGAAAAAGCCTCGCAATAGGAGCACTGCTACGGAACAAGCAATGGTCAGATGACCCAAGAGGGGCTTCAACCACTACCTGTTATCCATGCTGGTGTATAGTCAGCTATGACATCTGTTATGGTTAAAGACAATGTAATTAAGTAAATTATTAATTCATATATTTTTAACTTGATTTTTTTAAGCTTATTATGTTTTTGCATTTGTAATATCATTTGTAGTGTATTATTTATTGAACTCTACGTTTTAATATTCTGTCAAATTTAAATCGCTTTACGTGTAATAAATTTTGTCTTACCCCAAATAAGCAATTATTTTAGTTTACATCTATTCTAAGATATTAGTTTCATGGAATAACTACGTTTACAGCATACAGTTGGGCAGCTTTAGTTCAAATAATGTTGCTTCCTACGTTTTCGTTTTCCTTAAAAGAAATGCATTTGACCCCGCTCCATACAACTCGATAGTGCAATTACAGCGTTTTAACATTCCGTAAAAATAGTTCAAAATGTCGTAGTCAACAAAATTTTGATAAATAATTATTAGAATGAGATTTGAGAGTAAAAATTATATTTAGAAAAAAATAATAAATCTAATATCCAAAAATCGTGGGTCTACGTTCAAAAATACGCTAGTTATGATTTTTTGAAAAAAAAGTGAAACAGTTTTTTGGCTCTGGTGAACATTTTCGTTTTTATGGACTACTACGTTTTCGCTTTCCGCCGTCGATATTTGGTTTAAGCCAAGTTTCTGAAATAAGAGCTATGTGTAGGTCCTGCTCGTAAAGGATATTTTGAAGCTCAAGTCTGTTACTCAACAGACTGAGCATTCCACTGTACTATGTTAAGTTTATGACTGTTGAATGTGAAGTTTTATTTTTATTTTGTATTGTATCTTTGATAGCTGAACTTATTGCATGTGAGCTAATGCTTTGATTTTGAGTTTTATTTAATGTAATGACTTTAATGATTGATTCTGTAATTAGATTCATTGCTGCTGGATTAGATAAAATTAAGTTAATAATGTCTTGTGTGTTTTTTTATTTTATTTAGTGAAGGAAAGTTTGTTGGATGCTTGAATAAGTCTGAAAATGGCATTTTAGTTTTATTTTTGCTCTCTATTATTTTTTTTTGTTTGATAGGGCACTGACCAGATACTGAAAGGTGGTTACCTTTACAATGTACACACACTGCTTTATCAATAGGAACAGTACATTCTTTATGATTGTCTGTACAAATTGAGCATCGCTGAGCATTCTTACAAAATTTAGCCAAATGATCAAACCTTAGGCATCGGAAACACTGCTTAACCGGTGGCACGTAAGGTCGCACTGGTAGACGCCACATTTTTAAGTGTACATAGTCTGGGAGTGAGGTAGATGATGCGAAAGTAATAATAACAGCCTGTGTAGGTTGTAATGTAAAACCGCTCTCAGAATTACTTTTTTTTTCATAATTCTTCGAACAGAAATAATTTTTTTGGTACTCGACAAAGATTTAAAAATTTTTTTGTTGGACATGTCGACAGGTACGGAAGAAATCACTCCCGAAAGTTCAGTGGCACTAGCTGGGATGGACGCCTTTATATTCTGTTCCCTTAAAAACGTTGTGTTATCTAAAAATGTGTTGGCTAAACTGACCTAGTTTAGCCAACACATCAAAAACTACTCCAATTTTAAACTTATTAATTTTCTTAAGATATTTAATGCCTTTGATGAAGCGCGATAAACAACTACTAAGAGTCAGCATGTCACGACTACCCAGTGGCTGTTCAGTGAGATTTTCTATAAATACTATGAGTTCATGACCGGCACATGCATCTTCTGGGTATCGGCGACAATAATCAGTCACCCTATATGGTAAATAAAATTTGTCATCGTCCTCTAGCATTGTACGTGAATCTGAATATTGGCTACTTTCGGAGGCAGAATCTGAAAAAGACTCACCTTTATCCCGCTCGGGCTTGGATTTTTTCCGCCTTTTAGACATTTCTTAACACTGACTTAAATTGCTATATACAAAGTTTTACTTATAATAAACTAATTAAATATTAGATATATACAATAAATTTTATATTTTACTGCAATTATATGCGATATAATTAAAATAAAAAAATATGTAATGAAAAAGACCGCCCTAAGCGTTCGAAAGTTCCCGCGCCAATCATAACCACAGATTAAGTAGAGATCATGGAGACTAGAGTAAGGAGTACCATCTTGTATGGGGGATTAGTAAAAAAGTGTCCACTTGTAAACAGCAAATTATTGTTCGAACACTCACCGAAATAGCGCTAGTGTAGCAAGTGGAAATGATATGAATGTAGCAGTAATAAGCAGAGTGAAGTGTGCTGAGTTACGTAGTCAGCTGTGATTTGATAAATAATAACCTATGAAATTTGTGGCGCTCTTAAAATTCTTACACTTGCTACTATAGCGCCACCTTAATTTGCTCCCGTTCAATGGACACTTCTTAATACACTGAGATGGTACTCCTTACTCTAGTCTCTATGGTAGAGATGCTACGCATAAGATAACGAGAGTTTGCACCACAGATTAAGTTGCACAGAGCAGTATAATATTATAATCTATGGCACAGAGTAACTCAAGTCAATAGAGTTTTGTTCCCCACTTTACGATAGGCAATGGTTTGATGGTGGTGTACAATTAAATACCATTTGAGAAGATATATGGTTTTATTCGTTAAGAATCAGACATACCGTATAATGACATTTAATAAATGAATACAATATTCTGATATTTAAAAGGTAAAATGAAGTGGCCAGTTACATATCATGACATTCTCCCCAGGTTAAGAAGTGTCGTAGTCCCTTAAATAAGTAGGTGGCTGATGCACACGTGCCGAACGACGAGGCAGAGGAGGACTTTCTGTGCTGACATGATCGGGAACTATGTTCTCGTGCACTTCTGATATATTAGAATCGGCAGAGGCCCAGCTTAGGTCGGATTCCATTTCACTGTCAGATGAAGAATCTCCTATAGGTGCCAAATGTCGATTCGAGACTGCTAGCTCTCATCCATTCTGTAGTCGTACATGAGAATGTAGAGGATTAGTTTCAATAAGCTCAACTTCTTCGACTATAGGGTCATATTTACTTTTTCGATCGTTATTCTTCAATAAAGCTCTCTCTGCTCCGGTAAGCCACGTTGGCATAGATTGTCCGTTAGAAGATCGGCGTGGATGACTAAACAACCGCTCGTGAGGGGTGCATCCAGTAGCTGTACATAATAATGACCGTATGGAGTGTAATGACTGGTCTAAAACCGTTTCCCAACTATTAATAGGTAAATTTAATGATTTCAAGGACAGTTGTACTGTTTTCCAAATAATTCCATTATAGCGTTCAGTTTGGCCATTGCCTTGAGGATTATATGGTGTAGTATAACTGGTGGCTACGCCTATTCCGTGCAAAAAATTTTTTACTTCGGCAGATGTAAAAGAGGTACCTTTATCAGAATGTACATAGCTTGGTATACCAAATACTGCAAATAATTCGGATAGCTTCTTTATGACTGTTTCAGAGCTAATATTAGAACAAGGAATTGCAAAAGGAAATCTTGAATATTCATCCACCACGGTGAGCATGTAACGATTATTAGTATAAGATGGCAGTGGTCCTTTAAAATCAATTGCATTTCTTTCAAATGGAGATGTAGCTTTAATTAAGGTACCCTTTGTCTTAAAAAATCTAGGTTTTATTTCAGCACAAACTGAACATGAGCCTGTGATTCGCCTGATTTCTTCAACAGAATATGGCAGATTTTTAGCTTTAACCCAGTGAACCATGCGTGTTATACCAGGGTGACATAGTTTTTTATGGAGTTCAAAGAGATTTTCAGAAATAGCCTGTGTTGACGCTGTTATGTTTGCACGCGAGAGAGTGTCGGCGGCTATGTTGTCCTTACCTGGGCGATATATGATATCAAAATTATAGCAAGAGAGTTCTAAGCGCCATCGCTGTATTTTATCATTTTTTATTTTTGTGTTGTGTTTTTGATCAAACATATACGATACCGATTTTTGATCAGTTATAAGTTGAAATGTTTTACGTATAAGAAATTGCCTCCATTTTCTTATGTTTTCTACAATAGCAGCGGCTTCTTTCTCTATTGCTGAATGATTGCGTTCATGAATGTTTAAAGTTCTATAAAAGAATGCTATTGGTCTTCCTTCCTGTGTAAGAACAGCAGCTATAGCATAATCAGATGCGTCAGTTTCAACAGTTAATTGAATGTTTGGATTTATAACTGTTTTTGCAGCGTTTGATATTTCTTTTTTTAATGAAAGGAAGGCATTTTCAGCATCAGGCGAAAGCGGCATTTTTTGTGATTTCGCAAGATCTCTTATTTTATCTGAAAATTTAGGTATCCATTTTGAATAGTGCGCGAAAATGCCCATAGTTCTTCTTAGTGAAGCTAGGTTATTAGGTACCGGCATCTCTAAAAGTGGGCGAAGTCGTTCTGGATCAGGTTTTATTACGTTATCACATATATTATAGCCCAGTAAATTTATTTCTGTCTTAGAAAATTCACTTTTCTGGAGATTCAAAGTTAAGTTATAGCGAGTTGCAATCTCTTGAAATGAGCTTAATTTCTTATCATGATCAGCTTGATCGTATCCACAAATTGTGATATCATCCAAATACGCATATACTCCTTGTAAATTTTCTTTTTCTAGTATATTATTAATGGCTCTTTGAAAGGCTGCTACGCCATTAGTAACACCAAATGGTATACGTCGAAATTGATATAAATGTCCGCAAGCTTCAAAGGCAGTATACGGTTTTTCGTGTTCCATAATAGGAATTTGATGATATGCGCTACGTAAATCAATTTTGCTAAATATTTTGTGTTTGCGACCTTTGAAATAAGTCCTTCTGTCGACGGTAAAGGATAAGCATCTAGTTCTGTGTATCTATTTATGGTCTGTGAGTAATCTATAACCATTCTTTTCTTATGATGGTCGCTAGATGTAACTAGTACTTGAGCTCTCCATGGCGAAAAACTAGGTTCTATTATTTTATCATCTAATAGTTTTTGGATTTCTTCCTTAATAAATAATCTGAATCAGAGTGTCTCCTAGACTTGATAGCGATAGCTTTCTTAAAAGATAGTAGATTAGTGAACAAACTAACGGGCTCAATGTTAGCTGCAGACAAAACGCATAGCTTAATAGTTGGTTGAGAACCACCGAATTGCATTTCTAAAGCTTTATGATTCTGTAAAACATCATGGCCTAGGATGATGTCAGAACAAAGTCCATTCATGATCATTAGTGAACGGTGATAATTTGATTTTGAATATTTAGTTCTAAAGTGCATGATCCATTCACCTGAGTACTTAAGTTTGATGTTGCCATTGTGATCTTTTGTTTGCATGGAATTGCATAAAGTAAAAAGACGTTCATCGACAAAACTTGAGGTGCTGCCTGTGTCAATAAGTGCTCTAGTGGTGGTCTTTCCATTTATAATAACTGGTACTATAGCTCTATTTAGATTCGTTGCTGATAGGATGCAAGAAAATGTATGTGATGAAGTAGACATGGCATGGGTAATATTCTCAGATTCTGTTGTATCACTTGCAGCTATTCGTTCTCTTTTACTAAGACAAACTCTTGAAAAATGTCCTTTCTTACTGCATATGGTATAATAGTGTTAAAAGCAGGACATTTGTAGCGAGGATGACGTTGATTTCCACAAAAGTAGCAAGAATTGCGTTTTACTAATTTATGAATTGTAGTAACTGCAGTAGTGTCGCCATTAGAAGTATGATTATCGGAACTAGAAGTATGATTAGTGTTAAGTGTAAGTTCTCGATGATAGCTATCATTCTGCATTTGTGCCATTTTTAGGGATCGTGCCTGTTGATAAGCTTGGTCTAAAGTAACACTATTGTTTTCTAGAAGACGTTGCCGTATTGCCGGTGATGACAACCCAGAGATAAAAGCATCTCGAACGTAGTCATTTTCGTTTTGTTCTGCGTTCACCGATTTAAAATTGCAAGAGTTCGTTAGAAGTTTCAACGTTTGAATGTATTGATCAATTGATTCACCACACTGTTGTTGCCGTTTGGCTAATCGATAACGAGAGTAGATTTCATTAGGTGGTTGTATGAATAAGGCGTCTAGTTTTTCCATAGCTGAGTCGTAATTCTTCAAATCTTTGATGTAAGTAAAAAGGAGTGGTGATATGTGATTAATCAGTATAAGATATTTGTAGTTACTTACTGAATTTTCTTTAGATTGTATAGCTTCTAAGAAATTTTCGAAAGTTTTTTCCAATGGATCCATGATGACGATTGATCTGATGTAGTAGTAGGATCTGCTTCAAATCTTTCTGGTTTTAGGTATTTGTCCATTTTTTTATATTAACGAATAAATTGTACAATTAAATACCATTTGAGAAGATATATGGTTTTATTCGTTAAGAATCAGACATACCGTATAATGACATTTAATAAATGAATACAATATTCTGATATTTAAAAGGTAAAATGAAGTGGCCAGTTACATATCATGACAGGTGGCCTTATCGCACTTACAATCAAATGGACAACATGCTCATCTGCCGCCACAAGTAATATTTAAAAAAGGATGTAACTTAAATAATACTACGTCAATTGCAACCTCGAGTTAGACGCTGAAGCAATGGAAAGAATTTGGGGTCTTTCTTTATGTTTCAAATTTTCCTTCTCTTTTTCAATGATGTTTCACGGCCTACGCTGACATGACACCAGCGACAAGAAAATAGGAAGAGCATAGTCGATGGTACGAGTTTTGGCGCGAATGTGGAAATGTCATGTCACGCTCTTGTATTATATTCATTTCTTTAGTGTTTTGTGGTGAATAATATGCTGGTATTTTATGCAATATAGTACAGTAAGCTATGTATATTTTTGGGACTATAGTTTATTATATTATTTTAAATTGAGCAAAATATATGTTGCCTATATTAAGTTAGTATTACCTTTTATGTCACTTTAACTCTTTATTTTTCCTTAACTTTAGCTTTCCTCAATTCTATTTTCTAATTACTATTCCTTAATCTGTTACTTTTCTCTTCTTAACTTGTTATCTCTATTGTTATTTACTCTCTTGTAGTATAATTTGTAAAACTTGTCTTCACCTAAATTTTTGCTTCTTGTAGTAACATTAAGTTAGTATTATTATTTATTATTTTTATCTAATTTTAAGTTTGTACATAATAATAATTTTATTTAACACTGCTAATTGAAGGTCCCTGATAATGTCAGGGGAACCGTATGCCCAAACAATTAGAGTTTGGAAAAAAAAAAAATATAGTACAGTTAAAGTGCTGAAGTGTAGTGAATATGGTATAATAGTGGTTTACGTGTATTTTCATATTTGCCCAAAATTCCCAAAGAAAATCATTGATTAGGTTATCAGCGCCCGATTAATGGTAATGACTTGACTTACTGACAGACAATGACTATTAAGGCTACATAATATGAAGAAATGATGAACCATATATGAAAAATAATTAAATAAGACTTGGCTGTATGGGCTTTGATCCCTTTGCCTGTCCGAATGGACGAACAGAACCAAAAAAAAAAAAGTCGATGGTACACACTGATGCTGTCATTTTGATGAACAGCTGTCGAATGTCATAAATGTCAATTTTAGTTAGCGCAGTTCTGCCAATAATGTGTGTTTACGGGGAGAAGAGTTGTTTGTATACCATATCTGCTGCAGTTTTAAAATTTTAATTAAAATGTTGCAACACTTAATTCGTAGTAAATTTGAAATGAAAATTTCTAATAAACAAATAAGTTCATTGCTTAGCGCAGCAAACAAAAGTACCTTGTGTCATCAGTGTGCTATCAGGTTATATTCTCGTGATGCCCGTCAAAGAGTGCCCGTTCTGCTAAATTATTATGAAAGAAACTTTTATAACAGGAATAGTTTGTTTAAATTCAATCTTAGGTATTATAGCACTCAAGTGGATGCACAGAAGAAAAATGCACATATGGAAACCACAAAAGATAACATAGAAATAGGTACATCGAAAAATATTAGTGTCAAATTAAAGACATCGGAGTTAAAAAGATTGTTTGGTTTAGCAGAACCTGAAAAATGGACCTTAGCTGGTAGGTGACTGCATTATTAATTAGTTTGAGATAATAAGAAATTGTGCTATTATCTAGTTGGGTTTTAATATTTTTAGGTGCCATTTCATTCCTTGTTATATCTTCAAGTGTTACAATGGCCATACCCTTTTCATTGGGAAAGGTTTTAGATATTATATATAGCAGCACAAGTGATTTGGCAGCTGCTAGAGAGAAACTGGATACTCTGTGCCTCATGCTTTGTGGAGTGTTTCTTATTGGAGGACTTTGCAACTTTGGCAGAGTGTATCTAATGTCTATTTCAGGTAATTTTTTAAAAAATGTTTTATTTTATTATATAAAAATTATTAAGTAACAAAAATATATCATTAAATAAAAATATGTAATCGCTAATGTACATCTTAGAAATATATTATTGGGAAAAAAGAAATAGTCAAAATTCATCATTATTTTCTTAGCTGATATGTATTGGGACTGTTGGGCTTAAGCTAATAGGAGTGAAATTGATCTCCTATATTTGAAATGAAACTACTTCTATGGATTCTATGCGGAGTGATCATGGTCACGGGAGGACTGTAAAGTGTTCGAAACGACGGGAAATTAAAAATCAAATACAAACGCGACAGAATCCGTAAAAGTAGTTTTATTTCAAATATTTAACACTCGCGTAAATAACAGAAATCATTATGATCTCCTATACTACATGTTGAGATGGTTAGTATATGCTTATAGTTCAATATTTCCCCCCTTTTGGTGTGTCTTATATCCCTTAATAAATTCTTTACAACACCCACGGGCACGGCAGATAGTGATCAATTGTATATCTATTCCACCACCATATTGAAGAGTCCAAATTAATGTTAATAAAATATAGAACTAATTTTTAATGTAAATATGTACAATATTCATAAAATTCATTTGAATGATTTAATTGTATTATTTCTAGGTCAGAGAATGACACAGGCACTTCGTAAGCAAGTTTACAGTGCAATATTGAATCAAGAGGCTGCTTGGTTTGGTAAAACATCAACTGGTGAACTTGTTAATAG
Source organism: Lymantria monacha (assembly GCA_905163515.2). Classification (NCBI taxonomy): domain Eukaryota; kingdom Metazoa; phylum Arthropoda; class Insecta; order Lepidoptera; family Erebidae; genus Lymantria; species Lymantria monacha. The sequence goes on along the minus strand of LR991094.1, from coordinate 13,672,569 downwards.
ACTTTCAGCTGATACACAACTTGTTGGGCGAAATTTAAGCCAAAATGTTGGTGATGGTTTAAGGTCACTTTTTATGGTGGGTGCTGGAACGGGGATGATGGTAAGACATTAGTGATTACTTTATCTATATGTAGATATCAGAATAAGAATGGGATAATTGCCGAATTTGTCAAATAAATTTGTTAAAGTTCCTATATAGTAAAACTACTTTTATAAATTTTACCATATTTTTTTACCATCTCAACGTTTAAAGAACTACATTTTTGCGTAATGACCAAAGTAGCTACTTAATTATTTTAATTGATCAGTCTTTTTTTTAACATTTGTTCAAATATATTGTACGGAATATTGACATAATAATGTTAATATTTGACCTATCTAGATATATATGTCTCCATCACTGGCTCTTATTGGCCTGTGTGTTGTACCACCTGTTTCCGTGTTGGCTGTAATATATGGACGATTTGTACGTGGCATCACAAGACAACTGCAAGATTCATTGGCTGAAACTAGTGAGGTATATTTATTTTATTTTTTATTTATTATATGTTATTGCATTTTTTTATTGCTAGTATGCCAGTATATGGCAAACGAGCAAACAGCATTGTCAACAGTGTGGTCCTATTACTACAAGATTACAAGATACTTGAATTATATTATCTTGAATATTGATTGGAGTTTTGCTTACATTAAGGCAATAAAATCTTTGTGTTGTATTAGTCTATATAAAACTCAGACTTAGAACAATCACATATGGACTATATCCATACTAATATTATAAAGCTGAAGAGTTTGTTTGTTTGTTTGAACGCGTTAATCTCAGGAACTACCGGTCCGATTTGAAAAATTCTTTCAGGGTTAAATAGCTCATTTATCGAGGAAGGCTAGGCTATATATCATCACGCTAAGACTAATAGAAGCAGAGCAACTAAGACTAATAGAACCAGAGCAAATTAAGAATGTTTCAAAATCGGGTTTTTGTTTCCTTTTGAGAGCTTCCGCTGCGTAAACGGTTAAAGTTGCGTGAAAATTATGTACTACATAATTGTTCCCCTTTCAAAGTTCTAAATAAAAGTCCGCAAGAGCATATGTCTATCTTTTAAGATTGGCTCACTATTACCTTTTTTATACTAATTAAATTTGTTTTAAAATAATATGATATTTTCGAAGGTGTTTTTATAAACATAATATTAATCCTTATCCAAATAAATGAGTTATTCATCACAAGTATTTAATTTAAAACAAAATTGCCCTTTACACTATTTGATTTCAATGAATATCTTAAGAAATATCGCAGTTTAAAAATAACATCGCAGCAAAATAATGATCAAGTACTGAGCGCGCATTTACGGTAAAAATACTGGGTCTTATAAATTATAATCTTATATTAAAAAAAAACTCAAACTAATGTTATTTCATAGTAGGTACTTCTGCACGCACTACATTTTTAGTTTTGTTTTCTTCTCATGACCTTCCGTCGGCTTTACACATCCTAAATAATAATAATGAGTATAGGAAGTATTAGTGCCTGCCCTCATGTATGGCAGTGAAAGTTAGATTTGGCGGGGAAGACATGAAAGTAGAATAAATGCTGTAGAGCTGACAGCTCTTCGTAACGTGTGTGATGTAAGTCTGAAAGATAAAATTAGGTATAATGTTATAAAAGAGCGCTGGTATGCTGAGGTGGGTTGGACACGAAGCGGAAGAAAGAATGAGTGGGCAGAGGTTGACGAATCAAACATATAAAGCAATCATGAATGCGACGAATACAAGGGGAAGACCACGTCATACTTTTCTGGACCAAATTGGAGATTTGTTCACGAGAGGTCATCATCATCATTCTCCTACTCTTATCCCAATTACTTGGGGTCCATACAATAAGTACTCTTAATTCATAGTACATATTGTAAAAGTTATAGGCAAAAGTTTTATGACCGGCCGCCTGCCAGACGTCAACCCTCCTTGGGAATATAATTGTTGACCAAACGGCATCAGATGGAGTTGGCCCAGGTCGTTCTAAGGCTCTTAGTTGTCTTTTACGACATCCACGAGCAAAGTGAGCATTGGTAGTATTCGTAGCCGCTACCATACAGCGAGGTCATACACATTAAAAGTATGTGTAATCGAAAATAGGCGTAAGTGTATGTATGTATCTATAAAAAGTATAAATAAGACCCAATACTTTTACTTAAGGTTTAATGTTCCACTCTTACTAATAAAAGCGTCATGTAGATACCTAAAACAACTTTAACGTATGTATTATTTAAAATATTTCCATCTTTTACGTAAACGAATTCGCGAGTTGAAGTTAACGTTAGCCCAAAGTACCTATTCCACGCGGACGAAGTCGCGGGCGGAAGCTAGTAAAGAATATTCCGGTATGAGATTCACATTTGTAATAGTCAACATGTGAGATTATTATATACTGAAATCCATAATATGGATTTTAGTATATACGTATTATGTAAAATCATCATCATCTTAACTCATATATGCCCCACTGCTGAGCTCGAGCCTCCTCCATAATAGAAGAGAAATTTACCTACTATACCACGCTGGTCAGGCGTGTTCGTATAGGCCAGGGGTCGGCAAGCTTTTGAGTCGGAAGAGCCAAAAAATAGGAATAATAAAGGTTTAAAGTTTTTAAAGAGCCACAATTTTTATATACCAACAATAATTTGTACCTAATCCTCATTAATAAGTTCAGAACCATTTTTAAATGTCTTCTTTTTAAAATTTTTTTTTGCGTAGGTATAGAACTAAAGAGCAACTGCACATTCAAAGAGCCGCATGTGGCTCGCGAGCCACAGGTTGCCGACCCCATAGTGTAGGTTTTTGTTTCGTGTTTTCCTTATCTTACATAGATGTTATATGCTATACTCGTATATATGCTTTAGTCGTCTGTTACGATTACCCACGTGTAAGACAGAGGGTGCTGAATTGTATTCTTGCTCCGTCACCACACGGAAAGAGATATGTGAAATAAAACAACAAATTACTAAGTGCGCAAAATCAAAAGTTGGCCGTGGGACTAATCAGACCATAATTTTCCTACTTATTTTGAGCTGCCGAATCATTATAAGTATAATAAAGCCAGGGTACTCTCCTAAACCAATCTAGTTGACGCTGAAAGGAGACACCTAATAAAGTTTTGCAGTTGTCTAAAAAAATGGTACACAGGATCTTAATTTTGACAATGAATACATATGAATTCAGCAACCCAAAAAAGTTGGAAAGTATAAAATTATAGTCTGATTTTTCGCATCACCAATTATTCCCGAAGAGAAACACACACACAAACCATTTCCGAGAAGGGTTGACGTCTGGCAGGCAGCTGGTCATAAAACTATTGCCAATAACTTTTTTAATATGTACTATAAAAGAAGAGTACATATTGTATCGACCCCAAGTAATTGGGATAAGAGTAGGAGAAAGATGAAATCATGATTGTCGCATCACCAAGTTTTTTATAGAATTGCGTTATTAATCAATCAGAAATAAAATTATTTTTAGGCATTCTAAATATAAACGCGATAGAAACCGTAAAAATAATTTTATTTTAAATGTGTAATACACGCGTAAACATTAGATATCATTAATATTAATCAATTAGTTGAACAAATTTTTATTTTCCAAAGTCATTGTTGTTTCCTTTTACAGTTAGCAGAAGAAAAAATATCGAATATAAAGACTGTTAAAGCGTTTAGTAAAGAGCGAGCAGAATGTGAAATGTATAGTAATAGAATAGAAAATCTATTAAACTTGGCTTATAAAGAGTCTTTAGCCGTGGGCAGTTTCTATGGAGTGGTATGTAATACAATTATGATCGTACTAAATAACTTTAAACAATAATTACCACTAGATATTTCTGAATAATTGAGAACAATATTCAACCTTGAAGTTAAAACGTTTTCACTATTTATAACTATTTATAATAGATATTTTCCTTTTGAATGTTGTTAACGTGATGGATATCATTGCAACATAATATTGGATTAATTGAGTGGTCTATATATCTAGTTCAAGATTAGACATCAGATGGAAGGCACCTTTATTACCAAGGCATTCTATGTTCTTTATAATAAATTATATGAAATACAGTGAAATCTGGTTGATTGGGTTATAAAGGAACCAAGGATTTCGTACCATTTAAAAAGATTTCCATTTATTCAGTTTACCGAGTAGACAGGTTTAAAATTATAGTTGTCTTATTTACAGAGGCCCCCACTTATATAGGTCGAAGTATACCTTTTTCATCAATACATTGAGACCGAATTTTCTCGACATTTGATCATTGAATAATTCTACATAGGGCTGAATTTGTTATTTTATTCTCCGTACACAGTTGATTAGGCGACTTTCCACAATCCAATTAATTTCTGCCAATCCCATAATCTGATAGAAGGTTCAATTTGTCAAGGCAATGAGCTTCAGAGTCCCAATTGTAGAGGTAATCATTCACAATTTCATAGGATCAAATCTCAATTAACCAGTCTCGAAAAGTCCCATTAACTGAGGTAATTCAATGAAAAAGTACCGGGACCTCATTATAATTCTCAATAATAGAAGTTTCCCACTTGTTCTGGTTTCATTGTAGCTCTACATTTAAATATAACTTAGCTCTTTGAATTTAGTTTATACTTTTTCTTCTCAGCTCAAATAGGTCTCACTGTTGGGCTTTGTCCACAATAGGAGGGCAGGTGACCACGCTGGTCGGATGGATTGGCGATTGATTGCTCGAGTTTGCCTTGTTCTACGTATTTGGTATCTACATATTGTAGTATGCAGATACCAGACGACTTAGGGATGTATCCCTTAGTAGTCTTTTACGACACGCATGGGCAAGAACCACCCCTCTTTCTTTCTTTGTATTGTTTTTTACTCCGCGCTTCGTCTCCACATAGAAAAGCTTAAACTATTTTAATACAATTCACTCTTATTGTCAGTTTTTTCATTTTGGATTTTTTTATATTATATACTAGTTAATCATTTTATTTATTTGCTTTACATTTTATTTAATTATTATTCCCTTTATATATTATGCATTATTATTAGTAACTGCAACGATAATAAAATAGCTTACTATAAAAAAAATATTTAATTGAACTTTAAAACCACAGACTGGACTCGCAGGCAATACAATAATCATTTTAGTGCTGTATTACGGTGGCGGTATGGTAGCTACTGAGCAGTTGACCGTTGGGAATTTGACATCCTTCCTTTTGTACGCTGCATATGTGGGCATTAGTATAGGAGGTTTAAGTAGCTTTTACACAGAGCTCAATAAAGGTGTGGGAGCAGCTTCAAGGTTATGGGAAATAATTGATAGAGAACCTGCTATACCTGTTGCAGGTTAGTAAAATAGATTAATATCACTCCTATAATTTTTTACCGATATTTTTTGGTTCTGTACTAGTCCAATATACTAAATCAACATCATTATCCTGGCTAATGTACACTACCGTCCAAAAGTTTGGAAGCAGCAAGGTAAAATCGAATAAAACCAAACTAAGTCATTTAAATTTAAATGTATTGATAAAAAAATAAAGAACAAACAGAAACTAACTTAAACAAAATAAAAAAATAATATACAATGGTAAATTAGATTAAATTTTAGCTTCATCAAAGTGTCCACCTTTCTCCTTTATAATCTTCTCACATATTCTGGGCATTCTATTAATCAATTTTTTAAAATAATCTTTATCTAATTTGTTCCATTCGTTCTCTAATAGCTGCCACAAATGTTCTGAGCTCGTAGGACAACGACTTTTCACCCTCCTGTCAAGTTCATCCCAAACAAGTTCAATGGGAGAAAGATCAGGGGATTGAGATGGCCATTGCATGATGTTTAAAATGTTTTCAGCTTTTTTCTTGTTTAAAAAGTTCTGGCACAATTTAGACGAATGCTTAGGATCATTATCCTGTTGAAAAATGAATCCAGAACCAATGAGACTTAGTCCACTGGGTATGGCAGAATCTTGGAGAATTTTTAAATAGCCTTCCTTGTTTAATTTTCCGGTTATCCTCACAAGATTGCCGGGTTTACTGTTGCCAAAACACCCCCAAACCATGACATTACCACCACCATGTTTGATGGTAGGCACTGTACATGCCTCTGAAGCCCTCTCTTCTTTTGACCGGCGTACAAAGACACGTCTATTGGATCCGAAAATCTGAAATTTTGATTCGTCACTCCAAAGGACATTTTCCCATTGTTCTATAGTCCAGTTTTTATGCGCTTTTGCCCATTCTAGTCTATTTTTCTTATGTCGATTTGTTAGTTTGGGTTTTTTAGCAGCAACACATCCTCTTAATCCCGCAGACAGTAAGCGTCTTTTAACAGTAGTTGTTGAAATGGGTGTTTCTCGCGTATCATTCAGAGCTGCAGTGATCTGTGGTGCAGTTAAGCGTCGATTCCGTTTAGAAAGAACTCTAATGAAGTTGTCCTCTTGATTTGTTGTGGATTTGGGCCTACCAGATCTCTTTCTATCTTCATTTTTCCCCGTTTCTTGTTTTCTAGCAAGGGTATAGTGGACACCTTTACAAGAAATTCCGAGCCTTTCTGCGATTTGACGTTCACTGTATCCTTCCTCGCGTAGAGTGCAAATAGCGCTTCGCTGTTCAAGCGTGATTTGCTTGCGTTTTGCCATTTTCAGAAGAAAAAATACGGTCAAAGTAGTAGCCGATATCTTTCGAATACAGACAATGTTAATATCACAACTTTCACGTGCCAATGCTCAAGTGCGACTGAATAAGGTCTAAAAAAGTTAAAACCAGCAAACATTATCAATAAAACTACACCATTGCATAGGATAAAGTAGCCGACGGATTAAGTCATAAAACACGTGTTTCGTCAATATTAAGGAATTCCATAAAACTTGATGAATGTAGGATAATAATCCTTTTGTGTTTGTGTAGACAGTCGTAAAAGGTTGTAAAACTTAAGATTATTGCTAATTTTTACCGCTATTAGTCGGCATTTATTTGTTTTGTTTGAAAACAGGTGTGCTTCCAAACTTTTGGACGGTAGTGTATATGCTCGAGTTCGAAATGCCACTGCTGAGCTCCAACCTCCTACACAAAAGGATTGAAATTGATATACCACGCTAGTCAGACGCGTGGCCACAAGGTTTTATTTCAAGTTCGTCGATATCGAGTCGAGTCAATACTATATGCATATTATATCACTTGGTTGTCTTTTACGACACCCACGGGCAGGAAAATGAGTTTTGAACTGCATTCTTACTTCATCACCACATGGACATTTTTATACTCTTTACTCATCATCATCATTCTCCTACTCTTATCCCATTACTTGGGGTCGATACAATATGTACTCTTCTTTCATAGTACATATTGTAAAAGTTATTGGCAATAGTTTTATGACCGGCCGCCTGCCAGACGTCAACCCTCCTTGGGAATGTAATTGTTGACCAAACGGCATCAGATGGAGTTGATCCAGGTCGTTATAAGGCTCTTAGTCGTCTTTTACGATATCCACGAGCAAAGTAAGGGTTGGTAGTATTCGTAGCCGCTATCACACAGCAATTTTATACTCTTTACTATCTATACATAATATCCCAAATTATATGCTGAATCAAAAGAAAATTTCGTAAGTATATTCTCTCTATTTAGGGAGCATACCCATAATACGTAACCCATTTATTTACAATTTTTAACAAGGCTGTTAAAATTAAATATGCGACTTTGTTTACGCATTGATTCTGAAAACTCGTTTATGTTTATTATTTTAATCCTATTCTAAGTACTTATCTGGATACCTTTTTTTTTGGAGCGGGCTATGGAAACGATTTTTTTTCTGATACTTCAAAGTCTATGAAAATTTTATGAGGATTGTTCAAAATAAAAATCTTTACTTTCTACGGAAAATCTGTGGAGTTAGGCTAATCGATCGCATTCGTAACGACGACGTAAGAGAGCGAGTAGGTATGAAGGAGAGTATTGGTGTAAAGATGCGAAAGGGAATGCTCCGATGGTTCGGACATGTGGAAAGAATGCTGAACGAACGTTTGGTTAAGAAGATGTACAATGCGAAAGTGAAAGGATTTAGGTACCGGGGGAGACCGAGACTAACCTACCTAGACCAGATCGGTCATATACTGATGGAAGGTGGAGTCAAGAGTCTCCAAAACCGGCGAGCGTGTACTAAGAGAATTATGAATGTTGAGGAAGGGAGTGAAGTATGCAAGGATAGATTTCTCTGGCACTCTGTTCTCTCTGCCTACCCTGCAAGGGACATGGCGTGATGGTATGTATGTATGTATGATTGTTCATTAGTTAAGGCGTGAAAGCATAACTAACAAAAAAAACTCATATTTACATTTACTATATTAGGATAAGTCGATTACCAAAACATTGAATAATCAGGACTAGACAAACTCGTTCGTTGATAAGCTATCGCATGCATTGATTAAGCATTGAAATATCTACATGTGTGTGTATGTAAAATTTGTTTTTTATTAAACATGTGATTTATTAGTGTTGATGGGTTGTGTATGAGTGAGTAATCGTAAAAAATGACTAAGGGATTTAGTTTCCGGCTCGTATTATATTTTCGTCTTCAAAGGAGACTTGTGCCATCTACCCGACAATGTTTACACATTGTACAAATTACATTCATTTCCCATTAATTTTTCGCTCGTAATCGAGTTTTCCGTGTGGTGACAGAGTAAGAATACTATTCACCACCCCATATCTTGCCCGTGGGTGATCGTACGAGAGGACTAAGGAATATAAAACGCATATAACATCTATGCGAGAGAAGGAAAACTTGAAACAAAACCCTATACCAACACGTCTGACCAGCGTGTTATAGTAGGTTAATTTCCTTCCCATTACGGAGGAGGCCCGAGCTCAACTGTGGGACGTTTATGGGCTGTGATAATGATGATGATGAATCAAGTTTTTATAAATAATCAAGCGTGTTAAATCCTAAATTTTAGTAATTAGACGACTTAAGGGCTACAATATGCATATAACATTATAATAATATTTTTTTAAATAATAATATTTTTTTTGTTTAAAGTTTTTAAGAATCTTAGGTACCACTTTTTTGTGATAGGATATGTTTTATACACATGTCACCGTTCCGTCCGGGGCAATGACACGACGACGAAATGGCGACGTGCGACCCTATAAACTACCGTATTCCCTTCCCGTCGCCCTTAGACGAGTCATTGGACCGATTCTTATATCTCGGTGGTTAACTCGGCGTCTTATGTACCACCTAACGTTAACTCTAGCACCATCAAAACGAATCTAATGACGTCTCATTTATTAAAATTCATTCAAACGAATAGTTAGTAGTTATGAGCGGACGTAGAAACGGACATACGTACATATGTATATTGATCTTTTTGAGTCTCACCGCGGTCGGGTAAAAGATCACTCAAACATAACCAGTCCACCATATGAGGGAATTTAGCTGCCTTCGTGATTGCTGACTAGACAGATTGGCATAGGGTATTATCTCGAGCTTTCCAACTTTTGCAGTGATAGTATCTGCTTATTTCTTAATTGATTTTTATGATACCCACAGGAAAGGGAGGAGGAGGGGACTATTTTATTCGTACTCTCTTCCACACGGATAATGTACGTACGGTTTCAATTGGTTATGATTAATTGTTAGTGTCTATTCAAATTACTGAAATTTAGCATTTAATATGCTTGATTATTTATAAAAACCCGATTACGAGTGGAAAATGATTGTCAGAAATGGGATTCGAACCCACACAAATTCGTTCCAATCGTGCTGCCACTTACACCACCGTTAACTATTGTAGGACATTCAATTCTCGCATCGTATTATATTCTCGTCTTTAAGGAGACGTTTGCCATCTACCCGACATTGTTTACACATTGTACAGACTGTTAGCGTCTAATTAAAACAAATAACATTGTCCTGCCTTAGAGTAGGACTCTCGGTACGAGCCTCAGTATGCCTTTACAATAAAAATAATATTTTTATCAAACTTTTAAAATGCCAAAATTTATTTCCAGGAGGCTTAAGACCAGTTATAAGACCAAAAGGTGAAATAGTCCTCGAGAATATACATTATTCTTATGATAGAGCGCCATTGGTTAAAGGTCTCAATTTACATTTATTACCGGGGACGTCGGTTGCATTAGTCGGTCGATCTGGTTGCGGTAAGAGCACAATAGCTGCGTTGATCATGAGGCTGTATGAACCAAATAGCGGCAGTATAATGTTGGATGGAGTTGATATAAGAGAGCTAGATCCTGTATGGTTAAGAAGTCATATAGGTTATGTGAGTCAGGTAAGAAAAGTGTAATAAATATAAAGATATTTCTTGTTTTTTTTTTAAATAAGCTTGCCCCTAATAGGCACGATGGCTAATGTGGCCTCCTCCACAGTGGGACGAAAAATACTTTCAAGAACCTGGATGAATTTCTGTACTTCACATATATTTATGTACTAAATTACTCAGTACTTAAAAAGATTTTAAGTATATAAGCAGATAATTGCTGCAAAAGAAGAGAACTATATGTTAAGTGTAGTATAGAACGCGCGAGAACGTATCCATACTATATGTCCTATTTTTTAACTCCTTCCATCCACTCGGTGACCTCAAATGTATGCGGCCATGGCCCAATTTTATTCACCCTAAACAGCTCACGTAGTATGGGTTTGTTCCTTATATTGAAGGAAGCTCACGATATCGTGCAATTTGTGCGGCCCTATATGTTTTGTAAGGAAAGAAGAAAAAAGTATAACTTTCTTAACATCTGCATTGAATGGTGTCTGAACAAATCATGTGATGAATATTTAATGTAATAATTTAATTTTGAAATAATTATCACAACTTAGTAAAGTGAATTATCTAATTGGACCGATAAGTTCTTGATGTAGGGTTATCACAAATGACCCGTCTCGTAAATATAGGATCCAAATTCATTAACAAACAATAATGTCAAACAAACTAAAATGAACTCCATTTTGGTGTAACAAAACCTCAATTTTCTTTGTTAACTTTAAATTTAAATTTATGTTAACCAAATCATTTGGCAAGGCATATTTGACAGCACAATTATATAAGTATTGCTTAAGGTGTAGAAATCAAAAATTAACATTTCAATTATCTATTAAAATAAATATGTAGTTGGCTTATAAATGTGTATTATGACTTTTCATATTGTCAAATTTTTTGTAAAAAGTACGATTGAACATATTCCGTGTGGTGACGGAGTAAGAATACACCACCACCTATCTTACCCGTGGGTGATAGTAAAAGATGACTAAGGGATGTAACATCTATGCAAGAGAAGGAAAACTCTAAATAGAACTCTATACGAACAAGTCTGATCAGCGTGGTATAGTGGGTCAATTTTCCTCCTACCGTGGAGGAGGTTCGAGCCCAGCAATGTGACATTTGTAAGCTGAGATGATGATGACGATAACGGTTGAAGAAGAGTACGTATTATGTTCACCACAAGCAATTGGGATAAAACCATTATGATGGTTGAAACATATATTAGAATTGCAATCTCTGTTTCGGTGCCGCCTATATCATAATACCGTTAAAGCACCCGAAATGGCGTTATGAGTCTCCATACGCCTATGGGCTTATTGTTTGGGTCACTAGAACTGATGCCTTGATTTTTGTGGTCCGTTCAAAGTATATATATCAGGCTTTAAAATAGCCACATGAGGTTCGATAGTGATATTTTATTATTTGAAAATAAATTGACGTTTTATCATTTCAGGAACCTGTACTATTTAGTGGGTCTATAAAAGAAAATATATTATATGGTGCTGACGGTGAAGAATATGTAGAAACTGCAGACGGCAAAGTAAGATGGCTACTATTTATATTTTACTAACTACTACCCTCGGGTTTGTCCTTGTAATCCTTAAAAATATTTAACAAAAACCCTAAATAAAAGATCTCATGTCCATTTCTGTGCCTCATGACAAAGTGTATGATTTTTTTTTATTATGATCGATAAGGCGTGCATGCATTATAAACTGCCATTAGGATGGTCTCACACTTCACTAAGATAAGCTAAGGTCAAAGACAACTTAATTTCGCCACGTAATTTTATATCTCTCATCATTATCACAGTTCATATATTTCCTAAAAAAAAACAATTCTTAAAAAAGTAAAATTAATGCGGTCGAAATGCGATCTCTACGGAAAATCTGTGGAGTTAGGCTGATCGATCGCATTCGTAACTACGACGTAAGAGAGCGAGTAGGTATGAAAGAGAGTATCGGTGTAAAGATGCGAAATGGAATGCTCTGATGGTTCGGACATGTGGAAAGAGTGCCGAACGAACGTCTGGTTAAGAAAATATACAATGCGAAAGTGAAAGGATGTAGGTACCGGGGGAGACCGAGACTAACCTACCTAGACCAGATCGATCATGTACTGAAGGAAGGTGGAGTTAAGAGTCTCCGAAACCGGCGAGCGTGTATGAAGAGAATTATGAATGTTGAGGAAGCGAGTAAAGTATGCAAGGATAGAGTTCTCTGGCACTCTGTTTTCTCTGCCTACCCTGCAAGGGACATGGCGTGATGGTATGTATGTATGTATATTGCCTACGTCTAAGCTTAGGACCTTCTCCATAGTAGTAGGAAATTAACTTATACCACGTTGGTTAGACAGATTAGTATAGGTTTTTATTTAGAGTTTTCGTTCTCTTGCATAGATGTTTTATGCATGCAATATCTTAATCGTATTTAACAAAACCTACAGAACAAGATAGGGGTTTGTTTAATTGTATTCGTACATAGTTTCATAGTTATGTCACGTAATAGCAGTATATTGTTTTTAATCAGGCACCGTTTCAAACTTCACAAGTAAGAATACAAGTGACAATTAAGAATACAATGTGGCCTAATCTTGAAGAGTCCACTCATCTTTGAAGCGTAGCCATTATAACATTAAATCTTTCGTGGATAGGTTTATGCCTAGTAGTAGACGTCACTGTCTGATGGATGAATGTTTAAAACTTCGCGTTTCTTGAAAAATACCGAAGTATCAATATATTTTTATCCTATTAAGGATTTTAATTAAAGTATTTCATGTCTTTCCATGTAGTGATGGAGAAAGAATTCACCACCCCCTATCTTACCCAAGCGTGATCGTACGAGACGACTAAGGGATATAAAACGCATATAACACCTATGCGAGAAAAGGAAAACTCGAAACAAAACCCTAAACCAACACGTCTGACCAGCGTAGTATAGTAGGTCAATTACCCTTCCATTATGGAGGAGGCCCGAGCCCAACAGTGGGACATATATGGGCTGAGATGATGATGATTTTTGTCTGATTTTTTTTATTTTTATTTTATTTATTTATTTAAATAGGAACATCAAATTAATTAAATTAAACTTATACAATTTCGGCATACAATTATGTCTATTTGCTAGATTAGGTTTAGCTCTGGACTCCACACTAGGATACCCTGTGTCGTGGAGGCCAGTCCATTCCCAAATAATTATATAGTGTGTATTTAAATATATGCATGCGTTCTTGGGTATATCCGTGCATGTATGCATATGTGCCTGTGTAATCATGTACATGTTTCCGCATGTTCATATATACCTATGAGTATGAGCGTGCGTGTGTGCGTGTATACTCGTGTGAGTATGTGAAACCGTGCATACGTTTGTATCTGTGTGTGTGTATATGTGTGTATCTGTGTGCGTGTATCTGTGTGTGTGTGTGTATCTGTGTGTGTGGGTGTGTATATGTGTGTGTGGTGTGTGTGTGTATGTGTGAGTGGCGCGTGAGCCTGTGCGTGTGCATGTGTGTACGTGTACAGGTGCTTGCGGGTGTGCGTTGTGTTAATATGTTTGTGTGTTAATACCTACGAGGTACGATTTACAACCCAGTCAGCATTAAATTCTCAATTTCCCGATAGTCTTTGGATTTTAGCCATTTATAAACAGCGGCTTTAAAGCAACTATAAGTAGTATTTATTATATTTTTATCAGATTTATAAAACTTGTTGTAAAGAAACGGCCCCAAAAATGTATAGGATCTATACGCAAATGAAGTACGAATCCTTGGCCCATCCCATTTTAGACTTCTATGGGAGACTCGTGCCTCTTCTTTAGCTTTTTTGTGAAATCGCAATAATATTGAGCATATAAATAACTGTCTTACGCGAAGATGATTACAATCAGCGTACAATGCATCAGTAGAATAGCGCCAGGGTTTTTTATAAGCTATTTTTAATATTGACCTCTGTGCTCGTTCTAGTTTAAGAAGGCAAGTTTTATTTGCAGCTCCCCAAACTCCAATACAGTAATTTATAATCGTCTGACATAAACTCAAATATACTATTCGCATTAGTTCAAGATCGGCAATGGACTGAAGTTTTTTAAAAATATGTGATAACTTTTTCACTCGGTTCGTAAGAGCCTCTATTTGGAACTTCCACGATATTTGTTCATCTATTAATATCCCTAAGTATTTAACACATGAGACCTGTTCTATTGTCTTGCACTGGCAAGTATCAAGTTTGGAATTGCATGAATGAAATTTAATTTTTAATGGTTTATCTGGGGCTGTTCTGGATGTTATTCGAAATGCAATCATTTTAGTTTTGGTAGTGTTTACGGTCATGAGATTATTTTGCATCCAAAAGGTTATTATTTTAAGTCCATCGTCAGCAATAGATACAACATTACTCCAAGAGTCAGCATAAAAAATTATGGCTGTATCATCAGCAAAGGTAAAGATACTAGCATTTAAAAGTTGTAAGGTACATATATCATTAATATATACCAGAAAGAGAGTAGATCCTAGAACACTGCCTTGTGGTACACCATAATTAATATCAGCATAATCACTAACACTTTCTCCTATACATATATTTCATGTCTGAAAATCGCTAGCTTATGTGTTTTGGTCTGAATAAAGTTATACTTTTAAATACTATATGGGTGATTAAATTAAGATGTTAGTTTTTTATTAATATTATCTTACATATATCGTCGGTTAAATAGAAAAGTGATATTTCTTAAAAAAAAAATAATAATATTGATATTATTCGTTAAAAATTTTTGCCATCATTTGAATTTTGTAACAAAAATAATGCACCATCAAATTAAACGTCAAAAACTCTGTTCTATTTTACAAGTATCATTTTGCACGCCTCATAAGCGAAGCGTTGAGGTCTTGCTCTATTCTCGATATATGAAAATCAAGGACTTTTCAAACCTAAAAATGATTGTATTTTTCTCATTTTGCACTTATAGGATAATATTATCATACATATGTCAAGAAAAAACATTCGTTTAAACGTATTTGATATTTTTAAAAAGCAATTATTTTATTTAAAGTAAGAAAATAGTTGATTAAAAAAATATTCGAGGACGTCCAGATATTTATTCTGGATATAGCACGATTACAACCGTAAAAATTATGTATCAAAATATTTATTTTTTAAAAGCTTCATAATCGTAACGTGCTATTTCGTTTTGAAAATGGCTTGGTAATTCTTTATCGTTTAATTGCAATTAATAAAAAAATTAACTGGTTAGTCATTACCATATGAAAATTGGGTTCGTTTACATTTTTTTGTTCCTACATTCAGACAGGCAAAGGAAACAAAGCCCATACAGCCTATTGTAAACGAACAGCTATGTTTAGCACTACGTCGAGAATGGCACGAAATTTCAAAAGTATTTTTTTTTCTCTCATTTTCATTTATGGCATTGACTAACAGTAAATGATAAATAATATAAAAATTATGAGGCGTGCACTTTTTGATTTTTCAAATTATTGATATTCTACGTCAAACCGCCATTGTAAAAATCTTTAAATGCGTGTACTGTACAATTTGATTTTGATTAATGTCACTTTTCTATTTAACCGACGATAATATATTATTCTCTCTGTTCTCTCTGCCTACCCTGCAAGGGATATGGCGTGATGATATGTATGTATGTATGTATTATATTATTTTTTTCCACTTGGTGAAGTAGTAAGAATTCACCACTCCATTTTCTTGCCTGTGGATATTTTAAAAGACAACTAAAGGATTTAATATGCGTATACAATCTATACAAGAGAAAGAAAACTCGTAATAAAACCCTATATTATCCCGTTTGACTAACGTGGTATAGTAGGACAATTTCCCTCCTATTATGGAGGAGGATTGAGCCCAGTAGTGAAAAGTATATGTTAATATTGATGTTAATAATATTTACAGAAAGAACCAGCTTGGTTATCTGCGGCTCGTACGGCGCATTTAACCGAATTGGCTACTGCTACACGTCTCGGATGGGATCGACAAGTGGGTGCGAGAGGTGAACAACTCAGCGGTGGACAGAAACAAAGAGTGGCCATAGCTAGAGCTATTGTTAAGGTAACTTTTCAATTGCAAATATGGCGTAGTGATTAAGATACGTAACGTACCAAGTATCGTGGGTTCGATTCCTACGCGGAACAATACTTTGTGCGATCCATGAATTATTGTTCCGAGTCTGGGTGTAATTTGTATCCGTTAATTGTATATTTGTATAATAGAAAGAATTATTATCTTAAAATAATTACTTTTATATTTATAGGCGACATGCCAATATTTTAATTTTGAAATATTAAACGTGTTATACTGCTGTATGGGGGTGGCTAGGAATATTATCAATCCTTATATTGCTCGTGGGTATTGTAAAAGACAACTAAGACCTTTGTATATAACTGGTCTAACTTCATATGATGACGCCTAGTTCCCAAGGAGGGTTGACATCAGGCAGGTGGCCGGTCATAAAAATATAGTCAAAGCTTTGCAATATGTACGATGAAAGAAGAGTACTTGCTAATTGCGTCGACTCCAAGTAATTGGAATAAGAGCATGATTATGACGGTTTCTATCAGTCTAACGTCCACTGATGAACTTAAGAAGGCATAATAATGACATCTCCACACTTGGCAGGTGGGTAGATGATGGTACATTGTGTTATAACTTCCTCACGCGAATTCTATTGGTCTTTCTGATAATGATAGTTCGATTATTTATAAAAACTTGATTACGAGCGGAAAATGATTGTCACACATGGGATTCGAACCCACACCTATTGGAAATCCGTTGCAATCGTGCTACCACTTACACCAGCGTGAGCTGAGCTGCTGAGTATGACATTCAATTTTCGACTCGTATTATATTTTCGTCTTTAAAGGAAACGTGTGCCATCTACCCGATAATTTTTACACATTATACAGATGTATATGACAATCATTTTTCGCTTGTATGCAGCTAAGACCCAATTCTGTTCCATCGTGATAATTTTGATGACCAGCTTCCAATCCTCTGAACGGGTGATGTAGTATGGATACGTTCACTAATCATCATCATCTGAGTTCATACAAGGTTCGAGGCTCCTTCACAATAAGAGCGAAATTGACTTACTCTTACGCAGGTCACACGGTTGGTATATGATTTTATTTCGAGTTTTACTTCTCCTGCATAGATGTTATATTATATTCCTTAGTCGTTTATTATGTCACCCATGGGCAAGAAAAGAAAATTATATATACTATAGTTCATCTAATCTAAGAAGTGCATTTTGACGTTTTGCATTTTTTAATACACAATAACCTCGGTCAAACGTATACACATGATTGTAAACACTAAATCTGAAATTTTAAACAACTATTAAGTTATTTACATAATTAACATTGCGGGTGACTTTCTTGTACAATAATCTAATGTTGAAACTCGTAAAAATCATTTAAAATAAAAATAACATGGTAAATAGTAATTGTCATTGACGACCTAACAATGTCACGTCATCACGTTCTATACAATAGTGCTTGACAACTTCCAATTCACGAATATCCAAATAATCGCTAAAAATATTAGAATAATACAATTAATCGAATAGAGATTTTGACAGAGATGTACATTTCGACACTTTGATTGATGAGAAAATAATTCTTAATGTTCGCGACACTGATAATTCAAGTAATAGTAGTAATTCTTAATAAATAGCCATTTTCAAATTCAGTTTTTGTTTTTAATTAACCTAATCCTACTAAATATGATGAATAGATTCTATGCTGAAATAATTAAATTTGTTTAGTACTAATTTAGCACTTAATTTATTCATCACCTTTTTGAAAAATAAAAAATAAACCGATTATTAATTATAAAGAATCAATATCGATTTCTCAGTAAAATCGGATATTTTCGATAGCGATTATTTGGTTCACATACCTAGACAACTTACTCAGACAGCTGTCAAAGTGCACTTCTTAGATTAGACAGACTATAGTAAAAGCTACTGATTATTTTGTCAAACGTCCAAACGGGGGAATCCGTTTGGACTTTCTACTTATTGCTATTTATTTGCATTAGATAGTGTGACCAGGACCACGCTGTTGTACTTTTGTTGGTGTTGTCCTCGTCATCGCTGTGTAAAGCAGAGATTAGAGAATCTAATGTGTTATCGCCTGTTATTTATCTACGATAGTGGTTAAAATTGTCTAAGGTATTAACTAGAGGTAATATGCTCGGTATTTTATAACGGCAACTGCGATCGCCAAACCCGCCTCTAAAATGTAACGATTATAGTATTATCCCCTTTGAGGAGGCCAATATCTGATAGTGGACGTTGATAAGCTGGTGGATGGTATCCCGGACAAAAGTTACTTTCTTACTTCTATTACTCATAATTAGTTGCATTAGGCGTTATGATGGCAAACCATTATAGTTCTAAAAGGGAGGATAGCAAGGAGACTCACTAATTTCGCACACGGTTAATCAATATACCGCACATCTCAAACAGAAAGGAGCAAAAAGGGACAGTATCCGAAACATCCAGAACCTTAACTTACGTATTTCGACAGAACATCAATTATTGATTCAGATTGATTCAAAATCAATATTTGAGGTGTACTGTATTTAATTAACCGTGGAAAAGTGGTAGATCTCCCTTACATTCCTCCATTTCTAAATAAAATGCCTCATTCAAATCTCCTTCATACGTTACATTCAGCGTTACGGAGTCATTACAACAAACCTTTACAAACTAGCAATTATTGTCGAAAATATAATAGATTTATATTTAAGATTAATCAATAAATACAATGTTTTTTCAGAATCCAAAAATACTTATATTGGATGAAGCCACCTCAGCTTTAGACACTTACTCCGAGTTTTTAGTGGACAAAGCATTAAAAGAAATAAGTAAGGACCGTACGGTTCTTACTATAGCCCATCGACTAAGCACAATACAATCTGCGGATGAAGTCGCAGTCATAGAAAATGGCGTCATTATCGAGAAAGGAGCCTACACTGATCTAATGGCAAAACCAGATGGTTTCTTTAGAGAATTAATCACACATCAAACTTTCGCGAAAAATAAAAACAAAGATGTTCATAAAACATGAGTTGTTATAGTTTTAGGTAAATTTACAAGTTTAAAGACTTCTGTAGTTATTTATTTTAAACGTTTATTGTTTTTAACCAATTATTTTGGTTGGGTTATTGTTTAAAAAATATTGATATGTTAACATGATTATTATAAAATTTGATTATTTTTGCAAAATCCATTTCTTTATTGTTATAAATTAACTCGGTTTAATTTATTATTATTATTATTTATGTTACAATTGCAATGAAATTAAAGCTCTAAAGTCCAGTTTCCCATAGATAATAATGCATAAAAAATGTAAATAATATATACATTTAAATATTTTTGTGATAAAATATATTTTAGTATAGTATTCTAAAATAATATTTAATATAATATTCTATAATAATATTTAATGTGTAAACCTGTGGCATAGAACAATTTGTTAGGGACTTTACATATGTGTTCATTGTGAACAATAAACAGATTCGTTGTTAAACATTGTTTGGAACTTAAATTCCAGTAAATATAGACAGGTAAAGGAATATTTTTGTCTGACACAAATAAAATGGTTGTTGTTTTTGTATGTTTATTCTTTTTACTCTAACACCTATATCTCCAAAGACCTCTTTGAGGCGTTTTGCACTTACTGTCTACTCATATAGAAGTGTACCATGCTAAGTGGTGTCATGGTTGGTTCACTTTTAATTCAAAACCCTTTGTGTCGTTCTTCACATGCCTTTCATCCCTCGTTACATACCAAGACAATCTCGTACTCTTAATCTTGTCACTGATGCCACTTTTTTATAGCTTATAGTGTCAAACGAGCAAGTAGAGGACCTGATGGTACGTGATACTGCCGCCCGTGGACCTTTGTAATATTAGTGGTACAGTTAGGCCGCTGTCTACCAATGACACACCTCCCAGAAAGTTCGGCTGTCGGCTCTGTCACCACCACCGAACGAAAACATTGCCAACTTTCATACTTCCCATAATACCATAAGCATAATCCTAAATCCTACAGGAGTAGATGTTTCTGGTCATCCACTATCTTAGTTTCAAATCTGTTTATATTTCTAATTTGTTTTTACCTAGACAAGCTCGCGCTCCTAAATAAAATGCCTCATTCAAATCTCCTTCATACGTTCCTTCCTTCTCCTATTTTTTTCTATAGTTAATGTCAGTTTCAAATTTCCCCAAACATTAAGTTACCATAATTATATTATTATACTACAGTAGCGGGTGACCCTATTGCCATCTGCTTAGTGCCAAACTCTATGGCTGTTTATTTTTTTTTACTTTTCGTCTTTCGTGTCTAACGTGAGTAAGAATATCATTAATCTTTTTTGCTTTTTTTTTTTTTTTTGGAACGAAGTTCCTTATCGCGCGTTGTGAAAGGGGGCTAGACGGAAAAAATTCTTACGAAAAGTTGTCACGACACTTTTTGCTATAGTAAGCTATTGTAAGCTGTGCGGCGTCGCTCGTCGGCTCTCTTATAGAAAGCAAGCCAGATATTTTCATTTCTATTTCGCATTGAACAGTGTGGTGTTGCGACGATTTTTTTTATAGATAGAGTGATTCAAGAGGAAGGTTTATATGTATAATATATGCATAATGTACTAGAGAAACACTGATAATTTTAGAGGTTTCTAATGTGATGTCGTAAATAAACACATTATTTTGCGCTTACATTGCAAACGCTGGCTGAACCCTACGAAATAGATCAAAATAAAGTACTACAGTATTATACAGCTTAAAAAGGCCTACAAAAAAGTCCGCGATGGTATATATCTATCTCTTAAGGATAACATACTATATCCATTTTAATACTTTAAAAAATGTTCTATTATAAAACGGTAATTGAAAAGCTATTTACACAAATACTGTATTAATCCTTATCATTTTAAATACATTAGTTGGCTTGAGCATTTCATGAAGATATTATATTTTTCCTTCAGACCATGCAAATTAAATCAATACCTTAAGAGATATAGCAAAATCAAAATAATGCGCAACGAAATTATTTTCGCCCTTGACCGGGCCGCGTGGCCGGCTCGCGTTCGAGCTCGGGGCCGAAAAGTTTTGGTAGTCTAGTGGAATTGTATATCCTATTATTAATATTATAAACGTGAAAGTTTGTAATAATGTATGGATGTGAACATGTTTGTTGCTCTTTCACGTAAAAACTACTGAATGGATTTTGATGAAATTTATAGTAATATAGCTTGCACATCAGAATAACACATAGGCTATAATTTATAAAGATATTTTGCAAATTGGCTAAAATATAACGATAAAAATCGCTTAAGGCAGAAAAAAATTATATAATTAAAATAGAACTTCGTTCCATCCGGGTGTCCCTTGACACCTCCGGTTTTTTTTATATTGGTGGGTTATGGATGCGTCTCGCCCCGCCGAATTGGTCCAGGGTGACGGAAAGGCGGCGCGTGACCCCATAGACCCACCGTAAAATCCTCTCTCTTCGCCGTGTGAGCGGGCCACCGGTACCCGATTTTTGACTTCGGTGGCCCGCCTGGCGGTTTACCCTCGCGGGTTCCGCTCGTCGACGCCCCGACAGATTTCGCCGTCGGGGCGTCGCCCTCACGCGGCGGCCTCACGTCGGGTGACCGGACAATTCCCCAGTCCGATCACCCGAGGCCTCGGTTAGGGCGGCATCAGGCACAGATATTCGCGCCTGCGCCGCCCCGGCCGCGGGAATCCTCCCGAACTCGTTCCGCCGCCTCCTTCCGCGAGAGGACAGCCTTGCAGAAGGCGGCGACCGCGTCCCAGTTCCTGACGCTGTTGACCATCGCCCTCGCGACAGCCGGCAGCGTCAGGTCGGCACCGATAACAGCGACGAGGTCACGGCGCTGCCGGTCCCAGCCCGGACACACCTCCAGCGTGTGTTGCGCCGTGTCCTCGTCACTGCTGCAATGGTGGCAGGCCGGAGTCCACTCCCTATACGCGACCGTGTGCAGGTACAAGCCGAAGCATCCGTGCCCCAACAACACGTGCACCAGTCGAAAGGAGAGGACTCCGTGCCGCCGCTCCATCCACTCCATCAGTACGGGCCGGAGGGCCTCGACGGTGACGACACCGTGTCTAGGCCTCTCCAGCCGCGTAGCCCAACGGGCGATGACGTCTCGGCGGGCGTCCTCGCGCCTCTAGGTCCCACGGGGGTGTCCCGGCCAGTAGGCATGCCGCCTCGGTCGATACCGTGCGGTACCCGCGAATGGCTCTTACCGCCATGACTCTCTGTGGTCTCCACAGAACAGCCCTGAGCTGGGCGTTCAGAGCCCTCGCCCACACGGGTGCGCCGTACATGGCCATCGAACGGATCACCCCCGCATACAGCCGTCGGCCCTCGAAGCTGGGTCCGCCCACGGTCGGCATGAGCCGCGAAAGGGCGGACGCCGCGCCGACCAGCCGGGGAGCAATTCGGCGAAAATGCTCCCGGAACCACCATCGCCCGTCGAGCACCAGACCCAAGTACTTCATATGGGCCTGGATACTGATGTGGACGGAGTTGACGACTAACGAGGCGCCGATTGGCGGCCTTACGCGTGGCCCATGGAATAATAGGGCCTCCGTCTTATTTAGGGCCACCCTGAGCCCCAGCGCCACGATTCGCCTGACCAGGCTCGCCGCCTCTTCGAGTGTCCTGCCCCGGGCTGTGACGAGCGTATCGTCAGCATAGCATATCAAGCTCAGCCCGGGGGGGAGACTCCCTCTCAACGCCCAGTCGTACCCGATGTCCCACAGAGTCGGCCCCAGAACCGACCCCTGTGGAACGCCGCACGACATGGGCGTCCGACTCCTTTTTTGCCTGTGGGTGTCGTAAAATACGACTAAAGGATATAATTTGCAGTTAAAATTTAGACAAGGGGAGGAAAACTGGAAATAAAATGCTGTATCAACCTGTCTAACTAGTCGGACAGGCTGATACGGGATTTTCTACTAGTATAGTAGGTATTTTTTCTATTGTAAAGGAGGCTCGGCCCCACCATGCGTCATATATGAGCTGAAATGACATTTTCTGTTCAGAGTTGGGTATTGGGAAGCAATTTGCACTCTTGGATCCGACTGTACATATGAAAAAGGACGTCAGAATCACTACCGCCATTCTCTATTCACGCAAAAATGTTATCATTAACTGCCATCCGAGGCAAAAAAGGCTTTATCTTTTAACAATTGGTTGTGCGACCGTGCGTTTCGTTGGCCAAGCTGAGCAGAGTATTGCTACCGATTCGAGACTTGCTCATTGCACCATCATCTCACGAACTACGTACCATTGCTCTATCTCGTTCACATCTAAGCCGTAGATATTGCGGATGACAAACAATCATTAATCCATGGGTTTTAAATGTGAATTACAATTTAGGATCTGAAATATGAATTACACAGATTGTCTTACTATTGAAGTTCTTGCATAAATGTAGCGACTATTTAAGTTGCTTCACCGATTATTTTCGTAAAACGATAGCCTCACAAAAGTTCCGATTTCGAATATTGCGATCTCAATATCGGTAACGCACACTCAATTCTTTTCCAGCATTTGTGAACAGATATTTGTACCCTGGTTTTACATTTACAGGAACAACTCCTTGTTATCGTTATACTCTTTCCATCGAAAAAGTTTAAATTTCACGCCGAGTGAATAAGTATTCCAAAGCCTTTCCAGTTATAGGTGCTCTTTAAGAGAGGACCAACGCCGATCTCGGGTGCTTCTGTCGTCGGAAGATGTTTATTGTAAACCAGTGGGTCTCTTGTTTACGTTGTACTACACTGTAAATTTTAATTACTAAAATTATGGGTATAATTTTGTTAAAGTTGGTAACTTAAGAGTGTAAATTTTAATCAAACCACTTAACAAATGTTAATTGCAAATTTCAATCACTGTAAATTAATAAAATAAACTAGTTACCATAACTAAAAAGTATTTTTTCAGTTGATTAAGGTATGTGTATACTTTATTAAGTAGGTTATTGGTTAGATTTCAGAATGACAAACTGTTCTCTGTAGCAACAGCGAGTAAATCGTGTTTCCTTAATTTTTACAATGATAACGACGCTTTCGTAATGCGTTACCGACTGTTTATTGAGAATTTTCATCACAGCCACAACAAACAGTTTAAATAAGTAAATGGACCTTGCCCTCGTCGAGTGCGGAGAACGCGCCAAAACGCGACGGTGGAAGCGATGGCTTACATTTACGCGGCAACGCTTCGCGGGAAAACATTATCAGCGGAAATATGTCTCATTTGAAAGTTTTGCGCGGGAATACATCGCGGCAAATTTTTAATTCGTTGTCGGGTGTTAAACAAGCTAAAAAATGTAAATTAAATTGTGTATCGTACAGCCGTCTTTCGAGTAGATGTTTAACTACTCAAACTGCAACAGCTGTGGATTATAAACATTTAAATTCGCCATGGGGTGAGATACAAGTTGGGAAGGAAAGTTTGACTGATTTCGTGTTTTCGGACATGGAATCTTGGGCAGACGAACCGGCTGTGGTAAGTTTAAGCTTTTGTAAAATTATTATTTTGAACCTTACATATATACATATTACTAATGATATTGTCATAATATATATGTATATAACAAAATTATAAATTTATTATTAATAAACTCAAAATATTAATTAAAATTTTATAACTGTTATTTTTTTAAATCAGTCTTATTTTTTTATTATATCGGCCAATCCATAGAGAACTCTTATTTTTTCCATTAATTATGATTAAAATATAATTAAATAAATAATTATGATTTAAGGTAGCGAATTGGGTTGTATTATGAGAAAATTATAAAATATTTTTAAATGCATTTACCTAGGTACTAAATACGTCAAACGAGTGTAGTTGCTATTTACGTCCAATTACATGCTATTAAATCTGTGTGCAGTGCATAGTTACATTAGTACAAAGTTCGTTATTCTATACGGATGTCGGACGAGAATTATAGGGACTTATAAATAGTATCTATGTATCTATTTGAAGGTTAGGGCTATGTCTGATCCGATGCCAAACATGCATCATAACAAAATTTGTAAAGAATAAATATAGACTCGTAACTTTTTCCGCTTTTGTCTATGCACTTATAATAATAAATTTATTTTATAATTAATATCGTTAGATTTTAAGATGCTCTAGATAACGGGTATAAATAAAATTATATTTTTTTAGAAATTAATTAGGCACATAAAGATAATAATGATTTAGGTAATAACATAATAAACAGGTATATAATCCATTGTGACGAAGTGTAGAGCTATAAAAAAGGCAGATTATTATATTTTTATGATACGTTTACCAGATCGATAATTACCTAGTTTATTAGGGACTCAAATGCTCTATCTTGAAATTATTTAAAATCCGGTTGATATTTAGCATTAGTCATTATAATGTAATGTTAATAGATGCAAAGAATAGTAAAGAACCATTGATCTCTATTTTTGTAACATGTTTATTACAGAATGTGATAAGTTTCAATTTATCATTAATAGTATCCCCAATCTAATGACCCAATTTTGATACTTCATTAAATCTGTTCGAAATATTATATTGAGATATAGGTAGTTCGATACTTTTATTTTTAATTGTTCCAAAATATTTAAGATATCGATAGGCGCCTAAGAAGAGATTTACATTAAAAATTTTTTTTTTTTACCACTGCCAAAATGGATCTCTATGATACACCTTACTATCATTTCGCTATTACGTATTAAGAAGAAAATTAGTTATGTAGTCCTTCATAATAGCGGACTAGCAATAATTAATTATTATCCCAGACATTGCCGAATTCCATGTTGCCACTGAGAGTTTATTGATGGCAAACTAATGACCATTCGTTATTTATCTTGGTAATTGAATTCGGTACCTTATAATCCTAATTTAGTCTGCTTATATCAGGAAACCAAAGAGACAGCTTGCAACGTAATGTCATTTAACTAGCTTAGCTAGTTTAAACGTCTTATTAAATAATTAATGACTGTTAGCATAAAAAAAAGATACCTATAGGTAGACACACTATATATTAGTGTGTAATAGTGATTGTTACGTAACTAGATACTTGAACGAGAAAACCTGTTTACGTAAAGCAAACCTGTAAGGCAAACTATTACTCAATCTGTTTTTGGTAAGTAGATGAACTTGTACATGGATGCAAGAGTTGGACAAGATTTGTTTTTAAATATATAATTTCGTATAGATGCATCAACTACAGTGTTTATATTAAGATCACGAGTGCAACACAATAATAAGTATTTAGTATTCTTGTATTAAAAAAAAAGAATAAAATAATAACGCTCCGTGTGGTGACGGACTAAGAATACATTTTATCACCCCCCTATCTTACCTGTGGGTGATAGTAAAAGACGACTAAGGGATAAAATATGCATAATATAACATCTATGCAAAAGAAGGAAAACTCGAAATAAAACCCTATACTAACAAATCTGACCAGCGTGGTGTAGTAGGTAAATTTTTCTCCTAGTGTAGAGGAGGCTCGAGCCCAACATCGGGGCATATATGAGCTGATATGATAATGAAATAATAAGAAAAACGTTTATAGAAATTTTACATGAGTGCAATATATAAGAATCTTATACATATAATTCTTGTTTTTGAGGCTTTGTAGTATCCGTTTGTGTCAGACGTTTTTGTACTGTGAACATCAGTCCGTATTTTTTGTACTTTGGGCTCGAGCCTCTTCCACATTGCTAGAATAATTAACCTACTACTCTAAACTAGTCAGACGGAGTTTTATATGGAATTTTCTTCTCTCGTAGTGATGTTATCTGCTCATATCATTTAGTTACTTTTTACAACACTATCCTAATCCGCATAAGGGTGTAACAGATATCTGAAGCTAAAATTCAAAGTCCAAAAAAATTACTCTATGAAAGGAAAGGTTGACCAATAGTATTCGCATTCTTACTAGAGATGGGCGTTTTCATATTTTTACGCAAACCGATACAAATTCGATTTCTGATATTTAAATCGATTTTAAAAACCGATTTCAGAAATCGATTTCCAGAGCGGTTGACGGATCGGGTTTACTTTAGTTTCGATCGATATTCGATGTTTTTAGTTATTTTAGCATAGCAAACGAAAAACGCAATCGAACGAACGCATTCAAATAATTTTTCTATAATTTCTTTGTTGATTGGATTTAGGTGTACGATTTTCCTTCATGCTTTATCTAGGCTTAACTAGAGTACTAGACTAGCAAAAATGTTTTGTTTTGGATATGATACAAAACTTTCTTGCGTATTTAAAAATCGTCATATTTACAATGATTTCATGATTAGATTATATAATGTACATTTTTTTTGTATGGTTTTTTTTTATTAATCCCGATTACGAAGCGAAAATCTTACCTTTTTACATTAAATAGTTATTTCTTATTTATCATCAAATCGTATGTATGATACTAACATACGTTAGTATAGTATTGAATCGTAAAATACCTATCTAATTATATAGTTCACGAGATCACAAAAATAACATTACGCGCACACCGCACGTGTCACCAAGGTCAAGTGTGCAAAAACTCTCCCATAATTCAAAAATCTATCTATCAAACACAAAACTTAAACTACTATCATTAAGTATTGTGTAATATAATCATGGAAGTAGTTGCATTCTAATATAGATCTTATTCCCTGACTCTTGTAATTCTGTTTCGTTTCCATCTGCCATTCTGAGTTTCTTAGAAACCGCCAAATTCCAAAACAGATGACAATTCGCTTCATCTCTTTCAATGTACTAAACGATCGCTTAGTTAGAATGAAAGGAGGCGAATTTTAATGAAATTCGCTTTTTCTCATTCTGACTAAGCGATCGCTTAGCGGAGTGAAAGAGATAGTTAGTAAGTTTTCATATATTGGTTTGGTTTGCAAAACTAGCAATAGAAAACGATTGCGCGATGATTAGATTTATTATTAGTTTGCGTTTTCGTCGTTTTGTTTTGATATGTGTTGATTTAGTTTCTGCCGAAATACGTTTTCTAAAATCAGTTTGTATAGTGTTGAATATCGATACGATACGATTTCTGACTGAAATCCGATTTCAGATTCGTTTTGATATATCGGACGCATACCTAATTCTTACTCTATCACCACACAAATAACAATGAACCTATATGTAAATACATTATATTTTAGTAATAATTTTATTCGTCATTGCCTTGGCTCCAGTCTCCTGGTCGGACGGGTTGGTATATGGTTTTATTTTGACTTTTATATTTTTGCATAGATGTTATATACATATTACATTCCTTAGTCATCGTTTACGGCATTCACGGACAAGATGGGTGAAGGTGGTGAATTGTATTTTTACTTTGTCACCATATGGCTTTTTTTTTAATAGTTTAACGATATTTTTATTTGTTAATATTTTGTTTAATTAATTTAACGTAAGTACGCTCATAAATGATTTTTTAGACAATATGAAAGGTATCAAATCTAGACTAGACAATAGTCTAGTGTGAGATTTATCGTGTTTACAAATCATCACTGTGATAAAATGTACTCCTGTAATCTGATAGTTTTAATTTTATAAAAGTTAATATACTTTTCAAATATTGCACGGTAAGATTTTAAATACAATAACACAAATTGGCAACAAATAATTGGTGTTCGTACGACTTTACAATGAAAGAATATAAATTTCATGGTTTTTAATTAAGTGTTTCAGGTGTTTCGTATATTTTAGGAGTTATTTCTAGAATTACCTATATTCTATCTATCATTAACTATCCATCAACGTCTACTGGCAGATGCAGTTTTTTTCTTAAAAAGAAAGCAGCCTAAAATAAGGCAGTCAGCTTTGTAATGCAGGGAACTTTACAATCATATTATTAACGGACAGAAATTATATCTAGAGTCTTGGTATAATTTGCTGTCTTGAGTCTAGCAATTTTTGTTTCGCATAAGGTATTGTTCGGCGTAGGAATCGAACCTGTGACACTTGGCACAGTAGATCAGTATAACCATTACGCCATCTGTGCAGTCGTTGATAGAATGCTCAATATGGAATATGGCAAGTGTGAAACCGCGATATATGCATATAATTTATCTATTGCGGTTTCCTGTACCTATGTATTGTAAGAGTTTATTTTGGGCTTATTTGGCATCAGTATGTGAAGTATTGTCTATGTGGTGTGGCCTCAAATACTACCAAACCTAATATTATTCGTTCTACTACTTTATTCTTCTAATCTGTGGGCTTATGTCAATTTTTACTAAGTACGTTGTCAACATTTGCGTTGCAAGGAAGGGTTGGCATTAGTTGGCTAGTTGTAAAACTACAATCCTGTGCGACATGATATGATTTATTGTTCTTCCATCTGTGTTAGAGGTGGAAAACATAGTATGATGAGTTAACGTACCACATAAATTGGAATAAGAGCATGAGAATCCTAGTATATATTTAAATTATTGATTATTTTACGTTGATAAGCATTTCATATGTTTTTTATAAAAACTTATTTTCGGACAAAGTAACTGTCACGTGCAAGATTTGAAACTGTATTTACCGATAATCCGGTACATTCTCTATGTTTTAATTAATTTCAGAACTGTATATTTGGTGTAATATTCGTCAAAAAAAAAAATATACCAGCCCGATATTTCGAAGTTCATTTGTTTTTTTCATTTAAGAATATTAAACTCTCAATGAGATGGTCAGGTGCCAAATATTTTAGCGTTGCACGTTTTATACTTTATTTCAATATCAAATGTTGGACTTTGTACACTTTACTATATTAAAGATTACATATACTATCACACTAGCTGTACTCGATGCCTTGGTCTTGCGTGGTAGCTATTTATTGCGCTAGAATAAAATTTACGACCCTGTCACTATAGTTTACTTAACCTAAAGATATCTAATTTCTATGCGATTATGAATATTAGCCTTAACATTTGCAAATACGATTCTCCGAAAATTATCGGCATTGAAAGCAATACTCTAGTAGGGTATATATCGGCCACCGAAGACAAAGATCGGGTACCGGTGGCTCGCTCGCACGGCGTGGAAAGGAGTTTGCATGGTGGGTCTATGAGGTCACGCGCCGCCTCTTCCGTCACCCCGGACCGATTTGGCGGGCCGAGACGCATCCGTAGTCCACCGCAAAAAAAAGTAGGGTATATATTTTTGTAAGTTTTATAGTTAGTTATTTTTCCGTGTAATAATAGTTTAAAAATGTAATGTATCAATTTCTCTTCCTTTCTCGTGGTTATCGCAAGTGATGACTACTGGATGGAAGCGAATAAAATACTTGTACTAGAAGGGAAAATCAGAATACGTTAATATCCTATGCCAGGTCATTTCGCGAGTGTATAAATGGGCTAATTCTCAATACAGATGAAGCTCGCGCCAGACAGTATAAAACAATATATACCAATTACTTATAGTATTTCAAGCGCCAAGTTATAACTATGCTGAATTGCAATAAATACTGGTGTTTCGTATATTTTGCGTGCTAAGGCAATAAAATAACTGATATACACGAATTTATTATACATAGGTATATAATAGCGTAAAGTTCGTTGACCCTTGTAACTATATGTACCGATAATTTGGGTCATTTACGCAGCAACGAGATATTTATGTATCGAATACATAGTTTTATTTTGATATTTGAAAGATTTTTAGGGTTCCTTAAACAAAAGTTACGGTTGTAACGGAACACAATTCAAGTTTATGTCAAGGTTTATTGTCAAGAAAAAAGTTAGGCAGACGGTTGAAATTTTCAGAGCTATATTTATTTCTGTTGTTGCTACAAAAAATAAATAATAAAATCGAGTGACACGCCTCCTTTTCATTTCGACTCATTGATGAATTTATCATTTTTTATCGTAGCTCAAAAGTATTTGCCCCGGCAATAATGTTGTTTATTGCCGGAGCGTCGATGGTATCGATAACCGAAAAGATAACCCGAAAGGGAATGTCAAGGAAGCGGTACCAGTGGTCGGTCTAATGGCGATGGGGAGCGAACATGGTGGGCTATAGGGGCGCACGTTGCCCTTTCGTCGCCCGGATGGATTGGGTGGAGTGTGTCTAAACCATAGCCTTTTTTTGCTATCGCTGTGGAAACACATTTACTCTCTATATGCCGTCGGTAACAGACGGGGAGAGTGTGTAGCTGGCCAGCTGAAGCCCGACAGGAATACTCACTAAAACCGCAGCGGCCCCTTCCGCGCCGGAGATAGTCTACTGACATTCAATCCCCGGAGTCTAGGTCATAGGTAGTCTGGCAAAAAAATTGTAATTAATTACATAGGATACTTTTTCAAAAATTCCAAATAAGGATAGAATTTTTATCCTAACAAAGATAGAATTTTTATCCTAACAAGAATAGAATTTTTATTCGAGGTACAAAATAATATTATTAAAACTACATAAAACTTATTTCATTTACAATTCTAGACATATTTTTATAGCACATCTTTCATTTCTTTTTAAAAAGTAATTGTAAAGTCCATCCATCCATTAGAGCATATAAATTACAAAATTGACTACTGCTCAAAGGTATGTCATGCAGCCGACTTGTCAACTGCGATTAGAGATCTTTTAAATCGCAGTGTTATCCTACAAGAGCGCTGCTGTCCACCTTCCCTACTGTTTCTTAAGCCAGTTTTACGACTGCCGCCAAGAGGAGGTCATACGGTAGATTATGGAGCCACACACCGCCCTTCCGTCGCCCTGGACAGATTGCGCGGGGTGCGTCCAGACCTATAAAAAAAAATGTGCGCTTCGGAAGGCCTAAGTTCCATAGCATACGTCACTGAGCTGATGGCATCGATATAAATACAACAACTGTAAGCACCAATGTGTCTTCGGGTTGAGAGCTCTTAGCACTCACACACAGTCCGGGTAAAGTTGTCATAGCTATCTGAGGCTAACGACTAAGTCACAAAAATAACTAAAAAACCAAAGTGTCTCTAAATTGAAACAGTACAGATATATATGTATACTAGTGTTAGTATATGTATATAATATGACTAATATAGAATGGATTTAAATAGTTATATTACATGTCGCGTAGGTATGTACTTATAACACCTATCTGCCAAGTAAGCGTCTTCTAACTTGCAATTGACTGCAATTTTGCATAGCACCAATGACGTACATAAGTATAATTATGTGAATAATAAAAATTTACACTATGAATTATATGATATTAAAGAACTGTGAAATATTACACCTATTATGGAAGTGATTTAATAATTATTTTGCTTGACTCCTCCACTCATCTTTTTTTTTTTTTTTTTTTTTGTGTGTCTTAGTTGTTAGCCTCAGATGGCTATGACAACTTTACCCGGACTGTGGGTGAGCGCTGAGGGCTCTCAACCCGTTCCTCCACTCATCATCATTCTCCTGCTCTTATCCCAATCACTTGGGATGGACGCAATATATAGATATATACTCGTACATATTACAAAATTTATTGGCAATAGTAATGACAGGTCGCCTGACGTTAACACTCCTTGAGAATATAATTGTTGACTAAACGGCATCAGGTAGAGTTGGCCTTAGTCGATATAAATCTCTTAGTCGTCTTTTACGACAGACATAAGTAAAGTAGGGGTTGGTAGTATTCGTAGCCACTACCACACAGCATATGAGTTTCCTCCAATATAGGAGGGGAATTGAATTACTACTCGCTGGTTAGGGGTTTTATTTCGAATTTAATAATCCCTTAATCGTCTTTTACGTAATTCATGTACAAAATGGTGAATAACATTTTTACTCCGTCAACACATGGACATAATTTTACTTTAGATGAAATAAAAATAAACATAAAATATTTATGTTTATTTATTTATTTCTCACACGAGAGCGGTAGAAGATTACAGATTGTAGAACATCAGGAAATTTTTAGCTGTGTGTATATCTTTAACGCTGTACCAAGAGAGAATAGTAGAGCAAATAGTAAAACTGACATTCAAAGACTTTAGTTTTGCCTTACATTAATCATTAATTGAAAAAAGCTTCTATTCTGAGGACGACTTAGAAGGAAATTCGTGTTTATATTATATAAGAAACGCATTTTATATTGTTATTATTATTAATATGCATAAATGATGACATTAACTAATGCTTATGGATTTGAAATCATTAAATTGATGCCTAAGCTTAACAATTTTTAATGATTGAGGTTTTGCAATTTATTAGAATATGGCTTAAAGTGTCTTATGCTTCTCTAAATGTATAACATCATTGTACTGACCACTTTATATGCAAATAAAATAAATAAATAAAATAATAAATAGTCAACTGCCATCATGTAAGCTAATTACGTGGCTTCGGAACATAGCACGGAATGATTCTGATATAGTAAGTCTATCACCTTGCATTAAGGTCTACTTGGATAAATATGTCCTAAAATATTTTTATTCTTAAGAATAGACACTTGTATAATAATGGACACAAAAAATAAAATGATGATTAATTACTTAACTTTATATAATACATTTATTAACGATCTTGTTGTCAATGGCCACGCATGCGATTAACCGGTCATGTCTAGGCTTAGATTCGAATTAAATAGCTATGAAAAAGCGTTGTTGAAACTTATTGCAGACTTTCTCGGTTTCTCAGATTTTTTTTCGGGTATATTTAATTAAGCCTGAATTATTGAACTTGTGACCGGGAAAAAAACTATATATGTAGAAAATACTATATATTTAATTTTTGCTTATCCTGTTTGATAGCGAGTACGAATACTGCCTACCCTTACTTTACTCGTGAATGTCATAAAAGACGACTAAGAGATATCAACCTGGGCCAACTCCAACTGATACCGCCTGGTCAACAATTACATTCCGAATGCAGGTTGACGTCAGGCAAGCGACCGGCCTTTAAACTATGGCTATACGTGCGAGTACATATTAAGTCGACCTCGAGTAATCGGGATAAGAGTAGGAGAATGATGATGATGATATCAGTTATAAATAAGACCTATTTTATCTCATATACCGATGTTATTGTTCGATTTGGATTTCCACCAGACGAGGAATATGGACATACTACTCCACGTTGATCGGATGGGTACTGGCATTAGATTTTAATTCAAGATTTCCTTCTCTTGCAGTAATGTAGTTTGGTTACATCCTTTTATTAA
This sequence comes from Lymantria monacha, assembly GCA_905163515.2. Lineage (NCBI taxonomy): Eukaryota > Metazoa > Arthropoda > Insecta > Lepidoptera > Erebidae > Lymantria > Lymantria monacha. The sequence continues at coordinate 13,638,090 of LR991094.1, read as the reverse complement.
TCCTTATGATATCTACAGAAAAGGAATAGGTGATGGCCTCGTATTATTACACATTCATTTTTTTAAAGAATGGTCCGCATTACAACACAATACTTGGACTGCACAGATTTCCATGCAGGACAATACAATGTGCTATCCCCAAACTGTTGTTCTTAGCCTCCGTATAATTCGTCTGTGTTAATTATATGTTTCTATAGTCCCCTGCAATACAAGAATTATTTTTAGTACAAGGTATTTTTCTAAAAGAAACGGATAATTTATTCCCCGACTCTGAATAATAATTTGTTGATTGCATAAAATATTGTCCAGCGTTGGTATCGGGTCTTACGCACGCCACCTGTGTAGAAAATTTTACGAAACTATATATATAACTATATTTAAAATAATATATAATAATTATTATATTAATTGTTAAATTATTTCAGACATGCGGTGCTACGGGCCGAGGATACGATTATGGTATGATGCGTATGATGATTGATAGATGTGCTGGTGCCCTAGCTGGACATCTACGATTAGCTCAAGGAGATAGAGTAGGCCTCATTCTACCAAACATTCCCGAGTTTGTAGTCCTCATACATGGAGCTATGAAAGCTGGCCTTGTTGTGACTTTTGCGAACCCATTATATACTGCTGGTGAGTATTGACCATTAAACCCCCGATGACAATTTCGTTTGCTCAAACATGTTCCATTAATTCAAGCATTTTACAATCATGCTGAATACGAAAGTGACTAGCCACTTCAGCTTAATTAATGTTCTTATCGATTAACAAATTTGAGGCTTATTAACATCATATAAATTCAATAAAAACTACAACAGATAGATAAATATAGATAGAGAAAAATATTACGTGTGATGAGTGATGACGGAGTGGAATGCAATTCATTCATTCTTGTCAGTGGTCAACTCAATAGCGATGCGGCAATAATACGCTAGGTTGTAAAGTTGCACGCTGCCTTTTTGTCACATTGAACAGTTCAGACGGTGTGTGCCCAGTCTAAAGCACAGCCTGTCAAAGAAATAGAATAGGTTACATAACTTTTTACAGCAGATTAAATTATTATTAGGTACCAGAGAAAAAATATGTCCTCGCGTGACCATGAACGCTGTAAAGCGGTCGAAACCTCAGTGAAATTAAAAATTAAATACAAACGCGATAGAATCCGTAAAAAAAATATTTCAAATGTGTTATACCTACTCGTGTAAACATCAGAAATCATTATTGATGTAGAATTGGATATCAAACTCTGATCGGCGCGGACATGGTATAGGGAAAACATTTTCTTTTGGCGGTGAGCTACGATGTGGTTACATCCCGCTAATCCGTCCTGGGCGACGAAGAAGCGGCGCGCGACCCCGTAGACCCGCCCAACAACGTACCTATCAACGTCGTGCGAGTGGGCCACCGGAAACCGGTCTTTGTCTTCGGTGGCCCACCCGGCGGTCTACCCTCGCGGGTATCCTCTCGAGTCGACTCGTCCTCATGCGCTGACCTCACTCCGGACGACCAGACTAATCCGCGGCTCCGGTCACCCGATGCCTCACCTAGGGCGACATCAGGCGCAAGTACTTGTGCCTGCGCCGCCCTATCCGCTGGCGGCGTAGCGTGTCGCCGTAGAGGAGTTCTTCCCGGACCCGCCCCGCCGCCTCCTTCTGCGAAATGACTGTTTCGTAGAAGGCAGCGACCATGTCCCAGTTCCTGACGCTGTCGACCATCGCTTTTACGACGGCACAGATGTGGTATATCCTTAGGTAGACATTAATGTTTTACATTTGGATGTTGTTATGTTTTATTATGTAGAATTTGTTGTAAATTGTTTATCTATGTTATGTATCATTTGGATGTTATTTGTATACGTTAACTAACGAACACTAATAACATTCAAATTCCGAACAATAATTTGTGGATCACGCAAGGAACTACTCTGTGAGAATATCGGGTCTACGATACTTGGCACATTAGATCGCTATTTAGACCGCGGTCTGTGGAATATATCGTCTCTTTGCTTTAATAATGTGTTATCTTGAAAAATGGTGTTTCAAAAAATAATTGATATATAAATCTATGATTTTAATTATTTCATTATTCTATAAGTAAATCATCTATGATTGAAATCAGATTTACGATAAAAAAATATTCGTTGCGAAACAATTATTTTTTGAAACTTGAAAAAGACTCCTCTAATATGTCATTTTATAAGATAACACATTATTGAAGCAAAGAGGCGATATGACTACACAGATGACGTAGTGGTATACCGACCTACCGTGACACTGTCTTAGGTTCGATTCACATGTAGGACAATATTTGGTGCGATTTACAAAGTGTTGTTCTGAGTCTGGGTGTAATTTGTGTTTGTTAATTATACGTCTGTAAAGTCTCTTGCAATACAAAGATTAGATTATTATTATTATTTCTTAGTGTGGTGTTGTCTTTTAAAAAAAATATCAAATATATAAAAGATAAAAAATATTTTTACGTAATTCAAATTATATCGGTTACAGTGATATACGCTTTTACGCAACTAAACTCACGAGATAACTCGATTATATCTCATCGTACATGCGCGTATGCGTGATAATAGAATCTTATACACATTGAATTTAGACAAGCTACGCTGAAATGTGTCGACTCTACGTATTTTTTTAATCTTTATATGAAAATTTGAAATGAACACCTCTTTGATTTGTAAATAGAGAAGAAACCAATTATTTATTTTTTATCAAAGAAATAAGTTTTTTTAAAATATCGTTCTAGCAACTGTGCAACTGTGCAGAAGAGGTGATATACGTTTTTATATTCTGCGGCGAATTCAGTTACCGATTTACTCTTGAAAAAAAGGCGGCCGGTCATAAAACTATTGCCAATAACTTTTACAATATATAATATGAAAGAAGAGTAGGAAGATAAAAGAAGTAGGAAGATAAAAGAAGATATTACATCGCCCCAATTCATCGCCAATGATGAAGGTTGATGATTGAGACAGGTGGCCGGTCATAAAAGTATTTCTAATAATTTTTGCATTGTACGACTAAACAGAAGAACATATTACGTCGACCTCAAGTAATTTGAATAAGAGCAGTACAATGATGACGATTCAAAAATGTCGTCTCTTTGCTTCAATAATGTGATATCTTCAAAATCTTCAAGTTAAAAGTAGTCTTTCGAGTTAAAAAAAATAATTTATATATAAAACTATGATTTTAATTATTTCAATGTTCTATAATTAAATCATCTATGATTTAAATCAGATTTACGATAAAAAAATATTCGTTACGAAACAATTATTTTTTTAAAATTTGAAAGAAAATAAAATTAGAGGAATTTTATTTTTCATTTTTCAAGATATCGCATTATTGAAGCAAAGAAGCGATGTGATATTTTAAATGTTCATATATAAAATAATTACAAAATATTTCTAGTCTTATCAAGTCGTTAGTCAATAGATTATTAGTAAACTAATTATATATAACTATGTGTTGATTTAATTCATTATACATATACTTATAATATGTATATTGTAGTGTCTACGCTAGCTGATAAAATTGTGGGCTCGTCTTACTTAATGTCATAACAAATATGTAGAAATGGTTTATGGGCTGCGATAAGTAATAGAGTCGTGTGCTTTACAAAAAAAATACTGTTATCAATTTCGTACTTTAAACTGTATGATAAAGTAATTTTAGGGTGAGACTTTGACCACAGAGCAATGAATACAGAACGATAACATTAGAAGATTACTAGTTCTATTGCGATAAAAATATTTAATGTTTTCCGTACATTAATATTATTATTTAAGCAAGTATTAGGCAGTTTAAGCTGATTGTAGAAGTCACGACGATTTCTAAAAAATATTAAATTATATACATAAATTCCTTATAGAATCTGTGTCATTGAAATTAAATTAAATTTGGAAATTATTTTGTTGTTCTATTAGACAGAGAATGAATACAAATGCTTTTGCCCAAGGAATAGCTAAGTGGAAAGAACATTGCGGAAGTACTTTTAATAGTTACGATGGTGGCTTATAGTCCCGCCTAAAGTCTCCTTCTGCCCGGTAGTATAACGGTTTCTTTCTTTTTAAAAAATGCTTGACAGAATTCGATCAGTATAATATAACAATCGAATGATCGGCGCAATAAATCAAATTAATATTAATTAGCATTTACCTAAATATGAAATCGTTGTGATTGATATTGTTTGGCTCAAAACAAACATGTTTAGATTTTACTGACATTGAACTTAAATAGGTTGGCATCGCACCAATCGGAAATTACCTTAAGGTTAGGGACAAGTTCACACATACGTTTGTACGTTCGACCATTACATTCTTGGATGTCTAACATATCCAAGTTCTTCTAATTGCTGGCACATTTCATATTTATATTACCTTCTACTGAACAATAATTTTATATCGATTTGTCTTCCTGAATTATGTGCGAGCTTCCTCTATAATGGTAGGCGAAATTATTAAAATATAGATTTGTACCGTATATGTATTCTATCATGCAAAAGAATAAGATACAAATTCATTTTTAAAGTATTAAAAAAAAATGTGCTTAATATCTACTAATATGCTTTTTCCTTTGGAACGGCTTTTGATAAATAGGTACCTATTAGGTGACTTGAACGTATTTAAATTTATATCTCCCAAAGAGCTAAACATTTTTAAATTTAAAATTTAATATCTTATAGGGTTAAATTTTAAAATTTTTAAATTTAAAATTTAATATCTTATAGGGTAGATATAAATAAATTTCTGTAATAACAATGACATATTGGACGTAAGACACCTCAGTCCTCCCGTGACCATGATCACTGTAAAGTGTTCGAAACGTCGGGAAATTATAAATCAAATACAAACGCGATAGAATCCGTAAAAGTAGTTTTATTTCAAATGTGTAATACTCGCGTAAACATTAGAAGTCACTACTATATCGAGTTACAATTTGTTAGTACGTAGGTACCTACTTTTTACTTAAAATATTCTTAGACTTCTTGAATAAATAGTCAAGTTAGTAGATACTATTAAGAGATAAGTTAGCTAGATTAGGTGATTAGGTAGCTATTAAGAGTTAGTACGATTAAGAGATTAGATTAAGGTTAAGTTAACACTTTAAAGTTAATTTAGGCATTGCAAGTCCATTAAAATAAGACATCGATTTTTTTTAAAAAATACTGCATTATCATAATTCTGATCTTGTTTCAATTACTTGGGGTTGATGCAATATGTACTCTTCTACCATCGTACATATTACAAAAGTTTTGGCAATAGATTTATAACCAGCGGTCAGCCCACCGAAGACAAAGATCGAGTTCGGGTGGTCCATCTGTTCGACAAAGAGAGGTACATGTACATCAGCACGGGTCTATGGGATCGCGCGCCGCTTCTTCTGTCGCCCCGGACGGATTTAGCGGGATGTGCCCATTCCATAGACCGACGCAAAAAAAAAGCCGTCAGCTTGACGTCAACCCTCTTTGAAAATGAAATTGTTAACCAAGCGGCAACAGATGTAGTTGACCCATCGATCCCAACGACCCAGTCGATGTAAAGTCGTCTTTTACGACATCTACGACCAATTCACCTATGAGGGTTGTTTGTATACGTAGCCGGCAATCCCACAGTTTAATATATAGCAAGCATATCATTTAAAAATACTGCATAAAACAAAAAATGAACTACTTATGTAAATTAAATTATTTAGACGATACAAAACAAAGCCTTATATATGTATGTATGAGTGCATGCGTTTGATCTATTAATTAATTTGCAATTGTTAACCGTTAGGTCATTATCTAGTCGATACAAACTGCAGTCAAGACATGTCAAGGGCGAGGTAATCAGACGTCTGCCTACTTATACTGTAGCTATTACGTATTATCTTTTTAGAGTTGAATATAATTATTTAAAAACAATACATTAAAATGCATCATTGCCTGGATGGTTTAATTGTATACCTACATCACCTTAACCTCAGCTCATATATGGCCCAGTGTTGGGCTCAAACCTCCTCCATATTGGTAGGGAAATTGACCTATTTTACCACGATGGTCAGACGTGTTGGTATAGGGTTTTGTTTCGAGTTTTCCTTCTCTCGCATAGATGTTATATGCGTTTTATATCACTCAGTCGTCTCTTACGATCACCCACGGGTAAGATAGAGGGTGGTGAAATGTATTCTTAATCCGTCATACGGAAAATGGCATACATGCGGCTAGCTATTTTGAGATTGCAGGTTCAAGTATTTCTGGGATTTTGCATTAAAAAATTCAAAAGCAAAATGTGCTCAAAATACTTACTAACTTTATACTTGTTAGATCTCTACCTTTTCGGGAATGTAGGCGTGAGACTATAAAAATATGATATACCGGGTGTAACAGAGAATGGAGCAGCCAGTCAGAAAGGTGGTAGGTAATGATGCTAGGAACATAACAAAAATTTGAACGGGAAATCGCCATTGACTCATTAGCTGTCTGTAAAGGCGACGTTTGTCATACTGTAGCAAACATAATCATTGATTTATTTAGGTTCCAATGAATATTTATGAAACTATGAGTATGTAGCAGATTATTTATCATTTACTTGGTACATTTCATTCAATTTCAAAGGAAAAGCGACGACAAAATTGAAAACTTTAAATGACTCTAACTCATTAACGAATCGATATTTTTCCTTCAATTTTTTGATATGTATTCCTACCATCATTACCTACCACCCCTCTGACCAGCTGCTCCATTCTCTGTTACACCTGGTATATGTAGATATCGTGAATAGTAATAAGATATTCTATCACGTATTAATAAATCATTTTGTATATCGTAGGAATATGAAAACGGTTAACTTAATAAAATCAATACGTGTGTGTTGGCTGTGTGGTAGCGGCTACGAATACTACCAATCCTTACTTTGCTCGTGGATGTCTTAAAAGACGACTAAGAGCCTTATAACGACCTAGGCCAACTCCATCTGATGCCGTTTGGTCAACAATTACATTCCCAAGGAGAGTTGGCGTCTGGCAGGCGGCTGGTCTTAAAACTATTGCCAATAACTTTTACAATATGTGCTATAAAAGAAGAGCGCATATTGTATCGACCCCAAGTAATTGGGATAAGAGTAGGAGAATAATGACGTGTTGAACATCAATATAATAAAATCAATAGGTGATTGATTTTATTAAGTCAACCGTCCATAAGTTTTAGCGTAACTAGTAGGCATTATTATATATTATAGTTATAGTTATATATTATAGTTGCTACAGTGGTACTACATACTAATTCTGACTATTGCTGTTTCTTCGAAGATTGCGTTTTTAACGTTGATGTCAGGCAGGCGAACGGTTGTAAAACGGAACTATAACGATATACAGCATGCTTTGTACTTCTATCTTCGTTAGAGGCAGAAGATATTTTGTACACAGTAAGCACTGATCCATCGCCGTGGGCGCAATGGACATCCCCGCTACTCTAATAGACATTTGACGTCACACTTTCACGGTCTATTGACGACGATAGGCTGACAATATTGTAACTAATGCCTTAATAATAAAAAAAAACAATTAATTATGCGGAATACAGAAATGTAAATAGATATATTAGTAGAAATGCTCAAATATTATGAGCAAGTTGATATTACGACTTGGCCGATTTTCAGCTGGCTGTGACCGCAACCTTTTTTGAAGGTTGGATCTGCACCTGGTGCCCATATAATTGGTATAAGAACAGAAGCATGATATACCTACTCTATGTCAATTTACTAACAGGTAACAATACGATAGGGTTAGAAAAGAAAAGCTCCCAAAAGTCTCTAATTACTGTGACCTAAATTTGTTTACATATTAGAAATAGATGTTAACGTTGGTGTGGCCGCTGTCAAAAATAGATAGTAAGATAAAAATAGTTTGTAACAAAATCAGGGATATTCTATAAATAATAATAAAAAAATAACATTGAATAAACCTTGATCGCTATTTCTTACAATGTCGATAAAATATAAAAAAAGAAAAAATAAACCAACGAGCTTATAGTGGATATAATTCTTTTGCATTTGAAATATGTAGATACTTTTAAAACTATTTAAATAAATAAATAACTAAATAATCTTATATATCTACAAAAATTTTTCAAAATTCATTTTGTGTCTTGTATTTAAAGATCTTGATTGGTGTCTTAGTATTTTGCAGATCCTATGTTTGCTAAAACACTTTTAGTAATAGATAACTTTTTCTTCGTTTAGAGTAATGGTTATGCTACTAGTTTGCGCAATTCGGCTAATTTCTTTTATCTTAGTGTCGTGAACAACGTAAAGAGTAGCAGTAAGGAAAATTCTGACGGCTTATAATGCTGATAAAATTATAACCATAGTGATTGATGTATTTAGGCTAAGGTTTAGGATATTATTTAGTGTTTTTTTTTATTGCTTATGGTGGCAAACGAGCAAGCAGCACACCTGATGGTAAGTGTCACTGCCGCCCATGGACCTTTGCAATACCAAGGGTAGGTATAGCTTAGGCCGCTGCCTACCAATAAAATCCCCAAACCCACCCAGTTGGGCTTCCGGCTCTGTTGCTCACCGAACGAAGCGCAATAGCACATTGCCATTACTCAGACGTCGATCTTCTGCGAGAGTGTGGTACTACCCCGTACGAACCGGCCCGCAGCTGTAGACACTAACCCGCTGCTGTAACTATCAACAGCGTGGTCCTACCACTATAGAAATATACAACAATATAGAATATTATAATTGTTTAACTAAACAGAACAATTCTATTATGTTACTAAAAAACCGGAGGTGTCAAGGGACACCCGGATGGAACGAAGTTCTATTTTAATTATATAATTTTTTTCTGCCTTAAGCGATTTTTATCGTTATATTTTAGCCAATTTGCAAAATATCTTTATAAATTATAGCCTATGTGTTATTCTGATGTGCAAGCTATATTACTATAAATTTCATCAAAATCCATTCAGTAGTTTTTACGTGAAAGAGCAACAAACATGTTCACATCCATACATTATTACAAACTTTCACGTTTATAATATTAATAATAGGATATACAATTCCACTAGACTACCAAAACTTTTCGGCCCCGAGCTCGAACGCGAGCCGGCCACGCGGCCCGGTCACGGGCGAAAATAATTTCGTTGCGCATTATTTTGATTTTGCTATATCTCTTAAGGTATTGATTTAATTTGCATGGTCTGAAGGAAAAAAAATATCTTCATGAAATGCTCAAGCCAACTAATGTATTTAAAATGATAAGGATTAATACAGTATTTGTGTAAATAGCTTTTCAATTACTGTTTTATAATAGAACATTTTTTAAAGTATTAAAATGGATATAGTGTGTTATCCTTAAGAGATAGATATATACCATCGCGGACTTTTTTGTAGGCCTTTTTAAGCTGTATAATACTGTAGTACTTTATTTTGATCTATTTCGTAGGGTTCAGCCAGCGTTTGCAATGTAAGCGCAAAATAATGTGTTTATTTACGACATTACATTAGAAACCTCTAAAATTATCAGTGTTTCTCTAGTACATTATGCATATATTATACATATAAACCTTCCTCTTGAATCACTCTATCTATAAAAAAAATCGTCGCGACACCACACTGTTCAATGCGAAATAGAAATGAAAATATCTGGCTTGCTTTCTATAAGAGAGAGAGAGACAGACAGAGAAACATGCGACGCCGCACAGCTTACAATAGCTTACTATAGCAAAAAGTGTCGTGACAACTTTTCGTAAGAATTTTTTCCGTCTAGCCCCCTTTCACAACGCGCGATAAGGAACTTCGTTCCAAAAATAGTTACAGCTTGATATTTTTTTTTATTAAAAAATTGAAATAGTAATTAAAAAATATGTGAAGAGAGATAATAGATAACTGATTCTATGGTGACATCTTAATGGGCCACCGAAGTTAGAATCGAGTACAGGTGGTCCGCTCGCACGGCGAAGAGAGAAGGTTTTACGGTGGGTCTATGGGGTCACGCGCTGCCTTTTCCGTCACCCCGGACCGATTCGGCCGGGCGAGACGCACCCATAGCCCACCAATAAAAAAAAAAAAAAATGGTGACATCTTAATTAATTTTAAATGTCACTGTCGTCGTAGATAAAACAGAACGCGCCATTGAATCAAAATTGAAGTATAAGACTATATTGAAGGTGATATAAAAAGTCAAAAGAGGAATTATATTACATGTTTTTAGAGGATTCTGATGCCTCTGTTGCAAGTGCCGAAAACACAGACTCTATTGGCGGCACCGCTCACTTAGAAATATTACAATACTTAAGTAATAAAGATACCAACATAAAGAGATTAAATGCTTATCATACAATAAAAATTAAATATTTTTTAAAATACAACACCTGTGAATCGGCGCTTTTTATTTGGTGGTATAATTATGAGCCCTTATCGAAAAAAAAGTAATGATAAATTGTTTGAAGAACTGGCTTTACTTATTCAATAATCTCAGCTCATACATGTCCCATTATATAGCTCGAGCCTCCTCCAAACGATGCCTCCCGTATTATTATACAACGCTGGTCGCAGTCATCATCAGTTTTCCTTCTGTTGCATTGATGTTATATGCGTTTAATATCCCTTAGTTGTCTCATACTATCGCCCAAGGCTAAGACAGGAGGTGGTGAATTGTATTCTAACTCCGTCACCGTTTTTACTTAGTTATATTTCAATTAATACCTTAAAAATATAAGATTATGTTTTTAATATCTTCATTCATTAAATTAATATGTATATTTAAAGCTAAGTTTTAAATTAAAATATTTACAGAAAAATAGATAGATTATGTTGCATAACGATTGCGCGATCAACGCAATTTACACGTAAAATAATAAACTTTCATTAAAAAAAAAATGTGTTTTTACAGAAATATTTTATTTATAAAAAGTATTCAAAAGATACTCCGTGTGGTGACGGAGTAAGAATACTATTCACCACCCCCTATCTTACCCGTGGGTGATTGTACGAGACGACTAAGGGATATGAAACGCATATAACATCTATATGAGAGAAGAAAACCTCGAAATAAAAGCCTATACCAACACGTCTGAGCAGCGCGGTATATTAGTATGTTAATTTCCCTCCCATTACGGAGCAGGCCCGAGCCCAACAGTGGGACATTTATGGGCTGTGATGATGATGATGATTCAAAAGATATTTTATATCTAGTATTTGAGATACCATTCCAGGAAGTTAGCTGTACATAGTGGGTATCTGAAATACGTAATTTAAAAGAATTTTGTATACTTTATTTAAGATATCTTCTCCATCACTGGCTGTATTGTATCTAAACTGCTTTAGTTAAATTCAAAAGTGGGAGCTTGTTGTGTGCTTCACTACGATAAATATATAGCGTTGATACTTCCGCAAATATTCCCCCGAGACTATAATATTTTCAATCTTATTATTTCGACTTTCTAGCTTAACTAGTTTTGGCAGAATATATTTTTTCCACGGGTTTGCGATTTGACTTTCGCAACTGTAAGAGATACTAATATTATAAACTAGCTGATGCCCGCGACTTCGTCCGCGTGACATTCAGTTTTACTATAATACGCACCCCTATTTGAAACTTAAAAATTCAAACTCGACCAAGTATTTCCGGCAGCCACTTGACCATTTTCATTAAGGAGGACGCTTTCTCCAATTTTCTTTAAAACATCGGCATTCAATGCATTGCAATTCTTAAGCATGTGAATTAGTGTTGCCCAAATGCAAGACTCTTCCGAGGCTCGCAAATCTTGCAACTTTTGATTTTAGAATAACACAAAGTCACTTGTTTTGATAGAAATAAAAAATCCCCATAGACATTAAAAATCCAACTAAATTAATGAAATTCTATTCATCTAGTGGCAGTAACTGTACAACTATCAATAATTAGGTACATACCACTAAACGGAAGTGGGGCTATAAATTCTTCCATGTACTGGTATTACTTGTAAGAATACGAAATGTTGACAATCCTTTCTTTGCTAAGAAAATCGTAAAATCATGTCTAAGGGAGCACTGCAAAACTCTTGCAGCAAGTCTTAGTCTTGCATTTGGGCAGCACTCATGTGAATGGTGACCTTGGCTTTGCTTGCATCTTGATGGTTAGGGTCAGCTTGCCTATTTGGGGCCACAGATAAGAATACTTCAGTGAAGCATTGATCTCATCAGTTCTATTTCCTCGAGTTTTAACAGGAAGGATTTGCCGAAAATCTCCAAAGAAAAGCACCATTGACTTTTCATTACGATCTTGTAGTGCTCGATCTACGGGCCTCTACGATTTTTTTTATTTATCATTGTTCAATCAACGCAAACGATTAGACAGCAATCCTTAGTAAAAACACAAATAGTGGTAAAGCCACAGTTGATAGTATTCTTTCTACAGCCACGGGCCGGTCCGGCTTCCAGTCGGGCCTAGTACCCCACTCTTGCAGAAAAGCAACATCTGAACAGTGGCAATGTGTTATTTCCGCTTCATTTGTAAGAGGCAGTGGGGCGACGCAGGCGCGATTACCTGCGTCTACTTGCCTTAGCCGAAGCCGCGGGTAACTGAAACGGGGAATAGTCCGTCACCCGCGGAGAGGCTGACCACATGAGGGTGGAGCCCGATGGCCCGGAGCGTAATCGGGGATGGTACTCGAAAGGCCCAATGGTGATGGGGAGGGAAAAAGGTGGGTTATGGGGCCACGCGGACGGAATGCAAGGCATGTGTCCAGACCATGACCTGCCAAAAAAATAAGTGCATGCTGCTTGCTCGTTTACCACCGTACACAATAAAACAAAAAACACTTTGAATGTGTCGCAGTTTCGTGTTATTGAACATCTCGGTGTTTTATTGCTTTATAAATCTATCGGGTTTATAAACAATGTGCATAAATCTATCGGGTTTTTAAACAAAGCTCTTTTACCACCAAGAAGTAATGCAGCTTCAGTTTCTGACGTTACCGATCGTTACTTCCAAAGTTATTTTACGCTGTCTCCTCATTTTGGTAAGATTGCTCTGCTCAGATAAGTCTTTTCAGGGCTACCTGGGGACATGGACATCTATCATCTCAGCCTATATACGTTCCACTATTGGGCTCAAGCCTCGTCCGTAATGGGAGGGAAATTGACCTACTATATCACGCTGGTCAGACGTGTTGGTATAGGATTTTGTTTCGAGTTTTCCTTTTCTTCCATAGATGTATGATATGTATGACGTCCTTTAGTCGTCTCGTGGGTGATCGACCCACGGGTAAGAAAGCGGTTGGTGAATTGTATTCTAACTGCGCAACCGCACGGATAAATATAAAATAAATGGCTTTCATTACGAAAGAATTAATAAAAATGAAATTCTTGGTTCATGTCGCGTTTTAGTAGCGTAGAATATCTTCAGATGGATATCTTTTATATATGCTATCAACAGTGGAGACTGGTGTAGTGATGGGGCAGGGTTGCTTCGTGGTGTACCTGCTCACGGTCGCAAGGAGGGAGAGCACACCGTCTAACCACTACTGCGATTGCGAGGTGGACACGGCGCTGCAGACGCTTAAAGTTTGCATGGCCTGAGCAAAGCAGCGCCGTGCACTCATCGCAATCATCGGTGCCAAACTGACACTGTCGACTATCGCAAAGACGATGCTCAATAGCGTCAGGAACTCGGACTCGGTCGCCGCCTTTTGCGAGACAGTCGTCCCACAGAAAAACTCGGCGGAGCGTGTCACAGAGGAGACTCTCCATGCTGACACACTCTGCCGCCGGCGCTTCGGACGTCACAGGCGGTACCTGCACCTGTTACCATTCTAACTGAGGTCGCGGGTGGATGGACCATGAGAATTAATCTACCACCCGCAGAGACACCGACCGCGTGAGGGCGATACAACACTGTTGTTTGCCGGGGTGTAGACGGAGACGATACCTGGAAGGGTAAAACCCCAGGCCCGCCACGGATGTCAAGTAAGCGGTACCAGAGGCCAGCCTGATGGTTTGGGTAGAGAACACGATGAGTATGGGGCCACACGACGCCCTTCTGTTACCCCGGAAGGAATGGCCGTGTCCAGACCATAGCCTACCAAATAAAAACAAAAAAGGGTGCACTTTACATACTCGCCCCAAAGAAGCATCTTAACTAAGAATGTACGTTTTGTACGCTCTATGATGTGGACTTTACATTTCTTTTTCGTGTTTGACTTAGTTGTTATTCGCAGAAGGCTATGACAACTTTACTCGGACTGTTAGGTGAGTGCTGAGAGCTCTCCACCCAAAGTACCTTTACTAAGTTCAAGAAGTTAATGTAGTAGCTTTTCAAAATATAACGAAAAAAATATTTAAAATTTTAAACTAAATTATAACGCCATCTATTGCTCATTTAACAAACTAAATAAATTTTATTTTATTAATTTATAGCTAAATTATATATTATTAACTAATTAAAACATTCTTTTTTATCACAAATAGTTTTAATAGTTATTTTGACTACCTGACTTACACTATAGATAAATTAAATAATTATTTTGAATTGAACCTTCTACTGATATAAAAGCCGAGCGGTGATTTTAAAAACTTAAATGACCATAACTTTTTTTACAGACATCAGATTTTAATGAAACAAAGACTAAATGTTGCTCTGAATTGGGCTTAATCTTTATATCAAAACTGCGAAACAATTCGTTCAGTAACTTCGGAGATTAGCGATTACAGACATACAGACATACAGACATACAGACACACAGACAGACAAGAAATTCCAAAAAATGTTTTTTGTTTTCAGTTAGTGTTTTCTTACTGCCTAGGTTAATTTTTTTATAAATTTATCAAATGTACAGACACGGGATTTCTACTCATTTATTATATGTATAGATAAGATACGTTATTGTATGATTCAATTGGTTGCTACCACCTGGTAGTATATTGGCCAGCATTATCTTACGTCAATACATAAGAGAAAATCAGCTTCTAATCAAACTGAATTTCGCTAATACATATTCATAATTCATACAAATTAGCATCAATCACAAAATTGAATTATTAATATCAAACAAATAAAATAAAAACCAAAAAAGCTAACTTATCCATACCCTTTGCTTCCTCCCACTATTGGATTGGAGTAAAATAGTAAAAAACTTATGGCATAAGCGGGAAATTGACCAACTACTACTCTAGTGTAGATACACGAATTGGGATATGGTTTCGTTTCGAGTTCTCTTAAATTGATTTTGTCAGTATCTATACTAATATTATAAAGCGGAAGAGTTTGTTTGTTTGTTTGTTTGTTTGTTTAAACGCACTAATCTCAGGAACTACTGATCCGATTTGAAAAATTCTTTTTTTGTTGGATAGTCCATTTATAGAGGAAGGCTTTAGGCTATAAAACATTACGCTGCGACCAATAGGAGCAGAGCAGCAATGATGAATGTGTAAAAATCGGGTTTATGTTTCCTTTTGAGAGCTTCCGCTGCGTAAACGGTTAAAGTTGCGCAAAAATTATGTACTACATAATTGTTCCCCTTTCAAAGTTCTAAATAAAAGTCCGCGACAGCATATGTCTATCTTTTAAGATTGGCTCACTATAACCTTTTTTATGCTAATCAAATTTGTTTTAAAATAATGTGATATTTTCGAAGGTGTTTTCATAAACATAATATTAATCCTTATCCAAATAAATGAGTTATTCATCACAAGTATTTAATTTAAAACAAAATTTCTCTTTACATTATTTGATTTCAATGAATATCTTAGGAAATATCGCAGTTTAAAAATAACATCGCAGCAAAATAATGATCAAGTACTGGGCGCGCATTTACGATAAAAATACTGGATCTTATAATCTTATATTAAAAAAAAACTCAAACTAATGTTATTTCAAAGTACTTCTGCACACACTACATTTTTAGTTTTGTTTTCTTCTCATGACCTTCCGTCGGCTTTACACATCCTAAATAATAATAATAAGTATAGGAAGTATTAGTGCCTGCCCTCATGTATGGCAGTGAAAGTTAGATTTGGCGGGGAAGACATGAAAATAGAATAAATGCTGTAGAGCTGACAGCTCTTCGTAAGCTGTGTGTGATGTAAGTATGAAAGATAAAATTAGGTATAATGTTATAAAAGAGCGCTGGTATGCTGAGGTGGGTTGGACACGAAGTGGAAGAAATAATGAGTGGGCAGAGGTTGACGAAGCAAACATATAAAGCAATCGTGAATGGGACGAATACAAGGGGAGACCACGTCATACTTTTCTGGACCAAATTGGAGATTTGTTCACGAGAGGTCATCATCATCATCATTCTCCTACTCTTATCCCAATTACTTGGGGTCGATACAATAAGTACTCTTCATTCATAGTAGGTACATATTATAAAAGTTATTGGCAATAGTTTTATGACCGGCCGCCTGCCAGACGTCAACCCTAATTGGGAATGTAATTGTTGACCAAACGGCATCAGATGGAATTGGCCCAAGTCGTTATAAGGCTCTTAGTCGTCTTTTACGACATCCACAAGCAAAGTGAGGATTGGTAGTATTCATAGCCGCTACCACACAGCGATTTCATACACATTAAAAGTATGTGTAATCGTAAATAGGTGTAAGTGTATGTATGTATAATATACATACATTGAATATATCTATAGAAAGTATAGATAAGACCCAATACTTTTACTTGCATTACTTTATATGGTACTACATTGCATTATATGGATTACGTCAAACTTGAATCACTTTTAAATACTTATTTCGCGTAACTACAAATACATACAAAAAAAAAGAAACACATACATGCACGCACACTACATCACAAACACACGCACACCACACACACACACACATACATACACGCACACACACACAAACACACACACACACACACAAACAAACGCACACCACACAAACAAACGCACAACACACACATACACACGCGCGCACACACACACACACACACACACACACACACACACACACACACAACGTGTGAGCGCGCTCACTAACACGTTAATTCTCACTCATTCATTTATTATAGATTTCTTTATCATTAGTCTTTATTACGTAAGATATATATATTCATTATTTATAATGTATGTTACTGTAAAATAATTTGATGTTCAAGATTTATGTATTTCGGGAAGGAACTGTCTCTTGAAACACAGGTATTACCTAATTCAAGAGGCAAAGACATCTATGTCAACTATCATATGTATTTAGTTTTCAATAAAGATTATTATTATTATTTTACTTAAGGTTAAATGATCTACTCTTACTAATAAAAGGGTCATGTAGGTACCTAAAACAGCTTTAACGTATGTATTATTTAAAAATATTTCCACCTTTTACGTAAACGAATTCGCGAGTTGAAGTTAACGTTAGCCCAAAGTAACCATTCCACGCGGACGAAGTCGCGGGCAGAAGCTAGTTTTTATAATAAGATTCCTTGGTCATCTTTTACGTTATGTACCTACGGGCAATGTGGAGAATTATATTCGTACCTACTCCTTATAATCGTAATTCGTATATAATTATTTATAATTGTATTCATATATGATTATCTAAATTTATATTCATATAATATAATTATTGATTATTATTATATTTATTCGTACTACTTAACGAAATTTTTGGAATCAGTAACATAAATCGGTCAGGTCGAAAATTTATGTGAACAATATTTATATAAATTACTTTCTAAGGGTACAAGTAAATTAAGTAAAGGTTTCATTATTTATTACAAGTAAATTTAGTAAAGGTTTCATTAAAATTCATTTCAGATGAAGTAAAACGACAATTTGCTGATTGCAATGTAAAGGCTATTGCTACAATAGAGATGTTTATGCCAGTAGCTCAGGAGGTCGGCAAGGCGCTGAAGGACTACAAAGGCACTATCTGGGTTGGCGGTGAAGACGACAAAGCTCAAGGTAAATAATAAAACGAATTTTTAAACTTTATAAACTAATTAACAGATTATTTAGCAAAGAAATTGTATAATAATTTAATTAATATTAAAATATTTACATATTTTTAGTCGTTAAATAGGACAATAAGTTTCAAAATGACGTATGTAGTATCTATTAATATGAATGCCTTGCTATGATATATAGTTTATAATAATGAAAAAAAAAACATTTGAGTAATAATATATTTGAATTACTGAAATTCTTTACGAACAAGAAATTTTAAATTCAAATTATTACGTATTATAATTTTTTTTCCTACAGTAAAATATCCTATTATAAAATGGAGGAGAGGAAGGAAAACCCACCACTTTCCCACGGTTAATCAATATACCGTACACCTCAAAAAAGGAAGGAATACGGGATGGGATCAAGGTGGAATAGGATATAAGGAAATCTTACTCCTGTGATGAGCACCGCCTCCAGAAATTCTACTTGCAATTTTCCGCAGAACTTCGAATAAAGATTCGACACGTGTTTCGCCTCTAAACGAGGCATCCTCAGGACGGTTCGGCTTACGCCTTTTATACCCGCTCCACTATCAAACTACCCGCGTTGAGTCATTTTATTGACACGCAAACAACTTTAAAAGTGGGGATGTATTAAAGTTTGTTTGTTCATTCAGCAATGTATGTTTGCTACATTTCCCACTTTTAAAGTTGTTTGCGTGTCAATAAAATGACTCAACGCGGGTAGTTTGATAGTGGAGCGGGTATAAAAGGCGTAAGCCGAACCGTCCTGAGGATGCCTCGTTTAGAGGCGAAACACGTGTCGAATCTTTATTCGAAGTTCTGCGGAAAATTGCAAGTAGAAGTTCTGGAGGCGGTGCTCATCACAGGAGTAAGATTTCCTTATATCCTATTTCACCTTGATCCCATCCCGTATTCCTTCCTTTTTTGAGGTGTAAGGTATATTGATTAACCGTGGGCAAGTGGTGGGTTTTCCTTCCTCTCCTCCATTTTATAATAATAATGGATTTCCGCCATGTATCGCCTAATTCAATCAATCAAAATATCCTATAGTAAGAGCTTCAAAATAAATTGTAGCACATTGTACGAACTCGAGTCTCGACACCCTATAAATAAACAGCCTTTCAAAAACGTTTAATACATAATACAATGTTGCACTGTAACCGGCTGGCATGCCTAGAGCAGCATTCCGTCTGAGTAATGCTTTTAAATTTAATGACATTGAAAGGAGTGTCCATATTGATGAAATTTGGTACACAGATGGTCTAGAGCCTGACAAAGGACATAGGCTACTTTTTAATGCGAAAAAAGGGTTGTAATGTGGGATGAAAAGTTGTAAGGAAGTGTTGTCATTTTTAAAGCCAGAAGCATGTCACTTATTTTTAGGCTATTGATTAGATATAAATAAATATAACATTAAAAAATTGTAAAAAAATTACTCTTAAGGGGTAAAATAAAAATAGAGGATGAAAATCTTTAGGCAAGCAACCTTTTACGCGGGCGAAGCCGCGGCCAGAGGCTAGTGTAAAATACATTAAAAAATTACCTATCATAAAATTAATACCTTTTGTAATTTTTATTTATTCATCTTGGCTCATATACATCCCATTGCTGGGCTCTAGCCTCCTCCACAATAGGAGGGTAACTTGTAATGTCAGTTATCACCACGGTGATCGGACGAATTGGTTTTATTGCGGGTTTTTCATGTCTTGCATAGATGATGACATATGAATGCATATTATATTCCGTCTTTACGAGATCCACGAACCGAATATGGGTAGTGAATTGTAATTTTAATCCGTCACCACACGGAAAGTACTTTTAACTCATCGTCATTCTCCTACTCTTATCCCAATTACTTGGGGTCGATACAATATGTACTCTTCTTTCATAGTACATATTGTAAAAGTCATTGGCAATAGTTTTATGACCGGCCGCCTGCCAGACGTCAACCCTCCTTGGGAATGTAATTGTTGACCAAACGGCATCAGATGGAGTTGGCCTAGGACGTTATAAGGCTCTTAGACGTCTTTTAAGACATCAAAGTCAAAGTAAGGGTTGGTAGTATTCGTAGCCGCTACCACACAGCAAGGACTTTACTTCTTTTAACTATCATAAAATAAATAACCTAGTGCTTGAGAACATTTGATAACATACTAGAGGGTTTGTTTTAGTTTATCTACTTTGGATCTGACCTCATATAGGTTTCACTGCATATGTAGTTGTCCTTTACAATTCCGAGGTAATTGGTTTACTACATATACCATGTTATTCGCGTAGAGTTTTGAGTTGTTCTACTCTCATCATCATCATCATCACAGGCCATAAATGTCCCACTGTTGGGCTCGGGCCTCCTCCGTAATGGGAGGGAAATTAATCTATTATACCGCACTGGTCAGACGTGTTGGTATAGGGTTTTGTTTCGAGTTTATCTTTTTTTGCATAGATTTTATATGCGTTTTATATCCCTTAGTCGTTTCTTACGATCATCCACGGGTAAGACATGGGATGGTGAATAATATTCTTACTCTGTCACCACACGGAAAACTCTCATAGTTACGGTTAATACCAGAATACGACTTGCATCGTTTGATGACATGATTTAATAGGTAACTATTAATTAACCCGTGAGCAAAATCCACTGGCTAATGTGTAAATGGATATCTATCGATTACTGTAGACAGTTGAAATGTTCACATATTACTTGTATTCCCGCTATAACAGCAGATAATAAAAATAAAATAAAGTTAGAAAAAGTTAGATTTGGTGTTTAGCATGCTAATTTCTAGTTTATTTATAAAAATTGGTTTTTGCAAGCAAATAATGATTTGAATCCACATTTATTGTAAAACCGTTCTAATCATCTTACCATTTAGACGAGCGTGGGCCCAGGTCCAACAACCATACTCATTTCGCGCTCGTATTATATTGTCTTCACAGAAGATTTGCCGCCATCTATCGGAAAATATTTAGCAATTGTTAGTGCTGGGTGCCCTTTCCAACTATCGTAACAGATAACTGGACATGGACGTAAGCAGATAACATTATTAATAGAAAAGAATCTGTTACTAGAAAAGATCTCTCCAAGGCGGATAATGCTACAATTATCACGTTTGGAAAGTAATTTGACGATCGTAGTTGATGTTATAAGTCTCGCAGAAGACTGCTGCCAACCATTCTCTTGAAACTGTTTAGTCAATTTTTGTGACTTCTAGGGAATAGTAAGGGGTTGTGATGTATTATATTCTTAATCAATTACGGCATGGGAAGAAAAGGAAAAAAAAGAAAGAGATAACTTAAAATAAAATTCTGTTCCAATCTTTTCCAGTATAGTTTAGGTTAGGTTAGGTTTAGGTTGCTTTCCTCAACGTTATGGAAGTCCAGTGGGGCGTAGGCCTATTCCACAATTCAAATGGGTTGTTAAGAAAGAATAATAAAATACACCTAAATTTGTGCCTCATATTCAAAAGTAGATCAACCTGAATTATCTACAATGTTCAGAAGCATTGAATTGCGTGAGCGCAACGCTAATTAATTTCTCACGCACGGGCGCAGTTTGATTAGTCATATCATCGGATCTCTGGCCCCAGGATGCACACCTTGTTATTGATAGAACCCAATTGAGTCCAAATTTTGTTGCACAAACGGTATAATAGTCTAAAAATTTTACTACACACATAGCAGACTCAGTACTAACATGCCATTAGTCAACGAATAAACGATACAGATAAATTGATATATAATATATATATATTTATAGTTAATTATATAAATTGTATCCGTATAAATAAAATCCGCTCGGTGGTCATTTTTTTAGCGACGCCTACGTCAATACGCCATCATCAGCATATTGCCACTAATAACGTAGGTATTTATAATTTGAAATCAACAATCAAATAAAAGTTACAATTCAAATTATATGCTAGCTAGCTATTAGCAAAACAACATTGATGGTTAATACATATATAATAACCATTTACACGTGTATATTTTAATTCCACCAAACCAATGTTATTTTAAATATAAAATATTTTTATCTGTTTTATCGGTTTAAACAAAAAAATATCTGCGTATCATTAAATGTATGTACAAGATATGTCCGCTTAAAGGTTTACCACACACATTGTCTGTGTTTGTGATTAATGTTTTTGCTACCTATCAAGGTCTGACTACATGTGGTAGTAATTAGTCGCTTCCGTAACTTCACAGATGTATTCAGGTATTAGAATGAATAACCACGCCTTGTTAGCAAGATGATGACCTGTAGTTATAGTGGGCGACATCATTTGGTTTGGATGACAGATTTTTCTTAATGAAAAGTGCGTGTACGACATTGGGAATTTTATGGCATGTGTTAATTAGGAAGTCGTACCAAAAGATTCGTTGATCGCAGTTCAAAGCTACTCTACTACAGTAATAAATAATAATAATAATTCTTTATTTGACGTAAGATTTTATAGAAAATATTTCGAGTTCCTTGGTTCCTACGCTAGTTGGATACTGTATTACAGGAACCAGGGAGAAAATCATCACTATCATCTGTCAGCTCATTTATCTACTGTTAGACTCTAGCCTCTTCCATAATGGCGGCGAGTTGGCTTACTATACCACGCTGGTCTGACGTGTCGGGATAGGGGAAGAAAATCGCTTTCTAATAAAAATATCTGTTGGACAATTTTTACGAATTTACACCCCTTCTATGCCCCTTTCGTTCACCCTTACATAATGTAAAGATTTTTTATTTTATTTATGCTATTAGTGGTTAAGAATTAACTAAACAAAAATTGTTTTATTTATAGGAATATATGGTCTCAAATCACTGTTAATGGCCGATCATAAGGCAGACCTACCAACATTGAATTGCGAGGATGTTTGTCTGATTCCTTACTCCAGTGGTACTACAGGAATGCCTAAAGGTGTAATGCTGACCCATAAGAATTTAGTGAGCAATCTAAAGCAAGTGCTCTGCCCTAAAATGATGAAATATGGAGAAGAGAAAGGTATGTAAATCTATATATAAGATATACCTCAATTTAAATTTATATTTAAATACAATGCCACTAATATAATAGATTTGAAAGTTTATTAAGATGTTTGTATGGTTGCTACTCAATCACACGTAAACCTTTGAACAGATTTGGATGAAAATTGGTATTTTTGACCATTCAATTCAATGTAAAACTCTTATTGGTCTAGTGGTTTTATCACATCATCATCACAGCCCATAAATGTCTCACTGTTGGGCTCAGGCCTCCTCCGTGATGGGAGGGCAATTAACCTACTATACCGCGCTGGTCAGACGTGTTGGTATAGGATTTTGTTTCGAGTTTTCCTTCTCTCGCATAGATGTTATATGCGTTTTATATCCGTGGAGTGGAGCGTGGTTTGGTCACAGATGGCGTACTAATTAAGATACTATACTACCGTGCTATTAAGTGTCGTTCAATATGATATTAGACGAAGAAAAAGTACCAAAACAGTGGTGTACATCAGATATAATTCTACTTTTCAAGAAAGGAAACCCTTTGGATATAGGGAATTATAGACCCATAAGCCTTCTTGCAGGTGTGTATAAACTATTCTCATCAATAATTTTAAAGAGAATAACTGATGACATTGATAAACAACAACCAAGGGAACAAGCAGGGTTTAGATCAGGCTTTAGCACAGTGGACCACATACAGACTATAGAACAGGTCATAGAAAAATACAGAGAATACAATAGACCTCTGTATGTGGCTTTCATTGACTACAGCAAAGCTTTTGACATCATCAGCCACTGTTCAATCTGGAAAGCATTACAGCAATTAGATATCAACTACAAATACATCAATATCTTGAAACATATTTATACCAACAGTACAAGTAGAGTAAAATTAGAAACGAGAGGAGAGGAAATAAACATAGAGCGGGGAGTAAGACAGGGCGACCCTCTATCTCCGAAACTGTTTATAGCTATACTAGACAGTATTTTCCAAAAACTTGACTGGAAAAACAGGGGTGTGTACATAAACGGACATTATCTAAATCATCGCATTCGCCGACAATATTGTCATTATTGCAGAAACTGCCAGAGATCTAGAAGAAATGATGAGATCACTAGACTGCGAAAGTTCTAAAATCGGCCTAGAAATGAATGCAAATAAAACTAAGATACTAACCAACGACCGTGAACGACCGATAGTGATAAAAGGCAACTGTATAGAATATGTCAGAGAATACATCTACTTGGGAAAACAAATTTCATTCAAAACGTCAAACAACGAAGAAGAAGTAACAAGAAGGATCAATACAACCTGGAAGAAATTCTAGACATTAAAAGAAATTTTAAAAGGGAACTACAACTTGCACATGAAGAGGACGATATTTGATACATGTCTCCTACCCTGCTTGCTGTATGGCTGCCAAACTTGGGTATTTACAAAAAAAATCAAACAAAAAATCAAATGCAGTTAAACAGCCATGGAAAGGAGCATGCTAAAAATTAGAAAAATACAAAAAATTAGGAGTGAAAGTATTCGTCAAAAAACTAAACTCACAGATGCTCTCAGACACGCACTATTACTCAAGTGGAGATGGGCCGGACACATCACACGATACCCAGACAGAAGGTGGACTATCGAATCTACACAGTGGTAAGGACCAACAGGGAAAAGGAATGTTGGTCGACAATTGAGACGGTGGGCTGATGACATAAAACAAGTTGCAGGAAATGACTGGATGATGTCAGGCAAGAATAGGGAGTCATGGCAAAGGATGGAGGAGGCCTTTACCCAAATAGGGGTCCAGATTTCATATAAATAATTACTAACATTAATTTACAAGTAACTTCTTAAATTTAAGCAAAAACCTAACAAATATTGTATTAAGCATAGCGAAATCTGGAATAAATGGCTTATTTATTTATTTATTTACTACCGTGCTACTAAGTGTCGCGGGTGTGAATCCAGTACAGTGCAATATTTTATGCGATCTACAAATTGTTTCGAGGTTGGGCGCTATTTGTCCATTAATAGTTTAAAAAATATTTATTATAGAGAAAAAGAGAAAAGGAGGAGGAGAAACCAATACAAAGATTAGTTATTTAGACAGTGTGTTATTTAAAAAAAAACATACTTTATCCTCCAAAAAAGAAATATTGTCCATCAATCCAGGATTACGAGCTATCTAAATTTCAGATAAGACATTGTTAAATAATTGTTAGACTTGTCTTATAATTATTTGGACACCCGTAGGATAGAAAGAGCTCGAATTACATAATTAGTAAATAGACACAAGGATTCTTATTATATGACATTTCAGGTAAAGGTGAGATTGTATTGACGGTGCCTCCATTCTTCCACATCTATGGCTTCAATGGAATCCTTAACTACAATCTTACAATAGGCTACCACTTAGTAACTATACCAAAGTAAGTATGAACATTATTACAAATAACTCCTAGTATAATAAGTGCTGTATAACTTGAATATACATTGTGTAACGAGAATTTCTAGAACTACAACCACATCATAAATGACCTTCTACTTGAATCCATCAGATCATAGACGTCCACTGTTGGAAATATGGCTCCGTACTAGGGGTATATAATCCCATAATCACCACGATTGGCAGCGGATTGGCGATCGCGGCAGGCGTTATAAGTTTCTCTGGAGCCCTGTCTAAACTACGGGTTGAGAGCCCTCAGCGCTCACTCATAGTCCGGGTAAAGTTGTCATAGCCATCTGAGGCTAACAACTCAGTCACACAAAAAAAAAAAAAAAGAACCTGTCTAAACTGCTGCCCACTCTCCCGATGAGACCCCAGCTCATTATTACGACTTTCATTGACAAGTAAAGGGTTATGACAATTGTATTCTTATCCCGTCGCCACACAGTTAGAGGGCTCTTCTACTTATTTGGAGCTAATATACGTCCCAATGTTGGACATAAGCCATCTGTTCACGACAGACTCTTTGACCCATAATACCATACTGCTGTACGAGTTTACATAGACTTGAATTTTGCATTCTATTTATCTATTCATCAGCTTAATATCTCCATCTAATCTAATGGTTCCTAACCAGTGGTAGGTACGTCGACTACCAGTGGTCCACAGAAGCCAAAATTTGGTCCGCGAATAAATTTAAATTTAGCGGGCTGTGAGCCGTTGGTCGAGTAGTGAGTGAGAAGAGCGCAAGTGGTGGGGGCGGTACGCTTGGGCGCAAGCTCGGCAAAGGCGATACAATATCTGTGATATGTCTACAATTGAACGTTATACGTTTTTTTTATTATTCCTATATGGTAATCCTTCTTTTTATTTACGGGTACCGCTTCTTTGACATCCGTGGGATAGTGGTCCTTGCTAACAAAAATAACGTAAAAGTGGTCCCTGATCAAAAAAAGGTTGGGTACCTCTGATCTAATCCATTTATCAGCTTTATAATGCCATTATATCTCGTTTATAGCTTTGCCAGGAGAGTACTGCTCCTCATTCTCTTGGTGGTCTCTTATCTAGCATTTATGATTACCAAGGAAAATGGAGTGGTGATATATTAAATTCTTAACCCGTCACCACAAGGGTTCTCTCCCTTACAGTTAAGGTTTATGCTTGTATCTCTCGGTTATCTTTTATCTTCTAGAATACTAATAGGAAAATAACTGTTATCCCAATGTATTTTATTCCTTAATACACATAACGCCTATAAAAAACCAATAAGCAATATTTTTCCACTATACCGAAGATAATAATAATAACGATTATTTTAATGATTTCTAATGTTTACGCGAGTATTACATATTTGAAATAAAACTACTTTTATGGTTTCTATCGCATTTGTATTTGATTTTTAATTGCCAGACGTTTCGAACACTTTATAACGTTCATGGTCACGGCAGGAGTAAGGTGTTTCACGTCCAATAAGTCATCGTTATTACAGAGATTTATATCTGCGATTATTTATATTTTACTGTTTATTTTACAATGTAGATTGTTTTAAACTAGGGATTTCAGTTTTGTTCAGTTTTCTTCTAAATAATTCTAATACCTCTTTTCCAGATTCACACCAGATGACTATATCAAGTGCTTGGTAGAGTATAAACCAACCACGCTATTCGTGGTACCATCACTGTTAGCGTTTTTGGCAACTCATCCGTTAGTGAAGAAGGAACACTTGCAGTCTGTCGAGACTATTATGGTGGGAGCAGCTCCGACTACAGATAGCATGTTGGAGAAGTTTCTGCTTAAATGTGAGAAGACTAAGGAGGAGATTAGATTATTGCAAGGTTGGTGGTACCATGTATTTATCTTTTTATATACATTCCACTAGCGGTGATGAGCTTCCTCCATAATTGACGAACATATACTAGGCATGAAAAAAAAACAGTTCAGGCAAATTCATGAGAATGGACAGCAATATTCTCTCAGGCAAACTTAATAAAAAATTTAAATGGCAACCCCCTTGCCAAGGTCACCGATTGTGACCACACCATAGCTCGCCACCAGAAAAAAAACTGGTGGCGATTATGGCATTATACCACGTAAGGGAGGCTCCACGTGGGGTATGTCCCACAATAGACGTGAATAGGTTGGTGGATGGATGGAATCATAGGGGAACTTAAGGTTCAGACAGAGGCTTGAGGTCTTCATTTTTATTCTTAGCATGCTTCGCCCTATCACTTAAACAAAAAAAAAACTTAAAATTATATAAGGATCCTCCCGTCATTAATGACTGCTGTCAGTACAAAGTGGAGCCTTTTACTAAATTCTTTCCAACTGAATCCAAACTTTCTGTCACCTTCTTCGACGAAGGTAGATCTCAATTTTATCCGATCCTCCAACATTTTATTTAGTAGGTAATCTTGTTATTAAGTAACTAAGCTAAGTATTAAGTAACTAAGCTCAAAAGTGGGACATATTTGAGTTACAACGAAAGTAAAAGACAGAAATTAATATTTTCAAATTCGAATTCTTTTTGAGGATGCACTCGAAGAAATTTTTTTAAGTAAGTATAAAATACTAAATTTGTATTATTTGTATTCGACAGGTTATGGCATGACGGAGAGTTCACCTGTGACGCTGCTGACTCCATATATTTATCCGTTCAATAAAGTGGGCTCAGTGGGACAGCTCATACCTAGTACACAGGCTAAAATTGTATCTCTCACCACAGGAGAAATGTTGGGACCGCACAATTCTGGAGAATTGTGGTTAAGAGGACCACAGGTAAATTGACAGAATTTTTTGTTTAGACATACCTGCATAGAGATGAGCCGATGAATCCAACTCGGTTGGGCAGCGTTCGAGAAACTTAAGAGGATCTTCTCATCCAACATGCCTCAGTGTCTGAAAAAACACAGGTCTACGACAAGTGTGTGATGCCAGTGATGACTTACGGCACGGAAACGTGGTCCCTAAATGTAGGCCTCATAACCAAGCTCAAAGTCGCTCACCGTGCTATGGAGCGGGCTATGCTCGGGATTTCTCTGAAAGATAGAATCCGAAATATGAAAATCCGTAGAAGAACGGGTGTAGTGGCAATGGGCAGGCCACATCGCTCGAAGAACCGACAACCGCTGGGGAAGAAATGTTATAGAGTAGCAACCACGTACCAGACAATGCAGTGTAGGACGAATTAGGTGGACCGATGACCTGGTGAAGGTTGCTGAGGGTCGTTGGATGCAAGCGGCACAGGAACGCACTCTGTGGCGTAACATGAGGGAGGCCTACGTCGTAAATACGTGCTGCTCTTTTATAACATGCAAAATTAATGGATATATTTAAAACTTATAGGTGATGAAAGGATACTGGAACAATGAAGCAGCTACTAAAGAGACAGTCGACAGCGAGGGCTGGTTACATACCGGAGACGTCGCTTATTATGATGAAGAACACTACTTCTATATTGTTGATCGTACTAAAGAGCTCATTAAGGTTAAGGGTAATCAGGTATGTACAGTAATTTTAACTATAATGTAAATATTAGCTTGCTGGCTTCTTTCTATGATGGTGGTTTAAGAATATGTCATCAGCCTTTTCTTACCAAGTGTGCCGTAAAAATGGACAGAGACACAATGATGACAATTAAACAGCAAGAGAAAAACACAAGAAAACGATTAATTTCTTGTTTTTCTCAATTTCTGACTGCACAGATGGCGTAGGGGTTAAAATACCGACCTTCCTTGCTAGTGCCATTGGTTGGATTTCCACGCAGGGCAATGCTTTAGGCCATCCACAATGTGTTGTTTTGAGTCTGGGCGTAATTTGTTTGCTTTGATTGCATGTTTGTAAAGTCCTCCGCATTGCAATTATTATTTCCATAGTGCTGTGGTACTAAAAAAAAAAAAAAAATATATACCAACTTAACTCAATTTATACCAACCCTATTGTATTGACAATAGGACATATTTTCTTTCTTGACTTAGGCACAATAATGGGACGTGAGAAGAACAAATGAAATGTGCTTGTCATACTTCAACCGATATAACTTTATATCGGCCATACAAAAGTTACGAGTACTTCGTAGTATGATACTACTTATAGTCTGCAACGATGGTAGCGACTATAGAAAGATTGTTACGGTATTAATATTACCCAATTGGCTATTAACCGTATGACTA
This sequence comes from Lymantria monacha, assembly GCA_905163515.2. Taxonomy (NCBI): domain Eukaryota; kingdom Metazoa; phylum Arthropoda; class Insecta; order Lepidoptera; family Erebidae; genus Lymantria; species Lymantria monacha. The sequence goes on along the minus strand of LR991094.1, from coordinate 13,608,587 downwards.
TATCATCATCATCATCACAGCCCATAATGTGCCACTGTTGGGCTCGGGCCTTCTCCGTAATGAGAGGGAAATTAACCTAGTAGGTATACCGCGTTGGTCAGACGTATTGGTATAGGGTTTTGTTTCAAGTTTTCCTTCTCTCGTATATATGCTATGTGCGTTTTATATCCATTAGTCGTCTCGTACGATCAGTCACGGGTAAGATATGGAGTGGTGAATAGTATTCTTACTCCGTCACCACGCGGAAAATATATACGTTTGACTATATACGTGGCATAAAAGTCTAGATTCGTGTGGTGACGGAGTAAGAATACAATTCACCAACCCCTATCATAACCGTGGGTGATCGTAAGAGACAACTAAGGGATATAAAACCCTTTCAACACGTATGTATGAGAAGGAAAACTCAAAACAAATCCTATTGGTATAGGGTTTGTTTTGAGTTTTCCTTCTTCATTGAGATTGTCAGACTTGTACATAATTATTTTTTCAATTTCCTTCCCATTATAGAGGAGGCAGATGGACATATAGGTATGAGCTGAGATCATGATGATGAATGGTCTTGGGTTCGATGAGAATTTTTTATTCAATCGTCAAATAATTGTTTTAATACTGTATTATGTATCCGTCAATTGTATGTCATTATTTTTTGAAAAAACCTTCGCGATAAAAATAATTAATATTTAGCGCATTGTTCCATTAAAAAAAATGTTTACATCCAAATGTACTTAAATAAATAATAATTAATCTTTCTACGTATTGATGTATTAAGAATACAATTCAGCACCCCCTTTCTTACTCGTGGGGGTCGTAAAAAACGACTACGATATATGATATGATTATAACAACCAAGAGAATGAAAATTCAATATAAAATCCTATACCAACACGTCTGACCATTGTGGTATAAGTAGTAGGTCAGTTTCCCTCCGATTGCGGAGGAGCTTCAAGGCCAGCAGTGGAACATATATAGGGCTGAGATCATGAATCTATAATTGAAATTGTTAAGTATTTATGCCCATGATTGTATGCTAGGGGCGCTTCAAAATTTCTCCTAGTGTAAGTCATGTAACTGATGTAACCCACCGTGTTCTCTCGTCATTACCATTGGGTTGGCCACTGGTACCGAATCTTTGACGTTTGTGCCAAGTTATAACGTCAAATTATCTATAAAAGAATTTTTCTTATTGCACAGGTATCGCCAACTGAATTGGAAAGTGTTATCATGGAGCTTCCAGAGGTAGCAGACGTGGCAGTCGTAGGTGTGCCAGATCCACTAGCAGGCGAAGTCCCAAAGGCCTTTGTTGTACTTAAACCAAAACACAAGCTCACAGAAAAAGACGTTACTAATTTAGTTGCGAAAAAACTAACTAGATATAAGCATCTCGATGGAGGTGTGATATTTTTAGACGCTATTCCAAGAAATGCGGCCGGAAAAATCATGAGAAATGAACTCAAAGTTCTAAGAACTTCAAAACATTAGATAATTCATAAGTATTAACTATAGTAAAAATGTACTGTGAAGTATTTTATGTAGATAAATAGGACTGAGTTGTTATATATAGATTAAGGCTTATTTTAGTACCTTGTTTGTAAATAGATTTTTGATTAATAAAATCTTTATTTTTCCAAATTTGTATTTTTAATTTGATTCATATTTTATGATACTATTTGCAATAGCATAGTAGCTGTGTGGTAGCGGCTACGAATACTACCAACCCTTTGCTCGTGGATGTCATAAAAGACGACTAAGAGCCTTATAACAACCTGGGCCAACTCCATCTGATGCCGTTTGGTCAACAATTACATTCAAGGAGGGTTTATGTCTAGCAGGCGGCCGGTCATAAAACTATTGGCAATAACTTTTACAATAATATATGTAGGTACTAATTAAGAAGAGTACATATTGTATCGACCCCAAGTAATTGAGATAAGAGTAGGAGAATGATGATGATCTGCAATAGCATAGTAATATGTACCTATATAGCGTATTATATAGAACATACTAAAGGTCTTTTATGATATTTTAACTTCGTAAGAACAATAAATAACACCACATATTTATACATGATAATGTATTACAAGTTTAACAGGTGTTCAAATTACTAAAGTTTAGCATTTAACATGCTTGATTATTTATAAAAACTTGATTACGAGCGAAATTGTCACATATGGCATTTGAACTTTTAAATACGAAAGTATAATACGAGCCGAAAATCAGAACAGGATATCCTATTTTGTGATTATCCTCTTGAGTAAAATATCCTATTCAAATTGATAAACCTAAAACATCAAAGGATGATAATATGGATTGACACTATATTTGATATACATGCTGTCTAGTAACGTTTACGAATACTGCTAACCGGTACTCAGCTATGAATACTGCTAATCCTTACTTTGCTCGTAGATCTCTTAAAAGAAGACTAAGAGCTGACTATATTGACCTGGGCCAATTCCCTCTGATGCCGTTTGGTCAACAATTACATTCCCAAGGAGGGTTGCCGTCAGGTAGGGAGCCAGTTATAAAACGATTGCCAATAACTTTTACAATATGTACTATGAAAGAATACATATTGTATCGACCTCAAATAATTGGGATAAGTGTAGGAGAATGATGATGATTAACATCTTAATACAGTATGTTTCATTATCATTATCACAATCAAATTTATTCCCTAGTGAAAATTAATTCCAGTTAAAAAAATTTTTTAACAGACACAATATAAGAGTTTGTTAACTTATAAAATAAAATCCCAAAATGATCGAAGTTTCAACACATTTATTTCCACATTTACATTACATATTAGTATTAAATAATACTAGATAACTATTATATAGTACCATAATAATACCACACAGCAATTGTTCATCACATCTATGTTTTTTAAATACAAGTATAAAGACAAAACATCTTCTGACACACATAATAATATTTAGACATACATATATGTGAATGGAGAAATAAAAGTTAAATAATTTTCAAATATTGTTTTAAATATTTATCCGTGATAAGGTACGTAATGCTGAAATACACTCATATTTTTATCACACAAGTTCCACATAAGAGGGAGAGTCCCTGTTGGGACTTACAGTTAGAAATAATGAATCTGTTTGAAATTCCAAATTAACAGTTTTTCACTTAATGCAAATGAAAGTATATACAGTACTTATATTAAAAAATAATTTTTATAATTTTCCTGTCACTAGCGATCCTAATGGGACTTTCACTGGCAGGTAGCTAATGTTATAAGGAGTAACTTAGGCTATTTTTATTTTAGAAAAAGAAAATGGAGTTCTGCAAAATCAATGTTAAAACCATTGAGATATGCCAAGTAACACAGGGTGCGCGACTGAAACCTGGAGAAGTACATAGGCTACCTTTTTATCAACATAACATCTGGGCGAAAGCTAGTATACTATATATATATGTATATACTTAGAATTTTATATTTTAGGTTTCAAAACAGGGACCATCTTATTGTTAGAAGTCACATTCTTATGTCAGTAACTCAATGATGAACTTCAATTGTAAATTAATTGTTCTACTTATGCACTAACAATCAGTTAAAATTATTAATATAACATAAATATCTATGAATCAATTTTGTTCTCTACTGGCTCAACCGTTTCAGACTTTATTTCTTCGGTCTCTTCTTTTTGTTCTTTAGTATCTTTTTCAAGCTCTGCAGTTTCAGCAATCTCTGTAGTAGGTTGAGGAAGCTCAGAATTCACATCAGATATGGAGTAGTTATCTGATTCTATGGTCACCTTTTGAGGTTCTTCTGTGGGTTTTTCAGTAACAATATCAACTGCTGGTTCTGTTTCTTTTACATTACTTTCTTCTGAAGTAGTTTCAGAAGTAGTGTCTGATTGATTTGATTCTTCTTGCACATCTTCATTGTGCCTGTCATCTGTTTTGGGGGAATTACTATTGCCATCTGTATTATCACTAGAGGATGAACTTTCTTCACTTGAAGTAGAAACTTCTGAAATAAGTTTAGGCTCTATGTCATCTTTGGTGGTAGAGTCTGAACTGCTTTCATCCATAGTAACATGTTGCGTTTCTATTACAGATTTTTTCTCTGTTATGAGTGGCTCTCTTTCACTTGTTTCAGCAGTCTGTTCAACTTTTTCTACAGGTAATTCTTCACTAAGTCTTTGCTCTGTCATTTCTACATCATCTACTTTTATTTCAGGTATAATTAATGGAGGACTGTCTTCTGTTTTCATTTGAAAGTCAGCCTTTTCTTGTTCTACTGTTGGTTCTAATGACATAGTAGTTTCAACTTTATTCTCTTCAATATTAGAGACAGAAGCTTGCGGAGTAACCTCAACATTGGTTTTAGTTTCCATTGGTTGTTCATCATTGCTTATGTTTAGTTCGGGAGGTGTAACTGATTCATATTGAGCAGAAATTTTTTCTTGAGTATCCATAGGAGTATCTTTTTTAGCCTTAAGACGAGCCTCTAAGTCATCTATGGAAATGTGGGTGTCTGATGATCCTGGCTGAGGTTCAGAAGTCTGTTGTTGTTCAGTGTTCTCCTTCCATGTCATATCCTCCATTTCTACATCAACATTATACTCCGAATTGTTGTCAGAACCATTAACAATAGGTTCCATTGGCTCTCCATTTTCGGGCTCGGGATGGCGTTGGATACCAGGCTCCCTGGTGCTTACTACTAAAATATTTTTCTCAACTGCCCTCATATACTTATCCACGCGATTATATAATTTACGTGGATTGGTGAGTAATTCACATATCCTTTGGACAGTGAATGGAGCAGCGGCAAAGGAATCAAGACGTTCTAAGAGAGCATTTTTCATACTATCGTAATTGAATGAGTCCACGTTAGGATAAGGAGGAATTTCTATACCTGGCGTAGTTTCATAAAAATCTGTAAGCACTGCAACAAGTTTTTCTTTGAATAAAGGTCTCACAAGAGACCATTGATAGACGGGATCACCGGTACGCGCTACGTATGCTAAATATTCGTTAAGTTCTTGAGGAATAGTTTTGGGCTTGCGTTTGGAAAAATCTTCAAGGAAGTTAAATATTTCTTCAGCATTTTCCATTTTATCAATAAGTAAGTTTTAGAAAAATAGTAACAAACACGCTTTACAAACTCAAAAAACAAACCATAACTTTTTTATTCCAAGCTTACCAACTCTCCAAAATATGTCTCCCTTAAAAAGTAAAAAAACAAATCTCTAAACATCCCTAAAATTGCTGTAATTAAATAGATAACCCATAAAAAACAAATATCACGTTAACGTGATACATACTTCCTGCTTAAACTACGGTTATAATTAAGCATGATATTGAACATAATTAATATAATTATTTTAAGTTCACAATAACATCCCCGGTACAGAGATGGATTAAGATTACAATATGTCATTAGATCCTAATCGGTTCCATCTCTATTAGCTAAATAAGTTATTCCAAGCCCTAAACTTTTAAACAATTATTTTTTAATTATAATTACTAAGTAAAAGTATTCCTAAAATTATTCTAAAAAATATAGTCTCTAAAAACTCCAGTGTTATTTATCTCCCAAATATAGGGAGAATATTACTAAGTTTTATGGTTACTTGCGCTAGGCAAAAAATATAAAGGCAATACAGCCAAATCTAAAACCACCAATTAAGTAGAAAAGTTTTTTAATTCACATTGTATATTTTTTTGATATTAGTGATTGTAAGTCAGATAATTTCAGTATTTGCATGCGACTTGAATTTCTTTTTCTTACAGTAAATTCAAAAATCTTACAAACTAGGTTCCGAAATCATTAACGAAATCGAACTATTAATTTAAAACGAGATTTTTAACCACTCATTTTAATTCATTTATTTAATCCGAATCATAAATTTTAATATTTGAAATTGAGTAAAGTCAAGCAAAAGTTAACGTAACTATCAGCGTTATTGAAAGCGTGTCCTAATTTTAATAACATATTTGTAATTTTAAAATAAATTATATACATCTGTATGTTGACGGAGTAAAAATAGAGTTTTTCACCTCTTATCTTGCCCATGCGTGCGTGTCGTAAAAGATAATCAAGGGAAGATGATATGCATAGAACCTCTCTGTGCAAGAGTAGGAAAACCCGAAATAAAATCTTATACCAACCTATTTGGCGTAGTACAGTAAGTCACCTGTCACATCCTCCTATTAAGTTAGAGTTTAATCGTAAGACTATATGAGCCGAGATAGTGATAATGAGAAAAGGCATTCGACTTGTAAGACAGAATTCATCATCATCATCATCACAGCCCATAAATGTCCCACTGTTGGGCTCGGGCCTCCTCCGTAATGGGAGGGAAATTAACCTACTATACCGCGCTGCTCAGACGTGTTGATATAGGGTTTTGTTTCGAGTTTTCCTTCTCTCGCATAAATGTTATATGCGTTTTATATCCCTTAGTCGTCTCGTACGATCACCCACGTCTAAGATATAGGATGGGTCCGGGTATAAAATTCTCGCAGAATATCGATGTCTGAGCAGTAGTGCTGCTGTGCTTCATTCAGTGAGTGAGAGGTTGGCAAGCAATGCCCTAGCTGTACCATTGGTATTTCAATAGCCTATGAGCAGCAGTAACACTTACCGTCAGGTGTGCTGCTTGCTCATATAAAGAAATCGCAAAACCTTTCTATCTAAATATCTATTTTCTCTTAACAGTAATCGATAGCCAACAATTCACTATACTTACCCATGTACTATTAGGGACAGTGAATAATTCCTCATGTAATTTTTTTCGCTAAAGATGAAAACATAGAGTACCTACTGTTATATCGTGTGCTTTCCATTTAATACAAAAAGTGACGCAGTGTTCGATAAAGCGCTTTCCATCAACGACACTGTTGAATATAGCCGTACACTGTTCGACACTCGAAAAAGTGGTGTTTGACAGATGCTTACCTACTTTCATAGAGTACTTTAAATATATAGGTACTACTTTGCTTGAATTAAGTATCATTACTTAACCTCGCAATTTATTTACGGCATATTCTATAGTAAGAAAAGGGGTCTACGCGTGAATGTGAGCAAAACCAAAATAATGGTCTTTGAAAGAGATGAAACCAGAACAGATGTAAGAGTAACAATAGGTAATGATGTACTAGAGCAAGTGGATGAATTTGTATATCTTGGATGTGGATTTAGCCGAGATGGAAGGTACACCACTGATATAGAGCGAAGAGTGAATGCGGGAAATAGAGTGAACGGAGCGTTGGGGCAACTTCTCGGCAGCCACCACCTCAGCCAGAAGGCACGTGTAGCAATACATAACGCAGTGCTTGTCCCAACAGATGGAAGCGAGAGTTGGGTATGCAGAAGAGAGTATGAAAGTAAAATTAATGCGGTCGAAATGCGATCTCTGCGGAAAATCTGTGGAGTTAGGCTGACCGACCGCATTCGTAACGACGACGTAAGAGAGCGAGTAGGTATGAAAGAGAGTATTGGTGTAAAGATGCGAAAGGGAATGCTCCGGTGGTTCGGACATGTAGAAAGAATGCCGAACGAACGCCTGGTTAAGAAGATATACAATGCGAAAGTGGAAGGATGTAGGTACCGAGGGAGACTGAGACTAACCTACCAAGACCAGATCGGTCATGTACTGAAGGAAGGTGGAGTCAAGAGTCTCCGAAACCGGCGAGCGTGTATGAAGAGAATTATGAATGTTGAGGAAGCGAGTGAAGTATGCAAAGATAGAGTTCTGTGGCACTCTGTTCTCTCTGCCTACCCTGCAAGGGATATGGCGTGATGATATGTATGTATGTATGTATTCTAGTAGTATTATTTGAGATTATTAAATTAGCTTGTCCCTTACTGCTAATTAAAATTTAATAAAAATGTTCAAATGTAAATATTGAACTATTGAAGTGAGCCCTGATAATGTGGTTATGTTTATAAATTATTGAGCCAAGACTTTGTCAAGGAACTTGCATTTAGGTATAAAACGCCCATAATTTTGCGATATTGATGGACTCTAGTGTTATTTTGAGACTACTGAACTAGCTGTTTCATTTAAACTTTTACACAGTGTTTGGCAGTGTTTCACAATGTACCGCAGAGTCCCTGTGTTAACTAAATGGAAAGCAACCATCATGTTTAATTTTAAACATTTGCATTTTGTTATAAAGAATGGCTGTATAAGCTTAGTTCCCTTTATAAAACTAAAAAAATGTAATAAAACAAAAACATATTTTGACAATGCAATGGCAGTTAATGTCAATTTCCTTGATAACCTATAAGCAGCAAACGGAATTACAATTAATAAAATATTTTTAATAGAGCTTCCTAATAACTTAGAAATATAACAAAAATGAATAGTGTACTGCGAAGAGCTGTTTTACCAATCTGTAGTAATACCTGGAAAGTAACGAGTCGATTTTTGGCCGATATTCCAACAAAAGAAAAAATTGGGGATCTAGTAAAACAAAATAAAGTGGTAGTATTTATGAAAGGTGTCCCGGATGCGCCAAGATGTGGATTTAGCAACGCTGTAGTTCAAATAATGAGAATGCATGCTGTGCCGTATGACAGTCATGATGTCTTGGCGGACGAAAATCTTAGGCAAGGTTAGTTTTAAAATGTTTAATTACTATTAAATTGACCTAGTGACGACGGATTATGAATGCGATTCACCATCGTCTATCTTACCCGTGGCTGTCGTAAAAGGTATTTATGACACATATGTTAACTCAACGTCTATTATAAGAAAAGGTTAACTCAACCTCTATAACAATCCGTTTGACTGGCGTGGTATATCAGCACTTCTGTATTATTGGAGAGGAGGTGCGAGCCCAGTATTAGAATGTATAGCAGCTTAGTATCCATTTCAAAATTTAAAAATGCCAATACTGATGGGTATATTTAATATTGTATTTGTCTGCAAGTTACCATCTTAACATAAAAAAATTAAATCCTAGAGGTATTAGACCACTATGCAATTGAGTAAATTACTTTATTTTTCATTTATCTTCATATCATAATGTATGAGCAGATATTTCAAATATTTAAATAATTGTATTGTGATTAAGATACCCTAATACTCGTTGGAATGCTATGAATTGTACTAAAAATTTTAAAATTCCAAATGACGGCGATGCGGCTCGCAACCCTTCACGTCTCGTTCCCAATGAGGGCGAAAAGCGGTCTACGGAGTGCCGCTTTGCCACGCTAAATGTAGGAGGAGGAATGAAAGAGAAATTAGTCAGGATCGTGGTTTGTGGCAATCCGTATTCCCGGCTTACCCCTCTGGGAAACAGGCGTGAGGCTATGTATGTATGTATTGTCATTAAACATTGATCATAATCACAGCTCAGGCTCGAGCTTCTTCTGAAATTGACCTACTATCCTACACTGATCAGGCATGCTGTTATAGGGTTTTATTTCAAGATTTTCTTCTCTAGCATACATGTTATATGTATACTATATCTCTTTCATCTATTTGACCTCTACAAGGTGGTGAATTGTATTCTTACTTTGTCACCATATGGAAAATGGTATATAGCATTAATTATAAAATAAGGGGAATCCAATTTAAAAAATATTTCTCATAATTTATTAGTACAAATAGTAATACCATTGCATTTTCAGGTATTAAGGATTTTTCTAACTGGCCAACTATCCCACAAGTTTTCATAAATGGTGAGTTTGTTGGGGGTTGCGACATTATGCTACAAATGCACCAATCAGGTGAGCTCATTGAGGAACTCAAGAAAGTTGGTATAAAAAGTGCTTTATTAACAGCAGCTGAAGAAACGAAACAAGAAGAAAAAAAATAAAACAATGGCTTTTAATGCCGCTGCACATGCCCACACTCGCACTCGTTCACGACACTGGGCCAATGTCGCTTTGACATTGCTGGGCACGTGTGTGTCCGTAATTGCTTTCACGAGTCGTACATCAGTCAGTGTCTCTACCATTCATAGACGTAAACGAAGCAAGATGGACACAATTGATATAAGTTCAGAATCCGACAATGATAACGAATTTTTAAATAGATTATTGTTAATAAGGAAATCATTTGAAAAATATGGTAGATATAATTTTGCATTCATATAATCTTGGTGTTTTACGTCCTATAAACATTTTTTTACTCAGAACAGCTTCAATAAGTTCCTCCATTTTGCAAATAATTGTGACACTGCCACTCGAAAACAATGTCTCGATCACCTAGCCGACACGCGCGTACACGCTCATGTACGTGCCTGCGTCCACACATGACAGCAAATGCGGAGTTTGGTACTGCGCCATAGGTTTTAAATACTGCCATTCGTTACATGGCTCATGACGGCCAATGCGAGTGTGGACATGTGCAGCGGACCTTATATTTATTAGCTTTAGTTCCTTATGGTTGATGTCTGAATAATTAGTTATATAATTTATTTGTATCTAAAGATACATGTCTGATTAAATAATATATGGAATAATTTAAATATTATGCAATATGCATTGTCTTTATTTATTGTTATGAATCCAAAATATTGTTTGAATAGACTAGTCTCAAGATTTGAAGCTATAATAGTTCATATAGTTTAAGAAGTGAGTAGTTTAAAAAACCATTTCACCTAAGATATTCTTCTGTTTATGGAGAAATAATATTATATATAATGTCCTATAGGACCAGAGCAATTGTTATATCAATAATTCCAAAAATATTGAATACTAATTGGAAGGATGTATAGGTAGGTTTTTCTTAAGAGAATTTTAATGCCTGTGGATCACATAGGAGTTACTATGTATGTACAACTATTAAATTTTTTGTTGTCAGCTTTAGTTTGCATTGTTTGATATTTATGGTATAATAGAATATGTATTTAGGTAATATTGGAAATTAAAACTTTGATTTGTTTAAGAGCTTTTTATTAAATTAGCTGTACATTCGAGTTAGTATACTTTTCGGCACATAAGTCATTCTTATTCTACATACTGCTGTTGTCACATGCAATATAAATTGGTTGGATTACAATGCAGTCATTATTAAAAGACAAATATATGGCAGATCATTTATTTAGAGTACTCATTCAAATACTCTCACAAACAATAATTATTTAAAAATGATAAATAAATAGATGCAGGCAAGCTATGGCAATCTATGGTATAAATAATTTGTATGACACTTCCCTGCAACATTTATAATAAATTTAGATAACTTAAAACAATATTGCGCCTAACATCATTCTATAATCACTAATGGCAGTAAATAAAAATCAAACTTTTATAAATATTGTTTGCTTATAAAATAAAAAAATATAACAAAAACATTCTCACAATGCGAATGAGTCTTATTTTGGTGTCACACATTAGACAAGCCTAACATTAGCACCACTTTTATCTTACAAATATTTTTTTGTGACTTCCCTGAGAATTTCTTACAAAAGTTATAAATACCTAATGCTAATGTATAAATAGAGTGTGTAAACATATAAAATTATTCCTCTGATTTGAGCCAAAAGGTTACTAAACATTAGGAAGGATGGTGTGAAAGTTAATGGCATTTTTGGTTTGAACATTGCACAAAATATTTAATAGAACTGTTTTATAGACTAAAATAATATCACACAAACTGTTTGCTTTACACTGATCCTAATTTAGGGCGATTTCTGAGAAGTGGTTCAGTGTAAAGTAAATTTAATTTGTGCACAATTACATCGCCGTCTGGGTCTTGACTGTGGTTAGTAAACGCGGTGGTAGCGCGCGATTTTGTTTAGTTACCCTCCTTGACTGATGATGTCGAAGTCGTGTTCTGTGATACGACGCCTTTGGACCTGTATCTAGTAAAAAACATATTTAATTTCTATAATATATATGTGTACATGTATGAATACGAATTTCAAGAGCATATAAAACGATGACCCCAGTTGTGTTGGTAGATACCTACTGATTCTTTTTTTTTTGCTTCTAGTGACAAATGAGCAAGTAGAACAGCTGATGGTAAGTGCTACTGCCGCCTATAGACTTTTGCAATACCAGTGGTAGAGCTAGGCCGCTGCCTACCAATAACAACCCCAAACCCACCCAAAAAGTTGGAGTGCCGTCTCTCTCAGTCACCAAACGAATCGCAACAACACATTGCCACTCCTCATGAGAGAGTGTGGTATTACCCCAGACGGATCAGCCCGCGGCTGAAGAAAGAAAACTCAACCCCTACCACTATTATAAATTTCAATAAATTCCATCTTTAAGACTGGTTATTGATAAATAAATATATGCGGTTTTATAGCTATACAAATTATATTTTTAACCACCTAAAGATCGGTCTCGCCATAGAGTGCGGTGGAGAAGGCCATGTAATCTAGAGCACCGGGTGGGGCACCAGAGCCGCGGTACGGTGGCATACGGGCAACGCAATACTCAGCTTGATCGGGTGGCAGTTCACGTCGGAGTTCATCGGCGGTGATGTAAGGCTGTAAATATACAAGTAAGTCACAATTAAATTTTCTTTCTATCTGTTAAATTTATCATCGCATTAAAATCATATGTGTCCCAGTTTCCAAACACTTGACGAGTGACTCACCAGTGCATTTTAAAAATATGCTTTGTTGTTTTAGACTTTGTTAGATTTTTTAAAATTTATTGTCAGTCCTGCTCGTATTATTTGTTAATAACACAAACAGAATTTCTCACATTGAATATGTAGCTTCAGATGTTGCGTTTTCAAATAATATTTTTAGTGTTATAATATTTTTTATAGATTATACCTTATCACCGGCTAAGATCCTAAAGCTGTCGATGACTTGTTCAGCAGTATCCGTGTCTGTAGATTCCCTTGTCATGAAGTCTAAGAATGCATCGAATGATACGTAGCCTGGAACAGATATCAATATTTTGTTAGAACTTTGGGTCTTAATTTTTTAACGTTTATAGAATTACAATTTTATTTCCTTTACCTGTGTTGTTGGGGTCCACAACAGCAAGAATGCGCTGGAAGTCAAGTTCGCCTTGCCTGTCCTTTCCAATACTGTAGCCAAGTGATACCAGGCACGATTTCAATTCTTCGGGTGCTAAGCGGCCTATAAAACAAAATTATCAAATTAACAGTTATTTAAAATATACAAATATTATTAACTTATAGTATTTAATAGCATTTTTGCTTACCGGTGCGGTTTTTATCAAAGTGATTAAATGAAGCACGGAACTCGGTCAATTGCTCCTGAGTGATACCCTTAGAATCGCGAGTCAAGATTTGGTTCTCGACTTCATTAATTGTGCGGTTGATAGAAGTGAGAAGCTGTTCCCATCCGACACGCAGAGTTTCCATTGTGTATTGGGAATACCTGTTGAAAGATATTCGTTATTATTTATAATGGACACATTCAAAAGCCGGTGTCCTGGATTTTATTACTCACCTGTTCTCAAAGATCATGCCTTCCTGGACAGCCTGGTGGATGCGCTCAAGTTCTTCAATATGAGGTTTATAAGCATAGACACCGGCTTCGTATTCCTTGAGGCGACGAAGTTGATCTTCCAATGAGCCCTAATGAAATAGTAAGAAGTGTTAAAGTGACATTTGAATAAAGCTCTTTATAAACATTTGTATAATGGGTAAAGCTTCATTATACTAATGTTCTAAAGTTGCTTAACTTGCTAAGTTACCTGCAAGCCCATGCCAATAGCGGTGACCGCGTCCATTTGCCTCTCGATCCAGGGTCCAACAGCGTTGGCCTTCTCAGCAAACTGGCGACGAAGATTCTCATTGTTCTGCTGTTTACGCAGTTCCGCGGCAAGTGTACCATCGCGTTGAGGTACTAGCTGCCTTACATCTGACCACTTGCGGTTCAGCTCGTGAGCAGTGAGAGTAGTGTACGGGTTTTCTAAACCACCAGGGATCTGGTGTTGTTTCACGATGGACTCTACCTGGTGCACCAGATTTACTATCGCCTGGAAGGGTCAATTAAAGGTATGAGTATTATATAGTTAGTAGTTGAGCATATATAGTTTATATATATTATAAATTGAATGAATTAATCACATATCGTAGCGTTTGTTGGCAAAATATTATTTTACCTGATATTCCTTGTCAGCTTCACCGAGGGTAGCCTTGAAGCGTGCGTGGGCGTCCATAAGACCTGAGATTTCTTCAATGGTGTGCACGATGAACATGTCCACAAGGTCCTCTCGGGTTCCGTCCAACCTATTGGTGAGGTAAAATATGAGAAAACATGTCAAGAGTATATTTAGGAATCAATTAGTGATGATAGTTTGTGATTTGAAGTTGATGCAATATAGTACAGTGAATGCCAGACGGTTTTTTATTTATACTAAATCTATTATGCTTAACATTTATACATAAGCATAGAAGCTCATGACATGGTTAAATAAACTATGCACACAAAATTTATAGCATAATTGTTTCCTAGCTGAATACTTCTGAGTTCACGAGATCCCGTCTCTCTTTTTGTGACTCATTGTCGACCTTTACGAACGAAAAAATGAATTAACTTTAGCCACCTAATGGTATGTAATTTCATTATAACTCTAAAATAATACTGCTATAAGAGATGGCGGTAGTCGCACAGGACTTTTTATATTAACTGGATATTATTATGCTTACCAGTTGTTGAAAGGCGCAGCGCGCTTAGCAAACTCTAAGTGCAGTAGGTCGATCTGCTCCAATACACGCTCAGCGTCATCAAGCGCATGGCGGCGGCGCTGTGTAAGCGCGCCCAGGCGGTCCCACTGGGAGCAGATACGTTGGCAGCGTGCATTCACAGTCGCTACGTCGTGGTACTCCAAAGTGCTAAAACATATCCACATTTATATACATATAGAAAACATCCACATTTATATACATATAGAAAACTTCTGGTTTTTGAAGTATTTATGTCTAAACGCTTATTTTGATACAAATAAATTAATTTCAACTTCCTAAAGATTTTTTTTGGCTTACTTTAAATAGATATAATAAATAAATACTAGACTTACTAAAATACCACTGATATACTGGCATATCACTAAAGACCGTTACAGATTCTATATTCAATACAATATAAATATAAGATTTACATATATGGACCACTTTTTGGATAGAAGAAGCCTCGATATCGGTTAGTCGCATGAGTTTTGTAAAAACAGTTCCTCTAAAAGTTAGAAGATTCTATTCTATAAGTTCTAGCTAAATCACTTCAGATTCACCATTTTTGATGATGGAATAATGTTTATCTTGTCTTTCAGTGGGAGCACTGCAAGTATAAACTCTAAACGCAATTAGAAATTGCGTTTACAATTTTCATAGAAATTTAATCATTTAATATTAAATTATTATATAATCAAGCATATGTATTGAAAGTACGACATACTCTATTGAATCTTATTTAACAAACAGAACACTGTCTAAATTATTGAAATCGGTAACCAATGATGGACGTATGCATCCGGCTAATCGAGATTCTTACTATATATATAAACAGAAAGAAGAATTTAGAGTTAAATAAACACCTTCATAAGTCTCAGAACAAAAATTGTCTGATATATTGTTTTATAGGGGCTTTTTTAGTATCAAATATAAGAAGCAGTAAGCAGGTGTAGCTTTATTGCAGTTATATATATATTGCACATTGATCCTTTGATAGAGACATTCGGGTGTGCTTTCCATTTAATACAAAAAGTGACGCAGTGTTCTATAAAGCGCTTTCCATCAACGGCACTGTTGAACACAGCCTTACATTGTTCGACACTCGAAAAAGTGATGTTTGACAGATGCTTACCTACTTTCATAGAGTACTTTAAATATATAGGTACTACTTTGCTTGAAGTATCATTACTTAACCTCGCAATTTATTTACAGCATATTCTAGTAGTATTATTTGAGATTATTAAATTGAGCTTGTCTCTTACTGCTAATTAAAATGTAATAAAAATGTTCAAATGTAAATATTGCACTATTGAAGTGAGCCCTGATAATGTGGTTATGTTTATAAATTATTGAGCCATGACTTTGTCAAGGAACTTGCATTTAGGTATACAACGCCCATAATTTTGCGATATTGATGCACTCTAGTGTTATTTTGAGACAACTAGCTGTTTCATTTAAACTTTTACACAGTGTTTGGCAGTGATTCACAATGTACCGCAGAGTCCCTCTGTGTTAACTAAATGGAAAGCAACCCGGGTCATTTCGGCATTGTAGAGCGCTGTTTGTGTCGCACACTACTTGTATGACATTTGTCAGTCGTTGTACAAGCAAGAGCATGCACACAACTGTAATGTTAAAACCGCAACAATTCAGAAAAAAAGTTATTAATAACAAAAGTTATAAATGCTTTACAGGTCCTAACACTGTCAGCGTTCTGTGCAAGGTCACTCAGATAGTGTGCGACAGGGACGGCGCTCTACAAAGCCGAAATAAGTCTATGGTCTCTTTCTATGGATCGATGTTCAATATTTATTGTCAGGTAATCACAATATGTCTTACTTGAGTTCCTGCGCGATGGCAGCGATTTGCTCAACACGATCTTGATGTGCAGCAAGGTCGGATTCAAAGGCCTCGTGCTTCTTTTTCAGAGCCTTGATGTCGTACAGTTTGCATTGACGGAAATCTTGAGATTGCAGCATCTCCTCCTTGCCTAGAATATATATTCTTATGTTATCAATATTTTAATCCTACTTAGTTGACGATATTTAAAAATTTTACTTCTATCGTGGTCGGTTTTGCTTTCATAGATGTGGAGGGCACGTTCGGATTAGTTTGATATAGGTAGTCTATATTTATCCTATGTACTTGATTTTATGTCTCATATTTTTCTTTCGTTATTTGTATGTATCAATAGAATTATGGTAAATATTAATGTACTCGTCTCAAAGGCTTTTGTTCGAGGATCATTGTACATTCAGCCCATTATAATTTTATATAGATAATATAATTATTATAATGTAAGTATTACCACACAGCTTCAGTCACATTCAATATTAATATTTCATAACATTTAAAAACCTTGTTGGGATACACTTCCAACAGGCTTTCACTAGTCATATCAGTCATCTTTTCACATTTTGATTAGTTTATGTGCCAAAATCTACCTCTGATATATTGCTGTTTTTGTTTTTGTTACAACCTAAATCTAGAGGGATGACTTTAATTTGGAATGGTTTGCAAGAATAAACGATGGTCTCACTCTTCTTTTTAGACAGCGGTATCCTTTAATACTTACGTTTTCAAATAATCGTATATCAAAAATGGAACTTGTCTTAAAACGTAGCCAAACGTTTGTAATGTACCTACATAAAGAGGATGTTCTGCTGCGTTTGTATTGGATTTATCATTTCCCGGCGTTTCGAACACTTTATCTTATGTATCATATGATCACTGTAAAGTGTTCGAAACGTCGGGAAATTCAAAATCGATAGAATCCGTAAATGTAGTTCTATTTCAAATATGTAATACACGCGTAAACATTAGAAATCATTAGGATATTCTGCGTCGACGAACCAACATGCCTAATAGGTATATTGGTTCATGCAATGACGTATTTTAAAATGGTAGTTGTTGGGGAAAGTGCTGAGTGTATTACCTCTGGTCCAGTCCTCGTGGATGTCGGCTTTGTGCTTGAACTTCTGGGCAAGGTAGTCAAGACGCTCAAGGCGCATCATTTCACTAAGCAGCCATTCTTCAAAAGCTTTTTCAGCAATTTCGAGTCCCTTCCAGGCTCCAGCGATATCCTAAAATTTCACAATTAGTATTATGTATTGTTTAATTAAGATACATATCTAAAGAATATTTGATGTGTGAGTATTTTCAAATATTGGTACGATTTACTTACAGAGACCATCTTGCCTTCGGTGGGCATGTACGCAGGGCGATTACTCAGACGAAGCTTAGTCTGCAAGGTGTTAAAGTTGGTCTCGAGCTTGGCCTTTTGTTCTACACGTGGCGGCTTGTGTTTACGCCTGGCAATTATTTAGCAGGTTAATGATTTTCATTCGATGATGATTTTATTATTGCTGATCAACCATATTGTTACCTGTAAGTACGGTAGTCTTCCAGTTTCTTCTGACAACCGGCAAGGGAGTTATCAGTTTGGCGGCTGTTCAGCCAGGGCATGGTGCGCCTAATCCAGTCCAGCAACTATGATCAATTGTATGTAGTTAGCAATATTATACAGATATTGGTCTATAATGAAAGTATTTGCTATACTGTCAGCACTTACATCGCTGGCAAGACGTTCGTACTCTTCCATGAGGCGTTCGTTCTCCTGGTTGACTTTAAGAACTTTGCAGATGCGGTTCGCGGCCGTCTCAGCCTGTAAATATATTTGAATTTTATTAATGTATGCTTTTTATATTTAGATATATAAACATATTTTTTCAAATTATAATTGAGGTTTATGGCGTGCATAGTTAAATAAAATATAAAGAAATTTCAAACAATTTAGTACATTAAACATTTTTATTGAAATTTAATGTTAGATGAAGGAGTATCTATTTGATACAAACCTTTTGAGCGCCAGAGAAGCAATGGTAGTATGAGGAGACATATGTCATGACGGCGCGTTCGTCCGGCATCGCTGTGTTCTGCAGATCTGACAAGCGGCACGCAAGCGACACAGTGTTAGTTCTCATGCTATGTTTCATGAATTATTTTCTACCAGAATGCTTGTGTTTAATTTTTTAAGTCAGTTTATTTATATATGTAAAATCAAATTAGACGACAAATGCTAAGAGTTTTCTTGCTAAGAAATTCAAAAAATCTACCCAATAATCGTATGCATAGATTATTACAAATTAAAACGCAGCCAAGGGCACGATTCTTGCATGTTGTTTTCATTACATGTTTACATTAGTTATAAAGTAGATACTTAGAGTAGTTAATCTTCATTTAAAGAATGCATGTTTTCTGGCTGTCGTAATACTTGTGCAAGGCTGCTCGGATTGATTCCTACATTCTTAAACAATCTCAGGTAAGAATGTAAAGAGTAATAGCTGCCGACACACTGCGTAGTACGTATATACGAACATCCGTGTATACGTCCCGGTAGCGTGCTAACGAGAAGGACCATTGAATACGTCATTGCCCTCTGTTCTAGATGTATAATATTTTCAGCTGTATTTAAGTGATCATTAAACCAACTTAGTTATTGTCATTTATCTGTTATTATACAACGTTATCTGGAATCAGCAGAATATGTATTTGTTTTAACACAAGTGGAAAAAAGCAGATCGTGCGGCATATGGATTTCGATAAAGTTTTTACGATTTGCGCGTATCTGATGTTAACCTTAAAATCACTTTAAATATCGATACTAATTTAATTATAATTAAAAAACCGTTTCAGAATATTGCCTCGTTTAGTGCATTCAACATTTGAGACCTTGGGCATGCGGAGGAAGTGAAACACGATAAAACTTCACATTTAAACGGTTCGCTTTGGCTTATCACATTTAAAAATACTTAACAAAAAAAAAAAGAAAATATAAATGTGCCGCTAATTGTTTCACGTTTAGACCAAGTATAAATGACATATTAACAATTATAATAATATGGGTTACTATCGTTGTTAATTAGAACACAAGCATTCTTTCATTTTACATCAATACTGGTGGTTAATAACACAAAGCTTACCTATAAAAATATGTATGTATTCAAAAAAAATAAATTTGGAATTAGGATTTAATGTAAGGGTTTAAGGAAAAAAATGTATTTTTTTGATAAGAGCCCTTTCTGGGTAAAAATGTAAAAGCGATTAACCCAATTCTAATGGAAGTATAGTCAAAACTCATAATATTTATTAACGTGCATACATTTTATAAATTGGTTTCTTCGTACTATGTTCATAGGTACGTAAAATTTTGTATTTCATGGAGTGTGATGAGGAAACCATCCAACTCTTCCTTGATTATTAAACTTCTTTTCCTTAGTCCATATTTGGCCACAAGTCTTCTCCATAATGGGAGAAAGAGTGGCCTGTTGCTCCATGTTGGCCAGACCGGATAGTTACCAGATGAATACATATATAGGTTTTACAATCTCAAATGTAGCACCAGTTATGGAAGTTTATTGCGGCACTTTCAGATTACATTTTGGACACTTAGAATGGGATATATTTAAAATAGAATTTGTTTTACAATTAAAGCGGAAGGCACTCATCATGCTATAAGTTACACACAAAGGCCTGGCGTTAAGGGGTCGGGTATCAATCGCGGAAGTTGCGGTAACGTTTGGCGGCCATTTTATTTATTTAGTACCTGTTGCGCGCCTTGGAAGGCGTGGTAGTAACACGACACATAGGTCATAATGGCGCGCTCGTCCGGCTTTGGTGTGTTTATTAGGTCTGTAATATTTATTTATATTTCACAATTATTTATGTTATAAAAATCATTAGCAGTATATAAATTATAAGTATAAAATAAAATATTATACAATATTTTTGCAAGCTAGCACGTAATGTGCGCGACAGACTTAAGTATGAGAACGACAAATCTTTACCAAGACTCTGTCAAACTTAGATTTATCACCTTTTTTCATATAACTTTTAACTTTTGCTTTTGTATAATGTGGTGTCTAATAGCAAGAGACAAGGTGGCGAGAAGGGAGAGAAATAGCAAAAAAAAATCTCTAATTTTGTGTACTACGCCTGTAAATTGCTTCCTAAATCTTCTTTTATTTCATATTCTCAATTGGTAACTTTGCCTTTCATATTTTTTTTCTTTTAATATCATTATATAGTCTGTATAATTATTATATCTATATTGCAGTTTATGAAAGTTTTAGACAATTTACCGTCAGGGTCCAACATGCGGGGGATGTCAAGATACTTCTCAGCCACATCGAAGGCTGTATTCAAGTTTTCTAGAGGATTGTCCTTGGACAACTTGCTGTAGTCAATAAGGTCTGGCCTGTGCCTGTGGATCAGGGCACAGAATGCCAAACCGTCCTTGAATGAAAGGTGGAAGTTTTGAACGTTGACGTTCTTGTATGGTGCTGTCTTGCGCTGGCACCAGAGTAGTAGACCTTCCTGTTATAATAAATGTAACAAATTTAGTTGTGCATATATTTATTTTTATCGATAAGCTATTTGTACTTATTGCGGCGTGTGTGTTTTGCCGTATATTCCTCTAAAATTAACGACTATAAATATGAAACTATTATGAATTAAGAAATAAAACCTTAAATTGCAGGGGATTTTGTAAATACGCAATTAATGAAAGCAAATTACAACTATATTTCGAACAGCTATTTGCTGTTCATACAAAGAATCATTCTATGTGGGAAACAAATCTGCTAAATACTTTTTACCCCTTTTAATTTCTTGTGGGAATTGTGAAAGCCGATTGAGACCGTCAGAAGTATATTCGGTAGTTCTTTCAGGAGAAATTTATAACCCTAACTATTGATCGCCAACCCGTCTGCCAAGCTTGGCGATTATAGTATAATCTTCTCTTGAGGTCTATAACAGTGGACGTGTATAGGCTGATGGATGGATAGATGTTATATGTAGTGTGTGAAAGTGGTTTCTTTAATGTCCACGTTGATTTATTTATTTGCTTGAAATACTTTTGTGCATAGTTTGCTGGTTTATAGCGTTTAATGTACTACTGCATATAAATAAAAGTATTATGTTTGTGATTTTTTATGTACCTTGGCGGTCATTTCCTCCACTGAGATGTCCTGAATAGCGAATCTCAAGATGATGGTCCAAATCATACCCAGGGTCATCTTCAGGTTACCATCGACGATTTCTTCGGCACCAATGGACACCAGTTTTACACCTGAAAAAATATTTTTACCATATAATGTATATTTTCCATGTTTGTAAGAGTGACTGGCATATAAAATTGTAAATTTGTTACTTAATCACGGAATCACGGATAAAAACCGTTAAATAAATTTAGATGAAATTCGGTACACATTCTTCACCTGGTATATTAAATATAGGATACCTGAACAATGTCATGTTACTATGGAATCATTAAAAATCTAAGTACAAGACATTTCCACTTAAATTAAATTCATTATTAACTTTAGTCGAACTGACGTCCTGATCGTTGGTAAATTCTTAATCATTGATAAACAGCGTGACCTAAACTATTATTGCCATACCATGAAGCTGCATATCATATGTGGTTAATTCTATAGAATATTATGTAGGTGTAATGATTAGTCACGGGTACATGGAATTAGAAATATAAATACGGTCGTAATTCAGCGATGTGCGTAGTAAGCTTAGCTTATACAGTATTGAATGAGAAGACTAGTGTATTAAGATTAGAATAAACAACTGTCTCTGTATGCGATAGCGTTTTTTTTTGCTATGGGCTATGGATGTGGTCTCGCCCCGCTAAATCGGTCCAGGGTGACGGAAGAGGCGGCGCGTGACCCCATAGCCCCATCATGCAAAACTCCTCCCTTCGCCGTGCGAGCGGGCCACCGGTACATGATCTTTGTTTTCGGTATGCGATAGCCTAGGTATGTGATAGGTTATAAATAAAATCTAAAACGGTGGTACCATTTATATATATATATGTTACGAAATGTAAAATTAGAAACTCTAAATAAAACTAGCGTTTTTATGCCAACCCGCTTGACCAGCGTGGTGTATTAGGTTAATTTTCCGCCTATTGTGGAGCAGGCTCGAGCTTTTTTTTATTGCTCTTGGTGGCAAACGAGCAAGTAGCACACCTGATGGTGTAAGTGCTACTGCCGCCCATTGACCTTTGCAATACCAGAGGTATAGTTAGGCCGCTGCCTACCAATAATTCCCAACCCACCCAGAAAGATGGGCTTCCGGCTCTCGCTCACCGAACGAAGCACAGCAGCACATACTTAGAAGTGGACATAAAAGCCGAGATGATGTATACATATGTATGTAATAATGAATACGATCGCCAACTCGTCTACCAAGCGTTACTGATTATGATATTACATATATTACATTGAGGAAGCATATGGCTACCAGTGGATGAGATGGTGATGGAATGAATGTCTAATGTATGGAATCGTCTATAGATTTGCTTCGTATCAAATATTTAAATTATTAACGGCTGTATTTATGACGATACGAAGATGAAGTTTGGGAGGTTATGGATGGCAATGGAATGAATGAAAATGTCCGATGGTTTACTGTGTGAGACACAAGGAGGTTTCAGGAGTGGAAGAGGATGCATGGATCAAGTGTTCTCTCTGCGCAACATTGTGGAGAAGCATCTGGCTCTAGGTCAGAGGGTTTTCTGCAGTTTTGTGGATCTGGAGAGAGCATTTGTCACGGTTCTACGAAAGGAACTTTGGGACATTTTACCGGAGTATGGTATTAACGGTAAACTGCTACAGGCTGTGCAGTCCAGTTACATGGGCTGTAGAGCCTGTGTGCGGCTGGATGATGCAATGTCGCCTTGGTTTGACGTCAATATCGGCGTTAAGCAGGGGTGCGTTCTGTCAGCCAGGCTGTTTATCATATATCTGGATAAATGTCTCCAAAAGTTGAACGATATGAATGTGGGAGTCCAGATGGGCGACTCAGTGGTCACTGCTTAATGCAGATGATGCAGCTCTGCTGGCACAGTCAGCGACTGACCTGCAGACCCTAGTCGACACAATGACAGAAGATTGTAAGAAAAGGGTTCTACGCGTGAATGTGAGCAAAACCAAAATAATGGTTTTTGAAAGAGATGAAGCCAGAACAGATGTAAGAGTAACAATAGGTAATGATGTACTAGAGCAAGTGGATGAATTTGTATATCTTGGATGTGGATTTAGCCGAGATGGAAGGTACACCACTAATATAGAGCGAAAAGTGAATGCGGGAAATAGAGTGAACGGAGCGTTGGGACAACTTCTCGGTAGCCACCACCTCAGCCAAAAGGCACGTGTAGCAATACATAACGCAGTGCTTGTCCCAACATTACTGTATGGAAGCGAGAGTTGGGTATGCAGAAAAGAGTATGAAAGTAAAATTAATGCGGTCGAAATGCGATCTCTACGGAAAATCTGTGGAGTTGCTGATCGATCGCATTCATAACGACGACGTAAGAGAGCGAGTAGGTATGAAAGTGAGTATTGGTGTAAAGATGCGAAAGGGAATGCTCCGATGGTTCGGACATGTGGAAGGAATGCCGAACGAACGTCTGGTTAAGAAGATATACAATGCGAAAGTGAAAGGATGTAGGTACCGGGGGAGACCGAGACTAACCTACCTAGACCAGATTGGTCATGTACTGAAGGAAGGTGGAGTCAAAAGTCTCCGAAACCGGCGAGCGTGTATGAAGAGAATTATGAATGTTGAGGAAGCGAGTGAAGTATGCAAGGATAGAGTTTTCTGGCACTCTGTTCTCTCTGTCTACCCTGCAAGGGACATGGCGTGATGGTATGTATGGAATTAATTATTGAACGGCTAATATATGGAACCGTCTATGGATTTGCATCATGTAAAATATATAAATTAATAGCATCTGTATTTATGACGATACGAAGATGAAGTGTTGGGAGGCTATAAAATTTTTCTATAAATATTTTTTTCTTCGACACGACGTCATTACTTGCGTCCATAATCACGGATGAAATGCCAATGTAATGATCTCAACGACAGGTTGAACTTGATATTCAACATTTTTTTTTTATATTAATTAATCTGTAAATCTTACTTTAAAAGGGCTACTTATATCCCGTTATGAGTATGGGATAACAGTAACTGTCTGCAACGATCCTACATGTCTGAAGTTCTTGTTAAATTACCGCTCAGACTTAAATAGTCTGGGCGAGTAATATCTTATAGTCTGGGCGAATATCTTTCGCATTTTTTTATTTTTTTTATTGACAGAGCGGTTGTCCAGAAAGTTGCAAATCTATATATAGATCAAATAAAATGTACAAAATATATGTATCGTTAACAGGTTTAATTTAATTGATTAAATAAATTTTAGTATTGCATGGATGTGCCAAGATCAGGTTATAGAGATGCATATATTATAACTATGACAATATGATTTTTCCGTGTGGTGACGGAGTAAGAATACTATTCACCACCCCTTGTGGGTGATCGTACGAGACGACTAAGGGATATAAAACGCATATAACACCTATGCGAGAGAAGGTAAACTCGAAACAAAACCCTATACTAACAAGTCTGAACAGCGCGGTTTAGTAGTTTAATTTCCCTCCCATTACGGAGGAGGCCCAAGCCCAACAGTGGGACATTTATGGGCTGTGATGATGATGATGATGTGATGATGATGATGATATTCATCATGAATATGATTTATTCATCGTATGACGCATTTTTTTTTCTAATTGATCGCTATATGGATAAATGAATGTGTTATTGAATGATAATGTGTCACCATAGATTGAATCATAAATGAGTATCATAAGAAAGCTCTAAGGTAAAGACGTATTATAAAAGCAAAGCAAGAGAAAGGAGTTCTGAAGGTAACGTGAAAACATCTTGAGGCGATTTTTTAATATTTTAACGTATATTTTCACTTATTTTTTTTTATGGGGTGTAGTGAATATGATATAAAAATGCTTTTCAATGTTTTTGTTTTTCAACATTTTTTTTTAGAAAATGCAACAGTTTGTACAAAGCACTGACGAAGGCGATGATTTGACTTACTGACGATTGATTAATTTGAAGAAATTAAAAATGTGAACAGAGAAATCATGAAGAAAATTGTAACTCGACACTGGAAAGAATGGGCTCAGTAGCTTTTTATCAATAGATACAAAAAAGAAGAAGAATCAATAGAAAAAATAACCCGGAGAAATATCCTATGCCTACAGGCATAGAGTTATTTTTTAAGATAGATTAACAAAAATTATTAGATAATGCGTCAAATTATTGTTTTTTTCTGTTTAAGCTATGGACATTAATTATGTACAAATATAGCTCATTTAAAATTAGAATGTTTTTGAAAAATAAGTATATTTATATTTTTTTTATATACTTGTGGTCACGGAGTAAGACTAGAATTCATTATCGTAAAAAAAAAACGACTAAGGTAATTCCTTAATATGCAGGTAATACCTATGTAAGAGAAGGAAAATTCCACATAAAACATATGCAAACCCGTATGGTTAGAGTGGTGTAATAGGTCAAATTCCCTTCCACTGTGGCGGAAGCCCGAGGTCAACAGAGGATCTTATATGAGCTGAAATGATGATATATATTTTATTATATATATAATAGTAATACATTATTTTAATAATAAAATCAATCTATAGTTTTTTTTCTACGTCCAATCACGAGATTTTATTACAAGTCTATTCTTGGATTCTCCGTAAGCTTAGAAACGTGCGTTCGGGTAAAATACATGAAAATAGATTTGTTAGCTGTTTCTTAGGTAGGGTTTGAGTGTGAGTTTAACGGAGGAAATTTAATACAAAATATTTTGTAAGAAGCTTAAATAAAAATACACAATATAAAATACTAATTAATTGTAATGGCAGTTTCGTTCGGCAATGTCAATCGTAGCAGAGAACCAGCCAACTTTGTCGTGCTATAAATAGATTACCTATTTGTTATTTCACGATAGAACCCATATTTATTCTAATTTCAGTTAAATATCTGCCGATATTAGCAAGTTTTCCCGTGTGGTGACGGAGTAAGAATACAAATCACCAGCCCCTTATCTTACCCGTGGGTGATCGTAAGAGACGACTAAGGGATACAAAAGGCATATAACATCTATACAAGAGAAGGAAAACTCGAAACAAAAGCCTATACCAACACGTCTGACCAGCGTGGTATAGTAGATTAAATTCCCTCCCATTACGAAGGAGGCTCGAGCCCAATAGTGGGACATTTTATGAGCTGAGATGAAGATGATGATTAGCAAGTTATATGTATTTGCTACCTTTGGTATATTATCATCATCATCAGCTTATCTAAGTACACTGGAATGTACTGGGTCCATTTGAACAGTCTCTCTACAGTGTGGTTGAATGGAGAGTAAAGAGTGATGACACATTGGATTCTTAACACGTCATCACACGAGCAGGTATATACCACTGTGGTAAATACCACTCCTTTTTTTTTGGCGGCGGGCTACGGCTCGTCAAACCCCGCTAATCCGTCCGGGGCGACAGGAAAAGCGGCGCAAGTCCCCGTAGACCCGCCCTACAATATACTTCTCTTCGCCGTGCGGGTGGGTCACTGGTACGCGGTCTTTTTCTTCAATGGCCCACCCGGCTTCATACCGCTCCTAATTTCGATTTTATAATATTACTAATAATATAATATTACGATAGTAAGAGGACCGAACGTATACTCAAATTCCGTTGGATAGAATTTGAATTAATTCTTTTGAAACATAGGTATGTTTTCCACATTTATTTTTTTAATTTTCTTATACATTACAATGTGTTATATATAATTAATATAGATATAATTACGAGTATTATTGTAATTTTATCATTACCTTTGGATGCAATAAAGTCCAAGGCCTTATTAACGTTGGCGATTTTGTGGAAACGCATTTTGCCGCGGTCGGGCTTGGGAAGAGTTTCGCCAGAGATGACCTCCAGCAGCAACATAAGTTTCAAGCCATTGCGGAAATCGTCGTCGATATTTTCGATACCAGTACCGGCTTTTCTCAAGTGGCTGTTGCACCAAGCGGTGAAGGTCTGAAAGGAAAAATAGGACAAGTGTTAATTTATGATATTTTGTCTCTCTGTGTTAAAATATCTCCTATACCTTACCGTGACTATCACGGAAGGTGTATAAGAGCAACTTGCAGGTAGTTTTGCCAGGGCAGAAAAGCTCATTACGAGACCAAACTGGCAAGACGACTTATTACAAGGAGAAATGACGCTTATTACGTACGTATTAGTCTGGATAATA
The DNA here is from genome assembly GCA_905163515.2 of Lymantria monacha. Lineage (NCBI taxonomy): Eukaryota > Metazoa > Arthropoda > Insecta > Lepidoptera > Erebidae > Lymantria > Lymantria monacha. The sequence goes on along the minus strand of LR991094.1, from coordinate 13,580,811 downwards.
AAATTGCTGATCTTACAGTGAGTATTGAGTTAGTATAGACTTAAATTGTCATGATAGGTAATGATCTGGTTGCCAGAAGGAACTCTAGGTAAGACATGTATGTAGCAAGACACGAACGTTGATTATAACGTAACATGTGAAAAAATCAATACATCTTTGGTCGAAATTGAGGGAAACAATGCTGCTTTTAGCGCTCATTGGATTTAGTCATATAGCATATATATCTATGCATATATATATATATATATATATATATATATATATATATATGCATATATAACTATATAGGTACTTCTATTTTAGATAGCATTGCCACTTCATTGTGCATAAGGTAAAACGTTGCTGAGAAGCTTTTTAGATAAAAAAATACTTGATAATGTGCACTGTATTTAGAGTCACGTGTATTAACTATATTGGTATTATGATGGACCATTCCAAACTTCATGGTTACTAATGAGAATAAGAGTGATAGTACTAGTACGGAGGATAGTGCTCCAGTTTCAATCTCGTGAATTTTAACCAATTATACAATCTTACGGCATTATTGTAATTAGATATATCACAAAGAAAAAGCTTTATGTGTTTTTAAAAAGGAATAAAAGTGATATTAGATTGATTGCTTATAAGTGTAAAATTTAAAATATGTAAGTGCCCTCACTATTTATACTTATTTATTCATTATATGTAAATTTATTTGGCAATAAATTATTTATACTAGCTTCTGCCCGCGTAAACCGTTACTTTCCTAAAGTTTTTCATCCACTATTTTTATTTTACCCCTTAAGGCTAAATTTTTACTACATGTTAATCTCATATTTATTTATATCTAATCCATAGCCTAAAAATAAGTTTCAAGCTTCTGGCTTTAAAAATGACGATACTTCCTTACAAGTTTTCATCCTCCTTTACAACCTTTTTTGTATTAAAAAGTAGCCTATGTCCTTTATCAGGTTCTGGACTATCTGTGTACCAAATTTCATTTAGATCGGTTCAGTAGTTTTGGCGTGAAAGAGCGACAGACAGACAGAGTTACTTTCGCATTTATAATATTAGTAAGGATTATTTAACTATATTGCAAAAGAAGAATATTTTGGCCGATAAACCGTAAAATAGTTTGAGACCAGGAATACCATTTGGTGTGTAGGGATAACCTCGTAGGTATTTGTTATTATCAAATGAATAGTGATTAGGTACTGGATTAACCAAATATTATTTCAACATCATCTCAGCTCATATATGTACCACTGTTAAGCTCGAGCCTTCTACATAATTGGAGGGAAATTGACCTACTATACCATGCTGTTCAGACGTGTTGGTATAGGGTTTTGGTTCAAGTGTTCATTCTTTTGCATAGATGTTATACCTATGCGTTTTATATCTCTTAGTCGTCTCTTACGATCCCCCACGGTACGATAGGGGGTGGAGAAATGTATTCTTACTCCGTTACCACACGGAAAATTAACTAATATAGTTTATTACATAAGAGCTATTGGGAATTTGTTGTTTAATTAATTTTTGATTTAGAAATATATTATATAACTATTGGCGTGAAGATTACATAAACATTCTAATAGCTTGCAAATTAAAATAAAATATCTCATTTAGATGTTAATTTTATCCATAAAATGAAATCGGAAATACGATTTCGAACGTACACATGGACCGTTAATCAATACTGCAGTTGCATTAGGTAGGGGAGCGATCGAGGGGTTCGACCCTTAGGGTGTCATATTCGGCAAGTGTTATTAGCTATTCGTATAGATTTTGCAAATTTATCTACCATTGCAATGGAAAATGTTCATTACGAATTTATTCTTTTACTAGACAATTACGAGTGGTCTCACGAAATAGCTAGTACTAATGCTGTAAATAAATAAAATAAATAAATATATATTCTCTGGCTCTTAGATCGGTAGTATCTGCATACTTCAGATAGTCTTGTCATACTATTATAAATAAGAACAACGACATTTGTGGAAGCAAAAGGAGTGATGATACTTTGAATTGTCACCGCATAAACAAATTGAACATTTGCCATACACCAATATCAGTATTAAAGTAATTAGTTGATATGAAGGTTCAATGAGTTGATTTAAGCCTCAATAATAATCTATTGTAGTTGACGTTAAATAAGATCTGAAAGGCAATAATAGTTCACAAATGACGCTGCTGTTTGAATTCACAAACTCGATTGGTTCCGGAGGTGGCTTCAAGGTCGATACTGATAAATTTAATTCAATACACTCAACAGATTGCGAGCTCATGCACTATAGTTAAACTGTGACAATTCAAAGGAACATTACCAGATCAATTGAGACACATTGCCATTATATTTCATTCCTTTATGAGTACGCTACTAGTGAATGTTAATTACTTGGTGAAATATTACTAATTTTATGGATTTTATCGCGTGACATTTAGGCGTCAAACAGCTTAGGTACTCTTAATGTCATATGGTCGTGACTGCTGGAAAGTATTCCGAAACATCGGTAAGTAAAAAGATAATTCAAACGCATGGACAATGGGATGCTGGAAAGTATTCCGAAATATCGGGATAGTAAAAACTGATTTCAAACGCATGAACGATTCAGACGTGTTCAAATTCAAGGTGATAAAAGCCGTAAAATTAGATTTACTTTATTATAATTAAACTCTGTAATAGAAAAAAACACGTTACTTAAGTACATAGATTTTATAGAGACCAATTGATAACGGACAAATCTATAAATAGAAAAATAATGCTATTGGTAACCATTTCACAGTCAAGGTAGATATAAACAAAGGCGTGTGAGGCATAAGCAAAAAATTCTACCTGCAAGTTATCATAAAATCATTGCCTGCAAGCATTTTTAATATAAAGATTAGAGTTACAGAATATTGACTCCTTTGTAGATACTATTAGAAAGTATTTTTCATTGAAAAGCATGTGACATAGAATAATTGAGCACCTATATCCGTAGAAACGATGCGAGGTTAGCAAAGATGCCATCACCACGGAACATTAAAAGTGACCGAACTGCATTCTGAGACCGTAACATATGAATCATCTTTGGAACTCGCTCTTGGCACAGGACAGCGATAATAATAATAATATGTACCTTCCATTACCACATGACCTACAGTGTGTAAGTGAAGGTAAGTCTAGCTACCATATGTTGCAATTATAAATGTTGCCGGTATACGCGAATGGAAGTGAACGTCATAAAGAATTCATTTATAAAAATTATAAGATATTTCTTCAAAAAGAAAGTTTTTGACTCATCGATATTCGTTGATTTATCGGGTAATATATTCGACAGTCTGTAATATATGCAGCACGTCAATATATGGGCGTGGTACGATGCACACGACAAATTATAGAAATCAGCAGACAGTTTTGGTACAGGTGTAGCCGTAGGGATATCTATAAGTAGCCGTAAGAATGCTTATAACTCGTTAATACTTGAGAGTTGTAGATTATTTTTGTTCATTACTATAAATTGACCTAATAATGTCATCGCTCGGTCAAAAATCTGTAATGATTTGGCTTCAAATCCGATGATATAGTCAGGATTTCTCGAACACCTCGCATATTCTAATTATACACTAATTAAGGGTTTCTAAACCACTGTCAGATAAATTTGAGACGCGTATTCGTAGAAACAGGAATATTAACGTCCCTGACATAACACATATTGCGACCTAGAATATGAAAATAATCTGGCATCACCTTGCGGCTACCATCACGGTCAGCGTAGATCTAAAATCATGCACACAGGTGTAGACAGCCAATGTTAAAGATGTGTGAACTGGATAATACTGAAGCTATATCAATCCTTATTGTACAGAGAACAAGATATAATGATAAAATTACAATTTTATTAAATTCATCCAGATGAACATACTCAAGTCATGTAAGTAATAAGGTATTTATTACAAGGAGATAACTACCATCCTCTTAGGTATTTAAATGTTTTGGAAATTCACCTTCTGGATGAATAGCAGGAAGGCTTGGTTAGTAAGAGTACTATGCATACTGACCATAAATTTATATTTTGGAGTTTACTCCTTAAGAATCGATTTTCATATAAGGCGCCCGGTATGAGAAAAACTTGAGGAGTAAAATCTAGTGATCGAATGACCTCGTTACGTTTTTGGTGCGCAACCTATTCTGCGCATCTTTTACTTTCTGACGTGAGATAATACTTCACTGAACAGTTTTAATAAATGTAAATAAAAATATATATATTATTTTCAGTCAAATGAGCTTTTTTTGCGCCTGTCTCGATAATCGTACTTAAGGAGTAAACTCCAGTCGTGCGTCGGAGCTGACACACACACTTTTTTGTATAAAACGTTAGAAAACTAAAACTGTAACTGAAAGACTTGTTGAAAAGTCACTGATAAATAAATTACTAACATTGAGCAAAGTTTTAACATGTTAGTGACAAAATAAGGTCACATTACCTATGTATCTTAGCACCTACCTAAATTTACAAACCGTATACAGTTGATTTAGTCACAAGGAACACATACGTTTAAGTAACTAAATCGATATATTACGAAAGGAAATTGAGCTCATTGAAATAGTTTTAAACAATAGCTGACATTGCTTTTAAGGTCGTTTAAATAGATAGTTTAATGTCGCTGATTAACCATATAGGTATGTGTAGATACGTGAATTTAGTCAATGTGTTTCTTGAACTAAAAATTAAACTGAAAAATACTTTTGCTAGAAAAACTTCTAGAACATTGCATTGTAAAATATTTTTGCCATAAACCTTGTAGAACTATGTATTGATAGGATGAAGATAAATAGAGTTAAATATGTGTATAGTCGATACAGTTATTTCCTGTAATAACTTTTTATTATGCGTGCTTTGGCTTGTGACACCCGTTATTAGGTGACCTCAATATATCTTTAGTATAACAAAACTGTCAGCTGATTATGATTTATGCAAAATCATATACAGTGCCAAATTGCATTTATACAAGTAATAGGTGCAAGGTAATATGTATTTAGCATGATTTAGTACTTGAAGTGTCAGCTTGTCTATTCATCATTGCGTCTTATTTACCACTTGGCCGACACATGCCACTAATTGCATGACTTACACTATTTTTAATGGGAATGTTAGAGATATGATAGATCACAACAAAAAACTAATGATTAATTTGTAAAATATGTTGAAAATGAATTTGGAAAATTTGCACGGTGGTGAGGTATGAAGAGAAACAAATTATTCCCATAAAACTTGTCTGGCAAATACAAATGTTGTATCTTAAGTTAGATAATCATAAAAATATGATGTGAAAGTGAATATTAAATACCAACAGAGTTTGGAAAGGCGTTGATGTATTTTATTTTGACCAATGAATCGCACGATAGATACAATATCAGAAATAGCAAGAGCTCTTCGTTTATTGAATTATTTATTAGAGAAACGCTATGAATAACTTATGTTTATCAACAATCAAATTACCAAAGGAAAATTTAGAATGTGTCTTAATTTATTTAAAATGCTTATAATTTAACTTTACTTCCCTATTCTTAACTGAAGAAATTCTTTGACATGCTTTAATATGTTAATTGACAGATTGACAGGCACACAAAAGCTTGCATGGCAAAAGTACTTCCAACAAGGGGGTTTTAGGTAAAAATCGTTATTAAATATATTCAATACGTAAGTTAGTCTAAATCTTGAAATGTTTTCTCTACCGTAGACATTCATGACATTTTGCCGTGGTTATTAAACCAAACGCGCCAGACACTTGATATTTTCTGAAAGACGAAAGATGGTGTTTGAGTGATTCGTGCTCATATGTAAATTAAATACCAGCATACCGGCAAAGACATATAAACGACCGATTTGGAGCTACCTGATAAGAAAAGTAGCTAAATATAAAGCTATAAATTTGTCCTAACAAATTTATGTTAAGTTCTTATTGTTGAGTTTTATATATGTTAGTTACTTGGGGACTATTTCAAATATATTTTAACCTACTACCTTATGAAGCTATACACAAAGAAACAAACGCTCACGGCTGAAAGTTATTCGTATCCAGGGGACGTTCGGCCTAGACGTTGGTTGTCTAGCTGAACAAATATATATTTGAAATTTATATTTATATGTAATATATTATTATGTAAAATTATCATCATCATCATTGCCCTGTTCTTATCCTAACTACTTGAGGTCGAAGCAATATAGACAATTCTTCCATGGTACATATTGCAAAAGTTATTGGCAATAATGTTATGAACGACTGCGTGACTGACATCAACCCTCCTTGGCGATGTAATAGTTGACCAAACGGCATCTGCTAGAGCTAGAGTTGGCCCAGATCGATATAAGGTTCTAGTCGACTTTTATGATATCCACGAGCAAAGTAAGGGTTGGTAGTATTTGAAGCCGCAGTAAAATCAAGCAAGAGAATTTAACATAACTATGTGTTATATTTAGCTATATATTTCTCAGCTAGTAGCTCTAAATCGGCTACCTAGATAACTCTACAGCTAAGCAGTTATACATATACATATAACAATAATAACTGACACATCTGGACTTTTGATTTATACAGGAAATATAATAGATGCGGAAGATTCTTTAATAATTTAGTCACTAATTAAAACAAAGAGTTTCGTTATATATTCTGTCGAAAAAATATATAAATAATCAATTCTTCGCTCTCGACCTTACTTAATGTTTTTACATTATTGTTTTTCTTGTCTTATATTATATGCTTTACGTGTTTAAATATTTTAATATTATCAAAATTACGAAAATAAAGACGAAACTGTTTGAAAATTATCATAGATTTACTATCCATATCATCGGTTAAAAATCCGTCAATTCTATTCGATAAAAATATCCTAAGTTATTTCGTCCGATCCTAGCAAAGACCGCGGAGTGGACGGACAGATGTTAATTCATCACCTAGCACGCATGTACCAGTACTACGCAGCATGTACCACATAGTACGGGCTAACCCTATATAATCGGACTTACTGTGGGACAACGACGACGGGCAACAGTCTACAGTGTGTTGGGACATTAATTGGTACTCGAAAATACCATCGAGGGGCCCATAGATCGGTGCCAGTGATCGCGGGGATCGCGGAGAAATAACAAGTTATCAACCAAATTCTAATAAAATAATAATTTCAATTTAGCTATTTTATTAATGTTTATAGCTACAGTTTTGTCCAATATATCCAAAGTACAGTATTCAATAGTAGTAGCCTTGCGTTTTACATTTTTCAAATTAATATAATAAACAATAAGAATAGCGTGTTTAAATACTTTAACTTTATAATAGTAGTTAATATTAGTAATAAATGATTGCACGTTCGTACGAGTACAAAAAGACTTTCACTGTATAATTGCAAATCTCAAATGCAGTTCAAGGTGCAAGTTGTGTCGTGTGGCTGCGATTACTTTGATACTATTAGCTTATATTGTTTGAGAGTTCTACACGCGTCATAGTTGAATTTCGTTAAGTCTCTAACGCAAACAAATTATAGATATATTCTCTTTGGACTTGTCATTATATAAGCATTCCTTGTTGTAATTTACTTAGTAGCTTTTAAATAGTGTAATTAATGTTGTGATGGAGTAAGAATATTGAATGTCACATACGTTTTTGTCCATGATTGTTTTTTTTTTTTTTTTTATTGCTTATGGCGGCAAACGAGCAGACAGCACACCTGATGGTAAGTGTCACTGCCGCCCATGGACCTTTGCCAATGGTATAGCTAGGCCGCTGCCTACCAATACAACCCTGAACCCACCCCAGTTAGGCTTCCGGCTCTCTCGCTCACCGAATGAAGCGCAATAGCACATTGCTATTACTCAGACGTCGATCTTCTGCGAGAGTGTGGTACTACCCCGGACGGACCGGCCCGCGGCTGTAGACAGAGAACTATCCACAGCGTGGTCCTACCACAATATACGTCATGTATATATAGATCATGTTATTATGCAATTGCAAATCCTGGTTTGTACAATAACAGCCTATACTCAATATCGACTTCGACCAAAATACGTATTACGAATTATTGAAAGAATAGATAATGGATTTATGTCTATGCACAGACTTATACGTTATAAATATGTTCTGCGCCGTTTCCTTGTATAAATTGACATTGAATTTCGCGATCCAAATACTGGCAGGATAATTCATGGACTTAGTAGTGATTACTAATGAACATAATTTAATGTAGGTTCATTATATTTTCAATATTTCACCTTTCCTATAAATACGAAATCACTAATAAGTACAATACATATTTCGCACACAATTCGTATTTTTTGTCAAGTTGTAGAAAAGGAAGCTAAAATACTAAACAGGTAATGTACATAAGGAAATAATGTCGTGTAATGTATACAATGGGTAACTGTGCACTAACTGCGTCGTTAACCCAGTCCACTAATTAATAAAAACATAGTAACTCATGAGAAAATCTACTACACTGATAGTGAGTTAATTCTACAAAAGTATTCGTTTATCTTCGCTGTCAATTTATTAGTATCTCTACATGTGTGTTCTTTTTGTAGAAATATTTTAAATTTTTCTGACCTTATTGGACATTTAAAAATTTAATTTTAATTTTTTTTTTTTTTTACTGCAATAAAATTGTGGTATCTAAGCAGAATTATATTCTGCTTAGGCAACAAGTCCACAGATATTTCTTTTTTTTTGGCTTTATTCTTTTATGTCTGGACAGTTAGACTTATTTTAATTTCAAGTTCAATTTTCTTCAATTTCTATAATTTTATAGGATGACAGGGTGTAGTAATTTAGATAGTGGTTTAAATAATTTGTTATTCATAAAATACTTTCATGTATTTATGTCCGTATATAGTCTTACAATATATTAACAAACTAATCATGATTGTACCTAAAACGCTAGCCTATTCATGAAGTAATCAAGCCCTAAATTAAGAATTCACTGAAACTAACATCGCGTGAGTCCTCCAACTATTAATGAATAAAAAAATACTCTAGAGACTACCTATTGCTTAAATAACATATTGCAAATAGGTATTTAATAAATAATCTATTTTTTTGCAGTTTAGTGGTTCTAAATCTAAATAGAACAGATCTTACAAAACACAAAAATAATGAAACAAACTGCAAACAGTGATAACAGCAAACTTTGGCAAGTTGTTACTTGAAGGTTGTTAAAAATAGCTCTTAATTCTTTCTCAAAGCTTAAAAATCGCTGTCAATTCTGAGAGCTACTTTTAAGTAATACTAATGCAGTATAGGTTGGGTACATCATTGATGACATAAATCAAATGGCTAATAGAATCCTATCGTATTTGAGTAGTGCTTAAGTTAGAATTGTTGTATCCTATGTTATATAATTTATAGTTATTGTTTTGTTTTTGCGTTAGAATTAATGTTTGATTTATTACTGTTTTTTAAGTTTTCTTAATTTTTTTAGTTATATAAGTAGAACTAAGTAACATAGCATTATGAGCGTTTTGGTTATACTGTAAGCTTATATTGTTTATATGAATAAATAAATAAAATAAATAAAACAAATTAAGCGTTATTGAAACGATTTTCAAGTGAACATAACCATTACAAAATGCCACAGACAATACACAAATAATGCCTATTGCTACATAGATAGTAATTTAACAAAATGTGGGTTTGGTATGAATATGTAAAACGCACAAATATTCAAATCAGCCTATACAACAGGCTTTTATTGACTAAATCTACTTTTAAAGATTAGAATTAAATTTAAATAAAATTTGTTGGGTTTTTATGAATATGTAATAAATAAATAAAAGCTAAATAACATTAAACGTTAATAAAATACAAAGATTTCACATATTGAATTAAAATGTAAGTGAAAGTGGCAAATATTTTAAGCCGATATAATATATCTAAATACATTGTACATTTTAGTAATGAATTTATATTTTTATGTATTCATTAATTTAAGATCTAAAAGTTGTCATATATATTGGATATATCTTTATTGTGAGAGGATTTGTATAAGCATTTTTTAAGAGAAATTAATTTTGTTTATAATTTGATTATGCAAATAAATTCTTCTAATACGCAATATATGGTATAGAGCTTAGATGAAAAATCAAGTTCTTTATTTATCAATTATGTTTATACATGTTTGATTGACAAACAATACAAGAATTTTCTAAACATTATTGAGTGAATAATGTAATGACAGAGGCACAAACAAAAACAGTTACATAGTTGAACAACATGAACAACCAGACAATTAGTGATTATATTGATCGATTATGACGGCTACTGAGTTAGTGGGCGACGATGATACATCCTAACGGTCTGCTCATGCGATTAATACAAATTAATTATTAAATAACTTTTTGTATGAATGATTCAGCTCAATTGACACTATACAACATTTAGTTTTCATTCTTTTGAATATTATTTGTTTTATATATAAATCTATATTACCGTAGAGTTTCTTTCTCTTTCTTTCCGTGTCGTGACGGAGTAAGAATACAATTCGCCACCCCCTACCTTACCCATGGGTGATCGTACGAGACGACTAAGGGATATAAAACACATATAATATCTATGTGAGAGAAGGAAAACAAGAAACAAAACCCTATACCAACACGTCTGACCAGCGTGGTGTAGTAGGTTAATTACTCTGCCATTATGGAGGAGGCCCAAGCCCAACAGTGGGACACATATGGGCTGAGATGATAATAGAGTTTCTAATTTATATTAATTTATTTGTCTGCAGTCAGAATCTACCGATGTATGTTACCTTGCTGTAAATATCATACATAAATATCGTTTATATTTACGTCAAAATAAAAAAAAAATAAAGTAGTACTGTGTGTGCAAATAACTCGTTAGTATTAGTATTTTATTTTTTCTTCATTTCAAATTATAAAATTTATTAAATTACTAACAAGCACGAAGCTCGTGCCTGGTAGAGGTTTGCCTCTATAATTGAGTTTCGAGTGTGATAGAGAACCACTTGGTATTGGTGGCGATGATGGATAACTACAGATCTGTCTCTTCTTCGGTGACAAATATACGAGAAATAAATATCTTCTCAGCATTTCGTGTCAGTGCTTTAGCGTCAACGATATGACATTTTTTGAATCGGTGGAATATACGCGTTGATATAGGATTTAGTATATACTGAAATAGCATGGTAACATTGTATTTTTAGCCTATCACCACACGTAAATTATATTAGTCATAAACATAGATTCTTTTTTAAATAAATAAAGCTTACTCTGACGCACATATTGGGGCCAATTTTCGAATCACATCTTTACAATTATGTGCTTCAATGTCACACACAAATAAGGCTTCGATAATGTAAATAAATGACGAATATTTGTTCAATTGAGGTACCATTATGGCACTGTTTAATTAGTTAGGTATTCGATTGGTTTGTGTGGCAATCTACTATCGGAATACTAATAGATAAATGACACACCTGCGAAGGTGGTTTAATCGGGCCCCGTGCCAACCCACTCACTGTAATTTCGATAAACAATAACATAACCGTTATACGGCATACATTTAATTTTATATTCTGTAAACACAGACAACGACGTTCACCACGTCTAGAACTAGGATATTAACGTCGAGAGTTTTTACACGTTTATATTGTGTGATACCATACTGCTAAGATCAACGACCTTACGATATCAGTCAAAAATATTTTGTAAATGTTGTAGGACGAGCGTACAGTTTCCGCGTTGGTGTTAACTCAAGTATGTTCACACTTACGTTCGATATGACGGGTCATACTGTTTAAGATATCCTGATCATTGTCCGCTTAGTTAAGTACCTGTAAAGAAAATATTTGATGAGTGAATATTATCCAAATTGAAATATAAATTATTACGATTTTTAATATTATTTATTTATTTTATATAGGTAGGTTTCCGTGTGGTGATGGAGTAAGAATATAATTCACCACCCTATATCTTACCCGTGGGTAATCATACGAGACGGCTAAGAGATATAAAACGCATATAACATCTATGCAAGAGAAGGAAAACTCGAAACAAAACCCTATACCAACACGTCTCACCAGCGTGGTGTAATAGGTCAATTTCCCTCCCATTATGGAGGAGGCTTAAGCCCAACAGTGGGACGTATATGAGCTGAGATGATGATGATGATATAGGTATATTAATATACCTATTATTATAGTTACCTACTTACTAAGATAGTTTCTAATAGTTTGCATAGATATGCTATAAAATGCACATTTAAACAGCATCAGGTCAGGTTTTAGCTTTTATTTTAATTACATATAGTAGAGAAATTCGAAATAAATCACCAATTGGCGAAATGTAAATGAATTGGCGGTATGCACATATTATAAATTTATAATACACTTGATAGAGTTCTCTGGCACTCTGTTCTCTACCTACCCTGCAAGGGATATGGCGTGATGATATATATGTATAATAACACTTGTAGAAGTTTAATTATGTTCATTTTAGATACATTAACTGTATTTTTTTTTTATATAGCAGCGGCTACGAATACTACAAACTTTTTTCTGGGTATCGAAACAGACGACTAAGATCTGGGCCAATTTAATTTGATGCTGTCTAGTCAACAATATTCCCAAGGAGGGTTGATTTTCGTTTTGCAATATGGAAGAGGAGTATATTTTGCGAACCAACTGCTTGGAATAAGAGCAAGATGATGCGGATGAAAGATTATAATCGTTAATAAATATTATTAGTTTTCTTCTTCTTCTTAGTGAATGGCCTCTGTGAGTGATTAACCACAACTTCGCCAATGCCAAGTAAAATAAGTTTAAAAAATTATAATAGATTTTATATTTTATATTTTAGTCGTCAGTCATGTCGGTTCATTGTCTAAGTCCATATTATTAGTCTCTTTTCTTTATATAGTCAGTATTGACATATAATTACTGCTCTGTACACATGGATCTGTATTCTATATATTTTTGTCAAACAGGCTGCGAATACAAAAGCCAAGTGTGTGTTATTAAAAAAGAAATCATCTTTATAGTTTAAAAAATAGTGTTAGGTGTAGATGATAATTATATTAGAGGAATACGTCAAAACTGAATAATGAAATGAATGAATATCATTTGAAATATATATGTGCGCAGATAGAAAAAAAATATTAACATAGTTATAATGCCATGGGAACAGAGCAGATGTAAGATAGCATAATATTAGATGGGCAACTTTTTCGCGTAGGCGAGCGAATGCCGAGCCGTGAATATTTTTATACCGCGCAGGCTATCTAATAAAGAAAACATCAATTCGACGGCGCGAGAATGTGAAGAAAATATGAAACAAAACACTCAAAATGTAATCTAGTTTAACGGCTTAATAATATGTCTGAGAGTGTATTTATACTTATCTTACTATAGTTTAGGCTTGGAATTCTTGTTTGCTTATGAGGATACGCCATCATTTGCTATAATTGTTGTCACCAAGTTATTTATACAACCATTGTATGATATCACATAAACACATGTAGCTAATAATTTTGTGGTACTAATTAATGTTAGTTATTTTCGTTTATATTTATTATCTGTTTAGCACAGTTCATTTAATTTATTACTTAATGACATGTTTTACGTTGTTTAATTTTTTTTTTTAAAGACACCGCCCTTCATACATAAATAACTCTTGTATTGTGGGGGAATTTACAAACATGCAATTAACACAGACAAATTACACTCAGACTCAAAACTTTGTTGTTCGCACAAAGTATTGTCCCGCGTAGGAATCGAAACCACGACACTGGCATCGAAGATCGGTATCTTAACCTCAAAACCATCTGTGCACTCAATTAAATTGAATCTTATTTTTAACGTTTACAAAAAGCCGTGATGAATTTACCTATTTATGTTATAAGATTCAAATATAGATATCTTAAGAGTGTTAGTTTAGTAATCAATCTATCCATCGTTTTAGTTATAGGTAGATAGATCTAACTTTTGTAACAATAACATATCTATGAATAATAATTCCTATCCGTTGAGGATAAATAACAATTTATCTGTTCATGTGAAACGTATTTTGTGTGGGTAACGAGTAAAAATACATCCGTCTGGCCAGCGTGATATAGCAGGCCAAGTTACTTCTCACTGTGTAGGAGTTTTGTGATCTGTAGTGGTACATATGCGAGTTAAAAAATAAATTGACAATTTTTTATTTATCTTTCATGAAAAACAGTTTATTTATAAACAAGTGGGTTTATATGTCCCTAAATTCGAACAATCGTTTGGGAGTATCAAAAATATAACATAAATAATAGCTTGAACTGTCTTATAAATCTTATTACAATAGGCGATTTCAAGAATAATCTTCCCATAAACCCACTTACTCAACCGTAGTTAGCTATAAATAAAAAAAATCTGTGAAATATGTTTCGCAAGTTCTGTGCCTGCATGAAAACTTCCTCATGTAAATAATGATGTAAGAGTAGCGTCAGCCGAGTCATAAATTACTTGAATCTCTGTACTGCCCAATCTGCTGAGTCCCGCAACACTGATAAATTTAGCGCACTCTTTAATGGTCTACTTTCGTATACACAAAACGCATTTTAATGCATTTAAAAGCTTTCCTAATTTAAATATTTACATCTGCAAGTATTTCTTAATAAAATTTATAGTTAAAGGATGGTTCTAATTCTATGGTGATAATAGTTACCACATAATAATAGTATTATATATATATATATATATATATATATATATATATATATATATATATATATATATATATACATACATATACATATATATATATATATATACATATACATATATATATATATATATATGTATATATCTACTCTCTGTAAATATGTAATAGATTTATTTGTGTTTTTAAGCAAACAAAAAAAAATATAAGGATATAAATATTAATATTTCTTTAATCAAATATTCCTGAGAGTTTATTACAGCCATTAAATTAAAATTCAAATTAATATAAATTAATTTGAATAATATGTATCAACCCTGCAAGGGCACTTATTATCAGTTTTAACATTTTAAGTTCATCCTATAAACTACTACCGGATCGGAACGAGACCACTACTGAGAAGATCCGGCAAGAATCGCGGGTTTGTCTAATATTATTGTTTCTTCACTGATTTTTTATAAAAAATAATACAACATGCTTAGTAAGAATTAGCTTCAGTGTGATACTCTTCGAACCCCGATATAATATAAAGTTAAATACAATGTAAAAACAGATGTAACAGATGTAAGAGTAACAATAGGTAATGATATACTAGAGCAAGTGGATGAATTTGTATATCTTGGATGTGGATTTAGCCGAGATGGAAGGTACACCACTGATATAGAGCGAATAGTGAATGCGGGAAATAGAGTGAACGGAGCGTTGGGGCAACTTCTCGGCAGCCACCACCTCAGCCAGAAGGCATGTGTAGCAATACATAACGCAGTGCTTGTCCCAACATTACTGTATCGAGGCGAGAGTTGGGTATGCAGAAAAGAGTATGAAAGTAAAATGAATGCGGTCGAAATGCGATCTCTGCGGAAAATCTGTGGAGTTAGGCTGACCGACTGCATTCGTAACGACGACGTAAGAGAGCGAGTAGGTATGAAAGAGAGTATTGGTGTAAAGATGCGAAAGGGCATGTTCCGATGGTTCGGACATGTGGAAAGAATGCCGAACGAACGTCTGGTTAAGAAGATATACAATGCGAAAGTGGAAGAATGTAGGTACCGAGGGAGACCGAGACTAACCTACCTAGACCAGATCGGTCATGTACTGAAGGAAGGTGGAGTCAAGAGTCTCCGAAACCGGCGAGCGTGTATGAAGAGAATTATGAATGTTGAGGAAGCGAGTGAAGTATGCAGAGATAGAGTTCTCTGGCACTCTGTTCTCTCTGCCTACCCTGCAAGGGATATGGCGTGATGATATGTATGTATGTAAATACAATGTAAAAGACCATGGCTGGACTGTATCCCACAAGCGGCATATATATATATATATATATATATATACATATATTATATATATATATATATTTTATATTGCTTAAAATCTGTAAGTTACTCTAAAATACCTATATAATTAATTACTATAATAATGTACAATGCCTACAAATACTAGTAACATTCAAATAAAGTTCTCGTATTAGACGGAGCTAAATGACTATCTCGATCAGGCAACCGATATATCATTATTCGTACTAAAATAATCACTAGCCGACCCAGTTGTTTCATCAAGCTGTGAACTTTCAGTTATATATAGAACGTTACAGTGACAGTGACGAATATTTTCAGCCATTTTCTTCACAGTCCAAAATTATCTTGAGTATATATAAATGTATAGCCAGGAAATTGTCAACAGGAACACGAAATTTATATCTGGAGTCTATAAATCAATCACCATTTGTATCTGGAGTCTATAAATGAACCACAAAAAAATCACCATATTACCTTGGTCCTATATATTAGATATATAGGTAGTATGGGGATATTTTTTCGGGTTGAGAGCCCTCATTGCTCACCCACAGTCCGGGTAAAGTTGTCATAGCCATCTGCGGCTAAAAACTAAGTCGCATACAAAAAGAGGTAGAATTTTTGTGATTATAAAAGAAGTTTAATATTATAACACTAAACTAGTGAACAGATGAAATATCCGATTACTTATAAAACCCGATTACGAATTAAGCCTATTAAATGCTAAATTTCAGTAATTCAGATGAAATATTTTAATATTATTTTTGTTATCAGACCTATGTAATTACTAACTACGTAAACAAAGACGTCAATTATTATAGAAGTAAATCCGAGGTTTAATTTTGTGTGTTTTATAATATAAGTTACTATTTTTATAGTTAATAAAGTTGGGTGTATATGCACTACTATATTTTCGCTTTTAAATCGTGTGAAGAAGCTATGGAAAGCGGTATCGCTCATATTTCATTTAAACTATACACGTTTCACTTTTGCCTCTCTAAATTGTTAATGCTTAAAGTTACCGCAGTATACTTTTACGTAAAGTTGCGATAACCTTCGAATACCAGTTTTGCTCTATGCTACACCTGTTTTTGTTACGATTTACAATATATAACGTGGATATAAATAAACAAAAACTCGACGATCGATAACGATTATCTAGAAGGAATTTCTTCCGTTAGTAAATTCCACATCATTATTCTTTAAGTCAAATTCATTTATATATAATAAATAAATTTAAATATACTATAATAAAGTTAGCCGGTTTGTCTATTATTATCATTATATCTTTCATTATCTCAGCTTATATGTGGGATATGTCCCATTGTTGGGCTCGAGCCTTCTCCATAATGAAAGGCAAATTGACTTACTATACTACGCTGGTCAGGCGTGTTGTTATAACGTTTTGTTTCGTGTTTTCCATCTCGTGCATAGATGTTATATGCGTGTTATATCCCTTAGTCATCTCTTACGATCATCCACGGATAAGATAGGGAGTGATGAATTGTATTATTATTTCTTGATTGCCTTTAAAAAAAAATACAACATGTTTAGTAGGAATTAGTTCCAGTTAGTCTCTTCGAATCATAATAATATAAAATTTAAATACAATGTAGAAGATTATGCCTGGGCCAGATCCCACAAGCGGCATCCGATCACGAGTTAATTACTAGAGCAGCCATCGTTCCCCATCTCTTCGCTCCCTTTAACTAGTTTCGTATTCTTTTTTTATTAATTTTATTACACACACTATTAATTTTCTTTCACACTATATACTTGGACTGCCTCCATAATTATCTGCATATTATATGTTTTAGTCACTATACTATATCCACAGGATGAAAAGGGGGTGGTGAATTGTATTCTTATTCCCTCACCACAGGTAAATTATGGACTAAATAGTTTTTCTTAGCTCATATGCTAGCTTAATATCTTAGATTATTTCATTTCAATGAGCCAGTGAACGATGAGACAGGACAATAGAGCGTTCCGCACGAAGGACAACAATGACACTCCGCTATCGGTGCGTGTTCCGGTACCATGTTAGCTATCTCAACGCTCTCCCATTTTCAATATTAGAAATATTACAAAAAGGTTCATCAGTACAGATTGATTGATGTGTTTAAGTGATGATAGTTTATTAAAATTTACGTATGCACATTTAATATCAACGTAGAGTCACTTAATATTACTTTTAACTCTATTTTGAATGATAGCTTTACGTGGTAATTGTTTTTTTTTGTTTCATATACCTAAATAATTTCTAGTCTTTGAGCACACATACAATGGTCATTTTTTTATTGATTATGTTCTAAAACGATTTTCCTTTTATTTTATTGTAATAAGTTTCGTATATAATTGTGAAGTTAGATACCCGGGACAGCTTTGCTTAGACGGGCTGTATCGATCTGCGTTCGCGTGTCTCTAGGCAACCAGCTTAATAACTGATGTTCGCCGGATACTTTTGAATATACATATTTGAATTGAAATTTAAGAGTTCTAATTTATTATAATATCTATTCTATACAACAAATGTATGTTATGTATCCTATACGACATATGTGTTCATTCCGATGGTCTAATGGATCAATGATTGTAATAAATCTAGTCAAATCTACGCGACAATTTTATTTAACCCCTAGAACTAACAATATAATAGGATATTCATTATCATCCTGTTATTCTCCCAAATACTTACGACAAATCTACGCGATAATTTTATTTAACCCATAGTCCTAACAAAATATTAGACTATTCATCATCATCCTGTTCTTTATTCAATTAATTAGAGTCGATGCCAATATGTACTATTATTTCATGGTACATATTGCAAAATTTATGGCAATAGTTTTATGACCGGCCGCCTGCTTGACGCCTACTCTGCTTGGGAATCTAATTGTTGACCAGACTGAATTAGATAGGTTTTTATTTAGTTTAAAATAAATCTCTTAGTGGTCTTTTAAGACACCTTCTAGCAATGTAAGTGTTGGTAGTATTCGTAGCCGCTACCACACAACAATAATAAGAATGGATATTAATTCCCAACATATTCTAGTCTGCCTAAACCATTATCAATTCTAATAGGTAGAGTTAAATTTTATGCTTTGGAGTCATATATTATTTACACGAAACAAAGGCCGTGGTTAGCTATTCACGCTGACTCTACAATGAGGTTAGTTCAGTACGCCGCAGCCTTTTAATACAAATTGTATTCTCTAACAAAGAAACAGTTCAGGCTATACAAAACTTGTCAAATAATACTAATAATGTGAAAGTACGCCTGTTAAGTTGGGTGGAAGTTTGTTAATGTTTCACTACAAATATAATTAAGTTATTGGGCTAACATTTTTATACTATGTTATAATTTGTGAACTGGATAAAAATATATTGAAAGCTTTTATATAACGAAATCATTTAAGTTGTTTTCTACAACAAAGAAATTCCAAAATCGACCTCGTTTTTAGAGGATAGAAATTCACCGTTAAACATAGGCATTCTTTACATGGAAGTATGTATGATGCTATAATCGTTCCGCTTAGCAGACGGGTTGGCGATGACAATCGCAGTTGGTGTTATAAGTATCCGAAGGAGAGTGATGCTGCAGATTCTTTTGGTGCTCCCTTAGCCAATTTGCAACACAACCAAGGTAAAGTAAGGAATGATGACAAAGTTAGTGAAGAAAGCAGTGTAGTTTGTTAAAATGCTGATGTTAGCAGATAAGCCCGCGGCGTTACGGCAAGCAGCTACTCCTTATTTCAAATGTTTTTTCTTACCAATAATTTTAAACGTGTCTTCCAAAACTTATCGTGAGTAAAATTCTCCATTTGACCTACATTGTTTTAAATTATTTCGTAATGATACTTCTACAATTTTGTTAAATACTGTGTTTTATTTTATGTACATTTAAAACTGATGTAGTCTCAAATGTACGCAACATAAATCCAATGTCATTATGTTTGTTTCGTCTTCAGTAACCTTTTTGACTTTGTTTTGACGCAACAATTGTTGTTATTTAGTGAAATTAGTCATCATTCTTTTGCACTTATTCTAATCACTTTGAATAGGTGTAAGATGTTTTTTCATCTCAAAATTTTCATTTCTATACTCATTTCTTTCTATGTCACCTTTTATACAATGATTTCTTATTTGCCTTATTCTTAATTTATCACTAAAGCTATCATGAAGATAAATTTGTTCTTGTTCATATTATGACCGATATCTATTTGGTAACATTTAAGAGTTTTAATATACTCAAATTATATTTTGACATTCAGATTTATTTTATTATACCTACCAATAACTTATGTAATTAAATAATAAATATAAATAACCATAATTAGCTGATTACTATCGTTTTTACGTGCCAAAAGTGCAAGTAATATCACAATATTAAACTGAACGTTCACCATTTAATAGGGGAAATTTGTGAAGGGTTCTAGAAGATTGAATGATTAATCCGGATTGAAGGATGAATGTTACAATACCTAGATTGCTTACGATACCAGCATTATTAGCGCAAACGTTACAGTAGTGACCCGCACGTATTTGAGTAATGAGTATAACGATAAAGAGAATGGTCTCGATATTAATACGAGTGAGACCAATAAGCTTGTAGACCAAATTGGCATCAAGGCACATAGTAACGAATTACATTGTAGAACTTACATCTATATAACAACGTCTGTAAATAAAACAGGACGGCTACTTTTATTAAGAGTTTATCAGGCAATTCCAAACAGCCAAAATATCAGTAAAATAACCCGAGAGCGTATGATGTATTCGAGTCATTAATCCAAATACAAAAATCAGACTAATTTGAAATTTGTTACAAAGATGTCTCCTCACAGGATATCACACAAATTGTTTGTGACAAATCCTCAAATACTTTCCTTCAAGCTGTCAACGCTCAGTCATGAGAATACGAACAAGACGAAGTATGAATACCTCCATCGACGTAATAACACCCACGCATTCTAAACTGAGCATTTTGGCAACAGTAACTACATTAACTTTTAATCTATTGTTTCACATCACTGGTTTGTCACAGAATAAACAAATTGCATATTTTGTAAATGGAGCTTCTGTGGGATGAATATATTACTTTTAAAATACTTAAAAATATGTGAGGTATTTCAGATGTGTTTCAAATATATTCTTTTCGTTTTATACATTATATATAAAGAGGTTGAATGACATTGAATACATTTAAATGTATATACCTATATATATATTTTAAATACTATTTGTATCACCTTGTTTGTTTACATTTGTCCTTCTTTCTTTATTTAATACTAGCTTTTGCCCGCGACTTCGTCCACGCAGAAGTCATCTCTGACAGAGTTAAATAGAAAAAGCAATGCAAGGTATTGAAGGTTTGTCGTTAGGACGATAATCAACAGCGTCAGAAACTGGGATGCGGTCGCCGCCTTCTGCGAGTTAGTTATCTAACGGAATTAGGCAATAGGGTGGGTCCGAGAGAAATAAACTCTAGGTTGACACACTCTATTGTCGGTGCTTTGGGCGGCGCAAGCGTAAGTATCTGTATTGAGGTTCACTGCATGAGGGCTTCGACTCGAGATGATACCCGGTTGCGGTGGCCCGCCCGCACAACGCAGATGTACGTGTACGGCGCGCGTGTGTTTATATAGGTACCATAGCCGGTCACTAAAGAAAAAGGTGGTTCAAAAATCTATTCATTCTACAAATTATATCAAAACAGTCAAATAAGTATTTAGTAACAGTAAGTTTCTAGCTTTAATAGTTTCGGTATGGCGGTAATGAGTCGTTCAAGCCGCTTCACAGGCCTAATTTACACAACCACATGGTGAAAATTGACAAATGCTGGATATTACCATAGAATATTTGATCCGACTCGTAATTTAAAAAGAATCAAGAAAGATTTTGCTCCCCATACAAACTTTGCCACTCTGTTGGGGGTGGCCCCTTAGGGGTGTAATTTCGTAATATCCTTTTTAGTAAATCTCTACGTCATAGAAAGAAACCACTGTCAAAATTTTAAGTTGCCAGCTTCAATAATATCGGCTTGGCGCTAAGGACTTATTGAGTCGTCTAACCCACTTCGCAAGCCTAATTTACACCCCCAGAGGGTGAAAATTAGGGCCACCGAAGACAAAGATCGGGTACCGGTGGTCCGCTCGCACGGAGAAGAGAGGTGTTTGCAGGGTGGGTCCATGGGGTTCTGAAACACGTGTTTATTTAATTTTACTAAAGATAATTTGTACGTAATTTGAAAAGAATCTATCGAGATTTTTTTCTCCGAACATTTTTTAAATTGCCATAACTTTTTTATTTATAAACTAATTGACATGAAAAATAACCTAAATGTTAAGTGAAGCTTACCAAAATATATTAGCGACAACCGCGTCTAAATCGGATAAGCCGTTTCTTAGATTAGCGTACACAAACACACAGACAAACAGATAAACGGACAAAAATTTTAAAAATCATTGTTTTAGGTTCTATTAGTGTTGATAAAGTTCCCAGTAAGATTTTTCTCATATATCTTCCATGTACAGACAGCGATCCGTTACATTTTTATTATATGTATAGATTAGCTGCACAGTTTTGCACGGTAACTAAGTATTAAAACCTGGATGCTATTTTTTGACTGCTTTTCACCCTCAGTTGACTTTTTCACTGAAATTTATGCGAGGCATCTCATCAGGTAGTTTTTTTATAAGGTCAGTATTAATATAATGTAGCTATATAGCTATGTTAACTGTTACCTTGATAATTGAATAGTAAATAGATTAAATTGCTTTTATTGACGTTGTTATAAGATATTACTGATAATTGTCTCGCGTTTCTTCTAAGAAATGCAATTTACAATAACCAATTATTATCTAATTAATAATATTATCACTACAACCGGCCTTCTACTACTTCTTAAGTGCATTCAATTTTGTATACTTTAAAGGTACGAAGTATTTGTTCCTTTTTTTTTTAAGGACAGCAATCTGCACTAAGGAAATAATCCTTGTATTACATGGGACTTTACAAGCATGTAATGAACGCAGACAAATTACACCCAGACTCAGAGCAGCATTTTGTGGATCGCACAAAGCATTGAAGAAGAAGTAGAACCGGTATCTTAAACACTACGCCACCTGTGCAGATACTATTTGATTATATACTACTATAGAACAAAATCTTTAATTTAATTACGCAAATATCTTAAAATTGTTTAATCTAATCTTGCCAGAAATAAAAATTAAACTAGCTTTAATTACCAATAAATTGTGATTATAATTGGGACTTCATGATGAAGAAATTGTAATTGGCAACAATATAAAAGTTTGTTATACTGTAGCATTGAATGAAACTCTGTGATAGAGTTCCATTTCCTTACAGTTATAAATAAATCTTATTCATCTGCGTCCATCAATTCATTCATGTCCACTGCAGAATATAGGCCTCCCCTATGAACGATAACCCCATAATTACCACGCTTGTGAAATCTGGTCCAGGCATATTTTTTTATTATTGTATTATATTTTAAATAAAAAAATATATACCTGGTTGGAAGGGTTGATACTTGAGCTAACACTTGCTCAACTTTTAATATACATACAATTTTATTCAAAATTAGTTGGTAATTTAAAAAATGACGATGTCAGCGAGTTTTTTGCCGTATCTTCTTAGCTTGTGGTAGCGTTCCGATCCGGTGGTGGATTATTAGGATAATTCCAAACGATATACAAAATTTACAATATGTAAGTGCCCTTAAGGGCTTACGCATATTAAATAATTTGATTTGAGTTGGCGTCACAAGTTGCCCAGGTCCATTGCCTGCTCATTTTTCAGTCGATTTTGAAGAGTCCCACCAAGTAAAGGGAGGCAAGTCATTGTATACTTAACCCATGTCAAATTATGTAATTGTTACCACAGTGGATCAAATTGGCGTTGTATCGACGAGAGGTCATATTAAGAGTATGCGTACTCGTAGAGCATCCATGAAGACTATTATGAGTGTGAATGAAGCGCTGGAATTATGCCAGGATCGTGGTTTGTGGCAATCCGTAGTCTTTGCCTACCTCTCTGGGAAAGGGCGTGAGGCTATGTATGTATGTTACCACACTCGGTGGGCACATTATCTGTTTAAATTTAAACAGATAACTGCGAATTCGCAGTATTCTTTTTTCTACTTTCAACTTCTTATTGCTGGGATCGTATCGCTTTCGTGATAGAAGGGAAATTAGTATGCTATACCAGGCTAGACTAGATAGAGACAGAGGTTTTATTTACCGTTTTCTATTATAGTTATACTCTGATCACAATATATATCTACCAACTTTAATCATGAGAAAGTAGGAGGTTAATTTCACATTGTATTTCGTGTATTTCTAATTAGTCGTTTAACATTCTGTATTTGTGCAGTTATACATACAAAAATAAAAACATTGTTAAATACAAACCTGAAATGTTAGAGTATTAAATCGGAATAATGTGTAAATATTTTCTGATAGATGGCGTGTGAGATGGTGTTTCCGACGATAATTCGAGTCACAATTTACGTATCCACCCACACTGGTCTAATTGGTAAGGCGGTTGAAAATTTCCAATAGAGTTTATATAAATAGCCTATGCGAATTCAAAATTTTAATAATTTAGAATAAACACTGCTGTTGGCGTTTATTCTTTTTTATGCAAATAATTATAGATAATATTGTTTAATGCTACCATATACAAAGTCCGCGTAAAGCTGTCAAAGCCATCTGCGGCTAACAGCTAAAAACATACAAAAAAAAAGCTACCATATACTTGTACAGTTTACATTATTTAATATTATTATCAACAAATATTATATTGTTTTTGTTGTTCATGATAAAAGATAGCACGGATTCATAATCTTGGTTTTATCACTCGATGCTCTTTATATCTATTAACACCGACACGTTCAAGGAAATAATATTTCATTACAAATTGTTAGCGAATGTATAAGTTTATAGAGGAAGACCTTGTGATCCAGACATCCTGCGAGCAAACTGTGATACAATAATAAACTATATTTATTTGTAATACTACCCATATGTGTAATATAATGTGTTTCATTTAAGAATTAATCTAGTACTTCTAGATTTAGCATGCAAATCTGAGAGTATGTACCTTGATTCAGACGGACATGTTTCTGAGAATTAACAGTTTATAAAAAGTTGATTACGCTACTTTGTGTGTGTATAGAATACAGAAACAGATAGTTTCTCTAAAGAGAACGCAATAATTTTTGTAATCGTTTGGGCAACGATGCAATCATTAAAATTGTTTAATTGCCATAATACACATATTTAAAAATGCCGTTTATTATGATACAACAATTATAAAATCACAGATGACCTAAATATTGTTACATTATTAATTTGATAACGCGATAAAATCGAGTTAAAATAGTTTTATTTGCACATAATGTGTAATATTCGAGTAAACTTCAGAAATAAAAATGATTTGATATTCAAATAATAATGAGTAATTCATTACATCATTAGTATTGATGCAATCATAATGATTAACGTTCATATTTGCTGTCTCTTACAGTGTATTATAGTTGGCTTAGATTGCACATATATACGCAATGAAATGCATATCTATACGCTAGTATCTGTTAATGCACTATGCTGTTTGGAATTTGACACTGGACGCAGCCATGTACCGGCACCGATTGCTTTGATTCAACATTGTATGAAAGTACGCTTGAACTCTTTAGTGAACATATTTAGATTTTTAGTTGGTTACGTTTAATTACATTGTTGGATTACGACTATATCTAAAATATATAACAGTCTACGTTTCGAAACTTCACCCAATCACTGTTCAAATTTTAGAAACAGCTGTTTCAATCCGTGTTTCCAGCTGCTTCATTCCAATGTTGTTTTTTTTTGTTCGGCTTTATTGTCAATTCTTTCTATTGTGAAGCAGAGAGGGTCCAAATGAACAACAACTAACCAGTCCCCTTACTAACTCGCAATGACGACTGTTGGATTTAACATAATAGATAATCGCTGAAGATAACTTGATATGGCGAGACGTGCTTAGGTTTGTTTGGGATAGAAACTGTGTAAAATCAAGCATACTTTGATAAAATGTCAGAAATGATATTTTTATTGCGAAATAGTTATGCTTCGATTTGTTTATTTATAATTTTATGTTCTAATATTATATAATTATATTAGCATTTACTCAAGGTGTCATCGACAAATAGAGTTTTAACATTTATTGATTTTCCGTATGGTGATGGAGTAAAAATACAATTCAACACCCCCTATCTTACTTGTGGGTGATCGTAAGAGACGACTAGAGTCTCAGAAACCGGCCATAAGGGATTTAAAACGCATATAACATCTATGCAAGAGAAGAAAAACTCGAAATAAAACCCTATGGGCCTATACCAACACGTCCAACACGTCTGACCAGCGTGGTATAGTTGGTCAATTTACCTTCCATTTTGGAGGAGGCTCGAGCCCAACAGTGTGACTTATATGAGCCGAGATGATTATGATTTATTAATGATAGATCTTAATCGTCTTTCTGTATGTCGTGCTCCAGCCTCCTTCGCAATAGAAAGAAAATAATAGTCATTAAGAGATCCTATTATGAAATTTAAATAATAGAAAAAAAACTTCTTAAAATGTACTTATGTTAATCGAGTTTATAGACAGCCCGACTAGAAATGTTTTCGCATTCCTTAGCAGGACCGGACCGGGCATGGCCGATCTGGACCAGATAAGGTATGTAACGCAGATATATCTGGACCCGATCAGGAAAACCTTATCGGGTCCAGATCAGGCATTCCTGATCGGGTCCAGATCAGGCGTTCCTGATCGGGTCCGGATGAAATTTTACTGATCGGAACCAAATCAATCATCTGTGTTATATATCTTGCCTGATCCAAAACGAGTATGCCCAGTCCGGTCCTTTTAAAAAACATGAATATCTTAAAGAACATGTTTAATAGGTAAAAATATAAATTAATATATGACGTAGGCACCGAATGCAGTGCTATATTCTTATCATAGAGAGTCCCAGTGAGCCGTTCCGATTATGGCGCAACCACCAGATGCTAACGACTGCAACTGTCCGCCTGAACTTCTCATTCATGACCAGATCGATCTGTTTTAATCTCATTCGATAACAACTAATTTAATATTAGGCCATGTCATTACGCTTCGGAGAATCTTAACACCGCGATTCAAATAATGACGTCATTTTACTAACGCCATCTATTTATTATGACCCAAAACATTAAATGTTAGAATGGTTGTTACAATATAATATTTCTATCTATCTATGTTTTCAAATGTTAGGTACATTTATATATATATATATATATATATATATATATATATATATATATATATATATATACAATTTCGCCGTGGCATAAATATGACAATCATGTCACTTTTTTAATTTTTATTGAATTTTTTTTGTGTTACGAAAACTGTTTCTGGTTCTGATATACTACAAGCCTTACTATATACTTGATGATATTTCACATCAGGCTATCCTTATTTGGTCCTGATCTGGTCCTGATCCGGTATGCCTTACCATACTTAATGATATTTCACATCAGGCTATCCTTATTTGGTCCTGATCTGGTCCTGATCCGGTATGCTTTACCATACTTAATGATATTTCACATCAGGCTATCCTTATTTGGTCCTGATCTGGTCCTGATCCGGTATGCTTTACCATACTTGATGTTATTTCACACCAGGCTATCCTGATCAGGACCAGACCTGGTCCTGACAGGGTTTGCCGGATCCGGCATGCCTCATTCTGTCCTGATCGGGTCCTGATCCGGTATGCCTTACCATACTTAATGATATTTCACATCAGGCTATCCTTATTTGGTCCTGATCTGGTCCTGATCCGGTATGCCTTACCATACTTGATGTTATTTCACATCAGGCTATCCTGATCAGGACCAGACCTGGTCCTGATCGGGTTTGCCGGATCCAGCATGCCTCATTCTATCCTGATCGGGTCCAGATACATGATCTGGTTGAACCATACTTTTTTTCTAGTCGGGAGTGTATCAAATTTCAGCCAAATCAGCGGTCTGTGCATGATTAAGCAACAAACGTACAGTCATTCACATTTATAATATAAATAGGGATGTGTTAGCTAATAACTAAAATGTATCTTTAGATGCTAACGTATTTCAAGATCCGAAAATAATTTTGGTTCCTACATTATTCTAATTATAATAGCAAGTGAGTGTAAGCATTTCGCGTGGGCGACTGGACTGAGTCAAAAATAGAAGATTTTGGCATCGGTTGGTTAGCAGTCTGTACAGAATCTTGCGATTCTGTCATACTTGATTTAACTATTTACGTACAAATTATATATGCCGCGATAAAAATGCACACACTATTCCCTTTCTTGTAATATATCTTACATCCAGTTACTTCATAAGTACAAGAGTAAAATTTAGCACCTCTAAATACGATATAGAAACAACCATGCTTTTTTTAAATTTTGTGAACGACGATTTGCAAATTGCTATGTTTATACCTCTTCATTCTTATAATTTATTAGCATATTTTTTATTGAAAACAGGAAATTAGATTTATAAAATTGGATTTGTAAATTGTATCAATCAAATCATCCGATGAAGTGTTACAGAATATCATACAATTATAGAAGAATAACAACACAATTGAGTAACGATAAGACAAGGTTGACATTGTGCTGCGCTCACGCAGGTAGGAACGCACCTGGGTGCAGTAAGTGGGCGGACATAGCGACGCCTACTTATCTACTCTCTGAGTTTTGAAACATACGACGCCCAAGGAATAATGAGACACGACTCGATAACGAAGCGACACGACCGAGATGCAACCATCTATCCACAAACTTTAAACTTGGATTGAACAGTCTATTGTAGTGTTGATACTTTATTTAGCAAAACACATTTACGTTTAAGCTCTGTTTACTTGTATTGTTGCATATCTGATCTTTTATATTATGGTTATGACTATTATGGTTAAATCTAACTAACCTTCAACCGAATATGGTAACAAGGAAATAAGATGACCTAATAAAGGCATATGGCAGATCTTTTACTGACCTAGTTGATTACCTAGAGCAATTAATGAGTTACAATTGAAAATAAATTAAATGGCACATGTTTTAAACATGTCTTTATTTTAAGATGAAAATCCTTTAATAATGTTCAAAGTTTTTATTAATAATTAAATGATATACGTAACAGTTGTTATTTGTCATTGAAATTATGCTAAGAACGTCGTCAACTAAGAAACGAGATTTTACTATATATAGACACGTATTAATCTTAAAACACATATGTCAGTATCTTACTATAAATAGTAAGAAATACACATGTTCAAAATATGCCATATAAATAAAATTGCACAGATTTTGCTATCTGGCGATTATATAAATAATAGATATCGTGTTTGGATGTTTATAATCTTATTATCATCAAAATAGTACAGTATGTATTTGTTAAAAATGTATATAATTGCATAGAATTTATTAGTTATTTTTGATATTACAAAGATCTCAATTTTTATTAAAAAAAAGATGTTGGGTGTAATTTTTAAAATGCGTTTCATAAATTATGCTATTATTAAGTAGCATTAATAAATTCTATTAATTCACTAATTAATATTAATTATGTTAAAATACTTATTAAATGTTATATATTATTGGCTACTGTTACTGTATTACTAAAATATTTATTAAATGTTATTAAGTTGTGTGGTAGCGGCTACGAATACTACCAAACCTTACTTTACTCGTGGAGGTCGTAAAAGACGACTAAGAGCCTTATAATGACCTGGGCCAACTCCATCTGATGCCGTTTGGTCAACAATTTCATTCCCAAGGTGGGTTGACGTCTAGCAGGCGGCCGGTCATAAAACTATTGCCAATAACTTTTACAATATGTACTATGAAAGAAGACTACATATTGTATCGACTCCAAGTAATTGGGATAAGAGTAGGAGAATGATGATGATTATGATATTATTGGCTACTTATTAAATATTTATACTATACTTAATTTTAACTTACATATTTTTATGTATTTAAATGATATTTACAATTACACTTATAATAATCTGTTAACTTAAATAAACTGAGCAGGCATTCAATTTTGAGTATAATAACAATAGGAGTGTTACTATTAAGTAGGTAGTACGATGGGTCTATAATTTAAGGAGTCTACGTACATTGTTGAATTGTCCGCGATGAAACCGGTCCACTTAAAGTGATATTGACGTGGTCTGGGGACCAAACAACATGCTCATTACGAAACCACAACTTACTCATGCGATGCTGTTTTTACTAGTATTACAGTGAGTAATTTTGGAATTTTAGATATACTTTCACTTTATGATTCAGGTTTTAAAGGATTTTCTTATCGTATTTATAATGATGATGCAAGGTAAATAAACTTCTAGCAATTTTAAGATTATTGCATTTGAAGTAAATATAAAGTGATATGTAGCTTTTATATACTCGCAATTACAAACAAATTATTCCTATTACATACATACATACATATCATCACGCTATATCCCTTGCAGGGTAGGCAGAGAGAACAGAGTGCCAGAGAACTCTATCTCTGCATACTTCACTCGCTTCCTCAACATTCATAATTCTCTTCATACAATGAGATCTCTGCGGAAAATCTGTGGAGTTAGGCTGACCGACCGCATTCGTAACGACGACGTAAGAGAGCGAGTAGGTATGAAAGAGAGTATTGGTGTAAAGATGCGAAAGGGAATGCTCCGATGGTTCGGACATGTGGAAAGAATGCCGAACGAACGTCTGGTTAAGAAGATATACAATGCGAATGTGGAAAGATGTAGGTACCGAGGGAGACCGAGACTAACCTACCTAGACCAGATCGGTCATGTACTGAAGGAAGGTGGAGTCAAGAGTCTCCGAAACCGGCGAGCGTGTATGAAGAGAATTATTCCTATTAATTTTCTAATTATAATTTTTTATCATAATTTTCATTTTTGTTGAGATTTATTTTAAATAGCTGGTTATAATTTTCGCTCTTGATATACCTATATAGTTTTTATTGTTCTGTAGTAGTTAGTTCGAATACTACCACCTTACTTGTGAATGTCGTAAAATACCACTAAGAGATTTATATCGACCTGGTCGAACTTCACCTGATGCCGTCTGGTCAATAATGACATTCCCGAGGAGGATCGACTTTAGGTTAGCCGGTCATAAAAGTATTGGCAATAACTTTTGCAATATCTACAAGAGGAGCATAAATTGCGTCGAAGAAATTAAGGAAAAGCGCAAGACAATGATGATATTTATATGTAGTTTTTATTTATATTCAATCATACAATTGCTTGTATGAGTTACATGGTCAGTTAATTCTAAATACAAGACTAACTAATCAGTTTGTTTATCGATAAACAAACTGATTAGTTCGTTACTGCGCGGTGCTGGAATATAAATATTTTAGAGATTATATAGAAATTTTGAATATTTGTTTCTAACAACGCACGTCGCAAAAGCTTTTATCTAAGTTTAGCTAAGTTTTTATAGACACAGGACTAATACAAGTAAAGAAATATATTAATATTGAAGAACATCAATCTAAACAAGTTCAGCTGTTCCTGATGATATGATTTTTTTAAGCAAGACAACAATGTGATACTTTGAAGTCAACAAAACAATAAACTATGACAATAAACTAATACATACGTATGCTATGAAAAAGAATACTACAATTTTAACGTGATTAATGTATTAGTTATTTAATACTAGCTTCTGCCCGCGGTTTCGCCCGCGTAAAAGGTAACTTTCCTAAAGTTTTTTATCCCTTATTTTTATTTTACCCCTTAGGGATAAATTTTTACGAAATTTTAATGTCATATTTATTTATATCTCATCGATAGCCTTTAAAATAAGTTTCAAGCTTCTGGCTTTAAAAATGACGATAATTGTTTGCTACTTTTCATCCCCCTTTACACCCCTTTTTTGCATTAAAAAGTAGCCTATGTCCTTTATCAGGCTCTAGACTATCTGTGTACCTAATCTCATTTAGATCGGTTCAGTAGTTTTGGCGTGAAAGAGCGACAGATAGACAGAGTACTTTCGCATTTATAATATTAGTACGGATAATGTATAGTAAGTATATAAAAGCTTTAAACTATTATAAGAGAATTTTAATTGAGATTACTTTTGTAATATTTAGGGAGTTTTTGGTGATAGTTTATTCTTCAGTGAATTGACAACAGTGTCTATAAATTAGCAGTTTCCATTTTATTATAAACTTAGCGTTAATTATGTGAAAACGCGTACTTGACCATGCGTAAACGAGTAGTATTTCTATGATGCAAACACTTATGTATTGTAATGAGTTATTTATGCTGGAATAAATGGCGAAGGAGAAAGGATTCTATGCCATTTGAACCATTAGAAAAGGATATAGCATCCTACTATCAAATTCTTATATATTTACGAACTGTATTCTGAATAGTTTGTGCATTTATGAAATTTAGAAGACATGTGTCAAATTTAGAAGTAACTTCAACAATTAACGCAGGGCCAACAGAAGATCCTCACAATTCATCAGTTAAATTTTGAGTTCAATGATCTTTGAAGTTTTTCTGTTGAAGAAAAAGCGAAACCAAGTAGTAAGTTCTCCTTAAGGAGAAACGAAATAAATTTCGTTCTCTTCTCTAATTAGAGAAGAGAACTAAATTTATTTCGTTTGTTTATATTCGGTATATTGTGACTCACAGAATCTTCAGAAAATATAAGGCTGGGAAATTGTGTGTACCCTCGTTTTGTTTACTTTTTGATAATTTTATTATTTAATTAGAATAATATAAAATTTCAGTATTCTTTAAAATTTGTTTATGTTACAAAAAGAAACTGATAATAATATTAGAAAACTTTTCCTAGTACCCATAAAAACACCATACAGAATATATATATCATCATCATCATCACAGCCCATATATGTTCCACTGTTGGGCTCGGGCCTCCTCCGTAATGGGAGGGAAATTAACCTATTATACCGCGCTGGTCAGACGTGTTGGTATAGGGTTTTGTTTCGTGTTTTCCTTCTCTCGCATAGATGTTATATGCGATTTATATCCCTTAGTCGTCTCGTACGATCACCTACGGGTAAGATATGGGGTGGTGAATAGTATTCTTACTCCGTCACCACACGGAAAGAAATATATATAAACCCTCAATAATATCCTATGAATAACGATATTAGTATTTCATTCAAATCTATTGGGAAAATTATACGTATAAATGGTATAGCATGATTTCATAGTTCAAATCCAAGTAAAGTTAGTTACAGAGTAAGAATTTTTATTTGTTTGACGTCTACTTCGTCCTCATTCGATGTTGAATTTTAATTGCCTCTTAGAAATGAATGACTGTACCGAGAAACAAATGGACAGTGCACCTTATGCAAAGGAAGTTCTTAACCTGTGTAGGCGGATACAGCCATCTTTACATGTAAACATTAGATACTATGGATATGGTTCTTGAACATATTGTAACACATTTAGCTGATATTATAGTCATTCGGGGCGTGATTCATTCATATAAATCCTTGCTTGATAAAGCAACTTGGTGAATATATCACTATTCAAAGATTTACAACAAATCTGATACACTGATTTGATGAACGTTCGGAGATATCTCGTATAGCTACGTTATTATATTCGCTCATTCTTACTTATATTATAAATGCGAAAGTAACTCTGCCTGTCTGTCGCTCTTTCACGCCTGAACTACTGAACCGATCTAAATGAAATTTGGTACACAGATAGTCTAGAGACTGATAAAGGACACAGGCTACTTTTCAATGAAAAAAAAGGTTTGCAAAGGGAGATGAAAAGTTGTAAGGAAGTATCGTCATTTTAAAGCCAGAAGCTGGAAACTTATTTTTATGCTATTGATTAGATACAAATGAATATGATAATATTTTTTTAAAAAACTTTACCCTTGAGGGGTAAAATAAAAATAGAGGATAAAAAACTTTAGGAAAGTAACCTTTTACGCGGGCGAAGCGGCAGGCATAAGCTAGTATTGAATATGTGATCATCATTCTCGTACTCTTATCCCGATTACTTGGGGTCGAAATAGTATGAACTTTTATTTCATAGTAGGTACATATTGTAAAAGCTATTGGCAATAGTTTTATGACCGGCCGTCTGCCAGACGTCAACCCTCCTTGGGAATGTAATTGTTAATCACTCGGCATCAGATGAAGTTGGCCCAGGTCGTTATAAGGCTCTTAGTCGTCTTTTACGACATCCACGAACAAAGTAAGGGTTGATAGTATTCCAAGCCGCTACCACACAGCTTATATTGAATATGGGATCTGCATATAAAATCACAATTATTCTAAGAGTTCTTTATGTATGATATATGTATATTCAACGGTGTAAAACGTGTTAGTAGGTATCTTACTTGTATTATCTACTCGTTTTTTGTCCGCGTGCCAAAACGTTTACAACGACAAGAGAGAAATAGCCTTGTCAAATGTTATGTAATTGATATTATAATATGCTTATGTCTACGTCAACATATCTGTGGTAAATTTTAAAAACAATTTTCGGCTAACGTTTTTTTTTAAAGAAACTAACGCTGCAGAATTTAGAACTTGAAGAATAATGTTATTGATATTGATAATAATGATTCTATTCAATTGCTCAAAAATTTACAAAAATAAGACTTTGAAAATTGTAATAATTAATTAAATATCTTGGTAATTCTTACCATATTAATAGAACGATATTTACAAAATAGATATATTCGAGAAAGAACAGATTTAATTGGAACAAGGTATTACTTTCTACAAGTCTATCGTATGTAGATAATATGAGATACAGAAACTATGTCGCTATAAATTTTTGTTTGGTTTGAACATATTTTCGATAATCTACGAGTATCTACTCGATGCAACTAAAAGAACGTGAAATATTTCATTTTAAATAATAGCAAAATTTGAATTATTTTTTTTGTATGTACCTTACATGGGTATTCTATTTCAATTAATTAATTTAATTTAATTTTAAAAAGTTCATGTACGTTCCAACTATTCACATGTTTAATTATATTAACCACAAATTGAAGGAAACTTCCAAGATTTAAGTCGCAAATAATTTAATAAGAAACTATGCTAGGCATTTCGTGAAATTAACATCTTTTTTTTTTAAATTTATAATGCCATAAAATACCGAACAAGAACAAATAATGAGCAATTAAAAGTAACTATGAACTTTGACAAATTAACAGAATTAATGAGCCATTTATATAAATAGCTTATAACCTGTTTTGAACGCGTCCTCACCACTTTCACGCCCGATTTCTAGCGTAGACGTATGCTTACCAATGTCACTTTTAATCCTATTACCTAAACTGCAACGATTCTTATTTTTTTTTTCAATAACAACTATGCAGATACTATTAACTTATTTAATTGAGGACTATCAGTCAGTTATTCATAGAAATATCATTTAATTAATTACTATAATTTATTATCCAAGGTCCCTATAGGAAACTATAACCCAATTATCGAAATATAGAGGCATTATTGACTTATTGTGTATATTGTGCTACTGACCTCCTTGCGGAAGACTGATTCCAGTCATTGGGAATGCGATTGCGACTTGGCGAGCGACTTCTACGTACAGACGCATTTCAAGTTGGTCGACCGCGACATTGACCCGCCATACATGATCGGCCAATGCACCGAGTGTCGCAGGCTCTTTGTTTATATCCTGCATAGCCTCGAACCTGGATTGCTCATTGTCTTCCCTAAGTAAGTGATCTTGATAGAGCAATATATTTAAATAATCACTCATGCGAGTGAGTTGGTCTCATGACATTCTTCTGCGAAAAATATTTAGAGGTGCAAATGACTTATGTCACCTAATTTTTGGCACCTTGACTAGAACGCAAATATTATTGTTTTCAATGACAGTTATTTGTGAAAA
This sequence comes from Lymantria monacha, assembly GCA_905163515.2. Classification (NCBI taxonomy): domain Eukaryota; kingdom Metazoa; phylum Arthropoda; class Insecta; order Lepidoptera; family Erebidae; genus Lymantria; species Lymantria monacha. The sequence continues at coordinate 13,544,880 of LR991094.1, read as the reverse complement.
TTTTCTAATAATTAAATATTAAATAATCATCTTGATAAATTGTGTCACCTACATATTTTTTTGGAGCCTTGGACTTAACGGCAATATACGAAAACAGATATTTATGCAAATAAATATTTCAAGTATACTCATAACATAATCTGGTCCCAGAAATACAGCATCAATATGCTAATTAGAGACTATAGGAGTGTCTATCATATATATAAAGTTATTATAAATAAAGAATAATTATATCATTTAATAAATTAATATAATTTTAATAAATAAAAAAATAGCCTGAAAAGATCTCCTTTACGGATTAGTTTTTAGCTGCGTAGAAGTTGTAATTATATGTAAATAAATTGCATTATATGTAAAAAATAATGTGCAGGCATGTGCACGTTATTTTTAGATAGCTATTATAAAAGCCAAATGTAAAGTTTAAATATTTTTTATTGAAACATAAGAGTGCGTCGATTGTGTCGTAAGCTGTTAATGACATTCCATAGGTGAGGCTATTGGGATGCGTCAGAGCATCTGTCACGAGCCTCTAGATCGTTGCAGATATACTGATGGTTCAAAGTTCAGATAACGCAGTCACAGTAGCCATTGTAGTTTCCTGAAATATGGGTTTCATAGTGACGTAAAGTCGGACGCCCGCGCTTTCAGCGGCGCCTGCGCTGGACCCATTTTAGGACATGACTAACGGAAATTCGACTCCTCTCTCTCCGGCCCGCTCCCTCTCGTGGGCAACGATGTGCGTTTGTCTCGCTCGCACGAAAAGCTTCAAGAAATCTTTTAATAGTGTCCACGGCCGCGATCTACTTTCAACTAGCGGCGGGAAATGTGCAAGAAAATATGAGTGGTTTTGGAAAATGCGCGCGTAATCTCAAGGAATTTAGCTCTTTATGTATTTTTTAAAAATAAATAGTATATAACAAAATTTAATAAAAACTTAAACTATATAAATTTAATATGAAACTATTACAATTTATTATTTTTGTCTAAAAATAGATTTAGATTCTGATAAATTATGTCAATCCTATTAATTTATAAGCCAAGTGCCAAATCAGATCTAGTAGTTGAGTTGTACTGTTTCAATAACAAGGACAAGAATCGATATTCATAGATAAATTTGTATTTTATTGTAAATATACAAACGTGAGTCACGAATGAGATAAGGATTTCCTGACGTTACATTTTTATTACGAACTTAGCGTACCTACCTATACGTATGACATGTATTGTATAAAGTTAACGTTTACCTACCCCACGATATGTAGTCTTATGTGTCAACATTGTGTAGGGTGTGTGAAACTGACCTTTTTTTGTTGTTTCTCCCAAGCCGGGTCTAGTAGACCCTCTCGTTCCCACTCCTCCTCCTGTTCCATATACCCATCAGTATACCCCCCGTCATAGTTATTTGTCATCACCCCGTTCTCCATCATCATGGTCACCGCACTGACCGTCGATTTCGATGTTCGTTCGAGCCTATGACCGCGAACTCGCGTGTGTTGGTTGGTATCGCGCACTGCAACAAGCAGCCGGCCACGCGCCCGCTGCAAGAAGACTGGCGCTCTAGCGCTCCCCGCGGCAGCGTGACGAACTTTCCAGTTTCGATTCGTTACACGATCGCAGCTGTCAAACTATCCGCATCGGGTAACGGAACGTTGTAGAATAGAACACTAAAAACCTATCAGCGTAAAATGAAATGAAGTGCTTTATTTTTACCAAAGTATTTATTGCAACCAAGGGTTGCGTATTCAAATTGGAAGTATTTTAGCTATAAATTGTAAATGCATATCTAGAACATTTTCTTCTTTATAGCTGCCTAAAATCTCAATTAATATTATTAAAAATATCTAATACCAAAACTTTTTAGGACTCTGGTTAATGTTTCAACTTTGCTTTGTACGACTTAAAGTAAATTTAAAAATAGGTAATAATAGGTTTTCTTGAAAATTACCATAAACAAAGACATAATTATGTAGGTATATTTTAATCATACGAATGACGAGTCTTGAGTTTATGTGGAACCTCTAAAATAACTATTAGTTTTGCTGCACCTTTCAATTAATTGGTTGACTGAAATATTATTTACTATCGGATTTTCTCACATATTCATTTTAATTAATAGTTTGTCCTTTATATTAATTTTGCAATTGTCCTGTTACTCATTAGATGAAACTAATGCTCCACCAACGCAATCAGCATAGGTAGGGCACACGTCGAATGTCGTAGACGTACATTTATCATAGATTTCTATTTTTTTTACGATTTCAAATAACAGGAAATATGTAACCATCATTCTCCTACTCTTATCCCAATTACTTGGGGTCGATACAATATGTACTGCCTTACTTCTTTCATAGCACATATTGTAAAAGTTATTGGCAATAATTTTATGAGCGGCCGCCTGCCAGACGTCAACCCTCCTTGGGAATGTAATTGTTGACCAAATGGCATCAGATGCAGTTGACCCAGGTCGTTATATGGCTCTTAGTCGGCTTTTACGACATCCACGAGCAAAGTAAGGATTGGTAGTATTCGTAGCCGCTACCACACAGCTAAAGGGCTAACAGGAAATATGTAACCATTTTCTTTTATATATCTATTAGGTTCTTAACTTGGAATATAGTAGCAGATAATAAATAAGTATTAGACAAATATATCCCTATTATAAAACAATTCCATATACTACTACTTAAATCAAATAAATAGTTATAAATATGGGTAGTAAATTAAACAAATAAATAAAATACACAAAAATTTATTCACCACATAAAATTTCATTGGATAATAATCTTGCTTTGCTCATGCAAAATAACAGTAATTATAATTTCATATTTTTTTGAAGATCCCACATTTATATACTTATAGCAACATTCACGATCACAGGAAGGTTAAAATTGTGGAATAGAAAAACTCATTTACCTACCATCCAAGAACTTGACACATATTTTGGTGTTCCTACAAATTAAACCTATAGATAAAAACATGAGTATTATATACGTAAAACTCATAAGACATCAGGTATTTATGCACATATTTAATATAACATCAATTGAATTTACAAACGGCGTATTCATAGAAGCTTTGAGCAAAGTTACAACTAAACGATATAAAAGTACCTGACAATAGAAGACTTATCATCATGTATCATTTTCATAAGTATATAATTTTTAGTGACAATTGAAATTGTGATGTCCTTAACCGGAATGTTAGAAACGTTGCGAGATTAGTTTACATATATTTATATATTAACACGCATGATATTAGAACATTAATTAAAATATTGAAGTCCCATTTCATATACAGGGTGGAAGTGGACCGCTCCCGAAAACAAAGACAGGTAACCCTACTAGTCCTACTTGTAATGATAGGGTAGAAAAAAATCGATTCGGATGAAAAATATTTTTTTTTCACCACGCAAGGTCGTTGAACTCTTAAACATATATTATGATCGTGAGTTTTGAATAGATTGCGTCTTTTCTCATCTGAGTAAAGTTACGTATTTTTTATGGAATTATCGTTACATGGCACTGTCCTAATACGATGGAATGTGAAAAAAACTTAAAATTCGTTCCGAAAAAAAAAAAATTCCTCCGTATCCATTTTTTTTTCTAGCCTATCATTATAAGTAGGACAAGTAGGGTCACCTGTCTTTGTTTACGGGAGCGGTCCACTTCCACACTGTATATTTATAATGTAGATGTAGTGAGTGTGCACAAAAATGGAACTTGGCACCAAGGCTGAATTGTTTATATAATACTATATGAAAGTTATTTTGATGTACATAAAATAATAAATATTTATCAAATATTTAGTTGTCAAATTTAAATGGCGGTTTAATATTTATAATAAAACTAATTAAGATTCACAATTATCGAGCCCAAACATATTTTTTTTCCTGTAACTGAAGTTTTCATACAGTTTTTGTCATAGGTACACTTTAGAATCCGAATAGATTTTGATCAAAATATAACCGATAAATGATGGTGATAACGATGAGTTGTAATCAATTATTTCCCAATTAAGGCATACTATTAAACAAAAGGACTAGTATTCACTTTAAATGGGATTCACTTTAAATGGGATTCATAAGACGAGCGTAAATATTAAAGATATCGATGAACTACTTATTACTTAAAAATAAACTTGAATTTAATCTGGAAATAAACTTTACAGAGAATGGTAGTCTCTTTTGCGACCATTGGATAAATAAGTAATTTCTATTCATGGATTCCGTAGCAAGTATTAGTCTAGGAGAGGGGTAGAGAATAAGAAAGGCATTTTTATCTTTTAAATAGAAAACTATTGTTGGTATTATACTTTTAAAAGCACTTTAGATTATTAAAAGTATATTTAATTATCCAAGTTACTGTTCAATACTTGTGAAGTACATACCTTCTTATACCGTTTCAATGGAGGTTCAGTAATGTCTGTTCTGTAGAGATCTTGGGGATAAGAACCGATACACTTTGAAGATGATTGTCACTACGTTTTGAGTTCAAAATTAAAAAAGTTTTTTTTTAAATTTATTAATATTTTGAATAGGGAAATCGTTGGCAAGCCATTGGTTACGAGTTTCGCTAAATTGCGAAATTTTGAATTAAATATGTTATAATTTTGTTATGATGATTTTTACGATATGTGGTGAAAGTCCTTATCCAAAACGAAAGAGGGTAAAAGTAGCTTAAAGCAGTTGTAAAGTTTTAATTGATCGACAGAAAATTTGTAACGAATAATGCCGTCTATATTGCATTAGTACTACAACGGAACTTGTATATGAGAATAAAGGGCAAAGTAAATTTTTCATACACCAGTGCAACGTTAGTGTAACTAATTAGAATGTAGAAATTCATAGAAGAAGTCCAACTTAACACTAGGCAGTGTTAAAAATTGGCAATCATTTTCTTTTTTTTGCATAATGTCAAACAGAATGTACTGTTTCTACCTATGCAATACGACTTTCTTCGGTTTAGATCAGTGATGGGCCACCTTTTGGCAGGCAAGGGCCGCAAGGTGGAGAAATAAACTAAATGCGGGCCATACTAGTAATATTAACACCAGAATATACCCTATTCGTTCATTCATGCATTTATTTTGATATTTATGACTTATTTACAAAACATTCACGGGCCGCAAAGAAGACGTTTGCGGACAGCGTGTTGCCCACATGCGGTTTAGCTGTAAGCGTATAATTATGTTTACAACACATGACAATGTGTTTCAATTATTTTGTTGGGTAGGTAAAATGATATTGGATTAATCTATTATACGACTCTCAGTAACAGTAAAATGTCAAATTATTTATGTTAGATGGTGTATTACCATCTAACGTAAATAATTTGTCATTTTTGCGTTAGGCTCACAAAAATACTCAGCTGAATATAGATGTAGATGATGATCTGGCATCTATTTCATAATCCAAGCGCCGTAGCAAAAAAAGTAGGTTTGTAATGCAATGTACGGGACCTGGTATTTTTTTTTGGAATATTTTCAAGGTTGTTCCCTGATTGTATAAATCCAAGTGGTCGCGGCGGGGGGTGGTTCACTTCAGCCGCCATCTTTGAAAACACGTTTTATTTAATATCTCGCGAACCGCGCATCGCACGACAAAAGTTGTAGAGATAATTATTGTAGATAATAATATTTGCCATCTTTTTTATTTGAAACTTTTTTTTGTATAACACATAGGTTTTTAATTATAGCGAAACAAACTTTTTCCAATATGGTTTTTACTAAATATTTATTTAATGGTCAATGATAAATAAAAAATAATGGTAACTGAATTGTAGAGCATAAAATTACCTATAAATTTTATAAGAAACTTTTTCTCGTAGCATTTATAGTTTGAGAGCTATAACGCTGTAAATGCGATTATAATGCTGTATATTCAATTATGTCCCTATAAGTTGTAGTATATATTTCGGGTCGTTCGGAATTTCTCCCTCTTAACATTCCAACAGTATTCAGGTATAAATTCCAACCATTTTACAAAATCGGAAGTCTCTATTAACTCGCTTCGCTACAAATGCTTCGGGAAATTGGCGAGTAAGACAAGGTTGAATTTATCACTTCTACCTCCAACACAAGATACGGCACGCTACCATTCTTTCAGAGTGTACCATCAGGTTCAAACTTGGCTTGGATTTTATCACGACGCTGAAAAATGGGGTTGGAAGCGAACTGCACAAGAGCTTGAACCAATTCGAACTGCTATGGCTCCTGCACCTTCGAGTTTGTTGCAAATAATATCGTGCAAATGCACCAAAAATTGCGGAGCTGCCTGCGGATGCTGAAAAGCTGTTCTCAAATGTTCGATTATTTGCTCCAATTGCAGCGGCCAAACATGCGACAACGTGCCAGACATATTAGATGCCATCCCAACCGAAGACCCAACCTTTGATTCGTCTCCTTCGGATATGGCGGAGGCCGAAGAGATCCACAAGACGATGAGTGTCTTCTCTCGACATCAAAAAAAATAAGACTCGCCCGTAAAATAATGCGCCACTTTTTGTTTGTGTAAACAAATGCTTTTTCCGTTTTTTTGGAAGTAACATTCGTAAAATTCTTTTCATTTTAGTGATTTCGATAACAATTGGAGATACATAATAATAAAAACTATTACAACTCTTACGATGTAGCGGGATGTACTATTGTTTTTTGCTACATAGACAATCTTTTATGATGATACCGTTATAAGTAACAATAAAGATCGACAAATTATTAGTTGTTCTCCACATTATTTATAATTTTAATTGATTTGCAAGCTGTATTGACATTTTTTTGAACACTTTATGCCATTTTATGCGTTATGAAATGGTTTTCGTATACAGCGAGCAATATTGCCGCTGATAATGTACGAGGTGCAAGTTTTACTAAGCTGCAGCTCTTAGACTATAAATGCTACGAGAAAAAGTTGCTTATAAAATTTATAGGTAATTTCATGCTCTACAATTCAGTTACCATTATTTTTAATTTATCATTGACCATTAAATAAATATTTAGTAAAAACCATATTGTAAAAAGTTTGTATCGCTATAATTAAAAACCTATGAGTTATACAAAAAAAGTTTCAAATAAAAAAGATGGCAAATATTATTATCTACAATAATGGTCTCTGCAATTTTTGTCGTACGATGCGCGGTTCGCGAGATATTCAATAAAACGTGTTTTACAAGATGGCGGCTGAAGTGAACCCTCCCCCGCCGCGCCCACTTGGATTTACATTCAGGGGACGACCTTTTTTTTTTTTTTTTTTTTGTAGTGGGCCATGGACGTGGCACCCCGCCAAATCGGTCCAGGGTGACGGAAAAGGCGGCGCGCAACCCCATTGACCCACCCTGCAAGCACCTCTTCTTCGCCGTGTGAGCGGGCCACCAGTACTCGATCTTTGTCTTCGGTGGCCCGCTCGGCGGTATGCCCTCTCGGGCACCTCTCCTGTTGACGCCTCGATAGATTTCGCCGTCGAGGCGTCGTCCTCACGCGGTGGCCTCGCGTCGGGTGATCGGACAATTCCCCGGTCCGATCACCCGATGCCTCGGTTAGGGCGGCATCATGCGCAGGTATTCGCGCCTGCGCCGCCCCGGCCGCGGGCGGCGGCCCGGGTCACGGGAATCCTCCCGGGCCCGTTCCGCCGCCTCCTTCTGCGAGATGACAGCCTCGCAGAAGGCGGCGACCGCGTCCCAATTCCTGACGCTGTCGACCATCGCCCTCGCGACAGCCGGCAGCGTCAGGTCGGCACCGATAATAGCGACGAGGTCGCGGCGCTGCCCGTCCCAGCCCGAGCATTCCTCGAGCGTATGTTGCGCCGTGTCCTCGTCACTACTGCAATGATGTCAGCCCGGACTCCATTCCCTGTACACGACCGTGTGCAGGTATTTCCCGAAACACCCGTGCCCCGTTAGCACCTGCACCAGTCGGAAGGTGAGGACTCCATGCCGCCGCTCCATCCATTCCATCAGTACGGGCCGGAGGGCCTCGACGGTAGTGACACCGTGTCTAGGCCTCTCCAGCCGCGTAGCCCAACGGGCGATGACTTCTCGGCGGGCGTCCTCGCGCCAGGTGGCTATCTCGTTAAACGATGGGGAGCCACCCTCTTCGCGCATTGAGGTAACTCGCCGGTAGAGGTCGGAGAGCATCTCCGCCTCTAGGTCCCACGGGGGTGTCCCGGCCAATAGGCACGCCGCCTCTGTCGATACCGTGCGGTACCCGCGGTTCAGGGGACGACCTAGAACATATTCCAAAAAAAAATACAAGGTCCCGTACGTTGCATAAAAAAAAACCCGGCGCTTGGCCTATCAGGTATGATGAAAATTAAGTGTTCATATAGAAAGCAACATTGTGAATGATGTTAAAATAGTGTATTTAGTTTTATTCTTTAACGGGCAAATATTTACATTAATATTATTTTTCAATTTCAACTGTGTAGAAAGCACATAGAAACTCGTTTTAACAAAACAATAAGAATTCAATGAGAATTATATTTTGACATAAGAATCTTAACTAAGACAAATGTTTTCAATTTTTATAATAAGAGTAGTTAACAATTTATAGAAGTGGTGGGTTGTTGGCATTAGTTTCGGGAAAGTAATCCTTTTTATTTGAACAAAGTACACTATATCGTGAATAATATGTTTTCAGACTGTAGGTGAAAAGAGAAAAAAAAACGTTAGTGCGTATAAAAATACTAAAACTACCTAACGAAAGAAATATGTATGAAATGAATAAATTGGTTGCCGACATAATATGACTTTATTGATTCAAATTACGTCTTATCGAACGTCATGAATTTATATTTTCTATCGAGTTTTTAAATTTGGAATCATATTTATTTATGGAATCATATGACCCTTTAAATGCTAAAATTCATGTAGGTAGGTATTTAACTTTTCAATAGATCAGTTTGTATTATATTTAATTAACTATTAGCAGCTAATTATTATTAGTGTATGTGTTATTTTCTTTTAGATAGCTATTATTAGTAAATGCTTTATTTAATTGGTATATTTCGCTATTGCTTTTTGTGATATTTATTTTTAGGGCAAATATAAAAAAATAAAAGAGAAGTAATATTTTTAATGCTAGAAGATTGGTTATTTCTATATCATTACATGTTTTAAGTATTAACTTTTGGGTTTGATTGGGCTCGCAGGAAATTCTTTATATAATAATAATAATAATAAAAAGGGTCGGGCTCATATCTATGTAAATAAAAAGGACATTTATAAAGTAGCTAATAATTTCAATTGTCATTTAATAATCGCGTTTTGTATAGAAAATAATACAACTCGTGCCCTTGGTGTTTTATTTGTGGACAAAATTTTAGAAAGGTATAATAAAAAAGGTCGAGGAAAGTCAATAATAATATAATAATCAAGCATAAACAAATCACGCCCTACTTTTTGTACATTCTGTATTCATATCATTGCATGTTTAATTTTAAACATAACGCCACATTTTTCTGTGACAGCTTTAGAGGTTTGGACGTTTTTGTAAAATGCTCAAGGCTCTTCATTATTTTGTGCACACTTTAGAAACGAGCTTAAATCAAATAAATTATTGAAATAAAACTTCAATATAAATTGAAATTGTAAAGAAAATATTGTCACAAATATACCACCATACCATAACCTATCCGTAGAATAAAGTTACACATACATACATACATACATATCATCACGCCATATCCCTTGCAGGGTAGGCAGAGAGAACAGAGTGCCAGAGAACTCTATCTCTGCATACTTCACTCGCTTCCTCAACATTCATAATTCTCTTCATACACGCTCGCCGGTTTCGGAGACTCTTGACTCCACCTTCCTTCAGTACATGACCGATCTGGTCTAGGTAGGTTAGTCTCGGTCTCCCTCGGTACCTACATCCTTCCACTTTCGCATTGTATATCTTCTTAACCAGGCGTTCGTTCGGCATTCTTTCCACATGTCCGAACCATCGGAGCATTCCCTTTCGCATCTTTACACCAATACTCTCTTTCATACCTACTCGCTCTCTTACGTCGTAGAATAAAGTTACATTTTCATAATCATTAGAGAAGAGCTATTTAAAATTTGTCAAACACAAAATCAGCAATAACATTTTTCTTTATTGTTTTGTATAGGATTGATTCGATTCCTAATATTAGTTCCACTTATTTAGCTTTATAACTACAATAAAAACGATCTGATATCATAATCATATGTAACTTTGTTCTTCGTATAGATCGATATATTATATATGTATGTACATCACAAGAAACCGAACCATTTTAATGGAATAAAGCTTGATAGTCTTCTATTTAAATAATAACATGATCATATAACATATTTGAATATGATATATGTAATGTATAAAATTAGTGTTAAATTTTTCACATATTTCATAAATACAACAACAATAGACACATACATACGTAGGCTTTAACACAATACACTAACAAAGTTTAGAAGGTGTAAGCGGTATTTTTAGCACTTGACAAAGGAAGATCTCAAATTCGAGGTTTAGGTAACATTCTATATAATATACAGGGATAATATGCTGTTAATTTTAAGATTACATTTTGTAATACTCATGCCGATAAAAAAATATTTTATTAATGCAGGATTGTGGTAATATTAATTAAATTTAAATTAATTAATTTAAAATATGTTAAACTATTGTTCAAACAATATTTACCAAATGTATGTTAATATAATTTTTCTTAATAATATTCTATATACACTACCGTCCAAAAGTTTGGAAGCAGCAAGGTAAAATCGAATAAAACCAAACTAAGTCATTTAAATTTAAATGTATTGATAAAAAAATAAAGAACAAACAGAAACTAACTTAAACAAAATAAAAAAATAATATACAATGGTAAATTAGATTAAATTTTAGCTTCATCAAAGTGTCCACCTTTCTCCTTTATAATCTTCTCACATATTCTGGGCATTCTATTAATCAATTTTTTAAAATAATCTTTATCTAATTTGTTCCATTCGTTCTCTAATAGCTGCCACAAATGTTCTGAGCTCGTAGGACAACGACTTTTCACCCTCCTGTCAAGTTCATCCCAAACAAGTTCAATGGGAGAAAGATCAGGGGATTGAGATGGCCATTGCATGATGTTTAAAATGTTTTCAGCTTTTTTCTTGTTTAAAAAGTTCTGGCACAATTTAGACGAATGCTTAGGATCATTATCCTGTTGAAAAATGAATCCAGAACCAATGAGACTTAGTCCACTGGGTATGGCAGAATCTTGGAGAATTTTTAAATAGCCTTCCTTGTTTAATTTTCCGGTTATCCTCACAAGATTGCCGGGTTTACTGTTGCCAAAACACCCCCAAACCATGACATTACCACCACCATGTTTGATGGTAGGCACTGTACATGCCTCTGAAGCCCTCTCTTCTTTTGACCGGCGTACAAAGACACGTCTATTGGATCCGAAAATCTGAAATTTTGATTCGTCACTCCAAAGGACATTTTCCCATTGTTCTATAGTCCAGTTTTTATGCGCTTTTGCCCATTCTAGTCTATTTTTCTTATGTCGATTTGTTAGTTTGGGTTTTTTAGCAGCAACACATCCTCTTAATCCCGCAGACAGTAAGCGTCTTTTAACAGTAGTTGTTGAAATGGGTGTTTCTCGCGTATCATTCAGAGCTGCAGTGATCTGTGGTGCAGTTAAGCGTCGATTCCGTTTAGAAAGAACTCTAATGAAGTTGTCCTCTTGATTTGTTGTGGATTTGGGCCTACCAGATCTCTTTCTATCTTCATTTTTCCCCGTTTCTTGTTTTCTAGCAAGGGTATAGTGGACACCTTTACAAGAAATTCCGAGCCTTTCTGCGATTTGACGTTCACTGTATCCTTCCTCGCGTAGAGTGCAAATAGCGCTTCGCTGTTCAAGCGTGATTTGCTTGCGTTTTGCCATTTTCAGAAGAAAAAATACGGTCAAAGTAGTAGCCGATATCTTTCGAATACAGACAATGTTAATATCACAACTTTCACGTGCCAATGCTCAAGTGCGACTGAATAAGGTCTAAAAAAGTTAAAACCAGCAAACATTATCAATAAAACTACACCATTGCATAGGATAAAGTAGCCGACGGATTAAGTCATAAAACACGTGTTTCGTCAATATTAAGGAATTCCATAAAACTTGATGAATGTAGGATAATAATCCTTTTGTGTTTGTGTAGACAGTCGTAAAAGGTTGTAAAACTTAAGATTATTGCTAATTTTTACCGCTATTAGTCGGCATTTATTTGTTTTGTTTGAAAACAGGTGTGCTTCCAAACTTTTGGACGGTAGTGTATATTTCTTATTTATCTGCATGAGTATGTTGTACAAAATTTAATCAGAAATCTGTATACATTCGGTTTTACTTTTATTATATCAGTCGTTTATATTGAGTTTGAAACAAGAAATTCATATTTCATATATTTCTTGATTATTTGTTCAATAATATTAAAACCATTTAACTATAGTAAATGGTGGATATGATATTTAAATTGTTGATAGATCACAGAAGGCAAAGGTTTTAACTCTTACAACAAATATACAACGTTATTTTGCCGAAATGTTTCAATTCATAACCGACTCTGAATATTTATATCGCAATTTTGGTACCAAAAATAGAGATGATTATGCTGAACACATCTAGCTAGATGTAAAAAATATAGATATCAATGAATAACAACAAGGATATGTAGGTATCCGAGAAGTGTACAAATATTTCTCGTACCTCTACAGTATTTGAATACATCTATAACAATAATACTTTTAGAAGGCGTCAACATACCACATTATAAGAAGGACCCGGCTCAGTCATTCTTCGTAATCTATCTAATACACTGATATATCTCACAGCTCCAATTTTTAAATGCCGTAATCGAAACTTTCAAACTCTGAAAATCTAGAGTCTTGTTTCTGAAGCCGTTGTTGACAGGCCTCAATGTAGCTGTCTTGAATCCTGTACATGCCGGAGTTCGCTTGATACATTAATGTCTCAAGTATTCTTTCATTTTTTATGGCCTTAGATGGGAGCACCACTTTAATCAATTCCTGCGGTGAGATTCTGTACAACTTTAGGTCTCTAGCTAATCTCTCCATAATGCATTTAAATTCATTTTTGGCATCAGTCTTATTGGCAGACTTTGCTTTGATTTTGTTTCGAGCCCAACTGAGCATTGCTTCAAATTTCCTCACTTCTGGTACCTCGAGGCTACGGCACATGATCATCTGGACCATAGATTCCGAAAGGTTCAGGAATTCTGGTGTTTGGAACAATGCGTAAGCTCGTTGTTCTATGAAGGCCAAGATCATGTTTACCAATTCCGAGGCAGACGTATACCGCCAGTAGTAGTTTTCTAACGATATAAGCATCGTGCAAACCTGATACAGAAAAAAAAATTGATTTTAATGACAAAAATTAAAAAAATAATCATTATAGTTAAGGCACCAATTATTAAAGGTCTTCCGTAAATAGCTTCATACTTACCACCTCTATTCTAAGAAACTGTTTTGCGTGATGAAAGCATGCCTGAAGCAATTCTGGTAAGTCGTAATGTTCCGCAGCACAAATAAGTCCTGGGATTGATGCGCAGGTTAAAGGACAGCTGCCTGTATGCAGGTAGTCCAGAAGTATTCGAAACGTTTCCGGATCGAATTCTATTATAGAAAACTAAAAGAAATAACATATTATTATTATTACTTAAAAACATATGTAATTTACTTCACATAATTTAACTTTTTATAATTTTTACCTCAGTTTGTGCAAGTTTAGCACGGTCTACTTTTTGTGCATCTGCGCAAACAGATAGTCTCGGAACGGCTAGAGCTGCATTATTCTTGTCTTTGTCTTTGTCTTTCCCTTCTTTATCTGAAACGAGAGCAATTACCCTAAATATTTCTTCTAGTAACAACAATATACGTAGTCATCCATTAATAGATTGGTTTTATTACACATGACTAAAGTGTGTAGATATACTAATTGCTCAGTAATATGATTAAGGCGTTCTTTCGTATTGTTCTGACTCATTGCTGTAGATATTAATGTGTGTGGTGTGTGTATATATATATATATATTAAATATGTGTATGCTGGTTTCACTTTCCATATGGAGGCTTATTAGTATTTTCATCAGGTAATTTTTAGTACCTAGTTTAATGTGCGAAAGAATGCAAGGGGGTCTTTTTACTAAGTGGAACTTAGTCACATATGCAGCGTGAAGAAAGAGTATCATCATCATCATCACAGTCCATAAATGTCCCACTGGTGGGCCGAGCCCACCAGTGGGACATTTATGGCTACTCCGTAATGGGAGGGAAATTAACCTTCTATACCGCGTTGGTCAGACGTGTTGGTACAGGGTTTTGTTTCGAGTTTTCCTTCTCTTGCATAGATCTTATATGCGTTTTATATCCCTTATTCGTCTCGTACGATCACCCACGGGTAAGAAATGGGTTAGTGAATAGTATTCTTAATCCGTCACCACACGGAAAAAGAGTATATTACACATATAAAATATCTGTCAGACAGGATAGACTATATTTTAGTACAGATACCAGTTCTCTCACAAAGACTATCTATAAATTTAATTGAATTATAACTAAGAAATTAGTACGTAAGTCACCAGTGTATCAAAATAAAATAAAAATAAATCATTAAATGTGGAATAATTATAAATAAAACATGTGCTCTAATAAGTTAGGAAAACTTTTGATAAATAGCTATAATTAACAAATACAAGATCTTGACAAATAATCATAAATTATTATTATTATTTATACGTAATATCTGTTGCATGATAATAATAATAAATTTGTAATTGTCGTTCAAGTTGTAACACTTCTAATTATAGTTGTTATGATATGGATTACTTCAATACTTTCAAAAATGGTGTTAGGTTTTTTGTTCTTTGCATGCAATTTTTATTTTTGAATCTTTTATTTATTAACACAATTTAAATAACTATTTATTAGTATTACACTTTTAATTCTGTCTTAATATTAATTAAGATTGAATGAATAATTGATTGAATTAAAACTTGCAAGAATGAAACAGTTAATATCACAGCAAGAAAAGGATACTTGAAGTCGATTTTGGTCGAAATTGGTTTTAAGTGAGGGTTCTTACTTGCTGTCTATTCCTAATACTTGCATTTCGTCGTTGTTCGTTTTGATTATACATAATGTAATGTTGCTTAACTTACTAGAGCAATCCTGTGAACTGGCCCATTTCTTTTTGTCGTCAGCATTGAGCTGAGAATGTTGTTTGCGTATTGATCGTCCCCATCCAGCAGTAATAGTTCCTAGGCGAGAGAATGCACGTTTGACCATGGGCGAACTGGGAACACTTTTTGGTCTGAAATTAATGAATTAAGAATAAAATTATTAAAATAAAAATAACAAGTTTTTTTTTGCTGCGTGGTTGTAGCTTCGAATGCTATAATACGTTACATTACTTAAGGGTGTCGTAAAAGTGTCTAAGAGCTTTGTGACGATGGCAAGTAGATAAGAAGTTTTCTATCTGATAAAAGTCATTTAGATGCTTCTTTTTCGTAAGCGACTTAGTGATTTTTGATATTATCACTTCGAATTATAGTTAGTTATTTGACTTGAGTCAGTGAGATGAGTTATAAAATACTCGAAACGTTCCAATAAGCACGCACAAGAATATTCATGGCGTCATGGATTCTTTTTATTATCTTTATCTTAGATTTTAAAACATAGTTTTTTTTTTTAAATGCCACTGTTTACAATATTCTAGTGTGAAAGCATTTATAGTGCAATGCGGTCAAGAATTTCTTTAACACTATTTTCATGTAGTGTATATATTTGGTATATATTTATTCTACCTAGACCAGATCGGTCATGTACTGAAGGAAGGTGGAGTCAAGAGTCTCCGAAACCGGCGAGCGTGTATGAAGAGAATTATGAATGTTGAGGAAGCGAGTGAAGTATGCAGAGATAGAGTTCTCTGGCACTCTGTTCTCCCTGCCTACCCTGCAAGGGATATGGCGTGATGATATGTATGTATGTATGTATATATTTGGTATAAAAAAGATTCCAAATTGTAGCAGAGAATTCGAGCTGGAGGTGAATCAATCCTACTAATATTATAAATGTGATAGATTGTAAAGATGTTAGTTACTCATTCGCGTAAATCGTTGAACAGATTTGGCTGAAAATTGGCACACAGACCATTTGCTGGTCTAAATAAAAATCGGCCAAGTACGAGTCAGACTCCCGCACAAAGGGTACCGTACCATTATATATTATAACGGTAAAAAAATCAAGTTTGTTGTATGGGAGCCCTCCTTAAATATTTATTTTACTTTATTTTTAGTATTTGTTGTTATAGCGGCAATAGAAATAAATCAATCTGTGAAATTTTCAACTGTCTAGCTATCACCGTTCTTGAGATACAGCCTGGCGACAGACGGACGGATGGACGGACGGATGGCACACGGACGGACGGACGGACAGCGAAGTCTCAGTAATAGGATCCTGTTTTTACCCTTTGGGTACGGAACCCTAAAAAACAACACATAGAATACTTTTTATCCTGCTCATGTGTTCCCTGGGGATAATTTTATGACAAAATTTTATATTGAAAAAGTCACGTCAGAGGTTAGTTAGAGGCTAGTGTTTTGTTTGAGAATTAGAAATTAGAAAGTCCTTCAAAGTGAGTAGAGGATTGTGTTGTTCGTATAAAATAATCTTAGTTAGAGAAGGCGAGATTAAGCTGTGTATATCAGAGGTTAGTACATCAGAGATTAGTCAGTGGCTAGTGTTTTATGTGAGAATAAGAAATTACAGTCCTTCAAAGTCAGTAGAGCATTGTGCTGTTCGTATAAAATAATCTTAGTTAGAGAAGGGGAAATTAAGCTGTGTATAAGTCCCTCGCATATCTTCCACTAGTAAGAAGCTGTGTAATTGTAAAATCTCTCGAGACATAAGAAGTTCTTTTGTGCAAGGTTTAGGCTTTTATCAAATATATATAATATTATGTAGACTATTATCTATGAGTTATAGTTATAGGATATTTTCCCGGTGGTGACGGAGTATGAAGACGATTCACCACTCCTTTTCTTACCCGTAGGTGTCGTAAAAGACGACTAAGGGTATACAGATAAAATCTATGCATGAGAAGAAAAATTTGAAATAAAGACTTATATCAACAATTAGAACAATATATGAGCTAACAGTAGGACATATATGAGCTAAAATGATGATCATAGATATAGAACAAGATATTAAACTTCTTTTATATAATAGATAATCACTCTCGTTTTTATGCATGCATGTATCAAGCTGGTGGTCCTACCTTGGTGACTCAATATCAGGAACTTGAAGGAAATTACTACTTTTTTGCTTCGCAGGAGTTGGTGAGAGTAAAGTGGGTGCAGGTCGTGCCAATAGTTCCGCAACCGGAACTTGAGGAGATCCAAATCCTGTTTGTATACCGTACAACATCTCTTGAAATACCCTGAAAATATAATTTTAAGTATGTTAATTATTAATATGGACGTGTGTTCTATGTTTTTGTTGAGATGGTTAAGTGTTATAGACTAGCTTCATATTATAATAACAATAATTATTACAGGTGATTAGAAAAATAGGCTTAGGTAAAACTATAGTTGGGTTTCTCTGTAGATTTTTCTGATCTAATTCACGATAGCAGGCTGGCAGTTTGAAAATATAATATAACAATAAAACAAACAAACATCAAACATATACAAACGCAAGAAAACAGCAGAATGTTTACCCTCTATTATATGATAAACATATGATGGAGGCTCGATCTTAGGAGTCGAATGTATACGAGTTGAGATGGGCAATAATTATAACCTATGGATGCCCGTTTAGAGGGAACATTTAGTGAGTTGGTGTAAGCACCGCCGTAAAAAATCCCAGACATTGAAGACAGACAACAATGTTTAAGTCCATATTTTTAGAGAAGCCAGTTTACCTAACCTTTAACCCCATAGCATATAAAATTCTCCAAAGGCCTTTGCGTGTTAAACCTATGTCTCCATGCAAGACTTTCAAAACCGTTATTGAAAAGTCCTGTGAAAAAAGTAATAATTTAACAGTTTTCAAAAAACCTACCTGCTCCGAACACCGAGTATTGCTCTAACACCAATAAATTTTGTTTTCTGTTTCGATTGTCCCACTAGGAACACCACATCAAACAGCTGAGCGTTCTGAGCTGCATTCAGTTCATTGTTCAAAAATACTCGTGTGAAATCCTTCGCTAGCTGATCGTAGTCTTCAAATTGGTCTCGCACCGAGTCTAGTAATGGTGAAGACGGTCGCATATGACCGATTGGTCGCCATGAACCTAAAATTAATATAACATAATTTAACAATTGATACCTGATGGTCCTACCTACAATTGATGATGTATAACAATTATATTTGGTCTTAGAGGGTTGTATAGGTCGACTAAGGGACCTCTGCTGAAATTGTCATTGGAAGAGAAGGATATCTCTGAACAAAATCATACACCATCCCGTCTGATCAGCGTATTATAAGATCAATTTTCTTCTTACTGTATATGAGGACTATCTATTAATCGAATTTATAATAGATTACCAATAATGCAAATAAAAATATAACGATGTATTTATTAAGTGAATAATTATGTTATCGTGATAGTAGCTTTAACTGTTACTGCTAGTAGATTTAACTATTTAATATAGCATAACGGCTATGTAGTCCTAGATTCGATTTTCAGGTTAAAATATTACTGATTACTTTTATTTCAAAGATTCACAATAACAGACAATGTGTTTAGTAGTTTTTATGGATAAACTTAAATTTTTTAGCAACAACAACTGCAATAACTAATATTAAAACTTGTTTCCAATTACATGGGATTTACATATCCATATATGGGAGGTACAACGACTCTGCCAGTAGGCAGAGTACCTTTAGATATATTTAAGTATATATACAGGAAAGTGGAAGGATGTAGGTACCGGGGGAGACCGAGACTAACCTACCTAGACCAGACCGTTCATGTACTGAAGGAAGGTGGAGTCAAGAGTCTCCGAAACCGGCGAGCGTGTATGAAGAGAATTACGAATGTAGAGAAAGCGAGTGAAGTATGCAAAGATAGAGTTCTCTGGCACTCTGTTCTCTCTGCCTACCCTGCAAGGGATATGGCGTGATGATATGTATGTATGTATACAGAAAGAAAAGCAGTAGTTGTTTAATTAAAGCTATAACAGTTATCATAGATATTACAAGGAAGGATACATACTATAATTTCGCAATTTGACTAATTTTAAACTGGTGATTATCTTTACTAACTAATTTTCCAACTCCATTCATAACCTGTTGTGGATATTCCCGTGAAATTTCATAATTTTAAGCATTTTCTTTACAATTTTCTTACATTAGAAATAACCGTATTAAATAAAAATATATTTAAATCATTGGACAAATTTACGTGTTTTCCCAAGATAAACGTATTACAACTGATTTATAAAGATTTTTGACAGTACACTAGCTCATCCAAAGCATGAGCGTTTTACATTCCGAAACTAAATGAATACAGGTAGATTAAAATATTTACAAACACTCATTACTTTGTTAGCAAGGGCACATGGCTGTCAAAGGTGATGGACGTGTAATTGAAAAATATACTTGTAAAAATGTGACTATATCACCTTTAGTTACGCTTTTGACGATATAAACAGAACAGGCATTTCAGTCATTTGTTGTGTAGTGGCGGCTGTGGTTTTCTTTTTTTTTTTCGTGTTATTAGTTGTTAGCCGCAGATGTCTTTGACAACTGTACGCAGACATTGGGTGAGCGCTGATGGCGCTCAACCCGAGTGGCGGCTGTGAATGTTAAACATCCTTTATATATTATTTATCCTTTATATATCGACCTAGGATTTCTTTTGATACCGTCTGATCAATAACTACATCCAAAACTTAGAGTTTAAAATCATCCTGGGTTTTACATCTACTCCACCTGATGCCGTTTGGTCAAAGATTACATTCTTAAGGAGGGTTGACGTTATGCAGCCGCTGATCTAAACTATTGCCAAAATTTTTATCATATTTACGATAGAACAAAAGTATATATTAAAGCGACCTCGAGTAAGTGGGATAAGTGTAGGATGATGATGATAATTACAATACACAAGTGATGTGTCTGTAATAATCTTACCTCTTCGGTAAGGCTTAGGTATCTGTCCAGTTTCGGCGTGGTTCTGCAAATTGGCAACGATGTCTTCCAGCATTTGACTGCGAGTTCTTTCTTGCATTCGGGCAAATTTAGGCGCTGAATATGATGCTCTTTCTCCGTTAACAATTTTTGTTAGAAGCCACTCCCTAAAAATAATTTGAGAAATTATTTTAAATGAAAATACTTCATGCAGAGGCAGCGCTTTAATTATTGCCCAAATAGTAAGTCATTGTCCTATTTAGTACTTAATTTCGACACTTCAAAACTTATCTAAATATAATATATAGATAAACATATAATATATAGATTTTCATAGATATTATAAATATTATCTATATATTATATTTACGTATAAAACCTATACAAAATACCTATGACAAAATTATATAAATTCGTACACACATATGCACACACTTCTATACTAATGAAGTTTACATTTTTTTCAAACGTATTCTAGATATTCGTAGAATATTAGCGCTTTAAATGAAATAGCGCAGCTTTAAATGAAATAGCACTAGCTGAGTTAATTGCCTTTTTTGTTCTCTTATAATTAGAGTAATTTATGTCAGAAGGTAGTATTTTTAATTTGTTTTTTTTTTTATTAGCTCTAACGAGAGCAAAATAAATGAAAAATGTTTTGCTTTCTTTATTTTTTTTTATTGCTTATGGCCTCAAATGCTAATGCCTCAGACTCCTATACAGAGTGGAAGAGGACCGCTCCCGAAAACAAAGACAGGTAACCCTACTAGTCCTACCTGTAATGATAGGCTAGAAAAAAAAATACATTCGGACGAAAAAATATTTTTTTTTACCACGCGAGGTCGTTGAACTCTTGATATGATCGTGAGTTTGAATAGATTGCGTCTTTTCACATCTGAGTATTTTTATTTACGTATTTTCTATGGAATTATCGTTACATGGCACTGCCTTAATACGATGGAATGTGAAAAAAACTTAAAATTCATTGTGAAAAAATATTTTTTTTTCGTCCGAATCGAATTTTTTTCTAGTCTATCATTACAAGTAGAACTAGTAGGGTCACCTGTCTTTGTTTTCGGGAGCGGTCCACTTCCATCCTGTATATAGTAATTAATATTCATAGAAATATAGGCTAGCTGCTACACACCATTTCATCTAATGGCATGTGTTAATGCAATTTTAGATGTCATCCTAGTTTCTAAGGCTTATTCTACATTATGTTCTTGTTGCCAGTGGTATTTGGTTTGCCTTATTTTTGGGCTTTTCTAAACTTTTCCGTGAGTATCTTCACATATGACTATTGTTTATTTAAAGATTAATCTACGTCTAATTTCATTTAATTTTTCTTATAGTGGTTTTTCTACTATCATATCCATTTCGCGTTTTATGACAATTGCGGGCAAAGTGGTGATGATTCTTATTCCACTAATACACTACAATACGCTTATATTAATGTGCGATAACATTATACCATGCAAATGAATGTACATACATATGATTGTTTATCCTAGTCAAAATAAAATTAGGATAATTTCTGTTATAATTAATAAGCTAAACTAGTAGCTTCACTGGTAAGTTATTTATCTGAAAATTATTTTTCTATTCCCGGGCAGTGTTAACTTTTTTCTTAATATACCTATATCTTAAGGACTTTTGGAACCTGTGCTAACGTATCGATATCCATAAAATTATTATTGATTTAAAACGTGACAGCGTAGTCAATAAACAAGCAAAATTAGATTCGTATTGATTAAAATTAATGTTGCATATTAATGTATATGTAGAATTAAAGCTTTGTTTGGCTTCATTAACTTTGCAGTACTAATTACACAGAAAGTAGAACGCATATAGAAGAAGAAATATTAATAATTTCATTTTATTATTGATTGTTTAAATTAATTGCTTTGTGAAATATTATTTTTAATCTACCTCGTCACTGAAATTACTGAAATTTAGCATTTAATATGCTTGATTATTTATAAAAACCCGATTACGAGCGAAAAATTATTGTCACAAGTGGAATTCGAACCCACATTTTTCGCTCGTAATCGGGTTTTTATAAATAATCAAGCATATTAAATGCTAAATTTCAGTAATTTGAATAACAGTGTTGTGTCATCGTTTAATACAATTCTAACTGCAAAGTTTGAAGTATTAAGCCTGTACAATGTGTAAACAATGTCGGGTAGATGGCACACGTCTCCTTAAAGACGTAAATATTATACGATGCGAGAATTGAATGTCGTACAGTAGTACACGGCGGTGTAAGTGGTAGCACGTTTGGAACGGTTTTCCAATAGGTGTGGGTTCGAATCCCACTTGTAACAATCATTTTTCGCTCGTAATCGGGTTTCTACTTCTCACTGTTTTAAATTCTATAAACCAGGACTCACAATGTTTTTCTTAGATGACATGGGGTTTGGATATTGGTCTGAAGTCCAACGAAGAGACCCTATTTGCTTCTATGAAATGCAGGCGACTATAATTCCTAAAGTTTGAAATATTATTGTTTAAAATATATTTACCTGAACATAGGTCCTTTATCGAAGACGCTTTGCTCCCAAAGGTAGGGTTTGTAAGCACCAACTTCGTCCCGAGTAACAACAGAGACTTCATATCGAGTTGGACGACGTTTGATTTTAGCTGATACCCGAACTGTAAAGTAATCAGATAATTGATCAAAACATTGAAAGTTCTAACTTTCTTTGTACAATTTGGCGGTAACTTTATGTAACAGAAAGTTACAGGAAAGATTAAGAATATAATTTCTAAGAAGTCGAAACATCTAGTGTAATAAAAAAGTTATACTCCTTACATATAAATGTGATTATTAGTGGTAGGACCACGCTGTTGACAGTTCTCTGTCTACAGCCATGGCTCGGTCCGTCCGGAGTAGTACCACACTCTCGCAGAAGATCGACGTCTGAGTAATGGCAATGTGCTATTGCACTTCGTTCGGTGAGCGAGAGAGCCGGAAGCACAACTGGGTGAGTTTGGGGATTGTAATGGTAGGAAGCGACGTAGCTATAACTTTTTTTTTTTTTTTGGTGGACTATGGATGCGTCTCGCCCTGCCAAATCGGTCCGGGGTGACGGAGAAGGCGGCGCGTGACCCCATAGACCCACCGTAAAACTCCTCTCTCTTCGCCGCGCGAGCGGGCCACCGGGGCCCCATTTTTAACTTCGGTGGCCACGTAGCTATAACCTTGGTATAGCAAAGATCCATGGGCAGCAGTGACACTTACCATCAGGTGTGCTGCTTGCTCGTTTGCCACCATAAACAATAAAAAAGGGGGTTATTAGATTGTCACACGGAGATTTTAGGTTCAAGTCTATGTCGTATCCTTGTGACTGTTCCATTGTCGTGGGTTCGATTCCCACGCAGGACAATACTTAGTGCGATCCATAAATTATTGTTCTGAGTCTGGGTGTAACTTATCTGCTTTAATTATATGTTTGTGAAGTCCTCCGCAATTTAAAGCTTATTTCCTTAGTGCAGGGTGGTAAAAAAAAAAAACAATAATTTTTGTATAAGTATCATTATCACTATTTTACTCTTATCCCAATTACTTAGGGCAGTAGGAACTTTCTTCACACAATCTTGTCAGCGATGATATCTGGTCTCTTTGTTCACGACTTTCTACCCATGTTATGTTTTACGCAATTCATCTATATTTTCTTTGACACAACATATTATACACACTCAAATAGCGATGTATCTTAGGGACCGTCCATTAAGCACGTGTTTTTTCTTAGCATTTTAACTCCCCCCTCCCCTTAGTGATATGTAGTGAGGTTTAAGACAATGACAACCAATATCATGTGAATTTTTAGTAACTACAAAGAATTAGCTCACAACTCATTATATTCTAGGTATTTCCTTTTTTTATACTTTGTAAAAAGGTCTTTATCAAAGTCAGTCACAATACATGCCGGTTTTCAGCTTAGATTTTTTTGTTTGACATTAAAATAAATACACGTGATATCTTACTACATACATACATATCATCACGCCATATCCCTTGCAGGGTAGGCAGAGAGAACAAAATCCAGAGAACTCTATCCTTGCATACTTCACTCGCTTCCTCAACATTCATAATTCTTTTCATACACGCTCGCCGGTTTCGGAGACTCTTGACTCCACCTTCCTTACTACAATTGAGATATTTTGTGATTTTTGTCAAACGCGTTCAAACCTCACGTGATTAATGGATAGACCCTTATTAAAAGTTTGATATCAAATATTACTAGACCAACCATCACCAACCTCTTTGAATGATCAATAATAAATTTTATTGAAGACGTGTTTATTTTGAGCCTCGTAAGGCACGTTCAGCGGTCGTTTTTACTGTCATTAACGTCTATGATTATCAGCGTATAGACGCCAAATGTCGGTAGGGGAAAGTGGTCACCATTTGTACGCGGGGCACATTCGTACAGTTAGCATAACAGAAAAACTAAAAGGCACACAAATACGCCTTTGCTTGTATGCATAAACATACTGACTGCCATGTTGCTAACGGAGTGTCGCGCCAGTCGCGTTACAGTTTAGGAGTTGACAAGACATAACGTGTTTTCTCGCACGGTGAGTAAATTTCTTTACCTAAGTTTAATTCGTAATTGTAAGTAGAATTGTTATGTTTTTGACAAAATAGTGATGATTCGTTAATGTTCATATTGTTTATTTTGAGTTTTAATTGTTATTGTTTCTTAAACTAAATTAGAATTTGTATAAAATTGTATTTTAATTTTGTACAAGGCATGGGGTGCATTCGGACAGCCAAACAGGGTGCACATTCGTACACGTACGAATGTGCCTGAGCAAACTCCTGGGACCATCATAGTTATTCTTTTTCCCTGACATAGAAGACATACACGCTCTGCATATCAGCGGTGTCGCCATGATCCTCCCTGATCCTCAACCACGAGCGGGCTGTACAGCAAGAATGGCTAAACTTTTAGTAAGTTCCAAAGTAACAGCCAAATGTATTAATAAGTAATACCTACTATAAATATAACTTGTGAAAGAATATAACTATTTTATACATAGTGATTGTAAAGATTTCATTTAGACTGATTGTAAAGTTTAGAATTATCAATAAGTAAACTAAGGGATAAACGATTTTATTTTTTTGTTATTTTCTATAGAAAGATTTATCGACTATGAGTCAAGCCAAATATTTTTAAGTTAATTCTTTGATAAATAAATATTTTTTTTAATAATTAATAAAAATTTAATGACTTTAATAGGCTTTTTAATTACCCTGTATGAATCTACCCCATGACGTACGAAGGCACCCCACCTATGGGGTACGTTCGTACAAATATCTTATCGTAAAAAAATGGCAATAATCCTTTAACCTTTGGATATAACAGTTTCGGACTTTTTTGTAACCAACTACAATATATTTGTTACATTTAGATACATAAACTAGATAAATCCCACAATTAATCATAAAGTAAAAAAATAAAATCTAAAAAGTGTACGAAGGATGACCACTTTCCCCTACCTGTATATATATCGTTGCTGCTTTGCATTGCAGAGGTTAGTTGGCACTGCCAACTTGGCAGTCCCTTCGATTGAAAAATAATGTGGATTTAAACAACGATACTTGTATAATATAGGTTTTCATGACTACGAGGATAATACTCTTTATATTTATTCTATCAGTGCTCTGTATAATGGATTTTTTATAAGTATTCAAGTCTATGTTTGAAAAATTGCACTCATATAATTTTGATGCGGAATATCAAACCAAATCTTTTATTACACATAAACGCCGTCTCATAAAGACACTTACATATTGTAAATTTTACATCGTTTTTTTTAAATCAATTTAAGTTAATGTAACATCGATTAATTATTTTTTTTAATTTCCTATAGAAAGCGGTCACAAACTGAGAAGATCCGGCAAGTAATATAATATAGAAATAATAATAAAAAAAAATGTTACATACCTAGAATAAATGTATGCAAGAAGTGACTTTTGATACAGGCCGGGGAGAATGTAGTGTTGTCCGCTTCCAAGAATACGACGCATACTATATCGTTGCCTATATGGCGTTTCCTTTGCAGCTTCTGTGGATCGTGTCGTTCGTAGGGCAGTAGAGTTGATACGTGAAACATTATTTCTATACCTCGCCAGTTAGTGTATACTGAGTATAAGCCTGTCAAATCGTGGACTGTATCCAAGCCACCTTTGTATTTGTCAAAACCTAAACACAAGAATATAATAAATATGTTAATATATATATGTATATATCATATATATATATATATATATATATATATATAATATATATATATATATATATATATATATATATATATATATATATAAATATGTTAATATATATTTTTTTGTCTTTTTATATAGCTTATGCTTATACAATTATGCTAGTATAAGGGCATTGAGAAAACGAAATTGAACAAAAAACACCATAAATTTTGATAAGACTGCTCTTACTGTTGCATTACTTGTAGTCAACGCAATATTTAGGTACTCTTCTATCATCGCAGATATTGCAAAAGTTTTGGCAATAGACTTACAACCAGCCGCTTTGCTGACGTCAACCCCTCTTGGGAATGTAATTATTTACCAGATGGCATCTGATGGAGTTATTCTAGGCCGACGTCAAGTTTAGCCACATTTTACGACGAGCAAAACAAGGTTTGGTAGTATTCGTAGCCGCCATCATATACATTTTGGAAAGTGAAACTCTAAAATTAATAGCTTAAGTGTTAATTAAACAGACTTTTAATATAATTTAATAAATGTTTGTGTAAGATTTCTATGGGATATTGTCGTTTTGATGGGATAGTGTCATAATTGCTTGGCAGGCAAGTTGTTACTTGCAGTAAAATAGACTTTGCCCAGGAGAGAGCTGTTGCCCACTCTTTTAGCGAGATCCTTAAGCAGGTTTTACTAGTCCCATAGACAAGTTAGGGGTGACGATAATTTTATCCTGATTCCGTCGCCACACGGGGAATAATAAAAGATTTATAATGACAGCTGTTTTTTTTCACAATAGAACATTGAACTTGCCTTTTAGTCTGACCTTCTCTCCTAATACTTGTAGGAATTCCTCGAACATAGTCGAGTTTTCATTATTGTCCAATATCTCTTCCTCAGTATATTGATTTTCTTTCACATATATAACACCAACTTTCAATTCCGATTTTATAAATACCTGCAAAAAAAAAAACAACACCTTTATTATTTTCCCAGATAGTCAATATCTAATATTTTTAATATTGAAACTATAAAAGATATAACTGCCATGTTAGTCGCATTTATCTAAGGAATAATAACGTAATTAGTTTCATGTTTTCGATCAGTATCAGTCTGTACTTCGTTACCGGTGGGCCTCAGGGATATCGCTCATTATCTTTCCCATCTCAGACCCCATGCAATGGTCCCTTGATGTACGTCGATAATAAAAGCAAAGCTAAATCCGATGTTTGTTTATCAGCTTACCTATTAATAGAAAGGTTCACTACAAGATATATATATATATATATATAATATAACATTTCATATTTATTTAGCCATACATAACTATTTTAAAAATAGATATATTTCTTTGGTATGAAAATAATATAATGTTACATATATACATACATACATATCATCACGCCATATCCCTTGCGGGGTAGGCAGAGAGAACAGAGTGTCAGAGAACTCTATCTCTGCATACTTCACTCGCTTCCTCAACATGTATGTTTGTATAATATAATGTTATTCTTTTATATTGTGTTAATACAGTTTTTTTTTGTATACTACATACATACATACATATCATCAGGCCATATCACTTGCAGGGTAGGCAGAGAGAACAGAGTGTCACAGAACTCTATCCTTGCATACTTCACTCGCTTCCTCAACATTCATAATTCTCTTCATACACGCTCGCCGGTTTCGGTGACTCTTGACTCCACCTTCCTTCAGTACGTGACCAATCTGGTCTAGGTAGGTTAGCCTCGGTCTTCTCCGGTACCTACATCCTTTATTTATTTTTATATATTGTGTTAATACAGTTTTTTTTTGTATAATGATGTATAAATACAATTCACAATCTCCTTTATTGTCTCAGGGTAAAGTCGTAAAAGACGATTTAGGGATACAATATGTAGATAACAACTATACATCATCATTCTCCTACTCTTATCCCAATTACTTGGGGTCGATACAATATGTTCTCTTCTTTCATAGTACATATTGTAAAAGTTATTGGCAATAGTTTTATGACCGACCGCCTGCCAGGCGTCAACCCTCACTGGGAATGTGATTGTTGACCAAACGGCATCAGGTGGAGTTGGCCCAGGTCGTTATAAAGCTTTTAGTCGTCTTTTACAACATCCACGAGCAAAGTAAGGGTTTGTAATATTCGTAGCCGTTACTAAACAGCTTATAACAACTATAAATGAGCAGAAAATCTCAAAATTAGACTCTGTACAGGTTGCAAATAGGCCGTAACAAGGACACATCCTTCACCAGCGTGATAAGGTCAATTTTTCTCTAATTATGAAGGAGGCTGAGCTCAGCGGTGGTAAATTATAGGTACACTTAGATAACGAAATTATGATGAATACAGTTTTCGTTACCAAAATATGTATATACCTGCATCAAAGACAAGTAATAGCATTCTAAGCCATCCCGTAGATACCTCGTTGTGAAGCGAAGCACGTATTGAATTAATAATCTAAGTTTTACGTAAAATTGCAAGGTTAACTTCTGGAATACGTTCAATACACAGAAATAAGAATTCTTTATCCCACCTTGCTTGTATAACTTATTCCCTTATTATTTTGAAGTAAACACAATATTATTAAATCGTGGGAAAAGTAGTAGTTTTTCGTTCGTACGGTGCATTTCAAATTAATTATCGCCATATATCGTCTGAATTAATCAAGCGTGTAACTAGTCTGAGAGTGATCCTATAGGTAGGTAAGTTTAAGTATAAATATACTGTGTTTATGTCATGGGTTCGATCCAAGGTATACCAATTTTGAACGCAATCCAAAAATGTTTCTTTTAAGGCAGGATGTATAAGATACTGATTTATCCTGCCCTGTTCATTTACTATACCGGACAGTACTTTGGGCGATCGAGAAATTATTGTTTTGAGTGTGGATGTAATGTGTGTCAATTAAGTACGTATGTTTATAAAGTCGCCGGCAGTACAAGGATCATTGCCTTAGTGCAGGATGTAATCTTTAAAAAAATAAATAAAAACATTAGAGAAGGAAAACTCGAAATAAAACCCTATACCAACACGCCTGACCAGCGTGGTATAGTAGGTAAATTTTTCCCTTCCATTATGGAGGAGGCTCGAGCCCAATAGTCGGACATATATGAGCTGAGATGAGAGTGAAGGATGTGATTTTTAAAAAAGAATTATAGACATAATGTATTAGACGTTTTCTTTTATGAAAATATATTTTAAATGTAAAACTATATTTTGTAAAGATATTTTGATATTTACGCAAGTATGTATTAGTTTTATCATTTAGTACATGGTCCTTTCGTAACCATGAACGCTGTAAGGTGTTCGTAAACCGGTTAATTAAAAATCAAGGGAGTCGTCAGTGATAGTATAAACGTGTTAAACAACGGAAAATAGTTTTATTTCAAACTATATTTTATGTTTTTCAAAAAAGAAATTGTTTCATGTGAAAATCTATATCTTATTTTATTATGCTGATGAAAGGATTGATTTTTTCAAGTTATTATACATACTTTCGTAAATTAAAAGAAAATAATAAAATTCAGCCATTATAAAAAGTTTGATTTTCTCAATGCCAAAACAAATAAATTATGCCTATAAATATTGTTCTTCTCCAATTTCGTTTGAAAAAGTACGTAGCCATAGCGAGTAAAGCCTGAGCAATATTCGTATTTCATCATCATCTCAGCTCATATATTTATGTCCCACTGTTGGGCTCGAGCCTCCTCCATAATGCGAGGGAAATTGACCTACTATACCAGACGTGTCGGTATTGGGTTTTGTTTCGAGATTTCCTTCTCTTTCTTAGATGTTATGTGCGTTTTATATTCCATAGTCGTCTCTTACGGTCACCCACGGATAAGATAGGGGCTGGTGAATTGTATTCTTACTCCGTAAACACACGAAAAGTAACAGTCCTATTTAAACACAATAAAAAAATAAACTACCCATAGTGTATAAAATATTTCTATCATAGTACACGAAATCATGATGGCTTGATTTAAAATTTTCATTCTCTTTCTAATATATATTATATTTGCAAACTAATATATAATTTTAATTTATAAAGATATATACACTAGAATGCATATAATTTATCTCACCACAACGATTTTATTCATTCATTCATTCATCGAATTCCAAATAGTTAATCGTTAATCTCAGGAATAATTGGATTTGAATAACAACTTGTATGTCTACGAAATTCTAGTTATGAAGAAAGGCCAGCCTTTTAAACATAGAGATATGTAATACTCGTAAGAGCGAAAGAGTGGCCATAAATGTTACCAATTATAATAATTGTGATATATCGGCTTCAGTTGATGCCATAATGTTAAAAGAATAATATATTACAATTTAAAACCTCATGGAACTCTTTGATTAGATAAATAAATCAATTTTTATTTTATATATACATACCTACATACATATAAGTAATAACTGAGTACCGATATATCATTTCGCTCCATAATATCGTACCTTAAAATAGAACATAGAACTAGACAGAAATGTCATTTGATGACTCAAATTTTATTACTGTTTTACCGTCTAATAAAGGAGACATAAAGAATTGTATGTCAGTACCTACTACTCACTATTATGTACCTTTGGACCCGGGAATACTTTCTGCTCACATTATTATGACTTTTTTTGTGACTGAGATGTAAGTAAATTGGTAAGAATAGTTGTAGAGAAAACGTAAAGAAAATCTAGTAAATGTCAAATCATCGTGGATGAATCTGCTGAAAACTAAGTCCTTTCTTATTTTTTTTATAATTATTACAAATACTAACGTATTTATAAAGACTTAATGTCTTTACTACTGGTTGGATTTTGAACAAGAAATTCTCAATAAGAAAGAAAGAAAGAAAGAATTAAATTTTCAAAATTAAAAATTCTCAATAACAGTCATAAAGTATTATACTTTTTTTTTGCGGTGGGCTATGGTGGTGGTCACGCCTCGCCAAATCGGTCCGGGGCGACGAAAGAGGCGGCGCGCGACCCCATAGACGCACCCTGCAAAGCGGCTTTTTTCGCCGTGCGAGCGGGCCACCGCACTATGGTCAAGCCCCATACAAAGCCGTCTCAAAACCATTTCATGTGAAAGTCGTTGTAATAGAATAAAATTAATAAATTAATATAGTCTAATAAATAAGCTTTCTTTTCGCAATTTTTTAGTTATTTCTAGTTAATCATAATGTATATAAATAGGCATCAAAGCTAAGTCATGTTTAATAACGTAATTTTGACGCAATACGTTACTACAATTCAACGCCACATTACTCAGAAGTTTTTCATATAAATATACAAGTATTATACATTTTCGGAATGCTTATGATCTCCTCATAACGTTTCATAATTAATATTATAAATATTGGTTTAATAAAATACAATTAACCAATATAGTTTAAGATTGTATATTTTTAGTGTTAATTTTTTTTAACGTGACTTTTACCGCCGCGACCCTTTACCGCTGCTTGCCGCTGTCGAGATATTTATTGTTTTAAGATCTTTATACATTAGTAAATGCAAGGCGAAAAAAAAAAATTACCATACTTGCCCCTTTTTACACACAGGGCCAAAACATATCGCGTAATAAAAAAAATTATCAATTTTGTTTTATTTTTCAAAAAAATATTTATGCAGTGTTTTTGTGGTTTTGATACAGTTTTGACCACTTTACTTGATAAAATATGGTCACTTATTATCTATTAAGGTCAAATTGAAAACAGGTTATGGGAAGAGTGCAAATTATTAATTTCCTAGCTTTTTGCACATATTACTATTTCATTGGCCTATAAAAGGAAGGCGAACCTTGAAACATTCTGAGTTGTTGGTTAGACATTCAGTTGCCCTAAAAAGCAGAAGCACTTATTTTTAAATATTGGCAGAAGTTGACTGATTTGAAAAATGGGTGAATTTGTTTGTAGCAAACGAGAGTTGTGCAATTTATTGATAAATGGGCATAACATAGAAGACTACATACAAGAAAATTTCAATTTGTCACCAGAGGATAGGGCTACTGTGGTCTCCTACATTCAAAGAAACTTGGTATCTAAATGTAACGAACGCTGGAGAAATGCATCTCGAACAAAAGAACGCTTTGAAAGTAAGGACGCCAACTGGTTAGATGGTCAATTTCGTGTTCCACTAGAGTGTCGAGTCACAGTTACTGACCCTAATACGCCTGGAAGTGGTGGTGGTGGCAGACCTTGGAAACCATACGAAGCATCTGAAGCAGCAAGAAACGAAAAAACATGGAATTGATACAAGAGTACGGACTAGACTGTGTGCTCAATGCATATGCTCAAGAGTTACGGTCTATGGGTGAGACGGAGGAGGCCACAATCGTTAATATTATACGAACTTCATCAAGAAATGATAAGAACAAATTTCTTAAATACACAACTGAGAACCCTGAAGACGTTACACCTTTTACAAAGGAAGAAGCACTACGGACATTTATTGACTTAGACCTTAACAAAGAACAGTATGGGAAACTTCGACTTTGTTTGAAGGACAAAAACTGCTCAGCGTTTCCTTCTTATCCAACTTTACTCCAAGCGAAGAAGATGTGTTACCCACCAGATTCGAGCATAACTATTACTAACATAAGTGCAAAAGAGAATCTGCCTAGACTTGTTGGATCATACTGTGGCACGTATATTACAAATTGGTTCAGTTTATAAAAACGGTTTATGAAAGTTGAAACTATTCTGTAAATGGGGTTGTGACGGATCATCAGGGCAGAGTGAATACTAGACTAGAGCAGAGACTCATACTCATACTCATTAGACTCATAGATGAGACAACTAATACTGTTGTTTGGAAGAATGAAACCTGATCATCATCTGTTAAATATTGCAGACCTATATTGTTAGAGTTTGCCAAAGAAACTCCTGAAAAAACCACGTCTGTTGTGGCTGATATCAACGATAAAAAAAAAATGTTTCCTTCCCTGATAAATAAGAATGGTGAGGTAATCGAAATTACTCATGACCTATTTTTAACCATGATTGATGGTAAAGTGGCACAAGTTTTCTTCTTGTACAGTTTGTGGAGCTACTCCTCAGCAAATAAATAACTTAGAGGCAGTTAGGACACGAGATGTGAACGAAAGTTCATTTCAATACGGACTGTCAACACTACATGCTTGGATTAGGAGTATGGAGATGATCTTACACATTTCCTATAACTTGTCGTTTGAAAAGTGGTCAGCTACTACACCTGAAAATAAAAAAATCAAAGACGAAAAGAAAAAAACTGGTGCAAAAGCGGTTTAGGGAAGAAATGGGACTGCTTGTCGATAAACCTCGTCAAGGCACTGGAAATAGTAATGACGGAAACACCGCTCGGACATTTTTTCAGAATTACTCGTGCTCTGCAAACATTACAGGTGTAGACGTAGAACTTATAAAACGAATGTACATAATACTACAAACTATGTCATCTGGTATGGCTATTGATTCAAAAAACTTCGGTGAATACGGATATAGTACAGCCCAACTATACGTAAATAATTATAATTGGTATTATATGCCTTCTTCCATACATAAAATACTTATTCACGGAGAAAAAATCATTGAGTACTATGCTATTTTACCTATCGGTCAATTGTCCGAAGACGCGTAAGAATCCCGAAATAAGGATTACAAAAAGTTTAGACTGCATCATTCTAGAAAGTGTTCAAGAGCGGCTACCAATGAAGACGTGTTCCATACCTTATTGTACACTTCTGATCCATATATATCAAGTTTGAGAAATACCTCAGAAATAATATCGAAAGAACTATTAGATGAAGCCAAGGCCCTTCTTGCTGTCAATGAAAATCTGTAGGAGCTTGCTGAATTGTGTATATAATTTTTTTTTCTAGTTTGGTACTATGTTCTACCATTTTATCTAAATTAAACAAGCATATTTTGTATTTTTTTCTTATATAATGCATGTCTTTTTTATTTTATTTTTTTAAATTAATTTATAAACAGAATTTTTAAAATCAAAGTTATTTCATTTAAACTTTAAACATTCAAGTATATGTGTGCAAAATTACAGCTAATTTAGTTTTGAAACAACTGAGATACGGAGTTTTGAGACGAAACATACGCGATTTTCCCACTGTGCACCGGTGCCCGATCTTTGTCTTTGGTGGCCATAAAGTATTATACCTGCACAGTGGACGATAACAGGATATTAATATTACATGGTATGGCATACATGTAAAATTAATGCGGTCGAAATGCGATCTCTACGGAAAATCTGTGGAGTTAGGCTGATCGATCGCATTCGTAACGACGACGTAAGAGAGCGAGTAGGTATGAAAGAGAGTATCGGTGTAAAGATGCGAAAGGGAATGCTCCGATGGTTCGGACATGTGGAAAGAATGCCGAACGAACGTCTGGTTAAGAAGATATACAATGTAAAAGTGGAAGGATGTAGGTACCGGGGGAGACCTAGACTAACCTACCTAGACCAGATCGGTCATGTACTGAAGGAAGGTGGAGTCAAGAGTCTCCGAAACCGGCGAGCGTGTATGAAGAGAATTATGAATGTTGAGGAAGCGAGTGAAGTATGCAAGGATAGAGTTCTCTTGCACTCTGTTCTTTCTGCCTACCCTGCAAGGGATATGGCGTGATGATATGTATGTAATATTACATGGCGAATCATAGATATGTTACAGCTCATCAAAGAAAAGTCTAGAATCTTACAAAAACAATAGAAACTGTTCGAACGTAGCTCTTATAATTTTTTTGTTCTCGGATATAATTTTCAATTGAGATGCGTACCATGGGTCGTAGTAAATATAATTACGCTGATATATCGCAGGCTATAGCATCGTCGCAAAGGTAAACGAAAATATAATAAAATAATGTCGTCTTTATAATATTCTTAAAGAATTTTATGGGTGAATGTAAATTGCGACGATAACGAATACGATAAGAGAAAAAAATGGTGAAAATGAAATGAAAACATTATAGAATATTTGTATTTATATAATTGAAAACTTCATAAGCATAATGTCTTCATAAAGATTATTATAAATAGTAAAGTTCGAGACCAAGAGCATAATAAAAGAGATATTTGTGCGAACACATAATACTTGAACAATTACGTGCGCTATCCAAGTTGTATTAGTATAACAGCAAAAGAAATACATTTTACGACAATTTTAATGTTGGAGGGGATAGATAAATAAACTGAAAGCAAGGAAACGTTAATGTTGCCTCTAAAGCCTTTAAATGTAGGCTAAAAGGTATTTTTACTTTAATCTTGCCAATATTTTATAATTAACTTGGATTATATTATATAAATGTGTATTTTTAGAAAAGGAGGTATCGTATACATGATGTACCTAATATTTAATTAATTTTGTTTTTAAAATAAAAGTAAACGGCACGCATTATTATTTAATTAATATTTAAATACACGTGATAATACCCACCACTTTAATCTTTCTTAATTATTAATTATCTTATTCCAATCAAAAATCAGCTTAAGTTTATTTTTTTTTAACCAACAACGCACTAGCGAATGAATTCTTTTGTTGCGTGAAACTTCACAATTATATAATTAACAGACATAGGTTATTTTTAAATCAGAAAAAAAAAATAATTTAGTAAAAATAATTTAGTTAATAAATGAAGGATTTTAATACATCAAAATTAGAAAAAAAAAGTTTTAAAGATGACCTATCTTACTTTATAACTTATTCCACAGAGTTATATAAAAAAAAGTAATAAAATTAGGCTTCGATGTCAACAATTTTCCTGAATATAGATTATTATAGATGAAGGCGACAATAAAATATAAAATATATGAGAATGCGCGTCGTTCAGGCGAAAAAAGCTGTCAACAACGTTACCAGGCAGTATCTCATCCAGAAAGAATATTGAATGGACTCAAAACCTTCGACCGTTTTTTTTTGTCGAAACATCGTTGTCAAAGCATGTTACCTCAGTTCAGTTAGAATTCATTTTTTTATTCAGAGAACATATTAGTTGTATTTATCGAAATTTATAAAGCAATATTGATAAAGAGATTATTTCGTTATATATTTTTCAGATATATGTATTCATGGTAGTCATAATATCAATGTCAAATATATATCGATTTTGATTAATTTCAGATCCTGATCGAATTTAATATAATAATTTGTATAAAGTATTAATTGTCTCCTTGAATCACCGTCATCATCTCAGTTCATTCAAGTCCTACTGTTGGGCTCGAGCCTCCTCCACAATATCATGAAAATTTACCTAACATGCTGCCATGCTGGTTAGACGAGTTGGTTTTGTTTCGAGTTTGCCCTTTCTTGCAAAGGTGTCATATATCCGACGGCGAAAGCTGTCGGGGCGTTGACTCAAGAGTAACCCGCGAGGGTAAACCGCCGGGCGGCCAACGATTATACATACATATTGACAAAGATCGGGTACCGGTGGCCTGCTCGCACGGCGAAGAGAGGTGTTTGCAGGGTGGGTCTATGGGGTTGCGCGTCGCCTTTTCCGTCGCCCCGGACCGATTTGGCGGGGCGCGACCATGTCCATAGCCCACCGCAAAAAAAAAGTAGGTAGGTATTATATATCCCTACTAATATATAAATGTGAATGTAAGTTTGTTTGTTACGCTTTCACGCTAAAACTACTCAACTGATCAACATGAAACATTGTACACATATTCTTGGAGGTATTAAAAGTAACATAGGATACTTTTTATTAAAAAAAAATCAAAATTTTTATATGAAAAATAAAAAAATTGTTTGTCAAAAAATCTCAAAATCTAGCTTCTTCAACGCCATCTAGCAGTCCAGTAATGAAGTTCCAACTCTGAGTATTGTAATACCGTTGCACTGTATTACCGACGGTCAAAAATAAAAACAGGGGATCAAAAACTTTAGGAAAGTAACCTTTTACGCGGGCGAAGCCGCGTGCAGAAGCTAGTTTGAAATAAAACTACTTTTACGGATTCTATCGCGTTTGTATTTGATCTTTAATTTCCCGACGTTTCGAATACTTTACAGTGATCATGGTCACGGGAGGGCTAAGGTGTCTTACGTCCAAAAGTCATCGTTATTACAGAAATGTATATCTACCCGCTATAGTAGCAGTTATTAAAAGTTTGACCCACATTATAATACAAATTTATTGCCAGTACAAAAAGAAAATGATTGTATATGTAAAAAAAAAATATATTGTTTATGATCAGTTATATTAAACATTTAATTTATGATAATTATTCTATTGTGGCAATTCACTAGTATAAAAATCTTACAAAAACTATTAAACTACCAAAATACAAACGCAATA
Organism: Lymantria monacha; assembly: GCA_905163515.2. Lineage (NCBI taxonomy): Eukaryota > Metazoa > Arthropoda > Insecta > Lepidoptera > Erebidae > Lymantria > Lymantria monacha. Next base: position 13,507,206 of record LR991094.1, on the reverse strand, counting down.
GAGTCCGTAAAAGTAGTTTTATTTCAATTGTGTAATATTCGCGTAAACATTAGAAATCATTAAGGTGTTATATGTATATTCTCGCTTTAGTCAACTTTTAAAATACCTACGGGTAATATAGGTGGTAAATTATATGGCATTGTATTATAGTTAATTTGTTAACTTTAGTGATTAATCATGGTCATCCCTTGGCTGATTTATACAACACCCACCAGAAAATAAGCGATAGTGACACATTGTATTCCTAATCTGTCACCATTTGGCGATATAATACTAATTAATTTACTAAGTGGTAAATTATAGATTCTAATTATTGAGGATGGCGTTATGTTATCGATACTTTACTGTTATGCTGTACTTATTTCATTATCAAATTAGTCCATTAAATAGAACGTTTGTTTACTTGACTATGTTGTTAGAAGGTTTTAAATTATTAGATATTTTTTCATTGCCCCCGTAATGTTACATTTTCATTACGCTACCTGCCATTTAACGATGCCGGCCGCTCATCCTCTACTAATAATTTGTAGTCAGACAGTAATAAATTCTTCAACGTAAAAAAATGTTTTTTTTTCCATTGTTTGTTTCTTTATTCTTATGTTATAAGTCTTCATATAAGTATCAACCTATGCTTCAATTTAGGGTGGATAAGAAGTTATATGTGCAACTTTCTACCTAAGGTTACATTCCTAAAGTTATTCATCCCCTAATTTTATTTTTCCCCTTAAGGTTAATTTTTTTTTCAAAATGTTAATGTCATATTTATTTATAGCTAATGAATAGCCTTAAAACAAGTTTCAAGCTTCTGGCTTTAAAAATGACGATACTTCCTTACAACTTTTCATCCCCATTTACAACCCTTTTTTTGCACTAAAAAGTAGTGTATGTCCTTTATCAGATTCTAGACTATCTGTGTACTAAATTTCATTTGGATCGGTTCAGTAGTTTTGGCGTGAAAAAACGACAGACAGTCAGAGTAACTTTCGCATTTATAATACAACGTAAACACAAAAAAACGTGTAATAGAACGTAGAACCAAAAGTTTTATAGCAAAACATGTCTGTGTTATACTTTACTTTAGCTAATGGAAGACTAATAACATTGAATGGTTATTTTTTAAGCTTTACGATTGCGGGACTTTCCGATCGCCGAACCATGGCAGTCAGATTATTAAGTAGGTAGTAGTTCTTTCAAGAGGGTGTATATATGTATGATTTGATTTTATATGTCATTAAATATATAACATCGATATTTAAAATATCTATTATAAGTTAAAATTGAAATACAATGACATATTTCACGAGTCTAAACAATTAGAGTACGTTTGCATTGCATGGAATGATTAGAATGTGTTATTTAATCTCATATTAAAATAAGGCTATTGTGTTTAAATAAAACATTTACCGATACGTTATGGATTTAATTTTCAATTTGTTTGTCTGGGTCATCCGTTGAAACAATTTTAACTTCCATTCCATTTTCAAGGATTAATTCATACATGCAAGCCCACTCACTGTTGTAATAATGAATGCCGACATTTTCATTGAATTTGAAATATAAAGGACAGACAGTACTTCGCCGAGCTCCAAAGTTACCTCTTATAAGCGTACCTCTGACGGTAGACTAATGAAAATTGACAGTTCAGTAGATCGACCAAACATAGCTTTAACAAAAATAGGTGCTACGAGTTTATTGAAATATAGTTGTTTCATTATTTTTGACTTACCTATATATTTCATAAATCCGTGTTTATATTCTTAGCATTATATGATTTGCAATTTCAAAGATCATTCAGATAATATATTCAATAATGTTTGTGACGATTAATATTCTTGAAATTATAGTAGTTATATATATTTTAATATGATATTAAAAGTAAGTATTGACATTTTTTTATCCATGTGGTGACAGGGTAAGAATACAAATCACCACCCCTTATCTTACCCATAGGTGATCGTAAGAGACGACTAAGGGATATAAGGCGCATATAACGTCTATGCAAAAGAAGGAATACTCGAAACAAAGCCTATAGCAACACGTCTGCCCAGCATCTTATAGTGGGTCAATTTCCCTCCTATCAGGGAGAAGGCGCGAGCCCAACAGTAGGACGTATATGAGCTGAAATAAATGATTATGATGATTGACATTTTAATTTGTATCTATATTGTAAGCTTATTTGGTAGAACTTAATTAAAATTACTGAAATTTTTAGCATTTAATATGCTTAATTATTTATAAATACCCGATACGAAACGAAAAATGATGTCACAAGCGGGGTACGAACCCGCACCTATTGGGAATCCGGCCCAACCGTGCTGCCACTTACACCATCGTGAACTATTTTAGGACATGCAAATTTCGCTTCATATTATATCTTACGTCTTCAAGGTGACGTATGCCATCTATCGGACAATGTTTACACATTGTATAGACTTAATACTTCAAACTTCATAGTTAGAATTGTATTAAACGATGACACAACCTTGTTATTCAAATTACTGAAATTTGGGGTCACACCCCGCTTGTGACATCATTTTTCGTTTCGTATCGGGTATTTATAAATAATTAAGCATATTAAATGCTAAAAATTTCAGTAATTTGAATAACAAGGTTGTGTCATCGCTTAATACAATTCTAACTGTAAAGTTTGAAGTATTAAGTCTATACAATGTGTAAACATTGTCCGATAGATGGCATACGTCACCTTGAAGACGTAAGATATAATAAGAACTTAATTAATTTTCTTTGTGTTTAGTTTTTTTTTCAGTTATTCTTAGTTTTTTTTGTATAGAATACTCCCTACACCAAGGAAATAATCTTCGTAATCCTTGTATTGCAGGAGACTTTAATTATACAGTTAATAGATAAAAATTATATCTATTTTAGGATAATATGTTATTGATCGCACAAAGTATTATCCGGCATGGAAATAGGACCTACTACGATAATTAGCACTCTAGGTCGGTTTTAACCACAATGCCATCTGTGCAATATCTATTTCTAATTATGACTAATCCAACTAACTAGTTCTTGTCATCATCATCATCATCATCACAACCTATATATGTCCTATTGTTGGGCTCACAGGGAAATTAACCTACTATACCGCGTCAGACGTATAGGGTTTTATTTCGAGTTCTCATTATTTTGCATAGATGTTATATGCGTTTCTATATCCCTTAGTCGTCTCTTACGATCACCCACGGGTAAGATCCTCCTTAAGACTCGTATATACACACATACACGATGGTATGAAATAGTAATCGTAAAATATTTGTAAAATTTTAGGCTTCTTTTTTTTTGCTAGGTTATATTCTGGTTGCACGCCGTTCGTTCCCTCCGGGGTGACGAATGGGCGGCGCGTGACTCCTTAACCCACCGTAGTCCTTCCCCATCTCCATTGGCACGGCCACTAGTACCGCTTCCTTGCCATCCGTGGCCAGCCCAGCGGGTTACCCTTTGGGGTACCATCCACTGTCGACGCTCCGGCCTGCTGCCAGGACGTCGCTCTCGCGCGGTCAGCCTCTTTGCGGGTGACAGACTATTCTCCGGTCTGGGAACCGAAAATTTTGAGCCTACCGAGTAGTACTCGATCCACTTTGGGAAAATTGCACCTAAGTATTTACACGACATATACAATACGTAATATTGTCACTTAGGGGGGCATAGTCCGGAGCGTGCTCGTTCGCGTCCCCTGCCAGTCTAATTAGACTGCTAATCCGGCTCGAAATGCGTACCGCAATGCGGGTTAGGGCGTCCCCCGGAGGCGACGCGTACCGACCCGCCCCCGTCGGTACGAACATCGGCAGTTGCGGCGATGGGGGCCGCCACCCATCACGCCTTGCCCAGTTAGGCGAGTCGAGGAGAACGGAGTGCCGGGTGGGCACGTGGAATGTAAGAGGTTGTGTGGAAGGTAAGTTGCACGAGCTGATATCCGTCATGGCGGACAAACAGCTAGACGTGCTCTGTGTAACAGAGACCAAGCGAAGGGGCAGCGACGCCTGCGATCTTCCTGGTGGCGGGATGGCTCTGTGGTCTGGTGTACCACAGAGCGATCGAGCCAGCATGGGGGTAGGAGTGCTGTTGTCCTCTCGCTTGGCCTCAGGTGTGAAGGATTACGGAATGTATGATCCCAGACTTCTCTGGGTCCGTATAAAACTAGGTGTCACCAAGGTATTCATGGTTGTAGCATATGCTCCCGTAGGATCCTCGGTGGCATCAGACCTAGAGAAGTTTTGGGATAATGTTAGGGAAGTTCTGGATATGGCAGAAACCAGTGAACGCGTGATTGTATGCGGAGATTTGAACGGATGGGTGGGGACCAAGCGTCCCGACTATGAGGACGTACTGGGTCCATTTGGTGATAAGAGAGTGAACGACGCAGGTAGGCTCATAGCGGATGTATGCATGGAGAGAAACCTTATTGTGTCAAACACATTTTTCCAACATAAGGACATCCATATGTATACATGGAGAAGGAATGAACAGAAAAGCATAATAGATTTAATTTTGGTAGACAGTCGCCTCCGAAGCAAAATATTGGACGCAAGAGCCTACAGGGGCCCCACAGTCGACACGGACCACTATCTCGTTATTGCGAGATTTAGTGGTCTGTTCAGAAAGTGGAGGCACTGGCGAGAGCGTGTCCACTTCGGAGGGCTTGAAAGAATAAAGGTTGAAAGGTTGCAAGAAGAGTGTGTAAGAGAAAAGTATGCAGAGGGTGTCCGAGAACGGCTGACGATGGCAAGCCAGCCGCAATCGGACATTGAAGAATGCTGGAGAGTATTGAAAGAGAGTATGGTAGATACAGCGAAAGAAGTATGTGGAAGTTCAAAGAAGCATAGAAAAACAAATGGTGATGCATGGTGGGATGCGGAAGTGGCAGCTTCCGTAGAGCAAAAGAAGAAAGCGTGGCTGGACTATGTCTCTTCTTTGAATCTGAATGACAGTATGACTGAACAGAAGAAAGAAATATATCGGCAATGTAAGAATGACACCAAGGCCTTAGTGAAAGAGAAACGTGATAGAGCAAGTATGAGTGCAGAAGATAGGCTGACTAAAAACTTCGAGGGTAACACCAAACTCTTTTGGAGGGAGGTGAAGAAGTCTCGGGGTGGTTGGTCAGCCTTCAGAATGAATAAAATAAGGTCTAAAGGTGGAGACATTCTTACACAAACACAAGACGTGTTAAGCCGATGGAGTGAATATTTTGGCGATATGTATGCGGATGCTACGGTTGGCGCCGGTGTTGGATATGGTTTAGTAGATCAACATTCGACAACGGCGTCCTCCGATGGCATCAGTATGGATGAAGTTGAATGGGCGATAAGAAGTTTGAAAAATGGTAAGGCAGCGGGCATTGATATGGTGTCTGCCGAGATGATCAAGCTCGGTGGCTCTTGTGTCTGGGAGGCGTTCCTGTTGCTCCTCAATTTATGTTGGAGCTCGGGAATGGTTCCCAGGGACTGGAATAGCGCAGTCATCGTGCCTTTGTTTAAAAACAAGGGTTCACGTTATGACTGCGCAAATTACAGAGCCATAAGCTTGACCAGTTTGGCAGCAAAAGTGTATGGAAAAGTTATTGAAAGGAGAATGAGGATGGTGTCCGATGGTTTACTGTGTGAGACACAAGGAGGTTTCAGGAGTGGAAGGGGATGCATGGATCAAGTGTTCTCTCTGCGCAACATTGTGGAGAAGCATCTGGCTCTAGGTCAGAGGGTTTTCTGCAGTTTTGTGGATCTGGAGAGAGCATTTGACACGGTTGTACGAAAGGAACTTTGGGACATTTTACCGGAGTATGGTATTAACGGTAAACTGCTACAGGCTGTGCAGTCCAGTTACATGGGCTGTAGAGCCTGTGTGCGGCTGGATGATGGAATGTCGCCTTGGTTTGACGTCAATATCGGCGTTAAGCAGGGGTGCGTTCTGTCAGCCAGGCTGTTTATCATATATCTGGATAAATGTCTTCAAAGGTTGAACGATATGAATGTGGGAGTCCAGATGGGCGACTCAGTGGTCACTGCTCTGCTTTATGCAGATGATGCAGTCCTGCTGGCACAGTCAGCGACTGACCTGCAGACCCTAGTCGACACAATGACAGAAGATTGTAAGAAAAGGGGTCTACGCGTGAATGTGAGCAAAACCAAAATAATGGTCTTTGAAAGAGATAAAACCAGAACAGATGTAAGAGTAACAATAGGTAATGATGTACTAGAGCAAGTGGATGAATTTGTATATCTTGGATGTGGATTTAGCCGAGATGGAAGGTACACCACTGATATAGAGCGAAGAGTGAATGCGGGAAATAGAGTGAACGGAGCGTTGGGGCAACTTTTCGGCAGCCACCACCTCAGCCAGAAGGCACGTGTAGCAATACATAACGCAGTGCTTGTCCCAACATTACTGTATGGAAGCGAGAGTTGGGTATGCAGAAAAGAGTATGATAGTAAAATTAATGCGGTCGAAATGCGATCTCTGCGGAAAATCTGTGGAGTTAGGCTGACCGACCGCATTCGTAACGACGACGTAAGAGAGCGAGTAGGTATGAAAGAGAGTATTGGTGTAAAGATGCGAAAGGGAATGCTCCGATGGTTCGGACATGTGGAAAGAATGCCGAACGAACGCCTGGTTAAGAAGATATACAATGCGAAAGTGGAAGGATGTAGGTATCGAGGGAGACCGAGACTAACCTACCTAGACCAGATCGGTCATGTACTGAAGGAAGGTGAAGTCAAGAGTCTCCGAAACCGGCGAGCGTGTATGAAGAGAATTATGAATGTTGAGGAAGCGAGTGAAGTATGCAGAGATAGAGTTCTCTGGCACTCTGTTCTCTCTGCCTACCCTGCAAGGGATATGGCGTGATGATATGTATGTATGTATGTAATATTGTCACATCTATTGGTTTAAGTAATTTTAATTAGTGATGTTATAAATTTTTCCTAATTGTTGTAACTCCTCCTGTTTTTTCTTTTTCTAATTATAGTTTTTGTGAGTCCCAAGATAACTAAAAACATTTTTAAAACATTTAATGGGACTTCCTGCGGGTCAAAGCTCGCTGTCATTTAAGTAGACCATTGTGGATCCTGACTTAGAGAAGCTATAAATCTTTATTTTTAAGTCCGTACAAAATTAATAAGAAAATTTTATAAAAAAAGGCTTCGACCAAAACAATATTTTTGATAAGAATATAAACTGTATTTATTGTATCATCATTCTCACCCTTTTGCCGTCCAGTGTTGGACGTAAATGTACCTCATACTTCACTCATATGAGGGGGATAGTACCACAATTGCCAAACTTGGTAGTCGAGATGGTGATCGCAATGAGGTGTATTACATAGAAGATGCCTGTTCTTCTGGTGAACACTTAGTCGATTTTAAAAAATTTGTATTTTTGTCGCCACACAGTTACTCGGTTTGTAAAAAATATATTAAATTTCTTAATTGATATAATTAAAACTACCAAAACGCCAATTGGGTAGGTAAAATACTAAAATCGATCTAATTACATTAAATAATTAAATTAAAATATGAACTTGATTGATGGTTAGATGATACAATAATAAAAGTTAAATTAACGTTCATTACAAATCAGCTTAATTGTAGGCAAATAACATTTATAATATTCAATTAGCGTAGTTATTAATAGTAACTTATAATATTATATAAATACCAAAGTTAGTAAAGTTAAACTATTAATTTATACTTAGACGGCGTATTAAGTTTCAATTGATTTAATTACTTTATATTATTTGTAATGCGAACTTATAGTAAGTACTATAACAAAGTTAGGAACATATATGATTAAAAATAATAATTGAAAATATATAAAAAGTTAAGTTTATCCGTGTGGTGACGGACTAAGAATACAATTCACCACCCACGGGTAAGATAGGGATCTTACCCGTGGGTGATCATAAGAGACGACTAAGGGATATAAAACGCATATAACATCTATGCAAGAGATGGAAATCTCGAAACAAAACCATATATCAAGACGTTTGACCCAGCAGTGGGACATATACGAGCTGAGATGATGATGATGAAAGTGTTAGGTGTGGAATGACCATAACTAAAATATTATAATAAGTTGATGGAAGTACCAGCCGTATAATGATTTTCGAAATATATGAATGCATAAAATGAGAAATTTAATTAAAATAAAATTAAATACGTGTAGACGGTTTTTATTTATTTTAATAAAGTTGCCTTTCTAATTGGTAATTATTGACCGATAGTTTATTAATTTAATGCATTCTAACGTTTCTAGTACATAAGTACCAAGTTTGTAGATGAGATCGAGGTAAGTAGTTGGACGTCTAAATTGTCAATACTCCATTACTGTAATTAGTTGAAGCTACGAAGAGAGGCTCCCCTTGGGCTTGAGAGTGCTTGAAAAGACGTTTGCCTACACTAACATTATTCACAACTAACAGTCCTCATCAATATTTCACGTTTAAGAGAGTTGGCATTGTTTATTTGTAACTGTGATGTGAAAAAATAATTACAACAGTAGAAATGTATCAACGCAAATTTAACAAAGATTCTAAGTTGGCTCTAAATTGAAAGCAAAATATCTTCATTCTCCTACTCTTATCCCAATTACTTGGGGTCGATACAATATGTACTCTTCTTTCATAGTAGATATAGTAAAAGTTATTGACAATCGTTTCATTACCGGGCGCCTGCCAGACGTCAACCCTCCTTGGGAATGTAATTGTTGACCAAACGGCATCAGATGGTGTTGGCCCAGGTCATTATAAGGCTCTTAGTCGTTTATGACGACATCCATGAGCAAAGTATGGGTTGGTAGTATTCGAAGCCGCTACCACACAGCTAAGAATTGAAAGCAAAACAAATAAGCTAAATTTTGTTACATACGATGAAGATGCATTTGTGTACAGTTTACAGTAACTCAAGCTCAAAATACAATGAACACAAATGATAGTTTGAAATAGTCATATGATATATATTTCCTACGAAGTAGGATCTAGTCTTTGATATACTCAACCTTTGTTCCCGAAATAGTATACAATGACGTAATTCAACCACATTTGTGTATCTATTAGTCTCCTATTGACGTCTTATCGATTTGAGACCTTACTATGGAGAACATGAATAAGATTTCGACAGGATTTTTATAGAGAATATTTTTCATATATTTTTTACATATTAGTTTAAGCACTTCCGAAGCAACTGCATTTACAGTGGGTAAACTAATAACAACGTGATGATGTGATTTTAAGAAAAATGTCCTCTATAAGTTGTCATGAGTCTTACCTGATCAAGTTTTAGCAGTTCCTCGGGTGTGTCTGGTAACTGTCCCAGCATGAGGGGCGGATTGATATTCACTTCCTTGCCTAGTGAACGCACTACTTCTTCTCGATTATATCGATCGGCGAAAACACATGATGCTGGGATTAAACCATGAACTGTGTAGCTTATGGCACGTACAAGGATTCTGAAAGAAAAATGTTATTTAGTAATGAGCGTTTTTATTTATGAATTTTAATATTAATATAAAGCTTGCCGTAAGATTTTGGTAGTTGGCAATTCTGATTAAATTTATTTTTTTAATATTAAATTATGAAGTAAGAATATAGTTCACCATTTCATTCTTTTCATTAAATAAACAAAGTATATATCAATCACTTCTTTATAAGAGCAGATAAATTCAATAGATTCGAGAAGAAATAATTTCAAGAATAATAACGAAGCCCGTCAAGGTTCTTGCCATATCTTCTCAGTGGCGGGCGCGTTCCTATCCGATGGTAGAATATTAGATAAAATTAAGGTAAGATATATAATGATCTTTTTGTGTGGTAACAGCTACGAATACTACCATGGCTTACTTTGTTTGTGGATGTTGTATAAGACAATTAAAAGCTTTAAGCTCTTAATTAACTGCTTTATATCGATCTGAGTCAACTCCACTTGATGGTGTCTGATCAAAAATTACAATCACATAGAGGTTTGATGACAAGCAGGCGGCCAGTCAATAACTTTTGCAATATATATAATGAAAAAGGAGTACATATTGCGGCAACCCCAAGTAATTAGAATAAGACCAAGGTAATGACGACAATGTAAAATTGACCATACCCCATTCAGTGCCTACAAAATAAATAAAAACGATAGCCGGGTGCCAAAAGTTTTTAGGGCGTATTTTGATTAAGTACATATGAATGTTTGAAAATATGGATAAATGTACATACATACATACATACATACATATCATCACGCCATATCCCTTGCAGGGTAGGCAGAGAGAACAGAGTGCCAGAGAACTCTGTCTCTGCATACGTCACTCGCTTCCTCAACATTCATAATTCTCTTCATACACGCTCGCCGGTTTCGGAGACTCTTGACTCCACCTTCCTTCAGTACATGACCGATCTGGTCTAGGTAGGTAAGTCTCGGTCTCCCTCGGTACCTACATCCTTCCACTTTCGCATTGTATATCTTCTTAACCAGGCGTTCGTTCGGCATTCTTTCCACATGTCCGAACCATCGGAGCATTCCCTTTCGCATCTTTACACCAATACTCTCTTTCATACCTACTCGCTCTCTTACGTCGTCGTTACGAATGCGGTCGGTCAGCCTAACTCCACAGATTTTCCGCAGAGATCGCATTTCGACCGCATTAATTTTACTATCATACTCTTTTCTGCATACCCAACTCTCGCTTCCATACAGTAATGTTGGGACAAGCACTGCGTTATGTATTGCTACACGTGCCTTCTGGCTGAGGTGGTGGCTGCCGAAAAGTTGCCCCAACGCTCCGTTCACTCTATTTCCCGCATTCACTCTTCGCTCTATATCAGTGGTGTACCTTCCATCTCGGCTAAATCCACATCCAAGATATACAAATTCATCCACTTGCTCTAGTACATCATTACCTATTGTTACTCTTACATCTGTTCTGGTTTTATCTCTTTCAAAGACCATTATTTTGGTTTTGCTCACATTCACGCGTAGACCCCTGGATAAATGTATATTGTTATTATTTCAATAAAAAACACATTTTTCGGGTCGTCCGTTTCGAGTGGTCGGCACACAGCACGCCGAGTGCCGAGCTCTCGGATCCTACTACAAAATGAACGGAATGCTCGCTCGCATCCAAGTGCAAGGCGCCGCTACTATAGCCCCGCCCCATTCGGATCCGAGTGGTCGGGTCGTGGTGGTGGCATGGAATGTGTACTATCATACTATGTACATATACCCCCACAGCGTTTATACTTAATAAATGATTGTAACTATCTCTTAACTCTATCTTTAAACGAGCAATTCTTATACGTATATATATAATCTGAATCTCGGCAACGGCTCCAACAATTTTCATGAAATTTAGTATGCAAGGGGTACCTAGCTGAGGCAGCGGGTGAACGAACCGGGGATTAGTCTGGTCGCTCCAAAGAGAGGCCACCGCGTGAGGACGAAGCCCTGACATCGAGACTTATTCGTCGAGATAAAGGGGCGTCAACTCGACAGGATACCCGTGAGGGTAAACCGTCGGATGGGTCACCGAAGACAAAGACCGAGTTCCGGTGGCCCGCTCGCTCGGCGTAGAGAGGTACATGTAGGGCAGGTCTATGGGGCCACGCGTTGCTTCTTCTGTCGCCCCGGACGGTTTAGCTGGGCGTGACCACTCCATAGCCCGCCGCCAAAAACAAAAAGGGGGTCCAGGGACGATTAATCGATCTAGCTAGGTTTCATTTATAGAAAATACTATTTTGTCGGTATTTTCAGGCAACAAAACAACAAAACAAAGTTTTCGTTTCGTAATCGGGTTTTTATAAACAAAACAAAATACAATTTTCCGTTGACTGAAAATTATTAAAATATGAAGGCAAATTTTGAAGTTGTCATTGAGAATAGTAATAGCTTAATTGAAAAATCGAGCAGTTTAATAGAGATAGCTCCGGTTCGGATCAGCTTCAATTTTTAATAATTTTTTGGCATTTTAATTTATTTTTCATTATATTATTAAATATTTTTATTATATTTAAATATACATATCTTCCAAAACACTCTAAAAAAATACCGGTAATCCAGATATTCATAATTACAAGAGAACGAAATTCTAAATAAAATCTATGCCACACGTCATCCAATGTGGAGGATGCCGGTCTAGTAGCCGGATGTATATCGATTGACCAAATTGAAGATCATAGTTGTATTATATCTTTAAAGAAATTTAGTGTTATATTTTATTGCTGTTCGTTTTTCCTTTGATGTCGCTGTTTCTGTGACCATGAAAAAATCAACATTGCGTGTTATTTTCGTAGCATAAACGCATTGCAGACGGCACGAAATATAAATGACTTGTATGATTATATCTAGAAAACACAATAATAATATATTAGAAATTTATTTGTGTCTGATTTCAATCCTGACAAACGTTTCAAGTGGTAATTTAAAAGTAATACAAAAACAAATTATTCCAAGTAGCACACGCCCACTATACATCAGTTTAAAATGGATAAAGCATCAACGAGTGTCACATACGTAACTCTACTCTCAAATTTTAGTACTTTTAATATGTTTAGCTCTTTATAATATAGGCAAATAATCGAATGTAATTTCCAAGATTTAGATACGGTACGTTTTTAAGAATCATTATTAGCATTCTTATCACAATTATTTGAGGTTGACTCAATATGCACTTCTTATAACGACCTAGGCCAACTCCATCTGATGCCGTTTGGTCAACAATTACATTCCCAAGGAGGGTTGACGTCTGGCAGGCGGCCGGTCATAAAACTATTGCCAATAACTTTTACAATATGTACAATGAAACAAGAGTACATCTCTATTCTTCATAATATTATATATAACAGTCTCTAACCTATCTTAATTAATAAATTATGGGGCTATGGGCTAGCTACGGGTAACATGGAGTATACCAAATAGTGAGGTATCACGTTCGAAAGGTTTTTTTTGGGAAATACGGAAGGGTGGCGCAGTACCCTATAATGTAAGTAAAAACCAAACCCTATAATATAACAGAATAGGAGGAAGGACCGTGAAGAAGAGGCGAGTTATGCCTGCTTCAGTTAGCATTTTTAAACTAGTTGATAATTAATTAATCAATATTTATCGATATCACATAAAGCCTATTTGAACAAAGATATATTATTACAATATACAAATATTAAGCGATCTAGCCGTTCTTTGAGTTTTAAAACGACGTTTGTTTAAAAAAGTAGAATAAAACAATAAAAATAATCTTAACATTGAAATCACAAATTATCACGAAAAAAACCCGATCTTCTCAGTATACGTATCCATATACGGCACACTATTAAGCCCAGACCTCCTTTACAATTGCATTATTACGTCACCCACGGTCTATAAAGAGGGTGATGAATTATATTCTTATTCCGTCACTACACGGAGATCTGATCTAATGGACATACTAGATAATTAAAACAAAAAATCATTCCTAGAACACGATCATTGCGTTACCTTTTTCACATCTAAGGTGCACCCTTACATGTTAAAAATAAGTATTTATATGGATATTTATTTTTGTAATTGAACAGTAGCATTATCCGTGTGGAGTAAGAATATAATTCACCAACCCCTATTTTACCCGTGGGTGATCATAAGAAACGACTAAGGGATGTACAACGCATATAACATCAATGCAAGAGAAGAGAAACTCGAAACAAAACCCTATCTATACGTCTGACCAGCGTGGTATAGTAGTTCAATTTCCCTCCCATTATGGAGGAGGCTTAAGCCTAACAGTGAGATATATATGAGCTCAGATGAATAAATCGTATAGTTAGATAGACTGAAAGCAAAATATTTATCACATCTTTAAAGCTTTTAATAAATAGTCCCTCAAACCACGATAAACGTGAAAAGAAAAGCGAAATAATTAAATTATAAAGAAAACATTATTATATTACCTACCAAATGTCATTTATCATTAATAAAAGCGTAGTTAATTTTCCTTAGGAATAAGAGCTTTGAACTTTGATAAACCGATATAAAAATTTGAAAGGCCAACATTTTTAATTAAATTCTCCTGTTGTCTCACTGCGTTTCAGTTTTCCTATAACAGAGAATAATGAAAATACCAGCATTTACGGCGAGCATCCGAAGAATGCTGTGCAAACAATTTTCATGTAAAACGGTGACATTTTTGTGGCTTGTCACGATTTTATATGATGAACTGTTTTCATATTCCTTAGCTAATTTAAATATCTCTGTATGAAGCATATAAACCTTACATATATTTTACGTTCAGCAAAATATGCAAAGAATCAAGTATACAAAAATACTTGTTTTTGTGCAGAATAATGCAATAAGAACAACAGTTGAATGAAATTAAATAAACCGCCGGTGTTTCATGTTGCTTTTTGGTGGTGGTACTCTAATGAACACGAATGTTGGAAGTGAATACTAATTGGCAGTGATATTCAGGATATAAATTTAACATTTTTAGATTCTGTTATTTTGTCATGTCATACATTTTTTTGATCATGATATGACCACGACATAATTAAGTACAGTCATGTCATTTATAGTATATGTTTGCATGTTATTTTGATTAAACTATTTTTGAACTTTTTTAAGTTGACACTATCTTTTTCAATTTGCCAATTTACTTAGATAGAAAGACTTAAAAGGTTTTAAATATTTATAAATAAACTAGCGACCCGCCCTCGTTTCACTTCGGTTACGTCCGTTCAGTTGTGTAGTTTACTTTCGCGACAAAGATTTTTTTTCGGAGAAGGAATTTCTTAAAATCCTACTTCATCTGACCTTTACAGGGCAGAAAATTGTTCATATCAAATTTCAAGTCTGTGGTAGCTCTATTTGAAAAATGTGATTTTTACATCCCAGCAACCCCTCTTGCAGGTGGAATTTCGTAAATTCTTTCGTAGCTGACATCTACTCAGCGACAGGAATATTCCTACCAAATTTATTAAAAAGAATCTATTAATACAACTAATGTTAATTTATGATATTTAATTTCCGTGTGGTGATGAAGTAAGAATAGAATTTTAATTTTAGAAACCCCCGCCTATTTTGTTCATGGTGATCGTAAAAGACAACTATAGTATATCATATGCATACAACATCTGTGATAGAAATGGGCAACTCGTAATACAGCCCTATGCCAACCAACCCTTTTGAACAGCATACAGTACAGTACGTCATTTCAGTACAGTACGTACTTCCATTGTGTAGGAAGTTCGAGCGCATCAGTAGGACATATAAACTGGCGCGTGGGAATATGAGATAAAATAATGATGATGATAATATCAGTTAGAAGATCGGCAAAATAAACAGAAGCATTAGATTATGAATTATACGCGGTTTTAAACATTCTAGGTACCGAGGCAGACATTATTGGTGCGACGAAAACATAGTTCAGAGAAGCATGTAGCCGAAAAAGTAATCCGGTGGGTTACGAACGCTACGTAGTCGTGCCGATGTCCCTTCCAATGAACGAGCAGTGGAGCAATGAACGAACGTGGTGGTTTATTTAGCACCGGATAGCCAGATCATAGCCAGCCAAAATACTGGCCTGTAAAATATGGTGATATTGTAAAGTTCGAGCATATAACTAAAATATTTCAATTGCCGAATTTTTAATAAAAACAACCACACATGTTTGCTGAAGCGCAAAGTTTTCTTTCATCCCTATACTCTTAACTATTAGGCATAGCCTATAAGGGAAGAAATTGAACTAATATTCCATGCTGCTCACGATAGATTGATTTAGATTATATTTACAATTTTCCTTCTATTATAATAATATTATCAGCTTGCATAAATTAGGTATCATTTACAATATTTACGGCTAAGGATTAAGACTCCCGTCTTAATCCTTAGCCTTAGCCCAAATCTTCCATCATCCTTAGCCCAAATCTTGAAGAATATTATAGAGTAGTAAATACATATTCAGATTTTCTTACGACGTTAATTTTTGTTGTAAAAGATGATTAACAATTTACATTTCGACAAAATAAACATAAGACTTTTGGTTTTTAATAACATGAAACCTGTTTGCAAAAGTATTTCGTTTTAAATAAACGCAAGACAATCAATTTGTGTTATAGAGGGAGGTTTAATATTACCTAGAAAATAAACCTACAATAAACATCAAAAGTCAATCGCTTGATCTTGTATAACGATTGGCCTTCGGTCACCGCGCGAAGTTTTACGACAGGAGGTCACGCAATATTCTCGTTGTAGCCTTATTGTTTATATAAAGAATAAATTCAAGTGACTTACTGCCCTAGCCAACTATTGTACCCAAATATAAAAGGAATGGCATTCATTTATAACAACAAAATCAAGTTCGATTCATAAACGGCAAAGTATAACAAGTGTGAACTACTTTCCATTTCGTCACGGGTTCGATATCAGCAATGCCTCAGGAATTATTCATGCAATCCACTAGATAATTGTGTGAGTGTGGGTGCAATTTAGGCCCTTTAATATTATATTTATAAAGCAAAGTGATAAAACGAATTATGCCTCAGCGTGAGAAAAAGTATTTATATAAAAAAGAAAGAAATGATATCTTTCCACGTGAAGGGGAAATAAGAATAAAATACTTCCTGAAAACAACATATATGATTCTACGATTCACACCCAATATGGAAGAGCCAATAAGTGGGATAACATCATCTCATCTCAGCCCACATATGCCCCACTGTTGTGCTCGAGCCTCCTCCATAATGGGAGGGAAATTGAGCTACTATACCACGCTGGTTAAACGTGTTGATATAGTTTTTTTCGAGGTTTCCTTCTCTTGCACAGATGATATATGTATATTATATCCCTTAATCGTCTTTTACGATACCCACGGATAACAGAGGGGGGTGGTGGACTGTATTCTTACTCCGTCACCACACGGATGAGTGGGTTATATGCAGTCTGTAAAACAGATTTGATTGCTTTTTAATGTATAGGTTAATAGGGAATATTACATCCTAAGTTTGTAATAAAATTATCATTTAGCTTTAGATAAATATATGAATTTGTGAAATCAGAATTTGGCATTACAATTGAGTGGTTGTTACCAGTAATTTATGCAGTAAAATGATATGTAATAACACAATGTTAAGTTCATATTCATTATACGGTATCATTAAGAAAAACAAATTTCGCTGTATAAATTCATGGAAATGGAATTCTATTCAATAAAGGATCAACATAAATTCTAACCCTATTTTATTACTTAAACAAACATTATGACAGTTCTCCTTCATATTTCAAACATGCAGGAATATGATTAAACATAAAGATGTTTCGTTTAAAGGTATCGTGAATATATACTTGGTTATGAAAATTTTCTGGCATTTCGGCACTGTCAATTTAACAAAATTTTGTATAACGAATTTCGTTTTAATGAAATACCTTAAGGTATAATTAAAATGCGGTGGAAATGTAATAAAACCTATGTAGGGTAAAAGCTTATATGAATTGACTGCGCGTTTATAACGGTCTCGTCTTTATAAAGATCGTTTGGGGCATTTATATCTTTAACAGACAAGCGAACGTAATGACATTTAAGCCTTTGCTCCATTAGACATAAAACTTTAATTAAACTTAGATTACCTTAATGAAGTTTCAGGATTGCTATATTTCATCATGAAAGATTTACGATCATCCTAATGGGAATTTTTTTTCTTGTTGTTAACTTAAGCTGTGTAGTGGCGGCTATGAATACCACCAACCCGTTGCTCACGGATATTATAAGACAGCAGCAGTTTTAGATCTGGCCTAACTTCATCTAATACTGTCTGGTTAATAATTATATTCCCAAGAAGAGATAACTTCAAGCAGTCATCCAGTCGTAAAACTATTGCCAAAACTTTTGCAATACGTATGCAAGAATAGTACCTATTATTGGTATGGAAGCATAGTACTTATTATTGACCCTAAGTTATAAGGATAAAAGTAGGATGATGATGAACCTAAATATTATTATCTCATCGATAGATATACATTTTCTATATTATAATGAGAGTAAAGTATGACTGTAATATCCATTCATCGATAGATATACTTTTTCTATATTATAATGAAAGTAAACTATGATTGTAATATCCATGTTGATTAGATAATTTGGTATAGTGTTTTATCTGTAAAGTGATCAAAATGTGGAAAAATTTAAAATCAAATACAAGCGCGATAGAATCTATAAAAATAGTTTTATTATTAAAATTATTGGATAAAATAGAAACAACCATAAGTATAAAACTTAATAAATTAAAAAAAAAAAACAATCATTCATATAATTACTCTCATCACGACAGTGCTGATATACCGTAATAACCACTCATAAGCTAGTTAGCTCATAAGATAGTAGATGCTACTGTTTGCTGCTGCTGTGCTTATACACTCATAAGCTTATACTTACTAAACTATTGGACCTAGGCCTTTCCAATAGGTAATAAAGTCAAATTTCTCACGTTTTACTGTTGGTGTTATAATTTCCCAGAGAGAATCATTCTTTATAAATACCCGATACGAAACGAAAAATGATGTCACAAGCGGGGTTCGAACCCGCACCTATTGGGAATCCGGCCCAACCGTGCTGCCACTTACACCATCGTGAACTATTTTAGGACATGCAAATTTCGATTCATATTATATCTTACGTCTTGAAGGTGGGTTCGAACCCCGCTTGTGACATCATTTTTCATTTCGTATCGGGTATTTATAAATAATTAAGCATATTAAATGCTAAAAATTTCAGTAATTTGAGAATCATTCTTTATTCTTTTGGTTAAGTTATTTTCACGACTTCCACGAGAAAGTAAAGGTATACAATGTATTCTATATGGATGTAATAATGTATTTTTTTCCCTTTTTATCAATATCAATGAACTACGAATATATAATTTATGAAGGATTTTTTTTCTAATATATGTTGCTACGTTTCTGTTTACGCGAGTGTCGTAAATTTCACCTTGATGAGGTCATCGCAATTACAGAGCAGTTAATTATGATCCCTACAAACCCTTAGCGAAGGTTCTTTTTATTTTAGTTTACATACCGTGGTAAATTTAATTAAAATGCACCCCTCGTTGTTCGGTAGCATTTATCGTAGCATTGGTAGTCAAATGTGGTTAAGTAGAATTGTTTTGATGGGCACAACAAAATAAAGAAAAGCCTTTTAGGCATTGTGTTCAATTCTAGCCAATAAACATTTTGAATTAAAAAAGTTGTGTTTTTTATAAAATAGTAACTTTTGTGTTATTCATAAACTGACCAGTCTGGATGTATTTGTGTCTGTTAATTGTAAGTTTGTAAACTCCTGCACTATATAATAATATGTTCTTTAGCGTAGCGTATTTTCTTTTAATAAAATAGTTTATGTTTTCGATCTTTTCACTATTAAGATTTGTTTTATCTTTTCTCTTTTCTTGTTTTTTCTTTGTCTTAAGAAGTCTTATACTTTTTTTCTTTGGCTGCGGGCTATGGAGTGGTTACACCTCGCTAAATCCGTCCGGGTCGACAGAAGAAGCGGCGTGCGACCGCATAGACCCGGCCTACATGTACCTCTCTACGCCGAGCGAGCGGGCCGCCGGAACCTTTTGTCTTCGGTGGCCCGCCCGGCGGTTTACCCTCGCGGGTATCCTCTCGAGTCGATGCTCCGGCAGAAGAAGTCTTATACTATTAAGACCTTGCTGTGTGGTAGCGTCTACGAATACTACCAACATTTACTTTGCTAGTGGATGTCGTAAAAGATTACTAAATGCGTTATATCGACCTAAGCTAAATCCACATGACACCGATGATGACCAAAGTCAACAATTATATTCATAAAGAGGGTAGACGTCAGTCATAAAACTATTGCCAATAACTTTTGCAATATGTACGATAGAAGAGGAGTACATATTGCCTCGGCCCCGAGTAATTGAGATAAGAGCAGGAGAATCATGACAACTTTCTTCTATTAAGAATTCTATATTCCAAAGTAAAATCGCATAGCTTTTTTTTCATATTTGCTATGATAATATCAATTAATATTTCTTTAACATGTTTTATTATCTGCGACAAAGTATGTAATTGTATTCTCACTATTACTTAACATAATGTAGGAGATAGAGTTATCATCATTATTCTTTTTTTTTTTTTTTTATTGTCTACGGTGTACAAACGAGCAAACAGCACACCTGATGGTAAGTAATGCTGTTGCACATGGACCCAGCAACACCAGGGGTACAGCCAGGCCGCTGCCTACCGTGAAGGAAGAGCTCTTCTTAAACCTCGTTTGAAGAAGGACATGTCATAGCGCTCGGGAAACAGAGCAGCAGGTAGTTCATTCCAGATCTTGCATGTACGTGGGAGAAATGATCGCTGAAAACGTACGGTCGAGGACCATATCGTTTCCAGGTGAAATGAATGAACCCTGCTACGGTGTCGAGTAGTACGGTGGTAAAATGGTGACAGTGGTACCAAGTCAAACAGTTCCTCAGAGCACTCCCCGTGAAAGAGCCGGTAGAGCACACAGAGTGACCCAAAGTCTCTCCGCCGCTCCAGCGACTCCAGTCTGTCCGTAAGATTGGGATCACCGACGATTCGAACTGCCCGCCTTTGTAGGGAGTCAAGTGGGTCTAGCTGATATTTAGGCGCGCCTGCCCAGAGATGAGAGCAGTACTCCATGTGAGGACGAACTTGTGCTTTATATAGCACAAGACGTTGTCTCGGCGTGAAGTACCGCCTGGCCCTGCTCAGCACGCCCAACTTTTTGCTTGCCAATTTGGCTTTGTCCTCCAAATGACTCCCAAACTGGACTTTGTTCGATAGCTCGACGCCGAGGATCCCAATACTCTCGGAGATTTGGAGAGTTACTCCTTGGAACTGAGGCGCCATGATAAAAGGGTCCTTCTTCGCAGTGAACGCGCAAACTTGTGTCTTAGTGGGGTTGAACTGGACTAAATTCCGTTCACCCCATTTTGAGGCCCGCCCTAGAGAGCGCTCGACTTCAGACACAAGTTGAGCCCGTCTTTCCTGTAACATACTCCGAGGGACATTCTGATGCTCGGTGTATCGCTCGTCACCCGTGCTGTCATCCGCATAGCAACGAATACTCTCTATGGAGAGCATGTCATTGATATGCAGAATAAACAACGTCGGGGAGAGCACCGAGCCTTGTGGTACACCAGCATTAATGTGCATGGTCTCGGAGCAGGAGCCATCGACGACTACTTTTATGCTCCGACCATCCAAAAAACTGGTGATCCAATTACAGAGTCCCTCGGGGATTCCATATGATGGTAGCTTCGATAGAAGGGCCCTGTGCCAAACCCTGTCGAATGCCTTCGCGATATCTAGGCTGAACGCTAGCGCCTCACCCTTGCCCTCCAAGGCCTCTGCCCAACGGTGTGTGAGGTACACAAGAAGATCACCAGCCGACCGGTCATGACGAAACCCATATTGGCGGTCACTGATCAGCTGATGATCCTCAAGGTACTGCAGAAGCTGATGGTTGATTATTTTCTCCATTATCTTGGAGAGCAAGGATGTAATCGCAATCGGCCTGTAATTCGACGGGTCCGACCGGTCTCCCTTTTTCGGGATCGGGTGGACATGGGCTCTCTTCCACGAAGATGGAACTCTACAAGTATCATAGGAAAGTCGGTATAAGCGCGTGAGGACGGGGGTCAACTCGGGGGCGCACGTTTTCAGGACCACTGCAGGGATGCCATCCGGCCCGCTCGGCTTATGTACGTCTATTAGCCGCAGCTCCCATCTCACCGCTCGCTGCGTAATGCGGATTTTAGGCAGAGAGCTTTCACACCGCGGGATGATAGTTGGTGTGGCGGTTCCAGCGTCCAAAGTCGAGTTACAGGCAAAGAATTGACCTAAAAGATCGGCCTTCTCCTTTGCACTGTGGGCTAAACTGCCATCATTTTTCTGCAGTGGTGGGAGATTGGATGGGCAGAAGTTGCCTTGGGCAGCTTTGGCGAGCGACCAGAATACACGACTCCCGGCGGGATAGCTCTCCAATCGCTCGCCGATTCTGGCAACATGTTCCGCCTTGGCTCTGGCAATAGCCTTCTTACTAGATCTAGAAGCAGCATTAAATTTTCGCTTCTCCTCCCTGACATTTGGGTCCCGACAGTTTTGGGCCCTATTCCAGGCCTGGTATGCGGACTGCTTTTGCTGTGCAGCCGTCCTGCAGGTTTTATTAAACCAAGGCCGGCTGCGGCCACCGACCGGTATTTTGGTGCTGGGGATGAATAATTCCATCCCCGTAATAACGGTATCGGTAACGCAATCCGCACAAATGCCAGGGTCCCCAGAGGCGAACCAAAGCTGCTTCCATGGGTAGGATGCGTAGAACTCGCGAAGCCTATCCCAATCTGCTGACTTATATTGCCAGACTCTGCGAGTCCCAGTCGCTTTAGAGCGATTAGGCCTCGCAATAGGGGCTTTGCTACGGACCAAGCAGTGGTCAGATGACCCAAGAGGAGCTTCGACCACTACCCGGTATCCGTGCTGGTGTGTAGTCAGCAGAAGATCCAGTAGAGAGGGCTCATGGCTCTCAATGTCTGGAACACGGGTGGGCTGTGTTACCAGTTGTGAGAGACCATAGGCCGAGACCATATTGAAGAGTTGCCTACCCAAGAGGTTAGTGGTTCGGGACCCCAACCACTCTTTATGATGAGCATTAAAGTCTCCAAGAACCACCACCTCTGCTGATGGACACTGCTCCGATATTTCGTCAATCCCCCATTGAACGTTCTCGAATAACTGAGTTGACCCTGAGTCACTGCCATGGGACCTGTAGAGGCACGCGTAGATGCGGGTATACCATCCATAGTCTACGCGTAACCATAAAATTGACAGGTCACCATGCTCGAGGGCCCTAAGGCGGCGACAACAGATGTCATCCCGGATGAACACGCACACCCCAGCTTTACGATGGAAAGAGTGTTCCAACTCGTAGCCTGGATAATTTAGGTACGAAATATCATCCGGGGCACTTATCTGCGTCTCCGTTAAAAAGAGCAAGGCAGGCCGCGCCGTCTCGAGGTGTTGGTGGACGGCGTCGAGATTGCTGTGTAAACCCCTAATGTTACAAAAGTCCACGTCAAATGTGGATAGAGGGACCGCCGTGTAAAACCTTCTCTTTTTGTGTTTCCTTTTCATGGGTTTTGTATAAGAAGAGGAAGGGAGTGTACTTTCGTGGAATGGGGTCCGGTGATGCCAAAAAAATAGGTGCGGGGCATAGTACACGGTTGGAGGGTGGGTTTTGTGAGGAGCTGACACGAAGCACGGAAGGGCCCCCGGTGCCCCCCCCGCCCGTAGTCGTCGGGCTCCACTCCGGTTTCCCACTCCGGCACGACGACTCCGCAACGGGATTTTCGCCGGTTGGCGGGACAGCCTCCCAGGGGGGATAGTCCTCGGGGAATTGTCCGGTCACCCGACGTGAGGCCACCGCGTGAGGGCGACGCCCCGACGGCGAAATCTGTCGGGGCGTCGACGAGAGGAACCCGCGAGGGTAAACCGCCGGGCGGGCCACCGAAGTTAAAATCGAGTACCGGTGGTCCGCTCGCACGGCGAAGAGAGAAGGTTTTACGGTGGGTCTATGGGGTCACGCGCCGCCTTTCCGTCACCCCGGACCGATTCAGCGGGGCGAGACGCACCCATAGACCACCAATAAAAAAAAAAAAAAAAAAAAAAAAAAAGGGGGGATAGTCCTGGGCTCGGGTACCCTGCTGACCGGCAGGTGGCCGGCGGTGACCATTCCCACCGGGTCTCCCTGTACCCCATGTCAGCCCCTCACGCCCAATGCCCCAACCAAGACCTTACCACCGTAAATTTCAAGCATCACCAAAACCTACCACACGAAAACACACCCGGAAAGTTAGGCTCCGGCTCTCTCGCTCACCGAACGAAGCACAGCGGCAAAAGCCACCATTCATACGTCGATATTCTGCGAGAGTGTGGTACCACCCCGGTCGGGCCTACCCGCGGCTGTAGATAGAGAACTATCAACAGTGTGGCCCTACCACAATAAGTGCACTACTCTTATCCCTATTGCTTGGGGTCGATACAATAGGAACCTACCTACTCTTTTTTATAATACTTATTATAAAAGTTATTGATAATAGTTTTATGACCGGCCGCCTGTCAACCCTCCTTGGGAATGTAATTGTTGACCAAACGGCATCAGATAGAGTTGGCTCAGGTCGTTATAAGGCTCTTAGTCGTCTTTTACGGCATCCATGAGCAAAGTAAGGGTTGGTAATATTAGTAGCCGCTACCACACAGCAAATGAGATAGAGTGTTAATATATAAAATACATAAATATTATTAAAGAATAGAAATTCATAAAGTTATTTATTATTAGAAAATAATCTAATAATTTAAGTTAATAAGTCTGACTGAACGAGCTACCCCGTCAGGAATTTCAATTTAATATTATGTTATTTTGCATTAATTACCTTAGTGTTTAGTAAAATATCGGTCAAACATAATTAATATTTAATTAAATTCCACACTGAATGAATGTTTTCTAGTGAAAAGTTATATTATATTATAGACTAGCGGCCCGTCCCAGCTTCGCACGGGTGCACATTTATTTTTTAAACATTTTGGCATAAACGTACAGGAAATACAGGACATACCTAAATAATAAGGTATTTAGCAATAGCGTATATATTGAAGTATTTATAGTGACATCACTACAATAGTTAGACACATGCTATCACATTTTTTGTAGATATTGATATGTTCTTTAATATTGTGCAACATTTTTTTGTTCTACCATCAATAGTTTTCGCAGCATATGCGATGAAAGATATTTTATAGGCAATTTTTGCACCTTGGGTAACATTATTGTAGTTTTAGTAGGGATCCTTATTTTTTTTTATTGCAATAAAAATAGCCTATATTAATCAGTGATAATGTAGCATTCAAATGGTGAAAGAATTTTTAAAATCGGTCGAGTACTTTATGAGCCAATTCGTTACAAACATACATACAAACCTTTCCTCTTTATAATATTAGTATAGATATGCTGTTTATTTCGTTTGTTATAAATATTAGACAATACATATGTATATTATAATTAAACTACTAAATATACATACACATACATAAATATCATCACGCCATATCCCGTGCAGGGTAGGCAGAGGGAACAGAGTGCCAGAGAACTCTATCCTTGCATGCTTCACTCGCTTCCTCAACATTCATAATTCTCTTCATACACGCTCGTCGGTTTCGGAGACTCTTGACTCCACCTTCCTTCAGTACATGACCGATCTGGTCTAGGTAAGTGAGTCTCGGTCTCCCCCGGTACCTACATCCTTCCACTTTCGCATTGTATATTTTCTAAACCAGACGTTCGTTCGGCATTCTTTCCACATGTCCGAACCATCGGAGCTTTCCCTTTCGCATCTATACTGTCTTTCATACCTACTCGCTCTCTTACGTCGTCGTTACGAATGCGGTCGATCAGCCGGCAAATCTGTGGAGTTATCCACAGATTTTCCGTAGAGATCGCATTTCGACCGCATTAATTTTACTTTCATACTCTTTTCTGCATACCCAACTCTCGCTTCCATACATTAATGTTGGGACAAGCACTGCGTTATGTACTGCTACACGTGCCTTCTGGCTGAGGTGGTGGCTACCGAGAAGTTGTCCCAACGCTCCGTTCACTCTATTTCCCGCATTCACTCTTCGCTCTAAATCAGTGGTGTACCTTCCGTCTCGGCTAAATCCACATCCAAGATATACAAATTCATCCACTTGTTCTAGTACATCATTACCTATTGTTACACTTACATCTGTTCTGGCTTCATCTCTTTCAAAGACCATTATTTTGGTTTTGCTCACATTCACGCGTAGACCCCTTTTCTTACAATCTTTTGTCATTGTGTCGACTAGGGTCTGCAGGTCAGTCGCTGACTGTGCTAGCAGGACTGCATCATCTGCATAGAGTAGAGCAGTGACCACTGAGTCGCCCATCTGGACTCCCACATTCATATCGTTCAACCTTTGGATACATTTATCCAGATATATGATAAACAGCCTGGCTGACAGAATGCACCCCTGCTTAACGTCGATATTGACGTCAAACCAAGGCGACATTCCTTCATACAGCCGCACACAGGCTCTACAGCCCTGTGTAACTGGACTGCACAGCCTGTAACAGTTTACCGTTAGTACCATACTTCGGTAAAATTGCCCAAAGTTCCTTTCGTACAACCGTGTCAAATGCTCTCTCCAGATCCACAAAACTGCAGAAAACCCCCTGACCTAGAGCCAGATGCTTCTCCACAATGTTGCGCAGAGAGAACACTTGATCCATGCATCCCCTTTCACTCCTGAAACCTCCTTGTGTCTCACACAGTAAACCATTGGACACTATCCTTATTCTCCTTTCAATAATTTTACCGTACACTTTTGCTGCCAAACTGGTCAAGCTTATGGCTCTGTAATTTGCGCTACTAAATATATTTTTTAATAATTGTTAGTAAGAGTTATAATCTTCTTTTTTTTTCAAACACACATGTTCTAGACACACGCCGTCCGTTCGGTCCGGAGCAACGGAAGGGTAGCGCGTGGCCCCATTACCCACCGTATTACCTCTTCATCGTCATTGGGCCGGTGGGTTACCCTTTCTTGTACCATCCCCCGAGCGTCACCCGCGCGCGATCAGCCTCTTTGCGGCTGACGGATTATTCTCCGGTCCAGTCACCCGCAGCATCGGCTAGGGCGGCATCGGGCGCCTGCGCCGCCCCAGGCACCGGCGGCGGAGCGTGTCACCGAAGAGGATTTTCACTCCCTCCTCACGACCATGTCCAGGCTTGCAAAAGCAACCATGCCCAGTCAAGAGCTGCAGCACTCGAAAGGAAAGGACCCCGTGCTGCCGATCCAATCACTCCATTTCTAGCGTCCTACCCCGGGCTGTGATGAATGTATCATTGGCGTAATAGATTACGCCTAGCCCCTTTTTTTTTTTTTTTTTTTTTTTTTTTTTGTGGTGGGCCATGGACGTCGCACCCCGCCAAATCGGTCCGGGGTGACAGAAGAGGCGGCGCGCAACCCCATTGACCCACCCTGCAAGCACCTCTACTTCGCCGTGCGAGCGGGCCACCGGTACCCGATCTTTGTCTTCGGTGGCCCGCTCGGCGGTATGCCCTCTCGGGCTCCTCTCCTTCTCCTGTCGACGCCCCGACAGATTTCGCCGTCGAGGCGTCGTCCTCACGCGGTGGCCTCGCGTCGGGTGACCGGACAATTCCCCGGTCCGATCACCCGAAGCCTCGGTTAGGGCGGCATCAGGCGCAGGTATTCGCGCCTGCGCCGCCCCGGCCGCGGGCGGCGGCCCGGGTCACGGGAATCCTCCCGGGCCCGTTCCACCGCCTCCTTCTGCGAGATGACAGCCTCGCAGAAGGCGGCAACCGCGTCCCAATTCCTGACGCTGTCGACCATCGCCCTTGCGACAGCCGGCAGCGTCAGGTCGGCACCGATAATAGCGACGAGGTCGCGGCGCTGCCCGTCCCAGCCCGAGCATTCCTCGAGCGTATGTTGCGCCGTGTCCTCGTCACTAGTGCAATGATGGCAGCCCGGAGTCCATTCCCTGTACACGACCGTGTGCAGGTATTTCCCGAAACACCCATGCCCCGTTAACACCTGCACCAGTCGGAAGGTGAGGACCCCGTGCCGCCGCTCCATCCATTCCATCAGTACGGGCCGGAGGGCCTCGACGGTAGTGACACCGTGTCTAGGCCTCTCCAGCCGCGTAGCCCAACGGGCGATGACTTCTCGGCGGGCGTCCTCGCGCCAGGTGGCTATCTCGTTAAACGATGGGGAGCCACCCTCTTCGCGCATTGAGGCAACCCGCCGGTAGAGGTCGGAGAGCATCTCCGCCTCTAGGTCCCACGGGGGTGTCCCAGCCAATAGGCACGCCGCCTCTGTCGACACCGTGCGGTACCCGCGAATGGCTCTGACCGCCATGGCTCGCTGTGGCCTCCACAGCACCGCCCTGAGCTGGGCGTTCAGAGCCCTCGCCCACACGGGTGCGCCGTACATGGCCATTGAGCGGATCACCCCCGCATACAGCCGTCGGCCCTCGAAACTGGGTCCGCCCACATTCGGCATGAGCCGAGAAAGGGCGGACGCCGCGCCGACCAGCCGGGGAGCAATTTGGCGAAAATGCTACCGGAACCACCATCGCCCGTCGAGCACCAGACCCAAGTACCTCATATGGGCCTGGATACTGATGTGGATGGAGTTGACGACTAACGAGGCGCCGATGGGCAGCCTCACACGGGGCCCATGGAATAGCAGGGCCTCCGTCTTGTTTAGGGCCACCCTGAGCCCCAGCGCCTCGATTCGCCTGACCATCTCCTCGGTGCCGAGAGTGGCCAGGCTCGCCGCCTCTTCGAATGTCCTGCCCCGGGCTGTGACGAGCGTGTCGTCAGCATAGCAAATAACGCTCAGCCCGGGGGGGAGACTCCCTCTCAACGCCCAGTCGTACCCGATGTCCCACAGAGTCGGCCCCAGAACCGACCCCTGCGGAACACCGCACGACATGGGCGTCCGCACAATGTCCCCTGCGGGGCTCGCGTAGAGAACACTGCGCCCCTCCAAATAGTCTGCCACCAGCCGCCTGAGGTACAGGGGCACTCCATGGAACCGGAGCGCCTCCCTAATGCAGCTGAATGGCAGACTATTGAAGGCGTTGGCGATGTCCAACGACACCGCCAACAGCACTCCTTTGCCGGCGACAACCTCCGCGGCCGTCTGCCTCAGGCGTAGCAGGGCCCCGATGGTCGAACGCCCCCTCCGAAACCCAAATTGAGCTTCCGACAGATCGGGCCCCACCTCCTCCAGGTGCCGGACGATGCGGGCAGCGAGGACACGCTCCAGCAGCTTACCCACATCGTCCAGAAGCACAATGGGCCTGTAGGCCGACGGCGAATCCGGGGGCCGTCCCGGCTTTGGCAGGAGAACCAACCTCCCTTCCTTCCAGCACTCAGGGAACTGTCCAGACGTCAGACAAGCGTTGAACAGTCGCCTGAGGCGAGGTTCGAGATGCTCGAGGAGCAACGTCAACACCCGGACTGGGACTCCGTCCGGGCCGGGGGCCGTGGTGGCGGAACGAATCTTCGCCACGGCTGCCCCCACTTCCGACTCCGTCACGGGCGGAACACTCTCGACGGCCTCCCGGTCGTGATCTGGCGAAGCCATGACCGGGGGCGTGTGCTCCGACTGCCGCGGGAACAGCTCCTCGACCACTCTACGAAGGAGGTCGGGCTGGAGGGTCTCGGTGAGGGGGGGGCCCTGCGCGCGAAGCTTATTCAGCGACGCGCGATACGGGCGACCCCAGGGGTCACGGTCGAGACCGTCCAGCATCTCCTGCCAACTTGCGTCCTTAGCGGACCGGATGGCCAGCCGAAAGGCGGTACGCGCACTGCGGTACGCCTCGTAAAGCTGGCCCTCCCGCTCAACATCGCGGCGACGCCGCCGACTGCGGGTGTAGGACCTTCGGGCACTAATGCACGCCGCACGAAGGTCCGCCAGTCTTGGGGACCACCAGTAGACCCCCTGCCTCGGAGGTAGACGCCGCACCCTGGGCATGGCCGCATCGCAGACCTGCGTTAGCGCACTGCGGATGCGGACAGCCTCAACGTCCACTCCGTCCGCTGGGGGTGGTGAGGACAGCCACGTGTTCACGATGGCCGCCTCCGCCAGTAGGTCCCTATCCAGCCGCCCCACAGCCCACCGCGGAAATGCGGGAGCCCGGTCCGCCCTGTGACCCCTGCTGGGGTCCCGGAGTGGGGAGACCTCCATCCGGATGTATCAGTGATCCGACAGGGTCTCCGCCTCCTCCAGGACACGCCAGTTCCTCACTCGTGGTGCAACAGCGGGGCTAGCGAACGACAAGTCCACTATCGACCCACCCTGCTGTCGCACACACGTGTTCACTGAGCCTCTGTTTAGGACACAGAGGCCCAGTGACGCCGCCCACTCCACGATCGCCCGCCCGCGATCGTCCGTCATCGGGGACCCCCACGCCGTGGATTTGGCGTTGAAGTCCCCCAGGACCAGGACGAGGCCCGGTGCCAGTCGCCGTATCGAAGCCTCCAAGGTGGTGAGGGAGGCCCCGAAATCGTCCATTCTCCTGTTAGGGGAGAGGTATACACTGTAGAGCGTGACCCCTCCCCAATCCGCCGCGACAAATTCCTCGCCCCTATCCAAGAGGGATAAGGACGGGAAGTGCCGCTGCGTGGAGGTGACGATTGCCGCGGTTCCGTTCCGGCTGACCACCCAATTGGGGCGATCAGGCACGACGTACGGTTCCGCGACTACGGCTGCACCGATCGACCACTCCGCCATGGATTGCAGGAGGAGATCCTGCGCACCGGCGGAGTGGTTGGTGTTGGCCTGCAGGAGGTGAGTGGACTGGGCAGCCATTAATGGGCCGTGTCCATCATCACCTCCTTGCTTGCGGCGGGCGATCGGGCCGCGCTAGGAGCTGGGGCGGCCGGAGTCGAAGGGCCGCTCCGCCCCTTTGGAGCCGAAGCCGGAGGTCTGCACGCCCCAGAGCCCATGCGGTGCTTGGCAGGCTTATTGCCCGCCGCACATGCGGGGCAGTGGGGCGGGGCGGCGCAGGATGCCGCCATGTGCCCAGTCTGACCGCAGCGGAAACAGAGTCCGCCGCAGTCAAAGCAATTAGTGCATGTTGGCCGGGTGTGCCCGACCGCCATGCACTTGAAACACCTGGCAGGCCGGTGCTCCAGCACGATAACTCGCGCTGAGCTCCAGCCCACGAGGAGCCTGCCTGAGTCGGCCAGTTGCCTGACCGACTCCACTGGGCACTGCACCCAGGCGGCACCTACGCCGCCCGGACCGGGCCGGATGACGCCAACCCGGACGGTGTCCAGGGGACACCCGGTTTTCAAGGCAATGGCCTCCCGGATGTCTTCCACCGTCACGGAGTCGTCCAGACCCGAAATGCGCATTTCAGCGCACTTCACGGGTCTGGCGATTTTGACGCCACCCTCCTCGGCGAACAGACCTCTCAACTTCGACGCCACGCTATCGGCCGTCCTGGTGCCCTCGGCCCCAGGGAACTCTAAAATTCGAGCCCCTGTCCGGGCCTTGCGGGTCCTGGCTTCAACGCCTCCTATGTCGGAGACGTCGAGCTCCCGCCGGGCTTTCCGCAGAACGGCCTCATAGCTGAGGCCCCTTTCTGCCGCCTCAGGCAGCACAGTGATCACCACTGCGGCTGTCTTCGGCGGCCGGAGCCCCTTGCGCGGCCTTTTCCTCTTCTTCTCGCCTCCTCCGGCTCCTGCCTGGGGAGCGGCGACCTCAGCGGCGCGCTTGGTCGCCGCTCTCCTCCTCTGACCGCGACTTTTCCTGCCGCGCTCAGCCACCTGCCAACCCTGTTCGGGCGCAGCGGGCGTGCCAGGCGCGGAAGGCGCAGTCGCGGGCGCGCTGGTCGTCGCTGGCGGTGTTGATGCTGACGACGACTGCAGTCCGGCAGGAGCCGGTGCCACCTTCTTCTTCTTCATCGCGGGAGCGGGCCCCTTGGACTTGGGCCCAGCCCCGGCCGCGGCGTAGCTACCCCCCACGCGGCCACCCTGACAAGGCAGCGGGGCGGGGGCTGGTGCCGCATATGGCCGTTTGTCCGCGGCCAGAGGCGGCCGGACACGTGGTTCCGGAGGCAGCCTTGCCTCCAGAACGACCAAGCGCGCATCGACCAGTTTGACTACCGAGTCGATGATGGCGCGCAAGGCCTCGTCCGGCACGCCTCCCACCGCGGGCAGCGGGGTCGGTGTTAACGGCTGGGCCGCTATCGGAGCCTGCTCCACGGCGTTTGGTGGGCTGGCGACTGTCGGCGGCGCGCGCTCCGCAGTCGGAGCCGTCTTCGGCGCAGCGGCAACCGTTGGGCGGCCAGCTCCTCGGCGGCCAGCGCTGGCCGGTGACGCGGGTGGCGCAGTCGGCATAAGTCGCGCCATCTGCGCCTTTAACTCGGCCACGTCCTTGGCGAGGAGGCGGTTTTCCCTCCTCACCTCGGCCAGCTCCGACTCTAGGCGGCGGTTCTGGGCCCGCAGGCCTGACACCTCGCCACCAAGGCGGGCGTTTTCGGCCTGCAGGGCCTTCGCGTCCGGGGCGCTACCGCTCGCGCGGGCACCAGCGGCCGCCACTTCGGTGGGAGGGATGCCGGACAACACCTCCAGCACCCTCGCGGCGGCCGCCTCGTCGTCGGTCCGCTTGCGAGCCTCCGCCCCTCTGCGTACTCCGCCGGCTGGGGAATGGGTCGTCCGACCTGACGCCGCGGCCCCTCGCCCTCTGCGAGAGGCCGGAACTTTGGGAGGAGGCATGATGATAGCACTCCCCTCGGAGTCAGCGCCCGAGCTGCCATCCCTGTTCAGGGGGCGCTTCCGCACCTCCGAGGGGAGGGCCTCCTCTCTTGTCGTCGGGGCCGCAGCCGCAAGACGCGGCGACGACCTGGCGGCGGCGGTTTTCTCCGCCGACCCGCTAGCCTCCTTGGACGGCTCTGCGGAACTACCGCCCTCGTCCATTATATCGGCAGATCCATTGCCCTCGTCTCTGGACGGCTCTGCGACACTACTGGCGCCCTCGTCCATTGACGGCTCTGCAGTGGATCTGCCGCCGTCTTCCTCCAGTTTTGCGGTAGCGGCCTCCTCCTTCGCCTTCCGCTCCGCCAAACGCTGCCGGTCCCGTGAGGCACCCTTGCCTGACCAGTTATGCGCCTTCCGCCGCTTCTTCGTCTTCTTTTTGTGGGCCTCTTTCGTCTGTGCCGGGCCCTCGGCGGACGCCTCAAGTCCTGAGGACGAGGCGTCGTTGTCAGTTTTACGTTGGCTTGACAAGGCCGTGATGTGGGAATTCTCTGGATTCCCGTCTTGTGTTGATGTAGGTAAAAGAAAATCCATGTTGATTCCCACGAGTATGGGAGAAAAACCGTCGACCCGGGCAGAGATCCCTGTACCCGGGCAAGCCTACATTTACCAACCAGGGGGTCAGCCGGTACCCTGGCTGGAGCGTGCTAGGAACAGAACAGCCCATCTGCCATGCATCCTCTCGCCGCACGCCAGAACTTAGGATTCTGGGTAATTTCCGAATTCGGAGGTCGAATTCTTTATAGAGGTTGTCTTCCTCGCGGTCCGGGCGGTTAAGCCAAGACCCTCGTTCCTGAAACTACGCCTCACGACAATTTGTCTTGAAGCAAGATATCAGGTTTACGATATGTCGGCGGTGGCATAAGCCTGCCCAGCCCTCAAGTTAATGAGTGACCGGGCCCGTCCGAAATTTCGCGTCCTGTACCGTCTACAACTAGAGGGTCAGGAGCGAATTGGGGCTCTACCCATTGCTGGGGAACCCCCCCTCGCGCCAGAAATTCGCTACGGGCGACAATTCAACAGAGGGATCTGGGGGACTGTCGCCCGCACCCAGGGTACACCACGCGGAGGTTTCTGGCATCGTACCCCACGCCTAGCCCCTTGAGGCTTCCTCTCAACGCCCAGTCGTAGCCAATGCTCCACAGAGTCGGCCCCAAGACCGACCCCTGCGGAATACCGCATAACATGGCCGTTAGCACAACGAAACACACAGTAAGTCTAGGAGACTTACTGTGTGTGACCTTACATGGAATAAAAAGTAACAAAATATGTATAGGATTTTCGTTAAGTTTTACCAACCGCTGCCGGACTGATATAAATTCATCTTCGAAATGCATTCGTTAATAACATCGCACTAATTGGCATTGTCACGTTGTTATAAATCTCTTAAGCGCGGTTAATCGGCGATAATATCCACGTGCAATGTTATGTACATTTCGTTCTAATTAAGGGAAAACATGTGGTTAATTTAAACAAAATAAGCTTTCGACTATGCATCTGAAATCTCTTACTTTGACTTGAAATAAACGATAGTATAAATTCCTAGTGATGATGACTTAGAATTACAATATTCTGTGTTTTTGGAGTCCACAGCTATAGAAGATTTATTCTTTAGTGCGAGGTTTTGCCTTCAAAACTTTGACTTCAATTTGTTTACGATACGTATAGAAATGGAAGGCATTATTATTAGTAACTAGCTGAAATGTATAATAGGTAGAGAGAAAGAGAGAGAGGTAGGGTTAGAGGGAGTTCGTTGTAAAACTTACATGCACAGCGCACGCAATGGAAACTCTCAAAACGACTACAATTTAGGAGTTTTTGAAACACTTTTTTTTTTATTTATTCATACATCGTTCCTATTAGTCGTAGCGTTAGTTGATAAAGGGACTAAACAACATAAAACTTTTTTTTAAATTTAAGCTAGTAGTTATTAAGAGTAGCGTGTTTAACCATCATACAAACTCTTCAGTTTTATACTCACTTTTGAGATCGAGAGTCTGAGAATAGCACATTTTCGTGACTTTTTTTTTTCCACATTATCCCTAACATAAGTATTAATGCTATATGTTGAATCATCAGAATTAATCAAAGCATTAAAATTACCACCGTTAAGAATTTCCGTAAACCGTAGTGTTTTTACAGTCTGTATTTGTTCTCGAGTGGAAGACTAGCATGCTCTACTTGGAATATAAGGAAATACATCTGCAGTTGCCATGATTACACAGATTGCCGCTACGTGCTTAGACATTTCATGGTAATAAACTTGTTTAGTGCTCTAAAAGGCGCAAAATGGTGAATAATTCAAGCATTGGAACCAATTCTAGTTAATAAATACATAGAGATTTCTTTTTCGAATTTCATCAGCCTTTAATACGTAATCGAACAGTAAGGACAGGGTGAAAAATAAACAGGCACTATCTCCTAAAATCTCGAAAACGTCGCTCAAAGAGAGGGTACCCCTCAGGGGGTATTCTACTGATGACAATTTCACACTGCTCCGGTGGCCGGTCCAACGACGAAGGCGAGGTACACGGGTGGGTTGCGGGTGTGCGTGCTTACGCCCCTCTGTCACCCCGGATGGAGTAGTGCGAGGAGTGTGCCGACCGTAACCCACCCCAACAAAAAAGTATTATAATTAAATATTAAATAACAATTATTTAGATAACAGTTACGATTGTAACGGTTACCATAGCAACGTTAAAAGTGTCCAAGTGCTATGGCATGGATTCATTTGTTATGATAGATAAAAATATATTGAATTAGATTTTATAAAATTTGTTCATAACAAGCGTCTACGTTATTAAAATAATATGCATACAAAATTTTAAGTAAATCAAATCTATGGTTCTGAATATCTCGTGATGAGTCAGTCAGTCAATTAGTGGTATTTCTCTTATAGATTTATAATATAAATTGCTTTAAATCTAGCTGAAAAGATTGAGTATTAAATTTGAATAATGTGTATACATATCCAATAGATGGGGTGGATAAACGCCTTTTGTAAAGACGATGCAAACGAAATAAAATGACCTCATTTTATCTTCACAAACGAGTTTTATAAAAAGCCAATGTCAAATCCCAAATCAACAAAATGATGTCTTTTGTATCAATCTCTTTTATATTATAAAATGTTAAGAAAATTAAACAAATGACAAGACATGAATGAAGAAAATATCCATAATTAATATAAAATAAGTCGTTCGGATTCCTGAAGCATTATTTTTATCTAAATTATAATCTTTTGCCAATTAATGTGATACGTAAAAGACATAATAGAGATTGTATTTACGCCAGTTTTGTTATATAATATTTTTTGAGAGCTCTTAGTAATAGAACTTCACTCATCCATATCTAGATCGATCGATCTTTGGGGAACAAGTAATCTACTTTAGTAGATAGTTAACTGTTGCCCATTTTTACAAAAACTGAATAGCCGTATATATTTTCTTCCATCTCTAGAAAATATATATGAATTTTTGTATCGTATATATTTTTGTCCCGTGTAGTGCCGGAGTAAGAATACAATTCACCACTTCCTATTTTACCCGTGGGTGATCGTAAGAGACGACTAAAGGATACAAAACGCATATAATATTTAGGCAAAAGAAGGAAAACTCGAATGAAAACCCTATACCATCACGTCTGACCAGCGCGGTGTAGTAGGTTAATTTCCCTCCCATTACGGAGGAAGTTTGAGCCCAACAGTGGGCACATATATGAGCTGAAATGATTATGATATATTTTTTTTTATATAAAAGACAACACTTGGACTTAAGGCAATAATCCTTGTAACACAATATGTTACAAACATATAATTAACGGCCTCAAATTGTATCCAGACTTAGAAATAGAATTGAACCCTCGGCCCTGGTAGGTTAGGTCGATATCTTAACCACTACGCCATCTGTGTAAGTCTACATATTAAAATTAGTATGAGTGATATTATTGAATTTTAAATAAATATGATGGTACAGCAACATTTACTTCATTCGAATGAATGAACTAATATTTTTTGCAAGGTGATATAACACCGAGCGCTGAAGAGGCGGCCATTAAGTTTTGAATAATCGAAGAGCATGTGCTTATGTGTTTTGGTGCAACAAACTGCTGGTTTAAACGTGTTGATAAAAAAGGGTTTTTTGTTACTAAGCCCTGGTCTCCTCGCCTGTCTACCCACTATGTCCTATATATCAAAAAGTGATGGGTTATCTAACGAGTAGTCTTTGAGTATAATAACTTTTACAGTATCCTACATCTTGTGAGTTAAATTTTAGTAACAGTTTATGTAAAGGAAAATTGAATTAAATAGTTTGAAGGATGTTAGCTAAATTAAATTTTCAACTCACATTAGTGGCTATTGATCTAATAATTTTCATAATATAATGATGATGTTTATGCGAGTATTATGCATTTGAAATAAAACTACTTTTACAAGATCACGAGGTCCTTCCATGACGCCGACTCTGTGGGACATCGGGTACGACTGGGCGTTAAGAGGGAGTCTCCCCCCCCGGGCTGAGCGTTATATGCTATGCTGACGACACGCTCGTCACAGCCCGGGGCAGGACACTCGTAGAGGTGGAGCCTGGCCACTCTCAACACCGAGGAGATGGTCAGGCGAATCGAGGCGCTGGGGCTTAGGGTGACCCTAAATAAGACGGAGGCCCTATTATTCCATGGGCCGCGCGTAAGCCTGCCAATCGGCGCCTCGTTAGTCGTCAACTCCATCCAGATCAGTATCAAGGCTCATATGAAGTACTTGGGTCTGGTACTCGACGGGCGATGGTGGTTCCGGGAGCATTTTCGCCGAATTGATCCCCGGCTGGTCGGCATGGCGTCCGCCCTTTTGCGGCTCATGCCGAACGTGGGCGGACCCAGCTTCGAGGGCCGACGGCTGTATGCGGTGGTGATCCGCTCGATGGCCATGTACGGCGCACCCGTGTGGGCGAGGGCTCTGAACGCCCAGCTCAGGGCTGTTCTGTGGAGACCACAGAGAGCCATGGCGGTCAGAGTCATTCGCGGGTACCGCACGGTATCGACCAAGGCGGCATGCCTACTGGCCGGGACACCCCCGTGGGACCTAGAGGCGGAGATGCTCTCCGACCTCTACCGGCGGGTTACCTCAGTGCGCGACGAAGGTGGCTCCCCATCGTTGAGCGAGATAGCCACCTGGCGCGAGGACGCCCGCCGAGACGTCATCGCCCGTTGGGCTACGCGGCTGGAGAGGCCTAGACACGGTGTCATTACCGTTGAGGCCCTCCGGCCCGTACTGATGAAGTGGATGGAGCGGCGGCACGGAGTACTCTCCTTTCGACTGGTGCAGGTGTTGTCGGGGCACGGATGCTTCGGCTTATACCTGAACACGGCCGCGTATAGGGAGTGGACTCCGGCCTGCCACCATTGCAGCAGTGACGAGGACACGGCGCAACATACGCTCGAGGTATGTCCGAGCTGGAAAGGGCAGCGCCGTGACCTCGTCGCTGTTATCGGTGCCGACCTGACGCTGCCGGCTGTCGCGAGGGCGATGGTCAATAGCGTCAGGTACTGGAACGCGGTCGCCGCCTTCTGCGAGGCTGTCATTTCGCGGAAGGAGGCGGCGGAACGAGTCCGGGAGGATTCCCGCGACTCGGGCCGCCGTCAGCGGCCAGGGCGGCGCAGGCGCGAATATCTGCGCCTGATGCCGCCCTAACCGAGGCCTCGGGTGATCGGACCGGGGAATTGTCCGGTCACCCGACGTGAGGCCACCACGTGAGGGCGACGCCCCGACAATCTTCGGGGCGTCGACGAGAGGAGCCCGCGAGGGTAAACCGCCGGGCGGGCCACCGAAGTGAAAAATCGGGTACCGGTGGTTCGCTCGCACACGGCGAAGAGAGAAGAGTTTTACGGTGGGTCTATGGGTTCACGCGCCGCCTTTCCGTCACCCTGGACCGATTCGGCGGGGCGAGACGCATCCATAGACCACCAAAACAAAAATAAAAAAAAGAATGGTCCTCCCATGACCGTGAACGATGTAGTAATCGAAAAGTAAGGAAATTAAAACAATAAAATACAAACGCGATAAAATCTGTAGAAGTAGCACTGCTACTTCTAGTAGTAGTTGTAACTATTTTAAAGGTTTTACAATATTTTTAACTCATTAAAATACAGTATATATCCGTGTGGTGACGGAGTAAGAATACAATTCACCACCCCCTATCTTACTCATGAGTGATCGTAAAAGAGACGACTAAGGGATGTAAAAACGCATATAACATCTATGCGAGATAAGGAAAACTCAAAACAAAACCCTATACCAAAACGTCTGATCAGCGTGGCATAGTAGGTCTATTACCCTTCCATTATGGAGGAAGCCCGAGCCCAACATTGGGACATATATAGGCTGAGATGATGATGACGAAAATATAGTAAGTTAATTTCTCTTTTATTATCATATGAATCACCATTTAACTAAGAGATTGCCATTTATGTAGGAGCACTGTCAGTGTGGTGAGGGTTTAAGAATACTATAGATTGTTACGCCTGTGTTTCTCGTGGAAGTCATAAGAATGGCTAAAGCAGTAGCAGTATTCTTTTAATAATCTTAGCGGCTTAAAACGAGCCGACTTGTGGCCTTCGTGGTTGAGCCTATATCCAATAATGGTTGGTAGGTTGAAGAATAGAATCAAGAGCTCTTTGTGACATTATATTGCCGGGCGATCTGTATAATAAATCCGTTATAGTTTACCAACAGAAGAATAGCGGTATTTACGTTCAATCTAGTGAAATGATAAATTGACCACACGTCTTTGGATCTTTAAAATAACAGGGGTACAACTAAGCCGCTGCCTACCAATGAATACCCCAAACCAACCCAAAAAGTTGGCCTAGCGGCTCAACAAATGAAGCGCAATAGCACATTGCCACTGCTTAGATGTCGATTTTCTGCGAGAATGTGGCACTACCCCGGACGAACCGGTCCACAAAAATCTCAACAGTTTGGATCTACCACTGTTGAAGTTACACCTACAAGTTATTATTATGATCCGGCATTAACTCTTCAGTACGCCTAATAAAATAATATACACATAGTAATGGATATATCATCATCATCTTGCTCTTCATCCAATTACTCGAAGTCGACGCAATATGTACTCCTCTTCTATCGTTCATATTGCAAAAGTTATAGCGATAGTTTTATGACGGGCCGCCTGTCTGACGTCGTATCTCCTTGGAAATATAATTGTTGACTAGGCAGCATTAGATGGAGTTGACCCAGTTTGATAAAAATCTCTTAGTAGTCTTTTATGCCACCTGCTAGCATTGTAAGGATTGCCCCCACCGAAGTCAAAAATCGGAAAATCGGTACCGGTGGTCCGCTCGCACGGCGAAGAGAGAGGAGTTTTTCGGTGGGTCTATGGGGTCACGCGCCGTCTTTCCGTCAACCCGGACCGATTCGGTGCCGCTTTTTTTAATAGAATAACTTAAACTAGGTGTAGGAATGACGTCATAAAAAACATTAAAGTTAGTTGCAGAGTCTCTGCCCAATCCCGAGATAAAGTGATTTGTTTGTTATCAAAACAGTAGGTTTGTCAGCGTACATTGACCTGTAGGTACATTTCGACCGGGCCACCGAAGTCAAAAATCGGGTACCGGTGGCCCGCTCGCACGGCGAAGAGAGAGTATTTTACGGTGTGTCTATGGGGTCACGCGCCGCCTTCTCCGTCGCCCCGGACCGATTTGGCGGGGTGAGACGCATCCATAGCCCACCAATAAAAAAAAAAAGGTACATTTCGACCAACTGTGCGGCGGTGAGCGCAGCGAGAGCTGGACTATTTGTCTACTAGTTCAGTGTCACACGCATGAGTATATGCCTACATCGATTTTTTATAGTACAAGTGTATTGACCGCTTCAAGGATTCTACTAATTAAATCGGCAACCTGTATAAAGATACCTATTTATGGTGTATGGTCCTAAAAATATAATCTCTTAACGTTATGGTTGATTATAATCAAATAACTACGAATGCTTACCTGAACTGGTCCCTCGCGTTAAGAGTCTCCTGTTTAATTGATAATATAACAGGACCAAGGTCTTCATCATTCGTAAAGTAATTCCAATGTTCAGTGCCGTAGAAATATTTCTCATATGTTTCTTGTTCCACTGAAGTAAGTTCAAAACCGCCTGATCTCTCCCATTGTTCTTCAATCGCTGTTTTTTTCTTCGGCGTGCTGCCGCCATTATCGCTGCTATCTTCAGCGGCCTCGTCAAGTGATCCTGATGTTCTATGCCGATCTAATAACAATATTTTTACAATGTGTTACTAAATCAATGAAACGTCCTCCATCACCCATTTCTAATGTATAAGATACCATGAGATGTCAAAATGACGTAGATTGTTGCAAGAGAAAAAAAAATGTTACTAAATGCATACATAAATAATATAAACCATATGAGCATCTGTCTGATCAGAGTCGTGGTAGGACCACGTTGTGGACAGTTGTCTGTGTACAGCCGCAGGTCGGTCCGTTCGGGGTAGTACCACATGCTCGCAGAAAAGCGACGTCTCAGTAATGGCAATGTGCTATTGCGCTTCGTTCAGTGAGCGAGAGAGCTGCAAGTCCAACTGGGTGGGTTTGTATTGGTAGGTAGTGGCCTAGCTGTACCCTTGGTATTGCAAAGGTCCATGGGTAGCAGTGGCATTTACCATCAGGTCGGCCC
The DNA here is from genome assembly GCA_905163515.2 of Lymantria monacha. Lineage (NCBI taxonomy): Eukaryota > Metazoa > Arthropoda > Insecta > Lepidoptera > Erebidae > Lymantria > Lymantria monacha. The sequence goes on along the minus strand of LR991094.1, from coordinate 13,466,137 downwards.
ATTTGCCACCATAAGCAAAACAAAACAAATCCATAAAAAAAGAATATTATGGATAAGTTTATTTCTTGGTCACTATAGAAGTTGTTCGTATCTAATACTGGGATGTATATATACGGGCTGAATAAAAATATATGATAAAATAAGATAATAGGACAACAATGAAGAGTAAATAAAGTTATGTACTTATTTTTGAACTACGTGATGAGATGCAAGACTTAAGCGGCAGTATTGTTCTCATCAGTAGATAACCGAGTAAGCGTACTAGCTTGCATATCGCCTGTCTACCTAAAGCCGGGTTTACCATGTCATTTGCGCTTCAGTTCACGTGTCTTCACGGCTTAAATTGAATTTTGTATCAAATATTTTGTTTCTTCGTAAATTTATTGCTGAATAAAGCCCTGATTGCGTCTGTTCCGATGTGTGTATCATTTACATGTTATGACAGATTAATTTGGTTTTGAGTTTACTTGGAAATAAATTTAGTGTGATTAAATTCCAAATAATTTATATACATGTATATATCTGATAGTTATTATATTATTATACTAGCGACCCGCCTTCGCTTCGCTTCGGTTACGTCAGTTCAGTTTTGTAGTTTACTTTCGTAACATAGAATTCCCTTTGGAGAACGAATCTCTTAAAATCCTACTTCATCTGACATTTACAGGGCAGAAAGAAAATCCACACCAAACTTCATGTGTGTGGGGGCAGTATTGGAAAATGACGATTTTTTGGGTTAAAACCTACGCAATCTATTTTAGGGGTGGCATTTTTAAAAAGCCGTTCAAGTTTACCTCTGTATCGTAACACAAATATGCGTACCAAAATTCAAGTCTGTAGGAGCTATATCTAAAAATATGATTTTACACCTCAGCAATCTCCTCCAAATTTGTGGATGGAATTTTGTAAAATCCGTTCTTAGCTGACTCGGCGAAAGGAATATTCCTGCCAAATTTAAAGTCTGTAGGCCTTATGGTTCCAGAGATATCGTGATGAGTCAATACATAGATGGAAATCTCTTATACGAGTATATACATATATACATATATATATATATATATATATATATAAATATAGATTAAGTCATGAATACTTTGAAGCACATAATATAGATACTGTGAAATAATTAAAATTGTCTTTTATCTTCTTCTTCAAAAACGTGATATGTCAATTCTAATATTAATAAATTAATGAGCTTTTGCTTCTAATGTTTCTGGTTCTTCGTTTCCACATTCATAAGATTTTTTGTTTCAAACCCATGAGCCATTTCCACAAATTTAAGTGCCTAACTTAAATTTGTGGAATTCGCCTAAAAAAATAAGTGTAAATATTTATTTAAACAACTCGGCTGGGCAGCGTTGGGAAACTTAGGAGGATCTTCTCGTCTAATATTCCGCAGTGTCTGAAAACAAAGGTTTATAACCAGTGTGTGTTACCAGCGATGACTTACGGCACTGAAACGTGGTCTCTAAATGTCGGCCTCATAAAAAGGCTCAAAGTCGCTCAGCGTGCTATGGAGAGGGCTATGCTCGGTATTTCTCTACGTGATAAAATCCGAAATACGGAAATCCGTAGAAGAACGGGTGTAACCGACATAGCCCGAAGAATTAGCACGTTGAAGTGGCAATGGGCAGGCCACATCGCTGGACGAACCGACAACCGTTGGAGAAAAAAGGTTCTCGAGTGGCGACCACGAATCGGACGACGCAGCGTAGGACGACCCCCCACTCGGTGGACTGAGGACCTCATCAAGGTCGCAGGAAACCGTTGGATTCAGGTGGCACAGGACCGTTATAGATGGCATTCTCGTGGGGAGGCCTATGTCCAACAGTGGACGTTTACGGGCTGATGGATGGATGGATGATTTATTTAAAATATTTTTTTTTGTGTCTTTTGTTTATTAGTATGTGTATATTACTACCGAAATATATAACATATGCCATCACACTACAGTACATAATTTATATGAATGTCCATAATACAAATTAATACAATTTTGTTATTTCATTAGTAGTTATGATAGCGGAGAATACTAATAAAGTATTATCAATTTCATCATTATTATTTCTTTATTAATGTTTATGTTTGTGTCACTGATTGTCTCAACATTACTATATGGAAACGAGAGTTGGGTATGCAGAAAAGAGCATGAAAGTATAATTAATGCGGTCGAAATGCGATCTCTACGGAAAATCTGTCGAGTTAGGCTGACCGAACGCATTCGCAACGACGACGTAAGAGAGCGAGTAGGTATGAAAGAAAGTATTGGTGTAAAGGTGCAAAAGGGAACGCTCCGATGGTTCGAACATGTGGAAAGAATGCCGAACCAACGTCTGGTTAAGAAGATATATCTACAATGCGAAAGTGGAAGGATGTAGGTACCGGGGGAGACCGAGACTCATCTACCTAGACCAGATTGGTCATGTACTGAAGGAAGGTGGAGTCAAGAGTTTCCAAAACCGGCGAGCGTATATGAAGAGAATTATGAATGTTGAGGAAGCGAGTGAATATGCAAGGATAGAGTTCTCTGGCACTCTGTTCTCTCTGCCTACCCTGCAAGGGATATGGCGTATGATACGTATGTATTAATGTTTAATTTTGTTAATATTTATGATTACTGCTTGGATCCTATTTGTAGCGACATATCTTATAAACAGTTGCTATACAGGCTATTCAATACTAAAACATTACAAATATTAAACCTGAGTTATAATTCCCAAAAAAATAATTAATAAATAAAGAAACGAGCTATTCAAATCTATTGGAGTAATATAATATTTATAATATGAACTGAAATATATTTGCTTAGTATTACTACACATTTGCCAGCACAAACCCTCGTTTCCCTTTTGACATTTTCCATTTTTACCCTATCCTTTGTCGTCCGTTTATTTTATTATAGCTACACTGTTATGATAAAATAAACAGACGCGAAAGAATATGGCTGTATGTCAGCAAATTGCTGTGAAATATAATCCAAGTAAACAGTGTTGCTATAGTACACGTAGATTTTAGTGATTTTTTTTATACTCCTCTGTGTTATGAAGCTTCTTGTGTGTGCTACTCAACACGAAACTCCTCCACAGTCGGATATGAACCTATTGTATTGTGTGTTGCCAGATAAGAATACTAATCACCAACATCGTTCTTTCCAATAGCGGTTACGAAACTCGCTGGAAAGGAAGAAGAAAGATACTGTAAGTAATGGCAAGAGAAGGAAAATTCGAAATAAAACCGTATAAAAACCTGTTTTAGCAACGTAGTATATATTAAATTTTCCTTTAAATGGTAGATGAAGCTTACTTAATATTTAAACATGTATTGGCCTAAGATAATTTACCCGCAGGAAAGGAAAGGGATTCATTATTAGTGCAATATCTCATAGATTTTATCATTATTTTCAGACAGATCATTGATATTTTTTTTCGTTTATTAATAAAACACAATACCCTACACTAAGGGAATAGGCATTGTACTATGTTATGGGGAGCTTTACAAACATTTAACGGACACAAATTATACCCAGATCTAGAACAACAATTGAAACTTGGCATTGTACGCCGGTATCTTAGCGGTACCATACGTCATTTTAAAGGGCGTATCGTACCTCAACAATATGTAAGCGGTACAAGATTGATTAATGTGTATTCTCGTGGGAGATCTATGTCCACCAGTGAATATAAATTAATTGATGAATAAACAAATGTTTTATTAATTCATCATAAAATACGCTTTGTTATAAAACATTATAAGTACATTTGGTACATTATTTCACTAACGGATTAACGGGTGGACCTTTTGAATTCCTTTTATGAATACGTAACTTTATGTATACCTGGGGACTCGAAACAATTAATTTATTACGCTATAAAATTGCTGATAAACTTTTTAGTTTTATAGTATAGTTCCAAGATATCTACTTTACCGTTAATTGTTATTAGTAAAGAATGTTATGAGAGAATATTGACACTATATGTAGGAAGGATTAGGATTGCAGTGTGGTAGCGGCTATGAATATTACCAACCCTTACTTTGCTCGTGGATGTCGTAAAAGACGACTAAAAGCTAAGGCTTTTAGTCGTCTTGCAACCTGGGCCAACTCCATCTTATGTTGTTTGGTCAACAATTACATTCCCAAGGAGGGTTGACGTCTGGCTAGCGGCCGGTCATAAAACTATTGCCAATAACTTTTACAATATTTACTATGAAAGAAGAGTACATATTGTATCGATTCCAAGTAATTGGGATAAGAATAGGAGAATTATGTTGGAAGGATTAGCTAAGAGTATTATGTTCAACCGGATATACGTAGATATATATATATATATATTTTATCTTTTGTTAATCTTTTCTCAATTCATTTGTGATCTATTACTAATCATAGGCTTCCTAAAGATGAACAAAAGTGCAAGCAGACCTCCCAGAAAGACTTACGCATTAATCAAAGTTACAGGTTCAAGACAGCGCTAAGTATTTCTCTAGTTAGAACAAGGTTGAGTAATAGACGATAAAGATAACAGATAGTATAGTAATAATTTGGCATACACTATTTTATCTTATAATTGTCCAGTAGTCCAGCTAGTCTTTCATACATAATTGCGTATATTGGGAGCGAGTGGGTATGTAATTTACCATATTGAAGCCATAAAACGCAGCTGCTAGGAGTGTCATATAATTTTATTAGCAATATTTTTTCATCGTACCGTTCCTGCAATTTGACGCGAACCTGATCCACTAGTACGAAGTGATCACCAAGTACCTACTTAACTGCTATGTAATTTCATAACGTAATTTACGGATTATTATTATTAGATATCAGAAAGTTTAGGGGTTATTGAAAAGAATATGCGTGGCAAAATCTATCAAGCAAGTAAATGAAATTACAGATCTGTTCGCTCTAACTACCGTTATGAACAAGTGGATGCCTATGATTAGAGAGATGGTAGGCAATGTCAGGAACTGGGACTATAATATGCCAGTAGCTGTGTCTGCTATCGCTTCAGCTGAGTCTGCAGGTGAAGGGATCAGGCAATCAACAGTACTTAATCTGATCGCGTAGCGACGGCATTTGATGCCTAATTTATTCCATTCATCCGTTAGCCTATGAACGTCGACTGTCGGATATATGCCTTTTCAAAAGGAATAACGCCGTTTTCCAGTAGAATGAAATTTTATTCTTCTCACGGCAAAATTATAGTTATAGCACCGATAGCCTGCCCAGATGGTGATAGGGAGGTAGTGTACAAGGTAGGCTATGTAGGTTATGGGATTGCACGCCTTCCGTTACGCTGGGTCGTTGGGCAGGGTACCTGATTGTCCGGGAAAAGAAAACTGTATACTACATTGGATTCCTACCCGTTACTACACCACTACACTATATGGTGTAAAGCAGTACTTTTTAGTGTGGAATTAATTTTTCAAGTGTCTGTGTCTTATGTAAAGACCTCTAAAAGAACCGAAATTAAAGAAAGAAATCTCTCCTTCATCAATGACTCTTACATTTTAGATAATATCTAAGATAGTTTATCTAAGATAGATATGTTTACATCTGTAGTCATTTATATGTTTACATCTGTAGATATGTTTACATTAGTTTTATTTAAGATAGATATGTTTACATCTGTATTATATTCTTAATGAAAACAGTTATTAATCAATGGTATTTTGTGTCATATAGTTTGATTCAGGTTTTATCTGAATTCGTTGATAGAAACGGATTTATGTATACTTTAATTTTATATTAAAGAAATGCAGAATAAGTGATAATAATAATATTAAAAATTATTCTATAAAAATATAAGCAATCGCATGCTTCATTAATCTTGAATTATCAACAAAGAAGTATGCAGTGATTGATGAGTTCCCAAAGGTAGCAACAAAAAACAAGAAAGTGGTGAGCAAAAGAAACGAATAATACGGCCGTTTCATTTGGAAATGGCTTTGCCAATAAAAGGTAGTGTAGTATTGTATTGATTTTTATCTTTATTCCGGACTGCGTGTATTTGTGTTCTGTACATTAATAACACAGTTTCACAATTGGGTTTAGGAAGCGAATGAAAAAGGCCATCGTTTGTATATAGACGGTTAGTATTACACTGATAACTTAAAAAAGATGCCTTTGCTTCATTCATATGCGTATTTGAATACTGGTTAATTTAAAAGTGACCTTTGATTTTGTTGTAAATTAGTTAGAAATAATAACATGATAGTTACTTTGTTATTTATACGGCAATAGAATAGTAGAGGACTATCAAACATGACCAAGTTATTTGACACATATCAGTTTGTTGTTTGAAAAGTGTGATTTTATATAAGTAAAATATTATGGTTTAAAGTTGAATTATAATCATCATCATTATCATTTCAACTTATATGTATCTTCTGGGCTTGAGCTTTCAAAATAGGAGAGAAATTGAACCACTTTACCACGCTGGTCGGACGAGTTGGTATAGGTTTTATTTCGAGTTTTTCTTCATATATGTTATATGAATATTATATCTCTTAATCGTCTTTTGCGATATTAAGAGGTAAGAGAAAGGGATGGTGAAATGTTTTCTTATTCTATTACCACACAAAAAAAAATAATATGTTGAAATAAAAATGAGTATAGGTATGTGTTATTCTCCATTTGTGGCGAAATTTTATTTAAGTAGATAATTAATAATATAATATCCTTATTGCTTTATTTTTAAATAGAAATTGTTTTTTTTTACGTAATATCATAATATTATGTTATGGTATTAAATAGAAATATGATTTTCTATTTAACAAAATTATTATTTACAAGTATTTGATCCTTGAATTACCTAAGAAAGAGTAATAATTAATAATTATTAATCGATATGTTATCTTTCAGAATTAATTTATAGAACAAAATTTTATTACGAATTAACATTGAAATGCTTTTTTATATTTTTTTATAGAAATATTGCACAAGAAATGTATTACTCATTCTATTTATACTCGTACATTAAACTATGCTATGCTATTTTACAGGTACATAGAGCTACAGAGACAAATTTAAACCCTTCTCATCGTGAAATCCAAAATCTAGCTGAAATAAGATATGAGTAAAATACATAAGTAGGCCACGTATTAAATCTTTTAATCTTTGCTTATGATGTAGATAGAATTTGTGAGCATGATTGTGGATAATTATGATTGTGGATTATAAAGGAAAATCATGTCTACGGTGAGGCTCTGTATTTTTTTACTTTTAGAAAGTCAGCTTAATCAAGATCTTACAGATGGATACACTCTTTAAATAACGAAATAAGAACTAATACTTAATAAAAAAAGTAAAATTAACTATTTAACTATTAGTTCATCATCGTCATCATTTCAGCTCATATATGTCCAACTGTTGGGTTCAAGCCTCCTCCGCAATAGAAGGGAAATTGACCTAATAGCTAGCGTGGTATACGCTAGCCAGACTTGTTGGTATAGAATTTTATTACAAGTTTTCCTTTAGTTACTCAAAATTTATGTATATAATACTTAATTTTAACATTGGCAGTTAATACATGTTGAAAGTTTCTTTAATGAACATTTTTTATCTTTCGTTTCTCGTGTATTTTCAGATTTACCTTCAAAGGTTCACATTATTTCTCTTGTTTCTACATGGACTTGAAATACTTTGTATTAATATTATCTACACGTCCGCTATCTTTTGAGAAAGAACTTACTGATCTTATTTGATTCAACTCAATATGTATTTTTTTTATATAAGTTTATTGGCACGTTTCCTTATTCATTTTAATAATTTCTTCAGATCATTTTAAGTTGTTTCTTAAGTTATGATGCGAGAGTGAGTGCTGGATGATACCACTCTACTATAAGAAAGTGATGTTACCAAACAGCGGCAATAATGCAAACAGAAAACTTTGTGCGTTTTCTACTAAGCAGGACCCGTTTATATATAGTGCTTCAGTTCTCAGTAGTAGCTCACTAAATCCTCGAGAGAATTGGAATTTTCGGTATCGATAAGCAAAATTTAGCTAAATTGGCGAGACAAAAAGCTGGATATTCTGAATAGAACCAAAGAGGTACTTCAGGTCGAGACAACGATTTATCTTGTTGAAAGCAAGTTCGTCCAGTACGTGGAGTACTTCTTCCATTTCTAAACGGGTGCGCGCAAATATCAGTTCCACCCTCTTGCCTCCTTATAAAGGCGTGCTGTTTGAATTGGCGACGATCCCAATCTCATGGACGGATTGGAGTCGTTGGAGCGGTGGTAAGACTCGAGATATCGTTGTCGAATAGTACATCGATTACAGTAGGATCCATCCATATCACCTGGAAAGGATGTGTGATGTACTCGATTGTACTTTATCAAAGTTTATTTCTACCACGCACGTATAGGCTCTGAAATCAAATATTTGTGCTGTTTCCCGATCGTTATATGTCCTTTTATAAACTATAATACTTTTTGTTCTACGCGTAATTATTTGAGACTAAATAAATAATTCTTAAAATGAAATAGAGTGAACGGAGCGTTGGGGCAACTTCTCGGCAGCCACCACCTCAGCCAGAAGGCACGTGTAGCAATACATAACGCAGTGCTTGTCCCAACATTACTGTATGGAAGCGAGAGTTGGGTATGCAGAAAAGAGTATGAAAGTAAAATTAATGCGGTCGAAATGCGATCTCTGCGGAAAATCTGTGGAGTTAGGCTGACCGACCGCATTCGTAACGACGACGTAAGAGAGCGAGTAGGTATGAAAGAAAGTATTGGTGTAAAGATGCGAAAGGGAATGCTCCGATGGTTCGGACATGTGGAAAGAATGCCGAACGAACGTCTAGTTAAGAAGATATATAATGCGAAAGTGGAAGGATGTAGGTAGACTAACTTACCTAGACCAGATCGGTCATGTACTGAAGGAAGGTGGAGTCAAGAGTCGCCGAAACCGGCGAGCGTGTATGAAGAGAATTATGAATGTTGAGGAAGCGAGTGAAGTATGCAAAGAGAGAGTTCTCTGGCACTCTGTTCTCTCTGCCCTACCCTGCAAGGGATATGGCGTGATGATATGTATGTATGTATGTAAATAATTCTTATATTACGGGCATTTCATTCATCATGGTAGGGCCACACTGATGACAGTTCTCTATCTACAGCCGCGGGCCGGTCCGTCCGGAGCAGTACCACACTCTCGCAGAAAATCGACATTTGAGCAGTAGCAAAGTGCTGCTTTTTTTTTTTTTTTATTGCTTATGGTATCAAACGAGCAGGCAACACACTTGATGGCACTGGACGTCGATGGCCTCCTTTTGCGAGGAAGTCATCTCTGCAAAGGAGCGAGAACGCGAAGCACTCGCGTCTGCGAACTCGCTCCGCCGGCGGCGACCAGGGAGAGGGAGGCGCCGCTACGCGCACCTCCTCCCACCGCCTTGACGGCTGACTGGTCGTGGCCAGATGGCTAAGCGTAGGGGCGTCGGGGATAGAATGTCAATAGACGATCTCTCCGGCATCCCGTAAAAGCGCGGAAGGGACCGCTGTTAGGTTTTAGTGGGTATTCCGGCCGTCAATCTAATGGCCGGCGAGTCCCACACACCCCCCCCCGTCTGTCACTGGCGGGGGATGTGCGCAAAAGCATTTTCACAGCGTAAACAAAAAAGAAAAAAAAAAGGCAACACACTTAATGGTGTCACTGCCGCCCATGGACCTTTGCAATACCAAGGGTATAACTAAGCCGATGCCTACCAATACAAATATCAAACTCACCCCAATTGGGCATCCGGCTCTTTCAATGACCGAACGAAGGGAAATAGCACATTACCATTACTCAGACGTCGATCTTCTGCGAGAGTGTGGTATACTACTCCGGATGGACCGGCTGGCGGCTGCAGACAGAGAACTGTCCACAGTATGATTCTACCACTAGTAAATGTGCTGCTGTGTTTCGTTCAGTGCGCGAGAGAACCGAAACCCCAACTTTCTGAGTGAGTTTAGGGTTTTCATTGGTAAGTAACGTCCTAGTTATACACTGGTATTGCAAAAGTCCATCAGCGGCAGTAACATTTACCATCAAGTGTACTGCTTGCTCGTTTGTTATCAAGAGTAATAAAAAAAAAGAAACTTTATAAATGAAATATGGCACTTTAGGTCAGTATCTTAACCACTACGCCATAGGTGCAGTTTAAACAGGTTTAAGAAAAAAAAAATCTCTTACAGTAGGTAGTGACTTCGCTATGCTGAGTTCCATGAGCGATAGTTCACCATAAGTTGGTTTCGTTTGGCATTAAAAGGATTAAGAAAACCTTACGCTTACGTTTACTAATCTTCCTTTTATCCCAAGTCTCGAACTGACACAGAGTGTCAAAGTGCGCTTAATGTTGGGTGGCTCTCGCAAGCAATAGCCTGATCATTATCAGGTGCTATGGACCTGAGGCAGTTTTTCGAACTAATAGAAATGGAGCAAAGATGCTATCAAGTATATTGAACGCTTTTCTTCTAAATCAAATTCAAATAAAAGGCAACAAAGTCGCCAGAAATAACGACCAAGACCTGCAAGAGTTGATTTACTATAGAATATAGAGTTATTACTCTAGACCAGTTTGGTCATGTACGGAAGGAAGGTGGAATCAAGTGTCTCCGATACCGGAGAACGTATATGAAAAGAATTATGAATGTTGAGGAAGCGAGTGAAGTATGCAAGGATAGAGTTCTCTGGTACTCTGTTCTCTCTGCCTACCCTGCAAGGGATATGGCGTGATGATATGTATGTATGTATAGAGTTATTACTTAAACAAGGGACTGAAGAGGTTACGACATAAATTGTTGCAATTTCATAGCATCGTAAGTATATAAATACATAAATTGCTAACATAAAATATCAGTCAAGACTGTGTTTATTACGCCAACATATATTTTTCACTTACTGAGTATTAGTTTTATTCAAAGAAAGTGCTAAAAGGTTTTATTAATAAAATTCATAAAAGTATAGAATATTATTAAATTTGTATTTCTACACCTGTAACGAAAAAAACAGCGCGTAATTTTTACCCTTGCTGTCGTCTGTTTAATGTCAGAACATCTAAAATATGTAATTTTCAGAAATGTTTAAATGAAGACGCCGTGGACTTCTGGAGGTAAGAAATAAATGTGAATGTGAGTTTATCACTTAGGCACGTTTTAAGATATTTACGATAGCTTACGCTGGTATGCCAACGTATTTCTTTAGCCCGTTTAGAATACCTAGTAAGTGTTGTGTAAGAAAAATTTAAAAAAAAAGCGTGTTTATTCGGATTCTCTTTTTACTACATTTTGAAAATGCTTGATTATAATTTTAAACATAATAGTATCATGTACATAAAGTCCCCTAATATAAAGTCCCCTATATTGTACGCATCTTTTCCTTTTTTTTGGTGTCTGTCTTTAAGATGTTAGCCGCAGATGGCTGTCACAGCTTAACGCAGACTACGGGTGAGCGCTGAGGGCTCTCAACCCGGGCACATCTTTTCCTATTTTTACAGCTTATATAGATCTCACTATTGGGATTAAGCCTCATGTATAATGAGAGGAAACTGGACCTAAGTTTATCAAGCTGATGAGAAAGACCGGTATAAGTTTATATTATATTATATTCCATGTTGTCTTGAAGTAATGTTATTTGCTTACCTCATTTAGACGTCTTTTATGACATCCATAGGAAATGTGAATTGTATTCTTATTCCGTTATCCCATAGAAAATATACTTTAAATAATTTACATATTCAATTTTATTCACCATTTATAAAATATGTTATCCCGAACCGAGTATAGTTAGGTATGTTATACCTTTATAATTTAATAGCAAACCCAGTCCGTTGGTTTGTTTGTAGAAGTATATCGAAGCGCCGCCTGGTGGCGATTTGCATCAATGGGGATAGCATATAAACCTTCTACGTAAAAAAATAGCAATTTTATAATGATCGGTCATATAGTTTCTCGAGTTTAGCGATACCATATATACAAACATCCTGTTTTATAGATATAGTTAAGTACGTATTCATAAAAATATGCTATCATCGAACACGGCTTTGTTTTGATAGAAGACATATTGTGATTAAATAAGACTCAATAAAATTCATTATCATTTTTGCTCATATAATATTGTTGGGCTCGAGCCCCCTCCACAATAGGAAGAAAATTTATCTATTATACCACAATGGTGAAATGGGTTGATATAGAGTATTGATATAATTTGAGTTTTCCTTTTCTTGCATAGTGGTCTTTTATCACACCCACGGCGACTATAAGCGGTGAATTGTATTCTTACTCGGTCATCAAATTAATAAAATTATAAAATAATAATAAACACAAATAGCACGGTTATTACTAACATTATATAATAAAATTCAATTATATAACATTTTACTTTTATAATAAAAGTTTACCCAATATGCCAGTAGCCATTTCCAAACTTAGAAATATATAAGTCTTACTCAAAACAGCGGCATTTATTTTGCTTTGATGTGCTTTATTCTGAGTCGCGAAACAAACTTTATGAAGGGTTGCTTGAAAGGGTTCGCTGCACGCTACAATACCGCTGACCAACATTATTAAATTTATTGTTTGACTCGGGACTTGATATAATAGAACAAAGTTTTTGTCGATCGTAGTAGTTCTACGCCTACATTTCTAAAGTCTAAGAACACGTAGTCATTAATAGTAATATTGTATAAAGCTTTCATAATATTATTATAAAAGGGCTATCCGTGTGTGTGACAGAGTAAGAATACAACTCACCACCCTCTATCTTACCCGTGGGTGATAATAAGACGACTAAGGGATGAAATATGCTTATGACATCTATGCAAGAGAAGGAAACTCGAAACAAAACCCTATACCAACACGTCTGACCAGCGTGGTGTAGTAGGTAATTTTCCCTCCTAGTATGGAAGAGGCTCGAGCCCAGCAGTGGGACATATATGAGCTGAGATGCTGATGATGATGAATAGGATATCGTTATTATTGCTAACTTCACGTTATAGAAGTAAATGAAGCTGGCAAATAGTCTGCCAGGCTTGGAAATTATGGGGATATCCCTCCACCGAGAGGCCTTAACTCTACATCAAGAGACTTACGAATATAATACCACTATTCTGGCACTATCTCAAAGCAGCAATTTATTATTCATCTTTCTCTTCTTTTTTTTCTTTGTAAAGACATGATCCTGTAAAGACAAAAACAAAGTATTGTTCTACGGGGAAATCGAAAGCACGAAACGCGGCAAGAATTAGTACTTAGACAATCATATATGTTTGTCTACATCGCATACTTTTATTGTTATTGATAGATAGATATACATGTATGAAATATCGAGTTTAGAACCATATGACTTATAAAATATTTAAAAATGTTGACTTAAACTTGAATAAAGCTTAAGTTTTTTGAAAGCAATTTTTTCGTGTGATGAAGGAGTTAGAATACAATTTACCCCTCCCTTTCTGACCCGTGATATCGTAAAAATGACTAAAAGATACAACATTTATATAAAATAATAATAAAGTCTGCTGTATTGTATGGGTCAGCATGTCGGGCTACAAAAGCTAAGGATGAGAGATGGCTGCATATAGCAGAAATGTGAATGTTAAGATGGATGTGGGGCGTGACAAGAATTGATAAGATAAGGAATGAGCGTATAAGGGAAAGTTTAAAAGTGGCGCCAGTGACGGAAAAGTTAAAGAGTGAACGTCTGATGTGGTATGGACATGTGATGAGACAGGATGAAAGTAATGTTGTGAGAAAAGTGTTAAGTATGAATGATGAACGTTTTAGGGGTAAGAAAAGAGTGTAGAAAAGATGAATGGATTGCGTTGCGAAGCATAATGGATATGAGAGGTTGGATATGGATTGAAAGGGAGTGAACGCAGAGATGACATCTGATAGGAATGTGTGGAAGAAAAGGGTATATTGCGTCGACCCTAAGTAATTGGGATAAGAGCAGAGTAATGATGAACTATACACACAAAAGAAGGAACATTAGGAATAAAACATAGGGTTTTTATCAGCTCGTCTGATAAGCGTGATATGGTAGATCAATTTCTCTCTGGGACTTATATGATTGAAGTATTTTTTTATTCATATGCGTATACACATAAAAAAATGACAGAATTCATAGAAGACCTTGGCATCTTATTGAACAATCTCAGCAGGGCATCCCAACTAGTGAGTTTATGAATGAACAAGGACAAGACCAAAGTCACGTCAACCACCCATGTCATTGCAATACCGGCCCTAGTTGGCAATGTGGTTCTCGAAGTTGTCGATCGTCATGTTTACTTTAGACAAACAGTCCAGTTAGATAGATCCAGTTTCGAGAATGACGTCAACTGATGAATCGAACTCGGCTTAGCAGCGTTCGGCAAATTTAAGAGGATCTTTTCATGCAATAGTGTTTCAAAACATAGGTCCATGACCAGTGTGTGTTGCCGGTGATGACTTATGGCACGGAAACGTGGTCTCCAAATGTAAGTTGCATCACCAGGCTCAAAGTCACTCAGCGTGCTATGAAGCGGGCTATGCTCGGGATTTCTCTGCGAAATAGAATCCGTAATACAGCAATCGGCAGAAGAACAGGTGTAACTGACATAGCACGAAAAATTAGCTCCCCGGCAATGGTCATGGATCAATAATTGTTGGGGAAGAAAGGTCATCCAGTGGCGACCGCGTATCGAACGTCGCAGTGTTGGTCGCCCTCTCTACCAGGTGGATCTATGACTTGATGAAGGTTTTTGGGAGGCGTAGGATGCGGGTGGCACAGGACTATACTTTGTGGCGTTATACGAGGGAGGCTTACATCCAGCAATGGATGGCAAAAGGCTGAATGATTCTGAATGATGATGTATGAAAACAGGCTTTAAAAGTAAGTGTGCTTCGCGAGGGAACATAATGCCACAATGACCGCACTTGGTAGGCGGTAGGGCAATCGCAGTTGAGGAGACATTGCATTGTAATACCTAAAATATGTACCAGTCTCGCAGTCTTTCGAAATATCATAACTGTTTAATACCAAGAAAAGATTATTTACGTAAACAATAATGTAAATAAAACCCAAGTAACGAGTACACAACAATGGTAAACAATATGACAGGGGTCAATGTGCTAATACAGTTTGAGGTACATTTCCAGATGACGTGACTTTTGAATAGTGTCGCCGATAAGGGAGGAGACACGACGACGGGCGCCTGAGATCTTCGCATCGAAATTCATTCTATCGTAGACAATGCGAGAAACGGCGATAAATTGAAAACGTGTGCCGAATTGGACATCACTGATGAATGTTTTACAAAAACTGACCGGGTGTCGGGCATGTGTTTTATTAATAACGTGAAAAAAAAAAAACGTACACGTCTTTCCAATTCCTATCAGTGTTCGTAAATCCTTTCATCGTATATAAATATTACATTGGAATCGGAAAGTAATCCTTGCCTTATGAATGAAATACGTTTAGGACGGTACCGTTGAAAGAATACAATACATCGAGATGTTTTGATATTATTATAGGATTTATAAAAAAAAACTTATTGCAAATATCTTTAAAATATTTTTTAGTCATTATTCTCCTACTCTTATTCCAATTGCTTGGGGTCGATCAATATGTACTCTTCTTTCATATCACATATTGTAAAAGTTATTGGCAATAGTTTTATGACCGGCCGAATGCCAGACGTCAACCCTCCTTGGGAATGTAATTGTTGACCAAACGGCATCAGATGGAGTTTGCCCAGGTCGTTAAAAGGCTCTTAGTCGTCTTTTACGACATCCACGAGCAAAATAAGGGTTGGTAGTATTCGTAGCCGCTACCATACAGTATTTTTTAGTATGTACATATTTTTTTTATAAATATAAAAAAAAATATAACATTTTTTTTAAATCATATGGTATTTAGTTACATGTTTAATAACGAAGCCTTAATATAATTCGTTTTAATTTGTTGTTTTATAATACTAGATGTTACAGCGAGTTTATGTGGCTTTCACAGTATTTCGTTACAGGACTTCTCATAATCATAAATATTTAATTTCGCAGCGAAAGCAACACAAACATTTTAAACATGATTCTGAATACATTTTATTAAATGAAGAAACTGAAATCATAGTAGTAGTTCATAGCTGTAATGGGTTTCGCAATGGCAGTTAACGTAGTAGGTTGATTCTGCTCCATCATCGTATATTAAATAATCAGCTTTGCATAACCAATTTACTTTGAAGTTCAGCGCCGTAGAACTTTTGAGAATCGTCTTTAGTTTACACGTACAGTCATTAGTTAATTACGTAACGATTGGCAGTTTCTTCAATCTAATTAATAAAATTATGTTTAAAACAATTCTCATTGAATAGATGGTTATGATACCGACCTGCCATGTCAAATGTTATGAGTTTGATACCCATACAGAACAATACTTTAAACAATACAGAAATTGTTGTTCTGAGTTTGGATGTAATTTGTGTCTATTACGCGAGTATTTGAACGAGTAGTACTCTCCTTGTGATGATGGAATAAGAATACAATTCACCACCTATTTATTGCCCGTGGGTGTAGTAACAGACGATTAAGGAATACAATATGTAGATAACATCTATACAAGAGAAGGAAAACTGAAAATAAAACCCTATACCAACCCGCCTGACCAGTGTGATAGGTTAATTTTCCTGCTATTGTGAAGAAGGCTCCGGCCCAGCAATAGGGCGTACATGAGCTGAAATGAAAATGAGAGGATGAAGCGAGTATTATACCTAATAAAAAAAAAAAGATTTTTGTAAGCCTCTTTAATGACTTGTTAGAAGTGAGAAATCTAGTCCTCTCGTGACCGTGAAAGCTAATAAGTATTCGAAACGTCGGGAAATTAAAAATCTAACACAAACGCGATAAAATTCGTAAAAATAGTTTTATTTTATAATATATAAAGTTATATTTATGTTGCTATAAAAATATACTAGTTACGTTATATTTCAAACCTGTCATACTTATTATAATTAGTCATTTTAATAGTTGTTTCATGCAATCACTGCCCATTAATTGTGCGGCTAATAAATTGTTATGTTTTTTTTTTGTATATATTTTATTTTTATTGGATAGCGCTAATATACAAATTTTATAAAGCGCTGAGGTAATAAATTTACTTCAAATAAACCTTAATTATTATATGAAGATATACATTTGAAATACTGTGAATTTTTCATATGATTTAACAAAAGTTTTAAGATTTTATGAAACGTAATAACTACGCGAGCTTAGATTCTGGTGGCGTTAATTTTTTTTATATCAGAATTAATATTGTAATGTGATTTAAAACATATTTTTTTCGGTTTTTCTTGCATTTGTATTTGATTATTGTGTGCAACAAGTCTTTAATAACTAAAGAGGTTTTTATTTACCTGGTACAATATTGGTTATTAAAATTTGACATAAATTTTTGATATTAATTCATTGCCATTAGAAAAAGAAAAAAAAAAGAAAATATTAAAAAAAAAAGAAATAATTTAAATAAAAAATATATTATTTATGGCAGTTTTGAAGTAAAATAAGCTGTCTCTTATCTCCGAGTTATCTTGCTGGATCTTTTCCAATTTGGCTGCGTACCGATCCGGTGGTTGCATATTAAATATGTCAGCCTTAAATTCATAAATTAATTGTCATTCTTCTTAATATATAGGTACCTATTAGTTGTCACTCTTCTAATAATACTGTGTAGTAGCGGCTACGAATACTACCAACCCTTACTTTGCTCGTGGATGTCGTAAAAGACGACTAAGAGCGTTATAATGACCTGGGCTAACTCCAGCTGATGCCGTTTGGTCAACAATTACATTCCCAAGGAGGGTTGACGTCTGGCAGGTCATAAAACTATTGCCAATAACTTTTACAATATGTACTATGAAAGAAGAGTACATATTGTATCGACCCCAAGTAATTGGGATAAGAATAGGAGAATAATGATGATGTCATTCTTCAAATAAAAAAGAAATGCATCAAAATCAGTGTACTTATTAAGATGCTACGACGCCACAGGCAAACACGTCAAACTTATAACATGCCTCATTTTGTATGGTGAATTTGATAAAAATAAAAGATCATTTTAATAACGATATTTAATATATATGTTTACACATTAGATATAGCTGTACTGACTAGTAATCGATCGATCGCAATCAAATAATTCAAATTATTTAACTTTTTATTATTAACCAGTTAATATACTCGGCTGTTTATAAAAACTATTTGTGAACCAAAAATGAGATTACTGTAGATAAGGGACTTCAAACTCAGATCAATAGACAACTGTCCATATACGAGTATTTAAAAATCGAATGCTTTAATAATTAAGCCACAGTATGATATACGGTATGATTATCCGTGTGGTGACGGAGTAAGAATACAATTCACCACCTCTGTATTACCCATGGGTGATCGTAGAAAATGGCTAAGGGATATAAAACGCATATAACATCAATGCAAGCTAAAGAAAACTCAAAACAAAGCTATATATCAACACGTCTGACCAACGTGGTATAGTGAGTCAATTTCCCTTCCGTTGGGTAGGAGGCTCGAGCCCAGCAGTGGGACGTATATGAGCTGAGATGATAATATATGTTTAATAATCAATTACCCGCTAATTTATTCGTTTTATGGAAGACATTCTCTAATGAGCACTTATATTGTGCGAGCCTTAGGCATATATTCAGTTGGCCACCGAAGTCAAAAATCGGGTACCGGTGATCCGCTCGCACGGCGAAGAGAGAGGAGTTTTACGGTGGGTCTATGGGGTCACGCGCCGCCTTTCCGTCACCCCGGACCGATTCGGCGGGGCGAGACGCATCCATAGTCCACCAAAAAAAAAGGCATATATTCAGTAAGGTATATACAGAAACAGAAATGGAAACAGAGATAATATAAAAGTATATTATAATTCATTATATTTCGATGGATGGGCTCTCGAGGGCTACAGCTTCATCATTCGATTTGACACAAATGTGCGCAAAATAATACATATACACACACGTACAAGACTGAGTAATGATATATGCGGCGTATCTATCATAGTAAAGACTAAAATGAATTTCATCATGATCTCATTTATGTTATACTGCTGGGTCACTCTTCCTCAGCAATAGAGGAAAATTGATCTACTATACTACGCTCATTAGACGTATTGATATGTTATTTTATTTCGAGTTTTCCTTCTCTTGCATAACATCTATATTATCTGCTTATTAAAATTGTTTGTTGTCTTTTACCATATCTACGGGTATTTATTTTCTTATTCCGTTACCACATGGAAAACTGAATTTATTTGTGTATCTATCTATTGCCTGTATTAAGATACAAATTGTTCTTCTGATGATGTAGTGCAGCGAATATAATGATCAATAGGTCTATATTCATCGTGGATAAAAAGGATGGATGCCAACTTCTCCTCATTATTTGGCTAGTGTGGTATATTAGGTGAAATTCCTTCATTTGATAGACCAATATGCTCGAGAATAGGACGTGGTTGATATTTAAAAAAATATAAATCTTATGAAACTGTAATGTTAAAATTCAGTTTCCTTGCGCTCAGTTAATGTTTTTGTAGTTTATTAGTTAATAATTAAAAATAAAATACCCAGAACACGATTGCAGCATCATATATCTACTATTCACAATTGTGAATCTAATCTAATCTCATCAAGATCGTCCAGCATTTTAGGTTTTCCTGCTTATAAACATAAATAGTTCCGATATAAATATACTAAGAAATTTTATATAAAACTCAAACTACTCAAAGCTGTCCCGGCAGACGTCGTCTTGCCCAGAAAAGCTTTGAGCGATATGTCGACAGCAGCGCCACCTACCGGGTCCAATTGCATTTTGAAGTCATCCAGGGACCCATTGGTATATACATAGAAAATTTCATCCCAATCGGTCCAGCCGCTTTACATACCGACAACGGTTGATTGAGATTGGACCTGATGGTCGAATTGTGAATCTAAACTATTCTCGAATCTCCTCGAACACACACAAAAATTTTCATCCCAATCGGTCCAGCCGTTTAAGAGGAGTTCGATGACATACACACGTACAGTAGAATTATATTTATAAAGATGATCGTCAATAAAAATAATCTTAGTGAATATATGTATAACACTTGAAGTAATAACATATTCGTAGCATTACATTAATATCATAAGTCATCATTATTTCTTTGCGTAAACGATGACATCAGTTCCTTTATATGATCTAAAATTGTGTAATTCCTTACAAGGAAATATTTGAAAATGGTTTAACAAAAGTTTCCGAAAACCCTTAACGTTTCAAGTGCTATGCAAATTGATTACTGAATTATTATTACGCTCAAATTTCAACTGTGAATGTTCACGTCCGGATTTATAAATGTCTCTGCATATTATATGAGGTTTGTCTGAACCGTTGCGTTGGAAAAAGGGAGGCAAATTTAATTTTCACCTTGACTTGTAGCTAATGTGACATCGGAAGAATTATCTGTTCCAACTCCTGCGTTACATGTTTCCAAGGGAACACTAACTTTCTTTCAGAGTGACACGACCTTTCTCTTTTGTTTTCTAATCACATATATACGAATAAATAAAAAATAAAGTGTCGTATTAGCGATAATATATACGTTTCTTATAATAAATAGCTTTAAATTTTTAGGTTTTTTTTTGTATATTTGTGGCAGCTAATATTTAAAACGGCTGCAATAATTTCAATGGAATAGGTAGGTGATACTATCACGTACAAACTTAGGTTATTCTATCTCTATTATTCTAAACAAGAATTAGGATTTTTTTTTTTTTTTTTTTTGGCGGCGGGCTACGGATCGGTCACGTCCCGCTAATCCGTCCGGGGCGACGGGAGAAGCGGAAACAAGAATTAGGATACCATTTTTTTTTTTTTGACGCTGTGGAAACGCATTTGCGCGCTATCCCCCGCCGGTGACAGACGAGGGGGAGTGTGGGACTCACCGGCCAGCTGGAACCCGACCGGAATACCCACTAAAACCACAACGGCCCCTTCCGCGCTTTTACGGGGAGCCGGAGAGATCGTCTACTGACATTCGATCCCCGGAAGAATTAGGATACCATGCAAATAATCAAAATTTCATCTCTCGCTTCATATATCTTCCTAATATATATAAATTACACGTCACGTTGTTTGTCCGCGATGGATTCCGAAAGTACTGACCGAGTTTAATCAAATTTGCACAGTATGTGTAGTTAGATCCAACTTAAAAGATAGGATAGCTTCCATCTCAATTTATAGTCGCAATATTATTTTATTGCAAATTATTTCTATATTATTATTATTATTATATTACTATTTGACAGTCACAATTATCTGTTATCTCCAAACGACTCTAACAGATGGCGGTATCTGTGGACTGGATTGAGTAAGTATTTAATAGACGGCGCTATGTAAAACGTACAAACGTTTCATATAAGCTACAATTTATTAGCTTAACCACTACGTGTTACTGAGGCTACCTTAGCCACGGCAACGCGTGGCCGGGTCTGCTAGTTATTATATATATTCATAATATTTTAAATGCGTGTTTGTCGATTAAGCGTTGTTTTCTTTCCATTATACGTCAGCATTTTATTAAAAGCTTTGTTTTTTTTAATATATTATTCCTATTTGCTGTGTGGTAGCGGTTTTAAATACTATTAATCCTTAATTTGCTCCTAGGTGTCATAAGAGACGACTAAGAGCTTTACGTCGACCTAGGCCAACGCCATCTATTGCCGTTTGGCGAAAAGTTACTCGTATATTTCCAAGAAGGGTTGCCATCAGGCAGGCAGGCGGTCATAAAACTATTACCAATTAGGAAGAGGAGTAGGTACATATTACGTGGATTCCAGGAAATTGAGATAAGAGCGAAATGAAGATAATTATTCCCATGTATTTTGAATCTTAAATTTTCTATTATGTCAACCTTATCGTTATTTTTACCATATCCTGTAGACATACAAAACACTAAAATATATATTTGCCGTCATTCTGGCTTCTAATATTTTCTTTTTCTGTTATCTGTTATTTTACAATCGTGATATGAATTTAATCAATCAAAAGGGAGAATCTGAATAAATACTGTCTCGCAGTTTAACTAAGGAACTAACTGACTAGTATATAAGTCATAATATCATTCTACGTTTCACTTCAACGGTCGTTGCGGAACAAGGCGTAAAGGAAAGTATAAAATTTCATTTTCATCTCAGAGCTAATATTACAGGGCCAAATCACCGGCGATACGGCCCTTTATTTAATAAAACCTGAATGCTATTTCGTAGCTTAGCTATATTATATACTAGTATCATTTGATAAATTGAGGTGATATAAAGGAACGGGATTCAAGTCGTTTATTTTGTTCAGTGTTTTGATATTTATATATTTAGTTTGATAAGGTTGATTTAATTATTAATATTAATCATTCGAATTATATTTTTGAGTTAATATTGTTTCATTATTTTTCACAGATCTAAATTGTGTTTGAACTTTCAATTTAACTAACAGTCACTACAATTAGAGATCATTTAAATCGTGCTTTTTTATATATTTTTTTACATTCTAAATACAATTATGTAGGCGGTCAAACTTTTTTTCCCCTCTTGGGGTGGACTATGGAGGTGGACACGCCCCGTCAAATCGATCCGGGACGATGGAAGAGGCGGCGCGCGACCCCATAGACCCACCTTGCTAGCACCTCGCTTCGCTGCGAGCGGGCCACCTGGTTCCCGATCTTTGTCTTCGGTGGCCCACCCGGCGGTTTACCCTCACGGGTTCTTATCGAGTCGATGCCCTCACGCGGTGGCCTCACTTCGGGTGACTGGACTAGTCCCTGGTCCGATAACCCGATGCCTCGGCTAGGGCGGCATCAGGCGCAGATTAGGCGGTCAAACTCCATTTTAGGACAATTTAGTTCAGTCTAGGATTAATTCCAGTCACTTATTCATCAAAGCTAAGTTACAAGTGGCTTGTTTGGTGATGGTGTAATATTATCTATCCGTGTGGTGATGCAGCATGCATTTCACCACCTCTTCTTTTAACCATGGCTATCATGAAAGACGATTTAGGGACATGATATGCATATAACACATGTGAAGGAAAACTCTAAATAAAACCATTAATCAACTCATATGAACAGCGTGTTGCAGTAGGACAAACTGCCTGATATTATGGAAGAGGTATGAGTCGAGTAGTGAAATATGTAGCCTGTTTAAGTATAGAATATGTAGCCTCTTAGTATCCCGTGGCAATTGCAAACTGACTATAGCAGTGTCAACGAAACTCGAACCATTAACTGGAATTGCCAATTCGCCTGTTAAGCGTGGCGATTATGGTAATTTCTTGCATTGAGAAGACCTTTAGCATTGGTTAAGTATTGACTGAGTGTTGATACGCTTATGGATCGATGAAGAGAAAATTTATTATATGTGTAATTCTCAATGTGTCTTTAGTGACTAAAGACCGCAGGTAATTTATTACAAAAAACTAGCCATTTTGGGTTGGCTACCTTAACATAGAATAATATATCCTAATGTAAAACTACGTCAATATTTCATCCTATTTTGTTTAATGTGATATAGGCCATAGGTTTGCCCTCATTGTGGATGATATTCATAACTAATAAGTAAGACGTCTAAGGCTGTAATAAAACAGGACAAAAATAAATACATATTTCCTACCGTCAGCATTTTCTCTATCAGGTCCACTGTCGTGTTCTGACTCCGATTCGTCCCAGATTGTATGACTGGTAATCTTCTGACGCGAGCATTCGATCCAGTAGCCTGGTGTAGGTATCAAACTATGCGGATACTCTTCGCAGAATTCATCTGTAAAGGTAAAATACTTTAGAATTTGCTTCAAAATGGGAACGTCATTGTGTTTTATTATAGAATACAAATTGTCGACGTGGCTGTCTTCAATCTAAAATGAACTTGAAATAATGTTATTTTTATTTATCGTATCCTAATACAGATGTATTAAGATTTCGTTAGCAAATAATATAATTTAAATAAATGAAAATTATTATACCAGATCATTTCATCTCAGGTCATATATGTCCCATTATTGGGTTCGAGCCTCCTCCAAAAATAGTGGGAAAATGATCTATTATACCACGCTGGACAGACATGTTAGTATAGGGTTTTCTCTAGTAGAGATGTTATATGCGATTTATATCCCTTAGTCGTAGAACGATAAACAGACACTTAATGAAGCTAAATAAATTAACAGTCCTTAACGATCTTGATCTTTTCTGTGTGATGACGGAGTAAGAATACCATTCACTATGCCCTATCTTACCCGTGGATGATCGTACGAGACGATTAAGGGATATAAAACGTATAGCATCTATGCGGGAGAAGGAAACCTCGAAACAAAACTCTATACCAACACGTCTGACCAGCGTGGTATAGTTGGTCAATTACCCTCCCATTATAAAGGAGGCTTGAGCCCAACAGTGGGACATATATGAGCTGAGATGAATGAATGAATGATGAATAATATTTACAAAGTTATTTAAGAAACACAATAAGAATTATATTTTCACCACATTTATATTTTTTATTTCTGGAACTTTAGCAAAGAAAAACTAGCGCGGCTAATCTGGAAGATTCAACTAAAATATTTATATAGTAGCTAGCGTGGGATGAACACCGGTACATTTAGGTGCTTAATTTAAAATGACACAACTAAAATACTACACAGTACGTAGGTATCTTTATTGAATATTTTATGAAAACAGTAAAAGTTTCAAACTGGTGCTATAAACGCTTCGCTGTGCTAATAAAAAACTCCCACTGCAGATTTTTTGTCAAAGGACTTTTTCCGTCATAAAATTTTGTGTTAACAATTTTCACAAACGCTGAAGGGTAGTTTATTAAAAAAATATTCAACACCATGATAATATTTTGTTGCCTTATAAAAATATACATAAATAAATTATCATACCATTCCTCTTCAATTTTCATGCATGATGTATCTTCCATTGCGTATGATCGATTGGCGCTCAATTCACTGTAAGGTAGAACACCAAACTCTTTACAATATGCTTGGCGTTCATACTTAGAGTGAACCGAACTAATCGAATCTTCAAAAACTGTGCCTCGATCTTCTGATTAAAGTTTCACTTGAATACTACACATTAATAACAACAACTCTAAATAGTAAACAAGACATATATTTTCAATATAGACACAAACAGTGGCGGAGTTACGTTTAGGACCGTAAGGCCTGGGCCTAGGTCGCAATAATTTTAGTTGATATTTTATATAAAGATTTTAAATTCTTCTAACTACTAAAATTTTTATATTGGGCCCAGCATTTTTCACTATGCTAAGGCAATAAACATAAATACGCTACTGGTTAGTGATGGATTCAGGACGTATGCCCGTGAGCGAGCCTTGTGGTTTAAGGCGGCCAAATGTTCAGAATTTCAAAATTTTAGGAGAGATAGAAAGGTTAAGAAGGGCTGCCTATCTCGCTTTGGCTAAATGACATCAAACATAAATCCGCCACTAGACATAAACTGAACATTTATTGCAAAATATTATATACTAGTAAAAGTTAAAATATAAATATTACTTAATATAATTTTAATCAACGTTTACCATTTTAGAAATATACTCACCATTTTGATGAATTTTGAAGTATATAAATTATACAAAAACTTAGTCTTACTTTTTATATTAAATTTACGTGATTATTTCTTTAATGGTATATTATCTATAAGGCATTCGTTATCAAAGTCAGTTCATAACGAAGGGAGTTTGTTGACAGCGCAAAAGGGGAGTATATGCGTGTGGACTGATGTGACTCATGGTTTAGTTTTATTGCCTACGCCCCGAATATATTGCTTACTTTTTATCGTAGAGTTTTTGGAGGTCGATAGAATTAGATGACGACACGCACAATATCTTTTTATTTTTATATGTTCTTGTTTCATCGTACATGCGTGCAGGATCTGGAACGAACTGTCTGCTACTGTATTTCTCGAGTGCTATGCTATGTCCTTCTTTAAACAAAGCTAAGGAGTGCATTTTTTTCACGCTATCGTGCCACTGCCAAGTAGAGCCTAGCTGCGCCTCTGGTATTACAAAGTTCTATGACAGATAAAAAAAAAGTGTCACTTCCGCCCATGGACCTTTGCTATATCAGAGGTATAGCTAGGCTACCAATACATATCCCAAATCCACCCAGTTGAGCATACGGCTCTCTTGCTCACCGAAAGAACCGCAACAGCTCATTGTCATTGCTCAGACGTCGATCTTCTGCGAGAGTATGGTACTACCCCGGATGGACGGTGGAATGTTTATGCACTTAACTGCATTAATAACATAGTGTCTTAATTAGAGACCTCTTATGCTAAGCTCATCATCTCATGTTTTCGATCACCATGGAAGACAGTTTTTTTTATTTAATTTTACATCAATAACTTTAGGTTATAATTTCATTTTACAAGTTATTTAATATTTAAATTCTTTTCTAGCCAAATCTAAAACAGCATTTCGTTTTAATCTACTTATTACAGCAGACTGAATTCAAACAAAATAAGTAGGTATTTGTTGAATTATTTTGACTGGTATAAATAATAATTTAATACATAATATTATTGTAATAATTAATATCTTTGTCTAAAATATTAAAAGGAATTCTAGAATTTAGCTATACAATTTTAAAACACTAATTTTATTTAATGAAAGGTGACAATATTTTATATTAGTTTATATCATAGATGTAGAGTTTTTTTTCTCTCTTCTTCTTATAGTATGTAACGAAACATTAAAATTTATTATCGAAATAATACTTTAATAATTTTATGAAATTGACTGTGTGTCTACTAGTACAAAAACGTGTTTATTTCATGCACATACGATTACATAATATCAACATATTTTTTTTTAATAATTTGAAGACATTTTTTATTTTTACATTAAAACAGTTAAACAATTCAAGCTATTCAAATAAAGTTAATATATTATAAATTAAAGCTACTTTGTTGTGTGTAGACGTATTTTGAAGATACAATAGTCTACAGAGTTTTGAAATTAATAGCAACATTATAAAAGTAAATTGTCATTCACATTCTCTCATTTGGTGACTGTATCTAATTACCTTCCATATTATTTCAAATTTAGAATGGAGATTGCTTGGTATTGTTATCTTACTCAAAAACAACCAGTTAATCTTAAAACAGTATCAGTAAAATTAATAATGAATAACATAAAAATAATACAATAATTGTATTATGAATGTCTCCGTGTGGTGACGGAGTAAGAATACAATTCACCACCCTCTATCTTACCCGTGGGTGATCGTAAGAGAAGACTACGGGATATAAAAGCATCATATCTGCAAGAGAAGTAAAACTCGAAAGAAAACCCTATACAAACACGTCTGACCGGTATGGTTATAGTTTGTCAAGCTGTCTCCCATTATGGAGGCGACTCGAGCCCAGCAGTGGGACATACATATATGAACTTAGATGATAATGATGGATGACGAACAATTTAATGATTTATTGTATGTGATTCAACGAAAGTTGTATCAATATGTAATATGTTATTCTGTTTCATAATTGCCTTCCCTACAAAAATACTATCTTTACTTATTATAGTTTGTCTATATTTACTAATCTTAGAAAATTCTTAACTAAAGGAATATAAATTAAAACAGTCAGGAATTCAAGAAATAATATGCTACGAGACAATGTAACTGTCTTACACTAAGACTAAGGATGACGTCTATAGAATTTTACGTCAACCATGTTCCCGGGTAAAACATTTATTGCGCTGGAAGTTGTTTTGACCCGTGAAACTGCATTGTCTTGAAGAACAATGTTGTGACACAAATTGAATATATTTTAAACTATACTTCCTAAATATTTGAGAATATATTTTCTTTGTGCTAATAGGATAAGAGTACAAATATTTATATATATATATATATATATATATATATATATGTGATGAGACGGGATGAAAGTAATGTTTTGAGTATGAATGTTGAAGGCTTTAGGGGTAAAGGGAGACCAAAGAAAAGATGGATGGACTGCGTGAAGCATGATATGTATAAACAGGGAGTGACTACAGAGATGACGTCTGATAGGGATGTATGAAAAAAGAGGACATATTGCGTCGACCCCAAGCAGTTGGGATAAGAGCAAGAGAATGATGATGATATATATATATATACATATATATGCTCTGCGGTAGCGGCTAAGAATACTACCAACCCTTACTTTGTCCGTGGATGTCGTAAAAGACGACTAAGAACCTTATAACGACCTGGGCCATCTTCATTTGAAGCCGTTTGGTCAACATTTACATTCCCAAGGAGGGTTGACGTCTGGCAGGTGGCCCGTTATAAAACTATTGCCAATAACTTTTACAGTATATACTATGAACGAAGAGTACATATAGTATCGACCCCAAGTAATTGGGATAAGAGTAGGAGAATGAATGATGATATATATATATATATGTATATATATATATATATATATATATATATATATATATATATATATATATATGTGTATATATACATATCCAGTCCATTCGTATAAAATATATAACTCTTGATTCAAGTTGTGTCATTTTAGCCACGACTTCGGCAAAATCGTATTAGATGTTATAAAAATAATTGCAATAAATATAAGTACAGGGCACAGTATTACTATACCACAGTGTACCTGTATTATAGGCTAATTCCACCTTTATGAATTCACAGGTTAGAATTTAGAATGGGTTGTCATTTCTTTATTTATTTATTAACGCCATTTTATATCGCGGCGTTTTATTTATTGTGTTTACCGCCATTTAATTTCTCGGCGGAATAGTGCCGAAATAAAAAATCTTGTCTTTATAAGATATTTATCTGTGCTGAGCCGTTGATTTCTCTATATGATAACAGTTTGTTTTATTAATAACTATTGATTGCAATAACTGAACTTAATTTCAGTAAATTTCTAGCTAATAAACTATTATACATTGTAAATGTACATTGTGTTAATGTGTAGAACTTTCATAAATTTTAATATATTATTGATTATATTTAGGCTCAACCTAGATTAAATTTATCTAATATTGTATACTCGACATAATAAGTTTCATCGTTATTCAGCCTTTCACCGTCCCCTTCCGGACGTAAATCTCACCATATAATGCCATATTGAGCGGTTATTCATTAAACGTTATTACGAAAGATTCTTTATTTTTGAAATGATTAAATGAGTTTATTTAAAAAAAAGTTAATATATACAATTAGAAGACCACAAGTCTTTTATCAGTACGCAATTAATGAAATTTAAGTACAGACACAGAATATCAATTGCTGTGTGGTAGCGGCTACGAATACTATCAACTCTTACTTTGCTCGTGGATGTCGTTAAAGATTACTAAGAGCCTTATAACGACCTGGGCCAACTCCATTTGATGCCGTTTGATCAACAATTACATACCCAAGGAGGGTTGACGTCTGATAGGCGGCCGGTCATAAAACTATTGCCAATAACTTACAATATGTACTATGATAGAAGAGTACGTAATGTATCGACCTCAAGTAATTGGGGTAAGAGTAGGAGAATGATGCCACAGAATATCAATTGCAATACTGTATGGAAGATCAGTACTTAGAACAAAATGCCATTTAAACAGTCATGCGCTTGTGACAATTTTGTATCACTCAAATATAGAGGCAGATTTTTCTATTATCTTTTCTTGTAAGATTGAGTAGCAAACTGCTTCACTAGCAAGCAGTCCACCTCATTCAAAGCGGTGATCGTCACTCATAGACTTATACAATCCCAGAGCCGCAAGATCTAGAATCTAGTTCTAGCCTCTAGTTCGCTACCTACCATAAAGCGTTTAGGGTCTCTGACTTCCTCGTTTACCAATGGAAGCGCAATTTTTGAATACTACATACATATCATCACGCCATATCCTTTGCAGGGTAGGCAGAGAGAACAGAGTGACAGAGAACTCTATACTTGCATACTTCACTCGCTTCCTCAACATTCATAATTCTCATCATACACGCTGGCTGGTTTCGGAGACTCATGACTCCACCTTCCTTCAGTACGTGACCAATCTGGTCTAGGTAGGTGAGTCTTGGTATCCCCCGGTACCTACATCCTTCCACTTCTAATGCTCCGACATTTATTTTGTGCTAGTATTTTTATTTATTATAAAGATTTATACTTGTTTTAAATCTATACCTAAACTTTGAGTAACACTTAACTAAGCTAGTCTACATAACACATAACATGAACGATTGATTAACATTATGTGTCAATTAACATTTAGATGTTTAATTTGTTTGACCCAGTCTGAGGCGTGACCTTAAATTTAGATGGCGTTGCACATTGGTAAAACCGGGCGTAAGTGTTACTCGTATTTATTTATAGTAAACGAGATTATTGTACCTTTAACCACTTACAAAATACTTGGGTAAAAAAATAAAGCTTATGTACATTTATTTTTTTTCCCATTACGAAATCCAGGTTAAGCTGTATCGGATATGTGGTAAGTTGGCCTGATTCAGAGGGTTGAAATTGGTTAATATTTAATATATTTCAACACAGTCCATACACTGGACTCACTGATACACAATTTGGATGCGATACACAGTTTTATCTAAAACGCGTTTCAACTATATGTAGTTCTCAACTAAGTAACTTACCTAATTTTATATAAATACACTTATATATTTAATTTTATCCGTATGATGACAGAGTCAAAATACAATCCACAACTCTGTGTCTTGCCTGTGGGCCAAATACAAAACCTATGCAAGATTTGTAGTACCCTACGAACCCGGACATTTTTTGTAATGATATAATATAAGAACAAAAATAAACAAAAAATGCTGGAATGGGTCCCACAAGAAGCACCCGAGCACGAGTTAACTACTAAAGCAGCCATCATTTCTCTTACTTATAAATGAGGGAAGGAAGAAACACGTTGCACGTAGATATCGCAAGCAAAGACCTTTTTAATAAACATAACCAAACCATAAGATACATGTGCACAAATGTTTATAGTTTTCAAACTGGACTTGTAATATATAGGATACCTTTATCATACAGTTTAATTGACAGACATCAATTAATTTTATAATTATATACTTTATTTTCTGTCTGAACTCAAATTTGAAGTCTATGCAGGCAGATACCCAATTTGGAAGTCTACCCAGATAGCTACCATAATTATATATTCATAAAAAATATAATTATATATTAAGGTAAAAATCATTATTATTATGCATATTCCTAATTTAATTTGGTATATCTTAGTGTAAATCTTGAACAAGATCCATTTTTACCTTGCCACGTCAGCCTATCCCTCAGAAACTTGCCAAAAGTGTTGACAATACATTAACGTTGTAGGTACTTACTCTTATCTACATATATACAGTACCAAGTAACCTACAAAAATAACGAACGCTAAGGGCCCATTTCACAATATACGAACAAAGCTATATGTAAACTAGTTCCAACCTATTTATCGGATAATGACATCGTTTGCTTTTCATAATACTTAGTATAGATAAATAGCAAATAAATTAGATTAGTTTCAGATTATTTGATACTTTCTTGAAATTTTTTTGAAATAAAATTATTATTTCGGATTCGCGTTTGTAAATCTTAAAGATTTTAGTTCTGCCGTGACCTAGAACCTTGTAAACTTTACAGCGTAAAGTGTTCAAAACGTCGCTAAATTCAAAATAAAATACAAACGCAATACAATGCATAAACATAGTTTTATTTCAAACGCGTAATATTAGCGTAAACATCCTTAATTAGTATAATATTTTTATGGAATAGAGAGTTTATTTATTTGTTGCGCTTTCACATATTGGTTTTTTAACCGATAATTACAAAATTTGGTATTAAAAGTACACAGGGTGCCTTTAATCTAGAAAAAAATATTATACCCGAGATATAGAAAATATCTTTCAGGCGGTCAATTGACGTAACTAGGTGAATTAACATAAATAAATATAAAAAAAATCCACGGAACTTAAGAAATAAATTACTATTACTTAAGTTATGAGTATAATAAGCAGTATAGACTACTTATTGTACAATAAATGTTTGAGTTGCAAAATATTTCATAAATATACAATTAACGGACACTATATAATAAGAATCATAATAATTAATTATAGGTCGTGTATAGAATTCTTCTGAACCTCACTACATTCGGCATAGATCGCAACTGAAAGCATTACGACATCTGTACATTGAAATTATTATTTCTTATTCATAAGATGTGAAACATGCCTTAAATATTTAATACTATACGTACACATGTACATATATGTATTTGTTTATATGTGGGTGTAAGTTAACCGGAAGGTTTATTATTAGAAAAGTTTTTACCTTTCTAGGGTTGTATTTTGATCTGCTTAAACGGGGCATAGCGAAACGGAAATTGAGTTTCCTTGCATTTCATTCCATGTCTGCCAGAGGGGTTCTATTGTCAAATAGTAGACATAGACCCTTTAGTCGACATTGATGGACGCGTCGAAATGGTAATAAATATCGAAAGCTTTTTGCGTACTAGATAGAATCCACTTTTATTGTGACAATGTTTGGTTAATGTATTATATTTATGTGAGTTTTCTTATTGCCTTTATTGTCGGTTGTATTATTTTAAAACATATTCAATACTTTTCAACTTTGAACTGAAACTATATTTTTAAAACCTTTAATCCCTTAAATGTAAATATTTTTGCGTGAGCGAGACATCTTCAAGTGTCATCATCATCATCTTGCTCTTATCCCAATTACTTGGGTTCGACGCAATATGTCATCTTCCTCCATACAGTCCTATCAGACGTCATCTCTGCAGTCACTCCCTGTCTATCCATGTCATACCTCACGCAGTCCATCCATCTTTTCTTTGGTCTTCCTTTACCCGTAAAGCCTTCAACATTCATATTTAAAACTTTCCTCACAACATTTCTTTCATCCCGTCTCTTCAGATGTCCATACCATGTTAAACTTTCACTCCTTAACTTTTCCGTCACTGGCGCAACTTTCAAACTTCCTCTTATATGCTCATTTCTTATTTTATCCAATCTCGTCACACCCCACATCCATCTCAACATTCGCATCTCCGCTACATGCAGTCGTCTCTCATACGTCGCTTTTGTCGCCCAACATGCTGATCCATACAGTACAGCAGACATCTTCAAGTGTATAGTTGAAAATATAAGTAGAATATATTATACGTCTTAGATATAATTCTCCTAGTGGTTAGAGTTTAAATGGCGAGAACTCCATTCATTCAGCGTTAATATTATTTTATTTATAGGTCACGCTTTTATCTTGGTAAAACAACTTCAAATCACAATTATATTTTAAATTATATATTATATAGCCCAGTAATTTTTAATATCATTTTAATGTTGTTAAACGGGCACAGTTGTAAACTCACTGCTTAAAGAGTTTCCAAGAAAATCCCTGAAAATCTATCCTAACTTTGTGTTTTTTTCGACATAATATTCAAAAGCAGAACGAACGACAAACGAATCATCATCATTTCAGTTCATATAAGTTCCACTGCTGGACTCGAGCCTCTTCTACACTAGGAGGGAGATTAACTATACCACGCTGGTCAGACGTCTTGGTATAGGGTTTTATTTCGAGTGTTTCTTCTCTTGCAATGTTATATGCACATTTTATTCCATAGTCTTCTTTTACGATCACCCACGGGTAAGATAAGGGGTGGTGAATTCTATTCTTACTCCGTTACCACACGGAAAAAAACTAATATTAAGTTACAATTTCATTTAATATTTATAAAACATTGCTATGAAGGAAAGACTCTAATAATTAAAATACGGTTATTAGATTCGTACGTATTCATTCCATGGACAAAGTAATACACAAAAATGTAGAAAAAAGGAGCACAAATAAAAATGGCAGACATACGTATATGAACGGCCGGGACGGCGCAGGCGCGAGTACCTGCGCCTGATGCCGCCCTAACCGAGGCTTCGGGTGATCGGACCGGGGAATTGTCCGGTTACCCGACGTGAGGCCACCGCGTGAGGACGACGCCTCGACGGCGAAAGCTGTCGGGGCGTCGACAGGAGAGGAGCCCAAGAGGGCATACCGCCGAGCGGGCCACCGAAGACAAAGATCGGGTACCGGTGGCCCGCTCGTACGGCGAAGAAGAGGTGCTTGCAGGGTGGGTCAATGGGGTTGCGCGCCGCCTCTTCCGTCACCCCGGACCGACTTGGCGGGGTGCGACATCCATAGCCCACCGCAAAAAAAAAAAAAAAAAAAAAAAAAAAAAAAGACATACGTATATGAAATGTTATAAACAGTCTGCCAATAATAAAACATATAAAACAATTTAAAAAAAAATATATACAGTAAATGTATAGAGCATTCGTATGAAAATCGAATGTGAGTATTGTGTGCAAATACCGTCATCATGAAGGTAACAGGTATTTTCCATTCCCCGGCTGACAGTTATTGCCTACGGCTATCCGATTCAGCTACTGACACGGCTCAACGGAGGTATATTATAAAAAACATATAAATGTTTTGCTTTGTTCGCTTTATTAATTTAGTTACACATGAAATAGACACTAGTATTTTTATTTCGCCTACACTACCGCCATCACGCGGATGAATTTCATTTATATATGTATATTAACTATATTTAAAACACAGAGATTTATTTGGAGATCCAAATATATTATTTTCTTTCGAAAATTTACCTACATTAGAAAACAATATGAAATTTATTAATGATTGTACGTATACATACTTATCATTCTCCTGCTCTCATCCCAATTACTTGGGGTCGACACAATATGTACTCTGCTGCTATCGTGCATATTGCAATAAGTTATTGGCTATAGTTTATGACCGGCTGCCTGCCTGACGTCAACCCTCCTTGAGAATGTAATTGTTGACCAAACATCATCAGATGGTGTTGGCCCAGGTCCATATAGTCCTCTTAGTCGTCTTTTACGACATCCACGAGTAAAGTAAGGGTTGGTAGTATTCTTAGCCGCTTCCACAAAGCAAATATACGTATACATACCTATATACATTATATATTACATACATTTTCTGTGTGGTGACGGAGTAAGAATACAATTCACCACCCCCTATCTTACCGGTGTGTGATCGTAAGATACGATTGAAGGGATATAAAACGCATATAGCATCTAAGCAAGAGAAGGAAAACTTGAAACAAAATCCTTTACAACCACGTCCGACTAGGGTGGTGTAGTAAGTCAATTTTCCTCCCATTATGGAGGAGGCTCGAGCCCAACAGTGGGACGTATATGAGCTGAAATGATGATGATACATGTACTTAAAATATTAAATCATATAAGCGTCATATTTTTTTTAGACTAAGCGTATATGATTACTAAATCTGCATCGCTGTATGCTGTATATCATTGTCATCGTTGCTCCTATACGTCCCACTCTTAGGCTTCGAGTCTTTTCCTCAACAGGAAGGAAAGTGATCTGTTATTATACGCTGGACAGAAAGGTTGGTATAGGGCAGTGGTCTCGCAGAAGAAAGCGGCGGAATTTGTCAAAAACACTACGCAGACGGCGTGTCGGGCGGCAGGAGTACCTGCGCTTGATGCCGAGCTAGTTGAGGTCGCGAATGGATGACCCGGAGATCCACCATCACGCGTATAGAGGTTGTCCGTGTGAGGGCGCTGGGCGGGTCATGCATGTCAAGGAATCGGCACAAGTGATCGGCCCAATGGTGACGGGGACGGAACATGGTGGGTTATGGAGCCGCACATCGCCCTCCCCGGTCAGAACGAGGGTGAGTCCAGACCATGCCTGCCAAAGAAAAAGAGGTCGACGAAGTGACAGATTTTCTATTTTTTTTTTTATGTAAGATAATAATTTACTTTTTATTTGGATTCTGTGTGCCCAGCTCAATCTTTATGTAGTATAAAAATTGTGTTAATAAGTTTGTTGATCATAAGCTCTGTGACTATTTTTATTGCTGTTTTTTTTTGTTCAATATTGCAATAAATTCTATTAATAAAATATTACATCATTTTGCAAACAAAATGTATTTATCGAATCTAAGCCTTAACTTGAGTAGATCGTGTAGCGATAAACTCGTTAACTGAGCACTAATTTTGCACAAACTTGAATGCGAAATCTTCATTATAATGAAAGTAAAACTGAACGTAATTATTCTGTTCTGTGAATTTAGGGACATTTAAAAGGAGTAGCGAACGGTTGGCGCGTTTAATCTTGTCAATTATCCGTAAAATTGGTGAGGCCCGCTCCATTGCGGCGGGCGCGGGAACACCGAGGGTTTATCTGCATTAGCAGTCTCTGGTAGACTAATTGAGGTTTTCTGACCGATTATTGAAATACTTTAATACATCTGAGCAAGATTGCGGCTTGCCAAAATGTCCTCAGATAATTATGTGAAGTTGTCAAGCAACCTTAAGTTACTTTAAGGCAATATAATTCTTTTACACGTGCTATTTCTAAAAAGCGATATGAAATTATATTTTTTATGTGAGTTTACCTCTTTTTCACATTTACTACACATGTAGCATTAAGAGAAAATATTGTCGGATTAAAAATTCACAACCACTTCCTTTCCTATGGATATTCTAAAGGACGACTGATATAGGCAGGTAGTTAATGCAAATTTGAAATCGAAAAATAAAATCACTATAGCAATACCTAACCTATTCCACCTGCATGGAATAGTGATATTCTCTTTTCAATTAATTGTGGAGTATGTCCGTAACTAGTCGAAGGAGAAGATAGATTGTCATCATTTTTTTTTTACCATAGGTGTCGCTTATGATGTTATAATGTATGTAAGCAAGTAACGTTATTGCAAGACAACTTAAAATCAAAGTATTCATCATCTCATCATCTCAGCTCATATATGTCCCACTACTGGACTCGAGCCTCCTCCATAATAGGTAGGTAATTGACCTACTATACCGCGTTGGTCAGACGTGTTGGTATAGGGTTTTGTTTCGAGATTTTCTTCTCTCGCATACGTGTTATATGCGTTTTATATCCCTTAGTCGACTCGTACCCCACACCCACGGGTAAGATAAGGGGTGGTAAATTGTATTCTTACTCCGTCACCACATGGACAGAATCAAAGTATTACCTTTTAACAACTTTCCTGGCAATCATAGTATACTAGATTAGTTATCCTATATTTATATGAGATTCATACCTAATAGTTGGTCTAATTTGAGAATAAGAAAGGGAAAGTAAAGGGCGTTACTAGCTTTTTTACTTTATAAACACCGTCTTAATTAGGTTTTATCCGTCAGTTTAATAAAGAAAAATCTATTCATCGTACATAATTTGAAGTAAATATTACTCATTTCATGTCTCCAAGTTTTCAATCATCTCGGCTCATACATGCCCCACTGTTGGGTTCGAGCCTCCTCCGTAATAGGAGGGAAATTGACATGCTATACCACGCTGGTCAGACGTGTTGGTATAAGGTTTTGTTTCAAGTTTTCCTTCTCTGACATAGATGTTATATGTATTTTATATCCCTTAATTGTCTCTTACGATCACCCACAGGTAAAATAGGGGGTGGTAAACTGTATTCATACTCCGTCACCACACGGATCAAATATTCAATATCATACACAAATATTTATACGTTATGCAATTGATGTTCAGTTCAAAATAATTTGGGCTTTCTTTTCAAGTGTAATTCAAAAGTAGTTTACATAGATAAGTCTAAATATTATAAACAAAATAACAATATAAATGCAAATATTCTATATGCTTTTCTACAAAATTCAAAGCCTCATCTCTTATTAAAACTCCGGGGAGATATAACTTGTTGTTTATATGTATAAGCCAATCTACTGCAGAATAGTCGTGTTCGTATAAGATATATAAGAATTAATCGGGTATCATAACGCCTAGAAATATGATTAGTTTAGTACATACATACATACATATCATCACGCCATATCCCTTGTAGGGTAGGAAGAGAGAATAGAGTGCCAGAGAACTCTATCCTTGCATACTTCACTCGCTTCCTCAACATTCATAATTCTCTTCATACACGCTCGCCGGTTTCGGAGACTCTTGACTCCATCTTCCTTCAGTACGTGACCAATCTGGTCTAGGTAAGTTAGTCCCGGTCTCCCCCGGTATCTAGATCCTTCCACTTTCGCATTGTATATCTTCTTAACCAGACGTTCGTTCGGCATTTTTTCCACATGTCCGAACCATCGGAGCATTCCCTTTCGTATCTTTACACCAATACTCTCTTTCATACCTACTCGCTCTCTTACGTCGTCGATACGAATGCGATTATTAGTTTAGTATTATGAATTAACTAATTTTTATTTGATGAAGATATGTATCTAAAAAATAAAATTACTGGAAACTATGCGACTAAAAAGAAGTAACAAAATATGAAAATAAAATGAAATTATTGTTGAATTGTCAAGAGGTCTGTTATATATTATGTTATATAATTATGACTTTTTCGTGTGTCATACTAACTTAATAAGTTTTTGTAAGAACTTAATTGAAATAAAATACATTGAAAATAAATTAATTCATGTATTTTAGTCTCTAAACTTCAAGTTTGTATTATTTAGATACTTCGAATACTTTGCAGCAAACACGATCAGAATAAATAAGTGAGGTGACAAGTTTACAATTTTTTGGTAAATATTTCGAAATATTAATTAATCGACATGATTAGTTAATATTTCATCCATTAAAACCTATGTGACGTACTTATTTTTTTTTAATTAATACATATCTTAAAAAAAAAACTTATGTCTCGGAACTGATTAGTGAATTAGAATGCGGTTTTACTGAGAAAAATATGTGAAACTTAGTAGGTACAATTCTGATTTCATTAATGTTTTATATAAACCAAAACTACTACTTTTCATTCACTCTTTCTCCTATAGAACGTCAAATGGCATGATGGCATTGGCAGTAGTATTCTCCTGTGAAAATTATAAGATCAACTGCCATCACTAAGTTGTCTAACAAGCATAGAGATCATGACATTATCCTACTTCGGGGAGTCTTACGCTTAACAGTGAACATTGACTAGCGATTGTACGAACAGACTTATCGCAATAAATATAATATGTCGTACAAACTAATAAAATATGTAAAAAAAAACATATTCATTCATTCACTGAGAATGAATCATGTCTGTCTCGTAGAACACTTTTCTTTTATCCTAGCTTATTGTTTCTCTCCAAGACATACAATAAATACAACAATATAATTTTCCTTTCAAAGTTGGAGAACATTTTAATATTAATGAAGAAACAATAAAAGTGCTCTCTAGAGATGACGATAGTTACTACAAACCAATTTACACTTTCTAATATAACTTTGAAATAGAACTTTGAAAGTTAATACTCACTAACTTGCGAACGTTGTACAAGAGACACTTTTCGTTTCAAGTTGGTTTTATCAGGTATTTATCTACTTTATAATCTCTAAGTGGTATTTAAGATGAGTGTAATAGAACCACAAAAGATTTTGCTACCCTCAGCGTTCGTTTAAGGTCATCAGAGTCATAATTAAGGTAACAGGTACAGGTAAGTAAAAATCGTTTATTTTAATGA
This sequence comes from Lymantria monacha, assembly GCA_905163515.2. Lineage (NCBI taxonomy): Eukaryota > Metazoa > Arthropoda > Insecta > Lepidoptera > Erebidae > Lymantria > Lymantria monacha. The sequence goes on along the minus strand of LR991094.1, from coordinate 13,426,548 downwards.
ATTCAAAATAAGTTGAAATTCAAAAAATTCCATGATCCCAAAATAAACACGTAATTAAAAACTAAGCACGGTGATGAATTAATAATGATATGTGTTTTATTAAATATCATAATTTTATAAATGTAAAATAGAAATACAGAGATATATTTAAGTAAAATTTGGACTACATAAATGGCTTATGTCATATAAATAAAGTCTTAAGCTTCTTCCATATCATTTTTGTATTTTTAAGCGCCTTCAAAAAAAGGAGTAAGTTCACAAATCATCTGAATATTTAATTGTATGTTACCTCTGATCTTTTTCTAGTTGGGTAGGTTCTAGGTACTAGAGCTAGGGTACTTTGATGATGCTTTTCTTATTTAAAAGATGTTTTTTTGTGATAAAATTTTGTGTTATAGGTAATAATAATCTATATGACACATAACGTCAATTTACAATGATTTTTATTTATCTTAGGTGTTACCTTACATTTAGATGTTGTTACAAACAAGCGATACTCTTTTAATAAACCAGCCATTATATATATATATATATATATATATATATATATATATATATATATATATATATATATATATATATATATATATATATATATATATATTTATATATATATAACATAAAATCAGAATTAAAATTCATGTGTAATCATTTTAAGTACAATATTTATATGGATTTTATCGCGATTGTATTTAATTTCCCGACATTTTGAACACTTTATAGCGTTCATAGTCACGGGAGAACTGAGCACTGTACAGTGTTTGAAACATCAGGCAATTAAAGATCAAATACAAATGCGATGTAATCTCTAAAATTTGTTTTATTTTCAATTGTAAAATACTCGTGTAATCATTAGAAATTTATGTTTTCAATATGTTACCTGAACAAGCTTGTGGTGGCAGTGGGAATATGAGGGTGGTAGAAGATTTGCGCCTTGCCACAGCGCAGCCCAATGACTGGGGTTTGAAGCTTCGCAGCTGCTGCATAAAATCACTGCACTCCATGAGCGCAACGTCGGCGAAGTGCAGGTCGCACAGGATTTGGTTCTTGAAGCGACGAGCGCGTTTCTGGACAAATAAGCAAACCAGTCAATAATTTATAGTTAGTTATTTTATGAGCGAATACCTTAAAATTTTATAGTTTTAGCATTTAAAATTATTGTTACATTTACAATTATCCTGCTCTTATTGACAATTGTCTGGTGTTGACAGCATGTACGAGGAGTTTCATCGTACATATTGCAAAAATTATAGGTAATAGTTTCATGACTGGGCGCTTGCCTGGCGTCAACCGTAATTGGGAGTACAATTATTAACCAGACGGAGTTGCACCATGTCGATTACAGGTAATACATTTAAAAGTATAATAGTTACTTATTCCAGAAATATATTTTTGTACAATTATGGCGTGTAATATATACCTATCTGTATAATGCTTCTGTACGTGAGTATGTGACTGAACTTCTCATAAACAACTTTTATCTTTTGAGTAAAATAAACATATTCTATTTGGGTAATTAATACTAAGTCTATATAAACCCGATTACGAAGCGAAAAATGATGTCACAAGCGGGATTCGAACCCGCGCCTAATGGGATTCCGGCCCAATCGTGCTACCACTACACCACCGTGAACTATTGTAGGACATGGAAATCTCACACACGATTGGGCCGGAATCCCAATAGGCGCGGGTTCGAATCCCGCTTGTGACATCATTTTTCGCTTCGTAATCGGGTTTTTATAAATAATTAAGCATATTAAATGCTAAATTTCAGTAATTTTAATACTAAGTCCTTTTTATATTTGACTCGAGACATCGCTACTTAGAAAATTATGTAAGCTGTGCCGCTATATTACAGGATAATTAATATATGTGAACTACTGAAGTAAAGGATTCGTTACCGATGGCCTACCCATATGATGATAAAAAGATAGTGTACTTCATATGTTGGGTTGGGTATGGGTTGTACACCCTATTTTCGCCGCTCCGGGCAATTTGGGCGAAATTCAACCGGACCATAGCATGCCTCTAAACAAAGAAGGACGATATTACGACGTATGTATACATTTATTTATTAAAAAAGTTTAATAAACCTAGATAATATTCCTAAAAGAATCTAAAACTATTTTAAAACCCTATTATAAATCTACAACTTCATCAATACTTGTTGAGTTTGATTTTATTTGCGTCCACAGGAAACGTCATGATCGAAAATATTGCCAGACAATGGCAGTAGATTCGAGCCCCTGTTTTGTGATAATATACCTAATTAACAAATATGATATTACATCTTTGTTTATCCTTTTACGAATAATGTTTAAGATAATAACGAAATAAGTAAAGTTACATTCGTAAAAAAAGATAAACTATATTATATTTATTAATATACTTGTATCGTATCGTCATTATTTCTCGAACAGAACCAAAAGGCCCAATACAGCCCATGAATCATTAGTACAAAGGCTTTGTGAATATCAATTTGTGTGGGATGTGCTATCAAATATAATAAACAAAGGGCCCTTGACTGAACTAGCCTCGGAGCAGTATATTTTTATGTAGGTACTAATGTATTGATTAATGATTGGGTTACCCTTAGGTTAAGATATGATTAAATTGAGGATATTATTATATTAGGATTGAATGAAGTATCGTCAATATTAATTAGTAAAATCATATCGTTACTAATAGTATTTTAAAAACTGAAAACATATTCTAGTTAACATTACCTAGGATATGTAGCCTAGTTACGTACCTGCACCGGACCAGCCATAGATATCACACGCCGCCCTGCCGTCGCCCCGGACGGAATGGGCGGGGTATGTCCAGACGAAAGCTTACAAAGATATGATTTGCATTTACGAAATATCCTTTATATAGCCTTTAAGCTATAGACTGGACACAAGGGCATAAGTCCGGGGTGACGGAAGGTCGGCGTGGAGGGCTTTATTTATCTGCCGTATGCCTACCGAGCTGACCACAGGCACCGATCCGATGGTGTGTTTCATTTATGGTATTTTTAATGAAACATAGTTAAAATTAGATTTTTTTGAGCAATGCAATGTCCATCTATTGTGTATAACAGATATTCATTTTTATCCTTTATATTTGAACATTCACTGTTAGATATTACCAATTTAATAATATCATAATCGCTACTTCTTTTCTTTCTTTTATCCGTGTGGTGACCGAGTAAGAATATAATTTACCACCCCCTATCTTACCCGTGGGTGATCGTAAGAGACGACTAAGTGATATAAAATGCATATAACATCTATGCAAGAGAAGGGACACTCGAAACTAAGCCCTATACCAACACGTCTGACCAGCGTGGTATATTAGGCCATTTTCCCTCCCACTATGGAGGAGGCGCAAGCCCAACAGTGGGACATATATGAGCTGAGATGGTGATGAATCGCTACTTCAGTAGGTTGACGATTGTAGTCGCTATTATAAAGGTGATCTGCTGCTGTTTCAACCGGTTTTTTAGACTTCCATGGGATAGAAGATAGATAGAAACACATTACATTATTAAACCTAAATAACAAATAAAAAATCATATTAAAATGTCATTCAAGTATTATATAATAAGTCAATGACATTTTAATACGAATTTGTTATTACAATAGTTGTTGTAACAAACAGTATTTTATATGAAGTATGTATATAACACAAACTAACATATAAGTTACCAAACTCTTGAGTTATATTCACACAGTCATTACTTTAATATAAAGATTTAGCTATTAACAGACATTTTTCATAAACGGCTTATGAATAAATGTACCTTTATCGCGATTCAGGCAATTGTATGCTGAAAAATAATTTCCTAAAGGTATAATGGAGCTCTTATCAGTACTACGTAGTAATATATTTTATCTGTTTAGTACCTATTTTCCTTATGTTTCAAAATGTCCTATTATTTTTTCCTCTAGATTTAATTATACATAAATTTTGATGAGTAAATAGTATATAAAGTAAAGCGTGTATGAAGAGAATTATGAATGTTGAGGAAACGAGTGAAGTACGCAAGGATATAGTTCTCTGGCACTCTGTTCTCTCTGCCTACCCTGCAAGGGATATAGCGTGATGATATGCATGTGTGTATGTTGATGAGTAAAGCAAATGTATCTTTGCTTTACTATTATCATATCTCTACGTGGTTAAGAGTATTTTATTTGTCGTCACTTCTTATTGCGCCGTGAGAGCCATTCAACTTTTTCGTTTCATTATGTAACAGGCTACGTCTAATAGTGTATGTCTGATAGTATGATGATGATGATGATAATGATTGCCATGTGGTGACGGAATAAAAATACAGTTCAGCGAAATGTGAGGGGGATCTATGTCCAGCAGTTTGACCAGCGTGGGATAGTAGGCCAATTTCTCTTTCTTTGTGAAGGGCCAAGTGCCGTGTGGTCATGGCTACGAACACTACTAATCTTTAGTTCGTATATGTCGTAAAAACCACTAACAGTTTTATTTCGACCTGGGAAAACTTCATCTGATCTCGTTTGGTTAACAGTTACATTTCCAAGGAGAGTTGACATCAGCCACGTAGCCAGCTATAAAATTACATACATACATATCATCACGCCATATCCCTTGCAGGGTAGGCAGAGAGAACAGAGTGCCAGAGAACTTTATCCTTGAATACTTCACTCGCTTCCTCAACGTTCATATTTCTCTTCATACACGCTCGCCAGTTTCGGAGACTCTTGACTCCATCTTCCTTCAGTACGTGATCCTTCCACTTTCGCATTATATATCTTCTTAACCAGACGTTCGTTCGGCATTCTTTCCACATGTCCGAACCATCGGAGCATTCCTTTTCGCATCTTTACACCAATACTCTCTTTCATACCTACTCGCTCTCTTACGTCGTCGTTGCGAATGCGGTCGGTCAGCCTAACTCCACAGATTTTCCGTAGAGATTGCATTTTGACCGCATTAATTTTACTTTCATGCTCTTTTCTGCACCGCAACTCTCGCTTCCATATAGTAATGTTGGGACAAGCACTGCGTTATGTATTGCTACACGTGCCTTCTGGCTGAGGCGGTGGCTACCGGAAAGTTGTCCCAACGCTCCGTTCACTCTATTTCCCGCATTTACTCTTCGCTCTATATCAGTGGTGAAACTTCCATCTCGGCTAAATCCACATCCAAGATATACCAATTCATCCACTTGTTCTAGTACATCATTACCTATTGTTACTCTTACATCTGTTCTGGCTTCATCTCTTTCAAAGACCGTTATTTTGGTTTTGCTCACATTCATGCGTAGACGCTTTTCTTACAATCTTCTGTCATTGTGTCGACTAGGGTCTGCAGGTCAGTCGCTGACTGCGCTAGCAGGACTGCATCATCTGCATAGAGCAGAGCACTGACCACTGAGTCGCCCATCTGGACTCCCACATTCATATCGTTCAACCTTTGGAGACATTTATCCAGATATATGATAAACAGCCTGGCTGATAGAACGCACCCTTGCTTAACGCCGATGTTGACGTCCAACCAAGGCGACATTCCATCTTCCAGCCGCAGACAGGCTCTACAGCCCATGTAACTGTACTGAACAGCTTGCAGTAGTTTACCGTTAATACCATACTCCGGTAAAATGTCTTGTTTGGTAAAATGATTTGTTTGTTGTCTTAAATGGTTACTGTGGAGTTTAAGTGTACACGTACACGAAGAGGAGCTGATGTATGGATTTTATTTCTAATAATAATTGATAGTGCAATCCAAGGCGGCAAATTATACTGTATACTAATACTTTTGCGACTTTCAATATCATATAATCATATTATTGTTATAACTTGAAGAATTTGTTTAATTCTTGGTTTTATTCATTTTAATCATGTTTATTCACTTTAATACTCATGGCTGACTTTCATAGACTACATGAGTACTACTAATGGGAACGACCATTCTCTACAATGAAGGAAAATTGATTAGGACGAGTTAGCAGATACTTAAGAATCGAATCTTTCTTTTCATGCGCTGATTAGCTAACATTATTTATGTCATTATTACACTTAGAGAATAGCACCAATAGATGACCATTCTCACCTCTTCATTTCACTCATGTCAATTCATATTAAAACACACTGTTAAATTCACTTAAAGACAAAATAAGTATATAGTAGTATGAAAATTATTCATACGGCAGTGTTACACCGCGTGAAACGAAAGGAGACAAATGCAATCACGAAATAACAGCCTCTTTTGGATATACTAAGAGGTAACATACAACTACATTACTGTGTGATAGCATGTCGGGATAATATCATGGAATACTAAGATGTGATTTTAAGGGAAAAGAGTTAGCGATTTTGATACATTTATTTATAGTGACAAGCAATATTTGTATATTGCTTATTCTTTGTCATTGTATTTGAATGGTGGCTGTGTGGTAGTTGCTACGAATAATACCATCCCTTACTTTGCTTGTGGATGTCGTAAAAGACGACTAAGAGATTTATAACGACCTGGGCTAAATCCATCTGATGCCGTTTGGTCAACAATTGCATTCCCAAGGAGGGTTGGCGTCTGACGGGAAGGTGGTCATAAAACTATTGCCAATAACTTTTACAATATGTACTATGAAAAAAAAGTACAGTTGGTATCGACCCCAAGTAATTGGGATAAGAGTATGAGAATGATGATGTATTTGTATATAATAAAGGTTTTATTCCGTCAGATAATTGTACCATAGTATAAGAATATAAGTAATCTCAATATTTCGTCTAAATCGTACATGAGATGCGGTTTCTACAGAGTCTGTTTTGTTTCTACAGAGGTCATAATGAGCTACATCAAACACGAACGCGACCGGTTTATAAATTTTATGAAGATTTGTTAAATTATAGTGAGCTATAATTTATATCCTACTGGTTTGAGCTTCCTCCACATTGAAAGAGTAATGGACGTATTGTACGGATAGGTTAGGTTGTAGGGTTTTGTATCAAGTTTTCTTTTTCTTAATTACGATTCTAAATATATTTTGCTTTTCATTTTGTTATCGTCAAAAATAAGTTTCGACATGTAAGTAAACCATATAGTATTTACTGTTACGATAAATTGATTATAGTACAATATATGTAAAAGTGAAGGTTTTATTAACTGAAAATAGTGGCGATTTTCAGATGTTACCCGCTCCTTGAGGTTGCGTATGGAAGCAATTTGATTACATAATGAAAATAGTTAACTTTATTTCAATAAAAAGTGTTAACACACAAGTGGTAACACAATATTAAGAACACATTTTTCATAACAAGCGGATATGTTGAATTTATTACATGTAAAATAAAGATCGCTTATAGCTTGTACCTTTTATCAATTTAGTATACGCTTTGCCTAAAAGCGAATTCAGACGTCCCACGCGTACGTGACTCCAACTATCACTTCCAATCCTACGGAACATATTACCCTGTAGCTGTTTACACTTAATTCAGTTCTCAAATGATTTGGAAATATATTGATAAGACAATGATAATATACATTTTATACTACAGATTTTGTTTTATAAAAATAAATAGGGATTATTGAAGATAATTTACTTTACAATTTCTTTATATTAATATATTAAAATTATGTTAATAAATTGGGGTTAGTTAATTGTAAAGTTAATAAATTGGGGGGCATAGTCCGGAGCGTGCTCGTTCGCGTCCCCTGCCAGTCTAATTAGACTGCTAATCCGGCTCAATATGCGTACCGCAATGCGGGTTAGGGCGTCCCCCGGAGGCGACGCGTACCGACCCGCCCCCGTCGGTACGAACTTTGGCAGTTGCGGCGATGGGGGCCGCCACACATCACGCCTTGCCCAGTCAGGCGAGTCGAGGAGAGCAGAGTGCCGGGTGGGCACGTGGAATGTAAGAGGTTGTGTGGAAGGGAAGTTGCACGAGCTGATATCCGTCATGGCGGACAAACAGCTAGACGTGCTCTGTGTAACAGAGACCAAGCGAAGGGGCAGCGACGCCTGCGATCTTCCCGGTGGCGGGATGGCTCTGTGGTCTGGTGTACCACAGAGCGATCGAGCCAGCATGGGGGTAGGAGTGCTGTTGCCCTCTCGCTTGGCCTCAGGTGTGAAGGATTACGGAATGTATGATCCCAGACTTCTTTGGGTCCATATAAAACTAGGTGTCACCAAGGTATTCATGGTCGTAGCATATGCTCCCGTAGGATCCTCGGTGGCATCAGACCTAGAGAAGTTTTGGGATAATGTTAGGGAAGTTCTGGATATGGCAGAAACCAGTGAACGCGTGATTGTATGCGGAGATTTGAACGGATGGGTGGGGACCAAGCGTCCCGACTATGAGGACGTACTTGGTCCATTTGGTGATAAGAGAGTGAACGACGCAGGTAGGCTCATAGCGGATGTATGCATGGAGAGAAACCTTATTGTGTCAAACACATTTTTCCAACATAAGGACATCCATATGTATACATGGAGAAAGAATGAAAAGTATAATAGATTTAATTTTGGTAGACAGTCGCCTCCGAAGCAAAATATTGGACGCAAGAGCCTACAGGGGCCCCACAGTCGATACGGACCACTATTTCGTTATTGCGAGATTTAGTGGTCTGTTCAGAAAGTGGAGGCACTGGTGAGAGCGTGTCCACTTCGGATGGCTTGAAAGAATAAAGGTTGAAAGGTTGCAAGAACAATGTGTAAGAGAAAAGTATGCAGAGGGTGTCCGAGAACGGCTGACGATGGCAAGCCAGCCGCAATCGGACATTGAAGAATGCTGGACAGTATTGAAAGAGAGTATGGTAGATACAGCGAAAGAAGTATGTGGAAGTTCAAAGAAGCATAGAAAAACAAATGGTGATGCATGGTGGGATGCGGAAGTGACAGCTTCCGTAGAGCAAAAGAAGAAAGCGTGGCTGGACTATGTCTCTTCTTTGAATCTGAATGACAGTATGACTGAACAGAAGAAAGAAATATATCGGCAATGTAAGAATGACACCAAGGCCTCAGTGAAAGAGAAACGTGATAGAGCAAGTATGAGTGTAGAAGATAGGCTGACTAAAATCTTCGAGGGTAACACCAAACTCTTTTGGAGGGAGGTGAAGAAGTCTCGGGGTGGTTGGTCAGCCTTCAGAATGAATAAAATAAGGTCTAAAGGTGGAGACATTCTTACACAAACACAAGACGTGTTAAGCCGATGGAGTGAATATTTTGGCGATATGTATGCGGATGCTACGGTTGGCGCCGGTGTGGCATGTGGTTTATTAGATCAACATTCGACAACGGCGTCCTCCGATGGCATCAGTATGGATGAAGTTGAATGGGCGATAAGAAGTTTGAAAAATGGTAAGGCAGCGGGCATTGATATGGTGTCTGCCGAGATGATCAAGCTTGGTGGCTCCTGTGTCCGGGAGGCGTTCCTGTTGCTCCTCAATTTATGTTGGAGCTCGGGAATGGTTCCCGGGGATTGGAATAGCGCAGTCATCGTGCCTTTGTTTAAAAACAAGGCTTCACGTTATGGCTGCGCAAATTACAGAGCCATAAGCTTGACCAGTTTGGCAGCAAAAGTGTATGGTAAAATTATTGGAAGGAGAATGAGGATGGTGTCCGATGGTTTACTGTGTGAGACACAAGGAGGTTTCAGGAGTGGAAGGGGATGCATGGATCAAGTGTTCTCTCTGCGAAACATTGTGGAGAAGCATCTGGCCCTAGGTCAGAGGATTTTCTGCGGTTTTGTGGATCTGGAGAGAGCATTTGACACGATTGTACGAAAGGAACTTTGGGACATTTTACCGGAGTATGGTATTAACGGTAAACTGCTGCAGGCTGTGCAGTCCATTTACATGGGCTGTGCCCTGAGCCTGTGTGCGGCTGGATGATGGAATGTCGCCTTGGTTTGACATCAATATCGGCGTTAAGCAGGGGTGCGTTCTGTCAGCCAGGCTGTTTATCATATATCTGGATAAATGTCTCCAAAGATTGAACGGTATGAATGTGGGAGTCCAGATGGGTGACTCAGTGGTCTCTGCTTTATGTAGATGATGCAATCCTGCTGGCACAGTCAGCGACTGACCTGCAGACCCTAGTCGACACAATGACAGAAGATTGTAAGAAAAGGTGTCTACGCGTGAATGTGAGCAAAACCAAAATAATGGTCTTTGAAAGAGATGAAGCCAGAACAGATGTAAGAGTAACAATAGGTAATGATGTGCTAGAGCAAGTGGATGAATTTGTATATCTTGGATGTGGATTTAGCCACTGATATAGAGCGAGGAGTGAATGCGGGAAATAGAGTGAACGGAGCGTTGGGGCAATTTCTCGGCAGCCACCTCAGCCAGAAGGCACGTGTAGCAATACATAACGCAGTGCTTGTCCCAACAATACGGTATGGAAGCGAGAGTTGGGTATGCAGAAAAGAGTATGAAAGTAAAATTAATGCGGTCGAAATGCGATCTCTTCGGAAAATCTGTGGAGTTTGGCTGACCGACCGCATTCGTAACGACGACGTAAGAGAGCGAGTAGGTATGAAAGAGAGTATTGGTGTAAAGATGCGAAAGGGAATGCTCCGATGGTTCGGACATGTGGAAAGAATGCCGAACGAAGGTCTGGTTAAGAAGATATACAATGCGAAAGTGGAAGGATGTAGGTATCGAGGGAGACCGAGACTAACCTACCTAGACCAGATCGGTCAGGTACTGAAGGAAGGTGGAGTCAAGAGTCTCCGAAACCGGCGAGCGTGTATGAAGAGAATTATAAATGTTGAGGAAGCGAGTGAAGTATGCAGAGATAGAGTTCTCTGGCACTCTGTTCTCTCTGCCTACCCTGCAAGGGATATGGCGTGATGATATGTATGTATGTATGTTAATAAAAATATATACTAAAATATTACTGTATAACAAAAGTGGTACATAAAATAATAATATTGTATTTTAATATTTTATAAATCACTAGCTTCTGCCCGCGGCTTCGCCAGCGTACAAGGTTACTTTCCTAAAGTTTTTCATCCCCTATTTTTATTTTACCTCTTAAGGGTAGTTTTTTTACAAAATGTTACGTCATATTTATTTATATCTAATCAATAGCCTAAAAATAAGTTTCAAGCTTCTGGCTTTAAAAACGATACTTCATTACAACTTTTCGCTCCCCCTTTACTACCTTTTTTTTGCATTAAAAAGTAGCCTATGTCCTTTATCAGGCTCTAGACTATCTGTGCACCTAATTTCATTTAGATCGGTTCAGTAGTTTTGGCCTGAAAGAGCGACAGACAGACAGAGTTACTTTCGCATTTATAATGTTAGTAAGGATTAGGTTTTTTATTTAACCTAGTGGTGACAAATAAAGAATAACAAGCAATAACCATAGGTCGGTACGAATATACGATGTAATCAGGTACCGTCACAGTAAGAGAAATTATCCGTGTGATGACGGAGTAAGAATGCAATTCACCATCCGTGGGTGATGGCAAGAGACTACTAAGGGATATAAAACGTATATAGCATACATATGTATATGCAAGTTAAGGAAAACTCGAAACAAAACGCTATACCAACACGACACGTTTGACCAGCATAGTGTAGTAGGTCAATTTTCTTTCCATTACGGAGGAGGCTCGAGTTCAACAGTGGATCATATATGAGAGAAATTATATTCGCAATAAAACACTATATCAAACCTTCTGGCCACCGAGGAAAAGGTTACGTTAACTTCGCTCCTATGATTCCCACAAGTATTAGTGACAGCTCTTAGACTTCGTTCTGGGCACATTCCATCGAATAAGTTTTCATTCTTAATGAGAAAAACAGAATCACCAAAATGCAATAGCTGTGGGGTACTGGAAGATATACAGCACATTCTGATGGAGTGTGTTAGGAACGAGGGATATAGAAGGCACTATTTCAATAGAAGTAAAATTTTTGATGTGGGAATATGTAATAGTATGTTGTCCGCCCCAGAGTCTGATGAAGCTATTGTTTTATACAAGTTGGTGGAGTTGGGTCTGCAAAGGCCTTAATTTCGTCAATTTAAATTGTTTTTTATTTTTTTATTTACATATATTTTTTTGTTGATCTTTGTACAGTGTCTTAAAGGGCGATGTGGTCGCATAGCGACAAAGCCTTTTAAATAAATTAAAAAAAAATAAAAATATTCCCACAGATCAAATCAGATGAAATCTGTATTGGGCAGAACTAGTATGATATTAGACATTAACCTCGGTTAGGTAATTAATAAATATTTCCTTATGTAATGACATGTTTTGAAGACTTGAATCTTTTGAGGCGTTCTTTAATTCATTCAAATAAATAAATATTTTAAATTCTCATGAAAGATAGTACAGAAAATTGAGTAATTTGTTTTATTTGATGTCCTTCCGTGACCATGATCACTGTAAAGTGTTCGAATCGTCGGGAAATTAAAAATCAATTACAAACGCGATAGAAACCGTAAAAGTAGTTTTATTTCAAATGTGCAATACTCGCGTAAACATCATAAGCCATTACAATTTGTTTTAATATTTCAAAATATTATTATTAATAGATAGTGGTAAAAAAGACCACACTGTTGATAGTTCTAGGTCTACAGCAGAGGGCCGGTCAGTCCAGGGTAGTACCACACTCCCGCAAAAAATATGCCTGAGCAGTGGCAGTGTGCTGTTGTGCTTCGTTCGGTGAGCGAGAGAGCCGGAAACCCTACTTTCTAGGTGGGTATGAGTGTTTTACGGTGGCCCGCCCGGCATCAGGTGTGCTGCTTGCTCGTTTACCACTAAGAATAATAAAAAATAATAACAAGAACAAAATTAAATAAAAATTACCAATAGGATTTTTAGTGGTACTAAGAAGAATGCTATAAACAATTACTATTAGACTTTTTATGAAAGTAAGTTTAATTGAGAACGTTGTATTTATTTGAGTTTGTCCGTAAAATCCGTTCCTCTATAACATAGTTTCAATCCTAATTACCTATGAATATAATGGGATAAATTTACATTTGGTTACGAGCCCTCGGCCAGCACACTTAACATCGTTAATGGACCGTTAATGATGATTAAAAAACTTTGTTTCATGTTAAACATCTTGTTGGGGTTCGTATAGATTGGTATTTATGATGTAAGTAACGCCCAAGGCCGTAAACTCAGATAAAGGAAGGCAACCGTCTAACTTTGCATAATATTGTTGGGTGCGTAAAAGTAAAATTAAATATTAAATTGTCGTAAAAAGGGAATTACTGAGAAAATATAAGTTTATTTTACGACTACCTGAAGCCTTACCTTTCAGTAGTACTAGCAGGTTAAACCCTTTTGCTTAATATATTATATTGATAATTAAAGTACAGAACATAAATACATATACCTATAATAAATGTAACCGACTATGAATATAATGAATCATCTCATTTTTTCACTGAATGTCAAAAGAGTTGACTGAAGTAGCCAATCGCTAAAATCACAGCAAGAGAAAGAAAATCTAAAATAAAAAATAAGTCCTGACTATAGTTTATTAGCTGAACCATGGTTGCCGATTTTCAATACGATATAGACGACAGAACAGAATTTTTATCAAGTTAGTATGTATGTTATAACTATTTTATTTCAACTATTTTTCCTCCCACTATGGAAGAGGTGAGAGCCCAGTAGTGAGACTTCTGTGAGCTGAGATGATAGTGATGATATAATTATATCAACTTGCCACTAATGCTTGTATTAGAAATTTGAATGCGATTTAATGTGGGAGCAGGGTGCTCCTATAACTAAGCCAATATCGTGACGGCTAAAGTCAAATAACGCCATGGTATATTAAATTAACGAGAGCGCATATAATATAAATGTAATTATTTTATTTTTATATAATACGTGGTAGAACCACGCAGTTGATAGTTTTGTTTACAGCCGCGGGTCGGTTTGTCCGGGGTAGTACCACACTTTCGCAGAAGATCGACGTCTGAGCAATGGCAATATGCGGTTGTGCTTCGTTCGATGAGCGAGAGAGCTGGAAGCCCAACTGGGTGGGTTTGGGGTATGGTATTGGTAGGCAGCGGCTTAGCTATATCTCTGGTATTGCAAAGGTTCATGGGCGGCAGTAATACTTACCAATAGGTGTGCTGCTTGCTCGTTTGCCACCAAAAGCAATAAAAAAATTTTTTTTTCTTCTTTCAGTGTGATGACGGTATAGGATACAATTGTCGCCACCCCTTAATTGCCCGTGGGAGTTGAAAAGGTCGACTAAAGCCTGGGAAACGTATAATACCTCACTGCGATCGCCAACCCACCTGTTAAGCGTGGCGTCTACGGCACTATTCCCTCACATATGAGGGAGGCTAACGTCAAGCAGTGGATGGCAAAAGGGTGAATGATGAAAATGATGAACTTCATGTAGTAGACGATAAACTCAATAAATACTTTAAGGTCCAAATTGCTAGAAATATACATACATACATACATATCATCACGCCATATCCCTTGCAGGGTAGGCAAAGAGAACAGAGTGCCAGAGAACTCTATCTCTGCATACTTCACTCGCTTCCTCAACATTCATAATTCTCTTCATACACGCTCGCCGGTTTCGGAGACTCTTGACTCCACCTTCCTTCAGTACATGACCGATCTGGTCTAGGTAGGTTAGTCTCGGTCTCCCTCGGTACCTACATCCTTCCACTTTCGCATTGTATATCTTCTTAACCAGATGTTCGTTCGGCATTCTTTCCACATGTCCGAACCATCGGAGCATTCCCTTTCGCATCTTTACACCAATACTCTCTTTCATACCTACTCGCTCTCTTACGTCGTCGTTGCGAATGCGGTCGGTCAGCCTAGAAATATATTTTATTATAAATATGGTAATTTATTATACGTTATGGCGTATACGCATTATAAGATCAAGATTATGGTAGGCTTAAAAATTTAATCTTAATGACGTTTCGTTAAACGAGTAAAATCAGTTTTGCACGCATTTATCCTGAAATCGTCGTAGATCTAAAAGATTTTATTAGATCGAAGATGAAAAAAATTCATTTCTAATATCATCATTATCATCCCAGCTCATATATGTCCCACTGTTGAGCTCGAGCCTCTTCCATTACGGGAGGGAAATTGACCACACTGGTCAGACGTGACCTATCACTGCCGACCGTTATTAATAAGATGGTCGACAGTGATGGGTGTTGGATGGCTATGACCTCCTTTTGCGAGGAGGTCATAGCGCAGAAGGAAGCGGCAGGGCGAGCCCGTGAGGCATGTGCCTATGCTGACCCGCTGCGCAGGCGACGGATGGGGAGACGGAGAAGACGCTACGCGCTCCTCTTCCCTCAGTCATGATTGACCTAGGGCGCTAGTCAGCTAACCGCCGGAACGTCAGAGTCGTATGCCCAAAAGGCGAACCTTTGGCGCTCCACAACCGGCGGGGACGCGGGGCCGCTGTGGTTTTTAGTAGGTATTCTGATGCAGTAAAACCATACTGTCAGTGAGTCCTACATATCACTTAGCCGTAACAAGTAAAGGGGATGCGAAAACGCATTTTCCACAGCGCACAAAAAAAAAACACTGGTCTGTTGGTATAGGGTTTCATTCAGTTTTCCTTTCTTTTTTATTTATTTTATTGCCGTTTGTGGCAGACAAGCCAGCAGCACACTTGATGGTAAGTAATACTGCCGCGAATGCACCTTTGCAATACTAGGACATAACTAGGCCGCTGCCTACCGTGAATAAAGTGCTCTTTTTAAACCTCGTTTAAAAAAGGACATGTCCTTCTCTTGCATAGATGTTATATGCGTTTTATATCCCTTAATCGTCTCTTACGATCACCCACGGGTGAGATAGGGGATAGTGAATTGTATTCTTAATCCGTCACCACACGTAACCATTTCAAATATATTGTCCTTAATATCAAATAATCATTTATTTTTTAATACAAAAAAGTATTATATTTAGATCTAAAAAGTTTTAATAATATTACAAAGAAAGTATACCTATCATAACCTTTAAAGTGTTTCACAATTTATTTGTAGGATAGTTCGTTACAGTGGGATCTAGTCAAAGGCAACTTTATCTAAAACGCAATTTTCTACAAAAGACGTAGAGCACGAACAAGATGAAGCAAATAACAGACTTGACTGCTTTGTGTAAACAAAGTGGGTATTTTATGCAGTATTTTCAACCTTGTCATGGCGCCTTCAAAATTATTTTCCAACGTGTCTTCGTAGTTATTAGATGGGGGATTACCGACTATATTATTCATTATATTCTAGTTTAATATAAATTTATTTGAAAGAAATATGGTATTTGTAGTATGTACCTACTTAATATTTTCAATGTAATCGATTTGATTGGTTAATCACATTTGTTTTTTTATTGCTTTTAAAGTAAAACTATTCTCTAGCTCATTATTTTTTAAAGTAAAATAATCATGAATATCTCATGATCACCATGTCGTCTTATATTATTACTAGCGCCCCGCCCTCGCTTCGCTTACGTCAGTTCAGTTATGTAGTTTACTTTCGCTACTTAGAATTCCTTGCAGAGAAAGAGTTTCTTAAAAGCTCACTTCATCTGACCTTTACAAGACAGAAAGAAAGTCCACACCAAATTCTAAATCAGTAAGGGCAGTATTTGAAAATATGGATTTTTTGGGTTAAAGCCTACGCAATCTCCTTTAGCGATGGAATTTTTAAAAAGGCGTTGTTAGTTTACCTCCGCATCGTAACACAAATATGTCTACCGAAATTCAAGCAAAGGGGCTTTATTAAAAATGATAATTTTTATAGGTTAACAACTCCGCATTTCCCTTTGGCAACGGAATTTTGTAAAATCTATAATCATCTGACCTCTACAGGGCAGAGGAAAAGTTCATACCAAATTTGGAATTTGGTCTGTAGAGGTTATATTTAAACTTAATAAACTACCGTTATTTTAACATAATATCAAATATTTATCAGTATCTACTTTTTCAACCGACTTCAAAAAGGAGGAGGTTCTATTCTTTCTTTACAAGGAATACATCGAATTTCATATTCTATTAGTTTAACTCATTTTTTATTATAGAACAGCTGACAGTATTCTAAAATGTACTGTGTGGTAGCGGTTAACTATACTACAAACCTTTACTTTGCTCCTAGATGTCGTTAAAGACGACTAAGAGCTTTATATGGACCTGGGCCAAGTCCATGATGCCGTTTGGTCAACAATTATACAATAACAATTATACAGGGTTGATGTCAGGCAGGCGGCCGGTCATAAAATTATGGCCAATAAACTTTTGGAATATGGATGAGTACATATTGCGTCGACTCTAAGTAGGTAATTGGGATAAGAGCACGCGAATAATGATGACAGTATGCTAAAAATCCTTATCTAGAAAATAGTTTGTTTTTAGTAAAATTTATTTTTATTTATTATGTCAGCAAATATGAATCTTAGAGAATTACGTTTTACTCATCCCTTACAACTTATAAATGTACTTTACTTGCGTTGAATATTTACTTTTACATTTTTGAAGGTCAATAATCAAATAGAAGTTTAAGAATCGCATTTAATATAAAGTTAAAATACAATTATATTTTTACCTTTATTGCATGCCTTAATTAACTCAATACTTTATTGAATGTTATATAAACTAGCTGATCTGACAAAAGTTATCTTGTTATCATTCGAAAAATTGATTTAGCCTTTTACTAGAATAACCAATACATGCAAACTTTATTTATATGCAAAACATATGAAATTTTAACTTCCATTTCTAATAAAAATTCATTGCAAGTACAAAAACCAAATTATTCTCTATATAAAATTTTATATTATTTATGATCAGTTATTATTAAACATTTCATTTATGATAGTTATTATATTGTGATAATTTACTAGTTACAAAATATAATAATTGTTACTGCTACCCATGGACCTTTGCAATACCAGAAGTATAGCTAGGCCGCTGCCTACTAATCCAAACCCACCCAAATTAGTCTTACAACTCTGTTGCTGACCGGCGCAACAGAACATTGTCACTGCTCAGACGTCGATCTTCCGCGAGAGTGTGGTACTGCCCGGCGTCGAAAAATCCATGGCTGTAGATAGAAAACTCAACAGTGTAGCGCTATCACTACTAAATTGTCCGGTCGATGGCCCTGTACGGCGCACCGGTGTGGGCGGGGTCCCTGACCGTCCGACTCAGGGCTCTTCTGTGGCGACCACAGAGGGCCATGGCGGTCAGGGCTGTACGCGGGTACCGCACGGTGGCGACGGAGGCAGCGTGCCTGTTGGCCGGGAGTCCCCCGTGGGACCTGGAGGCGGAAATGCTCGCCGATTTGTATCGGCGGGTGTCGAGGGTACGCGCGGAGGGCGGTGTGGTCTCTTTGAGGGAACTCACCGCCTGGCGCGTTGACGCCCGCCTAGATGTCATTGCCCGTTGGGCAGTCCGGCTGGAGAGGCCTCGGTTCGGTGTGCGGACCGTAGAGGCCTTCCGGCCGGTGCTGATGCAGTGGTTGGAACGGGGTATTCCGTCGGGCCGACCACTGACGTCAAGTCACTCTGCTCCGGTGGTCGGCCCAACGACGAAGGCGACGTCACGGGTGGGTTACGGGTGTGCGCGCTTACGCCCCTCTGTCACCCCGGATGGAGTGGTGCGAGGAGTGCGCCGACCGTAGCCCACCCCCAAAAAAAAAAAAAAATCACTACTAAATTACTATGTATTCGTACAAATATATACTAAGTATGCATAGAAGATAACAATAAGAACTTAAGCCATAAATAGAGATTAATTGAATAGGCGCTCTTTGTGGAATAGAATTCGATAAGGTATGCTTTGTAAAGACATTTCAATTTAATTTAGGTACTTGTATATCCATTGCTACGCTTGTCCCGAAACATGTGACCTTCACGTCCCAATGTGCTAGGTCAACGTGATATAATACTGGCAAATTTTACAAGATTATAAATCTAATCGTATGTTTATAGTAGTATAATATAGTTATTTTTTTTATATCTATCTCACACGCACATGAACGCGCATATAATTTGTAAAATATATAAATACCTACTATAGTAAAATTTGTGATTAAATATGTTTAATTTACGATTAAATATTTCGAATAATAATTTATATATCCAATACACCACATGAATTTAAGTGAAAGTATATTGCCAGTGTGTATTATCAACTACCATTTATGGTACTTAAACTTAGTTTTTTTGAGCTGATTACTATTCCGTGGTAGTCATAAGAAACAGGTCAGTGCTACGGGAGTAGACAGCGGAGCTTGCCTGAGCAAGTCATAACACCAACTGTGAAATAGTTGCTCTTATGACGACTGGCAGCCACAAGAGTAAATACGTAGGATTGAGATCTTGAGCGTATGTTGCGCTGTGTCTTCGCCACAGTGACAGTGGTGATAGCGTAATGTCAGTTCTGTCCTCGCAAATAATTAAGTTAATCGGTAAACAGGTAAGTTAATCGAAATTACACTGAACATCGACTTAAATGGCTATATGTTCCAAACACCGAATACCAAACTGAGGTCTCTTAAGTGACATACAGTGTTCACTAAATATTGGCTTCATAATTAAATCCAAAATCGCTCAGTGTTCATTAGCGAGCGCAATTTTTAGCATTACGAGATAAATTTCCGAATGTGGAAATCTGTTGAAGAACATTGTCGAAGAATGACTACTAGTATCGAAGAATTGGTGACCGCCTAGCGAAAAACACAGGTGAAGTGATGATTAGGTCAAAATTACGTCAAGTGATTGAATACAGGCTGCCTAAGACCGCAGCTGATGACGTTGTTTAACCGATTTATGTGCAGTGGACAGTGAATGACTGATTAATAGAAATACACATCTAACTTCAAAAAGTAGTTGGTATTTAAGATCTCAAAATATTACGTAATTTTGTCTAGAATTCGTATAAATCAGACAAAGGTATGCGACAAGACCTGATAATACTTTTCACTTATGAAGTGGGCCGCATAACCTACCCAAATCGCTCGGAGATGATGAACAACTGCATTTATGCAGGCATCGGTAGCGACTCCTTGTCTTCATTGACCCATCCGGCAGGTTACCTTTCGTGTACAATTATTATCGAATCTCCGTTACTCAGTGTTTGATATTAGGGCGTTGCCCACGGGTGGTTAACCTCTCAGTGTGTGACGAAATAATCCCCTGTCGAACCGCCCGTTCGTTGAAAGGCCAGCGAACACTGTATACGTCGCTACACTGATGTATGAATAGGACAATTATGAATGGGTATTACTTTAATATCATTTAAGTAATTTGAATATGTATTAGGTATATTCAATTACATTTGTAATTGAATGAAAATACGAATATTTTAGTCAAAATTGGTGTGCTGTTATAGTGATCACTAAGGACCCTAATAGATAACAAAGTGTATGATAATAAGATGATAATATGAAGGATATATATAATAACTAGCTTTTGCCCGCGACTTCGTCCACGCAGAAGTCATCTCTGACCGAGTTAAATAGAAAAAGCAATGCAAGGTGGTGAAGGTTTGTCGCTAGGACGATAATCAACAGCGTCAGAAACTGGGATGCGATCGTCGCCTTGTGCGAGTTAGTTGTCTAACGGAATTAGGCAATAGGGTGGGTTCGAGAGAAAATACTCTAGGTTGACACGCTTTATCGTCGGTGCTTTGGGCGGCGCAAGCGTAAGTATCTGTATTGAGGTTCACTGCATGAGGGCTTCGACTCGAGATGATACCCGGTTGCGGTGGCCCGCCCGCACAACGTAGATGTACGTGTACGGCGCGCATGTGCCTATATACCATAGCCGGTCACTAAAGAAAAAGGTGGTTCAAAAATCTATTCATTCTACAAATGATATTGTCATTAATATACTATTTACGGTATGACCATGGGATAAAAATATAATTATCGCCACCATTTATTTGACTGTTTTGTTTCACCAGCAAAGTTGCGACCTCGTTAGATATAATTTATTATTTGAGTTATAGAGTGAACATTTTTGAAGCTAAACTTAACCTGTATCTTAAATCATTAGGCAAGAACCTATTGCCGCCCACTATGTGTATCGTGTGAGCTCTCACGTCGGCACTGGTCGCCACAAAGGCACTGATGGAATATCGATAAGGAAATTTTCATCCCATACACACTTTACTGCTTTGTTATACCACCTTAGGGGCGGAATTAATAAAATCCTTTCATATTGAATCTCTATGTCATAAATAAAAACGTGCTTCAAAATTTAATGTTTCTAGCTTTAATAGTTTCGGCTTGGCGGTAATGAGTCGATCAACCCGTTTCACAGGCCTAATTTACACAACCAGAGGGTGAAAATTGACAAATGCCGGATATTACCCTAGAATATTTGATTCGACTCATAATTTGAAAAGAATCAATAAAGATTTTTTCTCCCCATACAAACTTTGCCACTCTGCTCGACCCTCTTAGGGGTATAATTTAGTAAAATCCGTTCTTAGTAAATCTCTACGTCATATAAAGAAACCACTGTCAAAATTTCAAGTTGCCAGCTTCAATAATATTGGCTTGGCGCTAATGACTTATTGAGTCGTCTAACCCACTTCGCAAGCCTAATTTACACCCCCAGAGGGTGAAAATTAACAAATGCTGAAACACGTGTTTATTTATTTTTACTGGAGAATATTTGTAAGTAATTTAAAAATAATCGATAAAGATTTTTTTCTCCGAACATTTTTTAAATTGCCATAACTTTTTTATTTATAAACTAATTGACATGAAATAAAGCCTAAATGTTAAGTGAAGCTTACCACAATATATAAGCGAAAACGGCGTCTAAATCGGATAAGCCGTTTCTGAGATTAGCGTGCACAAACACACAGACAAACAGATAAACAGACAAAAATTTTAAAAATCATTGTTTTGGGTTTTATTAGTCCAAGGTCCCAGTAAGATTTTTTCTCATATATCTTCCATGTACAGACAGCGATCCGTTACATTTTTATTATATGTATAGATATGAAGGATGTAGGTACCAGGGGAGACCGAGACTAACCTACCTAGACCAGATCGGTCATGTACTGAAGGAAGGTGGAGTTAAGAGTCTCCAAAACCGGCGAGCGTGTATGAAGAGAATTATGAATGTTGAGGAAGCGAGTGAAGTATGCAAAGATAGAGTTCTCTGGCACTCTGTTCTCTCTGCCTACCCTGCAAGGGATATGGCGTGATGATATGTATGTATGTATGATAATAAGAAAACTGATTATAATTATTCAATTCTAGCGTTTGCCCAAGACTTCGTCCGCGTAAAAGTCAAAAATAGTTCTAATAGGCTTTTTGATTGGTTTTTTTACGTTATTAATTTTGTTATAAAATATAAATTATTATGTTTGAATGTTTGTACACTTCTATATACATATAATAAATGAGTAGAAAACCCGTGTCTGTACATTTGATAAATTTATTAAAAAATGAATCTAGGCAATAAGAAAACACTAACAGAAACCAAAAATCTTTTTTTGGAATTTTTTGTCTGTCTGTAATCGCTAATCTCCGAAGTTACTGAATGGATTGTTTCGCAGTTTTGATAAGAAGATTAAGCCCAATTCAGAGCAACATTTAGTCTTTGTTTCATTGAAATCTGATGTCTGTAAAAAAAGTTATGGTCATTTAAGTTTTTAAAATCACCGCTCGCCTTTTACGTCACTAGAAGGTTCAATTCAAAATAATTATTTAATGTATCTATAACGTAAGGAAAATATTTGTATTACTTAATATGTAGTAGTTTCATGAATTCAGCTCATATACATCCCACTGCTGGGCTCAATCCTCCTGCAGTGTTGAACGGAAGTTGACATACTATATAACGTTGGTCAAGTAGTCAAAATAAATATTAAAACTATTTGTGATGAAAAATAATGTTTTAATTAGTTAATAGTATATATAATTTAGCTATAAATTAATAAAATGCATGATTAATTTAGTTAATTAAATGAACAATAGATGGCGCTGAAAATTAAGTTTAAATCTTTCGTTATAATTTCAAAAGTTACTACATCATAGAGCGTACAAAACGTACATTCTTAGTTAAGATGCTACTTTGGGGCGAGTATGCAAAGTGCACCCTTTTTGTTATTGTTTGGCCATTCCTTCCGGGGCAACAGAAGGGCGTGGTGTGGCTCCATAACTGATCGCGTTCTCTCCCCATCGCCATCAGGCTGGCCTCTGGTACCGTTTACTTGACATCCGTGGCCGGTCCGAGGTTTACCCTTTCAGGTATCGCCGCCGTCGACTCCCCAGCAAACAACAGCGTTGTATCGCTCTCACGTCGTCAGTGTCTTTGCGAGTGGTAGATTAATTCTCATGGTCCATATACCCGCGACCTCAGTTAGGATAGCAACAGGTGCAGGTACTCGCGCCTATAACGTCCGATGCGCCGAGGTAAAGTGTGTCAGCATGGAGAGTCTCCTCTGTGACACGCCCCGCTGTTTCTTCTGTGGGACGACTGTCTGCGGCAACCGAGTACCAGTTCCTGACGCTATCGAACATCGTCTTAGCGATGGTCGACAGTGCCAGTTTGGCATCGATGATTGCGATGAGTTCAAGGCGCTAATCTGCCCAGGCCACACAAACTTTAAGCATATGCAGCGCCGTGTCCACCTCTCAATCGCAGTAGTGGTTGGATGGTATGCTCTCCCTCCTTGCGACCTTTAGCAGATACATGCCGAAGCAACCATGACCCATCACTACACCAGTCACCTTAGCAATAGTGAATACTATAACTGCCGCCTCATCATTTACACTTATGCGAATTACTTGGGGTAGATACAATATGTACTTTTCTTTCATAGTACATATTGTAAAATTTATTGGCAATAGTTTTATGACCGGCCGCCTGCCAGACGTCAACCATGCTCGGGAATGTAATAGTTGACCAATCGGCATCAGATGTAGTTGGCCCAGGTCGTTATAAGGCTCTAAGTCGTCTTTTACGACATCCACGAGCAAAGTAAGGGTTGGAGGGTTGGTAGTATTCGTAGCCGTTACCACACAGCGCGCCTGTTGCTGCATATTGTGCCTCGCACAACGAGGGCCTACTTTTTTAGATTTTTATACACTGTTGATAGCATAGAGTACGTTTCAAGCAGCTTGCAGAGCAGTTGAAGGTGATCAGTGCTGAGATGACACCCTTGAGGAGGCCTGTAACAGCCTTACCCCCATTCGTTTGAGTCTTTTGCTATTAATGATGTTATTGTTTTACAGTCTTTCAAATCCTTTGACATTATAATAAAAATATCCATCTCAAGATATCCTACGCTACTAAAGCGCGACATGGACCAAGAAATTCATTTTTATTAATTCTTTCGTAATGAAAGCAATTTATTATATATTTATCCGTGCGGTTACGCAGTTAGAATATGTTTCACCACCCCCTTTCTTACCCGTGGGTCGATCACCCACAAGACGACTAAGGGATCTAAATATTACACATATGGAAGAAAAGGCAAAATTGAAACCAAACCCTATACCAACACATTTGACCAGCGTGGTATATTAGGTCAATTTCGTTCCCATTACGGACGAGGCTTGAGCCTAATAGTGAGACGTATATAAGCTTAGATGATAGATGATAGAAAGCCATTTTTCCTAGATACCCCAGGTATAAAATGAGGAGACAGCGTAAAATAACTTTGGCAGTGGCTATGTCAGAAACTGCAGCTACATTACTTCTTGGTGATAAAACAGCTCACACATTGTTTAAAAACCCGATAGATTTATAGAGCAATATCAATAACACGCGACACATTTAAAGTGTTTTTTGTTTTATTGTGTATGGTGGTAAACGAGCAAACTGCACCCCACTTCTTTTTTTGGCAGGCCATGGTCTGGACACACGCCGTCCATTTCGTACGCGTGGCCCCATAACACACCGTTTTCTCTCCCCATCGCCATTGGGCCTTTCGAATACCATCCCCCGTTGACGCCATCGGCCGGGCGTCGCTCTCACATGGTCAGCCTCTCTGCGAGTAACGGACTATTCCGCGTTTCAATTACCCGCCGCTTTGGCTAAGGCAGCATTAGAGGCAGATAATCGCACCTGCGCTGCCCCGCCGCCTCCTTCAAATTGCCACTGTTCAGACATTGCTTTTCTGCAAGAGTGGGGTGCTAGGTCCGTCTGGGGGGTCGGACCGGCCTGTGGCTCTAGACAGAATACTATCAACTGTGGCTTTTACACTATTAGTGTTTTTATTTAGGATTGCTGTCTAATCGTTTGCGATAATTGGATAAAAAAAAGTCGTAGACGCCGATCGAGCACTACGAAATATTGATCGTAATGAAAAGCCAATGGTGCTTTTCTTTGAGATTTTTGCCAAATCCTTCCAGTTTAAACCCGAGGAAAAAGAACCGATGAGATCAATGCTTCACTGAAGTATTCTTATCTGTGGCCTAAGTAGAAAAGCTGACCCTAACCATCAACATGGAAGCAAAGCCAAGGTGGCCATTCACATTCATGTTGCACAAGTGCAAGACCAAGACTTGCTGCAAGAGTTTCGCAGTGCTCCCTTAGACAGCATTTTACGATTTCCTTGGCAAAGAAACGATTGTTAACATTTTGTATTCTTAATACCAGTACACGGAGAAATAATAGCCCCACTCCCGTTAAGTGGTATGTACCTAATTATTGATAGTTGTACAGTTACTGCCACTAGATGAATAGAATTTCATTAATTTAATTGGATTTTTCATTTCTATGAGGATTTTTTATTTCTATGAAAAAAAAACGGCTGTGTTATTTCAACAGCCAAAGTTGCAACACTAATTCACGCTTAAGAATTTGCCTATGTTTTAATGAAAATGGTTAAGTGGCTGCCAGAAGTACTTGGTAGAATTTGAATTTTTTAAGTTTCGAACAGGGGTGCGTAATTAAACTGAATGTCACGCGGACGAAGTCGCGGGCATCAGCTAGTATAAAATATAACAATATTTATTATAATGTAAGGGATTTAAAGGTTTAATTAATATGAAAATGAAATAAAATTTTGTTATATTTTATGAACACGAAGATTTTTTATTAGCAGGCTATGATTTGAACACCCTGTCCATTTCGACCAGGGTGACGTAAGGGCGGTGTGGGATCCCATAGCCCACCATGTCCTCCATCGACACCGACCACTCCGTACTGCCTCCTTGACATTGGTGACCACCCAGCGGGTTACTCTTTTAGGTGCCATCAGCATCGATGCCCGACAACAAACAACAGTTATGCCTAGGCGTCGCCCTCTCTGCGGGTGATAGACTAATACTTGGTCCATCCACCCGCGATACTAAACAACTACAGTATTTCTTTGTAAACAATTATTTTTTTTTTCCTTCAGATGCTGGGACCATTAGGCTACTCTGTGAGTTTAACCTGGAGCATGTCACATACAACTGCCCGTGGGAGCAGCAGCTTTCTCTCTAGTCTACTCCCACTACCTTAAGAGTTTGAGCTTGAGCTTTGTTTATAGGCAGTGGTCCGTAAGGTAGTACAGTTTGAAGGCAAACTGCACTCCCTGGAATTCGAAGGAGTAATTTAATGAGATTAGAAGAATCGTAGATACTCTTAGTCAAGAACAACCGGTCAGTATAATTGCCCCGATTACATTGCGATTTAATGTTTTCACTTGCAATTTGGTGACATTGCATAGTTTTGGTGGCTTTATATTACGTTGCAATATGATTCGCGTGCCAATTCTCAATTTTAAGATGTGAGTTGGGAGATCGGGAGGCTTGCAGCCTAAACAGTGAATGAAAATATAGCAGATGACTATCTTCTCATTTCCTAATCCATTATAAGGTAAAAATAAAAAGTTGCAGTAGATATATATTTTTAAGCGGTGTATTTGGTTTTAGGATTTATAGGTTTTATCACAGGGTATATTCCAGTGCGATTCTAAAACCAGACAACCGTTGATATGGAGTATCCACCCTCGCCATAGCAAGATAAAACGGCTGTTGTAATTCATTGTATTAGCGATAGCGGCTCTCATGAACTCTGCTAGTTAGCTAGTTGAATTTTTCACAGAAGATGTATTTCTGTTATGTGGCTATAACAATAAATGCTAACAGAATAAAATAAATATATATTTAATGGGTACCCAAATAAAAAACGTGATTTTTTTGCTCCTTTTTGCTCAATATTGATAACAGCAACAAGTAAACACTTGAAATATTTACAGAATATTTAGTTATATATTCACTTTAGAAATAAATAATTAAATTGAAATAAAACGAATATAGAAATATTTAAGAGAGGTTCTCATACAACAGAAATATTTTTTTTTGCCGTTTTTACAGATAATGGTACGGATTCTTTCGAGCTCGAATCCGACTAGCACTTGGTCAGTTTTTTGAATAAAATCAGATTGAGTTTTCAAGATATAAATACGGAAATCCTTTCTTATCGGATGCCTACGGCCCGAACAGACTCCTGAAGTTTCAGGTCTCTATGATCAGCGGTTTAGGCTGTGCGTTGATACATCATTCAGTCATTCAGGACAAAGCATTTTATATATATAGATAGATTATATTTTTCCATTGGCTAAAAACTTCATCATCATCATCACAGCCCATACATGTCTCACTGGGCCTCCTCAGTAATGAGAAGGAAATTAATCTACTATACCACGCTGGTCAGACGTGTTGGTATAGGGTTTTGTTTCAAGTTTTCCTTCTCTTGCATTGATATTATATGCGTTTTATATCCCTTAGTCGTCTCTTACGATCACCCAAGATAAGATATATGGGTGGTGAATTGTATTCTTACTTCGTCACTACATGGAAAGGCTAAAAACTAATATATAACAAATTATGGCCCCCGAAACCTCCTACATATTAAATTTGGTGATGGAAAATAATTGGGATCGTTGCTGAAATGCTGAATATAAAGAAATATGTAAGAATTGGTCTTTTATTAATCCATACTATAATAATTTATAGTAAAGAAAATGTCAAAAATAATTTGACGCGCGTATATAACAACAGAATGATGACTGACAGATGTAAATTAATGTTAAAATAATATTATGTTGTACCAAGAAAAAAAAGGAGGGAAATCTGAAGAATAATAAATGAATTGGACAAAGAAGCTCTTGATTGCTTTTCAGTATTGAATTTGACTTACAAAATATGTTGTTTTTAAGTTTTGGTTTAATAACAAAACTTAAAGACCTGATAATATTTAATCAAATATTGGTAATTTAAAGACTAATATAATTTGTTTTGGATCATATTCAAAGAAACAGAATGCTAACTGTTTTTACACCTTTTGTTCTTGTAAATTTAAGATTTAATTAAAAAACGCTCCACAACGGTATGCACGTTTCTGTTTACAGTTGTAATTATTTTATACTATTCGATTTCTAAAAAATATTCCACCTGCTTTTACTATATAAAATTATCATCATGGACTTACTTACGGTCACGGTCATACGGCTCATTCATAAAACGATTCCGTGGCTTTATGTCACGATTTTCTTCTTTTGAATCAATATTAACTGTAACTTAGTCATGTTTTATCGCACTCATGGGCAAGAAAGTGGGTGGTGGACTGTATTTCTGTTTCATCACCACACAGCAATCATTATTATCATTATCAGGCTATCAGAGGTGTACTGTTGAACCATACTCATCCACGTGACGGAAGGTAATGTCATATTCGTTACCACTTGGCAAGGGATTTCGCCTTCGCTTTTGGTGTTATAAGTTTGCTAGGTGAAAGCATAAAATACTGCTGTTCATTTAACTGATGCTCACTTAGCTGGTAATATGACTCCTATGGGGAAGTGAGAGATGGATTTTTTTAAAAGACAAGACTATATACTAAGTAAATATTCTTTGTATTGCGAGGGACTTTACGAACATAGAATTAATAGACACAAATTACATCCAGACTCAGAACAATAATTTATGGAACGAACAAAGTATTAATAATCTTTCGTGGGAATAGAAGCCAGAAAGAACACCTGACATGATAGATCGGTGTCAATCCTAGTAGATAATGTACAATCACTGTTCAGTTAAAATTAAGTAATAAAAGAATATGTCAGTGCTAAAGAGATAGTGATACGTTGTATTACAATAGTCATATATTAAATTTAGCCATACAGATAAATTTTAGTATATTTTTATTATTATTTAGATGACCAAATCTAACTCGGTATTTTTTTAAGTAAATCATGATATTGAAAAAATATTTAGATATTAAAAAGCTATTGATGAAATAATTAAAAATACTATGAAATTAAAAAAAGGCAAATGAGTAAGCAAAGGATCTAACTCGGCCTGTCTAGATTAGAGACTGCTCAATTTCCTGAGTTATTTCTATTTTCTATTCTTGTTAATAGTATCCAAATTTAACTTCTTATTCTATATACCTACATTTTTTCATTGACTAAAAACTACTACTATAATTTGAACCTGTAAGCTAGATCGATTTGTCATCCCCGAAACCACCTGTATACTAAATTTCATGACATTCGCTGGTGCGATTGCCGATATTTTAAATAAAAAGTAAAATATAAATATATAATAATCTATGTATTTTTTTTAATTGTTTTTGGTGGCAAAAGAGCAAGCAGCACACCTGATGGTAAATGTCACTGCTGCCCATGGACATTTGCAATACCAAGGGTATAGCTAGACACTGCCTACCGATATAAACCCGAAACCCACTCAGTTGGGCTTCCGGCTCTCTCGCTCACCGAACGAAGCACAACAGCACATTGCCATTGCTCAAACGTCGATCTTCTGCGAGATTGTGGTACTATCCCGGACGGACCGGCCCGTGGCTGTAGACAGAGAACTGTCAACAACGTGTTCCTACTACTATTATTATTTAATAGATAGTTTTAATAGATACTACTCGTTTTTAATAGATAGACTATATTTTTAGTTCGTCACTACACTAACAACTACTATCAAAATAATGTTGTGAAAATTATTATATTCTCTTAGCATTGTGAGTAGAATTAAACGATTAAGTAGGCAATTAACAAACACATAGTTTCATATAATGATAGTAATATAATAACTTTTGATGTTCATAATGAACAGAATGTTCACAATCCATTCGCTAAGAGCGTTTCAGTGTTTAATGACAGCTTCCCGACAACATCCATAACGCTACGATTGTATTACTATATTCAAAAGGATAAATATATTAATATATAGCGGGCTATTACGTGTCAACTAAAAATTTTATGATGAAATATATATGTTTCATTTTATTTTGTTTCCAGTATTGTGGCTATAAGCGTGAGGTTGTTAGTTTAGAAAAAAAAAAAAAGTATCACCTCTATTAATACAAACAATACAGAAACAATAAGGCAAAATAAGATTAGTGATAAATATAAATTCTTTACATAATCCTTGTTTACTATGCTCGACAAAGCGTTTGTGAGGCAAAGAGCTACAACTTAATGCTAGAATGAATTGCAACCCTGATTTTTAGCTGCCAAGCAAAGCCAAGCAGCCAACTCGCTGCGCCAGACATTGCTAATACCTGTCAGAGTCAACGACACTCACCGTTGGCCGACGAGCCTCACTGCCTACAAGTCCCACGAGAAAGTTTCAGCTACTAGCCACGTCGCTTCTGTCGTCACAGACAGACATGTGATGGACGCTGGATCCCGACCTACACGGGTGCGTCGTACAAGCCCATCGACCGAATCACCTCCGCGTAGAACCAGCAGCACGTAGAATCGTAGAACCGACAGCACGTAGAATCGTAGATCTGAGTTCGTCCACACTTGGTATAAGCCAAGAAAGGCCAGATACCGCATCGACAAGGCGCGGAGTGCGTTGGTGAAAATGCTCCCAGAACCATCAGAGTGAGATATTACATAAAGAACTTGGTGCTGATGGGTACCGAATTGACAGTGATTAGGCCACCGGCGGTTGGACAGTTGCGGGGCCCGTGGAACGGAAGACGGGCTAGTTATAACTATCAATTTTTTATATTAGTTAAACCATACCATATGATATGGCATGCAGGCATATTACGTATAATTATGTCTTCTCTTGAATGCCTATTAATTGTATTCCAAAAACTGCAGATTTTATGAGCAAAAATTCAGTTAATTATTGATTTTTTCAATTAAATATATGTATTTATAAGTAGATAGTAAATGTCGTAAGGAATATAATAAAGCTTGATATAGTCTAATATTGCTTAAAAAAAAGAACATTGGAAAAAAATCTTCATCATTTACCGAGGCTGGTTTATCTATATAAGCAATGAAGTTGAGACTGAACTGTCAAGCTAATTTTGAAATCTGCTTGAGATATTAAAACTTTTTTTTTCTTATTTTTACTTTATTGGGTAAATTAACAATATCACTGCACAGATTATTTATGATCGTGAGAAGCTACACAGTATTAAAAAAAGTGATACCCACATCGTTTACAACCAATTAAAATTTTACTTACTGTTATTGATTAAAAAATATAAAAGTATACAATTGTACTATTATAAACAATTAAATAGAGACAGAGAGGTTGCCTGTGCAAGCAGACAAAAAACCACAAAAAAAAAATAGGTAGCAGTACTTTAATAGGAAACACTAATACACCAACTGTGATCGCCAATTCCTTCACCAGTGTGTGATTATGGCATTATCTACCATTGGAAAGTATGTTCAACATCCAGTGTTAAGCCTCAATAGATTGATGCATAAATTTACATCAAAGCGTTTTTATAAGTCATTTGATAGATTTAGTTTTCAATTTGTAATAGATCGAGAAAAAGGTCTTTTAGCATATAGTCTGTATAAACTGCACAGATGGCGTAGTGGTTAAAATACCAACCTTCCGTGCCAGTGCCGTGGGTTCGATTCCCACGCAGGACATTACTTTGTGTGATCCACAAAGTATTGTTCTGAGTCTGGGTGTAATTTGTCTGCGTTAATTGCATGTTTGTAAAGTCCCCCGCGATACAAGGATTATTTTCCTTAGTGCAGGGAGGTGTCTTTAAAAAAAAAAAACTTTTAATAATATCTCTTTGGCTGTAATTGTTGTATCTGGCTGGTTATTATACCATTGAAAAGGATACATTTAAAAAAAAGAAACAATTTAGTAAAATGTTGTTTCCCACCGTCTTTATAATTAAATCTAAATAAACTTTGAAAAAAAAATAATGTCTTGAATTTTCATATAGAATGCGAAGAAACTTTTTCCTCGGCTTTATATTTACATAGCTACTATTTATTTTTCGTCCAAACACTTATCATGGGGCATGAGCATTTTTCATAAATAAAGGAAAATTAGCCTATTATGCCGCACTGGAATATGAGTTGGCATGAATTTATTTTGAATTTTCTTTATCTTGCAATATTTTAATGTAATATGAATACTATAAATGAACTTTTACTGTACTTATGGAAAAGAAATAGTCTGTGGCTCATTGGGATTATAGTCTATAATCATACAAACAACGACATATATTTATTTTGAATGCGTGGTCGTTTTATTTACTACGTTACTATCTATAGCATACTTATTATTAGTCATCATTCTCATCATTTTTCAGTAGAATTAATGCGGTCGAAATGCGATCTCTACGGAAAATCTGTGGAGTTAGGCTGACCGACCGCATTCGTAACGACGACGTAAGAGAGCGAGTAGGTATGAAATAGAGTATAGGTGTAAAGATTCGAAAGGGAATGCTCCGACGGTTCGGACATGTGGAAAGAATGCCGAACGAACGTCTGGTTAAGAAGATATACAATGCGAAAGTGGAAGGATGTAGGTACCGGGGGAGACCGAGACTAACCTTCCTAGACCAGATCGGTCATGTACTGAAGGAAGGTGGAGTCAAGAGTCTCCGAAACCGGCGAGCGTGTATGAAGAGAATTATGAATGTTGAGGAAGCGAGTGAAGTATGCAAAGATAGAGTTCTCTGGCACTCTATTCTCTCTGCCTAACCTGCAAGGGATATGGCATGATGATATGTATGTATGTATCATTCTCCTAGTCTTATCTATCCCTATCACTTGGGGTTGATACAATATGTTCTCTTCTTTCATAGTACATATTGTAAAAGTTATTGGCAACAGTTTTATGACCGGATATCTGCTAGACGTCAACCCTCTTTGGGAATTAAAGCTTTCTTATTATCAGTATTATTATATTATGATTGCACTTATTGATATTTTATACGTCATGGTATAAAATATCGAATATATCATGTAGTAGAGATTTCATGTTTTAATTATTCTACAAGTGAATGATTCGAACTTTCGATGTCGCTAATAAATCAATGCGGGGTTTCCCTAATTCGCATTTAGTATTTTCCATCAACGTCCTTGTTCTATATATACATATACTCAAAGTAATTTTCTATAGTGTATCAGGGTCACAACCAACCACTGGGGAATAATACGGAATGGAACATTCTTAATTAAATTATACGAATTCGGAACGCCCTAATATTATTCATTGCTGTTATAATGCGATTACTTTCTATTTTATTATTATAAAATCTCGTGTAATGAAACAGTCTCAACAGTTTTACAGGAACCTTGATAATTCATGTGAAAATTGAATTAAATGTTTCAAAACACCATGACTCACTTCTGAAAAAACAACTTTACAAAAAAGCACTTATATACACAGCTATTTTATTATGTTTTAAAAAAAATGTTATTACTTTGGTTATTAGTTATTGTTTCTACTTATAAGTAGAAAAATGTTTATGAATTAGCGTAATAGAATATATCTATCAAAGTGTTCGTAGGTTGCATTTATTTCTTTTTTTTTTCTTTTCTAGGTAGGCTATAGTCCGGACACATACCGCCCGTTCCTACCCGGGGCGATGGAAGGGCAGCGTGTGGCCCCATAACCCACCGTATTCCCTCCCCATCGCCATTGGGCCGGCCACTTGTACCGCTTCCTTGCCATCCGTGGCCAGCCCGGCGGGTTACCCTTTCGGGTACCATCCCCCGTCGACGCCCTAGCTAACTGCCAAGGCGTCGCCCTCATGCGGTCTGCCTAAGTTGCATTTATAGAGGACGTACAAATGAAATTATTTTATGCCTTTATTAACTTTGATTTATTACGTTAAAAACAGTTCGTGGTCAATTGCCTCCTATTCCTGTAGGGATAATTATATTTTTTATTGTTACTTTATAAACCATGGCTTGCATAATTAGAATATAAAACAAATTATCTTTATAAAGATGTAGGTAATTTAATAGATAATAGAAATTTATGTTAAACTACCAAAAATATTTGCATTTTTCTGTTCCATCAGGCATCTAAAATTTAAACGATGTACTTACTTTTTTACTTGGGAATTAACCCTACTCAATATAAGAAGGAGAAGCAGTTTATTTGATTGACAATTCGATAATGTGCGCCACATTCTCCACATTCCGATTCTTGGGTTTTGTGACACGACGTGGCCGCACTGAATCGTGAAATGATTGATGACTGTAGTACTTTGGGTTCAGGTAGCTTTTACTATTATTTTCTTTCAAGTATGTATATATATTTATTTAACAATAGCAAATGAACTTAGTTACATTAATCATAAAGGTAATCAATTATTTAATGATTTAAAATTTTATAGAAAATTTATTTATAGCCCTTATTTATGATTGAAGTCATCATCATCATCATCTCAGCTCATATACGTCCCACTGTTGGGCTCGAGCCTCCTACGTAATAAGAGGGAAATTGACCTACTATACCATACTAATCAGATGTGTTGGTTATAGGGTTTTGTTTCAAGTTTTCCTTCTCTTGCATAGATGTTAAATGCGTTTTATATCCCTTAGTCGTCTCTTACGATCACCCACGGGTAATATAGGGGGTAGCGAATTGTATTCTTACTCTGTCACCACACGAATAATGTGATTGAAGTGTGTGTTTCAGATGCAACTAACTAACGTAGATAAATATTACACCATGAACTTGGATCAGCCAGTATTTAAAATAGTCGCGGATAAATATACATACATACACATACATATCATCACGCCATATCCCTTGCAGAGTAGGCAGAGAGAACAGAGTGCCAGAGAACTCCATCTCTGCATACTTCACTCGCTTCCTCAACATTCATAATTCTCTTCATACACGCTCGCCGGTTTCGGAGACTCTTGACTCCACCTTGCTTCAGTATATGACCGATCTGGTCTAGGTAGGTTAGTCTCGGTCTTCCTCGGTACCTACATCCTTCCAATTTCGCATTGTATATCTTCTTAACCAGACGTTCGTTCGGCATTCTTTCCACATGTCCGAACCATCGGAGCATTCCCTTTCGCATCTACATAATCTACGCGGATAAACAATTAAGTAAGTATTATAATTAACAAAATCAAATATAAACTTTCAGTAATTTATAAATCATTTAGTTAAACATATATTTTTATACTAAAGAAAACTATTTTTATGCATGTTTTTAGTTGTTTTTTTTTTACAATAGCGACGCTTCTAATGTGCTTTAGATTTTAAATTTTCTTAATGAATATGGATTTGTTTTCTATGTTTATTATATTTTCTAAAATACACATATTCACTAATATTTAATTGTAAGCAGCTGAATAGTAGAAATATGTTCTTTAGACGTCCTTCGTGGGTAGGCATAGGCCTTCCCACGCAGGTTGGTTGGTGTTCGCGATAGTGTCAGGTTGTCTGCTCCCTTAGCGGGTTTTTACAAAATCCGTGGACAAGCACTGATGGCACCTTGTATTTTTAACCCCATATGGAAAATAAATATTCATACTTATAATTTTTATGACACATTTTTATTAGAAAATATTTATATTTAAATAGCTTTTATTTATAAAACCCGATTACGAAATGAAAAATGATGTCACAAGCGGGATTCGAACCCGCGCCTATTGGGATTCCGGCCCAATCGTGCTGCCACTACACCACCGTGACTAATTGTAGGACATGCAAATATGTCCACTTCGTATCATATTTACGTCTTAAGTGTAAATCCACTTCGTATCATATTTACGTCTTAAGGTGACGGTATGATATCTACCCGACAATGTTTACACATTGTTATAGGCTTAATACTTAAAACTTTACAGTTAGAACTGTATTAAACGATGACACAACCTTGTTATTTAAATTACTGAAATTTAGCATTTAATATGCTTAATTAAACATAACAGACATTAACAGAACAGATGTAAGAGTAACAATAGGTAATGATGTACTAGAGCAAGTGGATGAATTTGTATATCTTGGATGTGGATTTAGCCGAGATGGAAGGTACACCACTGATATCGAGCGAAGAGTGAATGCGGGAAATAGAGTGAACGGAGCGTTGGGGCAACTTCTTGGCAGCCACCACCTTAGCCAGAAGGCACGTGTAGCAATACATAACGCAGTGCTTGTCCCAACATTACTGTATGGAAGCGAGAGTTGTGTATGCAGAAAAGAGTATGATAGTAAAATTAATGCGGTCGAAATGCGATCTCTGCGGAAAATCTGTGGAGTTAGGCTGACCGACCGTATTCGTAACGACGACGTAAGAGAGCGAGTAGGTATGAAAGAGAGTATTGGTGTAAAGATGCGAAAGGGAATGCTCCGATGGTTCGGACATGTGGAAAGAATGCCGAACGAACGCCTGGTTAAGAAGATATACAATGCGAAAGTGGAAGGATGTTGGTACTGAGGGAGACCGAGACTAACCTACCTAGACCAGATCGGTCATGTACTGAAGGAAGGTGGAGTCAAGAGTCTCCGAAACCGGCGAGCGTGTATGAAGAGAATTATGAATGTTGAGGAAGCGAGTGAAGTATGCAAAGATAGAGTTCTCTGGCACTCTGTTCTCTCTGCAAGGGATATGGCGTGATGATATGTATGTATGTGTAATATGCTTAATTATTTATAAAACCCGATTACGAAATGAAAAATGATGTCACAAGCGGGATTCGAACCCGCGCCGATTGGGATGCCGGCCCAATCGTGTTGCCACTTTTATTTAAAGCTTTTATTTAAATTCAAAACGCAGACAAACATTTTTTATTTTTTTTTGTGATTGTGATGCGGTTATATATATATCGTATTTTTTTAAATTATTTTTCCTTTTATCATACTTCTTCTATAAATTAATTATTAATACAAATCTGAGTATGCATGCGATAAATATTTTTTTTGTGTATAAACTAGTTTTTGATTGTTATAAAATGTTCTAATAGTTGGACAAACTTATATAAGAGTCTCATAAAACAAC
Organism: Lymantria monacha; assembly: GCA_905163515.2. NCBI lineage: Eukaryota > Metazoa > Arthropoda > Insecta > Lepidoptera > Erebidae > Lymantria > Lymantria monacha. The sequence goes on along the minus strand of LR991094.1, from coordinate 13,389,406 downwards.
ATTTAATTATCATTGTCTTAATGATACTTTTGCAGAGCATTAGCAGGAAAACAGCTTATTAGCACATTGGTGAGGCTGGTGTTACGATTTCTAATATTGATTATCGACTAATAAGGGCGGGTTTCACCCCGATTAGGCTCTTCAAATACATTTGTTTTAATTACGGCTATAAGAGAAAGCCGGAGGCAAAATGTTCCAAATTTAATACTTAGTGAAAACGATTTAGATAAAATACATATTATATCACCATATTAATAGATAGGTTCAGTTAGTAGTAATTATGGTAATTTCTATATTGACCAAGAAGCCCAATATAAATAATTATTAATTATCTACATTTTACTCTTAGTATATAGTTGAGATATGTTAAGACTGTCAAATTAAAGACTAAATGTCTTAAACTAAACAAAGAAACTAAGTTTTTTTAGTAGCTTTTTTTTCAGTTTGAGTTTAGAACCTCATAATGTGGCGCTACATACCTCAGATTTATCAGTCACTGTCGTCATCATCCACTTTCATCATCCATTTCTGGACGTAGGTCTTTTAGAGACAGATAATTATATAATCGCCACGTTTGACAGGTGGATTGTCGATCGCAATCGGTATTATAAATTTTTCAACAAAACTGCTGTCCATTCATCTGGTAAACGCTTAATTAGTTCTCACGTTCCCCATAATAGAGTATGCAGTAGTGACAAGTTATTATCGCGAAAAGTTACGACATGCGGTAGTTGCAAGTTATATGTAAACTAAATTGCAACAGATGCAATGATGAAGAAAAATATCATCATATGTATTATAATATGCTACCATAATATGTAATATGCTATCATATAGCTATATGCTATCTATTTAAGGGGTATGGTAACAAACTTTATTATTATTATTATTGAGAAATTTTGGTAATCATAATAATATTTTTTAATAATGTTTCTGTGTGGTGACGGAGTAAGAATACAATTCACCACCCCCTATCTTAACCATGGGTGATTGTAAAAACGTCTAAGGGATATGAAACGCATATATCATCTATGTAATAGAAGCAAAACTCGAAACAAAACCCTATACCAACACGTCTAACCAGCGTGGTATAGTAGGTCATTTTATTTTTCATGGAGGAGGCTCGAGCCCAACAGTGGTACATATACGAGCTAACCTAAATTAATCGCAAACTTATATCCAATACAAGCAGACCCGGCCACGCGTTGCTGTGGCTAAGGTAGCCTCAGTAATACGTGGTGGTTATGCTAATAAATTGTAGCTTATATGAAACGTTTGTACGTTTAACATAGCGCCATCTATTAAATACTTACTCAATCCAGTCAACAGATACCGCCATCTGTTAGAATCGTTTGGAGATAACAGATAATTGTGACTGTCAAATAATAGACAAATAATTTGCAATAAAATAATATTGCGACTATAAATTGAGATGAAAGCTATCCTATCTTTTAAGTTGGATCAAACTACACATGCTGTGCAAATTTGATTAAAATCAGTTAAGTACTTTAGGAGTCCATCGCGGACAAACAACGTGACGCGTAATTTATATACATATATCCAATATTATCCAATAACGGATAACGTTATTAAACTTGTAAAAGAAATAAATTTTTGCTTCGTAAATTAATCTATTTAATGTAATGGTATTGGTCGGGCTAATGTAATCAATTATTAAACTATAATAACATACGACAATATGAAGGTAACACACGTAGTGTTTGTTGTATGGCAGTGTAGAAACACTGCTACGATTGTGTTAAGAGACATGAAAATATTTGATACGTATCATAAAAGTTTAATAAAATTAATAATGTCATCATCACTCTATTTCCAATTACTTGCGGTCGATGCAATATGTACTCTCTTCCATTGTATATGTTGCAAAAGTTATTATGGCAATAGTTTTATAATTGGCAACTAGCTTGACCTTCCCTGAGAGTGTAATTGTTGACCACACGGCGACAGGTGGAGTTGACCCAGGTATTCGTAGCCGCTACCACATTCAGTTAAAAAAGTACTTTGAATGAGAAGGGGAGACAATTGCATAAATATATACAAAATAATTATAAAAACAGAAATATATACTTGTAAATACTTATTGCTTATATAAATGTATATGTGAAGTGACTGACCTGATTGGGGCCGGTGAGATTTAGTCCACAGGAGTTGCAGCGAAGACATTCCTCGTGATAATGGTTGTTATCATACAATGGCGACGGCTCTGCCAAAGAAAAGATGGTTTAAAATTATTTTAATTTCATTAAAGCTCGTTAGCATTTCATTTAGTGTCTTTTTGAATCTTATTTTTTTGCTTGAATAAGTAATCAATTCTTGTATTACGTGCGATTTAATAAACATATACTATGACAGATACAAAAACATTTTCTTTTTGCGTGGGCAATGCCTTTTTTATTGCTTATGGCGGCAAAGGAGTAAGCAGCACACCTGATAGTAAGTGTTACTGCTGCTCATGAACCTTACAATAACAACGGTACAGATAGACCGTTGCCTACCAACCCAGACCCACCCAGAAAGTTGGGTGACGGCTCTCACTTACCGAACGAAGCACATTGCATTGACCGGTCCGCAGCTGTAGACAGAAAACTGTCAACAGTGTGGTTCTAACACTTTTAGAATGCCTTTACGCATGCCCACCTCTCAGAAGAGAGATAGAGTGTACCGGGCTCAGCACTAATTAAATGTTAGAGTCACTACTAACTAAAAACCACACGCTGTTCGTCCCTACCGGTTACGGCGACGTCATGGGACACAAAATCAGAACAAACCATCTTGGAAGCACACACTTTTCAGTTTGATACGGGAGGTAGCCATTTATCCCATTACACCATTGTGTAGACAACCAAAAATCAAATCATCATTAGCTAAAGAAAGAAACTGAAATATACTAATTGCTGTGATCTTATATATAAATGGTGCTAAGTTATTGCTAATAACTATAAGTCCTAATTTCCAAAGCTGGTACTCATAGATTGAAGTAGTAAACTTTTAAAGACGACATGATAAGTTCGATTATTTGATTGGGGATAAAATGTAGTAAGATAGATAGTTATCTGTTTCATAGAATAAATAATGTCGTTTTGAGACTTTAAAATTTATAAGGGAAGTTTTCATAATATAACAAACTTTTTACATTCTATCTGAATTCAAATTGAGATCAAATCAAATCATTTTTATTTGCAAAGAATACAGGTAATAAAAAACGGTAGATTTTCCTGTCATATTCTGACTTTAAGACATGCAAATATTGACACATTTTCAATTATTAATTAATTACTATAACCATAACTATTCATATTATTAAGATGTGTAATTAAATAATATCATAATATATAAATCTCAAATTAAAATTTATTTAAATGTCAAGTGATTATTATTAATTTTTATATGTCTCATTCATGATATTTATGTAATTATTTTTGACAATCACAAATTTAATTTAAAGGAAAAGGGATTTCCTGTTATTTTTTTTTGTTTCTTTAATATGTTCAGTTTTTCTAAGAAAAAGTAATTTTTACTAAACTAAATAACTTAATTCATTCATTCACTATATTGAGACAATGACACATATACTTTTTTAATATGTTGTTAATGTAATAAATTAATACTTTTTTTTTTGTTTATTGCTACTATTAATACGCTATTAGAATAATTGACTATTCAAAGATCGCCAACTAGAAACTATATTTTACGACATTCTCGCACATCTGTAAAACTTAAGTTAACATTTATTGAATTCAAGAAACAATATTTCGTCACTTTTATGTGCTATTTGATGAATTGTATTATATAAAAACATAATTTTCTATAACTGTTTACTATTTAATAAAAACTATGTGAGAAAATTAATACTTAATAGCTGATTTTTGACGTTTTTGAAAATTAAAAAAAAATCTTTTCTGCCAGTAAATGTCTCACTTTTACCAAGTATTTTCTCATCATCATCACAGCCCACATACGTCCCACTATTGGGCTCGGGCCTCCTCCATAATAGGAGGGAGGTTAACCTGTAATACCGCGCTGGTCAGACGTGTTGGTATTGGGTTTCGTTTCGAGTTTTCTTTCTCTTGCATAGATGTTTTATGCGTTTAATATCCCTTAGTTGTCTCTTACGAATACCCACGGGTAAGGTGAATTGTATTTTTACTCCGGCACCACACGGATAACCAAGTAACACCACACCAAGTATTTCACGAATGTCAAATACACGACGTGAGTCTACAAGATCTACAGTATCATGACGTCTTAAATCTTAAGGGCTTGTCATAAAGTTACTTTCACTTTACTTCTTTTACTGTAATATTATCTGTTCTTTAGTCATTTTTTATGAAACCTACCGGATTGTTAGGGTTAATCAATTGTATTTCTATTCAGCCCCTACACTAATGAAATTATTCTTCCTATCAAATATGAAATACTCTCTTTGAAAAGTTAAGAAGTTTCCAATAACAAAGAAAAGCTGTTAATAGTATCTAAAATTCTTAGAACACCTTTCTTAACCTTTACTTATAATAAAATAATACAAGTTCTATGACGTGTTTAAAATTTTTAGATAAATAAGTTATTTTGAATATAATTATAACAACTTAACTCAAAGAAGCCATTGCTTTCAACACTAATACTTGATACCGAAGAGCGTTAGTATAAGTATAAAGTCAAAAATATATTTTATAAAAAAAAATCACTAGTTGATTACTATTTGTAATTTTTTTTAGTTAACCACTTATGCTTGAGGTTATGCTCGCGTTAGTGAAGATTTTGTCAATTTTGCGTAACGTTACGAAACGTCAGGATAATGTAATTAAAACGTATAGCTGTGTGGTAGCGGCTACGAATACTACCAACCCTTACTTTGCTCGTGGATATCGTTTAAGATGACTAAGAGCCTTATAACGACCTAGGCCAACTCCATCTGATGCCATTTGGTCAACAATTACATTCCTTAGGCGGGTTAACGTCTGGCAGGTGACCGGTCATAAAACTATTGCCAATAACTTTTACAATATGTGCTATGAAAGAAGAGTACACATTGTATCAATCCCAAGTAATTTGGATAAGAGTAGGAGAATGATGAAATAGATGTAAAGCATTATAAAATTTGTAAAAGTATCTTACTTCATATGAGCAATACTTGTCTTCATCAATCCACGATCGTCATCGATTCACGATCATTATAAATGGTAAGTAGTAATAAAGAATAATAATGTATCTATAATCTTAAAATATTCAAAACAGTCAAACAGCTCGAATTAATGACCTAATTTAAATACTATAATTTAAAGACTGTTACACCATACAGTATTATTAAAAAGTGGGAGTATAAATGAACCGCCTGGTAAAGCTCTATATATGCTTACGTTGCCGCATAATTGGAGTGGTGCCAAAAAGCCAGAACTTTTAAATCCTAATCAGATTCTGAACATTTCCTGACATTACAAACGACAATCTCTGCAACAAGAAAACTTGTGAGACTAATCAAATTAGAACGTCTTATTGATTTACAACCTTTATCATCTTTTCAGTTTCTATTTGTCCCACGGTTGGGCTCGAGCCATCTTCAAAATAGGAGAGAAATTGACCTACTACGACTACGACCTATTCAGACGTATTAATAGGGTTTAATTTCAAACTTTTCGTCTCCTGCATTTGAATAAAACTTGATTTATTTGCTTGCCTCAGAATAATATTCTAAGTTTATTTTCCTTCATTCCATTACTATATATAATATAGCTTCTGTTTACTTTCCAAGTTATATAGATAATTATCATTTTATTCTTGTCTCTGTCAGAAAACTGTTGGATTTTGAACAGAACTGTTGTGTGCCTTACTTTCAATGAACCAAACTTATCAACTGCTTATGGGTATACATTAAATACCATGGCTTGATGTCAAATTACCATTAATAAAGATTATAAAAGTCAACAATTTCCAACCGGCACCTTGGGTGGCGCAGGCGCGAATTTCTGCCCCTGATGCCACCCTAGCCGAGGCATCGGGTGATCAGACCCGGGATTAGTCTGGTCACCCGAAGTAAAGCCACCGCGTGACTCGCTCTGCAGGCGGCGGCCAGGGAGGGGAAGGCGCCATTACGCGCAGCTCTTCCCACCGCCTTGACGGTCGACTGGACGTGGCAAGATAGCCTAGCGTTGGAGTGTCGGGGATAGAACGTCAGTAGACTATCTTGCTGGCATCCCGTAAAAGCGTGGCTTGGAAGGGACCACTGTGGTTTTAGTAGGTATTTCGGTCGAGAAGTCGGCCGGCGAGTCCCATACACCCCCTTATCTGTCACCGGCGCGCGGCGGGGGAAAGTGCGTAAATGCATTTCACAGCGTGAAAAATAAGGTGGGTGTATGAGGTCTTCCGGCGCCCTGACCGATTTGGCGTATCTACACCATAGCCCACCGTGAAAAGAAAATTAAGGCTATGGTCGGTATGGTGTATAACTCGATTACCCACGGTACACTATATCTCAATCGCTATATGGGTTGAGCACCAGTATTGTGTCCTCGTCTTCGGTAGTATCACTATCATGATAACATATTTTGAGACCGCTATATAAATTAGGCAAATACTTCATCATCATCATCATCACAGCCCATAAATGTCCCACTGTTGGGCTCGGGCCTCCTCCGTAATGGAAGGGAAATTAAACTACAATACCACGCTGGTCAGACATGTTGGTATAGGGTTTGGCTCCGAGTTTTACTTCTCTCGCTCAGATGTTGTATGCGTTTTATATCCTTTAGTCGTCTCGTACGATCACCCACGGGTAAGATATGGGGTGGTGAATAGTATTCTTACTCCGTCACCACACGGATAAGGCAAATAATTATGATAAAAAAAATTAAAAGTACGTGCGTACAAAGTACACATGTCAGAAATGAAACTACTTTGGCAAATTAATTTTTAAATCTCGTTTTTATACATCAACCAATAGCATGTATTTTTCTCGATCTCCCTATCTCTCTCGTTCTCTCCCTTCTCTCGCTACATGATTATATACGTTATGCGACGTTCGCCCTATCTTACTCTCTCTCAATCTTTCCCGCTAGCTCTCTCCCTCCTTTCGCTCCATGGCACTGTGCGTGATGTGACGTTCGCTCTATCTCGATCTTTCTCACTCGCTTGCTCCCTACTTTCGCTCCATGGCTATGTGCTTCATGCTACGTTCGCTCTTTCTCACTCTGTCTCAATCAGTCTCAATCACTCTCTCCCTCTTCTTGGACAAAAACGTCCCACATTTTCGTGTTACTAATATTACGTTTCATCTGTAAAAATTTTACTCTCATGTGCACAAAGAAGTTTTACTTCAAAAAGTTGATGTATACTGACAATACTACCAAGCCTTACAATGCTCATTGCTGTTGCAAAAAAAAAAACGCCTAAAAGCTTTACGTAGACTCAGATCAACTGCAATTGGTTAACCTGAATTAAATTACAAACATAAAAAGGGCCTACGCGTGAATGTGAGCAAAACCAAAATAATGGTCTTTGAAAGAGATGAAGCCAGAACAGATGTAAGAGTAACAATAGGTAATGATGTACTAGAGCAAGTGGATGAATATGTATATCTTGGATGTGGATTTAGCCGAGATGGAAGGTACACCACCGATATAAAGCGAAGAGTGAATGCGGGCAATAGAGTGAATGGAGCGTTGAGGCAACTTCTCGGTAGCCACCACCTCAGCCAGAAGGCACGTGTAGCAATACATAACGCAGTGCTTGTTCCAACATTACTTACTGTATGGAAGCGAGAGTTGGGTATGCAGTAAAGAGTATGATAGTAAAATAAATACGGTCGAAATGCGATCTCTACGGCAAATCTGTGTAGTTAGGCTGATCGATCGCATTCGTAACGACGACGTAAGAGAACGAGTAGGTATGAAAGAGAGTATTGGTGTAAAGATGCGAAAGGGAATGCTCCGATGGTTCGGACATGTGGAAAGAATGCAGAACGAACGTCTGGTTAAGAAGATGTACAATACGAAAGTGGAAAGATGTAGGTACTGGGGGAGACCGAGACTACCCTACCCTACCCTAGACTAGATCGGTCATGTACTGAAGGAAAGTGGAGTCAAGAGTCTCCGAAACCGGCGAGCGTGTATGAAGAGAATTATGAATGTTGAGGAAGCGAGTGAAGTATACAAGGATAGAGTTCTCTGGCACTCTGTTCTCTCTGCCTACCCTGCAAGGGACATGGCGTGATGGTATGTATGTGCGAATTAAATTATATTGCCAATATGGTCAAAAAAACTATAGTTAAAACTTGCAATATGTACGATGAAAAAGAGTATATTTTGTATTAACCCCAATTAATTGAAATAAGAGCAAGACGATGATGATGTACTATTTAATTACTACTATTTTATTACTATTGATATAAAATTTCTATATGTACCTAATTGTGGCATTACCATTTATTAGGTTTCTTCACTTATGTATCTGAATGAAGATAAAAGAAAGCAAAATCAAAATTAAACGGCCAACGTAGTATAGTAGGTTAATTTCTTTCATATGAGGCTCCAGCTCAACAGAAGCTCGTATATGAATCGAGATAAGAGTATATACGCATAACTCAATTGTTTTTAATTATATAATTTATTACAACCAACATTTTTCACAAATATTCAACGTTCATTATTATACTTAATAAAAATAAGATAAATGACTCAGTGAAGATAAAAGTTGTGAAACTTTAGAAGTGTCCTTAAAGTCAATATTGATTTCAAATTTGGAACCAACTTATGTGCCTGTCTGGTTGATTAATTCGTATTTAAAATTCAATAAACTTTCTAAAACAAGGGAATGATAAAATAAATACTCAGATTAAATTGTCAGATTACGAGACGTTCAGAAGAGAGACAATCAGTTTACAAGTTAATAAATTTTAGGGGTCATTAAAAAGCTATTCCGTATCGTTAAATTGGCTATAAATATAAATAGAACAAATTTGGTTCTTACCTATATTGAACTATTAGACTATTGTCTATAGAATACGAAACATTATTTATGTGATCATCACAGTAGAAGCTATAAAGTGGGCGGTAAATAGCTATTATTGTTTTTATTATAAAAGCTGTATATTGCCATGATAATATTAATATTGCGATTTCGCTTAATACTGTTATTGCAATATTCTGTTTATTTATCGTTTACGCTCGTAAACTTGTTAGATAGGACTATTTAAATTAAAGATATATCAAAGTCATTGGAATAACTATGCATTTTGCAATATTATTGAGCGACTTTAAAGTTTTTATCTATGTTATGATAGTTTATACCTTGGTCATCAAAATACAATTAAATATTTGAATAAAAAAATAACAACTTAAAATCTCATTAAGATTTTGGAAATAATAGACCAAAATTATTAGTAAATCGGAAGTAACTAGCCTATTTTTATTAGCTAAAGTGAAAAAAGTGATCAACGGATAAAATCAAGCAACGAGGAGTTGCGTTCGCGCACTTTGTTGGGATATACAACGCAGCATATACAACGCAGTGCCAAAGAAGTATTACCAGGTCTAACGTACTACATAGACATCTTCTAGTGTTTGAATATTGGCTTTGCTTTTTTTTTTATTGCTTATGGTGGCAAACGAGTAAGCAACATACCTGATGTTAAATGTTACTGCCGCCCATGGACCTTTGCTATACCAAGGCTGTTACTAGACCGCTGCCTACCATTACAATCCCCAAACTCACCCAGTTGGGCTTCTGGTTCTTTCGCTCACCGAACGAAGCGCAATAGCACATTGCCATTACTCAAACGTCGATCTTCTGTGAGGGTGTGGTACTACCCCGGACGGACCGGCCCGCGGTTGTAGACAGCGTGGTCCTACCACTATTTTAAGTTTAACTACATAAGCTCAATGTGCTATGGCTAAACCTAAGGTTGAAAGTCTGAAAGGTTGAAAGAATGTTGGAGATATTGTCTTTATTACACTGTGGTTTATCAAAAAAATAAAATTAAATGATATTGCTCGAATAATCAGTACGCTGAAATGAAAATGTAACATTCAGAATACTTTACAAGTCGATAGCTATCGGGGAAAAAGCTATAAGATACAGGTAAGTAGAATCACTCAATGTACATCACATTACTAAAGACCTAATTAAACGATGCTTTTTGTTTTAAAGAAAAACGTAAGATTGTTTAAGTAAATCAAATGAACATATCGTAAGTAATACTGGAGTTTTTTTTATGTTAATTTAATATGGAGACTTGAGTGGTTATAATGATAGTTAATGGATAGAATAATAGACTATAATAGAATAATTTTATTAGTATAATATAGATACATACATAGATACATACGAGTAGGTATGAAAGAGAGTATTGGTGTAAAGATGCGAAAGGGAATGCTCCGATGGTTCGGACATGTGGAAAGAATGCCGAACGAACGTCTGGTTAAGAAGATATACAATGCGAAAGTGGAAGGATGTAGGTACCGGGGGAGACCGAGACTAACCTACCTCAACCAGATCGGTCATGTACTGAAGGAAGGTTGAGTCAAGAGTCTCCGAAACCGGCGAGCGTGTATTAAGAGAATTATGAATGTTGAGGAAGCGAGTGAAGTATGAAAAGATAGAGTTCTCTGGCACTCTGTTCTCTCTGCCTATCCTGCAAGGGATATGGCGTGATGATATGTATGTATGTACATACATAAATGATCTTAATGGGATTATTTAAAATGCGACTTGCACTTCACTAGTGTAGCTTAGCTTGCTATTTCCCAAATACCGTCACGCTTTTCGCGACTTGATAAATCTATCATCTATTGATTCAATCTAAGCTATCATCTGTTGATTCGATCTAATCTAGGATCCATTGCTTCAATCAAGTCTATCATCTACTAATTTAATCCTAACTAAATATACAGTGATAATCAGATTGACAATACGCTACCTGTAAAATTGATAACAGCTCTTTACAGTGATGTTAGCAATTAACGTCTGTTAGTTGTCTGTTACGACATTTATGAGAAAGAAAGGAGAAGGCATCATCATCATCATCATCACACCCCATAAATGTCCCATTGTTGAGCTCGGGCCTCCTCCGTAATAGGAGAGAAATTAACCTACTATACCTTGCTGGTCAGACGTCTTAGTATAGGGATATTTTTCGAGTTTTTTTCTCTCGCATAGATGTTATATGCGTTTTATATCCCTAAGTCGTCTCGTACTATCACCCACGGGTAAGATATGGGGTGGTGAATAGTATTCTTAACCTGTCACCACTAGGAATAAAGGCGAAGTACCAAGCTCTTAGACTGCAGCCATGCGAAGAGTTAAATAAGTTAAGCATTTTTTTTTTAGGTAAATGAATTTATTTTTATAAGAATTTAGATTTAAATACGTCAGATACTTGGTTCACGTTAAATAAATAATATTTTAGGTACTTTAACATTACTGTAGGATAACTAATAGTTTGCAATTTTATGTAAAGTAGTCTTGATTATCAAAAGCTTTTAATACTTTTATCTCGTACTCGTGTAGTAGTGATTCAGGGATTCTTCTGATATTTTATTATTTAAAAGAAAACAGGCCTATGACGTCATATGAGGTAATATGATTCTTACTAGATATACTTGAAATAAAATAGCATAATAATTTTTAGAAATCATGTTATCAACTAATGACCAAAATAGAATGATAATTATACCATTCTAATTTATTTACAAGTATCACTTAAAATAAGTTTTAATTTAATCCAAATACTACTCAGATACTTATCCATGTGTTGACGGAGTAAGAACACAATTCATCGTCCCCTATCTTAACCGTGGGTGATCGTAAGAGACGACTAAGGGATATATAACATCTATGCAAGAGAAGGAAAACTCGAAACAAAACCCTATACCAACACGTTTGACCAGCGCGTTATAGTAGGTTAATTTCCCTCCCATTATGGAGGAGGTTCTAGCCCAATAGTGGGACATATATGGGCAGTGATGATGATGATGATGATGATGATGACTACTCAGATATGTTTTCATAGCGAGGTTATCGTAAGTTATTAGGCAATTCAGGCATTTGTAAAATACATACTCACCATTTTTATTTAAAAAATCACTTCAATTCAAATAACATTTACTGTATATTCTAACACATACACAATATATAATTTTAAGCTAACATTCATTAATTTCTATATACTTTTACTATTTGGTGTTTTGTTTTATATAGCACATTAATCTAAACGCATATTAATTTGTTTTGTTGTAAATATATTTGCCCGTCAAAGTCACTTCGTTTTTTAAAATGATAAGGATACTTTCTTATAACATATATATTTTCACGTCACTAATAAAAACATTCCATCAAAATATAATATTTAAAGCGTCTGAATGTGGCAAAAATAATACAACATTAATGTGGATATATTCACCAAGAAAAATATTTCATTTAATTCGTTGTAATATATACGTTGAATATTTGCAATCGAATGTTTTTCGCGAATTTTATCTGTCAAAGTTAATTTGAGGTTATTCGTTGTGTACGGCACGTCACTTTCGTTCTAGTAAACATGGCAGCATTCGGCAACAGATGACAGGGCGCGGGCGGGCGAGCCTGCGCCGGGAGCTCGCGTTCATCTCATCTCGGTCAGGTCCGCGCGATCGCGCTGCCTTTTCAAAGTGGCTGGTAGTCACCGCGAACGAATGTAATACCGGTGGCGCCACTAGACTGAGTCCACTGCCTTGATAAAGAGGGTTTTCCTGCCGCCAAACCTCTCATTCCTGTCGGTAAAACAGGCTCGCGAAACAGAGACAAACGAGCATCGCGTGAATCGATTGGCTGATAAAAAGGGGCGGGGGCTGAGCACGTGGCAATGGCTGTTGTTAGTGAGTAGTGCTTGTATAGGGATTGAGTTTACTATTGTAATGCGTTTCACGTTCATCAAAAGCTCTTCAGCGTGCGTTAGCTGAAAGTTGTTCTTTGAACTCTACCGTTTACTTTAATTAACTTCGAGTACCAATGTTATAGCTAGCTATTAATTAAATCATCGAAATGAGCTGCTTTATTTAGTATAAATACTTTATTTGTTACAATTGTATATTTTAAATGGTTTTTCATATAGTTTATATTTGATATAAGACTAATCCCACCGCACACTCCCGTCATTGTAACTCATGTATTTAAGCCTAGATCTGCAATGGTTACCATAAATGACACCGAGGTTTGACCCTCAGTTCGGGTTCCATTCATACATCCATCTATTTGATCCTCAATCTGTTCGAAGAAAAAAAAAACGAGTTGGAAAATGTCTACTTCCCTTTTTTGTAAAGCGGGAGACGTGAAATAAAATTGGCTAATAAGCCAATAAATAAAGGGATAAGCTACGAGAAGCGCAGTAGTACAGCGCCATGGCTATGACAGAGGGGCCTTAAAATTGATTGCAATAATAAGTATGGCAGAAGAAAAGACGGCAATTTTCTCAGGTTGCTATAAAATTCGTTATACATATAATAAATAGTGATTTCCATTAATAAATAAAATGCCTGTCGAGACATACATTGTGGCTGTTATTCTAGAACTATTGAATGTAATTAATCGGTAAAATACTTCAAGTAAAGAAAATTGTTAAATAGGGTTAAATTGTACCTGCCCCATCTATATTTTATAGTTTTGAAAATTCGTATTTATATATTATACAAAGAATGGTAAAGCTTCCTTATATCCTGTTACATCTTAAACTTATCCCGGTTCTTCCTTTTTCAAATCTGCAGTATATGGATTAACCGTGGTAAAGTGGAGAGCCGCCCTTCGTTACTCCATTTTTAAAATAATAATGGATTTCCCGTAATAATGCCTAATTCAACCAATTATCGTTTGAATTTATTTTTTTAAGTTACGTTTACGTTACAGGCGCCCTCTTTCCACCAATGAACACAAGTTTCTTGTGTTTCGCGGGTGATTTAAAACTATAGTAATAAAGTAAACAGCTATACACTTACCAGTTTGAGTGCTGGAATCGAAGAATGTGCTGGTAGTCTCAACAGTCATGGTTCCTATGGTACCATCTAGTATTTGTGTGGAAGAGTCACGTCGTCCACGTGCACGCATGCAGGCATCATCACTTTGCGAGCTTTGCCGTCGAAAATTTCTACATCTAATCATTTCTTCAGTGGTTGATTGACGCCGAAAACCCCGTGCTATCAATATTTCTTCAGTCGTGGATTGTCGGCGTATCATAGTTCTTTCGGGTGGTCGTGCACAAGGACTGGGATCACGACTTGAACAGGAACTTGATTCAGGACTTCTCGCTCGACCCATTCGGGCACAAGATGCTTGTCTCCTCAATCGCCCACGACGCCGTGCAGCTGACGGGCTTAATTCTCCACCACCGGCTCGGTCTGGGCTTAACTGAGAACGTTCTCTTCGAGGTCTTGCCGCTGAATCAGGACTCAACGAATCTCGCCTGGCCCTTCCTTCGTCATCTGGTCCTAATGATGGACCTGAATCCCTGCGTCTTGTGCCGGGAGGACCTGTAGGGTCATCGAAAGCAGTGGCTTGTCGTTGAAGTCTTCCTAGGCGACGTTCTGGGCTGGCAGCCGCTCGAGAATCTCTTCTTGCTCGTCCACATTGTGTCGTAGAATCTCTACGGCCACCTAAGCTCGGTGTGGTTCTACCACCAGGTGTAGCTTGGGTTGCTTGGGCTGACTGAGTTGTTGTTTGAACAGTTTGTGTTGCATTACTATTAGGTGGCGTTGGCGAGGTAGGTGAGGGTGTCACAGCAGATGTTATAATTGTAGGCATTGTCATGGTTGGCTGACATTCGCCATCCGAACGACTTGGTTCATGAACAGCTACTACTGTAACCAATGGCATTTGAGTAGATGGGCCTGGATCAGATGATACGTCTACGAATGAAGGCGGCCCTGGAGTTGGGGGTGAGGCTCGTCTTTTCCTGTGTGTAGCAACTATTCTAGGAGGTTGTGCTACGACCGAGTCACGGCGATGACGAGTCCCGTCTACAGAATCTCTGCGGTCTTTATTATCTTCACCTGATCCACGTCTTTTTATGCGTCGTTCCCTTGTTGGAACTATAGTCGTCGAATCCTTTCGATCAAAGGATGTAGAAAAATCTGAACGAAAGTCTTGAGGGGCGGCTTTTGAGTCGCGACGTTTAGACACCATGGATTTTATACCAGAATCTGCGGAAGAATCACGTCGACGACGGGGAGGGGGTTCATGTCGTGTCCACGGTAAGGAACGGGCGAGGTCCGCCAGTGTCTCTCGCCGAGAAATAGGTGCTCGCTGACGACGAGGTGCACTGCCACCACCACCCCATTCACGTAAGATGTCAGTCAACTGTGCTAAAGACGATCGGCGCCGGCGAGGTCCACCTAACGAACAAAAAATAAATTTTATTCATTGTCTTAGTGTATATAACCTAATGCATACTTATAATATGTAGCACAAATATGAAAATGATACGCAATTGTTTAAAAGTATTTCACTGTCTTTAGCAGATTTCTTTTCTTTATTTTATATCTGTATTTATATATTATGATTTAATTTAATGCGGGTGCTGTGTGGTAGCGGCTGCGTATACTACCAACCTTTATTTTGGTCGTGGATGTCGTAAAAGATGACTAAGAGCCTTATAACGACCGGGGCTAACTCCATCTGGTGCTGTTTGCTCAATAATTACATCCCTAAGGGCGACGTCTGGCAGACGGCCGATCATAAAACTATTGCCAATATCTTTTACAATATGTACTATGAAAGAAGAGTACATATTGTATCGACCCCAAGTAATTAGGATAAGAGTAGGAGAATGATGATTTAATTTAATGCAGCTTATGGTAAGCTTATAATAGTAGCTGTATTAAAAGGAAAGACACTGGCGCCTATAACATATAATTAATAAAAGAGTTTTTGCAACTTTCTATTTCCTAAATGTTCATAGAATTTACGTAAATAATAAAAGCCTCCCATATTAATGATTTTGTATATATTTATAATATGAATAGATAATAGAAAGTGCATACAAAAAATATTTATATGGCCTTCCGTTTGGATTTGTATGCATGATGTACTTCACGTTGTCACATTAAATTAATATGCAATTTTTTTTTAAATAAATTTGGATTTATCTTTAAGAATATCTTCACTGATTTTTGTTATGTGACTCGCAAACAAGCCACAAAAAATTATGAAATATGTTTCTTTTTGAATGCATCGTTAATTTAATTCTTTATTTATACTTATTAATATTACAAAAATATATAATTATCGATTTCATATTTAAGGTATTTTTCGTAATTATATGTTTCGTAAGAATGTAGTTTATTAAAAATATACACGCATGTGATGTAGTCGTTTTGGATTTGCCCATTTTTATGATTATGTTATAAAAGTTGCATGTTAAAAGTATAACAATTATTATTATGATAGAAATAATAATTTTTACCAAGTTAAATTGATTAAATTATTATATATTCATTCCTACCTCTTGGCTGATTTTCTACGTCTGGTTCTGGTGGCGACAGACAAGAGACTTGGGCAGCCGAGTCTCTTCGACTGCCGAGTCTCTGTCGTAATGTCGACTCCTCTAACGTAGACCGGGTAAGCTCGTCCCAGCCATTGCCTCCAGCCCACACCAATCCCACTTGATGCGATAATATCGGTAGATTGCAAACGAAACATATTGCAGTCATAGTCCTGTCAAAATACAAACATAATTAGTATCATACTTTATTGCCAATAAATAAAAATAATATGCGACTAGACTATCACTCACGTTTTGTTATTTCTAAAATTTATACCGCGGTACATTATGGTGGTTCGTCTACCCGGTAGTAGGTATGAATAAGCGTGAAGCGACATATCGCGCCTTTGTGCTCGCATCAACGGGCTGATAACCGAACTACCGATATTAAGTAATAACCACTCCCCTTGCTGTCAATGTGTATTACATTATCAATAAACAATTGATGAGATACTACGATATTCTTGTTGGATTAATTTTGTATTCATTATCATCAACAATTTTATTGATCTTAGAGTTTGTCGATTTATTTGCAATGAAGTATTGCTAGACAAAATCGTTTTAGTTTTAGCTTTTGAAGAATTATCAATTTGTATTGTATTGTTTATCTTTGATAAAAGGAATACTAATGTTATTGTTGCGGTATAGTCAGACAACGCATGATGTATTGATAACACCTATCTCTCGGCTATACGGATGAACGATTTTCCCCTTAGCGTAGCTGAGAATTGTATAAAGGGGTGTTAATACTATTGAAGTGGAAACAGGGAATGTGCTCATTCGGATTGAAATCACTTGAGTTCGGGATCCAATTTACTCGTAAACTTGAAGTACTTTCTAATAGATAACTCAGTATATGACATTCGACATTACACGGTCTTGTATTTCAATGTGTTACATAATTATAAAATCACTTGTTGATGACGGATTATATAAAAATATGTCAGTTGACTCTAAGGAGTTATTATACGTGGCAAGAGATTACTGTTATATATTAAATGAATCAGAATATATTATAAATTTCAATTTTATTGTACATATACATAGATTTGGTATTTTGTTAAATCAAATTTGAATTAGTCGGGGATTCAGATTCTTCAGATTCAGAATGTTCGCTGTAGTATTTACTACAGTCGCATTATTTATACCTAATTTAACTGTATTATATTGTTAATTACGATTTAGGTTTCATAATTGTATATTATAAATTTCTATTTCTACGGTGCATATGTTTCCTATACTACTATGATTCCGTTACATTAGTATTCTACTTATGTATGTATCTATATGTTAATATTTTTACGTGTGTGTATGGTAAATGAAGAAGTGTTTATTTTAGAGTGCAAATAAATTATTAAAAAAATACGATAAACCATTAGTTGTCTAATTTATTTATTATAAAAAGGCCCATTTTGGACACATAAAATCTGACCAGTAAAATATCATTATAAGTATATGGTTAATATAAATCACAGCTAATTGTGAAGAATATATTGCTACGAGATAGCAAAGTTACATTTTAAGGCCAGATTTTAAAATGACATGTGTAGGTATATGTTGTGATAAATTGATGAATAGATAAATTTCTGAATATTCCATTATGATTGATTCAAATCAATTGACGTTATAACTTTTATATTTAGAGAATATACCTAATATATTGAATAATTTATTTTGAAATATTGACGTATTATCTATGCTATTTTTGATTTTCTTCAATATATATATATATATTATATATATATATATATATATATATATATATATATATATATATACATATATATATATATATATATATATATATATATATATATATATATATATATATATATATATATATATATGATAATAATAAATTCAGAAATTTACTGTGCATACAATATTCGTAATAATCTTTGAATATTTAAGATATTATGTACCTACGTGACACTAGTAAGTAGTATTACAAGTGGCTGATCAGAAAGTAAGCGTTATATAGTGACAGTAATTATTTTTATAACCAACTGTAAATAAGTGCACATCGATTTATTTTAATTGAATTTACTAAATTTGAAAAGAATGATATATAATCTTATTGCTAGTAAAATTAAAATTTTAGGAATGATGCCATGCATTACCCATAGCGTCGGGTGCGTTTGCAGCCAAAAGCGTAATAGTGAACTCGGATGTATTGCATACGTTTCAAATATTGATGTGCTTCGATGTTTGGTTTATATCAATTTTCATGCTTGTTCTTTAATAATTATCATGCGTGGTTCAAATATGCTTCATGCTTGGAATACAATATCATGCTAGGTTTTTCAGGGACCTGTAATGGCGTAGACGAGGTGAGGGGGACTGAGGCATGTCGAAAGCCGGGTCATTTGGGGACAAGGCGCTAACTGAGATTATTTCCCACATTGAATATCACATCAAACACTTTGTAAATCTGAAACAATGAGTAAACAACAAAATATTAGTTGCAGTAGCAGCGAAATATCACTACAGAACTCAATTTTGGTAGAAAGTAAAATAAAAATTAACTTAACGGCCGGCTAATACTTATTAATTATATTTACTAACTAATTTCAACAACTGTTACGAAGTTCTTATGAAATATAATATAAAATAAGTTAAAATTGATAGTAAGTAGCTCAGTAATTGTGTGCCAACCATATACTACAGGATTCTATATATACATAAAATGTTCATATATATATATATATATATATATATGTATATATATATATATATATATATATATATATATATATATATATATATATATATATATATATATATATATATATATATATATATATATATATATATATATATATATATATATATGCATGTATATATATATATATATATTACTATTTCTAATATAGATAAAATGTTAATTAAATTTTGTTTATTACCCTAAGGTTCGTGTTAAAAATTATGTTGCGTAGTTATATTTCTAGTAATCTTAAAACATACCTTCATATAAAGGTTAATGAATTTTAAATAAAAATACATAATAATATAATATATATATATATATATATATATATATATATATATATATATATATATATATATATATAGGTAGTTGTACATACATATTCTATTTTATTTCTTAATTAAGAATTGAATAATTATTAATTATGTTATAATAGAAAAGTGTTTTAGTTTTACAATAGGTTAACCTTATGAAATAAAAGTTTGCAATATTAGATATATCCTGACTGTTTATACGCCTTATAAATATTTCATAACACGTGTCGTTGTTTTCAAGTTTCGAACAATTTTCCAGTTAACGGAGCCAAGTTTTCCTTGTAGTACCTCATAAATATCTTAGGTGGCAGCACTATGACAACTTTGTTGAAGCTTTCTTGACTGCGAGTTTATACACTCTTTGATAGATGGCGTTGAACACAATTGTAAATAAGTACTTGAACATCTCTTAATTATAATTACATATACTTATATAAAGGCCTCTATATAAAGAGCGAATTAATGTGCATTAACAACAAGCTGGTTTTCAATTGCATTAAATAAGTAGTAAGTTTATTTTGTAGATTTTCTTGGATAATACGTTGAATGATACCTCTTACTCAGGACCTACCAACTGGTGATATTGTACTTCCTACGTACTACTCAGAAATACCTTCTCAGTGTACCTCCTACTCAGGAATACCTACCTACTCAGGACATTGTAGCTGCATATTTTTTTAGTGTTCCTTTAGTCAGCTTTTATAATTCCTACATAAAAATAGGGAGTGATAACACATTGTATAAACATATAATCCGCCAGCATACGGATAACTTTACTGCATCATCACTAATGTATCATCTCAGCTCAGCAAAACGTGAGGGAAATTGACCTACTACACCACGCTGGTTAAACATGTTGGTATAGGGTTTAGTTTCGAGTTTTTTTTCTCTTCAATAGATGTTATCTATATATGTTTTTATGTCCCTTAGTCGTCTTTTACGATCTCCCACGGGTAAGTGGTGAATTGTATTCTTACTCCGTCACCACACGGAAAGTCACCACTAATATACCTATATAATGTAAACTAATCACATATCTTTCTTTATGAATTTTCCCTTGGTTCTTATGTACGTATTTATATCGTATGATAAGTTGCTAACATAAAAATATACACATCTTGGATCAAATATTTGTAACTATCCTTCAATACTTAGTGCAAAATCGAAATCATCTTACAGTTATTCTATAAATTTGATTTTAATGTAATGTATTCGTACTTTGATATGTAAATTACTGTGTGGTAGTGACCACGAATACTACCAACCCTTACTTTGCTTGTGGATGTCGTAGAAGACGACTAAAATATTTATATTATCGACCTGGACCAACTTCAACTATTGCCATCAATTACATTCCCAAGGAGGGTTGACAACAGGGAGACGGTCCGTGCCTATTACTGTAGGATGGAAGAGGAGTACATATTGCGTTGACCCCATATAATTGGGATAAAAACAGGTAAAAGATGACGTATTTTGGTATGTAAATAAGTATTTAATTATATTTTTTTTCACATAATTACCATAACATAAAAAATAACTAATCCAAATTGAGAATTATTACTTTTATTTAAATTTTATATGGGTACACCACGAAAAAAATGAGAAACAACAGAAAAATCTTTATCTTTGATACATTTTGGATACCCTTGTAACTGGTACGACTCTTATCGAGACATGGTTGCCTCAAGTACCTGTGTATAGTCATAAGTGGGGAAACGACACTATGCCGTGGACACGGCGCAGCATACGCTCTAGGTCTGCAAGGCCTTAGCATCGTGAATTCATTATAACTAGCGGGACCCGTCACTACCGGCCGTCGCCTTCATCCGTCGTCTTTTACAAAATATCTTATCTCTTCAAAGTAGGCGGCAGAGCAGATCGTAGAAGACCAATTCCATGTTCACATACTCTGTCGATGTAACATGGTCGGCTAGGGGTGAATATCTGAGTTTGACATCGCTTTAGTCGAGACTGAGGGTTGCCAGACTAGGGTTTAGCCTATCGCAGTGAGGTAAACCATATGGCGACGACTTCTTTGCCCTCTTTTGCCAGGACGACAATGAGATGATGTACCTGAAAGAGCAAACCACCGAGCAGGCTACCGAATTAAAGGCACCAATTTCAGTGGTCTACTTAAGAGGCTGAGAGGGGGCTAAATACGTGATTCGGTTACTTCTGTGGCCCAGAATATCAGGTTGTAGTGTATCATAAAGAAATATAAGTTATCTTATTTATATAGCTTTGAAAAATATATGGTCTTTTATAGGAAATATTGAGGCGATCAAATATTGCAAACGACTTACTACTTTGCATAAGTCAATTATGTTCAAGCAGTATACATAAATTTCAATGAAGATATTCTTGGAAATGCTCCACAGAACAGAACACAGCCAATTAAGTGTCTTGCAAGGCCTCTTCAATGTACTTCCCAGGTATTTTGCTCAATTAATTTTCGTATCTTAAGACTTCTATTGTACCGTCTGCAACCGAGGCAATAATATTACAGTGAAACCAATATAATGACATTTAATATATTGAATAATACTTTAAGTGTTTGTTTTAATATTTTCAAAGTATAGTCCATGGACAAATGGTAATGCTGTTCAATTTAAATTGGTTTTTGATTGATGGGGACGGGTAAAGTTTTAAACGAATTTTGTTGCGTAGATCCTCTCGCTCGCGGCGACCCTACTCGCCCCGCGTCCCCTTCATTCAATTAAGCCTCAACAAATAATTTCGCTCTCTGTAACGACATATTTTAGAGGGACCGACTCCATTATGGATGAGTTTTCTAGATATGATTTTTTTGTGTTGTGAATACAATGATTATTTTGTTATTTGATTTTATAATGAAATTAAAAGTACATATAAATATTAATAATAAAAGTTGTGATGTTTACGACAGTAGTCTACTAGTACAGTAATTATATTTGAAAATAGACCCTATTTACAGCATTCCTAGTGTTTTGATTTAATATCTCATGTATTTTTTTACCACTTTTAGCGTGAAATACGGGGTTGTTAAGGGTATTAAATATTATGCGGTTGCACGGCTACAGTTGGTCTGGCTATAAAAGCCGCCAAAAAAGGTATATTAAAATATAGGCTGATAAACGACCTTTTTATACTGAATATAATATATCTTAGTCCTTTTCGATTTTGCATGTACAGAATAGTATCAGAGTGTAACTTTTTTACTATAAAAGTGATCAAATTTAAGACTATTAGCGTCACTCGAACCATTAATATTTTTTACCCTGCTTCAATGTCAAGCTTTTATTAAAAAGTTTGTGTTAAAGAAAATGATAAAGACTAATTTATTATTAAAAAATAAACATTATTTTATTAGTGTTGCAATTACTGTTTGAAAGACTATAGTTGGAGTGTTCGTCCTAGTCTATTTTACCTACTGGAAGAATACATCTAAATGTCAAGAATATATATATATATATATATATATATATATATACACCGTGGAATCTAATTGGCTGTTTTCCCGAAACGTATATACTCAGTTAATGATATAGAACCATAATAAAGCATTTATTCAATAAAATAAAAATAAAAACATGCAATCCCGGACGTTTCCTTAAAATATCATTTTTGCATAACTGTAACATGTTTTGTCTAATAATTTTGTTATACCTACGGTCGTTTGAGGGCATCGACCGTAGGTATCAACTTACGGTCAATGCTCTTACCTTGGTTATCTACTTTCTTTAATTACTTTAGAACGATGACTCCATTTTCTCAAGAATTTCTTCTTCTAATCGAGCAGAATGTCGGCGACACCTACCTATCCGACTCTACCTCTAGCCTGAGCATGTGTAAGCACTCAAAACTGCCTGTGGGTTAGTAGGCGTTGTGTGGCAGATAAAATTATCGCTGTTGTAGGCACAGGCGGATTTATAATACCACATCTGCGTAACGAATCCAGGTGTTTTGGCTGAGCGTACAGGCATCTAGCCTTCGCCAAGTTGCCTCTCACAATCGCATAAAAACGAACCATATCTAACCACTCTACGTAAGAGTACTGGTAATGACTTGTCATTTTTTCGCACTTACTAGTACTCGCGTTCGGGATTTGTTATAAACATATGATTATACATCTAAGTCGTTTGGCACAAAATTGCAAACTGACCTATTAAAATATAGACCAAGGTCGCGCGGCTCGGGCGCAACAAAAGCAAGGGGTGCGTGCGGGACGCGAGCGGGCTACGAGCTACAATGCCTAAATTTTTTTTTTACCTATTATGGCGATTTAATTCGAATGCTATATTGTAGGCACGTTGTTCCCAACATACCGGGTACCGTTGCATATCAGACAAACTTAAGAACGTCTATTTATCAGATTTTTTTGTTTAATGTATTATGTTTTTAGTTATGTGGGGATATTAAAAATGATTAACTGAGTACATACGTTTCAGGAAAACAGCCAATTAGATTCCACTGTGTGTATATATATATATACATACATACATACATATCATCACGCCATATACCTCGCAGGGTAGGCAGAGAGAACAGAGTGCCAGAGAACTCTATCCTTGCATACTCGCTTCCTCAACATTCATAATTCTCTTCATACACGCTCGCCGGTTTCGGAGACTGGACTCCACCTTCCTTCAGTACGTGATCAATCTGATATGAGGTAGGTGAGTCGCCAGACCAGACCCCTTTTCTTACAATCTTCTGACATTTTTTTTTCCTAACTATCGTATGTTTGGGCTTATGTCTCCCCTAACATGATCAGGGACCTTGTTTAGCGTGTTAGATTAGATTTAGAAAGTGAAAAAGAACAGAAAGTACAAACACTAAAGTACATAGAGAACATAAATATTAGATTAAGGTTAAATAGAATACAGAACATATGTAATAGAAAAGGTAGGAGAAAGAGCATTACATGTTAACTTAAAGTTAGAGAAATAATTGAATAAAGTTTTCTTATTAGAAGTAAAGAAAGTTAAGTGAAGCGAAAGGAAATAAATGATATAATGTAGGTAATTAAAACTAGATAATACATACACATACATACATATCATCACGCCATATCCATTGCAGGGTAGGCAGAGAGAACAGAGTGCCAGAGAACTCTATCTCTGCATACTTCACTCGCTTCCTCAACATTCATAATTCTCTTCATACACGCTCGCCGGTTTCGGAGACTCTTGACTCTACCTTCCTTCAGTACCTGACCGATCTGGTCTAGGTAGGTTAGTCTCGGTCTCCCTCGGTACCTACATCCTTCCACTTTCGCATTGTATATCTTCTTAACCAGACGTTCGTTCGGCATTCTTTCCACATGTCCGAACCATCGGAGCATTCCCTTTCGCATCTTTACACCAATACTCTCTTTCATACCTACTCGCTCTCTTACGTCGTCGTTACGAATGCGGTCGGTCAGCCTAACTCCACAGATTTTCCGCGGAGATCGCATTTCGACCGCATTAATTTTACTATCATACTCTTTTCTGCATACCCAACTCTCGCTTCCATACAGTAATGTTGGGACAAGCACTGCGTTATGTATTTGCTACACGTGCCTTCTGGCTGAGGTGGTGGCTGCCGAGAAGTTGCCCCAACGCTCCGTTCACTCTATTTCCCGCATTCACTCTTCGCTCTATATCAGTGGTGTACCGTCCATCTCGGCTAAATCCACATCCAAGATATACAAATTCATCCACTTGCTCTAGTACATCATTACCTATTGTTACTCTTACATCTGTTCTGGCTTCATCTCTTTCAAAGACCATTATTTTGGTTTTGCTCACATTCACGCGTAGACCCCTTTTCTTACAATCTTCTGTCATTGTGTCGACTAGGGTCTGCAGGTCAGTCGCTGACTGTGCCAGCAGGACTGCGTCATCTGCATAAAGCAGAGCAGAGACCACTGAGTCACCCATCTGGACTCCCTTATTCATATCGTTCAACCTTTGAAGACATTTATCCAGATATATGATAAACAGCCTGGCTGATAGAACGCAGCCCTGCTTAACGCCGATATTGACGTCAAACCAAGGCGACATTCCATCATCTAGCCGCACACAGGCTCTACAGCCCATGTAATTGGATTGCACAGCCTGCAGCAGTTTACCGTTAATACCATACTCCGGTAAAATGTCCCAAAGTTCCTTTCGTACAACCGTGTCAAATGCTCTCTCCAGATCCACAAAACTGCAGAAAACCCTCTGACCTAGGGCCAGATGCTTCTCCACAATGTTGCGCAGAGAGAATACTTGATCCATGCATCCCCTTTCACTCCTGAAACCTCCTTGTGTCTCACACAGTAAACCATCGGACACCATCCTCATTCTCCTTTCAATAATTTTACCATACCCTTTTGCTGCCAAACTGGTCAAGCTTATGGCTCTGTAATTTGCGCAGTCATAACGTGAACCCTTGTTTTTAAACAAAAGCACGATGACTGCGCTATTCCAGTCCCTGGGAACCATTCCCGAGCTCCAACATAAATTGAGGAGCAACAGGAACGCCTCCCAGACACAA
Organism: Lymantria monacha; assembly: GCA_905163515.2. Lineage (NCBI taxonomy): Eukaryota > Metazoa > Arthropoda > Insecta > Lepidoptera > Erebidae > Lymantria > Lymantria monacha. The sequence goes on along the minus strand of LR991094.1, from coordinate 13,363,362 downwards.
GAGCCACCAAGCTTGATCATCTCGGCAGACACCATATCATCCATACTGATGCCATTGGAGGACGCCGTTGTCGAATGTTGATCTACTAAACCACATCCAACACCGGCGCTAACCGTAGCATCCGCATACATATCGCCAAAATATTCACTCCATCGGCTTAACACGTCTTGTGTTTGTGTAAGAATGTCTCCACCTTTGGACCTTATTTTATTCATTCTGAAGGCCGACCAACCACCCCGAGACTTCTTCACCTCCCTCCAAAAGAGTTTGGTGTTACCCTCGAAGTTTTTAGTCAGCCCATCTTCTGCACTCATACTTGCTCTATCACGTTTCTCTTTCACTAAGGCCTTGGTGTCATTCTTACATTGCCGATATATTTCTTTCTTTTGTTCAGTCATACTGTCATTCAGATTCAAAGAAGAGACATAGTCCAGCCACGCTTTTTTCTTTTGCTCTACGGAAGCTGCCACTTCCGCATCCCACCATGCATCACCATTTGTGTTTCTATGCTTCTTTGAACTTCCACATACTTTTTTAACTGTGTCTACCATACTCTCTTTCAATACTCTCCAGCTTTCTTCAATGTCCGATTGCGGCTGGCTTGCCATCGTCAGCCGTTCTCGGACACCCACTGCATACTTTTCTCTTACACACTCTTCTTGCAACCTTTCAACCTTTATTCTTTCAAGCCCTCCGAAGTGGACACGCTCTCGCCAGTGCCTCCACTTTCTGAACAGACTACTAAATCTCGCAATAACGAGATAGTGGTCCGTATCGACTGTGGGGCCCCTGTAGGCTCTTGCGTCCAATATTTTGCTTCTGAGGCAACTGTCTACCAAAATTAAATCTATTATACTTTTCTGTTCATTCCTTCTCCATGTATGGATCTCCATGTATGGATCTCCATGTATATGGATGTCCTTATGTTGGAAAAATGTGTTTGACATAATAAGGTTTCTCTTCATGCATACATCGGCTATGAGCCTACCTGCGTCGTTCACTCTCTTATCACCAAATGGACCAAGTACGTCCTCATAGTCAGGACGCTTGGTCCCCACCCATCCGTTCAAATCTCCGCATACAATCACGCGTTCACTGGTTTCTGCCATATCCAGAACTTCCCTAACATTATCCCAAAACTTCTCTAGGTCTGATGCCACCGAGGATCCAACGGGAGCATATGCTACAACTATGAATACCTTGGTGACACCAAGTTTTATACGGACCCAAAGAAGTCTGGGATCATACATTCCGTAATCCTTCACACCTGAGGCCAAGCGAGAGGACAGCAGTGCCCCCATGCTGGCTCGATCGCTCTGTGGTACACCAGATCACAGAGCCATCCCGCCACCAGGAAGATCGCAGGCGTCGCTGCCCCTTCGCTTGGTCTCTGTTACACAGAGCAAGTCTAGCTGTTTGTCCGCCATGACGGATATCAGCTCGTGCAACTTACCTTCCACACAACCTCTTACATTCTACGTGCCCACCCGGCACTCTGCTCTCCTCGACTCGCCTGACTGGGCAAGGTGTGATGGGTGGCGGCCCCCATCGCCGCAAAACTAGATAATGAGGGAGTAATATTAACTATTATTATTTATATATATATATATATATATTTTACATTTTACACTATAATAATATATGAAGAATTTATAAATAGTGTTATTTAAAGTAATAAATAAAGAACAGAAAGTACAAACACATACGTACGCAGAAAATAAGAATTTCATAATAAGGAATAAGCATAACATATAAATTTGAAGTTAGAAAAATAAAACAGAGCGTTTTTTATTAAAAGTAAAGAAGCAAAAGGAAATAAGACTAAAGATATGAGATAGAAATAGAAGAAAATAAAGAAGTGATAGAAAAGTCTACAACTTTTTTATACTAGAAAAGAAAAGTGCCATCTGTATATAAGACCTAACTTATCCTAACATAATGTGGTGGTGTAATGATGCGATGTGTATGGATGTGTTATTTTGTTCTGTTTCTTTTGATGGCAATGTTTGCGACTTTTCTACAATAGTCTAAAAATGTTTGTCTGTTGTCTTCGTCAGTGAGAAGTTGTGGGAAGTTGTCTTCAGTTATTGTAATGTCAGTCTCCTGTTTTAAGTTGAATCGGTCTTTATTGTTGATCGGGCATTCTGTGATTATGTGTATTATTGTTTCTGTGGCGCCGGTGATGCAGGGGCAAAGAGGGTTCTCCTTACATTTAAAACGAACAAGATAGTCGGAGAACCCTCCATGGCCCATGAATATTTGTGTTAGTGTGCTGTAAATTTTGATGTTTTTTAGTGTTTTGCGAGTCATAATGGTGTTGGGGAAAATTTTTTTGGTAGTGTTGCCGGTGTTTGTGTTCGTGTACCGGTCACTCCATTCTTTACTAGAATTTTGTCTGATTATATGTTTGCCAAAAGAGATAGGGCATTTGTTGTAGTAATAATTAATCTTCTGTCATTGTGTCGACTAGGGTCTGCAGGTCAGTCGCTGACTGTGCCAGCAGGACTGCATCATCTGCATAGAGCCGAGCAGTGACCACTGAGTCGCCCATCTGGACTTCCACATTCATATCATTCAACCTTTAGAGACATTTATCCAGATGTATGATAAACAGTCTGGCTGACTGACTTTTATTTAAGAGAAATGATATATAAAGGAAAGTAAATGCATTTTGTATACTATTGACAGTTTTCTATTTACAGCCGCGGGTCGGTCCATTTGGGGTAGTACCACACACTCGTAGAAAATCAACGTATGAGCAGTGGTAATATGCTGTTGCGATTTGTTCGGTGAGCGAGCTGGGTTTGGACAGCTGGAAGCGAGTGAGCTGGGTTTGGGGTTTTCATTGGTAGGCAGCGACCTAGCTGTGACCCTGTAATACTTACCATCAGTTCTGCTGCTTGCTCGTTTGCCATTACCAGGATAGGAATAAGCTATTTTATAAGACATATTAGCTTATGTTAAGTATAAAAATCATTTATACAAGAAGTTCTTAGGAAAAATGTTTATTATCCTTTAATTAAAAAAAAATGCAGGAATTTTGTCACACTATTACTGGAATCCGTCCTAAAACTCACCAAACCTATATGGTTTGGTTAAAGCTTTGATTACATTTGGTTAAAGCATGATGCTCTGATTTTATACCCTTTTCTTTATTCGATGATCAGTCAGTGTCGTGTTATATTTTTTTTATATTACTTTAGAGGAAAAATGGAGTTTATTTTCTCAACTGCTTCTATATATTTTTCTAATTAAATTTGTTACGGGTCCCATGATAATTAAAAGCGCTTCCCGAGACTTCCTCAGGTTCAAATGTCGGTGACCTGCAAGGAAGGGGAGAAGGCTCTTGTGAATTTTAGCTTAAGGAGTTACAAAAGCGGGAACAAAGGGTGGCATTAGTTACATTAATTCAAATTGATTTTGAGATATTTTTTGTTACCTTACATTCTTCTCTTTTGAGCTTTTGCATACTTTTACTAATTCGATCGCATTAAGTAAGTGATAAGAAAATCAATAAATTTTTTTGATAAGGCGGGTATGGTCTCTCCTTTGGTATCCCATCCAACAGTTCTGGAAAGGTGGGGTAGTACCCTATAATCAGATGTATTTTCTGTCTGCCTATTAAATGGGTGTTTAAAATAAAATTGGCCATCACTCTGCAGTACCTATTTTAATATAGCAGACCATACTTTTCTACATAGGCAATACAGTAAGCCATTTATTTACATTAATCCCGTATTATTTTCACTCGTTTACTAATATTCTAACCACTTTAATATTCTAACCACTTTAATATACTAATATTATAAATAAGTATATATGTGATTTCTTTTCTTACAATTAGTTCGTTATGTAATGATTTCTGATGTTTACGCGAGTGACACATTGAAATAAAACTACTTTTACGAATTCTATCGCGTTTGTAATTGATTTTTTTTTGACTCAGACTCACGGGCAGAGTCCTCTCCTTACCATAATCACTGTAAAGTGTTCGAAACGTCGGGAAGTAGTAGTTTTAGTTCGTTATGGTTTCATGCCTTAACTGTTCTGATCTAGTAATTTTAATATGATTTATAAACCATATATAAAAGAGTAAGAGGCGACTGTGAACTAAATATCTATCTTTCCGAGGGCTGGGACAATCATTTTTAAATGGTCGTTCTGCATAACACGGCAGTGGTGTTACAGACATATATAGTTAATAATAATTTCATTTATTTTCTTTCAGATTCAGATTTAGAAAAAAGGTTTCTTTTTATACTGATACAGTTTTTCTTGCCTCAGTCACGATATATTTGGTTATTAGATGGACGTCCTATGGCGTATTGAACTATATAAATTGCAATAATTTCAACATAAATTAGTATTTATAAATATCTCTCCTCTTTTTTTTTTGGCGGCGTGCTACGTTATGTCAAACCCCGCTAATCCGTCCGGGAAAAGCGGCGCAATACCCCGTAGACTCGCCCTACAATATACCTCTCGACGCCGTGCGGGTGCCCGACTAGAAAAAAAGTATCGTTCAACCAGATCATGTATCTGGACCCGATCAGGACAGAATGAGGCATGCCGGATCTGGCAAACCCTATCAGGACCAGGTCTGGTCCAGATCAGGATAGCCTGATGTGAAATAACATCAAGTATGGTAAGGCATACCGGATCAGGACCAAGTCAGGACCAAATAAGGATAGCCTGATGTGAAATATCAACAAGTATGGTAAGGCATACCGGATTAGGACCAGGTCAGGACCAAATAAGGATAGCCTGATGTGGAATATCATCAAGTATGGTAAGGCATACCGGATCAGGACCAGATCAGGACCAAATAAGGATAGCCTGATGTGAAACATCATCACGTGTGGTAAGGCATACCGGATCAGGACCAGATCAGGACCAAATAAAGATATCCGATTACGAAATGAAAAATTATGTCACAAGCGGAATTCGAACCCGCGCCTATTGGCATTCCGGCCCAATCGTGCTGCCACTACACCACCGTGACTAATTGTAGGACATGCAAATTTCACTTCGTATTATATTTACGTCTTAAGGTGACGGTATGCTATCTACCCGACAGGGGTTCGAATTCGAATCCCAGGTCACGCAGTCCTCGAGCGTATGCTGCGCCGTGTCCCAGTTACCGCCGCACTGTTGGCAGGACGGAGTTGTCTCCCTCCTTGCGACTGTGTGCAGGTATTTGCCGAAGCAACCGTGCCCCACCAAGACCTGCACCAGCCTGAAAGAGAGGACTCCGTGCCACCTCTCCAGCCACTACATCAGTACGAGCTGGACGTCCGAAACTCGATGTCCGAGTCGAGGCCGCTCCAGCCGCGTTGCCCAACGGGAAAGGACCTCCCGGCGAGCATCCTCACGCCAGGTGACCAATTCGCTAGGCGAACCATCGCCACCTTTTTCGCGAGTTGAAGACACCCGCCGATATATTTCGGCGAGCATTTTAAATATCTCTCTTAAAGATTGTTTATCTCATCGCCATTCTCGTGGAACAATACCTGAAATCTACGAGTAAATAAATTTATTAAGTCAACGCAATCAAATATATGACTACTTATATTTGCTTTTTATATTTCGCTACTTAAGTAAAACTTATAGGTACTTCGAATTGAAACTACTTTTTTATTATTTATTTGTTTACGGTAGTATCACACTCAGGCAGAAAATCAACACCTGAGCAGTGGCAATGCGCTGTTGCACTTTGTTCAGTGAGAAGGAGAGCCAGAAGCCCAACTTTCTACGTGGGTTTTGGTTAGTAGGCAACGGCCTAGGTGTACCCTAGGTATTGCTAAGGTCCATGAGCGGCAACACACTTACCATAAGTTTTTATCATTATATAATTTTTCATTTATTTTCATAAGTAATTTAAACTATGTATATATGTATATAAATTACCACAAAAAAAAACCACGATAAACTGATTTTTATTTACAAGAGTATGAAGAAAATATAAAATACTAGCGACCCGCCCTCGCTTTGCTTTGATTAAGTCAGTTCAGTTGTGTTATTTATTTTCGCTATATAGAATTCCTTTTGGAGAATGAATTTATTAAAATCCTATTTCATCTAACCTTTACAGGGCAGACAGAAAGTCCACACCAAATTCCAAATCTCTACAGATTTCCACATCTTAAAATCTACATTTTCAAATACTGCCCCTACGGGCAGCAGCAGGCAGCAGGTATTTGAAAATGTGGATTTTTTGGGTTAACACCTACACAATTCCCTTTAGGGCTGGAGTTTTAAAAATTAGTTCTTTACCCCTGCAACGTCACACAAATATGCCTACCGATATTTAAGCCTGTAGGAGCTATATTTACTAAATGTGATTTTTACACCCTTGCAACCCGCCTTGCGGGTGGAATTTCGGAAAATCCGTTCTTAGCTGAACTCTACTCGCTAAAAGGAATATTCCTACTAAATTTAAAGTCTGTAGGCCTTATGGTTCCAGAAATATCGTGATGAGTCAATACATAGGTGGAAATCTCTATAGATTAAAACACTAAATATGAAGAATATGACAATTTAGTGCGAGAAACGAAAGAATAGAAAGTGACAGTGGGAAATAAAGAACATCTCATAATATTTTAAACTTTCGTATGAAATTGTAAAAGTGGGAGCAACTAAAAACTTACTCGGTCAAAGCAAAAGAGATACTTTGAGACTCGACTTCCATACACAAACTATTATTATTAATGACAAGTTTGTATCTTTTGCCGTTGGCTTAATATTTTTATTATACATCTTACAAAAATGAACAATAAATGTGAAGTTTTGGATGTATGGAAGCTTGTTATTCTATCATGACAGAATAGCTGATGGATCTGAATAAAATTTTGGATGAAGAATACATGTTAGTCTGGAATAGCCCATAGGATCATTTTTATCCGAAAAAATGTACTGTCCCTGAGGCATAGATTTGTATAAAATCTACATTAGTACAGCGATGACGCGGGCATAGCTGATTTGTACTCGTTTATAACCGTCAAATTTGTACTCGTATATAACGTCACATCCTACTACAAAATTAATTAAACTTTACCAGGATCATCAATATATTTACAATACATATTTGTTCAGAACCTAACTAGAGCTTGGTTGAAGGGTCCTTGTTAAAACTTCGAACTAGGTACGTCACAATATTGATAATGCCCGGTGTCGGAGAAATAGGGTTTACATGAATTTCGCATTTGATTTTGTTGATCAGTAAATGTTTTGTGGTAGCCATGTCACTTAACTATGACGACGAAAACAGCAGTAAATTATTATTTTATAAATTGAAATTGATTAGAAATCGAAATTGACACCTGCCCGTTATGGCTTACCACAGAACAATTACTCTGTCTGGCTTACTAAAAGCTAAGTAATTAAATAATATATTATTTTAGGTTAAGAATTTATGACAATAATGACAGGTCCGCATTTATAATGAGAAAATGTCAATGGCATAGATCCAAGGAATAGCTAATATTATTTGCTATTCCTTGGATCTATACCATTCTATTGTTTGGTTAGATGGAAAATTAACGTGAGTTAAGAAAACATCAAACAGGACTTATAGCAGCTATGTTCTTTGAATCTATTTCTATATTTATAGTAAGAAAACTAATACACAGAATATAAAACTAAACTTTATATTTCGAATTACATTGTGTTTGCATCTTTATTCTTTTGAATACATCATTCTCCTACTCTCATCACAATTACTTGGGGTCGATACAATATGTATTCTTCTTTCATGGTGCATATTGTAAAAGTTATTGGCAATAGTTTTATGGCCGGCCGCCTACCAGACGTCCTTGGGAATGGAACGGAAATTCTTTTGAATACATATATTGAAAATAAAATGCTAATTGCATTAATTCTTGTTATAATTGACTCAGTACCTATGTATATTATAATATCTGACTCAGTGTAATACCTAATCCGTTTTAAGAGAATTAATGCTTATGAATATTACCATTAAATTTACTATTTTTCGTGTGGTGATGGTGAAGAAGTAAAAATACAATTCAACCCAGGGTGGGTTGAATTGTATCTTATCCGTGGGTTACCGTAAAAGATGACTAAAGGATAAAATATTCATATAACATCTATACAAGAGAAGGAAAACTCTATACTAACACGTCTGACCAGTAGTCTTATATAGTAGGTAAATTTCCCTCCTAGTGTGGAAGAGGCTCTAGCCCACCAGGGACGTACATAAACTGTCTGCATTAATTATATGTTTGTAAAGTCCCCCGCAATACAAGGATCATTTCCTTAGTGCAAGGAGGCGTCTTAAAAATACGTATATATTTGACCGATCATTATGAGAATTGGTGTATATATATGTATTTTATATGCTATCCTCATTGACGGAACTCACCACCAGGTGGCGCTGTGTATGTATCGACTTCTACAAACAAACCAACGGGCTACCCCAGCCCGTTGGTTAGAATAGGAATATTCTAATGTACTTGCTGTCATTAAAATATATAACTGTAATTTATAATATAGGTGCTACTTCAATAGTTAATAAATGAAAATTTTAAGTAAAATAAAGGGGAATTGCGCAGCGCAGTAAGTAATTACATAATGGCCGCACGACGATAGCGAAACTTTATGAAAAAGGGCTGAACAATTTAAACTGACGTTTATTTTAACTGTTATAATCCTCATTCTTTTTATATTTAAATGTTAAGCCTGCCATTATTAGGATTTTTTAATATTTTTTTATAATATTGAGCTTATAACCTGGTAGACGGTAATAGATAAGTTCATGTAGAACTTACGTATTTTTGCTTTAATAGGTTATATTTTCTGTGTGGTGACGGAGTAAGAATACAAGTCACTACCCCCTATCTTATCCGTGGTTGATCGTAAAAGACGACTAAGGGATAAAATATGCATATAACCCTGCACCAATACGTCTGACCAGCGTGATGTAGTAGGTAAATTTCCCTCTTGTGTAGAGAAGGCTCGAGCCCAGAAGTAGGACATATACGGGCTGAGATGATATAGACTATATTAATATGTACTATGTTCCACTATTAACCAGAATCTGCACAGATTAGTTTACGATGAGGGTAAAGACAAACACTTTGGTGACCTATTATAATTTGTACTCTAAAATGGTCCCCGTTATGCTAAGCTTAAATATGCTTAAACTTAAGTAGATACATAAATTTCATATGTTTTCTGGAAGCATTAGTAAGCCAAGCCAACAAGAGAACACTTGTATAATGCCCGCTCTTTAACATCAAGATTGATGTCATTCTGTACTAAGCTATAAATTATAATTAATAAGACTTCACATAAATACAATTAGCTGATACAAATTATATTTTGAACAGCTGTATTGTATTATTTTGCTTGGGAATTGAACACCTGACTCTTGAAATGAAAGGTCTTGTTAAACCACTAACGCCATCCGTCCAGTCAGTCAGGTTATTTCCAAAACAGATTTTGACAACACTTCGCTCGACCCATGATTCGAATTTAAGATCTAACAATCGTAGCATATTGATTTTGCTAGATGATCTAGGCAGTTAAATGTCGCATTTTATTTTAAAATAATGTATCTGCACACAATATTTGAATGACAATACAAATTTGTTATTATAACATTTGTTTTCCCAACAACATTTACCTAGTGATTAACTATTATATTATGCTATACATGCAACTAATATATTTATTGTTATAATTTTACCCCATTTGATTTAACCGATTCCACCCCATAATATTTAATATTATAACTCGCCCCTTATGTCTTGTATTTAGCATTATATGTATGCAGCGTTATATTTTATTTTGCTTTTCTTTATAAACAGTCAAAGATGTCCAGGCAGTCTTTATTATCAAGTTTAAGTTATCTACACTAGCTACATATCTTGTTTCTTTTCATAGATTATAGTTAGGCAACAACCCACTCAGCCAATCGGATTGACAGCAGAGCAGCGTATTGTCTTGTGATCTATCATGCGAACTCTATCCGCTCTTTGAGTGGACCTCATGATTGTATGGATTTGTCGTCAATGGCTCACTTAGTAGATTAATCTTTAAGGTAACTAATGTTTGAGAGATATTTCGATGCAATCTGGAACGTCGCAACTATGAGAGCGTATCTACAGTCGACTGTGCATGGAATGAATGTCTGCTATATAATTACGACGTTTCAAAATGGATTAAGATTTCATTCAAAGTGGTCTATAATAGTCACACCATAACACCTCCTCTTAAATATAAAGATTCTAAAATGGTCTGTAATGCAAAAAAAAAAATAGACATATTTTCTATAAAAAGATTATAGCCTCTTTATGCGTATGCTTTAAATAAAGCAAAAGTTGTGCATTTTGGGAAAATCTTCAACCCTTTTTGGCTTTAATAATATCATCATCATCATCATCGTAGCCCACAAATGTCCCACTGTCGGGCTCCTCCGTAATGGGAGGGAAATTAACCTACTATACCGCGCTGGTCAGACGTGTTGGTATAGGGTTTTGTTTCGAGTTTTCCTTCTCTCGCATAGATGTTATATGCGTTTTATATCACTTAGTCGTCTCGTGCGATCACTCACGGGTAAGATATGGGGTGGTGAATAGTATTCTTACTCCGTCATCACACGGAATTAATAATATATTATATTTAAATTATTCAAAAATAACTTCAAATTAATATCTGTCAAAAGAATCAATGCCAACATTCATTGCGTATTTAACTAGTTAAACAATCTCCTAAATAAATAAAACGTAGATCTTTGAAAAGAACATTCAAAGAGGATTCCTTATTGTAAGAGCTTTTTTAAGTAAATTAATGAGAATGAATTAGATATACACTTGTAATAAAAAGGTAAAACAGTGAACGCTAATAAATAATAAATGAAAGAAATAACTTGTGATATTAAGATTTGAGTGTTAGAATGTTAAAAATTAACGTGATTACTTGTTAGAGGAAGTAAAACGTGTTTGATTTATTATTTACTAGCAGACCTGGCCACGCGTTGCTGTGGCTAAGGTAGCCTCAGTAACACGTGGTTGTTATGCTAATAAATTGTAGCTTATATGAAACGTTTGTACGTTTAACATAGCGCCATCTATTAAATAGTTACTCAATCCAGTCAACAGATACCGCCATCTGTTAGAATCGTTTGGAGATAACAGATAATTGTGACTGTCAAATAATAGACAAATAATTTGCAATAAAATGATATTGCGACTATAAATTGAGATGAAAGCTATCCTATCTTATCTTTTAAATTAGATCAAACTACACATGCTGTGCAAATTTGATTAAAATCGGTTAAGTACTTTAGGAGCCCATCACGGACAAACAACGTGACGCGTCATTTATATATATTAAGATTAATTAGTGTTATGATTTATAGATATGTGCTTAGGATTTTACCAATTGATCTTAAGATATCCGTATCTTTATTTTATAATCTAATTAGTACTCCCATTTTTTAAGGCCTTTACTCCATGTGATTCCGTATGGAATCCGTTTTACCTTAATTTTGTGGCAGTCACTGTCCATTCAGACTTTTTACTTCATAATTATTATCAGTCCTTCCATAGGAATAAATTCGTCTAAATTTTCAGTATAGGTCCAAAAATATATTCGAAGATACCTATACAATACTTGATGACATTATATATTTAAACATTTTTTTTTAAATAAAACAATCTATAAACTAGCTGAATGAAGTTAGTTTATATCTATTACAAAATAAAAATTAAATGGCTATAACTCGTTCGCAGTACCAAATCATCCGTTGCTCACATGCAAATGAAATTTTCATCAAAATTTATATTTACTTTGGGATGAGTTTGATCACAAACACATGTACAGAAAAAATAAATAAAAAAGTACAATCGAAATATTTAAATTACTAATATCCTGAAATATGTGTTATAAAACTAGCAAATTTTATGTTTTTAATAGCAATAGTTATTTACGTATTCATTAATATATCTACCTATCCGTTATATTATTAAATACTAGCTGATGTCCGCGACTTCGTCCGCGTGACATTCAATTATACTACGCACCCCTATTTGAAACTTAAAAATTCTAAGTCGACCAAGTATTTGCGGCAGCCACTTGAGCATTTTCATCAATTAGGACGCTTTCTCTAATTTTCTTTAAAACATCGGCAAGTTCTTAAGCATGTGATATAGTGTTGCCCAAATGCAAGACTCTTGCGAGGCTCGCAAATCTTGCAACTTTTGCTTTTAGAATAACATAATGTCACTTGTTTTGATAGAAATAAAAAATCCCCATGACATTAAAAATCCAACTAAATTAATGAAATTCTATTCATCTAGTGGCAGTAACTGTACAACTATCAATAATTAAGTACATAGCACTAAACCGAAGTAGGGCTATTATCCTTCCGTGTACCTACTGGTATTACTCGTAAGAATACGAAATGTTGACAATCCTTTCTGTGCTAAGAAAATCGTAAAATCATGTCTAAGGGAGCACTGCGAAACTCTTGCAGCAAGTCTTGGTCTTGCATTTGGGCAACACTAATGTAAATGGTGACCTTGGGTTTGCTTGCATGTGATGGTTAGGGTCAGCTTTCCTACTTGGGGGCCACAGATAAGAACACTTCAGTGAAGCATTGATCTCATCAGTTCTATTTTCCCGAGTTTTACCAGGAAGGATTTGCCAAAAATCTCCAAAGAAAAGCACCATTGACTTTTCATTACGATCTCGTAGTGCTCGATCTACGGCCTCTACGCAAACGATTAGACAGCAATCCTTAATAAAAACACTAATAGTGGTAAAGCCACAGTTGATAGTATTCTTCCTACAGCCACGGGCCGGTACGACCCCCAGTCGGACCTAGTACCCCACTCTTGCAGAAAAGCAACGTCTGAACAGTGGCAATGTGTTATTTCCGCTTCATTTGTAAGAGGCGGCAGGTGGCGCAGGCGCGATTACCTGCGTCTACTTGCCTTAGCCGAAGTCGCGGGTAACTGGAATGGGGAATAGTCCGTCACCCGCTGACCACGTGGTCAGCCTCTCCGCGGGTGAGTGAGTGAGTGTGAAGCCCGATGACCCGGGGCGTCATCGGGGATGGTACTCGAAAGGCTTCATTTGTAAGAGGCGGCAGGTGGCGCAGGCGCGATTACCTGCGTCTACTTGCCTTAGCCGAAGTCGCGGGTAACTGGAATGGGGAATAGTCCGTCACCCGGCTGACCACGTGGTCAGCCTCTCCGCGGGTGAGTGAGTGAGTGTGAAGCCCGATGACCCGGGGCGTCATCGGGGATGGTACTCGAAAGGCCCAATGGTGATGGGGAGGGAAAACGGTGAGTTATGGGTCCACGCGGACGGAATGCAAGGCGTGTGTCCAAAAAAATAAGTGCATGCTGCTTGCTCGTTTACCACCGTACACAATAAAACAAAAAACACTTTGAATGTGTCGCAGTTTTGTGTTATTGAACATCTCGGTGTATCATTGCTTTATAAATCTATCGGGTTTATACACAATGTGCATATATCTATCGGGTTTTTAAACAAAGCTCTTTTACCACGAAGAAATAATGTAGCTGCAGTTTCTGACGTAGTTACTTCAAAGTTATTTTACGCTGTCTCCTCATTTTAGTTAGATTGCTCTGCTCAGATAAGTCTTTTCAGGGCTACGTGCGGACATGGACATCTATTATCTTAGCTTATATACGTTCCACTATTGGGCTTAAGCCTCGTCCGTAATGGAAGGGAAATTGACCAATTATATCACGCTGGTCACGGCTGGTCTGTGTTGGTATAGGGTTTTGTTTCGAGTTTTTCTTTTCTTCCATAGATGTATGATATGTATGATATCCTTTAGTCATCTCGTGGGTGATCGACCCACGGGTAAGAAAGCGGTTGGTGAATTGTATTCTAACTGCACAACCACACGGATTAATATATAATAAATGGCTTTCATTACGAAAGAATTAATAAAAATGAAATTCTTGGTTCATGTCGCGTTTTAGTAGCGTAGAATATCTTCAGATGGATATCTTTTATACTTTATAATAATGTCAAAGGATTTGAAAGACTGTAAAACAATAACATCGTTAAAAGCAAAAGACTCAAACGAATGGAGTTATGACTGTTACAGGCCTACTCAAGGGTGTCATCTCAGCGCTGATCACCTTCAAGTGCTCTGCAAGCTGCTTGAAACGTACTCTATGCTATCAACAGTGTATAAAAATGTAAAAAAGTAGGCCCTCGCACAATATGCAGCAACAGGCGGCAGTAACAGCACTATTGCTAAAGTGACTGGTGTAGTGATGGGACATGGTTGCTTCGGCGTGTACCTGCTCACGGTCGCAAGGAGGGAGAGCACACCGTCTAACCACTACTGCGATTGCGAGGGGGACACGGCGCTGCAGACGCTTAAAGTTTGCGTGGCTTGGGCAAAGCAGTGCCGTCCACTCATCGCAATCATCGGGGTCAAACGGGGACTGTCGACTATCGCAAAGACGATGCTCGATAGCTGGACCATGGGAATTAATCTACCACCCGCAGAGACACCGATCGCGTAAAGGCGATACAACACTGTTGTTTGTCGGGGTGTAGATGGAGACGATACCTGGAAGGGTAAACTCCCGGACCGGCTACGGATGTCAAGTAAGCGGTACCAGAGGCCAGCCTGATGGTTTGGGCAGAGAACACGATGAGTTATGGGGCCATACGACGCCCTACTGTTACCACGGAAGGAACGGCTGTGTCCAGACCATAGCCTAACAAACAAAAACAAAAAAGAGTCCACTTTGCATACTCGCCCCTAAGTAGCATCTTAACTAAGAATGTACGTTTTGTACGCTCTATGATGTGGACTTTACTTTTCTTTTTCGTATTTGACTTAGTTGTTAGTCGCAGATGGCTATGACAACTTTACTCGGACTGTTAGGTGAGTGCTGAGAGCTTTCTACCCAAAGTACCTTTACTAAGTTCAAGAAGTTAATGTAGTAGCTTTTGAAAATATAACGAAAAAATGATTTAAAGTTTTAAACTAAATTATAGCGCCATCTATTGCTCATTTAACAAACTAAATAAATCATGCAGTTTATTAATTTATAGCTAAATTATATATTATTAACTAATTAAAACATTCTTTTTTTATCACAAATAGTTTTAATAGTTATTTTGACTACCTGACTAATGTTATGTATTATGTCAACTGCCCTTCAACTTTGAAGAAGGTTTGAGCCCAGCAGTGGGAGGTATATGAGCTGAATTGATGAAACTATTATATATTAAGTAATACAAATACTTTCCTTACACTATAGATAAATTAAATAGTTATTTTGAATTGAACCTTCTAGTGACATAAAAGGCGAGCGGTGATTTTAAAAACTTAAATGACCATAACTTATTTTACAGACATCAGATTTCAATGAAACAAAGACTAAATGTTGCTCTGAATTGGGCTTAATCTTTTTATCGAAATTGCGAAACAATCCGTTCAGTAACTTCGGAGATTAGCGATTACAGACATAGAGACAGACAAGAAATTCCAAAAAATGTTTTTTGTTTTCTGTTAGTATTTTCTTACTGCCTAGGTTCATTTTTTTATAAATTTATCAAATGTACAGACACGGGATTTCTACTCATTTATTATATGTATAGATGACTAAACATTTTTACTTTGGAGAATACTTGCAATATTCCCTGTTATTTTTAATAAGAGTATTCAGTAGATAAAGTCTGAAAGCATATTTCTTTGCCAAAATTGGATATAAAAAATATGTGTCAGCTCCTTTACATAAGTCGTAAAAGTAGTATAAGGGAAAAGGGCTGGGTAGTACTTTGTTCATAGTGCTGTGAAATCATTAATTTCAATATAACGCTACATGAGACGGGCTGGTGTGACGTAACTGATGAAATATACTGTATATTTAAACATTAACAACTAGATTGGTTATCTTTTATACTATTTATTTACAACTTCATAACTATTAAAACTAATTTTCTTTCTTTGCTTTTGCGTGCGTTTTCATTGGTGTTAATGAAAAATTAGTTAATCAATTCAGGAGATCGATATTTAAAATTATTTGTTTTTATCAGAGTGAATATTTTTTTTTGTAAGTTAATGATAGATAACCTTATGCTCTTTTACATGGACCTAAATATATGCATAATTTTTATTTAATTTTTTTTATTATCACAAAAGTTTATCAAATTTAATTAGAAACTACCTTCTGCCTACTGCTTCGCTTGCATAAAAAGTAAATTGCCTAAAAATAAACTAGTATTCCAAGGGAACACAGTATTAGGTTAAAAAATATCCTGTGTGTTTATCCAGGAAATAGTCCAGTAATAGGGTATACATGTGATGACTGCAAAACACGTCTATAACGATGCATAACTGGGCAATATGATTTTATTAAATCGGTTACAACTAATCGGACTGTGCACCCATGTATATACATCTAAATGTGCACGGCGTTTTCGCTAGTGATAGTGAAGTATCAAAACCTTCTATTTTTAGTTTGTCAGCACAAGAAACAAATATACATATATGTGATATATTGTATATTATTAAGTGCTTTATTCATTTAATTGTTTTCTCGCATATTTGTTTAGTATATAATCGTCCATAACAAAGTTATCTAAAAAAAATTGCAGCATAAGAATTGCGTAATCATAGGTACCTCTTGGTACAAAAAATCTAAAATCTAAAAATAACTAAGAATCTAAAAATAACATTTGATCTTTCAAATATTATTTTCAGATTCCATTAAATTTTACTGGTGTACGTAATAAAGAGTTATTATTTTGTATTTTAGATAGTATCACCAATATTATTGCTCAATGTCACGATTAAATTTGGATTTTCCATTATTCCCTACGGGACTCCTTCAAATGAAGGCATTCAGCTTAGTAAACCACTGGGTAGTAGTAGGTGAGTTGTGTTTTAGTTTAGTACTTTATTCATAGTTTCCTTCTATTAAAATGACATCATCTACTTATCTTAATCGATTTTAAGTATACCCACAGGATAGGTAGGGTTATTGTATTTTTTCTTATCTATATACGAATGTTAGTATAATTAAATAAAAAGTCTAGGGAGATAGGATGAGGTGGTACCTAAGAAGACCGATAGTATCTGATACTGAGCCCTTTTTTCAAAGCTATCATATCTCATCATCATCATCTCAGCTTATAATATGTCCCACTGTTGGGTTCGAGCCTCCTCTGTAATAGGAGGGACATTGACCTATTATACCATGCTGGTCAGACGTGTTGGTATAGGGTTTTGTTTCGAGTTTGCCTTCTCTTGCCTATGCAACATCTATATGTTATATGCCTTTTGTATCCCTTAGTCATCCCTTGCGATCACCCACGGGTAAGATATGGGGTGGTGATTTGTATTCTTAGTCCGTCACCGCACGGATAAGAATATAGATCTATCATGACTATCACATGGAATTCCCCAGGGACTCTGTAGTCGGATCGCCAGCTCACTCAAATGCTGATGTAACACAAGGCTCGGTGTTCTCACGGATGCTGTTTTTCTGGATTATCAACGAAATGTTCTACATAGAGAATATGCGTTTATATGCGGATGTTAGCACTAGTGATGAGCGATATACCGCGCATTAGAAACCCTTTGGAGTGAGACTGGTGTCTGATGTCCCTTCATGAGCTGGGCTTCATGATAGGTGAATGGAAATTAGTTTAGTTTAATCCCACAAAACCTCAAGATTGCGTCTTGACTGTAAAGAAGAAACTATTTATTATGGCACCTCAGTTCCCAGTAGTAATTCTCCAATTTTCTGACAGTAATGGAATCCTCGCTATCGAACAATCAAGGAAAATCTAGTTTGGAAGATATTTGGAGGACATAACGAAATTGGAAAGAAAAAAGCTGGGTGTCCTGAACTGCAGTACCTCAAACCGAGACAACGTTTTTTGCTATACAAGGCACAAGTTCATCCTTACAATTTTGGGTAGACGCGCCTAAATATTAGTTAAAACCCACTTGACTCCTTGCAAAGTTGTTGTTTTAATCATCGGTGATTTCAATCTCACGGACCAACTGGAGTTGCAGAGGCGGCAGAGACTTTGTGACTACCGGCTCTTTCACGTGGAGTATTTTGAGGAACTATTTGATTTGGTTCCATCGTATTTTTTTACCACAGTACCATTCAGGATTCATGTATTTCACCTAAAAATATAATGGTATATAATTGTAAATTTAGAGTGGTAATTTCTTTCAAGTACTTGTAGGATCTGAAATAAAGTTCTTGCTGCGGTGTTTACCGAGCGCTACGATATGGCCTTCCTTAAACGTTATTGAAGAACGAACTTTATTGATATGCAATGGTCTGACTGTACCCCTAGTATTACTAAGGTCTATGAGAAACCCACTCAGAAAGTTGGGTTTTCAGTTCTCTCGCTCACCGAATAAAACACAATAGTACATTGTACATTTGCTGTGTGGTAGCGGCTACGAATTCTACCAACCCTTACTTTGCTCGTGGATGTTGTAAAATACGGCTAAAAGCCTTATAACGATCTGGGTCAACTCCATCTGATGTCGTTTGGTGAACAATTTCATTCTCAAGGAGGGTTGACATCTGGCAGGCGGCCGGTCATAAAACTATTGCCAATAACTTTTACAATATGTACGTACGAAAGAAAAGTACATATTGTATCGACCCCAAGTAATTGGGATAAGAAGAGGAGAATGATGATGAGTACATTGCCATTACTCAGACGTCGATTTTCTACAAGAGTATGGTAACATTTCGGACGAATCGACCCGCAACTATAGATAGAAAACTGTCGACAGTGTAGCCCAATCACTGAAGCTATAAATACATTTTCAGATAGAAGAAAGACGAAATGATCTCGATTCGAACTATTTCATAATGAATCTACTTTACAGTGAAACTATTTCATTAATATCTAAAATAGTATCCGAGAACTGCAGGAAACCCCACTACTATAAATATAAACGGTATCTTGGAATTTGTATAGCCATAAATTTTACCTGAAATAATTCTACAAATATTAAGGTATCTTTATTACAAAAGGTTTAATTTGACTAAGTATTTCAAATAAATTTTGTTAAAGCGGCTTAGGGTTACTACAACAAGAATTTAATAAAAAGTTGAGGTAGTTTAGATATTTAGAAAAAAAAAACAAAGTAGTCACGAGGACTGCCGACAGAAGTGTAAACTTAAAACTATGAACAAAATAATTATGTTTTTTATAATGTTTAATGTTTTTTCACTATATAATATTAGCACGATAAACCACTTACTACATACACTAACCTCACGATATAAACCAAAAAATGATTGTTAAAATAATTATAATCGCGTATCAATAATAACTATTAAAAACTATTGATTAAAAACTTGCATAATTGATAATAATTAATAATAATTATTATTATTACATATAAATTGAATATAGTAAACACAGCGACACAGCAGTGAAAAGCAGCTGATTCTATATTTCTCGCTCGGATACATTCGGTGGTCCCGAGTTCAACCGAACTAGTCTTTCACCTCAGAGCGTGACAAATCAGCGTTACATACAGCTTACGAAAAAATCTGTGTGCGGTGCGCCAAAAGAAGCTTTTATTTCAAAAAAATAGATGGTAAAAGATTGAAAAAGTATATATATTAAGTAACCATAAGCGGAACGATTACAAGGGAGAGATTACGACGGACGTTCTCAGATCAGATTGGTAACGTACTAGCTAAAGCCCAGATTAAGTGACAAGACGATGCGGCGACTGCGATGAGATTAAATGAAGTGAAAGAGTGAAATTCTTAGGCTCTATTTATTGCTCTGGTAATCTAGTGTAATTATATGCGAGTATATATTTTTTTTGGATAATTTACTATTTAATATTAATTTACACTAGATGCCACTTTCTGTGTGGTGGCGGTGTAAGAATGCAATTCACCACCCCCTATCTTACCTGTGGACGTTCGTAAGAGACGACTAAGGGATATAAAACGCTTATAACATCTATGCGAGAGAAAGAAATCTTGAAACAAAACCCTATACCAATACGTCTGACCAGCGTGGTATAAAAGGTCAATTTCCCATCCATTATGGAGGAGGCTCGAGCCTAACAATGGGACATATATGAGCTGAGAAGATGATGAGATAACACTAGATTCTGATACAGAAAAATGATTAAATATTATTGTCTTTTACTATGATCCTCTTTTCCTCACATTATTTTTCTTGCCTTCACAGATTTTGAAAAGATCAGGCCTAGTAAGATATGGAGAATTTATATATAAAAAATTTTAACATCAATGAATTATGTTTTACACATATTTTCAACTTTATACGATGTTTAAAGTTCTATAGACTTTTTTTTATTGCTTTTGGTGGCAAACGAGCATGCAGCACACCTGATCGTAATTGTTACTGCCGCCAATAGACCTCTGCAAAAGCAAAGGTATAGCTAGGCCGCTGCCTACCAATAACCCCGAACCCATACTGTTTGGCTTCCGGCGCTCTCGCTCACCGAACGAAGCGCAACAGCAAATCACCATTACTCAGACGTCGATTTTCTGCGAGAGTGTGATACTACCCCGAACGGACCAGCTCGCAGCGTGTGATAGATAACTGCCAACCTGCCAACAACGTGGTCCTACCACTAAATGATATTATGTATATATATATATATATATATATATATATATATATATGTATATATATATATATATATATATATATATATATATATATATATATATATATATATATATATATATATATATATATATATATATATATCTATATATATATATATATATATATATATATCCATCCATCAGCCCGTAAACCTCCACTGTTGGACATAGGCGGCTTCCTGCGACCTTGATAATGTCGTCAGTCCACCTAGTGGGGGATCGTCTTGCGCGGCGCCGTCCGATTCGTGATCTCCACTCGAGAACCTTTCTTTCCCAACGGTTGTCGGTTCGTCGAGCGATGTGGCCTGCCCATTGCTACTTCAACGTATTAATTCTTCGGGCTATGTCAGTTACACCCGTTCTTCTACGGATTTTCGTATTCCGGATTCTATATATATATTATAGCACTATTATGATATGCAAATTGTTAAAAGCATCGAGGAGTACACAATGATGGCTATTATTGTGTACTCCTTCATATTTTCTTTACCACTCACTCAAAAGAGCAGTAAAAGTTGTAGTAATAAATACTAAATAATCGGAATATATATAAATATAGTTTTGTAGCCATCAGAATTTATCTAAGAAATTAGTGGTAATACACATAATATCGCATGAGTAGTTTTCATGACATACAAAAGACAGTTGAAGAAGTAAAAACAAAGCAAAATAACGACACGATATGTTATACAGAGACCCTTAAAGTTGGAAACAACATTTTTATTAGAAAGGACAGAGGCTTTATTGTTTATTGCGGTACTTATTGTTTTTAGGACATCGTTTGCAGAAGATTACGTGTTGTGCTCGTAAACTTGTGTTAATATTGAAGATACATCACTTAAAGTTAAACTTGAGTATTTTATAAATTTTCTTAACTTTAATGAACATCATCATAATAAACAGATTTTTTTTAATAGTGGTAGGACTACGCTGTTGACAGTTCTCTGTTCACAGCCGTAGGTCGGATATATCACGATATTCACGAGCAAAGTAAGGGTTGGTAGTATTCGTAGCCGCTACCACACAGCTCTAACGCCTAAGTATTGCCGTAAAATATATACAATTGTCTAATATGTGTCAAACTCACGATAATTTCAACACTATATTTATTGTGCATTTGTTTTTAAAGGATTAATTCAATTTAGTTTCTTAAGACTGTAATAAAACTTTAAGTGTTTTGAGAACTGCATCATTTCCCTAAACTGTCGCAATTATTTACAATAAATTATTCTAAATCTAAAATAAATTTGCGTCATTTAATTGTATTTTTGTGATAACCCTTCACAATACAAAGACTCAATTCCAAGTGTATGGTTTCTATTTCGATAAATACGGTTCTAAGAACTTAAAGTATAACCTATTTTAAAAATTATAAATACATTTTCAATGAATAAAATTGTGTTACAAACGACTGTCACTATTCGGCGATAAAACGTGCTGTGCAGTGCCACTTGAATGAGTTCGTTACGTAACTAAAATATACAGTCGTTTAAATTCTTTGCTTTATATACAGTCATTTGCAAAAGAAAATAGTCACTGATGAGTATATTAAGAGATGAATACAACTTAGGTTAGGTCACGTTCGGAAAACTTCGGACTATATTTATATTCAATACTAGCTTTTGCCTGCGACTTCGTCCACGCAGAAGTCATCTCTGACAGAGTTAAATAGAAAAAGCAATGCAAGGTGTTGAAGGTTTGTCGTTAGTACGATAATCAACAGCATCAGAAACTGTTAGTTGAGTTAGTTGTCTAACGGAATTAGGCAATAGGGTGGGTCCGAGAGAAAATACTCTAGGTTGACACGCTCTACCGTCGGTGCTTTGGGCGGCGCAAGCGTGAGTACCTGTATTGAGGTTCACTGCACGAGGGCTTCGACTCGAGATGATACCCGGTTGCGATGGCCCGCTCGCACAACGTAGATGTACGTGTACGGCGCTCGTATGTCTATATACCATAGCCGGTCGCTAAAGAAAAGGTGGTTCAAAGTTCTATTCATTCTACAAATTATATTGCCATTAATATACTATTTACGGTATGACTATGGGATAAAAATCTAATTATCGCCACCCTTTATTTGACTGTTTTGTTTCACCAGCAGAGTTGCGACGTCGTTAGATATGATTTATTATTTGAGTTATAGAGTGAACATTTTTGAAGCTAAACTTAACCTGTATCTTAAACCATTAGGCAAGAACCTATTGCCGTCTACTATAAGTATCGTGTGAGCTCTCACGTCGACACTGGTCGCCACGACGGCACTGGTGTGGGGTTGATGGAGAGGGAGAGAGAAACACGTGTTTATTTATTTTTACCGAAGAATATTTATACGTAATTTGAAAAGAATCGATAAAGAAATTTTCTCCCCATACACACTTTGCCGCTTTGTTACACCCTCTTAGTAGAAGAATTCATAAAATCTTTTCATATTGAATCTCTATGTCATAGATAGAAACGTGATTTCAAAATGTAATGTTTGTAGCTTTAATAGTTTCGGTTTGGCGGTAATGAGACGTTCAACCCGCTTCACAGGCCTAATTTACACAAAAGGGTGAAAATTGACAAATGCCGGATATTACCCTAGAATATTTGATTCGACTCGTAATTTGAAAAGAATCAATAAAGATTTATTTTTCTCCCCATACAAACTTTGCCACCCTGTTCCACCCCCTTAGGGGTATAATTTCGTAAAATCCTTTCTTAGTAAATCTCTACGTCATAGAAAGAAACCACTGTCAGCATTTCAAGTTGACAGCTTCAATAATATCGGCTTGGCGCTAATGACTTAATGAGTCGTCCAAACCGCTTTGCAGGCCTAATTTACACCCCAGAGGGTGAAAGTCAACAAATGCTGAAACACGTGTTTATTTATTTTTACTGAAGATGATTTGTACGTAATTTGAAAAGAATCGATAAATTTCATTTCGTAATCGGATTTTATAAATAATTAAGCATATTAAATGCTAAATTTCAGTAATTTAAAGAATCGATAAAGATTTTTTTCTCCGACCATTTTTTAAATTGACATAACTTTTTTATTTATAAACCAATTGACATAAAATAAAAATAAATGTTAAGTGAAGCTTACCACAATATATTAGTGAAAACCGCGTCTAAATCGGATAAGCCGTTTCTGAGATTAGCGTGCACAAACGCACAGACAAACAGATAAACAGACAAACAGATAAACAGACAAAAATTTTAACAATCATTGTTTTGGGTTCTATTTGTGTTGATAAAGGTCCCAGTAATATTTTTTCTCATATATCTTCCATGTACAGACAGCGATCTGTTACATTTTTATTATATGTATAGATTTCTCTGTGTCTGAAAGCTGTATGATACGTTTGTTATCAGCGATGCTGTATTAATGCACATTGTCTCTAAATGTCGGTTAATGAGTTAGCCAGACCAAAGTCATCATCTTGCAGTTGTGAGTGACAAAACTTGAGGTTTTTTTTATAATATAAAATAATATTTATTTTAATAATAATTTTAAAATCTAAAATAGTGTAATTTCTAGATAAAAAGAATCGATATATCCCGAAAAATTAGTAAGTCGAGGTGACTTACGTATGTGGCACAGCGTAGCGTCAATAATTTAATTGGGATCGAAATTTTTGACTAGCGACCATGTATTGGAAGATGCAGCGTAGGGTAGCCTGATACTAGGTGAGTACTACGTGAGTATACTCACGATTCAGATTTAAACGGTTAAAGTTGCAGATATCTATTGGGTGCACATGAAAAATGATTGCGCTGTGTAGTATTATGGAGAGCATTTACAATCAATAGTGAACGGAAAACTATTAACCAGATATTGATGTATTTGCTAATATACGTGTGCATATCCTTCCGTATGGTGAAGGATTAAAAATACAATTAATAATTGACTATTACGACAGACGTGTCGCAGAAGACGATTAAGGGATTCCATTAATAATAAGACTGATTCAAGAAAAAGAAAACGTGAAATAAAATCTATATCAACTCATTTTCATTTCGTAATCGGATTTTATAAATAATTAAGCATATTAAATGCTAAATTTCAGTAATTTATATATCAACTCTTTTAATCAGCATGTTAGGATGCACTGAGATGATGATAATGTATGGATAATATTATAATAAAATACATATAAGAGGAAGTTTGAATGTTGCACCAGTGACAGAAAAGTTAAGGAGGGAACGGCTCACATGGTATGGACATGTGATGAGGCGGGATAAAAATAATGTTGTGAGGAAAGTTTTAAGTATGAATGTTGAAGGCTTTAGGTGTTAAGAAAAATCAAAGAAAAGATGGATGGACTGCGTGAGGCATGAGTGGATAGATAGGGAGTGACTACATAGATGACTTCTAATAGGATAGTATGGAAGAACATGACATATTGCGTCGACCCTAAGTAATTGGGATAAGAGCGAGATGATGATTGTTATAATAAAACATATGTATTACCATATTACTTAGATAGTGTATGTTCTATGAAGACAAACTAAGGTAAGTTGTGAACCCGGTTAATTACGTACTTAAATACAGGTGAAACTAACTACTGTGGGTATACTTTTTGTTTTGTTTGCACTGAGTTTCGGGTTGCGGTATAAAGTTTCGTAAACGATTTTGCACTAAGTACTGAGTTAATGATATTTTATGTTAATTTATTCGTGCTAATGACTCCTTTGGAGGAATAATAATAAGATACTTTGAGTTACGGGTTTTATGTCCTCTATTCGTTTGTATTGTAACTATATTAATTTATTTTTATAAACCAATATATTGAATCGTTATAAATAATAAATAATGGTTTGTAATATTTTTTTTTATAACAAATTAATGATTTGTTTACACAAGTGTTAGATATTAGAGATGATCAACGTTTACTAAATGAATTTTGTTTTAATTATCATAATATTATAGCAATTTAAATAGTATTAAAATATAGCAGATTATGGCGAAATAACGAGACATTACGAGTAATTTGTGTGTAAAACTAACTTTGGGTGCCACCCACAAATTTAATTACAATTGTAGTAAATTATTGAATCAAAACTTGATAATTAAAATGATGTGTGCTTAAAAACATCTCTAATAAAGATGAAATATTGAAAAATATCTAAAAGGTCTAGGGTACAATAAGCATAATTAAAGAGAGACTATAAAAATTGTTATATTACATAATAAATTACTTTATATTTAATATCTTTTTATTAATATTTAATATTAAATTACTTATTAACTATAAATATATTAGTAATTAAATATTAATTACTTTATATTTATCTCAATAACTAACATTACATTTTAGATAAGTGAGAAAAAATTATCATAAATTAAAATTTCACTGTGTTCCCTAGAACGATTCTTTTACTTATGGAAGAGGTGGGTTATATGGTTCAATTAAGCATGTTGTATTTTCAGTATGATTTTACATATTTTCCTTAATAATGTAGTGAGTAATTTATACTAATTATTTCGTAATTTATAATAATTATTTATTTCAAACTTTTTTTACAATATTGTAATGACACACTATATAAAATAAATTCTAATATGTGTTTATACATACATAATTCATTGTTTGATTAATCTGTTTCAAAGGTATTTAACTAAACTTATATTTATATTATATTATACATATAATTAATTGAATGTATTAACCTAAATTAATTTGTAAAATAATAACCTAAATCAAATTAATACCGCATGTCTACTGCAACATTAGATTAACACCAATTAACACAGATTATATAATCACTAAGTGATTTTAACGGTAAGCTATAAATTATATTATGAACAAGAACTACTTACATTTTGCCTAATATATATCACCCAATTTCTCTTCTCTATTGTCAGCATCTGAAATAAAAAAAAAGATATATTATATAAATTAAGTCTTAAATAACTGTAGCAAATGAAAGATGATAGATATCAACATCATCATCATCACCACAGCCCAAATGTGTCCCACTGTTGGGCTTGACCCTTCTCCGTAATGGGAGGGAAAGTAACCTTCTATACCACGCTGGTCAGACGTGTTGGTATAGGGTTTTGTTTCGAGATTTCCTTCTCCTGCATAGATGTTATATGCATTTTATATTCCTTAGTCGTCTCCTACGATCACCCACG
Organism: Lymantria monacha; assembly: GCA_905163515.2. Taxonomy (NCBI): domain Eukaryota; kingdom Metazoa; phylum Arthropoda; class Insecta; order Lepidoptera; family Erebidae; genus Lymantria; species Lymantria monacha. The sequence continues at coordinate 13,336,575 of LR991094.1, read as the reverse complement.
GGTAAGATAGGGAGTGGCGGTGTACCTCTTATTTAAGAAGTACCCCGATAGCTTACGATATTTTAAAATCGCTTTTAGAGCTGACATCCGCTTCAAAAGAAATTATTTTTCAATGGATTCCATCACACGTTGGGCTTACACCTGATGTATTAGCGAAACAAGCTTGTAGCGAGGGCATACCTATAATTATAGTGCCGTGTTTCACTGATTGTCTACATTTAGTGCGACAACTCTGCTTTAATATGTGGAAGGTTCATTTTGATGAGCGATCTCTGGAGAAAAGTATTTACAAAACGTTGCAGAATGAACCTTTTTTTTTTTGTGGTGGGCTATGGACGTCGCACCCCGCCAAATCGGTCCAGGGTGACGGAACAGGTGGCGCGCAACCCCATTGACCCACCCTGCAAGCACCTCTTCTTCGCCGTGCGAGCGGACCACCGTTACCCGATCTTTGTCTTTGGTGGCCCGCTCGGCGGTATGCCCTCTCGGGCTCCTCTCCTGTCGACGCCCCGATAGCTTTCGCCGTCGAGGCGTCGTCTTCACGCGGTGGCCTCACGTCGGGTGACCGGACAATTCCCCGGTCCGATCACCCGAAGCCTCGGTTAGGGCGGCATCAGGCGCAGGTACTCGCGCCTGCGCCGCCCCAGCCGCGGGCGGCGGCCCGGGTCACGGGAATCCTCCCGGGCCTGTTCCGCCGCCTCCTTCTGCGAGATGACAGCCTCGCAGAAGGCGGCGACCGCGTCCCAATTCCTGACAGTGTCGACCATCGCTCGCGCAACAGCCGGCAGCGTCAGGTCGGCACCGATGACAGCGACGAGGTCACGGCGCTGCCCGTCCCAGCCCGAACATACCTCGAGCGTATGTTGCGCCGTGTCCTCGTCGCTACTGCAATGGTGGCAGGACGGAGTCCACTTCCTCCGCACGACCGTGTGCAGGTACTTGCCGAAGCAACCATGCCCCGACAAGACCTGCACCAACCGGAAAGACTCCGTGCCGCCGCTCCATCCACTCCATCAGTACGGGCCGGAGGGCCTCAACGGTAACGACACCGTGTCTAGGCCTCTCCAGCCGCGTAGCCCAACGGGCGATGACTTCTCGGCGGACGTCCTCGCGCCCGGTGGCTATCTCGTTGAACGATGGGGAGCCACCCTCTTTGCGCATTGAGGTAACCCGCCGGTAGAGGTCGGAGAGCATCTCCGCCTCTAGGTCCCACGGGGTTGTCCCGGCCAATAGGCATGCCGCCTCGGTAGACACCGTGCGGTACCCGCGAATGGCTCTGACCGCCATGGCTCGCTGTGGCCTACACAGCACCGTTCTGAGCTGGGCGTTCAGAGCCCTCGCCCACACGGGTGCGCCGTACATGGCCATTGAGCGGATCACCCCCGCATACAGCCGTCGGCTGCAGAGTGAACCTTGGAGGACTGCATGGTTTGACGGATGTAAACTAGATAAAAATACACTAACCACAGCCTTTAGACTTCGTTCTGGCCACATTCCTCTTATTAAGTTCGCTTATGTGATGAATAAAGTGTCATCCCCTCTCTGCTCTGAGTTTGGTATTATAGAAGATGCGCAACATATTATGGTTGACTGTGTTCGGAATGAGGACATAAGGAATGATAATGTATCTGTTGCTGAGGAGTTGAGACAATTTGGAGGTTGTAATGTAATTTTAGCATACCCCCTCACTGATGAGGCTGTAATCCCTACTAATATATAAATGTGAATGTAAGTTTGTACGCTTTCACGCGAAAACTACTCAACCGATCATCATGAAACATTGTACACATATTCTTGGAGGTATTAAAAGTAACATAGGATACTTTTTATTAAAAAAAAAATCAAAATTGTTATATGAAAAATAAAAAAAATGTTTGTCAAAAGATCTCAAAATCTAGCTTCTTCAACGCCATCTAGCAGTCCAGTAATAAAGTTCCAACCCTGAGTATTGTAATACCGTTGCACTGTATTACCGACGGTCAAAAATAAAAATAGGGGATCAAAAACTTTAGGAAAGTAACCTTTTACGCGGGCGAAGCCGCGGGCAGAAGCTAGTAGTATATAAAATAGTTGATAAGGGAATGCGGCGTCGTTAGTTTATATAATATACTGTATTTTAGTTTATGTATTGTTATACTGTTGTCGTCATAAGTGTTGTTTTATCGGAGCGGAGTAGTCCAGTGGGACTAAAGCTCCTTAAAAAAAGAAAAAACAAACGATAGGGCGTGGTGAATTGTATTCCTACTCCGTCATCACACGGACATTGTTTCCAGGGCCAAAAAACAAAAACAAAAATAATATTAGCCATACTCAAATAAAAGTAAGGTCATGAATTTAGTAGACTGGTCTGTTAATTTTTATTGTTTTGAATCAGAGAATGGAACACGAAAAAAGACTGACAATAATCATTTCAATAATATTGAGCAGATGAATGATGTTTTGTAAATTAATTATAACTTCGAAAGTCAGGTTGAAGGATCTGGTATAGGGTGGGTGTTCGAGAACAAAGTACATCGAGCGACCAGTTTCTGAACGAAGACCCGCTCGTGTAAACTTTCTCAATTTTTTTATTGCCTAATAAAATTATAATTACGGTTCACAACTTTGCTCCAAATTGTTGGACTCTTCCGTTTGTAGTTAATTAGGTATTCATAAACATTTGAACTCTTCGATTTTTAAAAAAAGAATAATTATTTTTAGGAATGCTTCGAGAGATCATATGTTGTGGAGAGGTAAGTGTATAGTAGGTAATGGGTTCTTTCTGTTGAGTGGAGTTTTTTTTTTGTTGGACTGCCTCAGGTGGCTGTTACACATCCTTACACGAACTAGGGTTGGACGGAGTGTGACCATACCATAAATCTATCTCCAAAAAAAGAAAAAAAAAACTGCTACGGGATTCCAACGACGTGCGACAGCAGAGTGTTGTTGTTAAGTCCTACATTGGACAAATATTATTGAATTTTCTTAAGGATTTTCTAATGAAATTATTAATAGAACTAGACTAGAATAACGAAGTTTCAGTTTATATATTCCCCCTTGTATAAATACTTTTTTTTAATTGTTTTTGGTGACACAAGAGCATGTGGTAAACAGTAACTACCTTTAATATATTTCAAAATTACTATGAGAATAGTCAAGCCGCTGACTAGTGTATCAAGGAAAGGACTGCAGGGAATAGAATGAGGATATAAAAGGAGGGGAGGAGGTTTGGTTCTTCAACTCTTTATCTCATTGAACGAAACACACTAAATTGCTATTACTTGGACTCGATTTTCTGTGAAAGTTTAGTTATGGCCGTTTGGGATATCTCAGATTCCATCCACACATACACTACATACTCATATGACTCTTCAGAGTTATGTATATATTAATTATAAATAAGTAATTATACATACATACATACATACATATCATCACGCCATATCCCTTGCAGGGTTGGTAGAGAGAACAGAGTGCCAGAGAACTCTATCTCTGCATACTTCACTCGCTTCCTCAACATTCATAATTCTCTTCATACACGCTCGCCGGTTTCGGAGACTCTTGACTCCACCTTCCTTCAATACCTGACCGATCTGGTCTAGGTAGGTTAGTCTCGGTCGCCCTCGGTACCTACATCCTTCCACTTTCGCATATAATTAGTAGTATATAATAAGTAATTATAACTTATTTTAACGATGAAGGAAAATATTGCAACAAATCTCACATATTTATAACCTAAAAAACTGCTTTCGTAGACGTATAAAATCTCTGCTTCGATGAGCACGAACGTAGCATACAAAATTAGGTTTTCCTGACCTGAATGTTATAAGTTTGCTTTCCATGTAAGGCACACATTTGTGCGATATTGAGCAAAGATGTAATTTAAGGTTAATTATCATTATCATCATCTAAATCAAATACGTCCCACTACTAGGCTCGAAGCTGCTCCATAGCAGAAGAAAAATCGACCTATTACATTACGCTGGTTAGTTTTTTTTATTGCTTGTGGTGGCAAACCAACTAGCAGCACACCTGATGTTAAATGTCCCTGCCGCCCATGGACCTTTGTAATACCAAGGGCATAGCTAGTCCGCTGCCTAACAATAAAAACCCACCTAGTTGAGTTTCCGGCTCTCTCGCTCACCAAACGAAGCGCAATAGCACATTACCATTACTGAGATGTCGATCTTCTGCGAGAGTGTGGTACTACCCCGGACCGGCCCGCGGCTGTAGACAGAGACTGTCAACAGCTGTCCTGCCACTATCATATATCATTATAGGCTTTTAGTTCGAGATTTTCTTCTCTTTCATAGATGTTATATACATATTATATCTACTACACCCACGAGCAACATAGGAAAGTTATTGTATTTTTACTCCGCTACCACACGAAGGATATGACCATTTAAATATATCTATCTATAAGGAAATAACTGCATTTTTGCGACTTTTAACCTAATTGCAATTCGTAAACTAAAAATGTTAATCTACAAAATTATAGGTGCCCAAATTTTTTTTACAAGCACAACAATAGATGACAATACAAGTAAATTTTCGGCTTATGTTAAAATCGATTAAATTGAATTTAATTTAATTTTAATTTCCTCCATATTGTAAAACATGATTCTTGTAGTTAGGCCGCTCTGGTTCTAGCAGCCTCAAATATGTTTTTCTAATTCCGTAGTGATTCTCTGCAGCCCATGCTCAGCAGTGGAGTTTTATGTTTTACTATTGATAAAGCAACTGAATTGTAGCTATATTAGGCTGCTGGCTGCATGAGAAAAGAAGAATTGATGACACATAGCATTTTTAAATTAAGAATAGTATTTATATATTAGTTATACTGTATATTTTTAAAAAGTTACTCGTACACTTTCATTTTTACCGTAGAAGTGCTTTATAGCTTCAATATTTCATGTTAAATATACCTACCTGGTCCCTTAAAATAAACTTGTCGAATGTTCAGTGAAGCGCGCGACACCAACTCATTTGATTTATAGAAGGGTTACTTTGCCTTCTCAGTTGCAAACGTAGCATCTTAAAAATATTGAGTCATTTGAAATAATGAGCATATATTTTATATACATTTTCAAATTTTTTATCTCTGTGTTTTACGGGATATTCAGGATTTTATACTAGAAGATACTTTAGTTTATATAGAGTCCTAGTAAGTAACAAGTAAAAGTGATTACGATTACTTATTTTAATAGCCAATAAGATAATTGAAGTTGAATTCAAGGTGCGCTCTTTTAATTTGACACACGAATTTATGAGTGTTATTAATTGAATTCACTTTACATATTATTAATATATCATCATCATCTCAGCCCACATATATCCTACCGTTGGGCTCGGGCCTTCTCCACAAAGAGAGGGAAATTAATCTACTATACCATGCTGGTCAGGCGTGTTGGTATAGGGTTTTATATCGAGTTTTCCTTGTCTTGCATAGATTCTATATGCACGTTATATCCCTTAAACGTTTTTTACGATAACCACGGGTAAGATAGGGGGTGGTGAATTGTATTCTTACTCCGTCACCACACGGAAAATTAATATACATATTATATTATAATAATTACATTATTTACCTTTTTTTCTAAATATGAAAAACTAAGCCTGAACTAAGAAAATAATCCTTGTATTGCGGGGGACTTTACAACATTAACGCAGACGAATTACACACAGATGCAGAACAACAATTTGAGAATCGTACAAAGTATTGTACTGCGTAGGAATCGAAACCACGGCACTGGCATGGAAGATCGGTTTCTTAACCACTACGTCATCTGTGCACTTTATATGATACAATATTCATATTTGGATTGTGATCGATATTAGCACGTTAAGCGACTTGAAAGCCAAATAGACAAAGAAAAATGTATATTTTTATCCAAATATAAAAATAAGTAAATTTTTTAGTCACATTTATGCGTAAACCCCTTTCCTTAGAATCTTCTGTCATTGTGTCGACTAGGGTCTGCAGGTCAGTCGCTGACTGCGCCAGCAGGACTGCATCATCTGCATAGAGTAGAGCACTGACCACTGAGTCGCCCATCTGGATTCCCACATTCATATCGTTCAACCTTTGGAGACATTTATCCAGATATATGATAAACAGCCTGGCTGATAGGACGCACCCCTGTTTAACGCCGATATTGACGTCAAAGCAAGGTGACATTCCATCATCCAGCCGCACACAAGCTCTACAGCCCATGTAACTGGACTGCACAGCTTGCAGCAGTTTACCGTTAATACCATACTCCGGTAAAATGTCCCAAAGTTCCTATCGTACAACCGTGTCAAATGCTCTCTCCAGATCCAAAAAACTGCAGAAAACCCTTTGACCTAGAGCCAGATGCTTCTCCACAATGTTGGGCAGAGAGAACACTTGATCCATGCATCCCCTTCCACTCCTGAACTTCCGTGATAAATTTACAGAATACGCTCCCCTTTATTGCTGATTATTAATGTCTACCTTAATGATGTATGGATTAGACAAATAGTAACAAAAAGATTATGCGACGAGACAGCAATATGTATAATAAAAATATGTAATAATGAGTATTTGCTAATAGTACTAGTATAGTTGACGTTTATTCATATGGCTCATATAAAGTCTTTGCTAAAACATTGGCCTACAGATCGTGACTAAAGCCACAATTTATGAACAAATGTGTGTCATGTTTCTTGCTGCTTTGGAAGAAGACATTGTATTCAGCATTATTTAAATAAAAGAAATACATTTATTAACTTTGATACAATTGGAGAATGAAATTTTAATACATCAAGGCATCAAATTAGAAACATTGTCAATTGAAGGCTTAAAACTAAATAATCAGCCACTAATCTATGCTCACCTACATATTTTAAAGAAACACGTACATATTTTCTAGAAATATTTAAAACATAATACACAAATATTGTAGAGACTACAATATTTTGTCCAAACATCTTAAATGATTTTAACATTTATATCTATTATAATTTAGAAATGTCAAAAGGATACCTGTGCTATTATCTCAATTTGTACATTTATTATCGCAGCACAATAACTACAGTAAACACAGCTTTTGTGTGTAAGATTATGGACGGTCAGTTGAACAAAGTTATCCTTGTTTATATGAAATGAAAAAGTAAGGAAGAATCGTGATAATAACACAATTAGTGTAGTCAACAGTTTGGGCAGAGGAAATCTCGTCTATTTCAATTATGACGTCATTGATATTTAGGAGTGTTTCTGGCTTCTTTTTTGTATATGGAATATTACCATAGGTTTAATAATCTTGCAGTGTAACGAATTGATTTTATAAGTTTAGTCTATAATAATAATTGCTTTATTAGTTTTAAAGATATATATTTTGGATTTACAATATTTTTTTTGTTATTATTATTTCAGCTCATATATGTCCCACTGTTGAGCTCGAGCCTCCTCCATAATGGGAGGGTAATTGACCTACTATACCACGTTGGTCAGACGTGTTGGTATAGGGTTTTGTTTCGAGTTTTCCTTCTCTCGCATAAATGTTATATGCGTTTTATATCCCTTAGTCGTCTAATACAATCACCCACGGGTAAGATAGGGGTTGGTGAATTGTATTCTTACTCTGTCACCACACGGAAAATGCAATATTTATATTGACAAATAAAAAGAGAAATTAAAAAATTAAAATATAACTTAAATCACTACCTTTATATTAACTAATCAACAAATTAAAATTTGTATATAGTTGTTGTTTGAGTCTCTTAGTTTCGTACAAGTATGTCCGATCAGCAAGCAATCGTAATATTTTCAAAAATAACACTGGCTCGATTTTGTTGTTTTAATAAACTTTTTCTTTGTAACGTTTTCTTAAAGTTCTTTAATGATCCCAAACCAATGATTTAGCCACTTATCATCATCACCATAATCTAGATTAAATTATTATACATTATTATTCAATTTGCATATTTTGTTTAATTTTAGTAGCCTTGGAAGATTTTTGATAATGTATTTTTAATGAAATTGCACATATTATTATTATTTTTTTTTTTGCTTATGGTGGCAAACGAGCAAGCAGCACACCTGATGGTAAGTGTCACTGCCGCCCATGGACCTTTGCAATACCAAGGGTATAGCTTAGGCCGCTGCCTACTAGTAAAATCACCAAACCCACCCAGTTGGGCTTCCGGCTCTCTCGCTCACCGAACGAAGCGCAATAGCACATTGCCATTACTCAGACGTCGATCTTCTGCGAGAGTGTGGTACTACCCCGGTCGTGCCGGCCCGCGGCTATAAACAGAAAACTATCAACAGCGTGGTCCTACCACCATTAAAATTATTAGGTATCAAGTCATGCAACTCATATGATTATAATTACAAAATAAAGGAAATGTTACTGTAGACAATAGTTAGTTAATGAAATAATTATCAACGATTCTTTTAATTTTATCATTACCATTAAGTTTCAAAAATGAACAATTCAAAATTTATCAACAAAGACTGTAATTGATTGATCGTGAATCATAAAAAAAAAGAAGGAAATATTAATAATGATAATATAACTCTCGCTAAGACGAATGAATTCAGAAGGGATAGAGACACATTAATTTCAATTTCCACTGAATGAAAAACGCAATAATTTTTTAGAATGATTTTCCCCACAGCTTCAAACGCAATTTGTTTGATTGTTTTTCAAGTAATTGCTTTATGTTATTAGGGAAAACTGTTTTAAATTGATGTTTTCATAATTTTGAAAACTGGTTTTATACCTTTTCATTCTCTGTAATCACAATGGTGAACAAATAATAGCCTTGTTTCAGAATAATAAGTTACAAAACGAAATCTACATAGATATAGACTTAAATTAGTGATTTCGTAAGGTATTGAGTTTTTGACCGTGGTCGCAGGTGGATAGATCAAAGATAAGTCACCCACCCGTAGAGAGGCCAGGTTATGACAATTCACTTTGGTGCCGGGGCGTCAATAGGAGTTAATGCCTGAAGGGGTAACCCACCGAGGAGATCACTGATTTCAATACTGGTAGTCACCTCAAATGACCCAAATAGATATGGACGTAATAAAGCAGTTCTTTTGCAAACACGTTGCACGCAGTTCCTTTCGCCGCGTCGGACTGTCGGTGGATTGAGTTCAGAGTTCCTTTTTCATTCACCCAAGGAAGGCCGTCGTCAACCCGTTACCACGCGGAGATATAGATTTATTTATTGTCATTTAAGTTCTATCCGTGTGGTGACGGAGTAAGAATACAATTCACCACCTCCTATCTTACCCGTGGGTGATCGTAAGAGACGACTAAGGGATATAAAACGCATATAACATTTATGCGAGAGTAGGAAAACTCGAAACAAAACCCTATATCAACACGTCTGACCAGCGTAGTATAGTAGGTTAATTTCCCTCCCATTATGGAAGAGGCCCGAGATCAACAGTGGGACATATATGGACTGTGATGATGATGATGTAAGTTAACTAAAGTCCAAAAACACACCTTTCATCGTAAATGGCTTACGTTTGAGTCATGAGCTTATACTAAATGAGAATAGCACTAGCTCAGATTTGCGTTGGGTCTGATTTTAAACAGATTATTCGATACGTGGAAACTTTATTGGATTTCCTGTTGCTGGGCGGGGAGCTTGCGTCAGTATCAATAACGTTGATGCCGCCATGCCTTACGGCCCCTGTCATCTTAATGGAGTTAAATACTGCTGAAATTTATTTACTGATAATAAAATGAATGTAGAATATATTTTCAAACAAAATTAGTTATTGAATAAGAACAGTTTGTTGTTGTATCTATGCTTTTGTATTTTTTTTATGCAAATTATATATTTACTGTATATTTGAAGTGAAGACTTCTTTAGCGCCATTGTGCACTTTTTTGGAATGGGTAAAAAATTATAAATTAGCGTCAGGAAACGTGATCTGATCGAAAATTCGTAAGATGGAGGGAGCGTAGACCGTAGGAGTATATAATATTAAAGAGATGAAGGCAGAACAGATGTAAAAGTAACAATAGGTAATGATGTACTGGCGCAAGTGGATGAATTTGTATATCTTAGATGTGGATTTAGACGATATGGAAGGTACACCACTGATATAAAGCGAAGAGTGAATGCGGGAAATAGAGTGAACGGAGCTTTGGGACAACTTCTTGGTAGCCACCACCTCAGCCAGAAGGCACGGGTAGCAATACATAACGCAGTGCTTGTCCCAACATTACTGTATGGAAGCGAGAGTTGGGTATGCAGAAAAGAGCATGAAAGCAAAATTAATGCGGTCGAAATGCGATCTCTACGGAAAATCTGTGGAGTTAGGCTGACCGACCGCATTCGCAACGACGACGTAAGAGAGCGAGTAGGTATGAAAGAGAGTATTGGTGTAAAGATGCAAAAGGGAATGCTCTGATGGTTCGGACATGTGGAAAGAATGCCAAACGAACGTCTGGTTAAGAAGATATACAATGCGAAAGTGGAAGGATGTAGGTACCGGGGGAGACCGAAACTCACCTACCTAGACCAGATTGGTCACGTACTAAAAGAAGGTGGAGTCAAGAGTCTCCGAAACCGGCGAGCGTGTATGAAGAGAATTATGAATGTTGAAGAAGCGAGTGAAGTATGCAAGGATAGAGTTCTCTGGCACTCTGTTTTCTCTGCCTACCCTGCCAGGGATATGGCGTGATGATATGTATGTATGTATGTATAATATATTTAATATGCGTATTTTTTGTATGGTCACACCCATACATACTCCCTCAGGCAAGTTTTTTATTTTATGTATCTGTTTTTTTTCCATACGTTTAAATTTCAGCAGTCTTCGTGACTGCTTTATGTCCATTTTTACGTATTATGTATCCCAACTACAATATAGCGTACTTTTGCTTTGCTTATATAATTAAAAAGAATAAAAAAGCCTCTTTTGAAGCGGCTTTTTTATGAAGAGAAAGAGGAAAAATTAAACTTATATTCTTTTGTGCTTGATGTCGTTGTAGCCGAGATTGCGAATGGTCGTATCGGGTATTAGTCCGCCACCCGTAGGTAGGTAATCTGGACTCGTCAGCTGGCACTCGTGCAGGTCGGACGTGTGCTCTGGATGGAGTATTGGAATAGGTCGGTCTTTAGCTTCGAATTCATTCGGCGGGTTGTTGTCTTGGTCGTGAATTGTCTTTGTCAGGTTGTTGTCGGGTCATTGTCGGGGAGCAGGGAGGGAAGGGGTCGCTGGGGCACCGGGGTTGCGACCACATAGTGGGCAATCTACCGGTGTACAAAAAGTTGCGACCAGTTTACTGGTCGTGACCGGCTCGTATATATAGCATCGCTAAAAACACTCTGATATCGCGATTCAGCTGTGCTAACTTTGCTGGATAACTTTGATATCGCGATTCAGCCGTGCTATTAGTATTCGTGTTCGGTACTATTAATATTTAGCTTCTTAAATGGACGAGGACTCAGAAGGAGAGACGGACGCACTATCAGCTGTCGACTTCGACACAGGAACGGACACCACGCCCACAGGGAGGAAGCGTCATTATGTGAGAACTTGCCAATCTGGGCGGAAGGAATCGGGTTCGGATACGGAAGTAGAACCCAAATCGAAGTTGAATACTTCACGCCGGGGTAAGGCCGCGTCAAGGGGCCATAATGTAGGGCTCACGCATGCTAAGACGAACCTCAGGAAGAAAGACGCTGATGCCAAAGAAGAAGAATATGAGCGAATACTTAGAAGCCGTGCATTCCGCAAAGAAGCTTCAGTACCGGCACTGGACTCAGCGGACACCTCAGCTACGGAGTGCCCCACCCTGGAGAACCTTTCTACCATTGGGCCGGAGGAGATGCGCGCCCGTGGGGGCCACCACGCGGCGGTAATCCTAGAGGTTACGAAGAAGTCTAGGCACCTTCAGGGTCCTTTTATAAAAAAGCTCAGGGATTCAGCAGCAGAGATGCAAGGCATCATTGAAGCCCTATGCTCAAAATCGGAGGCGGAGGTGACCCACCGATTGAGAGCAGAGAATAGCAGGCAGCGTCAGGAAATCGAAGCCCTCAAAGCGGAACTTAAGGCATACCGCCGAGAGTTTTCTGAAATGAGGGTTACTGCCTCTTCCGCTGCCATGGGAGTGGACGCAATTGAGGAGCTGAAATCCTCTATCACGAGGTCAGTCGGGGAGATGATGAATGCCCGGCTTGCGGGATTAGAAGATCGCCTCCTCCCCGCTAAGACAAACCGGCCGCCTTTAGCTGCAGACAAAAAAAAGAGTGCAGCGGCTGCTGTGGCAACAGCCACCGTCTGCACTGCAGTATTGGTGCCGCCAAGCCAACCAATTCCTAGTTCGTCAAAAGTCACTCCTCGAGCCCAGACTGCAACTGCGGACAGCTGGGTAACAGTTGTGAAGAAGGGAAAAAAGAAACCCTCTCCTCCCGCGGCTGATGCGCCTTCCACGATCCCCATCGCGGCTGTTTCGGCGCAGAAGAAATCTAAGTCGGCGCTTGCTGTCCCACGTGCCCCAGCTGTAATCCTGAAATTGCAGCCGGAGGCTGAAAAACAGGGGGTTACATATGCCGACGCGATGCTTCGCGCCGAGCAGGGAGTTAATCTCCAAGAGATGGGTATTAAGGAGGGCCTTAAAGTTAGGCGTTCCGTGACTGGGACTAGGGTCCTGCAATTGCACAAGTCCCAGTCCATGGAAGTTGCTGATCAGCTGGCGGCCAATTTGCGAACGGTACTAGCAGGTATGGCGGATGTCGTGCGGCCGGTCAAACGTGCTGATATCCGGGTGACCGGTATGGATGACTCCGCCACCGAGGAGAAGATCCGTGCGGCAGTGGTCCGCACATGCGGTTGTGATGCCGCGGAGGTCCAGGTTGGACAAATCCATAGTGGACCCCGTGGCATGGGCATGGCAAAGGTGCGGTGTCCCGTCGCCGCCGCTAAAGTGCTTGCTGACGCGGGAAGGCTTCTTGTCGGATGGAGCTCAGCTAGCGTCCAGGTGTTGGAGAACCTCCCATTGAGGTGCTTCCGGTGCCTGGAGCTGGGGCATACTGCACCGCTGTGCTCGTCCACCGTCGACCGCTCTACTTTGTGCTACAGGTGCGGCGGCAGTGGGCACAAATCGGCCGCATGTGTGGCCACGCCATGCTGTGCGGTGTGCGCCGCCGCTGGTCGCCCAGTGGAACACACGATGGGAGGACGGTTGTGTAAAGCCCCCTCCTCGAGAGGCAAGGTGGTCCATGGATCTCGGGCCATTCCATCGGTGAACAGCCGCAGAGGCCAGGAGGAAGCCGAAATGTCAACCTAAATGGGAGACAAAGTACGCTTCCTCCAAGCGAATTTGAACCACTGCGCCGGGGCTCAGGACCTGCTACTGCAGTCTATGGCGCAGTGGGATATAGATTTGACGGTGGCCTGCGAGCCCTACTTTGTCCCCCACTCACCCAATTGGGTGGGGGACAATAAGGAAGACGTGGCTGTTCTGTCCAGAGGATGTGCCGGCCCTGCCCTCTCTACACTGGAGAAGGGCAATGGTTACGTTGTGGTGGGGTGGCGAGACTTCGTCATTATCGGTGTTTACTTTTCCCCTAACCGCGGGCTGGCGGAGTTTGAGGTATTTTTAGACTCTGTCAGTGCCGCGGTCCGTCGTCAGTCGCCGAGGAGAATTGTTGTCCTCGGCGACTTCAACGCGAAGTCTCGTACGTGGGGGAACCCCACCACGAATGCCAGGGGCACGGCCGTCGAGAGGTGGTCCCTGCTCTCCGGTCTGTCCCTCTTGAACAGGGGGACGGTCCATACCTGCGTGCGACATCGAGGTGGGTCCGTGGTGGACCTATCGTTCGCCAGTCTCGGTGTAGCTCGCGGGGTGAGTAACTGGAGAGTGGAAGAGGGGGTGGAGACCCTCTCAGACCACCGCTACGTGCGGTTCGAGGTCTCCACCCCCGGTGGACCACCAGAGCCCCGGCGCGGAAGAAGGGGTGGACTCCCAAAATGGGCTCTTAGTCAATTCGACCCTGCAATGGCTCGGGAGTCCGCCATAGTGCAGCGCTGGGGCGGGACAGTGCGGCTACCCACAGATGTGATGGGGCTTGCTGCCCATATAGGAAGTGCCCTTGAGGCGATTTGTGATGCGGCGATGCCGAGGGCCCGACGGAGGCCGCCGCGACGTCAGGTGTACTGGTGGTCGCCCGAGATTGCTGATCTTCGGGTGGCCGCTAACCAGGCGCGGCGTGCTTACGTCCGATGCCGACAGCGGGCTAACCGGGATGACGTCCTTGAGAGTCAGCTGCGGATGGTGTATAAAACCAGCAAGAAAACTCTGCAGCTGGCAATCAGCCAGGCGAAGGAGAGAGCCCGTGAGGAGCTACTTACGGGCCTCGACAGGGATCCGTGGGGGCGACCATATCAGCGGGCGCGAAACAAACTCCGCGCTTGTGGCGCCCCCATCATCGAATCGATGGATCCAGTTCTCCTGTCGAGGTTAATGGGGGAACTGTTCCCTCGCTCCGTGGGACACGTTCCCCCTCGAATGGCTCCTCAGTCGGTGATGGAGACAGAGACTTTGGTTCCACTTATCACCGACCATGAAATGGAAATGGCTCTCTCCCGATTTCCGGGCAAGAGGAAATCGCCTGGTCCGGACGGCGTCCCGGGTCTTGTGCTCGGCATCGCCATGGAATACCTCAAGGGCGAAATCCGGGAACTGCTCAACGCATGTTTGAGATCCGGGCAGTTCCCGGAGCAATGGAAGGTTGGTAGGCTGTGCTTGCTGCGGAAGGAGGGTCGCCCAGCCGACTCCCCATCTGCATACAGACCACTGGTGCTGCTGGACGAAACGGCCAAATTATTCGAGAAGGTACTCGCGGAACGTCTCGTCCAGCACCTCGAGGAAAACGGGCCGGGACTATCAGAGAGTCAATACGGGTTCAGGGGCGGCCGGTCAACAATCGATGCTTTGGCCGCCCTTAAGTCCCTGGTCAACGAAGCGGTGGCTCAAAAGGAAGTTCTCCTGGCGGTCTCGGTCGATATCAAGAACGCCTTCAACAGTCTCCCACATGAGACGTTAAGGGAGGCGCTCCGGTATCACGGAGTGCCTCCGTATCTCCGGAGGCTGTTGGAGGCGTACCTCGAGGGAAGGTACGTGCTCTGGGAGGGGGGCGACGGGCGCATACATCGCCATCGGGTAGAGTGCGGCGTCCCACAGGGTTCGGTCCTCGGTCCGATTCTGTGGAACGTCGGATTTGACTGGCTCCTACGGGGTCGGCTTCTCCCCGGGATGGGGGTCATCTGCTATGCGGATGATACCCTCATCACGGCGAGGAGGCCCGATTTCCGGGGGGCTGCCCGATTGGCAGAGGAGGGGGTTGCGCTTGTTGTCAGCCGGATCGGCCTGCTGGGTCTGAGGGTCTCGGTGGAGAAAACTGAGGCCCTCCTATTTCATGGCCCAGGTCGAGGTCCCCCCCGAGGAGCACACATCGGTGTGTCTGGGGTTGCCGTGCCGGTGCGGGCTCAGATGAAATATCTGGGTCTGCACCTTGATTCTGGATGGAAATTTGGGCCACACTTTGCCCAGCTCGTCCCAAGGCTCGTCAAGGCAGCCGCGGCGTTAGGCTGGCTTCTGCCAAATACTGGGAGTCCCGGGTCGTCCTGCCGGCGATTATACGCTGGAGTCGTGCGATCCATGGCACTGTATGGAGCCCCTATTTGGGCGGATTCCCTCACCGCCCGCAACAGAGCCCTTTTGCGAAGACCGCAGAGGGTCATGGCGGTGAGGGCTATTAGGGGCTACCGTACGGTGTCCTGGACCGCGGCAACGCTGTTGGCGGGCGACCCACCTTGGCCGTTAGTGGCTGAGGCTCTGGCGGAGGCCTACCGAATCCGCGTTGCGGCGCGGGCCGCCGGCGAGCAAGTCTCCGTTAGGAGACTGGGCAGAGCATTGGAAGTGGCCCGAAGGGAAGTCATCCGGCGGTGGAAAGATGAACTGGAGTCCCCCATAGCAGGGCGGGGTACTGTAGAGGCGGTTGCGCCACATCTCCACCGCTGGATCAACAGAAGGCACGGCAGCCTGAGCTTCAGGGTGGTGCAGGTGCTTACCGGACACGGGGTCTTCGGTAAGTACCTGCACAGAATTGGGAGAGAAGAGGCCCCAGGGTGCCATGAGTGTGGCGCGCCAGTGGACGATGCGCGCCACACGTTGGAGGTATGCCCCGCCTGGGGGCCCCAGCGCCGCGTCTTGTCGGTGGTTGTTGGAGGGAACCTGTCGCTGTCAAACGTCATCTCAAAGATGCTCGACAGTGACAGGTGCTGGTCGTCGATGGCCTCCTTTTGTGAGGAGGTCATTTCTATAAAGGAGGCCGCGGAGCGACAACGCGAGGCACTTGCGTCCGCAGACTCGCTCCGCCGGCGGCGGCCAGGGAGGAGGAGGCGCCGATATGCGCAACTCCTCCCACCGCCATGAATGACGACAGGGCGTGGCCCGACGGCCAAGCGTTGGGTTGCCGGGGATCGAATGTCAGTAGACGATCTCTCCGGTACCCCGTAAAAGCGCGGAAGGGGCCGCTGTGGTTTTAGTGGGTATTCCGGCCGCCAACTATCTATGGCCGGTGAGTCCCACACTCCCCCTTCGTCTGTCACCGGCGAGGGGCAGCGCCTAAATGCGTTTCCACAGCGTGAAAAAAAAAAGAAAAAAAAAAAAAAAAAAAAAAAAAAAAAAAAAGGTAGGTAATCTGACCGCGCGAGAATGACGTCTCGGCAACGTTGTTTTTCGCGTAAATGTGAATGAAATCGATAGGCTAACGTTTAAATCAGGGTACTGAAGGCAAGTTCTCGGTACCAGTGGTCAGCCCAAATGGCGATGGAGATGTACAATATGACAGCTTATAGTACACCCGCTGTTCTTTCCCCTGTGCCGAACGGTTTGAGTGAGGTATGCATACATACATATTCACAGCATAACTAGTCAAAAAAAGGCTATATTTATTGAGTCACTTGATTCATACACAATACCGCCAGATTTTAAGTTTAAAATTGAGCTACTCAATTAAAATATTTAAATCTAACATGAGCGTTTTTGGGTAAAGGTTGGTGTGTTAAAAAAATATTAACTAATATTAGTTAGTAACCACATATAAATAACAGTTCATAAACTATCTATAATAAAACATGTCACGTAGTGACTTCGGCAATCGATTCACGATTAAGCATCAACTTTACGATCCTCGGTAAATCTTTCTATCTTATTTAGAGTGATTAGAAGAGTAAGGTCGTGTTCGTAAAACTGAAATAAATATGTATGTAGGCTATTAAAGATATTCTAGGTATATACTCTTCCATACCAACCAACTGTACGAAATTAAAAAATATCAAGATGCCTCAACTTATTGTAAATATAAGCAACATGATATATACTTTCCATCCATCCATCAGCCCGTAAACGTCCCCTGTTGGACATAGGCCTCCCCATGAGAATGTCATTTGCAATGGTCCTGTGCCACCTGCATCCAACGGTATCCTGCGACCTTGATGAGGTCATCAGTCCACCGAGTGGAGGGTCACCCTACACTGCGTCGTCCGATTCGTGGTCGCCACTCGAGAACCTTTCTTCCCTAACGGTTGTTGGTTCGTCGAACGATGTGGCCTGCCCATTGCCACTTCAACGTGCTAATTCTTTGGGCTATGTCGGTTACACCCGTTCTTCTACAGATTTCCGTATTCCGGATTTAATCACGTAGAGAAATACCGAGCATAGCCCTCTCCATAGCACGCTGAGCGACTTTGAGCCTTTTTATGAGACCGACATTCAGAGACCACGTTTCAGTGTCGTAAGTCATCGCTAGTAACACACACTGGTTTTAAACCTTTGTTTTCAGACACTGCGGAATATTAGACGAGAAGATCCTCCTAAGGATTCCGAACGCTGCCCAGCGGAGTTGGATTCGTCGGCTGACCTCTTTCTCAAAATTGAATCTACCTAATTGGACTGTTTGTCCTAGGTAAACATCGTGATCGCCAACTTCGAGAATCGCATTCCCAACCGGAAGCGGTACAGAAATGACATGGGCATTAGACATGATTTTCATCTTGTCCATGTTCATTTACAGCCCTACTAGTTGGGAAACCTTGCCGAGGTCATTGAGCATGGTGCCAAAGTCCTCCAGGGATTCTGCCATGACTACGATATCATCTGCGAATCGAAGTTGAGTGATGTTGTCGCCATTGATGTTGATGCCAAGTCCGGTCCAGTCTAAGAGCTTGAATACATCTTCCAGCGCAGTGGTGCACAGTTTCGGAGAAATAACGTCTCCCTGTTTCACGCCTTTCTGCAACTGGATCGGTTTCGTACTCTTATCCTGGATGCGGACCGACATAGTCGCGTTTTTATACAAACACTTCAGCACTTCGATATATCGGTAGTCAATTTGGTACTTCTGAAGGGATTGCAGCACTGCCCAAGTTACGACAGAATCAAAGGCTTAGACGTTAGACACAGAGGCCGATTATACTCCTCGGTCTTCTGTATAATCTGGCGTAGCGTGTGGATGTGGACTATGGTACTATAACCTTTTCGGAAACCGACTTGTTCGGGCGGCTAGAAGTCGTCTAGCTTGCGCGCGAGTCGTTCCGTAATGACTCTTGAAAACAATTTGTAACGTGGCACAGGAGTGAGATGGGTCTGTAATTCTTTAAGAGTATTTTATCACCCTTCTTGAAAACAGCACCACCACACTCCTGGTCCACGACTCTGGAACGTCGCCCCCGATAATGACAGAATTAAACAGCTTCTTTAGGGCTTTTAAAACCGGCTTGCTACCTGCCCTCAGGAGCTCTGTGGTAATTCCGTCATCTTTCGGTGTCTTTTCGTTCTTTAATTGCTTTAGAGCCATTCTGATTTCGTACAAGCTGACGTCCGGGATTTCTTCGGTACAGCCTTTTATATTCTTTGATACAGCCTTTTTAAAATAATACAGCTATAAATAATAATATTTTAAAATAGATCCCCTGCAAACTCAGAAAAAAATCGTGTTATATTCTGTATTTCAGATAAGTTGAGTATAAACATGCGTGACAGTGTCAACTATAAAAAATTTACGTAAATGTTATAATTCTAAAATTCACCCAAAGTCGAATGGATGCTGAAAAAATATAACTAAGAGTAAAATATATTTTCTCAAACATGCTTGGAAATTTGAGCATTATTTTGACAACCTTCTTCGAGATAAATCGATATTGCTGCACTGACCAAATACATGCGAGCAGTGGGAGCGAGATAAATATATATGTAAATTCATATCTATCGTGTATTTTGAAAATGGAACGATTTGTTAAAATAACCACCGAGGAGACGACTTATCAGAGTTTTATTTAAATGTCGAACTGGCTTGAAAAAGAAAGCTGTTTGACAATGAAAAAAAAAACAAATGAACCCTTTAGCACGTGAAAAATGTTGTTCGTTGTTCGTCATGTATACAGTTCTACTTAGTACTACTTAGTTTTAATTTCCGCGCATTATTTGAGAAAAGCACTATACCAGCCTTGGCCGTAACTAGGAATTGATGGACTGACGTATATGTGCTTCGGCTACGCCTCGGCCCACATTTATACGTTCGTCCATCAATCCCTGTTTTGCTGGCCGCTGCAGTAATGTACTATATTCGCAAAAAATATTTGATTCTTCTAAAAACCCTCTGCTGTAGAGAATATTTGTACTCTAGAAGAAAAAAAAAATATTTTTTAAATAAGATTAATCGGGTACAATTTTAATATAAAGCTTGAAACATCTATAACCAAATTGAAATGCAGAGAACCTAAAAACCACTTTTTGACTGATTCAAGTCACGGACCTCATAACCAACAATACTATCCCATTATTCAACTAAATCAATATTTCAAAACTAAATAGAAAATATTCATAAAAAAACAAATAAACATAAAAATTATAAGTTACTAGCAGACCGCGCCACGCGTTGCTGTGGCTTAGGTTAGCCTCAGCTTTTGTTTATTCTAACAAATTTTAGCTTATATGAAGCGTTTGTACATTTAACATAGCGCCATCTATTAAATACTTACTGAATCCAGTCAACAGATGCCGCCATCTTTTAAAATATTTTTGATATAACATATGATTTTGACTGTCAAATATTAGACATATAATTTGCAATAAAATATTATTACTATAACTTGAGATTTAAGCTATCCTATCTTTTAAGTTGGATCAAACTACACTTGCTGTGCAAATTTGGTTAAAATCGGTTAAGTACTTTATGAGTCCATCGCGGAAAAACAACGTGACACGTAATTTATATATATTAAGATAATAGTAGCTTGTATTTATTCATTTATATTTTAACACTTAAATAAGAAATAATATAAGACAACTTGTTTATAAGCAATATAAAAAAAATAAGATATTCCCAAGACAAAATTAATGTGTTTTAAATGTAGCCCTTAAAAGCTTCTCTAAAATTGTTACTTAAATTTCTTGGCGACAATATTTTAAAGACAACAATTCACTTTAAGAAATAAATCCTTGTATTGTGAAGCACTTTATAAATATACAATTAAGAACACAAATCACATTCAAATTTAAAACAATAATTGTTGATCACACAAATATGGTCTTGTATCGGAATCGAACCATTTAATATAATTGATATAGTAATACGGTAGCGTAAATGCTTGTACAAGTACTTATATTTCATTTTTGTGTTTTAATTCAAAGAGCAGAGAATGTCGGCATTAAGAGCTAGACGTCTCATTGCGTTCTGATACTACCAGCAACGGTCGAGCTTATAATTACTGAGGTATTCTGATTATATTGTAGCAAATAACTTGGCGAGCAGACAATGTCTTGGAATCAGCATAGAATTGTTGCAGGTTTATTTATAAAATTTATTATTCATAACGTTCGATATGGAACTCTGATTATTGTGCTTCGAGAATGACTGTTTTCTTCATCGTCGCGAACAGAAATACAAACAAGAATTAAAGCAAGTTTATCACTTTATTTGTAATGCAAGTTTGTTATGTTGTCTTCGATTCCATAATAACCTCTCGTACTGAGGAGTCGTTACATTCAGTGGATCTACCACTACTTAATCTTATGAATGAATAAGATATTATCTTCGTTCATTAAATGAGTGGAAGTTTAATTACAATATTTTTACTTAACGGGGAATTGCAGAGTAAATAAAGATTAAGACCTAAAAAACTGTTCTTGGTAAATTTCAATCTGTGGTGATGGTAAGTATGCAATCTGTCATGACTCCCTTACTTTACCTTCTTCAAGTCGTAAATATACTTAAGCATTTACATAACTTACCAACAAAATCTTTTTAATTTTATTTAACTTCAGTTACCCATTTTATGATGAAATCCAATATTTATATTTCCTTGTTAGAAATATAAACACGAATTCATGTTATGACGTTTTTTGATTTATAAAAGATAATTTCAAAACCTTACAGATCAAAGTATGGATAATACATAATCGACAACCACCTGTACTTTTGTCAGCGATCAGTAAACGAAAGAGATTACGACAAAAATTCCTTTGAGCGTTTTCCATCTTAAAAACGAGGAATGAATTCAAATGAAAGTGGAAGTCCTAGTAGATATATTAAATGTATTTGTGAATATCTTTTAAAGTATTTTTTATTTAATTTATTAAAGTGTATGATCTAATTCTGTCATTTTTTTAGCTACTCGAGTATTAGAAATCTTTAGAAATTTAGTCTTTGTCTATGTTGTAAAATTTTTAGAAAAATTTCAACAGAATATTCATTAGTGTCTAATATTGATAATAAATAATGAATACCGAATCTTTATCAAATAATTTTGACAATGCTTATGTAGATATCATCTAATAATGAATATTTGTTAAATAAGCTAATACTACCAACACTTACTTTGCTCGTGGATGTCGTAAAAGACGACTAAGAGCCTTATAACGACTTGGGCAAATTCCATCTGTTGCCGTTTGGTCAACAATTACATTCCCAAGGAGGGTTGACATCTGGCAGGCGGCCGGTCATAAAACTATTGCCAATAACTTTTACAATATGTGCTATGAAAGAGGAGTACATAGTATCGACTCCAAGTAATTGGGATAAGAATAGGAGAATGATGATGTTATATAGAAAAGTTATATAAATTTAACAGAAACTGCCTAAAAATGGCTATAATTGCATAAATGCAATTTGCCACTGGTAATACTGGTTTAATTAACAAAACCGTCTCCTTATTCACTAAACCAGTGATCTATGTAACATGATTAAATATCAATTTGGAACGAGCTAACAAAAAATACCAGTCAACAAGATTACTCGACCCAATCTATTTACTTTTTTCGATAGAATTCTAATTCATTTTGTAACTGAATGGTAAAATACCAAACTATTTGTTAGTGACGTATTTGAAAGGTCCCTTTTTATCTGTGCATGAAAGTCTTTTTACAATGTTTGAAGTCTTCTAGTCTATAGTTTTATATAGAATAAATTGATGAAAGATACTTGAGTAATTTAATGCTGTTGATTATTATAATTTTCGCTTCACTGATTACAAGCCTTATATACAATTAATGAGAAACATATTTTTCAAGCATTTCTTCTCTACAACTGCAAAAACAAATTAAATATCTTTATAAGCTTCCACGAGAAAAACAATACAGATGTAAATTTTTTTCTTAGCTATTTATTTCACATCATCGCATCTCAGCTCTTATATGTCCTACTGTTGGGCTCGAACCTCCTCCATAATGGGAGGGAAATTGACCCACTATACCACGCTGGTCAGACGAATTGGTATAGGGTTTTGCATAGATGTTATATACGTTTTATATTTCTTAGTCATCTATTACGATCACCTACGGATAAGATAGGGAGCGGTGAATTGTATTCTTATTCCATCACAACACGAAATATTTTAATAGTAATTTTAATTTATTTCACAAATGTGATTAATTATCTTACATCAGATTCAATATCTGTTCACAATTCACATAAGAGGCGCTCTTAACTAATTATAACTTTACATATATTTAACTCTAAATAGAGCTACATATTTTATGAGACTGTCATGTGTTATTTTATTCACGAACGATAGAACGGTGTTCAAATATACCACTCTGTTAAATTGTAATGTCAGAAAAACGTCAGTCACTTCATCTTACCATTGATATATAAGTATTATTAGCCTTCACTTTTACAATTTTATATTATAAATATAGAATGTACATACATACATAGCTTCACGCCTGTTTACCAGAGGGGTAGGCAGAGACTACGGATTGCCACAAACCACGGTCCTGACATACCTCCATCGCTTCATTCACACTCATCACAGTCTTCATGCATGCTCTACTATTACGCGTACTCTGAATCTGACCTTTCGCCAACACATCTTCAATTTGATCCAGAAAAGTACGTCGTGGTCTTCCCCTTGTAATCGTCCCACTCACACTCGCTTTGTATGTTTGCTTGGACAACCTTTCTTCAGTCATTTTTTCCACGTGTTCAAACCACCTCAGCATACCCTTTTTAGGGTTCCGTACCAAAAGAGTAAAAACGGGATCCATTACTGGGACTTCGCTGTACGTCCGTCCGTCTGTCACCAGGCTGTATCTCAAGAACGGTGATAGCTAGACAGTTGCAATTTTCACAAATGATGTATTTCTATTGCCGCTATAACATCATATACTAAAAATAAAATAAATATTTAAGGAGGGCTCCCATACAGCAAACTTGATTTTTTATAGTTAATGATACAGAACCCTTCGTGCGCAAATCTGGCTCGCACTTGGCCGATTTTTTATCTTTGTCACTACATCTTAATTCGCACCACAGCGCTCTCTTATAAGACTATTCCTAATTTTATCATTTACACTTACACCACATAATACGAAGAGCTCTCATCTCTACAGCATTTATTCTACTTTCATGTCTTCCCTGCCAAATCCAACTTTCACTGCCATTCATGAGAATGGGTACTAATATTCCCCTATGTAAAACAGAATTATACCAATGACGATTCATTGGTTATATTCGTAGTACATTCTATATTTATAATATAAAATTCAGACATCGATCGATATCAATGTTGATATTTATTAGACACATACATTTGAATATTGTAATAATTATCCATCTATCAAATCTTTTTTTTTATTGGAGAGCAATGGTTTCCTCCGTACTCAGCTGAGCGATTAGGGCCGACAGCAGAGTGACGTGGGCTTCTAGTTGGTGATAAGGCCGCTGTCCTTTTTATGGACGCATAACTAGCATATCCTGTTAACCTTCATAGACCGACCATTCAAGGCACCTAAATCTTAAGCATTATCGTCAGGACTGCATACGTACGGCTTAGATCTTAAAGTAAAAACATATTTTAAAGAATTTAAAAAAAATCTTAAAAATGTGACATGTATAGAAATTTACTAAAACAAAGCACCACAGCATTTGGATAAGAATATCAAAGTTCTCACACAAAAATATCACTTTAAAAATAAAGTTTTATCACAACTAGAGGATTCGATCGGGATCCCGATCGGGATCCGGGATCCCGGGATCCAGGTCATATTTTAGTCCCGAAATTTTCAGGATCAAATTTAATGAATCCCGGGATTTTCGGGATTGATATTTTTTTTAAATTAGTCAATAAAAATGTGCGTGAGACGAAACGCACTTACCTTGATATAACGTTTTAACAGCCACCTTGTTTACACGGCTGATTTTGCTTAGAATAACCATATTATTAATTGATTAATACTAAGGAATTTCATTTGTTTTTGTTAACGACCGGATTATGCGTAAAAGTGTGTAAAAATTTCCGCTTCACTTCGTGTAAGTATTGATATTTTTCTGTTAATTAGTGATAATCATCATTTAATAGTGGTAGGACCACGCTGTTGACAGTTCTCTGTCTACAGCCGCGGGCTGGCCCGGCCGGGGTAGTACCACACTCTCGCAGAAGATCGACGTATGAGTAAAAGCAATGTGCTATTGCACTTCGTTCGGTGAGTAAGAGAGCCGGAAACCCAATTGGGTAGGTTTGGAGTTTATATTGGTAGGTAGCGCCCTAGTTATATACTTGGTATTGCAAAGGTCCATGGGCGGCAGTGACACTTACGATCAGGTGTGCTGCTTGCTCGTTTGCCACCATTAGCAATAAAAAAAAATATTAAAAAGCAAAAATGCATTAATGATTTAATTTTCGTGGTTTAAATAAGTAATCTATAAAGTTTCTGGCCAATTTTATTTAAAATGTAAATACCCATAAACATAAGCGGAAAGAAGTTGATTTTTTGAAGTTTATTGTTAGTTTCATAAATTATTCACAGAAGTGCCTAGTTTGTTTATTTTATAAGAAGAAAATTTATAAAAAAAAAGTATAATTTTGTTTAACCGCCTTATTGGAGATTTAAAACTTAAACATTCTACATACATACATACATACGTACCATCACGCCATGTCCCTTGCAGGTTAGGCAGAGAACAGAGTGCCAGAGAACTCTATCCTTGCATACCTACTTCACTCGCTTCCTCAACATTCATAATTCTCTTCATACACGCTCGCCGGTTTCGGAGACTCTTGACTCCACCTTCCTTCAGTACATGACCGATCTGGTCTAGGTAGTTTAGTCTCGGTCTCCCCCGGTACCTACATCCTTTCACTTTCGAATTGTATATCTTCTGAACCAGACGTTCGTTCGGCATTCTTTCCACATGTCCGAACCATCGGAGCATTCCCTTTCGCATTTTTACACCAATACTCTCTTTCATACCTACTCACTCTCTTACGTCGTCGTTACGAATGCGATCGATCATCCTAACTCCACAGATTTTCCGTAGAGATCGCATTTCGACCGCATTAATTTTACTTTCATACTCTTTTCTGCATACCCAACTCTCGCTTCCATACAGTAATGTTGGGACAAGCACTGCGTTATGTATTGCTACACGTGCCTTCTGGCTGAGGTGGTGGCTACCGAGAAGTTGCCCCAACGCTCCGTTCACTCTATTTCCCGCATTCACTCTTCGCTCTATATCAGTGGTGTACCTTCCATCTTGGCTAAATCCACATCCAAGATATACAAATTCATCCACTTGCCTATTGTTACTCTTACATCCATTTTCCGTGTGGTGACGGAGTAAGAATACTATTCACCACCCCATATCTTGCCCGTGGGTGATCGTAAGAGACGACTAAGGGATATAAAACGCGTATAACATCTATGCGAGAGAAGGAAAACTCGAAACAAAACCCTATACCAACACGTCTGACCAGCGCGGTATAGTAGGTTAATTTTCCTTCTATTACGGAGGAGGCCCAAGCCCAACAGTGGGACATTTATGGGCTGTGATGATGATGATGATGATGACTCTTACATCTGTTCTGGCTTTCTAAACTAAATATTCTACGTCCTCAAAAATTGATTTTGATATGTTTACTGAATTTTTGTTACCATTTTCCATTACCGATACAATCCCGGGACTATCCCGGGATCCCGGGATTAACTGTAAATAATCCCGAAATCCCGGGATTAGAAAAATCGACCGGGATCGAATCCTCTAATCACAACCCACTCAATAGTTCCTCATAATAATAATAAGCCTTCATACCGTCTCATAAACATTAGCGTTTATTACACAAAATACAAAACTAAGTAGGCGTCTGCAATATCAAGTTCGGGTATTACGAGAGTCAAATAAAACGCCCTTAGCACAAACAAGATAATGTGTACGTAGTGAAACAGCCAGCGATGTGTCAAATAAAAGATTTAGATGTATACCCAGCTCAGGGATTTGCTTCAAATCAAATATTAGAATACACATAACATATTTTCTCACATTTTCGTTCAGTTTTCAGAATTTTCATCACTGAGTGAATCATGTACCACAAGTAATTTCATTCCATTAATAATTTATTAACATCTGCAAAAAGGTGGATGTATAAATTTGAAGTGTTTGTATGACTGTGTGTGGCATCGTTGCTTCTAAAGATATAGACCGATTATGATGTGTTTTTTTTTAAAACTCACGTAAACAAAATAGTTCTTAGTTATAAAATATTTTTAATCTATTCAGCCATTTCATGATAATCAGCTCTTGTTTTTAGCTGCCATAGACGAATCTTAGACTCATTATGGGTGTTTACTTTACTTTCAAACATATATGTGATTTAATATTTGAAACATCCAGGTATGATGGTACCGGGGTACGACGCCAGAAACCTCCGCGTGGTGTACCCTGGGTGCGGGCGACAGTCCCCCAGATCCCTCTGTCGAATTGTCGCCCGTAGCGAATCTCTGGCGCGAGGGGGGGTTCCCCAGCGATGGGTTGAGCCCCAATTCGCTCCTGACCCTCTATTTGTAGAGGGTACAGGAGGCGAAATTTCGGACGGGCCCGGTCGCTCATTCATTTGAGGGCTGGGCAGGCTTATGCCACCGCCGACATATCGTAAACCTGATATCTTGCTTCAAGACAAGTTGTCGTGAGGCGTAGTATCAGGAACGAGGGTCTTGGCTTAACCGCCCGGACCGCGAGGAAGACAACCTCTATAAAGAGTTCGAATTAACATTCGAATTCGGAAATTACCCAGAATCCTAAGTTCTGGCGTGCGGCGAGAGGATGCATGGCAGATGGGCTGTTCTGTTCCTAGCACGCTCCAGCCAGGGTACCAGCCGACCCCCTGGTTGGTAAATGTAGGCTTGCCCGGGTACAGGGATCTCTGCCCGGGTCGACCGTTTATTTCTCCCATAATCGTGGGAACAAAATGGAATTGCCTACAGAAAACAATAAAGACGGGGAAGCTTCGGATTCCCAACTGACGGCCTTGCTAAGCCAACAGAAAACTGGCACAAACGACGCCTCGTCCTCAGGACTCGAGGCGTCCGCCGAGGGCCCGGCACCATCACAGGAGGCCCCAAAGACGAAGAGGCGTGGGAGACCCCCGAATAGGGGGAAGGCTTCCGGCGCCAAAAAGCGACAGGCGGAGCGGGAGGAGCGGCGGGCTCTCAGGGAGGCTGCCACCGCTGGACCCCAAGATGATGGCGGCGGATCTACTGCAGGGCCGTCAATGGACGAGGGCGACAGTAGTGTCGCAGAGCCGTCCAAAGATGAGGGCAGTGGATCTGCCGATAAAATGGACGAGTGCGGTAATTCCGCGGAGCCGTCCAAGGAGGTCGGTGAGATACTGACGGCAAGGGAGGAGGCCCTCCCCTCGAAGGTGCGAAAGCGCCCCCTGAACAGGGATGGCAGCTCGGGCGCCGATTCCGAGGGGAGTGTTGTCATCATGCCTCCTCCCAAGGTTCCGGCCTCTCGCAGAGGGCGAGGGGCCGTGGCGTCGGGTCGGGCGACCCACTCCCCAGCCGGCAGAGCAAGTGGAGGGGCGGAGGCTCGTAAGCGGGCCGACGACGAGGCGGCCGCCGCGAGGGTGCTGGAGGTGTTGTCCGGCATCCCTGCCACAGAAGTGGCGACCGCTGGCGCCCGCGCGAGCTGTGACGCCCTGGACATGGAGGCCCTGCAGGCCGAAAACGCCCGCCTAGGTGGCGAGGTGTCAGGCCTGCGGGCCCAGAATCGCCGCCTAGAATCGGAGCTGGGCGCGGTGAGGAGGGAAAACCGGATCCTCACCAAGGACGTGGCCGACCTAAAGGCGCAAATGGCGCGGCTCATGCCGCCTGCGCCACCTGCGTCGTCGGCCAATGCCGGCCGCCGAGACGTCGCCGCAGCCAAGCCGCCCCGAGGAGCTGGCAGGCCAGTGGTTCCCACCGCGCCGAAGAAGCCTCCGACCGTGGAGCGTGCGCCGCCGACCAACACCAGTGCCAGCACGCCAAATGTCGCCGTCGTGGAGCAGGCCCCGGCAGAGGTCCAGCCGGCAACACCGATCCCACTGCCTGCAATGGGGGGCGTGTCGGACGAGGCCTTGCGCGCCATTATCGACACCGTCGGTAATATGGTCAATGCGCGCTTGGCCGTTCTGGAGGCAAGGCTGCCTCCGGAACCACGTGTTCGGCCGCCTCTCGCCGCGGACAAGCGGCCATATGCGGCACCAACCCCCGCCCCGCTACCTTGTCAGGGTGGCCGCGTGGGGGGGAGCTACGCCGCAGCCGCGGCTGGGCCCAAGCCCAAGGGGCCCGCTCCAAAGAGGAAGACGGCACCGGCTCCTGCCGGACCGCAGTCGTCGCCCGCACCGACACCGCCGGCGACGACCCGCGCACCCGCGACTGCGCCTTCCGCGCCTGGAACGCCCGCTGCGCCCGAACAGGGTTGGCAGGTGGCCGAGCGCGGCAGAAAGAGTCGCGGGCAGAGGAGGAGAGCGGCGGCCAAGCGCGTCGCTGAGGTCGTCGCCCCCCAGGCAGGAGCCGGAGGAGGCAGCAGCAGGTCGAAGAGGAAGAGGCCGCGCAAGGGGCTCCGGCCGCCGAAGACAGCCGCAGTGGTGATCACTGTGCTGCCTGAGGCGGCAGAAAGGGGCCTCGCGTGTGCAGCGGGCAATAAGCCTGCCAAGCACCGCATGGGCTCTGGGGCGTGCAGACCTCCGGCTTCGGCTCCAAAGGGGCGGAGCGGCCCTTCGACTCCAGCCGCTCCCGCTCCTAGCGCGGCCCGATCGCCCGCCGCAAGCCAGGAGGTGATAATGGACACAGCCCATTAATGGCTGCCCAGTCCACTCACCTCCTGCAGGCCAACACCAACCACTCCGCCGGTGCGCAGGATCTCCTCCTGCAATCCATGGCGGAGTGGTCGATCGGTGCAGCCGTAGTCGCGGAACCGTACGTCGTGCCTGATCGCCCCAATTGGGTGGTCAGCCGGAACGGAACCGCGGCAATTGTCACCTCCACGCAGCGGCACTTCCCGTCCTTATCCCTCTTGGATAGGGGCGAGGAATTTGTCGCGGCGGATTGGGGAGGGGTCACACTGTACAGCGTTTACCTCTCCCCTAACAGGAGAATGGACGATTTCGGGGCCTCCCTCATCACCTTGGAGGCTTCGATACGGCGACTGGCACCGGGCCTCGTCCTGGTCCTGGGGGACTTCAACGCCAAATCCACGGCGTGGGGGTCCCCGATGACGGACGATCGCGGGCGGGCGATCGTGGAGTGGGCGGCGTCACTGGGCCTCTGTGTCCTAAACAGAGGCTCAGTGAACACGTGTGTGCGACAGCAGGGTGGGTCGATAGTGGACTTGTCGTTCGCTAGCCCCGCTGTCGCACCACGAGTGAGGAACTGACGTGTCCTGGAGGAGGCGGAGACCCTGTCGGATCACCGTTACATCCGGATGGAGGTCTCCCCTCTCCGGGACCCCAGCAGGGGTCACAGGGCGGACCGAGCGCCCGCATTTCCGCGGTGGGCTGTGGGGCGGCTGGATAGGGACCTACTGGCGGAGGTGGCCATCGTGAACACGTGGCTGTCCTCACCACCCCTAGCGGACGGAGTGGACGTTGAGGCTGTCCGCATCCGCAGTGCGTTAACGCAGGTCTGCGATGCGGCCATGCCCAGGGTGCGGCGTCTACCTCCGAGGCAGGGGGTCTACTGGTGGTCCCCAAGACTGGCGGACCTTCGTGCGGCGTGCATTAGTGCCCGAAGGTCCTACACCCGCAGTCGGCGGCGTCGCCGCGATGTTGAGCGGGAGGGCCAGCTGTACGAGGCGTACCGCAGTGCGCGTACCGCCTTTCGGCTGGCCATCCGGTCCGCCAAGGACGCGAGTTGGCAGGAGATGCTGGACGGTCTTGACCGTGACCCCTGGGGTCGCCCGTATCGCGCGTCGCTGAATAAGCTTCGCGCGCAGGGCCCCCCCCTCACCGAGACCCTCCAGCCCGACCTCCTTCGTAGAGTGGTCGAGGAGCTGTTCCCGCGGCAGTCGGAGCACACGCCCCCGGTCATGGCTTCGCCAGATCACGACCGGGAGGCCGTCGAGAGTGTTCCGCCCGTGACGGAGTCGGAAGTGGGGGCAGCCATGGCGAAGATTCGTTCCGCCACCACGGCCCCCGGCCCGGGCGGAATCCCAGTCCGGGTGCTGACGTTGCTCCTCGAGCATCTCGAACCTCGCCTCAGGCGACTGTTCAACGCCTGTCTGACGTCTGGACAGTTCCCTGAGTGCTGGAAGGAAGGGAGGTTGGTTCTCCTGCCAAAGCCGGGACAGCCCCCGGATTCGCCGTCGGCCTACAGGCCCATTGTGCTTCTGGACGATGTGGGTAAGTTGCTGGAGCGTGTCCTCGCTGCCCGCATCGTCCAACACCTGGAAGAGGTGGGGCCCGATCTGTCGGAAGCTCAATTTGGGTTTCGAAGGGGGCGTTCGACCATCGGGGCCCTGCTACGCCTGAGGCAGACGGCCGCGGAGGCTGTCGCCGGCAAAGGAGTGCTGTTGGCGGTGTCGTTGGACATCGCCAACGCCTTCAATAGTCTGCCATTCAGCTGCATCAGGGAGGCGCTCCGGTTCCACGGAGTGCCCCTGTACCTCAGGCGGCTGGTGGCAGACTATTTGGAGGGGCGCAGTGTTCTCTACGCGAGCCACGCAGGGGACATTGTGCGGACGCCCATGTCGTGCGGTGTTCCGCAGGGGTCGGTTCTGGGGCCGACTCTGTGGGACATCGGTTACGACTGGGCGTGGAGAGGGAGTCTCCCCCCCGGGCTGAGCGTTATTTGCTATGCTGACGACACGCTCGTCACAGCCCGGGGCAGGACATTCGAAGAGGCGGCGAGTCTGGCCACTCTCGGCACCGAGGAGATGGTCAGGCGAATCGAGGCGCTGGGGCTCAGGGTGGCCCTAAACAAGACGGAGGCCCTTTTATTCCATGGGCCCCGTGTGAGGCTGCCCATCGGCGCCTCGTTAGTCGTCAACTCCATCCACATCAGTATCCAGGCCCATATGAGGTACTTGGGTCTGGTGCTCGACGGGCGATGGTGGTTCCGGGAGCATTTTCGTCAAATTGCTCCCCGGCTGGTCGGCGCGGCGTCCGCCCTTTCTCGGCTCATGCCGAACGTGGGCGGACCCAGTTTTCAGGGCCGACGGCTGTATGCGGGGGTGATCCGCTCAATGGCCATGTACGGCGCACCCGTGTAGGCGAGGGCTCTGAACGCCCAACTCAGGGCGGTTCTGTGGAGGCCACAGAGAGTCATGGCGGTCAGAGCCATTCGCGGGTACCGCACGGTGTCGACAGAGGCGGCGTGCCTATTGACCGGGACACCCCCGTGAGACCTAGAGGCGGAGATGCGCTCCGACCTCTACCGGCGGAGATGCTCTCCGACCTCTACCGGCGGGTTACCTCAATGCGCGAAGAGGGTGGCTCCCCATCGTTCAACGAGATAGCCACCTGGCGCGAGGACGCCCGCCGAGAAGTCATCGCCCGTTGGGCTACGCGGCTGGAGAGGCCTAGATACGGTGTTATTACCGCTGAGGCCCTCCGGCCCGTACTGATGGAGTGGATGGAGCGGCAGCACGGAGTCCTCTCTTTCCGGTTGGTGCAGGTCTTGTCGGGGCATGGTTGCTTCGGCAAGTACCTGCACACGGTCGTGCGGAGGGAGTGGACTCCGTCCTGCCACCATTGCAGTAGCGACGAGGACACGGCGCAACATACGCTCGAGGTATGTTCGGGCTGGGACGGGCAGCGCCGTGACCTCGTCGCTGTCATCGGTGCCGACCTGACGCTGCCGGCTGTTGCGCGAGCGATGGTCGACAGCGTCAGGAATTGGGACGCGATCGCCGCCTTCTGCGAGGCTGTCATCTCGCAGAAGGAGGCGGCGGAACGGGCCTGGGAGGATTCCCGTGACCCGGGCCGCCGCCCGCGGCCGGGGCGGCGCAGGCGCGAGTACCTGCGCCTGATGCCGCCCTAACCGAGGCTTCGGGTGATCGGACCGGGGAATTGTCCGGTTACCCGACGTGAGGCCACCGCGTGAGGACGACGCCTCGACGGCGAAAGCTGTCGGAGCGTCGACAGGAGAGGAGCCCAAGAGGGCATACCGCCGAGCGGGCCACCGAAGACAAAGATCGGGTACCGGTGGCCCGCTCGTACGGCGAAGAAGAGGTGCTTGCAGGGTGGGTCAATGGGGTTGCGCGCCGCCTCTTCCGTCACCCCGGACCGATTTGGTGGGGTGCGACGTCCATAGCCCACCGCAAAAAAAAAAAAAAAAAAAAAAGGTATGATGGTACCACTGAGCTACTCTGATGTTGGAGCTCGAACATAAGAGACGAAATTCTGGATGAATCCCATCAAGTTTGGGCATATTGAATTAGACCTTTCTTTCTTTTTCTCTTCGAGTGGTCTTACTCTTTTAATTCACAGTCAGTTAGTCGTCTTTCATGCCATCTGCGGGAAAAGGTTGGACTGTATTCTTCTTTTACTATATCAACAAATAAAAATTAAATCTAATTTTAAAAGACGAGTTTCAAACGTGGATCGAGCTTAAATATTATTAGAGTTTTCCGATAATAGTCTTAACAAATTTGATTAGCTACAAACAACAGGCTCACCTACTACTACAAAAGAGTAAGTATTATGTGGAAAAATGTCACTGTTGTAAACACTTTCATATTTCCCCTCGACCTACGTCCTCTGAGATAAAAAAAGCGTTTAGTGTGAGTTCAATTATTTTAATGCCAATATTGACGGTATACTGATAAAAAATCTAACGTCTCCTCAAAAAAATATCTCTAGAATATCTACTTGATTGTCACGTTGGCAAAGTCACCGTGACGTGCGTAAATGATAAGAGGAATTCTCCACAGAACATTTTGGCCGTTCGAAGGTTGATATTATTATAAAGCTTGTGTATTTTTTTTTTACTAATGTGTATTAAATCTTTCTTGTCACCTAATTTAATATTCAGTATTGACCATATTTAATCTGGAAATCATTGACCATCGTGAGCATGTATATAAAGCGTTAGTCTGATGACTGCAAAGAAACTACATAGAGTAAAATAATATACTGACTAAACGATTTGATTTGACGTATTTCGTTATTTAGACTAATCTGTAGTATTATTTTCTCTACCACCGGGTAGGCCACCGAAGACAAAGATCGGGTACCGGTGGCCCATTCGCACGGTGAAGAGAGGAGTTTTGCATGGTGGGTCTATAGGGTCACGCGCCGCCTCTTCCGTCACCCCGGACCGATTTGGCGAGGCGAGACCACGTCCATAGTCCACCGCAAAAAAAAATATTATTTTCTCTATGGTTTCGACTCTTTGTAATATTATAGTAGTAATGACTACATAACGTATGATAGTAATAATATTTGGAACTAATCTCTAATTTATAGTGTCTTATCTAATCTACGGGCCTAATAGATATAAATTCATTTTACATTTAATATTCAATTCTATCTCGTAAAACAATTTATGGGAGAAATCCTTTTATAAACTTGTCGTGATCTTATTTACATAGTATCTTAATTACTGCCCTTAAAGTTCAGTTTATCAGTACTGTAAAATTACAAATTTAATATATTTTCTATTAGCAATAGACTAAATAGGTGAGATAGTATTTAGAATATAGAGATTAATAAATACTCAAGATCAAATAAATTTTAATACCTCGCTAAAGTCTCAGGCCCCGCAAGCTTTTAATAAAGTATACACAGTTAATGAACAAAGTATTTTATTATTATAAACTAAAATTGATGATCGCTATACTTTATGAAGAACGTTGGGATATATTAAAATTTTAATGAATGATATTAAAATTGCAATTTAAGTAATTCCTTTACGATTGAATGGTACACTACTGATCGTTCTTTGCTTGTAGCCATAAATAATTTAGCTCGTTCGTCGTAGTACTATATTTTCGTGGATTAGGAATAATTTTCTATTGCAATATATATGTATATATATATATCCCCTATCCCTATATATATAACCCTACTAGTCATACTTGTAATGATAGGCTTTCTTTGTTTTCGGGAGCGGTCCACTTCCACCCTGTATATACCACTCACAGGCGATGACCTAGCATGTCGTCGGCACAGATCCTTTTTTTTTTTTTGCTCTTGGTGACACACGAGCTAGCAATCCACCTAATGCTAAGTGTTACTGCCGCCTATGGACCTTTGCAATACCAGGGGTACAGCTAGGGCCCTGACAACCAATGAAAGTTTGACTCCCGCCTTTCTCACTCACTGAACGAAGAACACTGCCACTTTTCCGGCGTCGATTTTCTGCGAGTGTGTTGCCGGATAGACCAGCCCGCGTCTGTAGAGTCTGTCAGAAAACTGTCAACAGTGCGGTCCTACCGCTATTATGTGTGAGGAATATCTGAAACGTTAACCGGCCAGGTTGTGCTAGCAAACAATATATGAAGAGAACCTCATATACTCTTCTATGTTAGACAGTTTGCAAGTAACATCTGGAGTAGTATACTATACGGATCTTGTAGCAACTCGAGAAAATTTCCATGTGTTTAGGCGTTTCTGCCATACCTACTACTGCAACCAATCTTAAGGCTCACATATAGGCCCCGTTAAGTTATCCCGTATCCGTGGTGCCGTACTGCTGCGCTTATCGTAGCTGTATAACCCTTTACTTATTGGCTGACTATTCAATATTGCTTTCTGTCTCCCGCTTTGCCTGGGAGGGAAGTGGAATCACTCTTTTCCAACTCCTCCTCTTTAACTTTTCTAATTAAATTTGTTGCGGGTTCCAAGACAATTAAAATCATTTCCCGGGACTGCCTGAGGGTCAAACCTTGGTGTCATTTATAGTGACCATTGTGGATCCTGGCTTACAGGAGTTACAATGGTGGGAATGTGTGGTAGGATTAGTCCCAACAAAAAAAAAATACTCTTCTCTCTTATTCCACGCTATAATCTCCTACAGATAACCTTAGAATGAAACATAACGAAATTTTCTTATAATGTTGTACTTAAATTCCATTAGAAATTCATAGCATTATTTATCTTTTTAAAATATGTAACTTGGATGTCATAATGACTGAATGATTTTTAGTAACGATATATTATGTAAAATCCTATTTTATTAAAATTAATTATTAATTGTTGTATATGAATTGTGTGTGGATTTTTTTTATAAACAGCTTTTTTGTATTTGCATATCTTTTAGTCCTTATTAGTAGCAGTCCAGTATTAGGCAAGGGTAGTAGATGAGAACCTTGTTCAACACTATAATAAGAAAGAAATTGATCTATTTCACACCAGAGTTGGTATAGGGTTTGATTTCGAATTTCCTATTTTGAAATAATGTCTATTTCAAGACTTTTCGTATATTTAAAAATTAAATCACAGGGGAGATACTGAGGCGGGAAAGAATTATATTTATATTCTATCACTATACGGACTAATAATATTATTACCAGTTGAGTTTTGTAATGAAACTTCCCGATGTTAATAAATTAGGGCACATTGGTTTCGAATTTGTGTGCTACAAATACACTCAAATATTCGGGTGAAATTACAGTAAAATACTTGGTTCCATTAAGAGTAACGATAATAGTTATACAATATAGCAAAAAGACCGTAACAATATGATACAACTCTTCAGACATTCATCTGATAAAATGACAATTAAACTTTGTGATCAAGATCCTCCCGTACATAACTTTATAGCAGATATGAAATAGAATATAATAACAATATTTTACATATATGCGTAGTAAAATTATACTAAACTTCAAGATGAAAATTCACAAAAAGCTTAAAGCGCGCAAATTACATTACCTAATGATATATATTTTATATTAAAATATTATTCTATAAAATTGTGTCTTGGGAATGAAACACATGGCATACACGCACGATTGTTTAGATGGTGTAGTGGTTAATCGAACTACCGTGCCAGTGCCGTGGATTCGACTCCTACGCATAACAATACTTTATGCTTTGTGGTAGCGGCTACGAATACTACCGACCCTTACTAGCAGACCACCGGTACCCGATCTTTGTCTTCGGTGGTCAGCCTTGTAATAACCTGGGCCTACTCTATCTGAAGGCATTTGGTCAACAATTAAATGCCCAAGGAGGGTTGACGTCTGGCAGGCGGCCGGTCATAAAACTATTGCCAATGACATTTACAATGTGTGCTATGAAAGAAGACTATATATTGTATCGACCCCGAGTAATTGGGATAAGAGTAGGAGAATGATGATAATACTTTATGCGATCCACCAATTTTTTCGAGTCTTAGTGTAATATGTGTGCGTTGATTGTATATTTTTAAGTTCCCTGCAATACAGTGATTATTTTCTTAGTGCAGAGTGTTGTCTTTTATAAAAGAAAAATT
This sequence comes from Lymantria monacha, assembly GCA_905163515.2. NCBI lineage: Eukaryota > Metazoa > Arthropoda > Insecta > Lepidoptera > Erebidae > Lymantria > Lymantria monacha. The sequence continues at coordinate 13,299,397 of LR991094.1, read as the reverse complement.
CTTAAGTCTTCCTTATGTCTTTGATTTAAGTTTCTGTTCTTCAAAATTATTTTCACTTGTAAAAGATGAAGCTAGTATCGTGTTCTATTATGCTCAGGTGAGAGCGCGTGTAATGTAAATATGAAACTAATTCTTTTGCCGATAAGGAAGATGATTAAGTACTAGACCGCAAAAAAATACCCACTGAGGGAGAGAGCACCGTGCTGCCACAAGGGCCTGGGGTCGAAGAGGAACTCCTCTATCATGACACGCTTCGCCACCAGCACATCGGGTAGTGCAGGCGCACCTGCGTCTAATATCACCCTAACCGAGGTCGTGAGTGGATGGATTATTCTGCCACTCGCAGAGAACCTCACCACGTGAGGGTGACACCCCAGTAACGCTGTTGTTAATGCCAGGGCGTTGATGGAGACGGTACCTGAAAGGGTAACTCGCCGGGCTGGTCACCGAGGTCAAGAAAGAACGGGGAAGGAATACGGTGCACCGTCCCGAGAAAACGGGCGAAGCGTATTCAGACCAAAGCCTATCACAAAACAAAGGCTGCGAATAAATTGACCATAGATTACGGTTTCACACTGTTCTGCTTATATGTTGTTCCTAAAAGAACTTAATTAGAGAAAAGTCTTTGAACTAATATTATCTTACAATACTGATTGGAGAAAAATCGTACATCATCATCATTCTCCTTACTCTTATCCCAATTACTTGGGGTCGATACAATATGCACTCTTCTTTCATAGTATAAATTGTAAAAGTTATTGGCAATAGTTCTATTACCGGTTAGTACCGGCCGCTTGCCAGACGTCAAGCCTTCTTAGGAATGTAATTGTTGACCAAACGACATCAGATGGAGTTGGTCCAGGTCGTTATAAGGCTCTTAGCAGTCTTTTACGACATCCATGAACAAAGTAAGGTTTGGTAGGATTCGTAGCCGCTACCACATAGCTATGGAGAAAAATCGTACTAATTAGCTAACGATTACTTATTTCAAATTTATATCATACTCTTATTCGAAAGTTTTTAAGGAATTTTCTCATGATTGCCAATTAATGCTAATAAATTAAACTAAAATGAAGTAAATCATTTGTTCACCAATAAATTGAGAAATGATTATTTAAGTGGATCTTTTCTTTGTTATTTAATAAGGTATATTTTAGTTATAAAATAAAAAATATTTCAAAATAATAAAATTACAATAGCAAATGAACTAATGAAGTGTAATATAGTCAGTCCATGCTTAAGTATCAAACGAAGTCAACGTTTTTTGGCGGGATTTCTTTGAAGATATCAAAGTAATTTAAAATACTAGCAAAATTAACTTTTCCAATTTCACAAAGTTTTTTAAGAATGTCACAGATCAAAGAAGAGTTATCACAAGTTTTTTATGTGATGGAGCAAAAGTAAGCATGGATCATAAATAATATAAGTACACAAAAACTTTATGACGTCTTACTAATCTAAGCTTCAATTTCAAACAAATTAACAAATCATTCAAGTAATATTTTTGACGTAAAAATACATATAATTTCAAAAGCGCTAGGAAAAATTGTGCATTGAGGTATAGAAAATTTTCTTCTGCACGAGCTGACAGGTAAAAACCCCGTGTTGCTGTCTCAATTACCCCATCAGCACTCGACACAAATCGAGGCCTCTCCAGCCGCATTACGCCACGGGAAATGACATCTCGGCGAGTGTGTCCGCCAGTATGGAAGGGATTACCTTCTAATTATAATACACACGTATAATTTTCAGTTTATTTGCAGTAAACATAAAAAACTTACTTGAATTTTCACCTAAAAAAGTTAACTCAGTCGAATCAGTGTATATTTGTTAAGGATCATTGAGATTATCCATGAAAAGTCACAACAATGAGTTTGATAAGGGTTTGAACGGACGTCGGCTTATAGTTATTTTAGCCAATAAATACTTATACTCCTTAATTAAGATTTTTAGTAATAAGTATATATTCATACAATTCGCATTCGTAACGACGACGTAAGAGAGCGAGTAGGTATGAAAGAGAGTATTGGTGTAAAGATGCGAAAGGGAATGCTCCGATGGTTCGGACATGTGGAAAGAATGCCGAACAAACGTCTGGTTAAGAAGATATACAATGCGAAATAGGAAGGATGTAGGTACTGGGGGAGACCGAGACTCACCTACCTAGACCAGATTGGTCACGTGCTGAAAGAAGGTGGAGTCAAGAGTCACCGAAACCGGCGAGCGTGTATGAAGAGAATTATTAATGTTGAAGAAGCGAGTGAAGTATGCAAGGATAGAGTTCTCTGGCACTCTGTTCTCTCTGCCTACCCTGCAAGGGATATGGCGTGATGATATGTATGTATGTATGTATTAAAATAGTTTACTACCTCACAAATTTAATAAGCCTTACGAGTAATCTTTTCTATTTAGTTTATAAATACACAACATAATCTTAATCTATCTCTTACTACTAAACAATAAAAAAAAATCATTGTTTGGTGGTAGGATCACACTATAGACAGTTTTCTGTTTACAGCTGCGGGCCGGTCCGTCCGGGGTAGTACAACACTCTCGCAGAAAATCAACATCTGAGCAGTGGCAACGCGCTGCTGTGCTTCGTTTGATGAGTGAGAAAGCCGAAATCTCAATTTTATGGGTGGGTTTGGAGTTTTCGTTGGTAGGCAGCAGCTTAGATGTATCCCTGGTGTTGGAAAAGTCCATGAGCGGCAGTAACACTTCGCATCAGGTATGCTGCTTGCCACTAGAAGCAATAATGCTCGTTTGCCACTAGGAGCAATAAAAAAATGAAAAAAGAATGAATTAATACTTTACTCCATCTCCAAATAGTATCATCTATTATTTAAACGTAGCTACTACTGAATATCATTCATCGAGAATCTTGAGAACTTAATTTATTTGTATTTATTTTAGATTAATATTTTTTATGAAAACAACCTCGACAGATAGATTAACAAAAGACATATAATCATCATCATTCTTCTACTCTTATTCCAATTACTTGGGGGTCGATTCAATGTCTTCTCTTTTTTCATAGTACATATTGTAAAATTTATTGGCAATAGTTGTATGACCGGCCGCCTGCCAGACGTCAACCCTGCTTGGGAATGTAACTCTTGACCAAACGGCATCAGATGGACAACTCCATCTGATGCCGCCGAAAGACAACTAAGAACCTTATAACGACATGCTGGGCGTTGGCCCAGGTCGTTATAAGGTTCTTAGTCGTCTTTTACGACATCCACGAGCAAAGTAAGGGTTGGTAGTATTTGCAGCCGCTACCACATAGCAGAACAAAAAAAATCAAAAAAGAAATAATACAATGAGGTAAAGAAAAAAAAATACTGAAAAATAAGCAGAATGTGGAATTAATTACCTGCTGCTATACTATCTAAGTACTTATATTTAGCCTCATGTAGTCAGTAAATACTGTATTTCATTTAAATAAGTATATACATACAGTCAGTAAATACTGTATTTCATTTAAATAGGTATATACATATTTTACCAAATAGTGGCAATTTAATATTGGCAGGACCACGCTGTGGACAGTTCTCTGTGTACAGCCGCGGGCCGATCCGTCCGGGGTAGTACCACACTTTTGCAGAAGATTGACGTCTGAGTAACACTGGTGTGCTGTCTGCTCGTCTGCCACCATCAGAAATTAAAAAAAAACCAAAGCAATTTTAAATTTGTTCTAATAAAATTAAATCTCAAACTGCTTACTTAATTAAGGTACCTTTTTTTAGTTTTTACATTATAATATATTTTGTCAAAATTTCAAGTCGATTGGAGCAAAATTGACAAAGTTATGAATATTTTTATACCTCTCGGATTTTTATATCTACCCGACCTGACTTTTTTTTTTTTTTTTTTTTTTTTTTTTTTTTTTTGCGGTGGGCTATGGACGTCGCACCCCGCCAAATCGGCCCGGGGTGACGGAAGAGGCGGCGCGCAACCCCATTGACCCACCCTGCAAGCACCTCTTCTTCGCCGTGTGAGCGGGCCACCGGTACCCGATCTTTGTCTTCGGTGGCCCGTTCGGCGGTATGCCCTCTCGGGCTCCTCTCCCGTCGACGCCCCGACAGCTTTCGCCGTCGAGGCGTCGTCTTCACGCGGTGGCCTCACGTCGGGTGACCGGACAATTCCCCGGTCCGATCACCCGAAGCCTCGGTTAGGGCGGCATCAGGCGCAGGTACTCGCGCCTGCGCCGCCCCAGCCGCGAGCGGCGGCCCGGGTCACGGGAATCCTCCCGGGCCCGTTCCGCCGCCTCCTTCTGCGAGATGACAGCCTCGCAGAAGGCGGCGACCGCGTCCCAATTCCTGACGCTGTCGACCATCGCTCGCGCAACAGCCGGCAGCGTCAGGTCGGCACCGATGACAGCGACGAGGTCACGGCGCTGCCCGTCCCAGCCCGAACATACCTCGAGCGTATGTTGCGCCGTGTCCTCGTCGCTACTACAATGGTGGCAGGACGGAGTCAACTCCCTCCGCACGACCGTGTGCAGGTACTTGCCGAAGCAACCATGCCCCGACAAGACCTGCACCAACCGGAAAGAGAGGACTCCGTGCCGCCGCTCCATCCACTCCATCAGTACGGGCCGGAGAGCCTCAACGGTAAAAACACCGTGTCTAGGCCTCTCCAGCCGCGTAGCCCAACGGGCGATGACTTCTCGGCGGGCGTCCTCGCGCCAGGTGGCTATCTCGTTAAACGATGGGGAGCCACCCTCTTCGCGCATTGAGGCAACCCGCCGGTAGAGGTCGGAGAGCATCTCCGCCTCTAGGTCCCACGGGGGTGTCCCGGCCAATAGGCACGCCGCCTCTGTCGACACCGTGCGGTACCCGCGAATGGCTCTGACCGCCATGGCTCGCTGTGGCCTCCACAGCACCGCCCTGAGCTGGGCGTTCAGAGCCCTCGCCCACACGGGTGCGCCGTACATGGCCATTGAGCGGATCACCCCCGCATACAGCCGTCGGCCCTCGAAACTGGGTCCGCCCACATTCGGCATGAGCCGAGAAAGGGCGGACGCCGCGCTGACCAGCCGGGGAGCAATTTGGCGAAAATGCTCCCGGAACCACCATCGCCCGTCGAGCACCAGACCCAAGTACCTCATATGGGCCTGGATACTGATGTGGATGGAGTTGACGACTAACGAGGCGCCAATGGGCAGCCTAACACGGGGCCCATGGAATAGCAGGGCCTCCGTCTTGTTTAGGGCCACCCTGAGCCCCAGCGCCTCGATTCGCCTGACCATCTCCTCGGTGCCGAGAGTGGCCAGGCTCGCCGCCTCTTCGAATGTCCTGCCCCGGGCTGTGACGAGCGTGTCGTCAGCATAGCAAATAACGCTCAGCCCGGGGGGGAGACTCCCTCTCAACGCCCAGTCGTACCCGATGTCCCACAGAGTCGGCCCCAGAACCGACCCCTGCGGAACACCGCACGACATGGGCGTCCGCACAATGTCCCCTGCGGGGCTCGCGTAGAGAACACTGCGCCCCTCCAAATAGTCTGCCACCAGCCGCCTGAGGTACAGGGGCACTCCATGGAACCGGAGCGCCTCCCTGATGCAGCTGAATGGCAGACTATTGAAGGCGTTGGCGATGTCCAACGACACCGCCAACAGCACTCCTTTGCCGGCGACAACCTCCGCGGCCGTCTGCCTCAGGCGTAGCAGGGCCCCGATGGTCGAAAGCCCCCTCCGAAACCCAAATTGAGCGTCCGACAGATCGGGCCCCACCTCCTCCAGGTGCCGGACGATGCGGGCAGCGAGGACACGCTCCAGCAGCTTACCCACATCGTCCAGAAGCACAATGGGCCTGTAGGCCGACGGCGAATCCGGGGGCCGTCCCGGCTTTGGCAGGAGAACCAACCTCCCTTCCTTCCAGCACTCAGGGAACTGTCCAGACGTCAGACAAGCGTTGAACAGTCGCCTGAGGCGAGGTTCGAGATGCTCGAGGAGCAACGTCAACACCCGGACTGGGACTCCGTCCGGGCCGGGGGCCGTGGTGGCGGAACGAATCTTCGCCACGGCTGCCCCCACTTCCGACTCCGTCACGGGCGGAACACTCTCGACGGCCTCCCGGTCGTGATCTGGCGAAGCCATGACCGGGGGCGTGTGCTCCGACTGCTGCGGGAACAGCTCCTCGACCACTCTACGAAGGAGGTCGGGCTGGAGGGTCTCGGTGAGGGGGGGGCCCTGCGCGCGAAGCTTGTTCAGCGACGCGCGATACGGGCGACCCCAGGGGTCACGGTCGAGACCGTCCAGCATCTCCTGCCAACTTGCGTCCTTAGCGGACCGGATGGCCAGCCGAAAGGCGGTACGCGCACTGCGGTACGCCTCGTAAAGCTGGCCCTCCCGCTCAACATCGCGGCGACGCCGCCGACTGCGGGTGTAGGACCTTCGGGCACTAATGCACGCCGCACGAAGGTCCGCCAGTCTTGGGGACCACCAGTAGACCCCCTGCCTCGGAGGTAGACGCCGCACCCTGGGCATGGCCGCATCGCAGACCTGCGTTAGCGCACTGCGGATGCGGACAGCCTCAACGTCCACTCCGTCCGCTGGGGGTGGTAAGGACAGCCACGTGTTCACGATGGCCGCCTCCGCCAGTAGGTCCCTATCCAGCCGCCCCACAGCCCACCGCGGAAATGCGGGAGCCCGGTCCGCCCTGTGACCCCTGCTGGGGTCCCGGAGAGGGGAGACCTCCATCCGGATGTATCGGTGATCCGACAGGGTCTCCGCCTCCTCCAGGACACGCCAGTTCCTCACTCGTGGTGCGACAGCGGGGCTAGCGAACGACAAGTCCACTATCGACCCACCCTGCTGTCGCACACACGTGTTCACTGAGCCTCTGTTTAGGACACAGAGGCCCAGTGACGCCGCCCACTCCACGATCGCCCGCCCGCGATCGTCCGTCATCGGGGACCCCCACGCCGTGGATTTGGCGTTGAAGTCCCCCAGGACCAGGACGAGGCCCGGTGCCAGTCGCCGTATCGAAGCCTCCAAGGTGGTGAGGGAGGCCCCGAAATCGTCCATTCTCCTGTTAGGGGAGAGGTATACACTGTAGAGCGTGACCCCTCCCCAATCCGCCGCGACAAATTCCTCGCCCCTATCCAAGAGGGATAAGGACGGGAAGTGCCGCTGCGTGGAGGTGACGATTGCCGCGGTTCCGTTCCGGCTGACCACCCAATTGGGGCGATCAGGCACGACGTACGGTTCCGCGACTACGGCTGCACCGATCGACCACTCCGCCATGGATTGCAGGAGGAGATCCTGCGCACCGGCGGAGTGGTTGGTGTTGGCCTGCAGGAGGTGAGTGGACTGAGCAGCCATTAATGGGCTGTGTCCATCATCACCTCCTGGCTTGCGGTGGGCGATCGGGCCGCGCTAGGAGCGGGAGCGGCCGGAGTCGGAGGGCCGCTCCGCCCCTTTGGAGCCGAAGCCGGAGGTCTGCATGCCCCAGAGCCCATGCGGTGCTTGGCGGGCTTATTGCCCGCCGCACACGCGGGGCAGTGGGGCGGGGCGGCGCAAGATGCCGCCATATGCCCAGTCTGACCGCAGCGGAAACAGAGTCCGCCGCAGTCAAAGCAATTAGTGCATGTTGGCCGGGTGTGCCCGACCGCCATGCACTTGAAACACCTCGCAGGCCGGTGCTCCAGCACGGTGACTCGCGCTGAGCTCCAGCCCACGAGGAGCCTGCCTGAGTCGGCCAGTTGCCTGACCGACTCCACTGGGCACTGCACCCAGGCAGCACCTACGCCGCCCGGACCGGGCCGGATGGCGCCAACCCGGACGGTGTCCATGGGACACCCGGTTTTCGAGGCAATGGCCTCCCGGATGTCTTCCACCGTCACGGAGTCGTCCAAACCCGCGATGCGCATTTCGGCGCACTTTACGGGTCTGGCGATTTTGACGCCACCCTCCTCGGCGAACAGACCTCGCAGCTTCGACGCCACGCTATCGGCCGTCCTGGTGCCCTCGGCCCCAGGGAACTCTAAGATCCGAGCCCCTGTCCGGGCCTTGCGGGTCCTGGCTTCGACGCCTCCTATGTCGGAGACGTCGAGCTCCCGCCGGGCTTTTTTCAGAACGGCCTCATAGCTGAGGCCCCTTTCTGCCGCCTCAGGCAGCACAGTGATCACCACTGCGGCTGTCTTCGGCGGCCGGAGCCCCTTGCGCGGCCTCTTCTTCTTCGTGCCGCCTCCTGCGGCTCCTGCCTGGGGGGCGACGACCTCAGCGGCGCGCTTGGCCGCCGCTCTCCTCCTCTGGCCGCGACTCTTTCTGCCGCGCTCGGCCACCTGCCAACCCTGTTCGGGCGTGCCGGGCGCTGAGGGCGTAGTCACGGCCGCGCTAGTCGTCGCCGGCGGTGTTGGTGCGGGCGACGACTTCGTTGCGGCAGGAGCCGGTGCCGTCTTCCTCTTTGGAGCGGGCCCCTTGGGCTTGGGTCCAGCCGCGGCTGCGGCGTAGCTCCCCCCCACGCGGCCACCCTGACAGGGTAGCGGGGCGGGGGTTGGTGCCGCATACGGCCGCTTGTCCCCGGCGAGAGGCGGCCGAACTCGTGGTTCCGGAGGCAGCCTTGCCTCCAGAACGGCCAAGCGCGCATTGACCATATTCCCTATGGTGTCTATAATGGCGCGCAAGGCCTCGTCCGACACGCCCCCCACCGCAGGCAGTGGGATCGGTGTTACCGGCTGGACCTCTGCCGGGGCCTGCTCCACGACGGTGACATTTGGCGGGCTGGTGCTGGTCGACGGCGTCTTCGGCGCGGCGGCAACCGATGGACGGCCAGCACCTCGGGGCGGCTTCGGGACGGCGACGACGGCGACGGTTCCTCGGCGGCCAGCATTGACCGGCGGCGCAGGTGGCGCAGGCGGCACGAGCCGCGTCATTTGGGCCTTTAGGTCGGCCACGTCCTTGGTGAGGAGGCGGTTGGTCCTCCGTACCGCGGCCAACTCTGACTCCAAACGGCGATTCTGGGCCCGCAGGCCCGACACCTCGCCACCAAGGCGGGCGTTTTCAGCCTGCAGGGCCTCCATGTTCGTGGCTGGGGCACTCGTGCGGGCACCAGCAGCCGCCACTTCGGTGGGAGGGATGCCGGACAACACCCCCAGCACCCTCGCGGCAGCCGCCTCGTTGTCGGCCCGCCTACCAGCCTCCGCCCCTCCATGCATTCCGCCGGCCGGGGAGTGGGTCGTCCTGCCCGTCGTCGCGGCTCCTCGCCCTCTGCGAGACGCCGGCACTTTAGGGGGAGGCATGATCACCACGCTCCCCTCGGAATCGGCGCCCGAGCTGCCCTCCTTGCTCAGGGGGCGCTTCCGCATTTTCGAGGGGAGGGCCTCCACCCTGACAGTCAGGACCGCCGCTGCAAGATGCGGTGATGACCTGGCGGGGGCGGTTTCCTCAACCGACCCGCTGACTTTCTTGGACGGCTCTGCGGAATCGCCCTCGTCCATTTTTTCGGCAGATCCACTGCCCTCATCCTTGGACGGCTCTGCGACACTACTGTCGCCCTCGTCCATTGACGGCCCTGCAGTAGATCCGCCGCCATCATCTTGGGGTCCAGCGGTGGTAGCCTCCCTGAGAGCCCGCCGCTGCTCCCGCTCCGCCTGTTGCTTTTTGGCGCCGGAAGACTTCCCCCTATTCGGGGGCCTCCCACGCCTCTTCGTCTTTGGGGCCTCCTTGGTCTGAGCCGGGCCCTCGGCGGACGCCTCAAGTCCTGAGGACGAGGCGTCGTTGTCAGTTTTACGTTGGCTTGACAAGGCCGTGATGTGGGAATCCGCTGGATTCCCGTCTGGTAAAATATTTTTATGCAAATCCATTTGATTCCCACGAGTATGGGAGAACTAACGGTCGACCCGGGCAGAGATCCCTGTACCCGGGCAAGCCTACATTTACCAACCAGGGGGTCGGCCGGTACCCTGGCTGGAGCGTGCTAGGAACAGAATACCCCATCTGCCATGCATCCTCTCGCCGCACGCCAGAACTTAGGATTCTGGGTAATTTCCGAATTCGAATGTCGAATTCTTTATAGAGGTTGTCTTCCTCGCGGTCCGGGCGGTTAAGCCAAGACCCTCGCTCCTGAAACTACGCCTCACGACAATATGTCTTGAAGCAAGATATCAGGTTTACGATATGTCGGCGGTGGCATAATCCTGCCCAGCCCTCAAATTAATGAATGACCGGGCCCGTCCGAGATTTCGCGTCCTGTACCCTCTACAACTAGAGGGTCAGGAGCGAATTGGGGCTCAACCCATTGCTGGGGAACCCCCCCTCGCGCCAGAGATTCGCTACGGGCGACAATTCAACAGAGGGATCTGGGGGACTGTCGCCCGCACCCAGGGTACACCACGCGGAGGTTTCTGGCATCGTACCCCACCCGACCTGACTAGGACAGAAAGCTAAAAACAAATTAAATAAAGCAAGATTTGTCGTAAATAGAAGCAAAAAGATACTTTAGATAACATGGATGATAGCAACATCTTCTATAAACCTGATGATTCAATGTGAGGTAGCCGATAAAATTCGTTTATAAATGTTTTATTAATTTTTAGTATTCAAAATTTTAAAGTGTTTTCCCCACAACTCACATTTTCAAAGTCGGTGCCCCTCATAACTTCAAAACTACAGAACCGATTCTTTTGAAATTTTGAACACTATTTCTGTACATTATTATATGTGTATCTATGATATTGAGATTTATTTAATTTTTTTATCTTTTATATCAAAATAAGCCAATTTTCTCGCAAATAGTCGCATGAAAACACTGAAGGTTTCCACCTTCAGTGTTTTCACCGTACCAGTACCAAAAAAGGTAAAACTTAAATTTCAAAAACCTTCCCAGCGTAGAAATCTGAAATTTTGGATGTCAAATGATCCAGAGCCAAGTAATGAGAGGCACCGCAATACTTTTTCCCGAGACCCGTGTGAATAATTGCTGCCATTGCCGTATTTTATATTTTTTCGTGAAAATTTTATACAATGTTCTTCGTATATAAAAAATAAATGTACCATTGGCTTTAATAAAGAGGTTTTAACTGTGTCGTTACAAAAAAAAAATATAAAAATGATTTTTTATTATTATTTATTTTTAGCTTCATGTCTTCATATTCCACTCGATACTTTTTTTTTAAATCATTAGACTCACATACTGCCACCGATGATAAAGATCGGGTACCGGTGGCCCGCTCGCACGGCGAAGAGAGGAGTTGCACGGTTGGTCTATGGGGTCACGCGCCGACCCTTCCGTCACCCCGTACCGATTTGGCGGGGCGAGACGCATCCATAGTCCACCATAAAAATAAAAAGACTCACATACTCCCACATACATACGCTTACACACAATCACCCACCCACTCACTCATACACACATAAGCGTTTATCCTTTTTCAGTTGCTTATAAAAAATGTAAATTAGCATCTATATAGCACCTATATAATACTCTATTTGATAAAAAAAAATGGCGCTTTTCACTGGTTGGGGCGAGGACCTGGTGCTCTGTAATACAGGTACATATATCCCACTTCAGATACCAGCTCATTCCATATCAGCGTCTAATTCTTTAGCTTAATTGCTTAATCTATGTAAAACCTGATTTATATGGTGTAATAAATAAATAAATATTATATTAAAATATTGTTATATTTTTTTTATATAAAAATGGAAACATCAAACTGTTCACTTAAGATGCTTATGAAATTGAAGCGAATAGAATCATCACAAAACTATAACAATATTCTACCTCAACAAATTCTATGTCCCAGTCATTTAAGCCGATTACATGTTACAGAAAACAACTCGAAACGAATCGAAGTAAAAGACTGTGTAAGTGGATCAGTAGGCACTTGAAACGAAATAAACCGATGCGATGTTTATTGCTACTAAGTAGCCAAAAGGGTCTAAAAATACTAAGCAAGCAATATGCGCGTTTATTTATTTTTAAGTGTTAGATATAAAATTTGACTTCTATACATTTTTTTGGTATTTTAATACTAATTATTTTACTTAATGTCAAATAAAGGCTTATTCTATGATTTCGTCACAAAAGGAAATACAGTTTAATTATTATTAGTTTTAATTCTATATTATTCATGATACAAATTTCTATCAAACAAGTTATCAACGTCTATCATTGGGCATACTCGTTTAAAAAATGGGTATAGTATTATAATCACCACGCATTGCAGATGAGTTGGTAATCGCAATTGAGCTTATAAGTTTTGCTAGAAAGTGCTGCTGTCTATTTATTTGATGATTCCTTAATTTATATTTACGTCTACCATGAAAAAGTAAGAGGTATTGAGACATTTTACTCCCAGCGCGACATACAATACAATACAAATAAATTAATATTAATTTTTACCCTGTGGTAAACGAGTAAGAATACAATTCAACACTTGCTTGCCTTCAGTACATACCTTCCTTTCCTGTATGTATCGTAAAGACTAAGTGATGTACATAATTAAATAATACAACTGCAAAAAGAAGGAAAATCTGAACTAAAACTCTTTACTAAATCCTTTGACCAGCGTGGTTTAATATGGCAATATCCTTTCTATCATATTCGATTCCTTGGCAAATAGCGGGATGTAACTATAAGGGCGAAAAAAGAAATACTCAAATATTGGTATAGGGTTTTGTTTCGAGTTTTTTCTTAACTTGCATAGATGTTATATGCATTTTATATCCCTTAGTCGTCTCTTACGATCACCCACGGTTAAGATAGGGGGTGGTAAATTGTATTCTTATTCCGTCACCACACGGATAGTACCTATATTCAAATGTTGTGGTAAAATAACATAACTTATTATCTCATTATAAATTAAGATTCGATCTCACCGTCCCAACATCATGATCGGCATACCAAAATAAAAATACTGAGGACCTTAAAAGAGGACAGATCGTCGGTTATTAAATTTTCGCACGACCAATTTATCGATAGAAATTATTTATATGTCATCATCATCTTGCTCTTATCCTAATTATTTGGGGTCGACGCAATATGTCATCCTTTTCCATACGATGACGTCTGATAGGATATCAGACGTCATCTCTGCCGTTACTCCCAGACTATCCATGTCATGCCTCACGCAGTCCATCCATCTTTTCTTTGGTCTTCCTTTACCCCTTAAGCCTTCAACATTCATACCTAAAACTTTTCTCACAACATTACTTTCATCCCGCCTCTGCACATGTCCATACCATGTCAGCCGTTCACTCCTTAACTTTTCCGTCACTGGCGCAACTTTCAAACTTCCTCTAATGTATTCATTTCTTACTTTATCCATTCTTGTCACACCACACATCCATCTCAACATTCGCATCTCCGCTACATGCAGTCATCTCTCATCCGTCGCTTTTGTCGTCCAACATGCTGATCCATACAGTACAGCAGGTCTTGTTAGGGTTTTGTATATTTTGCCCTTTAATTTGACGGATACTCTGTGGTCGCATGTTGTACCCGTGACCTGCCGCCACTTCATCCATCCCGCATCAATTCTGTGCTTCACCGCACGATCCAGACCGCCATCGCTCTGAATAAGAGAACCTAGGTAACGGAAATCCGAGCATACTGGTATAGGTACTCCATCTAAGGACATGGGTGTAGAATTGGAGAGACCACCGAAATCGCAGAACATGTATTCTGTTTTAGGTCTGCTGATTTTCAAGCCAACATTCTCCAATTTACAGTGCCACTTTTCCAGCATGCTCTGTACCTCAAGGCCCTTTTCCCCGACGAGAACAATGTCATCAGCGAATAGCATGCACCAGGGTGCCTCTTCCTGTATCTCCGATTTTAATGCATCCATTATCAACAGGAAGAGGTAAAGACTTAACGCCGACCCTTGGTGCAGACCCACTTCCACATTGAACTCGTCGGAGTCTCCAGCCGCTAATTTTACGTACGACCTAGATTGTCGGTACATGGCACAGACTAACCTAATGTACTTCACAGGCACACCTTTCTCTTTCAGTACCCACCACAAAACTGTTATCGGTATCCTGTCGTAGGCCTTTTCGAGGTCAACGAATACCATGTGCAAGTTTTTATGTGCACCACGATATTTTTCGCACAGTTGGCGCAGTGCAAATATGGCATCCGTTGTCCCGCGGCCCGGCACAAAACCGAACTGGTTTCGGGTGATCTCGCTTTCTTCTCGCAATCGCTTCTCAATCACTTTTTCCCACACTTTCATACTATGTGATATGAGCTTTATTCCCCGATAACTGCCACAGTGTTGGACATCACCCTTATTTTTAAAAAATGGGCACTAGCGCACTACTGCACCATTCACTGGGGATTACTTCATACTGCAGCAACTTATTGAAGAACAAAGTCAGCCACATATATCCATCCTCACCCAAAACTTTCCATACCAGTCCGGCCCTAATTTATATGTATAACACGATAAAGCCGGCCGAAATTATTTATATGTATAACACGATAAAGCCTTTCCCTTTTGAAGTTTAAATAACGTTAAATTTATTTAATTTAATATGGTAATAAAAATATAGGTAAAATGTCTAAATAAATTGACACCTTATAACTTCTAAGTAGAATATTGTTAATATAGTAGATTTTGTTATTGAAAATCGAATCTGTGTGAAAATTCATCTATAATGAAGCAATCTGATTAATTTAAACAATGCGTTTATACATGTACAAGTCATCGACGTCATTACAAGTTTTATTCTCTAAATTATTAATTTATTATTAGATTATTTAAACCTGATATCATTATACTTATACTATAGTAGGGCCACTCTGTCAGCAGTTTTCTACCTGCAGTCTCTACATTCGGTTCGTCCGGGATAGTACCACATGCTAATCGCAGAAAATTGACTTCTGAGCAGTGGCAATGTGCTGTTGCGCTTTATTCAGTGAGCAGCAGAAGAAGCAGAAGAAGAGAGGCAGCAGTCCAACAGAAAGATGGACTGCTGTTGCTGTTGTTGATGGGTTTACTGGTAGAAAGTTGGACTGCTGCTGCTGCTGTTGATGGGTTTACTGGTAGGTCCATGAGCGGCAGAAACACTTACCACCAGGTGTGCTTCGTGCTCGTTCGCTACTATAAGCAATAACAAAAAAAGATACCACTCGTATTAAAATTTTAAAATAATTTCATGTATCCCAAGAAGATTTTTTCTTTTTTTTTTTTAAACACCACCCTGCACTAAAGAAATAATCCTTGTATTGCGGGGGACTTTACAAACATGCAATTAAACGCATACAAATTACATCCAGACTCAGAACGACACTTTGTAGATCGCACAAAGTATTATTCTGCGTGGGAATCAAACCTACTGCACTGGCACGGAAGGTCAATATCTTAACCACTACGCTATCTATGCAGTCGAAGTACTCTTAGTCAATAGTACTCCTAAATATGAAATCGTTCTACCGTTACTAATTATTATATCATATTGATTATACATAAATTATATAGGTAAGACAAATAAGAGCTTAACGGAGTAAACATAATAAATACAGCTCATTGATCACAAATGCTTGACTATTCATTTGGGAGATAAACGATATCGAAGCTATTGTCATTATAATTACATCAACAAGACAGTTGTATCCAAACGTTACAATATAACAGTCAATATCAGATAATTAACTGATATTTTGAAACAATATAGCGAATTTTGTACATAATTAAAGAGTGTTTTGTTGATTCTCCTATATATAAGGTAAAAACTTCTTTATATAAGACTAGCGTCTGCCCGCGACTTCGTCCGCGTGGAATAGTCGCAAGTTAACGTTAATCCAAAGTAACTATTCCACGCTGACGAAATCCCGAAGAGAAGCTAGTCATAACTACCCACGCAATAAGAAAGAAAGAAAAGAAAGAAGAAACCCCTTTAAGGGTATTTATTTATATCTAATCAATAGACTAAAATAAAAGTGTTATACTTCTAGTTCTGAAAATTTCATACAGTCTTTCATCTCCTGTTCAACCCTTTACAATGTTTTTTTCCAATTAAAAAGTAGCATATGTCCTTTCTCAGGCTTTAGACTATCTGTGTACCAAATTTCATTTAAATCGATTGAGCAGTTTTGTTGTGAAAGCGAAATTTCATTTAAATCGATTGAGCAGTTTTGTTGTGAAAGCGAGACAGACAGACAGACAGTTACTTTTGTCATTTATAGTATTAGTACCTAAGGATAAGAGTTATATATATAAGATATAATTAGCTCTTGGTCATCATGTTAAATAATTTCATTAATTAACTATATTTTTTACAAGTCCTGTATTTTTATATATATTGGACCTACATTATAAACGTAAGTAAAATACTACACTGATTGCTATATAATTTTATTAATTTTTGTTTTTTTTTCGAAATAGTTATTGAATATTGTATTCTCATTCCATTATCATATAGTTAAATCGTTAATAATTAAATACTGATAACAATAAAAATAGTAAATAAAAAAGATTTATAAACCATCGTGCTAAATACATACATACATACACACACATACATATCATCACGCCATATCCCTTGCAGGGTAGGCGGAGAGAACAGAGTGCCAGAGAACTCTATCTCTGCATACTTCACTCGCTTCCTCAACATTCATAATTCTCTTCATACACGCTCGCCGGTTTCGGAGACTCTTGACTCCACCTTCCTTCAGTACATGACCGATTTGGTCTACGTAGGTTAGTCTCGGTCTCCCTCGGTACCTACATCCTTCCACTTTCGCATTGTATATCTTCTTAACCAGACGTTCGTTCGGCATTCTTTCCACATGTCCGAACCATCGGAGCATTCCCTTTCGCATCTTTACACCAATACTCTCTTTCATACCTACTCGCTCTCTTACGTCGTCGTTGCGAATGCGGTCGGTCAGCCTAACTCCACAGATTTTCCGCAGAAATCGCATTTCGACCGCATTAATTTTACTTTCATACTCTTTTCTGCATACCCAACTCTCGCTTCCATACAGTAATGTTGGGACAAGCACTGCGTTATGTATTGCTACACGTACCTTCTGGCTGAGGTGGTGGCTGCCGAGAAGTTGCCCCAACGCTCCGTTCAGTCTATTGCCCGCATTCACTCTTCGCTCTATATCAGTGGTGTACCTTCCATCTCGGCTAAATCCACATCCAAGATATACAAATTCATCCACTTGATCTAGTACATCGCTCGTGCTAAATATCTACATTATAAGTTAAATATTTTTGTAAATAAATTGTTCCTTACATAATTTCCTCTTGTTACATTCCTAAGGCTTGTTGTCATCAGGCAAACAGCCGGTCATAAAACTATTGCCAATAACGTCTTTTTTTATTGCTTATGGTGGCAAACGAGCAAGCAGCGCACCTGGTGTTAAGTGTCACTGCCACCCATGGACCTTTGCAATACCAAGGGTATAGCTTAGGCCGCTACCTACCAATAAAATCCCCAAACCCACCCATTTGGGCTTCCGGCTCTCTCACTCTCTAACTTTAGCAATATATACGTATAGAAGTAGGTATAACATATATCGATCGCGTCGATTTCAAGTAAATGACATTTAAAGGTAGGAGAATGATGATGATGACATAATTTCCTTACGGACTATATTCTAAACAACAGTAAACATTAAGCAATTTAATAAACTTGATAGGAACACATGTTACTATTTTTAATACTCAATTATCAGTATCAATTATTCAGTATCGGATAAATCGATAGTGAATAATTGATTACACATTATTTAAGTCTGTGAGTATTTTATTTACATAATTACAATTTAATCTTACATATTTTTGAATATATGACGTCGACAATACTTGTGATATTTAAATTTTAACAATAATAATTCGTCGTTGTATTATTAGTAAATACTAAGTTTGCTTTATCGTTTTATGTCTTGTAAAAGCGGGGTTTACTTTTCCGTACATTTTACTTAACAGCTGCAAATGTGCGCGTCATCTACCAAGACGTAAATACTTTTAAGAATAATGGTAGATCCACAGTGTTGACAGTTTTCTGTATACAGCCGTGGGCCGGTCCATTAGATTCTGAGGAACAGTCCTACTAAAGTAACTGTCAACAAAGTGGTGTTTATACTTTAGCTAAGGAATCGCAGTGAGGCAAGCGGCTAGCATTTTGGGTACCTTGCCGGTAACTAGTTGAATGTCATCTGGATAAAATTCAGTTTACTAACAAATTGCTGTATAGTCTACTTACAAACCTAACTGTAACTTTCTTTTGTTTTTTAAGAAACTATAATTTGCCCACATATTCTATAGATATTGAATTTTATTTGACGTCACTATATGGGTAGTTATAATACAATATTAATATATATTGTAATAAATTATAACAGGACAATTTAAAGTAGATTGTCTTAGAGTAGACAGTCCCACTATTAAATTATTTGTCTCTCCTCGCTCATTCGTGTCCAAGTCTGGCTTTTAAGAGATAAGCCGACCTCTTTAGTGAGTCCATGTCAATAATTTCATAATTTTATATATTACTAGCATACCCGGCCACGCTTTGCTGTGGCTACGGCAGCCTCAGTAACACGTGGTGGTTATGCTAATAAATTGTAGTTTATATGAAACGTTTGTACGTTTAACATAGCATCCATCTATTAAATACTTACTTAATCCAATCCTATATTTTAAGTTGAACCAAACTACACCTGCTGTGCAAATTTGATTAAAATCGGTTAAGTACTTTAGGAGTTCATCGCGGACAAACAACTTGACGCGTAATTTATATATATTAACATAATAATATATTTATTATCATATGAATTATACAAAAATATATGGGACAATATATTATTAAATGCCATGTTCAATATTCCAACCTACGTTACATCATTTTTACACATTTACATTATAGCATAAAATGATTTAATTTAGAAAACAAATTTCTTTTCTATTCATCTAATACCTTTGATTTGTTTTGCCGATGTTCTGGCATCTAGGCTTACTAAACAATTTACTTAACTTTTGAAAGTATTACTATGGATTGTAAATAAAGACATTATAACAATGATAAATTTTAAGCTTATTAAAATTCCGAACATTGAAAGTACTTACCTGCACTTTTTTTAGTTTTGAGCTTTGTTAATATAAAGCTTTAAACTTTGTTAAAATAAATATGTACTTGTGGTTGGTATGATCTAGGGTCTTGAAACAAGCCATCAACAAGGTTCTGGTTAATTTGTACAGCTGCTCATAGAACCTTTCGACCACTCCTTTTTTTTATTATTAGCCCACCGGGCTATGGTTGCGTCTCGCCCAGCCAAAATCGATCCGGGGTGACAGAAGACCTCATAGACCTACCATGCAAACTCCTCTCTTCGCCGTGCGCGCGAGCCACCGGTACCCGATCTTTGTCTTCGGTGGCACCTTTCGACCACTCTTAAGATCATACTTAATACAGGAAGTTTTTCTTTAAAAAATATATAAATATATATAGATTCTTAGATATTTAATGAAAAAAATGCTTTGAATATGATACGGCATGGCTCACCTCTAATACAAATACATACGAATCATATATGAAGTTCGACAATTTTGACTCAGCGTTTTAATTAAGCTAAAATTTAATTGAAATTCTATCAAATGTTACCTAAAATGATACTGACAGTAGTTAATTACCACCGCTTTTATGTAAGCAATGTTATCAGCAATGTTCAAAACATGAATTTCGACAATTTCAAATGAAACTATAATTAACGTGATTTATTCAATGCAACGATAAATAATTAAACCCCTATAAATTATGTCCTTGTATATAAGGACTTGTTAAAATTATTGAGTAAATTAAAATGTGGTATTCATATTAAGTATACTTTTACTCTAAATTAAGTACATAGTGATAATAATTTGACTGCACAGATGGCGTAATGGTTAAAATACCGACCTGCCGTGCCAGTATAATGGTATAATTTATCTTTTTTAATTGCATGTTTGTAAAATCTCCCGTAATACAAGGTTTATTTCCCTAGTGCAGTGTGGTGTATTTAAAAAAAATGTCTCAAAGAATTTTCCTGTGTGGTGATGAAGTGAGAATACAATTTATCACCTCTTAATTTACACCTGGGTGTCGTAAAATACAACTAAGGTTTACGGCGGTGGATATAACATATACGAGTAGATGTTGTCGAAAGAAAAATAATAATTTTGTAATAAATATGTGTAACTTGGTATACGATTGTGTTAAAACCGTATAGGTATACTAAGGTTAGTACACGGACTAGTCTTTTTTTTTTTTTTTTTGGTAGGCTATGGCTCGGTCACACGTCGCCCGTACCCTCCGGGGCGACGGAAGGGCAGCGCGTGGCCCCATAACCCACCGTATTCCTTGCCCATCGCCATTGGGCCGGCCACTGGTACCGCTTCCTTGCCTTCCGTGGCCAGCCCGGCGGGTTACTCTTTCGGGCACCATCCCCCGTCAACGCCCCAGCTAACTGCCGGGGCGTCGCCCTCACGTGGTCAGCCTCTCTGCGGGTGAAGGACTATTCCCCGGTCCAATCACCCGCGGCCTCGGCTAGGGCGGCATTAGGCGCAGATACTCGCGCCTCCGCCGCCCCAGGCGCCGGCGACGGAGCGTCTCACCGAAGAGGATTTCCTCTCGGAGTCGCCCCGCCGCCTCCTTCCGCGAGACAACTGTCTCGCAGAAGGCGGTGACCGCGTCCCAGTTTCTGACGCTGTCGAGCATCGCCTTAGCGATGGTCGGCAGCGCCAGGTCGGCATCGATGATCGCGACGAGTTCACGGCGCTGCTCTGCCCAGGCCACACAGACCTCGAGCGTGTGCTGCGCCATGTCCTCATCGCAATCGCAGTGGTGGCAGGACGGTGTCCTCTCCCTCCTCACGACTGTGTGCAGGTACTTGCCGAAGCAACCATGCCCCGTCAAGACCTGCACCAGTCGGAAGGAAAGGACCCCGTGCTGTCGACCCAACCACTCCATCAGCACTGGCCGGAAGGCCTCGATGGTCCGAACACCGAACCGAGGCCTTTGGCAGCCCAACGAGCAATAACGTCGCGGCGGGCGTCGCCCCGCCAAGCGGCCATCTCACTAAGCGAGACAGTGCCGCCCCCTGCCCGCGTCGCGACACCCGCCGGTACAGTCCGGCGAGCATCTCCGCCTCCAAGTCCCACGGGGGTGTTCCGGCCAACAGGCATGCTGCCTCCGTCGCCACCGTGCGGTATCCGCGTATGGCCCTGACCGCCATGGCCCGCTGTGGTCGCCATAGTATAGCCCTAAGTCGGACGGTCAGGGACCCCGCCCACACGGGTGCGCCGTACAGGGCCATCGACCGGACCACCCCCACGTAGAGCAGTCGGTACGTAGCGCTGGGTCCGCCCACATTCGGCATAAGCCAGGATAGGGCGGACGCCGCGCCGACAAGCCGTGGAGCAAGCCGACGGAAATGCTCCCGGAACCACCATCGCCCGTCGAGCACCAGGCCCAAGTACCTCATATGGGCCCGGATGCTGATGGGAACCGAATTGACGGTGATCGAGGCGTCGGTGGGTGGACTGGTGCGGGGCCCATGGAATAATAAGGCCTCCGTCTTATCCAGGGCCACCCTTAGCACCAGCGCCTCGATCCGCCTGACAATCTCCTCGGTGCCAAGAGTTGCCAGGCGTGCCGCCTCCTCCAGCGTCCCACCCCGGGCTGTAACGAGTGTATCGTCGGCGTAACAAATTACGCCCATCCCGGGCGGGAGGCTCCCTCTCAACGCCCAGTCGTAGCCGATGCTCCACAAAGTCGGCCCCAAGACCGACCCCTGCGGAACACCGCACGACATGGGCGTTCGCACAACATCCCCTACTCGGTTCTTATAGAGGACGCTGCGCCCCTCCAAATAGTCTGCCACCAGCCGCCTCAGGTATACAGGCACCCCGTGATACCGGAGTGCCTCCCTGATGCAGCTGAATGGCAGACTATTGAATGCGTTGGCGATGTCTAGAGACACCGCCAACAGCACCCCACCGCCAGTGACAGCCTCCGCGACTACAGCCCTCAGGCGCAGCAAGGCTGCGATCGTCGAACGCCCCTTTCGGCAACCAAATCGGGCGTCTGACAGATCGGGGCCAACCTCGCTAAGGTGCTGGCCGATACGGGCAGCCAGGATCCTCTCCAACAGCTTATCCGTATCGTCCAGCAGCACGATCGGCCTATAGGCCGAGGCCGAGTCCGGAGACCGTCCCGGCTTCGGCAGGAGTACCAGCCTCCCCTCCTTCCAACACCCAGGGAACTGCCCAGACGATAAACACGCGTTGTACAGTCCCCCGAGGCGTGGACCCAGATGCTCGAGGACCAGGGCCAGCACCCGGTCGGGTACCCCGTCTGGCCCAGGAGCGGTGGTCTTGGCACGCATTCGCACCACCGCCGCCCCCATTTCCGTCTCCGTGACGGGCTGAACACTTTCGTAGTCGGCCTCCCGGTCACTATTCGGCAGTGCCATGACCGGGGGCGTGTGTTCCGTCTGACGTGGGAATAGTTTCTCGACAACTCTGGTGAGGAGGCTAGCCTGGAGAGTCTCGGTGAGGGGTGGGGGGCCGCGCGCGGAGCTTACTCAGCGCCGCACGATAGGGGCGACCCCAGGGGTCACGCTCGAGACTGTCCAGCATCTCCTGCCGACTAACGTCCTTGGCTTGACGGATGGCCAGCCTGAAGGCAGACCGCGCACTGCGGTAAGCCTCGTACAGCTGGCCCTTCCGCTCAGCGTCGCGGTGACGCCACCGACTGCGGGTATAAGATCTCCGAGCACGTATTCACGCAGCTCGGAGCTCTGCCAACTCCCGGGACCACCAGGGAACCGCCCTCTTCGGGGGAAGATACCGCCGCATCGCAAATCTGCGTTAACGCACAGCGAATGCGGCCAGCCTCGGCGTCCACCCCGTCCACCAAGGGCGGTGACGGTAGCCACGAATGCACAATGGCTGCCTCCACCAGTAGGTCCCGATCAAGTCGACCCACAGCCCACCGCGGAAAAGCGGGAGCTCCGTCTGCCGTGTGACCCCTGCTGGGCTGGCGGAGGGTCCGGGAGACCTCTATCCGAATGTATCTATGGTCGGATAGGGTCTCAACCTCCTCCTGGACATACCAGCTCCTCACACGTGGTGCGACATTGGGGCTAGCGAACGACAAGTCCACTATCGACCCACCCCGCTGCCGCACGCACGTATGCACTGAACCCCTGTTCAGCAAACAGAGGCCCAGTGACGCCGCCCACTCTTCGACCGCCCGCCCGCGACCGTTCGTCCTGGGGGACCCCCACGCCATAGACTTGGCGTTGAAGTCCCTCATTACGAAGAGTTGGCGCGGTGCCAGTCGCCGTATCGAGGCCTCCAAGTTGGTGAGGGAGGCCCGGAAATCTGCCACACTCCTGTTAGGGGAGAAGTACACGCTGTAAAGCGTTACCTCTCCCCAGTCCGCCGCGACGTATCCATCACCCCTGTCCTTTAGAGACAGAGGCGGGGAAGGCCACGACGTTGAGGCGACGATTGCCACAGAGCCGTCACTGCTACTCAACCAATTAGATCGGTCGGGCACGCAATACGGCTCCGCGGCTACGGCTACACCTATCAACCACTCCGCCATAGCTTGCAGGAAAAGGTCCTGCGCACCGGCGGAGTGGTTGAGGTTGGCTTGCAAGAGGTGGATGGACTCGGTAGCCATTAGTGGGCCGTGTCCATCACCTCCTCCGCGCCGGCGGGCGATTGGGTCGCGCAAGGAGCGGAAGCGGCCGGGGTCGCCGGGCCGCTCCGCCCCTTTGGAGCCGAAGCCGGAGGTCTGCACTGCGATGTTTGGAGGGCTTATTGCCCGCCGCACACGCGGGACAGTGGGGTGCGGCAGCACACGATGCCGCCATGTGCCCGGTTTGACCGCAGCGGAAACATAGTCCGCTGCAGTCAAAGCAGTTGGTGCACGTTGGCCGGGTATGCCCGACTGCCATGCACCTAAAACACCTCGCAGGCCGGGACTCCAGCAGGGTTACCCGCGCCGAACTCCAGCCTACGAGGATCCTGCCTGAGTCAGCCAATTTCTTGACCGACTCTACCGGACACTGCACCCAGGCAGCACCGACGCCGCCCGGTCCAGGGCGAATGGCGCCAATCCGGACAGTGTCCGAGGCGCATCCGGTTTTCGAGACAATAGCCTCCCTGATGTCCTCCACCGTCACGGAATCGTCCAGACCCGCAATGCGCATCTCTGCGCACTTGACGGGTCTGGCAAATCGAACGCCACCCTCCTGGGCAAACAGCCCCCGCAGCTTCGTGGCCACGCTATCGGCCGCCTTGGCACCCTCGGCCCCAGGGAACTCGAGGATTCGAGCTCTTGTCCGGGCCTTGCGGTTCCTAGCTTCGACGCCTCCGATGTCAGAGACGATACGGACTAGTCTGGCTGGCCATCGGACCAGCGTGGTATAGTAAATCAAATTCCTTTTTAATATAAAAGAAACTAGTTGTGGGTTGTATACGATCTGAAACTGTGAATATCATCCAGCACTTATCCCAATTACTTTGGGGTCAATGCAAGTTGCGCTCTTTCTTCATCGTACTTATAGAAAACGTTATTGGCAATAGTTTTATGACCGGCCACCTGGTTGACGCCAATCCTCCTTGGGAATATAATGGTTGACCAATCAACATGAGTTTAAGTTAAGGTTGGTTAAGTTCTACATAAAGTTTTAGTCGATTTCTTACGACACCCACGAATAAAGTGAGGGTTGGTAGTATTCGTAAGCTCTACCACAAAGCAAATATAAAATGATGAATAATTATCATCTAAGTGAGACAAACCATGCTTATATGCTAATCTTCATATCAAATCACTATACGACACCGACGGACAAGAGATAGGATGGTGAAATTCATTCATACTTCATCACCACATAGAAAACGCGCAAGTATACATCATTATTGCAGCTTAATTTTAAATTCAGTAAAACACATTTTGTAATAATTAAGTAGGTACCTACTTAGGTAAAGTTTTTTTTTATATATAATCATTTCTCTATATAATTTAAAAACTAATAAAGTATATGCTAATAAATAAATTGAACGTTTGAGTAAATTATAAGGCTTAAAACTTCCAGCTGCCCTTTAATAACTATCTGAATATATATTGATCTTGTTGGATAATACCCTACCAATAAATGGCTTGGCTTTAAAGGTCTCCAAGTCCTGAAGCCGTGGCCTTTCGGACATTGCTTAAACTAGAAATTATATTGGTATTATTTAAGATGGCATTAAATTCATTGAAAGTATTTGTTAAGTTAAGAATTTAACAAAAAATAATACTGCTCAGTATTTTTTGCTCAAATCAATAAAAACAATCTATCTAGATATTATTATACCCACTTCATAAAAATTTACATAACATTTAAATTACACTCATTTGCAAAAAAAACGGGCACCTAAGCAATGAACCATTTCAAATGTTAATATTTCTTTGTTTGATAATTATAGGTAGTTTTATCCACACAATTTGGTAAATTAATAAGAAAATAATCGTTTTCATCAGTATATGAAATACTTATACTAAAATTTAGATACAATTTATGGGAAATAATGCTAAACCTCGCTAGTAGTGTATATTCGCTAGTAGTGCATATGCTCATGAAGTAAAAATAAAAAAGTTTTTTTGTTTGTTTTTCTTTAATAAAGTAAAAGCAGATAAATGTTTAGTATCGAGTGTGACCCCCTCTAGCTAAAATCACAGCTTGAATTCGTCTGGGCATGCTAGCGAGTATATCCCGGATACTTGCTTGCGGAATACGTTCCCACTCCGCAGTAATCACATTCTTCAGCTCTCTGATGGTCTGCGGAGCCGGGTGTACTGATCTCACACGCCGTTTCAGAACGTCCCAGACATGCTCTATGGGATTGAGGTCGGGACTTCGAGCTGGCCAATCCAAACGACGAATGCCGACCTCTTGCACATACGCATTAACATCGCGGGATCGGTGGGCGCGAGCATTGTCGTCCATAAAAATCGAGTCTTCACCTAGAGCGGCCAATGCGGGTTGTGCATGAGAAATTAGAACTTCCGTTATGTATCGATGCCCAGTCAGTGAGCCGTTTTCAATGAAGACTAACTCTGTACGATCCATTGAATTTATTCCTGCCCAAAACATAACAGAGCCCCCACCATAAGGTGTGATTTCTTCGAAACATGCCTCTGCAAAGCGTTCTCCTTGTCTTCTTAGCACTCGCCGACGTCGATCTTCACCGAACAGAGATATCCTGGCTTCATCAGAGAACAAAACCCTATTCCAATCGTCTTGAGTCCATGATTCACAATTTCTAGCGAACCTAAGCCTGTGAACTCTGTGCTCACGGAGTAATTTGGGGCCGCGGGCCGGGCGGTGACTGCGTATATTGGCAGCGAGAAGCCTTCTCCTGACCGTCCATAGACTAATATGCACATTTCTTACTTCTTGGAGGTTGTTCTTAAGATCCACATACGAAGATTTGCGATTTCTCAATGCGCGACTCACAAGAAAACGATCATCCCGTGGTTGGGTACATGGTTTTCTTCCAGAACCAGGCCTTCTCTCGACGGAACCAGTCTCCTGATATCGCTGCCAGGTCCTTTGGACTGTCGAGCGACTAACATTTAGCCTCCTAGCCACGAAACATTGGCTGCAACCCTCTTCAAGCAGCGCGATAATTTTGGTAGCTTTTACCACTTTATCTACCATTTTTGATACAGCCAAACAGCATTAAATAAAGCTTTGACAGTCAAGGATATGAAATTAATCGATAAAAATTGAATAAAAGTTATGAAAGTCGATGTTAACTTCTGGAACTTCGCGCCAAAAATGTAGGATAAAAAGGGGTTTTCTGTAAAAATGAACATCAAATGAAAAATTGAATTTAGAACGTACTTTTTTAAATACCACAGCATTTTTAAAACCGGCCAGTAACGTGTACAAACGATTGAAACCTTTTTGGTATTGTATCTTTTTAAATATGAATGAAAATCAAAACTGCCCGTTTTTTTTGCAAATGAGTTTATAATTCTTAGTTTAATCACAGAGTACGAAAGGATCTAAAATTTATTTAAAATTTGTGGTTAAAATTTCAAATTTATTTCTCTTCAAACATTAATAAAGCAGTCTTAAACTCACATCGTTTAATTTTTAATTAATTAAATACTTAGTCAATAGTATATAATACGTAGTACGTAAATTAATTAATTTACTATTCAATTATATACTTCAGTTTGTTTCATATAGGTAGAAGTGATATTATTTAATTTGGTTCTACATATATTAACTTGTTTCGCTTTCTCTCGTAATTTAAAATATAATTTATTTTCAAAACTCGCATTAGTTACTATTCAGCCTTTTTTTTATTGCCTATAATGGCGAGGAAGGAGCACATCTGTTGGTAAGTGATACTGCTGCACAAAGACCTTGGCAACACCAGGGTATAGTCTTAAATACACGTAAGAAATTCTTCTTCTGCTGAGACCATATAACTTCTTCTGATAGGCACTGGCCTCGTACAGATAAGGAAACTAACCAACTACCCTACATTGGCCCGACGGTTGGGGTTATTCCGAGTTCCCCTTCTATAATTGTGATGTTATCTGCTTATTTAGTTTAATCGATTTGTACAATATCTACGGGAAAGAACGGTGTGGTGACCATGGTATTTTTTTATGCTAAACTATTTGTTATTTAGTTCTTTATGCAAAGATTTTTTTCCTTTCATCCGATTAAAATCTTCATTGTCGGGTACCAACTTCTTCTAACAGCTATTGATGTTGGTACATCTCGACCTACAACTAACATTAATGTAAGTGATAAAAATAAAAATAAAATTGTTATGTTTAGTGATGAGATTGGCAAAAATATGGGTGTTCTGCTGTCAGAAAAAGGGCAT
This sequence comes from Lymantria monacha, assembly GCA_905163515.2. Classification (NCBI taxonomy): domain Eukaryota; kingdom Metazoa; phylum Arthropoda; class Insecta; order Lepidoptera; family Erebidae; genus Lymantria; species Lymantria monacha. The sequence goes on along the minus strand of LR991094.1, from coordinate 13,271,548 downwards.
TCAATTGTTAATTACTGCTTGCCGGCTTTGTCATACCATAATATAATGGACAAAATATTTGAATACAATTTTGAGACGGGTAGTATATTATTGATATTTGTTGGCAATATGCGAAGTGTGAGTAAAAAACAATTGCAAGAATATAATCATAAACTTTGTAAATTAAATATTGACAAAATTGTAATGTTCACATTTCCTTATAAAACATATTTGACACAGATGGAAAATGAATTCATCTATAATTTAAACTTGACATTGCATAATATGAGATCAATATCGAATTATACTACTAGAAATAAAATCCATGTAATTGACATTAACAATTATGAAAAAAAAAACATTTTGACGTGACAACGTCTTATAAATTGGTTTGCCGGGTGACACTTCACGAAACTGCGTTACGCTCCGCTCACGTTATGCGCTCACAATGAGAGCGAGTGAGAGGCACGCATCCCTTCCACTCGGGCATGGTTAGCCCGCCTAAGAGCGAGAGAGACAGACATAAAAAGTTATGTTGTTAATGTATTGCAAGTTATTGTATGTATATTTGTATATAAATACGTATGTATGTGTAAAGGTAAAAATAAAATTTTGTTAATATGAAATTCAGTGCGAGATTCTTTGTATAAATTAATGTTTTAAATATAATTCTTTGTATAAATAAATGTTTTAAATTGTTACTATTATTTCATCCTTCTTCCTACTATACGAATGAATATTCACATTAAAATTATTTTACCACTCAAAGTCGTTGTCACGTAAAACTTTCGCCCGTATACCGACTTTACAGGCAACCAATTTTTTTTTGACAAAAGATAGTTCTTATCTATCTAAATATTATAAAAATATGTTAACTGATTCGCTATCTTATTTTTTTTTTACATCAGCCAAGAATTTGGCTAACAAAATTGCTTCTATTGAGCAATGTAATGTTGACATAAATAATTTAATTTTAATTTCCACTAATGGAAATAATGACATCAATTCAAATTATAATTTAAATTAGCCATTAAGACAACAGAGGACTACTCTTGCTTTGCAAAGAATTTAAGTCTTAAGAATAGTTCTAAGTGTATCAACCTTTTTTTTTTTTTTTTTTTTTTGCGGTGGGCTATGGACGTCGCACCCCGCCAAATCGGTCCGGGGTGACGGAAGAGGCGGTGCGCAACCCCATTGACCCACCCTGCAAGCACCTCTTTTTCGCCGTACGAGCGGGCCACCGGTACCCGATCTTTGTTTTCGGTGGCCCGCTCGGCGGTATGCCCTCTTGGGCTCCTCTCCTGTCGACGCCCCGACAGCTTTCGCCGTCGAGGCGTCGTCCTCACGCGGTGGCCTCACGTCGGGTAACCGGACAATTCCCCGGTCCGATCACCCGAAGCCTCAGAGGCATCTGGGGGACTGTCGCCCGCACCCAGGGTACACCACGCGGAGGTTTCTGGCGTCGTACCCCTAAGTGTATCAACCTGGTGCATCAAAATATTCAGGGTATGTTATGTAAAGATTTGGAAATTGAATTATTTTTGAATGATTACCAGATAGATATTCTTTGTATTACTGAACACTGGCTCAAAAATAATCAACAAGTGTTAAATTTTCTAAATCACCATGTTGCTAGTTCATTCAATAGAGTCAGTATGATACGAGGTGGTTCATTAATAATTTTAAATAATACCATTAAATTAAAATAAAGAAATGATATTGTGAGACTCTCTATTGAACATGCAATTGAAATTTCCTGTATTGAGTGTGAGCAGCTCATAGTCGTGTGCATATACAGACCTCCATGTCCACCATATGGTGTTTTTGAAAAATACCTAGAGGATGTCTTATTCAAAACCTCCAGTTCTAATAAAAATGTTGCGATATGTGGGGATTTTAATATAAATTTATTAGACAATAATAACATTACACCTAAATTTATAACATTAATGAAATCATACAATTTATATAATGTCTTTTTAGAACCTACTAGGATAGCTGCTGGGAGTGCAACTTGTATAGATAATATATTCATAAATCTCAAGCCCATAAATAAATCTATTATAAGTGCTTTAGAATCAGATCATTGTGGGCAACTTGTTGTACTTCCTGGAACTAGTAGGATTCAACCTGAAAGTATTACCTTTGTTCCTATGACCGCTAACCGCTTAGAGCATTTTAGATACAATTTGACTATGAAGTTGCCGCTGTTGCCTATTCATGATAATCCTAATGAATTATATACAGCCCTATTCCGCGTAATTGATACTGAATTTAATACAATATTTAAACCCAAAACTTTAAAAGTTGGAGTACCTGCTGGTTTTAGTGAATGGGCTACATGTGGTATCTTCAAGAGTAGAAAAAGGTTATATGAACTCTATAATGAAAAATCTTATAACCTTAACCCAGTATTTTTAGAATATGTCAAAAATTATTCTAAAATATTTAAACGTGCCTGTTCCTGTGCTAAATCTATTTATCTGAGAAGCAAAATTACACAATCTAGTGATATTATTAAAATGACATGGAAAGTGATAAATAGTGAAACCGGTAGGAACATTGTACGGAAAAGGGATTTCAACTTAAAGATAGGTGATAAAAATGTGAAAGCGGATAAAGAAGTGGCGACAGTATTTGAAAACTATTTTACAAATGTGCCTGTACTAACAACAAAATATTTAGCGTCGTCTCCTATTTTAGCTGAATCGCTTCTTAAACAATGTATTGTGAAATGTAACACTTCCTTTAAATTTTCAGATGTCAGTGTGAATGACATCTTAAAATATTTTAAAACCCTTAATATTAAAAAAAACAGCAGATCTGTGGGGCTTATCTGTAAAGACTGTAAATTTTATAGTATCTATTATTGCTCCGCACCTGGCATTTGTGTTTAATGGTTGTGTTGCTCGAGGTGTATTTCCTGAACTCATGAAAATTAGTAGAGTAATTCCTTTGCACAAATCTGGTAGTATGTAAACATTGGGTATATTTTGCGATTTGTCTAAGGCATTTGATTGTGTGCACCATGAAACCCTTATCAAAAAACTATACCACTATGGGATCAGGAATAACGCTCTTAAGCTTTTAACTTCCTACCTAAACAACAGAATTCAGAGGGTCGATGTTAATGGTGCACGGTCATCTGGTTCTATCATCAAAATGGGCCTTCCACAAGGGTCTATTCTGGGGCCATTTCTGTTTCTTGTTTATATGAATGACTTACCCTACTATATAGGAGAAAGTCAAAACATTGTGTTATTCGCAGATGACACATCTTTGCTATTTAAAATCAAAAGACAAAAGCTTAATTATGACGATGTGAACAACGCACTGTCAAACGTTGTGCATTGGTTCAGTACAAATAATATAGTTCTTAATGAGAAGAAAACAAAATGTATTAAGTTTACCACACTTAATGTGAGACAAGTGGGAACCAATGTTCAAATGAATGGTGTGGCTCTAGACCTTGTGGAATCAACTGTATTTTTAGGTATCACTATAGATGCTAGACTCCAATGGGGCCTTCATATTGATAAATTGTCAAACAGACTTAGCTCAGCGGCTTATGCGGTCAAAAAAATTCGAGTATTGACTGATATTGAAACAGCTAGAATAGTTTATTTCGCTTATTTTCATAGTCTTATGTCATACGGCATATTACTGTGGGGATGCTCCGCGGATCTGAGTAGTATTTTTGTTCTCCAAAAAAGGGCTGTCCGCGCAATTTATAATCTAGGCCCAAGAGTTTCACTTCGAGAGAAATTCAAAGAAGTAAATATTCTGACTGTTGTATCACAATATATATACGAAAATGTATTGTATGTAAAAAGAAATATCAGTAATTTTGAAAGATATTGTGACATTCATTGTGTTAATACTCGGAATAAGGACAAATTAGTTGTACACACTACTCGTCTGGAAAGAATTAATAGGTCATTCATGGGGCAATGTATACGCTTTTATAATAAATTACCAAGAGATATCCGAGACATGCCTGTGAATAAATTTAAAAGGGCAGTCAAAAACAGACTCTGTAAAAGAGGTTATTATAAAATCGAGGATTATCTAAGCGATACTACAGACTGGCTATGAGCAGCTCCTCATTCAGCAATTACTATATCTTTGTAAACTGTTCGTTTTTATTTTATAATATTTTTACATACTTGTAAAGCGTAGCGTGTTTTGCCCAACGAATTTTGACTTAGGTTAGCGTTTGTAGCTCATGGTATTGGTCATGTTCACTGAAAGGTCTTCTTGCGGTAGCTGCGTGGGGTGGGTCTCTCCCTTCCCTCCAAGGTGGTTGAGGGGAGTGATGGCTGCCCTAGTAGTTAACTCGTGATCGGGTACCGCCTGTAGGATCTCGTCCAGCCGTGGTTATTTTACATTCTATTTGAACTATTGGGTTCGCAGGGCATCACACTGGAGCTATTTCTTATTACATATGTTGTAGCATTTTTTGTATAAAAAATTTTAAAAGAAAAAACAATAATAGACTAACCCGCTGAGTTTCTTGCCGGATCTTCTCAGTAGTGGTCTACTTCCGATCCGGTGGTAGTTAATTGAATTAATATAATATGTTAAAACTGACAATATGTAAGTGCCCTCGCAGGGCTTATGCATAATAAATGAATTTGAACTTGAATTTTGAATTTGAATCTATAGTAAGGAAAATAGGATTACTATACTAGGCTGAGTAGGCATATTTGCATAAAGTTATTCCGAGTTTTTCCTTTCTTACACCTGCGGCACAAGAAGGGATGGTGACACATTATATTCTTACTCCGTCATCATATGAACAGTTTCTTTGTATTAAGCAATTACTTTTTTCAGATTATAAATATACTTATAGCTGTTATTAAACTAAATATAACCAAACAATCTTTGTTAGCAATATATAATTTAGATGTGTAGTATAGTAGTGACTGTACATCCGGCGTCTGTAAACTTTCACGTAGAGGCAGTAATTTTCCGCGTAGCACCAGAGGCCCTACTACGAAATTAGAACGAAGGCGGCTTCGATTAAATTATATTATTATTATCATTAGATTTCTTAGCACAAATATATTTTATATTCGATTTATTGATCCGGCAGCTTTTTAAACGATAAACTGTGCATCTAAGACGAAGGGTCATCATTCTCCTTCTCTTATCCCAATTACTAGAGGTCGACACAATATGTACTCTGCTTCCATCGTACATATTGCAAATCATCATACTTATGGCTTAGTTTTATGACCGGCCGCCTGCCAGACGTCAACCCTCCTTGGGAATGTAATTGTTGATCAAACGGCATCAGATGGAATTGGCCAAGGTCTATATAAAGCTCTTAGTCATCTTTTACGACATCCACGAGCAAAGAAAGGGTTGGTAGTATTCTAAGCCGCTACCATACAGCAAGAATCTAAGACGAAGAGTATTACAACTAAATAGTTTTGATGCTAGGTTTTAAGACGATGATTGTTGAGTCTAAATATGTTTGTTTCAAATTGAAATATTCACTTGTCAATGTCTTGCAGAACGTCTAGTTCGATATAGTCAAAATAGTGTGTTCTTGAAACATAGGTTATTATTATCGATACTAAGCCTATCAAATATATGTATATATTACCATAATCTCAACAAAAAAATATTTTGTAGCATCAAGTTAAACCACAAATAGATATATGGATTATGTTTAAAAAAATATACATAGTTACGTACTTATTCGAAGGGCACTGTACTTGAGCTAATTACTACTGACAATTAAGTATATACTTTTATTTAAAATAAGTATATTAAAAAATGACCTACCTGATGTATTTCTTTGCCGCCGCGTTTTAAATCTTCTCAGCTTGCGGCTGCGTCCCAATCCAGTGATAGATTATTATATCTAATAATCTTGTTATAATCTTATTATATTTTATATGAAATCTATCGATTTCATATAAAATCTAAAATTAACAATACATAACTATCGTCACAATGATATATATATAATAAATGAAAGAACAAGAGTTAAATATCCATTTATTTCTACTGTAATAATTTATAAGAAAGTTAATTATATGCCATAACAGCGACACAAGAGTTATACGATTATACATAACTTTGAACATAACACCAAAGTTTCGTGTTACTTTTACGCGTTTTCTAATTACATAATATTTTAAGTTTACTGAATTATCTGTTATCTTATACATCCTATTGTTTATAAAAGAAACAAAGTAAAACCATTATCGTCATCATTCTATTTTTATCCTAATTACATGGGGTCAACGCAATATATACGTATTGGTAATAGTTTTGTGCTTGACGTAAACCATCTTTGGGAATAATATAGTTAATATAATATTTATTTATTTAATTATTACAATAATTTTTATTTAATTATTACAAGGGTTATCTGAATTCATTTGTTATACATATCTGGTGACTGGTACCTTAGCTAAGCTATTGTAGCAACTGGTATTAAAGGTACGTTCTTTTAAATGATGATCATAAATGGTAACATTTGGTGAAGTATAAATTATTGACCAAATGTAAGGAATGTAATTATTGACCAGACAGCGCTAGATAGAAATAGACCAGATAGACTCTTAGTCGTCTTTTACGATCATTATCTCGGCCCATATGCGTCCCACTATTGGGCTCGGGCCTCCTCTATAATGGAAGGGTAATTGACCTACTATACCACGCTGGTCAGACGTGTTGTTATTATAGGGTTTTGTTTCGAGTTTTCCTTCTCTCAATCTTTTACGATACCCATGAACAATTCAAGAGTATAATTTAAATTCAATACTACCAAGTATTCGAAGCCATCATCATACAGTACTACTTGTATTATTATAATATTAAACACATGAGAGGATGCTCCATATGGGGACAAATTAGAAATATAATGTATCGGATTACTTTCCCAAAGGAGTTGAATAAATCATTTGTAGGGTCACTGGAGGAATGGGCCTGCAGTACTTTCTTGCGAACTTGTAAAATTAATTCTATTTTTCATAATGCTATAATTAGCGTAGCTAATATTTTTCTCGAGAATAAGCTCTCTGATACAATTAGATAACGTTATACTAAACAATGGCATTCTCGTGGGGAGGCCTATGTCCAACAGGCGACGTTTATGGGCTAATGGATGGATGGATGGATAATAAAAAAATAAACTATTCCACTTTATAATAGTAATATAGATAATCAACGATTATTTTATAACTCACTGTCCCTTAGTAATTAAGATAGCTGTGTGGTAGCGGCTACGAATACTACCAACCCTTATTTTGCTCGTGGATGTCGTAAAATACGACTAAGAGCCTTATAACGACCTGGGACAACTCCATCTGATGCAGTTTGGTTAACAATTACATTCCCAAGGAGGGTTGACGTTTGGCAGCCGGCCGGTCATAAAACTATTGCCAATAACTTTTACAATATGTACTATGAAAGAAGAGAACATATTGTATCGACCCCAAGTAATTGGGATAAAAGTAGGAGAATGATGATGTCCCTTAGTAATTAAGAATGTATTATCAAGATTTTTAAGACATAAACATATTTAGTGAACGATTAACGTGAGTAAGCTTAGCCATATATATAAGTCAATTAATATAGTACAATATTTATTACACTCGTCATTTTTCTGCTCTTATCCTAATAACATGGGGTTGACGCGATATGTACTCTTCTTAAATTGTACATATTACAAAAGCTATCCCAATTTATTGGACAATAGTTTTAAGACCGGCCGCCTGTCTGACATCAACCTTCCTTGGGAATGTAGTTGTTGACCAAACAACTTCAGGTGAAGATGGCCCAGGCTGATATACATCTCTTAGTCGCCTTTAACGACATCCACGAGTAAAGTAAGGGATGGTAGTATTTGTAATCGCTATCACTATTATTTCATCATTACACTGTAATTATTAAAATCATTTCGTACAAAATTATTTAAAATAAGCCTCCTCTTGACCCATGATTTAGTCACGGGGTACTACAATGTTTGTTACCGCTTATAGAGTTCGTTTCGGACATATGTCGCTGAGAAAGTCTTCATATACAATGAAAAAAACAAATGCACCTAATTTCTAGGTTTGTGGCGAAGCAGAAGATACATCATGTGTGGAACGAATAAGAGAGAAATAAAATACGATTAGTTATAAAACTCCAAATAACTGGGTGGGATACTTATCTCACGTAATTATTTTCAGTTTTATAAATATTCTATTTATAGAATTTTTGAATCGTTTAATATCTCACATAGCTAAAATGATTTATAGCTTAATTAATACTTAAGATACGCCTAAGTTTATAATGGATCTGACATTAATTGCGTTCTAAAAATCCTATAGAAATAATCTGAAGCAAGTGTGTTTCTAAATAATTACGTGTAATTGTATCTAAGGTATTCTAACTAAACATATGTTAAATATTTTTATTTTTTAGATTTAAATATAATACAATTAGTATTTAAGTATTTTTATTCTTGTAAATTTATTGATTAAGAAGATATACAATGCGAAAGTGGAAGGATGTAGGTACCAAGGGAGACCGATACTAACCTACCTAGACCAGATCGGTCATGTACTGAAGGAAGGTGGAGTCAAGAGTCTCCGAAATCGGCGAGCGTGTATGAAGAGAATTATGAATGTTGAGGAAGCGAGTGAAGTATGCAGAGATAGAGTTCTCTGGCACTCTGTTTTCTCTGCCTACCCTGCAAGGGATATGGCGTGATGATATGTATGTGTCTGTATGTATATGTATGTTTATTGACAAGCATAAAGTAGTAGCCAAGAGTAGTGGCTTGTGTATATTCAATACGATTAATTTTATGCGACATCAGTAACGTTAACGTAAGGTTATGTTGTAGTATTGCTTACTACACGTAAGATGGACACGTAAGAAGCAATGGAAATTGTTTGAACTGCTTTACCAATTAAGCTGACGTGGTAGGTACGTACCTACCACGTCAGCTTAATTGATAAAGCAGTTCAAACAATTTCCATTAGATGTAGGTTCAAGCTTTTCTTTAAAATTCTTGCATAGTATGCAAGAAAATATTCCTTGCATTGCTGAGGAGTTTACAAACATTTATTTGACAGACACAATTTACGTGAGTAAACCTGACTCAAATGTTGTTCATACTCGTAATGTTGTGAAACTTATAAACCACATAATAGTAGCTATGTGTTGATTATTCTTAGTTCGAACAATTAGAAATGTGGAGTTGAACTAGAAACCTTAGCTTACTGTCTAATTATCTCTGCTTATTGAATCAAAATATTCTATAAGTACAATAAATTAATCATAGCACTTTTTTCATGTAACGTATAGTTTATTATATACCTACAGTTTGTTTATGCTTGGTACAGCATAAAATCACGCGACAGGTCAGCGCGCGTCGTGCGCTCGGTAAAATACGTAGAGAGTATGATATGTTAAAGTTATTCTACGCATGCTCTAGTTTTTATATGAGCATTTATCTTTTTTGCGGCATTATTGCAACAATAATTTCTGTTTATTTCTAATTCTATATTAAATATACTTTTTTTTAATTTTTCTTAAAAATAGACTAAGACATCATAAGCAGAATAGGCAGTAGCACTTTCCTAAGAAGCTTTTTATTAATTTTGATAATTATTAATTGTAATAGGAATACAGTCAAAAACAACAACGAAAATTGCATAAGAAAACACTAACTTCAATAAAGAATTTTACAAACAATATTGCAGTAATAATAAAAGCTGGTAAAAGAGTTCCTTATTATTTTCGTCTAAACATGAAGCTATTGCCCAACGTAGCCTGCGTAAGGAGTCATCAACATTATTGTTATTAGGGTATCAGATGATGTCGGCAATATTTTAGCCCCTCACACCACATCCTTCACCTACCGCGACGGGCCACGAGTTTCATTAGACCAGCAACAAGTGCGCTACGGATCGTATTTAAGACTTGCCTTTTTATATATAATATCTGGATGACCGAGCCTTGCTCGGTATTTTCTTTTTAATGTGTTTTTTGAAGATACATTTAAATATAATAAAATAATGAAAAAACAAATCAAAAAGGCAAAAAATAAAAATAGAAACTAAAAAAATATCAAGCAAAAAGGAGCAAATATCACGTTTGTTGTGCTGTAGCCCTTTAAGTATTTATTTTATTTTGTTTGTTAGTACTTGTCATTATAGCGGCAACAGAAATACATCATTTGTGAAAATTGCAACTGTCTAACTATCATGGTTCATGGGATACAGCCTGGTGACAGAGAGACGGATAGACGGACAGCGAAGTTTTGGTTATTATATTTGCAAAAATCGAGACGGAAAGGTTGAGTTATATTAGGAACAATCAATAAGATTTTAAGATTGCCGTATGGCACAAAGACAGCATATTGATGCTGATCAGATGGGTCGTGAGACGCCATGACGTACCTATGTGCGCTACTACGGTCGTTTCGATTTCTTTAAACCATTTACTTGCAAATATTTGAAAACATTCGAAAGGGTCAAATATTAAAGTAAATCCTTTGAATAAGTGATAAACCCCGCCTTAAATAACCGGTCGAGTTCCTGAATACACCAAAGCCTCCCGGTATCCCAGCTCACATCTTAAAATTGAGAGCTGACGCGCCAAAATTATACAATGTTTGCAAGAAAAAACATTCTAAGATTCTCCAAATACCTCTTCGAATTTCAGAGAGAGCAGTTTGCCATCAAAGTCTACTTCGCTACTTCTTAAGGTAGCGGGAGTAGACTTGAGAGAAAGCTGCTTCTCCCATGGGCAGTTGTATGTGACATACTTCAGAGTAAACTCAGAGAGTAGCCTGGTAATTCTCATTTCAATCCGAAAGAAAAACAAAACATATTGTTTACAAAGAAGTACTGTAGTTGGTGTAGTGTCGCGGGTGCATGGACCGGGTATTAGTCCGTAACCCGTAGAAAGGTCAGCCTCGTGAGGGGGACGCTTCGGCATCACAGTTGTTTGTTGCCGGGGCGTCTATGGTGATGATACCCGAAAGGATAACCCGTCGGGCTGGCCACAGATGTTAAGGAAGCGGTACCAGAAGTCGACCTAATTTCGAAGCAAAACACGGTGGGTTATGGGGCTACACACTGCCTTTTCATCGCCGGTCGTCGGTCAATGAGCGCAGCTGTTCAAATCGTAGCCTCCTAAGAAAAAAGCCTCGTGTCCATAATATATACCAAAATTTCATTTTATTGTCATGTTTATTAGACCTTTTAATACCCTGCACTATAATAAAGATATATTATAAGTACACAAACATTTAAACATAATAATTTATAAATTATAATAAAATAAATAATGTAAAAAACCAAAAAAAAACTATTAGAACCATTTTCGTCTTCTACGCGGACGAAGACGCGGGCAAATGTTAGTAATTAATAAAATAAAATAAAAAATAAAAAAGGCAAAAAATGAGAAAAGGGAAACTAAGGATCCGAACCGTACTCTGTTTTGTTGGGATTAGACTACTCTATGTTCTAACTGAGCTATGTCTGTTCTTAATGACAGCGTCAAAATTTGCCTTCATATGTTAATTATTTTGCCGCCAATGTAAAATTATATTTTTTATTGCCTGAAAATACAGACAAAACAATATTTTCTAGAAATGAAACCTAGCTAGATCGATTAATCGCCCCCGAAACCCTCTATATGCCAAATTTCATGAAAATTGTTGGTGCCGTTTCCGAGATCCAGATTATATATATATATACAAGAATTGCTCGTTTAAAGATATAAGATTTACAGAAATAGTACGTTATTCTATATCTTTTTTAACTCGATATGGTTTAGCTACAACCCGTTCAAACGGTCTGTAATGACGGGAGAGGAGCATATGGGCTAATAACCTACCCTGTTATACCTCGGAATTGATTAGGTACTTGACTTCGGTTACACATTGTTCTGTGGAATGCATAAAAGTTTTCGACACTATATTCGTATCGTTATCGAGACCAATTTGTATTGGTTTTTAAAGTACTGTTCTTTATGCATGTTTTAGTATATATTGGTAAATCATATTTGTAACAATGGATGAAGCAGACAGGTTTTGCTATTGCTATAATTTTAAAATGGTGATATGGACTAAGTTGAGAGTGTGTTTTAAATGTGTTACAAGTCCAGAGACATACGAATATATAAGTTACCAATATATTAAAATTATATTTAAAGATTCTAATTTAACATTCACATACAACACACCTACACAAGATATTTCTTTGTTTGATTGTTCATCATCATCATCTCAGTTCGTATACGTCCCACCTGGACTCGAACCTCCTTCATAATGGGAGGAAAATTGACCAACTATATCACGATGGTCGGACGTGTTGATATAGGGTTTTATTTCAAGTTTTTCTTCTCTTGCATAGATGTTACATACATTTTATATCCCTTAGTCTGTTACGATCACCCACGAGTAAGAGGAAGGTGGTGAATTGTATTCTTACTCCGTCACCAAACAGATAATGTTTGATTGTTAAATAGTTGTTAACTGTATAGCTGTAATTTGCATTCATTAACTGTATGTTTTTAAAGTCCCGCGTGATCTCTGGTCTCGACAATCTGTAGTGGTAATACTACGCAGTTGGCCACTTGTTGCCACCATAAGCAATAAAAATAAATTCGCTATTTATACACAAATTCTATATCACAATTGACTACATCGAACCCATAATAAGGTGTATATTATACACTATATGTGTAATCTATGTATGCATACATAATGTACGATTCTATATTCGCTTATCTTTTACTACTACTCAATGTCTCAGCCAATTTCAATAAATGATGATATTAGATTCATCTATGACATAAACTTATTAAAAACTCAAACTAACCGGCAAATTAAAATGCATGTTTATTTTTGCCTATGGTGGCAAACGAGCAAGGAGCGAGTAAGTGTCACTGCCGCCGGTGGACCTTTGCAATACCAGTAGTATAGCTAAGCTGCTACCTACCAATAATCCAGCAAAGTTGAGCTTCCAGCTATCTCGGTCACTAAACGAAGCACAGCAGCATATTGCCACTGCTCAGGCATCGATCTGCTGCGAGAGTGTGGTACTACCCCAGACGGACCGGCCCGCGGCTGTAGACAGAACTGTCAACAATATTGTCCTACCACTATATGCATGCGATTTAACATGCGGTTTAAAAATACTTTTCTTTTAAAAATTCCCTAGTAGAGTATCAAAATAAAAGACATTAAAAGATAGGTAAGAAATTTATAAAAAATCCGATTTAATAGCGTGGCGTTTTTTGGGGCAGACTATGGTGTACTCACACCCCGCCCGATCCATCCGGGATGACAGAAAGGACGGCGTGGGATCCCATAACCTGCCATAAAAGGTACTCGTACCTCTCTAAGCGGTGCGGACTAGCCACCGAAACCCGGTGTTTGTCATCGGTGGCTCGCCCGGCGGATTACCTTTTCAGGTATCTTCTCGAGGCAAATGTCGGTGTCAGCTGCGGTCGGCCTCTCTTCGGGTTACGTACTAATCCCTGATGCATTGCTGACAGCCCCTTTTCCCTTTTTTTAAGGTAACTTTTATAACACTTGCAATAAGAAAGTGTTTTAATCAAATATTTTAGCTCAATTTAATTAACAGGCCTATTTTTTTTGTTACAGATAATGAATAATCAAAATTATTATTGGTAAGTTTTTTTTTTTGTGACTCTTAGTTGTTAGCTTCAGATGGCTATGACAACTTTATCCGGACTGTGGGTGAGCGCTGAGGGCTCTCAACCCGTGCATTATTTATTTCTTCTATAAATGACATATACGCTAAGTGTGGCTCTTCTATAATACAAAAGGAATTTATCTATTAAGCCGACTTTTGACTTTTGATGTAATATATATCACATCTTGAGCTATATATTACATCCCGCGATTGCTATTCACACTGTAAGATATATATTTTGGAACAGTTCTGCTTCGGTCACCGTTCAAACTGAGGGCGAGGCAGGGAGAGACGCGGTGTCCGGGGAGGTGAGGTAAAATATACTCATTCAAAATATCGCTTATTAGGTCGAAAAAATATTTATAATTTGGGATGTAATATATATATTATAGCACAGTGTGAACGGTCTCGTACAAAATGTATGACGAGCGATAAAATATTATATCTCAAGATGTAATTTATATTATACTAGCTTCTGCCCGCGACTTCGCCCGCGTAAAAGGTTTTTTTTTCTCTGTTTTTATTTTACCTTTTACGGGTATTTTTTTTACAAAATTTTGATGTCATATTTATTTATATCTAATTAATAGCCTAAAAGTAAGTTTCAAGCTTTTGGCTTTAAAAATGACAATACTTCCTTACAATTTTTCATCCCCCTTTACAATTCTTTTTTTGCATTAAAAAGTAGCTTATGTCCTTTGTCAGACTCTAGACCATCTGTGTACCAAATTTCATTTAGATCGGTACAGTAGTTTTGGCATGAAAGAACGACAGACAGAGTGAGTACTTTCGCATTTATAATATTAGTAAGAATTATATCCCATAGTCAAAAGCCGGCTTTACAGCTATAGATAAGATAAAATTATTATAGACGGGTTAAGATTTCCAGTTTATCTTCTCTTAGCTAAAAATTACACCTCCTAGATCTCCCCTAAAAATGATAGAGTGGATTAATATTTTTAAACCAGCATTAAGATGTCAAAAAGGGTAGGAGGTATCTTAACCACTACGTCATTTATGCAGTCTAATTTATTCCAATGTGATACCCTTCGATTTTACAACAACATAATGCTATTCAACTTTTCTAGAAAATGTTACTTGCTATAAAATAAGGTTACACTTTATAGCTAGCGGATTCACGAGATGCTGTTCTGTAATGAAAATAAAAATAAAGTTTCTTGAAATTCACAATGCTTCTTACCGGGTCCTAATACATTATTTTTGTAATCTAAAACCATCTAAACGAGGCAATAGCCTTTCAGCAATAAAAAAATAAACTTCATAAGATAATAATATATTCAGTGGAAGGATGTAGGTACCAGGGGAGACCGAGACTAACCTACCTAGACCAGATTGGTTACGTATTGAAGTAAGGTGGAGTCAAGAGTCTCCGAAACCGGCGAGCGTGTATGAAGAGAATTATGAGTGTTGAGGAAACGAGTGAAGTATGCAAGGATAGAGTTCTCTGGCACTCTATTCTCTCTGATATGGCGTGATAATATGTATGTATGTATGTTAATTATTAATTTTATTCATTCATCTATCAGCCCATAGACGTCCACTGTTGGTTCTCCCCACGAGAGACACCGCTAAGGACGGTCGTATGCCACCTGCATCCAATTGCCTGTGATCTTCATAATGCCGTTGGTCTACCTAGTGTGCATGTGGTGAATTTTATAATGATTTCTAATGTTTCCACGAGTATTACACATTTGAAATAAAACTATTTTTACGGATTCTATCGTGTTTTGTATTTAATTTTTAATTTCTTGTCCTACCATGACATTGACGTTAAAAGATTCGGAACGATTAAAAATGAAATACAAACGATAAAAATAAAAGTAATTTTATTTCAAATATTTATTTCATTATCAACTTTTTATCATCATCATCATCTCAATTCATATGTTCCACTGCTGGCCTCGAGCCTGCTCCACACAAGAAGGAAAATTGACCTAATACACCAAGCTGGTCAGAAGTGTTGGAATTGAGTTTTATTTCGAATTTTCCTTCTCTTACATATATTTTATACATACATA
This sequence comes from Lymantria monacha, assembly GCA_905163515.2. Classification (NCBI taxonomy): domain Eukaryota; kingdom Metazoa; phylum Arthropoda; class Insecta; order Lepidoptera; family Erebidae; genus Lymantria; species Lymantria monacha. The sequence goes on along the minus strand of LR991094.1, from coordinate 13,255,848 downwards.
CATATCATCACGCCATATCACTTGCAGGGTAGGCAGAGAGAACAGAGTGCCAGAGAACTCTATCTCTGCATACTTCACTCGCTTCCTCAACATTCATAATTCTCTTCATACACGCTCGCCGGTTTCAGAAACTCTTGATTCCACCTTCCTTCAGTACATGACCGATCTGGTCTAGGTAGGTTAGTCTCGATCTCCCTCGGTACCTACATCCTTTCACTTTCGCATTGTATATCTTCTTAACCAGACGTTCGCTCGGTATTCTTTCCACATGTCCGAACCATCGGAGCATTCCCTTTCGCATCTTTACACCAATACTTTCTTTCATACCTACTCGCTCTCTTACGTCGTCGTTACGAATTATATTTTTAATGTATATATTATTCCTTAATCGTCTTTTACGATCACCCACGGGTAAAATAGAGGGTTGTGAATTGTGTTCTTACTCCGTCACCACACGGAGGGTCACGTTTTATACTTGATATCAATTATGGATTAAATTGTATCAAAACAGTTTTAATTTGTAACTACATTTGTATAGTCCCTGACCCCTAATAATTATTATTATAAGCTACAAATGTAATATAATGATAAAGCTTTACTATATACAGTTACATAATAATCGCTCGTCGCAGGTGCGTTTTTCTCAAATTGATTCCATAATGGACTGACGTAGATATTGCTCTAGTACATTAAATTTATAGTCGTTTTCCACTTTACTTAACCGGCAGAAAACCGGTGTAGTATGTATTATTTGTAACATGTATAAAATATGAAGCACTGAGCGAAAAGCTTTGTTTAATTGTATGTAGGTATGTAACGCAAGTACGACACTTTTTAATGCAAGTACTGATATTTATCATACATTTTTTTTTGCTTGTGATAACAAATGAGCATGCAGCTCACCTGATGGTAAATTTTACTGTCACCTATCCACCTTTGTAATAACAGGAGTACAGCTAGACCGTTGCCTACCAATTAAAACCCAAACCCACCCTGAAAGTTGGGCTGCTGGCTCTCTTGCTCACCAGCCCGCGGCTGTAGACAGAAAACTGACAACATTACACCTTACCACTATGATATATAGTTTCATTATTTCTTTTACTCTGTATTAAATTGGAGAGGGTACTCCTCAGGGGTATTCCGTCGGGTCGACCACTGACGTCAAGTCACTCTGCTCCGGTGGTCGACCCAACGACGAAGGCGACGTCACGGGTGGGTTACGGGTGTGCGTGCTTACGCCCCTCTGTCACCCCGGATGGAGTGGTGCGAGGAGTGTGGCGACCGTAGCGAACCCCCAAAAAAAAAAAAAACTCTGTATTAAATAACGAATCCTACAAATGTTATTTTTATTATTTTACGGAGGACTTTACAAAGACAGTTAACACAGGCAAATTATACCCAGACTCATAATTGTGAATCGCACAAAGTATTTTCTTGCGTGGTAATCGAATTCACAACACTAGTACGGTAGGTCGATAGGTCTTAACCTCTATGCGAACTGTAGAGTCTATCTATATAATACATTGAGCAATACCTGTACATTTCTATATATTTAGAATATCGACAATGACTCTCATCATCATCATTATCATCCTGCTCTAATCCCGATCACTTGGGGTCGACGCAATATGTCATATTTATCCATATAATCCTATCAGGCGTCATCTCTGTAGTCACTCCCAGAATACACATGTCATACCTCATGCAGTCCATCCATCTTTTCTCTTTTACCCCTAAAGCATTCATACTTAAAACTTTTCTTACAAAATTACTCTCATTCATATATCGAAAATGGCTCTATTTCCATGAAATTTAGTACGCTGTAAAGTTGAAGTTTTTAGAGCGATAAATCGATCTAGCTACGTTTCATTTACAGAAAACCTAATATCAATGTTTACAGGTAATAAAAATATAAAATAAGAATAAGAATGTAAATTTAGCTACTGCCATCAAGAATAAAAGAGCTCAGTTGAGAATTAGAACAGTCGCTTAATCTAGACAGCCTTGGTTCGACTCTATTTTCCCTATTTATGTAATTTTCTCTTTTTATTAACATTGTTTTCATTAGTATTCAAATAGTAATAGGACCCTGCTGTTGATAGTTTTCTTGCTACAGTCACGGGCTGGTCCGTCCGGGATAGTATCACACTCTCGCAGAAAATCAACGTCGGAGCAGTGGCAATGTGCTTCTGTGCTTCGTTCAGTGAGACTGAGACTGAGAGTTGCCAGCCCAACTCTCTTGGCGGGTTTGGGGTTTCCATTCGTAGGTAGTGACTAGCTGTACGCCTGGTATTGCGAAGGTCCATGAGCCGCAGTGATATTTGCTATTAGGTGTGCTGCTTGCTTGTTTTCCAACACGAGCAAAAAAAGGCAAATCATTATTATATCTTTTTATTTATTTTTTATTTATTTATTAAATTATATTAACCAATTTATATATTTAATTTATTATATCGATAGAACTAAAAAAATATTCATATTTTATCAGCATTTAATTTCTGTCTACATAGACGCCGAAACTTCAGAATTACCAGGTAATATTTAAATATATGTATGAAAGAGAGTATTGGTGTAAAGATACGAAAGGGAATGCTCCGATGGTTCGGACATGTGGAAAGAATGCCGAACGAACGTCTAGTTAAGAAGATATACAATGCGAAAGTGGAAGGATGTAGGTACCGGGGGAGACCGAGACTAACCTACCTAGACCAGATCGGTCATGTACTGAAGGAAGGTGGAGTCAAGAGTCTCCGAAACCGGCGAGCGTGTATGAAGAGAATTATGAATGTTGAGGAAGCGAGTGAAGTATGCAAAGATAGAGTTCTCTGGCACTCTGTTCTCTCTGCCTACCCTGCAAGGGATATAGCGTGATGATATGTATGTATGTATGTATGTATTTAAATATAATTTTCAAATAAAAACACAGTTTACAAAAAGAAATACCATCCATCATCAATTATTACTAAATAACAATCTAAATTAATCTGCTAATATTATTCATTATTTCAAGTCATCCAAATATTATTGGTAAAAAAAAACTATTAATCCGCTATTCATCTCAGCTCATATATGTCCCACTGTTGGACTCGAGCCTCCTCCATAATGGGAGGATAATTGACCTACTATACTACACTGGTCAGGCGTGTTGGTATAGAGTTATGTTTCGAGTTTTCCTTCTCTTACATAGATGTTGTATGCATTTTATATCCCATAGTCGTCTCTTACGATCATCCATGTGTATGTTATGGGGTGCTGAATTGTATTTTTACTCCGTCACCACACGGAATAAATAATCCGCTATTAGCAATGAAATTCTCACTGTATTAAAACTCTATTAAAAGACTGATTAAATCTTTAACCAGTTGCATTACTATGTTATTGCCGACCGTAAGGTCAGAATATGCGTGATATAGCAAAAAGTACGTGCACGTTTCTTGAGGCAATGATAATAATAGCGAAGACTTTTTTTTTTTTTTCTTTTTTTTTTGTGTGTCTTAGTTGTTAGCCTCAGATGGCTATGACAACTTTACCCGGACTGCGGGTGAGCGCTGAGGGCTCTCAACCCGTAAGCGAAGAACTGTCTTTGAAGTTGACCTTATTGTTGTTTATCAGCCATTACTATGCAGCACGTTAAATACTTAAGACTAAAAGACTTGGAAAATCAAAAAATCACATGACGTAATGTGGATATGTTACATTTCTCCTTACCTCTATAAAAACAAAGGCGTAATATTAAATAAAATATCATCATCATCTGAGCTCATACACCTTCTGTTGCAGAGAAGGATTTTGACTTAATATATCATGCTGGTCAGACGACTTAATATCGTTTATTATTCTGTTACATAAAATTTATATATAAAAAATATTTAAGTACTTATATTCCTTGAGAAACTTTTAAAGCAGAGTACATTTTCAACTATTTTGTCAATAATGTATTTTAACGTCGACACTGAGCAAAAACAGTGCTAGTTATTATACCGCAGTATTTGTAGAAATTCTATAATTATTTACATTTAAAAAGTATTATAAGCAATGTCTTCAAAATATATAGATTAATAAAAATTTAATCCATTAGTCATCCTATTAAAGTTGAATGTTGGACATAGGCCTTCACATATGCGATAATTCAATAATCGCCACGCTTGACAAATAAGTAGGCGATTGCAGTTACTCTTTTAAGTAAGTTAGCCTAAAGTGCTGCCGTCCGAAAGAAAACTGCCAACAACGTGGTCCTACCACTTATTGGAAGTTAATGAAGTTAACTATATACTACATATATTTTAGTGGGTACATGGTGTTTATTTGTTGACTTCGATTATAAAAAATATTGACAAAATATGTATTAATAAAAAAAATATAACACATCTTTTATATTACCTTACCTTAAAATTGAACAAAAAGAAAATAGCCGCGTCAAAACCTTAAATTCCGTAATACATTATTGTATAAAGTAATAACTTTAGCAAAGTTATGATAAGCTAATAACGTAAACTGACTCTGTAGAATCATCTAACGTAAGCTTTATAAAAGTAAATTCAATTTCGTATTTGAGTTGAGGAAAATGCTCTTGCATCAAAAGCAAACTAATTTATTTTGCAACTCTGTATTTTCACTATTTGATACATTTAGATGAAATGAGATGCTTTATAAGTTTTAGTTGCAAGTTTGTGTTAGGATATATTCACATATAAAAGCATAAACCTGCTTTTACTTTTGATTTAATTTTGAAAGTTTTAACTTTATTAATTCTATTCGTTTCGTGGAACTAATGATGAAATTTAACTAAAGTAGTACCAGGAAAGTAGAGTTCCAGTAGGGCAGCTAATAATAATACTAACTACGAGTATGATCGCCAACCCACATCCCAAGTGTAACAATATGATAAGATCCCTAGAAGCCCAAGAATTGTTTTTTTTTGCTTATTGTGGCTAACGAACAATTAGTACACTTGATGGTAAGTGTTACTGCTGCTCATGGACTTTGGCAATACCAGGAGTATCTGGTATTGCTAAAGTCAAGTAGTAAGTCAAGTACAGCAAGGCCACTTTTTACCAACCAAAAGCCACCCAAAAATTGAGCTGTCGGCTCTCTCGCTCACTGGACCAAGCGCAACAGCATATTGCTATTGCTTAGACGTCAATTTAGTGTGGTAATACCTCGGACAGACCGTCACGATTGTAGGCAGAAAACTGTATATAATATGGCTCTACCACTACCATGTCGAAATTTAAACATTAAGCTTGAACTCATATCTCAACTAATTCACAAATCAAAAGTTTTCAAATTATTTATTTACCAAAAAAGATAAAGTATATAATATCAACAAAATAACACAAAACCGGATAAACCAACAGCGACGCCTTCTTCTTATAGATAAAGCTGAACCAACGAGGCAGTCACATATTTAAGTTAATTTCGCTCATCCATCAAATAATTGACGCCCACTATTGGACTTACACCTTGCCTTAACTTACTTCTTGAAAATGCCCCATTGAAGACCTGTCCGGTACTACTAGCACCCTATGATTATGTGTATCTTTTCATAAGTAATCCTTACCCAAGAACCATTCGTTCCCAATGTTTGTCGGTTCGTTGATCTTATCAACCCAGTGATCTCATTGTTATTTTAGTATACTAATTCTTCAGAATACATCGATTAGATTAATTTTTTTATGTATGTATTACCTACCTATTATGTATGTATTACCTATTATAGTATTTCTTTGTGTTGATTCATCTTTCCAGATCGTTGTATAAACTTAAGCTTCCTTATAAGACCAACATTTAGAAACTAATTTTAAAACATAAATTTAAGAAACATAAGTTTTCGCAGATAATACATACTAGTCATAGGCCTTTGTTCTCAAGATCTAGGTACGGTATATTAGAAAAGTAGACGATCCTGAATTGTCTCGAATTAATTTATAATATTTAATAATAATAATAATAATAGCCTTTTATTTCCCATATTTACAATATTCAGTATCCTTAACATTAATGATTTATTTTTATATTTAATTATATATACAATTTCATTCTTATTCATTACATTTAATTGTTATTTAAAAATATATAAAATTGTAATTCTAATAATATTCTTATTGCAAATCACTAATTATTTTAATTTCTTATTTTAAAATATATAAAAAAAAATAATTCTAATAATTTATAATATTTATAGAAAGATAATATTTATTTAATTAAATATAATATTATACAAACCGCCGTATCAGTCTAGTTACATAAACTTGCTTTCTATTCATGAAATTCAATTACATTAGACGTTTCTAGCGTTACTTATTTTTTCTGTCGCAAAATTCTTATTTTCTAATAACTTTAGTAAATGGGCCCGATAAGTGGCAAAAAGTTCGCCTTTTATTATTTGGGACTCAAAGAAATGTATGAGTAAACTATCAATGTTCTCCATTTGCTTTAATCATCGAGCATAAAAACATCAAAACGTTTACAAAAACTGCAATAGTTTCTTATATTAACCTTTTATAGGAACCTAACTTTTTGTAGAAGTTAGTTGCGATTTACATATACAATTACGATTTTTGTAGTAGAGAATTACGATTCCGGGTTTTTAAATTTATTACTGAAGTGATTAGAATATAATTTACACCAGATCTTTTTATATTTTTTTTTTTTACTTTTGGATTCCAATGCTATAATGGTAGGCGATTTAGCAATTGTTATGCTGGTCCGATTGATGAACGTGGATTTTCATATTGAGATTTCTTTTTGTTGTAATAATACTATCTACTTGCGTCTCCTAGTCCTCACTGCTTACGTCTATAACAAAACAATAGAAAAAAAGATGTGGTAAGCTGTTGTTCTTATTTCAACACTACACAAAATACTTCTTCGCCATATACTGACAATATATTACATGTATGTCACTATCGTTGGAGTAAGGAGGACAGCTTTAAATCCACTTTTCCGCTGCATCTGGCATCAAAGTGCTATGCATTAAGTACTAAAACTTGTGGAGAGCTTTGCTCGTATCTTGAGACTTGGCATTTGTAATAAGAAGTTTTAGTATAGTACTTGTGAAAATGTATATCTATATTGATTACAAGTTCAACAACTTCTATTTAAGGATTTAAATTTATAGAGTTTTTATCTTGCTGTAATATCAGTTTTAGTTTTAAATTTTAACTAATTACCATATCAAAATCATAACCATTTACTTAAAATAAAAACTTACACTAGAGAATAAATCCTGAGTATAAGATTTTTTTGGGGACTTTGAAAACATATAATTGATTCGATACTGTAATTAACACCACTACAAAATAATGAAAACTCAAATATATTCTGCTGTATAATATTCTATTATCGATACGTAAGTAATGTGTGTAAAAATGTGGGTCAACATTTAATATCTTATAGGGTAGATATAAATAAATTTCTGTAATAACAATGACATATTGGACGTAAGACACCTTAGTCCTCCCGTGACCATCATCACTGTAAAGTGTTCGAAACGTCGGGAAATTAAAAATCAAATACAAACGCGATAGAATCCGTAAAAGTAGTTTTATTTCAAAAGATACGTAAGTAGATAGAAAAATTGCAAGAAAATTAAAACTCGAAACAAAAGCCTATATTATACTAACCCACCTGACCAGAGCAGATCAGTTTCTCTCCTATTATTATAGTAGAGCCCCTGGCCCAGTAATAAAATTTATATGAAGTGATACATTACATATAACGGGTTGAGAGCCCTCAGCGCTCACACGCTCAGTCCGGGTAAAGTTCTCATAGCCATCTGAGGCTAACAACTAAAACACACACAAAAAAAAAAAAATACATTACATATGATGAGTAGATATGATGTCATATCATTTAGTTCTTCCATGACACTTCATATTGTAATGTTTTAAACTAAAGTTATAATGTTGCGAATGAAAAAAGTCAGATTAGTTCCAATAAACATACATACACGCCATAAAAATAAAGGGTATTAATATTAAATTTAGATTAACTAATCTATATTATTAATTAGTACATAACATGGCCAAAAGCTTGGTCATTTATTATCGATATTAATACATTTATAGTGTAAGAACTAAATTTACCTATAAATGTTTGTCTAAGTCTAAACAATTAAATAATTGTATCACTTAAAGTAACTGTTTTTGAAAATAATCTAACTAAGAAATTTTCTCTTAGTAACTACCATTTAAAATGTGAGAAGTTAAGATCTGGGCTGAGTTTGGTCAAGTAAATACTTGTTGAAAGACTAACATTACACTTCTAAAAATATATCGCTAAAAGTACACGATCTAAAATATTACCTAAATAAAGTTTAGCTGAGATCTTTTCTTGGCAAGACACAACCAACAAATCATAATTCATGCAAGATGTTTACTACGTTGAACTTTTCCAACAAGTTGCGGCTTTCTTCAGTGAGCAATTCATGTATTTTTGTCATTTTATTTGTTATGATAATATTCCGTCCTTTTTTTTCAATGAGCACTCTGCATTGTATCGAGATGTCAATTGTTAGAATTAATCCAATGTTCTTACAAAATTATATAAGATGCAGTAACCACCGCGTCCTACAATTCGAGTATGATGACGATTTAGGATTACAATCATCATCTATGCGAAAGTGTGTGTAATAGTACAATGCGAAAGTAGAAGTATGTAGGTACCGAGGGAAACCAAGACTAACCTACCTAGACCAGATTGGTTACGTACTGAGGGAAGGTAGAGTCAAGAGTCTCCGAAACCAGCGAGCGTGTATGAAGAGAATTATGAATGTTGAGGAAGCCAGTGAAGTATGCAAGGATAGAGTTCTCTGGCACTCTGTTCTCTCCACCGACCTTGCAAGGGATATCCCTTGCAGGGTAGGGCGTGATGATATGTATGTATGTATTATCATCTATTATCATCTCAGCTCATATATACCTATATCACTGTTGTGCTTGAGCCTCCTCCATAATGGGAGCAAAATTGATCTACTATACCATGCTAGTCAGACGTGTTGGGTTTAGTTTCGCAATTACCTTATCTTGCATAGATGTTCTATGCATTTAATATCCTTTAATCGTTTCTTACGATCACCCACAGGTATGATGATAGTCATATGGCTGTTACATCTTTACGGAGACAAGTGGTGAGTGTAAAGAACCCTCAATCTACATACATACATACATATCATCACGCCATATCCCTTGCAGGGTAGGCAGTGAGAACACAGTGCCAGAGAACTCTATCCTTGCATACTTCACTCGCTTCCTCAACATTCATAATTCTCTTCATACACGCTCGCCGGTTTCGGAGACTCTTGGCTCCACCTTCCTTCAGCACGTGACCAATCTGGTCTAGGTAGGTGAGTCTCGGTCTCCCCCAGTACCTACATCTTTCATTCATCTAATTTAAAAAAAAAGCATGTACACGCTTGACTCCACTAATTATAACGTTTTCTACGCCAATAAACTACTCGACTGTGACGTTCAATAGTCACAATGCTGCCAAAACATAATTTCAGAATTACCACCTTTCAATAAGATATTTCATTCCTATTTGTTCGAATAGATTTGTGAATCATTAGTGAATACTTGGTAAATTTTTACCGGGTTTGTATATTTTTTTTCTACGAAATCCATTTTATAACAGTACATTACTGTACATACTTACTTAAAAAAACTGCCTTAAAATATTTGTCCTTAAAATTGTATAACGATTTGCCCCAGGGAAAAATGTTGACAATTTATACAATATATTTACATAAAAGGGTACCCTGAAAACGTTAACAAAAATGTCCAAGGACGACTTATACAAATTTATGAAACATTTTGTATACGCTAGTTATCTTTTTGTGATGTAAAACAGACTTCTAAGTTGATAAAAATACATATCTGCCACTTACTTACACTGCCTAGATATAAATATTTTACGTATTACAGAATATATAACATATGTATATGGTATCTTAAAATAGTATAAAACAAAGTCACTGTTAGCATCTGTTCTTCTCGGTGGCAAGAACAGAGGAGAGGATATTGTCCAGTCACCACTATTATTGCGACGACGACAAGGTGCAGCACATGCTCTAGGTCTGCGTGGCTTGAGCAGAGCAGTCTCATAAACTCATCGCAATAATCGGTGCTGACCTAAACAGCATCGGGCATTGGGACTTTGTCGCCGCTTTCTGCAAGGCATGCCTTGATATGTATCGTAATAAAAGTTCGCATGACACCTATTTATCAAAGTTTTTATTTGATTATTAACATGCAAATAATCCACTAGTCCACAACTATTTTAGTAAAAATGATTAAGACATTAAGCAATAAGCAAAAGCTTGTCTTCCAAAATCAAATCAAATTTCTTAAAACAAAATAATTTGAAATTAGAATTCTCACTCAAACTAGAAAAAAAAAATACATTTCAAGCGGTCAGTTCACCAATTTAGTTGACTAAAACATTCATTTATAACTAAAAATCCATCATAAACACTAACCCTTTTTTTTTTTGGGGTGGGTTATGGTCGGCGCTCTTCTCGCACCACTCCGTCCGGGGCGACATAGTCAATTAATTTTCATAATAAGAACAGTCGTTGTATTGCTATTAATAAATATATTCGCTTATTTTGGAGAATTGCTATATTCCTTATACATTTTTTTTATGGGGTGGGCTAAGGTCATCGCACTCCTCGCACCACTCTATCCGGGGCGACAGAGCGGCGTAAGCACGCTCACCCATAACCCACCCGTGAACCTCGCCTTCGTCGTTGGACCGGCCACCGGAGCAGCGTGAACTTGTCGTCAGTGGCCGGCCCGACGGAATACCCCCTGAGAGGCACCCGCGGCCTCGGCTAGGGCGGCATCAGGCGCAGGTAATCGTGCCTACGCCGCCCCAGTCGCCGGCGGCTGTTCGCGTCGTCGAGGAGACGCTTCTCGCGCACGCGCTCCGCCGCCTCCTACCGCGAGACTACTGCCTCGCAGAAGGCTGCGACCGCGTCCCAGTTCCTGACGCTGTCGAGCATCGCCCTAGCGATGGTCGGCAGCGTCAGGTCGGCACCGATGATTGCGACGAGTTCACAGCGCTGCTCTGCCCAAGCGGCACACGCCTCGAGCGTATGCTGCGCCGTATCCTCGTCGCAATCGCAGTGGTGGCAGGATGGTGTACTCTCCCTCCTGACGACCGTGTACAGGTATTTGGCGAAGCATCCATGCCCCGTCAAAACCTGCACCAGTCGGAAGGAGAGCACCCCGTGCCACCGTTCCAACCACTGCATCAGCACCGGCCGGAAGGCCTCCACAGTCCGCACACCGCACACCGAACCGAGGCCTCTCCAGCCGGACTGCCCAACGAGCAATGACGTCTCGGCGGGCGTCGACACGCCAGGCGGTGAGCTCCCTCAGTGAGACCACACCGCCCTCCATTCGCACCCCCGACACCCGCCGATACAAATCGGCGAGCATTTCCGCCTCCAGGTCCCACGGGGGAGTCCCGGCCAACAGGCACGCTGCCTCCGTCGCCACCATGCGGTACCCGCGTACGGCCCTCACCGCCATGGCCCTCTGTGGTCGCCACAGAAGAGCCCTGAGTCGGACGGTCAGGGATCCCGCCCACACCGGTGCGCCGTACAGGGCCATCGACCGGACGACCCCCGAGTACAGCTTTCGGCACGTAGCGCTCGGTCCGCCCACGTTCGGCATAAGCCACGAAAGGGCGGACGCCGCGCCGACGAGCCGCGGAGCGAGCCTGCGGAAATAAACACTAACCCTACTTAGAAATTCTTTTCAATTTGAGACAACCTATAAATGACTATTAAAGATTTTTTATAGAAAATTTTAGTAGGCTGTTGCTTAAAAGTTTTTTGAAATTGAGAAGTGCTTTAATATAAGGCCGTTAAACTGTAAATAAAGGAAACAGGAGCCAATATTTTACAAAACGTACACTTAATTTGCCTTCTAATTAGTATTGTGTTTCATGATTTATTTGTTTCACTTCATTACTTGTGGAATGTAGAAACGGTAAAAACATAATTTGACATTAATATAATTACGACATTTAGGTAAATATTTAATATTTCACTATTACATTTCATTTGTTTATTCAGCCAGTACACGTCACACTATTAAATACTTTCTAATTTTGGATATTTACAAAAGAATGTTGTCTAAGATTTTATTAAAAGATTCCGTTTACAGTCAAATAAATTAAATTGATCTCAAAATAGAAATAGTCAATTAATTTTCATAATAAGAACAGTCGTTGTATTGCGATTAATAAATATATTCGCTTATTTTGGAGAATTGCTATATTCCTTATACATTTTTTTTATGGGGTGGGCTAAGGTCGTCGCACTCCTCGCACCACTCTGTCCGGGGCGACTGAGGGGCGTAAGCACGCTCACCCATAACCCACCCGTGAACCTCACCTTCGTCATTAGACCGGCCACCGGAGCAGCGTGAACTTGTCGTCAGTGGCCGGCCCGACGGAATACCCCCCCAGGGGTACCCTCTTCTTGAGCGACATCCCCTCCCTCGCGGAGGACGTCGGTCTTTTCCTCGCGGTCAGCCTCTCGGTGGGTGACGGACTAATTCTCTGGTCCAGTCACCCGCGGCCTCGGCTAGGGCAACATCAGGCGCAGGTAATCGCGCCTACGCCGCCCCAGTCGCCGGCGACGGCTCGCGTCGTCGAGGAGACGCTCCTCGCGCACGCGCTCCGCCGCCTCCTTCTGCGAGACTACTGCCTCGCAGAAGGCTGCGACCACGTCCCAGTTCCTGACGCTGTCGAGCATCGCCCTGGCGATGGTTAGCAGTATCAGTTCAGCATCGATGATTGCGACGAGTTCAAGGCGCTGCTCTGCCCAAGCGGCATAAGCCTCGAGCGTATGCTGCGCCGTAGCCTCGTCGCAGTCGCAGTGGTGGCAGGACGGTGTACTCTCCCTCCTAACGACCGTGTGCAGGTATTTGGCGAAGCATCCGTGCCCCGTCAAAACCTGCACCAGTCGGAAGGAGAGCATCCCATGCCGCCGTTCCAACCACCGCATCAGCACCGGCCGGAAGGCCTCTACAGTCCGCACACCGAACCGAGGCCTCTCCAGCCGGACTGCCCAACGGGCAATGACGTCTTGGCGGTCATTGACACGCCAGTCGATGAGCTCCCTCAATGAAACCACACCGCCCTCCACTCGCACCCCCGACACCCGCCGATACAAATCGGTGAGCATTTCCGCCTCCAGGTCCCACGGGAGAGTCCCGGCCAACAGACAAGCTGCCTTCGTCGCCACCGTGCGGTACCCGCGAATGGCCCTGAACGCCATGGCCCTCTATGGTCGCCACAGAAGAGCCCTGAGTCGGACGGTCAGGGACCCCGCGCACACCGGTGCGCTGTACAGGGCCATCGACCGGACGACCCCCGCGTACAGCTGTCGGCATGTAGCGCTCGGTCCGCCCACATTCGGCATAAGCCACGAAAGGGCGGACGCCGCGCCGACGAGCCGTGGAGCGAGCCTGCGGAACCACTAACGCCCGTCGAGCACCTGCCCCAATTACTTCATATGGACCCGGATGCTGATGTCAACCGAATGACGGTGATCGAGACGCCGATAGGAGGGCCCATGCGGGGCCCATGGAGCAAGAGGGCCTCCGTTTTGTTCAGAGCCACCCTCAACCCCAGCACCTCAATCCGCCTGACGATCTCCTCGGTGCCGAGAGTCGCCAGGCTTGCTGCCTCCTCAAGCGTCCCACCGTGGGCTGTGACGAGCGTGTCGTCGGCGTAACAGATCACGCCCAGCCCGGGTGGGAGGCGCCCTCTCAACGCCCAGTCGTAGCCGATGTTCCACAGGGTGGATCCGAGGACCAACCCCTGCGGAACACCGCACGTCATGGGCGTTCGCACAACGTCCCCTACTCGCTTAGTGTAGAGGACGCTGCGCCCCTTCAAATAGTTATTCCTTAGACATGGAATTTTTAATAATAATGTTTTCAATTTACGGACCTCAAGAAAAAAAGAATGTACAAATCTAAAAAAAGAAATACAATAGATTTCTTTGAAATCAATTGCAGTGTCACCTGCTGGGTCGAATTGTTGAACTAAATTCAACCTTGAAACTACCCAAATTCAACCGTTCAGAAAGAATTTACTGTATACACGTACAGAAGAATTTGAAATTCAAAAAGATTTAATTAGTTGCGAATGATCAGTTTTATATCATCGGCATCATCATCTCAGTTCATATACGTCTCACTACCAGGGTCAAGTCTCCTTTACAGTAGGAGGGAAATTGACCTAGTATACGAGGCTAATTAGACATGTTGGTTTAGAGTTTTATGTTGAGGTCTCTTACATTGATTTTATTTGCATCTTATATTTTTATACGTCTTTTACGACACTCACAGACAAGAAAAGTGTGGCGAATTGAATTCTTATTCCATCACCAAACGGAAAATGAATTTTATTTATGTAAAATTTATTATGGTCGGTTCATGTACTCTTATATCCTACTGATTGTAACGGATATCTTTCACAATAAAGTATGAACTTTTAGCAACAAAAACATAATCCTAACAGAACTGCGGTTTTTTTTATTGCTTGTGGTGATCAACGATTAAGCAGCACCCCTGATGTTAAGTGTCACTCCCGCCCATGAGCTTTTGCAATAACAACGACATAGCTAGGTCGCTGCCTACCAATATAAACCCCAAACCTAGTTGGGCTGCCGGCTCTCTCACTCACCGAACGAAGCGCAATAGCAGATTGCTATTACTCAGACGTCGATCTTCTGCGAGAGTGTGATACTACCCCGGACGGACCGAGCCGCGGCTGTAGACAGAGACTAACAACAGCGTGGTCCTACCACTATACAGTTATAAGTGAAATAATAAATGTGGATTTATATTTGAAGATATTATATATTTTAATAAATTAAAATTTATAAATAAGCCATTATATGTATTTTTTTTTTGTAATTCCAGATTAATCACAACATTAGATATTTGAAAGATATTTTCAGTTATTATGACAGATACGGGTCGTTTTTTACTATCAGTGTAGACATTTTACATTATATTTTCAAATAAAACAGATACAGACCAATAGTAAATGGGTAATTTGGTTAATCTATTCGGTTGTTTTGTCATTGTATTCGAATGTATATAATTTAAAACTAAATAAAAATCACAATATTTATATTCCATAAATAAAATTTAATAGAGCTGTAACTACATCTAATATTTCATTTAAGAAATTCAAGCCATACATGCCAAATTCAGTAATAATTGTATCATTTAAATGAACATTCTAAACACTTCTAATCTTTCTACTCTAGAAAATTAAATTGTAAATGTAACACGAAACGTATATTAACAGACGGATGATACCTTAAAATAGTCGGATAATATTATAATATTAAGTCTCATCATTATTAAGTTTCAAACTCATGAAACGTATACATGCGTGGTTCTAAATGTATACATATGCATGGTTGCGTTGTTGGTAAGCAAAGATGTAATAAATCATATGTCTCCACCGGAATTTTTCGTGCGTGATTCTAAATGAAAATAATTACTTACAAGAAACATGAAAGCAACATTTTCACGTATTCTAAGTTATTTTATTTTGATGTAAGAAATTATAATTACTATGTTTATATAAATTATTTCATCTTCTTTACAATGGTAAAGAAATTGACCTAATAAAACCAAAAAGAAATATTTCACACAAACATTATATGTAAATATCTCTGCACAGCGTGGTAAAGTAGGGCATTTTCCCTCTTATTTTCGAGGAAGTTCATAAATAATTAAGAATAGTGTTATTCGAGGTATATTTTCAATTGTGACAAAATGTTATAAAATAAATGAAAAAAGGAGCTCCGTACGTAAAATCAAAATGTATATACGCTAGGAAGAAAAATAAGAGGGGAAAAAAACGATTATATATAACTAATTAACAATTATTATTGACAAGGATTGAGAATACTGTGTTTCCTCTCTTCAATTACTTTTCCTTCTTAAAAAACGGTCTCCTATCCTGAAAACCTAGAACACCAACTATGATAATCAACCTGTCTACTAAGCGTGGCAATTACGGCATAAAAAATCCTTCGGTGTACAGGACTGCGTCCAGCAGTGGACACCAATGAATGAAATAATCATTCATTCCATTCATCAGAATGGAATGAATGATTATTTCATTAATTTCATATATCAGGATATCGGAATCTTTTATCCTGAGTTGTTCAAGATAATGTATAAATAACATCTAAACTACAAAGATGTGACGTCACGCTTCGTTATTCAACGTGAATTTTCATATTCTTCGGCAAATAAAAAACGCTGACGTAAACCAATCATACATTATTTTATTTTTCACATATTGACAAGGCCCTGATTTTCGGATCATCCTCGTAGATTTTATACTCAATTTCTCCTGTCAATCGCATCATATATGACTTTGTTCATTTGATACGGTATTGATGGTGTGACGTTCTCAATATAGAATGTACGCTTTCCAAATGTATGATGCGACGGAGAATATTTTGTTGTAAAAATATGCATATTATAAATATTAGTCTCGTTTCGTTCATGTAGCCTTTACACTTCATTCTCCTACTCTTATACCGATTACTTGGGGTCGACACAATATGTACCCTTCTTTCATAGTACATATTGTAAAAGTTACTGGCAATAGTTTTATGTCCGACCGCCTGCCAGGCGTCAACACTCCTTGGGAATGTAATTGTTGACCAAACAGCATCAGATTGAGTTGGCCCAAGTCGTTATAAAGCTCTTAATCGTCTTTTACGACATCCACGAGCAACGTAAGGATTGGTAGTATTCGTAGCCGCTACCACACAGCAAAGGAGTAGCCAAACACTTATGCTGTCTAAATTATTTTTTGAAGTGAAAACTTCTTAAGCGGCGTTGTGTACTTTTGTTGGGACAGGTAAAAAATGTTAAACTCGCGTCAGGACACGTGACCTGATCGCAAATTCGTATGATGGAACGGCGCAGGGCACTTGCCCTAGTAAACGCGTGTGTCTACTAATTTGATATTTAAATAATAAATTTGGTTTAACGATGTCAAATGATCACAATCTTAGCACAACAAAATCCAAAACTACTATTGATGCGGTCTTTATTAGACATTTAAATAGATTTGAATCAAAATTGTTCGTTTCTTACTTCAGCTACCATAGATAAACCTATTGTATCAGCTTTAGAGATTGAGATCGATGATGATCTGTAGAGTGTTATGTAAGCGTCGATATATAAACACATTTTGTTTAAAATTGAAAAACGTTATGAAATTTCACGCGTTTCCACTTTATTATTATTTTCTGTATGTGACTTTCTGGGTGGGTTTGGGGTTTTCATTGGCAGGCGGCTGCTTAGCACCCTTACCTTGTACCCTTAGTATTGAAAAGGTCCATGGGCCTCAGTAACGCCTAACATAAAGTGTGCTTCTTGCTCGTTGGCAACTATAAGCAAAGAAAATTCTGTAAATGAAACCAGGTTACATTGATTTATCGCTCCCAAAATCTAAATTTCATAGAAATCGCTGGAACCGCTGTCGAGATCTTTAATATATAGAAGTACATAAAGACACATGTATAAAATATATGAGAATAGCTCCTTTAAAGATATATTAATAACTAATTGTCCTTAATTATTTTTTTTTTAATGGTTGTTGTGGCAAACGAGCTAGCAGCACACCTGATGTTAAATGTCACTGCCGCCCATGGACCTTTACAATACCAAGGGTATAGCTAGGCCGCTGCCTACCAATATAAACCCCAAACCCACCCAGTTGAGCCTTCGGCACTCTCGCTCCCCGAGCGAAGTGCAATAGCAGATTACCATTACTCAGACTCACTCTCCAGTTAAGGAATAGTTATCATATCAATAAAAATTTACAATCACATTCCTCAATCTATTAGAGAAATGCCGATAAAAAAATTTAAATTTAAACTGAAGACTTGGCTTACTGAAAAGTGCTTCTATACATTAAATGAATTTCTGTTATATAAAATTTAAATTAAGCTATATACTGTTATTATTGTTATGTATCTACATATGATTTTAATATTCAAAAATTCGCATGCCTTTTAAAGGCGAATATGTCGGGCTTCTACTTTGTAATTATACATCTTTGTACCATATTCTCAGCGAATAAATATCTTATCTTATCTTATCAGACGTCGATCTTCTGCGAGAGTGTGGTACTAACCCGGATGGACCGGCTCGAGGCTGTAGACAGAGACTATCAACAGCGTGGTCCTACCACTATTAGTAGTAATAACTAATGATTAATCAAATTCTTAAAGATATTTCAATTCGTTTTGTTTATTTCTCACGATTATTACGCGATTATTATTTTCCCGTTGCAAAAAACGACCAAGTGATAAATATGTAATTAATATTATTCCAAGACAAGAAAATCTCAAAATAAAATCATGGAGTAATAAAATTATAAATTAATTTCCCTCATCTGCTTGCCCTTGCCCAAAAGCTGAGATATACAATGGACCCTTGCAATACCAATGGTACAGCTAGATTAGCCTAGCAATGAAAGTTCCAAACTCACCCAGAAAGTTGGGCTGCCGGCTCTATCGCTCACCGAAATAAGAACAACAGCACATTGACATTGTTCGGACGTCATTTTTTTGCGAAAGTGTTGTACTATCCCGGGCGGACCGGACCCTAACACAAAGACTGAGAATAGTCTGAGAAGAAAGAGAAAATATTGTGTGAAAATACTCCTTATTATATGTGAATTAACAAATACAAAAATATATTAACAAATCAATTTCAATTATAATATAAATTAATATTGATAAAATATATTACTATTATTCAACTGCAGGAGATAGAAATACGCCATTGTAGATATTATCTAGAATTAAAGAAACTACTAAACTGAAAATCTCTAATACATTATCGTTAGATAGGTCGTATATTTTCCGTGAGGGGACGGAGTAAGGATACTATTCACCACCCCATATCTTACCCGTGGGTGATCGTACGAGACGACTAAGGCATATAAAAAGCATATAACATCTATATGAGACAAGAAAAACTCGAAACAAAACCCTATACCAACACGTCTGACCAGCGCGGAATAGTAGGTTAATTTCCCTCCCATTACGGAGGAGGCCCGAGCCCAACTGTGGGACATTTAGGGGCTGTGATGATGATGAGGTCATATAGGTCGGCAAATAGAGCCCGATTGCTTACTAATACACTTGCATTCAACAGAATGGAAATGATTTGAAGTTGAAACCGTAACGACAACGTACTGCAGTGCATGCTCGTATTGGTATATAAAGATATTTTAATTATATACTTTATCTTTTTAGAATAAGTTTCAGAATTGTATACATACATTTTTTTTTTAATTTATTTTACTGGACAAGCAATATTATCAACTGGATTATCATAAATGAGACACTAAGAATTTATTTTGTTCGTGTTCTTACTGTTTTTCTTCTATTATGTTAATATAGTTACATTATTACTTGGTATTAGATCCAGATGCTCTTATAGTGAAAGGCTATCTTTCTTTAAATTGTGCAACTTAAAACGACGCCGACGTATGTTAGATTTAATGTTTCTTCAGAATGTAATCAAATGCTCTTACACATGTCCAAACCTTCTTGACCGCATATCAATAAATGTTCCAAAGCTTAATTCTTGACAAAGGAATATTCCTTTTTTCTATATTCCTAGGTGTAAAACTAATCTTGGTATGAACTCTCCTATCTCAAGATTAATGTCTACTTATAATAAATGGTTAGGGCTTGATATTTTCCACGATCAGCCTACAAGATTTAAAAAAAGTTACTTGATTCATAATTTTTTATTATTAGTACTATTGCTATATCTCTTATAGGTTCACTTCATTGGTTAGTTAAGAAATATGGTTATTTTATAATATTATGCATGTTTTACAAATTGTAGTAGCTAATTTTTACGCATTACTTACATCTTACTTATATTATAAATTATTTTTCTATATAACTAACTACATACTTATCTTAGATTTTACTTACCTTCTAATTATTTCTACTCGTTATTTTATTTATTAGATAATTAATTAATACTTTTCTTTTTATCTCTAACATTAATTTACGCATTGTAATATATTCCTAAATGTTGTGCACATCTGTAATTGATATAAACACTAGTTTTAAGGCACTGGAATGATCTTAGCATATGTTAGTGTTTATGTCGTAGATGAGCCTTATATAAATAAATAAATAAATTACTCAATGATGCAATAATAAAGTATGTTATAAATTCTAAGTATCTTTGAAATATTTAATGAGGTTACAAGTTATTTTATTTCAATAGTTTGAATTAAGTTATGACTAATTTAAGTTATAAGCTAAAATTACCACCTCTAATCAGCACATAGGTCAATATATTTTCATTAATTCTACGATTAATTGCAGTTAAATACTGCGTCATAAAACTATTACGAGCCCTTTTTTGTGTTATTATTTAAAAATTTAAGAAACAATTTATTATTATAATGTTTTACAAAGATGGATGTCGTTTATTTATCACACAATTTCATGTATGGAGTTTTAATTAAACTTTCTGTTCATGTAATGTATTATGCCTGAGTTTACATAAAGATTAAACAAGTTTAAGTAATAAATGTTTGCGTGCTATGATTAATTGTAAATTACTTTGATTAATTTCGTGTTTCAATCGTTATTATGTCACTTTACCAGTACTTGAGCAAATATCAATGTTTAATTATACTCGTATTACGCTTTTAACTTTATTAATATTAATCCCATCACATACTTACATAAATTTGAAAATTGAAGACAAGTTCAATATTTTCTATTATTATGGTGTAGCCGTCAACTTCACCGACAAAAGACTTGATATATAAATAGGTGTCCAGATAAAAAAAAATATAATTTATTTATTAGAAGAACATAACATTAAGAAGTGAATTTAAATAAACAAATTCTTACATACCTACCTAGATCAGATTGGTCACGTACTGAAAGAAGGTGGAGTCAAGAGTCTCCGAAACCGGTGAGCGTGTATGAAGAGAACTATGAATGTTGAGGAAGCGAGTGAAGTATGCAAGGATAGAGTTCTCTGGCACTCTGTTCTTTCTGCCTACCCTGCAAGGCATATAGCGTGATAATATGTATGTATGTAAATTCTGATATTTTATTCATTTATAACATTACTGCAAGAGAAGTAACAGTAGCAATAAAATGCCAAATGGGTTATCCATCTGTCCCGTCTTGTATTCAGCAAGTTCAAGTTTCCTCTTATATTGGACGCAGCAATAGTAGGACATTTACAGGAATTACAAAAGAAACATTAAAAAAAATAAAACGAGCTCTTTTGTACCTAATATTCTATTATATCAAATAATTTCAATAGTATATAACGCCAAAGAAATTTATTTAGATTTGTATTCCTCTTTTTATGCTTTCTACAAGCTTTTGAATTATTTAATGTCATAAAATATCTATAAAGACGTCTGTTTTTGTAGAACTTATTTCATTAATAATTTGAGTTTATCTTTTTAGTTTTGTCTTCATCGTCATTATTTAGGGTAGCGCTGTTCACTGCTGGACGTAGGCCTCCACTATACAATGCCATATGGTATGATCATTAATTTAAAGAGACATGCTATAATCGCCATATTTGGCAAGCGAATTGCTTCCCAATAGGTTGTTATGCGTTGCATAAGAGAGTGTTGTTGCCAATTTTCCTAGTGAGCTTTTAGTAATTTTTTAGACTTTAGACTAAAAAGAAAGTGTGTGAACCTGAAAGAAGTAGAACTACAAAAATTTAAATATGATTTAAATTTAAATATGATTTAAATTTTTGAAGTTATACTTCTTTTGGCGCGTTAGGGAAATATGATAAGAGTAAATTTTTACGATGCGCGCACACCGTCACGAAATATCGACACCCTGAAGTTAGCTATAGTCAGGCCACCGAAGTTAAAATCGAGTACCGGTGGTCCGCTCGCACGGCGAAGAGAGAAGGTTTTACGGTGGGTCTATGGGGTCACGCGCTGCCTTTTCCGTCACCCCGGACCGATTCGGCGGGGCGAGACGCACCCATAGCCCACCAATAAAAAAAAAAAAAAAAAAAAGTTAGCTATAGTCAACATTTTAGTTTTTTAACTAGATAATGCGTTATAATAAAACTTTCAATGTATTAAATTCCTTTCTTCTATTGTTAGTGTTTTTTTTTCTACAAACGTAGAATAAGGCGAAAGATAAAATTTTTGAAAAGATTTTATCTTGTTACGCCAAAGAAGTAAAACTTCTAACGCGTGTACATAAGTACACACACACTTTTTTATCATAGGGACGGAAATTAGTCACTATATACATTGGTATATTGGTTGTTGGTGTTTAATTCACAAAAGTTAGTTTTTAATACAAGATTTGTTCCTACAAAAACGATAATTTATTAAAATAATTAAATCACCATCGTCTTCATCTTAGTTCTTATAATTTATAAATACCCGATACGAAACGAAAAATGATGTCACAAGCGGGGTTCGAACCCGCACCTATTGGGAATCCGGCCCAACCGTGCTGCCACTTACACCATCGTGAACTATTTTAGGACATGCAAATTTCGATTCATATTATATCTTACGTCGTCAAGGTGACGTATGCCATCTATCGGACAATGTTTACACATTGTATAGACTTAATACTTCAAACTTTACAGTTAGAATTGTATTAAACGATGACACAACCTTGTTATTCAAATTACTGAAATTTTTAGCATTTCATATGCTTAATTATTTATAAATACCCGATACGAAAAGAAGTTCTTATAATTTAAAATTCTGTTCTTACTCAGTCACCACACGAAAAACATTTGACCAAATTTTTCAATAATTAATTAAATTTCGTTAAACATTTAAATAAATTATATTAATCACATAGTTTGAAATAGTAGTCTCGTGATTCTCATCT
Source organism: Lymantria monacha (assembly GCA_905163515.2). Taxonomy (NCBI): domain Eukaryota; kingdom Metazoa; phylum Arthropoda; class Insecta; order Lepidoptera; family Erebidae; genus Lymantria; species Lymantria monacha. Next base: position 13,232,897 of record LR991094.1, on the reverse strand, counting down.
GGCTTAGCACTATAGGAATGAACAATAAGACTACAAACTAAGAGATTTCAAGTCTTAATGACTATACTCCAATAAATTCACGTCATTATCTATGAAGTTATTGCCACAGATGAGATTATTTATGTAGTTAATGTAAATATTTCATAGAGAAATTCTAACTAACTTGTAACGGATTGTAAGATATGTTAAAATTAGACATGTTGTAGATATGAAGTTTCGGTTTTGGCTACACGCTACAAATATTAGAATAAATTGTAAATGGAAAGTGCTAAGTATGGTGATTACGTTACGAGCTACGTTACGAGTTGGGAGGTTTATGTTTGTGGCTGTGAGTTTGGCTTGTTAATAGAAAACCTTTCGTAATAAAGATTGTCAAACTTTATGTGAAACTTTTATATCGGATTCGGTTACGGTTTGTAGTTGTATTTTAAACACAGTTGTATTCTAAGCGCGTGACGCAGCCATTGTCCGGTCGCGCACTATACAGACAATTGCATTCTTACGTCATCACCTTATTACTGTACATCTCTCATACTTTATTATATATGTGCAACATTATATTATTTCTGTAGCAACAATTCTTTTCCATATGCACTAGCAATATTTCTATACACTACAAATAGCTAATATGACCATTAGATTTGTATAGAGTAGAGTAGTATTTATTAGAGTCTCCGAAACCGGCGAGCGTGTATGAAGAGAATTATGAATGTTGTGGAAGCGAGTGAAGTATGCAAAGATAGAGTTCTCTGGCACTCTGTTCTCTCTGCCTACCCTGCAAGGGATATGGAGTGACGATGTGTATGTATGTATTTGTATAAACCACAGGTTTCAGATATGATTACAAAAAAAAAATATAATTATTATTATAAATTTATTTATTCAACGAACCAGGATCATTATAAAGGAAATTAAATCATACAATTGTCTAAATATTATCATAAAACAATTTAAATAAAATAAAATAAAATTTTGATAATAGTCCGCACGTGAACCATGCTACAATGATTCAAGTATTGACAGTTATAACGTTCTACGACTGCGCTTAGTATGCTGTCCCAGTTGGCTCGCACTCTACACCGGATCTGTGCACCGTTTGCGCATGGTTGCGTAGAAAAATCCACACTCGCTAATATGGAGCTTCATAAAATTGCTAGTAAAAGCTATGAAATAATGAAAAAACAGAATTTTGGCGGGATTCTTAAAGCGTCATGTCGTGGTCTTATATTATATTCAATATTTTAGAGCATTAACGTGTTCTGTTAAATAATTTTGATGTCATTGTGCAACCATACATTATATAATGTGATGCGAAGGAAATAGTGGGGTGAATATGCTATAAAAGTGCTTTACATATGTTTTCGTTTTCCACAATAACTCCCAGCAGATACAATTTATTACATAGATGGCGTAGTAGTTGAGATACTGATATTCCGTGCTAGTGTCGTGGGTTCGATTCCTATGCAGGACAATGCTTTGTGCGATACATAGGTTCTTGTTCTAAGTCTGGGTGTCATTTGTCTATATTAATTGAGTGTTTGTAAAATCCCCCGCAATAAAAGGATTATTTTCTTATGTAGGGTAGCTTTTTCTATAAAAAAATAAATAAAATCATTAGCATTGTTGAAAACGACAATTTGACTTGGTAACGAACAATAACTAATTCGAGGAAACTAAAGGTGTAAAGAATCTGCTATATTGTAAAGAAAATTGTAACTCAACATTGTTGCCGGAACAATGGGTTCGTATTATTACCAATATACTTAATAGAATATTACCTACACTAAAAAGGTAGAGGATGAAAAAACCATGAAAATAATAATAATATTTCTCCAAAGGCCTCTGTGTGTTGGATCCATATCCTCATGTAAGCCTCCCAAAGGACCGGGCATCTTCCCTATGGAAGATCCCGTGAATTAAAAGGAGATACAATAATAATAATAATATTTATTTAGCAATAATTTGACAGTAATTCCTAAAATTTACAAGCAGCAGAATTATGTAGTTACAACACAAGACTAATAACTATACAATCAGGTATTGAAGTACAAAGGAAATTTATTATTGGCTACTGCACCCGAACTAGGTGTGAACCTGTATCTCGGAGTGCAGTTGTCCCCTTTAGAGTGATCCTACTCTAATATGGTAGTACATTTTATTCTATTTTGTGCCATCTACGTCTAACTGTAGGAAGAATGAAAATGTTCATTATCATCATGTCTATCCATTAATGGATGTAGGTTTCACCTATGGATATCCAAGTCATTCGGTTGTTCGTTGAATGTGTTCTCATAATTGCCACACTTGTTAATAGATTTTGCGATCGGAGTAAGGCATTATATTTTTCCTCACTGAGCGCTGCGGATTATTCTCCTGTGAGTCATCATCCAATTTTTATGACTCACTCTGCCTGGTAAAGGTATTATTATTCCATCATCAAGATAGGAAATAAAAGTATAAGTAAAAATGATTTTATTTAAAAATAAAGTGGCTGTCGTTTTGCATACTTAACATTAGACTATAATAAAAGAAATATATAAAAAAAATTAAGAACGATTTTGCCTATAAAATATCATATTCGATAACTCGAATGGTCATTCTAAATTCTAAGTGTGGTGATGGAATAAAAATACATTCTATTACCACCCTCTACTTAACCTCCTTTGGTAATCGTAAATTCGCCTGGGAAATTACAAAGAAAATTGGTAGCACTACTCTCCTGGGCCACTTCATTTAAATAAAACGTATCTCGATATTCCATAAGGAATATATAAATATTAATAAGACAAGACAGAAACATTTATGGCCTGGGCTAACAATGCTTGGACTAAAAAACATTTCCAATATAATTAATCCACAGTTTATAATATGGCGTGTTTGTGGTCAAAAGTTGAGAACGGGATAACCATATTTGATATAACTTAACATATTATAACGGAGATACTTCGAATATATCATGCGACATATTTTAGAATTAGTTCAAATATCTCAAATTCCACTTGAACAATTTGTGGTTCTTATTAATGGACATAAAGTATTAATTTTATGGTTTAAAAGTTTTCTTTTACAAGTAACCAAGAATAAAAATTATTATGGGACTTAATTTTAGAACATCATTATCATCATCATCATCTCAACATCATCATACTAATCCTCCTGTCATTATTTAAATTTATTTAGACTTGGCTTCGTACGTCACATCACGTATGGTGACGGGTTAATGACGCCTCTTACACGATGTAAAAAAAATGGTTAAGGGTTCACTACAAGAATAGGCAGATGCATTCTCCTGAGAAACATATAGCACCACCTGTTATCTCAATGAGGGCAATTATATCAGTGTCCATAATAGCAGACGTCAGTAGGCAAGTTTGATTGCATAGAATGTGTTTTTGCTTTGATAACAGAAGTAAAACAATTGAAACGTTCACGGATTAAATACTAATAAATGTATTAAAGAAAGAAAATACATACATACATATCATCACGCCATATCCCTTGCAGGGTAGGCAGAGAGAACAGAGTGCCAGAGAACTCTATCTCTGCATACTTCACTCGCTTCCTCAACATTCATAATTCTCTTCATACACGCTCGCCGGTTTCGGAGACTCTTGACTCCACCTTCCTTCAGTACATGACCGATCTGGTCTAGGTAGGTTAGTCTCGGTCTCCCTCGGTACCTACATCCTTCCACTTTCGCATTGTATATCTTCTTAACCAGGCGTTCGTTCGGCATTCTTTCCACATGTCCGAACCATCGGAGCATTCCCTTTCGCATCTTTACACCAATACTCTCTTTCATACCTACTCGCTCTCTTACGTCGTCGTTACGAATGCGGTCGGTCAGCCTAACTCCACAGATTTTCCGCAGAGATCGCATTTCGACCGCATTAATTTTACTATCATACTCTTTTCTGCATACCCAACTCTCGCTTCCATACAGTAATGTTGGGACAAGCACTGCGTTATGTATTGCTACACGTGCCTTCTGGCTGAGGTGGTGGCTGCCGAGAAGTTGCCCCAACGCTCCGTTCACTCTATTTCCCGCATTCACTCTTCGCTCTATATCAGTGGTGTACCTTCCATCTCGGCTAAATCCACATCCAAGATATACAAATTCATCCACTTGCTCTAGTACATCATTACCTATTGTTACTCTTACATCTGTTCTGGTTTTATCTCTTTCAAAGACCATTATTTTGGTTTTGCTCACATTCACGCGTAGACCCCTTTTCTTACAATCTTCTGTCATTGTGTCGACTAGGGTCTGCAGGTCAATCGCTGACTGTGCCAGCAGGACTGCATCATCTGCATAAAGCAGAGCAGTGACCACTGAGTCGCCCATCTGGACTCCCACATTCATATCGTTCAACCTTTGGAGACATTTATCCAGATATATGATAAACAGCCTGGCTGACAGAACGCACCCCTGCTTAACGCCGATATTGACGTCAAACCAAGGCGACATTCCATCATCCAGCCGCACACAGGCTCTACAGCCCATGTAACTGGACTGCACAGCCTGTAGCAGTTTACCGTTAATACCATACTCCGGTAAAATGTCCCAAAGTTCCTTTCGTACAACCGTGTCAAATGCTCTCTCCAGATCCACAAAACTGCAGAAAACCCTCTGACCTAGAGCCAGATGCTTCTCCACAATGTTGCGCAGAGAGAACACTTGATCCATGCATCCCCTTCCACTCCTGAAACCTCCTTGTGTCTCACACAGTAAACCATCGGACACCATCCTCATTCTCCTTTCAATAATTTTTCCATACACTTTTGCTGCCAAACTGGTCAAGCTTATGGCTCTGTAATTTGCGCAGTCATAACGTGAACCCTTGTTTTTAAACAAAGGCACGATGACTGCGCTATTCCAGTCCCTGGGAACCATTCCCGAGCTCCAACATAAATTGAGGAGCAACAGGAACGCCTCCCAGACACAAGAGCCACCAAGCTTGATCATCTCGGCAGACACCATATCAATGCCCGCTGCCTTACCATTTTTCAAACTTCTTATCGCCCATTCAACTTCATCCATACTGATGCCATCGGAGGACGCCGTTGTCGAATGTTGATCTACTAAACCACATCCAACACCGGCGCCAACCGTAGCATCCGCATACATATCGCCAAAATATTCACTCCATCGGCTTAACACGTCTTGTGTTTGTGTAAGAATGTCTCCACCTTTAGACCTTATTTTATTCATTCTGAAGGCTGACCAACCACCCCGAGACTTCTTCACCTCCCTCCAAAAGAGTTTGGTGTTACCCTCGAAGTTTTTAGTCAGCCTATCTTCTGCACTCATACTTGCTCTATCACGTTTCTCTTTCACTAAGGCCTTGGTGTCATTCTTACATTGCCGATATATTTCTTTCTTCTGTTCAGTCATACTGTCATTCAGATTCAAAGAAGAGACATAGTCCAGCCACGCTTTCTTCTTTTGCTCTACGGAAGCTGCCACTTCCGCATCCCACCATGCATCACCATTTGTTTTTCTATGCTTCTTTGAACTTCCACATACTTCTTTCGCTGTATCTACCATACTCTCTTTCAATACTCTCCAGCATTCTTCAATGTCCGATTGCGGCTGGCTTGCCATCGTCAGCCGTTCTCGGACACCCTCTGCATACTTTTCTCTTACACACTCTTCTTGCAACCTTTCAACCTTTATTCTTTCAAGCCCTCCGAAGTGGACACGCTCTCGCCAGTGCCTCCACTTTCTGAACAGACCACTAAATCTCGCAATAACGAGATAGTGGTCCGTGTCGACTGTGGGGCCCCTGTAGGCTCTTGCGTCCAATATTTTGCTTCGGAGGCGACTGTCTACCAAAATTAAATCTATTATGCTTTTCTGTTCATTCCTTCTCCATGTATACATATGGATGTCCTTATGTTGGAAAAATGTGTTTGACACAATAAGGTTTTTCTCCATGCATACATCCGCTATGAGCCTACCTGCGTCGTTCACTCTCTTATCACCAAATGGACCAAGTACGTCCTCATAGTCGGGACGCTTGGTCCCCACCCATCCGTTCAAATCGCCGCATACAATCACGCGTTCACTGGTTTCTGCCATATCCAGAACTTCCCTAACATTGTCCCAAAACTTCTCTAGGTCTGATGCCACCGAGGATCCTACGGGAGCATATGCTACAACCATGAATACCTTGGTGACACCTAGTTTTATACGGACCCAGAGAAGTCTGGGATCATACATTCCGTAATCCTTCACACCTGAGGCCAAGCGAGAGGACAACAGCACTCCTACCCCCATGCTGGCTCGATCGCTCTGTGGTACACCAGACCACAGAGCCATCCCGCCACCAGGAAGATCGCAGGCGTCGCTGCCCCTTCGCTTGGTCTCTGTTACACAGAGCACGTCTAGCTGTTTGTCCGCCATGACGGATATCAGCTCATGCAACTTACCTTCCACACAACCTCTTACATTCCACGTGCCCACCCGGCACTCCGTTCTCCTCGACTCGCCTAACTGGGCAAGGCGTGATGGGTGGCGGCCCCCATCGCCGCAACTGCCGATGTTCGTACCGACGGGGGCGGGTCGGTACGCGTCGCCTCCGGGGGACGCCCTAACCCGCATTGCGGTACGCATTTCGAGCCGGATTAGCAGTCTAATTAGACTGGCAGGGGACGCGAACGAGCACGCTCCGGACTATGCCCCCCTAAAAAGAAAGAAAATATATTACCACAAAGTCAAGTAAAATCCCACCAATAATATTTTCATGTAGAATGTTGCAAACCTGAGACCACATGGATCGCTCAAGAAGTTATCAGATCTCAATACATCTATATTGTAACTTAAAAAACTCTACACATTAGTCAAAGTTTGGCTTGGCTATTTGGTTACTATAAGAACTATTATATAATTGAAAAGTAATGAAAAGGATTTTTTTTTTTAAATTTACGTCCATGTAATGGAAGCTATACGGCCAAGAGACTTATTATTGCTAAGGTGTAAGAGGTTGTGAAGCTAGGGATTACAGAGTTAAAGCGTGTACAGTTAGGGGCTCAGTTTTATACGAGATGTGATAACTTTTTGAATTTGCAATCTGTATGGTCTCGTGTTGGCAAAAATTTCATGAAAATCTTTTGGTGGGATATATAATTCAATAATTCAAAATGATAAAATTTTCCGTGTGGTGACGGAGTAATAATACAATTCACCACCTTCCTATCTTACCCGTGGCTGATCGTAAAAGATGATTAAGGGTATAAAACGCATATAACAACCAATGCAAAAGAAACAAAACCCTATACCAACACGTCTGACCAGCGTGATAGTAGGTCAATTTCCCTTTTGGGGTGTCGGGGATAGAATATCCATAGACGATCTCTCCGGCACCCCGTATAAGCGTTAAAGGGATTGCTGTGGTTTTAGTGGGTATTTCGGTCGAGAAATCGGCTGGCGAGTCCCATACTCCCCTTCGTCGGTCACTAGCCGGTAATAGTGCGTAAATGCATTTCCACAGCGTGAAAAAAAAGGTCATTTTCCCTTCTATTATGGAGGAAGCTGGGGCCAACATTGGGACATATATAATAATGACGAAAATGATTAAATAAATGCAGGCACTTAGATATTGTTAATTTTATGTTCTCCCTTAAACTAATTCAATAACCTACCACCGGTTCCGGAATACGGTCAACCCATTTTGTGTACATTTTTTCTTTCGTTCCTAGATAAATTTAAAATTTGTTGCGGTACAAATATTCGCACCAAACTTGAGTTTACGCAAATTAATTCTGAGAAAATTTGTACACATAATTTACTTTTCGTAAAAACATACATTATGATTATGATTCATTGAGATAATTAGCTATTATCTGTTGTACACAACTTTGCTGTTCCGTTACGCGAATGTTTTATATGTAATAATATATTTTTTTTATTACTTTAATAAGTTTAATTTAGCGCAGATTGTTGTGTTTTAAATAAACCTTTAAAATGTTTTTTTTTTAATACATAACAATCTGTGCTAAGGCAATAATCCTTGTATAGCGGCGGACTATGAAAAATATAATTTACAGATTACCCAGGCTCAAAACAACAATTTATGGATTGCATAATATATTGGCTGACGGCGGAATCAAACCTCCAGCACTTGACACAGTAAGTCAGCTATTAGGCTACGTATGTTCATATTATTTATTAAAAAGAAATCCTTGTTTAAAGACTTTGTTAGTTTCTCGAATTGATTGCAATTGCTATCATTTTGTTGACTCCGTCTCTTCGTCTGTGTGTGGCACCTTTCTTTGTCCACTCAGTCTGGTTGAACTGTTTAATCGGTCTGGGAGGTCCACGGTTCCCTATTGCTTACATATGTCTGGCAGTGTTTTTTAGCTACTTTCAGTTCCAGCGGGGTCACCCGGCAAGCTTACTTAAATTTTAAAATATACAAATGAACATTTAATTTTGAATTTCAAAAACATATTAATTTATGCATTTGAAATAAAACGTCACGGACCATGAACGATGTAAAATGTTCGAAACGTCGGTCAATTAAAAATCACATACAAATATTAATAGTTTTAATGGTATACTAATAGATTTATTTCAAATACTCGCCTAAAGATTAGAAATTATTATATTTTGTATATTGTTTTATTACAAATTTCTTAATACAATAATACAAACATTTCTCTTAAAGAGGTCTACGTGAATATCAGTGCGTGATATAAAACTTCCATTGTATGTAATATATATTCCCCCGTTAACAATAGAAACCTACAGAAGTAAAACTCACATCATTTTGTTAATACGGTACACTTGGGTCATGTAACAATGTCTCACAAATTGTACATATATAGGGCTCATGTGTTTGTAACTTTAAGTAATTCATATAAAGTGTGAATTACATCTTTGTGGAATAGGGACTATGAGATAGTTGTTTTTTTTATTTTTAAAATGTTGCTATTATTATTTTTTTGATTGGGACTAAGGTGGTTATGTTTCATAGGAGATGTATCGACTTGCGCCACTGTGCTTTCGCGAGTAATACCTGTTATAGGTCGATTATACAGCTTACTCGAACCCAAAAGTAAGCTGTCATTAAAATACAAAGACCGACTTTACACTGCCTGCATATGTAACAATATAACATCAGCATCATAGCTTATAACGGTCCCACTATTGGGCTCGGGCCTCCTTCGTAATGGGAGGGAAATTAAACTATTATACCGCGCTCAGACGTGTTGGTATAGGTTTTTGTTTCGTGTTTTCTTTCTCTCACAATAATATTATACTGGCATATGTTATATTATTTCACAATATAACATATGCCAGTATAATATTCGCTCATGTTAGGCCACATAGGCTACAAATGCTACAAAATAGGTTCTGGCCTAAAGCTACGGGCGCACTGTAGTTTGTACACAACACTGCTCTACAAATTGATTTGGTCTAACCGACCATCGGGTACTACTGGAAAGATTAAGCTCGTAGATAATTTTATTCGACCACAACACATCCAACCATTTAGTGGTCACCGCGATCAACTACATTCTGTTCCGAATCTCGTAGGTCCCTCGCCTTGAGACACGTTCTCAACGTGGTCGAGAGAGCATAGATAAATACGAAACGAAAAATGATGTCACAAGCGGGGTTCGAACCCGCACCTATTGGGAATCCGGCCCAACCGTGCTGCCACTAACACCATCGTGAACTATTTTAGGACATGCAAATTTCGCTTCATATTATATCTTACGTTTTCAAGGTGACGTATGCCATCTATCGGACAATGTTTACACATTGTATAGACTTAATACTTCAAACTTTACAGTTAGAATTGTATTAAACGATGACACAACCTTGTTATTCAAATTACTGAATTTTTTAGCATTTAATATGCTTAATTATTTATAAATACTCGATTACGAAACGAAAAATGAACGATGCGGGTTCGAATCCCGCTTGTGATATCATTTTTCGTTTCGTAATCGAGTATTTATAAATAATTAAGCATATTAAATGCTAAAAATTTCAGTAATTTGAAGAGCATAGATAATTAATTACACACACATAGAGCTCATATTCCTACCATTGTAACTCCTGTAAGCCAGGATCCACAATGGTCTCCATAAATAACACCAATGTTTGACCCTTTTTTTATTTTTAATTTTTATTTTTGGTGGACTATGGGTGCGTCTCGCCCCGCCAAATCGGTTCGGGGTGACAGAAAGGCGGCGCGTGATCCCATCGACCCACCGTAAAAACTCCTCTCTCTTCGTCGTGCGAGCGGGCCACCGGTACCCGATTGTTGTCTTCGGTGGCCCACCAATGTTTGACCCTCAGGCAGTCTGAGAGATGATTTTAATTGTCATGGGACCCCGCAACAAATTTAATTAGATAAGGTTAAAGAGAAGGAAATGGCAAGAATGATTCTACTTATATTGTTAATATCTTTATATATACCATATATATATATATATATATATATATATATAAGTATATATGGTCTATATGTGAGCCTTAAATTTGATTACAATAGTAGGTATGGCAGAAGCGCCTGAACGCACGGAAATTTTCTCGAGTTGCTACAAGGTCCGTATAATATATAACCCCCGACACGACTTGCAGACTGTCTAACATAAGATCGCGCTCGTTTTGCCAGAGACTGCACTCCCAGAGGATGTGATGGGCTGTTTGTTCAAAAGTGCAATTTGGTGTGGAACATCGACAAAATGGTGAATCTACTAGTTTAAAAAAGAATAATTTACTTTTAAAATTACCATGGCCTGTGAGGAATTGTGCTACATAGTGGTCAATTTCTAGCCAAACCTTCTCTAAACGCTCTCGAATAGATGGAAAGAATAGATATAGATGACGGCCCTTCGTTGATGAGTTCCACCTTTCCTGCCATTCGGTCAGGAGCTCCTCGTACACAACGCATTGCGGCGCAATAAGAATTATATATATATATATATATTTATTTAAAATATATATATATATATAATTCTTATGTAAGTGTGTATGTCACTGAACTCCTCCTAAACGACTAGACGGATTGCATTGTAATTTGCCGGATCCGCTAGTAAAAATATATAGAACTAGTTAATATAAAGAAGTTGATAGACTGACTCATGAAAGACGATTAGTTAGCCTACTGAGTCGGCTGTAAAGGTTGGTAGCAGATTTACTTGTATACTTCAGTCATCTTTTACTATAATTATGGGAAAGGAAAGATTAGCGTATTCTGAACGTGTCGCGAATGAATTAGTAATTCAATTTAAATTTCATTTATTTACTATTTAAAATTGATAATTAAAATGTTACATTTGCCGTGTGGTGACGGAGTATGAATACAATTCACCACTTCCTCTCTTACCCGTGGGTGGTCGTACGAGATGACTAAGGGATATAAAACACATATAACATCTATGCAAGAGAAGGAAAACTTGAAATAAAACCCTATACCAACACGTCTGACCAGCGTGGTATAGTAGGACAATTAACCTTCCATTATGGAGGAGGCCCGAGCCCAACAGTGGGACATATATGGGCTGAGATGATGATGATGAATTAAAATATTGCAGGAGCATTTGGTGAACTCGTGTAATAGTATCAAATTATAATCTTACTAATAATGTAAATGTAAAAGTTTGTGAAGATGTTTGGATGTTTGTTACTCGATCACGCGTAAATGGTTGAATAGATTTTAATGTAAATTGGCAAATAGATAGACCATTTCCTGGAATAAAACATGGGATACTTTTACCCCTTTTTATCCCCTTGGGATAATAGTTAAATTTTGAGAAAGTTACATTCAACACGGGTGAAGCCGCAGGTTGCAGCTAGTAAAATTATACATATGTATACTAATAGTATCTACTACTACTAATAAATAAATCATATTCAAACTTAATTTACCTTTTTTTTTTTTTTTTTTTTTTTTTTTTGCGGTGTGCTATGGACGTCGCACCCCGCCAAATCGGTCCGGGGTGGCGGAAGAGACGGCGCGCGACCCCATTGACCCACCCTGCAAGCACCTCTTCTTCGCCGTACGAGCGGGCCACCGGTACCCGATCTTTGTCTTCGATGGCCCGCTCGGCGGTATGCCCTCTTGGGCTCCTCTCCTGTCGACGCCCCGACAGCTTTCGCCGTCGAGGCGTCATCCTCACGCGGTGGCCTCACGTCGGGTAACCGGACAATTCCCCGGTCCGATCACCCGAAGCCTCGGTTAGGGCGGCATCAGGCGCAGGTACTCGCGCCTGCGCCGCCCCGGCCGCGGGCGGCGGCCCGGGTCACGGGAATCCTCCCGGGCCCGTTCCGCCGCCAAACTTAATTTACCTATACTATTTATTTAAAATATATTTATTTTTTACGTATAGTCAACAAGAAGAGAAATGAGTCTTACAAGACTATAATAAGGTTCTATATACTAAGTTCAGTATGAGATGCAAGAGCCATTTTTTGGGAGGATAAAGGGCTTTCTATATTCTGCCAAACGCCTCCAGCATTCGAGTTAGACAATTAATAAAATCATTGTTTAGTTTTTCTAAAGACTCCAATATTTTATTTTAGAGAAGTATGCTTGGATATATTCATAAAAATATCGAAATTTGCAACTCTGGTTAAGAATAATAGCCCCGCTGGTTTTAGCCCCACATTATTAAGTAGAACAGGTTAAAATAGAATGTGCTGCCTACCCTACCCCTGATATGTGCTGCCTACCCTACCCCTGATAGGTGTCTGCAGAGATGATCAAGCTTGGTGGCTCCTGTGTCTGGGAGGCCTTCCTGTTGCTCCTCAATTTATGTTGGAGCTCGGGAATGGTTCCCAGGGACTGGAATAGCGCAGTCATCGTGCCTTTGTTTAAAAACAAGGCTTCACGTTATGACTGCGCAAATTACAGAGCCATAAGCTTGACCAGTTTGGCAGCAAAAGTGTACGGTAAAATTATTGAAAGGAGAATGAGGATGGTGTCCGATGGTTTACTGTGTGAGACACAAGGAGGTTTCAGGAGTGGAAGAGGATGCATGGATCAAGTGTTCTCTCTGCGCAACATTGTGCAGAAGCATTTGGCTCTAGGTCAGAGAGTTGTTTTCTTCAGTTTTGTGGATCTGGAGAGAGCATTTGACACGGTTGTACGAAAGAAACTTTGAGACATTTTACCGCAGTATGGTATTAACGGTAAACTACTACAGGCTGTGTAGTCCAGTTACATGGGCTGTTCTACAGACCATGTAACTGGACTGTAACTGGCTCTAGCGTGTGTGCGGCTGGATGATGGAATGTCGCCTTGATTTGACGTCAATATCGGCGTTAAGCAGGGGTGCGTTCTGTCAGCCAGGCTGTTTATCATATATCTGGATAAATGTCTCCAAAGGTTGAACGATATGAATGTGGGAGTCCAGATGGGTGACTCAATGGTCACTGCTCTGCTCTATGCAGATGATGCAGTCCTGCTGGCACAGTCAGCGACTGACCTGCAGACCCTAGTCGACACAATGACAGAAGATTGTAAGAAAAGGGGTCTACGCGTGAATGTGAGCAAAACCAAAATAATGGTCTTTGAAAGAGATGAATCCAGAACAGATGTAAGAGTAACAATAGGTAATGATGTACTGGAACAAGTGGATGAATTTGTATATCTTGGATGTGGATTTAGCCGATATGGAAGGTACACCACTGATATAGAGCGAAGAGTGAATGCGGGAAATAGAGTGAAAGGAGCGTTGGGGCAACTTCTCGGTAGCCACCACCTCAACCAGAAGGCACGTGTAGCAGTACATAACTCAGTGCAAGCACTGAGACAAGTCTCACCATTACTGTATGGAAGTGAGAGTTGGGTATGCAGAAAATAGTATGAAAGTAAAATTAATGCGGTCGAAATGCGATCTCTACGGAAAATCTGTGGAGTTGGGCTGATCGATCGCATTCGTAACGACGACGTAAGAGAGCGAGTAGGTATGAAAGAGAGTATTGGTGTAAAGATGCGAAAGGGAATGCTCCGATGGTTCGGACATGTGGAAAGAATGCCAAACGAACGTCTGGTTAAGAAGATATACAATGCCAAAGTGGAAGGATGTAGGTACCGGGGGAGACCGAGACTCACCTACCTAGACCAGATCGGTCATGTACTGAAGGAAGGTGGAGGCAAGAGTCTCCGAAACCGGTGAGCGTGTATGAAGAGAATTATGAATGTTGAGAAAGCGAGTGAAGTATGCAAGAATAGAGTTCTCTGGCACTCTGTTCTTTCTGCCTACCCTGCAAAGGACATGGCGTGATGGTATGTATGTATGTATGCTGCCTACCCTTTACTTTTGTAAAAGTCGTAAATCTAACTGAGGGGTCGACAGGCTCATAACGCCAACTGCGATCGTCAACTCTGGCTAGCATGGCTATTATTACATTATTCCTCTTGTCTAGGTCTATATTGAATAGTGGACGTTGATAAGCTGATAAATATGAAACGAAGAATAAGTGCTATTTAAACATTGTGGCGAAATATGATTGACTAATCGTTTGGGAGTGCGATAAAAATGTAAAACTATAAAAAATATCAAAAATATTCTTATTTATTCTCAACCTGAACTCGAACAGTAGGACATACTTACTATTCAGTTACAGGCTTCTTTTGCAATTCATGAGAATTGTCCTGGAATAATTACTACCATCATTCATCATCACTAATCATGCGCATTGGTATATATTTTTTTCTGCATATTATTATCCTTTAATCGCCTTTTACATCGTGTACAATATAATAAAACAAAAGCATGAATTGCAAAATTATGTTTAATTTTTCCTATTAATATAAATCAAGGTGGTTTTGTATATATTGTACAAATTATATGTCAATTACCTAATTATAATTATATAGTTCACAGATAATTAGTATGCAAGCGCATACTATAATACATGCCATGTATAATTAATTGTGTATTTAATATAATCAATATATAATCATATATTTAGTTTGGTTAATCATATGCACAAATCTGTCGCTTATATGATTCATTATGAATATTTTCGAAGATTATCTTTTTGTATATATTTCTTCTGTACGTGACTGTACTTTTTCTAAATGGTTGACCCAATTTTGACGAAATATTTTCCCTATTGAGATGGATTCAAGAATGGTTTAAAATAAAGATTGCCATCGGTAGGTGATGGATGTCAATATTTTTTTCAATTTATACAAAACTACGACTATGGGGTAAGAAAGTGCAATTCTACTAATATTTTAAGTCTGTAAGCTTGTGAATATGTTTGAATAATTGTTAGTTAATCACGCGTAAATCGTTGAATAGATTGACACATTACCAAATAGATAGACTATTTCCTGGAGTATTCTATGTGTTACGTAGAATACTTTTTATGCCAGTAATATATTCCTTTGAAATAACAGTTCAGCATTGGGAAAGTCACATGCGGCTCAATTCGCGGGCAGAAACTACTATAAAATAACTCAAAACCTTTCCTAATACTAAATATTATTAGGAATAAAAAAACTAACAAGGATTCCCAAAAGGTTATAGTTACCAAACAATATGAGTAATGTGGATGTTTCTGACAGTGAATGATACCTTTGTATACCAAATAAGTTTACATAAAAGAAAAAAGATTTTATCTTTACGATTTTTAAAGATAACAACAGAGAAAATAATTGATAGATACTTAATTTCGAATCTAAAGATCTAGAGACTTTCGATTATTTGTTTTATATATTCATAAGATTGCGTGTAATAGTGTTTGTTTGTATGTTAAAATTCTATTTCGCCTGTTTGTAAGGTGAATTTACATTCAAGAAATGACTTTTAAAATTCTTTAAGTATATAAAATAATTTTCCGTGTGGTGACAGAGTAAGAATACTATTCACCACCCCATATCTTCAAGTGGGCGATAGTACGAAACGACTAAGGGATATAAAACGCATATAACATCTATGCGAGAGAAGGAAATCTCGAAATAAAACCCTATATCAACACGTCTGACCAGCGCGGTATAGTAGGTTAATTTCCCTCCCATTACGAAGGAGGCCCGAGCCCAACAGTGGGGCATTATGGGCTGTGATGATAATATAAAATAATTATTTAAATTAATTTCTAGTATATATAACCATTATCATCATCTGATGATATATCTCAGCTCATATATGTTCCACTATTGAGCTTCAGCCTCCTCCATAATGGAAATCGACCAATTATACCACGCTAGTCAGACATGTTGGCATAGGGTTTTGTGTCGAGCTTTCCCCTTTCTTGCATAGATGTTGTATACGTTTTATATCCCTTAGTCATCTCTTACAATCAGCCACGGATAAAAGATAGGAGGTGGTGCATTGTATTCTTATTCTGTCACTACACGGAAATATATGTATAATAAAATAAGTGATTTAATGAAATAATAAAATTAATTTTCTTTTTGTTTCCTAATTCCTATATTGCGGTGGACCTCGCAAACTTATAATTTAACGGACATAAATTATACCTAGACTAAGAACAATAATTTGCGGATCCCATAAAATTTTGTGTGTATGAGAGTTGAACCCGCGCTACTGACACGGCAGTTCGGTATCTTAACCACTATGCCATCTATGCAGTAAGAGTCATTGTTGTGAAAATAACTTTACTGTTGAAATAAATTTCAACATATTGTAATCAAATATATAAAATTTTGATAAGTCACCCAACTTGCTACGCTCTGAGCAAAAATAACATAGCAAACCTAACTAATCTTAGAATTAAGCGAAATAAAAATAAACCCAATAGAAAAAACCAAATTATTCATTAGACACGAATTTACATGGTAAATAATGTTTCACGAGGGGTTGAATACAAATCTCTCCGAATAATCGAACGATTTGTGTGTTGCTGTGGATATTGAATTTTATTTTACTTATAGCGTATCTAAATCGAAGTGACCTTAAACAATTTACTATCATAAATTACTTTAAGTGATTGAAATATACAAAGTAATATCTATATAAAATTTATTAATTAGAAATGGTTCATCATCATCATCTCATCATCTTAGCTCATTTATGTCCAACTTTTGGGGTCGACCCTCCTTCATAATCGCATTAAGGAGGGAAATTGACCTGCTATTTTTTTTTTTGGGGCTGGGCTGCGGTCGGCGCAATCCTCGCACCACTCTATCCGGGGCGACAGAGGGGCGTAAGCACGCACACCCGTAACCCACCCGTGACGTCGCCTTCGTCGTTGGGCCGACCACCGGAGCAGAGTGACTTGACGTCAGTGGTCGGCCTGACGGAATACCCCTGAGGAGTACCCTCTCCTCGACCGACGTCCCGCCCTCGGGTAGGATGTCCTTTATTATGAGCTATTATGATAAGCTTTATTCTACGATCGCCAACTCGTCTACCAAGCGTGGGTATTACGATATTATGCAAGCATTTGTAGAGAAAACCTGCATTAAAAAATGGTAAAAGGCTGAATGATGAGGTATATTTTATGAATTTAAATTAAATTAATGATCTATTAGTCTGTGTATTAATGTAGTGATGGATTAAAAGTATGAAGAATCGCCATTGACAGATAATACTAGTGCAGAAGAAACACTCAAAACTCTGTATTAATCCTTCTGGCTATAGTCATAGACTAGCAGCTCAACTTCCTTTATATTATGAAGGAGGCTCGTTAATAGAAATAAGGTATATATGAGCTTTAAAACAAGAAATAAAATGAGAACAAAAATTAAGAAATTAATTCATACTTTAAGCGTAGTCATTCGCCGTAATTGCGTTCAGAAAAAATAAATCACATTTATCCCGAAATACGCAGAACAAGAAAAAACGATATTAAAAAGTTAGTGTTCCTCTCTGAAAGAATTTATGAGTATAAGGCCTCAAGGTCTTCAGCTTACTAAACTAAGTTTGAAAAACATCGAGTTACCTGTACCCATTTCACGATCAATGTTACAGACTTTTACTCAGAACACTATATTTTTATGATGTTATTAGGGGTCGATGCTGTGAAAGCAATAATATTACTTGAAGGGTTCTCTTTTACTAGCTACACTGTAACAACAACTAAAGAAGGACTCGATAGATGGCATAGTAATTTCAGTAAGAAGGTGCCGCATGTTTGATTCTCATGCAGTACGTTTACTCGCAAGATTGACAAATGATTGCACGAATTTTATAAATATTTTTTAATACTTATGATGGAATATACCTTTGTGGTAGCGGCTACGAATACTACCAACTCTTACTTTGCTCATGGATGTCGTAAAAGACGATTAAGAGTTTTATGTCGACCTAGGCTAACTCCACCTGATGTCATTTGGTCAACAATTATATTCCCAAGGAGGGTTGACGTCAGGCAGGCTGGTCATAAAACTATTGCCAATAACTTGCAATATGTACGTGCACATATTTAGTTGACCCCAGTAATTAAGATAAGAGATTTTTTTTGCGGTGGGCTATGGTCGGGTCACACCCCGTTAGATCCGTCCGGAGCGACAGAAGAGGCGGCAACCCAATAGACTCGCCCCGGAATGCACCTCTCTTCCCCGAGCGTGCGAGCCACCGGTACCTGATCTTGGTGTTCGGCCCAGCGCTTAAATTAATTAGAATAAAAGCTGGAGAATGAATGATATCTAAACGATTATATTCTAAATTAATATTCCACAAAGGAGAACCGCTGAGCTAAGTTTAATGTTCAGGTAGTTAATAATATAACATAGTAGTTAACGTTGGTATCATTTTACGAGTATTCTGTAACTGATACTCTTGTAATTATTACCTGTGGCCTTGCTTACGATTAATTAACAAGTAGTTACTGTTTTTAATATTTTCACTGAAAAATACATATAGTGGTCATTTTATAGTGGTAGGACCACGCTGTTGACAGTTTGTCTGCAGCCACGGGCCGGTCCACCGGTCCTTCCGGGGTAGTACCACAATCTCACAGGAGATCGATGTGTGAGTAATGGCAATGTGCTAGTGCACTACGTTCGGTGAGTGAGAGAGCCGGCAGCCCAACTGGGTGGGTTTGGGGATTTCATTGGTAGGCAGCGGTTCGGCTATACCCTTGGTATTGTATAGGTCCATGAGCGGCAGTAACATTTACTATCAGGTGTGCTGTTTGCTCGTTTGCTACCATTAGCAATAAAAAAAAACATATAATTTTTACTGTGTGGTATATGAATATAGTCCCAACTCTTAAATTGCTCATGGTGGTTGTAAAAGACGACTGAGAACATTACATCTTTCAAGTAACTCTAGCTAATGTCATCTGGATAACATTTTTTTTTCTTTTTTGTGTGTTGTTAGTTGTTAGCCGCAGATTACTTTAACAACTTTACGCGGACAATGGGTGAGCGCTGAGAGCTCTCAACCCGATGCAAGTAAACAAGGCTTAGGGCGTCGCTGGTGGCAAACTGGGCATGCACACATTAGGATCAATGACTTTTACGCGTCGCGATTTCGCACCTCGGCGGCGAGGACGAAATCGCCGCTATTTTTGTGCTATGGCCTTTTTTTTTTGTAATGGACTATGGACATGATCGCGCCCCGTCAAGTCAGTCCGGGGCGACGGAAAAGGCGGCGCGCAACCCCACAGACCCACCCTGCAAACACCTCTCTTCGCCGTGCGAGCGGGCCACCGGTACCCGATCTTTGTCTTCGGTGGCCTTTGTGTTATGGCCTCGCGGGCCGTGTAAGCTCTTAATTGAGCGAGTGTGATATCGTCGTCGCATTCGTCGATCACGTGCCGCGGACGTCTGATTTTAGAGATGCGAGATGGCGTGTAGGAAGGCGCCCCAACCACTAGTGGGTTGGGTGTGTCATGGCATCTGGACAACAATTACATTCTCAAGGTTAGTTGACGTCGGACAGGCGGTCATAAAATTATTACCAAACCTTTTCTAATATGTACGATCAAAGAAAAGATTATGTATATATTGCGTCGACCCAAGTAATTAAGATAAGAGACTGATAATTATATTGGTGATATAATTATCCTGTGTAGGATCAAGCCTACAAAATCACTACTCCTTACTTTGTTACGACAGCGTAAGAATCATGGAAAACCGAATGAGTGCACCCGCATAGGATCCAGGTAAATGAAAAGAGTTGGGACGGGCAGCGCCGTGACCTCGTCGCTGTAATCGGTGCCGACCTGACGCTGCCGGCTGTTGCGTGAGCGATGGTCGACAGCGTCAGGAATTGGGACGCGGTCGCCGCCTTTTGCGAGGCTGTCATCTCGCAGAAGGAGGCGGCGGAACGGGCCCGGGAGGATTCCCGTGACCCGGGCCGCCGCCCGCGGCCGGGGCGGCGCAGGCGCGAGTACCTGCGCCTGATGCCGCCCTAACCGAGGCTTCGGGTGATCGGACCGGGGAATTGTCCGGTCACCGCATGAGGACGACGCCTCGACGGCGAAAGCTGTCGGGACGTCGACAGGAGAGGAGCCCGAGAGGGCATACCGCCGAGCGGGCCACCGAAGACAAAGATCGGGTACCGGTGGCCCGTTCGCACGGCGAAGAAGAGGTGCTTGCAGGGTGGGTCAATGGGGTTGCGCGCCGCCTCTTCCGTCACCCCGGACCGATTTGGTGGGGTGCGACGTCCATAGCCCACCGCAAAAAAAAAAAAAAAAAAAAAAAAAGGTAAATGAAAAGAAATATTTTTTTGGACAAATTATAATATTAATTGCGATCGCTAACTAGCATGCCAAGGGTCACGATTATTGCATTATCCATCTTGAGGAGGCCTATGTCCAACGCTACACTTCGATTTGGATATACCGATAGAATGTTGAATATATCATATGTAATTAAATTAAGAAACTTTTATATGGTTACGTACTAACTAGACAATACTGCACTAATATATAACAAATATTCATGTGATAATAATAACCCAAACCTCCAACTCTTCTTTTCCCACGGGGATTATAAAAGACCATAGCAGATAATAACCTTTCCGTATGGTAAGAATACTATTTACCGCCCCATATCTTACCCGTGGGTGATCATACGAGACAAAGGGATAAACATAAGGGATATGTAACGCATATAACATCTATGCGAGAGAAGGCAAACTCGAAACAAAACCCTATACCAACACGTCTGACCAGTGCGGTATATAATACGTTAATTTCCATCCCATTACGGAGGAGGCCCGAGCCCAACAGTGAGATACTTATGGGCTGTGATGATGATGATAGCATATAAAGCAGATAATAAGACTGCAAGAGAAGCAAATCTCTGTATTAGAATTATATTCTTTTTCATTACGTCAATATGGCTGGCATTTTTTTCTCATTATACAGAAGACCCAATAGTAGGACGTATATAGACCGGCGAATAAAGGTAAAAAGTGAACGAACTTTTCTGTGGTTTCATACTAATTACACAATACAGCACATCAGTGCTTTTCTTATATACTAATATAAGAAATATTCATTATGGTAACAGAGTACAAAAGTATAACACCAACCAAAACCATTTCTTTTCCACGGTTATCGTAAAAGACCATTAAGAAATATTAGCAGGTAAAACAGATAATTTTATAGTGGTAGGACCACGCTGTTGACAGTTCTCTGTCTACAGCCGCGAGCCGGTCCGTCCGGGGTAGTACCACGCTCTCGCAGAAGTTCGACGTCTGAGCAATGGCAATGTGCAAGCGAGAGAGCCGGAAGCCCAACTGGGTGCGCTTGGGGTTTATATTGGTAGGCAGCGGCCTAGCTATAATTTGGTATTGCAAAGGTCCATGGGTGGCAGTGACACTTACCATCAGGTGTGCTGCTTGTTCGTTTGCCACCAAAAGCAATAAAAAATATTAAAAAAAAAGAAAAGATAAGAAGACTACAAGAGAAGCAAATCTCTGTATTAAAAGGATATTCTTATCTGTTAGGTTAGTATGGTTTCTCATAGAGAATACGTAAGTAGGACGTAAATAGATCGAAGAAGAAAGGTAAAAATCGAGTTGAATTAAAAAAATAATGATAGTATCACGATTTCAGCCATTTTAATTAGTCGCAAAATATTCCGATGTTTCCATGGGCGGCAGTATCACTTACTATCAGGTGTGCTGCTTGCTTATTTGCCATCATCAGCAATATTAAAAAAAAGTATCTGATATATTTTTATAAAGAACTAAAATTTACTAGTCCGACGATATATGATGCCCCTTTTTTTTTGCGGTGTGATATGTGCTGTCACGCCCAGTCAAATCGGTCCGGGGCGACGGAAGAGACGGCGCGCGACCCCATATACCCTGCAATGCGCCTCTCTTCGTCGTGCGAGCGGGCCATCGGAACCTGATTTTTGTTTTCGGTAATATACGAGTATGATGGCCCTAACTATCACACATATCACGAAATAAGCAACTATTAATGTAATAAAAATAAATAAAAATAATTTCATAATTGTAATTGTATTTATTTATTTACTTAATTGCTCTATTTCAATAATCATACAAGAAGGGTTGACGTCAGGTCAGTCAGTCATAAAACCGCTGCCAAAATTTTACAATTTGTAGGTTAAAATAGACATATTATGTCAACCTGAACTAATTGGGATAAGAGAAGGATGATTACGATGAATTTTAGTGATGAAGGTTGACATAAGTTATTACTGACATTTTATAAATATAAGTATAGAGGTAGTTTAAAATTATTAAACATAGCACTGTGATTTGTGAGTACAGAACGGTCTATACATTGGAGTTGGCAGCTTCTAATAAGATATACGCTAATGAGTTGAGTTAATTTAATCAGATCATTATGCGAATGGGAACTGTAGTTATTATAGGTAGTTTTAATTAAAGTATCTCAAGAGTAATATGTACGATAAAGAGTAAACATTGCGTCGAATCCAAGTAATTGGGATAATAGTAGAGTGATGTTGTGATAGCTGTCAGCGGCTATGAATACTACCAACCCTTACTTTGCTCGTGGATGTCGTAAAAGACGACTAAGAGGCTTATAACGACCTGGGCCAACTCCATCTGATGCCGTTTGGTCAACAATTACATTCTCAAGGAGGGTTGACGTCTGGCTGGCGGCCGGTTATAAAACTGCCAATATCTTTTACAGTTTGTGCTATGAAAGAAGAGTATATATTGTATTAACCCCAAGCAATTGAGATAAGTGTAGGAAAATGATGATGAGTAGAGTGATATTGATTCGAATAAAGCTGCCGTTTGCCAAAAAAGTCACTCTTAATACTTTCAACGTATTTGACATCTTTGTTTATATAATACCACGTTATATTGTTACAAGAGAACAGTCAGTCCTCCCCGGTCATGACCACGAATATTGAAAAGAGTTGGAAATGTCACGAAATTAAAAATTCAATACAAAGGCGATAAAATTCGAAATAGTTGTTCTTATTAATAATATCACCTGAAAGAGATATAAGTAAAAATTGCCAAAACCTGTGAGTGTTTTAGTAGTCTATATTCTTTGATATTATGCAAAATTGGAAGCCTAAGCTAATATTTTCATTAAAAAAACAATCAACACTTACTTTTTAACACCTCGTAACATTTCAGAACCCTTAATTTGTATGTAAATGTGTTCCAAATACTGTACGCAATATAACAACGCTGAAATGGAAAAGTAATAAAAATCAGTTTTACCAGTTAAACGTACTCAACGTTATAGCTCGTAACTTAACAGTTACGGGCTGTAACGGCTTTTAACCTTTCAGCGGCCGCCGTCTCGACGCGATATTTTTATTACGGACGATTCCGTAAATTTCTAATATTTTAATAATCTCTTTTCATTAATACGTAATATTGGTACTTTGTGCGTAATTTTAAAAAATTGTCCCTTAATGATATAAATTTAAAATATATATGGTCTTTAAAGTTGTATGCATTTTTATATTTATTTATTTATTTGGTACAATAGTTATTACATGCATTTTATTAATTTCAGCACATTCACCCACTAAAGCATACAAATATTGTATTATACAAGCTTTATCATTACAATACACACAACAATAAAACTGTTGACAATTTTCTATCTACAGCCACGGGCCGGTCCGTCCAGGGTAGTAACACTCTCTCGCAATAGAGCTGTCTGAGCAGGCAATGTGCTATTGCACTTGGATCAATGAGTGAGTGAGCCATTAGCTCAACTTTTTGGGTGCGTTTAGGGTTTTTATTAGTATTATATTCGGCCTAGGATTACCTCTGGTAATGCAAAGGTCGTTTTAAAAAAGCAAATGTGCGGTGACTCGAGTACACCAGCAGTACGTATATGAAGCGAGGTAATAACAGAAAAGGTAATTAAAATATCACCTTATGTACGTATATTTTAAAAACACTCAAACATAGTAATATTTGGTTATGGTATCCCACTTGCGACAATTATTTGTCGTTCGTAATCGGGTTTTTATAAGTAATCAAACATATTAAATGCTAAATTTCAGTAATTTTAATATGTGGTTGTTAATATTTAGTAAAAATAAATAATGAAAACGTAACGAATTTTATTGGAACAACGTCGCGCATTTATTCCAGCCATAAGATTTTGTTTTAATATTCCATTGCTAATTAAAAGCTAAGCGAAATTTCTAGTTGCTTGGTTACTAATTATAAAAAATTGAACACGAGTATAACAGGAGGACAATGGCTTCGGGTAATAAATTATTACCACAATAATAATTGTTTTCAAAATAAATTATAATAACACGGAAGGTCCGAAGTAATATGCTCTCGGCATTTCAGAGCCTTGACCCTTGTCATAGATATTTTACACGCAGAGGTCAGATAACTTCAATTGTGAAAATAGATTATAAAAAGGTTATTATATACCCTTGGTATATATTCATTCAAGTATATTCTGTATAAGTAATTTAGCCACATTTTATATTTGTCTAGTCAGTGTTTAATTACAAATACAGCATATTCTTAAGCATAATCATATTTAATTTGGATGCTAGTATAATTATTTCTTTGTCTGGCTTATATTATTCGTTTATTGGGAGACGTAGTTTATAGTTAAGAGAATTTAAACTAGCTTTTACTATTGTCTGTTAGTTCCTAAAGAAAATAGATAAAATATCTAAATTAATTGCTCCTTATTTAATATACAACTATTAGCTGTGTGGTAGCGGCTGCAAATACTGCCAACCCTTACTTTGCTCGTGGATGTTGTAAAAGACGACTAAGAGCCTTATAACGACCTGGGCCAACTCGTATGTGATGCCGTTTGGTCAACGATTACTTTCACAAGGAGGGTTGACGTCTGTCAGGCGGCTGGTCATAAAAATATTGCCAATAACTTTAACAATATGTACTATGAAAGTAGAGTACATATTGTATCGACCCCAAGTAATTGGGATAAGAGTAGGAGAATGATGATGATGATTTAATATACAACTAAATACAATCTAGTAGTGTCTGCACTTCATGATGATAAATTAATATTTTCATTCTTATATATTCAGGTAAAATTTAATCTATGTTATTTTTCTTTTACAATATAAGTTCACTTATCTTTTTATATATATAATTCATATGTACGTGTGTATATATCATTGTACTCCTTCTAAACGGCTGGACGGATTTTGTTGAAATTTTTTGTGGTGTTTAAGTAAATTCGGGAATGGTTTAGATTCGCAATTGGACCCGGTAGGTAGCATTGCGATCGAGGTGTGGAATTTAATTTTTGTACATTGACTGCTAGGCGGAACGAATTATGCCGGGTCCGCTAGTTACATATAAAAAACTAAAACGTAATATTACACATATGCTTTTAAGAGTGGCGATTATATTTAAAATGTGAAATATTATATATTTGTCACACTGTTGGCTCGAGCCTCCTCCATAATGGGAAGTAAAAAATAACTTACTATACCATGCTGGTCAGACGTGTTGGTATAGCGTTTTGTTTCGAGTTTTCCTTCTCTTGCATAGATGTTATGTGCGTTTTATATCCCTTAGTTGTCTTTTACGATCACCCACGGGTAAGATAGGGGATGGTGAATTCTTACTCCGTCACCACACGGAAAGCTATGTTTCACATTATATTTAGTTAATAGTATTTAATAAAACTCATTTACGAACCAAAAATTTGATGATTATCACACGTAGGACTTGAAGCCATATCTATTCAAATAATTAGTTTTCACCGCTGTACCAATCCAGCTAGCACGATATTGAAAATGATTTCCAATACTGTTCATATTACAATTGTTTAGGGTCAACGGCATATATATTCCAATCCATTTATATGTATTGGATGGCAAAGGCAAGGCTGTGTGGTAGCGGCTACTAATACTTCCATCTCTTACTTTGCTCGTGGATGTCGTAAAAGACGACTAAGAGCCTTTCTTTTTTGTTTTTTGTTCACGCTGTGAAAATGCATTTACGCACTAGCCCTCGCCGGTGACAGACGAGGGGGTGTGTGGGACTCGCCGGTCAGCTGGTTCGACCGAAATACCCACTAAAACCACAGCGTTCTCTTCCGCGCTTTTACGGGATGCCGGAGAGATCGTCTATTGACATTCTATCCCCGACACCCCAACGCTAAGCCATCTGGCCACGTCCAGTCGACAGTCAAGGCGGCGGGAGGAGATGCGTGTAACGGCGCCTCTGCCTTCCTGGCCGCCGCCTACGGAGTGAGACTGCAAAAGCAAATGCCTCACGTATCCGCTCCGCGGCCTCCTTCGAAGAGAAGACCTCCTCACAGAAGGAGGCCATCGACGACCAGCACCTGTCGCTGTCAAGCATCTTAGATATGATGGTCAACAACGACAGGTCTATTTCTATCACCGCCGAAAGGTCGTGGCGCTGAGGCCCCCAGGCAGGACATACCTCTAGGGTGTGACGTGCATCATCAGTTAGCGCGCCACACTCATGGCATCCAGGGGCCTCTTCCCGTCCGATCCTGTGCAGGTACTTACCGAAGACCCCGTGTCCGGTAAGTACCTGCGTCATCCTGAAGGACAAGTTGCCGTGCCTTCTCTTCATCCAGCGGTGGAGGTGGGGCGCAATTGCCTCAACGGTCCCCCGCCCTGCTACAGGGGACTCTAATTCCTCCCTCCATCGCCGGATAACTGCCGCTTGAGCCGCTCCTCTTGCCCTAATCAATTCCCCCACGGTAATATGCTCGCCGCTTTCCCGCGCCGCAGCGCAAAAACGGTAGACCTCCGCCTGTGCCCTAGCCTGGAGCAGCCAGGGTGGATCACCCGCCAGCAATGTGGCTGCGGTCCAGGATAGACGACTCTCTCTCTCTGGCTAGACCTTTTCCCATTACTTGGGGTCGGCCTTCCTTGTCCTCATCTTCCATTTAGCACGATCTTGTGCTTCGTCTGCGTTTAATTTATTTGCGTTCAGGTCCTTTTGGACCGTTGTCTGCCATGTGGCGGGTGGTCTTCCACGCGTACGTTTCGTCGTAGGCAAATCCAGGGCAAGCTTCACCATATGGTCATCTGGGCGTCTTTGTATGTGACCATACCACCTCAAGCGCTTCTCTTTAATTTTATCTACAATGGGGGCAACTCTGAAACTTCCTCTTATGTACTCATTGCGGATTTTGTCCAGCAGCGTGACACCCGCTGACCAGCGTAACATGCGCATTTCCGTACAATGTAATTTGTTCAGATGTTGTTTGTTAGTTGGCCAACATTCTGAACCATATAGAACAACAGGTCTGATGGCTGTCTTATACAGATGTCCTTTAAGCCTAAGAGGAATTTTCCTATCACACATTACGCCTGTGAGTTGTCTCCACTTCATCCATCCTGTTGTTGTTTTATGAGTAACATCTTTTTCGATTTACCCATCGTTGCTGATTATTGATCCCAGGTACTTAAATTGCGTGACCGTAGGCAGAAAGGTATTTCCTATTGAAATCTTTATGTTGTCTGGGTTAGTGAGGTTATCAAAGATACAGGGCATGTGTTCAGTCTTGTTTCGACTTATCTTAAGGCCGTTTGTCTCTAGTGCCTCTATCCAGCACACAAAATCCTGCTGAATATCTTGTACAGTTTCAGATATCAGGACAACGTCATCAGCATATAGGATGTTCCAAGGCAGTGGTTTTTGGCAGAGTTTTGTTACGTAATCCATTGCAGTATTGAAAAGCAGTGGACTCAGAGCAGAACCCTGGTGTACTCCTACTTTAATTTCAAACAAACTGCCTCGGCCTGCGGGGCTTACAACTTGTGTGGTAACGGCTTTGTACATATCCTGTATGAGGTTTATGTAGCGCTCCGGTATCAATTGCTGTCTGAGTGCTTCCCAAATTATATCACGTGGAACATGATCGAATGCTTTTTCTAGATCTATAAAAATTATGTGTAGGTTTGCCCTGTTGGTTTTAGCTTTTTCTATCAAGATACGAACAGTTTGTATTGCGTCTGAGGTGCTGCTTTCCGCAACAAATCCACACTGGTTTGGGGTCAGAGATATGATTTGCTTTAGCCTGTTATTTAAGATTCGTTCCCAAATTTTAAGTGTATGTGACATTAATTTTATAGCTCTATAGTTGCCGCAGTCTCTAATATCTCCTTTCCCCTTGTAAATCGGTATAAGGAAGCTATTTCGCCAAGAGTCTGGTATTGGTTGCCCCTGTATAAATTTAGTGAACAATTTGGACAGCCAAGTTACTCCTTGATTTCCTAGGGACTTCCAAACTTCTGCTGGTATTTCGTCTGGACCTGGTGCTTTATTGGCTTTCATTTGCTGCACTGCTACTTTGATCTCCTCTGGAGTAACGTCTGCAAGAGGGCCCAATAATGTTTCTGGCCTATGGTAATCTTTTTTCCTAGGGTGGGAGACATTTAATAGGTGGTTGTAATACTCCGTCCATCTGTCCTTTATATGATCATCGCTGGTTAATAATTTACCATTTTTGTTATTTATGTATTTTACGCTTGTTATATCTTTAGTGTTATTATAACGTGTTCTTGCTATCTTATGAATTTCTGCCTCAGTTTCAGCTGATTCTAATTTGTCATAGAAATCGGAGTATGTCTCTGCCGACGACGAAGAAGACGACTAAGAGCCTTATCATGACCTGGGCCAACTCCATCTGATGCCGTTTGGTCAACAATTACATTCCCAAGGAGGATTGGCGTCTGGCAGTCGGCGGGTCATAAAACTATTGCCGATAACTTTTACAAAATGTACTATGAAATAAGAGTATATTTTGTATCGACCCCAAGAAATTGGGATAAGAGTAGGAGAATGATGACATATTACAAGGCTTTTGGCAATAGCTTTATAACCAGCTATCTGCCTGGCATTAATCCTCCTTGGGAATGTAATTAGCCAGACGGTATTATTAACTTGAGATGGTTCAGGTTTATTTTTTTATTTATTTATTCATATGAATATTCGTAGCCGCTACTACACAACATAATGGGAACTGTGGGTTTGAGACTCATGTGTCATCTCAGCTCATATCCCACTATTGGGCTCGAGCCTTCTCCGTAATGGGAGAGAAACTGACCTACTATGCCACACTGGTCGGACGTGTTGGTATAGGGTTTTGTTTCGAGTATTCCTTCTCTTGCATAGATGTTATATGCGTTTCATATTCCTTAGTCGTCTCTTATGATCACCCACGGGCAAGATAGGGGGTGGTGAATTGTATTCTTACTCCGTCACCACACGGATAAGACTCATGTGTAATGCTTCCTATTAGTTCGCAAATAAGTTTCTATAAATGGCTTAGCATATTAAATAATAATAAATCAACAAAAGTAATTAATATTTTGATACTGTTTATTTAAAAAGTTGTTAGAAAAATTAAATAAAAACATTTTACTAAAGTAATTATCTCAGTAATAAAAATGTGCTTTAAATAGTTATAAAATTTTCTCTTTGCTAATTGTCGACGTAAGACGAGTGGAGTTGAAAATTTTAGGTTAAAGAACTGAAAAATAAATTTAAAATTATAAAATGAAAACGTTCATTTTCTGATGAGTCTAGAGAGCTTCAATCGCTTTTAGTTTAATATATTGTTTTAATATCAATTACATATTTTTGTTTGTTAAATATTTTTTATTTATTGATTGAATTAGGCGATACATGGCGGAAATCTATTATTATTAAAAATGGAGAAGACCCACCACTTGCCCATGGTTAATCAATATACTGTACACCTCAAGAAAGGAAGGAATACGGGATGGGATCAAGGTGGAATAGGATATAAGGAAATCATACTCCTGTGATGAGTACCACCCTCCAGAATTTCAACTTGCAATTTGCCGCAGAACTTCGAATAAAGATTCGACACGTGTTTCGCCTCTAAACGAGGCATTTTCAGGATGGTTCGGCTTCAAATGCGCTCCAATCGACTGTAAGCACGTCTTCTATATCCCCTTCACTATCAAACTACCCGCGCTGAGTCATTTCATTGACACGCAAACCAACTTTAAGAGTGGGGATGTATTAAAGTTTGTTTGTTCATTCAGCAATGCATGTTTGCTACATTTTAAAAAGATAATACCCGGTGCTAAAGAAATAATTCTTATACTGTTTTGGAAGCCTTTATAATATTTGTGAGTCGCACGAAATAAGCTCCTACGTAGATATCGAACACATGACATTGGCACGATGGCTTAATATTTCTTTCCGTTTCAGCTGGGACTAATCCCACTACACATTCCCACTATTGTAACTTCTGTAAGCCAGGATCCAAAATGGTCTCTATAAATGAGATCGAAGTTTGACCCTCAGGTAGTTCGGATAGATACTTTTTTTGGGACTCACGACAAATTTATATAGCAAATGTTTAAAGAAGAAGAGTTGAGAAGAATGATTCTCTTTTCTCCTAGGCAATGCTAAGAATGAAATAAAAAATTACCCGTTAACCAATAAGTAAAGGGATGTAGCCACGATAAACGCAACAGTGCGCATACGCATGCGGAAGAGCCTAGCTGGGCTATACATACCGATTTCATCCAACCCGCATTAGTTTTATTCTACACCATAATATTTAGGTTGCCATTGCTTTGGATAAGCGAACCTAGGTAGCGATATTTTAGAGGTACTGGTATAGGTATACCCTAGAGGTAAGGTATCAGATGTAGTCTTGAAAAAAGTTGTGTTATATTTGTCCACTTACCAATTCACGGGATATCCGTAAGGATTGAACATCTGAAACAAAAAACAGTAAATTCATATACATGTTAAATTGAACTATTAAATTAACTATGTATATGGCCGCAGAAGTACGTAAGTACAAAATTTCATGATAATCAGTTTAGTAGATATTAACTCACAGTCACATTTATAATATTTGATTGATATAATGCCGTGTGGAAGTGACTACCAATCCTTACACGGCTCCTGGGTATCGTAAAAGACGACTAAGAGAATATCGACCTGGGTCAACTTTATCTGTTGCCGACTGGTTAACAATTACATTCCCAAGGAGGAGTGACGCCAGGCCACTATTTGCAATAACTATCGCAATATATGTACTACTAAAGAGGTACTACATTACATACACTACATATTGTGTCAATCCCAAATAATTGGAATAAGAGCAAGCTGAGAAGAAATATTTTTTTTAAACAGCATCCTGCATCAAAGAAGTAATCTTTGTGTTGCGGGGGACTTTAAAAAAATATAATTAACGAAGACAAATGACACCCAAACTTAGAACAACAGTTTGTGGATCGCACAAAATATTGTTCTGCCTAGGAATGGAACCTGATGAAATATACCACTGGCACGGAAGGTCGGTATCTTAACCACTACGCCGTCTTTAAGAGCTATTAGGTTTAAAAGACAACGAGATAATGTATTTGTTTGAATCTGATAGTTCTTAAAGTTATAGTGTTTGTTGAACAAACATGATGACAATAATTACTCGTAATAATAATATAGAATAAAACTAATTTTACGGATTCTATCGCGTTTGAATTTGATTTTTAATTTTCCGACGTTTTGAACACTTTATAGTGATTATGGTCACGGGTGGACAAACGCATAATACAAACGCGATAAAATCCATAAATAGTACATTAATGCAGCGGCCAGCAAAAGATGCATTGATGGACGAACGTGTAAATACGTAAGTCCATCAATTCTTAGTTGTGGCCGAGGCTTGTATAGTGCTTTTCTCAAATAATGCGCGGAAATTAAAACTAAGTAGTACTAAATAGAACTGTATACATGACGAACAACGAACAACATTTTTCACGTGCTAAAGGGTTCATGTGTTTTTTTTTTCATTATCAAACAGGTTTCTATTTCAAGCCAGTTCGAAATTTAAATAAAACTATGATAAGTTGCCTACCATGTTTTGAAGTACAAATATTTCCATTTTTAAAATACACGATAGATATGAATTTACATGTATATCTATTTGGCCGCTAAAACACGACAGATATGGATTTTCATACATTTTTGTCGGCCGCTGCTCGTATGTATTTGGTCAGTACAGTAATTTCGATTTATCTCGAAGAAGGTTGTCAAAATAATGCTCAAATTTCCAAACATGTTTGAGAAAAGTAATTTTATATCAAATGTGTGGTAAGTACTCGCGTAAACATTAGAAATCATTAATATAGATTAAGCTATCTATACATATAATAAAAATGTAACGGATCGCTGTCTGTACATGGAAGATATATGAGAAAAAATATTACTGGGACCTTTATCAACACTAATAGAACCCAAAACAATGATTTTTAAAATTTTAGTTTGTTTATCTGTTTGTCTGTGTGTTTGTGCACGCTAATCTCAGAAACGGCTTATCCGATTTAGACGCGGTTTTCACTAATATATTTTGGTAAGCTTCACTTAACATTTAGGCTTTATTTTATGTCAATTGGTTAATAAATAAAAAAGTTATGTCAATTTAAAAAATTCGGCGAAAAAAATCTTTATCGATTCTTTTCAAATTACGTACAAATATTTGCCAGTAAAAATAAATAAACACGTGTTTCAGCATTTGTTGATTTTTACACTCTGGGGTGTAAATTAGGCCTGCAAAGCGGGTTGGGCGACTCATTAAATCATTAGCGCCAAGCCGATATTATTGAAGCTGGCAACTTGCAATGTTGACAGTGGTTTCTTTATATGACGTAGAGATTTAGTAAGAAAGAAAAGAAAATTTTACGAAATTATACCCCTAAGGGGGTTGAGCAGAGTGGCAAAGTTTGTATGGGAAGAAAAAAATCTTTATTGATTCTTTTCAAATTATGAGTCGAATCAAATATTCTAGGGTAATATCCGGCATTTGTCAATTATCACCCTCTGGTTGTGTAAATTAGGCCTGTGAAACGGGTTGATCGACTCATTACCGCCAAGCCGAAACTATTAAAGCTAGAAACATTAAATTTTGAAGCACGTTTTTATTTATGACATAGAGATTCAATATGAAAGGATTTTATTAATGCCGCCCCTAAGGGGGTGTAACAAAGCAGTAAAGTGTGTATGGGGAGAAAATTTCCTTATCAATTCTCTTCAAATTACGTACAAATATTCTTCGGTAAAAATAAATAAACAGGTGTTTCTCTCCCCTCTCCATCAACTCCGCACCAGTGCCTTTGTGGCGACCAGTACCGACGTGAGAGCTCACACGATACACATAGTGGGCGGCAATAGTTTCTTGCCTAATGGTTTAAGATACAGGTTAAGTTTAGCTTCAAAAATGTTCACTCTATAACTCTAATAATAAATCATATCTAACGAGGTCGCAACTCTGCTGGTGAAACAAAACAGTCAAATAAATGGTGGCGATAATTATATTTTTATCCCATGATCATACGGTAAATAGTATATTAATGGCAATATAATTTGTAGAATGAATTGATTTTTGAACCACCTTTTTCTTTAGTGACCGGCTATGGTATATAGACACATGCGCGCCGTACACGTACATCTACGTTGTGCGGGCGGGCCACCGCAACCGGTTATCATCTCGAGTCGAAGCCCTCATGCAGTGAACCTCAATACAGATACTTACGCTTGCGCCGCCCAAAGCACCGACGATAGAGGGTGTCAACCTAGAGTATTTTCTCTCGAACCCACCCTATTGCCTAATTCCGTTAGACAATTAACTCGCAGAAGGCGGCGACCGCATCCCAGTTTCTGACGCTGTTGATTATCGTCCTAGCGACAAACCTTCAACACCTTGCATTTCTTTTTCTATTTAACTCTGTCAGAGATGACTTCTGGGTGGGCGAAGTCGCGGGCAAAAGCTAGTGTAACAATATAATTAATATAATAACACAATAATTTTCTTTGCCGATAAAAGAAACATATATACATATTGTTGATATATATTAGTAAATTTAGTAACCTTTTATTCCATTAAAATATATTTGAGAACATCCTCAATACCTGTTAAGATTAATTTGAAAACCGCCCTGGGGAATAAGAGGTCAGTCGTTTATCAAAACGAAAAGTAATTGATTTACGAAACGTGGACGAGATTAAGGCAGCAATTAATTCAGTATACAGTTCACAAAAGTTATCATTTAACGATGCTGATTTGATTATAATTGATTTAAATATGTATATTCTAAAATATATATTCATAATATAAACATAATTGAAAAGAGTTGATGTTAAGTCATAGGGAATAAATCGCACAGAAAATTACAAGGCTTCTACAAATAAAGAAATATATTTTTTATGAAATAAAAATGTCTGTTTTATGTCAAATAAATGACATGCATGAATTATAAGTATAACTGATCCATTTTTAATAATATTTATCTATTATAAAATGAAAATAATTGTAGGTAACAATAGTGGTAGGACCACGCTGTTGACAGTTTTCTGTCTACAGCCGCGGGCCGGTTCGTTCGGGGTAGTATCACACTCTCGCAGAAGATCGATATCTGAGTAGTGGCAATGTGCTATTGCGCTTCGTTCAGTGAGCGAGAGAGCCGCAAGTCTAATTGGGTGGGTTTAGGGATTTTTATCGTAGGCAGCGGCCTAAACGGCCTTGGTATTGCAAAGGTCCATGGGTGGCAGTGTCACTTACCATCAGGTGTGCTGTTTGCTCGTTTGGTAACAAACAATAAAAAAAAAGGTAAAATTTACGTAAAACGTGAGTCCAAGAAGTCTTGTCTCATTTCTTCTTGTCGTAAAGAAGGCTGCTATAATATATCCAACAGTAGGATGTATTATGTAAACTAAAAAAAATAATAATATGTGTAACCATACTTGATATCAAATCTTGTTCTTTTTAAATATAAATAATATTAGTTAGTGGTAGACCAAGCTGTTAAATTTTGAATGGGCCTCTTGCTTGTCCAGAGTAGTTCTACATTCTCGCAGTAAATAGCATAATAGCAATTTGCTACTATACTTTGTTAGGTGAGCGAGAGAACTGGAGGTACAACTCCATTTCCCTCACTTTCTGTCATTATCTCACTCTCTTAATCCTTTCCTTGTTTCAGTAGGCAGCAGCTCGGCTGTGCTGCCCAGTGTTCTTTAGCTCCATGAGTTCTCACATACCATTAAGTAACCTGGTTCCTTATTTACCACCGAAGGTAATAAAAAAGCCTTTTAATATATAATAAAACATTTCTGTATTAATTTTACATGCTATGTAATGTAGTATTTTATGCGTAATATATGCATATTACATATGCATGTAATACATACGTATATATATATATATATATATATATATATATATATATATATATATATATATATATATATATATATATATATATATATATATATATATATATATATATATATATATATATACATACATACATACATATATGCATACCATCACGCCATGTCCCTTGCAGGGTAGGCAGAGAGAATAGAGTGTCAGAGAACTCTATCCTTGCATACTTCACTCGCTTCCTCAACATTCATAATTCTCTTCATATACGCTCGCCGGTTTTGGAGACTCTTGGCTCCACCTTCCTTCAGTACATGACCGATCTGGTCTAGGTAGGTTAGTCTCGGTCTCCCCCGGTACCTACATCCTTTCACTTTCGCATTATATATCTTCTTAACCAAACGTTCGTCCGGCATTCTTTCAACATGTCCGAACCATCGGTGCATTCCCTTTCGCATCTTTACACCAATACTCTCTTTCATACCTACTCGCTCTCTTACGTCGTTGTTACAAATGCGGTCGGTCAACCTAACTCCACAGATTTTCCGTAGAAATCGCATTTCGACCGCATTAATTTTACTTTCATACTCTTTTCTGCATACGGAAGCGAGAGTTGGGTATGCAACCCAACTCTCGCTTCCATACAGTGATGTTGGCACAAGCACTGCATTATGTTTTGCTTACACATGCTTTCTGGCTAAGGTGGTGGCAACCGAGAAGTTGCCCCAACGCTCCGTTCACTCTATTTACCGCATTCACTCTTCGCTCTATATCAGTGGTGTACTTTCCATCTCGGCTAGACTAGACTTTTGTTACTCTTACATCTGTTCTGGCCTCATCTCTTTCAAAGACCATTATTTTGGTTTTGCTCACATTCACGCGTTTTGCTCAGACCCCTTTTCTTACAATCTTCTGTCCTTGTGTCGACTAGGGTCTGCAGGTCAGTCGCTGACTGTGCCAGCAGGACTGCATTATCTGCATA
This sequence comes from Lymantria monacha, assembly GCA_905163515.2. Lineage (NCBI taxonomy): Eukaryota > Metazoa > Arthropoda > Insecta > Lepidoptera > Erebidae > Lymantria > Lymantria monacha. The sequence continues at coordinate 13,196,418 of LR991094.1, read as the reverse complement.
TAGCAGAGCAGTGACCACTGAGTCGCCCATCTGGACTCCCACATTCATATCGTTCAACCTTTGGAGACATTTATCCAGATATATGATAAACAGCCTGGCTGACGAACGCACCCCTGCTTAACGCCGATATTGACGTCAAACCAAGGCGACATTCCATCATCCAACCGCACACAGGCTTTACAGTCCATGTAACTGGACTGCACAGCCTGTAGCAGTTTACCGTTAATACCATACTCCGGTAAAATGTCCCAAACTTCCTTTCGTACAATCATCTCAAATGCTCTCTCCAGATCCATAAAACTGCAGAAACCCCTCTGACCTATATATATATATATATATATATATATATATATATATATATATATATATATATATATATATATATATATATATATATATATATATGTCGGAGAGAGCCATAGATAAAGCAGAGTTGATTGTTGTTTGCATGCATAATATTATTTGTTTACATTCTAATTACCTTCTAAATTCTTTATTTAATTTTTATTACATTTACACGTTTTTCTATAATTTAAATATCTTCTTAATCTAATAAAAGAAATGAATATTGTAATTTACGTTACGACCAATCAGTGCAGAGCACGTACCTCGAGCGAGGTCGAGGCGCCATCTCTACTTTATTTTATAGCGGCCGACGTATGGGCGACACAATTTGAATTGTAGCAACGGGTCGAGTTGGATCGTTGTTGAGTGTATTTGTGGTTAAAGTAAGATCGGTGCCACGAACTCGCTGCTCGGTCTTAACGGCTTATTTATATTATTGCATAGTGATAAAACGTTGTTAAAGATTAAATTAAAACGATATCTACAAACATCGATCGTTGTTTTGTGCTCGCATTTTACCCTGATGACGCCCACTAAATCTGCAACAACTAATGATTACCTCAATGGAATCGACGCTTCTCCGACATCAGAAGTGGGATCGGTGCAGGCACAAAGCGTGAGCGAACAGACGTCAACGAGTGACGGAAGGTGCGCTTTATTCGAAGCGCAACAAAGCAGCATGAGGCTACTCTTGGAGGCGCTAACCAACCCGCCAAATGTCGAGGATAAGAGCATAACGCTACCTAAATTTCAACCGGAGGATGCAGACACTGATGCACGGGCTTGGCTGGCAACGGTGGACATCTGCTTATCGGATCGTGATATACAGGGAAGTAGATTAATTCTTATACTTAGTAAGGCCATGAGAGGTTCGGCCGCAACATGGTTTTCACAAGTAGCTTATCCTAATATGAAATGGGCAGAATTTAAAGAGATTTTTCTTTCTCGTTTTGATACGTTAGAAACGCGTGCAGCAATCAAACATGCTTACTGGTAAACCGCAGGAAGGTGAATGTCTTGCTGCGTACGCAAGCCGTTTGTTCACTTTACTCATGTCACGATGGGGTAATTTAGGTAAGGAAGAAATGGTGGTGTCCTTGATACTCGCACACATGGGGCAAATCAAGCCACGATTACAACGCAATATTTTTTCTGAAGAAATAACTACCCGCTGTAAAATGCAACGTGAATTAATGGCTTTTTCTTATCGTAAGCGGAGTTACCGAGACATAACAAAGATAGCTGCAGTCGTTGCGCAAGATAGTAAACGTCCTAGGTTAAGTTCTGTTTCGACAAAATGTTACGCTTGTAGAGAGCTTGGTCATAAATCTTTTGTGGTATATATATATATATATATATGTATATATACAGGGTGTCCCAAAATTCAACGATAAGCTGGCACCAGCAGGTGGACCTCCATATGACTACTCGAGAACAGAAAAGAAAAAAATTCTACCTTGATTTTTTTTTTCATAACGACAAAAAAACCAAAATCTTTAAAAATGGACAACCTTTATTATATTATTAAGTGCTATTACTACAGTTTTACAAGTAATTCTGTGATTTTTTTTGTATTGGCAAGGTAAGTAGCACTACTATCGATCACAGCCATTAAAAATTCCAGAATATCTATAGTTTTTACACAAAAATCAATCAAAACTATGCTTTTTTCATAAATTATGTAAGTTTTTGACTTTCAGCTCACTTTCACTCATCATAGTGAAAAAAAAAAGTATGGACACTACTGTGGCAAATAGTATTAAAAATTGGCGCAACTAACTACAATTCTAAAATGGTATAACATTCAAGGCAAACTAGCTACAAAAATATACTTAGGTGTACTATTTCAAAATAACAACCATATTTCGAAAATTGTTAGTGTTGATAGTAATCACTTTTACTAAGTAGCCAAAATGTTTTTGTAGCAAGTTCCCAGAATTTGAATGAGACATGTGCGTAGTCCGTAGATCCACAGTCTGAATTATTTTATGGCGAAGCTCGTCCAAGTTTGCAATCGGTTTTGTGTAGACTCTGTCCTTTAGACAACCCCAATAGAAAAAGTCCAGGGGATTTAGATCGGGTGAACGGGGTGGCCACAAGATAGGACCAAGTCGCCCGATCCAACGCCCTGGGTACTCTTGGTCTAAGTACTCTCGCACAGGACGGGCATAGTGAGCTGGGCAACCATCGTTTTGAAACCACATGGTTTGCAAATCACTTAAGGGCACATCTTCTAATAATCCTGGCAACTCATTTTGTAAGAAGTTTAAATAACTATTGCCATCTATGTTTCCTTGTAACTCAAAGGGCCCTATCACTGCCATTTATTATGCCAGTCCATAGGTTAACCTTAAATTGGTATTGGGATTGTCTTCTCTCACCAGGTGCAGATTTTCATTGTTCCAGCTATGAAGATTGTGAAGATTTAAATATCCATCTTTCTTGCAGGTTGTTTCATCACGACGACGTGACATTTTAAAATTCTATGTGCAGTACTTTTTGGGATTCCCGTTGCTGCTTGTACAGCACGTACAGAGGTAGTTGAATCGTTTTCTATTTCAGTGAGAACTTCTTCATCGTGTTCCGATCTAGGTTTTCCAGCGTTTCGCCTGTCAGATGGTATACAATCCTCCGAAAAAGCTTGATACACGTTAATAAATACGCGATAATCCGGATACCTTTGAAGATTAGGGTACCTTGCTCGATATAATCTGCTAGCAGCGTTGGCATTGCATCGGCATTCTCCTTAAATTAGGTGCATATTAGCGTATTCTAACGCTGTGTATGGTAGCGGCATGATGAATGCTAAACACTTGAAAATAATGCAAAACTTCTTTAAAAAAAAACACAAAATCACAGTCTAAAATAATGCCAAGTCAGGTCAATTTCCAGGTCACTTAATTCAATCCAAAAGTCGTCAGTACCAGAGCCACTTTAATTAAAACAGAACGGTGTGCAGTAAACAAAGAAGTAGAGCATACTGACTTGCTGTGCTGCTGAGGACATTAATTACTTCTCCACCTGCATTAATGTTACTAAACAATTAGCATCTATCTATCTCCCTCTAACGTATAATCTCTCTATCTCTGTCTAACTTATTTTATCTTATGGACTACGCACATGTCTCATTAAAATTCTGAGAACTTGCTACAAAAACATTTTGGCTACATAGTAAAAGTGATTACTATCAACACTAACAATTTTCGAAATATGGTTGTTATTTTGAAATAGTACACCTAAGTATATTTTTGTGGCTAGTTTGGTTAGAATGTTATACCATTTTAGAATTGTAGTTAGATGCGCCAATTTTTAATACTATTTGCCACAGTAGTGTCCATACTTTTTTTTTTCACTATGATGAGTGAAAGTGAGCTGAAAGTCAAAATCTTACATAATTTATGAAAAAAACATAGTTTTGATTGATTTTTGTGTAAAAACTATAGATATTCTGGAATTTTTAATGGTTGTGATCGATAGTAGTGCTACTTACCTTGCCAATACAAAAAAAATCACAGAATTACTTGTAAAACTGTAGCAATAGCACTTAATGATATAATAAAGGATGTCCATTTTTAAAGATTTTGGTTTTTTTGTCGTAATGAAAAGAAAAATCAAGGTAGAATTTTTTTCTTTTCTGTTCTCGAGTAGTCATATGTAGGTCCACCTGCTGGTGCCAGCTTATCGTTGAATTTTGGGACACCCTGTATATATATATATATATATATATATATATATATATATATATATATATATATATATATATATATATATATATATATATATATATATATTATTATATATATATATATATATATATATATATATATATATACATATGTACCGTAACCGTCTTTCTTATGTACTTGCAGTACCCTAAAAGTCTACCTTATTTCGTAGTCACATTTCACTTGCAAAAGGTACAGAGACCTCGAGAAAGGAGAGCCTTTGATCTACGAGTTGCTCAACTAACTTTAATAAATGATTAAAGTTTATATATTTTCAAAATTACTTTGTGAGATTGAAAGTAATTTTCGTAAAAGAAAACGACTGCCACACAAAAATTATCATATATATTTAATATCATATAAAAATTATCGTATAAATTCAAGATGGAGTAAGAATATAATTCATTACCGTCTCTCTTACCCGTGGATGATCGTAAAAGATGACTAACGGAGTTAATATGCATATAATATCTATGCAAGAGAACGCAACCACTTACACCAGCGTGACCTGTTACTATAATATTCAATTTTCGCTTCGTATTATATTTTCATTTTTAAAGGAGACGTGTGCCATATACCCGCCAATGTTTACACATTTTACAGATTCACGTCTCCTTTAAAGACGAAAATATAATACGAAGCGAAAATCGAATGTCATAGTAACAACAGGTCACGCTGGTGTAAGTGACAGCACGATTGGAACGGACTTCGAATAGGTGTGGGTTCGAATCCCATATGACATTCATTTTTCGCTCGTAATCATGTTTTTATAATTAATCAAGCATAACATGCTTAATTGCAAATGCAAAGCTAAATTTCAGTAATTTGAATAGAAGGCACATTCGAAATAAAACTCTATACCAGCCCGTCTTACTAGCGTGGTTTAGTAGTTGGTAAATTTTCTTACTATTTTAGAGGAGGCTCGAGCCCAGTAGTGGGATATATGAGCTCAGATGATGATTTGATTTCACATACCTAATGATATGAGCATACAATTTTAGTAATTTTTTTTCATCTCATCTCATATATTTGCACATAATGGGAGAAAAATTAACCTTCTACGTCACGCTGGTCAGGCATGTTGGTATAGGATTTTGTTTTGAGTTTTCCTTCTCTTTTTGTAGATGTTATATGCGTTTTATATCCCTTTAATCGTAAGATAGGGGGACGTGAAATATATTCTTACTTCGTCATCATACGAAAAAAGATTTTAGTACATCAACGTTATTTTTGTAAAGGTTTTTAACCTAAATATGAATTGTGACTAGCAGTCTAAGCAGTATTTTTTTTTAAGAAGACACCCTGCACTAAGGAAATAATCCTTATATTCCAGGGGACTTTACAAATTTGCAATTAATGCAGACGAATTACACCCAGACTTAGAACAACACTTTATGGATCGCACAAAGTAATGTTCTGCGTGGGAATCGAACCCATGGCGCTGTTCCAGAAGGTACGTTATCTTAACCACTACGCCATCTGTGCAGTCAACTTGTAGTACATATTAGGTTTTTATTTATTTATTTATGAACAATATTTAATTGTGTTGAAAATGTGATAGATATTAATACAATAGTGCTTAGTAATATAATAGTCATTAGAATATTAGTCAATAAATAAATTATTTTTATGCATCATCACAAATCGTTTACACTATATTATTATAGACATCTATTTAATAGGTACTCCTTTAATTTTATCTTAAACTTATAATATGTAGTGCTCAAAAATATTTAAATATTTATTCTTTCATCTCAACTTATATACAGCCTTTGGGCCGGATCTTCGTCACAAATTCAAAACGACATAACTTACTATAGAAACTTACTGGTGGGTAAAACTTAAGATTACATTTCAGTTCCCTTTGCTTTTGCTGTAATATTATCAACTTGCGACACTTGCCGGCTCGTATGACACCCAAAACAAGCAAATGGGTGACAACATATTATATTATTTTTTCTTCACCACATAGAGATATAATGTAGAGCTTTTACGTAATTAAAGTAATTTATTATAGACTAGCTGTGTGTATAGTCAAGGTATAAATAAGATAATGTAAATACTTCTGGGTGATTTGAATGTTTCAACTTATTAAATGTTTTGAGAGCATTACAGTGCCTTTAGCAATTAATGTAAACTAACAACTTCTGCTCACACGAAGTTGATAATTGTATTCCTACTCCATCATCACACAGGTAGATAAAATATCTAAAAGAAATGAATTGTTATGATACTAATAGAACCCAAAAATCAGTAAAATGATAAATATAAAGATATTTAATGTAAGGGTATTTGTAAGTTAATAACTGAGTTAAGTAAGTCTGTATTAAATAAAAGAAGGAAATATTCTTAAAATTTTGCAGTATTTTCTACTGGATACAATTGTAAATCTAAATCATTTTTTTTTTGTTTTTGGGGCGGGTTACGGTCGGCACACTCCTCGCACCACTCCGTCCGGGGTGACAGAGGGGCGTAAGCATGCACACCCGTAACCCACCCGTGACGTCGCCTTCGTCGTTGGGCCAACCACCGGAGCAGAGTGACTTGACGTCAGTGGTTGGCCCGACGGAATACCCCTGAGGAGTACCCTCTCCTCGACCGACGTCCCCCCTCGGGTAGGATGTCGGTCTTTCCTCACGCGGTTAAATCTAAATCATATAAAAAAAAAAAAAAATTCAAAGAGGTAAGATGTCGAATATTTCATCACAATCTGCTCAACCGTTTAATAGAAATTAAATCACAAACACGCACACAAACCATAACACATAAAGATAATAAACTAAAGTAATAAACTCCTATATATATTAAAAAAACACAATATTTGCAATAGAGTATAACTATTTCCACAGTCACACGCTCCGGAACATACATTAATAGCAAGCTCTTAATAGAAAAGCCTTGTAGGTGGGTCCACGCAATACTGGGAATGGATCGATTAATAATGTTTAGTATTGCGTAATATTAGTGCAAATTTCCTTATAGTGACGAAGTAAGAATACAATTTACTACGCCTTCTATCAGTAGGATAAAATATAAATAAGAATTGTGAGCATCATTACCCTAACCTTAACCTAATTACTTGGGATCGACGCAATACGTTTTCTTCTTCCACACAACTCTATCAGATGCTATCTCTGCGTTTACAACCTTTCTATCTACGTCATTTTTCACGCCATCTATCCATCTTTTCTTCAGTCTTCCCTTGCCAAGAGCAACATTCATACTTGAAACGTTCCTCACAACATTATTTTCATCACGTCTCTTGATACGTCCATACCACGTCAGGCGTTCAATTTTATAACTTTTTATTTTAATGGCATATATTTTTTAATTTTTTTCTTATTTTTTCATTTATTATTTATCCAATAACGACATCTGCATACCCATTTTAACATTGGCAGGTCGGCTGCATGAAGCCCTCCCATAAGTCGCTTTTGTAGCTAAACTAGGAAGTTAAGCATTTATATAATATTACCACAACATAAATAAAACTAGACACCAAAACCTACGACTACCCTCCTAGCTAGTGTAGTGTATTCCAACCATCTATCAATCCTTCGATTTTTACGGCTGAGTATATGATTCCATAAGGAGGAAAAATACCACAATCATCAAACTTTGATAATCAGAGTTATTAACATAAGTTGCCAAGGAGAAATCATTTTTCCATCGAGGTCTTAACTCGTCACCAACACGTCAAGTAATATAATATAGCAGGTCATTTCTATCCAAATGTGGAGAAAATCTTCCGATGCCTAAAAGCGGGCAGTATACCTATGAGTTTAACTCAGCTCATATACGAGTATGTTACCTACTGTTTGGTTCGAGCCTACTTCATAATAAGCGAGAAATTGATCTAATATATACCACCCTGGTCAGACGTGTTGGTACGGGGTTTCCTTTTGAGTTTTCCTTGTTTTGCATATATGTTATATGCGTTTTATATACCTTAATCGTCTCTTACGTTCACCCACGGATAAGATAGTGGGTGGTAAATTGTATTCTTAGTCCGTCACCACACGCAAAAAATGAGTTACGGAAGCAAAATTGTAAATTATCAGCCTATATTAAATCTCATCGTAAAATATAAAAGCGAAACAAACAAATAGGAATATTGCAAATTAAAATCCGTACAAATAGTAGTGTTGTTTATTTTAGTACGCCAAATGTAAATCCCCTATCGTATATACGCCAACGTGTTTCTATTTTTAGTCTGCGAGGGAAAAGGTTTTCAATATGTGGAATTGAAAAAATAGCTATTCTATATTTTTTATTGTAACGCTAGTTAATTATAATTCGTTAATATCATAATTTTTAGTTAGATTGACAAATCTTATTGTTTCATTGTTCATCAAGGTTTTCAATATGTGGAATTGAAAAAATAGCTATTCTATATTTTTTATTTATTTATTGTAACGCTAGTTAATTATAATTCGTTAATATCATAATTTTTAGTTAGATTAACAAATCTTATTGTTTCATTGTTCATCAAGGTTTTCAATATGTGGAATTGAAAAAATAGCTATTCTATATTTTTTATTTATTTATTGTAACGCTAGTTAATTATAATTCGTTAATATCATACTTTTTAGTTAGATTAACAAATCTTATTGTTTCATTGTGTGAGAATGATAAATATACATATCATGATAAATATATATATCATCTACCTATAATGGTAGCACCATGCTGTTGACAGTTCTCTATCTACAGCCGCGGGCCGGTCCGTCCGGGGTAGTACCACACTCTTGCAGAAGATCGACGCCTGAGTAATGGCAATGCGCTATTGCGCTTTGTTCGCTCATTGAGAGAGCCGGAAGCCCAATTGGGAGGGTTTGGAGTTTGTATTGGTAGACAGCGGCCTAGCTATACCTTTGGTATTGCAAAGGTCCATGGACGGTAGTGATATTTACCATCAGGTATACTGCATGCTCGTTTGCCACATTATGCAATGCATGCTGCTTGTATCAATGAGAGAAAGAGAGGGAGAGAAATTTTCTTCATTATTTTTATAACATTTGTTATCGACGCGCTTCTGCTAGCATACTAGCCTATATAGTCTTAGATGGATTAAGCAAGAATATAAGGTTTTTATAATTTGAATTAGCTCACGAGATTAGCGTATTCAATAAAAACAACCTCTTCAGCTTAGAATATTTTTTTTTATTAAGACACCACCCTACTCTAAGGAAATAATCCTTGTATTGCGGGGGACTTTACGGACATATAATTAACGCAGATAAATTATATCTAGACTCATAACAATAGTTTGTAGATCGCACAAAGTATTGTTCTGCGCAGGAATCGAACCTACAGCACTGGCAGGTAATGTCGGTATTTTATCATTACACCAGTCAAAATATTAGTAAAGGTTTACAGTGGTACGTCAAAAGACTTATTTTTTTGTTTTTAGTGGTAGATGAGCAAGTAGCAAAACTAAGGGTAAGTGGTAAATACCACTAAAAACTACAGCAATATCAATGCCAAGATTGTCGTAATTGTCTATCATAATAGGAAAAGGTACATACTGCGATTAGCAGGCAGATTAATGAGGATAGGAAAAGTTTGGTTTTCCGGCACTGTCATTCGCCGAAGAAATTGTAAGGAGGTACTACTTAGAATTTGATTTTGTATGAGAGTGTGGTACTATCGATTGGAAAATATAAATAAAACTCAGACTTGGAACAATTACTTGCGGATTACACTTAAAAACCCTACTACGCGGGGATAGAATTCGACATGAGAATTTGGTATTTAAACTGCTAACCTACCTTTACAGTCATTTGTTATATATATTATACACACCATTCATAGTCCTAGTCCTTCATAGTCTTAGTCCTTTTCTTATCTAGATTATCCTTTTCGGGTGAATAATAATTAATCTGGATTAAATATGTTTTAGTTTGTTTTTGACGAAACATGCCTTCTATTTCTTTTTAACTCAGACTCTCATCTGCGTATGTGTAATGAAAACACATTAGTGATTCTACAACGCCTTAGTTTATGTGAATTCTATGATAGAAATAAATATTTAATTCTATTCTCTCAAAGAAAAAGGAATTCGTTTTTCAAATGTATTTTGTTCTTTAATTTTAAAGAATGAAGAGCGAATATACTAAACAAATAAAGTATTCTTCAGTGTTTACCTCTTTTTAAAGCGAGTACAAAGTTGATGAAGCTTATTCGAAGTGAATTCGGCGAAGTGATTTTGTGTGTGTTTTGAATAATATAAGTTAATATATTATGACACGTCACGTTAAGAAAAGGAAAAGCTTTTAAGGAATCTTAGCGACAATAATCTCCAAATTTATTCTAAGACTAGCTTCTGCCCGCAGCTTCGCCCGCGTAAAAGGTTACTTTCCTAAAGTTTTTGATCCCCTATTTTTATTTTTGACCGTCGGTAATACAGTGCAACGGTATTACAATACTCAGGGTTGGAACTTCATTACTGGACTGCTAGATGGCGTTGAAGAAGCTAGATTTTGAGATTTTTTGACAAACAATTTTTTTATTTTTCATATAAAAATTTTGATTTTTTTTAATAAAAAGTATCCTATGTTACTTTTAATACCTCCAAGAATATGTGTACAATGTTTCATGATGATCGGTTGAGTAGTTTTAGCGTGAAAGTGTAACAAACAAACTTACATTCACAGTTATATATTAGTAGGGATAATACGAATAAACGTAACAAGAATTTCATTTTGTGAATTTCGATAACAATATATGTATACGAACTAATTTAATTTATATTAATATGTTATTGTTCTTTTTATTTACAGAGTCTAATATCGAGTTGTAGGTCTTGAGCTTCCCCTACGGAGAATTTAATCATCATGTTATATTGACCAGGCGCTTTAAGTTTTAATATTGAATTTTCCTTTTACTGTATAACTGTAACTAAAAAATAAGATAAATTGATTGATTCTCACAAAATTTGACAAAAAAATATTGCATATAAACATACTATATTCTGAATATTAATACATCCATACATCAGCCTGTAAACGTTCACTGTTGGACATAGGCTTCCCCACGAGAATGCCATTCACAACAGTCCTGTACCACCTGCATCCAACAGTTTTCTGCGACCTTGGTAATGTCATCAGTCCACCTAGTAGGGGTCGTCCTACGCTGCATCATCCGATTCGTGGTCGCCACTCAAGAACCTTTCTTCCCCAACGATTGTCGCTTCGGCGAGCGATGTGGCCTGCCCATTGCCACTTCATCGTGCTAATTCTTCGGACTATGTTATCTTATGTTTCTGTAGTTCGGATTTTATCAGGTAAAGAAATACCAAGCATAGCCCTCTCCATAGCACGCTGAGCGACTTTGAGCCTTTCTATAAGGGCGACATTTAGGGAACACGTCACCACCACTGAATATTAATAGAGCAGTATAAAATATGGTGTGAATAAATGAATACTAAGATTAGATAATAGATAGATATATGTACAATATATAGTTTAATAATAGTAATGCTTTTAATGGCTTGTATTTAGATGTCCCCTATTTGAAATATTTGCAATAAATAATTTGATTTACTTTTTTTTATTTTTCAAACAATAAGCCTAACACCAGTGATATTGAGATTTGTATGTAGAGGTTTACCGAGATTATTACAATGTATTTGGGTATAGAAAAGCTAATAAGTCGGTGGATCTACAAACAAAATTAACATTATACTACCAGCAAATTTCCTTGAGGAAATTACGGAATATGGCGACAAGAATATCCACATTTCGTGTTATACAATATTAACCAACTTAACTACTTAAGATATTAAGGATAATGTAATTTTGTTTCTTTAGACATACAAAATTTGGTAGTAAAATATTTATGTAGGATTTTTATCTACTTATCTAAAGATTATTTTCATATTGATTTTGTCTTGTTTTAGTTTATTACTGTATTGATTAACAGAATGATGATGACATGAATGACTAGTAAATTTTCGTGCCGATGGAATTGATTTATTACATATTATTTTGTTTTTGTGTCTGTAATTCGTGGCCATTATTTTAATACGCATATATATTTTATTGTACATAATACAAATTTATTAACAGTTCGTAGTAGTGGTAAGGAGTTGTGGGATGTTGTTTCAATAAAATACTATTTAACGTTACGTAGTTTATTTGCGTGCTTTGGGGTAAAGTCGGTGTATTCTCGTATTAGATAATTATTTTAGATGTATTTTTTAATTATAATTTACTTTTTCAATCTGTATTTTTTTGCAAATTAATCATATCTTGGAATTATGTAACATTCGATAAAATTGAAGATTATAAAAATAATTGTGTTAAATTTATGAAGAAAGTATTTTTGTGTTTTAAACAAATTGTAAAAAAAATAGATCAAGAGCAGAATAATAAATAACTTAGAAAATAATAAATATAAAGTAGAAAATAAGACAACTATAAAATAGAGAACAAATTATTTATTCAAAAGATTTAAATAGAGGCAATTAAAAACAACAGAGAGAGAGAGACATTAAAAAAGAGATTTGCCGTATGGTGAAGAAGTACGGAGATGGTGACGGAGTTCACCACCCCCTATCTTACCCGTAGATGATCGTTAAAGACGAATAAGGAATATAAAATGCATATAAAATCTATGCAAAAGAAAGAAAACTCGAAACAAAACCCTATACCAACACATCTGACCAGCGTAGTATAGTAGATTAATTACCCTCTCATTATGGAGGAGGCTCGAGCCCAACAGTGGGACGTATAAAATATAAGCTGAAATGATGATGATGATAATTAAAGAAGAAAAAGCTCAAAAATTTTAATTAAAAACGTGGAGCTTATGCAATAAACAAATCTAAGAAAAGGAGATGATATCTTTTAGCTACTGTGTAATATTCCCACATGATATATATTCTATCAGCCTATAGATTTATACCAGTCATACCATAGGATCTTTTATACATTATTACATACAAGATAAACGTTCTGCCCGTCCCTTATTATTGTATCGAAATCAATAATCGAGATCCAATATCATATTCGACGTATAATAGTTGCGCCAATCAAGCCACAAAAGGATCAAACTATTAGTTTCAAACAATTATTAGTTTTGTGCAAATAAATACTTACTGATGAATGAAGAAACGAAAATGAACAAGATCTTTGTATATTATAAACCGGTGTAAGGGAAGAATCGTGATACATAAATTTATTTTTATTTGGAGATATAATAAATAAATAATTAATTAATATGATTTATAGTTTTTTAATAATTGAGATCTCATAAATTGGGAATTGAAAACAATACTTATAATGTGTGTTTTTTTTCATTATTGCCTATGGTGGCAAACGAGCAATTGAAACACATGATGGTAAGCCGTAGCCCATGGACCTATGCAATACCGAGAGTATGGTTAGGCCACTGCCTACCAAAACAAATCCCAAACCCACCCAGTTGAGCTGCCGGCTTTCTCACTCGCCGAACGAAGGGCAATATCTTCTTTGAGAGTGTGGTGCTATCCCAGACGGATTGGCCCACGGCTGAAGACATAAAACTGTCAAAATCGTGGTCCTAATACTAAAAAATTCTTATGGTGGTCCTAACACTAAATATTTCTGTGTAAATCGTCTGAATATAATTTTAAAGAAGTTTGAACAATAGCTGAGAGGGAAAACTATAGAAATTAAAACTATGATACGGCTTTTATCACTTTTATTTTATTTCTACTATATAGACATTCGAACTTCATGTTTTTTAGTGTTAGGTATGGCCACCGAAGTAGTAATGGCCACCGAAGACAAAGATCGGGTACCGGTGGCCCGCTCGCAAGGCGAAGAGAGGAGTTGCACGGTGGGTCTATGGGGTCACGCGCCGCCTCTTTCGTCACCCCGGACTGATTTGGAGGGGCGAGACGCATCCATAGTCCAATATATAAAAAAAGAAAGGTATTAGTAGTAATTATGGGAGACTAAATAATTAACGTTTAGAATGTCAATGTTACTGCAAAAGTTTTTATGCACCCAGTATTAGCCTGCGGTGACGATTTAAAAATTCAAAAGTAACTAACTAACCTAAGCACCTGTCCGTGTGGTGACAAAGTAAGAAAGCAATTCACCACCATCTATCTTACCTGTGAGTGATCGTACGAGACGACTAAGGGATATAATACGCATATAACATCTATGCAAGAGAAGGAAAACTCGAAACAAAACCCTATACCAACACGTCTGACCAGCGCGGTATAGTAGGTTAATTTGCCTCCCATTACGGAGGAGGCCTGAGCCCAACAGTGGAACATATATGGGCTGTGGTGATGGTGAACCTTACATTACCTAATTGCCTGTGGGAATAATGAAAACCGGTTAAGAATGCATCAGATATGCACCATATATATATATATATATATATATATATATATATGATATATATATTATACTTATAAGTATTATATTATATATGGCACGTGTAGCAATACATAACGCAGTGCTTGTCCCAACATTACTGTATGAAAGCGAGAGTTGGGTATGCAGAAAAGAGTATGAAAGTAAAATTAATGCGGTCGTAATGCGATCTCTGCGGAAAATCTGTGGAGTAAGGCTAACCGACCGCACTCGTAACGACGACGTAAGAGAGCGAGTAGGTATGAAAGAGAGTATTGGTGTAAAGATGCGAAAGGGAATGCTCCGATGGTTCGGACATGTGGAAAGAATGCCGAACGAATGTCTGGTTAAGAAGATATACAATGCGAAAGTGGAAGGATGTAGGTACCGGGGGAGACCGAGACTAACCTACCTAGACCAGATCGGTCATGTACTGAAGGAAGGCGGAGTCAAGAGTCTCCGAATGCGAGCGTGTATGAAGAGAATTATGAATGTTGAGGAAGCGAGTGAAGTATGCAAAGATAGAGTTCTCTGGCACTCTGTTCTCTCTGCCTACCCTGCAAGAGATATGGCGTGATGTTATGTGTGTATGTATGTATAAGTATAATTTCAATCGAAAACTTACCTCACAAGCTTGGCAATTATATCAATAACTTCCAGCTACTATATTCGGCAGTGGAAATCGATAGGCTGTTAAGTATAATATATTAGTTAACCCATCAGCCACTGTTCTGTAGAAATTTTCTTTTAACTCGATCGCAGCGCATGCAAGTGAGTAATATCTATTTATATTTCTTCATATAATAGCACCACCATCAAAATTTGAACGTCATTCAGAATGATGATAGCATATGTGTCTTAATATAGTGATGAAGGTTTTCTTGCCTTTTTCGTGGATGTCATATAAAAATATTAAGAGCTTAAAATTGATAATTCCATATCAAGAAAAGGATTTTTGCAAAACTATCTGATTACATAAAACTTTTGCAAAACTATCTGCTTACTTTGACTCATATTGATCAAAACATGGTAAAGTAAGCTAATTAGTTTCTTATTATGCAATAACCTTAATCGCAAGACAACGCGTCTCCAGGTGGTAAATGAAGAACTTTAATGTTAAAAGTTGTTTTATTTCTTAACTTTTCAGTCAACGAAATTAGAACGGTGTGGCAAAACTACAACAAATTGGTGGATCTTTAGCATTTTTATAACATAACAGAAGTAGTATTTATTATATTTATAAATGAGCAAAGTTTATAAATGACCTAATCCAATTTAGAAATTGTATATTCTTGTGGAACAAAAACGTCGTCCATATTTTGCTACTACTGAAGTTGTGGCACTGATTATAAAATAGTTTTGCAGATATAACTTGGAATATTACGAATTCCTTGTAACACTTGTACAGATTTAATTAAAAATATAATGAAAGTAATTTGTATTATTACATTAAATTTTTATTCTTTATAGTGACAGAGTAAGATTACAATTTTCTTCTCTTGACCGCAGGTGTCCTAAACGATGAGTAAGGGACATACATATATGTTATGCAGTTTATATTGATGTAATAAATAAGCAAAATTCGACATACACCTTATGCTAAAACGTCTGATCAGCGCAGCATAGGAGGTCAATTTCTCTCCGTGGACGTCCGAGCCGAATATTAAGACTTCATAGTCTTTTTTTTTCATCTTAGTCCTCATGGACTGAAATGATGATTATTGACCTCACCTGCTTGGTATCGTGGGCTCGATAGCCACATTTTGACTGTATGTTAGTTACGTCTTCACGAAGTACTTCTAGGTCTATTATCTACTAAGCCACCGAAGGCAAAGATCGGGTACCGGTGGCCCGCTCGCACGGCGAAGAGAGCAGTCCTTCGGGGTTGGTCTATGGGGTTGCGTACCGTCTCTTCCGATCGATTTGGTGGAGCGCGACCACATCCATAGCCTACCGTAAGGAAAAAAAGGTCTATTATCTACTATAGCCTAATTATGACAATGAAACATAGCCTGCACAGATGGCGTAGTGGTTAAGATAACAACCTAACGTGCCAGTGTACTACTTGTATATGGACAATAAAGAATAGATCAACATTATAATGTGTACGTAGTTCATTCAACATCATCATCACAGCCCATGTATGTCCCACTGTTTGGCTCGGGCCTCCTCCGTAATGGGAGGGAAGTTAACCTACTATACTGCGCTGGTCAGACGTATTGGTATAGGGTTTTGTTTCGAGTTTTCCTTCTCTTGCATAGATGTTATATTCATTTTACATCCCTTAGTCGTGTCTTAAGATCACCAACGGTTAAGATAGGGGGTGGTGAATTGTATTGTTACTCCGTCACCACACGGATAATGTTTATTAATATAACCAAAATTTATATTTTATATTTTTCTTCATTTTCTGTGCTCGCTATACATTTCAACATTAGACAACAGCCTCCTCCACAATAGGAAGTGAAATAACTGTCTTAATATATCGCACTTTTCAAATGGAATGATTTAATTTGGAGATTTTTTTTTACTTAATAGCTACTTAATAGCTTTTTACTACTTTTATGAAACCCGCGTGAAAGAAAAGTGATGTAAATTGTTGTGAATTTTATTGTTACTCGCCCAACAAATATAATAATATATAGTAATTGTATATTTAAACATTTAATAGTAATTAAAACTAGTTTTAAAAGATTTCGATGTAAAATTTTATCTGAACTACCTTGAGCTTAGTTATTATAGATTGTAAACTATAGATGAAATTTGTTATGCCGTCTGCAACTCTGAATAATCTTTGAAATTTAAACATGCTCCATTTTGTATTTGAAATATCTAATTTAAGATTACAGTCAAGGCTTTAAATATTTAACAGTTTGTGATGTAGGATACGATTTGGTATTCGGTTATTACTATGGCTAAATATTGGCGTATAAATTATTGAAGATATTTATAAGATAAATGAATAATGATAACTTGACGATTCCATCGTTAAAATATAAAAACTTTGAAAACCAATAACGCTTTTAAGGATCTACTTTTAAAGTTTCTCAGTAGTTTTATATATGTCCTGATATTTAACACCTAGTGATTCTGAATTACGGGTGATCGGACCGAGGATTAGTCTGGTCGCTCGGAGCGAGGCCACACCACGTATAAACGGTGCGCCGATGGTGAAAGCTGCCGGAGCATCGACTTGATAGGATACCCGTGACGGTAAACCGCTGGACGGGCCATCGAAGACAAAGACTGAGTTTCGGTGTCCCGCTCATTCGGCGAAAAGAGGTACATGCAGGGCGGGTCTATGGGGTCACGCGCCGCTCCGTCTGTCGCCCCAGACGGATTTAGCGGTGTGTGACCACTCCATAGCTCGTCGCCAAAACAAAAAAAAGTGATTCTGAAATAAAACTATTTTTGCAGATTCTATCGCATTTGGGAAATTAAAAATCAAATTAATTTATTTCCCTACGTTTCGAACACTTTATAGCAATCATGGTCACGGGAGGGCTAAAGAGTCGTCCAACAAATCATCGCTATTAAACAGATTTGTATCTACCCGCTACATTATTAGTTATTTTTTTTTTGTGATTCCTGAGCCAGTTTTTTACTTCCATAGGTTAGAAAAAAGATACCAATTCAATATTACTTCGTCAATATCATCATCATCATCATTCTCCTACTCATATCCCAGTTACTTGGGTCGATACAATATGTACCTACTCTTCTTTCATAGACCTACTCTTATTTCATTACATATTGTAAAAGTTATTATCAATAGTTTTACGATCGGCCGCCTGCCAGACGTCAACTCTCCTTGGAAATGTAATTGTTGACCGAACGGCATCAGATGGAGTTAGCTCAGGTCGTTATAAGTCTTTTAATCGTTATTTACGACATCCACGAGCGAAGTAAGGGTTGGTTACTACCAACTATACTTAACCAAGTATACTTACTTAACGGCTACTACTCGAGATTTAAGTTATTACTTCGTCAATTCATGGAGTGTTTTAAAGAATATTTAGATTTTTTTTTATATATTAACTAAATAATTTTAACAAATACATATCATCACGCCATATCCCTTGCAGGGTAGGCAGAGAGAACAGAGTGCCAGAGAACTCTACCTTTGCATACTTCACTCGCTTCCTCAATATTCATAATTCTCTTCATACACGCTCACCGGTTTTGGAGACTCTTGACTCCACCTTCCTTCAGTACATGACCGATCTGGTCTAGGTAGGTTAGTCTCGGTCTGCCTCGGTACCTACATCCTTCCACTTTCGCATTGTATATCTTCTTAACCAGACATTCGTTCGGCATTCTTTCCACATGTCCGAACCATCGGAGCATTCCCTTTCGCATCTTTACACCAATACTCTCTTTCATACCTACTCGCTCTCTTACGTCGTCGTTACGAATGCGGTCGGTCAGCCTAACTCCACAGATTTTCCGCAGAGATTGCATTTCGACCGCATTAATTTTACTTTCATACTCTTTTCTGCATACCCAACTCTCGCTTCCATACAGTAATGTTGGGACAAGCACTGCGTTATGTATTGCTACACGTGGCTTCTGGCTGAGGTAGTGGCTGCCGAGAAGTTGCCCCAACGCTCCGTTCACTCTATTTCCCGCATTCACTCTTCGCTCTATATCAGTGGTGTACCTTCCATCTCGGCTAAATCCACATCCAAGATATACAAATTCATCCACTTGCTCTAGTATATCATTACCTATTGTTACTCTTACATCTGTTCTGGCTTCGTCTCTTTCAAAGACCATTATTTTGGTTTTGCTCACATTCACGCGTAGACCCCTTTTCTTACAATCTTCTGTCATTGTGTCGACTAGTGTCTGCAGGTCAGTCGCTGACTGTGCCAGCAGGACTGCATCATCTGCATATAGCAGAGCAGTGACCGCTGAGTCGCCCATCTGGACTCCCACATTCATATCGTTCAACCTTTGGAGACATTTATCCAGATATATGATAAACAGCCTGGCTGACAGAACGCACCCCTGCTTAACGCCGATATTGACGTAAAACCAAGGCGATATTCAATCATCCAGCCGCACACAGGCTCTACAGCCCATATAACTGGACTGCACAGCCTGTAGCAGTTTACCGTTAATACCATACTCCGGTAAAATGTCCCAAAGTTCCTTTCGTACAACTGTGTCAAATGATCTCTCCAGATCCACAAAACTGCAGATGCTTCTCCGCAATGTTGCGCAGAGAGAACACTTGATCCATGCATCCCCTTCCACTCCTGAAACCTCCTTGTCTCTCACACAGTAAACCATCGGACACCATCCTCATTCTCCTTTCAATAAAATTTTACCATACACTTTTGCTGCCAAACTGGTCAAGCTTATGGCTCTGTAATTTGCGCAGTCACAACGTGAACCCTTGTTTTTAAACAAAGGCACGATGACTGCGCTATTCCAGTCCATGGGAACCATTCCCGAGCTCCGACATAAATTGAGGAGCAACAGGAACGCCTCCCAGACACAGGAGCCACCAAGCTTGATCATCTCAGCAGACACCATATCAATGCCCGCTGCCTTACCATTTTTCAAACTTCTTATCGCCCATTCCATCCATACTGATGCCGTCGGAGGACGCCGCTGTCGAATGTTGATCTACTAAACCACATGCGATACCGGCGCCAACCGTAGCATCCGCATACATATCGCCAAAATATTCACTTTTAACAAATAATATATATAAAAGAGTTCCTTATTTTTCTTTTCACAGTAAGGGCTTTTTTTGTTATCTGTTTTTCAGAATTGCTGTCCTTAGAAGTATTGTTATTGTTTTACTTTAAGCAGTCGATGTTTACAGTACTCTTCAATGATCACAAAAGTTCCTAGAAATCTGTGAGCGTTAATTACTTCTATTATTTGTTTGTATAATTGGAGAAAATTTAACGAAAATAAGGCTACAATGTTATTCGAATTTTCTTATTAAATGTTGGAATGGAAAGGATTAGTTCAAATTTATTTCGAGAAATAGTTACTTATATCGAATTAATTGAGAGCAAACTAAAAAACAGACTTTTTACTTATTTTAAATATTGAAACTTTAAAAAAAATAAGGTATTATGATTGATCACTCAGCGAATACTACTCGTTATATAATATACTTATATATACTAGTGAAGCTGGTGAGGTAGTTATTAATATAAAAGTGTAATCTATTCTTTTCTATATTTTAAAGTATATGTATACATTCCGTTTGGTGACGGAGTAAGAATACAAATCACCACCCCCTATTTTGCCCGTGGGTGATCGTAAGAGACGACTAAGGGATATAAAACGCATACAACATCTATGCAAGAGAAGGAAACTCGAAACAAAACCCTATACCAACATGTCTGACCAGCGCGGTAGTAGGTTAATTTCCCTCCCATTATGGAGGAGGCTCGAGCCCAACAGTGGGACGTATATGAGCTGTGATGATAATGATATGTATACACTCATCTTCTTACTTCATATACGTTCTACTCTGCTCAAGACTCATCCATAATAAGTAGGAAATTGACCTAGTATTCCGCGCTGGTTAGAAGAAGTTTTACTTTGAGTTTTTCATCTCTTGCATAGATGTTTTATCTATATCATATTCCTTAGTCAACTTTTATGATATCAACAAGCAAGATAGTTCGGTAAATTATATTTTTACTCCATACAAAAAAATATATATACTCTTTATAAAATGTATATTATATGCTATACATACTTTAACTTTTAACATTTTTTTTTGTTTATGGTGGCAAACGAGCAAACAGCACACCTAATGGCAAGTATCACCGCCGCCCATGGACTTTTGCAATACCAAGAGTATAGCTAGGTTGGTGCCTACCAATACAAATCCCAAAACCCAATTGGACTTCCAGCTCTCTCGCTCACCGAACGAAGCGCAAAAACACGATGCCATTATTCAGGCATCGATTTTCTTCCAGAGTGTGGTACTACCCCAGACGGACCGGCCCGAGGCTGTAGACAGAGAACTATCAACTGTGTGGTGCTACCACAAGAATTGCGCTTGCGTAAATATTTTTTACATTTAATATCAATAACAACAAAAATAAATAAATGATTTGGAAAACAAGCATTAAATGATTAAAATTCATTAAATGAAAGATTATACTTCTGACAACATGCAATATTATAAAATATCATGAAAAATATATAACATTTACTTTACGCAATTTTACATGCCTATAGTAAAATTACTAGATAAAATATACCATGAAATTATTATTTTAGTGGTAAAATTATACTGCAGACATATTTCTGTCTGCAATTATAAATGTTCGGCTTGTCCGGGTTAGTACCACAGTCTTGTAGAAAGTCGACGTTGGATCAGTTACTTTGCTATTGCGTTACGTTCAGTGAACGAGAGAACTTAGATGTCCAGTCGATTATTATTAAAGAGCTCCATGAACGGCAGTTACCACTTATTACTAGATAGGTTGCGTCTCATCTATAACGTCGGCTGTCACCATCATCATCCTGCTCTTATCCCAATTACTTGGAATCAACCCAAAATAAACAGTTCTTGCATCGTACATATTGCAAAAGTTATTGGCAATAGTTTTATAACTGGCCGCCTGCCTGGTGTTAATCAAAACTTTGGGAATGTAATTGTTAACCAGACGTCATTAGATGGAGGTCGATTCAAAACTTTTAGCCGTCTTTTATGACACACAAGACACGTCTGCCATCAAACGAAATAAAAATAAATTAATACATTATAGAAAATTGCCTACTGAAATATTTGCAAACTTTCCTATATATTCATCATCATTCTCCTACTCTTATCCCAATTACTTGGGGTCGATACAATATGTACTTTTCTTTCATAGTACATGTTGTAAAAGTTATTGGCAATAGTTTTATGACTGGCCGCCAGCCAGACGTCAAGGAGGGTTCCTTGGGAATGTAATTGTTGACCAAACGACATCAGATGGAGTTGGCCCAGGTCATTATAAGGCTCTTAGTCGTCTTTTACGACATCCACGAGTAATGTAAGGGTCGGTATTCGCTGCCGCTACCACACAACAATTGCCTATATATTGATATTAAATAAAATAAAAGTATTCCTTAGTGATCACAAATAATAATTCTTTTTTAAATACAATATAAAAATAAAGGTATATTCATGTCTGTAGACGAACGCGCTGGACTGTAAAAGAGTAAATAAGGATAACGTATTAGAAACATGGACCGAACAAACATTGTTAGTAATGGTTCGTTGGTATCACTACAGTTTAGGAATTTTATTACATTGATTGTTTTTTTTATAAAATTACCTTCGTAAAATCAGTAAATCTATTCGAGAAAATTTGTGTTATTGGCAGTATACATAATTATATATTTAATATATTTAAAACTAGCTTCTGCCTGCGACTTCGCCTGCGTAAAAGGTTACTTTCCTAAACTTTTGCGTGCCCTATTTTTATTTTACCTCTTAAAGGTAATGTTTTTACAAAATTTTAATGTCATATATATTTATATCTAATCAATAGCTTAAAAATAAGTTTTAAGTTTCTGGCTTTAAAAATGACGATACTTCCTTACAACTTTTCTTCCCCCTTTACAACCCTTGTTTTTTGCATTAAAAAGTAGCTGATGTCCTTTATTAAGCTCTAGACTATGTGTGTACCAAATTTCATGTAAATCGGTTCGGTAGTTTTGGCGTGAAGGAGCGACAGACAGACAGACAGAGTTACTTTGCATTTATAATATTAGTAACGATAATAGACATTGTTCCATTCATGTAATATTGTAATCTGATAGTTCTATTTTCAAACATATATTTCTTCTAATTATAATCTAGCTTCCAATAATAAAAACCAATAAGTATTTACTTTAAATGATATAGAAACTTAATATAATATTCTCTACATTCTAAGGAATTTTGTAATTTTGTTTCTTTCTTTAATTATTCGCCAGTCACCTATTGGCTATGGTCAAGTCTCTTGAAATTTTGTATGATAAAATTTTATACTTTATATTAACATAGAAAGAATCATTTGAATTATAATAATTGAAATATATATTTTAACGTGGAATAAATCGTGACAATAATTAATATAATACATTTCAAAAATATATCTAGTAATAGTATATTTTTGAAATGTATTATATTATAGTAGACTAATGAATAAAATATTAAATGACGTGATACATAACGAAAAAAGTTTTTGAATGTATTAGACTCGGACTCTGTGACGGACAACAAATACATGTTACTCCTTCGTTTTTGTCCGTGACGGCAGAGACAAATCAAGGGTAAATTACCCCCTCGTTCCACTCCTATTAATGAATGGTTGTGCGTCGTGAAGTGTATGAGTTGAGAGAAAAAAGAGACTTGTGTATACTGAATCTGCTTGTAAGAGCCTGAGCTGACCGTTATTATGATTTCCATCAGGCAAATATTTGTAAAACGACGCCTAAAAGAATATACGCTGTGCTATAGAATAAATTAGAAAAAAAAATACTAGCAAGATATACTAGTTTCATACACCCTTGTCACGAGTTAATCATTTCTATAAACATATATTATATCTATATACATGGGATACGAGATTCGATCCAACCCTTTTTGAAGGTAACGAAATACCGTTATCAAAATATGGGAAGTAAGTTTACCCAATATATTAGCAAATTATTGTCAATGTTCAGTGGATGTTAAATTCGTTTTATATTTTTTTTTTTCAATTAGTGATAATGATTCTTAGGCTTTAGGGGTAAGGGAAGAACGAAGAAAAGATGGATGGATTGCGTGAACTATGATATGAATAGAAAGGGAGTGAACGTAGTAGTCATGCACAATATGTATCACTGCCCTGAAAAGAGTGATACATATCTTTTCACTGTAAATATACATATCACTCATTTAGCTCACTTAGCTCAGTAGTCAACTACATTATTAAATCTCTCTAGCTCACTTTAAATCTATCCCTCACTTTAAATCTATCGCTCACTTTAAATCTATCGCTCGCTTTAAATCTATCGCTCACTTTAAATCTATGACTCACTTTAAATCTATCGCTCAAACGAATCTATCACTAATTTTTCCGTGATGGGCTTCGCTTTTTATTGAAATTACGCATTGTCGATAGTAAAACTTAATTTTTAATGTATATTAACGTTCTACAAAAACACTTCAGCATACAGAAAATTCTATTTAGATTTCTATAAATAGAGAAAAAAAGATCTAGGACGAACAATTTAGTGTATTTACAGTTCCAATAATAAAAACTAAAAGCTAATAATTATTAAAATCTATATAAACACTTATCCGTGTGGTGACGGAGTAAGAATACATATCACCACCCCTTATTTTACTCGTGGGTGATCGTAAGAGACGACTTAAGGATATAAAACGCATTTTATATCTATGCAAGAGAAGGAAAACTCAAAACAAAACCCTATACCAACACCTCTGACCATCGTGGTATAGTAGGTCAATTTCCTTTCTATTATGGAGGAGACTCGAGCCCAACAGTGGGACTTAAATTGAGCCGAAATGATAATGATAATAATGATGATATAAACACTTGCGCAAATAAATATACAGTTTTATTACTAAAAACGTCTATAAAATTAAGTTTTATTTAATACTCAGTCACGTATTTACGAGATACCCCGGGAGCAACTAATTACCTATAAAAAAGAATTTCAAAATACTTTATCGCTCTAGTATCATAATATCAAAAAAGCATTACTATAATAGTTGGTTATAATAAAACAAATACAAATCTATTTTTTAATAATAAATATTAATTACTAAACTTTATTAATGAAGAAATAGAGTGTATTCTCTTTTGACAACTTTACATCAATATGAAAACAGTGTGAAATATCATTCTCGTCGGCAGGCCACGCAGCGCACCTATCACGCTCACTTTTCGTTACATTGTGAGAGTGAAACATTCTGTGATGCAAAGTGAGCGATGTGCTAGTAAGCTAGTGAGCTACTGATATATTCGACGCTCAAGTGAGCGAGTGATAGATTGTGTATATGTGAGTGATATAGCTCTTTTATATCACTCGCTCAGGAGCTACACAACTTTAGAACGCAGGGATGACATCGGATAGAATTGAGTGGAAGAAAAGGACATATTGCGTCGACCCCAAGTAATTCGGATAAGAACAGCAGAGCAGAGTAATGATGATTAGAGAGAAAGATTTTTGTATTACGAGTATCATGTATAACTACATACATATATAAAGATGTCAGATCAGAGTACGGTTATAGATAAATAGGAACAAAAAATTATTAGTTGCTTAGCCCATCAGAAAATAAATACCTAAATATATAAAATACTAGCTTCTGCCCGCGGCTTCGCCCTCGTAAAAGGTTACTTACCTTTTCTTTCCAAAAAAATTTTCATCCCCTATTTTTATTTTACCCTTTAAGGGTAATTTTTTACAACATGTTAATGTCATATTTATTTATATCTAATCACTAGCCTAAAAATAAGTTTGAAGCTACTGGCTTTAAAAATGACGACACTACCTTACAACTTTTCATCCCCCTTTACAACCCTTTGTTTGCATTAAAAAGTAGCTTATGTCCTTTATCAGGCTCTAGACTGTCTGTGTACCAAATTTCATCCAGATTGGTTCAGTAGTTTTGGCGTGAATGACCGACAGACAGACAGACAGACAGACAGACAGAGTTACTTTCGCAATTATAATATTAGTAAGGATAACATATAATATAATATAGAATATATAACAATGTTTCATCATCATCATCATCTCAGCTCATATATGTCCTACTATTGGGCTCAAGCCTCCTCTATAATGCGAGGGAAATGACCTACTATACCACGCTGCTCAGGCGTGTTTAGTATAGGGTTTTGTTTCGACTTTTTCAGCTTTCGCATAGATGTTATATGCGGTTTATATTCCTTAGTCATCTCTTACGATCACCCATACGTAAAAAAGGGGGTGGTGTATTTTATTCTTACTCCATCACCACATACAAACAATGTCTAAACTTCTAAAATATATAAAAACAAATTAATGCAACATTTTATTTGCCTAGGTTGATATGACCACGCTGTAGACAGATCTCTGCCTCCAGCCGCGATCTGGTCCGTTCGGGGTAGTAGCATTTTCTCAAAGAAGATCGTCGTCTGAGTAATGGCAATGTGCTATTGTGCTTCGTTCGGTTAGCGAGAAAGTCGGAAGCCCAACTATAATTCATCTAATCTAAGAAGTGCATTTTGACGTTTTGCATTTTTTAATACACAATAACCTCGGTCAAACGTATACACATGATTGTAAACACTAAATCTGAAATTTTAAAGAACTATTAATTTATTTACATAATTAACATTGCGGGTGACTTTCTTGTACAATAATCTAATGTTGAAACTCGTAAAAATAATTTAAAATAAAAATAACATGGTAAATAGTAATTGTTATTGACGACCTAACAATGTCACGTCATCACGTTCTATACAGTAGTGCTTGACAACTTCCAATTCACGAATATCCAAATAATCGGTAAAAATATTAGAATAATACAATTAATCGAATAGAGATTTTGACAGAGATGTACATTTCGACACTTTGATTGATGAGGAAATAATTATTAATGTTCGCGACGCTGATAATTCAAGTAATAGTAGTAATTCTTAATAAATAGCCATTTTCAAATCCAGTTTTTGTTTTTAATTAACCTAATCCTACTAAATATGATGAATAGATTCTATGCTGAAATAATTAAATTTGATTAGTACTATGTAATTTAGCACTTAATTTATTCATCACCTTTTTGAAAAATAAAAAATAAACCGATTATTTATTATAAAGAATCAATATCGATTTCTGAGTAAACTCGGATAATTTCGATAGCGATTATTTAGTTCACATACCTTGTCTAGGTATTTAGTTCACATACCTTGTCTAGGTACTTACTCAGACAGCTGTCAAAGTGTACTTCTTAGATTAGACAGACTATAGGTGGGGTTTGTAATGGTTGGTAGCGGCCTAGCTAAACCCTTAGTACTGCAAAGATCCATGGGCAGCAGGGACACTTATCATTAGGTCTGCCACTATAAGCAATAAAAAATATTTTCATACTGGTATGAAGAAGTTAATTAAACTATTATGTATCACCGATTATTTTCACGAGCTCTTGCAATAGGGAAGATGCCCGGTCCTTTGAAAGGCTTACATAGGCACATGGATCCACGTCTGCATATAATACTCGTGGATTACCAACGTTAGATGTAAAAAAAATGCGTGATAATGGTCAATCAATCAATCAATTATTTATTTTGCAAATATGGCTACAAATATGATCTTTCAATAAAAATTCACGGTTCTTCCATATTTTACTACAAGGCATGCAAATTTTAGGTTTGTAATACATTATAACAAGAACAATTTATTTAAAAAGAACAAGAAAAATTAAAAAATAGAAAAACAGAATAAATTATTACACTACTACTATTAACTATTCATAAAATATTAAAATTAATTAAAGCGTACAATATTTATTTATATAGTAATTAATATAACAAGATTAATACATTTTAAGTTTAAAAAATATTTTCGTCCTTGTTTTCGTCCTTGTATTTTCTTACAATATAAAATGCTTTTTGAGATAATATAGTATTTAATTTATTCTTAAATAAATGTGGATCATTATTCTTACATAAATCCGCTGATAGTTTATTATATATATTTTCACTGTCATACAAAATATAATATTATTTAGCAATATTGTTATTAATATAGGTATATATATTGTGTAGTGGTAGAACCACGCTGGTCACAGTTTCCTGTCTACAGCCGCGGGCCAGTCTGTCCGCGGTAGTACCACACTCTCGCAGTAGATCGACGTCTTAATGGCAATATGCTATTGCGCATCGTTCGGTGAGCGAGAGAGCCGGAAACCCAACTGGGTGGGTTTGGGGATTTTATTTGTAGGCAGCGGCCTAAGCTAGGTAGCCCCTTTTTTTTTTTTTATTGGTGGACTATGGATGCGTCTCGCCCTGCCAAATCGGTCCGGGGTGACGGAAAGGCGGCGCGTGACCCCATAGACCCACCGTAAAACTCCTCTCTCTTCGCCGTGCGAGCGGACCACTGGTACCCGATCTTTTTCTTCAGTGGTCCGCCCGGCGGTTTACCCTCGCGGGTTCCTCTCGTCGACGCCCCGACAGATTTCGCCGTTGGGGCGTCGCCCTCACGCGGCGGCCTCGCGTCGGGTGACCGGACAATTCCCCGATCCGATCACCCGAGGCCTGGTATGCTAGGTAGCCCCTAAGTATTGCAAAGATCCATGGGCGACGGTGACACTTGCTATCAGGTATGCTGCTTACTCGTTTACACCATAAGCAATAAAAAAGAGATGTTTTGTTGGTGGTGGTATCATATAGTCTGACTTTGGATTATAAATTTAATGATTTGAAAATTTAAAAACTGTGATCTGCCTTCAATATCATTATGTTTTGGCAGAGGATGACTCGCCAACTCACTTAACGGTTGCCCCAAACACAAAAGATATATAGGCAACATTGGTATAAATGGCTAGGGGTGCTGAGCGCTGTATCATTGGTTTCACTATCGCCAGTCTCTCATAACGGAGCATCACAGTGATTGCCTTGTAATTATGCCCTTGAACATGACACTTCTAGTCAGCCTTTTAAGGAAAGTCAGTGTTGAGAATCCTGTGGGTACTCTTTGGCTTCCACTCAATTCTGCCAATGAACACAAACAGGATATGAGTCTCTGACAGACTATCTAGAGCGCTCGGAATCGCAGTGTCGCTATTCATATTCAGAGAGCCACAAGTAAATTTTTGGTTTATTAGCTTGCCTTATAGGCATCTTGTGACACATTTTACTTATATTATATTTCTTTAAATTAGGAATGGAAAAATATTTGTATGCAGCAGAATGAAGTATCATTTGGTGAGCCAGAGAGCTGGTGGCCCAAATGTCTGGGTGGGTTCAGGATTGTCATTGGTAATCAGCAGCCTAGCTGTACCCCTGGTATTGCAAAGGTCCATGGGCGATAATAATACTTACCATCAAGTGTGCTGCATGTCCGTTTACCACCATAAGCAATAAAAAAACAAAGTAATGAAAATTTTCACCTGTCAGTCACACCCATCAGAAAGTCAACATTGCAAAATAAGAAGGAAAAATAGCAAACTGTTTCGTTCAAAAATTTCTTACAAAAATCAATATTATAATTGAACACTCGCAATATCACCTTGTCAGACTGTCATGTCGGTACAGAAATTGGAACAGAGTATCCGGAATTGTGACGTCACTCTACCATTGAAACAATTGAAATAGGGCCTTTAATTTCCTGTGAAGCTCTCTCGCGGAAATAGGACCTTTTAAAGTGTTATTCTTTGTTACTTATATAAACGTTTGTGGTAACATTGTTTATACATTGGTATGGGATTGGAGCCAAAATATTTATAAATTAGTGTTAAGATATTTTTTTACTATAATATTAGTTATATGCAACTAATTATTTATCATTTACTCTAGCTCTGTAACTGATATGCGATCAAAAGCATAATATACATTTTTCTTTTTTTTTATTGCTAATGGTGGCAAACGAGCAAGCAACACACCTGATGGTAAGTAACACTGCTGCCCATGGACCTTTGCTATACAAGGGTATAGTTAGACCGCTGTCTAACATTACAATCCCCAAATCCACCCAGTTGAGATTTCGGCTATCTCACTCACCGAACGAAGCGCAATAGCACATTGCCACTACTCAGACGTCGATCTTCTGCGAGAGTGTGGTACTACCTCGGACGGACCGGCCTGTGGCTGTAGACAGAGAACTGTCAACAACGTCGTCCTACCACTAATAAATTTTAATTTAAACCTACCACTAATAAATTTTAATTTAAATTTTATTTGAATATACTTTAACTATTCTTTAAAACATAATGACTTCTAATGTTTACGCGAGTATTACACATTTGAAATAAAACTACTTTTATGGATTCTATCGCGTTTGTATTTGATTTATAATTTCCCGACGTTTCGAACACTTTACAGTGATCATGGTCACGGGAGGACTGTCTGGACTGGAGTCCTCCCGTGACCATGATCACTGTAAAGTGTTCGAAACGTCGGGAAATCATAAATCAAATACAAACGCGATAGAATCCGTAAAAGTAGTTTTATTTCTTTAAAACAGCTGTTACTTGTGGGTAACGGCTTAGTACAATAGTTAGTCTAGTACAAGTTATATTTATTAAACTTCATGCAACAAGTTCAATGCGGCTTACTAAGTCATTCCAAGTTGTCTCGTCATTCACAGTTTCAATGCTCAGCTCTCTCTGAGTTCGCTAGTACGCTACTTACTGTGTGCAAATATAATAACAGCAATATAAAGGGTCTGTTGTCTGTTTCAGCAACTAAGGTAAGGTACTACTAGTCGCTTTAGTATTATACGATGTTGATCAAAATAAACAATTTTACAAATTCATACCCAAAACTAGCCAAAAATTTCAGACTTATGCGTTCAAACCATACTTTGAACCGTATCGTACGCTGTCCATTTACAGCCCTTGTGCCAATTACAGAAACATTACAGTAAAATTTTAACAACTACGTATAAAATAAGTTAACCTTTATAATGTAGAAACTGAAAACATATACAGTTTAACTTTAATCTCCAACTTCATTATACAAAAGACCCTTTTCCTTTTATATAACGAAGAGAGCTTATACCTTTACTACAATAGCTTGTGGTTTATTGAAATGAATGCTTTAGGTACCTGTTTAGTTAAGAGAAGTTTGTTAGTTGATTTGACCTTACAATTTGTTCAGACGTCCTTTTTGTCCTGCATTTAAGCTTAAATAAGATATTAAAAGGTTACTTTAATATTTATATAAATATATTTATATTTTATTAATGAAAAATATGAGTATTTGAAATTCATTTAAGTATAGATATTAAAAAGCCTTAATATCAAAGACATTTTATATAGAAAAAAGTATTTATAAAAAAAATGTACTGTTGTATTTTTTTTTTTTATATTTGATAGGGAGATGATGCTTCGTAACGTCTCTTCTCCGTAATACGAAGAGAAGACTATATATAGTATTAAGTTAGCAAAAACGTGATGGCGTAGAAAGTTTCAAGCTTTCTTTTTTTAGTAGTTGTTTTAATAATTTTATTATAAGATATTCACATCCCATTTTAACATTCTTACATACCTCTGTTACACAATAACTAATAATATAATATTTATTTAAAAAAATAAGTGAGATAAAAGATTAATATACTTAGAAAGAAGGAGTTATCAAATATCAAAATTTTCCTCCGCATTACTGCCCACCGGTAACGTGCCCAGAAGGCTGGAAGCATTACCACTATAAATGGCAATGCTAATCTTTTGTGCAAAATATAGACCAGTCTTCTGATTACGTGAAGCTCTTTGTGCTCTTTTCTTAAAGATTGCGAGCATTTGGACCCCAAGGTCCGAGCATTTCAACCTCAAATGGCTCGATAATATAATAACAGGTAGTTTTATGACGCTTAGTCTTTTTCTACGTAGAATTTGATAGTGGAGATTATTAAAAAGACCTATTGTGTGTGATATATTGCGGAGTACCATACTCTAGAATAGGAGGTCAGGCTCGAGCCTAACGGTGGAATGTATACGAGCCAACATGATTACTCTATTAAATTAATGTTGATTTTTTATGAGCATAATATTTGAAAAAGACAGAATTTTTTGGTCGTAATATTAGATTAGATTTTTAAGGTAATAAAAATCGAAAAATTTACCACGAAATATAAAAATTCACGAATAAAGAAAAATCGATAATATTGAAACTGATTTTATGAATCTTTAGCATAAATAGAAAACCATTTCATCATTTTTTTTTCATTTCAACTGATAGACGTCCCACAGTTGCGCTCGAGCCTTCTCCATAATGGGAGGGCAATTGACCTACTATACCACGCTGGTCAGACGTGTTGGTATAGGATTTGGTTTCGAGTTTTCCTTCTCTTGCATAGATGTTATATGCGTTTTATATCCCTTAGTCGTCACAGGTAAGATAGGGGGTGGTGAATTGAATTCTTACTCCATCACCACACAGAATGTTGAATCAATAGAAAACCATAATATTATATAATTCTTTTCGTTCATTATTTTACCCAAAGAACAAGGAAAGAACAAGCAGACTGTTTTTTATTGCTGATGGCAGAAAACAAGCAAGCAAAACACCTGATGGTAAGTGTTACTGCCAGCCCTGGACCTTTGCAATACTAGTGGTATAGCTAGGCCGCTGCCTACCAGTGAAAACCCCGAACCCACCCAGAAAGTTGGGCTGCCGGCTCTCTCACTCACCAAACAAAATGCAACAACACATTGCCACTGCTCAGATGCCGATTTTTTATGAGATTGTGGTACTACTCCGGATGGACTACACTGTAGATAGAAATCTATCAACAGAGTGGCCCTTGTTGGCAGCGGGCTATGTTGTGACTACACCCCATTAATTCTGTCCAGGGCAGGACAGAAAGAACGGCGCACTACCCCATACACCCGCCCTACATGTACCATTTTTGCCGGGCCATTGCAACCCGGTCTTTGTCTTCAGTGGCCCACCCGGAGCGACTCCGAGTCTCGATAATCCTTGTATTGCGAGGGAGTTTACAAACATATAATTAACGCAAATAAATTACACCCAGACAAAGAACAATATTTTGTGGATCGCAAAAGTATTGTTCTGGGTAGGAATTCAACTTACGGCACTGGTACGGAAGGTATCTTAACCACTATGCCCTATATGCAGTGATAGAAAGGTATAGATAAAAATGCAGGCATAGATAAAAATCCAGGTATAGATAAAAATCCAGGTATAGATAAAAATCCAAGTATAGATAAAAATCCAGGAATATATAAAAATCCTTAAGCCTGTTATTAAAAGATATCCTAAATATTTTTAATACGTAAATTTTATCGTACATAAATGTTCTCTTTTACCGTGCACATCACGTGAATTGACCTGCCATAGAATTTCACGCTATTCTGAGCTTAAAACAACATCGGTGAGCTCCGTAACGTGCACGTTACATCAAAGGAGTTGACAAGTTTGTGACGTAGGTATTCGATATATAGTATATGTAAATTTCACACTGTCTCCTACCATGTAACCTCTGATATTAGCTGTTGGTTTTGTTTGATAATTGAGTGAACCTGCAAGATGAATTTTAGAATATATTTTAGTATTACTTCTTGCCTCGTGGCATGCAGTATGCAACTCGATTGTTAGGTTTTGGAATATAGGCTGACTAAAAAGGAAATTTTGGGAATACTTGTGAATTCAAATTCAATGTTTACAATTTCATTAGTAGAACATCTGACACTATGTTCGAAATTGTTGCTATTTATCAGCAAAATTTCATCGGCCTATCCATCTTCGCTATTGTAATACGGCCTACTTGTAGGATATTTGATGTTTACAGTTTCCCAGAAAGAGTTGTAAGAATATCTTTGTATGTAATCTTATGTCGTGTAAATTATTATTATTATTAAAAATACCTATTTATATATTTTTGTAATAATCGTAGCAGGAGAGAGTATTAAGAAAAATGTAAGAGCTTTGAACAAATTTTCTATAACGATTTAAAATCCTTTAATAACATTATAAATATTAATTTTTCATTTCAAGAAGAGATTAAGAGGGGTAAGTGGTAGGAATTCAATTCACCCTTTCTTTCGCTTGAGTGCTGTAAAATATGCCCAAGGTATTTACGCAACGTATTCAATTATTACGATAATTTCCTTAGTACAGTGTTATGTCTTTTTTAAAAAGAAAATATTTTTTAAGACTCCATAAATAATACTAGTAGAAAATATTAGCTTGAAAAAACATAATACAATAAAATAATATATATACTATAACTAGTTGATTCGACAGACGTAATTCTATACAAATTCAAATAAAATAAAAATGGAATCCTAAAAATCTAAACCATTCTTGAATCTACCTGAATTTAAACATAAATCATGAAAATTATTTTTAAATTTACAATACATTGTGCAATATTTTATGAAAATTAATGGAATAATAGCTCTAAAGCATAGTTTTGTGTACTGTATAGAGGATATGATATCTTACTAAAACGTGTCGATTTCAAATTAATGATTTTGTTGTCATCCAAAAAAGCAAAATCGACAATTTAAATATCTTAAAGGTTAGCTTGAGGCGGAAATGCTCGCCGATTTGTATCGGCGGGTGTCGGGGGTGCGAGCGGAGGGCGATGTGGTCTCACTGAGGGAGCTCACCGCCTAGCGCGTCGACGCCCGCCGAGACGTCATTGCTCGTTAGGCAGTCCGGCTGGAGAGGCCTCGGTTCGGTGTGCGGACCGTGGAGGCCTTCCGGCTGGTGCTGATGCAGTGGTTGGAATGGCGGCACGGGGTGCTCTCCTTCCGATTGGTGCAGGTTTTGAAGGGGCCATGGATGCTTCGCCAAATACCTGTACACGGTCGTCAGGAGGGAGAGTACACCGTCCTGCCACCACTGCGATTGCGACGAGGATACGGCGCAGCATGCGCTCGAGGCTTGTGCCGCTTAGGCAGAGCAGCGCCGTGAACTCGTCGCAATTATCGGTGACGACCTGACGCAGCCGACCATCGCCAAGGCGATGCTTGACAGCGTCAGGAACTGGGACGCGGTAGCAGCCTTCTGCGAGGCAGTAGTCTCGCGGAAGGAAGCGGTGGAGTGCGTGCGCTAGGAGCGTCTCCTCGACGAAGCGAACCGTCGCTCAAGGAGAGGGTATCCCTCAGGGGGTATTCCGTCGGGCCGGCCACTGACGACAAGTTCACGCTGCTCCAGTGGCCGGTCCAACGACGTAGGTGAGGTTCATGGGTGGGTTACGGGTATGCGTACGTACGCCCCTCTGACGCCCCGGACGTAGGGATGCGAGAAGAGCGCCGACCATAACCAAACCCTAAAAAAAAAAAAACGTTTAGCCTTAATAATCTGGGTTGCCTCTACTTTACAATCAGAGTTACAAATGCTCTTATACCTTGGTCCCATAATTTTCAAAAGCGAGCCTTTGATTACTCTCGAGTATTACGGCTTATAGCGACCTAGTTTACATTGTTTGTAACCCTGAAGTGAGACGTTTTCTCGATAGCTTGTAGAACGACCTCGAAAAAATACCTCGATACTACTATTACAACAAGTTTTGTATCGCATTTCTAATAATGAACAATTAAAAAAAAACACAAAGCAGTACCGAGGACTACCGGCAGAAGTGAAAACTTAAACCTATGAAAAAAAAAAAACAAATACAAAAATAA
The DNA here is from genome assembly GCA_905163515.2 of Lymantria monacha. Taxonomy (NCBI): domain Eukaryota; kingdom Metazoa; phylum Arthropoda; class Insecta; order Lepidoptera; family Erebidae; genus Lymantria; species Lymantria monacha. The sequence continues at coordinate 13,160,674 of LR991094.1, read as the reverse complement.
AAATACAGTGTCCTAGAGAGTATGTATGAGTGTGACCATAGCATAGCCAGCCGTCAAATAAATAACTATTAAAAGCTAAATAATAACAATTATTAAATATAAATTGAATATAGTAAACACAGCGACATATCCGTGTGGTGACGGAGTAAGAATACAATTCAACACCCCATATCTTACCCGTGGGTGATCGTAAGAGACGACTAAGGGATATAAAATGCATATAACATCTATACAAGAGACGGAAAACTCGAAACAAAACCCTATACCAACACGTCTGACCAGCGTGGTATAGTAGGTTTATTTCACTCCCATTACGGAGGAGGCCTGAGGTCAACAGTGGGACATATATGGGCTGTGATGATGATGATGTGATGATGAAACACAGCAATACAGCAGTGGATAGCAGCTGACTGTATCTTTATCGTTCGGGTACGCTTGGCGGTCCCGAGTTCATCCGATCGAGCATTTCACTTTCAGAGCGTGACGGATCAGCCTCACTTACAGCCTATGATTAAATTTGTATGCGGTGCGCCAAAAGAAGTTTTCGCTTCAATAAGATTTAAAATATCATACGTTTGTTACAGATTTGAAATTAATCGTCCTCGAGTCTAAAATAACGTTCATTCGGATTATGTTTTAAGACATGAACTATTAGGATAATCAACAGTTTATGATTTTCTAGAAATGTTTCTAATGAATTTATTCAAAACTGTTTACGCTACGAAATATTCTACTTTTCTATAAAACTATCAGGAAATGTACTGTAAAAAGAAATTCACCGCTGTTTCTCATATGAGTTTACGTGTGGTTCATCTTCACCGACCAAACAAAAAATTAGCAATAAATTAGTGGTAAAAAAATTTAGTAACGAATGAATTTGCTTTAATATTGTAGATAATCTCTTTTTTATATGTATACTAGCTTCTGCCCGCGGCTTCGCCCGCGTAAAAGGTTACTTTCCTAAAGTTTTTGATCCCCTATTTTTATTTTTGACCGTCGGTAATACAGTGCAACGGTATACAATACTCAGGGTTGGAACTTCATTACTGGAATGCTAGATGGCGTTGAAGAACCTAGATTTTGAGATTTTTTGACAAACAATTTTTTTATTTTTCATATAAAAATTTTGTTTTTTTGTTTAATAAAAAGTATCCTATGTTACTTTTAATACCTCCAAGAATATGTGTACAATGTTTCATGATGATCGGTTGAGTAGTTTTAGCGTGAAAGCGTAACAAACAAACTTACATTCACATTTATATATTAGTAGGGATGCACGCAGTGACGGAAGCCATATGTATCTTTTTATTTTTTTTTCCGCCGGATTACTACATTGTAATAAAATAAAATGCTGAAATAAGACAAAATATTAACCCATTTATCTGGCTTGAATGACAATTGTCCTCTTAAAATGGACGACGCTCGTATCTAAAAGAGAGAAGCATGTGAGCTGTAAAAATATAAAAATAGATGTCTACCGGGGGTGTAGTTTATGGCCACACATGTGTTGGTTTATTAAAAATAAATAACAGTAAACCTTTGTCATTTTAGTTATAATGTCCACTGAGCTTTGCCATAATTTTATAGTTAAAAACAATGTTATTTCAAAACAACATTTTGGTATGCTTACAATGGTTCGTGAAAGTTTCGCAATGCTCAAACATAAATTCTAAATTCTTTTGTGAATGAAATACCCACTCTTTAGGTAAATAAAATAAACATTTATCATAATTAGTTTTCTCAGTATGACTACTTAATAGGTACAGTATAGAGAAACAAATATTAAAAATATTGATAATACAATGCAATGCATTATAACATAATTTGAGTATTTAACATTTTTTTCATAAGAATATAAGACAATTAAATTAAAATGATGTTACAATTTTTTTTTATATAAAATAGCAATATAAATGCGGTGTGGTTACAAATACTATCTACCTTTACATGGATAGTGGACATTGCGAAAGACGACTTAGAGCTATAAATTGACCAGGGCCAACTCCATCTGATGCCATTTGGTCAAGAATTACTTTCCTAAGGATGATGTCAGACAGGGGACTGGTTATGAAACTATTAACAAAACTTTTGCAATATGTAAGATCGAAGAAGAATGCACATTTCATTAACCTCAACTAATCGGGACAAGAGCGGGATGATGACAATCATATATAAGTAGAAATATTTTAAAGCAGTACTTATATCATTTAAATTGCTTTCAGGTAGTAATATATTAGATTAAATATATAAAAAAATCTTTACAATATTAAGAAATTTTATGAATAATAACTGTTCTTTAGACTTATAAGCTTGATGCTATTGAAATTGGAGATAAGCCTCTACAAGAGAGAATAATTCCATAATCGTTATACTTAACCAATGGCTTGACTATTGAAGCTGGTGAGATTTTGTTCAGAAGAGTTTTGCTGCTTTCTAATAATCCCTCATCCATTGCAAAATAAAAAAAAAAATTAGTTACAATTGAGAAAAATCATTTTTTTATATCTTTAGTTTAAATATAGATTTAACCAAATCAAAATATCATTAACCCCAATTACGATTCGTATAACAGTAACAAAAGATTTACAAAAAGGTCTTGTACTCTACGCTTAAATAGGCAATTTGTTTGATCATTGCCTACAAAGACTCAATCTCATAGCAATTGAGGAGTGGCCACCTGTGAAAACGGTTACCGAGTAGGCTGTCATATCGCATATGTATATACATATATTGTATGATAGAATCGTTATCTCTTCGTTTCCATATGAAATCCGGTTATATATTACGTGCTACCCTTCAGACTTATTGTTTATTTATATTTACTGTATAAGTAATAATTATAATTTTGCTGTGTGGTGACGGAGTAAGAATACAATTCACCACCCCATATCTTACCCGTGGGTGATCGTACGAGATGAGGGGATGTAAAACTCATATAAAATCTATGCAAGAGAAGGAAAACTCGAAACAAAACCCTATACCAATACGTCTGACCAGCGTGGTGTAGTAGGTTAATTGCCCCCCCATTATAGAGGAGACTCGAGCCCAACAGTGGGACATATATGAGCTGAGATGATGATGCAATATAAGTTATATGTTATCTACTTTATATTGACAATGTGGCTATATTTGCAGTACATGTTTTGCAGGTTATAATTTCGTTCATCTCAGCTCATATGTATATGTTCCAGTGTTGGGCTCGAGCCTCCTCTATAATGGGAGGGTAATTGACCTACTATATCACGCTGGTCGACGTGTTGGTATTGGGTTTTGTTTCGAGGTTTTCTTCTCTCGCATAGATGTTATATGCGTTTTATATCCCTTAGTCGTCTCGTACGATCACCAACGGGTAAGATGGGGTGGCGGTATTCTTACTCCCTCACCACACGGAAAATATAATTTCGTTATCAACTCATTATTTTGTACTGTTAAAATGGAAGATATTAAAGTATTAGTATGCCACTACGTTTGCATAATGTGAACTTCAAATATTGTCAATTTTTTTAAATACATATTCACATTCACCTGATACTTAAGGTATAAAGGTATAAAAAAATAAATTAAAAAAATAAAAGAAAATAATTCCTAACTTTTACATAAGTATTGCATTGCATGTGAAATAAGAGAGTTTTTATTTATGGAATTTATTTCATGAGATTTAATCCAGCCACTAATGACTGATAATGCCATATAATTTTAAGAAAGAAAAGAACATAGTTCTGTATAGAATTAGATTTGTTTATTTTTAAAGTAATAATTCATTATATTAAAGCAAAAACGGATTTAATATGCTACCATTGGATAAGATTGGTCGACAATTACATTTCCAACGATGGTTGACATCTGGCAGGCGGCCGGTCATAAAACTATTGCCAATAACTTTTACAATATGTACTATGAAAGAAGAATACATATTGTATAGACCCCAATTAGTTGGGATAAGATTAGGAGAATGAATGAAAATGAAATGGATAAGAATGCGGTCGAAGGAGATCGGTAAGTATCTGGACAGATTTCCCATGTGTAATCAATCTGAATGTAGGCAATCTGAACAAAATAAAATACCTAAAAAAAATAGTTAAACAAGCATTGTCGAGGAGGCTCGAGCTCAACAGTGAGATGTATATGATGAAAGCAAGTTTCGTGAACAGGTATATCGATTGTACACTATTTGGCTTATGTTCTGCCTGTGTTAGTGCAAGTGCTGATATGCATAATGTCAATTTAAGCACAATAACCGCAAGTAAATGAGCAAATAAAATGACAAGTCTTAGCAGCACTACTGTAGCTTATATCGCGAGTGACTATCAATCTAATTACCAATATTAAGTGTCATTTGAGCTATTATCCGTGTGGTGACGGAGTAAGAACACAATTCACCACCCCCTATTTTACCCGTGGGTGATCTTAAGAGACGACTAAGGGATATAAAACGCATATAACATCTATGCAAGAGAAGGAAAACTTGAAACAAAACCCTATACCAACACGTCTGACTGGCGCGGTATAGTACGTTAACTTCCCTCCCATTACGGAGGAGGCACGAGCCCAACAGTGGGACATATATGGGCTGTAATGATGATGATAAGCTATTATCGTTTACTTGTTTCTTAAAAATGTCGTAAAATATAATTAATACAAACTGCTAACAATACCTTAAATATTACAGTTAAATATCTTCCCATTGCGGCGAAATTCAGTGTCCAATAATTAGATATATGTATATGCATTGAATAAGAAGAAGCAGTAAAAATAGCTATTTTATGCGCCCTTAAAATCTAAAAATAGCAGTAGCAGTAAATTATTGAGTTCATTAACATTTTAATCACAACTCTAGTTAAATTGCTGGACGCTATTAAGGCCCCGTTGTTATAAACTTCAATTAATTTTCTTTATAAAAATTCTTTGTAAGCTATTTGAATAATATAGAACAACAAAAACCATGGGTATTATTTATATTTATACTAAAGCTGTGACATTTAGTGGAGACAAATTGGAATTATTCTTCCATAGCAGACTTGCATTCTTTCATCATATGGAGTTTATGAGCTATACACACTCATCATTCTCCTACTCTTATCTCAATTTCTTGGGGTCGATACAATATGTAGTCTTCTTTTATAGTACATATCGTAAAAGTTATTGGAAATCGTTTTATGACCGGCCGCCTGCTAGACGTCAACCGTCCTTGAGAATGTAATTGTTGACCAAACGGCATCTGATGGAGTTAGGCCAGGTCGTTATAAGGTTAATAGTCATCTTTTACGACATCCACGAACAAAGTGAGGGTTGGTAGTATTCGTAGCCGCTACCACACAGCACTATACACACTAAAGACAGATTAATAGAGTTCTTCGACTGCACAGCTGGTGTAGTTGTTACATACATACATACATACATATCATCACGCCATATCCCTTGCAGGGTAAGCAGAGAGAACAGAGTGCCAGAGAACTCTATCTCTGCATACTTCACTCGCTTCCTCAACATTCATAATTCTCTTCATACACGCTCGCCGGTTTCGGAGACTCTTGACTCCACCTTCCTTCAGTACATGACCGATCTGGTCTAGGTAGGTTAGTCTCGGTCTCCCTCGGTACCTACATCCTTCCACTTTCGCATTGTATATCTTCTTAACCAGGCGTTCGTTCGGCATTCTTTCCTTTTCATTCTTTCGGTGTAGTTGTTAAGGCACCAAACTACCATGCCAGTAGCGTTGGCTCGATTCTCATGCTGGATAATAGTTTGTGCGATGTACAAATGGTTGTTCTCATTTCTAGTTGTATTTTGTGATAATATGTTTGTTAAGTCACACGCAATACAATACTCGTAAGAAAATATTTTTAGTGTAGTGTTGTTTTAAAAAAAGTTATATTTCTAGTTTCCCTTTTATACTAGCAAAAGTTCTAGCTACATCAATCATCACTTTTAAATCATACAAAAAAAAAAAATCTTTAAAACGTTACAGTGAAGTATTACCTCACCCTCAGTATATAAGTCAAACTTCACCCTCGGTATATAAATTGCCGGACGTTATATAAGCTGTAAGGAAAAAAAAAGAAAAGAATTTCTATGTTAATATAATACGTCTCAATTAAATTAATGCACACAAACCGTCAGTGTTGGAGCAATAAAAAACGTAGCTCATACTTAACGAATACGTTACTGTACTTAACATAACAATTAATCCGGATTTTAGGCTTTCAATGACTGTCTTGTCGCGACGAACTATGATCTCATTAACATGATGTGGATTTGGTAATAAATAATATGATGTGGATTTGGTATAAACAAACAAATGCGCGTGAACATATACATATTTTTAATTAAATTGTTTGCAACAATTTCAGTGTGACCACGAAATAAGAAAGAAGAGACCATTAACAGGTAACGTCACTGCAAGGAAAGGAAAATTTTAGTTAAGTGTATTATCTGTAGAAATACACATGAGTTAGTATTTCAATCTTCGTTCCCATTTCATATACAAGATTCCTATCCAATAGAGAGAAGTATATGAAGCATAAACTAAGACAATATAGATGTTCAAAGCGTAGCCGTACGTCACCTCACACTAAGCTTCGTTTACTCCAAAGGCGACGCCCCGGCAATGTTGTAGCTGGAGTGTCGGCGGGGTAAGATACTCAAAAGGCTAATCTGCCAGGCTGGCTTATTAAATCAAGGAATCGGTATCAGTGGTCAGACCAATCACGATGGGACGGTAATAGAGTACTTCCGTCGCCTCGTACGGAACGGACGGGCTGTCTCTAGACTATAATATACATATTTTCTTGTATTATAATACTATGAATGATGATTAAATTTGCGTTTGATTGCGGTAGATTGGTTTTGCACTAGGAAATTTTATTACATCGTTTTTTTTCGCTTTTGTTGATATTTATAAGCACTCTTGTACTCATATTGATTATTTTTTTTTTTGTTTTATATTGCCAAATATTTTTCATTAAATATGCTCTTAAATATAAAGTATTCTTCAAAGTACAAACTACTAGAACTAAACTCTTCTAAAATAGTGATATAGATAAATAATAAATAGATTTATCTGTTTACTCAAACGTTTATTTGTATTGGGACAGAGCAAATATGTATAATGCCACCTTATTTCATCTTGGATAGGTTAGAGAAGGTAAAATAGAGAATATGTTACCTTATTTATTATTATTTTTTAACATTCCTTATTTATTTATTTGCTCAGTTAGCTGTCTTTTCTTTAGCAAGTTTAAGGTCAGTGAAGATATTTATTAACTGGATTCTAGTTACAGTTACACCGTCATCATCATGTCAGCAGTTTGCGTCATCATCACCATACCCCTCCTCCACAAGAGGAGGGGAATTGATCTACTGTAGGTACTACGCTGGTCAGAAAGGTTTTTTTTATTGCATATGGTGGCAAACGACCAAGCAGCACACCTTTTTTTTACACGATGGGGAGCCACCCTCGTCGCGCACTGAGGTAACCCGCCGGTAGAGGTCGGAGAGCATCTCCGCCTCTAGGTCCCACTGGGGTGTCCCGGCCAATAGGCATGCCGCCTCGGTCGATACCGTGCGGTACCCGCGAATGGCTCTGACCGCCATGACTCTCTGTAGTCTCCATAGAACACCCCTGAGCTGGGCGTTCAGAGCCCTCGCCCACAGGTGCGCCGTACATGGCCATTGAGCGGATACTAAGCAGCACACCTGAATGTAAGTGTTACTGCTGCCCATAGACCTTTGCAATACCAAGGTTCAGCGACCTTTGCAATACCAAGGGCGCTGAACAAATGAAGCGCTTTAGCATATTACTATTACTCAGACGTTGACCTCCTGCGAGAGTGTGGTACTATCCTGGAAAAACTGGCCCGCGGCTGTAGAGATAAAACTATCAACAGCGTGGTCCTACCACTATATAGACTTTATATCGAGTATTCTTTCTCTTGCATTTTTATATGCATGTTAAATCCTTTACTCATATTTTATGATATCCACGTGCATGATAGGGTGTGGTGAATTGTATTCTTACTTCGTTCCCATGGGTGATCGTAAAGAACGACTAAGGAATAAAATATGCATATAACATCTACGCAAGAGAAGGAAAACTCGAAACAAAACCCTATAACAACACGTCTGACCAGCGTGATGTAGTATTTTTTCCCCTCCTAGTGTGTAGGAGGCTCGAGCCCAGCAGTGGGACATACAAGGCGGAGATGACCATACGACAATAATTTTAATTTAGTGTATCTGATGAGTTGCTCAGCCCTGTATAGAAACATTGAATATAATATGTCGTATAGTTTAGCCACAACACATTACTTTGTATTATTAACATTTTCTACACTGTGTATTAAAAATTAAAATTATTAGGCTATCAATAAGAGATCAAAGACCTCCCGCGCCGCATCGGTATTAATTAATATGAAGGTAAATACCTACATATCGCCAATTTACCGCTTCAAGTATTCGCCAAACGCAATACAAATTAATGCATATTATACCTTATTCCTGAGTTATAAGATCCATATAAACTGTGTCATCAGACTTAGATAAGAAAATAAAAAGTACCTAATGCATGCGACATAATGATAGGTACTCGGTCGGCCCACGGGTTAGTGAACTAATATTTACAAACGGTGTTCTATTTTGTTTCCATATTTATGATAAAAAGGGGTATGTTTGAAAAAAAAAATCCATGTGAGAACTTTTTTGATAGTTTCAAAATACTCCTTATATATACTTGAAATTGAATGAACATGAATATGGTTAAGATTGAAAAATGACTATATCAATTCAAAACAATCCCCTATGGAATTTATATAGTATAGTGTTAGTTTAATTAATTGCACATTCCATTAAATTTGTTTGGCCATTGATGTGGGCTACATGACGAAGGCTTTGACGTTCGCAAAGGGATTAAATCTTTGTGAAAGTCAAAGCAAAGGCTACATGCATTGAAATGTTTGAGTAATTTGTTGTTTAAGGGGTGGTACGTATCTTTATAATAGTTATTTATAAAATAAATTTATTATCTCTAGGGTGAAATTATGTAATATGCCACCGAAGACAAAGATCGAGTACCGGTGGCTCGCTCACAGGGCGCTTTGCAGGGTGAGTCTATAGGGTCGCGCGTCACCTTTTCTGTCACCTCGGACCGATTTTGAGGGGGGCGTGAATACCTTCATAGTCCATCGCAAAAAAAGGATGAAATTAATATTGTTAATACTGATATGAATCCAATCGACTCCTACTCCTCTCTCTCCTCCTCATTACTCTACAACTCTACTCCTACTCCTCATTACTATATACTCTACTACTGTACTACTCCTCATTACTGTTAATATTATTAAAAGTACTAACATAACTCAGGAGTTCACTGGAATAGTTTTTAAATTTCATCATTAATAACAAAATTATATTGAAGCAATGATTAAACCTAATATCAAGAAGCAGTTTTTGAAAGTTGCACCAGTGATGAAAAAATTAAGGAGTGATGAAAGTAATGTTATGAGGATAGTTTTAAGTATGAATGTTGGCTTTAGGTGTGAAGGAAGGCTAAATGAAAGATGAATGGATTGCGTGAGGCAAGGCATGGATAAACAGGAAGCGACCACAGAAATGACGTCTGATAGGACTGTATGGAAGAAGATGATATATTATGTTGACCCCAAATAATTGGGATAAAAGCAAGATGATGATGATGAAGATGACTAAACTTAATATCACAAAGTTTTCACTATCTAGTAAAAGTATTATTTGGGTTTTATAAATCTTTTTTTAATTATGATGTCTTGTAGTGGAGTATTATCTGCCTTGGATAGGCCTACATGTAGTATACATATTAAACAATTGTGGACTTCCATAACTTAATGGATAGATAGAGAAATATAATTACTAGGTTTATCTTTAGCTGGTATAGGATCACGTTTATCTGCAATCGATAAAATAGACGAAATTAGTGTAATCTTTGAAATTACTACTGTGATGTTCCCAGTCGTAAATTTAACGAAAAAATTTAGATATGTATTCCTTCATTTCCTTTTTATTTTTATTGTTAAATATTTCATTAAGTTCAATTTCGATAATTCCTGAAGTTCACACTTCACATATACACTGATATGGTTATAATATATCATACTTTTGTGCTTTAAAAAGAACTGGCTGTATATGCGCCTTTGGGTCGTATTTACTGAATTGAAACACGAAAACAAAGAACAAAGGAAATATTTGTGTAAATGAAAATACACCAACTGTGTGCATATGTAAATTTTAGTTCTCAAATACACTGCTCCTTTACATTTTGCGGTAGGATATGCTCCTCATAACTTCGGTAGTTATCAGGCTGGTTATCCTTTCTAGTATATATCCCTAGAGTATTAACTTAGTGCATTGCAAGACGTTATATTATTCACTCAACCTTGATAAATTTCTTAATGATTTTTGATATAATCTGCATAAATGTCTAAGTGGTATAGGCACAGATTAATAAATAACAGATACTTCACTCGGTAGAAAATTACCAATACCTACTGCTATAATAGCCTACTCGGTCGCGTCAGCAACTGCTGCATGCTAAAATGTGCCTAAATGCTCAAGCGTACAATTGTAATTGCTTCGCACCTCGTGATCCCACAGCAATCACAGGGCTGCCTCTTCGATAAAATGCATGAGTTCTTCCGGGTTGAGAGCCCTCAGCGCTCACCCACAGTCCGGCTAAAGTTGTCATAGCCATCTGAGGCTAACAACTAAGTCACAAAAAACAAGCATATTTCAAAGGAATAATTTTGAGAATGCCCTCATGCTGTACTACTGTATCGGTGTAGGGTCTCGACAATTACCACCCTGTTGAGGGCGATGACAAATTTTTTTTCTAGGTAATCCTGAGGGGGGCATAGTCCGGAGCGTGCTCGTTCGCGTCCCCTGCCAGTCTAATTAGACTGCTAATCCGGCTCGATATGCGTACCGCAATGCGGGTTAGGGCGTCCCCCGGAGGCGACGCGTACCGACCCGCCCCCGTCGGTACGAACATCGGCAGTTGCGGCGATGGGGGCCGCCACCCATCACGCCTTGCCCAGTTAGGCGAGTCGAGGAGAACGGAGTGCCGGGTGGGCACGTGGAATGTAAGAGGTTGTGTGGAAGGTAAGTTGCACGAGCTGATATCCGTCATGGCGGACAAACAGCTAGACGTGCTCTGTGTAACAGAGACCAAGCAAAGGGGCAGCGACGCCTGCGATCTTCCTGGTGGCGGGATGGCTCTGTGGTCTGGTGTACCACAGAGCGATCGAGCCAGCATGGGGGTAGGAGTGCTGTTGTCCTCTCGCTTGGCCTCAGGTGTGAAGGATTACGGAATGTATGATCCCAGACTTCTCTGGGTCCGTATAAAACTAGGTGTCACCAATGTATTCATGGTTGTAGCATATGCTCCCGTAGGATCCTCGGTGGCATCAGACCTAGAGAAGTTTTGGGACAATGTTAGGGAAGTTCTGGATATGGCAGAAACCAGTGAACGCGTGATTGTATGCGGAGATTTGAACGGATGGGTGGGGACCAATCGTCCCGACTATGAGGACGTACTTGGTCCATTTGGTGATAAGAGAGTGAACGACGCAGGTAGGTTCATAGCGGATGTATGCATGGAGAGAAACCTTACTGTGTCAAACACATTTTTCCAACATAAGGACATCCATATGTATACATGGAGAAGGAATGAACAGAAAAGCATAATAGATTTAATTTTGGTAGACAGTCGCCTCCGAAGCAAAATATTGGACGCAACAGCCTACAGGGGCCCCACAGTCGACACGGACCACTATCTCATTATTGCGAGATTTAGTGGTCTGTTCAGAAAGTGGAGGCACTGGCGAGAGCGTGTCCACTTCGGAGGGCTTGAAAGAATAAAGGTTGAAAGGTTGCAGGAAGAGTGTGTAAGAGAAAAGTATGCAGAGGGTGTCCGAGAACGGCTGACGATGGCAAGCCAGCCGCAATCGGGCATTGAAGAATGCTGGAGAGTATTGAAAGAGAGTATGGTAGATACAGCGAAAGAAGTATGTGGAAGTTCAAAGAAGCATAGAAAAACAAATGGTGATGCATGGTGGGATGCGGAAGTGGCAGCTTCCGTAGAGCAAAAGAAGAAAGCGTGGCTGGACTATGTCTCTGAACAGAAGAAAGAAATATATCGGCAATGTAAGAATGACACCAAGGCCTTAGTGAAAGAGAAACGTGATAGAGCAAGTATGAGTGCAGAAGATAGGCTGACTAAAAACTTCGAGGGTAACACCAAACTCTTTTGTAGGGAGGTGAAGAAGTCTCGGGGTGGTTGGTCAGCCTTCAGAATGAATAAAATAAGGTCTAAAGGTGGAGACATTCTTACACAAACACAAGACGTGTTAAGCCGATGGAGTGAATATTTTGGGGATATGTATGCGGATGCTACGGTTGGCGCCGGTGTTGGATGTGGTTTGGTAGATCAACATTCGACAGCGGCGTCCTCCGATGGCATCAGTATGGATGAAGTTGAATGGGCGATAAGAAGTTTGAAAAATGGTAAGGCAGCGGGCATTGATATGGTGTCTGCCGAGATGATCAAGCTTGGTGGCTCTTGTGTCTGGGAGGCGTTACTGTTGCTCCTCAATCTATGTTGGAGCTCGGGAATGGTTCCCAGGGACTGGAATAGCGCAGTCATCGTGCCTTTGTTTAAAAACAAGGGTTCACGTTATGACTGCGCAAATTACAGAGCCATAAGCTTGACCAGTTTGGCAGCAAAAGTGTATGGAAAAATTATTGAAAGGAGAATGAGGATGGTGTCCGATGGTTTACTGTGTGAGACACAAGGAGGTTTCAGGAGTGGAAGGGGATGCATGGATCAAGTGTTCTCTCTGCGCAACATTGTGGAGAAGCATCTGGCTCTAGGTCAGAGGGTTTTCTGCAGTTTTGTGGATCTGGAGAGAGCTTTTGACACGGTTGTACGAAAGGAACTTTGGGACATTTTACCGGAGTATGGTATTAGCGGTAAACTGCTACGGGCTGTGCAGTCCAGTTATATGGGCTGTAGAGCCTGTGTGCGGCTGGATGATGGAATGTCGCCTTGGTTTGACGTCAATATCGTCGTTAAGCAGGGGTGCGTTCTGTCAGCCAGGCTGTTTATCATATATCTGGATAAATGTCTCCAAAGGTTGAACGATATGAATGTGGGAGTCCAGATGGGCGACTCAGTGGTCACTGCTCTGCTTTATGCAGATGATGCAGTCCTGCTGGCACAGTCAGCGACTGACCTGCAGACCCTAGTCAACACAATGACAGAAGATTGTAAGAAAAGGGGTTTACGCGTGAATGTGAGCAAAACCAAAATAATGGTCTTTGAAAGAGATAAAACCAGAACAGATGTAAGAGTAACAATAGGTAATGATGTACTAGAGCAAGTGGATGAATTTGTATATCTTGGATGTGGATTTAGCCGAGATGGAAGGTACACCACTGATATAGAACGAAGAGTGAATGCGGGAAATAGAGTGAACGGAGCGTTGGGGCAACTTCTCGGCAGCCACCACCTCAGCCAGAAGGCACGTGTAGCAATACATAACGCAGTGCTTGTCCCAACATTACTGTATGGAAGCGAGAGTTGGGTATGCAGAAAAGAGTATGATAGTAAAATTAATGCGGTCGAAATGCGATCTCTGCGGAAAATCTGTGGAGTTAGGCTGACCGACCGCATTCGTAACGACGACGTAAGAGAGCGAGTAGGTATGAAAGAGAGAATTGGTGTAAAGATGCGAAAGGGAATGCTCCGATGGTTCGGACATGTGGAAAGATGCGAAAGGGAATGCCGAACGAACGCCTGGTTAAGAAGATATACAATGCGAAAGTGGAAGGATGTAGGTACCGAGGGAGACCGAGACTAACCTACCTAGACCAGATCGGTCATGTACTGAAGGAAGGTGGAGTCAAGAGTCTCCGAAACCGGCGAGCGTGTATGAAGAGAATTATGAATGTTGAGGAAGCGAGTGAAGTATGCAGAGATAGAGTTCTCTGGCACTCTGTTCTCTCTGCCTACCCTGCAAGGGATATGGCGTGATGATATGTATGTATGTATGTAATCCTGATGTAAGCGTTTCGTAAACATAAAATGAATGCCTTCTTTCTTTAAATCCTTGCATAGCCTGATTAGTTAGATTAGTTCCCCAGATATTTTTTCTTCATCGTGTACAAAATTATTTGTCGGTAAGTTATTCCTGATACATTTAATTAAATGTGGGACTTCGAATATGTAGTATTTTTTTTTACCCCTTTTTTTTACTGGATTTGCACCCATTTACTGCACATAAGGCACCAGACGCCATCGTAGGTACACGTACAAACGAATGGAAAGAATAAAATTTAACAACGTGCATACGCTTCGCTTGCGAAAACCGCACTGTATTTGGTCCGCAAACGGCCCGCCAAGCGGTAGGCAATTATAGCGCGTAAGTACATGGAGTGACGTAGGCCTGGTATAGGTACCGACTTCCAGTATCGAATGTCGAGAGTTCAATTCCCAAACTTTCCGATTAGCATAATCAAATTAATTGTTGTTTTAAGTCTATGTATAATTTGTGTTTGGTTCTTGTATATATGTGTATAAAATATCTTATGAGACAAGAATTTATTTCTCAATACGGGGGTTGTAGAAAACACTGTAGCATGTTTTCTTTATGTGCCAATTTAATAGAGATGCAAGAGTAGCCTAATAATTACATAAAGATATAGACTTAACTTTTTACAACAGTTAAGAAATAAAAACCTACTAACAAAAAGCTGAGCTCTGTGAGGGCTCGCTAAATTTTTCTAACGGATAATAATTTTCTTGAAACTTTTTTATTATTATTTTTTATGTAGGATTATTGATATGGTAAATAATTCATACGACCAATCATTTTCAGATATTTTATTATTTATCAAACATTGGTTAGTACTTATAATAATTCTGTTTTTTTTCTGTTCTGTTCTTCTAGTTCTGTTGCAGCGATGTTAACTCTTTAGTTGTCTAACAGATGGCGTTAGTAGTACAATAACATTCTATCTAATATATGCATTATTGTTAATGTTAATTTTTAAATAACTATAAAATTATTTATATTTCAACCGATAACACACTTAGATATGAAGTTAAGTTATTATGTCAAAGCACAAATCTACAGGCGTGATAGCTTTTCAGTAAAGAGTACCACGAGAGTGCTTAGGTTGTGGAATAGTGTTAGGGCTCACTTCACTCGCCCTGATATAGTTTTATTTGAACCCCATAATTGATATAGTTTCATTATGCGCATGTATAAACTCTTTATAAAATCCGATTACGAAATGAAAAATGATGTCACAAGCGGGATTCGAACTCGCGCCTATTGGGATTCCAGCCCAATCGTGCTGCCACTACACCACCGTGACTAATTGTAGGACATGCAAATTTCACTTCGTATTATATTTACGTCTTAAGGTGACGGTATGCTATCTACCCGACAATGTTTACACATTGTTATAGGCTTAATACTTAAAACTTTACAGTTAGAATTGTATTAAACGATGACACAACCTTGTTATTTAAATAACTGAAATTTAACATTTAATATGCTTAATTATTTATAAAATCCGATTACGAAATGAAAAATTCGTAATCGGATTTTATAAATAATTAAGCATATTAAATGCTAAATTTCAGTTATTTAAATGTATAAACTCGTTATATTTTCATAAAAATAAAATCAATTCAATTATAATAAATGTAGGATATAGGTGAAAAGCTTTCATTTTACGATATCAAGTTACAAATTACTGTTTCAAAGGGTTAAATAATAGTGAATCAATTAGGCTATTATTTTAAAACTTCTATGTCATCATCATCATTCTTGTACTCTTATCACAATTACTTGGTGTCCATACAATATGAACTCTTCTTTCATAATACATATTATACATAGCCTGCCAGACGTCAACTCTCCTTGGGAATGTAATTGTTGACCATATGGTATCAGATTGAGTTGACCCAGGTTGTTATATGCCTCTTAGTCAACTTTTACGACATCCACGAGCAAAGTAAGGGTTGGTAGTAGTCGTAGCCGCAACACACAGCAAAACTTATGTATTATTATTATATGACTAAATACCTGCAAGAGCAGGCAAACTGAAAAGAAAATTTTATTTTATACTTATTCACAGGAGCTGCTACGGTCTTTCTGCTTCTGGTATTTCCTTGATCGCCTCTTAGAAATCCCATGGACTGACGATATATTATATTTTTAACATACGGACAAAATATATACCTTTAATTAATTACCCAGGGAAAGCACTAAACGCACTGCAAACTTGCCAAATGAGTTTTTGAAGCGAATGTGAAGTAAATTAAATGGCTTATTCCATTTAGTTAGAAACTTATTTAATATTGTCGAGAGCTCTATAATATTCAATATGAACAAACTATAAAACGATCTTGACCCAATAAGAGAATTGCAATAGTTGGCAGTAATCCGTTTAAATCCTAGATGCGGTGCACGCCTTGACCTGATGTTCCTGCCCCAGTTACACGTAGGTTAACGTTGTGAGAAGCCAATTTACAACAGAAATTAGTTTACATTTCCATATAAATTAGGCATCTATAAAGCTTGTCGATGTTTACATGAGTAAAAAAAAAAGCTTCTAAGTTTATTATTCGATCACATAAAAATAGGCGAATGGTTTCAAATTTAATTTAGCACATAGATAAACTTGTATTGCTATTTTTTTATCATGCTCAATTTTATCTCGGTGCTTCATGCACCTATGAAATGAAAATAAAATAGCGTGGATATTAAATATTTTTGTTAGTTCAGCGTTTAATCCCTCAAATTCACTGGACGTAAAGTATTCAAACATTGAGATAATAAAAACAAAATATTTCAATCTCCATTCCGGTGCTTGGTGTAATATTCAATACAGCCAATATGATGATGAAATGGTAAATTATTCTTCTTATTTATTCGTTTTAGTAATCAAACACTAGCCATTAGAACTACAACTTGAGACTTTGTTGCTAGTAATTAGAGAATTTATTGTTTAAGTTAATTTTCACATCTATGAGAAAATTAACTTAAAAGAGAAAATCTATACGTCATCTATCATTCTCCTACTCTTATCCTAATTACTTGGGGTCGATGTAATATTTACTCTTCTTTCATAGTACATATTGTAAAAGTTTTATGACCGGCCGCCTGCCAGACGATAACCCTCCTTGGGAATGTAACTTTTGGCCACACGGCATCAGACGGAGTTGGCCTAGGTCTTTATAAGGCTCTTAGTCGTCTTTTACGACATTCACGAGCAAAGCAAGGGTTGGTAGTATTCGAAGCTGCTAAATATAAAAATTAAATTATATTTAATTAATTAATGAATGTATAGTCTAATTAATTAATTAATTTATAGTAGAACCATGCTGCAGACAGTTTCTACCTTCATTGATGTCCAAGTTTTTGCTATTGGGCTTTATTTGGTTAGAGTTGGAAGACCAAACTTCATCTTACCATAGAACCTGACTGTACGCCTGTTATTTATTATAGAACTACATAAGCAACAGATTAGATTATTAGGTAGATTACGTTTCTGATCTGCTACCAAAGGCAATAAAAAGAAGCTTGAATTGTTTCTTAAACAAAGAAGTTAAGCTCGAACGTCAATAAAAGTACACGTATCAATATGAAAGTACACATGTGAAAATATAGCAATGATGACTATAGATAAATAAAATTTTTAGTGTTGTCTTAGTACACAAAATTACACATTAAAATATGTATTTTACGCTATGTCAACATTAAGTATGAAATCAATACATACGGGTTCGAGCACGTTCGGAATGACACTTCAGCCTCAGGGAGCAAACTTTATTGAATAGATTTTGGTGTGCCTTCAACTTGTCTAACTTTTATAATGATGACGTACATATTATTTGACTTATTTATATGAGAATTGGCGTATTGATTTGTATTCAGGGCTTATTTGTATTATAGTGTTTTTGATGATAATTTTGTTACACATATATTACGTAATCAAGTTTTTTGATAGGTACTTTGACCTCTAAATTGTAAAAAATATGAAAATTAAGATAGTAGAGCTTGTATTTCTAACTTGAAATTAATTACTAATTTATTGATAATTAAAAAACATATCTTTTTAGTTACAATATGTGAAAATCTTTTACCAGAGGCTTGATGTTAACGCTTTATAATAAAAGGCTTTTTTTAAGACAATTATGCTACTAAGAGTGGTGGTGATATCACAATAAACCATTTTTTTTTCCGCAGGGTGGACCATGGATGTGGTCGCGCCCCGACAAATTGATCCGGGGCGACAAAAGAGGCGGCGATCCACCCTGCAAACACCTCTCTTCGCCGTGCGAGTGAGCCACCGGTACCCGATCTTTGTCTTCGGTGGCCCGCCCGGCGGTTTACTCTTACGGGTTCCTCTCGTGTCGACGCCCCGACAGCTTTCGCCGTCGGGGCGTCACCCTCACGCGGTGGCCTCACGTCGGGTGACCGGACAATTCCCCGGTCCGATCACCCGAAGCCTCGGTTAGGGCGGCATGAGGCGCAGATATTCGCACCTGCGCCACCCCGGCCGCTGACGGCGGCCAGGATCACGGGAATTTTCCCGGACTCGTTCCGCCGCCTCCTTCTGCGAGATGACAGCCTCGCAGAAGGCGGCGACCGCGTCCCAGTTCCTGACGCTGTCGACCATCGCTTTCGCGACAGCCGGCAGCGTCAGATCGGATGACAATAAACCATAACTTATTTGTAATATTAAATACCTACATACTCAAGATTCTGCCTTATGTGAAATTGTATCACAATCCTTTGGCATGGTATCTGTTGTTCCTTTGGGGTGGCCGAGAAGATTGCAAAGGTGTATGCAATTTTTTTTGCTATCTCACTTTATATGGATTTAATACTTTTTAAACACTCTTACTGTGGAATAAGGGGGGCAAGTCTTTTATGGATCGCACAAAGGGCAGTCTCCTGCATAGCAATCGCATTTATCATACTTAGTATGGGAGGTTATTACTTAATGGTCTAAGCCCACCACATTATCTGTACAATATAAATAAAACTTATACGTTCTTAAACAGACGACGTTGAGTTATTGATGATAAATTTCCAATTATCTCGATAATTGAAATATTGCAACTTCGATAAATAACAAAAGGTAGAATTGGCGTTAAGCCAGACAATTAGAAATTAATTTATTAAAAGAAGCGGTTAAAATCGTTATTGTGACTGTCATAATCACCATCATCACAGTGCATAAATGTCCCATGTCGGGCTCGGGCCTCCTCTGTAATGGAAGGGAAATTAACCTGCTATACCGCACTGGTCAGACGTTTTGGTGTAGGTTTTTGTTTCGAGGTTTACTTCTCTCGCATAGATGTTATATGCGTTTTATTTCTCTTAGTCGTCTCGTACGATCACCCACGGGTAAGATATGGGGGTGGTGAATAGTATTGTTACTCCATCACCACACGTAAATTGTGACTGTAACCACCACAAAACATGTCGAAAATGCTAATATAGTAGTGCTTAGCCAGGTGACACGATTTGTATGACAAAAGTTAGCCATTTTATAATGAGCACAGAAGCATCAAATTCTCTGTAGAATACTACTACAACTAATGGAGCAAAAAATATAATTTGATAAGAACGTACTGAACTATTCAATAACTTGTTATACCAAGCATTGGAAAATAGTAATTATATTCATTTCTTTGATTCAAATTACCACCTGAGTTTTGACATGTTTTCTTATAGAACGGGTGTGTTGAATAAGAAAGGTTTTATGGACATATACAAACATATTTTTGAAATAATAAATATCCATAAAATTAATCTATTGAGTTCACCGCCTGTATCTAACCACAATGATGTAACAGAACCGGCAAAAACAAATGTAGATTTTTTTCGATGTTAAATACATGTACATTCTCCATCAGAATATAGCTGGTCTTCTTAATAAGTGTGATTCATTGTCAGTCCACTTAGATACTCTCGCTAAAAACAGGCACTATCCGGATGTTATATGTGTAACAGAAACTTTTATTTTACCAGGTCATGAGAAATTATTGTACATACAAAATATATATATGTTTATTCAAACAAAAAAAAATATATAGATAATCTTTATGCTAAAAAGAAATTTAATTTATAAACATTTAATTAACGGACATAAAACACACACGGATTTAGATAAATATTTGTGGTTCGTACAAATATTTGTCGTAAACATATATTTTCGAAATGACCCATAACATAAAGCACCAAATGTTGCTACTTAAACTCTCACACCATTTGTGCAGCCAATATTATTTCTCCCTAATTGGTTTGTTACCAACAAGTTTGGTAACGCTGAGATGTTTTTATAGAAAACTTTTCGCTCAATTTTTTGTGTCATCGGTGATAAAATTATAATTTTATTTCGAAAGTTCACTCCAAATTGGTGTACCGTACCGTTTACATGATATTTAAATTATTCAAAAGCATTGTATAAATGAATAATTTATTTATCATAAATATTTTATTATTTTAATTCAGAATGAGTCATTAAGAGACCTGAGGACTTTATGAATAATATTTAATTACTATTCCATGATATATATTACTCGAGGAAAGTTGACGTCACGCAAGCGGCCACTTATAAAACTATAGCTAAAACTTTGTAATGTGTACAATTTAAGATTACAAATTGCCTCAGCTCCTAATAATTGGGATAAGAGCAGGATGATAGGTGATAACGTATATTTTATGGAATGAAAGCGTTACGAAATATATTTTTTATATAAGGCGTGGTGAAGAGTTAAAAATGTAATGCATAAATCCCCGGTACTTCTTATACTCTGGTAGAAGTCGCAATAATCGATTTACTGAATGCAAAGAGAGTGTGGGCAGCGGCGTTCTCCTGAGTTCATAACCCCAACTGCGGCCGCTAAGGTACCTACCAAGCGTGGGGATGTCAAATCTAATAATATATGAAGTAAATGCCTGGGATAATTCAGATTTCTAAAAGGAAAACCCGTTGAACAGGCCATCGATGCTAAGAACCACGTATCGCGATCTGACTAGAGTATAATTAGACCATAGTTTGTTGGAAAAACCAAAGTAAATTGGATATTTCACATTGTTCTGGGATTTCACTAGAAGTCGAAGTTTAGTCAAAAACTGAGTACAAATTCGAAGGAAGAATTTTCATTGAATTTTATATATGTATATTTCATTGAATTTTATATCTCTCTAATTCATCATCAAAAATATATTGATAGTTCATA
This sequence comes from Lymantria monacha, assembly GCA_905163515.2. Taxonomy (NCBI): domain Eukaryota; kingdom Metazoa; phylum Arthropoda; class Insecta; order Lepidoptera; family Erebidae; genus Lymantria; species Lymantria monacha. The sequence goes on along the minus strand of LR991094.1, from coordinate 13,139,379 downwards.
AATTTTATCTTTATTTTGCATGTATAGTGTCTTTATGCTAACAGCATCCTTAATGTGTTTTCTCGAAAAAAGTCTTAGTCTCGTCGCAATTTCACTCTTAAAGATAAGCCATGCTACAGGCGTCCAAGCTGTATATGTCTTATTATACAGATGCAGTATTAAATAGCCAACTAGCTTAAAACCTATATTTTACATACATACAGATCATCACGCCATATCACTTGCAGGGTAGGCAGAGAGAAAAGAGCGCCAGAGAACTCTATCCTTGCATACTTCACTCGGTTCCTCAACATTCATAATTCTCTTCATACACGCTCGCCGGTTTCGGAGACCCTTGACTCCCCCTTCCTTCAGTACGTGACCAATCTGGTCTAGGTAGGTTAGTCTCGGTATCCCCCGGTACTTACAGCCTTCCTATATTTTACATTCAGATATTAGCTGTTACACATAATGAGTGTTTACATATTACAGATATTATTCATCATTCATCATTTTAGCCCATACGTGTCCTACTGCGTTCGAGCGTCCTTCAAAATAGGAGGGTAATGAATCTACTATATCATTTTAATCAGACGGGTTAATGTAGGGAGTATAGGTATTAATATAATATGATAATTCAGTCATTATCTGATTTTATAATAATAATAACTCTTTATTATACACCATATATATATATATATATATATATACATGAATAAAATAATAAAAGACAAAAAAAAGAAACTTTGGTACAAATAGGCGTTCTTATCACATACTGCAATTTCTTCCAGACAACCTTAATTTTAGTGAGCAAGGAACTAGAAGTGTACAAAACAATTAAAAGAGGAAAAGAAGAAAAGTAAAGGGAAAAAATGCCATAATAATACAAAGTATCTCTATACATATATTACTTATCACATATACCTATACATATGCTTTAGACATATACATGAATTATTACATAGAAACACATACATACAATACACACATATATAGATACACATATACAAACAATTATAGATAAATCAATTAACCGAAGAATATAAGGTGATCTAAAACTAAAAATACCAAAATTAAAGAGACAAGTAGTGATAGTAAACAAGTTTTTTGAAACTAGTTAATGTCTTAGCACGTCTTACTCTTAATAGCAAAGCATTCCATAAAGATGCAGCCTGTATAATAAAAGATTTAGTGAAAAAAAGAAGTGAAATATGATGGCAAATGTAGCACAGAGTTTTCTGATGATCGCAGATATCTAGTATGAGTATTATGGAAAATTGCAAAGCGATTATTCAGATACGGTGGTGAAGCGCAATTAATAAGGATGTGATGTGGTTTTGTTAATATTATTTAAATCAATAATGAATGAAATGGTATTATTCTTCATATAAATTGAGGTGAGGCTACTAGTATGACGACATTTTTAAATTATTTTTATTTTATTTAAATATATGTTTGAGACCACACTAAAAAGAAAATACCACGTAAAGCTCGGACATCCAGATATTAATACTGGGATGAACATTTCGTACAATGTCCTTTCGTACAATTGCCTGAGCTGGGTTTTGTTTTAATGTGCATAGGAATAGCTCCCTAGTGGCATCCAATCTCGTTTTACATTAATCCAGAACTAAAATTGCTGATACCCGAGTCTGATATTACTAATCTAATACTGAACAACTATTCGCTATAGTTACTGATAAAAATAAACCGAAGAGATTAACTAATAATGATTACTGACTTGTAGTGTACCCCGGACAGACCGGCTCGCGGCTGTAGACAGAGAACTGTCAACAGCGTGACCCTATCACTATTTACTTACTTAATGTTAGATTACTACTACATACTTACTTCTAGAAATTATTTAAATAAGTGCCTCTTCTCTTTCTCTAAAAAAAAGGCACGATTCTCGAAAATAAAAATACCACGGGCTGTTCGTTAAGCCAGGTACTTCAATCATACTAACTAATATTATAAATGCAAATGTAAGTTTATTTGTTATGCTTTCACATCTAAACCACTAAACCGATTTAAAATTCTTTCACCAATGGAAAGCTACATTATTAGCAATTAATATAGGCTATGTTTTATTTCCATATGCCTACGGAAACAAAAACTACGCAAAAGAAACTGCGGCAATTAAATTACATATGAAAATTTGATATTTATATTTACAAATAATTATGTATTGATGTCATTGTTACTTATAAAATAGTATCTCATCATATATACAATGCGCTTTTTCTTTCTCTTTTCATATGTATCTTATTTTTGTACACGAAACTTCTACAACTGATGGCAAATTATCTTACCACTTTCCCTAAAGGATTGCAATTGTGTTTTATTTCGAGTTTCGATCTCTTGTAACAATATTCTAAACAGTTTAGGTACACCACCCACCTACGTGATTTTGGATACTTCCCTAAATTGAGATAAAATAACGTAAACAGTTTAGATATAACACCCACCGACACGCTTTCGGATTATTCCCTAAATTTAGATAAAATAACTTTAAAAACACTATAACATTTATATACTTTCAATTTCGGTATGGTTGTGGGGAAATACTTTTTTTATTGCTCTTGGTTTCCACCAAGACGAGCAAGCAATACACCTGATGCTAAGAACTATTACCGCTTATGGACCTTTGGAATACCAGGGCTATAGTTAGGCCACTGTCTATCAATGAAAATCCCAAATATACCCAGAAAGTTGGGCCTCCGATTCTCTTGCTCGTCGAACGAAGCTCATCAGGATGTTGCAACTGCTCAGACGTCGATTTCATGTGAGAGTATGGTAGTAACCCCGGACGGACTATCCCGTGAATGTAGACGAAAAACAGTGGACCATACTGTAACTAAACTTAATCACCTCTACTTCTATTACAAAACTCGAAAAACCGTTAAAGAGAATAAGTAAATAGCATTTGAGCAACGAAAGGAAACCCTGTATCTCTTTATAGCAACCCATCTGACCTACGATATAATAAGTTAATTTTCTTTCTGATGTGAAAGAGTAATACTAGGACTATATGAGTTGAAGAAAAGAAAACTCTATGCTAATGTAACATTATATTTTATTACTTTTACCCGTAACTACAACGAAGCTGGATGAGTACTTTACAAAAAAAAGACCTCATTATTTTTATTGTTGAGTATTGTTCACAACAGTCGTTATGGTTTGGTTGGACTCAAGACTCTTGATTTAATAAAGCGGTATTTCAAGGACATATACAAATAAATTTCTATGTAGTTGTTATACAGGATTAAATGTAAAAAATAATGTAAATTTGAACTAACTATGAAGCAAATAATATATTTTTTACAAAATGTCAATGATTTCGTTTTACAATCAATAACAAAGACATATCAGATTAAATATAGATAAGTATTTGAATTTTAACATATTTATAAAAATATTTGAAGTGAAACTTCTAATACGACTTTCAACAAGGTTGCGTTAAACGTTTAACGCAATGGCGTTCGAACGAATGCACTTAGTATACTTGTTACAGGCCAGCGCGAGCGTTACCAACGAGTAGCGTCCAATATTCCAACGCAAGAGGGAAAGAGAAAGAAAGATACACAAAGGTAGAAAGTTGGAGAGAGGAGGAGAGTGAGTCGGTAGATCCCAAGCACAAGCGCGTGGTATTCTTGCTATGTAGCGAAGTAAACAGCGTGAGCGTCGTGAAATTAGCTCTAATACGTACTTTTTGTTCTATTTTAATTTATAATATTATTTATTTTCATTGGTTTAAATTTTCACTTCTGTCGGCCGTCATCATGACTGCTTTTTTTAATTCATTTTTAAATGGCAATTTTTTTTTTAAGTCAACACCCGCCACTAATGGTTTATTTCTTGTATCGCGGGGGACCTCACAAACATATAATTTAACGGACAATTTGACTCAGAAGAACAATTTATTATTTTATATTATTACACCCAGACTCACTACAACTATTTGCGGATCATACAAAATATTATCCTGCATGAGAATCAAACCCACGGCACCGTACTGGCACCGTAGGTCTTAACCATTTCGCCATCTGTGCATTCAAATCTTTTGAAGATAGATTTCTATTTAATTGTCAGCTTGTATCACACCGTTTTTCGTATGGTGACTGAGTAAGAATGTAATCTTCCACACTATTCCTGTGACTAAGAAATATAACGTTAACAGCTACGTGAGAGCAATTAAATTAAAAAAAAAACGAAGCACTGACCAGTTTTTGTTTTTTTTTAACGCTGTGGAAACGCATTTACGCGCTAAACCCTTCCCGCCGATGTCGTGACGGGAGGGAGGGTAGGACTAGCCGGCCGGCTAGTCCAACCGGAATACCCACTAAAGCCACAGCGGCCCCTTTCCGCGTTGTTACGGGACGCCGGAAAGATCGTCTACTGACATTCGATCCCCGACGCCCCAACGCTTGGCCTTCTGGCCACGCCCAGTCGGTCCTCAAAGCGGTGGGAGGAAATGCGCATAACGGTGCAGGCCCCAACCCAGCCGCCAGCGGCAGAGCGATTCAGCGGGCGCAAGCCTCTCGCGTTCCCACTCCGCAGCCTCCTTCCTCTCCATGACGGCCTCACAGAAGGAGGTCATCGACTCCCAGCACCTGTCGCTGTCGAGCATCTTTGAGATGATGGTCGACAGCGACAGGTCTCCTCCAAAGACCGACGTCAGGACGTGGCGCTGGGGCCCCCAGGCGGGGCATGCCTCCAGAGTGTGACGCGCATCATCTACTGGCGCGCCACACTCGTGACATCCTGGGGCCCCTTCTCTTCCAATTTTATGCAGGTACTTACTGAAGACCCCGTGTCCGGTAAGCACCTGCACCACCCTGAAGGTTAGGCTGCCGTGCCCCCTACTAATCCAGCGATGAAGATGCGGCGCGACCGCCTCCACTGTCCCGCACCCTGCTACGGGGGACTCCAGATCTTCCCGCCACCGCCGGATGACTCCCCTTCGGGCCACTTCCAAAGCTCTGCCCAGTCTCCTTGCGGAGACTTGCTCGCCGTCGGCGCGCGCCATAACGCGCAGCTGGTAGGCTTCCGCTAAGGCCTTAGCCATATGCGGCCAAGGCGGGTCGCCTGCCAACAGTGTCGCTGCAGTCCAAGACACCGTACGGTAGCCCCTATATGGGTAGGGTATGCCCCACCGCCATGACCCTCTGTGGACGTCGCAGGAGGGCTCTATTGCGGGCAGTGAGAGACTTCGACCAAATAGGGGCACCATAGAGTGCCATAGACCGCACAATTCCGGCGTACAATCGCCGGCAGGACGATCCTGGACTGCCAGTGTTCGGCAGGCGAGAAGCACTTTGACCAGTATGCTTTCCATCAGATTTAATCTCTTTTCTATTGTGAAGAAGGGTTGATTTAACAATGAGACGCTTATGAGATGTTAATGATGATGATCGTATTAAAAATTTATACTATCCTTTTGTCATCTACTGCCGGACATTGTCTACACCAAGAGCACAAATAGTGCGGTCGTGAACTGCGTATAACCACTGGTTACGCCATATTCCTTGCAGGGTAGGCAGAGAGAACAGAGTGCCAGAGAACTCTATCCTTGCATACTTCACTTGGTTCCTCAACATTCATAATTCTCTTTATACACCCTCGCCGGTTTCGGAGACTCTTGACTCTACCTTCCTTCAGTACGTGACCATCCGGTCTAGGTAGGTTAGTCTCGGTCTACCCCGGTACCTACATCCTTCCACATTCGCTTTGCATATCTTCTTAACCAGACGTTCGTTCGGCATTCTTTCTACATGTCCAAACCATCGAAGCATTCCGTTTCGCATCTTTACACCAATACTCTCTTTCATACCTACTCGCTCTCTTAGGTCATCGTTACGAACGCGATAGGTCAGCCTAACGCCACAGATTTTCCGTAGAGATCGTATTTAATAAAACACAAATAATCATGCCGGATAAAACAATCGATTTATGGGCTTGACACATAACTGCGTAACTAATTTAGTATTAAAAATATAAGCGTGTTAACAACAAACAAAACGAGTAAATATCGAGGAGGAATTTGAAATTAAACAAATCCGATGCGAAATTAAAACAAATTTGCTCTTACCTAAATAAAGTAAACAAACTCGGTGAAATTGAAATTGTCGAAGGTAGGTTCGCTATAATATGAAACATTGGCACAAATATAATTTTAAAGACGATGATTATCTTGAAAATACAAAGTTACTCATAATTAGAAAACCATCAAAAGTAAATCATATTGAGGTTATTTTGAGGTATAAGTAGTAACTGCTATTTTAATGATGGTCTGAATATAAAAATAGCTCTAGTGGCTGTTATGCATTTTAAATATCTCAAAACAAAACCAAAAACTTTAGGAAGCTTTTATATTCTACTAAAAAACTGTCAAGAATTTTTTTCAGAATCGATAGATTTAATATTAAAACTATTATGTATTATCTAAATGCAGTTTTACTATAGTTGAACATAGACTACTTTGCAAATAAGCTAGCTAGTAGCTATCGCTCAATAAATAAAAACGTTTTGTTGCGTTTATAGGAAGATATTATATATATATATATATATGACTGACCCATTTTATTTTTTTTTATTGTACTTTTGTAGTAAGAGCGTATCCCTTATGCAGATGATATCGATGAAAGAGTAGAAAAAACCTATATAAAATCAGATAAGCGACGTTGGTCAATTTCCCTCCTATTATGAAGAAATTGCGAGGTTATATTTAACCTAGTATATATTATGAGAATAAGAAGAATCATCATCTCAATATCATATCAGCTCATATATGTCCCACTAATGGGCTCGAGCCTCTTCCATAATGCGAGGGCAACCGACCTACTATACTACGCTGGTCAGACGAGTTGGTATAGAGTTTTTGTTTCAAGTTTTCCTTCTCTCGCATAGATGTTATATGCATTGTATATCTCTTAATCGTCTCGTAAGATCACTCACGGGGGTGGTGAATTGTATTCTTACTCCTTCACCACACGGAAAGCAAATAAGAATAATACAAAAACGCTATCAATATTATAACAACTAACTACGAAGATATCTGGTACGCGTATAATAAACTGCCATATAAATCAAGTAGAAAATGACAATAATTTATCTACGGCAGTCCCTTTGTGATACAAATTTGAGTGGGAGACACCTGTGACTAGCGATTAGGATAAAACAGACTACCATTACTATTAAAATTGTATAATAATAAAAAAAGCCTTCTAAAATATTTTGGAAAATAGTATTACATCTGCATTTTATTTTACACCATATATTAATAGTGTTAGGACCACACCGCGGGACGATCCTTCCGGGGTAGTACCACATTTTCGGAGAAAATCGACGCCTGTGCAGTGGCATTGTGCTGTTATGCTTCGTTCGGTGAGGCGAGAGAGCCGGGCGCCCAACTTTCTCAGTGGGTTTGGTATTTTTATTAGTAGGCCTAACTGTATTGCAAAGGTACATGGGCAAAAGTAACACTTTCCATCGAGTGTATTGCTTGCTCGTTTGCAATCAAGACCAATAAAAGAAAAACATTTAGATGCGTCTTAGATATATCTATATTGAACTGCGATTGGTTCGAATAAAATCTATAATCTGTAATATTGAATGCAGTGAAACGATCAGATGATTAATTAGCAATATAGTCCCACACAGTTGTGGTCAAAAGCCACATCACAAAGCTTAATAGTCATACATTTGATATCGCATTTCAATGCACCGCATTATTGTGTGACCGTATTGATGTGTACTTTAGTGTATTATAACATTGTTCCAATGTCTCTAATTGGATTGCTGCAAGATTATGACGCAGAATACTAATTCGCTAAGTTATAAGAATTTTGTTTAGTACAACAAAATATAACTATGTGTTTATAATTATTTACTGTTGTTAATATTAAAATTATTGCAACTTAATCGTATGGTGCAGCTACGAATTTTATCAAAATTACTTGTGGGTGCCGTATAAGCTGATCAAGAGCTTTAAATCGACCTGGGCCCACTCATTACCATACATACACACATACATATCATCACGCCATATCCCTTGCAGGGTAGGCAGAGAGAACAGAGTGTCAGAGAACTCTATCTTTGCATACTTCACTCGCTTCCTCAACATTCATAATTCTCTTCATACACGCTCGCCGGTTTCGGAGACTCTTGAAAAAAAAAAAAAAAAAAACTCATTACCATGTTATAGTCTATTAGTATTGAAAATGCATGCATGTAAGTTGATAATGCATATCACAATATGACAGTCATAAGCACCTAAATACTTATATGTATATATAATTAAAATCCTCGTACTTTTTATTGGATATGGTGGCAAATGAGCAAGCAGCACACCTAATGGTAAGTGTCATTGCAGCCAATGGACTTTTGCAATACCAAGGGCCAAGCCCCTGCCAATTAATACAAATCCAAAACCCACCCAGTTGGGCATTCGGCTCCCTCGTTCAAAGACCGAAGCGCAATAGCAATAGCAATAGCATGCAATGCAATTGCTTTTACTCAGATGTCGATCTTATGCGAGAGTGTGGTACTATCCCGGACTGACCGGCCTGCAGCTTCAGACAGAAAAATGTCAGTATTGTGGTCCTCGAGTGATCGGACCGGTGTCTAGTCCGGTCACCCGAAGTGAGGCCACCGCATGAGGACGATGCCCCAACGGCGAAAGCTGTCGCGCATCGACTCGAGAGGAACGCGTGAGGGTAAACTGCCGGACGGGCCACCGAAAACAAAGATCGAGTATCGGTGGCTCGCTCGCACAGCGAAGAGAGGTGTTTGCAGAGTGGTCTATGGGGTTGCGTTTTGCCTCTTCCGTCGCCCCGGACCGATTTGGCAGGGCGCAAGAAAACGAAAAGTAGTGTGGTTCACTACATCTCACTAGCTTGATATAATAGCTAAATTGCCTTACTGTAGAAGAGACTCGAGCCAAGTATCGTGAGGTACATGAGCTGATATGATGACACGTGTATAACAGCGATAGCGATTATATGTATATTTTATTGTGTTTCTACTCATACAATTCACAAAGACACTACACAATAATAACACATGTACATATGTAGGACATGTTCCCGTTGGGGCAATATAATGTGAGCACCAAACGCACTGACCTGATGTACGATTTTACACTGTTCCGATTTTCAAACAACTTTTCTAACAGTTCACTATGTATACGTTACATAAAAGAAACGAGGCGTTTACAATAAAATTTGGTGAAAATAATTAAATTTGTTGCCATTTATTTTATACGTAATTCATTATATCTATTTAATATCTTGGAACAAGTATTTCTTATATATAAAACCCGATTATGAAGTGAAAAATGATGTCACAAGCGGGATTCGAACCCGCGCCTATTGGGATTCCGGCCCAATCGTGCTGCCACTACATCACCGTGACTTATTATAGGACATGCAAATTTCACTTCGTATCATATTTACGTCTTAAGGTCTACCCGACAATGTTTACACATTGTTATAGGCTTAATACTTCAAACTTTACAGTTAGAATTGTATTAAACGATGACACAACCTTGTTATTTAAATTACTGAAATTTAGCATTTAATATGCTCAATTATTTATAAACCCGATTATGAAATGAAAAATGATGTCACAAGCGGGATTCGAACCCGCGCCTATATGCCTAATATTCATTTTTCACTTCGTAATCGGGTTTTATAAATAATTAAGCATATTAAATGCTAAATTTCAGTAATTTAAATTTCTTATATAGTTCTTTATTTCTACACTGTTAATTTTTTTTTTGTAAAATAACAATTGTTTTACAAAACAAATAAGAGCAGAATACCAAATCAACGTATACTAATACAAAACATAATACAATTCGAGTAAAATTACAAGACATGTGAAGGAATGAAAGAAACTTACTATAGTGAGTTGTAATTTTAGAATCTTTTTGTAGTAACCCTACCCTACACGTATTGTATAGAAAATTTACAAAACGGGCTTATAGTGTTACTTTCTTGTTGTGCATAAAAACTTCCAAAGATTTTTCTAAAAATATTGCCGAAATTTTTATAGTGTATATATTTAGAATCTCAGCAACGGTCCCAACGATTTCCATGAAATATATGTATTTCGGTGGCAATAAAATGATCTAGTGAGATTTTATTTCTAGAAGATTTAGTTTTGTGTTTTCATGCATATAATATAATTAGAGAGTGAATTTAGCTAATCTCATCAAGAATAGAAGTTGCCAGTTGATAAAATCGAAAAGTTACTTAACACAGAGAGTCCACAGAGATATGAATGTTTGTTAATTATTACTTCCAATGTTCCTTGCAATCACAAGGATTCGATCCTAAGTACACGGTTAGATGTCTTTAATAAAAAAAATAATTGAAAAATCAATAAACCCGACTGCGTAAAAATCGTCCCAAACTCGTCACCAAAACTACGTACATAATAAAAAAAACTGAAAAGAAAAAAACAAGCACTTAGATGTCCGGTGGTCTAGAATTCCATAATATATTATTGAATAAATACTATTGCAGAAAATGAAATATATTTTAATAATAGAACATGACCACTGAACAGTCGGGATCCATTGAAAAATTAGATTTGCTGTCGAATAAAGGATCCCGACTGTTCAGTTGTCATGTTCTATTATTAAAATATATTTCATTTTCTGCAATAGTATTTATTCAATAATATATTATGGAATTCTAGACCACCGGACATCTAAGTGCTTGTTTTTTTCTTTTCAGTTTTTTTATTATGTACGTAGTTTTGGTGACGAGTTTGGGACGATTTTTACGCAGTCGGGTTTTTTGATTTTTCAATCATTTTTTTTTCATTTTATACTTTTTAGTTATAAATACCTAGGTAGCTATAGTTATCTTATTTATTAATAAGTAGGTAAGTGCCTAACTATATATAGTTTTTCGATTGAAGTTGAGTACTAAATCGTTAGAAATTGGAGATGGGCGACCGCGTCAGACATTAGATACTTTAGGTAGGACTACCTATGGTATATTGGACAATATACCTACTAGATACTTCAGTATATCTCCATCCACATCCAGTTATATGAATTTTTCGTCTTTTCATCGTAAATTTCTACTGTCTAAAAAACCTATATGTGAGAAAGGTTGTTACAAAACTTTAAATCGATATAGATCCTAAACGGCCAGTCAAATCGAAAAATGTTGAGAGAAAACTAAAAATGTTTTTCAAATACCTATTTAACGATACCCCACTCGATATAGTTTGTTGACTTTAATTTTTTTAATTTTCACAATATGGCGTCCAGTAGTCGCCATATTGAATTTTCAATAACGTCATATCTTTAGTGACACTCGCCGGATTAAGAGGAATCGATTGACGTACGAATCATAAAAATCGGCCCAGGCGTTTGGTATATATAGTGCTTCAAAGGAACATACAAACATACATACATACATACATTCATACATACATACATACATACATACATACATAGACTGTTAAACACAATACCACTCCTTTGCAGTCGGGTAAAAAAAAAAGAAAATAGTCGACGTTAATAGGTAGATGGTGGAATAAGTTCGTTGAAATTCTAACACATTTGTGAAAGTATGATATATTTCAGCTTTTATATAGCCCTCACTAAGGTATGCTTCTAAATCTAAGAATTAGGATGTAAAGGAAAAAAAATAAAACTAATGTTTTAATTTATTTCTTTACATCCTAATTCTTAGATTCTCATGTGATTACGCAAAGAAGCTGACAGAATAACTACATTTCACTCACTTTTGTATCTGTTTTAATATACATAATTATGCTAAAAATAGCATCATAAAATGGCTCTAAAATATAACGCTCCGAATAATATGAGCAAAGCAGTGACAATAAATACAGCGATATCTATTGAAACAGTAGAAAAGGACAATCGCCACAAACTAAGGGACATTATGTGGAATCATCAATACAAATTCACAGTAAAATATATTATATTGTATTTTAAATATCCCTTAGTTGTAGTATTTTAAGTATTCCGACCGTTTTATCGTATATTCAAGCTAAAAATAAAAAAAACAACAGGCAGTAATGGGGACTGCCGATAGAAGTGAAAACTATTAACTTAAGAAAATATTTTTATTTTTATATAAAAATTAAAAAAATAATAATATTTTTTTAATTAGATAGATAGAAGAACCGATAGAAGTGAAAACTATTAACTATAGAAAATATTTTTTATTTTTATATAAAAATTAAAAAAATAATAATATTTTTTTAATTTTTATATAAAAATAAAAAATATTATCGAACATCTAGGAGTCGGTTTATCACGCTAGTAAGATAACCTTTAAACCACAATGATACTCATTTCATGACATAAAGGTTAAATATTAAAAATACAATTAAAAATAAATAATGCCATACTTTTAAATGCAAATATTGATATGAATATTGAAAATATTTGAAAATAAATTATTTATTGTCATTATTCATTTATCTATATAAAAACACTACTCATAGCTATAGATTATACTATTAGCATTAGCATGTCGGTGACGCGAACCTATAAGTTTTTCCCCTCCAAAAACGCTCAACGCGCCTAAAGAAGTTTTCACTTCAAAAACCTCTCAAGTAAAATACGATTCAAGTTAAATTACTAAATTACTCAAGCAGTTATAAAACAGGCCTATTGAACCTACTATGAGTAACACAATTTCGAGGTTACAGTAAGTGGGTTTGCAAATTGAGAGCGTCGAATCTGCGTCGACTCTTAAATATTTATTAACAATATTATACCAGTTAAGGAAAATTTAATTACTTTATATATCATAAAGTTGATGTAAAGAGCAATTTTTATTTAATAGAGGAATTATTTAAATATATTATATATAATTTCTTTATATTAATTATACATTTTTAAATATATATGATCAGTGATTTACTAGACTTTACCAAGTAATAATTGCATTGAATTAAATTTACAGCTATTATGAAAACCATGGCCTCAATTTACTAAAAAACTCTAGAAAGATCAATAAACATGTGTAAAAATATATGTATTTCTTAATATTTATACCATCCAATCACATTAATATTGAGAAAGATAATATTTATAACCGAAATCAAAAAAGGGACCGTGGCAGGCTGGCAATACAAAGAGACGGTATGGATAAAATGTCATGACTGAATAGAATCTTGTCTACTAAATCACAGGACACTCGAGACGTAGTGAATAGTCCCGGGCGGTATTTCATATATTTCAAACTCTTGATTTGGAGGCTTTCTTTAGAAATTGTAACACGTTTTTGGTTATTTTAGCGATATCATTAATACATATCGCAGAATTATTCTTGAAGAGGTAGGTAGGATAGTAAAATATTTCGCCCTGAGCATGTTTATTTTGTTAATGTCCTCAGTTTTATTCTTGAAGGACTAAACACAACCATATATTCACCTCGTAATTTTAGATTTCATATAACCTATTATGATTGATCTTACATAGTGTTACTTAGTGAAATATCACCTTTTTTTTTCTGGGCACAAACTATGGTATAGTCACACTCTGCCCAATCCGTCCAGGGCGATGAAAGGCACGGCGCGCGACACCGAAACCCGGTATTTGTCATCGGTGACACCATTCTTCCCTAAGATAAATCTTTACGTGACATAGGACTGTAATTATACAACTAACGCATACAACAACCAAAATAACTTTTGTGAGCATTTTCTTGTTTTATTTTTATTGCTTATGATACCTGATAATGAGTGTTTTGCTGCTCATGGACCTTTGCAATACCAGGAGTATAGCTACCTACTAGCCAAAACTCATCCAGAAATTTGGGCTGCCGGTACTCTCTCTCACCGAAGAAAGTGCTACAGGATATTACCCTCTTCTTTTTTTTTGACCCAGGCCACTCAAGGTGGTCCGGATTTCCATGAAGGATATCCTCCCGGACTTCAGTCGTCGATTTTTCTACGAGAGCGTAGTACTACCCCATTTGGATTATAGACAGAAAATTATCAACATTGTGGCTTTACAACTACCAAAGAGTAGAAATCAAATCCATGACACTCGCCATGAAAAGCTGATATTGAAATGACTACGTCATCAGCGCAGTCGTTGTGTAATTTTGCTCATCTATTTAATTAATCGCACGAAGTATTGTTACACAGCTGGGAATTACCTCAAAGCGGGCACCCTCGACACTTTGCTTTATGAGTTAGTGTTATTATAACTGTACAATGTACAGTGCTTATTGGTAGATAATAGTTATGAAAATGTTTGTTAGTATAAGTAAATATATTATACGAATAAATCTATATTGTTTGATGCTTTGAAAAGCTGATCTAAAGAACTATTTGATTCAAATATTCTATTCGTTTAGTAAAGTTAAGAATTACGAAATATATTGTGAATAAAATTATTCTTGCGTTTGGTGGCAAACAAGCAACAGCACAACTGTTGGTAAGTGTTACTGTCGCCCATGGATTTTTACATAAACAGGGGTATAGCTAGGCCGCTGTCTACCAATATATATCCCAAACCCACCCAGTTGGGCCTCCAGCTCTCTCGCTCACCAAACAAAGCACAACAGCATATTGCGACGAACGACCCGTGGCTGTAGACAGAAAACTGTCAACAGCATAGTCCTACCATTACTAATTTATCATAATCAGTTTCGTATAAAGTAAGACGGAAGTAGGACCTGACGGTAATAATGTATTTATTAATAATAATATATTATTTTTCTTGGTCACACAACATGGCTTTATAATAATAATAATAACTTCATTTGCCAAAACATAATTTACAATTTTTACAGAAATTCAGTTTCCATTTAAATACTAAGGTCTCTTGGTATTTAATTCTCAGGCACCCAAACTAAGATTAAACTTATGTTATGGGTGCCGGGTCACGGAAAAACAGAGTGGTTCAAATAGTTACTCGATATTGAATTGGTAAAATATTGTTTTATAATATAATATCAATTATAAAACCCAAAAAAAAATACACTCATTTGCAAAAAAAACGGGCGGTTTTGATTTTCATTCATATTTAAAAAGATACAATACCAAAAAGGTTTCAATCGTTTGTACACGTTACTGGCCGGTTTTAAAAATGCTGTGGTATTTAAAAAAGTACGTTCTAAATTCAA
Source organism: Lymantria monacha (assembly GCA_905163515.2). Classification (NCBI taxonomy): domain Eukaryota; kingdom Metazoa; phylum Arthropoda; class Insecta; order Lepidoptera; family Erebidae; genus Lymantria; species Lymantria monacha. The sequence continues at coordinate 13,124,269 of LR991094.1, read as the reverse complement.
TTTTTCATTTGATGTTCATTTTTACAGAAAACCCCTTTTTATCCTACATTTTTGGCGCGAAGTTCCAGAAGTTAACATCGACTTTCATAACTTTTATTCAATTTTTATCGATTAATTTCATATCCTTGACTGTCAAAGCTTTATTTAATGCTGTTTGGCTGTATCAAAAATGGTAGATAAAGTGGTAAAAGCTACCAAAATTATCGCGCTGCTTGAAGAGGGTTGCAGCCCATGTTTCGTGGCTAGGAGGCTAAATGTTAGTCGCTCGACAGTCCAAAGGACCTGGCAGCGATATCAGGAGACTGGTTCCGTCGAGAGAAGGCCTGGTTCTGGAAGAAAACCATGTACCCAACCACGGGATGATCGTTTTCTTGTGAGTCGCGCATTGAGAAATCGCAAATCTTCGTATGTGGATCTTAAGAACAACCTCCAAGAAGTAAGAAATGTGCATATTAGTCTATGGACGGTCAGGAGGAGGCTTCTCGCTGCCAATATACGCAGTCACCGCCCGGCCCGCGGCCCCAAATTACTCCGTGAGCACAGAGTTCACAGGCTTAGGTTCGCTAGAAATTGTGAATCATGGACTCAAGACGATTGGAATAGGGTTTTGTTCTCTGATGAAGCCAGGATATCTCTGTTCGGTGAAGATCGACGTCGGCGAGTGCTAAGAAGACAAGGAGAACGCTTTGCAGAGGCATGTTTCGAAGAAATCACACCTTATGGTGGGGGCTCTGTTATGTTTTGGGCAGGAATAAATTCAATGGATCGTACAGAGTTAGTCTTCATTGAAAACGGCTCACTGACTGGGCATCAATACATAACGGAAGTTCTAATTTCTCATGCACAACCCGCATTGGCCGCTCTAGGTGAAGACTCGATTTTTATGGACGACAATGCTCGCTCCCACCGATCCCGCGATGTTAATGCGTATGTGCAAGAGGTCGGCATTCGTCGTTTGGATTGGCCAGCTCGAAGTCCCGACCTCAATCCCATAGAGCATGTCTGGGACGTTCTGAAACGGCGTGTGAGATCAGTACACCCGGCTCCGCAGACCATCAGAGAGCTGAAGAATGTGATTACTGCGGAGTGGGAACGTATTCCACAAGCAAGTATCCGGGATATACTCGCTAGCATGCCTAGACGAATTCAAGCTGTGATTTTAGCTAGAGGGGGTCACACTCGATACTAAACATTTATCTGCTTTTACTTTATTAAAGAAAAACAAACAAAAAAACTTTTTTATTTTTACTTCATGAGCATATGCACTACTAGCGAATATACACTACTAGCGAGGTTTAGCATTATTGCCCATAAATTGTATCTAAATTTTATGAAATACTGATGAAAACGATTATTTTCTTATTAATTTACCAAATTGTGTGGATAAAACTACCTATAATTATCAAACAAAGAAATATTAACATTTGAAATGGTTCATTGCTTAGGTGCCCGTTTTTTTTGCAAATGAGTGTATAATAGTTTTTAAATTATAATAAAACAGCGAACATTTATACACATTTTTTTAAAATATATTTATGTTTTACTGGTATGATATTTTATAAATTGGCACCTAAATGTCTGCTGATGCTCATTATGTAAAAATAATAAGTAAAGCTAAAAAAGTAAACTTAAGTTTTAGTTCAGTTAAGTTTTAATTAAGTTAAGTTATAAGTAATGTTTCACGTATCTATTACCGTTATTTATTTAATACAGAATTATCAACATTATCATCATGCTCTTATCCCAATAACTTGCGGTCTGCGCAATATGCATAATTGTCGTAGATAATGCAAGTAGTTACTAACAATATTTTTGTGACCAGCCGCCTCCCTAACGTCTATTCTCCTTGACAATATTATTGTTGACCACATAACGTTAGATAGAGTTGGTCCACGTCGATGTAAAGCTCTTAGTCATCTTTTACGACACCCACGTGTAATGTAAGAGCTGCTCATTCATTATATTAAAAAAAAATACGTAGGAGCTGCCACACAGCAATTATTTAATACAGAATCAATAGCAGTATATACTCGAGAATAGAAACTTTATAAAAATAATTCGAACAGTTCATAACGTACCTCACCCAGACGCTCTCTCAGAACTAGGTTAGCTGCAAGTAAAAAGAAAATGAAATTATAGCATGAGATGTGATATAGACCTTCTCGGCATAAGTAGATAATTGTATAATTAGGAGTAATAAATGTTTATCTCCGTTTTTTTTAAAGTAAATATATTAATTGTCGTACTGATTTTCTCTGAAACATCATCATCATCATCATCACAGTCCATAAACATCCCATTGTTCGGCTCGAGCCTCCTCCGTAATGGGAGGGAAATTAACTTACTATACCGCGCTGGTCAGACGTGTTGGTATAGGGTTTTGTTTCGAGTTTTACTTCTCTCGCTAGATGTTTTATGCATTCTATATCCCCCGCATATTTTATGCATTCTATAGCCGTCTCATACGATTATCTGCGCCTGATGCCCCCTTTTTTTTTGTTTTTTTCCTGCAGGGTCGACCATGGATGTGGTCGCGCCCCGACAAAAGAGGCGGCGCGCAACCCCATGTACCCACCCTGCAAACACCTCTCTTCGCCGTGCGAGCGGGCCACCGGTACACGATCTTTGTCTTCGGTAGCCCGCCCGGCGGTTTAACCTTACGGGTTCCTCCCGTGTCGACGCCCGTCGTCGCCCTCACGCGGCGGTCTCACAACGAGTGACCGGACAATTCCCCGGTCCGATCACCCGAAGCCTCGATTAGGGCAGCATCAGGCGCAGATATTCGCGCCTGCGCCGCCCCGGCCGCTAGCGACGACCCGGGTTACGGGAATTCTCCCGGACTCGTTCCGCCGCCTCCTTCTGCGAGATGACAGCCCCGCAGAAGGCGGCGACCGCGTCCCAGTTCCTGACGCTGTCGACCATCGCTTTCACGACGGCCGTCAGCGTCAGGTCGGCACCGATGATAGCGACGAGGTCACGACGCTGCCCGTCCCAGCCCGAACATACCTCGAGCGTATGTTGTGCCGTGTCCTCGTCGCTACTGCAATGGTGGCAGGACGGAGTCCACTCCCTCCTTACGACCGTATGCAGGTACTTGCCGAAGCAACTGTGCCCCGACGAGACCTGCACCAACCGGAAGGAAAGCACTCCGTGCCGCCGCTCCATCCACTCCATCAGTACGGGCCGGAGGGCCTCGATGGTAACAACAGCGTGTCTAGGCCTCTCCAGCCGCGTACCCCAACGGGCGATGACATCTCGGCGGGCGTCCTCGCGCCAGGTGGCTATCTCGTCAGACGATGGGGAGCCACCCTCGTCGCGCACTGAGGTGACCCGCCGGTAGAGGTCGGAGAGCATCTCCGCGTCTAGGTCCCACGGGGGTGTCCCGTCCAATAGGCATGCTGCCTCTGTCGACACCGTGCGGTACCCGCGAATGGCTCTGACCGCCGTGACTCTCTGTGGCCTCCACAGAACCGCCCTGAGCTGGGCGTTCAGAGCCCTCGCCCACACGGGTGCGCCGTACATGGCCATTGAGCGGATCACCCCCGCATACTGTCGTCGGCCCTCGAAACTGGGTCCGCCCACATTCGACATGAGCCGCGATAGGGCGAACGTCGCGCCGACCAGCTGGGGAGCAATCCTGCGGAAATGCTCCCGGAACCACCAACGCCCGTCGAGCACCAGACCCAAATACTTCATATGGGCTTGGATACTGATGTGGATGGAGTTGACGACTAATACGACGCCTGATGCCGCCCCAGCCAAGGCCGTGGGTGACTGGACCGGGGAGTAGTCCGTCACCCGCAGAGAGGCTGACTGCGTGAGGGCGGCGCGTGTCGATCACACATATTATTAATCAGCATGAAAATCGAACCCATGGTACTGGAATGGTACATCGGTATCTTAACTGCGCCACTTGTGCAATAATTGAAAACAAAACCTAAGATAATAAAATAATAATAATATTCCCTTACCGAGATTATGTCCATTTACGAAACGTACGTAAACAGAGAAACATATTAATAAATACGACGTTTTAATCAACGAATAGTAACACAATCAACGAATTCATAAACTGCTTCGAATAAAATTTTCTAATATGACTTATAAATCTTTATAGTCGCGTAGGCTTTTCTTCTCAAAAGATAAGCATTTATATACTACACCATGTAACTATTATAGTCTTAATCAATCCACATTTCATTTCCACATAATAGTGAGCATACCTTTTTAGTATTTCTTAGTGGTAAGTTATAAAATGACCTTTGCTCGGGAATCAAACACGAAACTACGGGTCAACAGTTGTTGATGAAGAGCTCTAGTTTCTTTATTTATGTTCATTTCTTGATCACGGATTTCCTCCAAAACAACACAAAAATTAAACTACTGTGTGTCATACTCGCTAAATAGTATAAAATTCAAGATGAATTCTCTTGCAATACATCCTATTTACTAAAATTTCTTGGTCGTATAGTGTAAATCATTAGATCAATAGTGGCAGGACCACGCTATTGACAGTTCTCTGTCTACAGCCGAGGGGCCGATCCGTCCGGGGTAGTACCACACTCTCACAGAAGATCGCCGTCTGAGCAATGGCAATGTGCTGTTGCGCTTAGTTCGGTGAGTGAGAGAGCCGGAAGTCCAACTGGGTGGGTTTGGGATTTAAATTGGTAGGCAGCCGCCTAGGCTGTTAGCTATACTCCTGCTGTAGCAAAGGTCCATGGGCGGCAGTAACACTTACCATCAGGTGTGCTGCTTGCTCGTTTACTATCAAAAGCAATAAAAAATATCAAAGAAGTAGGTTATTTATATTCTTTTATTTACTTAAGTTATACTTAATAATAAGCCGTAACCATTTGTATAGCCACATCAACAATAACGACCAAAGTTACTAAGAAGAAATCAATATAAGCTATTTCGTAATACAGATGATAATATGATTTTTGTCGTTGGATAAAAAAGCTTTCTATAGAATCTTTTTTTTTTTTTTTGGTTGTTTACGCATGGCACGGCTTTGCTTAAGTAATACGACATTAAATAGATTTAACGATGTTTTTACTAAGTTAAGCTTCAATATTATAATAATATTTAAGCTATGCGAAGTGAGATATTTTAACATTATATTTAATAAAACAATCAACGACAATAGAAATAAATCATAATTTTTATTTTCAAGACGAAAGAATTACTTCTTGTATTGTAGAATTTTATCATCATCATCATCACAGTCCATATACGTCCCACTGTTGGGCTCGGGCCTCCTCCGTAATAGGAGAGAAATTAATAATTATCTACTATACCACGCTGGTCAGACGTGTTGGTATAGGGTTTTGTTTCGAGATTTCCTTCTCTTGCATTGATGTTATATGCATTTTTTATCCCTTAGTCGTCTTTTACGGTCACCCACGGGTAAGATCAAGTAAGGGGTAAAGGTAAGATCCCTATCTTGGTGGTAAATTGTATTCTTACTCCGTCACCACACGGATATAAAATGACGAGTAAGTTAATTTCCCTCCCATTACGGAGGAGGCCCGAGCCCAACAGTGGGACATAAATATATGGGCTATGATAATGATGCTGATGATTTTACCATTTTTTGTATTCAAGTGGGCGTTGTAAAAATTACCTGATGATGCATAGCCAGTAAAAAGAGTAGTAGATTTTTGTTGCTACGTAACACGGCAAAATTAGAATGCCAACTGCCAAGCATGACGAATATCCGCGGATACCGCATGGTGTCGACCGCGGCGGCAGGCGTGTTGGCCGGGACACCCCCGTGGGATATAGAGGCGGAGATGCTCTCCGACCTCTACCGCCGGGTGACCTCAGTCCGCGACGCAGGTGGCTCCCCATCGCTTAGCGAGATAGCCACCTGGCGCGAGGACGCCCGCCAAGACGTCATCGCTCGCTGGGCTACGCGGCTGGAGAGGCCTAGGCACGGTGTTCTTACCGTAGAGGCTCTCCGGCCCGTATTGACGGAGTGGATGGATCGGCAGCACGGAGTCCTCTCTTTCCGGTTGGTGCAGGTGTTGTCAGGACACGGGTGCTTCGGAAAATACCTGCACAAGATCGCAAGGAGGGAGTTGACTCCGTCCTGCCACCAGTGCGGCAGTGACGAGGACACGGCGCAACACACTCTGGAGATCTGCGTGACCTGGGCCCGGCAACGCTGTGACCTCGTCGCTGTCATCGGTGCCGACCTGACGCTGCCGGCCGTCGCGAAAGCGATGGTCGACAGCATCGGTAACTGTGACGCGGTTGCCGCCTTCTGCGAGGCTGTCATCTCGCAAAAAGAGGCCGCGGAACGCTCCGGGTGGATTCCCGGGACCCGGGCCACCGCAGGCGCGAGTATCTGCGCCTAATGCCGCCCTAACCAAGGATTCGGGTGATCGGACCGGGGAATTGTCCGGTCACCCGACGTGAGGCCACCGCGTGAGGACGACGCCCCGACGGCGAAAGCTGTCGGGGCATCGACTAGAGGGGAACCCGCAAGGGTATACCGCCGGGCGGGCCACCGAAGTCAAAGATCGGGTACCGGTGGCCCGCTCGCGCGGCGAAGAGAGGTGTTTGCAGGGTGGGTCCATGGGGTTGCGTGCCGCCTCATCTGTCACCCCCGACGATTTGTCGGGGCGCGACCACATCCATGGTCCACCTTGCGGAAAAAAAAAAGCATGACGAATATGATATTACCTTACCTAGGACAAGCCTGACTCAGGTTGGATGGATAAAATTTAGGAAATTAAGTTATTTAGAAAATTAAAATTAAAATATTTTGTTGTTTTAGTCTATTTGTTTCTTAGAGAAATGGAGTTACTTCATCATGGTGTATAAAGAAAACTCAAATAAACTCATTTCAACTCAAGGAAGGTATAGTAGTTATATTTTCTGTCTATTGAGTAGAGGGTTCTTCCTTAGCAGGATGAAGAAAAAGAAGAATTTCACTATAAGTTACTGCTATTACAATTCCTGTAGGCTATGATATCTTTGATTGACGAACGTACGAATCTTGGGCTGTTCTAGAAATAGCTTATAATTAATTTATAAATTATAAAAAAAATATTATATTAAATAAAACAGAGTTTGGCGATGGATTCCGCCACATCTTACTACTCGTATCTTAATGTGAACGACAGGAAATAAGATTAACTGGTCAGCCCACACAGGAGAGTATACTAATATTATTATAATAAATATTATGACTGGACCACAAAGTCATCATCAACATCTCAGCTTTTATACGTTTCACTGCTGGCCACGAGCTAAATAAGAAGGAAATCGATCTACTATAATAATCACTGTTTGGTATGTAAGTGTTAGTATAGGGTTTTCTTCTGTTGCAATGACAACATCTGCTTGCATCTCTTAATCATCTTTCACGATTACCCTCGAAAAAGGTGATGATCATGTTATTTTTACTTCGACACCACACAAGCTTTCAAATAGTACTTTAAAAGGATGTTCTTGTTTCAATGCATATCGCACATCACTAAGGTAATCCCTATTTTACCTAAAGGAATATTTCTCTCGCAGTACATGATTCACTCAGGGGTAAAATATCATGAAAACCGAATGAAAATATGTTGCGCATAGCTGACATTTGATTTGATGCAAATCCCTGAGAGGTGTTTGTATGCTTCTTAAATATTTTTCTTGAAATATGTCTATACATAGATGTATCTTTGGTGCGTATAGTTTCAATATACAATATTTATAACATCAGCTCGTTCCAGATTTATAAGATTGCTAATTATAAAATGAAATAAGTATTTTTTTAATAAATGATTTTATTAATAAGTAAAATAATGATGTAGACAATGTACTAGAAGCTAAAAAATAATTGGATCAGCTTTAAGTACTATTTATAATCACACCAGTAACTTGAGTAAATTATGTAAATAGAAATTAGATTGATATGAGCAGTTGACTTTGATAGATATTTCATGCGCCTCACAATTTTATTTTTCAAGTTGATCAATGCCTCGAAATATGAGGAAAGTGGTAGTATACTGGGCGCCAAAGATACTTCTCTCGTGGATGTCGTGAAAGACGACTAAGACCCTTATAACAACCTGGGCGAACTTCAGCTGATGCCTTTTGGTCAACATACATACATACATATCATCACGCCATATCCCTTGCAGGGTAGGCAGAGAGAACAGAGTGCCAGAGAACTCTATCTCTGCATACTTCACTCGCTTCCTCAACATTCATAATTCTCTTCATACACGCTCGCCGGTTTCGGAGACTCTTGACTCCACCTTCCTTCAGTACATGACCGATCTGGTCTAGGTAGGTTAGTCTCGGTCTCCCTCGGTACCTACATCCTTCCACTTTCGCATTGTATATCTTCTTAACCAGGCGTTCGTTCGGCATTCTTTCCACATGTCCGAACCATCGGAGCATTCCCTTTCGCATCTTTACACCAATACTCTCTTTCATACCTACTCGCTCTCTTACGTCGTCGTTACGAATGCGGTCGGTCAGCCTAACTCCACAGATTTTCCGCAGAGATCGCATTTCGACCGCATTAATTTTACTATCATACTCTTTTCTGCATACCCAACTCTCGCTTCCATACAGTAATGTTGGGACAAGCACTGCGTTATGTATTGCTACACGTGCCTTCTGGCTGAGGTGATGGCTGCCGAGAAGTTGCCCCAACGCTCCGTTCACTCTATTTCCCGCATTCACTCTTCGTTCTATATCAGTGGTGTACCTTCCATCTCGGCTAAATCCACATCCAAGATATACAAATTCATCCACTTGCTCTAGTACATCATTACGTATTGTTACTCTTACATCTGTTCTGGTTTTATCTCTTTCAAAGACCATTATTTTGGTTTTGCTCACATTCACGCGTAGACCCCTTTTCTTACAATCTTCTGTCATTGTGTCGACTAGGGTCTGCAGGTCAATCGCTGACTGTGCCAGCAGGACTGCATCATCTGCATAAAGCAGAGCAGTGACCACTGAGTCGCCCATCTGGACTCCCACATTCATATCGTTCAACCTTTGGAGACATTTATCCAGATATATGATAAACAGCCTGGCTGACAGAATGCACCCCTGCTTAACGCCGATATTGACGTCAAACCAAGGCGACATTCCATCATCCAGCCGCACACAGGCTCTACAGCCCATGTAACTGGACTGCACAGCCTGTAGCAGTTTACCGTTAATACCATACTCCGGTAAAATGTCCCAAAGTTCCTTTCGTACAACCGTGTCAAATGCTCTCTCCAGATCCACAAAACTGCAGAAAACCCTCTGACCTAGAGCCAGATGCTTCTCCACAATGTTGCGCAGAGAGAACACTTGATCCATGCATCCCCTTCCACTCCTGAAACCTCCTTGTGTCTCACACAGTAAACCATCGGACACCATCCTCATTCTCCTTTCAATAATTTTTCCATACACTTTTGCTGCCAAACTGGTCCAGCTTATGGCTCTGTAATTTGCGCAGTCATAACGTGAACCCTTGTTTTTAAACAAAGGCACGATGACTGCGCCATTCCAGTCCCTGGGAACCATTCCCGAGCTCCAACATAAATTGAGGAGCAACAGGAACGCCTCCCAGACACAAGAGCCACCAAGCTTGATCATCTCGGCAGACACCATATCAATGCCCGCTGCCTTACCATTTTTCAAACTTCTTATCGCCCATTCAACTTCATCCATACTGATGCCATCGGAGGACGCCGTTGTCGAATGTTGATCTACTAAACCACATCCAACACCGGCGCCAACCGTAGCATCCGCATACATATCGCCAAAATATTCACTCCATCGGCTTAACACGTCTTGTGTTTGTGTAAGAATGTCTCCACCTTTAGACCTTATTTTATTCATTCTGAAGGCTGACCAACCACCCCGAGACTTCTTCACCTCCCTCCAAAAGAGTTTGGTGTTACCCTCGAAGTTTTTAGTCAGCCTATCTTCTGCACTCATACTTGCTCTATCACGTTTCTCTTTCACTAAGGCCTTGGTGTCATTCTTACATTGCCGATATATTTCTTTCTTCTGTTCAGTCATACTGTCATTCAGATTCAAAGAAGAGACATAGTCCAGCCACGCTTTCTTCTTTTGCTCTACGGAAGCTGCCACTTCCGCATCCCACCATGCATCACCATTTGTTTTTCTATGCTTCTTTGAACTTCCACATACTTCTTTCGCTGTATCTACCATACTCTCTTTCAATACTCTCCAGCATTCTTCAATGTCCGATTGCGGCTGGCTTGCCATCGTCAGCCGTTCTCGGATACCCTCTGCATACTTTTCTCTTACACACTCTTCTTGCAACCTTTCAACCTTTATTCTTCCAAGCCCTCCGAAGTGGACACGCTCTCGCCAGTGCCTCCGCTTTCTGAACAGACCACTAAATATCGCAATAACGAGATAGTGGTCCGTGTCGACTGTGGGGCCCCTGTAGGCTCTTGCGTCCAATATTTTGCTTCGGAGGCGACTGTCTACCAAAATTAAATCTATTATGCTTTTCTGTTCATTCCTTCTCCATGTATACATATGGATGTCCTTATGTTGGAAAAATGTGTTTGACACAATAAGGTTTCTCTCCACGCATACATCCGCTATGAGCCTACCTGCGTCGTTCACTCTCTTATCACCAAATGGACCAAGTACGTCCTCATAGTCGGGACGCTTGGTCCCCACCCATCCGTTCAAATCTCCGCATACAATCACGCGTTCACTGGTTTCTGCCATATCCAGAACTTCCCTAACATTGTCCCAAAACTTCTCTAGGTCTGATGCCACCGAGGATCCTACGGGAGCATATGCTACAACCATGAATACCTTGGTGACACCTAGTTTTATACGGACCCAGAGAAGTCTGGGATCATACATTCCGTAATCCTTCACACCTGAGGCCAAGCGAGAGGACAACAGCACTCCTACCCCCATGCTGGCTCGATCGCTCTGTGGTACACCAGACCACAGAGCCATCCCGCCACCAGGAAGATCGCAGGCGTCGCTGCCCCTTCGCTTGGTCTCTGTTACACAGAGCACGTCTAGCTGTTTGTCCGCCATGACGGATATCAGCTCGTGCAACTTACCTTCCACACAACCTCTTACATTCCACGTGCCCACCCGGCACTCCGTTCTCCTCGACTCGCCTAACTGGGCAAGGCGTGATGGGTGGCGGCCCCCATCGCCGCAACTGCCGATGTTCGTACCGACGGGGGCGGGTCGGTACGCGTCGCCTCCGGGGGACGCCCTAACCCGCATTGCGGTACGCATTTCGAGCCGGATTAGCAGTCTAATTAGACTGGCAGGGGACGCGAACGAGCACGCTCCGGACTATGCCCCCCAAAACAACATATATATATATATATATATATATATATATATATATATAAAACAACATAACAACAAAACAACATATATATATATATATATATATATATATATATATATATATATATATATATATATACAGTTTGTGCTATCTTAATGGTTAGAATAGTTTATAGTATCTATCGTTATGGTATAATAAAATGCCACTGATATCAAAAGAACCGGTACCAGTAGTTAATCCAATGATGATGTGGAGGAAATACAGTAGATTATGGGGCCAGAGGTCGCTCTTCCGTAGCTCTGGACGGATAGCATTGGGTTTGTCCAGACCGTAACCTACCACAAAAAATGGTGTAATAGAAATCGTTTTATGGCATATCTCACTATATCTTTAAACGAGCAATTCTTGTATATATATATATATATATATATGTATATATGTAATCTGAATCTCGGAAACGGCTCCAACGATTTTCTTCAAATTTAGCATACAAGGGGTTCCGGGGGCCATTAATCGATCTAGCTAGGTTTCATTTATAGAAAATATTTTTCAAATTTTGACGCTGTCATTAAGAATTGACATTTAGCTCAGTTGGAAAATTGAGCTCGGTTCGAATCCTTACCTTCTCTTATTTACTTTTTGGCCTTTTTTTATTATTTTATTAATTATTAAATTATCATTTGCCCGCATCTTTGTCTGCGTAGAAGTCGAAAATGGTTCTAATAGGATTTTTGTTTGTTTTTTACGTTATTAATTTTATTATAATTTATAAATTATTATGTATAAATGTTTGTATAGGTATCTACTTATATAGCATAATAATCTTATCCATCTGGTGACGGAGTAAAAATACAATTCACCACCCCCCCCATCGCGCGGTATAGTAGGTTAACTTCCCTCCCATTATGGAGGAGACCTGAGCCTAACAGTGAGACGTATATGGGCTGTGATGATGATGATGCTAACAATCTTTGTTATAGTGTAGGGAAGGTTTAATAAACATGAAAATAACATGAAATTTTGTTATATATTATGGATGGGTGGCTTTTTTCTTATCAGGCTATGTTTTGAACACACCGTGCTCAGTACGACCGAAGCGACGGAAGTGTAGTATGCAGCCGCATAACCCACCATCTTTTCTATCGAAATTAGGCTGACCACTGGTACCACCACTTCTTTGACATCCACCCGCGATACTACACCTATTACAGTATTTCTTTGTAAACAATATCTTTTGTTTTTCTTTCGGATGCTAGAATTACCAGGCTACTCTGTGAGCTTACTCTGAAGCATGTCAAATACAACTGCCTATAGGAGAAGCAGCTTTCTCTCAAGTCTACTCCCGCTACCTTAAGAATTTGACCACGAGCTTTGTTTATGGTCATTGTGAAGCAGACTTTGATGGCAAACTGCACTCTCTGAAATTCGAAGTAGTAATTTGATGGTATTTGAAGAATCCTAGGAATAAATACAGACTCTGCTCGAGAACCACCGGTCAGTATAGTTGAACCGATTACATTGCAATTGTGTTTATTCTAGCAAACTGGTGGCGCGCCAGCTCTTTTATTTTAAGATGTGAGTTGGGAGACCGGGAGCCTGCAGAGTATTCAGGAACTCAACCGGTTGTTGGACTCGGGGTTTATCACTTATTCGAAGGATTTATTTTGATATTCGACCCCTTCGAATGATTTAAAGTATTTGCAAGTAATTGGTATAAAGAAATCGAAACGACCGTAGTAGCGCACATAGGTAGGTCATGGCGTCTTGGGACCAATCTGATCAGCATTAACATCCTGTTTCCCTATTGTATCTTACTGATTGTTCCTAATATAACTCGGCTTTTCCATTTCAATTTTTACAAATATGTTCATTAAACGCGGGCCAAACAGCGAACCAAAACATAGCAAATGACTATCTCTCTTTCCTAATCATTATGCGGTAAAAATACCCTCTCCAGAGTATAATAAAAATAGGTAATACATCTTATGAGCGATGGATTTCAGTTATTCGGTGCAATGTGTTATCATGACTCTCATTTACATTATTCGGCTTAGAAAATTGCTGTCCAAGAATTTAAAATTTCAAACTCAACGTTCCTATGACGCCGTGTCCTAAAAGTGACCTCTTTATAACTTAGAAACTTTCAAATGCCACATTAATACAGTATTGTTGTATTGTATTGAGAAACACTCTAATTTTAAAGAGTATTTCTATTGTACCAAGTTTTATGTGAGTTCAACCTTTTCAGGGTTCCGTACCCAAAGCGTAAAACGAGACCTTATAACTAAGACTTCGCTGTTCATCCGTCCGTCCATCTGTCTATCACCAGGATGTATCTCATGAACCATGAATAGTTAAACAGTCAGACAGAAATTTTCACAGATGATGTATTTCTGTTGCCGCTAAACCGACAAATACTAAACAAAATAAAATAAATATTTAAGGGGTGCTCTTATTCAACAAATGCGACTCTGGTTCCTTTTTGCTCGATATATTTTTTTAGTTTCTATTTTTACTTTTGACTTTTTAATTTATGTTTTCATTATTTTTATTATATTTAAATATATCTTCCAATACACACTAACAAGAAAATACCGAGCAAGGCTCGGTCATCCAGGTATTGTTTTGTAATCACGTAAATATATATATATATAAATATATATACGTCTGAGGTTATTTTTAACTTTAATTATTAAAGTTTTTAGGAGTATACAAATTTGTTGGGACTATTTTGTATCATAAAAAAGTGACAAGTACACGCTTTTACGAACTAACAACGTTTATTTTAATACGAATATTAAATAAAACAGACATTTTATGAAAATATGTTTTGAAAGTAATATATGTCTTTATAGATAAGAAATTATATAAGGTTATATAACATTTTCGAATAATTAACAAAGTTAAGAACATTATGAATCTGTAAATTAATTAAATGGTTGGTAAATACATACATATATTATAGCTCTTTCTTAACCACACATTGTTTTATAATTCCATTGCCATATTACAAAAAAAACGACTTATGCCGTACATAAATACATCTCTTTCTTAACCACACATTGTTCTGTAATTCCATTGGCACATTACAAAAAAAAATCGACTTATGCCGTACATAAATATGTCTCTTTCTTAACCGCACATTGTTTTATAATTGCATTGCCTGTATATTACAAAAAAATCGAAATATGCGGTACATAAACCTTTACAACAATTTCAAATGCTTTTTTGATTTTATGTTTTAATAGAAACAATGTGTAACCTTTGTCATTTTAAGTCCCTGAGTTTTTAATGTCAGCATAATTATTATGTGTGGTCACGGAGTGAAAATACAATCCATTGTATTTTTACTATCTTAAGTATTTAACCTACAAAAACTCTTCAAAGAAATAAGAGAAGATAAAAGGATGTTCTTAAAAGGAGATTAGTATCTACATTAGTGATTACTGCTGTAAATAAATAATAACTAAAGACGAATATAAATAAAGACGAAGAGTAATGAAGTCGATACAGATAATATTATATTCGCAAAATTTTCACAACCATGTCTAAATCTGTCAGTAATCAACTAAATGAGAAAAATTATTACAATAAGAACTCCCTTTGAAGATCTTGCTTTCGGCTATATTTTTATGAAGTGCTACGAATTTCAATGAAACTAGAGTGTTTTTTATCTACTTTTTTTTTGCATTTACATTTGAGTGGGTTAGCTGTATGGTGGGGGCTATAAATGCTCTAACCCTTACGTTACTCATAGGCGTTGTTAAACTTAATAAAAAACTTATAGTCCTGATTTACCTCTGTCTGATGGTATGTGGTCAATAATTATATTCCACAGGAAGGTTGAACGTCAAGCATGTCGGTCATTTAAAAACTGATAAAACTTCCGCGATAGAAGAAGAGTACATATTGCAATTAAGTGATTATAATGATGATTTAAATCATTTTAATTTCTGTGGGATTAATAAAATATTATAAGAACATCAACTAATAAATTATAATCGTCCTCTCATATAAAATTCAATTCTATTATTAGGCAGTTTAAGATAATTTTTTGACACTTATACAATTTACTTTATATTACTTATATAGTTATATACATATATTCACCTTACATTACATTATAATCTTACAATATTAGTGTGTATTTACCAGTTTCAAAGCTTTGTGTAATAATCAAAATCATTCTGTGTAACAAAAGTAATCTCTTGTAATATTACAGCAAACGCGGTCATATTTAAAATCACTGAAGATTTCCCCGCGGCGTATCGTCTCGGCTCTTTTTACGAAAAAGGCTTACTCATTATTTGAAAATCTTTTTACGAGAAATACCATTGTCTCCAAAAATCTTTTTATATTGCAGATTATCTTGTAGCTTACAATTTTAATTACACTTTATGAGGTCAACTTAAATAAACATTTCTTTTAAATATAAAATTATTTATTTCACTTGTTAAAATTTATTAATAATACAATGATTTCCCTTTACATTTCCTTTCTTTAAGTAATGTAAGTATAATATATTCGTAACATTGCTGCTAGAGATGATTTGCAAACAAAATCTTATGCAACGGTTTGACCATTGCAACTAAAAGCGACACGTGCAACTTCGTCTACGTCGCATTATAGACAGAGGGAGAGGGAGAGAGAGAAGAAGAGATTGGGAGAGGACGATAGAGAAGGGGGAGGAAAGGGGAGAGAGGGGGATAGCAGTAAGAGGGGAGGGAAGAGAAGGGGAAATTGACCATAATGCGCAGCGTACACAATGGTAGCGTAGATAGTACTAAAACGAATACATTTTAAACGTTTTTGCAACATTTTCTATTTATACATCACTTATACTGGTATGACCAGACTTGTGTTAACTATCCAACACTATATTTTTTTCATATCTTTTTTAATTTCTAAATGTAAGCATGTTCAAACCATGCAAACTCTTCAACCTGAGATACCAAATATTGAGACCCTGAGAATCCCACATTTTCGTTACTTTTTTGCACATTATCTCTAACATTAACATTACTGCTGTATATTGATTCTCCAAAATTAATCAAAGCATTAAATTGCCAGCGTTAATGTTTTTTGTAAACCGTTGCCTTTTCACGCCCTGTATTTATTCTCCAGATAAAGCTATGGGGCAGCAGGGGCATACTTGGAATATAAAGAAATAAATCTGCGGGCGCCATAATTTCACAGATTGCCCCGTTCGTGTCATGCTTAGACATTTCAGGGTAATCAACTTGTTTAGTGTTGTAAAGGGCGCCAGATTGTAAATAAGTCATTGGAACTGATTCTAGTTAATAAACAATAACTGTATGACTACGGTGATGGTATTTTCTTTTTATTGTATTTTGGAAGATATATTTAAATATAATAAAATAATAGAAAAGGCAAATCTAACAAAATGAAACTAAGGATCCGAACCGAACCGGCAAATTGTTTGAACCATTTCAGAGATTCATGTATATATATATATATATATATATATATATATATATATATATATATATATATATATATATGTTCTTATTGTAATAATTTTTCTCATTTAGTTGATTACTGACAGATTTAGACATAGTTCTGAAAATTTTGCGAATATAATATTACCTGTATCGACTTCATTACTCTTCGTCTTTAGTTATATATTTATTTACAGCAGTAATCACTAATGTAGATACTAATCTCCATTTAAAAACTTCCTTTTATCTTCTCTAATTTTTTTGAAGAGTTTTTGTAGGTAGGTACTTAAGATACAATGGATTGTATTTTTACTCTGTAACCACACATAATAATTATGCTGACATGAAAAACTCAGTGACTTAAAATGACAGGTTACACATTGTTTCTATTAAAACATAAAATCACAAAAGCATTTGAAATTATTGTAAAGGTTGTGCGGCATAAGTCGATTTTTTTTTTATTGTAATATGGCAATGGAATTATAAAACAATGTGTGGTTAAGAAAGAGACATATTTATGTACGGCATAAGTTAATTTTTTTTTTGTAATATGCCAATGGAATTACAGAACAATTTGTGGTTAAGAAAGAGACACTTATGTACGGCATAAGTTGATTTTTTTGTAACATGGTAATGAAATTATAAAACAATGTATGGTTGATATCAGTGGCATTTTATCATACCATAACGACAGATATTATAAACTATAGTCACTAAGACTAACCATTAAGATAGCACAAATAAAATTAATAATAAATAAAATCTATAACAATAATGTCATTACATAAAAGCTTTTTGAAATATTGCGAGGGTTTGTGAGATAACTATAAGTAATAATAATCACACTTGTGACATCATTTTTCGCTTCGTAATCGAATTTTTTAAATAATTGGGCATATTAAATGCTAAAAATTTCAGTAATTTGAATAACAAGGTTGTGTCATTGTTTAATACAATTCTAACTGCAAAATTTGAAGTATTAAGGCCATACAATATGTAAACATTGTCGGGTAGATGGCACACGTCTCCTTAAAGACGTAAATATAATATGAAGCGAGATTTGAATGTCCTACAATAGTTCACGGTGGTGTAAGTGGCAACACGATTGGGACGGATTTCCAATAGGTGTGGGTTCGTATCTCACTTGTGACATCATTTTTTGCTTCGTAACCGGGTTTTTATAAATAACTATAAGTAGGTATATATCATAAGTTACCGGGCTCACAGTGTAACTATTATTTCTTAAATAGTTAAACTTCTGTTACAAAAAACACTGAGTACATTGTTTTTTATAGTGACGGAGTAAAAATACAATGATTATTATCCGCAATTATATTAACAAGCGACTCAGATATAGAATTAAATGACGTCACTGCAAATGAAAGAATTTTCCGTATGGTGACGGAGTAAGATTTTTTTTATTCCATTATATTATTTGTACGGGTTGTAAAAGATGAATAAGGGATATAAAATGCGTATAATACCTTCGTAAAAGAAAACATGAAATAATATCTTATACGGTTGGTCTGACTAGCTTGGTAAGTAGGACAATTGTCCTCTTGTTTGGGAGAAGGTTCGAGCCCAGCAACGGGACATGAGACGTATTATTGCTATTAGCCGCGATGATGATGATGATAATGTGAAGGAAATCTCTAAATAAAAATATATACAAAACAAATCAATATGAGCAACGTAATATAAGTATTATCAATTTCTCTCTTATTTTGTAGGAGATTCGTGCCTAATAGTGAGACACAAAAGGGTTAAAGAAGTAGAAGAAATTAGATTATTAAATAAATGTATCACTTAACTTGACTTAACTTAACTAACTACTAATTACTTAATTTAAATTTAGGTAGTGATGAATTTCTATGAATTTCTTGCCAGGAAAAAAGAAAGAGTTATTGAGTTGCTCTGCAGTTATTACCGAATTTTAAGAATTTTCTGGTAAAATTTTCTACAACAGGTTTGAAGTTTCGAATTATGCTTCGTAACGATAATGGGCCCCCATTACGCGCAATTAGCTTTATATGTCAAAATATAGATATGTTTACAGCTATGCTTATGATTACGAGAATAATAGGGTTACTATTATAATTAAAATAATAAAATAAATATAATTTTAACTTAAATAGTAAATTATATATATTTTGTCCATATATCAATAATAGAAGATATTTGAAAACGATTAAAAAAAGTTTTAACGATTTGTTATTATTATTGATGTTTATTTACTGCATTCATAATAAATAAAATGTCATTAAAAGTTCTGAACATTTTATTGCCTTGTCCTATGATTCAATAAGCAATAGAGTTCGAGTGACGGGTGCTCGCCGCCGTAGTAACAGACTCGTCGGCCTCATTTATATGCAAATTCAAACCAAACCACTCGATCAAACACCACTCTCATCCTTTGTAGTCATTACTCTGAGCTTTTGGACAGCATCTATTTTGTTTGGCTTTGTGTGTAAGCTTTAAATCCAATAAACTTTGTTATAAGATTTTAGATAGATGAATTTTATAGTCTCACGCTTATATCATCGTAGGAGTAAGTAGTATTGTCATGTCCAATTTGGACGGAACTTTTCTATAGACTCACTGTGCTAGTTGAGGTAGAAATCCTCTCACTGCTGGCCTTGATAAGCTATCATTAGGAATAAGTCATCTTCTGCTTGTGAATTACATACATACATACATACATACATATCATCACGCCATATCCCTTGCAGGGTAGGCAGAGAGAACAGAGTGCCAGAGAACTCTATCTCTGCATACTTCACTCGCTTCCTCAACATTCATAATTCTCTTCATACACGCTCGCCGGTTTCGGAGACTCTTGACTCCACCTTCCTTCAGTACATGACCGATCTGGTCTAGGTAGGTTAGTCTCGGTCTCCCTCGGTACCTACATCCTTCCACTTTCGCATTGTATATCTTCTTAACCAGGCGTTCGTTCGGCATTCTTTCCACATGTCCGAACCATCGGAGCATTCCCTTTCGCATCTTTACACCAATACTCTCTTTCATACCTACTCGCTCTCTTACGTCGTCGTTACGAATGCGGTCGGTCAGCCTAACTCCACAGATTTTCCGCAGAGATCGCATTTCGACCGCATTAATTTTACTATCATACTCTTTTCTGCATACCCAACTCTCGCTTCCATACAGTAATGTTGGGACAAGCACTGCGTTATGTATTGCTACACGTGCCTTCTGGCTGAGGTGGTGGCTGCCGAGAAGTTGCCCCAACGCTCCGTTCACTCTATTTCCCGCATTCACTCTTCGCTCTATATCAGTGCTGTACCTTCCATCTCGGCTAAATCCACATCCAAGATACACAAATTCATCCACTTGCTCTAGTACATCATTACCTATTGTTACTCTTACATCTGTTCTGGTTTTATCTCTTTCAAAGACCATTATTTTGGTTTTGCTCACATTCACGCGTGAATGTGAGCAAAACCAATGCTTGTGAATTGATATACATAAAGTAACAGAACGAGAACAGAGAAGGTCTCATGGCAAATACCCAGCACACTCCCAGGGAAATTCACCACTCCAACAGAAACAAAATAACAGCGCACAGAAATTTAATGCACGCTTCTTCCTGAGAGGAAGCCCTTTTCATTAAGATGGCGAAGCAAATGAAGGCCATGATTCACTAGGCGTAAAGGAATTAACGGCGTAAGTGTATCGCCCTTACCCCTAACCCATAGCAGTAGATAGCTAGATGGCTTTTCATTGCGTTTCAGCTGTAAGGTGTTGGCTCACACGGGTCGTCTATTATAACTACTCTGCCGGCGCGGCAGTGAATTATCTATAAAGGATTCCTTAGCGTAAGAAAGAAGAGACTCACTTCTCGTCACGTAATACTCTCTTGTCACGTAATTCTCTCTCGTCACGTAACTCACATAAGGAGTATGAGCTTTTTGCCATCTTGAACAAAGTTTCAATTACATCGACTCTTCTTGTTCCTCTTCTCAACATGTATATATATATATATATATATATATATATATATATATATATATATATATATATATATATATATATATATATATATATATAGATGAAGCAGGTAAAGTGTTGATAAAAGAAGAGGAAATAAAAAAGCGTTGGAAGCAGTACTTTGAAAGGTTAATGAACGAAGAGAGTGTTAAAAGATGTATCAGAGAACGTCGGCCTAGTAAGGAAAATTACAATAGATGAGGTAAGAGAAGCACTGAGAAGTATATAAAATGGAAAGGCTGTAGGGTATACCAGTTGAAGTATGGAAGATTTTGGAAGAGGATGGGTATATGTGGTTAATTTTATTCTTCGATAAGCTGCTGCGCGACGAAGTAATCCCCAATGAATGGTGCAATAGTACGCTAGTTCCCATTTTTAAAAATAAAGGGGATGTTCAGGACTGTGGTAGTTATCGAGGAATAAAGCTTATGTCACACAGTATGAAATTGTGGGCAAAGTGATTAAGAAACGATTGCGAGAAGAAAGTGATATCACCCAAAACCAGTTCGGATTTATGTCGGGCCGCGGGGCAACGGATGCCATGTTTGCACTGCGCCAACTGTGTGAAAAATATCGTGGTGCACACAAAAACTTGCACATGGTATTCGTTGACCTCGAGAAGGCCTATGACAGAATACCGAGAACAGTTTTGTGATGGGTACTGAAAGAGAAAGGTGTGCCTGTGAAGTATGTTAGGTTAATCTGTGCCATGTACCGACAATCTAGGTCGTACGTGAAATCAGCGGCTGGAGACTCCGACGAGTTCATTGTCGAAGTAGGTCTGCACCAAGGGTCGGCGTTAAGTCCTTACCTCTTCCTGTTGATGAATGGATGCATTAACATCGGAGATACAGGAAGAGGCAGAGGTTTTTTTTTTTTTTTTTGTGGTGGGCCATGGACGTCGCACTCCGCCAAATCGGTCCGGGGTGACGGAAGAGGCGGCGCGCAACCCCATTGACCCACCCTGCAAGCACCTCTTCTTCGCCATGCGAGCGGGCCACCGGTACCCGATCTTTGTCTTCGGTGGCCCGCTCGGCGGTATGCCCTCACGGGCTCCTCTCCTGTTGACGCCCCGACAGATTTCGCCGTCGAGGCGTCGTCCTCACGCGGTGGCCTCGCGTCGGGTGACCGGACAATTCCCCGGTCCGATCACCCGAAGCCTCGGTTAGGGCGGCATCAGGCGCAGGTATTCGCGCCTGCGCCGCCCCGGCCGCGGGCGGCGGCCCGGGTCACGGGAATCCTCCCGGTCCCGTTCCGCCGCCTCCTTCTGCGAGATGACAGCCTCGCAGAAGGCGGCGACCGCGTCCCAATTCCTGACGCTGTCGACCATCGCCCTCGCGACAGCCGGCAGCGTCAGGTCGGCACCGATAATAGCGACGAGGTCGCGGCGCTGCCCGTCCCAGCCCGAGCATTCCTCGAGCGTATGTTGCGCCGTGTCCTCGTCACTACTGCAATGATGGCAGCCC
Source organism: Lymantria monacha (assembly GCA_905163515.2). NCBI lineage: Eukaryota > Metazoa > Arthropoda > Insecta > Lepidoptera > Erebidae > Lymantria > Lymantria monacha. The sequence continues at coordinate 13,102,028 of LR991094.1, read as the reverse complement.
GGAGTCCATTCCCTGTGCACGACCGTGTGCAGGTATTTCCCGAAACACCCGTGCCCCGTCAACACCTGCACCAGTCGGAAGGTGAGGACCCCGTGCCGCCGCTCCATCCATTCCATCAGTACGGGCCGGAGGGCCTCAACGGTAATGACACCGTGTCTAGGCCTCTCCAACCGCGTAGCCCAACGGGCGATGACTTCTCGGCGGGCGTCCTCGCGCCAGGTGGCTATCTCGTTAAACGATGTGGAGCCACCCTCTTCGCGCATTGAGGTAACCCGCCGGTAGAGGTCGGAGAGCATCTCCGCCTCTAGGTCCCACGGGGGTGTCCCGGCCAATAGGCACGCCGCCTCTGTCGACACCGTGCGGTACCCGCGAATGGCTCTGACCGCCATGGCTCGCTGTGGCCTCCACAGCACCGCCCTGAGCTGGGCGTTCAGAGCCCTCGCCCACACGGGTGCGCCGTACATGGCCATTGAGCGGATCACCCCCGCATACAGCCGTCGGCCCTCGAAACTGGATCCGCCCACATTCGGCATGAGCCGAGAAAGGGCGGACGCCGCGCCGACCAGCCGGGGAGCAATTTGGCGAAAATGCTCCCGGAACCACCATCGCCCGTCGAGCACCAGACCCAAGTACCTCATATGGGCCTGGATACTGATGTGGATGGAGTTGACGACTAACGAGGCACCGATAGGCAGCCTCACACGGGGCCCATGGAATAGTAGGGCCTCCGTCTTGTTTAGGGCCACCCTGAGCCACAGCGCCTCGATTCGCCTGACCATCTCCTCGGTGCCGAGAGTGGCCAGGCTCGCCGCCTCTTCGAGTGTCCTGCCTCGGGCTGTGACGAGCGTGTCGTCAGCATAGCAAATAACGCTCAGCCCGGGGGGGAGACTCCCTCTCAACGCCCAGTCGTACCCGATGTCCCACAGAGTCGGCCCCAGAACCGACCCCTGCGGAACGCCGCACGACATGGGCGTCCGCACAATGTCCCCTGCGGGGCTCGCGTAGAGAACACTGCGCCCCTCCAGATAGTCTGCCACCAGCCGCCTGAGGTACAGGGGCACTCCATGGAACCGGAGCGCCTCCCTGATGCAGCTGAATGGCAGACTATTGAAGGCGTTGGCGATGTCCAACGACACCGCCAACAACACTCCTTTGCCGGCGACAGCCTTCGCGGCCGTCTGCCTCAGGCGTAGTAGGGCCCCGATGGTCGAACGCCCCTTCCGAAACCCAAATTGAGCGTCCGACAGATCGGGCCCCACCTCCTCCAGGTGCTGGACGATGCGGGCAGCGAGGACACGCTCCAGCAGCTTACCCACATCATCCAGAAGCACAATGGGCCTGTAGGCCGACGGCGAATCCGGGGGCCGTCCCGGCTTTGGCAGGAGAACCAACCTCCCTTCCTTCCAGCACTCAGGGAACTGTCCAGACGTCAGACAGGCGTTGAACAGTCGCCTGAGGCGAGGTTCGAGATGCTCGAGGAGCAACGTCAACACCCGGACTGGGACTCCGTCCGGGCCGGGGGCCGTGGTGGCGGATCGAATCTTCGCCACGGCTGCCCCCACTTCGTGATCTGGCGAAGCCATGACCGGGGCGTGTGCTCCGACTGCCGCGGGAACAGCTCCTCGACCACTCTACGAAGGAGGTCGGGCTGGAGGGTCTCGGTGAGGGGGGGGCCCTGCGCGCGAAGCTTATTCAGCGACGCGCGATACGGGCGACCCCAGAGGTCACGGTCGAGACCGTCCAGCATCTCCTGCCAACTTGCGTCCTTGGCGGACCAGATGGCCATCCGAAAGGCGGTACGCGCACTGCGGTACGCCTCGTACAGCTGGCCCTCCCGCTCAACATCGCGGCGACGCCGCCGACTGCGGGTGTAGGACCTTCAGGAAGAGGCACCCTGGTGCATGCTATTCGCTAATGACATTGTTCTCGTCGGGAAAGAGGGCCTTGAGATACAGAGCATGCTGGAAAAGTGGCACTATAAATTGGAGAATGTAGGCTTGAAAATGAGCAGACCAAAAACAGAATACATGAATCTTGAGCTCAAACTGACTGTATGCAAGTGTACCTTCATGAAATTATTTAAATAATTAATTTTATCGGTTAATATTACTGAAGAAATGCATCGTAATGAAAACTAGAATCATATTGTGTTGGGTATTAAAGCCTCTTTTTTCGCATAACTTTATCATTTTGAGAGAATATATGCACCACGCTACAATATTATAAAAATAATTAATATAACTTATATATTTATATCATTAGTTATTATTTTTACACTAACTCGCTGAAGTGATTCTGTGGTAACAACATATTCCATATTATTTAGAAAGTAATGGAACTGAAAATATAATGTTTATTCTTTTATGGTATAAAAGCCTTTAAACTTCACTCAAATATTTAACAAATGTTTGGGTGGGGTATAATTATACAAGCGTACTGAAAATACGATCACATTACTTAAATTATTAATTAAAGCTTAAAAGCTGGGAAACGACAAGAATATCAACGATAAGATTTTCTAATTTTCCCGCTGACTGCCGTAAACGATTTGTTAAATTAAGTTTAGAATTATTTTCTATCTAAATATGAAATGTAATATGATGGAACTGGTAGAATATTTGGTTAAAATAATTTATTACTTTACTGTTTTTTTTTTTTGAATGACAGATTTTTTAGCAGATGTGATTAGAAATATAAAATAATATCTATGAGATTTAGTCTGCGAGAAATTGAGAAAATAAAGATATACATAAGGCATTCTACTTTTTTCATATATTTATTTTTTTTGCTTTTACGTCTTATTATATCGCAGTTTAATTTATTGAAGGTCACCATAGCGTTTAAACAGCACAAGTCTTTTTTTATTTCTAATATATAAATCAGAACAATGTGTTGAAATTACTTGATAGATTATGTGATAAGATATCTCAGGTAAAGACAGGAATGTGAGCAGAGGATTTTTATACGTGTATATTACACATAGTTCCTACGCTAGGTTAATTGGTGAAACGAATGAAACGGACTGCCAATAAATATGATTCTCTCAATGGATTATTTTCTATAGATATAAATTTAAGTCTTGCATAGGGATTTCATTTTTTAGTTTGCAAACAAGTATTTGAAAAAAGCCTAGTATGTGCTGTATACTAAAGCATAAAAAATAATCACTATTTTAGATATACAAAATTTTGTGTTTAGAAAAAAACAAAAATCGTTTAATATTTTGTCACAGCAAATACACTTTAATTTTTTATACACTCAATAACAAATTAAAAGTTCATACAATCTAAATACTACTCTACTACAAATACTCTTTTAATATAATATATTTTTACTATAAGTTTCAAAGCTTCATTTTTGTAATGTACCGTAAATCGCAACCAAAATAATTTTTCACGACAAACGAGATTTCTTTTGTCCATTTTCTTTGTTCGTTGATACCGAATTCGTGAGTTTTAGTTATAAAATATATACAACATTATACTTTATTGTTATGTTCAAGAATATGTTCTGCTATTAAGGTTCATCACTGCCAATATATCGCATTGTATGAGTAGGAGTAACTATGTAAAGTGTTATTTAAAATTATCTATCGCGTGGATGTGTTTGTTGTATTAAGAGTAACAGTTACCATTTTTTCGCACTTATTGATTTTAATATGGCAACCATAGTTATTCAATCCCATCAAAACATAAAAATAAAAATGGGAACCAAATTCAACGTTGTCATAATTATTGTGTTAGTAGTTCCATATAGTCCAAGTTCCATAGATAATTCTCTATAAGAAGAACGAATAACTTCCTTAAGCAATTTTAAAATATAATTCCGTAAGCAACTTGTTCATTTTTAGGGTTCCGTACCTCAAAAAGAAAAAACGGAATTCTTATAGGATCTCTTTGTTACCTATCTACCACGATCCTTATTCTCAGGAACGCGTGGAGATATCAAGCTGAAGTTCATATCAAATACTACTACTACTCTACTACTGTCCCTTGGAGCTGTGAAAAAAACTTCTAAGGCAACACAAAAAATACAGCCGTTTATGCTGAAAATTTTTACAGTCGCAAGGGAAAACCTACAGGGTACTGCCTGTGAACTCAGAATCTTGAAATTTGGTACGAAGAAACATCTTATAGCACAGATAAAGGAAAAAAATGCGAAAAGTATACATTTTTAGTTACATCATATAATAAAAATATTTTTAATCATTTTAAACTACCCCTTTCCTCATAAATGAATGCGTAGAGGTATTAAATTGAAATTCATATCACATACTCAGATCAATAATACCTATAATAACAAAATTAGACTTCTATGTCAACGCAATCAAAAGTAATAGGAATTTAAGCCGCATATTTTAAAACTTGCAACTACTTGCAAGAGAATCAAAGCCTAAAAAAAGAATAAATCTAGTCGACCTAGAATTTTGAAATTTGGATGATAAAAACGAGAACCTTAAATTTTTAGTTACATCACATAATATTTATTTTTTAAATTATAAACTTACTACCCTTTTCCTCATAAACAAAAATATCATAACTTTTATTTATATACCTACAGGTTTGTACGGAACCCTCAATGTACGAGTCCGACTTGCACTTAGCCGATTTTTTTCTATAGCTGACTTTTTAATGCAAAAAAGGGTTGTAAAGGGGATGAAAAGTTGTAAAAAAGTGTCGTCATTTTTAAAGCCAGAAGCTTGAAACTTATTTTTAGGCTATTGATTAGATATAAATAAATATGATATTAAAATGTTAAAATTTACCCTTAAGGGGTAAAATAAAAATTGGGGATGTAAAACTTTAGGAAAGTAACCTTTGACTTTAGAAAAGTAACCTTTGAAGCCGCGGGCAGAAGCTATTCTTATATATTTAAACTTGATTACTTATAATATTGTATGTTGTAAGTGCGAAAAATATTGTATGTATGTATATTGTATGTTATTAATTAATTATACACATGTATGTAATTAACTATATAAGTATTACCCATGTTATATACATATATTTAAATCGAATACGTTCGCATATCAAATAGTAATAATTAATAACAAAAGAAACACAATAATGTGATATCATTGTTGTGTTAAACCCAAGTTCACCTTTCAATAGTTATTTACTTTTTAACATGTAATGTTTTAACGAATATTTATGAAACTGTAATTTATATTCAAAATCAGTAAAATTACAATTGTAACTGATAAAAAAATATAAAAATTAAAACGCAAAGTCACCATTAACAAAAGCATTATTAAATATTAAAAATACATAAATTTTATGGAACACATTTTCCGGAGAAGGTAAGGCGCCTGTCAAAGAATAAAAAAGTCAGCAAGGTTAGAGTTTTTATTAAAGATATTTTGTATATTTTTATACACAGTTGACACCGTTGACAAAATTAAATAAAAAATAGGTCAAGCTCAAGTTCGGTAGGTACCTAAGATATTAATTGTGAGTCAACATTTTAATAACACCATTTTTTGTTGGTGACAGAAAATCTATTGAATTAATTATAAGCATATAGAGAAAAGAATAAATGGATGATGTTTTTATTTTTAATGCATATGGTGGCAAACGAGCAGGCAGCACACCTGATGGTAAGTGTCACTGCCGCTGCCTACCAATATAAACCCCAAACCCACCCCAGTTGGGCTTCCGCTTCTATCGCTCACCGAACGATGCGCAATAGCACCTTGCCATTACTCAGACGTCGATCATCTGCGAGAGTGTGGTACTACCCCGAACAGACCGGCCTGCGGCTGTAGACAGAGAACTGTCTTCAGCGTGGTCCTACCACTACTATATGTGATAAGTATTAAGTATATTTCAACATATAATTATTGTGTTTTTGCTTTGGGTATTTACAATTTTGTGTTCGCAGACACAACTGGTGCAACGGCCGTGAATCACAATTTAATAATCTTTTGTGACACCCCAGTCTCATTTCAATTATTTTTACTGAGTAATAAATGGATGAATCAAATGGGTTGTAATTATACCATAGCCTATCCCAGAAAAATAGAGTGAATATAGTAAAGCAAAATTTACCCACTATTATACGTCTTCAGCATATGCCTTTTTAGTGTCTCTATATCACAAAGGTAAGACGCTGTCCAGTACTTATTTATAGTGATTTTTAGTTCAAGATCAAGTAAAAATAAAAAACAATATAAAAATTAAAAAATCAGCTCATATATATGTCACATTGGGCCAGAGCCTCTTTAACAATAGAAGGGCAATTAACTTACGATCCCAGACTGTTCAGACAGGTTGGTATATGGTTTTATTTCGAGTTTTCCTTCTCTTGCCTATGCAAGAATGATGAAAATTAATAAATATTGAAATGGCTATTTTTTAAGAGTTTAATGATTTATTCTTCCCATACAAACTTTGACACTGCGTTTCAACCTATTTGGAGTTGAAATTCGTTAAATCCTTTCTTTATATGTCTCTACATAAAAAAAAAATATTATCAACATTTCATGTTTCTAGTTTCAATAAATTTCACTCTGCGTTGATAGCGTGCACCATATTTAATAAATCCATAATAATTATACGAATATGACTTAATAAATAAATTAAGAGGCGATGTCAACTCTAATATATGAGCTTTGATAACGTTTGCTTAACGTATAGGTTAATTTAATCTAAAATTGCAATTCTAGAACACGAAGTACAGTTGAATATTTGCTTTGATTTGCAATATGAATTCGTTTCCAATTATTTGGATCATGTGAGTATGAATATTCTGATTATTCTCGTGTTGAATATACTATTTGCAAAATCAAATAGCTCTGTGACTAAACAATACAAAGCACAATTAAAAATAAAACCGTTTCGCAGTCGGAGCACGCGATTGGCACGGTGCATTTGTCGCATACCGGACTGACTTATGCTATCCATATGGGCCTCTCTCATGCGGTTACTCATGTGAAAGAGTGGTACTATGGTTTCCGCGCTTGATAGGTGGACTGGCGGTGGCGGTGGATGTTGTGCCTTTCGCGGGAAAAAACTGCTGCTCATTCTCTTGGTGAACCCTTGCCTGATTTGGCGGCGGTTTCCACGGGCAAGTAAAGGGGTGGCGATTATTGCAATCTTATGCCATGGCCGCACGGAAAATACTATGCCGTGATAAACTATCAATAGTCCAGTTGTTTGTACAAAAACGATTACCTAAATCTACGTTGTGGGTTCGTTTAGTGTGAATTCTAATTGTGGCTGTGAAAGTAATTGTGATTACTTGCAATACGGGCATTAACAACTTTATATCTGCATTTTTGTTCCTCGTGCCTGACCCATTTTTCTATATATTTTTTATTTCGTATTTAATAACCAGTAGAGTATTTATTGTATTTACTTTAATGAAACTGAAGTGTGTATATGTATTTACTTTAATTGGGGGGTATAGTCCGAAGCGTGCACGTCGCGTCCCCTGCCAGTCTAGTCAGACTTCCATGCGGCTCAAATGAGTACCGCAGTGCGGGTTAGGGCGTCCCCTGGAGGTGACGCGTACCGACCCGCCCCCGTTATGCCTTGCCCAGTCAGGCGAGTTGAGGAGAGCAGAGTGCCGGGTGGGCACGTGGAATGTAAGAGGTTGTGTGGAAGGTAAGTTGCACGAGCTGATAACCGTCATGGCGGACAAACAGCTAGACGTGCTCTGTGTAACAGAGACCAAGCGAGGGGGCAGTGACGCCTGCGACCTTCCTAGTGGCGGGATGGCTCTGTGGTCTGGTGTACCACAGAGCGATCGAGCCAGTATGGGGGTAGGAGTGCTGTTGTCCTCTCGCTTGGCCTCAGGTGTGAAGGATTACGGAATGTATGATTCCAGACTTCTTTGGGTCCGTATAAAACTAGGTGTCACCAAGGTATTCATGGTTGTAGCATATGCTCCCGTAGGATCCTCGGTGGCATCACCTAGAGAAGTTTTGGGATAATGTTAGGGAAGTTCTGGATATGGCAGAAACCAGTGAACGCGTGATTGTATGCGGAGATTTGAACGGATGGGTGGGGACCAAGCGTCCCGACTATGAGGACGTACTTGGTCTATTTGGTGATAAGAGAGTGAACGACGCAGGCAGGCTCATTACGGATGTATGTATGGAGAGAAACCTTATTGTGTCAAACACATTTTTCCAACATAAGGACATCCATATGTATACATGGAGAAGGAATGAACAGAAAAGTATAATAGATTTAATTTTGGTAGATAGTCGCCTCCGAAGTATAATATTGGAAGCAAGAGCCTACAGGGGCCCCACAGTTGATACCGACCACTATCTCGTTATTGCGAGATTTAGTGGTCTGTTCAGAAAGTGGAGGCACTGGCGAGAACGTGTCCACTTCGGAGGGCTTGAAAGAATAAGGGTTGAATGTTTGCAAGAAGAGTGTGTAAGAGAGAAATATGCAGAGGGTGTCCGAGAACGGCTGACGATGGCAAGCCAGCCGCAATCGGACATTGAAGAAAGCTGGAAAATATTGAAAGAGAGTACGGTAGATACAGCGAAAGAAGGATGTGGAAGCTCAAAGAAGCATAGAAAAACAAATGGTGATGCTTGGTGGGATACTGAAGTGGCAGCCTCCGTAGAGCAAAAGTAGAAAGCGTGGCTGGACTATGTCTCTTCTTTGAATCTGAATGACAGTATGACTGAACAGAAGAAAGAAATATATCGGAATGTAAGAATGACACCAAGGACTTAGTGAAAGATAAACGTGATAGAGCAAGTATGAGTGCAGAAGATAGGCTGACTAAAAGCTTCGAGGGTAACACCAAACTTTTGGAGGGAGGTGATGAAGTCTCAGGGTGGTTAGTCAGCCTTTAGAATGAATAAAATAAGGCCTAAAGGTGGAGACATTCTTACACAAACACAAGACGTGTTAAGCCGATGGAGTGAATATTTTGGCGATATGTATGCGGATGCTACGGATGACGCCGGTGTCGCATGTGGTTTAGTAGAACAACATTCGACACCGGCGTCCTCCGATGGCATCAGTATGGATGAAGTTGAATGGGCGATAAGAAGTTTGAAAAATGGTAAGGTAGCGGGCATTGATATGGTGTCTGCCGAGATGATCAAGCTTAGCGGCTCCTGTATCTGGGAGGCGTTCCTGTTGCTCCTCAATTTATGTTGGAGCTCGGGAATGGTTCACAGGGACTTGAATAGCTCAGTCACCGTGCCTTTGTTTAAAAACAAGGGTTCACGTTATGACTGCGCAAATTACAGAGCCATAAGCTTGACCAGTTTGGCAGCAAAAGTATATGCTAAAAATATTGAAAGGAGAATGAGGATGGTGTCCGATAGTTTACTGTGTGAGGAACAAGGAGATTTCAGGAGTGGAAGGGGATACATGGATCAAGTATTCTTTCTGCGTAACATTGTGGAGAAGCATCTGGCTTTAGGTCAGAGGGTTTTCTGCAGTTTTGTGGATCTGGAGAGAGCATTTGACATGGTTGTACGAAAGAAACTTTGGGACATTTCACCGGAGTATGGTATTAACGGTAAACTGCTGTAAGCTATGCAGTCCAATAACATGGGCTGTAGAGCATGTGTGTGGCTGGATGATGGAATGTCGCCTTGGTTTGACGTCAATATCGGCGTTAAACAGGGGTGCGTTCTATCGGCCAGGCTGTTTATCATATATCTGGATAAATGTCTCCAAAGGTTGAACGATATGAATGTGTGAGTACAGATGGGTGACTCAGTGGTCAGTGCTCTGCTCTATGTATGATGCAGTCCGGCTGGCGCAGTCAGCGACTGACCTGCAGACCCTAGTCGACACAATGACAGAAGATTGTAAGAAAAGGGGTCTACGCATGAATGTGAGCAAAAACAAAACAATGGTCTTTAAAAGAGATGAAGCCAGAACAGATGTAAGAGTAACAATAGGTAATGATGTGCTGGAACAAATGGATGAATTTGTATATCTTGGATGTGGATTTAGCCGAGATGGAAGGTACGCCACTGATATAGAGCGAAGAGTAAATGCGGGAAATAGAGTGAACGGAGCGTTGGGACAACTTTTCGGAAGCCACCACCTCAGCCAAAAGGCACGTGTAGCAATACATAACGCAGTGCTTGTCCCAACATTACTATATGGAAGCGAGAGTTGAGTATGCAGAAAAGAGCATGAAAGTAAAATTAATGCGGGCGAAATGCGATCTCTACGGAAAATCTGTGGAGTTAGGCTGACCGACCGCGTTCGCAACGACGACGTAAGAGAGCGAGTAGGTATGAATCTCTTTCATCACCATCTTTATACATTGCATCTTTACACCAATACTCTCGTATTGGTGTAAAGATGCGAAAGGGAATGCTCCGATGGTTCGGACATGTAGAAAGAATGTCGAACGAACGTCTGGTTAAGAAGATATACAATTCGAAAGTGGAAGGATGTAGGTACCGCGGGAGACCGAGACTCACCTACTTAGACCAGATTGGTCACGTACTGAAGGAAGGTGTAGTCAAGAGTCTCCGAAACCGGCGAGCGTGTATGAAGAGAATTATGAATGTTGAGGAAGCGAGTGAAGTATGCAAGGATAGAGTTCTCTGACACGCTGTTCTCTCTGCCTACCCTACAAGGGATATGGCGTGATGATATGTATGTATGTATGTATCTACTTCAATGCACCTGGCGTTAAGATTATACTATATACTATAATAATATACACTAATTATTTAACGCTAATTCTCTATTTATCCAGATTTATTTATCATAGGTAAGTTATACTGCTTAATTGCCGTAATATACCTTTAATAATTGGTGAATATATTCTATATATATATAATTAGCGAAGATCAATAACACGAGGAAAAGTATTATAAGTTATACACTAAAGACCTGATCTTGTTATTTCATCAACAATATTCTGAAGCTAGAAGGTTGTCCGTTACTATTAATGGAGTTGGAATTGTAAAGTCAGCTCATAAACTTTGTAATACAATTTCATATTTACCTTATAGTCTCAGGGTTTTATGGTCTAAAGGTAGTTATAGGTGAACTAAGTATATATTTCCCCAATGTAAAAATGATTCCTTTTTCATAATTCTTTACAGAAAACTCCATCATCATCACAACCCATATATGTCCCACTGTTGGACTCGGGCCTCCTCCGTAATGGGAGGGAAGTTAACCTACTGTACCGCGCTGGTCAGACGTGTTGGTATAGGGTTTTGTTTAGAGTTTTTCTTCTCGTGCATAGATGTTATATGCGTTTTATATCCCTTAGTCGTCTCTAAGTAGTTATACCCCACCCAAACCTACTGGGAGCGGTGCATGGTATGGTGTGCAATTGCACAACCTGTGGTACTGTACCTCTGTATTACTATTTGGGCGGACTCTGTGGTCCGCCTAAATGGCTACTACTTAGTCCATATAATACTTTTACGGTTATATTATTAAGAATTATCTCACTATTAATATTAATGGTACCATTGCTAATTATGAGAGCCTATATCTGTAAGTTTGGTTTCTGGATTCACTGTTATTGGAGTAATCTGTGTTTTTCTATCCGTGTGGTGACGGTGTAAGAATATAATTCACCACCCCCTATCCTATCCCCCTTGGGTGATGGTGACGAGAGACAACTAAGGAATATAAAACGCATACATGTATGCAAGAGAAGGAAAACTCGAAACAAAACCCTATACCAACACGCCTAACCAGCGTGGTATAAGTGGATCAATTTCTCTACCATTATAGAGGAGGCTCGAGTCCAACAGTGGGACATATATCAGCTGATATAATGATGCTGATATCTACATAGATACTTGAGAAAATTTAAAAACGATAAAAGGCCGACTTGTGATATTTATTAATACTGAAAACATGACATCAACATAATTTTATTTTTTGGCAACTTTAGTATTTTTATTTCGAGAAAACGATACGATAATATTTGATGCCTTGAGGCAATAGCTAAGGCTTATAAGGAGACTCAAATTTATTTATGTTAAATAAGTAAGTAATATTTACATTACAAAGTTGTTTTGCTTATGACGATAGTTGAAAATTTGTTATTCCATTTGACTTCTTCAATGCATTTATTGCGCAAGAGAAATACAGCGAACCATAACTCAGAACATCACCTTGTTATTACGGCGCGCTTAGCATAAATAATGATGTTTCGAAAACTAGTATACATTATAGCAAAAAGTATTGGTTAAATATATATTCTCTTAAAGGGAAATGAAGTAAAAATTCATTAAAAAAGAATTTTATTTAATGAGTACACTAGTAAATATTTGAGCTGTGTGGTAGCGGCTACGAATACTACCAACCCTTACTTTGCTCAAAGATATCGTAAAAGACGACTAAGAGCCTTATAACGACTTGGGCCAACTCCATCTGATGCTGTTTGGTCAAAAATTACATTCCCATGTAGGGTTGACGTCTTGCAGGCGGCCCGTATTAAAACTGTTGCCAATAACTTTTGCTATATTATGTACTATGAAAGAATAATACATATTGCATCGGCCCCAAGTAATTAGGATAAGAGTAAGAGAATGATGACTTGTAAATATTTATGATTAGAATTTATAAATTTATGTTATGCTCAAATCTTTAGAAAAAGTATTAAACATATTAGCTAATACATACATATATATCATCACGCCATATCCCTTGCAGGGTAGGCAGAAAGAGAACAGAGTGACAGAGAACTCTATCTTTGCATACTTCACGCGCTTCCTCAACATTCATAATTCTCCTCATACACGCTCGCCAGTTTCAGAGACTCTTGACTCCACCTTCCTTCAGTACATGACCGATCTGGTCTAGGTAGGTTAGTCTCGGTCTCCCCCGGTACCTACATCCTTCCACTTTCGCATTGTATATCTTCTTAACCAGACGTTCGTTCGGCATACTTTCCACATGTCCGAACCATCGGAGCATTCCCTTTCGCATCTTTACACCAATACTCTCTTTCATACCTACTCGCTCTCTTACGTCGTCGTTACGATTATTAGCTAATACTTGTTCTAAAGATCATTTAAGGGTTTCAAATGTTAGAGTAGTTTTTTCAGTCAGCTAGCTAGTCTCTATATAATGATAGAGCTATTATAATATAACATATAGTACAAGAAACATCAAAATTTATACACCATAATTAATTGTGAAAACCTGTTGAAGTACTGATTTTATCTTTTACGATCATCAAAATATTGTATAGTTGGGCTAAGATTGGGTTGTTTTTGCTTGACCAGGATGTAGTATATTACTAACGGGTTTGTTTGTCGCCCATTTCATTTTATTAAAACTTCGTCAAAAGTTAGCTAAATATGTTGATCAGACGATTTGGAACATAGAGTTTTATTAAGAGCTATCACTTCTCTTTCAATATTGTTATAGGCTTTCACACTTTACTCGATTTTTTTGTTTTTTTTTATTGCTTATGGTGGCAAAAGAGCAGATAGCACACCTGATGGTAAGTGTCACTGCCGCCTATGGACCTTTGCTAATGGTATAGCTAGGTCGCTGCCTACCAATACAAATCCCAAACCCAGGCAGGCGGCTACTTATAAAACTATTTACAATAGCTTTTGCAATATGTACAATGGAAGAGCAGTATATATTGCATCCACCTCAAATGATTGGAATAAGAGCAGAAGAATGCTGATGATAAGGTAAGGAAGGGATAGTGACCATTGTACTCTAAATAAATTACAACACTGGGACCAGAGGCATGAATACGGATATTCTCTTAATACTCTTTAATGATGTCTAAGTCTTATTATGATATGTCTGCAGTGGCGAAGATAAAAGCCTGTATTATTTTCAACTATAAATTTTTCACAATCCTAAAGTTTATTATATTTTGTATTAAATAAATAACGGACATTTTTAAGTATTAAATAAATAACGAAAATAATAAATGAACTTAAACAAAATAAATTGGACTGTTGAATTTTGTTATGTGGCCGAATAATAGAAATAGATTTTCAATTTCCTGCAAACACTATCTGTGAATAAAAGCTTTTCAAATATTATTTATTTAGAGTAGCGTGTGGTTCAACATCAGCATTGTTTGATGTTGATGGAATGTAATAATAAAATGCACAAAGTATTTTCGATTGATAATTTCAGATGTAAATAAGTTCATTAAATATATCTATCGATTTCAAAAACATAAAAAGGCTGATATACATAGATCAGTGCTGAAGCCTTTAAAAATGGTAAAAAGTGAAAAAATAAATAGTAGCATGAAAATCATTGGAAAATTCCGTTTCATTCTCTTCCGAGAATATAACAAAGATGAAAGGAAAAATAATTTACGGGTGATCTGAAATCGGGAAGTGGAAGGGAAGGGAAGTGGATGAGGTTTAAAAGGGTAAAACACTGTTTATCTCGATTTCTCGCAAAACTACACAAGTCTCCCCCTCTCTCTCTTAACAACTCAGTCCCTTCCACTTTTCCCGACCTCAGATCGCCCGTAAATTTCTCATTTTTATTATAACAAATCCTTTAAAATTTATTATATTCTCTTTCTTTTCCTACGGTTTCATCCTACTATTATTTTTTTTTGTTTCAAAAATTATCGACCCTAGTCTAAATAAGGGAAATAATAAAAAAAAGATTACTTTTTAGACGAAGCACTTGATAAAAAGTTTTTTCAGATATTGAACATTAAAATGATTGCCTTAAACTTTTTATTCTGATTTTGAGTAATTAGAGGCATCCTCTGCGAGTTGATGACAAATCACTATTAAAAAAAATATTAAAATAAAATATTTTGGTTTGTAAAGCGATGATAAGAAAACTCTGTAGGATGACGGAGTAAGAATATAATTCACCACCCCCTGTTTTATGAGTAGGTGATCGTAAAAGAGAACTAAGGGATAAAATATATATATAACATCTATGCAAGAGAACGAAAACCCGAAAGAAAACCTTGTACCAAAAAGTCTGACCAGCGTGGTATATTAGTTCAATTTCCCTCCTAGTGTAGAGGAGGCTCGAGTCCAGCAGTCAGGCAGTGGGATATATATAAAACGAGATGATGACAAGGTTCATTAATGTAATAAAATATTTGTTCAAGTCCTAATAAAATTATTTTTCGGTTTACAAATGAATTTTATAAATAGTCTAGTATATCTAAAGCTAAATTGACTGTGTGGTAGCGGCTTTTTGTTTTTTTTTTTTCGCTGAGGAAATGCATTTACGCGCTATCCCCCGCTGGTGATCGACGGGGGGGAGTGTGGGACTCGCCGATCAGCTGTCCGACCGGAATGCCCACTAAAACCACAGCGGCCCCTTTCGCGCTGTTACGGGGCGCCGGAGAGATCGTCTACTGACATTCGATCCCCGGCACCCCAACGCTTGGCCTTCTGGCCACGTCCTGTCAACCCTTAAGGCGGTGGAAGGAGGTGCGCATAACGGCGCCTCCTCCTCCTCGGTCGCCGGCGGCGGAGTGAGTCAGCGGACGCAAGCGCCTCGCGCTCCCGCTCCGCGGCTTCCTTCCTTTCCATGATGGCCTCGCAAAAGAAGGCCATCGACGACCAGCACCTGTCGCTGTCAAGCATCTTCAAGATGATGGTTGACAGCGACAGGTCTCTTCCAATGACCGCCGTCAGGACGTGGCGCTGGGGACCCCAGACGGGGCATACCTCCAGAGTGTGACGCGCATCGTCTAATGGCGCGCCACACTCGTGACATCCTGGGGTAAAAATATTATAACGGCTACGAATACTACCAACTCTTACTTTGTTCGTGGATGTCGTAAAAGACGACTAAAAAAAAGCCTTATAACGATCTGAGCCAACTTCATCTGATGCCGTTTGGGCAACAATTACATTCCCAAGGTGAATTGACCTCTGGCAGGCAGCCGGTCATAAAACTATTGCCAAGAACGTTTTCAATATGTACTATGTAAGAAGAGTACATATTGTATCGACCCCAAGTAATTGGGATAAGAGTAGGAGAATGATGATGATCTTAAGCTAAATTGACAAAAAGTAATCACAAATTTTTACCGATTAAAATTATTTAAATTGTTGTAATAATATGTATGACTTTCATATGAAGATAGACTGAAAATACAGCATGTAAAATAACTTCATACGAGTAGGTAATAAATGACTAACTGCACTGATGGCGTAGTAAAAATACCGACCTTCCGTGCCATTACCGTGGGTTCGAATCCTACAAGACAATGCTTTGGGTGCTCCCCAAAGTATTGTTCTGAGTCTGGGTGTAATTTGTCTGCGTTAATTAAATGTTTGTAAAGTCCCCCGCAATACAAGGATTATTTCCTTAGTGCATGGTGGTGTCTTTAAAACAAATAAGAAAATATCAGAAAATATGACCAGAACTCGGTAAAATCTGTATTAAACTAAAAGTAGTGTATTATTGTAAGAAAATTTCTCTCTTATTCCCATTATAAAAGCAGCTTGCAAAGTAGTAGGAAATACCTGAAATATTTAAAATTTGTCTTAATCTGTAAACGAGGTAATATTTTTATTACTTTTTTAGTAGGTAAAACCTTTTGTTCCCTATAACAAAGTCGCTAACAATAATGTCATTAAACGTTGAATGAAGCATATTTTTAAAGGGAAACGGCTTTGGAATTCTCATGTTGGTGTATGAAATATAAATTTGCTTAGGCACGAAGATAAACACACCATCTTTGTATGATAAATTCATTTATGCCTGGGCCTCTTCTTATGTCATGATTAAGAAAAAAAATAGGTGTGAAAACATTAATAACACATTTCTTGGGGATAATATCTGTATTTTGTAATAGGTTAAAATTTGTGTATATTTTAACCATGAATAGTTTAATGACGGCTTACATACACAATATTCCGCTCGCCCCCTTACTTTTTCCGTAAGATTTGTAAAACTTCATTGAGAGATCCAGCAACACTATTTTGAAAACGTCATGCAATTATTGATAAGATATCAACATATACTTTTTTAGACTAATGAATGAGTAGACGAATGGGTCAGTCGTGAGAAATATAAATGCGGATATAAATTTGCAAACGAACGTACTGCATTTAATCACAATTACCTTCACACCTATATGCTAGTCACAGCTTACATCTTAAGTGATCTCACAGAGCAGACCCAAGCAATAGTCTTTGTACAAACAACTATATGGTATGAATGGATGACACGGGATAGTCCTTCCCGTGCAACCACGGGACAAGACTACAATCGGCGCCACCCCTTTACCTCCCCGTGGATTTCTCAGCCAAATCGCCAAAGGGTTCACCAAGAGAACAAGTTTTTCCCCAGTAAAACGTACAACATCCACCGCTACCACCAGCCCACCTGCCAAGCACAGCAACCATGACACCACTCTCTCACAAGTGACAACATGATAGAGGCCCACAAAGCTAATGTTAGTGAATATACGATATGCGACTAGTGCACCGTGCCACTCGCGGGCTCAGACTGCCGAACGGAGGTCGCTCGTTTAGTTTTATTCGTCTCTTAAACAAGTTTGCGCTAGATGGCGCGATTAGTGAATACTTTGTTAACATGTTTCCGCTTAGCACGTACCATAAACGGAAGTACCGTCAAATAAATTTTATATCGAGTGGAACTTTACAAACATACAACTAATGGACAAAACAATAGTTTTATACTTAGAACAATATGTGCGTAGCACACAAAAGCGCAAAAAAGACTTGCGAGAGAATCTAAATATATAAAAAAATCGATACAAGATGTAGATTGACTTTTTGGAGCATTTAGGACCGCAATATCGTCATTCACATTCGGCCTGCCGTAAGTTATCTTATATAATACCGCAATCTTAAGATACTTGCAGTAATTTGGCATTATAAAATGAGAAGCCTAATGTAAACCTTAATATCTAATGTAATTCAATGGCAACTGAAATAATACGGATGCTTTGAAAATGGAAGCTTACTGATTTGTTTATTTAAAAGTGTTAACATAAAAAAATAAATTTTAGATAATTTTATCGAACATAATAAGCTTTTATATATTAAATCAATAATCTTCACTTCGACTTCAATATCTATACATATAATAAAAATGTAACTAGTGTAACTAATGTCGCTGTCTGTACATGGAAGATATATGATAAAAAATATTACTGGGACCTTTATCAACACAAATAGAACCCAAAACAATGATTTTTAAATTTTTTGTCTGTTTATCTGTTTGTCTGTGGGTTTGTGCACGCTAATTTTAGAAACGGCTTATCCGATTTAGACTCTCTCTAATATATTGTGATAAGCTTCACTTAACATTTAGGTTTTATTTTATGTAAATTGGTTTATAAATAAAAAAAATATGTTAATTTAAAAAATGTTCAGAAAAAAAAATCTTTGTCAATTCTTTTCAAATTACGTACAAATTTTTTTTAGTAAAAATAAATAAACACTTGTTTCAGCATTTATTGATTTTCACCCTCTGGGGGTGTAAATTAAGCCTGCAAAACGGGTTGGACGACTCATTATGTCCTAATGACGCCAAGCCGATATTATTGAAGCTGGCAACTTGAAATGTTGACAGTGGTTCTATGACGTAGAGATTTACTAAGAAAGGATTTTACGAAATTATACCCCTAAGTGGGTGGAACAGAGTGGCAAAGTTTGTATGGGGAGAAAAAAAATCTTTATTGATTCTTTTCAAATTACGAGTCGAATCAAATATTCTAGGGCCCGTCCAATCAAATATTCTATATCCGGCATTTGTCAATTTTCACCCTCTGGTTGTGCAAATTAGGCCTGTGAAGCGGGTTGAACGACTCATTATTGCCAAGCCGAAACTATTAAAGCTAAAAATATTAAATGTTGAAGCACGTTGCTATTTATGAGATAGAGATTCAATATGAAAGGATTTTATGAATTCTGACCCTAAAGGGGTGTAACAAAGCGGCAAAGTGTGTATGGGGAGAAAATTTATTTATTGATTCTTTTCAAATTACGTACAAATATTCTTCGGTAAAAATGAATAAACACGTGTTTCTCTCTCCCTCTCCATCAAACCCGCACCAGTGCCGTTGTGGCGACCAGTGCCGGCGTGAGAGCTCACACGATACACATAGTAACATATAGGTTCTTGCCTAATGGTTTAAGATACAGGTTAAGTTTAGCTTCAAAAATTTTCACTCTATAACTCAAATAATAAATCATATCTAACGAGGTCGCAACTCTGCTGGTGAAACAAAACAGTCAAATAAAGGGTGGCGATAATTATATTTTTATCTGGTCATACCGTAAATAGTATATTAATGGCAATATAATTTGCAGAATGAATAGAACTTTGGACCACCTTTTTCTTTAGTGACCGGCTATGGTATATAGACACGCGCGCTGTACACGTACATCTACGTTGTGCGGGCGGGCCACCGCAACCGGGTATCATATCGAGTCGAAGCCCTCATGCAGTGAACCTCAATACAGGTACTCCGCTTACGCCGCCCAAAGCACCGACGGTAGAGCGTGTCAACCTAAAGTATTTTCTCTCGGACCCACTCTATTGCCTAATTCCGTTAGACAACTAACTCGCAGAAGGCAGCGACCGCATCCCAGTTTCTGACGCTGTTGATTATCGTCCTAACGACAAACCTTAAACACCTTGCATTGCTTTTTCTATTTAACTCTGTCAAAGATGACTTCTGCGTGGATGAAGTCGCGGGCAAAAACTAGTTTATAAATAAAAACAGTACAATAGCAACAGTAAAATATAAAATTTAAAATGATTTCTTATAGATCCTTCTGTGGGTACGCGTTTAGTCTAAAGAACAGCAATAATTACTCGTCATAAATTAAAGACCCTTTACGCAAATGATTCTCATCAATTTTACTTTCCCTTCGTTTAAATGGACATTGTTTTGTTTTAAATATAAGCAGAAATTTTCGCTAGCTTATTTCGTAGTTAAATTTGTTCAAATATTATACGCAGTGATAAGTTTGCAATGAATAAAACTCACTACTACTACTACGCTACGCCAGATTATACAGAAGACTGAGGAGTATAATCGGCCTTTGTGTCTAACGTTTGTAGACTATGAGAAAGCCTCTCATTCTTTTCACACTTAAACAGTAGTAGCAATAGCACGTTGCCATTACTCAGACGTCGGTCTTCTACGAGAGTGTGGTACTACCCCGGACGGACCGGCCCGCGGCTGTAGACAGAGAATTGTCAACAGCGTGGTTCTACCACTATTAATTTTTACTTTCGTCTGTAGCCCAAAAGTCATTCCTTTACTATGCCCTCTGTAAGACGTCCATCAAGTTGATAGTAGTGAGTCCAAGGTTGTTGCAGTGACTTTTACCCAGGTAATAGACGTCAATAGTATCACCGATTGAGCTTTATCCGTCCATCGTTGGCTTTGGCTAGGATGACACCAGATGTAGTTATTCACACTTGCACCAGACCATCCGTCTCTACTAGACCAGATCAACGTATTTCCAGTAGTAGTTCCAGTAGTAGTCAACGTATTCCAACTACTAAGGCTCAAAATATAAAACGGTCTGTAACTTTAAACATGGAAAGCCCAAAATAAGTCAAATAGAATTTAAACTTTGTATGAAAGATGTTTACTGCGGCAAAAGGGAGTTATGTTTGTGTCAGTAAGCTTATGTGGGTAGTGCCGCTTCGAACATCTATGAATATGATAGAACATGAAACCTAAATCGCAATTCGATATACCTTGTTTGTTTGCTTTAACAAAATATTGCTTATTCAATATTCATTTTGTCATATATATCTTTAATGGATCAATTAATATTTATTTGCTGACAAAGTTCAAGATGATTTACTGGTTAAATATAAAATATTATGTAGTATACTTAATTTTTATAAATGATATTATTATAATGCTCAGTTGTTTCCACTATTTCCCTCGTTGTTACAAAGGGTGAAAGACCTTGAGTTCTATGGACTTTCGACAAAGGTGTTCGACCGCAATGTAGTTTATAATGCAATTATCATATCATACTAAGAAACATTTGTTTCAGAAATATTCATTGTATAGTTTAGCGTCTGCCATCATAAAATGCCAACAATCTAATCATTTTATATTTTGTTTGTTATTTAAAATAAAATTAAAAGCTAAAAAAAATTGCTGTTCACGAGTGAAAAGCGAATGTCACGTTTGTCGTATTACTCTTTACCGTCAATCGAACAAGTCACCAGGACCAATTCCTGACTTATATACTTACCTTCGTCGATATACCTCTAAATGTACAAAGATATAGCTTTTACGTAGTAGGTCTACCTAGAGGTAGCGTACTAATATTCGTTTCGAACATGTGCGGCCTGAGTGAAAGGTATAAGGTAAGACCCTAGACTAATTAATGAAGTGCCGTAAATTCAACATGCGACAAAACTTAAAACGCATTATTTTATAGGTTACAAAAGTAAAATTACTAGACGCTTCGTAAAAACCATGTTACTTCAAGCATATTTATTAAATTAAACACATTAATGAAAAAAAAAATCAGTAAAGAAATTTACTAAAGAATTTTTCACATATTCCACATAATAATATGTGGAATAAAAGCGTTTCTGACAGTGATTGATATCACCGTATTATAAGAAATATAATTGTATAAAATAAAAGTGCTTTCAGCTTTGCAGATAACGCGAAGGAAAATAATGGATGTAATTATATTGCTTTCAGTTAAGTTAGATTAAGATACAAACGACCATCAATAAAAGCACAATTTATCAGAGTTATTAATACAGAGTTATATAGATATACGAGTATGCTATCGATGGGAGTTGATTTGAGGTGGAAGCCCGAGTAAAGTTGTCATAGCCATCAATGGTTAAGAACTATAATCATACATTATAATTATAAACAATACTTAATAACATTCCTACACTCGCACAAAATAAACACACACTTATTAACACTTTCAAAATTCACAAAAACTCGGACTTGCTTCACACACATAAAGAAACAATTTTCAATACAAAAACACTATACCGTACTTATGTCAGTTGCATATTCCGTCCAGAAAAATGCTACACCATTAGTAAATAACCATATGTTCAACGAGTATTATTATATGAATTCAATAATCAAAACATTAATGACTTCTAATGTTTACGCGAGTATTACACATTGTCACGGGGGACAGTGACCGTGACCATGATCACTGTAAAGTGTTCGAAACGTCGGGAAATTAAAAATCAAATACAAACGCGATAGAATCCGTAAATGTAGTTTTATTTCAAATCAAAACATTAACTTAACAACTGACTTAGATAATACATATAATGCAAATTGTACTTTGATTATCGACTCGTCATTATATGCGGATATATTGAACTTCAAATCTCATAACTGCCTAACTATTCTAAGTCTAAACATCCGCAGTATACACTGTAATTTTGACATATTTATAAAATTAATACATTTTGATAAAAATGCAAGTTATTTTTAACGACGCTAAATACTAATGTAGATATAATAGTCCTAACTGAATGTTGGACTAAAAAAGATGTCCCACCTCCCTCTCTACGTGGTTATAATTCATACTCCTCTAAAAATATTTTGAACCAGATTGACGGTATAGTGGCATATGTTAAATCAAACATACATATCATTTCTTCAGAACCCGATGTGTCAGAGGGCAGTTGTCTGGTATTAGATGCCGATAAATATAGTATTATCTGTTCATATAGACCACCGTGCTGTACTAATCCTCAGAAATACTTATATTCAATAGACAAAATACTTAAAAACATTAACAAAGACGTGGTTTTTACGGGTGAAATTAATATCAACACATTGTCTGGTGATAAACTGAATACTTATGTAAACGATTACTTGTGCCTTATGGCGAGTTACGGCTTACAAGTAGGTGTAACGCAGCCCACTAGAGAGCATAACTGTTTGGACCATTTTATGATAAAAACTAATGCAAGCTGGCAGACCCTAGTCTTCCGTGAGCTTACCGACCATAGCCCTATACTTTTATGCTTAAATTGGGATAAAGTATCCAAAGATAGAAATCTCTACGTCAGCAGGTCTCTGAACTATAGCTCTGCGTGTAAAGAATTGAGTGCAATGGATTGGACTAATTTTTATACATTGAATGACGTTAACTTGATCACAGAACAATTAATAAATAAAATACAAACGATCATACAAAACTGTTCATCGGCAAAAACTATTTCAAGACGTAAGGTACCACTTATGCCATGGATAACTACAGGCGTCGTACGTTCAATCCGGAAAAGAGATAGGTTATTTAAACAAGCTAAAATGGAGCCCAATAACCAAAAAATACTAATAAATTATAAAATCTATAAAAATACTTGCAATAAAATTATTAAAAATTTAAAAAAGCAGTACTACCAAAGAGAGTTAGAAAAGAATAATGGAAATACTAAAAAAACCTGGGAAATTATTCAAGAGTTTTGTAATATAACTAAAAGACACGACACTCCTAAAGAGCTGCTAACAGTCACAGACTCAGCGCTGGAGTTTTTAAATCATGTTAACACATACTTCGCAAATATCGGTAGTGATTTGGCTAAGGCAACTCTGCAAAAACTAAACAAGACTGAGATAGACCTATCTAAATATGTTCAAAGGCATAGAGCACGAACACCAGCTTCGTCCATGTTACTTGCTCCCACGGATGCCAGAGGTGAGAGAGTGTTATATTATCATAGATACTAGGGGGATCACTTGGGAAGTGATCAAGTCCCCAGTCAACTAAAACATGTCGCAAGAAGTGTATTGGCAGAACCACTTTCACATCTATGTAATCTCAGCCTTGAACAGGCAATTTTTCCATCCGCGTTTAAAACGGCAATTGTTTCTCCCATCTATAAAACTAACGACAAACATATTGTCTTCAACTACAGACCTATATCGTTGCTCTCATGTCTATCAAAGATTTTGGAAAAAAAATGTTAATAAAAGACTGTTAAGCTATTTGGAAAATAATAAACTACTTTCGAACTGCCAATTTGGTTTTCGTAAGGAACATTCAACTAATGATGCTGTTTTAAAATTAAGTTCGTTAATTACCAAACATGTGGATGCTGGCGATAAAGTGATCGCTATTTTCATAGACCTGCAAAAAGCTTTCGACACTGTATCAATTCCCATATTAATATCTAAGCTTGATATTATCATGGGTGTTAGAGGACACGCTCTCGAGTGGTTTCGCGATTATTAACAGCGCGTTAGAGTGGAGAAATACATGAGCGACGTGGTTACCTCCACATATGGTATAATTCAGGGCAGTACTCTCTTTTTAGCATATATAAATGATCTTGCTGAAACTGTCTTACGTAGTGCTGAGATCATTGTCTTTCACGGTCGTACTTGGGAGCTTGCAAAGAAAGCCACTGAAATTGGCATCGCCAATATAACGAAATGGCTCGAGTATAATCTTCTAACATTAAACGCAGCGAAATCTAAATATCTGTGTTTCTCAAAGACTAAAGTATCGCAACCACATATAGACTTACAAATTAAAATTCATACCTATCCATGCAATAAATAATTTCAGTACGATAAAAATTTGTGTACATGTGATGTTTTATCGAAAGCAAGTAGTAGTAGATATTTGGGCATTACTATGGATAATTAATTACGATGGGATGAACATATATTTGGTCTGTGTATACGTTTGAGAAAGATGATTTATATATTCAAACATTTATGGTCGATAGCATCTAAAAAAATATTATTACAAACATACAAGGTCCTATGTGAATGTATAATGAACTACTGTGTCGCCTCATGGGGTAGTGCATCAAAAACAATAGTAATAGAGCTTGAACGCGCACAGCGCGCCGTACTAAAAGTTCTTATGTATTTGCCATACAGATACCCCACAAGTGATGTATACAAACGCACTAGTGTACTTACAATACGCCAGCTATATTTATATCAGATTTTACGTAGATATCATAAAATTACTGTCCCTCAACTGCCGATACTGGCTAAACGACGTTTTAGATGCCCAGTGCCACGTTTTGGTACAAATTTGGTTTTGCGCAACGACACTACGACTATATAGCGCCGCGAATATACAACCAACTATATTCTATTGGTACGAGGAACGCAAATAAATATAATTTTAAAAAACATATATATATAAGCTAATCAGTAATCTAGACTATAACAGAACTGAATCGTTAATTGATAATAATAAATCATCATACGCAGACGCAACGATACGCACATGTACACTGACACACACATACACCACATGCACACTGACACACACATGTAGGCACACACACACACACACACACATAAACGCACACATATATACGCTAATAATAACATAACTGGATACCTAACTAATACTGTATAACCCGCTACTGTAAAATAAATGTTTTGTGTAAAGTCTCTTGAGACACAGGTTGTTTTTTACCTAATTCAAGAGACAGGGATTATATAAAAATGTATTCTGAAGTTATGAATAAATAAATTATTATTATTATTATACAACGAAAATTGTTCGGGCACTCATACTTCCCCTCGAAGACAAAGACTGGGTTCCGGTGGCCCGCGCGCTCGGCGTAGAGAGATACATGTAGGGCGGGTTTATGGGATCGTGCGCCGCTTCTTCTGTCGCCCCGGACGGATTAGCGGGACGTGATCACTCCATAGCCCGCGGCCAACAAAAACAGACACTCATACTCCGTCGAGACTTAGAGCGAATAGTATAGAACTATAAACTGTCTTGCAAGTCAATTTAATTAGCTTTTGGAATTAGTATATTTACCAATAAATTCTGTGGCTGTTATGGTATAAAATATAATTGATAAAAGAATTTATTTATCCTTTCATCAGTGCGTCAACGTTCGAAGTTTAATCTTGTGTCATAAATAAATGGATACAAATATATCCATATAGTAAAACAATGTATGATGCCGCGGAAATTGAATTCCGGTTAGCTTGCGGCTTCTCCGAACTGAAGTGACCACACACAATATACATATCACCTAATGGACTTACGCGTATAGAGACAACATAGGTACAAATGTACATATTATTCATGGGAATTACAGTTTAAGTAGATCAAAATATCTTTATAGAGTGGGCATAAGAAAACATCATGTGATATGGATAATATGTACATACATATGTACATATTATTCATGGGAATGACAGGTTAAGTAGATCAAAATATCTTTATAGAGTGCGCATAAGAAAACATCATGTGATATGAATAATATGTACATACATATGTACATATTATTCATGGGAATGACAGGTTAAGTAGATCAAAATATCTTTATAGAGTGGGCATAAGAAAACATCATGTGATATGGATAATATGTACATACATATGTACATATTATTCATGGGAATGACAGGTTAAGTAGATCAAAATATCTTTATAGAGTGGGCATAAGAAAACATCATGTGATATGAATAATATGTACATACATATGTACATATTATTCATGGGAATGACAGGTTAAGTAGATCAAAATATCTTTATAGAGTGCGCATAAGAAAACATCATGTGCTATGAATAATATGTACATACATATGTACATATTATTCATGGGAATGACAGGTTAAGTAGATCAAAATATCTTTATAGAGTGGGCATAAGAAAACATAAAATAATATGATTTTATTCTAAAATTAGTTACGAGTGAATTTTGTGACAAATCTATACTATTGTAGCAAAGCTCGCAATACGTTTGAATACGCTAATATCTAAAATATAAGTCACAAAAAACAAAGTAGTGTATACGAAATATCACCAAGTAAGGAACTCGGTTAGAATTAAAATAGAATTATAATTTAGTTTTGGGTCTAAGTATCCAACTAATAATAAACTAAGAATCAAAACTTAACAACTAAAACTCACATAAATCTCTTTAATGTATAAAGTTCAAAGAGACACACAACGAAACCAAATGATATTAAAAAAGTTAAGGCAATTGGCAGAAAAATTACGTGTATAAAGTCCCAAGCTCGTCAGCTTAAAGTAAGTACGCTGTGAAATTTGGTAACCTAACTACACATATTTCACGATCACTTTTGCTATTTTTAAGAGATTTTTTCGTTGAGATTTCTTATAAATATGCATATTTTTAAACTACATCAGCCTTCTTATAACATATACTGTATTTGTTTTTTAAGTAATGTTTATTAATATTTACACAAATAATACACATAATTATGAAATAAAAAAATAAAAATATTTGCACGAATAATATCACTTTCAATTTTGTTGTTATATCCATATTGGGCTTTACATATTTTATTCTTTCGACGTGAATTCTAAAAAAAAACAATAATTTCATAAGGTATTTACATTCAGAAAAAAAGTACTATTTACAAGGGATATTAAAATAGCTTGTAAATAGTCATAAGGAAATACAGAAGCAAACGAAGCCGTGAGGATAATATATTTGTACGTGTCGATAAATTTATTAACAATAAATTTGATAGACAAAAGGCTATGGCCGAAGTAATAAACAGTATTTTTCCCTTATAGTGTAAGAATTTTTTACTCAAATATCTAGAAACTTATGTAATAAAACTATTATATTAAATAATAACCTGTTTTATTTTATTCATACGCGAAGCCACTTGGGCATATTTTCTCATCTTCCACCTGTATAAGTTAAGATATATAATTCTACTGTACGTGTGTATGTAGTATGTCACTGAACTTCTCCTAAATGACTGGACAGATTTTCTTTAACTTTTTTGTGTGTGTTCGAGGAGATTTAAGAATGGTTTAGATTCGCAATTGGACCCGGTAGATGGCACCGTTGTCGGTATGTTAAACGGCTGGACCGATTGGGATGAAATTTCTATGTATATTCCAATAGGTCCCTGGATCTTAGCTATAGAAAGAAAATTGACTTTCAATACCGCGCTGATAAGATGGGTTTGTTTTCGATCTTAATGTCTATAGTCTACCATCTTTGCGTTATCGTGGACATTCTATTATCTTCCTAATAATTTTAGAAAAGCAAAGCATAGTCCAATAGACAATTTGTTTGATCTCAGACTGTACAAAATTCCAATACGATACAATTGAAGACTATTCACGTGTAAGACGTTTACCCTTTATGTTATTGTCAGTGAGAATCTAGGACAGACTTATTATGCTCTACCAATTCGGTCTCAAGGACTGTCCTTTACTATATTTAAACCTCAAAGGGCTTTATTAAGATCATCTTTCAAGGCACGCAGTTAAATAATACTATGTACTAGTAATGCTATAATTCTAATCTTTACTATTTATCCATTAGCCTACCTATATCCATTATTGGAAAAAGGTCATCGTCATTCTCCTACTCTTATCCCAATTACTTGGGGTCGATACAATATGTACTCTTTTTTTTATAGTACATATTGTAGAAGTTATTGGCAATAGTTTTATGTGCGGCCGCCTGCCAGACGTCAATCCTCCTTAGAAATGTAATTTTTGACCAAACGGAATCAGATGTAGTTGGCCTAGGTCGTTATAAGGCTCTTAGTCGTCTTTTACGATATTGACGAGCAAAGTAAGGGTTGGTAGTATTCGTAGCCGCTACCACACAGCAGAAATTTTATAATCGCCAGGATTGGTAAATAGATTGACGATCACAGTTGATGCTACGAGTGTTGTGAAAGTGTTGCTCGTTTTTACAAATTTTGCGGGTAATTGAGATATGGCAATTTTTTGTATTCTTAAGTAATAAAGATATGGGCAATCTTTATTGTACTATTATTTTTCTATAGCTTAAAATATCTTATTATTGGATACGTGATTATTCACATTAACAGAGACATTGGTTTAATATATTTCGTTGGACAGACTAGACATAATAATTTTTATCTCAAGCTTGACTTCTCTTCCGTTGACATTATGTGATTGCGATACCTGCGTTAGTGTAACAAATTATCATATGTTCCATTCTTATATAGTTACAACCTAAATAGTGATCGGAACGCTGAGAAATGTGATTGTTTTTATGAGATAATATATACCATAAAACAAAAATTATATCGATAGATTTCTGTATATACATTTTATACAACTTGTAAAGTATTTAACCCAGTTCTATTTCTATTATTTTTATATTTTATCTTAAAAATAAATTTCATTATCGATTTTTAAGTAAAACATTCATGTGATGACGTAATAAACATCCATGTGTTGACGATGTAAGAATACAATTCACTAACCCCTATCTTACCCGTGGGTGACCGTAAGAGACGACTAAGGGATATAAAAAAAATACCTTTGCTAGAGAAGGAAAACTCGAAATAAAACCCTATATCAACACGTCTGACCAGCGCGGTATAGTAGGTTAATTTCCCTCCCATTACGGAGGAGGACCGAGCTCAACAGTGGGACATATATGGACTGTGATGATGAAATAAAACAAAAAGAGACGTACTACAACATAACATTTATTATAACTTTTTATGAGATTAAAATAGAAAGAATGTAATAATTTCTCGCTTAAAACAATGAATTAAAACCACATGTTGCCCTTATAAATTATTATTGTAAGGACGGACCAAAACAATTTGTTCTCAGCATTTCAGAAATTTGACCCTTGTCATAGAATTTATATATGTATAATTATGGCTTAACAATACATAGATATACATAAATAGAAAAGGGTACTTTTATATACCGAGGCTAACACAGTTTGTAAATTGAAGTACAATGATAAAAATCTTCACAGATTAATAAAATTGATATTATCTAAAGTCTTAATATTTATATTCTACCAAACTCATGCTTTGTCGTAAGAACATGTAGCAATAAAATTTAACAGCGTTTTATATCATCATCATCATCTCAGCTCATATATGTCCCACTGTTGGGCTCGAGCCTCCTCCATAATGGGAGGGAAAATTGACCTACTATACCACGCTGGTCAGACGTGTTGGTATCGGGTTTTGTTTCGAGTTTTACTTCTTTTGCATAGATGTTATATGCGTTTCATATCCCTTAGTCGTCTCTTACGATCACCCACGGGTAAGGTAAGTGGTGATGAATTGTATTCTTACTCCGTCACTACGCGGATAAGCGTTTTATATATGATGAGTGTGAGTGAGACTCTATTTTAGTTATAGTTGTAATTCAGAATTTACTTTTGTAATCAAAAGTACTGGATTCGTTTTCAAATCAAATTAATCTAAGCTTTTCTTTTCAATATTCCTTAGCCTCAATATAAAAGTTAAAGAAAATTTTTAATTAAGAAATCTCTAAAAGCATTACAAATTAATTGAAAATTTTGAAGTATCTTTAATTCTTGACTGTTATAACTCGAGAAAAAAAGTATTAATACTCCATTTTCAATTCAATTTTTGATATTTATGTTGTTTCGTAAACTGCTCTTCTTCTGCTCTTTCTGCTCTTAAAATTAATATGTGAATAATTTTGTAAAAGTATTTTATTACCACTGTAAACATTGTTCCCTGTGTCTCCATCTCCATTGTCATCCATGTGTATGATTATTTCAATATATTTTACGCTTCAAGAGTTATTTAATTTCTGCAGAATTTTTGCAGAATATAAACATGATATCTAATCAGCAGTATCATATTTAATGCAAATGTATTGTCCCTATTCCTGCGTATTTATTAAGGGTAGAACCACAAGAGGCGGAAGCCTATCTTTCTGGGTGGATTTGGTTTGTGAACAACGGCCTAACTGTACAGCTGGTATTATTAAAGTTCATGAGTAGCAATGACACGTACAAGCAGGTGTACTGCTCGCTCGTTTTTCACTATCATTCTCCTACTAATATCCCAATTATTTGGGGTCAATACAATATATACTCTTCTTTCACAGTATATATTGTAAAAGTTATTGGCAATAGTTTTATGACCAGCCGCCTGCCAGACGTCAACCCTCCTTAGGAATGTAATTGCTGACCAAACGGCATCAGATGAAGTTGGTTTAGGTCGTTATATGGGTCTTAGTCGTCTTTTACGACATCCACGAGCAAAGTATTTGTAGCCGCTACCATACAGCAAATCGTCGTAACACAATAAGCAATAAAAAAATATATCCACCAATATTCATTATTGTGGAAAATAAATAAATAAGTTATACAAACAGAGCATAATTTATAAAACTAAAAAGATGTCATTGTTTTTAGCTAAAAAGGACTAATTACTTAAACAATATTAAAGTTCAAACAATGAAGAATCTGAGTGTCTGCGAAACTTGTGTAAGTGGCGGGCTTTATGAGGATTCTTTTGTTAGGCATCTGTGATGCGTCCCACGTGGAAATCTCAGGGAATGCTTTGTATAGAATACCCAAGATAACAACCAAGAGTAGTCGACTCACACAAGTAATTTCGGACAGGTATTCAACCATGTATTAATTAAATTATAATCGCCAGTTTATTATTATAAATGTAAAATGTCTATCTATATTAGCTTTTAAGCTAAAACAGCTTAATAGAAAGTCTATTTTCTTAATAGAGTGTCTATATAACAAGATTTTTCCGTGTGGTGACAGAGTAAGAACACAATTCACCACCCCCTATCTTACCCGTGGGTGATCGTAAGAGACGACTAAGGGATATAAAACGCATTTAACATCTATGCGAGAGAAGGGAACACGTCTGACCAGTGTGGTATAGTAGGTCAATTACCCATCCATTATAGAGGAGGCCCGAGCCCAAAAGTAGGACATATATGGGCTTAGATGAGATGATGAGATGATAACAAGATTTTAATTAAATATTTCTTTAAAGTGAAATTTTCCCGTTTTTATTTTTTTGAGATTAGATGGCGATTGTATAGTATTTGATCGATAATAATATCTGTTAATGAAAGGAATATCGTTTGATTCTTATTTTTATCAGTACAACTTATGTAGGCAACTTTGTATTAAGATGAATTAGAGAATGTGTTACAAATATCATACACATTTGAAAGAAACATGATGGCTTGATTGGTTGATGACTTGCGAGGCCTTTTGCTTTTCCTCTGAAGAATGAAAGAAGTTAGATAGAATATGTTACACATATCATACACATTTGAAAGAAACATGATTGCTTGATTGGTTGGTGACTTTTGGGCCTTTTGTTTGTCCGCTGAAGAATTAAAAAATATGTTATATAGAATGTGTTACATATATCACGCACATTTGAAAGAAACACGATTACTTGATTGGTTGATGACTTTCAAGATCTTTAGCTTTTCCTTGAACAATTAAAGAATAAGTTAGATATAATATGTTACACATATCATACACATTTGAAAGAAGGATGAGTGATTAATTGGTTAATGATTTTTGAGGCTTTTGCATTTCCCTTAAAAAACTAAGGAATAAATTCTTACGTCGTGTGGAATTTTCAAATATATAATAGATGGACACTAATCACAACCTTGGAACTCTCATTTAAAAATCGCAGAAAAACGTGTCTTGCGTTATGATTAAACCCACGTCACTCCGTACATATTTTTTTATTGCTTATGTTGGCAAACGAGCAAGCCGCACACCTGATGGTAAGTGTCACTGCTGCCCATGGATCTTTGCAATACTAAGAGTATAGCTAGGCCACTACCCACCGATAAAAACCCTAAACTCACCCAGTTGGGCTTCCGGATTTTTCGCTCACCGAATGAAGCGCAATAGTATATTGCTATTACTCAGACGTCGATCTTCTGCGAGAGTGTGGTACTACCCCGGGCGGACTGGCCCGCGGCTGTGGACAGAGAACTGTCAACAGTGTTGTCCTACCACTAACAAAAATTGGCATTCAGAACGCTATGACCTTTGTGCAGTAAAGTTTTTATAGATAAAAAGCTTAGTAACTTACCATTATCCTTCAACTTCTCAAAGATTTATATTGAACATCTGAAACAAATACAATAGAAAATTACTTAAAATATTGGTGTTGTGTAAATGTCAAAAAATGCTGCGCATGTGTTTAACTTTGCCCTATAATATCGAGGAGTCATAATAACTTTGGGAAAAAACTCAATCAAGGAGCAATCTTATTGACCGCACAAAATTACATCGGATTTCCGTTTAAACCCATGTCAAACCATTGTTAGGCACTTTTCCGAGAGAAAGTTTAATATCCCTTTTGAGCCACCAACTCTTTTGTTACTAACTTGGTACTCTTTGCTTTTTATTTCTAAAACATCAATATATTTCATATTTTATAAATTTGAATTAATATTTTAAATTCATTTGATTGAGATGACGTACTTTTACATAAATACTCTTCCATTCATTTATACGTCCAATGTTGGACCATAGTGTCTCAATGGAAATGCCGCTCAGAACGCTTTAAACCTTTGCATTCAATGGTTCTCTGCGATTTTTGAGATGTCATCAGTCCACCATAAAAATATTTATTTAAAATAGTTAATTTCACGGCAATGTAATGACAATGGCTATTAATAGGTGATAAACGAGTAGAAGACCAACCGATAATAAGTGGTAACTACTGCTCAAGCACGGCTTAAGCTTAGGTTCATTAACCTTCCACCGAAGACAAAGATCGGGTACCGGTGGCCCACTCGCACGGCCAAGAGAGGAGTTGCACGGTGGGTCTATGGGGTCACGCGCCGCCTCTTCCATCACCCCGGACTGATTTGGCGGGGCGAGAGGCATCCATAGTCCACCGTAAAAAAAAGTTTTATTAACCTTATTATTAAACGGAATAGTGAAAATATAGTACTGGATGATGCTGTATTAGTTATCTTTCGTACTAAAACACACTGAGACGCTTCACGTCTAATTAAAATATTTAAACAGTAGTGGTAATTTCTATAGATTAAATCTAACTAACTCATAATGAAGGGACTACACTGTTGACATTTTTCTGTCTACAGTCGTGAGCCGATCCGTCCAGGGGTAGAACTACACTCATGTTATACATACATATCATCACGCCATATCCCTTGCAGGGTAGGCAGAGAGAACAGAGTTCTAGAGAACTCTATCCTTACATACTTCACTCGCTTCCTCAACATTCATAATTCTCTTCATTCACGCTCGCCGGTTTCGGCGACTCTTCACTCCACCTTCCTTCAGTACGTGACCAATCTGGCCTAGGTAAGTTAGTCTCGGTCTCCCCCGGTACCTACATCATTCCAAATCCGTATGTTATACATACATACATATCATCACGCCATATCCCTTGCAGGGTAGGGCAGAGAGAACAGAGTGCCAGAGAACTCTATCCTTGCATACTTCACTCGCTTCCTCAACATTCATAATTCTCTTCATACACGCTCGCCGGTTTCGGAGACTCTTGACTCCACCTTCCTTCAGTACATGACCGATCTGGTCTAGGTAGGTTAGTCTCGGTCTCCCCCGGTACCTACATCCTTCCACTTTGGCATTGTATATCTTCTTAACCAGACGTTCGTTCGGCATTCTTTCCACATGTCCGAACCATCGGAGCATTCCCTTTCGCATCTTTACACCGATACTCTCTTTCATACCTATTCGCTCTCTTATGTCGTCGTTACGAATGCGATCGATCAGCCTAACTCCACAGATTTTCCGTAGAGATCGCATTTCGACCGCATTAATTTTACTTTCATACTCTTTTCTGCATAGCCAACTCTCGCTTCCATACAGTAATGTTGAGACAAGCACTGCGTTATGTATTGCTACACGTGCCTTCTGGCTGAGGTGGTGGCTACCGAGAAGTTGCCCCAACGCTCCATTCACTCCATTTCCCGCATTCACTCTTCGCTCTATATCAGTGGTGTACCTTCCATCTCGGCTAAATCCACATCCAAGATATACAAATTCATCCACTTGCTCTTATACTTATATTAAAATTATTAATAACGTTACAGTCACACTCACACACACACACACACACACACACACACACACACACACACACACACACTCGCACTTACACACAGTAGTCATGTTTTTATAATTTCTTTAAAATGTATCAGGTGTTAGCAAAATATTAGCGCTATTTTATAAAATAAAATAGCCAAAGCTGAGCTAAAGCTTTTTTGTTTCTCGTTTATGTTATTTTATACTAGAGGTTATTTTTATAGTTCTGTTTATTTTTATTAGTTATTAACGAGAGCAAAATAAATGTTTTTCTTTCTTTCTTTCTTGCAGAAAATCAACTTCGCAGCAGTGGCAATGTGCTATTGCGCTTCCTTGGGTGAGCGAGAAAATGGAAGTCTGATTTTATGGGTGGGTTTTGTTGGTAAAAGAACGGCCTAGCTATAGCGTTGGAATTGCAAAGATCCATCAACGGCAGTAACACTTATCATTAGGTGTGTTGCTTGCTCGTTTGTCACCATACACAATAAAAAAACGGCTTTCATTCATAGGTATTCGGCTGCAACTCGATGAAAGGGTGAGGACTAAGTTGTACCAACTATTTCGAATAGTTTCATATCGAAACGAATATTAGTTTATTTAGAATATTGTCTATTATAAAGAAAAAAATAAATATCAAAATATTTATGAACTTGTTAAAGGATTTTAATGGTTTTTAGACATGAACATACATATGTATGTTTTATCATTTTAATGATGAATGTCTTATGAAATTTTTAAGTCATATGTTCTGATACATCAGAAATTATAAAAAAATATAAAAATAATTCACGTAGATAATAAAGCGAGGTAATATATTAAGGAAAGATATTTCTGTTTTTTTTTTAACCAAATATTTCTTATCTTTGGTTCACATTTCAATAAAAAGGTACGGTATGTGATACATTATAATCTAATAAGCAGCTGTCAAAAATGTTTCCCGCGGGCATCCCAGTCCACATGTGCGACATTATAGTGATTTTATACAGCTACGAAACATGATTACGAGAAACGAGTCTTTGACCTCACATACAGCTAGTATATGGTATCCATTTCTTTATTTATAAATCAATTTTCATATAGTTTTTAGGCCATTTACATGTTTATTTAAAACCATACAAAATTTAACATCCGTCTCGGCGTATTTAAAAGCGGCTGCTATAAAAAAAATTAAAATAGTAAATAAATTGATCAAGCTGATATTGAAAATGCGTTTTCAATTGTAAATAAGTATATATAAATTGATAAAAATTAAGATACTTCATTTCATAATGGCTGGCAATTGGGTTAAGCTGATAATGGATACACAAGTTCAAATCTTGATGAAAATAAAACAGCCCTGATGATAAAAGTGGTAGTTTAAAGAATTTGAAAAATATTATACTTTTAAGCTAGGGCTTATAAATTACAAAATAAAAAGAAAAAAAAGACCAGCTTTAACAAAAATAAAACGTAAAAATAATTCAACAAATGTTCAATATGCAATAAAAATTACCTATACACATACCTATAGCATTCTCAACTGATATAAATACTTCTTTCTTTTCAGTAAATCACATAATATTTTTTTTAGTTCTAACCAATACATGATGACAAATCATTATCAATATTTTACGTTTCATCAGCATCATCATCCCAGCCCATATTTGTCCCACTGTTGGGCTCGGGCCTCCTCCGTAATGGGAGGGAAATTAACCTACTATACCGCGCTGGTCAGACGTGTTGGTATAGGGTTTTGTTTCGAGTTTTCCTTTTTTCGCATAGATGTTATATGCGTTTTATATCCCTTAGTCGTCTCTTACGATCACCCACGGGTAAGATAGGGGGTGGTGAATTGTGTCCTTACTCCATCACCACACGGACGGATTTTACGTTTACTAATTATAAATTTGCAAAAACTCTCGATACAATATCTGCCATCTGCCAATTCCATCTGCCAAATAAATTGAACTTAAGTTCTTCATTATGCATTTTTTTTTTGTAATTAAATCTGTTTGTTAATATGAAAAATATTCAGAAGAAAACATACGACAAGTAATGTTATGAGTAGTAGGTTATAATAATCATATAACTAATTCCAAAATTACAAGACATTAGAAACACGGACGTAAACTTACAGTTAGTATATGACCCTATTTCACAAACCATTTAACCTCACAGTAAACACAAATGGATATGGACATTTGACTGTAACTGCTAGTCATCATCGGATAGCGTATACATTTCTTAAATGAAATAATATTACGCAATTACCAAGGGTTACAAATACAATGTTTCACGCATTATTATTCTACGGAAGTACAAAGAGGGAAAGAGAAAGAAAAATAGCTGAGATATCACTTGGCCAAATGATAGTTGAACTCTCCTGAGATATTCATAACTAGGATTAGCCATTTTCATCACAATATGAAGTACACGTGACCGGAATGCTGGGCTTTACTTGGCACAGAGGTTAAGCATTGCCATCCAACGTGGCAACGCTGCCAGCATTCTGGGCACGTTACCTACTGGCAGCGGTTTATTTGAATAAGTATTTAATTTGTTTTATTTTTTTTTTCTCTTTAGTAAATATTTCATTAGCCTTTTATATTCATAATTACTTAATTTAGACTAAATTTAAATTTAATGAATTCTATTTTATATCACAGAATTAAGTAATGTGTTGAAAAACAAATTTGAAACCTGATATAGTTCATATAATTTTCACCATTAACGGTTGAATTGTCCCTCAAGGCCGTCTCGAAACCGTACCGTTTTACATTGTGTCATCGCTAATTTTAGGCACATGTGCGTTAATTTTCTAACTCATTGAATAAAGCGTGTTAAGCTCGTTTTCGTGTGTGGCTAAATCCTCTTTTCTACATATTTATTCCAATTTGACAAATTCGTCCCTTTTTAATTGCTACAGTAACTATTAAAATGAATACAGTATCTAATTGAGTGAGAACAGAAAGTATCACCATCTCTTCTTTTGTTCTGGGAGCTGTGCTATATTAGTTAAATGTAGATTTAAAAACAGAGTCAACAGCATCACTTCAAGAAAGTAAAATTGTGAAAATAGAGAGATATAGAGGTAAAGTCAAACCAGACTGGTTACG
This sequence comes from Lymantria monacha, assembly GCA_905163515.2. NCBI lineage: Eukaryota > Metazoa > Arthropoda > Insecta > Lepidoptera > Erebidae > Lymantria > Lymantria monacha. Next base: position 13,064,230 of record LR991094.1, on the reverse strand, counting down.
CCAACATAACACAGCAGGTCAAAAACCTTTACATACATCCATCCTTTCATGTACAAGGGCGGCGTACGGCTCCATAACCCACCGTGTTTCCTCCCCATAATAATTAGACTGACTACTGGTACCGCTTCCTTGACACCTGCGGCTGGCCTGGAGGGTTACTCTTTCAGGTATTATCTCTATCGAAACCCCGACAACAAGCAACTCAGTTGTGTTGTCGCGGTGTCTCCCTCACGAGGTCGGCTTCTCTGTGAATGGAGGATTAATCCCCGGTATATCCAACTGCGACCTTGGTTAGGGTGGTATTAGGTGCAGGTACTCGCACCTGTGCCGCCCAATTCACCGGCAGCGGAGTGTGTCAGCGTAGAGAATCACCTCTCTGACACGCCCTGCCGCCATCTTCTGTGATACTAATGCCTCGCAGGTAAGAAAGTGATCATGTCACAGTTCCTGATGCTATCAATCATCGATTTAGCAGTAGTCGGCAGCGTCAGGTCGGTACCGATGACTGCAACGAGTTCACGGTGCTGCTCTGCCTAGGTCTTACAGACCTGAAGCACGTGCTTTCTCGTTGCAATTACAGAGCTGCCAGGGCGATATCCTCTTCATCATCGTAACCGTGTGCAGATACTTGCCGAAACAACCATGCTCCATCAAAACCTGCATCAGTTGGAAGGGGAGGACTTGCCGGAGTGAGACATTACTGCCATCTGCCAGCGTTTCCGACACTCACTGGTAAAGTTTGGCGAGCATCTCTTCCTTTAAGTCCCTGGGGGGTGTTTCGGCCTACAAACACGCTACAGCTGTCGCCACCGTGCGGTATATGACGTATATGACCCTGACCACTATGACTCTCTACGATCGCCAAAAAAGAGACTTGAGATGGATCGATCAAGGAATCTTCATCTACACGGGTGCGCCGTACAGGGCCTTGGACGAAACCACCCCCGTGTTCAGTAGTCGGCAGCAGACTATTAAATGCGTCGTGGACCCCCAGTCACTGTCTGGTAATAACATGACCATGGATGGGTGTTCCATCCACCACATAAGTATGATGCTGGCATAACTCATCTAGTTATATCTTAAAGCTTGTAAGCAACACTTTATTGTAATAAACTAAACACTAGAATTATACCAGAACATGTATCTGCAATAGTTCCTTTTATAATCTTCGTATATAAGAGATTTCCACCTATGTATTGACTCATCACGATATCTCTGGAATCATAAAACCTACAGACTTTAAATTTGGTAGGAATACTGCTTTCGACGAGTAAAGGTCAGCTAAGAACGGATTTTACGAAATTCTACCCACAAGGGGGGGTTGCTGGGGTGTAAGAATGACTTGAATTTCGGTAGGCATTGTGTTACGATATAGAGGTAAAGTAAGAACGGCATTTTAAAAATTCCATCCCTAAAGGGGATTTCGCAGGTGTTAACCGAAAAAAATCCACATATTCTAATACTGCCCCTATAGCCTTGGAATTTGGTGTGAATATTCTATCTGCCCTGTAATGGTTAGATGAAGCAGAATTTTAAGAAATTCCTTTTCCGAAAGGAATTCTAGCGAAAGTACACAACTGAACTACAACAACAACTACTACTAACTACACAACTACACAACTGAACTAACGTAACCGAAGCGAAGTGAGGGCGGGTCGCTAGTACATGATATACAATTTTAGTACATGATGACATTCTATAAACTGTTTGAACATTGTCCAGAACACACATTAATAGCGAGCTCTTAATAGAAATGGGTTGTAGGTAGGTCATCGCATCACTATGAGTGATCAATTTATCGTCTTTGTGTGCCCCTTGTGCTTATGTTACTTTAGTACAAATTTATAGCTGGTATTAAATCTGTTCATAAAATTTATGAACATGGTACGTACGAGTAAAGCTCAAAATTAAAGCTAATAATAATAGCTATGTATTATTTTAGTAAACGAAAATTTTCATTTTCATTTTCAACATTACTGTATGGAAGCGAGAGTTGGGTATGCAGAAAAGAGTATGAAAATAAAATGAATGCGGTAGAAATGCGATCTCTACGGAAAATCTGTGGAGTTAGGCTGATAGATCGAATTCGTAATGACGACGTAAGAGAGCGAGTAGGTATGAAAGAGAGTATTGGTGTAAAGATGCGAAAGGAAATGCTCCGATGGTTCGGACATGTGGAAAGAATGTCGAACGAACGTCTGGTTAAGAAGATATACAATGCGAAAGTGAAAGGATGTAGGTACCGGGGAAGACCTTGACTAACCTACCTACTGAAGGAAGATGGAGTCAAGAGTGTCCGAAACCGACGAGCGTGTATGAAGAGAATTATGAATGTTGAGGAAGCGAGTGAAGTATGCAAGGATAGAGTTCTCTGGCACTCTCGTTCTCTCTGCCTACCCTGCAAAGGACATGGTGTGATGGTATGTATGTAAAATTTTCCATATAATGACCAAGGAGGTGTACAAATTGGCACGTTTTTCTTTCGTTTAGTTTTTATGACAGAAGATATATGGCAAATAACCGTAAAAGAAGTAAAACTTGAAACAAAATCGCATGTTTATCCAACCGGTTAGAGTTGCTAGGCTTTTTCTTCCCTGTGTGGGTTAGATCAAAGCATGCTTTAAATAAACCTGAAACTGATATATAATTGTCCGATTTCTCCTTGTCGTGACGGGGAGTATAATATGTAGCGATCCCTTGTTTTTTCGTTGGGAGTCGTTAAAACGATTAAACAAGCAACATAGGAGCGGCCAGCAGTGGTATCCTGTCAAAGTAATAACATCAACTGTGATTACCAACCCGCCTACCAAGCCTATTAATTATGGCATTATAACGCCTCTCTTGGGGAACCCTAACCCATAGTCGTCGCACGTTATCGTAATAACTTGCACCATTAGAGGTTGTAGTAGTTTGTGTATTAACCTTATAGTAATTAATTCATCATCATCACAGCTCATATATGTCCCACTGTTGGGCTCGGGCCTCCTCCGTAATGGGAGGAAAATTAACCATGCTGGTCAGACGTGTTGGTATAGGGTTTTGTTTCGAGTTTTCCTTCTCTTGCATATATGTAATATGCGTTTTATATCCCTTAGTCGTCTCTTACGATCACCCACGGGCAAGATAGGGGGTGGTGAATTGCATTCTTACTCCGTCACCACACGGAAGTAATTAATTACTCTAGCCTAATAGTAAAAAGAAATCCGTCTAGTGACGGAGAAAGAATACCATTCATCACCCCTTTCGTTGCTCATGGGTGTCGCACGGTTGCTTCGGCAAGTACCTGCACACGGTCGTGCGGAGGGAGTGGACTCCGTCCTGCCACCATTGTAGTAGCGACGAGGACACGGCGCAACATACGCTCGAGGTATGTTCGGGCTGGGACGGGCAGCGCCGTGACCTCGTCGCTGTCATCGGTGCCGACCTGACGCTGCCGGCTGTTGCGCGAGCGATGGTCGACAGCGTCAGGAATTGGGACACGGTCGCCGCCTTCTGCGAGGCTGTCATCTCGCAGAAGGAGGCGTCGGAACGGGCCCGGGAGGATTCCCGTGACCCGAGCCGCCACCCGCGGCCGGGGTTGGGCAGGTGCGAGTACCTGCGCCTGATGCCGCCCTAACCGAGGCTTCAGGTGATCGGACCGGGGAATTGTCCGGTCACCCGACGTGAGGCCACCGCGTGAGGACGGAGGCGTCGACAGGAGAGGAGCCCGAGAGGGCATACCGCCGAGCGGGCCACCGAAGACAAAGATCGGGTACCGGTGGCCCGCTCGCACGGCGAAGAAGAGGTGCTTGCAGGGTGGGTCAATGGGGTTGCGCGCCGCCTCTTCCGTCACCCCGGACCGATTTGGCGGGGTGCGACGTCCATAGCCCACCGCAAAAAAAAAAGAAAAAAAAATGGGTGTCGTAAAAGACGACTAAGGGCAAGTCAGCAGATAACAGCACTGCATGAGAAGGAAAACTCAATTATGTATATGAAATTCCTGCGTGTTATAATAGGTCAGTTTTCTTCATATAGTAGAGGAGATCCGAATTCAATTGTGGGACGTATTTGGGCGGAGATGAGTTATTATAGATCAAAATATGTTTCCTTAAATTTATTCATTGATTCGTGAATTGACAACTCAATATGCAGATCAGAGATTCCAATTCAAAAGAAATGCGTACGGTTTCAAATTATAGCTTAAAATCACTGGAGAGAAAATTCTTCTACAGTCAATATACGTATACCAATTTAGGGCTCGTATCTCCTCAACAGTTTAAGAATTGTTAAGTATGGCTCAGCTGGTCATAATGATTTGAATAGTTTTCTTCAGATTAGTACGTTTTCTAGTTCTCTTGTCAAAAAAAAAAGACCATACAGTGGTATGAGATTTTTTTCTTACTTAAAGTCACCAAACATACTTTAGTTTGGCCTAATATAATTCTATCGCAAAAGATGATCAAGACAAATGTATTATGGATTATCAATTCATCATCTTTCAGACCATTAAAGTAAAGTAGACTTGCCTCGTTTGCAAGTGCAATTGACGTTATAAGTTTCACAGAAGAACGCTGTTGCCCTCAGTTTTCTTGTCCCCTTAGTCGGCTTTTACGACTCTATGTATTTAATAAACTAGACCTGCTTGGTTCACATTCACAATTGACGTTATAAGTTTCTCAGAAGAAGACTATTGGTTCTACCTTCTCGCCCCCTTAGTCGGCTTATACAACTCCAAGTATTTTTATTTTTAACTCTTTATATGTTGTATACATACGGGATATATGAAATATAGAACAAGTAGTAATATAAAAGTATAAATAAGTTTAACAATATCATTGAATTTATTGGTATTTTCTTTCATAATAAACTTTCTATTTTCATTGTCATACACCTGATATGCATACAAAATTTCACTATTATCGGATAGTTAGTTTAAACATGCAACAAAGACTAAACATTGTTTTTACTAACAGTATATAAATAGTAGTACAAAGTATATAAATAGTTAGATGTATTTCAAAGCCATAAATGGGCATGAATCATATAATCTGTGAGTGCTTCTAACGTATTTTTTATTCATAATGACATATAATTTTATAAACTTGTTATTTTACATCCTTTCACTTTCGCTTTGTATATCTTCTTAACCAGACGTTCGTTCGGCATTCTTTCTACATGTCCAAACCATCGCAGTATTCCCTTTCGCATCTTTACACCAATACTCTCTTTCATACCTACTCGCTTTCTTACTTCGTCGTTACAAATGCGATCGATCAGCCTAACTCCACAGATTTTCCGTAGAGATCGCATTTCGACCGCATTAATTTAAGTGAAAGGATGTAGGTACCGGGGGAGACCGAGACTAACCTACCTAGACCAGATCGGTCATGTACTGAAGGAAGGTGGAGTCAAGAGTCTCCGAAACCGGCGAGCGTGTATGAAGAGAATTATGAATATTGAGGAAGCGAGTGAAATATGCAAGGATAGAGTTCTCTGGCACTCTGTTCTCTCTGCTTACCCTGCAAGGGACATGGCGTGATGATATGTATGTATATTATTTTAGATAGTTAAATTTACACCAGAATTTACAGTTGAACTATTTCATAACACTACGTAATTTTCATTAGCTGTAAGGGTTCATGAAAAACATCTCATATTTTACTGCAGAATATGAGAACAAAGGTTCTGTTTAATTAACGTTTACCGTTGCCTTTTTGCGTTTACATTCATAAGAATCAGAGCACTTTGACTATGTGTACTTTTTATATTTATTTCTAGAGCCGAGTATAAATTATTTGTATTACAAGTAAGTTTCTGTTATGATTAAACAGGTAATAAATACTAGGGTAATATTAATATATAATAGCTTCCTCCAACCGTAGACAAAGTGACTTTCTATTTTTAATTTTTGGACTGTTACAATTAGAGATAGTGAAACTTATAAATAAATAGCTTCTGCCCGTGTTCCTATGCACGCATAAAAAAAAATGTCTCAAAGTTGAACTATTATCCAATTGTTTTTTTGTTGCGGTGGACTATGGACGTGGTCTCGCCCCGCCAATCGGTCCGGGGTGACGGAGGAGGCGGCGCGTAATCCCATAGACCCACCATGCAACTCTCCTCTCTTTGCTGTGCGAGCGGGCCACCGGTACCCAATCTTTGTCTTCATTGGCCTGAACTATTATCCCCTTTTTTATTTATTTTATCTTCTTTTTGCGGTGGGTTATGGACGTGGTCGTGCCCTGCCATATCGGTCCGGGGCGACGGAAGAGGCGGCCCGCAACCCCATAGACCCACCCTGCAAACACCTCTCTTCGCCGTGCGAGCGGGCCACCGGTATCCGATCTTTGTCTTCAGTGGCCCCTGAGCTATTATCCCTAGGGAACATGTTTGTTCCCCCATATTATCTTGATAAATAGTATCTTATGTGTTAATCTAAAAAATGTTCTATCTACATCCAAATCTGTTCATCCGTTTATGCGTGATTGATTAATAAACATCGAAACCTCTTGAGAAACTTTTATATTTATAATATTAGTAGGATAAATCTAATGAAATGTAAACTAATTCAGAAACAATGTTATATATAAAACTACATTTAAACTTTTTTAAATAATTTATATCACCATATTGAAATATTTGCTGTGTGGTAGCGGCTACGAACCTACCCCTACTTATCTAGTGGATGTCGTAAAAGACGGCTTAAAGCTTTATATCGATCTAGACCAACTCCATCTGATGCCATCTGGTCAATAATTACATTTCCAACGAGGTTTGACGTCAGGCAGGCGGCTGATCATAAAACTATTGCCAATACCTTTTACAGTATGTTTATATACTATTGGAGAGGAGTATATATTGCGTTAATCCTAAGTAATTGGAACAAGAGCAAGATAATAATTCTGTATTGAGAAGTTGTCTCTAAATATGATGTAGTCTCTAAACATCGGCCTCATAAAAAAGCTCAAGATCACTAAGAGAGGGTTATGGTCAGTATTTCTCTACGATAAAATGCCGTGGTGGTGGATAAAAAGAGTGGGTCTTAACAGGTTTAATTTTAATTTTTTCCACCCCTATTCAGGCAAGACATCATCTCTCAGGTACACTAGTCTTTAATAACTAACCAATCAGAATGAGAACAAATAGAAAGTTACTTTTGCAAACAAACAATATTAATACCACTCACGTCATGTAGCCGTTGATTCGCCTCGCCGGTCAATCCCTTAGGATATTGTTATTTACACAGCATTGCTGCTTGAGCTTTAATGAGTCAGTGTTTATTTCTTTCATATATTTATTGTTATCTTTACAGAAACAATTAATTATTGTCTGTTGCGTTTGCTTTTCTTATAAAAGAGTTTGTTTTAATATTTTATTCAGTATAATTTTACATTTAATATTTATTTTTGAAATAAAATTATTTTTACGGATTATATCTCGTTTAGTTTTGTTTTTTAACTGATGGACTGAGATGGAGGTCTTCCCGTGATCATAAACGATGTAAAGTGCTCGAAAGGTCGGGCAATTAAAAATCAAATATAAAACTCGATAGAATCCGTAAGAATTGTTTTCTTTCAAATGTGTAATACTCGCGTAATCCTGTAAATATACGTACTATATTAAGTAAATAGATAAAAACAATATTTAAATACAATAAAAATCGAAAAACAAATATTGCATACGTATATATTTTTTTTTACTGTTTAATAGACATTCTGCACTAAGGAAATAATCCGTGTATTTCCGAGGACTTTACAAATATACAATAGAACAACAGTTTTTGGATCGTAAAAAGTATTGTCCTGCGTAGGAATGGAAACCACGGCACTGACACGAAAAGTTGAAATCTTAACCATTACACCATCGGTGCATTCTAATGTACAGTATGTCTAATACATAATTTTGAGTTTAAATCCTATGTTGCAATCACTAAAAGAGAAAGAAAGCTTGAAATAAAATTTTATGCCATTACCTCTAGCGGCTCTAGCCGTTGTTGAATGAGTGTGTGCTGTTTATATCTCGAAACAGAACTTTGTGTACTTTTATTCCTGAAAAGAAATAATAGACCCGAGGACTGGAATATTTATTGACGAGATTTACATGAATGCGAAATGTAGTGAGGTAGCGGGTACGAATACTACTAACCCTTATTTTGCTCGTGGATGTCGTAAAAGCTGACTAAGAGCCTTATAATTACCTAGGCTAACTTCAGCTGATGCCGTTTGGTCAACAATTACATGCCCAAAGAGGTTTGACGTCTGGCAGGCGGCTGGTCATAAAACTATTGCCGATAACTTTTACAATATGTACTATGAAAAAAGAGTACGTATTGTATCGACCCCAAGTAATTGAAATAAGAGTAGGAGAATGATGATTTACATGAATGCGAGTGAAGCCGAGGGAGTAATAACTGTTAACGATATAATGACGATATGAATCATAAGCTAATTACGTCACTAAAACAGAAAGAAAACTGGAAATAAAATTTTATGCCAATGCCTAGGGTCTTTATTATACGGGTGTTATTTAGATCATTTACTTGCCATCATAGAGGAGGCTGGTGCCTAATACAGGAACTTATAGGGTCTGGGAATATAAACTACCCATGTGGTAAGGGGTTATGAATACAATATGTCACCACCACTTGCTTCTTAGTGGGACCTGTAAAAACTAGTTAATGGAGTATAAAAAGGATGGGCATATTGCATTTCCTGTAAAGTTATAAAACCAGTTACCATCTGTAAGTGTTTATGTGGTTACGTGTAATGAGTCATATATTAAATAAAACAACCAGTTGACGCAAGCGCGTATGTATGACTAATCTAATTTATTTTCTATCTGTACATTATAATAATTTGACCTTGATAAAGTGCATTATCTAAGCACCACATATCGCAAACCCTCCAACCAATGATAAAGATTATGGAAGTTGCCATATTCGTGGATACAGTTATATTCAACAATGGAAGTCTGATGAGTACGACGATGTGGGCTAGAACATAAAGTGGAAATGAACATAAAATATAGTTTAGATCTGGCTTTTACTATAATCCATTCCAATTCCAATTATTATAAATTAAATTAAAATTGCACTCATATTATCATCATTATAAAACAAAATTGCGTATAAAAAAAAACTAGAAAAATAAAAAGAAAACCATTACAATCGTACAACTCTACTTATTCGTCCCTATATTATGCTAGAATTTATTTCGTTAGAGCTGCTGCGAGGTTTACAGCTTTACAATCTACGCGCCAGCAGCCAGTATTAAGCTGAGATATCTACTCTTCAAAAGTCTAAGGCGTTTCAATAGATTTCGCCGTGCGTGGTCTAAGTAGTCTATGTCTATGGTCTATTCCACTAGCCCGTCGATACATTAAAAATAGACTTAACTATAAAAAAAATTACAAGTGGTACCATCCTGTGCCTTTTGCGCCTAACGCTTGGCTGCGATATCAAAATATTAGTCCACTTAATAGGAGGCTTCCTAGAATAATTAACCCATAAGTGATTATTCATCACAGCCCATAAACGTCCCATTGTTGGGCTCGGGCCTCCTCCGTAATGAGAGGGAAATTAACCTACTATACCACGCTGGTCAGGCGTGTTGGTATAGGGTTTTGTTTCGAGTGTTCCTTCTCTCGCATAGATGTTACATGCGTATTATATCCCTTAGTCGTCTCGTACGATCACCCACGGGTAAGATATGGGGTGGTGAATGGTATTCTTACTCCGTCACCACACGGAAAATGAGTGATTATGACTCAAGAATAATACATTATTCATAAGTATTTTTGAATTTATCAATAAATTCTCTCGGTTATAGCTCGCTTAGCTGTGTGGTAGCGGCTACAAACACTACCAGCCTTACTTTATTCGTGGTTATCGTAAAAGACCATTAAGAGACTTATAATGACCTGTGCCAACTCCATCTGATGCCGTTTGATTAAACATTTCCAAGGGGGGTTGGCATCTGGCAGACGGCCAATCACAAAACTATTGCTAATGACTTTTACAATATGTGCTATGAAAGAAGAGTACATATTGTATCAACCCCAAGTAATCGGGATAATAGTAGGAGAATGATGATATTAGCTCGCTTATTGACATTTTTGAGCCAGTCTTTACTACGAGCAAATACATTCCTAATCGGACTCCATGCGATATCCACTAAATATTACATCAAATAAGCAACAAATTGAAACTATCAGTTGCGTATTTTATCGTGATAAAAATTGTACCAAACCTAATTGTACGATATCTATATCTGTAAATAGTTTTATCTCCTAGTGTGGTGATGGATGAAAAATCTAATGTGTTATCATCTCTTATTTTAACATGGGCGTCATAAGAACGGGCTAAAGAGTCAATAAGAACAGCAGTAGGTGGCGATTATAATCATTATTTGTGGAGAGATCAACAAGCTACGGAATTCATGAATGAATGGTTTCCTCAGTAACTCATTGCACAAAAAAAGAAAATGAAGACAAATTGAACTCGATTGTCTCTAAATAAAGAAAATTAAACTTATTATTTATTGAAATTAATTCGGTTTTAAAGACAATTAATATTAATAATACTCGCGATATAACTGACATACCAGGCAGACCAATGATGAGATACACTGGATTCCGCTGACCCATCCACATGGCGTTGAGATGTACGTACACGGCAGATTATGGGGTATAGCATGGCTTACCTCAAAAAAAGTATAACTGAGATAACTGATAAAGAATAGGTTATTGATAAAAAAAACTAAATATAAGAATGATCAATTATTATATAAGTAACTAGCGACCCGCCCTCGCTTCGCTTCGGTTACGTCTATTTTCGCTACATAGAATTCCTCTCGGGGAAGTAATTTCTTAAAATCCTATTTTATCTGACTTTACAGGGCAAAAAGAAAGTCCACACTAAATTCCAAGTCTGCAGGGGCAGTATTGGAAAATGTAGATTTTTTGGGTTAACACCTACGCAATCCGCTTTTGGGGTGGAATATTTAAAAAGCCGTTCTTAGTTAACCTGTGTATTGTAACCAAAAATATGCCTACCGAAATTCAAGCATGTCGGAGATATATTTAAAAATGTGATTTTTGCACCCCAGCAACCCCCTTGCGGGTGAAATTCCGTAAAATAAAAAATTGCGTTTGCGGTGAAAAGCGGTTATTGTGGTTTTAGTATCGCAATGCCTATATCCTAGCACAATTCAAAGACCAAACAACTGCTGAAATAGAGTATCGACCATCGCCGTAGCATGACACAAACGGATATTGTCACACAAACTGTAATGCATCGTTTGAGCGATGGATTTCAATTATTCGATACAAAGTGCCATGGCTTGGCATTACAATATTCTGCTTAGAAAATTACCGTCCAATCAATTCAAATTTCAAAGTCTACGTTCATATATGGCCGTATCCTAAAAATACATGACCTCTCTAAAGCTTAGAAACCTATAAGCACCGTACTAATATAGTGCGGTGACATTCCAGACATTTCAATTTTAAAAAGTATTTGCATTGTACCAAACGTTTATGTGACATCAAACTTTTTAGAGTTCCATACCCAAAAGATAAAACAGGACCCTATTACTAAAACTCCGCTGTCCGTTCGTTACTTCGCCCGTCTGTCACCAGGTTGCTCCCGTGAACCGTGATAGTTGGACAGTTGAAATTTTCACAGATGAAGAATTTCTTTTGCGGCTACAACGACAAACACTAAAAAACAATAAAATAAATATTTAAGGGGGCTCCCACACAAGAAAGGTAATTTCTGCTCGTTTTTGCTCGATATTGGTAACAAAAATAGACGACGTTTGAAATATTAGACGAATAGTAGACGTTTGAAATATTCTTAAAATATTTAGTAATATATTCACTTTAGAAATAATTAAATTAAAATAAAACAAATAAAGAATTTAAGAGAGGCTCCCATATAACAAACATGATTACTTTGCAATTTATAGATAAGGGTACGGAACCCATCGTGCGCGACTCCGAGTCGCTCTTGGCCGGTTTTTTGAATATAATCGAATTGTGTTTTCAAACATGTGTCAAAATAAAATGTGTTTTAAATCAAAATCACTAAGAAGTATTGATATCAATTTTAAAGCAAATCACCCCTAAAATAACTTTCTACTCCTTTTTAACCCAGTTAGGAGATAAATCTCTATAAAATATGAATCACGTCTGTCATCAATTCTGTTAAAGAATGTTTATGCAAAATTTGAAATAGATTGGACCAAGGAATCACGTTGTCCCATACAAACTTTGCCCTGATTTTTCACCCCTTACGGATATAATTTCGTAAAATCCGCTCTTAGCTGACCTCTACTCGGTGAAAGAAATATTCCCACCAAATTTAAGGTTTGTAGGCCTTATGGTTCCAGGGATATCGTGATGAGTCAATAGATAGGTGGAAATCTCATATATATACATATATATATATATATATATATATATAGATTATAATAAATAAACATATTTCTCGGTATTATAGTATATAAAAACTTAACTGGCAGGTAGATGTATGTACATAATTATGAAGGCGTATAACGTATGAAATTCTTCTTTCCTTAGCCGGATTACAAAGGAAAGCACTCCGAGTATTGAAATTTGAAAGCAAGGTTATATTCACTTCCTTTTATTTTTATTAAGAACTTTTGAAGCTGCTTTAATAATATATAGCAAAGTAATATGGCTTTTTACTTACAAAATTTCGATGTAATATGATTGTAATTCTTTTTCTATTAAACAGGTCAACGTTACTCTGTTACTACAATTTGATTCTTCCTTCTTCCTATGAATGTATAAGAAGATGGAGTAACGTGTTCAATATGACTCCAGTATAAGGAATAAGAGAAGGAAAATTCGAAACAAAACCCTATACCAACACGTCTGACCAGCGCGGTACAGTAGGTTAATTTCCCTCCCATTACGGAGGAGGCCCGAGCCCAACAGTGGGACATATAAGGGCTGTGATGATGATGATAAGGAATACTCCCGTAGAAGTTGAAATATCGGCTGAAAAATTATCATTTTTATCTTCATCAGGATTTCAGCTCATATACGTCGTCCTGGTCGTCTAGTTTCTATAAAACAGAAGGGAGATTGGCCTACCATACCACGCTGGTCAAACAGGTTGGTATAGGGTTTTATTTCGTATTTTCCTTCTGTTGTACAGATGTCATATGTTTATTATATCTCTTAGTCATCTTGTACGACACCCACAGGTAAGAAAGGGGGTTGTGAATTATATTTTTACTTACTCTGTATACGGGTAGGCTAGAAGAAAGGGTAATAGCAATCTTCCAGGCAATAATACCCCTGTCCAATATGGTGTTTTTATCTTTTACGTCCTTGGAAAGTTTCAGTTTCAATAATAGACCTTCACTAATAGTCTATTATTGAAATTGGAATTTCGATCGCATCAACATGACAACGTAGTCAAAAAGGTTGTCCTCATATTTAGGTTCAGAATCACTCAGCATGGTATGGAGTTGGCTGTGCATAATATATTTTTTTAAAAGACAGGTAACGAACATCTTAACAAAATAGTAACTATCTCATCAAAATAGTATATATCTAGTAGGCTGTATATCACTGGGTAGGCGACATCTCATTGAAAAATCGATAACCTTTTTGGATGAACAGCTATCAGTAGTCGGTAGACCGCTGATTTGGTGAAAGATGGAGAGAGTTGTTGGAAGCGACACAGGAATACACCATGTGAGGTATATGTAAAAGGTTTTCGTAGTGGTAGTAGTTTTCTGTTTACAGCCGCGGGTCGGTCCGTCCGGGGTAGTACCACACTCTCGCAGAAGATCGACGTCGACATCCTGACTCGTGACATCCTGGGGTAAAAATATTATAACGGCTACGAATACTACCAACTCTTACTTTGTTCGTGGATGTCGTAAAAGACGACTAAAAGCCTTATAATGATCTGAGCCAACTTCATCTGATGCCGTTTGGGCAACAATTACATTCCCAAGGTGAATTGACCTCTGGCAGGCGGCCGGTCATAAAACTATTGCCAATAACGTTTACAATATGTACTAAGAAAGAAGAGTACATATTGTATCGACCCCATGTAATTGGGATAAGAGTAGGAGAATGATGATATTATCTATATAATAAACATGTTAATAAATAAACACATCTCATCATCATGTAAACATACGGTACTCGTTTTTTATGAGTACCGTATCACGTCCTTTAAGCCTTAACACCTCTTCAAATAATTAGTTACATGTATTCGTTTCTAGATTGCTGGTTATTTGTATATTTAGTTTATTCAGGCCTATATTGATTTGTTGAATAATATTATATTGCTTGGATATTTATTAGCTTTAATCAAGCCTTTTATTTATTTACATACATACATATCATCACGCCATATCCCTTGCAGTGTAGGCATAGAGAACATAGTGCCAGAGAACTCTACCCTTACATACTTCACTCGTTTCCTCAATTTCATTCATAATTCTCTTCATACACGCTCGCCGGTTTCGGAGACTCTTGATTCCACCTTCCTTCAGTACGTGAACAATCTGGTCTAGGTAGGTTAGTCTCGGTCTCTCCCGGTACCTACATCCTTCCACTTTCGCATTGTATATCTTCTTAACAAGACGTTCGTTCGGCATTCTTTCCACATGTCCGAACCATCGAAGCGTTCCCTTTCGCATCTTTACACCAATACTCTTTTTCATACCTACTCGTTCTCTTACGTCGTCGTTACGAATGCAATCGGTTAGCCTAACTCCACAGATTTTCCGTAGAGATCGCATTTCGCATGCATTTATTTATTTATATCTTAAAATGATCGAAGATGCCAACGATAACAAGGACCGCGTATCGGTGACCCGCTCATTTGGCGATAGATACGTGTACGGCAGATTATGCGGTCGCATACTGTCCTCTTCATAAGTGTAAACGGTTGGAAACTGATCTCCATCACAGTATTTTTAATTTACTTTTTTTCTAATTTATTTTGTATGATTTTCTTTTTCGTCAATGTATATGTTAGTTGTATATGAGTAAACAATTATAAATGTCTATTGCACGTCATACAAAGGCCTCGGCTACAATTAGTTTTAATAGGTATTTCATCACTTTTCTGTATTTTTAGATATGCAGGCGAAAATTTGCACAGCAACTTTAAACACTGTAATAGAAATCGATAGTGCACAGCGTAGTAATTAAGATAGAAACTGCTTACTGTAACCAGTGGCGTGGGATTTGAATCTTATGCAGAACAGTAATTTGTACGATTCAAAAATTATTCCTCTGAGTCTGAAACGAATTTATCCGTTAATTATTATCTGAAAAGTCCTCCGTAATACAATGATTATTATCCTGCTGGAGGGTATTGTCGTAGAAAATAAAAACAGAACAAAATGTAAAAATATAAAAACAATATTATTCGTGATATTGGTAACATTAGTTCCATAATTTTAAACTTCATTTTAACTGTCAACAATCATAAAGTGCTAAATAATTATGACGACAAGTTGACGTTGACACGTCATTAGAATCACTTGAAAACACACAGCTGGTCGTTACGGTTACTTTTAATAGTTCTTGTCATTTGGTGTTATCAGAAATCTTTATTCATATATAAAAGTTTCATTAAAAAGACCTTGGTTTCATTTTACTAGTATTAAATGCACTATATTCCGTGTGGTGACGGGGTAAGAATACAATTCACTACTCTTTTGCCCGTGGGTATTTTAAAAGACGATTAAGGGATGTCATATGCATATAGCATCTGTGCAAGAGAAGGAAAACTCGATATAAAACCCTATACCAACACGCCTGACGCACTACGCAGAGTATAGTAGATCAATTTCCCCAAATGGAGGAGGCCTGAGCCCAATAGTGAGACCTATGTGGGCTGAGATGATGATGAGATACACTCACTCAGTATATTTTTTAGACCTTTCATAATTTGTTAAAAAAAAATCTCATAAAAATATAGTTTTAAGATTTATTGAATTATTTATTTACCAAAAAATAATGTCATCTCAGAATAGTAGAGCAGATCTTTATAATACAACAACATGCTTTCAATTATTAATAGCTATAATATTAATATTAATAGCGTGTTGTGTGGTAGCGGCTACGAATACTACCAACTCATACTTTGCTCGTGGATGTCATAAAATACGAATAATAGCTTACAAAAATACATTTAAATTGGATAATTTTTTTACAATGCACATTTTAGAGTATTTAACTAATTTTTATCTAAATAGATACATTTTTCACTTGTAATATTTTATGTAGATAGACCTTTTATATTAACATACATACATATGACCATTTATATTAAGTAATTTGGAAAAATATCACTATAAAATTAGAGAGATGTAGGGCCAGTCTAGGCAATGACGCTTCAACACTGAGTGCGCGATTGAAGCCTGGGGACATAGGCTACCATTATCAACAATGCACGGGGAAGAAGCTGCGTGCAAAATCTAGTAGGATATAAAACGCGTCAGATTTTATGTACCTAGGATTCAAACTCACATACTAAACTAAAACTTTTATCATAAACCATAATATGTAAATTTCACGTGACATAACTATAAAAGAAAATTTACATTTTTAGGATGGATTTATTTGAACTATAAACAGTGAATTCAAATTCTCTCTCTGATTTAGTGGTCCTGAATTTGTAATCTTTCCGGAAAGAATGTTATTAATGTTTTAGCCGAAATAATGTCTTTTGCTTTGAGGGACTTACTAAACGAGATTTGTTATTGAACCCCTGACATTAATTAATATTCATAGAAGTATCTCTTAAACCAGGTAAATTAAAACGACGTAAATTTTCAATTAAGTATTGATTTTTTTTTGTTTTTAACATTGTTATTGTGAATTTCAATGGTTCGGACATGTGGAAAGAATGCCGAACGAACGTCTGGTTAAGAAGATATACAATGCGAAAGTGGAAGGATGTAGGTACCGAGGGAGACCGAGACTAACCTACCTAGACCAGATCGGTCATGTACTGAAGGGAGGTGGAGTCAAGAGTCTCCGAAACCGGCGAGCGTGTATGAAGAGAATTATGAATGTTGAGGAAGCGAGTGAAGTATGCAGAGATAGAGTTCTCTGGCACTCTGTTCTCTCTGCCTACCCTGCAAGGGATATGGCGTGATGATATGTATGTATGTATGTATGTTTTATCTCTATAAATAAATTTATTTCGTATGTTTTTGTATGTGGTTTTATTGAACTCAGAGCACTTGGACACGAGCAAAATTAATTAATACTCTCAATTAATTACGGCTATAAACGACCACTCCCTTCACTTAGCATGATATGAAAAATAGCCAAAATAATATTTATCTAAAAGGTTTTATATTAACCTCCCCCTATCTTACTCATAGGTGATCGTAAAACTCCTTCGTAAAGTTCCTTCTCTCGCATACATGTTATATGCGTTTTATATCCCTTAGTCATCTCGTACGATTACCCATAGTTGAGATAAGGGGTGGTGAATTGTATTCTTACTCCGTCACCACACGAACAAAAAACACACCTAACAGTGGCGTTCGATTGCCACGCAAGACAATCCTTTATACGATCCACAAATTGATGAGTCTGAGTGTAATTTGTGACAGTTATCTCTATATTTTTTTTTTTATTAGCTGTGTGGTAGTGGCTAAGAATACTACCAACCCTTACTTTGCTCGTGGATGTCCTAAAAGACGACTAAGAGCTTTATAACGACCTGGGCCAACTTCACTTGATGCCATTTTGTCAACAATTACATTCCCAAGGAAGGTTAACGTCCAGCAGGCGGCCGGTCATAAAATGATTGTCAATAATTTTTACAATATGTACTATGAAAGAAGTGTACATACTGTATCGACCCCAAGTAATTGGGATAAGAATAGGAGAATGATGAAGATTTATATTTATAATTTCTCCCACAGTACACGGATGATTTCCTTATTACAGGTTGTGTCAAAAAAACAAAACAATATTAAAAAGAAATGTAATATTTTCCAAAAAAAATCTTAATAAAATCACTTTCGGATCCGATAATAGCACATTAAGTTTCTTTTCATTTTTCCTAGAAAGTGTAATTTACTGGGTGGATTATAAAAGTCAACCTATAGTGTCTTTCAAAAGGTGGAGAATAGTTACAAATGGGGTTGTGGGGTATTATGACTCTGCTATCATATAGATCAATCGATCCTGATACGATTAGGCCATATGTAGGTACCTACAACAAAGAAAAGGAGCACAAAATATTATATACAAAAACCTAGCATGATAAACATTAAAATGAATTAGGTACACCTAAAAGAAAATAGTTAATAAATAAATATAAAAAAGATTAAGACCATTACTATACGTAATATACTCGTAATTACTTAAATGTTGACTATAAGGTATTAAATCTACCTATAAGGCTTAAAGGTTTCTGCAGTGTCATCTGTAATCAACCGGTGTCATAAACAAGTATCCTATTTGCTTTGACTTTATGAAAGTAAAGATCAGCTACAAACATCCTGATAGAATATTATAAATAGATTATATTATTTACTTATTATTATATCACCTGGAGAAGGATGCTGGGCGTCGTTGGATACAAGCGGTACAGGACCGCACTCTGTGGCTAACATGAGGGAGGCCTACGTCCAGCAGTAAAGGGTAATAGGCTGAAATGATGATGATGATGATGATATCACTTGTCCGGAGGAATAGTGACACAACTCAAAAAAAAAAATACAATTTTCATTATATTTAAATTTTTGGTGATGAAAAGGTATTAATAATATAAGTTCTCCCTGTCAACTCTTCGTCATCATTCTTATAGTTGTCACAAAATAAAAGGCCCGTTTTGACATTTGTCTTATTGATGGATATAGTGATATGTATAACCATACGACTCGGTACTCGATACTCACGATATATCGATTCAAGTTTGCGTGAGTATTTAATCGATTTGAATATGTATTGTAAAGTGCATTGGATTAAAGTTCTGATTTGAAAATTTAAGTTCAAATTTTGATATTATGGGTATTTTGAAATGATACCAGTGTGCTCGGATTTTCGATACCTCGGTTCTCTTATCCAAAGCGATGGCGACCTGGATCGTGCGGTGAAATACAGAATGGATGCGGGATGGATGAAATGGCGGCAGGTCACGGGTACAACATGCGACCCCAAAGTACCCCCTAAATTAAAGGGTAAAATATATAAAACCCTAATAAGACCTGCTGTACTGTATGGATCAGCATGTTGGGCGACAAAAGCGATGGATGAGAGACGACTGCATGTGGCGGAGATGCGAATGTTGAGATGGATGTGTGGTGTGACGAGATTAGATAAAATAAGAAATGAGCATATAAGAGGAAGTTTGAAAGTTGCGCCAGTGACGGAAAAGTTAAGGAGTGAAAGGTTAACATGGTATGGACATGTGATGAGACGGGATGAAAGAAATGTTGTGAGGAAAGTTTTAAATATAAATGTTGAAGGCTTTAGGGGTAAAGGAAGACCAAAGAAAAGATGGATGGACTGCGTGAGGTATGACATGGATAGACAGGGAGTGACTGCAGAGATGACGTCTGATAGGACTGTATGGAGGAAGATGACATATTGCGTCGGCCCCAAGTAATTGGGATAAGAGCAAGATGATGATGATGGGTATTTTGAAATGACACAATGTTATGAAAGGTCAATTTTCTATCATTATATATTTGTGTTACAATAACATTCACTCAATCACGAAATAAAAAATTTAAAAAAAGTGAATCTTCAATTTCTTCATTTAATTTCTTCATTTTCTTCAAATGATGAGCCAAAATTGTCGGTTTAGCTATCGTCACCCGCATCTATAATTATTTCATTTTCAATTATATTGTCAATATTGATGTCTCTATCATAGTCTTCCTTAATTATTTTTTGAGTTTTTTCCACTTTTGTCCAGTCTTCTTTAGTAATTTTGGCACAAGCTTCATTCAACCATGTCATAATTTTCTTAGTGGAGAATGGCGGCTTTGTATTGTGGCGTGCTGCGTATCCTTTCATTTGAGCCCAGATCAAAGTATTGTACTGACAATGGTATGGTGGCGCTCTTATCATTTTGTGTCCATGCTGAACCACTCTGTGAATTTATTTGCGTCCTTTTCTTCGTGATATTTTTTTGTACTTTTAGACTCCATTGCAAGCAAGGCATGATTAAAAAGAAATCCCCCAGCTGATTCAGCGTGGCAGATTATTAAGCGTCCACCTTTTCCCATTGGCACTTTTGAGCAAGATGCCTTGGTATCGTCCGTCCACGACTGTGGCACGGTATGATTCGAGTTCAGCCAAATCTCTTCGACAAATATGACATTGTCCCAATTTGTGACTTTGTTAGCTCCGAACTCATAACTTTCAGTAAAGATCAATACACAGCTGATGAAATTCAGTTATTCTAAACACTAGTATTAAAATTAATAAAACCGGACAACTGCGAGTCCACCTTAAAAGAAAATATTTTGATCGATTTTTTTTTTTTAACCGATTATTAATAGTCTGTGAAGAATATGAAAAAATCGTTATGCACGGCACTTAGCCGAGTGGGCGGTACCCATCAATGAAAAATGTAATTACCCTAGAACATTTCGATCGGTAAAAAATAGAGAACTTCTTGGGTGTGAACTGTCAAAACGGGCCTTTTATTTTGTGATTAGTATAAGGAAATTATGCTGACGTTCGTGCATTTGAAATCGCTGCTGAACCGAGCTGAAAAAAAGGGATATACTTATTTTGACTCTCCTGACAAATTTAGCTTTTTTGAATTGTGTCACTATTCTTCCGGATAAGCGATATATTACGTCCCTGTTAGTATTTAAATAGAACTTTTTATAATAAACTAAGGAAATAATCCTTGTATCGCGTGAGACTTGACAAATATTCAATTTAATGGACATAAATTACTGCCAGACTTAGAACAACAATTTGTAAATAGAACGAAGCATTCAATTACTACGTAGGAATCGAACCCACGACACTCACTTACCATTATAGTGTATAGCTAAGCAATTATTAATATAAAAAAAATAACAACATTCATAGGGAGCTTGAAGCTCGAGTCTCAGGTCTGTTATATATATATATATATATATATATATATATATATATATATATATATATATATATATATATTTAAATTTCGTCATGAAGAAAATCTAATATTTTTTTTGTGTGTTACATAATCTCAAGTAGTAAATATATCATAAAATAAGTAAAATTTAAAAAAAAACAAAATAATATTAACGAAACAAATATTTATATTAAAATCCTTCCATAAGTAAGTGCTCCTAAAATTGTTACGAAGGTTTAGTCTAGATATTACATAATATTAATAACTAGGCAAATTAAATCAAGATTGGATGTGTTATAATTAAATTACGATAGGGTAGTCAAGATTTGATACGTGATCTCTCCAATGGAACCCTAAAAGTTTTGTGTATTTTGCAATACATACCAGCATAATTTTAGAATACTGATTTTAACTATTTAATTTCTATAAGCTGCAGTTTACATAAACTTTCAAAATTATACAGGTTGGAAGTGGACCGCCCCCGAAAACTTTTCACCACGCGAGGTCGTTGAACTCTTAAACATATGATCGTGTTTGAATATATTGCGTCTTTTCTCATCTGAGTAAATTTCCGTATTTTTTATGGAATTATCGTTACATGGCCCTGTCCTAATTTTTTTTTTTTTTTTTTTTTGGGGGTGGGCTACGGTCGGCGCACTCCTCGCACCACTCCGTCCGGGGTGACAGAGGGGCGTAAGCGCGCACACCCGTAACCCACCCGTGACGTCGCCTTCGTCGTTGGGCCGACCACCGGAGCAGAGTGACTTGACGTCAGTGGTCGGCCCGACGGAATACCCCTGAGGAGTACCCTCTCCTCGACCGACATCCCCCCCTCGGGTAGCATGTCGGTCTTTCCTCACGCGGTCGGCCTCTCGGCGGGTGACGGACTAATTCCCCGATCCAGTCACCCGCGGCCTTGGCTAGGGCGGCATCAGGCGCAGGTAATCGCGCCTGCGCCGCCCCAGTCGCCGGCGGCGGCTCGCGCCGTCGAGGAGACGCTCCTCGCGCACGCGCTCCGCCGCCTCCTTCCGCGAGACTACTGCCTCGCAGAAGGTTGCGACCGCGTCCCAGTTCCTGACGCTGTCGAGCATCGCCCTGGCGATGGTCGGCAGCGTCAGGTCGGCACCGATGATTGCGACGAGTTCACGACGCTGCTCTGCCCAAGCGGCACAAACCTCGAGCGTATGCTGCGCCGTGTCCCCGTCGCAATCGCAGTGGTGGCAGGACGGTGTACTCTCCCTCCTGACGACCTTGTGCAGGTATTTGGCGAAGCACCCTGTCCTAATACGATAGAATGTGAAAAAAACTTAAAATTCGTTGTGAATTTTTTTTTTATCTGAATCGATTTTTTTTTTTCTAGCCTATCATTACAAGTAGGACTAGTAGGGTCACCTGTCTTTATTTTCGGGAGCGGCCCACATCCACCATGTATATGCTTACAGGTATTCTAAAGGATTTTTAATGTTTAGCGAGTATTACATGTTTGAAATAAAACTACTTTTATGGATTCTATCGCGTTTGTATTCGATTTTTAATTTTCGAACACTTTACAGCATTCATGGTCACGGGAGGACTAAGATGTCTGATGTCAAAAAAGTCATCATTATTACAGAGATCTATATCTACTCGCTAGAGTATCAGTTAATAAATTTTGAGCCACAATAATAATTAAATATTAATTTAGTTAATTTTAGTAAGATAAAGTATCCCGCCTCTCAAAAATAAGTAATTAGTATTGTGCTTGCTGAATTTTCTTGCCGGATGTTTCTCAGTATGGCCGTGTTCCGATCCGATAGTAGCCGAATAGATTTGTTAGTTTTTTTAAACAATTAAATGTTATCGAATATATGTATATATCTTTATCAGTCTTATAACACAAGTCAGAACTGGTTACACATTACATTCGTATATTATATTCTTACTTTTTTAGATTATAAAAAAAAATATAGAGAATAAAAAATAAAACTATATACTTATTTTTATCTATTAATGACAAGAACAAGCTCATGCAATTTTGTGCTCATGTAACTTTTAAAGTACCAAAAATACTTTATGAGGAGTTTCTTATATAACGTCTATGATTACTTCAAGGTTTGTTCCAAGAAAATACGAGTAATTACGTCTAAACTTGTCAATACAACGTAACCTTGTAAGTTTTATTTATCGTACAATCTGAGCCTTTTCTGGAATGTTTCAAAGAAGCTTAGTGGTCAGCTAAACAACTACAGTTTCTTTTTGCTTTGATTATTTAGTTTTGTGATACGGTAAAGTTAATTTACAAAAATAATCTTAAGATAGATTATTGGTATAAATTTATCGTATAGAACTAAGAATACACCTCCAATTCTCTCAAATTTTGCTGGTGCTAAAAATTATGACGTTAAGAGTCCTAAAGCAGAAAAGAAGTTGACGAGAAATATATTACCTTTATATAAATCATCTATTTAAAAATTATATATATAATCTGTGGAGTTAGGCTGACCGATCGCGTTCGTAACGACGACGTAAGAGAGCGAATAGGTATGAAAGAGAGTATTGGTGTAAAGATGCGAAAGGGAATGCTCCGATAGTTCGGACATGTGGAAAGAATGCCGAACGAACGTCTGGTTAAGAAGATATACAATGCGAAAGTGGAAGGATGTAGGTACCGGGGGAGACCGAGACTCACCTACCTAGACCAGATTGGTCACGTACTGAAGGAAGGTGGAATTAAGAGTATCCAAAACCGGCGAGCGTGTATGAAGAGAATTATGAATGTTGAGGAAGCTAGTGAAGTATGCAAGGATAGAGTTCTCTGGCACTCTGTCCTCTCCGCCTACCCTGTAATAGGGATATGGCGTGATGATATGTATGTATGTATAAAACATATAATAGACTACAGATAAGATTCAGCACTTTAAGAAGATCCACGATGAAGCGATATTGGATTTGCCATACGACTTCAAAAGCGCCACACATCCAGCCTGGCAGTTCTAGCGGCAAATCGACAAAACTTGCATATCTACCGTAGCCACGTAACCAATACTGGTATGAATGTAACCCGGCTATATAATCGTATTTATCTTTATGATAATGGAATAAAAAGAAAATATGCCACCAACTTTATGCTTTATGTCCGTGGGTATCTTAAAAGATGATTAAAGACTTATAATAGTCCAGCAGTGGGACTTATTATGAGCTGATATGATTCATTAACCTATACGTATAGATTTTTATTTCGCATCTTCCTTCTACATAGATGTTTTATTATATTTTTTAGTCGCTTTTCATGACAGTCATGGATTAGAAATGGGCTGGTGAATTATATTCTTACTCACGTCACACATACATACATACATATCATCACGCCATATTCCTTGCAGGTTAGGCAGAGAGAACAGAGTGTCAGAGAACTCTATCTTTGCATACTTCACTTGCTTCCTCAACATTCATAATTCTCTTCATACACGCTCGCTGGTTTCGGAGACTCTTGACTCCACCTTCCTTCAGTACATGACCGATCTGGTCTAGGTAGGTTAGTCTCGGTCTCCCCCGGTACCTACATCCTTCCACTTTCGCATTGTATATATTCTTAACCAGACGTTCGTTCGGCACCGTCACCGTAAGGAAATATATAAAAAAAAATTATTTTAATTTAATAGCAGTCGTACAGAACAATTTAGAAGTCTCAAGTGTGTCTTAAACAAACTGTTCGTGTCTTATGAAACATATTACCATATTCAAAATTATCTCTGGTTTAATGTCATAACAGTTCGTTTGTATAATTTTAACATGTGGGTTTAAATTAAAGAGTCTCATTAATTGAATCATTAGTAGAGCCATAACTCAAAGAATCTGATCCTCATTGTCGTCTGAACTCTGTATATTTTTCATTCTCACAATTGTACAGTGTAGCGTGTTTTGCCTAACGAGTTATTTATTTATTTACCTGAGCTATCTGATTGTAATTTATAGATCTTGATGTAGTTATGCTCACTGAAATGGTCTCTGCCTGCGGTAGCTATGTGGAGCGGGCTCTCCCTTCCCTCGAATGTGGTTGAGGAGCATAATGGCTGCTTTAGTAGTTAACTCGTTATTGGGTGCCGCTTGTGGAATCTGGTCCAACCATTTATGTTCTTTTTTGTTTTTTGTTAATCTTGTATTAAAATTTTAAAAAATGAATAAATAAATACTAAATAAATAATAACTCGAAGGGCATCTGGCACTGGAGCTAATATAGACTAAACACGTATCCAATATTATTGATAAAAACATATAATTTAAAAAAGAATGACTGTTTCTTGCCGGATCTTCTCAGTTTGTGGCGGTTTGCGGATCCGGTGGTAGATTAATTTAAAAATTATGTAAAATAGACAATATGTAAGTGCTCTTATGCATGATAAATTATTTGATTTGATTTGGAAGTTAAACAAGTCAAATACTAAGTCAATAAATTATAATTTAAAATATTTCGCCATCTTGATTTTTTATTCAAGCTGTTACGATAGAGATATTAAGCCAGATTATTGTGTAAACATGTCCGACAGATGGTGTGATAAAAACTCTGTCGTAAAGACGTCGAGCGAATGAAAAATTTATCACTTCACATAAATATCACAGAGGCTTAGATGGAAGATGTCATGACGTACCTGAAATGGAGTTTTAATAGATACGACTTCAAGCACTGTCTGTCAGTGGTGGTTTTCTTGACATCATCATATATATCCCACTGTAGGGCTGGGGCCTCCTCCATAATGGTAACTGATCTACTATATCACGCTGGTCAGACGTGATGCTATAAGGTTTTGTTTCGAGTTTTCCTTCTCTCGCATAGATGTTATATGCGTTTTTTCCCTTAATCGTCTCATACGATCACCCACGGCTAAGATATGGGGTGGTGAATTTCAAATTAACATGATTTTACTTCAAATCTATACATATAATAAGATTGTAACAGGCCGGTGTCTCTAGATTACAGATATCGAAGACAACTAGTAGAGTAGGATCTTTATTAGAGAAAAAATAATAATAAATATCTAAGTATCTAACCAACGTTAGTTAAGAAGCAAGCATAAATAGTACATTAAAAATACTAGTACTCCAAATCACCCGAATATCATTTCCAAAAGTGTAGTTTTCCTTGTTAGCGTGTGAGCGTGGGTGAAATACGGTAACAACACAATTAATAATAGTTGGATGAAAGCTATGGTTCATTACATTATATCGTATGTTACTGAACCGATTAATTCCTTATTACCAGGATCAGTACGTAGTGTAAACTAACGCGTGATACGCTCGAGTAAACGAAGAGACGGGTTTTTTTATTTGAAGTGACAGGTTTGTTGCTGTGTGGCTACTACGAATATTATCAATCTTTGCTCGTGGATCTCATAAAAGTCAACTAAGTGATTTATATCGTTCTGGCCCACTTTATCTAATGCCGTTGTGTTAATAATTATATTCCCCAGGAGGGCTGACCTTAGGCAGGCGACTGGAAATAAAACTATAGCCAATAACTTTTATAGTATGTACAATGGTAAAGGAGTGCTTATTGCGTCAACCCCAAGTAATTTGTTTTTTATATAGCTTATGGTGGTAAATGAGCAAGCAGCACACCTGATGGTAAGTGTTACTGCCGTCGATGGACCTTTGCAATACAAAGTGTATTGCTAGGCCGCTGCCTACCAGACCACCGAAGTTAAAAATCGGGCACCGGTGGCCCGCTCGCACGGCGAAGAGAGAGGAGTTTTACGGTGGGTCTATGCGGTCACGCGCCGCCTTCTCCGTCACCCCGGACCGATTTGGCGGGGCGAGACGCATCCATAGTCCACCAAAAAAAAAAAAAAAGGCCGCTGCCTACCATAAAAAACTCCAAACCATGGAGACTAGAGTAAGGAGTACCATCTCAGTGTATTAAAAAGTGTCCAATGAACGGGAGCAAATTAAGGTGGCGCTATAGTAGCAAGTGGAAGCATTTTAAAAAGAGCGCCACAAATTTCATAGGTTCATAGGTTATTATTTATCAAATCACAGTTGACTACGTAACTCAGCACACTTCACTCTGCTTATTACTGCTACATTCATATCATTTCCACTTGCTATACTAGCGCTATTTCGGTGAGTGTTCGAACAATAATTTGCTGTTTACAAGTGGACACTTTTTTGACTAATCCCCCATACAAGATGGTACTCCTTACTTTAGTCTCCATGCTCCAAACCCACCCAGTTGGGCTGCCGGCTATCTCACTCACCGAAGGAAGCGCAATAGTACATTGTGATTACTCAGATGTCGATTTTCTGGGTACTACCCCGGACAGACCGGCCTGTGGCTGTAGACAGCTGTTAACAGCATGGTCCTACCACTAAATAGGATAAGAGCAGGATAATGACGATGAACTGACGGAGCTTTGTCGCGTATATATAGCATATAAAGCGAGATTACCTGACCTAGATTAGTTTCGTGTTTGATAACCATTTTGAAAATATTTATAATATACACTATAATTTTGACTATTTGGACAACATATCGGTCTGAGTAATGACTTGCCTGAGTTTTGTAAAGTAGAATAATTCTTTGTACAATCCATAAAATATTGTTCTCGTCTAGTTTTTGTATCTGTTAATTGAACTACTACTGTTATTAACTATATGTAAAAATGCCACAATGCGAGTTATTAATAAAAATCAAATCAAATCAAATCATTTATTTTGTATAAGCCCCATAGGGGCACTTACACATTGTCAATTTTACATTGTTTTTTAAATTAAATTTAATTAATCTACCACCGAATCGGAAAGCAGCCACATACTGAGAAGATCCGGCAAGAAACTCAGTGGGCTCGTCAGTTTTTTATTTTTTTTATTATATTTTTTCACGAAAGAGGTTGAGAGAGTTGGTTACATATTTAATTTATGTTAGCTCCAGTGATATGCCCTTCGAGTAAGGATTCATTTTTTTTAAATTTTGTATATAATACAAAATTACTATATAATATAAAAAGAAATGGCAGTAATGCCACAATTTATTCTGTGTGATAATGGAGCTAGAATACAGTTCACCCCGCCATTCTTTGCGCGTGGCTATTTTAAATGACAACCAAGGGATTTAATATGCAGAAAATATATATGCAAGAGAAAGAAGATTGAAAATAAAACCTTATACCAACCCGTTTAATTCCTCTGAGATCCCTTAGCTATCCCACAGTCAGTCTTAACGGCTTACATAGGTTAGTAAGATGCGTCATCATCATTATTCCCCTACTCTTATCTCAATCACTTGAGGTCAATACAATATGTACTCTTCTCTCATAATACATATTGTAAAAGTTATTGGCAATAGTTTTATGACCGGCCGCCTGCCAGACGTCAACCCTCCTTGTGAATGTAGCTGTTGGCCAAATGGCAACAGATGGAACTGGCCCAAGTCGTTATAAGGCTTTGAGTCGGTTTTTACAAAATCCACAAGCAAAGTAAAGTTTGGTAGTATTCGTAGCCGCTATCACACAGCTAAGTAAGGCGCGTCGACACACGATATTTTTAACCCATTCACACACATATGGAGGGATGGCTTTTGTGCTAAAATACTAATGTTAGCACTATTATTATTCACAGCCTCAATCTTAAGGAATAAAATTATTTATCATTATTCAATTTAAACCTAAATCGTACCTATGTTATGACGGAAAAAAATTTCAAGGCTATTTTCTCGACCAACACCATAAAAAAATCATATTCAAAATCTTCTTTAACGAAAATTAATGATACAAAGTATTATTTCTCTCACAAAAAAGAAAATAATAAAACACAAAAATAACATGAACGTAAACTGTCTTTGATAGATCGTCAATCAGTGTAATGTAAGTAATGATAATATAGCTTTCTTTGACATAGATGAATGATTACAGGTTACTAAGAAATGCAATATTCATATGATTTTTATCAGAATAATTAAATAATTTTCCATGTATTAACTGAGTAAGAATACAATTCACCACTCATATTCTGGTTCATTTTAGCCGAGATGGGAGGTGCACCACTGATATAGAGCAAAGAGTGAATGCGGGAAATAGAGTAAACGGAGCGTTGGGACAACTTCTCGGTAGCCACCACCTCAGCCTGAAGGCACGTGTAGCAATACATAACGCTGTACTTGTCCCAACATTACTGTATGGAAGCGAGAGTTGGGTATGCAGAAAAGAGCATGAAAGCAAAATTAATGCGGTCGAAATGCGATCTCTACGGGAAATCTGTGGAGTTAGGCTGACCGACCGCATTCGCAACGACGACGTAAGAGAGCGATTAGGTATGAAAGAGAGTATTGGTGTAAAGATGCGAAAGGGCATGCTCCGATGGTTCGGACATGTGGAAAGAATGCCGAACGAACGTCTGACCGACCGAGACTCACCTACTTAGACCAGATTGGTCACATGCTGAAAGAAGGTGGAGTCAAGAGTCTCCGAAACCGGCGAGCGTGTATGAAGAGAATTATGAATGTCGAAGAAGCGAGTGAAGTATGCATGGATAGAGTTCTCTGGCACTCTGTTCTCTCTGCCTATCCTGCAAGGGATATGGCGTGATGATATGTATGTATGTATGTATTATGGTTCTTAGGTATTTTAAAAGATGTTTAAGGGATATGATAAGCAGATAACATCACTACAAGAGAAGGAAAATTCGAAATAAAGCCTATCGACTACTACAGACCGATTAGTCCGTCTGATCAAAATGGTATATAATGGTAAATCTGTGTGGTGGTGAAATATAAACACAATTTACCACACCCTATCTTACCAGTGGGTAAAAGATAACTAAGACTAACTAACTGGTAAGAGACGACTCGCATATAACATCTATGCAAGAGAAGAACTCGAAACAAAATTCTATAGCAGCATAATTTTCCGTCCATGGTGGGCGAGATTCGAGCCCAGTGGTGAGGAACAAATGAACTGAGATGATGATGAATTAAATGTACATGCTTAAACTTATATTATTATATCTTCGTATTATTTATTTATTTATTTTGTTGTGACACAAAGAACATTGCAGTCTATGTACCGACTGAGCAACGTCAAGTTCCGATTGCCATAGGTTCTATTCCCACGAAAGATAATTGTTTATGTAGTTAATTAATGGTTAGTCTGAATCTAGTTTTAATTTGCGTTCGTTAAATGTTATGTATGAGGAAGATTTACGATATTGTCTTCCTGGCTTATGCCGAATGTGGGTTGCGGCAAGTACCTGCATACGGTCGTAAGGAGGGAGAGAACATCGTCCTGCCACCACTGCGATTATAATGGAGACACGGCGCAGCACACACTCTAGTCTGTGTGGCTTGGGCAGAGCAGCGCCGTGAACTCGTCGCAGTCATCGATGCTGACCTAGTTCTGCCGATTATTACTAAGGCGATGCTCGACAGGGTCAGGAACTGGGATGTGGTCTTCACCTTCTGCGCGACAGTTATATCACGGTAGAAGGCGGCGGGGCGGATCCGAGAGCAAATCCTATTCGATGACACGCTTCGCCACCGGCACCTAGGGTGACGCAGGTGCGAGTACCTGCGCCTGATGCTGCCCTAGCCAAGGCTGTGGGTCATTGGACCGGGGAATATTAGATTACCGGCAGAAAGGCAGACCGCGTAAAGGTGACGACGTGGGATGGCCTCGGATGTCCAGGAAGAGGTACCAGTGGTTGGCTTAATGGCGATTTGATAATGGAGTGGGTTATAGGGCCATGCGCTGCCCTTCCGTCATTGCCAACCCAAGCTAATGGCGTCCAGTAGTTAAATCAATAGATAGCAGTTAAGGTTGATCTATCCGCTTGCCAAAATAACGTAGGTACTACCTATAATATTTATTTTGGATAATTTATAATTCGTTTTAAAAAAGATATATGAATTGTAAATTATATATAAGATATTCAAATTTAATTCAGTATTTTCCTTTTAAGAGAAACAAAAATCTCTAAATCCTAACTAACTTTCTCGTTTACGTAATTAAAGAAGACTAAATAATTCTACTTTAAATCGTCGATACGATTCCAAAAATAACAAAATCTTGATTTAAAATAAACGCTTTAAGCGTTAGCAACTGTAGAATAACTAACTAAGCCAGACGATATTCTACGTATCGATTGTGTGCAGTTGACTGGACAGGCACAATGCATGAGTCTGTGTTTCGAGTAATACACTGTTTTGATTCTATGCAATTTCATTTTATTTTTGGTAATAACGAAAACTATAAACTCGAAACTAATGTAATTTATCATATACTATTATTAAGTGAAATTCTTCCACTCATATTAATTCAGATATGTATGTGATAACCGATTAACTTCTCCCTTGTTCCCACTGGAGTCGTATGAGACGATTAAGGGTCGTAAATTCATAATATCACTATTACTGTAATTAAATCTTATGCTTTCCATATGAAAGCGTAATAAAGTATGCTAATAATGGCCCCATTATGGAAAAGGCTATTTGCCGTTGCTGAAGGCTGTTGACGTTAATTCAGCTTATAGATAAAAAGCAATAGAAAAACGATTTTCCTACAGATATCTATCGATCAATAATATACTAACATTTATTATTAAATTATTTCTTCTTAAGGTTCGATTTAAGCTTAAAAATGTATCACCATGCAATATTTGCGAATTGACATCCACTATTGGCAGAGTGATCATCAGGGAAATAGATTATAGCAATCTTCTAGATGACTTATGACATATGACTTATTATGACACCAATTGCGATTATGGTTTTATTTTCTCATTACTGAAAGGTCTATAACCAATAGTGGACTTCGACAAATTGATGGACTAATAATTTATAATCTCAACTCATATACTTCACTCTGCTAAGCTCGAGCCCCCTCCGCAATAGAACGGCAATTAATCGATTATATTATGCAGGTCAGACTGGTATAGGATTTTCTTTTGATTTTTTCTTCTCTTCCAGAGATGTTATTCCCGCATCCAGAGATGTTTATCTCGTAGTCGTCTTTTACGACATACTCGGGTAAGAGAAGGGATAGTGAATTTTAATGTTACTTAATCTCATGGATAATTATTCACTATTAAATTTCACAATTTCTTAAATTTGAGTTTTTGTTTAACTATAAATTAGGTTATCAACAAAATTAGGGCTTAATGTTGAGATATTAAATGTTCACATTAGTTTCTATTTTACAGATGTCTGTGCTCATTCAAGGTTTCATTGCAAATGTGATATTCAAAGCATAAGTACTTATTATACACACAAAGAGTGTGCGAGATTAATAGTCAACACATTTAGTAATGTGGTATACTGTAAATGCCTATTTATTTAAGGGTGTGTGTGGTAGCTTAGATCATTAACAAATACAGTTCACGAGTAATATATAACGTGGAGTAAATTTATGACAGAAAGTGTATTAGAGGTAATGTTTATTCATAATCCAAGGTTTTCTCTTAATTAATTCTTAATTCTTAATTCCGGTTGGTGCAGGTCTTGTCGGGGCATGGTTGCTTCGGCAAGTACCTGCACACGGTCGTGCGGAGGGAGTGGACTCCGTCCTGCCACCATTGCAGTAGCGACGAGGACACGGCGCAACATACGCTCGTGGTATGTTCGGGCTGGGACGGGCAGCGCCGTGACCTCGTCGCTGTCATCGGTGCCGACCTGACGCTGCCGGCTGTTGCGCGAGCGATGGTCGACAGCGTCAGGAATTGGGACGCGGTCGCCGCCTTCTGCGAGGCTGTCATCTCGCAGAAGGAGGCGGCGGAACGGGCCCGGGAGGATTCCCGTGACCCGGGCCGCCGCCCGCGGCCGGGACGGCGCAGGCGCGAGTACCTGCGCCCGATGCCGCCCTAACCGAGGCTTCGGGTGATCGGACCGGGGAATTGTCCGGTTACCCGACGTGAGGCCACCGCGTGAGGACGACGCCTCGACGGCGAAAGCTGTCGGGGCATCGACAGGAGAGGAGCCCGAGAGGGCATACCGCCGAGCGGGCCACCGAAGACAAAAATCGGGTACCGGTGGCCCGCTCGCACGGCGAAGAAGAGGTGCTTGGAGGGTGGGTCAATGGGGTTGCGCGCCGCCTCTTCCGTCACCCCGGACCGACTTGGCGGGGTGCGACGTCCATGGCCCACCGCAAAAAAAAAAAAAAAAAAAAAAAAAAAGGTTTTCTCTTAATTTATAGCGTCATTTGAGTTATGGCATTAGAATAGTTATGTATGGGGCATATTAACATCGAAAGCAAGGTTTTAGTACCTAGTCGCCCGCGCACATGATGTATGAGTTTTAAATATGACAAGTTATGGGTACAGCAGGGTATGATGTAGTTATAGCCTTAGATGATTTGGACACAGTATAATCGAACTATAGCTTGTCTTCAAAAAGGGCATACTGACAGTTTTGAGCAACATAATTTTAAAATACGTTATAACCCAAAATATTATTTTTCAAAGTTCTTTTTTGCATTATTTTATTTGATGGCACGATATTTAAATTGCACGAGGAAAATTTATTTGATTGTACGTGCTCTACATGCCGATTGAAAGTCATTATGCCTCTTCTGCGTTCGTTAAAGGGGCAAGTCATACGGCCGCTTTTCTCAAAATTTCTTAAGCACAGTGGACAAACAAATGATGTTGTAGCACTTAGCACTAATACTTCTTTGATATCCAGGTATGATTGCGTAAATTACGTACGATAAAAAAATGTTGATGTCGTTGAAATGGAATGTTCTCGTTGTCGAACAATCACAAAACTCATAGTATTTTGTTGTTAAAAAAACTAAATCTATGTTTCGTTAGCAATGGAATTTCTGTAGTCATATTTAAAAACATTTTTAAGCACTAATCAATACGAGGCCGTTTCTGTTATGATGTCAATTCGTATGAAATACAGCAACCACAAAATTTCTTAACTTTTCATTCGTCAAATAAATTTGGCTACTTTTATCAATCATTTTGGCTCGTATCAATCCCTCAATGCTTCTCAAATTATATCATGCGTCTGTTATTTCAATAAGGTGCTTAACTATAATCCCATTTTCATCGATAATTGCAGTTAAGGACGTCCTTCATGACTTTCATTATTTAGTGAAACACGCCTTCCACTAAATTTAGTGAACAACTGCCTTATGAAGCTGAGATGAAGTATCTTTTAGTCAAAGATATTTTGCAATCGAGCGATAGAATCGTGTGGTGAAAGAGCGCTTTTAAAATCATTGACAATCATCGCATTGAAATAAAAACCTTTTATGTGCAGTAATAATAAATGATAATAATTCGTTACGGAACCTTAAAAAATCCGAAGAAACTTATTAACGAATGCGTGAGGGAGTAATGTGAGAAACATGAAAAGTATCTTTGTCCTCCCCTTTCAACCCTCAGGGATTCACACACAATAATATAAAAATGGCGCATAATCTCCCTAATGTATGTATATTTTTAACGATATAACCAAATTAAATATGCGAATTGTATCTTTTCTCAATTTGAGTAAACAAAATTATGTGCAAACATAATAGCTATGATCTTACGTCTTTGCGCAGAAGTATGAATAAATAAAGACCTTTAAGGAGAAATTTATGTAAGTAAGGATTTATTTTTATAATGGTAATATTTAACAAAACTTTTCTTTTTTATACTTTATTCTTTATTATTCTTTTGTTTTTACGCGACTGCGCGACACAGAGGTTTGGTATTGTGTTTTACAGTATATGTAAGTAGTTATGTATGTTTGTATATTCCTTTGAAGCACTATACAGACCAAACGCCTTTTATGATTTACACGTCAATCGATTTCTCTTAGTCCTGCAATTGTCAACGTTATTGAAAATTCAATATGGCGACTATTGGATGCCATATTGTGAACAACAAACTATGTCAAGGGGGGTATCGTTGAATAGGTATTTAAAAATCAATTTTATTTTATACTTTTCTGTAGATTTTATAGACTTTTAATTTATTTTTATTTGTCGCATTTCGGATATATTTTATTAACCACGGCTATGCGTACACAAAGGTATTTAATGTTTAATTTGAATCCAATATAATAGAGGTTTTAATGATCAAATCAACACATTTTAAAAGCAAAACACAATCAAATTTGTTAAATTAGTCATTATTATCTTATCATCATCTAAGCTCATATACATCTCATTGTGCTGGAGGCTCTTCTATAGTGGAAAAAAAATGCACCTGTTATACCACGCTGGTCAGGTGTTTTAGAGTTTTGTTTCAGGTTTTTCATATATTGATAGATACTATCGATATAAGATATCATGTGCATATCTCATGATATCTCTTAGTCATCATAGAGACTATGAAGCATCCACAGGCAAAAAAGGAGATGGTTATGATAACCGTCCTGATGAAGTTTGTGGATCACACAAATAAATATAGAAAAAATCGGCCAAGTGCGAGTTTTACTCGTGCACCAAGGGTTCACTTAAACTAAAAAAATCAAGTTGTATGAGAGTCCTCCTTAAATATTTATTTTATTTTATTTTTAGTATTTGTTGTTATAGCGGCAATAGAAATACATCATTTGTGAAAATTTCAACTACCCTATCACCGTTCTTGAGATACAGCCTGGTGAGAGATGCACGGACGGACAGCGAAGTCTCAGTAATAGGGTCCCGTTTTTAACCATTGGCTACGGAACCCTAAAAATATGCCGTGGTTATAAAGTTAACAATAACAAAACACATGGTAAGCCGATATCTATAATAATTTACTAGGTTATAAGCCTGAAATCAAATATCTCAGAGGTTAGTAGTTAATTTAGTAAGATTATTATATTTAATTTCCGTGTGGTGACGGAGTAAGAATACAATTTACCACCCTCTATCTTACCCGTGGGTGATCGTACGAGACGACTAAGGAATATAAAACGCATATGACATCTATGCGAGAGAAGGAAAACTCGATACAAAACCTTATACCAACACGTCTGACCAGCGTGGTATAGTGGGTCAATTACTCTCCCATTATGGAGGAGGCTTTAGCCCAACAGTGGGACATATATGAGTTGAGATGAGGTGATGATGATGAATATATTTAATGTTTATTAATTTAGTACATACATACATATCATCACGCCATATCCGTTGCAGGGTAGGCAGAGAGAACAGAGTGCCAGAGAGCTCTACCCTTTTTTTTTGTGGGGTGGGTTACGGTCGGCGCACTCCTCACACCACTCCGTTCGGGGGACAGAGGGGCGTAAGCACGCACACCCGTAGCCCACCCGTGACGTCGCCTTCGTCGTTGGGCCGACTACCGGAGCAGAGTGACTTGACGTCAGTGGTCGGCCCGACGGGATACGCCTGAGGAGTACCCTCTCCTTGAGCGGCTCGCGTCGTCGAGGAGACGCTCCTCGCCTGAGAACTTTACCCTTGCATAGTTCACTCGCTTCCTCAACATTCATAATTCTCTTCATACACGCTCGCCTGTTTCGGCGACTCTTGACTCCACCTTCCTTCAGTAGGTGACCAATCTGGTCTAGGTAAGTTAGTCTCTGTCTCCCCCGGTACTTACATCCTTCCACTTTCGTATTGTATATCTTTTAATAATTAATTTAGTAAGATATTTAATGATTCTGCTGTGTGGTAACGGCTAATAATACTTCCAACCCTTACTTTGCTCGTGAATGTTGTAAAAGACGACTAAGAGCATTATAACAACCTGGGCCAATTTCATCTAATGTCGTTTGATTAACAATTACATTCCCAAGGAGGGTTGACGTCTGGCAGGCAGCCGGTTATAAAACTATTGCCAATAACTTTTAAAATATGTACTATGAAATAAGAGTACATACTGTATCAACCCCAAGTAATTGGGATAAGAGTAGGAGAATGATGAAATGATATTATATTTAATGATTATCGACACAAATAGACGTTTTTTATATACAACATGACTAGGCGCCTTTTATATTTTATGAAAAAAAAAAAAAAAAAAAAAAAAAAAAAAATACTCTACTCTACCACTTTAATAGGTACTTCACCTTTATATATATATATTGAAACTACAACACAAACATTCCCTCCCTTTAAGTAAATGTAAAGAGCTTTATACATTTAGTACAATAGGCTGGTCTATTGAAATAAAAGTTGCTTTTACTGTATTTACGACGATAGTGCTGTTTAGTAGAGTGGAGTTTGCTAGTTTGTTTGACCTTCTTAGGTTTTATGTAAATGTTCTTTTGATCGGTATTAGTATCATTAACCCTTTCTATACTATTATTCGCCTCGAACCTGGTTAATTCGACCTTTTTAAGAGTACGAGTATTTCATATATTAAGTGGCTTTTTATTACTTGAATATGAAAAGAATCAAATATCAGTTATGGTTTTATTTAACTTGCTTGTTAGGCATAGCTGAATAAATATTAGTTTTTATATATATTTAAATTAAATATTAGCTATATATTTAAGTGTTAGTAAGTATATAGTTACCCCCTTATTGAGTGATTGATCTGACATTTGCTACTACATCTTTTAATTCAATAGTGGTAGGTACAGTTGTCTGTGTATAGCCGCGGGCCGGTCCGTCCGGGGTAGTACCACACTGTCGCAGAAAATCGATGTCTGAGTAATGGCTGTTTGTTATTGCCCTTCGTTCGGTGAGTGAGAGAGCCGGAAATCCAACTAGGTGGGTTTGGGGTTTGTATTGGTAGGCATCGGCCCAGCTATACCCTTGGTATTCCAAAGGTCTATGGGTAGCAGTAACACTTACCATCGGGCGTGTCGTTTGCTCGTTTACCACCATGAGGAGTAGGCAGAGTTTTAGTATCTTTTGCAACAACCTTAAGTCCTTTAGTTTTAAATTATAGTGTGTAACATTACTCTGTATCAAATAAACTTTTTTATTATTATTATTTTAAGCAATAAAAAAAAAAGAGAAGAATACTGTACACTATAACAACTGTTAAATTCAAGATAGCCACTGCTACAAAAGGGCAGATTACGTATATGTCACAATCCCCTGAATATGGGTATCAATTGAAAGGGTTTGAGGTATATAATACCTTTTTTTTGCGCAGTGGAAAATGCATTTACGCATCCCCTAACTTGTAACAACAAATGAATATGTAGCACTCCCTGACACAGTATGGGTTCATTGCATCAGAATACCTTCTAAAACCACAGCAACTTTATGTTCCCACCAGTTGTGGAATGGCAATGGTTCATCTTTTGGGCATATGACTTTGACATCCCGGTGGTTGGCCTATTAGCTACGCCCTGAGTCAATCGTCGCTGGAGAAGAGGAGCACGTAACGTCTTCTTCACTTTCTTCCCCAGCCGTCGAATGCACAGTGGATCAGCATAGCTACACGCTATAACTTGATCGCTAAAGGAGGCCATGGCCTTGCAGCACCTATCGCTATGGAATATTATATTCATAACGGTTGACAGCGACAGGTCTTCGCCAAAAACAATCGCCAGGGCGAGTCCTTGATTTCGTCGAGTAGAGCATTCTTCTAAAGTGTGGCGTGCTGTGTCTATAGGCGCGCCACACTTATAACATACAGAGATCTCTTCGCACTTTGCAACTTGATGTAGGCACTTACCGAAGCAGCCATGTCTATTAAGAATCTGTGTTAGCCTGAATGTTAAAATGCCATGTCCTCTATTAATACAGGAATAGAGGGACCAACAGCCTCCACTGTTCCTCTCCCTACTACGGGGGATCCATCGCTGGATCAAAATTCCCCGGGCCTTCACCATCACTCTGCCCAAATCTCTATCAAAGATCTGAGCTAGCGCCGTAGTATGACATCGGTGGGCTTCTGCCTGGGCCTCTGCTTGGAGCTCCCAGTGCAGATCACTTCCTAGCATCGTTTATATGACACCGTATTGTAATCCCTTATAGTTCTAATCACTATAACCCTCTGTGATTGCCGCAAAAAAGCTTCAAGCAGTGAGGGATTCAGACTATATATGGGCGCCGTATAATGCCATGGATCACACCGGATGAATCAGGCGCCCTTATGTTGGGCAGAACCCTACCTATAAGGACGTGGCAGTCTTTATGAGCCGTAAGGCAATCTGCGCGAAATGTGGCTCGACCTTCCATCAAGGTATTACATGCACTTCAGCACCAGCACAGCAACTCCCTGCACGTTGATATGGGCTTCGCTTTTCTTTTTATTTTGGCAGCGGGCTATAGCGTGGTCACGCCCCTTTAAATCTGTCCGGGGTGATAGAAGAAACGGTGCGTGCTCCCATAGACCCACCGTATATGTACTATAGCTCCATCTTCCATCAAGATGAAAGCCCAGATATTTCATGCGGTGCAGCACCGGCACAGCAACCCCCTGCATGTTGGTTTGTGCTCTCCTTTTTCTGGCGGCGAGCTATGGAGCAGTTACGCTCCTTTAAATCTGTCCGGGGCGATAGAAAAATGGCGCGGGATCCCAAAGCTGACACACACAGTGGTGTGATGACTAGTATCTAAAACCCGCCGAATTAATCTTCAGTTTTTAGTACATTATGTAGATAAAAATCATTATTATCTTTAATCTCAACACAATTTTTCAATATTTTTTCTTAAATTTTCATAATAACTAGAATACTAGATATTCTAGTTATGAAATAATAAAGTAAAAGTCTAAAAATTTAATGATATTTAGGCATTTTCAGACTTTTACCTTTTCCGTGTGGTGGCGCATAAGATCAAACTTCATTCGAATAACGTAGCATACTAAATAAATTAATTTCACTGCGACACAATTAGGAGGCTAATATCTATTTTAAATTTGTGATAATCATAATAATACATATGTATAGGTATTTCGTAGAAAAATGACAACTTTTACTAATAGTATACTATAACTACTATTATACTAATATACTTTTAATATACGTTTACTAATAATATACTATAACTACTATATAATACTTACCAATAATAAATTCGAATGGTTCATATCTGTAACAAAAAATAAAACATTTTAATATTTTTCAGATTTTAAATCATATATTAAAAATTCAGTGTACATTGAAAAGGAATCGAATGCATTTATTCTAACTAAGTATTACAAAATAAAATTAATATGTTTCGCTTCGCAATATATATTCCACTTATAAAACAAGCGCTGCTCTCGAGCGCTAGCTTAAAATATCTTCGATAAAAATCTATACATTGTTTTTTCTCTTTATTGTACGAGTAAACCTATTCAATGAAAAGTAATATCAAAGAGTCGTATCGCCGCCAAGCGAAGCCTTACACAATAGCGTATTGCCTTCATAGAATATCGGTACAAAAACGCAATATTGCCTGTTCATAAGTTACAATATTATTTATTATAATAACAATAAACGCCCAAGTACGAGAGAAATTATACATGAGAGTAACTTATAGAATAAGTTGTTAATAGAAATTAAATAGTCTTAAAATATATGTACATTACACGTCACGTTGTTTGTCCGCGATGGACTCCTAAAGTACTTAACCGATTTTAATCAAATTTGCACAGCATGTGTAGTTTGATCCAACTTAAAAGATAGGATAGCTTCCATCTCAATTTATAGTCGCAATATTATTTTATTGCAAATTATTTGTCTATTATTGGACAGTCACAATTATCTGTTATCTCCAAACGATTCTAACAGATGACGGTATCTGTTGACTGGATTGAGTAAGTATTTAATAGATGGCGCTATGTTAAACGTACAAACGTTTCATATAAGCTACAATTTAGTAGCATAACCACCACGTGTTACTGAGGCTATCTTAGCCACAGCAACGCGTGGTCGGGTCTGCTAGTAGTATATATGTATCTAAGCACTTTTAAAAAATCCAGCATAAATCTCGAATTTTGTTATTAGTGTTAAAATATTTACAATAACGAGTACTTATAGTAACTACAACACGGGTCTAATAGTTTGGTGAAGACTTTTATTTCGAATTTTACTTCTTTTGATATTATCTATTCCTTAGTTTTACTTAACGATACCCATGAGAATAAAGGGGCGGTGAATTGTATTCTTGTGCGGTCATCACACTGAAATCGCTTTTATATGTATTTAGTATTTGCGTTGGCATTGCTTCTTATCCGCCGGTACAGAGTGACTACAGAACAGCATACCCTTGCAGTTGACTTGCAATGTTTTTCTATCGTTTCAGTAGGTCATTAGAAAGTTATCATAATGAATATTTAAAGTTCATATACATCAATATGTTAGCTGTGTGGTAGTGGCTACGAATACTACCTACCCTTACTTTGCTCGTAGATGTCTTAAAAGGCGACTAAGAGCCTTATAAACGACCTTGGATCTTTACAATATGTACTATGAAAGAAGAGTACATATTGTATCGATCCCAAGTAATTGGGATAAGAGTGGGAGCATGATGATACATCAATAAGTTATTTTTCTCAATCTAGAAAAAACCACTGTTTTATAAAAGCTTTCTCTACTAACGCAACCAAGTTGGCCTACTAATTGGAAGCTAAACTAACCATATGTAACGTTGACTTTTGCAGAGATTATGTGTCAATCAATTATTTCAAGTTCACGTTCTTTTATTACTGTGACTATGTTTATAAATGGAAAAATTTTAATGGATGTGAAAATATGCATGTACATACATACATACATATCATCACGCCATATCCCTTGCAGGGTAGGCAGAGAGAACAGAGTGCCAGAGAACTCTATCTCTGCATACTTCATTCATTTCCTCAACATTCATAATTCTCTTCATACACGCTCGCCGGTTTCGGAGACTCTTGACTCCACCTTCCTTCAGTACATGACCGATCTGGTCTGGGTAGGTTAGTCTCGGTAAATAAATATATAAATAAAACTACTCTCAGTAAATATGCTTGTGATTTTCGTTACTCAATTAAGCGAAAAATTATTGAACGAGTATAGATGGCATTTGGAACAAAGATGAATTGTATCTTGGAATAGCATATACATATACGTTATATATAGTTAACTAAAATATACGAAAGATAAAAAAAAATCTTTTTTTCTTTCCACTAGCATATATTTATAGTGGCAGGAGTACACTGTTGACAGTTTTCTATTTACAACCGCGGGCCGGTCCGTCCGGGGTAGTACCACATTCTCACAGAAAATCGATGTCTGAACAGTGGCAATCAATATACTGTGCTTCGTTTGTTAAATGAGAGAGCCGGCAGCCCAACTTTCTGGGTGGGTTTGGGGTTTTCATTGGTAGGCAGCGGCGTAGCTGTACCCATGGTATTGCTAAGGTCCATAGGCAGCAGTAATACTTACCATCATGTTCTGCTTGCTCGTTTGCCACAACAAGCAATAAAAAATAAAGAAATGCTACCTATTATGCCGAAAAATAACAAAATCTAAATTAAAGCTCAAAATTGCTAGCATACTGATAAAGATATTGATCGATGCCCAATTATTTCCAAGTAAATATAAAATATATAAAGGCTTGTCAATATAAAACGCGATGAAGTTCCTTTGAATATTTTAGATCAATTGGTTTGTCAAGAGATGGGCAAAAATATTTGATCTACTTTCAATTTACCAAATCTTGTACTTAAAGATGTTTCGTAATATCTTTCATCACAGAAAATGGTTGTAAAATATTATATTTATCAGATTTGCCCATTCCTTTTAAGTATTTATCTATATCTAGCTGAATTCAAGATTTTTTTTGAAGTTTATGAAGTTATAGTGCCTTTAAATGTCGTCATTAACTACTATAATTCTGCTTAGGAAGACGATATTATATTTTACATAATATTTCATCACCCCATGCTTTTCCAAATATTACAAGACTGAAAATTTGAAACAAATTATTATGCCAAACTGTTTTTCTGTTATCGGATAGTAAGCCATTTCCATTGCGGATTAAGTCTGTGCCCAATCATCATCATCATCTCAGCTCATATATTTCCCACAGCTGGGCTCGAGCCTCCCCCATACTAGGGGCGAAATTGACTTACTACTCCACGCTGGTCAGACATGTTGGTATAGGGTTTTATTTCGGGTTTTTCTTCTCTTGTATATATGTTAGATGCATATTTTATCTCTTGGTTGTCTCGAGTAAGACAGTCCTCCGTCACCACACGAAAAAATTGCCAGTGGCCAATAATTGTATACAATTATATCTTGAATAAATAATAGTTTAAAAAACTAAAAAAACACGCTTTTATATATAAACCAAACTAAAAAGTAGAAAATAACTTTTTTAATAATTCAAGTTAAGGTAGAGTGATAAATAAGAGAAATTATTTTAATGTAAAAAAGCGTGGGGTGCCTGATGCGCATTGGACTGAAATACATGGATTTGCGTACACTTACCCATACCGCACACTTGCCTCATATAACTAGATACTAGGAGTACCGACATTATCGAAATATTTTCAGAAAACACCCCACGCTTTTTTACACGCTTCTGTAAGCGCGATATTATTTATTATAATCTACTATGATTCCGTAATTACTATCTTTATTATAATCGCAAGCGAAAAACGCAATGGCTGACCCCAGGTCTAACGCCACATCAACGTCCTAAACCGAAGCTTACCCATAGAAAGGTGATGGTGGAGAACTCCGAAGAATGATGGCAAAACTCGCAGTAAAACAGCCTCGACTTGTCAATCGATCTTCACCATTATCCATGATAACGCAAGACCTCATAATGCTCGAGAAACTGTTTTAACACTACAAGACCTGCAGTTAAAAACCATACGCCATCCATTGTACTCGCCAGACCTCGCCCCAACCGACAACAATTTTTTCCGCGATTTGGACATTTTTTTTCACGGAAATGTTTTCTTCTGAGGAAGCAGTACAAAATACCTTCACTCAGTTTGTGGAGTCCAAAATTCCAGAGTTCTATCGCAAAGGTTTAAATAATGTTCTAATTAGATGGCAGAAATATATAGATAACGAGGGTAAACACTTTGCTTAAAGATATCTATTTTATAAACAATGAAATGGTTTTAATTTATCAGTATGAAACGGCAATTTCAGACTTTAACCCCTAATATTATGATTCAATACATTCATACGATCAAATAACCATATATTGATTAACATTCGACTATTTTCACATACGTACATTTCTTATGCTAACTCTTACCGTATTGCCGTGCCGAAAAAATTTAATTAAGAAAATTAATATATTCATTATTCAAGCATACTGTACTTGTAACATTAATAATATTTTTATTAACTAATATGAGTATGGTGGTTATCTACAAATTAATTAGTATGCCTTTCAATAATACTATTCACATAAGACAACATATGTTTGTAATCATAATAATTTTAAAGTTATAAAATTATAATGTTTCTTAATATTTACGCGAGTATTACACATGTGAAATAAAACTATTTACAGATTTTAATGCTTATAGTCACGAAATGACTCCCGTTACCATAAATACTGGAGAGTGTTCGAAAGTGGTTCAAAACCTCAGGCAAATAAATATCAAATATAAATGCGCTAAAATTCTTAAAAATACTTTTATTTTATATTTATAAAAGTATATCATCATTCTCCTACTTTCATTCCAATTACTTGGGATCAATACAATCTGTACTCTTCTTTCATAGTACATATTGTGCCGCCTGCCAGACGTCAACCTTCTTTGGGAATGTAATTGTTGACCAAATTGCATCAGATGGAGTTGGCCCATGGCGTTATTTGGCTCTTAGTCGTCTTTTACGACATCCACGAGCAAAGTAAAGGTTG
Source organism: Lymantria monacha (assembly GCA_905163515.2). NCBI lineage: Eukaryota > Metazoa > Arthropoda > Insecta > Lepidoptera > Erebidae > Lymantria > Lymantria monacha. Next base: position 13,019,491 of record LR991094.1, on the reverse strand, counting down.
GTAGTATTCGTAGCCGCTACCACACAGCTTATTTGATTTAATAAATTGATATTTATCAAAGCATATGAAAAAATTATATACATAATATGCACATAAATTAATTATTTATGTGGTTACGAATGCTACCAACCCTTACTTTACAGGTCCTAAGGGGGATGTCCTAAAATATCACTAAGAGTTTTATATCGACATGAGCTAATTCCACCTGACACCGTCTGATGAATAATTACATCCTCAAAGAGTGTTGACATCAGACAGGCGGCCGGTCGTAATACTATTACCAATTTTTTTTTCAATATCTTATATTGAATGAACAGTATGAACATATGATATCGACCAGAAGGGTGATTGATGATGATGAATAGATATTATAACTGCCTAATAGATAGAAGTTTTAATTAGAACAAGAGGCGTGGAGATTGAGGCTAAAAAAGCTGAGTTAACAATTATTTATATACTTATTGGGTATGTTTGACAATTTAAAGATGATAGCGTACCTATTGAGTTTTATGTCATTTTAGTGCAATTTCAATGAAGAATTAAAGCATGTTAGAAGCCGTTTTATTTATTGTTTACTAATCAAAACTAAAAAAGAATAATTTTTTTTTGGCGGGGCGCGACCATATCCATAGTCCACCACAAGAAAAAAAAATGTATAAATTAATTAAAATTTATAATATATTAGATAACCGAAATATTGGACGTGAAATGCTTTCAGAAGCCTTGTAAATCGAATACAATACCTATGTTATAGAAAAAGTAAGACTAAATTCTCCAACGCACTTCGTCAACCAAACCAACAAACTTATACTTCGATATTTATTACGACAAAATGGCTGAGCTCACTATTTAAAATATAACAAAACATAATTGAGATTTTCACATATTATGCTATCTCATCTCATAAGTATTTTATCTCAAATACATCTCACTGCTGGGCTCGAGCCCCCTCTATAAGGAGAGGGGATTGGCCTACTATTTCACGCTGGTCAGACGTGTTGGACGTGTTGATATAGGGTTTCGTTACGAGTTTTCCTTCTCTTGTATAGATATTATATGCGTTATATATCCTTTAGTCGTCTCTTACAATCACCCACGGGTAAGATAGGGGGTGGTGAATTGTATTCTTACTCCGTTACCGCACGGACACTGATATTATGTATATAACTATTTACATATTTTTATTAGAATACGGATATAATGTAAGTAATAACGATCTATTGATTTTCATAGAGAAAGTCTAAAAAGGTAGGTTACTTACGAAAAATCCGTCACAAGTAATTTAATTCTATTTTACTATATAAAACATTGAAGCTGTTAATATTATTACGTCGAGAAATTCTATTAATTGAATTGCTTGCTTGATTCGGTAAACATCGTGAAATAATTGAAGTGGTCTCTAGAACTAAAGCAAACTCAAACGAACTCAAAACACAAACTTGATATAAAAACAGTGTTGCCATCGTTTTACTGTTTCGCACTAACAGTCATTCGTATAATAATTTGCTAACTTTATATTACTTATAACTAGTTATAGGATATTGTATTTTAGTTTGAAGTTATATATTTGTTACTTTGTATATATTAACCAATGGAGAGTTCTGAACATAGTCCTTGAAATTTTAAGACGTACCTTGGGTATGTGCACGTAAAATTGTATTATAGTAGTACAATGTGGAACGCTACCCTGAAGGTTATTAAAGACTTTGTAACTCTATGACCGGCATTCCTATTTTAACAACAGGTTCGTTTCAAGACTATAAAGTTTATGAAAATACTGGTCTAGTTAAGCATTGTAGAATAGATGTCAATTTTAACATATATAAATTTACATTGTAATTAAGAAAAAACCATTTTATAGAAATATTTGCAAACTCAAGACAGGATCTACTGTGGTAGGACCACGCTGTTGACAGTGTTCTGTCTACAGCCGCGGGCCGGTCCGTCCGGGGTAGTACCACACTCTCGCAGAAAATCGACGTTTGAGCAATGGCAATGTGCTGTTGCGTTTCGTTCGGTGAGCGGGAGAGCCGGAGGCCCTACTTTCTGGGTGTGTTTACGTGTGGTGGGTTCGGGTGATGCCTGAAACTTGCGGTGGTGAAGTCTTGGTTGGGGCTTTGAGCGTGAGAGACTGACATGGGGTACAGGGAGACCCGGTGGGAATGGTCACAGCTGGCCACCTGCCGGTCAGCAGGGGCCCCGAACTCAGGATTATTCTCCCTGGGAGGCTGTTCCGCCAACCGGCGAAAATCCCGTCGTCGGTGCCGGAGCAGGAAACCGGAGTGGATTACGGCGACTGCGCGCGGGGGGCACTGGGGGCCCTACCGTGCTTCGTATCAGCTTCCCACAAAACTCACCCTCCAGCCATGCACTGTGCCCCGCACCTTTTTTTTTTTGGTACCACCGAATCTCATTATACGCATCCACACTCCCTTCCTCCTCTTCTTAAAAAACCCGTATGAAAAGTAACAGAAAAAAGAGAAGGTTTTCTACGGCGGTCCCCTTATCCATATTTGATGTGGATTTTTGCAATATCAGGGGTTTACATAGCAATCTCGACGCCGTTCACCACCATCTCGAGACGGCGCGGCCTGCCTTGCTCTTTTTAACGGAGACACAGATAGGCGCTCCGGATGATATTTCGTACCTTAACTACCCTAGCTACGAGTTAGAGCACTCCTTCCGTCGTAAGGCCAGGGTGTGCGTGTTCATTCAGGGTGATATTTGTAGTCGTCGTCTTCGGGGCCCTCAAACATGGTGACCTGTCTATCTTGTGGTTGCGCGTAGACTATGGAGGGTTTACCCGCATCTACGCGTGCCTCTACAGGTCGCGTGCCAGTGATTCGGGGTCAACTCAGTTATTTGAGAACGTCCAATGGGGGATTGACGAAATATTGGAGCAGTGTCCATCAGCGGAGGTGGTGGTTCTTGGAGACTTCAACGTTCATCATAAAGAGTGGTTGGGGTCCCGAGCTACTGACCTCCAGGGTCGACATCTCCTCAATATGGTCTCGGTCTATGGACTCTCACAACTGGTGACACAGCCCACCCGTGTCCACGATATTGAGGGTCATGAGTCTTCTTTACTGGATCTTCTGCTGACTATACACCAGCAAGGTTACCAGGTAGTGGTCGAAGCCCCTCTTGGGTCATCCGACCACTGCCTAGTCCGTAGCAGAGCCCCTGTTGCGAGGCTTAATCGCTCTACGGCGACTGGGACTCGCAGAGTTTGGCAATATAAGTTAGCAGATTGGGATGGACTTCGAGAGTTTTATGCATCCTACCCATGGAAGCGGCTTTGCTTCGCCTCTGAGGACCCTGGAGTTTGTGCAGACTGCGTTACCGAAACGGTTATTATGGGGATGGATTTATTTATCCCCAATACCCAAATGCCCGTCGGCGGCCGCAGCCGCCCTTGGTTTAACAAAACCTGCAGGACGGCTGCACGGCAGAAGCAGTCCACATTTCGGGCCACATTTTCTGTTTGGCCATACAGATTATGCAACCTGGCGTTTTGCAATCCATACTTACAACATGAGGAACTTTGGGATTGCATAGAAGACTTCTCAGGAAGTGTAGATAAGAAACGAGACGCTAAAGCTAAGACGAAGGTAATATTCTCAGTCAATCCAACAAATTATGTGCACATTCAAATCTCATGTATTGCCAAAGAAATATAGAAAAAATTGACAGGAATTATCTGTGCAGTCCTCAGGACAAGTAAGCTTAGACATTTATATATTATAAAGGTCATGACAAAAAGGTCCTGTTTAATAATGTTTTACATGTTCTCGAACTAGCAACCTAGCAATCTTGCTGAACTAGCAACCTAGCAAATTTGAATAATCTGTGAATCAGATTATTCCAAGTGGTGACCAAGTAAGATTTGACAAAACTGACTGTTATTATAAACAGTAAAAATCAGATAACAACAGCTAATTTATAATCAATAACATGTACCGGCTGCACATGGATACAAGTCATTCACTTACTGGCTATGTTTTCATCAAGAACGGAGCGGCTTGGCACAGCCAAAGACAACAAAATGTGGCTCTATCTACTACAGAGACTGAATTTATGGCAACTTGTGCTGTTAAAAAGAGGCCATGTGGATCAAACAGTTTTTAAGTAAAGATGACTGTCCTAATTTAGATAACCAAACTGCTATCAGTGTCATTAAAAACATTAATTTCCATAAGAAGTGTAAACATATTGAAATTAAATATACTTTATTAAAGAAAAGTATTATAAAAAGATAACTATATTAGTTTGTCAGTAGTGATTGACAATTTGCAGATATACTTACAAGAGCATTGTTTAAAGATAAATTTCAATATTTCCTTAAATATCCATCTCAAAGCTTGGAATGTTATCATATAACATAGTTTTCAACTGATTCAGTGCTTATGTGTAAAGTTAAAAATTTAAATAGTATTATATAACTTACTTTTGTATTATTATAATATTTAAGATCTAAGCTTGGAATGTTATTATAAAAAAAAACATATGTAGTTACTAACGCAGGAATAATGTAAACTCAGTTTTTTAATTGTTCATTTGTGAGTTATTGTCTAATTTAAAAGAAGTACTGCTTTCGGCCATCTTAGTACCATTTGTGACTACTTCAAATTTTAATTGATTGTTAAATACAGTAAAATTTTATTATTGAGTTATTTCAGTGTATTTTCATATAATTTCAAAACATTAACATTTAAGTAAATATATGAATTCAAATTTATAAATATTTGCACTTATACATTTTTATGCAGTAGGTAAGTTGGATAGAAAATTGCCAAACATGGAACTGCTGAGAGACGAATGTTGCCGTTGACATTCTGAGTTGGGCATCGAGCGTCCACAAGATTCAAGGCTGTACAGTTGATCATGCAGTCATTTATCTAGGCTCTCGACTGTTTGCTGCTGGACAAGCTTATGTAGCACTTAGTCATAGTCTTCGTAATCGAATCATTTCATCTAAAGCTTCTCTGTTACATAGCATTTGATAAAATTCTTCGATTATCAAGTAACAAGACGACAATGTAAAATTATTTTAATGAATTTAAAAAATTAAGATTTCATGATTAATACAGCTGTACATACTTAATGATTTGGAAAATAATTACAGTTACCGATAGTAGTTACGGAAGCATTGTAAATTATAATAAATAATATCGCGCTTCTGTATTTAGCGGAACTAAAAAATAGAAAATAAATAATAGTTTAAAAAACTAAAAAAACACACTTATATATAAACCAAACTAAAAAGTAGAAAATAACTTTTTTAATAATTCAAGTTAAGGTAGGTAATGATAAATAAGAGAAATTATTTTAATGTAAAAAAGTGTGTAAAATAAATACTCCACTATTACGGCAAAAATAAAAACAATACAAAAGTTTCGGTAAACACAACTAACAGAAAGTAATTATTCAGAGATAAAAAAAAATATAAAAGAACTCCGATTATTATTAATTATGAACTTTCTTAGACTTGCTTTGTTCATTATCTGTTTCTTATAAAGATAGATATAGATATTATATCAAAGTTATGTACTTCACATATGTACATACATATTAATATAAATCCCTATCTGCCATTGCCATCTTTGTTTCCAATTTCAATTAAAATTGAACATTATAGAAAGGCAGTCTCTCGAAGAGATGCAGCAATTTATATCAATTAGAGTGTACACTTTGACTAATTAAAATTAGGTATTTGCGTATCCAAGATAATATCAATTAGTCACAAAGTCGTAGAGTTCAGATATTTTATTCATTTTAGAGCAATGCAAGTTAATTAAAACACAAAAAGAAAATTATAAATAAATTATTAAGCCTTTTATCTAGAAAACTTTTAAGTAACAAAACACAATGAACTATGGCCTATGGAAATGATTATGTGATCATAAATTTAAAAAGAAAATAACCAACTTACCATCATTTGTCCGTGTATCGATGAACTTAGAATACAATACACTTCTTCCCTCTCCTGCCCGTGAGTAACGTAAAAGACGACGAAGGATATAACATGTGAATAACGGAATAGAAGAGAGAAGTAAAACTCGAAATAAAACTCTATGCGAACACGTCTGACTAGCATGGTCAGTCAATTTGATGGTTCTTGTAAGTCAATTTTCCTTACCATTGTAAAGGAGGCTTGAGCCCAATAGCGGAACTTATATGATGAATGAAATGATGGAAATGAACTATCATAATCCCATTATTATCCTAATTACTTGGAGAACCGAAGTATACCCTATTTTTATATACAAGCCTATTAGATGTTAACTCTGTGTTCTCCCAATTCTATTCATGTCATGCTTCACGTAGTCCATGCATATTTTCTTCAGTCTTTCCTTACATATAGCCTTAAATATTTATAGTTAAAACATCCCTCATAAGTTTACTTTCATCTCACCTCATCACAGTTGCATACCACGTCAAGCGTTCACTCTTTGTAAATGTACCATAACTAAAAAAAAGAAAAGAAAAATAATAGGAGAACAGCTGTGAGATGAATATACTTTCCGTGTAGTGACGGAGTCAAAATTCAATTCACCACCTCATTTCTTGCCCGTAGGTATCATCAAAAACGAGTGAGGGATATGATAAGCAGATAATATTACTGGAAGGTAAGGAAATCTCTAAATGAACCTACGCGACTAGCATGTTTTGTCAATTTCTCTCCTATTGCGGAGGAATCCTCCTCTCTCCTTAGCCCCAGTAGTGAGATGTATATGAGCTAAGACGGATTAGAGACTCAAGTATAACTAATGTAATTTGGCACAACATTTCATATTGCTCTTCAAATTAATATGTTAATCTCTTATAAGAATAACTGGTTTACTAGGATATATGTTCTGGCATATTCTATAGGCGTACATTTAGTCTCCGTGTGTAAATGTAATATAATGAGCATCGCTCATATGCAGGTCATAAGTACATAAAATCACTATAAAAAAGAGAAGTAACGAGAAAAGGGACCATAAAATGAAAATCTTTGCTCGCGTATCTGACAAGTCTGGTATATCAGAACAATGTCCAACCCTTATTTTGGTTCAGAAAAATATAAAATATGTAATATTTAGAATGTCATTCAATAACTATTTTGATTATATGTTGTAAGAATTTTTATCATCTATTCTTTGCATCTTTTTTTTTCAAATAGGTTGTATTTTTCGACACGAATCTCCTCCATAATCATATGATAATTGACGCATATCACTTTGATAATATAGGTTAGTACTAGGTATTATTTAAAGTTTTCTTTCTACATAATAATTGTTGCCGAATGAAGCAAACGCTTGATATTACAATTAAGTGAAAGCAGGCCTTGAGGCAGTTACGGTCCAATCAGAAAATTTATAAAAAGGTCAATTCACAAATGAAATGAACATATGGAGCATGCCCGATTCCCGTCATAATTAAATCTCTCAGTCAAAGTTACAGTTATAATTCTGGAATAAATGACTATATACATATATATATATATATATATATATATATATATATATATATATATATATATATATATATATATATATATTTATATATACATACACATACATACATACATATCATCACGCCATATCCCTTGCAGGGTAGGCAGAGAGAGCAGAGTGCCAGAGAACTCTATCTCTGCATACTTCACTCGCTTCCTCAACATTCATAATTCTCTTCATACACGCTCGCCGGTTTCGGAGACTCTTGACTCCACCTTCCTTCAGTACATGACCGATCTGGTCTAGGTAGGTTAGTCTCGGTCTCCCTCGGTACCTACATCCTTTCACTTTCGCATTGTATATCTTCTTAACCAGGCGTTCGTTCGGCATTCTTTCCACATGTCCGGTGACCGTGTCGGTCAGCAGTATATTTATATATATATATATATATATATATATATATATATATATATATATATATATACTAGCGGACCCGGCACACTTCGTTCCACCTAACAGTTAATAAATGAGTTAAGCAGATTTCGATTAATTTAAAATTATTAAGTTATTTTTAGCTGTGTGGTAGCGGCTACAAATTTCGCATTGTCAACAGCACAGCCTGCCTCGCTTTACACTTGTGATTAAGAAGCACGGAGTTGGGCTATATTAACGCGGCGGTCTTCCCGTGCAATAAATTGTTCTTCTGCCGTAGTTACGTTCGTTATGTTTCGAATTCTAACTGCGTTACCGTTTTGTTGGGAAAGATTTGATTTTATTGGTCGCGGCATTGTTGATGACAAAATAGATATAATATGTTTTATTATAACAATATTCGTAAAAATTCGTAACACTCGCACAAAACAAACTCTGACCGGTCAAATTTTGCACGCCGTGTTTGAAATGGATACCATACAGCCTATTGTAAACGAACAGCTATGTTTAGTACTGCGTCGAGAATGGCACGAAATTATTTTTATTTTTCATTTATGGCATTGACTAAGTAAATGATAAATAAAATATTGAAAAATTGTCACATGTCCGTTAACTTCAGTAGATATCTTAAAAATATTGCATTTTTTTTGTTTTTCTAACTTTTTGAAGTGAAACTTTTTTATCTGATGGTTCGGACATGTGGAAAGAATGCCGAACGAACGTCTGGTTAAGAAGATATACAATGCGATAGTGGAAGGATGTAGGTACCGAGGGAGACCGAGACTAACCTACCTAGACCAGATCGGTCATGTACTGAAGGAAGGTGGAGTCAAGAGTCTCCGAAACCGGCGAGCGTGTATGAAGAGAATTATGAATGTTGAGGAAGCGAGTGAAGTATGCAGAGATAGAGTTCTCTGGCACTCTGTTCTCTCTGCCTACCCTGCAAGGGATATGGCGTGATGATATGTATGTATGTATGTAAACTTTTTTATTGACGTATGGGAGAAATTTTATATTGTAACGTTTTTCTGTTACGCGCCATATTTTTTTTGAAGTGTAAAGCGCGTGTGAGGGTTATGCGTCTGATGACGGAGTAAGAATACAATTCGCCACCCCCTAGCTTAATTATAGGTGATCGTAAGAGGCGACTAAGGTAAGGGATATAAAACGCATATAACATCTTTGTAAGAGAAGGAAAACTTGAAACAAAATCCTAAACCAACATGTCTGACCAGCGTGGTATAGTAGGTCAATTTCCCTCTCATTATGGTGGAGGCGCGAGCCCAATAGTGGGATATATATGAGTTGAGATTATCTGACTTGAGATGTCACCCGCGGCCTAGGCTAGGGTGGCATCAGGCGCAGGTACTTGCACCTGCGCCGCACCAGGCGTCGGCGGTGGAGTATAAGATACTGTTATGCAAAATATGCATTTAATTATTACAGTAAAGTTGAATTAATTGTATTATTCATATAAGCGTCAATACAAGGAGAGAAACGCTTAATTATTCCGGTTGTGTAAGATAATCCTTACTAATATTATAAATGCGAAAGTAACTCTGTCTGTCTGTCGCTCTTTCACGCCAAAACTACTGAACCGATCTAAATTAAATTTGGAATACAGATGATCTAGAGCCTGACAAAGGACATAGGCTACTTTTAATGCAAAAAAAGGGTAGTAAAGGGGGATGAAAAATTGCAAGGAAGTATCGTCATTTTTAAAGCCAAAGCTTAATACTTATTTTTAGGCTAATGATTAGATAGAAATAAATATGACATTAAAATTGTGAAAAAAATTTACCCTTAAGGGGTAAAATAAAAATATAGGGTGAAAAACTTTGGGAAAGTAAACTTTTACGCGGGCGAAGCCGCGGGCAGAAGCTAGTGTAGTAATATAGTAAACGTTAAATTGCATTAAAAAAGTGAGTAACAATAGATCACTGTAATACGTATAGTGATTTACAAATTCAGAGTAGAAAAGTTACGTTAACTCTTAAATATTTAATAGCATTATTGAACCCGTAATGGCAGTTTTACTGAGGGTTTAGATCGAAAAGTTGAGGATAGAGAGAGAGCGGGTTAAAGTTAATTAATCTATTATTATTAATTTTGCTTTTAAAAGTTTTCTTATAAAATTGTACTAAGAAAATTTTATATTATAATCACTGAGAGACATTAGTTCAAAATATAAGGAGCTTTTAGTTCAGGTCAAAATGTAAAATGCACGTCTTATATGTATAATATAAAATATCCCGATGACTGATTTTTTTGTTTTTTTTTAAATATATGTAACTATTAAAAAAAGAATTTATATATATATATATATATATATCATCATCATTCTCCTACTCGTATCCCAATTGCTTGGGGTCGATACGATATGTAAGTACTCTTCTTTCATAGTACATATTATAAAAGTTATTGGCAATAATTTTATGACCGGCCGCCTGCCAGACGTCAACGCTCCTTGGAAATGTAATTGTTGACCCAACAGCATCAGATCAAGTTGGCCCAGGTCATTATAAGGCTCTTAGTCGTCTTTTACAACATCCACGAGCAAAGTAAGGGTTGGTAGTATTCCTAGCCGCTACCACACAGCAATATATATATATACATATTGTTGCGGATGCTGGTATGCGTGGAGTGGTTGTGGGTTTGAAATGAGGCGACACTTTTTACTTTAATATCACCTTTTTGCCCGTTAACTGACCACGACGTGTGCTTGCGCGTATCGTATGAAGTGAAGTGAACAGCGCCATCTGCGCGTTAAACAAAATATTCGCACGTCGGTATGCGAGCAAAAGGTGGTGCATTTATTTAAAATACTACAGACATAGGTACATGTAAAATTACAAGAAAGAAGAATAAATATACATATTTTTATATTTCATGAGGTAAGTACAAACATATATATTTAGATATTTTAAATGTGTACATATTAAATTTAAGTGTTATTTTTACTGTAATTTATTTTATAATTTTAATCTATGTATTTAATAATTTTAATTTTATTTTCAGGTGACGATATTACAACTCGTGATTACGTCGTTTACACACACACATATATATATATATATACATATATATATATATATATATATATATATATATATATATGGCGTGATGATATGTATGTATGTATGTATATAATATATATATATATATATATCAATTCTTTTCAACCGCTAAACTAAGGATGGAACCGGCGCTGCCTTGATAAGACAGCTTGACTTTGATCTGAGCTATGCCTATTCTTATTTATCATATTCTAAAAGTTTTGCTGAAAATACTGACAAAACTATATGTTCTATAAATAAATTATAACTAGATCCATTTTTCACCCCCAAAACATCCTGCATACTAAATTTCTTGAAAATCGATTCTGCATATATAAAAACATACAAATATACACGTATAGAAAAATATATTGCGGCGATGGGGGCCGCCACCCATCACGCCTTGCCCAGTTAGGCGAGTCGAGGAGAACGGAGTGCCGGGTGGGCACGTGGAATGTAAGAGGTTGTGTGGAAGGTAAGTTGCACGAGCTGATATCCGTCATGGCGGACAAACAGCTAGACGTGCTCTGTGTAACAGAGACCAAGCGAAGGGGCAGCGACGCCTGCTATCTTCCTGGTGGCGGGATGGCTCTGTGGTCTGGTGTACCACAGAGCGATCGAGCCAGCATGGGGGTAGGAGTGCTGTTGTCCTCTCGCTTGGCCTCAGGTGTGAAGGATTACGGAATGTATGATCCCAGACTTCTCTGGGTCCGTATAAAACTAGGTGTCACCAAGGTATTCATGGTTGTAGCATATGCTCCCGTAGGATCCTCGGTGGCATCAGACCTAGAGAAGTTTTGGGATAATGTTAGGGAAGTTCTGGATATGGCAGAAACCAGTGAACGCGTGATTGTATGCGGAGATTTGAACGGATGGGTGGGGACCAAGCGTCCCGACTATGAGGACGTACTTGGTCCATTTGGTGATAAGAGAGTGAACGACGCAGGTAGGCTCATAGCGGATGTATGCATGGAGAGAAACCTTATTGTGTCAAACACATTTTTCCAACATAAGGACATCCATATGTATACATGGAGAAGGAATGAACAGAAAAGCATAATAGATTTAATTTTGGTAGACAGTCGCCTCCGAAGCAAAATATTGGACGCAAGAGCCTACAGGGGCCCCACAGTCGACACGGACCACTATCTCGTTATTGCGAGATTTAGTGGTCTGTTCAGAAAGTGGAGGCACTGGCGAGAGCGTGTCCACTTCGGAGGGCTTGAAAGAATAAAGGTTGAAAGGTTGCAAGAAGAGTGTGTAAGAGAAAAGTATGCAGAGGGTGTCCGAGAACGGCTGACGATGGCAAGCCAGCCGCAATCGGACATTGAAGAATGCTGGAGAGTATTGAAAGAGAGTATGGTAGATACAGCGAAAGAAGTATGTGGAAGTTCAAAGAAGCATAGAAAAACAAATGGTGATGCATGGTGGGATGCGGAAGTGGCAGCTTCCGTAGAGCAAAAGAAGAAAGCGTGGCTGGACTATGTCTCTTCTTTGAATCTGAATGACAGTATGACTGAACAGAAGAAAGAAATATATCGGCAATGTAAGAATGACACCAAGGCCTTAGTGAAAGAGAAACGTGATAGAGCAAGTATGAGTGCAGAAGATAGGCTGACTAAAAACTTCGAGGGTAACACCAAACTCTTTTGGAGGGAGGTGAAGAAGTCTCGGGGTGGTTGGTCAGCCTTCAGAATGAATAAAATAAGGTCTAAAGGTGGAGACATTCTTACACAAACACAAGACGTGTTAAGCCGATGGAGTGAATATTTTGGCGATATGTATGCGGATGCTACGGTTGGCGCCGGTGTTGGATGTGGTTTAGTAGATCAACATTCGACAACGGCGTCCTCCGATGGCATCAGTATGGATGAAGTTGAATGGGCGATAAGAAGTTTGAAAAATGGTAAGGCAGCGGGCATTGATATGGTGTCTGCCGAGATGATCAAGCTCGGTGGCTCTTGTGTCTGGGAGGCGTTCCTGTTGCTCCTCAATTTATGTTGGAGCTCGGGAATGGTTCCCAGGGACTGGAATAGCGCAGTCATCGTGCCTTTGTTTAAAAACAAGGGTTCACGTTATGACTGCGCAAATTACAGAGCCATAAGCTTGACCAGTTTGGCAGCAAAAGTGTATGGAAAAGTTATTGAAAGGAGAATGAGGATGGTGTCCGATGGTTTACTGTGTGAGACACAAGGAGGTTTCAGGAGTGGAAGGGGATGCATGGATCAAGTGTTCTCTCTGCGCAACATTGTGGAGAAGCATCTGGCTCTAGGTCAGAGGGTTTTCTGCAGTTTTGTGGATCTGGAGAGAGCATTTGACACGGTTGTACGAAAGGAACTTTGGGACATTTTACCGGAGTATGGTATTAACGGTAAACTGCTACAGGCTGTGCAGTCCAGTTACATGGGCTGTAGAGCCTGTGTGCGGCTGGATGATGGAATGTCGCCTTGGTTTGACGTCAATATCGGCGTTAAGCAGGGGTGCGTTCTGTCAGCCAGGCTGTTTATCATATATCTGGATAAATGTCTCCAAAGGTTGAACGATATGAATGTGGGAGTCCAGATGGGCGACTCAGTGGTCACTGCTCTGCTTTATGCAGATGATGCAGTCCTGCTGGCACAGTCAGCGACTGACCTGCAGACCCTAGTCGACACAATGACAGAAGATTGTAAGAAAAGGGGTCTACGCGTGAATGTGAGCAAAACCAAAATAATGGTCTTTGAAAGAGATATAACCAGAACAGATGTAAGAGTAACAATAGGTAATGATGTACTAGAGCAAGTGGATGAATTTGTATATCTTGGATGTGGATTTAGCCGAGATGGAAGGTACACCACTGATATAGAGCGAAGAGTGAATGCGGGAAATAGAGTGAACGGAGCGTTGGGGCAACTTTTCGGCAGCCACCACCTCAGCCCAGAAGGCACGTGTAGCAATACATAACGCAGTGCTTGTCCCAACATTACTGTATGGAAGCGAGAGTTGGGTATGCAGAAAAGAGTATGATAGTAAAATTAATGCGGTCGAAATGCGATCTCTGCGGAATATCTGTGGAGTTAGGCTGACCGACCGCATTCGTAACGACGACGTAAGAGAGCGAGTAGGTATGAAAGAGAGTATTGGTGTAAAGATGCGAAAGGGAATGCTCCGATGGTACGGACATGTGGAAAGAATGCCGAACGAACGCCTGGTTAAGAAGATATACAATGCGAAAGTGGAAGGATGTAGGTACCGAGGGAGACCGAGACTAACCTACCTAGACCAGATCGGTCATGTACTGAAGGAAGGTGGAGTCAAGAGTCTCCGAAACCGGCGAGCGTGTATGAAGAGAATTATGAATGTTGAGGAAGCGAGTGAAGTATGCAGAGATAGAGTTCTCTGGCACTCTGTTCTCTCTGCCTACCCTGCAAGGGATATGGCGTGATGATATGTATGTATGTATGTGTATAGAAAAATATACTAGAAGGTATTATATAAATTTACATATTTAATAACATTATTTACCCAGTAGATGGCACTAAGCCTGTCCTCTATTACGTGGGATTAAAAATACATGACGAAACGTGTCCGTAATTGCACCTTCGCATAGGCCTTCATGAATAAATTCGTAAGACTTCAAAAAATTCTCATTTAATGTAGTTTCATGTAGTATGTATGTAGTATGTTTCATGGAAGAATATCATTTCCTGCTTCCGTTTATATCGTAGAATCGACTACAGAATGTAAATTGTTAATTTAGAAAAGATTTCTTTCGTTAAAGTTAATTCTGAAGCATTTTTAGTAAAACTGGGATCACGTTCAACGTATTCACGCGAAAACTATTTTTACGCAGGATATAATGCAATAGTTCGCCAGAGAATGGTACAAAATCAATATAGTCACTAAATCGCGTGATCGATATATCGATATATAGTCACTAAATCGAGTTGGAGAAGTGTGTCCTATGGTTCTTATATGACCTTCAAATTATAATTTATAAACGTTAAGGCATATTTTCTTAGACACATTTTCAATAATTTGACAAAATGTTATTTCACGTTATTTCCTTAAGTCGAAAAATGTTTTTGAACTGTTACTGATACAAGATATTATTATTTAATATAATGTAAGTTCTGTGATATCATGTTAAAATTAAAAAAAAAAAGAGTATTCTAAATAGTATTAAAAAAAAAGGGTTGAAATATAAGCTCACATAATACACGAACCTTAATAAATTGACTCAGGCGGTTTGTCATACATTCTTATCGAATTACCATCAATTTATACCATCCTTATTTCAGAAAATTGATGAGCTCGTTTCTGAAACTAAGTATTGCGTTTATTCGATAAATGACGAACAGAATGGATACTAAGAATTTTAGCTTTTATTTATTTTATTTATACTATACGTAACAGAATTTTTATTTGAGTATTTTTTTCTTTTTGCATTTAAATAAAATATTTGCTAGAATAATAGATACTACTTGAAAAATAATCTCTAAATCATGGACGGAAGAATCGTGGGAAACTCAAGCAGAGAGATGGATTGTGTGAAAGAGGTATGTGTATGAAAGTTGTAAGTGCAAATATAACGGCTGAT
The DNA here is from genome assembly GCA_905163515.2 of Lymantria monacha. Classification (NCBI taxonomy): domain Eukaryota; kingdom Metazoa; phylum Arthropoda; class Insecta; order Lepidoptera; family Erebidae; genus Lymantria; species Lymantria monacha. Next base: position 13,003,985 of record LR991094.1, on the reverse strand, counting down.
ATGAAGCTTATGGAAGGCTAGAGAACATGTTGTATCGACCCCACTTAGCGGGGAAAGAGGGCAGGCAAATGATGACTTGAAAAATTATCTCGATTGAATGCCATCTTTCAAAAAAAATAACCCCATTATAATCGGTCCATTCATTTAGCAGCTCAAATGCCACAAATAGACACACAGATGTACAAACACAGACACGCCAAACTCCCATCCATCCATTATTCGACAGCAAATCTAATTTTTCAGTGGATCCCGACTGTTCAGTTGCCATGTTCTATTATTAAAATATATTTTATTTTCTGCAATAGTATTTATTCAATAATATATTATGGAATTCAAGACCACCGGACATCTAAGTGCTTGTTTTTTTCTTTTCAGTTTTTTTATTATGTACGTAGTTCTGGTTACTTTTTATACAGTCGGGTTTTTTGATTTCTTTAATTATTTTTTTTATTTTATACTTTTTAGTTATGAATACCTAGGTAGCTATATTTATCTTATTTATTAATAAGTAGATAAGTACCTAACTATATATAGTTTTTCGACTGAAGTTGAGTACCGAATCGTTAGAAATTGCAGATGGGCGACCGCGTAAGACATTAGATACTTTAGGTAGGACTACCTATGGTATATTGGACAATATACCTACTAGATACTTCAGTATATGTCCATCCACATCCAGTTATATGATTTTTTTGTCTTTTCATCGTAAATTTCTACTGTCTAAAAAACCTATATGTGAGAAAGCTTGTTACGAAAGTTTAAATCGATATAGATCCTAAACGGATGGTCAAATCGAAAAATGTTGAGAGAAAACTAATAATGATTTTTAAATACCTATTCAACAATACCCCACTCGACATAGTTTGTTGACTTTATTTTTTTTAATTTTCACAATATGGCGTCCAGTAGTCGCCATATTGAATTTTCATTAACGTCATATCTTTAGTGACACTTGCCGGATTAAGAGGAATCGATTGACGTGCGAATCATAAAAATCGGCCCAGGCGTTTGGTCTATATAGTGCTTCAAAGGAACATACAAACATACATACATACATAGACTGTTAAACACAATACCACTCCTTTGCGTTGCGCAGTCGGGTAAAAAAGGCACACAGCTGGTGCTGTTTAGAGCCTTTATATATTTGGGTTTGTTTTTTATTAATCACTTATTAACATAGTAAGAGATCTTTTTCTATAATACCACTTAAATAAATATAGAATACAATGAAAATAATCATTTGTTTACGAAAGTTAATAAAACCTTTGTTGAATTAGCGGTTAACCGTTCCTACAAATTTTGGACAATTATAATTCCTCTGATGAGCTCTAAAAGGGATTTGCGAATATAAGCCCTTGCTGTACCTGATAACGAATATAACTGAATAAGTCGTCACAATAATTCAATATAATTCGTGGATTAAATGGTTTATCGAATATATTATTGTTAGTTATTTGAAATAATGCAAATATGTTTGAAATAAAACTACTTTTACGCATTCTATCGCGTTTGTATTTGATTTTTAATTTCCCGACCTTTCGCACATTTTTCAGTGACCATGGTCACGGGAGAACTGACAGTCCTCCCGTGAACATGAATGATCACTGAAAAGTGAAATCAATCAAAATTAAAAATCAAATTCAAACGCGATAGAATCCGTAAAAGTAGTTTTATTTCAAACGTGTAATACTCGCGTAAACATTAGAAATCATTATAATGCAAATATTACGAAATCGGTTTTTTTTTTATATATTCGTATTGTTCATTCAAATACACATACTCACACGAGTATACACGCACACATGCACGCTCATACTCATAGGTACATATGAAAATGCGGAAACATGTACATGATTACACATACACATATGCAAACATGCACGGATATAATTATGAACGCATGCATATATTTAAATATACACTATATAATTATTTGGAAATGGACTGGCCTCCACGACACAGGGTTTCCTAGTGTGGAGTCCAGAGCTAAACCTAAACGAATAGATGTATGCCGAAATTGTATAAGTTTAATTTAATTAATTTGATGTTCCTATTTAAATAAATAAAAATAAAAGAAAATATTATTTTTTTAAACAGTTGTGTGGTAGCGACTACGAATACTATCTTAGTCATCTTTTACGTCATCTACTTTACTCGTAGATGTTGTAAAAGACACTAGTAGATGTTGTATAAAGCTCTTAGTCAGAGCTTTATAACGACCTTGGCCAACTCCATCAGATGCCATTTGGTCATCAATTGCATTCCCAAGGAGGGTATTGACGTCTGGCAGGCGGCCTTAAGAGGCTTAGACTTAAGTACTATCACATCATTATTAATGATGTGATAGTACTTAAGTCTAAGCCTCTTAAGCACATGCAATATAGTTCATGTACAGAAAGTAAGCACATTTTCACCATCGGGCAAGGATAGTTACAGTATGCAACTACAGATCTTTTAATGGATAAAAACTCAATTTAAAAGCAGAAATCAAGATCTGAAAGTCTTTTATTTGCCCTTATAATAAAATAGCAGTTCTGTAGTAGCTATATATGTTTGTAAAAGTAAATTATTCCATGACTTATAATTGTTATTAATTTGTTATTCCTTTTTTTTCTAGCTAAAATACTAAAAATGCGCAAAATTAATGGCTGAGTGTATAATGTATCTCTTAGCATTTCCGTTTGTGTTTTATATTATTTTGTTAATGCTTATTTTATTTACATATTTTTATTTTAAAGCCCATTGTAGAGTCGTGATACGTATTCATGCTAATTATAGTTATTTAAATTACTGAAATTTAGCATTTAATATGCTTGATTATTTATAAAAACCCGATTACGAGCGAAAAATGATTGCCTGTACAGTGTGTAAACAATATTGGGTAGATGGCACACGTCTCCTTAAAGACGAAAATATAGTACGATGCGAGAATTGAATGTCCTACAATAGTTCACAGTGGTGTAAGTGGCAGCACGATTGGAACGGATCCCCAATAGGTGTGAGTTCGTATCCCACTTGTGACAATCATTTTTCGCTCGTAATTCAGTTTTTATAGTTATTTATGTAAAACTGTATGTAAATGAATATATATTTTTTTGTGTGACTATATTTGTTAGTCGCCGACAGCTAACCAAATTTACCTGCACAATTATAATCGATGCAGGCTCTCAACTCAATTTCTATAAATGAAATGAAAAGTAGTTTATTCAAAGAAAATCGATCTCATGACACATTTATATATACTCACTATACACTCGAAGATGTAGGCAATGATATATACCAAATTTTGCCATGTAACGTTATTCCGGTGAACAAAGGCCGAACCAATTGCCATCTAGGAAATTACTGTAGAATTGAATTTATTTAGTAGAAAATAATCTAATAATCTACAAAATTTACCTATTGGTTCAAGCATCATATGTATTGCGATTATCATAATAAATTAGGATAATAAATTCGTATCAAATTGTTGATGATATTATAAACATTTAATTATTATCCAGCTTTGTGATTCTTAGTAAGTTAATATAAGATTTATATGCGAGACAATGTGGGTGTTGAAAACAAAATAACACTAATAAATTAGTATTAAATACTCAAAAGTAAAGTTAGTTAAGTCAAATTCTCGAGACCTTATTTCGTTTTTATTTTACAACACCTTGTACTATGAAAATAGTTGTGTGAAAACAGTTGAACAGCCCTGAAATATATTGCGGGACACTTTACAAATATTTAATTTAACGGACATAAATTACATCCAGACTTAGAACAACAATTTGTGAATCGCATGAAGCTAGTTAAGTCATATTCTAATGCTTTTACAACACCCCGCACTAAGGAAATATTCTTTGTATTGCGGGAGACTTTATAAATATATTCAATTTAACTGACACAAATTACACCCAAACTTACAACAACAATTTGTGGATTGCATGAAGCTAGTTACGTCATTTACAACACCCCGCACTATGGAAATAATCTTTGTATTGCGGGAGACTTTATAAATATATTCAATTTAACTGACACAAATTACACCCAAACTTACAACAACAATTTGTGGATTGCATGAAGCTAGTTAAGTCATTTACAACACCCCGCACTATGAAAATAATCTTTGTATTGCGGGAGACTTTATAAATATATTCAATTTAACTGACACAAATTACACCCAAACTTACAACAACAATTTGTGGATTGCATGAAGCTCGTTAAGTCATTTACAACACCCCGCACTAAGGAAATAATCTTTGTATTGCGGGGGACTTTATAAATATTCAATTTAACGGACACAAATTCACCCAAATAACAACAATATATGGATGGCAAAAACAATTGCCCTACTTAGGAATCCAACTCACGACACTGGCGCGGTAGGCACCTTAATTAACCACTGCGCGATCCGTGATGTCAATTACAAGAAAAGTACTAAAATCTATTAAAATTTTACAATGACAATACATAATTATAATTAGCTTACTTTCATTAGCTTAATTTAACAATAGCTTACTTTTTTAAATGAAATATCGGCTTACTCTCCAAAATCAATTCTAATTACTTCGAAAGGATTTTGTGAAACGGGAGTATCTTTGTATCTCGAGATTCTTTTGTTTCGGATAACCTTTTTTTTTTTTTAATAGAGGTAAACGACATAGAACTCAATGTATTCTATTCAATATTTTCTTAAATAACTCAATCTTTAATAGTAGACGACAATGTTTTTTCGGTGCTATTAAATTGTAATCATTATTTAATTTTATTTTAATAATAAGTAAAGTATAAAATAATTTATATAATAGCCACCCATACCAAATAAAATGCAATCTTTTATTATCTGGATATATAACGGTCTTTGGTTTATAAGTATTTGGATTGGATCTAGATTTGCCTTATTCCAGAGAAGAACATATGAATGCATTCATTTTTTTTTAAACATTACATTTACTTTTTACAACAACATTATTTAATACAAGGATTATTTACTTAGTGTAAATAATCCTTGTATTATGGAAGACTTTACAAAGGTATTGCACAAAGCATTGTCCTATGTAGGAATCGAACCCACGCGACTCCCACGGAAGGTCGGTATCTTAACCACTACACCACCTATACAGTCAAATTTAATCATTACTTATTTTAATACGACATTAATTTATTCTATTTTCATATATTAAATATACTTTCAGGAATCAGTATTTTTTTTTATTGCCTTTGGTGGCAAACGAGCAAGCAGCATACCTGATGGTAAGTGTTACTGCTGCCCATGGACTTTTGCTATACCAAGAGTATAGCTAGGCCGCTGCCTACCTATATAAACCCCAAACCCACCCAGTTAAGCTTTCGGCTCTCTCGCTCACCAAACGAAGCGCAACAGCATGTTGTCATTGCTCAGACGTCGATCTTCTGCGAGAGTGTGGTACTACCCCGAACGGACCGGCCTGCGGCTGTAGAGAGAAAACCGTCAACAGCGTGGTCCTACCACTACCATAGTCGTAAACCACTTACCAGTATGGTATGGTGGTATAAACCATAGTGGTAAACTACTAACCGCTTACAAGTGGTAAACCACTTACCAGTATTTTTAATATTGTACTCAACAATAGGACCAAGTTTCGTCAGTATACTCGCACAATTGTACATTGATAATACTCAGAATATTTAATTAAAAACAAACAAAAAAAAATGTACATCAATTTGGTTTTATATGTTAACTAAATTGAGATGAAATGAAAATGATTTAAGTTAGATATATTTATGCTTTTTATTTATTTGAATGGTTATTTAATTTACTGCGTGGTTCTCGACACAATACGCCCGTATGGGACCACAATGAATTCTCATTTTTCACTAACCGCAGAAATTGTTATCGTAATACAGAAATGATTCTTAACAACGTAGATAGAGTAATACGATCACTCAGCGATACAGCTCTTTAAATAAAATTTTAAAAACGTAGAAAACGGGCATATCCTTCCTTATAATACCTGATATAATTAATACCTTTATTTTTCTTGTGCAAACGAACTTAATAGAAAAGCGTACAGGCATTTTCTATACTTCTACTATTCTATATTTCGGAGGCAATGGAACAAGTCTTTCTTTTTACTCCATTACGTTAAAGCTAAAAGAAAGGTTACGTGTTTCACTAGTATGTATATCGGCTTATGCCGACATACGCATATATAAGTTCATCTATTCGCTCATAACTTCTAAACAGTTGTAGTGTGTACTTAGTAATAAGCATTTCATCATATTTTACTACTATATACTTAATATAATGCTGGATGATAATATAATGCTGAAAATAGCATGCGGGAAAAATGGCGCTGTAGATTGGAGAACGTTGGCTTGAGAATCAGCAGAACAAAAACAGAGTGCATGTTTTGCGATTTCGGCGGTCTCTCCAATTTTACACCCATATCTCTAGATGGAGTACCTATACCAGCATGCTCCAACTTTCGATACCTCGGTTCGCTTATCCAAAGCAATGGCGACTTGGATCGTGCGATGAAGCACAGAATTGACGCGGGATGGATGAAATGGCGGCAGGTCACAGGTACCATATGTGACTCTCAAGTACCCTTAAAATTTAAAAGTAAAATTTACAAAACCTTAATAAGGCCTGCCATATTGTATGTGTCAGCATGTTGGGCTACAAAAGCGACGGACGAGAGACGGCTGCATGTAGCAGAGATGCAAATGCTAAGATGGATGTGTGGGGTGACGAGAATGGATAAGGTAAGAAATGAGTATATAAGAGGAAGTTTGAAAGTGGCGCCAGTGACGGAAAAGTTGAAAAGTGAACGCCTGACTTGGTATGGACATGTGATGAGACGGGATGAATGTAATGTTGGGAGAAGAGTTTTAAGTATGAATGTTGAGGGCTTTAGGGGTAAGGGAAGGCCGAAGAAAAGATGGATGGATTGCGTGAAGCATGATATGAATAGAAAGGGAGTGAACGCAGAGATGACATCAGATAGGATTGAGTGGAAGAAAAGGACATATTGCGTCGACCCCAAGTAATTGGGATAAGAGCAGGGTAATGATGAATGATGATGACTTAATATAATACATTGCTGTGTGGTAGCGGCTACGAATACTACCAACCCTAACTTTGCTCGTGGATGTCGTAAAAGACGACTAAGACCCTTATAACGACATGGGCCAACTCCATCTGATGCCGATTGGTCAACAATTACATTTGCAAGAAGGGTTGACGTCTGGCAGGCGGCTGGTCATAGAACTGTTGCCAATAACTTTTACATTATGTACTATGAAAGAAGAGTACATATTGTATCGACCCCAATCAAAAAAAAATCGTAATTGGAATAAGAGTAGGAGAATGATGAAGCATTTCACCAAATATAATAATATGTTGTATCTTTATCACCACGTACCGTTTTATATATCATTGGTCCGGCAGAATAGTAACACAATTCAAAAACATTTTTTTTTTAGGAGGGTCAAAATAAGTTTTCTTTTTTTTTACATACATACATACATATCATCACGCCATATCCCTTGCAGGGTAGGCAGAGAGAACAGAGTGCCAGAGAACTCTATCTCTGCATACTTCACTCGCTTCCTCAACATTTATAATTCTCTTCATACACGCTCGCCGGTTTCGGAGACTCTTGACTCCACCTTCCTTCAGTACCTGACCGATCTGGTCTAGGTAGGTTAGTCTCGGTCTCCCTCGGTACCTACATCCTTCCACTTTCGCATTGTATATCTTCTTAACCAGACGTTCGTTCGGCATTCTTTCCACATGTCCGAACCATCGGAGCATTCCCTTTCGCATCTTTACACCAATACTCTCTTTCATACCTACTCGCTCTCTTACGTCGTCGTTACGGATGCGGTCGGTCAGCCTAACTCCACAGATTTTCCGAAGAGATCGCATTTCGACCGCATTAATTTTACTTTCATACTCTTTTCTGCATACCCAACTCTCGCTTCCATATAGTAATGTTGGGACAAGCACTGCGTTATGTATTGCTACACGTGCCTTCTGGCTGAGGTGGTGGCTGCCGAGAAGTTGCCCCAACGCTCCGTTCACTCTATTTCCCGCATTCACTCTTCGCTCTATATCAGTGGTGTACCTTCCATCTCGGCTAAATCCACCTCCAAGATATACAAATTCATCCACTTGCTCTAGTACATCATTACCTATTGTTACTCTTACGTCTGTTCTGGCTTCATCTCTTTCAATGCCTCTTTCATTCTTTTTTTTTAGCTTCCTGAAAATATGATTCCCAGTGCAAGAACCTGTTCACAATTTTGAGAACTTATAATATTTACCACAATAGCACCACCAAAAATTGAAATATAATGATATATGTATTAAATTTTAAAGTTGTGTCACTATTCCTCCGGACCAGTGATATGTACCTACTCAAAAAATAATCAGATATTATAATAACTCAAAGAGAGAGCACTCTGTCTAAAACTATTCACGTGTCTCATTTATTAAACCCTTCCTCTACATACCAAACTACTTACTATAATTTAACAAATGAGGTGTTAGAAGCGTCTTTCTTGATCGTTTGCTATTTATAAGTTATGTCATGTCTCACAAATTTTATTTGGTGCTCTTTAGACCATATCAACTCAACTCAAATATGTATTTGAGATGCATTGAAGTTCCCTCTATAGTGATAGAAAAATTGACCTGCTAAGCATCCTAGTGAAACGCTGGTCAAGCTGGTATAAGGTTGAATTTTGAGAGAAGAAAGAATCTTCTACGTAAATGTTGTCACCATATCATAAAGGTGCTGAATTGTATTCTTACTGTCACCACAAGGAAAGACTTCTAGATAATATAAAGTATTCAATTAAAAAAATGTTTTAAATACAAATATTATCAATTAAAAGCATTTAATTACCACGTTTTCTATATGTTTCAAGGCATTGCTCTACTTTGTTTACATTTCCCCCATATTGGTGTATAGACGTATAAATCAAACAATTATCATAAACTTTTTAAGTTGATATATTCAATATCATATAGCTTATTATTCTTTAATTTTAATCATCATCATTTCAGCTCATGTACGTCCTTTTACTGCAAGCCTCCTCCGCAATGGAAAGTAAATTAAAAAATTACCACGCTGGTGAGACGGTTAGTATAGGATTTTATTTCCAGCTTTACTTCTCTTGCATAGATGCTATTGCATATCATATCTCTGAGGCGTCTTTTATAATATCCACGGCAAGATCATGGTGAATTGTATTCTTACTCCATCACTACATGCATTTGCATTATAATATAACTCTAAAATAATTTAAATAAAAATAAAATTATTAAACCTGAATATGGCTACGAAAAAATCGCACTCGAAAATATAGAATACAAGAAACACAAAGCTATGATCGTACGCATTTTGATTTTCAGATTTGTTGAAACATCAACAATATATGTTATAGTATCACAATACAAATAATATCAGTATGTCCTTTGCTTGCTAAATATTAGAGCAAGATGGCATTAACCACGACTATGCTGAAATTATAGCTATATTCAATATTTTCCTTTTTGACACTCTTAGAGCGCAATTTTTATGCCAATCTATCTGACTGGTGTGGTATAGTAGATCAATTGCCCTACTATTATATAGAAAGCTAGAGCACAGCAATAGGACGGATATTAATAGATATGATCAACCATCTATCCTTAACATTACTAACAGTTCCTTTTAATCATCATTGTATTTTGAATCTCCGAAAATCTCTGAATACATTAAATTTTAATAAGTCAACAAAAATCGACTAGTATAACATTTTCATGAAACCAATAGTTTTCTATTCTACTACTTCAAAAAATTAAAATAACCTCGTCTGAATAGTACCAAAATATCACAATATTAAAATGTTCTATCCGCTTATGTGGCATAAATATCGCGTCCATTAGCGGCTACGGGTAGCTGTTCTCTTATAGCGCGATTTGTATAGGACGTATCACACTTCAATGTTGATTGATGAATAAAAACCTCACCAAACGTGTATTTTCCCTATAATGAATATACGTGACCAAAGAAAAAAGATGAAAAGAGAGTTGAATTTTTTTTTTTATTTCGTGAATTAACGAAGTGACATTATATTTTGAGGTGTATTTCAATAAACCTCCCATACATATTATTAATGTACATGTATTTGCGTCATTAATAAATAATGCGGCAAAATTTATACATATAATACAATAAATCTACAAATAATATTAATTGAAACACAATTGTAATTAATCGATAATAATATATTTGATTTTGGACGTGTCTAATTACATGCTACATTTGATTATTCAATGTATTAAGTTTGTTGGTTTTGATTTTCAACCACACTAAATACTTTACAGTAATAAATATTGTTACCCCATAAAAGAAAAGAATACTATAAAAGAAAAATAGCCTAGTTTAGGAGAGGGTTTTATAACTGAAAATTGTAACTCGTCAAACAAACATTTTTAAGTCAATTCTACTGTGTTTCTCATGTATCACTAGAATTTTTATTGTAAATTAAGTTTGAGTGTTCTGTAATAATTATTTTTGTGTAATAAATAAATTATTATTATTAATATTGAAACTTGCGCCAGTGAAGAAGAAATAAAAGAAAAGTGAACTCTGGATATGGTATAGATATGTGATAAGACGGGATCAAAGTAATTTTGTGAGGTAAGTTTTAAGTTTGAATATTGAAGACTTTAGGGGTTTGGAAGACCAAGGAAAAGCGGGATGGACTGGGTGAACATAAGATAAATAGAAAGAAGAGCAGGCTGATGATAAATTATTAGTAAATATTGGTAAAATATTTTTGTTAATTGAATCATTCAGTTGAATGAATTTATAATTCAGTTTGTCGTGGAAAAATTAAATATATTAAAAGTTGGTTGGAGTTTACTATTTAAGTTAACGTAGCTGCGCAAAATAGAGCAGCGCATTTATATTATATCACAAATAACGACAGATCTACATAAATGAATGCTCTAGTTGCAGAAAATTTATTGAGTTTGGGACGCGGTCGTCACTTTCTGAGAGGAAATGATGTCGCAGAAAAAGGGAATGGGTAAAGTCAACGAGAAATCTTTTCAAGTTTACGTTGGTAAATTAGTTAGCTGTAAATACCTGGATTGATGTAGTTACATCAGAAACGGTCTTGGTTGACGTTGCAAATGCACGAATAAGGTTCGTCTGCCATCCTTAATGAGTGCGATAAGGATATACACGTTTCAATTGGTATACTTTGAAAGTGAAAGGCGTATGCATTATCAAATTTGGTTTCCTTCGTTATATTACATAAAAAAGAAGTCAAATATAATTTATTTCTACCTAAACGGCTTTAATCATTGAAACAACATTACTTTTTCTTTCACAATCAAAGAAAGATTGCGACTATTATCAGCTCAGCTCTTTAGAAAGCAGTGATAAACATTGCTGATAAGTAGCTTTTTATTTACTCCTTTGGCTTTGAAGTATCTTCTCTGTAGCTGGTTTTCGTTATGGTAACCACTCATTTATCAACTGCAACAGTCTTGTTTATACGATTACAATAAATGAAAAATAATATGAATGATATATTTTATTTATAGCCACCATTATCAACTAAAACACTCATTTTTCAACGATTACAATAAATGAAAAATAATGTGAATTACAATATTTATTTATAGCTCCGATTTTTATGTCGAAAATCGTAATTTTGATATAAATGCAAAATACGATTCTAATATATATTGTTACATGTAATATTTATTCATAGATGTAGTGTCAGCTATTTAAAAAATATATCACTCTCGGCTCTGAGCTACCAACTAAAAATAACTTTTCTCGTTAATGCTTATCGAGAATAAGGCACGCAATACATATTAAGCTTAATATTGCTGCTTCATATTTACATATTTTAATCAAAAAAAAATATTAATGATGGTAACAGACACTCCCTATGGGAATAACTTAAGAATAGAACGTGTCGTGACCCTTTTATTTTCCATAAGAGGCGTCAAAACCGACTGAGGAATATGTCCAACAGAGGACGTCATTTGAATGGTGAATGGATGAGATGGACTTTATTCATTAAAGTCTATCTTGTATCACATCTTCTTTTTGTCAATTATTATATTCAATCTTTGGAGATATTAGTATGAGTTTTAAATAGAAATTAAATAAAACTTGCTACGCTTTATTCACTAATATGTTTTAAGTTTTATATAGCCATAGCAAATTCATATACCTTATTTGAATTTGCTTTAGTTTGTAACACCCTTTATACACCAGATTTTTCTCTTGTAATATCTTGCCTGTGTAAAAATAACTACATATTTCGATCTGCCAACGTTATTTTGCTCTTTCTGGCTTACTATACATGTAAATGTCCAGTTCTAAAAGACACCCATGGATCATAATTAGCCAAGAAGAGAAAGATGTCTAATCTTATGGTTATTTTTTCTCATTCTATACGACTGATGTGACTAACTTATTGCCACTTCACTTTGGAAGTCTTTTTAACTCTTTTTATTATACGTGTGATGATGGAGTAAGTACGAGACGACTAAAGAATATAAAATGCATATAACATCTATGCGAGAGAAGGAAACCTCGAAACAAACCCTATACCAACACGTCTGACCAGTAAGTCAATTACCCTCTCGTTATGGAGGAGGCTCGAGCCCAACAGTGGGACAAATATGAGCTTAGATGATGACTATACGTGTATATTTATTCTTTTCATTTTCCATTTATTCACATAAAATAAAACCGTTTAATGATAGATGATATTTAATAATTTAGGTTGCTTAAAGGGGCATTCTAGTCTAGAGATCCGAATTTTAGGTGATTTTTGAAGTGCCATAAAAAAAGCAATTCATATTTTTCATATCCATTTCTTTATTAATTATTTATTAATATTACAAGAACACAGAAAAAAAAATTAAAAAGTAAAAATGTTGAAAATTCAAAAAATTTGCAGCTGATGAAGTGGGAAGGCCTCAAAAATATGGCACGTGACCATGGCCACGAAACCAACCCTCCTAGCAATATAAAAAAAATAAAGATTATTAGTCTATAGTAATGTCACTATGTCCAGAACTGGGCAAAAGCTGAAAAAAAAATTTTCACAGAATGGCCGCTGCCTGAAAAAAAATGCAATTTTTGTACTACTTTTTTAACTTTTTCGAATTTTATAAAAATAGTGAAATTGAAATTTTGGGCTGCGGCTAGTGTCGGACCTATGTCCGACCTAATAGTGACATTACTCAAGACTAATTTTTTTTCTTATTGCCAGGAGGTTTGGAGTCGTGGGCATGATTACGTGCCATTTTTGCCCCCTCACTTCATAAGCTGCTAATTTTTTGAATATTCAACATTTTTACACTTTTTTATTTTTTTTATATTCTTTTAACGTTAATAAATAACTCCTAAAAGAATGGATACTAAAAATATTGATTGCTTTTTTTTTACGCCACTTCAAAAATCACCTAAAATTAGGGTCTCTAGACTAGAATACCCCCTTAAGAAAATATAATAAACTTTCTTTGCGTCTTCTTTATTTCAACCCATATGCAGCCAATTATTAGCGATAATGAGGGCAATTACTATTCACTTAAAAAGACTGAGTACCAACACACTATATTATTTATCAATAGCTTTAGTAAGTAGATAGTAATATAATTAAAAATTCGCAAGAGTTACTTATTCTATTAAATCTATACAAGAAGTAGTTCGTATGTAACTCTACTTACATAGTCCAATGGTTAATCTAAACTCTTCTTGAATTCACTTAAACATAAATTTTTCATCAAAAGTGATAGAAAATTTAATTTACGCACGAGACAATATAATTACTCCTACATATTGTAAAAGTTATTGGCTATAATTTTATGACCGGCCGCCTGCCTGATATCAACCCTCCTTAGAAATGCCATTGTTGACCAAATGGCATCAGGTGGATTGGACCTAGATTGACAGAAAGTTTTTAGTCGTCTTTTACGACATCTACGAGCAAAAGAATTGCAAGTATTCATAGCGGCTATCACACAGCAAATTATAAAAGGTATAATGAAGTAAAAGTCTATATTCAAGTTTAGTATATCTTCCATTTTTTTTCCGTGTGGTGATGGAGTAAGAATACAATTCACCACCCCCTATATTGCCTGTGGGTGATCGTATGAGACGACTAAGGGATATAAAACGCATATAACATATATGCAGGACAAGGAAAACTCGAAACAAAAAAAAGGAAAATAAGGAATATTGGCACATTTTATTCTTATCCTGTCACTACGTAGAGCAATAATGATTTAACCTGACTACCTTTTTTAGTTTTTACGATGTGAGAGCAGGTTAGTATAGGTCTCGTAACATGCTAAGAGTCTACTTGTCTTTTAATTCCACCAAAGCTTTATGTTCTAGGACGTTATTATCACATTTAATATCTCCTAATAAGGATGGTTTACTTTATGGAGGTGGCTACGAATGCTACCGACTCTGACATTACTTGCAGATGTAATAAAACAGTAGATGTCAGTCTGACGGACAGTTATAAAACTTTTATCCGATAGAAACTTTTGTCCGATAGAAAACTAGTACATATTGCATCTACTCGAAATGATTAGGATAAGAGAAGAATGATGATGGTAAATGATGAATTCACACTAAGCAATACATCCATTATTTATTTTCAGGTGTAATATTTTTTTAGAGTTGTAGAACCACGCTGTTGACAGTTTTTGTCTACAGTCGCGGCCGGTCCGTCCGAGGTGTTACTAACCACACTCTCGCAAATCAACGCTTGAGCAGTAGCAATATACTGCTGTGTTTCATTCGGTGAGCTAAGAGCCGGAAGCCCAACTTTTCGTGTAAGTTTGGGGTTTTTACTGGTAAGGAGCAGTCTAGCTCTACCCTTGGTATAGCAAAGGTCCATAGGCGGCAGTAACACTTACCATCAGATGTGCTGCTGGCACGTTTGCCACCATAAGCAATAAAAAAAAGAAGTACTAGCTTATTATATCTGATGAAGATATTTAAAAATATACACAGCTGTATAAGACTAGAACAAATTACACGTATAATAATCACTTCCAATAAAGTGGAAAGATTTATCACGAAACGTGAAAGTGGTAGTTAATCACGCATATATCCCTCGAGTCTGAACGTGACATGTATACTGACCGTTTCCGTGTTTAGTTTGCACTAACATCAGCATATAATTAAATATTCTATTTGCTTGCTCATTGTGAATAGTTAAGAAATTAGATTTAAATTACGTTGTGCTATTTCTATACATATATAGCTGCAAATGTTTATTTCAGCATCAGCATCCTATTCTTATCCTACTTACTTGAAGTAGACCCAATATGAACACTTCTTCTATCGTACATATTGCAAAGTTTTGGCACTTGTTTTATTTTTTTATTTATTTATTGCATCAAAGAAACATACAGTATTATAATTAATTACAATAAGAAAAAAAATTAAAATATTTAACACCAATGAAGTTTCTAATATTAATTAAGAGATAAGTAATTAAAAGAGATAAGTATTAGATGTTATCTATACTAATATTATAAAGAGGAAAGATTTGATTGTTTGTTTGTTTGTTTGATTTGAATAGGCACCGAAACTACTTGACCGATTTGAAAAATTCTTTCACTGTTGGGATGCTACACTATCCCCGGTTAATATAGGTTATATTTAATTTTCAATAAAGTTAGGGATCCATACTAAAACTCCAATAATGTAACCCAGGGTGTGAAAAAATTACCAAAAATCTTCGTAACATCGCGTGCGCTGCGAAAACTATTGATTATAGAACAAAATAATGTACTACGACTTTACAGAATATATAATTATCTACAAAAAATATCGCAACAGCATATGTCTAACTATTATACTTATGTCACAATAAGTGTTTTTTCATTTGAAAAAATATATTCAAATGACACCGATATAAAAGCTTTTTTATTTATACTTTGGTATTAATCCTTATCAAAATAAATGACTTCATATTTAAGACTGCTTCAATCTATCTATATTCTATAATTATATATAAGAGATTTCTATCCTTGTATTGACTCATCACGATATCTCTGGAACCTAAGGCCTATAGACTTAAAATTTGGCAGGCATATTCCTTTCGCCGAGTAGAGGTCAGCTAAGAACGGATTTTACGATATTTCACCAGCAAGAGGAGTTGCTGAGGTGTAAAAATCACATTTTTAAATATAGCTACTACAGGCTTGAAATTTGGTGTGAACATTTTTCTGCCCTGTAGAGGTCAAATGATTTCAGATTTTAAAAAAATCCGTTCGGAAATGCGGAGGTGTTAACCTAAAAATATCCTAATTTTTTTAATAAAGCTCCTACAGACTTGAATTTCGGTAGGCATATTTGTGTTATGACGCAGAAGTAAACTAAAAACGGCTTTTTAATAATTTCACCCCTAAAGGCAATATACGCAATCCGCGTAGGTAGGTGTTAACCCTAAAAATTTACATTTTCAAATACCCATGCAGACTTGGTATTTGGGGTGGACTTTCTTTCTGCCCTGTAAAGGTCAGATGAGGTAAGATTTTAAGAAACTCCTTCTCTGAAAGGTAATCTATGTAGGGAAAGTAAACTACACAATTGAACTGACGTAACCGAAGCGAAGCGAGGTCGGGTCGCTATATAAAATAAAAGGAAAAGTAAAGAAGTAGGTAAAGAAATACATGAAATTACTAGTTGTTTTATGATCAGTCGCCTGCCTGACGTCAACATTTTTGAGAATAATCCAGGTCTCTCTTGGAATGAATTCAGGACGGTGTTATTCACCATCATCACAGCCCATTTATGTCCCACGGTTGGGCTCGGGCCTCCGTAATGGGAGGGAGATTAACCTACTATACCACGCTGGTCAGACGTGTTGGTATAGGGTTTTGTTTCGAGTTCTCATCTCTTGCAAATATGTTATATGTGTTTTATATTCCCTACTCGTCTCTTACGATCACTCACGAGTAAGATAGGGGTGGTGAATTGTATTCTTACTCCGTCACCACACGAACAATTATTGTCATTGTTATTAGTTTATATTAGTACTATAATTAGTTTTTTTACGATATCCAGTGTGTATTTAAAGGGTTGGTAGTATTTGTAGTCACCATGCTAATAAATATAAATTTTGTGTACCAAAATTGTAGATGGTATGCATGTGAGTAATATTTTTTGCGTGTAGTGACTTAGTAAGAATATTGACCATCAGCCACCTCGCTATCGTCCCGTAAAACACGACTAGGCGCATATCGCCTAGTCGTTTTGTAGATCACATAAGGATCACAAAGGTCAATTACCCACCTATTTTAGATGAGGTTCGTATCCAGTAGTGGGACGTATATGAGTTGAGAAAATGATGATGATGAATAAAGTTATTGTAATAGAAGAACACCTTGAAATAGTAGCAGTTAGGGGTTTTTATTTTTATACCAACGTGTATATATATTATATCTATATATACTTATATAAGAGATTTCCGCCTATGTATTGACTCATCACGATATCTCTGGAACCATAAGGCCTGCAGACCTTAAATTTGGTAGGAATATTCTTTTCGCCGAGTAGAGGTCAGCTATGAACGGATTTTACGAAATTCCACCCGCAAGCGGGTTGCTGGGATGTAAAAATCACATTTTTAAATATAGCTCCTACAGACTTGAATTTAGGTGGACATATTTGTGTAACCGAAGCGGAGCGAGGGCGGGTCGCTAGTGTATATATAGGTATATATCTTATATCTTTAAACGAGCAATTCTTGTATATATATACATATATAATCTGGATCTCGGAAACGGCACCAACAATTTTCATGAAATTTGGCATATAGAGGGTTTCGGGGGCGATTAATCGATCTAGCTAGGTTTCATTTCTAGAAAATATTGTTTTGTCTGTATTTTCAGGCAATAAAAAATATAATTTTACATTGGCGGCAAACTATTAACATATGAAGGCAAATTTTGACGCTGTCATTAAGAACAGACATAGCTCAGTTAGAACATAGAGTAGTCTAATCCCAACAAAACAGAGCACGGTTCGGATCCTTAGTTTCCCTTTTTTCATTTTTTGCCTTTTTTTTTAATTTTATTAATTACTAACATTTGCCCGCGTCTTCGTCCGCGTAGAAGACGAAAATGGTTCTAATAGTTTTTTTTGGTTTTTTACATTATTTATTTTATTATAATTTATAAATTATTATGTTTAAATGTTTGTGTACTTATAATATATCTTTATTATAGTGCAGGGTATTAAAAGGTCTAATAAACATGACAATAAAATGAAATTTTGGTATATATTATGGACGCGAGGCTTTTTTCTTAGGAGGCTACGTTTTGCCTATCGTGCTGCTTGACGATGCGGGCAAGCTATTGGAGAGGGTGCTGGCTGCCCGCATCGAGCGGCACCTCGTTGGCACGGGGCCCGATCTGTCGGACGCCCAGTTTGGGTTCAGGAGGGGTCGTTCGACGATCGCGGCTCTGCTGCGCCTGAGGGCCGTGGCGACTGAGGCCGTCGCCGGCGGAGGAGTGCTGTTGGTGGTGTCCCTGGACATCGCCAACGCATTCAATAGTCTGCCATTTAGCTGCATCAGGGAGGCGCTCCGATACCACGGAGTGCCAGTTTACCTGAGGCGGCTAGTGGCAGACTATCTGGAGGGGCGCAGCGTCCTCTACACCAACCGAGTAGGGGACGTTGTGCGAACGCCCATGACGTGCGGTGTCCCACAGGGGTCGGTCCTTGGACCCACCCTGTGGAACATCGGCTACGACTGGGCGTTGAGAGGGAGCCTCCCACCCGGGCTGGGCGTGATCTGTTACGCCGACGACACGCTCGTCACAGCCCGCGGTGGGACGCTGGAGGAGGCGGCAGGCCTGGCGACTCTCGGCACCGAAGAGATCGTCAGGCGGATCGAGGCGCTGGGGTTGAGGGTGGCCCTGGACAAGACGGAGGCCCTCTTGTTCCATGGGCCCCGCATGGGCCCTCCCATCGGCGTTTCGATCACCGTCAATTCGGTTGACATCAGCATCCGGGCCCATATGAGGTATTTGGGCCTGGTGCTCGACGGGCATTGGTGGTTTCGGGAGCATTTCCGCAGGCTCGCTCCGCGGCTCGTCGGCGCGGCGTCCGCCCTTTCATGGCTAATGCCGAATGTGGGCGGACCGAGCGCTACGTGCCGACAGCTGTACACGGGGGTCGTCCGGTCGATGGCCCTGTACGGCGCACCGGTGTGGGCGGGGTCCCTGACCGTCCGACTCAGGGCTCTTCTGTGGCGACCACAGAGGGCCATGGCGGTCAGGGCTGTACGCGGGTACCGCACGGTGGCGACGGAGGCAGCGTGCCTGTTGGCCGGGAGTCCCCCGTGGGACCTGGAGGCGGAAATGCTCGCCGATTTGTATCGGCGGGTGTCGGGGGTGCGCGCGGAGGGCGGTGTGGTCTCTTTGAGGGAACTCACCGCCTGGCGCGTTGACGCCCGCCTAGATGTCATTGCCCGTTGGGCAGTCCGGCTGGAGAGGCCTCGGTTCGGTGTGCGGACCGTAGAGGCCTTCCGGCCGGTGCTGATGCAGTGGTTGGAACGGCGGCACGGGGTGCTCTCCTTCCGACTGGTGCAGGTTTTGACGGGGCATGGATGCTTCGCCAAATACCTGCACAAGGTCGTCAGGAGGGAGAGTACACCGTCCTGCCACCACTGCGATTGCGACGAAGACACGGCGCAGCATACGCTCGAGGTTTGTGCCGCTTGGGCAGAGCAGCGTCGTGAACTCGTCGCAATCATCGGTGCCGACCTGACGCTGCCGACCATCGCCAGGGCGATGCTCGACAGCGTCAGGAACTGGGACGCGGTCGCAACCTTCTGCGAGGCAGTAGTCTCGCGGAAGGAGGCGGCGGAGCGCGTGCGCGAGGAGCGTCTCCTCGACGGCGCGAGCCGCCGCCGGCGACTGGGGCGGCGCAGGCGCGATTACCTGCGCCTGATGCCGCCCTAGCCGAGGCCGCGGGTGACTGGATCGGGGAATTAGTCCGTCACCCGCCGAGAGGCCGACCGCGTGAGGAAAGACCGACATCCTACCCGAGGGGGGGATGTCGGTCGAGGAGAGGGTACTCCTCAGGGGTATTCCGTCGGGCCGACCACTGACGTCAAGTCACTCTGCTCCGGTGGTCGGCCCAACGACGAAGGCGACGTCACGGGTGGGTTACGGGTGTGCGCGCTTACGCCCCTCTGTCACCCCGGATGGAGTGGTGCGAGGAGTGCGCCGACCGTAGCCCCCAAAAAAAAAAAAAAAAAAAAAAAAAAAAAAAAAAAAAAAAAAAAAAAAAAAAAAAAAAAAAGGAGGCTACGTTTTGAACAGCTGTGCTCATTGACCGACAACCGGCGACGAAAAGGCAGTGTGTAGCCCCATAACCCACCGTGTTTTGCTTCGAAATTAGGTCGACTTCTGGTACCGCTTCCTTGACATCTGTGGCCAGCCCGACGGGTTATCCTTTCGGGTATCATCACCATAGACGCCCCGGCAACAAACAACTGTGATGCCGAAGCGTCGTCCTCACGAGGCTGACCTTTCTACGGGTTACGGACTAATACCCGGTCCATGCACCCGCGACACTACACCAACTACAGTACTTCTTTGTAAACAATATGTTTTGTTTTTCTTTCGGATTGAAATGAGAATTACCAGGCTACTCTCTGAGTTTACTCTGAAGTATGTCACATACAACTGCCCATGGGAGAAGCAGCTTACTCTCAAGTCTACTCCCGCTACCTTAAGAATTTGACCTCGACCTTTGTTTACGGTCATTGCGAAGTAGACTTTGATGGCAAACTGCTCTCTCTGAAATTCGAAGAGGTATTCGGTTAGGAGGAATCTTAGAATGTTTTTTCTTGCAAACATTGTATAATTTTGGCGCGTCAGCTCTCAATTTTTTGGCTTTGGTGTATTCAGGAACTCGACCGGTTGTTTAAGGCGGGGTTTATCACTTATTCAAAGGATTTACATTGATATTTGACCCTTTCTCTGCTGTCTCTATGCCGTATCTTATTGATTGTTCCTAATATAACTCAACCTTTCCGTCTCAATTTTTGAAAATATAATAACCAAAACTTCGCTGTCCGTCCGTCCGTCTCTCTGTCACCAGGCTGTATCCCATGAACCATGATAGTTAGACAGTTGCAATTTTCACAAATGATGTATTTCTGTTGCCGCTATAATGACAAGTACTAACAAAGAAAATAAAATAAATACTTAAAGGGCTACAATACAACAAACGTGATTTTTGCTCCTTTTTGCTTGATATTTTTTTAGTTTCTATTTTTATTTTTTGCCTTTTTGATTTGTTTTTTCATTATTTTATTATATTTAAATATATCTTCAAAAAACACATTAAAAAGAAAATACCGAGCAAGGCTCGGTCATCCAGATATTATATATATATATATATACTCGTGTATATATATATATATATTAATTTGTGATACCATGGTTCTCTGATTGAAGTTAAAAATGGCTAAAAAATTTAAATGTTTATAGTACCGTAGCATATTATTGTTATAGTTTGCAAATATCAAACTGTGTATGGCTAGAAATTATAGTGGATTAAGAGGGAGCCCATTAAACATTTCAATACAATTCGCAAACTTGTTAAGAAGTTCCAAATTATAATACTTGTTGAGTTTCATTCCAAACTATAAGCCATCAAGGTTAGTACACTTTATTGTTTTTGTTTATATATAAATGCTTATTGTAATTTAGCATAGCCTATACAAAACTTCTTTTAAGTTACGATAAATAGATAATCTATCGATCATAAAGTAGGTACCTACTTTAATATAACATATATAGTGCTGTATGATAGCGGCTACGAATACTACCAACCATTACTTTTCTCGTGGATATCGTAAAAGACGACTAAGTGCTTTATATCGACCTGATGCCGTCTGCTCAACAATTACATTCGCAAGAAGGGTTGACGTCAGGCAGGACGCCTGCCTGACGTCAACCCTTCATAAAATCGGTCCTCTGTAATAAAACTATTGCCAATAACTTTTGCAATATGTAGGAGTATATACTGTGTCGTGCATAAATTGAAATTTCTATCACCTTTGATAAAAGATTTGTGTTTAAGTGAATTCAAGAAGAATTTAGATTAGTCATTGTACTATGTAAGTGGAGCTACATATGAACGACTTCTAGGCATTATATTTTAGGGTTTAATATTTGTATAGATTTAATAGAATAAGTAACTCTTATCTTACCCGTGGGTGACCGTAAAGGACGACAGGGATATAAAAACGCATATAACATCTATGCAAGATAAGGAAAACTCGAAACAAAACCCTATACCAACACGTCTGACCAGCGTGGTATAGTAAGTCAATTTCCCTCCCATTATGGAGGAGGCTTGCGCCAACAGTGGAATATATATGAGCTGAAATGAAGTAACTCTTGGAAGTTTTAATTACTTTATTAGATATCCTGACCTAATATTAATTTCAGTAGAAAATCATTGTAGTAAATTATGATAAGTCTTTAAATTGACTATTGATGATAGCAGTAACATAATCTGTAAATTTCGTACTTATATAGAATCGAAAAATTAATTAATGATTGAATGTCAGAAAAATTTAATTTTTTTAGGATAAATATCATGCTGTTCTCTCTGTTTGTTTTTATTTCTGAAAGTATTTCAACGAAATATTAACTACTAGTTATTAGATAAACTTAATTTACTGAATTTATTATCAGTATTATTCAAATCCTTAATAAAACTTGATGCCTGCATTATATGAAAATACGTAAAACTAAAAGGTTTTATAAATTGAAGTTGCGAAACAGCGCATGTACGTCTCTTAGTTCACGGAAGCCTAGTTACATTTAACTAAATAAAAAAGTCGTCACACATTTGAATATGCACACAGCATTTTCAAATGTATTTAATATATACGTAGGCTGTCGCGATACAAGAAGTTAATTCGAGAGTTTTCGTATGAAATATTTACTTATCAGCGAAAGACTAACTCGATCGAACGACATCCTGTTTTTTTTTTGGTAGTGTACTGTGATCCTGTGAATTTGACAAATCAATTTCTGTATAAACCTTTAGTAGCTTTATTTTGGATTTTGATTATGTTTGAGTGAAAATGTTAATATACGGCAGATTTTGTTACTTAAATGAGTATTTTTAGAATAAATGAGTATATGGATAAGCTTATCTGTATTAATTGTATTATACTGAAATAGCAGACAAACTTATATAAAGTTTTTATCCACACTGTATCAATACAAATTAACATTTATCAATTTAATCTATATATAAAATTAATTATTAGAAATAGTAACAATTAATGATCTTGGTAGACGACAATTTGGCAAAATTAATTTATTTAAAATCTGATATAGAATCACAAAACTTGTGTCACGAGAGAAAAGATTAAACTTTTAAATAACGTTTAAATAAACAAAAAATAAAAAAGAAATAATGAAGATAAGGGATAAGCAATTTATTTTCTGTATTTTGAGCAAGGCGATTGCTATCAACATTGTATCTGATGTAATTCTAGTGCAATAATAGGTTTTTGGTCAATTTTTTTTTATTATCAAGTAATGAGATAGTAATATCCCGTCCAATCCATCCAGGGATAAGGAAAGTACACGCACCTTTTTACACCGTGTGAATGGACCATCGGAACCTGGTGTTTGTCATCAGTGGCCCGTCCGACGAGTAACCCTTTCGGGTACCATCTCGAGTCGACGCCCCGACCGCAAAGCTGCCCGTACGCCATAAGCCTCAATCCGGGTGTTGCACTAATCCCCTGTCCCCAAAACCACGGCCTCGGTTAAGGCGGTATCAGGCTCAGCTACTCACGCCTGCGCCGCGCAGCTTTTTGTTCAACCTAGGCATAGAATTGTTGAACACTAAATTATGATGACCGAACATTCATGGTCATCATAAACTTAGCTTATATACATTCTACAGCTGAGTCTCTTCCACAATGGGAGAGAAATTGACCTAACCATAACACGCTGGTCCGACGAGTTGACAGTGTTTTATTCCGACTAATTATATTCTTACTCCATCACCACACGGAAATTTACCACATGATCGGTATTTAAAGTTTTATATTACTAGTAAGCTACTGAAAAATTTTTAAAGTTTCGAAATTCTGTCATTCTTTTTCAGTTTGTATACGTCTTTGGTGTGTTCTGTTCATGTGTTCCACTATTGAGAATGATACTTCAGCACCTGACGTGATGTGTCCGTCTTCTTTCTTTTGCAGTAATGCTATTTCTTTTCATCATTATTTTTATAAGAGACCCGAAATAAATAAATGGCTGGTAGAATTCTATTCTAATTCTATTAAGAACGAAAAGAATTTCTATAGACATTTCTGAAAACAAACACTACACTTTCTTAAACTAAACATTTTATTCTACTCAAAAGTTTTATAACAAAAGCCTTTTGATCGTACATCTAAAATCGATATTGAAACCCCGTTAAACAAAAATAGTATTACAAAGTACACCTTGAAACCTGGCGTCTTTATTGACTTACTTTTTAATTCAATAAGGTATCAACGATTGAACATCGGGTGGTTGGGGCCGCGGTAACAGAATCAATAACCTCATTTACATGCAAATTCAAACTGAAACGAAGGATCCCTCTTCTCAGACCGCCTTTGTTGTTATTTTTTTTAAACGTATTAAGATAAATTTACGATTTTTAAGCAAATCATTTTAATGCCATCACCAAAAGAGTTGCATTTTATATAATACGAAGTTTAATTATTAAAAAAGTATCAATAGTTTATGGATGAAGGTATATAAAATAATCTATATATATAAAAGAGCTTGTCCTGATTGACTGATTCATCATCGCACAGCCTAACCGATGGTATATAAAAAAAGCAATATGTGAATCAATAAAAATGGTGATTTATGTACTATCGATGTTATTCATGTTATTATTTTAAGATTAGACCTAAGAGTGTCTATTTCCCGGAGCTAATTTCCAGCTGTGCTAGTCAATGCGTTATATCATTAATTAATTATCACGAATATACGGTAGCAGTAACAACTTAACATTTTATTCTCATAATCTATATGTATAAAAGAAAATTTTTAAACGTATTAAGATAAATTTATGATTTTTAAGCGAAATCAAAGTGCCATCACCAAAAGAGCTGCATTTTATATAATACGAAGTTTAATTATTAAAAAATTATCAATAGTTTATGGATGAAGGTATATAAAATAATCTATATATATATATATATATAAAAGAGCTTGTCCTGATTGACTGATTCATCATCGCACAGCCTAAACCGCTGGGGGTAATTACATGAAATTTTGTCAGTTGCTGCCTTTTATATTGTAGGCGCTCACTAAGAAGGGATTTTTGGAAATTTCTCCTCTAAGGGTGGAAAATAGGGGTTGCAAGTTTGTATCTAACTTCGTCAGTTTTAAAGATAGATTCGTGAAACTTTGTATCCGTCTATTTAATATTAAATAAATAAAAACATAATTCAACATTTTTGAAAATTTTTCCTAAAAGGGTGTAAAGTAAGGGGTTGAAAGTTTGTATGAAACTTCGTCAGTTTTGAAGTTAGATCCCTGATTTTTTTTTATTAGCTATATAATATTAAATAAAAATTTACCTATCTCAGCATTTTGGGAAATTCTCCTCTTAGGAAGTGGAATAGGGTTTGCAAGTTTTTTTATAAAACTTTGTCATTTTTGAAGTTAGAATCGTTAAAATTTGTATTTGTTTATTTAATACTAAATAAACAAAGACCTATTTCAGCATTTTTGGAACTTTTATCCCTAAGGTTGAAAAATAGGACATTCAAGTTTGTATGAAACTTCGTCAATTTCGAAGTTAGATGCCTGAAAATTAGTTTTTAGAGATTTAATATTAAATAAATAAACACGTATTTCAGCTTTTTTGGAAATTTTTCGCCTAAAGGTGAAAAACAAGAGGTTGCAAGTTTGTATGAAACTTCGTCAGTTTTAAAGTTAGATCCTTGAAAAATTGTTATTCGCTATATAATATTAATGAAAAATTTACCTGTCTCAGCATTTTTGTAAATATACCCCCTAAGGGTGAAAATAGGACATGCAAGTTTGTATGAAACTTCGTCAGTTTTGAAGTTGGATCCCTGAAATTTTGTTTTTAGCCATTTAATATTAAATAAATAAACACGTATTTCAGATTTTTTGGAAATTTCTCCCCTAAGGATGAAAAATAAGGTGTTGCATGTTTGTATGAAACTTCGTCAGTTTTGAAGTTAGAATCTTGAAAATTTGTTATTAGCTATATAATGTTAAATAAAAATTTGCCTGTCTCACCATTTTTGAAAATTCTCCCCTAAGGGAGTGGATAGGGGTTGCAAGTTTTTTTATGAAACTTCGTCAGTTTTGAAGTTAGATCCCTGAATTTTTTTATTAGCTATATAATGTTAATACGAATTTAACTGTCTCAGCATTTTTGAAAATCTTCCCTAAGGGAGTGGAATAGGGGTTGCAAGATTTTTTATGAAACTTTATCATTTTTGAAGTTAGAATTGTTGAAATTTGTATTTTCCTATTTAATATTAAATAAACAAACACCTGTTTCAGCATTTTGTAATTTTCTTCCCTAAGGGTAAAATAGGCAGTGTAAGTTTGTATGAAACTTCGTTAGTTTTGAAGTTAGATCTCTGAAATATTGTTTTTAGCTATTTAATATTAAATAAATAAACATGTATTTAAGCATTTTGGGAAATTCTCCCCTAAGGGTGAAAAATAGGCGGTGTAAGTTTGTATGAAATTTCTTCAGTTTTGAAGTTAGATCACTGTAAATGTGTTTTGATCTATATAATGTTAAATAAAAATCTACTTTTTTCAGCATTTTTGTAAATTCTCCCCTAAGGGAGAGGAATAGAGGTTATAAGTTTTTTTATGAAACTTTGTCAGTTTTTAAGTTAGAACCGTTAAAATTTGTATTTGATTTTTTAATATTAAATAAATAAACACCTGTTTCAGCATTTTTGGAAATTTCTTTCCCAAGGGGCAACTATGAGTTGCAAGTTTGTATGAATCTTCGTCAGTTTTGAAGTTAGTTAAAAAAATGCTATTAGCTATTTAATATTAAATAAAAATAAACACGAGTTGCAGCATTTTTGGAAATTCTCCCCTAAGAATGTAAAAATAAAGGTTGCAACTTTTTTATGAAACTTTGTGAGTTTTGACTTTAGATTCGCGAAAATTTGTATTTGCCTATTTAATATTAAATAAATAAAGAAGTGTTTCAGCAGTTTTGAAAATCTATCCTCTAAGGGTGTAAAACAGAAGTAGTTCCAGTGGCATGGCACGCGCTACCTTTTTATTGCCCCAGACGGAACGAACGACGTGTGTCGAGACGAAACCATAAAACAAAAAAAAAATTGCCCTACAGGAGTGAGAGAGAATATTTTGGAATGGTTAGAGAATAATTTCGCAAGAATTACTTTGTTTATCAGTATAAAAGTACTATCATTTATGTGGTTAAATACAATATTCATTTATTGTACCATCCTACACAAACATGACAATTTAAATTACATAAAAAAATTAACACTTCAGAACTATTACAATTATTTTATATTAAAATGTTTATCTGTCAGAAAAATCAACCTTCATCCATAATTTCAACGACTCTTTCACCATCATCATTACCAGCATCATCATCGCCAATCTCTAAAACTGATACAATATGTTTATGGTAGCTGAAGTAAGAAACGAACAATTTTGATTCGAATCTATTTAAATGTCTAATAAAGACCGCATCAATAGTAGTTTTGTATTTCGATGTGCTAAGATTGCGATCATTTGACGCATCGTTAAACCAAATTTATTATTGAAAAGTTCAATTAAGAGACACACTCGCGCAAACGCCCTGCGCCGCTTAAACGAAACAGCAGCAGCAGTCATACATATTCGTCGCGCGGTGGAAAGAGCGAAGAATATTTTCGTCTTACGTCGTGCTAATTTTTGGTCAGGTCACGAGTGCACATCGTCGCTAAAGAAGTTTTCACTTTTGAAATAAAACTACTTTTATGGATACTATCGAGTTTGTATTTGATTTTTAATTTCCCGACGTTTCGAACACTTTACAGTGATCATGGCCACGTGAGGACTAAAGTGTCTTTAAATTTTGACTTCATTAAATTTTGACCCACATTATTAATACAAATTCATTGCCAGTACAAAAAGAAAATGAATCTATATATAAAATTTTATATTGTTTATGATTTGTTATTATTAAAGTATTTAATTTATGATAATTATTATTGTGGCAATTTACAATTTTAGAAAAACTAACAAAACTATTCAGCTACCTTTGCTAGCGTTGTTAGTTTTTCTGCAGCAGCTAGCTAGCTTTGTTAGTCTTGACAAATTTAATAATAAATAAACAGTTGCGTGTATTAGCGTTTTTGGTAATTTCTTACCTAAAGGTGTAAAATAGGGGTTGCAAGATTTTTATTAAATTTTGTCAGTTTTGAAGTTATATTCATGAAAATTTGTATTGGGCTCTATGGTATTAAAGACAAAATACGTGCTTCAGTATATCTGCAATATCAACAAGGATGTGAGGTTTGAAATTTGTAAGAAACTTATTTTTATTTGTAAAATATTGTTGTATAAAAATAAAGAAAGGCATGTCTTAGTATTCTAAATCTACCCTGCAGGAACAAAACTAGAGGTTATATTTTGTATGAAAATCGTCACTCAAGTGTAAATAAATTCATAAGGAGCATTGACGTCAAGTAGGTGGCCGATCATAAAACTATTGCCAATATTTTGTTCAATTTATACGACGGAAAAGGAATATATATATTACACCGACCTGATATTTTTTACCACTAAACAACTAGCTATATTTTAATATATACATATCCACGCGGGCGAAGCCGTGGCAAACAGCTAGTCAATAATACGTGAAGCAATCAAAATGGTGATTTATGTACTATCGATGTTATTCGTGTTATTATTTTAAGATTAGATCTAAGGGTGTATATTTCTTGGCGCTAATTTCCAGCTGTGCTAGCCAGTGCGTTATATTATTAATTAATTATCACGAATATACGGTAGCTGTAATAACGTAACATTTTATTCTCATAATCTATATGTATAAAAGAAGATGTTTGTATATATGGCATCGCTAAACTCAGAAACTGTTTGACTGATCATTATTTACTGACAGATCAGTATTTTATAGTTGAAAAACCACACTGTTGACAGTTTTCTGTCTACAGCCACGGGCCAGTCCTCCGGGGTAGTACCACACTTTCGCAGAAGATCGACGTCTGAGTAATGGCAATGTGTTGTTGCGCTTTGTTCGGTGAGCGAGAGAGCCGGCAACCAACTGGGGTGGGTTTGGGGTTTTTAATAGTAGGCAGCGGTCTTGCTATACCCCTGGTATAGCAAAGGTCCATGGGTGGCAGTAACACTTACCATCAGATGTGCTGCTTGCTCGTTTGCCACCATAAGCAATAAAATAAAAAATAAAAAGAAAATAAATAAAAAAATAAATTTGTATGTATATGTATTTCTACGCGGAGAAGGTTTATACTCTATCCCTATTTATATAACTCGCCCTCAGGTAGCGCTACGAGATGTAGACTTCTACAAACAACCACCATCTTTTGAACAGTGAAAAGGCGTAATTGTCAGTGACTATGATAATACAAAACTGTGCAATTTAACTAGCAAAAGAAAAGCAACATCCACCCTTCCCTACAGTGAGGAGCAGAGACATATGAAATAAGATCATTTTATCATTTAGCAGAAAATCTTTGCAATCATGAATTCACAACAACTAAGCCGAAATTTACGACAATGATATATTATAGATATCATTAATCAGCTTTTGACGGGACATGGGTGCTTCGCCAAATACCTGCACACGGTCGTCCGGAGGGAGAGTACACCGTCCTGCCACCACGGCGATTGCGACGAGGATACGGCGCAGCATACGCTCCAGGTTTGTGCCGCTTGGGCAATGCAGCGCCGTGAACTCGTCGCACTCATCGGTGCCTACCGGACGCTGCCGACCATCGCCAGGGCGATGCTCAACAGCGTCAGGAACTGGGACGCGGTCGCAACCTTCTGCGAGGCAGTAGTCTCGCGGAAGGAGGCGGCGGAGCGCGTGCGCGAGGAACGTCTCCTCGGCGACGCGAGCCGCCGCCGGCGACTGGGGCGGCGCAGGCGCGATTACCTGCGCCTGATGCCACCCTAGCTGAGGCCGCGAGTGACTGGACCGGGGAATTAGTCCGTCACCCGCCGAGAGGCTGACCACGTGAGGAAAGACCGACGTCTTTCCCGAGGGGGGACATCGGTCAAGGAGAGGGTACCCCTAAGGGGATATTCCGTCGGGACGGCCACTGACGTCAAGTTCACGCTGCTCCGGTGGTCGGTCCAACGACGAAGGCGAGGTGTCACGGGTGGGTTACGGGTGTGCGTGCTTATGCTCCTATGTCGCCCTGGACGGAGTGGTGCGAGGAGTGCGTCGACCGTAGCCCACCCAAAAAAAAAAAATAAGTAACACACACACAAGTAAAACTATTGACTGAATTAAAATAAACATGTGTATTATCATCATCCTACTCTTATCTTAATTACTTAAGGTCGATGCAATATGTATTCCTCCTTCATAGTGCATATTGCAAAAGTTATTGGCAATGGTTTTATGACCGACCGCCTGGCTGACGTCGAACCTCCTTGTTAAATTTTTTTTATTGATTATGGAGGCAAACGAGCATTCAGCGCACCTCATGTTAAATATTACTGCCGCCCATGGACCTTTGCAATACCAAGGGTATAGCTAGGCCACTGCCTACCAAAACAAACCCTAAACCCACCCAGCTGGGCTTCTGACTCTCTCGCTCACCGAACGAAGCGCAATAGCACACTGCAAATACTCAGACGTCGATCTTTTGTGAGAGTGTGTTACTACGTCGAACGGAGAACTGCTAACAGCGCGGTCCTACCACTAAAAATGTAATTGTTGATCAAATAATATCAGATAGAGTTGGTTCAGGTTGATATGAAGCTTTTAGGCGTATTTTATGATACTCACGAGCAAATTAAGATTTGGTAGTGTCCGTTGTCACAACTAACAGCAAAATAAATATATATGCATAAATATTTCATATTCATAAAAGACGTGTTTATATTATCCAAGCATTTTAACGTCCCATTCATTAGTTTCGCTCGAAAATTTAATTTTCTTAAGTAATCCTCTTACGCAGGAAAATGGTGAGCGTTTCGAGAATTTGATATGGTATATAATCTTTTTGATAAATAAATATATTGAGATAAATGTAAATGAATATATAGCCCATACTCTTAGTCATTATTCAAATAAAAATTATTTCTAATTAATATGACAAGTGTAATTGTTTATCTGTTTTTGTTTATGCTTTGACACTTTATCTATTTAAATATAAATATCTAAGTGACCGAGCTTTCGTTCGGTATTTTCTTTTTAGTAGGTTTTGAAAATATATTTAAATATAATAAAATAATTAATTAAATAAAAAAAATACAAAGGCAAAAAGTAATAAAAAATGAAAGAGAAACAGGATCCGAACCGGCCTCGATTAGATTGCTCGATTATCCAATAGGGAATATGCACGTGACTCCAAAATTAATATAATATTTTTTTTGTAATCTTTATTGCTTAAAAAACATACCAATACAAGTATTTTAGAAATTCATCATTATTTAATAGTGAAATTTAGTGTGTAATTATCAAAAATCGGCTTTTTTGAAATTCACTCGCAAATTTCTATTCTGTGTTATATTTGTTTTGGGTAATGTAATAACTATAAAGAAACGTTTAAAAAAAAATCATTCATATTTCCCATTGAAGTGTCTTAATGACAGTGTCAAAATTTGCCTTCATATTTTAATAGTTGTCAGCCAACGCAAAATTATATTTTTTCATTGCTTGAACTATTGAAAATATACAAGAACTGCTCGTTTAAAGATATTAGATAGATAGATGAAGTTTTATGTAAATGTTATATAACTTGAAAAAAAAATCAATATTAGTTATTGGCTAAATCTTTTGAACACCATTTATTATAACAAAAAAATGTTTCAGCGTAGCACATGATTAGAGGCCACGAGAATAGGAATAATTATTTATTAATAAACCTTTGTAGTGATGTAATACATTACAATCACTCGGAACAAAATAAAATCACTACAAGAGAGGTAAATCGAAATATAACGTCATTTATGTAAAGTTCTTTCTTTTTTTTTTTTTTTTAAATCTTCGTCCGTTTTATAGGACAGGCTAAAGCTTGGGAGCCATACTGCCTCGTCTGTAGTCGTATTGGCATCTTCATTCTTCATAATAGTTACATTAATGGAAGTCTTATGTTCACTTGTTTGTCTTCTCAAGCTCTTTTAACCTGTGTTGTATGTAGATGTACGTAAACAGCAGACGCACCAATATAGAACGTAGGTTCAAGTCTAACTGTGGATTAGAGACATATGTATGAGCTGAGAAGAAGAATTGACATTCAAATACATCACAATATATATTTAGTCTTTTTGCAGAATTTCAATTTACAATTAATTAAATTGAATTGCAATATATCATTTGCACGCCTCATAAGCGAAGCGTTGAGATGATGCTCTACTCTCGATGTATAAAAATCAAGGACTTTCAAAACTAAAGTGACTGTAGTTATTTCACACTGCACTTATAGGATAATATTATCATACATGTGTCAAGAAAAAACATTCGTGTAAACGTATTTGATATTTTTAAAAAGCAATTATTTTGTTTAAAGTAAGAAAGCAGTTGATTAAAAAAAATTTCATGGACGTCCCGATGTTTCTGTAAGGTTCGGGCGTTCTCACGACCGTAAAAATTAATGTATCGAAGTTTTTCCTTTATTAAAAGCTTCATAATCACAATGCACTGTTTCCTTTCGAAAATGGCTTGGTATTTTTTTATCGTTTAATTGCAATTAATAAAAAAACTAAACTGCTTGGTCTTTAGTGTATGTATACCTTATGAAAATGAATGGCATTGACTAATAGTAAATGATAAATAACATAAAAATTATGATGCGTGCACTTTTAGACTTTTCAAATTATTTATCTATGCGTACATGGCAGAATGATAGAGTAACTGATGATGTTATCGCGATGGTTTTAGCTAAGTTTTATAATCTTTCACCTATTATACCTTACCTCTTTACCAATATAATTTTCTCTCAGTATCTACTATCTGCATTATACTGTCAATATAATAATCTTTATTCCTTCCATTACTATAGATACTATAAAACACTAAATTACTTAAGCAAATAACGATATGATAAAAAAAGAAACGTTTGGCATAAAAGTTTTGATATAATTTATTTTTTCTTTTTCAATAAAGTGAAAAAAGGAGAATCTTTATCAAACCCACACTTTAATGTTGTATAGTAAGCTAATTTGGTCATAAAAAGGCATGGTAATAGTGAAACATGTATGGACTCAAGAAAAAGAAAAATAGTATTCTGAGTGGATTTGGTACATGTCACTGTATACTATGAAATACATGCATCAGATTCTGTTTTCATGTTCCTAGAAGGGAACATGTAACGCCATATATGATCAAATATAATATTTTAAACATGAAATCAAGAAGAGAGCTTCTACTTGCATGTACGACTCAAAAAATACTATGGAATAAAAAGCCAGAATACTTATTTGAAAAACTAACATGGCTGAGAGATTCTCACTCAAGAAATATTCGCTCTAAATTATCTTACATTCTTCAAATACCAATCCATAAGACTAGTGGTTTCAAAGGCTGTTTCAAATATAGTGCATCAAAAATATGGAATAATATTCCCCCTCCTATGAGACAAAAGATAAGTTTCGGCCTCTTTAAAAAAAAAAAAAATATAAATCTCTACTATTAGTACGTACTAAAACCATATTTGATGCAACATTTATAACAAACTAGCAAATAATCGTATACTAATGTCCGTATAGCGTTGAAATATGCTATAAATTCTTCTATTCCATCCACTGACAACCACTACCCGCCCATACACAATCCACCTGAAAACACCTATTTAGGCAATTAAACACACACGCGCAGACGCATACACTAGCATATTTCATGTAATAGCACACCCTCACATTACAATTTAATTCTTCATCTATCTTTTCATTTTCTTTATTCTTTACTTTATGTTATTTCTATTATTACTACTCTTGCTTTAATTATTTTATTATTATTTTTTTTTTCTCTCTAGGGGTTTGCTGAAAACCAGCCGTGCATATATACTATGCCATACAGCGCTGAGCATTCCCCTGTTGACAATATAATGTGTAATTAGTTAATAAAAGTGATACATATATTGTAACTGTTACCTATTTGCTCATTTGTTATATTGCCAATAAATCTGATTCTATTCTATTCTAAATTGGTTAGTATTCGCATTTTGCTTTTACTAAGAAAATTGAAATTAGTTCATTAATAACTTCACGGTTTGATTAGTGCCTAGAACCTGAGGTATTTGAAGTTAATTACAGCTGTGCATATTAGAGAAGCATTTGAACAGTATATTCTATGTACAATGTGAAGGAGTTGAGTACTATAGAATGTATAGTTTAATAGTTTTTAATTTAGAATAGCTTCGCTCGCATACTAGGGGCACTCATTTTCTATGCCAATTAATTCAATAATATGATTAGAAAACAATATGATTACAAAACATCCATTGCTAAAAAATAATTATACGATTGCTTATTTCAATTATTACATTTTATTTCAATGACTAAATATTTTTATTTTTACTGAGTATATATAAAATTTTACTTGTACTGTGTGGTGGCGGCTATGAATACTACCAACCTTTACTTCACTCGTGGATGTAGTAAAAGACGACTAAGGGCTTTACAGGGATCTGCATCATCTGATGTCATTAGGTCAACAATGACATACCTAAGGAGGATTGACTTCAGGCAGGCGGCCGGTCATACAAATGCTGCATCGACTCCAAGTAATTGGGATAAGTGCAGGGTAAAGATGATGATGATTTAATTTTACCATATAATATTATAAGATATTTTTTTTATTAATATACACAATATTGATAAAAAAAAGAATCTTAGAATATTAGTGATTATTTTGTCGAAATATAGGTATATATTAATAATTCTTATTTATTTATTAGAAATATACACACAAAAACCATCCAAATTGGTACAGCCGTTTAGGAGGAATTAGGTAAGAAATACATGAACCAAATATTAATATTATATGAAAGTAAATGAAGCGATAATTCAATGAAAGTAACTGAATCGAGTGAAATTGTTGCTGTATGCTGATTGGTTGGTTCGCCATGTTGGTAAAAAAATCTGTACAGGAAAGCAATCCTAGTGGCACGTCCAAAAGAACACAGAACATTATGGCATCATGCGCAATCCTTCCGTTTCCGCTGAAAGGACGAATGAGATAGAGCCAGACCATGGACAACCAAAAAAAATATAAAATGGCTTATGGTAGTTATTTGAGGGTATTTGCAAACAGATATCATCACTCTATCAGAAAAAACTCACAATAAATCCTTGTAAACTTAGAGCAACACATCTGACCAGAATTATATAATAGGTGAATTTACCTTCCATCGTGGAGGAGAGTAATGCAAGACAATATGACATATCACCTCGCCTCAGCTCCTATATGTCCCACTATTGGTCTCGAGCCTCCTCCGCAATTATAGATAAATTGACTTCCTGCACCACGCTGGTTAGACGGGTTGGCATAACATTTTATTTCGAATTTTCCTTCTCTTGCTTAAAAAAAGATGTAAAATTGACAATATATAAGTGCCCTAATGGGGCTTATGCATAATAAATGATTAAAAATGAAAATGATTTGATGTTATACCCATATTATATACCTTAATCCTTTTTTACAACACCCATATAAAAGATGCGGGAGATGCTGAATGGTATTCTTAATAAATTAATCTTCACAAGGATATTAATGGATTCATGTATGGGTAAGAAAAATATACCCACATTTTTAATTGCCGTTTGAATCAATAAGAGCTGAGTAATATTTTTAGTTGTACCAACAACGAACCAATATTAGTATTGACCACGTATCGTCGTTATTTGATACATCTTATCGTTGAGACCTAATGAATAATATATTGCTATTGACTTAACCTTTTATGTTATATCAAATGATACGATTTTTTTTTAGATTATTTCTTTCACTGTATGTTTTTTCTATACACGGAATATTCCATAGGGAAGTTATTCGATCGTTTAAGAGACTTACATTCGGTCATGGGTCCTTTGGAGGAATTGAATCTAAAATAAAATGGGCTGGACGTCTACTGAGACACTTCAGATCTTTTAATAATTGTTTAAGGTAAGCCAGAGTTAAGAATCTTGCGAGCAATTTTTGTTTGCCAATGCAATTAGCCAATGAAGGTAAGCCGAATATCAGGCGCTAACTGACCCTTTGGGGCTCACTATGGTAGAGGATTTTCTCCTTCTCACTCTGTCGCATCCCTGAAGGCGGTGACCGCATCGTAGCTCCTGCCATCGCTGTTGAGCCTCATCTTAGCGATGGTGGGCAGCGTATGATTGAAACTGATGATTGCGACGCGTTCACGGCGTTGTTCAACCGTAGCTACACAGAGATTGAATGTGTGCTATGACGTATCCTTGTCGCAATCGCAGTGGTGGGAGGCCGGTGTCTTATTCTTCTTCGTGATCGTTAGCCGTTATTTGCCAAAGCAACCATGCCCCGTCAAGACCTGCACCAGTTTGAATGAGAGTACCCCGTAGCGTCGACCCACTCACCCTATCAGTACCGTCTGGCTGGCTCCACTGTCATAATACTAAACCAAGGCCTCTCCAGACATCATTACCCGTTGGGCAATCTCCAACGGGTAACGAAGTGGCCATCTCATGCTGCGAGACGTTGCCTCCTTCTTCCAGTGTCGTTCACATTCGCCAATAAAGTTCGGCGAGCGTCGCTACCTCAATGATACACGGAGCAGTTCAACAGATATGCTGCCTTTGTTGCCACCGTGTGGTATCCGCATATAACCCTGACCGGCCCTTATTGTCGCCTCAACAAGACCGTTTCTGGCTGAAAATCATCCCAGTACCAAGAGTTATCAGGCGTGCCACCTTTTCTAGCGTCCCATAATGAGATATATAAGCCAATATAATAATGATGATCACATTAAATATATGCCACGCAATATACGCCACTGCAAGACGAGGGCCACTCAAAATTAAACCTTACCTCAACTTGTTTGGCTTGTCTGGTAGAGTAGGTCAACTATCTCCTACGAAATGAAAAATGATGTCACAAGCGGGATTCGAACCCGCGCCTATTGGGATTCCGGCCCAATCGTGCTGCCACCACACCACCGTGACTAATTGTAGGAGATGCAAATTTCACTTCGTATCATATTTACGTCTTAAGGTGACGGTATGCTATCTACCCGACAATGTAAGTTTACACATTGTTATAGGCTCAATACTTAAAACTTTACAGTTAGAATTGTATTAAATGATGACACAACCTTGTTATTTAAATTACTGAAATTTAGCATTTAATATGCTTAATTATTTATAAAACCCGATTACGAAATGAAATTCGAATCCCGTTTGTGACATCATTTTTCATTTCGTAATCGGGTTTTATAAATAACTAAGCATATTAAATGCTAAATTTCAGTAATTTAACTATCTCCTAATTATGAAGAAGACCTAATAGAGAATAAAAGTATTGGAAAAGAAAATATAAATATTTAGATTAAAACACATTACTATCTATATTTTGTTAAAAAGAAATGTATGTTTTGCTTTTTAAAACATGCATATTATTATAAATACATGATTTTTCAATTATATTTATCAAAATGCTAAGAAAACTACCAAGTCATAAACGACACATTTACAAAGCGGACCATCGCTAAAATAGAACCCTCCAATTTGGCAAAGCAGCTTACTAAGTACCTACACGAAAAAGCACTTATAATATTAAATATGAACGCAGACCGGTGCTCTGTCGCTTCACATCACCCACCCAGTACTCAGCGAAATATTATTTCTGACCTGAATGAAATCTGTTGTATTGTTTTTTTTTTTAAATATCAATGTGATTTAAACAAATTTATAAATAGATACTCAAATTTAAATTAAGAAATATTTGCTTTTAGAAAAGTTGAATGCAAATAGTCTTGACGAATACAAAATACTTTCGTTACAGGATTGATTTCTGGTCAATATATAAAATAACATAAGACTAATATAAAAAAATCCATATTATTTGTACCTAATATGAGGCTACGTGGAATTAGGATGTCTATCTACATAGGCTATAGTGAATTAATTGAAAAATAACCTTAATTTTAATTGTGACAAATTAATACAATGGATTCCGTGTGGTGACGGAGTAAGAATACAATTCACCACTTCCTATCTTACTCGTGGGTGATCATAAAAGACGACTAAAGGATAAAATATGCATATAACATCTATGCAAGAGAAGGAAAACTTGAATAAAATCCAAACCAATACGTCTGACCAGCGTCGTGTAATAGGTCATTTTCCCTTCTAGTATGATGAAGGTTCAAGCCCAACAGTGGGACATATATGAGCTGATACGATGATGATGATAATATGAATACAACGGATTAGCAAACGCAGATACCGACCAAAAGGTTGTACTTTACTTAAACTTTATTTTTTACTCCTAGAAATATCTTCTCCTTTTCTGCCTTATCTCTATTAAACCCTAGGGAAAACAGACAAACAGACAGATATATACCTCTATCTGTTTTTCTTTACATAATATAACTTACTTAATTAGAAAACAACATATAAACTGACTTTAATCTACACATACATACATATCATCACGCCATATCCCTTGCAGGGTAGGCAGAGAGAACAGAGTGCCAGAGAACTCTATCTCTGCATACTTCACTCGCTTCCTCAACATTCATAATTCTCTTCATACACGCTCGCCGGTTTCGGAGACTCTTGACTCCACCTTCCTTTAGTACATGACCGATCTGGTCTAGGTAGGTTAGTCTCGGTCTCCCTCGGTACCTACATCCTTCCACTTTCGCATTGTATATCTTCTTAACCAGACGTTCGTTCGACTTTAATCTAGTAGTATATATAGTAGTAGTACATAGTCCAAATTGAGCTCTAACATCTAAACTAGGCCAAGCCTGTATCTTAGACGTTAGTCTCCACACCTGCCCACGCAACACAACACAGATATGTACACTTAGAAACCATAGAAATTAGCAATTTAAACAAATAACAACTTAATATTAGCTATTTATGTATTAGCTATTTCACAAATGATAACTTGTGGGCATTTGTACTAAAGTTATTTATCATTTCAATGCAAGAGCGACGACTTATTGCACACTACCTTCAAGCTAACACATGTACAATAGTTTAACCACGAACTATTTGAACTTAGTTTTAACTTCTTATAAAAATATTTTGCAAAATATATGTTTATATGACATTCAAGTGTCTAAGATCATTGCGTGTGGTTGTTTGTGTGTGTGTGTGTGTGTGTGTGTGTGTGTGTGTGTGTGCCTGTGTGTAGGTTCGTGTATAGGTGATTATGTGTATGTACGTATATGTAAATGTGTGTGTATATTTGTGGGTGTATATAAGATGTGTGCATGCGCGCATATATATTATAATTGTGTACGTATGTGTGTGCGCATGTGTGTGTATGTTTGTTGAGTGAATGTGTATATTTCAGTGTATAATATATATTTAGTATATTTATGGCTGCATATTGCTGGCATGGCTAGTTTGTTAATTGTTTACAATGTGGTGAAACATTAAAAGTAATCAATAAAATATTATGCTATAAGTATCTGCTATTATTTTATATTGAATTTAGTAATTTTTAAGAAATGAGAAAATAGTTATTCATGTAGTAATATATTTAATATTAAGTTTATAAGAAAAATTGACATTAAATCTAAACATGTTTAATCAAATTATACTACGATATTTTCAATTATATTACCGTTGATTAAGAAAAGTTCTTGAAGTCATGCCTTGTGTTAAGATTTATTTAGCTGAAAAACCTAACGATACTTCAATCAACACAGGAATCAAAATTGGTACGTCTTGATGGTAATGGCATGTCTATTTCACTATATCTATGAGACAGTGCTATGTAATGTCTTCATTCTCCTACTCTTATCCCATTTGCTTGGGGTCGATACAATATGTACTCTTCTTTCATTGTACATATTGTAAATGTTATTGGCAATAGTTTTATGACCAGCCCCTTGCCAGACGTCAACGCTCCTCGGGAACGTAATTGTTAACCAAACGGCATCAGATGTAGTTGGCCCAGATCGATATAAGTCTCTTAGTTGTCTTTTACTACATCCACGAGCAAAGTAAGGGTTGGTAGTATATGTAGCTACCACACAGTGCTATGTAATATGTATATACAAATTATTAATAATATCTGTCATCATAATTCATACCTTCTGTTACACAACGTACACAACCTTATAAAGGTGAGAAATTAATCTTTATAACCAGATTATATTTAATGCCGCTTGGATATTATTAATTTTTTTTAGATGAGGTGATATTTAATTTTTAATATTACTTAAACAATTTTTTAGGGATTAACTTCTTCCATCTTTCAAACTTTGAATATGATAAGTGTACGTGAGTGATTTAGAAGACTTTTCAAAAATGGCATTATGTATTCGTGATAAAATATCTTAACTTCCATTTTAAAAGTAAAAGACAATAGAAGTATTTTATGCTTATAACCCTATTATGATGAAGTATTAAGTATACAATGTGTTCCACCCATTACTAAAGTGTGGGGAACGTAAAAATCTATGGTCCGATCGTTCGAGTACAACATTCTTGTTTTCAATTATCGTCCTAACCAGCTATGATTACTAGGGGAATAGGCAGATACAGTGAACTCATACAGTATGTGGTTAATGGTG
Source organism: Lymantria monacha (assembly GCA_905163515.2). Lineage (NCBI taxonomy): Eukaryota > Metazoa > Arthropoda > Insecta > Lepidoptera > Erebidae > Lymantria > Lymantria monacha. Next base: position 12,962,957 of record LR991094.1, on the reverse strand, counting down.
TTCTTTTGTCGGTCCGTGTGACTGACGTGGTAGCCCATTCCTACTTTGTGTTTTGTGTTCTTTAAAGATTTTATTTAATTCGGATCACATGAAAGTTATCTGCTACAAAATTTTAAATCAGTTTTAAATATCAGGTCAGTTCTAAAATTTAACATTTTTGCAACATGTACGATGGAAGACGATATATTGTGTCAACTTCAATTGATTACATACGTTATACGTTGATTGATACGTTTTTTGACGGCGGGCTATGGAGTGGCCAGCACCCCATTAACTCCATTCGGGGCGACAGAAAGAACGACGTATGACGCATAGACCCGCCCTAGATGTACCTATCTACACCGTGCGAGCGGGCCATCGCAACCCGGTCTTTGTTTTCGGTGGCCCGCCCACCGGTTTACCTTCGCGGGTATCCTCTCGAGTCGACGCCCGAACAGTTAGCCTAAAACAAAAATGTGCTGAAAGCATACTTAGCTGTACAAATATCATAAACGACCTAGCATCCATGACATGGAGATCCATGGAAGACAACCACAAATGATTACTCTGAGTCTGTCTGTATTTACGTCAGTTAATTGAAGTCTGAGGAGTCCTCCACGATATAAAGTTTTATTTTTCAAAAAAAACAGGTTGATTTAAAAACAAATCACCTTAAAATTATACTGCAAAGATATTTTAAAATTATACTGCGGGACACTTATACATTATCAATTTAACACAATATCAGCTCATATACGACACACTACTGGGCTCAAGCCACACTAGATGGGAAATTGCTCTACTATATTAAGCTATAGTGGTGACGTAATGAGAATACAGTTCACAACCCCCAATCTTACCCGTGAGTAATCGTAATTGACGGAGGGATATAAAAAGTATTTAATATCCATGCAAGAGAAGGAAAACTTGATACAAAACCCTATACCGACACGTGGCCAACGTGGTAAAGTAGGTCAATTTCCCTCTCATTGTGGAGGAGGCTTGAAGCTAGCTGTGTGGTAGCGGCTTTGCATACTACCAACCCTTGCTTTGCTTGTGGGTGTCGTAAAAGACGACTAAGAGCCTTATAATGACCTAGGCCAACGCCCTCTGATGCCGGTTGGTCAACAATTACATTCCCAAGGAGGGTTGACGTCTAGCAGGCGGCCGGTCATAAAACTATTGCCAAAAACTTCTACAATATGTACTATGAAAGAAGAGTACATATTGTATTGACTCCAAGTAATTGGGTTAAGAGTAGGAGAATTAATGATATGGAGGAGGCTCGAACTCAACCACGCGATATATATGAGCTGAGACGATGATGAGGTGATGACTAAGCTGATCAGACGGGTTAGTTTAGAGTTTTATGTTTATGTTATATGTATATCATATCCATTCATCTAATGGGCTTTTACGATACTTGGGGCCAAGAACGGAGGTGGTATATTGTATTTTCACTCCGTCACCACACGGTAAAATTTTGTAGACTCGACTAGAGGTCCATAAGAAACGGTATTGTGTCTGTTTTAATAAAATAAATCAACAACGAATCAGATCAGACCATCCAGGTGGAAATTTGGCTTAATTCATAGCTTTTATTTTCATAAACATGTATATATGTATAGAAATATTATTTATGGGGGGCATAGTCCGGAGCGTGCTCGTTCGCGTCCCCTGCCAGTCTAATTAGACTGCTAATCCGGCTCGAAATGCGTACCGCAATGCGGGTTAGGGCGTCCCCCGGAGGCAACGCGTACCGACCCGCCCCCGTCGGTTGAACATCGGCAGTTGCGGCGATGGGGGCCGCCACCCATCACGCCTTGCCCAGTTAGGCGAGTCGAGGAGAACGGAGTGCCGGGTGGGCACGTGGAATGTAAGAGGTTGTGTGGAAGGTAAGTTGCACGAGCTGATATCCGTCATGGCGGACAAACAGCTAGACGTGCTCTGTGTAACAGAGACCAAGCGAAGGGGCAGCGACGCCTGCGATCTTCCTGGTGGCGGGATGGCTCTGTGGTCTGGTGTACCACAGAGCGATCGAGCCAGCATGGGGGTAGGAGTGCTGTTGTCCTCTCGCTTGGCCTCAGGTGTGAAGGATTACGGAATGTATGATCCCAGACTTCTCTGGGTCCGTATAAAACTAGGTGTCACCAAGGTATTCATGGTTGTAGCATATGCTCCCGTAGGATCCTCGGTGGCATCAGACCTAGAGAAGTTTTGGGACAATGTTAGGGAAGTTCTGGATATGGCAGAAACCAGTGAACGCGTGATTGTATGCGGAGATTTGAACGGATGGGTGGGGACCAAGCGTCCCGACTATGAGGACGTACTTGGTCCATTTGGTGATAAGAGAGTGAACGACGCAGGTAGGCTCATAGCGGATGTATGCATGGAGAGAAACCTTATTGTGTCAAACACATTTTTCCAACATAAGGACATCCATATGTATACATGGAGAAGGAATGAACAGAAAAGCATAATAGATTTAATTTTGGTAGACAGTCGCCTCCGAAGCAAAATATTGGACGCAAGAGCCTACAGGGGCCCCACAGTCGACCCGGACCACTATCTTGTTATTGCGGGATTTAGTGGTCTGTTCAGAAAGTGGAGGCACTGGCGAGAGCGTGTCCACTTCGGAGGGCTTGAAAGAATAAAGGTTGAAAGGTTGCAAGAAGAGTGTGTAAGAGAAAAGTATGCAGAGGGTGTCCGAGAACGGCTGACGATGGCAAGCCAGCCGCAATCGGACATTGAAGAATGCTGGAGAGTATTGAAAGAGAGTATGGTAGATACAGCGAAAGAAGTATGTGGAAGTTCAAAGAAGCATAGAAAAATAAATGGTGATGCATGGTGGGATGCGGAAGTGGCAGCTTCCGTAGAGCAAAAGAAGAAAGCGTGGCTGGACTATGTCTCTTCTTTGAATCTGAATGACAGTATGACTGAACAGAAGAAAGAAATATATCGGCAATGTAAGAATGACACCAAGGCCTTAGTTAAAGAGAAACGTGATAGAGCAAGTATGAGTGCAGAAGATAGGCTGACTAAAAACTTCGAGGGTAACACCAAACTCTTTTGGAGGGAGGTGAAGAAGTCTCGGGGTGGTTGGTCAGCCTTCAGAATGAATAAAATAAGGTCTAAAGGTGGAGACATTCTTACACAAACACAAGACGTGTTAAGCCGATGGAGTGAATATTTTGGCGATATGTATGCGGATGCTACGGTTGGCGCCGGTGTTGGATGTGGTTTAGTGGATCAGCATTCGACAACGGCGTCCTCCGATGGCATCAGTATGGATGAAGTTGAATGGGCGATAAGAAGTTTAAAAAATGGTAAGGCAGCGGGCATTGATATGGTGTCTGCCGAGATGATCAAGCTCGGTGGCTCTTGTGTCTGGGAGGCGTTCCTGTTGCTCCTCAATTTATGTTGGAGCTCGGGAATGGTTCCCAGGGAATAGCGCAGTCATCGTGCCTTTGTTTAAAAACAAGGGTTCACGTTATGACTGCGCAAATTACAGAGCCATAAGCTTGACCAGTTTGGCAGCAAAAGTGTATGGAAAAATTATTGAAAGGAGAATGAGGATGGTGTCCGATGGTTTACTGTGTGAGACACAAGGAGGTTTCAGGAGTGGAAGGGGATGCATGGATCAAGTGTTCTCTCTGCGCAACATTGTGGAGAAGCATCTGGCTCTAGGTCAGAGGGTTTTCTGCAGTTTTGTGGATCTGGAGAGAGCATTTGACACGGTTGTACGAAAGGAACTTTGGGACATTTTACCGGAGTATGGTATTAACGGTAAACTGCTACAGGCTGTGCAGTCCAGTTACATGGGCTGTAGAGCCTGTGTGCGGCTGGATGATGGAATGTCGCCTTGGTTTGACGTCAATATCGGCGTTAAGCAGGGGTGCGTTCTGTCAGCCAGGCTGTTTATCATATATCTGGATAAATGTCTCCAAAGGTTGAACGATATGAATGTGGGAGTCCAGATGGGCGACTCAGTGGTCACTGCTCTGCTTTATGCAGATGATGCAGTCCTGCTTGCACAGTCAGCGATTGACCTGCAGACCCTAGTCGACACAATGACAGAAGATTTTAAGAAAAGGAGTCTACGCGTGAATGTGAGCAAAACCAAAATAATGGTCTTTGAAAGAGATAAAACCAGAACAGATGTAAGAGTAACAATAGGTAATGATGTACTAGAGCAAGTGGATGAATTTGTATATCTTGGATGTGGATTTAGCCGAGATGGAAGGTACACCACTGATATAGAGCGAAGAGTGAATGCGGGAAATAGATTGAACGGAGCGTTGGGGCAACTTCTCGGCAGCCACCACCTCAGCCAGAAGGCACGTGTAGCAATACATAACGCAGTGCTTGTCCCAACATTACTGTATGGAAGCGAGAGTTGGGTATGCAGAAAAGAGTATGAAAGTAAAATTAATGCGGTCGAAATGCGATCTCTGCGGAAAATCTGTGGAGTTAGGCTGACCGACCGCATTCGTAACGACGACGTAAGAGAGCGAGTAGGTATGAAAGAGAGTATTGGTGTAAAGATGCAAAAGGGAATGCTCCGATGGTTCGGACATGTGGAAAGAATGCCGAACGAACGCCTGGTTAAGAAGATATACAATGCGAAAGTGGAAGGATGTAGGTACCGAGGGAGACCGAGACTTACCTACCTAGACCAGATCGGTCATGTACTGAAGGAAGGTGGAGTCAAGAGTCTCCGAAACCGGCGAGCGTGTATGAAGAGAATTATGAATGTTGAGGAAGCGAGTGAAGTATGCAGAGATAGAGTTCTCTGGCACTCTGTTCTCTCTGCCTACCCTGCAAGGGATATGGCGTGATGATATGTATGTATGTATGTAAATATTATTTATAATATTTTAATGATAAGTTAATTATATACACGTAGAATTATTAATAAATTTCTTGTCATTTTTTTTTTCAAAATTGTTGTACGATAATGAATATATATTTATTTATTTAAATAACTGAACGTGCACATAGCTGTTCCACAACGTTACTCACGAATAAAACATTTGCTTCTCTAAAACTTTTGATTAACTTTCCTTCTGTGTACTTATGTCCTTCCGGTTCAAATTTAATAATTAAATTTTGGAACACCTGCTGACATCTGATTAAACTGAAATTTGATGCATTGATATAACTTTGGTGATATAGCTATAAAGTGGCAGCTTGAAGACAGCTTCATAGCTAGTTTGGGATGACCAATATTACATTAATTATATATGTTATATTATAAATATTACGTTAATTATGGTTAGGTTAATTCACCGATAACAGGCTTGAGATCTAAAAGAGTTGTTCTGTAGATATCTTAATTTTTTTTAGGAGCACGTATAACAATCTTCAGTAAATTTAAATCCTATTTTTTTGATTTTATTGTTAACTCAAAATTTTTTGAGTTCACAATAAAATAAATTTATTTACAATATGTAAATAAATTTATTTAATTGTGAACTCAAAATTTTTTTTCAAAAAAACAACAAGAAAAATATTTACATAAGCAAATAACTTATGGTCTTTTGAGAACCTTTCAATTGGCTAGTTATTACTAGCAAATAAAATATTTAAAAGAAACCTAAAATATAAATACAATATTACTTGCTTACAAATATTATAAAGGCGATAAATCAATAAAATGATAAACTAAATATGAGATTTCTAATATCTGAAAACTATCCTTTTTTTTTTTTTTTTGTGTTTTTAGCTGTTATCCGCAGATGGCTTTGACAGCTTTACGCGGACTATGGGTGAGCGCTGAGAGCTCTCAACCCGATTCAGGTAAGCTAAGCGACATCACCCAAGGGCTCCCCCTGTGGGAAACGGACCTCGGCTCGGGGCGTCGCTGGTGGCAAAGTGGGCGTGCCCACGTTTGGATTTATGATTTTTGCGCGTCGCGATTTCTCGATGACCTCGATGGCGAGGACGAAACCGCGGATATTTATGTGTAATGGCCTCGCGGGCCGTGTAAGCTCTTAATTGAGCGAGTGTGATATCGTCGTCGTCATCGTCGATGACGTGTCGCGGACGTCGGATTTATGAATTACAAGAGGGCGTGTAGGAAGCCGCCCCAACCAATAGTGGGTTGAGGTGTGTCATGACAGAGTCAAAGTAGCTCTGGGAGCACAGTTTCATAAATTGCTTGATGGTCGGTAGTTCGAGGTCGATATGAAGATCGACGTTTCGTATGAACCACGGTGCCCCCGTAGCTCGGCGTATGAACCTATTTTGAAGTGTCTGTAGTCTGTGGTGGTGTCTGTGGTGTGGTGTGTCCTGTGTGCCTTAACATGCGCGAACACTATGCTAGCATAGGCCATGACTGGCCGTATGCAAGCGGTGTATAATCGAACCTTGCTGGTCAAGGTTAATTTAGACCTAGCATTTATTAAACTATGAAGGCGCCATCACGAAAACCGCACGCGCGTGGACTTGCGTTATGTGAGGGGTGAAGCTGCGTCGGTCGTCAAGGGTTACACCTAGATATTTGGCTTGCCTGCTCCAAGTAACAGGCTTGTTAAATATTTTAAGGGGTGGAATACTATCGATAGAGTAGGTACGGGCATTTCGACGTGTGAACATGATCTGAAAACTAGCAATTCGATGTGTTTCTCTTAATTAGGATTTAAATTATGAAGACATCAAAAGTGTCTCTGGTTTTTTTAAATATACATACCTACTCAGCTCAGCTGGGCTCAGCCTTCTTTTTACAGGAGTTATGGTATGGTCACAACCCGCTTCATCCGTTCGGCAGAAGGGGTGGCGAGCGACCCAATCACCTTCCCTTTTTTATGGACGTTGTTTTATGGTTTGGGCACATCCCGCTAAATCTGTCCGGGGTGACAGAAGAAGCGGCGTGTGACCCCATAGATCTGGCCTTCAATCTACCTATCGACGCCGTGCGAGTGGGCCACCAGCCAATAACCTCTCCTACGAGTACTTCTCTACGCCGTGCGGTCGGGCCACTGATACCCGGTCCTTGTCTTCCGTAGCGTCTCGGTATGAAATTAGTATGACACGTTATCGCATGTCTATATTTATTCATGCATATATATTGCCGATGGAAAAAGAAAAACAAATAAAATGTAATTTTTACTGAAATTGAGTTTGCATACAGTTCGATGGAGTTTTTAATTCTCTATCGATCGGTATATAAAACTCAATTTCGGTAAAAAATAGAATTGGTATTACATTTCGTTTTTCTTTCCAACCCCGTTTTACGGAATTATTCCTATATTTGTAAACATAACTAATATTCTGCCTATATAGTATAGTGGTTACAAAAGAGTAATCTTTATATACGAAAGATAACTAAACAATACCGAAGCTTCGTATTGTTTAATTTATATATATATATGAATGTATAAATCTCTTAAAGCATTTTTGTTGACTTTCCTGCCATAATACTTTGAACAATAAACTATTCACATGAATACATGTCATAACCATTGTGTTGCCAAAGCTGCTACGCAAATTACACTATTTCGTATTTGAGGGAGAGTCACCATCAAGTTAATATAAAGCAAAGGCGATATTAAAGGGTCGCCTTATGATTGATGATCACCTTCATTGCGAAATGATAACTTATACGGTTGTGTTATGAACTTACTGCATCATATTTTATTATATATAATTATATATACTACATTTCTTTTGCGGTTCTGTTATTTTGAAAAATTCAATTCTAGCTCGACAAAGAAATCTACATATAAGAGATTTCCACCTATGTATTGACTCATCACGCTATCTCGTGCACCATAAGGCTTACAGACTTTAAATTTGGTAGGAATATTCCTTTCGCCAAGTAGAGGTCAGCTAAGAACGGATTTTATGAAATTCCACCCACAATGAGGGTTGTTGGGGTATAAAAATCTCATTTTTTAAATTTAGTTCCTACAGACCTGGAATTTGGTGTGGACTTTCTTTCTGCCCTATAAAGGTCTCGGATTTTAAGAAGTCCCTTTTCCGAAATGGAACAGTATGGATAAATGTTTGATCTTTAAAATAACAGTATAGCGGATCTGGATGAAATTTGGCGCAAAGATTATTATCTGGAACAGGATAGGCTTCTTTTTTTTTCAGAAGAATGTACGGTTCCCCTGGAATGCATTTTGTTCAAAAAATCTAGGTCAAGGTGAATAGGACCGTAAGCATAAGTTAGTCTTACAGCATTGCTGCCAACACACTGCAGTATATGAATAATTGAATACAGAATCTTTTAATACAGTAATTTTAATTCAATTGCCAGATGTAAAAACATTCATACTATAAGTTTAATAATATAATAAACAGGTTTTGAGCAGAAATACAACAAAATTTATCAGCTAATTAAAACAAAATAACTTAAAATATGACTTTTTTTCGTCTAGTACGTGGCATGGCTGCCGCTCGACTCCCAGATTCAGCCACCGCTTGCCGCTAAGACCGTAAACTCGTAACTATAACTAATATTACAAATACCAAACAAATACTCTGCACTAATATGAAAGTTTTAATGGATTTTTTTTATTAGATTACGCGAAAGCGATGTTATAGTTTGAAATAGTCACGAGATTTGATTAACAATACCTATATAATTGCGAGCAAAGACCCAAGCAAAAGCTAGTGTTTATTCAGTAGTGGCAATAACAGTCGAAATACCAGCTGCCAAAACTGAGGCTAATGCCTCGGTTTAAATGTGAACGTCTAAATTACCTAATTAGAAACAAAAACATAGCATAACTTTTCTATTTTTTTTAATAGTAGTCAACTAAAAATACGCTTTCTCGAGGGTAATATCACACTCATCGAAAATTGTAGGAGTAAAGAAATTTTTACCGTATTTCATTTGGTAAACGAAAAAACCAGAGTCCTTCCTTCTCCTTATCTGTCAGATTCTTACTCCATTACCACCATTCCTTTCTCTATTACAGTAGTACTAATAGCACTGACTTCATTGTGCTCCTAATATTGCTGAAGTCTATAAACGGTAGCTATCACATACCAGCAGAGAATCTGCTGGTCAATAAATAAAATTGTTTATTCTACTTCTTCATCGTCATATTCATTCCACTAATAACAGACTGCTTCAACGTTTTCTACAATAGGCATTTATATAAATTTACTACATTACGTTATTTCCGTAGATTCTATGGAGTTTTATTTTAAGCCTTTCCTCTCTTTCAATGATATTATTTGTTTATATTTCTTATTTATATTTTACGATACTTGTGAAAAATTAAGTTACATTAAATTTTATTTAAACTCGGTCACCACACGGAGTTGCCAGCTCTTCCAGGTAAAAAAGAACATTTATAAAACTGTGCAATTTAGAACAGAGTGGAATCACGTTTCGTAGTGTGTTCATTCGCTTAGCCAAAGCGCTAGGGTTGCTACTATTTTTTTGTCTACATTAAGAAACTTAAATTCAGTTATTTTTAGCCAGCTAGTGTACGAAACTTTTATTACCAAATGATAATAGAGAGACTGTGTCGCTTATGATTTTGACATTTTAAATAGTACTTCAGATGAATCTGTTGTAGCTGGATCTACATGATATGTACATGCACTATGTATATTTATATTTACTATTGTATCTTAAAAGATACCGAAATTAAATCACATTTCATGACAATAGTACGACGTTATATGATAATAGAATCGCCACCTAATCACGTGTTTTAACACGTGATTAGGTGGCTATATTATAATATTTGAGTTGTTATATTATATAGTGGTTATATTATAATATTTGAATGCATCTCGGCCTCTATTACTGTATTTTATATAAAAAAAAATATGAGATATATATGACATATATTATCGTTATTATAAGCTATGTAAATTTGCAGCTTCTGTTAAAGACCCGAATTCGGAATTAATTTATTTCAGTAAATAGTAAAACATATTTGAATTTCTAACTTCAATTATGACAGACCTCTTATCAAAATCATTTTTTTTAAAGACATCATCCCGCACCAAGGATGTAATCAGACAAATTACACTCAGACTCAGAACAACACTTTGTGGATCGCACAAAGTGTTATCCTGTGTGGGAATTGAACCCTCGCCACTGGCACGGAAGGACGAATCTTAACCGCTACGCCAACACGCCGACTCCATCCCCAAAACCATCAGTGTGGATGCAACGACAGGCTTCGATAAAGGAGAAGCTGCGGATTATATGGGGTGTATCATGGCCTCTAAACACCACAAGGTTATAACCTACGAGAATAGAGGCCAAGATCTGAGCTTCTTACTCGCTCCCCCCTCTAAAATCACACTACGCCCTGCGGCCAACGTCCAAAACGAAGCCTCTATATCGAGCCAATTAAACCCTAATCAGCCCGAACTAGCTACGCCTCAGCGCCAAGATGAGCAGAACGACAACGGGGAAAACACCAAAACAGAAATAAAAACACCATTCAGCACAGTAAAAGCACTATTAAACCCGCTTCTTTCCGCCATCACCAAAAAACACGGCGAAGAAAAAAGCAGTAAGCGACTGGCATCTGCACTCGAGGATTTTACTAGAAAAGAACGCCCAATCGATAAAGAAAAAGAACCACAACTAAGCACAAACGCCGACAAAGGAATAGTGAAACCACCAAACTACCGACCGGTGAACACAACGTTAGACCTATATATGAATGCCTTCCTCGAATACAAGGCCATTTTAGAAGGCACAATAGTTATCAAAGCCCTGACCGCCAGCAAGATACTCGAAGCCTACCACTATCAAAGCGAAGGGTTGCTGAAAGTCAGACTCGAGGAAGAAGAGGCCAACGTTTACAACAACCAAACAGGCGAGGTCATGGTGGGTAAACCCATCTCAACCCACATGGCCGCGTTTAGTGCCACCGGAGGCTTCATAGACATCGATGAAGAAGCCACAAAGGAAAACGGTAGAATAACATTCCACACCCCAGAACACGACCCCATTGTAGTCACTGCGAAATTCACTGAAATCTGGCTCACAGAGAAAATTCTAAAACGAGCTAGAGATCTGGAAGCGAGTACATGGGACTTACCAGACAAGATCACCCTGGTAAACGGAGTGCCCGGATGCGGCAAATCAACCTGGATTGTAGAAAACTTCAACCCCGCACACGACGTCGTTTTAACATCACTGCTCAAAGCAAAAGACGATCTAAAGAATAGGATTACCCAACGCATGGGGGAAAAGGCGGCCAAGAACGTCTACACAGTAGCATCAGCTCTGACAAACGGAGTCAGAACGAACAAAAACCAAGCGCTTCACCGGCTAATCACAGATGAAGCGCTCATAAATCACTTCGGTTCCGTAGTCTTATTAATGCGAACTGTCAAGGCCAAAGAACTCCTCCTCATTGGAGATACAAACCAAATCCCATTCATAGATCGGGACAACCTTTTCGAAATGAGACATGACAAGCCTCTGACCACACCATCGGCAACACAAGAACTGCTGTGTACGCATCGGTGCCCCATGGACGTAGCATATGCCCTCCAGAACAACTACAATGGCATATACTCGTCAAATAAGATCATAAAATCCCTGAACATATACAAATACACCGACGCCGTCATACCACCCGACCTTCCCGAGACTCTATACCTGTCACACACCCAGGCAGAGAAAGAAAGCTTCAAGGAAAAGGGATACGGCACCGGTGAGGGCTCCAAACTGCGAACCATCCACGAGGCACAGGGACTCGGCGCACCTAACGTCATCATAATTCAGACTAGAGACTCGGTGCAAAAGTTACATAACAGCATACAACACGCCGTGGTCGCCATCTCCAGGCATACCAGATCCTGCACTTACTACACAGACACCCGTGAAGATGCCATCTGGAAACTCATGAGGAAGTCCATAGATCAGGATTCTGGTACTATACTGGAATACGTCAAGAAGATGGCGGTAAAACATAGAGACGAAAGGGTAATGAAAGAGCTTGGTCTACTACCCCATTAAACTAAAGTCAACACAAGCGTGGAGTCAATTACCATCAACCTAGACATAGACTTCCAAATTAATCAAATCATTAAATAAAACGTCACAGACATTATTATCATCATCACAACATCACAGAGGACAGAAACATCTACAAATAGAAGGGTTTCACCAACAACAAGACCACCAGCGCCAAGAAGAAACCCTAAAAGACATGTTGTCGCTCAACATCTATGACACATTAATTGCGCTCTTCAAGCTTTATCCAATTGTAATAAAGCCACTTCAAGAACATTAATTTTATAAACAAACCACCATAACAATTAAATTAAATATAAAAAGAGCACGGACAAAAAGTCTGTGGAATAACATACTCATAATTAAAAAAAAAAAAAAAAAAACCGCTACGCCATCTGTGCAGTCAATTCCACTTTTCAAGCATTTAAAATAATGACTAAAATTTAGCTATACTCATTTTGCGTGTTACATTAAAAAAGAAGTATTTTATTATTGCACGCTATCTTCTCATAGTTTAAAAAAGAATATATAATTGTATGTTCAATAATATCGAATAAGCGTTAGTGCCAGCTAATATGATTATTATCATACAACAATATAAACTCTAAGTATCGATGAGCAGCCCTACATAGTGACTGCAACATTGGTATAGCAATCACGAATTTGGTGTGGATCCCTAACACTATTTACCTAATGGCAATTGAATGTAAGATCCAATATTGGAGATTGAATTTTTTGCTTCGTTAAATACTAATTCTATTGTATTTTTTTTTTATAAAAATGTTTTACGATAATAAATTGGATCTACAGCAAGCATTGCTATTGCATTACACATTGCTACGATCGTCAACGTTACTCAAACATCACTCAGATGCTCAAAAGGTCAAGTTACCGAGTGGGCTGCTGAATTAAAATACAAATGGTGCTAGTGGTTAGCTTAAAAGATGAAAAGAAAATTCCTGATGGGTTATAGAACCCTATACTACCTTAGTAACGTAGGCTGGTGATCGTATAGTGTGGCCATACTTTTACAAATAAAGAAAAGAACATAAGAACATATTTGTAAAACGTCTTTAGGGAACATTCCAATTTTAAAAACTTTTATAAGTTTATCTATTTATTGCTTTAGGGGCAAGCAGAAGTGTAAACATTTTTTTTAAAACAAGTTCAGATCTGAGCACTCCCAATCCAAAGTATCCGAGATAAAGAAAGGGCAGCACTGGGCACCATAATCTGCCATTTTCCCCCTCTCCGTTAAACGAAAGACCCTCCGGAATTAATTATTTGACTTCGGTGGCACCCACATTTTCCTAGTGTTTTTTAATAGTATAGGGCAAACCTATTTTTGTTAATCGGTGGAAATTCTAAGCTTGCAATTGCGAGTTTCTATACGAAATCGAAGTAATCTGCTTCAAATTCGAATAACACTTATTTTTTATGGAGACCATTCGAACTCTATACCTCACAATTGGCAGTCTCCTGATTATAACAATGAACGTATATAATACGAAAGCGTTTATCTATATTGATATTGTGATGAAGTAAAGTTTATAAATTTATTTTCGATCTAAATCTGGAACAATTGATTTAAGTCGAAAATTATTTTGTTAATATGAAGTAATAAATTATCTCGAATGTTTTGCTCTATCGTTATTCTTGCGGAATATTAAAGGGATAGGCCATATGTTCCTACCACTGTCAAAACAGCATTTTTGTTTAAAATCCTTCTATAATTTATATTATATATTGCACGCCTCATAAGCGAAGCGTTGAGGTGATGCTCTACTATCGATGTATGAAAATCAAGAACTTTTCAAAACTAAAAGTGACTGTATTTTTTTCACACAAACAAGAAAAAACATTCGTTTAAGAGTATTTGATAATTTTAAAAGCTATTATTTTGTTTAAAGTAACAAAAAAGTTGATTAAAAAATATTCGAGTATGTCCGGTTGTTTCCAAATGGATCTGGAACTCTCATGATGGTAAAAATTAATGTATCGAAGATTTACTTTTATTAAAAGCTTTTAATTGCAACGCGCGGTTTCCTTGAAAATGGCTCGATAATTGTTTCTCGTTTAATTGCAATTAATAAAAAACTAAACTGCTTAGTCTTGTTTACAATGCTTGTTTTGCGCTATGTTTTTTTTTTGTTCTCGTGCTCCATTCGGAGAGGCAAACCAAAGGACCAAATCCCATACAGCCAATTTGCGCTACGTCAAGAATAGTGCGAAATTTCAAGTTTTTTTTGCTTTCATTCATTGCTTTAACTAAATGATATATAATAATAAAAATTATGAGGCGTGCACTTTTGGATTTTCCAAATTATCTTATATAATTGTAAGCCTCGTAATTAAACGTACTTAGATGAATTAACAACCTTTTATAAGTGTTTGAGTAGACGATTTCTATATGAAAAATTAAACGTGAAAAAATAGGTGCACTGTAAAGAAAAGAAAACGCGATATAAAAGCCTACGTCCACCTGTTAAGCGTGCCATAGTGGCCATTGACGACAAAATCTGGGTTCCGGTGTCCCACTCGTACGGCGTCGAGAGGTACGTTATTTGACGGTTCTATGAGATCGTGCGCCGCTTCTTCCGCCGCCCCAGATGGATTAGCGGGGTGTGACCACACAATAGACCGCCGCCAAAAAAAGGAAAACAAAAGGCGTGATATAGTAATTCCATTTCCAACTCCGTCTAATCAGCGTGGTGTATATATCAACGTTGTGTATATATACTATGGAGAAGATTCGAGCTTAGCACTTGGAACATATATGAGCCGAGATGATGATGGTAATGACAACCTTCTCTTAAATTGTATACATGCTACTTTTGCATCGGCTTATTCTAAATGGTGGATATTAGTCTACATGTTGGTCCACCGGATTGGTATAGTTTTATTGCGAATTTTCCTTTTCTTATAATATTATTATTTGCTTATATCCCTCAATCATTATTTACGATACAGATTTCAAAAGTATGTTAATCATTATACGGATTGCATGTTTGATTGATTGCATGATACAATGTTCAAATGAATGATGTGGCTCTGGACCTTGTCGAATCAACCGTTTTTTTTTTGGTATCTCCATGGATGCTAGACTGCAATCGGGCCCTCATATTGAAAAATTGTCAAGCAAGCTTAGCTCAGCGGCTTATGCGGTCAAAAAAATTCGAGTATTGAGCGATATTGAAACGGCTAGAATAGTTTATTTCGATTATTTTCATAGTCTCATGTCATACGGAATATTACTGTGGGTATGCTTCGCGGATCTGATTAGTATCTTTGTTCTCCAAAAAAGGGCTGTCCGCGCAATTTATAAACTAGGCCCAAGAGTTTCACTTCGAGAGAAATTTAAAGAAGTAAATATTCGGACTGTTGTATCACAATATATTTACGAAAACGTATTGTATGTAAAAAGAAATATCAATAATTTTGAAAGATATTGTGACATTCATTGTGTTAATACTCGGAATAAGGACAAATTAGTTGTACACACGACTCGTCTCGAAAGAATTAATAGGTCATTCATGGGGCAATGTATACGCTTCTATAATAAATTACCAAAAGATATCCGTGAATATATCTGTGAATAAATTTAAAAGGGCTGTCAAGAACAGACTCTGTAAGAAACGTTATTATAAAATCTCGGATTATCTAAGCGATAGTACAGACTGGCTATGAGCAGCTCCTTATTCAGCAACTACCTTGTCTTTGTAATCTATTTGTGTTTGTGTAGCGTGTTTTGCCGAACGAATTTTGACATTGGTTAGCGTTAGTAGTACATGGCATTGGTTATGCTCACTGAAAGGTCTACTTGCACTATCTGCGTGGAGCGGGTCTCTTCCTTCCCTCCAAGATGATTGAGGGGAGCGATAGCTGCTCTAGTAGTTAACGCGTGATCGAATGCTGCTTGTGGGATCTGGTCCAGCCATTGACTATTTTACATTGTATTTGAACTATTAGGTTCGAAGGGCATCACACTGGAACTATTTCTTTCTTGTACCGTTCTTTTTTTATATATAAATAAAAATTAAAAGAAATAACAATAATAAACAAACCCGCTGAGTTATTTGCAGGATCTTCTCAGTAGTGGTTTTGTTCCAATCCGGTGGTAGTTTATTAGATTAAATTAAAATGTTTATACTGACAATATATAAGTGCCCTCGCAGGGTTTATACATAATAAATGAATTTGAATTTTGAATTTGTATTTTGATTGCCACCGAAGACAAAGACCGTGTTCCGATGGCCCGCCAAATTGGCGAAGAGAAGTACAGGTAGGGCGGGACTATGTGGTCGCGCGCCGCTTCTTCTGTCCCCCCAGACGGATTTAACGAGGAGTGACCATTCCATAGCCCACCGCCAAAAAAAATAAAATTATACGGATTGAAAATATTTCGTTATCACACTCATATCGTTACATATTTATCTCATTACTTTTATAAATTCTTAAGTACAAGTAATTGACCCTTAAAAAGTTTCTGTAAACATCATGAATAATATTGTTATTCTTTTTTTATTATTAATATCAAGCCAACGACAACATTTGTCGTGTATGCTAATACTCTTTATAGAAAAAAAAATGTATTTGGCTCTAAGTATCAGCTAAAATACGAAGTTTTAATATTAATTTAAGCATTGATATATCGCAGGAGTGCGGTGTTCAATATTCATTGTCGCCGATGCATTGGTTGTATGTATTAATAGATGTATTTGAACGTGTATTGATTTTCCAGCGTCGACTGCAGGTTAAAATTGTTGATGTACTTGTTATTTTATTATAATTCGGTGTATAAATTTACAGCTCATTATTATTTCATCATATTATCATTATTCAGTCTTTTGCCGTCCACTGCTAGATGTTGGTGTTACCTTTTTTTTTCTTCTTGCCAAATCGGTCCGGGGCGACCCATGCAAGATCACCACTCTTCGCCATGCGAGCGGGCCACCGGTACCCGATCTTTGTCTTCGGTGGCCACGTTGGTGTTACCTAGGGACGGGTTGACGATCGCAATAGATTTAAAGGTTTCCAGGAGAAAGCTGCTGCTCACTCTTCTTGTGATACCCTCAGCTGATTTTTATGATCCCATGGGCAAAAGTTAAAGACATATTCTTATCCTATTACCACACGGGATATTTATACTTCAATTTAGTAAATAGTTCTTGCGTAGTGATGGTTAATAATACAAAATCATCATCACCCTCTCATCAGCCCTTACTTAAATGTGATCGCCAAACGTGATAAGTATGGCTTTACATCTTCGTAGGGAAACCGAAATTCAAAGCTGGGCGTCAATAGGGTAAGGCGAGGAATACTTTATTAAATAGGCAGTAGTGTGAATATAATTTATGATACTGGCTGCAAAGTTACGGAATACTTTATCAGAGATAGTAAGACTAAGAGTAGACGAATCTGGCTGGTCGAGGGTAGTAAACCAAAGTAGTAAGACCACGCTGTTGACAGGTCTCTGTCTGCAACCGCGGGCCGGTCTGTCCGTGGTAGTACCACACTCTGTAGAAGATCGACGTATGAGTAAGTATGGCAATGTGCTATTGCGCTTCGTTCGGTGAGCGTGAGAGCCGGAAGTCCAATTGGGTGAGTTTGGGGTTTATATTGGTAGGCAACGGTTATACCCTTGGTATTGCAAAGGTCCATGGGCGGCAGTGACACTTATCATCGGGTGTGCTGCTTACTCGTTTGCCACTACTTGCAATAAAAAAAAAATACATATTTAATTAATCCTTACTAATATCATAAATGCGAAAGTAACTCTGTCTGTCGCTCTTTCACGCCAAAACTACTGAACCTATCGAAATGAAATTTAGTACACAGATAGTCTAGAACCTGACAAAGGACATAAGCTACTTTTTAATGCAAAAAAAGGGTTGTAAAGAGGGATGAAACGTTGTAAGAAATTATCGTCATTTTTAAAGCCAGAAGCTTGAAACTTATTTTTAGGCTATTGATTAAATATAAATAAATATGACATTAAAATTTCGTAAAAATATGGGTAATATTTTTACGAAATTTTAAGGGGTAAAATAAAAATAGGGGATGAAAAACTTTAGGATAGTAACCTTTTACGCGGGCGAAGCCGCGGGCAGAAGCTAGTAATACATAAGTTTATTATCTATTTTTACTTGTCACTATACCTTGTAATATTTGTTAAAAGTTATTCATTGATCATTAATTCATGCATAGTTATATGCATAAATATATGTACAATCACACACTTATAATACATATCTATGAAATATGTTTGTTGTATGGTAGCGACTATGAATACTATCAACCCTTACTTCATTCGTGGGTATCATAAAAAATGACTAAGTACTTTATATCGACCTGCGCCAACTCCACCTGATGCCTGGAAGCCTGATGGTTGGAATTAAAACTAAAGGCACTTCACGGTCAGTGAATATGTTTGTTCTAGTAAGAGACTTGTAGATATCCGTTGCATGCGGGCGGCAATAGTCATGCTATACGATTTTAGACTTACTTTTGGTGCTGAATGATAAGCTGATGGATGGCCTGATGGAATTAACATTATAAAAAAATACGTTTATTAAAAATAAACAGTATTTATATAATACAATAACTTTTTCTTATACGCAATTAAAATTTACAGAGATTAAAAATAATATTTAGACATTGACCATTAGGCAGCTTTTATCACATCGGTCATTGTCATCGGTGGCCTCTCCGCCCACACAATCTAAGGACGTATTTTTAATTTACTTTGAACAAAAGCACTGGCAGTAGTGTAAACAAAGATGCGATGTTTGTGAAGAAAAATAAATATAAAAAATCATATCATATTCGTCATCATTCTCTGCTTTTATTTCAATTACTTGCAGTCAATGCATTATCGGCAAGTAAAAGTTATATTAGGTATGAACGGCCGCCTGACTGACGTCAACTCTACTTGATAATGTATTATAATTGTTGACCAAATGGCATTAGATAGAGTTAGTCCAAGTTGATGTCAAGCTCTTAGTTATCGTTTTCAACATCCATGAACAATGCTGATGTCTATAATCTAATTATTTTTTGAAATGTAAGAGAGTTTATAGAATCATCTGCCCGCTGCTTCACTCGCGTAAAAAGTAAATTTTTCAAAGTTTAACTATTATCCCAAGGGAACACATTACTGAGATATAAAATATCCTATGTGTTAATTCAGTAAATGTTCTATCTATGTACCAATTTGCATCTAAATCTGTTCAATTCTTTACGCGTTATTGAGGAACAAACATCCAAATATCTTCACACTCTTTCACATTTTTAATATTAGTAGGATTGGCCTTTTTTCTTTTCTTTTTTTTTTGCGGTGGGCTATGGATGCGTCTCACCCCGTCAAATCGGTCCGGGTTGATGAAAGAGCCGTCTCTTTCGCGTGCCCTCATAGACTCACCATGCAAACTCATCTCTGCGAGCGGGCCACCGGTACCCGATCTTTGTCTTCGGTGGACATTAGTAGAATTACCCTAGATGATGGACGTAATTTATGGGTGTACATAGAATACTATCAACAAAAGGGCTCCACCAATATCGGTTTCCTTCAAAATCACTAAAATATAGTCCAAGTAATTACTAAAATCTTACATCTTACCTCATATATGTATTTCACTTGTCAAGTCACGTATGTCACTAGGTGTCACAAATTAATATTACTCGTGTTGAAATGCGATAGCAAGACGTAGATAACAGGGAGTGACGGTTCATAACTTGTCAGCTTAATTGATGTACTGTAAATGATAGTGTAATACTACGCATTACGTTAAATGTTAATTTAATGTTTACTTTATATGTTTAAAAAATACTTAACAGGGTCTGTCCTAAAAACATAAAATAAAAGTGAGTTTTCTTTGTATCATCATCTCATCATCTCAGCTCATATATGTCCCACTGTTGGGCTCAAGCCTCCTCCATAATGGAAGGGAAATTGACCCAATATACCACGCTGGTCAGAAGTGTTGGTATAGGGTTTTGTTTCGCGTTTTCCTTCTCTTGCATGGATGTTATATGCGTTATATATCGCTTAGTCGTCCCTTACCTACCTACCTCGGGTTAGATAGGAGGTGGCGAATTGTATTCTTACTCCGTCACCACACGGAAAGTTTTTTTGTATAACAGAGTAATATTTTAATTACTCATCAAGCCCTTTAAGTTTTTTCAGTATCAGATCCATACGATCTGAACGGTAGGCATTGAAAAAGATGGATTAGAGAAGATTGCATTGAAAAACATGGATTAAAGAAGACAAGAGTATATTAGGGGAAGCTTGAAAGTAGCACCAGTGATAGAGAAGATTAGGAGCGCGCGAGATGGATCACATGTCCATACTAAGGTGGATGGACATGTGATGAGGCCCTCCTCATCACATAAAAGGCATGTGACAAGGAGGGTTATCAATATCTTTGTTGATGGATTAAAGAATCCTGGGTGACCCAAAGAGAGATGGATGGATTGTGTGAAAGAAGTTATGTATATGAAAGCAGTAAGTACAGATATGTAGGCTAATAGAACTTTATGGAAGGCCAGAACATGTGCCGATTCAACTCAGTGTGGAAAAACGAATGATGATTCATTTATTTACAAAATAATATGAAAACTGGCAGATCATAGGTCTCGCTCAAATTTGCGAGAAAAAGAGCATAAGCGAATGCTATATTTCAACATATTCATCACACACAAAAAGATCAGAATTTCGAACGCTTGCTATAAAAAAATATTCTTCAAAATGTAGTAAGATGTAATGCATTAACTATCTATTATCCACCAGTCAGTTAACGTACATAGGCTTCCTCCAGGAGAGATGCCATAAATAAAAATTGATAGACGTATTGACGTTCGAATGTGATATTATAGAGAGAGTTTTATTACGTATTATTTTGGTAATCCTTGAGCCACGTTTTACAACCTTCATAGGAAAGTACGACGTTTTATTCCTAATCCTTTACCATACAGCAAGTAAGATTAGATGTTTATAACAATATTAATTGAAATAATTTCACTGGCGGTAAATATACTCATTACATAACGATACGGTACTAAATAAAAACCAATTCATCATCATTCTTCTACTCTTATCCCAATTAATTGGAGTCGATACAAAATGTACTCTTCTTTCGTAGTACATATTCTAAAAGTTGTTGGCAATAGTTTTATGACCGGCCACCTGCCAGACGTCAATCCTCCTTGGGAATGTAATTTTTGACCAAACAGCATCAGATGGAGTTGGCCCAGGTTGTTATAAGGCTCTTAGTCGTCTTTTACGACATCCACGAGCAAAGTATGGGTTGGGAGTATTAATAGCCACTTTTTTTTTTTCGCTGAGGAAACGCATTAACGCGCTATCCCTCGCTGGTGATAGACGGGAGGGAGTGTGGGACTCGCCGGTCAGCTGCCCGACCGGAATACCCACTAAAACCACAGCGGCCGCTTCCGCGCTTTTACGGGGCGCCGGAGAGATCGTCTACTGACATTCGATCCCCGGCACCCCAACGCTTGGCCTTCTGGCCACGTCCTGTCAACCCTTAAGGCGGTGTAAGGAAGTGCGCATAACGGCGCCTCCTCCTCCCCGGTCGCTGGCGGCGGATTAAGTCAGCGGACGCAAGCGCCTCGCGTTCCCCCTCCGTGGCCTCCTTCATTTCCATGATGGCCTCACAAAAGGAGGCCATCGACGACCAGCACCTGTCACTGTCAAGCATCTTCGAGATGATGGTTGACAGCGACAGGTTTCTCCCAATGACCGCCGTCAGGACGTGGCGCTGGGGACCCCAGGCAGGGCATACCTCCAGAGTGTAACACGCATCGTCTAATGGCGCGCCACACTCGTGACATCCTGGGGCCCCTTATCTTCCAATTCTGTGCAGTTACTTACCGAAGACCCCGTGTCCGGTAAGCACCTGCACCATCCTGAAGCATAGGCTGCCGTGTCTTCTGTTAATCCAGCGGTGGAGATGCGAGGCAACTGCCTCCACAGTCCGCCGCCCTGCAACCGGGGACTCCAGTTCTTCTCTCCACCGCCGAATGACCCCCTTCGGGCCACTTCTAGTGCTCTGCCCAGTTCTCTTGTGGAGACTTGCTCGCCGTAGGCCCGCGCCGCACCGCGCAGCTAGTAGGCCTCCACCAGGGCCTCAGCCACAAGTGGCCAAGGCGGGTCACCCGCCAGCAATGTCGCCGCGGTCCACGACACCGTACAGTAACCCCTGATAGCTCTCACCACCATGACCCTCTGTGGACGTCGCAGAAGGGCCCTGTTGCGGGCGGTGAGGGAGTCCGCCTAAATAGGGGCACCATACAGTGCCATGGACCGAACAACTCCGGCGTATAAATATCGGGTGGACGACCCGGGACTGCCAGTATTTGGTAGAAGCCTACCTAGCGCCGCGGCTGTCATTACGAGCCTCGGGACGAGCTGGGCAAAGTGTGGCCCGAAATTCCATCTAGAATTAAGGTGCAGACCCAGATATTTCATATGGGCCCGCACCGGCACGGCAAGCCCAGACACACTGATGTATGCTCCTCGGGGGGGTCCTCGACGTGGGCCATGAAATAAGAGGGCCTCAGTTTTCTCCACCGAGACCCTCAGAACCAACATGTCGATCCGGCCTACGACGAGCGCAACCCGCTCCTCTGCCAATCGGGCAGCCCCCCGGAAGTCGGACCTCCTCACCGTGACGAGGGTATCATCTGCATAGCAGATAACCCCCATCCCGACAAGAAGCCGACCCCGTAGGAGCCAGTCGAATCCGACGTTCCACAGGATCGGACCGAGTACCAAACCCTGTGGAACACTGCACTCCACCCCATGGCGATGAATGCGCCCGTCGCCCCTCTCCCAGAGCACGTGCCTTCTCTCGAGGTACGCTTCCAACAACCTTCGGAGATATGGCGGCACTCCATGATATAGGAGCGCCTCTTTCAGGGTCTCATGCGGAAGGCTGTTGAAGGTTGTATTAATAGCCACTACGACACAGCTAACAAAAAGCAATTATAAAATTAAAATATTTATAATGTTCATTTATCACTAAAAAGATAGGAAATGATATTTTAAAACCTTAATGTGCTTATTTAAATAAAAATACAGGACCTAAATGGAAAAAGAGAAAAAGAAATTTAAACAGCAATTTATTCCCTTTTTAAAAAATAAGATAATTAAAAAATTCAACTGGGGTTATGGGTATATCTGGCAACAGATTTCGATATCAACTATAATGAAGCAAAGTCTGAAGGTAAAAAAGTTGACTGACTTCTTCAAGTGAAAAGTTTCGCAAGTCAACAACGGCAATTACAATATAATCATCATGGGTTATGCAATTATTATAGAAATGAATCTTTCATTTCTTGAAATTCTTCACTAAGGAGAGTAGTTAAAATTCTTATTAATATTTACATAGTGAATAACTAGAAACTTTGTACATATATGGTACGTTTTATAATTGCCCAGATGTATGATTAATAAATAATGAAATAAAGATAATTCTAAGAGGCTATGAGACAAAACAAAACGCAAATTCGTTTAACTAATATTAGTATTAGCAGATTAAAACTTGCTTGACTTAATAATAAAAGGGTAAAAAATAAGAGCTTCACTTAAGAAAAGCTTTACGCTTTTCTTAAGTAAATAAGTCAATATTCATCATATAGGTACGTGTATCATTGACTTTATAAATACAAAAAATCGAATACTATAAGTCCTATCACATATATATATATATATATATATATATATATATCTTCAACATATCTTTCTTATTACCTCTTTATTGGCAATTTTAGGAAGCGGGGCTCTCGCGAATCTAATATTAGATCCTATATGTGACTGTAGACCATATTTATTAGTAGACATGATATCAAAAATAACACAAGCTTGCACAGTAGTAATTTATGACGTAGTCTGGTTATACTTTGCATATGAGTGGTGTATCAAACTAACGTTAGTATCTTAGTAAACGAGCTCCACTCTACTTTTCTTTATGAAATCTTTTACTAGCAGGTAAGATACTATTATCGGACTGGGGTATAGTCCAGTCACCCGACGTGAGGCCACCGCGTGAGGGCGATGCGAAGCGAAAGCTGTCGGGGCGTCAACTCGAGAGGAACCCGCGAGGATAAACCGCCGGGCGAGCCACCGAAGACAAGATCGGGTACTGGTGGCCCGCTCGCACGGCAAAGTTTGCATGGTGGGACTATGAGGTCACGCGCCGCCTCTTCCATCACCCCGGACCTATTTGGCGGGATGAAACGCATCCATAGCCCACCGCAAAAAAAAACGGTAAGATACTATTTTAAAAACCTTGTACGGTCAATCAAACTAATAAAAAAAACTCAAGCATTTACGAAATAATATTAATATCTACATGGATGAAAATAAATTGGAAAGCAAAGCAAAATTGTATAATAATATATATCTTGAACTGGAAATAAAATAATCACCATCATCTCAGCTCACACACTTCTCGCTTTCTTTCATAATAAGAAGGAAATTGACCTACCACGTTGCTCAGACGGGTTGGTATCGAGTTTAATTTCGAGTTTTACTTCTCTTGTATACATGTTATGTGCGTATTATATGCCCTAGGCGTCACATAAAAGACTCACAGCAAGAAATGTGGCGATGAATTGTATATTTACTCCGTCACCACAAAAAAAATATATTTTTTTTAACATCATCATTCTCCTGCTCTTATCCCAATTACTTGGGGTCGACGCAATATGTACTCTTCATACATATTGCAAAAGTTATTAGCAATAATTTTATGATCGGCCGCCTGCCTGATGTCAACCCTCCTTGGGAATGTAATTGTTGACCAAACGGCATCAGGTAGTGTTGGTCCAGGTCAAAATAAGGCTTTTAGTAGTCTTTTACTACATCCATGAGCAAAATAAGGGTTGGTAGTAGTCGTAACCGCTACCACACAGCTTTTTATTTAAATAATAGTAATAAAATAAAAGACAACTTTATTACCTTAAAAAAAAATATTTATTTTTATATGATTGCATAAAATTCAGAAGTCGCTAAAAACTAATTGTTTTATGTTGTAGAAAGCCATAGTATACTGTAAAAAGTATTACAGAATATATTTACTAGTTATAATAGAAAACATGACATAAATACTCTGTTATGCAAAACATTTCTTTTTCGACCTCATGATAATGTTCGTTTGGGCGTGCCATCAAAACGTGTCACGTCAAAATGACCTTTTTTCATGCTTGGCTTATTATTATAGGAGGCTATAGATGTGAACAAGTAAAGTGTATAAGCAAATACTTGTAAAATACTTCTAGTTGCAAATTTTATCTCAACTTAATTTTTTAAAATTATGATTGAGTTAATTTTAAGTCTACAAATTCATGTCCTTCATTTAAAAGAAAAATAAAAATCAATAAAAGAGATAAGAATAAGAAAATAATGTTAAGATTCAAATAAAAATTAATTGACTCTCTTTGACTATTTCTAAGATTTCATTATTACTTCATCTTTCTCATTTTATATTTTATTTGGCAATTATTACTCAAATTATTTTATTAAAATTTAATACAATAACATATATTTTTGAAAACAGCATGCTTTTTTTTGGTAGGCTATGGCCCGCTCCGTCGGGGTGACGGAAGGGCAGCGCGTGCCCCCATAACCCATCGTATTCCCTCCCCATCGCCATTGGGCCGGCCACTAGTACCACTTCCTTGCCATCCGTGGCCAGCCCGGCGGGTTACCCTTTCGGAAACCATCCCCAGTCGACGCCCCAGCTAACTGCCGGGGCGTCGCCCTCACGCGATCAGCCTCTCTGCGGGTGACGGACTATTCCCCGGTTCCGTCACCCGCGGCCTCGGCTATGGCGGCATCAGGCGCAGATACTCGCCTACGCCGTCCCAGGCTCCGGCGGTGAAGCGAGTCACCGAAGAGGATTTCCTCTCTGAGCCGCCCCGCCGCCTCCTTCCGCGAGACAACTGTCTCGCAGAAGGCGGCGACCGCGTCCTAATTCCTGACGCTGTCGAGCATCGCCTTAGCAATGGTCGGCAGCGCCAGCTCGACACCGATGATCGCGATGAGTTCACGGCGCTGCTCTGCCCAGGCCACACAGACTTCGAGCGTATGCTGCGCCTCAGAGAGAGAAGAGAACTCTCAGAAAAGACTCGGAAAAGATATTAGTGAATATCAGAAATACGTATACTTTATTGCTTTAGAATCGAACCATGATACATAATACCACTAGATTCTGTCCACTTGTGCGATAAATATTACTTTTAAAGAACAGATTTATGTGTATATAAAAATTGTAAATCACATATTTTTGTGCATAGCACAAAGGTTTTGCCCACGCTATCGTAATAAAATTCCATAGCGAATGCCGACCGGCTTGATATGAATCTACTGAGGGTAATTAAATTCTGTATGAATTTATTCAACGTATGATTCTAAAAGTATTATGAAATTACACATTGATTGCGATATGTGTAGCATATATCTGAATTAGCACAGCACATGTATATAACACATGTACATGTATATAATATAAAAAATTGACAATATTTTATGCTATTCGTAATTTTATATTATTATTTTATATCATTATTGATAGACAAGGAGTGACCACAGAGATGACGTCTGATAGAGTTGTATGGAAGGAGAAGACATATTGCGTCGACCCCCAATAAATTGGGATAAGAGCAGGTTGATGATGATATTTTATATCATTATTCGTAACGACAATGTAAGAGAGCGAGTAGGTATGAAAGAGAGTATTGGTGTAAAGATGCGAAAGGGAATGCTCCGAAGGTTCGGACATGTGGAAAGAATGCCGAAATACAATGCGAATGTGGAAAGGGTGCAGGTACCAGGGGAGACCGAGACTAACCTACCTACACCAGATTGGTCACGTACTGAAGGAAGGTGGAGTCAAGAGTCTCCGAAACCGGCGAGCGTGTATGAAGAGAATTATGAATGTTGAGGAAGCGAGTGAAGTATGCAAGGATAGAGTTCT
This sequence comes from Lymantria monacha, assembly GCA_905163515.2. Lineage (NCBI taxonomy): Eukaryota > Metazoa > Arthropoda > Insecta > Lepidoptera > Erebidae > Lymantria > Lymantria monacha. Next base: position 12,936,032 of record LR991094.1, on the reverse strand, counting down.
CTGGCACTCTGTTCTCTCTGCCTACCCTGCAAGGGATATGGCGTGATGATATGTATGTATGTAATATTTTATAAATAATGCAATTAACTCTTATTTCAATTGTTAACGTATATGGTTTGTGGAGACTAAGAAAAGCAGCGTGAGTGGTAACTAAACAAAACGTGACGTTGAAATGGAATTAAATTAAAACTCTATGCTAAACTTGTATGGTCATACACTGGCCTTCAAATTGGCAATTTTTTCCCATATTTTAATTTATATAGCCAATTAGTCTCATGATTATTAGGTCGAGATCTGATTATGGTATCCTGGGTAAATCGAAGGTACTCTTCCAATATTATAGTTACTTAGAATCACGGACACTCATCATTCTGCTACTCTTATGACAATCACTTAAGGTCGACGCATTATGTACATATTGCAAAAGTTATCGGCAATAGTTTTATCATAAGCCGCCTTGTCTGAAGTCAGTCGTCCTAAAAAATGTAAATTATTGACCAAACGGCATCAAGTAGATTCGAAATGACCGTCACCGATGCCTGTACACTATAGTTCTTTTGCTCGTTACAAGTAAGTCTCTATCTTACTATTATTTGACTTGATATCTACGTTAAATCGATCCCTAAATCTTTAGTCAAATTTAGCGGTTTTTTGATTAATTCGATTTTTTTTTAATTTTCCGTCTTTTATTATAATGCTCTATTGTAATTTTAAAAATCAATGAATTTTTGATGTTTATTTATTTATCTGAGAGTTACACAAATTATTTTACCTTATATTAATTTTATGTATATATGATACTGACTACTACCTAAAATGAATACAACCAGCGTTCTACGAGTGTCTACATTCAATTAAGCAGCATGCTTTATACCAATTAGTAATATTATATATTATAAAGAGAATATTGATGTAAAGATGCAAAAGAGAATGCTCCGATGATTCGGACATATGGAAAGAATGCCGAACAAACGTCTGGTTAAGAAAATATACAATGCGAAAGTGGAAGGATGTAGGTACCGGGGGAGACCGAGACTAACCTACCTAGACCAGATTGGTCACGTACTGAAGGAAGGTGGAGTCAAGAGTCTCCGAAACCGACGAGCGTGTATGAAGAGAATTATGAATGTTGAGGAAGCAAATGAAGTATGCAAGGACAGAGTTCTCTGGCACTCTGTTCTCTCTGCCTACCCTGCAAGGGCGTGATGATATGTATGTATGTAATTAGTAATATTAATTATTTAATGATATGGTAACGATTTGAGAATATATAGTGTTAGTGCCTTCTTTTTTTATAAGAGTACTTATCTTATATGACTGAACTAAGCAAATAAAATTAAAGATCGTCCAGTTTAGATTGCTTTTAAGTAAATTATTATATACGGCAGTATAATCATTACGTTAGCACTTCTGATGTCATGTGATATGAAGTCCACGTGTATTTTTTTTCTGAGCGTAATCGTAAATTACCATTAAGAGATATAAATAAATAATACAGCAAGAGAAGCAAAACTCAAAATTACATTTCAATACTATGCAGCGTGGTTGTATGGTAGCGGCTACGAATACTACCAACCCTTACTTTGCTCGTGGATGTCGTAAAAGACGACTAAGAGCTTTATAACGACCTTGGCTAACTTCACCTGATGCCATTTGGTCAACAATTATATTCCCAAGGAGGGTTGACGTCTGACAAGCGGCTGGTCATAAAGCTATTGCCAATAACTTTTACAGTATGTACTATGAAAGAAGAGTACATAGCGTATCGACCACAAGTAATTGGGTTAAGAGTAGGAGAATGATGACTATTAAGCGTAGAATATTAGGTCAATTTGACTTACATTATGAAAGTCTCGAGTCTAACGTTGGGACTTATACGAGCTGAGATGATTTTTATAATGGTGTTCTTAGTATTAAGTGCTTAGAGTATTTTTTGGGAATAAAATAAGACATATTCTATTTCATTCTATCATTGAAAGAACCGAGAATAATGCCGATCAATTTATCAAACGTGAGATTCTAGTTTGCCATATATTATGGAATTTTCTACCTAGTAGTGAAATATAATATGCACCACAATGAACAAAAAAATATGTGCAAAGATAATGAGAGCAGAAAAACTAACATTGCATTTTCATATAACAATATCACAGCTGCGGGTACGTCGTAGAATGTCTACGAATGATGGCTCTACGACGTAGCAAGTATACCTAACGTTAATTCACAACTAAAACTAGCTTTCTAATTGGTTGTGACGCCAGTAATACAAGTCACTAATTTAATTTATTGTTACAAATTCAAACATATTGTGTCATAGCAGAGTAAACTCATAGTTACTCCAGTATGAGAATTCAAACTGGGACAGTTTGAAACAATCAAAACTTTGGCTGACGTAATTAGATATGCACATGATGTTATACGTATTCAATTATGCATTCATTTAGGCATATTTTAAGTATAAAAAATATTACCAATCCTTTATACAAGAAATAAAAACGATTAATAGAAGCAGATAATATTACTTTAAAAAAACCTCTAAGCCCTAGACCAAACTCGTCTAGTACCCTACTGTTGTAACTAACAGTAATACAATTTATAACATCATCATTACCACCATCATCATAATCATCCTCATCACCATCATCATCACCATCACCACCATCATCATCATCATCCTGCTCTTATCTTAATTACTTGGGGCCAACGCAATATCTATTCCTCTTCCATCGAACATATTTAAAAAATTATTGACAATGGTTTTATGACCAGCTCGACGTCAAACTGCCCGACGTCAAACTGCCTTGAAAATATATTGTTGATCAAACGACATTAGGTGGAGTTGGTCGGTATAAAGCTTTCGTCTTATTGTACAACATCCACGAGCAAAGTATAGGCTGGTAGTATTCGTAGCCGCTACCACACAGCACAGTAACAAAGATATAGGCTTAAAAGAAAAATAATTATTATGTACCTGCTCATAGAGTATTGCGAAATTTAATACGTTTAAAACAACTTAGTTTAGGTTTAATCATATTCGAAACTTGCTTTTCTTGGAGTGATCTTATCTAATTGACTGCTTTGAACTCTTACATGAAAAAGTGACACATTTTATGTATCCTATACGTCCGTATTTGAGTTACTTTAGAAAAAAAAATAACAAAAAATAACAAAGCAGTCATAACGACTACCAACAGAAGTGAAAACTATGAACAAAATAATTATGTTTTTTATAATGTTTAATATTTTTCAATATATAATATCAGCACGATAAACCACTAACTACATAACTTAACCTCACAATGTAAACTAAAAAAATATTTTTAAAATAATTATACATACAACAACAACGAAACAACGAAATGAATGTAGGAGTCCAGATGGGCGACTCAGTGGTCACTGGTTTGCTCTATGCAGATGATGCAGTCCTGCTGGCACAGTCAGCGACTGACCTGCAGACCCTAGTCCACATAATGACAGAAGATTGTAAGAAAAGGGGTCGTGAATGTGAGCAAAACCAAAATAATGGTCCTTTAAAGAGATGAAGCCAGAACAGATGTAAAAGTAAAAATAGGTAATGATTTACTAGAGTAAGTGGATGAATTTGTATATCTTGGATGTGGTTTTAGCCGAGATGGAAGGTACACCACTGATATAGAGCGAAGAGTGAATGCGGGAAATAGAGTGAACGCAGTGCTTGTCTAAACATTACTATATGGAAGCCAGAGTTGGGTATGCAGAAAAGAGCATGAAAGCAAAATTAATGCGGTCGAAATGCGATCTCTACGGAAAATCTATGGAGTTAGGCTGACCGACCGCATTCGCAACGACGAAGTAAGAGAGCGAGTAGGTATGAAAGAGAGTATTGGTGTAAAGATGCGAAAGGGAATGCTCTGATGGTTCGGACATGTGGAAAGAATGCCGAACGAACGTCTGGTTAAGAAGATATACAATGCAAAAGTGGAAGGATGTAGGTATCGGGGGAGACCGAGACTCACCTACCTAGACCAGATTGGTCACGTACTGAAAGAAGGTGGAGTCAAGAGTCTCCGAAACCGGCGAGCGTGTATGAAGAGAATTATGAATGTTGAAGAAGAGAGTGAAGTGTGCAAGGATAGAGTTCTCTGGCACTCTGTTCTCTCTGCCTACCCTGCAAGGGATATGGCGTGATGATATGTATGTATGTAAAAATTTGCATAATTGATAATAATTAATAATAATTATTATTACTTATAAATTGAATATAGTAAACAAAGTGATACAGCAGTGAAGAGCAGCTGACTATATAATTCTCGCTCGGATACATTTGGCGGTCCCGAGTTCACCCGATCTAGTCTTTCAACTCAAAGCGTGACGGATCAGCCTCACTTACAGCCTACGAAATAATCTATGTGCGGTGCTCCAAAGGATTTTTTTACTTCAATAAAGAGACTACTTCGATTTAGATTATAAGCTGAAGAACCTTATCACGCTGTTACAAAATTAATTTTGAAAAATGATTTTTTTTTTAAAAATGAAGTAAGCAACTGGCATAGCTTACTGGCTAGTTAATACTTAAACTAAAAAAAAATACATGATGAAATGTGGTAGTGTCCTACTCCTGATGATTCCTTAAAAAGTAGCACAAGGTAATAAAAGGAACGAAAACACTCGAAACTGTGATATTTTATACACTCCCTTAACCTCGGCTGAGGTGTAATTTAATAGTTCTATACCTTGTATTTTATTTTGTGAATAAAATTAACAAACAAAAATAATCTCATAATTTGATTAAGAATAAGAATAAATTCGTGACATCCAAATTCACATTCACTTAATACAAAAGTAATTATGAGTTACTTCAATCAGTATGAAGCGTGTTCAATCTACCTTTTGAGTACTAAATCTGTCTTTTCTGTACGTTTTCTCATTACGCAAAATTACTAAGGTAATATTTTATTTAATGCCGAGTTCAACTTTTAACTACAGCAAGTAATATTATTTTAACTGGTGCAATCAACTATTATATAATCTTAAAATTAACTTTATAGTATATTAGGACTACAATATTATTTCATATTTAATTTAAAATATTTTTTGCTGAAACTTTTATGTTTCTAATACTTAAAAATTTTACGAATCTGGCTTATAAAATATAACTTCTAATGTTTACGCAAGTATTACATATTTGAAATAAAACTACTTTTACGGATTCTATCACGTTTGTATTTGATTTTTAATTTCCCGACGTTTCGAACAGTGGTAGTGATCAGTGACAGTGAGTTACAGTGATCACTGTAAAGTGTTCGAAACGTCGGGCAATTAAAATTAAATACAAACGTGATAGAATCCGTAAAGGAAGTTTTATTTCAAATATGTAATACTTGCGTAAACATTAGAAGTTAATCTGGCTTATCTTAAACTATTTTTAAATATTCATATTTATATTAGGCAAATATAAAAATTAATTCATTGAAAGTAATTAAATAACTTTATTTTTTTTCTTTCATATCTGAGTTCTAAGTTTTGATTATCGATTGTTACAATAATTTGTGAGCTTCAAATCTGTTTTTCAATTGATGCCAAACATGTATTTAAATGATCATATTCCGCAATTTCATTACTCTGAAAATTTATGTATTTTATTTTTATGTAAGGTAATGTAAGGTAACAAGGTTTACTTAAATGCTTTTTGGTAGCGGCTACAAATACTACCAACCCTTACTTTGATGGTGGATGTCGTAAAAGACGACTGAGAGCCTTATAATGACCTGGGCCAATTCCATCTGATGCCGTATGGTCAACAATTTCATTCCCAATGAGGGTTGACGTCTGGCAAGCAGCCCGTTATAAAACTATTGCCAATAACTTTTACAATATGTACTATGAAAGAAGATTACATAGTGTATCGACCCCAAGTAATTGGGATAAGAGTAGAATGATGATGATGTACTAAATAAAAAGTAATTAAAAATTAATCTTAAGCACTACAATTCGGAAAAGCGTACCAAATTAGATATTGTCTTCTCAGCCCACATAGATTCAACTATTGGGCAGATTGCCAGTAAGATTTAATCCGTTATTAAAAATATCTTCAAAGGTTCCAAAAATATTATTTATCTGAAGTAAAAATTATTGATTTTATTGCAATGCGTTTTATTTTAGAGACAAATCATGTTATAATTTTGTGTCTATGACGTTATTCCATAGTCACTATGTTGGAATCTAATCAGGAAATCTCAAGGAAATCGCGGAGAAATCCCATATTCAACAAAGTCAAATCAACATCCACTATATAACAAAGACCTCTTCATGAAAGAGCTAATGATATAATCATGATACTGTAAATACTGTAAAGAAGAGTCAACAATTGAATCAGTGTCATAAGTGTGCGACGGTAGGTGGGGCAACAGAAAAGGCATATACCTAAACATACGTCATGCCGTCCCAGTGATTAATGAGCAGTTGGTGACTAGAAATAAGATTGCTTTTGGAGCTGTATCCATTGCCGCAAATGTAGCATATTTCTAAGGGTTTAGAATATATTGCAGTCACTTGGTTGGGAATTATATTTTACGGCATGAATTTTATTTGCATTTTTCAAATTATTACATACATACATATCATCACGTCATAACCCTTGCAGGGTAGACAGAGAGAACAAAGTGCCAGAGAACTCTATCCTTACATACTTCACTCGCTTCCTCAACATTCATAATTCTCTTCATACACGCCGCCGCCGGTTTCGGAGACTCTTGACTCCACCTTCCTTTAGTACTTAACCAATCTGGTCTAGGTACGTTAGTTTCGGTCTCACCCGATACCTACACCTGTCCATTTTCGCATTGTATATCTTCTTAACCAAAGTATTGCAAAAAAGTATAATGCTTTTAAAAGCATATTTGTACATTAAAACTTATGACGATGTAGATGATAATATTGATGATAATATTAATGATAATATTGATAATATATACTTAATATGTGAAAGTGGATATAGCTGTGTGGTAGCGGCTTCGAATACTAGCAACCCTTACTTTGCTCGTGGATGTCGTAAAAGACGACGCCTTAGAACGACCTAGGCCAACTCCATCTGATGCCAATTGGTCAACAATTACATTCCCAAGTTGGGTTTTTTTTTTTTTTCAAACTATCGTATGTTTGGGCTTATGTCTCCCCTGACATGATCAGGGACCTTGTTTAGCGTGTTAGATTAGATTAGATTGAAATATAGTTTAGGGGTGTTAATAGAGTTAGTAAGTTGAGTTATGTATAGATAAGATTGTATAAATATGGTTATAAGGATAAGTGTGAGAAATAAGGAAACTTAATATTAGTAGAGTAATAGTAGAAATTAATATAAATAGATATTTCTTTTTTGTTTTAGATTAACATTAAGTAAAATACAGAACATAGACAATTGATGGGAAATTAAAACTAGATAATGAAGAAATAATATTACTTATTATAATTATCTTTCTCTTCAATTTTTTTTTTTAGATTTGATTTGATTATTAGAAGGTGAGAAAGAAAGAACACAAAGTGTAAACATTTAAGTACATAGAGAACATAAAATATTAGATTGATATTAAATTATAGATTATTTTTAATTAAAATTATTAATATTAAAGTCTATGTACGAGCCAAAATTGCTCACACAGCGATTTGCGTGCTATAAGTGCTGCGACCTAGTTAGCATGAGGCAGTCGTATACAATCCTCCGTAGTGCACAAACGTGTGTAGTATTAACGTTACGAGAGGTGCGACTCAGATACACCGGGGTTACCGTAAGCTACGGAAAATCCCAAACATCTTTTGGTCCTTCGAGAATCTGTGGAGTGCTTGGTGTGGAAATTCCCAGTTACGTTAGCAAATCGGTGCTTTTGGCTTCCCAGAAGAGGGTCTCACCAAGAGCATTGAGAAGGTGCACATAACGTAAAGGAGGGAGTGCTACGCTAAGTACCAGCAATTAACGAACCAGCGGGGATAACGTCTACTGCTGCAACAACTAAACTAACTATCAAATAACAATGTCAAAAGAAGTTGAATTTGTAGAGCTCATAAATAAACAGCAAAACAGCTACGAGAAAATCAAAGCCCTGCAAAGCAATTACAAAAAGGATTCTGTAAGTAGAAAATCTATAGATTACCTTAACAAGCGCATCGAAACGCTACAATCTCTCTGGGATGAATTCTTATCAAACCATGAGATCTTGATAAAATATGAGTCGGTCAAGAGAGACCATGACTATTTTAAGGAGAACATTTTTAACATAACGAGAAGCATGTTTAACGAAACAAAAAAGTCTATGACTGAACTGCGAATCGAGGTTTTAACAGAGTCTGGATTTACGAGCATTTCAGCACCAAACAATCCTGGAACTAGTGGAACACCACAATCAGATGCATCGATAAGGCAACGGCTACCAGCAGATGAGACAAAAAAGCTTTTACGTCAGCAGATGTGTAACTTTAACGCCTTGGACCGAGCAGTGACCAAAATTAATCTTAATGAAATGAAAGAAAAGTGGCAACTTCAAGATCAACTAAACATCCTACAATCCAAGTGGGAAAACATCGACAAAATTCATTGGGAACTAAGCTACTTACTACAAGGAGACGACAAGGATTATGAGGCGAGATTCTACCATTGGGAAGAAGTCTATGACAACCTGAAGGCAGAGCTAAATAGAAAAATCTTTGAATCATCTCATTACGAAAAATTGACACCACGCATTGAATTGCCGGAGTTCAACGGAGTTTATAGTAACTGGGTTTCTTTTAGAGATTTATTCATCGAGATGATCCATAATAATCCAACACTAAACAAAACGCAAAAAATGAAGTTCCTAAAATCTAAATTGAGAGGAGAAGCTGAGAAACTGATAAAACATCTTTCTGTAAGTGCTGAGAATTATGACTCATGCCTAGATATAATCCAACATCGCTACGACAACAAGCGATTACTTTTCACATCATATATAGACACGCTTCTAAATCAACCATCTATCGATAAAGCGAACTCAGTTAACATAAAGAAGCTGCACGACACAACAAAAGAGTGTTTAAATGCACTGGAAAATATCAAAATAGATATTCCAGTATGGGGCCCACTCATTGTCCATTTGCTGTCGTCGAAACTGGATGACGAAACTTACGGTGACTACATACAGAGTATGAAACAATCAAGAGAGCTACCTGACTTAAATGAGTTTATGGAGTTCCTGGAATTAAGGTTCATGTCATTGGAAACAAATCGAACAAAAAAAGGGATACAGAAACAAAATTCAACGAATATACAACAAAAAAATTACAGCAATTACAAGTCAACGAACTTTAATAACTCGGACAAGTACACAAAAAGCTACCATGCTACATTGCGAAAATGCCCTCTTTGCATAAACGATCACGTGTTATGGCAGTGTCCTACATTTCTAGACTTGGATGTCGCAACGCGTAATCAAACAATACAAAAAATTAACGTGTGCAAAAATTGTTTATTTCACCACGGCAAATATAAATGCAATTCAACAAAACGATGTCGCACGTGTAATTTGAAACATCATACCCTACTTCATGATGATAATTTCAGAGGGCAACAATCGAGATCATCCACCTTAACAACAGCTGAGCGAACCTCGAACCACATCAGCGGGGAACAAGAGATACTCTTAACAACCCTTCAACTTCAAGTCAAGAACAAAGAAGGAGATTACGTCATCCTTCGGGCGTTACTGGATCAAGGATCTCAAGTAACATTGATCACAGAAAATGCCGCTCAACGCTTGAACTTACCACGTAGCAAAATGAACGCCGCCATCACGGGCGTTGGCTCTATAATGGGCACGAGTAAGGGGATGATTAAACTAGAATGTAAATCAATTCATTCTGAATATGCATTCCAAACTGAAGCACTAGTAATGAGAAAACTTATCAACAACCTGCCCAGCTCAACAATCAACGCGGAGAACTGGTCACACCTCGATAACATCAAGTTGGCTGATCCGGCATTCAACATCTCTGGGCCCATCGATGTATTGTTGGGAGCAGAAATTTACTCCGAAGTTATCCTAGAAGGAATGATTAAACGTGACACTAACTCGCCAGTAGCTCAGCAGACTAAATTAGGCTGGATACTGTGTGGTGCAACAAAGCAATTCAACTGTCTAGTTACCCTAACAGAGTTAGAAGATTTTTCCAGATTCTGGGAGACTGAAGAAATCCCTTCAGCACTCGAGACTACATCGAAGGACGAATACTGCGAAAAATATTACACAGAAACCACAGAACGATTAAAGAACGGACGATATGTGGTAAAAATGCCAATGAAAGCTAACTTTGAACAAAACCTTGGCAACTCTAAGTCTCAAGCCATCGCGCAATTTCTTCAGTTAGAAAAGAAAATGGCGAGACAAGAACACTTTGCAAAGCTATACAAGCAATTTATAAATGACTATATCGATTTAGGTCATATGAAGAAAATAATTGAAAGCACAAGTAAAGTACAAGCTTACTTACCACACCACGGAGTGTTAAAGGATAGCTCAACAACTACAAAACTACGAGCTGTTTTTAATGCTTCCATGAAAACAGACTCGGGCTATAGCCTTAATGACTTGATGGAAAAAGGGCCAAACTTACAAAAGGACATTTTATCCCTGATCATTAAATGGCGGAGCTATAAATATGTTCTGACGGCGGATATCGAAAAAATGTACCGTCAAATCCTTATTCATCAAGATCAACAATGTCTACAAAAAATATTTTGGAGAGAATCAGTAAATGAACCGCTAAGAGAGATGCAGCTGTGTACCCTAACTTATGGGACCAAAGTCGCGCCATTCATCGCGATGCGCACTCTCCAGCAATTAACTAAGGATGAAGGCAGCGCTTTCCCTTTAGCCCAGAAAGCTTTACAAAACGAGGCATATATGGATGACGTCACCACAGGTCACCATAACATTGAAACAACGAAATTACTACAAAAGGAGCTCTACGAGTTACTTAGGAAAGGTGGTTTCACCTTACGAAAATGGGCAACTAATGAACCATCTATTCTCAAAGAATTACAAAATTACGAAAAGAGTCATTCTAAAGACTTTAACTTTAAACAACACGAGTTCTGTAAAATACTTGGACTCGCATGGGATTGCGCAAGCGACACATTCCATTTTATTAGCGAAGAATTTAACAAGAATATAAATTCGCCATACACGAAACGCAGGCTATTGTCAGAGATAAGCAAGATCTACGATCCACTCGGTTGGTTAGCTCCAATGACTATCCAAGCGAAATTAATCTTCCAAAAGCTATGGAGTGAAAACTACCAAAATATCGGTTGGGATGAAAATGTACCTGAAAACATAACAAACGAATGGATAAAAATTAAATCTGAACTACCAAACATAAACAACATAACTCTACCAAGATGGATCAGAAACGAAAACAATAAACCCATCGAATTGCATGCCTTCTGTGACGCAAGCGAGCAAGCTTACGCATGCGTTATATACGGCCGAACTACGTCACGGAGCGGAGCGTTCGAAACTACTCTACTTGCAGCGAAAACGAAGGTGGCACCTCTAAAAAACAAAAGTACGATACCGAGGCTGGAACTAAGCGCCGCTGTTTTGCTAGCGACTCTCCTAGAAAGGGTAATCAAGGTTCTAGCAGACTATGAGCTAAGGATATCCTGTTGGACCGACTCTAAAGTCGTCTTAGCATGGCTTCAGGGCAATCAAACAAAATATGCAAAATATATAACAAACAGAACTACACATATAATAAATATCGTACCTGCAATAAACTGGGGTTACGTAAAAAGTAACGAAAACCCCGCCGACTGTGCAACAAGAGGACTTTCGCCGTCGAAATTAGTTAATTTCTCGCTATGGTGGGAAGGACCTCAATGGCTCAAAAAACAAGAAAAACGAACTCGTCTATCAACTGAAACTTATACTACGGACGAGGGCTTTCTAACAAACTGTTACACAACAAACCCTACGGAACCCGTGGCAAATAAAAATGAATTAATTAATTCATTACTCGAACGATACAGCAACATTGATCGTATTACAAGAATACTCGCCTGGGTAATACGTTTTGCTGATGCATTACAAAACAAACAGAGGACAAAGGAGTGCAATGAACTGAACATGAAAGAAATAAACAATGCATTATGTTTAATTATCAAATCAATACAAGGACATTATTTTGAAAATGAAATAAAATTCCTCGGCGAAAACGGCAAACTGCCTAAAAGATGCACCATATTGAAACTCAACCCATTTTTAGACTCAAAAGGAGTACTACGCGTCGGAGGACGTCTAAAACACTCATACTTACCTGAAGAAACAAAGTACCCTACTCTCATCCCAGGAAAGGGGAGATTCACCCAACTAATAATCGAGAAGGCGCATCAGCAAACATTACACGGTGGAGCAAGATTAACGCTAGCTTCCACTAGAAATAAATATTGGATTATCAGCGGCAATCGAACCATCAAGAAGCAACTTCGACAATGCATCCGATGCCGTCGTTACGCGACAACACGAACTGAACAGTTGATGGGCAACCTTCCTATTGAAAGGATTACCCCATCAAAGCCGTTTTCACACACTGGCGTTGACTTTACGGGTCATGTAGATGTGAAGATAAACAAAGGCCGCGGGATAAAGACCTGCAAAGGTTACATAGCCATATTCATATGTATGTGCACAAAGGCAGTACATATCGAACTCGTTTCAGATTTATCCACGCAAACTTTTATCGCTGCGTTGAGAAGAATGTGTGCCAGAAGAGGCACTCCTACGCATATTTATTCCGATAACGGAACTAATTTCGTTGGAACTGCAAAGGTCTTACATGAAGAATTTCAATTATATAAAACAATGCTCTCTTCAGAATTCTTTAAAGAAATCAACGATATGCAAATCAAGTGGCATTTCAACGCCCCATCCTGGCCATCGGCGGGAGGCTTATGGGAAGCTGCTGTACGTTCCATGAAGACTCACCTAAAACGAGTTATCGGACAACAGAAGTTAACCTACGAACAATTTTCCACTCTTCTTACGCAAATCGAGGCGTGCATGAATAGTAGGCCACTATGTCCGTTAACCGAAGATGTGGAGGACCTGGATTATCTTACTCCTGGTCACTTCTTAACGGGAGGCCCAACGCTCGCATTACCACTTAATGGGTCTAATGAACTTAAATCGATAGACATCAGAAACAACTGGAAACTCATTGAACTCATGCGCCGACACTATTGGGATCGCTGGTCAAAAGAATACCTTCATCTCCTACAAAACCGACACAAATGGCAACAAATTAAAGAGAATATACAGAAGGGACAACTAGTACTCGTGAAAGAAAGTAACCTACCTCCAGGCAGGTGGGCTATGGGCCGCATAGTAGAGTTACACCCAGGCAGCGATAACTTAGTTCGAGTAGTCACGCTCAAAACACAAAATGGAGTACTGAAAAGACCCATAATTAAACTAGCCCCGCTGCCAATAAACGAGCCATGCGAGGGTGCTGAAACACAAAAAACGAGTCTTGAAACTACGAACTGTAAAGGTGACAAAGCAAAATATCATAAGTGATGATGAGTATGCATTATACCGCAACATACCTATAAATATACAACGTACGTCGAACCAATGTCAGAAGATAACTACAACCACAGAATATATTGGTGTAAACTTTGCTAAGAATACGTATATACAGATGGAAGAAGCCGATCTTCATCAATGTACGATAATGATGGCGGACAGCTACATATGTCACACCTACACGTCGATAAACCACTTGGATGGAGCAGCAGCATCTTGCGAAGCGAAAATGCTGGGTCAAAATGTAAACATCGTCTGTGATTGGATATCACAACAATGCACTGACCAATGGATAAAGTTACAGAGACCAAACATATGGTTATATAACTGCGTCAATGAGTGCCCGACCCATATAATATGCGAGAATCAAATTACAACAACAATGCTTACTAAAGCGGGTCTACTCGCACTAGGTCAAGATTGCGTGGTTCAACATAATGACGTTACCATGTACTCACATAACATTTTCAGCAGCAAAACTAACACGGGAATTACATTGGAAATACCTACTGTGGACTCCCCAAATGACATGTGGGATACGTACAACAGTACGAATATTATGCTTCCTAAACTAAACTTAGCGGATGACCACAAATTATTAGACACTCGGATAGCCGCACAAAAGGTACGAGAGAGCCTACCTAGCGACTTAAGCACCCACGACATTGGCCACTACACGATAAGCAGCTTGCTGGTGGGAGGAATAATCGTCGCAATCATAGTATGGCAAGTGAGAAGATGTGGTCCTGCGTGCACAAATAATAAGAACAGCGCAACAAATAAAACGCCAACAAGAACTCTAAATAGAACAGAAAACATAGAACTAGAGGAGATCGCTACCTACGCTGAAATAGGACAGGGGCAGTCGAAGAAGAATCCTCAGCTGACTTCAGAAGCTGGAGCAAGATTCAACCTATGATATTAATCAAATATTTAAGAATGTAAACTTTATATTTTGCTTATTTTGTATTTTGCTTTGATATTTTTATAACATATTTTTATATATACTTACCTACTTGTAACGCTTGATTAGGAATCTGAGTACGTATATCTTTCCCTCGGGAGCATGTACGAGCCAAAATTGCTCACACAGCGATTTGCGTGCTATAAGTGCTGCGACCTAGTTAGCATGAGGCAGTCGTATACAATCCTCCGTAGTGCACAAACGTGTGTAGTATTAACGTTACGAGAGGTGCGACTCAGATACACCGGGGTTACCGTAAGCTACGGAAAATCCCAAACAGTCTATAATTTAATATTAGATTAATATTGAATTATAGAGTTATTAATTTCAAATATTAGATTATTAGGAAGTGAGAAAGATAAAACATAAAGTGTAAACATTTAAGTACACAGAAACGTAAAATATTAAATTATAGAATATAAATAATAGAAATGGTAAGAAAAGAGTTAGAGAGAAATAATATAAGAAATTAAAACTAGATACTGAAGGACTAATATTAATTGTTATTATCGGATTTTTTTCTCTTTTTTTTTCTTGTTTTTTTTATTTTCTTTTTTATTTTATTTTTTTGCTACTTTTCATAGAAATTAAATTGGACAAGACAATAGAAATGAGTCATTACTATATATTTTATATTAATAAAATATGTCATTTATATAACATATATTATTTTGAATTAGTTTTATAAATGGTATTACTTGAAGTAAGAAAGGAAGAATATAAAGTACAAATGTAACGTACATAGAAAACATAAATTTCATAAATAAGAAAAGATCATAATATATAAACTTAAATTTAAAGTTAGAGGAAATAGAGGATTCTTGTTAAGTAAAGAGAGCGAAAGGAAATAAAAGATAAAGACATGAAATAGAAATAGAGGGAAATAAGTAAATGATAGAAAAGTCTACTATTTTTGTACTAGAAAGAAATAAGTACCATCTGTATGTAAAACCTAACTTGTCTTAGCATAATGTGGTAGTATGATAGTATAGTAGTGAGGCGATGTGTCAATGTATGGATGTATTATATTGTTTTGTTTCTTTTGATGACAATGTTTGCGACTTTTCTGCAATAGTCTAGGAATTTTTGTCTGATGTCGTCGTCAGTCAGAAGTTGTGGGCATCTTCTGTTACTGTAATGTCAGTCTCCTCTTCTAAGTTAAATCGGTCCTTATTCTTGATGGGGCATTCTGTGATTATGTGTATTACTGTTTCTGTGGCTCCGGTATTGTAGGGACAAAGAGGGTTCTCATTACATTTGAAACGAACAAGATAATCAGAGAACACTCCATGGCCTGTGAATATTTGTGTTAGTGTGCTGTCAATGTTGATGTTTTTTAGTGTTTTGTGAACCGTAATGGTGTTGGGGAAAAATTTTTTGGTAGTGTTACCTGTGCTTGTATTGGTGTATCTGTCATTCCATTCTTTACTAGAATTTTGTTTGATTATATGTTTGCCAAATGAGATAGGGAATTTGTTGTAGTCTGGATGTGTGTCAGGGTTTAGTGCCGCCGATTTGGCAAGACTATCTGCTTTTTCATTGCCTTTTAAACCAATATGAGATTTTATCCAAAAGAGTGAGGTAAGTTTGTTCTGGTTGTAGCATGAATTTAAATGGTACTGAGTGTCTATTGCTAACGGGTAAAGAGAAAGGCTATCAGTAACAGTGTCCAATGCTGCTCTGGAGTCGCTGAGGATCCCAAGTAGGGTTGACATCTGGCAGGCGGCCGATCATAAAACTATTGCTAATAACTTTTACAATATGTACTATGAAATAAGAGTACATATTGTATCGACCCCAAGCAATTGGGATAAAAGTAGCGGAATGATGAATGATGATGTGAAAGTGTATATAACAGTGCGTAACCCCATATACTAAGGCTATATGTCTCATATATTACTACGTGCTTACATTAAAATGCATCATATTAATACTCAGAATAAAGAGAAATTAATATTAAATTACCTACTAGTCGTCTCTAAAGAGTTAGGTCATTCATGAGGCAATATTTATGTTTCTACAATAAAATGCCTAAAGATATCCAAGATATGCTAGTAAATCATTTTAAAAATAGCAACCAAGAGATTTTTTAAACTCACCACCCTATTAAGGAAATAATCCTTGTATTGCGGTGGACTTTACAAATATATAATTAACGTAGATATATTACACCCAGACTCAGAACAACAATTTATGGAATGCACAAAGTATTGTACCAACGTAGGAATCGAACCCACGTCACTGGTATGGAAGGTCACATCCACTTCACTAGTCATAACCACTTCACTAGTTAACTCGTGATTTGGTGCTGCTTGTGAAATCTGGTGCGTCTATATTTTTTTACATTATATTTAAGAATTATGTTATATCGTAGTTCTTAGACTCACACTGGTACTAATACTTTTTAGGCGTGTTGTATGTAATTCGTAAAAAAAAATAAAGTAGACCCACAGAGTTTCTTACCGGATCTTCTCAATACTATCCGGTAGCAGTTATATGGAATAATTTAAGATAAATATATAAAAATACTATCAGAAGTACTTACCTGCTGGATTTATGCATAATAAATTTATTTTTTTATTTATGAATTATTCTTCATGCATACAAATATAATAGCGGACTTAATGCCAAAGGCATTCTCTACCAGTCAACCACACGTGACGCAGAGATGGTAGAAGGTAGGAGTACGTGCTGAAAAAAATATTTGAAAAATAAAAAATAGATTGTGAACTTAATGAATGATTTGAATTTGAAGAAAACCTTTATAAATATGTAGAAAGGATCTTCACAAATATATAGAAAAAGAAAATTATTATATATTAAAAATACAAAAAGTCCCAGCAAAGATTGTCCAACCCATTTAATAAAATTTATATAAGAAACTATTATATTTTAATGTCTGTCTCGTCAGAAGGATTTTCCTCCAACTTTCAATTATATACCTACATATTTATTTTACATTACATTGAATAAATGAAAATACAACTTGTTCGTTATTTTTCAGTCTTTCTCTTTTCGTTTGCTGAGGTTGCCAGCATACCTTCTACTAATTGGATGTTTCCTTTTTTATTTTCTATAGACGAGACGAAATTAAAGACCGAATGTTATTCACATTCGCTTACTTTCGACTTCACGACAGGATTGTGAATGTTATACAAACATTTTTGATGAACATTTAATCATGTGGAACATTTGGCAATCATGTTTTTCCTTTACCATTCTTTGTATAGCATTCTTTTGTGTCATCTGAAAAATGTTTTAATGAATATCTCTACTGGGGAGTTTATTTTCTTACTTTACTTAAATTATTATTAACTATGTGTTAAGGCTGAAGATATTTTTTTATATATTATGGTGGCAAACGAGCAAGCTGCACAGCTGATGGTAAGTGCCACTGCTGCCCATGGACCTTTGCAATATCAAGGGTACATCCCCAAACCCACCCCAGTTGGGCTTCCGGCTCTCTCGCTCATCGAACGAAGCGCAATAGCACATTGCCATTACTCCGACGTCGATCTTCTGCGAGAGTGTGGTACTACCCCGGACGGACCGGCCCGCGGCTGTTGACAGAAAACAGTCAACAGCGTGGTCCTACCACTCTTAGATTTTACCATTAATTGTTCAGATTCGTCGTTACAGTTTGATAAATATATATTTACAATATGTTGCATATGACCAATGTATTATTCTGATAATTAAGATATTCAAATTTTATATTTTATTGAGGAAGGGAGTGAAGTATGCAAGAATAGAGTTATCTGGCGCTCTGTTCTCTCTGCTTACCCTACAAGGGATATGGCGTGATGATATGTATGTATAATTTATTGTATTTAAAATATTATTTTAAAGATACAAGTTCAGCTATTAAGGTTTTCTTAACAAAATCTAAAGAAATGCTCGCGTTTGTAATATTAGTTTTATTTATTTCATTAATCGAATTTGTATTTATATTTCTTTCTTTTGAAACAGCAACACTATGCACTAAGACAATAATCTTTGTATTATGGAAAATTTTCAAAAGTATAATTCATAATTCTCCTACTCTTCTCCTAATTACTTGGGTTCGATACAATATATACTCTTCTTTCATATTACATATTGTAAAAGTTATTGGCAATAGTTTTATGACCAGCCGCCTGCCAGACGTCAACCCTCCTTGGAAATGTAACTGTTGACCAAAAGGCATCAGGTGGAGCTGGCCCAGGTCGTCATAAGGCTCTTAGTCGTCTTTTACGACATCCACGAGCAAAGTAAGGGTTGGTAGTATTCGTACCCGCTACCATACAGCTATTCAAAAGTATAATTAATGAACGAAGAGTATATCCACACCCAAAACAACAATTTGTGATTCACACTAAGTATTGATCGGCATCGTATCTTAACGACTTTACCATCTGTGCAGTCAAATTATTTTTAGATTTAGTTTTCTTTTATTACAAATTCATTCCTTAAGCATCAATTCGGCTATTTCATACGTACATGTTGTTCCACGAAGTCCATGTTTGCAAGCCACCTTCCTGATAGAACCATTAAAAATCAATGTTGGATGGCATTAAAATTGAATGTGTCATAATACTAGAATCCATTACTTTTGGTTCTACTTGGAAAGGTTAAGAGCCCGCCTACAGATTTCTTATTTATAGAGATTTATTGGAAACAAGCACTCAAGTAAGACGGTAAAAAAGCTAAGTAATAATATAAGACTTGGCTCTACAAGAGCAATGCAGAAAACGCTTTTCCGAAGTCGTATTTTCATAGCTATATTTATTATCATAATCGAATTCTGACTTTTGTTATTTCAGAACAACTGATAAAAATACAAAGAATTCTGATATCATGAAAAATAAGGTTAGATAAAAAAAACACAATGCAGTCATGAGGACTGCAGACAGAAATCTGAAAAAGAAAACGTAAACCTAAAAATAATAATGAATATTATAAATTGAAATAGAACAACAAGTAGGTATTTCAGCTAATTTCACGACGCTCACACATACTTCACTGCATAGCAAGAATACCACGCGCATGTGCTTGGGATCTACCGACTCACTCTCTTTCTCTCTCCTACTTTAAACCTTTGTGTATCTTTCTGTCTCTCTCCCTCTTGCGTTGGAATATTCGATGCTACTTGTTCCTAACGCTCGCGCTGGCCTGTAACAGGTATACTACGCGCATGTGTTCGAGTGCCATTGCGTTAAACATTTAACGCAACCTTGTTGGAAGTTGCATTAGAAGTTTCATTTCAAATGAAAGATCATTGATTCTTTGATTATTATTAATATAAAGTATCTTTTTCTTATAGTAGAAGAAGGTGACCAACAAACGTGAGATACCCGGGACAATACTTTTTTCAATCCATGAATCGTTGTTTTAAGTCTGGGTATACCCTATATTCGTTAATTGTATGTTTGTCCACTAACAAGTAAGGACTATTTCCTCAATGAAGGATGTTATCTTTTTAAAAATAAATCAATCTTTTTTTTTATATTTGTCAATATACTTTAAAAATTAAAGTTGAAATTAAGTGTAAATTTAATTCCATTTTAACAGCAACACTTCCTGTATTTTTATATAAAGATTTTTTATAAATTATCAAACACATTAAATGCTAAATTTCAGTAATTTGAATAACAGGGTCGTGTCATCGTTTAATACAATTCTAACTGCAAAGTTAGAATATTAAGTCTGTACAATATGTAAACAATGTCGGGTAGATGGCACACGTCTACTGAAAGACTAAAATATAATGCGATGCGAATTTAATGTCATACAACAGTTCATGTTGGTGTAAGTGGTAGCACGATTGGAGCGGATTTCCAATAGGTGTGGGTTCAAATCCCATGTGTGACAATAATTTTTCGCTCGTAATCAAGTTTTTATAAATAATCAAGCATATTAAATGCTAAACTTCAGTAATTTGAACTTTTGCTATAATTACAGTATACATGTATAGGTACTAGGAATGACTTCCGACACGCGAACATAGTCTTTATACTTCTCACTAGATAAGATTTGAAATGAAAAAATCGAAGTAGATAGCTCGTAGCGTTAAAACTCCTTAATCTATGGATATGCTATGACGATCTTGACATATCGGTTAAGAATAAAATCGGCCAAGTGAGAGTTCTACTCGCGCACGAAGGGTTCCGTAAAATTAACAAAAAAAAAACAAGTTTGTTGTACGGGAGCCCCCCTTAAATATTTATTTTATTTTTAGTATTTGTTGTTATAGCGGCAATAGAAATAAATCATCTGTGAACATTTCAACTGTCTAGCTATCGTTCTTGAGATACAACCTGGTGAGAGACGGACGGACGGACGGATGGACAGCGAAGTCTCAGTAATAGGGTCCCATTTTTACCTTTTGGATACAGAACCCTAAAAAATGACCGCAAATAGTGATCACAAATCGAACAATATATTGTAATGACGATATGTTTCCTAATAAAGTCACAGAAAGCTGTTGTGTGCAATCGGCACGGGACCGGGCTATATAGTGTTTTCTAGGGGAGACCTCCATTCAACATTGAATGTTTAAGGTCTGATATAACTTCTTCTTCTTCTTATTATTATACTTATTGTAAGAAGGGTTTAGATGGATATTGTGTTTTTTTTTATTAAACGGCATATTATAATATTATAGATTTACGTTCAGAATTATGAATTGTTATGAATTATGAATTTGAATGAATAAATTATATTAGACTTTTTAATAGATATAAATTAGATTTCAACGGCATTATTTTCAATCATTTATTATCGCATTGTTTAGCTGTGTGGTAGCGGCTACGTATACTACCAACCCTTTCTTTACTCGTAGATATCGTAAAAGACGACGAAGAGCCTTATAATGACCTGGGCTAACTCCATATGATGCCGTTTGGTCAACAATTACATTCCCAAGGAGAGTTGACGACCGGCCACCGAAAACAAAGATCGGGTACCGGTGGCCCGCTCGCACGGCGAAGAGAGGTGTTTGCAGGGTGGGTCCATGGAGTTACGCGCCGCCTCTTCTGTCACCCCGGCCCGATTTACCGGGGCGCGACCACGTCCATGGTCCACCTTGCAAAGGAAGGAGGGTTGAGGACTGGCAGGCGGCCGGTTATAAAACTACTGCCAATAACTTTTACAATATGTACTATGAAAGAAGAGTACATATTGACCCCATATAATTGGGATAAGAGTAGGAGAATGATGATTATTGCATTGTTAATATCTAATTTTTCAAAAATTTGACTGCACAGATGTCGTAGTGGTTAAAATACCGACCTACCATACCAGTGCGTAAGTTCAATTCGATTGTCACACAAGACAATGCTTTTAACGATCTATAAATTGTTGGTTTGAGCCTGTACCCGTTAATTATATGTGTTTAAAGCTCCCTACAATCCAAGGATTATTTCCTTAGTGCTGGGTGTTATTAAAAAAAATAGATCCGTCTTGAAACTAAAATCAAACTGTTGATGTTGTATTAACACCGTACACGGACATAAAGAACTAACATTTCATTTATGCAACTTTTCTGGTACCGTTTCTTTCTTTATAGTATAAAATTCGCACTAAGAAATAAATCCTTGTATCGTGAGGGATTTATAAAACATACATTTAAAGAGTATAAATAATACCTTTAGACTCGGAACAATCATTTGCGCCCGTAGCAACATATCGCATTAAGAAGTCTTCGGAGTACGACCTACGATTTAAATTACTGTGCCTTAAAAATGCGATCTCTGCGGAAAATCTGTGGAGTTAGGCTGACCGACCGCATTCGTAACGACGACGTAAGAGAGCGAGTAGGTATGAAAGAGAGTATTGGTGTAAAGATGCGAAAGGAAATGCTCCGATGGTTCGGACATGTGGAAAGAATGCTGAACGAACGTCTGGTTAAGAAGATATACAATGCGAAAGTGGAAGGATGTAGGTATCGAGGGAGACCGAGACTAACCTACCTAGACCAGATCGGTCATGTACTGAAGGAAGGTGGAGTCAAGAGTCTCCGAAACCGGCGAGCGAGTATGAAGAGAATTATGAATATTGAGGAAGCGAGTGAAGTATGCAGAGATAGAGTTCTCTGGCACTCTGTTCTCTCTGCCTACCCTGCAAGGGATATGGCGTGATGATATGTATGTATGTATGTAAAAGTGTAAAGTTCTAAATTCTCTCCTAAAATTGAAGCTAAATTTTGTCATATGACTACTAATGTTTAAGTTGTTATAGATATTATAGCAGTATAGATTATCATCATCATCATCTTAGCTCATATATGTCCCACTGTTGGCTCAAGCCTTCTACATAATGGGAGGAAAATTGACCTACTATACCACGCTGGTCTGACGTGTTAGTATAGGGTTTAGTTTCGAGTTTTCCTTCTCTTGCATAGATGTTATATGCGTTTTATATCCCTTAGTCGTCTCTTATGATCACCCACAGGTAAGGGGCCATTCATTAATCACGTGAGGCTTGGAAAAATTTTTTCGTCAAACGAGCGATTTCTGAACCGAAAAGCGGCGTGTAGCGTGACTTTGACTTGTCGTTGCCAGACCACTAATGAAACTGTTACCTCGTACATTTTGCATTAAAACAATGTTGAAAGTAGCTGATCTGTATAAAGACCTTTTTGTAAAGTATAAGAGATGAAAAACAGAGAATTTAAGGATTTCTGAGCTAATTCTTTGTAGGTATTAAAATCACGTGATGTTGGTGGGGGAGGGGGCCATAGTCCTATACCTCACCACGTATTACCCAAGAGAAGGGGGGTTAAAAATGCTAAAAAAAAAGACCACGTGATTAATGGACGGCCCCTAAGATAGGGGGTGGTGAATTGTATTCTTACTCCATCACCACACGGAAAATATATGAAAATAAAATAAATAAATACGCAGTATAGATTAAATATTAAAGTTAAATTACAGCAGCACGTACGTAAATTTTAATAGTACTGAAGCTTTTGAAAAAAAAAAAACCTTTTTGACGCATTCACGCATTAAATTCACGGGAAGACTAAGATATATCAATTCCAAAATGTCATCGTCACTACAGAGATCTATATCTACCTGCTACAGTATTAGTTATTAAATTTTAGTTAGTCCTCCCTTGACCATGAACATTATAAAATGTTCTAAACGTCGATAAAAAAATATTATAGCCATCCGAGGCTAACAACTACGACACAAAAAAAAAAAAAAAAAAAAAGAAAAAAAAAATCGATAAAATTAAAAATCTAATACAAAAGCGATAGAACGCGTAAAAATAGTTTTACTTCAAATATGTAATACTCGCGTAAATACATGTCAGTATTGAATCTGTTCAATAGTATTTTAAAACTTTTACAAAGAATTGGAAAAGGTATTATCCATTTGAAATAAAACTACTTTTACGGATTCTATCGCGTTTGTATTTGATTTATAATTTCCCGACGTTTCGAACACTTTACAGTGATCATGGTCACGGGAGGATCATGGTCAGTCCTCCCGTGACCATGATCACTGTAAAGTGTTCGAAACGTCGGGAAATTATAAATCAAATACAAACGCGATAGAATCCATAAAAGTAGTTTTATTTCAAATGTGTAATACTCGCGTAAACATTAGAAGTCATTAGGTATTATCCAGTTTCCAGTATATAAGCATGTGAAACAAAGGCGACGACTCTACCGTAAGTGGTTCGCAAATAGACCCACTTACCTGTTGAATGCTCCTGTGTCACATATTTACATAAATATACAGTCTCGTACTGTCTTTTCAAATAGATTATATAATGATTAAGGTATATATTTTTTTAATACATATATCTTGTTTTGTATCGCCTATTTTTTTAAAGATTTTTTTAAAGATAATATTCTGCACTAAAGAAATGATCCTTGTTTTGTGGGGAACTTTCATCATCACAGCCCATAGATGTCCCACTGTAGGGCTCGAGCCTCCTCCACAGTGGGAGGGCAATTAATCTACTATACCACGCTGGTCAAACGTGTTGGTATAGGGTTTTGTTTCGAGTTTTCCTTCTCTAGAATAGATGTTATATGCGTTTTATATCCCTTAGTCATCTCGTACGATCACCCACGGGTCAGATATGGGGGGCACTTTACATACATATAATTTATGTCCGTTCATTTAACACTCCTACTGGGTTCGAGCCTCCTCCATAGTTAGAGGAAAACTGACCTACTATACCACGCTAGTCAGACGGGTTAGGTTAGGGTTTTATTTAGAGATGTCCTTCTCTTACACAGATGGTATACGCATAATATATTCCTTAGTTGTCTTTTACGATACCCACGGATATGATCCCCTATCATACCTCTGGTGAATTATATTGTTACTCTTTTACCACACCGAAAATATATTACAAACATACATACAATTATTGGACACAAATTACACCTATACTCAGAACCACAATTTGTGAATCGCACAAGTATTTTGCTGCCTGAGAATCGAATTCGCAACATTTGGCATGGCAGTGTCGAACTCGCAACATCTGTATAGTCATTTATATAGTGAACTAGCTTCTGCCCGCGGCTTCGCCCACGTAAAAGGTTACTTTCCTAAAGTTTTTCATCCCCTATTTTTATTTACCCCTCAAGGGTAATTTTATTACAAATTTTTAATGTCATATTTATTTGTATCTACTCAATAGCCTAAAAATAACTTTCAAGTTTCTGGCTTTAAAAATGACTATACTTCCTTACAACTTTTCATCACTTTTACAACCTTTTTTGCATTGAAAAGTAGCCTATGTCCTTTGTCAGGTTCTAGACTATCTGTGTACCAAATTTCATTTAGATCGGTTCGGTAATTTTGGCGTTAAAGAGCGACATACAGACAGACAGAGTTACTTTCGCATTTATAATATTAGTAAGGATAGCAATAACGAACTAATAGCCCATCTTTGCCCTTATTATAAGTGGAAACCGTCTCTAAAGTCCTTACCAATATTAAAAACGCAGATAACCATTAACAGCGTGCTTTAAAGTTTCATTGTATTGTTAAAGGGAACGGAGCTCTCTTATTCGGTAGACTAGAATATATGGTTTGTATATAATTTTCGATCTGTCGTCACTGTCTTACCCAATATAATTTTTTGAAGTGAAAACTTCTTTAGACGCGCCGCACACAGATTTTTTCGTGGGTAGTAAGTTTGGCTGATCCGTCATGCTCTGAGGTGAAACGCTCGATCGGGTGAACTCGAGACCGCCGAGTGTACCCGAGCGAGAAAGATACAGTCAGCTGCTCTTCGCAGTTGTATCGCTGTATTTCGTATGATCAATTCTTACGTCTTAATTGTCTTTATTAAATTAATAGTTATAATTGATATGTATTTATAATTATTATTTTCTAATGCTTATAGTAGCAAACGAGCAAACAGCACATCTGATGATAAGTGTTACTCTCACTCATGGACTTTTGGTATAACTTTGCTAGTCTTTGCCTACAAGTGAAGACCCCAACGAAGCCCTGCAGCACATTGCCATTGCTCAGACGTCGATTTTCTGCGAGACTGCGGTACTACCCCGGACGGACTGAGTTGCGGCTGTAGACAGAAAACTGTAAACAGTGTAGTCCTACCACAATTAAAAGGATGTTATAAAAGATGATTAATGGATATAATATGCATATAACTTTTATCCATATTCAGCTCATATACATGATATAGGCTGACCGATCGCATTCGTAACGACGACGTAAAAGAGCGAGTAGGTATGAAAGAGAGTATTGGAGAGTAATGGAATGCTCCGATGGTTCGGACATGTGGAAAGAATGCCGAACGAACGTCTGATTAAGAAGATATACAATGCGAAAAAGAAGGATGTAGGTACCGGGGGATACCGTGACTAACCTACCTAGACCAGATTGGTCACGTACTGAAGGAAGGTGGAGTCAAGAGTCTCCGAAAACGGCGAGCGTGTATGAAGAGAATTATGAATGTTGAGGAAGCGAGTGAAATATGCAAGGATATAGTTCTCTGGCACTCTGTCCTCTCTGCCTACCCTGCAAGGGATATGGCGTGATGATATGTATGTATGTATAACTTTTATTCAGAAGAAGGAAAACTCAACATAAAATTCTATATCAGCTCGTTTGACCAACGTGGTATAGTGTGGTCAATTTCCCTTGTATTGCAAAGAGGAGGGAGTAATAGCTCTTCTAGTAATTAACTCGTGATTGGATGCCTCATGTGATATCTGGTCGAGCCATAAACTTTTACATTGTATTTGAATTTCATATTACATTATGATATAAAATTCATCAAACTGGAGCTAATTCTTTTTTATAAAAAAAAAATCAGTAAGAAAGATAATAATAATAGACAAACGCGCTGAGTTTCTTGTCAAATCTTCTCCAGCAATATGTAAGTGCCCCCGTGGGGCTTATATATAGTAAATAATTTTAAATTCGAGGCTCTAGCCCAGCAGAGGGACGTATATGAGCTAATATCATGATGATGATGTAATATGATGTATATCATAATTTTAAATGTGGTAAGACCACGCTGTTGACAGTTCTGTGTTTGAAGCCGCGGGCCGGTCCATCCGGAGTAGTACCACACTCTCGCAGAAGATCGACGTATAAGTAATAGCAATGTGCTATTGCGCTTCGTTCGGTGAGTGAGAGAGCCGGAAGCCTAATTGGGTGGGTTTGGGGTTTATAGTGGTAGGCAGCAGCTTAGTTATACCCTCGGTATTACAAAGGTCCGGGCGGCAGTGACACTTCCATCAGGTGTGCTGCTTGCTCGTTTGCCACCAATAAAAAAAAATTATCATAGGTGATAGATTTGTAATAAATGGCTTATTGGTGAAGTACCGATATAGTAGCGATAAGTAACTAAATTTGTACCAACTTTTTTTTAATAAAAACAACTTACACTCATTTAAAAAAAAACATGTTACATTTTTCCGTGTGGTGACCGAGTAAGAAGAATACAATTCACCACCCCCTATCTTGCCCTTGTGTGATCGTAAGAGACGACTAAGGAATATTAAATGCATATAACATCTATGCAAGAGAAAGAAATCTCGAAACAAAACCCTATACCAACTCGTCTGACCAGCGTGGTATAGTAGGTCTATTATTCTCCCCCTATGGAAAAGAGGTTCGAGCCCGACAGCAGGACGTATATGAGATTACACTAAGGAAATAATCAATACATTACGGAGGACTTTCATCATCATCATCACAGCCCATAAATGTCCCATGTTGGGCTCGGGCCTCCTCCTTAATGGGAGGGAAATTACCTACTATACCGTGCTGGTCAGACGCGTTGGTATAGGGTTTTCTTTCGAGCCTTCCTTCTCTCGCATAGATGTTATATGCGTTTTATATCCCTTAGTCGTCTCGTACAATCACCCACGGGTAAGATATGGGGTGGTAAATAGTATTCTTACTCCGCTACCACACGGCAAGTACGATAGTTCAAAGCAATCAAGCTGTATTTTATAATGATCTTTATGATGCAACCTTATTTTTTTATTTACTAGTGTTATAATTATGTATTAACATAACATATTAAAGTTTTTCATTTAAAATAAAATAATTTTTACGAATTCTATCACATTCGTATCTGATTTTTAATTTCCCGACGTTTCGAATATTTTACAAGTGTTCATGGTCACGGGAGGACTCACTATAGTCTTCTCATTCGAATATGTAATCCTCGAGGAAACATCAGAAATCATTACAATTTTTCATAGCTTGTTAAAGTGAATGAGGCAGTGATATAAGATACCTCTCGCGACATTACAAAAACAGTTTTTTAAATACTACAGAGTACGCACTAAGAAATAAGTTCTTGCGTCGCAGAGGACTTTACAAATTTACAATTAACAGACACAAATAATTCTGATTTAGGGTATTTTTTGTAGATAAACTATAATGCGCATACAAAGAACTGTCTTCGAATCGAACCTGACACTCGGCATACGAAGTCACTATTTACACCACTACGTCATCTGTCTAAAAGACTGCCTTTATATTAGGATTATATTTTTAGTTCGGTACTTTCATCTGTCTCTTCTTTACAACACACAAAATCTCATAGTTTGGAAGGTATCCCGTTCAAAACAAAACGGCACTTAACTACAGCGTTAATCAGGATAATTAGTGATGATTTTTCTTTCTTTTGTAGTTATTATTGTCTGTTAACTTAGGTATGTAATCTAAATCGTCTTTTACACCACTTGTAATAAAGAAAAGGGATTTGTATTACTTATCTATCTATGTAAGTAAGAGTTCTAGTTGTCAGTGGCGGCGAAGTGTATATATTTATTTTTTCTTTGATAAAGACAACACCCGACACTAATGAAATAAAACTTGTTTGTAAGAGATTTTACATACATGAAATTAAAGGAAATTACTTATAATTGATTAAATTAGGCGATACATGGGGGAAATCTAATATTGTTATAAAATGGAGGAGAGGAAGGAAAAGCCGCCACTTTCCCACGGTTAATCAATATACCGTACACCTCAAGAAAGGAAGGAATACGGGATGGGATCAAGGTGGAATAGGACATAAGGAAATCTTACTCCTGTGATGAGCACCACCCTCCAGAACTTCAACTTGCAATTTTCCGCAGAACTTCGAATAAAGATTGGACACGTGTTTCGCCTCTGAGAGAGGCGAAACACGTTGTGGTACACACACACGGGTCGTGCTCATTACAGGAGTAAGATTTCCTTATATCCTATTCCACCTTGATCCCATCCCGTATTCCTTCCTTTCTTGAGGTGTACGGGATATTGATTAACCATGGGAAAGTGGTGGGTCTGCCTACCTCTCCTCCATTTTATAATGAAATGACTTATATCCAGACTTAGAATAATAATTTATTAATCGCACAAAGGACAATCGTCCTGCGTGGGATTATAACTCATGACATTGGCGTTATAAATATATTAACCACTACGGCATATGCCGTATATATGCAGTGCATATACATGCTGTCTATATACCGATATTTTTTTGTTCTTCTTCTCAGCATATATACATACGTCACGTTACTAGGCATAGGTCCCTTGAATATGATAGATATTAACTTTCTATATACCACAAGGTTTTCCTTCTATATACAAAGAGTTTAATTTGGAGTTTCCCTTTCCTTGCGTCATGGTATCAGCTTACATCCCTTAAATCGATATCCAAAAAAAATTAAGAAATTATGTCGGTAATCATTATATACTTTTGTTACCATACGGATAATATGATAAGGACATATATTTATACATTATTTAGAAAGATATATTCGGATTTGTATATCTTAATCGAATATAATTCCAAACTTCGAGCTTGTTATTTAGAATTTCATAAAAAAAAGCAAAATTTCCTTTGAAATTTATTGTAAAATTTATTTGGAAGCCCGACCTTTTTTTATCAAATATTCCACGATCGGCAGCCATTATGTTTCTGCTACGGGACCAACGAGATAATCTAAAATAATATTTATTTTTAAATTATCCTTAACAACACCGGCAGGATAACCAGAAGTAAAATTTATCTTCGTAATTATTTACACTTGCATATACACGTAAGAATGGCGACAGGCGGGCAGTCGGCCATAAAAGTTTAGCTAAACCACTTTTAAGTTTATTATACTTTATTGCACCTCAGCAAACAAGTGTTCTGCTATACTTCGACGACACATAGGTATACTAGACTAAAGACTGGTGATTAATGTAGGATAAGTTCTGAATTCTATTTAACAATTATTGAAAACTAATAATATTTGTGGCAAATATACGAGTGAGTACTATAATTCGAGTCTCCACAGCATTTCAAATTTGATTCTTATTTTCTTTTTATTAATATGCATGCATAAGTTAAGTTAAGTTTAAAAACAACGGGCTTTGGGCTGAAATTGAAAACCTCAAATCTTGAAATTCCATTCGTTATATCTAGTAAAGTATCGATAAATATAGGCCTTATATCTTTATGTACGAAATGACCAAGTAATAACACATTAAAAAAATCTGTGTAAGTTTTAACTATCTAATGCTGCAATTTTCCAATTGAACTATTCCGCGTTGAGAAAACTGAACATAGAATCTCATTCAGATAACATCACAGTGAATATTTAATTTCACGATGACTAATAACTTGTAGAATGGGTACTATAAATCAGTGAGTTACACAATAAAATTATTTTTAATATTTTACACACTTACCTTTATGATGTACTCAACAGCATAACTAACGGTTTTTTTTTTAATTTTACAGCGACGTATTATATTTATTTAATTGAGGATCAAATACACATTTCTATAATAAGTAGTAGTCAACAGGTAACACAGATACGAGTTTTCCATAACAGTTCTAAATATCTCAAAAGTTATAACAAGTTAAACGCGTTTAACAGCGGTAGCCGTCCATAATAATAGTAACACTGGCAAGCAGACTAAACAGAGTCTACATGGGAGATTATAGTATAAGGCTGAAAGGAAGCGAAGGGTAGGCATCACAGGTAGTTTAACAACTTTAATAGAAATATCAATAAAAAAATATATAAAAATTAATAGTTGAAAAAAAAAAATATACTTGCACGCGCGACGTGATTAGGGTGAATTCAGTTGTAGTGTGAAAAGTCTATAAGATTCAACAAGTGGTTTCCGACGGCGGGCGATGCGGATCGGTCTCGTAGAACCTCACGGCGGGAAAGCTCGCCCGCCAGTGCCCTGAGCTGCGGCAACCGCTGCCTCTGAGCGTTGCGCATGTGTGTGTGTGCGCGGCCTCGAGCGTCAGAACCTTCATTGTTAATCCCATTACGATGTGTGGGTGCCAGCTCTGTGCACAATTGGCATTGCGTAGCTGTGTGCGTGTTTTGCATATGTGTGTACTCTGACGCGCCTACGGGTCTATGGCGCACAGGTGAGCCCGGGCCGACCTCCAGCCAGCCCGTCCCTGTCCTATCTATATCGCTTTTACAATGAAATGACTTGGTGATCACAAACTACCTTTGTACTACACTAACGAATGCATAGAGCACTCTAAGGACGAATTCAAATGCTTTTATGCATATTTTTCGTTTATCCTAATGTAACAATATAATAAATACGAGTGTTTCATACGCAAAACTTTGGCATTCCTTGCACTCAAAGAATGCTTAAGCAAAACTTTTGCATGCCCTTACTTCAGTAGATATGTATTTAGTATATTTCGTTTGCAAAATTTTACGAATAGTTTAAGTTGAACTAATTATGTTATTATGTGAATATTATTCTGTTAGGTTTTTGTTGCTATGTTATTTTATGATTAAATATTCAAGTTACTTTTGATATCATGATAATTAAGCCTTTAAAATAATATTTATATTTATGTTTCGTTGAATAATGTTTAAATAATAAACTGATATTTATTTTTTTGGGGAAGCTAAAAGAAAATGTTATGATTTTAGACTTAATATCTATTACAAAATAAATTCTAAATTATTTATGTATATCTATAAAAGAGGATTGGCTGTGTGGTAGCGGCTACGAATACTACCAACCCTTACTTTGCTCGTGAATGTCGTAAAAGACGACTAAGAGCCTTATAACAACCTGGACCAACTCTATCTGATGCCGTTTGGTAAACAATTACATTTCCAAGGAGGGTTGACGTCTGGCAGGCGGCCGGTCATGATACCGAAGATAAAGATCGGGTACCGGTGGCCCGATTGCACGGCGAAAAGAGGAGTCCTTGCAGGGTAGGTCTATGGGGTTGCGCCGTCTCTGCCGTCGCCCCGGACCGATTTAGCGGAACGTGACGACATACATAGCAAGGAAAAAAAAGGCAGCCGGTCATAAAACTATTGCCAATAACTTTTACAATATGTGCTATGAAAGAAGAGTATATATTGTATCGACCCGTGGTAATTGAGATAAGAGTAGGTGAAATATGATAATGATGATCTATAAAAGAGGATGTTTATATATATGACATCGCTAAACTCAGAATCTATAGAAGCCCAACAGGGCTGGGTTCGGGGTTTGTATTGGTAGGCAGCGGCCTAGCTATACCATTGGCAAAGGTCCATGGGCGGCAGTGACACTTACCATCAGGTGTGCTGTCTGCTCGTTTGCCACCATAAGCAATAAAAAAAAACAAACAAAAAAAAACTATTTGACCGATCTTTATGAAAATTGGAATGCATATGTATTTTTTCACGGAAAAGGTTTATATGCTATCCCCATTGATATAACTCGCCACTAGTCGGTGTTCTGATATATTGACTTCTACAAACAAACCAACGGGCTGGGTTTGCTTGTTATCTATATACATATATAAAGAAGCGAATTGAACTTGTTATCAACGCCGAGCCGAAAATACTGACACAAGAAATATAAACTTTGTAACGTAAAGACTCATTAACAACGGATTTTACGAATTTCAACCCCAAAGTGGTTGGAAAGCAGTCCCAAAATTTCTATGAAAAAAAAGAAATCTGGAAGAGATTTTGTGCTTGTTTTTTATGCTTAATCACAAAAAAAAACCTTTAGTAAAAATAAATAAGCACATATTTAAAACACCTATCAATTTTTATCCTCTGTAGGTGTAAATTTATCATTATTATCATCACATTGATGATGATGATTATGTCAAAAAAATATCAGATTGCGTTTTACTTTTGCTATGTAAATAATCACTAAAAAGGAATATTCTCATTCAATCCAAGGATATCTTTGTCCTTGAGTGAGTAAAATATCAATTGGAATCAATCTTGCTACATTTTTTTTAAAGCCAACACGCTGCATTAAGGAAATAATCTTTGTATTGCGGAGTATTTTACAAACATGCAATTAACTCAGATAAATTACACCCAAACTGAGAACAACACTGTGGAACGCACAAAATTTTGTCCTGCATGGGAATCGAACCCACGGCACTGGCCCGGAAGGTTGCTATCTTAACCTCTACCTGTGCAGGACAATACTTTGTGATCCATAAAATGTTGTTCTAAGTCTGGGTGTAATTTATATCCGTTAATTGTCTGTGAAGTCTCCCGCAATACAAGCATATACTAAGTCAATATGTGATCTTATAAAAAGTTGATTTATAATACATAATGAGTATTAGGGCATCTCAACGATTTCTGTGATGTTTATTCTCGCCTAATCTTATTAAAAAGAAAACTTAGTTTTAAGATTTATTTTTCTTATAGTTTCTTCGTTAGATAAAACTAAAATACTAAGTAAAAACTCTGCTACGAATTGCTTTCGTAGTTGCTACTTGGGCGAATTATAACAATTTTAATATTATTAACATAATATAAATGCCGGTTCTTAGGGTGTAGTAGAATACAATTAATCACATCTTGTTTTACTAAGAGAAGGAAAAGAGAAAGAGATGTAAAAGTGTTTTTGTGCCAACGTTTGTCATGCGGACACGCTTTAGCGCGTAGTGAATTTATTTCCCTCCCTCTGTGACATAGATCCATGACTGACAGTAGGACTTGATATGAGCTGGGAAGGAAAAGATAACATTGACTTTATAAATGTTGATAGGTTTTCGTTTTATGACTTAAGTGATTATTTCATTCATTCATAAACCTAACGACGTCCACCATTACGTATATGGCCACGAGGGGGACAATGCTATAATTCTACATACATTAGAAGGCCGCGACTTGCAAATTAAAAATTTAATTCATTTATGGTTAAATTTCGTCTACCGAGCGATAGTAAGTATATTTAAAATATTATTTACGCAAGGGTGGTTAGGGCCGTACGTGGATATCAACACGGTGGCGACTGATTCAGCGTGCCTATATTCATTAAAATTTACCGTTGGTTGTCGGCAACACTGGCAGAAGTGATATAGTTTCGTCTAGCCATTTTGCAGGCTAGCGATATGAAAGCTAAAAAAAAGATATGAAAGCACACTGGGACGTCATTATATATTGAACAATCCGGCAGAGCAGGCCTTAGTTGGATGTTCGGCCTGTCGGGGCCCTGCGACTGAAACTGATGGAATGAACGCTTGTCCCCAACTGGTGCAGGCCATGACAGACCATGGTTGCTTCGACAAGTATCTGTATACGTTTGCTAAGAAGAAGAGGACACCATGTTACCACTATTATGATTAAAAGCGGAAAAGATGCAGCATACACTTGAAAACTGTATGGCTTGGGCAGAGCCATGCTCTGAATTTGTTGCAATAATCAATGCTGATTTCCTGGGCGTCACTATAGGAATCTACAGCGTCAGAAACTGCCATGCTGTCTTTGCCCTCTGCAAGGCAAGCATCTTACGAAAGAAGTTTGATGGTTGGGTCAAAGAGCTGATACTCCATGCCTCGATTTCAATGAGTCGAGTGGTAATGGCTCGCATAACTGCGTTTAATACTGAATATAGTCACCCGCAGAATAGACAACCACCTGACAGCGACCTTTCTGTGTGGTGACGCAGTAACAATACATTCACCATCCCCTATCTTACCCGTGGGTGATCGTAACAGACGAGTAAGGGATATATAACGCATACAACATCTATGCGAGAGAAGGTGAACTCGAAACAAAACCCTGTTCCAAGAAGTCTGACCAACGTGGTATGTTAATTTCTCTTCCATTATGGAGGAGGCTCGAGCCCAACCATGGGACATATATGAACTGAGATGATGATGATGACGATAACGGCTATCGATACCGGTGATCATCAGGCGATAAAGAGTTGATACGGTAGCATATGGGGCCGCACATTAGCATTATCTGAGTCAGTAATTCTCTGGTAGGATTATCACCATAAACTGCACACTTAAACTTAACCCAGCGGATTTACATTTGCCAAAAGAACGCTGATGTCCATTCTCCTTATTCCCTCAGCTTATTTTTACGAATGCCACATACAATTAAGGAGTGGCGCTAATGATATTCTCTAAACCACCATCATCATCACTAAACCAGTTATTTTCTTATTTATATTATTATTTATAAAATCCGATTACGAAATGAAAAATGATGTCGCAAGCGGGATCCCGCTTGCGACATCATTTTTCATTTCGTAATCGGATTTTATAAATAATTAAGCATATTAAGTGCTAAATTTCAGTAATTTATATTATTATTTATCATTTATTTATTCATTTCATATTTGTACATTTTTAAATAGATTAAAGGAGTAAACAAACACGCACACATACATATACAGTAAAAAACAAAACCAAAAAAAAACTGCAAACACACAATCTATTTAAAAAAGTAAAAATAGTGTAGCACCGGCAGCGGGTGTAGGGACCAAACTACCGGTGGTTAGGGATCCAGAGAGAGAAACCTCTTCACAATTCGTGCCGTGTCGAGGAGAACTGCCTTCTGCATCCGACCCTTGACCTAACCACCTAACGCGAGCCTCAAGAGATGTTGGTCGAGGCTCTTCGCCATTAAGCCATTAACCAAAACAACTATCGGTACAATGATTGCCGAGTCCACATCCCACATGTCGACAATCTCGTGAGTCAAGTCCAGATATTTAACTTGTTTATCTTTCTCAGCCTTCACGAGATTTTTGTCATGTGGAACGGTAACGTCGACTATCATTGCACGACGCTCTAGACGATCTATCACCACGATATCAGACTTGTTGGCTACAACAGTCCTATCAGTGAGTGATGGATCGATCCCAGTACAATGTGGCATGACTATTTTCGAGAACTACTTCTGGTACATACCTATAGTACGGCACTTCTACGTTGACAAGTTTGTACCGCAAAGCAAGTTGCTGGTGGATTATCCTGGCTACTTTATTATGTTTATGCAAGTACTCGCCGTTAGAAAGACTAGAACCGCCGCAAACGATAAGCCTGAGGGACTCACCTGGTCGGTGGCATGCACGACAGATGTCGGCTGTGCCATCCCTCCAGATATATTTCCGGTAGTTCTTGGTCATTATAACTTCGTCCGCAATTGCACAGACAAACCCATCAGTCTCTCCGAAAAGATTGCCGAAACGTAGCCAGGCTACCGAGGCTAAACTGTCTACTTAGGGACCGTTTAGGGCCCTGTAGAATCTGCCATGCAGCTCCTTGCTTTGCCATACATCCTTCCATTTATTATTATTATATTTCATTAATTTGATTAAAATCAACATCACCATCGTCATAGCTCATATATTTTCCAGTGCTGAAAACCACCCTCTTTCACAATAGGGGGATAATTAACCTACTATACAACGTATAGAACTTTATTTAGAGTAATCTCTTCTTGGTTTTAGTGGATGGAGTGTGACTTCTTCGATAGGTATATGAATAATCTCCTTCTCATTCTCAATTAATTAAGCATGACGCGATATCAATTTTAGATTTATTTCCACTGAATAAGTAAGTAGCTATTATTTGAGATCTGCGATCCATAAAAACTACTATTGGTCAAAAAGATATTGTCAAAAGCATTAAAAATATATAGGATAAATCCTGTTATAAAAGTATTGAAAAAACAACACTCATTCTGTTATTTTTTCTGAATTAACACGTTCAATGCGAAACCAGGCCTAACTCTCCTTGTTTGTGTCTTGCCTGTGGTGAGGATAAGAAAAACGTAGAATCTATAGTGCGGAGGCCATAACTACTACTTTTAATAGTGGTAGACCCACGCTGTTGACAGTTCCCTATCTAGAGCCGCGGGCCGGTCCGTCCAGGGTACCACACTCTCGCAGAAGATCGACGTCTGAGTAATAGCAATGTGCTATTGCGCTTCGTTTGGTGAGCGGGAGAGCCGGAAGCCCAACTGGGTGGGTTTGGGGATTATAATGGTAGGCAGCGGCCTAGCTATACCCTGGTATAGCAAAGGTCCATGGGCAGTGACACTTACCATCAGGTGTGCTGCTTGCTCGTTTGCCACCATAAGTAATAAAAAAAAAACTTCAATTTGGTTTAGTTTGGAAAGGCAATGAATTTATATATTTACGATGTTTTATTAAACCCCAGTTCTATAGTATACCTATCTAATAAAAGGTCACCATGATCAAATACCGCATTTAAAAGGATACTATTTTATAATATAAACTATTTTAGGATCGAGCCCACGAATCGTGGCACTAGAGTTCAATATTTCTACCACTCCTCTATTTGTAGATACAATTGAAAATTCTAAGTTAAAATTAATGTAAATATTTCTGTTAAGTAAGTTATTAAATAGTGGGATGAAAATAGCCGCATAAACAATCAACTGCCATCAAAATGATAGAGAATTGTTACCGAATGTTCATTAGCCATCCGATAACTAATGATAAACAATAAGACGAGCTGACGTAAGATAGTAAAGGTAGAGCAATCGACCGATATATCTTTAGGTTGTGTCCAATAGCTTATCACAACTTTGCGGAATTATACCTACGTATAAATCTACGATGCCATACACGAGAAATAATTTCATTAGGTATATATCATCTGAGAACTAAAAAGATTGACTAGCGTTCTACTACTTTTTTAATTTTATTTAGTTTTTTACCTTCATTGAAGCTTTTTTATGAAGAAGTGTTATTACGAAGTATAAAATATTTACTATTCGATTTGAATCTGAACACGGTTCTTCATCAGAATCACTTTATTGATTACAGAATACAATTCCCAATGGTGACCACAAACTCACTCTGAAATTAAATTTAGAATACAAGTCAATTTCTTTACTCGAAATTCACCGGAACTAAAGGAATAATATGTTTTAAATATTACCCACCGAATTAAGGAGTTATAAAAAAGAAACAAACAGAAAGAACACCTTAGGCATTTTGTTTTAAAATTTACGAGATAAAATTTACTTTATAAATACCGGATTACGAAACGAAAAGTGATGTCACAAGCGGGGTTCGAACCCGCACCTATTGGGAATCCGGCCCAACCGTGCTGCCACTTACACCATCGTGAACTTTTTTAGGACATGCAAATTTCGATTCATATTATATCTTATGTCTTCAAGGTGACGTATGCCATCTATCGGACAATGTTTACACATTGTATAGACTCAATACTTCAAACTTTACAGTTAGAATTGTATTAAACGATGACACAACCTTGTTATTGAAATTACTGAAATTTTTAGCATTTAATATGCTTAATTATTTTATAAATACAGGATTACGAAACGAAAAATGATGTCACAAGCGGGGTTCGAACCCGCACCTATTGGAAATCCGGCCCAACCGTGCTGCCACTTACACCATCGTGAACTATTTTAGGACATGCAAATTTCGATTTATATTATATCTTACGTCTTCAAGGTGACGTATGCCATCTATCGGACAATGTTTACACATTGTATAGACTCAGTACTTCAAATTTTACAGTTAGAATTGTATTAAACGATGACACAACCTTGTTATTCAAATTACTGAAATTTTTAGCATTTGATATGCTTAATTATTTTATAAATACCGGATTGCGAAACGAAAAATGATGT
Source organism: Lymantria monacha (assembly GCA_905163515.2). Classification (NCBI taxonomy): domain Eukaryota; kingdom Metazoa; phylum Arthropoda; class Insecta; order Lepidoptera; family Erebidae; genus Lymantria; species Lymantria monacha. The sequence goes on along the minus strand of LR991094.1, from coordinate 12,897,121 downwards.
CACAAGCGGGGTTCGAACCCGCACCTATTGGGAATCCGGCCCAACCGTGCTGCCACTTACACCATCGTGAACTATTTTATGCAATGCAAATTTCGAGTTTATTTCGCACCTATTGGGAATCCGTCACCTTGAAGACGTAAGATATAATATGAATCAAAATTTGCATGTCCTAAAATAGTTCACGATGGTGTAAGTGGCAGCAGAGTTGGGCCGGATTCCCAATAGGTGCGGGTTCGAACCCCGCTTGTGACATCATTTTTCGTTTCGTAATCCGGTATTTATTAAATAATTAAGCCTAGAGATAAAACCAGAACACATGTAAGAGTAACAATAGGTAATGATGTACTAGAGCAAGTGGATGAATTTGTATATCTTGGATGTGGATTTAGCCGAGATGGAAGGTACACCACTGATATAGAGCGAAGAGTGAATGCGGGAAATAGAGTGAACGGAGCGTTGGGGCAACTTCTCGGCAGCCACCACCTCAGCCAGAAGGCACGTGTAGCAATACATAACGCAGTGCTTGTCCCAACATTACTGTATGGAAGCGAGAGTTGGGTATGCAGAAAACAGTATGAAAGTAAAATTAATGCGGTCGAAATGCGATCTCTGCGGAAAATCTCTGGAGTTAGGCTGACCGACCGCATTCGTAACGGCGACGTAAGAGAGCGAGTAGGTATGAAAAAGAGTATTTGTGTAAAGGTGCGAAAGGGAATGCTCCGATGGTTTGGACATGTGGAAAGAATGCCGAACGAACGCCTGGTTAAGAAGATATACAATGCGAAAGTGGAAGGATGTAGGTACCGAGGGAGACCGAGACTAACCTACCTAGACCAGATCGGTCATGTACTGAAGGAAGGTGGAGTCAAGAGTCTCCGAAACCGGCGAGCGTGTATGAAGAGAATTATGAATGTTGAGGAAGCGAATGAAGTATGCAGAGATAGAGTTCTCTGGCACTCTGTTCTCTCTGCCTACCCTGCAAGGGATATGGCGTGATGATATGTATGTATGTATTAAGCCTATTAAATGCTAAAAATTTCAGTAATTTTAAAATTTACTTGTTCTATAATAGGTTAAACAGTAAATAATACATTCTTTTAAACAGAATTCCTCTATTTTCAATCTTCGTTATTGTTCCTTGATCAATTTTAAGTCAGTGTTTAATAATAAAATGTATTTAATAAAATTTATTTATTAATTTTGACAAATTAGGTTAGGTTAGACAAAGGTTTAAAAGTATTATGATCTTTGAGTAAATGTTAGTACATTATTTTACTCAATAATCGTAATATTTATGTCCATATTTTATATTGTGGATACAACAAATTTATAAATTAATAGTGGATGATAAATCAAATGATAATAAAAGACAGAGGCAGAAGGAGATGGATTTGTAATACTTTGCAATTTAGTCCAGTATATGTTTCTAATGCTATTTTTCAATCCAATGTAGATAGGTATATCGACCTACCTAATGACGCAATTGCTGGACATATATAAAATACGAGAAAAATACCCTTTATATTCAAAGAAATAATAATTCTAAATAAAGTATTAAATCGATAAAACTTAGTTCAATGTCGACTTCGTAAATTCCTAATTTTATGCCTTTATTATTTGTTAGCGTGAAATAATTGGGAGATAAGCCGATTATTGCTATTTTTTTTAACTACCGATAATAATCCTACCGTAGCAAGGATACTACAGAGCACTTTTCTCTAATCACTCACCTAATTAGCATACAAGATAGATATTTATCTTGTGTTGCCCATAAAATGAGTGCACCTGTAAGACTTCTAATCTACTCGGTCAAGGCTAAGTCGTTTATTAAATTTAAAAAGAACAGATATTTAGAAAATATGATAACATACCTTCTCGAAACAGCGTAGAAAAATATTAAAAAAAATGTACATTTGTCTCGAATAATACATACATACATATCATCACGCCATATCCCTTGCAGGGTAGGCAGAGAGAACAGAGTGCCAGAGAACTCTATCCTGGCATACTTCACTCGCTTCTTCAACATTCATAATTCTCTTCATACATGCTCGCCGGTTTCGGAGACTCTTGACTCCACCTTCTTTCAGTACGTGACCAATCTGGTCTAGGTAGGTAAGTCTCGGTCTCCCCCGATACCTACATCCTTCCACTTTCGCATTGTATATCTTCTTAACCAGACGTTCGTTCGGCATTCTTTCCACATGTCCGAACCATCGGAGCATTCCCTTTCGCATCTTTACACCAATACTCTCTTCCATACCTACTCACTCTCTTACGTCGTCGTTGCGAATGCGGTCGGTCAGCCTAACTCCACAGATTTTCCGTAGAGATCGCATTTCGACCGCATTAATTTTGCTTTCATGCTCTTTTCTGCATACCCAACTCTCTCTTCCATTTAGTAATGTTAGGACAAGCACTGCGTTATGTATTGCTACACGTGCCTTCTGGCTGACGCAGTGGCTACCGAGAAGTTGTCCCAACGCTCCGTTCACTGTATTGCCCGCATTCACTCTTCGCTCTATATCAGAGGTGTACCTTCCATCTCGGCTAAATCCACATCCAAGATATACAAATTCATCCACTTGCTCTAGTACATCATTACCTATTTTTACTGTTACATCTGTACTGGCTTCATCTCTTTCAAAGACCATTATTTTGGTTTTGCTCACATTCACGCGTAGACCTCTTTTCTTACAATCTAATTAATAAAATTATAGTTTTCTTTCTTACTACAATTTATCTAACAAAAATAATATCAATGTCCTGAACGATTCATATAGATCTTTCCTTGACTTAAGTCCCCCTCACTGTTTCGAAGCTAATTAGAATGCAAAGTATTTATATATGGGACTCACATGAGGCTGTATATATCTATATCCCCATGTTAGAGAGAATCCAATATATATTTTTAAGGTTCTCAAGGCTCGAGCCTCCTTTACAGTACGAAATACTAACCTACTATTTCACAGGGTAAACTGATCTACTATACCACTGGTGAGACGGGCTGGTATAGAATTTTATTTCGAGTTTCGCTTCTCTTGCATAAACTTTATATTATGCCGATCCCCTAGTAGTGTTTTTGACAAGATAGGGTTTGAATTATATACTTCTCCTGTCATCACACATAAACACTATGAATGTAGGTATATCTATACTATCCACTGAGGTATCCAATTATATTTATTTTGTGTACGGTTCGTTATAATGAAAACTCAGGCTAAGAGATATCACGAGGGCGTAGGTGCATGCTTTCAGTATGTGATGCGCATTAATTAGTGCACCACACTTATGGCATCCGGAAGCCTCTTCTCTTCCAACCATATGCACGAACTTATTGACAACCTCGTATCCGGTAAGAGTGCAAGTACTTAGCGCGATACTGAATATTAAGTTGCCTTGAGTTCTTGTAATCCAGCGGTAAAAGGGTAGTGCAACTACGTCAACTGCTCCCCCGCCGTGCTATGGGAGGCTCCAGTTCTTTTCTCCACCGTTGAATGATTACTGCACGTTCGTCGTTGTGTTCGCCAACTTTGCTGCGGCGCAATATTGAATAGACAAATTCAAATTCAAATTCAAATTCATTTATTATGCATAGGCCCTGCGAGGGCACTTACATATTGTCAGTTTTAACATATTATATTAATTCAATTAACTACCACCGGATCGGAAGTAGACCACTACTGAGAAGATCCGGCAAGAAACTCAGCGGGTTAGTCTGTTGTTTTTTCTTTTAAATCTTTTTTATACAAAAAATGGTACAACATATGTAATAAGAAATAGCTCCAGTGTGATGCCCTGCGAACCCAATAGTTCAAATAGAATGTAAAAATAACCACGGCTGGACCAGATCCCACAGGCGGCACCCGATCACGAGTTAACTACTAGGGCAGCCATCACTCCCCTCAACCACCTTGGAGGGAAGGGAGAGACCCGCCCCACGCAGCTACCGCAAGAAGACCTTTCAGTGAGCATGACCAATACCATGAGCTACAAACGCTAACCAAAGTCAAAATTCGTTGGGCAAAACACGCTACGCTTTACAAGTATGTAAAAATATTATAAAATAAAAACGAACAGTTTACAAATATATAGTAATTGCTGAATGAGGAGCTGCTCATAGCCAGTCTGTAGTATCGCTTAGATAATCCTCGATTTTATAATAACCTCTTTTACAGAGTCTGTTTTTGACTGCCCTTTTAAATTTATTCACAGGCATGTCTCGGATATCTCTTGGTAATTTATTATAAAAGCGTATACATTGCCCCATGAATGACCTATTAATTCTTTCCAGACGAGTAGTGTGTACAACTAATTTGTCCTTATTCCGAGTATTAACACAATGAATGTCACAATATCTTTCAAAATTACTGATATTTCTTTTTACATACAATACATTCTCGTATATATATTGTGATACAACAGTCAGAATATTTACTTCTTTGAATTTCTCTCGAAGTGAAACTCTTGGGCCTAGATTATAAATTGCGCGGACAGCCCTTTTTTGGAGAACAAAGATACTACTCAGATCCGCGGAGCATCCCCACAGTAATATGCCGTATGACATAAGACTATGAAAATAAGCGAAATAAACTATTCTAGCTGTTTCAATATCAGTCAATACTCGAATTTTTTTGACCGCATAAGCCGCTGAGCTAAGTCTGTTTGACAATTTATCAATATGAAGGCCCCATTGGAGTCTAGCATCTATAGTGATACCTAAAAATACAGTTGATTCCACAAGGTCTAGAGCCACACCATTCATTTGAACATTGGTTCCCACTTGTCTCACATTAGGTGTGGTAAACTTAATACATTTTGTTTTCTTCTCATTAAGAACTAGATTATTTGTACTGAACCAATGAACAACGTTTGACAGTGCGTTGTTCACATCGTCATAATTAAGCTTTTGTCTTTTGATTTTAAATAGCAAAGATGTGTCATCTGCGAACAACACAATGTTTTGACTTTCTCCTATATAGTAGGGTAAGTCATTCATGTAAACAAGAAACAGAAATGGCCCCAGAATGGACCCTTGTGGAACGCCCATTTTGATGACAGAACCAGATGATCGTGCACCATTAACATCGACCCTCTGAATTCTGTTGTTTAGGTAGGAAGTTAAAAGCTCAAGAGCGTTATTCCTGATCCCATAGTGGTATAGTTTTTTGATAAGGGTTTCGTGGTGCACACAATCAAATGCCTTAGACAAATCGCAAAATATACCCAATGCTTCATGCGATTCCTCCCAGGCTGCAAATATATTCTTTAACAATTCTACACCCGCATCAGTAGTAGAGCAATTCTTTGTGAAACCAAATTGATTTTTATGAAAAATACTATATTTATTAAAATGACTTAACATCTGATTGAGTAAAATTTTCTCAAATACTTTACTAAGTGTTGGTAGTATGGAAATAGGGCGAAAATTGTTAACATCTGACATACTACCAGATTTGTGCAAAGGAATTACTCTACTAATTTTCATGAGTTCAGGAAATACACCTCGAGCAACACAACCATTAAACACAAATGCCAGGTGGGGAGCAATAATAGATACTATAAAATTTACAGTCTTTACAGATAAGCCCCACAGATCTGCTGTTTTTTTTATATTAAGGGTTTTAAAAGACTTTAAGATGTCATTCACACTGACATCTGAAAATTTAAAGGAAGTGTTACATTTCACAGACTGCCACCAACACTTCCATCTGTAGTGGCCAAGGTGGGTTACCCGCCAAAGTACCGTACTGTAAACCTCTAATTACCTTACCCTCACCGCCATGGTCCAAATGGTGGTCGCAAGAGGAACTCTGTCTAAATAGGGGCGCCCATATAATGCTTTGTTTGTAAGTAACCGACGTATAGACGCCGACAACCTGCGGTATTTGCAGAAGCCTTCCCAGAGTTGTAACGATAATTGTGTGTATAATAAATTAACCTCCTACAAAGTATACTTGAATACAGGACTGCACTAAATATGGCCTTAAATCACGCTTGGTGCCTTATATAAACATATACTTACATAAACTTTCAACGGTTCATCCACCGGCGCGCGACGCCTCGATCACCATCAATTTGGTCGCCATCAATATCCGGGTCCAGTTGCAATAACAAATCTGGGTCTGGTGCTCAACGGGCAATTGTGGTTCCAGGAAAATTTTCGTCAACTTGCTCCGCGGCTTGTAGGCGCGCCATCCGTCCTTTCCTGGCTGGGCGAACCCAGCACTATACGCGCTATACTCGGGGTGTGGTTTGGTCCATGGTTCTATAAAGCGCACCCGTGTGGGTTAAGTTCCTGACCGTCCATATCAGAGCCCTATTGTGGCGACCACAGAGGGCCATAGTCATCAGAGTCATACGCTGTCATTTATGCCCATGTCATTTCTGCACCAATCCTGGTTGAGAATGCCATTCTTGAAGTTATTCTCTCATTACTTAATATGTTTATCGAGGACCGATCCAATTAGGCAGATCTGATTTCGAGACAGAGGTCAGTCGACGAATCTAACACGTCTGAGCAGTATTTGGGCAACTTAGGAGGATCTTCTCGTCAAATATTCCTCATTATCTAAAATCAAAGGTTTATAACTAATGTGTGTTACCAGCGATGACTTACAGCCCTGAAATATGGTCTCTAAATGTCGGACCACATCGCTTGTCGAACCGATAACTGTTGGAGAAGAAAGGTACTTAAGTAGCGACCACGAAATGGACGAAGCAATATAGGATGACGCTTCCATTAGGTGGACTCATGACATCATGAAAGCCACAGGACGCCGTTCAATACAGGCAGGCAATCTCATACCACGTGATTGTTCAGAATGGCATTCTCGTGAGGAGGCCAATGTCCAACAGAGGACGAGCTAGTGAATGGATGGAAGCCTAAATACTAGAATTACATTTATTTCAATTAGTTTTATTTCTTACTACGATAAAATTCACGAGGATAGTTTATAGCTATTGCCGAAGAAGAAGGACTGTTAGCCATGTCTTTAAAGATCTTCAAAGATCATACATTGAATAGTCTGTCTTTTACTGAGTTGCAACAGAGAAGCACTCCGTTATCACGAGTACCTGCATACATGAAACGGCTATTGGAAGGCTATCTGGAGAGACACAAAATCTTCTGTGTGGACCGAGCAAATGACGTTGTGCATAATTATGTTCTATGGTGTCCCACACTGTTTAGTTTGGTAGTCGATCCAGTGAAATATCGGTTTTCAAGGTCATAAAAAGGGCCATCAATGCCTTACTGAGCGTGGCAAGGACACAGCGAAGCATACGCTTTAGGTCTAGCCGCAATAGCGGCATGAACTTGCTGCAGTTATCGGAACCGATATGTTACTGCTGGTTATCGTTCGAGCGTGATCGGCAGGCACTAAAATGCAGGTGATAGCGTCGCAGTTGTAAAGTTGCTGACACCATACAGCTGCGACATCAAAAGACTTCAACTTCTTTCAACTTCAACTGCGCGACATTTTCATACAGTGTTTTACAAGTATTTTCATATCTCGCAAGAATTGCCGAAGTAAATCCTAATTGGGGTAACCATTAATCTAATGAAGCACATTGCGTTACTTATTAACGGAAAATTACTTTGTATGTGTGAAGAAAAATAAAGTCTTGGCTTAAAGTTCTTTGTAACTAGTCTTTAAAATTCCTATAAAAATTGTTGAAGGCCAAATTAAAGTTAGCAACATTATGTAGCATCTGTCATTGTCATTCGTCATCACGACGAGTCGGCAATCGGGTGTACTTATTGGAATTTGGTGTGTTGGTAGTTAAATCTTAGCGCTACGCAGATAATACGTATTATTATGAAATAAAAAATTAAAAGCAACTAAATTTGTGGATCTCCGTGTAATAATGTATTACTCACTGTGAGACGTGAGCGTATACTTTAAAAGACTTTTATTTGAGAGGTGATTGTAAAATGCATTTTGTAAATGTTAAAAAGCAATACATAGCAGTTGGAATGTTGATTTTTGTTGTATTATTTATATTCAATACTAAGCCAGTTTTTCAATGTCAGTTAAATCCTGATACTAGCACTTATTTGCCTACAATATATGGAATTACACCAACATATCCAAGGCTTACTCAAAAGGCGGATCTGACAAGGTAAGAATTTGTTTATCGTGATTTGATTGCCCTTGATTTATAATTTATCTTACCACATCTGCTGATCCAACAGATTATTTGGCAATGAATCTCAAATATTTATTTTGGTCAGCAAATAATAATGGCTTTAATTTAATTCTAAGAGCAACCTGATATAAATTCTATGTTTTTACCAGTAAGAGAAGTATTTAATTGTGAATAAATTTTGTGGAATAATTTATATCTTAAACTATATTTTTAGTCATTTAACTAAAATAACTTTTGTATTGTATTTTTCTTCTAGATGCAATAAAATAATATATTATAAGATCTTCCTTTGTCTCACTTCAATTATTTAAGAGTTTAAAATTTTATGAATTTATATATACATATTTTTGAAACAAATCAAATGATATTTATGTATAAGTCTATGGCAAGCAATTACCTAGATCATTAGTATTAAAAATGGTACTTCATTCTGCCAAACATTCTTTCTTTTTTATTTATTTAATACACCATATTTATTATTTATTTAAGTCATATATACATGCATTTATATTAAAATTTAGAAGTAAGGGTTTGCTTATTAGCATGCCTTGTTTGCTTGTTAAGCGTTGAGTCTTTCAGTAAAGTAAAAAATGTTTTCAGATTATCTCAAACATTGATGCTTGTAAAAAACTTCCACTGGATTGTAATTGAAGATACAGAAGAGAAAACAAAATTGGTTGCTAACTTGCTCAAAGAGTCTAACCTCAAGTATACTCATCTAAATGTAAAGACTCAGAAATCAAAACATTCAACGGTATGTATATAGTATAATTTTTCTACAATCTCATATATCATATTTAAAACTCATACAAACCCATGGTATAAATATAAGTTGGTGACCACCGAAGACAAAGATCAGGTACCGCTGGCCCGCTCGCCCGATAAAGAGAGGGGAGCTGCATGGTGGGTCTATTGGGTCACGCGCCACCTCATCTGTCACCCCGGACCGACTTGGCGGGGCGAGACCACATCCATAGTCCACCGTAACAACAAAAATGGTATAAACATAAGTGTACCATATCCATATGTTGCAGTCTTCTATTATTGTTATGATATGTAGGGAATGGTATGATGCTTCATGGATACTAAACTTACTGATAGAATTTCATCCTTGTGTCAGTAGTTATATGCTATTATTAATCTACCAAATTAAGTATCCTAATTCCATTAGGTCTCTCGTTTGATTATATATTGAATATTTTTACATTTAATCTCTACAGATTATAAGTAGTGTTTATAAAATTATTATTGTCTCTGGAAAAAAAGCTACAAAATCTCAGTAATCGCAATTGCTTTGATAAAACCTCTATTAATTGTCATTGAATACTGTCTATAATTATTTTTCCTAGAATTGAAGAAGATAAAAAAAAGAGTGCATATGCTCTATTGGCTTAGTTGCACTCTAATTGTGATGTAACATCACAGGTCTGTGTATAATCATTTATTAAGAATCGACTATTGTTAGGATATCCTGTGATTGAGTATTATATTTTTTTTTTTAATATTTCAGTTCTTGGATATAAACGCTTGTGTATTTAAAACAAGCAAGCTGAACACATCTTCGTATTGTGTATGTCTGATCATTTCTAAAGGGTTTTCTATGTGATTATTTTTGTGATACTATCATAAACTGGGCTGCTATAATATAGTGCTATCAAATAAATTTGTTTACATAAAAAAATAATTTTCTAATAAGCAGTATGTCTTTAACTCCTTTTTCAATCTCGATTGTTAATTAAATTTCGAGGCTAAACATATACGTAAATTATTGTTGTGTGCTTATTAATTAATTATGTAACACAAACCTTCCACAAAGTGTTGATGAAGTAAGAAATCAACCTTGAATACTAAGTTCCTTTACAGTCGCTATTAAAAATATAACCTATAAAGAATAAAGACAAATAACTTATTTTTATTTATACATACATACATACATATCATCACGCCATATCCCTTGCAGGGTAGGCAGAGAGAACAGAGTGCCAGAGAACTCTATCTCTGCATACTTCACTCGCTTCCTCAACATTCATAATTCTCTTCATACACGCTCGCCGGTTTCGGAGACTCTTGACTCCACCTTCCTTCAGTACATGACCGATCTGGTCAAGGTAGGTTAGTCTCGGTCTCCCCCGGTACCTACATCCTTCCACTTTCGCATTGTATATCTTCTTAACCAGACGTTCGTTCGGCATTCTTTCCACGTGTTTGAACCATCGGAGCATTCCCTTTTTCCTTTTTATTTATAAAACCCGATTACGAACTTATTTTTAGTAAAGAATACTCAAACTATTAAACCTTGTGTCAACCATTTGGCCTGCAAAATGTAGTATAGTGACTTACTTTATCTGTCGGCACTGTGGTGTGTTAGAGAATTGATAATATGAGAGGAATGTAACCCCTTTGTGTAATCAGCCTATCAAAATAAGTAAATTATTAGATTCAAATCTCATGTAAATTGTAATCTATTCATATATTAATGTATGACAGTGATATAATTATTAAATAGTTTGCAAATTAAATTCTTGGAATAACAAATTAACTTTATTTTAAGTTTTAATGTTTTTTTTTTATATATGTTATCACCTTTTTTAATCATTCTTTCCAAGGAGCCAAATTTTATGGATATGTATTTCTTTTTAATTGTAATAAATTTGTCTAACTATTGACAGCTTGCCATTAGGAACTACTTTCTTAAATGTAATGTGTAGAAGTTTTAAGTATTTTTACTTAATTATTTCTCTGTGTTCTCTCTGCGCAACATTGTGGAGAAGCATCTGGCTCTAGGTCAGAGGGTTTTCTGCAGTTTTGTGGATCTGGAGAGAGCATTTGACACGGTTGTACGCAAGGAACTTTGGGACATTTTACCGGAGTATGGTATTAACGGTAAACTGCTGCAAGCTGTGCAATCCCGTTACATGGGCTGTAGAGTTTGTGTGCGGTTGGATGATGGAATGTCGCCTTGGTTTGACGTCAATATCGGCGTTAAGCAGAGGTGCGTTCTGTCAGCCAGACTGTTTATCATATATCTGCATAAATGTCTTCAAAGGTTGAACGATACGAATGTGGGAGTCCAGATGGGCGACTCAGTGGTCAGCGACTGACCTGCAGACCCTAGTCGACACAATGACAGAAGATTGTAAGAAAAGGGGTCTACGCGAGAATGTGAGCAAAACCAAAATAATGGTGTTTGTAAGAGACGAAGCCAGAACAGATGTAAGAGTAACAATAGGTAATGATGTACTAGAGCAAGTGGATGAATTTGTATATCTTGGATGTGGATTTAGCCGAGATGGAAGGTACACCACTGATATAGAGCGAAGAGTGAATGCGGGAAATAGAGTGAACGGAGCGTTGGGGCAACTTCTCGGTAGCCACCACCTCAGCCAGAAGGCACGTGTAGCAATACATAACGCAGTGCTTGTCCCAACATTACTAAATGGAAGAGAGAGTTGGGTATGCAGAAAAGAGTATGAAAGTAAAATTAATGCGGTCGAAATGCGATCTCTACGGAAAACCTGTGGAGTTAGGCTGATCGATCGCATTCGTAACGACGACGTAAGAGAGCGAGTAGGTATGAAAGAGAGTATTGGTGTAAAGATGTGGAAGGGAATGCTCCGATGGTTCGGACATGTAGAAAGAATGCCGAACGAACGTCTGGTTAAGAAGATATACAATGCAAAAGTGGAAGGATGTAGATACCGGGGGAGACCGAGACTAACCTACGTAGATCAGATCGGTCATGTACTGAAAGAAGGTGGAGTCAAGAAAGAGTCTTCGAAACCGGCGAGCGTGTATGAAGAGAATTATGAATGTTGAGGAAGCGAGTGAAGTATGCAAGGATAGAGTTCTGGCACTCTGTTCTCTCCGCCTACCCTGCAAAGGACATGGCACGATGGTATGTATGTATGTGCGATATAGCACGCCTCAGAAAGGGCTGGTAAATGAATTTAGTGGACTGTATAATACGATTAGGTATGGTGGTAGTTGAACAGTGATAGATCCCGCATCTAGACGAGGAGGTGAATAAATCAACCACTTACCCTTAAGCCTTAATGCGCCAATTCCAAGGGGTCAGCAGATAAGCGTGCAGAATCTATTTTCACGTCACAGCACCTTACACCAAACTGCACGGCAGCGTAGTAGATAAAGTCTTGAGCTAGCTCAGTTCACGGAACTGCCAGAGTCTATACGTAGATCGAGGAACGTCCTGATTACGATGTATTCTACACAAGTGTACAGCACGGCTGTTTGTGGCTAACTGGCCGTTGATATTTTCTCAACGGTCAAATAATATTGCTTACCAATGGAGGGTAGTAGCAAAAATATTCGAGGCAGTGGCTCATTAGATTCAACCATCCTCTATTAACTAAATGGCGGGATCCAACATACCCCCCACGGAAATCTTGATGATGATTTCCAGTTATAAAGTAAATAATTATAATGATATTGAGAACGTCCCAATGATTCTAAGTTTACATAAGCTTAAAAACAAATTATATATAATACTATCAACTATGATTAACTGAATTAAATAAAAAAATTAACTAAATATTATTTTTTAAAAAATAATAAAATTATTAATTAGTGTATGGCAAAGGACACAGTTTATTAACAGGTCTCTTTAGTGTGCCTGTTGGAGTTTTTAACGTTACAACTCGAACTATATTGTCCGGACCGGGATGGAGACGCTCCACCCTGCCCATTGGCCATTGAAGTGGACGACTAAGCTCTGATTTTATTAGAACTAAGTCATCAATTTTTAAATTAGGAGGACTTGATAACCACTTTGCTATTTGTTGTAAAGTATGTAAATAGTCGTTCGACCATTTCTTCCAAAATGATTGGGACATTTTTTGTAAGCACTGCCAACGTGACAAGCGGCTTATAGATATATCATCTAAGGACTGTTCTGCTATCGCCAGTAAACTATGTCCTACCAAAAAATGTCCAGGAGTTAACGTTTCAAACTCATTGGGATTATTAGAGAGTGGGCACAGCGGACGCGAATTAAGGATAGCTTCGACCTTGCAGAGTACCGTCGTTAATTCCTCAAACGTGAGTGGCCTATCACCTATTGTGCGTTTAAGTAACCATTTGGCTTGCTTAATACCCGCCTCCCACAGACCTCCCATGTTTGGAGCACTAGGAGGGTTAAATTTCCACTCTATGCAACGATTAGTGCAACCGTCGGCAATCGAGGCAGTATTATTTTTATAAAATTTGCAAACTTCCTTCAAATACTTTGCCGTAGCTAAAAAATTCGTAGCACAGTCGGAGTATAAAACTTCAAATAGACCTCTGCGCGCAACAAATCTATCTAAGGTCGCGAGAAAACAGTTAGCTGATAAATCACTAAGTATTTCGATGTGAACGCATTTAGTAGAAAAACATACAAAGAGCGCCATATAACATTTACGAATCCTTGCATTGCGAAGTAAACTGTCTTTTATATAGAATGCTCCACTTAGGTCTACACCAACATGATTAAAAACCTTATTAGGCTGAAGTCTTTCACTGGGTAACGTACCCATGTATGGTTGTTTAATAGTAGGATTACATTTAAAGCATACGACGCATTTTGACAATACGCTTCGAATCTTACTACGAGCAGATACGATCCAGTATCTTTTACATATAATACCTTGTAAGGTTCGTGGCCCTACATGTAAATACATTTTATGAAAATGTTCTATCAATAAGGTCGTAATATAGCACTTCTTGGGTAATAATAAAGGATGTTTGGTGTTATAAGGCAGCTCTGATTGGGATATTCTACCCCCCACCCTGAGGAACCCATCACTGGCGTTCATAAAGGGTGATAAATGTCGTAGTGACGATACAAATTTATTATGTTTTATTTTATTTAATTCGTCAGAAAAATATTTCTGTTGTATTAATTTTATTATTAAGTCATGCGACTTATTTAACTCGTGAGTTGAAAGATAACCGTGTAGTCGATTTCGGTTCGATGCCCGAACATTATTTAGAAATCTCAAACACCATGCGATTGTACGTTGTAGGCGTTTGAACGTTGAAAACCGTTGACATATGAATTCAAAGTCATCATCATCATTAATATTTTGAGACGGCAAAGAAAAAGTGTCTGTATTCGATTTTAATTCTAATATTTCTGTTTTGCTAGTGATTTGAAATTTGCTAATTGGCCACTGATGAACGCCATCAGCCAACCAGGCCGGACCATGGAGCCATTGTTCGGAATCAGCTACGAGTTGAATCGGCATGGCGCCACGTGAACACACATCAGCCGCGTTATGTTCACTCCGCACGTGATACCACCTATCTGGCGCCACTACGTTGACCACTTGGGTCACACGACTAGATGCGTAGGTTTTTAATTTATGTGGTGCCGTTTGTAACCACGCGAGTGCTACAGACGAGTCTGTCAAGGCAGTTAGCTCAAATTGTAATTTTGCAATATTTTGTTTCACGAACAGTACTAGTTTAGATAACAATACAGTCGCCATCAGTTCGAGTCTTGGTATGGAAAGAGGTTTTATCGGCGCGACTTTACTTTTACTAATAAGTAATCTAGTTTTGACAATATTATTTGCATCGACACTACGAATATAAATACTTGTGGCGTAACCACGAGTAGACGCGTCACAAAATGCAATTAAGTGTATATTGCTAAACTGAGGTGATAACATGTGTCGCTCAATTCGTAACCCAGAAAGACATGACAATGAGTCTATAAAACTCGACCATTTATCGCGTATATAGCCAGGTATTTGTTCATCCCAGCCTAGATTTAGTTTCCATAAATCCTGCATTATGCACTTAGCCAAAAAAATACATGGATTTAAAAACCCGAGTGGATCATAGATGCTAACAGTTTTAGTACAGACCGTTTGGTGAAAGTATTGTCTTTCATGTTATATTCAAAGGAGAAGCAATCATCAGTGGGTGACCACCTTAATCCTAGCACTTTGATGGTTGAATTTAGGCTCTCATCAGAGCTGATGGGGATTATTCGGTCAGTTTCAACCTTGTGCAGTAACTGAGGTGAATTACTTGCCCATTTGCGAAGATCGTAACCGCCCAATTTAAGAAGAGATATGAGCTCATCCTGTAACACGCAGGCTTCAGAGATATCCTGTGTGGACCATAGCAAATCGTCGATATAGAACCCATTCTACAGGACTTCAGCAGCGCGCGGATACCGCTCACGCTCATCATACGCCAACTGCTGTAACGTACGGACAGCTACAAACGGTGTACTGCGAAGGCCGTACGTGTTTGTTAACAATTCAAAGGTTTGAACTGGTTGTGACGGTGACTCCCTCCATAAGATATGTTGGTAACAACGGTCAATAGGATCAATAAGAACCTGTCTATACATTTTTGCTATGTCAGCAGTAATACAAATATCAAATAGACGAAAGTTAAATATAATTTTTAAAATATCATTTTGAAGTTTTTTACCAGTTAATAAAATGTCATTTAAAGAGATACCGTTAGATGTAGTTGCGGACCCATCGAATACCACTCGGACAGGAGTACTGGTACTGGAGACTTTTACCACACAGTGGTGTGGTATCACATATTTGCTCGGTTCTCCGCCTGTGTATGGTTGCATATGGCCCATTTGTTCATACTCACGCATGAAAACCTTATATGCTTCATACAGGACGGGTGTTCGAGTAAGACGTCGTTCGAGATGGAAAAACCTACGCATGGCAATATCACGGGCTCGCCTAGGGTTGCGTGGTTCGGATTTAAAAGCAAGGGCGAGACATATCGACCACCGTTGTCGCGGTAATGCCGCTTTATAAATATGTCTTCAGCAAGCTTATCAAGTGGGTTAGTAGGGTTGTCCTGGGACTCCTCTATTTCCCAGAACGCTTTTAGTTGAGAGTTAAGATTGTCACTTTCAGTGGTGTACGACACCATATTGTACGAAGCTGCAACAGTAGTGACATCATCAGAAGCACACGGTACTTCTAACCTCCCACACAATATGTATCCAAATATACTGCTAAGTGCAGTGGGCAATGAAGAGTTGAAACATATTTTATTGCCGTCATATATATATGGGAAAACATCACCAGCTAATATTATATCTATAGAAGATTTTTTATAAAAGGTAGGATCCGCTAATAATAAATTCTTAAAATTATTGGTAACTTCTTTAGAAATTTCCATTGTGGGCAAATTAGCAGTCAATTGATGCAATATAACAACATCAATATCAAATGAAGGGCTATCAGAATATCTTGGTTTAATGTTACAAGAGGTCATTCCAAAATTCTTAACATTATTGCCGGCTAAACCGAATATATTAAAAGGACACTTCGTTCGTGACAACCCTAGCCGCTCTAAACAATTAATTGTCATGAAGTTGGACTGTGCCCCAGAATCTATCAAAACACGGCACAGTTGCTCATTACCAAACGCATCAGTAACGTTTACTATAGCGGTACCCAACAATACGATATAATTATTATTTTTATTGTTTACGTTTGTCGAACGAGTTATATTGGAATGCATACCTACGGTCGGCGTGTTATCTTAACTAACATCTGTTTGCAAAACCGGTTTGTTATTTGTATTTAAATGCAATAATGTGTGGTGTCGTCGATCACACATAAAACATTTAAATTTACTCTTACAATCACCGGAAGAGTGGTTGCGTTTTAGACAATTGTGGCACAATTTTAAATAGTCAGCTCGGCTAACACGTTGAGCAGGTGTCAATTCACGGAATTGCGTACAACGAAATATCATATGATTTTGTCCACAATGCATACAAATACCCACGTCAGGGGTTTGATGAATATTCGTTGACCGAGTGTATGCGCGTCTATTAACTCGTTCACTCGATGTTTTATTTACGTTAGTCGAGGAAGAATACTTACTAGAAATGATAGAATTTATACTAATAGAACGCTGCGAATGTTCTAGCACTTTCACTTGATTTTTAACGTATATCATTAATTGTTCGTAAGTGGGTATTGACTTTTGATCAATACTCATTTCAAACATTTTCTTAGTATTTGGGTCTAACGCCCTTAAGGCTATATGACAGAATAAATAACTTGATATATTTTTGATGTTTAGTGCTTCAATCGCTTTGTAGGAATGGTCAAAGGTTTCAATAAAATTATTTAAGTTAATTAAAGACTCTGACCTTAACGTTGTGAACGCCAACATTTTATCCAGATATTTTCCTATAAGCGATCTATTGTCTTGATATTTATCAAGCAATGCTAGCCAGACCACATCGTAATTACTAGCCGTAATTGGCATACCTACTCTTTACAATATTGAGTGCAGAACCGCTTGTACAAGATAATAAATAATGAAATTTATCAATATTAGTAATTTCCGATTGATTATGTACCAAAGAGCAAAATGTTTCGTAAAATGTGGTGAAATTTTCAATATTTCCATCAAATTTAAATAAATAAATTTTAGGAAGGCGTGGGCGTGAGTGATACTTGTCCACGCTTGTATTTTTACATACATCGTGCCCACGTATACCCGGTGGAACGTCCGCCATTTTGTTCACATACTTAGATGAGCACAACTTTATGCGAAAATACAAATCATAAAAATTCTTTAAATCAATATCAGAAAACTGTGTATCAGAATCTAAGTTTAATTGTAACTCATAAATTTCCATACATATTTTCTCAAATTTATCACGTAAGGATTCAAGCTCTAATGTACCGTCAAACTAGCCAACTTTGCCAACCGGGGTAACATTACCCAAAACTCAATTATTATATAAAACTGTCAACGTGGGCAAATTTTTAATCTCTATGGCAATATTTTTTATTTAGTAGAAAATTAGATTATGTATTTGACATCATTGCGCATTGCATTTATACCTTAGTTTGTTCAGTAATTGGTTAAGAGTTGTTGAATGTGGTGTGTATTTTTGCGGGCAAATTTCTTCAATAAAGTGGCTGTGAATTTCTGGTCATGGCGAAAACGCAGGTATGTCATTATTAACTTATGGAATATACTATTAATTGGTGGCTATTTTCTGAATACTTTCAGTATTCTGAGCGTTTTAAAATCAAATGTTGTGGCCTTGGGTAAAGTTACCTTGAAATATTCAGACCTATCTAGGACAACATTGCCCCTTAGCAAAAAGTACTTAGGGCTGTCTATCAAATATTTTTAGAAAATATATTCTTAAAAAGTGTAAAGCGTTTTAAGTATATTTATGTTAAATACGGTAATTTTAAATTATAAAAGTGATATTTTTTACTTCATCTAATTTTTAAATATTAATTGCATACTTAAAAGAGAATTAATGTGAATTCAAAATTTTCATGATTTTATGCGGTTTCAAGTTATTTATATGCCAATTCCATTCATCTCATGATCCATCAGCTTATTGAGTCAACTGTAGAACATAAACCTCTTTAAAAGAAGAATAATGTCGTATTCGCCATACTTGGTAGGCGGGTTAGCGAACGTAGTCAGTGATAAATTTGCCCAGGTGAGAGCTGTTAACCAGTTTTCCCACGGATTTGCTCTCAGCCGGTTTTCCGGTTTTTCAGACTTCCATGGCTGGGAGGTGGTGTTACAGTTTATTCTTAACTTGTCACAACAGGATCCATATATATAACAATGCTTGCTCGAATCGCTTAAATAGGTAACAAGAAGTATGTAAGTTTAAATATTCATTATTAAATTTAATTTCAGAAAAACAAATATAAGTCTAAAAGCCAGCAAAGGACGTCAAGGCGTGTTATAGGGTCGCGGGCATATAAAAATTACTCTGAAGATATGTTAAAACTAGCATGCGAAGCAGTTTCGTTGAAGCAGGTATCTTCAAGAGATGCTGAAAAACATTTTGGTGTCCCAAGACGTACTATACTAAATAAGGTAAAAAACTTGCACTCTAATTCTGTTGGACATCCTACGAACCTAACTAATGAAGAAGAGAAAAGAATTGTGAAAGTTCTGCAAGCGTCTAGTGACTTTGGTTCCCCATTAACTAAATTGGATTTAAAATTATTAGTCCATGAATATTTAAAAAAAAATGGTCGTGAAATCGTTTTCAAGAATAAAATTCCGGGTGATGCGTGGGTAGAAGGATTTTTGACCAGACATAGCCATGACTTAAGTATAAGAGTTACGCAAAATATTTCAAAAGCAAGAGCTGAAAAAGGACCTCAAGAAATTGCTAAATATTTTGAAAATTTAAACATCACCTTGAAAGACATTCCAGCAACAAATATAGTTAACTTTGATGAGACCAATTTGTCTGATGATCCCGGATGTGCCAAATGCATATTTCGACGTGGAATAAGATATCCGGAAAGGATATCTAATTCTAGTAAGGGAAATATATCCATTATGTTTACAGCAATTGCAAGCGGTCAATGCTTACCTTTATACGTTGTCTATAAAGCAACGAACTTGTATTCTGAATGGATTGCTGGAGGACCACCAGGTGCTAGATATAACTGTACAAAATCAGGGTGGTTTGATAGCGCTATGTTTGAGGATTATTTTCAAAATATTATTATGCCTTGGGCGGCAGAGACTCCCGGAGCCAAAGTCGTAATTTGTGATAATTTATCAAGTCATTTGAGCGTTAAAGTAGTAGAACTATGTGAACAATGCAACATAAAGTTGGTATTTATTCCACCTAGGTCATCGCACCTTACTCAACCTCTTGATGTTGCGTTTTTTGGACCATTGAAAAAAGCTTGGCGACGGATTTTATATCAGTACAAACTCAGAAATCCCAAGCAAACATCCTTAAATAAAAAACACTTTCCTAAACTGCTTGTTGAACTTACAGAAGCTATTAAGTTGAATGAGAATAAAAATATTAAGAGTGGCTTTAGAGCATCGGGCATATTTCCAACAAATCCACAAGAAGTTTTAAAAAAGATCCCCGAAATGCAAGAGAAAATACTGTCGTATGGACTTGATCAATCATTAATAGATTATTTAAAAGACACAAGATCGCCAAATCCTATGGCAGTTAAAAGAAATAAAAAAATCAATTGTGAACCAGGAAAATCAGTAACAGCTACCGATTTAAACATTTTTCATACCAAAAAAGATCTGAATAAGCTCAAAAAAGAACAAAAACTTGAGAATAATTTAACTAAATTAGAAATCCATAATACTAATGAAGAGGTGTACTTACATGACCAAACAGGTATATTTTCAATTATTAATAGAAATACTGATAAAAAGAAGGTCCTAGATTATGTAAACCAGAATGTATATGACGCTACATTAAAAAAAAAGAAAATATTTGAAGAAACGCATTTTTTTGAAAATAACCCTACCAAACTAAATGATTGCTCAAACCAAGAAGTTACTGTTATCTTAAAATCACCTAAATCCCTTGTCAAATATTGTATCGCTGCTATTAATTGTTTATTGAATGTGGATGAAAAATGGAACCATATCGAAGTGACTAATAATAATGATAAATTTGCAATTTACACACAAGCTTTATCTGCTGAAAGAATTCATCAAAAAACAACTGCATCTAAAATAACTATTCTGTCAAATGTGATAATAACGACTGCCCCAAAAACATCAGATGTTCAATATTTAAAAGATGTATCTAAAAGTGATAATACGCCATTCATAGCTAATTGTATTAGAAAGCTACCAAAATGTCTTCAAGAAAATGTGAACAAAATAACAAAAAAAAGGAGTCGAACTAAAAGTAATAAAAAAGGATTAAAAATGAATCGAATAATTAAACGTCAAATAAAAACTGATAATACAAAGAAAAAGCGTGGAAAATTTTCTGAAAAACGTAAAAACAGACTTACTGCTTGTGAGTCTAGTTCAACATCTGTAGATTCTATTACCAAACTATATGATACGGACTCAGAGTGCGAAACAATGGATGATTATTTAACTGAATGTCTAAAAGAATTGGAAGATCAAGAAAATATAGAGCCCACAGAGGTTCCATTTGGTCTTAGTGACATTGAATATTTTGTAGACGACTATTGGGAATTTAAAGAAGGTGATTGGATTATAGCTCAATTTTCCACTAAAAAAAGTTTAAAGCATTATGTTGGTAATATTATAGCAATTTCAAACAAGATGCCAACCATAAAGTTTGTGAGAAGAGTTAAGCAATCTAAGTGTGTAGGAACTAAATTTACATACCCCACAGTTGATGATATTTGCACTATAAACTATTTGAAGGATATTATATCAGTTTTGCCGAAGCCAACGATATCCAGACGTGGTGAAATTATATTTAACGTTGATTTTAGGAATCTAAACATACAATAAGTTAATAAAATACAATGACAGTTGATTGATAATTTAAATAGTTTGAGTTAATTATTGGCCTAATATTACCTACACATGTCCAGTACCCATAACGGCCTAACTGATTATTATTATAAGAAAATTTAATTAGAAAATATCATTTGTTTTGTTTTCAATCTTACTGCTTGTGATTTAATGTAAGATTTTTACTTACTTTTACTTAACTCCTTACTTACCTACTCTAACTTAATTATACGGATACTATTACATTAGATATTTCATAATTTCACGTCTATTTTTGTCAAATAAATGATTGATTTTAATAAAGCTTCTTATTTTCTTTCATACCCAATACCGATAAGGAAGATACGAAAAAAAATATGTATGACATTGAATGAAATGTATCAACCCTAACAGTTTCAAACGGCCAATCAAGTTTTGTATGAAAAAAAGCAAAACTAGCTAGATAACATTGCCCACGAATTTAATTCTGAAAATGTTATTATAAGGAAAGAAAATATTAAACCCATACTAAATATATCCTAAATACTTACTACCATGTAATTTATAAATTTATAAACGTAATATTTATCTAGAAATAAACATGGGTAATGTTGGCTGGAATTGCAGATAATTTTGCCCATCATCAAATTTTTAAAAAATAATGTATTATTTTAATATTTTTTAAATATTTGTGTAACTAATAGATGTCTAATATAATATATTTGTATGAAATGAAAAAGTTTACCAAGTTTCAATAGAAATAAAAAAAATACATTCTATTTTAGTCAAAAATCGGGCAAAGTTGGGTAGTTTTACGGTACGTAATAAAAACATATCTACCTGTTCAGGATGTGAATCTAATTTAGTTGATAGATCAAATATAATTTGTAGCTGAGAAAAGAGCCTTTGTTTCACTGCAATATTTTTATTTAACATTCTAGTAGATTCTAAATCTTTCTTACTAAAGGTAACTTTGTCATCAGGTTTCGTCATCTCAAGTACTTTCAAAGTAAATTAATATATATATATGTATTTTAAATTTAACACAAGCACGGCTTGTCTTTTAACGGTTAAAATGAATGATAATAATATCGCGGGTCGATGGACCAAAAAAATGTGCGATATAGCACGCCTCAGAAAGGGCTGGTAAATGAATTTAGTGGACTGTATAATACGATTAGGTATGGTGGTAGTTGAACAGTGATAGATCCCGCATCTAGACGAGGAGGTGAATAAATCAACCACTTACCTCTAAGCCTTAATGCGCCAATTCCAAGGGGTCAGCAGATAAGCGTGCAGAATCTATTTTCACGTCACAGCACCTTACACCAAACTGCACGGCAGCGTAGTAGATAAAGTCTTGAGCTAGCTCAGTTCACGGAACTGCCAGAGTCTATACGTAGATCGAGGAACGTCCTGATTACGATGTATTCTACACAAGTGTACAGCACGGCTGTTTGTGGCTAACTGGCCGTTGATATTTTCTCAACGGTCAAATAATATTGCTTAGCAATGGAGGGTAGTAGCAAAAATATTCGAGGCAGTGGCTCATTAGATTCAACCATCCTCTATTAACTAAATGGCGGGATCCAACAATGTATTTAAATATTTTTTTATAATCAAATTACTTTTTATACTTAAGTTACTTTAAAAAGTACTTAGACAGTATTAGGATTGGTATCACGATATTTACGCACTTTCCAACAACTAACAATCAATAGAGTTCTCTGGCACTCTGTTCTCTCTGTTCTATCTGCCTACCCTGCTAGAGATATGGCCTGATGATATGTATGTATTATAATGTAAATGACAATCTAACTAATGACTACATCCCATAAGTTTATATGGTTTGTTTATAATTATATGAATATTATTGACGGCCATTGTTTTTTTAATGGATTAGATAGAGGTTACAGATTACAAATAATGTTCACTTTAAACCTAACATATGCAAGAATTTTATGCCATGGAGCATGTACATACGTACCAACTTTTATTTTCTTATATTCCTTAAATATTTACTAGTATGGCATAAAAATGTTTATTACACAAACTTGACAAGTTCTGTCATTATTAATTCATTCGCAATGACACCTTTTACAAGCTTTTATTATTGTGGGTTGATTCTCTTACGTCTCTATCTTGAGATGGAGACTTAATCGTGTGTTTCTTAGTGTATTTCGTTATCCATTTCTAAAGTTTCATAAAGTTTTTCTTCATGTATATTATAATACCTTTTTTCACCCTTTGGGTGCTTACGTAAATTTCTAATGAAATTTGCAATTTGAATGTGGTTCTTCTATTTTGATGTAACGAAATGTATTACACATGTGCTTAGGGGACGTCCATTAATCACGTGATCTTTTTTTTAGCATTTTTAACCCCCCCTCACCCTTGGTGATACGAGGTGAGGAAACCTCACTACGTAGTGAGGTTTAAGACTAAGAAGGTTTAGGACTTCGTGATTTTTGTCAAACGCACATTTCAAACCTCACGTGATTAATGGTCCCCTTATCATTAACCATATTGTGTTATGAATATGTAACCATGTTTGAGGATTTCACATGTACAACTTAAATATTATAGGCAAGTGGTGTAGAGCAAAGAAATACGGCACTGGACTGGCTTCGAGAATATCTGAAGACAGCTGAAGATAAGAGAGGCGTTGTATACTTCATGGATGATGATAACACATATGCACTTAAAGTTTTTGAAGAGGTAAGTCTTCTAATCCTCATTCCTTAATTCGCCATATCACTATAGAATTAATACTAGTAAAGTATGACATCATAAAATGCTTTATAACTCTAATGTAAGGAAAGCTGTTAAAATAGCAGTGTGGCAAAAATGATTTCTATCGATTCCGCGCAGATATCTTAAGTTTGCTCTGTGATTATAGTGAGTAAGGATCAAAGCTATCGGTTATTCTATTTATTTTAAAGATACTCGATATTGGTATTGTATTTTGGTCCTTACGAATACTATCAACCCTTACAATGCTCGTGAGTGTTGTAAAAGATGAGTAAGAGCTTCACATAGACTTTTTTTTTTGTTTACGCTGTGGAAATGCTTTTACGCACTATCCCCCGCCAGTGACAGACGGGGGGGTGTGTGGGACTCGCCGGCCATAGATAGTTGGCGGACGGAATACCCTGAATAGGATAGACATAGACCTGGATCAACTCCATCAGATGCCCTCTGGTCAATAATTACATTGCCACGGAGGTTGGACGTCATAAAAAATTGAAGCGGCTCGTCATGAAAATATTACCGAAATATTAGTAATATTTACGAAGAAAAATATGGAAGAAGAGTATACATATATTGGGGGGGTGTTTGACAAAAATCACGAAATATCACAAGGGGGAGGAGGGGTGTAGTAAGATATCACGTGTATTTATTTTTTCGTCAAAAACTGAGATTTCTAAACTGAAAAGCGGCGTGTAGTGTGACTGACTTGCCGTTGCCAGACAACGGAACGAAGCTTAAAGTAGATGATCTGTATAAAAACCTTTTGCGAAATATAAAAAAGCAAAAAAACCGAGAATATAATGAGTTGTGGTCTACATCTTTGTAAGTACTAAAAATTCACGTGATGTTAGTGGGGGAGGGAGGGTCATAGTCTTAAACCTCACCAAGGGGGAGGAGGGGTTAAAAATGCTAAAGAAAAGATCACGTGATTAATGGACGTCCTCATATGAGCAAAATGACGATGATGATGAACTTTAGATTAGAGATCAGACTCCATAAAATCCATAAAAGATTATGCAGTTGGGATATAATTTGTACCCTTTGGTTGTATATTTATATTGATAGTGATAGGACTACACTGTTGACAGTTTTCTGTCTACAGCCGCGGGCCGGTCCGTCCGGGGTAGTACCACACTCGCAGAAAATCGACGTCTGAGCAGTGGCAATGTGTTGCCGTGCTTCGTTTGGTGAGCGATAGAGCAGGCAGCCCAAATTTCCAGGGTGGGTTTGGGTTTTTATTTGGTAGGCAGCGGCCTAGCTATGCAAAGATCCATGGGCGGCAGTAACACTTACCATCAGGTGAGCTGCTTGCTCGTTTGTCACCAAGAGCAATTAAAAAAAAATATGGTCGCCTGTGACAAATTGATGTTTTCATTAGTAGTTTTTGAAAAACCAAAAAAAAAAGCAAATTGTATATTTTATATCCATTTTTTCATTTTCCAATTGGCAGTTTTGTTTTATTACACTGCTCTTTTAGTTTTACTCTCGTGTTTTTAAATTCAAGGTTTCTATTAGATATGTATTGTAACAGCGTTATTATACAACGCCATGTGTTCCATTTGAATTAATTTTCAACAGTTGTATGCGTATCTATAATAGAGACACATAAATGAAGGTTTTATTGTTAATAACAAGACAATTTAAATTGATAGATTCTTTACCTTGAAATTATATATTCGACTACCTGGAATGTTTTGTTATTTCCTTCGTAATTATGATTAGTACAGCTGAGTGTAGTAGTGGCTACGAATACTACCAACCTTTGCTTTGCTCGCGGATGTAGTAAAAAACGACTAGGAGCTTTATAACGCATTACATTCCCAAGGAGGGTTGACGTCGGGCGGGCGGCCGGTCATAGAACTATTGCCAATAACTTTTACAATATGTACTATGAAAGAAGAGTACATATTGTATCGACCCCAAGTAATTGGGATAAGAGTAGGAGAATGATGATATGTACAATGTACATACTATAGTACCATTACTGTCGCAATTGGCGCTATTTAAAGCATAGATACTTATTAGCCGGAAGCCCAATTTTCTGGGTGGTTCTTTTATCGGTAGGCAGCGGCCTAACTCTACCCCTAGTATTGCAAAGGTCCATAGGCGGTAGTAACACTTACCATCAGGTGTACTGCTTGCTCTCTTGCCATCAAGAGCAATAAAAAAAACGTAATACGTATTCATTTAAAAAACTTGGCACTATTCTATATTTGTATCGTAATGGCGTATTACATATTCATTTAAAAAAAAACTTAGCAGTATTCTATATTTATTTGTATCGTAAGAACGTCTTACATATTCATTTAAGGAACTTAGCAGTATTTTATATGTATATCGTAAGGGCGTAGTACATATTCATTAAAAAAAAACTTGGCAGCCTTCTATATTTGTGTCGTAAAAGCCACTTGCAGCCAAATGTTAACTTGACACAAACTTTGAATAGACGATAGAGGACTATTAGCCATCGATATATATGTACTACGTACTAGATTTCGCGTTCCGAACACTTGCTTTGTTCGACTAAGCTGTACTGCAATCCGTACACGCAACACAAGTTTATATAAACATATAATAGTTCATTTTCTTTTATAATTTACTATTATTTTTATTTATTTAACTACTTAATAATACACTTTGAAATAGAGTATGCTGTATGAGTTCTAATGAATTTTTGTAGGTACAAAAACTGTGTCACTTCTGCGTTGTAAAGTCTATAGTACCACGCTTTGTTACATAACGTTGAACGAAACGCGTAAGTGCGCATGAAATGCCTACATCTTACGACGTTTTGGTCGCGAAAAAATTACAACTATAAAGCGATCTAGCGCTGTGTGCTTCAATGTTCGCGTTAGATTACCTATTTATTCTTTTAGCGCTGCAGCGGACTTTAGTTTAACTATTACCAAAATGGAACAAAATATTTATTCGGGATAGCTTCTCTGTACATATAACTCTATGCTATTAGCTCTGTGTTATCTAAAATGTGTATCACATTTAAATTGTAGTAATGTAATAAATATACAGAAGAAAATATATCCCTTCACGGACGTGTCATTAAGGACAGCTAAGTGAAATAAGTAGACGTCACTTTAAAAGAGGAAAACTGAAATAAATACAAATTCCTTTGCTCTACATACCAAATCGTCTAACAAGCTTGGCACCTATAGTATAATAGATCGATTTTTACCCATTGTGAGGCCTGTTTCCTGTGTGTTACTTACAGGTATTGGTATAAGAAAAGCAATATCATAATATAGATAATAATTGACATAAATGATGATTAGGATGTATGCACAAAACATTAGCTACATCAAGGCAAATAAAAATCTAAATTAAATCTTGTAATAACCCGTTTAATTAATGTGGTGTAGTAAACTAATTTGCCTTTAACTGTAATGGAGACCAGCTCCTCCTATAGGTGGAAGTTATAAAAGAAATATACATGAATTATGAGAACGTGTTTAGTTTTCTATTTTCTTCTCTTTAGACGATTATGCGAAAGACGCGTTAACTGTAAAGGTTAAATTTATTAAGTTTTTATTTGTCGTTAATTTGCTTATCACTTTTAAAGGCCGTGTTCATAATGTTTTATAAGAATAAAAGAATGAAGAATTGGATGTATCTTTCTTAAAGAGTGACAATGAATGACGTAGTGTATAGTGTGAGCTTTTTAAAAAGAGACCAATTAATAGAGTATTAGAAAGATATTTGATAGATTATTAGACAAGTGTTATAGACTGAAAGATGGAGTGCTAATAATTGCGAAAAATATAATAGGTACCTATGCAATAGAAAGGACGAATAGAGAATGACTCTGGCAATCAGAGAAGTTTGGGTATCTTGAGTAAAATAAAGTTACCTTTTCGTATTTGATGTATTAATCAATTTTAAAGACATCATTAAAGATTATTCACCTCAATAGAGTTAATAATAATTAGGCAAAAAGTGAAATTATTTACTCAAAATTAATAGACCTATTACTTTAATGCAAGGCGGTTTTTTTATGTACCGTTAAGTATTCAAAGTCGATAAATTGAGTAAAGCTGTTTGACCCATTCAAAACTAATATCACTTAACCCTATTTATTTAATAAATTAGTAGAGATATGCGATATGTATTGTACTCAATTTATCTTATATACATTGGGTACATTGCTACTATATTTTGGTAACGCATTCTGTGATACAAGCTTATCGTCAATGAGGATACGAGGTGTCATTCATTTCACGACATTTTTATCGCTCCGTTTATTGTTTGTATACAAATACGTTAAATAAACACTAATGCTGCACATCCTATTTATTTATTTTATTTATTTATATTTTATTGCACACCTAGGTTAATACATTTATAATAACAATTCTAAGCGAAGATAGTACAATGGGCGGCCTTATCGCTAAAAGCGATTTCTGCCAGGCAACCTTGTAACCTTTGGAATGAAATTGTAATTGTATAAAGTACTGCAAGCGTCTTTTATTGCATTATATAATATCTTTTTGAAGTCACTGTGTAATTTGTGTTCGTTATAAAAGATCGGAGAAAAAGTTTCTTCGCATTCTATATGAAAAATCAAGGCATTCTTTTTTTTTTTCAAGTTTTATTTAGATATAATTATAATATAATAGGTATGTGTGCCATTTTGTTCGATGACTGTCTGCCATCTTGTAGGTAGTGACATGATCTCGTTGCTGTAGAAATTTTAGGAGTGATCTAAAAAATGTGTCAAGTCTTGTTGGTAGTCCTCTCTTGATGTTTACCTGATAATGTCTAAAAAATTCTGAAGAGTTGGTCTCTTCAGGTCAGGTAGAAATCTGAAGGACAGGGCTATATGCTGGATGCATTAACATCTCTCAGCCAAACTCTCTTAATGTTTGCTGAGTGACTAAATATGTGTGTGGTCTAGCGTCATCGTAATGAAACATCACACCCTTTCTGTTGATTAATTCCGGCATAGAGAAACGTTCTTTCCAGTTCTTGCTTTGATCTCATCAGTTGTTGGCGGTAGAGACCCAAATCGATGGGTCTGACCGGCGGTAAAAGCTTATAATGAACAATACCCTACCAATCCCACCATACATACATCATCACCTTATTGCGAGTGAGCCCAGGTTTTGCCACAGTATGTGATGCTTGACCGACCTTTGACCACGACCTTTTTTTGCACGTTCTTATCGTGCGTGATCCACTTCTAATCACCAGTTATCAATGTCTTCAAAAATGTTTCGGTTTCATTGCGTCTCTATAAAGAATCGCGAATGAATACACGGTTCATTAGGTAACTTCAGTGAGCTCTTGTGGCACCTAACTATATATCGAGCTTTTTTGCATACCCAACTTTTTTCAAATGGGTCAAAACTGTTTGGTGGTCAATTCCAAAAGTCACTGTATAGAGAAATCTGATAGGTTATAAATATATGACGTTGCAACAAATAGGAGTACTGTCTGTAAATAAATCGGGCTAAATTTCTGTTATATCTAAAGTGGATAATATCTTTTTTTTTGTCAGTTTTTTTTTTTTACCCTTTTTGGGTGGGTTTCACTATGTTTATGCTTTCTAAGGTCGATATGCACCTGAATGAATAGTCTATATTCTGGTATCGCGTTTGAATTAATCACGTGACATCCAGCAATACTACTTGTTTGACTATATGGGGCACGCTTGTCTAGAACATTGACCTATACATTCGCGATATGAGCGCACCCAAGTTTGTCTTTAATTTCATATACGTTCCACTTCGAGGCACATGTCTCTTTCATAATTGGAGAAAAAAAATACCTACTATGCGCTATGCGTATAGTAGGTATACTATAGGTAGGTATAGTGATAGATATCACGCAATAGAATTTTATTGCGAATTTCTAATCTTTTGTAGTGTTTTTTGGGGTACCGTACCTCGAAAGGAAAAAACGGAACCCTTATAGGATCACTTTGTTGTCCGTCCGACCGTCTGTCTGTCTGTCAAGACTGTTTTTCTCAGGAACGCGTGGAGGTATCAAGCTGAAATTTATATCAAATACTCAGGTCTACTGTCCCTTAGAGCTGTGAAAAAATCAAACATTTAAGCTAACGCAATCAAAAGATACAGCTATTTATGTCGCAAATTTCTGCAAATTTTCGACACTCGCAAGGGAATTTTTGATTACATCATATAATAAAAAATATTTTTAATCATTTTAAACTCACTACCTCTTTTCACCTAAATGTGTATGGTTAACAAGCAGCAGTTAATTTTGCATTGTCAATGAACAGGCAGCGTGACCGACTGGTCTAAGGCGCTGGTTTAAGACACCGTAGGCACGAGTTCGAATCTCACCGCCGCCGAGCTCTTTTTGCTTTTTGCTTTATTTTTGCAAAATTTATTTATAATAATATAATATTATAAATAAAATAGTTTGAAAACGTGTTCATTAAATGTTTTAAAAATTAGTTTTAATATTTATTAAAACTACTAATTTTTATTTACTACTAATTTAGGTGTAACTTGAATTAATATCAAAGAAAAAAGAAACTTGAATTCATCATCATCATTCTCCTACTCTTATCCCAATTACTTCCGATATCCGCCCTTGGGGGGGAACGTCGCTCAAGGGGAGGGTACCTCTCAGGGGGTATTCCGTCGGGCCGGCCACTGACGACAAGTTCACGCTGCTCCAGTGGCCGGTCCAACGACGTAGGCGAGGTTCGTGAGTGGGTAACGGGTATGCGTGCGTACTCCCCTCTGTCGCCCCGGACGGAGTGGTGCGAGAAGAGCGCCGACCATAACCCAACCCTAAAAAAAAAAAAAATGCCAATTACTTGGGATCGATACAATATGTACTCTTCTTTCATAGTACATAATGTAAAAGTTATTGGCAATAGTTTTATGACCGGCCCCCTGCCAGACGTCAACCCTCCTTGGGAATGTAATTGTTGACCAAACGAGATTTTTAGTTTTACGGAACCCTTCGTGCGCGAGTACAACTCGCACTTGGCCGATTTTTTTTTCTATATTTCTCGGTTATTCGTTTCGTACGATATACGCTGGTAAGCAGAGATGTACAAAATACCCTGTACAAAGTATCTGAAATACAAAATGCAAGACACTTTTAAATTAAGTATTTGAGATACCAGATACGTACGATTTAAGTATTTTTAAAACCACAGAACCGAATGCGTTTCTACCGCATTAAATATAAATTTATTGTTGTTGTACTACAAGGATAAATATTGTATTTGAAATACCCATAGTTTTTAAATTTAATGCGGAAGTGGAAGGATGTAGGTACCGGGGGAGACCGAGACTCACCTACCTAGACCAGATTGGTCATGTACTGAAGGAAGGTGGAGTCAAGAGTCTCCGAAACCGGCGATCGTGTATGAAGAGAATTATGAATGTCGAGAAAGCGAGTGAAGTATACAAGGATAGAGTTCTCTGGCACTCTGTCCTCTCTGCCTACAAGGGATATGGCGTGATGATATGTATGTATGTTTAAATTTAAATTAATACATAACCATAAATAGGTTTTTGGAATACCCATCATTCTCTTGCTCTTATCGACGCAATATATCTTTTACATCATACATATTGCAAAAGTTATTGGTTTTATGACCGACCGCCTGCCTGACCTTCCTTGGGAATGAAATTGTTCACCAAATGACATCAGGTGGAGTGGGCCCAGGTCGATATTAAAGCTGTAAGTCGTTTTTTACGACATCCATGAACAAAGTAAGGGTTGTTAATATTTGCAGCCACTAACTACCACACAGTATTTGGAATACCCATAGTTTAAAATTTAAATTAATATAATAAAAACCATAATTGTTTTCCTCCATATACCTATATGGAGGCAAACTTTAATATTTCAAAGTTTTCCTCGAGGATATATTCAATATTTAGAACTTGATAGTATGCAAGTTATAAATTGTATCATCGTCCTTGATTTAATTATGTGATGTTTGCTATTTCATAGTAATACTAAAAAGCTAATTATAACCCCCTTAAAACAAGGCAGCGAGTTCCCACTCGATAGAAGCCTCTTAAAAATACTGCTATAATATTGTATATGCGACGTATATTTTTGGACTCTTAAGTTTAAACAATTTGTTGTCACTCACACATCTGTTCCATGGTTTTAACAAGAGTGGGGTACGATGCCAGAAACCTCCGCGTGGTGTACCCTGGGTGCGAGCGACAGTCCCCCAGATCCTTCTGCCGAATTGTCGCTCGTAGCGAATTTCTGGCGAGAGGGGGGGTTCCCCAGCAATGGGTAGAGCCCCAATTCGCTCCTGACCCTCTAGTTGTAGACGGTACAGGACGCGAAATTTCGGACGGGCCCGGTCACTCATTAACTTGAGGGCTGGGCAGGCTTATGCCACCGCCGACATATCGTAAACCTGATATCTTGCTTCAAGACAAATTGTCGTGAGGCGTAGTTTCAGGAACGAGGGTCTTGGCTTAACCGCCCGGACCGCGAGGAAGACAACCTCTATAAAGAATTCGACGTTCGAATTCGGAAATCACCCAGAATCTTAAGTTCTGGCGTGCGGCGAGAAGATGCATGGCAGATGGGCTGTTCTGTTCTTAGCACGCTCCAGCCAGGGTACCGGCCGACCCCCTGGTTGGTAAATGTAGGCTTGCCCGGGTACAGGGATCTCTGCCCGGGTCGACGCTCTATTTCTCCCATAATCGTGGGAATCAATATGGATTTTACTTCTTTCACACCTACACCAACTCAAGACGGGAATCCAGAGGATTCCCACATCACGGCCTCGTCAAGCCAATGTAAAACTGACCAAAACGACGCCTCGTCCTTAGGACTGGAGGCGTCCGCCGAGGGCCCGGCACCGACCCCAGAGGCCCCCCTCTCGAAGAAGAAGAAGCGCCGGACCCGGTACACATGGGGGAAAGCGAACCCTCACGAGAGGCAGCGGGCGGCGGCAAAAAAGCAGGAGCGGGATGCCGCCAAACTGAAGAAGGACGGCGGCAGATCAACTGCAGAGCCGTCAATGGACGAGGGCGACAGTACTGTCGCAGAGCCGTCCAGAGACGAGGGCAGTGGATCTGCCGATTTAATGGACGAGGGCGGTAATTCCGCAGAGCCGTCCAAGGAGGCCAGCGGGTCGGCTGAGGAAGCCGCCGCCGCCAAGTCGTCGCCGCGTCCTGCGGCGGCGGCCCTAACCGCGGCACTGATGGTAAGGGAGGAGGCCCTCCCCTCGAAGGTGCGGAAGCGCCCCCTGAACAGGGAGGACAGCTCGGGCGCCGATTCCGAGGGGAGTGCTGTCATCATGCCTCCTCCCAAAGTTCCGGCCTCTCGCAGAGGGCGAGGGGCCGCGGCGTCGGGAAGGACGACCCACTCCCCGGCCGGCGGAGTGTGTGGAGGGGCGGAGGCTCGCAAGCGGGCCGACGACGAGGCGGTCGCCGCGAGGGTGCTGGGGGTGTTGTCCGGCATCCCTCCCACAGAAGTGGCGGACGCTGGTGCCCGCACGAGCGGTAACACCCCGGACATGGAGGCCCTGCAGGCCGAAAACGCCCGCCTTGGTGGCGAGGTTTCAGGCCTGCGGGCCCAGAATCGCCGCTTAGAGGCGGAACTGGCCGCGGTAAGGAGGGCCAACCGCGTCCTCTCAAAGGATGTGGCCGATATGAGGGCCCAAATCGCGCGGCTCGTGCCGCCTACGCCACCTGCGCCGCCGGCCAGTGCTGGCCGCCGAGCTGTCGCCGCTCCGAAACCGCCCCGAGGCGCTGGCCGCCCAGTGGTCGCCGCCGCGCCGAAGACACCTCCGACCACGGAGCGTGCGCCGCCGACCAGCGCCAGCCGACCCAACGCCGTGGAGCAGGCCTCTACAGCGGCCCAGCCGATAACATCGACCCCGCTGCCGGCAGTGGGGGGCGTGCCGGATGAGGCCTTGCGCGCCATTATCGACACCATCGGTAATCTGGTGGATGCGCGCTTGGACGTTCTGGAGGCAAGGCTGCCTCCAGAACCACGTGTTCGGCCGCCTCTCGCCGCGGACAAACGGCCATATGCGGCACCAGCCCCCGCCCCGCTACCTTGTCAGGGTGGCCGCGTGGGGGTGAGCTACGCCGCAGCCGCGGCTGGGCCAAAGAAGAAGGGGCCTGCTCCGAAGAGGAAGACAGCACCGGCTCCTGCCGGACCGCAGTCGTCGCCAGCACCGACACCGCCAGCGACGACTAGCGCGCCCGCGACCGCGCCTCCCGCGCCTGGCACGCCCGCTGCGCCCGAACAGGGTTGGCAGGTGGCTGAGCGCGGTAGGAAGAGTCGCGGCCAGAGAAGGAGAGCGGCGGCCAAGTGCGCCGCTGAAGTCGCCACTCCCCAGGCAGGAGCCGAAGGAGACGGGAGGAAGAGGAAGAGGCCGCGCAAGGGGCTCCGGCCGCCGAAGACAGCCGCAGTGGTGATCACTGTGCTGCCTGAGGCGGCAGAAAGGGGCCTCAGCTATGAGGCCGTTCTGAGGAAAGCCCGGCGGGAGCTCGACGTCTCCGACATAGGAGGCGTCGAAGCCAGGACCCGCAAGGCCCGGACAGGGGCTCGGATTTTAGAGTTCCCTGGGGCCGAGGGTACCAGGACGGCCGATAGCGTGGCGTCGAAGCTGCGAGGTCTGTTCGCCGAGGAGGGTGGCGTCAAAATCGCCAGACCCGTAAAGTGCGCCGAAATGCGCATCGCGGGTCTGGACGACTCCGTGACGGTGGAAGACATCCGGGAGGCCATTGCCTCGAAAACCGGGTGTCCCCTGGACACCGTCCGAGTTGGCGCCATCCGGCCCGGTCCGGGCGGCGTAGGTGCCGCCTGGGTGCAGTGCCCAGTGGAGTCGGTCAGGCAACTGGCCGGCTCAGGCAGGCTCCTCGTGGGCTGGAGCTCAGCGCGAGTCACCGTGCTGGAGCACCGGCCTGCGAGGTGTTTCAAGTGCATGGCGGTCGGGCATACCCGGCCAACATGCACTAATTGCTTTGACTGCGGCGGACTCTGTTTCCGTTGCGGTCAGACTGGGCACATGGCGGCATTTTGCGCCGCCCCGCCCCACTGCCCCGCGTGTGCGGCGGGCAATAAGCCTGCCAAGCACCGCATGGGCTCTGGGGCGTGTAAACCTCCAGCTTCGGCTCCAAAGGGGCGGAGCGGCCTTTCGACCACGGCCGCTCCCGCTCCTAGCGCGGCCCGATCGCCCGCCGCAAGCCAGGAGGTGATAATGGACACGGCCCATTAATGGCTGCCCAGTCCACTCACCTCCTGCAGGCCAACACCAACCACTCCGCCGGTGCGCAGGATCTCCTCCTGCAATCCATGGCGGAGTGGTCGATCGGTGCAGCCGTAGTCGCGGAACCGTACTGTGTGACTGATCGCCCCAATTGGGTGGTCAGCCGTAACGGAACCGCGGCAATCGTCACCTCCACGCAGCGGCACTTCCCGCCCTTATCCCTCTTGGATAGGGGCGAGGAATTTGTCGCGGCGGATTGGTGAGGGGTCACGCTCTACAGTGTATACCTCTCCCCTAATAGGAGGATGGACGATTTCGGGGCCTCCCTCACCACCTTGGAGGCTTCGATACGGCGACTGGCACCGGGCCTCGTCCTGGTCCTGGGGGACTTCAACGCCAAATCCACGGCGTGGATGTCCCCGATGACGGACGATCGCGGGCGGGCGATCGTGGAGTGGGCGGCGTCACTGGGCCTCTGTGTCCTAAACAGAGGCTCAGTGAACACGTGTGTGCGACAGCAGGGTGGGTCGATAGTGGACTTGTCGTTCGCTAGCCCCGCTGTCACACCACGAGTGAGGAACTGGCGTGTCCTGGAGGAGGTGGAGACCCTGTCGGATCACCGATACATCCGGATGGAGGTCTCCCCTCTCCGGGACCCCAGCAGGGGTCACAGGGCGGACCGGGCTCCCGCATTTCCGCGGTGGGCTGTGGGGCGTCTAGATAGGGACCTACTGGCGGAGGCGGCCATCGTGAACAC
The DNA here is from genome assembly GCA_905163515.2 of Lymantria monacha. Classification (NCBI taxonomy): domain Eukaryota; kingdom Metazoa; phylum Arthropoda; class Insecta; order Lepidoptera; family Erebidae; genus Lymantria; species Lymantria monacha. The sequence goes on along the minus strand of LR991094.1, from coordinate 12,861,032 downwards.
GTGGCTGTCCTCACCACCCCCAGCGGACGGAGTGGACGTTGAGGCTGTCCGCATCCGCAGTGCGTTAACGCAGGTATGCGATGCGGCCATGCCCAGGGTGCGGCGTCTACCTCCGAGGCAGGGGGTCTACTGGTGGTCCCCAAGACTGGCGGACCTTCGTGCGGCGTGCATTAGTGCCCGAAGGTCCTACACCCGCAGTCGGCGGCGTCGCCGCGATGTTGAGCGGGAGGGCCAGCTGTACGAGGCGTACCGCAGTGCGCGTACCGCCTTTCGGCTGGCCATCCGGTCCGCCAAGGACGCAAGTTGGCAGGAGATGCTGGACGGTCTCGACCGTGACCCCTGGGGTCGCCCGTATCGCGCGTCGCTGAATAAGCTTCGCGCGCAGGGCCCCACCCCTCACCGAGACCCTCCAGCCCGACCTCCTTCGTAGAGTGGTCGAGGAGCTGTTCCCGCGGCAGTCGGAGCACACGCCCCCGGTCATGGCTTCGCCAGATCACGACCGGGAGGCCGTCGAGAGTGTTCCACCCGTGACGGAGTCGGAAGTGGGGGCAGCCGTGGCGAAGATTCGTTCCGCCACCACGGCCCCCGGCCCGGACGGAGTCCCAGTCCGGGTGTTGACGTTGCTCCTCGAGCATCTCGAACCTCGCTTCGGGCGACTGTTCAACGCTTGTCTGACGTCTGGACTGTTCCCTGAGTGCTGGAAGGAAGGGAGGTTGGTTCTCCTGCCAAAGCCGGGACGGCCCCCGGATTCGCCGTCGGCCTATAGGCCCATTGTGCTTCTGGACGATGTGGGTAAGCTGCTGGAGCGTGTCCTCGCTGCCCGCATCGTCCGGCACCTGGAGGAGGTGGGCCCCGATCTGTCGGACGCTCAATTTGGGTTTCGGAGGGGGCGTTCGACCATCGGGGCCCTGCTACGCCTGAGGCGGACGGCCGCGGAGGCTGTCGCTGGCAAAGGAGTGCTGTTGGCGGTATCGTTGGACATCGCCAACGCCTTCAATAGTCTGCCATTCAGCTGCATCAGGGAGGCGCTCCGGTTCCATGGAGTGCCCCTGTACCTCAGGCGGCTGGTGGCAGACTATTTGGAGGGGCGCAGTGCTCTCTACGCGAGCCCCGCAGGGGACATTGTGCGGACGCCCATGTCGTGCGGTGTTCCGCAGGGGTCGGTTCTGGGGCCGACTCTGTGGGACATCGGGTACGACTGGGCGTTGAGAGGGAGTCTCCCCCCCGGGCTGAGCGTTATTTGCAATGCTGACGACACGCTCGTCACAGCCCGGGGCAGGACATTCGAAGAGGCGGCGAGCCTGGCCACTCTCGGCACCGAGGAGATGGTCAGGCGAATTGAGGCGCTGGGGCTCAGGGTGGCCCTAAACAAGACGGAGGCCCTACTATTCCATGGGCCCCGGGTGAGGCTGCCCATCGGCGCCTCATTAGTCGTCAACTCCATCCACATCAGTATCCAGGCCCATATGAGGTACTTGGGTCTGGTGCTCGACGGGCGATGGTGGTTCCGGGAGCATTTTCGTCAAATTGCTCTCCGGCTGGTCGGCGCGGCGTCCGCCCTTTCTCGGCTCATGCCGAATGTGGGCGGACCCAGTTTCGAGGGCCGACGGCTGTATGCGGGGGTGATACGCTCAATGGCCATGTACGGCGCACCCGTGTGGGCGAGGGCTCTGAACGCCCAGCTCAGGGCGGTGCTGTGGAGACCACAGCGAGCCATGGCGGTCAGAGCCATTCGCGGGTACCGCACGGTGTCTACCGAGGCGGCATGCCTATTGGCCGGGACACCCCCGTGGGACCTACAGGCGGAGATGCTCTGCGACCTCTACCGGCGGGTTACCTCAGTGCGCGATGAAGGTGGCTCCCCATCGTTGAGCGAGATAGCCACCTGGCGCGAGGACGCCCGCCGAGACGTCATCGCCTGTTGGGTTACGCGGCTGGAGAGGCCAAGACACGGTGTCGTTACCGTCGAGGCCCTCCGGCCCGTACTGATGGAATGGATGGAGCGGCGGCACGGAGTCCTCTCCTTTCGGCTGGTGCAGGTATTATCGGGGCACGGGTGTTTCGGTTTGTACCTGCACACGGTCGCGTATAGGGAGTGGACTCCGGCCTGCCACCATTGCAGCAGTGACGAGGACACGGCGCAACACACGCTGGAGGTGTGTCCGAGTTGGGACGGGCAGCGCCGTGACCTCGTCGCTGTTATCGGTGCCGACCTGACGCTGCCGGCTGTTGCGCGAGCGATGGTCGACACTGTCAGGAATTGGGACGCGGTCGCCGCCTTCTGCGAGGCTGTCGTCAATGGTTCAATTTACTTTAATATATAAAGACGTAAACGTATTTACATAAAACTACTTAAGCAAGTTATATTTTAGGCTAAATTCTAAACTGTCATTGCTGACTCATGAAGTCAGCATAGCTGATTAGTTAATGGACATTATTTTGTTATATTATGTTTTTTTGTAATTTAAATGAAAAATCGTGGGCCTGTTCGTCTGAGGTACCACCGGTACACTCGCAAAAAATCGACATCTGAGCTGAGATCTGAGTGAGGGAGTCCGCAATCCAACTTTCTGGCTGGGTTTTGGATGGTAAGCAGCGGCCTAGCTGTACCCCTGGTATTACAAAGGACCATGAAACTACTCATTAAGTGTGCTGCTTTTTCGTTTGCCACCAGAAGTACCCATACAGGATCAAACCATGGGCCCAGACTTGGCTCAAGCCTGGTTCAGTACCGTAAAGACCTGGGCCAAGTCTGTACGCCAGTCTTGACCCAGTTATGGGAAAAGTCTGGAATGATAACATCGTGCCACCCTTGGTTGTGAAGTCTGGCTGCTTCGGCAAGTACCTGCACACGGTCGTGAGGAGGGAGTGGACTCCGTCCTGCCACCATTGCAGTAGCGACGAGGACACGGCGCAACATACGCTCGAAGTATGTTTGGGCTGGGACGGGCAGCGCCGTGACCTCGTCGCTGTCATCGGTGCCGACCTGACGCTGCCGGCTGTTGCGCGAGCGATGGTCGACACTGTCAGGAATTGGGACGCGGTCGCCGCCTTCTGCGAGGCTGTCATCTCGCAGAAGGAGGCGGCGGAACGGGCCCAGGAGGATTCCCGTGACCCGGGCCGCCGCCCGCGGCTGAGGCGGCGCAGGCACGAGTACCTGCGCCTGATGCCGCCCTAACCGAGGCTTCGGGTGATCGGACCGGGGAATTGTCCGGTCACCCGACGTGAGGCCACCGCGTGAGGATGACGCCTCGACGGCGAAAGCTGTCGGGGCGTCGACAGGAGAGGAGCCCGAGAGGGCATACCGCCGAGCGGGCCACCGAAGACAAAGATCGGGTACCGGCGGCCCGCTCGCACGGCGAAGAAGAGGTGCTTGCAGGGTGGGTCCATGGGGTTGCGCGCCGCCTCTTCCGTCACCCCGGACCGATTTGGCGGGGTGCGACATCCATAGCCCACCACAAAAAAAAAAAAATGGTTGTGAAGTCTGGGCCATGATTTATAGTCAATACTAGGCCACACTTGAAAACCAAGGCCGGCCCATCTTTCATTGTCAAGACTGGGCCATGCTTGACCATCTAGACTGGGCCAAATCTGCATATTTGTTTTGGCCCGACATTGGTATTAGTTTGGAACGATAACATAGTGCCAGGCTTGGTTATCAACTCTGTGCCATACTTGATCATCTAGACTGGGCCAAATCTGCATACTAGTGACTGTCCTACATACATACATATCATCACGCCATGTCCCTTGCAGGGTAGGCAGAGAGAACAGAGTGCCAGAGAACTCTATCTCTGCATACTTCACTCGCTTCCACAACATTCATAATTCTCTTCATACACGCTCGCCGGTTTCGGAGACTCTTGACTCCAACTTCCTTCAGTACATGACCGATCTGGTCTAGGTAGGTTAGTCTCGGTCTCCCTCGGTACCTACATCCTTCCACTTTCGCATTGTATATCTTCTTAACCAGACGTTCGTTCGGCATTCTTTCCACATGTCCGAACCATCGGAGCATTCCCTTTCGCATCTTTACACCAATACTCTCTTTCATACCTACTCGCTCTCTTACGTCGTCGTTACGAATGCGGTCGGTCAGCCTAACTCCACAGATTTTCCGCAGAGATCGCATTTCGACCGCATTAATTTTATTTTCATACTCTTTTCTGCATACCCTACTCTCGCTTCCATACAGTAATGTTGGGACAAGCACTGCGTTATGTATTGCTACACGTGCCTTCTGGCTGAGGTGGTGGCTGCCGAGAAGTTGCCCCAACGCTCCGTTCACTCTATTTCCCGCATTCACTCTTCGCTCTATATCAGTGGTGTACCTTCCATCTCGGCTAAATCCACATCCAAGATATACAAATTCATCCACTTGCTCTAGTAAATCATTACCTATTGTTACTCTTACATTTGTTCTGGTTTCATCTCTTTCAAAGACCATTATTTTGGTTTTGCTCACATTCACGCGTAGACCCCTTTTCTTACAATCTTCTGTCATTGTGTCGACTAGGGTCTGCAGGTCAGTCGCTGACTGTGCCAGCAGGACTGCATCATCTGCATAAAGCAGAGCAGTGACCACTGAGCCGCCCATCTGGACTCCCACATTCATATCGTTCAACCTTTGGAGACATTTATCCAGATATATGATAAACAGCCTGGCTGACAGAACGCACCCCTGCTTAACGCCGATATTGACGTCAAACCAAGGCGACTTCCATCATCCAGCCGCACACAGGCTCTACAGCCCATGTAACTTGACTGCACAGCCTGTAGCATTTTACCGTTAATACCATACTCCGGTAAAATGTCCCAAAGTTCCTTACGTGCAACCGTGTCAAATGCTCTCTCTAGGTCTAGCCTCTAGGTCAGAGGATCTAGAGCCAGATGCTTCTCCACAATGTTGCGCAGAGAGAACACTTGATCCATGCATCCCCTTCCACTCCTGAAACCTCCTTGTGTCTCACACAGTAAACCATCGGACACATCCGCATTCTCCTTTCAATAATTTTACTATACACTTTTAATGCCAAACTGATCAAGCTTATGGCTCTGTAATTTTCGCAGTCATAACGTGAACCCTTGTTTTTAAACAAAGGCACGATGACTGCGCTATTCCAGTCCCCGGGAACCATTCCCGAGCTCCTACATAAATTGAGGAGCAACAGGAACGCCTCCCAGACACAGGAGCCACCAAGCTTGATCATCTCGGCGAGACTTCTTCACCTCCCTCCAAAAGAGTTTGGTGTTACCCTCGAAGTTTTTAATCAGCCTATCTTCTGCACTCATACTTGCTCTATCACGTTTCTCTTTCACTAAGGCCTGACAGACTCTGATGCTACTAAAACTGCCTGATGGATAAACAATTTCTTTTCTGACAAGGATTTCAAATTCGACATCATACGAGAGCAGTAGTGACAAGTTTGTATGATCAGGCAACTTAAATTTTGCCAATTTAATTAAAGTAGGTACTTGTAAAACTTAAACTTGCTTTGAAATATATTCGACGTAAACATGTAGGAACAGCTGCTTCCTAGTTTAAATACAAATAAAATGAGACGACGATTATCTTAGTTTGCGTAAGTAATATATAATGTGTCAACACCATCCTCACATTGCCCGTATGTATTTTCACATATAAGAATGGACCTTTGATGCCGTACAAATCAACTTACGTTCTACATTTACCCTACAATGAGGTTAGGTGGGTGGTAAAGCTAACCAGCGATGTTAAACCACGTGTTGTATTTCAATGTGACAGGTGAAATCCAACGTATAATGAATTCATTCTATTCTATTTACTCCGAGACTAGCTTTTTTATTACCCATACAGGAGTCCCCAGAGTTAAACAACGGGGCCAAGCGAGGCACGGTCCTGGCAAACCGGACTTAGGCGCAGCTAGCCTGGCCCGAAGCTGGATAATTCAACCTTGGCCGATCCTATATTTAAATTATCTCGGGCCACGATTGGCTACACCAGCCTTGGCCATCTCTTAAATTTCCCAACGTTGGGCAAAAAAAAAAAAGCCATAAGCTTGACCAGTTTGGCAGCAAAAGTGTACGGTAAATATATTGAAAGTAGAATGAGGATGGTGACTGATGGTTTACTGTGTGAGACACAAGGGGGTTTCAGGAGTGGAAGGGGATGCATGGATCAAGTGTTCTCTCTGCGCAACATTGTGGAGAAGCATCTGGCTCTAGGTCAGAGGGTTTTCTGCAGTTTTGTGGATCTGGAGAGAGCATTTGACACGGTTGTACGAAAGGAACTTTGGGACATTTTACCGGAGTATGGTATTAACGGTAAATTGCTACAGGCCGTGCAGTCCAGTTAAATGGGCTGCAGAGCCTGTATGCGGCTGGATGATGAAATGTCGCCTTGGTTTGACGTCAATATCGGCGTTAAGCAGGGGTGCGTTCTGTCAGCCAGGATGTTTATCATGTATCTGGATAAATGGCTCCAAAGGTTGAACGATATGAATGTGGGAGTCCAGATGGGCGACTCAGTGGTCACTGCTCTGCTCTATGCAGATGATGCAGTCCTGCTGGCACAGTCAGCGACTGACCTGCAGACCCACAGCAGCCCCTGCAGACACAATGATAGAAGATTGTAAGAAAAGGGGTCTACGTGTGAGTGTGAGCAAATCCAAAATAATGGTCTTTGAAAGAGATGAAGCCAGAACAGATGTAAGAGTAAAAATAGGTAATGATGTACTAGAGCAGCAGTGGATGAATTTGTATATCTTGGATGTGGTTTTAGCCGAGATGGAAGGTACACCACTGATATAGAGCGAAGAGTGAATGCGGGAAATAGAGTGAACGGAGCGTTGGGACAACTTCTCGGTAGCCACCACCTCAGCCAGAAGGCACGTGTAGCATACATAACGCAGTGCTTGTCCCAACATTACTATATGGAAGCGAGAGTTGGGTGTGCAGAAAAGAGCATGAAAGCAAAATTAATGCGGTCGAAATGCGATCCCTACGGAAAATCTGTGGAGTTAGGCTGACCGACCGCAATCGCAACGACGACGTAAGAGAGCGAGTAGGTATGAAAGAGAGTATTGGTATAAGGATGCGAAAGGGAATGCTCCGATGGTTCGGACATGTGGAAAGAATGCCGAATGAACGTCTGGTTAAGAAGATATACAATGCGAAAGTGGAAGGATGTAGGTACCGGGGGAGACCGAGATTCACCTACCTAGACCAGATCGGTCATGTACTGAAGGAAGATGGATTCAAGAGTCTCCGAAACTGGCGAGCGTGTATGAAAAGAATTATGAATTTTGAGGAAGCGAGTGAAGTATGCAAGGATAGAGTTCTCTGGCACTCTGTCCTCTCTGCCTACCCTGCAAGGGATATAGCGTGATGATATGTATGTATGTATGTAGAGTCTGTGACTGACCACGCTCAGGCTCATTTTCTCCATACAACTGCAATTAAAATGTTATATAACGTAACATAAACTTACTAAACTTCTGAACACTCCCTGACGTATAAAGGCAAAAATAAATTGGTCAAAAGTAACGGCTATGATAAATATTGTTGCTACAAACGTTAGTTGTGTATAATAGTAACTGTAGTTAAGCTTATTTATAGCTAGAGAACCGCATAGGAATAGATAAAGCCCGATTGTTTCAGACAATCAAACGGAAATTGATGCCACTACACAATGTGTGTGAAGCTTAGGGTTGTCCAAAATGTAATATTTAAAATCATATTTTTGTTTAAAGAGAACTTTTAAATAATATTGATTTGCTCAGTTTTATTTCAAACATAGTTATTTATCTAAAAATAACTTTGTTTTGAATCATTGATCTATGTATATTAATGCTGCAGTTTTCAAGTGCTCGAAATGGCAATCCACCGAGCAGACATCTGAAGATGAATGAATAACTTGAGACTAGTACTATTTGCAATAGATAGAACAGGACTGTGCTACCGGTATAGACGCTGCACTAGAACCATGATTTTACAGCGATTAACTTGAAGGACAGCCCCAAGTTAATCGCTGTAAAGTGTAAAAATGTAAAGTGTTTAAAGTGTTATATAGCTTGCTAAAGATTTCGATCGTTCAATCGTATTTGCAGCATTGAATTTAGAGTCACGTGGTAATAATTAAGCTAAACTGCTATCAAATCATTATTCTCCTACACTTATCCCAATTACTCGGGGTTGATACAATATGCAGTCTTCTTTCATAGTACATATTGTAAAAGTTATTGGCAATAGTTTTAAGACCGGCCGCCTGCCAGACGTTAACCCTCCTTGGGAATGTAATTGTTGACCAAATGGCATCAGGTGGAATTGGCTCAGGTCCTTATAACTAAACTAAACTGCTATCAAATGTCGCTACGAAAAGTTGAAAAGTTGTAAATCAAACACACTCACGATTACTTTTTCGGCGTATATAGGACTAGAGGCTAAAAGAAATAATCTTATATGTAAAGTAACCCTAAGAAATCGGTTCCGATACGCTCGGCCTGGTTTTCGTCGATATCAACTGCTGATTTCTTATTACATTATTCTTTGTTCGTTAACAATGTGAAGTAAGGCATTAAATATTAATTACTAGATAATGATTATGTCTATAAAAATAATCGAGCATTAAAATATTTATACATACATATATGGATCCACATTGTTACTCAAAGGGGTTAGTAGATGCTTAGGATTTCCTATATTTTTTACATCCTAATGCTAGGATACTTATATTCCTAGCCGAGGCATCTGGTGATCGGACTGGGGACTAGTCCGGTCACCCGAAGTGAGACCACCGCGTGAGGATGTCGCACTGATGGCGAAAGCTGTCGGGGCGTCGACTCGAGAGGAACACGTAAGGGTAAACCACCGGGCAGGCCACCGAAGACAAAGATCGGGTACCGGTGGGCCGCTCGCACAGCAAAGAGAGGCGCTTTGCAGGGTGGGTCTTTGGGGTTGCACGCCGCCTCTTCCGTCACCCCGGGCCGATTTGGCAGGGCATGACCAGTCCTTGGCCCACTGCAAAAAGAAGTATACTTATATATCTTACTAGCGACCCGCCCTCGCTTCGCTTCGGTTTCGGTCGCTCTGACCCGCGTTTTCAATCTCTGATACCTCCAAAGATATTTGATATTATGCCTACTTTAATAATTTTTATCTATAAAATGCCATTTTGATCTATATTAAATGTACCACGTCTAATGTAAGTATTTAATTGGATAAGAAATAATACTGTATTGTTTAAAATAGCTTCGTAAATAACATATTATATTTTAGTAATAAATATATAAAAGATAGAAGCTGTGTGGTAGCGGCTACGAATACTATCATCCCTTACTTTGCTCGTGAATGTCGTAAAAGACGACTAAGAGCCTTATAACGACCTGGGCCAACTCCATCTGATGCCGTTTGGTCAACAATTACATTCCCAAAGAGGGTTGACGTCTGGCAGGCGGCCAGTCATAAAACTATTACCAATAACTTTTACGATATGTACTATGAAAGAAAAGTACATGCCTACTGTATCGACCCCAAGTAATTGGGATAAGAGTAGGCGAATGATGATGATATATAAAAGATAGCTTTTGCCCGCTATTTTGTCCATGTAGAAGTTATCTCTGACGGAAGTAAATAGAAAAAGCAATGCAAGATGTTGAAGGTTTGTCGTTAGGACGATGGTCGACAGCGTCAGAATCTGGAATGTGGTCGCGGCCTTCTTCTCCTGAAACAATTATAACATCTCACCGCTATATTAACCAGCCGACCAAGCGTAGCGATTGCGGCACTGGTCTCATCTGTAGGGTAGGCGTCCAATAGTGAACGGAATATATTCTGTGAAGAGTGAACAGAATATGTTTTGCCGGGCCGGCCACGGATTTAAGTGAGTCTCTAGGAAAAAGTTAGGTGTGTAGTACTTAGTAGATGTGTAAGTACCTGTGCTAAATTTTAATCCTATAATGAAATAAATGTATCAGCGCAGAATATTAAATTTTAACCCAAAAACATAGGTAGGTACTGTAAAAAACGAATTTATCTAAAATTATTAAAGATTAAATTTTCTTAGTGATAAAGCAATAGAAAAATCGTCTAATAAACGTATCACTCAATAGATTATGACACGGTCGCCATACCTATGTCGTATTATCTCTTTAACTATTCGTCCAAATTAAATACAGTCTTTTGTTTTAAACACTCAAATATCCATACATCTATACAAACCTTCGCGTTTATAATATTAGTAGCATTTTGTTTAGATTGACATTTTTAAACTCGTAATATTTTTTGAATGAAATGGCCGATTTTAATAATTGAAAAGTAATCTTCAGCTACTGAAATAGTTTTAAATAATAAATAATTTATTTAGATAAGGATTAATACAAAGACATGAATAACATACTCTTTTAGGCATGGTTTGGTTTTTGTTAACATTTCTTTCAAAAAGTAGTTATACTGATATAACTATAATAATAGTGTAGTAATCGGTTTTATAAATAACTATAATAGTTAGACATATGGTACCGCAAAGTTTTTTATAGATATTTATATGTTCTTTAATATTGTAGAACATTTTTTTGTTCTAACATTTATAGTTTCCGCAGCGATTGCGATGAAAGATATTTTATGCCAAGATTTTTCATACCTTGGTTTACATTATTGAAGTTTTAGTAGAGAACCGTATGTTTTTCTAGTAAAATATATAGCTTATGTTATTCACAAATGACGTGGCTTTCTATTGGTAAAAGAATTTTCAAAATTGGTTTAGTAGATCCAGAGATTACCCCCGATAACGTCACAAACTCACAAACTTTACCTCTTTATAATATTAGTATAGATATATTTTTTTATTTAATAAAAAACTTTTGCACAAATTAACAGTACAAGGCGGACTTAATGCCATAGGCATTTTCTACCAGTCGACCTAGGGTGGAGCAGAAATAATGTAAGGTAGGTGCAATGACGAGGTGTTTTGACGATTTTTGAAACTTAAAAAAATTTGGAGCGACCTCCTGAAATTTTTTTTTGAGCTGTCCTTTGGAGAGGGTTCTTAAAACATCAAAAACTAATATATTTTAATCGAGACTCAAAAAAAAAAATTCGGTTTTTTTGCGCCACCCTAATAACTATATACACATACTAAATAAACATACATACATATATATATGCAAATAAAATATATAAACCATAGATGAGATAATCACAGGTGAGTTGACTCCGCTAAAAAGTCTGAATATAAGCGTTTGACCCTGGCTTTGAAAATGTCACGATTAACGGCCATTTTGATGTCTAGAGGTAGCGTATTCCAGAGAAGTACAGCCTGGACAACAAAGGAGGAATGCATCAGACTGGAGGAATGAGAGGGACAGTGAAGAAGAAGATTTTTGGAAGAGCGAAGATTACGCTCATGAGTGGAGCTAAGAAATTCAAAGTGAAGTTTTAAGTAGGAGGGAGCATTAGGAGAGTTTAAAATAGAGTACAGAAAAGTAACAGTTCGCACGCTTTGTCTTTGCCTAATCGGTAACCAATTAAGTCGAGAGCGAAAAATGGATACGTGGTCGAATTTGCGAAGGTTAAAGACGAATCGAATGCAATTGTTGAGAAGTTGGTCCAGTTTGTTGAGCAGATCTGCATTCAGGTCGAGGTAGCACACATCAGCATAATCAATGATAGGGAGAACTAAGGTTTAAACCAGCGCTGTCTTGGTCTTGACTGGAAGAAAGTTCTTTAAGCGGTATAATGAGCGAAGTGACCCTGTAACTTTCTTTGAAATGTGAGAGATCTGTGTTTGCCATTCCATCGTCGAGTCTAGAAAAAGGCCGAGATTTTTTATATGATTACTATAAGATATGATAGTACCGTTATATGTAATGGATGGCAAATTGTGAGTATCTACTCTGCTGATAATACGAGGACTACCGATTAAAATACATTGGCACTTATCTGCATTCACTGCCAGGCCAAACCTAGCAGACCAGGCGTTTATAGCTGCTAAATTACGATTTATGCTATCTATTGCTGACTGCAGATCGTCCAACTTAGCGTGGGAGTACAACTGTAGGTCGTCGGCATACAAATGATACTCACACTGAAGTTTAGATGTCAAGAGATTAATAAAGAGAGAGAAAAGGAGAGGAGAAAGTATACCGCCTTGAGGGACGCCAGCGCTCAGATTGCACCAATCGGAGGCAGTATCGTCAATGCGGGTGGACTGCTGACGACCCTGAAGATAAGATGAAAACCATTCCAGAGCATCCGAAGAGATCATGAGTTGGGACAGAATAGACAATAGAATCTCGTGACTGACAACGTTAAAGACGTTGGAAAAGTCTACCTATATTTCCCATCATCCACACTTATTACGTTCTTCAAACATATTCAATGTACTCATTACTCAAGCATATTCATTATACTCAGTACTCATATTCAGTAAGCTAAATGTTTCTCTGATTCTAGTATAACATATCATTTTCTATAGATAGATATATTTTCTATATATAGTTCTGTCTTTAGACAGACCGATAGGTATATATGATGATATGAGTATGAGTATACATATATTATGTCAAAAAATCGTTAATATCGCTTGTAGATTAATACCTGTACATGTTATATCATTTTAATATTTTTGTCTTCGCTTCAACTATTCTTTGTAACATGTATTTCGTTCATCTATGTAGATACAAACACATAACTGATTTAGTTTTTATTGTAAATAAAAAGAGGGCTTCATCTGAGTAGACAATGCCGCCCTAATTGGAAAGTACAGAGGTATAACGTATTATCTATGCTTAGCAATTAATTTGAATATATTTAAATACAACTTGGCTTTATCAAATTATACATTACATTACAATTTATTAAATATTGGCAAACATTATATTTTTTAAAATCAAGGTCTACTCTTTGCGCTTCACTTCGGCGACATGCAATGCAATTCGACGATGGAATTTTTTGCATCATGTAAGCAAAATTGTTTAAGGGTAAATGACCGGAACGAAGCCTCAAAGCTGTAACTATGCTATGACCCCACATATCGGGTTGTTAGAATATCAAAGTGTACGAGGAAGGTTTGGTTGCATTACCTTATACCGGAATTACCGAATGCCTTTACATAAAGATCGTTTTTCAAAATATTCCGACCATATTTTACGATACTAGTTTTACCTCACAGATTAAGTCTGTAATATAAGGGGCATAGTCTGTTGTAAAACCTATAGAACTTGCTAATTTTACAAATTCATCTGCTTGCTTGTTTCCAACTACACCGAAATGAGAAGGCAATCATTGAAGGGTAATGTTGCATTTTATATTTATCCAGATGTCTAAAGCAAATATGTTGTTTTCCGTGTCTGGCACCTGACATAATTTTAATTCATTATGTAACGCATAATACATACGAACATATGAACTACGACTAGCGAAAGAGTGAGTTTGTTTTGAGTATGATGATATGTCTGTGTTCAGGTAGATTCAAAAATGGTTTAGATTAACGATTAGGTGTTGAGATCGATTTCAAGACGTTCTATTTATATTCTATTTTCTTTAGATTTGTACAGAACAGACTTGTTTGTTGACTAAACTTACTATTAAGAACAGTATGTTGAGTCAGTATTTTAATGAGTTAATAGTTCATCATCACAATGTAAGTGTTGGTAGTATTCGTAGCCGTTACCGTACAGCCATATTAAATTGAATTAATACTTGTGAGTTTTTACTAATGACATGTTCCCAAAACTTTGTCCAGCCTGCATCTAGTTTTCTAACGATACAAAGGCAAAGTAATCCTCATTCCAGAAACAAATATATCAACAGGATAATTTTATCAGTATGAATTGGTATAATTAATATTTGTGGGTAATTGTAGTATGGAAACTTTATCAAATGCTATAATTGCATAAATAACCTTGGTATAGAAGTCATTTATTTAATTTGTTTAAAGGCATTTGGGACATGCTAATCAATTAATTAATAAGCGAAGTTTTGGTGCTGGTAAAAAGTTAAATGTTGTTTATCACAACATTTTTGTTCCCAGATAACATATCTGCCCCTAAATAAGTAGAACTGAAAGTAAATTGGCGACTCTGACGCTGCCATGTTATTTTTGTCGCTTTCTGATTTATAAAAAGCTTATAACAATTATTAATACAACTTATTCATCATAATATTATAGTTATGTCGCTCTCCGTTTGTTGACTAAGAATACCATGGTCACCAACTCTTCTTTTACGTGGGCAAATGACAATAGGATATAGGTAAACAGTTAGGATTAATTAATTAAGACTGCACAGATGGCGTGGTGGTTAAGATACCGACCTTCCGTGCCAGTGCCGTGGGTTCGATTCCCACGCAGGACAATACTTTGTGCGATCCACAAAGTGTTGTTCTGAGTCTGGGTGTAATTTGTCTGCGTTAAATGCATGTTTGTAAAGTCCCCCGCAATACAAGGATTATTTCCTTAGTGCAGGGAGGTGTTTAAAAAAAAAAAAAAAAAAAAATTACTGCAAAAGAAAGATCAATTGAAAGAAAACCCACCTGTTTGGCTAGCGTGGTGTGGTAGGCTAAGTTCCCTCATCTAAGGGCGGTCGGGTTTACCTTGTTGTGGTGTGCGGTATATTGATTAGCCGTAGAAAAATGGTATGTATCCCTTCTATTTCTCCATTTTAAAAATAATTTAGTCAATAGTCTAGCCTAGCCTTCTTTTCTTTCTTTTGTTATTGAAACGAAAATAGAAAGTGTCTTTAATAACTGATACGATACACGGATAGATGAATAGTAGCCCTTCTGAACTGAACACTAGTTGAATAGACACATTCAGTACAAGGCGAAAATGGTAGGGCGGTGACGCGGTGTCACCCTGGACAGTCGGTTGAGATGCATTCCAACTCGGCGGCAACGAAGTACGCTATGTTACGTGGCTGTTTCGCATAAGGCGGCCAATGCAATATATTCTAGAACTATTTATTCTGTGATGATATGAATGTAATGTATGATTTAATAGTGATAAGACCACGCGGTTGATAGTTCTCTGTCTACAGCCACGGGACGATCCGTTCGGCGTAGTATCAAACTCTCGCAGTAAATCAACGTCTGAATAATGGCAATGTGCTATTGCGCTTCGTTCAGTGACCGAGAGAGCCGGAAGGCCAACTGGGTTGGGTTTGGGGTTTGTATTGGTGAGCAGCGGCGTAGCTGTACCCTTGGTATTGCAAAGATCCTTGAGCGGCAATGATACTTACTATCAGGTGTGCTGTCTGCTCGTTTGCCACCATAAGCAATAAAAAAAATGTTTTAATACAGTAGTTTTGTAGAGATAAATGAAATTTGAAATAACAGTACATACAGTTGAATGATCAATACAATAGGCCCTACAATGGTTAGATTTATCATCAATCGTGACGTAACAGCCTTGATTCTCGATAACAATGTCAAACATAAATTATGAAACACACAAACTATATAAATATCTAATTAGTTACAGTTATGTTGATATTATTTATTTTTGAACCTCACAGTGTAGTGTAGAACCATGATGGTACATAATGACGTCTGTTATAGGCAAGTATGTAGAATTGGAAGAAATATGTCGCGTTACAGAGTAGAATTCTGGCGTATAGTAGTAGGAATGTGACCTTTGTTTTTTTTTGGGAGTTTACTCCTTAAGAATCAATTTTCATATAAGGCGCCCGGTATGAGAAACATTTGAGGAGTAAAATCTAGTGATCGAATGACCTCGTTACGTTTTTGGTGCGCAACCTATTCTGCACACCTTTCACTTTCTGACGTGAGATATTACTTCACCGAACAGTTTTAATAAATGTAAATAAAAATATATATACTATTTTTAGTCAAATGAGCTTTTTTGCGCCTGTTTTGATAATCGTACTTAAGGAGTAAACTCCAGTCGTGCGTCGGAGCTGACACACACTTTTTTTTTAATGTTTAGACTCTTGCAAAAAAAGGTAACAAAGTGTATTAGTAATAATAATTATATAATTTGAATTAATGGAAACAGCTATGTGGTAGCGGCTACAAATACTACCGACCCTTACTTTGCTCGTGGGTGTCGTAAAAGACGACTAAGAGCCTTATAACGACCTGGGCCAACTCCATCTGATGCCGTTTGGTCAACAATTGCATTCCCTTGGGAACCCTCCTTGGAGGGTTGACGTCTGGCAGGCGCCGGTCATAAAACTATTGCCAATAACTTTTACAATATGTAGATATGTACTATGAAAGAAGACTACATGTTGTATCGACCCTAAATAATTGGGATAAGAGTAGGAGAATGATGAATTAATGGAAAAAGGAAAGTTAGGTACATTAACTGGACTTAAATTTCGAATGTATGTTGCGATTGGGGTTTAAAATTATCTTGCGGTCTGCCTGCGGTTAACAACTATAGTCACACAAAGGCAGAAAAAAATATTATGTCGTCCCAGCACTGTTTGGCATATGACAACTACGCAATAGATCTCATCACCAGTAGAAAACATTTAAATTGTAATATTATTATAAGCGTGAATGATGCGTAAATACATTGTTTCGTCGTCTGAACACGAAACGAGCTCATAGATATTCAAACGATCATCATGAAACTGCATCATTTGCATGCTCGGTGTCATGGGTATAAAAAAAGGACAGAATACTTCTCATCCAGGCAAAGATTAAGTACTGTTAAAAGATGTAGTGATAAGGCCACACTTTTGACAGTTTTCTGTCTACAGCCACGGGCCGGTACGTCCGGGGATATACCTATATTAAATGAGGGAATATCCACACTCCGCAGAAAATCAACATCAGAGTAATGGCAATGTTGTATTGTGCTTTGTTCGGTGAGCGAGAGAGCAGAAGTCCTACTTCTTGTTTGGTAGGCAACGGCCTAACTGTAACCCTAGTATTGCAAAGGTTGAAAAGCAGTTGCAACATTTACCATTAGGTGGTTTTCCACCATAAGCAACAAAAAAAAAAAGATCTGATAGTGGTGGGACCACGCTGTGGACAGTTCTCTGTGTACAGCTGCGGGCCGGTTCGTCCGGGGTAGTACCACACTCTCGCAGATGATCGACGTCTGAGTAATGGCAATGTGCTATTATTGCGCTTCGTTCGGTGAGAAAGAGAGCCGGAAGCACAACTGGGGTAGGTTCGGGTTTGTATTGGTAGGCAGCGGTCTAGCTATACTCTTGGCAAAGGTGGGCGGCAGTTACACTTACCATCAGGTGTACTGTTTGACCGTTTGCGAACGACTTCACAAATATAATTAACGGAAACAAATTACAACCAGACATGGAACAATTTGTGAAACGCACAAAATATTGTCCTACGTGGGAATCGAACACATTGTATTTGGTACTGAAGGTATCATAACCACTGTGCAGTCTAAAGCTTAGACTGTTGTTCGGCATACCCAAATGAAACTGTGAGCATAGTTAGTTCATAAAACATTTTGCTGATTTGTTGAATCGCTTATTTCCAGATGCGCAAAATCAAGAAAGTGGGTATATGGCCCGTGGGTATAGTTGGTGGAATGCGTGTTGAAATGCCTGTGGTTCGTGATGGAAAGGTTCAAGAGTTTAATGCTTGGTGGAAACCATTCAGACCGTTCCCCATCGACATGGCAGGATTCGCCATCAATGCGACCATGTTTTTGGATCACCCAGACGCAAAATTTTCTAGAAAAGTTCAATCTGGATTTCAGGTATGTATAAAAAGTATTCAATACAAAAAAAAATATATATATATATATGTTGATTATGATATAAATATGTATTATAAATAATATTGAAATTGAATTTCAAAGTCAAATCTAAGGTGACACACGAGATTCTTAATTTAAAAATACGACGTATATTTTCATATTTCGATAATGTTATCACTTTCCGAGATCTTCGAGGTTTGCCATACTTATTTTTCCTCTATACACAGGTGAGGAAAAAATAATGGTAACCCCGTCATAACAAGATTTTTTGGCTAAAAAGAAAATATTTCCGTAACTTTATGAACTGTAAGAATAGTTTATAAATACCGTTGTAATATTGTACCGTGTGTATTATTTATAATAAAAAGATTTTGACGTCAGCCAAAACGTAAATAACAATAAAGTGATAAGAGTAATTGGTAATTCTTCATTTTAATGGCAACACTAATTGGCTAATGAAGGCACGTGTGTGCCTTCATTAGCACATACGTTTTCCACCAAAATTCTCAGAAGAAACCATTAACAATGAAGCCATGGCACTGTTCACGGTGACGAATTGACCTATTGACGGACAGTAACTTTAAATAAAGTGTTTGTTTACTAATAAAGATATGGCTTATAGGTTTTTAAACCAAGCTATAAACTTAAAAAAAAATCATTAGCTCAATTTGAATCAAAACTTCTTCATTTTCAAGCTTCATGGCATTCTAGTTTTAAGCAAGTATCATCTGGTAAAACTAAGAAACTATATCGTAGGTAGTACTTAGCACTGAATAAAACCTCATTGGCTACTTTTGTAAATTATGCCAATAGCGGCCTTTACACACACACTCAATCGCGCGTGAAACAGCCATCGTGCGCGAAAGAGCGCGCGTATAAAGGATGTGGAAGGGAAAGGAAAAGATCCCGCGCCGCGCTTGTCAGTCGTGTGCGCAATCGTTTCCTTAGGTTACCTTTACATTATAATTATTTTACGCACGAGATGGCGGAGATACGTACATGGAGTAAAGAATTAATCTTAGAGTTAATTACATTGTACAAATCTTTTCCTTGCCTCTGGAAAATCAAGTCTGAAGAATATAAAATCGTCCGGATAGTTTTCTCGTAATTCTTCCATTAAAGGCGTATGACAATATTTTTATATTTCGTTTCTTCTTCTTTTTGAGTTGAATTATACCAGTGAACATGATAACCGCGATATCTGCTATCCATTTTTCACCGCAAAACCCGCGTTCTTCAGTAAAACTGTGTGAATTGCATACACTCCAACACGCGCCAGTTTCGCGTGATCTAGCCCGAACGATTAGCCTTTACACGGCCGCTCATTCCGCTGAGGAAAACGAATGCAAACAATCGCGCGCGAAAGAACGGATAGCGTAAACAAAACTTACAAAAATAATCGCGCGCGAATGAGCGTGCAGGCTTTCCCGCGTGTAATCCTGTACGCTCCTAAGAACGCGCAATAGTGTGTGTGTGTAAAGGCCGCTAATGGCCAAGGCAGTAGACATGTGTAAGTAATGCGAGTGATGCATCACACGTAATATTACCCGACCGTGTACTGTCATATTACACATTGCGCGACTAAACATGACATGACATTAAACATCACTCATCACATTAAACATGACGCCGAACACTCGTGTACTGTTCTGTATTTCTGCAATGTTCGGTAATTTGGTAATGGTTATCTATCTCTCAAATGTGCCGTGTGTCTTTTCGGGAGAGTGAGAGGGATAGAACGACTGGACCACGCTGCGCCTGCGGTCGATAAATATTTATTTTGAGCTCTATTTTTAGAACATTAAGGCTTATATTAAATGAAATGTCATGTGTGATGTTTGAAGTGATGGTAAAATGTAATATTACTCGGCACGAAATGTAATGCCCTATAACATCACTTCGCGAAGTACTATTTTGCGCATGTCTACAAGGCAGCTATTTGAATTGTTACAAGAAATGAACTAAAATCTAATTGCCACAAATTTTTAAACTGTAAATAATTTTAAATATTTCGTAAGTACAATCGCGTATAGTTACATTTCTAGTAAAATAGTCTTATGTTTAAGGATAATAATACTATAGGTATAATGAACAAAAAATGTCATGGGGTAATATCCGTGCTTGATTATTATAAAAATAAAACGAACTAATAACTAGGAAAAGGGTTATCAAAAAACTTTAAATGAATGCGGTTAGTTTTGTCCGATAACGTTAATTAAATTTATCAATTTATAAAAAAAAAACATTGTAAGATAAGTACTCGTATTTAATGGAAGGGACGCGTGCCAATATATATATTCCCCTTCAACATGGTCCTGGTATGCCTTAAAAGCACCCCAGAAGGTAAAGCCATATACAAGGTCACGAAAATATGCGGGTTATCCGGTATATCGGTTGAACCCCTATATAAAACGGGCAATATCGCCCAATGTCATAAATGCCAACTATACGGCCATACATCTAACAATTGTTACGCCCACCCTAGGTGTGTCAAATGCCTAGGCGATCACCACACAAACGAGTGTTCAAGACCCAAAGACCTATCGCTCTGCACAGAGCCACCATCGTGCGTGCTGTGCGGTGAGATGGGCCACCCGGCCGACTACCGCGGCTGCCCCAGGGCGCCTTGCAGAATGGTCCCCCCGCATCAGAGCCGGGCCAAATATTACAACAAGGCCTTCGAGCCTGCCCCACTACCCACCCATAATGCGTGGAATCGCCCCCTAGCTTTCGCTAAGGCGGCCTTCCCCGCCCTGCCGCAAAGGCAGCTCCTCCCGTCACCCCCTACAACATTTAGGCAGGTGACGTCTTCACTCCCGCCAATCGTAGGGCACACTAAGCCCACAGAAGGCCAACTCAAACCCCCTATGGGCATTAAAACAAACAAACACATTCCGCCACCGGTAAAGGCGGTAAACCCCCCTACCCCAAAGGCTCCACAGGGACTAGACCCGGATCTAGCCCTTGTGATGAACTTCGCGGCATCAATCAACTACGCGGAACTTCGCATACTAGCTGCGGAGGTGAGAAGAAACGAAGGTAATGCCCTCGCCCTTCTCAACAGCGCCGCCAAATTCGCTCCCATGCTCGAACGCCTGGGCGCTTTTAATAATAATAATTTTTAAACATTACCTGAACATTACCTGTAGAATAGAGCATACACGGCTCGCGCAGCCGTTACACACAAACAACTGCGCTTCCGCCACCGCCGCCGGTGAAGGAAGACGCAACGCGTAATAATCAATATCTCAAACGTGGGCACGCCCACTTTGCTACCAGTGACGCCCCGAGCTGAGGTCCGTTTTCCACAGGGAGAGCCCTCGGGCGTAGTCGCTTAAAATTTTTCGGGTTGAGAGCCATCAGCGCTCGCCCACAGTCCGGTTAAGCTGTCACAGCCCTCTCGGCTAACAGCAATCGCAGTGGATATGTTTTAGTGGGTAACCTAGCCCTAGGCTAGGAGTCCCACACTTCCCATCCGGTGAGTAAGTGCGTAACACATTTCGGACCACTGTGTTATCATAAAAAAAAGCTAATATATAACACGTCGACGTTCCTATTCAAGCATTCCCAGTGTTGTGACTGATATTCTTGTACAATATATCGCTGGGTATTCTTATGCTGTGTGGTAGCGGCTATGAATACTACCAACCTTTGCTCATGGATGTCGCAAAAGACGACTAAAAGCTTTATATCAACCTGAGGCAATTCCACTTGATGCCGTCTGGTCAACAATTACATTCCCAAGTAGGGTTTATGTCAAGTAGGCGGCCGCTCATAAAACTGCAGCCAATAACTTTGCAATTTATACAATGGAAGAGTCGGTTAACAATTCTATATCCATGCCTATAACCCATATTTTGTTTTTCAGTAAGCGTTCATCATCTCAGCTTATACATCCCACAGCTGGGCGCGATCGAGCCTCCTTCTCAATAGACTTACTAGCTGACTATGCTAGGCTGTGTGTGTCAGACGTATATAGTTTTATTTCAAGTTTCCCTGCTCTTGCATAGATGTTGTGTACATATTATAGTTGTTCGTCTTTTATGACTCCTACGGGCAAGAAAGGGAGTGGTGAAGTGTATTCTTACTCCGTCACTATACTATAAATCAAAAATCCAATAAGCATTACTTATATTTATTATAATACACACAATTAACAATTTTTGACATAGTCACATATCACACAATCGTTCATTAACGTATCTAGGTTCACTGTACGAATTAGGGCTGTCCAAGGGTGATAAGGCCATAATCGGCGCTCTTGGTAGGCGGGTTGGCGATTGCAATTAATGTTATAAGTCTTCGAAAAGAACGCTGCTGCTTATTCTCCTAGTAGTCCCTCAGCTTTTACAACTCTCACGAGAAGATAGGAAATCAATGACCATTGTATTTTTAACCCATTCATCATAAATATAGGCAATCATGAATCGCATCATTTTTATTTATTCAAATACCTCATTAGTTGAAATTTTTTTATATCTTTAGTAAGTTTTACTATACATGTGTTCGGATTTCATGTCAGCTCAGATACGTGGGTTAGAGTCGCCTCCACAATAGGAGGGGAATTGATCTACTATATACCACGCTGTACAATTAACTCCTAACTAGTACATACGTACATACATATCATCACGCCATATCCCTTGCAGGGTAGGCAGAGAGAACAAGAGTGCCAGAGAACTCTATCCTTGCATACTTCACTCGCTTCCTCAACATTCATAATTCTTTTCATACACGCTCGCCGGTTTCGGAGACTCTTGACTCCACCTTCCTTCAGTACATAACCGATCTGGTCTAGGTAGGTGAGTCTCGGTCTCCTAACTAGTGGTGTGTACAATTAATGGTGTATGGTTTTGTGTCGATTTTTTTTGTTACTGCTTATGGTGGCAAACGAGCAAGCAGCACACCTGATGGTAAGTGTTACTGCTGCCCATGGACCTTTAAAATACCAAGGGTATAGCTAGGCTGCTGCCTACAAATACAAACCCCAAACCACCCAGTTGGTCTTCCGGCTCTCTCGCTCACCGAACGAAGCGCAATAGCATATTGTTATTACTCAGACGTCGATCTTCTGCGAGAGTGTGGTAATATCCCGCAGGGACCGGCCCGCGGCTGTAGACAGAGAAATGTTCACAGCGGGGTCCCACCATTACTAAACTTTTTCTTATCTACTATAGATGTTATATGTATATTCTATTCTTATTTGTCTTTTACCATAGCCACGGGCAAGATAGAGTCTGGTTCTTTTTTTTCAGTTAGCATAATTTGTGTCCTATTTTAACTGAAGTACAGTTAAAATAATCTCTTTTTTTTTCATTTCAGGAGAGTGAAATACTAAAATATTTCACAACGACGGATGAATTAGAACCTTTAGCAGACAACTGTACAAAAGTCTACGTTTGGCATACGCGTACACAAAAGCCATCTATACTGAACCCTAAGAAACTGAAGCTCAAGCACCCGCCTATACCCGATGATCACATCGAGGTCTGATTCCAAATTGTATAGTTATTGGTCTTCATGTACTGGGATATTTATGCCCTTTAGAACAAAAAATCGCAATGAATGTGATGAACATTGAAATGTTCGACAAGAATCGATTACGATGTTGATATTTAGCATTCTACATTTACTAAATACCCAGTCAGTATTTATTAAAAATATATTAATCGTATACTAAATATGAATATTTTGTTGTAAATTTTATTGGTTACTTTGACCATATAAAACTTTATCCAAACATGATAATTTTTGTGAATTTAAACATAAAAAATACAGCTACTTGATGCACATGCATAAATTTATTTTGCATATACATTAGATGAAAAAAAAACGAAACAAGAGGTTTATTTATGGTAAAACTCTTTATTTTACAAGTAAACAATTTCATTTGATATAGTGTTTATGTACTCCCATAATCATGTATAATAAATTTATAAGTATTTCGTCAATGTCATGCAGTGTTTTTAACTTGGGCAAGTGACATATCTTTGGGGCCGTCCATTAATCACGTGAGGTTTGAAAGGGGATGGGTTGCCAAAAATCACGAAGTCCTAAACCTTCATAGTCTTAAACCTCACCGCGTTAAAAATGCTAAAAAAAGATCACGTGATTAATGGATGTCCCCTTATAAGATATTTTAAAATTACATTTTCAAGTTCTTTTCTTACACTTAGCAGTGTTTTTGTAAACTAAATAAATGAGAGCCATAGTACACTTTGTTGTTGGGAAGAAGTGCAATTAAGACATCTTTTTATATGGTCAAAGATTGCTTAATGCTTATTACTTTGTCTCTAATTACGTTATGGTCGTTAAAATCCGAACTTTGGTAAATTTGTTTTTTATAATAAAAATCACTATCAATATATTCTCGACATAGATTTAGTTTTACGAACAAATATTAATTAAATAATGGTATTTGAACAAAAATACAAGACGTAATCAAAGCTTTTAAGCGATGCTATTTTTTTTATGCTTTTTTTTTATATTTATATGCCGAATTTTGAGAGACTTACAAAATGTTTTATAGTTTGCATAAAGGAAAAGATCTATTTCTATAAAAGCATTAGTTCCATTTGAATATTCTAGATTTTTAATTCTGACTAGTGTGTAATACATTATGCTAAATTTATTATAATTCTTAAAGAACACCGAGAAAGCTGGAAAGATAGTTAAAACATTTCCAGTGTATTTTGTTTTTTTTTTAATTTTACCTTTTTATAGAGAAACTAAGAAAAGTCGGCCTAATATATATGTATGTTAGTAATTGAGACACAAGATGACAATTCCAATAAAGCATTCACATTTATATTGTTTCATCACATCAAAATAGAATTTGTAGAGTTATATGTATATATATATAATTATAAATTATGCAAAATTTATTCCGATGCTTTCAGTATTATAAATATTTTTAAATGATTTGGACCTTAATATGCATTCGAAATTATATAGAAAATGCTAGATCTTATTAACTTTTTATATTTTATTATAATAGCATAATTATATTTTATAATGCGACAATCTGTAGTGTAAAACTAGTCTAACATTTTTTTTTATATAAATCGTATATAATGTAGAAATTAAGACAGTAAATACACGTGTAGGTACTTTTTCACTATTTATTAAATAGGTAGGCATATAGACTTTTAGACGAATGAAATGAGAGATGGTAGATTGGCAAAAATAATAAATAAGTAATTAAATATAAATTAATATAACATTTAGACTGTTAGTTAATATAAACAATTAAATTTTATTCAATATTTACATATATATTTGATGCCTAAATCAGTCATTATAATAGATCAGAAACTTTGTAGGTGTTTATATTTTGGTTTAATGAAAAATCAACACACAGTTGTAAATAAATTTTTGTTTGTTAGGTAATTTTGAATAAATATACCTTTAAATAAGTGAGTAATAGAAAGTTCAGATTGTATACTTTACAATCTTTATTATATAGAACACCGTTTTTATATTTATAATTATTCTGCTATATGTATAGCTTTGGAGCTCATCTATTACGAGTCTATTTTAATTTCTCTTTATTAAAGTTTAATGTTGTAGCTGATGAGTTATGCTGTGGTCGATATACACATATTTTTTCTATTACTATTTCATTTTATTTAAAAAGTATAATAATAAATATCGTTTGAAACATAATTTAAACATAAAAATGGCGTATTGCGATTAAAATAAAAGTGATATGGTCCATTCCATCAGATCGTAACTGGAACAGAATGTAAGAATATAAAGAAATTAAAGTTATTATTGCTTTCAAAGATGGCAACATTCGCTATTAAAGTAATAACCCAATTAAATAATGGTTTTTAGTTATATATTTAAAATAACTGTATTTATATTAATAAGTGTGGTTATATAATGATTTCTAATGTTTACGCGAGTATTACACATTTGTAATAAAACTAATTTTACGGATTCTATCGCGTTTGTATTTGATTGTTAATTGTCCGCCGTTTCGAACACTTCACAGTGATCATCACGGGAGGTCCTCCTGTGACCATGATCACTGTAAAGTGTTCGAAATGGCGGCAAATTTAAAATCAAATACAAATGCGATAGAATTCGTAAAAATAGTTTTATTTCAAAAGTACGGTATGGTTATATGTTAATGAAAGATCAGATTGAGTATGCATTTACTCGCTATCATGTATAAGCTAAAGCGATGAGTGTGAATGAGCAAGTAGGTATATTAAAATCATTGTGGGACAGACTATGATATCTCTGATTATACCTCCGAAGCAATCATAACTGCTATGTATGTATCAAAGTTAATGTGCTACCATGTTCCAATGCTACAATTAAGTTTTAGATCTGAAGATCCCGCTACTGTAATTTCTTAAATAATGCGGAATTACCTAATGCGGTTTAGGTTTGGAAATATTTTTTTATTTTATGGAAAATGGGCTATGGATAGCATATTTCACATTTTTATTAATCAATACTTATAGAATTAAATCTAATGTTTCTCAAGAAATCACTATTTACGAGTATATACATAAGTATGTTATAATGTGCGATGAATTTTTTTTTAATATTGCTTCCAAACGAAACCTATTACGTACTTCTGGCACTGTCCCAATATATATGGTTTGTATAAATTCATAAAATATGAAGAAAATTTATTATTATATTCAAAAAAAAATTATTGCCTGTCGATTTTTGTATTTTTTTCTATAATTTTATAAGTATGCTATTTAAAGTATCTGAAGTTATCAAAAGAGCTAAAATAATTCCAACAATACATATAATTGTCAAAAATTTTCTTAAAATATACAAATAAATAAACCGCCATCTCTCTGTGACGTCACAGCCCAATGAACAGCAGAAATGCTAGATCATTATAAGATATCCCAGTAATTAGATATATTGTCTCAGTAAAATTGTGATATGCAAAGATTGTTAGTCCAGTGGCGGTTGCCAATTACCATATATCTAGTTTGAAGTTGGTGTTTCCTTTATATTTTATGTATAAAAATGTAAATTTAGAATACCAATCTTATTGTGGACACTAACTTGACTGATATCCTTGATATTACCAAAGTTCTTAAGTACTCATTCTCACCAGACAATAAAAAAGTAACTTTTGTGTTCCTTTCGTTCATTCCGTTCCTTCTGATTTTTTATATACTTCTATAAATGCTTAGTCGTGCCAAAATATAATGTAGTAAGAAATTGAGTGCACAGAATGCATAATATTCTAAGTGGCTATTTTAAGTTTAAGTGCGAGTTCTTCGAGAATACGTCTTTAACTTTAACCTTTCGAACGTTTTGACACAGTTCAGTGCACCTGTCTTAAACCGTCTTGTCACAGATCTGTGTTCGTTTCTTTTTAACCACTATTAATCCTTTTAGTCGCTGCGCCAGACGACCTAATTTTTTTTTAGCGCCCTCCTGACATTCGAAAGGTTAAATCTCAAATCAGAAGGTGATGTTTTGCTCAGTTACGATTTTATAATTTAATTGCTATTGGCCTGGTAATTATTATTATCAACATTTTAAAGTGCTTTGCCTGAATTATGGTTCTTCATTCAAACAAAGTCCAGAAAACGGGTTGTATTTATAAATACTTTTTCATATTATATCTGATATGGAGTTATGCAAACCTGACACCGTTTTACAAGTCATCTAATCTGCTTATTTCAATATGTGAGTTTTAAGAACGAAGAATATTGACTATAACGAGCAGAAGTAGTATGAACTGTTGCTAAGAACGTTTCTTAAGACGTATGACGGTGCTGCCAAATAATAAACACTCCGTGTCGAATCTGTTCGAATAACCAAACATCACAGGAGCTTAGGCAATATATTATCTATAATTACGAAAAATCCGTAAAAATAGTTGTATTTCATCTAGATTTGTTTGTCTTTAGTGAATACTGTCATTAATATCCTAAACATGATTGTGATAACAAGTGCTTTTACTACAAAGACTACTAGTTAGTTTTAAATATATGCATTTGTTAGCTACGTAGACATATTATTAAATAAAAATGACTTACTGAATAAATTAACTACTAAAGACACCAGCAACAAAATTTTAGTTTTAGATAATGACACGTTATTGCCAAATGTTTTTAGTGTTCAATTTATATTATTTAAATATACCTTAAATACTATAATTTTAATAAATATATATGTAAGCTTCATAGATCTTCGAAAAAAAAATTTACGTGTAACATATTGCACATTGTCCGAGTAAAATCTCACTTAGTTAACTTAATATAATGTTCCCAACTGTGGTTCCTAACCGTACGCTTCATAACAAAGCTCAAAGTCGCTCAGCGTGCTATGGAGCGGGCTATGCTCGGAATTACTCTGCAAAATAGAATTCATAATACGGAAATCCGCAGAAGAACGGGTGTAACTGACATGCACGAAAAATTAGCACGCTGAAGTGGCAATGGGCAGGCCACATCTCTGGACGAACCGATAACCGTTATGAAAGGCTCTCGAGTGGCGACCACGTATCGGACGTCGGTCGTCGGTGTTGGTCGCCCTCTCACCAGGTGGGCTGACGACCTGGTGAAGATAGCTGGGAGTCGATGGATGCGGGTGGCACAAGACCGTACTTTGTGGCGAAATATGAGGGAGGCCTACGTCCAGCAGTGGATGACAAAGGGCTCAATGATGATGATGATGATGAATGATCCCAGCTAACTTAGTTGTAATTTATTAACAGGATAATGATATCTGGCGTTCGTAGTGGATTTCTTAATAACGAAAATAAATATCTTTGTTGTTGGACTATGAATATGTCATCGCTCCTTCCTTTCTACCGGATGGAGTAAGAGACGACTAAGGAACGTCGGCAGATAATGTACCCTAACAGTAAAACAATCTGATACAAAACCTTGTCTGTTTTATTTCACGTCTGAGTTGTATAATTAGCCAACTCATTACCAGTTAAAATCTTTAAATTTTGGATTCATAATTAACGTGATACATAAATATATGCCCCATAATTAAGATCAAGGTTGTTTGGTGTGATGTGGAGAGGACTACCTATGCACGGGATTCCACTATGAGATATGCCAATCCGTAGAATAGCGATATAGACCGAAGAATTAGCACGCCAAAGTAGCCACGTGCCTCGCTTTACCCAGGTGGACAGACAAACAGCAATGGGAAGTCGCAGAACCGTCGTGATGAGATCTAAATCAAGCCGTAGACGTAAACAGAGTGATAGGAAGCTAGCGCTCGATAGTGGTGAATCAATTGAGCCTTAATAAGACAAATTTAATACAGAAAATGTAAAATCGCGAATAGAAAGAGAAAAAGTATTAGGAAATGTATGTTTTAGATCAATTATTTAGAATTTCTCTTAACTTTAGATACTCGGACAATGTGAAATAATTTCGACCGAATTTGCACTTTGACTAATTATTCTGTAGTCGACAAGCTAATAGCATTTTAGAATATCTAAAATATGTATTGTTTAAAGTACTTTTCGCTTTCTGACTATATAAGCCCCTATTTAGGACAACTCGAAGCTTAGAAATACATGTAAATATATAATAAACTGAGAGAGGTAGGTATTTTCTGCTCTAGGCGGAACTTTATAAGTATTAGGTCCTAATTTAAATCTTTACTGCATAATATTAGTAAATAGTGTTGTAACTGCTCAATGAAACGGTCTAATACTCTTTCCCGTTCAATGTAATGTGTATTGTGTATGTACTTATTTATATATATTTTTTTTGAGTTAGTTTATTTTGTTAACAAAATGTTCAGGTTTTTTTTTTGATTGATCTTTATATTACTAAAGCTCAAAAGCCCAATTGGCTGTGTTTGGGGTTGTATTGGTTGGCAGCGGCTTACCTGTACCCTTGGTATTGCAAAGGTCCATCAGGTGTTCTGTTTGCTGGTTTACCACCGTAAGCAATAAAAAAAGCTAAAGAATTTTGATAAGACCTATATTTCGTATTATATAAATAATTCATATTATATTTATTCTTTTTTTTTTAAACTGTTGCTGAAAAGGCAAATACTTAAATCGCGACAAACTGTTATTTTTGAACGCCATGTTTCGTAGAAAAGTTTACTGTTAATTATATTTTACTGTAACAATTGAATATAAGCATTTATATAAATAATTCATATTTTATTTATTCTTTTTTTTAAAACTGTTGCTGAAAAGGCTAATACTCAAATCGCGACAAACTGTTATTTTTGAACGCCATATTTCATAGAAAAGTTTACTGAATATTATATTTTACTGTAACAATTGAATATAAGCATTTATATAATTTCATTTCAAAAATATTTGCCGTGCACATTAGTGAACATGTGTTATATGAATATAAAATTATATTTTATTGTTTTGATAACGTATTAACATTGTAAACAGCTGTTAGCTATATTGTTTAATATATGTTACAGGGTCACTTATTTTACACGTACCTAACTTATTATGGTTATTGATGTTTTTAACCGACTTTAAAAAGGAGGAGGTTCTTTTTGCAGTTTCTGTGCGTTATATTTCACAGTTGCCATGGCAAATAATATATCATTTTTAAATTCTTTTTTTTTTAATTTTTTCTTTTGTGTCACCTGACAACAGATTATAATTTTGAAATTAATCATTATACTCATTTTTAAAATATTTAGAACGATCATTAAATTTAGTTATTAGTTCCATGATGGCAATAATCTTAAATAAAAATAATGTTTAATTAGAATGTAAGAGTTGTATTTATTTTGAACATTACTTTTAATGTAAATGTGAATGAAATTAGATACAATGTGATTTTTTAGAATTATATTTCTATTATTTTGTAAATATTTTATAGTATGGAAATATAAATACAACGAATAAAATTTAAAGGTATATTTTCTATATTCCTTACAACTCAATCTCATTCATTTTTTTTTTCAGGGACGCCGTGATATCTTTTGAATGTAATGAAATAAATTATGATATTTATTAAATATAGAAGTCAACATAGAAGGTTTGGTTATATCTGTTTTAAACTTTTAACAGATTTGATCCCTCGTGCAAAATTTCCTGTTCAAAAAGTGGCCGCTGACGCTTTTGCGTACATATTGTAAAATTGTTTTTTTTTTTTTGTGTGTCTTAGTTATTAGCCTCAGATGGCTATGACAACTTTACCCGGACTGTGGGTGAGCGCTGAGGGCTCTCAACCCGTAATATTGTAAAAGTTATTGGCAATAGTTTTATGACCGGCCGCCTGCCAGACGTCAATCCTGGTTGGGAATCCCATTCTGTGATGTTAAATTATTTTTTATATAGTAGGTACAAATAATTATTTAGTCCGAACACGGCTTTCGATTTGAAAATACTAAATAAACGTATTTTTTTTTTTTACTACAAGTAGACGTTTTCTCTTGAATTTAAAACTTCTCAAGTGGAGATATAATATCACGATAGCTACGCTTAGCAAGCGGATTGGCGATCGCAGTTAATATATAGGTTTCTTAAGAGAATGCCGCTGCCCATACTTCTGATGACACCTCAGCTATTTACATTTAATTTGATTGATAATATATAGTTTAGCTATGAAGTAATAAAATGCATGATTAATTTAGTTTGTTAAATGAACAATAGATGGCTCTATATTTTTTTTTTAATCATTCTTTCGTTTTATTCTCAAAAGTTTTACATTAACTTCTTAAACTTAGTAAAGGAACACGGGTTGAAATCCCTTAACGCTTACCCAACAGTATGTAAAGTTTTCTCTGTTGTTAACTAACAACTAAGTCATACACGAAAAAGAAAAGTAAATACGTATCCACATCATAGAGCGTACAAAACGTACTTTCTTAGGTAAGACGCTACTCGGCAGGTTGGCCACGGATGTCAAGGAAGCGGTACCAGTGGCCGGCCCAATGACGATGGGGCGGGAGTGCGGTGCGTTATGCGGCCCCGCACCGCCATTCCATCGCCCCGGACGGAACGGATGGCGTATAAATATTTCCTAATGAAAGCCATTTTTTCTAAATATCCCAGGCAGTTCTGGAAAGACTTATCTGAACAGAGCAATCTTACTAAAATCAGGAGACAGCATAACTTACCTTTGGCAATGGTTTTGTCAGAAACTGCAGCTTTATTGCTTCCTGGCGGTAAAACAACTCACACACAACTGCGACAAATTTGAAGTGTTTTTTTGTTTACGGTCGTAAATGAGCAAGCAGCATAACTGATGGTATGTGTCGTAAAACTACCGCTCATGACACTTTGTAATACCAAGGGTACAATCAGAGGTTGTCTACCAACCAAAACCCACCCAAGTTGGGCTTCCGGTTCTCTCGCTCCCGAACGAAGCGAAAATAACACATTGCCACTGCTCAGATATTGATTTTCTGAAAAAGTGGATACTACCCCGGTCGGACCGGTCCGTGGCTGTAGACAGAATACTGTCAAGAGTGTGGCTCTATCAGTAATAATGGTTTAGGATTGCTGTCTAATCCTTCGGGATGAATGGAGAATGGTAAATAAAAAAGCCGTAGAGGCAATGGATCGAGCACTACGAGAATTTCATCATAATGAAAAGCGAATGGTGCTTTTCTTTAGGCCTTAACGGCAAATCCTCCCTGTTAAAACTCGAGGAACTAAAGCTGATGAGCTCAATGTTTCACTAAAGCATTCTTATCTGTGGTCCTAAGTAGAAAAGTTGACTCTAACCATCAACATGCGTGCAAAGCCATAGCAACCAATCAAGTCGCTATGGCTGTAATCATGCTCAAAAATGTGTCGTTTTAATGAAAATTGGAGATAGCAAGAAGGAACCTTGATTAAAATAGCAAAGTAGCTGCCGGAAATACTTGGCCGTATGTTTATAATTTTCAAACAGGGGTATGGCTTTAATTGGTAAACAATTTTGAAAGTAATAATCTTGACTCGACTCAACACTGATAAACTACGTGGAATCGTTTCAATTTATCTGACAAATAGTAAGTACACATTTTTCCAATAAAGGAGGAACTGCAATAACCCATGTAAATTTCATTTTCTTTAACAGTTGTTCTCAGTTTGAAACTTAATTTAGGCGTGCATTGTATTTCAACATTGTAATGCAAAATGTTTTCTTGCGTCCAAAATAAAAAGTTTGAGTGATAAGTTTTTTTTTCAGCTCGGAGAAGAGGGGTGCATTTGAATGAACCCATAGTAATGTTACGATAGAATATGTACCTACAAAGGTATCTACTTAAATATAACTACTATTGAATACCATATTATAAGCTCGAGTTGAGAGCCCCACAGTCCCAGTAAAGTTGTTATAGTCAGCTGTGGCTAACAACTAAGTCACACGAAATAAAAAGATATAAGCATCAATATATAAGTAATGCTACTACGTTTATTTATTCCCAGTCGTATTGAAGTCGTCTTTCTACGCTAACGAGATTCGGGAGAACAGATCAAGACATGTACTAGGTAATTGTCGCAACTAAGAGTAACAACAATACTCGAAGCTTAGACCAGATGTAAAGCTATTGGAAGATGTTAATTTAACTTACATGCGTTAATAACAGGCGGGGTCGAGGGTTTAATCTCTCAAGCATCGCGATCTTTTATGAAAATATATAAAGTAAGAAGAGTGACAGAGGTGTTAACCTGCACCCGACATATTTATGTAAAGTACAATTTATTTTTATAGTACTCATAGATGGACAGGTTTTCTCAAGATGTAGGTATATTTTCCGCAGACTCGCTCCACGGCTCGACGACGCGAGCCACCGCCGGCGACTGGGACGGCGTAGGCGGTAGGCGTGATTACCTGCGCTTGATGCCGCCCTAACCGAGGCCGCGGGTGACTGGATCGGGGAATTAGTCCGTCACCCGCCGAGAGGCCGACCGCGTGAAGAAAGATCGACGTCCTCCCCGAGGGGGAAACGTTGGTCGCGGAGAAGGTACTCCTCAGGGGGTATTCCTTCGGGCCGACCACTGACGTCAAGTCACTCTGCTCCGGTGGTCGGCCCAACGACGAAGGCGACGTGCCACGGGTGGCACCTTATTTATTATATTAACCTACAATACCGCGCTGGTCAGCCGTGTAGGTAGGTATAAAGTTTTGTTTCGAGCTTTCCTTCTTTCGCATAGATGTTATATCCATTAGTCGTCTCGTACGATCACCCACGGGTAAGATATGGTGTGGTGAATAGTATTCTTACTCCGTCACTACACGGAATTATATATAAAATAAAATTATATATACCTACAATGTATCAACATTGTATTCTTAATTCCTTATTAATTTCGTGTCATCTTATTAATATCGTATCATCACTTTAATCTTTAAAGCTGTGTGGCGGCGGCTACCTCCCAATCATATAAGGTATTAGCATGTACTCGTGTACATAGTAGGTGTCGGGTGTATTATAAAAGACAATTAAAAGCTTTACATCAATCCTAAACCTCTAACTCCATTTAATGCCGTCTGGTCAACAATTACATTCTAGAGGATGACTGACGTCAGGCAGGCGGCTGGTTATAAAATGATTGCCAAAACTTTTGCAATATGTACGAGTACGATGGGGAAGAGTACCTACATATAAGATCGACCCCAAGTTATGAGATCAAAGGAGGATAATGATCACTTTAATCCAAGCATGGTAAAGTACACCGTTTTATTTATATCGTTTATAACCATATTTCTCCAAAACAATTATGATACCGAAGTGCTTATTTTATTTTAAAATAATTTCAATATCTGTAACTATTGAAATGTCATTAATCTAAAATTTTTCATAAAATAAATTGTGTCTCGAGATTTATCGGCATCTTTAGTGCCTTAGCCTTCTTCAATATTTATACGTGTGGTAGGTACCATACACTGTAGAAGGCACTACGTATAGAACACTTGTTTCCTCCAAATTAAGAGCAAATACTACTTATAGCTACTCGGGTTAAAAGAGTTGGTATATTAATTTATTTTGAGAAGTTTTCCATCTCTAAAATAAGGTTATCTGCATATTCTCTATTTAGTTTTGGAGCCGGATAGCCTATAGATTAGAGTCATACAGTGTATCGTAAAGCAACCCATATAGACAAATACTTGAATGGTGATTCTCACCATTCCCCTTCACAATTAGCTACCGTTTCCAAATCTTTGTTACAGAGAACATGAGGAATCTGTGACGATGAACACCTGGCTGAGGAGCTGCAGCATGTCAAGCGGGTAGATATAAATTTCTGTAATAACGATGACTTTTGGACGTAAGACACCTTAGTCCTCCCGTGACCATGATCACTGTAAAGTGTTCAAAACGTCGGGAAATTAAAAATCAAATACAAACGCCACAGAATCCGTAGAAGTAGTTTTATTTCAAATGTGTAATACTCGCGTAAACAGAAATCATTATGTCATATTTCCTCTCTCTCTGTCTATTGAACAAACTACGGCAACTGAAGTGTTGACTTTTTTGATACGTCTGACGCGGTGAATTACACTTTCAGGTCCCTGTAAATAATCGGTAATAGTGCCTTGCAAAATGCGACGTCTGCTTCCTAGTTCCTAATACTGCCCGCTATCCATCTAACGATTTTTCGACGGTACTGATGACGTAGTAATTAGAATACCAACGTACCATGCCGACCTACAAATCATTGTTGTCAACACACGTGAAATAGTAGCTCAACTTTTTTCTTATTTTAAACTGGCGTGAAAACAGTGAGGTGAATAAGCTGTATGAAGAAAAATAAGGAAGAAATATAATTTACTTTAGAATCCATAAGAATCCCGTGTAAACAAATTAAAATAAGTACTTTATTCTCATTCATTATTGATTACTTTTTCGTTACTAAGACTGGGTACTATCGATAAATTTTACATTGCGAATATTTTCAGTTTGGCAATAGAATTAGCATATAAATTAATTTTCTGTTATTAGGTATACAGCTTTTCGTAGGTACTGTTGCCTAACGTTGTTTTATGAGAGATAGATTTCATAGGCTATTAGACCGTAATGTGAAGTAGAACATTTTATTTTAAAAGTTGATTGGCGTCTAATTCCATTGAGCTGTCATTTTCAATCTCGCTATTATAAATATCAAATTATAAATTGAGGATCTATTTATTTACAGCCACTATATCTATAAAATTTCATCATCATCTCAGCTCATATATGTTCCACTGTTGGGCTCGAAGCACTAGGAGGGAAATTGACCCACTACACCACGCTGATCAGACGTGTTGGTATAGGGTTTTATTTCGAGTATTCATTCTCTTGCATAGATGTTATATGCATATTTTAACCCTTAGTCGCCTTTTACGATCTTCCACGAATAAGATCGGGGGTGGTGAATTGTATTCTTACTCCGTCATCACACGGGAATATTAATTCATAATACCTCAAATCAAAAGAATATGTAATTCACTTCAAAAACAAGACTAGATTTTCATAAAAGTAAATAAATAATTACGTAGTTTATTTTATTCAATTGATTCTTATTTACCATCATCATTTCGGTTCATTCGTAATGACGACGTAAGAGAGCGAGTAGGTATGAAAGAGAGTATTGGTGTAAAGATGCGAAAGGGAATGCTCCGATGGTTCGGACATGTGGAAAGAATGCCGAACGAACGTTTGGTTAAGAAGATATACAATGCGAAAGTGGAAGGATGTAGGTACCGAGGGAGACCTAGACTAACCTACCTAGACCAGATCGGTCATGTACTGAAGGAAGGTGGAGTCAAGAGTCTCCGAAACCGGCGAGCGTGTATGAAGAGAATTATGAATGTTGAGGAAGCGAGTGAAGTATGCAAAGATAGAGTTCTCTGGCACTCTGTTCTCTCTGCCTACCCTGCAAGGGATGTGGCGTGATGATATGTATGTATGTATGTATTTCGGTTCATATACCACGACTAGCCCTGCTAGGCTCAAGCCTCTTCCACAATGGGAGAGAAGTTTTTAAACTATACTCATCCGATAGATAAGCGTAGGTTTTATTAAGGTTTTTACTTCTCTTGCAATAAATATTATCTAGGTACTTACTACCTTAAGTTGCTTCTTACGACATGAACGAAAGAAGATGTAGGGGTGTTGGAACATTTTTCTTTTTAGTTTGGCATTGTGTAATGAATATAAAGTACACAAAATCAAAATATTATATCCATGTAATAATAAATAAATATTTATACAATACTTTGTTGTTTTCAGCTGTGTGGTAGCGGCTTCGAATACTACCACCCCTTGCTTTGGTCGTGGGTGTCGTAAAAGACGACTAAGAGCCTTATAATGACCTAGGCCAACTCTCTCTGATGCCGTTTGGTCAACAATTACATTCCCAAGTAGGGTCGACGTCTGGCAGGCGGCCGGTCATAAAACTATTGCCAATAACTTTTACAATATGTACTATGACAGAAGAGTACATGTTGTATCGACCCCAAGTAATTTGGATAAGTGTAGGAGAATGATGATGACTTTGTTGTTTTCAATCTATAAACCAAATTTTGCTTTTGTCTTTGTGAAATAACAGTTAATTTCAACTTGACTATTTAATTACAGCCACAATTTCCTTCATATTTGATTTGCTTATGTAAACTTTAAATTGGTTGTCTTTCTCAAAGTAATGAGTTATTTTATCTTGAGCTTTTATGTCTAACTTAAATGAGTAAGCAGTCGTGTGGGTGTACACGTGTTACAAGAATAGCATATTAAATATTGTCTTAATCAGGTATCTAAATTTTATTCAATTAAAAACCCTTTTTTTGCGGTGGACTATAGACGTTGTCGCGCCGCGCCAAATCGGTCCGGGGCGACGGAAGAGGCGGCGCGCAACCCCATAGACCCACCCTGCAAACACCTCTTTTCGCCGTGCGAGCGGGGTACCCGATCTTTGTCATCGGTGGCAAAAGAGTTTGACGGCTGTGAGATTCGAACTCACGCCTGCGGTGCCTAAAACCAGCGACTTAGACCAACTCGGTCACGCTGGCTGCACAATTAAAAACACTAATATTAACAATTATTTCTTACTATCACTCCCAAGGAATAAAATTTATTCATAGACTACGTGGCGTTAAATTTTATTCAAGGTTTTTATTAAATGGCTATTATAACCCAAAATATTATTTCGAAAGGCATCTTGTCATTAAGTGTCTAGACGGTTACCCAGATTAACGTGTTCAAAGAAACCACCCCTTCGGCTGAATTTGTCTTTGTAACGCTATTAATAGTAGAATTATAAGTTTAAAATACCCTACGGATACAGAAAATAATACTTAAATACTTAGAATAATAACACATAGAAACTTATTCCACGCACAAAAATTGTGTCACTGAATTGGTGATAAAAATGTCACCCTACGTCGGCCCTTTCCGTAGTGTGCAAGGTTATTGTGTTCCATTTTATAGTAGTGTGCGTGTATACTCGTGTAATCGCTTGCACACATTTTATAGTAGTGTGCGTGTTACTCATGCAAGCGCTTGCACACTAACAGGATTTTTGGCTTCACTTTTTTAAACACTTAAAGTTCCGAACTATCCTTCTACGTGTTTTATTCTAAGATTTCTAAGACTTAAATAGATCTAGGTACGTCAGCTACTATAAATAGAATCATCATCATCTCGGCTCATAATGTTGCAACTGCTGGTTTCGAACCTCTTCCTCAATAGGAGGGCAATAATTATTGTACTCGTATCACGCTGCCCAGAAATTTTGGTATACTTAGAATTTAATTTCATGTTTTTTTTATTCTTGTATAGATGTTATCTACTTATTTTATCCCTTAATCATAATTTTACGACACTCACAAGCAAGAAATGGGGTGGTGAATTCTTACTCCGACTGAAAAAAAAGGAAATTTATCACTCTCCTACTCTTCTTATTCCAATTACTAGGGGTCGATACAATATGTACTCTTCTTTCATAGTACATACCACGGAGCAAATACAAAGAGGAGCTGTTGTAATGAATATTTTCTATGAAACAATGCGTGTCATTTACAGGGGGTGAGGAGAACGCTGCTAATGGAGAAAGTGAGACAAGTTATAATAGTACTTGTCTCACTCCCTCCTTTATGTCCATCTACCGGCTATTATTAGCACAACTACTAATTTCGTATATTGTATGCAGTTGAGCTATCTTGCATTAGATGTCAGTAAGTGTATGGTGTAACAGGGACGTACTCAGAATTTACCTATATCAAGGAGTGCTAATTTTTTTTTTATTTCAAAGATACAAACAAATCTTATTAGCTGTTTGCTCTATTCAAATACAAATGTTTATAATCAAATAATTCTGCATAGCGAATAGGTGTATGACTACTGTTTGTAACCGAAAATTTCTTTATAAGACTCGTCAGCATTGTTCATAATGTTAATATTTTATGAAAAATCCATCTTTTCTTTACTGTCATTCTGATAAACTCAGAAGTTTAGAAACCTTTTTTTTTTTCATATTTGTGTCCTTTTCATACGACCAAATAATACAATTATTTGTTTGGGTTTCTAACAAATTGTCGAATGAAAGTAGTTGGACTTTTAGTAAATATGTTAGTTACACGGTATTATTTCCTTCCTTTTTGTCTTTTCCATATAAAAAAAAAATCAAACCACTCTATTAAAATAAGGCTTTATACAATTGATAATGCAACAATGGTGTTAATGACCAAGACATGTAAAAGAGTATTTCAAGCGAGCAGACCAGCCCCCCCTGGTAGCAGCCGTTTGATTGACGCATGGGCCATCTAAAACTTAGCCATGCCAAAGGTAACTTGAAGACCCGGTCTTCGACGCCACCACCATTTTGAATATTTTTGTGACGTGCTCAACCTCGTTAACCTTATCAAGAAATTGCATCGAGTGCAATTACATTATTAATAAATAAAGGAGAAAGGTTGACATTGGTTCCAATAATAAAAATGAAATACTCTTTTGTATCATATATTTCTTGAGGTATACCTAGTCTTGCCCTAAATACTGTAACAAAGAAAAACCTTTTTCTATTGCAAAAAATATTTATGACTTTTACAGTGTTAGTTTAATACATAAATATAAAAAAAAAATATAAAAAGCTTGTTCGAAGTGGTTTCTATTGGCTGCAATACAGTCCTTTAAATCTTCATTGTTAAAATGAGAAGAACAAATCTTTGTATATTTCGTACGAGTCCAGTTTTTCTATTAATTTTTGAAATCCAT
The DNA here is from genome assembly GCA_905163515.2 of Lymantria monacha. Taxonomy (NCBI): domain Eukaryota; kingdom Metazoa; phylum Arthropoda; class Insecta; order Lepidoptera; family Erebidae; genus Lymantria; species Lymantria monacha. Next base: position 12,821,239 of record LR991094.1, on the reverse strand, counting down.
TGCTTCTAACATCGTCATTGGACGGTATTCTAAAACATACAAAATTAACAGTTTAATTATAATAGGTTCATTTAAAGTAGTGTAAAAAATATTTTTCTTTGATGAAAAATCCGAATGTTATAATTATATTCTAATTACGACCCTGGATTTTTGACACTTTTATAGTTCTTCATAGTTAACGACAGCTGGCGTATTGCTTACAAAATAATTATTAACTACATATAAAACTCATATTTTTGTTGAGGTAAAAGGCTTTGGGTATAAATTTTAATACTCATGGTTATTAGTTATTACAATAATCTTAATAGTTTGAACTGTATGTGCTTTTATTGTTCTGGGTCCTATTACGAAAAGTGGTGCCATCTAGCGTTGAGTAAAATTATTTCTGAACATGATACCGTCAAAAGAACTTTCTAGAAATTATTTTGATAAATTATGAATAAATATACTTACAAATGGAATGTGATTCTTTCCATAGCATCTGTACGTTTATTGGAGTAGTTTTTACATGATAAAACACAACACTTCATGGTTTTCTTCGTAATAACATAAAAATACACCAAAAATATAATTTTATGCACCGTACGAACACCGTCAGCGACGACAGAAGACTAATAGGCCACGCCTACTATTGATGTTAACGTGATGACGTCAGGGCCTACTTGAGAATCACAGTGCACAGTTACTTAGGCCGTCTCCTCTTTGTATTTGCTCCGTGGTACATACCTATTGTAAAAATTATTGGCAATAGTTTTATGACGGACCGCCTGCCAGACGTCAACCCTCCTTGGGAATGTAATTGTTAACCAAACGGCATTAGATGGAGTTGGCCCAGGTTTATTTAATCTTCTTTTACAACACCCACGATCTGTATAAGAGTTGGTAGTACCTATTTGTAGCCGCCACTATACACTCGTTGCAACTATCGGTGCTGACCTGACGCTGCCAGCCGCTGTGAAAGCGATGGTCGACAGCGTCAGGAACTGGGACGCGGTCGCCGCCTTCAGCAAGATAGTCATCTCGCAGAAGGAAGCGGCGGGGCGTGCCCGAGAGGAACTACTCTACGACGACACGCATCGCCGCCAGCGCCTTGGGCGGCGCAAGCGCGAGTACCTCCGCCTGATGGCGCCCTAGCCGAGGCACTGGACCGAGGATTAGTCTGGTCGCCCCGAAGCGAGGCCACCGCGTGGGAGATGACGCCCCAACGGCGAAAGCTGCCGGGGCGTCGACTCGAGAGGATACCCGCGAGGGTAAACCACCGGGCGGGCCACCGAAGACAAAGACCGGGTGGTGACCACTCCATAGACCGCCGCCAAAAAAAAAAAAAGCCGCCACTATACAACAAAATAACGGAAGTAGTATAAATCAAATACGAAAATAATATGCATTATTTCTAAATATAAATAATGTTTTATTCATAATATTGGGTAGATCAATTTGTGGTGGTCGACGGAGCATTAAATATGCAAGTCACATAAAATCTGCAACCCGATTGCCAGCGAACCACCCTAATCATTTCACTTGTCAGTGAAATAACAGCACAATACGTTCGTTAGTCTATTTAGTCTATATATTTTAACCACTAATCTGTATCTGTAATGTCCTCAAAGTAAATTTTGAAATAAAATATTTTATCATCGATATCAGTTTTAGTTCTACAAAAACACAATATAACTTTCAACGTAAATGTATGATTATTGTACGTACCGTACTTGTTGTTCCCATTTTTTTATTGCTTTTGTTGGGAAATGAGCAAGCAACACACCTGATGGTAAGTGTCAATGCCGCCCATGGACCTTGCAATACCAAGTGCTAGGCCGCTGCCTAACATTACAATCCCCGAACCCACCCAGTTGGGCTTCCGGCTCTCTCGCTCACCTAACGAAGCACAGCAGCACATTGTCATTACTCAGACGTCGATCTTCTGCGAGAGTGTGGTACTACCCCGGACGGACCGGCCCGCAGTTGTATACAGAGAACTGTCAACATCGTGGTCCTACCACAGTAATTGGCTAAAACTGCTGTTATTAATCATATGCCTACTTTCTCGTCATCCAGTAGATTTAATTGATCACCATCATTGCCAACTTAACTCATTTATATAGCTCCCACTGTTGAGCTCAAGCCTTCTCCACATTATTATCATCCTAATTTCACCCTAATTACTCGGGGTCAATGCAATATGTACTTCTCTCCCATCGTACATATTACTAAATTTAATGGTAATATTTTTATGAGCGACCGCCTGCTTGGCGTCAACTCTCCTTAGGAATGCAATCATTGACCAGACATCAGATAGAATTGGCTTGTGTTGATCTAAAGTATTTTACGTCATTCACGAGAAATGTCAGGGTTGGTGATATACGTAGCTGCTACCACATAGAGCACCTCCAACCTCCTTCACAACGGGAGGAAAACCTGATGTTATTGACACTCTGTTATATTGAGCCCTCACTGCAAAGAAAGATTAGATTAGTACTTAGTTATTTCAAATCATAGATATAATTTGTAAAATTGGATTTAATCATAGACAAAAAACAGTGGCTTGTAAAATATAGAGTAGTGAAATTTTACTGCAAAATCTCTATCAATTATTTACATCCACTATCCGATAAAGCTTATATTAGATGCACACGAAATCCATTTATACTCTCTCGTTAAATAAAGTTTGTTGGGGTTTTACAAACTAAGCGGCTTATAGTTATTCACGTATATGGGCTATGATGATGATGATGAATAATCACAATAAAGAATTTCTGTCTTTAAAATAATACGGGTTTTGTATAAAGTGCACTAATAAATAAATTAAGGTTGCCAATTTTATAAATTATACAGTCTTGAATATATTTCACTTGGCCTCGTTAATATTAATTACGTTTCGAAAACAACAATGGAAATGAGATTGTTTTCTTTTTAAAACAAATCCCGTGCATTTTTCCGGTAAATAAATTACAGTTTTCAGTTGTTGTACAGACTTATAAGGTATATCATGCTTAATCATGAAAGTGTTTAATATATTCCATAACCATCATTCCGCTTCTGCACAGTTCATTGTTGTACGTAGATCTCTCCCACAAATAAAAGAAAATACAGGAACTGCCGCCGAACCTGCCGAGCATGACGACGGTTGGCGATCGTAGTGAAGTGGAATTGTTCTCCAAGGAAGGAGCTGCTGCCTGATGAGAAACTTAGACATTGTTACAGCTCCCACCGCAGGCAAGTAAGGGGTAGAAGCAATTTTATTCTTATTTCGTCGCCACACGTAACTGATATATACATATTTGATATGTTTAATATATTTATTCTTTATTATTTATTCATTTTTATACATTTAATTACTTTAGATTGCCTAAAACTAGACTAAATTAAGACACTAACACCATCATCACGATCATCATCATCACAGCCCATATATGACCCACTGTTGGGCTCGGGCCTCCTCCATTATGGGAGGGAAATTAACCTACTATACCGCGCTGGTCATACGTGTTGGTATAGGGTTTTGTTTCGAGTTTTCCTTCTCTTGTATAGATGTTATATGCGTTTTATATCGCTTAGTCGTCTCTTACGATCATCCACGTGTAAGATAGGGGGTGGTGAATTGTATTCTTACTCCGTCACCACACGGATAACAGACACAGACAGACAGACACTAACAGTAAGTGCAATATTTTTTGAGTTTGAGTCTAGCTGTATTTCTTTTTTTTTATCTCTGTGGAAAGCATGGTGGAGCGCATTTGCGCGCTATCCCTCGCCGGTGACAGACGAGGGGGAGTGTGGGAATCACCGGCCAGCTAAAACCTGACCGGAATACCCACTAAAACCACAGCGGCCCCTTACGCGCTTTTACGGGGAGCCGGCAGTCGTCTACTGACATTCGATCCCCGGCACCCCCACGCTTGGCCTTCTGGCCACGTCTTATCGTCCCTCAAGGCGGTGGGAGAAGGTGCGCATAACGGCGCCTCCTCCTCCCCGGTCGCCGGTGGCGAAGCGAGTCAGCTGACGCAATCGCCTCGCGTGCCCGCTCCGCGGCCTCTTTCTTTTTCATGATGGACTCACAAAAGGAGGCCATCGACAACCAGCACCTGTCGCTGCCAAGCATCTTCGAGATGATGGTCGACAACGATAAGTCTCTTCCAACGACCGCCGATAGGACGTGGCGCTGGAGCCCCCAGGCAGGGCATAACTCCAGAGTGTAACGCGCATTATCTACTGGCGCACCACACTCGTGACATCCTGGGCCCTCTTCTCTTCCAATTCTGTGCAGGCACTTACCAAAGACCCCATGCCCGGTAAGCACCTGCACCATCCTAAAGCTTAGGCTGCCGTGCCTTCTATTAATCCAGCGGTGGAGATGTGGCGCAACCGCCTACACAGTCCCCCGTCCTGCTACGGGGGACTCCAGATCTTCTCTCCACCGCTGAGTCACTCCCCTTCGGGCCACTTCCAGTACGCTGCCCAGTCTCCTTACGGAGACTTGCTTGTCGTCGGCCCGCGCCGCGACGCGGAGCCGGTAGACCTCAGCCAGGGCCTCGGCCACAAGTGGCCAAGGTGGGTCGCCCGCCAGCATCGTCGCTGTGGTCCATGACACCGTACGATAGCCCCTGACAGCCCTCCCCACCATAGCCCCCTGAGGGCGTCGCAGAAGGGCCCTGTTGCGGACGGTGAGGGAGTCCGCTCAAATAGGGGCACCATACAGCGCCATGGACCGCACCACTCTGGCGTATAAACGTCGACAGGACGACCCAGGACTGCCTGTGTTTGGCAGAAGCATACCTAACGCCGCGGCTGTCTTGACGAGCTTCGGAACGAGCTGGGTAAAGTGCGGCCCGAAACTCCACCTAGAATCAATGTGCAGACCCAGATATTTCATCTGGGCCCGCACCGGCACAGCAACCCCAGACACGCTGATGTGTGCTCTTCGGGAGGGACCTCGATCCAGGCCATGAAATAGGAGGGCCTCGGTTTTCTCCACCGAGACCCTCAGGCCCAACATGCTGATCCGGCCCACGACGAGCGCAACCCCCTCTTCTGCCAATCGAGCAGCCCCCAGAGTCTAGCTGTATTTCTAAATTGTTAGTAATATATAACTATTACCAGTTATAACCAAACAGCAAAGTATAAGAACTTCATATCTAAACGGGTGACCCGTTTACATATCAAGAACTTATACTTTGATTTAAAAATAAATGACGTGAGTTAACACAGTCTATGAAATCGTAATGCATAAAGAATAAGAATAATAAATTAGAGAAAAATAATAACAAACTCGGAAAATATAAAATATGAATTTCATCACTGGTTTTAATCGTTATATAAATATTTAATCACTACATCAAAATACTACTACATTAAAATATATTAATTGAGAGATAAAAGCCTAGTAATTAGACTCTGAAAGATTACAAATTTAAGAACAACAACAGAAAAGAGCATGAAAGGGAGGGGGCAGGGATATCTGTGGAGTTAGGCTGACCGATCGCATTCGTAACGACGACGTAAGAGAGTAAGTAGGTATGAAAGAGAGTATTGGTGTAAAGATGCGAAAGGGAATGCTCCGATGGTTCGGACATGTGGAAAGAATGCCGAACGAACGTCTGGTTAAGAAGATATACAATGCGAAAGTGGAAGGATGTACGTACCGGGGGAGACCGAGACTAACCTACCTAGACCAGATCGGTCATGTACTGAAGGAAGGTGGAGTCAAGAGTCTCCGAAACCGGCGAGCGTGTATAAAGAGAATTATGAATTTTGAGGAAGCGAGTGAAGTATGCAAGGATAAAGTTTTCTGGCACTCTGTTCTCTCTGCCTACCCTGCAAGGGATATCGCATGATGATATCTATGTATGTAGAACAACAATTGTATTGGAAATGATGATCGTATTGAAATAATTGTACATGTTAAATTATGGTCGTATTTGTTTAAATATCTTTATTTTTTTCCGTACAATATTGATATCAAAGCTTTGTAGAAGTCTCCAGAACTTTGTAAAGTTAAAAAGAAACACATCCCTTTATCTAAATATTGGGTTTGTGTTTGTTACATGTAATATTCAACTATGAAAAGGGTATAAACTCTAGGGAGCTGTTATTTAAGGAAATATCATTTTACAACCTACATACATATTTTATTTATAACCGTGTCACGTTAAATGTTGTAAAACCTTTTGTTTAATCAAAATATATTTTAATATAGCATAAATAAGCAATAACAAATTTAGGGCTTTTACAATAAGGTGTTCACATTGATATATTATAGCTGTGTGGTAGCGGCTACGAATACTATCATCCCATACTTTGCTCGTGGATGTCGTAAAAGACGACTAAGAGCCTTATAACGACCAGGGCCATCTCTATCTGATGCTGTTTGGTCAACAATTATATTCCCAAGGAGGGTTGACGTCTAGCATGCGGCCGGTCATAAAACTATTGCCAATAATTATTGCAATATGTGCTGTGAGGGAGGAGTACATTTTGTGTCGACCCCGGGTAATTGGGATGGTGGTAGGAGAATGATGTTCACATTAACATATTACTCTAGTGCGTTTTTGACGGCAAATAATATGAGGTTCAAGTTTATTTTATTTTATTGAAAAATATTGTTAATATGTATGTACGCAAAATGATGATGGTTACTAAAAACTACTTTTCCGTGTGGTTATGGAGTAAGAATACAATTCACCACCCCAAATCTTACCCGTGGGTGATCGTACGAGATGACTAAGGGATGTAAAACGCATTTAACATCTATGCGAGAGAAGGAAAACTCGAAACAAAACCCTATGTCAACCCCAACACGTCTGACCAGCTCGGCATAGTAGGTTAATTTCCCTCCCATTATGGAAGAGGCCCGAGCCCAACAGTGGGATATTTATGGGCTGTGATGATGATGATGACTAAAAACTAAATTGCTTTCTATGAGGTTCCTGTCAATTAAAATTAGATACCTTGTACTTATTTGTTGTTACTAACATTATCAACAATGGAAAATATCCAACAAATAGCCACAAGGTACTATTCATAGATCGTAATATTTTACTAAAATATTTTACTAAACATTTGTTATGATGTTATTATAACTATATTTTGTAACTATTTCTACTTCCTAGTAGATTGAAATTTCAATTAAAATCAACTAAAACACACTTTGTCAGATTCATATTTTATATCCTTATACCTATCAGCCTATTGATAACCACTAATAATTATATGCCTTCCAAGGGAAGATAATTGTATAATAATTGTGCTTGGCAAGAGACGCAGTAATAAAAGTTCTTTGGCATTAGGTTTGATGATCCTCGCATTACTTTTGCAAATTATTGCAGATTGTAACAGAAATTATATATTAATTAGTTATGAAAATACTCTATTTAAATTATCGTTGTCATCAAAAAAGGTGAATTATTATTACAACTAAATCTTATGCAAAATAATGTATAACTCTCGCAAATACTAGGCATGTGCCTTTAAAATCCTGATGCTTAAATAATGACGAGTATTAAAGAAGCTATTTGTAAAAATTTCCTTCTGGTTTTGGGTATTACACGTTTTGTTTGTCTTTCAACGTTTTATAACTTCAGCACGTTGGTTGTCTTTGAGAGGGGAGATCACCATTTATCTTAATAAGGGACGTTGATTATCAGAGCAGTAAGTCCCAGCGTCCCTGTGTTTGCATTATCCGTACTTTGAGCACGTAATTTTGTCAAACAAAGAAAACTAGATTTACATTTTTCATATTATTCTTAATTCTCTCATAGTATACTTAATTCTTATACTTATTTATTTTTATAAAACAACAAGACAGATCATATCTTGGTGAAATATCAATAAACTTGTTTATTAAAATAATTATATAACACTTTTTATACGTTGTTGCGTTTAGTATTATAATATAGCAATAATAAAAAAAATTGAGTAAGTAAGTAAGTAAGTAATAATGCATTATTACTTACTTACTCAATTTTTTTTTCTTGGAGTTAGGCTGAACGAACGTCTGGTTAAGAGCATATACAATGCGAAAGTGGAAGGATGTAGGTACCGGGGGAGACTGAAACTAACCTACCTAGTCCAGATTGATCATGTACTGAAGGAAGGTGGAGTCAAGAGTCTCCGAAACCGGCGAGCGTGTATGAAGAGAATTATAAATGTTGAGGAAGCAAGTGAAGTATGCAAGGATAGAGTTCTCTGGCACTCTGTTCTCTCTGCCTATCCTGCAAGGGATATGGCGTGATGATATGTATGTATGTATGTACTTACTCAATATAAAGATAGTAGTGAATTCAAACTTTAGGTTTCACTGCCTTTCGTATTCGACTTCACACATTTACTTACAGGAATATTATATTCATATGAAAATACATTGTCTAAATGCGCAATTAAATATTAATATTGTGACACGAGAAACCTTTTAGGAACCTCTAATTAAAGAAGGCTTTCGCATAAGGAAATCGGCAGTTAGTTAACGTTTAAGCATTTCAAGAATACTCCTTTCAAGAATATTGCTTTGTCATTTAGTGAGCAAGATATTTTATGTCCTCAGTAATTATGGTAAATTTGGTTTTTGATTTCTCAACTACTTTCTTCTTACAATTGCAAATGATAAAATATATCTCCTTGTGGTCTTTATAGCCCATATGCGTCTCGCATTGAATCAGTAGCTTGTTTACAGTGACAAAGAAATTAGCCTACAATACTTACGGGCTGGTATAACTTTGTGAGTTATGTTGTGAGACTTCATTCTCTTTTGAGGAGATGTTGTACTCCATACAACATTGCGGGTAAAAAAACAAAATAATTTCCCAAATTTTTATTTATTTATTGAAGAATCTCGAAAAATCCGTTGGTACACCACAAATTTATGGAGGTTTTCGTATAATGGCAGAGTATAAATACAATTCATTTTCATTTTCGTAAAAGACGACTCTATCTGTCTATTAGTCTATCGAAGTTGATTAGACACAGATTTCCATCACAATCACCATGCTTGGCAGATGAGTTGGTTATTGCAACTTGTCCAAAGTTGCCTAAAAAAGTCCTACTATCTATTCCCATGGTAGTGCCTCAACTAGTTTTTACGACTACCAGGTATGGGATGGTTACACATTGTATTCTTAGTTCATAAACATAGACAAGGGCTACACAATCTGACCAGCGTGATATAATAGATCAATTATCTTACATTTTTAGAAAAGCACGAGTGCAATAGTGAGACATAAAGGGTTTCTTACCCTTTATGTGTGTAGAAAGAAAAATAAGCATATATGAGATAACCAAAATAAAATACCATAATCTCAGCTCATATAAGGTACCTGGGTCGAATATGGCCAGGCGGAAAATATGGCCATATACCATTATTCCTAACACGAAAATTTGTAATGACCTGAACGCAATAATAAATTGTCGCTAGTGTCGCATGTATCCGAACGGCGTACCTGTCACCCTTCCCGCGGGTCCAGTAGTCGCCCAGCGTCCATTAACGTGAAACATGCAGTTGAGGTTATAAAAACATTAAGTAAGTACTCTCCTGTATTTTGTTATTTTTCTAATAAGAATCTTTTTCAATCACATTAAGACGTTGTGTGACGATCGTAATTTGATATTTCTTTGTTTAATTATCAAAGTAATAGTGTCTCTTTCATTTCTGAATATGAAAACAAAAAAATCCATAACTGCAAATATGGCCAGCGTTTGGCCATATTTACGGTACTAAATTACCGAAAATTTCTTTTTGTTTTAGACCATAGAACGCTATAAAACTAAAGGGCTTCGAGTTAATTGGTCAAAAGCACCAATAAAACTAGCTTTAACTGCAGTCAAAAGCGGTAATATGAAGGGCAGCCAAGCATTATAATGTGCCAAGACGAACTCTAAGGCGTAATTTATAAGAGAAAAAGGAGACTAAATCTACTTTGGGACGGAAACCACTTCTTAACCCTGAGCAAGAGAAGATTTTGGCATCCCGTGTTATTCGCCTGTGCAATGTGGGATACTCATTGACACATCGCGTACTACGTAGATGCGTAAAGACATTCTGTGATCGAAATAATATTTCAGCGTCAGGTTGATATCTTTAAATTTTTATTACTTGTAAACATAGTTGTTTATTTGTACTAATTATCGCCCAGAGAATATCTTTTAAATAAATGCTCTATTAAAACACATTATACATTTTTATTTCCGTTTATTTAGAAGTTTTTTACAGTAGTAAATTAATACAATAAATATGGCCACATCTATGGCCATATTTACCACCTCCGTCGGAAATATGGCCAATTTCTATTTTTTTTTAAAACTGCTGAAAATACTATTTTCTTTTTAATGTTTTTGTATTTTTAACCTTTTATGTAAAGATAAATAGCCACTCTTCATGAATAAGTGCTAAAACTTCTTTGTTTTAACTTTATTATTATCAAAAAAGGACAACAATCCTTAAGGTGGCCATATTCGACCCAGGTACCTTATGTAACATTGCTAAATTAGAACCTCATCCAAAACAGGAGGCAAATTGACCTAATATACCATGGTATAGGATAGGATTTAGGTATTTCTATAGAATTTTATTTAGAATTTTCCTTCTCTTGCATTTTTTTTGCATTGGCCCTTCATCGTCATTACCCTGCTCTTATCCCAATTACTTGGGGTCGATGCAATATGTCCTTTTCCTCCACTCAATCCTATCCGATGTCATCTCTGCGTTCACTCCCTTTCTATTCATATCATGCTTCACGCAATCCATCCATCTTTTCTTCGGTCTTCCCTTACCCCTAAAGCCTTCAACATTCATACTTAAAACTTTTCTCCCAATGTTACATTCATCCCATCTCATGCCATGTCCATATCAAGTCAGGCGTTCACTTTTCAACTTTTCCGTCACTTGGGCCACTTTCAAACCTCCTCTTATATACTCATTTCTTACCTTATCCATTCTCGTCAGGCCACACATTCATCTTAACATTCGCATCTCTGCTACATGCAGCCGTCACTCATCCGTCGCTTTTGTAGCCCAACATGCTGAACCATACAATACGGCAGGCCTTATTAAAGTTTTGTATATTTTACTTTTCAATTTTAAGGGTACTTGAGAGTCACATATGGTACCTGTGATCTGCCGCCATTTCATCCATCCCGCGTCAATTCTGTGCTTCACCGCACGATCCAGGTCGCCATTGCTTTGGATAAGCGAACCGAGGTATCGAAAGTTGGAGCATACTGGTATAGGTACTCCATCTAGAGTTATGGGTGTAAAATTGGAGAGACTGCCGAAATCGCAGAACATGCACTCTGTTTTTGTTTTGCTGATTTTCAAGCCAACGTTCTCCAATCTACAGCGCCAGCCTTTTTCCAGCATGTTCTGTACCTCAAGCCCATCTTCTCCGATAAGAACAACGTCGTCAACGAAAAGCATGCACCAGGGTGCCTCTTCCTGTATCTCCGATGTTAAGGCATCCATTATCAACAGGAAGAAGTAAGGACTTAACGCCGACCCTTGATGCAGGCCCACTCCAACACTGAACTCATCGAAGTTTCCAACAGCTGCCCACCACAAAACTGTTCTTGGTATTCTGTCATATGCCTTCTCGAGGTCAACGAATACCGTAGGCAAGTTTTTGTGTGCACTACGAAATTTTTCACATAGTTGACGCAGTGCAAATATGGCATCCGTTGTCCCACGACCCGGCATAAAACCGAACTAGTTTTGGGTGACCTCACTTTCCTCTCGCAATCGCTTCTCAATTACTTTTTCCCACACTTTCATACTATGTGACATGAGCTTTATTCCCCTATAATTGACACAGTCTTGAACATACCCTTTATTTTTTAAAATGGGCACTAACGTGCTATTGCACCACTCCTCGGGGATTTCTTCTTCCTGCAGCAACTTATTGAAGAACAAAGACAGCCACTCATAACCACGCTCTCCTAAAATCTTCCACACATCAACTGTTATACCATCCGGCCCTACAGATTTCCCATTTTTCATACTAATCACTGCCTTTTTTATTTCATCTAATGTAATTTCATTCACTAGGCCGGGGTTCTCTGATTTATCTTTTAAGTCTCCACTCCATGTATTGTCTTCGATCATTAGTCTTTCAAAATACACCTTCCAACGTATCCTATATAACCTCTTGTATTTCCTCAACTTTCATCAGAACCTTATCTGCTTCATCTTTTATACACTTTACATGCCTAATATCTCTCGCTCGTTCTTCCCGTGCTTTTGTAATACGATACAGCGCTTTTTGCCCTTGAGGCCCATTTAAGGATTTATATATCCTTTCTTGGGCCTGAGCTCTCGCCGTAGCTATCGCCCTTTTAGCCTTTTTCTGCATTCTTTGTATTCGCTCTTTATCACTTTCTTCACACTTTCATTATCCTCTTTCTGCCACTTCTTAAATATATTTTTCTTTTCTTTCAATACCTGTTGCACATCTTGATTCCACCACCAAGTATCCCTATCAATTACACCTTTACCTTTCGTATTTCCTAAAATTACTCTAGCTGTATTTCTAATACAGCTAACCATTTCATTCCAACATACATTTACAGATTTACTCTTCATGTCATTCATTCCACTCATTTGTTCTATCACACCTTGTATAAATCTACTTACATACTCTTTCCTCTCAAGCATGCCCCATTTTAACCTAGGAGGGGGCCGGTTTTTGGTCTTAAGTGAGCGTATTTTTATCTTAGTATCTAACACTAACAGTCTGTGCTGCGATACAAGTGCTTTACCCGGCACCACCTTACATTTCCTCACACAGCCCAACTTACTTCTCTTAACAAGAAAGTAGTCAAGCTGTGTGGAATAGTTGCCACTTTTATAAGTGATTAGATGTTCATCACTTTTTTGAAACCATGTATTGGCAATGGCCAGGTCAAGTGATGAAGCTACTTGGAGCAACGCCTCACCACCAGCATTACGATTGTCGTACCCCCAACCTCCATGCACTCTTTCATAGCATTGGCCTTTATATTTATATTTAACCTCTTATCGTCTTTTACTACGGTAAGGAAAGGGTGGTAAATAGCATTCTTACCCCGTCACTGCACAGAGAAACCACGAGCACAATTAAATTTTATATTTAGCTCTAGTAATGCTTTGGGCTCATATATACACGCATTTATTTTGCTCCAATAAAAGAGTTTTATCTAACGGTTCGCTTAATTCAATCTTCGGAAACCTGCCAGGGGCCTCGAACGCTTGGGGTCTGTCTTGATAGTTTTCGGACTAATCCATCACAAAGAGATTTTCGACTTCGCTGAAGCATTTACATTGGAAATAAACATTCAGAGAGAAATTAAAAAGCCATTGATAAATAAATCTTTATATATAGATAGATATTAGAACTCTAATAAATTATAGTTGAAAATTATATTTAGCATCATCAGCTTATATACAGTCCCACTGTTGGGCTCGAGCCTCCTCCATAATGGAAGGGTAATTGACATACTACAACACTTTGGTCACATGTGTTGGTATAGGGTTTTATATCGAGTTTTCCTTCACTCACATAGATATTAATGCATTTTATATCCCTTAGTCGTCTCGTACGATCACCTACGGGTAAGATAGGGGCTGGTGAATTGTATTCTTACTCCGTCACCACACGAAAAAAAAAATATATTTAGTATCATTCTGTCCATAATTCTTTCCTTTTTTAAGGTAGATAAACCTGTATGGGTACCTCCTGCTTGGGGCGTGTGGGAGATATGCTGTTTGCCTATCTACTAAAACCGCGCTGTGTTCCGTTTAGTTATCTATAATCTTAATATATATAAATTACGCGTCACGTTGTTTATCCGCCATGCACTCTTAAAGTACTTAACCGATTTTAATCAAATTTGCATAGTAGGTGTAGTTTTGTCCAACTTAAAAGATAGGATAGCTTCCATCTCAATTTATAGTTACAATATCATTTTATTGCAAATTATTTGTCTATTATTTGATAGTCACAATTATCTGTTATCTCCAAACGATTCTAACAGATGGCGGTATATATTGACTGGATTGAGTAAGTATTTAATAGATGGCGCTATGTTAAACGTAGAAACGTTTCATATAAGCTACAATTTATTAGCATAACCACCACGTGTTACTGAGGCTATGTTAGCCACAGTAACGCGTGGCCGGGTCTGCTAGTATTATATATAATATTGTACATAATATTAATAACATTCGTGTAGTGATATAGTAAAAATAGTGGGATCACTACTACTTTTTTTTTGTGGAGTAGTCTTGAACCCGATAGTCGGCTCTCAGCTTAAATATATTAAGCTGAGATTATAAAAATTAAAGCATTTTGTACGTTACTTTCTTTTGTACAAACAATTTGCTCATGTTTACTCCATGTTCATCCGTGTGATGACGGAATAAGAATACGGTTCAACACCCCTATCTTACCCGCGGGTGATTTTAAGAGACGACTAAGGGATATAAAATGCATATAACATCTTTGCAAGAGAAGCAAACCTCGAAACACAATCCTGAGTCAACACGTATGACCAGCATGGTATAGTAGGGAAATTTTCCTTTCATTACGGAGGAGGCTCGAGCCCAACAGTGGATCATATATGAGATGAGATGAAATGGTATTTACTCTGATATCTCATAACTCACCGTAATAAGAGAAGACTTACTCAATACTCCCTAATTAGCTATTTACATACATATATACATATCATCACGCCATATCCCTTGCAGGGTAGGCAGAGAGAACATAGTGCCAGAGAACTCTATCCTTGCATACTTCACTCGCTTTCTCAACATTCATAATTCTCTTTATACACGCTCGCATTGTATATCTTCTTAACCAGACGTTCGTTCGGCATTCTTTCCACATTTCCAAACCATCGAAGCATTCCCTTTCGTATCTTTACACCAATACTCTCTTTCATACCTACCCGCGTCGTCGTTACGAATAGTAATAAGCTGTTTATATAATAATATATTTATAATAAGCTGTTTCCTTTCACAATTTTACAAAATTTGCCTGAAGTTTTACAGTGGTTGGTAGTAAGCACAAATAAAAAGGTAAAATACATTTTCACATTTATAATAAGATTTTTAGTTATATTATATATAAACAATACGATGTGCTGTTTGGTAGCGGCTAACGCATACTACCAACTCTTACGTCACTTGTGGATGTCATAAAAGACGACTGAGGGCCTTACCTGGGCCAATTCCATCTGATACCGTTTGGTTAACAATGATATTCCCAGGAAGGGTTAACGTCAGACAGGTAGCTGGTACTAAAATTATTGCCTATGACTTTTGCAATAAGTGCAATGAAAGAGGAGTATAAATGAATTGATGAATGAATATATATATATATATATATATATATATATATATATATATATATATATATATATATATATATATATATATATATATATATATATATATATATATATATATATATATACAGAGTGGAGACGTCAATACGACAATAAATGAAAACACCGTCAATACTAGTGTATAGGAGTATTTTGAAACTATTAAAAAAAAAAATATTTTATAAAAAAAACAAAAACCGACTTCAAAACTATACCTACGATAAACGATATACAATAAACTTACACTAAAAAGTAGTATATATATATATAGTATAATCGCTTTATTTTTTACTTTTCAAAAAGGTGATGAATTAATTAAGTGCTAAATTAGTACTAAAAAAATTTAATTATTTCGGCATAGAATCTATTCATCATATTTAGTAGGATTAGGTTAATTAAAAATAAAACTGGCTTTAAAAATGGCTATTTATTAAGAATTACTACTATTACTTGAATTATCAGCGTCGCGAACATTAATAATTATTTCCTCATCAATCAAAGTGTCGAAATGGCCATCTCTGTCAAAATCTCTATTCGATTAATTGTATTATTCTAATATTTTTACCGAATATTTGGATATTCGTGAATTGGAAGTTGTCAAGCACTACTGTATAGAACGTGATGAAGTGACATTGTTAGGTCGTGAATAACAATTACTATTTATCATGTTATTTTTATTTTAAATTATTTTTACGAGTTTCAACATTAGATTAATGGTCTTTGAAAGAGATGAAGCCAGAACAGATGTAAGAGTAACAATAGATAATGATGTACTGGAGCAAGTGGATGAATTTGTGTATCTTGGATGT
This sequence comes from Lymantria monacha, assembly GCA_905163515.2. Lineage (NCBI taxonomy): Eukaryota > Metazoa > Arthropoda > Insecta > Lepidoptera > Erebidae > Lymantria > Lymantria monacha. The sequence goes on along the minus strand of LR991094.1, from coordinate 12,805,085 downwards.
GGATTTAGCCGAGATGGAAGGTACACCACTGATATAGAGCGATGAGTGAATGCGGGAAATAGAGTGAACAAAGCGTTGGGGCAACTTCTCGGTAGCCACTACCTCAGCCAGAAGGCACGTGTAGCAATACATAACGTAGAGCTTGTCCCAACATTACTGTATGGAAGCGAGAGTTGTGTATGCAGAAAAGAATATGAAAATAAAATTAATGCAGTCGAAATGCGATCTCTACGGAAAATCTGTGAAGTTAGGCTGACCGATCGCATTCGTAACGACGACGTAAGAGAGCGAGTAGGTATAAAAGAGAGTATTGGTGTAAAGATGCGAAAGGGAATGCTCCGATGGTTCGGACATGTGGAAAGAATGCCGAACGAACGTCTGGTTAAGAAGATATACAATGCGAAAGTGAAAGGATGTAGGTACCGGAGGAGACCGAGACTAACCTACCTAGACCAGATCGGTCATTTGCTGAAGGAAGGTGGAGTCAAGAGTCTCCGAAACCGGCGAGCGTGTATGAAGAGAATTATGAATGTTGAGGAAGCCAGTGAAGTATGCAAGGATAGAGTTCTCTGGCACTCTGTTCTCTCTGCCTACCCTGCAAGGGACATGGCGTGATGGTATGTATTATTGTACAAGAGAGTCACCCGCAATGTTAATTATGTAAATAACTTAATAGTTGTTTAAAATTTCAGATTTCGTGTTTACAATCATGTGTCATCAACGTTTGACCGAGGTTATTGTGTATTAAAAAATGCAAAACGTCAAAATGCACTTCTTAGATTAGATGAACTATAAATTATGTACAGAGGCGTCAGAAACAGCATTTTTGCCCTACATTTTAAGGAATTACTCTCGATTTTCCCAGGATCCCAGCATCAGATCCTGATACCCTGCATATGGGACCACCCTTAGAGTATCCTCTTTCTATCAAAGGAAGAATTATAAAAATCCATCCATAATTGGCGTTGCTATCGCGTAACAAACATACAAAAAAAAAAAAATAGCGTTCGAATTGAGAACCTCCTCCTTTTTGGAAGTCGGTTAAAAAAGTGCTCACATGGAAATTTAAAAAACATTTTTTTCAAACAAACTTTTTATCATAAATATTGAAACAAAATAGAACACGTTTGTAAATATTAGTTCACTAACCTGTAGACAACGTGCAAGCGGCGAGCGACGTCGTGTCATATTTTACGACTTCGGAACGTAGTTAAATAAAATACCTACACCTAAGGTTTTGGGCGGTATTTATTCTCACTTGATTATTTTATTAAATTTATAATCACGATAACTTTAATAATTCACTTGGTCCTTAAACTTTTAAATTTTCGATATGTGCGCCATGGACCCGATCGCACAAATTATATCGTCTTAAAATATTATTCCGAACTCTTGTTAACAGGTCGCCATTGACGGCGATGTATTTTAACTTGTCGAAAGATCGTACAATTCTATTTTTTAAGTCCTCCACATTATCAACGTCTGTTAAATAAACATCATCTTTCACATAACCCCACAAGAAAAAGTCCAATGGTGTGAGATCTGGTGACCGCGCTGGCCACCGTGTTGGCCCATACCGACCAGTCCACTGATGTCCGAAAATTCCAGACAAACACTCTCTGGCAGCAACCACGGAATGTGCAGGCGCACCGTCTAGTTGGTACCACATCTGTCTACGCACGTCTAGAAAAAGGTCGTCCATATACTCAGTAACAGGCCCGTTAATTAATTCTAGAAACTTTGCCGCATTTAAATTTCCATCAATAAAAATTGGTCCAATTATAGTATCCCTGTGTATACCAGCCCACACATTGACGGCAAACCTGTATTGGTGCGAACTCTCTCGTGTTAGATGTGGATTTTGGTGACTCCAGTACCGGAGATTTTGGCGGTTCCATAATCCGTTCCTTGTAAATGTACTTTCATCACTCCACATTACATTGTATAAGAAATCGGGGTTTTCGAAATTTTTTCGTAACATCCAATGGCAGAAGGCTTCTCTGGCCGGCATGTCTCTTGGTAACAACGCCTGTACTTTCTTGTATTTAAAAGGCCTCTGTTTATCGCGTTTTAAAACTTTGTAAATAGTTTTATGGTTTACACGAAAATGACGAGCCGCTCTACGCAGACTAGATGTTGGGTGGCGAGCAAAATAATTCAAAATTTGTTCATCTAGGGTGGCTCTTACACGCGAAGGAGCACTATCCATATGAGTGAGTAAGGATTGATTATCCCGTAACCTCTGGACAGCTTGTACAATAGTCCGGCCATTGGTAGGACAAACACGTGTGTTTCCATACCTCTCTCGGTACGTACGTATGGTTAAAGCTGCATTTCCGTGACATTCTCCATAAATTAAAATCATATCTGTATACTCCGAAGCTGTGTAATTATAACGAGGCATTGTAAATGAGAAAAATTACTATTCTAACACAAAGTAAGCGTCTAATTTAGCACAATTCACTTAAAAAATTACAGTTACCTACTCAGATAGTACATGTTCACTAGAAAAAAAACTTCCTATGTCGCACAACACACTTTTAAACGTCATAAACAAAAGTAGTTGACTGTAGCCACAGAACAATATACTCAAGATAGGCAGCAGTCACAATTTGCAAATCATCAATACCGCATGCGACGCGACGTTCACGTCACAGGATCACGATGCCACATTGACCTACAGACCTATTAGGTATAATACTTTTGAACAATAAAGCGAAACAAAAAAAAATTGTCCCTTTCGCACATTTAGTTGACCTTGATGAAACCGGGATCTTCTTTCATTATTAGGTAGTTTCAAATTTCTTATTTAAGTCTGATCACACGGTTTATATGGATCTTGAGACTCAGGAATAAGGTATAATATGCATTGATTTGTATTGCGTTTGGCGAAGACTTGAAGTGGTAACATGGCGATATGTAGGTACTACCTTCATATTAATTGATACCAATGCAGCCCGGGAGGTCATTGATCTCGTAGTGATAGGCATATAATTTTAATTTTTTATACAGAGTGGGGTAAATGTTAATAATACAAAGTAATGTGCTGTAGCTAAACTATACGACATATTGTATTCAAAGTTTGTATACAGGCTGGGCAAGTCATCAGATACACTAGATTAAAATTATTGTCGTATGGTCGTCTCCACCTTGTATATTAGGGTGTGCCAAAAAAAATGGATATTTTTTTATCACTCTCTCTGCTCAAAATATCGTAGAAGATGTCGAAACAAAAGGCCTGTCCAAAGGAGAGTTCGTAATTTCAATTTTAAGAGGTCCTCCATCAAATCTGAAGTTTTTCCATTTAAATAACACGGGAAAAATTTTTTTTTTCATTATCCACTGCCGCAACATCTGAAGATTCCATTTTTTCATGAAATAAACTACTAGACCTTATTTGGCATTAAATGTTGAACAAAAAATTTCATATATATATATATACATACATATAAATAAATAAATATAAATATATATAATAATATAAATATATATAATATATATATATATATAATTAAAATGCCATACATTTTTTTTTAGTACAATAATCTATAAAAATACACCGCGTGATGAACTTAAAATCAAGCACAATATAGAAAACATATTTTTTTTTATAATTTAATTTATTAAATCAACTACAACATTTTAACAATATTTCAATATACAAATTATTAACCCTTTCCCCCCGGGGTAGTGATTTTTAACGAAATTCCGCGTTTGAAGTTTATTATTATAACAAGGTAGGTAAAAAGAAATGGACAGATTTTTTTAATTTGAATATTAAAAGGTCGCTCGAAAAAATCTATATATATATATATATATATATATATATATATATATATATATATATATATATATAATTAAAATGCCATACATTTTTTTTTAGTACAATAATCTATAAAAATACACCGCGAGATGAACTTAAAATCAAGCACAATATAGAAAACATATTTTTTTTTATAATTTAATTTATTAAATCAACTACAACATTTTAACAATATTTCAATAAACAAATTATTAACCCTTTCCCCCCGGGGTAGTGATTTTTAACGAAATGCCGCGTTTGAAGTTTATTATTATAACAAGGTAGGTAAAAAGAAATGGACAGATTTTTTTAATTTGAATATTAATAGGTCGCTCGAAAAAATCTAAAGTAAGTAACTAATAAATTTTAAAAAAATATGAGCGACCTTTCAAAATTTCAATTTTGAACTGAATCTTTCAGAAACTTATTTTTTTTGGTCAATAAAATTATACCGTAACGAGAAAACAAATGAAAAAAAAAATCGATTTTTGACGATTTTTGTAAATTAAAAAAATTTGGAACGACCACTTGAATTTTTTTTTTGAGCTGTCCTTGGAGAGAGCACTTAAAATATCAAAAACTAACATTTTTTTATTCGAATCTCAAAAAAAAAAACGTTTCGGTTTTTTTGCGCCACCCTAATATATATATATATATATATATATACAAGATACGTACGTCATAGTTCCAATAAATTTAGAAAAAAAGCGAGGTTCTCTCATATTTAGTACATTGCTTCGAATAAAAAGGTCCTTTGAAATACACAAACTGATTTTACGGAAGTATCTGTTTACCTAAATTTCTTTGAGTTTATACGTACCTACTCAAGCCGACATCAAAGCAAATTTACTTGAATCTCGAGAGAGATATATTATTAAATATATGTAGGTACAAATAATATGTAGTTATGTACGAATACTTGGCATATAATTATTTACTACTTGATATAATGTATGGTGATTTATTTGTATAGCAATGGTATAAGAATACCACTTTCGTCTTTCCCATGGGTGCCATAAATGTAAATGACTAAGCAGGTAGCATGCAATATTGAAAGAGAATAAAAGAAACCTATTTACCTGTCTTACACCCTACAATTTACCATAGTAAAAAAATTTTCTTCCCAATAAAAGAAAAAGAAAAAATTATGCAATAAGCCACTTTTTTTTTGTTATCGCTGTGGAAACGCATTTACGCGCTATCCCCCGCCGGTGATAGACGAGGGGGAGTATGGGACTCACCGGCCAGCTAAAACCCGACCGGAATACCCACTAAAACCACAGCGGCCCCTTCCGCTCTTTTACGGGGAGCCGGAGAGATTGTCTACTGACATTCGATCCCCGGCAGCCAACGCTTGACCTTCTGGCCACGTCCTATCGTCCCTCAAGGCGGTGGGTGGAGGTGCGCATAACGGCGCCTCCTCCTCCCCGGTCGCCGGCGGCGAAGCGAGTCAGTTGACGCAAACGCCTAGCGTTCCCGCTCCGCGGCCTCCTTCCTTTTCATGATGGCCTCGCAAAAGGAGGCCATCGACGACCAGCATTTGTCAAGCATCTTCGAAATGATGGTCGACAACGACAGGTCTCTCCCAACGACCGCCGATAGGACGTAGTGCTGGGGCCCCCAGGCAGGGCATACCTCCAGAGTGTGACGCGCATCATCTACTGGCGCACCACACTCGTGACATCCTGGGGATGCATGTATGCAATGCATTTACGCACTAACCCCCACCGGTGACAGACGAGAGGGCGAGAGGGTGTGTGGGACTCGCCGGCCAGCTAATTCGACCGGAATACCCACTAAAACACAGCAGTCCCTTCCGCGCTTTTACGAGGTGCTGGAGAGATCGTCTATTGACATTCTATCCTCGACACCCCAACGCTAGACTATCTGGCCACGTCCAGTCGACAGTCAAGGCGGCGCGAAGCGGCTACGAATACTATCAACCCTTACTTTTCTCGTGGATGTTGTAAAAGTCTACTAAGAGCCTTATAACGACATGGGCCATCTTCATCTGTTGTCGTTTGGTCAACAATTACATTCCCAGGGAGGGTTGACGTCTGGCAGGCGGGCGGTTTTAAAACTATTGCCAATAACTTTTACAATATGTACTATGAAATAAGAGTACATATTATATCGACCCCAAGTAATTGGGATAAGAGTAAGAGAATGATGAGTACTAATTTTAAATTTAATTGAAAAATCGATAACATGCTTGTATCAGTACCAAACTGTATACACCCATCTGGCCTGGTACATTATTATATTATTATGAAAATCAAAATGTCTCTTAGAAAAATTGTAAGTAACCTGAAATCGTATATTATTTAAATGCATTTCTGAATGAAATAGGAACATTTGTAATGTATTACGTTTCAGTAGAATTCCGGTATATGTCTACAAAGGCCAGCCCTGTGGAGCGAGCCAACGCACGTATCAGGCATTAGTTCGGGACTGCCTCGCACCAACTCACTAATGGCTCTAAACGTACGTGTTCAATCGTAAATTCCATTTTTTCGTTGCGTTTCAAACAAATGTTCATTATTTATTATATTATTAAGAGTTTATTAAATATTAGCCAATGATGATGGTGAAAATGCGATTCATCAAAGACTTATTTATAAAAGGAAGGGTTTTGAATAAAAAAAAAAGCAATGCAGTTAAAGAAACTAAATTATACTTAATAATTTAGTTTCTTTTTCCTAGTGCCATCAGAGGTGCCCATAACATTTCAATGTCTGTTTATACACCTCAATTTTTGTTCTAACAAAATTGCTTCAAACGTCCTATCAATTCCCAAATAGACTTGAGAGAAAAATCTAACCAACAATCGTTGTTGTACGTACACTAAAAATATTAGCGTTTAATAATTTTCTTGATCTGTGACGCAAAATTGATTTACGAGACTATATGTGGGTTTAACTAAACTAATAGTAATTAATAGGTAGATAATTCACGTAAGCGAAGTTGTTGGTAGCTGCACCAATCCAATTCAGTCCAATTATGTAAATAGTTATCATTCTAATACCTACAAAAAGATCAGTAAAGAACTGTATCATTAAAGAAATTTTGTAGATAAAATGTAGAGTGTTATAATATTTACTAAGCGTCTGTGATAGATAACTCTACAACTTAAAAACTCTACAAACTTATTTAAATTACTGAAATTTAGCATTTAATATGCTTAATTATTTATAAAACCCGATTACGAAGCAAAAAATGATGTCACAAGCGGGATTCGAACCCGCGCCTATTGGGATTCCGGCCCAATCGTGCTGCCACTACACCACCATGACTTATTGTAGGATATGCAAATTTCGCTTCGTATCATATTTACGTCTTAAGGTGACGGTATGCCATCTACCCGTCAATGTTTACACATTGTTATAGCCTTAATACTTCAAACTCTGCAGTTAGAATTGTATTAAACGATGACACAACCTTGTTATTTAAATTACTGAAATTTAGCATTTAATATACTTAATTATTTATAAAACCCGATTACGAAGCGAAAAAAGTAATCGGGTTTTATAAACTCTACAAACTATAACAGTTGCATGCTTTCTTTTGAAAGGTCATGCTCTAGTCAAAGCAAGCAAGTTAATTTTTATGGTGATGAACTATATAATAAGGTAGACCGTCCCTACGGTCACAGAGAATATAATGGTCACCATCTCCTTTCTTACCTCGTGACTATCACAATAATCGATTATAGGACGTTGTGTAGTAAGCTAATTTTGCTCACACAGAGTAGGCCCGTGTCCGCTAGTAGGATGTATGTAGCCGAGAAGAAATAAAGGAAAAAAGGAAGTATGTAATAAACAATAAATAAATTATAGTGGTAGGACCACGCTGTTGACAGTTTTCTGTCTACAGCCGCGGCTCTGTCTGACTAGGGTAGTACCACACTCTCGCAGACAATCGATGCCTGAGCAGTGGCAATATGCTGCTGTGCTTCGTTCGGTGAGTGAGAGAGTCGGAAGCCCAACTGGATGGGTTTGGGGATTTTATTGGTAGGCAGCGGCCTAAGCTATAACCCTTGGTATTGCAAAGGTCCATGGGTGGCAGTGACACTTACCATCAGGTGTGCTGCTTGCTCGTTTGCCACAAAAAGTAACAGATTGAGTAAAGTTGCCCACAAAAACTAGTTTCTATTATACACATGGTTTTCATTTTATTATTTTTTTTTTAATTTCATGTAGCATCTAAGAAAAAAGAGTACTGAAAGTGAAAATTTAACTTTAGCTTTTAGTCATTATTACCATGATACCGGCAATATAGTTAATTTAATTTCAGATAAAGCTTTACTAAAACTGTAAGCTCCGTAATCCGTTTAAGCAAAGTTTAAAATCTATTTCGTTTAAATTATACAGTGCTCTATTTGGAATGAATTTAAATGAATAGGTGAGTTTGTAAATATCTGGTTTTAAAGTAACTATTTACTTTTTAATCTCTTTTTTAATTAACAACATTAGCAGATTATTTAATAAATTAAATGACGATATCTAGTATTTGACAGCTGTGTGGCTACGAATACTACCAACCCTTACTTTGCTTGTGGATGTCGTAAAAGACGACTAAGAGCTTTATAACGACCTGAGCCAATTCCACCTGATGCCGTTTGGTTAATAATTACATTCTCAAGGAGGGTTGATGTGTGGCAGGCGGCCGGTCATAAAACTATTGTCCATAACTTTTGCAATATGTACTATGAAAGGAGGGTACATATTGCATCCAAGTAATGGGGATAAGAGTAGGAGAATGATGATCTAGTATTTGACACTCGTGACCAATTATCATCAGACATCGTTAATTACTACACATATAGTCTATCAGTAATATTACTAATATCCATTTTCCAAAAGCTCTTTTAACCAGTGTTTATGACGCCTATAGAAAAGAAAGGCATGGTGGCACATTGTATCCTTAATCCGTTACCATACAGAGAACAAAATAATCAATAACCAAAGCAAGATTAAGTAGATTTGTACTAATTAGAGACATCGATGTGCTGTATTATGTTATTATTGCCGTATGATGATGGAGGAAGCTTATAATTCATCACCCCTATCTTATCCACAGGTATCATAAAATACCACTAAAGGCTACAATTTGCATACAACATTTATGAAAAAGAAGGGAAATACGGCATAAAACCCTATTCTAACACATCTGACCAGCGTGATATAGTAACTCAATTTCCTCCCTAGCATAGTGGAGGCTCGAAGCCAGCAGTGGAACGTGTATGAGCTTAGATGATGATGATATTGATGTATAATACATCAAACCTTATTGGCCATACATAAAAAACGTTATTAGGAAATGTGCATTTCTTGCCATTACATTAATTATTGTGTTATTTGACCATGAATTGTCTACATAATAATATTCTCAGCTCATATAAGTCCCACTGTTGGACTGGCACCTTCTTCACAATATAAGGAAATATATATATATTTCATAGAGTGAACGGAGCGTTGGGGCAACTTCTCGGCAGCCACCACCTCAGCCAGAAGGCACGTGTAGCAATACATAACGCAGTGCTTGTCCCAACATTACTGTATGGAAGCGAGAGTTGGGTATGCAGAAAAGAGTATGAAAGTAAAATTAATGTGGTCGAAATGCGATCTCTGCGGAAAATCTGTGGAGTTAGGCTGACCGACCGCATTCGTAACGACGACGTAAGAGAGCGAGTAGGTATGAAAGAGAGTATTGGTGTAAAGATGCGAAAGGGCATGCTCCGATAGTTCGGACATGTGGAAAGAATGCCGAACGAACGTCTGGTTAAGAAGATATACAATGCGAAAGTGGAAGGATGTAGGTACCGAGGGAGACCGAGACTAACCTACCCAGACCAGATCGGTCATGTACTAAAGGAAGGTGGAGTCAAGAGTCTCCGAAACCGGCGAGCGTGTATGAAGAGAATTATGAATGTTGAGGAAGCGAGTGAAGTATGCAGAGATAGAGTTCTCTGGCACTCTGTTGTCTCTGCCTACCCTGCAAGGGATATGGCGTGATGATATGTATGTATGTATGTATATATTTCATAACCATACGGAAAACGATATATTATTCTCCTGTGATGATAGTTTGTAACTCCCCAGAGTATTGCTGCCAATTCCTCTGGTTATCCCTTAACCGGCTTTCACGATTTCTTCAGGAAAGCAAGAGCCAGTTACAGAAAATATTCTTAACCCGTCACCACACGAGATAAGTATATAAACTCCATATTATAAAGATCTTAATACCTTTATCAAAAATAAAATAATGTTAAGTAAATCTGGGCTTTTCGGATGTGGGATGCGCGGGTCGGTTCACAGCCGGATATTGCGATTCACGTGACGCGGATATTGAACGAGATATCATATTGCGCGGCTCTTTCCTGATGTGCTAACAGCTTTCATTTCAAATGTAGTGTAAATTCATTTAGCATCCTGTTATTAAGTTTCTGTTATGATCTAAATGTATGATAATAATTTATGATAACTTAAAATAAGTAATAATAGATTAGATTTTTTTTATTTATGTATTACTAGCTTCTGCCCGCGGCTTCGCTCGCGTAAAAGGTTGCTTTGCTAAAGTTTTTCATCCCCTATTTTTTATTTTCCCCTTAAGGGTAAATTTTTTACGAAATTTTAATGTCATATTTATTTACCTATATCTAATCAATAGCCAAAAAATAAGTTTCAAGCTTCTGACTTTAAATTGGCGATAACCCCTTACAACTTTTCATCGCCCTTTACAGCTCTTTTTTGCATTAAAAAGTAGCCTATGTCCATTATCAGGCTCTAGACTATCTGTGTACCAAATTTCATTTAGATCAGTTCAGTAGTTTTGTCGTGAAAGAGCGACAAACAGACAGAGTTACTTTCGCATTTATAATATTAGTACGCATTTTATATGCTAGGTTTTTATATAACTCCTTTGTTTACAAAATTATTTAAAACAGGAGTTGTTTTAACTTTTCTATATAATTTTTTTGCGGATATCAAGAAAATTAGAAGTGTTTACCAAAATTGTATGAGGGTCAAACCTCGTTGTTATCTATGGGGAATATTGTAGATTCTGATAAACAGAAGCTGTAATGGTGAAATATGTGATGGCTAATAGTCTCAGAATAAAAAATACTACGATCCTGTTTGTCGTAAGCCTCTTTTGATTTGGGAAAAAAAAAATAATAAGTATTCGTTAACATCCTAATGGCAAATGTGAATTTGTTGATTCGCTACGCTTTCATGTTTTATTCCTTTTTTTTGGTTGGGACACAGTAGGCGCACTTCTCGCACCACTCCGTCCGAGGCGACAGAGGTGCGTAAGCATGCACACCCGTATCCCACCCGTGACACGTCACCTTCGTCGTTGGGCCGACCAACAGAGCAGAGTGACTTGACGTCAGTGGCATGTTTCATCCCTAAAGGATTGTCCACCATGTGTAATAAAGCCGAATATAATGTGACGGATAATGTGACGGAATCAGGAAACTTAGAAAAATATTTTTATTAAATAACGTACGTCTGGTTAAGAAGATATACAATGCGAAAGTGGAAGGATGTAGGTACCGAGGGAGACCGAGACTAACCTACCTAGACCAGATCGGTCAGGTACTGAAGGAAGGTGGAGTCAAGAGTCTCCGAAACCGGCGAGCGCGTATGAAGAGAATTATGAATGTTGAGGAAGCGAGTGAAGTATGGAGAGATAGAGTTCTCTGGCACTCTGTTCTCTCTGCCTACCCTGCAAGGGATATGGCGTGATGATATGTATGTATGTAAATGAATAACGTATAAATAATGCAGCGCCCTAGCTGTACCCCTAATATGGCAAAAGTCCAAGGGCGGCAGTAATACTTACCAACAGGTGTGCTGCTTACTCGTTTGCCACCGCATCATTCTCCTACTTTTATCTCAATTACTTGGAGCCAATACAATTAGTACTCTTCTTTCATAGTACATAATATTGTAAAAGTTATGGGCAATAGTTTTATGACCGGCCGCCTGCCAGACGTCAACCCTCCATGGGAATGTAATTGTTGACCAAATGATATCAGATGGAGTTGGCGCAAATCGTTATAAGGCTATTAGTCATCTTTTACGACATCCACAAGCAAAGTAAGGATTGGTAATGTTCGTAACCGCTACCATTCAGCACTGCCTTGCACTTTTGCCTTGCCACTACAAGCAATAAAAAAAAACAATGCATGAATCGTTATTCTATCAAAAAATTCTCAACTGTAAGCCTCACATTTTGCCTAGTAAGTAATAAAATATGCTTGCCAACTAATAAGTAAACAAAGCTATATTTTGAAATATGAATAAAATCTTGAATAAAGTCCTGAGTTATTAAAAAACATATAAAATTATGGCAATTTGCGAACTACAAATTTACAAAATACCAAACCACAGTGCCGAGCGCTTAATCAGTGTAAAGCGGTTTGTCGAAATGAAAGAAAACTTTGTTTTGTTGTAGCGTGGAAAGTTTATGTTAGGTAGAAGTTTATCCCTCGCATTGAGCTAGCTTGTGGCGGTGACCTCACTGCAGAGGTCGACTTGTTATAAGGCAAATTACAAAATTAATTAAGCCACTTTTCTTAAAGGTTTTTTAAAATGCCTAGTATCACCAACATCCTGCTCTTATCTGAATGACTTGGAGTCTATGCAATCTATACTATTCGTTAATCGTACATATTACAAATATTTATTGCTAATAGTTTTATAACCAACCACCTGCCTAACATCAACCTTCTTTGGGAAGGTAACTGTTAACCATACAGCATCAGATAGAGTGGGCACAGGTCCATGTAAAGCTCTCCGTTGGTTTTTATGACACCTACATGCAACTTATGGGTTGGTAATATACGTAACCGCCAACATACAGGAAATATTTTAAAATGTCTACATAGTATTCTAATTAAGATTATTTTCTAAAATAAGTTATTTTTTTTTATAATAAGCTAGCACCTCATTATCTATCTTCATAGCCTCAGCTTATGTATAGATTAACTATTAATATGTATGTATGTATGTATAGTAACCCTGTATAATACAAACGGCTATATTATACAAGGTTGACTATATACAACCTATATCTTATAAGCAAGATTTTGTCTTGGCAATATAAGGAATATATTAAAAAAGTAAAACATGAAATAAAACCCTATACTATTATAATTGACCAGCGTTTTTTTAGAGCTTATGGTGGCAAAAGAGCAAGTAGCACACCTGATGGTAAGCGTTACTGCCGCCCATGGACTTTTACAATACCAAGGGTATAGCTAGGCCGCTGCCTACCAATACAAACCCAACCAGATGGACTTCCAGCTTTCTCGCTCACCGAACGAAGCGCAATAGCAAATTACCATTACCCAAACATTTTCTGCGAAAACTGTCAACAGCGTGGTTTTACCACTAAAATATGGTGCAGGATGGTATAGTAACTCAATTTTCCTTTTATTATGGAGTAATTTATAGCCCAGCAGTGGAACATATATGAGCTGAGATGTCAGGATGATATACGTCTTGTCGAATGGGGAGCATCTTAGACTATAAGAAGAATTATTAGTCTATTACAAAACAAGCATATTTATTGTACGATTTATATAAATTTTCCATTTCTTTGTTCCGTTTTCAATGTTCTCTCCTTATGTACAATAATTGTTTGCAAAAACTGGATATCATCATCATGATTTATTTAGTTCATCACCAATCAATATCTGCGTCTTTTAAAATATTTAACTGAAGATCATGGTAACGGATTAACAGTTGTACAAAAATATAAATAAAAAAGTACAATAAATTTAAATGTTTTAAACTTATAAATAATACCAATTCGGATGATCTTTACACCTATTAAGCGCGAATAATAAGTCTCCTAAAGGATTTTGATTAATGTATAGCATTTAAAGAGAAAGCAATTTCTCGGCCCTATTTAATTTCATGTTAAAAAAAATCATAATTAATTATTTAATTTAGTATTAATTAAATCAAGTAATTTAATTTCTTTAAATAATTATTCTCCTTTTCGTTCATCTTATTTTGTACACAGTTTTAATTTAAACGAAGTGTTGTTTTCAACTGAAAATGTAATCTTTGAAAGCCATTACTGACACCTGTGGTCAGGTTGTTCAGTTTGAATGACTATAAATTCGCATAATAGCCATTTGTGTGTAGGAAGTAGCGGCTGCATCGACACCCCGTATCGTTTGTTAGGATATATTTAAAGAATTTTAGGTGGGTGATAATATTATACGTGGCCGTCCACAATAAAATTATGTTTATTGCGAAACTCCATTACACGTAACGTAACCCCATTCTAATGTTTTATATTTATTTTCGATAATAACAGTATTTAATACAAGATTAAGTCAACCTGATAGAAATAATACACATAGAAATGCAAAATTTTCTATATGTGGCCGTAGAAATATAATATTCTTGGACTGCTAGTCATGTAATTAATCCAACTTCACTGCCATGGATTTAGAATATTATTAAAATACATAGGCAGTATTAATCTCAAAATAAGTTACAAATAAGTATTTCAAAAAATTTTAAGTATGGAAAATTCTTATCCGATATTACTATGTACGTATACATTTTTATTTTTACAGTCATTCGCGAAGGTTTAAGATATTTAAATTTTATTAGAACATTTTCGTTCACACGTAATAGAAAGATATCTACAGAGTTACGGTAAAGTTGATGTGTTACGCTTTTATCTTACCTTTGAGGATTTGAGCGTTAGTATAAAACAAAATTAGACTCATTGAACTATTACGAAAAGTAAATTTCACGCAGTCGTCACGGTACTCTTTGTATGCTACATTCATAATCTTAAACTTCTTTTAGCTCACTCATGTTCCACTAATGGGCATGAGTCTTCCCTATAAAAAATAATTGGCTTCCTATTTATAATACTGATCAGACAGCATAGTATAGTATTATAAACTATATATATATAGCATAGTATAGTATTGTATTATACAACAGCCAAAATATGGAAATGTGTAGTGAGAAAAGTCATTAATTTGAGCTTGTCTATAACAAGCTTAGTTAGCTTTCCTATTAAGATTAGCCGAAGTCAAGTCAATTGTTTGGTAAACAAAAAACAAAAACGTCTAATCTACCGTCAACTTTAATTAAAATTACACTAAATTTTATAAAAATAATATTATTTTTCATATCATGCATATTCTCTAACCTAAAGACAGTCAGTTTAATGCAAAGTCACGCCTTAATATGACTAGACATTGTAAATTTTATCATAAATATACCACGACTACAACGTTAAGCGAAGAAAACTGCAAATGATGAATAAGTAAAGAAAACACCACACTAATTTCTTATAAATTTTAATTAAATAAAATTACAATATTCAACCTGAGCCCTTATTTATTATGCCAATGAAATTATGCTAATAACATTATAACACTCGATTAACTCAAATGTAAACACTTTGACAAATTGTTGGCATAACATTATTACTACCATTACACTTCCAGTCTATGTAAACAACGTATTATCCAGTGTTATTTGTTTATGTGATTACACGTGAACAAGATCCCAGTGCCCTAATTTAGTATGCAATCTGAGATTATAATACAGGGTAGAGACGACCATACGACAATAATTTTAATTTAGTGTATCTGATGACCCAGCCTCTATATAAACTTTGAATATAATATGTCGTATAGTTTAGGCACAGCACCTTACTTTGTATTATTAACATTTTCTACACTCTGTATTAAAAATTAAAATTATTAGGCTATCACTAAGATATCAAAGACCTCCCGCGCTGCATCGGTATAAACAAATATGCAGGTAGGTGCTTACATATCGCCAATTTACCACTTAAAGTATTCGCCAAACGCAATACAAATTAATGCATATTATACCTTATTCCTGACCAATAAGATGCATATAAACTGTGTCATCAGACTTAGATAAGAAAATTAAAACTACCTAATGCATGCGGTATAATGAAAGGATCTACTCGGTTGGATTATAGGTCAGTGAACTAATATTTACAAACGGTGTTCTGTTTTGTTTCAATATTATATGATAAGTAGTTTAAAAATATTTTTTTTTTTAAATTTGCATGTGAAGACTTTTTAGATAGTTTCAAAATACTCCTATAGACTAGTATTGCCGGTGTTTTCATTTATTGTCGCATTGTCATCTTCCACCTTGTATATTAATGCGTAACTTCACTACACGCCCGTTAATCCAATACAAAAATAATGCAATCGAAATGTTATTATTTTAACGCATAATACTTCATACAGATATCGTAACATGACACGTTAAGTATTAGTTTGGCCATAAAAAATAAAAACTCTGTGCAGATATGGTACTCGGTATTAATGATATAAATATATTGACTTAATCTTTGGTATAGTAAATTATATGTCACCTTTATAAAAATTAATAGTAATAAACTCGCTTAGCCAGTAGCTTCGATTGCGTGGATTACTTTTTTTAAACCACGTCACCTCTTGATATTTATTTTGTTTTTATTTATTAAAAAAATGACAAGACCAGGCAGTAAGGAAATAGCTTTCTATTGCGAGGGACTTTACAAACACTCAATTTGACGGACACAAATTACACCCAGACTTAGAATAAAAATTTGTGTATCGCACAATGTATTGTTCTACTTAGGAATCGAATGCATAACACTGGCACAAAAGTCGGTATATTCACCGCTACGCCATCAATATGACTGTTTATAATAATATCAACATTAATAATATTATTATGGATATACAGAACAGAATACATTAATTACACATTTTGTTATTTCAGCAGTTGCTATTAAAACGGTGACTGCCCAGAAAGCTTCAGAGCCATCGTTACTATAACTTGACAGATTTTTTATTTATCATTTATATACACTGTTGCAATGCAATATGCACTGTCATTGCAAGTAGCTGCTACAAATAACAGCTATTTGTAGCAGCGTTATAAATAGCCTTAATTTTTCTCAATAAACAGGTAATCTAATGTGAAAAGATTATTGAAGTTTAACTTGTAATCCCTACACGCGTTCAATCAAACCAACAAACTTTTCAGCTTAAAATAAAAATACGGTATAGTTACCCATGACCTGTATAAACACTTACAAAAGATATATTATAAATGACTGCTGATTTATTTTTTTCATTTTAATCTATTAAGGTCATTAAGTTTTTTTTCAGAGATCTCTTCAAATTCCTTAAAGTTTTACGAGTCTCTTTAAATGTTCTCGTAAATACATTTTACAAGTTACTTTACATAAATGTATAGATATTATTATTAAGCTACTATGTAATATAAAATAACACTAAGTTAAAACTTATATAATAATTTTGTTAATAATATTGTGAATTAAATGCTCAGAAAGAATAAAAGAATAAAACATAAATATTGATATCTAATAGATTCGAAATTATGACTATTATTGTATATTTTTACATTTATTACATATTTTAATATTATTAACACATTTATAAGACATTCTCAAAAGATTCTAGTCCAAAATGTGATTATATACCAATACTCAGTACTTTGTACATTTTATATGGTAGGTAACATACGGAATGATTTTTTTTTTAATATATATTACCACCCTGCATTAAGGAAATAATACTTGTATTACGGGGGACTTTACAAACATGCAATTAACGCAGATAAATTATACCCAGAGACAGAACAACACTTTATTTGGATCGCACAAAATATTGTCCTGCGTGGGAATCGAACCCATGACACGGCAGTTAGGTATCTTGCCTTTGATCAGTGTATCAATAATTGAGTTTTGCTGAGATATTGGTGTTAGTCTATAATTTGATGAAAATCTAAATTATTTTTAATTATTACGCTGCTTTATAAGTCAAAAATTTTCTTACAGAACTTTTTAACAATTAACTTTTATTATAATATATAGATGTTGCACTTGTAACTGTATATAAAATATAACTAAATTTAACAGCTGCAATTGATCACATAGAACGGACCTATGATCAATCAATCAATCAATCGATACTGAATTTGAAATACAAAATCAGTATTTTTATACTAACATTAATAAATTCCCTATATCTCAGAAAAAAAAGAATAGATTAATACCTTAAAGATACTTATAGACGTTTTTACATTTATTACATTTTATTTCAGAGTAAGCGTACATTTATTATAACGTATGAGAAAAACAGTTTCTTTATTCATGTGTATGGGATGATGAAAGAACAAGAAATAAGCAGAGTTATTTTTGGTTAAATATATATAAAGATGAGTTAAGCACGTCCATAAATTCTTGTTATATTTTAAGATATAATAGAAAATTTAACATTAATAAAGTATTTGTAATATTAAAAAAAAAATTAAGATATAATATCACTGTTATTGTTAGATGGGCGAACCAAGCGATTTTTTTTGTAATTTTCATGCATAACAACATGCTTTTTAGAAGATATCTAAGTAGCTAATGGTGTTTTTTTTTTAATTATTTTTGTCTATTGCGCATTTTTAAAGTCATAAATATTAAAAAAATATATAAAATTAAAAAAAAAAAAATTAACTATTTACGAAGATTGACAGTTCAAGTTCCCAAGCATTATTTAACAGCAGCAGAAAAATAAAAAATCGCGCGGTTCAAACCAATCCAAAACCTTTTATATTCTATAATTTAAACTGAGGAATGTTTGCCGGTAATAATGCCAGTGGTCTTATTGTATTCGTACTCTCTGTGCCCATTATCAGGCTTCCTCAAAGTACCGTCTGTGTTCTCCCCGTTGGCTCTTAATAGACCTTTCTTGTCACTGAAAAATCAATAAGGTTTTGCTCATTTTTTGTTTTATTACCGCTGTAGACTAGCAACTTTTTATTGACAAGAGCATATATTATTTTGTAAACTATATTCATATTTAGAAAATAAATAGAATTGTACTTAAAAAGATATTACAATAGCTGCTCAACGATAATTAGAAACTTAAATTTTCTTAAAATTATTTCAATATTGTTTTGTTAATTGTGAAAGATAAGATCTATATATGATGAATTTAGATTTGTAATCAAAACTTACGTTTTCTTTTCATACTGTTAATTCTGCTTTATTTGATAGGAAGTAGTGATCTAACCTTCTAATATTACTAATCTGATTGACCTGACAGTGGGTCATATGCATAGCGAAATGTGGGCATATCATTTTTATTTGATAACGATGGGTCTAAAATGACTAATAGCAAACCGTAGTTCAAATCGTTAGGTTTTTATATTAGCATAAGAGTATTGCTTTAGATTATTCAAATTATTATTTTCTGTCACTGTATTATAAATTAAAACGGAATTTTAAATTGCACCACAAAAATTTGCCAACCGGCGCAAGCAGACAAGAACTCGGTAAATCAGGGTTAAGATGAAGTCGATTCTTAGAAATGATTTTCGTTTTTTTTCATGAAGAGTTGTTAGATTAAATTTTAATTAAGTTAACTGATATAAAAATTTGCAAAATGAGTTCAGCTTTTCATTAAGAACATAAACATCACTAATTATAGCAGTTGACCACTCAACATATGTCATAAAAACTGAATAACTCAAAAAACAAAAATAAGCTCAAACAATTAACAATAAACAATTTTATTAAATAAGAATTATAAATATTTTTTACTAATTAAATATAGGTAGTTTAAAACTATTTATTTTGAATGTAGCAGGATACTGTAGTTTTATATTCATTTTATGGTTTAAATTAGGAAGTAAACTTCAAAATAAATGATGCATCTAATTTTATGAGTCTAAAAAGCAAAGCTGAATATTAACGACACTATTTAATTCAGTTACAAATGAAATGATATCTTACCGTGAATGTACTGGGTCAGGTTTTTTATTACTCTTCTTGCAGAAACAAAGAGCTATGATGCCTTGTCTTCGCCATAATAGTAAGAGTAGGTCCAAAAATATTAGACCAACAATAGCAAGAACTATTGATATACCTATAACAGCCGCCTGTGACAGTAGCGCTGCGGATTCAAGTGATTCTTCTACACCTATAGAAAATAAACGTGTTTTTATTGAAATGAATTGAAAAGTTTTGTAGGCACATGGAAAACTTGAAGGATGGGAATAAAATATTAAACTCATATATCAGTCATATGGATATATGGATGTGTGTGTATATATAGTTATGTCACCTACGGTTACGAATCTTTAATCATTTTGACCGTACAATTTCATATCACTGTAGGTAAATGGCCTCAGACATCGTCTATTTAGTATCGATAAGTGCGTATATAGTTATTTGATTTTCGGTTTAGTTTTTTTAAGAATGAACTTATAAACATAACAGAAAAGTATTATGAATATTTAACATATTATATTTCCGTGTGGTGACCGAGTAAGAATACTATTCACCCCCCCATATCTTACCCGCGGGTGATCGTACGAGACGACTAAGAGATATAAGACGCATATAACATCTATGCTAGAGAAGGAAAACTCGTAACAAAGCCCTATACCAACACGTCTGACCAGCGCGATATAGTAGGTTAGTTTCCCTCCCATTACGGAGGAGGCCCGAGCCCAACAGTGGGACATTTATGGGCTGTGATGATGATGATGATTAACATATTATAATGAAGAAAATTGTAACGGGTTATATTTCGACCCCGAGTCCAGGAATCAGTACTTGATGGTCAGGCCAATAAGGGGGTTATGGGGATCGCCGTTCTTTTAATGCCCACGATAGATAGGAACGGCAAAGTTCAAAACATAACCTGCCATAAAAATGAAGAGCATTTTAAAAAAGGTGGCATTATAAATTTATTTGATTTATGTTCTAATTTTTTCACAAAATACCGCACCAAGAAAAGTTTTTATTGCTATATCTATACATTGATAGAAATATTTTCTAATGTAGAGAAATCAAAAATAGCATTTATAAGCTTTTAAAGCTAGCAAGCTTTCATTTTTAAACATGCAGTCTTACTTTTCAGCAATACGGTCATCGCTATTGTATTCAGTAATTCACCATGTGGTCACGGGCTAAGAATTCAACTTGTTACTACACTCACACCACCACACTTGCTTTCATTAGAAAATCCGGTTAAATCACCGAGTCAATAAGCAGCAGTACTGTTTAGAGTAATATAACAACAACTTAGCAAAACCGCCTTCCAAGCGAGGCTAGTATTATATTATCCTCTATGAAAGGGCCTATTTTCAACAGTAGACGTTATTAGCTGTTGGATGGATAATATATCCATAATTGACTAATTTGATGTATGGTAGCGGCGACGAATACTACCAACCCTTACTTTACTCATGGATGTCGTAAAAGATGACTAAGAGCCTTATAACGACCTGGGCCAACTCCATCTGATGCCGTTTGGTCAACAATTATAATCCCAAGGAAGGTTGACGTCTGGCAAGCGGCCGGTCATAAAACTATTGCCAATAATTTTTACAATATGTACTATGAAAGAGGGTACATATTGTATTGACCCCAAGTAATTGGGATAAGAGTAAGAGAATGATGAATTGACTAAATTATTTATAGTAATATTTTCGTATGTGGTAGTTTTCCATCCCTATATTGAAGATCCAATATCCATCTGAAATTTGCATCATTATTAGATGTATTCTCAAAAATATTTTCTATCGATTTTGACTGCACCAATAGCGTAGTAGTTATGACAGCGAACTAGTTAATATTGTAAGTTAGATTTCTTTATACATACATACATACATATCATCACGCTATATCCCTTGCAGGTTAGGCAGAGAGAACAGAGTGCCAGAGAACTCTATCTCTGCATACTTCACTCGCTTCCTCAACATTATGATGATGATTTCTTTATGCTATCTATAAATTTATGTCCTGAATCTAGGTGTAATTTACTTTTAAATTATGTTCGTAAATTTCAGGATTATCCTCGTCTTTGATAAAATAATAATAAAAAAGAACCATTCAAATATATTTAAATGTAAAAGTATGTAAATACAAAACATAGATGACTTACTATTTTATACTAAATTTAAAGGTTACACAATTCTACCTATACTCATCCATAACTATATTTAAATGTGTCTATTGTAACTGACAATATGTGTTCGACAATTTACCATTTCTATCCATCTTTCTATCGACGCTCACTGTTAGATAAAGGGCTTTTTATAAGAATGGATAGTCACGTTTGTTAGACAGTTCGGCGATTGTACCGCGAATGGATGACGTCCGACGCTTTATTGCCGAAATTTCGACGTAAGTAATCAGTTCTAGTAGTCGTATATCAATTGGTAGTGAGACATATGATACTGTGGGATCGCACGCTTGCATTCCGTCGCTTCGGACGGTGTAAGCATGGTGTGACGAGACTATATAGAGCCTGTCAAAAAAAAAAGATTCGCGATCGTAGTTGAAGACCGATCGAAATGCTACTCACATTCCTTATGTGAGCCGCTTTAATAGGTTTTAAGGATGCATGAAAGTAAAGGGTTGATGACCATGACACATTGTATTCTTAACTGCTACTATAAAAGGATTGTGTACATACATATATACATATCATCACGCCATATCCCTTGCAGAGTAGGCAGAGAGAACAGAGTGCCAGAGAACTCTATCCTTGCATACTTCCCTCGCTTCCTCAACATTCATAATTCTCTTCATGCACGCTCGCCGGTTGCCGGTGATCAATAAGCCGATATATTGAGTCTTCAGTAATAGAACACGATTTGTGTCGTTTGGTGCCACTGGTCTAATACTTATATTAATTAACTCACACTGTAACCACATTCTAATCATTTACCCAAGAACAGTCCAGATATTTATGTAATTGTATTCTTTGCTTAACAAATACACACATACATCTATATACACATACAGCAGGATTACGATATATATTTTAAATATTTTGTGATGTTAATGATATTATTTCCGTCGGACCAAAAAGAGTAAACCTAATTTCATAAATAAATAAAGATACCCGTCTTTCTTTAAGTGTCATGCCACTTTATGTTATGAATTATAGAATAAGAAAATCTTTTATTATTTTCTTGAAAATTGTGACTGTGAAAAGTAAAAGTAATAAAAATTGCAGACGGTAGAGGAACATTATTATGAACGAGTAAAATAATTAACTTCACTTTGTTAAAGAAACGTTATTAGAAGGACGCAACTTTCGGATGAGATTACTTCAGATAATTAGGCTTCCAATTCCAAAGAATTACAGTGAAAAAATGGTCGGATCCGGAACATTTTACTCTTCTTAAGTAAAAAGTCTTAATTGTGATATTTTAGCCAGCAAAATTTTGATAGTAAAGCGATTTTTGTAATATTGATTAAAACGTATAAACTCTGTATCATAGTGTTTCTTATTTCTCAATAATTCCACATCACTAAATGTCAGTTTTAATAAATCAGATTAACTATCTTGCAAAAAAAAATAAAATTTTATAGCCATTACGATGACGCATTGACGAGAAATTTCTTCTTCTCATTTTGTAAACGTCGTGTTACTGGAAACGATCTTTTCATTTATATCTATATAAGTGAAACACTACTCAGTGACTGACTCACCACAAGATCTTTGAAACCATACGTTCGAGTAACTGGTTTTGTATACGAAGAAAGAAATTTTGTATACGCAAGGTAGATATGCGTGCTATGAATGAATTTTATGTAAATCATGTCCAAAATATATTTTGTATCTACCATTAAAACTGATATCCTCCCTTGGCATCTTTTGCCCTTATAATGGTACTTTTATTTATTTCATATCTATATTTACAGGTTAAATACCTAATGCGATAGTGCAAAAAATATTAGATAAGTTAGTTCTATAGCATACTTTGTTTGTTTTTTTTTTTATTGCTAATGTTGGCAAACGATGTGAATGTGATTACATCCGTGATGTGAAATGTCCCTGCCGCCTATGGACCTTTGCAATACCAAGGGTATAACTAGGCCGCTGCCTACCAATATAAACCCCAAACCCGCCCAATTGGGCTTCCAGCTCTCTCAATCACCGAACGAAGCGCAATAGCATATTGCCATTACTCATACGTCGGTCTTCTGCGAGAGTGTGGTACTACCCCGGACGGACCGGCCCGCGGCTGCAGACAGAGAACTGTCAACAGCGTGGTCCTACCACTATTAAAATACGTAGTTTATTCTAGATTTTTACTTATTCTATAACACAATGTGATTAAAGTATTTTAGTACTTTATTTCTTTAAAAGTACTGACTATCATTATCATCTCTGCTCGTATATGTCCCACAATTGGACTCGAGCCTCCTCCATAATAACAGAGAGATTAATCTGATATTATACCACGCTATTCAGAGGAGTTGGTGAACGGTTTAATTTCAAATTCGCCTTCTCTTGCTCGTTATCTGCATATTATTCCATTATATACCTTATTGGTCTTGTACGACATTCACTAGTGAGAAAGGAGTGTGTAAATGTATTCTTACTCCGTCACCACACGAACAACGGCAAGTTAATACTACTTTAACTTAAAAAAAAACATTGATTGCTAATTCGGCATTAATATTGCTTAAAATAAAATCTAGATAAATCTATATTCACTCTAATTGATAGCGACCCCAGTAAAGCAGGCGAGTATAAGTAAATAGCTATTATATACACACTGACACTAAAGTGCTAATGTTAGGCAGTTTTGTTTCACTTCAGATAATGATTTATGGCCATGTTAAATTAACCATGTTAGCGGCTACGAATACTACTATAGTCTGTCTAATCTAAGAAGTGCACTTTCACAGCTGTCTGAGTAAGTTGTCTAGGTATGTGAACCAAATAATCGCTATCAAAAATATCCGATTTTACTGAGAAATCGATATTGATTCTTTATAATTAATAATCGGTTTATTTTTCAAAAAGGTGATGAAATTAAGTGCTAAATTATTACTATATAAATTATCAGCGTCGCGAACATTAATAATTATTTACTCATCAATCAAAGTGTCGAAATGTACATCTCTGTCAAAATCTCTATTCGATTAATTGTATTATTCTAATATTTTTACCGATTATTTAGATAATCGTGAATTGGAAGTTGTCAAGCACTACTGTATAGAACGTGATGACGTGACATTGTTAGGTCGTCACTAACAATTACTATTCACCATGTTATTTCTATTTTAAATTAGTTTTACGAGTTTCAACATTAGATTATTGTACCTACAAGAAAGTCACCCGCAATGTTAATTATGTAAATAATTTAATAGTTGTTTAAAATTTCAGATTTAGTGTTTACAATCATGTGTATACGTTTGACCGAGGTTAATGTGTATTAAAAAATGCAAAACGTCAAAATGCACTTCTTAGATTAGATGAACTATAACCCTTATTTAACGAACGAATGTCGTAAAAGATGACTAAGAGCTTTATATCGACCTGAGCCAGCTTGGTGCCGTTTGGTCAGCAATTACATTCCCAAGGAGAGTTTACATACTTCACGCAGGCGCCCGGTCATAAAACTATTGCCAATAACTTTTGCAACATTTAAAATGGGAGAGGAGTACATACATATTGCGTCAACCCCAAGTAGGTAATTGGCTTAAGAACTCCTGCTCTTAGGATGATGATGATGTTCTTGTAATTAACCTATTGCTTGTAAATAAACTATTATTTCTGGCATTATCCATTATTAGATGTTTGTTATTTACTATTTATTAGGCGGTTGAGTCATCAACCACCGTTCACAATAAAAAAAACTTAGCCGTTTTTATAAGGCCCTCGAGCAAAAAATAAATAAAAAGTTTTAATTATACCTGGCACGCTTAGTGAAATATTCGCAGAAGTTGAATTCCCTAACGAGTTGTGTGCTATGAGTTCGAAGTAATAAGTTGTATTATACTGGAGATCATCTAGTTCATGTTCAGTGGCTGCTTCAATTCGTTTCCCTTTGCATAGAGATTCGTCAAATTCATCTAATACCTGTAAATAGTGATTTTAAATGACGAACTTTTCATTCCACTTTGATAAACAAGCTTAGTATTATACTAAGCGTTTCTAATAATATGTTACAAACCGGGCAATATCGTAACGTATAGTAGTCAATTGGTTCACCGTTATCTTCGGGCTCTTTCCACTTGAGCACGTTGCTTGGCGCGAACTGTAGCGAGTCCACTTCCCATATTGGAGGCTCTGGCGCTGACCTAGAAACAAAATACTTATAAGGTGAAATATTTCATTTGTAACAACGATTATTTGCACTGGAATGTACTTCTGTACAATATCAAAATCATATTCAAATTATTTATCGTAGTTTTTCTAAAATAATCTTATAAATACTAATGCGGTTTCTTTTTTTTACTAGGTAAATCAATATCGCTGCGTAAAGTTGATGATATCATGTGCCATTTCAACGTTACTCCTATTCCGTAATTAGAAGTTTAATTTTTTAGTGTATTTATGATAACGAAAATGATTTAAACGTGATTATGGAAACATAAAAGTAATTAATAAACAAAAGACTGGTTTTGAAAATAGAATTCAATGTTTTAAAAATAAAATTCATTTGAAAAAAGAATTCATATGTATAAAGCAATATTTTTTAGATAGCCAGTACTGCAGAATGCCAATTTCATATATAAAAACCTATACATACTCATACGATTAAATCAAAGTACATCAAGAAAGTTCGGCTGAGTTCACCGTAGACATTCACCTTGGGTAACAATTTAAAGAGACGGTAAAATAATTTAATTAAAAACCACTCAACCATGTTTTGCTGCATCATGATTATGTAATCAATGAAGACGAATAAATTTTGTATTAACGGTAATAACTAATTTATTCGACAAAAGCTAGTATAAAACGAATTGATATGATCAAATAAGCTACTTTTCATCTTGTTAGTTTGTTACATTTTTTTTTTATTTCATACCTATGAACTGTAGGATACAGGCCTGTCTATAAGGTAATCACCGTAATAATTATAACTTACCTTATAACAACCCGTTTGACTAGCTTGATATTACTATATCGACCTACTGCTATGAACCTTTAAGCTGTGGAGAAGGCTTGAGCGGTGGGACGTTAATGAGCTGAGATTATGATGATGATGGTAAAATGACATAAGTTTCGTATTGGTCTCGTAAGTAAATGTAATATCTATATCTATAAAAGAGGATATTTGTATACATGACATCGCTATACTTAGAAACTATTTGACCGATCATTATGAAAATTGGTATGTATATGTATTTTTTCACGAAAAAGGTTTATATGTTATCCTTATTGATGTAACTTGCTACCAGGTGGCACTGCGATATATCAACTTCTATAAATAAACCAATAGGCTGGGTTTGCTAGTATGAGATACTATAATGAGGTAGAGTTTGTAAGGACTACTCTCAGGATATAAGAATTTGATTTTAAAAGTTCTTTAACGAATGACAAGTTAAATTATTTCTAAGTGCTAAAAGCTTATTTACTTATATCCTGGCTAAAATACATTATTACTTATATTATTAAAGAAAGAAACCAACAAAGCAACATCAGTACTTTTTTAGTTTATTTCAGCAACTCCACAAAAAGAAACTTATTGATATCGTCTGAATGAAAATATTTATGATATTATGTTAATACTTTAAACTGGTGGCTCTAATAGAATCTGATATTATCGAATTTCTAATTGGCTTTTTTAATGTTCATGGTCACGGAATAATGAATAGGTACTAAAATGTTAGACAAAAAATTAAAAATCAAGTATAACTGAGATAAAATAAATACAAATAGTTTATAAGTTTAAAATAGATTCATTAAAACTTTGAAATTACTTTTTTAATTATACTGGAAATAAAACGAATGAAATTTTGGACTTACTTTTCTAATGTATCAAATTCAAGCATTTCTCCCCAAGGGCCTGTGCCAACTTTATTAATTGCAGCAAATTTAACATTATATGTAGAATTCGGTTTAAGTTTCTCCAACTTAAATGGCCATTCCTTAGCCCAAGTTCTGTTTAAATGAATATTGGTTACGTTGTAATTTTCCGATAAGTCGTATTCTGCTATGAATCCTAATATTGGTGGTCCAATGGAGAAATTACCAGAATCAATGAGAAAAGTTGCGGATGTTATTGAAACCTCAACTATTGAAACCTGGAAAAAATTTAGAATCTTGAATATATGTTAAAGAAAGTTAATACAATACAGATGGAATACCTAAATTCCTTTGATTTGTAGTCGCTATTTAAAAAAAAACGAATGTTCAGAAAAATATTCTATTTTGATCATTCTCCTACTCTTATCCCAATTACTTGGGGGTCGATACAATATGTATTCTTCTTTCATAGTACATATTATAAAAGTTATTGGCAATAGTTTTATGACCGGCCGCCTGCCAGACGTCAACCCTCCTTGGGAATTTTAATGTAATATAAAAAATACTTTTCTATTCATCTTAATTATATTGCTTTTATTCCAATTATTGGCGGTCGATGTAATCCTGTTCCATAATACATATTGCTAAAGTTATTAGCAATAGTTTTATGACCGGCATCTAGCTGACGTCAACCTTCCTTGGGAATGTAATTGTTCTGGAGGAGTTGAATCAGGTCTATAAAAAATTCTTAGTCATCTTTTACATCATAATTAAAATAAGGGTAGCATTAGTAACCGCTACAATACAGTATAAAACATTTTTTTATTATGTACAGAAAAAAAACTGAATAAATAAAAGACCCTGACATAACAAAATAATAATATAGAAAAGAATAGTTGTTGATGTAATATGGTGTTACCACTTGAGCGTGATGGTGTTAACAGTTAGAGTGGTCTCGTGTAGACTGTTACTTATTATTCCAAACTAATAAAAAGTAAGACTAATTAAAACATGAAGATTATACAAAATCTAATTAGACTGAACTCGATTTTAGAATATTCTACTATATTAAAGATTGTCATAGTAAATGAAATATTATTTCTTGTGACATATATAATTAAATTCTTGATACCACTATAGCTGGTCTTATAACTTAAAGTGATTTCGT
This sequence comes from Lymantria monacha, assembly GCA_905163515.2. Classification (NCBI taxonomy): domain Eukaryota; kingdom Metazoa; phylum Arthropoda; class Insecta; order Lepidoptera; family Erebidae; genus Lymantria; species Lymantria monacha. The sequence goes on along the minus strand of LR991094.1, from coordinate 12,776,294 downwards.
GGAAACATTTTCATATTTCTTATGGATGCATATAACGAGTAAACAATCTATTCAATTGAAGTAGTAACTAGCGTTCATTACTCTTCAATGCGTCCAAATGTAGCAAGCGGCAGCACGGCTGGCTACGCCGGCACCTTAGGCGGCGCAGTCTCGAGTACCTGCGCCTGATGCCGCCCTAGCCGAAGCATCGGGTGACCGGACTGAGGATTAGTCCAGACGCCCGAAGTGACGCCCTGACATCAAGACTAATAAGTCTTGATGTCAGGGCGTCACTCCGACCAATATACTAACCGAGGTGACAGGACGTCGACTTGGGAGGATAACGCCAGGTGGGCCACCGACGACAAAAACTGGGTTCTGGTGGCCGAATCGTACGGCGTGGAGAGATACATTACGGGGCGGATATATGGGGTCACGTACCACTTCAACTGTCACCCCGAAAGGATTTAGCGGGGTATGACCAGACCATAGCCCTCCCCAACAAAAAAAATGGTGTCGTTAAAGATGACGTATCGAGAATACGAAGACAATATCTATACAAATGAAGGCATACTGAAAATAAAGCCCTACACCAACCCGTCACATCTACGTTAAATAGAAGGGTACTAATTTGCCCTCCAACAGGTATATAGAAGAGATGATATAATGAACCAGATATTTACTTACATTTTGAATGACGAATGGTGCGAATCCTTTTTTTAACTCTATATTTTTAATAGCTGTACCTAATTTATTATTGGCTTTACACTCATATGAACCATACGGTGCAAAATCTTCACGAATATGTAGGATTTTCTTTAATTTCTTTGGATCATTTAAATAGTTATTGATATTGTTTTCATCTGCTATCGCTATTTCATTTTTCGAGTACCTAATGAAATAATAATTATTAATGACGTTATAATATTATATTTGAGCTTTATTATTGTTTTATTATTTATTCTTCTAATTATAAGTATAGTAGTTTAATTTTTCTTTTCCAGTAAGTGTCGGAGCAAGAATATAATCCACTACCACATATCGTGCCTGTGAATACCGTAAAATTATTATTAAGACAATATGCAGACGATAAAAACTTGAAATTAAATCCTATACCAAAACGTCTGGTCAACGTGGTACATAAGTCAATTTCAGTCCTATAGTAGAGGAGGCTCGAGTTAAGTAGTAGGACATGTATGACTTGAGATAATGATGAACTATTTTCTCATACGAGAGATTATTTAAAAAAATGTTCAATTACATTGAAAACTTCTAATAAAATCACATTATGTTTTGATAGAAAACGGAATCAATAAACTGATACAAATGTAGACTTTCAGTTAAACTTGAATCATATAAAATATTTTATTGAATTTTTATTATTATTTTCATAAATGTCATAAGATTTTTCGTTTCGTCAAAAACTTCACACTTGTATTAATGGATTTTGTATCAGTTGAACCTTATGTATTATTATTATCATCATTGACATTGCTCATACTTGTCCCGCTTCTAGGTTACTATATTAGGTTAGTGTGGGGTTTTATTTAAAAATTTTGCTCATTTTTCGTTGACGTCTCTCTTACAACTACATATAAGTTCTATTGGCTCGTCTGCTACCAAATTAAATGTGCAAGCAAATTCTAAATTCTATGTATAACTAACAAGAACATTTTATTCTTTGCTTTTAGTTAATCAATTTCATGTATCAATAACAAAATAATTGTCATACCTCCAAGTAATACTTGATGGTGGATTGGCATCATGTTTATAGTTCAATTCGACTTTCTCACCATTCCAACCCCACACGACTTCTTTCTCTTCAGCAAAGTAAGGCCGATGCTCTACTGTCAAGTACATGTCGGCCGTCACAAAATCCACTGTGAAAAATACGAGAGAGCCCACAATTGAATGTCTTGAATAGTCTCGTATCCACTCAAGCGTTAGTATATGTTTTCTAAAATTTAGCTTTACGTCCGTTCTCTAAATACAATTTAAACAAATAAATCGCAAAATCATATCACTCTTCATATTGGTGGAAAAATATATTCAGTTTAATTTAGGTGCTAATAGATAGTTAAAATATCCTATATAATGATGACACACCCCCCACTCGGTGGACTGATGATCTCATCAAGGTCGCAGGAAACCGTTGGATGCAGGTGGCACAGGACCGTTATAGATGGCATTCTCGTGGGGAGGCCTATGTTCAATAGTGGACGTTTACGGGCTGATGGATGGATATAACGATGATGATGGAACTCTTCTTGCGAATGTCATTGTTAACCAGACAGGCATCAGAGGCATCAGGTGATGTTGTGCCAGGTCGATATAAAGCTTATAGTCGTCTTTCACTACATCCACGAGCAAAGTAAGGTTTGGTAGTATTCGTAACCGCTACCATACAATAAATATAAGTTAGTTGGATTTATATATTATAAATTATAGAAATTAATGCTATATTGTAAATTATTGCTACAGGTACCTACCCTCGTTACTAGCGTTGCACATATAAATGCCTTCTTTAGCTCGAGTCACTTTCAGGATTGAGTAATTAGGAACAATTTCTTCATATAAGATATTCCTAAAACATCAATTACAATCAAAATGTTGAATTACAAGCATGCTTGTTTGTAAATAATATATGAAATTTAAATGAACCTAAATAAAATATGTTTTTAATACTAATTATGCCATTGAAGCATGAGTCTAATTATTAAATAGATTAGTAAAACCAGACTTTATTAGACCATATGGAACATCAATTAGTAAACTTGTAAGACTTTAAGGTTTAGTGAAAATAAATCATCTTGCAGAAGATCGACGTCTGAGTAACGGCAATGTGCTATTGCGCTTCGTTTGGTGAGCGAGAGAGCCGGCAGGCCGGCTGGGTGGGTTTTGGTTTGTATTGGTAGGCAGCGGCCTAGCTATATCCTAGGTATTGCAATGGTCCACAGGCGGCAGTAACATTCACCATCAGGTGTGCTGCTTGCGGGTGTTGGGGATAGAATGTCAATAGACAATCTCTCCGGCATCCCGTGAAAGCGCGGAAGTGACCGCTGTTGGTTTTAGTGGGTACTCCGGCCACCAACATCTCAATGGCCGGCGAGTCCCATACACCTCCTCGCCTGCCACTGGCGGGGGATAGTGCGTAAAAGCATTTCCACAGCATTAACAAAAAAAAAGGTGTGCTGCTTGCTCGTTTGCCGCCATAAGCAATAAAAAAAAAACTAGCATAGATAACTTATAGATATATTTATTGTTATTATTTTGTGTTAATTTTATTTTTTCTATTTTTCATTCCATAATAATTTCTATACCATTGTAATAATCCCATATAATTATAATTAAAACAATAATTATAACAATATCAGTTACTTACGATAAAGAAATATTTTACAGTTACAAGTACATATTTATTCAGTTAGTTTCATAAGATTGATATCTGAACTCTATATTTCAGTAAATAAATATTTAAAATTATTATTTATTGAGACTTCTTCTTCTCTTAATGAGAAGACGTCGCCTTAATTAACAGTGCTGCCTTCTAAGTCAAATGCAATTATGCGTAAAATTTGAATTCACGTGAAAAAACATATTCACCTACTCTACTCTCTTTTATTGTGGTAGGACCACGCTGTGGACAGTTCTCTGTCTACAGCCGCGGGCCGGTCCGTCCGGGGTAGTACCACACTCTCGCAGAAGATCGACGTATGAGTAATAGCAATGTGCTATTGCGCTTCGTTCGGTGAGCGAGAGAGCCGGAAGCCTAACAGGGGTGGGTTCAGGGTTGTATTGGTAGGCAGCGGCCTAGCTATACCATTGGCAAAGGTCTATAGGCGGCAGTGACACTTACCATCAGGTGTGCTGTCTGCTCGTTTGCCGCTATAAGTAATAAAAAAAAAAAAAAAAAAACTTCAATTCCGTTCGCAATCAAACGGTGGTAATAATCAATATTGTACTTCATTGTAATCATACTTCGATAATAAGAAATAATACGATCCACGTCTTGATAATCGTTTAAACCTCCTTCATAAGAATAAAATCAACACATTTGTAAAGTTAAAATTTGTTTATGTCTATTTGAACATACCAATCTCAGGAATTTTAATAAATATTATTATAATTAATATTAGCAGGGAACTTTATAAACAAACAATTAATGGATATAAATTACATCTAGACTCACAACAATATTTTTTGGCTCGTACAAAATATTGAGCTGCATGGAAATCGAACCCACGGCACTTAGCACGGTAAGTATATATACTAGTATCTTAACCACTATGTCATCTGTGCACTCGAAAATTATGTGTGACGTATTATTTGTTGATATTTTTATTAATATTTTAATAACAATAACGTTCATTGTGTATTATGAAAAGAATCCACAAAATGAAGCTGCTGGCATAACTAGGGTATTTTAAAGATACTTACTCCTCGTCAAAGCTTTTTCCTTCATATGTAATGGTAACATTTGGAGTTGGAATCCCCGTCGCATTGCAAACTATTGGTATTTCTGTACCCTCTACCACAGTTCTATTTTTAAACTCTATAATTTCTGGAGACACTAATACCTGAAAGTTTATATTATTATAAGAAAACTATTTAGTTATATATTACTAGCAAACGCAGCCCATTGGTTTGTTTGTAGAATTCGATACATCGCAGTGCCACCTGGGAGCGAGTCACATTAATGGAGATAGTATACAGAGTGGAGACGACCATACGACAATAATTTTAATTTAGTGTAACTGATGACTTGCCCAGCCTGTGTGCCAACTTTGAATATAATATGTCGTATAGTTTAGCCACAGCACATTACTTTGTATTATAAAAATTTTGTACACTCTGTATTAAAAATTAAAATTATTAGGCTATCACTAAGAGATCAAAGACCTCCCGCGCCGCATCATTATAAACTAATATTGCCAATTTACCACTTAAATTCTTCGCCAAACGCAATACAAATTAATGCATATTATACCTTATTCCTGACCAATAAAATCCATATAAATTGTGTCATCAGACTTAGATAACAAAATTAAAAGTACCTAATACATGTGGCATAATGAAAGGATATACTGAGTCGGATTACAGGTCAGTGAACTAATATTTACAAACTGTGTTCTATTTTGTTTTAATATTTATGATAAAAAGGTTGTTTGAAAATATTTTTTTATAATTTGCATGTGAGGACTTTTTAGATAGTTTCAAAATATAATAATATACACTAGTATTGCCGGTGTTTTCATTTATTGTTGCATTGTCATCTTCACCTTGTATAAACCTTCCCCGGGAAAAAATACATATACATATCAATTTTCATAATGATCAGTCACATAGTTTCGGAGTTTAGCGATGTCATATATACAATCATCCTCTTTTATTGTATAGTAATATAATTGATACAAAATGACAGATAAAGATCGCTTAAAATCTAATCTTATTAATGTCTTGTAAATATAAATTTGATAGTGCTGTTGCACTTCGTTCGGTGAGCGAGAGAGCCGGAAGCCCAACCGGGGTGGGTTTGGGATTTGTACTGGGAAACGGGGGCCTAGCTATACCCTTGGTATTGTAAAGGTCCATGGGCGGCAGCGACACTTACCATCAGGTGTGCTGTCTGCTTATTTGCCACCATAAACAATAAGAAAAAAAGAAAAAAAAAGAGATTTCATTCTTTTGCATGCCTATTATCTGTATATTTAGTCATCTTCTAAAACACCAAAGCGTAAGGAAAGGGTGAATTGTACTCTTAATCCGTCACAACACTGATAAACATTTATTACTTCACTTAAAATACTATAATACAAGTATCTAAGTACATCCTATTTAAAACTTCTACTTAGCTTCTTGTAACGACTTGATAGGTCATATTTCACAGTATATAATTGGAATTGTGGTAGGACCACGCTGTTGACAGTTTTCTGACAGTTCTCTCTACACCTGTGGGCCAAAAGGCCCCACGAGTTCTATGATCAAGCAGTATGTTACCCTTTTGGATGACATTACGGAATAACTGTTATGGTAATATAAATAGTTTACTTTTATTTCAATGATCTCGCTAATATTCCCTGCAATATTTTTAGCGGTACACTGATAAATGCCCGCATCATATTCTTCAACGATTTCAAATCGAATAATATTATTGTCTTGCTGCCATGTTGCATTTTTTCCTTCATCTCCGGGTTTCTGAAATAAAAATAAATATAATTTGTTAATTATCCGTGTGGTGACGGAGTAAGAATACAATTCACCACTCCCTATCTTACTCGTGGGTGATCGTAAGAGACAACTAAGGGATATGAAACGTATATAACATCTATGCAAGAGAAGGAAAACTCGAAACAAAACCCTATACCAATACGTCTGACCAGCGTGGTATAGTAGAATAATTTCCATTTCATTACGGAGGAGGCCCGAGCCTAATAGTGGGATATATATGGGCTGTGACGATGATGATGATAATTTATTAGTATTTTTTTCTATGAAGAGCCAGAAATGATGATGTTGCATCATCACAGCCCATATAAAACATCATATACGTCACTGCTAGTTGCCTTCATTGTGGGAAGGAAATCGACCTGATTTACCACGCTGCTCAAATGTGTTAGTTTAGGATTATGTTTCGAATTTTCCTTCTCATCGATATGTTATCTGCACATGATATGTCTTAGTCGTTTTTTACGATACCTACGGGTAAGAGGTCACTCTACGGAAATCAGTGTCTACATAATTTAGAGACTTAAGTAGTTCATACTTCAGTCAATCAGATACGGTGTGGTAGCGGCTACAAATACTGCCCACCCTTACTTGGCTCATGTACCTATGTCATAAAAGACGACTTTGAGCTTTATATCGATCTGGATCAATTCAACCTGATGCCGTTAGATCAAGAATTACATTTTTAAGGAGGGTTGATGTCAGGCAGGCGGTCAGTTATAAAACTATTGCCAATAACAAGGCAATAAGAATATTTAGATATTGCGTGAATCCCATGTAACTGAGATAAGAACAGGAGAATGATGATTATGAAGTAGTTCAGATTTAAGCAAATATAAAATGTTAGTTAATAATGCTGCAACATTATAAGAAAATTAATCAAAATTAACACCCACATTTTGGTGCTAAATAGTTCATAATCGAAATCCACCAGCCAAACGTACTCTCACTGTAACACTAAAGATAAAGATCTCGGTTAGTCTCTTGATATATAAATATATCAATGATGATAAGAAATACTTTGGTTGTGAATCTCATTTTATGAAGCGATGAACGACTGACTTAATATGTCCCCAAATATGCTAGGTTTTATAACGTAAGTTACTAAAAAGGATAACATTATTATAATTGCTATTACCAAAACTTTTTGCCAAGTATATTTAGGAGCCGGCAGTCCTTCAGCTGAACACTCTACAATTAAAGAATTTCCTGCCACTACACTATTTTCTGGTGATGCAGTCAAGTGTTTTATAAGTGGCTTTGTCAGAACCTGAAAATTTATAATATTTTATTATTTATAGTTCTTATTTATAAGAAGAATTCTAAATAGAATTCTTCATAAAAGTTTTAATTTTTGTGCCATGGGTGACTTTTAAGTAATAAAATGCATTCTATCCAACGATTACCAAAAAATTGTTCAAGAGAACTATTTCATAGTAAAATCTACCACAATTTGGATTCTTACGCTATATTAATCTATTAAATCAGGATAATATTTAGCTGTTTGGTAGCGGCTACGAATACTACCAACCCTTACTTTGCTCGTGGATGTCGTAAAAGACGACTAAGAGCCTTATAACGCGACCTAGGCCAACTGCGTCTGATGCTGTTTGGTCAACAATTACATTCTCAATGAGGGTTGACTTCTGGCAGGCGGCCGGTCATAAAACTATTGCCAATAACTTTTACAATATGTACCATGAAAGAAGAGTACATATTGTATCGACCCCAAGTAATTGGAATAAGATTAGGAGAATGATGAATGATGAAATTAGTATAATATTTTAAGAATATTTCGGCTAAATAGTATAGTCATTTTAAAGCCTAATAAACTTGACTTTTATAATATTTATTTTCTATAATTTAAAATACGTCAAATTAATTTGAAACCATCAATTTTATATATTTCAAACAACATTCTTAAGTGTATTGTGAATTTGTAGACATACTTATATAATAGTGTAGTAACGTACGTGGGCTTTTATATCTATTTCAAGCTCCTCTCCAGTTGATTCCACAGATGCAGAACATTTGTATATACCAGCATCATCCTCAACAACATTTTTCACAATTAACCCTTCAGCCATAAGTTGGTATTTTACTGAGTCGTTTAATATCTGCAAACAAAATTATGTTTCTAAAATATACATCTTTAGTGATAGGACCACGGTGTTGACAGTTTTCTGTCTACAGCCGCGAGCCGATCCGTCCGGGGTAGCACCACACTCTTTCAGAACATCGAGGTCTGAGTAATGGCAATGTGCTATTGTGCTTCGTTCGGTGAGCAAGAAAGCCGGACGTCCAACTAGGTTTGGTGTTTGTATTGGTACCAGGAAAAAAAAATACATCTATTGACCTTTTGTCATCATATATTGACCTTTTGTTATCCCATGAATGTTTTTCAGATATAAGGTTTCCTATGAAGGAACATAAAATCATATTGAGCGTTTATGCTAATTACACAGGACCACTTGAAATTTTTTTTTTTAACAGCACTTGCACTAAGTCTTTTCAAATATATAATTAACAGAAACAAATTACTCCCAGACTCAGGAAAACTATTTGTTGATTGCATTAAGTATTGTCCAGCATGGGAATCGAACTCGAAACACGTGGTACGGTTGATTGGTATCTTAATTGCTAGTCCTCCTTTTTATACATATATAGGCAGTCCAATAGACAAATAGTTATCTTATATTGCACCGTTTTAATATCGGTCGGTATTAATTAATCCTGTCTCTAAAATTAGTCAATTTATTCAACAATATGGTCAGACTCACTTAATTAGTCTCGTTTCAAAAGGTATAATACCTTTTAATCGGATAGATTCTAGTATATCCGATCATGCAGTTGGACGCTTTTTCGGTTGGTTGTTTTAAGGCGACAGACTATGGCATGGTTACACTTCGGCCGTTCTGTCAGATGACAAAAGGCACGGCGTGCAACCCACGACACGCTGTATAATTTTAAGCTTATGGCCATAAAACATTGCTGATCATATATACCTTCGTTCTCGAACATTGCGAAGAATATAAAAAAAAAAATTAATTATCGAAGGCAAATTACACACACTACAATAGAATCTGTTATGTATTTTATAGATATTTAATCTGTGTGAGAATTTAATGAAACTCGAATATGGAAAATCCTATAACACAAAATGAAAAGAATCACAATTATATTAATTTATCATAATTTTCAATAATCATTACCTCGTTTTGGCCATCTTTTCCTTTGTACCATCGAATTAATGGTTGAGATGCACCTTTCGCCTTGCAAATTATTTCAGAATCAGCACTTTGCACTAGATGCTGGTTTTCCTCAGTATCGAAGAAATACAAGGGTTCTGTAAAAAAAGAACATCTATTCATAGTATACATATCCGTGTAGTGATGGAGTAAGAATACAATTCTCCACCCCCTATCTTACCCGTGGCATAAGAGCCGACTAAGCAATGTAAAAAGCAATAACATCTATGCAATTCTCCTGCTCTTATCTCCTTTATGGTCGATGCATTATGTACTGTTCTTCTATCGTACAAATTGCAAAGGAATATCATTGTTAACCAGACGGCATCAGATGGAGTCACCCTACATCGATATAAAGCTCTTAGTCATCTTTTACAACATCCACGAGGAAAGGGTTGGTAGTATTCGTAGCCGCTACTATAGAGCACAGAATTTGAAATTAATATATGTATAATAAAATAAGAGTATTAAGTGTGACAACCCTTAAGATTTTCATTGTATGTGCATCTATTATTGTACGCTAACCTTCTCTACAATACTATGAATTACTAAACAAAGCTAGTCTGATGAATTGTAATAATTAGTTTTAATATCTTATATTCCTTTTCTTGCAGTAATTTTCAATTTATTCAAAGAATATTGGCAAGAAATAAACTTTTTGATTTATACATTGTTTGTGTCATTTTACGAGTATTCTAAATCCAACCAAAAATGATACGATGCGTAAAATAAATACGAAAATGGTTGCTTAGTTCAATGTTACAATAATTATTTAATTATCGACATAATTGATAAAAGATTTGAGATCTAAATGAGTGGTAGGTTGTTCTAGTGATAATCTTGAAATTTATTTAAAAAAAGAACGTATTCATTCTTGAGTAAAATTAAAACAAAATTTCTTATTTATTTTTCTACTGCAAAACTATATTCTATTTATAAATAATTGTTTTTTAACTTCTAATAAATAAATTATTGACATAAATAGATCAAATAGATGATAAGTTCATCTAATTTAATCTCAACACAAATGTGAAGTGGAATTTTTCAATAATTTTGTCGTTAAGCCATATTATATTATCGTAGCTAAAAATTTTAAATAAAATCTTACCATAAACGTCCAAATTATGTGTTTGACTATGCAGCTTGCCGCCAAATTTTGTAATACATCTGTATGACCCTGATAAACTTTGACTTGAATTTTGAATATGGAGTGCAAGGCATTCATCCTGTTTTTCGACGAAAATATTTGAAGCTGTACCTGGTCTTGTAAAAACAATTTTCTTATTAAGGACTTGAAATTAAGTTTATATACAACATTTTTTTTTTCACTTATATGCTACATTATTAGGCATGAGTTTCTTCTATAATGAAATGGGATGGTTAGACAGATTACACAAATGGCATAATTGTCTAATTAACGACCCTCTATAGCGATTATTACGGTTCTTTATAAGATTCACTGTGAATTCTGCGTCTAAGCGTATTTTCTGGCCTTTAATTGCGTCTGTAAATTACATAAATATTTATGTTTTTATATGGAATTTTGTTAAAAACTATTGCCATATTTAATTCCTGCCTGGCGGGCCCCCGAAGACAAAGATCGGGTACCGGTGGCCCGCACATACGGCGATGAGAGGTGCTTGCAGGGTGGGTCTATGGGGTCGCGCGCCGCCTCTTCCGTCGCCCCGGACTGATTTGGCCGAGCGTGGCCACTCCATAGACCCGCAAAAAAAAAGTTTTAGTTTCTAATTTTAATTTTCTTTTACTAATTAGATCAGTTTATATGTGTTAGTCATTTTTATGATGTTTATTACAATTCCCTTCATTTTACCTTGCTAAGAATGCAGTATGGCACTCGTGTAGTATTTCTGATCTATCCGCATAGAGATAGTCAATAATATACTATGTTATTACTCCAATGGCATTTTGGCCTTGCCAGCCATTATGTTTCGAAATTTAAGTCGAACATAAACTGTTATTGGCTCTTTCCATCAAAACCGTTTTAATTGCAAACATGAGTTCTCGCAGAACAATAAATGTTGAAGCCAAATTAAAACAATTGCAAATTGATGAACCTCAGCATCTTAATTAAATTTACTTCTTCATTATTTAAAAAAAAAATACTTAAGTATGTATAAAATTTAAAATTATTAATTATCTCTTCATTTAAAAACGAATTAAAAGATCATGAACAAAATACCCATGCATGTGATGCGTCAAAAATAAAAAAAAATCGTTAGTATTTAATTCTAATACCAAAAAATATTCTGACATCTTAATCTTAAGGTTATACCTATTATTATTCCTTTGGGCTATAAAAGTTAAATGGAAATAGCTCCATGGAAAAATTATCCTTTATCATGTTTGATTGAATTAGGAATTGGAAACTGAAACAATTAAGAATAGAAACGGTCGTGGAAAATTTATCAATTGCTAGCTCCTGCAGCATCATTGGCGTAAAAAGTAATTTATTGAAACTATTGGATCAAAAAGTATCTATGTGTTAAGCTAAGAAATGGTCTATCTATATGCCATTGTTCATCCAAATCTGTTCAATAGTTTACTCGTGCTTGAGTAACAAATATCAAAACATCTTCACGATCTTATATCTTTTCCCATTTAAATTTACCTAATTACTATAACCTTGCTATCAAGATCAAAAAATTGTTACATACCCTATAGCTCTGTTAAGTGGGTCCAACCACTGAAGGTCATTAACAGAATATTCCGGTTCGATGCAACAGCATTCAGCATAAAACGGGCTATGGGTGGTAACACTTCTATTAGTCACCGAGTTGTCTCTAAAGCATGCACGATAGCCTGCAACAAAAATTATATATTTCTAATAACTATTTATGTATCCTCTTTCATGAGCCCATGGATGCTCTCTGTTGGATATAGGCCTACCTTTATTATACCATTATCATAACTTATATATACTCCACTACTGGGCTCGACAGAAATTAAACCAAGCTGGTTGGACGGCTCGTTATAGGATTTGTTAGAAGTTTTCTTTCTCTTATATAATATTACGAATACTATCAACCCTTACATTGTTTGTGGGTAGCTTTACATCAACCTGGAATAACGCCATCTGATGCCGTCTAGTCAAAAATTATATTCCCAGGAACGGTTGACATCAGGTAGGCGACCGGTCATAGAACTATTGATAAAACTTCTGCAAAATTTACTCTAACGTATTGCATCAACTCTTTTTTTTTGGCAAGTTATGGTCTGGACACACGCCGTCCACTCCGTCCGAGGCGACAGAAGGTAGGCCCGTGGCTCCATAACCCACCGCATTCCTTCCCCATAGCCACTGGGCCGGGCATTGGTACCGAAATAAAAACAAACTTGACATTCGTGGCTAATTCCATCGACCCTAAGAATAGTATAACATATAGATATATATATATATATATGTAGGATGATAGGACACAACGTATATATATATGTAGGATGATGATGATAATCAATGAATATATAAGACGAAAATTATTATGCCCTTTAATAATATTGGCTTATTTATTTATTCATTCAGCTGCTCAACACACAGTTTCCCAATACGTGTATTGAGCCATTACAATTTTAGAATTTAAATACATAATTATAACTTAAAAAATGCAAACAAAATTTTAAAATACGTCGAAGTTGGTGAAAAATATATCAACATCCGGATACTGGGCAATTAATGAGTTGAGCAATGTGATTGCCTGACTGGTAGGTGCATATTGTGCGGTACACGTACGCACCTGTGGGGCAGCGAGCAGGCACCGCGAACGAAGCCGTGTGTATTGAATCGGCGCTAATAGCGAACAGCGTGACAGTGCATTTGAATTGTCAATTTTATTATTTAATAATAAGTAATAATGTAAAAAAAAGGGCACATTTACGACGTAACGCAAGGGTATCGAGAGTTATCATACCAGATACAAAGAGAGAAGGATATAAATACGGATAATAACCGTACTGCTTTTTGTATAAAAACCTACAAAATTTACGTTGCACACGTTCAATCATTATGCTATACTTGACCTCGTGCGGGTCCCAGATTATAGAGTTGTACTCCAACATGCTGCGAACGAAGGCATAGTACAGCGCAAGAATAGTGTTCCTACATTGAAACAAGGTCGATTGTCTCATCACAAAGCCTAGTAATTTGTAGCTCCAACAGTGCATCAGATATTTTGTACGTGTGCGTGCATGGAACGCGCGATCGAGTAAATGTAATGGTTTTACAGTTAGATGTATTGAACTCTAAGTGATTGTGCGCACCCCATGCAACAACATTAGCAATGTCACGCTGTAACGCCTCACAGTCTTCCGTGCTGTTTACGCTCAAAAACAGTTTCAAATCATCGGCAAACATAAGACATTGAGCTGAACAGATTACACTGGGCAGACCATTGACCATGATTAAGAACTGGTTTGGGCCCAAAACACTGCCCTGGCTCACACCAGATCGAGTGAAGTATGGGTCAGATTGGTATTTGCCTAGCTGTACGTATTGTATTCGATTTGTAAAATAACTAGCAAATAGTTTTAAAAGCTTAGGAGTGAATCCAGCAGTGGCAAATTTTCGTAAGAGTACATCATTATGTACGCGGTCGAAGGCTTTTTTAAAATCGAAATACGTGGCGTCTACTTGCCTATTATGATCCATTTTAGTAACACAATAGTCGACAAAGTTAACTAAATTGGTAGTAGCTGATCTGCCCGTTCGAAAACCATGTTGACACTCACTAAGTTGTTGTTTATACTGTCTAGTAATATGACTGTTTAAAATGAACTCAAATATTTTAGCTAATACTTATAATATGATATACTCGTACTTCGACCTCTAATATGTTTATATTTACAGCAGCATATTGAGCAATTTCTTTGCGGCGGAGCTTATTTAACTTTGCCAAAAGCCAGCCGTCAAGAAAGATCCCGCCCTTTCCACGCGTAACGTTATATTAAAACTTTGATATAAGTTCGTTTATCGGATCAGTCGAGTTTGTCATCTTCGGGAATTAGATCACCAGATCGCCGTAAAGTAGGTATTACAATCACATAAATTTTGATCTTATATGGCCATTTAAAAAAACCCTAGTTGCAATATTTATATGCGTATATTTTGTTCATATAAAAGCTAAAAGTATAAATTTTCAATTTGGCCTATGGAAATATTTAAACACTCCTCTAGATCGTCGCTGTAGCTATGTGGTAGCGGCTACGAATACTATCAACCCTTACTTTGTTCGTGGATGTCGTAAAAGACGACTAAGAGCCTCATAACGACCTGGGCCAAGTCCATCTGATGCCCTTTGGTCAACAATTACATTCCCAAGGAGGGTTGACGTCGCGAGATAGCCACCTGGCGCGAGGACGCCCGCCGAGACGTCATCGCCCGTTGGGTTACGCGGCTGGAGAGGCCAAGACACGGTGTCGTTACCGTCGAGGCCCTCCGGCCCGTACTGATGGAATGGATGGAGCGGCGGCACGGAGTCCTCTCCTTTCGGCTGGTGCAGGTATTATCGGGGCACGGGTGTTTCGGTTTGTACCTGCACACGGTCGCGTATAGGGAGTGGACTCCGACCTGCCACCATTGCAGCAGTGACGAGGACATGGCGCAACACACGCTGGAGGTGTGTCCGAGTTGGGACGGGCAGCGCCGTGACCTCGTCGCTGTTATCGGTGCCGACCTGACGCTGCCGGCTGTCGCGAGGGCGATGGTCGACAGCGTCAGGAACTGGGACGCGGTCGCCGCCTTCTGCGAGGCTGTCATCTCGCAGAAGGAGACGGCGGAACGAGTCCGGGAGGATTCCCGTGACCCGGGCCGCCGTCAGCGGCCGGGGCGGCGCAGGCGCGAATACCTGCGCCTGATGCCGCCCTAACCGAGGCTTCGGGTGATCGGACCGGGGAATTGTCCGGTCACCCGACGTGAGGCCACCGCGTGAGGACGACGCCTCGACGGCGAAAGCTATCGGGGACAGGTCGACAGGAGAGGAGCCCGAGAGGGCATACCGCCGAGCGGGCCACCGAAGACAAAAATCGGGTACCGGTGGCCCGCTCGCACGGCGAAGAAGAGGTGCTTGGAGGGTGGGTCAATGGGGTTGCGCGCCGCCTCT
Organism: Lymantria monacha; assembly: GCA_905163515.2. NCBI lineage: Eukaryota > Metazoa > Arthropoda > Insecta > Lepidoptera > Erebidae > Lymantria > Lymantria monacha. Next base: position 12,760,729 of record LR991094.1, on the reverse strand, counting down.
TCCGTTACCCCGGACCGACTTGGCGGGGTGCGACGTCCATGGCCCACCGCAAAAAAAAAAAAAAAAAAGGAGGGTTGACGTCTGGCAGGCGGCCGGTCATAAAACTATTGCCAATAACTTTCACAATATGTACTATGAAACAAGAGTAGATATTGTATCGACCCCAAGTAATTGCGATAAGAGTAGGAGAATGATGATAATGATCTAGAATTCTAGATCAACACTGTCAATTTCTTTAAATATTCTCAAATTACTATGCTTGCGTTCAATAAACATCGAGTATAACTAGGTTTAATAACATGTCAATTTTCATACGTAATAAGTATCTTCTAAACTCTTTAATCTAAACAGATAAAGATATCTCACGATTAAAAATCTACTTTTGCGTTTAATAATAATATAATCAGGTGAATATTTTGCAATATCGATATTATTATGATACAGAATCTCCATTTCTTTCCGCGGGATCTTTCATAGAGAAAGTACCCGTTCAAATGAACGAGTACTTCGTCTTGTAAGCTTACCAAATGGTAGACTTACAAGGGCCATAGGTCCAATGCCAAGAAGCCTATGGTAATATAATCACACAAATAATTTAAAATATCGACATTATTATACTTTTGTGTTTATTATAAATATTTTTTTTAATAAATATTGAACTCTTTTTCTGTGTAGTGACGGAATAAAAATGCAACTCACCAGCCATCTTGCCCGTGGGTTTCATAAAAGGCGACTAAAGGACTAAATATGCATATAACATCTATGCTAGAAAACGAAAACTCGTTATAAAACCCTATACCAACCCGGCTGACCAGCGTGGTATATTAGATCAATGTCCCTTGTGTTGTGGAAGAGGCTCGAGCCCAGCAATCGGACTTACAGGAGCTGAGATAATGGTGACTTTTTTCTAGTTTGGACTTTATTTTTATATCAAGTGTTAAAGATACCATATATAATATTATTACATATACCTATATAGAGAGATTGATACTAGATTCACATCTTTTTCTATCAAAGCCACGTAAGCTTCTACCCAGAAATCATTATTTTTGTTTCGTACATTATTACAGTGAATCCCCACAGACAACTAATCAGATAAAATTGACAGAGTAGCCGAAAATTGTGTCGGACCTGTGTCTCCGTCTGTAATCAAAAGCGAAGGCTTATAAGGGCGGGTGTATTGCAAGAGTCCCTTGAACACCCTTAATGACATTATTCTGTTATTATTATTGGTTATTCGAAAGTTATATGATTCATAACAGAAAAAAAAAATATGTCATGTATCCCCATGTAACCTAACCTATCTGAATATAATGATATCAATTATATGCGGCTGCATTGAGGAGAACACTACAGTTTTTACTTTATTCAACTTATATTAATTGGATCAAATTGGCGATGTATTGACGAGACGTCATATTAAGATTATGCGTAAACGTAGAGCATGCATATAGACTATTATGAGTATGAATGAAGCGATGGAAGTATGCCAGGATCGTGGTTTGTGGCAATTCTCTACCCCTCTAGGAAACAGACGTGAGGCTATGTATGTACGTATGTAGATTAAAATGAACTCACCGATAAACGTATAACTTTAGATAAATTCAGTTTTTGCCCAACTGCAAACAGAATTCTACCCAAAACTGAAGGCTTTTATTAGCAATTAAATCTATAAATATTACAGTACATTAAAATATAATGATAATGACCTCTAATGCTTACGCGAGTATTACACATTTGAAATAAAACTAATTTTACGGATTCTGTCGCGTTTGTATTTGATTTTTAATTGCCCGACGTTTCGAACACTTTACAGTGATCATGGTCACGAGAGGACTGTCTTACGTCCAATATGTCATAGTTATTACAGAAATTTATTTATATCTAGCCTATAGGATATTAAATTTTGACCCACATTTTTATACAAAATTAATACAAATTCATTGCCAGTACAAAAAGAGAATGATTCTATATATAAAATTTATGTTGTTTAAAAATAATGTAATAAATAGATAATAAATAGTTAAAATTTTAATTTAATTAATTTTAGTAAGATAAAGTAGGCCGGCACTCAAAAATTCAATAATAAAATTAGTATCATGCCTCCTGAGTTTTCTCGCCGGATCTTTCTCAGTGTGGTCGCGTTCCGATCCGGTGGTAGCTGAATAGTTTTGTTAGTTTTCTAAAATTGTAAAATTGCCACAATAATAATTATCAGAAATTAAATACTTTAATAATAACAAATCATAAACAACATAATTTTATATATAGAATCATTCTATTTTTGTACTGCCAATGAATTTTTATAATTATTTTGTATAAAAATGTGGGTCAAAATTTAATATCTTATAGGGTAGATATAAATACATTTCTGTAATAACAATGACATATTGGACGTAAGACACCTCAGTCCTCCCGTGACCATGATCACTGTAAAGTATTCGAAACGTCAGGAAATTAAAAATCAAATACAAACGCGATAGAATCCGTAAAAGTAGTTTTATTTCAAAATATAATGATTTTCGATGTTTAAGCGAGTTGAAAGAAAGTTCTCCCGTGACCATGAACGCTGTAAAGTGTTCGAAACGTCGGCAAATTAAAAATCAAATACAAACGCGATAGAATCCGAAAAAAATGTTTTATTTCAAACTAATATACCTATAAGAAAATTGCTGTTAATACTATAGTATAACAAAAAAAAAATAGTGAAATGACCTTTTATTTGAAATGAATAATTCAATTTATTAATTATTAAACCAATAAATACTTTTTTTTATTGTTCTTGGTGGCAAACGAGCAAGCAGCACACCTGATGGCAAGTGCCACTGCCGCCCATGGACCTCTACAATACCAGTGTATACCTAGACCGCTGCCTACGAAATAAAACCTCAAACCCATCCAGAAAGTTGAGCTCCCGGCTCTCTCGCTCACCGAACGAAGCGTAGCAGCACATTGCCATTACTCAGACGTCGATTTTCTGCGAAAATGTAGTACATCCCCGGACGGACCGGCCCGCAGCTGTAGACAGAAAACTGTCAACAGTATGGTCCCACCATATTTATGATATAAGCTAGTATATACTTTTATCATGGGAACTTATTAAAATCAATAAATCTTATTTTTAATTTATTCTTACTTCTTCACCATACAGAGAAATATGTATTTATGATCTCACGGCTTTATTTGCAAAGTGATAAATAAGTATATTCTTATATTTCGTTACACAATTTTTAGTTCCACATATTGGGAGGCAAAGATTTTTGGGCTAACTTTTGCTGTTAAGAATTTTTTGGGTTTTTTCTAAATGGTATATTGGAAAACTTGCAGGAAATCTTAGTATCTTATTATGCAAAACGCTATCTCCGTACTTACAGTGAACGTAACATATTCAAGCTATTGGAGCGATAAAGTGAATAAAGTGCTTTATATAAACCAATTAAAAATTCGAGTATTATTATTTAGCTGAGGCCTTTCATTGTAGTATTATGTCATAACGCTCCTCTTATTTCATAACGTGAAACAATAAAAATGTATTTTAAGCACATTATAACCAGTTTACAACAATAAAAATTAATTGTTCCCAATGTTTACGACCTACAAAATATGTAAGCAAAAATTGTTTGATGATTCTCTTTATAACATAAACATCATCATTTGTTAAATTAGTCAGTACCATAAAAAGTTATACTTGATTTCAAGCTTAGATAATGACTTGCATAAACAAACTATAAAAGGTAAATATATATTAGTGTCATTCTCATTTAAATTATATAGAAAATAGAAGGATGTTTGTGGTATTAAATACAATTAGTAGTATTAAAAAAAATAAAAAAAAAATACGCCAAGTGCGAGTTGTAGTCGCACGTGAAGGGTTCCGTACCATTATATATAAAAAAACCTCTTTTATTGTATGGGAGCCCGCTTAATTATTTATTTTATTTTAATTAATTATATTTAAAGAGAACATAAAACTAAATATTCTGTGAATAGTTAAAGCGTCTACCTGTCACCGTTGTTAGTATCGAGCAAGAAAGGGTAAAAAAATCAAGTTTTTGATTGATTGATTGATTTTTTTACCCTTAATTATTTATTTTATTTCGTTTTTAGTATTTGTAGTTATAGCGGCAATAGAAGTACATCATCTGTGAAAATTTCAACTGTCTAGATATCATCTTTCTTGAGATACAGCCTGGTGACAGATGGACGGACGGACGGACAGCGAAGTCTCAGTAATAGGGTCCCGTTTTTACCCTTTGGGTACGGAATCCTAAAAATACCGTTATATGTAACAGTCCGATATTCTCCTTCTTTTATTCAAATTACTTGGGTTCGATGCAACATGTACTAGTAGATATTGCAAACGGTATTAATTTATTGGCAATAGTTTTATGACTGGGTGCCTGCCTAACATAAACCCTCTTTAGGAATGTAATTGTTGACCAAACTACATCAGGTGAAGTTGGGCCAGGTCGATATGATATGGGCCACCGAAAACTAATACCGAGTTCCGGTGACCCACCCGCCTAGCATCGAGACGTACGTAATAAGACGGGTCTACGGAGTTGTGCGTCCACGGGTTGAGAGCCCTCAGCGTTCACCCACAGTCCGGGTAAAGTTGTTATAGCCATCTGAGGCTAACAACTAAGATACACAAAAAAAAAAAAGGTTGTGCGTCGTTTCTCCCGTCGCCCCTGACGGATTGGCGGAGCGTTAACGCACCGTAGCCAGCGCCAAAAAAAAGGTCGATATGATATGTCTCTTAATCGTCTTTTACGACATCCACGAGTGAAGTAAGGGTTGGTAGTATTCGTAACCACTGCCATAGAGCATTATATATATATATATATATATATATATATATATATATATATATATATATATATATATATATATATATAATTATATATATATATAATTATATACATATATAACATTACATATTAACTCCATCTGATGCTGTTTGGTCAACAATTACATTCCCAAGGAAGGTTGACGTCAAGCAGGCGGCCGATCATAAAACTATTGCCAATAACTTTTACAATATGTACTATGAAAGAAGAGTACATATTGTATCGACCCCAAGTAATTGGGATAAGAATAAGAAAATGATGACCTGTATATAACATTTTTATAGTTTAGCCTTTAAGTATTAAACAGATTTACACAAAATTTGTATGAATTTATTTCTCTGAAATTGAAATAAACGTGTTTTTTAGCTAGTTCATGTATTTTTAAATAACTTTAGCAATTTGATAAATTTAAAAGTTTGATAAATCATTATAACTATTTGAAATAAAACTACTTTTACGGATTCTAAAGGACAGTCTTCCCGTGACCATGATCACTGTAAAGTATTCGAAACGTCGGGCAATTAAAAATCAAATACAAACGCGATAGAATCCGTAAAAGTAGTTATATTTTAAATGTGTAATACTCGCGTAATAACATTAGAAGTCATTATTATAACTATTATTTTTCTTTTATGAAGAAAAATAGGTATATATTATAAAATTGATGTCTGCTTAAAACATTTTTAGATTTTACGAGTATATCATATTCACGATCCTATATTTATCAAAATACATAAATTATACCATTGCTATGCTATCGTTATAATCATAACAAATCCTCTCTATTAAGAATGTAAAGCTTTTGCATAGGTGTTCTAGTTAACATAGGTATATTATATTTATATAGTTTCTCCCTTTTATCGCTGAATGCTAAACAGAGGTCTAGACACACTCGCATTTCTCTATAAGATTTAGTCCCATGAGCGCAGCTATTACCTTTAAATGATTACGATTCAATACTTCAAGATTGTCGCAAGCGGGATTCGAACCCGCGCCTATTGGGATTCCGGCCCAATCGTGCTGCCACTACACCACCGCGACTAATTGTAGGACATGCAAATTTCACTTCGTATTATATTTACGTCTTAAGGTGACGGTATGCTATCTACCCGACAATGTTTACACATTGTTATAGGCTTAATACTTCAAACTTTACAGTTAGAATTGTATTAAACGATGACACAACCTTGTTATTTAAATTACTGAAATTTAGCATTTAATATGCTTAATTATTCTTGCGACATCATTTTTCATTTCGTAATCGGATTTTATAAATAATTAAGCATATTAAATGCTAAATTTCAGTAATTTAAAGTTCAAGATTGCTTAAAAAAATTAAAAAAAATCTGAATAAAATCTAAAAATTACTTTTACCTGACCTAGTGTTTGAATCTAGATAGATACATAGAAACACAATGGAATACTGAAGAATAATGGCACTGAAATAATAAGGCAGTTCCAAACCGTATATGTTAAAGATAAAAGTAATTATAATTTTCTTTAATAATACATCATATACGTAACCTCTTTAACTTATGATAAGAACAAAGGTTGCTGAGAAATTAATTCAAATTAATAATTTTGGTTCTGCTCATACATATATAAGTAACAAACAATTTCATGCATCACGAGCTCATTTTAATTACTAAATGCTAATATTAGTCTATTGCGTTTGTGTTATTCTAGACTAGATAATCTATAGTATGAAAAAAAGATTCAACAGTACAGTTTAATAAGTAAATAAATGCTGACTCTTTCCGTGTGGTGACGGAGTAAGAATACTATTCACTACCCTATATCTTACCCGTGGGTGATCGTATGAGACGACTAAGGGATACAAAACGAATATAACATTTATGCGAGAGAAGGAAAACTCGAAACAAAACCCTATACCAACACGTCTGACCAGCGCGGTACAGTAGGTGAATTTCCCTTCCATTACGGAGGAGGCCCGAGCCCAATGGTGGGACATTTATGGGCTGTGATGACGATGATGAAATGCTGACTCTAGAAATCTATAGTATGAAAAAAAGACTCAACAGTACAGTTTAATAAGTAAACAAATGCTGACTAACATTTTGACTTTGAATCCTATATTAAACTGAAAAAGAATATGACTAGTGTTTTCTACGAATTTATTTTATTTTAAAGGTTTTCTTCAATAAAAGCAAACCGTCACTTTGAAGGTATACTAGGTTTATAACACATTTTAGTAAAGTGTTAGGTAACTTCACTGTTTACAAGTGAGAAATAACAAAATAAGGTATGGATGTATAAGATTAAGTTGAGAATCGAACATTTGATGTGGTACAAATGTCCATGTGTTAAGACGGGATGAGAGTAATCTTCTGAGGAACGTTTTAAGTAGTAATGTTGAAGATTTTAGGGGTATGCGAATATCAAAGAAAATATGGATGAATTACGTGAAGCATGACGGAGGTAGAAAGGGAGTGATCACAGAGATGATGTCTGATAAGCTTGTATAGAAGGAGAGGATATATTGCATTGAACCCAAGTAATTGAGACTAGAGCATAATATTGATAATCATAAGAAAGTTGAAAGTGCTTATTTGTTTAAAAGCTTATTTTTATTACCAGCTTTTTTATAAGTACCTTTTTATTACTAAGCCACATTTACTTTAAACATTGCCCACGTTATTGCGAAATATAAAAAATTACAAAATTGTAAAAATTAAGTACGATTTTCGGATAGATTCTTAGCAATTTCCAATCTATTTTTAAATAGGTAAATAATACAATTATCTAGTTTGGAAGACGGGTAGTGGTATTTGAAAGATTATCCTTTGGATAACACCTACCGATTCTAATGACTCGTTTAAAGTTATTTATTTAACATCAGAGGATACTGAGGATATCTTTAATTGCACTGATTATAAATATAATAATAAGCGATAAAATAGAACATCTGTAGTGGTCGAAGAAGAAGGCGAAGCACCGCTGCTGATAATATCGTGAACAGCGACTCGTGATAATAATTTATCTCCGTCACCATAAGGAGAGTAGAATAATATACTCTACGAAATATCATAGCCATGACTATAGGTGATCGAAAGTATTCAAAATGTGTTCATGCAAAAAAATTTTTCTTAAATAATAGTTATACTCATGTAAAAACAATCTCTAAAATAATGTACATGTATCTAATAATATACGCGTGAACGTCATAAAACATTTTGCATTATTTAATGAAATATTCAGCGTCTTCTTCATATGAAGTTATTATACATTTATTCAATTACCAACGTGAATGAAATCTGCACTTAACGAAATTAAATACTCAGATTAAATTGTAACATAAAACTCCATGCAAATTAATGCAATGAAACGTAAAGGTCTCAGGATTAAGGTCTATGAGTCATCTCTTATGATATGATGACTATTTTATTTCCTTCCAAGTGAAACAAATAATATGAACGAATAAAAATTAATTTATGTTAGTAACGTAGTAGCTATATGAAGGAATGCAAGGTCATAATAATTGGGCACGTTAGAAACGGGGATTATAATTAAAGCTTCTTGTCTATAGTTTTGCTATTTACAATTCTATGAAATCAAGTATTCTGTATTTAAGTACCAATATATTCTATCATCATCATCATTTATCATTATCTGTGTGGTAGCGGCTACGAATACTACCAACGCTTACTTTGCTCGTGGATGTCGTAAACGACGACTAAGAGAATTATAACGACCTGGGCCAACTCCATCTGATGCCTTTTGGTCAACAATTATATTCGTAAGGAGATTTGATGTCTGGCAGGCGGCTGGTCATAAAACTATTACCAATAACTTTTACAATATGTACTATGAAACAAGAGTACATACTGTATCGACTCCAAGTAATTGGGATAAGAGTAGGAGAATGATGATGATATTCTATCATCATCATCATCATCTCAGCTCATATACGTCCCACTATTGGGCTCGAGCCTCCTCCAAAGTAGGAGGAAAATTTGCCCACTGTACTATAGAAATATTTAATTAACAGTTGCATTAAATAGCTCTTATTATTATTTTTACCGGACAGTGTCGGAGTACGAATATAATTGACTACCCCTTTTCTTGCCCCTGGGTCTTGTGAAAGATGATTAACGAAAAATAATATACAAATAACATAGATGTAAAAGAAAACACTGACATGTAACCCTAGTCCATACCGTCTGATCAGAATGGTACAGTAGGTAGAGGAGGCCCGAGCTGGACGACAAGTGGGACTTATGTTGGCAGAGATGATAATGAAATTATTAAAAATTATAAAGGGTGATTTGGGATATATTATTTATGATATTTTTTTAAACATAAGAAAACATGATCACTGTTATACAGCAAGTGAAATAATTGCCAGAACATAGGGTTTAATACGTCAATGTAACTTATTTGAAAAAAAAAAAGAATAATTTTGATATATTAACTTATATTTCATCATTACACTGGCAAATTACGTCTAAAATCACGTTTATTATTATAGAAAATATTTTATATATCTGTCTACCTAATCAACTACAATTTTGGTATATTAGCTATAAATTCGAAATCTCAGCAACGGATTCAACGATTTCCATGAAAATGTATGCAAAATGTTTCGGGCCGATAAATCGGTCTAGGTAGGTTTTTTAATAGAAAATATCATTGTATCAGTATTTTCAGATAATGAAATAAAATATATGAAGGTTAATTTAGCCACTGTGATCAAAAATAGAAATAGCTCAGTCAGGCAATCGAACAAATTAGCAATTAATTCAGACAACGCCGCTTAGACCCCTTTCTTATTGATTTTATCTTTTTTAATTTTTCATTATTTTACCAATTATTTGAAAAAAAAAGCCCACAATTTACCAATAAACATTCCAAACTGGGCTTAGTCATCCGGATATTATTCTATAAAAACTAATAAAAAACACTTCTGAGAAACCATCCCTATAAATTAGTCTACTAACTGTCTAGTTTGTTTTTATAGTACCTTATTTCATTAAAAATACTGTTACAATAATAAAGAAGCGATCCTTATATGGCGCCATTTTATTCCATCTAAATAGCGTCTCGCATACATTATAGTGTAAAGAATAAAGTATAACGTAAAAATAGGAAATCGTAAGAAAACTCCCCTCCCCTAAATTATTGGTTCGTTAGTGGGAAAGCATTGAAAGCAGCACTACAATTTAATGTTATTTCTCCCAAGTGTAGGAATTAGCACATGGTAAATATCGTGGGGCTGTGTTTCTACTATTATTTTTATTGCGAAAAAGAAGGAAAGGGCATAAAATAAATGCGCTATTCAAATGGGCTGTCTGCTTTTACTATTTATTTTTTATAGTGCTTTTAAAATAACTAATATATTGTATATATATTTCTACTTAATTAAATTTTTTATAATTCTTATCACTAGTTATCAGTGCTTTAAAATTATATGATAAAGAATTGCTGCAGCTACACATTACTTTTCATTCATTGACTATATATTATATATACGTATGGTACAGAAACGTGGTTTCTAACTGTCGTTATAAAAAAGCTCATAGATGCTTGGCGTGCTGTGGAGTAGGTTCGATATTTCTCTACGTGATAAAATCCGGAATACGGTAATACGTAGAAGAAATGTGATGTGTTACCGATATAGCTCGAAGAATAAGTACGTTTAAGTGGCAATGGGTAGCTTGAACCGCCAATCGATGAGGAAGAAAGGTTTTCGAGTCTCAACTACGTATTGGACGGTGCAGCGTAGGACGAACATTTTTTTTTGTTGTTGGTGGACTATGGACGTGGTCTCGCCCTGCCAAGTCGGTCCGTGGTGACGGAAGAGGTGGCGTGTGACCCCATAGACCCACCATGCAACTCTCTTCGCTGTGCGAGCGGGCCACAGGTACCCGATCTTCGTTTTCGGTGGCAGCGTAGGACGACTAGGTAAACAGACGACATCTCAAAATTCATATGGAGCTGTTAGTTGCAAGTAGTATAGGACAGTTCTAAATATCATTCTTGTGGGGAAGGCTATGTCCAGTCCAACAGAGGATGTCTGTAGACTGATGGATGAATGGGTGGGTATTAAATACTGGTATCAAATTCTCGTGTTGCGGGAAACTATAAAAACACAATTAATCGATACAGATTTGGTTCAGACACATAACCATCATTTGTGGATCGCACAAGGAATTATTAATCACGGCGTTAGTGTTTTTCCAATTGTGCATACAAGCATTTCATTAATTACGTCATTTAAGTCATTTTTACACCATTTTTTTTTTCTTTTTTTTTTTTGCGGTGGGCTATGGACGTCGCACCTCGCCAAATTGGTCCGGGGTGACGGAAGAGGCGGCGCGCAACCCCATGGACCCACCCTGCAAACACCTCTCTTCGCCGTGCAAGCGGACCACCGGTACCCGAGTCATTTTTACACCATGGGAGTTAATATATTTAATCGATTTAAAAGTGGTAGGGCCGATCAGTCCGGGGTAGTACCACACTCTCGCAGAAGATCGACGTATGAGTAGTGGCAATGTGCTATTGCGCTTCGTTCGGTGAACGAGCGAGCCGGAAGCCCAATTGGGTGGGATTGGTGTTTATATTGGTAGGCAGTGGCCTAGCTGTACCTCTGGTATTGCAAAGGTCCATATGCGGCAGTGACACTTACCATCAGGTGTGCTGCTTGCCCGTCTGCCACTACTAGCTATAAAAAAATCGATATCACAAAGAAATTGCGTTTCAGAAATATTCTTACACACGTTTTTCCAATCATCATTTCAACTCGTATACATGCTAATACTATGTTTGAAACTACAGTGGAAGGGGGAAGGAAAAGGAGATAATTTTCGTCCCTATATAGTGGAACGGACATTTATATTATACCACGCTGATCAAATGGGTTAGTGTAGGGTTTTATTTCAAGTTTTGCTACTCTTCCAGTGACATTATCTACTTGAGTCCCTCAGTCGTCATTTACGATCACCTATGTGCAAGAAAAGAATGACGAATATTGTATTCTTATTACGTTGTAACGCGAGCAATAATACTTAACAAATTTTATGTCACACCTTAGGCAATTTAAATAACAATCTTACACAATGAATGGCTTGGGTTCATGGCACGACATCCATATGTAAGAAAAAGGGTGGTGAATTGTATTCTTACTCTATCACTACACGAAGTGTGATGTTCTATGTTACAGATATGACATTGTCTTAGGCGTTACTTAAAATTTAGATTCTGATGGGTATATATCATAACAAACTGCGTCACTAATATATATTACCATTATATAACATATTATAATCGAACTAATCATAACTACATCTCACTAGTATTAATAATGGCATTTATCCGTTGTCACAACATCGGTTAGGGATATTAAATTGATATAAACTGACGTTGGGAGCGTTTAATTAACGACCGTATTCTATAGCTCATGTAGAGATTACACATAGATCTCAGTCTTTAAACGTAAATGAATAATATATCAAATGTTTGCATCTCATATTCATAACTGACATCATCATTTGCCTGCCCTCTTCCCACGCTAAGTGAGGTCGGCAGAACATGTTCTAGCCTTCCATACGCTTCTATCAGCCGTCATATCTGCACTTACACCTTTCATACACATATCCTCTTTCAAACAATCCATCCATCTCTTTCTGGGTCTGCCACGATTCTTCCGTCCATCTACAAACATATTGATAACCCTTCTTGTCACAAACCTTTCATCCCTTCTCATTACATGTTCATACCAAGACAATCTCGCGCTCCTAATCTTCTCTATCACTGGTGCCACTTTCAGACTTCCCCTAATATACTCATTTCGTATCTTATCCATAATGGGAGGGTAATTGACCTACTAAAGCACGCTAGTCAGACGTGTTGGTATAGGGTTTTGTTTCGAGGTTTCCTTCTCTCGCATAGATGTTATATGCGTCTTATTTACCTTAGTCGTCTCTTACGATCACCCACGTGTAAGAATGGTGAATTGTATTCTTAGTCCGTCACCACGCGGATATGTTTAATTAATTATATTAATATTTTTAATCAATGTAATATTGCGTTATTAGCTGAGACGAGACGGGCGCCATATTTTGATCTTTTTTTATCAAATATTTATTTCTTTCGTTGGTTTCAAACATAATGTGTAAAGTTTACAGAATTTAATTTCTTTGTTTCTTTATTTCTTTTTTTTTTCATATTCTGCTATAAAGTAGCGCCAGTGGTGAAAAAGTTGAAAAGTAAACGCCTGACATGGTATGAACATGTAATGAGACGGGATGAAAGTAATACTGAATAAATGTAGAACACTTTGTGGCAATGGGAGACCGAAGAAAAGATGGATGGATTGTATGAAGCATGATATAGAGAGAAGCATGATAGAGAGGAAATGAACACAGAGGTGACATCCGATAAAGTTTTGTAAAAGAAGAGCCCATATGGCGTTGAATAAAAGCAAGGTGATGACAATAAATTATTCTGCGTTGGGGTCGAACTCACGGTACTCGCATTGAACATTGACAGCCGTGGTATCTGAACGAGTGAGCCTCTGCTTACACCTTCACTACACGAAAAACATTTTTTTACGATTAATAAATTAAGTGATAATATAGTGTAAAGACGCAGGTAATAGAAAATCTTTTAAAATATCAAATTTCATATATAGTATTAAACAAGTTTGAATCTCTTTTATATAACATACGACAACGTTAGACACTGTGGCGTGAAACGAGGATTCCACGAATGACGAAAATGGATATTAAATAACCTGAAGTGATATGTTATATTAAAAAGCCAGGATATAAGAGAGAAGAATCTCGCAGAAAGATATTAGTTTTTCCTTTGAATGCCATCTAATCATATCAAGTTATAATACTTTTTTCCGTAAAAGTAATAATATACATTTTTACATTCGATTTTTTTAGATATATTTTATTTTGAATTTAAAATCTTCTAAACTATTTAAAGATACAACTGAACTTAAATAATTATATATTCTGTATATTTTTTTTTTTTTTTTTATTTATTAATTTTAGGTCGCTATTTAACAACTTCGGTCATTAACGACCACAATTAAAATATTACATTATATTAACAGAAAAATTAAACTAGTTTATAAACATTTTCCAAAATTTTAAGGTTTGCATATATCCGCTTTTATTCAAACAGTCTATAAGGTTATCTGGAATATTACATAATTGTTTCTCTTTATCAAAAGCTAAACATTCTACCAATAAATGCTTTACAGTTATTTCTAGTCCACTTTGACATTTGTTTTTTCAGTTTTAGTAATTAGATGAATATATGTTATATTTGTGTGTCCAATGCGTAATCTGGTTATAGTTACTTGGTCTTTTCTGCAATTGAAAGATGTGGGAGATTCGTCAAAAATATATTTTCTTATATTAAATAAAACTGTTGAATTTTCTGATTTCCAGTAGGCATCCTAATAAGTTCTAATTTTGGATTTAACGTGTTTTTGTAGTTCACATGGAGTTGATTTAATGAAATAACAATTTTCATTTTCGGTTGCTGCATGTCTCGCTTCTTTATCTGCTTTTTGGTTGCCATGAATGCCTTGATGGCTTGGAATCCATATAATTTCAAATTTATAACAATCATTAATGAGATTTATAATTTTTTGTTTGATTTCAATAATAAGAGTGTTATTATTATTTTTATTCTGCAGTGCTGTTAAACATGATTTTGAGTTGGTATATATTATGTAACTATTGTTATTAGTTTCATTGTGTATTAATTCTAAAGCTTTAAGAATAGCTATAGCTTCACAACTGAAAATTGTATTAAAATCTCCTAGCTTATATCGGTATGGGGTACGATGCCAGAAACCTCCACGTGGTGTACCCTGGGTGCGAGCGACAGTCCCTGAGATCCTTCTGTCGAATTGTCGCTCGTAGCGAATCTCTGGCGCGAGGGGGGGTTCCCCAGTAATGGGTTGAGCCCCAATTCGCTCCTGACCCTCTAGTTGTAGAGGGTACAGGAGGCGAAATTTCGGATGGGCCCGGTCACTCATTAATTTGAGGGCTGGGCAGGCTTATGCCACCGCCGACATATCGTAAACCTGATATCTCGCTTCAAGACATATTGTCGTGAGGCGTAGTTTCAGGAGCGAGGGTCTTGGCTTAACCGCCCGGACCGCGAGGAAGACAACCTCTATAAAGAATTCGAATTAAAATTCGAATTCGGAAATCACCCAGAATCTTAAGTTCTGGCGTGCGGCGAGAAGATGCATGGCAGATGGGTTGTTCTGTTGTTAGCACGCTCCAGCCAGGGTACCGGCCGACCCCCTGGTTGGTAAATGTAGGCTTGCCCGGGTACAGGGATCTCTGCCCGGGTCGACGGTGTACTTCTCCCTTACTCGTGGGAACAAGATGGATCACACTTTACCAATCAAAGACGGGGATCCTAGCGGTTCCCACATTACAGCCTCGCCATGCTACCGTAAAACTGGCACAGAAGACGCCTCGTCCTCTAGACTAGAGGCGCTCAAACCCGCCGAGGGCCCGGCACCCATAGAGGCCCAATCGAAGCCGAAGAGGCGTGGAAGAACACCCAAGGCTGGGCGTGGGAAGGCTTCCGTCGCGAAGGGGCGCCAAAAGGAGCGAGAGGAGCGGCGGGCTCTCAGGGAGGCTGCCGCCGCTCCAACCAATGAAGGAGACGACAGTTCTGCTGCAGAGCCGTCGAAGGACGAGGGCGACAGTTCTGTCGCAGAGCCGTCCAACGACGAGGGCGGCAGATCTGTCGTGGAGACAGAGGACGAGGGCGGCGATGCCGCAGGTCCGTCGGAGATGGAGGAGGGCAGCATGTCGGCTGCCGAGACTGCCGCTGCATCATCGTCGCGTTCTGCGGCAACCATGGCGGCGGCTTTGACGCTCAGGGAGGAGGCCCTCCCCGCGAAGGTGCGGAAGCGCCCCCTAAATAAGGGTGGCAGCTCAGGGTCCGACTACGAGGGGAGTGCAATTATTATGCCTCCTCCCAAGGTGGCAACCTCTCGCAGGGGGCGAGGGGCCGCGGTGGCGGCAAGATCGGCGGCTTCGTCCCCGGTCGGCCAATTGAGGGACGCCGAGGCTCGCATGCGTGCCGAAAATGAAGCAGTCGCCGCGAGGATGGTGAGGGTGTTGTCCAACATCCCTCCCACTGGCGCGGCGGCAGCTGAGGGCGCTGTGAGCAACGACCCCCCAGGCACTCAGATGGAGGCCCTGCAGGCCGAAAATGCCCGCCTTAGCGGCGAGGTATTAGGTCTGCGGGACCAAAACCACCGACTGGAGGCGGAGTTAGCGGCGGTGCGGAAAGAAAACCGCAAGCTGGCCAAAGATATGGCCGACTTGCGGAGCCAATTCGCGCTTTTGACGCCGACAACGCCGTCGACAAGGTCCGACTCTGTCGCCGCCTCAATTGCGCCGGCTCGAGCTGCGAGGCGCGCCCCGATAGCCCAGCCAGTAGCGGCAGTACCGCTGCCCGCGCTGCCTGTGGTGGACGGTGTGCCGGAGGCAACCATGCGCGCCATCATGGAGTCTGTTGGCGTCATGGTCAATACGCGCATGGAGGTTCTTGAGGCAAGATTGCCTCCGGAGCCACGTCTCCGGCCGCCACTCGCTGCGGACGGAAGCAAGACCACGCGGCCGACTATAGCGTCGAGACCCACCCCGCTACCCTGCCAGGGTGACCGCGTGAGCTTCGCCGCAGCTGTGACTGGGCCCAAGGCTGGGTCCAAGGGGCTCGCTTCGGCTAAGAAGCCGAGATCGGCGCCGGCTCCTGCTAAGGCCACGCTGCAACCGGTGCCCACACCTGCGTCGCTGGTACCGGTTAGCGCGCCCACGACTGCGCCTGCTGCGCTCAGTGCTGCTGCCATGCTCGAACAGGGCTGGCAGGTGGCTGAGCGAAGCAGGAAAAGTCCCGGCCAAAGACGGAGGGCGGCGGTCAAAAGCGCCGCTGAGGCCACCGCTCCCCAAGCAGGAGCCGAAAAGAGGGGGAAGAGGTCGCGCAGGAAGCTCCGGTCGCCAAAGTCAGCAGCAGTGGTTATCACTGTGCTGCCTGAGGCGGCTGAGAAGGGCCTCAACTATGAGGCCGTCTTACGTCGCGCCCGGCGGGAGCTAGACGTCTCTGACATCGGAGGCGTCGAAGCTAGGACCCGCAAGGCCCGGACAGGGGCTCGAATCCTCGAGTTTCCTGGGGCCGAGGGTGCTAAGGCGGCCGATAGTGTGGCCACGAAGCTGCGGAGGCTGTTTGGCCAGGAGGATGGCGTTCGAATTGCCAGACCTGTCAAGTGCGCAGAGATGAGCATTGCGGGTCTGGACGATTCCGTGACGGTGGAGGACATCAGGGAGGCTATTGTCTCGAAAACCGGATGCGCCTCGGACACTGTCCGGATTGGCGCCATTCGCCCTGGACCGGGCGGCGTCGGTGCTGCCTGGGTGCAGTGTCCGGTAGAGTCGGTCAAGAAATTGGCTGACTCAGGCAGGATCCTCGTAGGCTGGAGTTCGGCGCGGGTAACCTTGCTGGAGTCCCGGCCTGCGAGGTGTTTTAGGTGCATGGCGGTCGGGCATACCCGGCCAACGTGTACCAACTGCTTTGACTGCAGCGGACTATGTTTCCGCTGCGGTCAAACCGGGCACATGGCGGCATCGTGTGCTGCCGCACCCCACTGTCCCGCGTGTGCGGCGGGCAATAAGCCCTCCAAACATCGCATGGGGGGTGGACAGTGCAGATCCCCGGCTTCGGCTCCAAAGGGGCGGAGCGGCCCGGCGCCCGCCGGCGCGGAGGAGGTGATGGACACGGCCCACTAATGGCTACCGAGTCCATCCACCTCTTGCAAGCCAACCTCAACCACTCCGCCGGTGCGCAGGACCTTTTCCTGCAAGCTATGGCGGAGTGGTTGATAGGTGTAGCCGTAGCCGCGGAGCCGTATTGCGTGCCCGACCGATCTAATTGGTTGAGTAGCAGTGACGGCTCTGTGGCAATCGTCGCCTCAACGTCGTGGCCTTCCCCGCCTCTGTCTCTAAAGGATAGGGGTGATGGATACGTCGCGGCGGACTGGGGAGAGGTAACGCTTTACGGCGTGTACTTCTCCCCTAACAGGAGTGTGGCAGATTTCGGGGCCTCCCTCACCAACTTGGAGGCCTCGATACGGCGACTGGCACCGCGCCAGCTCTTCGTAATGGGGGACTTCAACGCCAAGTCTATGGCGTGGGGGTCCCCCAGGACGAACGATCGCGGGCGGGCGGTTGAAGAGTGGGCGGCGTCACTGGGCCTCTGTTTGCTGAACAGGGGTTCAGTGCATACGTGCGTGCGGCAGCGGGGTGGGTCGATAGTGGACTTGTCGTTCGCTAGCCCCGATGTCGCACCACGTGTGAGGAGCTGGTATGTCCAGGAGGAGGTTGAGACCCTATCCGACCATAGATACATTCGGATAGAGGTCTCCCGGACCCTCCGCCAGCCCAGCAGGGGTCACACGGCAGACGGAGCTCCCGCTTTTCCGCGGTGGGCTGTGGGTCGACTTGATCGGGACCTACTGGTGGAGGCAGCCATTGTGCATTCGTGGCTGCCGTCACCGCCCTCGGTGGATGGGGTGGACGCCGAGGCTGGCCGCATTCGCTGTGCGTTAACGCAGATTTGCGATGCGGCTATGCCCCGTGTGCGGTGTCTTCCCCCGAAGAGGGCGGTTCCCTGGTGGTCCCGGGAGTTGGCAGAGCTCCGAGCTGCGTGCATACGTGCTCGGAGATCTTATACCCGCAGTCGGCGGCGTCACCGCGACGCTGAGCGGGAGGGCCAGCTGTACGAGGCTTACCGCAGTGCGCGGTCTGCCTTCAGGCTGGCCATCCGTCAAGCCAAGGACGTTAGTCGGCAGGAGATGCTGGACAGTCTCGAGCGTGACCCCTGAGGTCGCCCCTATCGTGCGGCGCTGAGTAAGCTCCGCGCGCGGGGCCCCCCCCCCTCACCGAGACTCTCCAGCCCAGCCTCCTCACCAGAGTTGTCGAGGAACTATTCCCACGTCGGACGGAACACACGCCCCCGGTCATGGCACTGCCGAATAGTGACCGGGAGGCCGACTACGAAAGTGTTCCGCCCGTTACGGAGACGGAAATGGGGGCGGCGGTGGTGCGAATGCGTGCCAAGACCACCGCTCCTGGGCCAGACGGGGTACCCGACCGGGTGCTGGCCCTGGTCCTCGAGCATCTGGGTCCACGCCTCGGGGGACTGTACAACGCGTGTTTATCGTCTGGGCAGTTCCCTGGGTGTTGGAAGGAGGGGAGGCTGGTACTCCTGCCGAAGCCGGGACGGTCTCCGGACTCGGCCTCGGCCTATAGGCCGATCGTGCTGCTGGACGATACGGGTAAGCTGTTGGAGAGGATCCTGGCTGCCCGTATCGGCCAGCACCTTAGCGAGGTTGGCCCCGATCTGTCGGACGCCCAATTTGGTTTCCGAAAGGGGCGTTCGACGATCGCAGCCTTGCTGCGCCTGAGGGCCGTAGTCGCGGAGGCTGTCACTGGCGGTGGGGTGCTGTTGGCGGTGTCTCTAGACATCGCCAACGCATTCAATAGTCTGCCATTCAGCTGCATCAGGGAGGCACTCCGGTATCACGGGGTGCCTGTATACCTGAGGCGGCTGGTGGCAGACTATTTGGAGGGGCGCAGCGTCCTCTATAAGAACCGAGTAGGGGATGTTGTGCGAACGCCCATGTCGTGCGGTGTTCCGCAGGGGTCGGTCTTGGGGCCGACTTTGTGGAGCATCGGCTACGACTGGGCGTTGAGAGGGAGCCTCCCGCCCGGGCTGGGCGTAATCTGTTACGCCGACGATACACTCGTCACAGCCCGGGGTGGGACGCTGGAGGAGGCGGCACGCCTGGCAACTCTTGGCACCGAGGAGATTGTCAGGCGGATCGAGGCGCTGGGGCTAAGGGTGGCCCTGGATAAGACGGAGGCCTTATTATTCCATGGGCCCCGCACCAGTCCACCCACCGACGCCTCGATCACCGTCAATTCGGTTCCCATCAGCATCCGGGCCCATATGAGGTACTTGGGCCTGGTGCTCGACGGGCGATGGTGGTTCCGGGAGCATTTCCGTCGGCTTGCTCCACGGCTTGTCGGCGCGGCGTCCGCCCTATCCTGGCTTATGCCGAATGTAGGCGGACCCAGCGCTACGTGCCGACTGCTGTACGCGGAGGTGGTCCGGTCGATGGCCCTGTACGGCGCACCCGTGTGGGCGGGGTCCCTGACCGTCCGACTTAGGACTCTACTATGGCGACCACAGCGGGCCATGGCGGTCAGGGCCATACGCGGATACCGCACGGTGGCGACGGAGGCAGCATGCCTGTTGGCCGGAACACCTCCGTGGGACTTGGAGGCGGAGATGCTCGCCGAACTGTACCGGCGGGTGTCAGCGACGCGGGCAGGGGGCGGCACCGTCTTGCTTAGTGAGATGGCCGCTTGGCGGGGCGACGCCCGCCGTGACGTTATTGCTCGTTGGGCAATCCGGCTGGAAAAGCCTCGGTTCGGTGTTCGGACCATCGAGGCCTTCCGGCCAGTGCTGATGGAGTGGTTGGGTCGACAGCACGGGGTCCTTTCCTTCCGACTGGTGCAGGTCTTGACGGGGCATGGTTGCTTCGGCAAGTACCTGCACACGGTCGTGAGGAGGGAGAGTACACCGTCCTGCCACCACTGCGATTGCGACGAGGACACGGCGCAGCACACGCTCGAGGTCTGTGTGGCCTGGGCAGAGCAGCGCCGTGAACTCGTCGCGATCATCGGTGCCGACCTGGCGCTGCCGACCATCGCTAAGGCGATGCTCGACAGCGTCAGGAACTGGGACGCGGTCGCCGCCTTCTGCGAGACAGTTGTCTCGCGGAAGGAGGCGGCGGGGCGACTCCGAGAGGAAATCCTCTTCGGTGAGACGCTCCGTCGCCGGCGCCTGGGGCGGTGGAGGCGCGAGTATCTGCGCCTAATGCCGCCCTAGCCGAGGCTGCGGGTGACTGGACCGGGGAATAGTCCTTCACCCGCATAGAGGCTGACCGCGTGAGGGCGACGCCCCGGCAGTTAGCTGGGGCGTTGACGGGGGATGGTACCCGAAAGGGTAACCCGCCGGGCTGGCCACGGAAGGCAAGGAAGCGGTACCAGTGGCCGGCCCAATGGCGATGGGGAGGGAATACGGTGGGTTATGGGGTCACGCGCAGCCCTTCCGTCGCCCCGGACGGTACGGGCGACGTGTGACCGGGCCATAGCCTACCAAAAAAAAAAAAAAAAAAAAAGCTTATATCGGTAGCAACTATCATCTATTGAACATCCTGATTTGCCATTCATAACTGAACCATCTGTATATAAGATCTTATAAGCTATCGACTATTAATCTCGTTAAATAAGTTTTTGTATATATATGGAGGAGTATCGTCTTTTAGATTTTTTGCGAGCTCAAGGTTTATTGGCAATTCAAGGCTTTCCCATGGACCGGAGGTGAGCCGTTTTTTTGGAAATATTTGTGGTATTGTAATATTAATTCTTTTAAATATTTGGTTGCTCTGATTCGTACTGGTTGAGACAAATTAGGTTGAAGTTCGTATTCTGTATTTACGGCTGTTAATTTAATATAGTTATAGTAAGTTGGATTAGCAGGTTGAGATAAAATATTTATCGCATATGAAACGACAAGCTCTTTCCTCCTAAATTCCAGAGGCATTTCGTTAGCTTCAGCTAAGATACTCTTAATTGGGCTTGTCTTAAATGCACCGATGCTAAGACGAAGAGCTGTATTTTGGATGCTTTCTAAGGCTTGGAGTGTACGTTGTTTGGCTGAATCATAAATTACCGAACCATAATCAATTTTTTGTCTTATTTAGGCACGATATGTATTTATTAAGCATCTTCTATCGGCTCCCCATGTTGTTGATGACAAAACCTTTATTATATTTAATCTTTTATAGCATTCAGATTTAAGATTATTTATATGCGAATTCCAAGACATTTTCTTATCAATTATTAGTCCTAAAATTTTCAAGTTACTTCTTTAATATTATTTTTATTCAATGTTAACTTTATATTTCTATTTTTATTTTTCTTATTCGATAAAATAATGAATTCAGTTTTAGTTTTTGAAAATTTAAACCCAGATTTCTTAGACCAGTCTTGAAGATTATTTAGTGAATTTTGAATCAGTTTTAACATAGGTTTTAAGATTCTGCCACTACAGATGATTGTTAAGTCATCAGCAAACAGGAAACCCTTTACCGGTTTTTAATAGCTGAAAAAACGTCATTAATAGCTAGTAAAAACAAAATCACACTGAGCACTGAGCCTTGAGGCAATCCATTTTCAGTAGGGACAGCTTCAGATTTCATGTCATTTATTCGAACTCTAATTTTTCTCTCCAATAGAAAATTTTTAATGAATGCTAAAGTATTTCCTTTAATATTAATGTTTTGTAAAAATTGCAGAACTCGGTGTTTCCAAACTATTTCATAGGCTTTCTCTATATCTAATGCTACGATTGCAATGAAGTTATTATTTGCTAAGCTGTCAAGTACTTCGCTTTCAATGTTCATTAAATGGTCCAATGTTGATCGAAAGTGACAAAATCCATACTGGAATGGCGATAAATAATTATTGGTCTCTACATACCACCTGATTCTTTTACTTACTATTTTTTCTAGTATTTTACATAAATTACATGTTAAAGATATCGGCCTATAGCTTGTTTGTAAACTTGGTATTTTACCTCGTTTTAAAATCGGTATAACTAAGGCTTCTTTCCAACTGTCAGGTAATACTTGTTTTTCGTAAATATAATTGTATAATTGAAGTAGATAGACAAGCGCCTTAGTTGTTAAGTGTTTAATTATAATGTTAGACATATTGTCAGGTACCGGAGTGGAGTTATTAATTTGAGAAATTACTAATAATAATTCGTGCATGGTGATTTGTTTATTAATTTGATTGGAATTATCAAATACATCAAAGTTTGATACACTCTCCTGACTATTTTTATATTCAATAAAATGGTTATCATGATTATTTGAGCTAGAGTTAGATGCAAAAGTTTCAGCTAATATATTTGAGATTTCTATAGAATCAGATGTATTTGTTTTATCATTCTTTTCAAGTACTATATTGTTAAATTTGATATTGCGGTGGTTCAATTTTTGTATCTTTTTCCATACATCGCCAATTGGTGTTTTGTTACTAATAGATGATACCCAATTCTTCCAATAGTTCTTTCTATTGTCTTTGATAAGTCTTCTGTAAAACGCTCTTTTCTTCTTATATTCAACTTTGTATACTGAGTTAGAGTCATTCCTAGAATATCGTTTAAAAAATTTATGCGCCTTTTTAACCTCTTTAAGTGCTACTCTACAGTCATCATTCCACCACGGTAAAATATATTTTCTGAGTTTGCCTGATGTTTTAGGTATAGCTTTTTTAGCCGCTTTAAGAATAGCTTCTGTAAATTTATCAACAACATCGTTGACATGATGATCTGGTATATCGTTTATGGGTGTTAGGGAAGTACATTTAAATCTACTTCTTCAATAAACATAGACCAATCAGCTCTATCGTACTTCCATTTCTTTGGTAACGTAACACTGTTTGATAGATTATTTAATTGATATTGACATTTAATTGATTGCGTTGATTGCACATTGACATTTAATTGATATTGGGAAGTGGTCGCTGTCATATAATTCATCTAAAGCATTCCATTCAAAATATGATCTTATATTTTGTGAAGCCATGGTTAGGTCTATATTACTTGTGCGACCAGTGTTGCTATCAAAATGAGTAGGTTGACCATTGTTAAGTAAAAGAACACTATCATGTTCGTCAAGCCATTCTGCTATAATTTTGCCCCTATTATCGCATTTATTTGAACCCCAATAAAAGTGATGACTATTCAAATCACCTAATATTATAAAGGGAGTCGGAAGCTGATTAATGAGGTCATTAAACTCATGTTTATTAAGAGTATTACTATTTGGTAGATAAATGTTGCATAATGTAATAGCTAAAGTAAATTTAATTTTTATTGCTACTGCTTCTAAATTAGTGTTTAATGTTATTTCTTCTGGTATTGCACATGACTTAATAAAAATAGTTACTCCTCCACTAGCTCTGCTACTTTGTGATCGGTTTTTAAAGAAATGTTCATAACCTATTAAAGAGGCACAATGTTTAGATGTAAAATTTGTTTCTTGTAAACAAATACAAGTTGGACTTCTGTAGTAACCATTTACATTCCATTGTAAAATATCCATTTAATTACTAAAGAAAAAAATTAAAGAAAATATAGTAGGTAATATACAAATTCGAAATGTAAATGGTTATAGTTAAGTTTAATAGCTACTCATGTTTATCCATCACAATTTGAATTGGATCAGGAATAATCATTTCATGTAATTTTCTGGATAGACGTGAGCACCTATTTTTTAAACTTTTATTCATTTTGCAATGCATTTATTACACATTTTAATTAAATCTTTAATATTGTCTGTATATGAGTGTACTAATTGTTTTGTGTTTTGTTTTCCTCGAGCGTTATCTAATAAACTAATGAATTGATCTAAATTAATAGGGAATACATTATCAGTATTTAGTTCTACAATATCCTCTTTAATATTTTTCCATATTTCTTCTTCAGTTCTAGGATCAGTCTTTTTTAGTTTTTTCTTTGTTTTTGTACTAATTTCTTCTTCAAGTGAAATGTTGGTTCCTGTGTCATCAGTTTCAAACTCCATTCTGTCAGAGTCCTCTTCTTGTAAATACTGGTTACTAATTTCTACTTTTGAAGATTCTGTGGTAGTGGGTGAATGAATTCGTTTTATTCCTTTTATGTTTGCTTCTGATGGTCTTGAAAATTCGTGTGCAGTTAATATGGTACTAGTAAAGAGTTTACTAACGTTTAAGTCATCATTTCTGTCAAATACTTCAATGATTTCTTTAGATGTTTGTGTGTCCATTTCTGGAGGGTAGTCTTGATTATTTGTTTTATTTTGCGGACAATTTTTAGCTACATGGCCCAACGAATTACAAGTGAAACATTTAAGTGCATCCGTAGACGTATAAATCCAGTAATTGGTACCTTCAAAAGTTATCTGAAATGATTCTGGCAGACGCGATTCGTCATCCGGGCTAATATATAGCTGTCTTCGGAAACTTAATATATGAGAAAAACCAGGATCTGGCACACCTATTTTCATAAATGTTAGTGGGTGAGACATTATTTTTATATTTAATTCTTCAAATTTTTGTTCAATAATATAATTCGGTATGACAGGGCAAACATTTGATAATACGATTCTTTTATTTCTTGTAATTAATGGTTTTATCTCTAGAATATTGTTTTTAATGCTTAATTTTTTCTTTTCTTCTATTAAATTGTCTGCTGTTTTTTCAGAGTCCATATAAATACATATTCGTGCGTTCGATATTCGAGAAATAAATCGAATAGATGCTGCCGGTGTTATGGATGATAAAGAAACAAGGTACTCCCTGAGTGTTATTCCGTCAGTGGAATCCAGTATGATAGCTTGATCTTTCTTGGGGAAGTATGTAGACAAAGTAACATTGGCATAACTTGAAGCGTTGGGTGTTGGTTGAGACATTGTGAATTGTTGTGACACTTGGGGATTATGAGACGTTGAGGTTTGATACATTATTAAATTAGGGTCTCCTGTTACCAGGATATATACCCTATATATTACCCTATATATATACCCTATTTATATTAATTCACTATGATTATATGTGGGTAGTCACTTGCCGCGTAAATAAAAACACGATAGCGGGTAAAACGCAGTGAGTGAGACTCGCGCGTCCGCTGTGACCACTCGCGCGGAACTGTGATTCTATATATTGTTTAGTACAATAGCACAGAAAAAGTGTTCTTTGTTTTGATATTTAATGACAATCCGATTACTATGACACTTTAATTAAATGGTCATCTCCCATTGCTGTTCTTATGGCGTTAATTATATGTTTGTAAAGTTTCCTGTAATATAAGGAGCATTATTTAAAAAAATATATTTTATTTACCACTAAAGCAATTTAAAATGAAATAATCTTTCTAATATTTTTCAAAAAAATATTTTCTTTCATTTTTTTTTTATTCGATCTAACTTTTTTAAAAACATGAAGAAGTAGAAGGTAAGTTTTCTATTATCACTTTCAAATTTTTTTGCGTAAACACAACTTTCACTACGATTAGATAACTTAATGCGTGATATGCCGTAGGCAATTTTATTTTAAAATCACTAAACATTTTTATTAGGCTACATGTTTCAAAATTCGAACAGTTAGTGAATACCCAAAGCACAAAACTTATAGTGTACTTATTGTATGTCTCACCACTGTGATCGAGTCTTCTTGTCGTTGGAAGCACAAGCCTAGTCTTCTATGCTACTTAGTTCTACGAATTAATTGATATAGATGGTTATTATAGTGATAAAAATATATTTACAATCAATCCATCCATTCTTTAGTACATTGACGTTAATTTTTGAACATCGGCTTGTCGATGAGGGTAAATAATTCCACAATCACTACATTCAGCAGATGTTATCAGTTTCTTAAAGAGAGTGTTCTTAATAATGATCTTTTACTTGATTTTAACGGCTCTTCATCATCATAATCACAGCCCATAAATATCCCACTGTTGGGCTCGTCCGTAATGGGAGGGAAATTAACCTGGTCTAACTAACCGAGACTACTAAACTAACCGCGCTGGTCAGACGTGTTGGTATAGGGTTTTGTTTCGAGTTTTCCTTCTCTTGCATAGATGTTATATGCGTTTTATATCCCTTAGTCCTCTCGTATGATCACCCAAGTGTAACATATGGGGTGGTGAATAGTATTCTTACTCCGTCACCACGCGGAAAACTGCTAACTAACTGCTCTTATGGAAAACAAAAAATAAAATGGTAACCCTTCACAATATTAACTCGTATCAGCTATACGATAAAAAAAATATTTTCACGCAGATCAATATACATATGTATGTAGATATATATGGAAATACCGTATTTTATTCAATTGTTAGTCAGGCAATAGTACTCAAAAGCCTTGTATGTTAAATATTGTGCGACCTTTTTGACACCATACACATTCGTCATGTGCTAATCACCGTCAATCTAAATAAAACAAAAATAGACTGCATTACTGTTTGGTCATATTACAAGTGATGTTTTTAATGGTATGATGCAATAAAAAATTTATGTTCAAATGAAAAGATGTCAAATAACGAAGCAACTACCTTAAGTTATATTATAGATATGGAATCGATTATACATACATACATATCATCACGCCATATCCCTTGCATGGAAGGCGGAGAGAACAGAGTGCCAGAGAACTTTATCCTTGCATACTTCACTCGCTTCCTCAACATTCATAATTCTCTTCATACACGCTCGCCGGTTTTGGCGACTCTTGACTCCACCTTCCTTCAATCTGGTCTAGCTAGGTGAGTCTCGGTCTCCCCCGGTACCTACATTCTTCCACTTTCGCATTGTATATCTTCTTAACCAGACGTTCGTTCGGCATTTTTTCCACATGTCCGAACCATCAGAGCATTCCATTTAGCATCTTTACACCAATACTCTCTTTCATACCTACGTGCTCTCTTACGTCATCATTGCGATTGCGGTCGGTCAGCCGAATCGATAATTATCTATAGAAAATGTAAAATAATAATAGATATACAATTAGTTTATAAAAACTAAAATCAAACTTGTTATTACAAGTGAAACATTATTGCCACACGGGATTTGGACCCACATATACTAGAAATACGTTCCAATTATCTTATCAACTTAGACGAGCGTGGTTTCACGTGTAACGACCAAATTTTTCGCCTTTGTTGTAACGATGCTCCGATAGATAGCCTGTGGACCATCTTCATATAGACGAAGATAACACAAATACTGAATACTAGTAATATAGATTAAACTTTCCATAAGTCCGTTTATTTTTATTATTCGCAATTCTAATGATTTCAGAATTTAGATGTCGTTTACTAGAAATATCAGAAGAGAAGAACAAGTGAGAAAAAACAATAACTCGCAAATATACATACATACATACATACATATCATCACGCCATATCCCTTGCAGGGTAGGCAGAGAGAACAGAGTGCCAGAGAACTCTATCTCTGCATACTTCACTCGCTTCCTCAACATTCATAATTCTCTTCATACACGCTCGCCGGTTTCGGAGACTCTTGACTTCACCTTCCTTCAGTACATGACCGATCTGGTCTAGGTAGGTTAGTCTCGGTCTCCCTCGATACCTACATCCTTCCACTTTCGCATTGTATATCTTCTTAACCAGGCATTCGTTCGGCATTCTTTCCACATGTCCGAACCATCGGAGCATTCCCTTTCGCATCTTTACACCAATACTCTCTTTCATACCTACTCGCTCTCTTACGTCGTCGTTACGAATGCGGTCGGTCAGCCTAACTCCACAGATTTTCCGCAGAGATCGCATTTCGACCGCATTAATTTTACTATCATACTCTTTTCTGCATACCCAACTCTCGCTTCCATACAGTAATGTTGGGACAAGCACTGCGTTATGTATTGCTACACGTGCCTTCTGGCTGAGGTGGTGGCTGCCGAAAAGTTGCCCCAACGCTCCGTTCACTCTATTTCCCGCATTCACTCTTCGCTCTATATCAGTGGTGTACCTTCCATCTCGGCTAAATCCACATCCAAGATATACAAATTCATCCACTTGCTCTAGTACATCATTACCTATTGTTACTCTTACATCTGTTCTGGTTTTATCTCTTTCAAAGACCATTATTTTGGTTTTGCTCACATTCACGCGTAGACCCCTTTTCTTACAATCTTCTGTCATTGTGTCGACTAGGGTCTGCAGGTCAGTCGCTGACTGTGCCAGCAGGACTGCATCATCTGCATAAAGCAGAGCAGTGACCACTGAGTCGCCCATCTGGACTCCCACATTCATATCGTTCAACCTTTGGAGACATTTATCCAGATATATGATAAACAGCCTGGCTGACAGAACGCACCCCTGCTTAACGCCGATATTGACGTCAAACCAAGGCGACATTCCATCATCCAGCCGCACACAGGCTCTACAGCCCATGTAACTGGACTGCACAGCCTGTAGCAGTTTACCGTTAATACCATACTCCGGTAAAATGTCCCAAAGTTCCTTTCGTACAACCGTGTCAAATGCTCTCTCCAGATCCACAAAACTGCAGAAAACCCTCTGACCTAGAGCCAGATGCTTCTCCACAATGTTGCGCAGAGAGAACACTTGATCCATGCATCCCCTTCCACTCCTGAAACCTCCTTGTGTCTCACACAGTAAACCATCGGACACCATCCTCATTCTCCTTTCAATAACTTTTCCATACACTTTTGCTGCCAAACTGGTCAAGCTTATGGCTCTGTAATTTGCGCAGTCATAACGTGAACCCTTGTTTTTAAACAAAGGCACGATGACTGCGCTATTCCAGTCCCTGGGAATCATTCCCGAGCTCCAACATAAATTGAGGAGCAACAGGAACGCCTCCCAGACACAAGAGCCACCAAGCTTGATCATCTCGGCAGACACCATATCAATGCCCGCTGCCTTACCATTTTTCAAACTTCTTATCGCCCATTCAACTTCATCCATACTGATGCCATCGGAGGACGCCGTTGTCGAATGTTGATCTACTAAACCACATCCAACACCGGCGCCAACCGTAGCATCCGCATACATATCGCCAAAATATTCACTCCATCGGCTTAACACGTCTTGTGTTTGTGTAAGAATGTCTCCACCTTTAGACCTTATTTTATTCATTCTGAAGGCTGACCAACCACCCCGAGACTTCTTCACCTCCCTCCAAAAGAGTTTGGTGTTACCCTCGAAGTTTTTAGTCAGCCTATCTTCTGCACTCATACTTGCTCTATCACGTTTCTCTTTCACTAAGGCCTTGGTGTCATTCTTACATTGCCGATATATTTCTTTCTTCTGTTCAGTCATACTGTCATTCAGATTCAAAGAAGAGACATAGTCCAGCCACGCTTTCTTCTTTTGCTCTACGGAAGCTGCCACTTCCGCATCCCACCATGCATCACCATTTGTTTTTCTATGCTTCTTTGAACTTCCACATACTTCTTTCGCTGTATCTACCATACTCTCTTTCAATACTCTCCAGCATTCTTCAATGTCCGATTGCGGCTGGCTTGCCATCGTCAGCTGTTCTCGGACACCCTCTGCATACTTTTCTCTTACACACTCTTCTTGCAACCTTTCAACCTTTATTCTTTCAAGCCCTCCGAAGTGGACACGCTCTCGCCAGTGCCTCCACTTTCTGAACAGACCACTAAATCTCGCAATAACGAGATAGTGGTCCGTGTCGACTGTGGGGCCCCTGTAGGCTCTTGCGTCCAATATTTTGCTTCGGAGGCGACTGTCTACCAAAATTAAATCTATTATGCTTTTCTGTTCATTCCTTCTCCATGTATACATATGGATGTCCTTATGTTGGAAAAATGTGTATGACACAATAAGGTTTCTCTCCATGCATACATCCGCTATGAGCCTACCTGCGTCGTTCACTCTCTTATCACCAAATGGACCAAGTACGTCCTCATAGTCGGGACGCTTGGTCCCCACCCATCCGTTCAAATCTCCGCATACAATCACGCGTTCACTGGTTTCTGCCATATCCAGAACTTCTCTAACATTATCCCAAAACTTCTCTAGGTCTGATGCCACCGAGGATCCTACGGGAGCATATGCTACAACCATGAATACCTTGGTGACACCTAGTTTTATACGGACCCAGAGAAGTCTGGGATCATACATTCCGTAATCCTTCACACCTGAGGCCAAGCGAGAGGACAACAGCACTCCTACCCCCATGCTGGCTCGATCGCTCTGTGGTACACCAGACCACAGAGCCATCCCGCCACCAGGAAGATCGCAGGCGTCGCTGCCCCTTCGCTTGGTCTCTGTTACACAGAGCACGTCTAGCTGTTTGTCCGCCATGACGGATATTAGCTCGTGCAACTTACCTTCCACACAACCTCTTACATTCCACGTGCCCACCCGGCACTCCGTTCTCCTCGACTCGCCTAACTGGGCAAGGCGTGATGGGTGGCGGCCCCCATCGCCGCAACTGCCAATGTTCGTACCGACGGGGGCGGGTCGGTACGCGTCGCCTCCGGGGGACGCCCTGACCCGCATTGCGGTACGCATTTCGAGCCGGATTAGCAGTCTAATTAGACTGGCAGGGGACGCGAACGAGCAGGCTCCGGACTATGCCCCCCTATACTCGCAAATATAAAATGATTAATTCCATATAGTTTCATTGTATTTCTGTAAATATAAGGAATAATGATACATAATATGATTAATTAAATGATAGTTATTACTACTATGATTAATTATTATATGAATTATTATACTTATTATTTTAATAAATTCTTTATTTGTGGTAGGACCACGCTGTGAACAGTTCTCTGTCTACAGCCGCGGGCCGGTCCGTCCAGGGTATTACCACAATAATTGTCCGGTCACCCGACGCGAGGCCACCGCGTGAGGACGACACCTCGACGGCGAAAGCTGTCGGGGCGTCGACAGGAGAGGAGCCCGAGAGGGCGGGGCCATAGCCCACCGCAAAAAAAAAAAAAAGAAAGGGTATTACCACAATCTCGCAGAAGATCGACGTCTGAGTAATGGCAATGTGCTATTGCGCTTTGTTCAGTGAGCGAGAGAGCCGGAAGCCCAACTGGGTGGGTTTGGAGATCGTAATGATAGGCAACGGCCTAGCTATACCCTTGGTATTGCAGAGGTTCATGGGCGGCAGTGACACTTACCATTAGTTGTGCTGCTTGCTCGTTTGCCACCATAAGCAATAAAAAAAATTCGTATTGTTTATTTATGTTAACTTAAATTAATTATTCATAATATTAGTTTATCAAAAAAAGCAATGTGTGATTATAATGTATGTCTATTAATACCATAATAATTTATAAATGAAATATTTGTATAAGACCAGTGAGTGACACTGTGAAAGCTTGAAAGATCTTGATACAAAAAAAAATCATAGTTTACTCTCGGTTCCTAATTTTTTTATAGACTAATGAGATTAAAGTAGTATACTCAAAAATTGCTATAATATTTTATTATTTCAAATAACTATTCTGTTTAATAGTAGGTGAATCTTATAATTAGAAGCATTTCTACTCTTAACGTAGCATTAATACTTACCTATTTACTGAATAATTTGCCGGAAAACCGTAATAACTCTTTTTTCAACCGATATTCAAACATCGGATTGCTATGACAGAGAATATTTAGTATTGTTAACAAATACTGTAATAGTAGGTACTATATTGATATTAAAATATACATATCTTTGAATATATTTGTACACCTATGTCAAATACTTGACACGGGATAAAAAATGGATTCTACCAAAAATATGGATATTTCCTGCTAAATCCGCAAATATGAATGTAACAATATTTTCTTTGAAGGAAAATAAAATATAGAATTTTTCCTTTTTTTTTTATAAAAACTCGATTACGAGCGAAAAATGATTGTCACAAGTGGGATTCGAACCCACACCTATTGGAGAGCGAGTAGGTATGAAAGAGAGTATTGGTGTAAAGATGCGAAAGGGAATGCTCCGATGGTTTAGACATGTGAAAGAATGCCGAACGAACGTCTGGTTAAGAAGATATACAATGCGAAAGTGGAAAGATGTAGGTACCGGGGGAGACCAAGACTAACCTACCTAGACCAGATTGGTCACGTACTGAAGGAAGGTGGAGTAAAGAATCTCCGAAACCGGCGAGCGTGTATGAAGAGAATTATGAATGTTGAGGAAGCGAGTGAAATATGCAAGGATAGAGTTCTCTGGCACTCTGTTCTCTCTGCCTACCCTGCAAGGGATATGACGTGATGATATGTATGTATATGTGTACGTATGTACCTATTGGAAATCCGTTACAATCGTGCTGCCATTTACACCACCGTGAACTATTGTACAATATTCAATTCTCGCATCGTATTATATTTTCGAATTTTAAGGATACGTCTGCCATCAACCTACTATATATATTTTTTAGTATTATTAAGAAGCGTTATAAGTTAAAGTATATGTGTAGAACGTTTTAATTTCACGACATTGTCCGCCAAAACTAGCGCTTACTCAACAGTATTGTTCTAAAATAGACATGATAGCGAGCACTATAATAGGTCATGAACTAACTTCGCTATAAAAAGTTAACAACATCATCTGGTTTTAATTAATTTTCATCGCGTAAACAATGTAATCTATCTATATATAGGCTATAGCCAAATTAATAAGACCTTTAATTACGATATACATATGGGGACGTAATAAGAATACCGTTTATAACACTTTTCGGGATTGAAAGTGTGGTAAAATATGACTAAGAGTTAAACCCTATACCAATCCCCTTACCAGCTTGGTATAGTAGGTTAATTTCCCCTTCTATTATGGAGGAAGCTCCAGCCCAACACCTGAGATAATTGAAATATTAAAGTTTCTAAAATTTCTAAATCAAACTCAATAAAGGTTCAATTTGGAGAAGAGCTTGCATTAGGCTAACTAAATTTGCCACCGAAGACAAAGACCGGGTTCCGATGGTCCGCTCGCTCGGCGAAGAAAGGTGCATTGCAGGACAGGTCTATGGGGTCGCGCGCCACTTCTTTTGTCGCCCCGGAAGAAATTAGCGAGTATGACCATTCAACAGCCCCAAATAAAAAAAGACTAAAAGTAATTTAATAGAATTCATTATTTGCTAGAGTTTCTTTTACTCAAATATGTAGTATCTAATCAACATAAATCAAATTTGGGATAATAGACAGGAGCATTATAATGAAGACAAGCTAGACAATCCCACGTTGACAAGACGAGTTGGCATAGACTTTTGTTCGACTTTTTAGTTTCACTATCACGCTAGTCATACGGATTGGTGTTAGGTTTTACTTCAGGATTTATTTCTGTTGCAATAATGTGACTTGCTCTCTTATCTTATAGTCGTTTCATATGATATTCGCGGTAAAGTCTTAGTTGTCCATTTTGCATTCTTACTCCGTGACCTCGATACGATTAGGAGCATCTGATTTGACTTATCTATATATATATATATATATATATATATATATATATAAAAGAGCTTGTCCTGATTGACTAATTCATCATCGCACAGCCTAAACCGCTGGGGCTAATAACATGAAATTTAAGCACTTGTTGCCTTTTATATTGTAAGTGCTCACTAAGAAAGGGTTTTTGGAAATTTCTACTCTAAGGGTGAAAAATAGGGGTTGGAAGTTTGTATCCAACTTCGTCATTTTTGAAGTTAGATTCGTGAAAATTTGTATTCGCTTATTTAATATTAAATAAATAAAAACGTGATTCAACATTTTTGGAAATTTCTTCTCAAAGGGTGAAAAGTAAGGGGTTGAAAGTTTGTATGAAACTTCGTCAATTTTGAAATTAGATACCTGAAAATTTGTTATTAGCTATATAATATTAAATAAAAATTCACTTGTTTCAGCATTTTTGGAATGTCTCCTCTAAGGGAGTAGAATAGGGATTGCAAGTTTTTTTATGAAACTTTGGCAGTTTTGAAGTTAGAACTGTTAAACTTTGGATTTGCGTATTGAATATTAAATAAACAAATACGTATTTCAGCATTTTTGGAAAATTACCCCTTAAGGATGAAAAATATGTGTTGCAAGTTTGTATGGAACTTGGTCAGTTTTGAAGTTAGATTCCTGAAAATTTGATACGCCTATTTAATATTTAATAAATAAATATACATATTTTCAATATACATTCCAACATAAGGACATCCATATGTATACATGGAGAAGGAATGAACAGAAAAGCATAATAGATTTAATTTTGGTAGACAGTCGCCTCCGAAGCAAAATATTGGACGCAAGAGCCTACAGGGGCCCCACAGTCGACACGGACCACTATCTCGTTATTGCGAGATTTAGTGGTCTGTTCAGAAAGTGGAGGCACTGGCGAGAGCGTGTCCACTTCGGAGGGCTTGAAAGAATAAAGGTTGAAAGGTTGCAAGAAGAGTGTGTAAGAGAAAAGTATGCAGAGGGTGTCCGAGAACGGCTGACGATGGCAAGCCAGCCGCAATCGGACATTGAAGAATGCTGGAGAGTATTGAAAGAGAGTATGGTAGATACAGCGAAAGAAGTATGTGGAAGTTCAAAGAAGCATAGAAAAACAAATGGTGATGCATGGTGGGATGCGGAAGTGGCAGCTTCCGTAGAGCAAAAGAAGAAAGCGTGGCTGGACTATGTCTCTTCTTTGAATCTGAATGACAGTATGACTGAACAGAAGAAAGAAATATATCGGCAATGTAAGAATGACACCAAGGCCTTAGTGAAAGAGAAACGTGATAGAGCAAGTATGAGTGCAGAAGATAGGCTGACTAAAAACTTCGAGGGTAACACCAAACTCTTTTGGAGGGAGGTGAAGAAGTCTCGGGGTGGTTGGTCAGCCTTCAGAATGAATAAAATAAGGTCTAAAGGTGGAGACATTCTTACACAAACACAAGACGTGTTAAGCCGATGGAGTGAATATTTTGGCGATATGTATGCGGATGCTACGGTTGGCGCCGGTGTTGGATGTGGTTTAGTAGATCAACATTCGACAACGGCGTCCTCCGATGGCATCAGTATGGATGAAGTTGAATGGGCGATAAGAAGTTTGAAAAATGGTAAGGCAGCGGGCATTGATATGGTGTCTGCCGAGATGATCAAGCTTGGTGGCTCTTGTGTCTGGGAGGCGTTCCTGTTGCTCCTCAATTTATGTTGGAGCTCGGGAATGGTTCCCAGGGACTGGAATGGCGCAGTCATCGTGCCTTTGTTTAAAAACAAGGGTTCACGTTATGACTGCGCAAATTACAGAGCCATAGGCTTGACCAGTTTGGCAGCAAAAGTGTATGGAAAAATTATTGAAAGGAGAATGAGGATGGTGTCCGATGGTTTACTGTGTGAGACACAAGGAGGTTTCAGGAGTGGAAGGGGATGCATGGATCAAGTGTTCTCTCTGCGCAACATTGTGGAGAAGCATCTGGCTCTAGGTCAGAGGGTTTTCTGCAGTTTTGTGGATCTGGAGAGAGCATTTGACACGGTTGTACGAAAGGAACTTTGGGACATTTTACCGGAGTATGGTATTAACGGTAAACTGCTACAGGCTGTGCAGTCCAGTTACATGGGCTGTAGAGCCTGTGTGCGGCTGGATGATGGAATGTCGCCTTGGTTTGACGTCAATATCGGCGTTAAGCAGGGGTGCGTTCTGTCAGCCATGCTGTTTATCATATATCTGGATAAATGTCTCCAAAGGTTGAACGATATGAATGTGGGAGTCCAGATGGGCGACTCAGTGGTCACTGCTCTGCTTTATGCAGATGATGCAGTCCTGCTGGCACAGTCAGCGATTGACCTGCAGACCCTAGTCGACACAATGACAGAAGATTGTAAGAAAAGGGGTCTACGCGTGAATGTGAGCAAAACCAAAATAATGGTCTTTGAAAGAGATAAAACCAGAACAGATGTAAGAGTAACAATAGGTAATGATGTACTAGAGCAAGTGGATGAATTTGTATATCTTGGATGTGGATTTAGCCGAGATGGAAGGTACACCACTGATATAGAGCGAAGAGTGAATGCGGGAAATAGAGTGAACGGAGCGTTGGGGCAACTTCTCGGCAGCCACCACCTCAGCCAGAAGGCACGTGTAGCAATACATAACGCAGTGCTTGTCCCAACATTACTGTATGGAAGCGAGAGTTGGGTATGCAGAAAAGAGTATGATAGTAAAATTAATGCGGTCGAAATGCGATCTCTGCGGAAAATCTGTGGAGTTAGGCTGACCGACCGCATTCGTAACGACGACGTAAGAGAGCGAGTAGGTATGAAAGAGAGTATTGGTGTAAAGATGCGAAAGGGAATGCTCCGATGGTTCGGACATGTGGAAAGAATGCCGAACGAACGCCTGGTTAAGAAGATATACAATGCGAAAGTGGAAGGATGTAGGTACCGAGGGAGACCGAGACTAACCTACCTAGACCAGATCGGTCATGTACTGAAGGAAGGTGGAGTCAAGAGTCTCCGAAACCGGCGAGCGTGTATGAAGAGAATTATGAATGTTGAGGAAGCGAGTGAAGTATGCAGAGATAGAGTTCTCTGGCACTCTGTTCTCTCTGCCTACCCTGCAAGGGATATGGCGTGATGATATGTATGTATGTATGTAATAAATAAATATGTGTTTAAGCATTTTTGGAAATTTCTACTCAAAGGGTGAAAAGTAAGGGGTTGAAAGTTTGTATGAAACTCCGTCACTTTTGAAGTTAGATTCCTGAAAATTTGTATTCGCCTATTTAATATTAAATAAATAAACACGTATTTTAACATTTTTGGCAATTTCTACTCAAAGGGTGAAAAGTAAGGGGTTGAAAGTTTGTATGAAATTTCGTCACTTTTGAAGTTAGATACCTGAAAATTTGTTATTAACTATATAATGTTAAATAAAAATTGATTTATTTCAGCATTTTTGTAAATTCTCCCCTTAGGGAGTAGAATAGGGCTTACAAGTTTTTTTTTTGAAACTTTCTCAATTTTGAAGCTAGAACCGTTAAACTTTGGAGTTACGTATTTAATATTAAATAAACAAACACCTGTTTCAGCATTTTTGGAAATTTCTCTCTTAAGAGAGTAGAATAGGGCTAACAAGTTTTTTTTATAACACTTGGTCAATTTTTAAGCTAGAACCGTTAAAATTTGAACTTGCGTATTAATTATTAAATAAGCAAATACATATTTCAGCATATTTGGAAATTTCACCCTTAAGGGTAAAAATAGGAGTTGCAAGTTTGTATGAAAGTTGGTCAGTTTTGAAATTGGTTCCTGAAAATTTGTATTCGCCTATTTAATATTAAATAAATAAACACGTATTTCATCATGTTTGGAAATTTCTTCGCTAATGGTGAAAAGTAAAGAGTTTCAAGTTTGTATAAACCTTCGTCAGTTCTAAAGTTAGATCCCTGTAAATTAGTTTTTAGCCATTAAATGTTAAATTAGGAAATACCTTTTTCACCATTTTTGGAAATTTCTCCCTTAAGGGTGTAAAATAGGGGTTACAAGTTTGTATGACATTTAAAAAACTTCGTCAACTTTAAAATTAAATCGATGATACTTCGTTTTTAGTTACTTAATGTTAATTTTTCTGTTTTAGCATTTTGTAATTTTTTGCTCCTAGGGGTGAAAAATAGGGATTGCAAATTTGTATGAAACTACGTCAATTTTGAAGTAAGATCCCTGAAAGTTTATTTTTAACGATTTAATATTAGACAATAAATACGTGTTTTAGCATTTTTTTTAAATTTCTTCCATATGGGTCTAAAATAGGTTTTGCAATTTTTAATGAAACTTTATCAGTTTTGAAGTTACATTCGTGAAAATGTTCATTTGGCTCTTTAGTACTAAAACAAATAAGTGTTTCAGCATTTTTAGGAATTTCTCCGCTAAGGATGTAAAATGGGGATTGCTAGTTTGTATTAAACTTCGTTGAATTTGAAGTTAGATCAGTGAAAATTTGTATTTAGCTATTTAGTATTAAATAAAAATAATACGAGTTTTATCATTTTTGGAAATTTCTCCTCTCTGGCTGTAGGATATGGATTACAAGTTTTTTATGAAACTTGGCAGTATTAAAGTTATATATTTGGGTATTTAGTACTAAATAAAAAAATACGTGTTTCACCATTTTTAGAAATTGCTTCCCAAAAATAGGGATTGCAAGTTTGTATGAAACTTCGTCAGATTTGAAATTCGATCGATGATCATTTGTATTTGGTTATTTAGTATTAAATGTTAAAATAGGTGTTTCATCATTTTTGTAAATTTCTATGAGCAGGATGTAAAATACGGGTTGCAAGTTTTTTATGAAGTTTTAACAGTTTTGAAGTTACATTTGTGAGGCTTTTTGTTTAGTTATTTTTGTTTCATTATTTTTGGATATTTTCTAATAAATCGATGTCAAACAGGGGTTCCAAGTTTATTAGAAACATCATCAGTTTTATAGTTCATCATCATCATCATCATCATCTCAGCTCATATATGTCCCACTGTTGGGCTCGAGTCTCCTCCGTAATGGGAGGGAAATTGATCTACTATACCACACTGGTCAGTTTTGTTTCGAGTTTTCCTTCTCCGGCATAGACGTTATATGCGTTTTATATCCCTTAGTCGTCTCTTACGATCACCCACGAGTAAGATGAGGTGGTGAATTGTATTCTTACTCCGTCATCACACGGAAAGTTTTAAAGTTACTACCTTAAAAATAGTTATTTGGCTATTTGATATTAAATGAATAAATACATAATTTCAGCATTTTTTGGAAAAATGCCCACTAAATATGTAAAATAGGGTTTGCACATTGGTATGAAAATATGTATTTGGCTACTCAATATTAAATACCAAATACGTAATTCACCATTTTTTAAAATCATTCCCTAAAGAGAAATGGATGTTGGAAATTTGTACGAAAATTAACTTCTAAACAAGTACGGAAAGTACTTTTTTTTGCTTTTTTTTTAATACTGATATCTGTAATTTAACTACAATTCATCATTCTCTTGCTCTTATCCCAATTACTTGTGGTCGTCGCAATACGTACATACTCATCTTCCTACGCATTGCAAAAGTTATTGCTAATAGTTTTATGAACTGCCGCCTACCTGAAATCATCCCTCCTTGCGAATGTAATTATTAACTAGACGGCATAGGGTGGTGTTGGCCCAGGTCGATACAAAGCTCTTAGTCGTCTTTTACGACACCCACTAGCAAGGTAAGGGTTGGCAGTATTCATAACCACTACCACACAGCGACTGTAACTTAACCAAATACAAATATTTAATTAAAGATGAAAAATACGTAGTAAAGTTTTACTTTTAATCATCTCTAAAGAAAGTAAAATATGATATTAAAGTTTGTATGAAAATGCGTCAATTTGAGAGAAAGATCCTTAACAAATCTAAAAAAAATGTTGTTATATTAAAAATAAGTAACGGCGGGTTTCAATGTTTTTAGAAAATATACCCTTACGGGGACTAAACTAGAGGTTATAGTTGTATAAAATATGTCACTTTTGGAATTAAAAAAATCTATAAAACTTAGTTCATCGATGCTTAAGTATAAATAAATTCATAAAGATGGTGGACGTTAGGCAGGCGGCTGGTCATAAAGCTATTACCAATAAATTTTGCAATATATAGGAATAGGAGTACATATTGCGTCTACCCCGAATAATTGGTAATAGTAGTAATATGAAAAAATAAAATAAACTTATGTTTAGTTACAAAAACTTAAAATTAAGAACAATCTATTATCAAATAAAAGTGTTATATTATTTTTTTACTTATTAGTTCTTTATTAAGTTAAGATATTATATTAATTATTTTTTAACCGTTCAAACAACTAGCCATATTTTAATATATCCACGCGAGCGAAGCCGTGGCAAACAGCTAGTAAATTATATATGGCTTAAGTTGAGTGAATGATGTAACATTGTTTAATATTCTAGTACATTACCATTAGCATAATTTATTTTGGGATTACCTACTAACAATTTGGTTTAGTAATTTTTATATGATTTGTGACTAAATGAATAGATAGACAGACAGGCAAAATTTCGAAAAAGCATCGAAATCTCTTCTAGTCAATGATTTTGAAACTCATATTATTTTTGTATTTGACAATCTTGTTCATAATTATATTCATAATTTTGTGTAATTAGTTGCTAAATTAATAGATAGACAGATAAGCATAATTTCAAAAAGCATCGGCATCTGTTCTTGTCCATGATTTTAAAACTCATACTATTTTTGTCAAATATATTTATAATTTTATGTGATTAGTCACTAAATTAATTAAATAGATAGACTGGCAAAAATTTCATAAAGCATTGAAATCTGTCTGTCTTGTCATTGACTTTAAAACTCATACTATTTTGTCAATTATATTTATAATTTTTGTGTGATCAGTGACTAAATTAATACATAGATAGACAGACAACATTTCGAAAAAGCATCGTAATCTGTTCTTGTCAATGATTGTAAAATTCATATTATTGATGTCAAATATATTCAAAGTATATATTCTCTTGCTAATATTTTGTACTCTTTTGTTAAATTAAATTAATTTACGACAAACGGGTATTTAATAAGCATCTATATATGCTAAGGCACAATATTGCATGGTTCGTCGACATAACGTTTAAATAAAGCAACGAGTAGAACGTTTAATGA
Source organism: Lymantria monacha (assembly GCA_905163515.2). NCBI lineage: Eukaryota > Metazoa > Arthropoda > Insecta > Lepidoptera > Erebidae > Lymantria > Lymantria monacha. The sequence continues at coordinate 12,719,556 of LR991094.1, read as the reverse complement.
ACATGAAGTCGATGCCATTAACCCTACAATGGTTGCTAATAGAAAAGGAATATAAATCCAAGCCACAAGAGTGATACTTTAATGTTCACCTTACCCTCAAAGTTACTTCTAAAATTATATGTAGTTTCAAGACATAGCTTATAATTTTTATTTACGCAATATGATAGTTTGATGCTCTCAATGAAATCTAATAACTATATTGACGGCTTTAGATACCCTTCTCTTTATAAAGAACTAGCTTCTGCCCGCGTTAAAGGTTGCTTTTCTATAGTTTTTCATCCCCTAATTTTATTTTACCCCTTAAGGGTAAATATTTTACTAAATTTTAATGTCATATTTATTTATATCTAATCATTAGCCTAAAAATAAGTTTTAAGTTTCAAGCTTCTGACTTTAAAAATGGCGATAAGTCCTTACAACTTCTCATCCCCCCTTTACAACTCTTTTTTTTGCATTAAAAAGTAGCCTATGTCCTTTATCGGGCTCTAGACTATCTGTGTACCAAATTTCATTTAGATCAGTTCAGTACTTTTGGCGTGAAAGAGCGACAGACAGACAGACAGAGTTACTTTCGCATTTATAATATTAGTAAGGATTGTTATAGATGACTTTATTCCTATTAAGATTGGCTTTTTAGTCGCCGAGTTACCTAGTTTCGGCGAGCGATTGCCATCTCACCTCCAAAATTAAAATATGTGTTGAGATTCTAAGATTAACCCGAATTTTAGTACTTATAAGTAGTACCTCAGAATCCTTATTATCTTGGATATTTATGCCGGATAAATAGTCTGCTTAAAATTGCTATAGATTTCATACATCTACAAAAATATTGTTTGACTTATAGACGTAAAAGTTGCCTCGCGCTGATTTCCACCATCATTAATACAGTTTATAATGACTCTACAGATAGCGTAGTGGTTAAGGAACCGACCTTCCGTGCTAGGGCTATGGGTTCGGCTCCTACGCAGGACAATACTTCGGGCGATTCACAGTGTTGTTCTGAGTTTAGGTGTAATTTGTCTGCGGGCAGCAATGGAAGAATTATTTCCTTAAGAATTATTTCTTTAAAAAAAATTAACAATTTTGAATCTAATACTAATAATTCGAAAAAAGTTCCGCAAACTAAATTGAAGAGCTTTATAATAAGGGGTCTCTTGATATCCTGAATAAGTTTTAGCTGATATTTAATTTATTTAATCGCATTAAATAAATTTCACGACAAGATATACACGTAGATTAGACTTTTTCACATTTTTTTGACAAACAAGATTACTGAGATAATTTGGATGTATTATAAAATTTATTATGTCATTCTTTTCTTACTGTCTTATTTCAGTGAAGACCAGACAGCGTTATTATCCAATTGAATAAATTTAGTCAACAATATTAGTCTTGGACTTCTTAATAAGGGCAAATCAGGAGTAAGTATTTGAGTTTCGGCCTTTTACGTTCCTCGTAAAACTCAAATAAAGGACGCAACATATTCTAATATTAGACCTTACAAATTAAATGGCCCAATAAAGTTTATGTGAAAAAATATCAAAAGAACTGAAGTAATATATTTTATATTATCTATATTATATCTACCTTAATATTTTCTCTAGTAGTAGAAATATTACAAATATTATTGACATTCGTATTACCGACTTATAAGATATTAAATACCGTGTTATAAAATGATAAAAATGGTACCTACATAATAACTAATCCAAGAATAAAACCCAATGTTTTTGTTGACGCGAAAATCTAGCTTCGATATTGTAATCAATTTACGCCAGCACATTGTAGTAGGTACCATACCATGGCATCTTAATTAGTTAAGAGAGTTTGAACGGATTTCTAGAGGAATGTGTATAGAAGTCCCCGAGTCTGCTTTAAATGTTATTCTATCTCATCATAAGCCTACTCTTATCCCAATTACTTGAGATCGATGCAGTACAATAGTATTAATAATAGCAAAGAATGTTATTAGTTATAATAATATCAAATACATGTTGCAAATAGTTATTGGTTTTATGACCAGTCGCATGCCGGAAGTCAACCCTCATTGTATACGTTATAGTTGATCAGAAAGCATCACATGGAGTTGACTAATATCAACTAATAGTCATCTTTTACGACACTCACGAATAATTTAAGAGTTTGTAGTATTTGTATCCACGACACCACAGCAACTTTTTCTATTCCTTAATTTTTAATAAAATAAAGCACTACTCTTTCAAAGTTATGTAAAGATATTAGAAATGCATAAAAAATTTTTGCTATTAATATTTATGATTCAAGAGCTACGCGGGTTCGCTGAGTTAAGGATCTTTCTGTTCATATTTAAAACCACGGATCTGCCTTGAGATTAAACTTGATACATCAGTAGGTATTACTTGTTCACAACTGTGTTTCAACTGTGTAACAATCTAACTAGATTATTACAATTTATATATTAACTATAATGAATCTAATGGATTTATATATTGCTTTCTGAGGCTTACGCGAGTATTACACAACAAAATTATTTTTACGGATTTTATTATGTTTCTTTTTGATTTTTAATTCCCAGAAGTTTCGAATACTTCACTGCGTTCATAGTCACGGCAGGACTAACAGATTAAATTCCTGGTGCGAGTACAAAAATGTTAGAATTTACTTATAGAAATGTACCGCCTTTCGACATTGTAAATCTAATACAGCAAGTAAACTAAGACATGTATTTACTTGCATCTCAAAATTCATTTATATAAATATGAAGGTCACCTCTCAATTATAGATATATAAAAAATCTAATGTATCAAATTTTATAAATACAGATAGAGGTGTTGTTATACTATGCGAAAAACCTCACTTCTTTCGTTCGAATTTATGATCATAGTATTTCCGTAAAATAGACATTCCTTATCCGATCAAAATGAAACAACACGCGTTCCATTTAGCGGCACCATGACACCAATAATGGCGCTCATAATTTCAGGAATTGATAACGTCACGTCTGCTTAACGAGCTCAACTAGTCGGTGACCGAACACATCAAAATGTCGTTGGCGCACGCTGCTATTGTTACGCTTTTAAATATTTCGTTACGGTAACTAACACTTGAATGTGAATTTTGTGTTTATAAATGCATTTCCTAATATTGCAAACCATTTATATTTTAAAAACCATTATCGTTATTTGAATAACGATATTTTGACTAACTCTAAATAATAAACAACAACAATAATTAGCAAGGCATGAAATCTATTCATCCATCCGCCTATAGACCTCCTACCAGCCAGTTTTTACGATTTCCATAGAAAAGTAATATAATGTATACCTTGTATATTTAAAGAAGAAGAGATACAATGCGGTTAAGAAGATATACAATGCGAAAGTGGAAGGATGTCGGTACCGGGGGAGACTGAGACTCACCTACCTAGACCAGATTGGTCGCGTACTGAAGGAAGGTGGAGTCAAGAGTCTCCGAAACCGGCGAGCGTGTTTGAAGAGAATTATGAATGTTGAGGAAGCGAGTAAAGTATGCAAGGATAGAGTTCTCTGGCACTCTGTCCTTGCCTATCCTGCAAGGGATATGGCGTGATGATATGTATGTATATACATACATATCATCAGTATGTATATATGTATATTTAAACTGTCATCAATTGGAGAAGTCCATAAGCATACCAGTAATAGACACAATCCTCTTACACAATAAGAGATTTAAATGTTTTCTCATGCTAACCATTCAAGTGATTCGATTCCCCTTAGATATATGGTATTTGTTCACATGAAATTATTATGTTAACCAAAGATAAATATATAAGTTGTGTATTATATATTCTACAAATATTATCCAAATAGTGATGGAGCAAGAATAAAATGATCACCATTTCCTTTCCAGTGTGTGATTATAAAAGATAACTTTGGGATGCAAGTAGATAACTGCAATAGAATGAAAATTTATATGAAATCACCTAAATCATCACATCATCATCACAGCCCATAAATGTCCCACTGTTGGGCTCGGGCCTCCTCCGTAATGGGAGGGAAATTAACCTACTATACCGTGCTGGTCAGACGCGTTGGTATAGGGTTTTGTTTCGAGTTTTCCTTCTCTCGCATAGATGTTATATGCGTTATATATCCCTTAGTCGTCTCGTACGATCAACCACGGGTAAGATATGGGGTGGCGAATAATATTCTTACTCCGTCACCACACGGAAATTACCTAAATAGTGTGGTATATAGGAATAATTCCTTCGGAGGAAGAAATTCTTGGAACCCATGAGTTCAATAGGCTTTCTAACATAGATCAAGACGTTAACACTCTGTAGTAGCAATTGGTAAACCAAATATTTTAACGATATCCCAAAGAAGCTAGGAAAATTAAAAATGTGGCTTTTAGAAAAGGCTTCTACTCAGTTGAACAATTTTTAAAGTATTAAGAGTAAGTAGTATGGAATGAGGCATAGTTCATAAAAAATTATTAAATATTTGCATGCTATTATGTAATGGCCAAATAGGCGATATAACTGAATTTATTTTCGAAATGCTCGTAAGACCAATGTACACCCTATTTTAAGTAAATAAAGAATTTTAATTTGATAAGAATTGAGATAATCGTATCAGATGAAACAATATATTATAGTCCTTATGATTTTTCAATAAATAAAATAATTGAAAAAATCAAAAAACCCGACTGTGTAAAAAGTGAACCAAATTATGTACACAATAAATAAAAACAAACTGAAAAGAAATAAAACAAGCACTTAGATGTCCGGTGGTCTATAATTCTATAATATATTATTGAATGAATACTATTGAAGAAAATAAAATATATTCTAGTAATGGAACATAACAACTGAACAGTCGGGATCCATTGAAAAATTAAATGTGCTGTCGAATAATGATTAATACATTGAAAAATTAGATTTGCTGTCGAATAATGACGTAATTTTTGATTTTTTTAATTATTTTATTTATTTTATACTTTTTAGTCATAAGTATCTAGCTAGGCTACAGTTATTTTATTTATTAATGAGTAGTAACCTACCTATATATAGCTTTTCGACTTAAGTTGAGTACTAAATCGTTTGAAGTTCGAGATGGGCGACCGTGTTAGACATTAGATACTTTTGGTAGTCCAATCCAAAATAGTAGGTATCTAGTAGATAATTTAGTATATGTCCATCCACATACACATGCACAGTCATACGAAGTTTTCGTCTTTTCATTGTAAATTTTTACTGTCTAAAGACCTATATGTGAGATTGGTTGTTACGCAACTTTAAATCGATATAGATCCTAAACGGTCTGTCGAATCGAAAAATGTTATGAGAAAACTAATAATGATTTTTAAATACCTATTCAACGATACCCCACTAGACATAGTTTGAAGACTTTCATTTTCTTCATTTTCACAATATGGCGTCCAGTAGACGCCATATTGAATTTTCACTAACGTCATGCCTTTAGTGACACTCGCCGGACTAAAAGGAATTGATTGACGTGTGAATCATAAAAATTGGTCTAGTAGTTTGGTCTATATAGTGCTTCAAAGGAACATACAAACATACATACATACATAGACTGTTAAACACAATACCACTCCTTTGCGTCGCGCAGTCGGGTAGTAAACAGCGACGAGAAGTGACCCACTTACATTAATATTGTCTCGATGTTTTTAATTACTACCTACGATAAAACCCAACATTTTTTTTAATCGAAATGGGAATAGAAATCGAGTAAGCATACACACACGTATAACAAAAATTAAAAAAAATCCTCTTATTCGTTTCTATTCAACCAAAATATTTATAATAATGAAAGAAGATCTATATATCCATCTCCGCCAAATATCAAGGACAAGCATATCGTTGCCAAAATATGTTAAACATATTCATTCTAAATCTGTATCAATCAGAATTGAGTTTAAAAGAACTCTCATAGCTGGTTTGACGTGATATTTAAACTAAATATAAAATTTTGTAAACATTCTTAATGTACTATCCTGGTAAATTACTAGTACTTTGGCGGGCTGAAAGCATGCCACTGTCTTGTACTAGATTCGAATCTTGGTTTGTATAAAAAATCTCTTCGAATTTAGAAGGAACTCTTAAGAAATTCTCAAAAGCATGTTCGAAGTTTGAAACTTTGAGCGGTTAATGGCAACAGGTTTTCTATTACGTGGAACTAAAGTTTATGTGGCAGAATGTGAGTACCATATATCATGAGAGTACCATATACTCTATGGAGGAATAAGCACTTAAAACTATAAAAAATAAGATTTTTTTAAGAAAACTTAATGGATTTTTATTTTTAATAAAACGTGATATGATTTTTTTTTATTATTGCTTATATTATTTTATGGTGGCAAATGAACAAGAACAATTGATGGTAAATGCTAATACTGGCCATGAGCCTTTGTATTACCAGGAGCACTGCTAACCTCTGCCTGCAAACCAAAACCCAGCCAAGTTAGACTTTCGGCTCTCTCACTCATCGAACGAAGTATAATAACATTGCTCAGGCGTGGTTTTTCTGTGATACTACCTCGGATGGACTGGCTCACTGCTGTAGATAGAAAACTGTTAGCAGTGTGGCCTTCCCAGTACTAAAGCATCATAAGCCATCTATCACTCTCTTATTTTAATAAGTATTTATATTATTAATAAATGGTTCATGTGGTGACGGAGTAAGACTACAATTCACCACCCCTATTTTACCGTGGGGGGTCGTAGACAACGACTAAGAGACGTAGTACAGATAACGTCTATGTCAGAGAAGTCAAATTCGAAATTAAACCCTATACTAACCTGTCTAACCAGTGTGAAATAGTGTGTTAATCTACTTTCTGTTGTGGAGTGGGCTAGAGCCCAACAGTGGGACATTTATGAAAAGAAAAAATGATGATGACGATATACTTATTAGCAGACTAAATATTATTGAAAAATATGTTCAGCTAAGTAGCAAGCAAGCTAACCTCGAGCGTAATTTGTAAATCATTTTCTCATTATAATTATATGTTGAACATCAGTCGAATATGCAAGAACATCAAAAAGATAAAAATAAGTAATGTATTTATATTATTAATTGATTCTAATGTATTTACATTAGAAATTCGCGTGAACGTACTTGTTACAAGTATACCCACTGAGCAATTTTTTGCACCCAAACTGGTTACGTGCGTGCGGAAATGTGTCTAAAAATACAAAGCAACAAAAAAGATAAAGATCCTTATTAAAGCATGTAATTGTACGTATAGATAAAAAAATAATTATAGCATAGGTACATAGGAAATATTGGTGTTCAATTACGTTACTAAATCACTGGTCGTAATTGTATTAATTGTTAGTATTATTCATCATCATTCATCATTCTCTACTGAACGTATCTACCTCGTGGAACGGTATGTAGTGCGGTCATTCATTAGAAGAGTTATTTTCTCTAGTCATCATATTTAGCAAGTGGTTTGTTGATTGCAATAAAGTGATATACATTTCCAATTAGAGCACCGCTGTCGTCCTTCTGGTAATTTAGAAACGATTTTTACTATTGCCATGGGCAAGTAAATAGTACATACATACGTACACATTCTTATTTCGCCACACGGGAATTGACATAGTTATTTTATATTTATGCTATTGTAGGGTCTTTTTTTTTTTTATTTGGTGGACTATGGATGCGTCTCGCCCCGCCGAATCAGTCCGGGGTGACGGAAAGGCGGCGCGTGATCCCATAGATCCACCGTAAAATTCCTCTCTCTTCGCCGTGCGAGCGGACCACCGGTACTCGATTTTTAACTTCGGTGGCCCGCCCGGCGGTTTACCCTCGCGGGTTCCTCTCGTCGACGCCCCGACAAATTTCGCCGTCGGGGCGTCGCCATCACGCGGTGGCCTCACGTCGGGTGACCGGACAATTCCCCGGTCCGATCACCCGAGGCCTATGCGGCTGTATGCGGGGGTGATCCGCTCAATGGCCATGTACGGCGCACCCGTGTGGGCGAGGGCTCTGAACGCCCAGCTCAGGGCTGTTCTGTGGAGACCACAGAGAGTCATGGCGGTCAGAGCCATTCGCGGGTACCGTATGGTATCGACCGAGGCGGCATGCCTACTGGCCGGGACACCCCCGTGGGACCTAGAGGCGGAGATGCTCTCCGACCTCTACCGGCGGGTTACCTCACTGCGTGACGAAGGTGGCTCCCCATCGCTGAGCGAGATAGCCACCTGGCGCGAGGACGCCCACCGAGACGTCATCGCCCGTTGGGCTACGCGGCTGGAGAGGCCTAGACACGGTGTCGTCACCGTCGAGGCCCTCCGGCCCGTACTGATGGAGTGGATGGAGCGGCGGCACGGAGTCCTCTCCTTTCGACTGGTGCAGGTGTTGTCGGGGCACGGATGTTTCGGCTTGTACCTGCACACGGTCGCGTGTAGGTAGTGGACTCCGGCCTGCCACCTTTGCAGGAGCGACGAGGACACGGCGCAACATACGCTCGAGGTATGTTCAGGTTGGGACGGGCAGCGCCGTGACCTCATCGCTGTCATCGGTGCCGACCTGACGCTGCCGGCTGTTGCGCGAGCGATGGTCGACACCGTCAGGAATTGGGACGCTGTCGCCGCCTTCTGCGAGGCTATCATCTCGCAGAAGGAGGCGGCGGAACGGGCCCGGGAGGATTCCCGTGACCCGGGCCGCCGCCAGCGGCCGGGGCGGCGCAGGCGCGAGTACCTGCGCCTGATGCCGCCCTAACCGAGGCTTCGGGTGATCGGACCGGGGAATTGTCCGGTCACCCGACGTGAGGCCACCGCGTGAGGACGACGCCTCGACGGCGAAAGCTGTCGGGGCGTCGACAGGAGAGGAGCCCGAGAGGGCATACCGCCGAGCGGGCCACCGAAGACAAAGATCGGGTATCGGTGGCCCGCTCGCACGGCGAAGAAGAGGTGCTTGCAGGGTGGGTCAATGAGGTTGCGCGCCGCCTCTTCCGTCACCCCGGACCGATTTGGCGGTGTGCGACGTCTATAGCCCACCGCAAAAAAAAAAAAAAAAAGGGTACACCGCGTGGAGGTTTCTGGGATAGTACCCCGTCTCGAACGTGACCCCTGGGGTCGCCCGTATCGCGCGTCGCTGAACAAGCTTCGCGCGCAGGGCCCCCCCCCTCACCGAGACCCTCCAGCCCGACTTCCTCTGTAGGGTGGTCGAGGAGCTGTTTCCGCGGCAGTCGGAACACACGCCCCCATGGCTTCGCCAGATCGAGACTGGGAGGCCGACGACGAGAGTGTTCCGCCCGTGACGGAGTCGGAAGTGGGGGCGGCTGTGGCACGGATTCGTGCCGCCACCACGGCCCCCGGCCCGGACGGAATCCCAGTCCGGGTGTTGACGTTGCTCCTCGAGCATCTCGAACCTCGCCTCAGGCTACTGTTCAACGCCTGTCTGACGTCTGGACAGTTCCCTGAGTGCTGGAAGGAAGGGAGATTGGTTCTCCTGCCAAAGCCGGGACGGCCCCCGGATTCGCCGTCGGCCTACAGGCCCATTGTGCTTCTGGACGATGTGGGTAAGCTGCTGGAGCGCATCCTTGCTGCCCTCATCGTCCAGCATCTGGGCGAGGTGGGGCCCGATCTGTCGGACGCTCAATTCGGTTTTAGAAGGGAGCGTTCGACCATCGGGGCCCTACTACGACTGAGGCAGACGGCCGCGGAGGCCGTCAAGGGCGGAGGAGTGCTGTTGGCGGTGTCGCTGGACATTGCCAACGCATTCAATAGTCTGCCATTCAGCTGCATCAGGGAGGCGCTCCGATTTCATGGGGTGCCCTTGTACCTGAGGCGGCTGGTGGCGTACTATTTGGAGGGGCGCAGTGTCCTCTGCGCGGGTCCCGCAGGGGACATTGTGCGGACGCCCATGTCGTGCGGCGTTCCACAGGGGTCGGTTCTGGGGCCAACTCTGTGGGACATCGTGTACGACTGGGCGTTGAGAGGGAGTCTCCCCCCCGGGCTGAGCTTGATATGCTATGCTGACGATACGCTCGTCACAGCCCGGGGCAGGACACTCGAAGAGGCGGCGAGCCTGGCCACTCTCGGCACCGAGGAGATGGTCAGGCGAATTGAGGCGCTGGGGCTCAGGGTGGCCCTAAATAAGATGGAGGCGCTATTATTCCATGGGCCACGCGTAAGGCCGCCAATCGGCACCTCGTTAGTCGTCAACTCCGTCCACATCAGTACCCAGGCCCATATGAAGTACTTGGGTCTGGTGCTCGACGGGCGATGGTGGTTCCGGGAGCATTTTCGCCGAATTGCTCCCCGGCTGGTCGGCGCGGCGTCCGCCCTTTCGCGGCTCATGCCGAACGTGGGCGGACCCAGCTTTGAGGGCCGACGGCTGTATGCGGGGGTGATCCGTTCGATGGCCATGTACGGCGCACCCGTGTGGGCGAGGGCTCTGAACGCCCAGCTCAGGGCGGTTCTGTGGAGACCACAGAGAGTCATGGCGGTCAGAGCCATTCGCGGGCACTGCACGGTATCGACCGAGGCGGCATACCTACTGGCCGGGACACCCCCGTGGGACCTAGAGGTGGAGATGCTCTCCGACCTCTACCGGCGGGTTACCTCACTGCGCGACGAAGGTGGCTCCCCATCGCTGAGCGAGATAGCCACCTGGCACGAGGACGCCCGCCGAGACGTCATCGCCCGTTGGGCTACGCGGCTGGAGAGGCCTAGATACGGTGTCGTCACCGTCGAGGCCCTCCGGCCCGTACTGATGGAGTGGATGGAGTGGCGGCACGGAGTCCTCTCCTTTCGACTGGTGCAGGTGTTGTCGGGGCACGGATGTTTCGGCTTGTACCTGCACACGGTCGCGTGTAGGGAGTGGACTGCGGCCTGCCACCATTGCAGCAGTGGCGAGGACACGGCGCAACACACGCTGGAGGTGTGTCCGGGCTGGGACCGGCAGCGCCGTGACCTCGTCGCTGTTATCGGTGCCGACCTGACGCTGCCGGCTGTCGCAAGGGCGATGGTCGACAGCGTTAGGAACTGGGACGCGATCGCCGCCTTCTGCGAGGCTGTCATCTCGCGGAAGGAGGCGGCGGAACGAGTCCGGGAGGATTCCCGCGATCCGGGCCGCCGTCAGCGGCCGGGGCGGCACAGGCGCGAATATCTACGCCTGATGCCGCCCTAACCCAGGCCTCGGGTGATCGGACCGGGGAATTGTCTGGTTACCCGACGTGAGGCCACCGCGTGAGGGCGACGCCCCGACGGCGAAATCTGTCGGGGCGTCGACGAGAGGAACCTGCGAGGGTAAACCGCCGGGTACCGGTGGCCCGCTCGCACGAAGAGAGAGGATTTTACGGTGGGTCTATGGGGTCACGCGCCGCCTTTCCGTCACCCCGCACCGATTCGGCGGGGCGAAACGCATCCATAGCCCACCAATAAAAAAAAAAAAAAAGGTTAATATACTAAGTATATTTACCTATGATATGTATTTACGTCATCAAAGACAAAGGAAAGGTGATTACAACTACTCAATTTCATTTGAATGAAAAAAAAACATTTATTGATAGAAGTTTCAATTTCTGATACTCTTCACTTATAAAAAATTCTTACAGCTCGAAACTACAATGTAAGTATAGAAATAGTATGTATTGGATATGTTAAAATTCAATAATGTATACTAGAATAACGAACGACGGAGTTAGAAGCTGTTCCGTATATGTTCCAAATTTGAAAGACAGCTTGAAAATTGAGTTGTATAAACTCTATAACAGTGAAAATTCTAAATAAACACACCTAGTTTGACAGCCCTATTTTGCGTTTCATGCCAGAGTTCGATGCAAAATAGAAAATTTATCTACAAGGATATAAAGGCTTATACAATTATTTAGTTGCTAATACAAATATTAATATAAATTAGTTTAGTATTTTCTTTACGGGTAAATTACTGTAACGGAGACATCATTATCACATCATAATTTATGTCATACATCGTCATATCATAATTTATGTCATACAACCGTCTTTTTTGTTTTTGGCGCTGTGTGGTAGCGGTTTCGAATACTACCAACCCTTACTTTGCTCGTGGATGTCATAAAAGACAACTAAGAGCCTTATAACCCTAAGCCAGATGGCTTTGGTTCCATCTGATGCCGTTTGGTCAACAATTTCATTCCCAAGAAGGGTTGACGTCTGGCAGGGGGCCGCTCATAAAACTATAGCCAATAACTTCTACAATATGTACTATGAAAGAAGAGTACGTCTTGTATCAACCCCAAGTAATTGGGATAAGAGTAGGAGAATGATGAACCGTCTTTTTTTTTTGGGCGACAGGCTATTTAGTGGTCACACCAAACATGTACCTATCTACGCCGTGCGATCAGGTCACTCAAACCTAATCTTTGTCTTCGGTAATACAACCGTCTTATAGTTGTATATTGTATATTAGAAAGAAAGAAAGAAAATCATTTATTTTGGCTTCCAAAATAATACAAATTGATAATTACAAATTGAAATAGGTACATAGGATACCGAAAAGAACCTTATTTTCTTTATTAGAAATGAAGATATAAAAAGATTGCTGCAGCATTGGAAAGAGGATAGAAAATTAATAAATTTTGGTTACCTGCCTAACAAATAATAATGTTGAAGGCGACATATCAACAATATTAAGTAACAATACGATAATTACATATATACATATACTATCATAGATATTTTAAAATAATACATATATAATATTTATTAAGGATTTACACATATATAACATCAATAGTAAATAATAGATCCAGTGTATAGGTGATTACAAGTAAGATTCTTTTTCTCTTCACTTATAAGCAACATCCGACTTTTGCTCTGAAAGTAGCCGTTTTTTTATTTGAATCTTAAATGTATTTTTTGTTTTTAAATATCTCAAAGGCGGGTCTAAGCCGTTCCAAGAGTGTGTGGCCGCATACTTGAAACACCCCCTGAATGCTGCATTATTGTGTTCTGGTACTAGGAGCGGGCGCGTAGTAGTACGTATGGCATGGCCGCAGTTGTCCTGTTTCCATATTAACTTTCTAAACAAATAATCTGGTTTCTTACCATTAACAACACTAAACACAAAACTTGACAAATGTAACTTTCGTCGTTTATCCATTTTTAATACGTAATTTTTATTTAAAATCGGTGTAATGTTACTACGTCTTGGAATACAGTAACAGTATCGAGCACATGCATTTTGCACACGCTGAATCAAACGCTCCGTGCGTAAAAGGAGACATGGACCGTATACTACATCGCAATAGTTAAATTTTGACAATACTAGACTCTCAATCAGCGTTTTCCTCATAGGTATGCTTAAAAATTGTCTCAGTCTATATAACACTTTCAGCCTGTAGAAACAAGTTTTTGCAATACTACTTACATACGATTCAAAACGGAGTTCCGGATCGATGGTTAGACCTAAGTGCCGAGCAGTTTCCACTCTCTCAATACTGTCGCCCATAATTTTGACCCCTGGCTTTGCAGACAGTATTGTTTTAACTTGGTTTTTGCTACCCATGACTAAGAATTTTGATTTTTCGGGATTAAGCACTAAGGAGTCATTCATAGACCAAGAAGCCACTTTGTCCAACTGCATATTTAGAAGTTTTACAGCTGCAACTACATTACTGGGCTCAAATGAATGGTACAGTGGAGTGTCATCAGCATATATGTGGTACTTGAACCCACTCAGGCACTGGATCACATCGGCACTGTATATGATATACAAGAGTGGGCTGAGGAGCGAGCCCTGCGGAAACCTCTGGTGACAGGACGAAAGGAAGAAAATACCATTGAACCATTTTCACCGCGCAATTGAACCTGTTGAGATCGATTTGTCAGATAGCTTTCAAACCATCTTATTGTTTCTGGTTCAAAGCCATAAAAAGACATTTTCGAAAGCATTAAAGAGATGTTTGCAGAATCAAATGCGCGGGAGTAATCGAGTAACGTCAATATGGATCCCTTCCCACGATCCCTGGCTTCGAGAATATTACCAACGACGTCCGCCAAGGCTGTAGCTGTACCACGTCTTCTACGGAAACCCGATTGATAGTCAGGTAAAATGTTATTCGCTTCAAGGTAGGCCGTTACTTGCAAGTATACCACTCTTTCGAGGACCTTAGACAAGCAAGGCAGTATAATAACAGGGCGAAGGTCCTTAAAATCTTGAGGGTTGTCATTCTTAAGCAATGGTTTCACAATAGCCTTCCGCCACTGATCCGGAAACGTTTTCGTCATAATAGAAGTATTTATAATATCTGTAATTGCCGGTAAGGACCGTGACAGAGTAAGTACTATCATTTCCTTAGATATGCCGTCAGCACCCTGGGCGTTTGTGGATATATTTCTGATGATTTCAGCAACAGTCTTTTGATCTGTTGGTTTCAGTGCAAAACGTGCTGTGCCAAAGCGTTGAAACTCATAGAAGGTTAACTGAGAGAGGTCAACACATGGATTTCCTGGGACAGTTAGAAATGACGCATTTAATTGCTCTGGATCTTGAAATTGCGGACCCAGCTGATTATTACCTTATGTATGTAATAATATTCAATGTAAAATAAATTAATCGCAAAAAAAAGTGTGTGTGTCAGCTCCGACGCACGACTGGAGTTTACTCCTTAAGTACGATTATCAAAACAGGCGCAAAGAAAGCTCATTTGACTAAAAATAATATATATATTTTTATTTACATTTATTAAAACTGTTCAGTGAAGTATTATCTCACGTCAGAAAGTGAAAGGTGCGCAGAATAGGTTGCGCACCAAAAACGTAACGAGGTCATTCGATCACTCATACCGGGCGCCTTATATGAAAATCGATTCTTATGGAGTAAACTCCAATAAATTTTTGATTTGGTGACAGCTGGATTATCTTAAATGATAATGGAAAAAATTGAGTGCTGAAGTAAAATAACAAATTATGATCGCAGTGTATATTTGGGTACCCAAAATTTTATATTACTACCCGCGCCACCGATATTAATGGGGCATTGGGTGGTCAGTCTAATAGGCGATGATGAGATAAGAAGCCTTTTTTTGGTAGGCTATAGTATAGACATACGCCGTCTGCTCTATCCGGGGCGATGGAAGGGTTGCGCATGGCCCCATAATCCACCGTATTCCTTCCACATGTCCATTAGGCCGGCCATTGGAACCGCTTCCTTGACATGGCCAACTCGGCGGGTTAAAATTTCGGGTACCTGCTGCCTGAGCGTCGCCCTCATGCGGTCAGCCTCTGCGGGTGACGGACTGATGTAAGAAGATCTTTTTTCTGATAGCGAGTTATTTGACCGCAAGTCGACCAATTGTCCAATAATATGATGCCAGTATTTAGCCCTATTTGCGGTACGGTTGCTGTTCACTGTTTAGCGGACTACAACGTATGTGTTTAATGTCAAAGGCCCAGCGGCTTACACTTTCGAGTAACGTAATTATTTTGTATAACTTGACTGGGCTTGGGCTAAATCCAAAAAAACTGATTTATAAATCATCTAAATTATGAGGTTAATCGATATTGGAATTAATTGGAGTGACAAATTAATTAACTTTATAATCACTTTCAAATGAAATCAATATTTTTAACGATTATCAATGTCACCAGACAATGTCAGCAATTACAGTTAATAGATAAAAACAATTGATCTGCATCATTGCGAATTGTCTACAACAAAACTACTTTGGCCTTGACGAAGCGGTTACACATGCAACCTTCATAAGGCTAACTAGTCATAAATTATCTTTGGCAATATACTTTATGAAATGTAATAACGTTTCTTAAATATGTAACTTAATGCGGAACGTTGAGAATAAAATATATCACCATACTTTCACGTGGGATTCGTAGAAATCCACTAAGGAAATATCAAGAGAATGAGTACTTGCATTCACTGATTGCCAATGTTGTAACAATTACAGGATTATTCTCCCTTGGCAGACCTATGTATGTAGGAAGTTGCGTGATGGGTGTATGGATATATAAACTGAAAACTTATGAATTACGAAGAAACTAACTGTTCTTATCAGTGCTGCTATAGAGATCTGAAAGAATGTAACTTTTACTTGATCCGGGTTTAGAATTAAATACTCGATGTTATATATTTATAATACTAGAATAACAAAGCATAGAAGTTAAAATACGCGAATTGAATTTACTTCCTGTGACTGCCGTCATGTTACAATAATTTTGCGCAGATCTTAATTTAAAAAATTATTTCACCTTTACTAATTATAATTATGTATTGGTTAAATTTGTCTGCATAAAGTATTTAATCATCATTATAATTATTTTATTCTTACCCCAATTATTTGGAATTGACGTAGTATGTACTCCTTTTCTTTTAAAAAATATACAATTAAAATGATAAGGCAAGTTAACGCACATACAGATTATAAATATGAAAGTAATATGTAAAAAAACAAGTTTTTTTTTTGCATGCATGGATGAAATGAAATTTCATCGCCACTATCTTGCATTTTATCTACGTGCGTAAGTTAAAAAAAAACACTATAATGACTAGTAAGTCTTAAAAAAAACGACTAAGCTATACAATATACAAAATTAGAATGCGAAACGAAAAATTATGTCACAAGCGGGGTTCGAACCCGCACCTATTGGGAATCCGGCCCAACCGTGCTGCCACTTACACCATAGTGAACTATTTTAGGACATGCAGATTTCGCTTCATATTATATCTTACGTCTTCAAGGTGACGTATGCCATCTATCGGACAATGTTTACACATTGTATAGACTTAATATATCAAACTTTACAGTTAGAATTGTATTAAACGATGACACAACCTTGTTATTCAAATTACTGAAATTTTTAGCATTTAATATGCTTAATTATTTATAAGTTTCGTTTCGTATTCGGGTATTTATAAATAATTAAGCATATTAAATGCTAAAAATTTCAGTAATTTGAAAATTAGAATGTTTTGAAAAAAGAAAGAAAAATATTAAATTGGATAAGAGATGGAAAATTCTAGATAAAACTCCATACCAAACCTTCTGGCCAGTATCGTATAAAAGTTTATTTAGCCCCCTATTTTAAAGGTGGCTCGATATTAGTACTAGGACATATATAAACTGAATCGATAAATAATTATACATTAAATGAATCTATATAAGTTGAGATAATAATGATTATATATAATTTTTATATTAGCGCAATTTTTGTAATACGTTATGTTAATTTTAAGATAATTCACATATAAATACTACGTATATTTAATGTGAATTGGATATCCTCTCAATAAATTAAAAAAGTAAATATGTTAGACTCTCATTTTATAACATTCTTATCCCAATTCGTCCCTGTCCTTCTCTTATCCCAATCACTTAGGGTCGACTCAATATGTACTCTGCTTCCATCGCACATATTGCAAAAGTTACTGGCTATGATTTTATAACCGGCTACCTGTCTGCCGGCAACTCTCCTTGGGAATGTAATTATTGACCTAATTGCATCAGGTGGGGTTAGCCCCCAGGTCGATAAAAGATTCGGGTGATCGGACCGGGGAACAATCCAGTCACACAACGTGAGGCTACCGCGTGAGGTCGACGAGAGAAACCCGCGAGGGTAAACCGCCGGGCGGGCCACCGAAGACAAAGATCGGGTACCGGTGGCCCACTCGCACGGCGAAGAGAGGAGAGTTGCATGGTGGGTCTATGGGGTCACGTGCCTGTCAGCCTGGACCGACTTGGCGGGGCGAGACCACGTCCATAGTCCACCGCAAGAAAAAAAAGTCTCGATAAAAGATAAAATGCACAAAAAATGTCACAGTTTTTAGTAATACAATACAACGGAGATCTTATCTATATTGCACCACCAAACTATGATTTAAACGTCCTCCGCATTGATATTGATAACAGGATAATATGTGATATTCTATAACCTGACGTGTGAGTTTTATCCGGCTTTTGAACGGTCCATCAGCATAGCGACTATTTTAATTCGTTGTTTTGTAGTAATGTTAGTACTTATGTAGGTCCTAGGTGGTCTTTTTTGTAAAAAAAAAAGAGAACAAAAGATAAAGGTGGTGAAATATACTTTTATTTCGTTACCACACGACGAATCAGGCGGTTACCATTAGTAAAGTATAATTTTCGATTATATTTTAGCGTTTATTTAATTATTAGCAGAATTATCTTTTTTACCGTCATTTCCTAGATGTTTCTTTTTTTATTTAATTTATAACAGAGTAGGATTTTTTTAAATTACATTATTTCCATTTTATTATATTCATACTTACATATATTAAACATCGCCAAAATAAGTATTTAATATAATCTGCTTAGTTTGGCACACATTTTCTACATTTCCTTTATACATTAAAAGAAATTTAAACATTTAATTAAAAATTCGATAAGATCGATAGAGTACTTAAATATGAAATTGAACTTTTAATAAAAATCACAAATTAATTCTGGTCGCCGTTATGTTTTATTATGTACAAAAAATAAAAACAAATAAATGAAACATAAAAAAAATCAGAACACTTACCTTTACACAATAATATCACTAGAAAGATTTGAATAACAAAACGTATTCTTATTTCGAAAACCATTTTTATTAAAAAAAAAAAAGAAAACACGACTGTCAATTGATTACAGATCAATCAATAGTGACACATTTTATTTTCGCGCCTGTTTTATTCGAACGCTTTGAAATTATAGCTGCGTTCCAAATTAAATGTTTATAGCTCGTGCACATGCGGGCAATGCTTGACGCGACTGATGTTTGTGCCTTTTGCTGACACTGTGAGCTGGGAAATGGGACTATTATTAAAGTATAAACATCATGCTTATTTTTAGAGTATTTGCTTTGCCATAGAATAGGAATGTCATTGTAAGTACTATGATAGGTGAGTATATCAAAGACTAAAACTGACAGCATGGATGGCGTAATGCTTCAAAACACCGTGTCAAGTGTCATGGGTTTGATTTCTACGCAGGACATTATTTTTTACGATCTATAAGTTGTTTTTCTGAATCTGGATGTAATTTGTACTCGTTAACTGTACGTTTATAAAGTCACGCTATACAAGGATTCTTTAGAGCAGGGCGTCTCTAAAAAAAAAAATATTCCACCTGGTTGTGGTTTTTTGTTTATTTCAACGAAACAAAGCTGAGGATTATTTTGCGTTATCAGCATAATCATTAGTCATCTGTTAATGGCGTGATTTTTCATATTTTTATTTTTGCTGTACGCAATTCACCCTTTAAAGCATCCTGAGACTTTTGTTACATAAACCCCTACTTATATAAATTGCGCCTTGCTAGTGAAAAGAACACCATTGAGACGAGGGGAAAGATTTTGTTGCCGTAAAGGGTTGTATAAAAGTATCAACGTTGCTTAATCATCTCTGAAATTCATTGTAATGGATTAATCCTATTTAAAATAGCTGAATTGCTAACGAGTAAAGTGGAGCTATTTAAAAAGAACAGATTTTATTTTTAAATACAGAGATGGGTTTTAGCAATAAGTTCGATAACTGTAGACTCGTGCCACTACGTAGATACTCATGTAAGTCTTAAATACTAAAAGTACTTAGTCTCTACTTTTAGTCTAAATTATTTCTGTACGTTTACAATTTTATATTTCTATACGTTTTATATAAAATTCCCCTTACGTCTAAGAGCGGAACGATGGGAAAAAGCAGATTTTCTTTTCTGCATCAGGCTCAATCCGCTTAATCTGTCCGTGGTGATGGAAAACATGCTAAACTCCTCCTCCTCCATAACCTACTTTATGACCTCCCCATCGTCATCGGACTGACCATTAGTGTACATTTCTTGGCCTCGGTGGTCAGCCTAATATTGGGATATGGAGTTTACCCCTACGCCCTTACGCATTTATGTCATATAATGTGTACTACACTTGTAGCTTTTTTTGGGGACATTAGGCGCTATAATATGCTCATAATATTTCATCGTTTTATATTCTATAATAACATATAGCAAAAGAACTTTTTAAATATATGCTTGTATATAATTCAAATTTTATAAATACTCTACATCTGATTGAAATTGAAAAAAATATGCCATAATTTTCCGTGTGGTGACGGAGTAAGAATACTATTCACCACCCCATATCTTACCCGTGGGTGATGGTACAAGACGACTAAGGGATATAAAATGGATATAACATCTATTCAAGAGAAGGAAAACTCGAAACAAAACCCAATACCAACACGTCTGACCAGCGCGATATAGTAGGTTAATTCCTCCGTAATGGGAGGCCCCATTACGGAGGAGGCCCGAGCTCAACAGTGGGACATATATGGGCTGTGATGATGATGATGAAAATATGCCATGCTGACAGAGACTCCTCACGCTTAGCAAATGAGTTGGCGATCGTTCTTAGCGGTATAAGTTACCTAAGAGTTCATTGCTTACCATTCTCCTAGTGATGGCACAAAAGGTTCTAACTAGTTCCACAGGAAGGGATCGAGACACGTTGTATTCTTTAAGGGGACATCTGACAAACAAATAAATATTTAACATTATTTCCAAAAACATCCAAAATTCTGTGGTCCCTTATAATAGGCCTAATTGTCTGACCTTACAACAATCTAAAAGCAAATATTGACAATAACGTCCCCAGACGAAGAGGACGCTGATTATTTGGGCACATATTGTCCGAACCTTTTTGCGAATAGCGTTTTCCTGTTCAGTCTATTATGGTCACCTTCCCTAATTATAGCAAGGGCCTTAAGCGATATCGAACATTTAGAGAACGAGATCTCTTATAACTATTATTACATTACATTGCTTTTTGTTAGATATCTACAAAATAAAATAAAAAGGTAAGTTTTTTTATTATAAACATTAAACATTAAAAGAAAGTGGAAAAGAAATTGAGCCAGTTGTCAGAGCACTTAAATTTTACTAGCGTTAAAAACTATTAACTTATAGAAGTCTAGCGAAAGCCTTATTAGATTCAAACTATATAGTAAAAGAAACAAAAAGTTGAAGACACACTATTCAGAGTAGAGTATGCATCGACAATAGATATGGAATGGATATTTAACCGTTTTATAACATATTCCCTACTAATAAATATTAAAAATGTTAATGTAAATTTGTTTGTTACGCTTTCACGCCAAAACTACTTAACCAATTATCATGAAACTTTGAACACATAGTCTTAGATGTATTAGAAAGTACGTATGATACTTACTATTAAAAAAAAATTACTAAGGGTAAAAAAAATATTTTGGCAGGCATGATAGGTGAAGCAATAAGATATTAATTTGATCATCGATAATTCAGCACTTAGGGTTAGCACTTTATTCGTGTTGAAGTTGCTAGATTTTCAAATTTTCATTGTATCATCAGACAAACATTCATTGTACTTAGTAATTTTTAAAAACTGAAACACATTGATTCAGTTCTATTAGAATGTATCTTTGATATTTATTTAAGGGCTTCAACGCAAACGAAGCCGTGGGTAAAAGCTAGTACCTAATAACTTCAGTTACGTGATAGTATGTTTTTTTAATACACTTTACTCAAAAAAATATATATCTGTTTATCATATATCTGGATAAATGTTTCCAAAGGTTGAACGATATGAATGTGGGAGTCCAGATGGGCGACTCAGTGGTCACTGCTCTGCTTTATGCAGATGATGCAGTCCTGCTGGCACAGTCAGCGATTGACCTGCAGACCCTAGTCGACACAATGACAGAAGATTGTAAGAAAAGGGGTCTACGCGTGAATGTGAGCAAAACCAAAATAATGGTCTTTGAAAGAGATAAAACCAGAACAGATGTAAAAGTAACAATAGGTAATGATGATGCTCTAGTAGAGCAAGTGGATGAATTTGTATATCTTGGATGTGGATTTAGCCGAGATGGAAGGTACACCACTGATATAGAGCGAAGAGTGAATGCGGGAAATAGAGTGAACGGAGCGTTGGGCCAACTTCTCGGCAGCCACCACCTCAGCCAGAAGGCACGTGTAGCAATACATAACGCAGTGCTTGTCCCAACATTACTGTATGGAAGCGAGAGTTGGGTATGCAGAAAAGAGTATGATAGTAAAATTAATGCGGTCGAAATGCGATCTCTGCGGAAAATCTGTGGAGTTAGGCTGACCGACCGCATTCGTAACGACGACGTAAGAGAGCGAGTAGGTATGAAAGAGAGTATTGGTGTAAAGATGCGAAAGGGAATGCTCCGATGGTTCGGACATGTGGAAAGAATGCCGAACGAACGCCTGGTTAAGAAGATATACAATGCGAAAGTGGAAGGATGCAGGTACCGAGGGAGACCGAGACTAACCTACCTAGACCAGATCGGTCATGTACTGAAGGAAGGTGGAGTCAAGAGTCTCTGAAACCGGCGAGCGTGTATGAAGAGAATAATGAATGTTGAGGAAGCGAGTGAAGTATGCAGAGATAGAGTTCTCTGGCACTCTGTTCTCTCTGCCTACCCTGCAAGGGATATGGCGTGATGATATGTATGTATGTATGTATGTACTCAAAAAAAAGATTTAATCTAACGCGGTATCAAACTTTTTCTTTGAACCGAACCATGTCATAATTAACAGTACAGGTATGGATAACAATGTTTTGCTTCATCTGATTTACACCTTTTTTCTTGATCTTTTAGACATTCTCAACAGCTTCTTAATTATAAAAACATAAAAGAAAACCTCACACTTAGGTGCAATAAAAGCTTGCTACTTATTAATACTATAGAGAAGATAAAGGTAACAACATAAAAAGTAATTTGATTGAAGATAATAATTGTTAAATTAGATTAAGGATATTTTTATTAATTTAATTATTTTGAGTTGAAAAAAATAAACCTAAGAACCTAGAAAAAAATTAACATAATAATAATACGTAATTATATTACAATATTTTACAGGGTATTTTATAAATAAGCAAGCATGTTAAATGCTAAATTTCAGTAATTTGAATAACAGGGTTGTTTGTGTCGTCGTTTAATACAATTCTAACTGCAACGTAAACAATGTCGGGTAGATGGTACACGTCTCCTTAAAGACGTAAATATAATACGATGCGAGAATTGAATGTCCTACATTACGGGTTGAGAGCCCTCAGCGCTCACCCACTGTCCGGGTAAAGTTGTCATAGCCATCTGAGGCTAACAACTACGACACGCAAGAAAAAAAAAATTAAAGTCCTACAATAGTTCCCGGTGGTGTAAATGGCAGCACGATTGGGACGGATTTCCAATAGGTGTGGATTCGAATCCCACTTATGACAATCATTTTTCGCTCGTAATCGGGTTTTTATAAATAATCAAGCATATTAAATGCTAAATTTCAGTAATTTGAAATTCATCTTTTTTTAATAAATTTGTTATAGAATTTATTTAAAAAAGGTCCTTCCACTGGGCATCATAAAAATATAGCCTGGTTTTCTTATGTGGCATCATTTTAATACCCAGGTAAGTATAAGTTTTTTAAAATCTATAAATAATCGCCAGTAAAAGTAAGATAATGCTCCTTTTAAGAAAATTGTAAACACAATGTGAAATGTACGTTTTCTGACCTTCTATATCTATAAACCTTCTTATATTAGGGGTTAAAGTATGAAATTGACGTTTTGTACTGATAATTTAAAACTATTTTTTTTTATCATAAAATAGATTTATTTAATTAAAGTATTTACTCTCGTTATCTATACGTATCTGCCATCTAATTGGAAGAACATCAAACCATGCCGCTTATTCCTTGGTAGTTTGACTCGGACCGGCTTCCACTATCACCTTCAATTCATCGTTATTTACCTTAGTGGCTGGTCTTCCTCGTGTTTCATTCTTCAAGTCACAGTTTCCACTACGAAAGCGGCTAAACCAAAAAGGCACGGTGCGTTCGTTAGCCGTGTCCTCTCTAAACACAGCATTGACATTACGAGCCGTTTCTGCCGCGTTAGTCCCACGTCGGAACTTGTATTCGAAAATTACTCTGACTTTCTCCCTATCCATGTTCACTTCAAAAGCTGAATGTAAAAACAATTGAACATCGAACGATCAAATGTCATACATTTATTAAATTTAGAATGTTATAGTTCTTCTTCTTCTTCTTTTTATGTATTGGCAATCAGCTACTTAAATGCGATACTACAGACTGGCTATGAGCAGCTCCTCATTCAGCAATTACTATATATTTGTAAACTGTTCGTTTTTATTTTATAATATTTTTACATACTTGTAAAGCGTAGCGTGTTTTGCCCAACGAATTTTGACTTTGGTTAGCGTTTGTAGCTCATGGTATTGGTCATGCTCACTGAAAGGTCTTCTTGCGGTAGCTGCGTGGGGCGGGTCTCTCCCTTCCCTCCAAGGTGGTTGAGGGGAGTGATGGCTGCCCTAGTAGTTAACTCGTGATCGGGTGCCGCCTGTGGGATCTGGTCCAGCCGTGGTTATTTTTACATTCTATTTGAACTATTGGGTTCGCAGGGCATCACACTGGAGCTATTTCTTATTACATATGTTGTACCATTTTTTGTATAAAAAAGATTTAAAAGAAAAAACAACAGACTAACCCGCTGAGTTTCTTGCCGGATCTTCTCAGTAGTGGTCTACTTCCGATCCGGTGGTAGTTAATTGAATTGATATAATATGTTATAACTGACAATATGTAAGTGCCCTCGCAGGGCCTATGCATAATAAATGAATTTGAATTTGAATGAGCCATTGTTGCCAGTGTCGAGTTATAATTATCTTCAAGTTTTTAGTGTCTTCAGATCAGTCATTGTCCGTCAGTAAGTCAAATTGTCGCCATCAACAGTGCTATGGCCACACTGTTAATGGCATCTTGAGGGAATTTTGACGGAAAACGAAAACGTTGTGAAGCACTTTTATATGATATTCACTACATCTCAGCAGTTCAGCCACATCACATTACATAAAATACCACAAAAAATATCTAATATAACACGTTAAAACACTAAAATATCGAATATAATACAAGAGCACCACATGACGTTTTAGATTTCCACAACCCAGCTATACTGCAGGAGATTCAGCTGTATGTACCAGACGAATACGTGGGACGGCGGCGGCAGCCACCGCTCCTGAGGGTGCCGCGCGCTCGCACCAACTTGTTACAGCACGCGCCATTCGCGCGCGCTCTACGTGTGCTCAACGAGGTCTCAACACGAAGAGACTTATTCTCGTGTTCACTGAACGAATTAACACTGACCGCTATTTTAATTTTAAGTACATAGAAATAAGAAATTTGTAATGTTTAGAATTATCGTAATATATACTTATGTACTAATACTGTCTTCCGCTATCGAATTGGGTTGTATTACCTGTAATGGTAGTTGTGTGTCGAAATAAATAAATAAATAAATAAAGATTCCCGCCAAAAGTCCTCGAATGTTATAGTTTTCGTTTGAAAACAGTTTCACTTTGATATGTCAGATATCAAAGTAAAACCATGCAGGTTTAATTTTAATTCAAAGTGGCTAGTACGTTAAAACGGAAATTTCATATTTAAACCTCCATTATTATATATTAGTGATCCGCCTCCGCTTAACTTCGGTATTCAGTCGCTCTGTCTCCGCAGTCTAAATCTCTGATAACTTCTAGGATATTTATTTTAATGAGATATATATATATATATATATATATATATATATATATATATATACAGGGTGTCCCAAAATTCAACGATAAGCCGGCACCAGCAGGTGGACCTACATATGACTACTCGAGAACAAAAAAGAAAAAAATTCTACCTTGATTTTTTTTTTCATTACGACAAAAAAACCGATTTCTTTAAAAATCGACATCTTTTATTATATTATTAAGTGCCATTGCTACAATTTTACAAGTAATTCTGTGTTTTTTTTTGTATTGGTAAGGTAAGTAGCACTACTATCGATCACAACCATTAAAAATTCCAGAATATCTATAGTTTTTACACAAAAATCAACCAAAACTATGTTTTTTTCATAAATTATGTAAGATTTTGACTTTCAGCTCACTTTCACTCATCACAGTGAAAAAAAAAAGTATGGACACTACTGTGGCAAATAGTATTAAAAATTGGCGCAACTAACTACAATTCTAAAATGGTATAACATTCTAGGCAAACTAGCCACAAAAATATACTTAGGTGTACTATTTCAAAATAACAACCATACTTCGAAAATTGTTAGTGTTGATAGTAATCACTTTTACTATGTAGCCCAAATGTTTTTGTTGCAAGTTCTCAGAATTTGAATGAGACATGTGCGTAGTCCATAAGATAACATAAGTTAGACAGAGATAGAGAGATTATACGTTAGAGGGAGATAGATAGATGCTAATTGTTTAGTAACATTAATGCAGGTAGAGAAGTAATTAATGTCCTCAGCAGCACAGCAAGTCAGTACGCTCTACTTCTTTGTTTACTGCACACCGTTCTGTTTTAATTAAAGTGGCTCTGATACTAACGACTTTGGATTGAATTAAGTGACCTGGAAATTGACCTGACTTGGCATTATTTTAGACTGTGATTTTGTGTTTTTTTAAAGAAGTTTTGCCTTATTTTCAAGTGTTTAGCATTCATTATGCCGCTACCATATACAGCGTTAGAATACGCTAATATGCACCTAATTTATGGAGAATGCCGATGCAATGCCAACGCTGCTAGCAGATTATATCGAGCAAGGTACCCTACTCTTCAAAGGTATCCGGATTATCGCGTATTTATTAACGTGCATCAAGCATTTTCGGAGGGTCGTATACCATCTGACAGGAGAAACGCTGGAAGACCTAGATCGGAACACGATGAAGAAGTTCTCAAAGAAATAGAAAGCGATACAACTACCTCTGTACGTGGCATACAAGTAGCAACGGGAATTCCAAAAAGTACTGCACATAGAATTTTAAAACGTCACCAGTTTCATCCATATCATTACAGGCGCGTGCAGGCGTTATTACCGCGGGACTATCCACTGCGGGTCGCATTTTGCCGTGTAATGCTGCAAAAACACAGGGAAGATCCCCAATTCTTAGACAAAGTTTTATGGTCGGATGAAACAACCTGCAAGAAAGATGGCTATTTAAATCTTCACAATCTTCATAGCTGGAACAATGAAAATCCGCACCTGGTGAGAGAAGACAAATCCCAATATCAATTTAAGGACATCAATTTAAGGAATCCTTGGACGAGCTTCGCCAAAAAATAATTCAGGCTGTGGATCACATGAACAGAATCAGATATGCAAGAAAAATAAAACGTTCATTTTTAAGGCGATGTCGTGCCTGCATTACTGCCAATGGCAAACAATTCGAACATTTATTGTAATTTTAATAATATAGTAAATTCTAATCTCTCTATATCTATCTCTTTCTAACTTATGTTATCTTATGGACTACGCACATGTCTCATTCAAATTCTGAGAACTTGCAACAAAAACATTTTGGCTACATAGTAGAAGTGATTACTATCAACACTAACAATTTTCGAAGTATGGTTGTTATTTTGAAATAGTACACCTAAGTATATTTTTGTGGCTAGTTTGCCTAGAATGTTATACCATTTTAGAATTGTAGTTAGTTGCGCCAATTTTTAATACTATTTGCCACAGTAGTGTCCATACTTTTTTTTTTCACTGTGATGAGTGAAAGTGAGCTGAAAGTCAAAATCTTACATAATTTATGAAAAAAACATAGTTTTGGTTGATTTTTGTGTAAAAACTATAGATATTCTGGAATTTTTAATGGTTGTGATCGATAGTAGTACTACTTACCTTGCCAATACAAAAAAAATCACAGAATTACTTGTAAAATTGTAGCAATGGCACTTAATAATATAATAAAAGATGACGATTTTTAAAGAAATCGGTTTTTTTGTCGTAATGAAAAAAAAAATCAAGGTAGAATTTTTTTCTTTTTTGTTCTCGAGTAGTCATATGTAGGTCCATCTGCTGGTGCCGGCTTATCGTTGAATTTTGGGACACCCTGTATATATATATATATATATATATATATATATATATATATATACAGGGTGCCGATTTTATTACTAGAATAACTTAAACCGGGTGTAGGAATGACGTCATAAAAAACAATAAAGTTAGTTGCAGACTCCTAGCTCTGCCCAATCCCGAGATAAAGTGATTTGTTTCTTATCAAAACAATAGGTTTGCCAGGTACATTGACCTGTAGGTACATTTCGACCCAGTTGCGCGGCGGTAAGCGTAGCAAGAGCGGGACTATTTGCCTACTAGTTCAATGTCACACGCATGAGTATATGCCTACATCGAACTTCTATATTACAAAGTGTATTGACCGATGACCCTGACTGATGATAAGTGTATCATTAGGGCAATTTAATCAAAAATTAGGTACTATTTTTTTTACTGATTTGGATAGTGTATCATGGTCTGATACACCTCCTTCTGGCTGAGATGGTGGCTACCGAGAAGTTGTCCCAACGCTCCGTTCACTCTATTTCCCGCACTCACTCCTCACTCTATATTAGTGGTGTACCTTCCATCTCGGCTAAATCCTCATCCAAGATATACAAATTCATCCACTTGCTCCAGTACATCATTACCTATTGTTACTCTTACATCTGTTCTGGCTTCATCTCTTTCAAAGACCATTATTTTGGTTTTGCTCACATTCACGCGTAGAACCCTTTTCTTACAATCTTCTGTCATTGTGTCGACTAGGGCCTGCAGGTCAGTCGCTGACTGTGCCAGCAGTACTGCATCATCTGCATAAAGCAGAACAGTGACCACTGAGTCGCCCACCTGGACTCCCACATTCATATCGTTCAACCTTTGGAGACATTGATCCAGATATATGATAAACAGCCTGGCTGACAGCCAGCCTGGCTCAGTCAGCGACTGACCTGCAGACCCTAGTCGACACAATGACAGAAAATTGTAAGAAAAGGGGTCTACGCGTGAATGTGAGCAAAACCAAAATAATGGTCTTTGAAAGAGATGAAGCCAGAACAGATGTAAGAGTAACAATAGGTAATGATGTACTAGAGCAAGTGGATGAATTTGTATATCTTGGATGTGGATTTAGCCGAGATGGAAGGTACACCACTGATATAGAGCGAAGAGTGAATGCGGGAAATAGAGTGAACGGAGCGTTGGGGCGACTTCTCAGCAGCCACCACCTCAGCCAGAAGGCACGTGTAGCAATACATAACGTAGTGCTTGTCCCATCATTACTGTATGGAAGCGAGAGTTGGGTATGCAGAAAAGAGTATGAAAGTAAAATTAATGCGGTCGAAATGCGATCTCTGCGGCAAATCTGTGGAGTTAGCCTGACCGACTGCAATCGCAACGACGACGTAAGAGAGCGAGTAGGTATGAAAGAGAGTATTGGTTTAAAGATGCGAAAGGGAATGCTCCGATGGTTCGGACATGTGGAAAGAATGCCGAACGTCTGGTTAAGAAGATATACAATGCGAAAGTGGAAGGATGTAGGTACCGGGGAAAACCGAGACTCACCTACCTAGACTAGATTGGTCACGTACTGAAAAAAGGTGGAGTCAAGAGTCTGCGAAACCGGCGAGCGTGTATGAATAGAATTATGAATGTTGAAGAAGCGAGTGAAGTATGCAAGGATAGAGTTCTCTGGCACTCTGTTCTCTCTGCCTACTCTGCAAGGGATATGGCGTGATGATATGTATGTATGTATGTAAGGTTTAGCCAGTGATTACAATATAAGCGTATAAAAATATGTTTTTACGACATCATATTACATATATTTTATATTCTCGGCTTTTCTCTACTATAATATGCATCTATTACACTTATAAACCTTTCTCTTGAATCACAAAATCCGTAGCGTAGTTTAAAAAATCTAAGAGGGGAAAAAAACGGCGACATTATTTTATACCATGTATAGAATTGATATATAGAAGAAATGTTATGACTGTATACCGGCTTATAACTGTGTCTAACAAAGGTATACCACTCAAAACTATAATATTTAAATGGTACTTTGTAATCCAATTCTCTGTATTCTCAATCCTTAATTAAATTTTAAATTAACCCTGGAACTAATATCTTTAGTTGACATCTGTGCTGGGGCAACAAATGTAATGAAATATTACGTCTCGAGCCTGAACTGTATTACAACGAAAGTTTTACCGGAATTCCTCTATATAATATGATTTTTTATCTGTTTGTTTTAGTTATTTCAATCTAACGATAGACGATTTGGTCGCATTATAATAAATCTCCAGCTATTAGTTTGTGAAAAGTTTTTGATCATCATTCACCTACTCTTATCCAATTTAAATTAACTTGGTGTAACAATTACTTGAGGTCGATACAATATGTACTCTTGTTTGATAGTATAAATTGTAAAAGTTATTCGCAATAGTTATGACCAGCCGCCTGCCAGACCTTCCTTGGGAATGTAATTGTTGACCAAACGGCGTCAGATGGAGTTAGCGCAGGTCGTTATGAGACTCTTAGTCATCTTTTACGATATCCACGAGCAAAGTAATGGTTGGTAGTTTTCGTAGCCGCTAGCACACATCTAGTGAAAAGTATTTGATGTGAGAAATAATTTTGCATTATTAAACATCCGTATCCCGTTGTATCTGTGTGATGACAGAGTAAGAATACAATTCACCACCCTCTATCTTACCCGTGGGTGATCGTAAGAGACGATTAAAGGATATGAAACGCATAAAACGTCTATACAAGAGAAGGAAAACTCGGAATAAAACCCTATATCGGGTTATAAACCCTATACCAACACGCCTAACCAGCATGGTATAGTAGGTCAATTTCCCTCCCATTATGGAGGAGGCTTAAGCCCAACAGTGAGACATATATGACATGATTAAACACCGGTTTAAATAATAGAGATTCATTAGAAATAAAACATTTTTTTGACTCTATCAATTGATTCTATCGCATTTGCATTTGATTTTTATTTTCCCAACGTTTCTAACACTAAAGTGTTCATGGTCATGGCAGAACCTCTGACCTCCAGGATTCCGCCCATGACCATGAGTTCTATAGAGTACTTAAAACATCGAAAAATTGTACTGTAAAGTACTTGAAACCTCGACAAATTGAAAATCAAATAATAACACGATAGAATCCGTAAAAATAGTTTTATTTCAAATGGGTAATACTTGCGTACATATCAGAAAATTTTCATTACATAATGTAAGATAAATTACATATCACAAAATTGGCTGTCAATGGGCAACTGAATAATCTTTCCCTGATATCCAATAATTGGTTAATAAGATTACAGCACTTCGATGGCTTGGACGCATGGATGAATGAACACTGAAAGCTTCGATCACTGGACCACATTAAAGCTATTATAACTGGTTTCAGCTTTAGTTCGATAACAAAGTAATTTTATTTTACAAGTATTAATAAGCAATTATAATTATTCATAGTTCTGATATATTATTGAAAATCTTAGTATTAATTTTATCTACAAAGAAAAAATTAATATCTGTACAATATTAATTTTGTTACTTTTTTAGTTAATTTCATATCTATTCTAATTACGAGTCTACGGTCTACGCGTGAATGTGAGCAAAACCAAAATAATGGTCTTTGAAAGAGATGAAGCCAGAACAGATGTAAGAGTAACAATAGGTAATGCTGTACTGGAGCAAGTGGATGAATTTGTATATCTTGGATGTGGATTTAGCCGAGATGGAAGGTACACCACTGATATAGAGCGAAGTGTGAATGCGGGAAATAGAGTGAACGGAGCGTTGGGACAACTTCTCGGTAGCCATCCCCTCAGCCAGAAGGCACGTGTAGCAATACATAATGCAGTGCTTGTCCCAACATTACTGTATGGAAGCGAGAGTTGGGTATGCAGAAAAGGGTATGAAAGTAAAATTAATGCGGTCGAAATGCGATCTCTACGGAAAATCTCTGGAGTTAGGCTGATCGATCGCATTTGTAACGACGACGTAAGAGAGCGAGTAGGTATGAAAGAGAGTATTGGTGTAAAGATGCGAAAGGGAATGCTCCGATGGTTCGGACATGTGGAAAGAATGCCGAACGAACGTCTGGTTAAGAAGATATACAATGCGAAAGTGGAAGGATGTAGGTACAGGGGGAGACTGAGACTAACCTACCTAGACCAGATCGGTCATGTACTGAAGGAAGGTGGAGTCAAGAGTCTCCGAAACCGGCGAGCGTGTATGAAGAGAATTATGAATGTTGAGGCAGCGAGTGAAGTATGCAAAGATAGAGTTCTCTGGCACTCTGTTCTCTCTGCCTACCCTGCAAGGGATATGGCGTGATGATATGTATGTATGTATGTCTAATTACGAGTAAACTATTATTACCCGTGTGGTAACGAAATACAATAATCACCATTTCTTCCATTCTGGCGTTTCTCCTCTATAGTGCCATAAACGCCACGTTTAACAGGCGGGTTGGTTTCCCAAGAGATATCTGCTGCCCACTATTCTGGTGATACACTTAGCTTATTTTTTCGACTCCCATAAGCAAAAAGGGCTAGTGACTATTATATTATAGAGGAATATTACATTTCTCCGTGTAGTGATGGAATAAGAATAAAATTCACCACTCCCTCATATTAGCATCTAGCTTCATATTAGCCGTGGGTGTTGTATCATTATTCTCCTGCTCTTGTCCTAATTTCTTGGATTCGCAATATGTAAGAGTACATACATTACAAAAGTTATTGGCAATAGTTTTATGACCGGCCACCTGCCTGACGTCAATCCTGACCACCATTAGATATCTGAATATAATATTTATGCAAGAGAAGGCAACTCTTAACAAACTATAACAATACGTCTGACTAGCGTGACATAGTAGGTCAATTTCATTGCGATTGTGAACAAAGCTCAAGCTTAGTAGTGGGGGGTATGTATGAGTTGAGGTAATGATGATGACTAATACATTTGTAATATATTCAAGTTGTACTCCAGGTTTATGTTCACAAGCTAATTTGTTGTTAAGCATCTTATCCTAGCCTTAATAATGAAAAACAAACTTCAACAATTTTCCACTTAAAGTGTTGTTCGTACTTTAAGTTTAAAATTGAATTAGCAACATGGAACTTAGTTCATTAACTTACTCAAATTTCTTAACGAAAGCTCTCACCTACCTTTCTGAAAGCGAGCAAAACTAAAAACTGTTTATTAACAGTACTTTAAAACGGCATATCATTTTTACTTATAAATAATGGATTGGCTAATTAAAAAATATTCTGTATTGTTATAGAAATGTATTACCAAAACATGTTTATATTAATTTAATTGGTAAACAAATAGTTGATATTGGAATGAACGGACTAGCGGGCCGTGACGTACCGTAGCCCGCCGCCAGAAAAAAAAAAGAGGTGCCACAGTATAAACTTGAAACCACCTCTATTGAGATTTCTTTTCAAGTCTTTAGAAGTAATTAATTAGTTAACATTATAATTAAATACTGCATTGTGTTTTCATTACGTTAGCATGTGAGTCAAACTTGGTTTAATTTACGTGAAAGTAAGCTTTTTATACGTCTTTTCAAATGGGGTGAGATGAATGTCAAGGGCATGAGATCAGAAAGTATAAGCGGACCAGCAAAGATAAGAGATCAGTTTCAAAGATCCGCTGAATAGAACAAAAGGAACAATTTTCAATTTACTTGACCAGTCAACATTTCACAGTTCCAAACTTATTCAGTCTGAAATTTACTTCTTCCTAACAAGTTTACTAGCTAAGTACACCTTGTGTATATTGAAACAAAATTAACTAATAAGTAATACTATTGGCACATAATAAATTAATTAATTTATAAAAAAGAAACATTGAGATGTTGAGTTCTGTTATCTCTTAAAATTATGATTCCTTGAATATGTTTTAAAATAAAAAAAAAATAAGTGCCGATTTCACTAACTCAACAAAAAACTAAATTCGATCAGTGTTTACTAAATTTAATATAAAAAATACATTTTTTATGTGACGAATTGTAAGATTTTTTTGCAATAATAACCGGCATGTACACTTCTTAATCTATATTTTCATGTTGAGGATTTTCATGTCTACTTAATAAATAAATTATAACATAAATGAAGACAAAACGTTTAAAATCTTTGCTTTACGAATTTAATAAGAAAAAGTACTTAAATATGTTGAATTTCAATCAGATCCCGGTCAGTTGACAGAATATTTTTATATGGATAACTTACGATATTGCGACTCTATGTATTCTTACGAAAGTTCCGTAATAAATTTAAACTTTGCTGTATTTACTGTATAAAATTTTAGAAAAAAAAAAACAAAATTATCCGCGTCTAATCTAGTGGCACAAAAACTGTAACAGTCTTATCGGACAAAAAGCGTCATTGTTTGCAGCCCACAATGGTGAAAATGATTGATTGATATGTCAGTGAAAAATAAGCAAAAATGAGTGCGTACCCCAACGGTTGGACGAATTGTAACATAAAATAGCTTTTAGATTAAAAGCCGACTAGATGATCGAGGTCATTTGGGAATTGGTAACCTGATGAAATACCTTAGGGATATCGTAAAATGTAATTTATTATTTCTGATATATTTGCATTATATCATTATCGTGTGGTGACGGAGTAAGAATACAATTCATCACCCCTAATCTTACCCGTGGGTGATTGTAAGAGACGACTAAGTGATATAATATCTATGCGAGAGAGGACAAACTCGTAACAAAACCCTATACCAACAACTCTGACCAGTGTGGTATAGTAGGTTAATTTGCCTCCCATTACGGAGGTGGCCCGAGCGCAATAGTGGGACATATATGGGCTGTTTTGATGAAATCATTAAGAATTCAGGAAACTTTTTCAAAAAAAAATAGAAGATATCCTATAAAAATACCAGTAGCCTCTAACACGTCTCTAATTCCATTAATATTTTACTAAATATTCATCTTTGGGTAGGTAAATGATGGTTACATAGATTTTATTTTAGTTGTTATTTGACTTAAACAAACCGCTATGTTCAAATATTGGTGCCTCTTTAGGAGGGCCTGAGTGGAGATATGGCACAGATGGTTCACTTATATTACCACCTTCAAGTGGGGAAGTTTGACTGTAAATCGGTAATCAATATCTTTGGTTATCTTGTTAACATTATACACACACACACATATATATATATATATATATATATATATATATATTTACTCGTACTTGTAATACGGTTAATGAATACTGACTCTTTGAATGAATACTTATATACATATTAAAATGTAATATTTTAAATATTTATTTACGTAGAACTTGTCAGAAAATATTAATGAAACACATATTAGCTCAATACTACATTAAAGTTAATTTACTATTCTTATAGCGTTTAATATTATGAATATTGGTATTCAAATAGATGGCATTGAAATTAAATTTCATGAGTTAGCACTAATAGGTACTATGTATTTCAACTGTGAATATCATGTTGACGTAATAAATAATAACATATCTAAGTATCTTTCTATTTCTCTATCATCCGTGTGGTGACGGAATAAGAATACCATTCACCACCCTCTTATCTTACCTGTGGGAGATCGTAAGAGACGACTAAGGGATATAATATGCATGGGGTACGATCCCAGAAACCTCCACGCGGTGTACCCTGGGTGCGGGCGTCGAACTGTCGCCCGTAGCGAATATCTGCGCGATTTCGCTCCTTACTCTACTACAATAGTAGTAGAGGTTATAGGACCCGAAATATTGGGACGGGCTCAGTCACTCATTCATTTGAGGGCTGGGCAGGCATATGCCACCGCCCACACATCGTAAACCTGATTCTTTGCTTGTCTTAGTTTCAGGAGCGAGGGTCTTGGCTGAACCGCCCGGACCGCGAGGAAGACAACCTCTATAAAGAGTTCGAAGTAACATTCGAACTCGGAAATCACCCAGAATCTTAAGTTCTGGCGTGCGGCGAGAAGATGCATGACAGATGGGTTGTTCTGTCGTTAGCACGCTCCAGCCAGGGCACCGGCTGCCCCCCTGGTTGGTAAATGTAAGCTTGCCCGGGTAAAGGGATCTCTGCCCGGGTCGACGTTGTGTATCTCCCCTTCTCGTGGGAATCATATGGATACTCTGAATTTAAAACCTTTTTTAAAAACCGACGGGAATCCCTGTGATTCTCACACCACGGCCTTGTCAAGTCAAAGAAAAAGTGACAACGACGCCTCGTCCTCAGGACTTGAGGCGTCCGCCGAGGGCCCGGCACAAATCGTGGAGGCCCAAAAAGTGAAACGGAAGTCGCCCAGGAAGAGCCGGGGGCAGGGTTCCAGCTACAAGAGGAGAATGGAAGAGCGGCGTGCGCGGAGAGAGGCTGCTGCTGCTGAAAAGGAGGACGGTGGCAGAATTGCTGCAGAGCCGTCTACGGACGAGGGCGACAGTGACGTCGCAGAACCGTCCGTAGACGAGGGCGGCGGATCTGCCGCTAAGATGGACGAGGGCGGTGTATCCGCAGGGCCGTCCAGAGGAGATAGCGGGTCGGATGCTAAAGCCGCCGCTAAGTCGTCGCCGCGTCCTGTGGCAGCGGCTGCGAAGACCAGGGAGGAGGCCCTCCCCTCGCAGGTGCGAAAGTGCCCCTGAGCAAGGGAGACAGCTCGGGCGCCGACTCCGAGGGGAGCGGGACCATTATGCCTCCACCAAAGGTGCCGGCTTCTCGCAGGGGGCGAGGGGCCGCAGTAGCAGGAGGAAGGTCGGCGACCCCTCGGCGTGAGGCGGCGCCTGCTGCGAGCGACGGCCACCCCCTTTTTTTTTTTTTTTTTGCTGTGGGCTAAGGACGTCACACCCCGCCAAATCGGTCCGGGGTAACGGAAGAGGCGGCGCGCAACCCCATTCACCCACCCTGCAAGCACCTCTTCTTCGCCATGCGAGCGGGCCACCGGTACCCGATCTTTGTCTTCGGAGGCCCGCTCGGCGAGCGACGGCCCCCTGGACCTGCAGGCTGAAAATGCCCGCCTTAGTGGCGAGGTCTCAGGCCTGCGGGACCTGAACCGCTAGTTGGGGTCCGAGCTGGAGACGGTGCGTCGGATAAACCGCATGTTGGCCAAAGATATGGCCGACCTGCGGGCCCAGATGGCGCAGTTCTTGCCGCCTGCGCCAAAGCCGTCGACCAGGGCGCGTAAAACGGCTGCTGCGGCGAAACCCGTCCCTGCGGCGAGGAGTACGCCCCCCGCTGCGGAGGGCACGCCGCCGGCTGAAGCCATTACGGCCATCGAGCCGACCCCCGTCCCTGTGGCGAGGAGGACGACTCGCGCCGCGGCGACGAAGTCGCCAAGCGTCCCGGAGCGGGCCCCGGTGGAGACTCAACCGGAGGCGCCGACCCCGCTGCCGACCCCGCTGCCAACCCCGCTGCCTGCGGTGGGGGGATTGCCGGATGTGTCCCTGCGCGCGATAATCAACGCAGTGGGCAAAAGTGTCGATGCGCGCTTCGCCGTTCTGGAGGCAAGGCTGCCTCCAGAACCACGTGTCCAGCCACCTCTTGCCGCAGATAAGCGGCCACATACGGCACCAGCCCCCGCCCCGCTGCCTTGTCAGGGTGGCCGCGTGGGGAGCTACGCGGCTGGGCCTAAGCCCAAAGGCCCCGGCCCCGCTCCGAAGGGACCTGCCCTGAGGAGGAACACGGCGCCGGCTCCTGCCGGACCGCTGAAGTCGCCCGCACCAACACCGCCGGCGACGACCAGCGAGGCTGCAACGAGGCCTTCCGCGTCTGGCACGACTGCCGTACCCGAACGGGGTTGGCAGGTAGCCGAGCGCGATAGAAGGAGTCACGGCCAAAGAAGGAGAGCGGAGGCCAAGCGTGCCGCTGAGGTCTCCGCTCCCAAGGCAGGAGCTGGCGACAAGAAGAAGAGGCCGCGCAAGGGGCTCAAGCCGCCGAAGACAGCCGCAGTGGTGATCACTGTGCTGCCTGAGGCGGCCGAGAAGGGCCTCAGCTACGAGGCCGTCTTGAGGGAGGCCCGGCGGGAGCTAGACGTCTCCGATATTGGAGGCGTCGAAGCCAGAACCCGCAAGGCCCGGACGGGGGCTCGAATTCTCGAGTTCACAGAGGCCGAGGGTGCCAAGACGGCTGACAGCGTAGCTGAGAAGCTGCGAGGTTTGTTCGCCGAGGAGGGTGGCATCAAGATCGCCAGGCCCGTCAAGTGCGCCGATATGCGCATTTCGGGTTTGGACGACTCTGTGACGGTGGAAGACATCCGGGAGGCCATTGCTTCGAAAACCGGGTGTCCCATAGACACCGTCCGGGTTGGTGCCATTCGTCCCGGTCCGGGTGGCGTAGGTGCTGCCTGGGCGCAGTACCCGGTGGAGTCGGTCAGGCAACTGGCCGGCTCAGGCAGGCTCTTCGTGGGCTGGAGCTCGGCGCGGGTAACCGTACTTGAGCACCGGCCTGCGAGGTGCTATAAGTGCATGGCGGTCGGACACACTCGACCAACGTGCACTAATTGCTTCGACTGCGGCGGATTGTGTTTCCGCTGCAGTCAGACCGGGCATGTGGCGGCATCTTAAGCCACCCCGCCCCACTGCCCCGCGTGTGCGGCGGGCAATAAGCCCGCCAAGCACTGCATGGGCTCTGCGGCGTGCAGACCTCCAGCTTCGGCCCCAAAGGGGCGGGGCGGCCTTTCGACCACGGCCGCTCCCACTCCTAGCGCGGCCCGATCGCCCACTGGCGAGGCGGAGGTGATGGATACGGCCCACTAATGGCTGCAGAATCCATTCACCTCCTGCAGGCCAACACCAACCACTCCGCCGGTGCGCAGGATCTCCTCCTGCAATCTATGGCGGAGTGGTCGATTGGTGCAGCCGTAGTCGCGGAACCGTACGTCGTGCCTGATCGCCCCAATTGGGTGGTCAGCCGAAACGGAACTGCGGCAATCGTCGTCTCAACGCAGCGGCACTACCCGTCCTTGCCCCTTTTGGATAGGGGCGAGGAATTTGTCGCGGCGGAGTGGGGAGGGGTCACGCTCTACAGCGTATACCTCTCCCCCACTAGGAGGTGGACGATTTCGGGGCCTCCCTCACCACCTTGGAGGCCTCGATACGGCGACTGGCACCGGGCCTCGTCCTGGTTCTGGGGGACTTCAACGCCAGATCCAGGGCTTCATTGGGCCTCTGTGTTGTTAACAGGGGCTCAGTGAACACGTATGTGCGGCAGCAGGGCGGGTCGATAGTGGACTTGTCGTTCGCTAGCCCCGCTGTCGCGCCACAGGTGAGGAGCTGGAGTGTCCTGGAGGAGGCGGAGACCCTGTTGGACCACCGGTACATCTGGATGGAGGTCTCTCCCCGGGAACCCAGTAGGGGTCACAGGGTGGACGGAGCTCCCGCGTTTCCGCGGTGGGCTGTGGGTCGTCTTGATAGGGACCTACTGGCGGAGGCGGCCATCGTTCACACGTGGCTGTCCTCACCGCCGCCAGCGGACGGAATGGACGCTGAGGCTGTCCGCATCCGCAGTGCGTTAACGCAGATCTGCGATGCGGCCATGCCCAGGGTGCAGCGTCTACCTCCGAGGCAGGGGGTCTACTGGTGGTCCCCAAGACTGGCGGACCTTCGTGCGGCGTGTATCAGTGCCCGAAGGTCCTACACCCGCAGCCGGCGGCGTCACCGAGACGCTGAGCGGGAGGGCCAGCTGTACGAGGCGTACCGCAGTGCGCGGACTGCCTTTCGGCTGGCCATCCGAGCCGCCAAGGGTGCGAGTTGGCAGGAGATGCTGGACGGTCTCGACCGTGACCCCTGGGGTCGCCCGTGTCGCGCGTCGCTGAACAAGCTTCGCGCGCAGGGCCCCCTCCCTCACCGAGACCCTCCAGCCCGACTTCCTCTGTAGAGTGGTCGAGGAGCTGTTTCCACGGCAGTCGGGACACACGCCCCCGGTCATGGCTTCGCCAGATCAAGACCGGGAGGCCGACGAAGAGAGTGTTCCGCCTGTGACGGAGTCGAAAGTGGGGGCGGCAGTGGCGCGGATTCGTTCCGCCACCACGGCCCCCGGCCCGGACGGAATACCAGTCCGGGTGTTGACGTCGCTCCTCGAGCACTTCGAGCCTCGCCTCAGGCAACTGTTCAACGCCTGTCTGACGTCTAGACGGTTCCCTGAGTGCTGGAAGGAGGGTAGGTTGATTCTCCTGCCAAAGCCGGGATGCTGCTGCCCCCCGGATTTGCCGTCGGCCTACAGGCCCATCGTGCTTCTCGACGATGTGGGTAAGCTGCTGGAGCGTGTCCTCGTTGCCCGCATCGTCCGGCACCTGGAGGAGGTGGGGCCCGATCTGTCGGACGCTCAATATGGGTTTCGGAGGGGGCGTTCGACCATCGAGGCCCTGCTACGCCTGAGGCAGACGGCCGCGGAGGCTGTCGCCGGCAAGGGAGTGCTGTTGGCGGTGTCGCTGGACATCGCCAACGCATTTAATAGTCTGCCATTCAGCTGCATCAGGGAGGCGCTCCGGTTCCATGGAGTGCTCCTGTACTTCAGACGGCTGGTGGTAGACTATTTGGAGGGGCGTAGTATCCTCTGCGCGGGTCCTGCAGGGGACATTGTGTGGACGTCCATGTCATGCGGTGTTCCACAGGGGTCGGTTCTGGGGCCGACTCTGTGGGACATCGGGTACGACCGGGCGTTGAGACGGAGTCTCCCCCCCAGGCTAAGCTTGGTGTGCTATGCTGACGACACGCTCGTCACAGCCCGGAGCAGGACACTCGAAGAGGCGGCGAGCCTGGCCACTCTCGGCACCGAGGAGATGGTCAAGCGAATCAAGCCGCTGGGGCTCAGGGTGGCCTTAAATAAGACGGAGGCCCTATTATACCATGGGCCACGCGTAAGGCTGCCAACCGGCGCCTCGTTAGTCGTCAACTTCATCCAGATCAGTATCCAGGCCCATATGAAGTACTTGGGTCTGGTGCTCGACGGGCGATGGTGGTTCCGGGAGCATTTCCGACAAATTGCTCCCCGGCTGGTCGGCGCGGCGTCCGCCCTTTCTCGGCTCATGCCGAACGTGGGCGGACCCAGTTTCAAGGGCCGACAGCTGTATGCGGGGGTGATCCGCTCGATGGCCATGTACAGCGCACCCGTGTGGGCGAGGGCTCTGAACGCCCAGCTCAGGGTGGTTCTGTGGAGGCCACAGAGAGCCATGGCGGTCAGAGCCATTCGCGGGTACCGCACGGTGTCGACAGAGGTGGCGTGCCTATTGGCCGGGACAGCCGCGTGGGACCTAGAGGCGAAGATGCTCTCCGACCTCTACCGGCGGGTTACCTCAGTGCGCGACGAAGGTGG
The DNA here is from genome assembly GCA_905163515.2 of Lymantria monacha. NCBI lineage: Eukaryota > Metazoa > Arthropoda > Insecta > Lepidoptera > Erebidae > Lymantria > Lymantria monacha. The sequence continues at coordinate 12,678,387 of LR991094.1, read as the reverse complement.
CTTCCCATCGTTGAGCGAGATAGCCACCTGGCGCGAGGACGCCCGCCGAGACGTCATCGCCCGTTGGGTTACGCGGCTGGAGAGACCTAGACACGGTGTCGTTACCGTTGAGGCCCTCCGGCCCGTACTGATGGAATGGATGGAGCGGCGGCACGGGATCCTCACCTTCCGACAGGTGCAGGTGTTGACGGGGCACGGGTGCTTCGGGAAATACCTGCACACGGTCGTGTACAGTGAATGGACTCCGGCCTGCCATCATTGCAGTAGTGACGAGGACACGGCGCAACATACGCTCGAGGAATGTTCGGGCTGGGACGGGCAGCGCCGCGACCGCTATTATCGGTGCCGACCTGACGCTGCCGGCTGTCGCGAGGGTGATGGTCGACAGCGTCAGGAATTGGGACGCGGTCGCCGCCTTCTGCGAGGCTGTCATCTCGCGGAAGGAGGCGGCGGAACGGAGTCAGGGAGGACTCCCGCAACCCGGGCCGCCGCTAGCGGCCGGGGCGGCGCAGGCGCGAATACCTGCGCCTGATGCCGCCCTAACCCAAGCCTCGGGTGATCGGACCAGGGAATTGTCCGGTCACCCGACGCAAGGCCACCGCGTGAGGGCGACGCCCTGACGGCGAAATCTGTCGGGGCGTCAACTAGAGGAACCCGCGAGGGTAAACTGCCGGGCGGCACGGCGAAGAGAGAGGAGTTTTACGGTGGGTCTATGGGGTCACGCGCCGCCTTTCCGTCACCCCGGACCGATTTGGCGGGGCGAGACGCATCCATAGTTCACCAATAAAAATAAAAAAAGGGATATAACATGCATATAACATCTATGCTAGAGAAGGAAAACTGGAAATAAAACCCTATACCAACACGTCTGACCAGCGTGGTATAGTAGGTCAATTTCCCTCCCATTATGGAGGAGGCTCGAGCCTAGCAGTGGGACATAGATGCGCTGAGATGATGATGAGATGATGATGCTCTCTGAGTACGTGCTTAAATGAAAATACATTCGATTTGATTTGATTTTGCATTATTTAGTGACATGTGGTTACACAATATTTTGGAGAACTGAGAACATGCACTAAAGTTTTTTCAAACAAATTATTATTTACAAATAGTAAAGTGATTCTTGCATTTAGTGAATAAAAATTGTATTCACCATTATCCGTCCATCCATCAATCAATGTTTACTGTTTGATACATGCTGTGGAGGGTTTAATGTCATAATTGCCAAGCTTTGTAAGCAAATTGGTGATCACAATTGCTTATGGTGGCAAACAATCAAGCTGCACGCCTGATGGTAAGCGCTACTGTCGCTCACGGACCTTTGCAATACAAGGGGTACGGCTCTCTTGCTCACCAAACGAAGCGCAAAACTACATTGCCACTAGTCAGACGACGATTATCTGCAAAAGTATGATGCTACTCCGGACGGACCGGCCCGCGGCGGTAGACAGAAAACTGCCAACAGTATGATTCTACTAGTGTTCCTTTAATTATGTCCCACTTTTGGGCTCGAACCTCCTCCATAATAGGAGGGAAATTGACCTATTATACCAGGCTGGTCAGACGTGTTGGTATAGGGTTTTATTTCGAGTTTTCCTTCTCTAGCATAGATGTTATAAACGTTTTTATATCCCTTAGTCGTCTCTTACGATCACCCACCGTTAAGATAGGGAGTGGTGAATTGTATTCTTACTCCGTCACCACACAGAAAAAGATTTCCTTTAATATATTAACTAAAATAAAAATAAAACAATAATCTATTATATTTTAACGGAATAAACAAAATTGTTTCTTCTTATCTCTAACAATGACATAAATATGTGGATGAATAGAAATGTAATTTTCTCTTAATAGGAAAAATATTAATCCAATATAAATCTACGTTTATATCCCTCCAATATTACCAATCATCAAAACCTTGAAGATAATCTTAATATATAAAAGATATTACATCTTCAGAACCCACTTATGTTAATAATCCTATTATAATAAATATATGTTATATTTACACAACTTTATATATATATATATATATATATATATATATATATATATATAAGAGATTTTCTTCTATGTATTGACTCATCACGATATCTCTGGAACCATAAGGCCTACAGACTTTAAATTTGGTATATATATTTCGCTGAATAGGTCAGCTAAGAACGGATTTTACGAAATTCCACCCGAAAAGGGGATTGCTTTTTTTTTTTTTGGGCGTAAGCGCGCACACCCGTAACCCACCCGTGACGTCGCCTTCGTCGTTGGGCCAACCACCGGAGCAGAGTGACTTGACGTCAGTGGTTGGCCCGACGGAATACCCCTGAGGAGTACCCTCTCCTCGACCGACGTCCCCCCCTCGGGTAGGATGTCGGTCTTTCCTCACGCGGTCGGCCTCTCGGCGGGTGACGGACTAATTCCCCGATCCAGTCACCCGCGGCCTCGGCTAGGGCGGCATCAGGCGCAAGTAATCGCGCCTGCGCCGCCCCAGTCGCCGGCGGCGGCTCGCGTCGTCGAGGAGACGCTCCTCGCGCACGCGCTCCGCCACCTCCTTCCGCGAGACTACTGCCTCGCAGAAGGATGCGACCGCGTCCCAGTTCCTGACGCTGTCGAGCATCGCCCTGGCGATGGTCGGCAGCGTCAGGTCAGCACCGATGATTGCGACGAGTTCACGACGCTGCTCTGCCCAAGCGGCACAAACCTCGAGCGTATGCTGCGCCGTGTCCTCGTCGCAATCGCAGTGGTGGCAGGACGGTGTACTCTCCCTCCTTATGACCGTGTGCAGGTATTTGGCGAAGCATCCATGCCCCGTCAAAACCTGCACCAGTCGGAAGGAGAGCACCCCGTGCCGCCGTTTTAGCCACTGCATCAGCACCGGCCGGAAGGCCTCCACGGTCCGCACACCGAACCGAGGCCTCTCCAGCCGGACTACCCAACGGGCAATGACGTCGCGGCGGGCGTCGACGCGCCAGGTGGTGTGCTCCCTCAACGAGACCACACCGCCCTCCGCTCGCACCCCCAACATCCGCCGATACAAACCGGCGAGCATTTCCGCTTCCAGGTCCCATGGAGGGGTCCCGGCCAACAGACACGCTGCTTCCGTCGACACCGTGCGGTACCCGCGTATGGCCCTGACCGCCATGGCCCTCTGTGGTCGCCACAGAAGAGCCCTGAGTCGGACGGTCAGGGATCCCGCCCACACCGGTGCGCCGTACAGGGCCATCGACCGGATGACCCCTGCGTACAGCTGTCGGCAGGTAGCGCTCGGTCCGCCCACATTCGGCATAAGCCATGATAGGGCGGACGCCGCGCCGACGAGCCGTGGAGCGAGTCTGCGGAAATGCTCCCGAAACCACCATCGCCCGTCGAGCACCAGGCCCAAATACCTCATATGGGCCCGGATGCTGATATCAACCGAATTGACGGTGATCGAGACGCCGATGGGAGGGCCCATGCGGGGCCCATGGAACAAGAGGGCCTCCGTCTTGTCCAGGGCCACCCTCAACCCCAGCGCCTCGATCCGCCTGACGATCTCCTCGGTGCCGAGAGTCGCCAGGCTTGCCGCCTCCTCCAGCGTCCCACCACGGGCTGTGACGAGCGTGTCGTCTGCGTAACATATCACGCCCAGCCCGGGCGGGAGGCTCCCCCTCAACGCCCAGTCGTAGCCGATGTTCCACAGGGTGGGTCCGAGGACCGACCCCTGCGGAACACCGCACGTCATGGGCGTTCGCACAACGTCCCCTACTCGGTTGGTGTAGAGAACGCTGCGCCCTTCCAAATAGTCTGCCACTAGCCGCCTCAGGTAAACTGGCACTCCGTGATATCGGAGCGCCTCCCTGACGCAGCTAAATGGCAGACTATTGAATGCGTTGGCGATGTCCAGGGACACCACCAACAGCACTCCCCCGCCGGTGACGGCCTCAGTCGCCACGGCCCTCAGGCGCAACAGAGCCGCGATCGTCGAACGACCCCTCCTAAACCCAAACTGGGCATCCGACAGATCGGGCCCCGTGCCGACGAGGTGCCGCTCGATGCGGGCAGCCAGCACCCTCTCCAATAGCTTGCCCGCATCGTCGAGCAGCACGATGGGCCTGTAGGCCGAGGCCGACTCTGGAGACCGTCCCGGCTTCGGCAGGAGCACCAGCCTCCCCTCCTTCCAACACCCAGGGAACCGCCCGGACGCTAAGCACGCGTCGAACAGCCCCCTGAGGCGGAGACCCAGGTGGTCGAGGACCAGGGCCAGCACGCGGTTGGGAACACCGTCGGGCCCGGGGGCGGTGGATTTTCCGCGCATGCGCGCCACCGCCGCTCCCATCTCGGGTTCCGTGATGGGCGGAACACTGTTATCGTCGGCCTCCCGATCGGTGTCTGGCGGAGCCATGACCGGGGGCGTGTGTTCCGCCCGTCGCGGGAACAGATCCTCGACGACCCTGGTGAGGAGGTCGGGCTGGAGAGTCTCGGTGAGGGGAGGGCCCCGCGCGCGGAGCTTACTCAGCGCTGCGCGATAGGGCCGACCCCAGGGGTCACGATTGAGACCATCCAACATCTCCTGCCGACTGACGTCCTTGGCGGTACGGACGGCCAGCCTGAAGGCCGACCGCGCATTGCGGTAGCCCTCGTAAAGCCGGCTCTCCCGCTCCTCGTCAAAAGGGGATTGCTGGGGTGTAAAAATCTCATTTTTTAAATATAACTCCTACAGACTTGAATTTCGGTAGGCATATTTGTGTTACGATACAGAGGTAAACTAAGAACGGCTTTTTAAAAATTCCACCTCTAAAGGGGATTGGGTAGGTGTTAACCCAAAAAACCCACATTTTCCAATATTGCCACCAAAAAACCCACATTTTCCAATATTGCGACTTGGAGTTTGGTGTGGACTTTCTTTCTGCTCTGTAAAGGTCAGATGAAGTAGGATTTTAAGACATCCTTTCTCCGAAAGGCATTCTATGTCGCGAAAGTAAACTACACAACTGAACCGACGTAACCAAAGCGAAGCGAGGGCGGGTCGCTAGTATAAAATGAAACATATTATCTATTGCTACTATTAATCACTTTGTTACAAATTGTATATGAATAGACCCTTTCGACTTAACTAATGTGTTATTAATTTGTTCATTTTTATTATCAACTGACATTGCTTTTTATGAAAGAAATAAGCAATCATTAATTCTCAATTAATTACGTATAACATTTATGTTTTATTGCGGAATAAACGTACATATTATACGCTTTAATAAGCTTTACTTGTGACCTCGCTGACTGTAGTGTAAATTGTCAGTCAAATTTGTTTATTTTATTTTATTTGGGATAACATATTTCAGCTTCTATGTAAAGTTATTAGTAATACAAATTAATGTAATAACAACAACATTTTCCACTTATTAATCAGTCAAATATCATTCAGGTAAACAGCTATAGCAGGATAAAAAGTAGTATTTACGCTATTTCTACTTCCATTCAAAATTTTACCCCGATATCATTATCATTCTTTTACTCTTATTCCAACTACTTGGGGTCGATACAATATGTACTCTTCTTTCATAGTACATATTGTAAAAGTTATTGACAATAGTTTTATGACCGGCCGCCTACCAGACGTCAACCCTCCTTGGGAATGTAATTGTTGACCAAACGGCATCAGATGGAATTGACTCAGGTCATTATAAGGCTCTTAGACGGCTTTTACGACATCCACGAGCAAAGTAAGGGTTGGCAGTATTCGTAGCCGCTACCACACAGATAAAAAAATTACACCCAGATAGATATATTTAGCTCTTTTGTAGTTGAGTAAAAAACATTTATTCAAATTTCACTTTGTAATCATCCATTAGGCCGCAGAAGTGTACTGTTTGACATATCCTTCCCGATGAGAATGCTACTCAGAACGGTCCAATGCCACCTGCAACCAACAGCTTCCTGCAATTTTTGAGATATCATCAATCTACCTAGTGGGGGCCAGGACAGGTCCTACGCTGTATCATCCGTTTCATAGTCGCCACTTGATAACTTTTCTTCCTCAACGAGCGATGTGACCTGCTCATTGCTACCTCAACGTAATAATTCTTCGGGATATGTCAGTTACACTTGTTTTTCTACGGATTGTCGTATTCTGGATTTTATCACGTAGAGAACTATTGAGCATCGCCCTCTCTTTAGTACACTGGGTGACTTTGAGCCTTTTATGAGGCCGATATACTGGTGACCCATAATTATAGACCTTTGTCTAATATATAATGCCAATGAATTGACATTATATGTTATATTAGCAAACCAAGCCCGTTGGTTTGTTTGTAGAAGTCGATATATCTCAACACCGCCTGGTGGCGAGTTACGTCAATGGGGGATAGCATATAAACCTTCTCCGTGAAAAATATATATACTTACCAATTTTAATAATGGTCGGTGAAATAGTTTTTGAGTTTAGCGATGTCATACATTTTTATTTTATTTTTTATTTTTATTTATTCGGAAAACTTACAGCTAATACATGCTTAACAGTATACTCTATCTAAGAAAGGCCAATTACAAGTTTTCACATATAGAATACAATGAACAATAAATTGTCAAAAGTCGGTAAATTACAAAATATAAACCTTATTGTAAAAGATTAAAATGTGCAATATGCTTAAAAGTTATCTGTATAAAAATATGCAAAATTACTAATATGTTATATCTAAACTTACTATATTTCCGAAAAAAAATCCTTAGTTAAAACATTTTTAAGTTGAGAGACACTGCTATTAAAAAGATCAAAGTTAAATTTAGCGGATATTTCATTGAAGGCCCTTTTTTTTTTTTTTTTTTTTTTTTTTTATTGGTGGGCTATGGGTGCGTCTCGCCCCGCCAAATCGGTCCGGGGTGACGGAGAAGGCGGCGCGTGATCCCATAGACCCACCGTAAAATCCTCTCTCTTCGCCGTGCGAGCGGGCCACCGGTACCCGATCTTTGTCTTCGGTGGTCCGCTCGGCGGTTTACCCTCGCGGGTTCCTCTCGTCGACGCCCCGACAGATTTCGCCGTCGGGGCGTCGCCCTCACGCGGTGGCCTCGCGTCGGGTGACCGGACAATTCCCCGGTCCGATCACCCGAGGCCTGGGTTAGGGCGGCATCAGGCGCAGGTATTCGCGCCTGCGCCGCCCCGGCCGCTGGCGGCGGCCCGGGTCGCGGGAGTCCTCCCTGACTCGTTCCGCCGCCTCCTTCCGCGAGATGACAGCCTCGCAGAAGGCGGCGACCGCGTCCCAATTCCTGACGCTGTCGACCATCGCCCTCGCGACAGCCGGCAGTGCCAGGTCGGCACCGATAATAGCGACGAGGTCGCGGCGCTGCCCGTCCCAGCCCGAGCATTCCTCGAGCGTATGTTGCGCCGTGTCCTCGTCACTACTGCAATGATGGCAGCCCGGAGTCCACTCCCTGTACACGACCGTGTGCAGGTATTTCCCGAAGCACCCGTGCCCCGTCAACACCTGCACCAGTCGGAAGGTGAGGACCCCGTGCCGCCGCTCCATCCATTTCATCAATACGGGCCGGAAGGCTTCGACGGTCACGATACCGTGTCTAGGCCTCTCCAGCCGCGTAACCCAACGGGCGATGACGTCTCGGCGGGCGTCCTCGCGCCAGGTGGCTATCTCGCTCAACGATGGGGAGCCACCCTCCTCGCGCACTGAGGTAACCCGCCGGTAGAGGTCGGAGAGCATCTCCGCCTCTAGGTCCCACGGGGGTGTCCCGGCCAATAGGCACGCCGCCTCTGTCGACACCGTGCGGTACCCGCGAATGGCTCTGACCGCCATGGCTCGCTGTGGCCTCCACAGAACCGCCCTGAGCTGGGCGTTCAGAGCCCTCGCCCACACGGGTGCGCCGTACATGGCCATCGAGCGGATGACCCCCGCATATAGCCGTCGGCCCTCGAAACTGGGTCCGCCCACATTCGGCATGAGCCGAGAAAGGGCGGACGCCGCACCGACCAGCCGAGGAGCAATCTGTCGGAAATGCTCCCGGAACCACCATCGCCCGTCGAGCACCAGACCCAAGTACTTCATATGGGCCTGGATGTTGATCTGGATGGAGTTGACGACTAACGAGGCGCCGGTTGGCAGCCTTACGCGTGGCCCATGGAATAATAGGGCCTCCGTCTTATTTAAGGCCACCCTGAGCCCCAGCGCCTCGATTCGCCTGACCATCTCCTCGGTGCCGAGAGTGGCCAGGCTCGCCGCCTCTTCGAGTGTCCTGCCCCGGGCTGTGACGAGCGTGTCGTCAGCATAGCACACCAAGCTCAGCCCGGGGGGGAGACTCCCTCTCAATGCCCAGTCGTACCCGATGTCCCACAGAGTCGGCCCCAGAACCGACCCCTGTGGAACACCGCACGACATGGGCGTCCGCACAATGTCCCCTGCGGGACCCGCGCAGAGGATACTGCGCCCCTCCAAATAGTCTGCCACCAGCCGCCTGAGGTACAGGGGCACTCCATGGAACCGGAGCGCCTCCTTCATGCAGCTGAACGGCAGACTATTGAATGCGTTGGCGATGTCCAGCGACACCGCCAACAGCACTCCCTTGCCGGCGACAGCCTCCGCGGCCGTCTGCCTCAGGCGTAGCAGGGCCCCGATGGTCGAACGCCCCCTCCTAAACCCATATTGAGACAGATCGGGCCCCACCTCCTCCAAGTGTCGGACGATGCGGGCAGCGAGGACACGCTCCAGTAACTTACCCACATCGTCGAGAAGCACGATGGGCCTGTAGGCCGACGGCAAATCCGGGGGCCGTCCCGGCTTTGGCAGGAGAACCAACCTCCCCTCCTTCCAGCACTCAGGGAACCGTCCAGACTTCAGACAGGCGTTGAGCAGTTGCCTGAGGCGAGGCTCGAAGTGCTCGAGGAGCGACGTCAACACCCGGACTGGTATTCCGTCCGGGCCGGGGGCTGTGGTGGCGGAGCGAATCCGCGCCACTGCCGCCCCCACTTCCGACTCCGTCACGGGTGGAACACTCTCGTCGTCGGCCTCCCGGTCTTGATCTGGCGAAGCCATGACCGGGGGCGTGTGTCCCGACTGCCGTGGAAATAGCTCCTCGATCACCCTACAGAGGAAGTCGGGCTGGAGGGTCTCGGTGAGGGGGGGGCCCTGCGCGCGAAGCTTGTTCAGCGACGCGCGATACGGGTGACCCCAGGGGTCACGGTCGAGACCGTCCAACATCTCCTGCCAACTCGCATCCTTGGCGGCTCGGATGGCCAGCCGAAAGGCAGTACGCGCACTGCGGTACGCCTCGTACAGCTGGCCCTCCCGCTCAGCGTCGCGGTGACGCCGCCGGCTGCGGGTGTGGGACCTTCGGGCACTGATACACGCCGCGCGAAGGTCCGCCAGTCTTTTCATTGAAGGCCCTAGAGGCACGTATAATAAAACTATTGAATCTATAAGTAGTACTGGCAAAGGGGTTGTGCAATAATGTCGGTTGTCTGAGTGTCATGGGTCATGTGACGAGACCAATTTTGCCCAGAAGCTCAGGGCAATCCACTTTACCAGATGCTATCTCAAATAGGTAGGATAACTCAGCTATACGTCTACGCTCACGCAAAGGTAATAAATGGAAAAATTTACAACGCCGAATATAGTTTGAGGAATACCTGCGCGTTTTAAATTGTAAAAAAAAAAAAATCGCTTCTGAATTCCTTCAATCCTATCAATATATTTGTTATATATTGGATTCCATACTTGTGAAGCATATTCCAAATGGCTGCGAACAAAAGCGTAATAAAGAATTTTGTATGATTTAATATTCTTAAAATCAGAAGATAATCTTAATATAAATCCAAGTGTCTTATTGGCTTTCTTTATAATGTTATCAACATGAGCATCAAATATTAATTTGGAGTCAAAAGTAACACCCAGATCCTTGATTACGTTAGTTTTCTTAATGTTTATATTTCGCAGCTTGTAAGTAAATAAAATAGGTTTAGGCTTGCGTGAATACGTAACAGCAAAACACTTGGAGACGTTCAAGTCAAGTCTATTGAGGTGGCAGTAGTTTTGGAGTTCATCCAAATCTTTTATGAGGTTGAAACAATTAAATATATTCGAGATAGGCGATAAGATCTTCATATCATCAGCATAAAGAATTATTTTAGAGTGTGAGAAGCAGCTACCTATATCATTACCGAATATGATAAATAATAACGGGCCTAATAATGATCCTTGTGGAATACCGGACGGGATATGTACAGACGTTGACGTGTAACCATTTAATACCACCGTTTGGCAGCGGTTATCAGTATAAGACTTAAACCATCTAAATAAATCACCACTTATACCTATTTCTAAATTTTTTTAATAGAATGAGATGATCAATTCTGTCAAACGCTTTACTGTAGTCTGTATATATAGCATCCCCTTGGGACGGGGCAGACATGCCATTTGTAAAGTAATTCGAGGCAACTAATAGATTAGAAGTAGTAGATCTATTCTTAAGAAAGCCATGTTGATAATCGTTTAACGAATGTTTAATGCTATAATATACTGACGCGTAAACATTTTTTTCTAATATTTTATTGAATATACAAAGCTTTGATATTGGTCTGTAATTCTCTACTTGATCTTTGCGCCCGTGTTTATGTATAGGTGAAATAAAAGCGGTCTTCCAGATACGCGGTACCACACCTTCCTTTAAAGATCTTCGGAATAGCAATGTTAAAGGTAATGATAAACTTTTAGCACAATTCTTTATTAAAATAGGATGTATGCCATCAGGCCCGGCTGTCTTATTGATGTCAAGGGTATACAATAACTTCTATACTTCAGCTTCCTTCACATCTATCAAATTAATATTTGCAGTAACCGTATTTAGACAGGGAGTTAAGACATCATTGTTGTCACTATTAGTATTATGGAGAAAATTACAGTAAAAATGATCACTAAAGATGTTACAAATAACACTTCCTTGATCAGATGTGAGGTGTCCATATTTCATTGTGGACGGATAGACATTAGAGGATTGTTTACTTTTGAGATAGGACCAGAAAGCCTTAGGTGACTTATATATATTTGTTTCTGTATTTGATATATAGTCCTCATTCATTTTAGTCTCCAAAAGCTTCGCCCGATTACGTAAGATTAAAAATGAGTCATGGTCTGATTGATTACCAAATTTTTTGAACTTTTTTAAACTTACCAAATTATTTAAATTTTTCTTTTAGAATTTTGATAAGTGGTTTCTTGTACCACGGGGGATATTTAGATGTCGATTTCATTAATTGTGTGGGTGTATATTTATTGCGTAATTCAATTAATCTATTATATAATAATGAAAGAGCATCTTCCACAGTGCCTCTGCCTAAATCAGTATTCCAGTCATACTCGTCAAGTTTACTCGTTATAAGACTAAAGTCTGTGAGGTAATACATAAACTTAGTTCTTGGTTGAGGTGTAAGTATGTGGTGTTCAATAAAATCTGCACAAATAATAAGAGATAGATGGTGAGGATCCTCAGGGACTAAGGGGTCCTCACATTTTAAAACTGATATATTTCTGTTACATAAAACTAAATCTAGTATTCTCTTATTAGCATTTTTATGAAAAATATATACATACAAACATCCCCTTTTATATAGATAATTATTTTGACTCGGAAACATGGATGAATAATTTTAAGCATGCTTAAAATAATTAATTAACTTAATTGTGGTGATTTTAATTAATCGATAAGAGCTACTAACACATAATTGGGTCTCACCACAGTTTCCGTCAATCGTTTAATCAACGTTTATTAATTGAACGAACATTACTGCTACAACTAAATGACATATATTTAATAATATGTAATTAAATGCTCCTTATATGTAAGCTATGACGTGCATGCATATAACTATGACTCATGTGAATACTTTGTTATGTTCATATTTATTACGTACATAACTGTAATTTTTAATAAAGATTTATATATTCTTAAAGATTGATGTACTCAATACACAATCACATGGCACATCAAAATGTGAGTTTTAAACTAATAAAAATGTTAAATATGTATGTAAAAATATACCTTACCACCTGTCCGTGTGGTGACTGAGTAAAAATACAATTCACCACCCCCTATCTTACCCGTGGGTGATCGTAAGAGACGACTATGGGATATAAAACGCATATAATATCTATGCAAGAGAAGGAAAACTTGAAACAAAACCATCACGTCTGACCAGGGTGGTATAGTAGGTCAATTTCCCTTCCATTATGGAGGAAGCTCGAGCCCAACAGTGGGACATATATGAGCTGAGATGATGATGATACCTTACCACCGCAAAGAGAATTGTTCTGCACTGACCTGCGCTGATTCTACTTAGTATCGTTTGGTCCATCATATTCCCAAGTAAGGATTGACGTCAAATGAAGCAGATCTGTTCGAAGAATTAAATAATGTCTACTAAATTGGGATAAGAGGATTAGAATAATTAATGTATTTCGTCTTTGTCTTCTTTGGCTACCATTTGTATCATCTATGATCAACTTTGTGTTACTAATTAACATCAAAACATTAAAACACAATAAAACAACTCTTAAAAATTTTGTTAATTAAGCTGAGTAAGTATTCGTGGACTCCACGACAGTGACTTTAATGAAGATAACAAAGAAAAGTGTTTGGAGGTAAATTAAAGAGTTTGTATCCATTAGAAATATGAATTGACTCTTCTTTCTCATAAATTTTATAGAAAATGAATGAATAAACATATAACATAATTCATCTTTAAGAAAAACCGAAACTACAAATACCAATCCTTATTTTTAAAAGTAAAAATTAGTACAAAATATCAGTTAGTATGGTACACTGTCCATTGTGTTAGTTAAGAACTGTGTTACAAAAGAACAGGCATCTTCCTACTAAATGCAAGCTAACTCTTAATATAAGGATTAATAAAAAAATACATACATACATATCATCACGCCATATCCCTTGCAGGGTAGGCAGAGAGAACAGAGTGCCAGAGAACTCTATCCTTGCATACTTCACTCGCTTCTTCAACATTCATAATTCTCTTCATACACGCTCGCCGGTTTCGGAGACTCTTGACTCCACCTTCCTTCAGTACGTGACCAATCTGTCTAGGTAGGTGAGTCTCGGTCTCCCTCGGTACCTACATCCTTCCACTTTCGCATTGTATATCTTCTTAACTAGACGTTCGTTCGGCATTCTTTCCAAAAAAATTATAATATTACAAATGCAAGTTTTAAATATAATCTAGATTACAAACAACAGTGTGTGTGTGTGCGTGCATGTATGCATTTGTACGGGGGTGCGTGCCTGCGTGCGTGCGTGCATGCATGCGTGCGTGCTTGCGTGCGTTTGTATACGCGTGTGTGCGTGCGTGCTTATGTAAAAATTAGATATCATTATAGTTAGTTTGTTACTGAATGTGAGATTTATTTCTTTCTTTTTTCACCCCATATAAATCCCACTGTTAAGTATCACTATCACACATTTCAGTTCATATACGTTCCATTGCCTACTCCACAATACGAGAGAAATTGCCCTATTATATCACGCTAGTAAAAAGAGTTAATACACGGTCTTAATTCGAGCTTTATTTATCTTACTTATCTTATATGCATATTATATCCCACAAGAAAAAATATTACCTACATATTTTCATGGTAAAATGGTAATAAAAATAATGTAGGAACAGAGAAAAAGAATATAATGGTTCCCTTGTCAGTAATATCCAATAATACCTGAACCATAAGTCGAATTTAAACGTTAAACCTCATTCGGTAACATAATGGTATACCGCTTGATAAGGAAGTTTTTTTTATCTGATTGCAGATGGTGTAGCAGTTAAGAGACCGATCTAGTGCGCATGTTCTGGGTTTGATTACCACGTAAGACAATACTTAATGCGATCCAAAGACTAATGTTCCGACCCTGGGTACAATTCGTATCCTTGAGTTATATGTAAAGTCAAGCCATACAAGAATTATTATTTTTTAATTACAATATATTTCACCAACCACAAACTCACTGCGGTAACCACAATCTTCAACTATAGGAAGAAATTGAACTGCTTTACTGTAATAAATACGACGTTATTATATTATATAGCAATGATATCATCATCTATTGGGGTGAGGCTCGAGCAGTAGAAGGAAAATTGACACACTCCACGTTGGTACTCTTCTAGAGTTTTTATATTACCTGCATACCATATCTTTTCCGATAGCTATGGACAAGAAAAGAGATGGTAAATTGTATTCTTACTCCATCATCAATACAAGTCACAATACATTAGTTAAATCCATCCCTTGACATATTCCATGCTCACCACTTGGATCCGAGTGGGGCGGGGCTATAGTAGCGGCGCCTCCCACTCGGATCCGAGCAAGCGTACTATTCATGTAGTAGTAGTAGGATCCGAAAGTTCGGCATCCAGCGTGTTGTGTGCCGACCTCTCGGATCCGAAAGATGTGTTTTTTATTGAAATAATAATAATATACATTTATCCATATTCTCAAACATTCATATTATGTACTTAATCAAAATTCGCCTTAAAAAGTTTTGGCACCTAGCTATTATTTTTATTTATTTTCTAGGCGCTGAATGTGTTGATCCGTAAATATTATGTTGTATCATTATTATTCAGCTTTTATGCTATTCACTGTTGAACGTTGGCCTCCCTCAAACTTTGCCACAAAATGCAGTCCTGTGTTAGGTAGCACCTTGAAAATGGCAACGTTTGAAGTAGGTACCTCCAACGATTTTCAGTAGCCTTCACCTAGTCGTCGGTGCACTTGGTGGAATCGAACTCTTCTTTCCTATCGGTTATCGGTTGGACGAGCAATGTGGCCTCCCCATTGTCATTTCAGCGTGCTACTTCTTCATTTTATATTTACGTTCGTTACATTCGTTCTTCTTCGGATTTTCGTATTGCGGATCCTAATTTGCAGAGAAATTTCGAGCATAACCATTCCATAGTCCGCTGAACGGCTTTGACCTTATTCCTGAGACTTACATTTAGGGACCTCCTTTACGTGCCATAGGTCATCACTAGTGATAGATCCTGGTCTCCACCTTAGTCATAGATCTGTAATTGCAGACACTAATGTATATTGGGTGAGAAGATCTTAAGTTTCCTGAACGCTTCCCAATAGAATAGGATAGGTGGCCTGACCTTTTTTTGGAAATTAGATTGAACTAACTGAGCCTTATACTTCTTTCATTCTTCTACAACCCTCCTTTTTCTGCGGCCCACATTTTCCTGCGGTCTACCTTATTCTGCGGTTTTCAAGGTATCATTAGTCCCTCTAATAAGCAACGGAAAGTAAATCTAGCAGGCGTACATTGTTCCACCGAAGACAAAGAGGGGCGGGTACTGGCGGCTCGCTCGCACGGCGAAGAGAGGTATTTGCAGGGTGGTCTATGGAGTTGCGCGCCGCCTCTTCCGTCGCCCCGGCCCAATTTGGAGGGGCGCGACAACGCCCATAGCCCAACGCAAAAAAAAAGGTACATTGTTATTTAATTATTTCAAGTTTTTCTTTTCTTCTATTATTTTTTGTTAATTTTCTCCTCATAGTCGTCTCCATAGAAATTGAAATTGATGACTTATATTGTTGGTCCACCACTTCTAATTACAGAAACATAATTATGTAAAATAGGTTTAATATTAACGACCGCAGTTTTTTCACATATCCACTTTTCACTTACTATTTTATTTACTTTGTGTACAGAGTTTAAACAAGAAATTTCGTATTTAAATAAAATCGTATGAATATTTTATACAAAAGTCAAAGGACATGAAAAGGAAAGTTACCGACAGACTATTTAAAAGCTATTTGTCTGATATTAGATTACAATTGGGGTGAATTTAAAACGATCATCATTTATATTAAAATTCATCTCGCTTCACATAGAATTACACCCTTTGTTATTTTTATTAGATAAGTCATAGTTACTTTTGCAGAATAGATTATAAAATATAATTTGAAATTACATAATTGTTAAATATTATTTGTGCATCTTACTTTTCTATAATAAAAAAAATAATTAAAGAAATCAAAAAACGTCGGGTTTTTTGATTTCTTTAATTATTGACGACTGTTCAGTTGCCATGTTCTATTATTAAAATATATTTTATTTTCTGCAATAGTATTTATTCAATAATATATTATGGAATTCTAGACCACCGGACATCTAAGTGCTTGTTTTTTTCTTTTGATTTTTTTTATTATGTACGTAGTTTTGGTTACTTTTTACACAGTCGGGTTTTTTGATTTCTTTAATTTTTTTTTTATTTTATACGTTTTAGTTATGAATACCTAGGTAGCTATAGTTATCTTATTTATTAATAAGTAGATAAGTACCTAACTATATATAGTTTTTCGACTGAAGTTGAGTACCAAATCGTTAGAAATTGGAGATGGGCGACCGCGTAAGACATTAGATACTTTAGGTAGGACTATCTATGGTATATTGGACAATATACCTACTAGATACTTCACTATATGTCCATCCACATCCAGTTATATGATTTTTTTGTCTTTTGATCGTAAATTTCTACTGTCTAAAAAACCTATATGTGTGAAAGGTTGTTACGAAACTTTAAATCGATATAGATCCTAAACGGACGGTCAAATCGAAAAATGTTGAGAGAAAACTGATAATGATTTTTAAATACCTATTAACAATACCCCACTCGACATAGTTTCTTGACTTTATTTTTTTTAATTTTCACAATATGGCGTCCAGTAGTCGCCATATTGAATTTTCATTAACGTCATATCTTTAGTGACACTCGCCGGTTTAAGAGGAATCGATTGACGTGCGAATCATAAAAATGGGCCCAGGCGTTTAGTCTATATAGTGCTTCAAAGGAACATACAAACATACATATATAGACTGTTAAACACAATACCACTCATTTGCGTTGCGTAGTCGGGTAAAAATAGTGAAGGCCGGCTGTAGAATCACTGGGTCAAATAGCAACAGGAATCCTCTAGGACTCCCTGTTTGGTGACCACCGAAGACAAAGATCGGGTACCGGTGGTCCGCTCGCACGGCGAAGAGAGAGGATTTTACGGTGGGTCTATGGGGTCACGCGCCGCCTTCTCCGTCACCCCGGACCGATTCGGTGGGGCGAGACGCACCCATAGCCTACCAATAAAAAAAAAAAAAAAAAAAGGACTCCCTGTTTGGTGACTGTCAAAAATACAATGGTGACCACCATACAAGGATGTAGGTACCGGAGGAGACCGAGACTAACCTACCTAGACCAGATCGGTAATGTACTGAAGGAAGGTGGAGTCAAGAGTCTCCGAAACCGGCGAGCGTGTATGAATGTTGAGGAAGCGAGTGAAGTATGCAAGGATATAGGATTCTCTGTTGTTAGTATTGTAAAAATTGTAAAATTGCCACAATAATAATTATCATAAATTAAATACCTTAATAATAACAAATCATGAACAACATAAATTTTATATATAGAATCATTCTCTTTTAATTTTTGTATAAAAATGTGGGTCAAAATTTAATATCTTATAGGGTAGGATATAAATAAATTTCTGTAATAACAATGACATATTGGACGCAAGACACCCCGGTCCTCCCGTGACCATGATCACTGTAAAGTGTTCGAAACGTCGGGAAATTATAAATCAAATACAAACGCGATAGAATCCGTAAATGTAGTTTTATTTCAAATGTTATTACATATTATTATTAATCTTGTTGTGGTAATGAATCCATGACACTTATGTGGAGCTCGTTAGTTAATTAATTACACCTATGCAGACAAATTTCATCATCATCCTCTCAACTCATATACCTCTCACTGATGGTCTCAAGCCTGCACCAAAATTAGAAGTAAATTGACCTACCATAGTCGTCAGACTGATTTTTATTTATAGCGTTTTATTTTGAGTGTTTCTTCTTTTATATAAATGTTATCTACATATCATATCAATTAGTTGTCTTTTATAATATCCATTGGCAGGGAAGAAAATTTATATTTTTTTTTAAAAAGGAAAGGAGCTTATGAATTACATTCTTTCTCCGTTACCACACGCATAAAAAAATGAGATGTAATAAATCAGAACGTACAGCTATTGTAGATAAACCAAATGAATATGGAGTGAAAAATTAAATTGAACACATAACACTATGGAATCCCCAAGTGCTTATTTTGGATGATAACAATGTAAAAGGTTTCGGATGCGTCACGTGACGCGCCGTAAAGTCGCGCCGTCTCGACGCCTCGTGCGTCGCTTAGCAACCATTCACCCCGTGATGAATAATCTCCAGAGTTTGCTGACCTGCTGGTAATTGGCGTAGAAACAGACACACGAAGCCTTAAAATTTTAATTAAACTTCTAACGCGAATAATTAAATCTAATATAATAAATGTGAGAGTGAATTTGTTTGTTTATTACGCTTTTACGCATCAAATACTCAACGAAGTATCGTGAATATTTTCATTCATATTTTCATGGACATAGAAAAGACAATAAACCTTTTATTCAATAAAGAAGTTCTGTTTACAAAGGGTTATATGCAAATTATACTATTACATTTACCATTACATTCATAAATTGAATCCGTATAAAGTTATGTTGGAATACACAAAAAGAAAGAGACTCGTGATATTCTGAAATATTACGATTCGTTCGTAATGCCATGGGCAAAGTTCATAAAAAAAAAATAGAAATACATAAAAAATTGCCCTAGTTGTCTTTGTTAAGACCTATGCCTAATTGTACTCTAACTACTTGGACACAGATTGGTAACGCTTTTAATAATATCTATCGCATAAGACACAAGTTCAAAATTGTGATAACGTTACTGAGAGATAGCTATCCAATCCGGGTAATCCCCAAATGGACAACAAAAATGTAAAATTCATAGCAGCATTATTTTGTTCGAGAGGCAGCGAACGGTCACAAACCGTCATTCAGAACCTCATGCTGCACCACTGCCTACTATGTCATATCTAGAAGGTGTACTGGAAAAGTAAGATTGGAGTATCAACCGTGGACTGTAAATAGGCTATAAAATTTTATTCTAAATAAAAAAATATTTAGTTTAATGGCGAATAAGATTACAGCAATAGTAATAAGATTACAGCAATAGTTAATATAAGTTTTACAATAATTTGTCGTGAGGGCAAAAGGGTCTGAAACTTCGAAAAGTTGTAAAGACTTCTAAGTGAGTTGTAGCCGGACTTTTCGTAAATCGTGACTAATCAGTGTTCACTATACACCAGACTAAATAAAATAAAAATATATATATATGTGAAACTTTTAAGTTAGGTTCAGTGTTTAGGGGTGACTTTATATGTGCTATATTATTACTGTTCAATGTGATGATGGGTTAAGAATGCAATGTTTCACTACACGTTATTTGCCTTCGTAAATAATCTATTACAGGATCAATGTATCCAACATTAATTTCCTAGGAAACTCACAACATCAACTATGATCGCCAATACATACATACCTACATACATATCATCACGCCATATCGCTTGCAGGGTAGGCCTCTGCCTAACAGAGTGCCAGATAACTCTATCCTTGCATACTTCACTCGCTGCCTCAACATTCATAACTCTCTTCATTCACGCTCGCCGGTTTCGAAAACTCTCGACGCCGCCTTCCTTCAGTACATGACCAATAGGTTAGGTTAGGTCGGTCTCCCCCGGTACCTACATCCTTCCACTTTCGCATTGTATATCTTCTTAACCAGACATTCGTTCGACATTCTTTCCACATGTTCGAACCATCGGAGCATTCCCTTTCGCATCTTTACACCAATAATCTCTTTCATACTTACTCGCTTTCTTATGTCGTCGTTACGAATGCGATCGGTCAGCCTAACTCCCACAGACTTTCCGTAGAAATCGCATTTCGTCCACATTCATTTTACTTTTATGCTCTTTTCTACATACTCAACTCTCGCTTCCATATAGTAATGTTGGGACAAGCACTGCGTTATGTATTGCTACATATATAATACTAGATCCTTACATATGAAATTTGCGTTTTGTCGTACTGACCATTTTGATCTAAAATATCTCCCTTTTAGTTAAGATATCCAAATTCATTTAGCTGGTACATTTGAGTTTTGAAAACAGTCATTCATTTGTTTTTTCCTCATTATTTTTTTCTTTGGCGTCGCTTATTACCGCACAATGGAAAACATGAAATATCGGTATATTTACGACTAGGAGTTCTACCGTGGCACCAGTGCTGCAGAAACAGCTCGAAGGATTAATGATGTGTACGGTGTTGGTGTCGCAAAAGAAAGTAGGATACGTTTTTGGTTTCAACGTTTTCGTTCTGGAAATTTCGACCTTCAGAGCCAACCCCGTGGACGGCCGGACACCGAAGTGGAAAATGAGGAATTAAAGGCTATTGTGGAAGCGGATCTATCACAAAACACGTCGACTGCTGTGTTACTTTGCTCAACCGACAAAATAATGAATGGATTTTAAATCGAATCATTACTTGTGATGAAAAGTGGATACTGTACGATAATCGGAAGCGCTCGTCGCAATGGCTGAATCCCGGAGACCCAGCCAAATCCTGCTCTAAACGAAAATTGACTCAGAAAAAGTTACTTGTGAGTGTTTGGTGGACGAGAGCTGGTGTCGTTCACTACAGATTTCTAAAATTGGCCAAACGATTACGGCAGATATCTATTGTCAGCAACTGCAAACCATGAAGGAAGAACTAGCTGCTAAACAACCGAGATTGATCAATCGCTCTAAGCCACCGCTGTTTCACGACAACACAAGACCACACATTGCACAACAAACAACCACTAAGTTAGATGAGCTACAATTGGAATGTTTGCGACATCCACGGTACTCCCCAGACCTTGCTTCAACAGATTACAATTTTTCCGGAATTTGGACAACTTCTTACAAGGAAAAAAATTCAACTCCGCCGTGGCATTCCAAACCGCCTTCAAAGAGCTTATTGATTCTCTCTCCCATGGTTTCTTAGTAAAGGGATCAATGAAGTACTTATGAGATAGCAAAAGTGCATTGATAACAAACATTGATTAATTAAATATATTTTACAAAAAAGAATGACTTTATATTCCTCCCGTACAAAACGCCAATTTTATATGTAAGGACCTAATATTATACACGTGCCTTGACCGCCAACCTGCTTAGAAAACAATTATTATCACCCTTGCCTAGAAAAGTAGTACAACCGTTCTTGAGTTATAAATGGTGTAACTGACACGAATTTGTTTTTTTATATATATATATAGATTACTTTCTGTGTGGTGACGGAAAAAGAATACAATTCACCACTCCCTATCTTAACCGTGGGTGATCGTAGGAGACGACTAAAGGGATATAAAACGTATATAACATCTAAACATCTATGTGAGAGAAGGAAAACTTGAAACAAAACACGTCTGACCAGCGTGGTATAGTAGGCCAGTTTCCTTTCTATTAGGGAGGAGGCTCGAGCCCAACAGTGGGGGATATATGAGCTGAGATGATGATATACACAATAATAAATACAAGCAAAAATATAAAAAATACTATTTGAGTACAATTTGCTGAACAATTATACAATTCAAACTGATTGCACTATACTTGGAATATTGTGTATTCAAAGTGTGAAGTAGCTTTACATTGCAAAAATTAAATATACAGTGACGGATAATGAAATAGCATATATATGAAACAGGCTGTATAAGGTTCGCTTGCTCATCTGTTGCGAGTGAATTTTATTTTAACTACCCTCTTTAAAAGAAAATGAAAATATGTGTACAAAAAAAATGTGTGTATTAAGATACGCGTTTCTTACTTTTTCTCGATTGTCAAATAAGTTATATGTATTTGTATATTGTAATGTAAGTACCTATCATAAGACTCGTTTATTGGCCTCGCTGTTTGAATGTGAGTACCTATACAAACTTAAAAACGTTTAAAGGTACAATAATAATTAATATGTATTTTCTTTATGGATTAAATAAATTTAAAAAAAAAAAAAAAAAAAATATAATAGATTACATGATACATATTTCCATGATGTATTTTCTACCTAATTAATAACGTGTTAAAGTATTATTTAAATCTATAATAGAAAGCCAAAACCATCGCACGCCAGAAAATTTGCCATAGGGTTTTATTTTACTCTGCTCCGGTGGTTGGCCCAACGACGAAGGCGACGTCACGGGTGGGTTACGGGTGTGCATGCTTACGCCCCTCTGTCACCCCGGACGGAGTGGTGCGAGGAGTGTGCCGACCGTAACCCACCCCCAAAAAAAAAAAAAAAATAGGGTTTTATTTTGAGTTATCCTTTGCGAGTATTATTTTTACTTTAATCGACATATTTGATTTTTGCACGAATTTAAAACTGATTTCACATTACATTATTTAGTCTATTAATAGATGAAATACAATATCGTGAAACTAATATATTATCCCAAAATTGTTTTAAATCTTTAACTAGAGAATTAATAAATCAAACCTAAAAATTTACTCTGAATACAAAATTGTATTATATATTTCAACCATCACAAAAGTAGGTTACAAAGTTGGCTGTTAATCCAGAATAATCTCTATAATCCGGGAGACGCTTCGCCTCCCTAATGTGACAACAAAGCGGACTATTAGCCCAACGGGGAATTACCTGGGCGTCCCTTTGTTGCTTCCACAGATTTCGGCTACGTGACGAGTGATTTAATAATAGGTATAAGGCAAAAAATGTTAGGACACAAAGTAGAGCTTACAGATGAATTCATAGTTTTTTTCCTTCATTAGATAATTATGTCCTGAATTTGGGTTGGCTTAATTTATAAGGTTGATTATTCCTATTGATCTGCTGAAATTGGTCTTATAAAAGTTGATTGTTCGAGTTTTTATGTAGGTATAGGTACATACGATACCAATCTATAGTAATTAAATATATAACTTTCAATAAGTCCTGCCACATTCGATTTAGACCTATTTATAGTTTTAGGATTCATAGCTGAAGTAATTTATTTAGTAAAAATTATATCTGTAATGAAATCTCAAAATCTAACAACTAAGGCCTTTGTCGACTATGTAATTGTTCGTACTTCAATTTGTAGTGATCATGACTTTGTAGTCGTATTAAAATTTATTTCGTTATAACGGTAAACCAAGATAAGAAAAAAATAGAGAAAATTTTAATTAAGCATTTCGTATGCTACTATAATGTTAGGTGGTATATGTGTAATTATTTTTCTTATTAAATGCAAAACTTTAATATTAATGTAATAAGATTCCAACGAAAAATATTATTGTATATTTTTATTATTTTAAGGTATTGTTCTTTTTTATTATTTTTTATGTTATTTCTTTTTTTTGAGTTTATCTTGTTATAGTAGAACTTTATTGTGGGATATTTTTAAAAGAATAAGTTTAACAAAAAATACACGCAGGCTTAAAACATTTATGAATCGCAAAATTATTGTTCTTTTTGGAGACCGAACATACGACAGTTCATAGGACGCTCATTACTTTTTTTGTGGTGTGGATACACCCCGCCCATTCCGTCCGGGGCGACGGCTGAACCTCGTGTGGCCTCATAACCCACAGTGTTCCCTTGCCTGGGTACAGCCGCTGATACCGCTTCCTTGAAATCCGTACGCGGCCTGGCGGGTTACCATTTCAAGTATCGTGTCCGTCGATGCCCCGAATAGTGTTGCGAAGGCATCGCCCTGACGCGGTATGATCACTTCTTTGACAATTAAACTACGGGTATCATAATGGGTATATGAATAATTATAATTAAGCTGTAAAGTATATGCATATAGGGCCGGATCTATCATATGCCTTTTAAGGCTTCAGCCAAGGGCCTCGTGGATTCAAGGGGCCCCCATCTAACTCAAGTCAAAGTCAAAAATAGGCAATAATAATTTAGAGAATTTGCCAAAAGAAAATGCAGCAAGGTTGACTTATAATTTGTCAATTCATTTACAGTTGTATTTAACAAACACTAATGCATATTATATTATAATATAAATCCAATATTTTATTATCTAATTTTTTTCCTATACTTTGTGTAATTAGGTGGGCCTCTAAGTAGTATTAGCATAAGGCCCACTAAACTCACGATCTGGCCTTGTGTGTATAGTTAAAATTATATATATTTAGATGGTAAATAGAATGGTAATATATTCAACTAGTTTACTGTTAATTTTGCATAAATCTATCAAATCCAATAACAGTGGACTTCTACACGAAGCATTCATAAACATACAAAATGTTCAATTAACATAGAAATGTTTGGTACCAAATAATACACTAAAGATCATTATTATTTACAGTCGCAATGATTGATGAGCACTAATTGCAAATTGTTTACGTCAGATCAACGCAGCGTTCGATTAATTGCAAACGAATGATGATATTAAATTATTTATTAACTCCTTTGTGCTAATAATCTCGTTGTAAAAGAACACTTTTCGTGTGGTGACGGAGTAAGAATACAATTCACCACCCCCTATCTTACCGTACCCTATCGTACCGTGGGTGACGTAAAAGACGATTAAGGGATGTAATATGCACATGGCATCTGTGCAAGAGAAGTAAAACTCGAAACAAAACCCTATACCACCACGTCTGACCAGCGTGGTATAGTAGGTCAATTTCCTTAAAGGAGGAGGCCCGAGCCCAGCAGTGGATCATGTATGGGCTGAGATGAAAAGAAAACAATAAATCAGTACTGTTAATATTATTTAAAATCTGATTCAAAAACTTGGGTTTAATTCCCATGCCGGACAATACCTTCTGCGATTCATAAATTGTTATTTTGAGTCTAGATATAATTTTGTGTGTTAAATTTGTTTATAAAGTCCCTTTTAATATATATATATATATATATATATATATATATATATATATATATATATATATATATATATATATATATATATATATATATATATATATATATATATATATATATATATATGCATAATGCATTTAGTGCAATAGTAAGATTAGTTCTTTAGTGACGATAAAGATCTGTTACATAAAAAAATGAAAGAGGAAATGATTTATGAAAAAAAATAGTAAATAGAAATACGTCTCAGTCCATATATGTCCCATTGTTAAGCTAGGGCCTCCATAATCTGAGGGTAATTGACCTACTATACCACGCTGGTCAGACGCGTTGGTATAGGGTTTTGTTTCGAGTTTTCTTTCTCTCGCATAGATGTTATATGCGTTTTATATCCCTTAGTAGTCCCGTACGATCACCCACGGGTACGATGGGTAGTGGTGAATTATATTATTACTCCGTCACCACACGTATTCATACGGAAGTAGACAAAATCACAAGAAGAAAACCTCGTTATAAAATTAAGTGTGTCGTCTAGCAGGTCAATTTACATTTCTTTTACTTACGAAATAGGCAATAATTGAACATTTATGACATAAGCACTTAACAATTTTATTTATCGATCGCCTCCTAATATTACACCACCGAGGATAAGGACGAGTTACCAATGACCCACCTGCGCAGAAGTACAGGAAAGGTTATGGCGTCGTTCGTTGCCCCCTCCGTCGTCCGGACAAAACAGGTGGGGTGTGACTATACCAAGCCAACGAAGTCAAAAATCGGGTACGGGTGGCCCGCTCGCACGGCGAAGAGAGAAGGTTTTACGGTGGGTCTATGGGGTCACGCGGATTTTCCGCCTTTTCCGTCACCCCGGACCGATTCGGCGGGGCGAGACGCATCCATAGTCCACAAAAAAAAAAAAAAAAGGGTGTGACTATACTATAGTTTGGCACAAAAAAAAACAATTTATTACACTTTTAACTTATCGTCATAAAACTCACAATAACCAAATTAAAACTGTAGCTCGGTTTAAATTACTGAAATTTAGCATTAATATGCTTGATTATTATTATTGTAAGACATTCAATTCTCGCAACGTATTATATTTAAGGTGACGTGTGCCATCTACCCGACATTGTTTAGTATAGCATTAATATGCTTGATTATTTATAAAAACCTGTAGCTCGCTTTACTATTTAAAACATCTTTGAAAGCATGTTTTTTTATTAATAGCAAGTTGATTTTAAAATATTTAGCTCTTAAATTGTGATTGTACTAAAAATAAAAATAAAATGAATGTAACTCAGTAATGAGATCACGTATCACATACGCAGTTTACTTACAACTTCTTAATCGAAGTCATTAAGGTACGTCCCAATATTATTACGTGAAGAAAAGTGGTGTTTCTTCATCAATTCAAATTATATCGGACACATTTAAATAATTAATTTTCTCGGCATGAGCTCGCAGATACTTCTATTAGTCTGCCTAATAATGGGATGATAGGAATATATGAGGGTACTGAATTATCAAAACTATTATGTTTATTAGGTTTTACCCACGACGTTATAGTGGTAGGACCACGCTGTTGACAGTTTTCGGTCTACAGCCGCGGACCGGTCCGTCCGGGGGTAGTACCACACTATCGCAGAAGATCGACGTCTAAGTAATGGCAATGTGCTATTGCGCTTCGTTCGGTGAGCGAGAGAGCCGAAAGCCCTACTGGGTGGGTTTAGAGATTTTATTGGTAGGCCTAAGCTATAACCGTGGTATAGCAAAGGTTCATGGGCGGCAGTGACATTTTCCATCAGGTGTGCTGCTTGCTCATTTGCCACCATAATCAATAAAAAAAAACAATCGTTTAGATTTTATGTGTGATGTATCTTTAGAGGCATTTATCTCCCCTAGCCGAGGCCGCGGGTGACTGTACCGGGGAATTAGTCCGTCACCTGCCGAGAGGCTGACCGCGCGAGGAGGGACCGACGTCCGCCCCCTTCGTCGCTCAAGGAGAGGGTACCCCTCAGGGGTATTCCGTCGGGCCGGCCACTGACGACAAGTTCACGCTGCTCCAGTGGCCGGTCCAACGACGTAGGCGAGGTTCATGGGTGGGTTACGGGTATGCGTGCGTACGCTCCTTTGTCGCCCCGGACGGAGTGGTGCGAGAAGAGCGCCGACGATGACCCAACCCAAAAAAAAAAAAGAGGCATTTATATCTCTAAGGGGCTAATTCTCAGAATATGTATCTTTCGTAAATCTACATTACATAAGTAAGTCACTGTCTAATATATATTTATGCTAATTTTTAATTCATTAAGAAATCAAGTAAAAAAAAAATTCTTATTCCAATTACTTGGGCTCGACGCAATATGTGCTCGTATATATTGCAAACATTATTGGCAATAGTTTTATAACCGGCCTCTACCTGACGTCAGCCTTCCTTGGGAATGTAACTGTTGACCCGACGGCATCAAATAGAGTTGGCCAAGGTCGATATAAAGCTCCTCATCGTTTTTTATGACAACCACAAGCAAAGTAAGGGCTGGTATTATTCACAACCGCTACCACACCTCATAATAAATCAAGTACGAGTAATATCTCAATATTTAATGTCCTTATTCTACATTTAATTCCAACCACAGGTTTGGTATTAGCTCTAGTCAGAAATAATAAATCTATTTCTATAGTATAGTGTGTATTAATATATTATTTTCAAAGAGATATTTATATTATTATAACAATATTCATATCACACAGTATATAAGCCGTCAATATTTCTGTAAAGTAACTAAAATAATAAGTTACTTGTGCCCACATAATACAGCTTTGAACATTGGTTCAAAGGATACCTAATCTACTTATAACGTATGAGTAGTCATGGTCTACGTTCAGACACCGCGACAATCGCGGGACTGCAAATTCGAATATTTTCCACGAAAGTTTTGTTTATTTTAAAATCTTTCTAACTTTTCAGGCACTGTCATATATTTAAATCATATAAGGCAATAGCCATGTGCGAATGTCAGTCCATCATTTCATCACCACAGCACATATATGCCCCACTGTTGGATTTGGGCCTTCTCCATAATGGGAGGGTATTTAACCTACTATACCACGCTGGTCAGACGGGTTGGTATAGGGTTTTATTTCAAGTTTTCCTTTTCTTGCATAGATGTTATATGCGTTTTATATCCCTTAGTCGTCTCTTACGATCACCCACAGGTATGATAGGGGGTGGTGGATTGTATTTTTACTCCGTCACCACACGGACAATCCATCATTTATAATTCAATATATTCAATACTTATATTTATTCTTCTTTATGTCATCAGCAAAAACAGTTCGAGGTCTCCTTCTTTCCTTCTTTTTGTAAACAATTCTTATGAAGCCAGAAATTCCATAAGCTTATAGCTAGCCTATAGCTAGCTCCATAAGCTATTATACTTTATACTATCCTACAATTGTCGCCACCCATTTACTTTCCCATGAAAGTCATGAAAATGAGCTGAGGGATCATCAAACCAATAACCAGCAGCACTCTCCTGAGGAACATATAACTCCTTACTGCGCTCAACAACCTGCTGTCATGCGTAGCGATTGTGGCACCGTGGTACTGATTATGACTGGTAATGCTGATGTTGTTATATTAATTCCCGCTATATAAATAATTGACGTTAAATATCAATTTCAGTTGAAAAAGTTCCGAGCACAGAGCGTTACACAACTAGCTCGTTTCATCCATAATTGCCATAGATAAATTTGTGAATAGTATAAAGCATTAGCTTATTTAAATGAAAAAAAGTTCTCATTGTATGAAGAAGCAATAAGATTAAGCTTGCAATTATTTTATAAATTAGTAAAATATTTTTTTTATTGATGTACAATACGAAAATTGTGTATGTAAGTGAAGTGTAACTAATATGAATAGATAAGTCTATTCAGTCCTACATTTTTAGAACAATATTCTGCATTAAACATTAAATATTTTTGTGACTGGTAACCATGTGCCCAATATAAAATATATCTCTTATACACTAACTTTATAATATATTTACATGCTCCTAATATAGATATTAAAATAAAAAAATCGTGAATACTTATACTCACCTTAAGAGGTAAAGCAAAATATAGAAGGGACTGAAAGGTTCACACAGTTCAAACTAAATACATATTTGTAAAGGTCCATTGTTTGTTTTCAGCATGACTTCTCTTGTTGCCATATGAATTGTCAATAATATGGTTGAAATCATTTCTATTTGTCTGTTATATATTTATTTATGAGTAAGAGGAGACTCGAGTCATTAGTTAAAGTATTCTATATTACACGAACATATAGAATAATAAAATATTTTGTAGGTATCCAATAAAATACCTATTACATAAAAAGGTAGCTTCTGAGTGAAGAATATAATATATATTGCATAGTACTTTAAGACATGCAACAATATTGTAATCTCTGGCATATTATATACAAAATAATACAATATCTTTCTTAATGGTCAACGATAAAAGCAATTTTTTTTTATTTCACAAGTGTAAATAACAGAATTAATGAAAAGAAACTTAATGAAAAACTGACATCTGCCACTAGGTGCAGTATATACAGGTGCACAGAGTAATCCGTACTCTTACTTAAGTTGCACGACAACCTCAGGAAATAAAGGAATGGTGCTATGTATTCTGAATCTATCACAGGAATATGCTAATTAAGTTGGTAGATTTTTAACAACGTTTATAAAAATCAATGTTAAATATATTCAATTTATCTTAGAATTTGATATATAATATAATGCAAACGCTTCCGAAAGGCGCGTAGAAAACATAATAAACTCAAAAAGTCATGCAGGATGGGAGCGGCCTTTGATGAATCTCTATCTTTACTGAAAGCTGCCCGGTCTTGCTACCGGACTGCGGTGAAAAAATCGAAAGACGCTTTATTAAATAGGAGTGTAGAAAAATTAGAAAGTGAAGGCCCATGGTCTATAGCATGAGTTTAAAGCAAATCGTTCAATCGACCTAGCTTACGTACAAAATATTAAAATCAATGATAAACACACTACGGGTATTGAGGAGACCACGGAAGTTTTATTAAATACGTTAATTCCAGACGATAACATATCAGTCGACAGCGAACACCATAAACAAATACGCGCGTGGGCCGCTGACCCACCTCTCTCGCCTATATCTGACCTTTCGTCTTTTGCCGAGTTTATGAATACCGTTAGAGCTCTTCCCCTCAACAAAGCTACTGGGAAAGACAAAATATCAAATAAAATGATCAAAGAAGCTAGTCGAGCATCGGGCAGCTCAATGTTAATGGTTTTCAATCGTTGTATATCTGAAAGTATTTTTCCTCGGTTATGGCATCGCGTATATATACGGATAATTCCTAAAAGCGGTGATAAACCACCAGATGACCCGAAGTTTTATCGACCAATCACCTTACTGCCCTCACTAGGCAAACTCTTAGAACGGCTCATTGTTCCACGTTTATTACCGGGTGGACCAACATTCAACCATAAGCAATTCGGATTCACTCGCGGTAAATCAACTATCGACGCAGCCATTGCGGTGAGTAAAGTTATTAATACATCCGCTTTTAAATACGTGCTAGGCGTTTTCCTGGATATCTCAGGTGCTTTCGACAACGCCTGTTGGCCAATGCTACTTCTTAAATTAAAGACTCGTGGGTGCTATAGGAACATCTACCTAATTATACAGTCATACATTTCACAAAGCTCTACTAAACTGAAACTTGGTCACCATGCTGTGTCGAAGCCACTGACGATGGGCTGCCCCCCAAGATTCGGTGCTAAGTCCATATCTATGGAATTTAGGCTTTGACGATTTCCTCGAATTACCTCTGCCAAAACATTGTCAATTGATCGGCTATGCCGACGACGGTCTTCTACTCGTAGAATCAAACACAAGAGACGGTTTAGAGAAATTAGCAGAAATTTGTCTCAATAATATATTCGAATGGGGCACACGAAATCGGCTTACATTTGCCCCACAAAAAACGTATCACCTTTTATTAAAAGGAAATTTACAATCGTTGCCGCGTATAAAATTCAATAATATGACAGTCAAAAAGAAAGAAGCCGTTTGCTATCTTGGTCTACTATTAGAAAAATTTTTTTCATTTGTCGAGCATATTAAAACTGTAGGTGAAAAAGCGAAACGAAATTTCTATGCACTTACTAGAATATCAACGTCTACTTGGAGCCTTCATTTTAATACACTAAAAACTATATATATGGCCACATATTTGGGGTGTATTTGCTACGCTGCACCCGTTTGGGCAGATAGAGGGCTACCATAAGGGCAGCTCGCCTTAAATTATTACAAAGCCAACGATTGGCCTTAATATTCTTATGTAAAGCCTACAGGACGGTCAGTACCGAGGCCTTGCCAGCACTCGCGGGTGTACTTCCGGTTGACTTGGAGATTCAGAGACGGGCATCAGTGTATTACACGACAAGGGATAATATAAACACAGATTTCCTTCTACCGCGCGACCGTAATAAAATCGCTCGATTGTTTGCACCGCAATCCGTTGCCTATGAAGAAATTTTAATTGAATGGCAAGAAAGATGGGATTCAGCATCGAAGGGCCGTCACCTCTATCTATTTTTCCCATGCGTCCGCGAGCGCCTAGAGAGAGTGTGGCTGGAGGTTGACCATTTTGTAGCCCAATTTTCAACTGGCCATGGCAACTTGAAAAGTAAATTATTTTCTTTAAACTCGTACCTTCACCACTATGTCAATGTTCTACACATTATCGCGAGTATGAACAATCAGCACATCACATTCTCTGGGAGTGCGATCTCTGGCGTAACGAGCGCGACCTTATGTTAGACAGTTTGCAAGTCACATCTGGAGTAGTATACTATACGGATCTTGTAGCAACTCGAGAAAATTTACGTGCGTTTAGGCGTTTCTGCCATACCTACTGCAATCAATCTTAAGGCTCACATATAGGCCCCGTTAAGTTATCCCGTATCCGTGGTGCCATGCTGCTGCGCTTAGCGTACCTGTACTACCCTTTACTTATTGGCTGAATAGTCAATATTGCTTTCTGTCTCCCGCTTTGTCTGGGAGGGAAGTGGAATCACTCTTTTCCAACTCCTCCTCCTTAACTTTTCTAATTAAATTTGTTGCGGGTTCCAAGACAATTAAAATCATTTCCCGGGACTGCCTGAGGGTCAAACCTCGGTGTCATTTATAGTGACGATTGTGGATCCTGGCATACAGGAGTTACAATGGTGGGAATGTGTGGTGGGATTAGTCCCAATAAAAAAAAATAAAAAAAAATATAATATAATGAAATAAATAATTAAGCATATTAAATGCTAAATTTCAGTAATTTAAATAAAGAAATAAAACTATTATATCTACTTTTACGGATTCTGTCGCGTTTTTATTTGATTTTTAATTTGCCGACGTTTCGAACACTTTACAATGATTATGGTCACGGGAGGACTAAGGTATACTAGGAGGACTAGGTCCAAAAGTCATCGTTATGACAAAAAATATCTTCTTGCTACGGTATCAGTTATTAAAAGTTTGATCCACATTTTAATACAAATTTATTGTCAGTACAAAAAGAAAATGATTCTATATGTAAAAATTTTGTTATTGTTGGATTATTAAACTAGTAAATTGTCGCAATATAATAATTATCATAAATTAAATGTTTAATATAACTGATCATAAACAATACAAAAAATTTTACTTATAAAATCATTTTCTTTTTGTACTGGCAATAAATTTGTATTAAAATGTGGGTCAAACTTTTAATAACTGATACTTCAGTATCAGTTATTAAGCGGGTAGATATATATTTCTGTAATAACGATGACTTTTGGACGTAAGACACCTTAGTCCTCCCGTGACCATGATCACTGTAAAGTGTTCGAAACGTCGGGAAATTAAAAATCAAATACAAACGCGATAGAATCGGAAAAGTAGTTTTATTTCAAATGTGTAATACTCGCGTAAACATTAGAAATCATATAATAAAATATATTGTTTTTTCACGATCCTTAAGTATCCCAAAATATAACCACAGTTATAAAGATACTTCGACAACTCGAATAAATTGCAACGGCGTAGGGTAAATTGTGGTTGGTCCGTAACTGCCTCTGATGTGGCAATAAACGTGTGGGCGACTGAAAAATAAAAGCATTTCGTGATTGTCCGCTAGGGGGCGCACACTCACCACCCGCTGATCTACGACATCCCTGCCCCTTTAATTGCGGATATCCCATACCATTTTCAATTTTAAAATACTCTTGAACTCTGTTTCCCTCCAGCAAAAATGTCTCGCCGCCCAGACAATGGGGCGTTCAAAGTGCTACGTATATTTTTGCCAATATATTATGAAATTGGCTTGATTTATTTCTTAACTGTTATTTCAATAATAAGTTCTTTTTCATCTATTAAATACTAGTGATAAATATGTACTGGCTATATTAAATATTGAAAATACTTAGACATGCTTTTGGATAACATTTTCGATTTATAATTTTCAAATTGTTAATGATTATTATTTTGCCTTATTATCTACCCTTATAGCACATTGTAGTATATATTAAATAATCTATTTGCTCCTTAAGTTGATTTTAGTATGTATGTTCTTTTATGATATAATTTTGTTAAGCTTCCACTTTACATTATAATGCGGATTATATTAGCTAAAGTTTTTATACATATAATATAGACAGCACTTAAACTGTATGGTTGTATCATTTCAACAAACTTAAAATACCAACATTACAAAATAATTATGAAATCATTGAGGATATACCATAATCTTCCTTTTCTTCTCAGTTTATATACTTTGAACAAGTTACATCCACAGCAGAATCCACAGAGGAAAAAATGCTCTATCGAGTTTTCTTTCTTTTATAGTCTATCTTCTTGCCTGCTTTATTTTCCTTTTATAGAGATAATAAACTATATCTTCCGCTACCATTACGCACGCATCAAAACCTAAAGTACTAATTTTTAATTTTGGAGATCCAAAATATTTTGACGTTAATATAATAAAACATATGGGTGTTTCGTATCAATTTTGATTTCATTGTTTCATATTTTTTTTATAAAATATTAGGAGTACCAAGTGTCAACAACATTAATCATCGGAAGTATTCTTTGTATTGCGGGGGATCTCACAAACATATAGTTTAACGGACACAAATTACACCCACACTTAAAACAATAATATGTGGATCATTAAAAGTATTGTTCTGCATGGAAATTGAACCCGAGATATTAGAGCTTTTCTCAGAAAATTCTCAATAACAAGCTATAAATTTGGAGAAATATGTTGCGACAGTAATAATAGCTTCGCATATTATTACGTGGATATTTTTTTTTAAACAACACTCGGCATTAAGGAAATAATCCTTGTAGTTCGGGGGACTTTACAAACATATAATTCATCATTTCAGCCTATTGCCGTCCACTACTGGACATACGCCTCCCTCATGTTACGCCACAGAGTGCAGTCCTGTGCTGCTTGCATCTAACGACGCCCAGCAACCTTCACCAGATCGTCTGTCCACCTAGTGGGGGGCACGACCACGTACCGGACGACGCAGTGTAGGACACTGCGTCGTCCGGTACGTGGTCGCCACTCTAGACACTTTCTTTCTAGACCTTTCTAGAACATATAATTATCAGACACAAATTACAAGCTGACTCGGGATAACAATTTGTTGATCGTATAAAGTATTGTTCTGCGTGGGAATCGAACACATGACACTGGGCACGGCATCTAAACTGTTTCGCCATTTTTGCAGTAATTGTAGTAAATGTTAATCCCACATCAGGTGTACAGATTTAAAAATTTAATAGAAGGTGTTGGAAAAGTAATAAACTTTGTATAATTATAGAATTTCATTATATATTTAAAATAGTCATACATTCAATGAAATATTATCTTCATGAAATATTTATTAGGATACTCGACATTTCAAATATAACAAAACGCAAAACAAAAGCCATTTGTTATTTGTCTGAATTCATATCTTGAATCAAGACGATACATAATTACAAATATTTCTCGTTTACATATAAATTGCCCAGTAAAGATTAATATTTGCCACTGAAGACAAGCACTTGCTACCAGTGGTTCATTAATTAATAATTAGTCAGTATTTAATTATTATAAAAATGTGTCTTGTGTAGTGAGGGAGGACACTGGTTCCTGCAACACAGTTTGTAACTAGTGTAGGAGCCAGACATTCCCATATATTTTTGTAATGTTCATATGGTAATAAATAAATTATTATTATTATTATTCAAATAGCAATAAAAAGATCGTGTGCAGGGTTTCACATCCTTGCTGGTACGGTGGGGTGTGTTGAAACCCTATGGTTTATGTAAATAAATAAATATTATTATAAATATTATTTAGACAAATATTGGGGATAGGCTATCTTATCTATATCTATCTATCTATACATATAATAAAAATGTAACGGGTCGCTGTCTGTACATGGAAGATATATGAAAAAAAATATTACTGCGACCTTTATCAACACAAATAGAACTCAAAACAATGATTGTTAAAATGTTTGTCTGTTTATCTGTTTGTCTGTGCGTTTGTGCACGCTAATCTCAGAAACGGCTTATCCGATTTAGACGCGGTTTTCGCTAATGTATTGTGGTAAGCTCCACTTAACATTTAGGCTGTATTTCATGTCAATTGGTTTATAAATAAAAAAGTTATGTGAATTTAGAAAATCTTTGGAGAAAATATCTTTATCGATTCTTTTCAAATTACGTACAAATTATCTTCAGTAAAAATAAATAAACACGTGTTTCAGTATTTCTTAATTTTCACTCTCTAGGGGTGTAAATTAGGCCC
The DNA here is from genome assembly GCA_905163515.2 of Lymantria monacha. NCBI lineage: Eukaryota > Metazoa > Arthropoda > Insecta > Lepidoptera > Erebidae > Lymantria > Lymantria monacha. The sequence continues at coordinate 12,642,732 of LR991094.1, read as the reverse complement.
GCGAAGCGGGTTGGACGACTCATTAAGTCATTCGCGCCAAGCCGATATTATTGAAGCTGGTAACTTGAAATTTTGACAGTGGTTTCTTTCTATAATGTAGAGATTTACTAAGAAAGGATTTTACGAAATGACGCCCCTAAGGGGGTAAAACAAAGGGGCAAAGTTTGTATGGGAAGAAAAAAATCTTTATTGATTCTTTTCAAACTACGAGTCGAATCAAATATTCAATGGTAATATATCCGGCATTTGTCAATTTTCACCCTCTGGTTGTGTAAATTAGGCCTGTGATGCGGGTTGAACGACTCATTACCGCCAAACCGAAACTATTAAAACTAAAAACGCAGGTCGCAACTCTGCTGGTGAAACAAAACAGTCAAATAAAGGATGGCGATAATTATATTTTTATTCCATGGTCATACCGCAAATAGTATATTAAAGATTGCCTTTATATAATTTGTAGAATAAATAGAACTTTGAACAACCTTTTTCTTTAGTGACCGGCTATGGTATATGGACACACCGCGCCCAATCCGTCCGAGGTGACGCGTCACCCCATAGCGCGCCGTACACGTACATCTACGTTATGCGGGCGGGCCACCGCAACCGGGTATCATCTCAAGTCGAAGCCCTAATGCAGTGAACCTCAATACAGTGAACCTCAATACAGGTACTCACGCTTGCGCCGCCCAAAGCACCGACGGTAGAGCGTGTCAACCTAGAGTATTTTCTCTCGGACCCACCCTATTGCCCAATTTCGTTAGACAACTAACTCGCAGAAGGCGGCGACCGCATCCCAGTTTCTGACGCTGTTAATTATCGTCCTAGCGATAAACCTTCAACACCTTGCATTGCTTTTTCTATTTAACTCTGTCAGAGATGACTTCTGCGTGGACGAAGTCGCGGGCAAAAGCTAGTCCCCAATGTTTGTCTAAATAATATTTGAGCATTCAAAACGTGTGTTTCAAATAAAATTTAAAATATCTGTAAGTACATTACAGATATTTTCTCATTCTCTTTACCTGTGATGACTTGGCACGGCTAAACGTGGATCCTAGTATTTACATACCCCTGAATGTAGTTGTTATAACTTAGCTCAAAGTTGCTCATCGTGCAATGTAGGGAGCTATGTTTGGAATTGCGAGAAAAGATCCGCAATACGGCAGTCTGTAGAAGAACGAATGTAAACGGAAAATTAGTACGTTGAAGTGGCAAATGAGCAGGCCATATCGTACAATGAACCGATAGCCGTTGAGGAAGAAAGGTTCTCGAGTGCGATTGTGTATCGGACGACGTAGTTTAGGACGTGATTCCGAAATCGTTTACTTATTACGATACCTGCAAAAAATTAAAGCGATAGAGTTTTGTCTAATATGTGTATTTTTAATATATGATATCACACCCATGGATTTACTTATTATTTTAATTATAAAACTTAAGTACAAAATACATGAAAATGTGTAATTAACGCCTTAGATTATAAACGAGTATCATACCGTATTTCGTCACGGTATGCGTGTTTAATATTAAAAATATAAATGTAATAATTAAAGAAACTGCACAGATGGCGTAGTGTTTAAGATACCGACGTTCCATGCCAGTGCCGCGGGCGGCGATTCTTACGCTTTGTGCGAATAACAAACTGTCGTTCTGAGTCTAGGTGTAAACTGTCTGCGTTAATTATATGTTTGTAAAGTCCCCCGCAATACAAGGATTATTACCTTAGTACAGTTGTTTGTAAAAAAAAGAACACTAAAACTAAAACGAATAGAATATCGCTGTCTTTAGATTATTATTGTATAGTTTAGTAAGCGACAATGAATATGTAAAGAATATAATGAATGAGGTTGTAGCGAGAAGCTGTCTCTGCATTATTCTATTAATTGGAAGAAAGTTATTAACTGTCTGCTGTTGGCCACACGAGCTGATAAATGGTTTTGTTTCCTTCTGCATCATATCTTAAACTCATTATATGACATCTACAGAAAAAGAAAGAGCGGTAAATCGTATTCTTATTCAGTCTCTATATGGATAGTAAAATGTTTAGAAATACAAAAGTAGTCCATATAAAAAAGTCAATAAATGATTTAGTTACCGGTAAATGAAGAAGTTAAATTATTCCAACTGAACTAAATTTAACAAAAACTTTACAGTCAAAACTTACAAAGGAAATAATTTTTCCATTGAATATGCAAATTGCCTTGAAAACTAAAAAGTATTTCAATAAAATCATATACCATTAAATGCAAGAATAACTTTTCTATATTCAGTGTCTTTTTTAAAGAACAATTTAATTTTAAGGCATCCGAATGGATTGGTATGCGAGCAGCAATTTACCAAATCAAAATTCCAAATGAACATTGTCTATTCAACTCATGTCTATACCAACCCTTTCTCCTTCTTTCACTTCATTTCTTCCTCGAAGTTGTGATTTTATCCCCCTCTTTACCAACACAATAAAAGATCAATGAAATATCTTCTCGAATATAAAACATGTTCGAACTTTTGTTTCATATTTATTACTTTCTTTGCACGTATACTATTGTAATAAATGATATACTATGTTACTTGATGACCTATATTGACTTAGATTGTAATAAATTAAGGGACATATGTAATGCTGGAAGTAGGTCTGCCATTTTTTGTATATTTATTAATAATATGTGATGAGAGTGAATGAAGAGACGGAGGCATGTCAGGATCGTGGTTTGTATCCGTAGTCGTAGGGTAAACCTACCCCTGTGGGAAACAGGCGTGAGACTATGTACTCGTATGTGCGTATCTATTTTTTTGTATAATATATATTTTTATTTCATATTTTGTATGTCTATCTATCGAATATTTTTAAACCAGCAATTCTAGATATTGGTATATATTCAGAATATAGGAAATGGCTTCAACGAGTTTCATAAACTTATGTATGCAAGAGATTTCGGTGATGAATCAATCTAGGTTTCATTTATAGAAAACCTCGTTTCATCCATGTTTTCAGATAATAATAAAAACATAATTAATTTAAATATGAAGGTAAAGGGGAACCCCCACTAGGTGGAATGGCGACATTAAAAAAGCCACAGAAAACCGTTGCATACCGGTGGCACAGGACCGTTCTGATTGCCATTCTCCCGGAGAAGCCTATGTCCAACAGTGGACTTCTATGAGCTGATGGATAGATGAATGATGAAGGTAAATATATACACTACTATTAAAAATAAAAATAGCTCTAAATCCAAACCGCTCCAGTTCGATTCTTGGCTCTTAATCCAAACCACTCCAGTTCGATTCCTGGCTTTTTTTCGTTATTGCATCAATTATTTTTTATTTAAATAACCAGTTCAAGTCCTTATTATGTCGATAGGATATATTTTATCAATATGGAATTTATAACTGAATACCCCGAAGAAATGCCGTGACAAGCCTTTCTATATTGTATTATATGTAAATATACTTTCTTAAGGACACAATTTAGTAAAAAGCAAATATCGGGTCATCCCAGATATTATACACAAAATTAGATAAATCAATATGAAAAACCTTTTATTGAAATACCTTTTAGTAACAAAATTTAAAAAAATTAAGAAAAGAATTTTCTTTACATGCGTAAATAATTTGTATAATAATATTAGTTTTTATAAAAGCGTAACTTGTGACTAAAACGTTTTATTGTAACAAAGCTATTATAACATCTCATGACATAAGTAATTTCTTCAATAAGTGCCTTATTAAGTGATCTTAATAACAAGGAAGGAATTAAGGCACTTATTGAAGAATATGACTCAGTACTTAGATTCATTCTCTCCTAAAAAAGTTACCCTAATTTCATAGTAACAATAATTACCCTTAATTTAAGTACTAAAAAAAAAATTATAAAATACATAAATTTAATTACTATCAGCTTATATACGTCCCACTGTTAAATTTTAGTCTCCTTTCGAATAGGAGGGTAATGGACCTTCTCTTTTATAGATCTTATCCGCATATTATATTTCTTAGTCGAATTTCAACGACAAGATTTGGGGTGGTGAATTATATTCTTAATTTCATACTCCGTCACCATATGTAAAGTATATATTCATTTTATTAGAATAAATTACTTAAATAAAACTGTAAATCTTTCTTTTAGCGTAGCATTTTACGTTACCTACAGTAACATATCTAAGATTTTTGTGTTACTTCTAATGGCAGTTGCAATGAATACAATACTAATACTACGACATCGCTTAGAGTCACGTACGGGGAATGTTTGCAAATATCGAGTAGAGAGTGTTGTTGTATTGCTTATAAACCTTGATAATCCTTTACTTTATTCTCCAATCAGTCTCAAGAACGCTAAAATAATATATTCAATTAATGACTGCACAAAATATATCATCATCATCAACTTCCTCTTATCCGAATTTACATGAGGTCGATGCAGTATGTCTTCTCCTTCCATACAACTCTATCAGACGTCATCTCTATGATCACTCCTTGTTTATCCATGTCATGTTTCACGCAGTTTATCCATATTTTCTTCGGTCTTTCCTTACTCCTACTAAAGCCTTCAACATTCATACTTAAAACTTTCCTCACAACATTACTTTCATCTCGTCTCATCACATGTCCATAGTGTTGCCCAAATGCAAGAACAAGACGAGACTTAGCCAGTCTTGGTCTTGGTCTTGCGCCAATACACCTGGTCTTGGTCTTGGTCTTGCGCTCCCAGTCTTGGTCTTGGTCTTGCAGCAAGAGTCTTGCAAGTCTTGCAATTACCTATTAGTCTATTACTATTTATTAAAGTTTACTTTAAATCTTAGAAAAACGTATTAGAATTGAAACATTGTGAGCTTGAATTAACATAGCCATAGTAAAGATCAAGCAGATTAATAAATAACTGAGGATTTGATAAGAAATTCGAAAACTCAACTGACCTATATGTCGTTTTCCATGGAAGTAACTGTTTCTTAATAAACATTTATGATTTATAAGCTTACATTTGCTAAAACATGTAAAAAACAAAGTAATTACAATAACTTGACTGTATTTTAAAGAACAATATCTGTCTAGAAAGAGATTGAACCCTCAACTTATATGAAATTTAATAAAAGAGTTTTACGATTTATCATTTATTTCAATAAAAAATAAAATACAACACAAATCAAACGTAACAGTACACAACAGCTTTATCATTAGGTTATGTTACTTTATATCAATTCTTTTGACCAAGAATTAATACAAAGTAACCATCTGGCTGACTCATCACTTAACCTATTTCTATGTTTTCTAATTACTAATGATGCTTTAGAAAATAATCTCTCAGCAGGTACTGAAGTTGCAGGTATTGAGAGAAAATCACGGGCCATCTTCGATAAAGTCGGATACTCTGTCTCATGCGTCCTCCACCAATCTAAAATGTCTTCCGAGCTGACAGTTCTTGGTTTTCTCAGGTACTCCTCCAACTCGTCTATCACTAAGCCTTGAAGACAAGATCCAGATGACGTCGAGGGACATTCATAGAGTTTATCAAAGTCTATTACGTCTTCATCTTCATCACATACTTTATTTTCTTTTTTTGGTAATTCCAGAGATTTATTCAGTGAGTGTAGACTTTTATATTCTTCATAAAGTTCATTGAACTTGCGCAGACTTTCTGTTTTAAGTTGCTTCCCCCACATTGTCAGGTCAAAAGTCTGAGCCTTATGCCTTGGGTCTAAAATTAAAGAAGTACAATAAATCCAGTTGCTCTTCTTATAATGTTTAAGCATTTTGTCTCGAGCTGCTTGGAAAGCTAGAATGAGCCTTTCATCCACTTCAGATCGATTAGGTTTCTCATCTAACTGTTTTACCATGGATTCAATTTTATCTAGCAAGAGATTGAATGATACAATGACTAGCGGTAATGTAACATATTTGTCTCCACCAAGTTTTGTACTTAAAAGTTTAAAGTTTATTAGAAATTTATGTAATTTTTCGAGTACCTGCCATTCACTAGCTGTGATTTGAAAATCATTCAATTCGGTGACAGAACTGCACAATATGTTAATGCCCGCTCTCACTTTTAAACCAAATCCAATCATATCATGTGTGGAATTCCATCTCGTTGGACAGTCAAGAATGGCATTTAGATTTGATGGCACGCCAGCTGCTTCACAAGCAGACTGAAACTTGTTCTTCACTATCTCACTTCTTTTTATTTTACTGGAAATACTGCGTAACTTTGTTACAGATGTACGCGAGTCAGCAATATTTGGTGCATATTCTTCATCTTCCTCATCCTCAGTTTCGTCTGCATAGTCTTCATACTGCTGATCTTGCGCGTTAGTGTCAGACTCATAGTGTAATGCTAAGGTCTTTAATAAATCTTGTATACCAAGGTTTAAAATGTGAGCAAAGCACCGGAAATGTTGATTGTCTGAATCAAAGTGTGGCGTCAGCTGTTTGCCCAGTTCATACATAAATTTGGTATTTGTAGTTGCGTTGTCGACCGTGATATCTTGTATTTTATCAATTATGTCATATTCCAATAAACATTCATGGAAAATCGTTGTAATATCTTCCCCAGTATGTCGACCGCGTGATGGTATAAAATCAAGAACTACAGATCGATACTTCCATTCGTTGTCTATATAATGCATAGCCGTACCCCGTAGTAACTCCTACCAGCAATTGACGTCCACCCATCAATAGTAAACGACATTTTAGATGATAATTGTTGAAGTCGTTCCTTGAGATTCAATTGGAGCTCTTCAAATCGCTCTTTGACTTTCCTTCTAAGTGTAGACCTTTTAGGAAACACCATATTAGGGCAAATACGTCGAAAATATACTTGTGTAGCTTCGTCATCGAAAAATGAGAAGGGAAGATATTTTTTCACCACCCAATCATCTGTAGCTGTCGTGATGTTGTCACTGCTGTTTTCCGACTGAAATAAAACAATAAATCCATACACATACATACATATCATCACGCCATATCCCTTGCAGGGTAGGCAGAGAGAACAGAGTGCCAGAGAACTCTATCTCTGCATACTTCACTCGCTTCCTCAACATTCATAATTCTCTTCATACACGCTCGCCGGTTTCGGAGACTCTTGACTCCACCTTCCTTCAGTACATGACCGATCTGGTCTAGGTAGGTTAGTCTCGGTCTCCCTCGGTACCTACATCCTTCCACTTTCGCATTGTATATCTTCTTAACCAGGCGTTCGTTCGGCATTCTTTCCACATGTCCGAACCATCGGAGCATTCCCTTTCGCATCTTTACACCAATACTCTCTTTCATACCTACTCGCTGTCTTACGTCGTCGTTACGAATGCGGTCGGTCAGCCTAACTCCACAGATTTTCCGCAGAGATCGCATTTCGACCGCATTAATTTTACTATCATACTCTTTTCTGCATACCCAACTCTCGCTTCCATACAGTAATGTTGGGACAAGCACTGCGTTATGTATTGCTACACGTGCCTTCTGGCTGAGGTGGTGGCTGCCGAGAAGTTGTCCCAACGCTCCGTTCACTCTATTTCCCGCATTCACTCTTCGCTCTATATCAGTGGTGTACCTTCCATCTCGGCTAAATCCACATCCAAGATATACAAATTCATCCACTTACTCTAGTACATCATTACCTATTGTTACTCTTACATCTGTTCTGGTTTTATCTCTTTCAAAGACCATTATTTTGGTTTTGCTCACATTCACGCGTAGACCCCTTTTCTTACAATCTTCTGTCATTGTGTCGACTAGGGTCTGCAGGTCAATCGCTGACTGTGCCAGCAGGACTGCATCATCTGCATAAAGCAGAGCAGTGACCACTGAGTCGCCCATCTGGACTCCCACATTCATATCGTTCAACCTTTGGAGACATTTATCCAGATATATGATAAACAGCCTGGCTGACAGAACGCACCCCTGCTTAACGCCGATATTGACGTCAAACCAAGGCGACATTCCATCATCCAGCCGCACACAGGCTCTACAGCCCATGTAACTGGACTGCACAGCCTGTAGCAGTTTACCGTTAATACCATACTCCGGTAAAATGTCCCAAAGTTCCTTTCGTACAACCGTGTCAAATGCTCTCTCCAGATCCACAAAACTGCAGAAAACCCTCTGACCTAGAGCCAGATGCTTCTCCACAATGTTGCGCAGAGAGAACACTTGATCCATGCATCCCCTTCCACTCCTGAAACCTCCTTGTGTCTCACACAGTAAACCATCGGACACCATCCTCATTCTCCTTTCAATAATTTTTCCATACACTTTTGCTGCCAAACTGGTCAAGCTTATGGCTCTGTAATTTGCGCAGTCACAACGTGAACCCTTGTTTTTAAACAAAGGCACGATGAATGCGCCATTCCAGTCCCTGGGAACCATTCCCGAGCTCCAACATAAATTGAGGAGCAACAGGAACGCCTCCCAGACACAAGAGCCACCAAGCTTGATCATCTCGGCAGACACCATATCAATGCCCGCTGCCTTACCATTTTTCAAACTTCTTATCGCCCATTCAACTTCATCCATACTGATGCCATCGGAGGACGCCGTTGTCGAATGTTGATCTACTAAACCACATCCAACACCGGCGCCAACCGTAGCATCCGCATACATATCGCCAAAATATTCACTCCATCGGCTTAACACGTCTTGTGTTTGTGTAAGAATGTCTCCACCTTTAGACCTTATTTTATTCATTCTGAAGGCTGACCAACCACCCCGAGACTTCTTCACCTCCCTCCAAAAGAGTTTGGTGTTACCCTCGAAGTTTTTAGTCAGCCTATCTTCTGCACTCATACTTGCTCTATCACGTTTCTCTTTCACTAAGGCCTTGGTGTCATTCTTACATTGCCGATATATTTCTTTCTTCTGTTCAGTCATACTGTCATTCAGATTCAAAGAAGAGACATAGTCCAGCCACGCTTTCTTCTTTTGCTCTACGGAAGCTGCCACTTCCGCATCCCACCATGCATCACCATTTGTTTTTCTATGCTTCTTTGAACTTCCACATACTTCTTTCGCTGTATCTACCATACTCTCTTTCAATACTCTCCAGCATTCTTCAATGTCCGATTGCGGCTAACAATAAATCTTGTGTTATTATTTAAAACATACTAGGTTTGAGCGTTTAGGAGGAGGAGGTTTGTTGTTGTTAAATCGAGAAAATCGTTAAATTGACATTTGTTATATTACCAAAATAAAGTACTTAGTTGTTACTGGCCGATTATGAAAACAAATGAAAATATGGGTGTTTATAAAAAATATTTAAGACGATAATTACATACTTAATATGTCGCACCCCTAGATGAAAACACCACTAACTCAAAAATACTTACGTAAGTTAATGGCGTTTTTGAAAGTATCGCATGAATAGCTACGCGGAGTTAAAATTCCCGTAGCGACAACTTCGACCATTGTTAAAAAAATATTCTTACCTGTCCACTTCTTCCAGCGGTTACTAAAAAGCTTGTGATATCTCCACTTAATTTTGGTTTAACAGGAAGAAATATTTGTGATTCCTTTTTGTGGAAAGATATTAGATGTTTCCTTAAGCCTGAAGTGTTTCTGTTTTTCATTTTTATTTCAATCTTTTTATGTTGGCACAATTTACACAAGGCAGTTTGGGATGCATGAATTATTTCGAAAAACTCCTCAAATTTGCTTTTGGGTCTTTTAGATCCGTGACTCAAACTCTCGTTACTCGGACTAGAATAATTTGAATCTTCGTCACTCATATTAAATTGTACACGTGATACGTTTTTAGAAAACAACAAGAATTAGTAAAAACAATTATTAAGTTAGACTCGAAGCACAGCTCAATTGGAAATGACTGGAATTAAAATAATTCCTTTATTTATAGTACGTTTCCTTGCTTTCTACCGCGCCGCCTCGCCACGTGCCGGCTCTATTAAAAGGATGCCGCCGCAAATCAAACGATGCCGCGTGCGGCGTACACACACAGATTATTACCTACTTGTACAGACGCGACGCGTGAATAAAATATATGTAAAGAATTAGTGCCAATCACTATTCTTTACATATAAGTGAATGTTTTGGCGTACATATATACTTATCTATACTAATATTATAAAGCTGAAGAGTTTGTTTGTATGTTTGATGACAGAAGTTTTAAAATAAATAAATAAATCCTGAACGTCACTATACCTCCAAAGTTACTATTCCTCGTGGACGAAGTCGCGGGCACTGCTAGTAAATACTTACTCTCATCATCTCTCTCAGAGATATTCGGGCTGGTAAGCAATACAAAACTCTTATCGCAGGCTTTTTATTTTATTAGTAGGTAAGTACCTACGCTTTTTATATTATTTTATTAGTTTTGTAGAATTTTTTTACACGTTTCAAGTATATTTAAAAGTGGCTACAATATTTATCAAACGGGTGATATTTGAACACTTTTTTGCTATTTTTTCTTGTAAAAACTTAAGAAATATAATGACTAAATGTACAATAATAGTACCTCAGTAATTAGTTTAAAACCATATAATCAATATTATAATATATACTTACTAGAATAAATTATTATGACATCTACTACCTATCCTTAACATTTTTTCCTATCATAATACTACTTGCGTGATCAGTATAATGTATTCATTTTCATTCTAAGCACTCTGAAACTTATTTATTCTTTGGAACACCTGTAGGTACTCTTAAAATTCGAAATTATTTTGCATGAGTATACCTACGCCCTGTGGCGGCAATCAAATAGTGTCAAATGTTGTGATTTCGGCGCGGCGGCAACGATTGTTGTATATGATTTCAAAAGAAGCCGCCGGCGCGTGTATCATAACCATGTACTTCCGAAAAGCGGCAAATTTCTTTGAGAAGTAAGTACAAAACCTTTGATGCCGCATTATCAAAGTGCCGATGGTTAAAACATAACTATGCATGCACTCAGTTTGATTTTAATGGATATTTTTTTATTCGCTATGTAGGTATGTTTATGGTATTAGTCGTAATGCGCATAGGTCCAGTTTTTCATATTCTTTGATACAGTTTTTTGCGTCTCATAGAATTCCTAAGCGTACCTATACACCGAACTGTTACACCTAACTACTCCGTGAAATAGCGCTAAGTCCTAGCTGCAAGACGCAAGAGTCTTGCAGGCTTAGTCTTGTTCTTGCTCAAGTCTTGCACGGTCAGTCTTGGTCTTGGTCTTGCTAAAAATACGCGGTCTTGTTCTTGGTCTTGGTCTTGCAAAAACGCAAGAATAAGACCAAGACTGAATTTGGGCAACACTACATGTCCATACCATGTCAATCTTTCCCTCCTTAACTTTTCCGTCACTGGCGCAACTTTCAAACTTCCTCTTATATGTTCATTTCTTATTTTATCCATTCTCGTTACACCACACATCCATTTCAACATTCGCATCTCCGCTACATGCAGTCGTCTATTCCACCAAATGTATATTTTATCAAATAATATGATATTTTAATGGTATACAAGTCATTAATTTGTAAATAATAACATGTATAGCCATAGTTCTTAAAGCGATTGGACTGATTTAGATGAACCTCAACGTAGACAAAAGTCATAATCTGGAATAAGGCAGCTTTTTATATATCGAAATATATCAATTCCTTTTTTTTTTTTTTGCGGTGAGCTATGGATAATTAACACAAACGCTCTCGCGCATATGAGCATATTTTTAATACCAATTATTTTAATCCTTCAAAATTTAAAGAGTTTTCATCTAAATACGTGGCAAAGTTTACAAAAAAACAAATATAAACAGGTTAAATTTAAAAACGTAATACCTACAATTAACATGTCAAAGCAATAATTTAAAATGGTAATATGCAAAATCAATATAAAAATAATTAAATTAAAAAAGATTAAATAAAACTTACTGCACATTTTCAAACTATAACTTGACAGTACTTTATGCTACAGCGTGAAAATTCTTTACCTGAGATCTTTTTTGCGGCACATTTTCATAATCCGAAAATATACCGTATGGATTTTTGTACCCTTGTAACGATCAATCTTCTGGATGTCAAAGTGAATAGGCACGAAGCTTTTGAATACTTTTTATACAAGTTGGTGAGCAGCGCGTGATAAAGTTGAAAGCGCTTTCAGCATACACTATAGTAACAGAAGCCTTAACCCATTCAATCGCCACAGGCTAAATTGGACACTCAAAAAACACAAAAGGGACTCAATCTACCATTGAAATAACACAGAACAATGTTCGGTCAGTGGATGAAACGACGTTTGAACCGTATTTCCCGTTTGTTTCAACCGCCCATTTTCAGATTAATTATGAGGGACTGTCGGTATTCACAGGGCTGTTTTAACCCTTGCGGCTAACGTCACTTGCAGACGTGTCAAATTGTATTTTATTGCATATTTTGATTAATATTGAAATTATTGTGTTTGTTTGTTACCTATTATTATACAATATACCCAAAACACCAGCTTCAATATTCATCATCATCTCAGGCCATATACCTACATATGTCCCATTGTTGGGCTCGGGCCTCCTCCATAATGGAAGGGTAATTGACCTACTGTACCACGCTGGTCAGACGTGTTATACAAACACGTCTGGGTTTTGTTTCGAGGTTTCCTTCTCTCGCATAGATTTTATATGCGTTTTATATCCCTTAGTCGTCTCGTATAATCACCCACGGGTAAGATAGGGGGTGGTGAATTGTATTCTTACTCCATCACCACACGGAAATGCGCCAATATAATCATATGCTAATTATACTTACATAGATATCTGTATTATTTTAATGCAAAGTTTTCATTTTTCTATTTATAAAATGCCCTTCGTAATTTAGCATATTGAGTATTCAATTTAAAAAAATAATAAATATGATAATATCATTCGCGGTAAATACTGCTTGAGCAAAAATGCCTTTTTTTATTTAAAAGCCATTTTTTTTAAATGATAATTTAACAACTGTTGGGCTCGAGCCCCTTCCATAATAGGAAGAAAGTTTTACCTACTATACCACGCTGGTCAGACGTGTTGGTGTAGGGTTTTGTTTCGAGGTTTTCTTCTCTTGCATAGATTATATTCCTTAGTAGTTTCTTACCATCACCCCTGGGTAAGATAGAGGATAGTGAATTGTATTCTTACTCCGTTACCACAAGGAAATTGACAATATTTCATACCTATTTCATTAATTATACCTAATATCACCTCCATAGATAAATAGAACATTATTGAATTAGCAATACTTGGCGGTAATTAATTTTAAATTTCGAAATGAAAATTACGATAATAACAAAAAATAAATAAAAATTAAGTATCGTCGAGTTGAGAGCGACTGAGTAGTAATAAATTTTCTGTTGGACATAGACTTCTCCAAGAAGGGATAATATAATAATGGCCATGCTTAGCGGACAAGTTGGTAATCAAAGTTAGTGATATATTTTTTTCAAAGGACGGGGTCTCACTGTGTACCTTAGTCGGTTTCAATTTATTAATTTCCAAGGGGAAGTGAGAACCAGTGCACAGTGTTTTCGAGTAAGTCATTGTAAGTTTGTTAGAACTACATAGTTCTAAACTGTAACATTTTAGTTAAAAATGGGTACAACATTTTAAAATTATAGTATTTTATATGCTACCTTATACAACCAATAATTCGCAAATATACTCTGAAGCATAATAGGTGCCTTTAATTTCACTGCCAAAAAAAATTTTATTAATATATTTTTAACTACTCACCATACAAAGAAACATTTTCTTGTTGAGAGTAATAAAAAAGCATATAAACATATAAGATATATTTAGTTAGGATTTCGTTTTATTTATCCATAAGATCATTATTCAGGAGAATGATGATCTTATGGATAAATAAAATGAAATCCTAACTATTAGAATTCTAAGTAATAGAGTACATAATGTATCGACCCCAAGTAGTTCGGATAAGAGTAGGATACTCTTCTTTCATAGTAAATATTGTGAAAGTTATTGGCAATAGTTTTTGACCAGCCGCCTGCCAGACCTCAACCTTCCTTGGGAATGTAATTATTGACCAAACGGCATCAGATGGTTATAAAGCCTAGGTCGTTATAAAGCTCTTTGTCATCTTTGACGACATCCACGAGCAAAGTAAGAGTTGGTAGTATTCGTAACCGCTAACACACAGCTAATTTATCCATCAGATATGAAAGGGTAATCATTATTATATTATTTTACCGTAAAAAAATAATTCTATTCATCCAACCTATTAGCTTATCAATGTACACTATTGAATATAGAACACTCTTTTCTTTTGTTTTTTTTTTCTTTGTTTTCGTCTGGACGAACTCACCCTGTCTGTACGAGGCAATCAAAGGGCACGCGTCTCATAACCATACCGTATGCCCTCCCCATTGCCCTTGGATTGACCACTAGTATCGATTTCTTGGCGTTAGTGGTAGACATACTCTAAAAAGGGATAATATTATAATTGCCACGATTAACAAGAGATTTTTGCTCTTAATTAGTGTTATAAGGTTTTTGTTACCCAATCGCGTGGTACTGCTTTAGTTTGATATTTTACGATTTCCACGGGTAAGCTAGGGTTGATAACACATTTCATTCCTAGGCAGTCATAAAACAAATATAATAATGATAATAAAAAATGATAAATACAATAATGTAATAAAATAACCCAATTCATTTTATAGTCCAAGCTTATGACCTTGTGACTTGAAGTGCTTTATTTTTAAGCATTACTAGAAGAATATTTTGTGACATGTTTTGGTTGAAAATGAACTTAATTCCTATTATGTGTATTACAAACTCCGGTCATCGGAGGCAAAGTATTGATCCCAGTAGCCCATTTAATTGGCGGAGGGTTATACATTTCATCAGCAACATTTTGGACAGTGTATATTTAAACCATAAAACGTAAAAGGTATATCTTAAACCAATACGTAGATAAAATATAAATTTATTACACTTTTGATATCCCTTTTGAACATAAAGGCGTCAGAAGAATAATATAAATCCATTACCAAATGACCATTACATATCTGAGATCAGTTACATATCCAAGTAATATATTGTTTGCATGCGGAAGGACCCTTTCCTCCTCTCGCCCAATTCCAATAATAAGTTAATCTATTAATAGAACCTCTTTAAAATATTACGATGTATTGGTGCGTAATTTTTATATGATATACTAATGTACATACTTCATAGATATTTTAGTGGTCTAAGTAATTACTTTTTATATCATAAATCAATGATTTGATTGTAGGTGGCTTAGTGGTTAAAAAACGACGCCACCGTGTCAAGTGTCTTGAGTTCGATTCTATATAATACAGTATTTTGAGCGACTGACAAATTATTCTTGTCTGAAACTAAACGCCTTTAACGTATATTTACATACGGTGACGGAGTAAGAATACCATTCCCTCGTTCTCACCAGTGGGTATTGTTGAAGATGACGAAATTATATAATATACGTATAACATCTACGCAAGGAAAGGAAAACTCGAAAAAAGATATCAGCTCATATAACCAGCGTGGTACAGTAGGTCAATATTACTTCTATTGCCGAAGTGGCTTGAGTCCGGCAGTGGGTCGTATATGAGCCGAGAGGAATGGGCGAAACTTTTAAAGTCCCCGCAATACAAGGATTGTATACTTAGTGCAATCCATTCTGTTTGTGAAAAATAAACATATACCCACATACATATCATCACGCCATATCCCTTGCAGGGTAGCCAGAGAGAACAGAGTGCCAGAGAACTCTATCCTTGCACACTTCACTCGCTTCTTCAACATTCATAATTCTCTTCATACATGCTCGCCGGTTTCGGAGACTCTTGACTCCACCTTCTTTCAGTACGTGACCAATCTGGTCTAGGTAGACAAGTCTCGGTCTCCCCCGGTACCTACATCCTTCCACTTTCGCATTGTATATTTTCTTAACCTGACGTTCGTTCGGCATTCTTTCCACATGTCCGAACCATCGGAGCATTCCCTTTCGCATCTTTACACCAATACTCTCTTTCATACCTACTCGCTCTCTTACGTCGTCGTTGCGAATGCGGTCGGTCAGCTTAACTTCACAGATTTTCCGTAAAGATCGCATTTCGACCACATTAATTTTGCTCTCATGCTCTTTTCTGCATACCCAACTCTCGCTTCCATATAGTATATGTTGGGACAAGCACTGCGTTATGTATTGCTATACGTGCCTTCTGCCTGAGGTGGTGGCTACCGAGAAGTTGTCCCAACGCTCCGTTCACTCTATTTCCCGCATTCACTCTTTGCTCTATATCAATGGTGTACCGTCCATCTCGGCTAAAACCACATCCAAGATATACAAATTCATTCACTTGCTCTACTACATGTAATTCGTAAAAGCCTTTCTAAAAATAAATATTGGATATATTATGAAAAATGGGAATTGCGATAAAATATTTATTTCTTAGCGTAAGTTATGGTCTTTAAAATGAGCAATGCGGTGTTCATATTATGACGCAGTATATGCTTACGGATTTAACTCACCACTCATTCTTTCCATAGAGATTTTGCATAAGACGACTTTCTTTTTTTTTTAAACTACAAAGAATAGATAACGACGTTGTGCTAAGAAGACGGGCAGTGACGCTGATGCTACCCTAGCTGAGGTTATGGGTGGATGGACCGTGGATTAGTCTGCCACCCGCAAAGAGGCTGTCCACGTGAGGACAACGCCCAAGCAACACTGCAGTATATTGTCGGAGCGTCGATGGATAAAGTACCTGAAAAGGTAACCCGCCGATACGGCTACGGATGTTAAGGAATTGGTACCTAGTGGTTGGCCCAATGGCGATAGAGAGGGAGCACAATGGGTTATGGGGCTACACGCCGCCTTTCCATCCACACAAAAAACAACCAGACTGGGAATAATAATTTGTAAATCGCATAAAATATTTTTTTTTACATAGGAATCGAACCCGTAACTTTTAGCACCAGAGGTGTAAAAGTATGTGTAATCTTAATGTAAGTTGATAATATCCAGAGATGTGACTTATCTAAGATACGAGTGAGGTATCTGAAATACAGATACAAGATACAAAATACGTATTTCCATCTTGTATCTAAGATACTTTTTAAAAATTCATTTTGTATCTTGTATTTAGATACCTTTTGTTTGGTATCTTAGTATTTTATAATTACTTTTTCTGACAAAATACTTTTAGCAGTTGTTAGCAGTATGTTAGCAGACATTTATAAAATTATTAGTCCAATATCTCATTGATGTCACATTGTTTAACAAACTGTGATAGTTCTTTCATATTTTTTAATGTTATTCTGTTAAAATCCACGAGCAACTCAAAACAAATGTTATCGCCATATAGTTTTACGAGTCACGTGTTTCAAATGCAGTGTTGTTATTGGTCAATTTCATTTTAGGGGACTTTTATAATAATTATATATAGTTATTTTAGCGTTATTTAACTAACATTATTTTTTAGATTGATTTCATAGTTACGTTAATAAGCATTGACGTATAGCAAATAAAATTTAAAATATTTCTTTTGGTACGAAATGTAAAAAATTATCAAAAATCACTTTAGAGGGTTTTGAAACTATATATTTCATTTCAGTGATTAACACGATTTATTCGTAAATAATATTAATGTCAATTATCAAAAATGAACTGAATGAATTTATCATCAAAATAAAATCTTGTTTTCTTACAAAAGTATTTTCATCTTAAGGATTATTTAGAAGATACTTATCTTGTATCTAGTATTTCAGATACTATTTTCAAAAGTATTTTGTATCTGATATCTGAAATACTTAATTTAAAAGTATCTTGCATTTTGTATTTCAGATACTTTGCACAGGGTATTTTGTACATCTCTGATAATATCTATATATTTACATTCCTTAGATCATTATAAGATGAAAGAAAATACGAAAATTGGTCTTATTCTAAAGCGTTTCAATAATATAACAGGGTTGAAAAAATATTTAATTAACTTAGAAGTTTGACTTATAATATTATTATTTCTACATACAAGTAAGAGTAGTAACTACTGCCATGACTGTTTCGCTATAGGACGCCTTTACGCACTAGTTAAATTTATAATTAATATCTATAAACATAATTTAGAAATCATTAAAATAAATAAAACTTAGCGGTAACATTTAATAAAACACAAGTATCAAAGAACTCAACGTAAATTAACTCGAACGAGCTTTAATATACCTGAAGTTCAACGCTGTTTTCTTATACTACTAACATTAATTAGGAGTTAGAATGTTCACTAAGTCTACAAAGTATGTTGTAATACAGTTGCAGAAATGCGTGTAGCTCAAATTAGTGGATTACTTAATAAACTCGTGTATTCGATTCAGCAGAAATTGTAATCGCATTTTTGTAAATAATATTTCACAAAGCGAATATATACAGTAATTTCCTGAGCTAATTTACTTCACAAATTGAAATATCAAAACCAAAAGAACACTATCGTTTATCTTTTCTGTTTATGTATTTTTAAATACACAATAATAATGAAAATAATTGAAGAAATCCGGCCAAGTGTGAATGGGACTCGCGCATGAAGGATTCCGTACCATTATCTAATATTCTGTGAATAGTTAAAGCGTCTACCTGTCACCGTTATTAGTATCGAGCAAGAAACGTTAAAAAATTCAAGTTTGTTGTATGGGAGCCCCCTTTAAAATATTTATTTTATTTTATTTTTTAGTATTTGTTGTTATAGCGGCAATAGAAATACATCATCTGTGATAATTTCAACTGTCTAGCTATCACCGTTCTTGAGATACAGCTTGGTGACAGACGGACGGATGGACGGACGGATGGACAGACGGACGGACGGACAGACGGACAGCGAAGTCTCAGTAATAGGGTCTCGTTTTTACCCTTTAGGTACGGAACCCTAAAAAAGAATTAATGTACAGATAGCGTCGTGAATTATATATAACCTTCATACCTGCTATGAAGGGTATGATCTAAGTGGTTATTTTTTGGACATCATCAATATATTCTATATTGAGATGCGCTCTATAACTACGGGATTCATGCCTGTCCAAGTTAACTGGTAACAGTAAACCAAACGTGTGCGCTAATTTTTAGCTTTATAGTTTTAATAAAAGTGAATGAGATATAATTGCAAAATTCCAGGACATTCATACAAGTTTAATTAAATAAAAGTATCTAATAAAATATATATATTTTTAACAATAACTTTCTCTAAATAACTACATCTTGTATTAGGACTTTAAAATCATGTAAATGACGGATACAAATTTTACCCAGACTCAAGGCAAGAATTTGTGGAACGCACAAAGCATTGTCCTACGATGCAAACATACCCGCAACACTTAGCACTTGGTCTTTATAATACTATAGTGACTATTATAACAAACAACTGTGCTAAGTATCACGGGTTTGTTCGCAATAAGGAAATAATAATTTATTTCTTGCAGTTTTATCATTATTAATATAAAGAAACAAAAATCCCACATTATCTATCATATTTTGTGTAATCGTATATCTAATAATATTAGATACACAGCGGTCAAGTCCGCCGTATGTCCGATATACAAAAAAAAAAGTGTGTGTGCTCCGACGCACGACTGGAATTTACTCCTTAAGTACGATTATCAAAACAGGCACAAAAAACGCTCATTTGACTAAAAATAATATATATATTTTTATTTACATTTATTAAAACGGTTCAGTGAAGAATTATCTCAAGTCAGAAAGTGAAAGGTGCGCAGAATAGGTTGCGCACCAAAAACGTAACGAGGTCATTCGATCACTACATTTTACTGCTCAAATTTTTCTCATACCGGGCGCCTTATATGAAAATCGATTTTTAAGTAGTAAACTCCAAAAAAGAAGTGTGTGTGTACTTATTTATGTACACGCGTTAGAAATTATACTTCTTTGACGTAACAAGATAAAAATCTTTTCAAAAATGTTATACATACATACATGTTGATATGTAATCATCACGCCATATCCCTTGCAGGGTAGGCAGAGAGCACAGAGTGCCAGAGAACTCTATCCTTGCATACTTCACTCGCTTCCTCAACATTCATAATTCTCTTCATACACGCTCGCCAGTTTCGGAGACTCTTGATTCCACCTTCCTTCAGTACATGACCGATCTGGTCTAGGTAGGTGAGTCTCGGTCTCCTCCGGTACTTACATCCTTCCACTTTCGCATTGTATATCTTCTTAATCAGACGTTCGTTCGGCATTCTTTCCACATGTCCGAACCATCAGAGCATTCCCTTTCGCATCTTTACACCAATACTCTCTTTCATACCTACTCGCTCTCTTACGTCGTCATTACGAATGCGGTCGGTCAGCCTAACTCCACAGATTTTCCGTAGAGATCGCATTTTGACCGCATTAATTTTACTTTCATGCTCTTTTCTGCACACCCAACTCTCGCTTCCATACAGTAATGTTGGGACAAGCACTGCGTTATGTATTGCTACACGTGCCTTCTGGCAGAGGTGGTGGCTACCGAGAAGTTGTCCTAACGCTCCGTTCACTCTATATCCCGCATTCACTCTTCGCTCTATATCAGTGGTGTACCTTCCATCTCGACTAAATCTACATCCAAGATATACAAATTCATCCACTTGCTCTAATACATCCTATTGTTACTCTTACATCTGTTCTGGCTTCATCTCTTTCAAAGACCATTATTTTGGTTTTGCTCACATTCACGCGTAGATCCCTTTTCTTAAAATCTTCTGTCATTGTGTCGACTAGGGTCTGCAGTTCAGTCGCTGACTGTGCCAGCAGGACTGCATCATCTGCATAGAGCAGAGCAGTGACCACTGAGACGCCCATCTGGACTCCCACATTCATTTCGTTCAACCTTTGGAGACATTTATCCAGATATATGATAAACAGCCTGGCTGATAGAACGCACCCCTGTTTAACGCCAATATTGACGTCAAAGCAAGGCGACATTCCATCATCCAGCCGCACACAAGCTCTACAGCCCATGTAACTGGACTGCACAGCTTGCAGCAGTTTACCGTTAATACCATACTCCGGTAAAATGTCCCAAAGTTCCTTTCGTACAACCGTGTCAAATGCTCTCTCCATATCCACAAAACTGCAGAAAACCCTCTGACCTAGAGCCAGATGCTTCTCCACAATGTTGCGCAGAGAGAACACTTGATCCATGCATCCCCTTCCACTCCTGAAACCTCCTTGTGTCTCACACAGTAAACCATCGGACACCATCCTCATTGTCAATGTCAAAAAAAAAATGTTATCTTTCGCCTAATTCTACGTTTGTAGAAAAAACGACAATAACAATAGAAAAAAGGTATTTAATACATAGAAAGTTTTATTATAACGCATTATCTAGTTAAATAAAGTTTATTTAAAATACACAAAAAAAAACACTAAAATGTTGACTGTAGCTAACTTCAGGGTGTCGGTTTTTCGTAATGGTGTGCGCGCGCATCGTAAAAATTTACTCTCATCATTTTTTCCCTAACGCGCTAAAAGAAATATCATTAACTTCAATAATACAATAAAAATGAATTGAGAATCTTCAATTTTTTTATATAGTAACCATGTAAATCTGAAGCGATATATTATGCCATAACACTGTCTAAAATATATGAAAGTTTTCATTGAAGCTTCCGTAGGCTACATGAGATATTACAAAATTCTCTAAATTAACATAAATGCAAATATTTCATTCCATGTTCTTTGCTTTCGGAATTACATTTTGAATTCTGTTTAGTTTTTCACGTAATATTCATTTGTTTTCCGTTCCCGTTAGCTATTGAGCACGTTTCCTATTACATGAATAGTGATGTCAGTCAAAGTGAAAGGTGTTTTCTGATGTTAATTAGTTAATATTTGCTACAGCTTTCGAGTGAAATTTTGTTAAGGCTTTGTATAAAATATAGTAATTTCACTTTACTATTTCCTATACAATAGTAAAAACAAATAATTCCTGTCTCGATTATGTGCCGTTGATTAGAAAATTCAATATGTCATTCTACATTTATTGCCTGTAGGTGTAAGCTATTTAAATCGATAATACCACCATACATAATATATCCCTAAATCATTTTTAATCTAATTTATAGAAAGAGCCAATCCATATAATGGTTTCTGATGTTTACACGAGTATTCCATATTTGAAATAAAATAAAAAAATCAAATACAAACGCGATAGAATCCATAAAAGTAGTTTTATTTCAAATCCATATAGTATTTTCATATTTACGGAAATATTCTTAATGAAAACAATAAAGACAAAATACACAATAAAATATTGACTTGAATATGGTGACTACTGTCAACAATTTTAAGACCTATCTTCTTATTTAACCCAATAAATACCACTATTGGGCTTGAGTTTCTTCTCCCTGTGATGAAGAATTAACCTACCCAACTACCACAGTCTAGTTTTTTTTTTTGTATGTTTTTAGCTGTTAGCCGCAGATGGCTTTGACAGCTTTACGCGGACTATGGGTAAGCGCTGAGGGCTCTCAATCCGATTACCACGATCTAGTACTTATAAATGTTTTATCTAGTTTTTTTTTCTCTTGAAATGGAAATAATAAAATCCACTTACAAACCTGAGGCGCCTTTTTTACTAAACTAAAATATTATACTTTTATGCTTTATTACACGAAAAAGGATATTTAATTCTGTTTTTGTTTATTTTAATATTATATTAATTTCAGTATTAATAAAATGTTTTTCGAATGTTAGTGGCTGTTGGAAGTCGACACATTTTCATTTAGAAACCTATTGTAAAAGTAAAGTACACCCAGATATAAAGTTTTATATGTTATTGATACTTATTTGTTTCATTCTTTGTGGTATTGAAGTAGTATAAAAGTGTGAAAAGGATATGTGTTTTCTAGTTTATAGAAGTCTGTTACTGTAGAGAATAGATAGAAAAACTTTTAATAAACTTCACAATTTTTAAAGTCAGTCAGTCAGAATGTAGACGGTTTCTTTAAACTAAATTTTGTGGTGGTATAGATTTTTTATTTTTATCAAGATTTCATCATTATCATTTCAGCCCATAAACGTTCCAATGTTGGGCCACAGAGCCTTCTCTACAATAGGAGGGAAATTGACCTACTAGACCACATATATGTACCTATATATGTATATATAGGGTGTATATTTATATATAATAAGGTGAATTGTATCCGTCACTACACGGAGAGCTTATTGCCAAGATTTTTAACAAGATTTAGCATTGTAATTGCAATTGCAAGATTGCAAGATTGCAAGCATTGTAATTGCAAGATTTAGTATTGTAAAGCATTGTAATTTCTAATTAAACTAAAAAAACTAAACTATGAGAATTAAGAGTTTTCTAGGTATAATTAATAGGTATAATAACACAGAGTACATAATACTTTAAGAGCTAACGGTGAGGAATTATAAGAAAACCAAAAAATACATAATGTATTCTGAGTTGCCTTAATATTTTAAATATATTTACTTCATTCTTAAACTAAATATTGATTACGTTTCACTGATTTAATATTTTGCTTATTTTACTAGTCTTTCAATAAGCTTACTTTTGTTAAAAAATAATATTAATGAACAGAAAATTTATTAACATTTTTAAGACCCACATCTATTCGAATTCCATTGCAACTGCTTTATCAATTAAACTTTGGCAGGTACGTGTGATAACCAATTCGCTGTTCACATTTTGATGTAATTTTTTTATCTGTTCCAATGGATTCAAGAGTAACTTTGATTAAACATTGGACCCGGTACGTGGCACTTCGATTGATTAAAGGAATTTTATTTAATTTTATTTAGATTTATATGGAGCCTGTTGAGTCAGCTAGTTGATATTAATAAAAATTGTTAGGGACGTTACGCATTCAAAGATCGGGTACCGGTGGCCCGTTCACACGGCGAAGAGAGCTACTTGCAGGGTCTATGGGGTCGTGCGCCGCCTCTTCCGTCGCCCTGGACCGATTTGGCGGAGCGTGGCGACTCCATAGCCCACAGCAAAAAAAAGGACGTTACACATTACATTATCTAGTATTTATAAATACTGTGCAGATATCCACATGTACGGTTTAGAATTAAGCATTATGGACTCCAATAACGTAAAAATATTTCTTACAACTCTCTGAAAAAAATACAGCAATTAACACAACTAATTGAAACCATGTAGGTACCAGAATCAATTTATTTAGAAAACATAAATACTGGTATGTTTTCATAATTAAAGTATTCATCCTAATAAAAATATATTTAATACCCTTCAATTAAGTGTTGACGTATATACGTATAACAAGGGTCACAAACGAAAATAAAAGTAAAACAAAAAGAGGGAAAATTAAATAAGAGCCGCCTTCACATCGCAATGATTCATTGTTAGTGCCCTCAAAATCTCGATAGCTCACGCAGTCTGCCCACCCTGACCCCTCGTAAACAGAGATTGGGTGAGATGACCAAATTTACTTAGACGAGCACTGCACAAATTTCACACCATTGTATTATGAACTACAATAGTGTTCAATAAAATATCTATTATCTTTATAAATTACTGTTGAAATTTTTTTTTATCGTTATGAAATATCATCATCAACCTGCTCTTATCCCAATTTATTTGGGGTCGACGCAATATGTCTTCTCCTTCCATACAACTCTATCAGACGTCATCTCTGTGGTCACTCCTTGTCTATCCATGTCATGTTTCACGCAGTTCATCCATCTTTTCTTCGGTCTTCCCTTACCCCTTAAGCCTTCAACATTCATGCTTAAAGCTTTCCTCACAACATTACTTTCATCCCTTCTCATCACATGTCCATACCATGTCAATCTTTCACTCCTTAATTTTTCCGTCACTGGCGCAACTTTCAAACTTCCTCTTATATGTTCATTCCTTATTTTATCCTTATTTATCGTTATGAAATATCTGCCATTATATTTCGTAAATATTAAAGTTTGTGACGCCATTTTGAATATTATATTGCTCATTAATGACAACGAGAAATATGCTAATATTTTAAAATTAATATTTTCATTGAAAATCAGTCGATTCTCTCAAATGATGAGACTTAGGAAGGTATACTTCTCAAGGTAAATATATATATATACTGTTACTTGGTTACATTATTTACGTAATAAATGCTGTACTAATATTGCGAAGTATTTGTACGTATCTTATTTTTACTATTAGGGGAGACTGGGTACGATTGTGACAATTTAGGTTTGAATTTTGTTAATTTACTAGTTAGTTGAGACAAAAATGACTTAAATCGTAGTTTGTACATTTGTCTTCTCAAAAATACTGAAATTTTGTCTCAAAATACGTTGTATTATTTATAGCATCAAATTTGAAAAAATAGGGAAAATGTCACAACCGACCACCCAAGGGCGGTTGTGACAGTGGTTGGGGTCAGTAGTGACAGACGTAAACATTCTCAGAAATGGTTTATAATTACATTATATTACTTTTATTGTTAGAAATGTTAAACATAACACAAAATATTTTTCTTCTATATAAAGTTTACATTTATATATCAAATTAAATTAAATCTACGATCACTTCTGCTCTTATAATTAATAAGGCACTGCAACATCTGATGTTATTTTAACCATCTTCATTAAAATCATAAAATCAAACAAAGTGTTAACTAAATTTAAATTACCGTAACTATAAAGTTACTAAACTATTAAATGTTATTATTATTATGATAACAGCCATCTAATCTAACAGCCAAAAAATGATTCTAATCATTTTTTTATTTTTTTTTATTTTTTTAAAGACACCTGCACTTTAAAAAAAAAAATCTTAGAATCAGTTAATACTTTAAAATTTATATTACTGTAAATATGACAATAAACACATTTTTCCAACATAAGGACATCCATATGTATACATGGAGAAGGAATGAACAAAAAAAGTATAATAGATTTAATTTTGGTAGACAGTCGCCTCCGAAGCAAAATATTGAACGCAAGAGCCTGCAGGGGCCCCACAGTCGATACGGACCACTATCTCGTTATTGCGAGATTTAGTGGTCTGTTCAGAAAGTGGAGGCACTGGCGAGAGCGTGTCCACTTCGGAGGGCTTGAAAGAATAAAGGTTGAAAGGTTGCAAGAAGAGTGTGTAAGAGAAAAGTATGCAGAGGGTGTCCGAGAACGGCTGACGATGGCAAGCCAGCCGCAATCTGACATTGAAGAATGCTGGAGAATATTGAAAGAGAGTATGGTAGATACAGCGAAAGAAGTATGTGGAAGTTCAAAGAAGCATAGAAAAACAAATGGTGATGCATGGTGGGATGCGGAAGTGGCAGCTTCCGTAGAGCAAAAGAAGAAAGCGTGGCTGGACTATGTCTCTTCTTTGAATCTGAATGACAGTATGACTGAACAGAAGAAAGAAATATATCGGCAATGTAAGAATGACACCAAGGCCTTAGTGAAAGTGAAACGTGATAGAGCAAATATGAGTGCAGAAGATAGGCTGACTAAACACTTCGAGGGTAACACCAAACTCTTTTGAAGGGAGGTGAAGAAGTCTCGGGGTGGTTGGTCAGCCTTCAGAATGAATAAAATAAGGTCTAAAGGTGGAGACATTCTTACACAAACACAAGATGTGTTAAGCCGATGGAGTTAATATTTTGGCGATATGTATGCGGATGCTACGGTTGACGCCGGTGTCACATGTGGTTTAGTAGAACAACATTCGACAGCGGCGTCCTTCGATGGCATCAGTATGGATGAAGTTGAATGGGCGATAAGAAGTTTGAAAAATGGTAAGGCAGCGGGCATTGATATGGTGTCTGCCGAGATGATCAAGCTTGGTGGCTCCTGTGTCTGGGAGGCGTTCCTGTTGCTCCTCAATTTATGTTGGAGCTCGGGAATGGTTCCCGGGGACTGGAATAGCGCAGTCATCGTGCCTTTGTTTAAAAACAAGGGTTCACGTTATGACTGCGCAAATTACAGAGCCGTAAGCTTGACCAGTTTGGCAGCAGAAGTGTATGGTAAAATTATTGAAAGGAGAATGAGGATGGTGTCCGATGGTTTACTGTGTGAGACACAAGGAGGTTTCAGGAGTGGAAGGGGATGCATGGATCAAGTGTTCTCTCTGCGCAACATTGTGGAGAAGCATCTGGCTCTAGGTCAAAGGGTTTTCTACAGTTTTGTGGATCTGGAGAGAGCATTTGACACGGTTGTACGAAAGGAACTTTGGGACATTTTACCGGAGTATGGTATTAACGGTAAACTGCTACAGGCTGTGCAGTCCAGTAACATGGGCTGTAGAGCCTGTGTACGGCTGGATGATGGAATGTCGCCTTGGCTTGACGTCAATATCGGCGTTAATCAGAGGTGCGTTCTGTCAGCCAGGCTGTTTATCATATATCTGGATAAATGTCTCCAAAGGTTGAACGATATGAATGTGGGAGTCCAGATGGGCGACTCAGTGGTCAATGCTCTGCTTTATGCAGATGATGCAGTCCTGCTGGCACAGTTAGCGACTGACCTGCAGACCCTAGTCGACACAATGGCAGAAGATTGTAAGAAAAGGGGTCTACGCGTGAATGTGAGCAAAACCAAAATAATGGTCTTTGAAAGAGATGAAGCCAGAACAGATGTAAGAATAAAAATAGGTAATGATGTACTAGAGCAAGTGGATGAATTTGTATATCTTGGATGTGGTTTTAGCCGAGATGGGAGGTACACCACTGATATAGAGCGAAGAGTGAATGCGGAAAATAGAGTGAACGGAGCGTTGGGACAACTTCTCGTTAGCCACCACCTCAGCCAGAAGGCACGTGTAGCAATACATAACGCTGTACTTGTCCCAACATTACTATATGGAAGCGAGAGTTGGGTATGCAGAAAATACCATGAAAGCAAAATTAATGCGGTCGAAATGCGATCTCTACGGAAAATCTGTGGAGTTAGGCTAACGACCGCATTCGCAACGACGACGTAAGAGAGGGAGTAGGTATGAAAGAGAGTATTGGTGTAAAGATGCGAAAGGGAATGCTCCGATGGTTCGGACATTTGGAAAGAATGCCGAACGAACGTCTGGTTAAGAATATATACAATGCGAAAATGGAAGGATGTAGGTACCGGGGGAGACCGAGACTCACCTACCTAGAACTTTATCAGGTCGTAGACTATCTGTGTACCTAATTCCATTTAGATGGGTTTAGTAGTTTTGGCGTGAAAGAGCGATAGACAGACATAGTTACTTTCGCATTTATAATAATAGTAAGGATTGAATAATCTATTCAATGAATAGTCAATCTATTTAAGGGACGCTTTCATTCCTTCGACATTAATGTACAAGAAACCTTAATATGAATCAAAGATATACATGCTTATATAAAAATCACTACATACATATCATCACGCCATATCCCTTGCAGGGTAGGCAGAGAGAACAGAGTGCCAGAGAACTCTATCCTTGCATACTTCACTTGCTTCAACATTCATAATTCTCTTCATACACGCTCGCCGGTTTCGGAGACTCTTGACTCCACCTTTCATCAGTAAGTGAACAATCTGGTCTATCTAAAAATCACTAAATTCTAAAAACTATATAAAATTATCATTCGTTAATCGACGCTCACATGGTAGATCCACATGTTTGGTAAACCAGTTGTCGATCGCAGTTGGTGTTATAACATTTACAAGAGAGTGCTGTGGATCTCTCGATTCTCCTAAGAAGATTGGTTGCACATTTTGTCCCTAAATCATCACTTGTATAGTGACTGTGAATTATATATTTTATATCTTAAGTAATATTATAAATTCGAATGTCAGTTTGTTGGTTTATTAAGCTTTCACGTATAAGCCATTAAACCGATTTTAAAAATTAATTCATTCAATGTAAAGTTATACTATCAGTATGTAGGTGAAACAGGAGGAATTTGCTAGTACATGTATAAAAATCATCAACTTATAAAAACGTATGATATATATAAATGTACGACACCGGGTAGTTCTTCAAAACAATATAAATTTTATGATACAACATTGCACGCGATTGTACCATTCTACCATCTCGTAGTCTCGTATGAGAGTTTTGGTAAACATACGAGATGAATCATAAAACGCACAATAGTTTACGAGTACATCCAATTTTATTACAACGCATCCCCCTTGCACTTGTTTTTGTTGATTCATTATGTACACATACATACCTGTGAAAAATATTTATTGACTAAGGTTTGTATTTATTGCAAATGATATATAAATTAGATGTTATAGCTTTATAATTCTAAAACCCATCAATTGTGAATGTGCGGAACGTTGGATAATCCAAGGGTCCAAATCCTTTCTGTTCCACTATTTACATGACCTCACTCAGTCTCGACAGCGCTAGGATTTCGCTTGTTTTGAAAGGGTTAAAAAATCGTTGGTTTGCACATTACTATGATACGTTACGATTCTTGAATAAAATCAATATGAAATGTATATATGTTTAATTAATATAATACAAAAGAACTTTGAAGTTGATCAGCTTTGACAAATCTCCTGTATTCACAGCAAATATAAATAATTTGGAAAATCTAAAAGTGCATGCTTCATAATTTTTATATTATTTATCATTCACTATTAGTCAATGCCATAAATGAAAATGAAAGAAAAAAAACACTTTTGAAATTTAGTGACATTCTCGACATAGCGCTACATAAACATAGCTGTTCGTTTACAATAGGTTGTATGGGATTTGTTTCCTTTGCCTGTCCGAATGGATGAACAAAAAAATGTAAACGAACCCAATTTTCATAAGGTATACATACACTAATAACTAAGCAGTTCAGTTTTTTAATAATTGCAATTAAACGACAAAGAATTACCAAGCCATTTTCGAAGTGAAACAGTGCGTTGCGATTATGAAGTTTTAAAAGAAATATATATTTTGATACATCAATTTTTACGGTCGTAATCGTGCCAGATCTAAAATAAATATCCGAGCGTCCTCGAATATTTTTTTAATCAACTATTTTCTTACTTTAAATAAAGCAATTGCTTTTTAAAATATCAAATACGTTTAAACGAATGTTTTTTCTTGACATCTGTATGATAATATTATCCTGTAAGTACAATGTGAGAAAAATACAATCATTTTTAGGTTTGAAAAGTCCTTGATTTTCATATATCGAGAGTAGAGCAAGACCTCAACGCTTCGCTCATGAGGCGTGCAATTAAGCTTTATAGGTAAAATTTAATAATAAATAAATTTTAATATAAAAAAATATAAGAAATATTTTGTTTATAAATATATACAAATATATAAGTAGATAATAGCGGGTTAAGAATACAAGTGTAACCTCCTCTTAATTTTATGTAAGATTTATATAAAACAGGTACGCAATCACCAGGAAAATCAGCAAGATCCTGGGTAACTTACAACTTTACTTATCACAATTTACGTAATACCTACTCTAAACGCCAATCCGCTTTGTAAGTATAGCAATTATGGCATAAACGTCCATTTGGGTAGACACATATTTAAGAGTGGATTACGATAGGCTGATGATGTATGTATATGAATACATACATATTATTCATCTAGTGATAGATTCAGAAGACAACTTATCATCATTCTTATTTACCTAAGGGTGATTTCTTAAATGAGTGAGAAACGTAAGTCAAATCAGATAACTGGCTGACAAGATACACTCGAAGCGCAATACTAAGTTTGATTTTTCTTATATTATTTGTTACTGTACAATCAATTTGTAAATGTAATATCCATTTATCTAGTAAATATGTTATGTTGTACGAAAGCAAAATTGAAAAAATAATATCTAATTTAAAAGTTAGCGAAGTCTAAACATCACATTTTTGCAAGAGTTTTAACGAAAGTTCGAAGGTAATTAGGTACATAATAAAATGTATGAAATTTTCAAAACAAAACTTGCACAACAACTGTTAGTCAAGATTTTAATTGAATTTGATATTATATGAAATTAATATTGAAATGTATTGATTTGATAAAAACATTTTTTTACAAATTCTGTCGCGCTTGCGTTTCTATTTAACTTTTAATTTCCCAACATTTCGAACACCTTACAGCGGCGTTCGAATCGTCAGGCAATTAAAAATTAAATACAAATACGTTAGAACCTGTAAAAGTAATTTTATTTCAAACTAGCTTTTGCCCGCGGTTTCACCCGCGTAAGAGGTTACTTTCCTAAAGTTTTTCATCCCCTATTTTTATTTTGCCCCTTAAAGGTAAAGTTTAAAAAAATATATCATATTTATTTATATCTAATCAATAGCCTAAAAATAAGTTTCAATCTTCTGGCTTTAAAAATGACGATACTTTCTTATACCTTTTATAACCTTTCATCCTCTTCACGACCCTTTTTTTGCATTAAAAAGTAGCCAATGTCCTTTACCAAGCTCTAGACTATCTGTGTACCAAATTTCATTTAGATCGGTTCAGTAGTATTGGCGTGAAAGAGCGACAGATCGACAGATAGACAGAGTTACTTTCGCATTTATAATATTAGTAAGGATGTGTAATACTTGCGCAAACATCAGAAGTCATTATATATAACTTTTTCTACAACGGATTTAGCGTACTTTCAAAAAAATATATAATTTACACATACCATCTACTCGTACATACTGTTATGCTCGGACAGAGTATAGAATAAGAATAAATAAGATAACTCTATATAGAATGGAATGAGGGTATGAAATAATGAGAAAGTACACAATCTCATTCAACTCCCTTAGCGTATATAGAATTATTCTTGCTGAATAAATATAATTTCAAATAAGGATTTGGCGTACGTAAATACGTAAAATGTGCCTATTTTACATTCTTACGGTTCGCTGCAAACACCCTTTGTAAAGTGGTAATCCTTAGTAATGCCACCAAAACGGAGACGTAAGTAAAGGGTTCCGTATAACTTAATTCCAATAAAACTGAAAACGTGCGACGAATTGGGATCGGCTATGTTAAGCCCGATCATTCTTTCAGTATGAGGAGACATTTTAATATTCTGTGCTGAAGAAAAAAAATGTTTTTTTGAAAATAAGGAGAATTATTCTAAAGAGAATTCTCCAATTTAATTAACGATATTATTATCATTAACCTGCATTCATTCCGCAATAAGTTGATTCGGCACAATATGTACTTTCCATAGACTGCTATTGGCGGTTATATCTATTCTCACAGAGTAGACTAACAGATTCATACCCATATTCTCTTCACATAATCCCTCACACAAATATAGATGATATTTAGGTCTCCCACGATTCTTACATCCATCCACATTCATATTAATAACTCCCATATGTCCCCTCTCTTTACCACGCCTTTTAGGAAGAGGGACTCATTACATAACCACGCTATTTTTTTTTATTGCCTTTGGCAGCAAGCGAGCAAGCAGCACACCTGATGGTAAGTGTCACTGCCGCCCATGGACCTTTGCTATAGGTACTAGTAGTATAGATAGGCCGCTGCCTACCAATATAAACCCAAACCCACCCAGTTGGGCATCCGGTTCTCTCGCTCACCGAACGAAGCGCAATAGCACATTGCTATTACTCAGACGTCGATCTTCTGCGAGAGTGTGGTACTACCCCGGACGGACCGGCCCCCGACTACTGCAGTTAATGAAATATTTTTAATAACTGAACTGTTTTAAATTATTTAGTGGTAGAACCACGCTGTTGACAGTTCTCTGTCTACAGCCACGGGCCGGTCCGTCCGGAGTAGTACCACACTCACGCAGAAGATTGAAGTCTGAGTAATGGCAATGTGCTATTGTGTTTCGTTGGGTGAGCGAGAGATCCGGCAACCCAACTGCGTGGATTTGGGGTATCTACTGGTAGGCAGTGGCCTAGCTATACCCTTGGTATTGCAAAGGTCCATGGGCGGTAGTAAAACTTACCATCAGGTGTACTGCTTGCTTATTTGCCACCGTAAGCAATAAAAAAACAGATCAAAAACAAGGTATCAATTGCGAAACCAGTGCTTAGTATATAAAAACTATTCAGAATAATAAAAATTATAGGTACACATATCTACAAAAAATTAAATAAAGCAAGAGACGACGTTAATTAGCAAGTTGTATTTTATAATTATTGTTTTGAATTACAAGTAGTAAAAATCACAATCGTGATTGTATAGATGGCGGGTAGTTAAGATAGTGATCTACCGCATCAGAGTAGCGAGTTTAATTCCCACGTTAGATAATACATTTAGTTATTCGTGTGGTGACGGAGTAAGAATACAATTCACCACCACCAATCTTACCCGTGAGTGATCTCTCATGGTAAGAAACGACTAAGAGATATAAAACGCATATAACATCTATTACAAGAGAAGGTAAACTCGAAACTAACCTCTATACCAACACGTCTGACCAGCATGGTGTAGTAGGTCCATTTCCCTTCCGTTATGGAGGATGCTTTAGCCTAAAAGTGGGACGTATATGAGCTGAGATGATGATGATGATAATGAAGACAATATTTTGTACGATCAATAAATTGTTGTTCTGAGTCTGAATTTGTGTCTATTAATTTACCTGTGTGTTATAAAAGGCAACTAAGGAATATTATATACATATATATAACAATGCAAGAGAAGTAAATCTTGAAATAAAACCCTATACCAATCCGCCTGACCAGCGTGGTATAGTAAATAATTTTTCTCTTATTGTGAAGGAGGCTTGAGCCCAGCAGTGGCATTCAAATGATTAAGACATTCCCAAACCTAGTGCCAAATATCTAACTACTAATCTCTTGGTCCTCTTTGTCTCTTTATCTCTGTGTCTCTGTCCAAACTATATATTTGTATTAATGAATATACGGAATATTTATATATACAAATATCAAAAAAACATTATATTAAACTACTTATTCTAAAAGCCAAAACATATTAATCATATATTTATCCTCCCAAAAAAAAAATGTTTCTCATTTTGTAAAAAAAAGTCGAAATATCATACTGATAGCCTCTGCTCGTCATGTAGGGAAGCAGTAATGAAATGCCATAGAGCGTATGTCCCCTCCTCAGAAACGCCATCGGAATACTGATACAGGAAATGCCTTCGCTTAAAGCAATGCGCCTCAGCTGTCAACGAAAAAAAAGAAAGTTTTATACATTGTGATGGATAAAAAACGGAGTTATTCTTCTTTTATTATTTACGATGGCAAATCAGCAAGAAATCTATTTGATAGTAAATAATAAGTAACTCTTATGGTCTATAGCAGTCAGGTAAATGTACTTTAAACGTTTTAATATGGAAATAAAGACCTTGTAAATACTCATTACATCAAAGCTGATAGTTCGTCCCAATAATGTATAATTGTACCATGTAGGTACATATACAGCATAAGAAAAACATCTTAACCAATATCTCAGCTCATATATGTCCCACAACTGGACTCGAAACTCCTTACCATAAGAAGGTATACTATATCACGCTGGCCAGTCGTGTTGGTACATTTGTTCGAGTATAATTGAGTTTTCTTTCTCTTGTACAGATCTTATATGCATATTACGACACCCATGGATAAGATAAGAGGGTGGTAAATTATATTCTTTCTACGTAACAACATCCAGGTGAATATAAAACTAGAAATTACTTTCTGGGATGACATATTATTCAGATGGCTAAACCTTACTGCGAGATTGACTGATACAGTTGTTGAAGATTGAATATGGTACCACGTAGAATAATTGCTCGAAATGCATCCTTTAAAAGAGTCAATAAGACACACAGATACAGCTATAATGAGTCTATACCTTTCAAAATGGGGTTAAAAATGATTGCAACAACACAATTTCATAAGTAAACTTAATATTTTGCTAGTAATTAATTGGGCTAATCTGAACAAAATTATAAGCAGTACTATTTATACTCGAAAGGAAACTCGGAACAAAATCAATATATCAGTTTTTCGAGGCAGAAGCATGATTATTTGCTTCCTCTATGAATAAAGTTCATCCCCAATTGTGAGGAAGATACAGAAAGAATTTAAAGAAACTAAGAATAGTACACATGTCTTTAATGGTGCGCATTATAATAATGTTGAGAAAACATTAGTTTTATCGGTGTCTGATAATAAAGACTCATTTACGAACCAAAAAATGACAAGCACACGTGAGTTTCGAACCTACACTATCTATCTGATAGTTTGGTGCATTGTATCATCCCAAATACTTAGCACTGTAATTTTTCAGCTAAGTAGCTGGAAGAATAAGTTTAAGTTATGTGTTTAGTTCATAATGCTAAATCAAAAACATAGTAATCAATTATTTAAACGGCCGCTTCGAGCTCAAATACATAGTGATTTTTTTTTAAACATTAATTGTGATCAAAAATTTTATGTGGTATTGCTAAAAAGTGGCAGTCAAACGATCGAAAACTTATAAATATTAACTAACGAATATAAAACAAAGAAAATATAATTTTCAAATACCTACATTGATGCAATGTATAAGTGATGCATAGATATTTCTATGTTTCGACTATCTCTGTAGTTCTATTTTATATGTAGCTTTGGGCGCCCATCACGTACAAGGTCCATTAACTTACCCGTTTGTTCCACTATACCCTAATAACTTTGTAGGGACGATAAGAAACTAACAAGCACTATTTTTTATTCAATCCCTGACCACCAAAAGTTCGCTACATGGAATAGACTCAGAATTAAAAGGAACCTTCTTAAATGAGGCTTAATAAATGTATGAGTAAAAGTACGTTTAGATTCAGTAATGATCTTTGTAATTAACAAAGTTTTAAGCAGATATAATAAGGTCAGTGCTTTCCATATAATTTCTGTAATAATTACCTAGATGATTACAGTGAACATGCAAGTAATTTTGATCAAAATAAAGGTAAGAGCTTAAACAAGATTTTGTTGTACATTGAAAAAGAATTAAAATATTAATAGAGTATTTTTCAGTTTTTGTTATATGATATTTAATTTTGGTAGAACCACACTGTCTACAGCTTCCTGTCTATAGCCGCAGGCTGGTGCATCTGGTTAGTACCATACTCTTGCAGACAATCGACGTCTGAACAGTGGTTGTGTGCTGTTATGCTCCGTTTGGTGAGCGAGAGAGCCAAAAGTTCAACTTTCTGAGTGGGTTTGGGAGTTTCATTGGTAGGTTGCAACCTAGCGGTACCTCAGGTATTGCAAACATCCATAGGCGGCTGTAACACTTACCATCAGGAGTGCTGCAAATCAAGGACCGTTCAGTTTAAATTTCTTTAAAAATGGGATGCAAGTGTTGTACTTGTCAGGAAAATTAATGATCAGAGTTGATGTGATAAATATTCCAAGAGACCACTGTTGCCCATTCTCTTTGAGATTCCTATACAGCACAAATTTTTGTACAAATCAACAAATATTTTTTCTGAACCTAGTTGTAATTCGTGTCTGTTAATTGTATGTTTTCAAATCCTCTACGAAACACTAAAAGATTTTTTTCCTCAAAGCGAGTCTTAAATAAAAGGAATAACAAAAATAGACAGTGACGCTGAGGTTATTAAATAATGGATAGTTAAAACTCATTCAATCGTATACTAAAGGCATTTTACACCATTATAGACTAGAACACCCACGTTGGTAAATTAATCAATTGCCTCATATTAAAAGATGATGCAAAACGTTTAGCCGTTTAGCGAGTTATTAATGGGATTAAAACATATGGATAACTCTTTATCTGATTATCCAAAGAAAAAAAGGGTATAACGGTTTTACTTCTATAGTTGTTGCACTTATTCATACTCTATATAATCTATCATATAAAATACTAACGGATCTAATAGACGTTCTTCTGTACAAATCCAGAAATAATATAAAAATAGTATTCATTTAAATCTATTACAGCTCTAACTATCGCGTCTATGCCTTAAGCTATTCTTGAATCACCCTATACACAAGAGAAAAAAACATTAAAATTAGTCTAGCTATTTATAATTGCAATCAAATACACACATATAGAAGAATTATATCAGTTAGTAAAGTAAAATAAAACCCACATTATTTAACTTTTAAAGGGATTAAAGATTTAATGGTCAATTTATCACCTAATTAAATAATTTGCTACATATAATAGCAGACGAATACATCACTCACTTTCGATTTGCAGATGATATCGTAGTCATGGCAGAGTCCATGGAGGACCTTGGCATCATGCTCAATGAACTCAGCAAGGTTTTCCAACTAGTCAGTCTGCAAAAGAACATGGACAAGACGAAAGTCATGTCTAATATTATGTTTTACAGGTTTAGTCACATTTGTATTTGATTTTTAATTGCTTGACCTTTCGAACATTTTACAGTTTTTATTTTCACGTTTCAAAGGAGGAAGCTCACGTCTGTCTGACATATATGGGTTGAAAAGTACGTCACATTTATTTAAACAAAACCTAATAGTAAAAAAATAAGTAAATTTATACTAGTTTCAGAAACTTTCAGTTGGACTGAGATTATTTGCAGCTGGCACATAGAATTTGCAAGTTTTTCGACCGTTGTTACATTTTATTTGGCGACGTTAGTTCTGACATTTATTTAGTCAGCTTAATATAGTGGGCGTTTATCATCTGGAGGATATATAGGGACGTCATAATAAAATATCCTACTTACATAGCTACGTGATATGGGTTGACGTTATTATAACATCGGTCTTTCTAAACTAACTCCAATGTTGGGATATTATTAGTCCCTTAAAACTTACCCTATATTAACCATGTATTTAGTTTTTCCTTAAGATAATTCAACTGAAATTTAGCATTTAATATGCATCATTATTTATAAAAACCAGATTACGAGCGAAAAATGATTGTCACAAGTGGGATCGCTGGTGTAAGTATAATATAAGTAAGCATGATTGGAACGGATCTCCAATAGGTATACAGCTATATATATATATAGTATATAGTGTATATATATATAGATATATATTTTTATATATATATATATACATATATTTATATATATATATATATATATATATATATATATATATATATATATATATATATATATATACACTAGCTGTCCCGGCAGACGTCGTCCTATCCGGAAAAGTTTTAAGCGATATGCTGGCAGCAGTGCCACCTACCTGGTCCAATTATGTTTTGAAATCATCCAGGGACACATTGGAACCCACCGAAGTTAAAATCGAGTACCGGTGGTCCGCTCGCACGGCGAAGAGAGAAGGTTTTACGGTGGGTCTATGGGGTCACGCGCCGCCTTTCCGTCACCCCGGACCGATTCAGCGGGGCGAGACGCACCCATAGCCCACCAATAAAAAAAAAAAAAAAAAAAAAAAAAAAGGGACACATTGGAATATACATAGAAAATTTCATCCCAACCGGTCCAACCATTCGCTATACCGACAACGGCGCCACCTATCGGGTTCAATTGTGAATCTAAACCATTGTCGAATCCCCTCGAACACACACAAAAAACTTCAAAATTTCAAGAAAATCACAAGTTCACTGTCAACACACGTACAGAAAAATTATATATATATATTAAGAAGATATACAATGCGAAAGTGGAAGGATGTAGGTACCGGGGGAGACTGAGACTAACCTACCTAGACCAGATCGGTCATGTACTGAAGGAAGGAGTCAAGAGTCTCCGAAACCGGCGAGCGTGTATAAAGAGAATGATGAATGTTGAGGAAGCGAGTGAAGTATGCAAAGATAGAGTTCTCTGGCACTCTGTTCTCTCTGCCTACCCTGCAAGGGATATGGCGTGGTGATATGTATTATATGTATGTGTATGTATATATATATATATATATATATATATATATATATATATATATATATATATATATATATATATATATACGCTGGTCTGACGATAGATTTATTTTAAGTTTTTTTTCTCTATCGATCTATCAATTTTTGAATAGACGTTTAAATATTTTAAAAACAGAAAACGCTGAGTTTCCTATTAAAAGTTTCATTGTTATATTACCCATATCAATCATGTTTCCCTCTTTATTCGTGAAAAGCTAGGGGAAGTCGTTTATTAGATAATGTTTACACTTATGTTGTTATATTTCTTTATATTTTCAGCAAAGAATGGGGTACATTACATCGTTGATTAAACATATAATTTAGTTTAACAAATTTTATTGTTCGCGAAATACATGGAATATAATTTGAATTTTGTAGAGAAGACTCATTTCTAACAGTTGAAAAACTATATTGTAATGGATATTTTGCTGAGTCTTGCCTATAGACATTGCAGGTAATGCTAAGTAAAAAAGATAAAGTGAGGCTTTGAACTATCAATCTTTATTTTTGTATGGTTTGAAATTTGCGTGGTACTTATGTCATATTAATAAAATCTACCTATTACAACGTGGGGTGACGAAGTAAGAATACAATTCACCACCCCCTGTCTTACTCGTGGGTGATCGTAAGAGACGACTAGGGGATATAGATGCATAAAACATCTATGCGAGAAAGAAAGAAAACTCGAAACAAAACCCTATACCAACACGACTGACCAGCTTAGTATAGTAGGTTAATTGCACTCCCATTATGGAGGAGGCCCAAGCCCAGCCCAATAGTGGGACATATAATAATAATAATAATAATTTATAGCCTTTTCAGAACTTAAACATATATAGGCTGTGATGATGATCATTACAACGTGTCATGTTTAGATTAAAATGTATTAAAATTAATCAAACTAGATTGAATGCCTATCACGGATGCTCCATCCATACCTATCTACCTACCCTAAAACTAGCCAACAATAAAATAAAAACCAAAAAGAACAACAAATTGTTTAAAAAATACATACAGAACAAAAGGATCATTTGTTTCATATAATTTTCGTAATCGTTTAGTTTCAAAATTACCGCAACGATATGAAACTTGCCGTCGAATAACAAACTCGGCAACTCCAATTAAGCTTATCAGATAAGAGTAGAAATTAATTAGTGAAAACGAATCGGTCATAAATTTCGTTGGAGCGGATGTTCAAGTCTCACCGAGTTAGAAATTTCTCGCCTTTAAACCGACATTTGTAATTAATTTGCAAGGGTTTGTTGTTATCTCACTGTTCTCTAAAGATATTTCACAACTTGAATGAGAATTACTTTATTTAAATTCTTTTGGAATATAACTTTTTATTTCAGTCATTGTTACTTATCAACATTTATCTGTCTTTACTAAAAATGCTAATTAACAAAAATATTAAACTAATAATATAACTCTTTTATTTTTACAACTTGATGGCATACTATCATAATTACTTAAATGCAAGTAACACATATCCGTGTGGTGACGGAATAAGAATACAATTCACCATCCCCTATCTTACCCGTGGGTGATCGTAAGAGACGACTAATATCCCATAAAACGCATATAACATTTATGCAATAGAGGAAATATATCAACAGGTCTGACCAGCGTGGTATAGTAGGTTAATTTCCCTCCCATTATGGAGGAGGCCCGAACCCAACAGTGAGACATATATGGGCTGTGATGATGATGATGATGATGAAGTAACACATTTTTTTTGGATTAATTCAATACTACGCATTTGCAAACCCAATTAACGAGATTCGTTAATTGGGTTTGCAAATGCGTAGTATATTCTCTGTGTTTATAAAATTATACTCTGTGTTTATAAAATTTTGAAATCATAGATAGGTCATCATAAATAATAGGCGATGACACCTCATCATCATCATCATCACAGCCCATAAATGTCCCACTGTTGGGCTCGGGCCTCCTCCGTAATGGAAGGGAAATTCACCTACTATACCGCGCTGGTCAGACGTTTTGGTATAGGGTTTTGTTTCGAGTTTGCCTTCTCTCGCATAGATGTTATATGCGTTTTATATCCCTTAGTCGTCTCGTACGATCACCCATGGGTAAGATATGGGGTGGTGAATAGTATTCTTACTCCGTCACCACACGGAAAATGACCACGCGATTACACCTATATATATATATATATATATATATATATATATATATGTATGTATATATATATATATATATATATATATATATATATATATGTATGTATATATATATATATATATATATATATATATATATATATATATATATATATATATATATATGTATATATATATATATATATATATATATATCCATTTTATGCCTCTATTTCAATGGTTCATATCAGTTCAGTACCAATTTACACATACTATGTTTCTACGATAATTTTAACTCGCTCAAAAAAAATGAATGCCCTTTAATGTTTTCTAAAGAAAATAAAAGGCAAATATATAATGTCTAATTATTATTTTTTCTGATTTATAGGAAGTTCGATAAATTTTGTCAGCCATTCTTTTTTAAAACTAGTGAACTGTAATAAAATCATAGTGACATCATAATCCACAAAGATTGCATGACACGATAGCAAATTTTCTTAATAACAACGATATTAGCGAGCTCATAAAGTTAAATAACCAGCAATTTTTCAATTATCTTTTACTAGCCATATTAAGGATCTCCATGTGGTTACAGAATAAGAATTATAAATAATTTTACCCTTACCTTTCTTATGTGTACAAGAGTATTGTTAAAGAATTCAGAACCGAAGAACTCGAAATACAACTCCACTCTTTTAGTCACAGTGATATAATGGCAAATGTCCTTCTCATTGTGGAGGAAACTTTAGTTCAACAAGGACGTATATGAATTAATATCTCTAGCAATTTGTTTACTTTTGTACTCTCATGGTTAAGGGCATTCTATAATATAATCGGTTTGGCCAGCAAATTTCATCAAAATATATCGCCTAATTTTGTAGTTACAAACAGACATACAAATTTTCATTTACAATATTACGTAGATTCCAGT
Source organism: Lymantria monacha (assembly GCA_905163515.2). Classification (NCBI taxonomy): domain Eukaryota; kingdom Metazoa; phylum Arthropoda; class Insecta; order Lepidoptera; family Erebidae; genus Lymantria; species Lymantria monacha. The sequence continues at coordinate 12,600,984 of LR991094.1, read as the reverse complement.
GGGATGAGTCAGAGACTTAGATCTTCCCGTTGATGACATTGTCCGCTTACTCACCCGGCAAGAAATCTTGTAAACGAATGCTAATTTAATGGTTGTTTTATCTTTTAAGGCATCTATGTATTAAGGGTGGATTTCTCTCCTGTAATTTGTATGATTTATTATCTAGTTAATATTCTTTTTTTTTTAATTTATGTTTCCTAGGTGAGAGACCATGCAAATTAGGCTACCTAAATGTATCTGGTACAACTTTTTTTTCGTTCTGTGTGGTGACGGAGTAAGAATATTATTCACCACCCCCTATTTTACCCGTGGGCGATCGTACGAGACGACTAAGGGATATAAAAATGCATATAACATCTATGCGAGAGAAGGAAAACTCGAAACAAAACCCTATACCAACACGTCTGACCAGCGCGGTATAGTAGGTTAATTTCCCTCCCAACATGGAGGAGGCCTGGACCCAACAGTGGGACATTTATGGGCTGTAATGATGATGATGATGAAATTATTTTTACTGTGACACATTTTACATTTAGGCTCGAAAATGTAATTTATTGAGCATCGAATCTACGACTTCAGGAGGTTTTTACTTAAGTCATTACGATATTTGTTTATTTTTATTATCCAAGACAAGTACACAATGAACTATATTGTGTAATCGTTTTGAAATCGATGTCTGAGCAATGGCAATGTGCTATTTCGCTTCGATCGGTGAGCGAGTGAGCCAGAAGTTTTCTGGGTGGGTTTTGGTTAGTAGGTTTAACTGTAGCCCTGGTATTTCAAAGGTCCATGAGCGGTAGTAACACTTACCATCAGGTGTGCTACTTGCCCGTTAGCCACTATAAGCAGCCGGGTGGGCCACCGAAGACAAAGACCGGGTTCCAGTGGCACGCTCGCTCGGCGAAGAGAGGTCTATGTAGGGCGGGTCTATGGGGTCCCGCGCCGCTTCTTCTGTCGCCTCGGACGTATTTAGCAGGTTGTTGACCACTCCATAGCCCGCCGCCAAAAAAAAAAGCCACTATAAGCAATAAAAATTATTTCATAAAAATATTAAATTTTATGCAACACCTAATTTGCCAAATTTCATATGCTTGCATTCGCCAATTTTTTTTTTAAAGCAAGCTACTGTTGTTCCGTACTTATTAATTTACGTAAAAATATGAACAAATTACTTGAGATATCAAAAAATCTAGGCAACTCTAACCATAAGAATAATAACAAGTCACGAAAAGATTCTACAAATAAAATATTACATTCATTCCTTTTCATTTGAGGTGGAATAATCCTAGAGATTTGTAATTTCGATATACGCAAACCCTATACAATAGTAGGTACATTGCAAGATTTGTGAGCACAATAAAATGCATAAGGAATATTTACAGTTTTATCGGGACTTTTATAGTGAATATGATTTAGTGTCAAACGATTTAGGGGCTGTACAAATGCCACCATTTTCTATTTCACGCTTCGTTTCATGCAGTTTCTGACTTCTTTTGTATATTTGAACTGACAGTTGAACAATATTTGGTACTATTAATGATGAAATATAATAGATATATTTAATTGTTTCGTTCCGTGTGGTTACGGAGTAAGAATACAATTCACCACCCCCTATCTTACCCGTAGGTGATCATAAGAGGCGACTAAGGGATATAAAACGCATATAACATCTATGCAAGAGAAGGAAATCTCGAATCAAAACACTATACCAACACGTCTGACCAGCGTGGTATAGTTAATTTTTAAATTACCTCCCATTACGGAGGAGGCCCGAGCCCAACACTGGGACATATATGGGCTGTGATGATCATAATAATGAAATTGTTTGAAAAGGATGAATAAATATTCTAAATTTAATTTTAGGTGAATATAAGTTTGCTTTTAGGTGAAATATTATAAAAATCGCTATCTCATATCAGGTAAAAGAAATATTTTCTTTAGATTAATTATATGATATTTTAAGTACATAAAATTAATTGAAATAACTGCGCAGATAGCGTACTTGTTAAGATACCGACCTTCCACGTTAGTGCCGTGGGTTCGATTCCTATGCAGGACAATACTTTGTACGATCCACAAACTGTTGTCCCAAGTTTGGATGTTACTTTGTCTACATTAATCATATGTTTGTAAAGTCCCCTGCAACACAGGGATTATTTCCTTAGTCCAGGACTTTAAAAAAAAAGGTATTTTTTTTGTTATTGCTCTTTGTTGCAAAGGACTAAGCAGCACACTTGATGGCACTTATCATCCATATTGCCACCCATGGACCTATGTAAAACAAGGGTACAGCTACGCCGCTGCCTACCAATAAAAACCTCAAAGCCACCCAGAAAGTTGGGCTTCTGGATCTCTCGCTCACCGAACGAAGCACAACAGCACACATTGCCACTGCTCTGTTGATTCAGGCGTTGATTTCTGCGAGAGTGTGTTATTACCCCGGGCGCGCCGGTCCGCGGCTGTAGACAGAAAACTAGCAACAATGTGGTCCTAACACTAAAAGTATTAATACTATTTTAATAAGTCAAAGAATTACTAAAATTTAGCATTTAACATGCTTGACTATACAAAAACTTAATTACCAAAATGATAGTCACACATGGGACTCGAACCTACACCTATTACAAATCCGTTCCAATCGAGCTATCACTTACACCAGCGTGAGCTGTCTTATGACGTTCAGTCATCGGCTCGCATTATATTTTCATCTTTAAAGTAGACGTGTGCCATCTACCCGACAATGTTTACACATTATAAAGATCTGTATAATATCTGTATATTTCTTTTCTGTGGCGATCTGTGGCGAGCTGAAAGTTGAATGTTATATGACAGCTGACACTGGTGTAGGTGGTAGCATGATTGGAACGGATTGAGTTTGAGTCCGATGTGTGACAATCATTTTTACCTTATAAATAAGTTTTTATAAAAAAACAGGAAAAGGATCTATCGTGTGGTTCAGTTCAGAATATAATTAATCATCTCCTTTCATATGTGTGGATGACGAAAAAGACAATTAAATGATACAAGTAACATTGATATAAGAGATGGAAAACGAAAACTCAATAAAAAAAAACCTATTCCACGTCTGGAGAGCATGGAATGTTTTACAGCGTAGTATTTGCTTCCTATTGTAGAGGAGACCCGAATCCAAAAAATGGGTTTATATTGACTAAGACGATGATGAGAATAAATCAAAGAATTTAATTCTCTAAAAGCGTAAACCTTAAAATATATTTCTTTGATTTGCAAAATATCTCGTTAGAGAGCTGTTTATAAACATATACAACATAGTCACTATGTTGGCGATATCATAGTTGGTGTAATAAATTTTGCAGGAGAGCATTCCTAGCTAATCCTTCGGTGCTCCCTTAGCCAGTTTTTAAGACTCCCACGGGAATATAATTGATGGTAACTCTCATTCTTAACTCGTAATAATATTTTATTACGTATTTTGTATTTTCCGTGTATTGATGGATTAAGAATACAATTCACCACCACCTTACGAATAAGGGATCTAATATGCAAATAAAAATTTTATAAGAGAATCAAAACTCGAAAAAAAATTTTATACCATACATGTCCCGCTATTGGGCTCGAGCCTCCTCCACAATAGGAAGAAAATTGACCTACTATACCACGCTGGTCAAATGTATTGGTATAGGGATTTTTTTCGAGTTTTCCTTCTCTTGCATAAACATTATATGCGTTTTATATCCCTTAGTCGTCTCTTACGATCACCCAATCCCTATCTTAATAGGGAATTACTTTCTTACTCCATCACCACACGGACCAGTTTGTAGTGAATCAATTTGCTTCCTGTTTTGGATGAGGCTCGAGCTCAGCAGAACCCAGGATATGTATATGCGCTGAGGTGTTGATAACGTATTTTATATTTTTATTACACAGATGGATGATTATCATTTTTTAAGCGATAGGACCACGCTGTTGACAGTTCCCTGTCTGCAGCCGCGGGCCGGTCCATCCGGGGTAGTGCCATACTCTCGCAGAAGACCGACGTATGAGTAACGGCAATGTACTATTGCGCTTCGTTCGGTGAGCGAGAGCACGAAGCCCAATTGGGTGGGTTTAGGTAAAAAAAAAAAGATCAGCAGTAAATAATAAATTTTTGTATCTCCTGCGAGTTAACAAACACAGAATTATTATAATATACTTACGAGGTAGGTAAGTACCCAGACAGTCATTTTTGACAGACATATAGTCATTATTACTTTAGGAAATTTCTGTTATTCACTCTCATGATGTTTACAGACAATAAATCACAGATAAGTAAAGAAAAGAATAATCGTAAAGGCTTTTAAATTTTACATCAAAAGTAAATAAATAAACAAACCAAACAAAAAGTAATTTATAAGTTACTTTGTCTTTCAAAACTAATGAAACATTTACTTGGTCTAGTTACATAATATTTCAACAAACTTGCATTTCCACTGCAGTCCCAGATGGTTTGAGTACGTGTAATAAAACGCTCTTGAAGAACATTTTTCTTTCTGTAATTATGCTGGAATGAGTTTATTAAAAGTTATACAGCTTTGTGAGCGAAAAACTAACCAAGAGGCTGCAGAATGCAACAATGAAACAAAAATGTATAGAAGTAGTTTTAACTAAGAATAAAGTATGCTACCACTCGACAAGTTCCGAGTAATTTTTTTTATGACTATACTCGCCGCTAACGAAATAATCCTTGTATTACAGTCGACTTAACAAATATAAAATTTAACAGACAGAAATTACATCGACACAAATTACTTGTTTTACGTAGAAATCAAATCCACGACACTGGCACAGTAGGTCGTTATCTTAACCGCCATGCCTTCACATGAGTAAATAAATAATCAAATATTTTTTTCGGGAGTGATCCTGCCAGATCCAAAATATTTTATCCGATGTCTTCGAATATTGTTTTTAATCAACTATTTTCTTACTTTAGACAAAATAATTGCTTTCTTAAAAATATCAAATACGTCTAAACGAATGTTTTACTTGACTTATGTATGATAACATTATCCTATAAGTACAATGTGAGAAAAATACAATCATTTTTAGGTTTGAAAAGTGCTTGATTTTCATATATCGAGAGTAGACCAAGAGGCGTGCAATAATCCCAAATAATCCCAATGATACTTTCTCTAGCAATATCGTCACCAATTAAATAATATAGACCTTATTAAGTCATATACCACATTTGGTATATCCCATGGCAAGATATGATCTATATAGTCTAGCATTATATGTGCTTTAGTACAGTAGTAGGTGGTAAAATCAGCAAAACAAGTCAGCGATTTTGGTCACGTTCTTGTTCTTGTTCTCAAGAATTCATCATTCTCTTACTGTTATCCCAATTACTTGGGGTCGATACAATATGTACTCTTCTATCATAGTACATATTGTAAAAGTTATTGACAATAGTTTTATGACCGGCCGCTCGCCCGACGTCAACCCTCCTTGGTAATGTGATGAGCAAACCGCATCAGATGGAATTGGTCCAGGTCGTTATAAGGCTTTTACTCGTCTTTTACGACATCCACGAGCAAAGTAAGGATTGGTAGTATTCGTAGCTGCTACCACACAGTTTTCAAGATTGTTTACATAAAAAAAAAGTAACTACTTTGTATTACACTCCAAATGTACAAAAATAAAATGATATTACAGTCTCATAAAGATAAAAATTCACAAACAAGTGTGTACCTCAAAAGTTTTGGTAGCTATGAATTCTTTATGATCAGAGAGCCAGGTTAGTAAAACGCGATGTAAGCCGTGGCTTTACTGTTCCCTTAGCAGCCATTTTTGGGAGCTTGGGATCAACATAAAATAAAATTGAAGTGTATCTTATACAAAATAACACACTACATTACTCGAGCTACTGATTTTTGTAGTGCTTTTCGAATAATATTTTCTCAACCCATGTTACCGATCTACTGTTAGATCTGAAAAAAACATGTCCTCTAAATAAGGAAATATTATCTGCGGCACCACCTTATTCTGGAATATATACTTTTTTAATTTATTTATTAACCACTAGCTTCTTCTCGTGGCTTTGCTTGCGTAAAAAGTAATTTGCTTAAAATTGTACTATTATCTCAAGAGAAATTACCGGGATGAAAGTATATTATATAATATTTTAATCCAAGAATTGACATATAGATAGACTATCTATGTGCCAATTTTTTCATCTAAATCTGTTATATAATTTACGTGTGATTGGGTAACAACATCCAAGCATCTAAACTTATTCACAAACTTTCACATTTATAATATGAGTAGGATATAGATTATTTTCTGCGTGATGAAGAAGTAAGAATACAATTCACCACCCCTTATCTTACCCGTGGGTAATCGTAAGAGACGACTAAGGGCTTTAAAACGCATATAACATCTATGTAAGTGAAGAAAAACTCGAAACAACCCTATACTAACACGTCTGATCAGCGCGGGTCAATTTCCCTCCTATTATAGAGGAGGCATGAGCCCAAAATCCTATACCAACACGCCTATGGTATAGTAGATCAATTTCTCTCGCATTATGGAGGAAGCTAACAGTGAGACATATATGAGTTGAGATGATGATGAAACATCTTCACAAAATTTCATATTTATAATATTAGTAAGTATAATTTATTATCCGTGTGGTGACGGAGTAAGAATACTATTCACCACCCCATATCTTACCCGTGGGTGATCGTACGAGACGACTAAGGGATATAAAATGCACATAACATCTATGTGAGAGAGGGAAAACTCGAAACAAAACCTTATACCAACACGTCTGACCAGCGCGGTATAGCAGGTGAATTTCCCTCCCATTACGGAGGAGGCCCGAGCCCAACAGTGGGACATTTATGGGCTGTGATGATGATGATAATGAAGTATAATTTTACAATTACTTTAACAATTTAACTTATAAACACAACGAAAGTATAACAGTGTATATATTTTTCACATCTTCCAGGAACTGCAAATAAGGCTGGAGCGGCGGCTGAATCAGCGGAGAACCTCAAAAGGCGCAAATACTGTACTCTAGACAGTGTATACATATTTGAGCCTTTTGGGGTGGAAACTTTAGGACCGTGGGGGCCTGGGGCCCATAATATATTTAAAGAATTAAATAAGCGCCTTTGTTTAGGACCAACGCCTGCTCAAATAAGTTCAGCAATGTGTTGTCTGCGCGCGTATAAATTCTTGAGTCTTCGATCCACACTCATAAAATCAGTGCGTAATGAGCTACCGACTTGTTAACATCATATTTGTAAACCTATTGTAAAACCAAGAATAAACCAATATTTAAGTATTTCGGAGCCTCATTTTCTAAGTCCTCGCCAAGAAGACCTGCGCATTCATTTGATCACGTCGGGGTCACCAATAATTAATGAATATAAATAAATGTCACAAGTATAACAGTGGATATTAGCTTATACGCTTATTAAATTGAACTTAAGCATTGTATACGGATAATGGCTAAACAGATAATAACTATTTAAAAATTGAAGATGTCAGCATAAAATTAGGTAACATAAAAAAGAGTTGGGACTGGGTTATTTTTAGTATTTATTATTTCAGTCCACGCATCCTATTGCTAAACTAGAATCTCTTTTACAATGGTTTGAAAATTGATCTAACTTGGCGATATTAGATTTTATTGCCAGTTTCCCTCTCTTGCAGTGAGGTTATCATCTTGAATCCCTAAGTAGATTTTTACGATTATCCACGGAAAAGAAAGAGATAGTTACACATTGTATTCTTACACCGTCACTATCAGGAGTTAATATTATTATTAATTATTATTTCTATAACGATAATAATTATATAGTGATTTATTATGTATGATTAATAAATAAATTTTAATTATAAAGATATATGCAATAATTATATAGTCATTCTAAAGAAATAGGTATACCGATTCTTTATTTTATATATCATATAAAATTTAATGTAAACATTTTAAGCAGTATTAATTAAACAGAGAGTTATTTTAAGGGACATTAATGCCTTATAATTAAATAATCCTTGAACACATGCATAAGATTTAAAATAAAACATTATTACACTGTTTTAAATTATATTTAAATAAACTTCCTTATAGTAAATAGTATTTTAGAGTTTATTTAAATGTCTTATTGGCCAGGACTTATAACTCTGTTGCAAACATCAAAGGTTTAATATAAATTCTATTAATATTTTCTACACCTTTTATAGCCCACAAAGTAATCCATACAGCCAAATCATTTCCCTTGCTGAGCGGGAAATAAAAGAAAACACAGTTGTGTTGTCAATAACATCAGCAGGTGTCTCTGGGGAGGACGTTGACCTATGGACGCAGCTTGGCCCTGCTTAGAACGTTATTAGAAGGAACGGTAGTTAGGGGTCAAACTTTTAGGGACGTTACGGACTGGATAAGGATATAGATGAGGGTTGTTCGATGTATGGATAGCTGTTTAAATGTTATAGCGACTGTTCGAATTGTTATTATATATTAACATTTTTTTTAAATACTCTATTAGTTATATTAATAAGGCTGAGTCTATTACCATATACCAAGAACAGTTACCACCTCTATATTAATACTACGAATTTCTTGACAAGAAAAGGAATAGTAGTTTTTGCTCAACTTTATAATGAATGCGAGGGTCTCAAGGTTTGCAATCATGTTTATATAATATATAAAAGCAGCTATACAAGAGAGAGATAGATATATATATAGAACTTAATACAGAATGTAAACACGACACACACCTTTTTTTTTTTTTTTTGCGGTGGGCTATGGACGTCGCACCCCGCCAAATCGGTCCGGCGTGACGGAAGAGGCGGCGCGCAACCCCATTGACCCACCCTGCAAGCACCTCTTCTTCGCCGTGCGAGCGGGCCACCGGTACCCGATCTTTGTCTTCGGTGGCCCGCTCGGCGGTATGCCCTCTCGGGCTCCTCTCCTGTCGACGCCCCGACAGCTTTCGCCGTCGAGGCGTCGTCCTCACGCGGTGGCCTCACGTCGGGTGACCGGACAATTCCCCGGTCCGATCACCCGAAGCCTCGGTTAGGGCGGCATCAGGTGCAGGTACTCGCGCCTACGCCGCCCCAGCCGCGGGCGGCGGCCTGGGTCACGGGAATCCTCCCGGGCCCGTTCCGCCGCCTCCTTCTGCGAGATGACAGCCTCGCAGAAGGCGGCGACCGCACACACCTTGGTGTATAAATTTAAAACCATTACTTGTTGATAAAAAGGGTTGGATGTAACATTACAATCCAAGTTGGTAAAGCTAAGGGTTTGCATTAAAATTTCATGTAGTATCGGAGTGAAATACCATTTATCTCATTTGGCTACAAACATTTTCTTTTAGGTAATAAATAGACTGACTAATAACGAAATTAGTTGAAATAAGCTCTATTTAATATCTATCTCTATAGAGTGCAAATTAATCCCTAGCCGAGGCATTGGGTGACCGGACCGGGGATTAGTCTGGTCGCCCTTGGCGCGAGGCCACCGCTTGAGGACGACGCCCTGACATCGAGATTCGCTTTTATGGAAAGTGAATCCTTCATCGACTCGAGAGAATACCCGTGAGGGTAGACCGCCGGGTGGGCCCCTGAAGAAAAAGACCGCGTTCCAATGACCCACCCGCATGGCGTCTAGAGGTATATTATAGGGCGTGTCTACGGGGTCTTGCGCCGCTTTTCCAGTCGCCCCGGACGAATTAGCGGGGCTTGACGTACCGTAGCCCGTCGCCGAAACAAAAAAGGGTGTAAATTAATATAAAGCATAGCTAAATAAAGAAAAACAGCATACATTCAAAACAAATAAATAAACTTTAACGATTTCTAATATTTGATTTCATACCATCATCTTAGCTCATATAAGTCCTACTGCTGGGCTCGAGCCTCATCATCATTCTCCTACTCTTATCCCAATTACTTGGGGTCGATACAATATGTACTCTTCCTTCATAGTACATATTGTAAAAGTTATTGGCAACAGTTTCATGACCAGCCGCCTGCCAGACGTCAACCCTCCTTAGAAATGTAATTGTTGACCAAATGGCATCAGATGGAATTGGCCCAGGTCGTTATAAGGCTCTTAGTAATCTTTTACGACATCTACAAGCAAAGTAAGGGTTGGTAGTATTCGTGCAATAGGAGGCATATGGATCTAAAATGTCACGCTGATCAGACGGGTTGGTATAGAGATTTATTCCGAATTTTACCCCTCTTGCATATTGTAATCTCTTGGTCGTCTTTTACGATACCCACGGGTAAGATAGGGGATGATAAATTGTATTCTTACTCCGTCAATATACAGAAAGTTACTAAAATTTATTATGTTAGATTTAGACATATGAAATAAAATTAATTTACAGATTGTTTTGGTATTTCGACATTTCCAATACAATTATTTAACTACATACATTTAACTTCTCTTATTCCAATTACTTGGGATCGGCGCAATATGTACTCCCCTTCCATCGTACTTATATAGTTTTATGAGTGGCTGCCTGCCTGACGTCAACCGTCTTTGGAAATGTAATTGTTGACCAAACGGCGTCAGGTGGAGTTGGCCCAAGTCAATATACAGCTCTGCGTCGCCTTTCCATTTCACAAGCAATAAAGCTGAGTAGTATTCGTAGCCGCTACCACGTAGCAAGCATCCCATCATCTGTAGTTTAAAAAAAAATTAATTGTTTTTCTATATAAAAAATATAAATGTAGTTATTATTTTTCATCATTAACATTATCATATCCGTTCATATATGGACTGCAATTGACCTGCTGCACTACGCTGGCCAGTCGTGTTGGTATAAGGTTTTATTTCAAAAATTCCTTGTATTACATAAATTTTATATGCATATTATATCCCTTAGTCTTATTTTACGATCACCTACGGGTAAGATAGAGGCTGATGAAATGTATTCTTACTCTGTAGCATATGGAATATTTTTAACCATTTTCTTAAACTTAATCGCTTCAAAAAATTAGTGCAACATTGATAATATATCACACATTAATCTTACCTAATAAGGACAAAGAAGTTTAATTCACTCTTCCATCTGTGTAAACACGTCACCTCAATCACTTTTAGTATAAACATTATTTGCTTATATATATTTGCATAATATATATAGATGAAGCCAGAACAGATGTAAGAGTAACAATAGGTAATGATGTACTAGAGCAAGTGGATGAATTTGTATATCTTGGATGTGGATTTAGCCGAGATGGACGGTACACCACTGATATAGAGCGAAGAGTGAATGCGGGAAATAGAGTGAACGGAGTGTTGGGGTAACTGCTCGGCAGCCACCACCTCAGCCAGAAGGCACGTGTAGCAATACATAACGCAGTGCTTGTCCCAACATTACTGTATGGAAGCGAGAGTTGGGTATGCAGAAAAGAGTATGAAAGTAAAATTAATGCGGTCGAAATGCGATCTCTTCGGAAAATCTGTGGAGTTAGGCTGACCGACCGCATTCGTAACGACGACGTAAGAGAGCGAGTAGGTATGAAAGAGAGTATTGGTGTAAAGATGCGAAAGGGAATGCTCCGATGGTTCGGACATGTGGAAAGAATGCCGAACGAACGTCTGGTTAAGAAGATATACAATGCGAAAGTGGAAGGATGTAGGTACCGAGGGAGACCGAGACTAACCTACCTAGACCAGATCGGTCATGTACTGAAGGAAGGTGGAGTCAAGAGTCTCCGAAACCGGCGAGCGTGTATGAAGAGAATTATGAATGTTGAGGAAGCGAGTGAAGTATGCAGAGATAGAGTTCTCTGGCACTCTGTTCTCTCTGCCTACCCTGCAAGGGATATGGCGTGATGATATGTATGTATGTATGTATATATTCTGTTATCTTTACAAATCTGTTCATCACGTGGCTGGATATGAAAAGGAACATATGAAAAAAACGTACCTTTAATTTTTTTTATATTATATTATGTTTAATCTAGCACATTTGTACCAATTGGATACCGATGCTTAATCAATGATACAAGAAAGAAAACAAGTCTACGTATCATCATCGTCATTATTCTCCTACTCTTATCTCAATTACTTGGGGTCGTTACATATAATTATGTACTCTTCTTTCATAGTATATATTGTAAAAGTTATTGGCAATAGTTTTATGACCGGCCGCCTGCCAGACGTCAACCCTCCTTGGGAATGCAATTACACCCAAACGGCAACAGATTGAGCTGACCCAGGTTATTATATTATAAGGCTCTTAGACGGCTTTTACGACATCCACGAGCAAAGTAAGGGTTGGTAGTATTCGTAGCCGCTACCACACAGCTAGTCTACGTATCCATTGGAGGATAATATAATTACATATAGCTGGAAATGTCTATAATTTTTATTCAAATAATAGGCAGGTCAGTTTCGCTTTATTAATTAAAACTGAATTCCAGTTATAGAAACAAAGTTTAAACGGAAATAAGTATTGTAAATTTGGACTGCACAGATGGCGTAGCGGTTTAGAAACCAACGTACCGTGCCAAGTGTCATGCGTTCGATTCTCACGCAGATAAATACTATATGCATTCGAAAAATTATTATTCTGAGCTTAATTGTAATTTTATGCGCGTGAAATGTAAGTTTGTAAAGTTACTCACATTACAAGAACTATTTCCGTAATGTAGGTAGCCTTTCAAAAAAATTAAAAATAATATACAGTTACTTGTCTTTTAGGTTAAAGTACTTCGTATTTTTTTTTTCTGAGTAAAATCCATATATGTTATTAAGTACATCATCGTATTGAAATGCCAATTACTTGAACTGAAAAACTCACAAATACTCGAACGCGAAACACAAAAATTTAATAATCATCAATATTCGTACCTAATATTTTAATATTACTGCTCTTAGTCATTGCTAAAAGGTTTTTTATATTTCTTTAATTTAGGGGACCTGATCAAAGTAAGAACGTGACTTTGAATAAACTTCGATTATTGACTATTATTCTAATTAGACACTCTCCTCTTATTATCATATTATTCCGTTCAGGATTAAGGACAAGATCACCGAAATTAATTTAATATAACAACACCATAGGTTGGAAAGTAAAGATTATTACATATTAATAATCATGAAATAAGATGCTATACTCTCTCATCATCACAGCCCATAAATGTCCCACTGTTGGGCTCGGGCCTCCTCCACAGTGGGCGGGAAATTAACCTACTATACCGCGCTGGTCAGACGTGAGAGAAGGAAAACACGAAACAAAACCCTATTGGTATAGGGTTTTAGGTGTTTTCCTTCTCTCGCATAGATGTTATATGCGTTTTATATCCCTTAGTCGTCTCGTACGATCACCCACGGATAAGATATGGGCTGGTGATTAGTATTCTTACTCCTTCACCACACGGAAAGACTCAAACTCTCTAATATCCAAGAAAATATTGATATTGATATATTTTAAAAATTTTGCCATTGAAAATCCTACGTAAAATGCTAATATAATAATTTCCCCTTATAAATCAGTTACTATGTTATATATTCGATGTATATTTATTCGATCATAATACAAAAAACTATCAATGCTTATTGCTTCCCTTTTGCAAACAAAAACGCGCCCATTTCTTTCTTGTAACAGTACTGTATGTATTTATTTACTGGTATATCATAAAAACAAAGGCTGAGCCGGCAGTCCGGACGTCCCACCGGACAATACGAGATCAGTGCCGGGACCCCACCTGATGTTCTCCTTAATAAATACTTTATACGTACTCTGAGGAGCCATTTGCTTTTTATACCTGTCTAGAAAGACGTAACATGAAATAAAATATACCATTTTCTACTGATGGATAGTTTTTATATACAAAACAACAATAATAGATATGTTAAAATGATAAATTGAAAATATAATAATAACATAACTGAAATTATAAGGGTAACTTTATATTGTTCTAAAGAAAAGGTCTATAAATGAAAATACTAAATAATTTTACTTTGTTGTATTAGTTTTTTATTTTTTTTTGGTCGATGAGACACTAACGAATAAATAAACATTGCGAGTAGCTTTACAAGCTGTATGTTAACACTTTATGAATATGGAGCAAAAAAAAAATTCTTAACCTCGTCTTAACAAAGTTTTCAAAAGAGACTTCTGTCATGTGATTTTAAACACACACCAATTTTATTTATTGTTTTAATCCATCTCTTTTTTTTTTGTTCTGTTCTAATATTAACATTGCCTAATTGGCATTATCATCTAAATATATACGTTAATATATTTAAATATACGAACTTGCCATATATTGAGAGTGTTTTCTGTATAGCCTCTAAATATTATTGGATTTGTACTAAAAGTAGAACCTTTTGTGTTAATACGTAGTATATTTCTTTCAGTAAAATGTATAATTCGTAGAATTTTACAATACCTATTAATTTGTTATGATCTAAAACAGGTATGAATTTATTTATAGAATATTCTCGAAGGTCGTAGTAGGTTATGTTTATAAACAGAGCCAATAATGTAATTAGCGACATCCACGCTCGGTACACTGCCAATTATCCTAACGTTGCTTCACCTTTCAGCCTATATCACAATAATAAATATAATCAAAGTCAATCATTAATTTCAATAATGAATTTGGGACTCGCGTGAATGAAATCCGGTCTATCGTACGTAGATAATTAATTAATTGACAATACGGAGGGTGGAACGGGCATAGTTGGACAACCGGAACCCGTTGTACCAGTATTAGCAATGAAGTTTGCTTTTGCGTGGCCAATTGCCACACGTGACGCACTCAAAATATTAACATGGACATTTGAGGGTTTGAATTTATGTATAGTTAAGTAGGGTCCGAAAAAGGGTCGTTTTATAGTTTTGGTGAAATCACTGCGAAGTTGACAATAAACTCCCATGATAATTGCGGAACATAATATATAATGTACAATATTGAAGCAGAAACTACTACTGATTTTGCACAATGTTAATATTCCCTTGAGTACTTGCTTGAATAAAATGTAAAATTGTATAAGGTAAAAATTTTAGTAAAATTGCATACATTTTAAGGTTATTATTATATTAATTGGAATTATAGTAAAATAATAAAAATTATGATGAGGTAAAAAAAAACAAATGATTTATTGAAAGATTTTCCTTTTCTTTAACTCTATTTTTTTAATTTATGATCAAAATGGCTTTCATATCCCTTCAACTGATTGAGCTGAAACTTGAACTAAACTTTAGTTATAAATTAATAACTAAAGTGGTTGATCTGATGGAGAAACCAAAAGATAATTATAGTCTTTCACGGATTCCATCGCGTTTGTATCTGATTTTTAATTTCCCGACATTTCGAACACTTTACAGTGATCATGGTCACGGGAGGACCTCCTATCATCAAATACAAACGCGATAGAATCCGTAAAAGTAGTTTTATTTCAAATGTGTAATACTCGCGTAAACATTAGAAATCATTATATAGTCTTTCAACTAATAAATGTAACTGCATTACTTTTTGCTTGCTATTTATTTCATTAATACTGTTGATGGCGTGAAGGATATTGCGAACTAGGAAGTAATGGTGAATACTCTTTATCTGCTGAATATTATACAGATGGCGTTGTTGTCTCAGTTTTTTTTTCTCCTTGCTGTGGAGTGTGGGGTGTTTTGCACTCAGAGACTTTTTTGTTCAATCAATACCTTAAACGAATGTTTTAAGTCTGATCTGGTTTTATTTTTGGTCTTTAATCATATGTTTTAAAGACCTTTGCGATGTAAAAAGCTTTTTTCTTAGTTGAAGCCTACATACAATGAAAAATGTGTTTAGGCTTACTGGTATAAAGGAACGGAGGAAGAAATATAAGATGATCCCGCGAGGGTAGAGCGCTGGGTGGGGTCACTGAAGAAAAGACCGCGCCTGAGTGACCCACTCGCACGGCGTCGAGAGGTATGTTGTAGAGTCTACGGGGTTGAGCGCCACATTTCCTGTCGCATCGAATAGACTAGCGGGGCGTGAGGTACCGTAGCCCGCAGCCAAAAAAATAAATAAATAAAAGGATGATAATAAAGGTCATTATATTCCTAGGGAAGTAAATTATAAATTTTTTTCTTATAAATATTTATTTTGTACAATTATCTTTATATACAATGCCTGTGTCTGACTAAATTTTCATACAAACCTACTTGATGATATGCAAACTACATATGTATATTGAACAAGTGCATTTGGTAAAGTCAAGATAGTCGAGCATTCGGTCCTTCTATGTAATCAACAAGAAAGAATACAATGATTACCTCTCAATCCTTTTATTCTATTTTTATTAGTCTATATTTGAATAAATAATATTTAATTCCTTTGAAACAACAACTAACAAATTGAAAATAAATTTTATTGTTACTCTTAACTAAGCTTTGCTAAATTGGTATAACCTAATACAGTCTAGTTAATAGTAGTTACGTATTCTTAACTATTAATAGACAATTTCATCATAATGGACTGTTATATTTATAAACTTGTATATCTTGATAGTTATATTTATAAACTTGTATTATATTGTAACAGAGTTGGTTATTTTAAACATTTTGTAAAATTTACAAATACCTATATACATTTTGTATTCTTATTTCTCACTTACAATATGAAAGTTATTTAATTTATAGTATAATTTTTCCGTTAGAGCGCCTTATATAAAACATTAGACGTATTTATATAACTTATATTAATACCGGTTTCACCAAATATTTTAAGCAATACCTTGGACAATTTATTGAATTTCGAATAACATCAATAATTAATCTTAGATGTTAATAAAGTATGCGAGAGGACAATACCCTGACGGCGAAAGCTGGCGGGTTATCAACTCGAGAGGCTACCCGCGAGGTAACCCGTCGGGCGAGCCACCGGACAAGATAAGGACACCTATGGCGAGCGGGCTAAGGCGTTTGATAGGTACTTGAAAGGCAGGTATGGGGGTCGCGCGCCGATCCCACTGTCACCCCCAACGAATTGAACGGGATGTAACCACAGAATAGCACGCCGCCATAAAAAATTTTTATTAAAGTATGAAGGATAGAGGTAAGGAAAAACCATCTTATATGAGAAAATAATTGAAAACTGCTCATCTAAATTCAGTAACTAATAGTTCAAAATTTATTCAAAATAGCGCTAACGTTACCGGAGTTTATAAAATGAACTTAGCATTTATAAATGGACTTAAGTGCGCTGAGTTGGAAAATTTAATATTTTAGTGCTTAAAGTAAAATAAAGCGGAAGTATACAAAACCTCAACTATTTACGTAGGTCAAAATAATTTAGTATATTTAAAAACTGACCCTCATTTTTAAATAAATACCTACATACATGCTGTGTGGTAGCTGCTACGAATACTACCAACCCTTACTTTGCTCGTGGATGTCATAAAAGACGACCAAAGGGCTTTATAACGACCTGGGCCAACTCCGAGATGCCGTTTGGTCAACAATTACATTCCCGAGGAGGTTTGACGTCTGGCAGGCGGCCGGTCATAAAACCAATGCCAATAACTTTTACAATATGTACTATGAAAGAAGAGTACATATTGTATCGACCCCAAGTAATTGGGATAGGAGTAGTAGAATGATGATTTTTAAATAAAAACCGTAACAATAGTTTTATTTCTATAGTGTAATATTCCAGTAAACGTCAGCATCATATTAAATATCTGACATAAAATAATTGTACAACATCAAAGAAATAATATGAAATAACTGAAACATAACATCTATTATAAGGTTGGTATGTGATTTCACGCTGCAAATGCCAACAAAACATAGCAGTCCATGCATTTAGATCTCTACAAAGCTGACATGTGGACACAAAGCGATGTGTTTGTATCAAAGAAGCAACGTGAGAGTACTTATATACATATAGAATTTTATGCTTTATGCTCGTACATTTGCTAATGTATTACAATTTGTTAAATAACAGACAAGTTAAAAGTCAAACAAGTTTCAATTCTCAGTTCATTATGTTACACAAAAATAATCTATCCTTTTGAAGTCTCAAAAACATAGATTATTTATATTTCATTATCATCTCAGCCCACATATGTCCCACTATTGGGCTTGGGCATCCACAGTGGGAGTGAAATTGACCTACTATATACTATATACCACGCTGGTCAGACGTGTTGGTATAGAGTTTTATTTCGAGTTTTCCGTCTCTTGCACAGATGTCATATGCATATTATATCCCTTAATCGTCTTTTACGATACCCACGGGTAAGATAGGGGCGGTGATTTGTATTCTTACTCCGTCACCACAAGGAGAGTCATATTTTTATTTATTATTTGCCAATCCATGTGGTTCACATAGTCATAGTATACGAATTATCCTTATATTTTGGAGAAGACAAAACAATGAAACATATATTTTAACTTTGTAATTTAAAAAAAAAACGAGTAACATTACACTTCTGTACTACTTTTCTAATGATTTTTAACTCCCAATGATATAGTTAGGAAGTGAAAATATTTAAGATACCAATTTATATTGAATATTCAATCGCATGAAATGTAAGAACCAAGGCGTTTGGGACTCGAAAATAACCGTCGTCAAAGTTTTCTCTTGAGATTTCTAGAAGCTAACTCCATTACCAGCGAAACGAAAGCGTACAATACATCCAAGCTGCGCATTTCACAACATACTTTAGGGATTTCGGTGTGATGGCATGCATACATAATTTAGCCAAATCCTTTCCCTTACCTTTTCTATATTGGGTAAAAATATTAAGCATTAATAGTCCAATAATAAAACGGAGGAAATCGTTTGGACAAACAATTGGGCTTGGATGAAACCTTTGGGCATAAAAAGTATTCAAGTGACAACTACGTTTTGGACAACATAATTTAAGACTGTCCCATCAGGTGGATCAATGACATTATAAAACTCACAAAGAATCGTTGAATGCAAGCAGCAGACCGCTATATGTGGTATTCTTGAAGGGTGATCTATATCAAGCAGTGGAAGTCGATTGACTGATAATGAGTGAAACAAACAGAAGGTGTTATTGGCCCACTCATAAGAAGAGCGAAAGCGCTGTAACCTGAGACTACAAGTTGTTTCACTGTCTGGAGCACGGACTGTAGGTACTGTAAAAAAAAGCACAAAGCAGTCACGAGGACTGCCCACAAAAGTGAAAACTTAAACCTATGAAAAAAAGTTAACAACAGGTATACTACACGCATGCGTTCGAGTGTCTTGCATTCACTCTTGCTCTGTCTCTTTCTATTTGGTAGCCTTAAACGTTTAAGGCAACCTTGTTGGAAGTCGCATTAGAAGTTTCACTTCAAAAAGAAAACATTTTTTGTGTGTTTTTCTTTATTCTATTTAATTTTTAATATGAACATCTAATTTATACAATGAAAATAAATAAAAATACAAACAACAAAATGCATAAAACTAACGAGCTTTTATCCAGTTTGTGAAATATACGTAATAAAAAATATCTTTTAAGATAATCATTTTAAAAGGGGCATGCAATGCCCTTAATAATAATGAGCCTGTGGTGCGTAAGGGCTATTGTAAGAAATAATAATATTTGTTTCGAACACAACTCGAAGCTGGAAAATTTCTAAGATGATTTCTCTCCGGTTACAAATCATATCATTGTCTATGGCTCTATGGGGTTCCCTCTCAAAGGGAGCGCTTTTTCCACACCATAAAATTAAATGTTGCTTTCGAAATTGTATAACGCTATAATGGGGCTTGTAGTTATATGCTCACTTTTTTTGGGATATTAAATTAAATATGTTTTAAAAAATTACATAATATTCGTTTAATATATCTCAGTACATAATATAATATAATTTTCAACATTATTGTATAATTAATACATATAACTGTAAAACATGTAATGTACCTAATAGTGGTAGGACCACGCTGTTGACAGTTTTCTGTCTACAGCCGTGGGCCGGTTCGTTCGGGGTAGTACCACACTCTCGCAGAAGATCGACGTCTGAGTAATGGCAATGTGCTATTGCGCTTCGTTCGGTGAGCGAGGGAGCTGGAAGCCCAACTGGGTGGGTTTGGGGATTGTAATGGTAGGCAGCGGCCTAGCTATATACCCTTGGTGTAGCAAAAGGTCCATGGGCAGCAGTGACACTTACCATCAGATGTGCTGCTTGCTCGTTTGCCACCATAAGCAATAAAAAAAACTCTTACTTTGCTCGTCGATGTCGTAAAAGACGACTGACTGACGAGAGCCTTATAACGACCTGGGCCAACTCCATCTGATGTCGAATGGTTAACAATTACATTCCCAAGGAGGGTTGACGTCTGGCAGGCGGCCGCCGGTCATAAAACTATTGCCAATAACTTTTACAATATGTACTATGAAAGAAGAGTACATATTGTGTCGACCCCAAGTAATTGGGATAAGAGTAGGAGAATGATGATGAATTTTATAGCGTTTTGTATATTGGTATTTTTGAGCTTGTAAAATAAAAATATATTGTGAACTAATATTACTATTACTTAAATTACCTAATAACCTATAATCCGTGTGGTGACGGAGTAAGAATACAATTCACCACCCCCAATCTTACCAGTGGGTGATCGTAAGTGACGATTAAGGGATATATAACATCTACGCAAGAGATGAAAAACTTGAAACAAAAACCTATACCAACACGTCTGACCAGCGTGGTATAGTAGATCATTGTCCCTCCCATTATGAAGGAGGCTCGAGCCCAATAGTGGGACATATATGAGCTGCGATGATGATGATATAATGGAATTGCCTAATATAGAGGGTGGAAGGGGACCGCTCCCAAAAACAAAGACAGGTAACCCTACTAGTCCTACTTGTAATGATAGGCTAGAAAAAAATCGATTCGGATGAAAAATAATTTTTTTTTTTCACCACTCGAGGTCGTAGAACTCTTGAACATATGATCGTGAGTTTTGCATAGATTGCGTCTTTTCTCATCTGAGTATAGTTACGTATTTTTATGGAATTATCTTTACATGGCACTGTCCTAATACGATAGAATGTGAAAAAAACTTAAAATTCGTTGTGAAAAAAAAACTTTTTCCTCCGAATCGATTTTTTTTTCTAGCCTATCATTACAAGTAGGACTAGTAGGGTTACCTGTCTTTGTTTTGGGGAGCGGTCCCGTTCCACCCTGTATTTATGGTAAAATACATCGTATTCCCACTTCCATAGATACATTTTTATTCCATAGAGATATTTACCATACAATATGGAAAGTTAATAAAAAAAAAATAAGAAAAATTACCTCAATATAATATCTGTCAACATTTATCTTAATGTCAAGACGCCTGATATATTACATTAGCAATATTTCTTAACAACATAGACCTACAGAAAACAAATGGTTTCCATTAGGCGTATGGCACTTTAGAAGCACTAATAACTTCG
The DNA here is from genome assembly GCA_905163515.2 of Lymantria monacha. Lineage (NCBI taxonomy): Eukaryota > Metazoa > Arthropoda > Insecta > Lepidoptera > Erebidae > Lymantria > Lymantria monacha. Next base: position 12,579,608 of record LR991094.1, on the reverse strand, counting down.
CCTGATCCAGTATAAATGCTTAAAATACCTTTTGGCAGTGAGTTCAAACTTGTACTAATACACCGTATCCTAAGTTACACTAAAATCTATTAGGGAGAGTTTAATAGCAAATGCACCGGGTAGGTACATACATACATTTAGACTTAGGCTCTCGTCTGCCTTCAGTTCCATATGCGATGAAATTCAGTAGTTCAAGAAAGCGAGCTATATTTAAATCTCTTTACTATATTTCGTTTGGTGGACTACTAATTTTCAACCTCACATTATTATCAATCCAACACGATACAAATAAATCGTCATCTTTACTTTTTTTTTTTCATTAATTCCTCGTTTTAGTTTTTTTTTTTTCATACTTATATTTTTATTTATTTTTAATAAATAATAGCAATAGGCATGATTCTGTTTTAGACCAATTTTCTTAATCCCAATCATTGTTCGAATGATTTGACTTCTTAAATACATCAAACTAAGTCTTAGGCCAGATTTTTCCACAAACACTTTGTAAATTTCATCCATAGGACCGTACTCATTCTCTACAATATGAGACTTCTGCATTACCTTCACAATGTTTTCGGCTAGTAACAGTGCAATAAAGTATTTCTCCCTTTCGTGGCTCAGCTGTTTGGTCGAAGTAAAAGTAAATGTGACAATTTGTGTACTGCAGTAACACTCTCATGAAACGATAATTCCTAACTAAAGTGGGCAATGCTTAGCGAGCATTGTGACTTATAGTCTGTTAGCATTACGTACCTTTCGTGAATAACAAACGCTTTTATCTTAATTCAGATATATGATAGCTTAGGCGTTTCTGCCATACCTACTACTGCAATCAATCTTAAGGCTCACATATAGGCCCCGTTAAGTTATCCCGTATCCGTGGTGCCGTACTGCTGCGCTTATCGTAGCTGTACAAGCCTTTACTTATTGGTTGACTAGTCAAAATTGCTTTCTGTCTCCCGCTTTGCCTGGGATGGAAGTGGAATTACTCTTTTCCAACTCCTCCTTTTTAACTTTTCTAATTAAATTTGTTGCGGGTTCCAAGACAATTAAAATCATTTCCCGGGACTGCCTGAGGGTTAAACCTCGGTGTCATTTATAGTGACCATTGTGGATCCTGGCTTACAGGAGTTACAATAGTGGGAATGTGTGGTAGGATTAGTCCCAAAAAAAAAAGATGGCGTATAATTCTTTCTTTATATTACCTTAAATGAAGGGTTATTATCATCGTCATTCTCCTGATGCTCTGTCAATTACTTGAAATCAAGTAATATGTAATAACCTGTATATATTGCAAAAGTTATTAGCAATAGTTCTGTGTCAAGCCGCCAGCCAGATTTAATAAACCCTTCTTTGAAATGTAATTTTTGACCAAACGGCATCGGGTAAGGTTGGTCAAGGTTGATATAAAACTCAGTCGTATTTTACTGCATACACGAGCAAAATAAGAATTGGTAGTATTCGTAGCCTAGCACTACACTAGCTAGCTAGGCTAAGAAGGTATAAAAATATTTTACTTTTATTACCAAGAAAAATACTCAGCTTTTATAATAATTATAACAGAAAACATATAATATAATAATGACCTAGATAAACTATAAATAAAGTAGAAATTAAGAATTACCAAAATAATACCGAAATAATACATAATATTAATTATTTTTTCAACTATTAAGTATTATTTCTATGTTCAGCTACATTGTGTTTTATACATGTGTAATGATGACGGAGTAAGAATAGAATTCACCTCGTGTCTTGGCCCGTGGACATTGTATTAGACTAAGGAATATAAAATGCAAATAGCATGTATGCAAGAGGTGGAAAACTTAATACAATATACCAGCGTGGTATAGTAGATCAATTTCATTCATATTGTGAAGGAGACTCGATCTTAGGCAGTGGGATGTATATAAACTGAGATAAATGATAATAGCAGGAACGTAGTTATTAGGTAGGATATCATTTACAATATCGTATATAATAATCGCTATTTAAGTTATTAGCAATTTAACTACATACTTATTTTGTGAAAATTTTAATAAATTTTCTACCCTCATTTAATTGAATATTGCGTGGGAGGCACTGTTAAACATTCAATTGCTTGCTAAAGTAAGAGGTTCGAGGTATTTGTATAAATAGCTTGATATTTCAAGTGATTTACATTAATACTCAAGATATATAGCAGATTTTATATTATAAGGAGTAAAATATAAAAAGAAAAATCTTTACAGATAATTTATGTTTTTGTATGAAAATGATTATTAATAATAGTTATAAATAATTTATTTTCAATTACTGACTTAGAGTCTTCAATATAAAATAGTCAACGTTATAATATTTTGTAACCCATGTTTTAGGGATTGTATACAGGAATAACATCTCTTAACTACTAGGACGAGGGCCGGTTCATCATCGGGCTATAATATAATCCATATCATCATTTAATAATTATCGAATTATACACATATTAGTTATTGTGATTCTAATCATTTTTTTTTTTATTGCTTATGGTGGCAGACGAGCAAGTAGCACACCTGATGGTAAGTGTCACTGCTGCCCATGGACCTTTGCTATACCAAGGGTATATCTAGGCCACTGCCTACCATTACAATCCCCAAAGCCACCCAGTTGGGCTACCGGCTCTCTCGCTTACCGAACGAAGCGCAATAGCACATTGCCATTACTCAGATGTAGATCTTTTGCGATAGTGTGGTACTACCCCGGACGGACCGGCCCGCGGCTGCAGACAGAAAACTGTCAACAGCGTGGTCCTACCACTATAATATTGGATATCATATTGGATATTCCTTCGTAAATGTATTATATAATAATGAAAGTGTTGAAATATCTACTTTAGTGTACGAGACATGCAGATATTAAATGGAAAACATAAATAAAATATGCATCAACCCACTCCTGGAAAGCTTATACAGTAGAAACTCGATAACTCAAACCTCGGTAACTTAAAAACCTCTATAACTTCAAAAAATAATATGTTCCCTTCCCATCAGAGCCCAAAACCTCTATAACTTAAAGTAATCAACCTCTATAACTTAAATAATTAATCTCTGTATTGGCCCTCAGTAACTTAAAGAAACACAACCACAACCTCTATAACATAAAATTGTTTGTCATTAAGTCATTTTTAAAGAGTGTGCAAAACAAAATGTTTCAGTATTTGTTGCTTGCACGTGTTCACTAGTTAAATTGTTAACGTAAACAATTCATATGTCACCTATTGTTTGCTTCTTCGTAATTATTTAAAGCTTTGCGGCGGTCAGCCTTAAGACAACGGCTTACTTGTATCATAAGTTTTTGATCATTGTCCAGGAAACATCACTTTACCTACTGTGTGATAAAACTGGCTTAAAATGAGTTCAATAAGAAAACTAACAACACTCACATACGCTGATAAATTAAAAGCCTATCCCTAACATAGACCCTTGATAACTTAAAACCTCTATAACTCAAAATATTTTGTGTTTCCCTTGAACTTTAACTTATCGAGGTTCTACTGGATTATCACATTATGATTGCTAATTCGCTTGACAAATATGGCGTTTTTGGTATTTTTATACAAAAATAATTAATGTAATGAAAACAGTCAGGTAAAGTAATTAATGTAATAAAAACGGTCATGAGTAAAAGCACATTTCTTTTAAAATTTTGTTTCAACTATTTTTTGACTGCACAGATGGCGTAGTGGTTAAGATACCGACCTTCCATGTCAGTGCCGTGGGTTCGATTCCCACGCAGGACAATACTTTGTGCGATCCACAAAGTGTTGTTCTGAGTCTGGGTGTAATTTGTCTGCGTTAGTTGCATGTTTGTAAAGTCCCCCGCAATACAAGGATTATTTCCTTAGTGCAGGGAGGTGTCATTCTTCAACTTCTACTTCAACTACATACATTGAGTCTAAAGTCAGAGCGAAAATACATTCATGAAAGTATTTCATTATTACAATACAATGTAAAAAGCGTCGTCATCATCTGGTCCAAAATCCAACTCACTATTTGACACCGAAATATTCAGTTACAATTTCAAAATAACTGTAACCGGACAATAAATATTGCATATCGATCTTTGAAACGAGACAATTGACTAATTTCGGCTTCATTGAGCGCTATCCCTGTCGCACACTACCTGTGTTATATTTGTCAGTCGTTGTACACTTGCGAGAGAGTGCAGTTGCCTCCAGTCCTAATAATTTACAAACAAAATCTATTTTGGATATATTTTATTTAAGAATAAAAAGTCATATTTGTTTTAATACATGCTAATATATACTAGTCTGTTAGTGCTTCGTGTGACTTTACGTAACAATTACTAAAGTTTAGAATCTCGATCTTTAGCGATAGTATATTAAAGATATTTTTTGTACTAAAATAACAATGCATTCCTCTAATAAAAATGTGCGTAACGTTTTCGATATAACTGTGGATCGTTTTCTCAAATAACTGATTAATATTAAAGAATTGTGCGAACCATGGAATTGTTTTGTACTTCACATTAAATATTAGAAACACATATACTGAATAGAACATCATATACTGTTTGGAATTGTGCAATTTGCATTTCTTATTAAAATTTATATAAGTAGTATCTTTTTAGTATTTGCCTACCCTCTCAAGAAATAGATTTTAATCTAGGCATATATACCTACATATATGAGTATATCAACAATTATTTATTTGTAATTAGATGATTTTTTTTAGGGAATGACAAATGTAATTGTACTTTCATTCGATACGAGTCTAAATTTACGTTTGAAAAGCCGAGAACACTGGATAACGACTCCTAAGGGTGTTATAATTAAATTATAAACTTTCGTAAGCGGGGCTACGGTAGGGTCAACTTATGCGTTAAGTAAATGCCATATCGTAAAACTTTATTACGTGCCAAATAAAGGGGTTCTAAAGTTTTACATTTTATTTCAACCTCTGTGGCAAGATTGTTTGTTGTTAAAGCAAATTGCGTGGAATCGTATTAAGGATATTAGAATAAAATTAAAATTTCGTTAACTCTCCTATTTGCGTATTACATTTCGCAGGATTGTCATAGTATGGCCACCGAAGACAAAGATCGGGTACCGGTGGCCCGCTCACACGGCGAAGAAGAGGTGCTTGCAGGGTGGGTCAATGGGGTTGCGCGCCGCCTCTTCCGTCACCCCGGACCGATTTGGCGGGGTGCGACATCCATAGCCCACCGCAAAAAAAAAAAAAAAAAAAAGGATTGTCATAGTATATGTTTCTATCTTGAAAACTGTTTAGCGGTAGTTGCTAGTGGTTACAAAATCCAGACTATGCTTAAGTAAAAGCTACACTTACTTTTCCAACATTTTACCTTAGTTATTTTGTTTTTTAAATTTCCATTCTAAAATAAACAAAAAAATTTCAAGTTACTTTCTATGATATTCGGTGCATATGTATGTATATGTAGATAAATATTTCGACGCCCTGCGCTACCCTTTTGCTAAATGCCTGTAAAAGTTTTCGTACGTGTTCCCATCAAACTACATCCCAAGGGTTTCTTTTGTTCGTTTACCGTCCTTCTTTTTTCATTCCTGTAAAAATGTGGTTCGTGTTTTATTTCTCTAGTTAAAGAGCATATAGAGTTTATGTAAGAGGGATTACTTATGAAACATGATGACATATGAACATCAACAACAGGCTTACGTTGTTACGAACATACGTAAAACTGTATTTTATCATTAATAAGATAGAAAAGTTATAGCAATTTATTTTATATAAAATCCTGGAGTAAAGATGCAGTTTACCACAGCCGTGGGTGTCGTAAAAGACGACCATGGGACATAATATGCAGCAAATATATATCTAAGTGAAGAAAAACTCGAAATAAAGTAGCAGAAGCAGTATAGTAGATAAATATTTTTCCTCTCCTGGAGGATGCTTGAGCCCAGCACTGGGACGCTTATAGACCGAGATAATGATATAACTTGTATATTCCATTTCATACTAACTTTAAATCTTGGATTATAATAGTTAAACACTTTGGTAAATACATAGCTAGTACATACATATTATTTATACGAATACTAGCTTATTCTTCTTATCTGCATCCAATATACAAGCCTTATTCCTAAGAGTCGAGAATTTAGCTCACAAACACCTACCAGATGACTTGGCAGATAATTTTATTTAGATTTTATCTTCCTTAAGATTATATTTTCTGCTTTCAGTCAGCTGGATCAAAGGTTGTGGTTTATAGTAGTCAGATAATAAGTTGAATAAGCTAAAAGAAATAATTGTGACTATTAAATTCTAAATCCAACACTATATAAATTTTGTATGTATTTTTGAATAGATTTAACTGAAATGTCATAGTTATATAACATTTAGATGAAATTTTTAATAATATTTCCTTTTTCACTTCAGAAGTGATATCAGTTTTTATATTAATCGTACAATATTTAATATTTTCAAAGTTAATTTATAAGTAACATAAGCCTTTTATTCTATACCTATGAACGGCAGTGTGCAACCTCCTGTGAAAATAGGTTCAGAATACAATGTGTCTTACTGCTTATATTTGGATTTTCTATAGGAGTAGTAAATCAGCTGAGGGATTAGCAGAAGAATAGCCTGTAGCACACTGTCTTGATTTTTTTTAAATTTAAAACACTAATAACCATCACCGCACACGGAACCACAGGACCGATCCACTAAGCATCCGTAAGCCAAAGGAATGCCTATTTGAAGTACGTGGGTTAATTGGTTATAATAAATAGTGTTGTATAATGTTTTGCATCATAGTTTTAGTAACTAAATTCCATGCGATTTTATTTTTTAAAAGCCTTTATTTGATTTTTTTTTAAGTGTAACATGCTGCACTGCGTAAATAATACCTTTATTGCCGGTATTGGGGAGTTTATTAACATATAACTAACGGACACGTATTACACCGACTCTGAACAAAAAATTGTTGATCACACAAAACATTTGTACTGCATGGGAATCGAATCCATGGCACTGATATAGTATGGTAGGCACTGATATGGTCAACCATATCAGTAGATATTAAACACTACACAATCTGTGTAGCCAGTGCCCTTTCCATTAATCTGATTATCGACGTTCACTATTAGAAATATGTAGGCGTCTTCTAAAATACAATAAAAGCAGTTCCCTGTATTAAAAATCTAGCACTACACATTACTTTCACCTTCCACCTGACCCTTGCTGGACCCTTTCGGCACATTACACTCGTATCCGTAGTAAAACTTTTACAATGTGATAAATTTAAATTACATATCAATAGAAAGACCACATGGGTTGTAAAAACACACGGGGGAAAGGGGTTTTTGTTACATGCATATAAATATACTAACTTGTGTCATGATTCTACGTGCGTTAAGTTTCTAATCACCCCTTTTTATAACGATACTACGCTAATTTTATTTATATGGTCTGTTTTATTGATATTTGTGGGTACTGCGCTACTCTTATAGGTATATTTACGGTCAATAATCATTTAATAAAAATAAACAGTTAGCCTTCACCTTATAAAGCCTTGTTTTTTTTTTATGAAACCTATAAATGCATAATAGGTTCCTCTGTCCCAGTGTAAATTACCTTTTATCTTCTAAAACATCGTGGTGTTTATTCTGTCTACCTATTAACGGTTACGGTTACTCTGAGAGCCACGTGTAGAACACGTACACGTCGCCATCTTGTGGTAGTTAGGACGAAAGAAGGGGTTAGATTTTTTGACATTGAATATTTTTTTAATTTATATGATTATACATATTATCATCATCCTGCTTCTATCATTGGGATAAACTATCATTTTGTCAACCCTAACTGAACACGTGGACGGTACATATTTTCCATCTCCATCGTATATATTTAAAAAAGGAGGGAATAGTTTTATGACTGGCCGCCCGCTTGACGTGAACTCTTTTTGGGAATATAATTGTTAGCCAGACAGCATCAGATAGAGTTGGCAAAGGTCGAAAGCTCTTAATCGTCACTTACAATACCCACGAATAAAGTAAGAGTTGGTAGTTTCGTAGCCGCTACCACACAGCACTCATTATACATATATAGCAGTATATTTCCTGATAAATTCGAGACTCAGTCATACTGATTACTGAATACTGTTAAAACATACAATACTGCATTAGCAATCTTCAATATCCACTACACTAACACAAATAAGAAATGCGATAAAATTACCACATACTCTAAAATAGTTCACGTTAATCCTACTATTAATGATTGTAAGCAAAGCTGAGGTTTACCAAAAAACACATTTACACAACGTCCCACACGGGTGGCCTACATGGATTTATTCAATGTTCCCAATATGTTATACGCAATATTAGAATTATATTTATAGTTTGTGCGTTTAGTACAAAATACCATTGTGTGTGGATTACAACACATGTCAGAGGCCATTCAAGCACATAAAGCGAGTAACGATTGGATTCGCATTTGAAAATGTCTCTATTGTTGTACTTGTGCACATGAAATATTAAAGTCAATGGGTTTGAGCAGAAACAGTACTGGTAAATATTTGATTGCATATGTTAGATTTCTCTAACATTGTACGCTATAGGTTGTTGTGATTACTTAATGCAGTTAGTAGGATTTATTGGTAGTTAGACTGGGGATTACCTATTAGACAATTAGAGACCAGTTATCACCGGAATCTAATACGGCTGTCTAATTTTGTGATACACGCTGAGAGGCTGAAGGCGCAATGACGACGCCCCGGAAATAGACGATGTTGATGGAGCATTAACCCCAGATATTACCTGAAGGCCACCGAAGTTAAAAATCGGGTCCCGGTGGCCCGCTCGCACGGCGAAGAGAGAGGATTTTACAGTGGGTCCATGGGGTCACGCGCCGCCTTCTCCGTCACCCCGGACCGATTAGGCGGCGCGAGACGCATCCATAGCCCACCCCAAAAAAAAAAAAAAAAAAGATATTACCTGAAAGGTAGCTTGATTAGGCGAACAACTGAAAACAAACCAGTTATCCGCCCATAGCGGGAGCAAATTTGCGGCAGGTTATAGGGCCGCAATGCCCAACTTCTGTTGCCTCAGACAGATCGAGTGAGGTGGTAAGATATCTGCTTTTTATATTTCCCAACTGTATTTGAGAACTATTGGATTTACTACTATTTATTGAACTATCTTCTGTAGTCTTGGAAACATTACTTTATTATGCTACTGACTTCTAGGTTTATGGCAAATTTTTATTTCAAGAATTCTTTTACTTATAGGATGTTTTCTGCTCACGTCCCCCATAGCCATGCGACAACCGCAGTGAAGGAAAGGAGACGATATTTTTATAACCCATGTGAAAAGTTAGCACCTAATCCAATATGATTCGTGAATTGCGCAACAAGCGTGTAGTAAATAAAATGACAGTTTGTCAATCTTGGTACTTAGATTAGCAGCCATTATATGAGAAAATAACGGCATTGCAAGAGAAGAGAATCCTTAAAAAGTATCTGCAAATGAGATTATTCTTAATTATTTATGTAGTAATAGTAATACACATATGAAATAAAACTATTTGTCGGATTTCATCGCATTTGTAATTAGTTTTTACACCCTCGATGTTTCCAATATTTTTTAATATTCATGGTCATGGTGGGAACGTATACAAAAAAAAAGATACAAACGGCATAAAACCCATAAAAATAGATACATAAATAAGGTTTATTTTTAAAATATTATATTTTAGCAACTTAAGTGATCGGCAACTATCACACGTTTGGGACTGATGACGTCGAGGAGAGCAGCAGTGTCATCGAACGCCTGAACACGCCTAACATAATACTGCATAGCGCGTGACGTGCGGCAGGACAAGACTTTGCTCAAGCAGTGGCGAAGATCTTGAATACGCTTTACGAATCTTACAATGAGGCCAGATCCTTAAAAAAATGACTGGGTATATTAGGTACTATCAAAATATCATCATTATATATAACACGCTGTATTGCATTCCTAACTAATCAATACCCAACGAGTCGATTTAATATTAAGATCGGATATCCATACTGATGTGAGAGTCTATTCATAACATCTATAGTACGGTCGATACTAGAAAGTCTTTCTCTATATCGTAAATTAAAAAAAACTATCTTTAACCGTGACTTTATCTTTAACGTTGACATTATACTTATTGGGGTTTAAAGAGAACATTTATGTGCACACATATCACTGCAATATTTGAGTTAAAACATATTTATCATCTATCAAAGCATACGTAAATACTTCCTTCTACAACTATTTATCATACTTAGAATCGGTTAAACAAATTTACCAACAACCATACTATTAAACATCTGTCGCTCACAATATTCAAGCATTAGGTGAGATTTTGTTCATAGAAACTGATTCGGTCAATTGCTTGACCATCTGCGTCCAAATTGTGAGGGCATCGATAGTATTGATATTGCTAAACGCTTGGTCACGGTGACTTTCCTTAGTGATATTGTAGTCTGGTATATAGATAGGTTTTAAAACGAATTGATTTGTCGTGATTTATGAGTGTGTCATGCTATTTATGAGTTCAAAATGGTTTTCCGTTTCAATATTTCAATAATCTATTTATGCAACAAATTTCTTGAAGAATTTTCTTTTAGAATGAATATGAATATGCAAAATACATATATTATCGATTATTTTATATATATTTTTTTATTGCTTTTGATGTCAGAAGAATAAGTAGCCAATCTCATTAGATTGGCTTGACTTAACATTCCGCAGTACCAGGGGCACAGTCAGGCAGTGTCCTACTTTAAGGTTCGAGTCTACAGATTTCTCATTCACCGAACAATTGTCAGCAGCGTAGCTCTACCACAAACCTCGATAATATATAGCTGGTTAGTTGTTTAATTATTTAATAAATAATTTAATTTGTGAGTAGAGTAAAAAACAATTAAATATTAACTACAATAGATTAAGTTTCTTAATAGAGAAGAAATATGAGTCTATTGCATATACCTACTAAAAAGTATAGATTTAAATTTCCCCTGTGGCGATGGGATTAGAATTAGTCAAAAGTAAAAGCGACTAAGGTTTACCAAAAGAGTGTGCACCAGCCCTTACATGGGAAGCATATAACGCGTCTCTGCAGTCGTCAACCCGCCTGCCAGGCATGGCGATTATGGTACTATACGCTAATCTATCTATATATCTGTGTACCGAATTTCATCCATATCAATTCAGCATTTCTGGTGTTATAGACTAACAAACATCCAATCATCCAAACTTTTCATATTTAAGTTAATAATCAAATTAATTTACTCTTTTTCTTTTGTTGTTTATGGTGGCAGACAAGCAAATACTACACATGATGGTAAGTGTTACTGCCGTTACCTTTGCCATTCTAGGAATACAGCTAGGTCGCTACCTACCAACGAAAATCCACCCAGAAAGTTGGGCTTACGGCTCTCTCAATACATATATTTACTGTTGTATTGTTTTAAATTTCGCGCCTTCTATGCTATGTATCCGTTCCTGACAATTTTATCTTTGTAACAACTCTCTCTCTACTCTGTGGTCATCGCTAGCATATGTATTATTTTTCTTACGAGATATTAATTATAATTTCTGTTACTAAATCGTTATATTTCATTTCCAAACAACACTTACGTTATGGTAACATTGAACTGTGCATTCACTCGATTTATATGAAGCTAGTTAAAAACCATTCAATACGAATATTTTTTATATTACACCTAAATACATACAAAACTGTCAGCGTAGGATTAAATTAAGCAAATTCTAATCAAGATGCATCATCACGCAACAGGGGTGTGTTGTTTAGGTTTAGGGACTAAATAACGGTGTCAATTAGAGTAACGTTATAATCCGGGCCCTCTGTTTGTCCGGTGGGCTCGCCCGGACAAACAACGACTCGATTAGATTAATATGTGCGTTCGAATGTTTCGGCCATGCGATTATTTATAGCATTGTTCTAAGTATAAATATAGGGCGCATTACGCATGTTAGGGGAATAAATATATAAAGTTGAAATGAATATATATTATATTTCAAAATCGTAATGGATATTACTTAATCAACTTTAGCCATTGGATTTTGGGAATCACGCAGAGCATTACATTAAAATGCTTCAATTCCAATGCTGACAGTGAGAATCAAACTTAGAGCACACTACTGAATAATAATAATCGAATAATCAATTTATTGGTAAATACAGTTTTTATAAGTCAAATAATCTACATAACCAAACGGTCAGTCGATTCGAAAAATGTTGAGAGAAAACTAATAATTTATAAATACCTATAATAAGTGGTACCCCACCTCTTATAGGTATTTATAAATTATTAGTTAGTACCACTTGACATAGTTTGTTGACTTTAATTTTTTTCATTTTCATAAAATGGCGTCCAGTGGTCGCCATATTGAATTTTTACTAACGTCATGTCTTTAGTGATACTCGCCAGACTTGAGGAATCGATTGATGTATGAATCATAAAAATCGGCCCAGGCGTTTAATCTGTATAGTGCTTCAAAGGAACATACATACATAGACTGTTAAACACATTACCACTCCTTTGCGTCGCGCAGTCAGGTAAAAAGGCATCAAACGCATACAATAAATAATTTCATTTTTCGTTATAGATTGTCATAAATAATATAATATAGATTTAAGTCATCCTTATAAACACACACACAGTCAATAAGGATCGTTAAAATTAGAATGTGTGTGTGTGAAATTACATACATACACATACATATCATCACGCCATATCCCTTGCAGGGTAGGCAGAGAGAACAGAGTGCCAGAGAACTCTATCTCTGCATACTTCACTCGCTTCCTCAACATTCATAATTCTCTTCATACACGCTCGCCGGTTTCGGAGACTCTTGACTTCACCTTCCTTCAGTACATGACCGATCTGGTCTAGGTAGGTTAGTCTCGGTCTCCCTCGATACCTACATCCTTCCACTTTCGCATTGTATATCTTCTTAACCAGGCGTTCGTTCGGCATTCTTTCCACATGTCCGAACCATCGGAGCATTCCCTTTCGCATCTTTACACCAATACTCTCTTTCATACCTACTCGCTCTCTTACGTCGTCGTTACGAATGCGGTCGGTCAGCCTAACTCCACAGATTTTCCGCAGAGATCGCATTTCGACCGCATTAATTTTACTATCATACTCTTTTCTGCATACCCAACTCTCGCTTCCATACAGTAATGTTGGGACAAGCACTGCGTTATGTATTGCTACACGTGCCTTCTGGCTGAGGTGGTGGCTGCCGAAAAGTTGCCCCAACGCTCCGTTCACTCTATTTCCCGCATTCACTCTTCGCTCTATATCAGTGGTGTACCTTCCATCTCGGCTAAATCCACATCCAAGATATACAAATTCATCCACTTGCTCTAGTACATCATTACCTATTGTTACTCTTACATCTGTTCTGGTTTTATCTCTTTCAAAGACCATTATTTTGGTTTTGCTCACATTCACGCGTAGACCCCTTTTCTTACAATCTTCTGTCATTGTGTCGACTAGGGTCTGCAGGTCAGTCGCTGACTGTGCCAGCAGGACTGCATCATCTGCATAAAGCAGAGCAGTGACCACTGAGTCACCCATCTGGACTCCCACATTCATATCGTTCAACCTTTGAAGACATTTATCCAGATATATGATAAACAGCCTTTTTTTTTTTTTTTTTTTTTATTGGTAGGCCATGGGTGCGTCTCGCCCCGCCGAATCGGTCCGGGGTGACGGAGAAGGCGGCGCGTGACCCCATAGACCCACCGTAAAATCCTCTCTCTTCGCCGTGCGAGCGGACCACCGGTACCCGATCTTTGTCTTCGGTGGTCCGCTCGGCGGTTTACCCTCGCGGGTTCCTCTCGTCGGCGCCCCGACAGATTTCGCCGTCGGGGCGTCGCCCTCACGCGGTAGCCTCGCGTCGGGTGACCGGACAATTCCCCGGTCCGATCACCCGAGGCCTGGGTTAGGGCGGCATCAGGCGCAGGTATTCGCGCCTGCGCCGCCCCGGCCGCTGGCGGCGGCCCGGGTCGCGGGAGTCCTCCCTGACTCGTTCCGCCGCCTCCTTCCGCGAGATGACAGCCTCGCAGAAGGCGGCGACCGCGTCCCAATTCCTGACGCTGTCGACCATCGCCCTCGCGACAGCCGGCAGCGCCAGGTCGGCACCGATAATAGCGACGAGGTCACGGCGCTGCCCGTCCCAGCCCGAGCATTCCTCGAGCGTATGTTGCGCCGTGTCCTCGCCACTACTGCAATGATGGCAGCCCGGAGTCCACTCTCTGTACACGACCGTGTGCAGGTATTTCCCGAAGCACCCGTGCCCCGTCAACACCTGCACCAGTCGGAAGGTGAGGACCCCGTGCCGCCGCTCCATCCATTTCATCAATACGGGCCGAAAGGCCTCGACGGTCACGATACCGTGTCTAGGCCTCTCCAGCCGCGTAACCCAACGGGCGATGACGTCTCGGCGGGCGTCCTCGCGCCAGGTGGCTATCTCGCTCAACGATGGGGAGCCACCCTCCTCGCGCACTGAGGTAACCCGCCGGTAGAGGTCGGAGAGCATCTCCGCCTCTAGGTCCCACGGGGGTGTCCCGGCCAATAGGCACGCCGCCTCTGTCGACACCGTGCGGTACCCGCGAATGGCTCTGACCGCCATGGCTCTCTGTGGCCTCCACAGAACCGCCCTGAGCTGGGCGTTCAGAGCCCTCGCCCACACGGGTGCGCCGTACATGGCCATCGAGCGGATGACCCCCGCATACAGCCGTCGGCCCTCGAAACTGGGTCCGCCCACATTCGGCATGAGCCGAGAAAGGGCGGACGCCGCGCCGACCAGCCGGGGAGCAATCTGTCGGAAATGCTCCCGGAACCACCATCGCCCGTCGAGCACCAGACCCAAGTACTTCATATGGGCCTGGATGTTGATCTGGATGGAGTTGACGACTAACGAGGCGCCGGTTGGCAGCCTTACGCGTGGCCCATGGAATAATAGGGCCTCCGTCTTATTTAAGGCCACCCTGAGCCCCAGCGCCTCGATTCGCCTGACCATCTCCTCGGTGCCGAGAGTGGCCAGGCTCGCCGCCTCTTCGAGTGTCCTGCCCCGGGCTGTGACGAGCGTGTCGTCAGCATAGCACACCAAGCTCAGCCCGGGGGGGAGACTCCCTCTCAACGCCCAGTCGTACCCGATGTCCCACAGAGTCGGCCCCAGAACCGACCCCTGTGGAACACCGCACGACATGGGCGTCCGCACAATGTCCCCTGCGGGACCCGCGCAGAGGATACTGCGCCCCTCCAAATAGTCTGCCACCAGCCGCCTGAGGTACAGGGGCACTCCATGGAACCGGAGCGCCTCCCTGATGCAGCTGAATGGCAGACTATTGAATGCGTTGGCGATGTCCAACGACACCGCCAACAGCACTCCCTTGCCGGCGACAGCCTCCGCGGCCGTTTGCCTCAGGCGTAGCAGGGCCCCGATGGTCGAACGCCCCCTCCTAAACCCATATTGA
This sequence comes from Lymantria monacha, assembly GCA_905163515.2. Classification (NCBI taxonomy): domain Eukaryota; kingdom Metazoa; phylum Arthropoda; class Insecta; order Lepidoptera; family Erebidae; genus Lymantria; species Lymantria monacha. Next base: position 12,564,105 of record LR991094.1, on the reverse strand, counting down.
GCGTCCGACAGATCGGGCCCCACCTCCTCCAAGTGTCGGACGATGCGGGCAGCGAGGACACGCTCCAGCAGCTTACCCACATCGTCGAGAAGCACGATGGGCCTGTAGGCCGACGGCAAATCCGGGGGCCGTCCCGGCTTTGGCAGGAGAACCAACCTCCCCTCCTTCCAGCACTCAGGGAACCGTCCAGACGTCAGACAGGCGTTGAACAGTTGCCTGAGGCGAGGCTCGAAGTGCTCGAGGAGCGACGTCAAGACCCGGACTGGTATTCCGTCCGGGCCGGGGGCCGTGGTGGCGGAGCGAATCCGCGCCACTGCCGCCCCCACTTCCGACTCGGTCACGGGTGGAACACTCTCGTCGTCGGCCTCCCGGTCTTGATCTGGCGAAGCCATGACCGGGGGCGTGTGTCCCGACTGCCGTGGAAATAGCTCCTCGATCACCCTACAGAGGAAGTCGGGCTGGAGGGTCTCGGTGAGGGGGGGGGGCCTGCGCGCGAAGCTTGCTCAGCGACGCGCGATACGGGCGACCCCAGGGGTCACGGTCGAGACCGTCCAACATCTCCTGCCAACTCGCATCCTTGGCGGCTCGGATGGCCAGCCGAAAGGCAGTCCGCGCACTGCGGTACGCCTCGTACAGCTGGCCCTCCCGCTCAGCGTCGCGGTGACGCCGCCGGCTGCGGGTGTAGGACCTTCGGGCACTGATACACGCCGCGCGAAGGTCCGCCAGTCTTGGGGACCACCAGTAGACCCCCTGCCTTGGAGGTAGACGCCGCACCCTGGGCATGGCCGCATCGCAGATCTACGTTAACGCACTGCGGATGCGGACAGCCTCAGCGTCCACTCCGTCCGCTGGGGGCGGTGAGGACAGCCACGTGTGAACGATGGCCGCCTCCGCCAGTAGGTCCCTATCAAGACGACCCACAGCCCACCGCGGAAACGCGGGAGCTCCGTCCGCCCTGTGACCCCTACCGGGTTCCCGGGGGGAGACCTCCATCCGGATGTACCGGTGGTCCGACAGGGTCTCCGCCTCCTCCAGGACACTCCAGTTCCTCACATGATAAACAGCCTGGCTGACAGAACGCACCCCTGCTTAACGCCGATATTGACGTCAAACCAAGGCGACATTCCATCATCCAGCCGCACACAGGCTCTACAGCCCATGTAACTGGACTGCACAGCCTGTAGCAGTTTACCGTTAATACCATACTCCGGTAAAATGTCCCAAAGTTCCTTTCGTACAACCGTGTCAAATGCTCTCTCCAGATCCACAAAACTGCAGAAAACCCTCTGACCTAGAGCCAGATGCTTCTCCACAATGTTGCGCAGAGAGAACACTTGATCCATGCATCCCCTTCCACTCCTGAAACCTCCTTGTGTCTCACACAGTAAACCATCGGACACCATCCTCATTCTCCTTTCAATAACTTTTCCATACACTTTTGCTGCCAAACTGGTCAAGCTTATGGCTCTGTAATTTGCGCAGTCATAACGTGAACCCTTGTTTTTAAACAAAGGCACGATGACTGCGCTATTCCAGTCCCTGGGAACCATTCCCGAGCTCCAACATAAATTGAGGAGCAACAGGAACGCCTCCCAGACACAAGAGCCACCAAGCTTGATCATCTCGGCAGACACCATATCAATGCCAATGCAATGTGTGAAATTAGTATAATTAAATTTATTAATAGCTATATTAACCTAGGGACAAAACTCTTCTATACGATAGAAAGCCTTTTCAACAAGCAATGACTTTATTTTTAAACATCGTCAAGCTAGGTGTGATCGGTTATATATTCTGGCAGTTGATTATATAAAGTGGGTCCCATCACGTGTGTCAATTTGTCAGATTTGGCAAGTCTGCGAGGTATCTCAGCAAGTTTCTTATCACCGTGTGTGCTGTAGCCAATCGAGTTGTCTCCGCGTGTCTTGAATAAGTCAAGATTTTGAGTTAAGAATACAACAATCGAAGAAATTACTATTGAGGGTAAAGTGAGCATCTGCAGTGATCTAAAATAGGATTTCAGCGAGATCTTCTGTGTTACTTTCGCAATCGTCGTCACGGCTCGCTTCTGCATACGAAACACTCGCTCCTATCCGACGAAACACTCCCTACCTAAATATACATATTTAGAGCCAAAGTGATTTCTTTTTCATGTACCTCTTAAAATGTTATACCCAGAACGGTGTTACTAATAATAGAGGGCAATCAGGTCAGTTCCTATGATAGCGATGTGATCAAGGCGCTATTTTGTTCAGACTGTGTTTTGCTCAACCGTGTATGTATAAGAAATTATCTTAACGGCGATCTAAATTATCAAACAACTCGCATTTGATCCAAATGGAGGACTACTAGATTAGCCTAAAACTTCCTGACACTGGCAGGAAGCTTACGAATTTTAGATAACCCGTTATTGGTCAATTATGATGACAGTATCCTGAGTCTTTGGAATGTTAATTATTATTACTATAGATTTTGCTATATAGTCAACATCACTGTTGGGCTCGAGCCTCCCCCGTAATGGGAGAGAAATTGACCTACTATACCACGCTGGTCTGACGTGTTGGTAAGAGTTTTGTTGCCAGTTTTCCTTCTCTTGCATAGATGTTATATGCGTTTTACATCCCTTAGTCGTCTCTTACGGTGATGAATTGTATTTATACTCCGTCACCACACAGATAATATATAAATATATAAAGGCGGTTACGAGTTCTACTAACCCTTGACATTGCTCGTTGAAGTCGTAAAAGACGTCATATAGGTTCCCATCGATCCGGGCCAACTTCATTAGTTGCCGTTGGGTCAACAGCTCCCAGGGAGGTAGATGTAAGCCGGTTGCTGTTCATAAAACAGTTGGCAAAATTTTTGTATGTACAATGAAAATAAATATTGTGACGTGGATGGCAGATTAGTATAATGTAAGGATTCGTAAATTATTTTACGAATCTTTGAAGTAAATTATTACTAGTTACTTAAGATATAAGTCTTAGATTATAAGATGACTTACAATTTGATAAAGTATGGTCAACTCCTGCTTATACTTCCACTTAATTGCCGGGTAATACGTAAAATTTATACGGACGGACGGAGTAAGAATACAATTCACCACCCCTTATCTTACCCGTGGGTGATCGTAAGAGACGACTAAGAGATATAAAACGCATATAACATCTATGCAAGAGAAGGAAAACTCGAAACAAAACCCTATACCTACCACCACGTCTGAACAGCGAGGCATAGTATAGGTTAATTTCCTTCCCATTAAGGAGGAGGTTCGAGCCCAGTAGTGGGACTTATATGGGCTGTGATGATGATGATGATGAATATATTAATTTTCACTTTGCAGTCTTTCTATTCAAAGAATGTTCATAAAATTTTTTCTAGTCCTAAAATTCGATCGCACAAAATCTTCGCTAATTCACTTGTTAATGTGATTCCATCAACAAAGTGGTTAAGTTTACTTAGTTCACTTCAAATGTTAAAGTAAGTAAGAAATAAGTTTCAAAATACCAATTTTTTTTTTCTAATTTTTAGCTAGAATTTATAAAAATAAATACAATAATAAAACGAGCACGTAACTTTCAGAAATGTTTCCAATTTGTTACGATTTCAACGAATGTTATTTTTATTTCAGCTTCCAAACTTTACAAGAAAACAGCATTTGCTGGGATGTATCATCGTTTCCTCTCAACTCTATTAAAACATTTTTTATTTATATAAACCTGTCTAGACAGCAACTAGACAGTTCTTTGCGAGCCCCCATACACGCAATTATTGGTAAACGCAATAACTCAACAGATCCGAGAAAGTTTAATCTCCTTTGAGTGATGAAGGCAACACACCAAACTGACGTAAGTGATACATATTCGAAATAAGAAAGGGTGGTTTAGTAAATATATGTTTAATATTATGTAAGATGGTGATAGTTTTATTAGTTGATTTATTGTGCAAAGACGATTACGATTACGATTTATTGTGCAAAGAATAGCGCAAAGCTATTAGAGGAGCATTTCTTACGAATATAACTGCTGCCTAACAACGATATATTTACGCATTTTAATAAAAAATACTTAAAACTTACGTATGAAAACCAATAGAATTTTTATGGACGCATTACTTTTACTTGTTTATCTTCATTAGAAGAGCAAATACCCTACAAAATGGCGTAACAATTATTTATAATATCGTAGTACTATAGCAGATAATTCATAATAAAAAAAAGCTTGCATAAATATAATATAAAAAAAGAAAAAATAGATAGATAGCGTAGTCGTAAAGTACGGGCTTACCGTGCCAAGTATCACAGATTCAATTACCATACTATATACAATACACAAAAATTATTCAGAGTGCTAATGAAATTTATGTGGGATAAATTATATGTTTGTGAAGTGCCACGAAATACAAGGGTTTACTTCCTTAGGAAGGGTATTGTCTAAAAATTAAACAAAAATGCTTGTGTTTATCATATTACTATTTCGGTGTAGTAAAAGTGTAAGAATATATACATATTTCGCCTTCTTCTCTTGCTGCTATTGTAGTTTAAATATATGATATAAGCAGGTAACATAAATGAAAGAGAAGAAGAACATAAATCAAAGCTTATTCTAAACCATTTGATTAGCATGGTGTTATCGAGGTTCATATACGTCTCAATGCTAAAGTTGAAACCGCCTCCATATTAAGCAGGAAATTGGCCTACTATAACCACGCTAGTCAGACGGATTGTTAAAAGATTTAATTTCGAGTTTTTATTCTTTTGCAAGATTAGTTGTGAATGATGTTTTTACTTCGTCCCTACACGAATTATGACATAATGGGTAAATATTGCTTTCTTTCTGAAGAAGATAAGCTTCTATCAATTTTAAAAGTATTAATATCAATAATCTCATATAATTCATGTGGAACAAACTTTTTTTTTATTACTTATAGTGACAAACGAGTAGACAGCACACCTGATGGTAAGTGTCACTGCTGGACATTTGCAATACCAAGGGTATATTAGGCCGCTGCCTACCAATATAAACCCCAAACGCACCCTAGTTGAGCTTCCGGCTCTCTCGCTCACCGAACGAAGCAGAGCAGCACCTTGCCACTGCTCAGACGTCGATTGTTTGCGAGGGTGTGGTACTACCGCGGACGGATCGGCCCGTGACTGTAAACTGTCACTACTAAGATGATGTGAAATTGAGATTAAACTCTTCCCCTTTTCCGACTCATGCAGGAAAGTAAGACACATACATATCATCACGCCATATTCCTTGCAGTGTAGGCAGAGAGAACAGAGTGCCAGAGAACTCTATTCTTGCATACTTCACTCGCTTCCTCAACATTCGTAATTTTCTTCATACACGCTCGCCGGCTTCGGAGACTCTTGACTCCACCTTCCTTCAGTACGTGACCAATCTAGTCTAGATAGGTGAGTCTCGGTCTCCCCCGGTACCTACATCCTTCCACTTTCGCATTGTAGGTATGTCTTCTTTACCAGACGTTCGTTCGGCATTCTTTCCACATGTCCGAACCATTGGAGCATTCCCATTCGCATCTTTACACCAATACTCTCTTTCATACCTACTCGCTCTCTTACATCGTCGTTGCAAATGCGGTCGGTCAGCCTAACTCCACAGATTTTTCCTAGAGATCGCATTTCGACCACATTAATTTTACTTTCATGCTCTTTTCTGCATACCCAACTCTCGCTTCCACATAGTAATATTGGGACAAGCACTGCGTTATGTATTGCTACACGTGCCTTCTGGCTGAGGTTGTGGCTACCGTGAAGTTGACCCAACGCTCCGTTCACTCTATTTCCCACATTTACTCTTCGCTCTATATCAGTGGTATAACTTTTATCTCGGCTAAATCCAAAAAGATGGAAAGTAAGATATGGTGTCTTATTGTATTCATATGACGTCACCGCATGAAGAAAAAGTTGTATAAAGAACAAGCTTTGTCCTGCTTTTTCATCCCCTTAGGGATATAATTTCGTAAAATCCGTTCTTAGCTGACCTCTACTCGGCGAAAGAAATATTCCTACCAAATTTGAGGTTTGTAGGCCTTATGGTTCCAGAGATATCGTGATGAATCAATACATAGGTGGAAATCTCTTATATATATATAATATATATATATATATATATATATATATATATATATATACATATATATATATATAATATATATATATATATACATATATATATATATATATATATATATATATATATATATATATATATATATATATATATATATATATATAATTATATATATAGATAGATAAAAGCAAGCAATGAATTTATTTCAACAATGACTAATTTTGAAAGCTATCAAGAGATATTACTTGTAATTGCTTTTGTAAATACCTTAATTACATTTTGTTCTTGAAATATTAATTACTACAAATAAGGTTAAGTTTTAAAACTTTGGTCCGTATCTCAAGGGTTACGTTCATTAATAATTAATTTTGCTGTGGAAAGTTTCATGTTACAATTTTTAACAACTTAATGTTGTTTTATAAACTTTGTACGCATATAAAGTTAATTAACCAATAGGTGTATACAAGTACTTCATTTTTCTGATAAATACACCGACGTATACTGATCAAGTAAGAATATTTTCCGTGTGGTGACGGAGTAAGAATCCAATTCACCACCTCATATCTTACCCGTGGGTGATCGTACGAGACGACTAAGGGATATAAAACGCATCATATATGCGAGAGAAGGAAAACTCGAAACAAAACCCTATACCAACACGTCTGACCAGCGCAGTATAGTAGGTTAATTTCCCTCCATTACGGAGGAGGCCCGAGCCCAATAGTAGGACATATATGGGCTGTGATGATGTGATGATGATGATGAAGAATATAGTGTCTTCAAATACCATAGATAACGTAAAAATCCCCAATTCCCGTTTTTATTAACGACCCCTAAATTTTAGGTATCACCTAAGATCCATGATAAATGACACATAAAACCAAAATCACTTGTCAAAAATGTAGTCTTAGATGTAATAAAACCTAAAACGTAAATTTAATTTAACTTCAAGTAACATCAGAATAATAAATTAACAAGCCTTTTGTGTCATTTATATTGCTTAAGTGTTACCTAAGATTTAGGAGTCGTCGTTAAAAAACTGGCATAAGTTACATGAACTAATAATATTCACACATACATATACAATAAAAAACAAAAAAAAAATCTACAAACACACAACGTATTTAAAAAAGTAAAAATAGTGTAGCACCGGCGGCGAGTGTAGGGACCAAACTACCGGTGGTTAGGGATCCAGACCCTCCTCACAATACGTGCCGTGTCGAGAACTGCCTTCTGACCCTTGACCCAACCACCTAACGCGAGTCTCGAGAGATGTTGGTCGAGGTTCTTGGCCATTAAGCCATTGACCAAAACAACTATCGGTACAATGATCGCCGAGTCCACATCCCACATGTCGACAATCTCGTGAGCCAAGTCCAAATATTATTATTATTATTAGCTTTTATTACCACATATATAACCTTAGATATAATTATGTTACTGTAAATTAATCTTATGTCTATGATTTATGTAATTCGGGAATCAACTGTTTCTTGAGACACAGGTAGTACCAAATTCAAAAGGCAGAGACACCCACGTAAAAGTGTCAATTGTATCTGTTTTTCAAATAAAGATTATTATTATTATTACTGACATTATGAAAGCCTTTTTAAAAAAAAATCCTCGTCAAGGGTTTTACTGGAATATCATTATCATCATCACAGCCCATAAATGTCCCACTGTTGGGCTCGGGCTTCCTCCGCAGTGGGAGGGAAATTAACCTATTATACCGCGCTGGTCAGACGTGTTGGTATAGGGTTTTGTTTCGAGTTTTCCTTCTCTCGCATAGATGTTATATGCGTTTTATATCCCTTAGTCGTCTCGTACGATCACCCACAGGTAAGATATGGTGTGGTGAATTATATTCTTACTCCGTCACCACACGGAACATCGTATATTACTGAAATTTTATTACATATTTAGATTTTTTTTTAAATATAATTAGTTTTTATTACCATATATATATATATATATATATATATATATATATATATATATATATATATATATATATATATATATATATATATATATATATATAAACTTAGATATAATTATGTCACTATAAATTAATCTTATGTCTACGATTTATGTAATTCGGGAAGTGATTGTCTTTTGAGACACAGGTAGTAACCTAATTCAAGAGGTAAAGACACCCACGTAAAAATGACAATTGTATCTTTTTTTCAATAAATATTATTATTACTGTCTTTATGAAAGTCTTTTCTTTTAAAAAAAGCCTCGTCATGCGTTTCACTGGAATATGGCTATAAACGAAGACGAAGATACACCGCTAACTGTACATTTAATACCAAAAAGTATCCTAAGATAATGCTTTGTAAGCTCTTACTGGATTAAGTAGACCGTCGCAGTTCTTAAGGTAAATAAAGAGCTTGAAGTTAATTATTAAAAAATCTGCTTATATTTATGTCACTTTTTTATATATATTCATATCTATATATATAATTGACTACACAAATTACAAAATGGCCAAGAACCGATTTTCTGTACTAAATTTCGTGGGTTCAATCCCTACGCAGAATGTTTTTTTTTCGTAATTAATTTTCAGCATTTTTTTATGCAAATTAATAGTGGTAGGGCCACACAACCGCTAGCCGACCCGTCCGAGGTAGTACCACACTCTCGCAAAAAATTTACGTATGAGCAGTGGCAATGTGCTACTCTGCTTCGTTCGGTAGGCGAGAGGGACAGCCCAACTTTCTGGGTGGGTTTGGGGTTTCCACTGGTAGTCAGCAGCCCAGCTAAATCTCTGGTATTGCATTGTTCCATGGTTGGCAGTAACACTTACCATCAGGTGTACTGATTGCCCGTTTGCCACCAAGAGCAAATAAAAAAATCAACAAGTACTTATTTATTTACGTTAATTTTATATTTGTAAAGCCTTTCACTATTCAAGAATTTACCGCGTATTTAAAAAAATCTTTAATAATGTCTAAAATTTCTTAGTTTTTTATATAGAGACAATTTTGTGGGGTTCAGGCTTGTAATTATTTTACTTGAACTTACAGCAATAACATCTTATTCATTAAAAAAAACAAAAAGCTGTTTAAAATATAAAAGGTTTTTATTATTCTTTGACCTACAATTAAACAATACATAAGTTAAATTTGCAGCATGTTCAAAATTGTACTTCAGCACATTCTGCCGAAACGTTTGAAATTCAGATGTACGATTGAGTTTTCAAACATTGTATGTAAATAAATATATAAACCCAGACCATGTTCTATTCACGCAACAAATTTAAACATCTCCGTATTTACAATGATTTGACAATTGCTGCTTTTAATAGATTATCGACACATATCTGTTACAAAGGATATAAAATAAAGGATATATTTAATTATATACGTTCAAATAATTACTTTAGTTTTGTAAGAGTAGGTACGTAATAAGAATTTATCTATTGAGAAAATCATTAGAAATAGTGGTAGGTTCACGCTCTAGAAGTCTAGACAGTTTTCTATCTACAGCCGCAGGCCGGCCCGTTCGGGGTAGTACCACACTCTCGCAGAAGATCGACGTCTGAGTAATGGCCATGTACTATTGCGCTTCGTTCGGTGAGCGGGAGAGCCGGAAGCCCATGTGGGTGGGTTTGGGGATCTTATTGGTAGGCAGCAGCCTAAGCTATACTCTTGGTAGCAAGGTCCATGGGCGGCAGTGACACTTACCATCAGGTGTGCTGCTTGCTCGTTTGCCACCATAAGTAATAAAAAAAAATCGCATCTCTACATTTAATACATTTATTAAACTCATTGAATAAGTGATAAAAAAAGGAATAATGGTAGTAGTAGAATACAAAACAATTATTCATTTCTGTTTGTATATCCACGGTAATCTCCAAAATCATTAAACAGTTTACCATTTTTTTTTATAACTATATAATGCTCAGCTCGGAGAAACAATTAGCCTTTATTCTATTAAAATCTGATTTCACTGCAAAAAGTTATAATATTTAAAGATAATTGTCTAACAATATAGCTGAATTTTTCGCAAATTGGGTCTCAATCACCAGCTAGTGTTATATCTATGGAGAAAACTGACTTATATTCAATAGCGGGCTTATGATACGAAAAAAAGAAAAAAGAAGTACTTACAGCCTTTCATCTGTCGAATGTCGATAATAAGCAAATCGTTATTATGTTATTATTAATATTAAATATTATTTCGGTGTGGTGACGGAATAAAATTACGATTCACTACCCTTATATTACCTGTGGCTGTCATAAAAGAATAGTTAGGGATATAATACGCATATAACATCTTTGGAGTATCGGTGTAAAGATGCGAAAGGGAATGCTCCGATGGTTCGAACATGTGGAAAGAATGCCGAACGAACGTCTGGTTATACAATGCGAAAGTGGAAGAATGTAGGTACCGGGGGAGACCGAGACTAACCTACCTAGACCAGATTGGTCACGTTCTGAAGAAAGGTGGAGTTAAGAGTCTCCGAAACCGGTGAGCGTGTATGAAGAGAATTATGAATGTTGAGGAAGCGAGTGAAGTATGCAAGGATAGAGTTCTCTGGCACTCTGTTCTCTCTGCTAACCCTGCAAGGGATATGGCGTGATGATATGTATGTATGTATGTAACATCTTTACAAGGGAATTTAACTTAAAACCTTATACCAACCTGTCTGAACAGTATAGTAGGTAATTTTTCCTTCTACGGTGAAAGAAGCTCGAGCAGCAGTGGAATATATAATATAAGCCGATACGAATGTTAAATAGCCAATACAAAATATTCACCATTTCATATTACATAAAATAAATAAACAGGGAGTTTATTTATGATTTCAATTTTTTTATTAGATACGCCATAAATACTCGGATCACATTACTCTAAATTTTGCCGATTCTATTAGCGTTTACGATCACAGCCAATTCCCAACTACTACCAATTTCATCACAAAATTTTGGGTTATAAATCGTCTCTAGATAAATAGATTTTTCACAGCAAAAAATACTCTTTAAACCATATAAGTTGTTTCTGAGATTAGTAGATTAGTAGTAGTTCAAATTAATTAACTCTTCGACTTCATAATAGTAAAATTAAGATAATACTGCACTTTAAAGAATGAAATATATTTTTATACCGAAGGGAATCATCATCATCTTGCTCTTATCCCAATTACTTGGGTTCGACGCAATATGTCATCTTCCTCCATACAGTCCTATCAGACGTCATCTCTGCAGTCACTCCCTGTCTATCCATGTCATACCTCACGCAGTCCATCCATCTTTTCTTTGGTCTTCCTTTACCCCTAAAGCCTTCAACATTCATATTTAAAACTTTCCTCACAACATTTCTTTCATCCCGTCTCATCACATGTCCATACCATGTTAACCTTTCACTCCTTAACTTTTCCGTCACTGGCGCAACTCATTTCATTATCGAACATTACCTCCATTACCGAATGGAATGTTACGAATATACAATTCTCTAATACAAATTATTCATGTACAAAGAGTTATGAGTATACATCAAATCTATGACACTCGGTACCAAAGATCGTTGCATAAACCACTAAGCTAACAGTGTATTTATCATACATTTTTATAAATATTTCGATTTTGTATAGCTGATTGCTTATCTTATAACTCAAGGGCACTTTGGAGTTTGTTTTATCGCTCACAACAGACATAGGGTTGGTTGACACTGATGGATAACTTACGTTGTTCCTTGTCAATAACTAAACTTAATTGATAGAGCACGTACAATATACATATATACGTTGCACGACCATTTAGTCTGGCTTTCAATGTGCAATATGATCAAATATTATATTAATAAATATCAGAGAAGGCTTTGTATTTCTTCACGTCCTAAATATGTATTCTATTTTTTTTGCTTACCCCTTCATCTGCGTAGAAATTATATGTGATGGCATCGTTAAATAACATTTATGTTGCATGGTGAAAAATATCAAAGCAAAATTAACCCCTTCTTTTTGCTGTTAGGGAGTGATATATCCTCTAAGTGGCTCTTTTTTGAAATATTATTTTTTTAGTAATGTGGAATTGAAATAGTAAAATACTATATAGTACATGTTTATGATAATTTTTAATTAAAACAGATCACATCATCATCATTCTCCTGCTCTTGTCCCAATTACTTGGGGGTCTTCCTTCATATTGCAAAGATTATTAGCAATAGTTTTATGACCGGCCGCCTGCTTGTCATCAACCCTCCTTGGGAAAGCAATTACTGATCAAACGGCATTAAGTAGTGTTAGCTCAGGTCGATATAAGGCTCTTAGTCGCCTTTTACGACATCCACAAGCAAAGTAAGGGTTGGTAGTATTCGTAACTGCTACCACACAGCAATTAAAACAGATATTAAGTGAAATTATTACAGGCGATTTAATACGCTGTTTTGATTCACATTTACTAAAGATTGATTTGAAGAAATTGTTATAGGTTTTTCACTTACCAACTGCTGCGTCCATTTTATCGTCTTTGGTGTTTCCAATTAATTAAAGTTTTTAAGGTTCAGGTGTGGGCGTGGGACTGGAATTTTAAACTTGGGTAATTCATGCCTTAGTGTAGTTTTGATGGAAAAACTATGATACACTTTCAAAAGCTGAAAGTATTTTAAATCCAACAGGACGCGGCTGCCCCAATATTTTATGGTTTTCGACAGAGGATATGTTGGTATGTCTATCGATAGTATGATGTACGAACATATAATATCGGTCATACTTAGCTTTTGAGGAGTCCTCAAAATAACTGACGGCGCCATATCCACTCTGTGCATGGCAATCACTGTAATTATTTTCTTTATGTGATTGTTCTATGTAATGCGGTGTACTGAAAACAAAAATGTGAAAAGGGGGAAAAAGGTTCGAAATTTTTAACATAATAATACTTCTTAACAGGGTAGGAATACGATTCGCCGTCCTTCTTTTTTTTTGCTCATAGAAGTAGTCGTAAAACGGATATAATCATACCACTGTATAACAAGGCAAATTCTAAATAAACCCTTATACTAAACCTTCTGATCAGCATACAATAATAGACAAATTTTCCACCCATGGCCTTATTAGCTATTCCCCCGATAAATCCTTAGTTGCAGTTTTAAAATTCCTATGGGAGAATATGGGGTGGTGACACATTTTATTTACAAACCGTCACGACACCCACGATATTACTTAATTAAAAACCAAAATCAAATTATTTGATGTTGTATATTTTCTCTTTTACAAGTTAGAATACACCAAAGGATCGGTTGTTATAAAGCGAACAGATTAGCTATAAAATATGCATAGAACTGCTCCAAACTTCTACGTTCACATTTGTTCTAGCACTGGCTGCCTGTCGCTTGGGAATAGAACATAGCACTAATACGCTGGCTCCGTCGAGGAATTAAGTACCCGTTGGTCTGTTTAAATATGACTTTAGAAACGTACACAAGAGGTTTATTGATTAATTCAGTAACTTAATTATTGCACGCCTCATAATGCGAAGCGTTTGAGATAGTGCTCTACTCTAGCTTTACCGGTATCAAAAAAAGGCTCGCAATAAAAAAATCTCTATTTTAACCCTATTGTAATTATTGAATAATATGAAAATAGGCAAAGAAAAACGGTCGTTTTAACATTACTGATATTTTTAAAGGATAATTATTTTATTTAGCGATTATTCTTACAGGATGGCAATCCGTATGTATACGATGTGGCAATCCGTAGTCTTTGCCTACCGTCTGGGAAACAGGCGTGAGGCTGTGTATGTATTTCTTACAGGATTAGTATTTTTTTATATCCATGGTTGAAAATTTGGCGTGAATTGATAAATGTTGCTATATCCATTTTCTGTACCGCAGTTAATAGTTGGGTTATCTGCAAATGCGTGTTTTTTTAAACTATCCATATAGAATATAGATTTTACAGGCAATAAGAATACAAATAAATTTAACTGTTTCTTTATTACTGTCTCTAAATGGTCACTGAATCGGAACACAATCGTAAGCTGAGATGATCCGACAAAAAACTTAGCAATCTCGTAATTTTTTAAGCACTTTTAAATAAAATTTGGTTGCAGTACATATTAAGTAATATTTTCAGTGTGGTGCCCTTAGTAAGTAATATGAATTGTTTTCAGTGCCGGCCCTTCGAACCGGCATAATAACGAAAAACAAGTTATAGCTGGACCAGATCTCACAAGCTGGATCCGATCACGAGTGAACTAATAGAGCAGCCGTCAGTTTCCTTATCGATTTAATGCTACTCATTTCAAATTATATACAAGTTTGTCTTTTATAGTCTAAACCTTGCCTCGATAAGCTGGCTCTATAGAGTAAAAGAAAGTTGATATGGTGAATACGTTTCCGGGATTAGACCATTCATTATGCAAACAAATTCTTCAATATTTCAATAAAAAAGTGAATACTCAATTTCATTGTTTAATGAAGAGAATTTAATACGAGTAGCTTCTTTGGCTACTATTTGTATGTTATTGACAATGACGAAATTTAGCTACTTACATAGTAGCTAAATTTTGTTAAGTATTAACAAAAACATACACATAAAGGCAATAGGTATCCATCACCAGAATAAATCAATATAATACCTTGAGTTTTCGGAAACGATATCCCTCAGTTGCACAAATCAAATTAGTAATACTTTTTTAATACCAGCAACTAATAATTAAAAAGGGTATTTATTTATAGGGGTGTATTTTTCATAATGACAAGACTCATATCGGAAATGAGAAGACCTGTATTACTTATTGTATACAATGTTAGGGTTGTGTAGTAATCCGTATCATCTGCTACCGGGGCAATTATTTGAAAGGGAAGTTGTACGAACCGCACGTAAGCTGGGCGCGTGGACGCCCTAATTGTTGCCCCCGATAACCAATATGAGCTTAGTAGGATAACCACAAGTTTTAGAATATAGATTGAGATATTGCCAAGGATTTATGTTGATAATAGTTAATTTAAGCTTCTAAGTTATCGATGAAGTAAATAAAAAAGTACATACGTAAGTAATTTTTTTTGGAGTAAATACTTATTGTTTGCCAACGTATAAATTCTTATTTATATTCTATGAATACAGATTAGCGCCATCACTTAACTTTTCGCATTTAAACTGTTTAACTTATATATAAAAATGAAAGGTTCGTAAAAGAGAATGATTATTATTAAAATCTTGATTATTTTTTAACATAAAAAATCTATTCCAGAATTTTTTACGTATTTTTTTCAATAAAAAATGTAACGGCACTCTCAGCTAGTTTACGAGGAAGGCCAGAGTACAGCAATGGACTACTTTAAGCTGTATAATGAAATATAGATCTAAATTATCAAATGCCATATTTTGTTTTCGTGAGAGGGCGTAAGAATAAATATCTTAACACAATATTCTTTCTAAATGCACTTGCCGAAATTTCGAATATCCGCTACTATATCCATCTAGATAAAGCACGTATGGTCCCTCTATTATAAATGACAGTGAATTATAAATTATAGCAGTGCAGGGTACGTCATTGTGTGCTTTCTCGACGAATATAGACCGCAGCGATTGACTGCACCCCGTGGATCGACCGTGACGCATTGCTTTTGCCAAATAGTACTGTTAACTGCGTCACGCACAGTATAAAGTTGATGTTTTCAATATATCATTCTCTGCTCCGTTGCGTGGATTCCTATACATTTATAATATAGAAGGGACACTTGTTAAAAATTGCTTAAGGGCCTGCAACAGTTAGGGGATTTGACTCAAATGAAAAATATGATTTGCTCCCTACGAAAACATACAATAATGACTAAGATATTATAAAAATATTCTTAACAATCATTAGTTGTAATACTTTTAATACTTTGATTTGATTTTTCGAAAAAACTTAAATTTGAAATATACTAAATTGCTTTAAATAACATATAAGTGCGGTAGGGTAGCGGCTACGAATACTACCAACTTTTACTTTACTCATGGGTGTCGTAAAAGATGACTAACAGCTTTATATCGACCTAGGTCAATTCCACTTTATGTCGTGTGGTCAACAGGCCAGGCAGGCAGCCAGTCATAAAACTATCGCCAATAATGTTTACAGTATGTACGAGTACATATTGCATCAACCCCAAGTAATTGGGATAAGAACAGGATAATTATTACTTTTAAACTACATATAAATCATTTATTATCGTCAACCAAAAAGCTGTAGATACTTCTCACATAGATTTATTTTGTTTTCATCATTATCATCACAGCCCATAAAATAAATGTCCCACTGTTGGGCTCTATTACTCTCACTAATGGGAGGGAAATTAACCTACTATACCGCGCTGGTCAGACGTGTTTGTATAGGGTTTTGTTTCGAGTTTTCCTTCTCTCGCATATTCATAGATGTTATATGCGTTTTATATCCCTTAATCGTCTCGTACGATCACCCACGGATAAGATATGGGGTGGTGAATAGTAGTCATACTCCGTCACCACACGGAAAATTTTGCTTTGTTTTACACATGTTAAATATAAAATACATACATACCATCACGCCATGTTCCTTGCGGGATAGGCAGAAAGAACAGAGTGCCAGAGAACTCTATGCTTGCATACTTTACTCGCTTTCTCAACAAGAGAATTATGATTCTCTTCATACACGCTCGCCGGTTTCGAAGACTCTTGACTCCACCTTCCTTCAGTACATGACCGATCTGGTCAGGGTTAGGTTAGTCTCTGTCTCCCCCGGTACCTACATGCTTCCACTTTCGCATTGTATATCTTCTTAACCAGACGTTCGTTCGGCATTCTTTCCACATGTCCGAACCATCGGAGCATTCCCTTTCGCATCTTTACACCAATACTCTCTTTCATACCTACTCGCTAATAATAAATATATTAACATAAAGAGATATATTTATGTTAAAACGGATATTTTTATATGTTATATAGCCTTACGTAATAACTCATTCCTTTTACATTTCACACCCCTTTGTAAATTAATCACTAATAGAAAAATCTGGCATTTCGAAAGTATCGAAACACATCACCACAACTAATACGTTGGTAAGTATTGTTGCACAACAATTGGTCTATTATCCCTTAAATTTATCTCTACAGCCCCTCGAAAAATATTACAATATAATAAGAACAACAATTAAAAATTCTTATCATATTTGTACCACAACACTAAAAAAGAATAAATCATGATTTATTGACGAATTTTTTTTGCGGCCATGTTTTATAATAGATCTATTTGTAACGCAAATTACCATAATTACCATAAAATACATTTGAATAACAATTGCTTTTAAATATTACCGTATCTTCGGTGTAAGAAAATAATGTAGGTACAAGCAGAAAAAATATATAAGATATATAAGAGGAAGTTTGAAGGTTGTGCCAGTGAAGAAAAAGTTAAGGAGTGAAAGATTAACATGGTAAGGACATGTGATGAGACGGGATATAAGTAATATTGTGAGGAAAGTTTTAAATATGAATGTTGAAGGCTTTAGTGGTAAAGGAAGACCAAAGTAAAGATGGATACTAATATTTCAAAGTTAAGTTTATTGATTAAATTAATACACAAAAATATTTTGATACATTTATTTTGATATAAAAAATGCGCTTCTTACTTCACCCATTCCAGTTACAAGCTGATAAACTTACATAAGAATACATTTAAGCTGGTACGTAAAGAATTAAATCACTATCAACGATAAGGGCTCCATATTTTGCAAGTTACTTGGCAATATTCTGAATTTCATGCCTCAATTGATTATGTGATACTTAAATTGCTATTAGTGTCATCTACAATTAGTTCTAGTATTCAAACTCAGAACTACTAGTGAATCAAGATTTACTCAGTGAAATAATTCAATATTTACACATTCGTGTAGAGATTATGTGCTCTTATTAACAAATGATTGACAGTTACTCTATAAAGCACTTATTTAACTATCCGTTCATAAATTCTTTCAAAGGCTCAGTATGAAAATTTATAAACATAAAAATATAAAAACGTAAGGTACGTGATGTAGTTAAATTACTATACTATAATAAAAAATATTCTACGACACAATTAAGCGATTATAAAAACGTATTCATTTGAAGCAATTGATAAATTAAAATACGAGTTTGAATATTATTGTAAATATAATTTAGCAATATGCTTCGAATGAATTGAGAGACATCACAAATAAAGAACAGTATTATAAGGTGCTAATAGTTAACAATGAAATTAAGTACAAGTAAAATCCCTCTATTATTATTAAGTATATTATTAAGATAAGGATTTTATTTGTACTTAATTAAGTACAAATAAAATCCCTATCTTTCATTGTGATGAATATGTTTTAACGTGTGATGATATCTTATCAATATAAAGTATAAACAAAACTTTCTTTCCTGTACATATAAGGCGATACCAGTACGGTCACTAAGAAAATAACAATACAAGAGAAGGCAAAATTGATACACTTATTACCCGTTTGGTAAGTGTGGTATCTTTCAGTAAGGAATATTAAATGCATGTAACATCTATGCAAGACAAGGAAAACTCGAAAGAAAACCCTATACCAACACGTCTGACCACCGCGATATATCAACAACTTCAACTTCCCTCTTATGGTGAAGAAGGCTGGAGCCCAACAGTGGAACATATATGAGCTGAGATGATAAAGATAATAAGGCATGGTATATTAGGCCAATTTCTTTCGCACACTGTTTTTTTACCAATTTCTTTCGCATAATGCTCGTGCTCAATGATCGAATGTATAGAAGTTGAAAGAAATATTTCATGCAATTATTGATTTGTGGAATATTATATTAAGAGAAAAGGTAGTAAAGTCATTTTATTACGAATCCAATGTGATTGTGATGTTAAATTAATTAATATAAAGTTTACAATACTGTTCTAAGTTGTGTTGAACTTGATTCTTTATAATAAGTAGGAATATCTTAATAAATGTCCCACTGTTGGGCTCTATTACTCTCACTAATGGGAGGGAAATTAACCTACTATACCGCGCTGGTCAGACGTGTTTGTATAGGGTTTTGTTTCGAGTTTTCCTTCTCTCGCATATTCATAGATGTTATATGCGTTTTATATCCCTTAATCGTCTCGTACGATCACCCACGGATAAGATATGGGGTGGTGAATAGTAGTCATACTCCGTCACCACACGGAAAATTTTGCTTTGTTTTACACATGTTAAATATAAAATACATACATACCATCACGCCATGTTCCTTGCGGGATAGGCAGAAAGAACAGAGTGCCAGAGAACTCTATGCTTGCATACCTTACTCGCTTTCTCAACAAGAGAATTATGATTCTCTTCATACACGCTCGCCGGTTTCGAAGACTCTTGACTCCACCTTCCTTCAGTGCATGACCGATCTGGTCAGGGTTAGGTTAGTCTCTGTCTCCCCCGGTACCTACATGCTTCCACTTTCGCATTGTATATCTTCTTAACCAGACGTTCGTTCGGCATTCTTTCCACATGTCCGAACCATCGGAGCATTCCCTTTCGCATCTTTACACCAATACTCTCTTTCATACCTACTCGCTAATAATAAATATATTAACATAAAGAGATATATTTATGTTAAAACGGATATTTTTATATGTTATATAGCCTTACGTAATAACTCATTCCTTTTACATTTCACACCCCTTTGTAAATTAATCACTAATAGAAAAATCTGGCATTTCGAAAGTATCGAAACACATCACCACAACTAATACGTTGGTAAGTATTGTTGCACAACAATTGGTCTATTATCCCTTAAATTTATCTCTACAGCCCCTCGAAAAATATTACAATATAATAAGAACAATTAAAAATTCTTATCATATTTGTACCACAACACTAAAAAAGAATAAATCATGATTTATTGACGAATTTTTTTTGCGGCCATGTTTTATAATAGATCTATTTGTAACGCAAATTACCATAATTACCATAAAATACATTTGAATAACAATTGCTTTTAAATATTACCGTATCTTCGGTGTAAGAAAATAATGTAGGTACAAGCAGAAAAAATATATAAGATATATAAGAGGAAGTTTGAAGGTTGTGCCAGTGAAGAAAAAGTTAAGGAGTGAAAGATTAACATGGTAAGGACATGTGATGAGACGGGATATAAGTAATATTGTGAGGAAAGTTTTAAATATGAATGTTGAAGGCTTTAGTGGTAAAGGAAGACCAAAGTAAAGATGGATGGACTGCGTGAGGTATGACATGGATAGACAGGGAGTGACTGCACAGATGACGTCTGATAGGACTATATGGAGGAAGATGATATATTGCGTCGACCCCAAGTAATTGAGATAAGAGCAAGATGATGATGATGAAGTAGAAAAAAAATTGTTTTAAATATAGACACATTTCTGTGAATAACCGTTTCTAGTCATAGATAGAGATTACATTATCTAGAAAATACACAAATGTGTATATGTGACTTAACTCCTAAACAACTGAATATATTTTAGTGTTTTTAAAAAAATCCCTGAAAG
Source organism: Lymantria monacha (assembly GCA_905163515.2). Taxonomy (NCBI): domain Eukaryota; kingdom Metazoa; phylum Arthropoda; class Insecta; order Lepidoptera; family Erebidae; genus Lymantria; species Lymantria monacha. The sequence continues at coordinate 12,543,527 of LR991094.1, read as the reverse complement.
GCTTAGATTCATAACTAGCTCCAAAGTTGCCAGTATGAGTAGAGATTATTAAACTACTTTTTTGATAGTCCTTTAATCAGTTTTTTTTTAATTTCATTTAACCCATTGTATATAAGGGGCCATTCATAAATTATGTATGGCGTATTGGTACATGACATTACGTAAGTTATTTAATTAAAATTACAAATTTTGGTCAAAACTATGATAGATTATTAATAAGATTAATGCTATTGCAGTGAGTTAATGATACTTGTAGTAAGATTGTAATAATAAATAGTTTCAGAATAAACGGAGTTATATTTGATCAATAGAGTCTTTTCTTACAAATTTTCTTATTAAGAGGCAGGGGGGAGTAGTTGCAATCTTATGATGTCTTACGGTAGGAGGGAGGGGGCAAAATCGTTCTTAAAAATCCCTTATATAATTTATGAACGGCCCTAAGCACGAATGAGCTAGTAATATTTCAAAATAAGATTATATGTGATATTAGGTTATATATGTATATATATATATATATATATATATATATATATATATATATATATATATATATATATATAGGGTGACTGGTAAAAGATTGTACATATTGAGGGAGGGTATTCAGTACTCGATTCTGATACCGAATATATAAAAAAAATTGATACTTAAGTTTTGAACTAATTGTCCTATAAAAATGATTATTTACGTACACCTCCGCATAGATATTGAAATTGCATTAAAATAGTAACTAGCCGAGCGCGTGACCTTGACAACAGTGCTAAGTAGTGGCTCCCGCGCACACTCTGCCCCGCATCCCCGAAGGATGTCCCCGGGGTAAGTGTCCGTCTGTGGTCAGCTGATCAGTCAAAGCGCGTGCGCCGTATAGGATGTTTTGCATTTCCGTGTTTGTTAACCTATGTGTCTTTCGATCGCCTGCGTTTTGATTTTAAACGTGACTATTTGTGTGTGAAGTGTGATAGAATGTGTTATTCGCACTAAGAGTGTTGGGAAATTGCATATGCTCGACCAAATGGCAGTGTACGAGGTGCGATTGATTTGTATCGAGAAATGTTGAGAAGGTGACCATCTTTTTGAGAATCCTGACACACTAATATTTTTGAGGTTTACTATCTAGTTAATTAATATTACCTTCTTATTATATTTTTATTGGTAACATATGACCATTATCTATCGTCTCCTTCGATATGTACAGTCTTTTACCAGTCATACTGTATATATGATAATGAGCTACTAATATTTCAAAGTTAAGTTTATTGATTAAATTAATACACAAAAATATTTTGATACATTTATTTTGATATAAAAAATGCGCTTCTTACTTCACCCATTCCAGTTACAAGCTGATAAACTTACATAAGAATACATTTAAGCTGGTACGTAAAGAATTAAATCACTATCAACGATAAGGGCTCCATATTTTGCAAGTTACTTGGCAATATTCTGAATTTCATGCCTCAATTGATTATGTGATACTTAAATTGCTATTAGTGTCATCTACAATTAGTTCTAGTATTCAAACTCAGAACTACTAGTGAATCAAGATTTACTCAGTGAAATAATTCAATATTTACACATTCGTGTAGAGATTATGTGCTCTTATTAACAAATGATTGACAGTTACTCTATAAAGCACTTATTTAACTATCCGTTCATAAATTCTTTCAAAGGCTCAGTATGAAAATTTATAAACATAAAAATATAAAAACGTAAGGTACGTGATGTAGTTAAATTACTATACTATAATAAAAAATATTCTACGACACAATTAAGCGATTATAAAAACGTATTCATTTGAAGCAATTGATAAATTAAAATACGAGTTTGAATATTATTGTAAATATAATTTAGCAATATGCTTCGAATGAATTGAGAGACATCACAAATAAAGAACAGTATTATAAGGTGCTAATAGTTAACAATGAAATTAAGTACAAGTAAAATCCCTCTATTATTATTAAGTATATTATTAAGATAAGGATTTTATTTGTACTTAATTAAGTACAAATAAAATCCCTATCTTTCATTGTGATGAATATGTTTTAACGTGTGATGATATCTTATCAATATAAAGTATAAACAAAACTTTCTTTCCTGTACATATAAGGCGATACCAGTACGGTCACTAAGAAAATAACAATACAAGAGAAGGCAAAATTGATACACTTATTACCCGTTTGGTAAGTGTGGTATCTTTCAGTAAGGAATATTAAATGCATGTAACATCTATGCAAGACAAGGAAAACTCGAAAGAAAACCCTATACCAACACGTCTGACCACCGCGATATATCAACAACTTCAACTTCCCTCTTATGGTGAAGAAGGCTGGAGCCCAACAGTGGAACATATATGAGCTGAGATGATAAAGATAATAAGGCATGGTATATTAGGCCAATTTCTTTCGCACACTGTTTTTTTACCAATTTCTTTCGCATAATGCTCGTGCTCAATGATCGAATGTATAGAAGTTGAAAGAAATATTTCATGCAATTATTGATTTGTGGAATATTATATTAAGAGAAAAGGTAGTAAAGTCATTTTATTACGAATCCAATGTGATTGTGATGTTAAATTAATTAATATAAAGTTTACAATACTGTTCTAAGTTGTGTTGAACTTGATTCTTTATAATAAGTAGGAATATCTTAATAATCTTAAATAATCTAAGAGGTATACATTACTTGATTTAATAGCGTTTTGTTTATAAAATTAAACATGACACCGAGATAGCTTATCTTTATAAGTAATAACATATTTTTTTCTGATACTGTAGAAAAAATAATGAAAAAAAAACTTGTTTTAATGTGATGCTATGAGTAATTTTATAATAAAGTCTTAATATTTACAGTCTTATTTTAATATTTACAAGATTTAAAATAACTTAAAATTAAAATATCAGAATTTTAAATTAACATTAAAGGCAAAAAATATTCTAATTAACCTTAAAATATAGTAAAATATTCTATTAACTTGCTATTGTATTTTTTTAATTGAAAATAAAAACATATATAAGTGTAAAAATATAACAATTATAATTATGACTAATTCAAAATTAAATATTTTATTAATATATAACTAGTATCTAGCCAGTACAAGTAAATTATGGATAAATAAAACACTAGTCATTAATTTTAAAAGATTAATCTTGAAATAAAAATAAGGTTGTATAAGATCATTAATTGTGAGTGTAAATTATTGTAAAAAAAATTAAAAAAAAAAAACATTATTCCTATATACACTAACATATAATACCCTCATTAAGAAATGCATACACTAGAAGGCACATCGTACCTTTTGAAGCAATTTTCCAAAAATGTGTACAGTGTGATTAAAATTTCTATTGTATTTGTAGAGACTGCAATCGCCTAAGAATTACTTTATAAAATTCAATATAAAGAATTAGCATAATGCTTTCTGAGATCATATTGAATGTGTGTATAAAACCTGCATATAATAATCATAGGAAAATATTTCTAAGTACCCTCAATAAAATAATATTTTGTTTGAATTTGAATCAATCAATTGCCATTTTGGAAAAATATAATTATTAAATTGTTTGTGAAATGCTTTAGGAGAAACGTGCCTCTGAAGACGAAGATACGAAAAGGGATAGACATTATTGAATTAAAAGCTATAATAGCCTCATCAGTGAGATTTAGTGACTGGTATGAAACGATCCGGACTTGGAACTCCAGTAATGGATGGATGGATGAATGGAATACGGCATATAGAGTTTAATATTATCATCAATCATAATTTAACAGTTGATAGAAACCTCATGAAGACAGTTACGGGCTACATGGATGACGTATGAAGTTTAAAAAATACTAGGTCAATTTAGTAGACCATGGCCTTAAATTCTTGTTTTTTTTTGGGAAACGACGTACAAACCATAGTAGATTATTAAAAAGGTAAACGATGATGATAAAGAAAGACTATTTGAAGCAATTAGAAATCAAAATAAATTGATTAATGCTTGGATTGTATATGTATTGTATACATTTTTTCTTCTTCATGCTATTCCAAATTAATGATATTTAAAAAGGAATCTTCATTGTCAAAAATATGTGCAGGTATTATAAATATTCTTAATTATATACATTGCAATTAAATATTATAAAAATATATAATATACAGGGTGGAATGGGACCGCTCCCGAAAACAAAGACAGGTGACCCTACTACTCCTACTTGTAATGATACGATAGAAAAAAAAAACGGATGAAAAAAAAATTTTTTTTTCACCACGCGAGGTCTTGAACATATGATCGTGACTGTTAAATAGATTGCGTCTTTTTACATCTGAGTAAAGTGACGTATATTTTATAGGATTATCTTTACATGGTACTGTTTCTAAATGGAATGTGAAAAAAAACTTAAAATTCGATGTGAAAAAAAAATGTTTTTTCATCCGAATCGATTTTTTTTTCTAGCCTATCATTACAAGTAGGACTAGTAGGGTCACCTGTCTTTGTTTTCGGGAGCGTTCCACTTCCATCCTGTATATATGTGTGTACATAGACAGTAAAGCTGATTACTTAAGTAGACTTTTGGCAGTTAAAATACTGATCGCGCTCACAGACATGTACACAAGCATAACGCACATTAAACATTTATTTTGTTTATAGTTTCTACTTTAAACAGCAGAATTCTTGCCAATAATAGGTCCTCCACTAGTAGCATATACTCTATGACCATCAAATTCAACTGAAGAGTTTCTCTTGATTGCATCATCACCTGTGTCCTTCAGTGGTTCTTTTTCATCCCTGTGATATAATTTTTATATTAAAAACATTCATTTTAATAAAGTTTTATTTTAGCATTTATTTACAGCGCCTCTTTCCATCCATAGTTTCATATAAAGTTAAGATTTTATTTTTTGAGTCAATATTTTTGTAAAAATTTATGTTTCAAAATCATATGTGATACTCGAAATTTATATTTTCTACTATGTAGATTTTAATAAAATTAAAAACATTTATTTGTTTGCTGTTATAGCATTAAAATTACATTACATTTAGGTTTGTCCAAAAATATAATTATAATTAAAAAATAAAATCTTAAATTTAGATAATCAAAATACCTTAGACATTAAATGTATGATCGATATGAAAACATGTTTATAATATACATAATGAAGATGATTATATGTCAATAAAGCAAACACAACAGCAAGCCTGTCAATTAATGCGGAGCATAACGCTGGCGGACATCGCAAAATATACAAAAGTCACAGAACAAAAACTGAAATTATTAAAACAGTTGTATGATATGAATATATTTCTTACACTGGCGTGGTTGGTACATAGCTACACGAGGTTGATATAAGGCAGCGTTGGGAAAGATAAATATTTTTGTTAGTGGGTTGTGCAAACATTAATAACGGTATTTTTTCACAAATAAACAACATAATGCATTAGGATCAAACGGACCCAGAGGAATTAGAAAAACAAAAAGGGAAAAATATAACAAGAATTTTTATGTAAGATCAATGTCGTAAGAGATGTTCCAGTAAAATAGAACTGCACAATATCTATATCAAGACATAACAGTTGCTAATTAATTTTATACTGCATCACTGAAATTTGTTATATTAAAAAGCGCCACTGTACACTACTTAAAAACTACACAAAACCTTTTCTTCATATCCAAAGCAAACAGTTAAATAATAAGACTATTACTACTCGTATGTATATACAAAAAGGCGAATCACGAAGCTCTTCCTTGAATATACACAATTGCCCAGCCCCAGCGAAGAGATGTATATATTCACATCCTTTTCCCCCCTTTTATGTAATTAAATAATCATCTCAAACCAAATAATTATTAGGTGGTTTCTCGTCACGAGGGCCAAACCATATCCGCACAAACAAAGCATGCAGGCAATGCGAAGGTTTCGCGTTGCTGTCATGTGGTGCCTTACGTAGGGGTTGGCACGAGCTTGACCGGCGGCGGCAGAGGCGCGGGGGAGGGTGGCGCGCGCGGCTTCGTGCTGCAATAAGGGAGCGGGAAGCGCCAACCGTACAGACTAGCGGGCAGAAACATCTCTCATCGACTCTAACATTTATACGGAACACGGGAAAAACGTGCAGGTCTCGGTAGAATTAACACAAGAGAATACATAGGTACAGATAAGATATATTAATTATCATGAATAACAAGGTTGAACGGTTATGATGTCGATGAAACGCTTATCTTATGAAAAAATGTTTTGATAACGTTAATTATTAAACTTTTTTTATTAACAAACGTTGTATAGCAATATAATATAGTAACTCAGTATGTTGTTTATACTTCATAAGAAAAAAGATATTTTTTTAAAACAACGCTCGTTAAAAAAAAAGTGAAATATAAATATTTTAATAGTATCACGATTTTACTATTATTTTACATCTATACTAGAGGTTAAGTAAAGGTGTAAATTTCGCTTATATAACTTTCAGAGCTCACGTAATTCATTGCAAATCACCAGACATCGTTCTAGAGCCCGTGTTATGATCGAGAACTCTGACAATCTTATATCACTTGACCCAAGAATCGAACCTGGGACTCCATTAGACTACCTAAAGTGTCGTAAATATAAACGTAATATGTTAGTTTTAAAAGAATACTACCTTCCGAGTTTCGCTTCATCGTCATTATGTTTCTTGCCCCGTTTACCACACATAGTCGCAATAACGCCTTGGCGCCTGAAGCATAGAAGTAGCAGATCTACGACGAGAAGGCAGATAAAGACTCCAGCGAGAGCCAGTCCAATTATCGACGCACTGGATAACATTTGCGGTGGTGCAAATCCGGAACGTTCCACTCCTGTTAAATAACACGTTATAAATACTCTAAAAGAAAAATAAGTTCAGTTGAAATAGAATAACGGTTGCAATGAATGGATAAAGCAAAAATGTGATTCAAATGATGATATAATTTCATCTATTGCTTTCTTAATAGTTAGTTGATGCGTCATGTCACAGAAGCTAAATAATGTTAGATGACATGAAAATGATTGTAACAAATGCGCTTTCTGCTCGCGTGTAGATACTTGAAGGTAAGTATGTATGTACAAATATAGTATTTACATATATAGTATTTACAATATGAACACTTATTGCAATCAGCGTTTTGTTGTCAAACAGGGAGTGCTTTCAAATAAAGAAACGTGCACCCAATCACCTTACTATTTAGTGGACTCATTAAAATGTTTCACAGAAAGCTCTCCACTTGAATGAAATGGGGTTTGAATGGAAATGAAAGTATGAACAATGATAGAAACGGAACAATGATAAGGTGCCAATCGTATATCTTAAAAATAACGACATAATATAATAATAAGAAAGAAAAGTTGTCAAGATGCAAACATTCCAAATAATTTGTTTACCGCAAAATAAATGTTCAAACCCCATGACAAATGTTTTATTCTAAATAAGCGATACCGAAATCTATTTTAAACAATTATAATATTAATTATCTAACAATAATTATATCAGTAACCACTAAATATATGATGGATATCTATTAACCCATCACCTTATAAATAATTTTAGTTAAACGAAAACAAAATTGCTGTCTGAAAAATGGAAATAACAAACCTTGAATCATTTTTCAAGCAACATACTAAAACATTTTCTACTAAGACACCCTAAAACCTGATGAAACTGCCAATGGGAATAGCAGGGGTGAGTCAGGATTACAACATATATGTAGCAGAGGAACAACGTTGGCAGTTCCATAGATTACACCATCCATGCTTATACAAAATAATTTCGATAAGACTAGGGCGACATTAAAACCCAAAAAGTAAAATTATCTAACATCATAGTCATCTAAATGACAACTAAGTTATAATTAAAATGGTTAAGACAAATGTATATAGTGAGTATTTGTGTTTACTCGTCGATGTTGGGACATGCTGTTCGTAGGATGTGAATTATTTTTGGATTTGAATAGTGTACATGAAGATCATGCAAATAGTAAATTAGTACATTCCAAAGGTATAACTATGCAGCAGGATTATTAACTATTAAAATATCATATTAATGTAAATTTATATTTACCCAAATTTCAGTCAGGGCGACACAAACACACTTGTATAATCAACATTCAAAAGGATTAATGGATTTCTTGATAAGCATCTTGACAGCTTTCTTTTCGTTCTCTTATTACAGTTATATTATTAGTTCAATGAGGTAACACTTAAGGATGAGGGTTAAATCTAAGTTGAATGGATTTTGGTGATGGTAGTTAATGTAAAAAAAAAATGAATGAAGTTAATACCTTGTCCATGAATTTTTTTATTACAGTTCATATGATACATTTATATAAACCAATAAGCAAACCTCATTCATTTTCGTAACTGTACATAAAACTATAAAATAGTCAATTTGTTTTGAAAACATTTATTTTTTTCTCACATTGGTCATATTTTTTTTTTTCCAAAAATCAGATCACAATTCTGAACTCCTCGAAATTATAATAGAACTTTTGGCTAACTACATTATAGTTTTTAAACTTTATTTACTATTTTGACATTCATATTCCCTTCTAGCTCGATTAACCATGGACGATTTTATTTCCCACTCTATATCAAAAAGACAAAATAGTCATCAAAATCCGTACACAAAATCTTATGAAACCTTAAACAACACTATGTAATATGAATGCCTTTATTTTTGGCATTATTCCTTAATCAATATTATGTTATGCTTTTATATTTTGGCAGTGTTCATTTATTAGCCGTTAAAGTACCTACCTATAGTAACATTATTTATAAATACTAATTGTAATCAAAATTTCAAATGATTATAATTTAAAAATTAAATCAAAGAGAGTTACTGTAAATTTATAAAACCGATAATATTAAAATTTATTTCATTTGATTGGTATTTTAAACACAGATAACATTTATACATAAGTATATACAATTCAACAAATTTCTTTATCACAATAATTACTTGCCCTAATTAACAACAGTCGTCTTTAGACTTGCATAGTTAAGAAGATAATTAGATTATTCGAATAGTAGTTTATAGTTGTATATAAAATATTAAAGATATCGTTGTTAATATTTCCATTTTAGTGTGAGCCCATCTGAAATTACTTGTACATCCATTTGGGTTACCTAAAAAATATTTATAACTATAAATATTATTAATATAATTAAGAAAATATAAACTGCTAATTTAAAAAATCAAAAATAAAAATATACGCAATTCAAACTTACCATAGGTAAATGGATAATAAATAAACACCAACATAATATAAAATCCTCAATTTGAAATTTAAAACTATAAAAGTAGATTATAATATAACTACAAAAATTTAGTTCCACTTTAAGATTAAATTTGTCAAACCATATAAAAAAATAATAACAAAATTGCATTCCAAAACAAAACTTTTCAAACACACTTATCGTAACTGAAATTATTGCGCAGTCTTTGTACATTACTTAAAAATTATAATTAATTAGCAAGTATAGGCATGATTATATAAATTATGTTAAAAATCTTATGTACTTTAAAATAATTAGAAACATGGCGGAACATAAATAACTCAAAAAATGATGAACTGGCTGGAATCTATATAAACACTTGTACTTGTTAAAAAAAAGCAAAACATACAACCAAGACATACACACATACGAAAATAAATTCGTTGTAAAAATATTATACAGGACCACGTGAAAGTTAAAATAATTAAAAAGCAAACACTAGTCGTAGGTTCATAAAACAAAACACAAAACAAAAGAGAAACTGAAGAAATAAGAAATGGTCGTTGCTTTTGAATGCATTGGTTCCGACGCGGTGTAAACGTCGTAGAATCCGGCCCTTACTGGGACCTCGTTCTTTTCTTGATTGTACTCACCAAGAGCGGTTTGGATGTATAGTTGTGCAGGCAGGGAATATCCAAGGATATTGTGAGCTCGGACATGCATTCTGTAACGCGTGTCTGGGTGGAGCCCGCGTACTTCGTAAGTAATCGACTCTAGAGACTTAAGCTCTTCGGTCACGCATTGATTTTCAGATGCAATGCGCCATTCGCCAGTTATTTTCTGGACCTAGATAAAAAAAAAATGTGTTGGAAATCGCTTTAAAAACACGCATGAATATTCCCTTAACGTAGAAATTATGTTCAGGACATAAAAGTTATTACCTATATGTAAAGTACTCAACAACTCAACGTAATATTCATCATTATCATCACAGCCCATATACGTCCCACTGTTGGGATCGGGGCCTCCTCTGTAATGGGAGGGAAATTAACCTACACTACCGCGCTAGTCAGACGTGTTGGTATAGGGTTTTGTTTTGAGTTTTCCTTCTCTCGCATAGATGTTATATGCGCTTTATATCCCTTAGTCGTCTCGTACGATCACCCACGGGTAAGATATGGGGTGGTGAATAGTATTCTTACTCCGTCACCACACGGATAACGTAATATTACATTTATGAAAATATTGTAAAATCGGATCAATGATTGTATAGATAAACCGCGTTTCCAAAATTATAAGAATTAGATATGTCTTTATAAGAAATATTCAGCAGATCCTTACAATGTGCTAAACATATCACAATAAGAGGTTGAACTAGATATATGGATATAATAATAAATTATCCGATTCTATCGTGTTATGAAAGCAAAATAAATCACTTAGATAACAACTCTATTGAGAACTTAAGAATAAAGGCATATATAAGAATACAATAAAAAAACTTACGGGGCAGTAGCTGATCTCATACATATCGATGGGTTCGCCATTGTTGGCGGGCACTCTCCATCTTAGCTCGTATCTGTCTGCGTATTTACCATGAATAAGCGATTCTGAACTTTCATTTTCCCACCATTTCGGTTGTTCCGGCGGTGACCTGAAAAACTATGCATTTGTAGCGATGTCGACAGCTTTTTTGCTGGTTTATTAGATATTCTAATACAGTATGAAAAAAAGATTAAGTATAATTAATAAGGTCTGAAGCTAAATCCATAATTACTTTCGTATTTTTTTTTCTCAAATTATACACGTTATATACATATATATTATAGTCATAGGCCTCAACTGTATTGGGCGACAAATGGCAATCGGAAGGTAGGCCCTTCCGATTCCCATTTTGCGACTGGCTAGAGTAGGTAAAAAGTTTTATTTTTGTAGTAAAATGTTTTATTTTTCAATCACATCATCTGTTTACCTCTCAATGATATCGTACGATACAGTGAATGGCATAATTATACTTTATTCAATCAACATGTACATAAGTTGCTTAGATCAAATAAAATGAGACAATATGAATGAATTACCGTCTAGGCATATTAACAGTTTGAGGTGATCCCCAGCTGCCAGGTCCGACTTGATTGATAGCAGCAAACCGAAAATCATATGAAAACATTGGTCGCAAATTTTCGACAATATACGGTGAATTTGCCGACCAAGTTCTGTTTTGGGCGAGGCTCCAATCCAAATTGCCATTTTCCTTATATTGAGCTACATATGCTAATATTGGTGGTCCCATTTCTTCAGCAGGTCCAACAATATTGAAAGATACTGAAGTCGCAGTTAAAGTTTCTTGTTTGGCCTGGCAAATAGAGAAAATGCCAAAATAATAACACAAATATAATATTATTAAGAGCTTAAAAATAAATTATTTTTATTTATCAACCATATTACATCGAGATGTCTTAGGTTTTTAGTGAAAATAATTTATGAAATCGTAAAAGAGATTACCGTAGACTTGAAGGCAAGATAAGTCTTACGTAGAAATGAGAAGTGAAGAAGAAATTGACGGGTTTACGACAGTTGGGTATCGCTAACATTTAATTGGTATGAACTACCAACTACAAGGTATTTTAATAGATGAAAAATTAACAAAATGAAATTATTTGTTCAACGATTGTAGCCAAATTTTAAACTAAAGAAATAACCTTTCTTGAGGCGTAATTAAATTAGTTATTTTAATCGTAGAAATAGTAAAAAAGGGATCTTTGACGAAAAGAAAAAAATTAGCCTGCGTTAAATATCATTCCATATTATCATATGATACATATAAAATATAATATCTTTAAGGTGAATTATTTGATATGTTGAACTTACTTGAACAAGAGAACCTGGTGGGAAAGCTTCGCGGAACTGAATGATATATTCATCTTCACCAAGAGTATTTGTTGCTATGCATTTATATACACCATATAGGCCACGATCAGTAGGTGTAATGATTACGTAACTGGATGGTCCTGAGCCGTAAATCTTAATGTGCGGAGTTTCTACCAAATCCATATCACGGAACCTTTTGAATAATATAAAATAATTAGAATATTCGTAAATTCAATGGAACTGTGTGTTAGTTACTTTCAACCTGGTTTAGTATTATTTTAAATTATGACACAATACTAATATTTTTCTAAACTTTCACCATCATAATCGTCTCAGCTCATATATGTCCCACTGTTGGGCTCGAGTCTCTTTCGTAATGGGAGGGAAATTGACCAATACCCCGCTGGTCAGACATGTTGGTCTGTACCAACACGTGGTAAACCCTCTCGAAACAAAACAACAATTTTGTTTCGAGTTTTAATTCTATTCTAACCTTTATTATTTATTAAACTAACATAATAATTTTAAACTTTCTGTCTGTCTGCATATTTGTACACGCAGCATTAAACATAAACAAAACGATTGCAATTGAATGCAATTTTCAACGATGCATTGCTGAAGTTCTAACTTTAAACATGGTATCGTTTAGGATAAAAACAATAATACATATCAAAATAATAAATAGTTAACTAATATTAAGTAACGAACGCAATTAAATAAGCGTTGATTGCAATTAAATAGCAAGTAATTATGTTGCTACAAAGTATCAAAAAATATACAAATAACTATAAAAACTGTAAAAATTTAAAAAAAGAAATATTCAATTTTAGAATGTACCTCCATTTAATAGTAGCATTTGGTATACTCTGAGCAATACAGCTTAAATTGGCAGGACGCCCGTTCCAGCTCCAAATAATTATATTTGACTGACCATCAAATATTGGTTTAAATTGAACTGTAAGATGGCCATTCCTTCGAGCTTCACCACCTGAAGTAAATATAAATAACTATAACGTTAAATAAAATAAACGTATAAATAAAATAAATGACTGCACAGATGACGCAATGGTTAAGACACCGACCTTCCGTGCCAGCCCCGTGGGTTCGATTCCCACGCAGGACAATACTTTGTGCGCTCCACAAATAATTGTTCTGAGTCTGGGTGTAATTTGTCTGCGTTAATTGCATGTTTGTAAAGTCCCCTGCGATACAAGGATTATTTCCTTAGTGCAGGGTGGTGTTTAAACCGCGCCGTTTCTTCCGTCGCCCCGGACCGATTTGGCGGGGTGCGACGTCCATAGCCCATCGCAAAAAAAGGGTGGTGTTTAAAAAAATTCAGGGCAAAAATTTACTGCATAAAATGACAATAAAATGTTATATTAATAATTAAATTTTATTTAGAATTTATTTAAGTGCCAATTTATTTATCTTAAATTAATTTCGCTATTATTGATTAAAACTACTTTTACGGATTCTATCGCGTTGATCGCGCGTGATCATGGGCACGAGAGGTCCTCCACTGTAAAGTGTTCGAAACGTCGGGAAAATAAAAATCAAATACAAACGCAATAGAATCCTTAAAAGTAGTTTTATTTCAAATGTGTAAGACTCGCGTAAACCACAAAAACCATTATATTATTGATAGCATTCGATAAAGCAAGCCATTTATAAAAATTCATTTCCAATCCAAATATTATTTACACACTTAGTATTTGAACCCCGATCTAGTCGTAATCCATTCTAATCGCTTAAGAAACGTAATTTTTCTTAAATAATGATTAAAAATTACCGTCATTTTCAGCTACACACTCGTATAGACCATCATCAGTTCTATTTAACTTAGATATTGTTATCACACCACTTGACTCCATCTGATCACCAATCTGTCGACTGCTTGTTTCAATGGTAATTCTAAAACAATTTTATCGTTATTTATTAAAATAAATTCATTACATAAACTACTTAAAAACACCTGGTATTTCTTTTGTAATGAGCAATTTTGAAGAGGGTTTTAAGAAAGCTATAAGCTTGATTTAAGGTGTTGTAGTTAACGTCAGCATTAAGCAGCACCTGAGGCCATTAAGAAGACAGTTAAACACGATTGTTACTTGTGAATCTTACCTGCCGTCGTCGTTAGGGCCATTCAAAAAGCGGTCAGAACTGCTCAATTTGCGGAAACTAATACGAGGCGTAGGCCTTCCAGTCGCTTTACACTCCAATTTACCCTCCTGTTTTTCTGGTGCAGTTGTATTATACAGTTCAAATATTCTAGGCCGCACTAGTACCTCGACTTCAATTTCAGTTTCATTTTGGCCTGCTTGATTTACAGCGCTGCATATGTATTTACCGTAGTCAGCAGCTTCAACACGATCGATAGTTAGAAGTCCTGTGTTTTCTTGAACACTAAACCGTGATGTAGTTGCTAAGTTCTGCAAAATAAAAAAGAATTTTTTTTTACGGAAAAGCAAAAAAAAATATTATATAAATGTTTTAGAATAGTATATGTGATAATAACCTCGCGTGTGGAAGCTTTTATCCAAGAATACGTGGGATTTGGTTTTCCCCTAGCCTTACAAGAGATAGCAGCACTTTCACCTTCTTTAATCTCAACTTTCGTCTCACGATCTTCCATTTCTGGAGCGGTATAAACCTGAAAAAATTCGTATATTAAATTATCATTTCATTAACGTATTTACACACATACATAGCATCACGCCTGTTTCCCAGAGGGGTAGGTAGAGACTACGAATTGCCACAAACCACGACCCTGACATACCTCCATCGCTTCATTCACGCTCATCACAGTCTTCATGCATGCTCTACGATTACTCGTATTCTTAATCTGACCTTTCGCTAACGTATTTGACATCATTAAGTAATTTTTACAATGTACTTACTTCAAGTTTAATATTCCTTTCAGCCAATTCTCCGGTTTGAATGACTACAGCACGACAAGTATAAGTTCCATCATCACTTTCTTGGATATTTTTAATTATTAAGCCCTTAGCATGAATCACATATCGGTCGCCAGTTACAATCTATAAAAAACATGGCAGTTAGTATTTATCTAATATAATTTAAAATACAAAACTATAAGGGTAATATAATTTTGCTAAAAATGACATGGACCGCATATCGATGACCCGCCTACATGGCGATAGAAAGTTACGTGGGCGGTAGATCATGGGGCACGCCGTCTTCCGTCTTTGCCAACGCCACGATTGGGCACGATGTGACCATAACATTGCCCCATAGTCTGCTCCCCCAAAAAAGGTTAATAATGGCTTTTACCAAATATGATTTTAATAAACCTAAATCGTTTTATGGTGAAATGAATTTTACTTACTGAATTTCCTTCTTTGAACCAATCAACGGATGGTGGTGGCTCAGCAGTGACTTCACACATTATTTCAAAGTCCTTTCCTTTAGTTGCATACTGATTCTCATTCGCGTTTGTCCATGTAATTGCAACTAAAACATAAAACATTGACTAAATCATTCAGTTCACATTAGTACTTATTGAACACAAATTATTCCGTGGAGAAATCTTGGAAGGAGGAACCTAATTTGGAAAGTATTTTATGAAGTCTTAAAAATCTAAGTTAGATTTTTCACTGTAGGAGTTTTCAAACCCAACTGAGGTACACTATTAAAATGGGTAGCAGCACCTGACTGAGAAACTTATATCATCATCTGCAATCGCCAATCCCAATTGCTGAGGGGTGGTGGCTACGAATTCTACCAACCCTTGCTTTGCTTGTGGGTGTTGTAAAAAACGTCTAAAATCTTTACTTTGATCTGGGCCAACATCATCTGATGCCGTCAGGTTAGGGACTACATTCCCCAGGAGGGTTGACGTCAGGCAGCCGGCCGGTCATAAAAGGCACCTTTGAAGAGGCCCATATCTAATACTGATAAAATGGGTGATTGTGGCGGATTCGATTATAACACTTTAAGAGCAACTTACTGAAAGTATCAAGAACAACGCTGGAGCTGAGAGGGATGTTAGTATAAGTAGCGACACATGTGTAATTGCCTGCCATAGCAGGCGTTATAGACGATATGTACAGCAATTGTAGCTGCTTCGTCGACATCGGCTCCGTGTAAATCTCAGGTCGGGTTCCAGTTCTATAACAAATTACGATTATTAACGTTTTTACCTGAATATTTTTCATTTTCAATTACACATGTAACTATTATAATTTTATTATATACATGTTATTATACTACTATAAATTAAATCCTTACTAATACTACTAGTATGAAAATGAATTCTCCTGCGCAGCCATCGAACTCGTGGTACTCTGCACTTAGACCTCGTCTTTACAGAGACCACAAAGCTCTTTGTGCATCATGTATTTTTGTTTTCATAAAATATTCTTTAAAATCGTAAAATAGCTTATAATTAGAATCAAATATGTTGATTCTAATTCCAAGTATTTTTCCAATTCTCATCACTAAGCGAGCGTGCAACGTCAACTATTTTTTTCAAATAAGACGACGAAATCTTTATCTAACTGGCTGTGTTAACAAAATCAACAGGCAATTTTGCTTTACTAATTTGCAAACAGCAAATTTCGCAGTATTGTCTCATATTGATTGCAATTTTAACTACAGTAATTTTGATACCTTCCAAATCCAACAAATGTATTAGTAGACAATGTTGTGAATCATCATCATCATCTCAGCTCATAGATGTCCCACTGTTGGGCTCGAGCTTCCTCCATAATGTGAGGGAAATTGACCTACTATACCGCGCTGGTCAGACGATTTTGTATAGGGTTTTGTTTCGAATTTTCCTTCTCTCGCATAGATGTTATATGCCTTTTATATCTCTTAGTGGTCTTTTACGATCAGCCACGGGTAAGATATAAGGGGTGGCGAATTGTATTCTTACTCCGTCACCACACGGATGATTTAGTGAATAATATGAATAATCATGATAATATTTCTTTTCTTTTTGAGCTATTTTTGTATTGTTTTCTGATAGTGTTTCACACCAAAAGTCATGTAGTAAAGAGCAAGTTTATATGTTAGCAAAGATGAAAATTTAACATAAAGAAAAAAAAAGAGAGTTAATTAAAGTGTATTGGTATATATCAAAAAATAAAATGTAGTACTTACGCAGCCTCGTTGATAACCTGCCCTTTGGGATCTTTCCATTGTGGTTGTGTGACAAGATCTGTGCCCGGGGCATCTACCTGACATGTCAAGACAACAGATTTACCCACAGCTACTGTCTGCTGCTTCTGCACGGGGAATATTCGTAGAGTCTGGCCGGAACAACCTGTGTAGCAAACAAAAATTATATAGAAAATTTACTCGCTTTGTTCGGTGAGCGAGAGAGCCGGAACCCTAAATGGAACGGGTTCGGGGTTTGTATTGGTAGGTAGCGGCCTAGCTATACCTTTGGCAAAGGTCCATAGGCGGCAGTGACACTTACCATCAGGTGTGCTGTCTGCTCGTTTGCCACCATAAGCAATATAAAAAAAAACTTGAGATTTTACGTCATTAATTTTGTATAAAAAAGTATGTTATAATTTTATAACTAATAGTGTAAGCGAGTAGATATAAATCTCAGTAATAACGATGGCTTATTGGACGACACCCTAGTCCTCCCGTGACCATGAATGCTGTAAAATGTTCAAAACGTCGGTCAATTACAAATCAAATACAAACGCAGAAGAAGCCGTAAAAATAATTTTATTTCAAATGATTTATTAAAATCGTATATCATAATAAGCTATGGTTTGAAAACACCCTATTTACCCACCCGATGGCCTCACAGGGGAATAATGCACGCTTGGCATATGGGTTGGCTAATACAATTGGCAATAGTTTCCCACTGCGAGTTCTTCTGGTGATCCCTCAACCAGTTTTATGACACCTACGAAGAGAATAAGGTTGGCAATACATTCACACGGGGAAAATACAGAGACAAATGATGATTGTACCAAAATATTTCTGATACAAAAGTTGACTATCGGACATTATCCTGCTCTTACCCCGATTATTTGCGGTTGACATAATATTCCATTGTACATAGTGCAAAAGTTATTGGCAATAGTTTCATATCCTAATATAATGATCGTTATGATGATGAACGAAGTAGATTATTGGTTACCATTGTCATCATTTCGAAGGATGTCGTGTAAGACCTAAATAATTACATTTCAGAGAAAAACTAAGAAAAACTAATCTATGTGATCAAAACGGAAAGGAAAATATATTGTGTGATATTTTCCTTTCCGTTTTGGAGGCTTGCATCCAATAGCGGGACGTATATAATTATAAGACAAAAGATTAATAATGATAACATTCATTCTTGTTCAAGTTTTATAGATTTCTTTTAAATTTTCTTTTCACTGTAAATCTGCTTAAGCATCACAATATATTAAGATAATTTTGTTAGACGAATTTTAAATATAACCTAAAACACAGATGCATTTTATTAACTCCTTAAAGTCAAACATGGCGCACACCCGTGTTCTAATTTCAAAATTAGCAACATTTAAATGCAGAATAAACAAAATGGACGGGCAGATCCCCAATGCAGGCATAACTCTTTAATTAAGTTTACCGCAATTTATACTTCGCTACGTGACGATGATCTTCATTAGAGGTCTTTCATGTCCCTCGGTCACCATACAGTTAATTACTAAGTGCATAGAATTCGTGCGCGTCCCTAAGCGCTCAAGTGAAAATATCAAGTTTAGCCGTAGACATAACTAGTAGTGAGTCAGATGAAGAGATAAGTTAAGTGTTTTAGAAACTTAGATAGTTTAAGTTTTTGGTTCTTGTTTGTGAACCTTAACAAATAGACACGATAAACATAAAATGTCACAATTTATTCAAAAATATATGATCGAATTGTGTTATTTATTTCAAGTAATTTTAGGCTCGGGTACGGATAATATGGAGTTATACATACATAGCTTCACGGCTGTTGCCCAGAGGGGTAGACAGAGACTACGGATTGCCATAAACCACGATCCTGGCATACTTTCATCGCTTCATTCACACTCATAATAGTCTTCATGCATGCTCTATGATTACGCATACTCTTAATATGACCTCTCGTCAATACATCGCCAATTTGATCCAGAAAATTATGATGAGGTCTTCCCCTTGTATTCGTCCCATTCACGCTTGCTTTATAAACTCATTTGCAAAAAAAACGGGCGGTTTTGATTTTCATTCATATTTAAAAAGATACAATACCAAAAAGGTTTCAATCGTTTGTACACGTTACTGGCCGGTTTTAAAAATGCTGTGGTATTTAAAAAAGTACGTTCTAAATTCAATTTTTCATTTGATGTTCATTTTTACAGAAAACCCCTTTTTATCCAAGAATTTTTGGCGCGAAGTTCCAGAAGTTAACATCGACTTTCATAACTTTTATTCAATTTTTATCGATTAATTTCATATCCTTGACTGTCAAAGCTTTATTTAATGCTGTTTGGCTGTATCAAAAATGGTAGATAAAGTGGTAAAAGCTACCAAAATTATCGCGCTGCTTGAAGAGGGTTGCAGCCAATGTTTCGTGGCTAGGAGGCTAAATGTTAGTCACTCGACAGTCCAAAGGACCTGGCAGCGATATCAGGAGACTGGTTCCGTCGAGAGAAGGCCTGGTTCTGGAAGAAAACCATGTACCCAACCACGGGATGATCGTTTTCTTGTGAGTCGCGCATTGAGAAATCGCAAATCTTCGTATGTGGATCTTAAGAACAACCTCCAAGAAGTAAGAAATGTGCATATTAGTCTATGGACGGTCAGGAGGAGGCTTCTCGCTGCCAATATACGCAGTCACCGCCCGGCCCGCGGCCCCAAATTACTCCGTGAGCACAGAGTTCACAGGCTTAGGTTCGCTAGAAATTGTGAATCATGGACTCAAGACGATTGGAATAGGGTTTTGTTCTCTGATGAAGCCAGGATATCTCTGTTCGGTGAAGATCGACGTCGGCGAGTGCTAAGAAGACAAGGAGAACGCTTTGCAGAGGCATGTTTCGAAGAAATCACACCTTATGGTGGGGGCTCTGTTATGTTTTGGGCAGGAATAAATTCAATGGATCGTACAGAGTTAGTCTTCATTGAAAACGGCTCACTGACTGGGCATCGATACATAACGGAAGTTCTAATTTCTCATGCACAACCCGCATTGGCCGCTCTAGGTGAAGACTCGATTTTTATGGACGACAATGCTCGCGCCCACCGATCCCGCGATGTTAATGCGTATGTGCAAGAGGTCGGCATTCGTCGTTTGGATTGGCCAGCTCGAAGTCCCGACCTCAATCCCATAGAGCATGTCTGGGACGTTCTGAAACGGCGTGTGAGATCAGTACACCCGGCTCCGCAGACCATCAGAGAGCTGAAGAATGTGATTACTGCGGAGTGGGAACGTATTCCGCAAGCAAGTATCCGGGATATACTCGCTAGCATGCCCAGACGAATTCAAGCTGTGATTTTAGCTAGAGGGGGTCACACTCGATACTAAACATTTATCTGCTTTTACTTTATTAAAGAAAAACAAACAAAAAAACTTTTTTATTTTTACTTCATGAGCATATGCACTACTAGCGAATATACACTACTAGCGAGGTTTAGCATTATTTCCCATAAATTGTATCTAAATTTTATGAAATACTGATGAAAACGATTATTTTCTTATTAATTTACCAAATTGTGTGGATAAAACTACCTATAATTATCAAACAAAGAAATATTAACATTTGAAATGGTTCATTGTTTAGGTGCCCGTTTTTTTTGCAAATGAGTGTATATTTTCTTCGTCAACCTCTACACACTCATTCTTTCTAAGTGTCCAAACCACCTCAGCATACCCTTTTTGATCTTTGTCACTACTTCTTCATTCACATCTCTTATAACGGCTATTCCTAATTTTATCTTTCAGGCTCACATCACACATACTACGAAGAGATCTCATCTCTACAGCATTTATTTTACTTTCATGTCTTCTCTGCCAAATCCAACTTTGACTACCATACATGAGGGTAGGCACTAATACTCCCTTATGCACAGCTAGACATGCCTTTTCGACATATTTCTGCTTCTCATAAAGGTGTACAGTGCCCCATTCACTCTATTACCATTTATTTACTCTTCTTTCAACATCATTATCATTTTTACCATCTCGATTAAACAATACACTCGAATATAAAAATTATTTCACCTGTTCCAATTCCTCACCATTTATACTAATTTTACATTCCGTCATACATATATCCTTTTCAAAAACCATATGGAGTTATAAAAAGAATAAATGAAAAAATAATAGATGAAAGATGTGGATTTCGAAAATATTATTTACTTCATAGTTATTAAACTCAGGACATTACTATCAGAAGTTGCACAGGTCATTGGATCAACAAGGGACACAATTTCTTTGTAACAAGCGAAAGGAAAACTATTGAAAGTAGATAAATATACAGTTTAAATAAAATATACCATCATCGTTATTGTGTTTTTATCTCAATTACCTAAAGTTAACTCAATATAATATGATAATATACTGTGACACTTACTCCGTCATCTCCGTGTGATGACGGAGTAAGAATTCAGTTCACCACCCCCTATCTTAACCGTGGCTGATCGTAAGAGACGACTAAGGGATATAAAATGCATATGGCATCTATGCCAGAGAAGGAAAACTCGAAGCGAAGCCCTATAACAACACGTCTGACCAGCGTGGTATAGTAGGTAAATTTCGCTCCCATTATGGAGGCTTGAGCCCAGCAGTGGGACATATATGAGCTGAGATGATGATAACTCAATATGTACTCCCTTTCCCATCGTACATATTGCAAAAGTTATTGGCAATAGTTTTACAACCGGCAGACAATCTGACGTCCTTGGGAATGTAATTGCAGAGTAGGCATCAGGTGGAGTTAGCTTTTTTTTTTTTTTTTTTTTTATTGGTGGGCTATGGGTGCGTCTCGCCCCGCTGAATCGGTCCGGGGTGACGGAAAGGCGGCGCGTGACCCCATAGACCCACCGTAAAACCTTCTCTCTTCGCCGTGCGAGCGGACCACCGGTACTCGATTTTAACTTCGGTGGCCCGCCCGGCGGTTTACCCTCGCGGGTTCCTCTCGTCGACGCCCCGACAGATTTCGCCGTCGGGGCGTCGACCTCACGCGGTGGCCTCACGTCGGGTGACCGGACAATTCCCCGGTATCAGGTGGAGTTAGCTCAGATTGATGTAAATCTCTTAATCGTCTTCAACAATACCCACGAGCATTGTAAGGGTTAGTAGTATTCATAGCCACTACTACAGAACAGGAAATAAAATATACCAACTATTTTTGTGTATGAAATACAGAGATTATTGCTATCTTTTTACATTTAAAATATTCTCAAGTTTTCTCAAGTATATTCACGTTGGCATGTCTCATTATTACAGAGATATTCAACCTTTTCTTCTCATTTTGGCGATACCGAGTATTATTATTCGGCTTATCCACACAAAGGATGAGTGTTAGCAGCTTTTTGAAATAATGATAGGTTTGACTTTCGTAAAATTATTTTATATTTGAGGTGTTCTCTTATTTACCTTATATTGTCAGGTATATGTTACCTTATACACCTTTAAGATTTAGATTCAAAGTTTTATATACAGATATATCATATCTCTAAAAATATTTGCGCACTATGTAACTTTTACATTAGGTATATATAAAGGCGGAGAAAGTAATCTATAAACGCAATTCTAAAATATCACTATATATATATATATATATATATATATATATATAGATATATATATATACATATATCTATATATATAGAAATGTATACTACTAAGTACTAATTAGCTAGTAATTATTGTGAGAGATACGATGTGACTAATAAAATAATATATATATATATATATATAGATAGATATATATATATATATATATATATATATATATATATATATATATATATATATATATATATATATATATATATATATATATATATATATATATGTTATATCCCTTCTAAATTTGTCTAAATCTCTCAATGTCGTGACCCACAGAAACAATAGTCTCAGTGATGATTGAACTATAAATATACCCAATTTCTAGATGAATTTGCATCTTGAATATCTTATAATTGAGTGAAGTAGTGCGTCGTCAAAATAAAAAATAAATAAAATACACCTAATCATACAGAAAACTGCCACGCCGTATAAAATAACTCGCATACAACATTAGTGTGAGTATAACTTACTTTCAATTATAAGTAAGTTTGTATAAAAACTTCTTTCAAAAAAAAAAATTGGTTGCCTGTAAAGTCGGTATACGGGCGAAAGTTTTACGTGACAACGACTTTGAGTGGTAAAATAATTTTAATGTGAATATTCATTCGTATAGTAGGAAGAAGGATGAAATAATAGTAACAATTTAAAACATTTATTTATACAAAGAATT
The DNA here is from genome assembly GCA_905163515.2 of Lymantria monacha. Lineage (NCBI taxonomy): Eukaryota > Metazoa > Arthropoda > Insecta > Lepidoptera > Erebidae > Lymantria > Lymantria monacha. The sequence goes on along the minus strand of LR991094.1, from coordinate 12,520,025 downwards.
ATATTTAAAACATTAATTTATACAAAGAATCTCGCACTGAATTTCATATTAACAAAATTTTATTTTTACCTTTACACATACATACGTATTTATATACAAATATACATACAATAACTTGCAATACATTAACAACATAACTTTTTATGTCTGTCTCTCTCGCTCTTAGGCGGGCTAACCATGCCCGAGTGGAAGGGACGCGTGCCTCTCACTCGCTCTCATTGTGAGCGCATAACGTGAGCGGAGCGTAACGCAGTTTCTTGAAGTGTCACCCGGCAAACCAATTTATAAGACGTTGTCACGTCAAAAATCCGTCGAAATAAAGAATATTATACACTTAATTATACAGAGAACTACCACGCCATTTAAAATAACTAATATACAACTAATTATAAGTGAGTTTCGACAAAACTTGCTTCAAAAAAAAAAATCGGTTTTGAAGTGTAATATTGCTGGGCATAAGTTATTCCAAACTGTGTAAAGAAACTTTATAATACTCCATATTAAAATACAATCGAAAAATATCACCGCTCTTCTGAAAAGCCTCTTTATATAAAACATGGGCTGTACGAGAATGTCTTAGTAGGCGGGTGAGGCACAGAATTTTTTACAAACTCCTTAGTGATGCTACGCGCGTACTCTGTCCGCCCTTCGTTTTATCTTAGCTTCAGTTTTCCAGCTGCGTCGGTTGCATTTTATACGATACGGGAATATACCTTGCATTTCCTGTCGTTTCTTTGTTGAAAGAATAAATTGTAATGTAAATATACGGAGATGTACCTATGATACATAATTAAAGAAGCCTCGTGCTTATCAATCAATCAATCAAGCTGTCAATGGATAATGTTATAAAATTAGGAAATCGTATATGGATTTACAACTCATGTCTCACTTTTGGGCACATGCCTTTTCCACGGTGAGGAACGTGCTTATAAGAACATTAACTGAAGTAAGGAAAACTAATTTAGTCCAGGTCGACGAGTCATACCATAAGTCCACACGAATTCACAAGATCAGAATCCACAGGAACAAATATCTACTATAATAGGAACGAAATTAGCCTTGCCACGTTGGATTTTCGCTTGCTTTAGAATATTTCTTCTCTTGCAGTAATTTTAATGACTTATTAGTCATTTTGAACGAAACCAGAGAAAAACAGGATGTTTTCTTACGCCTTCACTACGTGGAACACATATTATAGCTAATATAATATTTTTTGGCGGTTATTATATTATATGAAAATTAAATCACATTATTGAGTTCATCCTGTGATGCTCCGGGGGCCCCTTCAGTGTAACCGCGTGATATCATAAATATAGTAGTAGAATTTTTAGTGTAGCTATATGTCACTTTATAATTGTAATAGTTTTTATCACTATTTCCAAGCAATGATAGTAAGAATATAATTTATTTTCTCGAAGTAATCGCAAATTACGAGTAAGGGATACAAACGAATAACATCATTGCAAGAGAAGGAAAACTCAGCTGTACCCTTGGTATTGCAAAGTTCCATGGGCGGCAGTGACACTTACCATCAGATGTGCTGCTTGGTCGTTTGCCACCATAAGCAATAAAAAAATATGGTAAACCAGACACATGTCTACCAGATGGCTATCCCCTCTTATGTAGCGAAGGCTTGTTCTCAACGATAAAATTTAAAGTTAAGGTAGGTATAACAGATATAAAATTGGCTGACTATCAAAGGCATTAACCAAGTCTCAACATTCTCAATTTTTGCAGGATAAATTTTGAATATAGCTGAAGTTATTATGTATTATATATTATACTATTTATAGAGGTATTTACCTTGTAAGTTTTCATTCCACATCGCTATCCCTTCTTTTACAGCGCAGGCTGGTTTCAACGATAGAAATTAAGGCTAAATTAAGTATAACAGGTATAAAATTGGCTAACTATCAAGGGCATTACCTAAGTCTCAACATTCTCAAATTATGCAAGATACATTTTCAATATAGCTGAAGTTATTATGCATTATGTATATAGTATTTATAGAGGTATTTACCCTGTAAGTCTTTATAGAGATATCTACCCTGTGTCATGATTTAAATAACTTTTTTCTTATACATTATGTAAATATGAACCCAGGTAGGGTCGTCCATTAATAACACATATGTAGGTGTAATGTAGATGACTCGCATCATTTAACGTTTTTCCGTATCTCTCGGTAGTATAAATTTTCTTTTACGCAGTGTTTTTTTTAAATATTATAATTAACAAAAATGATTAAATAGTAGTACTATTTCTGTGTTGTAATGGATTAAAATTATACTTTACTAGTAAACCCAGCCCGCTGGTTTGCTTGTAGAAATCGATATATCGCAACGCCACCTGGCGGCGAGTTACATCAATGAGGATAGCATATAAACCCTCTCCGTGAAGAAATACATATACATACTAATCTTCATAATGGTCGGTCAAACAATTTCTGAGTTTACCGATATCTTATATACAAACAGCCACTTTTAAAGATTTAGCTTACCACATATTTCTTTCCTGCAACCTCGTATGAGAAGAGTAAGAAAAGGGAGCAGACAATTTCACAGCAGACATTTTTTTATAAGAATAGAATAACTTAAAATATGAATTAAATAAAGCAGATCAAAGGAGGAGACTCAACGTACAACATCAAGAAATATGATTTAAAGAAAAACCGAAACGCTATTATAGTTACGAATATTTTGATTTCACGTATTTTTACATGCTTAATCAATTATGTCAATGAACGAGTTAAATTTTAAAAGGTGAGGAAACCGAAGTGATCACTTTTGAACCTGAAACTATGAGTAGGCAGTATTACTCAACCATTAACATTCTACTATGAAGATATATATGAAATAATGTCCTATCCAACATAAAAAATCTAAATTCACGACGACACATGAGTATAAAAACAAAAAAAAAAATAACAGATAGAATGGATAACATAATATAATGAGGATATTCTCACAGGACTAGGGTTGAGATTTTATATAATAAAAAATAGGTTACAGTAACCTCATGTAAATTGGTCGAGGGAGTTTGTTTTGAATCCCGCGTGACCTGACAAAGGATTTTACATACTTTACAAAGGATATTTTAGACCTGTGTCGCTAAACAATATTTTTATTGATTGCTCAAAAAAAAATATATGTGTCGGAATTGTTCTTTGTCACGTTAGATAATACATCATCATCATCATCATCACAGCCCATAAATGTTCCACTGTTGGGCTCGGGCCTCCTCCGTAATGGGAGGGAATTAAACCTACTATACACCGCTGGTCAGACGTGTTGGTATAGGGTTTTGTTTCGAGTTTACCTTCTCTCGCATAGATGTTATATACATTTTATATCCCTTAGTCGTCTCGTACGATCACCCACGGGTAAGATATGGGGTGGTAAATAGTATTCTTACTCCGTCACCACACGGAGAATAGAAAGATAATACATATTTGTTTTAAATAGTATAACTAACAAACTAAACCAAACTGATTTTATTACTACTGTATTTATTCATCATGCCTTATCTTACCTGTGGGTGATCGTAAGAGACGACTAAAGCACATAAAACGTATATAACATCTATCTAGGGGAAGGAAAACTTGAAACAAAACCCTATACGAACACGTCCGACTAGCATGGTATAGGTCAATTTCCCTCATAATATGGAGGAAGCTCGAGCCTAACAGTGGGACATATTTGAGCTGAGATAATGAAAATGTATTTATTTATAACTTAACGTAAGGTTATGTTAATATCATTATAAATTATGACAATATAGACCAGTAATGAGATAACAATATCGCAAGAGACAAGTTATATTATTAAAATAGCAGTAGGTACTTAAAGTCACAAGAATTACTACGAGAGTCACAAGAAACTGTATCGATTGCATGATGCGAAGAGTCAATTTAGTATAAATACACTATTTTATTACACTAACATTAGAGTAAGAAGTTAAATGACTCAAATATTATATGGTCATACAGAAAACTTAAGAGTACTATCATAAAAAAATAAAATCGTTGAAAAGAAAATATATTGTCAATTTTACATATTTTTTAAAATTAATCTACCACCGGATCGGCCGCCACAAACTGAGAAGATCCGGCAAGAAATTCAGCGGGCTCGTCATTTTTTTTAAATTACATATATTCTTAAACATTATTGGATACATGTTTAGTCCATATTAGCTCCAGTGAGATGCCCTTCGAGTAAAGATTCATTTTTAAAAGTTAAATACAAGTTAAAAATTTCAAACGAACTATTACTATTTAAAAGTGAACTTTTTCAATTTTTTTTTTACGTAATGTAAAAAAAAAATTTAAAAAAGTTCACTTTAAAATATTCATAGAATAAAACGCCAAGTGAAATAGTATATTGTTACATTAAAATAACAAAGGCCACATTATTCTTTGGTCCCCTGTGTGCCATTTCAAAAAAACAACTTCACCTGTATGGATATACTCGTAAATGCAGAACTGCCGCATCAAAAGCTTACTATGAATTTTACAGTTAGTACCTTTGAGGCATTGGCGAAATTTCATCAACTAGCATAGGGGAAGAAGGGGACAATTTCGACAACGAGGGGCAAGTGAAATAAGCGAGCGGTGGATTAAAGGGTTTGCGGAAAATTTGTGTGCTTCATAACAACACTGGATACCGTCCCCAAGCGGTTTTGTGTTACCAATTATTTTCATTTAATTCATAACAAGCTATTTGGGTGGATTTGTATGTCCAAACTCATTAATAACAAAGAATTTGTAGTGCGACGTTGATTTAAGATTATGGTACACAATGAACTGTGAGTTTCATAAATAAACTCAAAACCCCAAAATATTATAGTTCCGTTTTTCTTTTTAAAGTGGTGAAGGACTGAAAATATAAAGCGTAGTCACTCTAATCGCCGCGGATTTTGAAGTAAAATACAAGCAAAGAAAACTTTAAAATATACTGTTTTGGTGATATTTTGATGTCTAAATGATAATTTTTAATTGTTATTAATCGTAGATGGACAAAATCAGTTGTGACTTTGTGGCATTGAGAGATATATCTGTTTCAACGTATTGGCGAAGATAAACCACGATGATACTACTACTTTCTAGTAAATAATAATGAATATTGATGATGATGAAAAGTAGTTTGACTTCGGTCTACATAACGCAAAATTTTTGAGCGATTGTTAAGCTGAGTTATACATATGTATTTATATAGCTAATAATTCTGCCTGTAAATGGAACTGTAATGGAACTAACGACTTACGCCATATTTAAAAACACAGATAATGCAGTAATCTAAATAACAAATCACTTAGATAACTAAGTGACTTGTACAATAATTTAATAAGTAATAGTTAATATTTTTGCTGGCAATAAAATATTTATAACACTTACGAGCCCTTTATTGTATAAAAATTATATATAAATCGATATATGTACATAAAGTAATAGAGGATATAAGTCACCACCGCCTTTCTTGCCCGTGAGTGTCGTTAAACACAACTGTGGGATATACAGACAATATGGATGAAAGAGCAGGACAATTTGACATAAAACTTTATATATATCAACTTGGCTGATTAGCATGACATTGTGAGCTGCTCTCCCATTGCGGAGGAGGCCCGAGCCTAGCTGTGGGACGTATATAGGCTGGAAAGAGGATTTTTTCATGATTTATATTAGTTTTACGCTTATGAAAGCGAATACTAGCATATTGATCTTTTTTTACCGTTACTTTTTTTTCGAATATTTATTTCATTATTTACATCTCTTGGTGACAGTAGTTTGGCTGCGAGCAAAAAATTCTTTTATTGTATATAAAAATTTTAATAATCATACATTTAAAAACATTTTAAAGTACCTGAGCTATTTTACAGAGATACAAGTTATAAGATACAAGTATACAAGTTATAAGATCTACGTAATTACAGCCGTAGATAATATATGTATATAGTAATATATAGAATAACCATATCTGCGAAACTATTAAGTAATACAAATATAACTAATAATAACAAAAATAAACTTCAATCTCTTGATATTCGAAGAACAATAAGCCAAATATTAACCATAAACTAAAGTAAAAGTACGCCGACCGTATATTTAATAGTGGATAAAATTTTTCAACCCATGAGGGTTCTGTAATTTCACCTCTGACTTTCAGGAGAATAGGTAAACAGCAATACGGGGGATGTGAAACGAACCGTCACAGTTTCAGGTCGGTTGAAGACATCCTTTATCCTTTACGTCCCATTGAAAATCAGCTTCAAGACCGCCGCATTCACGATTCGAAAACAACAGACTGTTTACGTACTACGTATATTCGTAGGGGTATTGTGATTAATCGCTTAGGCATTATTTCCTAATTAAGCTCACCTTCCCCTTACCATGAATGCGTCGCCTGAGGGAGTGTCTGCGAACTTGAAACAAATATAAATGGGCCGAATGAGAAAATCGGAAATCTGTTGAATTAATGCTGAAAACAAATTAGAAGGGTGAATTCATTTCTCTACTAAATAACGTGAAGAATACTTGTAAAAGCATTTCAAAATTTTAATCTACGTCCTTTATTATCTGTAAACGTTCAATATCAGTAAATTAAGTAGGATTTTTAAGGCATTAATATAAGTACAGAATGAAAACCGCATATCCATTCGATAGTTCTAACATCGTATTCACATAAAATTTATATGTATGTACAATTTGACACACGAGTTCACCCTATTTGACATCTGACTCTGGCAACACTGAAAAGCACGTAATTGAAGGAAATGAGATAAATTACTCTTGCAGATTGTTTGATCCTTCAAAAGGGGAGCATGAGGTGGCCCGAGGAACTCGTTTGTAACTCGTCTTGCAAAAGATGTGTGAAACCAGATGTTATCCAAAAAAAATATTCAACAGTGATTACAAATATCACGCGTAACTTAAATAAAAAACTATTTCTTTTTCTCAAGAATAATAAAAAAATTGAAATATATTCTCAGAAAAAAGACACCTGCACAGATGGCATAGTGGTTAAGATATCGACTTACTGAGCCAGTGTTGATTCCCACGCAACAAAATATTTTAGTATTACTCTGTTGATTGTTATACCGAGTCTGGATGAAATTTGCATACGTTAATTGTAAATTTATAAAGTAAGCAATACAAGGATTGTTTCTCTAGTAGCGGGTGTTGTCTTATATAAAAAAAAATTACAAGCATATTTATGTTTTTTTTTAATAGTCATTGCTACCTCATGATCGTGATCTCACCTCATATACATTCCACTGCCCGGCTGGAGCCTCCTACATAATGACAGAGGAATTGGCCTTCTATAACACGCTAGTCAACGATGGGTGTATGGTTTTATTTGGAATTTTCCTTCTCTTGGATTATGGGTTTGATTCCAACCCAGAATAGTTTTTTTTTGGTGATACATAAACGAATGCTCCGAGTCTTGGTGTGACTTATATCCGATATATTTGTTTATAAAGTCGCACGCAATTACTGCGAAAATAAGTCTATTAAAAAGGTTTATTGCCAAGTAAGTTTTCTGGTTTTTGTAGAAAATTTAAAATCTGTTTTGTTGGTCTTATTTTACTACCGCTATAGAAATATTCTTGAGGTGCAAATAAACGCAGGTGTTTTAGTTCTTAGGATTACCATTAACTTTGAAATTATCATTAAAAAGCATTGTAACTGATACAATAAATTTTCATCGTTAAAGCTTGCTAAACTCCTGGTATATTCCAATTCCCCCTGAGCACGCCGTCATTATCAGTTTAGCGTAAGGGCTCTTCGAACAAAAAAAAATGCCCGACCTTAAAAATTCACCTTACGACAAGGGTGTAACGAAGTGTAGCCTACTTAAAACAATAGCTAAATTCAAGGGTCGGATGTATCTCCCTACATCCCTTACTTAAAACCCTACTGGACTAACACTTAATGTGTGCTGAATTCATAGAATTTTTATGAGTATTTTTTGGTATTTTATATTGAACTAGCTTCTGCACGCGGCTACGCCCGCGTAAAAGGTTACTTGCCTAAAGTTTTACATCCCCTAATTTTATGTTACCCCTTAAGGGTAAATTTTAACAACATGTTAATCTCACATTTATTTATATCTAATCAATAGCCTAAAAATAAGTTTCAAGCTTCTGGCTTTAAACGATACATTCTTACAACTTTTCATCCCCTTTTTGCATTAAAAAACAAAAACAAGCCTTTTTTTGCATTAAAAAGTAGCCTATGTCCTTTGTCAGGTTCTAGACTATCTGTGTACCAAATTTCATTTAGATCTGTTCAGTAGTTTTGGCATGAAAGAGCGACAGACAGACAGAGTTACTTTCGCATTTATAATATTAGTAAGGAGTATTATACGCTTTAGTGTAAGTAAAATAAATTTCCTTTTAAAATTAAGAATGGCTGCAATCGATGCCAGTTCATGTTTTTTTACCATTAGTTCTTTAAAATTTAAGTAATGCTAACAAAATGATTAGATTTCTGTCTCCCCTCTGTGAGGCTTTAATTACTGTTTGGTTCCTACTGAGCCCCTCGAAGCCAGCTCTTATTTTAGAGCCCGCAAACAAACCAACAACATTTTAGCCCATCATTTGTTTATTACCTCTTCTAAAGTTTTCATCTCATCTTTAATTGACTTCACTGGAAAGTTTTAAATATCTTTCATTTTGTAAATGCCCGATAGCAGGTTATAAAGATGAGATGAAATCTTTGAAGCATTGATTAAATAAGCGGCCATTAAATATGCTGAGAATTTTGGAGCCGTCTATGAAAAATTCAATAAAATACCTATTCGTATCTGGCATTATTATACATATAATAAAAACGAGCATTTATGTTCACTGTATTTAAGATAACATCTATTAGTGTAGATGATGTCACCTCCTTCCAAAAGTTGTTACCGACAAGTGATCTCCTACGCACATTATTACATTCAATTCAAAACGTTTATTTACTATAAATGAAGCGGTAGCATTGGTCATAGCGATGTCACGTGTATACATCTAAATCCTTACTACTAATGTAATCAATACGAAAGTTTGAATGGATGTTTGTTACTCAATCACGCCAGAATTGTAGAACTGATCATGATCGAATTTGGCACACAGATAGATTATAGTCTGGAATAGAATATAAGCTTCTGTTAATTCCAGAAGGGTTACGTTTCCAGCGAGTAAGTTTAGCAAATAAAATCAACAAATGCATACGAAACTATGAGGCTAATCAAGTTTATTAATACATATATAATGTAATAACAAAGTTATGTAAAAAAGGAAATAATTGATTAGAGTAAGTTGCAAAGTTATCCGTGTGGTGACGGAGTAAGAATACAATTCACCAACCCCTATCTTACCAGTGGGTAATCGTAAGAAACGACTAAGGGATATAAAATGCATATAACATCTATGCAAAAGTAGGCAAACTTAACTTCCCTCCCACTTCGGAGGAGGCCCAAACCTAACAATGGGACATATATGGGCTGTGATGATGAAATTGCAAAATAGGAAGACATACATTTGTGGGACGTGAACGCATAATCTTTTAGAACTCAGTTCAAACTATCATAAATAAAATATCTCAACAGCTCTCACGTAGTGCAACTGAAACCTTTGAATTTCCATAAATATAAATATATACTAAGCTTTTTAAAGGAGATATTTGAGCTGAGATGATATTTCAGCTCGTATATCTATGTCCCACTGTTGGGCTCGAACCGCCTCCGTAATGGGAGCGAAAATGACTTACTATACCACGCTGGTCAGACGTGTTGGTATAGGGTTTTGTTTCGAGTTTTCCTTCTCTTGCATAGACGTTATATGTGTTTTTTATATGCCTTAGTCGTCTCTTACGATCACCCACGGGTAAGATGAGACGGGGGTGGTGAGTTGTATTCTTGCTCCGTCACCACACGGAGAAGTGCTATATTATTATTCTAATTCATATGTTATACGTTAAACGCTATTAGTATAATTATACCTATTTAAAGTTCCATTTAATCAAGATTTGAATCACAACGATATTAAAAAGGCTTTGGTGCCTAACCATTAGTAACTCTGAAATTTCATTACAATAAATCCGCATCGCAAGTTTGCTTAAAAAATCTCATCTTCAAAGAACTAACGGCTAAGGAATATTAAAAACGAATATTAAAATGATATAACGAGTTTCATATATTAAACTGAAAGACTATAGTTGTCAAGTAAAAAGTGGTAAGTCCCTGGGGCGCAAAAACATCTTTTCATACGGTCCTTAATCTACAGACTGAGCAACCTCAATCTATTCCATAAAAGTTTTCAAAGGGAAATTCCAGCCATAAGGAATGCCAATTTCGTTTGAAAACGTACTCTGCGATTTAATTTTATTTGTAGCGGTCTACGTTTACTTTATCAAGATCTTCCATTTCAGATCAAATGTGATTTGCAATGCGATCACATCTCAAGATTGTAATCAAAATTCATAATGCTAATACAACCTACATTAAAATTTCTTAGCACAATAGTGTGGTACTTAGCGTTGAAAAAATATTAAATACTATTTGTATGTAGGTACCGGGGAGACCGAGACTAACCTACCTAGACCAGATTTGTCACGTACTGAAGGAAGGTGGCGTCAAGAGTCTCCGAAACCGGCGAGCGTGTACGAAGAGAATTATGAATGTTGAGAAAGCGAGTGAAGTATGCAAGAATAGAGTTCTCTGGCACTCTGTTCTCTCTGCCTACCCTGCAAGGGATATGGCGTGATGATATTATGTTTGTATGTATTCGCAGCTTTACTTGTGTTTTTTTCATGGCTTATGGTGGCAAACGAGCAAGTAGCACACGTACGTTAGTGCACTGCCGTCCATACAGCTTTGCAATACCAAAGGTATAGCTAGGCCGCTGCACTACACGGCTGGAGAGGCCCAGACACGGTGTTGTTACCGTTGAGGCCCTCCGGCCCGTACTGATGGAGTGTATGGAGCGGCGGCACGGATTCCTCTCCTTTCGGCTGGTGCAGGTATTGTCGGGGCACGGTTGCTTCGGCTTGTACCTTCACACGGTCGCGTATAGGGAGTGGACTCCGTCCTGCCACCATTGCAGTAGTGACGAGGACACGGCGCAACATACGCTCGAGGTATGTCCGAGCTGGGACGGGCAGCGCCGTGACCTCGTCGCTGCTATCGGTGCCGACCTGACGCTGCCGGCTGGCGCGAAAGCGATGGTCGACAGTGTCAGAAACTGGGACGCAGTCGCTGCCCTCTGCGAGGCTGTCATCTCGCAGAAGGAGGCGGCAGAACGAGTCCGGGAAAAAAGTTCATTTCAATACGGACTGTCAACACTACATGCTTGGATTAGGAGTATATAATGCATGTCTTTTTTATTTTATTTTTTTAAATTAATTTATAAACAGAATTTTTAAAATCAAAGTTCTTTCATTTAAACTTTAAACATTCAAGTATATGTGTGCAAAATTACAGCTCAATTAGTTTTGAAACAACTGAGATACGGAGTTTTGAGACGAAACATACGCGATTATCCCACTGTGCGGCGCAGGCGCGAATATCTGCGCCTGATGCCGCCCTAACCGAGGCTTCGGGTGATCGGACGCGGGGAATTGTCCGGTCACCCAACGTGAGGCCACCGCGTGAGGGCGACGCCCCGACGGCGAAAGCTGTCGGGGCGTCGACACGAGAGGAACCCGTAAGGGTAACCCGCCGGGCGGGCCACCGAAGACAAAGATCGGGTACCGGTGGTCCGCTCGCACGGCGAAGAGAGGTGTTTGCAGGGTGGATCCATGGGGTTGCGCGCCGCCTCTTTCGTCGCCCCGGATCGATTTGTCGGGGCTCGTCCAACATCCATGGTCCACCATGCGGAAAAAAAAATTATATCCACGAGCAAAGTAAGGGTTGGTAGTATCGATTTAAAATACAACATGACTTCATGTTGTATTTTAAATCCGTTGCACTCATGATTTTACTCTCAGATAAGAGAGGAAGTAGGTACTTACTTTCTCATGTCATAGAGATAGAGATATTATCATTATTTATTTATTTTTATTTGGAAGACCAACAGCATAATAATAATATTAAACTACTTAATATACATCATACAGCTAATCATAGGTCTCCGCTAATATGCTTCACATTAGGCTAATGAGCCAGCAGACATTATGTAATATATATTTAAGGATTACAAACTGTAATAATTGAAAAAAAAAACCTGGCTTAGTAATCGTCTCACTGTTGTTAAGCTTGTGTTCAATATATCAACATCGTGTAACTTGCATTTTATATTAAGAGTCTTTCCTGCTCGCCATAAGAAACTATTTTGTCTGTAATTGGTGGACACCACATTTAAACTCAGTGGAGTATGATGCCGTGTAGATTTCCTTGGAACATTAATATTAATATTTGAAAGAAGCTCGGGGCTATCTATATTATTACGGATGATTTTTAAAATGTATGTAATATCTGAAATTTCTCGTCGATTAGACAGTGGGAGAAGGTGAAATTAAGCACACAAATTTAAATAATCCTCAGATTTAGATTTAATATTAGTACGATAACATAAATATTTCATAAATCTCTTTTGAATATTTTCGATTCTGGTCATTACTTACTATACCTAGGATTCCATATTTCTGAACCATACTCCAATACGCTCTATTCCATTATTATTTCATCCATTCCATTAGATCATAGTCTTACCAATAGCAAAGATCGATGCAACTTTATACAGCATATATATTTGAAAATATTTTTCTGGTGTGAGAAAAAGAACATACTGGAAGCCTTCGCAAATTATTAAATTCTACCGAGACTTGTATACCAACAACATCTATATTTCTCGAAACATCTTATATCTATAGAATATATGATTGTAGCTACCGTATAACTAGTTTAATATGGCAATCAACAACAGTGGCACGTCGCATCACCGCCGATTTGTATTCCATACCTCTCGTCCGATCCGTCTGGCCAGATTAATTATCTACCTCCCCCTCCCATGTTTGCCAATAAGCTCACCCTTCTCGTTTAAAATTTTTTTTAACATAAATCTCTCGCAGAATATAATTTGTGTTGAAACATATATATGCATATGTAAACAGCTGAAACCAATCAAAAAATATTCTAAATAGAGTCTAAAAGTCTTTAAAATTTATAGATATATTAAGTATACATACATGTCAGTACTAATATTTTAACCAAATACAGATTAATAAAAAGAAAGCAGTGTTGTAGCGGCTACGAATACTACCATTTTTTTTTTTTCGCAAGGTGGGACCATAGATGTGGTCGCGCCCCGGCAAATCGGCCCGGGGCGACGGAAGAGGCGGCGCGCAACTCCATGGACCCACCCTGCAAACACCTCTCTTCGCCGTGCGAGCGGACCACCGGTACCCGATCTTTGTCTTCGGTGACTACGAATACTACCAACCCCCTACTTTGCTCGTGGATGCCGTAAAAGACGACTAAGAGCTTTATATCGACCTAGGCCAATTCTACCTGATACCGTTTGGTCAATAATTACATTCCCAAGAAGGATTGGCGTCAGGCAGGCGGCCGGTCATAAAACTATTGACAATAACTTTTACAATATATATGATGGAAGAGGAGTATATATAGAGTCCACCCCAGGAAATTAGGATAAGGCAGGCAAATGAATTGTGTCGACCCCAAGTAATTGGGATAAGAGCAAGATGATGAAGAATAAAAATAAATTACTCATAGCAAGCTATATCATATTTGAAAATACTATAAGGCATAATACTAAAGGAATGCAATCTATGAAATATTATTATAAACAAATTAATATATATATCATACATATACATATATATATATATATATATATATATATATATATATATATATATATATATATATATATATATATATATATATATATATATATATATATATGAAATAGTATATAAAAATATATTTACCATACAAAAGTTATATATTATATTAAGGAAAACTACCAATGGATAATAGGTAGCTATGTTATTACCAAATATTCAATTGTGCCTAAGGGAATATTCCTACAATATTATAATAAAAATAATCCTTACTAATATTATAAATGCGAAAGTAACTCTGTCAGTCAGTCGGCCTTTCACGCCAAAACTATTGAACCGATCTAAAACAAATTTGGTACACAGATAATCTAGAGCCTGATAAAGGACATAGGTTACTTTTTAATGCAGAAAAGGGTTGTAAACGGGGATGAAAAGTTGTAAGGAAGTATCGTCATTTTTAAAGCCAGAAGCTTGAAACTTATTTTTAGGCTATTGATTAGATATAAATATGTGACATTAGATTTTTGTAAAAATTTACCCTTTAGGGTTAAAATAAAAATAGGGGATGGAAAACTTTAGGATAGTAACCTTTTACGCGGGCGAAGCCGCGGGCAGAAGCTAGTATTATAATAAAAATAACAAGAAGTACCGTAAGCGTATCGTGTGTGATACTTATAACCTCTTTGCGTTGTGATAGAGTGATAATGCAAGATTCCACAACCACCACCAACACTTCTTTTCTCTGATTATCGTAAATACGGCAAGTGAGTAAGAGCCTCCTCTAAATAAATGATAGGCTGAAAATACGAAGATATTTGTTTACAAAATTGAGTAGGTACAATTGGCGTAGATCAGCGTAGATGCTTGTTAACGATAACCTCTTCCATCATCATTCTCCCAAATCCTTAGTGTCGATACAATATGTACTCTTCTTTCACAGTACATATTGTAAAAGTTATTGGCAATAGTTTTATAACCGGCCGCCTGCCAGAAGTCAACCCTGCTTGGGAATATAATTGTTGACCAAACGACATCAGATGGAGTTGGCTCAGGTCGTTATCAGGTTCTTATTTGTTTTTTACGACATCCACGAGCAAAGTAAGGGTTGGTAGTATTCGTAGCCCCTACCACACAGCAACGATAACCTCTTCCATAAGAATCCATAAAAGTTTAATACAGTTATGTAAGCGCACAATAATATTTCTGCTATTATACCTACTTTTCTTTCACCTATGAATATTATCTGAATATAAATAGTACTTCGTCAGCCACGGTATCACTGGTACAAAGTTAATGAGCAAGGTATAACTCACAAGTAGAATATGTTAACTACTGCATATCTAAAATCACTCACAACGATCTACTAAATGCACACGTCGCATATAGATATATTAATATCTGCTATCACGCATTGTTTGCCCACGTTCAAAACATACTGCTGCTAGATGCAGCAGCAACGTATAGTTTTCGTGTGCTAACAGATCCCCACCAAACTATATTCAGCTGCGCTGTTTACACATCAAAACGGAGAATTATATATTGGTATAAATTAATTATTGCTATTAACAGATTTTATAACGAAAATTTATAAAAGCAAATCTTTGGTAATAATTGGTTCTCATTAAATGAAATAGAATATTATCAATTTAATTAGACTAAAATTATTATAATATTCATCAACAAAAAATTTTTCCGGGTCAAATATTGATTGGCCCCACCCTGCCGATTGGCATCATCTGGGGCAATACGAAAAACGGGGAAGGGCGGTGTGAAGTCCCACAACTCACCGTGTTGCTTCTCTCCGAGTATTAATCAGACCACCTGAACGCCGCTTTTCTTCGGTGCTATAGAATTTATTCCGAAGATATTATATTATATTTTCTTCGAACACATAAATGTGAAAAATACTCAGAAATTAAGAATAAACTTTTCAGTCTTTTACCAAAATTGCAATCCAAGTGATTTTATGTCAGAGAGTCTAAGACTTTATGCGGTATCTTTTTTATTCCACATGAATCCACAATGGTATCCATAAATGACACCAAGGTTTGACCCTCAGGCAGTCCCGGGATATGATTTTAATTGTCTTGGGACCCGCAACAAATTTATTTAGAAAAGGTTAAAGAGGAGGAGTTGGAAAGAGTGATTCCACTTCCCTCCTAGGCAAAGCGGGAGACAAAAAAAAACAAAATGACTAGTCAGTCAATATTTAAAGAGGTGTACGGCTACGATAAGCGCAGCCGTACGGCACCACGGATACGGAAGAGCTTAACGGGGCCTATATGTAAACGTTAAGATTGATTGCTACAGTAGGTATGGCAGAAATGCAAGAACGCACGGCAATTTTCTCGTGTTGAACAAGAACTTTAAACAGCACACCAGATAAGTGTTACTGCTGCCCATGGACCTTTGCAATACCAAGGGTACAGCTAGGCGGCTGCCTAACAATAATTCCAAACCCACCCAGAATATTATTATAAAGTCTATATAAGTATCTATTTAAACATTCTATTTAATAAATTCGGCGTGAAAAATAATAAACGTCCAAACCGTCGTTGCCTCTGTATAATCAAACACATACTGATATAAAGTTTAAAAAAAAGGTAAGAAACTTTTAGGTGTTTTATGTAGCTCATATGTAGTTTCTCAAAGACTAAATGCATTTATATCCGTGTGGTGATGGAGTAAGAATACAATTCACCACCCGCTATCTTACCCGTGGGTGATCGTAAGAGACGACTAAGGGATATAAAACGCATATAACATCTATGCAAGAGAAGGAAAACTCGAAAGAAAACCCTATACCAACACATCTGACCAGCGTGGTATAGTAGTTCAATTTTCCTCCCATTAAGGAGGCTCGAGCCCAACAGTGGGACGTGTATGGGCTGAAATGATGAGTGATGATGATGAAATGCATTTTCTTTCTTTCAACTTTTTGCGGCAGTAGTACTACTGACAAAATAGGAGTAAAATTGAGCTTACCATGCGAGACCTGATTTGGTGTTTGGTGGATTTGAAGTTTTACTTAGAGCTTTTTGTCTTTTGGTCATAAATGAGAGCATTTATAAGAAGGTATGAGGTAGCCAGACACAAAATAACTTTTTTACACTTTAGAATGCTAATATTTAATATAATACGGAATATTATACATACACACACACACATACATATCATCACGCCATATCCCTTGCAGGGTAGGCAGAGAGAACAGAGTGCCAGAGAACTCTATCTCTGCATACTTCACTCGCTTCCTCAATATTCATAATTCTCTTCATACACGCTCGCCGGTTTCGGAGACTCTTGACTCCACCTTCCTTCAGTACATGACCGATCTGGTCTAGGTAGGTTAGTCTCGGTCTCCCTCGGTACCTACATCCTTCCACTTTCGCATTGTATATCTTCTTAACCAGGCGTTCGTTCGGCATTCTTTCCACATGTCCGAACCATCGGAGCATTCCCTTTCGCATCTTTACACCAATACTCTCTTTCATACCTACTCGCTCTCTTACGTCGTCGTTACGAATGCGGTCGGTCAGCCTAACTCCACAGATTTTCCGCAGAGATCGCATTTCGACCGCATTAATTTTACTATCATACTCTTTTCTGCATACCCAACTCTCGCTTCCATACAGTAATGTTGGGACAAGCACTGCGTTATGTACTGCTACACGTGCCTTCTGGCTGAGGTGGTGGCTGCCGAGAAGTTGGCCCAACGTTCCGTTCACTCTATTTCCCGCATTCACTCTTCGCTCTATATCAGTGGTGTACCTTCCATCTCGGCTAAATCCACATCCAAGATATACAAATTCATTCACTTGCTCTAGTATAATATTATAATAATATTAAATATTCCAAATAACGTAATAGAAACGTGATATGATTTACAAAGACCTAATAAAAACCTAAATAACAAAATACAGACTTTAATACAGTAACCAAAATATAGAGCCTTTTTTAAGCTTCACAGTAAACTGCGGCAAAATGCGACCGCGAGACCATTTGTATGGAACAACTTTATTAGAAATTTCTCCGGTACGTCGTGTGACAATTGCACCAGTAGGAAATTGGAAATAGTGACGAGCAAAAATGTGTGGAGCGTTGTATGTTATGGAATTTATTTAGGTATTTTTTTTTGTTTTTTTTTTTTTGGGTAGGCTATGGTCCGAGACACACGCCGCCCGTTCCGTCCGGGGCGACGGAACAGCAGCGCGTGGCCCCATAACCCACCGTATTCCATTCCCATCGCTATTGTGCCGGCCACTGGTACCGCTTCCTTGCCATCCGTGGCCAGCCCGGCTGGTTACCATTTCGGGTACCATCCCCCATCGACGCCCCCAGCTCGGCTAAAACTTATTTAAGTATGCCACATAAAAGGTAAGACGAAATGAGGACGGAAATCATTCTTATAATAGCATGCTGCACAGGGTTTACCAATAGATTTCCTGACTTCTACCCTTCTTAGGAACACTATGTGTCTGTTATATATGTAATCATCTCAGCTCATACACATCCCACGGCTGGTATCGAACCTACTCTTTAATGGGAGAGGAATTGACTTACTTTTCCACGTTGATTGGAAGAGCAGATATAGGGTTTTATTTCGGATTTTCCATCTCTTGAGTAGATGCTATTTGCATATCATATCCCTTAGTCATATATTACGACACCCGTGGGTAACTAAGCCTACGGCCTACGGCTAATATTATGGGTAAGCTACCGTATCACGTCCACGTCACCATTGGAATGACCACGTTTATGGCTTCTTCGATCTTGGTGGCCTCTTCCCGGGGAGTTTATAATCTGTCGCTTTACCCCTTTCCGCCTATTAAGTAGGCCAGTGTGACCGATTCCTTGCGTATTTTACTACCTACATAGCTATTTATCATAAAATTGAGAGAGCCGGCAGTCCAACTGGGTGGGTTTGGGGTTTGTATTGGTAGGCAGCGGTCTAGCTATACCCTTGGTATTGCAAAGGTCCATGGGCAGCAGTAACACTTACCAATAGATGTGCTGCTTGCTCGTTTGCCACCTAAGCAATAAAAAGAAGAAAAAAAAAATGGAATGAAGACAAATACGAGCAGTTATTCCTAAAACTCGGTCGTAACGTCACCTACCGTGTGTACAATTATAGAATATAATGTTACTTTAATAATAATTTAAAATAATGATGTAATAACGAAATAAAATAACTTTGGTGGTTAGTATTTGTTAAGCCAGGAAAGTAATCATCGGGTTCATATTAAATTATTTTCCAATTTTAGTAAGCCAAGGATCACTAAGTAAGAAAAGTCATCACTGAGGAAGAGGGCGCAAACCAATAGGAGCACTACTAACAGGGAAGTGGCGAACCCTTATAATTTTCCAATTATATTTCCCGTCCAATTTTCCATGGTGTCGCTCACGGCACTCGTCAAATGCAGCCCCCGCGTTCCCCACTAAAAAGGACCTATTTATTATACTACAAAAGTAAGGTGAATGCCCATTACAGACTTTTCGTCAATATATTAGAAAAATGTTTGCATTATATAGGTATGAAATAGATTTTCTACTATGTTAATATAAACGTTAACATATAAATATAAATCATAATATTTAGAAGAAGATATACAATGCGAAATTGGAAGGATGTTGGTACCGGGGGAAACCGAGACTGACCTACCTAGACCAGATTGATCACGTACTGAAGGAAGGTGGAGTCAAGAGTCTCCGAAACCGGCGAGCGTGTATGAAGAGAATTATGAATGTTGAGGAAGCGAGTGAAGTATGCAAGGATAGAGTTCTCTGGCACTCTGTTCTCTCTGCTTACCCTGCAAGGGATATGGCGTGATGTATGTATGTATAATATTTAGAGACGTTGAATCATGTAAATTTTTAAATCAAAGTAAACTGAAATAACAATACCTAATTAAAATGTTGCATTAGAAAATATTTAACCACCAGGCACATGTTAGTAGGATTCGTTTAGCGATGTGCAATCATAGGAGATGTAAAACCGCCTTATTTTAGCATGTATCACAGTTCTGCAAACAAGGCGTGTTTGTGCACACATTTCAACGCCGAAGGGATAAATTCAACCGGAGGATTACTGAAGCTTGCCGTGTTTGTTTAAGTTAGTGCGTAGACGAATTACATCTGCGCATTTTGACAGCGTTGGAAATATCATTATTCAAACAAGTATGGAAGGCTTCTTAATGCGGTAGTGGCCTTTTGAAATATAAATGTGCATGTACACAATGTTATATTCAAAGAATGTTCATTTTCAAATAGTTTATTTAGTTTAGCATTTAGGAAATAATCATAAAACAATAATGTTTAAATTTAATGAATCCCAGCTTCAAAAATTTATTCATCAAGCCGCTAGTAAAATGAATTCTGCTTACTTAATACGTATGTAAAACTCTTATTCTACAAGTAACAAAAAATTAATAACGCAATTAATAAATTACATTTCTTTTACATGCTCTTTTGCCCGAAATATTCTCAATAGATATTAAGCACTATTACAGATTTCTGTTTGATACAGAGATTTTTATGATTGTGTTGGAAAAACTAATGACGCCAGATCTAAGTATCGAGACTATGACATAAGTGACAGTAGAGTCATCTAAATAACCTGGTAAGGCAATAAAGAATGCATGAATACGTACGCATAGTAAGCTTAGAATCTGACGTAGCTAATTAATCATCAAACACTAATCACAGTCTATGTATGTATCTCTACATATATTTAATTCAAAATAAATTAATATACTACTGCTAATCTCTTTTGTTTAATACCCACCTAAATTAATTTTACTTTCTTACATTATTATATATTGTTGGCAAATTGTTTAAGCTTCACTTGACTTAGTAGGCACCGTCATCTGATTATTTATTTTAGGCTAAAATAATACCTACCGTAAACGTTGTTTGGAGAACTTCGTAGCCAAAATACTATTTACCTACTTACACGTATGCTTAATTTTAATTATCAAAACCGTTGGCAAATAAATGCATTATTTCAGTGAGTTCACGGGATATCCTAAATATAAAGTCAGTAATTAGGAGTTACAGCTTATGTATGTAACTGGACAAATACGCTGTAGATTTTTTTTTTTTTTGAATCAATAACTACATATTTGTGGACCTATATATATCTTTACGTTTTAGCGTTGTCTATTAATCACGTGATGTAATTTTTAACACTACTCTACTACTTTTAATATTGATATTTCGTGACTTTAGACGAACGTCCTCCAGTAAACTATAACAATCCGTCTGACCAGCGCAGTATTATACGTTTAGTTTCCCTCCTATTTGGGATGAGGCTTGAGCCCAGCAATGGGACATTAATTAAGCTGAGATGATGATGAATCCAATAAAGACATTTAATATTAATACAGCTTTTCTTCAAGTCCAAAATTTAATTAATATTTAGCATACTATATTAATGTTGCCAAAGTTTTGAGCTTAACACAAAATTAAATAGTTTTGAATTAAACAGCTGGTACAATTACGGGCTCTCAATAGCTTCTGTTTCTTGTTTCCTGATGCAAAGCAACTAATGCGTTTCAACTTAAGATCAGAATATAACTTTTGTTCCTTAAGGTTTAATAAAAATAAAATATTTATTAAAATATCGTGACATTCAATAATTTCAGGCAAATATTATATGCAAGTATTTCGTGTGGTGACGGAATAAGAATACAAACTATCACCCCATTTCTTACCATTAAGTCACAATGATGAATTCGGGTATAAGCTTCGAATATGACTCTTGAAAGGAGAAGGTGCTAACATTTTTAAAAATGTTATACCACAACATCCTCCGAGATTTTTTTCATTCATTTTTATAGATATTTAAATAAACTTACTGTAGATTTGTTTCATAACTTTCCTATTCTTAATGAATTTAACCAGTAATGGATTTAATTTCGAGATTTTTATCTTATATTTTATCAAACAATGGATATTTTGATAGGAAAATTCTATCAAACAACTATTTCAATCACTCCGTTTTGTCACGGCATAAAACTACAATTCTTCACTTTCTATTACAAAAATTTACAATTCTTTCCTATTAGTATATAATCAGATAATAACGATACAAAGTAAAGAAAACTTCTAAACCAAAACTCTACTTCAACCAACAATATAATATTTGAATGCCTTAATTTTCAACGCATTACGTAATAATTTCTACGCTATTTAATCGAAGTACAAAGTTAGTTGCAAAACTAGTAGTGCGGCGGCCAATGTCTTTTGATGCGTAAACATCATAGCACGGCTTCGATACCCGCAAATTCACAAATTATATTCGCTGCTATTAATTTTCATCCAGTCCCTTCACTGATTCCTGTTAAACTTTTGGAAAAATTAAATTATGACAATTAAAATCGTCAAATAAATATCATTGATTCTCTGTTCATGTATAGTACGACAATAAATTACTTTTTTATTTTCAGGATTGCTAATTTTATATAAAATTCTATAATATTTTCTGCTTACCTTAGGTATTACTCATTTGATTACGACATGAGTGGGTGCCGTATTAGACTCCCAGGACCCTCAACTGTGACTATGCATTTTATTGTTACCCCACCATCGAACTCTGATTTTATGTCGAAATTTGTTATAAGCAAAATGCTGTTATAAGTTTATTATTATGCAGTTATAGACATTTTGCTTTTTTTTTAACAAACTATACCACGCTGGTCAGACGTGTTGATATAGGATTTTATTTCGAATTTTCCGTCTCTCGCTGTTATATGCGTTTAACATTCCCTAACACCCTTAGCCGTCTCTTACGATCACTCACGGGTAAGATAGGGGGTGGTGAATTCTATTTTTACTCCGTCACCACACGGAAAGGTTTTTATATCTTCAGTAAAAAGTTATTACTTTTGTCTTCTAATGAATACAAAAGTAATAACTAATTTTGTCTTCTAATAATAGAATAAAGCCGAGTTTGTAAATTAAAAATTCAATGAATAATGTTAGAACCCATATAGAGCGAAGAGTGAATGCGGGAAATAGAGTGAACGGAGCGTTGGGGCAACTTCTCGGCAGCCACCACCTCAGCCAGAAGGCACGTGTAGCAATACATAACGCAGTGCTTGTCCCAACATTACTGTATGGAAGCGAGAGTTGGGTATGCAGAAAAGAGTATGAAAGTAAAATTAATGCGGTCGAAATGCGATCTCTTCGGAAAATCTGTGGAGTTAGGCTGACCGACCGCATTCGTAACGACGACGTAAGAGAGCGAGTAGGTATGAAGAGAGTATTGGTGTAAAGATGCGAAAGGGAATGCTCCGATGGTTCGGACATGTGGAAAGCATGCCGAACGAACGTCTGGTTAAGAAGATATACAATGCGAAAGTGGAAGGATGTAGGTACCAAGGGAGACCGAGACTAACCTACCTAGACCAGATCGGTCAGGTACTGAAGGAAGGTGGAGTCAAGAGTCTCCGAAACCGGCGAGCGTGTATGAAGAGAATTATGAATGTTGAGGAAGCGAGTGAAGTATGCAGAGATAGAGTTCTCTGGCACTCTGTTCTCTCTGCCTACCCTGCAAGGGATATGGCGTGATGATATGTATGTATGTTAGAACCCAAATCGTTATTATTATATATCGTCGACATTAACTGGTAGGAACTCAATTTCCGAACAGTTTTCCATTTAATTGCAATTTAATAGTAATTTATGGAGTTCTATAGCAATAATATTAATAAAATTGTAACAGGCATCCGTAAAAGTCAAAATTTACAATATTGATAACTAAATATGACCTTTAGCGGAACATGAGAATGAACTGTTTCTGAGTTCTCATAAAACAACTTAATAAAACTGGAGTATCTCACGATAATACAAGTTCATTAACGAATCAAACATTTATAAATCAACTTTAAAGCGTCAGAATGAAAGTATAGGAAATAGGCATTAATTTTTCACAGTTTAAAAATTAATATTTTAATATTGCCAATTGCTGTCTTCCGGTACAATCTCATCAGTAATAATAATTAACGACAACATTTAATGTTCTGCATATAGTAATGATGGCTTAGAAATATTTATAACAGTAATGACCTAATATTCTGTCGCCTCATTGTTAGGTACCGGTCCAGTTCGATGGTTATCTTCATTCATCCATCAATCCATTGGTTTATTGGAGTTCACTATTGGTCATAGCTATTATACGAAGGATGTAAGATATAATCACTATGCTTATTAAACGAAATTGCGATAGTAGTTAGTGTTATATGAGGCAGGATAGCACTGCTGCCAACTAACTTGGTGCTGCTTCAAATGTTTTACAGCACCCGCGAACAATATTCAACAAACTTTATCTAGAGTTTTCTAAATGTTACAATTTATATAAAAATCTAAACATACATGTAAAAAGTAAAAATTTTTCAAGTAATACTCATTGCGTATTCGAATAAGTATTTGATAATCGCCACTCTAATCACACTACGCATACAATATATATACATACAATATATACACATACAATAAATCATAATGTATTACAGAAGCATTACAACGCCATCCCTTTCCGTAAATGGCAATTTCCTTATCATATAATTTAACGTCATATTCAATAGAAAGATATATATCTTTCTATTGAATACGACTTTAAATTATATGATATATATATATATATATATATATACACTACCGTCCAAAAGTTTGGAAGCACACCTGTTTTCAAACAAAACAAATAAATGCCGACTAATAGCGGTAAAAATTAGCAATAATCTTAAGTTTTACAACCTTTTACGACTGTCTACACAAACACAAAAGGATTATTATCCTACATTCATCAAGTTTTATGGAATTCCTTAATATTGACGAAACACGTGTTTTATGACTTAATCCGTCGGCTACTTTATCCTATGCAATGGTGTAGTTTTATTGATAATGTTTGCTGGTTTTAACTTTTTTAGACCTTATTCAGTCGCACTTGAGCATTGGCACGTGAAAGTTGTGATATTAACATTGTCTGTATTCGAAAGATATCGGCTACTACTTTGACCGTATTTTTTCTTCTGAAAATGGCAAAACGCAAGCAAATCACGCTTGAACAGCGAAGCGCTATTTGCACTCTACGCGAGGAAGGATACAGTGAACGTCAAATCGCAGAAAGGCTCGGAATTTCTTGTAAAGGTGTCCACTATACCCTTGCTAGAAAACAAGAAACGGGGAAAAATGAAGATAGAAAGAGATCTGGTAGGCCCAAATCCACAACAAATCAAGAGGACAACTTCATTAGAGTTCTTTCTAAACGGAATCGACGCTTAACTGCACCACAGATCACTGCAGCTCTGAATGATACGCGAGAAACACCCATTTCAACAACTACTGTTAAAAGACGCTTACTGTCTGCGGGATTAAGAGGATGTGTTGCTGCTAAAAAACCCAAACTAACAAATCGACATAAGAAAAATAGACTAGAATGGGCAAAAGCGCATAAAAACTGGACTATAGAACAATGGGAAAATGTCCTTTGGAGTGACGAATCAAAATTTCAGATTTTCGGATCCAATAGACGTGTCTTTGTACGCCGGTCAAAAGAAGAGAGGGCTTCAGAGGCATGTACAGTGCCTACCATCAAACATGGTGGTGGTAATGTCATGGTTTGGGGGTGTTTTGGCAACAGTAAACCCGGCAATCTTGTGAGGATAACCGGAAAATTAAACAAGGAAGGCTATTTAAAAATTCTCCAAGATTCTGCCATACCCAGTGGACTAAGTCTCATTGGTTCTGGATTCATTTTTCAACAGGATAATGATCCTAAGCATTCGTCTAAATTGTGCCAGAACTTTTTAAACAAGAAAAAAGCTGAAAACATTTTAAACATCATGCAATGGCCATCTCAATCCCCTGATCTTTCTCCCATTGAACTTGTTTGGGATGAACTTGACAGGAGGGTGAAAAGTCGTTGTCCTACGAGCTCAGAACATTTGTGGCAGCTATTAGAGAACGAATGGAACAAATTAGATAAAGATTATTTTAAAAAATTGATTAATAGAATGCCCAGAATATGTGAGAAGATTATAAAGGAGAAAGGTGGACACTTTGATGAAGCTAAAATTTAATCTAATTTACCATTGTATATTATTTTTTTATTTTGTTTAAGTTAGTTTCTGTTTGTTCTTTATTTTTTTATCAATACATTTAAATTTAAATGACTTAGTTTGGTTTTATTCGATTTTACCTTGCTGCTTCCAAACTTTTGGACGGTAGTGTATATATATCATTCATTCATTTGCCTGCCCTCATCCCACGCTAAGTGTAATAAAGTTAGGTATCCCCCGTTATTTAGTTATAATAGTTAGGGACTTTCTAACCGACCGTAGCTTCCGCTACAGGGTAGAAGGTACTCTCTCCGCACCGCATTCATTAAAAGCCGGCGTCCCCCAGGGATCGGTGCTCTCACCAATTTTGTTCACGCTGTTCACCAGCGATATCCCTCAGCTTAAGAATGTGCAAACTGCACTATTCGCCGACGACACTGCTATCTTCTATGCAGGTCGTTCTATAGAGACAGTGATCAGTAATCTCCAACGAGCGGCTACCGCCCTAGATAAATGGTCTAGGAAGTGGAGAATTACTATCAACCACATAAAAAGCCAAGCGATCATGTTCCACCGGTGGACAGATCGCCTACACCCAATGGCTTCCTTCCCTCCAATAACAATGTCCGACCAGTCCATCCCATGGACGAAACAGGTCAAATACCTCGGCGTCACCCTTGACAATCGTCTGTCCTTCGGTCCTCACATAAAGCGAGTTCGCGCGCGCGCAGCTTTAGTGTTAGGACGCCTTCACAGCTTGCTGCATGCCAAAGCCAAGCTATCACTTAGTAGTAAAGTTAGATTATACACCGCTTGCGTACGTCCCATCATGACGTACGCTAGTGTTGTGTTTACACAAGCGAAACCCTTCCGGTTACACCGTTTGCAAACATTACAGAATAGGTTCATGCGCCGTGCGACGGGAGCACCGTGGTATATGCGCAATGTGGATCTTCACATAGATCTCGGCCTGCCGACCATCCGGCAGTACATGAAGCAGTGCTCTCGCCGCTACTTCGACTCTGCCGCCACTCACCCTAATCCCATAGTGGTTAGGGCGTCTAGTTATACCCCTTCAAAAATTTCCGCGATCCGTCAACCGCGATTAATACTCGACGAACCCGACGACATTATCACGCTCGCCCAAACGGAGGCATACACAGCCCGCGCGGCCCTGACAAATAATTATCCACGATTCCGTCCTCGCCGTCGAGGTCGGAAGTCGTGTCGCGTTCAAATCCTAAACGTGGGAGAACCCACTTTGCCAGCGACCCCCCGAGCCGAGGTCCGTACCCCACAGGGGGTGCCCTCGGGAACGGTCGCTTAACTTTTACGGGTTGAGAGCCCTCAGCGCTCACCCACAGTCCGCGTAAAGTTGTCATAGCCATCTGAGGCTAACAACTAAGACACACAAAAAAAAAAAAAAAAAAAAACTTATTTAAGTAAAGTTTTATATATTCTGTTCTGAAACTAATTAAATAATATTATGGGTGATAATTCACTTTGCAAATAGTTACATTCAAATTTAAACAATTCATAGAATTAATAAATAATATAACTTAAGCTACAATAAATTAGATCCATACTTCATATCTTCATTAACCGCCTATACAAACCTATACATATACATAATGAGCTCAACCGCAATTCACAATATTGTCGGGATTCATCTTACAATCCGCTTTTATAAAATTAATATTTTCTCTCCGGTACATTTAAACCCATTGTAAGCTTATAATAATCATTCTCTCAAATTATAAGGAAATATTTCAATGGAATATTGTATTTAGTAAATTTCAGCGATAATGACTTCATTGTTGGTATTAAGATCTAATAGTGATCTACCGAAAATGCTGTGTGGTAGCGGCTACGAATACTACCAACCCTTACTTTGCTCGTGGATGTCGTAAAAGACGACTAAGAGCCTTCTAACTACCTAGGCCAACTCCATCTGATGCCGTTTGGTCAACAATTACATTCCCAAGGAGGGTTGACGTCTGGCAGGCGGCCGGTCATAAAACTATTGCCAATAACTTTTACAATATGTACTGTGAAAGAAGAGTACATATTGTATCGATCCCAAGTAACTGGGATGAGAGTAGGAGAATGATGATGATGATGATGATGAGTGATCTCCCGTAAAGAGCGTTTCAGGTTTTGGAGTAGGGTTATAGTGATTATTACTACTAGATACTTGTCCGCATTGTATTAATGAAATATATACATCACGACGCAACAATTTTTATTTTAGAACAGTGCTATCTATTACTTTAAAAAAAGAATTAATTTTTCGACAAAATTATAATAAATTTATACAGGATATCGTCATCATATCATCACGCCATATCCCTTGCAGGGTAGGCAGAGAGAACAGAGTGCCAGAGAACTCTATCCTTGCATACTTCACTCGCTTCCTCAACATTCATAATTCTCTTCATACACACTCGCCGGTTTCGGAGACTCTTGACTCCACCTTCCTTCAGTACGTGACCAATCTGGTCTAGGTAGGTTAGTCTCGGTTTCCCCCGGTACCTACATCATATCATTATGTATAAATGTATAGGATAATCCGTGATGATCAGTATCCGTGTCTCAGAATAAGAATATCATAGTCAACACCTCTTCCTTTTTTTTTTTTTTTTTTTTTTTTTTTTGCGGTGGGCTATGGACGTCGCACCCCGCCAAATCGGTCCGGGGTGACGAAAGAGGCGGCGCGCAACCCCATTAACCCACCCTGCAAGCATCTCTTCTTCGCCGTGCGAGCGGACCACCGGTACCCGATCTTTGTCTTCAGTGGTCCGCCCGGCGGTATGCCCTCTCGGTTCCTCTCGTCGACCTCTTCCTTTCCCCTGGATGATCGCAAAAGAAACACAAGATGATATCACCACTGCAAGAGAAGACTACTAGTAAAACCCTAGGCCTATACCAATCCATCTGACCAGCGTGGTATAGTTAGTCTATTTAACGTCCACTATAGATAAGGTTCGAGCCCAGCATTGGGACGTATATGAATTGAAATGATGATGATCCTATTCCATGTTAATTTTTAATACATAGGCTTTCAATTATGTTGCATTTGGAATATCATTTGCAATTTGATATAGCATATTCTATTACGTATTTTAACATGCAATACGTATATCAAACACAACAAAACACAGCCCACGTAGAGTCTCATCACGTATTTGGCGATAACGAGGTGGCGCGACAGAAGCGCCCCCTATGCGTCACCGTAACTAACTTTGGGAGTCAGTTGTGTGTATATGTATGTATCCACAAGTCCCAATTTGATGCGAACTTTGTTGCTACTATATTTTAGTACATTATTTTTAAAAAAGGTTAATAAATTTTATTCGGGAACTGCAAAAAGTATCCTAACAATCATACTTCGCCTACTCTTATCCTAGGAGGCCGTTCATAAATTACGTAAGGAATTTTGATGAATGATTTGCCCAATACCGTAAGACATCATAAGATTGCTACTGGTACTGGTACTGTTACTACACCCCCTGCCCCTTAATAAGAATTTTTGTAAGAAAAGGTCCTATTGATCAAATATAACTGTTTATTCTGAAAATATATTTTACAATCTTCTTAATACAAGTAGGTATCATTAACTCACTGCAATAACATTAATCTTACTAATCATCTATCACAGTTTTGACAAAAATTAGTAATTTTCAATTTAATATCTTACGTAATGTCAGGTTCACTACCCTCCTGCCTATAGTAAGAAGTTATAATATTCGGTCAACCCTCTGCCCATAAACGTCTTACATAATTTATGAATGGACCCTAGGTTGTATGAAGTTGTCAAAGCATGTTATCTTTCTCTAATACTGTATAAGAAAGATTAAAACATTAAAAACTTTTGGTAAAAATTTACGACCAGCAATCTCCCTGTCATAAAACTTTGTGGGTTCTTCAGTGGTCTAACACATCATCCATCTCTACACGTCTTTCTACAGATAGTGAGTAAACCAACAAACAGGTACTATGTTATTGAACTACATACATGATGACATATTCAGTTATCTTGCGATGTACAAGATTGGCAAATAGTATATTATTACTAAGTCATGTACTATGGGTTCGATACCCACACTAGAAAATTTTATATAAACATTTTTTTTACAACACTAAAACATTTTTAAGAAAACATTCTTTGTGCGATCCACAAATGATTTGTTTCTGGGTGTGGTTTGTATACGTAAATTGTGTTTTTAAAGTACCACATGTCACACAGTATTGTTCCTTAGAGTAAGATATTGTCTTTTAAAAAAAAATCTTAAATTCTATGAATAATATTTCATGCGTAATAAAAGTTAATTCAGCATTGTTAGTCTTTAGACAATAGACCGAGTCGAACATAAGTATGTGCGTCTATTTATTGATAAATTAAGTGGCTTGTTCTACTAACACGATGCTAAATAATTTGCCTATATACATGCCAAATATGGTTCAAGGTTGGAGTTATTGCACCAATAAACGTTGAAATAAGTTCAACCTTGAATGATTTGTGTAATTTACGAAATTATTCCTGTAAAAGACAAGTGAGCTCTAAAGAAGATCAAAATAAGTAAGTAGGCAGATATAAATAATCTAAAAATTTTATATTGCGTTTAAAATTATTAAATTAATCAAATGTCAGCCTCTGAAAAAGGCTTAAAGTTCCTCAGAGTGCTATGCAGAGGGTTATTGTCGGGATTTCTCTACGTGATAAAATTTGGAATACGAAATCTTTAAACGAACCGGTGTAACCGACATAACTCGAAGAATTAGCACGTTTAAGTGGTAATGAGCTAGGATACACCTCTCGTCGAACTGACACTAGGTGCACTGAGGACATTTCCAAAGTTGCAGAAAGCCAAGCGAAGCTCGATTGTCCAAGTACTTAACATAATGATCTGAATATACCTTAATTGTGCTAAAATTTATCAAAATTTGATTGATGGTTAGCATAAATAGTTAATCTAAATTAAAGTCACTTTAGAATGGATAGTGTCTGGAGGTAGAAATAGATTTTTGTTTTGTGTTAACTCAAAACAAAAACCTATTTAATTAAACCTCCAGACGCTTTTGTAAAAATTTTTATAACAGTTTAATTAATTTTCCTTTGTTAAGAAGAATTACGTTTAGTAATGGGTATACATGTGAGCTGAGAAGTAAAACAGGACTATTTTACACTTTGAAAATTACTTTACAAACCTAAATAAATTACCTAACTTAATTTAAAGGACTATTAACCAAAATTAATTAAAATTTATAGTGACTGTTTTCATTTAGATTTTCATAATTTCTAGCAAGTAACTTTTAAAAGGATTATCCGAGCAGATGGTAAAACATATATTATTTCTCCACTGAACACGTTATTCTGATAAAACGCTAGTTCGAGTAGGAAATGTTTTAGATTTCTGTACTTTTACATTTTATAACACATTTGTTGAGATAGGTCCATAAAAAACGTTTAAATATCATGGATCGCCGGGTCACCTACCCGGCAGCACACAGCAGTGATAAATGAGAGTCCAGCAATATATGGAATAATGATATTATGCCGCTGTCAAATGAAATACGTAGTACTTTTAAACAAATTCTATTCAAAATAAAGTGGCGGAATGGCTGTGTAGGTTTACTCAGTCTTATGACTTACCGTTACAGAAACACGACAATGGCAAAGAAATGGCTTAACATGAGAATTATGTGTAAAATACGACAAATAGTTTAGTTCTGACTGCATAGATGGGTAGTGATCTAAGTGACGACTTACCGTACCGAGTAACATTCCAATCAATTCCCATAAAAAGCTTTACTTAGTACGGATTAAAGAATAATTAAATTTAAAGGATTTACTGTTTATTATCTTTATTCACTCCTTCGTTTTAGGATTCCGTAGCCAAAGGGTAAAAACGGGACCCTATTACTGAGACTTCGCTGTCCGTCCGTCCGTCTGTCACCAGGCTGTATCTCAAGAACGGTGATAGCTAGACAGTTGAAATTTTCACAGATGATGTATTTCTATTACCACTACAACAACACACATACACATATCATCACGCCATATCCCCTGCAGGGTAGACAGAGAGAACAGAGTGCCAGAGAACTTTTTTGTTCGTTATGTTTATTAATGATATTGGCAATTGTTTTGAACACTCCCAATTCTTACTTTATGCAGATGATCTCAAAATTTATTGTCCAATACGCAGCCAATTTGACTGTAATTTACTACAAGCTGATCTGGATAGACTTGACACTCTATTGCTTGAAAAATAAAATTGCGTTGAACATTTCCAAATGTGTCTCTATCACACATACATACATACATACATATCATCACGCCATATCCCTTGCAGGGTAGGCAGAGAGAACAGAGTGCCAGAGAACTCTATCTCTGCATACTTCACTCGCTTCCTCAACATTCATAATTCTCTTCATACACGCTCGCCGGTTTCGGAGACTCTTGACTCCACCTTCCTTCAGTACATGACCGATCTGGTCTAGGTAGGTTAGTCTCGGTCTCCCTCGGTACCTACATCCTTCCACTTTCGCATTGTATATCTTCTTAACCAGGCGTTCGTTCGGCATTCTTTCCACATGTCCGAACCATCGGAGCATTCCCTTTCGCATCTTTACACCAATACTCTCTTTCATACCTACTCGCTCTCTTACGTCGTCGTTACGAATGCGGTCGGTCAGCCTAACTCCACAGATTTTCCGCAGAGATCGCATTTCGACCGCATTAATTTTACTATCATACTCTTTTCTGCATACCCAACTCTCGCTTCCATACAGTAATGTTGGGACAAGCACTGCGTTATTTATTGCTACACGTGCCTTCTGGCTGAGGTGGTGGCTGCCGAAAAGTTGCCCCAACGCTCCGTTCACTCTATTTCCCGCATTCACTCTTCGCTCTATATCAGTGGTGTACCTTCCATCTCGGCTAAATCCACATCCAAGATATACAAATTCATCCACTTGCTCTAGTACATCATTACCTATTGTTACTCTTACATCTGTTCTGGTTTTATCTCTTTCAAAGACCGTTATTTTGGTTTTGCTCACATTCACGCGTAGACCACTTTTCTTACAATCTTCTGTCATTGTGTCGACTAGGGTCTGCAGGTCAGTCGCTGACTGTGCCAGCAGGACTGCATCATCTGCATAAAGCAGAGCAGTGACCACTGAGTCGCCCATCTGGACTCCCACATTCATATCGTTCAACCTTTGGAGACATTTATCCAGATCTCAGTCAGTCTCTATCACCTACACAAAAAACAAACAAATTATTTGTAATAATTATACGTTGTCTCAAATTGCGCTTAATAAAGTAACCTCTGTGCGAGATCTAGGTGTGCTATTAGATTCAAAATTCCACCTAGACTTACATATTAATAAAATCATTAGCAACGCTTATCGAATGTATGGTTTTGTAATGAGGGCTACCGTCGATTTCAAAAATATTAGCACTGATATATATCTCTATAATACACTAGTCAGGTCTCAACTCGAGTATGCAGTAATAATTTGGAATCCTTTATACAAAAAGTACATAGACGGTTTGGAGGCTGTACAACGCAAATTTGTCAGAACCATGAATTATCGCTGTCGAGATTCTCATTCCAATAAGCAGTATATGGATTGTGATCTATTGAGTCTAAAATCTAGGCGCCTGTTTTTAGAAACAATGTTTCTTTTCGACTTGTGTAGGAACAAATATGACTGCACAGATTTAATAAATAATTTATACTATCTGGTGCCTGGGACCGTACTGAGGCGAGAAGTGCGTGGTCGTCCCCTTTTCGCTGTTTCAACTTCCCGTACAAACGCTGGCGATCGCGCACCACTGCACCGAATAATCAGAAATTATAATGAACATTTTATTGATTTGGATATATTTACAATGTCTGTTAGTAGTTTTAGAAAAGCTGTAATGGAAAAACTTAAACATAATTCAAACTAAAAAAGAAATTGTCAGTTTTACTTGTACTCGACAAGTCAGCAATAACATAGTTTATAATAATATGTGGATGACGTAGTGAGCTACACATTTGTCTTATTTATGCAACTCTGTTATTTAGTAATAAGAATGTGTATCTGTTTGTTTTCCCCAAATAAATAAATAAATAAACTCTATCCTTGCATACTTCACTCTCTTCCTCAACATTCATAATTCCCTTCATACACGCTCGCCAGTTTCGGAGACTCTTGACTCCACCTTCCTTCAGTACGTGACCAATCTGGTCTAGGTAGGTTAGTCTCGGTCTCCCCCGATACCTACATCCTTCCACTTTCGCATTGTATATCTTCTTAACCAGACGTTCGTTCGCCATTCTTTCCACATGTCCGAACTATCGGAGCATTCCCTTTCGCAAATTAATTCGCATATTCGCAAATTTTAATACTAAAAATAAAATAAATATTTAAAGGGACTCCCATACAACAAACTTTTTTTTTTTTAGTTTTACGGAACACTTCGTGCGCGAGTACAGCTCGCACTTGGCCGATTTTTTTAGTCCTTATAATATGGTGTGTATGTGTGCGGGTGTACTTTTAATAAAATAGTTAGAAGAAAATAAAAGTTCCGACAAGTAGGTAATTGATAAAACTGTCTTGGAGATAAATAAATAAACTCGCGACTACAGATTATATAGCAAACACTAAGTCTAGAACTATGCCCGTTCGATAACAATGATTTGCTAACTTTCAAGTGGAACTAATAAGTTACATAACAAAATACCTTCACCTCTGCTTTCTTTTAGAAAAATGAAAATGATCATCTTCATAACTTTACTCTTATGCTAATTACCTGGGCAATATACTTATACTCTTATTTCATCTTATATGTTGCAAAAGTGTTCACTAGTTAGAAATAGCCCAGGTCAATGTCGGGCGAATAATGAGAATGGTTTTTATTCTTTTTATTAATATTGATTCTTTTTATTGATTTACTAATGTATGTTGTATGACTTTAAAATAAATTGGAGGCTTATAATTTATAAAAAGCTGAACTCTAAGTAGCTGAATACAATATTGTAAATTGATTTTTGGGTCCCTGCCAATATGCATGATCAAAACCAGCTACTCAGTCTAAGGCTCGACTACCCTAAATATTTCCAAGATTTATTTTAATAAATATGAGTAGCTCCGTGAAATATTTAGTGTATGAATTATATTATTGATGTCTCTCTCTTTCTGAATATATTCATATATATATATACCTTAAACTAATATTTTCACAAAAGAAATAAAATTCAATCCACATGTCGACACAAGTAAATAATAAAATTTGCTCCCACGCTAAGAATGCTTTGAAGCAAAAAAAAACTCGCAATATTAAAGTCTGTTAGTTTCTGAAATGCTTTTGGTATCGTATCGCTAAAACGCAGGCAGAGAAAATTCCAATATGTCAATATAATATGAAATCTCCTGACATTTAGATTTTTATTTCCAAGAGCGAATACCATGAAAATATTTTCTGAGAAAATTTCGAATTTTCGAAGTGTTAAACAAATAAGATTATTTCACAGATCCGCCGGGATGGATTAACATTTCAATGTGAATTTATGTAAGGATTTTTTTTAGTAAAACCGGTATTTAGGCAAATTTTTAAAGCTCCAATAACTAGAATGTAAAATCTAATTTAAAGAAAAAATAACTTGGCATTTTGTTAATTGTTAGAACTTTATACATACATAAATATCATCACGCCATATCCCTTGCAGGGTAGGCAGAGAGAGAACAGAGTACCAGGGAACTCTATCCTTGCATACTTCACTCGCTTCCTCAACATTCATAATTCTCTTCATACACGCTCGCCGGTTTCGGCGACTCTTGACGCCACCTTCCTTCAGTACATGACTGATTGTTTTTCGGTAACTAATAGGTATGTTCTTCTTCTTATTAGTGTTTAAAATTGGAAGTACTTATCACAAGATCTAGATTCGACATTACTCCCTTACATATTTCTTTTTCTGTCTATTTTTTTAAAGGCATTAAAGAAATAATTCTTGTATTGCTCGAGACTTCACAAATACAAATTAATGGACACAAATTACACCTAGACTCAGAACAACAATTTGGGGATTATACAAAATATTGTCCTGTGAATCCACGACACCGGCACGGCAGGTCGAATACGCTATACCTAGGCTGTGTGGTCGCGGCTTCGAATACTACCAACCCTTACTTTGCTCATGGATGTCGTAAAAGACGACTAAGAGCCTTATGAGAGAGACTACCTAAGAGACCTAAGAGACTAATGACCTATGCCAACTCCTTTGCCGTTTGGTCTACAATTACATTCCCAAGGAGGGTTGACGTCTGGCAGGCGGCCGGACATGGCCACCGAAGACGATGATCGGGTAGCGGTGGCCCGCACAGCGAAGAGAGGTGTTTGCAAGGTGGATCTATGGGGTTACGCGCCGCCTCTTCCGTCGCCCCGGACCGATTTGGCGGGGAGCGACCACGTCCATAGCCCACAGCAAAAAAAAAAAGAAAAGGCGGCCGTTCATAAAACTATTGCCAATAACTTCTACAATATGTACTATGAAAGAAGAGTACATTTTGTATCGACCCCAAGCAATTGGGATAAGGGTAGAAGAATGATGCTATATCTATGCAATTAAATTTAAGGTAACACAATCAATAAACTGATTTCACTTTCACATTCGTCTATTGAAACAAGAATACCACCGTCGATTGTGAAATATCAAGTTCGGAAGATTAGATAGATCCCGGAAATTTTACAAACAGGTAGTAGCTAAACTCTGGAACTGAGCTACTTAAAAAGTTTTCTACTTAATATTTGGGTCTTCAGATTGTAAAATGGTATGCGGTTATATTACCATTGTATCAATCCTATCGAATCCTCGATAATATTCATTCTAATTAAGATTATAAAAACAAGCTGATGTCTTCTCAAATCCAGACGTACATTTAAACACTGCAACTAGGGATGTATATGTAATCTCTCGTAATGACTCACTAAGGCCTCGTGCACACTAGACGTGTATTAATGTACCGCTGTGTCAGTCCCCAATGTCCCATATGTTCATGTGACAAATCTTAGTATGAACTAGCTCAGGTGCACTGTTTGAGCTTCATTTGTCATGACTTATCATACGATAATTAGAGAAAATTACTAGAAGAATACTGTCTTTCTGTCTATACAGATAACGAGACAATTATTTTAAAAGAATATAATTATTTCTGATATTCACGAGAGTATTAGAACCGACATATTAAAGTGTAGTACCAAACTAAACGCCTTTAAAATGGTAAAGATAAATTTTTTTCACAAATTTCTTGTTGATCAAATGTATCATTGTGATTGAATGCAGATTCTCGTAGGGAGGCCTATGTTCAACAATGGACGTTTATGGGTTAATGGATGGATGGATTGTGTGCTCTCGGCAAAAAATTATCTTATTGGGGTTTCTGCAAATTTCGTCGAAATCAAAGATGATCATAGGAAAATTATTGACAGTTAAACTGATAGTTGACATCCAATTTGGTTGCGGCGAATTCTTCTTTTGCACTGTTCTTATGTACTAACCAAATGAAACAAAAGAAAAAGAAAGTATTTATTGTATTCGTATTCAAGAAGACAATGCAGAATACATTAGAACTCCTTCAGTACATAAAAATAT
Source organism: Lymantria monacha (assembly GCA_905163515.2). Classification (NCBI taxonomy): domain Eukaryota; kingdom Metazoa; phylum Arthropoda; class Insecta; order Lepidoptera; family Erebidae; genus Lymantria; species Lymantria monacha. The sequence continues at coordinate 12,482,538 of LR991094.1, read as the reverse complement.
GATTATATCTTGGTAAATTATATATAGAATAAGTAGATATACTCCGTATTCAAAGTTTTAATTATTTATATGCTTATTATAGTAGTAATTACTATAATAAGCATACGCATATATAAGCTTATTACTATTAATCGTTAATGAGATTGAGTCGGTTTTAATAAAACATTAATTGTTAGATCAATCTTTCAAAATTATACCTCCTCAAAAAAATAGAACACCATTTACTCAATATACTTTTTTGCGTTACGTAATGATGAGTAGTAGATTTCTTTACAACACTCGCTCTATGGAATTTCAAACGAAGCTGTAAATTTAGGTAGTCACATTTAGTATACCATACCTTGATAAGTTTGCTGTATGGTAGCGGCTACAAATATTACCAACCCTTACTTTGCTCGTGGATGTCGTAAAAGACGACTAAGAGCCTATTAACCTGGGCCAACGCCATCTGATGCCGTTTGGTCAACAATTACATTCCCAAGGAGGGTTGACGTCTGGCAGGCGGCCGGTCATAAAACTATTGCCAGTAACTTCTACAATATGTACTATGAAAGAAGAGTACATATTGTATCGACCCCAAGTAATTGGGATAAGAGTAAGAGAATGTTGAGGAGCTTGGTAAGTATGATAGCATCCTGCTTTCTCCTGAGGTTAATTTCTTGTGAAAGTGGTAAAACCAGCTAAGGAAGCACTAGAAGAGCCCTTTCACGTGAAGGCCAATATTCAATATAAGATGTCGATGTATATAGATAAATAGAAATATATCATCATCATCATCATCTCAGCTCATATGCGTCCCACTGTTGGGTTCGAGCCTCCTCCATAATGGGTGCGAAATTAACATACTATACCACGCTGGTTAGACTTGTTGGTATAGGGTTTTGTTTCGAGTTTTCCTTCTCTGGCATAGATATTATATGCGTTTTATATCCCTTAGTAGTCTCTTACGATCAGCCACAGGTAAGATAGGGAGTGGTAAATTGTATTCTTACTCCGTCACCACACGGAACTATATAATAAATAGTAATTTTAATACGAAATTAAATCATCTCTAAAATATTCTTCTTAGACCACGTGGCAATACGAAAAATATCCGATTACAGAAACTCTATTCACAATAATCAAAACAAATCTTAAAGTGGTCTACGGAAATACTACCTATAAGCAAAAAAACAATGTCGGTTCCATAGTTGTATTCCCACGACATGTGTAAGATGGCTTTAGTGCACCTGTTTCCTTTGATGCAGTTTGAATGCAAATGCCGTTGACGGTTATGTCAAAACTGTTTTGAATGTAAAAGCGCATAATTTATGTTTTTACGTATTATTTTTATCGTTTATGCATTTATACTATTTCAAGTTTTAACCTACAATTACAACAACCGTGCTGTGTGGTGGGGGAACAAATACTGCCGTCCTTTACATTGCTTGCAGTGATTATCGCAAAAGATGACTAAGGCGTTTATTACATCGACCTAGGCTAACTCTATCTGATACCATATGGTCAAATATTATATAACAAGGAGATTTGAAAGCAAGGAGGTGGCAGATCATAAAATGATTGCCAAAATTTTTGCAATATTTACCAAGGAAGGAGAGTACATATTGTACATATACCTATAGTGGTTTAAACCTACATCTGAAGTTAGTTTATTACAATCATCATTCATCATCATTCTCCTACTATTATCCCAATTAATTGGGGTCGAGGCAATATGTACTCGTACATATTGCAAAAGTTATTGACAATTGTTTTATGACCGGCCGCCTAACTTCAATCCTCCTTGGGAATGTAATTGTTGAACAGACAGCATCAGGTGAGGTTGGCCCAGGTTCGATATAAAGGGGCCGTTCAATTATTACGTAACACAATTTGGGGGGAGGGGTGGGTCTTGTTAAGTGTTGCAATGCGTTACATAGCCGGGAGGGGGATTCAAATAATGCGTTACGTAGCATTGTTTTTTTATTAAATAAAAAACTGGGGAATTAAAATTTCCTAAGTTGGCAAGCAAATTTTTAATTTTTAGATGACGAATAAACAACATATGTACACATACGAGTTTGGAAGTATTGTGAGTTTGGAATCTATTTTTTTTATTTATTATTAAACACGTTTAAAAACGGTCACTTAGGTGTTACGTAACATTCAGGGAGGGGGAAGGGGGGTACATACATACGTTACGGTGTGTTACATGTGGGGGAGGGTGGATCAAAAATCTTCAAAAAATGCGTTACGTAATACTTGAACGCCCCCAAAGCAAGAACTTTCGTTGTTTACGACATCCACGAGCAAAAGGGTTGGTAGTATTCTTAGCCGTTACCGCACAGCACAAACTAGCTTACTACAAAATATCATAAAGATTCTAATGAGAAATCTGTCGCGCATTCTATTTGGCAAGCTTGCGGGTTACTATATTCAAAAACATGTGGCACCATAAGTACACTCTAGTGATATTCTTCACGCGGTGGATTTTGAAGCTCTATATTAGCCTCGATTCAATATAAATCGCCTATAAAAAAGAAAACATTACCACCAAGAATTAAATGGCTTACTTTGAAATGTTCATGTTGTCAAGTACTAACCATATTGAGCTTAAAGAATAGTGGAACAGTCTTCTCATTTTTATTCCTTAATACAATTTTAGTAGGTTATTTAAAGTCTTAAATAATGACCTTTATATTTCAAATTTAATAGAAACTATACCGCAGCCGCAATTTGTCTATACGTTTAAACTTATCAGCATAGAACTAAGCCAGATTAATGGGAGTTTCGGGCAACCTTTGGTACGAGCCCCTAACACTATCAGCTGCAATATATTTACGCTTTATTAGTGTTACGCAAGGGATATGGATGGTAAAATATGGCACGTAAAGGTGTTAGAAAGGTCACTTTTGGCGTATCAGATCTTTATTAGCTGCGTATATGGCTTTGTCACTTATAAAGTAGCTGTTAGTAATAACGTTGAGAATCGTCTTTAGAGGTCTTGACAATAGACTTCTCATGACAATAGTATATGAATACAATTGTCGCCACCTGTTACTTACCTATAATATTCACAAAAATAGACTAAACTACCAGGGGGTATGTGTAACAGAACTCTTTCAATAATCGTATAACACTTTATTGCGATTGCCAACTCGCTTACCAGATGTGGAAATTATGGAAAATCCTTCCAATAAATGACCATACCATAAGACATTCTCAGGGAAAGAGTAACCACTAGTGGGCAGTGAAAGGCTGATTTATAACACCACATTTGACCTGTCACGTGCTACGTACGTACGTAAGAGAACACGTGAGATTAAAAATATGTGGTTTTTTATGCATATTATAAGATCTACAATTTCACAAATAGTAACTCTCACTTTCTAGGTGGTAACGGAGTGAGGATAGGTAAGATAAGGGTAGGATATTATAGTTCTTGTAATAATTATAAGGCATAATTTCGCTAATCCAAAAATTGTACGGCAAATATGGATGTATTTCTGACGCCGTTTGGTCAACAATTACATTCCCAAGGAGGGTTGACGTCTGGCAGGCGGCCGGGCATAAAATGATTGCCAATTACTTTTACAGTACATATGTACTATGAAAGAAGAGTACATATTGTATCGACCCCAAGTAATTGTGCTATGAGTAGGAGAATGATATGTGACTTCATTTCACTGTTCATTTTGCTAGTTCTGTTGATATTTACTATCACAATGTGATATTGTATAGCTATACCTACAAATAATAACAGGCCATCTACGGTATAAAAAAACCTTTACCTAATAGTAGCACAAATACAATTTTGTTTTTAGTTTTAACATAATAATATTGACTAGCATCAATTTATTATGCATAGTAAATACTAGTCAATGAATCGCTAAATAATTTTATCAACGCAATCATTCCAAAACAGACGTTCAAACGGATTCGGATTGAATAATTAACGCTCTATTAAAATTGATTTCAATTAAGTTTTCATGACGTGGTTAACGTTTTACAGTTGGCTACTAATTATTATGTCATGTGAATAATAACCATTAAAAGTTCGCTCATGAATGTATTCTCTATAATTTTAACCTAATTATTAAAGGTCCGTTAATTTTTTATAATCACATAATCTATGTAATCTGCTAGTTATTAACTTATTTACTACCCAGTATTGGGTATGAACCTCCGCCTCAACCAGAAGGAGATCGATCTACCATATGACATTATTGGTATACGGCACTGAAACGTGGTCTCTAAATGTCGGCCTCATAAAACGGTTCAAATTCGTTCAGCGTGCTATGGAGAGGGCTATGCTTGATATTTCTCTACGTGAAAAAAGCCGGCATACGAAAATCCGTAGAAGAACGGGTGTAACCAACATAGCCCGAAGAATTAGCACGCACGCACTAGGTGGACTGATGACATTATCAAGGTCGCAGGAAACCGTTGGATGCAGGTGGCACAGAACCGTTGCAAATGGCATTTTCGTGGGGAGGCCTATGTCCAACATTGGACGTTTACGGGCTGATGGATGGATGGATACGACATTATAGGTATAGATATTTCTAGATAAATAATTTAAAATGTGTTATGGAAGTATCGTTATGTAAAATTTCTCATTTGTTCCACTATTAAAATTGCTAATCATCTCCGGAAAAGAATATTTTAGAACTTGTCTGGTACGGTTCTCGATAAGAAATACCAAATTACTTTTGAGACCTATTAAACAATTGTCTCCTTTAGACTTATTAGACATTAATCTCCTTGATAGTCTGACTGTTTAACATTGGTCTGCTTTATATTATAAGGGAATTTGAGCTATGATATATCTCAGTACAGTGATGGAGTAAAAATATATTTTACCACCTCCTTCATCAACATCTATGAAAGAGAAGAATGACGCAAAATAAAACCCTATGATACAGTAGGCAATTTTGCCTTTTATTATGGAGGTGGCTCGAGCCCAGCAGTAAGACGTGCATGAGCTGAGATGGTGATAAATTTAACCCACTATTTCCTGCAGGTCAGATAGGTTTATATAAGATTCCATTTCGAGTTATTTTTCTTGATGTTAACTGAATAAAGCCGTCTTTTATCACACCCATGAACAAATTAAGTTAAGGTTTGTATTTTATCTGGTGTTGTGAGGTAACTATTGTTACAACCACTAGGTTCTATGCAGATATAAGAAATATGCAATACACAGGGTGGAAGTGGACCGCTCCCGAAAACAAAGACAGGTGACCCTACTAGTCCTAGTTGTAATGATAGGCTAGAAAAAAATCAATTCGGATGAAAAAAAAAATTATTTCATAATGAATTATAAGTTTTTTTCACATTCCATCATATTAGGACAGTGCCATGTAACGATAATTCCATAAAAATACGTAACTTTACTCAGATGAGAAAAGACGCAATCTATTCAAAACTCACGATCATATGTTCAAGAGTTCAAGGACATCGACTGTTGAAAAAAAAAATTGTTTTCATCCGAATCGATTTTTTTTCTAGCCTATCATTACAAGTAGGGTTACCTGTCTTTGTTTTCGGGAGCGGTCCCCTTCCACCCTATATATTATCAGTGGTGGATCAAGCTTATTGAGATTCTACAGCGGCAATGCTAAATGTGCAGCAATGGAACGTTCAGCCATGGTTGTACTAAGTTTAAGAAAAGAGAGATTTTGAATGACGATATGATAACATTATAAAAATAATTCCAATATTGTCAAAAGAATATCAGTTTATGCGGCAATACCACCCGTAAAATAGGGCCTTGGAACTCCAAATTACATCTAAAATTGCCATTTTAATATACACACATACATACATATCATCACGCCATATCCCTTGCAGGGTAGGCAGAGAAAACAGAGTGCCAGAGAACTCTATCTCTGCATACTTCACTCGCTTCCTCAACATTCATAATTCTCTTCATACACGCTCGCCGGTTTCGGAGACTTTTGACTCCACCTTCCTTCAGTACATGACCGATCTGGTCTAGGTAGGTTAGTCTCGGTCTCCCTTGGTACCTACATCCTTCCACTTTCGCATTGTATATCTTCTTAACCAGGCGTTCGTTCGGCATTCTTTCCACATGTCCGAACCATCGGAGCATTCCCTTTCGCATCTTTACACCAATACTCTCTTTCATACCTACTCGCTCTCTTACGTCGTCGTTACGAATGTGGTCGGTCAGCCTAACTCCACAGATTTTCCGCAGAGATCGCATTTCGACCGCATTAATTTTACTATCATACTCTTTTCTGCATACCCAACTCTCGCTTCCATACAGTAATGTTGGGACAAGCACTGCGTTACGTATTGCTACACGTGCCTTCTGGCTGAGGTGGTGGCTGCCGAAAAGTTGCCCCAACGCTCCGTTCACTCTATTTCCCGCATTCACTCTTCGCTCTATATCAGTGGTGTACCTTCCATCTCGGCTAAATCCACATCCAAGATATATTCGGCAATAGTGTGGTTTGGACTTTAAAAACCTGGAGCAGACCGCTCCTGGTCCTTATTTTGCTACTGTTTATTATTTTCTCTTCAAACTTAGCCGCAGTACCTACTAATGTTTATTATATATACCTCCATCTTGTTACATAAAATAACTTGGTATCTATTTAAATATATCTGCTTAAATATTATCCTTTTGTTATATATATATATATATATATATATATATATATATATATTTTCGCTATTAGTAATCTCGTATATCTGCGTCCTGACGTATTGCGAATCCTCTTAAAACAACAAAGGGTTATACACTAGTTATTAATCTCAAAATCACGCTTGATAGCGGAAGATATATTTAGAAGGGAAGCGAAAACATATTTATGCAAGAAATTACTCTCGTAAATATCCAACTTAATCGCCTACATTATTGTAATATCACGTACCCTTATTACGAAACTGCTGTTATTTCTCGTTATTGACGTCATAGCTGCCGTTATTACCTGAAAAATTAAATATTATACATTAATTCAAATACTAATATCGTTGTTGTTGTTGTCGTTGTGGGTTTGAATGTCAACTCCATAAACCTATTTGTGTTTACGTATATGAAAGCGAGTATTAATTTTGTGGTAACCTTATATATATATGTATAAAATAGTATAATGTACACAATGTGTAGCTGTGTGGTAGCAGCTACGAATACTACCAACCCTTAATTTGCTCACGGATGTCGTAAAAGACGACTAAGAGCCTTATAACGGCCTGGGCCAACTCCATCTGATGCCGTTTGGCCAACAATTACATTCCCAAGGAGGGTTGACGTCTGGCTGGCGGCCGGTCATAAAACTATTGCCAATAACTTTTACAATATGTACTATGAAAGAAACGTACATATTGTATCGACCCCAAGTAATTAGGATAAGAGTAGGAGAATGACGAATGTGAATGTAAGAATTAAAAACCACCTTTTGCTTTACATGCGAATTGTAAAATCCCCTAAAGAAAGAATAAACAGCAGTACCTACTCTTCTATAAAACTCATATCACCAACTGCGTTCTTGGGGTTTGTTTTGTAGTTATGATACCGTCAAGCATGGTGAATCATGAGATATTCAACGTCGTCATCATTCATTTGCTCTCTTATCCCAATTACTTGAGGTCGACGCAATATGTACTCCTATTCCATTGTACATACTATGAAAGTTATTGGCTATAGTTTTATAAACGGCCACCTACCTGACCTCAACTCTCCTTGGGAATATAATTGTTGACCAAACCGCATTAGTAGGACTATTTTTTTTTGTGTGTGTCTTAGTTGTTAGCCTCAGATGGCTATGACAACTTTACCCGGACTGTGGGTGAGCGCTGAGGGCTCTCAACCCGTTAAAGTTTAAGCGATCACTTGGAATTAGCTCTATGCGATATAAATCTCTTAGTTGTATTTTACGACATCCACGAGCAAAGTAAGGGTTGGTAGTATTCGTATTCGCTACCACGCAGCAGAGATACAGAGATCACACTTAATATTATGCCCACAATAGCTATACTGGCAAAGAACCGTTAGATTCAGGTGACACATCATTTTTCTATGTAGTACAAGTGGTTATGTTCAATAGTAGACGTCATAGGGTAGTGAATGATTGGATACAAAGTTTATTACTATCATACTGTGGAATCATCATCATTTCAGCTCATGTACATACTACAGCGGGTTTGTCCTTCTTCCAAAATGGTACGAAAATTAATCTACTTTACCATGCTAGTAAAAGACGGTTGGTACAGGTTTTTATTTCGAGTTTGCTGTATTTTTTTTTTGTATCGGTGTTATTTACATGTTATATCCCTTGGTGGTCTTTTACGATACCCAAAGGCAAGAAAGGTGAACTATATTTTTACTTCATTAGCACATGGAGGATCTAATAATGCTTTATTTGTTTTATTTTTTTAGAGTGGTTATTCTAAATTTATTTTTACATAAACATTTGCATCTGCTTGTCCGTCAGTTGAAGGAGTAAGAATACAATATGACACTACCACTTCGCTTCCCGTGAGTAATCGTAAAATATGATTAAGAGATGCAAGCAGATAACATTACAGCAAGAGCAGAAGAACCGGAAATACAACCTTGTATTAACCCAGGTTGCGAGCGTGGTATGGTAAGTCACCTCACGTGCGTGCCACGAGCGTGGTATGGTCATCTATCGCACTGAGGAGGAGATTCGAGCCCACTAGTATAATGTGTATGAGTCAAGATGATGGTGATCTGCATCTGGTGGATGCTCCACCCAAGTGAATCTCTCTCGATTGCCCGCTCAATTAGCATGTTAATCAATTAGTGGTAATACGGGGTGTCATGAGACCGGTAGCCACTGTTTCTTCAAACGACTCGCGAAGGATGCCCGGAACATTTCAAGAAAAGCACTGGCGTACAGAAATTTATTCCTTTTTTACAAAAGAAACAAAGGATTCGTCTGTATTTGTTTAAGTTGTACAACAGAAACTTTCAAATACGAATTTCTACAGTGTGGAACTAGCGAACCTTTTGTATAAGCAATAAATTGTCTGCAAACTTTTACTATTCTTTAATAAATTCCTAAAACTAAAGCAAAAAAAATCGTGTTGAGAATGTAAATTGATCAAATAATTCGGCTGCCGAGAAGATCAAATTGAGACTGTGGCTGGAGTTCTGACTAATGGCAGATGTCGGAGGCTTTGTAAACAACGGTGCCTCCTACATGTCTATATTAAATCGCCGGCTTTGTTTTAAATCTTACTAAATGGAACGTACGTGATGGCTTAAATAAAATATGCGAAAGTTCTAAGAATGAATTACGAGTATAAGGCTAAAATAGTAAATAAACTTACATATATTATGGTAAGTTATATATTAACGACTTTAGTATTCGATTTGCGAAACATGATGTATGTCAAAAAAAGTATGTATCATCGTTAAATCAATTTATAATCATTAATTCTAGTCATCATCATCTCAGCTCATACACGTCCCACTTTGGGCTGGAGCCTCCTCCTTAATGGTAGGGCAATTGACTTACTATGTACGCTACGCTGGTCAGACGTGTTGGTATAAGGTTTTGTTTCGAGTTTTTCTTCTCTCGCATAGACGTTATATGCGATTTATAACCCTTAGTCGTCTCTTACTCTTCACCCACGGGTAAGATAGGGTGTGGGGAATTGTATTCTTACTCCGTCACCACACAGATAATTCTAGTTAATAAATAAAAAATATTGACTAACATATATATTTAATTGTCAAATTTATTATATTTTTCAGATCAAATACTAAAAGATTCGACTTCATTTACTATCTTACCTGCGTATAATCTTTAACTTAAGCCTTCAACGAGCATAAAATTTTCCATTAACTTGCAAAAGCAAAGGGGAAAACGTTTAAACAATCAAGAAAGTAATATGCGCTCGGAACCTACAAAGAGACCCCTTTGCTCATTTTGTATCAAGTGCCAACAGTTAACAGTATACCCCTGCTGCTATCAATTTATATGAAAGCTATTTGTTTAATCCGCTAGTAGCAATACGAATATTTTAACGAGAAAAGTCAAGACACCGTGCTCTAATATTTCATTTGCCTCTATCTGCTTTAGCTTTCACAAAAGTTGTGCTTCCGAAATGAATCTCACTTCAAAATAAGCAACGTTTCTTTTAAAACAAATACGGTAGTACTATTAATAAAAATAAAATAGTAAAATTTTAATTACAAAAACTTAAAGGAAAAGTTCTCTTTTTTATAAATAATAAAACCGCACACATAAACGCGCAAACGTAATATTTGTAAATACTATAAATAATCGAACTTATTAAATGCTAAATTATTTCAATAATTTTAATTTTATAATGGTAATAAAATAATAATACATGATAAATTAGGGACATTCGATATACATCGATGCATCGAAAACATCAATGTTTACAATGCGATACATCGAATCGATCCGATGTTTTGAAAAGCTATCGATTTACTCGATGTATCGATGTTTTTTCATAAAACATCGAATCTATGATAACCAATTAATGTCACAAAAACTCAAGTTTATGTTTAAATATATGATTCAATAATATTTCAAAGTAATATAAATATTTTTTTTAATAATAAATTACAGTTTTATAAGGGTTTGGAATAGGTATAAATGCCACAAAAAGGACCTTTTTTTGTTTTAGAAGCATCACTTTTGATATGACTTTAGCTTTGTAATATATTTTAGAAAAAGTACTCGATGTTTACAAAACATCGATGTTTTCATCAGATACATCGAAATGCATCGATGTACAGTTTCGATTTATCGAATCGATAAAAACATCGATGTTTTTTCAAAGTGGACACCTCTATGATAAATTATATAACAGTTCAAACAAAACAGGTTAGTACATAATATAAATCTTACCATTGGGATTTGACTATTAAAAGCAGCATAATTTTAATGTGTAACTTTAAAATTATCAGTTTATCAACTCCAAACAAAAACTGGTTGAAATATATTTCTACGTTTATTGCTTTTGAATCAACTTTAAGTATATGTAATTAATAAAATTAAAATTATGTATATTATGTTAATTAATTTACAGACATCACATTAAAATTTTAAGAAAATATATAAATTTTATCAAATACGGTAACTTTATAACTTTCAAACTCACGCTACTTCTAGTTATTTTAATATGTGAAGTGCTTGTTGATATTAAACTGTTTATTAATAGTGCACTTAAAGTGGACCAGTTCATTTATTTTATTTAATTTAAAATTAAACATGCGTGCGTGAATGAAGTTAATAATTGAAGCGGAAGTAATCCACTTTGCACCTATGCTCATTTTTTTATTTATCATAGGATCATAACACACAACTATTGTTGAAATGTTTTGCCTAATGCAATAGTGTGACACCTGAAGTTTGACAAGTAGGACATGATAGAGATAGCATAGAATCAAATAATATGTTGCAATTTTCTGAGCAAGGTCTTAAATCTTCTCAGTGTAAAACTCTAGGTCTTAACTGGGTTTGTGACACTGATTCGCTTACGTATACAATCAATATCTTACCTTCAGCTAAGGTGACTAAACGACTTATCCTTTCGGTGATTAGTCAGATATTCGACCCACTAGGCCTCGTAGGTCCGTGCGTTGTCGAAGCAAAAATTATTATCCAGCGTTTATGGCTAGATAAGTATGATTGGGACGATGAGGTATCACTCGAAATAAAAGGTCTTTGGTCTACATTTGAAAGCACAATAAAATCATTAAATTATATAAAAATTCCTCGTTGGGTTTTGTATGAAGACTCCACGATACATGAAATACACGTCTTCACCGACGCTTCTGAAAAGGCGTATGGCGCTTGTGTGTACATTCGTTCATGTAATAGCATTGGACCCATTGGTGTACAACTTTTAGTTTCTAAAAATCGCATTGCGCCAATAAAACCAACTACCACGCCAAGACTTGAGCTTTGTGGAGCTTTATTAGGTGCAAGACTGTGTGCTAAGGTTAAGGAATCATTTACCATACCCATTCATCAATGTAGATTTTGGTGTGACTCTACCATAGTGTTAGGTTGGCTCACTACTCCTTCTAACTTATTAAAACCTTTTGTTAGAAATAGGGTTAATGAGATACAAGAAAGCACAAGTGGTCACACCTGGAACTACGTACCGTCGAAGGACAACCCGGCGGATCTTGTTTCTCGTGGTCTTAGGGCAGATCTTATTCAAGATACACCTCTGTGGTGGTCTGGACCCTCTTTTTTATTACATGGTGAAAATGAGTGGCCTAAAATGCCAAACACGAAACACGATTTGCCGGAAGTAGAAAATCATTTCATTAGTGGTAGTAATAGTAATTATTCACATATTATTAGTCATCATTCAGACGTAGCATTTCACTCATCAATCATACGTAGTTTATTAGAAAAATATTCTAGCCTAATAAAAATTCAAAAAGTATTTACATATGTACAAAGATTCATTTACAACTTAAAAAATAAAATTAAACGGGGTGGTTTTTTATCTACAACTGAATTACAAGAATCATTAAATGTAATTATTCATTATTCACAAATCGAAATGATTCCTGACGAATATAATCATTTGAAATCAGGACAAAAATTATCTCGTAAGAGTAGATTGCTTCCTTTAACTCCGTTTTTAGATAATAACAACCTTATTCGCGTGGGCGGGAGGCTTGATAACTCCCCCTATGAGTTTAGTGTAAAACATCCGATTGTAATTTGTAGTAAGCATATATTTACTAAACTCGTATTTCAAATGCAACATTTAAAATTATTACATGCCGGTCCTCAATTGCTCTTGTCACATATTCGGCAGACTTATTGGCCATTGGGTGGTAGGAATTTATCTAGGTTTGTTGTAAATAAATGTCTCAAATGTTGCCGACATAAGGCTCAAAATATACAGCCTGTGATGGGACAGTTACCATCCTCCAGAACAAATCTCGAATTTCCATTTTTAAACTGCTATGTTGACTATGCAGGGCCAGTATTGGTAGCCGATCACAAGGGTCGTGGTTGCAAAGTAACAAAGTCATACATGTGCATCTTTGTTTGCTCAGCTGTGAAAGCTGTACATCTGGAGCTCGTCAGCGACCTCAGCACTGACGCTTACATGGCTGCTCTAAATCGTTTCGTGGCACGTCGAGGAAAACCTCGAAGCATCACGTCCGATAATGGGACGAACTTCGTGGGCGCATCAAATGAGATGTATGCGTTTCTGAGCTCATCAAATGTCGCATCTGAAGCTGCACAGGAGGGCATTGAATTTATTTTTACGCCTGCTTACAGCCCTCACTTTAATTCCCTTGCTGAAGCTGCTGTGAAATCATGTAAACATCATTTAAAGAGATTGTTAAATGTTACTCATTTCACTTTTGAGGAGTTGTCTACCTGCCTCGTGCATATTGAGGCAGTTCTAAATTCGCGCCCTCTTACTGCTTTCTCGTCAGACCCTAATGATTTTTCGGTGCTTACTCCTTCTCACTTCCTAATTGGACGACCACTTTTAACTGTGCCTTGCTCTCAGGTGACTGATGCTAATATCACACGGCTGGATCGTTGGCGAAGAATACTGTTTATACGGCAGCACTTTTGGAGCCGTTTCCATAACGACTATACTTCTCTGCTACAGGCAAAAACCAAGTGGTTTGATTCCAGAGGCGAGCTGAAGCCCGGGTCCTTGGTTCTGATTAAGGACAAAACGACGCCACCACTACTTTGGTCCCTGGGTCGGGTTATTAAAACCTACCCCGGCGTAGACGGAGAGGGGCACTATCCGTCGTGCCTTCACTAACATTTGTCCTCTTACAGTTGAATATTGAAGATGTCACTTCAACCCGGGGAATATGTCGGCGCACCTGCGATCAGCTGACCCCGGCCGACGGGGTTGGAGGGGGAGAGGCGCTGCGCTCGCACCGCGATAATGAACGAACCTCGCGAAGACTCACTCGCTAGCCTCGAGGACAAGATTGCGCACACATACGGGCACTTCTATAAACTGTGATATATTATTGTAATAAACCGTTAAAATACAGTCCACTGCTTTATCCTTGACGTCCCGTTAGGGCCTAAACAGAAAATTATCCCTTTTTTTATTAGTAAACTAAAAAATAATATTTACTTTCATTATTTTCATTGATAGAAACATCAGTAAATACATTGAAAGTCAGCTCATTTGTAATTAAATATGGTAAAGTAAAACTTTGTTTATTAAATTAGTATTTTAATGACTTCTAATGTTTACGCGAGTATTACACATTTGAAATAAAACTACTTTTACGGACTCTATCGCGTTTGTATTTGATTTGTAATTTCCCGACGTTTCGAACACTTTACAGTGATCATGGTCACGAGAGGACTGAGGTGTCTTACGTCCAATATGTCATTGTTATTAGAGAAATTTATTTATATCTACCCTATAAGATATTAAATTTTGACCTACATTTTTATACAAAATTAATACAAATTCATTGTTTTTTTTTTCGAATTCAAATTCATTTTTGTACTGGAAAAAGAGAATGATTCTATATACAGGGTGTCCCAAAATTCAACGATAAGCTGGCACCAGCAGGTGGACCTACATATGACTACTCGAGAACAGAAAAGAAAAAAATTCTACCTTGATTTTTTTTTTCATTACGACAAAAAAACCAAAATCTTTAAAAATGGACATCCTTTATTATATTATTAAGTGCTATTGCTACAGTTTTACAAGTAATTCTGTGATTTTTTTTGTATTGGCAAGGTAAGTAGCACTACTATCGATCACAACCATTAAAAATTCCAGAACATCTATAGTTTTTACACAAAAATCAATCAAAACTATGTTTTTTTCATAAATTATGTAAGATTTTGACTTTCAGCTCACTTTCACTCATCATAGTGAAAAAAAAAAGTATGGACACTACTGTGGCAAATAGTATTAAAAATTGGCGCAACTAACTACAATTCTAAAATGGTATAACATTCAAGGCAAACTAGCCACAAAAATATACTTAGGTGTACTATTTCAAAATAACAACCATATTTCGAAAATTGTTAGTGTTGATAGTAATCACTTTTACTAAGTAGCCAAAATGTTTTTGTAGCAAGTTCCCAGAATTTGAATGAGACATGTGCGTAGTCCGTAGATCCACAGTCTGAATTATTTTATGGCGAAGCTCGTCCAAGGTTGCAATCGGTTTTGTGCAGACTCTGTCCTTTAGACAACCCCAATAGAAAAAGTCCAGGGGATTTAGATCGGGTGAACGGGGTGGCCACAAGATAGGACCAAGTCGCCCGATCCAACGCCCTGGGTACTCTTGGTCTAAGTACTCTCGCACAGGACGGGCATAGTGAGCTGGGCAACCATCGTTTTGAAACCACATGGTTTGCAAATCACTTAAGGGCACATCTTCTAATAATCCTGGCAACTCATTTTGTAAGAAGTTTAAATAACTATTGCCATCTATGTTTCCTTGTAACTCAAAGGGCCCTATCACTTTGCCATTTATTATGCCAGTCCATAGGTTAACCTTAAATTGGTATTGGGATTGTCTTCTCTCACCAGGTGCAGATTTTCATTGTTCCAGCTATGAAGATTGTGAAGATTTAAATATCCATCTTTCTTGCATGTTGTTTCATCACGACGACGTGACGTTTTAAAATTCTATGTGCAGTACTTTTTGGGATTCCCGTTGCTGCTTGTACAGCACGTACAGAGGTAGTTGAATCGTTTTCTATTTCATTGAGAACTTCTTCATCGTGTTCCGATCTAGGTTTTCCAGCGTTTCGCCTGTCAGATGGTATACGACCCTCCGAAAAAGCTTGATACACGTTAATAAATACGCGATAATCCGGATACCTTTGAAGATTAGGGTACCTTGCTCGATATAATCTGCTAGCAGCGTTGGCATTGCATCGGCATTCTCCATAAATTAGGTGCATATTAGCGTATCCTAACGCTGTGTATGGTAGCGGCATGATGAATGCTAAACACTTGAAAATAAGGCAAAACTTCTTTAAAAAAAACACAAAATCACAGTCTAAAATAATGCCAAGTCAGGTCAATTTCCAGGTCACTTAATTCAATCCAAAAGTCGTCAGTATCAGAGCCACTTTAATTAAAACAGAACGGTGTGCAGTAAACAAAGAAGTAGAGCATACTGACTTGCTGTGCTGCTGAGGACATTAATTACTTCTCCACCTGCATTAATGTTACTAAACAATTAGCATCTATCTATCTCCCTCTAACGTATAATCTCTCTATCTCTGTCTAACTTATTTTATGGATTTATGGACTACGCACATGTCACATTAAAATTCTGAGAACTTGCTACAAAAACATTTTGGCTACATAGTAAAAGTGATTACTATCAACACTAACAATTTTCGAAATATGGTTGTTATTTTGAAATAGTACACTTAAGTATATTTTTGTGGCTAGTTTGTCTAGAATGTTATACCATTTTAGAATTGTAGTTAGATGCGCCAATTTTTAATACTATTTGCCACAGTAGCGTCCATACTTTTTTTTTTCACTATGATGAGTGAAAGTGAGCTGAAAGTCAAAATCTTACATAATTTATGAAAAAAACATAGTTTTGATTGATTTTTGTGTAAAAACTATAGATATTCTGGAATTTTTAATGGTTGTGATCGATAGTAGTGCTACTTACCTTGCCATTACAAAAAAAATCACAGAATTACTTGTAAAACTGTAGCAATAGCACTTAATAATATAATAAAGGATGTCCATTTTTAAAGATTTTGGTTTTTTTGTCGTAATGAAAAAAAAAATCAAGGTAGAATTTTTTTCTTTTCTGTTCTCGAGTAGTCATATGTAGGTCCACCTGCTGGTGCCAGCTTATCGTTGAATTTTGGGACACTCTGTATAAAATTTATGTTGTTTGTGATTTGCTATTATTAAGGTATTTAATTTGTGATAATTATTATTGTGGCAATTTTACAATATTTACAAAACTAACAAAAACTATTCAGCTACTACCGGATCGGAACGCGGCCACACTGAGAAAGATCCGGCGAGAAAACTCAGGAGGCATGATACTAATTTTATTATTGAATTTTTGAGCGGCGGCCTACTTTATCTTACTAAAATTAATTAAATTAAAATTCCACTATTATTGTGGGTCAAATCTATACAATAAGTGCTCACAGTGTCTTGCAGTCTTGTGGTGGTCTTCTTAGTTTTATTTTTAATTAAGTGAATAACAGGATCCCAGCTTGAGGATAATACCCAGCCATCCTCCCTATTGAAATTTTTATGTTTTTTTATTTTAATAGCCTCGCGTACCATTCTAGGCAGGTATCGGTGTTCTTTTGCGAGGATTTGTGGTTTATCAAAACTGATGTAATGGCGGGCGCGGTCCTGACTATGCTCACAGACTGCAGATTTAGTGTGACGGCGGTGTTTCACATCAGCTATATGTTCCTTGATCCGAGTTCTTACAGATCTCTTTGTTTGGCCTATATAAGAGAGACCACAGTCACAGTCTAATTTATAAACTCCTGCATCCTGTAGAGGGATATGGCACTTGACAGGTGGTAAGAACTGACTAATCCTCTTCAGTGGCTTAAAATACGTTTTTATAGAAGCATGTTTTAGGATATAGCCAATCTTGTCAGTGACTCCTTTTACATAAGCTAGTCCACTTACCTAAATTCGAAAATATGTCAACCATATAAATGCGACAAAACATTATACATATGATATATATTTACAAATTCGGAACGAAAACAGCCCCTGCTATCATTGGAACAAAAAAGGGCTACGATAATGTTGGCACGTCTCTCCAAAATAAATTATAATAAACTTAATTAAGCTGTACAACGTTATTATCTCTGTAAAATTTACCTTCTCAAATTAAAAGGCGAAAAATTTACCCCCTCCGTTTTAAGTATCAAAGGAAAATAAGATAAACTTGCTTTTTACGTGACTGCTTTCGTTATACAAATGTGTTGATAACTAAAACAAAAAACTGATAATATCCAGCATAATTATTTTACTTATTAATTTAGATGCTCTAATTTGAATAGCTATTTTATTTCAGCTCATATATTCCACTATAGGGCTCGAACCTCCTACATAATAAGAGAGAAATTGACCACGCTGGTCAGGCGTGTTGGAATAGGGTTATGCTTCAAGTTTTTCCTTCTCTTGCATATATGTTATATGCGTTTCGTATCCTTTAGTCGTCTCTTACGACCTCTCACTGGTAAGATAAGGAATGGTGAATTGTACTCATACTCCGTCACCACACGGAATAGTGTTTTAAAATATAAAAGAGCTATTTATTTTAACGGTATTATTAGCTAGCTAGCTTATTTAAGTAGCTTCTATTTAAAAAATAGCTAACAAGATTTAATTAATATTAACTTACAAACATGGAAATACTTTATTGTCATCTGTACATATAAAGTATATATAAATTTAAGTAGGGCTACGCCCTACTTAAATTTACTAGGGCTAGGGCTGCCCTACTTAAATTTACTAGGGCTACGCCCTACGTAAATTTAAGTAGGGCTACGCCCTACTTAAATTTACAATGTGAAAGCTTAAACATAAAAGTAGAAAACAAAGAACCTCTTTTAACCACAAACGAAAGGGGTAGCGGTAATTCAATCAGAGTATTAATACGGCTTCTTAAACGGAAAAAAAGAGACTTCATTTTTTTGTGCAATAATAATGTTCAGGATTCTTGTGAGGAAGCTAGATGTGAGTTTTATATAAGAAATAATAAGCCGTCGATAGCAAGATAATCCTCGACTAATGATAGCAGTACACCTGCTTACTGTAGACGCAAAATTACATCAATACAGGGATTGGGATGCTGCTTTCCGTGTAATAAGAGGGTCGATAGAAATAATTTAAAGAATAAAAGGGAACCCTAATAAATGTAATCTGGAGATAAGAGATTGGTTAGAAAAATATAGTAAATCACATGGTGTATATAATAATAATGAAATTTATACAAATGTAGGCGCTCAACTTTTAATAACCCTTATAATGATTTCTGATGTTTACGCGTGTATTACACGTTTGAAATAAAACTATTCTTACGAATTCTATCGCGTATGTATTTGATTTTGAATTGCCCGACGCTGAAGTTTCGAACACTTTACAGCGTTCAGTCCTCTCGTGACCTTGAACGCTGTAAAGTGTGTGTGTGTGTGTTCGAAACGTCAAGAAATTAAAAATCAAATACAAACGCGATAGAATCCGTATTTGTAAATATACATTAATTAATAAGTATAACATTAAATCCTGAAGGTGAATAAAAAATCCTCACTAGGTATTTCAGGTATGAGAAAGATTAATATAAACCCAATCACAATTGCATACAACATATCGAACGGACATATAACATGATGCGCATTTTGCACATATTTTACGTTATCAATCAGTAAAATTCTATAAGGATATGTTGTAACAACCCCATTTAGCGTGGGATGAGAGCAGATTGATGATGACTCAGTAAAATTCACGCATAAAACTCATAAAATTAACGCAGACAAATTACACACAGACTCAGAACAACACTCTGTGAATCACACAAAGTATTGTCCTGCGTGGGAATCGAACCCACGGTACTGGCACGGAATGTCGGTATCTTAACCACTTCGTCATATGTGCAGTCAAATTATTTTGAAAATACATACTACATATGACTACTATTCACGTCTTTTTATATTTTCACTCTCGCATAAAAAAATCACCGCATCACCTTTTATATTTTGGGCATGTTAGGTTTTATTACTTCTATTCAGACACCATTCGGGTCGAATGGATATTAGTAGATTTAATATAACCCCATCATGTTGAAAGAACGTTTAAAACAAAGAGACTTCACTGTTGTATTAAAATAAGGAGTAAATATTTTAAAAAAATATATCTACTTTCTAAGGTCGTAGACTTACTTGGTGGTAGAACTTTAAAACCCAGCAGGATATTCTAGCCACTTATAATACAATATATAGAAAACTTATCGGGTAATTTAAAGTAAAGTACATCATCATCATCATCATCTTGCTCTTATTCTAATTACTTGGGGTCGACGCAATATGTCATCTTCCTCCTGTAGGACTGTATAGTCCTATCAGACGTCATCTCTGCAGTCACTTCCTGTCTATCCATGTCATGACTCACGCAGTCCATCCATCTTTTCTTTGATGTTCCTTTACCCCTAAAGCCTTCGACATTTATATTTAAAACTTTCCTCACAACATTATTTTCATCCCGTCTCATCACATGTCCATACCATGTCAACCTTTCACTCCTTAACTTTTCCGTCACTAGCGTAACTTTCAAGCTTCCTCTTATATGGGTAATTTAAAGTACATGATAATAAAATTTATTACCACACATGGTAGCGGATATGAATATGATAATATGAATACTACCAACCCTTACTTTGCTCGTGGTTGTCGTAAAAGACGACTAAGAGCCTTATAACGACCTGGGCCAACTCCATCTGATGCCGTTCAACAATTACATTCCCAAGGAGGGTTGACGTCTGGCAGGCGGCCGGTCATAAAACTATTGCCAATAACGTTTACAATATGTACTATGAAACAAGAGTACATATTGTATCGAGCCCAAGTAATTGGGATAAGAGTAATATGATAAATAAAATGTATTACCTATCTATGAACAGGTGTAGGTATATGTGTATGTTAAGAGATTAATAGGATAATAATATATTCAACGTTTGCGCTTCTATTGCTGAGATTGACCTGATGCGTATTGAATGTAACCGCATTGATTTATCTCGGCTTACAACAGATATAGAAACAGAATACATATGACCTTTGTTATTATAACTGGTACCATTTACATATGCGTTAGATAAACCACAAATTGAATAATGAATCAATAAAATGTAAATTTTATAAAATTGTTTTTACGAGAGGATGTAGGTACCGGGGGAAACCGAGACTAAACTACCTAGACCAGATTGGTCACGTACTAAAGGAAGGTGGAGTCAAAAGTCTCTGAAACCGGCGAGCGTGTATGAAGAAAATTATGAATGTTGAGGAAGCGAGTGAAGTATGCAAGATAGAGTTCTCTGGCACTCTGTCTCTCTGCCTACCCTGCAAGGGATATGGCGTGATGATATGCATGTATGTATGAATTTTTACGACACGACTATGCGTGTGGTGACGGAGTAAGAATACATTTCACCACCTCCCTATCTTACCCGTGAGTGATCGTAAGAGACGACTAAGGGATATAAAACGCATATAACATCAATGCAAGAGAAGGAAAACGCGAAATAAAACCCTATACCAACACGTTTGACTAGCGAGGTACCTATAGTAGATTAATTCCCTCCCACTAAGGAGGAGGCCCGAGCCCAACAGTGGAACATATATGGGCTGTGATGATGATGATGATGATTTTTACGATGTATATTGTGTTTTATTGTTGTTTTCACTACGCTAATATTTCGTTTATAAGTCCTTCTTGCTATCAAAAATATGTTTCGTTTAATTTTCTTCATACTTCATTCTTCCAAGGATTAAACTTAATAAATCAGTTGAAGAGTCTTAAGCCGCTGAGTAGACGATCTGCTTAGATGATAAAGGCGATTTTTACCTTACATAAAGTAGGTAGCTTAAAAAAACTAAAAAACACGCTTGCGTAAATAACCCCAAGTACAAAAATAGGTACAGCGACATCTATCGAGTTACGCCAAAATCTCAGCCTTATGACAAGTGTTAATTCTATAAGGATAATGGGATAAACTATTTTAATTATTGCATTGTCATCGGTCTTTAATAAGTTCCAAATTAATCCGACGTTAAAAAGATGAAAATCACTTTCAATGATACCGCTTACATACAAACCAATTTAGTATAAGTATTTTAACAAATCATATATTTTACTATTACAGAGCTGGCACCTGTTTCGATATGCCACCGAAGATAATAGGTTAGTAACGTGTTACGTCATAAAATGTTCGTAACTAAAACGCAGACAGATAAAATTGCCAAAATAATATAGACTAGTAAGCTGTAACTTGACTATACTTCTGATACTGATAAAGTCTATGAGTGGTAAAAGTTAAGGAATGAAAGATTGACATGGTATGGGTATGTAATGAGACAGAATGAAGGTAATTTTGTGAGGAAAGTTTTAAGTATGAATGTTGAAGGCTTTAGGAGTAAAGGAAGACCAAAGAAAAGATGGATGGACTGCGTGAAGCATGACTTGGATAGACAGGGAGTAACTGCAGACATCACGTCTGATAGGACAGTATAGAAGAAGATGACATATTGCGTCGACCCCAAGTAATTGAGATAAGAGCAAAATGATGAGTGAGCTGCTTTCTCACCTGCCACTATAGACAATAAGAAAAATATATGCCTAATATATTAAGTAACATAACGCCTTTTATAACTAAATACAAAAAAAATATAATAGAGTTCGCGTGCATTGAAACCTTTGCAATTGAATGCCTGAGGCATTACGTGGTTACGGATGGATAACGATTTTTACTGCAGTTTAATGGTCTCAGTTCACAGGTGCACAACGAATGTACTAACGGTCTACTGTGGGAAACAGGTGTACTAAACTCTTTTAACCGACATTGTTTTACATGTATTAGACTGTAAAATGGTAGCCTAGAATTTCTTTATTTCTATATTTGTTTTTGTGTTGTTTTTTTTTATGACAACATCCTGTATCGTGATAAATCGTTTTACATAACACAATTTTATGTGGCATCTCCGACCATAGAAGCTATCAGTAGAAGCAACAGCGGCCTGTTATATCATGCCAGCTAGATGAGTTTTAATGATGAGAGGTTAGATGCATGGTTACTTTTCTTAAAGATATGTTATGTGGTTACGCCCGTTCGTCATTTCTTACTAAATCTGTAAGAGTCAAACTTTTGAAAGGAATATAGTATAGATATAGTATATTTCTACTTTTTTGTAGCAATGCCTATGTATCACAGAAACTGTTTAGTCTTATTAGATGACTCATAAAAATTCCAACATTTGATATAAAAATTATATATTTTTGTTTCTGCAATGAAGTTCACCATTTAAAATCACAGACAGAATTGTACAAATATTTATTCTATCTTAAATCTTAACTTGCAACAGTCGGCATGATCGATACTTGGACCGCCTTGCCAATTATGAAGTCGCTTAACAAGACACTCTACCTGTACCTACATGTACACTTTCAATTATTAGGGGACAATCAAAAGTTCTTTAGTACTAGCTATATTTAACCAACTAAATCTAATTATCAATTAGAACAGCGGAGGAACATTTAAAGAATATTAAAAAGAAGAGCAAAAATAATTTACATTTTAACAATTATTAAGACAATCAAGTTAAATTCATTTAAAACTTTTGCTCTCTTGAAAATTGGAATTGACTGCAAAGCCCCAAATTTAAAACGGGTGCTATAAGCAAACTCTACGAAACCGTGAGACTGTTAGAGAATGGTGTGAACACGTACAAAATGTTTACCTTTCCTTTGTGAAGCTAGTTTATTTGAAGCCCAAGTATAGGCGATAAGCGGATAAAGTCCGTAAAACATATGTACTAAATTATTCTTACTTAATTAATTTATTAGTATTTTGTTTTTTCAAAAATGTAACATACATTTTTTTAAAGAGAATATCATGCCATAAATAAGAAAATGTATTGCATGACAAGCATACAATTAACGGACACAAACCGCCACCTGTTCACTCAATTTATTATTTAGTTAAATCTTTCAATTACTCTGTATATATTTTTTTTCTATACCATAGAAAACATATATCTTTTATTCTTTATAAACTTCTATCTCACCATAGAAAACTTCTACTACACTACAACATATGTAGGTATGTACTAAATATATAATTCACCACCCCTATCTTACCCGTGGGTGATCGTAAGAGACAGTTAAGGACTATATAAAACACATATAACATCTATGCAAGAGAAGGAAAACTCGAAACAAAACCAACCAACACGCCTGACCAGCGTGGTATAGTAGGTCATTTTCCTTGCAAGTATGGAGGAGGCTCCAGCCCAGCAGAGGGACATGGTATGTATAGCCGAGATGATGATGATGAATATGAATTTCATAATTATATTATTTCTGTAAAATATTAAACATATAATATCTTTAATCCTTTAATAGGCATTAAAACGTAATGAATTTCAAAACGAGCCGTATGTAACTATTTAGGTGTAAGTAATGCAAAACAAAGCATTGATTTATTTTTCTATAAAGAAAACAACTTTCTAACAGAATTATACTTAAGTATCAGAGTTTTCAGCTCTTCACTTGGGACTCTGTAAGACAAACACGGTGGACGGGTGGTGGACTTAAGAACTTTTACTGTTATTGTTATTTGGACTTGGAATGTTTGCCATTGTAGACTATGCGATGCCGGAGTATATGGATTTCAAATACATTTTCTCCAGTTTGATATTTGCAGTAGATTTTAAAGTAATCCCTCATCCAACACGGACTGTTGTTTACCGGCGCCGTACCAAATATTTGTATTTTCTATTATTTATATCCTTACTTAGTAGTAAGTTCTTTACGTAGCTATAAATATATTTCTTGTTATATAAAATAGTTTAAATATGATTTGATTATATCATAATTAAAGTTTCGTTCACATTCGTAACGACGACGTAAGAGAGCGAGTAGGTATGAAAGAGAGTATTGGTGTAAAGATGCGAAAGTGAATGCTCCGATGGTTCGAACATGTGGAAAGAATGCCGAACGAACGTCTGGTTAAGAAGATATACAATGCGAATATGGAAGGATGTAGGTACCGGGGGAGACCGAGACTAACCTACCTAGACCAGTTTGGTCACGTACTGAAGGAAGGTGAAGGAAGGTGGAGTCAAGAGTCTCCGAAACCAGCGAGCGTTTATGATGAGAATTATGAATGTTGAGGAAGCGAGTGAAGTATGCAAGGATAGAGTTCTCTAGCATTCTATTCTCTCTGCCTACCCTGCAAGGGATATGGCGTGATGATGTGTGTATGTATAATTAAAGTTGTCTTTTATTATAATATAAAACAAAACAAGTATCGCTGTATTTAGTATAGAAGTTTTCACTAGTCACTCAAAAATATGTCTGCGTATGGATTTGTCAACTTTCTTACCAAATTAACGGTTATGTTAACGTATTTTCGCTATGTAAACATAAATTCATTGAGTTAAAATTTACATTGAACCAATACCAATCTGTCTGTATAAATAAACATACTTAACTAGGATATTAAAACTCCAGTCTTTCACACAGCTAGGAAACAGAGTAATTGTCCAATAAAACAACGTTAACGCTCAAAATAGTATTAAAAGGTCAAATGAGCTGTCGCTGTTACAGTTAACAACTGTAAAGTTAGCTTTATTGTGCAGTCTCATTAAACTGTCTACGTCACACCCGAGCTACTTATTGTGTTAGTAGCAAATAGATCGATGACTTTGACTAAAGATTTCTAAATCGTTCGAGTCATCGCACCGTTTGTTTCTACGCAACAATAATCGCTCAATATCGTTATATTACAAATTATTCTCGGTGTTATTATTTGGGATATCGTTTATGGTGTTGATTGACGTTCAATTAGGGATTTATTTTGATACGTTGATGACGTGTATGTTGGTCTGTGTAATGTTTATTTAATTTGTTGTATATATTTCAAGTGTGCTTTGGCATAAAATATGGGACTAATAACTTTACAATAATCAATAGTCGGTCTCAGGCTAAATTCTCATCACCTAAGACAAAACCGGGTTCCGGTGACCCGCTCGCTCGGCGAAGAGGTAATGTTCCTCTTCGCAGGGCGGGTCTATGGGGTCGCGCGCTGCATCTTCTGTCGCCCCGGACGGATTTAGCGTGGTGTGACCAGATCATAGCCCGTCGCAAAAAAACGAAAGAGCTTCAAACGGGTATTAGTTGGACATAGTATTTTATTTTCAATTGCCCCTCTTACAAAGATTTACCTTTACCTTTAATTATTTTTACAATACCCATGAGAAAAGAAATGGTAGTGATCATTATATTCTCAATTTGCTACCACATGGATTATACCTACCCTGGTCGTAAGATGGTTGGGTACCTATTACGGCTTGAAGAATTTAGGCGCGATCTCCGGGTGCATACTACTCATTACCAGTTACGGCAAGGAAGAAATCCAAGATTTTTTACATCCATTCCTCGATTCCTAGGAAGTCTTAGCTATTATTTGTAATTTTTTTCAATATATTTTATATTTCAATAAAAATACGCAATGTATTTTAAAATAATACTACTAGGGAAGAGAGTTACGCTATGCACGTAAGCTCATCCATCCCTAATACGATTCACGATAATATTTCTAACATTTGTCTACTCAATAATATATTTAAAATATTATTATGACGTTTGTAAGTAATAACTTTTAAAATGTTTTATAATTATGAAGTTTTTAAACAAGATATTTACCAAGAAAAACGATATTCTCAAAAAAAAATGTTGTTATTTACAATAATTAAAATATAAAAAAATAATTATGACAAAACAAAATATTTGAAAGCGGATTGCATCTTAGCAATCACGTATTTCATCTTCATCAACATAAAAGTAAGTAATCAAACTCGAAATTAACTAACAACTTACTTACAAGCCGTAAAGCAGTGACAGTTCACGAATGTTCACTCTAATCAAATATAATCCCGTTAAAACTTTTCCAATAAGGTTCCCCCAGATGCATTTCTTCCTCCGTGTCGTAAAATTGTTGGCAGAACGAATGGTTCACGAATTAAAATGTGACGTATAATTGATGAAGATAAAGCAACCGAGATAGTTGATAGTGTAAGTCTTTAATGAATTAGACATAATATATAAAACAATTATTATAATTTGTATAGTAAATATAATATTTTAGACATTATATATAACTTCCGACCACAAGTTATCTCAGTGTAGTTAGTAAATAAGAATCCTATCCTAATCTAATCTGACCAGCATGTTAATATTAAGATAGTTTGCCTCCAAATTGGGAAGGAGACTTATTCTCTTTCTATGTGGATCTATATGAATTGTAAAACATTATCAGTCAGTTAATCAACATACATAACGCGCTTTTATAAGCTTGGCTTGTAGCTATATAACGGATTTTTAACCTTTTCAAAACCGTCAAGAATTTAATTCACCTGAAAAGATTATAATAAAATTAAAATATATTTTTAATAATAAATTTATAATTAAAAAAGCTGTGTGGTAGCGGCTACGAATACTACCAACCCTTACTTTGCTCGTGGATGTCGTAAAAGACGACTAAGAGCCTTATAACGACCTGGGCCAACTTCATCTGATGCCCTTTGGTCAACAATTAATTCGCAAGGACGGTTGACGTCTGGCAGGCGGCTGGTGATAAAACTATTGCCAATAACTTTTACAATATGTACTATGAAAGAAGAATACATATTGTATCGACCCCAAGTTATTGGGATAAGAGTAGAAGAATGATGATGATTTTTAATAATATATAGTATTATGAACCCAGTTTTGATATCTGTAAAACAAAAGTTATCATTATAATAAGCACTATATATTATTTTACGTACCTACTAATGAAATACCGATATTAGAAGCTTAAAAACTATCATAGTTTTTGAAAGGTTTTAATAATATGTCGCTGTATAACATGCGAAGTACTAAACACCAGTTATTAATTACTTCAAAAAATAAACATTCGTGATCATTGGAAAATTAATGGAACCAGTACGTGTATTTAAAAATCAATCATTACTGTACACACCCACTTTTAAATATTCAAATTTATGATACATTTTTGTTTATACCTACTAATTATAAGAGAGATATGACTTTGGAATCAATTTATTTCGTGTACTTAATTTCTCTCAAATGACTTCAATCAAATCCAAACGATTTATTATTTGAATACCCGGTGGGACTACATACCTACTGTTATCAATTTTACAAATCTTATTCTTTTTTTAAGTTCCTGCATTGAGAAAAAATACTTTATGTCGGAGGCTTTACAAACATACAATTAACATTATTCATTAATGATCATACAAAAAGGTCACACATAGGAATCAAACCTATGACATGCGGCACGGAAGATGACAACTTAAACCATTTAGTACTCGAGCATAAATGCTCATTTCGGAGTTTTTGATTGCCACGCAGGACATATATAATTTACAAATATGTGTCCTAAATTGTTTGTAACTCAAATACTTGCGACATAATGTTTCCTTAGTTAAACATTACCTTTTTTTAACAATAAAAAAATAATGATCCACATGGACACATCCCATGTGTGACTATATTTTTTTGCTCGTAATAAAGTTTTTATAATTAATTAAGCATGTCAAATGCTAAATTTTGTAATTTAAATAAAAAAATAAGTTGAGCTTCATGTTTTTTTGTTACTAGCTCCGATATCAGGCCCCTAAAAGGCTTGATAATAGAGAAAGATTTAATACTTAACAAAATACAATACAATATATTTTGGACTGTATTCAACTGTTGGAAGTTCGTAGTACTAATTTTAATTCTCCGCAACGTCTAGCCGTCGCTGACGCACCATTTAACTAATGAGATAAATCTACTCGGGGTAGATTTTTACCCCCCAAGCAACTGAACGAGTAATCTTTCAATCTTTTAATGACATAAGTTTGGGTAGCGACCGATGATTGTCGGATTTTTCGCTACGATCACGAGGATTACAAAAAGTTGCGGATAACAATAAATTAAGTTCTTAAGAGAGTGTTGAGAATCTGAAAGATTCTTATTCATTTGCTTTTATTCCGCCATCTATATTAACCGTGCCTTGGGGGTAGATGTATCGAGGAAAAACCGCTGACCACAGTAAGAGGTACAAGTATGGAGATGACATCCCGATGTATGACGATAACGCGAGCAGAGTAACTCATCAGGTAAATCATTGAGATAACATACCCACAGTACCACACTTGTGGAGCGGTCCACTCAAAACGTAGAAGCTGGTTGAAATCTATGTTTTTCTCCATCTGCCCACATGTAGGCGAAGTGAGGTTAGTCTAAGATCCGCGTATAAAAATGATGTTCTGTGCCTTCTCCCTAAAGCAGTAAACAGATTTATCATCATCATCATCACAGCCTATGAACCCCACTGTTGGGATCGGGCCTCCTCCGTAATGGGAGGGAATTTAATCTACTATACCGCGCTGGTCGGACGTGTTGGTATAGGGTTTTATTTCGAGTTTTCCTTCTCTAGCATAGATGTTATATGCGTTTTATATCCCGTAGTCGTCTCGTACGATCACCCACGGGTAAGAAGATATGGGGTGGTAAATAGTATTCTTGCTCCGTCACCACACGGAAAAACAAATAACAACTATATTTAAAAGTATATTTTCCCCAACCAAAACTCGAGCAATGAAACGCACATCGCCAGTCGCTTGCATAATACCAATGGACCAACGTTTATATGCATACAAATATACAAATATTAATCAGCGAAACAATGTTGGATGAGTATCATCAGTCACTCAACACCATCCCCTACACAATAAACGCAATGGAATGGAAACGATCAAAAATGTAATCCATTTTCTCGGAGTAGGTACTTAGTAAAAGCGATAATAGCGTCGGGTTATATCTCGAGTATGACACCTAGTCTGTTATATACGTAATACATTATTCATGGTTACTTTACTGTCGCATCAAAAAGATATACGGTCATTTGTAGAACATTATTAAGGAGAATATATGAATTCCGCGGGCTTGAACGAAGAGTTCATAAGTCTATTACAGCCAGGCTTTCGAGACACGATGTATTCGTAGGTACATTGAATTTCTTTAGGTCGTCTCACGCCCCATACAACACTTATACGTGACTGCTGTTCAGCGCCTCAGAATATCTTATTTGCCTGGTTCACACGTCTTTATTAAAGCACAAATTGCGTGCACGGAGTTTTTATGATCTAAGGTAATACAAGAAAATTATTTTCTTATCATTAATCGTTTTCTTGATAATTATTTGAACGGATTAATTGCCAATATATACTATTTGATTTAAACATATAGACATATAAGACTTGCTCGGGTTTAATCTCTATAAATCATGAATATAAAATATTTTTTGACGTTATGGAATATTCATTATTTTTTTTATTTAAAAGACAATATCCCACAGTAAGAAATACTTTATGTCGCTAAACACTACCAAAAAAAAAGCAATTAATGGTTTAAAATTACACCCATACTCAAAATAACAATTTCTGGATCGCACAAATTGTTGTCCTGTGTGGGAATCGAAACCTATCTGCTGCTACATCTGTATCGTCCATTGGTTTTCAATTATGATTGAAAAAATAATTAAATATATTTAAAGTAATGTTTTCATTAGAAAAATCAGTTGATTATTTTGTATTTATCAACCTATAAGAACGTATATTTATCAATATAAGCACCACGCTGCTTGATCATACATGCATCTAATTATGATTCCAAATATGTGGACGGGTCTTTTAGTATATAACATAAATGTAAAAACAAAAAAAAACCTATTAATGCTATCTACTTACATCCGGCGACCTCTTTTCTATGTATTAAAATAGACTACAATTTTAAACGAGTATTCCATAAGCCGAGTCCTTTATGGGGTAGCTTAAGCCTCTCAGAACATTACTGTATAATATGAACAGTATATAACAAGTAAAGCAGGCTTAGTTTCTTTTATGTACTACTTAAATTCATTATCAAAGGTTCGCTACCTTTTACTTGTTCCTCCAAAGTGGACGAAAAATTAATTTACCGCGTTGGTCAGACGAGTAGATAGTTTTAGTTCGAACTTTCCTTTTATTCTATTTAACTTAATAACCCCTTTTACTTATACATCGTATATAATAACCCAAATCAGGCCTGGATGCACATGCATTAATTATTTCATAAGCTCACACTATAGGAAAATGGATTATGCTGGCTTCGCAAGCATTTACGTACATACTAAATCAATATAATTAAAAGCAAATAATATCGCGCGGTGGCAGTCACGATTATTGCCCACCCTAAGTATTAGGACCGTAAATATCTGGCCACCGAAGACAAAGATCGAGTACCGGTGGCCCACTCTTACGGCGCAGAGAGGCGCTGCGCAAGGTGGATCTATGGGATCGCGCGCCACCTCTTCGTAGCCCCAGACCGATTTAGCGGGGCGTGACCACGTCCATAGTCCACCGCAAAAAAAAAGAAAAGGATCGTAAATATCTTAAAAGTCGAATTCTTTACTAACCCAATTAGTATAGCATGTTCTGATCTTCTTCTATTTATGTTAAAGGAAGATAACATATTTGGCGACACCGTATAAATTATGCCTACTCCGTACCATTATTATCGTCATCATATTATACGTTCCACTGATGAGCTCGAGACTTTTCCATAATAAAACGGAAGTTACACTGCATAGGTCAGACAGTTTGAATAGGGTTTTATTCCAAGATTTCCTTTTTTTTTTGCATAGATTTAATTTACCGATATAATAGTTTCGAATCATATCGGATAAGGACGGTTTGTGTATAACACATGTTACGATAGGTTTTCTTTCAAACAACCAAACCGACAGTCTAAAAGTAAGCGTCTATAAAAGGGTATAATGTGATAATCACCACACGCATTTCTTCTTTCATAATTGCCTGAAAATCCAATAACCAAAGCCGTCCGATAATATTGAAATAATTTCATATATCGTAGCCGTATCCTAAACCGATATAACGATACTCTAATATCCGTATCCAGATCCGAAACTTCATATGCAAATATATATTATGAAAGAACCAATTTAAAACAGTATGCACTAATCTCTAGAATTCGCTCGCTTAATTCTATTGGAAGTGAAGTAGATCTCTTTAGTGAATCACTTCTTACATATAAGAGGAGAATGTTGTCATCACTCAATTTTATTTAACTCAACCAAATACATATAACATTAAATATTTCAACTCTTTTTATTAATTAAAAATTAGAATTTCTGTTGTTATTTTGTTTCTTTTTTATAGTTTATGTTTCTTTAATTTGTTGCCATTTCTGTTTCTTCATATTTTAATATTGATAATGTATCAATTACAAGATGTCCTTAAATAAATTAATAAATATTAGGGTTATTGACTAATAAATAGTAAGAACTTTTAAATGCAAATAAAAATACACTTAAATAATATTTTCTTGTATCTTTTACATCGTTGAATTTTATCTTAATAGGATCAATAACTATTTACATATTATAAGGGGGGAATGCTACAGAATCATTTCACGAAAAGCTTCTCCGATGTCGTTTCGTTGTCCCATTATTCAAGAATAGGGGACCGAGCACTTAGCAACATTAGGCTTATTGTTATTTTTCGAACTCATTTGAATGTCACGCCAAATTGAAATGTGAAAAGATTCGCCAAGTGTGAAATGACAACTAGTCAAAACTGAATGCTTTCTAAAATGAATTCGGCGTGTTAAATTGAACGTAACAGTAAGAAGAGATTAACTATTGATTTTCTATTGCTCAAATCTTTGTTAACATTCCCATTTCAGATTAAAAAGCTCGCTACTATATAAATTTAAACAATTTTTTTAATTAAACAAAATATATAACCGTATTTTTTATTCTATAGGTAAAGCATTGAGTTAAGCTCTCTATTACTCTGCTCTAACTTTCAGTAGAATATAGGTTAGAATACAACGATTACCATTTGACTTCCACAAAGTAAACGCATAGCAATATTCGAAGGTCTCGGTAGCCCGTACAATAAACGCTGAGAGTTTAATGAGGGTACATGCCGCTCGTTCGTCATGATTTAGCCGAAACGTGATCAGACCAAAAGAAAAAAATTGACCAGACTCGACACCGCGATTAGCTGTATGCCATTAACATTGATTCATTGTTCATAAAAATTCCACCATAACTCCTCTTTATATAGATTGCATAATAATATACCTATGATAATGTCATTCTCATAATAGTGGTAGGACCATGCTGTTGACAGTTTTCTGTCTACAGCCGCGGGCCGGTCCGTCCGGGGTAGTATCACACTCTCGCAGAAGATCGACGTCTGAGTAATGGCAATGTGCTATTGCGCTTCGTTCGGTGAGCGAGAGAGCCGGAAGCCCAACTGGGTGGGTTTGGGGATTGTAATGGTAGGCCCCTAGCAAAGGTTCATGGGCAGCAGTGGCACTTACCATCAGGTGTGCTGCTTGCTCGTTTGCCACCATAAGCAATAAAAAAAAATGTTTTATTATCATCGTAATAAAATTAAAATTAAATTTTATGAAAATAACGTACTTTGTACAGTTGATTTAATTTCATACCTCACAATACAAATTAAAATCATGTCCTAGTTAATAACAAAGCAGCGGATATACAAACTGCAAACAAAGACAGTAAATAAATTAATAATGATTTAGAGTAGAAGGGCTTTAGCATCGCAATTGAAACTTCCTGTGATACATCATGCGATATTTTGAATGACATGATGACGAAACGTGTAAGGCATGTGTGTATGTCCTCAATCAAATCGCTGTCGAAATAACTAAATGAGATAAGTACGAATGTGAAACAAAAATATGTTCATCATTATGCTATTATAATATAGAAAAAAAAAACAAACGTATATCTAATATCTTTAAAGGAGCAATTCAGCATCTGAACAATGCCACCAAAGATTTCTATGAAATTTAGTATATTTTTTCAGTGTTTTCAGTTAACAAGTAATAAATTTTTTGCTTGACTGAAAACTATTCTACCATTCTAATATAATATAAAGGCAAATTTAGCCGCTGTCATTGAGAATAGGCTGTTGGGAAAGTCTGTGTGGAGAATAGCTCAGTTGGGCAATCTAGATAGCTCCGGTTCGATCCATGGTTTTCCTTTTTTTTTATTTCTGTAGATTTTTTTTAATAATTTTATCGATTTTTTCTTAAATATCTATATTCAAAAAAAGAAACACTAAAAAGAAAACACCAAACTAAGCTTGATCATGGAAATATTATATTGTATAAGAATAGTAGGTACAGTGAAGATTTTTTTCTCCCATTGAAGAGGAAGTCGTTGCACAATAGTGAGAATATGTTTTTCATTTTTAAAGAACACCCTCACTAAGAAACGAATCCTTGTATTGGTATACTTTACAAATGTACAATTAATGGACAAAGTTACACTCAGACTATTGAATGGCAATTTGTGGATCACAATCTTAACAATATCTGTGTGGTGACGGAGTAAGAATATAATTCACTACCCCCTATCTACCCGTGGGTGATCGTAAGAGACGACTAAAGGATATAAAATGCATATAATATCTATGCAAGAGAAAGTAAACTCGAAACAAAACCCTATACAAATACGTCTGACTGGCGTGGTAAAGTAGTAGATCAATTTCCCTCTCATTACGGAGGAGGCTCGAGCCTAACAGTGCGAACCCACAATACTGGCACTGTAAGTCTGTATTTTAACCACTACGGTATCTGTGCAGTGAAATATCAATAAAAATGGGCTTTTGAAGAAATAGAAACAAAATGTTATAAGCTTTCATATTTATAATAGTAGTTAGATCATCGACATATAATTCGTTTTATGTAAATCATTAATTTTAATTATTTAACTTGATTGTAACGAGAATAATCCAACATTATTAATTCTAATTAAGAACCATAATTTGATTAAGACTAGCTATCGTCCTAGACGTATCATTCTACTTGTAATTCTACTTTGATCAATTAGAAACATGTCGACGTAACTTCGTGGTAAATTGTAATCACATAATAATATTAATGTCTATATTTTAATTAACAAATACAAAAATTATGTGGTGACAGAGTAAGAATACAATATAATTCCACGCCATCTTGCCCGTGGTGGTCGTAAAAGCCGACTATAATATGCATACACGTATAACATATATGTAAGGGAAGAAAATACGAAATAAAACCCTATACCAACCCTTTGACCAGCGTGATAGGTCAATTTCCCTTCTATTGTGGAGCAGGCTCGAGCCCAGCTGTAGCAAGTGCCTATTTGAGAATAACTTGTACTTTTGCTCAGTAATATTAATATAAAATGTTTTTAATCATAACGACTGTGACTATGATGAATAAGGACTAATCTTGTTAGATATGTGAAGTAACAATATTTATTCATCCATCACCCCGTAGAAGTCCACTGTTGGATAAAAGTCTCCCCACGAGAAAACCACTCGTAACGGTCCTGCAAGCAACGGTTAATTGTGACTTTTAATAGGACTGATTGACAACGTATTCAAAGTCACTTCTAACGTTTACGCGAGTATTACACATTTAAAATAAAACTACTTTTACGGATTCTATCGCGTTTGTATTTGGGAATTGTCCGGTCACCCGACGTGAGGCCACCGCGTGAGGACGACGCCTTGACGGCGAAAGCTGTCGGGGCGTCGACAGGAGAGGAGCCCGAGAGGGCATACCGCCGAGCGGGCCACCGAAGACAAAAATCGGGTACCGGTGGCCCGCTCGCACGGCGAAGAGAGGTGCTTGCAGGGTGGGTCAATGGGGTTGCGCGCCGCCTCTTCCGTCACCCCGGACCGACTTGGCGGGGTGCGACGTCCATGGCCCACCGCAAAAAAAAAAAAAAAAAAAAAAGTAATCGTCCACCTGGTGAGAAATAATCATAACTATAATCTATTGGGTCTACTTTATTTAATTATTTCGGTTTCGCTCGTATTAATGTAGATACTCGTATTGTCGTGTTTTTATCTCTTATATTATATCTTGTAATGCATTGGAAACAGTCTCTATTTCTTGAATTAAAAGTAATAAACCTCTTTTGTAAGCTAAATGCATGTATGCGTTATTACAAGACGATGTGTTGAGCAGTTAAAATATGAAAACATAACATACATATAAAGAAACTCTCATTGACAGTTATAAAATTATTTAGGATTTATTTATAATCGCCGTTACGTATACAAACTGTTTTTCGCACAGAAATAAGCAGATATGCAAAAACTACATCATCGTGTCACACTTTGTATCCACATAGTTCTTAAGGAACATAAACAAATGACATTATCGCAAGAAACAAAGAAAGAAATACTAATTAAGGATAATTTCGATCGTCGTTGAAGACGCTTATGCTTAAGCTCAAACATGAGCAGAATAAACTCTAGAAGAAACCAAAAGAAGAGGCATTAATTGAATATAGAATAATCAAGCATGAATTATATTAATGTAAAGATAATAATATTTATCAATGTCAAACATACAAAGTATTCGAAATTATCATCATCATCATTCTTCTATTCTTATTCCGACGTCTTCTTACGTCGACGCAATATGTACTCGTATTGTAAAAGTTATTGGCAACGGCATCAGGTAGAGTCGGTCCAGGTCGATATAAAGATGACCACCGAAGACAAAGTTCGGGTTCCGGTGACACCCTCACAGGAGGCGCATTGTAGTGGGTCTATGGGGTCGCGCGCCGTCTCTTCCGTCGCCCCACACCGATTTGGCGGGACGTGAACACACCATAGCCCAAAAGGTCGATATAAAGACCTTAGTTCTCTTTTCCAACATCCACGAGCAAAGTAAGGGTTGGTAGTATTCGTAGCCGCTACCACAAATAAAATATTCAAAATATACACAAATAAAATATCGAAATTATATGTAAGAGCAGTCCTACATATGATAATTCATGATATAACTCAGACGATTTTATCTAATTTAAATATATCCGGTTATACTTGTATATTGTAAACATAGTCGTTATGTGTACTGGTATTTTCATCATAAAGTATAAACTGATCGCTGATATTGTCCGCTTTGGGAATACACAATATGAATTGGTAAATTTATTTTTTTATTATATTTTGCACATAAATTCAAGTCCAAATACCGTTTTATTGTTTATAAAACTTGACTATTTTTTTATTGCTTATGGCGGCAAACCTGCAAGCAGCACGCCTGATGGTAAGTGTTACTGCCGCCCAATACAAACTCCAAACTCACCCAGTTGGGCTCCCGGCTCTCTCGCTCACCGAACGAAGCGTAATACCATATTGCTATTACTCAGACGTCGATCTTCTGCGAGAGTGTGGTACTACCCTGAACGGACAGGCCCGCGACTGTAGACAGAGAACTGTCCACAGCCTGTCTGAACTGTCCTACCATTAAAAAAACCAATTGTAATATTGTAAAAGGTATATAAACTGAGAAAAAGACCAATATGATATCATTATCAAGTAAGTTTTTAAATAGTTTCCTAATTTCGACTGCTAAGAGTATAGTGGTGAAGATGTCCACGTTTCGTGCCAATATCATGGATTTGATTCCTATCCAGGACAATACTTTGTATTATTGTACACAATAGATATTTTTATTGATTCACAAATTGTTGTACTGATATAATTTGTGTCCGTTAATTGCATATTTGTAAAATCCCCTGAGATTTTACTTTAGTGTAGGGAGTCGTCTTACAAAAAGAAAAAAAAAGCTACTAATATGTGCCAACTTAAGTCATAGGCCAAAGGTTTAATAGTAAATAATATAAAAGTATATCTACCGTTCAGGAAAAGAGGTACTATGTAAATATAATAATACGATATACGAACAAACACACGGTGTGGTAGCGGCTACGAATATTACCAACCCTTACTTTGCTCGTGGATGTCGTAAAAGACTACTAAGAGCCTTATAATGACCTGGGCCAATTCCATCTGATGCCGTTTGGTCAACAATTACATTCCCAAGGAGGGTTGACGTCTGGCAGGCGGACGGCCATAAAACTATTGCCAATAATTTTTACAATATGTACTTTAAAGGAAGAGTACATATTGTATGAACCCAAAATAATTGGAATAATTCATGATCAAACTTATAGTTTTTACTTTTTTTACCCCAGCCCTATAATGTCACTATGTATTCTCTCTAACTTCTCTTACCTTTCTTATGTCACTAGCACTATCCTTTTCTAAAACCAGATGTACATAGGTATATTGTTAATTAATTACCTCAACTAACTAAGATTACTGATAGGTAATAAGTACCAACAAGTAGTACTTGTTTTTTCTATATCTAAATAGTTTCATTATACTATTAAGTGCTATTAATTTTCTCTTTTACATTTTAACTACTTTATTACTTCTCTCTTAGCATAATTATTTTTCATCTTTCCTTGTTAAATTTATTTTAATTCTTATAATGTTACTACGTATTCTTTCAATTTTTTTCTGCCTTTTATTGTAACTGCTAATAAATTATCGCAACTAATTTAGGTCCCTGATCAAGTCAGGGGTAATTTAAGACTAAGTTCATGATGACAAAAAAAGTAATTGGGATAATAGTAGGAGAATGATGATATACGAACAAACACAAAAATAAAACGTTCTTTTCAACAGCATATAAGTATCAGTGTCATTTCAGGTCGAAATGTAATCACATGCTTATTATAGCCTAAAGTTAATTAAGCTAACAGTTAATATGAGAAAAAATATTCTAACATCATGTACTTTACTCAAAATTATTCTCTCTTAGTTCGAATATACGCAATTATGTACCGCTCATCAATGACCTTTGGATGAATTTGGTTAATTATATCTTCATTGATTCATGATGCACTTCGGACAATTCAGACAGTTGAATGACAAGACATGCACGAAATAACCATAAATAATTTCTTCTAGAAAGTACTGAGTTATGCGAACGAAAATTTTAAATAATAATTACGTACTAAGTACTTAGCATGAATGTAATCTAAGTACTGAACATGTGATGAGGAGGGATGAAAGGCATGTGACAAGGAGGGTTATCAATATGTTTATAGATGGACAGGAAAATCCTAGGAGACCCAAAAAGAGATGGATGGATTGTATAAACGAGGATATGTGTATGAAAGTTTTGAATGCAGATATGACGACTGATAGAAGTTTGTGGAGGGCAAGAACGTGTTGTGCCGACCCCACTTGGCGTGGGATGAGGGCAGGCTAATGGTAAAGCATTTAGCATGAAATAGTGTATGATTTTTATTCAGAATTGGGTTAATAATGATGTGTTTACTTTGTATGTAATTACTAGTAATAGATTAAAGAAATAACTTTTTTAAATTGAGAACTGTGGTAGCTATTTTATTGTATTACAACGATTTTCGTGTAATATAATTTGTATTAATTTACTTGTCTTAAAGCAGGCTTCAGTCAAAAAGTAAAATGGTCACATATTGTATTTTTATTTTACCAGTATTATTTACGCTTATATATTTGTATTCATTATTGTAAAATAACAAGCTACTAAACAAAAAATATCAACACTTTTTATTACTAACCGGAATCATGACATGTATTCTTGTAAACGGTCATGGGCCATTTGTTATCTGCAACTCATCCATCAGCCCGCGCCATCGATCGAACATTTTATATCCTCATAAAATTACTTAAACACTTTGACCCAATAAAACATCTTTGAAACCTTTAGTGTAAATAAAGTGTGTCCTATAAAATGTTGTAAACACAGATCTTACATCGTGTGCGAATGTTTATATAGAATGTTTCTCTAAACAGTGCTTGGTTTATTTGCTACGTTTCAATGATTTATATTTTATTTAAAGAGCCGAACCGGATATTATCGGGAATACGGGCGTTACGAATGCCAGATCGTAGATTAAGATATCTGCACAAATATTCCAAACATTTAAATTATAACGTTATTGGAAAACGAAATATGGGAAATATGGTATTTTTATTTCAAAAACCATATAAATTATTTGTTTTCATAAGCAGTAGTTGCTTGCCAAATATTTATTACTTTTAAATATTATACCTCATAATCAACGACTTATTTATATCGCGCCTGATAGTGTAATAATATTATTATTTTTTCTATGACCTCTATATGATCCACTATTTGGCACAGGATCCTTTGTGATAACAAAAGGAGAGAAACGTAGCTATTACTCCACTTTGTTGAGACGGGTTGGTATAAAAGTTCGTATTACCCCTCTGTTGCCACACCTACACATAGGCATTTATTTATTATAAATTAAACTACAGATGGTTACCGAAAGAGAAAGAGATCATCTTTACGAATGTAAAGAGTGCATGATTTTAAGTAAGTTCTCTGAAATGGAATTTTAAAAAACTACAACAATAAAAAGATGGTTAAGAAGATGTATGTCGAATAGCATTTTTCACTATATTACTAGCATTCCATCGTATATATTTCAACCTTTCCATCAGCCTTTTGAGGTTCACTGTTGCATATAGGCTAATATCATAACCACCAAGCTTGGCAGGCGGAAATAAGGCTTTAGCGTTGGTACAATATATTTTCCAATAATATATCGTTATTATACGACTGAAATTGCATTTTTTTATTTATTTATTGCTTATGGTGGCAAACAAGTAGACAGCACACCTGATGGTAAGTGTCACTGCCGCCCATGGGCCTTTGTAATACCAAGGGCATACCTTTTTTTTTTTTTTTTTTTTATTGGTGGGCTATGGGTGCGTCTCGCCCCGCCAAATCGGTCCGGGGTGACGGAGAAGGCGGCGCGTGATCCCATAGACCCACCGTAAAATCCTCTCTCTTCGCCGTGCGAGCGGACCACCGGTACCCGATCTTTGTCTTCGGTGGTACCAAGGGCATACCTAGGCCGCTGCTTACCAATACAAAGCTTAACCCACCCCAGTTGGGCTTCCGGCTCTCTCTACACCGAACGAAGCGCAATAGCTCATTGCCATTACTCAGACATCGATCTTCTGCGAGAGTGTGGTACTACCTCGAACGGACCGACCCGCGGCTGTAGACAGAGAACTATCCATAGCGTGGTCCTACCACTATCACTATTGCCAACTACACTTGCATAATATAATCATATTTTAGATTATTTATGTTTACTAATAAAAAGTATAAAACTATAAAAAAAAATGTTTAAAATCAAAAGTTCATCATTGTTACAAAAGGTTCAAGGATAACTTCTATCAATACAAACAGCCGCATGTCGAAAATAGCGTTAGCACAAAAATAACTGAATACTTCCCACAGTCGTTTATTTACCGCGGCAAATGTAAACAATCCCATAAGAATTGCAAGTTCGTTGCCTTTTCAACGAAATTATAACGTTTTACTTAGAAAACACGCAATCTTAATGAATATATGTAATTTGAAACACATGGAAATAGCTTTCATAGGTTAATTAAATAATTGTCCACATTAACATTGACATTTGTAATGTGGTCAGCATAAGAATTTAATGAGTTCGAGTTCTTCCTCTCTCACAGATGAGGTATTAGATAGTTTAAAAGTGCAAGTAGTGATGTTATTCACTGCTAATATAAGATAAC
The DNA here is from genome assembly GCA_905163515.2 of Lymantria monacha. Classification (NCBI taxonomy): domain Eukaryota; kingdom Metazoa; phylum Arthropoda; class Insecta; order Lepidoptera; family Erebidae; genus Lymantria; species Lymantria monacha. Next base: position 12,441,250 of record LR991094.1, on the reverse strand, counting down.
TAATAAAACTAGCCAGTACAAGCCAAAATTAAGTGTCCTATCATTGAGAAAGAGAAACTAAAGACAATGATATGTAATCTATTATAAAGTCTTAGATTCGAATTTATAATCGAATATTTTTATTTTTCATGTGGTGACGCCTTAAAAATTCTACGTGTTACTATATCTTACCTTCTCGCCAGAGTTGTAAAAAATTGCGAAGATATTACCAGGATTAGTTAACAACGCCTTGCTAGTAAATTGATAACACCAATTGCGATCAACAACCCGCCTAGGGCATAGCGATTATAGCAGTCTTCCACTCATGAAATCTAATAGTTTCTTCGTCATACTCGTCGACGCAATTTGTATTCTTCTTTATTTGATATTGTAAAAGTTTTAGCAATAGTCTTATGAACGGCTGCCTGCCTGACGTTAAACCTCCTTAGGAAGGTAATTGTTGACCAGATGACATCAGATGGAGTTAGCCCAGGTCTATTTAAAACTTTTAGTCTCACAGCTCTAATTATAATTCAATGAATAAATAAATAAATATACTTTTCTTAATTTACAGTGTACAGTAATTTACGATCACATTATGCGCTGTTCCCAAGAAAAGCGCTAATGTTCATTCCCAAGCGCCCTTAGCCGGATTTTAAATCTTCACAGGCAATAACGATACATACTGAGTCTTCTTAACTCTTAACCACCATGGGGAAAATTCACGTGATGAACGTGAATTTTCATTTCTCTCATTGTCGGGTCCAAGGCCCTGCCACAATACGGTAGAGATTGACTTACTTCGCTGGTGATGACTTGACTTACAAACTGTTTGGTCTAGTTTTATTTTAAGGTTTCTTGTTCTTGCATAATACACTCATTTGCAAAAAAAACGGGCACCTAAGCAATGAACCATTTCAAATGTTAATATTTCTTTGTTTGATAATTATAGGTAGTTTTATCCACACAATTTGGTAAATTAATAAGAAAATAATCGTTTTCATCAGTATTTCATAAAATTTAGATACAATTTATGGGCAATAATGCTAAACCTCGCTAGTAGTGTATATTCGCTAGTAGTGCATATGCTCATGAAGTAAAAATAAAAAAGTTTTTTTTTTGTTTTTCTTTAATAAAGTAAAAGCAGATAAATGTTTAGTATCGAGTGTGACCCCCTCTAGCTAAAATCACAGCTTGAATTCGTCTGGGCATGCTAGCGAGTATATCCCGGATACTTGCTTGCGGAATACGTTCCCACTCCGCAGTAAGTTTCAGAACGTCCCAGACATGCTCTATGGGATTGAGGTCGGGACTTCGAGCTGGCCAATCCAAACGACGAATGCCGACCTCTTGCACATACGCATTAACATCGCGGGATCGGTGGGCGCGAGCATTGTCGTCCATAAAAATCGAATCTTCACCTAGAGCGGCCAATGCGGGTTGTGCATGAGAAATTAGAACTTCCGTTATGTATCGATGCCCAGTCAGTGAGCCGTTTTCAATGAAGACTAACTCTGTACGATCCATTGAATTTATTCCTGCCCAAAACATAACAGAGCCCCCACCATAAGGTGTGATTTCTTCGAAACATGCCTCTGCAAAGCGTTCTCCTTGTCTTCTTAGCACTCGCCGACGTCGATCTTCACCGAACAGAGATATCCTTGGCTTCATCAGAGAACAAAACCCTATTCCAATCGTCTTGAGTCCATGATTCACAATTTCTAGCGAACCTAAGCCTGTGAACTCTGTGCTCACGGAGTAATTTGGGGCCGCGGGCCGGGCGGTGACTGCGTATATTGGCAGCGAGAAGCCTCCTCCTGACCGTCCATAGACTAATATGCACATTTCTTACTTCTTGGAGGTTGTTCTTAAGATCCACATACGAAGATTTGCGATTTCTCAATGCGCGACTCACAAGAAAACGATCATCCCGTGGTTGGGTACATGGTTTTCTTCCAGAACCAGGCCTTCTCTCGACGGAACCAGTCTCCTGATATCGCTGCCAGGTCCTTTGGACTGTCGAGCGACTAACATTTAGCCTCCTAGCCACGAAACATTGGCTGCAACCCTCTTCAAGCAGCGCGATAATTTTGGTAGCTTTTACCACTTTATCTACCATTTATGATACAGCCAAACAGCATTAAATAAAGCTTTGACAGTCAAGGATATGAAATTAATCGATAAAAATTGAATAAAAGTTATGAAAGTCGATGTTAACTTCTGGAACTTCGCGCCAAAAATGTAGGATAAAAAGGGGTTTTCTGTAAAAATGAACATCAAATGAAAAATTGAATTTAGAACGTACTTTTTTAAATACCACAGCATTTTTAAAACCGGCCAGTAACGTGTACAAACGATTGAAACCTTTTTGGTATTGTATCTTTTTAAATATGAATGAAAATCAAAACCGCCCGTTTTTTTTGCAAATGAGTGTATAACATTGCAAATATATTCTATATTATTTCAATATGTCCTTCGCGATATAATATCGCATATTATATTTTTGATATAAATTTGTCTTTTTTCAACACTCATGGGGAAGAGCGTGGTGAATATAAATCTTACTCCGTCACCATGTAGGTATATTTATTTTTGCAGATAATATTTTTTTGAGTTTTGCACAAGTATATTTTATTATTCATATGAAATAAATTTGCTTTTAGAGATTTCGTCGCGCTTTAATTTTGTTTTTACTATACTGCTGTTTTGAATAGTTTAGTGTTCTAAATTTGAATTCTTTTAAAACTAATTTAAACTTGTGTTCAACATTTTAATGCATATAAATGAGATCAGAATGTATAATGCAAATTACATTTTTGAATTATCAGACTGCTTGGTTGCTCTAGAAGCATAAATACGCGACTGGCGATCATGAAATCATGTGTTTCAATCTGGTACAAAGTAATAAAAAAAGATAGATTTTTTTGCAATTTTCTTAAACTTTTCAATGAGATTTTTACTTGAAAATGTCAAACAATCAATTAAAAACTGCATAGCAAAAGGTAGGTGAGTTATTATAGTACTGGTTTCTCCTTGACAGTAAAGATACGAGACTACAGATATAAAAAGTAGGTATTTATGAATGTAAAAAAGTATTTTTGAATTATATTGTAAAAGAAGTAAAAAGAATCGACACAATAAAACTCAAGGGTAAAATTATTAATTCCATCGCTATAGTGAACAAAAAAAAAACAATTCAATAGACTTGGCGCTGCGAATTGAATATTAAAGGACGTTTAATCTAAATTTCAATGGATCTGAATGGGTAAAGTAATAAAGCTGTCACTTGCCAGCCTGTCAAATAAAAATAAGATATTGAAAATCTATATATAGATATAAATACACGTCAAAATAATACGTGGGAATTTTTATATTTTATTGTAAAAAAATATTCTGTGTGACAATTAAAAATACAATTTACCACTCTGTATTTTGCCCGTGGGTGTGAAATTAAATAAGGGTTATAATCATATCAAACAACATAAAATATTAATGTAGGAGAAGGAAAACTCGAAATAAAACTCTACCCATCTGACCAGTGTGGTTTTGTAGTTGAGTTTCTATTTTAGAAACACAAAAAAAAACGCGTCTTTTCGATGCGGTTTTTTCTTTGCTACATTCGTTTAAGAGTTACAATACCACAGACAGATACAGAAATGACAAACTTGTAATCCTCTTTTTTTGACTCGGGAATTAAAAACACGAAGTAGGGTCTAACTAACAGAATCTAAATCCAAAGCTCGTAGTCTATATCTCTATGTCATATTATATTTTCTAGATACTAAACTAAGTAAGTTTTCAAACATATTTAGGAACAACGTAATAATTAGTATTTTAGAACTAATTAACTTAATGGTAGATTTCACATAAAGTACCTATATAGGAGGTTTATTGAGCCAACCCTAGTTTAAAGAATAGCCGCCACTAACTCCTTGTTTATCTATGTACTAGTTTAATTTAATTACATTTAATTGCAATAGTGTAATTAAATTTTTACGAAATAACTAAATAATCTTAATAAGTAACTAAACTACGCAATTTACCTACTTATTTAAATATCTTTAGCTTTTATCACTACTTAAATTACTCTTGACATTAAGAACGCTTTTCATCATTTATGGTCACGGAAGGACACTTATGTTAATTTTCAACGACCTTTTAATTTTAGGTGATATCTATGGCAACATAAATGTCACATAAAATTGAGAATAATTATATTTTTTGATGTTAATTCATTATCATTCTCCTACTCGTATCCCAATTACCTGGGGTCGATACAATATGTACTCTTCTTTCATAGTACATATTGTAGAAGTTATTGGCAATAGTTTTATGACCGGCCGCCTGCCAGACGTCAACCCTCCTTGGGAAAGTAATTGTTGACCAAACGGCATCAGATGGAGTTGGCCTAGGTCGTTATAAGGCTCTCAGTCGTCTCTTACGACATCCACGAGCAAAGTAAGGGTTGGTAGTATTCGAAGCCGCTACCACACAGCGTTTTTGATGTTAATTGAAGTTAAATAAAATTTTATTTTTAGATATTATCTGAGTCGATATAATTGACACGTAGCATTCATTGTATTTACTCGTATATTGCTATTAGCAGGTATTATCTAATATTTAGGGTTCCTATCGCGGAGGTGGCAGGTAACATAAATGGAGATAGCATATAAACCTTCTTCATGAAAAAATACATATACATATCAATTTTCATAATGATCGGTCAAATATTTTCGGAGTTTAACGGTGTCATACCTATATAGAAACATCATCTTTTAGACGAGAAACATAATAGTAAGTATAAGTTATTTTTCTGAACTGATTCATATCTAGTATACATTGAAGTTTAAAATTAATACAATGAACAAATTATTTGTTAATTTTTTACCGTTATATTATTATTATTATCCACATGTTACACATATTAACATTTTAACAAATACATTTTTATACAGTATGTACTTTCACACTATACAGTTGCAGTGAAAATTGTTATGTGTAATTCATATTATTTGAAATTAAACCTATTGTTATGATGTTAAACTATCTTCATTGTTTTATTGTCCAATGACACGTGTTAAGCCACTTGATGATACGGTTTTAATGTTAAAGAAGGCTATTAAATCACGATAACATCTATCTTTTTCTTGGTATGAAATAAAATATAACATTTGAAATTCAAAAGACGATTGCATGATATGAAAGGCATTTTTTAGAATGCTCACGATGAATAAAATGTTCTTTTTAATATATTTAAGGTGCTAGGTGCTAATACAAAAAAAATCATCATCAGCTCATATATGTCTCACTGTTGAGATCGAGCCTCCTCCATAATGGGAGGGAAAATTTACCTACTATACCACGCTAGTATGGCGTGTTGGTATAGGGTTTTATTTCGAGTTTTCTTTTTCTTGCATAAATGTTATAATATGCGTTGTATATGCCTTAGTTGTCTCTTACGATCACCCACGGTTAAGATAGGGTGGTGAATTGTATTCTTACTCCGTCAACACACGGAACAAAAAAAAATATATAAAACTAATTTACAAATTTTACTGTAAATAAACAAACTTAACTACTTAGTGTGAAAAAATTTTCATGAAAAGAAACCGGTATAAGTTCATAACTTATGGTTTTTAATTTTCTGTTGTATACGTTGGTACATTAATTCTTTTTCCGGAACACAACAAAAAAAAATTGCTGTTTTTTTTTTCTTAAAGTTATTTTTTTAAGACGGTACAAACATATAATAAACGCAGATAAATCACACGCAGACTCAGAACAAGACTTTGTAGATCGCACAAAATATTATTCTGTGTAGGAATCGTACCTTTAAACTGGCACGGAAGGTCAGTATCTTAACCCCTACGCCATCTGTACAGTCAGTTATGAAATTAATACCTATTTATAAATCGTCAAAAATCTAAAACATTATATCTCCAAAGGACCTAATAAAAAGTCGCTCTCAAAAATGTCAAACAAATCAATATCGAGGTGCAGTTAGTTTGGCTTATTGTGTAGTAAATGCTCAACAGCTATTCAATAACAAAAGCGGGCGACATCTTGAGTACAATGAACGTTTGTACTAAATCGACTACAAAGGCCCTCGGAAGCCACTCGATATCCGCCGCTAATAAAAACCGGATACCCGGACACCACAGAGCCCACAGCCTACACATTTTACGTTTCGCAGCAAAAAAATAACCCCAAAATTTTAAGCCCACTCCATAAAATACCAAGATTATTTTTTTTAATATGAACGAATGGTTTTAGGGCACATATATCTGTTTATATTAAGTACTACCAACCCTTACTTTGCTCGTGGATGTAGATGACCTGGGCCAACTCCATCTGATGCCGTTTGGTCAACAATTACTTTCCCAAGGAGGGTTGGTGTTTGGCAAGCGGCCGACCATAAAACTATTGCCAATAACTTTTATAATATGTACTATGAAACGTATATATTGTATCGACCCCAAGTAATTGGGATAAGAGTAGGGGGACGATGATTATATATGTCTTTATTTAATTCAAAGTTACAGTGAAAGCCATTTTTAAAGAAATTATTTTTGTATTTAAATACATAATGAAACTTTTCAAAAACATATATCGTAATATTTTCCAGCAAGCACAATGTTACTTTTTAAATATATTTCTATTAGCATCCAATGAAGAACTATCGTAAGTTACCATAACTTAACAATCATTTTCAATAATCTATCCATCCAACGTGATGAAAAAGAAATCAAGTAGAGTAAGTAATGTTTCTTTTACAATATACCTACTACGAAATAAAAATGTTGCTCACGAACTTCTTCAGTAAACATACCCGGCACACGCCAGCTAAAGTGTAAGATCCGCCTTACCGCATCCAAAATACACAATAGTAAGACGATATGTCTCGAGGTTACCAAACAAGTCACCCCAATAGAAAACAAATTGACATTTCAATAGGACCCAAAGACCAGCCTATTTGCAATTCAAAGAATATCTCCAATAACATGCCAACGTATGGAAATAAGTGCGTTTTGAAAAGGATCTGATTTCTGTTGATAGATACGACTGTGATTGTTCACGTTTTTGAGAAAACCCTAACGGAAATTAAATATAAGTAGTACTCAAGAAAAGTGTTTATTGAGAGAAGTATTGTGAATATGGTTTCAAACAAGAAGGTTCACTGAAGCAATTATATTGTAAACGAAGTTGTCTGCAGGGTTAGCGTAGTGATCTAAGAATATTTCTTGTGCAGCATAGGTTCAATTCTCATTTAGGACAATTCTTTTTTGATATCCATAGGCGTTCTCTGTCTGAATGATTACATCCAGAGAACGAGATTAACTATTAATTATGTAAACTCTAGTATATAAAGTTCCCCAAGAAACAAGAATTTGTTCCATTATAATCTCTTTTATCTTTGATATTTTTAGAAATTTGAAATTTTAAAATATATTTATTTGACATAAGAATAAACCATGCTTCTGAAAACGTAGTAGGATTTACCGTATGGTGACTGAGTAAGAATACAATTCACCACCCTCTTTCTCACCCTCACCCGTGGGTAGGCTAAAAGACAACTAAGGGATACGGTATATGTTTAGATATATAAGGGAAGGAATATTCGAAATAAAACCCTATATCAATCTGTCTGATAAGCACGGTATAGCAGGTCAGCTGTATAGAGGAGGCTTGAGCCCAACAGGGAGTTGTATTGACCGTAATGATCATTAGGGTTAGTGTTTTAAATCACCATTTCTTTTTAATTACTACTTAGCATGTCACTAGTTGGTATACTGTATTATTTTGAAATTCTTTCTCTTGAAATGATAATATATGTTTTTGTATTTTTAAGTTTAAAATATACTTACCTACGTGTATATTACTTGAAGCATCGCAGTAATAAATCATAAACTTTAAAATTTTATTATAATAATTTGTATTATATATTTACACGATTATTTCTGAAATCAAATTTAACGTAATTTATTATGATATTTTTGATTTTGCTTTACAATACACTGGGATAATTAAGACCTGCCCTGTCCCATTAAGTACCAAGCTTTAGATATTTGAAACACACCTTAACAACAAACAATACGAATTGCTAACAGAATAAGAAAAATAATATGAACACGATATTCGGTCTTGAATACACACGTGTACATTTATGTAAGTTGTCTCCTACAATTTACTCATAATGAAATGATAAAGCACTATTAATCCACATGAAATAGTCGCAAATATAGCGATGTAATGTAAAGTGCATTAACAAAGTTCTTCAACCCCGAATGAGTAAGGCTCCCCGGAGAGTAAAACCACCCCATGCCGGGTAATTCGGCGGCATACTCCCACTGATATTCCTTTTATTATTGTTACTCATAAAACAAACCTATTCGCGTGAAATTAAAGATACTAGTATACCGTATATATTATAACCGATTACAATCCTGAAAATAATACTTATAACCGTAAAGAAATTATTTTAAACTATTTATTTATTTTTTTATATTTTTCTATTTATTTATTTTAAATAAAAACTCGTTGAAATACATAAATAAGTTTGTAACATAAAATACCTAATAGAAACCTTTGTAACGATTAGGATGTGGTAGGGCCACACTGTTGATAGTTCTCTATCTACAGCCGCAGGCAGGCCCGACCGGGGTGGTACCACACTCTCGCAGAATATCGACGTATGAATGGTGGCTTTTGCCGCTGTGCTTCGTTCGGTGAGCGAGAGAGCCGGAGCCTAACTTTCCGGGTGTGTTTTCGTGTGGTGGGTTCTGGTGATGCTTGAAATTTACGGTGGTAAGGTCTTGGTTGGGGCATTGGGCGTGAGGGGCTGATATGGGGTACAGGGAGACCCGGTGGGAATGGTCACCGCCGGCCACCTGCCGGTCAGCAGGGGACCCGAGCCCAGGACTATCCCCCTGGGAGGCTGTCCCGCCAACCGGCGAAAATCCCGTTGCGGAGTCGTCGTGCCGGAGTGGGAAACCGGAGTGGAGCCCGACGACTACGGGCGGGGGGGCACCGGGGGCCCTTCCGTGCTTCGTGTCAGCTCCTCACAAAACCCACCCTCCAACCATGTACTATGCCCCGCACCTTTTTTTTTGGCATCACCGGACCCCATTCCACGAAAGTACACTCCCTTCCTCTTCTTATACAAAACCCATGAAAAGGAAACACAAAAAGAGAAGGTTTTACACGGCGGTCCCTCTATCCACATTTGACGTGGACTTTTGTAACATTAGGGGTTTACACAGCAATCTCGACGCCGTCCACCAACACCTCGAGACGGCGCGGCCTGCCTTGCTCTTTTTAACGGAGACGCAAGTGCCCCGGATGATATTTCGTACCTAAATTATCCAGGCTACGAGTTGGAACACTCCTTCCACCGTAAAGCTGGGGTGTGCGTGTTCATCCGGGATGACACCTGTTGTCGCCGCCTTAGGGCCCTCGAACATGGTGACCTGTCAATTTTATGGTTACGCGTACACTATGGAGGGTATACCCGCATCTACGCGTGCCTCTACAGGTCCCATGGCAGTGATTCAGGGTCAACTCAGTTATTCGAGAACGTTCAATGGGGGATTGACGAAATATTGGAGCAGTGTCCATCAGCGGAGGTGGTGGTTCTTGGAGACTTTAATGCTCATCATAAAGAGTGGTTGGGGTCCCGAACCACTAACCTCTTGGGTAGGCATCTCTTCAATATGGTCTCGGCCTATGGTCTCTCACAACTGGTAACACAGCCCACCCGTGTTCCAGACATTGAGAGCCATGAGCCGTCTTTACTGGATCTTCTGCTGACTACACACCAGCACGGATACCGGGTAGTGGTCGAAGCTCCTCTTGGGTCATCTGACCACTGCTGGGTCCGTAGCAAAGCCCCTATTGCGAGGCCTAATCGCTCTAAAGCGACTGGGACTCGCAGAGTCTGGCAATATAAGTCAGCAGATTGGGATAGGCTTCGCGAGTTCTACGCATCCTACCCATGGAAGCAGCTTTGCTTCGCCTCTAGGGACCCTGGCATTTGTGCGGATTGCGTTACCGATACCGTTATTACGGGGATGGAATTATTCATCCCCAACACCAAAATACCGGTCGGTGGCCGCAGCCGGCCTTGGTTTAATAAAACCTGCAGGACGGCTGCACAGCAAAAGCAGTCCGCATACCAGGCCTGGAATAGGGCCCAAAACTGTCGGGACCCAAATGTCAGGGAGGAGAAGCGAAAATTTAATGCTGCTTCTAGATCTAGTAAGAAGGCTATTGCCAGAGCCAAGGCGGAACATGTTGCCAGAATCGGCGAGCGATTGGAGAGCTATCCCGTCGGGAGTCGTGCATTCTGGTCGCTCGCCAAAGCTGCCCAAGGCAACTTCTGCCAGTCCAATCTCCCACCACTGCAGAAAAATGATGGCAGTCTAGCCCACAGTGCAAAGGAGAAGGCCGATCTTTTAGGTCAATTCTTTGCCTGTAACTCGACTTTGGACGCTGGAACCGCCACACCACCTATCATCCCGCGGTGTGAAAGCTCTCTGCCTAAAATCCGCATTACGCAGCGAGCGGTGAGGCGGGAGCTGCGGCTAATAGACGTACATAAGTCGAGCGGGCCGGATGGCATCCCTGCAGTGGTCCTGAAAACGTGCGCCCCCGAGTTGACCCCCGTCCTCACGCGCTTATACCGACTTTCCTATGATACTTGTAGGGTTCCATCTTCGTGGAAGATAGCCCATGTCCACCCGATCCCGAAAAAGGGAGACCGGTCGGACCCGTCGAATTACAGGCCGATTGCGATTACATCCTTGCTCTCCAAGATAATGGAGAAAATAATCAACCATCAGCTTCTGCAGTACCTTGAGGATCATCAGCTGATCAGTGACCGCCAATATGGGTTTCGTCATGGTCGGTCGGCTGGTGATCTTCTTGTGTACCTCACACACCGTTGGGCGGAGGCCTTGGAGGGCAAGGGTGAGGCGCTAGCGTTCAGCCTAGATATCGCGAAGGCGTTCGACAGGGTTTGGCACAGGGCCCTTCTATCGAAGCTACCATCATATGGAATCCCCGAGGGACTCTGTAATTGGATCACCAGTTTTTTGGATGGTCGGAGCATGAAAGTAGTCGTCGATGGCTCCTGCTCCGAGACCATGCCCATTAATGCTGGTGTACCACAAGGCTCGGTGCTCTCCCCGACGTTGTTTATTCTGCATATCAATGACATGCTCTCCATAGAGAGTATTCGTTGCTATGCGGATGACAGCACGGGTGACGAGCGATACACCGAGCATCAGAATGTCCCTCGGAGTATGTTACAGGAACGACGGGCTCAACTTGTGTCTGAAGTCGAGCGCTCTCTAGGGCGGGCCTCAAAATGGGGTGAACGGAATTTAGTCCAGTTCAACCCCACTAAGACACAAGTTTGCGCGTTCACTGCGAAGAAGGACCCTTTTATCATGGCGCCTCAGTTCCAAGGAGTAACTCTCCAAAACTCCGAGAGTATTGGGATCCTCGGCGTCGAGCTATCGAACAAAGTCCAGTTTGGGAGTCATTTGGAGGACAAAGCCAAATTGGCAAGCAAAAAGTTGGGCGTGCTGAGCAGGGCCAGGCGGTACTTCACGCCGAGTCAACGTCTTGTGCTATATAAAGCACAAGTTCGTCCTCACATGGAGTACTGCTCTCATCTCTGGGCAGGCGCGCCTAAATATCAGGTAGACCCACTTGACTCCCTACAAAGGCGGGCAGTTCGAATCGTCGGTGATCCCAATCTCACGGACAGACTAGAGTCGCTGGAGCGGCGGAGAGACTTTGGGTCACTCTGTGTACTCTACCGGCTCTTTCACGGGGAGTGCTCTGAGGAACTGTTTGACTTGGTACCACCGTCACCATTTTACCACCGTATCACTCGACACCGTAGCAGGGTTCATTCATTTCACCTGGAAACGATATGGTCCTCGACCGTACGTTTTCAGCGATCATTTCTCCCACGTACATGCAAGATCTGGAATGAACTACCTGCTGCTGTGTTTCCCGAGCGCTATGACATGTCCTTCTTCAAACGAGGTTTAAGAAGAGCTCTTCCTTCACGGTAGGCAGCGGCCTGGCTGTACCCCTGGTGTTGCTGGGTCCATGTGCAACAGCATTACTTACCATCAGGTGTGCTGTTTGCTCGTTTGTCACCGTAGACAATAAAAAAAAAAAAAAAAAAAAAAAAATAGGATGTGTACAAATTTAAATACTTTGGTCTTGCCATAAATGAAAATAATGTTTATATTATAAACAAAATTACCCTAAAGAAAACCCCTATAAAATAATTAGAATTAATACATACATACATATGCTGCGTGAAACATGACATGGATAGACAAGGAGTGACCATAGAGATGACGTCTGATAGAGTTGTATGGAAGGAGAAGACATATTGCGTCGACCCCAAATAAATTGGGATAAGAGCAGGTTGATGATGATGACATACATACATATCATCACGCCATATCTCTTGCAGGGTAGGCAGAGAGAACAGAGTGCCAGAGAACTCTATCCTTGCATACTTCACTTGCTTCCTCAACATTCATAATTCTCTTCATACACGCTCGCCGGTTTCGGAGACTCTTCACTCCACCGTCCTTCAGTACTTGACCAATCTGGTCTAGGTAGGTTAGTCTCGGTCTCCCCCGGTACCTACATCCTTCCATTATTAATTTTATTGCATAACAAAAAACAATGTTTACCATGTAATAATTTTTTTTTATTTATTATTTAGTCAACTGAATTAAAATAGGATTTTTTTTTAGTCAAACATCATTCATCATAGTCAAAACACGCTTGCGTTGTCTTAAAATACAAAGGAATACCTATCAAATTCATGTTCGAAGAATATAGAAAATTATCTAAAGCAATTGGAATTGACCCGAAATACTTTCATTATGTTCTATATTGATTTGAAAGTAGCTAATAATAGCTTAATAGCTTAAGAAATTACCTTTCAATCCATCTAATACATTTACAGTATGAGTAAAAGTTTTAATATTAAATTACATCATCATGTGCCGTAAACTTTAAATTTTATTAGCTCGATGAAAATTACAATTTGTGATACAAGTAACTCAATTATTAACGCGTTATTCCATTAATATTCTATCTACTAAATCGAAATTAAGTGAAACTTGCTTTCGTGGTTTTTGTTTAATTTATTATGTTCATCGATGCAATTCCCATATAAATCACATAAGCCATAGTGGGTACACCCGAATAGCAGAGTGTAATCATCTGGTACGCATTCACTCGTAAAAAGCAATCTTTCTTTCAAGACGACGACAATGTGAAAGTATGGCGTTTAATATTAAGAGCATTACGTCACACAATTCTTTTGGATCTTTATGAAAAATAGATTCATTTTGAATAACTCATGTTAAGATGTTAAGAGATGAATCATTTTAAGTCAAATAAATATTTAAATAGAGTTCACATTTAAATGTTTGGTTTTATATTTTAACGTCATTGGTGCTGTCAGTGAATTGTGTTATGTGACATTGAGATATGAGGCTTTAGATTTTTTTCTAAATATAGACAACTAGATACACTAAGGCCGACACCAGTATAATATGTATTTATGGCGTTGAAAGAAAAATTGTAACTATAGTTCATCTAATCTAAGAAGTGCATTTTGACGTTTTGCATTTTTTAATACACAATAACCTCGGTCAAACGTATACATATGATTGTAAACACTAAATCTGAAATTTTAAACAACTATTAAGTTATTTACATAATTAACATTGCGGATGACTTTCTTGTACAATAATCTAATGTTGAAACTAGTAAAACTAATTTAAAATAGAAATAACATGATAAATAGTAATTGTTAGTGACGACTAGGGTTCATGGTTTCTCGAGCTTTTCAATTTCTCGGGTCTCGAGAATTCTCGAGGCTAATTTCTCGAGGCTTCTCGGGTTGTCGAGAAATTTACATTTACGTACGTTTTCACATATTATTTGGTTCCAATAACGTCAACAAATTCAGTGGTTTTCTTCTCAAATAAAAGTTTCAAATTAATTGCATCCATCCATCCATCAGCCCGTAAACGTCCACTGTTGGACATAGGCCTCCCCACGAGAATGCCATTCACAGTGGTCATGTGCCACCTGCATCCAGCAGTTTCCTGCGACCTTCATAATGTCGTCTGTCCACCTAGTGGGGGGTCGTTCTACCTAGCGTATGGATATAGTCTATGGTACTATAACCTTTTCGGTAACCAGCTTGTTCAGGCGGTTAGAAGACGTCTAGCTTGCGCGAGAGTCGGTTCGTAATGACTCTTGAAAACAATTTGTACACATGGCTCAGGAGTGAGATGTGTCTGTTATTCTTTAAGAGCGTTTTATCGCCTTTCTTGAAAAACAGCACCACCACACTCCAATTAATTAATTATAAAACGTTTATTGATTATATTCAAAAACATTAATCTTATGAATAAGCTAATTAACTATTTTTTAAAAAATACTAATGACAGCACCATTTTTGGCTGATTTTTTAGAACTTTTAAACAAAAGTAGCTTCTATTAAACTAAACAAAAAACCAACATGAAAGAAAACGTTAATATTTAAGATATTAACGTATTCAGGTAGAAAATAAATGTAAATTATAATTAAATTACAATCACAGCACCATTTATGGCATGTTAATTAGAATAAAAACAATTGAAAACTTTGCAAGATCAATGGAACATCTCACGCTAAGGAGCTGAACATACAGTCAGACAGATACGATGTACATGATTTCTCGAGTTCTCGACTTTTCTCGAGCTTGATTTCCCGGAAACAAAACCCGATTTCCCGGGAATGAACCCTAGTGACGACCTAACAATGTCACGTCATCACGTTCTATACAGTACCCGACTAGAAATTTTTTCGTCTTCCTTAGCAGGACCGGACCGGGCATGCCTGATCTGGACCAGATAAGGTATGTAACGCAGAAGATATATCTGGACCCGATCAGGAAAACCTTATCGGTTCCAGATCAGGCATTCCTGATCGGATCCACATCAGGCATTCCTGATCGGGTCCGGACGAAATTTTACTGATTGGAACCAAATCAATCATCTGCGTTATATATCTTGCCTGATCCAAAACAAGTATACCCAGTCCGGTCCTTTTTAAAAACATGAATATCTTAAAGAACATGTTTAATAGATAAAAATATATATTCATATATGACGTAGACAGCGAATGCAGTGCCATATTCTTATCATAGAGAGTCCCAGTGTGCCGTTCCAATCAGGGCGCAACCACCAGATGCTAACGACTTCAACTGTCGCCTGAATTTCTCATTCATGACCTCTGTTCGATCGATCTGTTTTGATCTGATTCGATAACAACTAATTTAATATTAGGCCATGTCATTACGCTTCGGAGAATCTTAACACCGCAATTCAGATAATGACGTCATTTTACTAACATCCATTTATTATGACCCAAAACATTAAATGTTAGAATGGTTGTTACAATATTATTATATTTATTTCTATCTATGTTTTCAAATGTACCTATTATTTATTTTTGTTTTAACTTTAAATATAAATTATTTTTATATTATTATTATTAATTAAATATTATTATTATTATTAAATAAATATGATTAATTAAAGATTTCAGATTAATCTCCTCTGATGCAAATACAATTTACACCGTGGCATAAATATGACAATCATGTATGATACTTTTTTGAATTTTGATTGATATTTTTTTTTGTGTTACGAAACCTGTTTCTTGTCCTGATATACTACATGCCTTACCATATACTTGATTATATTTTACATCAGGCTGTCCTTATTTGGTCCTGATCCGGTATGCCTTACCATACTTGATGAGATTTCACATCAGGCTATCCTTATTTGGTCCTGATCTGGTCCTGATCCGGTATGCCTTACTATACTTGATGTTATTTCACATCAGGCTATCCTTATTTGGTCCTGACCTGGTCCTGATCCGGTATGCCTTACCATACTTGATGATATTTCACATCCGGCTATCCTTATTTGGTCCTGATCTGGTCCTGATCCGGTATGCCTTACCATACTTAATGATATTTCACATCAGGCTATCCTTATTTGGTCCTGATCTGGTATGCCTTACCATACTCGATGTTATTTCACATCAGGCTACCCTGATCAGGACCAGACCTGGTCCTGATAGGGTTTGCCGGATCTGGCATGCCTCATTCTATCCTGATCGGGTCCAGATACATAATCTGGTTGAACCATACTTTTTTTCTAGTCGGGTAGTGCTTGACAACTTCCAATTCACGAATATTCAAATAATCGGTAAAAATATTAGAAAAATACAATTAATCGAATAGAGATTTTGACAGAGATGTACATTTCGACACTTTGATTGATGAGGAAATAATTATTAATGTTCGCGACGCTGATAATTCAAGTAATAGTAGTAATTCTTAATAAATAGCTATTTTCAAATCCAGTTTTTGTTTTTAATTAACCTAATCCTACTAAATATGATGAGTAGATTCCATGCTGAAATAATTAAATTTGTTTAGTACTAATTTAGCACTTAATTTATTCATCACCTTTTTGAAAAATAAAAAATAAACCGATTATTAATTATAAAGAATCAATATCGATTTCTCAGTAAAATCGGATATTTTCGATAGCGATTACATATT
Source organism: Lymantria monacha (assembly GCA_905163515.2). Classification (NCBI taxonomy): domain Eukaryota; kingdom Metazoa; phylum Arthropoda; class Insecta; order Lepidoptera; family Erebidae; genus Lymantria; species Lymantria monacha. The sequence continues at coordinate 12,424,601 of LR991094.1, read as the reverse complement.
TGGTTCACATACCTAGACAACTTACTCAGACAGCTGTCAAAGTGCACTTCTTAGATTAGACAGATAGTCTGTCTAATCTAAGAAAACGATTATAAATTCAATAAAAAAAAACATTAGGAGGTAACTCGTTTAGCCAGCATGTTGCATTATTATAGAAGAGATTATTACTCTGTACTAATGGGCATAAAGATAAAATTTTAGAATAACGAAAAGAAATTTATGGATTAGTTTTCTTTCAAGTAATATGTCTTCATTCAATAAACAACAAAAATAGTACCCTATTATCACTTATATTGTAATAAACCATCATGATTAGTCCACAGAAGTGACATAAAACCACATCTCATAAGTAGGTAATAATCCTTACACGTGTTCACACAACCATAAGCGCAGCGTACTTAATCCGATATTACGAAATCCTACATCTGCTACTGCTATTGTTTAAGACTTTAAGTCTCCCTTAGATATAACCTTAATATTTATTTAATACAAAATATTACAATTACATTTGAAATTATAAAAGTAACTTAGTAATGGGGAGACCGAGACTTGAGACCTTGACCAGATTGGTTACGTACTGAAGGAAGGTGGAGTCAAGGGTCTCCGAAACCGGCGAGCGTGTATGAAGAGAATTATGAATATTGAGGAAGCGAGTGAAGTATGCAGAGATAGAGTTCTCTGGCACTCTGTTCTCTCTGCCTACCCTGCAAGGGATATGGCGTGATGATATGTATGTAGCTTAGTAATAGAATTTAATTATTGGTATTTGATGGCAGGCAATATTCTGTCCGCATTGTACCAGATAGTGTTGTCCAAATGCAAGACCAAGACTTGCAGAAAGAGTCTTGCAAGTGTTGCATCTGTTGCTCTTAGAATAACCCAGAGTCATTTGTGAAATTCCATTAATCTAGCGGGCCTAACTGTACAACTATCTATAATTTTTACTGGGAGGTGAGGTATATTCACACCTATTTACTATGAAACTGTTTAAAATAACGTCAAATTATTCGCTCGTGTACTGGTATTAAATATACAAAGTGATGACAACCTTTTGCAAAAGGAGTCGTAAATTGCTGTCTAAGGGAGCAATGCGAGACTCTTGCTGCGTGTCTTGGTCTTGCATTTGGGCAACACTAGTACCAGAACTCAGACGTTACATCAGATTCATGAGTGGCATCATAATCCGGCAAGTCTTTCTCTGCGCATGTGGAGTTAACCACTATTATTTATTATTATACCAGAGTATCTTCAAATTCAAGAACCCGCCTTGTAACAACTCTTTTCAGATACGCACACGGACTAAGACATATATACCAGTATATTTTTTATTTAAATCTAAATTACTTAATAATATTGCAGCAAACGTATCCAAGTACCAATGTAATGCCGTGTAAGGTACGAATAGAAGTCTATTCGGTATTTTATCAGTCTTTCACCGTTCACTGTTGGAATTAGAATTCCCTTAGAAAACAACCATAGGGTGAACCTGCCCTATCTACACACAAGAGTATCATGCGTTCACTAAACAAGATATTTTTACACTCTCGTGCATTCATCGCTCGAAAACCTATCTTTCGCAAGAGATATGTGTTAACCGATGTGGGGTGCCGATTGCCACTTCAACGCTCTTATATTTTGGCCTATGACGGTATTACGGATTTCAGGACTTTAGTATCGTAATTGGTCGGTATGATGAACACACTTTGATCTTGGAGCAATAGTTAGAAGGTACCTATTATAGAATTGTTGCACAAAAATATTCTCTTGTTACGTTCTCGACTCTTGTTCTAAAAGCTGTTCAACCGATTTAAATTTGTCCATAAAGTAACCTATCTAAATATCTATTTCATAATTTTTCAAACAAACAAACTTAAAAATTTCATCTCACTGATGTCATTAACAGACGGGCGTAAAGGGGAATACAAAATGTTCATCGTTCCATTTCTATATGTATACCTATACACATGTTAGTTGCGCCTGTTATGAAAAACAATAAAAATCATTTTAATGGGCACTCATATTTCGTGGGCACCGAAATATGCGACAATAAACATAGTTAACAAAGGCGACGCTTTGCTTCGTAAAGTTTACGACTTTGGGAGTATAAGAAACTAGAAGTTGCTTACGACTTTATTTATTATATAAGTACATATTTTCTTGTATGGATCCCCCCGATTGTTACGGTAAGGGGTTATATTAAGATTCGCCAATACTTTTTTTATTTACGTTTCTTTAGCTGTTAGTTTTTAGTGTTCAGATGGCTTTGACAGCTTTACGCGGACTATGGGTGAGCGCTGAAGGCTCTCAACCCGATAGATTCGCCGATACATCGACATAGCCACTAAAAAGTTCATGAGCTACAATTACCACTTATCATGAGACTGCTTGCTCTTTTGCCAACAAAGCAAATAACAAAAAAACAAATCGCATTAATTTTTTGATGACAATTGACACCAACGGTTGATTTAGCTGTACTGCCAAAAAAATGGTTAAAACAATAACGCAAACGAAATGATAAAATACTATAACTATACACCGTGACATTTATATCGTCTTACAAAAGAAGTGGCATAAAAGGATCCGACAAAAGAAACATATCTAACACATTTAATTGTTCAATAGTCGTAGTGATAAAAATATAACAAAATAAAATAAATTGCCTAAACTAAAAAGCCTAACTGGGGTGGGTTCAGGGTTGTATTGGTAGGCAGCGGCCTAGCTATACCATTGGCAAAGGTCCATGGGCGGCAGTGACACTTACCATCAGGTGTGCTGTCTGCTCGTTTGCCGCCATAAGCAATAAAAAAAAAAAAAAAAGTAAAGTCAATATTTTGTAACAATCTGTTTATGTTTACATTAAAAAAAAAACATACGGCATTTCGCATGATAATGATTGTAATTACGTTAGCCAATCAGAGCTACAAATTCCACGTGGACTGCTATTCCAAAGCGTACCTACGCCTAGGTTGTACCTACACAGTACGTAGGTTATGTCGAGTAGGTAGCCTACCGCTCGCTACATGCTGTTCTCTTAATATTTTAATTAGTCATTATTTATAATAATTTTGAGTAAAAAATATTCCAGTAAATATTTTTTTTAACCTTTTAATTGTACGAATGAATAGTAGATACTGGATACGTTAACTGAACTTTTATAAGACGACATAAATGTCACCGTGTATATCTATATATACTTGTTCTGCTAGTCTGTTAATAAAATCATTGTTCTTAATTTATTAAGAATTCATTGCTCGTAATTGATGATCTGTAAAGACGATGCGCTAGATTTTTCATCTAAGACATATCTCAATCATGTCTCAACGGAAATTCAAGAGGAAGTTCAAATATGGAAACGTTGATCTTACTAAAACATACATCAATTACCAATATAATAATTAAATCTTATCAATTGCCACCTCGATTTAAAATGCTGTGGTAACTTAGGGGAATGTTTCCGTTCCGTTCCTAATATAGATGAATTGCTTCAACAGGTCTTTGTTTCCATGTGACGTAATCGAATTCGAAATTAGAAAAAAAGAACGATGTGTTCTTTGTTCGTTAAAATAAATTCATTGACATACTTCTCTTTCTAAATAAAATTTTATTATATATTTTTGAATAATACCTCATTGAGTGTTAGACCAAAATGTTTATACGCATTTTATTTAAGGGGGAGTACAAATTAAATTTTATTACCCGTCAAAAGAGATCCTTTGTCTCGAGTTCTTTTGTCGATTGTAAATTGTTGTAACAAAATTATATCGACTGGGATATTGCTGTACTCATAATTATTCATTGTGTTCACTTTCTGTGGTATTCAAAGTTATAAAAATTATGATTCATAAATTTCATCTCTATAGCTTTGTAATGACTTTTTTATATCCTGTATTAAAAGAAGTGTAAATTAATGAATGAGTACATGATGATGATACTGCGTGTAGTGAAAGGATAGAATACAATGTACTATCAAATCTTACTTTCCTGTGGGATTAATAAAAACCAACTGAGGATTCGCTATGAGAAATAGGAAATCTTATAAGAATAACTGCGATCGCCAAGCCACCTGCAGAGAGTGGCGATTATGGGCACCTTCTGGAGGCCCATATCTAATTGTGTGTCGATAGGCTGATGGATGAAAGGAATAACTTATATGCTTTCTATTACTTAGCTAATCTTCTTGTTATTTCCTTAAAATTGACCAACTATACAGCGCTAGTTAGACAGCTTGCTATTATTTTTATTTCAATTTCCTAAACTTGCAATGATTTTATCTGCCGATGTCCCTTATACATTGCGATACACCAGAGAAGAAAGGCTGAGAAATTATATTCTTAGTCCGATACCATACGATCAAACTAACGACAAACAGTAGAATTATCACAAGTTGACATGAACCGTGTACAAAATGTACGTGTGTAATTTCTTCCTCATGAGTTAAGAAGCAGATATTTGTAATTGCCAAATATTTATAAGGTTTAAGGTTCAAGTATTCAAGCATAATAGAATAATAACTTTATAACTGTGTACGAAATAAAGCGTATCATAAAACCAATTGAAATTATAAATTAAAATGTATGAAGAAATTAATAAGTGGAGTCAAGATTCTCCGAAACCGGCGAGCGTGTATGAAGAGAATTATGAATGTTGAGGAAGCGAATGAAGTATGCAAGGATAGAGTTCTCTGGCAGTCTGTTCTCTCTGCCTACCCTGCAAGGGATATGGCGTGATGATATGTATGTATGCATGTATGAAATTAAAAGTTTTTTACCTTATGCTTCTGCTTGCATCTGTTAATGGTTCCAATATTTGTTTTTACGTACCTATAACAATAAACAGAATTAGATTAAGTATAAATGGAGATAAGACAAGCAAATTGCTACAGATAATTTAATTAATACGGTAATAACTCCAATATTCATGATCGCAAGTTATGGAGACAGTGAAAACAGTTTTTATTATTATTGCTTTCCATAATTAAATTAATCATTATTCTGCACGGATATCTCTTATTACGTGGCGATTATAATTATATAAGACTTTGATAGTTTGAAATTGGAAAGTTTGTTTGGTTTGTTTTTCATAACCATAATAATCTATTTTTTTGCGTAATTATAGTAATTTTAAATAAGTTAAAGTTAAGTTAGTAGGTCATCTCATCATCTCAGCTCATATATCTCCCACTGTTAGGCTCAAGCCTCCTCCATAATGGGAGGGTAATTGACCTACTACACTACGTTGGTCAGACGTGTAGGTATAGGGTTTTGTTTCGAGTTTTCCTTCTCTCACATAGATATTAATGCGTTTTATATCCCTTAGTCGTCTCGTACCAAGGGTAAGATATGGGGTGGTGAATTGTATTCTTACTTCGTCACCACACGTAAAGTTAGTAGGTACTGCACATAAAAATTGCTCTATTTAACTTGTGAGTAATTTTTAATTAATGAATATACGATTATTTTATCATTTTTTATGTCAATGTTGCATGAACGAAGAAAACATAGGCAAAGTCTCATCTCCTGTTTCTGTAGATCATAACAAATGCAAGACAATAAACCCAACTGTATGAAAGCATTGTCATGGCATTTGGTTGTTGGGACGCCGATGAAACATCATCTATCTATGTTTAGGTAACAATAAAACTAAAAAAATAAAATTTTAAATAAAATAAATAAACTAACTAAAAATCTTCAAAGCCATTAACAGAAGTCCGCTGGGCAGGCCACTGAAGTCAAGGTGGTAGCAGTAATGCCGGTCACCCCGTTAATAAGAAAATATAGGATACAGAAAGTTAGAGGAAACTACGCTGTCCATCTCTTGCACGCAGATGGTTAGAAGAGGTAAGACCGGAACAAAACGTTCCGGTTTTACCTCGGCCAAAAAAGAGTTGTACGTACAATATGGCTGAGGGACAAATATTTCAATGACATAGATGATATATTATGTATATCTGAGAAAATATTTAATACTAGCTTCTGTTCGCGCTTGGGCCGCGTAAAAGTTTACTTGCCTAAATGTTTTCATCCCCTATTTTTATTTTACTCCTTAAGGGTAATTTTTTATAAAATGTTAATGTCATATTTAATTAAATCAATAGGCTAAAAATAAGTTTAAAGCGTCTGACTTTAAAAATGACGATACTTCCTTATATCTTTTCATCCCCCTTTACAATCCATTTTTTGCATTAAAAAGTGGCCTATGTCCTTTATCAGACTCTAGACTATCTGTGTACCAAATTTCATTTAGATCGGTTCAGTAGTTTTGATGTGAAAGAGCGACAGACAGACAGAGTTACTTTCGCATTTATAATATTAGTAAGGATTATATTATTATAGCTGCGTATCGATTAAATTATTATTACATTGAATGCAACAGATAGGTATTAATTATGACGGTATCTATAAATCAGCATTTAAGGAACAGTACACATATATGGAACGATTTGCACAGTTTTATTGCGATTGAAGTGTATCGATAAGTTACTCCCTCGCCCACCCCAGCCAATTACTTACTGTACCTACGCTCACTTCGTGTGGAGTCGCCCTTATCTAAATTTCATCGGGAGAAGTCAAAGAATCAACTCGGTTGGCCTATGCGATTGTATCGTGATAGAAACATTGCATTTCGATTTTACGTCGACACATAAAAACGATAAGAGATAGTGTAGCGATGATACTATCTCTATAGAATTGTGTGATATTATAAATATCTTTGTATGAAAACTAAAAACTATTAATGCTGAGGCATTGTGTTCAATTCACCTCTTGCTCGTGGGTGTCGTACAGGACGACTAAGATCTATAGACTAAGACTATATGGTTATAACATATAGAAAGGGAAAACTGGAAATAAGACTCTATACTAACATGTCTGACCAGCGTGGTATAGTAGACCAATTTTACCTCCTACTGTGGAGGAGACTCGAATCACTCAACATTGGGACGCATAAGAATTGAGATGATGATGAAAACAAAGGCTATAATAGTCATACAATTATATTTACGATTAGCAATAATATTATTGGTAGGACCACGCTGTTGACAGTTCTCTGTCTACAGCCGCGGGCCGGTCCTTCCGGGGTAGTACCGCCCTCTCGTTGAAGAACGACGTAATGGCAATGTGCTATTGCGCTTCGTTCAGTGAGCGAGAGAGCCGGAAGCCCAACTGGGTGGCTTTGGGAATTGTAAAGGTAGGCAGCGGCCAAGCTATAACCCTTGGTATAGCAAAGGACCATGGGCAGCAGTAACACTTACCATCAAGTGTGCTGCTTGCTCGTCTGCCACCATAAGCAATAAAAAAAAAGTAAATTGCAATTTTACTTTTTTACGGTTTTTTTAAGACAAAACTCTGCACTAAGGAAATAATCGTTGTGTTGTAAAGGACTTTACAAACATATAACTAAATGGAAACAAATTATACCCAGATTCAGGACAACAATTTGTGAATTGTACAAAGTATTATCCCGCGTGGGAATCAAAACCATGGCACTGGCTTGGTGGGTACTGACCCCAGCAACCACTGCGCCATCTTTGCAGTGAGTCGCAGGTGGTTGTCTTAACCAATATACCGTCTGTACAGTAATAAATCATTCGAACTTCATAAACTAAAAACAATTATTTTGATTTCAAATGAGTTCCTTTTGGCTATTAAAACTTAGTCGGTTACAATAATTTCTGATGTTTACGCGAGTGTCACACATTTGAAACAAAACTACTTTTACGAAATCTATCGCGTTTGTATTCGATTTTTAATTTCCCGACGTTTCGAACACTTTACAGTGAACATAGTTCGATTTTTAATTTCCCGACGTTTCGAACTATGTTCACTGTAAAGTGTTCGAAACGTCGGGAAATTAAAAATCGAATACAAACGCGATAGAATCCGTAAAACTTAGTCGGTTTCGTAATTTAAACTTAAATTAAGATCACCGAATTAAATTTATGGATACCTTAATTTTATATTGCAATCAAAAGTAAGGTATTGACTGTAAACATATTACAAAAGTTTGTTATTGTAATTGATCTCAGCATAATTTTAATCAGGTGAGTGAATTGGGTTTATCAAAGTTAGCTTAAGTTCCGTATAGAGCCGGGGCCTGCCTGGATTTCAATTTTCCACTTGATTTATTTGAGGATGGTTAGATAAGCTGTAGGTGAGGGGAACGAAAATTTCATGCTTCAAATGGGAAACGGATGTTATATGAAATATTTTTTATGTTAGACTATCATCTTTTATGGTGTATCTTCAGCACTAGATTCTAATATTATATTAATAAAAGAGATTTGTTTTTATAAGAAGACAATACACGGCACTAAGTAATCTTTGTATTGCGGGAGACTTAACAAACACTCAATTTAAAGTTTGATTCCTACGTAGAGTATGTAGGAATCGAACCCAAGACACTGACACGGTAGGTCGATATCTTAAGCAATACGCAGACTGTGAAGTCAAAAATTGATGTTTATTTATTATTAATTTGCTATTAAATGCTCCGATGGTTCGGACATGTGGCAAGAATGCCGAACGAACGTCTGGTTAAGATATACAAAGCGAAAGTAGAAGGATGTAGGTACCGGGGGAGACCGAGACTCACCTACCTAGACCAGATTGGTCACGTAATGAAGGAAGGTGGAGACAAGAGTCTCCGAAACCGGTGAGCGTGTATAAAGAGAATTATGAATGTTGAGGAAGCGACTGAAGTATACAAGGATAGAGTTCTCTGGCACTCTGTTCTCTCTGCCTACCCTGCAAGGGGTATGGCGTGATGATATGTCTGTATGTGTATGTAATTTGCTATTCTAAAAATAAACAGTAGAGTGTGGCTAACTATTCCATTGCCACACTTTAGAACCCTTAAAACATTAACTCAATTTAATATCTTAAAGTTTATCTCTGGGAGGCTTACTGATCATATCAGATATCAGCAAAACATGGTAATTTTCTAATAAAGAAAAGTACAAAAACAAGAGTCTACATTTTAATACAAGTTAGCTTATTGCAAATTTTTTAATAAACTATTTACTAGTGACTATTTAATAGACTATTTACTACTTTAAAAGTGGTAGGACCACGCTGTTGGCGGTTTTCTGTTTACAGCCGCGAGCCGGTCCGTCCGGGGTACCACACTCTCGCAGAAGATCGACGTCTGAATAATAGCAATGTGCTATTGCGCTTCGTTGGGTGAGCGAGAGAGCCGGCAGCCTGGGGTGGGTTTGGGGTTTGTATTGGTAGGCACCGGCTTAGCTATACCCTTGGTATTGCGAAGGTCCATGGGCGGCAGTAACACTTACCATCTGGTGTGTTGCTTGCTCATTTGCCACCATAAGCAATAAAAAAATACTATTTGAGTTGAAGAAATTTATTATAAAATATGGAATAGTTGTTGCTAGTTATTTATTTTACTTTATATACCCATGTATTCCACACTTTAATAAGACCTGCTGTATTGTATAATTCAGCATGTTGGGGGACAGCGACGGATGAGAGACGGTTACATGTAGCGGAGATGCGAATGTTGATGGATGTACGGCGTGACGAGGATGGATAAGATAAGGAATGAGCGTATAAGAGAATGTTTAAAAGTAGCGCCAGTGACGGATAAGTTAAGGAGTGAACGTATGAGCTGGTATGGACATGTGAAGAGACGGGATGAAAGTAATGTTGCGAGGAAGGTTTTGAGTAGTAGTGAGTTTGAGACCAAAGAAAAGATGGATGGACTGCGTGAAGCATGATATGTATAAACAGGGAGTGACTACAGAGATGACGTCCGATAGGGCTGTATGGAAAAAGAGCACATATTGCGTCGACCCCAAGTAGTTGGGATAAGAGCAAGAGAATGATGATGACCCATGTATTCCATTGATAGATTCTAACAACTCAGGTATTAAAATATACCGTTATGTAAATACACTTTTACATTTATTCTACGTTAATAAAAATATATATGAACGTTTCGCATACTTATTGTTTTATATTTATGTGCATTTTACTACGAAACATTATATTTTACTATTAACTGTTAAGAGTTTAATTAGCAGCGTCACTAATCTATTACAAACGTAACAGAATTAATATTAGCAATAGCAATATTTTTAAATTATTTGTGGTTTCATACGATAGTGGTAATATAGGCTTTGAATATTGTATTTTTAGAACGGTTTTTACAACAGAAACAGTATTTTGGATTAGCTCACATCTATATGAGGTTAGGTACGGTATTTATTTTCAGAAATGTACCTATATCAATTCTCCATATGTGAAATTAGAGCAAAATATAATTAATGCTTATTTCTGTGTGGTGATGGAGTATAGAATACTATTCACTACCCCTATCTTACCCGTGGGTGATCTTAAGAGACGACTAAGGGATATAAAACGCATATAAAACCTTATTCCAACACGTCTGATCAGTGCAATATAATAGGTCAATTTCATATATGATCTGAGGTGATAATTAATGCTTGCAATGAGTTTATAAGTTGCATCCATGATGTTAATTTTTTACGTACGCACGGAATCCATTACCGAACCAAACCGCATTAGATGAAATTTGTTTCGAACAGCCAGGTGGCATGCGGTCAGTCTGAATCTCTTCAAAAATAATGAGTATGAGCTTCGAGTATTAAGTTTTTATATAATATTTTATTTATGAATGATGTTTCGACATTAATATGCTACATGAAGTTATACTTTGGCATGACAAAGAAATGAAACAAATAAATATAATGTTACGGAAATACAACAAGCGAGCATCTGTAAAACTATACAAAATTTTCACCCAAATTTGGTATAAAAATCCAGTTAAAAGACGAATGTTTTGCAAAATATTTAAACAAAGACTAAGATTAATGAATATAATTGATTATATAACGTTATATTTTTCAGCAACGTGATCTTGACGTTCTTAACATATCTACAAAGTTTCTTTTTTCAAATAAAAGTGAAACTTTAAAAATATAATATACTAGAATTATGTTTTATTCTTATTTTGAATACCATTGAACTAATTGCCCTTAATAAGCTCAACAAAAACGTAATTTGAATAGTAATTGTTTCCCTATATGATTTATCACCAAAACTAAGTTAACTAAAATAAGTTTAGTAAATCAAAGATAGATTAATTTAGTTTTTGTTAACCAAAGTTAATAGTCAAAATCGGTTCAGTCATTTTAGAGATTAGCTGAAACAAATAGAGAGAAAAGAAATTGCTTTTTATCATCGGTGTCATATCAGTTAGTCAAAACTGTTATTTTGACATTATATACAGATACTTCCGACTTTATTCACGTGTAATAGAGTTGTGTATTCTATGGCACAGATTAAAAATGAAAAGTTATGACAACAACAAACATTCAATCAACGATATGTGTCATACAACGATATGCGCATAAAACAAAACAAAAACACAAAAAAAGAGAACAACTATTGTAAGCTCATAATACGAAAACTATGGCAACTACGTAATATTTAATTCTTAATTGGAACTCTTTTTATTTCTACCGCCGAACTTGTAAAACGATGCCTTGTCGACGCCAAATGCAATTTCAAATCAATATTGTAACCATGCAATATATATTCATATGTGATGCACATGCAATATATATCATATCGTCAGGATTGATACATGTATCTTGCTGGGTATGTGTGTGTGTGTGTGTGAGTGTGTGTGATGGAGTGTGTGTGCGTGTGTATGTATGTACGTTAAAATTAATTAAAATTTGTTTAGTTGTTACGTAGATCTTATTATAATTATATATATATAGAGTCTTCGATCCCACAGTCAAACCGATAACACGGTTTTGTGGGGCTATGTACCATTAATATGTAAAAATTGATTTATAATAAATAAATAAATATAGAGTTATTGAAAATATGACGTAAGTAAAAATTCAAAAATTATAGAGAGTTAGGCGTCATAGACAGATCAATCAAGAGACGGGATGAAGGAAATGTTGTGAGGAAAGTTTTAAATATGAATGTTGAAGGCTTTAGGGGTAAAGGAAGACCAAAGAAAAGATGGATGGACTGCGTGAGGTATGACATGGATAGACAGGGAGTGACTGCAGAGATGACGTCTGATAGGACTGTATGGAGGAAGATGACATATTGCGTGGAACCCAAGTAATTGGGATAAGAGCAGGATGATGATGAGACAGATCAATCAAAACCAATACAAGTTGAGATGTAACAATATAACACTGGTAACAATAGCACCAAATCAAATTAAAGTTATTAGGCTTCCTGTATTTCTCCCCTTTACCGTTATCAATTTACATTATGAAGCCTTACAACTTTTTATTTGCATAGTTTTGACGTAGTATATTTAATATTGCTTTTTTTTTTCATTGATTTTTTTAAACGAAAGAGAAAAGGGGTTTGAAATTTAATTGGCTAAGTATACATAAACATTGAGTACAATGGTTTAACGTATGTAACTTGAAACAGACTTTGGAAAAGTTTGTCTATAAAATTCAATTTTATTATCCTTAATTTTTAATGTAGTACCTAATATAACATTATTATGAAAATGAGTTTCGACATTTTGTACACGTTTTTCCTTTTTATTAAATGAATCCCTTTTGATTATGGATTAACGACATCGGAAAAATCCATCTACAAATATATTTTAGAGAGAATAGAAATAATATTCAAGGAATGTTATTGGACCTGATCGAAAATTATTCTAAAAATATTTTGGACGACCCTTGGGAAATCAAAGCGAAGATATTTGGAATATTTATGTTAAATAGGTGAAGAAAAGTCATTAATTTGACAAATTTATAAAATATAAGATAGGTGGAAATTAGCGAATTTTTTATTCTTTTGTTTTTGTAACTTAATTGTAAAAATCTAGTAATCTATACTAGGTACAGAATTGCCATACTCATTGCCAGAAGGTATCAATGCCAGGAACTGTCAAACCATACATAGTACAAAGATAGTTTTGGATTCAATAATGTATTTAATATCTTTTTAATGGGACTAATCCCACCACACATTCCCACCAATGTGACTCCTGTCAGCCAGGATCCACAATGGTCTCCATAAATGACACCGAGGTTTGACCTTTACGCAGTCACGGGATATGATTTTATTTGTGTTGAGACCCGCAACAAATTTAATTAAATAGGGTTAAAAAGGAGGAGTTGGCATAAATGATTCTACTGCCCTCCCAGGCAAAGTGAAAGACAGGAAAACAAGGTTAACTAGTCAGCCAATAAGTAAAGGTGTGTACCGCTACGATAAGCGCAGCAGTACGGCACCACGGATACGGTATAACTTAACAGGACCTATATGTCGGGGAGGGGAAATTTTCTTATACATATATAAAAATCTTGTTCATTCCAGCTAATCTCGGCAATCATCATCATCATCTCAGCCCATATATGTCCCACTGTTGGGCTCGGGCCTCCCCCATAATGGAAGGGTAATTGACCTACTATATCACGCTGGTCAGACGTGTTGGTATGGGGTTTTGTTTCGAGTTTTCCTTCTCTCGCATAGATGTTATATGCATTTTATATCCCTAAGTCGTCTCGTACGATCACCTTCGGGTAAGATAGGGTGATGAATTGTATTCTCACTCCGTCACCACACTAAAAGCACTTAAACGATTTTAATTTATAAACGTATTTTGCTTAATACAATTTGGGAAATAATATATCTTAGCAAGCAGACAGTCAGTATTATATAAGAAACAAACATTAATAATAAGAAATAATGTGCTATTTTAAAATAAGAAATAATTGTTGTTGCACTATTAATTTTATTCAAATATTTCTTTACATGATTGTATTAAAAAAGTTATTGACATACTTGTTATAAAATTAAATATGTAATGCTGTAATCGACAAATATAATATAACTCATAACAGTGAACGACTAATCGATAATTCAATATTATTATATTACTTATGAATCAATTAATTGTAAAACAAAACAAAAATTATTTATCATTTCATTCCTTCATTTAATGATTAACTGGGTGGTCCGATTTCGTTTGGCTGTATCATTTTTTTTCGTACAATCAATAAGAAGATATACAATGCGAAAGTGAAAGGATGTAGGTACCGGGGGAGACCGAGACTAACCTACCTAGACGATCGGTCATGTACTGAAGGAAGGTGGAGTCAAGAGTCTCCGAAACTGGCGAGTGTGTATGAAGAGAATTATGAATGTTGAGGAAGCGAGTGAAGTATGCAAAGATAGAGTTCTCTGGCACTCTGTTCTCTCTGCCTACCCTGCAAGGGACATGGCGTGATGATATATATGTATGTAACAAGAGGATATTCATTAGCTATTTAAATATTGCAAATATTAATGGTTATAAAAATATTTTCTTATCAAGTTACCAGCAAAATACAATAGGCGTTTTCGATAACAGGTTTATTAGCAGCATCTATATAGTAAGCCTTTTAATGACGAAAATATTTATGTTTCATTGTAAATTAGGGGATTGCTAAATTATGATGTTCTTATAATACCTACACAATTATTTTTTTTGCATTTTGCAGAACTGTATTGTCACTTATTATCAGATACAATAGTGGTAGAAGCACGTTGTAGACAATTCGATCTCTGTCTACAGCCGCGGGCCGGTCCGTCCGGGGTAGTACCACACTCTTGCAGAAGATCGACATCTGAGTAATAGCAATGTGCTATTGCGCTTCGTTCAGCGAGAGAGCCGGAAGCCCGACTGGGGTGGGTTTGGGGTTTTTATTGGTAGGCAGCGGCTTAGCTGTACCTTTAGTATCGCAAAGGTCCAAAAGCGGCAGTGACACTTACCATCAGGTATGCTATTTGCTCGTTTGCCACCATAAGCAATACAAAAAAAAAGATGGATAAAAATCAATAACATTTTTTTCCAAAACCAAAATAGATTTTCTTAAAGTTCTTTAGCGGTTTTATGGGATCTTTATGGGGCTAAACAGATACGAACACAATCACGTAATACACATGCAGTTTCTAAATGTATGATGATAATGAAAATGATGATAATGTATGATGATCTAACGATTTATAGTCTAAGATGTGATATTATATAAGTGTGTATACAAAAATTAATTTCAGATTATATGATTGAAAAGAACAGATAAGATATACAGTTACACAATGGATTATATAAAAATAAAATAGAATAGAAATAGATAGCATGGGGTTTTAAGAAATTACAGCCAACCTGTTGTACCCGTTGTCTATCGTCTTTCACGTCGAAGAGGTCGACGCCTTATAAGTATGACAAATATAAGTAAGGCTATAAAAATATAAGAAGTAAATAATTTTCAAAAATTTTTGAATCAATTCTATTTGTAAATTTATTTTAATACATCTTTGTTACAACTAAGCATTTATTGAAATAATATTTAACTTTTATTTTATATAATATTTTACTGTGGCTTAAAAAGCGTTT
Source organism: Lymantria monacha (assembly GCA_905163515.2). Lineage (NCBI taxonomy): Eukaryota > Metazoa > Arthropoda > Insecta > Lepidoptera > Erebidae > Lymantria > Lymantria monacha. The sequence goes on along the minus strand of LR991094.1, from coordinate 12,409,196 downwards.
CTTAATTAGAATAATTAGCTTCAATTTATTCAATAAACTCGACCAAAGTGCTTTGAAAATAATTATAAATCCTCATAAAACGACTAAGCAAATCTCAATCCTTAAAACAGAGAAAATAAGAGTGTATTCAAACAAGTTCTCTTGGATATTTTAATTGCTATAGCTCCATTTAGCGGCAGTAAAATGCACGTTTCAAGCAATTTTACAACACAGCGGCGCATTCCGGAAACTCAATAAAAGACGCCATTTGTATTTTCTTTCAACGTCTCATTTTAGGACAATACGCCTAATGTAATGCCACAAATGAATAACGAATTCCGGGAGGGGACGCCTGCACTAGGGAACATTTTAGGAATAGCTTACGTTTACAATTACCCGACTAAATTGTTGGATACCACTAATATTATCAGTAATATTGACTTTGTACAAAACAAAATACAATTTAATATCTATATTTAAGTTCTAGTATAAATTCTTGCTATTCCATAACCTATATTATGTCCTGCTATTATATATTAGCCTACTTCATAAATTAAGGGAAGTTTGTCCTACAACATCGAGTAAACAAACCTTCTCCTATTTGCCTGTTCATGTTAATTTGTTGCATTGTTGTTTATTCTTAACCCTCTACTTCATATGAGCCCATATATGGTATGACGATTTTATTGTTGTTTTATTTCCAAACAAATAATAATTAAACCATTTCACCTTCTTAAATCCATGTAATGGTAGCAAAAACAAAACGCAATAAGTTAGTCTATGGTCTGATGACATTTAGGAAAAACGTTACTTTCGCGCGGGTGGTCAGTGAAACAAAGGACGAGTGCCTAAGGGACATTTTTGATTATCGAAAACAAAAACGAAACGTAAGTATTCATAAAAAGTATATAAATATCTATAAAGTGAATACTGCCTTCTTTACCTATAAACAATCATTTTCTCACTTTTTACGTATTTACTATTCTTTTCATCCACTTTTATGTCGATACCATATATGGGCTCATATGCACTACGACGAAAATACGTTTGAACATATATGATATCGTATGCATTCAGACTTATATTCATCAAGAATAAAAAATTCAAGTGCTATTATTTTTTCGCTTTTTCCCTATTTCCTTGTCATCATACTTGTATTTTTACTTTTGTTTGGCAGAATGGACCCTGCTCGCTTTTATGGTAAAAACAAATATGCTAATCTTATTCCTGGTGACGGTCATCTTAGTGACGATGATGAGTTGGATTCCGATAGCGAAGTATCTTCAATACCTGTTCCAGTCAGAAGGTCCATTATAATACCTGAAAATGATGGGCAAGCCAAGGGCAGACATGAGCTGAAACAGTACAACCCAGCAAAACCTAATAAATGGGGATATAAAAGTCAAGTCTTAAGTGGGGGGTCAGGTTTTAGTTATGACTTCAACTTGTTTGCAGGTGAACAAAGTAAGAAGATTCCTGAAGGAGCACTCTGGTGCTCCTTCAGGAATCGTGTTACTTTCCGAGATCTGTCTCGGAGTGTGTGGGAACGTAGTAGCTCGATTAACAGAGACTGTCCCGAAACATAAAAACCATAAGATACTTTTTGATAACTGGCCCCCAGCCCTAAATTACAGGTTTACTTAGCTAAAAATGGTCTTCTCCCGTTGGGTACAGGGCGGATGAATCGTGTGCCTAATGCAGAAATGCCTACTGAAAAGTAATTGAAACAACAGGGACGTGGTTTTATGATTGAGAAAACGACTGAAATTGAAGGTGTTAAACTTGCTTTGACTAGTTGGTTTGACAATAAGCCCGTAAACTTGTTATCTGCATATGTTGGTACCAAGCCTGCTACTAAGAAAAACGCTATTTCAGAAAAGAGCGTCAATACAAAGAGATCGACTGTCCTCAAGCAGTAGAAATCTATATCGCCATATAGGAGGTGTAGATTTGCTAGATTCTATGTTGGGCCTATATAGAATTCACTTGAGGTCAAAGAAATAGTACAAGCGAATCTTCTTTCATATGATAGACCTTTGCGTTGTAAATGCATGGATATTGTGGCGCAGAAAGAACACAAATGACTAGCTACCTCTGTTTGCATTTAAACAAGCGATGTCTGCCTATGCAAGGTTGGAAAATATCTTCAACGAAAAAAGGGGTCGTCCAACATTAACCGATTCACCATCAAGCAGTCGTCAAGGAAGTCCTTCGCTGTCCAATCCTGGTACCCCCGTATCTTCTAAAAGGATGAAAAAATGCCAGAGAGACGCCAAGACATTCCTTTGAACTGTGTCAGAAACACGACACAGAAAACGTCAACATTGCATAGTATGTTCTATGAAGACATACACTAAATGTTCAAAATGCAAAGTTTTTCTATGCTACAATGGTATAAGAAACTGTCTCGTTACATTCCACGACTTATAATAATAAATATTACTTCTGTTTGTCTCAGATAATGTTCCTTTTCTACTTCGTTATTTTTTTGTTTCACTGCATACGATACCATATATGTCCGAGCGAGTTTTTGTCTAAGTGCATACGAGCCCATATATGGTATCGTAGTTTTTTTTTTCTACATTAAACAACTTTTTTATTTTTTTTCGATTTATTTTTCTGAATATTATTTAAATAAAGCAATATCCACGAAAAAGATTTTTTTTTTCATCTCCTTAATAACTCATGCAGTAGAGGGTTAAGAAAACCGCAGCAAAGTAAGGAATTAAGGATGGTATATATAAAACAGTGACTGTGACATATATTGATTCGGGTTGAGAGCCGTCGGCGCTCACCCACAGCCCGGTTACGCTGTAACAGCCCCTAGGCTAACGGCAATCGCAGTGGATACGTTTTAGTGGGTAACCTAGCCCTAGGCTAGGAGTCCCACACTTCCCATCCGGGGAGTAAGTGCGTAACGCATTTCGGACCAATGCGTTAACAAAAAAAAAAAAAGACATATTGTGTTTAAACCGTCATAAGAGGTACAAATGGTAGATCTAAATGGAGATATTAATTAGTGGAACTGGATGGAGTCCGATAAGAATATCAAAGAAATAAATAATGTAACACTTCTTACTAAATAAATGTTCTCAATAAATTTTATAAAATAGTAGTGTTTTCAACAACTAAATTAGATACAATCACTTCACACCAAATCATTAAACAAATAAAGATCAATCACATTCTAACACAAGAGTTCACAGGACATGGTGGGTTTTCTGCATACCTCGCCAGATTCAAATGCAAGGAGAGCCCACTGTGCCCCTGTGACACATCATCAGATGAATCCATAATTCACATCATTGCCGAATGCCCGATCCACACTATCGACAGACACAACTTAGAAAATGCAATAGATACACAGATTACAATAGACACTATACCTACAATCATTGCCGATAATGATACACGGGACCCCTTTTTAGACTACTGTACAAAAATTGCGAAAATAGTCATCAATAGAAATAAAAATTAATTACTAATCTTTTTACTCACTTACTTTTTTATATCTTAGATTTATTTACAATTTAATATTAGTACTTTTATTTCTAAAATCCTCAATCTCACTTTCTTATTTCTCTAAACTAAATGTACTTACTACATAAATATACACTTACTACAATTATAAATTTCCTATTCTCTCTTTCTTTATTTTTCCTATATTTTATTCTTCTTAGATTAGATTCATTAGGATAGACCATATTGTATAAATTACCTATTTCTTATTTCATTTCTATCTAACATAATATATTCTCAACAGATGATGCTGTTTATAATTTTATAATTCTTATTGGATTATTACCTTATTATATCTGCTTATTGGATTATAATTCTTACCTTATTTTAGTTATTATTATTGGGGAGATGTATGTGTATGTATATGTGTGTGTGTGTGTGTATATATATAAATATATATATAGGTGTATATGTTTATATATATATGTATATGTATGTATATATATACATACATATATATATATATATATATATATATATATATATATATATATATATATATACATATATATATACATATATATATACATATATATATATATATATATATATATATATATATATATATATATATATATATATATGTATGTATGTATGTATGTGTGTATATGTAACATATACATACATAGGTATATGTAGTTTAAGTACTGTTAACTTCCTCTTTTCTATCTTACAATTAGCTACTTTTTACTTCCTTTGTATAATTACTTTAAGTGTTTCATGATTAAACTTATAGTTTTTACTTTTGTTACCTCATCCCTATAATGTCACTATGTATTCTTTCTAACTTCTCATACCTTTCTTATGTCACTAGCATTATCCTTTTCTAAAACCAAATGTACATATATTGTTAATTCATTTCCTCAACTAACTAAGATTCCTGATAATAAGTATCAACAAGTAGTACTTGTTTTTTCTATATCTAAATAGTTTCGTTATTCTATTAAGTGCTGTTAATTTTAACTACTTTATTACTTCTCTCTTAGCATAATTATTTTTCATATTTCCTTGTTAAATTTATTTTAATTCTTATAATGTTACTATGTATTCTTCCAAATTTTTTCTACCTTTTATTGTAACTGCTAATAAATTATCACAACTAATTTAGGTCCCTGATCAAGTCAGGAGTAATTTAGACTAAGTTCATGATGACTTAGAACAATAAAAAAAAAACAACTAAATTAGTGATTAATGACAAAGCAAATATCGCGATTTATTCGTTATCGACGTCAATATGCTAGTTCGACTGTAAGTCTGGATAATATATAATATTGTCGCAAATAGTACCACGAACAATCGTGGTACTATTTGCGACACCACGACGATGGACGACCACGTCCCATATAGTATGGGACGTGGTCAGTTAGGACTTTGCTATGTTATAGTAGTTTATGATAAATGGTTTGACGTTATGTATATATGACGTAAAATGTGAATGGTTATGGTAAGTATGACATGAGATGATGTGATATAGTAGGCATTATATGGCATGGTATGGTATAGTATAATATTGGTGAGGTATAGAGGATATAGTATAAGATGGCATGGTATGGTATGTGGTATGGTGAGGTACGTTGTATATTATCGTATGTAGTAATGTATGGTTGGGTATATCGTATGATATGGTATGTGTATTTACAATGACCAACCATTTTTTTTTTCTTTTTTTGCGGTGGGCTATGGACGTCGCACCCCGCCAAATCGGTCCGGGGTGACGGAAGAGGCGGCGCGCAACCCCATTGACCCACCCTGCAAGCACCTTTTCTTCGCCGTGCGAGCGGGCCACCGGTACCCGATCTTTGTCTTCGGTGTTACAATGACCAACCATAGCTTATAGATTTTTCTTTAAAATATCTACGTTTCTTTTAGCATTATGGCATTGTTTACTACATATGTTTTTTACATATATCTTTACTGTTTCACTATTATATACAACTAACTTCTGCTCGCGGTTTCGCCCGCGTAAAAGGTTACTATACTAAAAAATTTCATCCCCTATTTTTATTTTACCCCTTAAGGGTAATATTTTTACGAAATTTTAATGTCATATTTATTTATATCTAATCAATAGCCTAAAAATAAGTTTCAAGCTTCTGGCTTTAAAAATGATGATAATTTCTTACAACGTTTCATCCTCCTTTACAACCCTTTTTTTTGCATTAAAAGTAGCCTATGTCCTTTGTCAAGTTTTAGAATATCTGTATACCAAATTTAATTTAGATCGATCCAGTAGTTTTGGTGTGAAAGAGCGACAGACAGACAGAGTTACTTTCGCGTTTATAATATTAGTAAGGATTAGGCAGTCATCTCTAATTTTACTAGCACGAATATAAACAATATCCTGCAAAATCTCTAATACCTACTACTAAATCTTTACTTATGACAGCGGTGTAATGACTGCCTGCTTCATTCATACGGAATTTCAATTTAATACAAAAGTCATAATTAACCACGTTGACGCTAAGCTTCTTATTAATTATCGAGAGAAAGAACATTTATATCAAAATAACTTCTATAAATTATTTAATATACTTCCAGTGAATATACTTAGGTGATGATATTTATATTGAAACAACAATGTTAACTAATTGAATTTCAGTTTCTAATTGCTAATTATTGAAATATTACACCGACTTCCAGACTTAAGTAAACAACAAGAAAATAATAAACGAAATATTTTAATTTCATTGTACATTAATAACAGAAATTAATTTAGGAATAAATATTTTGAATTAATAACATAGTACTTACGTAATTTTATTAAGTGATCTATAAAATTATACGTCCATTATCCAATGAGAAAATTCTTTGCTTTGATGCGGAGGGATGTATTTAATTTGTATGTGGAGTACGAACGACAATAAATACCTCTACAAAATGATGTGGAATCAAGATCCCTGCTGCGTGTGGAATCTCGTAAGTAAATACTTTATATTAATTGGATTTTCTCGTTATTTATATTATTTTCGTAATACACTTTATATTTTATTTAACTGTGTGGTAGCAGCTACGAATACTACCAACCCTTACTTTGCTCGTGGATGTCGTAAACGACGACTAAAAGCCTTTTAACGACCTGCGCCAACTCCATCTGATGCCGTTTGGTCAACAATTACATTCCTAAGAAGGGTTGACGTCTGGCAAGCGGCCGGTTATAAAACGATTGCCAATAACTTTTACAATGTGTACTATGAAAGAAGAGTACATATTGTATTGATCCCAAGTAATCGGGATAAGAGTAGGAGAATGATGATGACTTTATATTTTATTATTTACAGAAACTTTCTACGCAAATAAATTTTATTTTATTTAACGCAATTGCTTTTTAATTTACTCAACGGTTTATAATAAAAGATGACGTTCTGAAGTATAAAACTAGATACCTCAATATATCTTTGATGTAGATATAAGCACAAATAAGAGCGAATAATCAATCAATTTAAACAAATTGGGATAAAATAAAAACATGTTTTTCATAAAGCCGTAGCTACAAATATGTTGTAAAACCGCACTCGCACCAGCGAACCCCCAATAAATTTTGATGGAGTATCGCTAGCTGTATTTTCGCGGCTTACAATTCCCTGTCCGGAAAATATAATAAGCGGGTTATAGCATTTGCATATAGATCACCGTGTCCGGAACCCTCACAATACCTATATTGTTATTTACTCACATTTCTTACGAGTGCCTGCAAATAAGGTCAAAAGCGCACACATGTGCGTTAGCGTTGGAGTTGGATTTATTTTGCATACTTGTACGTATAATTAAAACCCATGGTGGTTATAATATACTGCATGGAGATTTATTAGATTACTCATCCTATGAGGGAATATTTATGGTAATTTTATTCTACGTATATTAGAAGAGTAAGTAAGAGTTATAATAAGTGCATGCACTGCAATATTGAGGCATCGAGATCTCCGCTACGGTGATTAGTATCAAGGTGCGTATTACTAGAGAAATTATCTGCGTATTCAAAGTGTAGAACTGTCTTTTGATCTGATCTATTTCAATAATATGTATATGTAGCTCAGATAACTAAATATATTATTGATGACTACAGAATTATGGTCAATAGGATATTATCTATCTAAAATGAACCACTCCAAACTAAGATCCTCTGTTACTTTGTTAAGAGGAGACAAGGACTTGGTTACACGCTGTCAGTATAAATATCTCATTTGTCATTTCCGTCACGACATATACTCATCACAAATTGAACAAAAATAAACATAATAACTTATACAATCATACTGATAACTCTCAATCAAACTTTTTATAAATAAATCTCGACTTTCGGATGTTGATTTATTGTTCATTTGTCTGCATCCCATCAAAATTCCGCATGTGTCACCGCAAGGGTGACAACCGCAGAGGGGTCAGGGGACTGACAGGAAAGACTACGATACGAGGGCAACGGAGGAAGAGGAAGACCTATAATGGAAAACAACATCGCTTTTGTCAATGCCACCCATGATGTTCTTTGATAGAAAAATATGTTTTTGTTGAGACTCCATTTGCTTGTTAATATGAGAACCATTATGAAGTTAATATGCATTAAATTAAAGATGTAATAAAGATGTCAAATTGAAATATAGGCCTCAACCAACGGACCTATGAGATAGTTTATTAAAAATAAAAAGCAATAAAAGTGTAATTCGATGCGCCACGATATTCATTCATCATTTAAATGTCACAAAAACTTAAATGACTTACCAGGCCAATGCATTTTGTTAGTAAATAAATTCAAGTTTTATTATGTTGAATGTAATTTTAAATTTCTTACTATAATGCCATATTTAAGGTGATGACAAAGGAAATTAGTGAATTTGATTCTTATACAAGGTATGTATATTATACATATCTCTATAACTTATATATTTTATATGAAAACGATATTTTGTTTGTCAATCCAAGCCATTACCATCTAACTGGATTCAGTTTTAGATTCTGAGCTGCTAACTAGAATTTTTAGAAATCGTTCTTTATATTTTTTAAAACAATATGGAGTAAATCTTTATATTACGAGTGACTTTACAAAAATATAATTAACGGACACAAATAACATCCAAACTCGGAATAATCACTTCTGGAGCACACAAAGGAACCTCCTACGTGAACACTCGAAAGACACTCGGATAGAAAGTCAATACTTAGTGGTCCAAGTGTATCTAAACAGACGGCATGGTGGTGCACACGCCGTCTGTTTCATCACATATTTAGTCACACATAAAAATAAACTCTTCTTCTTCTTCTCTTTGTATAACGACAGAGTGAGAATATATCTCCACTCCCTTTCTTACTCCCTTGAGTAAGAAAGGGGGGTGTAAAAGACGACTAAGGGATATAATATGCATAAAACATCTATACAAGACAATGAAACTTTGAAATAAAACTGTATATGTTGATATACAGTTTCCATCTGACCAGCGTGGTGTAGTAGTAATATCACTCCTGTTTTGTAAGAAGCTCGAGCCCAGCTGATGATGAATGAAAAATCAAGCAAGAAGCAGATATCAATTCAATTTTTCTTCATGGCAATGTGCCGGTGTCGACAATTCTGCCAAGAAATCAAATCTACTGAATTCAAGCATCAAACTGCTGTCAACTAATGCTTACATATTGTCCATGCTTTTCTTGTCTTTTATATCTTTCTTTATCATTGTTTTTACATCGGCACGTTTAAATCACATTTAAACAATAAACCAGCAATACAAGCTCGACTGGACTACGTTCAATCTTAAACAGACCTTTCTCCGAAAGATCAATTAACTTTGACAAACGATGTTACCCAATCTCAAGACGATCTTAATGTGATTTAAGATACCGGTCTTCAGATGAACCGTAAATAATCTTTTTTTTTTTGGTAGAATAGGATTGCAAAATTGTCTGTGCGTCCATCGAAATGAATTAGATGGCTACTACCTAATAAACTAATAACATTGAGTAGAGAGAGAAGTATACTATTTAAAAATTGTATGAATGCGTATCACTTGCTGAACAGATTCATAAAACAATGAACACTAGGCTATCCATATCTCTATAGCCCACATGTTGAACATACACTTACACAACGAGTAAATAGTCGCTACGCTAATCAAACTGGTTCTATTTTGTCGTTGGTAAAATAAATCAATGAAGAACATTGCCTACTATCCTCTCTTTTGGTGTTGACTGATTCCCATACGGTTCTTGCCGGCGTTTATACGAAGAGAAGGGGGCCTCAGGCAGTTGGCCAGCGAGTCCCACACTTCCCTCCCGTCTATCACTAGCAGGGGATAGTGCGTAAATGCTTTTCCACAGCGACAACAAAAAAAAGATTCCCATACAGTGGCAAATTGTATTTTTAACCTAATTTTACGACTTTAACTGGCAAGTAAGGAGTAATGACACATCGTATCCGTAACCCCTCATCACGCGGCAGCTTTAATTAGGTCAGAATTTTATGCATCCAATGAGTCAGACACTCCAATTAGTGATAAGCTATCCAAAGAATATAACATTGTTTCATAATTTCCCTCGTGACTCCGAGATGAAAATATAGTTGTCACTTGTAAACATCTGGCGAAAAATTACCAGGAGAAAGGACAAAGCAACGCATTTCTAGGAAATGTACGAAGCCTTACTATAATCACCAACCGGCTTACTAAACATGACGATTACGGTAATCAGTCCTAATAAATAACCCCGCCATTTGGTATTATATGGAGAAGGCCTACGTCCAACTGTGGACTTCGAATGGTTGAATGATGATATTAATACAAATTGATTTGTAAGTTAAATAAATTTTGACCTGGAACATTAACAAATATTATTCTGATTTATCATATCCTCAGAAATTCTCTTTTAATCAATTCCTTTGAAAATTGGAACGCTATTTATTACACTGAAATAGGCAATAATAGATCTAGCGGAAAGAACAACAGAATGCAGAATCATTGAATACATAAATGATTTCAAATGTCTTATTAATTTATTTATAATTGGAATTTATAAATAAATATTGCTTTAAATATTTGTTATTATTTCATTTATTATTTAGGTTATGCGATTTAACCGGTGGGGGCGGGGTCCCTGACCGTCCGACTCAGGGCTCTTCTGTGGCGACCACAGAGGGCCATGTCGGTAGGGCCATACGTGAGTACCGCAGGGTGTCGACGGAAGCAGCGTGCCTGTTGGCCGGGACTCCCCGTGGGATCTGGAGGCGGAAATGCTCGGCGACTTGTATCGGCTGGTGTCAGAGGTGCGAGCGGAGGGCGGTGCGGTCTCGTTGAGGGAGCTCTCCGCCTGGCGCGTCGACGCCCGCCCGCCTGGACATCGTTCAAGGAGAGGACTCCTAAGGAGGTATTCCGTCGGGCCGGCCACTAACGTCAAGTCACTCTGCTGCGGTGGTCGTTCCAACAACGAAGGCGAGGTGTCACGGGTGGGTTTCTGGTGTGCGTGCTTACGCCCCTCTGTCGCCCTGGACGGAGTGGTGCGAGGAGTGCGCCAGGTAAGGGTATATACAGCTAGGCCGCCGCCTACCATTACAAACCCCAACCCCACCCAGTTGGGCTTCCGGCTCTCTCGCTCACCGAACAAAGCGCAATAGCACGTTGCCATTACTCAGATATCGGTCTTCTGCGAGAGTGTGGTGTACCCGGACGGACCGGTCCGCGGCTGTAGACAGAGAACTACCAACAGCGTAGTCCTACCACTATCAATTATATTATATTATTTTGAGCATGAACAGTTTCATTTGAGAGCATAGTATATTTTATACTAAAATAACATCCATTCGTAATTATCAATTAAAATTTATTACGATTTCGTTGTAACAACATTTGTGATGACAACAAAGTTTGCCTTACGATACATTAACATGTCTCGTATTTACTACTATTTTACAGGTTCTAATATTTACAGTTACTGCTCGCCTCCTATTTGTCGCTAGCTCGTCTCCTGTTTACCGTAGTTGTCTTGATGAACGGGCTTTTTCTCTCTCTTATATACATCACTAATAGGCACAAGCCTCCTCCATAGTGCGAAGGAAATACACTTAAACCACACTGGTTAAGATTAGTAAGCATAATAAGGTTTTAATTTTTATCGAAGTTCTCTTCTCCTGCAGCGATATTATCTGCTCTGGTGCTCACCCGTTGTATATAAAGAGATGGTAACAAAAAAAGCTTGTTCTCGAGATACGTCTGCAGTAGGGTACGATTCACTCTTGAGACAAGTAAAATTTGCTATGGCCAGACGGGTTGATATAGAGATTTTGTTTCAAAGTTTTTTTTAAGTATTACAGCACTACAGATTATTATTCGAACATTCTTTTCTCTTCGGTCTTATTTTAGTAAGCCTTTACTGAAATAAAAGCCCAAAATTTCTTTGAGTAATTCCAAGTATTGAGGTGAGGCCACGCAATACTTCGTTATTCTTCGCTGATGATTGACAAAAGCTTAACCTATTATTGTTTTGAGTTGGTTTGTGAATAGCAACAAATTGATTTTTCGGTGAAAGTGGAATAAACTGTCTTTTAGTGAAAGGTATTGATGCTTATCTCTAATGTTTTGGGAATGCTTTGTAACTTTTGTCTTGAGTTTGATATGCCCATTCATCTTTTTTTTATCAAGATCGTAGATAAAGAAAAATTGGAAACTACTTTTATTTATGATTACTTTTAATATACTGTAATAATGTGTTTTTTTTTATTACTTATGGTGGCGAACAACCAAGCTGCACACCTGATGACTTGAAAGTGTGTCTATTTTTGATCCCACTTTCTAATTGATTCTATGATTATTTGGGGGACTTAGCTAGCAGCGCACAACCTTTTCATGACATATTCAGAGGAAATATAAAGATTGAAATTTTATATCTACACATCTTATGTTCATGTGTACATATAACAGTCATAGTCAACCAGCTCACAAGTCATGACGTTTATAGTACTAATCCTCGCTGAAAAACCTATGTGTAACGTTGTGCTTTGATAAGCTAATGGAGATTGATCTATAAAAACAAATATATACGAGTATTTGTGTATGGTATTTTTAATTAGAGACACCTGAAAACACTTTCACGTTACAAAAATGATTCAATTTGCAGCTATATATTAGCAATGAAATGCAATATTTAAATAATATTAAATTCATTTGGGATTTTAATTTCATATCCCCCCCATATCTCTATGCTTGTTTTTTTTATGGATGGGCTATCGGCGCGCTCCTCGCACCACTCCGTCCGGGGCGACAGAGAGGCGTAAGCACGCACACCCTTAACCCACCCGTGAACCTCGCCTTCGTCGTTGGACCAGCCACCGGAGCAGCGTGAACTTGTCGTCAGTGGCCGGTCCGACGGAATACCCCTGAGACCCTCTCCTTGAGCGACATCACTCGGGGAGGACGTCCTCGCGATATCTCTATGCTTAATGTAGCTTCAAAAATAAAGTAAAAAATACCTGTTTTAGTTTGTGTCCATCCCTAGGTTAATAGCATTACCTTATTACAGTTATTACGTATTCAAATACAAAAAAGATCAATAATAATCAATGCACAAAAACATAAGAGCAGATTTTTTTAATATAATTAGATCAAAAATACTTTATTGTTTACAATGAAATGAAATGTTCACCCAAAATCACGTTGAACTACGAAGTTCTATAATTTTTATTAAAGTAAAGCGCTGACGACATTGTGAAACCATAGCAAAGGTCAATTCCATAGTCCGCATTACTAAGGATTCATCCGCAATAATTTTAATTGTTCTATCTTCTGTACTAGAATCACCATTCGCCTGACAAATCATATTTACCATCAATACCTTTCTGTCTTATAACTATCGATGTTAAACATCATTATACGATTTAATGAAAAGTTTAGAACATCGATGTATAAAATTTTATCGATTTGTGTCAAGTACGAATATTAATAAGCTTTGTGAGTAAACTGTAAGGTTTATATTCTAGCCCCACAGGTCTATCAAAATGCGCATAAATCAAAAGTTTTGACGCTTTCGTACGACGAAGAAAGGACGATCTTGCCTCTATAAAAGTTCCACACTATTATATTATTCTACTTTTCGTTTTTGATATTGACATAGACAATTTCTGTGTTTTGTCTGTATAGAAAGGGTCTGAATTGAAATCTCGCCTTATAAATAAATAACAATATTAGTATTCTCATTCTGAAGTATTGAGTAATCAGCGCAGAGTATTTTTTAATGAGTTTTAAGCACATATTGAGGCTAGAAAATATAAACGTAGTAACCCACAAAATTAAAATTGTACAGTAGACTGGAAAACCCTTATATATTTTTAATTAAAAAATTATTATTTCGTATTTGTGAATCTGGAGTTGGGTAATATCCTAAAACAACAACTTTAGGTTCACAACCTTTTTTAATTTTAGTTTTTTCACATTTTTCATTTTGTGAGTAACTACATTTATGCTTTCTAACATCGGCGTAGTGGTTAAGATCGGTATCACGGAAGGTCGGTACCTTCCATGCCAGTGTCATGAGTCCGATTCCAACGAAAGACAATACTTTGTGCAATTCACAGTATTGTTCTGAGTCTGGGTGTAATTTGTCTGCGTTAATTATAAGTTTGTAAAGTCCCCCCGGCATATAAGGATTATTTCCTTAGTGCAGGGCGGTATCTTTATAAAAAGTAACTTCCTCTTAAAGGCTGAAATCGTTATAATTTTGTCCGTCAGCAATTCAGTATAATGTAAACTTAAATAAACTTTTTAAATTGAACGCAAACTAAACTTACCCTTGTACTAAAATAATCATTTCACATACTTTGTGTACCTATTGTTAGGACGTCAAAAGGGCATAATAATTCAAAACGTTGTATAATACTAATAAACGATAAGAGTGTAAGTGCTCACACCGTAAAAACTTCAAGCGTAACTAAAATTCCTTGTGCCAAGAAAAAGCTAATGGTCTTTGTTCTCAACAGCCAAAACAAACGTTATGTTTGGGCATTTGTTGTAATAACAAACATTGGGGAACAAGCATGCTCTACTGGGAATGGGCAAAAACGTGCCTAATCGAAGTGAATTGGAAATAAAAGCACAATAATTCGATTTTGTCGTGTCAAGTTCCTTCGAATAAGGATTAACAACTCATTGTTGGTTAAATTCGTGGAACTTACCTGTATTACATACAACTCATTTAACTTCATTGCTTAGCTGATTTACGACATAATTTATATTTTATGGTATAATAAATATATTTTACTTTTACAAATTGACGAATTGGATTCATATGACAGACAAAACCACATTTATTCATGTCTAGTATTCAGGAATAAATATATTACACACATATGTTGGTACTTACACAAGTTAATTTATGTCAAATCAACAGCATAGGTTGAGTAAACATATGAGAGACGAGTGCATGTGACTTTTGCTACTGAGATGTTCATGCAGCGTGGCGAAAATGAATAATAAGAAATGAACGTACATATGTAGGTATATGCGCAGTGCGGCAGGTCTGTCTCCTGTGATCGCGAGCGCTGTAAAATGTTCGAAACATCGAGAAATATATACGTCGAGAGAAGCCGTAAAAATAGTTTTCCGTCAGTAATCATTATATATTTAATAATTAAATAATTCCAAAAATATATTTTATAAATGTAGCAGCAAAAACATATTGTTAATAATATGTGGAAATGCAATAAAGCCATGTGTTCAGAATTTAAAATATAGATCAGCCACAAAATTGCAACCAGATGTTTGGAATGAAGTTGGAAAAAAAGTTAGGTACCTGAAATACAAGTGGCTCGTGAGCTGATTAAAAAACTGGAACGTCGTTGAACTTGACTACACAGATAGTGTTGTATTTTAAGGACTGAATCCTCATGCTTAATATTGTCTGTCCCTGTCCGCTTCGCGTGGCATATAATATAATAAACATAACCATTAGAATTGAAATATTTATTTTAAATAAGTTAAATAGAATATATTTAGTACAACAATAATTTACAATAAATTCATTATTTCTAAATCAAAAAAATATAAGTTCCAGAGAAGTAATCACTGACATATATATCTACTTATCATTCCCCGAAACAAGCTACATCTTATAGTATAAGTATTATTCCGATCAGTTTAGTAATTTTTGTACTAGAGCCGAACAAAAAAACCGGCTCTCCATTTATTAGTATAGATTAGATTTACTGTGTTGTACAAAAATGGTTATAAATTCGGGAGTAACTTTATTATTTGTTTGTAAAATTCCACGTGTTACAGACGAAGGAATGACCCAGTCATTGTAGATTGTGCACATGTAAAATAGAAACCCGTTGAGAGTTTTTAAAGTACATTAATTACATACATTTTCTGTGTGGTAACGGATTAAGAATACTATTCACCACCCCATATCTTACCCGTGGGTGATCGTACGAGACGACTAAGGGATATAAAACGCATATAACATCTATGCGAGAGATGGAAAACTCGAAACAAAACCCTATACCAACACGTCTGACCAGCGCGGTATAGTAGGTTAATTTCCCTCCCATTACGGAGGAGGCCCGAGCCCACCAGTGGGACATTTATGGGCTGTGATGATGATGATGATGATGATGAAATACATACAAAGAGACCAACATTTTGGGGTTGTATGTTTGGCAATGGTGTCATACCTTGATCACGCAAGTTACTAGTTTTCTTACACTATTAATGTACAGATTTAACTTAGTTGCAAATTTATTAAAAGTGGAGTTAAGTAGTAAGATAATGTATTTAATTTATATAATCAGACATTGTAATATTTTTAGTTAATAAATAAATTTTCATGGTCAACCTAGTGTTAATTTTCCATAGCAAATTAAAAAAAAATATTATATCTTACTTAAGCCTTCTAAATGTTATCAATTTTACTAAATTCCTATGTTATCGATTATATATTTAAATTTATCAGGAGTCCTGAAGCACATCAGTTCAATTGTTTAGATAATAAGTAATTTCACAATAACCTTTACGCTAACTTCTAGTTGCATTATATACTTCTAATTGCATTATATTATTAGATTTATTATTCGTCTTATATCGAATATGTTTAACCAATCTTTGGAATATAAAGGCTGTACTAGTATATGGAGACGAATAGTATGTACAATAAAATTACCTGTGTAATTATTCTCTAAGAACTAAGCCCGCCATTTAATATGCCCTGCACAATGTAGAAGCAGAAATACTAAAGTATGATACTCTTCATCCATTGATTGGAGTAAACTTGCTTTATAATAGTTTAATAAATACACCCAATGGACTGCCTTTAAATTGTTATTTTCATTAAACTGATGTCCAACTTCAAAGCGACATAAAAAAAGGGGGTGTTTTAATTAAAGAAAAATGCCAAGTTGTACTTAATTGAATTAAAAGAATTAATTTTAAGAATTTTAAGTCAATGGATACACGAAGAACATTTTAAAATTAAGCAGCGTTAAGTCGTAAATTGAAAATGAACTGGGTCGTATAAGCGTTCAAAGTGGCATGAAATGGCGAGGACTGATGACAGTACGACACCACAGGGTGGTCTCGTTCCCGACTGTAATGGACATGCATGATATTTAGAAAGCGACAAAGTGCCCGTAATATTATAGACTAACATGGAACTCTAAAATATTCACAGACAGACTATGTTATTGGTAATACCTTGTTAAGGAAAGGAAATAGATTTAATATTTATGCTAATAAATACGTTGTAGTGGCAGTTATGTTCCTTGTACTAACAATTTCTATTTTGAGATATCTTATATGTTATTATAGTCTGTGTGGTATCCTGTTCGATGGGGATTATCGATTTTCATAATAAATAGCTATAAAAATAAAAAATACCAAGGCTGTCGTATCCACGGACGGCAAGGAAGAAGCACCAGTGGCCGGCTCAATGGCGATGGAATACGTTGAGTTAGAGCGGTTACGCACTAGGTCCGATCCGAATCCGATCCGAACCCGTAAAAATATGGATCTAGAAAAGTTGGACCGAATTCGGATATTGCTTACGCACTTGTTTGATCCGAACCCGTGAAAATATGGGTCTAGAAAACTCGGACCGAATTACCTGATTTTGCGCCACATTTACATATTACGCCACAGCAGTGTTCACATCGTTAATCATGAGTCCTTTAAATCGACATCAACTTCTGGCAATACTATTGTACGTACGAAGAACGTAGACGTATGTTCATACAAATAATTCGATGGCTACATCGGTCCGTCAAAAATCTTCTCCGGGATGGAGATTCTAGAATGACGGCAAGAAATCGGATGACGGAGATCGGATGTAGTGCGTAAATTACCATAGAAATAGTTCTAGGGCTACGACGGACCATATTTTCACGGATTCGGGTTGGATTCGGATCGGATGTAGTGCGGAACCGCTCTTACAGGGCCACGCGTCGCTCCGGACGGAACGGACGGTGTGTGCCCAGACCCATAGCCTAACAAAAAAAATGCTTGCATTTTAGAAGGATGAAGCTTCGCATGCATTTTAATGAATTACTTATCTATATCATCATTCTCCTACTCTCATCCCAATTGCTTGGGGTCGATACAATATGTACTCTTCTTTCATAGCACATATTGTAAAAGTTATTGGCAATAGTTTTATGACCGGCCGCCTGCCTGACGTCAACCCTGCTTGGGAATGTAATTGTTGACCAAAGGGCATCAGATAGAGTTCGCCCAGATCGTTATACGGCTCTTAATCGTCTTTTACGACATCTACGAGCAAAGTAAGGGTTGGAATTAGTTATCTATATATAGTCTTATTTTCTTTAAATCCACTTTCACGTGGCAATAAAAATAATATCAAAATTAATAATATCCATAACACATTTTGTTATTTCAACAGTTCCCATGACAATGGTAACTGCGTAGTATACCTTACGGCTATTGTACATCTTGCCCGGATTTGACAACATGTATATAACACTGTTCCACTTCTCTTTGTCAACTTTATAATAGTTATACAAATTTCTGTTAATAAGAGACGCTTTTGCTAACTTGTTTTCATGTTAAGAACATGAACACAAGTGCCTAAATAATATACAAAAGCTTAGGTAACAGTCTATTTTACTAATCGTAATAGGTTTATTCTTACGTAGAACAAATCTTTGTCCTCTCGTGACCATGATAACTGTAAAGTGTTCGAAACGTCGGGAAAGTAAAAATCAAATACAAACGCGATAGAATCCGAAAAAAGTAGTTTTATTTCAAATGTGTAATACCCGCGTAAACATTAAAAGTAAACATTAAGTCACAACTCTTTGTGTTATTTACTAATAGTACCTAATTCTGTGCCTGGGTGTAGCACTTGAGCCTTCAATATTTCATAATTTTTATAGTTGCAGCAACTGTGAAATACGTAATGGGTATCTACCCACAAATCTGAAATAGTCGAACCAAAGGCTTCTTTCTTGAAAGGTGTAAATAGTGCCAATAAATTTCTAGCAAGTAGGTGCTAGGAAACGTTAAGGTTAACTTGTTCGAGTTTACAAACAGCACTACAATAAATTTAAAACTGTTTCACAAAAACTAACGCCTTGTACTTTTGTATTATAATATTGAAAGTTTTAATAAATTTGTAATACCTCAATATTTAATATTTCATTGGTACAGTGGCTATATACTTGCAGCTACGGGTCACAAGATACCAGATTAGAAACTTGGATCAGACCAAGAATGTTTGGTTAGTGTCTTTTGTGGATTGCCTCGTTTTCAAGAATTACTTCGGGCAATTTCTCTATAAGTACAAAATCTAAAACTATGTATGTTCGTAATAATTTTTCATATTTCAAGTAATAAATATATTTTTCTTTATTACAGCCGGTATTATCCTGACAACCTTCGTCATAATGGTCAATTTATATATAAATCGCCTTATATAAAAAAAATTAACGTTAATAAGATACTGGTACGTGAAATAGCATTTAACAAAAAGAACCTTGTATTACAGGTTACTACTATGAATAGGCTCGCCCCCTTTTGCGAGCGACTAAAAAAATTACGTGTTGAATTATGGAAGTGCTACTGCAAAACACCCCACTGTTTACGCTTCGTAGATAAAATAGTATCAATATGTTATATAAATTTGAAATATTAAAATAGCTTTAATTTGTAATGGTTTATTCTAATAAATTTGAACTTATATTCAGCTAAAACTTATACAAGAAAATTATTGATATAGCGTTTAACCCAGTTATAATAAGTATAACTTCTTGACCATTAGAATGAATCAGTCCTAAATAAATAACCCTTTGTATAACTTAAATAAAACGTTTTTGCGGTACGTCTAATTTATACAATAAATCAGAGCTCAATATGATAATGTTGACTCAATAATAGCGAACAAACATATTGTATTTGTAACTTATTTTGTTTTTCTCTTAAGAAATAGATATAAGATATACCTATATATACTGTGACTTTAGAAAAATAGCCTTCACTATAGTCTTTAAAATATAGCTTGATCTCTGTGACAGATAGATACAAAACCGAGGCAGTAATTTTGAATACGCGTCATTTTTACAATTTTATTTTGTATTTTTTTTTTATTGCTTATGGTGGTAAACGAGCAAGCAGCACACCTGATGGTAAGTGTCACTGCCGCCCATGGACTTTTGCAATACCAAGGGTAGCTTAGGCCGCTGCCTACCAATAAAATCCCCAAACCCACCTAGTTGGACTACCGGCTCTCTCGCTCACCGAACGAAGCGCAATAGCACATTGCCATTACTCAGCCGTCGATCTTCTGCGAGTTGTGGTAATACCCCGGACGGTCCGGCCCGCGGCTGTAGACAGAAAACTGTCAAAAGCGTGGTCCTACCACTATGATCGCTTATATTTTCCTTTACGTGCCAGTTATATCTCAACTGAATTATGAATATAAAAATATGAATATTTACACCAAAACTTGTACCTCATATATTTTAAAATATTTAGTTACCATTTTATAAAAATATGATGCTTACGCAAATACAAGGTCATGCTGCACTGAGAAAAAGATAGAGATGGGACAATCGATAAACGTATATCGATAACATTCTTATTAATTATTTATAAAACAAGTAAAACCAAATCATTACATATATAAACCACTTGGTTACTCTATAAAATAAGAAAATTGTGTTAATTTAGTATTCAGACATCAGTTATAATATTAATCCATTCCACCATCCATCCACACACACACACACAGACCATTTCTTTTATATTAAAAATATAAATTCTTTTATAAAATAAACATGATTATTCATTAAATAATCAGTGACCAAGAACTCGTGATCAACCTACAGGTATGCCCTAGCGATAGTGACGATGAACTTTTATGCATTCCTTTCGAATAATAAAAATAAATAATTAACAGCTTTAGTTTAAATTAAATAAAATCCATTGATTTCAATTCAATAAGATTATCATAGATTGTTTTACATTTTTTATCGATTCACCCATCCATTTGATTGAAATTCAATAAGATTTATATAGATTGTTTTTCAATTGTAGTAGCAAATAACTTTAAAAATAAAGAATTATATCGACAAAAATACGAACTGCATCGTAAGCGTGCGGCACTAGTGAGAACTGTCACAGAGATCATGCTATATTTTATAGATTATAAAGACAACACTTTTAACACCATAGACCTTTAACTTTGGTTTGATAAAGTGTTTATACAAATAAATATATGTACTCGTACATATATATTTTATTTTTTAAACTTCTTTGTCGCCCGTTAAACTCGTTTTCATATTCTTTGTAGCGAAGTTATCGTTAATATTTTTAGTTTCTTACAGTTCTATTATATTTACTTTTACAGTATACTTTATCTTTTTATCATTTGCTTTATATGATTGCCTACTATCATCTTTGATGTAGTCAGACTTAGTATTTTCCTTCTTCTGTATCTACACACGTCTCACAATTAGGCAAGGGCCTCCTTCATATAAGGAGAAATGAAAATACTTTATTACCATAGTATTACTTTTAAAGTTCCTACACTTACAGTAATGTAATCTGCTTACACCTCTCAATTGATTCATGCAAAGTGTAGGTTGGTGAATATTATATTCTTCTACGCACATCACAAAAACATATGTATTTACCAGTTTCTATTGTTTTATACAAATTGAAAAAAAAATTAAGAGCAGACGAACTAGTAATAGAATTCTATAAAAAATAAGTTTTTTGACCAGTGTGGTAGGTAGTATATTGGTGGCCTGCACACATAGCGTAGAAAGGTACATGTATAGCGGATTATGGGGTCCCGCACCGCCTCTTCCTTAGCCCCAGACGGCTTAGACGGGGTGTGACCATACATACTATAGCTTATCCCCAAAAAAATAAAAGCGTGGTATGTTAGATCAACTTGTACAGCAATAAAAATTATAAGAATCATTATATTCTTATACATACATACATAGCCTCACGCCTGTTTCCCTGAGGGGTAGGCAGAGACTACGGATTGCCACAAACCACGATCCTGACATACCTCCATCGCTTCATTCACACTCATCACAGTCTTCATGCATGCTCTACGATTACGCGTACTCTTAATCTGACCTTTCACTAACACATCTTCGATTTGATCCAGGAAAGTACGACGTGGTCTTCCCCTTGTAATCGTCCCACTCACACTCGCTTTGTATACTTGTTTAGTCAACCTTTCTTCACTCATTCTTTCCACGTGTCCGAACCACCTCAGCATACCCTTTTTTATCTTTGTCACTACTTCTTCATTCATACCGCAGCGCTCTCTTATAACACTATTCCTAATTTTATCTTTCAGACTTACACCACACATACTACGAAGAGCTCTCATCTCTACAGCATTTATGCTACTTTCATGTCTTCCCTGCCAAATCCAGCTTTCACTGCCATACATAAGAGTGGGAACTAATACTCCCTTATGTACAGCTAGGCGTGCCTTGTTAGATACATTCCTACTTTTCATAAAAGCGTACAATGCCCATTCACTTTATTACCAGCATTTACTCGTCTTTCAACATCTTCATCATTTTTACCATCACTAGTAAACAGTACACGCAAGTATACAAATTCTTTCACCTGTTCCAATCCCTCACCATTTATAAAAATATTACATTCCGTCATACATTTATCCTTTTCAAAGACCATTACTTTCGTCTTACTTACATTTACTTTCATACCTTTTCTTTCAAAAGCATCATGCATAGTAGTTACCATCGCCTGTAAGTCTTCAGCCGACGATGCAAGTAAAACCTGATCATCGGCATAAAGAAGACATTTGACGAGTAACTCATTCATTCTTAAACCACATTCATTATTTTTCAAATCTTGCAAACAGCTATCCATAAATAGGTTAAACAGCCACGGTGACGCTACACATCCCTGTCTGACACCTTTATCAATGTTAAACCATTCAGTGTAGGACCCGTTTATCCTTACGCAGGCTCTGGAATCCTTATAAATGGATTTCAGCGCCTGAATAAGATGGCCATTTACCCCATACATAGATAGTACCGACCACAGTTCATTCCTCCTCACTTTGTCATAAGCCTTCTCTAAATCAATGAAAGCGCAAAAGACTTTCTGACCTTTAGCCAAAAATTTTTGCGCCATGCATCGTAAAGAGAAAACTTGATCCGTGCAACCCATACTCTTTCGAAAACCCGCTTGTGCATCCCATATTTTCTTTTCGGTCACTTTCACTACTCTTTCAATCAACACTTTCGCATACAGTTTGCCGACAATGCTAAGGAGGCTTATGCCCCTGTAGTTTCTACAATCTTGCCGTGAACCTTTCCCTTTGTAGAGAGGTACAATTACCGCCTGACACCAGTCTATAGGTACTCGGCCATTAGTCCAGCAAAGATTGAAGAGCTGGTATAGGATGTTAGTTGTAATATCTTCTCCAGCCGTCAGCATTTCAACTGTAATCCTGTCGTATCCTGCAGACTTACCCGCTCTCATACCTTTCAATGCATTTGTAATTTCTATCATACTTATGCATTCTCCTTCCTCGAGATCCCTTTCATTCGCAAATGATAATTTTTGTGGCTCTTCTCTTTCAAATAAGCTTTCAAAGTATTCCTTCCATCTCTCTAGTATACATTCTTCTCCATACACTGTCCTTCCATATTTATCGCTGATCGAGACTAGCTCTGTATTTTGCGCTTTGCCTCGAGCCGATCTTATGGACTTCCAGAAAATCTTCGAGTTAGTTTGGAAATCCTTCGATAATCTTCTATCGTACTCGTCTTCTTGATCTTCTTTCTTTCTTCTAACAATTTCTTTCACATCTCTTTTTTTTCTCTTATATTCTTCTTTGGCTATATCTATGTCTTCATTCGTTATATTCTTATAATCTTAATGATATAAAGACGCTTTCATAAATTTTATGAATTGGTCCCCGAACCATCCTTAAATCGTACAAGTATTATACATGTATAAGAAAGTTTTCACTTCGTTCCTCAGTTAAGTAATCTCACCAAAATTTTCTAATTACTTTTCTTAAGGTAATTAATTATAAGGTAACTTATAATTATAAGTTAATTTACAAACGTGATTCATACTTACGTACCGAACCACGTAATTTAGCGATGCGAAGATCCCCCACCGAATTAACGTTGTTGGGGCTGATTTAACATGACTTGTATTTATTCAAGATATATCTAAAAAAAATTACCGTATTTTTTAAAAAGTGATATTTACTTGTATTTTAGGTAGAAATAACCAGATGTGAATCTTTGTTGAAAGTTTTAAATTTATCATTCATGTGCTAAAAATAAAATACCAACTAAAAAAATCGAATGTCCTAGTTCACGTTGTAACGACTAACTTTGATATTTACCTAACTAGATGATTTGGCAGCACTGACTCATAACTAATATAACTAGAGACGCAGTAGTATCATCTTAGCTCAGAAAATAAAATATGAAACAGCGTGTGTATATTTATTTAATCGCGTGGATCTTCCTTCGTTTTGTTTGAAAGTAGCACCAGTGATAGAGAACATTAAGAGCGCGATATTGTCTTGGTATGGACATGTGATGAGGAGGGATGAAAGGCATGTGACAAGGAGGGTTATCAATATGCTTGTGTATGGGCGTAAAAATCGTGGGCGACCCAAAAAGAAATGGATGGATTGTATAAAAGAGGATATGAAAGTTGTGAATACAGATATGACGGCTGATAGAAGTTTGTGGTAGGCAAGACCGTGTTGTGCCGACCCCATTTAGCGTGGGATGAGGGCAGGCAAATAATGAATAATGATCGTCCTTCGAAACATTGCATAAATATTATAGATCTGGGTGTGACTCGCATGTTCGATATTAAATGAAAGTGTTTCCATATCTGATCGGATAGATGCTGTATTCATTCTAATCAATCATGAAACACTAATATTTAACTACTCAGCACGAGATTCCTAGATAAAGTTGAAAAATTTACTAGACTTTCACAATATTTTTTTCTAAATTTCCTTCTCGCGACCATTGGTCATCTGGGGTACTATCCCAGAAACCTCCACGCGGTGTACCCTGGGTGCGGGCGGCGGTCCCCAGTTCTTCTGTTGTACTGTCGTCCGTAGCGAATATCTGCGCGATTTCGCTCCTCACTCTACTACAGTCGTAGTAGAGGTTATAGGACGCGAAATATTGGGACGGGCTCAGTCACTCATTCATTTGAGGGCTGGGCAGGCACATGCCACCGCCCACACATCGTAAACCTGATATCTTGCTTCAAGACACGTTGTCTTGAGGCGTAGTATCAGGAGCGAGGGTCTTGGCTTAACCGCCCGGACCGCGAGGAAGACAACCTCTATAAAGAGTTCGAAGTAACATTCGGACTCGGAAATCACCCAGAATCTTAAGTTCTGGCGTGCGGCGAGAAGATGCATGGCAGATGGGTTGTTCTGTTCTTAGCACGCTCCAGCCAGGGTACCGGCTGACCCCCTGGTTGGTAAATGTAGGCTTGCCCGGGTAAAGGGATCTCTGCCCGGGTCGACGCAATGTATCTCCCATTCTCGTGGGAATCAAATGGATACTCAAAATTTAAATAAAACCGACGGGGATTGTAGCGATCCTCACCCCAAGGCCCGGTCAAGCCGATCAAAAACTGACCAAGACGACGCCTCGTCCTCAGGACTTGAGGCGTCCGCCGAGGGCCCGGCACAAACCGTGGAGGCCCAGAAGAAGAAGAGGAGGTCGCCTCGAAAGTCTCGGGGCAACGGCCTGAGCCACAAAAGGCGGCTGGAGGAGCGGCGAGCGCGCAGGGAGGCTGCCGCCGCTGAAGAGAAGAAGGACGGTAGACTCGCAGCAGAGCCGTCGACGGACGAGGGCGACAGCGATGTCGCAGAGCCGTCCGAAGACGAGGGCGGCGGATCTACCGTCAGAATGGACGAGGGCGGTGATATTCCCGCAGGGCCGTCCAAAAAGGACAGTGGGTCGGCTGGTGAAGGCCCCACTAGGTCGTCGGCGCGTCTAGCAGCAAAGACGCCGCCGGCGACCGCGACTAAGAAGGAGGAGGCCCTCCCATCGCAGGTGCGAAAGCGCCCCCTGAGTAAGGGAGGCAGCTCGAGCGCCGAAACCGAGGGGAGCGTGGCCAACATGCCTCCACCCAAGATCCAGGCCTCCCGAAGAGGGCGAGGGACCTCGGTCATGGAAAGGGCGGCGGCGGTCGCTGTCCGCGCCGGCGAGGCCACGGATCTGCAGGCCGAAAATGTCCGCCTTAGAGGCGAGATGTCAGGCCTGCGGACCCGAAACCGGAACCTGGGCGACATGCTGGCGGAAATGCGTCGCGCAAACCGCCAGCTGTTGATAGACGTGGCCGACCTCAAGGCGCGGGTGGCGCTGTTCGTGTCACCAGCCGCGCTATCGGCCAGGGCCGGATACTCGGCGGCCGCTGCGGCGCCAAAGCCGCCTCGCGCTGCGGCGCCGACGACGCTGGGTGATGGCGTCAGCGTCACACCCGTCCCCGCGGCGAGGAAGACGCCTGCCGCCGCGAAGCGCGCGCCGCCGGCTGACGCTGGCGCGGTCACCGCGGTGAAACTCCCTGTTCCCGTGGTGAGGTTGACGCCTCTCCCCGCGGACCGCTTGCCGCCGGCTAGCGCCCCTGTGGCGCCAAAGCCGCCAGGCGCCGTAGAACGGGCCCCTAAGGAGGCTCAGCCGACCCCGTTTGAGGTGGGAGGCATATCGGACGAGGCCCTCGCCAAAATCATCGGCGCAGTGGGCAAGCTCGTCGATGCGCGCTTCGCCGTTCTGGAGGCGAGGTTGCCTCCAGAACCACGTGTCCGACCACCTCTCGCCGCGGACAAGCGGCCGCATGTGGCACCAGCCCCCGCCCCGCTGCCTTGTCAGGGTGGCCGCGTGGGGAGCTACGCCGCGGCCGCGGCCGGGCCTAAGCCCAAAGGCCCCGGCCCAGCTCCGAAGGGACCCGCCCTGAGGAGGAAGACGGCTCCGGCTCCTGCCGGACCGCTGAAGTCGCCCGCAACAACACCGCCGGCGACGACCAGCGAGGCCGCGACGAGGCCTTCCGCGTCTGGCACGACTGCCGTACCCGAACAGGGTTGGCAGGTAGCCGAACGCGACAGAAGGAGTCGCGGCCAAAGGAGGAGAGCGGAGGCCAAGCGCGCCGCTGAGGTCCCCGCTCCTCAGGCAGGAGCCGGACAGAAGAAGAGACCGCGCAAGGGGCTCAAGTCGCCGAAGACGGCCGCAGTGGTGATCACTGTGCTGCCCGAGGCGGCCGAGAAGGGCCTCAGCTACGAGGCCGTCTTGAGGAAGGCCCGGCGGGAGCTAGACGTCTCCGATATTGGAGGCGTCGAAGCCAGGACCCGCAAGGCCCGGACGGGGGCTCGAATTCTCGAGTTCCCAGGGGCCGAGGGCGCCAAGACGGCCGACAGCGTGGCCGAGAAGCTGAGAGGTTTGTTCGCCGAGGAGGGTGGCATCAAGATCGCCAGGCCCGTCAAGTGCGCCGAAATGCGCATTTCGGGTTTGGACGATTCAGTGACGGTGGAAGACATCCGGGAGGCTATTGCCTCGAAAACCGGGTGTCCCATAGACACCGTCCGGGTCGGTGCCATTCGTCCCGGTCCGGGTGGCGTAGGTGCTGCCTGGGCGCAGTGCCCGGTGGAGTCGGTCAGGCAACTGGCCGGCTCAGGCAGGCTCCTCGTGGGCTGGAGCTCGGCGCGGGTAACCGTGCTTGAGCACCGGCCTGCGAGGTGCTACAAGTGCATGGCGGTCGGACACACTCGACCGACGTGCACTAATTGCTTCGACTGCGGCGGATTGTGTTTCCGCTGCGGTCAGACCGGGCACGTGGCGGCATCTTGCGCCGCCCCGCCCCACTGCCCCGCGTGTGCGGCGGGCAATAAGCCCGCCAAGCACCGCATGGGCTCTGGGGCGTGCAAACCTCCAGCTTCGGCCCCAAAGGCTCGGGGCGGCCCTACGACCACGGCCGCTCCCGCTCCTAGCGCGGTCCGATCGCCCGCTGGCGAGGAGGTTATGGACACAACCCGATAATGGGTACACCAGCCATGCACCTCCTCCTGCAGGCCAACACCAACCACTCCGCCGGAGCGCAGGATCTCCTCCTGCAATCCATGGCGGAGTGGTCGATTGGTGCAGCCGTAGTCGCGGAACCGTACGCCGTGCCTGATCGCCCCAATTGGGTGGTCAGTCGAAACGGTACCGCGGCAATCGTCGTCTCAACGCAGCGGCACTTCCCGTCCTTGTCCCTTTTGGATAGGGGCGAGGAATTTGTCGCGGCGGAGTGGGGAGGGGTCACGCTCTACAGCGTATACCTCTCCCCCACTAGGAGGATGGACGATTTCGGGGCCTCACTCACCACCTTGGAGGCCTCGATACGGCGACTGGCACCGGGCCTCGTCCTGGTTCTGGGGGACTTTAACGCCAAATCCACGGCGTGGGGGTCCCCTATGACGGACGACCGCGGGCGGGCGGTCAACGAGTGGGCGGCTTCACTGGGCCTCTGTGTTCTGAACAGAGGCTCGGTGAACACGTGTGTGCGGCGGCAGGGCGGGTCGATAGTGGACTTGTCGTTCGCTAGCCCCGCTGTCGCGCCACGGGTGAGGAACTGGAGTGTCCTGGAGGAGGCGGAGACCCTGTCGGACCACCGGTACATCCGGATGGAGGTCTCCCCCCGGGAACCCGGTAGGGGTCACGGGGCGGACGGAGCTCCCGCGTTTCCGCGGTGGGCTGTGGGTCGTCTTGACAGGGATCTACTGGCGGAGGCGGCCATTGTCAGCACGTGGCTGTCCTCACCACCCCCAGCGGACGGAGTGGACGCTGAGGCTGTCCGCATTCGCAGTGCGTTAACGCAGATCTGCGATGCGGCCATGCCCAGAGTGCGGCGGCGTCCGCCTCCGAGGCAGGGGGTCTACTGGTGGTCCCCAAGACTGGCGGACCTTCGTGCGGCGTGTATCAGTGCCCGAAGGTCCTACACCCGCAGCCGGCGGCGTCACCGCGACGTCGAGCGGGAGGGCCAGCTGTACGAGGCGTACCGCAGTGCGCGGACTGCCTTTCGGCTGGCCATCCGTGCCGCCAAGGGCGCGAGTTGGCAGGAGATGCTGGACGGTCTCGACCGTGACCCCTGGGGTCGCCCATATCGCGCGGCGCTGAACAAGCTTCGCGCGCGGGCCCCCCCCCCCTCACCGAGACCCTCCAGCCCGACTTCCTTCGTAGGGTGGTCGAGGAGCTGTTTCCACGGCAGTCGGAGCACACGCCCCCGGTCATGGCTCCGCCAGATCAGGACCGGGAGGCCGACGACGACGAGAGTGTTCCGCCCGTGACGGAGTCGGAAGTGGGGGCGGCCGTGGCGAAGATTCGTTCCGCCACCACGGCCCCCGGCCCGGACGGAATTCCAGTCCGGGTGCTGACGTCGCTCCTCGAGCACTTCGAGCCTCGCCTCAGGCAGCTGTTCAACGCCTGTCTGACGTCTGGACGGTTCCCTGAGTGCTGGAAGGAAGGGAGGTTGGTTCTCCTGCCAAAGCCGGGACGGTCCCCGGATTTGCCGTCAGCCTACAGGCCCATCGTGCTCCTCGACGATGTGGGTAAGCTGCTGGAGCGTGTGCTCGCTGCCCGCCTCGTCCGACACCTGGAGGAGGTGGGGCCCGATCTGTCGGACGCTCAGTATGGGTTTCGGAGGGGGCGTTCGACCATCGGGGCCCTATTACGCCTGAGGCAGGCGGCCGCGGAGGCCGTCGCCGGGAAGGGAGTGCTGTTGGCGGTGTCGTTGGACATCGCCAACGCATTCAATAGTCTGCCATTCGGCTGCATCAGGGAGGCGCTCCGGTTCCATGGAGTGCCCCTGTACCTCAGGCGGCTGGTGGCAGACTATTTGGAGGGCCGCAGTATCCTCTGCGCGGGTCCCGCAGGGGACATTGTGCGGACGCCCATGTCGTGCGGCGTTCCACAGGGGTCGGTTCTGGGGCCGACTCTGTGGGACATCGGGTACGACTGGGCGTTGAGAGGGAGTCTCCCCCCCGGGCTGAGCTTGGTGTGCTACGCTGACGACACGCTCGTCACAGCCCGGGGCAGGACACTCGAAGAGGCGGCGAGCCTGGCCACTCTCGGCACCGAGGAGATGGTCAGGCGGATCGAGGCGCTGGGGCTCAGGGTGGCCCTGAACAAGACGGAGGCCCTACTTTTCCATGGGCCCCGTGTGAGGCTGCCCATCGGCGCCTCGATAGTGGTAAACTCCATCCACATCAACATCCAGGCCCATATGAGGTACTTGGGTCTGGTGCTCGACGGGCGATGGTGGTTCCGGGAGCATTTCCGACAATTGCTCCCCGGCTTGTCGGCGCGGCGTCCGCCCTTTCTCGACTCATGCCGAATGTGGGCGGACCCAGTTTTGAGGCCCGACGGCTGTATGCGGGGGTCATCCGCTCGATGGCCATGTACGGCGCACCCGTGTGGGCGAGGGCTCTGAACGCCCAGCTCAGGGCGGTTCTGTGGAGGCCACAGAGAGCCATGGCGGTCAGAGCCATTCGCGGGTACCGCACGGTGTCGACAGAGGCGGCGTGCCTGTTGGCCGGGACACCCCCGTGGGACCTAGAGGCGGAGATGCTCTCCGACCTCTACCGGCGGGTTATCACAGCGCGCGAGGAAGGTGGCTCCCCATCGTTGAGCGAGATAGCCACCTGGCGCGTGGATGCCCGCCGAGACGTCATCGCCCGTTGGGCTACGCGGCTGGAGAGGCCTAGGCACGGTGTGGAGACCGTTGAGGCCCTCCGGCCCGTATTGATAGAGTGGATGGAGCGGCGGCACGGAGTCCTCACCTTTCGGCTGGTGCAGGTATTGACGGGGCACGGGTGTTTCGGGTTGTACCTGCACAGGGTCGTGTATAGGGAGTGGACTCCGGCCTGCCACCACTGCAGGAGTGACGAGGACACGGCGCAACACACGCTGGAGGTGTGTCCGGGATGGGAGCGGCAGCGCCGTGACCTCGTCGCTGTCATCGGTGCCGACCTGACGCTGCCGGCCGTCGCGAGAGCGATGGTCGACAGCATCAGGAACTGGGACGCGGTCGCCGCCTTCTGCGAGGCTGTCATCTCGCAGAAGGAAGCGGCGGAACGGGCAAGGGAGGATTCCCGCGCCCCGGGCCGCCGCCAGCGGCCGGGGCGGCGCAGGCGCGAATACCTGCGCCTGATGCCGCCCTAACCGAGGCTTCGGGTGATCGGACCGGGGAATTGTCCGGTCACCCGACGTGAGGCCACCGCGTGAGGGCGACGCCCCGACGGCGAAATCTGTCGGGGCGTCGACGAGAGGAACCCGCGAGGGTGAACCGCCGGGCGGGCCACCGAAGTTAAAAATCGGGTCCCGGTGACCCGCTCGCACGGCGAAGAGAGAGGAGTTTTTACGGTGGGTCTATGGGGTCACGCGCCGCCTTTTCCGTCACCCCGGACCGATTTGGCGGGGCGAGACTAATCCATAGTCCACCAAAAAAAAAAAAAAAAAAAAAAAAAAAAACCATTGGTCATCTCTTGGCAAAGAGGAAAGGGCAATGACACATTATAGTTTTTTAGCATTCTTAGTCCATCACCAAAGTAATTATTATCAAATATTCCAATATAATTATATTAGAAATTCTTTAAAATTGTACTCTGTTATCATCATCTGCTACATCAGATAAAATTCAGTGATAAAACTTTTATCACATATTCAACGATGTGTTTGTTGTAGGGTAAGGTTAAGCGGTTCTGTTATTTGTGCTGACAAGCCGTCGCAGTGTATTATCTCGCTTACAAAGTTTTAACGGAGTTGCACTGTTCATTAAACAGGCGAATAGAGTTGACTTTAATTTATACGTTATTTGCAAAGTTACTTTCCATATTTAACTGCACCTAGAAATAAAACTATTTTGAAACTTATCTGTACACAAAGCGATGATTATCTAAGTAATAATTTTTTGTAGCTCATCTTTTAGATTATTTATATTAGGACCGTTATCGGCACACTCAAGGCAATATGAGGCAGACTTAAGAAGCGTTATCTGCACAGCTCCCGAGTGAAGTGTACCAATAAACTGAAGTTTGTTAAAACATTACTTTCTAAATGCGTCCACTTCAGTTTTGTTACAAACTTACAATGAATTGCTAGAAACCTTTATTCCTTCAACTTAACTTGAAATTCGTGAATATTATTTTAATTTTTTTTTATTCTTGAATATTGTTTTTTTTTTGTTAAAAACACCACCTTGAACTAAAGAAATAAATCTTGTATTGCGGGGGACTTTGCATACATATAATTAACGCAAATAAATTACACCCAAACTCGCAACAACACTGCGGATCGCACAAAGTATTGTCCTAAGTGGGAATCGAACCCACAGCTAGCTACTGGCAGGTCAGATTGGTATCTTAATCACTACGCCATCTGTGCAGTCATATTTAGTCAGTTATGTTTATTCAAGTATATAATTACGTCTACAATTGCCTTTCAATCAAAACCATTGAATAGAGCAGACTTCATTCAATAAAGTTAAATCAGTAGTATCGAACTACCAGGCTTGTAAACTTTGATGCAACTCTCTTTAATTAAAGTTTGTATTAAAAGAGAAGCGTATAATTGATATTGAGTACTAGAACAACGCTAGAATGTATTGCTTGTTTACAGTTCAATGACCTTTTTCATGTTATTGTAAAGATTAATTCTAACCAAGCAACTAAGAGCATAGGTCCTTGACCTAGTGTACATCTATGAACGCAAAGAATTATTCTCAAGCCACATACGTTTTATTATTAAACACCAGATGCTGAAAATTATGCTTATGCTAATTATTCACCTGGTCCAAGAAATTAATATAGAATTTTTATCGAGTGTTCTTCTGTTGCAGTGATATTATCTTTACCATTTAGAAAAACATTATCATTTTGTTAACAATTAATTTTATTGTTTTAGATACATTTGGATCAATTTAGTCAGTTCAACTAACTAGTACAATTAACTTCTCCTCTTCATCAAATATATATAACCTGTGAGTGATATTTTTTTTTAAAGATAATTATTTTATTAATTTTCCTTTTTCTTTACATCATTTTATCATCTTCTAATTAGAGAATATTTTATAACTTATTAATAATGAATTAATTATTTACTAATGAAATAACTAGTTAATAAATAATAAATACTGTCATAGAATAAATATAAATATCTAATATCAATTTTCTAAAATCCATAGGAATAAAAAAAAAGAAAAGAAAAGTTAATAGGTAACATTGCATTAAAGAAACAAAGTAGACAAGTTGCCACTACGGCTTCGAGCACTACTCGTGAACAGGTAATGATTTATGAAGTGCGTACAAAGCGGGATACACAGAGGAGTCAGTTACATTAGACCGCATCAAAATAAGAAAAGGGACCGTATCAAAGGCAGTAAGGCGGTATCCCTAGGGGTGCCACAGTGGGGACCTTTATTTATGGCCCGCGCCTTTGTTATACCGCGCAAGAAATATAAATAGTTCTCGGCGAAATATCGAAGACGGCGCTTTTTGGGGGTGCTATGTTGTAGAGAATTAATGATGTGGTCAGTATTTGAATTGGATTAGGGAAGATGGGTGCGAAACGCTAAAAGGCTTGGGCGTGTTTGTAGAGCTTAGCAGAACATCAAATGGTAAGGAAATTGAAGGGGTCGTGGTGTTAGCGATTGCTGTAAGCAATTATATGGATCATCTTAATGGCAGCTATTTTTGATAGTAAGAATATAAATTATATTCAGTGTGTTGATGAATTAAGAATACAATCAATTTTTATACCTTATCTCTTCCTACAGGTGCCGTAAGAGGCATTCAAATGGCATATAAGTTTCAGTAAACAGGTGTCATTAGAAGAGCAGTAAACAAAACCTTAAAACAACCTCTCAGCTTAGGCAAATAAATCAATTTCCCCGGGTTCTCGGCTGTAGTTTGTATATAATCTGAGAAGACAAAATCTATGTAAAAACAAAATATGGTAATAAAATCGTTAAATCGTTGCATAACATGAAATATTTTGTAATTTTATATAGCTCAGCACCCAGGTACCGTATCTGAAATAAATCGTAAAACAAAATTCTAATGCAAACCAATAAAAGTTTTATTGGTATCGCGTGTAGGAGCATGATTCGAAGAAATCGTAAATATTCTCCAAATAAGGAATGTTTAAAACGTAATATACATTTGTTATACGAAGAATGCCGAAAACAACTTTTTGAAGTTCATATCCTATTTACTAAGTAATATTTTGTCAGCATGACGAGATACAACAATACTTCTCCTAAGCTATGACGTATGTATATATTTACCTTACAAATAAGGGTACTGGCATCACCATATTTCCTTGAAATTTTTGTTTTGCTACAATTTGTTCTATATACTATTCAATCTTATATTTTATATAATATAAAGATGAATATATTTATATTAAGTGTATGTTACTAAGATTTCACAGGTACTGGCGGGTATAAAATACATATTTCATCACTTCTTACTTTCCTATATAAACGATGTCTTTCATTAAAAGAATGGGCAGTAATACCCTTTCAGGGAACATAACATCAAGTAGAATACCCAACCTAATAAACAACGTTTATGGCATTATCCTGCCTTAGGTAAGCTTATGTTTAAAAGTGGGTATCGATGGGCTAGTGGACGGATTGATATTATAAAGAATTATACTTTAATTATTAGACAGCATAATAAAGCCCTTGATCTGTACTTAAGTTTATACATTTAACACGAACTGACCTAAGAAGAAAAACCAATTGATTTTAATGATTTCTGATGTTTACGCGATTGTTATACATTTCAAATAAAACTACTTTTACTGATTCATTATCATTAAGCTGGGATCCTGTCATTCACTTAATTAAAAATAAAACAAAGAAAACCATCACAAGACTGCAAGACACTGTGAGCACTTATTATATGGATGTGACCCACAATCAGAGTTAAATTTTAAATTAATTAATTTTAGTAACACAAAGTAGTCCGCCGTTCAAAAATCCTACTAATATTATAAACGTGAAAGTTTGTAATAATGTATGGATGTGAACATATTTGTTGCTCTTTCACGCAAAAACTACCGAATTGATTTTGATGAAACTTTATAGTAATATAGCTTACACATCAGAATAACACATAGGCTATAATTTACAAAGATATTTTGTAAATTGGCTAAAATATAACGATAAAAATCGCTTAAGACAGAAAAAATCGCCCATCTGCGAGTTATTTTTGCATACGCTGCAAAGATCTTAAAAGCTAGACAAATGTTATGTATTGTGGAAATGTACCTCTTAAATAGTTCTACAAAAAAGTCCGCGACAGCATATATCTATTTTTAATATTTAAGCATTTATCGTTAAAATAGTAAATTAAAAATTCAAAATAATTTGATATTTATTGCCGATGCACATTTTATAGTAACAAATTGATTCTTATGCAAACAAATGTTTTTATTGCTTTCGATATTTAAAGTACATATTTTTTGCCTTTTACCGCGTATCGTTTGGTACAATGTTTCAAAAGTTAGAACGATAAGAGTGCGCAGTGCTGTGGTCAGGCAGCAACAGGGCGCACAACAGAAATATGTCAAGAAATCTATGATCGCCGATTGTGCGACCCGAACACCAGTAAAGTCCTGAGAGCAGTCATCGTTGATGATTGTTGTATTTGTGACAGCACTATCGATTTGTTAATAACATACTATACCTGTATATAATTGATAGGTATTGAAAGTTTGTGATATGAAACATCTTTTTGCGCGCCTTGGCAGTAAAATTATGTCGACTACTGGAAATGATAGATTGGGTTAGGTAGGTACTAAGGCAAATGTGGTGATGCAGTGATACTACGCCGCTATTCTCTATACATTTGTGTGTGCGCGCGTATGACAGCGGTAGCTGTGTAATATAAGTGTGACATTAAATCCTTACTAATATTATAAATGCGAAAGTAACTCTGTCTGTCTGTCACTCTTTCACGCCAATACTACTGAACCGATCTAAATGAAATTTGGAACACAGATATTCTAGAGCCCGATAAAGGACATAGGCTACTTTTTAATGCAAAAAAGGATTGTAAAGGGGGATGAAAAGTTGTAAGGAAGTATCGTCATTTTTAAAGACAGAAGCTTGAAACTTATTTTTAGGCTTTGATTAGATATAAATAAATATGTCATTAACGTGTTGTAAAAATTTATCCTTAAGGGGTAAAATAAAAATATGGGATGAAAAACTTTAGGAATGTAACCTTTTACGCGGGCGAAGCCGCGGGCAGAAGCTAGTTCAATAATAAAATTAGTGTTATGCCTCCTGAGTTTTCTTGCCGGATCTTTCTCAGTGTGGACGCGTTCCGATCCGGTGGTAGCTGAATAGCTTTGTTAGTTTTCCTAAAATTGTAAAATGCCACAATAATAATTATCATAAATTAAATGCTTTAATAATAACAGATCATAAACAATATAAAATTTTATATATAGTCATTTTCTTTTTGTACTGGCAATGAATTTGTATTAATTTGTATTAAAAATGTGGGTCAAAATTTAATATCTTATAGGGTAGATATAAATTTTCTGTAATAACAATGACATATTGGACGTAAGACACAGTCCTCCCGTAACCATGATACATACATACATATCATCACGCCATATCCCTTGCAGGGTAGGCAGAGAAAACAGAGTGCCAAAGAACTCTATCTTTGCATACTTCACTCGCTTCGTCAACATTCATAATTCTCTTCATACACGCTCGCGGTTTCGGAGACTCTTGACTCCACATTCCTTCAGTACATGACCGATCTGGTACTTACATCCTTCCACTTTCGCATTGTATATCTTCTTAACCAGACGTTCGTTCGGCATTCTTTCCACATGTCCGAACCATCGGGGCATTCCCTTTCGCATATTTACACCAATACTCTCTTTCATACCTACTCGCTCTCTTACGTCGTCGTTACGAATGCGGTCGGTCAGCCTTACTCCACAGATTTTCCGCAGAGATCGCATTTCGACCGCATTAATTTTACTTTCATACTCTTTTCTGCATACCCAACTCTCGCTTCCATACAGTAATGTTGGCACAAGCACTGCATTATGTATTGTTACACGTGTCTTCTGGCTGAGGTGGTGGCTACCGAGAAGTTGCCCCAACGCTCCGTTCACTCTATTTCCCGCATTCACTCTTCGCTCTATATCAGTGGTGTACCTTCCATCTCGGCTAAATCCACATCCAAGATATACAAATTCATCCACTTGCTCTAGTACATCATTAACTATTGTTACTCTTACATCTGTTCTGGCTTCATCTCTTTCAAAGACCATTATTTTGGTTTTGTTCACATTCACGCGTAGACCCCTTTTTTACAATCTTCTGTCATCATTGTGTCGACTAGAGTCTGCAGGTCAGTCGCTGACTGTGCCAGCAGGACTGCATCATCTGCATAAAGCAGAGCAGTGACCACTGAGTCGCCCATCTGGACTCCCACATTCATATCGTTCAACCTTTGGAGACATTTATCCAGATATATGATAAACAGCCTGGTTGACAGAACGTACCCCTGCTTAACACCGATATTGACGTCAAACCAAGGCGACATTCCATCATCCAGCCGCACATAGGCTCTACAGCTGATCACTGTAAAATATTCGAAACGTCAAATACGTTTGTATTTACGCGATAGAATCCGTAAAAGTAGTTTTATTCCAATCGATGTTATTATGAAAAGCCTATTGAGTTCTTCGATCGAGCTATTGAACGCAATTTTCAAAACAGTACCTATGAATGAATTATTATATATTAAATACGTTGATTTAAAAAATAGCATCATAATTTAAACACTTTGTAGCCTTGCATAAGTCGCGAAATTTAGAAAACCGGTTCGACATATTATTATACTTTAGTTTCGTGTTGTTCTCATCAATATTGGAATTATATAAAAAAATAATTAGGTAAAGCCAAATGAAACAAAAAAAAAACTAATTTAGTTATACCTTTATTAAAATTACCAATCAGTTTTTTTTCGCAGGATAAGGAAGGAAATAAAAAATCTAATTGATTTTACTTTATTAGAGAATCGCAACGACAAATGTAGTTATGAATTTTGATTAGGATTAATAATCGCTTATCAAAATTATAATCAAAACTGTTTTTGGCGCTACAAAGTTCATCGGATCATCTAGTACGAAATATTAACAATTACATATTGTGAATCATAATGTAATGAATATACATATAAGTGAGTATATAACTCAAAGTTAGAGTTTCAATTCATGACATTTAATTGTGGTAGGACCACGCTGTTGACAGTTTTCTGTCTACAGGCGCGGGCCGGTCCGTCCGGTGTAGTACCACACTCTCGTAGAAGATCGACACCTGAGTAATGGCAATGTGCTATTGCGCTTCGTTCGGTGAGTGAGAGAGCTGGAAGCCTGGAAGAACTGGATGGGTTTGGGTATTTCATTGGTAGGCAGCGGCCTAAGCTGTACCCTTGGTATTGCAAAGGTCCATGGGCGGCAGTGACACTTACCATCAGATGAGCTGTTTGCTCGTTTGCCATCATAAGCAATAAAAAAAAAATAAAAAAAACATGATCAAAATGAAGAAAATTTACACTTTAAAATAATCCCATTAAGAGAAATACAAAGCAATTTGTCATGGAAGGTCTTAAAAAAAGAAAACTTCAAATCCTCAAGCCGTTTATACTTATTCAATATATGGCCTAGTACACATATGACTGATTTGGTTTTAAGCATCCTACATCAATTTTTACTTTCTAAGCTGTCCGGATGAAGACGTAATTCCCTTTTCGTGTTTGATGTTGCCGAACCGTGTGCCCTATTTCTGTGAACCTCTTATAACTTGTTTTGTATAGTAGTTGTCGAATTAAAGGGCTTCATACTTACAGATTTGTCACGGCCGTTTTCTTTGGGTTTGAACGGTAGTAATCTGATTTTAGGCAACCATATCAATACAGAAATGAGTTTAAAATGTAACTGTACAAAAACAAATATTTAAAAAAAATATGGGTAATCTAAATATAGCTATAATTAAAACATTCAAATTTCGAAGTTCTCTTTAACTCTTTGCAGGTTTTGTCCTTGCGATATTTTTTAACAACTTAGGAGGCTTTTAAAAACATATAATTCAATGGACACATATTACACTCAGACTCAATACAACAATTTGTTGATCGCAGAAGTATTGTTCCTTGTGTAAATCGTACACAAGGTACTCGTATTATGGGTCAGTACTATAACGACTACGCCATCTGTGCAGTCAATTTCAACATCAGAACTTTTTAATGGCGACAATTGTGTGGCAAAGGCTAAACCAAAGCCATCGACCCCCCGAGCCGAGGTCCGTACCCCACAAGGGGTACCCTCGGGATCGGTCGCTCAACTTTATCAGGTTGAAAGCCCTCAGCGCTCACCCACAGTCCGGGTAAAGTTGTCAAAGTCATCTGAGGCTAACAACTAAGGCACACAAAAAAAAACACGATTTCTATAAAATTATTTGGGAGATATGTGGATATACAGAAAGATATATAGTCTTTAGGAATAAATAGAAATAGATATAGGTAAATATTTTCATAGATAAGATAGTTGCACAAAAGAAAATTTTGTGCCATAGCACTGTCAATAAACTAAAATAATATTCTATTCATATCCAATACAATAGGACGGAACCTACACATTCACGAGAGGTGCGCTGACTTTTATATTGTCATCTCGACCCGATAGGTTATCGACCTTAAACTCGTGTTATACGTCGTATTCATCAAGTGCATAATTCATAGCATATCGTCTTCCTTCTACGTAAGAGTACATAGTATAATAAAAATTCCATACATTTCAAGTATAAGAGCAAAACGAAAGAATTTGTAAAAGTTTATTTATGAATCACACGCTAAAATAATCGATTGCATGAGAGGAATGAATAGCCTTGGCATTCAAGATAATAACATCAAGTATCGTGTACACCAACCTATTTTGCAGAGCAGAGAGAGAGATCTTCAACTTAAGAATTTTATCTATAACTTTCAACTTGAATCTAATAATAGTTTAAGCTGCCTAACCATATAGGTATATAAATACGTTTTCTGTTACAGGTTTTTTTTGCATTTCGTATCAAAACAAAACTGATTCATTGGCTAGGACATTCGCTTATTCTAAATAAACGTAGATACAATTAGACTGGCCACAATACATACAAGTCGTGTTAAGTCTACCCATTACCTGGATTATAACATTTAAAATAGCTATGGCACTATCTATTCTTTATAATACCATAGTAAAAATCATATCAAATAATGAGTATCAAGAAGTTAAGGATAGACTTATCAAGAAGAAGATAGCAGTTTACAAGAAGCCTGGGAGACAAGCTGGTTGTATAATAATTTTCTTTTTCATTTATCCCTAGCTTTTATTTTCATAGAGAAAGAAATAATTTCTATTGTTACGAATATACAAGAGATTATTTGAGAAACAAAAAAGGTTCCGTTCGACTAATTTCTATTCTAAACGCCATTAACTACAAATTTTCTCCTTGAGTATTTAGATCGAAAGTATATACAATATAATTAATATTCTCACTTTGGTTATAACGTACCTACTCTAATATGAATATTGTCAGACTTATAATATTGCAATTATGCAACAGTAGCTATTGTAGGCATCACTTAGGCACCTCACAGCTCAGAAGCTAAGATACGCTATAACCTATGATCAAAAATTATTTAAAGAAAGTTATTGCACATATATCATCATCGCAGCTCATATATGTCCCAATGTTGGGCTCGAATCCTCTCCAAAACTGAAGGGAAATTGACCTACTATACCACGCTGGTCAGACGTGTTGGTATAGGGTTTTCTTTCGACTTTTCCTTCTCTCATATAGATGTTATATGCATTTTATATCAATTAGTCGTCTCTTACGATCACCCACGGTTAAGATACAGAGTGGTGAATTGTATTCTTACTCCTCCACCATACGAAAAACTATAACCACGCATAATATATATTATATATTAGTTTCTGAGAAACCAGCTTCATAATTTTGTTACTATTTTATATTTGTTGTCTTGCCATAGATAACTTGCAACTATTAGCTTATATACGAGTAGCATTGTATAAAAATTCAAGTTACAAGATTGAATGTAATCATATCTCGCTACTGCTGAATTTAAACATACAGCGACAAAGACGTCAGACTCATCGATAAGTCAATCACTCAAATATAAAATAAAGTTAAATTATATAATAAAAAATGTACAATAACAAAAATGAGAAAAACAAAAGTTCTCTTTCAAAGTTTTCAAAGCAAAATTTTCACTAATACAAAGCTAAATTCTTATCAAAATCATTTGTAAGTTGTGTGTCGATATCTATATACTTGAAGAGGGTCCAAGACACGTCGTCTTTTGTTTACCAACGTCCCAGCTGACGACTTTTGTTCTCTGCGAAGTGTCAGTAAACAAAATGGCAGCTAATGGTATTTTTGTTATTCGTACGTATAATAGGTATTACAGAAGTAATGTGTTACATTACTCCTGTATGAAGGTTGGAAAAGAATACTTAACTTTGTTTGCATATCGTAATAAGCCAGGGGTAGGGGTTATTACTTTTATTTATAGCCATCTCTATATGAGCGATAAAGGCAATTCCCGTTATAATGCTCAAAAAGGATTAAAATCAGGCAGACCGTTAGTAAAATTTAGCTAAAATCTTATGTTGTGGTATGATTTCCTCCTTTTCCATTCGTATTGAAAAAGAAATGCTATGCTGATCCTGTATAAATTAAACTGTAAAAATTATAAGTATAAGAGAATGATGGTCATATAGCCTTTTATTTGTGGTAGGCTGTGGTCTAAAAGGTCTGAAAGAGCGGCTTACGACACCATATGCCTATGTATTCCTTCCCCATTAACATTGGACTGGTTCCAATTCCTTGACCACGATGGCTAATCCAGGCGGTTACTCTTTGGGTCCCCGTCGTGGCCCGACAATAATAGTGTTACTGAGGCATCGCCCTCACACGGTCGACCTGTTTGGGGGAGGCAGACTAATCTCCGGAATGATCATACAGGCTACAGCTTTTGATAAGGGCTAAGAAATTTTATTATTTAGGAATTGCATCATAGACTAATCAGTGTAAACACAGCGCCTAGAGTGCGGCGACGGATTTAGAATATGATGTATGGCCATGTCTAACTTTTGAGTTGTAAAAACAGCCTAAGGGAGTAATAGAGGTTTGTGTAGCAGCGCTGCAGTGTTTGATGGGACCAAAAAAAAATCCCTTTGCTGTTTATAGATTTAATCGATCAAGGTATGCATTTAAAATGCAAGAGTAAAATACCCAAGTAAAAACAAGAGTAAAATACCCAAGTAAAAATTAATTTTAGTTTTTTAAAGTTAAAGGTCACGTAAAGTTCAATAATTTTTATAAAAAAAGTATTTGAATTTGACACGTGGGTGTTTTACTCGTGCATTTTAAATGCATACCTTGATCGATTAAAGCTATAAACAGCAGAGGGATTTTTTTTTGGTCCCATCAAATACTATGCGCGGTTCTGATAAATTCATAATACCAACTGCGATCCAAAATCCACTTGTCAAACGTAACAATTATCACGTTATTCCCCCTTCATAAGGAGGCGTATCCAACGATGGACGTCGATAGGCATCCTGAATGTTAGTAATTATCTTGCCAGTTTTACCTGGTCCTTTAAGGGACATATTGTATTTCGAGCTATCGCCCTATTATTGTTTGTAGACATGAGTATACAAAAAACTGGCACAAAACATATCCACACTATAAAATACCATTTGTGTGTTGCATAACTAATCGTCCTGCGTGAGCACCGAATGTATTACGGGGAGCTACTTAAGCTGTAACGCTATCTATGCTATCTTAACTGGTCTTGAATAATACAAGACTACAGCTTTATTTGTACACTTCCATTAATACCACTCTTGCTCTATACATACGTATGTATGTACATATATGCTCATTAAATCCAAACATTAACTGTAATAAACCAATGCGAAACATCTTGTTGCTTACAACTTCAAACAAGGAATTATATCGAGTTGATAGTAGCTCTCCGGGAAGGAAAACTTTTTGAATAGATTTTGTTCCGGACGGGCCTTATCAAAAGACTGTGAAAATTTCATTGTACTTGGTCCATTAAACTTAAATTCT
Source organism: Lymantria monacha (assembly GCA_905163515.2). Lineage (NCBI taxonomy): Eukaryota > Metazoa > Arthropoda > Insecta > Lepidoptera > Erebidae > Lymantria > Lymantria monacha. The sequence continues at coordinate 12,366,021 of LR991094.1, read as the reverse complement.
TATTATATAGGACAAGTTCGTAAAACAGCTGTTAATTTACTTTTTTGTATGACGGTTATTTTGTACGTTAAGGATTATTCACTAATACGTTGCTTACTTTTAAAAGTAATGCTGAGTAGAATTTCAAATTTATAGATCACAGATTTTGTCTGAAGATCGCGCCCAATGATGTGGTATAAGGAATAGAAAAGCATACAATTTTTATATCAAGCTGACCTTCCTCTACTATCATTTCGGAACAATCCCAGGTTAAAATTCGTTAAAATAGTTTTCTTGAATAAGGGTAATACGTAAACATCTGAAAGAAACAATAAATCATTACTGTAATGTATATTAATATATTACAAAATTCACAAAATTGTCCGGAATCTAAGCGTTGCTTTTATAAATTTTTAGCTCATATGTGTATTTTTTATAGGAGCGATTCTATATTGTTTTAAAGTTATTATATTTGTATATTATATATTGTCGTTGTATTGAGATGAATTAAATGATATGTGAAATAATCATAAATATGAATGTTGATAAAACAAAACCAGTAAATGCAAACTTTTCGAAAATTGGACCTAAATCTACATGAATTAATATGCTATATCTGAATGAACTACAAAGGTTGACGCTAAAATTAATGACTTCATATAAAATTTTACAATTTTCACAAAAGAAAATCCTGTAGTCTGTAATTCGTAGAAATATTAGATTAACTACAGGCACTAATTTGAGTCAGTATCAACGTAATAAGCGTTTGATTTGATATATTGTTTTATTGTTAAGACCACGTAATAATTAAATTAAAAAAAATATATTATAAACGGCCACCTACAAAATAATTTTACAACATTAATGAGTACGTACTAAAATAAACAATACAATAGAATTAAAATTTAGAGCTCATGAAATACAAAAATAAACAAAGAAAAAATTACATAAAAACAGGGACCTTTTAATTAATTTTAAGTACGTTACCGTCAAACGCGCTTGGTCTCCACATACCTGGGAACAAAATTAACATACGTAATTATTACTCAGTACTTAAGAATTTAACACTCACCATTGACATACATTTGAAATGGATTTCAACGAAGTACTTTTTATGCTCGTAACATTTATCAGATATAGTATATGTGTTTAAAGCATTACAAATGCTTAACAGTTATTTTTACTGGTAACTTTATGAGCATTCTATCATTTCTACAATATCTTCATCGTTATCATAATCATAATTCATATACGTCCTGTGCTGGCGTCGAGCCTCCTCCATTATAGGAAGGAAATTGACTACATCGCGCTAGTTAGATGTGTTGGTATAAGGTTTTATTTCGAGTTATCCTTTTCTTGCATAAATGTTATATGCATATTATCCCTTAGTCGTCTTTAACGACATCCACGAGCAAGATGGATAAATTGTTGTGGTGAATTGTATTCTTACTCCGTCTACTACACGGAAAATACGACGTCTCGTTGCTTCAAAATACAAATATTAGACTTAATAAAGAAATGTAAAGACTTTAACGAATTGGAATAAATTCTTTTAATCCTTGTGGTAACCCCTCTAGTAAAGGTCTCTTAATGTCTGCCGACGTAACGCACAGTATTTAATATAACGTAAAGGCACTGTATTTAATTATACCAAGGAAGATATGTACCTATTTTCCATGGAATAGAAGATTACTGTAATATTCTAGATAAATATCCGTACGATCGTAAAATGTCTTATTAAAATTGTTATCATCTCGAAACTGTGAGTCGCACTGACATATTTTTGTCAATAAAACTTTCTCAGACAATTTAAGGTTTAGTCTCCGCTAATTTCTCATGAAATAATATAGGATTCGTATTTAAACATAAATACTGAATTAAACAAAATAATTATCTAATTATTTATTCTTTGAGTTAGTTGTTGACGATACTCAAGTGTAAATTTATATCTTAAGTTTCATTTCCATAGCGACAGATGGATTTTTATTGCAATCTAAATTGTATATACAGTAATTATACGCAACAGTGAAAACTAGGATACACGAAGATTACTCTTCATTCATAATAATGGAAAGCCATAGATATCAAATCTCAAATTGTTCATTAATATTAATAATAAACTTTTTCAAATGTGAAATTAAGAAAACAAAATTTAATGACTTCTAATGTTTACGCTAGTATAACACATTTGAAATAAAACTACTTTTACGGATTCTATCGAGTTTGTATTTAATTTTTATTTGCCCGACGTTTCGTACACTTTACAGTGATCATGGTCACGGGTGGACTAAGGTGTCTTACGTTCTAAAGTATATATGTAGTAATAACGATGACGTTAACGTGTCCGAAACGTCGCAAAATTAAAAATTAAATACAAACGCGATAGATTTGTAAAGTAGTTTTATTTCGAACTAAATTTTGGTTGCATTTGCCCTTTTATTTTATTATGCGTTTTGATTAACAATTCGTCTTTAGTTATTTAAATTAATAATATAACCCGTATCGTATAACGATCTTTGTTTAACTAATTAAACCATGAAGCTGGATCTCATAGGTTCAAAACTCATCAAACAATTGTTATTTAACGAGAATTGACTTTAATTATGGTCATAGCAAACTATGACAAGAATAATGGAACTTTATGACACTCTAGATTCTAAATAATTCCAACATAATTCTTTCCTACTGGCTTTAATTATATTAATTTATAGCCACTTTGAGTAGTTACACAATTGATGGTTTACGACAGTTAAAACAGACAATTTAAATATAGATAGATATATCACGTTTCCGTGTGGCGACGGATTAAGAATACTATTCATCACCCCATATCTTGCCCGTGGGTGATCGTACGAGACGACTAAGGGATATAAAACGCATATAACATCTATGCGAGAGAAGGAAAACTCGAAACAAAACCCTATACCAACACGTCTGACCAGCGCAGTATAGTATGTTAATTTCCCTCCCATTACGCAGGAGGCCCGAACCCAGCAGTGGGAAATTTATGGGCTGTGATGATGATGATGATATGACGTTCTTCGTAGTATATCTATCTATATTTAAATTGTCTGTTTTAACTTTTACAATATATACTATGAAGGAAGAGCGCATATTGTATCGACCCCAAGTAATTGCGATAAGAGTAGGAGAATGATGATGATGACGTTCTACGTAATGATGGAATAAAAACATTACATGTTAATATTCTTCTTTTTCTATTTTGAAAGAGATTTCAAATTAATTCAAGTTATGCACACGCTCATCATTCTCTGCTCTTATCTTAGTTTAAGAGTCTGTTTTTAATCTTTAATAAAAATAAAAGTTTTAAACAAGACTAAGAGATATCATCATCTCAGCCCACATACGTCTTACTGTTAGGCTCGGGCCTCCCTTAATGGTTGGGAAATTGACCTTCTATACCGTGCTGGTCAGACGTGTTGGTATAGAGTTTTATTTCGAGTTTGTCTTCTCTTGCACATATGCCACGTGCATAATGTATCCGTTAATCGTCTTTTACGATTCCCACCAGTGAGAGACGTGATGGCTAAGAGATCTAATTGGCCCAAATCGGTGTAGAGATCTCAATAAGTTTTCGATATCTAAAAGCAATTTTATAACTGCTAGAATTCGTAGCCACTACCACAATGCATATTGCCAATAGAAACAAATTGCAAAAAAAAAAACAGCTCCAAACAAAACCTTAGACTAATCAATCTCGGCACCCGCGAGGGTAAACCGCCGGGCGGGCCACCGAAGTCAAAAATCGGGTACCGGTGGCCCGCTCGCACGGCGAAGAGAGAGGATTTTACGGTGGGTCTATGGGGTCACGCGCCGCCTTTCCGTCACCCCGGACCGATTCGGCGGGGCGAGACGCATCCATAGCCCACCAATAAAAAAATAAAAAAGACTAATCAATCTCGGCATCGAGGCATTGTAGCCTATATACGTCTCACTATTGGGCTAAAAAAATACAAATATTAACTTTATTAATCCACATGAATTTCTAATTAGCTATGTCTACCTACGTAGTGACGCGTTAAAAATACAAAGCATAACCATCTTTTAGTTCTCGTATGAGGCACAAAACCAGCTGTGGGTTCATCAAAAGGGGCAGCATTATTATTCTGGGACATCTATAACATCAACTGCGATCACCAAACTGCCTACCAAGAGCCACCTTTTTATTATTATGGCATTATTTCCCTTTGGGGAGTGTCCAACAGTAGATGTCTATATATCGGATACCTACCAATCTACAGAATTTACTTCATGATATTATAAATAAATTAGATCATATAATAACTACATACAAAATCTTTCAACGCTAGTATATCTTGTCTACTCTGTCCTAAACCAACATTTAAGGGATATTAAACATTTTACACTTTAATATAAGCTGAAGGCAACAATATTTCCCTTCCCTTACCTGCTTATATAAAAGTTAGTGAAATAAATTGCCGTCATAAATACTCATGACGCTAGATTTAAGAGTCAAATTTATGACTCAAACGAAAGATTATGATTGTTAAGAATATATAAATATAAGAAAATTTACTCTTCTAAATAGAGCTTTAATTTTTAAGGATACTTATAGTTATGGATAGGCTCTATGCTAGAATAGACTAATCATTCAAAAATAAAAAGGAAACTATTTTATTATAATTACCAGATGTAGGGTAACCTAGCCGAGGCCACACATGATCGGAATTAGTCCGCCCTTCATAGAGAAGCTTTTCGGCCAGACAAAATTTGCTAATGTTGTCGGAGCCGAAAGGATAACTCCACGGATGGGCACTCAAAGTCTAAGACTAAGTTGGCGGTGGCCCGCCCGTACGGTGAAAGAAAGGTACGCGGCCGTGCCCGGGCCGGGTATAGGGTATAGCGGTAGGGTAGTAACAGGGTATGACCGGACCATAAAAAAGTACGGGTTAAAATGCCTAGTAACCATGTTTGATAACGTTGTTATTTGCATACCTTACTTAAGTATTTATAACCACTTTGCTGCGTCTGATCTTACCCGACTAGAAATTTTTTCGTCTTCCTTAGCAGGACCGGACCCGGGCATGCCCGATCTGGACCAGATAAGGCATGTAACGCAGAAGATATATCTAGACCCGATCAGGAAAACCTTATCGGGTCCAGATCAGGCATTCCTGATCGGGTCCAGATCGGGCGTTCTAGATCGGGTCCGGATGAAATTTTACTGATCGGAACCAAATCAATCATCTGCGTTACATATCTTGCCTGATCCAGAACGAGTATGCCCAGTCCGGTCCTTTTAAAAAACATGAATATCTTAAAGAACATGTTTAATAGATAAAAATATAAATTAATATATGACGTAGGCACCGAATGCAGTGCTATATTCTTATCATAGAGAGTCCCAGTGAGCCGTTCCGATTATGGCGCAACCACCAAATGCTAACGACTGCAACTGTCGCTTGAATTTCTCATTCATGACCTGATCGATCTGTTTTAATCTGATTCGATAACAACTAATTTAATATTAGGCCATGTCATTACGCTTCGGAGAATCTTAACACTGCGATTCAAATAATGACGTCATTTTACTAACGCCATCTATTTATTATGACCCAAAACATTAAATGTTAGAATGGTTGTTACAATATTATTATATTTATTTCTATCTATGTTTTCAAATGTACCTATTATTTATTTTTGTTTTTACTTTAAATATTAATTATTTTTATATTATTAATTAAACATTATTATTAATATTAAATACATATGATTAATTAAAGATTTCAGATTAATCTCCTCTGATGCAAATACAATTTCGCCGTGGCATAAATATGACAATCATGTCATTTTTTGAATTTTGATTGATATTTTTTTCGTGTTACGAAAACTGTTTCTGGTTCTGATATATACTACAAGCCTTACTATATACTTGATGATATTTCACATCAGGCTATCCTGATCAGGACCAGACCTAGTCCTGATAGGGTTTGCCAGATCCGGCATGCCCCATTCTGTCCTGATCGGGTCCTGATCCGGTATGCCTTGATGATATTACACATCAGGCTATCCTTATTTGGTCCTGACCTGGTCCTGATCCGATATGCCTTACCATACTTAATGATATTTCACATCAGGCTATCCTTATTTGGTCCTGATCTGATCCTGATCCGGTATGCCTTACCATACTTAATGATATTTCACATCAGGCTATCCTTATTTGGTCCTGATCTGGTCCTGATCCGGTATGCCTTACCATACTTGATGTTATTTCACATCAGGCTATCCTGATCAGGACCAGACCTGGTCCTGATCGGGTTTGCCGAATCCGAACCATACTTTTTTTCTAGTCGGGTATATCTAATCAATTTCAATTAACATACTACCTGACCAAAAGATAGAATTTGCATCTAATACGATTAGAACTTTTTAATATGTAAATGACTAAAACTTTATAGTGTGCATTATGTTTTCTGTAAAAAAATACATGTTTTGTTGACACCACTAAGACAGTTCATTAAAACCATATGAAATAAATGATGCATTGTGCATAAAAAGTTTTGGTGCATTGAACTTCTGGCTGAGTGCAATGAATATATAGAACATAACATATTGAAATCATAACATGTCCTTACGTCGTGAACTAAAAAGTTCAAAAGAAAATAATAAAAAAAATAATAAATCAATAATATTATCCATTAACACGATCTCATACGTCATTAGCGACTTGACTGTAAATTGGAAGCTGTAAAATTAAATTTTAATGTTTAATTTTACGCATTAAATGGGTGAATGTTACCTTTGATCTATAACTAAACTACTTTTACTGCAACAATAATGGATTTACATCGATGAGTCAATAAGAAACCCGCTCTATTGTTATGTATTTATTAAACTTTTTGATGTGGAGAATCAACACTTTCAAATCCCAAGTATTATTTCTAATAGAGTAGTAAAGTGTTTACGGTACTATTTATATTGGTATGTTTAGTTAATGCTGCATTTTTTTTTTAATTACATTATTAAGAAAACTTTATCGACATGCAACGGACAGAAGTGGTGGTTGTTGTTGAGTTTGAGTGTAATTTCTGTGTTTATTACATTTAGTGGGAAACCAGCAAACAGTGGACAGAAAACTCTCAAGAGTGTGGCCCTCCACCACGAAAATCATTTTACTATGAATTATGCTATATATCATCATTATATTGATTTAATATCCAATTACTTAAGTAAATATACATATAGGTGACGGAGTAAGAATACTATTCACCACCCTATATCTTACTCTTGGGTGATCGTACGAGACGACTAAGGGATATAAAACGCATATAACATATATGCGAGAGAAGGAAAACTCGAAACAAAACCCTTTACCAACACGTCTGACTAGCGCGGTATAGTAGGTTAATTTCCCACCCATTACGGAGGAGGCCCGAGCCCAACAGGGAGACATTTATGGGCTGTGATGATGAAGTAAATATAACATGTATGCAGGCATCATCATTCTCCTACTCTCATCCCAATTACTTGGAGTCGACGGCAATATGTATTCGTACATATTACAAAAGTTATTACAATAGATTTATGACCGGTGCTTGCCTGACGTCAACCCTCCTTTTTTTTTTTTTACTTGTAGGCTATGGCCCGGTCACACGTCGCCCGCACCGTCCGGGGCGACGGAAGGGGAGCGCGTGGCCCCATAACCCACCGTATTCCCTCCCATCGCCATTGGGCCGGCCACTGGTACCGCTATCTTGCCTTCCGTGGCCAGCCCGGCGGGTTACCCTTTCGGGTACCATCCCCCGTCGACGCCCCAGCATTCAATCATCATCAATACAATATGTACTCTTCTTTCATAGTACATATTGTAAAAGTTATTGGCAATAGTTTTATGACCAGCCGCCTGCCAGACGTCAACCCTCCTTGGGAATGTAATTGTTGATCAAACGGCATCAGATGGAGTTGGCCCAGTTCGATATAAAGCTCTAAGCTGTCTTTTACGACATCCACGAGTAAAATAAGGGTTATTTAGCATTCAAAAGCGCTGCCACACAACATCATGTATGTATGCATAAGTATCTAATATAAAAAAAAATATCGATAAGCTGAAGGAGACTTAAAAAGCCAGCGATATCAAAATGCAATGTCAAGAGCCGAGTGGTGGAGTGTATACGTCACATTGGGAACAGCATGTTCTTAAATTTATGAGATTTCATGTTTTAAAGAAATTTTATCGTTGAGAAACAAAAAAAAACCGATGCTTTTGACCGGATCGGTAGTCTCCAATGCTGCGAAGGGGCGTTCTGAGGCCATAAAAAACAAAGCACTTTGGACCGCAGCCAGCCATCCCTCGCTACTGATTCAACCTCATTGAAAAGAAGCATTTAAAACTAAAGTGAGAGCACTTGAATTCATTTCACGGAAATGTTTAAATCTCCTCCTTTGTGAAATTTTGAAGTTAGTTTTAAATTTAATGAATAAACTGTCTATAGAAAAATGAGGAGTATTTTATATTTAAATTTCTTATTACTATATTTTTAAATTCAATATTTTTATATAAGAAAACAAAAGGGACTAAATAATAAATCCATGTATCGTGAGGTATTTTAGAAAAATAACCATTGGATACAAATAACATCCACACTCAGAACAATCATTAGTAGATCGTTACATGGGAAACGAACCCAGAAAACGTCTAATATGGGATGTCAATGTGCCAGTAAAAAAGAAAATTTCATTAAAATACTTATATATTATACTAGCAGACCCGGCCACGCGTTGCTGTGGCTAAGGTCGTCTCAGTAACACGTGGTGGTTAGGCTAATAAATTGTAGCTTATGAAACGTTTCTATGTTTAACATAGCGCCATCTATTAAATACTTACTCAATCCAGTCAACAGATACCACCATCTGTTAGAATCGTTTGGAGATAACAGATAATTGTGACTGTCAAATAATAGACAAATAATTTGCAATAAAATAATATTGTGACTATAAATTGAGATGGAAGCTATCCTATCTTTTAAGTTGGATCAAACTACACATATTATGCAAATATGATTAAAATCGGTTAAGTACTTTAAGAGAGCATGGATGATATAAGGGCTGTGATGATGATGCGGCGGATCTACTGGGATGTAGTGAATATCATATAAAAGTGCTTTACAACGTTTTCGTTTTCCATCAAAATTCCCACAAGATACCATTAACAGTGTAGCCATAGCACTGTTGATGGTGACATTTTGACTTAGACAATAACCTTTTTTTTTTATTATTATTATTTTTTTGGTGGACTATGGATGCGTCTCGCCCCGCCAAATCGGTCCGGGGTGACGGAGAAGGCGGCGCGTGATCCCATAGACCCACCGTAAAAATCCTCTCTCTTCGCCGTGCGAGCGGGCCACCGGTACCCGATTTTTAACTTCGGTGGCCTGCCCGGCGGTTTACCCTCGCGGGTTCCTCTCTTCGACGCCCCGACAGATTTCGCCATCGGGGCCGTAGACAATGAATAACCTGAAAGATTCAAAACGTAAAAATAATTATAACTTAACACTGGCACCAATAGCTCGTATAAGTAGCTGATTGCCAATACACAAAGAGAAGGAGAAGAACGTTTATGTGACATCAACCTTTTTAGAGTTCTATACCCAAAAGATAAAACAGGACCCTATTACTAAGACTCTGCTGTCCATGCGTTGCTTCGCCTGTCTGTCACCAGGTTACTCTCATGAACCGTGATAATTGGACAATTGAAATTTTCACAGATGATGAATTTATTTTGCCGCTACAACGACAAATACTAAAAAACAATAAAATAAATATTTAAGGGGGTCCCACACAACAAAGGTAATCTTTTTTCTCGTTTTTGCTCGATATTGATAACAAAAATAGGTAGAAGTTTGAAATATTCACAGAATATTTAGTAATATATTCCCTTTAGAAATAAATAATTAAATTAAAATAAAACAAATAGAGAATTTAAGCTCCCATACAACAAACATGATTATTTTGCCATTTATAGATAATGGTACGGAACCCTTCGTGCGCGACTCCGAGTCGCTCTTAGCCGGTTTTTTTAATATATTCGAATTGAGTTTTCAAACATGTGTCAAAATAAAATGTCTTTTAAATCAAAATTACTAAGAATTATTAATATCAACTTTAAAGCAAATCATCCCTAAAATAACTTTCCACCCCTTTTTAACCCAGCTAGGAGATAAATCTCAATAAAATATGAATCACATCTTTCAACAATTCTGTTAAAGAATGTTTATGCAAAATTTGAAATAGATTGGACTAAGAAATCACGTTGTCCCATACAAACTTTGCCCTGCTTTTTCACCCCCTTAAGGATATAATTTTGTAAAATCCGTTCTTAGCTGACCTCTAATCGGAGAAAGAAATGTTCTTACCAAATTTAAGGTTTGTAGGCCTTATGGTTCCAGAGATATCGTGATGAGTCAATACATAGGTGGAAATCTCTTATATATATATAGATTTATATATATTTTGTTTTATTTTTAATGTTAATGTTTGATTTTCTTCTTCCAGCCATATATCCCTAATTAAAGGCAGACTTCCTCATAATAAGTACTCCTTCGTTATAAATTGCTTTACTGTACACCAAGTGCAAACGGTTTGACACTTTTTATTGTGAACTATCCTTATCTTAATATATAGTATATACAGTTACAAATAAATTTATTATTTTTTATTCTTATAAGCTACGTGGTTGCATCGTTGTTGCTTACTTCCACTTGTAACTGGCTAAGGAATCTCGAGAAAAAGGGGCAGAAAGTAGTAACATATTGAAAAAAAAATAGTCAGACACTAGGTAAACAAGAGTTAATAAATCAGCAACATTGCCAATAGTGAACCACCCACTAGGTTTCATCGTAAACAATAAACCATCTGACGTACCCTTCATCTGTACGGTTCCATGTGACATCAACATTGTTGAGTAGTTTTTAAGTTGAAGCGGTCGTTGAACGACCCTAAAACCATGAATTCCATCACACGCGACAAATCTTTCAACGTTCTTATAGATTGCTCCTTGAAAATAACGTGATTACAAATTCCGAAACCATTTTAGTCAAGTGATTTTATCTAACAGGGTTTTGTAGACTAAAATATTCAAAGTCTCGGCATTTCAAATTCTGTAAGAGAACCACTCTACGACGCTATTTGTACACGAAGATTTATACCAAAACGTAGATAAACTAGCATGAAGAATTTCACAGGGGTTTTAATTTTATTTAAAGCTTAGCATAATAGAGGTGGTCGAGATTGCCTGTTCCAACGAGATACCTGAGCTTAAAATAGAAATACAGCCGTCTAACTGCGGTACGCTTCCACCTATCTTATAGATATGTATTACTCTGAATTTGATTAAATTATTCTCACATATTTAACCTAAAATAAGAACTAAATAAATTGTACTATAAGCGTGTTAAAATTAATTAATTAATTAACTACCGATACTCAAGGAAAGATACAATCCAGCCATTCTGTAACGGTATTAGCAGTGAAGCGATGCATCTCTTTGCTATCTCCAGTTACAAAATGATCCAGATCTCAAGATGCACTTGAAATTCAATCGCTTTTACCATCACGATATTATTAGATACAAGAAGTGCTCTTTCAAGATATAGTTATTGAGAATAATGAACTCCGATGATGTTCAACTTTGTTATGATTTAATATGGATTAATACTGAATACTAGGAAGTAAAACAAAGAACGTCAAAACTACGTACATTATTCATGGTGTAAATTCTTTGAGCGTACAAGTTACAAGATATGACGCAATAATGTGTTTAGCCATGGTACTTATTGTCATGAGACACGACGTATGGTAATACCTGTCATGTTCACGACATGGTCACGATAGAGGGTTGGTGACCCGCCCGCAGCTATGAAACTCACGCATGTACAGATATGTATCATTATAAATGCAATATAATCGTCATAGAGACGATTTTTATCTATTAGTAGGCGTGTAGTTGATTTCTATCTTATAGAAAAATAAAAAGATGGTGTTGGAGAGGACGTTGGCACCTAAATTCGACGTCCCCTACAAAGTGCGGTGGGGCCAGAACAATGAAGATCGCTCCTGAGACATGGTATACATCACGTACGCTATTGTTCCTGTTTTCTTTTGTTTTTCATTGTGATGTAATTTGGTAGCCAACTAGGGTAGACGTAAACAAAAAAAGACGTGAAGATATTCCATATTTTAGTAATAGCAAATACTTTTATTTAACTATGTAATTAATAAGATTAAAATAAGAACATGGAGCAAAAATATTAAACAAACCTAAATATCTTTTTATAGTTACCATGATAAGGCAATTGGAATTCTATTCGACTTTACAGATAGAGAGTAGTCTAAGATCCCCATCGATTCTGGCGCAATACAATTCTTTTTTTATAAATTATTGTTCTCGTCGGTCTTATTATAGTCAGATTACTTATATCCGTTAATTGTATATTTAAAAAAATCCTTTGCAATGAAATAAATTACTCTCTATTGTAAATACATACATACATACATATCATCACGCCATATCCCTTGCAGGGTAGGCAGAGAGAACAGAGTGCCAGAGAACTCTATCTCTGCATACTTCACTCGCTTCCTCAACATTCATAATTCTCTTCATACATGCTCGCCGGTTTCGGAGACTCTTGACTCCAACTTCCTTCAGTACATGACCGATCTGGTCTAGGTAGGTTAGTCTCGGTCTCCCTCGGTACCTACATCCTTCCACTTTCGCATTGTATATCTTCTTAACCAGACGTTCGTTCGGCATTCTTTCCACATGTCCGAACCATCGGAGCATTCCCTTTCGCATCTTTACACCAATACTCTCTTTCATACCTACTCGCTCTCTTACGTCGTCGTTACGAATGCGGTCGGTCAGCCTAACTCCACAGATTTTCCGCAGAGATCGCATTTCGACCGCATTAATTTTACTTTCATACTCTTTTCTGCATACCCAACTCTCGCTTCCATACAGTAATGTCGGGACAAGCATTGCGTTATGTATTGCTACACGTGCCTTCTGGCTGAGGTGGTGGCTGCCGAGAAGTTGCCCCAACGCTCCGTTCACTCTATTTCCCGCATTCACTCTTCGCTCTGTATCAGTGGTGTACCTTCCATCTCGGCTAAATCCACATCCAAGATATACAAATTCATCCACTTGCTCTAGTATACCTATCGTTACTCTTACATCTGTTCTGGCTTCGTCTCTTTCAAAGACCATTATTTTGGTTTTGCTCACATTCACACGTAGACCCCTTTTCTTACAATCTTCTGTCATTGTGTCGACTAGGGTCTGCAGGTCAGTCGCTGACTGTGCCAGCAGGACTGCATCATTTGCATAAAGCAAAGCAGTGACCACTGAGTCGCCCATCTGGACATTGTAAATATATTTAAAAAAAAAAGAAAATTACAATTGAAAAGTGTCGAACAATCTTAGCAAAGTCAAATCAAGTCAATCAAATCCATCAAACTTTTTAAAGTTTATCCCATGAGTAAATCACTTTAAAAACATTATTTATAATATTTTACAAAAAGATCTTCAAGCTAAAAGAGATTGATTAGATATTCTTATAAACATATAGTAAAAACAATTATCACGCACGAAACTATCTCATTTTCATAATTTTTTTTTTTTTTAACATTATTAACTATAATTTGTTTCAGTATCGTTAAATGAATGCAAAATAAAAATAAAAGACTCCGTAAATGCCCTGTTTCCTAATATAATATTATTAATTTCCTGTTGAAACCTGTTATGTGGCCTAAATTGCAAAATTTCGAGTAATGGAACAGATGGTTAGCAGACATCGTTATTGTAGAGGTAGCGATCAATTACAAAATACGTGTTAAATTTTTTGTTCGTATCTGTTTGCAAATATATAAAATATGACGCAGAATTTACATAACTTAGAACACAAATTTAATGAATAATTTATTCATCGTGTCAATTGGTGAGACAAAAACATTTGGAGGCTGAGAGCTTAATTATTTAAAGTAATTATATTTCACCTTGCTAAAAAAATAACGTTATAATGAAAATGACCAGACACATACAATTACTATTGTATTATACCTAACTAACCGTATTTTTAATGCTACAATAGCGGAGAAATATTTTTAGTACAGACAAAAAATGTGCATAAATAAATTTATGCTCTATATAACAAGTGACAATCGAGCATCTGAGTTGCAAATGTTGCAATTTTAAATAACGAAATGTTATAATTCAGATAACAATGGTAGGTAGGTATATAGTAAAATGCGGCCGTGTCGCATTCCTAATTGCGCCAATTAACGGAACGGCTCCGTTAATTTATAAGCCGAGATGAACCTACGGAATGACAAACAGAAGAAATATTAGCTTTAGGTAAAGACTGATGAAATTTTGTGAGAAATTCTGTGACAATTTCCCTAGAGACTCACAAGCACTTCGTTAGGCGCGAATAATAAATAGTTACCTTCTTTTATTACTCGCCTTCTGATTTGACAAATAGATTTTCATAAATTTAATTCCGTGATGAAATTCTCAAGGATTGTTATAAAATTAGAAAAAATCATCTATAATATCCGTCAACGAAACGGTTTAATTATATAAAATAAAAGAATACTTAACAGATACATATATCAAAACATTATAATCTTCAAAAGTATTAACGAATAATATTAAAAAAAAGCAAAATCAACCAATATAAATAATATCTAAACTTACGACATTGCAGATCACATAATCGCTACTTATCTCGTATGTAGATAACATTTACGATGCCCCACACGTCAAGAGCATCCATGTCCATTTGAATGAACAGATAGATCAGTATCGACCTGCTATGCCGTGTATCGTGGTTTTAATCTACACACAGAACATTTTTTTATACGATCCAAATATGCTTGTTCCGAATCTAGATATTATTAGTATTCGCTAAGTGTTCGCATATTTGTAAAGTCCCCAGCGAAGCGCAAGAATTAGTTTCTCAGTGCAGGAGCTGTATTTAAAAAAAATAACTACATAGGTATAGGTATATGAAATAAAAATGTTATAGCAGATTTTATCGCATTTATATTCGTTTTTAACCGACTTCTTTACTATGATGTTTCGAACACTTCAACAATGACAGTCACAGGAAGACTATGAAAAGTGTTATTTATTTAATATCGTCATCATCTCAGCTCATATACGCCCCACTGCTGGACTCGAGCCTCCTCTATAGTGGGAGGGAAAATTGACCTACTATACCACGTTGGTCAGACGTGTTGGTATAGGGTTTTGTTTCGAAACTCTTGCATAGATATTATATGCGATTTATATCCCTTAGTAGTCTCTTACGTTCACCCACGGGTGAAATAGTAGGTGATAAATTGTGTTCTTACTCCGACACCACACGGATTTTAATAATATAAATACATATTTGCGTAAACATTAAATGTCAAAAATGGATCTTCCAGATGCGGTCCTGTAATTATAATTTTGTTGATAGTGAATATTATTCAGACACATTGTTGACATACACAAGTGAACTCAACTGTTCCCATTATTCAAATAGCAACTTAAACGGGCAGCTGAATTCAACTAATGTACTTTAATCAACGCTTCACTTCCTTTATGAAGTTTGAAACCCTAATTGTCCCCTTTGTTTATATAGAAGTAATGTGATACGTCATTCGGCCCCGCCGGATGCGTTACGCGTTAACGTCAATAAGTATTGCCGTTACCCAAAACCAGACGACACTTATTAACGAATGACTCAGAAATTCAGAAATTGTAATACCAAATACCACACGCCTACATTTACTTGTCTGGACAAGCAATTACATAATATCACCTGGCCTTATGTTGCGAGACTATCAGAAAATTTAGACGAGTCTGCAGGATGACTTCTTTAATAAACTCAACTAGTCGATGAAAGTTAGAAGTTGCTAATAAATGTATATAAAATATTATTTAAATTTCTTATATATAATTAAATTTCAATCAGACTATATATTATTTAAATTTTGTTTGCTTTCTTGGACATTTTTATATATTATTAGCAGGTCTAATATAATGTCCATAAAGTCTGATATCAAAAGTGTCTATAGTTTCATCTTTCACGACTAAAGTTTTAAAAGAACAATCTCATATACCTAAATTCTAGGTATCTTCTAAATAGTAGCACTGAAAATATTATTGACGGTTAGGATAAAATATGATTCAGTAAAAGACTGTATGCCAAAGTAGTAATTTATTAAATAACTAAAGAGAAACATTAAATATTACACAGGCCATCCAATTTTCTTTGCTGCCACAAGCACATACATTCACATATTTTTATCAAAATTGATTTACCTTTTAAGTTATTAGTATAAAGGCACATATGATTTTTATAGGATACTATACCGGGCCACGCGTTGCTGTGGCTTAGGTTAGCTTCAGTAACACTTTTTGTTTATTCTAACAAATTTTAGCTTATATGAAACGTTTGTACATTTAACATAGCGCCATCTATTAAATACTTACTGAATCCAGTCATCAGATTCCGCCATCTTATAAAATCCTTTTGATATAACATATGATTTTGACTGTCAAATATTAGACATATAATTTGCAATAAAATAATATTACTATAAATTGAGATTTAAGCTATCCTATCTTTTAAGTTGGATCAAACTACACTTGCTGTGCAAATTTGGTTAAAATCAGTTTAGTACTTTATGAGTCCATCACGGACAAACAACGTGACACGTAATTTATATCTATATTAAGATAATTATTTAAACTGTATAGTAACACTACGCTGATGTCAGTGTAGCAAGCAAAGCTAGCTTGGCGTGTGAAATGTAACAGGAATGTGATCATTTTGAAGGCACCATGAAAACACACTCGGTCTCGTCATGATTTGACAAGCACAACGGATATTTGTTTTTACAATGTCATGGAGCTAATATTGAATATATTAGAAGGTCAATTAGAACAATCGTATAACTTCCCATAATATTCGTTCCCACATAGAAATTATATGATAAATGTAAATAAAAAAACGATGATTTTATGTGAACTTACCCTTCGGTTTGATTAATAAATTCTCCCAGGAATACAGGAATACTCATTGTACCGTTAATACCATTCGTGTAATTAATGATAATAATATAGAAGTATATAAAACGTTTCATGATGAAATTATATGTAGTAATCTAAGCTTAACTTTTCTTTTTATCAGCCCACACATTTCACACTATCAGAAATGAGTATACACCAGAAATATCGGGTATTTTACAAAACGGATTATACATATGTATGATTATTATTTCAAGATCACGTTTTCATTAATGTTATCTGCTTAGGGAATATATACATACTGCGTGACCTGTTTTATGGTCTTCAAAAATATCACACTGGAAGAAAATTAGGTCTTCTTGTTATTAGAATCATTATCATCATATCAGCTCATTTATGTCCTACTGCTGGGCTAGAGCCTCTGTCAATAGTAGGATAATTGACCATACGCCCACGCTGACCATATGCCAGGCGGGTTAGAGGCGTTGGATAGGGGGATATCCCCCATATTGTCATATGACAATACCACATACACTTACGTAGCTTAAATAAAATTTCGCCACTAGTAAACCTGTATATTTATGCAATTTCTATTAATCAATATATGGTAGATCCTTTCTAAATATTACCAATAATAAAATTTTATAGGTGCTTACCTACCTCGAGCTAGTTAAATTTCAGAAGTATTTCACACCCTAATCCCCTTTAATTACATCTCCTTGAAAAGTAATAAACAAGTTTCATGACACATTAAACGCATCTCAGTTTTACTTAAAAAACAATAAAAATTTATGAGTAATAATGTGGTAATTAAACTTTTATTGACTCCTGTGTAGCGGCAATACAGTTAGTTGAAAAATGTTTGAGTATTAACACTTATTGCCCTAATAAATATGTTAGTGGAAGAAAGTAGTAATCTCATCACAGCTCGTATACCTTCCACTGTAGGGCTCGAGCCTCCTACACAATGGGAGAGAAATTGACCTACTATGCCACGGTGGTTGAATGGTTCGTTGTAGGATTTTCTTTCGAATGTGTCCACCTCCTAAATAAACTTTATTGCCATATCCATTCCTTTTGTCGTTTTTAATTATATTCTTATACCGTAACCATATAAAATATTAATAATTCTAATTTTTGATCCTCGGACACACGCCATACGTGCCGTCCGGGATGACGGAAGGGCGGCGTGCGGACCCATGTGGGTTATATATGTTTCCTCCCCCATCGCTATTGGGCAGACCATTAGTACCGATTTACCAAGACGACTAACATTTCTAACCTATCTACGAGTATCCCTAATATATAACGAAGGATACAATTAATTACATCTAAACTGAGAACATCTATTTGTGAATGGAAGTACAAATTACTGTCCTGCGTGGCAATCGCATCTAACTACACTGGGCATGCTAAGATGATAACTTAACCATTATGCCATCTATACAGTAGGTATTGATTGAGAATCTGAATACATTACAATTTTATCTTGAAACAATATACATATTAAGTCTCTATATGCACGGGTAGTATTTAAGTTCTTCTTTAAACGTCGTTGTCATAACAAATTGTCCCCATTTGATAAAATATTTACACAATAGTCCCTGATCGGTTCACATTTATTGCATCGCTATATTTCATGATTCTCAATAAAATATATCCAACCTACACCTACTTAAAGTTATTGAATTAAGCAAGCAAATAACCTCCTAAATTTGATTATAATCTTGAAATATCCTTTGAAAGAGATGAAATCAGAACAGATGTAAGAGTAACAATAGGTAATGATGTACTAGAGCAAGTGGATGAATTTGTATATCTTGGATGTGGATTTAGCCGAGATGGAAGGTACACCACTGATATAGAGCGAAGAGTGAATGCGGGAAATAGAGTGAACGGAGCGTTGGGGCAACTTCTCGGCAGCCACCACCTCAGCCAGAAGGCACGTGTAGCAATACATAACGCAGTGCTTGTCCCAACATTACTGTATGGAAGCGAGAGTTGGGTATGCAGAAAAAAGTATGAAAGTAAAATTAAAGCGGTCGAAATGCGATCTCTGCGGAAAATCTGTGGAGTTAGGCTGACCGACCGCATTCGTAATGACGACGTAAGAGAGCGAGTAGGTATGAAAGAGAGTATTGGTGTAAAGATGCGAAAGGGAATGCTCCGATGGTTCAGACATGTGGAAAGAATGTCGAACGAACGTCTGGTTAAGAAGATATACAATGCGAAAGTGGAAGGATGTAGGTACCGAGGGAGACCGACACTAACCTACCTAAACCAGATCGGTCATGTACTGAAGGAAGGTGGAGTCAAGAGTCTCCGAAACCGGCGAGCGTGTATGAAGAGAATTATGAATGTTGAGGAAGCGAGTGAAGTATGCAGAGATAGAGTTCTCTGGCACTCTGTTCTCTCTGCCTACCCTGCAAGAGATATGGCGTGATGATATGTATGTGTGTGTGTGTGTGTGTGTTGAAATAGCCGCAATTGTATAAACCTTACAATGTTCTGAGAGAACAACTGATAGATGTGAGGGTTACGCTCGAAAGCCGGAACGATCGCCGATAAAAACATATAAGAAGTTACGGTACTAACTTATCGCAACTAGCAACTTGAAAGAACACATTTCAACTGTATTTCTAATGCTTAATGTAATATTAATATTTAGATATTTGAAATTTGCTCATTATACTCTATCATTTCACATCCAAACTGTTTAAAAAACTTCGTCACAAAGTTATTCACGACTTTATTTAGACTTTGAAGTGACGAAACGCAGTCTATATTACCTAACTTCAAGTAACACCTCAATTGTCAAATTATGATAAGTAATTCTTCGTGAGTAAAGTGGTGATCATATACAAATACATATATACATGACAATCAAACTCGTAACTCTCTTCTTGGTTTTGCAGTAACCAAGTATTAATAAACGATACGACTATTGTAAATATAATGACTATTTAGGACAACTTGCATTTATTATAGTAGTATTGTTTTACTATAAAATTATACTTATCAAAATTTTCTGTTATTAAATTAAAATAATTTATATTGCAAGCCAAGTACGAAATTAACATCATCTCAAAGATTAAGAAACAAATATCACAATATCTGCGAAGTAATAAACTAAGCGTCAATAGCGAAGAAAATCTATTAATTTTTCACACAATTACTAAAGTATTGCAACAATTGCACAACCATTGCAGAGTGCTGTTATTTCACTAGCAAAAACTTTAGAAACGTGATTTTATAGCGTCAATAATAACTTGCACTTCCTTATCTAAATTACAGCGAATTCTGTATTACGCGCATACATTTGTAAGGTTAAAGAAGAGATTTCTTTTTATATTGCAATGCATACTTTTCAAAAATATTTTTTAAGAATTTCTTTGATAAATAAAAACTAATTACTGTGTCCCAACACTGACCCATACATTAACTAGACAATTTTAATATTTTTTTGAATATGACTGGGGTATTTTACCCATGTTTTATGTATGGATGCGTGGATTTGGAATATAATTTGCCACAGCTATTTCTTTCTTTCATAGGTGTCGTCATCAAAAAAATATAAAATCGACCCGAATCGAACTTGGCGTTGTTTGTTTTAGAATGCATTTAAACAACTTTGCTTTTGGGTAAATATTGCTAACAGTAAATGTATATATGTTTAGTTGGTATGTGCCGTCTGGTCAACAATTGCATTCCCAAGGAGAATTGACTCAAGGCAGACGGTCAATTATAAAACTATTGCCAATATTTTTTACAATATGTACGATGGAAGAGAGACATATTGCGACAACCCCAAATAATTGTGGGCAGAAGAATGGTAATTCCGTATTATATCCCGTATAATCGTTACAACATCCACGGGATAAGATAAGGGGCGGTGAATTCTATTCTGACGCCGTCAACATGCGGAATAGTTAAATACTTAAGTTGTAAATTGTTTATTTACTACGTCACTACACGGTAAAAGTTTTGATTATGACAATTATAAAAAGGAAATGAATTTTTATTTAAATGATTTAATTGATAATCTATTCTACAGCCACGGTACATGAAGGTATTCTAAGTACAAGCATATCTTGCTTATATCAAGGTCAATAAGATGGTATTGTTTCTTCGTAGAACATTACTGCAATCTTAAACTGAAATGTAATTGTCAGTAGTACTTTCTCTACATTCTTGATTAAGCTTACTGATATTTCAACTTTCCTATAGAAAGCCTCTTTATTTTTTTGTTTCACTGGATTGCCTTGTTAGTTTACAGTAAGAGCATTTGCTTAGAGCTTATCACGTTTATAGCTTAACGTTTAAATCGGAATTATTTTCATCACACACATATATGTCCATCAGTCTGACGATGTCCAATATTTGAATGCGTACCTACTTAATTATAAAAAAAAATATGGCATAATAAATATTGTGACATTCCCAAGTACACTGGAAGGTCATGTATGATGGAGATATCTGAAAGCGTATTTGGCGCTCAAGTCACTGAAGTAAATAAATATCCAGGCTATCAGTGATCCACCTAAAAGTGGACAGCTGTTACACAGTCGGTTTTTATCTAAGTGGATACGGTTATGTATGGTCTCATCGCTCCCTAAAAGTAAAAGGGGCGAATGTACTCTTCTACAACACAATAAGAGACTACGAAAATAATTATGTTATTAAGGCATATCTAGTACTTGGAGACAAACAGACAAGGAGCTTTAGAATCATTTTACCTTAACCTAATTATCACAAATTAACATATAGGTTCACTCATGAAACTCAACAAAACTTCTCAAAGCTTGGTAACGGTAGGTCATTACCCGGGCATTAAGCATTGGGGTAAACGGGTTCGAGTATCTATCAGTTGGCATCAGGCCAAAATAACATTATATGACGTCACTATCGTAAACCTGGTCCAGTATTAGCAACCAAAACCACTGAGAACACTAATAAAATAAGTGTAAGCACTCAACCCTGTTGATTTGCAATGTATCTTTAGTGTAAGTAATGGAGTTAGTAAGCACTGATTTTATTATTGTTTGTAAACTTTCACACTCTCTAATATCTTTATTGTAATAAAACTATTTTTAAAATTATAGTAACATTTCTTTGTGACGGTGACGGGTTTAGAATATTTCACCACTCTTTTGTTTTCCTTGGGATTTGAAAAAACTGGCAAAGGCAACACCAGGGAAGTAGGCAGCAGCGCTTCCCTGATAAAACTATAATACTGCCTCACAAGTGTGGTGATTATATTATCTCTTATAGTGACTTTAATGTTCAATGATGATGGTGATGATATTGATTACAATATTGAGGTATTAAGTTCAATCTTTACTTGGGCTTTCAATAAGAGGCACACAAATTGCCTATATTATGTGAATATTTAAATATGAATTATCGGCTGCTTGCTATAATACGCAGAGCATAAAAAGCCGTGTCAGATCGTCGACCCCTTGAACTATAATAATAATGATGGATTATAGTGTAAATTTAGATATTATTATAACTATATTGATTTGGTAATAAGACAGTGACGTGTCGACATATTATCTTAAATCATGTCCATAGGGTTCATTCCACCATTTAAATAATTTGTAAATCTTCATTATAATATTTTAATTTCAGACTGCATAGATGGCGTAGTGGTTAAGATACCTACCTCCTGTTCCAGTGTCGTGAATTCGATTCCTACGCGGGACAATATTCTGTGCGATCCACAAAGTGTTGTTTTGAGTCTGGGTGTAATTTGTCTGCGTTAATTATATGTTTGTAAAGTCCCCCGCAATACAAGGATTATTTCCTTAGTGCTTGTGTCTTTGAAAAAAAAATTAAATAGTATTAACTTCTTCCATATTTCTCCCACTATTGGACATCAACCTCCTCCGTAATGGGAAGGTTTACTTACCATAGTTGTTTAACTAATTGGAATGTATTTTATTTTAGGTTTCTATTCTCTTGCCTTTTCTGCTCTTGTTATCTGCTTACATTTTCTCCTTATTACCATATTTGTAATTCTTGCAGCAGTTGAAATCTGGAGAAGTCCATAGCGAAAGTTATTTAATACTAAAATATTTTTTTTCTATTATTACATTTTACTCATTTGTCTATATTTTTTAATAGTTTAGTAATATAAACATATGAATTAATGTTCTTGGTGTCTCTTGGGTCCAATTCTAGGTATTGTTGAAAATATTGTGTTTATTAAGATTTTTAATAACAAGTTCATATTTTGAAATTTTGCTAGGTATACGGCATTAAGTGGCATATTAAGAGCAAGATAATGTTAGACTAAGACCACACACTCACACAAGAGAAGGAAAACTCGAAATGAAGCCCTATACCAATACCAACACGCCTGAACAGCGTGGTATAGTAGGTCAATTTCGCTCCCATTATGGAGGAGGCTCGAGTCCAATAGTGAGACATAATGTGAGCTGAGATGATGATGATGATGAAGAACACTCCTTTAGCAATAAAGTCGTGAAATAACTAAAGTGCCAAATATTAAAGAAATCTTTTAACAAGTTTAAATGAAACTGGACAAAAAAAAACATTTTTTTTTTCATATTATCACGATAATATAATAATAAGATAGAGCACATCAAAATAACTTTAAATTTTGCAATCATTTTTACAAATTACATTCTAAATAAACATGAAAAGCGAGGGATTTACTGAAATTGTAAAAGTCAATTCTAAAGATAAAACTTTCCTTATACGCCTAAAAATGTTAAAAAGACTCGTCGTTTAATAAGAACTTTATCCAAAAGTAAAATCTTATTCAGCAACCTTTGCTTTTTCTTCATACATAAGCTTTATGAGGCAAAAAAATGTATAAAAAGCGTTTTACATTAAACACGGTAGATGGAACTCAAAGGTTAGGTAAGAAGATCAGTGAACAGTAAACCGGTTCAAGGTCGAGGGAAAGGCTCTTTACATGTTTTATTTACATAGCAGCATTTGCTGAATATTCTTGGTTTTTCTACATACGGGTTCTTCCTTGTGTAACGAGGGTACGCAATATTATTTTGATGTTCTCAGAAAATGTAAAAGGACAAAATGTTATAGCAATATTATATTTTCGCCAGGTCTAAATATATTCCTACTCAAAGCTACTAAACAAAGTCACATAACACAGGTACATATATCTATATTTTCTTAAATGATCTGTAACCTTTTTAATAATTCATCTGCTATTATAAATGTTCAAGCAAAAGGAAGGTAATTTATAGTAACCATGTAGCGTTTCTTTTTTTCGTACTGCTGAACAGTATTCATATGATTATTCTGATATGGTAAAAGACGAATAATAGATATTAGTGCCTCCATCAGAGCAAGAGACGACAAACTCGTAACAAAAGTTGAGAGTACTTGTAGTACTATCACGCTATTGACAGTTTTATGTCTACAATCATGGGCCGGTGCCTCTGTTGTAATATCTACCATACACTTGGAGAGAATCGGCTTCGGTCAGCGAGAGATCCGGAAGCCTAAATTTCTGGATGAGTTTTGATTGATAGACAGCAACCTAGCTGTACCCGACGCATTACAAAGTTCCATAAGAGGCAATAACAATTACCATTAGATAGGTACTGCTTTCTCGCTTGCCACCACAAGTAATAAAAACACCTCATGTGTCAGATCAGTGATGTAGAAAATCTATCTATCTCTTCATTTTTAAAAAGTTCGTGTTCAGCATCCACAAACTCATATTACTAAGTACAGAAACAAAAAGCCCCTTTTCTTTCACAGTCAAATGAAAACTCTGACCAGACTTATAACAGACTAAATATATGCCAGAATCAATAAGACAGTAACATTGAATTATCAAAATAAGCGTTTAATATCTCGCAATAACAACGACCCTTCAGTATTAATGCTGCACCTTTTAATAGTCCTTATCACTCCATCCACTCAAGATTCAAAATAGCCACACGAAGTTGTATATGGACAGTTTAATGCAGAAGTGATCCAAGTAATATTTCAATGAAAATAATATTTTTCATGTACTGACAAAGTGAGAATACAGTGTCAACCACAGTCCACACTTCCTATCCTGCGAACGATAGTGAAAGCCGACTAAAGGAAGTAAATATATAACATCAAGCAGAGAAGAACATAAAAAAAATCTCAATAACGGCTTGTCTAACCAGCCTGATATAATTAATTTCCCTCTCATTATAGAGGTTCGATTCAGTATGCTGCGTGGTAGCGGCTATGATTACCACCAACCCTTTATTGTCTCGTGGATGTTGTAAAAGACGACTAGGAACTTTATATTGACTTGAGCCAACTCCATATGAAAACTTCAAGTTAAAAATTACATTCCCAAGGAAGGTTGACGTCAGGCAGGCGACCGTTCATAAAACTATTGCCAATAATTTTTGCAATATGTACACTGGAAGGGGAGAACATGTTGCGTCGACTCCGACTAATTAGGTTATCACATTTATCCTACTCTTATGAGCAGGATAATGATAATGATAATATGGATGAGGTTTAAATTTAACATTAAGACTTATTAGCTGAGATAAAAATGATGATCATAAATACTTCGAGATGCTTAGTGATAAATACTTTGAGACCTATTACTTAGCTTATGTAGAACATTCTATCATTCCAAGGTTGTCCGTAGAATCCAAGCTACAGACAACTTAGCAAAAATAATAAGACATAACAAGTCAACAAAAATAGTATGAAATTATTCTACACAGCGGATCGTTCGTATCGAAAGAAAATATATTATCATCAACCGATAAGAGATTACTCTGCGGTTGGTTAATAGGTAAATACATCACAACAATAAATGTAACAAATCTGAATTGATCTTTAAAAAGGTAAACCGCCGGCCGGGCCACCGAGGTCAAGACCTTCATGCGGTGGTCCGTTCAACAGGCGGATAAGATGAATATAGCACTTTATGGGGTCTTTTAATCCTTCATCACATAAACGTTGCATCGGGCTGCTAGGCGAGGTAGGATAAGGTCATAACTGGCCCTAAAAAGGATTTAATATTAATCATTTCTGACATTTATGGAACGTTTATATGCGTAAAATAAAACTCTTTTATATACCCCGTTTTAATTTTGTCCTAAATATTACAATATCAACTATCTAATGTCCCAATATTTCGAAGACTACGTTATTCATGACCACAAGAACCCTCTCGTAAAAATAGTTTTATTTCAGGCGTTGTAAATCCCTAAAAGAGTTTATTTTTTCTTTTAGTAAAGGACCTAAGCATACAGTGTTCTGTGGCACATTTTATTGTTGGTCTATGACCTGTAGTCTATCTAGGAAAAGTGCAGGTGAGTATTGTAATCCAATTCTCTTAGATGAATAACATAGAGAAATTTAGCGACCATATACAATATTCACCTCAGCCCATATCTGACCCAATGTTGGGCTCAGGCCTCCTCCATAATGGAAGGATAATTGACCTACTATACGACGCTGGTCAGACGTGTTGGTATAGACTTTTGATTCGAGTTTTTCTTCTCTCGCATACATGTTATAAGCGTTTTATCTCCCTTAGCCATCTCATACGATCACCTACGGGTAAGATAGGTGGTGAATTGTATTCTTACCCCGTCACCACACAGAATATTACTGCAAAACATTTAATTGATTTTGTTTGGTAACGGGATTAGATTACAATGTATCTCTCACTTTTCGCCGGAGGGGCAAAAACCAACTAATGAAGCATTTTCTTGAGAAATTCATAACACAAATTCGATCGCTAACCCCCCTACCAAGCGTAGGACATCATCAGTAGTGGCATCTATCTTCGTTCGTAGACAATTCTATATCCACTTGCGGACGTTGATCGGACCCCATCATCCTAGAGAATAGAAAAGTAGATTAATAGACTTATGATCTATTAGCCTTTGCTTCTAATCTCAGCATTACTAAGAACATAACAGAGGTCGCATGTATTGAAAACACTCATCATATCGTTACATCTAGAAGATGCATGAAGCATATAGAGCAAAGCAAAAAGCAATCACCAAATAGTACTGCAATGCATACAAATGACAGACTTGTGGTTCAAATAGAAACATAACACTCATGAATAAGTCCTCAACAAATTTGCAACGTAATATATCTTAGATTTAGTTCTCGAAACAATTTGCGGAAGGCACTAACTTGGGCAAAGTTATGATGACTGTTGTACTGCCTTCACTTCTCAGACTAACTTACATACTAAACTTAGAAGGACATCGCATACAGCAAACATCCATTAATTGATGTAAGCATAGAACTATTTATACATTTATGTAGTATACTGTAGAGTAAGGACGTCGCGGATATTATGTATGTATGTATATATCTGGATATTGAAATAACATCTACCGTTACATAAACGAAATTATTTCGGATTACACGACAGTTTTAGATAGTTTCAGTTACGGATATTGGATTTTTAAAGAGTTTGAAAGAGAAATGCTATTCGTGGTAATGATCGCATTATTTCTATTTATAAAGGCTTAGATTTCAGCCGATATTTTAACTAGTTAAAAAAAAATCTGTCGTAACGTTTCACATACAAACCTCGAACGTAGGTATCTGAAATACTTCGAAATTTTATTTCAGATGTGGTTATGGTTTCGGATGTTATTTTATTTCGGATATCTAATAATTTTAGTAACGGCTACGGAATTCCATAACATCTCTATTACAGAGTTTACAAACTTCACTGTTCAATGTGACCGCGTTTCGTAATAAAAACCAATTAACAGAAAGTTTGCAGCAGCTTTTTAAATTAAGCTAATGTGTACTTCGTATTGTTATCGAACCATAAACTTGCAAAGCAAAAAAAAAACAGACTATTATATCAAACTAGTCAGATTGATCACCATAGGGTTTTATTGAGCTATCATTTTCTTCCAGTGGTGTTAATTAACTATATTTCTTTATCGATTTTTACGATTGCCACGAAAAAAAAATAAGGGATATTGGCTATTGTGATCCTACACCATTACGACATAGAAAATGGAAATTAATTGCTTAATTATATTTTTGTCTTTTGATATATATTTTCTCCTCATCATTATCCTGCTCTTATCTCAATTACTTGGGGTTGACGCAATATGTACTCGTACACATTGCAAAAGTTATTGGCAATACTTTTATGATCGACTGCCTGCCTGATATCAACCCTCCTTGGGAAAGTAATTGTTGACCAAACTGCATCAGGTGGAGTTGGCCCAAATCGATATAAAGCTCTTAGTCATCTTTTACGACATCCACGAGCAAAGATTGGTAGTATTCGTAGCCGCTACCATACAATATTAATACTATTTTCCTGATGAGCGAAAATTTAAGAATTTATGTAGGTACGATGTTAACTTTTACAGTTGATTCCTTCATAAAAAAACTCTATGTACAGAAATTCATTTATCACCTATGTTAACACATCATACGATCTCATTTTAGGTATTTTTTTGGAGTTTACTCCTTAAGAATCGATTTTCATATAAGGCACCCGGTATGAGAAAAATTTTAAGAGTAAAATCTAGTGATCGAATGACCTCGTTACGTTTTTGGTGCGCAACCTATTCTGCGCACCTTTCACTTTCTGACGTGAGATAATACTTCACTGAACAGTTTTAATAAATGTAAAAGTCGTGCGTCGGAGCTGACACACACACTTTTTTTTTCTAATGTAAAAGAAGAGCCCAGCTGTGAAGCATATATTGGTTTTAGTGTGTATTTGTTAATTGTATGCTTGTAATGTTTTTCGACTGCACAGATGTTGAGTGTTTAAGATACCGATCTTCCGTGCCAGCACCGTGGGTTCGATTTCCATGCAGGAGTTTGTGCGATCCACAAAATGTTGTTCTGAGTCTGGGTGTAGTTTGTCTGAGTAAATTGCATGTTTGCAAATTCTTCCGCTATACAAGGATTATTTCCTTAGCGCAGGATGGTATTTTCAAAAAAAAAATGTTTAAGGTGTCACAAGATTATTCTTTAGTACGAGGTATTGAATTTTTTTTAATAATGTAATGGAACAATGGCAATATTGTGTGGTTGCGACAATGAATACTAATAATCCAAAGACTACTCATGGGTGTTGTAAACGCCGATTAAAAGCTTTAGACGAATCTGGGTCATTTCCATTTAATGCCTCGTCTTCAGCAATTATATTCTCAATTTATTTATTGACGTCAGTACA
Organism: Lymantria monacha; assembly: GCA_905163515.2. Taxonomy (NCBI): domain Eukaryota; kingdom Metazoa; phylum Arthropoda; class Insecta; order Lepidoptera; family Erebidae; genus Lymantria; species Lymantria monacha. The sequence goes on along the minus strand of LR991094.1, from coordinate 12,336,808 downwards.
GTCACATAAGATAGGCGTCAAGATATAAATTTATTATTTAATTGACAACATCAACTTTACCCAATTATTGTTCTGCAACTGGACCGATTTTCATTTTAATGTGAACTAAATGATGTAGTAAACATTCGATTCAACGCCCCCGACACGTGTGTCGAAAAAGATGATTGAAGGATGTTAGCAGATAACATCACTGCTAAATAAGAAACTAAATAAACTCTTATGCCCACCAGTCTGATAAAAAAATAGTATGTCAATTTCCTTTCCATTATAAAATAAAAAAAAGAAGCTGTAAAATAAAAAGAAGATAATGAAAAAAATCCAGTATTAAGTAAGCATAGAATTCGTATTCCCTTCCTTTAGCGTATTTTTTTTTATTGCTTATGGTGGCAAACGAGTCGACAACACACCTGATGGTAAGTGTCACTGCCACCCATGGACCTTTTGCTATACCAAGAGCATAGCTAGGCCGCTGCCTACCGATACAAATCCCAAACCCACCCAGTTGGACTGCCAGCTCTCTCGCTCACCGAACGAAGCGCAATAGCACATTTCTATTACTCAGACGTCGATCTTCTACGAGAGTGTGGTACTACCCCGGACGGACCGGCCCACGGCTGTAGACAGAAAACTGTCCATAGCGTGGTCCTACCACTATTAAATAGAAATTTGCAAATAACCTCACTACAACATATAGAAAACGCTAAATAAAACTATACTAACCCATCTAACAGATGTTGTATAATAAGATTAATTTATTAAGATTACGAAAACCTATGGTGAGTAGTGGAACATATACATATGTATACAGCTAAAGAAGAAAAGGATTAAGATAAAAGATTTTCAAAATAATTATGTAGGTCTAGCTGATCAGATTTGATTATTTGATTGAGTGAACGATTGAGTGAAAGTAATAGTGAATCTATTTCACCAGTTCACTTAGAACAATTTTCGTTCAAAGTTAATTTAAAAATTTAAAAGCCTATATTTAAGTATCTGTTTAAAGTATTGAACAAAGCTTAATTATTACAATAAAAACAATTACAATAAATATTTTCTCTAACAAATACCTTTATTCAAAAAGGACAAAATAATAAATTGGTTTGGTTAAGTTTTGTTATAGCTGATACAGGTTATTTCAGACAAAAATAGAAATTCATTATTTATAATATTCAATAATATTACTACTCGTTATATAATTAATATCATAATAAATCATCATCATTATCTAAGCTCATATATGTTCCACTGTTGGGTTTGAGCCCCCCTCTGTAATAGCAGGAAAACTGACCTACTACACCACATTGGTCAGGCGCGTTGATATAGGATTTAGTTTTTGAGTTTTCCTTCTCTTGAATAGATGTTATATGCGTTTTATATCCCTTAATTGTTTTTTAGGATCACCCACGGATAAAATAGGGGATGGTATACAATTTATGTATTCTTATTCCATCGCCACACGAAAAGTAATAAAACTGTAATTCATCTCAGCCCATATATATCCCCATTGTTAGGCTCGGGCCTCCTCCGTAATCGAAGGATAATTAACCTACTATACCACGTTGGTCAGACGTGTTGGTATAGGGTTTTGTTTCGAGTTCTCCTTCTCTCGCATAGATGTTATTTGCTTTTTAAAACCCTTAGTCGTCTCGTATGATCACCCACAGGTAAGATGTGTGTAAGGGGTGGTGAATTGTATTCTTACTCCGTCACCACAGGGAAAATAAAAAATAAATAAAATTGTAATTAATGCACATATATTAATAATAAATATTATTATAGTATTAATTTAAGATAACTTCTATATGTATATCATAGTAAATGCTCTATTATTATAACTGACAACACGGTTCATAAGACCTTTCACGGTACATAAGATTTTATTACTGTTGTAATAGGTTTACCTTCAGATTTCACGGAGTTACAATACATGAATAGATAACGACCACTATACAGTTAAAGAAGATTAGAAACAGATTACTACAATGTTATGGTACTTAAATTTGACTTCAATAAAACTAAACGCAAGTGAAAACGTTTAAAATATTTACCAAAAATTAAACGTTCATGCTTTATTGACCGTTCGTCTCATGCAATACTTTCATTTTATCACCAATACTTTGAAAACCAATTTATTTGTAATGATATAGGTATAATTAACACGCCAAAGCCCTAACAAGTTGTGAAAAATGTAAGATATACGTATGTGGATACATTGTTTTAAAAGTAAATGATTTTATAACGGCCAGTGCTCATAGATCTGTGATAGATAATGAGGATTGCATGGGACCATTAACGTTTTACAATTATAAAGACACAATTGTGGGAAATAGTTGCAAAGAACGCCATTTCAGACTGTGTACGTGTGGGAAAAATGCAAATTATTGCATTTCTCTTGTTCCTTCATATTATGTTCAAGAGCGCGCCCTTTTTGGACCATTGTATAATCTAAAGTTCTAAACGCATTCGCTTTTTAAAATTTGACAGATATTTTTTTTATTTAAATAATTACGTAACCGTGTGGTGACGGAGTAAGAATACTATTCACCACCCCATATCTTACCTGTGGGTGATCGTACGAGACGACTAAAGGGCCCCATACACGGAACGATCCGTCTGTAGGTACGATACATCTATAAGATATTGTGACGATCGATCGCTTAAAATTTGTCGCTCACACACGAAACGATTGGTCGTAACGATCGATCATATACTTGTTTGAAATGGAAGGATAAACACGTGCTCAAATAATTCAATACGTACCCCTATAAAATGGACAACGAACTTCTTCTCCTTACCTATGTGGCTGTAAATTTGATCCGGCTACAAAATAAAAAAAGGAAGCCTAGAAAAATATGGATTAAGAAATGGCTATTGAAACGAAACCATTATCCGCATGTAAATATTTTAAAGGAATTAAGGTTTCATCAAGAAGATTGGCACAATTATATGAGAATGACGAAGCCTACGTACCTAAAGTTATTCGTCGATTCCAGTCGATTTATCGTCACGATATTCATGATTGCATGGGATTTTGTTGCGATCTCCGACATCGTATTCGATGAAGTAAATCGGTAACGATCTTCACATACCCTATCGATCCGTCGCCGCGTCGTTTCGATCGGTCTGAAACGGCGGATCGTACAGACAGATCGTTCCGTATATGGGGCCCTTTAGGGATATAAAACGCATATAACATCTATGCGAGAGAAGGAAAACTCGGAACAAAACCCTATACCAACACGTTTGACCAGCGTGGTATAGTAGGTTAATTGTCCTCCCATTACGGAGGAGGCCCGAGCCTAACAGTGGGACATTTATGGGCTGTGATGATGATGATGATGATGATGAATTACGTTTTAACGTGTTCGAAACGTTGGGCAATTAAAAATCAAATACAAACGCGATAGAATCAGTGAAAAGAGTTTTATTCAAATGTTTAATACTCGCGTAAACATAAAAAAGTTCAGTCTGAACAAAATTATTGTAAACACAATTGTTCAAATTATTTGATCATTGTTCGTACGATATGTGAAAATAGCAGAATATAATCTCACAAGCATATCGCTATTCTATTTAAGTTAATTCAACAAATTATCAAAACACTAGTATGTGTATAATAGATATAACTACAAAAATTATTGATATTAAAATTTGTATATCAAACTTTTATTGCTTATGTTGGCACACTAGGAAGCAGCACACCTGATGGTAAGTGTTACTGCCGCCCATGGACCATTGCTATACCAAGGGTATATGTATATAGGTAGGAGTCTGCTTACCAATACAAACCCCAAACCCACCCGGTTGGGCTGCCGGCTCTCTCGCTCACCGAACGAATCACAACAACACATTGCTCAGACGTCAATCTTCTGCGAGAGTGTGGTACTAGCCCGGTAGGACCGGCCCGCGGCTGTAGACCGAAAATTTTCAACAGCGTGGTCCTATCACTAATTATATAAAAATCTCATATTCTTTGTTTGCCGTATGACTAAAGATATCTCTAATATAATATACACATCATTTGGCAAAACACAGCTTATATTTTCAAAGCCCTAAATTTATAATATGTAATCATAAAAGTGTTTCAAGACGACAGTTTTTAAGAGTCCTGAGGATTCAATTAAAGCTCTTAGCAGAAATTTCATAGTAGATAACCATTGGCTTTTCTCGGCGAATAAAATTTACTCATTATATTATATATATATATATATATATATATATATATATATATATATATATATATATATATATATATATATATATATATATATTTACATTATATATTATTATATATATATATATATATATATATATTTCAATTAAACTGCTTTAATAGTACCATTAATAGGTTTCTTTTGAAACTGGTAACATCGCAATTATAAAAGAAATGAAACTTCTTTGTGTGGGAGTAAATATCTTTAATTTCTGGCAATAAATAAACAATTAAAGCAGCTATCAACGAATTATAGCTACACATAAAATAGAAACAATTACAGGAAATTAATAAAAAATAATTTATTTATACTATACTAACTATAAATAAACAATTTTCGTAGTAATGGAGAAACAAAAAAAGAAAAATCATCCATTTGACCAGTGAGGAATGTTAAGTCAACATCCGACCCATTTTGGACGAGGCCATTGACCAATAATAAATAAGACTTATATGGATTGAATAAGATGAAGTAAATTGGTAAATTAATAACACGAAATAATTATATTATTTGATAAAAATGTTCTGAAATATTCATAGTAAACATTCAGAGGAAAATACAACTTATATATGTATATCTTTTAGAGATTTTATGTGATTTTTAACAATATTTTAAATTGTGTTTTTGTTGTAATTGTTATTTTGATATGTAGGATGACAGCTGGTTGATATATGATCTACAACTACAGTATTCTGCAAACACTTAATCTATATCTATTTCTGATAATTACATACCCTTTTCTTACTAATATTATAAATGTTTAAGTTCGTGGCGTTGTTTGGATGTTTGTTACTCAATTAGGCGTAAACTGTTAAACAGATTTGGATTAGATACCTTTTATCCTCACCATGTGTTCAGTTAAATGTTTAAAAAGTTACTTTTAAGGCGGACGAAGTCACGCACAAAAGTTAGTACTTAATATGCTTTTGATTTTATGATTATATCTCTCTTGCGAGTATTAGGAGCCGTCTATTATTCACGTGAGGTTTGAAAGAGGGAGAGAGGTTTGACAATAATCACGAAATATTAAATGTGGAGGGGGGTGTAGTAAGATATCACGTGTATTTATTTTTTTCGTCAAACGCTACGATTTTTAAACTGAAAAGCGGCGTGTAGTGTGACTCTGGCTTGCTATTACCAGTCAACGAACGAAGTTTAAGTAGATGATCTGTATAAAGACCATTTTGCGAAGTATAAAAAAGCAAAAAACCGAGAATATAATGAGCTGTGGTCTACTTCTTTGTAGGCACTAAAAATTCACGTGATGTTGGTGGGGGAGGAGAGATCATAGTCTTAAACTTCACCACGTATCACCAAGGGCGAGGAGGGGTTTAAAAAAATGCTAAAAAAAGATCACGTGATTAATGGACGTGCCCTTACAAGCGACAACTATGGCATATAAGTGGGTAACATGGGGTGAACTTCACATAAAAATCGTTTTACCAGTATAGTCTTATAAGCCAAGTCCCCTACACTATAGAGAAAATTCGTTACCAATAGTGGAACGTAATTATATGATACATAAAGAAGCAAAAAAGGCAATAAAGCCGTTTTATTATAATGCTCACGGATGATGCACGATTTCGATATATTCGTGAACAAAGTTTGTTAGTGAAAGTGCACTCAATATTTCCGTAAACACTTATTTAATTTAAAGTAATATAAGTATTTTAATTACGTTTACTTTTAAATGTTATTATAGAAAGTATCCTCTTTCAATCAAAATGATAATAGAGCTTAATAATTAAATGTTTTATTATAATAGTTGTGTGGCTACGAATACTACCAAACCTTACTTTGCTCGTGCATATCGTAAAAGACGGCTGAGAGCTTTATAACGACCTTTTTTTTTTTTTTTTTTTTTTTTTTTTTTTTTTTTTTTTTATTGGTGGGCTATGGGTGCGTCTCGCCCCGCCAAATCGGTCCGGGGTGACGGAGAAGGCGGCGCGTGATCCCATAGACCCACCGTAAAATCCTCTCTCTTCGCCGTGCGAGCGAACCACCGGTACCCGATCTTTGTCTTCGGAGCTTTATAACGACCTAGGCCAACTACATCTGTTGCCGTTTGGTAAACAATTATATATCCAAGGAGGGTTGACGTCTGGTAGGCGGCCGGTCATAAAACTAATGCCAATAACTTTTACAATATGTACTATGAAGGAAGAGTACATATTGTATCGACCCCAAGCAATTGGGATAAGAGTAGGCGAATGATTATGATATTATAATAGAAATATTTGTTATGTATAGATATTTGACGAAGAATGAAGAAGTAGTGAACACGTAACTTCTCGCTACTTTTTTTTTTTCGTTGACTATGGATGCCTCTCGCCCCTCCAAATCGGTCCGGGGTGACGGAAAGGCGGCACGTGACCCCATAGATCCACCGTAAAACTCCTCTCTCTTCGCCGTGCAAGTAGAGGTCAAATATCTCGGCGTCACTCTTGACAATCGTCTGTCCTTCGGTCCTCACATAAAGCGAATTCGCGCGCGCGCAGCTTTAGTGTTAGGACGCCTTCACAGCTTGCTGCATGCCAAAGTCAAGCTATCACTTAGTAGTAAAGTTAGATTATACACCGCTTGCGTACGTCCCATCATGACGTACGCTAGCGTTGTGTTCACACAAGCGAAACCCTTCCGGTTACACCTTTTGCAAACATTACAGAATAGGTTCATGCGCCGTGCGACGGGAGCACCGTGGTATATGCGCAATGTGGATCTTCACATAGATCTCGGCCTGCCGACCATCAGGCAGTACATGAAACAGTGCTCTCGCCGCTACTTCGACTCTGTCGTCACTCACCCTAATCCCATAGTGGTTAGGGCGTCTAGCTATACCCCATCAAAAATATCCGCGATCCGTCAACCGCGATTAATACTCGACGAACCCGACGACATTATTACGCTCGCCCAAACGGAGGCATACACAGCCCGCGCGGCCCTGACAAACAATTATCCACGATTCCGTCCTCGCCGTCGAGGTCGGAAGTCGTGTCGCGTTCAAATCTTAAACGTGGGGGAACCCACTTTGCCAGCGACCCCCCGAGCCGAGGTCCGTACCCCACAGGGGCTGCCCTCGGGAACGGTCGCTTAACTTTTACGGGTTGAGAGCCCTCAGCGCTCACCCACAGTCCGGGTAAAGTTGTCATAGCCATCTGAGGCTAACAACTAAGACATACAAAAAAAAAAAAAAAAGCCGTGCAAGCGGACCACCGCGGCACCGGTACCCGATTTTTGTCTTCGGTGGCCCAACTTCTCGCTACCTAGTACCTACTAATTAATTAGACCATCAATTCGAGTGAATGCAATTTGTGTGTGGTAATTCATAGTTTCTTGAACATATATACACACAGATGGTCTCTTTGTTTGGTGTTTCGGTGTTTACTTATGTCTTATGACTAATCGTACACATATAAAAGTATGAAATTTCACTTGAATTTAAATTTCTTATTGAATCACTAAGGATATAATCCTTATATTGCGGATAATATAAACATATCATCTCAGCTCATATTTGTCCCACTGTTGTGCTCGAGCTTCCTTCAGACTAGAAGAGAAATACCACGACCTACTATACCATGCTGGTGAGACGTGTTGGCATAGGATTTAATTCGAGTTTGCATTCTCTGGCATAGGTTTTATATGCATATTTTCTTCCTTAGTCGTCTTTTACGATCACTCACGAGTAAGATAGGGGGTGGCGAATTGTATTCTTACTCCGTCACCACACAGAAGAATATAAAAATATACCGTACTTTTTTTTTTGGTAGGCTATGGTCTGGACACACACCGCCCGGGCCGTCCGGGGCGAAGGAAAGGCAGCGAGTGGTCCCATAACCTACCGTTTTCCCTCCCCATCGCCATTGGGACGGACACTGGGACTGCTTTCTTGACATCCGTGGCCAGCCCGGCAGATAAGATATACCACACACTTAAGGGATACTAATTACATCCAAATTTAAAACAATAATTTGTGTATTGCACAAAATATTATCCTGCGTGGGAATCAAACCCAGGACACTGATGCTATTACTCTTAGTAATCTTAACTACTACGCCATCTGTGCAGTCTAAAGCCTAAATTAAATACGAAATAATTATTACTTGCCTAGTAATAGGTTAAGAATATAGTATGTTATCAACCTTATGTTACTGTGGCAGCTATAAAAATGGCTGAAGGATTACTATATGAAAGGCTGGTAACACTCTACTGGGCAATTTATAACACTAATTACTATTACCAAAATGCGTACAATGTGTGTTAATTATGACATTAGCTTCCCTTGTGGAGCCTATCTACAATAACGAATGTCGGTATGCTGATGGATGAATTAATTGACATAGATATTTTATTTTCACAAATATTAACAGCGTGTATTGGAGCAAGAATCATCATTCTTCTACACTTATCCCAATTACTTGAGGTCGATACAATATGTACTCTTCTTTCATAGTACATATTGTAAAAGTTATTGGCAATAGTTTTATAACCGGCCGCCTGCCAGACGTCAACCCTCCTTGGGAATGTAATTGTTGACCAAACGGCATCAGATAGTGTTGGCTCAGGTCGTTATAAGGCTCTTAGTCGTCTTTTACAACATCCACGAGCAAAGTAAGGGTTGGTAGTATTCGTAACCGCTACCACACAGCTATTCTATGGACATATCGTAAAAATAAAGCAAGAGAAGAAAATCTCGATATAAAGTTATTTATTAACCCGTCTGACCAGCTTGGTGTAGACGTTGTAATCGAATTTTACTTAATTTAAAGAAACCCATGCCGAACGATTCGACGTCTATAGTTAGAAAAGATTGAAAATCTTGGAATCATAGAATAACGGTTCTAGTGGTCCACTCAATAGGCAAAGAAGGTAAAAGAGGTTCTTTCTAAATTATCACAAGAGAACCAGATATGAAGTATTAACACGATTGTAAATATAAAACCGACAGTGCGGGTTTCGAGTTTCACTCTCAGGTGGTACTATATCTGACCACAATACGACTTACAGCATGACTCACTAAACCGTAATGTACTTACCAGTTGTTAACAGAGTCAAATAACCATTATCTTAGTCAACTTTTATAACAGCTTCCCGAAAGAAATAATACGTGACCATTACATTCTACTTCAAACAGATTTATTATACCAAGAAGAAAGATATATTTAATTATTTCTGAATGCTCTTAGAAGCAAAAAAAAATATTAAAGGACGCGTCAATTTTCTATTTTTATTCACGTAAATTTCCAATGGAGGGATGGAAGGTTGTATAGGTACCGAGGGAGACCGAGACTAATCTACCTAGACGGGATTGGTCACGTACTGAAGGAAGGTGGAGTCAAGAGTTGCCGAAACCGGCGAGCGTGTATGAAGAGAATTATGAATGTTGAGGAAGCGAGTGAAGTATGCAAGGATATAGTTCTCTGGCACTCTGTTCTCTCTGTCTACCCTGCAAGGGATATGGCGTGATGATATGTATGTATGTAAATTTCCAATAAACATTTCAATTCTCAAATTATTAAAAATATCTGCATAATTTAAGACTAAACAGAGATACCTTCACTTTATTCTAATACAAAACGCTTACATTTTGACTCCGTCAAAGGTTGATTAATCTCCCTAATCGTTTACAGGTAGATACTTAGTGCAACTGAGATATAATACTCATAGATTTGAACGTAGCTATTTAGTTTAACTGGTGTCGTTTTAGCCTTGTGGTGTAAAACCGCATTTATATTTTTACTTTTATTTTAATGTAACTGAATTTCTCTATAATTGGAGACAAGCAAAATTCTATCCTATTTGTGGTTACAGAACAATCGATAAACTAAACCAACAAGCTAAATGGGTTATTAACACTAAATATCAATCTGATAATGGGTTTATTAATATTTTTAGTCAAAGTCAAAGAATTCTTATACTACATAAAAAAATAAGAATACACATCGTTATAACAAACAAGAGAATCGAAACTCCGCTTTTATTTAACAGGCTTTAATGTAACTAATAGACTTCAAAATTTGAACCTTCGACAAGTTACATCTTAATTATCACATAGTAATATCTTATTTCGCCGCGATCAATAAATTGCTATTATCATCTCGGCTCATATATTCCCACTGCTGGGCTCGAGTCTCCTCTAAAATGGGAAGGTAATTAATTATACCGCGCTGGTTAGACGTATTGGTAAAGGGTTTCGTTTTGAGTTTTCCTTGTCTTGCATAGATGTTATCTGGATTTTATATTCTTTAGACCTCTTACGATCACACACGGGTAAGATAGGGAGTGGCGGATTGTATTCTTACTCTGTCGCCATACGGATTGTCATAAAAATAGAAAATTGAGGCAGACAGCATCGAATCATGTACACCATCACAGGTTTAAGCAATTTTAGAATTTATCTATTTACATTTAATTAAAAAAGCAGATAAGTAGATAGTAATTGGGGCTACTAATTATCTTTTCCCGGCAACACCCATCTATTGGTACATATAAGAAAATATATAAAATATCCAATTGATTGTGACGATGAAATAAGTTTGGAAAACAGGTTTTTCATGCGACCATTACTATAATCAGAAACATACGTACTAAAAAGTTGAAATGCAATTCAAAGAGAATGCAATTTTAAATGCTCGAAGCAAAAAACTTGTAGAACAGGTGGTGAATAAATATGCAACCCCGTCAAGGTCCGCGGAGCCCGGTCATCAGTCCGGTCCGGACACACTCTGATTGTTACACATTGTAAAGCCACAAACCCGTTGACTTTCTTTGAAGTTTTATATCATGCCTATGCTAAACGTCGATACTAACTATATCTGTTTTAACGTATATTATCTCTATCTAAATCTTGTAAATTTTTCTTTCTTTTTATCTATTGATAAAGAAGAATTTTTAAATAAAAACTATTCTTACCAATTCTATCGTATTTGTATTAAATTTTTAATGTAGCGACGTCACTTTACAGCATTCATGGTCAGTCCTCCCATGACCATGAACGCTATAAGCTATGTGTCGTGCAATTAAAAATCAAATACAAACGTGATAGAATCCGTAAAAATAGTTTTATATCAAAGGAGTAATATTCGCGTAAACATCAGAATTCATCAAGAAGAGTTTTATATACAGGCTGTAACAGATAATGGAGCATCTCATTAACAAATCAACATTTTCCGTTCAAATTTTTGTTATGGGTTCCTACCATCATTACATACCACCTTCCTGACCAGCTGCTCCATTCTCTGTTACATCCGGTATATAAACAAGATACCTATTAATATAAACCTACCTTTTCTTTTTATAAAAAGTAATATAACTGATTAGTTAGGTAACTGTTTAGTTACAGAATACCATCATGCTCTTACTATATATTACTTTTAATTATATTGAGTTCAACTTTCTGCTCTGTACCGATTAACCTATCGACGACTTCTATTGGGCATTTTTCTAACAGGATATTATTTTCTTATGGAGCAACTACCATCTCTACCGTCATATATAAGATCATCAAAGATAATAAAATAGATATGAGGGTATTAAGTTGCCATACCTAATTAGGTACCTACATATTGATATGCTCATGACCACCGAGATCGACGGCTTAACACGGTAAAATACCGATTTTAGATATTTACGAGAATCACCACCATCATCACCATCAACAGTCCATATATATCCCACTCCTGAGCTCGGACCTTCTCCACAATAGAAGGAAAATTGACGTACTGTATAATATCAATAGATCAATTTCAAATTTTATACCACATTGGTGAGACGGGTTGGTATAATAGATTTTTATTACTTTCCTATTTATTTACTTATTTACAAAATTATTTTAACTAAATTATTATATTTAGCCTACTTTACAATATTTTATTTCAATAATACAATTAAAAAGAGAAATTATGCTCTTTTTTACATCTCATTGATATTTATTATCATCAGACAAATAGAGACTAGTTTAATATCCCTCAACTCGTGCGAGCAATATACCGAACAATTTACGAAGTCATGATACTGAATGTGACGACATTACGATCATGCATGGCATGATTTGTGGCCGTTCACTTGTCTAAACTAAATTGGTTAAATGATTATACTCTTAGATATAAGCATTGTGTTTATTGTATATGTATATTCTTGATGTGGCTAATGACCTTCCTGTAGTCATAAAAATTAGAGATCACCAAGCAAATACGGAGCAGTAATGTCCTAAAAACGTATAACGCCAAATGCAGTAGCCAACCCACTTGTCAATCATTGCGATCATTACGGGCAGATATATTATACCTTTCCGTGTGGTGACGGTGTAAGAATATAATTCACCACCCCCTGTCTTAACCCTGGGTGGTCGTAAGAGACGACTAAAGAATACAAAATGCATATAATATCTATGTCAAAGAAAACTCGAAATAATACCCTATACCAACACATCTGAGCAACGTGATATAGTAGGTCAATTTCGCTCCAATTACAGAGGAGGCTCGAATAATGGAACATATATGAGATGAGTTAAAAGGTGTTTAAGGTTTGTCGCTAGGACGATAATCAACAGCGTCAGAAACTGGTATGCGGTCGCCGCCTTCTGCGAGTTAGTTGTCTAACGATATTAGGCAATAGAGTGGGTCCGAGAGAAAATACTCTAGGTTGACACGCTCTACCGTCGGTGCATTGGGCGGCGTAAGCGTGACTACCTGTATTGAGGTTCACTGCATGAGGGCTTCGACTTGAGATGATACCCGGTTGCGGTGGCCCGCCCGCACAACGTAGATGTACGTGTACGGCGCGCGTGTATCTATATACCATAGCTGGTCACTAAAGAAAAAGGTGGTTCAAAGTTCTATTCATTCTACAAATTATATTGCCATTAATATATTTACGGTATGACCATGGGATAAAAATATAATTATCGCCACCTTTTATTTGACTGTTTTGTTTCACCAACAGAATTACGACCTCGTTAGATATGATTTATTATTTTCGTTATATACATACATAAGTTACATACATAAGTTTACTTAAGCTGTATCTTAAACCCTTAGGCAAGAACCTATTGCCGTCTACTATGTATATCGTGTGAGCTCTCACGCCGGCACTGGTCGCCACGATGGCACTGGTGCAGGGTTGATGGAGAGGGAGAGAGAAACACGTGTTTATTTATTTTTACCGAAGAATATTTCTACGTAATTTGAAAAGAATCGATAAAGAAATTTTCGCCCCATACACACTTTGCCATTTTGTTATATATATTAGGGATGGAATTCATAAAATCCTATCATATTGAATCTCTATGACATAAAAAGAAACGTGCGTCAAAATTTAATGTTTCTAGCTTTAATAGTTTCGGTATGGCGGTAATGAGTCGTTCAACCCGCTTCACAGGCCTAATTTACACAACCACAGGGTGAAAATTGACAAATGCTGGATATTACCATAGAATATTTGATTCGACTTGTAATTTAAAAATAATCAATAAAGATTTTTTCTGCCCATACAAACTTTGCCACTCTGTTTCACCCCCTTAGGGGTGTAATTTCGTAATATCCTTTCTTGGTAAATCTCTACGTCATAAAAAGAAACCACTGTCAAAATTTTAAGTTGCCAGCTTCAATAATATCGGCTTGGCGATAATGACTTATCGAGTCGTCTAACCCACTTCGCAAACCTAATTTACACCCCCAGAGGGTAAAAATTAACAAATGCTGAAACACGTGTTTATTTATTTTTACTATAGATAATTTGTACGTAATTTGAAAAGAATCGATAAACAGACAAAAATTTTAAAAATCATTGTTTTGGGTTCTATTAGTGTTGATAAAGGTCCCAGTAAGATTTTTTCTCATATATCTTCCATGTACAGACTACGATCCGTTACATTTTTATTATATGTATAGATGATCATGATATTATACTCTTTTTTTAGGGACAAGTATGATCTGGTCACATCACATCCAGGACGGGGGCAAGACAAGGACGATGACGCAAGCCATAACTCGCCGTACCTACATAACTTCTCTTAATTTGGGTATTATCGCTTTTAATGTTGTTCCTTATCTTGTGAAAATATTGTCCTGTGTGGCAATCGAATCCGCAAATCACATTTGGTACATCGGTAACTTAAGCAATATTTGTTCAGTTAAATTAATTTAGACGAATTACATTTCTTTAATAACAGCAATCATCGTTCTTAAAAAGTAGTACAATTTTTATTGACAATTTCATACTTTAACAGGCTATTGCAGAAGCCTTTGTCGCTAACCAGGTAATATTGGAAATTTAAGGCAAATAATAGCTCAAAATGAAGATATAATTACATACACAAAACATAATATAATGTTTTTTTGCAATCGTGATGTTCAAAAATTGAATTTCTTAATCTACCAAACTTCATTTAGATACAAAATGTTACAGTTTTTCAACTTTCTTTGAGAGTTATTTAAAAAAAAAACACAATAAAAGAATAACTACTCAAGAATCTGAATGATCCGATAACAGGAAAGTTCATTCTAAATTATGACATCAAGATTAGTCACAGCGCCACTATCAAAGGGAAATCGTTCTACCATAAAATTATGAACTATTACAAAAACAACTAACGACTACGAATTTTGGTAGGCCGAATATACATTTATATTTATAGTAATAAACTGATTTAGTTTATAACCAATTCCAAATAGAATAACGGAAATTGAATTTGAGAAAAAATTACCTTCTAATTAATAACATTCTGGATGGATCTTTGAACCTTGTCAAAAATTTACGCAGACAAATTAGAAAGCCTTGCTTTTACTCTCTACAATTGAGTCGTTGGATGCCAACATTTTTAGTCTGAGTTATGCAAGTAAAACGAATTTGAAATGCTCAAAGCAAAGGCATAACTAATTGTTACCTTTTTGTAAAAGCAGGTTGTTAACGGTCAGCAGTTAAGTTTTTGTTAATATGCAATATGTAAAATTATGTTCAACCTTGTATAACAAATACATACAATAATTAAAATACACAACCTTGTATTTGTTTAATTATAAGAAAATTCTTGCATGATAATATATAATTATACGATGATATAAATACATATATACCTATTGTATGATAGCACTAATAAAACAATGAAATTCACAATTTTTTTAAGTCTGTACATATTTCACAGTTGGACACCAGCTATCTCCAAATGAGATTAATTTATCTCCTCAGGACCATGCTGGCCAGATGAGCTGACAAAAGTTTTTATTTAGAATTTTCATTCTCAAAAAATATAATATATTAGTTATTACTAGTCGATTGTAAGGTAAATCATGATTAATTTATTGTAGTTTTTGCATTTATAATAAGGGCTTATATAGATTTAATATGCACTATTAGACCTTTGCTAATCCGTCATGCTTTGTAGGCGAGTTGAAGATTAGTGTGTGTTATAAGTTTTCAATCAGAGCGTGTCTGCACACTCCTTTGATACTTCCTTAAGCAGTTTTGTCGAATCCCAAGAAAAATAACAGTTGGATGACACATTTATATTCTTAATTTGAAATCACATGGGATACAGATATTATTGTCCGTTATTATCTAGTTGTTTTCGAATATAGATTTATATAGTTAATAAAATCTTGTAGTTTATCATATTTCCGTGTGGTGACCGAGTAAGAAAACAATTCACCACACCTTTTTTCGCCCGTGGGCGTCGTAAAAGACGTCTAAAGAATAAATAGCCCTCCCGTTGTGGAAGAGGCTCGAACCTAGCAGTAGGACTTATATGATTTGATTTTTTTTGTGTCTGTCTTTTACCTGTTAGCCGCAGATGGCTGTCACAGCTTAATCCGGACTATGGGTGAGCGCTGAGGCCTCTCAACCCAGTGACTTATATGAGCTGACATAATGGTTATAAAGATGATGAATGTATCATACTTTCTCAAATAAATAAATAGGTAAATGAATATGATTTTATGAATAATGTTTACAAAACAAATAAGTCTCCACGAAAAAATAATTCATATGATATAGGTACCTATGCAGGGAAACGTTGCGAAAATTATCAAGTCCAACATCCCGTCATTCGAACCGGTTCAGACTGCCGGGCCGGTTTTATCAGTAATTCAACGACCACACGAAAGCGACATCGATGATGGTTAGGGAAACGGAAATACATATCCTAGAAATTTTATAGTAAAACTTTGAGTCTGTATACGGCAATTTATATTCATGTATATATATATATATACATATATATATACATATACACATGAATATTTGTAATAAATATTTACTAAACTACATACATACACTACCGTCCAAAAGTTTGGAAGCACACCTGTTTTCAAACAAAACAAATAAATGCCGACTAATAGCGGTAAAAATTAGCAATAATCTTAAGTTTTACAACCTTTTACGACTGTCTACACAAACACAAAAGGATTATTATCCTACATTCATCAAGTTTTATGGAATTCCTTAATATTGACGAAACACGTGTTTTATGACTTAATCCGTCGGCTACTTTATCCTATGCAATGGTGTAGTTTTATTGATAATGTTTGCTGGTTTTAACTTTTTTAGACCTTATTCAGTCGCACTTGAGCATTGGCACGTGAAAGTTGTGATATTAACATTGTCTGTATTCGAAAGATATCGGCTACTACTTTGACCGTATTTTTTCTTCTGAAAATGGCAAAACGCAAGCAAATCACGCTTGAACAGCGAAGCGCTATTTGCACTCTACGCGAGGAAGGATACAGTGAACGTCAAATCGCAGAAAGGCTCGGCATTTCTTGTAAAGGTGTCCACTATACCCTTGCTAGAAAACAAGAAACGGGGAAAAATGAAGATAGAAAGAGATCTGGTAGGCCCAAATCCACAACAAATCAAGAGGACAACTTCATTAGAGTTCTTTCTAAACGGAATCGACGCTTAACTGCACCACAGATCACTGCAGCTCTGAATGATACGCGAGAAACACCCATTTCAACAACTACTGTTAAAAGACGCTTACTGTCTGCGGGATTAAGAGGATGTGTTGCTGCTAAAAAACCCAAACTAACAAATCGACATAAGAAAAATAGACTAGAATGGGCAAAAGCGCATAAAAACTGGACTATAGAACAATGGGAAAATGTCCTTTGGAGTGACGAATCAAAATTTCAGATTTTCGGATCCAATAGACGTGTCTTTGTACGCCGGTCAAAAGAAGAGAGGGCTT
Organism: Lymantria monacha; assembly: GCA_905163515.2. NCBI lineage: Eukaryota > Metazoa > Arthropoda > Insecta > Lepidoptera > Erebidae > Lymantria > Lymantria monacha. Next base: position 12,319,411 of record LR991094.1, on the reverse strand, counting down.
CAGAGGCATGTACAGTGCCTACCATCAAACATGGTGGTGGTAATGTCATGGTTTGGGGGTGTTTTGGCAACAGTAAACCCGGCAATCTTGTGAGGATAACCGGAAAATTAAACAAGGAAGGCTATTTAAAAATTCTCCAAGATTCTGCCATACCCAGTGGACTAAGTCTCATTGGTTCTGGATTCATTTTTCAACAGGATAATGATCCTAAGCATTCGTCTAAATTGTGCCAGAACTTTTTAAACAAGAAAAAAGCTGAAAACATTTTAAACATCATGCAATGGCCATCTCAATCCCCTGATCTTTCTCCCATTGAACTTGTTTGGGATGAACTTGACAGGAGGGTGAAAAGTCGTTGTCCTACGAGCTCAGAACATTTGTGGCAGCTATTAGAGAACGAATGGAACAAATTAGATAAAGATTATTTTAAAAAATTGATTAATAGAATGCCCAGAATATGTGAGAAGATTATAAAGGAGAAAGGTGGACACTTTGATGAAGCTAAAATTTAATCTAATTTACCATTGTATATTATTTTTTTATTTTGTTTAAGTTAGTTTCTGTTTGTTCTTTATTTTTTTATCAATACATTTAAATTTAAATGACTTAGTTTGGTTTTATTCGATTTTACCTTGCTGCTTCCAAACTTTTGGACGGTAGTGTATATAAACGGCATATTTGGTTATCTCATGAAAATCCTCGATAATAAGCATCATCATTCTCCTACTCTTATCCCAATTGCTTGGGGTCGATACAATATGTACTCTTCCTTCATAGCACATATTGTAAAAGTTATTAGCAATAGTTTTATGACCGGCCACCTACCAGACGTCAACCCTCCTTGGGAATGTAATTTTTAACCAAACGGCATCATAGATAGAGTTCGCCCAGGTTCGTTGTAAGGCTCTTAGTCGTTTTTTACGACTCAAAGGGTTGGTAGTATTCATAGCCGCTACCACACAGTACGAATATATGATAATAAGCATATCTATTATTATTTCAATTAATATTTAATTTTTCAACAGTATTAAATTTTAGATAGATATATGATAAAAAATCTTAAAACTAATCTTAATGTTCTTGCTTTAAAACTAAAATTATTGTAGTAATAGAGACGGGTAAGCAGCTCAATAACATAGTAAAACAAAACAACAAGATCTTCAATTCGCTTAGAATACTATCAACTTCCAAATAAGCTTATCCATTTGCCTGTTTTTTTTTGAAATACCACGAAAAAATAACAGGTGATGACATGTTTATATTCTTAATCTGTCACCACGCGGGGATTTTAATAACCATCCGTTACAAATTTACCGTTATAAATTAAATTAAATCTTGCATTTTATCATAACCTTCCATGTGGTGACGGAGTAAGAATACTATTCACCACCCGCTGTCTTGCCTGTGGGTGATCGTACGAGACGACTAAGGGATATAAAACGCATATAACATCTATGCGAGAGACGGAAAACTCGAAACAAAACCCTATACCTACCAACACGTCTGACCAGCGTGGTATAGTAGGTCAATTACCCTCCCATTATGGAGGTGGCTCGAGCCCAACAGTGGGACATATATGAGCTGAGATGAATGATGAACGAATGAATGATTTTATCATATTTCCGTGTGGTGAATACAATTCACCACCTCCTATCATACCTTTTTTTTTTATTGGTGGGCTATGGATGCGTCTCGCCCCGCCGAATCGGTCCGGGGTGACGGAAAGGCGGCGCGTGACCCCATAGACCCACCGTAAAACCTTCTCTCTTCGCCGTGCGAGCGGGCCACCGGTACCCGATTTTTGACTTCGGTGGCACCTCCTATCATACCTGTAACTGGCGTAAAAGACGACGAAAGGACATAATAAGCATATAACATCTATGCAAGAGAAGAAACATTTGAAATAAAACCCTATATAACATACCTAGCGTGTCACAGTCCTTTCCTTTGAAGTTACACATCTATTTCTTTAGAATATAATTTGTAACACAACAAATTCTTTTGTTAACATTCCGTTACAAGGCCTAAAGATTTCTTTTACAATGAATGTAAATTGTTGTTTTAACAAAAAAACCTTAATATAAAACCATCCGTTAGATAATCTAATATGATATTCAACACTAAAGTATAAGAGCAAGGACGTATTAAATTTTATTTAAAATATTTTAGAATAAAATTTACCGCTAAGACACTAAAAATATCCGCTTTTAAATATTTATATATTTAACTTACAAAAAATACTTTAATCCAAATTTAACACCTTAATTAGGTTGAATTAGTTAATTAAATCGCTAACAAAACGTTGACAGGCGTGAACAAAAACGATTCTTAGCATAGTAATCTGTTTTTACATAATACTGTTATCTCGACCCATTTGTATCGAATGCTTCTCTGATAGGTCAGCGTATATACTAGATTAGATAACGCTTATCACTTGATGACTAGTCGAGTAACGCAAGGTAGTCTTAATATTTATTTATAATATATATTTAATACAATGATCTAAAACGACGTATTAGTCATAAGATCATAAAATTCATCTTCCTCAGCACATATAAATGCCATTATTTTATGGAACAGATATTTTACTGTGCCACACAGAAAGAAGCCCGTGTGTCTTACTGAGGGATTACTAAAAAGTTTTCTTCTCTTAAAAACAACGTTATGTGTACTACAATTTACATTATTTGTAGTTACAACCCACGGTTGCTTTTTACGAGACATTGGAAAAAAAAAAAGAAATTGTACTCCTATTTCAAATAGGTAATGCTTATTCAAATAGAGAATGCTTAAAATTTATATATGTATAGAAAAGATATATTTTTTATAATATGTTTATTTTTTTTATTATAATATTAAAATTTAAATGACGATATTTGTAGGATTATTGTATTTGGGTATAGTTTAAAAACTAGAATCGTTTGTTTGCATGGATTTTGACTCAACTAATTTCTCAAACTGATCATATTCATACATATAATACTTATTGTATAACAGATTCAATTCTTTAAAATTTACTCCACAGCTTAATTAAAAAAAATTGATAATAAATGATAGAACCAATACGTCTTGTTGATAAGCGATATGCAATATAAATAGTTCAGGTAACACTATTTTAATATAATCATAAAATAACTATCTCAAAAATGTAAAGGCTATATTTAATACCAGATGTGGAAGCCAAGAAACCAGTTTTATATTCGTTAGCAACCAAGATGTCACGTAACGCAAGGCAATTTAACATTTTAGTATCATTTCATATGTGACTCATCAAGATGACCCATATCACGTGCATACAGTTATGCCTTCATTTATTACTTTTTTTTTATGTTATATGTATAGCACCAGAAAACATGCATAATTTATCGTTTTCCCTTTTGTGGCGACAGGATAAGAATATAATTGTCGCCACTCCTTACTTGCCAATCGCAGTGAGGTGTTATATGTAAAAATATAACACTTCACTGCGATCGCTACCTCGATCGGGTTGAGAGCCCTCAGCGCTCACCCACAGTCCGGGTAATGTTGTCATAGCCATCTGAGGCTAACAAGTAAGACACGCAAAAAAAAAGGCCACCTCGCCTGCAAAACCCGGCGATTACGACGCCATCCCCTCGTATGAATGAGAACTATGAGGCCATACGTCCAAGAGTGGACTTCAAAAGGTATGAAATGATGATTATCATTTAAAAATTACAGTTTTACATCCAAATGTTTACTAAATCAATACGTTACTCATACAAAGATTTGTATTAAAACCAATATATTAGATTTTTTCGTTTCAAGAAAGTTCAAATAAAGGCCGTAAGCTATTTTGTATTAGCCTCAAAGCCTTTACCTAAATAAGCTTAAAAAATAATGAATAGCTGTTTGTTTTTCAAATTCTTTACACATACATACATACATACATATCATCACGCCATATCCCTTGCAGGGTAGGCAGAGAGAACAGAGTGCCAGAGAACTCTATCTCTGCATACTTCACTCGCTTTCTCAACATTCATAATTCTCTTCATACACGCTCGCCGGTTTCGGAGACTCTTGACTCTACCTTCCTTCAGTACCTGACCGATCTGGTCTAGGTAGGTTAGTCTCGGTCTCCCTCGGTACCTACATCCTTCCACTTTCGCATTGTATATCTTCTTAACCAGACGTTCGTTCGGCATTCTTTCCACATGTCCGAACCATCGGAGCATTCCCTTTCGCATCTTTACACCAATACTCTCTTTTATACCTACTCGCTCTCTTACGTCGTCGTTACGAATGCGGTCGGTCAGCCTAACTCCACAGATTTTCGGAAGAGATCGCATTTCGACCGCATTAATTTTACTTTCATACTCTTTTCTGCATACCCAACTCTCGCTTCCATACAGTAATGTTGGGACAAGCACTGCGTTATGTATTGCTACACGTGCCTTCTGGCTGAGGTGGTGGCTGTCGAGAAGTTGCCCCAACGCTCCGTTCACTCTATTTCCCGCATTCACTCCATCTCGGCTAAATCCACATCCAAGATATACAAATTCAACCACTTGCTCTAGTACATCATTACCTATTGTTACTCTTACCAAATTCACTCTTGTCAAATTCTTTACATCAACAAATTATTAAGACGAATGCTACAAGGATCAACGAAATCCAAAAGTAAGGCTTGGCTTAAATATTACTGAAAGAGTGTTCGTTAGTGCTGCTTCTGAACAGAATTAAATATTAAATAATATCTCTGTTTCAATATTGCTAATCGTAATCACAAACGGTCACGACCGAAGAAAGTGCCGTCAACATGCCATTACGACAGCGGTCTCGCTGCGTTAACAGGCTTAAATGACTGAGGGTAATGACATGGCAGATGCTTTGAATTTGTCTGAATTGTGTTTCATGTGTAGATATGGAGAATGGTTTCCAAAGTATACGTCGTTCTATAGTATTCTTAATTAAACTTTTAACGCGTTATTCTGAATAATAATAGTAAGGATAATTATAGTCATCTATAGCTATATTTGAAATTATAATTGTTCGAGTGAATGCAAAACAAAGTTTATTAATTAGAACCATTATAAGAGCAAGGCAATGAAAACGTAACTCGTAACTTTATTGAGCCTATGGAAATCAATACATCGATACTAATATAACTAATGACGACTGCACAATGGCGTAGTGGTGATTATGACGACATCATGCTAGTGCCGTTCGTTCGATTCCGATACAGGACAATACTTTGTGTAATCCATAAATTGTTGTTCTGAGTCGTGGTGGAATCTGTGTTCGTTAAATTATATTTTTGTAAAATCCCTCGCAACACAAAGATTTTCTTAGCGCCGTATTAAAAAAAACTTTTTCGTTCCTTTTAAAGATATTTTAAAGGTAAGGTTAAAGTATGTTTGTAAAAAAAGCTAAATCAGCTCGTTTTACATGCTGTGAATGTCCGTAATTTTTTTGACCTGAATGAAACATAACTAAATTTGGAAAAGGTATTTTCAATGGACTGACACACAATATTGTCTTTACAGTTAAATGAAAGAGACATAACATATTTTTTTTATAAATTGTTTTAGCATTTCTAAACGCTGTTAAATAGGGCTACCAGTCCTTCAGCTTTGCGTCAAATATAACACATTTTTAGGGATGTTAGGATAAAGATTACAACTCTATGAATTTCAAGGGATCAAAAACATATATACAAATGGATAGAATCATTCAAAAACGGCTTCAATGTAAACAGAGATCGCATTAATAACTAGATCAATAAGTAAAAGAATATATCCACAGTTCAAGCAGATTTTAACAAGCAACACAGAATTTCTAACATAATTGGAGGATTTAATGAAGATGCACTTTTGCTACGTTCAGTTTTAAGATTCTGAATTTGGAACTGCAGAGACACCTTTGGATATTTTCCCTGAATAGTTATAGACTAATACGACCTATGTCGGCAATCAAAATTTATTTTCAAAATCTACAACATGGAATAAGTTAGAATTTCTATAACTACTTCGATGAAATAATATGATTTCAAGTGAAAGATATCTCTCATTCAGATATTTCTAAATGTTTGATGTCCTACTAAATTTTCGCATTCCGCTTTTTCAAAGAAGAACTTAGGGCTACAAGAAGTTTAAAAAGAATTCAAACATTCACACAAGTCGTTTAATAAACGATTTCCTACTTCTGAGCCACTCGATCTCTAACAAGGTATAGACTATAGATCATGTATACAAACATACATACAATAATACGTCAGATTATCCAGTTAATGTTTGGAAACAACCTACCATAGGCTTTTATTTTTAGGTGAATATAAAATATTTGTAAAATTAGTAGATTTCTTTGATCTATCTCAGGTTTTCTTATAAAAATTTGTCATTGAATTAAAAGCAATTTGGAAATTCTTTAATGGAAACAAAAAATAAGCGTCGTTGTAGATTATTCAGTAGTTCCAAATTATCAGTGGGGTTAGGCTAATATTCGAAATTTTCTTTTCTGCACGAGATCAGGCAAACTAAGATGTATAAAAATACGACTGATATAATAATAAGGCAATGGTCTTTCAGTGATAATGGTTAAGAAAGAGAGATTCTGTAGTTGCAACCATGATAAGAACGTCGCAATGTATTAAGGTTCCTACCAAATGTAATGATTGCATATCTATATTTTAGCAGTAGAATTCGGTATGTCGATAGATGATATTGTCTAATGGTGATATGTATAAAAAGAGGCAAATTGCGAATTCCGCATATCACTATAAAAAATAGATTTACACATTATACATATATTATATTGACAAAGCTGACTTCAATATCCTCTAAACCTAGACTAACAGGTCTACTACTAGTAGCCTTCGTATACAAGAATGACTCATGGTCCAGGCATATCGTTTCGTGGGAACAATACACACTGGTAATTTAATACTTTTAGTAGGATTTTGCTTCGCTAGTGGTTGATATAAAGATTATTTTTTTTATCTCAAAATCTACTTATTTGAGTACCTATACACTTAATTAATTAATATGTTTTATTTCTTTTGGTGACAGACGCGTAAACATAATAATTGATGATTTTCGTTTATAGACCTATGCAATACCAAGGACCACAGCTAGATCGCTTTCTAGCGTAAGGTGCGTTTTGGGCCTCTCTCGCTCACTAAACAAAGCGCAAGAGCATAGTGCTACTTACTACTCACACATCGATTTTCTGCTACATTGTGTCCCTGCCCCGGAGGAGTAGACCCATTTATGGCTGCAGACAATTTTGCAACTAAGGTGCTACAATAATTTATTTAAATATTGATAATGCTTATTGATTGATGGGAAAACTTAAAAGTGCTTATTCTAAAGTTTAATATATTTTTTTTCAATCCGTATATTCCTACCAGCCACAATATGAATCGATGAGCTGACTATAGGTAGTTCACACAGATAAAATCTCATTAAGTAAAATGATTTAGCAATAAAGTATTGTTCTATTTCCATGAATTTACCTAAAATTATTTACTTAATATGTAATACGTAGGCACCTAGATTTCTCTGTAACAGACTTACCTACGTAATAATAAACAAAAACGAACTATTGTTTCTGGAAAGTCTGTTTGCATACCTACGTGCTCATCACTTAGGTATCTACATACATAGGTATCTACATAGGCACCTAGGTATATCGGAGAGCAACGGTTTTTACGCAACCAGATCCAGGTTTGTCATTTATCGGCACGTTCGTGTAACCGTTCAAGTTTCTAATTGTTACTTATGCCTAACTTGAAGTCAAGCAACCGAATAGCGCGTTATAGAGCTCTATGTGCTATTTTACTGTATATAATTGTACAATTATTGGTATTTAATTTTATGACAAATATCAAACTGATAAACAACTGAACGTAAAGCTTTTTTTTTTTGCAGGAACTGGGCCTAAGTTAAACTAATAAACTATTAATACCACTATTTTTTGTATAATTTTTTATTATACCTACCTAGGTACCTAAAAGGCAGCTAATACTTAGCGAATTTTAATCTTATTAAGTAGGGACCTAGTTAGATAGTAGTAGATAGGTACCTACATATGTGCTTCCCTACCTGAAACTAATTAGCTATTTCAGGCAATATAGCATACCAAATAGGTCTTAGCTCTTACAAATTAAGAATGTAATGAATATGGAAAGCTAAATAATAGCCTTTAAATCGGCAGCAATAAAACAATGCAACTATGCTAATTTTTGCTATTAAAATCTATATGACAGCACTATAGATAGGTACAAAAATTATATAGCGTAAGGAAACAATATTTTTTCAAATTCCTAAGATAGAATTTATTAAATGCAACATATCATTACATAGATATAAACAAAAAAATTATAACAATAAAAACATAACCTTAAAATTTAATGAATGAATGAATCACACACGACGTAAAAACGTCGCTGCCAACTTAGTAAAAAAAAAGTCTACAACCTTTGCCATTAATATAGACAGAAACTCGTATTTCAATTAATATAATATGAAACCAAACGTTATTTGTTACTTATAAGAAATATTGAAAATAATCGCCATTTTAAGCCTTGATAAACGAAATAAAACAAAACTAGATAGTTATCAACTAACTTACCTGTTATTACTGCCAACAGAATCGCCAAAGCCGCCACACCTGTCGCTCTTCCCCGGTTGAAGTACATTTTGTCTCTTTTCAACACGCTAAAGAGTCCTCATAAAAAAGAAAACAACTGAAAATTCAAACTCCTTAACGGATTGTCTAGAACAATAAACAATTTCACTTGCGCTTTTTGCACCTTTATAAACCGTATCAAGATACTATGATCACAAATTCCACGGCAAAAAGTAATTCAAGAGATTACATTGGGTAAGTTCTTTTTAAATAAACACTCAAGTTCATTGTGATATTTTGGAATTCAGAAGTAAATTCCAAGATGGTAAGAAAGAAACTTGTTTCGTATTGTGAGCAGGAGTGCGGCTGAGTTGCGTACGTCCACTCTCAACAAGCGCTCGGTAAAACTGGCGCGACGTCGGCGACACGCCTGTACAACGGTCGTTCTCGGAACTATCCACAGCGTTGTGTTGCGCGTCATTCTTTTCTATATTATACATAATATATATATACCTACCTACTGGCATCGAAAACTATGTCTCATAAACAGAGGGCGCCGCAGTACTATCTGCAACTTTAAATAATTAAGGATTTTGATAATGATGAATGAATGAATTTGAGTTTAACAACATTAAACTACGGAGGAGACTCGAGCTCAACATTGGGACATATATGAACTGAGATGTTGTTAAACAAAAAGAACGAAGTGAATTTCTCTTTAAAGTAATCGACTCGCAGCTTATTGCTCTCTGTAATAGGCGAACGTGTTGGCCCGTACCGCTATCCTGGACTTTTCGAGACTTTGGCGCTGTCAAAGAATAGATAACTTAAATTAATATTTGAAATGCCTTACCTTATCTAATACAAATAAATGTTAGTTAATAGTGCAACCGCGATAATTTGATGGTTTCCTAATAGATTTTAAGGTTGTAATCTAATATACTCATCACCATTATCATCATCTCACCTAAAATATATCCCACTGCTGGGCTCGAGCCTTCTCCACACTAGAAGGGAATTTGACCTACTACACCACGCTGTGCAGACGTGTTGGTATAAGGTTTTATTTCGAGTTGCCTTCTCTTGTATAGATGTTATATGCATATTTTATCCCTTAGTCATCTTTTATGATCACCCACGGGTGGAGAATTGTATTCTTACTCCCTCACCACACTGAAAATATTTAAATATAGTAATCATATATACTAATCATATTTAAAGACTAAATTTGTCACTAAAATTCTGTTTTCATCATATTTCATATTGTCTCAGCTTTCCGTGGCTTGCTTGATAATAAATGTCTTTACTTCAGTGGAGCAGTCATGTCATAAGAGAGCGATAAAATTTTCTTTAGAAGTTTTGGAAGGCTCAACCTTGCACATTATTTGATAACTTTTTTAAAAAACCAACGGAACTTTGTAAAACTGCTATTGTTACTGTGTAGAGTTCATTTACGATAGTATATTTTAGCCTGCCACGTATGCTTTCAAATAATATGCTTTAAATCATAGACTTGACTGCACAGATGGCGTAATGCTTAAGATACTCACCGTGCTAGTATCATGGATTCGATTGCCAGACGGGACTATACTTTGTCATCATCATCATCATCATCATTACCCTGCTCTTATCGTAATTACTTGGAGTCGACGCAATATGTCCTTTTCTTCCACTCAATCCTATCCGATGTCATATCTGCGTTCACTCCCTTTCTATTCATATCATGCTTCACGCAATCCATCCATCTTCTCTTCGGTCTTCCCTTACCTTCTAAGCCTTCAACATTCACGGGACTATACTTTGTGCGATCCATAATTGTTGTTCTGAGTTTGGGAGTAATTTGTGTCTTTTAATTATGTAACAATACAGGGATTATTTACTGCGTCCAGATATTGTCTTTTATAAAGAAAAAAAAATGAGGAAACGGAGAAGGTCGGGAAGGATATACATATATATCTATCCAGATGAGTCATTGAATTCAGATACCCGCGTTATCAATAACTCACTGAAATGGCGTAAAATGGTAGCCACAGTGAGTTAAAGAGCCACATGTCCTGGATAGTGTGAGTGCAGTCAAATCATAGGCAAGTATATAGTAGAGCACAAAACTTTTGCAGTGGTATTTAAAAGTTATTGTTAGAACTTTTCTCTTACTTTCCATATTCTTGATGACTTGCGTTCATATTATTTTTACTTAAAATTGCATTTTATATGTAATAAAAAAAACTCTTCAGTAATTACATATGACTTTTTAATAGCCTGCGTTAAGCAGTAGCTTATTTTTATTACAAGACTTAAGGATCGCCGATTCCAACTTGAAAAACATTTAAAAAAATATATATTGATTATTGTTTCTGTGCCATTTATTCGGAATATTTTTAGTTTGTATCTCATTAATAAATAATGATAAAGTAGCTTCAAATAAAAATAATATAAAATATTCAGAGGTAAGAAACCAAAATGTAAACTTGACAGTACGAAGATATCAGCACCTGTGACTGATTATTTATATGCCGTGGTATGAATAATTCATGATTGTCGTTATGTACTACTAATACCATGTATTTAGAATTACAATTTTACTCGTAACTTTGACATATAAATGATTAAACCGGCATTATTTTAGTGCTATATAAAATATAAATACATTTTTGAACTAGTCTATATATTTAAATTACTGAAATTTAGCATTTAATATGCTTAATTATTTATAAAACCCGAATACGAAATGAAAAATGATGTCACAAGCGGGATTCGAACATCATTTTTCATTCATCATTTTTCATTTCGTATTCGGGTTTCATAAATAATCATAACTATATAATATCATAAATAACCTCGTCGCTGTCATCGGTGCCGACCTGACGCTGCCGGCTGTTGCGCGAGCGATGGTCGACAGCGTCAGGAATTGGGACGCGGTCGCCGCCATCTGCGAGGCTATCATCTCGCAGAAGGAGGCCGCGGAACGGGCCCGGGAGGATTCCCGTGACCCGGGCCGCCGTCCGCGGCCGGGGCGGCGCAGGCACGAGTACCTGCGCCTGATGCCGCCCTAACCGAGGCTTCGGGTGATCGGACCGGGGAATTGTCCGGTCACCCGACGTGAGGCCACCGCGTGAGGACGACGCCTCGACGGCGAAAGCTGTCGGGGCGTCGACAGGAGAGGAGCCCGAGAGGGCATACCGCCGAGCGGGCCACCGAAGACAAAGATCGGGTACCGGTGGCCCGCTCGCATGGCGAAGAAGAGATGCTTGCAGGGTGGGTCAATGGGGTTCCGTCACCCCGGACCGATTTGGCGGGGTGCGACGTCCATAGCCCACCGAAAAAAAAAAAAAAAAAAAAAAAAGGATGCTGGTACTCTCATCGCAATCATTATCACACACTGTTGATCCTGTTTCAAATACTATTCTTATCATTAATCATTCTCAGAACTATATCGTTTTCTACTAAGTTGAAATTATAAAAATAGTATATTAGAACTCAATTTATCCAACCCTTGGTACTAAAAATGTGAGGATAATTACTACATTAAAATTTACATTGATAAATACATTGTCTGTCTCATCTAATTAAAGTTACGATTTTACATAGAGCGCCAATGTAAACAAACGGCTTGTTTACTAGATACCTTATTTTCAATAAATTAATTATTTATACTCTGGAGGATAAGCTCAGCTTACGCAAAAGCGGCAAAGTATAATTAACGGGTTCTGACGTCCGCTGGGATTTTAATGTTATATATAATTGATTGAAACGTCTCCTTAAAAGCACGTAATTTATTTTTGACAGTTAAGTTTTAATTTTCAATGACTTAAAAGTTCGATTACTAATCACTAGAATTTAAAATAATTTCATACTTCGCAGTACTGAAGCTGACTCTAATTAACGATATAGCTAACTCAAAAGCCTATTTCATGGAACTATATTTAATAGATAAGTGTTATATTTACATGGCCATGATATTACTCTAATAATAAAACATTGGAAAAAATTACGTCTGAGGATGAAGTAAAAATTCCTTTCACGGGGAGTGCTCTGAGAAACTGTTTGACTTGATAACTTCGTGATATTTTTACCACCATACCACTCGACACCGTGACAGGGTTCATCTATTTCACCTGGATATATCTCGTAAAACTGCGATCACTTCTCCCACACACGCGCAGGATCTAGAATATACTACCTGCTGCTGTGAATCCCAAGCGCTACGCACATCTTTCTTTAAACAATGTTTAAGAAGAGCTCTTTCTTCACCATAGACAGCGACCTAACCTGGCATTGCAAAATTCCATGATATTCTGCATCACTTATCATCAAGTGTGCTGCATGTTCTTTTGCCAACATAGCCAATAAAAAAATACAATTCACCACACTCTATCTTGACTGTGGCTATCATAAAAGACGACTTAAAGTAAAATATTCAAGTAATAGTCATGCAAGGAAGGAAAACTAATAATAAAAGCCTTTACCAACTCGTCTGACCAGGGTGATATGGTAGGTCAATTCGCCTCCTATTTTGAAGGAATCCTGAGCTCGAGTCCCGGGAGTGGGACGTAAATGACCTGAGATGATCATGATTGATGATAACAAATATGATTCACCTAATGTTTTTCATTTCAAACAAATTCTTATATACTTTTTAACGCTACTAAGTTTTTTTTTGACGTAATCGCTAATATGAGTGCTTAGTCAAGCGTTGTCGCAATTTCAGTGAAATCAGTGAAAGTTAACTCATAAAAACATTAAAAATAAGAAAATAGATCAGTTCGAAAAAATAAAGTAGTCAAAGTTATTCAGGCAACCTTTTTTTGGTAGACGTTTTGCATAATTTTACACAGTAATTTAAGTGATGAATTGGCCGGAACAAATGGAATAAGTTTCCATCCATATATAAGCCTGCCGACGTCTATTGTTCGATAAAGGCTTTCGTATTAGCGGTTATAGTGTTATAACCATCAAAATGTTTTTATAATTTCACTAAGAGTAACGTATTGGAGGCGCAGATTCGAGTACCTGCGCCTGATGCCGCCCTATCCGAGGTCAGTGATGGATGGACCGAGGATTAGTCCACTATTCGCAGATAGGCCAACTGCTTGAAGTTGACGTCGTAATTGTATTTGGGGTATCGACGGGAATGCTATGGATGGACTACCGGACTGATCACCGAGATCAAAGAATTGGTAGCAATAATCCATGATATGGCGATGGGGAGGACATCCTATAGGTTATGGGGCCACGGACATAGGACATTTCCTTTTTTAGGAGGCTATGGTCTGGAAACACCCCTACCAATCCTTCAGGGACGATGGAAGAGCTGCGTTTGTCCCTAGAACCCACCGTGTCCCCTCCCCATTGCCATTGGGTCGACCACTGCCGATTTCTTGATTTGCGTAGTCGGTCAATATAATCGCAAAATTTTCGTTCTTTTTTTTATTGCTAGTGGTGGCAAACAAGCAAGCAGCACGTAAGTAAGTGTCACTGCTGCCCATGGACCTTGGCTATACCAAGGGTATAGCTAGGCCGATCCCCAAACCTGCCCACTTGGGCTGCCGGCTGCACTTTTTCTGTTATTACAACTCTCTGAATATAACTAATTTAATACATATAGGTACTTATTTTTTAAAAATATCGTAATCTACAAAACTTTTATCTTTGGATTTAACAAGGCTATGTATTTTCTAGAGTTAATGATACTGCAACAATACTTCCTAAAAATCTCAATAACTTAATATAAGTATTAGCAAATTTGCGATTCCCCAACGATAAGTACTATAGAAAACTCCCCTACGAATGAGACGCTCGGGTTAACTCGTACAATAACTTCAATGAAATGATAATTGTGTTGAAACTCATTGAGATATATTAACTTAATCCACACATTTCGTTATTTACTTATTGAAACAATTGTGCACATATACACGCATATGTTCTCGAAAGTGGATATATATTTAAATTACTGAAATTTAATATTTAATATGCTTAATTATTTATAAAACACGATTACGAAGCGAAAAATGATGTCACAAGCGGGATTCGAACTCGCGCCTATTGGGATTCCGGCCCAATCGTGCTGCCACTACACCGCCGTGACTTATTGTAGGACATGCAAATTTCGCTTCGTATCATATTTACGTCTTAAGGTGATGGTATGCCATCTACCCGACAATCTTTACACATTGTTATAGGTTTAATACTTCAAACTTTGCAGTTAGAATTGTATTAAACGATGACACAACCTTGTTATTTAATTTACTGAAATTTAGCATTTAATATGCTTAATTATTTATAAAACTAGATTACTGTGGATATATATGTCATTATTCTAGCGTTTATTATTACCAATGTATAAGAATTGTGTTTTTAGCTGTTAGCCGTAGATGGCTTTGACAGCTTTACGTGGACCATGGGTGAGCGCTGAGGGCTCTCAACCCGATTGAGGTAAGCTAAGCGACATCTCCCCTGTGGGGAACGGACCTCGGCTTGGGGCGTCGCTGGTGGCAAAGTGGGCGTGCTCACGTTTGGATTTATGATTTTTGCGCGTCGCGATTTCGCACCTCGACGGCGAGGACGACACCGCGGATATCTATGTGTAATGGCCTCGCGGGCCGTGTAAGCTCTTAATTGAGCGAGTGTGATATCGTCGTCGTCATCGTCGATGACGTGCCGCGGACGTCGGCTTTTTGAATTACAAGAGGGCGTGTAGGAAGCCGCCCCAACCACTAGTGGTTGGAGGTGTGTCATGGCAGAGTCAAAGTAGCTCTGGGAGCACAGTTTCATAAATTGCCTGATGGTCGGTAGTTCGAGGTCGACATGAAGATCGACGTTTCGTATGAACCACGGTGCTCCCGTAGCTCGGCGCATGAACCTATTTTGAAGTGTCTGTAGTCTGTGGATCCTGTGTGCCTTAACATGCGCGAACACTACGCTAGCATAGGTCATGATTGGCCGTATGCAAGCGGTGTATAATCGGACCTTGCTGTTCAAGGTTAATTTAGACCTAGCATTTATTAAACTATGGAGGCGTCCCATCACGAAAGCCGCACGCGCGTGGACTTTCGTTATGTGAAGCGTGAAGCTGAGTCGGTCGTCAAGGGTTACACCTAGATATTTGGCTTGCCTGCTCCAAGTAACAGGCTTGTTAAACATTTTAAGGGGCGGAATGCTATCGATAGAGTAGGTACGGGCATTTCGACGTGTGAACATGACCGCCTGACTCCTATCGGGGTTGATTTCTATTCTCCACTTCCTAAACCAATTGGCTAGGGCGGTAACCGCTGTTTGGAGAGAGTCTTTGCTACTGTTGTCGGGATCTTACCTGCACAGAAAAGTACGGTGTCGTCAGCATAAAGCGCTTTATGAACTCTATTAAATTTGGGCATATCGCTAGCGTATAGCGTAAATAGAAAAGGGGAGAGGATCGAGCCCTGTGGGACACCGGCCTTGATAGTGTGGGCCTGTGGGGGGTAGACAACGACCCTTCCACCCTGTAGCGAAAGCTGCGATGACTTAAGTAGTCATGTATGATTAAAAATTAGATAATCGGGGACCTTAAGACGATAAAGTTTGTAAATCAGGCCCTCGTGCCAAAATTTATCGAATGCCTTCGCTACAGCATACTTCACTCGCTTCCTCAACATTCATAATTCTCTTCATACACGCTCGCCGGTTTCGGAGACTCTTGACTGCACCTTCCTTTAGTACGTGACCAATCTGGTCTAGGTAGGTGAGTATCGGTCTCCCCCGGTACCTACATCCTTCCACTTTCGCATTGTATATCTTCTTAACCAGACAGTCGTTCGGCATTCTTTCCACATGTCCGAATAATCGGAGCATTTGCTTTCGCATCTTTACACCAATACTCTCTTTCATACCTACTCGCTCTCTTACGTCGTCGTTGCGTATGCGGTCGGTCAGCCTAACTCCACAGATTTTCCGTAGAGATCGCATTTCGACCGCATTAATTTTACTTTCATGCTCTTTTCTGCATATAAAAAAAATTAACATATAAGAGCAGTTTGAAAGTGCGCTACTTTCAGTAGTTTCGCTAGTTTCAGTGACGAAAAAGTTAAGGAGTGAAAGGTTGATATGGTATGGCATGTGATGAGACGGGATGAAAGAAATGTTGTGAGGAAAGTTTTAAATATGAATGTTGAAGGTTTTAGGGGTAAAGGAAGACCAAAGAAAAGATGGATGGATTGCGTGAGATATGACATGGATAGACAGGGAGTGACTGCAGAGATGACGTCTGATTGGACTGTATGGAGGAGGATGACATATTGGGTCGACCCTAAGTAATGAGATAAGAGCGAGATGATGATGATGATGACGATGCTCTTTTCTGCATACCCAACTTTCGCTTCCATATAGTAATGTTGGGACACGTGCCTTCTGGCTGAGGTGGTGGTATTATAATGTTCAATAAAACACCTTGAGCGAAGCGATGGCTAACAACTGAACGTTTATTCATATTTTAAACAGAAAAAGAATGAACTTCTCAAACAAAGACAGAGAATGAATATTATTGGTTTACATCATTGATTTACATTATTATAACTAGATAGCGTTATAGGTTTCATTTGATGTATTAAGCTATCAATTTTAACACCCCCACTACATCACATGAAACCATGAAACAGTGATTTTTACAAATTAACAAGTCCCAAAGCTTCTATACAATGGTAATGCTTTGTTGCACCAAGTGCCTTTGTAAAGACATCAGCTGGCATATCATTAGTACACATATATTTAATATTTATAACATTATTACTGACAGCATCTCTTACAAAATGATAACGAATGTCTATATGTTTACTTTTTCTATGTAAAGCATGATTATCAATAAATTTTTGAGCACTCTGGCTATCATTGTATAAGGTAATAGGATATACATCTTGTTTATTGACTTCAGATAACAATACTCTCAAATACATAGATTCTTTGCATGCCTCTGCCATTGACATGTATTCGGCCTCCATACTGGAAAGAGCCACTGTCCTTTGTTTTCTGCTTTCCCACGATATAACACCCCCTGACATCATAAAACAATATCCTGTGTATGATTTGCGATCAATACTATTATTAGCCCAGTCAGCATCAGAAAATCCTAATAACTCAGAGTTTCCTTTTACATACCTTATGCAATAATCCTTTGTTCTCTTTAAATACCTGAGAATACGTTTAGCATAATCCCAATGAGTGCTATTGTGTCTAGAATTAAATTGACTTAAAAAACTAACACTAAAAGCTATGTCAGGCCTGGTTAAAACAGATAAATACATCAAACTACCTATTAGCTGCTGATATGGTATGTTAGTATCATTAACATTATCATTTTTATCAATATTTAGTTTAACCTCCATAGGTGTACTAGCCTCTTTACAATTTAACATGTTGAATTTAATTAACAGTTGATCAATGTATTGTTCCTGATCTAAGGTACAAGTATTATTCTTATTATCAATATTTACTCTCATTCCCAAACACTGCTTCACCTGTCCAAGATTTTTAATTTTAAATTTAGAACTCAATACAGAAATTAAATTATTTGTCTCTACTTTACAATTTGAATACACAAAGAAATCGTCCACATACAAAGCAATAATTGTTTTAACATTATCATAAAATTTTGTGAACACACATGGCTCTATATGACTTCTTTTAAAGCCTAATTCTGTCAAACACTGATCAACTTTTTCATACCATGATCTTGACGATTGCTTTAAGCCGTAAATAGCTTTATTTAATTTAACAATTTTTCTGTTATTGTTACTATCTAAATCAACTTGTGGATAAGCCATATAAATAACTTCCTTCAAAACACCATTCAAAAATGCAGTTTTGACATCTAAGTGAATAACATTCATATCAAATTGCACAGAAAGTGCAAATAATAATCTTAAAGTACTGTGACGCACTACAGGTGAGAACGTCTCATCATAGTCAATTCCTGGTTTCTGGGTGAATCCCTTTGCCACTAGACGAGCACGATATCTAACACTTTTGTCACTATCAAATTTCCTTTTATAAACCCATTTACACTGAACCAAAGTTTTACCTTGAGGCACTTCACTCACTACTACCCAGGCATTATTCTCTTCAAATGCCTTAAGTTCCTCTTCCATTGCATCAATCCACCTGTTATTGTCAGGGCCTCGTAGAGCTTGTTGGATATTAACTGGATCACTTTGATTCTCAGTATTAGACTGCATGCACAAGTTTGAGATTCCAAAACGCTGTGGTGGTCTCCTCGTCCTCTTTCGTTCTTCTGGGGTTGGAACCTCATCTACATTCTGCAATATAGAGTTATCAGTCTGATTAGTATTACCCATCTGGTCAGTATCTTCTTTAGGTTCTGTACCAGTGACTATATCAACAGACTCATCTGTTTCACTCTTAATTTCTTGCGTTTCTGAGGTTTCCCCCACTGAAACTGATATCTTGACATTTATATTATCCTTCAAGTTTTCTTGGATTATGACATCCCTACTCACAGAGATACATTTCTTATTAGGGTCGTAAATCCTATATCCTTTGACATTTTCAGCATAACCAACCAGAATATGTGGTTTAGATTTAGTGTCCCACTTAAGTCTTTTTTGTTTTGGAATATGCACCATGACCTGACTCCCAAAAATCCGTATGTGACTAAGATCTGGCTTATTATTGGTCCAGAGCTCAAACGGTGTCATGTTCTGTAATCCCGATGCTGGTGACCTATTTCTAAGATAAACTGCTGTGTTTACGGCCTCAGCCCAAAATCTTTTGTCTAGTCCAGCATCAAACAACATGCAGCGAGCCCTTTCAACCAAGGTTCGGTTCATGCGCTCACTTATTGCATTCTGTTCTGGGGTATATGTGTTAGTCCTTTGATGGACTATACCAGCTTCAGTCAAGTAACTGTCAAACAATGCATTACAGAATTCAAGACCATTATCAGTTCTAAATATTTTTATTTTCTTATTTAGTTGATTTTCAACTAAAGCTTTGAATTCCTTAAAATATTTAAATACTTGGTTCTTGGCTTTCAAAAAATAAACAAAGGTCATACGTGTGTAGTCATCAACAAAAATCAGGAAATACTTGCAGCCACCAACTGAAGTCACCTCCATGGGTCCGCACACGTCTGCATGAATGATATTCAGTACTTCACTGCTTCTCGTGCCCACATGGTTAAATGGTAATCGTGACTGCTTCCCTTGACAGCACACTACACATGTATTTTTATCAATGACAGCTTTGTCCTTGAAGTCTAAACCCACAACTGCACCTTCTTTCATTTTATTAAGGTCACTACTATTTAAGTGGCCCATTCTTCGATGCCACAGTTCGCTGTTCACGCTGTCAGTTGTCGTAAATAAGCAGCCATTTTTGTTTTCCACATTAAGTTTATAAACACCATCAACTAATCTGGCCTCTCCAACCAGTTGATTTTTCCTGTTATAGATATAGCAACAATATTTCTGAAAGTCCACTCTGTTACCATTTTCAATCAATTTACTCACTGATAACAAGTTTGTAGCGATACTAGGTACACACAACACGTCCTTTACTGTGATACAATATTTGGATTTCGACGTGATTGTAACAATATCGACATCACCCGAACATATCACAGGCATCATTTCTTTATTTGCTGCTGAGATTTCCTTTATGCTCGTGTTTTCCGATATGTTTCGAATATTGTTTACATTTGAAGTTATATGCGCACTCGCACCAGAGTCCAAATACCAATCATTCTTTCTAAAGTTTCCGCTTAAGAATACTGCAGAAAACGCATTAGAATTATTCGTTTTTGTATCTTGAACTTGTGTACACTTATTTTTATAGTGCCCGATCTGTTTACAACGATAGCACTTGATAACTTTCTTTTTGTTGACATTCGACTGGTTCGACATTACGCCATCTTGGAATGAGTTTACAGTTTTATTGAACGACTTCGATCTTTGATTGACATGGTGGCGCCCTCTAGTGTATAACGCAGTAATTTCCGTTGAATCTTCATTCCCAGACATGTCTAATAATTTTGATTTTACAACATCCGCCGTAATGGCGATTCCGGAATGTTCTATAGCCATCAGCATTGGAAAATACTTTTCCGGCAATCCCGCCAACATTAAACAGCCAATCCACTCATCATTCACCAAAAAACCAGTTCTTGATAATTTCTGCCCCGCTTCAATAATTTGAGTAATGTAACTTGTCATGGAATCTGAAGTCTCGAGACGTATTGATATTAAATTCCTCAATAACATGATCCTTCTCGAGAAACCCGAGTCATCAAACATTTGTTGTAATTTCTGCCATAGTTCTTTAGTAGTCTCAGCGCCCTTAATGTGTACATATAACGACGGATCGATGGTTAAAATTAATTTTGCTTTCGTCATGGCGTCCTCCGCAATGGCGGCTCCAACTCCTTCAGTTTTGATAAAATTTAGCTTTCCTTCGAGTACTAATAGGTTTTCGGCAGCAAACGCCCACTCACTATAATTGTCTCGACCTTTAAGTTTCGGCACATTTGCAATAAACGAGTTCGAACTGGAAGCCATGTTTATACCGATCACGGCGCACGCGGTGTCTGTGGAACCACGTGCAACACTGGTATATCTAGAATTCTTATTGACGCAATAGTCCACTTTACACTATTCCTACGCTAACTAATTGAAAACTATAACTTTACAAAAAAAAACTGACTCTGAATTATTTCTGGGCCCATAACCTATTATAATGTTCAATAAAACACCTTGAGCGAAGCGATGGCTAACAACTGAACGTTTATTCATATTTTAAACAGAAAAAGAATGAACTTCTCAAACAAAGACAGAGAATGAATATTATTGGTTTACATCATTGATTTACATTATTATAACTAGATAGCGTTATAGGTTTCATTTGATGTATTAAGCTATCAATTTTAACAGGTGGCTACTGAGAAGTTGTCCCAACGCTCCGTTCACTCTATTTGCCGCATTCACTCTTCGCTCTATATCAGTAGTGTACCTTCCATTTCAGCTAAAACCACATCCAAGATATACAAATTCATCCGCTTACTCTAATACATCATTCCCTATTGTTACTCTTACATCTGTTCTGGCTTCATCTCTTTCAAAGACCATTATTTTGGTTTTGCTCACATTCATGCGTAGACCCCTTTTGTTTGTAGATGGACGGAAGAATAGTGGCAGATTCAAAAAGAGATACATGGATTATGTGATAGAGGATGTGTATAAAAGATGTAAGTAGAGATATGACGGCTGATTGAAGTTTATGGAAGATTAGAACATGTTGTGCCGATCCCACTTAGGGTGGGAAGCGGGCAGGTAAACGATGAAAAAATGATGACTAACAGACTGCTAATTTGTACATAATAGAAATTTATAGTGATGATATTGGATTACAATATAAAACATATTACCAATTATAGATTGATTTCCAATAGCAATGATGATATCAACGCTAGGAATCATAAACGCAGAGTAACCTACAAAAAAAAAGAAAATCTGAAAAAAAAAAATATATATAATAAAAAATACAAAGAATGTAAGAAATAATTCATAACTTAGAGACAGGATAAAAATGCAATAGAATTTTTTTTATAATTTCCCTTGCAAATATTTCTTCTTTAGCACTTAAATATTTTTTTTTGTCTACGCTTTGAAGATGAGATTTACGCATTATCCCTCAACAGTGAGTCCAGTCGGGGGGATTTTTGTGGCACTCGCCGGCCATAGGGCGACCAGAATACCCACTAAAATTACAGTGGCCCCTTACGCACTTTAACGGGGTACCAGAGAGTTCGTCTGATGACACTCAATCCCCGACTTTGTATATATATATAGTGTTGAACAGCCAAACTCCTCTAAAATATGATACAAACTCACTTATACACGCTAGTAAAAATGGTTGGCAGAAAGTTCTCAAATTTTCTCCTATTATATTGTAAAAGAAAGAAAGAAAAAGAATTTATTTCTCCATTCATGGAAAGGACACATTACAAGCTT
This sequence comes from Lymantria monacha, assembly GCA_905163515.2. Lineage (NCBI taxonomy): Eukaryota > Metazoa > Arthropoda > Insecta > Lepidoptera > Erebidae > Lymantria > Lymantria monacha. Next base: position 12,296,828 of record LR991094.1, on the reverse strand, counting down.
AAAATAGTAACTACTTAAAAATAAAAAAATATTCAGTGGCGTCCCCTCCACAAAAAGAAAAGGACGCTGCTCAGCATAATGTTGGGGTATCTACTACAAAAAGTGATACCGCAATGCTGTTGTTCTGTAGCGTCTGCAACGTCCTTCAGCAAAGCACAAGTAGAAAAAAAAATTGTAGTGATGTTAGCTGCTTAGTTCCTTATTACATCTATTAAAATACACGCACGACAACTCAAAACACATACAGATTAGATGGTCACCATCTTCACCCTTAAGTTAATATAGTACCTAATAATACTGATAAAATATTTATAACTAAATATAACTAAGTCTAACAAAACGACAAAATTATTTTTGCAACAAATCTAATGAATTAACATTAAATTTTTTATTGTTTCATGTCTTTGAATATGAAAATTTAATATCTTGAATATTCTCGTGCGGCTTCGTATAAAAAATGAAGCCGCCCTTTTCCATTACGTGTATATGGAATATCTTGAGTTCGAAAAAACACATCGCCATGGGAACGACTTGAAATTGGTTATAACAACCTTAGTCAGATATATATTTACATGTTTATATTAAGATTTACACATATCATAATTAGATGAAAATTATTTATAAATTAATGAAAACGAAATGTAGGCCATCAAAATTATTCTTTTCTATTTTTATGTATCCTATTACATTTATATTTGTTTACGAGAGGATTGTTTTCGCTTGACCATGAACGTAGTACTCCGTGCGATGACTGAGTCAGAATACAAATCACCACCCCCTATCTTACTCGTGGGTGATCGTAAGAGACGACTACGGGATATAAAACGCATATAACATCTATGCAAGAGAAGGAAAACTCCAAACAAAACCCTACACCTACACGTCTGACCAGCGTGATATAGTAGGTCAATTTCCTTTCTCTTGTGGAGGAGGCTCGAGCTCAACATCGGGACATATATGAGCTGAGATGATAATGATGATGATAAACGTAGTAAAGTGTTCGAAACGTCAGGCAATTAAAAATCAAATACGTTTGTATTTAAATAGCATCCGTAAAAATAGTTTTTATTTTAAATTTGTTATACTCGTGTAAAGATCAGAAATCATTAAAAGAAATGAAGTCTTGGAATCAAAAATACAGGTTTACAACTGCATTTAGTTAGTTAACCTAACCTAATCTAAATGCTAGATTGTCTTCATTGAGTAAAAAAAATAGTTTAAAAAAAAAACAAATATTACTTATATTTTTAGTTTTTCTTTTAATAAATAATTCTGGATGTATGTTAATGATAAGACTTAATAAGTAAGAATATTTTATATATTTTAAGATATGCGCCTCTATACCTACGCCTGTTAGAAACATCTGTGCTTTAATAACGCAATTCTTGGTGTTATAATGCAAGTAATTATGACGATCACCCTTAGGACCCTCTTGCTGGCATTGGGAGAACCCGGTTTAATATGAGATACCTCAAATGAAAATTACTTACCTCTGGTTTAAAATTTTAAATTAAAATTTTTGTATGTGAAATTTTAAAGATATTATTATTAGAAATAATAAATAATAATAAATATTAAATAATAATAATATTATTATTAATAATATTATAGAAATAATAAATATTAAATAATAATAATATTATTATTAGAAATAATAAACTTGCATTGATGTAAATAATTCTAAATAGGAATCAAATCTATACACGCTCAACGCTCATCATAGAAAGTCGTAACAACTTAGCCTAGCTATAACACTGAATGCATCCAGTCCATCACAATATTTAACGCCTGCTGTTTTGAGTATTTCCATGCATTTATCTCGGTGTTTTTGTCTTAAGATTTTCTATTAATGGCAATAGACAATTATCAATGCTATTTCCTAAAATTAGACGCATAAAGAAGACTTAATTTTTCCTAGTTGATTTATCACCATGATGGAGGCAATAAATATAAAGAAATAAAACGCTCAACAGTTAGTACCGAATTTAAAAAAATAGTCATAAACCATAGGCGTTATTTTTTTCGCTCCATACACAAAACGTCAAAACCAAAAAAAATATTGACCACGAAGCGTTGTGGCAAACGCATTAAAAACACCACAAAAGGTTGTCGAAACAATGAATTACAAATTATTTCATTTCAATAAATTCGTGATCGCGCTTCAATTTACACGGAATTTTCAATTCAGGGAAATATTTGGTTGATTTTAATTGTTCAATTATTGATTATCTAACTGACTCATCCTCATTCTCCTACTCTTATCTCAATTACTTGGGGTCGATACAATAGGAACTCCTTTTTCATAGTACATATTGTAGAAATTATTGGCAATAGTTTTATGACCGGCCGCCTGCCAGACGTCAAACCTCCTTGGGAATGTAGTTGTTGACCAAACGGCATCAAATGGAGTTGGCCCAGGTCGTTATAAGGCGTCTTAGTCGTCTTTTACGACACCCACGAGCAAAGTAAAGGTTGGTAGTATTCGTAGCCGCTACCACACAGCTTACTGAGACACAGACAATGTATAATATAAACCACTGAAAATAGACGTATCTATCTCCAGTGGTAGACTATAAAATAAACATATTCAATATTTTTAAGAGCACAGCCCATATTCGTTATTTAGCAAATTGAACCTGTACGAAGCCGAGACGGTTTAGGTTTCTAATAAAATATGAATTCACATCAAGTAATTTATCTTCGATATATTTCCATTATTTTTTAAGTTACATTACTTAGACCATTCTTTTTCCTCAGCATTATACTTAATATATATATCCTCCTATATCCTATATATATATATATATATATATATCATATATATATATATATATATATATATATATATATATATATATATATATATATATATATTTCACTGTTGGGTTTTCCAAATTTATCCTCCTCATTGTTATTCAGACCAGTTAGTATATATAGTTTTGAATTTCAAGTTATACTTCTACGCTGATGTTATTTGTGTAGTAGTAGTCTTTTACGATCTGCAATTATATTCTTTGTTGATATTTCACAAAAACACGAATTTACTAATTAAACAATATTGTTACATTAAATCCGTCGAAAAGTAAACCAAATCAATCAAAAATACAGTACAGTCTGACTTTGTCATGTTGCTACAATGTACTCGTATATTCGATTGGTTGAAATGGAAACAAGAGTTAAAAGTAAGCCTCAGGTTATTCTGATAAATTAATTGAAAAGGGATCAGACCAGCCCTTGTTTTGACTGCACAAATAGAATTAAAGTACACCCTATGATATTGAGAGCTCTATTAAACAAAGCAAATATATTTGATATGTATATTATAAACGGTGGTTGTTTTATTTGTAAAGGGTGTGTGACCAAAAAGGTCAATAGTTATATGACCGCACAGATGGCGTAGTGATGCGTAGTGCTTAGATACCGACCTTTAGTTCGACTCCTACGCAGGACAATACTTTATGCTATCCACAAAGTATTATTGTAAGCCTAAGTGTAATTTTACTGCGTTAATTATTTGTTTGTAATCATCATCTCAGCCCATATATGTCCCACTGTTAGGCTCGGGCCTCCTCCATAATGGATGGGTAGTTGACCTACTATACCACGCTGGTCAGACGTGTTAGTATTGAGTTTTGTTTCGAGTTTTCCTTCTCTAGCATAGATGTTATATGCGTTTTATATTCCTTAATCGTCTCGTACGATTACCCACGGGTAAAATAGGAGGTGGTGAATTGTATTCTTACTCCGTCACCACACGGAATTTTGTTTGTAAAGTCCCCCGCAGTACAAGAATTATTTCTTTATTTTGTATGGTGTGGTGTTTTTAAAAGAAAATGAAAAAAGTTGTTTAATTTTTAGTAAATTTAACCTACCATTCTTTTAATATTGGTGTGGTATCGACTCTGTTTATCAGTAATCACATCTGCACTTGTAGCGTAATATTGAATTGCCGAGAGTTCATTTTTGTTTCACAAAGAATAATTATTTGTATTCGGTGCTTAACGGTGTTATTATAAGCTGAGTGAAAAGAAGTTTTTTTAGGGGTTCCGTACCTCGAAAGGAAAAAACGGAACCCTTATAGGATCACTTTGTTGTCCCTCCGTCCGTCCGTCTGTCTGTCTGTCAAGACCCTTTTTCTCAAGAACGGGTGGAGGTACCAAGCTAAAATATATATCAAATACTCAAATCTACTGTCCCTTGGAGCTGTGAAAAAATCAAACTTCTAAGCCAACGCAATCAAAAGATACAGCTGTTTATGTCGCAAATTTCTGCAAATTTTCGACACTCACAAGGAAATCAAAACCTACAGGGTACTTCCCGTGAACTCAGAATCTTGAAATTTGGTACAAAGCAAAGTCTTATAGCACAGATAAAGGGAAAATTATGAAAACCGTAAACTTTTAATTACGTCATATATAAATAATATTTTGAATAATTTTAAACTTACTATCCCTTTCCTCCAGGACGTGTGGAGGTATTAAATTCAAATTCATATCAAATACTCAGGTCTATAATACCTTTAGGCTGTAACAAAATCAAACTTCTATGTTAACGCAATCAAAAGAAACAGCAATTTAAGCCGCATATTTTCAAACTCGCAACTACTTGCAAGGAAATCAAAGCCTAAAGGGTACTTGCAGTCGACCTAGAATCTTGAAATTTGGCGTGAAGCAATTTTTTATAGCACATATAAAGGAAAAATTCAGAAAACCTTGAATTTTTAGTTATATCACATATTCTTTTTTGTTTTACGGAACCCTTCGTGCGCAGAGTACAACTCGCACTTGGCCGATTTTTGTTTTTAGTAAGGTTTCAGATTTTTGGTTCACTGCTAAATATTAGAACTTCTAAGCAAATCTTTTGCATGGTGAATGCTCATATTCAGTGGCCTGCATAGCGGCTAATATTTTCTGATCCTTACCATTTATGTAACATTCTCTCTGTATGTAACATTCTCTATGTAACTCTATTAGATACTAGAAAATGTCGCACTTGCCCTATCGGCCTTATTATAAGCGATGGACTATCACCGGCTCATCCGATTTTGGTTTGACAAGGGCAGCAATTAGAGCAGCTAATCGTGTTAGATAGTTGATCAGTATAGTAAATATAACTCCTGATTCATCCCTTCACTTCAACTAGAATCTCGCTTGGTTGGCAAACTGAGTATCAGTTTGATAGTAAGTTCTAATGCAATTTTACCTACTATTAGTTTCAGAAAATTCCTTTTTACTTTTACTGTCATCACCATTCATGAAATCCACGGGCAAGGTAGGGGGTGTTGAATTGTATTTTTATTCCGTCCCCATACGGCAAGTACTAGAGTATTGCTTAGTCGTCGAATACTTATAATTATTAGAATTTTGGCTTGTCCAATAAAATTCAAGTATGATAAATAGGGTTGTACTTTTAATATAAATATCCTCTTCACATGAAAAGACGTTTGTCAACTATTCTGCTACTCAAATTACTAAAATTTAGCATTTGGCATGTTAAGTTATTTATAAAAACTTGATTACTAGCGAAAAATGAATGTCATACGTGGGACTCAAACCAACCGAATATTGGAAATCCGTTCCTATTGTCCTACCACTTAAACATGTGTGAGCTGTCGTATAATATTCAGTTTGCGGCTCATATTATATTTTCGTCTTTATGGGAGACGTGTGCCATCTATCTACCCGACAATGTTTACACATTATACAGTTTTAATACTCTAACTTTGAAGTTAGAATTGTATTAAACGATGACACGACCCTCTTATTCAAATTACTGAAATTTAACATGCTACGTTATTTATAAAAAAAAAACGAGTCGAGTTCGAGTCCCACGTGTGACATTAATTTTTCGCTCGTAATCAAATTTTTATTCTGCTACTCTTATATCAATCGCCAAAACAATATAGGCCTCAAAATTCTGACAATTCAGGAGGCATATTTTATTTCAACTATAGTATATAACTCCGTGTGGTGACGGAGTAAGAATACAATTCACTACCCCCTATCTTATATCGAGTTTTATTGCATAGATGTTATATGCGAGAGAAGGAAAACTCGAAACAAAACCCTATACCAACACGTCTGACCAGCGTGGTATAGTAGGTCAATTACCCTCCCATTATGGAGGAGGATCGAGCCCAACAGTGGGACATATATGAGCTAAGATGATAGTATATACCTATATTTTTTTAATACATATATGTATCTGCTGTAACATATAGATAAAATACATGAACACTACCATTTGTCATTTACTGGCCTTTCAACAATATTATTTTCCATCATGTTCTGTATAGACTATATCTATATCGATCATATTTATATCGACCTGGATCAACTCCACCTGATATCGTCTGGTCAACAATTACATTCACAAGGAGGGTTTGAAGTCAAGTAAACTACTGTCAATAACTTTTTAAGTAGGTATACACGATGGAAGAGAAGTAAATATTGTGTCAACATCAAGTAATTGAGATAAGAGCAGGATAATGACGATGATGATTCTCTATGGGTCATATCTTTTTTTCACAATGGGGCATACCCCATTCGTCAATAGACGGAGACACTAACCTGTTATTATTATGTTTTCTTTTAAAAAGCAACACCCCACACTAACGGACAATAATTAATCCTCGTGTCGCAAGTTTTATTACAAACATACAATGAACAGCCTAAATTAACATCCAGACTTTAAACTATAATTTATAGATTATTGCATTAAACGCGATGGCGATTATTGCGCCAAGGTTGTCTTGCATTGGAATCAAATCCATAACACCAAACGCGAGAGATCACTACTTAGAACACAACCCTAGTTTATATAAAGTATAATTTCTGTTTCATAAAATTTTCAACTGTAGCTTCGTTGCTTTAATTTTTCTTGCTTACATACCTTAGTCGTTCATATACACAGGAAAGAAAAAGATTGTGCACGTGCAGTTACTCTAATAAACTACCTGCTTCTGTATTTTTTGAGCTTTATAACATATCCTTCTTTAAACGAGGTTTAAGACGATAACTTTCTTTACGGTAGACAGTAGCCCAGCTGCACCCCAGATATTGCAAAGGTCCATGAGCGGCAGTAACACATATCATCACGTATACTCCTTCCTTGTCTACCATTATAAGCAATAAAACAAGATTAGTGATACATTATACTAATGATGTATAATAAATCCTTGTTATTAGATGTCTAATATTACTAAGAATTTATTCCCCTGTAGTCAATTATAATCTTTTCCATACGAACAGTACCTGTTCACAAACATTAACATCAAAATCATATTTTATATAAAAGAAACTTTATCCCATGTTTCGTGGTTACCATGACAGTTCTCGGCAGCACAGCTTTCACATCGAGGGTAGCACAATTCCGCCCTACACCGTGTCCCGACAGATTACTCACACTCCAACGACTTTATCCCGATAACGTGAAGGTACATCAATATTATAACAAAATTCTAAATATACCAATATGCTACGTTGATCATGCATGAAATTAAGGGATGATAGCATTGAGTCAAGAGTGTGAATATTATTAATGGATATGTTGAACGAATACCTAAACGTAATATCGGTCAAACATAGGGTTAAGAGAATATAATGATAATGTATGGATGCGTCAGGAGAATGAGGAACACTAGTGTGAATGTTATTCTATTATATTATTAAAAAAAAAATAAAAAAAATAGCGGCGCCCGACCCTATAGACCCGCCCTACATGTACCTCTCCACGCCAAGCGAGTGGGCCACCGGAAACCGGTCTTTGTCTTTGGTGGTACAAAGTAATAGTTGCCACCGAGGTCAAGAAATCAGTACCAGTGGCCAGCGGCAATAGGGAGGGAATACGGTGGGTTATGGCGTCCTACACCCGGGTGGTGTAACGGGCGGGGTCTGTTCAAAACATAGACTACCACAAAAAAAAAATAAAGAAAAATAACCTATCTATTACATCCAATAGAGGTGAATAATGCCCAGAACTGATGGGTTTATACCCACTAAGTAATTTGCTTTTAGCTAGCTGTAGATTTCTTTTTAAGACTTCACACTAAGCTAAGGAATAAATTCTTGCGTCACGATGGACTTAACAAACATGCAATGGCACGATAGCTCTATACTAAAACCCATTAAATTCTTGACAGTAATTAAAAATTTTTTTTAAGCATTTCTATATTTGGTGCTAACGGTGTAACGGTGGTAATAAGTAATATAAAATTTATGTTTTAAACGTAATAATTATTGATTTAAACTAATGGACTTATATTTTATTCACCTGCCAGCTCATTTCTCTATTAATATTATTATATTATATTTCATTGCACTGTTTACTGTTGGACACAAGCTTCTCAAAGTGTAACACAATGCTAGCGATTTGGTTATATTTGTTGGTGCTATAAATTTCCCCAGAGTCAACTCTTGCTTAATCTCCGAAAAGATACGTCTTTCTTTCACGGCACCCATTAGCATAATCTTCTATTATGAAATTTTCTATCTCTTATTCATATGTAGGTTATATTTATGTTATAAATTTTATTAATTTTCATAATCTTGCTTTTGTCAAGGGTTGACAACGTAACTGTACACTAGAAGAGTAACCGACAAGCTGGCATTGAATAGCAATTTTCTATTTATATAGTTACAGTATAATGTAATAGTCTTATAAAAAAAATTGTTTTAGCATCGGTCAGATTCATTATGATCTTGTTATGGCATATAATATTTTTACCTCTTATAAGGCCTTTGTTTTCATCATAAAATTACGTACTCGTAAATCGTAATAGGACGTATTATTTACATATGTAGCGGCAAATTTGTAACAAAATGGCTTCCAGCTAGTAGAAATACTGGTTTTATTAATCATATAAGGTTTCTCTCATATTATTATAATAAATATAGCAATAACAACTTTGTAAAAATAATAATATTATGTTTTGGGCTTTTTCTCTTATGCGCTTGTACATAATTTATTTTACCTCATATGGATAGTGGTCGTACTTAAAAAAATCGAAGAATACTTAAAGATGAAGAAAATGACATGTGCTTTCCTTATTAACTTATTTTCCTATTAAATAATTGTTAAAACATAATTTCAATCGTGAGTATTTTCGTTTAGTAGATACGTTCTTAAAGATATTGATTGCATATATAGCGTAGTGATTTAGATAACGAGCCAGTGACATGGGTTCGAATCCCAAGCAGAATAATAATTTATGTGATCCACAAATTGTTGATTTGAGTCTGGGTGTAATTTGTGTCTGTTAATGATATGTTAATTATCTGTTTTATCCGTGTGGTGACGGAGTAAGAATACAATTCATCACCCCCTATCTTACCCGTGGATGATCGTACGAGACGACTAAGGGATATAAAACGCATAAAACATTTATGCAATAGAAGGAAAACTCGAAACAAAACCCTATACCAACACGTCTGACTAGCGTGGTATAGTAGGTTAATTTCCCTCCCATTAAGGAGGAGGCCTGAGCCCAACAGTGAGACATATATGGTCTGTGATGATGATGATGAAGAAGATGAATTATATGTTTGCAAAATCCCCCGCAAAACAAGTAATATTTCCTCACTGCAGGGTGATGATTCTAAAAGTAAAAAATATGTTTAAAAAAGGAAAAAGAGGAAAAGGCATATAATATATCAATGTTGAAGAGTTGACATTTAGAAAAATAACACACAATATTTATGTAATTTTGCATTGTCGGTCGAACGGCGTAAATAAGAATCATTGTGCTATTGGTTCATTCTCCTAAGAAATTCAACAATGTTTTAATTCATTTTAACTATACAGATGGCTTAGTGGTTAAAATTCACCAACTTTTTTTTTTTTTTTGCGGTGGGCTATGGACGTCGCATCCCGCCAAATCGGTCCGGGGTGACGGAAGAGGCGGCGACACGCAACCCCATTGACCCACCCTGCAAGCACCTCTTCTTCGCCGTGCGAGCAGGCCACCGGTACCCGATCTTTGTCTTCGGTGGCCCGCTCGGCGGTATGCCCTCTCGGGCTCCTCTCCTGTCGACGCCCCGACAGCTTTCGCCGTCGAGGTGTCGTCCTCACGCGGTGGCCTCACGTCGGGTGACCGGACAATTCCCCGGTCCGATCACCCGAAGCCTCGGTTAGGGCGGCATCAGGCGCAGGTACTCGCGCCTGCGCCGCCCCGGCCGCGGGCGGCGGCCCGGGTCACGGGAATCCTCCCGGGCCCGTTCCGCCGCCTCCTTCTGCGAGATGACAGCCTCGCAGAAGGCGGTGACCGCGTCCCAATTCCTGACGCTGTCGACCATCGCTCGCCCAACAGCCGGCAGCGTCAGGTCGGCACCGATGACAGCGACGAGGTCATGGCGCTGCCCGTCCCAGCCCGAACATACCTCGAGCGTATGTTGCGCTGTGTCCTCGTCGCTACTGCAATGGTGGCTGGATGGAGTCCACTTCCTCCGCACGACCGTGTGCAGGTACTTGCCGAAGCAACCATGCCCCGACAAGACCTGCACCAACCGGAAAGAGAGGACTCCGTGCCGCCGCTCCATCCACTCCATCAGTACGGGCCGGAGGGCCTCAACGGTAAAAACACCGTGTCTAGGCCTCTCTAGCCGCGTAGCCCAACGGGCAATGACTTCTCGGCGGGCGTCCTCGCGCCAGGTGGATATCTCGTTGAACGATGGGGAGCCACCCTCTTCGCGCATTGAGGTAACCCGCCGGTAGAGGTCGGAGACTATCTCCGCCTCTAGGTCCCACGGGGGTGTCCCGGCCAATAGGCATGCCGCCTCGGTAGACACCGTGCGGTACCCGCGAATGGCTCTGACCACCATGGTTAAGATTCACCATGGCAAGTGTTAAAGGTTCGATTCCCACGCTGGACAATACTTTGATTGTTCTTTGTGTGTTGATGTATGATTGCGATCTACAAATGCTTGTCGTGAGTCTGGCTGTAATCTGTGTCCGTTATTGTCTAGTGGTTGTTAAGTCCCCCACAATACAAGGATTATTTTCTTAGTGCAGAGTATTGCCTTTTATTCTTCATAATTTCATTCTGCGTTCCGAAGTCTTAAGATTATTTTTTTTTTGCTTATGGTCGCAAGCGAGCAGCCTGATGGTAAGCGTCCATGGTCCTTTGCAATACCTGCAAACTCCAAACCCACCCCACCGAACGAAGCGCAATAGCACATTGCTATTACTCATACGTCGATCTTCTGCGAGAGTGTGGTACTACCCCGGACGGACCGGCCCGCGGCTGTAGACAGAGAACTGTCAAGAGCGTGGTCCTACCACTATAATTATTAAGTTTAATTATAAAATTAGTATAAAGTTTATTGATAAAATTATTATAAAGTTTAATTATAAAATTATGATAAAGTTTAATTATAAAGTTATTATAAATTTAATTATAAAGTTTAATTAATAATTATTAAGTCCAATATTTATTTCCATTTATGGTAATGAGCTTAGAATACAATATGTTACAACCCCTTACTTCCTCTTGGTAAGCATAAAAACTAAGAGAATCATCCAATGGATATTAAGGTTGGTAGAAACTGTCACAACATAGCATACTAGCAACTTACCAAAAATAATAATCAATACCTTATGGTTCGATAAATAACCTACTAAAAGTAAAATAAATGAACCAGTAATTCCAATTCTGATTTATTTAAGTAAATCATAACTGTTTAAAATACTCTTGAAAGTTCCACTTATATATAAATTCATTTGCAGAAATAAATGGGTAACTCGGTTGCAAATTTCGCTCTAAATTTCCATTCTCATAATACAGTTTGTTCGTATTAGTTGCTTATCGCCGGACACAGCTTTCCAATGCTATAGAATAACTTACTTTGAACAATGATACGTTAATGCATACAAATATTCAAATTACAATTTTTTTTAGCATTTAATATGCTTGATTATTTATAAAAACCTGATTACGAGCGAAAAATGATGTCACAAGAGGGATTCGAACCCACACCTATTGGAAATCCGTCCCAATCGTCGTCCCCTTAAAGACGTAAATATGATAGGATGCGAGAATTGAATGTCCTACAATAGTTCACGCTGGTGTAAGTGTCAGCACAATTGAGACAGATTTCCAATAGGTGTGGGTTCGAATCCCGCTTGTGACATTATTTTTTATAAATGAATACAAATATGTTTATAGTTATAGAAATTAAGTATTTAATTGACTTAAATACGTATGAGGATCAAATTTAATTAATATTATTCAACCGTTGGATACGATACTTGTCCAATCAATCAATCAAAGCAATCTGCGAGGTAGCAAACTGCGCTGTCGAAACCAGACAAAATAACTTTTCAAGTATGCATCTCAAGCAACTATTTATAACTAAATAATTATAATCATTTACGTGTGGTGACGGAGTAAGAATACTATTCACCACCCCATATCTTACCCGTGGGTGATTGTACGAGACGACTAAAGGATATAAAACGCATGTAACATCTATGCGAGAGAAGGAAAACTCGCAACAAAACCCTATACCAACACGTCTGACCAGCGCGGTATAGTAGGTTAATTTCCCTCCTATTACGGAGGAGTTCTGAGCTCAAAAGTGGGACATTTGTGGGCTGTGATGATGATGATGAATTATAATCATAATTTAGAACATTAGCCAACGACTTAAGTATTCTGTATGGTGACGGAATAAGAATACAATTCACGACTTCTTCTTTTCCTGACAGTAAAATAAAGGGGATAGCATTACTGTTTTGTTGTAGTAGGACCACGTTGTTGACTGTTCTTTGTCTACGGTCCGTTCGGGGTAGTACAGTACTCTCGCAGAAGACCGACTTCTGAGAATGGCAATGTGCTATTGCGCTTCGTTCATTGAGCGAGAGAACCGGAAGCCCAACTGGGTAGGTTTGGGGATTGTAATAGTAGGCAGCGGCCTAGCCTATACATTTATATATATGGCTATACCCTTGATATAGCAAAGGTCCATGGGCAGCAGTGACACTTACCATCAGGTATGCTGCTTGCTCATTTGCCACCATAAGCAATAAAAAAAGTGTATGTACGTGATGCTAACTCATCTGATCAGCATGTCATAGATCGATTTCTCTCCCATTATAGAGGACGTCCATGGCCCACAATGAAACGAAATACGGGCTAGTGATATAGATCAGCACTATTATCAAACTCCATAATAATAATCAAAACTATCGTATATTCGTAATTTAAATAATTTCGAAACCGAATCCGATATAAAAGTTACAAATAATTTCGGATAGAGGTTGAAAGAGACATTACATTGTAATAGGTATCTAATAAATATTAGCCTATACATAAAATCACATACAATGTTAAAATACTATCGAGTAATCTGAAATAATTGGATAGCTGTAAATGTATTTGAAATTGACATAATCATCATTCTCCTACTCTTATCCCAATTACTTGGGGTCGATACAATATGTACTCTTCTTTCATAGTAGGTACATATTGTAAAAGTTATTGGCAATAGTTTTATGACCGGCCGCCTGCCAGACGTCAACCCTCATTGAGAATGTAATCGTTGACCAAACGGCATCAGATGGACAGATAGATTGGCTCAGGTCGTTATAATGCTCTTAGTCGTATTTTATGACATCCACGAACAAAGTAAGGGTTGGTAGTATTCGTAGCCGCTACCGCACAGCCAAACTTGAAAGTGATATAATGTTATTCTAATATTCGTATTTAAAACCAGTTTCGAAACTTCTTATCCACAACATTCCTAATATAGATTTGCCAAGCCACTATGGACTACAGTTCTGCTTGCAGTTTTATTAAATCACAGATCGTATTCATGGCTCATGCATATTGCGTGGAAAATCAGCCAATCACACCAAGTTGATGAACAGCTGAGCATAAAGTTTTCTCACAAATTCTGGATGGTAATATATTTTCATTTCAAAGACAACTTATAGCACCTTAATAAAATTTTTCACAATTTTTGACAGATTATATTCACGTTTAACATTATTATAATAATAAAATAAAATCAATCAAAAAAATATTTTTTGGTGTGGTGACGGAATAAAAATACAATTTACCACCCACTATCTTACCCGTGGGTGATCGTAAGAGATGACTAAGGGATATAAAACACATATAACATCTATACAAGAGAAGGAAAACTCGAAACAAAAGCATAGGGTTTTGTTGCAAGTCAGACGCATTGGTATAGACCAGCACGTCTGACCAGCGCGGTATAGTAGGTCAATTAACCTCCCGTTGTGGAGAAGGCTCGAACCCAACAGCGAGACATGTGTGAGCTGAGATGAAAATAAAATCAAAGTCATAATAATATTATCCTTAATGATATTTATTTTAAAAATAAGGTATGTTTAATAATATAAGAACAACCTAGCCTCATATTATTTAAAATAGTTCAATTATTTATAAGAATATCATCCTACTCTTATCCCAATTACTTGGGGTCGGTACAATATGCACTCTTCTTTCATAGTACATATTGTAAAAGTTATTTGCAATAGTTTTATGACCAGTCGCCTGCCTGACGTCAACCCTCCTTAGGAATGTAATTGTTGACCAAACGGCATCAGGTGGTGTTATCTCATGTCTTAATAAGGCTCTTAGTAGTCTTTTACGACATCCACAAAGTAAGGGTTGGTAGTATTCGTAGCAGCAAACCACACAGCTTAGAATATATCTTATTTCTAAGAATATATATTAATTTTATTAAAACTGTGTTATTAAAATCTTGTTCATCACAAGCACATGCATATGCGTCGAACATGTTATTAATTACTTTAACAATCACATAAGTAACCCAATTAAATACCATCCAATTAATTTACCTGACACATCAACTGCCAGTCAATTAATCTCTTAACCGTAGAAAAAGATAATAGCAGTCTTCGTAGAGAAGTTACCTAGTGAACGCTGAGTCACAGGGTCGTTACCCTCTAGACAAAGAATAACAAACGTCTGAGGGAGGCGACGATAAATCAACCGCGTCATAAATACAAGGGAGAGTTCTTCTTGTAAGTGTCGCATTTTCCAACTCATAACGTAGGACTAATGCAGTCTGAGCCAGTTCAAAGAATGTGTAAGGTTTCTCCGATTCATAAAAAAAATGGGGAATCATAATTGTTTTCCTTTTTTTTTAGTGTCTTTGAAGATGTGTTGATAAAGCTTTAGTTTACGACGTATAGTAATTTCATCTTCGTGTTTGTAAATGGTTGTTATTTATCTACAAATAAAGAAAATCCTTTGTATTAGAGCTTTAATAGTAGTGTTATGATGAGCTATGAATAAAATTTATTAAAAAAATCATCGCGGGGCTCACAAAAATAGGCTAAAGTAGATAGGCAACTTAGGTAAGAGACTCTGTAGCAGCTCTCATGGAAAACTTATAATATCAAATACGATTATTAATTCTTTTACCAATTGGTTGTGTGGCAGGTATGCCCTTATCTTTCATCAAAAAGTCCTGACTATCTATATTCTGTCCTGTATGTCTAATCTAAGTGAATGTCTATATGTTAATAATATAGAGTTTTCTTTAATATCTTGCATATAAATGTAAAATGTAAAAGTGGCAATAAAGTAGGTAGATAGATTTTAAGTTATTTATAATTTATTAATATTATAAACCAGCAAATCTTTTTCTATCATCATCATCATCATCACAGCCTATACATGTCCAACTGCTGGGCTCGGGACTCCTCCGTAATGGGAGGGAAATTAACCTACTATACAATGCTGGATAGACGTGTTGGTATAGGATTTTGTTTCGAGTTTTCCTTTTCTTGCATAGATGTTATATGCGTTTTATATGCCTTAGTCGTCTCTTACGTCACCCACGGGTAAGATAGAGGGTGGTGAATTGTATTCTTACTCCGTCACCACACGGAACATCTTTTTTTTAAACTTACTAACTTTTTCTGTCGATATACCTAATTTAAAATATTTACGACACTACGATAAGAGAAATCGGTCAATTCTATAGACATAAACAAAAAAACGAAGACGAAAAAGCAATCATTACATACCACGTGGGGATGGAGTAGGTACAATAAATACAATAAGTCAAGTTAACATAGAAACTTATTTCAAATTATCATTATATTACAGTAATCCTGTTAGCCCTTAGTTATCGTCCTTATTGCGATACTTACGAAAAGTAAGAAATGGTAACGCATTGTATTCTTAATCGTCACCACATGGGGAATTTTGAATATACCACCACTTTTTGGGAAGGTTTTGATTAAGGGGAGTGATGGCTGCTCTAGTAGTTAACTCGTGATCGGGTGCTGCTTGTGGGATCTGATCTAGCCATAATATTTTACATTGTATTTGAATTTTACATTATATCGTGGTTCGAAGGGCATCACACTGGAGCTTATTCTTACTAAATGTGTTGTATTAGTTCTTTTATATAAAAAAAATAGAAAATATATACTACTTGCCGGATCTTCTCAGTAACGGTTGAGTGCCGATCCGGTGTTGGTTTATAGGATTAATTTAAAAAATTAAAGCTGAAAATATGTAAGTGCCCTCACAGTGTTTATACATAATAAATAAATTTGAATTTGATAAGTTGCCGTGATCAAGTCATCACTGATAACACACACTGGTATATAGTTATTATGTAATTGATCTTTAATTATTAAATATTATTATTATTACATTGTATCTCCTTTTAATTCACGGGATCTTCCATAGGGAAGATGCCCGGTCCTTTGGGAGGCTTACATGGGGATATGGATCCAACACGCAGAGGCCTTTGGAGAAATTTAATCTAAATATTGGGACGGGATACCTACCGATGACATTCCACGTCTGCATTTAACATACGTGGAATGCCAGCAGTAAGTGTAAAACTATTGTATGATGATGGTATCTAATATATGAAATATGGGAGTGGGTGTTTAGTGGACTGGTTCATCTTAAAACTATGAATTTATAACTGTCGTCTGCCTTCAAACCCATGTTAAGAGCTGAACGGTGGCAGACGGTGACTCGCCAACTCACTGAATGGGCCCCCTAAATAGTCGCCACAGACACACAAGTCATACGGGCAACAGAGGGCAACATTGATGTAAGTGGCTAGGGGTGTCAAGCGGTGCGGCGCCGGTTTCACCATTGAGTCTGCGATAAACAAACTTATGGTTTCCCCGTTATTTTCAAGGGCATAATTATACCCTTGAAAATGACACTTCCACCCCCGAGCATATAGCTCTGGCGACCCTTCTCTGATCAGCTGTTTAAGGCAAGCCAGAGCTGAGAGTCCTTCGGGCACTCTTCGGTTTCCACTCTAGCCAGCCAATGAAGGCCAGCTGGAGACGAGTCCCTGATGGACTCTCTGGAGTATTCAGGACCGCAGTGTCACCACTCACATTCAGCTCGCCACAAGCTGCCCTGCGGTTTATTGGCTTACCTGTAAATCTAAATAGCAAGGTAGCCAAATAATGTTTCTCCGAGTTTTGCGTTAACCTCATGGTGAAGTAACGACTGGCCCGGAGGTATTATTATTATTATTATTGCCTACCAACCCAAACCCACCCACTTTGGGCTTCCGGCCCTCTCGTTCACCGAACGAAGTGCAACAGCATATTGCCACTGCTCAGACGTCGATTTTCTGCGAGAGTGTGGTACTATCCCAGACGGACTGGCCCGTGGCTGTTGACAGAAAACTGTCAACAGTGTAGCTCTATCTCTGCTAAAAATATTTTTAAGGATTTTATCGAGTTTTTAATTGTGTATGTATTTTAATTTTAATTTCGCTGACGCTTCGAACTCAATTTTGCACACCTATTCAATTTTGAATTCGTAGGCGGGCCAAATTGAAAATAAGAAAATATGAACTGAATTATTATAACATTTTATTTATTAAATTATATAGTATATAATATACGGTTGTTAAAATTGATATACGGTTGTTAAGATCGCGGGCCTTATTGATACGACCCAGAGGCCGGATGCGGCCCGCGGGCCGTATTTTTGACGTCATGTCAATGTAATACTTTACAGTAAAGTATTGAAACGATAAAATCCTTAAAAATTGTTTTATTTCAAATGTATAAAATTCACGTAAATATGCCAAAGCATTAGATACGGGTTTATAATGATATTTATAACAGCGTACTTTTCTGTTCTTAAATAAAACCACAATAAATATAGCTAATATTATTTAAAATTATAACTTTTGCATTACCGTAAAGGATATAAAGTATTATTGTTAGGTATAAGCCTACCTATAAAAAAAGTAATTTACAAAGGTAAGTTAAGAAACTTTTTTATAGACGTCCATAATTTCTTTTGTTTTATTCAGTAATGTTCTATAGGGTTTCTGTGTTAAATACAACTATGAGAATTATTTTTCTTTATTTTAATTTAAATGAACAGGCAATGATTTGAGAAACCTCAACGCAGGCATTTATTAAAATGTCTATATGTTAGTGTTGCTAGTGTAGTGATGATTAAGGAAAAAAACGATTTAGGAAGAAAAAGAATGGGAAGCTTATTTTTTTTTTTCAGAGATCTTCAACTCGAATGCTAAATATGAGGATTATGGTAATATACCAGCATCTATAGGGTCCAATGGAAGTTTATAGTCTGATGATAATGATCACGATGATAATGATTATCTTGATGTGGTGACGAAATATGAATACAGTTCACTATCTGCTTCTACTCCATGCATATTCTTAAACAGAATTAAAGCACAAGCTTTAATTCTGTTACATACATACAAATGTAAGGCGGTAACCGAAATAAAACGCAAAAGGAAAACTGGAAATAAAAACCCGTGCCAAATTGTCTGACCAGCGTAGTATGTCATTTCGCATCCAATAGTCGATCTCATATGGGTTAAAGAAGAAAGAGAACCTACTTTGATTAAAATTTTGACCTAATCCTATAGATATTCTATAAAATAGTCTGATCTACAAATTCTTGCTGTGTTTTTCTTTCACTTATGCTTTCGGAAAAATTAGAATTACAAATTAATATCCTACTCTATTATTTCTTGTGGTAACAATACAATACCCACCCCTTCCCTTCTCCTAGGTGATCCTAAAAGACAACTGAGAAATATATTATACAAATCCTTAGAGATTCATGTTGAATTTAAGAACAGCAAATTACTTTCGCACCCAAATCAACAAAATTAAAATCGGGCGACGGCTCAGACAGTACTAGAAAATACGAAAGTAACATAGAGACAATAGGACAAAATAAGAAAATTCCACAGTGGCATATGAAAACAACAATTTGAAACCCAGTAAGCTGAGTTAGTTTGCGATTTTCAATTCCTACAGCGTTTCGTAGTCCATTATTCACATTTCATTTGTTCGTGACACGCGAGTAGGCGTTGCAGAAAGCCAGTCAATAATTCACGTGCGTCACTCGCTTCGATATTATTTTAATAATTTGTTGGACTTATCTAACATTAAGAGGTCAATATATAGTTAGATGGTTCCTAAATATGTATCACTTTAATGAAACTATGTTTTCTGTATTCATTTACATGGAATGGTCAAGAAAACCTCCTTTACGTTATAATATATACACTTTATAACATGCTTTATCCAATAAAAATTCTAAAATGATTAAAGATGGTTTATTTCAAATTACATTTTTCTCGTCTTATTACGTGCCGCAGTAATGTAGGAGCTTTAATGGCAGAAAATCTAACCTTCTTTGCAAAATGGTTTAGCATGCCATTTTATTTCTAACCTTGCTTCGCTAACGTCTCATAGTTATCTCCCGGTAAACATAGGTATGATAACATACATAATTCTTAATTTATAATCACTCAAAGTAATTAAAAATTATTTAAGACTATCATTTATTTTGTAAGCCATTGCTCTCTAACTGTCTGTAATACGCGATTACTGATCGTCAGGTACTGGTTCTGAATTCGACTCTCGAACTGAGCTTAAAACATTACTTAAGCTCTGTGATCACAAAATCTGTAGTAATAGTAAAAATCTAGAACTGTTCCCAGTAGATTTTATTTGGTGGTACTGATAGTTGATAGGTTACTTAGTCTTCTGCCTACGTTTTCAATAATAAAGGCATTGAAGCTACAAAATAGAACTGCACACCGATAGTTCGCGAACTCCACTCGCACTGATGATGAGCGTCGAATAACCAAGAATCAACGTTATTGATAAACGTAAGGTAATTGACATTTAAATAAATTAAGAAAAACTATTTAAGTCTATATTTGTCTGTTAGTGGTAAGATCACGCTGTTGACAGTTCTCTGTCTAAAGCTGCGGGCCGGTCCGTCCAGGGTAGTACCACACTCTCGCAGAAGATCGTCGTCTGAGTAATGGCAATATGCTATTGCGTTTCGTTCGGTGAGCGAGAGAGCCGAAAGACCAACTGGGGTGGGTTTGGGGTTTGTAATGGTAGGCAGCGGCCTAGCGTATTCTGCTTGCTCGTTTGCCACCATAAGCAATTAAAAAAAAAACTTTTTTTCCATTAGTAAATTTTAATATTATCAAAGTTATAAAAAAATTCTTGTAATTGAAATTTTCAGTAAATTTTCATGTAGCTCGTTAATTTTAAAGCATGTAATTTTCATAATAATTAACTCTCGACATCTTCTCTCCTGTATTACTAACCCGATAGCAAAGCCCATTACCTTATCTACTGCGATATTAGGCTATACGTGGCATCTTGCCAGTCCAATTACGAGTAGTTACGGACTGTAATTATCGTATTAGAGCAAAGAGGATATTATAGTGTACATACATATGCTAAATGTATTCCTTACAAATCAAATTATTTCATATTTAGAGATAACATATAATTAATTGACATATTATTACGAATTTTAACAACTTTTAAATTTGTTTTTGCTACCGTCGATAAAATATAATTTGTAAAACTAGTCTCATTTCATACGTAAATTTTAAGAGTAAAAATATATTGACAATCGTTTGTATTAATTATCATCTACCTGTCCTTATCATCATCATAACCCTTTTTTTTTTTTTTTGTTTTTTTTTTTTTTTTGTTTTGCGGTGGGTTGTGGACATCGCACCCCGCTAAATCGGTCCGGAGTCATTACCATAATCATCATCATCATCATAACCCTAGATAATTCTATTCTGCGTTGATGAATTTCAAATATTTTTTTCTGTGTATAGATAGAAAAATAAGCTATATGAATTTTTACTGCATAGTATTACAGACATTAACACGTATTACAGACGTTAAGAATATAATTTTAACCTACAGCTTCAGTACGTAGAATTATAGCATTCAAATTCTTCCCCGTGTTGCTTCTTTTATGCATCTCATCTCTCGCTTTTAGGTAGAACATAATATATTACATGAAATCTAAATCCAATAGATTATTTAAATTACTGAAATTTAGCATTTAATATGCTTAATTATTTATAAAATCCGATTACGAAATGAAAAATGATGTCGCAAGCGGGATTCGAACCCGCGCCTATTCGAACCAGCACGATTGGGCCGGCATCCCAATAGGCGCGGGTTCGAATCCCGCTTGCGACATCATTTTTCATTTCGTAATCGGATCCAATAGATTACTTAATTACATGGTAATAAGTATTAGTCTAAGGTATATAGTATCTCGCGTTTTACATACTATGATAGAACGAATTTACTAGAAGATGTAGCGCTTTATTTTTTAGTAGAGGGTACCATTTTTTTTTTTTTTTTTATTGGTGGGCTATGGATTAGTAGAGGGTACCATAACGATTTCTATATTTACGCGAGTATTACACATTTGAAATAAAACTAGTTTTACTAATTCTATCGCGTTTGTATTTGATTTTTAATTTCCCAACGTTTCGAAAACTCTACATATAAAATAATAGTTAATTTTAATTTAATTAATTTTGTATTATGCCTACTGAGCTTTTTTCTTGCTGGATCATTCCCAGTGTGGCTGCGTTCCGATCCGTTGGCAGCTGAATAGATTAGTTACTTTTCTAAACTTGTAAATTGCCCCAGTATAATAATTATCATAAATTAAATGTTTAATAATAACTGATCATAAACAATATAAAATTTTAGATATAGAATCATTTTCTTTTTGTACTGGCAATGAATTTGAATTAAAAATATGATCAAAATATGGATCAAAATTTTATAACTGATACTATAATGGGTAGATATCTCTGTAATAACAATGACTTATTGGACGTAAGATACCTTTGTGAGACGTCTTCCCGTGACCATGAACGCTGTAAAGTGTTCAAAACGTCGGAGTCGGGCAATTAAAAATCAAATACAAACGCGATAGAATCCGTAAAACTAGAGGGTACCATATGAATTCGGACAGATGTTTTGGTGGCAAAATGATTAATACATACATACATATCATCACGCCATATCCCTTGCAGGGTAGGCAGAGAGAACAGAGTGCCAGAGAACTCTATCCTTGCATACTTCACTTGCTTCCTCAACATTCATAATTCTCTTCATACACGCTCGCCGCTTTCGGAGACTCTTAGTCCTACCTTCCTTCAGTACATGATCGATCTGGTCTAGGTAGGTGAGTCTCGGTCTCCCCCGGTACCTACATCCTTCCACTTTCGCATTGTATATCTTCTTAACCAGGCGTTCGTTCGGCATTCTTTCCACATGTCCGAACCATCGGAGCATTCCCTTTCGCATCTTTACACCAATACTCTCTTTCATACCTACTCGCTCTCTTACGTCGTCGTTACGAATGCGGTCGGTCAGCCTAACTCCACAGATTTTCCATAGAGATTTAGGTACTGGATTACCGTTCAGTTATATATCCAACCATTACGAGGTTACGACAATAAATACAAAAATACGGATAAAAAACCTAAACAGAAGGTGGATAAAAATCTCAGTAATAATGATGACTTATTGGACTTGAAAATAGTCTAAACGTAATAAATGAATTTGAATTTGATAAGTTGCCGTGATCAAGTCATCACTGATAACACACACTGGTATATAGTTATTATGTAATTGATCTTTAATTATTAAATATTATTATTATTACATTGTATCTCCTTTTAATTCACATTCAATTCTTACATAGGGAAGATGCCCGGTCCTTTGGGAGGCTTACATGGGGATATGGATCCAACACGCAGAGGCCTTTGGAGAAATTTAATCTAAATATTGGGATGGAACACCTACCGATGACATTCCACGTCTGCATTTAACATACGTGGAATGCCAGCAGTAAGTGTAAAACTATTGTATGATGGTGGTATCTAATATATGAAATATGGGAGTGGGTGTTTAGTGGACTGGTTCATCTTAAATCTATGAATTTATAACTGTCTTCTGCCTTCCCCATAACCCATGTTAAGAGCTGAACGGTGGCAGACGGTGACTCGCCAACTCACTGAATGGGCCCCCTAAATAGTCGCCACAGACACACAAGTCATACGGGCAACAGAGGGCAACATTGATGTAAGTAGCTAGGGGTGTCGAGCGGTGCGGCGCCGGTTTGACCATTGAGTCTGCGATAAACAAACTCATGGTTTCCCCGTAATTATGCCCTTGAAAATGACACTTCCACCCCCGAGCATATAGCTCTGGCGACCCTTCTCTGATCAGCTGTTTAAGGCAAGCCAGAGCTGAGAGTCCTTCGGGCACTCTTCGGTTTCCACTCTAGCCAGCCAATGAAGGCCAGCTGGAGACGAGTCCCTGATCGACTCTCTGGAGTATTCAGGACCGCAGTGTCGCCACTCACATTCAGCTCGCCACAAGCTGCCCTGCGGTTTATTGGCTTACCTGTAAATCTTGTGATACATTTTTTTTTATATCAAAAGAACTTTGGTAGCCAAATAATGTTCCTCCGAGTTTTGCGTTAACCTCATGGTGAAGTAACGACTGGCCCGGAGGTATTATTATTATTATTATTGCCTACCAACCCAAACCCACCCACTTTGGGCTTCCGGCTCTCTCGTTCACCGAACGAAGTGCAACAGCATATTGCCACTGCTCAGACGTCGATTTTCTGCGAGAGTGTGGTACTATCCCAGACGGACTGGCCCGTGGCTGTTGACAGAAAACTGTCAACAGTGTAGCTCTATCTCTACTAAAAATATTTTTAAGGATTTTATCGAGTTTTTAATTGTGTATGTATTTTAATTTTAATTTCGCTGACGCTTCGAACTCA
Source organism: Lymantria monacha (assembly GCA_905163515.2). Taxonomy (NCBI): domain Eukaryota; kingdom Metazoa; phylum Arthropoda; class Insecta; order Lepidoptera; family Erebidae; genus Lymantria; species Lymantria monacha. The sequence goes on along the minus strand of LR991094.1, from coordinate 12,272,704 downwards.
ATTTTGCACAGGGCCATATATTCAATTTTGAATTCATAGGCGGGCCAAATTGAAAATAAGAAAATATGAACTGAATTACTATAACGTTTTATTTATTAAATTATATAGTATATAATATACGGTTGTTAAAATTGGTATACGGTTGTTAAGATCGCGGGCCTTATTGATACGACCCAGAGGCCGGATGCGGCCCGCGGGCCGTATCTTTGACGTCATGTCAATGTAATACTTTACAGTAAAGTATTGAAACGATAAAATCCTTAAAAATTGTTTTATTTTAAATCTACAAAATTCACGTAAATATGCCAAAGCATTAGATACGGGTTTATAATGATATTTATAACAGCGTACTTTTCTGTTCTTAAATAAAACCACAATAAATATAGCTAATATTATTTAAAATTATAACTTTTGCATTACCGTAAAGGATATAAAGTATTATTGTTAGGTATAAGCCTACCTATAAAAAAAGTAATTTACAAAGGTAAGTTAAGAAACTTTTTTATAGACGTCCATAATTTCTTTTGTTTTATTCAGTAATGTTCTATAGGGTTTCTGTGTTAAATACAACTATGAGAATTATTTTTCTTTATTTTAATTTAAATGAACAGGCAATGATTTGAGAAACCTCAACGCATTTATTAAAATGTCTATATGTTAGTGTTGCTAGTGTAGTGATGATTAAGGAAAAAAAAACGATTTAGGAAGAAAAAGAATGGGAAGCTTATTTTTTTTTCAGAGATCGTCAACCCGAACGCTAAATATGAGGATTATGGTAATATACCAGCATCTATAGGGTCCAATGGAAGTTTATAGTCTGATGATAATGATCACGATGATAATGATTATCTTGATGTGGTGACGAAATATGAATACAGTTCACTATTTGCTTCTACTCCATGCATATTCCTAAACAGAATTAAAGCTTGTATGTAAGGCGGTAACCGAAATAAAACGCAAAAGGAAAACTGGAAATAAAAACCCGTGCCAAATTGTCTGACCAGCGTAGTATGTCATTTCGCATCCAATAGTCGATCTCATATGGGTTAAAGAAGAAAGAGAACCTACTTTGATTAAAATGTTGACCTAATCCTATGGATATTCTATAAAATAGTCTGGTCTACAAATTTTTGATGTGTTTTTCTTTCACTTATGCTTTCAGAAAAATTAGAATTACAAATTAATATCCTACTCTATTATTTCTTGTGGTAACAATACAATACCCACCCCTTCCCTTCTCCTAGGTGATCCTAAAAGACAACTGAGAAATATATTATACAAATCCTTAGAGATTCATGTTGAATTTAAGAACAGCAAATTACTTTCGCACCCAAATCAACAAAATTAAAATCGGGCGACGGCTCAGACAGTACTAGAAAATACGAAAGTAACATAGAGACAATAGGACAAAATAAGAAAATTCCACAGTGGCATATGAAAACAACAATTTGAAACCCAGTAAGCTGAGTTAGTTTGCGATTTTCAATTCCTACAGCGTTTCGTAGTCCATTATTCACATTTCATTTGTTCGTGACACGCGAGTAGGCGTTGCAGAAAGCCAGTCAATAATTCACGTGCGTCACTCGCTTCGATATTATTTTAATAATTTGTTGGACTTATCTAACATTAAGAGGTCAATATATAGTTAGATGGTTCCTAAATATGTATCACTTTAATGAAACTATGTTTTCTGTATTCATTTACATGGAATGGTCAAGAAAACCTCCTTTACGTTATAATATATACACTTTATAACATGCTTTATCCAATAAAAATTCTAAAATGATTAAAGATGGTTTATTTCAAATTACATTTTTCTCGTCTTATTACGTGCCGCAGTAATGTAGGAGCTTTAATGGCAGAAAATCTAACCTTCTTTGCAAAATGGTTTAGCATGCCATTTTATTTCTAACCTTGCTTCGCTAACGTCTCATAGTTATCTCCCGGTAAACATAGGTATGATAACATACATAATTCTTAATTTATAATCACTCAAAGTAATTAAAAATTATTTAAGACTATCATTTATTTTGTAAGCCATTGCTCTCTAACTGTCTGTAATACGCGATTACTGATCGTCAGGTACTGGTTCTGAATTCGACTCTCGAACTGAGCTTAAAACATTACTTAAGCTCTGTGATCACAAAATCTGTAGTAATAGTAAAAATCTAGAACTGTTCCCAGTAGATTTTATTTGGTGGTACTGATAGTTGATAGGTTACTTAGTCTTCTGCCTACGTTTTCAATAATAAAGGCATTGAAGCTACAAAATAGAACTGCACACCGATAGTTCGCGAACTCCACTCGCACTGATGATGAGCGTCGAATAACCAAGAATCAACGTTATCGATAAACGTAAGGTAATTGACATTTAAATAAATTAAGAAAAACTATTTAAGTCTATATTTGTCTGTTAGTGGTAAGATCACGCTGTTGACAGTTCTCTGTCTAAAGCTGCGGGCCGGTCCGTCCAGGGTAGTACCACACTCTCGCAGAAGATCGTCGTCTGAGTAATGGCAATATGCTATTGCGTTTCGTTCGGTGAGCGAGAGAGCCGAAAGACCAACTGGGGTGGGTTTGGGGTTTGTAATGGTAGGCAGCGGCCTAGCGTGTTCTGCTTGCTCGTTTGCCACCATAAGCAATTAAAAAAAAAACTTTTTTTCCATTAGTAAATTTTAATATTATCAAAGTTATAAAAAAATTCTTGTAATTGAAATTTTCAGTAAATTTTCATGTAGCTCGTTAATTTTAAAGCATGTAATTTTCATAATAATTAACTCTCGACATCTTCTCTCCTGTATTACTAACCCGATAGCAAAGCCCATTACCTTATCTACTGCGATATTAGGCTATACGTGGCATCTTGCCAGTCCAATTACGAGTAGTTACGGACTGTAATTATCGTATTAGAGCAAAGAGGATATTATAGTGTACATACATATGCTAAATGTATTCCTTACAAATCAAATTATTTCATATTTAGAGATAACATATAATTAATTGACATATTATTACGAATTTTAACAACTTTTAAATTTGTTTTTGCTACCGTCGATAAAATATAATTTGTAAAACTAGTCTCATTTCATACGTAAATTTTAAGAGTAAAAATATATTGACAATCGTTTGTATTAATTATCATCTACCTGTCCTTATCATCATCATAACCCTTTTTTTTTTTTTTTTTTGTTTTTTTTTTTTTTGTTTTGCGGTGGGTTGTGGACATCGCACCCCGCCAAATCGGTCCGGGGTCATTACCATAATCATCATCATCATCATAACCCTAGATAATTCTATTCTGCGTTGATGAATTTCAAATATTTTTTTCTGTGTATAGATAGAAAAATAAGCTATATGAATTTTTACTGCATAGTATTACAGACATTAACACGTATTACAGACGTTAAGAATATAATTTTAACCTACAGCTTCAGTACGTAGAATTATAGCATTCAAATTCTTCCCCGTGTTGCTTCTTTTATGCATCTCATCTCTCGCTTTTAGGTAGAACATAATATATTACATGAAATCTAAATCCAATAGATTATTTAAATTACTGAAATTTAGCATTTAATATGCTTAATTATTTATAAAATCCGATTACGAAATGAAAAATGATGTCGCAAGCGGGATTCGAACCCGCGCCTATTCGAACCAGCACGATTGGGCCGGCATCCCAATAGGCGCGGGTTCGAATCCCGCTTGCGACATCATTTTTCATTTCGTAATCGGATCCAATAGATTACTTAATTACATGGTAATAAGTATTAGTCTAAGGTATATAGTATCTCGCGTTTTACATACTATGATAGAACGAATTTACTAGAAGATGTAGCGCTTTATTTTTTAGTAGAGGGTACCATTTTTTTTTTTTTTTTTATTGGTGGGCTATGGATTAGTAGAGGGTACCATAACGATTTCTATATTTACGCGAGTATTACACATTTGAAATAAAACTAGTTTTACTAATTCTATCGCGTTTGTATTTGATTTTTAATTTCCCAACGTTTCGAAAACTCTACATATAAAATAATAGTTAATTTTAATTTAATTAATTTTGTATTATGCCTACTGAGCTTTTTTCTTGCTGGATCATTCCCAGTGTGGCTGCGTTCCGATCCGTTGGCAGCTGAATAGATTAGTTACTTTTCTAAACTTGTAAATTGCCCCAGTATAATAATTATCATAAATTAAATGTTTAATAATAACTGATCATAAACAATATAAAATTTTAGATATAGAATCATTTTCTTTTTGTACTGGCAATGAATTTGAATTAAAAATATGATCAAAATATGGATCAAAATTTTATAACTGATACTATAATGGGTAGATATCTCTGTAATAACAATGACTTATTGGACGTAAGATACCTTTGTGAGACGTCTTCCCGTGACCATGAACGCTGTAAAGTGTTCAAAACGTCGGAGTCGGGCAATTAAAAATCAAATACAAACGCGATAGAATCCGTAAAACTAGAGGGTACCATATGAATTCGGACAGATGTTTTGGTGGCAAAATGATTAATACATACATACATATCATCACGCCATATCCCTTGCAGGGTAGGCAGAGAGAACAGAGTGCCAGTGAACTCTATCCTTGCATACTTCACTTGCTTCCTCAACATTCATAATTCTCTTCATACACGCTCGCCGCTTTCGGAAACTCTTAGTCCTACCTTCCTTCAGTACATGATCGATCTGGTCTAGGTAGGTGAGTCTCGGTCGCCCCCGGCACCTACATCCTTCCACTTTCGCATTGTATATCTTCTTAACCAGGCGTTCGTTCGGCATTCTTTCCACATGTCCGAACCATCGGAGCATTCCCTTTCGCATCTTTACACCAATACTCTCTTTCATACCTACTCGCTCTCTTACGTCGTCGTTACGAATGCGGTCGGTCAGCCTAACTCCACAGATTTTCCATAGAGATTTAGGTACTGGATTACCGTTCAGTTATATATCCAACCATTACGAGGTTACGACAATAAATACAAAAATACGGATAAAAAACCTACACAGAAGGTGGATAAAAATCTCAGTAATAATGATGACTTATTGGACTTGAAAATAGTCTAAACGTGAGCAAGAAAAGTGTCCCAATTGTCAGGCAAGTAAAAATCAAATACCGCGCATCGCTTAGCTGGAGACAGCTCTCAGGTGATTAACAATTTATAAGCTCTAGTAACGGCAATATTAGATTATTCCAAATAGGTTCTGATACTCTATAATTTGAGAAAGGGTTTTATGTGCTAAGGTGACTACAATATAATTGTAATAATTTTAAATTTCATATTGGGCTAAGAATACCCTTTGAAGAGTGTTTTGGTTTTGATCTCCACGCTTGACAATTATTTCTGATGATTCTTAAATAATATTATGATATATATATATATATATATATATATATATATATATATATATATATATATATATATATATATATATATATATAGCTTCGCCCGCGTAAAAAATCACTTTTAAAATATAAAATTTTCTCATTAAAGTATCTCAAGTGAATATCATTCAACTTTAAATTTGGAATTTAGATACAGGTGGTACTTACATTCAACGGAGACGGGATTTGGTAGGAGACATATAACAATGAACAAACTGCATAGTATGCTTAATGTTTCAAAGGAAACCCATCAAGCACAGGTGCCGCGCTTTCGGTGCGCATATTCCTGGAGCTCGACCCAGCTGTGCCTGGGATCGACCCGGACTACTGACGCTGCGTAAAGTCACCAACAGCACCCCATCACACCCTCTACACTATATACATAAAACATCTACACTTTTCACCAACTCATCATTTATTCCAGAAGGCGAGTGTGAAAATAATTATTTAAAAAGATTATTGTGTTGAAAATACTATATAACTCGAATATGATAATAAGTTGACTTTATTGCGGATCTTACACAATCCTTCTAATAATAATAAATATATATAACTGCACAGACGCCGTAGTAGTTATCTCTCAGATTCAATACTCCGCCAGGATAATACCTTGCATCTGGATGTAATTTGTATCCGTTAATTACATATTTGAAAAGTTTATATGCAATACAAAGGTTAGTCCTAAATGCAGAGTATTGTATTTAAAAAAAATACAGACTTACACAAAAACTTTATGATATTATCAAACCTATGTATCAAATATACGACATGAAAGTATTTTTTTTTGCGGAGGGTTATAGTCCGGTCACATCCCGCTAAATCCGTCTGGGGCGACAGAAGAAGCAGCGCGCGACTCCATAGACCCGCTCAGCAATGTAACTCTCCACGCCGTGTGAGTGGGCCACCAGAACCCGGTCTTTGTCGTTGGTGGCAAGGATACGACATGAAAGTATAGTATTTTTTTTCACCAGACCATAGCCTATGCAAAAAAAGGAAGTACTCTTTAGTTGGTGTATGGTGACGATTCAAATTCATTTATTATGTATAAACCTTGCGAGGGCACTTACATATTGTCAGTATTAACATTTTAATTCTAATCTAATAAACTACCACCGGATCGGAACTAGACCATTACTGAGAAGATCCGGCTAGAAACTCAGCGGGTTTGTCTATTATTCTTATTTCTTTTCATTTTTTTTATATACAAGGTGGAGACGACCATACGACAATAATTTTAATTTAGTGTATCTGATGACTTGCCCAGCCTGTATACAAACTTTGAATACAATATGTCGTATAGTTTAGCCACAGCACATTACTTTGTATTATTAACAATTTCCACACTCTGTATAAAAATTAATATTATTCGCCTATCACTAAGAGATCAATGACCTCCCGCGCCGCATCGGTATAAACTAATATGAAACTAGTACCTACATATCGCCATGTTTATCAGTTCAAGTCTTCCCCAAACGTATTACAAATCAATGCATATTATACCTTATTCCTAAGTCTTAAGATCCACTGCGTTATGTATTGCTACACGTGCCTTCTGGCTGAGGTGGTGGCTGCCGAGAAGTTGCCCCAACGCTCCGTTCACTCTATTTCCCGCATTCACTCTTCGCTCTATATCAGTGGTGTACCTTCCATCTCGGCTAAATCCACATCCAAGATATACAAATTCATCCACTTGCTCTAGTACATCATTACCTATTGTTACTCTTACATCTGTTCTGGTTTTATCTCTTTCAAAGACCATTATTTTGGTTTTGCTCACATTCACGCGTAGACCCCTTTTCTTACAATCTTCTGTCATTGTGTCGACTAGGGTCTGCAGGTCAATCGCTGACTGTGCCAGCAGGACTGCATCATCTGCATAAAGCAGAGCAGTGACCACTGAGTCGCCCATCTGGACTCCCACATTCATATCGTTCAACCTTTGGAGACATTTATCCAGATATATGATAAACAGCCTGGCTGACAGAACGCACCCCTGCTTAACGCCGATATTGACGTCAAACCAAGGCGACATTCCATCATCCAGCCGCACACAGGCTCTACAGCCCATGTAACTGGACTGCACAGCCCGCAGCAGTTTACCGTTAATACCATACTCCGGTAAAATGTCCCAAAGTTCCTTTCGTACAACCGTGTCAAATGCTCTCTCCAGATCCACAAAACTGCAGAAAACCCTCTGACCTAGAGCCAGATGCTTCTCCACAATGTTGCGCAGAGAGAACACTTGATCCATGCATCCCCTTCCACTCCTGAAACCTCCTTGTGTCTCACACAGTAAACCATCGGACACCATCCTCATTCTCCTTTCAATAATTTTTCCATACACTTTTGCTGCCAAACTGGTCAAGCTTATGGCTCTGTAATTTGCGCAGTCATAACGTGAACCCTTGTTTTTAAACAAAGGCACGATGACTGCGCTATTCCAGTCCCTGGGAACCATTCCCGAGCTCCAACATAAATTGAGGAGCAACAGGAACGCCTCCCAGACACAAGAGCCACCAAGCTTGATCATCTCGGCAGACACCATATCAATGCCCGCTGCCTTACCATTTTTCAAACTTCTTATCGCCCATTCAACTTCATCCATACTGATGCCATCGGAGGACGCCGTTGTCGAATGTTGATCTACTAAACCACATCCAACACCGGCGCCAACCGTAGCATCCGCATACATATCGCCAAAATATTCACTCCATCGGCTTAACACGTCTTGTGTTTGTGTAAGAATGTCTCCACCTTTAGACCTTATTTTATTCATTCTGAAGGCTGACCAACCACCCCGAGACTTCTTCACCTCCCTCCAAAAGAGTTTGGTGTTACCCTCGAAGTTTTTAGTCAGCCTATCTTCTGCACTCATACTTGCTCTATCACGTTTCTCTTTCACTAAGGCCTTGGTGTCATTCTTACATTGCCGATATATTTCTTTCTTCTGTTCAGTCATACTGTCATTCAGATTCAAAGAAGAGACATAGTCCAGCCACGCTTTCTTCTTTTGCTCTACGGAAGCTGCCACTTCCGCATCCCACCATGCATCACCATTTGTTTTTCTATGCTTCTTTGAACTTCCACATACTTCTTTCGCTGTATCTACCATACTCTCTTTCAATACTCTCCAGCATTCTTCAATGTCCGATTGCGGCTGGCTTGCCATCGTCAGCCGTTCTCGGACACCCTCTGCATACTTTTCTCTTACACACTCTTCTTGCAACCTTTCAACCTTTATTCTTTCAAGCCCTCCGAAGTGGACACGCTCTCGCCAGTGCCTCCACTTTCTGAACAGACCACTAAATCTCGCAATAACGAGATAGTGGTCCGTGTCGACTGTGGGGCCCCTGTAGGCTCTTGCGTCCAATATTTTGCTTCGGAGGCGACTGTCTACCAAAATTAAATCTATTATGCTTTTCTGTTCATTCCTTCTCCATGTATACATATGGATGTCCTTATGTTGGAAAAATGTGTTTGACACAATAAGGTTTCTCTCCATGCATACATCCGCTATGAGCCTACCTGCGTCGTTCACTCTCTTATCACCAAATGGACCAAGTACGTCCTCATAGTCGGGACGCTTGGTCCCCACCCATCCGTTCAAATCTCCGCATACAATCACGCGTTCACTGGTTTCTGCCATATCCAGAACTTCCCTAACATTGTCCCAAAACTTCTCTAGGTCTGATGCCACGCAGTGCTTGTCCCAACATTACTGTATGGAAGCGAGAGTTGGGTATGCAGAAAAGAGTATGATAGTAAAATTAATGCGGTCGAAATGCGATCTCTGCGGAAAATCTGTGGAGTTAGGCTGACCGACCGCATTCGTAACGACGACGTAAGAGAGCGAGTAGGTATGAAAGAGAGTATTGGTGTAAAGATGCGAAAGGGAATGCTCCGATGGTTCGGACATGTGGAAAGAATGCCGAACGAACGCCTGGTTAAGAAGATATACAATGCGAAAGTGGAAGGATGTAGGTACCGAGGGAGACCGAGACTAACCTACCTAGACCAGATCGGTCATGTACTGAAGGAAGGTGGAGTCAAGAGTCTCCGAAACCGGCGAGCGTGTATGAAGAGAATTATGAATGTTGAGGAAGCGAGTGAAGTATGCAGAGATAGAGTTCTCTGGCACTCTGTTCTCTCTGCCTACCCTGCAAGGGATATGGCGTGATGATGTGTATGTATGTGTCATCTGACTTAGATGAGAAATTTAAAACTACCTAATGCGGCTTAATGAAAGAAGACCTCGGTCTCATGTTCAAAACTATTATAACAGGTCTGTAGGTCAGTGTGCCATCATGATCCTGTGACGTGAACGTCGCGTCGCGTGCGCTATTGATGATTTGCAAATTGTGACTGCTGTCTACCTAGTTAACTACTTTTGTTTTTGACGTTTAAAAGTGTGATTTGTGCGACATAGGACGTTTTTTTTCTAAAGTGAACATGTACTATACGAGTAGATAACTGATTTTTTTTAAGTGAATTGTGCGAAATTAGACGCTTACTTTGTGTTAGAATAGTATTTTTTTCTCATTTACAATGCCTCGTTATAATTACACAGCTTTGGGTATACAGATATGATTTTAATTTATGGAGAATGTCACGGAAATGCAGCTTTAACCATACATACGTACCGAAAGAGATATGGAAACACACGTGTTTGTACTACCAATGGCCGGACTATTGTGCAAGCTGTCCAGAGGTTACGGGATAATCAATCCTTACTGCCTCATATGGATAGTGCTCTTTCGCGTGTAAGCGCCACCCTAGATGAACAAATTTTAAATTATTTTGCTCGCAAATTTGACAGAGGTTTATAATATGGAGAACTTAAAAAAAGGAATTGTACGATCTGTCGACAAGTTAAAATACATCGCCGTCAATGGCGACCTGTTAATAAGAATTCGAAATAATATTTTAAGACGATATAATTTGTGCGTTCGGGTCTATGGCGCACATATCGAAAATTTAAAACTTTAACGACCAAGTGAATTATTAAAGATATCGTGATTATTTTAATAAAATAATCAAGTGAGAATGAACAGCGCCCAAAACATTAAGTGTATGTATTTACCTACGTTTCGAAGTTGTAAAATATGACACCACAAAGTCACTCGCCGCTTGCGCACCGACCACAGGTTAGTGAACTAATATTTACAAACGGTGTTCTATTTTGTTTCAATATTTATGATAAAAAGTTTGTTTGAAAAAATTGTTTTTTAAATATGCATGCGAGGACTTTTTTAATAGTTTCAAAATACTCCTATACACTAGTATTGACGGTGTTTTCATTTATTGTCGTATTGACGTCTCCACTCTGTATATAAAAAGAATGGTACATGAAAGGAATAACTCCAGTGTGATGCCGTTCGAACCTAATAGTTTAAATACATTGTAAAATAGCCAATGGCTGGACCAGATCCCACAAGCGGCACCCGATCACGAGTTAACTACTAGAGCAGCCATCACTCCCCTCAACCACCTTGGAGGGAAGGGAGAGACCCGCTCCACGCAGCTACCGCAAGTAGACCTTTCAGTGAGTATGACCAATACCATGTACTACTAACGCTAACCAAAGTCAAAATTCGTTAGGCAAAACACACTACGCTTCACAGGTATGTAAAATCATTATAAAAAATAAAAAACAAATAGTTTACAAAGACAAGGTAATTGCTGAATGAGGAGCTGCTTATAGCCAGTCTGTACTATCGCTTAGATAATCCGAGATTTTATAATAACCTTTCTTACAGAGTCTGCTCTTGACAGCCCTTTTAAATTTATTCACAGGCATGTCTCGGTTATCTTTTGGTAGTTTATTATAGAAGCGTATACATTGCCCCATAAATGACCTATTAATTTTTTCGAGACGAGTCGTGTGTACAACTAATTTGTCCTTATTCCGAGTATTAACCACAATGAATGTCACATTACCTTTCAAAATTATTGATATTTCTTTTTACATACAATACGTTTTCGTAAATATATTGCGATACAACAGTCAGAATATTTACTTCTTTAAATTTTTCTCGAAGTGAAACTCTTGGGCCTAGTTTATAAATTGCGCGGACAGCCCTTTTTTTGGAGAACAAAGATACTACTCAGATTCGCGGAGCATCCCCACAATAAATTACAAAACGATTACAAATACTACCAACGCTTACAGTATTCCTGGGCATCATAAAATACCAAGAACTTTACATAAACCTCGGTCAACTCTATCTGATGACCTCTGATCAACAATTACATTCTCAAGAGGCGATTGACGACAGACAGGCGGTCGGTCACAAAACTATTGCGAAGACCAATATGTACGATGTTAGAAGAGTACTTATTGCGTCCACGCCAAATAAATTGGATAAGAACATGATGATGTTGATGAAAGTATAATATTTTCCTCTATGCAGCTCATTTTTTTAGTGTATCATTTTTATTAGTGTTAGGACCACACTGTTGACAGTTCTCTGTCTACAACCGAGGACCGGTCCCTCCGAGGTAGTACCACACTCTCGCAGAAGATCGACGTCTGAGTAATGTGCTATTGCGCTTCATTCGGTGTGCGAGAGAGCCGGAAGCCCAACTAGGTGGGTTTAGGATTTGTATTGGTAGGCAGCGACCTTGCACTTGGTATTGCAAAGGTCCTTGAGCGGCCGTGACACTTACCATCAGGTGTGCTGCTTTCTCGTTTGCCACCATAAGCAATAAAAAAAAATCACATGTAAAATTTATTATATATTTAAGTATTTGTTCTATTTTCACCATTTCCATTCTAAAATGCAATAAATGCATATCGGTAGAATATATCTTAAGAGATCGTTTTGCCAAGTATGCATATTAAATTGCACTAAGAAACTAGGATAGAGGCGACTCATAGTCTAGACGATGGAAACGTGGAAGTACGTAGAAAAGTCAAGACGTATTATTGAACTTTGTATTAATTGTTTATTTTTTTTGCATATTAAAATTATGCCGACACAGTAAAGATTTGAAAACAGTATATACTCATGAATGTCCCACGGGTTTTTGGCAGGACGTAAAAACCTCATATTTCATAGTGAAAATCCCTATAATATATTATTATTATTTTATTTCATGTTAGGTATTATACCTATGCCATATGTGTTTAAGTGTTATATTTAATAATTTAATGGAATTTCGTATAATTTGTTGCGCCGAACTGCTGGGGTGTAATGAATATGATATAAAAATACTTTACAGTTGTTACTCTTTTTTTGTTCTCTTCGAAAGTTTCAAGAAATTAACAATTAACGATATCGTTGTTATGGCAGAATCCATAGAGAACCTTGGCACCATGCTTAATGATCTCAGCAGGATATCCCAACTAGTGGGTTTACAAATGAACACGGAAATGACGAAGGTCATGTCAAATGCCAATGTCATTCTTGTACCAGTCCTAGTTGGCAATGCCATTCTCAAAATTGTCGATCATTATGTTTACCTTGGACAAACAGTGCAGTTAGGTAGATTCAATATCGAGGGAGAGGTCAGCCGACAAATTCTACTCGGTTCGGCAGCGTTCAGGAAACTTAAGAGGGTATTTTCGTCAACATGCCCCAGTGTCTGAAAACATAGGTCTACGACCAGTGTGTGTTACCAGTGATGACATACGGCACGGAAACGTGGTCCCTAAATATGTCGTGCTATGGAGCGGGCTATGCTCGGGATTCCTCTGCGACATATAATTCGAAATACAAAAATCCGCAGAAGAACGTGTGTAACCGACATAGCACGAAGAATTGTCCGGTAAGTGGCAATGGGCAGGCCACATTGCTCAAAGTACCGACAACCGCTGGGGAAGAAAGGTTCTCATGTGGCGACCACATACCGGATGACGCAGTGTAGGACGCCAACCTCACTAAGTGGACAGACGACCTGGAGAAGGTTGCTGAGCGTCGATGATGCAATGCGACACAGGACCACCCTCTGTGGCGTCCAGCAGTGGACGACGATAGGATGAAATGATGATGAATGAATCATTAACAGTGTGGCCATAACACTAATGGAGACCATGATTTGACTTACCAACAACGACTTTAAATGACGTAATCTTCTTATCTTCTTATTATACAAGGTGGAGACGACCATACGACAATAATTTTAATATAGTGTATCTGATGACTTGCCCAGCCTGTATACAAACTTTGAATACAATATGTCGTATAGTTTAGCCGCAGCACATTACTTTGTATTATTAACAATTTCCACACTCTGTATAAAAATTAAAATTATTCGCCTATCAAATGAGCTCCCGCGCCGCATCGGTATAAACTAATATGAAACTAGTACCTACATATCGCCATGTTTACCAGTTCAAGTCTTCCCCAAACGTAATACAAATCAATGCATATTATATGCCTTAATGCCTTATTCCTAAGTCTTTATAAACCGTGTCATCAGACTTAGATGAGAAATTTAAAACTACCTAATGCGGCTTAATGGAAGAAGACCTCGGTCTCATGTTCAAAACTATTATAATAGGTATGTAGGTCAGTGTGCCATCGTGATCCTGTGACGTGAATGTGCGTAATTAGACGCTTACTTTGTGTTAGAATAGTATTTCTTTCTCATTTACAATGCCTCGTTATAATTACACAGCTTCGGGTATACAGATATGATTTTAATTTATGGAGAATATCACGGAAATGCAGCTTTAACCATACGTACGTACCGAAAGAGATATGGAAACACACGTGTTTGTACTACCAATGGCCGGACTATTGTGCAAGCTGTCCAGAGGTTACGGGATAATCAATCCTTACTGCCTCATATGGATAGTGCTCCCTCGCGTGTAAGAGTCACCCTAGATGAACAAATTTTAAATTATTTTTCTCGCAAATTTGACAGAGGTTGATAATGTGGAGAACTTAAAAAAAGGAATTGTACGATCTTTCGACAAGTTAAAATACATCGCCGTCAATGGCGACCTGTTAACAAGAGTTCGAAATAATATTTTAAGACGATATCATTTGTGCGTTCGGGTCCATGGCGCACATATCGAAAATTTAAAAGTTTAACGACCAAGTGAATTATTAAAGTTATCGTGATTATTTTAATAAAATAATCGAGTGAGAATGAATAGCGCCCAAACATTAAGTGTATGTATTTACCTACGTTTCGAAGTTGTAACATATGATACCACAAGGTCACTCGCGTGCCGACCACAGGTTAGTGAACTAATATTTACAAACGGTGTTCTATTTTGTTTCAATATTTATGATAAAAAGTTTGTTTGAAAAAATTGTTTTTTAAATATGCATGCGAGGACTTTTTTAATAGTTTCAAAATACTCCTATACACTAGTATTGACGGTGTTTTCATTTATTGTCGTATTGACGTCTCCACTCTGTATATAAATTACGCGTCACGTTGTTTGTCCGCGTTGGACTCCTAAAGTACTTAACCGATTTTAATCAAATTTGCACAGCATGTGTAGTTTGATCCAACTTAAAATATAGGATAGCTTCCATCTCAATTTATAGTCCCAATATTATTTTATTGCAAATCATTTGTCTATTATTTGACAGTCACAATTATCTGTTATCTCCAAACGATTTAAACAGGTGGCGGTATCTGTTGACTGGATTGAGTAATTATTTAATAGATGGCGCTATGTTAAACGTGCAAACGTTTCATATAATCTATAATTTATTAGCATACGTGTTACTGAGGCTACCTTAGCCACAGCAACGCCAGGTCTGCTAGTAATATATAAAAATCGGTTCAGGCAACAATTGAATCATATTAATAGATAATTGCCATTACAAAAAAATGAAAAAGCTGAATGTTCTATGAGAACAAAAAGAGAACTAAGGCAGTTACTTGCAGTATAGTTATACTGCAAGTAGAGCTGGCACAATTTGCTCCAGAGAAGAGCTTTATGTGATGGTACTCATAATTCATAGCCGTTACGAACGTCCACTCAATTCGGCTAACAATTTGCAAGTGATGAGTGACAAAACTCTGTCTGACTCTACCACTGTCTCTACTATAGGGAATCTATATAATTTTCGCTATACTCGCCTTTAAATTAAAATATTACATATGGATACACGACACTGTAAAATCAGAAGACCTTTAAAACCTGCTAGTGACAGTTAAAGATCTAGATAGAAGCGTTAATATTGAGTATAATCAAAGCTGTCGCGTAATATATTTTCTACATATATTTTCTTAGAAGTGTATAAGGTTCCCTTTCTTGGTATTTCAGAGAAGAGTCATTAAGCTTCATGTCTGCGTAAACAACAGTGTGATTCATTTTCACATCTAGGGTGACTCATTGCTTTCGTAATGCGAGATGAATATTTTCTTTTTCAATTCCCAGAAAAGAATTCTTATACTAAGGTTACATTGAAAGTTTTGTTTGCCATTCTGTAATTTCAAATTTCGAATTAGATATATATTATTTAAAAATCAATTCTTAGCTGTTTAAGCAATAAACCCTGGCCAGAAAATTAGATATCGTTCATCATATGTTAATTTTCTTTACACATCACAGTTCATAGAACGATATTTTTTGTGATTTTAAAAGTGATTATTCTCCTCAAAGTTGTGCTGCTCGACTGAAAAATGTATTTAGAACGTAAACATCTCATTTCTAGACTGACTGACTAAGAGAATGGTCAAATTTAGTCGAGGACGTGTTTTACTATATGATGAAAATCGTAAAAGACGTCTATCAATGATGTCTGTCAACAAAAGTTGTTACTGCTGTCAACAAAAGTTGTTACTGCTAAAAAACTTCATTCAATACATATGTATATATATATATATATATATATATATATATATATATATATATATATATATACATACATACATACATATCATCACGCCATATCCTTTGCAGGGTAGGCAGAGAGAACAGAGTGCCAGAGAACTCTATCTTTGCATACTTCACTCGCTTCCTCAACATTCATAATTCTCTTCATACACGCTCGCCGGTTTCGGAGACTCTTGACTCCACCTTCCTTCAGTACATGACCGATCTGGTCTAGGTAGGTTAGTCTAGTTACCGAGGGAGACCACCAATATATATATATATATATATATATATATATATATATATATATATATAATCAAATATGGTCAATAGAATAGTTAGAATTTTCGGGTACGTACATATAATTTAATTCTTTAATCCCCATTCCTTCATCGGATGACCTGAAAACAGAGGGTTACCCTTGCCGACATCTCATTTACCCAAAGTATTTATGTCATAATTTAAAATAAGCATATGGTTTCAAATATCAGTTTCTTAGTTCGATAACAATTACAATTTCACTGACTAGAATTTTCTTATATTTGTAAGTTGATATTTTTACATAGCACACTAATCTTCATCCACACATTTCACTTTATTTCTCCATATAGTTTAATCAGATAAAAAATACTCATCATTATCATCATCACAGTCCATATATGTCCCACTGTTGGGGTCAGGCCTCCTCCGTAATGGGAGATTAACTTATACCACGCTGGTCAGACGTATTGGTATAGGGTTTTGTGTCGAGTTCTCCTTCTCTCTCTCTCTCTCTCTTTATATCCCTTAGTCGTCTCTTACGATCACCCACGAGTAAGGTGAATTGTATTCGTACTCCGTCACCACACGGAAAAAAATACTGTCAAGCACTTATTTGTTTGAGGTAAAAAGTCTTAACATTTAAATCGGTAATAATCATCCAATTATTTATATTTACATGGGCCGACCACCTGATGCCCATTTCTTTCTTTTTTTACAGATTGGATCCACCCCAAGTAATTAGGATAAGAGCAGAATAATGATGATAATGAATAAACAAATCTATCAAGAATGATCCTTAAAAACCGATGAACGGATGGACAGAAACCAGATTGATTTATTCTGCTAAATTTTCTATCAAAAAATTAAAATATTTACTGAATTATTTTATTAAATAGAACGCTGGTTCTTTATTTTGTAACAATATATATTGTAAAATGCTAAAAGTTTAATAAAATATTGCAGTAATAAAACAAAAAAAAAAGTGTTATAAAAACTGTGAGCACCTAGGTGCGGTATAATTCCGAGTAAGTTGTAACGCTATTGTTTCTAACTACTATATCGTTGTACAAGTTGAAATTAAACTAAACTCCGAGCACGAAACAAAGTTTGTTTTATTCGACTAAACACTTTTAACGCTGAAACTTTACTGACACGTATTGGTATCGTAAAATCTCCAGGCGCTTTATATATGATACAGACGTAGAGATTTTTATTTATTAATAGATTTAAAAAATGCAATTCAAATGTATTTCTTAAACTAAGAATATGTAAGTAAATTGACTATATGCAATATTATGTATTTTTTCATTAAAAAAAAACAAGTAAATATATTGCAATAACATACAACAGGCCACTTTTGAAATAAAACATTTTGTACGGCTCTGAAGGCATTTGTATTTCGATTTTAATTTCTACACGCTTCTAATACTTTACAGTATTCATGGTCACGAGAGGCCAATATTAACGGAATAAAAGCCGTAAAAATAGTTTTATTTCAAATGTGTAATATTCACGTAAACATTATATTCATTCGTCACATTTAAAACTATTGCTCACTTTTGAGTAAGCTTTACCAATTTTCACAATTGGTAAAGCTTACTCATATCTATGAAAATACATTGTTAGTGCTTTAGCACTAGGTATATGTATTTTCACACGGTCCCATAAATGTGCAATTTATTTTTCAGGTCATAAGTGAATATTGATAGAGTTTAAAAAGAAATGCAAAATATACACAAAGATTAATTAACTTAAAATAAGAAGATAACTCAGCTCATATATATCCCATTGTTGGGCTCGAGCCTACTCTATAATGGGAGGGAATTTGACCTACTGTACCATGCTGGTCAGACGTGTTGGTATAGGGTCTGTTTCGAGTTTTCCTTCTCTTACATAGATGTTATATGCGTTTTGTATCCCTTAGTCCTCTCTTACGATCACCCACGCGTAAGATGCGGGGGTGGTGAATTGTATTCTTGCTCCTTCACCACACGGAATCCCATTACAGAATAATATAGATCCCATGTATCTTTATATAATAATGTATAAACACTATTGTGCAAGGATTGAACCCGTATTTAATTTATAAAACAAAGCGGTTATATATAAATATAAAGAACTTGTGTATCCGTGCAGTGAATTATATTATTTTAATTTTCTTTCATTTGTGTTCACAATATTTGACTCATTAAAGCAGTCTATGTTGAATTAACATAGCATAAATAGTATAATCAAATAATAGGAATAGGCATTTAACTAACTATTTAATCAAAAGAAACATTTATTCGATAAGAAAATGTTACGCTGAACCTTAAAATACATCAGGCTTCATAATAGTTGGTCACGCAATGCCCCTTACAGAACTAATGACCTAACAGTATCTAATCGATATATAATCAGGTCATTGCCATCAGAAAGACCGAAGACTACCTGAGCAGATTTAACCCACTTAATTTACATTTCTTTTTTCGTTGATTCATCAAATCCACCTACGGCGATAAAAGTTGATAAAAGGATCAAGAAAGGTCCAACCTTGTTAACGTGCGATGTTCGTTCTGAAATAAAACTTTATTTTCCATGTATGTTTTTCTATTAGTTTTTCAACTAAGAGAGTAAATTATTTACTTTCAAGATTTTGATTTTGTTAAAAAAATATATTTAAAATTTATTATTTTGTTAAAAAAAATATTTAAATACAAGTGATAGATAGTTCTAGATAGATAGTTGTTTTGTAGTTGTTTCGGTTAATAGTTTAATAGCCCAGAACCTCAACCAACATCTCACGAGGCCTACGTTAGGTGATTGGGTCAAGGATCAGATGCAGAAGATTCAAATTCAAAACATTTATTATGCATAAACCCTGCGAGGGCACTTACATATTGTCATTTTTTTTTACATTTAAAGTTAATCTAATAAACTACCACCGGATCGGAATGAGACCGCTACTGAGAAGATCCGGCAAGAAACTCAGTGGGTTTGTCTATTTATATTTTGTCTATGTTATTATAATTTTTTTTCATTTTTTATATATAAAAAAAAAAATAGTACATGTTTATTATTTAATTAGCTTCAGTGCGATGCCCTTCGAACGCAACAGTTAAAATACAGTAAAGAAAGACCATGGCTGGACCGGATCCCACAAGCGGCACCCGATCACGAGTTAACTACTAGAGCAGCCATCACTCCCCTCAACCACCTTGGAGGGAAGGGAGAGACCCGCTCCACGCAGCTACCGCAAGCGGACCTTTCAGTGTGCATGACCAATACCATGACGTACTATAAATGCAAAAAAGTCAAAATTCGTCAGGCAACACACGCTACGCTTTACAAGTATGTATAATTATTAAAATGAAATAGTAACTAAACAGTTTAAAAAAAAAAAAAAAATGTAGGTACCTAATTGCTGAAAGAGGAGCTGCTCATAGCCAGTCTGAACTATCACTTAGATAATCTGAGATTTTATAATAACCTTTTTTACAGAGTTTGTTCTTGACAGCCCTTTTAAACTTGTTCACAGTCATATCTCGGATATCTTTTGGTATTTTATTATAGAAGCGTATACATTGCCCCATGAATGACCTATTAATTCTTTCAAGACGCGTATTGTGTACAACTAATTTGTCCTTATTCCGAGTATTCACACAATGAATGTCACAATATCTTTCAAAGTTACTGAAATTTCTTTTTACATACAAAACATTTTCGTATATATATTGTGATACAACAGTCAGAATATTCACCTCTTTGAATTTCTCTCAAAGTGAAACTCTTGGGCCTAGATTATAAATTGCGCGGATAGCCCTTTTTTGCAGAACAAAGATACTACTCAAATCCGCGGAGCATCCCCACAGCAATATGCCGTAAGACATAAGACTATGAAAATAAGAGAAGTAAACTATTCTAGCTGTTTCAATATCGGTCAATACTCGAATTTTTTTGACCGCATAAGCCGCTGAACTAAGCCTGCTTGACAATTTTTCAATATGAGGGCCCCATTGGAGTTTAGCATCTATAGTGATGCCTAGAAAAACGGTTGATTCCACAAGGTCTAGAGCCACACCATTCATTTGAACATTGGTTCCCACTTGTCTTACATTAGGTGTGGTAAATTTAATACATTTTGTTTTGTTCTCATTAAGAGCTAGATTATTTGTGTTGAACCAATGAACAACGTTAGACAGTGCGTTGTTCACATCGTCAAAATTAAGCATTTGTCTTTTAATTTTAAATAACAAAGATGCGATCGAATCTGCGAACAACACAATGTTTTGATTGTCTCCTATATAGTAGGGTAAGTCATTAATATATACAAGGAACAGAAATGGCTCCAGAATGGACCCTTGCGGAACGCCCATTTCAATAACAGAACCAGATGATCGTGCACCATTAATATCGACCCTCTGAATTCTGTTGCTTAGGTAAGAAATTAAAAGCTCAAGAGCGTTATTCCTGACCCCATAGTGATATAATTTTCTGATAAGGGTTTCGTGGTGCACACAATCAAATGCCTTAGATAAATCGTAAAATATACCCAAAGCATCATGCGATTCCTCCCAGGCTGCAAAGATATTCTTTAACAATGCGACACCCGCATCAGTAGTAGAGGAATTCTTAGTGAAACCAAATTGATTTTTATGGAAAATACTATGTTTGTTAAAATGACTCAACATCTGATTAAGCAAAATTTTCTCAAATACTTTACTAAGTGTTGGTAGTATGGAAATAGGGCGAAAATTGTTAACATCTAACATACTACCAGATTTGTGCAAAGGAATTACTCTACTAAATTTCATGAGTTCAGGAAACACACCTCGAGCTACACAACCATTAAACACACATGCCAGGTGGGGAGCAATAATAGATATTATAAAATTAACAGTCTTTACAGATAAGCCCCACAGATCTGCTGTCTTTTTAATATTAAGAGTTTTAAAAGACTTTAAAATATCATTCACACTGACATCTGAAAATTTAAAGGAAGTGTTACATTGCACAATGCATTGTTTAAGGAGCGATTCAGCTAAATTAGGAGATGACGCTAAAGATTTAGTCATTAGTACTGGCACATTTGTAAAATAGTTTTCAAATTCTGTCGCCACTTCATTATCCGCTTTCACAATTTTATCACCTATTTTTAAATTAAAATCCTTTTTCCGTACAATTTTTCTACCGGTTTCACTATTTATCACTTTCCATGTCATTTTAATTATATCACTAGATTGTATAATTTTGCTTCTCAGATAAATAGATTTAGCACAGGAACAGGCACGTTTAAATATTTTTGAATAATTCTTAACATATTGACGACAGTTCTTCAGATATTGACACATTGAAGACAGTTCTCCACGATATAGCACGCATTGTAAGGAGGTTCTTCTCTGTGGATTCCTAACCACAGATAGTCTGGTCCCTATACACGCTGGCGGTGCTGTATGACTTTTAATTTTAAAATAATATAATATGTTTGTTATTTAGCATAGTGGATATATATGTGTGTGTGTTTATGCTTCTTTTTTTCTTTTGTTAATTAATATAATAAGATGGAAAGTAATATATTATTATGTAGAATAATAATATAGTAATAATATTACAGATATTATTACTATATTATTATCAAATATTTCGCTGTGTGGTAGCGGCAACGAATACTACCAACCCTTACTTTGTACTCGTGGATGTCGTAAAAAACGACTAAGAGCATTATATCGACCTGGGCAAACACCAACTGATGACGTTTGGTTTACTGTTGTATTCCCGAGGAAGATTGACGTCAGAGGCTGGTCATAAAACTATTGCCACTAACTTTTGCAATATATAATATTTAGGAGTACATATTACGTTGACTCCAAACAATTGGGATAATAGTAGGAGAATGATCAACAACAAACTACAAATATTGAATACATTTTACATATTAAATGTATATACTCCTAAATTCCTACTATTCAATTATAATATTATGTCAATTTTAAAGCAATTTTATATTTCTGTTATCTATAACTTCTCTTCATATTTGAATACTACAATTTGGCCACAGACGACCGGGTTCCAGTGGCCCACTCGCAAGGCGCGGAGAAGTACATTGCGGGACGGGTCTATGGAGTTTCCGCTTCATCTGTCATCCCGCACAGATTTAGCAGGGTGTGGCCAAACCATAGCCCGCTGGAAAAAAATGTCTGAATACTCTTTGGAGCTACTTTTGAAATACGTTTTAATAACTCATATTGTACCCTTGTATAAGAAAAATAAGAAAACAGTGACATCTTAATAAATACATATATATATACAAATATATACGTATATGTATATACATATATGTATTTAGTTAATTAATAGCAATTAATAGCCATTTTACAGCGAGCAATCTCACAAGTCATTTGATCATGGCAAAGATTTTTTAGTATATTATTCGTGTGATAATGAATTTAGAACATATTATGTCATCATGATTTCTTATCCTGCAGATACTTAACAAACCCATAGATACATCGGTTCACAAATATAAATGAAAGACTTTACCTCCATTTAAACATGAATCATTTCTATAAATCAACTAACACAATTTACAGCTCGTCATAAATCGTATCCAGAGTGTTGCATTGAGAGAAATGGACTGAGTTAGTTCGATACTATACACATGAACGCATCGCTGGCTGCGTCTAGCTTTGTAATTAAATAGGCTGCCCCTCGCCGCTCCTGCATGGCAACATTCTGAATAAACCAACACAGCGATCTCATCCCGCTACGTTTGAGACCCACATCTGATTAAGTCGTTGATTATATTCGCATGAACACATACGAAGATGTGTAATTTAGTATGGTTTTAGGGAAAATGAATACTGGGTAGACTCTCAAAATTTAACTTCGTTGTAACCAAAGATATTTGAAATTTGAAGCTTTTATGAAAGATAATTGAAGCTTTATGTCGTCTTTACCTCGTAAAAATCTCGTTTGATGCTAATACGGGTAGCAAGAAAATATATAGTTACGCTTATTACCAAAATTATATATAGCTATTATTGTTTTTTTTTTAAAGAACTATTCTAGACACCAATACAATGGACGTAATTACTTAGAACTGTGCTGTCAATAAGTTTAAAAAAGAAAACGAAATATATTGTTTTTGTTTCTTAGCCCATTTCTCTTTTGTGGAGGATATGCCGATGTATACCTTATGTAGTGCATCTTTAATATTCTGACCTGACCCGCTTCCGTTTCATGGACAATGCTTATAGATTCTAGCTGAGTAAGCCGCATGAATACCGGGGTTAGAAGCTTCTTTGTGAGAATATTGCGGTCTTAGTCTTCACCGAGATTGAAAAATATGTAAAGAATTTCAATGTGTGTAAGTACATAATATTTTTTTGGTTTCTTTATTTTAATAAATTTATTTTGTTGTGATTCTATTAGTCATCTTAATGTATGTATGTATATGTGCAATTATTTTTCCTTTTTTTTTTGTAAGGCAGATAAAATACTCGATTAAATTTTGTTTAAAAAAGGTGGTCGGCCAAAGAAAACTGTGAAAAAAGAAATACTTCAATTACGGCCATGTTTATGTGATTAGCCCAAGGCGAAAGAATTCAATTATAAATTAATAATAAAACGTATTTATTTAATAAACAAATCCTTAATATTTTTTAAACGTGAGCTAAATAAAAAAAAATCGAAATAACCAGTATGCATTATATCGTTATTCGAACGGATAGTCGCTACACTGCTGTTGTTTCTCATGCATATAAATCCGGACAATGCAATGTCATTTCATCCCCTGACTCCCTGCTGTCATTCACATGTCATTCGTTGACAGCCGCCGACGGACGGCACGTGCTGTTGTCATATCAGCTTAATTTTTATTAAAAAGTATAAACAACGTCATGCCCAATCTTTATTTTATATAACTACAATAGTAAGGTCGCTAACTTGATCATATCAGTATACCACATGCATCTGTCTGGCTTTTCTACATGTAATAATAATTCTAGAGTATGAATAATATATAAAGGATATTAAATAATATGACTGTGAAATTTTGTCTCAAAATTATATTAGTCTTGTGTTGATTAAGAACTCTACCCACCGCTGTTCTATCTATGGGTGTCAGAAATATATATTAAATGTCTAAAGGACGTAGCACGTAACATTACTACGTGCACCTACTCGTATTTAGTCTGGGTAGCAGTCTGATTTCCATCTTAAAGCTCGTGTCCAGTTCTGTCAGCTATGTGGTGAAGGGAGTTGATGGTGTACAATGTGTACATATTTCATTATAGTAATAATGAATTCAGTTCTATGAATGCCGAACGAACGTCTGGTTAAGAAGATATACAATGCGAAAGTGGAAGGATGTAGGTACCGAGGGAGACCGAGACTAACCTACCTAGACCAGATCGGTCATGTACTGAAGGAAGATGGAGTCAAGAGTCTCCGAAACCGGCGAGCGTGTATGAAGAGAATTATGAATGTTGAGCAAGCGAGTGAAGTATGCAAAGATAGAGTTCTCTGGCACTCTGTTCTCTCTGCCTACCCTGCAAGGGATATGGCGTGATGATATGTATGTATGTATGTAGTTCTATGAAATCAAAGTATTGATGTGATTCTTAGCCGATTTGTAGTATATTTAAAACAAATACACTCACATACGAGTATATTGTTAAAATTACCGTTACACCCAGATGGCATAGTGATAAAGTTAACGACTTACCACGCCAGTGTCATGGGTTCGATTCCTACGCAGAACAATATTTAGTACGATCCAGCAATTTTTGTTCTAAGTCTTTGTGCTTGTTAATCTATATCTTTGTAAAGTGCTCCGCAACACAAGTATTACTTTCTTAGTGCCGGAAGTTGTCTTTAAAAAAAAAAAATTAAAAAACTGTTAACGATTTGTACGATCCTAATTTCAAGCATATATTTCATCCAATAAATAGTGTTTTGAAAAATAGCCTAGTGCATTGAACTTTTTATTTTGATAAGCTATACTCGGATCACACTTCGCCCAAACCATCAGAGATGATATGTGTGGAACGTGAAGTCCCATAGACCACCTCGATACAACAATCTATGGAAAATTAAGAAGCAATATCCATCCGCCAATAGAATGGACTACCTGCATCGCTTCATTGACTTTTATTGACATCAAACTGAGCCTATACAATTTCACATTGAGTATATTTCTAAACATACGTATATTTACCGAACCTGCTTCTTTACCGAAAGAAAAATCATTATTAATTGATGACGAGCATGTTCCGTATACAAGAAAAATAGATTTACTGTATCATACATATCAAACGGGCTTTAGTATCGATTTTTGATATTTATGACAGCCAGGACCTATGGTTTAACGAGCCTGCCCGGGCACGGATTTCACATCACATTATTATATTTGAAACTCGTTGATTTTTCTCGTTTTTTTCGCCTTTTTCTTAATCGTTAATACAATTGATAATTATCTACGATTTAATATACACATTTTCCGTGTGGTGACAGAGTAAGAATACAATTCACCACCCCCTATTTTACCCGTGGGTGATCGTACGAGATGACTAAGGGATACAAAACGCATTAATGTCTATGCGAGTGAAGGAAAATTCGAAACAAATCCCTATAGCAACACGTCTGACCAGCGTGGTATAGTAGGTCAATTACCCTCCCATTATGAAGGAGGCTCGAGCCCAACAGTGGGACATATATGAGCTGAGATGAAGAATATATACATGATTGCTAGACCTAGTATCATAGTGTTAGATAGCCATTCGTTTATATACTTACTTATATTTTCAATTCTTTCGCAGATTAGTACGGCGTTTTATTTTGTGTTTCTCTTGCAATATTATGGTGCATGCATGCATTTTACGATATCTACAAGCAAGGTGTTGTGGAACAGAAGGGGGTGATGAATTGTGATTTTACTTCGTCACTTATCGTTGACTGAAAGCATCTCATTCTGAAAAAGAGTTCAATAGTTAATCAATATTGAAAGATCTATGGCAATTATTCGCAATCTTCAATAACTTATCTGGAAATCGCTTCAGTTTTATTTACTAAAATAATCATATCTTTTTACTTCTTTTATGTTTATTTCAATTGAATAACCTATTGACAAATAGTGTTTTCTTATCTATGAATTTATCTATTGTGTAAAATATATAGCAATTTTTATAAATTGTATAACACAAACGGTATGAAACATATCGAATATTACTAGTTCTCTTTACAGATATTTAAGTACAATAAACTACCCGCATATTTTAGTAAACTATAATACATTTTTATCACTATGAAATTACATAAAATCCTATACATATAATACAATATATATATATATATATATATATGTATAAGTATATGATTGTAAATTACAATGTTGGCTAATTGTCTATTAATTATATTAATGCATATATCAAACTTGGTTTAATTATGAATACGATTATCATTATATAGTGTTGAAACTATTATTATATAGCGTATGTATTAGAATACTGATAACATTAATTAAGTGGATGTTAATTATGTAGGCGTGTTGTAATTTCAATGATACATACAGCATATATTCGTACTTAACTATTTATTTATGTATAAACTAAGCTTTGTTCATGGCATTGTTTAGTCGATAAATACAATTTTCATATAGGTATTAGATATCTAAATGATAAATTAAAAATAATTGCAATATCAATTGATAAGCACTGCGAGTTTTATGAGATAATTTTATTTAATAATTTGCATGCACATTTCTAATTAATTGAATATGCACGTACATTACTAAATAATTTAATTATTCATTTATTCAAGCCTATTTAGGCATTGTAGTGAGATTTACCTATATGTGGCTTGAATAAATAAATAATTACATTTTTAAAATCAATTGAGTTGAATAACATTATTTGCTTAATTTATTTTTCGTACTCACATAAGAAAAGTAGGATAATATTTTAACGAAATATACTTCCCTTTAAAAGATTTGAGATAATATTAAATATTTACAGCTCCTTAGAATTTTCTTTTTTTCGGGAATCAGCTATTAACACGAGTCACGGTTGAGAATAAATGCTGAGCAAATTTTGCTCTTATATTCATAAGGTCAAGTCATTATCTTCAATAGACTGATGATTACTGAAGATTTTGTCGTACAATTTTGAGCAACATAAGAACATATAGTATAAAATGTTCATCATTATCATCATCATCACAGCCCATATATATCCCGCTGTTGGGCTCGGGCCTCCTCCGTAATGGGAGGGCAATTAACCTAATATACCGCACTGGTCAAACGTATTGACATAGGGTTTTGTTTCAAGTTTTCTTTCTCTTGCATAGATGTTATATGCGTTTTATATCCCTTAATCGTTTCTTACGATCACCCACGTGTAAGATAGGGGGTGGTGAATTGTATTTTTACTCCGTCACCACACGGTTGAAACTGTTATTTATTTAATATTTAATTCGTTCTAAGACTCTTTCTACATCATCTAATTTTTTTTCAAATCCTTCAATCTGATAAGTAAATAAATATACAAATAAGCAAACTATAGAAAATATCCTTGAAATTCAAAATGTGCATTATAATATATATATTGAAATTTAGCTACACTACAAATGTTTTAGCTAATAAATTAATTACTTTGACACACTTAAGTTGGCAACATATTACATGAATTGACTTCCCCTCAATTTACAACAATGCCGTTTAAGTTGTACACTAAACACGTGTCAAATACGGCATCCCTTTTAACATATAAACTAGACAAGTAATATTTGATATCAAATCACAATAGGGGGCAGTAATCTATGACCGACTGTGAATCGCATGACGAATGTGCACACTCTGTATCATTATTATAGTCACCAAAAATTACAGTCGGACAAAATAAGTTATGTTTTTTTTTTCATTTATAAAAGTTCGATTTATAATGGCCAAAATTATAAGACTGTTAAAGTTATTGTTTTGTTATTATATTTAACCAAATCTATCATGAAGTTGAGTAGAAATAAAATAATAGAAGTTACCCTTTAATTTAATTCATTTTAATTTGAATACCTCTTTTCTCCTTCTTTCCCCCGCCATATATAGCCTACAAACGGCTATTCACATATAATTTTAAGAAGTCGTTATTACATAAT
The DNA here is from genome assembly GCA_905163515.2 of Lymantria monacha. Lineage (NCBI taxonomy): Eukaryota > Metazoa > Arthropoda > Insecta > Lepidoptera > Erebidae > Lymantria > Lymantria monacha. Next base: position 12,244,134 of record LR991094.1, on the reverse strand, counting down.
ATTTTAGTCTTTTTACAATCTAACTGTAATTACATCTCATTTCTCAAATATGTACTAATACTATCAGGACTAACGTTTCCGTGTGGGGATGGAATAAAAATACAATTAACCTCTCTAAAAGATGACTAAGGTAGATAATATGTTGAAATCTTTTCCACACATAGAGAAGATTTTACGGCAAAAAGTTATTAAAGCGAGACAAATGTTTAGAAAATAATAAATAGGAAACTGTTTATGCAGAATCGAGGCAAAGATTTAGTTAATTTATATAGCAGTTAAAAATTCCGGTTGTAATTAGTACATTCGTCAAAAATCCAATTGCTTGGTAACCCCAGTCGTTCTTTTCATATAGGGCGTGGTATGATGTACGCAATGACGTAAAAAATAGAATTAAACTAGTCTACCATGAAATATACGGATATAGTTAAATCCGCGTCAACTCTAAGTCTGATTGGCTTTAGTTCCAACTACTGCGAATCGACTAATAGAATTAGATCTGTCAGTTATAGTTTCAATTTGGTTTTTATTGTAGTCTAACTAATTTTATATTGCTTTTATATGTAAAGGTAGTCTAAACCCTTTTTTAGAAATGTATCGGTATTGGATTGTGAAATTAAAGTCTTGCCAAGAATATCCTAAATTTTTTAGCAAATATAGATTCATTATATAATCAGACAGTAAATTATATATACTCCTTGTTGTATCTTTAGTCCGTCTTAAGCATGTGGCCGTTGATTTCGTGTGGCACAACAGGGTTTTGACTCTTATGTTCAGCAGGGTTCTCCTTAAATATCATAGATAAGACCAGTACAGTAGATATAAATTTTTGTTTTGAGTTTCCTAATCTTAGAGCAATTTTATTTGATTACTTCACTCAGTATTCTATGCATATGGATAGACAAGGGGTGATAACGTATTGTATTCTTTATCTGTCCCCACGAGGATAATCTATTATTTAAATCGCATATTAAACGATATTATATATGTATATACATCAACGAAATTATATATAAACATACCTGGGTGCAGCTTAGCGAGGCTAAGTGGGCTTAATCAAAGCTGTTACAAATTTTAATTTATTTTTAATCTCGTATCTATAAAGATAGAGGGGAATAACGCTCAAGGGATAGTCAGAGTTGTAACACATTCATATTTCGCCACTTTATTAAGTCCACTTAATAAGGAGCAAACTTATAGCTATTAATTTTTGTAGTATTAGTTCGCTAGTAACTTTAAACTTCAAGCTAGCTTTTAAGAACAAAAAAGTCCTATAAAATTAAGAATATCTGTAGAAATAATTATTTATTTTCTCACCATAATAAATACGTTTGAAGACAATGATTTGCACAATTAGGAAAAAAAATGCAGAAACATGCATATTATGTAAGAATATTGCCTAAACTAGGCTTGGAGTCTATATTTCATGTCACCAGGTCTCCATCCGCAAGCTTATCCAACTTTTTCATTATTTATATAACAAAGTAATCTCGAAGTATTATAAAAATTGTTCATTGATTCTTTTAACACGCTAAGCAGGTTCTATCATTCACCTACTCTTATCCCAATTACTTAGGGTCGATATAGTATGAACTTTTCTTGCATAGTACATAGTGTAAAATTTATTGACAATAGTTTTATGACCTACCGCCTGCCAGACGTCAACCCTCCTTGAGCATATAATTGTTGACCAAATGACATTAGGTGGAGTTGACCCAGGTCGATATAAAGCTCTTAGTCGTTTTTTTTACATCCATAAACAAAGTAAGAGTTGGTAGTATTTGAAACCACCAAACATTGCCCAGTTTGCGATTAAATTGCCCATCAATTATGAAAAACACTCTTAACCAAAGTTAGGATGTATATAAGCTGAGAAGAAGGAAAGATCTTATTCATTATATATCACTTCTTAAGTTCATTTCCGTAATCCTACGAAGTTCGTAACACGTGACGAAGACAAAGTTAAGCAAATCATTTAAGCACGTTGATTGCCCTGTCGATGCGTTAAATATAAGTTTGACGCGCTCGTCTGGACATCTCTGCATATTCATGAGCTAACTTCTACCAGAAACTTGGCGCTTGACAAATCAATTTACCGTTCAGATTGCGTGTGGATAAACATACAAATTGATTTTGAAATTAAACGTTACTAGTTCTAGATATATCAAATAAAATTACTCATTTTCATCACCAACTAATCAGTTTAGCTGACTTATATCCATAGACATCTATAGATGCTGAAGTTTAACTTGTTACATTAAGTTGCCAAATGGGTTGGCATAGATTTTTATTCCACCTTTTCCAAAGATGTTATCCTACATGCCGTAATTTTACGATACGGAAATAATGCGTGATGATCACTGCATATTTACTCCATAGTCACATAAAAATGAATACTATAAAGTAGTATTAATATATTAATAATTCATGAATTTATAGATATAGTGGTAGGACCCCGCTGTTGACTGTTCTCTGTCTGCAGCCGCGAATCCGTCTGTCCGGGGTAGTACCACACTCTCGCAGAAGATCGACGTATGAGTAATGGCAATGTGCTATTGCGCTTCGTTTGGTGAGCGCGACAGCCAGAAGTCCAATTGTTTGGGTTTAGGATTCATATTGGTAGGCAGCGGCCTAGTTATACCTTTGGTATTGCAAAGATCCATGGGCGGCAGTGACACTTACCATCAGGTGTGCTGCTTGCTCGTTTGCCACCACTAGAAATAAAAAGAAATTGTGGATATCGTAAAAGTATCATAGACTAATTGATGTAAATAGGATAACTTCACTTCAAGACTAGACAAATTCAAATTAAATATCTATATCCCAATCTAATCTACGTGGTATAACAAATGTTCTACTAAGTGAGGGACTGCTGCCCTCTTGCAGTATGTATTTCGTCTGTGAAGTAAATAAAACTAGAGAAGGCACGCCATAATGATACATGATATGTAGTGAAACCTTTGTATTATAGAGAATCATTTTAATTATTTGTCAATCAATTTTAAATAACATAGATTGTGTTGCTGATTCATTTATTACATATAAAACCAATACACCCAGCCTGTTATTTAGTTTATGGAAGTTGATATATCGCAGAGCAGCCTGGTGGCGAGTTACATCAATACGGATAGCATATGTATTTATTTATTGCATCAAAGAAACATATATATTTATAAAAACATAAATATGTACTTACATTCTCCGTGAAAAAATACATATACATACCTTTTCATAATGATCGGTCAAATAGTTTCTGAATTTAGCGATGGCATATATACAATTATCCTCTTTTACAATTATAGATTTTATTAAAGCAATAAAAGCGTATGTCTCACTCTTCTCTGATAGCCGAAGGCAAGCAAGACACTGCTTCCATTTTACCCGAAACAATATTTGTCAGTTTTCGTCACATTAAAAGGTTAGAAGATATTCAAAATAGAAATTCAAAACTCTCATCATCATTTAAAAAGTTTCTCTTCAAAAACTATTCAATGTATTATACGCATTCCACAGTTACATAGTACATATATATTTTTCACAAAACATTTTCACTGACAAATATAGAATGACTGAGCTTGATTGATATGAGAATAGGATCGTTTCTTCTATAAGTAAGATTGATCATTGCCCTCATAAACGAGATATTCATGACTTAGATTTTTTATTATTATGGATGATGGGACAGCGGCACGCCTGATGGGAAATGATAAGTATTATTCTTGGTCTTATAATATCCAGAACATAACTAAGTGACCTGTTACACACTGCATATTTTATAACTAATTAAAGTGAAAAGTACTTCGGAGTGCGCGTTTTATCTTTGGTACTGGATGCTAATAAAATTTACAACAATGGCTGTATACTCAAATAATTTGGCAAATCTAAAAGTGCACGCCTCATAATTTTTATATTATTCATCATTTACTATTAGTGAATGTCATAAATGAAATTTTGTAATTCCGTGTCATTCTCGAAGTAGTGCTAAACATAGCTATGAGTATATATAAGTTGTTGACTTTTGGTCTAATTATAGAACATCATTATCTGTTAAAATCACGCAGCTTAATTTGTAAAAAATATATTCTCCATACATACATACATATCATCACGCCATATCCCTTGCAGGGTAGGCAGAGAGAACAGAGTGCCAGAGAACTCTATCCTTGCATAGTTCACTTGCTTCCTCAACATTAATAATTCTCTTCATACACGCTCGCCGGTTTCGGAGACTATTGACTCCACCTTCCTTCAGTACATGACTGATCTGGTCTAGGTAGGTAAGTCTCGGTCTCCTCGGTACCTACATCCTTCCACTTTCGCATTGTATATCTTCCTAACCAGATGTTCGTTCGGAATTCTTTCCACATGTCCGAACCATCGGAGCATTCCCTTTCGCATCTTTACACCAATACTCTCTTTCATACCTACTCGCTCTCTTACGTCGTCGTTACGAATGCGGTCGGTCAGCCTAACTCCACAGATTTTCCGTAGAGATCGCATTTCGACCGCATTAATTTTACTTTCATACTCTTTTCTGCATACCCAACTCTCGCTTTCATACAGTAATGTTGAGACAAGAACTGCGTTATGTATTGCTTCACGTGCCTTCTGGCTGAGGTGGTGGCTACCGAAAAGTTGTCCCAACACTCCGTTCACTCTATTTCCCGCATTCACTCTTCGCTCTATATCAGTGGTGTACCTTCCATCTCGGCTAAATCCACATTCAAGATATACAAATTCATCTACTTGCTCTAGTACATCATTACCTATTGTTACTCTTACATCTGTTCTGGCTTCATCTCTTTCAAAGACCATTATTTTGGTTTTGCTCACTTTCACGCGTAGACCCCTTTTCTTACAATCTTCTGTCATTGTGTAGACTAGGGTCTGCAGATCAGTCGCTGACTGTGCCAGCAGGACTGCATTATCTGCATAGAGCAGAGCAGTGATCACTAAGTCGCCCATCTGGACTCCCACATTCATATCGTTCAACCTTTGGAGACATTTATCCGGATATATGATAAACAGCCTGGCTGACAGAACGCACTCCTACTAAACGCCGATATTGACGTCAAACCAAGGCGACATTCCATCATCCAGCCGCACACAGGCTCTACAGCCCATGTAACTGGACTGCACAGCCTGTAGCAGTTTACCGTTAATACCATACTCCGGTAAAATGTTCCAAAGTTCCTTTCGTACAACCGAGTCAAATGCTCTCTCCAGGTCCACAAAACTGCAGAAAACCCTCTGAACTAGAGCCAGCTTCTCAACAATGTTGCGCAGAGAGAACACTTGATCCATGCATCCCTTTTCACTCCTGAAACCTCCTTGTGTCTCACACAGTAAACCATCGGACACCTTCCTCATTCTCCTTTCAATAATTTTACCGTACACTTTTGCTGCCAAACTGGTCAATTATGGCTCCGTAATTTGCGCAGTCATAACGTGAACCCTTGTTTTTAAACAAAGGCACGATGACTGCGCTATTTCAGTCCCTGGGAACCAATCCCGAGCTCCAACATAAATTGAGGAGCAACAGGAACGCCTCCCAGACACAGGAGCCACCAAGCTTGATCATCTCGGCAGACACTATATCAATGCCCGCTGCCTTACCATTTTTCAAACTTCTTACGCCCATTCAACTTCATCCATACTGATGCCATCGGAGGACGCCGGTGCTGAACGTTGATCTACTAAACCACATGCGACACCGGCGCCAACCGCAGTATCCGCATACATATCACCAAAATATTCACTCCATCGGCTTAACACGTATTGTGTTTGTGTAAGAATGTCTCCACCTTTAGACCTTATTTTATTCATTCTGAAGGCTGACCAACCACACCGAGACTTCTTCACCTTCCTCCAAAAGAGTTTGGTGTTACCCTCGAAGTTTTTAATCAGCCTATCTTCTGCACTCATATTTGCACTATCACGTTTCTCTTTCACTAAGGCCTTGGTGTCATTCTTACATTGCCGATATATTTCTTTCTTCTGTTCAGTCATACTGTCATTCAGATTCATAGAAGAGACATAGTCCAGCCACGCTTTCTTCTTTTGCTCTACGGAAGCTGCCACTTCCGCATCCCACCATGCATCACCATTCGTGTTTTTATGCTTCTTTGAACTTCCACATACTTCTTTCGCTGTATCTACCATACTCTCTTTCAATATTCTCCAGCATTCTTCAATGTCCGATTGCGACTGGCTTGCCATTGTCAGCCGTTCTCGGACACCCTCTGCATACTTTTCTCTTACACACTCTTCTTGCAACATTTCAACCTTTATTCTTTCAAGCCCTCCGAAGTAGACATGCTCTCGCCAGTGCCTCCACTTTCTGAACAGACCACTAAATCTCGCAATAACGAGATAGTGGTCCGTATCGACTGTGAGGCCTCTGTAGGCGCTTACGTCCAATATTTTGCTTCGGAGGCGACTGTCTACCAAAATTAAATCTATTATACTTTTCTGTTCATTCCATCTCTATGTATACATATGGATGTCCTTATGTTGGAAAAATGTGTTTGACACAATAAGTTTTCTCTCCATGCATACATCCGCTATGAGCCTACCTACGTTGTTCACTCTCTTATCACCAAATGGACCAAGTACGTCCTCATAGTCGGGACTCCACCCATCCGTTCAAATCTCCGCATACAATCACGCGTTCACTGGTTTCTGCCATATTCAGAACTTCCTTAACATTATCTCATAACTTCTCTAGGTCTGATGCCATCGAGGATCCTACGGAAGCATATGCTACAACCATGAATACCTTGGTGACACCTAGTTTTATACGGACCCAAAGAAGTCTGGGATCATACATTCCGTAATCCTTCACACCTGATGCCATGCGAGAGGACAACATCACTCCTACCCCCATGCTGGCTTGACCGCTCTGTGGTATACCAGACCACAGAACCATCCCGCCACCAGGAAGATCGCAAGCATCGCTGCCCCTTCGCTTGGTCTCTGTTACACAGAGCACGTCTGTCACGCTGTTTGTCCGCCATGACGGATATCAGCTCGTGCAACTTACCTTCCACACAACCTCTTACATTCCACGTGCCCACCCGGCACTCTGCTCTCCTCGACTTACCTGACTGGGCAAAGGCGTGATGAGTGGCGGCCCCCATCGCCGCAACTGCCGATGTTCGTACTAACGGGGGCGGGTCGGTACGCGTCGCCTCCGGGGGATGCCCTAACCCGCACTGCGGCACGCATTCGAGCCGGATTAGCAGTCTAACTAGACTGGCAGGTGACGCGACGAGCACGCTCCGGACTATGCACCCCTAAATATATTCCCTAAATATATTCTCTTAAAATAAAAAGATTTTGACGCTCAATACCGCTGTCAAGGCAACGATAAATGTTATTGAGAGGTTATATAAAATCACAGTAAACTCCATATAATCCATTCATAACTATTAACTTTTTAAATACAAATATTAGTTTACTAGATCTTAAGAAATTTATTTGAATAGTGTTTTATATCTCTCAAAGGATATTCACATATTTTGCACTGTAACTTGCCGTCAATAGGTAGAAAAATTTAATAATTTTGCTGCTGCTCGTCTACTAGAGATAATAGAAAAAAATTTTGGTGGTCCCCTCAATAAGCGGAGATGCTACCTACGACGGGCTGTGAAGCCTATCGCTTTTTTGTCGCTCCGCTCATCTGAGCGTTGTATTATTAGTACATTACCAGACGAAAAATATATCATCATCATCTCACCACATATATATCCCACTACTGGGCTTGAGGATCCTCCGTAATAGGAGAAAATTCTTTCAAGTTTTCCTTTTCTTGTATAGATGTTATATAAGTAGGTATACATAAAGGACTATAATTCCTTAGACACACCTACAGGCTTGTGATGCAAGGTGATGAATGATCCGTCATTCAACGGAAAAATATCAGTTTGTATACAATTTCAAATCATATTTAATACATTGTTAACCTATGCCCAACATTGGACATTGAAAGTTGATGAATTGAAAGTTGAACACTTTTAATACTGTTTTATTATTAGTCCGTATGGTGTCAAAGTAAGAATATATTTTCATATCTGTGGAGATCTTAAATAAATTAAAGGATATATATAAGTAAGCAATGTCTATTCAAGGCAAGGAAAATTCTAAATAAAATCTTTTTTTATGCTGTGGAAACGCATTTACGCGCTATCCCCCGCAGGTGATAGACTAGGGGGAGTGTAGGACTCGCCAGCCAGCTGCCAGCCCGGAATACCCACTAAAACCACAGCGGCCCCTTCCGCGCTTTCACGGGGTGCCAGAGAGATCGTCTACTGACATTTTATCCCCAACAATCCAACGCTTGGCCATCGGGCTACGCCCTATCATCATTCAAGGTGGTGGGAGGCAATGCGCATATCGGCGCCTCCACCTCCCTGGCTGCCGGCGGCGGAGCGAATTTGCAGACGCAACTGCATCGCGTCCGTGCTCCGCCGCCTCTTTTGTAGAGATGACCTCCTCGCAAAAGGAGGCCATCGACGACCAGCAACCGTCGCTGTCAAGCATCTTCGAGATGATGGTCGACAGCGACAGGTCCCCTCCAATTACCACCGACAGGATGTGGCGTTGAGGCCCCCAGGCGGGGCATACCTCCAGTGTGTGCCGCGCCTCTTCCACTGGCGCGCCACACTCATGGCACCCTGGGGCCTCTTCTCTCCCAATTCTGTGCAAGTACTTACCGAAGACTCCGTGACCGGGAGGCACCTGCGCCACCCTGAAACTTAGGCTGCCGTACCTTCTGTTGATCCAGCGGTGGAGATGCGGTGCAACCGCCTTTACAGTCCCCCGCCCTACTACGGGGCACTTTAGTTCTTCTCCCCACCGCCGGATGACTCCCCTTCAGACCACATGTAATGCCCTGCCCAGTCCCCTTATGGAAACTTGCTCGCCGTCGGCCCGCGCCGCAACGTGGTCTAAATAAAATCCTATACCAACCCATCTGACCAGCGTGGGAGAGTCTGGTGGAAATTTGAGACTAGCTTGGGGTGAATAAGAGCTGAGACAGATATTTACTATACATACACATACATATCATCACGCCATAACCCTTGCAGGGTAGGCAGAGACAACAGAGTGCCAGTATTTACTATAAGTATCCAAAAAGCTGAAGTAAGGCTGTTCCAAAAAGATTTACATTTTTAAATATTAGTAATTTGGATAATAAGGTCGTATATCATGGTTCAATACAATTCTAACTGTAAGTTAGAGTATTAAATCGATACAATATGTAGTCATTGTCTAGTCATCTACTAAATACATGTTTCCCATAATGACGACAAAATAATAAGAGCTACAAATTGATTGTCAAACGACAACTCACACTTGTCTAAGTGGTATGACTGGAACCTATTCGATTCGCATCAGGATTGTTCGTTTCTTACTTCAGCTACCGTAAACCTATTGTATCAGTTTTAGAGATTACTGATGATGATGCTGGTAATGATGATGGTGAAATTGTCGTTGAAATTGTGAATCAATTTTGATTTTCTGAGAGATTTTTAATATAAAATAATGGTAATAGTTCTGAAGTGTTAATTTTTTTATGTTATATAAATTACCATGTTTATGACAATAACACAATAAAAAAATATGAATGTTGAAGGCTTTAGGGTTAAAAGAAGACCAAAGTAAACAAAGATGGACTGCGTGAGGCATGACATGGATAGACAAGGAGTGACTGTACAGATGACGTCTGATAGGACTGTATAGAGGAAGATGACATATAGCGTCGACTCCAAGTAATTGGGATAAGAGCAAGATAATGATGATGATGTACGATAGCGCAATAAATTAATATTGTATTTCATCATCATCATCATCACAGCACATAAGTTATTTGTTTCGAGTTTTCCCTCTCTCGCATAGATGTTATATGCGTTTTATATCCCTTAGTCATCTCGTACGATCATCCACGGGTAAGACATAGGGTGGTGAATAGTATTCTTACTCCGTCACCACACGGAAAAATATTGTATTTAATCACATACATTATAGTCCTTTTATACTGATAAATAAAGCAATTTATACGAAATTATTACCTAACCATTCCAAAATATTCAAAAACGCACAACGTTAATGTTCAAGTTTTCACTTCTGATGGCACTGAAATTTTTTTAAAATTATATGTTTAATTGCACAATTGTTATGTAAATATTTTGAATCTCTGATAAATTGATTTATTTTTAAATACACTGCATTCATTGTAGATTTCATTGTTTATACAAGCGGTTCCAAATTTGTGGCATCTTCGCAAACAGCTTCCTGCTAGGAACCTGTCTGTCAGTCTCCCTACCATGTTAATTGAGTTACCAAGCTATATCACTATATAAGCTTGTGGTCCCTATATTATTTATTCCGTCCTATATAGAGTACACACAATACTATACATAATATTTGTTTTAATAATCATAAACTGTACCTTTGTTATATATTAAAATTTCTAAATATGTATTAGTTACCTATCTGAAAGGATTACGCATAAAGTAGTTTAATCTTTTGCACGCCTCATAAGCGAAGCGTTGAGGTCTTGCTCTACTCTCGACATATGAAAATCAAGCACTTTTCAAACATAAAAATTATTGTATTTTTCTCACATTGCACTTATAGGATAATATTAAAATACATATGTAAAGAAAAAACATTCGTTTAAACATATTTGATAATTTTAAAAGGCAATTATTCTGTTTAAAGTAAGAAAATAGTTGATTAAAAAAAATATTCGAGGACGTCGGATATTTTTTTTTTTGTATCTGGCAGGATTTACGACCGTAAAACTTAATGTATCATAATATTTATTTATTTAAAAGCTTTGATAATTGCAACGCGCTGTTTCCTTTCGAAAATGGCTCGGTAATTCTTTGTCGTTTAATTGCAATTAATAAAAAACTAAACTGCTTAGTCATTAGTGTATGTATACCTTATGAAAATTGGGTTCGTTTACATTTTTTTGTTCGGCCATTCTGACAGGCAAAGGAAATAAATCCCATTCAGCCTATACAGCTATGTTTAGCTCTACGTCGAGAATGGCACGAAATTTCAAAAGTATTTCTTTTCTTTCATTACAAGCTTATACTTAGTTTCACTTGTCCCATTGTCTGTAATCAAATCTTGCAAGTTAAATTTGATCCACTTCCCGGTTTCTGATTGAGCTGAAATTTTGCATGCATATATAAATCGGATGACAATGCAATATTATTGTGACATAGAGCTGATCTGATGATGGACCTGGAAGCTGGCCATAGGAACTCCGTAATTAAACGACGCAACCCTTTCGAGTTTGGCCTCATTTGATTTGTCTTGACGATTACTTTAATACTATATGGTAACCAGGGTCTGACGATGGACCTGGAAGCGGGCCAAAGAAACGCCGTAATTAAACGACGCAAACCCATCGAGTTTGGGCTTATTTGATTCGTCTTGGTGAGTACTTTGATACTATATGGAAACCAGGGTCTGATCATGGACCTGGAAGCTAGCCATAGGAACTCCGTAGTTAAACGACGCAACCTCATTGAGTTTAGCCTCGTTTGATTTGTCTTGTCGAGTACTTTGAGACTATATGGTAACCAGGGTCTGAAGGTGGACCTGAAACCCGGCCATAGGAACTCCGTAATTAAACAACGCAACCCCATCGAGTTTGGGCTCGCTTGATTCGTCTTTTAAGAATAAGAATCATTTATTTTGTTTTGACGAGTACTTTGATACTATATGGCAACTAGGGTCTGATCACGAACTTGGAAGCTCGCTATAGGAACTCCGTAATTAAACGACGCAACCTCATCGAGTTCGGGCTCGTTTGATTCGTCTTGACCAATACTTTGATACTATATGGTAACTAGGGTCTGACAATCGACCTGGTAGCGGGCCATAGGAACTCCGTAATTAAACGACGCAACTCCATCGAGCTTGGACTCGTTTGATTCGTCTTGACGAGTACTTTGATACTATATGGTAATATGATGTTGGACCTGGAAGCTGGCCATAGGAAAAAGAAGGTGCTAAATGTTCTTAATCATACCATCAAAATGTTACACGCTTTTATTTACAAAATTGGGTCTGTGATAGAAACGGGAAGATTTAATAATTATGGTGTAAAGTTTTAGTGTTAAAAATATATAATTATGTACGATATTGAATTATTTTGTAATAGACGAAGAAGCTTAATTATTGTTAAAGGTTACAATGAACTTATAAAGTGTTATATGTCTTATTAGAGTTAATTTATTTTTACCTTTTTATTTTATTAGCAAATAATAAAAGAATTTTTTAAAAAAAGGCTTTTTCTTTAATTTTATTTTTATTTCTGGCATTGACTAATAGTAAAATATAAATAATATAAAAATTATGAGGCGTGCACTTTTGGATTTTCCAAATTATTTATATTGCGCTTTTTTTTTGGAAGTAAACATATAGTAGCATGTAAATATATATATGAAATAAAGAAGAAAATAAGGAAGAAATTTCAGTCATAATAATTACTTCAACTTTTCTCAGCACATATATTCTCTTTGTGGAAAAGCCTCATAACCAAACATGAACCTATTTTCTATTTTTCTTGGCATCTTATCTATCTCCTTCAGTATCGTAAAAACCAATTCAGAGATGTAAATCATTGTAAAAGAAGGCAAACTAAAACAGGGCCACCGAAGACAAAGATCGGGTACCGTGCCTTGCAGGGTGGGTCTATGGGGTTGCGCGCCGCCTCTTTCGTAGCCCCGGTCCGATTTGGCAGGGCGCGACCACGTCCATAGCCCACCGCAAAAAAAAAAAACTACTGGTCTGGTCAACGGGTTGCTGCAGACGAATTTTCCTTTTCTGGAAGTCACTGGTGTCTGAACATGAGACCTATATGGGTCGAGAATACGACAAAGTGGTGAAGCTAATCTCGTTTAACAAGTTACTTCTGATTTGCAATAAGTTTGCCTCTTTATTTTTATATTTAACCAGCAATTAAAACCATCAGGCGTCTGTATCGTCTTGAATATTTCATAAAGAGGCAAGCAGATGCCAAGTTGGCTACTTTTGACGCCTCTAGCCAACAATGTCATAATTAATGAAATTCTAAAGGAAAATGTTATTTCCAAACTTTCTTACGAATTCTCAAGGCAGATTGAGTTTTGCGTTTCGACCATTTGACGATCAAATTTGAAATTAAATTACAATATTTTACACAAAATGTAATTTAATTTCTGAATCGTTTTAAGTACCTGCCAGATATTATTTTATGACAATACCTCGCATTAACGGCAAAATCCTTGTAAACCTTGGTGCTATGGGATAATTTACAGATACTCGTATGCAGCTCGATTAGACACAAATTACATCCAGACTCTATAGAGTCAGATTATATATAATCACTCGTAAATTGCATTCCCTTGTCATGTGGTGACTGACTAAGAATACAATATTTTAATATAATATATACCGAATAATAATTACCGACTCACCTAATAAAAACTACTAAATAGTCATCTAACAAATTCGAGACCTCTTGGCCGTCTTAAAAAAGGAGTACAAAGAAGCGCAGTGTGGATTGCTTTTTTTTGTTATCTTCATTGTTCCCAACAACACGTCTTTTTTATCCATATTGGGTTTTCCGAACATTTCTAATCTCATAAATAAGGTAGTTTGTATATAATTAAATATATATATATACAGTTCCTTAATTAAAACTACACCAAGTACTATAACAACCGGGTGAGACACCCCGATAGCAAAGACGGAACAAGCAAAGACCAAGTTCCGGTGGCCCACTCGCACGGCGTCGAGAGTTACGTTGTTGGGCGGGTCTATGGAGTCACGCGCTACTTCTCTCCTTCGCTCCAGACGAATTAACGGGGTGTGAGCATAACATAGCCCACCGCCAAAAAAAAGTACTGCACAAAAGTATTCAACTGAGATTTTGAAGGATTCATTTACTTTTATAGGCATAATCAGTGCTATTGTCAAAGCCGGTTTAGAATGAGTAAGGCTGCCTGTTTACAGAAGCTTCGGACCGGGCGCTGACAACCCTAGTTACGCCACTGTTAATTTGACATTACTTATAATAATTTCTATGTGCATGGAATTTAAGTAGAATGGTACTAAAAACGGTTTAATATACCTTAATATTTTACGACAAAATATCCTTAGTCGCATTTAACTTAAGCGCCCACTGGACGGATATTAAAGGATCTGAAGAGTTCTGGGCAATATTTTGCCCTTTTATGATTGCAAAATAAAAAGCAGTTTATTATGTTTACCCTTATCCTGAAATGTTTTGCTTTTTATAGTATATTTACTTGCGAAAGACAATTTTACGATGCTCACAAATTCTTAGATGGCAATATTTGGATTTCATTGAAAATATATATTTATATGATAATATTCGTTGACAATCTTATCATATTTTATGTATATGTAATGTACCAAAATTTGATTTAAATCTATACTATTCAAAATTAAAGTCAGTCTATGGTGAGTTGATCTGGCCAATCGTCGAATCAACCATTATATGTGACGTACACACGTCCAATTCCAATATGTTTTCCTTCTCAGCCTGTTGAATAATCATAGAAACCCATGTTATGACTTCGGTGGCTTGCCCAGCAGTTTTCATTCGAGGTATCTACCCCTTCAACGGCTCGGTAACAAAGCGTCAAGATGTCATCCTCACGCGATCTGTCTTCCTGCGGATGGAGACCTATTCACTGATACTACCCACGCTGATGTGGCCTCAGCTAGTAAAGAATGTCTACATAGCAGTATATTTATTTTTTATTTTTTAATCATGATTATTCGTAACTTTATACAATTACCCAAACTTTATTCATATTAAGAAAGAAACATATCACCAATTCACCCATCGGCCCGTAGATACCATCATCCTGCTGGACATAGGCCAACCACCAAAATGCCACTAAACACGATTCTGACCCACTCGTATCCCACGGCTCTCTGTGACATTTGTTATATCGTCAATTCATCTAGTTTATGGTCAATCGTTGTACGCAGAGTCGTCTGATTCATGATCGCCACTCTTGAACATTTCTTCCACAACGGTTGTCGTTTCAACGAGTGGTGTGGCATACCAATTGCAACTTCAACGTGCTAATTCATTGGCCTATGTCGGTTACACTCATTTTTCGGATTTACAGTTACCGTTTACGGATTGATATATTTCGGATTTTATTACTTAAACAAATACTGAATATCTCCATAGCACTCTGAGCGATTTTGAACCATTTAATCAGACCGATATTTAGAGAGCACGTTTTAATATCATAGGTTATCGAAAAATAACAATACCTACCTTAATAAAAAAAAACCTTATTTAAAATAACATTAACCTTATTTAAAAAAAATATATTCCCAATATTTTAAATATACATTGATTATTATATATTGATTAGTGATTGCAATCCGGCGTCATTTTTGGTTCGATCCGGCCGGATCTGGATTGATCATATCAGGATAATTTTTGCTTTTCGTTTCAAAATGAACTGTTAGAAAGTTAATCAATGTCATTTTACTTAATATAAGAAGTTTATAAAAACTGAAACATATAAAATCATTATTTCTAATCCAATATTAAGATTAGACAATGACGAAAGAAATAAAATCTAGTAGTACACAGTCCACTACTATGAAAAATTAAAATACTTGTGTAGGTAACTTTTCTGTGCGTTGACGGAGCAAAAATACAATTCAGCACCTAGGGGGTACTCGTGGGTGATCGTAAGAGATGACTAAGCGGTATAAACGCATATAACATCTATGCAAGAGAAGGAAAACTTGAAACAAAACCCTATACCAACATGCCTGACCAGCGTGGCATAGTAGGTCCATTTTCTTCCCATTATAGAGCAGGCTCGAGCTTAAGAATGGGATATATATGATCTGAGATGATGTAGGTAACTAGTAAAACTTTAACGGTAGAACAAGTAGCTTAGTCGTCCTAGGTTTTACTTTCATAGACTTATCAATTATTTTAGTATCTTTATAAATATGCGGATTATATGGATATATACGGATGTGTGGAGACTAGCGCGGTACTGGCGCAGCGTAGTGGGCGGGGCTGGGGCGACTCGGTGTTGAACGACTCGCACGCATGAACACCATGCACAACGCGTTTAAAGTAGCTACTAATGCAACAAAATTTTGCAACGGATCCGGTAGCCGGATCTGGTATATCGGTACCGGATCCGGTGAACGTTAAATGATGTCAGATCCACTAGATTACCAGATCCATTTTTCTGAATTGCAATCCCTAGTTAATATATAACATTGTATTTCTGTTCAATCAAGATATCAAAGCTAAAATACTGTGCAATCCATAATTCCTCAAATAATACTAGCAATAAAATATCAAACAGTTTTAAAGTGCTCTTAAGTAACTTTAACGAGTATTTTGTTTTTATGACGACCATTATTACTTGATATACAACGGTACGTACAATGTAACTCGATTTCTCGATTATAACACCTCTGTCACACTTAAATTCGTAGTAATATTATTGAAACGTCGCCAAATCCACTTAGTTTTATGACTTGGAAAATGCGATACGATGCTTTACTCGGCAGGGGGCACGACGTTGTATGACAATTTTTCCTTATTCCACCGTTGCCATAGCAACTGGGTGATTGAAATAGTTTTTTCAAGATTTTGTATTACCATCGTAATTTTAAGGGGTCACGTTTGAAGCACATTCGGTGCAGAGGCGTCCAGTTTATGTAAACATGGATATTGGAATGTACGGTTGACCGATTTTCTTAGATGGGCTCACATTTCGGTGCTCAGATGAAGATGTGGCTTATTCAACTTTTTGGCTGTTATATAACGTAAACAAGGTTTTATTCTCGAATATATGTAGTTAGTAAAAGTTCACTGATTATATTGAGAGAAAGAAAATACCGTGTTGAGGATTAACGTGAAACAATATACAAGTTCTTTATTAGTTTATGGTATGGCTAAACTTTTGCGGTTGTAACTTTTGTAGTATTGTTTTGAGAGTGGGTTGTTCTCCTCCATTACCTCTTGATAAAGAATAAATAAATAAAATGGCTGAAAAGAAAGCATGTAATAAACAAAATTGTATGTTCTGTTAATTAATCATTTAAGTCAATAATCGCCAATGTTGAACAGTTAGTTATGTGGTAGCGGCTACGAATACTACCAACCCTTACTTTGCTCGTGGATGTTGTAAAATAGGACTATGAGTCTTATATCGACCTGGGCCAACTCTATCTGATGCCGTTTGGTCGACAATTACATTCCCAAGGAGGGTTGACGTCTGGCAGGCGGCCGGTCATAAAACTATTGCCAATAACTTTTACAATATGTACTATAAAAGAAGAGTACATAGTGTATCGACCCTAAGCAATTGGGATAAGAGTAGGAGAATGATGAATTGCTGTTGACAGTCGGGTTAGCAATTACAGTTATTATAAGTTTTCCAGGTGAATATTGCTGCTGAGTTTTCTAGATGTTCCTCAGTCTATTTATTTATGACGCTTGCATGAAATTAGGGCATGTAAGCGTATATTTTTTTTACCACACGGGTTAGCTTGTCAATATACTTCTCCTTTTACTTTAATTACTGTATTCGTCATGCATTATAGTAACTCCTTTACAATGGGTCAACAAAATAATCCTTAAATATAATAAATTCGCAGTAGATATATAAACGCGTTTTGTTTGGTAATTTACCAAGTAAGAAGTACTTAAGTTGATATGTAGCCGTTTCTGCTTTTAATTGCGTTCAACTAAGATCGCTGCCAAACTACTGTATATAAGATTACAGTGTTTACTAGTGTTTTCTACGGTAAAGATAACATTCTTATTTTAAAATTACTGACCAATCAAAATAATATTACAACATGTTATTTTCAATATTTAAAGTAGTGAAAAATTAAAATTAAAATGCTCTTTTTGCTATTTGAAACTTAAAATATAATAAAACTAAAATAAAAAAATATTTTCTAATGATATTTTATTTACGGTTACATTTAGTGGCAAACACTCCGCATAGTTTATAAGTCTGAGTATAAATCTGTGTAGGCCTTTTGTCGCCTCTCAATATAGTTGACATCTGGTGTTGTGGCAATCGCATTAGTTTTGCATAATACTGCATAGACGGATAATTTTAGCACTATATTCTGAGAGATTCAGTATTTTGTTTCATTTTTATTTGTGGTTTGAATGCTAGATTTGTTTTAATATTTAGTAAGTGTTAGGCACAATCTATCACTTAAAAATAAATTTAATAGTATGAATATTTATTCATCATTATCATCATTACAGTCCATATACTTCCCACTGTTGGGCTCGGGCCTTCTCCGTAATGGGAGGTAACTTAACCTTCTATACCACGCTGGTCAGACGTGTTGGTAGAGGATTTTGTTTCGAGTTTTCCTACTCTTGCATTTATGTTATATGCGTTTTATATTCCTTAGTCGTCTCTTATGATCATCCACGGGTAAGATAGATGGTGGTGAATTGTATTCTTACTCCGTCACCACACGGATAAATAGATATATATAGATAGATATGATACATAGTAAATGCCTATTTAAAAATATTTTATAACAATGTAATTTAAAATTTACATATTTCAAATATACAATACACGCTAACATTATCGACGTATCCGTAAAAGTAAACGTTAATAGGATATACAATTGGTTTCGAAATACTTGCGATGTAATCAAAACGAGTTGGAGAAGTAAGTAAATACCAAACGGAGTTCGCAACGCAATCAGCAATGCCCTCATAGCGATAGACCTGCACAACAATTCAATTGAAATACTTTGAACCTGTGCGGTTTTAAAAGGTATTCCATTCAACTCGTATTGTTAGAATTTTATTACGTCAAACCATAACAATGTAAGTGTATATCAAATATTATAAAATGATATTTATTCCACTGCTGGGCTCGAACCTCCTCCACAGTAGGAGGGAAATTCATTTACTATACCACGTTAGTCAAACGACTGTCTAACAATGTTGGCATAGGGTTTTTATTTCGAATATGCCTTCTCTTGTTTAAATTTTATATACATATTATCTTCTAAGGTTCGTTTCCGTGCATCGCGTCTAAACGCGGCCGCTCGTGTTTAAACGCTTATAAAAGTCAAATTATGAAAATGTGTGGCGCCGTTTCTGATGACCTCGCCAGTCGTAAGCGACGAATGACGTAAGCTGCGTCATACATCATTCTACATTCATACATATTGTCGCATGAGCCACACGCGTTTAAACGCTTACAAGAGCCGCGCTCTATCATAGAGGGTAATGAATTGTATTCTTACTTTATCACCACACGAAAAGGTATGGACCACACGGAGGAATGACAACACGTATTCTTAATTCATTCCCACTTCTGTGACAAATATCCTCCCATCCCACGTTATTAATTGATGCTCTTAATATAGCACTTTATCTTCTAGGAAATATTTATATACATATAATAGATAATTTACAAAGTGCTTAATGATCACAAAACTATGATATATGCTTACCATTTACCGACTTAACATTATTTATCACGTGTGACTTTAATGTTAAGCTCTACCATTACATGAAACATTTATATACACAGCCAAAAGGGGCCCGGATTACGTACAAGTAAGACCTCAAAATGTAGACCCATAGCATTTACATTTACCTAATATACCATTTGAAATTTATGTTTCGGTTCAGGTAGATTTTACGGCATAACAAATGTACACTCATTTGCAAAAAAAACGGGCACCTAAGCAATGAACCATTTCAAATGTTAATATTTCTTTGTTTGATAATTATAGGTAGTTTTATCCACACAATTTGGTAAATTAATAAGAAAATAATCGTTTTCATCAGTATTTCATAAAATTTAGATACAATTTATGGGAAATAATGCTAAACCTCGCTAGTAGTGTATATTCGCTAGTAGTGCATATGCTCATGAAGTAAAAATAAAAAAGTTTTTTTGTTTGTTTTTCTTTAATAAAGTAAAAGCAAATAAATGTTTAGTATCGAGTGTGACCCCCTCTAGCTAAAATCACAGCTTGAATTCGTCTGGGCATGCTAGCGAGTATATCCCGGATACTTGCTTGCGGAATACGTTCCCACTCCGCAGTAATCACATTCTTCAGCTCTCTGATGGTCTGCGGAGCCGGGTGTACTGATCTCACACGCCGTTTCAGAACGTCCCAGACATGCTCTATGGGATTGAGGTCGGGACTTCGAGCTGGCCAATCCAAACGACGAATGCCGACCTCTTGCACATACGCATTAACATCGCGGGATCGGTGGGCGCGAGCATTGTCGTCCATAAAAATCGAGTCTTCACCTAGAGCGGCCAATGCGGGTTGTGCATGAGAAATTAGAACTTCCGTTATGTATCGATGCCCAGTCAGTGAGCCGTTTTCAATGAAGACTAACTCTGTACGATCCATTGAATTTATTCCTGCCCAAAACATAACAGAGCCCCCACCATAAGGTGTGATTTCTTCGAAACATGCCTCTGCAAAGCGTTCTCCTTGTCTTCTTAGCACTCGCCGACGTCGATCTTCACCGAACAGAGATATCCTGGCTTCATCAGAGAACAAAACCCTATTCCAATCGTCTTGAGTCCATGATTCACAATTTCTAGCGAACCTAAGCCTGTGAACTCTGTGCTCACGGAGTAATTTGGGGCCGCGGGCCGGGCGGTGACTGCGTATATTGGCAGCGAGAAGCCTCCTCCTGACCGTCCATAGACTAATATGCACATTTCTTACTTCTTGGAGGTTGTTCTTAAGATCCACATACGAAGATTTGCGATTTCTCAATGCGCGACTCACAAGAAAACGATCATCCCGTGGTTGGGTACATGGTTTTCTTCCAGAACCAGGCCTTCTCTCGACGGAACCAGTCTCCTGATATCGCTGCCAGGTCCTTTGGACTGTCGAGCGACTAACATTTAGCCTCATAGCCACGAAACATTGGCTGCAACCCTCTTCAAGCAGCGCGATAATTTTGGTAGCTTTTACCACTTTATCTACCATTTTTGATACAGCCAAACAGCATTAAATAAAGCTTTGACAGTCAAGGATATGAAATTAATCGATAAAAATTGAATAAAAGTTATGAAAGTCGATGTTAACTTCTGGAACTTCGCGCCAAAAATGTAGGATAAAAAGGGGTTTTCTGTAAAAATGAACATCAAATGAAAAATTGAATTTAGAACGTACTTTTTTAAATACCACAGCATTTTTAAAACCGGCCAGTAACGTGTACAAACGATTGAAACCTTTTTGGTATTGTATCTTTTTAAATATGAATGAAAATCAAAACCGCCCGTTTTTTTTGCAAATGAGTGTATTTATTGTTTTTATTTGTTGTATAACTAAAAACAATGTATTGTATGGTAGCTACGAATACTACCAACCCTTACTTTGCTGTTGGGTATCATAAAAGAGGGCTAAAAGCTTTATATCGACATGAGTTAACAACATCTGATGCCGTTTGCTCAACAATTACATTCCCAAAGAGTGTTGATGACAGGTAGGCGGCCGGTTAAAAAACTATTTCCATGTGTACGAAGATGAGTACATATTGCATCGACCCCAAGTTATTACGCTCAAGTAATAATGACCCAAAGAGTAGGAGAATTACAATAATTTGTGGTGCAATTATATCATTGTATTACGAACATATTCTTTATGGAATAAACGTATAAAATGTAACAATTGCTTACGTAATTAGTGCCGCTGTACAAAAAAAGATATACGTTGGCATATAATTCTACAATCATTTATCTCTTAAAGTTAACATTAAAAACTGGCGCTGTGCTATATCGTCATAATATAGCATCATATTGAGTATATGCTCCTTTTTGACGCAGTAATAACAGAAGTATTTGACAACTTGTAAAAATAAATAGGAAATCTTTAATTGGAAAATGAAAGCTTAAATAATAATAATATAAGGTGTATTCATTTTAACTAAAAATACTTTTTAAATATAATATACTTTATTGAATACAGTATCAACCTGTCTATCCAGCGTGATATCGTTTTATTTTCTTCTTGAGCAGTGGGTTATATGAGCTAAGATAATGATGAAGTCATATTTTTTCATGTATTAAGAATACAATTAACTCTACCTTCTTTTCCCCTTAGATAGTGTAACATAATACAAAGGGTAATAAAGGGGATCTATATAAGTAGATAACATCACTATAAGAGAAAGAAACCCCGAATCAACGCTGTGTCAAAACTCAGTGTTCGGAATGAGTCAGTAGTCCACTTTCTCTCCCATTATAGATTACAGGCCTTTTTTTTTTTTTTTTTTTTTTTTTTCACGCTGTGGAAACGCATTTAGGCGCTGCCCCTCGCCGGTGACAGACGAAGGGGGAGTGTGGGACTCACCGGCCATAGATAGTTGGCGGCCGGAATACCCACTAAAACCACAGCGGCCCCTTCCGCGCTTTTACGGGGTACCGGAGAGATCGTCTACTGACATTCGATCCCCGGCAACCCAACGCTTGGCCGTCGGGCCACGCCCTGTCGTCATTCATGGCGGTGGGAGGAGTTGCGCATATCGGCGCCTCCTCCTCCCTGGCCGCCGCCGGCGGAGCGAGTCTGCGGACGCAAGTGCCTCGCGTTGTCGCTCCGCGGCCTCCTTTATAGAAATGACCTCCTCACAAAAGGAGGCCATCGACGACCAGCACCTGTCACTGTCGAGCATCTTTGAGATGACGTTTGACAGCGACAGGTTCCCTCCAACAACCACCGACAAGACGCGGCGCTGGGGCCCCCA
The DNA here is from genome assembly GCA_905163515.2 of Lymantria monacha. Taxonomy (NCBI): domain Eukaryota; kingdom Metazoa; phylum Arthropoda; class Insecta; order Lepidoptera; family Erebidae; genus Lymantria; species Lymantria monacha. The sequence continues at coordinate 12,221,339 of LR991094.1, read as the reverse complement.
GGCGGGGCATACCTCCAACGTGTGGCGCGCATCGTCCACTGGCGCGCCACACTCATGGCACCCTGGGGCCTCTTCTCTCCCAATTCTGTGCAGGTACTTACCGAAGACCCCGTGTCCGGTAAGCACCTGCACCACCCTGAAGCTCAGGCTGCCGTGCCTTCTGTTGATCCAGCGGTGGAGATGTGGCGCAACCGCCTCTACAGTACCCCGCCCTGCTATGGGGGACTCCAGTTCATCTCTCCACCGCCGGATGACTTCCCTTCGGGCCACTTCCAATGCTCTGCCCAGTCTCCTAACGGAGACTTGCTCGCCGGCGGCCCGCGTCGCAACGCGGATTCGGTAGGCCTCCGCCAGAGCCTCAGCCACTAACGGCCAAGGTGGGTCGCCCGCCAACAGCGTTGCCGCGGTCCAGGACACCGTACGGTAGCCCCTAATAGCCCTCACCGTCATGACCCTCTGCGGTCTTCGCAAAAGGGCTCTGTTGCGGGCGGTGAGGGAATCCGCCCAAATAGGGGCTCCATACAGTGCCATGGATCGCACGACTCCAGCGTATAATCGCCGGCAGGACGACCCGGGACTCCCAGTATTTGGCAGAAGCCAGCCTAACGCCGCGGCTGCCTTGACGAGCCTTGGGACGAGCTGGGCAAAGTGTGGCCCAAATTTCCATCCAGAATCAAGGTGCAGACCCAGATATTTCATCTGAGCCCGCACCGGCACGGCAACCCCAGACACACCGATGTGTGCTCCTCGGGGGGGACCTCGACCTGGGCCATGAAATAGGAGGGCCTCAGTTTTCTCCACCGAGACCCTCAGACCCAGCAGGCCGATCCGGCTGACAACAAGCGCAACCCCCTCCTCTGCCAATCGGGCAGCCCCCCGGAAATCGGGCCTCCTCGCCGTGATGAGGGTATCATCCGCATAGCAGATGACCCCCATCCCGGGGAGAAGCCGACCCCGTAGGAGCCAGTCAAATCCGACGTTCCACAGAATCGGACCGAGGACCGAACCCTGTGGGACGCCGCACTCTACCCGATGGCGATGTATGCGCCCGTCGCCCCCCTCCCAGAGCACGTACCTTCCCTCGAGGTACGCCTCCAACAGCCTCCGGAGATACGGAGGCACTCCGTGATACCGGAGCGCCTCCCTTAACGTCTCATGTGGGAGACTGTTGAAGGCGTTCTTGATATCGACCGAGACCGCCAGGAGAACTTCCTTTTGAGCCACCGCTTCGTTGACCAGGGACTTAAGGGCGGCCAAAGCATCGATTGTTGACCGGCCGCCCCTGAACCCGTATTGACTCTCTGATAGTCCCGGCCCGATTTCCTCGAGGTGCTGGACGAGACGTTCCGCGAGTACCTTCTCGAATAATTTGGCCGTTTCGTCCAGCAGCACCAGTGGTCTGTATGCAGCTGGGGAGTCGGCTGGGCGACCCTCCTTCCACACCAAGCACAGCCTACCAACCTTCCATTGCTCCGGGAACTGCCCGGATCTCAAACATGCGTTGAGCAGTTCCCGGATTTCGCCCTTGAGGTATTCCATGGCGATGCCGAGCACAAGACCCGGGACGCCGTCCGGACCAGGCGATTTCCTCTTGCCCGGAAATCGGGAGAGAGCCATTTCCATTTCATGGTCGGTGATAAGTGGAACCAAAGTCTCTGTCTCCATCACCGACTGAGGAGCCATTCGAGGGAGAACGTGTCCCACGGAGCGAGGGAACAGTTCCCCCATTAACCTCGACAGGAGAACTGGATCCATCGATTCGATGATGGGGGCGCCACAAGCGCGGAGTTTGTTTCGCGCCCGCTGATATGGTCGCCCCCACGGATCCCTGTCGAGGCCCGTAAGTAGCTCCTCACGGGCTCTCTCCTTCGCCTGGCTGATTGCCAGCTGCAGAGTTTTCTTGCTGGTTTTATACACCATCCGCAGCTGACTCTCAAGGACGTCATCCCGGTTAGCCCGCTGTCGGCATCGGATGTAAGCACGCCGCGCCTGGTTAGCGGCCACCCGAAGATCAGCAATCTCGGGCGACCACCAGTACACCTGACGTCGCGGCAGCCTCCGTCGGGCCCTCGGCATCGCCGCATCACAAATCGCCTCAAGGGCACTTCCTATATGGGCAGCAAGCCCCATCACATCTGTGGGTAGCCGCACTGTCCCGCCCCAGCGCTGCACTATGGCGGACTCCCGAGCCATTGCAGGGTCGAATTGACTAAGAGCCCATTTTGGGAGTCCACCCCTTCTTCCATTATAGATTACAGGCCTGGCCAATAGTGTGTTATATGAGGATTGAGGAAGTTATATTTTTTTAATTATATACCCATATATTCTAAGGCTATTTCAAACAAAAACCTACTTAAATTAAACGCAGGTAGAAATTTTGGTATAAATAGTAACTCAGAAGTTAGAGTTTACTCATATAGAAACTTACATAGGTATTCCTAAGGAAACAATTTTATTACCTGTTACACGAAGATATTCGTGGAGTGACGAACGATGAACTTTCCTTGCGGTGACGATATAAGAATGCAATTCACAACCCTTATCTTACCCGTGAGTGATCGTAGAAGGCGATTAAGTAATAAAATTTGCATATAAGACCTATGCAAAAGAAGAGAAACTCGAAACAAAACCTACTAACACGTCTAACCAGCGTGGTGTAGTAGATTAATTTCACTTCTAGTATGGAGGAGGCATGAGCCCAGCGGTGGGACATATATGAGCTGAGATGATTTTTATATTAAAATAAATGTTTGTATAGTATATTTTAGAACTTTAGATGTTTTTCTCACAAAACCGGGCACACATTGTCATCAATATTACATAATTCATCCTTTTCCTTACAAAAACCTTGCAAGAAATATTATGTTCATTCACAAGAACGAAATTAATCCGTATGATCCACTCCATAATGTAACATAGTAATTTATTAATTCAGCATGGCTTTTATATAATCTGAATAACTAAATTATCTAGGTGATGACAGATTAAGAATACTATTTGTCAGTAGAAAGTTAATTCAATACATGTTGAAAAGACTGAGACCCAGAAACCTATACCTCATTGGCTCTCCCATTCGAGCTACTTTTCTTACTCGTTTGTTACTAAAAGTAATATAAAAATGCACTGTTAGTTATAAGCTTAAAACATGTTTCAGTCGCTGGTGTTCCAAGGATATGAAATCCTGCATTGCCGTACGGCTCGATGCTCTATCTAGTCTTACTATATCCTGTGTATACCAGATATTCACAAACACTTGAGAATTGTAAACTTTTTCTAACAATACTTTAACTAATTACTGAAATTTAGCATTTAATATGCTTGATTAGTAGGACATTCAATTCTCGCATCGTATTATAATTTCGTCTTTCAATGTGGAAACATTGTCGGGTAGATAGCACACGTCTCCTTAAAAGACGAAAATATTATATAATACGATGCAAGAATTGAATATCCTACAATAGCTCACGGTGGTGTAAGTGGCAGCACGATTGGAATGGATTTCCAATAGGTGTGGGTTCGAATCCCACTTGTGACAAAAATTTAAGTAATCGGGTTTTTATAAAAACTTTAACTATATGATGAATCTATATAGCGCAACAACAAAAAATAGTAAACGTATTGAGTTTATTTTAAAAACCTTTCAAGCGTAGCAATTAGCTCTTCTTCCCTTAAATATGGGAAAGGAAGGCTATGTTTAACCTTAAATATTATAATGCTAATGAATACTGCTATGTACGCGGACACATATATAAAGTAACATTATTTTTATGAACATTCATGATCACGGTAGAATTTCAGTCCCCGTAACCATGAACGTTGAAAAGTATTGGCAACATAAAAATCAAATACAAACGCGATAAAATTCTTAAAACCTAAATTTATTTCATACATTACAATGCTTTCTAAAATCTACTAACACAAATCCCGTTTGATCTACTGTATAATGCTATGCTGTGGTATTCTTCTCAAATTATAATAAATGGCTACATGCATTACCTTGTCTAGCTAAGCTCACCGCAGGTGAATACTGAGAGTAAACTGGCAATTTCACTCTGCCCCTTTATCGACCATGTCAGGTTGCGGCCCTAATATTATTTATTGCTGCAAAAGTGTGAACTTTTATTTATGTAGCAGGTTTTTTATCTATGCATATAGTAACAAGATTTACAGTATTTCTACTTAGCTCCGTTTTGAAAAACCTCGTTATAAATATCTCCTGCTATTTAGATTTTTCGTGTAGTGACGGAGTAAGAATACAATTCACCACCTCCTATCTTACCCGTGGGTGATCGTAAGTGACGAATAAGGGATATAAAACGCATATAACATCTATGTGAGAGAAGGAAAACTCGAAACAAAAACCTATACCAACACGTCTGACCGGCGTGGTATAGCAGTTCTATTACATACATATATACATAGCTTCACGCCTGTTTCCCAGAGGGGTAGGCAGAGACTACGGATTGCCACAAATCACGATCCTTGCATACTTCCATCACTTCATTCACAGTCATAATAGTCTTCATGCATGCTATTACCCTTCCATTATGGAGGAGGCCCGAGCCCAACAGTGGGACATATGTGGGTTGCGATGATGATGAGATGATTTAGATTTTTATTTGTGTCTGTTTAATATAAAGTCGAAATCTTAAATGATAGCACCAGTCAAAAGGTATTGAGGGTCTTGAAATTAAATAATATAACTTCTTGTTCTTCTTGTCTTGGCATTAAATAAAATACTTCGAATTCAACGTTATATTGCGAAATTAAATTGCACGTCACTTGCCTGTCATGATAAATATATTAAATTCCAAAAATCATCATCATCATTCTCCTACTCTTATTCCGATTACTTGGGGTCGATACAATATGTACTCTTCTTTCATAGTACATATTGTAAAAGTTATTGGTAATAGTATTATGATCGGCCGCCTGCCAGACGTCAACCCTCCTTGGGTATTCTTAAGGAGAGTTGACGTCTGGCTATTAGATTTAATTGTTGACCAAACAGCATCAGATGGCTAACATAATGACTTCTAATGTTTACGCGAGTATTACACATTTGAAATAAAACTACATTTACGGATTCTATCGCGGAGCCCTCCCATGACCGTGATCACTGTAAAGTATTCGAAGCGTCGGGAAATTATAAATCATATACAAATGCGATAGAATCCGTAAATGTAGTTTTATTTCAAAAGCATCATATGGAATAGGCCGAGGTCGTTATAAGGCTCTTAGTCGTCTTTTACGACATCCACGAGCAAAGTAAATATTGGTGATATTCGTAGCCGCTACCACAGAGCTAAATTCCAAAAATATTAAACAAAAATTACTACCAATAATAATTTGTGCATATTTGGCCATTACTACGATTGATTTTTACATATTGATACTCGATTATTTTTCACATTTGGCGTAGTAAATAAGGTTCAGATTCAGAGACTACGAGCTTTATTCCCAGAGACTTATTCATAGTATCTTTATATATTTCAAAATTGGTCTGCATGGTGAACGGTTAAAAATACAACATTTGTCTTTACTATCTCGTGTTAGCCGTAAAAGCTTTTTGAGAGAACATCAAGAGAAGGGACAGTACCATAGCGATTAACATTACCCTCCTTCTTCGCATCCTATATTCCACAATAGATGTCAATAAGCTGATCGATATATGGATATTTTAATCTTAAGGTATAAAACTCAATATTAAAAGTAATTAGTGATAAAATATTCAAAAAGTGTCTAAAAAACTAGCTCTTTAAAAAACTAGCTCTAAGCTTTGGATTATTCCATTCACAATATAAATCACATTCTTACACGGTCGTTATTCACGTTAAAATTTCTGGTAAACGTTACAATACGTAATGGGAAAATAAATATGAATAACGTAACATGGGAGAGCTTAAGAGTCAAAATCTCGAACGGGAATGTTATGCCTCCCCTATTTACATTAGATATTGACGTAAAGTAATCGGGAAAGGAAGAGTGTCCCTTATTGACAAAACGTGCCTTTTGCTTCGGTGAAATATTAAAAATAATCTGCCTTTAGACTCCTCTCCGACAACAAATTCAAGAGGTTGACAAAAATTTTACCGTTAGGAAATTATTTTCCTGTTTGCTTTGGATTATTTTTCAATAAGAAATGTGAAATGTATTGTTTCATCATTGATAGTATGTTGTATTGAGAGATTGGAGTGTCTGTAAGTATACCCATATATGTGCTTGTACGATTTGCTATTTAGCGGTTGCAAATGTGAAAATGTATCTCCACGCAAGTCATTAGATAAAAAACATCTTTATTTCAGATAAACAATTTTTTTAATATCAAAACTCAAATATTTTGTATAATGATGTATTAAGAATATAATTCATCCCGGCAGTAAGCCGGGGCATCGACGGGGGATAATACCCGAAAGAGTAACCCGCCGGGCTGGTCACATCGGTCCGGAGCGACAAGAAGAGGCGGCGCGCAACCCCATGGACCCACCCTGCAAGCACCTCTCTTCGCCGTGCGAGCGGGCCACCGGTACCCGATCTTTGTCTTCGGTGGCCCGCCCGGCGGTTTACCCTTACGGGTTCCTCTCGTGTCGACGCCCCGACAGCTTTCACCGTCGGGGCGTAGCCCTCGCGCGGTGGCTTCGCGTCGGGTGACCGGACAATTCCCCGGTCCGATCACCCGAAGCCTCGGCTAGGGCGGCACCAGGCGCAGATATTTGCGCCTGCGCCGCCCCGGCCGCTGGCGGCGGCCCGGGTCCCGGGAATCCTCCCGGACTCGTTCCGCCACCTCCTTCTGCGAGATGAAAGCCTCGCAGAAGGCGGCGACCGCGTCCCAGTTCCTGTCGCTGTCGACCATCGCTTTTGCGACAGCCGGCAGCGTCAGGTCGGCACCGATAACAGCGACGAGGTTACAGCGCTTCCCGTCCCAGCTCGGACATACCTCGAGCGTATGTTGCGCCGTGTCCTCGTCACTACTGCAATGGTGGTAAGACGGAGTCCACTCCCTGACTGGCCACAGACCTCAAGGATTCGATACCAGTAGCCGGCCCAATGGCGATTGAAATACGGTTGGTTATGGGGCCACACGCCCCCTTTTATCGGCGCGGACGGAACAACCGGCGTGTGCCCAGACCATAGCCTCCCAAAAAAAAGACGTACAGAAATAATGTAAACAGTGTTATAGTTTTAATTATAAAGTATGTAATTCTCAACCATATATATTAAGTAAGGTTTATTAAAGCATACTAATAATGTTCACTAAAATAGCCAACATACACTGCTTTTATCTTCCTCTCACCAAGACCAAAATTGCACAAAGAAATTGGTAATGAAATCTTATCATTTGTGCAGTCAAGTATTATGATAGCGTATAGACATATCAATTATGGATTTGATAAAGGTCTCAACATAGAAGTTTAGAACATACATGAACCTTCGAAGAAAGAATTTTTTTACAACAAGCCGCTATGCTGACATAATACCACTTAATTTTTTCTTCTCAACCCATGAACATTCCACTCATCAGTGCCGGTATCTTCTATTACCATAACCCGCTGGTCAGACAGATTGGCAATAAGTCTTTATTTACTGTTACTACTATGTTGATCTAATTAGCAACGAAATGAATATATACTAATGTCTCTATAAGTTAAGACGCTAAACTAAATCTATTAATAAAAATCCTAACTTTTAAAAACATCTAGAAATATTTATAAAATCCGATTACGAAATGAAAAATGATGTCGCAAGCGGGATTCGAACCCGCGCCTATTGGGATTCCAGCCCAATCGTGCTGCCACTACACCACCGCGACTAATTGTAGGACATGCAAATTTCACTTCGTATTATATTTACGTCTTAAGGTGACGGTATGCTATCTACCCGACAATGTTTACACATTGTTATAGGCTTAATACTTCAAACTTTACAGTTAGAATTGTATTAAACGATGACACAACCTTGTTATTTAAATTACGAAGTGAAATTTGCATGTCCTACAATTAGTCGCGGTGGTGTAGTGGCAGCACGATTGGGCTGGAATCCCAACAGGCGCGGGTTCGAATCCCGCTTGCGACATCATTTTTCATTTCGTAATCGGATTTTATAAATAATTAAGCATATTAAATGCTAAATTTCAGTAATTTAAATCTAGAAATATTATATCGACTACTCTTTCTCCCATCAAATGAAATAAATTTATTCAGCCGACTTGAGAATGCTATAAGCAATACCATAAATGAACATTCCAACTGCATCATAAATTATTGAAATGAATGTATTTAGCAAGGCTATATTTAACTTGTAGCTAGTGAATGTACCTGCATTCGAGGACTGTTGGCTTCTTACGTAATGTCTAATGATATATTCCAATGTCTACTGTATACCTGGCAACTGAAAATAATACTTAGGTATGTTTTCTGTCGCGGTGGCATAGAAATAATTACTTGTTTTATGACTTATCATCATCATCTCAGCTCATATATGTCCCACTGTTGGGCTCAAGACTCCTCCATAATGGTAGAGAAATTGACCTACTATATCACGCTGGTCAGACGTGTTGGTATAGGGTTTTGTTTCGAATGTTCCTTCTCTTGCATAGATGTTATATGCGATTTATATCCCTAAGTCGTCTCATTCATCCATGATTAAGATAGGGAGTGATGAATTGTATTCTTATCCGTCATCACACGTAAAGTATTATGACTATAATGTTAACACATATTATAAATAAAAAATAACGAATTGATAGCAAATATAATATGCATGATGGACTAAATATAGTTTAAAACGCTATCCTAAATTTACCACCGCCCAGATGTTGTACAAGGAAACTAAACTATCTATACTCATGAAAAATGACTAGTCAAGATCTTCAACCGCAAGTTCTTCACCATTCACGTAGTTATACCATGATGCAAATTAAATCTATTGTTATTTTGATTTTTGAAGTGAAACTTCTTTGTCGGCGTTGGAAAAAAATTTACCGTCACATTTTTCAGTTACGCGTCACATTTTTCCGTTACGTGTCATCTTTTTCTTGAAATAAAACTTTGCACGCATGTGGGTAAAATTTTTACAGATGAAACGCGGCACGAGAAACTCGGCACGAAAGAGAGAGAGAGAGAGAGAGATAATACACGCCAGTGATTGATGTATGTCAACGAGATTTAAAAATTAGTTTGCCAAAGTTTCACTTCTGATATGTGTGCTTTGTACGCACGCATATTTTTTTAATTCTTATGGTGACAAACAAGCATGCAGCACATCTAATGGTAAGTGTTATTACTGAACATTTTAAATACCAGGGATACAGGTAGGGCGCTGCCTACCAATGAAAAGCCCAAACCCACTCGGAAAGTTTGGCTGCCGGCTCTCTCGCTGATCGAACGAAGCACAGCTGTATATTGCTGATTGTGGTACTATCCTGACAGACCGCCCCGATGCTGTAGACAGAAAACTGTCAACAGTCTGAACCTACCATTATAAAATATATATTGATATGCTACTTAGTAAAACTCTACTTACCATGTTATTATTTAGACTATGCGTTTTATCAACAACTCATAATTTAGTCATAAAACCGACAGTTTAAGTTAGGGTTGAAAATAAATTTATGCATTAAAAATGTAGTTCAACTCGTTAGAGGTAGCTGTCCATTCGACTGACATAATTTGTTAGAAGTTCTATTTTAAAACCCAACTCGTGTTTTCAATAAATAGAATGTCCCTTTTCTGTATTTTCTTGTACCATTTTAAAAGTATTTGATTGTCAACGATATTAGAACAGAAAAATTTATCCATAAAATTATTTCCATGATTTCATCAGCCTCTTGCCATCCACTGCTAGATATAAGCCTCCCGATACTCCTACGAGGTAATAGTGCCGTAATAGTTGCTTACATAATACCAATCTTGACAGATGGGTTGGCGAACGCAGCGACGCATTTCCTTTATATATTTGTGGCAAATTATTGCCTATCCTTAAATTTTATTCTTCTTTATTCATTTATCAACTTATATATATTTCTTTATTTAATTTTCATTATTCATCATAGATGGATTAAGCAGCGGTTATATGTTTAATGTGCTACCTAAAAGTCAAAGTTCGTTAAAGAAGACTTTCACGCTTAGCGACGGGATAAGAGTACAGTTGTTGCCACCCGAAACTTGACTGTGGAAATAGTCAAAATAGGCTGAAACAACACCAAGAGAATGGGTAACAGCGCTTTCTTGGAAAACCTAACAACACACTTTACTGCAATCACCAATCAATTATGGCAATAACCGCTCCAATAGCAGTACCACGTGGCATTTTATGGGAGTGGCCAACCTTCAGCAATGGCCGGCGAAAGGTTAAGTAATGGTAACGGAGACAAATAATAGTTACCTTTTATATCACCCATAGAAAATGAATTTATTCAGAGTTGTATACTTACTCCATTTCTACCTGAAATTATAAATGAAGTGCAAGCTTTTATATAATATACCTAAATTTCACCGACATATAGGTATATATCATCATCATCATCATCACAGCCCATATATGTCCCACTATTGGGTTCGGGCCTCCTCCGTAATGGGAGGGCAATTAACCTACTATACCGCGCTGGTCAGACGTGTTGGTATAGGGTTTTGTTTTGAGTTTTCCTTCTCTTGCATAGATGTTATATGTGTATTTTATCCCTTAATCCCTTGTTACGATCACCCACGGGTAAGATGAATTGTATTCTTACTCCGTCACCACACGGATATACATATATACTTTCTTTGAAAATATATACATATATACGAACATTCGTAAGATTAATCTCTAGCTCTTTAAGTGAAATAGATCAGTTATAGTTATAGCGTTAGCACGTGATGAGTCTACGGTGGTTGCACTCAACGACCGTCGCTGCGGCGCCATCGTAACGACGAAAGGCGCCACGCCCCGCAATGTCCTATTTAATAACTTGTTTATCCTTATGGTACCATTACACACCGTAATATTCAACTAAAAATACGAAATGCGATCTCTACGGAAAATCTGTGGAGTTAGGCTGACCGACTGCATTCGCAACGACGACGTAAGAGAGCGAGTAGGTATGAAAGAGGTGTAAATGGTTCGGTCATGTGGAAAGAATGCCGAACGAACGTCTGGTTAAGAAGATATACAATGCGAAAGTGGAAGGATGTAGGTACCAGGGGAGACCGAGACTCACCTACCTAGACCAGATAGGCCACGTACTAAAGAAAGGTGGAGTCAAGAGTCTCCGAAACCGGCGAGCGTGTATGAAGAGAATTATGAAGGTTGAGGAAGCAAGTGAAGTATGCAAGGATAGAGTTCTCTGGCACTCTGTTCTCTCTTCCTACCCTGTAAGGGATATGGCGTGATGATATGTAAGTATGTATGTAATATTCAACTAAATATGAGATTAATGTAAATTTTTCAATAAATTGAGTGCACAGATATCATGTATGGTTAAGATATACAGCTACCATGGCAAGCTGTCTCGCCTTCAATTTTCACGTGGGACAATAGATTTTCCGTTCCACAAATTGTTATTTTTCTACGCACAGATGTATATTGTGTCCTTTAATTATATGTTTTTAAAGTCCAAAATACAATTATTTGTTTGGTGTGTGTGTAAAAGACATCAATTGCGTAGTTTAATTTCAAAATACTAGACAAAAATAAAAACGACTATTCGTAAAGCTTAGCCGAACCTATACTACACATATACAAACATAACATATGCTTGTATTTGAGTAGTATAGTTTTACTTAGAACTATCTTAGAACAATAGAGGACAATTGAAAAAAAAAATACTTTTATCCATCAAATAGTTTGTGAGATATTATGCTATATAAACTGCTAAAATGAAGCAAGCTCAAAATTAATTTACTTTGTGATGTTTATTTTCTTAATAATACTTCGCATTAAGAAATAAATACTTTTATTGCAGAATTTGCAAACATATATGAATATTATTAAACACTCAAACTCAGTACAATCACTTGTAGTTGGCGCAGACTTATCATTCGCAATAATCGAATCGGTAATGCTCGATATGGCAGGTCACTACTTAGGTTAGTAGCGGTGTAGGTCGGGAAGGACAAAACCACGCTGACCTGTTCTTGGAATAATGAAAAAGTAGGGAATACTGTAATGGGTAACCCGCAAGGCACGTCACCTGAGTCATGTTTCGGTAGTGTCGATGGCTGGACTTGTGATGATTATTGGAACCCCTCGAAAACCTTCTGAGGCCAAAGGCGATTGCAGTATGTATATAATTCAAGTTCTATCAAGTCACTAAACCCACAAACCGCATTAAGTATTTTCATTCCAAAAATATTTAATGCTAACCGAATACTGGTGTCATAGGCAGCCGTTTTTAATAGCCTCCGCTGTGTCACTGTTCGCTTAATAATCACGATCAACGTTATTTATAGACGATACTCCATATTTGGTTCAATTAAGGCTCTAATTTTGTGACCCCAAAAATTTTAATATTTATTAATACGACACTTCCATTATACTTATTAAATTGTATATCTTATTCTAGTTATTGATGTTGTGACGTGAAAAGATTATATAGTACATGAGTCTGTCTGTTTCAGCAGTATGTTATCACCTATGCTTATATGAGCAGTATGTTAAGAGATAAGTAAGATGTCGCAAGCGGGATTCGAACCCACGCCTATTGGGATTCCGGCCCAATCGTGCTGCCACTACACCACCACGACTAATTGTAGGACATGCAAATTTCACTTCGTATTGTATTTACGTCTTAAGGTGACGGTATGCTATCTACCCGACAATGTTTACACATTGTTATACAAGACGTAAATACAATACGAAGTGAAATTTGCATGTCCTACAATTAGTCGCGGTGGTGTAGTGGCAGCATCCCGCTTGTGACATCATTTTTCATTTCGTAATCGGATTTTATAAATAATTAAGCATATTAAATGCTAAAATTTCAGTAATTTAGATAAGTAAGAGACATAACTAGATAACCTATATCTATAAAAGTGGATGTTTGTATATATGACATCGCTAAACTCGGAAACTATTTCACTGGTCATTGTGGAAATTAGTATGTATATATATTTTTTCATGGAAAAGGTTTATATGTTATTCCCGTTGATGTAACTCGTCACCAGATGGTGTTGCGATGTATCGACTACCACAAGAAAAACGACGGGCTGAGTTTGCTTGTTTAATAGTAGATTGATACAAGAAAAGTAAAGCGTGATGAAAAATATTATGATATGCTATCCAATTCATGTAGTACAATAAACTAATTTCCTCTCAGAGCCTGTGCCCAACAGTAGAATGTATGGTGGTATACGGGATGAAGAAGTGTACATATAACGCAAAGCAATGAAAAACTTTTTATATAAATTTATATATGAAAACCCTATTTCGTAGTAAACACGGTTAACTAATAAATTCCGTTGTTTATTATTATTCTAATAAAGTGTACAAAAATATACAAAGCTCTATAAAGAGCACTTTATTTGTTCCATGTAGACAAAGTTAGGTTTAAAATAATATAGTTTGCACGTGCTACAAGTCTACGCGCCTACGGCGTAGAGGTATGAAAAGTTAACGCGATAAAGCGATAGATTCTCTTTATTTTTTATCTAAATTAATTAAATAAAAATAAAGAAATTAATTCGATCTTCTGATTCGCAATTCACAATTGATTGTTAGCAGTCTGGATATTATTTGTATCCATTAATTGTATGACTATATAGATAGTGAAGCGGTTATGATACTGACCTACCACGACAGTATCAAGGGTTTGATTGCCTCGCAGGGCAATACATGGACATAATTTGTGTTCGTTAATTGCATATTTGTAAAACTACTCGCAATATTTACTTAGCGCAAAGTTATCTTTAAAAAAAAGTTTATTAAATATGTCTTTAAAAAAGTTCCTTAGTATTTATGTTTAAAAAAAACACTAAAAATTATGAAATATTGTAACTTCTTTTGTTTAAATTATTATTAGTACACATTTATCACACTATGAATTAATTTAGTATAGGGAGTACATTAACTTATAATATTAAGCATATATGCAGTCCGCAAGAAATTTGGACTATGAAATTTTAACACAAAATTAAAGAAGTATGAAATATTGTAAACTTACTACTACTATTTCATGATTTCTGATACATATGCGAGAATTACACATTTGAAATAAAACTTTTATCGCGTTTGTATTTGATTTTTAATTTCCCAACGTTTCAGCGTTCATAGTCACGAGAAGACTAAAGTGTCTGACGTCCAATAAGTCATCGTTATTACAGATATTTATATCTAATCGCTACAGTATTTGACTTGCTATTAGTAACACTAAACAGGCATATTTATCATAACTATAAATTCATTTAGCGCAAGGGTACATTGTTATGCAGAACACATACATATGCAGCTCGCAATTAGTCTGGACTATCAAGCTATCGTTGATATTTAAAACATTATATGAATAATGATTCTTCATATTATAATCAAAATCCTTTAAAAATGTTCATAATAGATATGTTAGTGAACTATATTCAAAATTGCCATTTTTCTTCTTTAGCTTGCCACGGGCTAGTCCTTATGCATAATTCAGTACATACTTTGCTGAAACTACGTACATAGGAAGTAATATGTTCGACGTTTTCCGATTTCCATTTATTTACTATGCGGTAGTTTATTCCTGTACAGTAAGAATACACTACGCCTTTTATTCTTATGAGTATTCTATGAAATTACTAAAGGATGTAAGCAAATAATGATACTAGAGAGAACTTAAAAACAAAACTAGATCAACCAATTTGACTACAGAGATGGCATAGTGGTTAAGATACCGAACTTAGGTGTCAGTGCCGTAGGTTCAATTCCCATGGAGGAAAATACTTTGTGCGATCCATAAAGTGTTGTTCTGAGTCTGGGTGTAATTTATCTGCGTTAATTGTATGTTTGTAAAGTCCCCCACAATACAAGTATTATTTCTTTAGTGCAGGGTGGTGTTTTTTAAAAAAAAATAGTATTGTTATATTTTTATTAATCCCTTTTTTTTTTTTTAGGGCTGGGCTACAGTCGGCGCTCTCCTCGCACCACTCCAACCGGGGTGACAGAGGGGTGTAAGCGCGCACACCCGTAACCCACCCGTGACGTCGCCTTCGTCGTTGGGCCAACCACCGGAGCAGAGTGACTTGACGTCAGTGGTCGGCCCGACGGAATACCCCTGAGGAGTACCCTCTCCTCGACCGACATCCCCCCCTCGGGTAGGATGTCGGTCTTTCCTCACGCGGTCGGCCTCTCGGCGGGTGATGGACTAATTCCCCGATCCAGTCACCCGCGGCCTCGGCTAGGGCGGCATCAGGCGCAGGTAATCGCGCCTGCGCCGCCCCAGTCGCCGACGGCGGCTCGCGCCGTCGAGGAGACGCTCCTCGCGCACACGCTCCGCCGCCTCCTTCCGCGAGACTACTGCCTCGCAAAAGGTTGCGACCGCGTCCCAGTTCCTGACGCTGTCGAGCATCGCCCTGGCGATGGTCGGCAGCGTCAGGTCGGCACCGATGATTGCGACGAGTTCACGACGCTGCTTTGCCCAAGCGGCACAAATCTCGAGCGTATGCTGCGCCGTGTCTTCATCGCAATCGCAGTGGTGGCAGGATGGTGTACTCTCCCCCCCTGACGACCTTGTGCAGGTATTTGGCGAAGCATCCATGCCCCGTTAAAACCTGCACCAGTCGGAAGGAGAGCACTCCGTGCCGCCGTTCCAACCACTGCATCAGCACCGGCCGGAAGGCCTCTACGATCCGCACACCGAACCGAGGCCTCTCCAGCCGGACTGCCCAACGGGCAATGACATCTAGGCGGGCGTCAACGTGCCAGGCGGTGAGTTCCCTCAAAGAGACCACACCGCCCACCGTGCGCACCCCCGACACCCGCCGATACAAATCGGCGAGCATTTCCGCCTCCAGGTCCCACGGGGGACTCCCAGCCAACAGGCACGCTGCCTCCGTCGCCACCGTGCGGTACCCGCGTACAGCCCTGACCGCCATGGCCCTCTGTGGTCGCCACAGAAGAGCCCTGAGTCGGACGGTCAGGGACCCCGCCCACACCGGTGCGCCGTACAGGGCCATCGACCGGACGACCCCCGTGTAGAGCTGTCGGCACGTAGCGATCGGTCCGCCTACATTCGGCATAAGCCATGAAAGAGTGGACGCCGCGCCAACGAGCCGTGGAGCGAGCCTGCGGAAATGCTCCCGAAACCACCAATGCCCGTCGAGCACCAAGCCCAAATACCTCATATGGGCCCGGATGCTGATGTCAACCGAATTGACGGTGATCGAAACGCCGATGGGAGGGCCCATGCGGGGCCCATGGAACAAGAGGGCCTCCTCTTGTCCAGAGCCACCCTCAACCCCAGCGCCTCGATGCGCCTGACGATCTCTTCGGTGCCGAGAGTCGCCAGGCCTGCCGCCTCCTCCAACGTCCTACCGCGGGCTGTGACGAGCGTTTCGTCGGCGTAACAGATCACGCCCAGCCCGGGTGGGAGGCTCCCTCTCAACGCCCAGTCGTAGCCGATGTTCCACAGGGTGGGTCCGAGGACCGACCCCTGTGGGACACCGCACGTCATGGGCGCGGAGCTTACTCAGCGCCACGCGATAGGGGCGACCCCAGGGGTCACGATCGAGACCATCCAGCATCTCCTGCCGACTGACGTCCTTGGCGGTACGGACGGCCAGCCTGAAGGCCGACCTCGCATTGCGGTAGCCCTCACAAAGCCGGCCCTCCCGCTCCTCGTCGCGATGGTGCCGCCACCTGCGGGTGTAGGCCCTCCGGGCGCGAACAAGTAGCACACCTAATGGTAAGTGTCACTACCGCCCAGGGACCTTTGCAATACTAAAGGTGCAACTAAGCCGCTGCCAAACAAGACAAATCCACCCCAGTTGGACTCCCGGTTGTCTCGCTCACCGAAAGAAGCGCAATGAAACTAATAATCTCACGTTTATTAACAAGCTATAAGTTTGAACACATCCCACGCAATCTGTTTGGGGCGATAGAAAGGCGGAATACCTCCCCATTGCCACTGGGCTGACCACTTTCGGGTACCGACCCTCATAGACACCCAGGCAAAACAAACAACAATATCGCAGAGACATCGTCCTCACGCAGTCAGACTCATTCCTGTTTATTCTAATCTCGCCTGTGGTAATTGCATTTTCGGATTCAGTATTAGCAAGGATGTTAGTCTATTCATGGGTAAATAATAATTATCAAACTACACTACGTTTTAATAGACTTTAGCTGCCATATTGAAGCAAATTTACGCCAACGTCCATATTAATATCTGGCTATGTCAACATTCAGTGTTGGACTACTAGTAACAGCACGTACATCAATAATTCTGTGACATTTGGCTGCAAACAATCTCGGGCGTGTTTGCCAAAGCTACATAGTCTTGGCTCTGCCAAACATACAGTCCATGTATCTAATAATATAACTAATGTTTATGAAAATTATATAGAAGTTTTAAACATACGTAATATGTAACTAATAAAAACAGATTTATAAAAGTAGCTTGGATGAAACGAAGGCAAACGAAGATAAATGTCTTCGTTTCATTCAAGCCACTTTGGAACAAATGTTCCAAGGGAATAAATATTCCCTTATAAATAAAAAGAGTTATAAAAAATATAAGTGCTGTCCTGTAGGACTTAATAAAAGTGTGTGATGTATACCCACATTGTATAGTGGTTGCTTAAGCTCCCTTTCTTCCAAACTTTAAGTCACACGAAAATATTATGAATTAAAATTTAAGAGCCTCCCACTAAAGTTTCACTTCATTTACTTGCCATCGCTATATTTTTATTTCATACGCCAAGCCCATCCATCCGCCCATCCATCCATCCATCCATAGCTGATCTCGTTGCGAACATCATTAATCTAAAAAATCAATAACGATAAACATTGATATGAAAAGTAGATTTGGACATAGATACGAAAAAAATGAGAAATGTAACTGAATAACTACTTAGCTATATAAGTATACTAGCTGATGCCCGCGACTTCATCCGCGTTAAATTAAATTTTAGGCAGCTACTTGGCCAAGAGGTCCCTTGAAGAAAACATGAAAAGACTTCTTTGCCATCTCCAATTTTCATTAAAACATCAGCAAAGTCTTGAGTCAGTGGGCCCTTGGCCCACTGACTCAAGACTTTGCTCGCTGCAATCGTCGGCGTGGGCCTAAGCGTCGGCGTAGGCGTCGGCGTGGGCCTAGGTGTTTGCGTGGGCCAAGGCGTCGGCGTGGGCCTAGGCGTCGGCGTAGGCTAAGGCGTCGGCGTGGGCGTCAACTCCATCCACATCAGTATCCAGGCCCATATGAGGTACTTGGGTCTGGTGCTCGACGGGCGATGGTGGTTCCGGGAGCATTTCCGTCAAATTGCTCCCCGGCTGGTCGGCGCGGCGTCCGCCCTTTCTCGGCTCATGCCGAACGTGGGCGGACCCAGTTTCGAGGGCCGACGGCTGTATGCGGGGGTGATCCGCTCAATGGCCATGTACGGCGCACCCGTGTGGGCGAGGCTCTGAACGCCCAGCTCAGGGCGGTGCTGTGGAGGCCACAGCGAGCTATGGCGGTCAGAGCCATTCGAGGGTACCGCACGGTGTCTACCGAGGCGGCATGCCTATTGGCCGGGACACCTCCGTGGGACCTAGAGGCGGAGATGCTCTCCGACCTCTACCGGTGGGTTACCACAATGCGCGACGAGGGTGGCTCCCCATCGTTCAACGAGATAGCCACCTGGCGCGAGGACGCCCGCCGAGAAGTCATCGCCCATTGGGCTACGCAGCTGGAGAGGCCTAGACACGGTATTGTTACCGTCGAGGCCCTCCGGCCCGTACTGATGGAGTGGATGGAGCGGTGGCACGGAGTGCTCTCCTTCCGGTTGGTGCAGGTCTTGTCGGGGCACGGTTGCTTCGGCAAGTACCTGCACATGGTCGTGCGGAGGGAGTGGACTCCGTCCTGCCACCATTGCAGTAGCGACGAGGACACGGCGCAACATACGCTTGAGGTATGTTCGGGCTGGGACGGGCAGCGCCGTGACCTCGTCGCTGTCATCGGTGCCGACCTGACGCTGCCGGCTGTCGTGAAAGCGATGGTCGACAGCGTCAGGAATTGGGACGCGGTCGCCGCCTTCTGCGAGGCTGTCATCTCGCAGAAGGAGGCGGCGGAACGAGTCCGGGAGGATTGCCGTGACCCGGGCCGCCGCCCACGGCCAGGGCGGCGCATGCACGAGTATCTGCACCTGATGCCGCCCTAACCGAGGCTTCGGGTGATCGGACCGGGGAATTGTCCGGTCACCCGACGTGAGGCCACCGCGTGAGGGTGACGCCTCGACGGCGAAAGCTGTCGGGGCGTCGACAAGAGAGGAACCCGAGAGGGTATATCGCCGGGCGGGCCACCGAAGACAAAGATCGGGTACCGGTGGTCCGCTCGCACGGCGAAGAGAGGTGTTTGCAGGGTGGGTGCATGAGGTTGCGCGCCGCCTCTTCCGTCGCCCCGGGCCGATTTGCCGGGGCGCGACCACATCCATGGTCCCACCTTGCGAAAAAAAAAAAAAAAAAAAAAAGGGGGTCTCGATCGAGACCGTCCAGCATCTCCTGCCGACTGACGTCCTTGGCGGTACGGACGGCCAGCCTGAAGGCCAACCGCGCATTGCGGTAGCCCTCACAAAGCCGGCCCTCCCGCTCCTCATCGCGATGGTGCCGCCGGCTGCGGGTGTAAGCCCTCCGGGCGCGTATACATGCGGCCCGAAGATCCGCCAGCTCCCGGGACCACCAGTGGACAGCCCTTTTCGGGGGCAGACACCGTACACGAGGCATGGCTGCATCACAGATCTGCGTCAACGCATTGCGGATGCGGCCAGCCTCGGCGTCCACCCCATCCAACTGGTGGGCAGAGGACAGCCACGAGTGAACGATGGCTGCCTCCGCCAGCAGGTCCCGGTCCAAACGACCCACAGCCCATCACGGGAACGCGGGACGTCCGTCCGCCTGTTTTTATTAATTCCTGACGTATTATCTTCTCAATCTATATATGATATACTAGCTGATGCCCGCGACTTCGTCCGCGTGACATTCAATTATACTACGCACCTACATTTGAAACTTAAAAATTCTAACTCGACCAAGTATTTGCGGCCGCCACTTGAGCATTTTCATCAATTAGGACGCTTTCTCCAATTTTCTTTAAAACATCGGCAAGTTCTTAAGCATGTGATATAGTGTTGCCCAAATGCAAGACTCTTGCGAGGCTCGCAAATCTTGCAACTTTTGCTTTTAGAATAACATAATGTCACTTGTTTTGATAGAAATAAAAAATCTCCATAGACATTAAAAATCCAACTAAATTAATGAAATTCTATTCATCTAGTGGCAGTAACTGTACAACTATCAATAATTAGGTACATAGCACTAAACCGAAGTAGGGCTATTATCCTTCCGTGTACTGGTATTACTCGTAAGAATACGAAATGTTGAGAATCCTTTCTGTGCTAAGAAAATCGTAAAATCATGTCTAAGGGAGCACTGCGAAACTCTTGCAGCAAGTATTGGTCTTGCATTTGGGCAACACTAATGTAAATGGTGACCTTGGGTTTGCTGGCATGTTGATGGTTAGGGTCAGCTTTCCTACTTGGGGCCACAGATAAGAACACTTCAGTGAAGCATTGATCTCATCAGTTCTATTTCCCCGAGTTTTAACAGGAAGGATTTGCCAAAAATCTCCAAAGAAAAGCACCATTGACTATTCATTACGATCTCGTAGTGCTCGATCTACGGCCTCTACGATTTCTTTTTATTTATCATTGTCCAATCAACGCAAACGATTAGACAGCAATCCTTAATAAAAACACTAATAGTGGTAAAGCCACAGTTGATAGTATTCTTTCTACAGCCACGGGCCGGTACGACCCCCAGTCGGACCTAGTACTCCACTCTTGCAGAAAAGCAACGTCTGAACAGTGGCAATGTGTTATTTCCGCTTCATTTGTAAGAGGCGGCGGGTGGCGCAGGTGCGATTACCTGCGTCTACTCGCCTTAGCCGAAGTCGCGGGTAACTGGAACGGGGAATAGTCCGTCACCCGCGGAGAGGCTGACCACGTGAGTGTGAAGCCCGAAGACCCGGGGCGTCATCGGGGATGGTACTCGAAAGGCCCAATGGTGATGGGAAGGGAAAACGGTGAGTTATGGATCCACGCGGACGGAATGCAAGGCGTGTGTCCAAAAAAATAAGTGCATGCTGCTTGCTCGTTTACCACCGTACACAATAAAACAAAAAACACTTTGAATGTGTCGCAGTTTTGTGTTATTGAACATCTCGGTGTTTCATTGCTTTATAAATCTATCGGGTTTATAAACAATGTGCATAAATCTATCGGGTTTTTAAACAAAGCTCTTTTACCACCAAGAAATAATGCAGCTGCAGTTTCTGACGTAGTTACTTCCAAAGTTATTTTACGCTGTCTCCTCATTTTAGTTAGATTGCTCTGCTCAGATAAGTCTTTTCAGGGCTACGTGGGGACATGGACATCTATTATCTTAGCTTATATACGTTCCACTATTGGGCTTAAGCCTCGTCTGTAATGGAAGGGAAATTGACCAACTATATCACGCTGGTCAGATGTGTTGGTATAGGGTTTTGTTTCGAGTTTTCCTTTTCTTCCATAGATGTATGATATCTTTTAGTCGTCTCGTGGGTGATCGACCCACGGGTAAGAAAGCGGTTGGTGAATTGTATTCTAACTGCGCAACCGCACGGATTAATATATAATAAATGGCTTTCATTACGAAAGAATTAATAAAAATGAAATTCTTGGTTCATGTCGCGTTTTAGTAGCGTAGAATGTCTTCAGATGGATATCTTTTATATTTTCTAATAATGTCAAAGGATTTGAAAGACTGTAAAACAATAACATCGTTAAAAGCAAAAGACTCAAACGAATGGGGCTATGACTGTTACAGGCCTACTCAAGGGTGTCATCTCAGCGCTGATCACCTTCAAGTGCTCTGCAAGCTGCTTGAAACGTACTATATGCTATCAACAGTGTATAAAAATGTAAAAAAGTAGGCCCTCGCACAATATGCAGCAACAGACGGCAGTAACAGCACTATTGCTAAAGTGACTGGTGTAGTGATGGGGCATGGTTGCTTCGGCGTTTACCTGCTCACGGTCGCAAGGAGGGAGAGCACACCGTCTAACCACTACTGCGATTGCGAGGCGGACACGGCGCTGCAGACGCTTAAAGTTTGCGTGGCCTGGGCAAAGCAGTGCCGTGCACTCATCGCAATCATCGGAGTCAAACTGGCACTGTCGACTATCGCAAAGACGACGCTCGATAGCGTCAGGAACTCAGACTCGTCGCCGCATTTTGCAGTCAGACAGTCGTCCCACAGAAAAAGGCGGCGGAGCGTGTCACAGAGGAGACTCTCCATGCTGACACACTCTGCCGCCGGCGCATCGGACGTCACAGGCGCGGTACCTGCACCTGTTGCCATCCTAACTGAGGTCGCGGGTAGATGGACCATGGGAATTAATCTACCACCCGCAGAGACACCGATTGCGTGAAGGCACTGTTGTTTGTCGGGGTGTAGACGGAGACGATACCTGGAAGGGTAAAACCCCGGACCGGCTACAGATGTCAAGTAAGCGGTACCAGAGGCCAGCCTGATGGTTTGGGCAGAGAACACGATGAGTTATGGGGCCACACGACGCCCTTCTGTTACCACGGAAGGAATGGCTGTGTCCAGACCATAGCCTACCAAACAAAAACAAAAAAGAGTGCGCTTTGCATACTCGCCCCTAAGTAGCATCTTAACTAAGAATGTACGTTTTGTACGTTCTATGATGTGGACTTTACTTTTCTTTTTCGTGTTTGACTTAGTTGTTAGTCGCAGATGGCTATGACAACTTTACTCGGACTGTTAGGTGAGTGCTGAGAGCTTTCTACCCAAAGTACCTTTACTAAGTTCAAGAAGTTAATGTAGTAGTAGCTTTTGAAAATATAACGAAAAAATGATAAAGTTTTAAACTAAATTATAGCGCCATCTATTGCTCATTTAACAAACTAAATAAATCATGCATTTTATTAATTTATAGCTAAATTATATATTATTAACTAATTAAAATATTATTTTTTATCACAAATAGTTTTAATAGTTATTTTGACTACCTGACTAATGTTATGTATTATGTCAACTTCCCTTCAACTTTGAAGAAGGTTTGAGCCCAGCAGTGGGAGGTATATGAGCTGAATTGATGAAACTATTATATATTAAGTAATACAAATACTTTCCTTACACTATAGATAAATTAAATAGTTATTTTGAATTGAACCTTCTAGTGACATAAAAGGCGAGCGGTGATTTTAAAAACTTAAATGACCATAACTTTTTTTACAGACATCAGATTTCAATGAAATAAAGACTAAATGTTGCTCTGAATTGGGCTTAATCTTTTTATCAAAACTGCGAAACAATCCGTTCAGTAACTTCGGAGATTAGCGATTACAGACATACATACAGACGGACAGACAAGAAATTCCAAAAAATTTTTTTGTTTTCTGTTAGTGTTTTCTTACTGCCTTTTTTATAAATTTATCAAATGTACAGACACGGGATTTCTACTCATTTATTATATGTATAGATACATCAATATTCCCCTTTTTTTGACAGGTACACACTTCGTTCAACCATCCAAGGTGACAGAAGAGCACCGTATGGTACCAGAACCTGACATGTACCATTCCATTGCCATATGGGCTTATTATCGATACTGATTCCTTAACATCAATGGCATTGTCTAACAATGTAAGCCTCCTTCGCATGAAAAAAATTAGCCTATTATATATATCCGCTGGTCAGACATGAGTTTCGAGTTTGAGTTTTTTAATTCTTGTTATGACTTTGCTTGCATCACTTAATCTATTCTTGCAAAAATAAACAGTTCTCTTAAGTTATGACATATATGTATAGTATTCGTAGAATGTTATAATATGCATTTATTAATTTTCAATTCTAATTATTTGTATACATGGAAGTTACCTGAAAATTCACTTTTACTCCGTATTTAAAAGTGTCATCATTGTAATTCTCTCGGGTGCTCAATAAGACGTCTAAAGAACGTCGGCAAATAATATAATTGCATAAAGGAAAACTCAAAATATATGTCATTTGATCTACTCAGCGTGGCTAATATATAAATATTCTTCTCATGACAATGACACGACAATATGCAATAATATAAGGTGTATTTTCTTTCTAATTTAAAAAAGCCACTTAAGTTAAAGCTATTCGAAACATGTTTTCCCTCGTCACCTTCTCTCACTTTCTGGTAGCAGTATAATATCTGTGTATTTAAATTTCTTAATTTCACGCTAGTAGGTTATATGGTACTAAGTGCAAGACTAGTCTAAGTCTATTAGCCACTTCCGCTTTACATATTAGATTAGTTCGTCAATCAGTACTTAGTGTATACTCGTTTACTCGAACAAATTAAAGACTCGCTTACACGAATGTCGATTGTGTTATATGTGAAACTACTAAATACATAACTAGTATGCATCGTAAATTCATAGATGTATTTAAGTATGTACTATACTTACGACTAGATTTTATTAAAGCACTAGTGTCATGCGTGTTCTGATCAACGATTGTCAGTACTATTATTTTTTATTTCTTATGGTGGCAAACGGGCAAACAACACACTTTATGGTTAGTGTTACCTTTGCAATGCTAAGGGTCTTTCGCTTACCAAACGAAGTGCTATAGTACTTTGCCATTACTCAGATGTTGATCTTCTGCGAGAGTATGTTACTACCCCGGACGAACCGGCCCGCGACTGTAAATAAAAAACTGTCAACAGCGTTGTCATACCATTAAAGACTAATTACTAAATCCAATATGAATATTTATATATGTATTTTGATTGTAAACAAACCGTCATTTTGTAAGTACAACATTATGTAATAGCCTTCGAAACAAAGTAAAGAAAAAACGAATGAAATACACGATAATACCGAAATAACAGCTATTATATCGTCCATTTATTTTGATGGGATACATCAGTAAGGCAACAATAACAAACGTATTGTGGAAATAAAAGAATTACGATGGTATTGTTAGAAAATAAACAATTCATTGTTGTAGCATATTAGATGTCGATGAGACAAGTACTATATGCCCTTTTTGTCTGAAATTAACTTTTTGTTAAGGAGCTTATAGGAAATGTATTATTTATTTATACACTATGGGAATTCACATATATACACACAAGTACTATGTGACTTTTTATATGAAATTAACATTTTGTCAAGAGACGTATAATATACACATATATATTAAAATATCATCATCAAATCACCATCATCTCAGCCTATATATGTCCCACTGTTGGGCTTGGGTCTCCTCCATAATGGACCGCCTATACCGCGCTGGTCAAACGTGTTGGTATAGTTTTTTGTTTCGAGTTTTCCTTCTTTCGCATAGATGTTATATGCATTTTACATCCCTTAGTCGTCTCGTACGATCACCCACGGGTAAATTAGGGGGTAGTAGATTGTATTCTTACTCCGTCACCACACGGAAAAAATATTTTTATTAAAATATATATGACAATAATACATATTTATTTTCATTTTCTGTGTGGGGATATAATAGAAAAACAAAATCGCCATTATTAACAGCGTTATTTCGCGTAGGTATCGCAAAATATGGAGATCAACATTGTAAAAGAAGGTTATTTCGAAAGAAAATCTCTTAATAATCCAGCTGAATAACGGGTCATAGCAAACCAATATCCTGTCATTCTCGATAAGTCAGATAAACTTACAAGCTTTGTAATAAAATAACAGGAAATAAAGATAATACATGTAGTTCGATACTAATTCTTATTACAACTTATACTAATGGCACGCTAAACACAGTTTCTGAAGCACAAAGAAATGCCTTAATATTCATACTTTTTAGAAATAATTCATCTAAGGTATATTAATTGTAAATTAGTTTGAGAGACTCGGAAGCACAACTGGGTGAGTTTGGTGATTTTATTGGTAGGCGGCGGCCTAAGCTATACCCCCTTGGTATTGCAAAGGTCCATGTGCAGCAGTGACACATACCAACAGGTATGCTGCTTGCTCGTTTGCCCCCATAAGTAATAAAAAAAAATTACTAAACATATATATTTTTAAAACCATGTCAGCATGGTATAGCTAGCAGCTACACAAGTTGGCGCAATTTGTACCCATTCTTCTTCTTATATATTGGCAATCAGCTACTTATACGAGCTCTTGGTGCCAGTGTCAAGTTATAAATATTTTCACGTTTTTAGTCTTTCAAGTCAGTCGTTGTCTAAGTCAAATTGTCGCCATTAACAGTGCAATGGCGACACTGTTTAATGGTATCTTGTGGGAATTTTGATGGAAAACGAAAACGTTGTAAAGCACTTTTATATGATATTCACTACATCTCAGTAGTTCCGCCGCTTCATATTACATAAAATGCCATCAAAATTATCTAATATAACACGTTAAAACACTAAGATATCGAATATAATACAAGAGCACCACATGACGTTTTCAAATTCCCGTCAAAAGTCTTGTACCCATTAATTGCATGTTTGTAATGTCTTCCGTAAGACAAGGTTTTATAATTAAGTGAAGGACGTTGCCTTTTAAATAAATAAAAATGAAATGGGTGCGTGTACTTATATACGCGCGTGAGAAGTTATACTTCTTTGGTATCATTACAAAATTATTTTTAATCGCATGCTAATAATTCATTACAATAAAATAATAAAAGGACTGGAAAAGGATAGGATATTTTTTTTTTACTAATATTTACGAATAGTAAACATATTAATTAAAATATTCAATTTAAATCACTACTGAATATAATTTATTAGAACATATATAATTGTCACTTGCATGAAACTAAAGCACGTGTTGTGACTGTAGAAACTAGAAAGATGTTCTATTTCTATTTTATTGGTAGTTTTTTTTTTCGAGACTTATTGAGCGGTTTTGCGGCCAACCTGTGGTTCAACCTGTTAATTTTGTGTTAGAGTGAGGCATGCGCATCTTAAATAATATTAATAACTAGCTTCTGCCCGCGGCTTCGCCCGCGTAAAAGGTTACTTTCCTAAAGTTTTTGATCCCCTATTTTTATTTTTGACCGTCGGTAATACAGTGCAACGGTATTACAATACTCAGGGTTGGAACTTCATTACTGGACTGCTAGATGGCGTTGAAGAAGCTAGATTTTGAGATTTTTTTGACAAACAATTTTTTTATTTTTCAATAAAAAAATTTGATTTTTTTAAAATAAAAAGTATCCTATGTTACTTTTAATACCTCCAAGAATATGTGTACAATGTTTCATGATGATCCGTTGAGTAGTTTTAGCGTGAAAGCGTAACAAATAAACTTACATTCACATTTATATATTAGTAGGAATTAATAATACTTACACCATGTGATATCAGCTACTAATACTACACACACTTTACACTACTCATGGCTGTCTTAAAACCGACTAAAGGTTTTATAGCGTCCTGAGCTATCTCTCTGACACCACCTACTCAATAATTATATTCCTAAAGAAAGTTAAAATCAGGGAGATATAAAACTATTGCCAACACTTTTTAATGTGTAGGTACAATGGATGAAGAAAAGATACTGTATGGACCCCAAGTAATTGGAATAACAGTAGGATAATGATGTTGATGACTCCAATTCAAATTTCATTAGAGTACAAGAGCAATAGTTTTTACTCTTAGAAGTATATCTAAGGGCAGTACCATTTTTTTAGAATACCCAGTAGAGATAGAACCATGTACTATCTGAAGGAACAGTTACGCGTAAGGCATTAGCTATAATTGTTGTCGAAAGATTGCAAATATTGGCGAATTTGGCAAATATCTTTACAAACATTGCTTAAGTGATATTCTAATAAATAATGCTTTTGAAGTAAAACTACTTTTTTTTTATTGCTCATGGTGGCAAACGAGCAAGCAGCACACCTGATTTGCTATACCAGGGTATAGCTAGGCCGCTGCCTGCCATTACAAACCCCAAACCCACCCAGTTGGGTTTCCGGCTCTCCCGCTCACCGAATGAAGCGCAATAGCACATTGCTATTACTCAGACGTCGATCTTCTACAAGAGTGTGGTACTACCCCGGACGGACCGGCCCGCGGCTGTAGACAGGGATCTGTCAATAGCGTGGTCCTACCACTATTTTACGGATTCTATCGCGCTTGTATTTGATTTTTAATTTCCCCACGTTTTGAACACTTTACAGTGATCATGGTCACAGGAAGATGAAACGTCGGCAAATTAATAATCAAATACAAACGCGATAGAATTCGTAAGTTTTATTTCAAATGTGTAATGCTCGCGTAAACAACAGAAACCATTATACAATGCTTTTTTACTATACAATTTCACACGGGTTGCTCACCCACACTCCGGGTAAAGTTGTCATAGCCATCTGAGGCTAACAACTAAGACACACAAAAAAAAAAAAAAGAAAGTACAATTTCACCAAAATTTGTTCTTCACTTTTTCAAGAAACTAAAACAAATTAATATACACTGAAATGCCTCCAATACTTTTTCTTTTATTATTATTATTATGTTATTCCACAGATATTTTGTCCGTGCTCTTTTAATTTAATTGTTATGGTGGTTTGTTTATAAAATTAATTATTACATTTGTATAAAGCTTGAAGAGCGCAATTCATGTGTCACAGATGTTGAGCGACAACATGTCTTTTAGGGTTTCTTCTTGGCGCTGGTGGTCTTGTTGTCGGTGAAACCCTTCTATTTGTAGATGTTTCTGTCCTCTGTGATGTTGTCATGATGATAATGATGTCTGTGACGTTTTATTTTATGATTTGTTTACCTGTTGCCTCCAATACTTGTAGTATTTAAGCATATTATATGAAACAAATTACCGTCACAAACCCCCAATACAAAACATATCAGCGATGTACCAATATATTAAACTAGTATTACTTATCGTTTACTAGTTATGCCAATTAAAATATAATATCTAACCAAGATCATTATAACTGTATCTATAACCTTAATTACATCCCATTTATAGGGCTGTGTGGTACTTAATCGTTTAAGAGCGCTCCCTATTAAGAACTTGATAGGTTCGCTGAAACAATTCCCGGCATCTGGCCGTGTTTATTAAAGTGCAGACGGTGCAACCGGAGAATACGTATTCTGTAAATGAAAGGAAATTTAACGTTTTCAACTAAATCATTAAGTAATTTTACTGGATCGGTAGTATCTGCCATATCTGCCATTGTGGTAGAACCACTCTGTTGACAGTTCTCTGTCTGCAGCCGCGGGCCGGTCCGTACGGGGTAGTACCACACTCTCGCAGAAGATCGACGTATGAGTAATGGCCATGTGCTATTACGCTTCGTTCGGTGAGCGAGACAGCAGGCAGCCCAATTGGGTGGGTTTGGGGTTTATATTGGTAGGCAGCGGCCTAGCTGTACCTCTGGTATTGCAAAGGTCCTTGGGCGACAGTGACACTTACCATCAGGTGTGCTGCATGCTGGTTTGCCACCACTAGCAATAAAAAGAAAAAAAGAAAAAAAATTCGATACTTGTATCTTCTGTGGGGATGGAGTAAGTAATAAAGTAAGTAGTACAACTCACCACTCCCTAAATTGCCCGTGGATGTAAAAGGCAGCAACCGCAAAAGAAGGAAGACTTGAAATAAAATCCTGTATCTTACCATATAACCAGCGTATATGGTATGTCAATTATCCTCTTATTATGAAGGAGGCCTCTTAGTTGGCTCGAGCCGAGCAGTAGAACGTATAAGAGCTAAGATGACGATGATGATGATGATTAGTACATTTACCTAAATACATGTACACACTATGTACAAAAGATATATGATTCGTCTCTAGTGGTAGGACAGTTTTCTCTCTACAGCTGCGTGCCAGTCCATCTGGGGTAGCACCACATCCTCGCAGAAAATCGATGTCTGAGCTGTGGCAATGTGCTATTGTGCTTCATTCGGTGAGTAAGACAGCCGGCAACCCAACTTTCTGGGTGGGTTTGGGCATTTCTTCAATATTGAGTTATTTAGTTGATCACTCTGGACTTTTCAAATACTGATATTTAATGACATTGACTTATTTTTTATTCGTGTGGTGTCTCCGTGTAATGAGGGCGTAAGAATACAATTCACCACCCCATATCTTAACCATGGGTGATCGTACGAGACGAGTAAGGGATATAAAACGCATATAATATATATGCAAGAGAAAGATGACTCGAAACAAAACCCAATACGTCTGACCAGCGTGGTGTAGTAGGTCAATTTCCCTCCCATTATGGAGGAGGCTCGAGCCCAACAGTGGGACATATATGAGCTGAGATGATGAAGATGACATATTTTTTATTCAGAGCGATTAACTAAATAACTCAATATTGAAGAAATGCATATTTGGGATTTTTTATTAGTAAGTAATGGCCTAGCATGTACCCTTGGTATTACAAAGATCCTTGGGTGACAGTAACACTTACCATCAGGGGATATTCCTTGCTCGTTTACCACCAAAATCAATAAAAAAATCATTTCAATAAACTGTCATGAATTTTCAACCATGTTTGTTTCATGCATAATATGGTTATCTGTATTTGTATAGTTAGTTGTAAAATTGCTTTTTTTTTTGGTGAACTATGGATGCGTCTCGCTCCGACAAATCGGTCCGGGGTGACGGAAAGGCGGCGCGTGACCCCATAGACCCACCGTAAAACTCCTCTCTCTTCGCCGTGCGAGCGGACCACCGGTACCCGATCTTTGTTTTCGGTGACGTTGTAAAATTGCCTGCTAGAAGTTCAATTACTGATTATACAGTACGCACACCGGTATAACTATGTAACATAACATTTTAATCAATACGTCTCACCACACACCATTATGAGTCATAGTAACGTTCTATTAAATAGTATTTTTTTGCTCTTCCTCCGCCTAAATATATACTTGAAACTTGTATTACTATCTGCTTCTGTGTCTTAATCACCTTTTAGGATAACTACTGGAAAGGAAGGCTGCCTTGCATTAATATATATATATATATATATATATATATATATATATATATATATATATATATATATATATATATATATATATATATCTATATCTATTTCTATATATATATATATATATCTACATATATATCTATATCTATTTCTATATATATATATATATATATATAAAGTATGCAGAGGGTGTCCGAGCTGCTGACGATGGACGGATGAACGGCTGACGATGGCAAGCCAGCCGCAATTGGACATTGAAGAATGCTGGAGAATATTGAAAGAGAGTGTGGTAGATACAGCGAAAGAAGTATGTGGAAGTTCAAAGAAGTATAGAAAAACGAATGGTGATGCATGGTGGGATGCGGAAGTGGCAGCTTCCGTAGAGCGAAGCTCTTCTTTGAATCTGAATAACAGTATGACTGAACAGAAGAAAGAAATATATCGGCAATGTAAGAATGACACCAAAGCCTTAGTGAAAGACAAACGTGGTAGAGCAAATATGAGTGCAGAGGATAGGCTGACTAAAAACTTCGAGGGTAACACCAAACTCTTTTGGAGGGAGGTGAAGAAGTTTCGGTGTGGTTGGTCGGCCTTCAGAATGAATAAAATAAGGTCTCAAGGTGGAGACATTCTTACACAAACACAATACGTGTTAAGCCGATGGAGTGAATATTTTGGCGATATGTATGCGGATACTACGGTTGGCGCCGGTGTCGCATGTGGTTTAGTAGATCAACATTCGGCACCTGCGTCCTCCGATGGCATCAGTATGGATGAAGTTGAATGGGCGATAAGAAGTTTGAAAAATGGTAAGGCAGCGGGCATTGATATGGTGTCTGCCGAGATGATCAAGCTTGGTGGCTCCTGTGTCTGGGAGGCGTTCCTGTTTCCTCAATTTATGTTGGAGCTCGGGAATGATTCCCAGGGACTAGAATAGCGCAGTCATCGTGCCTTTGTTTAAAAACAAAGGTTCACGTTATGACTGCGCAAATTACAGAGCCATAAGCTTGACCAGTTTGGCAGCAAAAGTGTACGGTAAAATTATTGAAAGGAGAATGAGGATGGTGTCCGATGGTTTACTGTGTGAGACGCAAGGAGGTTTCAGGAGTGGAAGGGGATGCATGGATCAAGTGTTCTCTCTGCGCAACATTGTGGAGAAGCATCTGGCTTTAGGTCAGAGGGTTTTCTGCAGTTTTGCGGATCTGGAGAGAGCATTTGACACGGTTGTACGAAAGGAACTTTGGAACATTTTACCGGAGTATGGTATTAACGGTAAACTGCTAAATGTCTCCAAAGGTTGAACGATATGAATGTGGGAATCAAGATGGGCGACTCAGTGGTCACTGGTCTGCTCTATGCAGATGATGCAGTCCTGCTGACACAGTCAGCGACTGACCTGCAGACCCTAGTCGACACAATGACAGAAGATTGTAAGAAAAGGGGTCTACGCGTGAATGTGAGCAAAACCAAAATAATGGTCTTTGAAAGAGATGAAGCCAGAACAGATGTAAGAGTAACAATAGATAATGATGTACTAGAGCAAGTGGATGAATTTGCATATCTTGGATGTGGATTTAGCTGAGATGGAAGGTACACCACTGATATAGAGCGGAGAGTGAATGCGGGAAATAGAGTAAACGGAGCGTTGGGACAACTTCTCGGTAGCCACCACCTCAGCCAGAAGGCACGTGTAGCAATACATAACGCAGTGCTTGTCCCAACATTACTGTATGGAAGCGAGAGTCGGGTATGCAGAAAAGAGTATGAAAGTAAAATTAATGCGGTTGAAATGCGATCTCTACGGAGAATCTGTGGAGTTAGGCTGATCGATTGCATTCGTAACGACGACGTAAGAGAGCGAGTAGGTATGAAAGAGAGTATTGGTGTAAAGATGCGAAAGGGAATGCTGCGATGGTTCGGACATGTGGAAAGAATGCCGAACGAAGGTCTGGTTAAAAAGATATACAATGCGAAAGTGGAAGGATGTAGGTACCGGGGGAGACCGAGACTCACCTACCTAGACCAGATCGGTCATGTACTGAAGAAAGGTGGAGTCAAGAGTCTCCGAAACCGGCGAGCGTGTATGAAGAGAATTATGAATGTTGAGGAAGCGAGTGAAGTATGCAAGGATAGAGTTCTCTGGCACTCTGTTCTCTCTGCCTACCCTGCAAGGGATATGGCGTGATGATATGTATGTATGTGTATTAATATGTATATAGACGTATATACAAATAAACGTCTATATATTTACACACTATTATATATTACGTGTATATATTACGTACTATATATATATTTAGTAGGTAAAGAGAAAATATTGTTTTAGTTATGACATTACTAAAAATATTATTTCCACCAAAAATTTTATGGAAGACAAAATATTGAGCTAATTCGTGAAAACCATTCTAAGCACGTACAAAATATAAAAGCGATTTCTTCGGAAAAATCTATCCGTTGTGTCTGTGTGATACGACTTTAAAATAATAATATAATATTCTTTTTATATCTTCAAATACTTACTGCACAGATGACGTAGTGGCTAAGATGCCGACTAACTGAGCCAGTGCCGTGGATTTGTTTCCCACGCAGAACACCTTTGAGCTTAATAAAAATTGTTAATTAGCTTAAAATGGTTGATATGCAACCTGTCTTTGTATATAGAAAATGAAATAAAAAAACGTAATAATAAATGAAGTATTTCACCAATACTTATAACTCTATTTCTCAAATTTAGCTTTAAACACCCTTTCTTATTTTAGGTTAAATACAAAGACAGCATACAGCAGGGCATATAATCTAAGCCAGACCTAGAAATTATATTCTTTAAAAACAAAAACAAAATTACTACAATACGGTGCTTCAGCAAATACCTATTCGAATGGTAAACGATTCAGGAATCTGCTAAGACACACAAATATTTTTTTAAGAAATCTCTCAAAATGTTTAGCGAGAGATCAATTACATAATATATTCACAATTACATTTATAAAAATAAATATTTATTAAAATATATACAAAGACATTATCTGTATGGTGATGGAGTAAGAATACAATTCACCACATTATCTTATCTTACCAGAGGTATCGCAAAGGATGACTAAGGGCTATAATGTACATTGTCATTCTCCTACTCTTATCCCAATTACTTGGGGTCGATACAATATGTATTCTTCTTTCATAGTACATATTGTAAAAGTTATTGGCAATCATTTAATGACCAGCCGCCTGCCAGACGTCAACCCTCCTTGGGAATGTAATTGTTGACCAAACTGCATCGGATGGAGTTAGCCCAGGTCGTTATAAGGCTCTTAGTCATCTTTTACGATATCCACGAGCAAAGTAAGGGTTGGTAGTATTCGTAGCCGCTACCACACAGCCAATGTACCTACGTATAACATCTGAATAAGAAAAGATAAATTCGAAACGAAACCTTATACTATGATCTGTATAGTAGATCAATTGCCTTTCTATAATGATGATATTTCAGCTCAGCAGTGGGATGTATATGAGCTAAAATAATAAAAGGTAATGATACCTAAGATTCGTAGCCAGATCTATTGGAAACCCGTTCCAATCATCTTTCCAATAGACTAGTGTAGATTTTCAGTCACTTTTTCATCCTTACGAATGACTGTTTATCATGCCATCTATAAGAAAATTTATACATAATATTGTATTTTAATTCTCCAAATTTTTAGCTAGAAGAGGTGGTGGAGGTGGCATTGCATTCTTGCTCAGTCACCACGGGAAAATCTCACGTATGTTTATAATATTTTGCTTACTTTTTATTTAGGAATAGCATAATACATCAAATTCTAAATCAACAAAAAGTAATCAATAATTTAGACTAAATAAATAAGTTTATGTAGGCCCAGATCATTAAACGTCCTCGTTTTAATAACGATAAACCTTATAATTTGTAAGGGCTTTAATATCTATTAAACCTGATTCACCTCCCTCAGAAGATTACGCCACGTAATATGAACAGGGAAATTAATGTTTTAATGAAATAAATATAGATATCATCATATTTTTGTTATAGCCTAATATGTTCTTGCATTAAGAATATAATACGCTTGTATTTAATGCGATACATAATCTTAATATTTTATACTACTTATTATTATAATTATTGATTAATTATTATAATTATTAATTGCAAACCCATTGCAATAAATAACAAAAGCTTGCGGCGCAAATTTGTTAATTGTGCATCAATCTCTGGCAATTTTCCAATAAAAATAACTCCGATAATATTACAACAAAAGAAAAAAAAACAGTTATAGTCTTTAAAATATAGCTTGATCTCTGTGACAGATAGCGACAAAACCGATGAAGTAATTATGAATACGCGTCATGTTTACGATTTTATTTTGTACATACATACATACATATCATCACGCCATATCCCTTGCAGGGTAGTCAGAGAGAACAGAGTGCCAGAGAATTCTGTCCTTGCATACTTCACTCGCTTCTTCAACATTCATAATTCTCTTCATACACGCTCGCCGGTTTCAGAGATTCTTGACTCCACCTTCTTTCAGTACGTGACCAATCTGGTCTAGGTAGGTGAGTCTCGGTCTCCCCCGGTACCTACATCTTTCCACTTTCGCATTGTATATCTTCTTAACCAGACGTTCGTTCGGCATTCTTTCCACATGTCCGAACCATCGGAGCATCACATTTCGCAGAGAGTATTGATGTAAAGACATCAATACTCTCTTTCATACCTACTCGCTCTATTACGTCGTCGTTGTGAATGCGGTCGGTCAGCCTAACTCCACAGATTTTCCATAGAGATCGCATTTCGACCGCATTAATTTTACTTTTATGCTCTTTTCTGCATACCCAACTCTCGCTTCCATATAGTAATGTTGGGACAAACACTGCGTTATGTATTGCTACACGTGCCTTCTGGCTGAGGTGGTGGCTACCGAGAAGTTGTCCCAACGCTAATTTCACTCAATTTTCCGCATTCACTCTTCGCTCTATATCAGTGGTGTACCTTCCATCTCGGCTAAAACCACATCCAAGATATACAAATTCATCCACTTGCTCTAGTACACCATTACCTATTTTTACTCTTACATCTGTTCTGGCTGAAGCCAGAACAGAATCTCTTTCAAAAACCATTATTTTGGTTTTGCTTACATTCACGCGTAGACCCCTTTTCTTACAATCTTCTGTCATTGTTTCGACTAGGGTTTGCAGGTCAGTCGCTGACTGACTGTCAGTCGCTTTATTTTATATCGCCTATATTGTCATTCTTTACGTGCCAGTTATATCTCTACTGAATTATGAATATAAAAATCTGAATATTTACACCAAAACTTATACCTCATATGTTTTAAAATACTTAGTAAGCATTTTATAAAAAAATGATACTTACGCAAGTACAAGGTCATACTGGACTGAGAATAAGATAGAGATGGGGCAATCGATAAACGTAAATCGATAACATTCTAATTAATTATTTATAAAACAAGAATAACCAATACATTACCTATATAAACCACATGATTACTCTATAAAATAAGTAAATTACGTTAATTTAATATTCAGATATCAGTTATAATATTAATAAGACCATTTCTTTTATAAAATAAACATGATTATTCATGAAATATTCTGTGATCAAAAACTCATCATTAACCTACAGGAATGCGTCAGCGATGATGATAATAGTGACGATGAAGTTGGATGTATTCCTTTCGAATAATCAAAAGAATGAATTAACAGCTTTAGTTTAAATTAAATGAAATTCATTAATTTAAATTCAAAAAGGTTTGCACAGATTGTTTTAAATTTATAATCGATTCATTCATCCATTTGATTGAAATTCAATAAGATTTTCATACATTGTTTTTCAATTGCAGTAGCAAATAATCGACAAAAATATGGACTGCATCGTAAGCGTGCGGCACTAGTGAGAACTGTCACAGAGATCATGCTATATTTTATAGACTATAGTAATATATATTATAATTTATAGTAAAATAATGTTATATAAGTGTCATTTTATCATTGCAGATACACAAAGTAAAAATAATCAAGAAGACACGTAGGCGTAGCTGATTATATTAATATTCTTTACAAATCCAATAGGTTGAAATTCAATACGATAATAATCACTCAGAAGTTAAAAGACA
This sequence comes from Lymantria monacha, assembly GCA_905163515.2. NCBI lineage: Eukaryota > Metazoa > Arthropoda > Insecta > Lepidoptera > Erebidae > Lymantria > Lymantria monacha. The sequence continues at coordinate 12,184,076 of LR991094.1, read as the reverse complement.
AACTAAGACCACTATAAACAGTGTTTGCGTGCCAATATGTCAGCTCGACCCACTTGATTCTCTATAAAAGCGTACAGTTTGATTCGTCGACGATTCGTCGTCGGTAATCTCACGGATAGGAGAAAATCTCGCTGTGTTCTGTTAATTTTATCACGATGCTATGAAAAAGTATTTATACTATAGTCGGTTTTTAAATTGCAACTAATCTATTAGTCGCTCAGAAACGTATCATTCATACGTTACCGGTTTTCCTCCTAAAACTCTGATTTATACTAAGTACTGTGATATTGCCGCGTATAATAATACGTATGCCTTTTTAAAAGAGAATTTAGAAGAAAATCATTCTTATAGTAAGCAGTAGACTATTTTCTGATAGATGGCTCATAGTAAGTAGTAGTTAGAGAAGGCAAACTCGAAATAAAACCCTATACCAACACGTCTGACCAGCGTGGTAGACTAGGTTAATTTCCCTCCCGTTAAGGAGGAGACCCGAGTCCAACAGAGGGACATATATGAGCTATGATGATGAGTAAGCAGTAACGTGGATGCATATCTGTCAAGAGGTTTGCTTCCTTCTCTACCACCATAGACTATTATTTATCATCATCATGGGCAATAACACCATGAAAAAAGATATATACTATCATAAAATGGAGGAGAGGAAGGAAGACCCACCACTTTCCCACGGTTAATCAATATACCATACACCTCAAGAGAGGAAGGAATACGGTATGGGATCAAGGTGGAACAGGATATAAGAACATCTTATTACAAACCCCATACTAACACGTCTGACCAGACCAATTTTGGGGCATATATGAGTTGAGATGATGATAATGATTATCATAGCTTATATACTCCTAAGTCCTAAAATTGGATACAGGGTTACTATATAAATGACGGAAGATTTCAGAACAATTTTAACACTATACAAAAACATGGCTTGTCATTAATTAGATACAATTTATGGTATCTTACTTATTCTGCCATCCTCATTATAATACTGTTTTCATTGGACTTTGTTTCATTTCACGAAGCACTTGATCTTGTTTATTTTAACTTAATTGACTTAAAGAAGATACAGATTGTCGACCAATTTCTTTTTGCCCAAAACATCGTGTAATTTGTTCATATTATTTTTATGTTTCCTCTTTCGATAAATATTTGCGAAATAGACCGCTAAACAAACGATGTTTTAAATAAATTCTTAAATTCTCTTTTAAACTAGTTATCCGTGGTTCTTAAAGCTCACCAACTTGAAGCGTACTTCTTCAAATTGGATTTACTCTCAAACAGGATTTAGTGCACGAGTACCACAAAGAAAATTGTTTTTCTCTCATTTAAACACGACGTTGTTTGGCTGTCTTAATTTGAAGATGATTGCAGTCTCATACAAGTAGTAAATTAATCTTTTAAGTAATTAAAAATACAATTATTTATGTTCCTTCTGTACTTGTCATCTCTTTATTTACGCATTTATTGTGTTTTACTCATATTGCGGCTTACATAATCCCTTATTCTTGGTTTTTATTCCGCTTGTGTACAAGATTATTATTATTTTAAAAGAAAATAATTTTAATTATGTAATACAGTAGTACTTTAAAAAAGGTGTTATCGGTGAATAAACCCACAACATCCTTTTTAAATAATTTATTATTGACCAAGACATTTTATTTACCAAAACAAAAATAAAATAAAATTCCGGTTAAATTTACCCAAAATGTACATTTCGCGGATTCAATGGTATATTTAAATAAATTGCGGTGAGTTTATGTTCTAAGCTTGATATCCCACCGGTCCATGATAAATGCGTTTGCCGGTCGGCTTGGCCGCGATGTGACCATTTTTCTTTGCGCATTATTTTGGGTAATATCGGGCAACATCAGTAGAGCCGCATAATATTATATGTATAATTATGTTTTTATAACAGTTATTTCTTAGTAATATTTATTAATATTTGTGATGGTAAAATTCTATCTTTGATGGAATAGTAAAACAAGTTTGATTTTTACGTTTCTTATAAGGATCATTCTCCAAATAATGACGAAATACGAATATAATAGCCACCAGCTCTTTATTTACCGTAAGTCATGAGTACTTTAGGAATAAATTGAGGAACGTAAGCTCATATCATCATAGCAACAGAAAGAATCCTCGAAATAAAACCCTATACCAACCCGAATTGACCAGCAATGTATAGTAAACTAATTTCGCACAGTCGAAAGAGATCCGTTCCCAATATTAGGAGTATATCGGCTACAAGAAATTTCTGTAGTATCTGTGTTAAACTTTCTTTTGATCCCTTCATCCCTTTAAACGCCTGATATATTAATAATAATAATAATAAGTAAGGTTAAGTTTATCTCTTTAAAATTGGCTGGCTAAAATATTAACAAGGTCACATTATGCATGCGTTCATCCTTCCATCAACCTATGAATTTTTACTGTCATACTCACCATAATGTCATAATTGCCTCGCTTTCCAAGCAGCTCACCGTTCGTAGTCATGAGTTTCACAAAAGAATTCTGTTGCTTCTAATGTTCCCTTAACTAGTTACTACAGTTATCATAAGCAAATAAAGGGTGATGAGACGTTGTATTCTTCTTCTTCTTCTTTTTTTTTTGTATTGGCAATCAACTACTGTAAGAGCCATTTTTGTCAGTCGAGTTACAACTTTCTTCATTTTAGTCACTGTCCATCAGTATGTCAAGTGGTCGCCATCAACAGTGCTATGGCCACATTGTTAATAGTAAATTTTGAGATTTTGTTTTGAAATGTTGTAAAGCACTTTTATATCACATTCACTACATCCCAGTAGTTCCGTCACATCACATTACATAAAATACCATCAAAATTATCTAATATAACACGGTAAAACACTTAGATATCGAATATAATATAATAAAAAAGTACCACTTGATGTTTTCAGATTCCCGCCAAAAGTTGACGTTGTATTCTTCTTCTTCTTCTTTTTATGTATTGCCAGCTACTTATACGAGCCATTATTGCCAGTGTCGAGTTATAATTACGTTATCTTCACGTTCTTAGTCTCTTCAGGTTAGTCATTGTCTGTCAGTAAGTCAAATTGTCGCCATTAACAGTGTTATGGCCACATCGTTAATGGTATCTTGTGGGAATTTTGATGGAAAACGAAAACGTTGTAAAGCACTTTTATATGATATTCACTACATCCCAGTAGTTCTGTCACATCACATTACATAAAATGCCATTAAAATTATCTAATATAACACGTTAAAACACTAAGATATCGAATATAATACAAGAGCACCACATGACGTTTCAGATTCCCGCCAAAAGTTGACGTTGTATTCTTAAGCTATCACCTCACGGGGAGTACATATATCGATAATATATCGGTAATAACATTCCAAATTCGGACTTCACTCTCGATTTTGAAAACGGTTCATTAAAAGTTTAAAAATATACTCACATGTTTTTTTTATTGCATATTGTGGCAAACGAGCAAGCAGCCCACCTGCTGGTAAATACTACTGCCGCTGATGGACCTTTGCAATACCAAGTATACAACTAGCCGTTGGCTACCAGTCCAAACTCGCCCTTTTTTTTTTTGGTCGACTATGGATGCGTCTCGCCCCGCCGAATCGGTCCGGGGTGACGGAAAGGCGGCGCGTGACCCCATAGACCCACCGTAAAACTCCTCTCTATTCGCTGTGCGAGCGGACCACCGGTACTCGATTTTTGACTTCGGTGGCCCGCCCGGCGGTTTACCCTCGCGGGTTCCTCTCGTCGAAACCCGCCCTCGAAGTTTAGCTTCCGGCTCTTTCGCTCACCGAACGAAGCACAACAGCATATTACCACTACTCAGACGTCGATATTCTACGAAAATGTAGTACTATCCCGAACGGATTATCCCGCGGCTATAGAAAGAAAACTGCCAACAGTATGCTCATTTTTTTTTCTTTTGCGGTGGACTATGTATAGGTCTCGCCCTGCCAAATCGATCCGGGGTGACGGAAGAGGCAGCGCGCGATCCCATAGACCCACCATACGCAGCACCTCTCTTCGCCGTGCGAGCGGGTCACCGGTACCCGATCTTTGTCTCCGGTGGCCCCAAGAGTATGGTCCTACCACAACTAAGCTATTATAAATTCCACATCCATTTCATTTACATCAGCCATATACGTGTTAACCTACCCATCATCGCGGCTTATAAAGGTAATATAATATAGTTTCAAATATAATGATTATAGTTACTTAAACTTCATTGGGGTTCAATAGCTTGGCAGAGATTTAACGACGCCTATAATAATAACCCGTTAGATAGACCCTCATAATCGTTATTATATATCATTGGAACTTATACTACAAACTAGAATTACAAAGTCCTAGAATGTAAATTATGTTCAAAAGTTCAGGAATATATGATACACACTAGACACAGACTAGGAATAAATATATCGATCGCACAGATTATTTAGTGGTTCAGATACCGACATACTATGTCAAATGTCACAGTTTGATTCCCACACATATTTTGTATGATCCACAAATTGTTGATCTGAGTTTAAGTGTAATTTGTGTCCGTGAAATATATGTTTGTAAATTCCTCCGTAATACATGGATTATTTGGTGCTGATTGTTGTCTATTTATTGTTCCGCGTGGTGACGGAGTAAGAATATAATTTACCCCCTATCTTACCCGTGAGTAATATAGGAGGTAAATTACCAATGGTGCTTTTCTTTGGAGATTTTTGCCAAATCCTTCCAGTTTAAACCCGAGGAAATAGAACCGATGAGATCAATGCTTCACTGAAGTATTCTTATCTGTGGCCCAATTAGAAAAGCTGACCCTAACCATCAACATGGAAGCAAAGCCAAGGTGGCCATTCACATTCATGTTGCACAAATGCAAGACCAAGACTTGCTGCAAGAGTTTCGCCGTGCTCCCTTAAACAGATATTTTTGATTTCCTTGGTAAAGAAACGATTGTCAACATTTTGTATTCTTAATACCAGTACACGGAGAAAGAGTGCCCCCACTCCCGTTAAGTGGTATGTACCTAAATATTGATAGTTGTACAGTTACTGCCACTAGATGAATAGAATTTCATTAATTTAAGTTGGATTTTCCATTTCTATGGGGATTTTTTATTTCTATCAAAACAAGTGACTCTGTGTTATTTCAACAGCGAAAGTTGCAAGACTTGTGAGACTCGCAAGAGTCTTGTATTTTGGGCAACACTAATTCACATGCTCAAAATTTGCTGATGATTTAATGAAAATTGGAGAAAGCGTCCTCCTTGATGAAAATGGTTAAGTGGCTGCCGGAAGTACTTGGTTGAATTTGATTTTTTTTTAAGTTTCAAACAGGGGTGCCTAGTAAAACTAAATGTCACGCGGACGAAGTCGCGGGCATCAGCTAGAGAATTATAATTAATATAATTAATTATATATTATATTATTATTTAATATTATTAATTATATATTATAACTATTGTACGAGACGACTAAGAGATATAAAATGCAAGAGAAGGAAAACCCGAAAGAAAAAGAAACAACCACGCTGGTCAGACGTGAGATCTACTATAGATCAACTTCCCTGTCGTTACGGCGGAAGTTCGAGTACAATAGTGGGATATATATGAGCTGAAATGATGAATGATATTGTCTATTAAAAAAAATTATAAGCTAGGCAGCATTGATGACGGGAAGGAATAAAATGCGCTGCGTACAATAACATTTTTAGTTTTTGCCTTTACCCTCAAAGATGAATTGTGTCGATAATTTTAACGTCACAAAAAATCATAGTGTTTGAATAATTTGCAAAATAGCTTCATGCAACATATATGTAGACTGCGTTCGTCATGAGTCTTCAATAAACGTTTATTTACTATGTAACTGTAAACGCTGCATATTGCGGTTACTGAAAATCATACGGTTTGTGAATCAGCCGCGAGCGATCTCCCTCCCTATCACTACCTCCACTCGTCGTGATTAAACAGCACATAGTCACTTTAAAAATATATCTATCTATAATAACGTAAGGTATAGTTATTTGATCACTAATACGCATGCGTATGGTTTACAATGAACCAAATATAGACTTTTCATAATCTTGTGGTCGACGAGATCGAGGATTTTATCATATATAAACCTCCTAATATTTTTAAGCATATAAGAATTCACAATAAAAAAGTACTAAATACGAATAACAAACTTATATTGGAATTTGTGTGGTGACGGAGTAAGAATATAAATCACCACTTCTTATTATGCCCGTGGGTGTCGTACAAGAGTACTAAGAAATATAATATGCATATATGATCTATGTAAGATAAGGAAAACTTGAAATAAAATCCAATACCAAGCCATCTGACCAACGTGGTCAATTCCCTCCTACTTTACAGACGACCCAGCAATGGGACTTATATTATGATGATGATCAGAATTTTAGCCCTGATGATCGTTGTGGTTCCAATTACGCTAGCAAGTAGTGCTCTTGGGACAGAGCATGCTTAAAATATTTTTAGATTTCTTGGGCTGGGCTTGGCTTTAATTTTAAAGTCGAATGTGGTCAATCTGGTAAACTATTATTTACTAACTTTATCTAACATCCTCTTAATCCAAAGAAATATCCAAACTCAGGTATAGAGAGAAAAAAATCACAAAATTCTATATACTCTATTTGTATGTTTAATTGATTAAAAGAGACTCTATAACTATAAACTCCGTAACTCCGTATTGGATTATAAGTCCAGTCCCTGTTCACAAAGCTGGAAAAACAACTAAGTAGCTCGTAACACTCTTTAATTAGTCTGCGTCGGTAGTCATTACTTTTAACAGTGTGACCAGATGTTTCTTTACAAAAGTAAGGATAAAAATATTTATTTGTTACATTATCTAAAATTATTTTAGTGGTGCTTTATGTCTAATATCTTTTAACTGAAATTTTTGGATGTTCTTTTTCTGTCTACAGCCGCGGGCCGGTACGTCTGGAGTAGTACCACACTCTCGCAGAAGATCAACGTCTGAGTAATGGCAATGTGCTATTGCGCTTCGTTTGGTGAGCGGGAGAGCCGGAAACCCGACTAGGTGGGTTTGGAGATTTTATTGGTAGGCAGCAGCCTAAGCTATACTCTTGTTATTGCAGAGGTCCATGGGCGGCAGTGACACTTACCATCAGGTGTGCTGCTTGCTCGTTTGCCACCATAAGCAATAAAAAAAAATAAAAAAGGTGTTCCTATATTTTCCGAATCTCAGCAACGGCACTAGTAATATTCGTGAAATTTTGTATGCAGAAGGTTTCGGGAGTCGTAAGTGATTCAGAAATCGAGCAGTCTAATCCAAACAGCTACGGTTCGATCCTTGGTTTTCCCTTTTTTATTATTCTTCCCTTTTTACTTTTTATATTTTCGCATTATTTTGTTATTATATTTATTTATAATAGCTAAATAGGTATATTTTCTGAAGAAACAGTAAAATAAAAATACTTTGCGAACCTTGGTCATCCAGATATTAAGGTATTATTGCAACATTGCGCTTTTTTTTAATAATAATATATTCTTTACACTCACTAAAGTGACCATAGTTTAATTAGTCAACCAAAGGTCAAGGTTCGGGTGACCGATGGTACTCAATGGGTGTAGACGAGAAATGCAGCAGGTTATGTGATACCAAGTTACCATTTTATCACCCTGGATAGTTGGACAAAGTGTGGGCTGACCACATCTGAATAAAAAAAACATATGATGTTCAGATATATGTACATGTGAACGAACTATAAAAATATAAATATTACGTAATGGTCAATTGATTGTTAAAATATAAAAACTTATTAATTGAATTATATTCTCTCAGCTTGAAAATATTTTATTGCTAGGTTCGATTCTCATCCATAGTGGGTGTAAAAATGGCCTAGTGTACCACGCTGATTAGACAGTTTGCCGCAGAGATTGTTTTCTTTCTCTTGCAGAAATTTTATGGCATGGGCAAAATATAAGTTTTAATCGCCTTTTACGACCATCATAGGCAAACAAGTGATTAGTGAATTGTATTCTTATTTCATCACCAAACAGATAGTATTAGAATTTACTTGTTATTAAAAAAATCTTATCTATATAGGCTACATCAGTTTAACAAGTCATGTCTTCTCCTTTTTGTTGCAGGGAGGCCCGATCTCAATAATGAAACATTTAGATTTGACAAGAAAAGTAGAGTATTTATTTTTCTAAAATATTTTAATTTATAACATATCTATTTTATTTCGAGAAAGAATTTAAATTTGAGTTAAGTGATTAAAGTTACATTGATGTCCTATAAAAATTACACACGTGTGGTAACCACAGCTACAATAAAAATCACTCTTTACTCCATATTTCCGCTCGTAGCTCAGTTTTATTGAGTTATTATGTTCGGTAACGAGAGAATTTATTTTATTGACAAAGCAATGGTTTCGTATCGTTCAGCTATTTGATGAATGACGCTATTTATTTTATTGAATTTCAATATCGATTATTTATTCAGATAAGATTCATGTGCACTGGATAAATTTTCATTCTGTTGAATTTACAATCGATCTGCTTTTGTAAACAGGCTGTTATTATTTAACATATCAAAAGTTTTATTTAAATTTCATTAAATTATTAATCATCTATTTACGTTGATTATTTTTTATTGCTTATAGTGGCAAACGAGCAAGCAGCACACTTGATGGTAAATGTCAGTGCCGCCCATGGACCTTTGCTATAACCAAGGCAACAATCAATCACACAACAATCCCCAAACCCACCCAGTTGGGCTTCCGGCTCTTTCGCTCACCGAACAAAGCGCAATAGCACATTGCAATTACTTAGACGTCGATCTTCTGCGAGAGTGTGGTACTACCCCGGATGGACCAGCCCGCGGCTGCAGACAGAGAAGACAACAGCGTGGTCCTACCACTATTTATGATGATTATGATGATAATGATATGTAATTTTAAATTAGACTATAAATAAGTTTATAAAGAATCATTTGCTATATACCTATTGTATGACTGTCACTGTTAAATAAATAAATGAAATAAATAAATAAATGAATGACTAAATAAATAAATGAAATGAATAAATAAATAAATGACTAAATAAATAAATAAACACAAATAAATAAATGACTGTCACTGTTCATAGTGTCTATTGTTGTATATTGATGAAAATAATATACTATATATTAAATAAAAATACATACTGTATTAAAAATAAATTTAATCATAGGGCATACCTTGTGAATACTCGTGGAGGATAAGATGAGAACGATAAAAAGGTTAGAAAAGTTAAAATAAATATCATACCATGTATAGTATAAAATGGAGAAATCAAGGAAAATTTACTTGTTTTTGAAGTTCGTTTAACTCTCATGATTTTAGAAAATGAATATTATTAACGCTATTTGCCACTTCTTGAGATCCAATTCATTATATCTGTAATCTATTATTACTACAAATATTTTGGTCAAACAATTTGCAACTCGAAGCCGTAACGAAATATATATTTATATACGTATGGACGCCTTAATAAAACTTTGACTATGCCATAGAGATTATTCTTAAATATAGCTAAACAATAATATAAATTACGATATCTTCCGGCAAGTATTGAGAGATAAGGGATGATACTATCAAATGTAATTTCATCTTAACTGAAGGGTGACCAACCAAAGAAGAAAATAAATTGAGTAGGGTACTCCCCACTGTGCTAACTGAGATTTATGTAACAAAGTTGCACATATCCTACCACAGTGCACTTACTTATTGAATTGTCCTACGTGTTACTAAAAAACTGCTATTTTTTTTTTTTTTTTTTGAGGGTTGAATAATATATGTCACTGCAAATATTGAAGAATGAAATATATATTATTATTTAGTTTTGTTCACTCGCTATTTTTGTTTAATTTAGTTCGCATATGATAATGGACTCATTTTGAAGATTATCTCCAGCCTGTTATATCTCCACGGATGTCAAGGAAACGGTACCAGTGACTGGAAATCCGTAGAAGAACGGGTGTAACCGAAATAGCCCGAAGAATTAGCACGTTGAAGAGACAATGGGCAGGCCACATCGCTCGAAGAACCGACAACCGTTGGGGGAAAAAGGTTCTCGAGTGGCGACCACGAATCGGATGACGCAGCGTAGGACGACCCCCCACTCGGTGGACTGATGACATTGTCAAGGTCGCAGGAAACTATTGGATGCAGGTGACACAGGACCGTTGCGAATGGCATTCTTGTGGGGAAGCCTATGTCCAACAGTGGACGTTTATGGGCTGATGGATGGGTGGATGGATGGATGGTTGGTCCAATGGCTATGGGCAGGGAATACGATGGGTTATGGGACCACGCGCCGCCATTCCGTCGCCCTGGACGGATTGAACGGCGTGTGTCCAGACCATAGCCTGCTTGAAATAATAAAATTAACATATATTACATATTTTACACCGTATGATGGCGGCTACGAATACTACTAACCCTTACTTTGCTCGTGAATGTCGTAAATGATAACTAAGAGTTTTACAACTATTTCTGCTATTCACATCTAATACTGTTTGATCAACAATTACATACCCAAGAAGGGTGGACGTCAGACAAGCGGCCTGTCATAAAATGATTGCCAAAACTTTCGCAATATTGTACGATTGAAGAAAAGTACATAATGCGTCAAATCAAATTGAGATAAGAACAAAATAATGATAATGGAATCATATCGCAATATTGGGATATCCCAATCAGTACCAATTAATAATATCACATATATGCATTTCTGATAACAAAGACATATAAACATTAATAGATAACATTCATTCACATTGTCATTACCAAAGTTTGATAACTGAACCTTTTAGATATGCAACTACAACAAAACTGCGAACAATAAATTGCGATAAGATCGCCTATGTTCAGCGACCGGACTCTAATACTACAAATAGGAAATTGTATCTATAATGTATAAATTGTTTATACTTAAGTTACTGAAATTTAGCATTTAATATGCTTAATTATTTATAAAACTCGATTACGAAGTGAAAAAGTTGTTTATACTTCTTAATGCTTATTATTTTAAGTTATTTTAAGATAGATGATATACGTATAGATGGCGCATTGCTTTGCTTGTGGATCTCGTAAAAGACGACTAAGAGCCTTATAACGCCCTAATAAAGCTAACTCCACCTGATGCATCTTGGCATTCCAAAGGAGGGTTGACGTCTGGCAGGCGGCCGGTCATAAAACTATTGCCAATAACTGTAACAATATGTACTATGAAAGAAGAGTACATATTGTATCGACCCCAAGTAATTAGGTTAATAGTAGGAGAGTGATGTAAAAGGATTTATCAGGAACAAGGCATTGATATAAATACACATACGAGTATCACATGTAATTTATTTAATTCTACACAATGTTTCACACTTCACAATACACTGTATACTCTTCTGAGTCTTTGATTGTGTAGCAATCAAAGACTCAATAATCTCAATATACGTTACACTCCTAGGTATTTAATATGCTCCTACTAAGAGCCGAAACACGAATGAATCTCCGTACTCAAGGCTCGACCATTACGACTACCGTTAGGTATAAAAGGCCGTTAATGGCGTCACTTAAAACATATAACATTAGTCAAATTAGATACAATACTATTGACTTATTGAAATTATATCCTCAATATAATAAAACCTAACAGATGATGATGATATACGTATAGGTGGTACTTAACAATTGACGATTGCCGCTGATTATATATCAATTTGATTACTTGATTATCAACATAAGCAATAAAAGAATGTTATTTTTGAAGTATCTAATTTAAAATTCATATAACGGCAGTTAGTAAATATTAATTACAAAATTTTACCTTAAACTCGTTCGGTTTCTATTTGTCTTCCGCACGTTTATATCTTTTTATGAAAATTATTTATTTTAGATACCACAATAAAAGATAGAACTCATATAGATTCATATTAATAAATGAATTTTACAATTCGGTACTAGTAATTATTCCCATAATTTTGGCTGACCGATATTTTACAGACTGACCGCATACCGCTTTAAGGTCTGATGTAACGTCAGTATTGCATGCAGCTCTAGAACACTGCGTACATTTGCTTTCTGCCCTTTACACATTACACTATGTATGTAGTTTAAATTTCAGTGTACCCTCCTGCTCCAGTGATTGCCTCCACATACAAATTTTTCCTCTTATGGCATTAAAATGAACTGATTACACAAATAGTCGTACTCTGATCGAAGTAGTTAAGATACCGATCTATAGAGCTAGTGTTGTGGGTTCGATTCTAACGCAGAACAATATTATTTGCTTTTCATAAATTATTGCGCCCTGTTTGAGTGTAATTTGTTTCCATTATTTATGTGTTTATGAAGGCCTGCTCAATATAAAAAATATTTTCCTAGCATAGGCCGTTTAAAAAAACATCAAAACAATAGACAAATGTTTTATCGGATTTTCCACGAGCCTACTGACGTCTCCTATTGAAGAGAAGTCTCCCCCTAGGAAGATAATGCCATAATCGCTACGCTTAGTTAGTGAGTTGGTGATCACAATTGGTGCTATGAATTTTTCAAGAGAGAGATACTTATTCTTTTGGAGGTCCTTTAGCCAAATTTACAACTCCTACAAGAAAGTAAGGAATAATGACATTTATGTATTAAAGGATAAGCAGTGTTGTGAACTCACATACATTTCAACACCCTTTTTTGTTGACAGGCTATGGTCTGGATGCACCTCGTCCATTCCGTCCAGGGCGACGGATGGGTGGCACGTGGTCCCATAACCCATCGTATTTCCTCCCCATCGCCATTGGGCCGGCCACTGATACTTCTTTTTGGACATTCGTGGCCAGCTTGGACACATATTAACACCTAGTTTGCTATTGAGAACTTCTGTAAATATCTTTTAAGAGCAAGTTAACGCACAACCTCAAAAACATTGTTTAAGTTAATATAAAAAAAATATTTTCGTGTATGAGTTTATTATTCCAACGTTTTGTTTATCAAAATATAAACAAGAACTTGCAGTGCAATATGTATATAACGAACGAATATTTTAAAACAAGAGTTTAAATTTTAAAAGTGGGGAAGATAACAGTACCTACTCTGTAATTTATGACGTCATTATGACGGAAATTAAATGAAAAACGCTGCCGAGCCAACATTACGTCCACATGTACAAAATTCTCTGTGTTTCAATAATGAAATTGTAAATTAAATTCAACCTTTTGCGAATTACGTGTATTTGTTACGAACTTACTACGGGTAAAGCACAGCTTTTCTTAAAAATAGACAACTTTTGATTAATTATATGATAAATACTCACAAAATATTGTTTCCAATTTTTATAATGAACATCAGATCAATTGCAAAATTTCAAAATTATTGTATTGAATTTATTTCATAAATCACATCGTCTCCTAAAGTACCACGTACAGAATTTAATAATCATCATCATCTCAGCTCATATATGTCCCACCGTTGGGCTCGGGCCTCCTCCTTAATGGGAGGGAAATTAACCTACTATACCGCGCTGGTCAGACGTGTTGGTATAGGGTTTTGTTTCGAATTTTCCTTCTTTCGCATAGATGTTGTGTTTTATATCCATTAGTCGTCTCGTACGATCACCCACGGGTTACATATGGGGTGGTGAATTGTATTCTTGCTCCATCACCACACGGAAAGAATTTAATAATAAAAAAAAAAAATCAGACACACAATCCATAGTCTGCTAGTGTATTGGTAACATAATGTTATAGTTCAGTATTGTTAGTACTATTATTAGATACAATTTTATATATTCATCATCATTCATTATTCTCCTATTCTTATCCCAATTACTTGGGGTCAATACAATATGTACTCTTCTTTCATAGTACATATTGTAAAAGTTATTGGCAATAGTTTTATGACCGACCGCCTGCCAGACGTCAACCCTCCAAAGGAATGTAATTGTTGACCAAACGGCATCAGATGGATTTGGTCCAAGTAAGCAAAGTAAGGGTTGGTAGTATTCGTAGCCGCTACCACACACAATTTTATATATTATAACCCTATAACTAACTCTATCCAATGTCTTTAGATAGGACAATATGGTCTGTCAACAATTCGATTTAATAACTAGCAAATTTATTTGGAATGTTACTATTTCTTCGTCAATTTAGTCTCTGTATATTGGCACGACTTTTCTTCACTATGATATATAAACTTATGTAATATATCACGATAGATAGACGATTTGAAATACGGTTTCATATCGAAATTTCCATTTGCTTGATACTGAATATTGCATCCTGTTATATACTCGTAAATAATTAATTTTTATCTTAATTCCAAGAGAAAAAAAGATCCCTTCCAAGGAAACGTGCTTTATCTTTGATTAACGTCATCTGACATCAAATGAGTCAGGCCAATTTTAAGCCTATTTCAGTTTAAAAGAAATACAATAAAGACTAAACACAAATGAACATTATATAGCTAATGAACTCTCTAGATAATATATTATGGAAGTTGTGACTATACATTTAACTTGTTGCAGTTAAATTAAATGTAATTTTGGAGTTGTCTTATTAGGAAAAGTGCAACTTTCAGTCTGCTTCGTAGTTAGAGAAATATTTCAGTGGTATTACAAAATTTTTATCGTTAAATATACGGGGTGGAATGGGACAGCTCCCGAAAACAAAGACAGGTAACCCTACTAGTTCTACTTGTAATGATAGGCTAGAAAAAAAATTGATTCGAATTAAAAAAAATTTTTTTTTTCATCACGCGAGGTCGTTGAACTCTTGAACATATGATCGTAAGTTTTGAATAGATTGCTTATTTTCTCATCTGAGTAAAGTTACGTATTTTTATGGAATTATCGTTACATGGCACTGTCCTAATATGATGGAATGTGAAAAACACTTAAAATTAGTTGTGAAAAAAAAATATCCGAATCGATTTTTTTTCTAGCCTACCATTACAAGTAGAACTAGTAGTTTTCGGGAGCGGTCCACTTCCAACCTGTATATTAAAAATTTAAGCTATTATACTTCAGGACTGTATTAGTAAATACTCACAAGATGTATCATGTAATATTGCAAAACAATTCGGCTTAGCATTTATCTTAAGACAATAATGTTATTTCGTGATTCCAACTCATAGTTTGAGGTACCGTGTACAGATTGAGAGTCAAAATTCAGATATCACAACGAAAGTGTTTATCTTTGTAGATATACTCGATTTAGAGATCACTACTTGCATGGGCTATTGGGAAATTTATAACACCAACTGCTATCATCAACACATTTAGATCGTTATTACATATATTGTTACCAAACTTCAAACAAGTCTAAGATTGATAAATTCTTAGGTTAGCACAACATAGCCAAAGAGCAGCAAAAGAGGCATTGATGGACGAACGTGTAAATGTGGGCCGAGGCGTAGCCGAGGCACACACACGTAAGTCCATCAATCCCTAGTTGTGACTAACGCTTGTATAGTGCTTTTCTCGAATAATGCGCGGAAATTAAAACTAAGTAGTACTAAGTAGAACTGTATAGATGATGATCAACGAACAACATTTTTCACGTGCTAAAGATTTCATTTGTTTTTTTTTCTATCATCAATCAGGTTTCTTATTCAAATCAGTTCGAAATTTAAATAAAACTCTGATAAGTTGCCTATTTAGTTACCATGTTTTGTAGAAACAAATCGTTCCATTTTTAAAATACACGATAGATATGAATTTACATGTATATTTATTTGGCCGCTAAAACACGACAGATATGGATTCTTATACATTCTTTGCCGGCCGCTACTCGCGTGTATTTGGTCAGTACATCAATATCGATTTATCTCGAAAAAGGTTGTCAAAATAATGCTCACAATTGCCAAGCATGTTTGAGAAAAATCATGTATTCACCTAATTGTATATATTATTAAGTTACCAAAATCAAAAATAACATTACTAGAATTCAGTTCAACCACAACTAGGTTAAATCCCGTTCCAAACAACGACAAACTTACGTGCAAATGCTGGCATAATGAATTAAGTGACGATGTACTACGAACGATGTAATGACGTACTACGAAACCTGTGATGAACTTAAATCCCATGCGGAATAATCTTTTGTGTGACCCACAAATAATTGTTTTGAATTTGGAAGGTTGTTTCTTTTTTTTTTCAATTTATAGCCTTATACTTCATAAATGTACAGTTAGCACATTTATAAAGACATAAAAAATTCTTAGTGAGGGATGCAAATTTTTTACTAGGAGTATTTTAATTACGGACCATTTGATTAAGATTAAGTACTAATATTATTCTAATACAGCGGCACAGACTAAATCTTTTATAACTAAAATAAATTATATAAATCTTGACAATATATTAATTTAATTTAAATATAAATCTAGACAAGAATTTAATTTTCATAATAGTGTATACGAAACTAGTTATTAAAATCATTTTAATAACAGCGAATTTAGTTATAATTGGATATTAATATATCTACTAAATGTCAAACACATTCCCTCGACTTCGAATCAAACCATCCATCAATGTCATAACTGAATCAAATAATAAAAATATAAAAAATTTAACTTCGAAATTAGAATAAAATAATATGGAAAATCCAAAAGTGCACGACTCATATTTTTTATATTATTTATCATTTACTATTAGTCAATGCTATAAATGAAAATAAAAGAAAAAACAAATACTTTTGAAATTTCGTGCCATTCTTGACGTACCTAGTGCTAAACTTAGCTATTCAACATATATACAATGCTGCAAGCATTGTAAACGAATCCATGGCTGTATGGGATTTGTTTCCTTTACCTGTCCGAATGGACGAACAAAAAAATGTAAACGAACGCAATTTTCATAAGGTAGGTATACCATACACTAAATACTAAACAGTTTAGTTTCTTATTAATTGCAATTAAACGGCAAAGAATTACCAAGCCATTTTCAAAAGGAAACAGCGCGTTGCGATTATGAAACTTTTAATAAAAAACTTCGATACATTAATTTTTACGGTCATGAGAGTGCCAGATCCATACGCAAACATCCGGACGTCGTCGAATATTTTTCAATCAACTTTTTTACTACTTTAAACAAAATAATTGCTTTTAGAAATATCAAATACGCTTAAACGAATGTTTTTTCTTGACATACGTATGATAATATTATCCTATAAGTGCAGAGTGAGAAAAATACAGTCCATATTACTGAAATTTAGCATTTAATATGCTTAATTATTTATAAAAACCCGATAACGAAGCGAAAAATGACGTCACAAGCGGGATTCGAACCCGCGACTATTGGGATTCCGGCCCAATCGTGCTGCCACTACACCACCGTGAACTATTGTAGGACATGCAAATCTCGCTTCGTATCATATTTATCATCATCGTTTAATACAATTCTAACTGCAAAGTTTGAAGTATTAAGCCTATAACAATGTGTAAACATTGTCGGGTAGATGGCATACGTCACCTTAAGACGTAAATATGATGCGAAGCGAGATTTGCATGTCCTACAATAGTTCACGGTGGTGTAGTGGCAGCACGATTGGGCCGGAATCCCAATAGGCGCGGGTTCGAATCCCGCTTGTGACATCATTTTTCGCTTCGTTATCGGGTTTTTATAAAAAATACAGTCATTTTTAGTTTTAAAAAGTCCTTTTTTTTATATATCGAGAGTAGAGCATCACCTCAACGCTTCGCTTATGAGGCATGCAATAACTTTCACCTTGTTCATTTTGATTTTAATTTATTATAGAAATTATTTCTTTCTAAATATTTCAATGAACTTATTTCTTTTTCAGTCTTACTATTAAGCATCACAACCTTTTTTTATAAAATGGTAAAGAAGGCTATTTTATTTTTTAGACAATAGCTGAATTCGCGATTACACGTTGTGAGTTAGAATAATTAGGCATATTATTATATTTATTATATTAATAATTATTACACGTTGTGAGTTAGAATAATTAGGCATATTAGTTGCTTGGGTGTTTTAAAATGGCGAGGTGAACTATTGTGAAGATCTATCAATACGAGGTATGTTCAAAAAGTACAGCGAATTTTGAATTTCCGCGGGTTACGTGTATTATTTTTTCATTTTTTTTGTAGCGTTATGTTAGTACTCATGTCCCTTACTTATCCTGACAAGGTCAGCCATTTTAAATGTTTAATTAATTTTTGACAGCTGTTGTGCTTGGATCTGTTTTGACTCGTCTGCGATTTTTACCTATTCCAAAAAATAGATCAAAGAATTTGTATGAAATTTTGTGAGTATAACAAAATTAAGTGCGCGGACGTATTCCGAAGGTTGACTGTGGTATATGGTGAAGCTACCATGGGCCAAAGCAACGTTTATCGGTGATACAAAATGTTAATGTCAATGCCAAATGTTACTGCCACGTTCGATTGAACGTGAAGATTATACTCACAGTTTTCTTCGATTGCAGGGGCGTGGTGTATCATGATTTATTGCCACAGGGTAGTACGGTCAATAAGGAATATTACCTGCAAGTTATGCGCAATTTGCGTGATCAATCAATCCGCCGAAAACGCCCGGATTTGTGGAAGAACAAAAACTGGCTTTTGTGATAACGCCCCTGCACACACATCGTCGCTTGTGCGCGAATATTTGGCCAAAAACAACACACTAATGGTGCCGCAGCCACCGTATTCCCCAGACCTGGCGCCTTGTGACTATTTTCTGTTCCCAAAACTGAAGAGGCCCATGAAAGGACGACGCTACGCCACGATTGAGGAGATAAAGACGGCATCGACGAAGGAGGAGCTGAACAAGATCACAAAAAATTATTTTTTAAGTGCTTCGAGGATTGGAAAAAATGTAGGCACAAGTGTATTATATCTGAGGGGGATTAATTTGAAGGAGACAAAATAGATATTCATGAATAAAATGAAAATACTTTTTGAAAAAATACAAAATTCGCGATACCTTTTGAACAAACTACGTATCAATAAAAAGAAAAGTGTGTGTGTGTGTCAGCTCCGACGCACGACTGGAGGTTATTCCTTAAGTACGATTATTACACGTACGATTAGTACGATTATATACAAAACATGCGCAAACAAAGCTCATTTGACTAAAAATAATATATACAGGCTTGTTTTTCTAAGAGTACCCAATTTTTTTTATAATGTTCTACATATAAATAATGTTATATAAAAAATATCAAATATTTAAAATCACTAGTAATTACCTAAATATTTTCATTTGAAAATATCTAAAAATATTCCTGATTTATAGACAACCTAATCTTGTTACGCGCGGCCATTGATCAAGAAACTATCACCCTAACGCACACAAGTACATGTTAAAAATTGGCGACACCACACACTAATACTGTTACACTTGTACACACACACACACACATCAACACTTGTACCTAAAATAGTAAATAAGTTTAAGATTCCAATTTTGTTTCATACTTTTAACGGGCTTAGCACCGTCATAATAAACAGATAATTAAAATACTAGTTTATTATTTGAAAATCACATACATTTGTATTTTTTAAGGCGGATTTAAAAAGTGTAATTAACTATTTACAATAATGAAACTTACCCCTTCATTTAGTTCCATGAAAAAACCCTATCACTGACATTTTAACAAATTGTTCAAAATGTAGTTTATTTCTATCAACATAAGGCTTAACAGAACACACTTGCTTAAATTGTTTTTTAACATTACTTCTGTCCGAGCAATTTTCACTTTACTTACATACAGTTTATTATTTTACTACAAAGATCTTCATAGATTTGCGCTTTTTCAACCTAAATACGTTTCTTAATTTCTCTCCACAAATAAAAATCTGCGGCCTATCCTCACTGTTTAAATAATCACATACGGCACTTGAATAATGAGGCGTCACACCGTCATATTGAAAGTTTAGGCTATCACAACAGTAAAAACGTGTGCTAAACACGAATTCCTAATTAGGTCATGGTCAAAAGTTTACTGGCGAGGTGTCCGGTAGCGGCGTCCGCGCATGGCAACGGGTGGCAGGGTGAGGGGCGGGGGTTGCGAAATAAGCCGAATGCTCACCGAAAAAGACTAGGCAACTACGATTTACCGAGATGTATTAGTGTGCGTTTATAATTATGAATGTCTAAACATGTCAATAAATTTGGATTTTAAGGGAATGTATTAAATGTGAAATGTATTTTTTTTTTAAATAAAATCATATGTTTTTATTTCAATAATCAATTATACTATCGAATCTGAACCTACTGTGTAAACTTGGGTACCTCTTGTAAAACAATCCTATATAATAATATATAATAAAAATTTATTTACATTTATTAAAACTGTTCAGTGAAGTATTATCTCACGTCAGAAAGAGAAAGGTGCACAGAATAGGTTGCGCACCAAAAACGTAACGAGGTCATTCGATCACTAGATTTTACTCCTCAAATTTTTCTCATACCGGGCGACTTATATGAAAATCGATTCTTAAGGAGTAAACTCCAACAAGGTATATTTTGCCCAGTTGATTACGATTTAAGTATTTTTTGGCAAATCGATTTAGTGTCTTTCTAATCTGTAACTAAAATTTTAAGTAGGAAAAAAATGGTTGAAAAGTATTTGGAAGGAAATACAAGTATTTTAAAGTGTTTTATTCTATAGAGCTCACGTTAGTATCATTGTTTTGATGTCATTAATTACTATATTGGCTAGATGGATCGATGGATCATTTCAATTCGAGCTTGCCGTCTCGTTCTTATAATGATACTATTTATTTATCATGGAAAAGAAAATATAAGGACACATTAATCTCTTAATTTTCTAATATATATAATTTTAGTACAATAGAAGTTTACATAAAAATATTATTTCTATTATATTCTAAGCAACAGAATCGGCAGTATGCTAGTCCCATGTGAACTATTCGCTGTTAGTGAAGTTTGAGGTAAGTCATAAATCTTGGTGACACGGGCCTCTCGTTGTGTAAACGAAACCTCTTTCTCAACTAACATTATCATCTCTTAACACTATCTCTAGAGAAAACGAACTCATAGGGTTCTTAGTAAAGTCATATATTTTAGACCTTTCATAAACCTCTCATCATACATGAAAATGTTTGTTATATTTTTAAAATGCTGACTGTTTGTATGTTTTTTTATCTGAAAATTGTTGAACAAACTGTAAATAACAGTTAATAGAATTTCAGATTTTCTTCCTTTTGTTTCTTCCCGACTCTAGTTTCCTATCCAATATTTCGCAATCAACCACGAAATTGTCCACTGAACGAATAAGCCAATTTAAGATATATTACGTACTAGCACTTTTCTATGGTTTCGCTCGCGTCATAAGTCAATCACGGTCAGCTTATGTGAATAAGAAATGTTACTTTATTTGAATGGGAATTACTCAAATTTTTATGGATTTTAATTTTTTACGCGGCAACCTGTCTTTTATTTTTAAATAAAGTTGCCTGAATTACTTCTTATAACATCAACCATTTGTCAATAAGTGTCATTAAAATTGATACAGCTATTTTTGAGATTAGCCCGAAAAAACAGACAGACATATATATAGACAGACACGGATAAGAACAAGAATTTTATTTCTTAGTTGCGTTCTAAGTGCAGTAAAATGTTATTTTCATAATACAAGCAGACATTTCAATTTTATTTATTTATATATATGTACATAAAATCAGATAAGGCTCTCCTATGTCCTATTAAATTTTATGCGATTCAATAGTCATTGAACTTTATGTATATCCAGACTGTCCTGATCCGTAAAATGAAATTTACATAAAAAAGTAGAAAGTATCCTTCTAGATCATAAATGTTTATATCAAGTGACATCGAATAGAAACGATACTAAGTTTATCTACCTTATACCATGTAGGTTAATGAAAATATATTCAAATCAGGGTTTACGACGTTCTTTATTTTTTATACGCAAAGGACAATATTGCAAATTCCAAGAAAATCCCGAAAATTTTTGATTGTTTTTTTTAAACTCTTAGGAAATAATCATTGTATTGCGGGGGACTTTAAAAATATGCAATTAACGCAGACAAATTACACCCAGACTGAGAATAACACTTGGTGAATCGGACAAAGTATTATCCTGCGTAGGAATCGTACTTATGTCACTGGCACGGAAGGTCTTAGATCTTAACCACTACGCCATCTGTGCATTTATAGTTTTGGTAGTATATTTGCTTGTGACTATGTAATTGCCGCTCCATAATCCTTATAGGCACTTTAGACTGCACTTACTATGATTAGTTTATTTTTAAATAAGATTCAAAGTAACCATATTTTCATAAATTATTTAACTAATATAATGGTCACAACCTTTTCTTTTCCAATGGACGATCGTAAAAGATGATTAAAGGATATAGGCATATCATTGCAAAAGTAGGAAAACTCGAAAGAAATTTATTAACTAACCATTTGATCAGTGTAGTATGAGTATGTTAATGTCTCTCAAATTAAAGAATCGTAGGCTTAAGTTCAGCACTGGAACGTATATTTGCTGAGAAATTGCGGTTGATGACTTGAAATATTTTTTTTTTTTTGTAACCTCGAGCATTATAACGCGAAATAAACAATGAATCTACTCTCACTAGTGTCATCCGGTAATCGCTAGTAGTCTAAAACTGGACTTCCAGAATTACTGAGAGTATTATCTGGCTTAGACAGGCTGCCTCCGGATTTCAACAGTGAAGGGAACCGAGGTTTTTAAACCCAAGGACCCGATGCTCTTTAACATCGGCGTTGAAACCACGGCCAGAATGCAACTGCCCTGGAACTGTCACTCCTTTCCCATTTCTTTTTCCGGTATAGATAGCATATATGCAAAAACAATGCAAGAAAAACACACCATTATCAGTTAGTATAACATAATGAAAGTTCATTTTAATATCTGAATCCAATCTTCTTAATCAATAAAATAAGCATTTATTTGTCTATCCTCGTTCCTGCACTTGACTGTGGTGAAATTTTAGACAGTTACTAAACTAATGATAGTAGCAGTTTCTTTGAAAAAAAAATGCCTTTTAATGGGAGATGTGATATCAAAAACGTCATCCAACTGTCATGTGGCCATGCGGAACCGATTCAGACTGCTAGTATTCAATAAATACAAATCTAATATTGAGAATTTTCGTTAATGCGATAAACATGTGCGGCACGTAAGGGGACGTCCATTAATCACGTGAGCATTTTTTTAACCAACCTTCTCCTTGGTGATACGTGGTGAGGTTTAAGACTATGGACGTTTAGGACTTCGTGATTTTTGTCAAACCCCTCCCTCCCCTTTCAAACCTCACGTGATTAATGGACGGCCCCTAATATATCAAAGAAATGAATGTAGAAAATATCTTTTTCTCAAACATGCTTGGAAATTTCAGCATTATTTTGACAACCTTCTTCGAGAAAATCGAAATTGCTGTACTGAGCTACTGACCAAATACACGGGGGCAGCGACCGACAAAAAATGTATGAAAATTCATATCTGTCGTGTTTTTTAAAAATGGAACGATTTCTTACTTCAAAACGTAAGTAAGTGTTATAATCCACTCACTTACTATTATTTTACATTGGTAATTATGTAAGTATCTCGCATATCTTATTTACCTTTTCGTAGATTTCACCTCAAAGTATCTCGAAAATGTCTTCCAGCCACTTTATTTAAATATATACCTATATAATATACATATATAAGTTTGCATATAAAATTGCGGTATGATTTGTGTTATTGTACCCCATTTATCCTCAAATGTAAACTCTATGTCAGTACTATAAATTAGTTCAAGAATTTGTTTGTTTGAACGCGCTGATCTCAGGAACTATAGATTCGGTGCCACGGAGGGGCATGGCATGTTACATCTACGGTGACCATTTCTTAGAGATGGCGACGTTGTCCACGAGTTGCGGTAGGACCACCCAAGTCTAGCTCATCTTCACACACGGCAAGATGTCATTATACAAAGATAGGATCGAATTTTGCTCACACTATCACTACAATCACACTTCACTTCATTTTTGTAGTCACTAAATAATAAACTTCAAAAAAAACGGAAGTTCTACATTTGATTATATTTTTTATGTGTAAAAACTAGGCAGCTTCAGATTTTTTTTTGACGTGAAATGATTTTAATGATTCTTTTGATTATTTGAAAGCTGGTGATATCCATGTGGTAATCTTTAAATTTGATCAAAATCTGACCGCTAGTTTTGAGCTATCCTCAAAAATGCATATTTTTGATACCTGTCGATGTAAATTTTTAACGTTTTAGTGATGTTTTTACTTCTTAAAGTCGTTTTTTTTGTTAAATTTTTGTATTATTTTATTTGGCGAGAATGGTAGTAGATTTTACGCTCGTAAAGAAGTTTTTATAAATAACCTAGCATCTTAAAGATGAGTATGACCTAGAGTTGGCTGAAGGCTGAACTGCTGCTGAGCTGCTGAGCTGCGGAGTGTAGTGTATTCCAATATAAGGTTGCTAAGTTATAAGTTCCTTTTCTTTTATTGTAATTGTCCATTTAATAAATATATTTAATAATTAACTTATTTAATATATTCTGTTTAATTAATTAAGAAGATGGTTTATTTACTATTATCATTTGACCATTTCATATTTTAAAATTGTTATTGATTTTATTAAAATAATTTATATGGCAGTCAATTTTTCATTTTGTACCTATACTAAATATTTAAAAGTACTGAGTTTAACACTCAACTTTGTACTCTAAACTTTTATTAACTATATGTAATGTAAAAATTTCTTCATTTGAGTAATATTAAACGCAATATAATACTTTTATTTTGAAATAATATTCGAAATAAAAGTATATATAGTATAATAATGCTATGTAGTAGCGGCTACGAATACTACCAACTCTTACTTTGCTCGTGGACGTCGTAAAACATGACTGAGATCTTTATATCGACCGGAGCCAATTCCATCTGATGCCGTTTGGTCAACAATTGTATTTCCAAGAAGGGTTGACGTCAGGCAGGCGGCATGAAACTACTAATAACTTTAGCAATAAGTATGTTTAATGATGATGATCGTGATAAAGGTATAATATAAATTAAAAAAACGTGGACGCTGCAAATAATAACAAAAATATTAAGAACATCACTAGCGAAGCTGTTAAAACAGCTAGTGCATACATTATTCCTCATATTATTTAAATAATTATAAGTTACCAATGAGATCATATGCAATTATATTAGCCAAATAAATCAATTTGCGTCATTGTATGTTATGAAATTGGACACGTTATGGGATGTCACTTGAACATGACATCATGAACATGATCTTATTACATTACATTCATCATCATCATCATCTCAGCTCATATATATCCCACTATTGGGCTCGAGCCTCCTCCATAATGGGATGGCAATTGACCTGCTATATTACGCTGGTCAGACGTGTTGGTATAGGGTTTTGTTTCGAGTTTTTCTTCTCACGCATAGACGTTATATGCGTTTTATATCCCTTAGGCGTCTCTTACGATCACCCACAGGTAAGATGGGGGGGGGGGGGGGGTAGTGAATTGTATTCTTACTCCGTCACCACACTGATAACATTGCATTACATCGACATTATATCATGAATTTCCGTTTATCATCTCAATTTTACACAATTTGTACATACCTATATTTAATAATACATTAAATATGGGATAGTACATAGATTTATTCCGCTAATGGTCACCAAACGGGCATAAACCGCAAAATCGTCTGTAAGTTATACATAACTTTTGTTATACATAAGTTAAGTTATACATAACCAGATGTTTGTACACAACATCTTCAGAAAAGTATCACATAATTACTCCAAAATAATGAAAAAACTAAAAAATTATCACAATGAAATATTTTTTAAATATTTATACAATCATCATTCATTCTCCTACTTTTACCCCAATTACTTGGGGTTGATACAATATGTACTCTTCTTTCATTGTACAGATTGTAAAAGTTATTGGCAATAGTTTTATGACCGGCCGCCTGCCAGACGTCAACCCTCCTTAGGAATGTAGTTGTTGACCAAACGGTATCAGATGGAGTTCGCCCAGGTCGTTATAAGGCTCTTAGTCATCTTTAACGACATCCACGAACAAAGTAAGGGTTGGTAGTATTCGTAGCCGCTACCACAGCAAGTTATAAATTTATAGATTATAAAAGATAATTTATTTATCATAATATTGATATCACAATTTGGAAACATTAGTTAAAAATAAATAATCTATTAAAGATAAATCTCATAAAATATTAAAGGGTTTCTTCGAAGTGATTATTAATTCCTTACTTATCAAGCATATAAAGAGAGATAGTCTCTCTCTCTAACGACTTACAAAACAAATCTCTGGTGCTGGCATGATTTTCTAGCATAACCAATTTCGCCAGAACATATTTTTTCTACGATGCGGCTGGTTTTTAAACTCTGCATCAAAAGTTCTAGGATTAGAGCGACGACAGAATATTTGCAAGTATTGACTTTCGATAACGAATATAACAAATGGTTATGGCAAATGTTACCCACTATTTAATGATATTCGAAACATAATTTTCACAAATCTACGAGCAATATTTACTTATTTTCTTAATTCATAGATGTATGGTTTTCCTCATAATGTTTTCTTCTCCAAGCAAAGACATCTATAGTTAACACTTATTTAATATACAAACGCTCTAAAAATTTACAGGTGTGGCCTGTGAATTGAATCTCAGACAAGCAGTATAGCAGTCTATTGCTCTCTTTGACTATTTTAATTACACACATACATACATACATATCATCACGCCATATCCCTTGCAGGGTAGGCAGAGAGAACAGAGTGCCAGAGAACTCTATCTCTGCATACTTCACTCGCTTCCTCAACATTCATAATTCTCTTCATACACGCTCGCCGGTTTCGGAGACTCTTGACTCCACCTTCCTTCAGTACCTGACCGATCTGGTCTAGGTAGGTTAGTCTCGGTCTCCCTCGGTACCTACATCCTTCCACTTTCGCATTGTATATCTTCTTAACCAGACGTTCGTTCGGCATTCTTTCCACATGTCCGAACCATCGGAGCATTCCCTTTCGCATCTTTACACCAATACTCTCTTTCATACCTACTCGCTCTCTTACGTCGTCGTTACGAATGCGGTCGGTCAGCCTAACTCCACAGATTTTCCGAAGAGATCGCATTTCGACCGCATTAATTTTACTTTCAAACTCTTTTCTGCATACCCAACTCTCGCTTCCATATAGTAATGTTGGGACAAGCACTGCGTTTTGTATTGCTACACGTGCCTTCTGGCTGATGTGGTGGCTGCCGAGAAGTTGCCCCAATGCTCCGTTCACTCTATTTCCCGCATTCACTCTTCGCTCTATATCAGTGGTGTACCTTCCATCTCGGCTAAATCCACATCCAAGATATACAAAATCATCCACTTGCTCTAGTACATCATTACCTATTGTTACTCTTACATCTGTTCTGGCTTCATCTCTTTCAAAGACCATTATTTTGGTTTTGCTCACATTCACGCGTAGACCCCTTTTCTTACAATCTTCTGCCATTGTGTCGACTAGGGTCTGCAGGTCAGTCGCTGACTGTGCCAGCAGGACTGCATCATCTGCATAAAGCAGAGCAGAGACCACTGAGTCACCCATCTGGACTCCCACATTCATATCGTTCAACCTTTGGAGACATCCAGATATATGATAAACAGCCTGGCTGATAGAACGCAGCCCTGCTTAACACCAATATTGACGTCAAACCAAGGCGACATTCCATCATCCAGCCGCACACAGGCTCTACAGCCCATGTCACTGGATTGCACAGCCTGCAGCAGTTTACTGTTAATACCATACTCCGATAAAATGTCCCAAAGTTCCTTTCGTACAACCGTGTCAAATGCTCTCTCCAGATCCTCAAAACTGCAGAAAACCCTCTGACCTAGGGCCAGATGCTTCTCCACAATGTTGCGCAGAGAGAACACTTGATCCATGCATCCCCTTCCACTCCTGAAACCTCCTTGTTTCTCACACAGTAAACCATCGGACACCATCCTCATTCTCCTTTCAATAATTTTACCATACACTTTTGCTGCCAAACTGGTCAAGCTTATGGCTCTGTAATTTGCGCAGTCATAACGTGAACTCTTGTTTTTAAACAAAGGCACGATGACTGCGCTATTCCAGTCCCCGGGAACCATTCCCGAGCTCCAACATAAATTGAGGAGCAACAGGAACGCCTCCCGGACACAGGAGCCACCAAGCTTGATCATCTCGGCAGACACCATATCAATGCCCGCTGCCTTACCATTTTTTAAACTTCTTATCGCCCATTCAACTTCATCCATACTGATGCCATCGGAGGACGCCGTCGCCGAATGTTGATCTACTAGACCACATGCGACATCGGCGCCAACCGCAGCATCCGCATACATATCGCCAAAATATTCACTCCATCGGCTTAACACGTCTTGTGTTTGTGTAAGAATGTCTCCACCTTTAGACCTTATTTTATTCATCCTGAAGGCTGACCAACCACCCCGAGACTTCTTCACCTCCCTCCAAAAGAGTTTGGTGTTACCCTCGAAGTTTTTGGTCAGCCTATCTTCTGCACTCATACTTGCTCTATCACGTTTCTCTTTCACTAAGGCCTTGGTGTCATTCTTACATTGCCGATATATTTCTTTCTTCTGTTCAGTCATACTGTCATTCAGATTCAAAGAAGAGACATAGTCCAGCCACGCTTTCTTCTTTTGCTCTACGGAAGCTGCCACTTCCGAATCCCACCATGCATCACCATTTGTGTTTCTATGCTTCTTTGAACTTCCACATACTTCTTTCGCTGTGTCTACCATACTCTCTTTCAATACTCTCCAGCATTCTTCAATGTCCGATTGCGGCTGGCTTGCCATCGTCAGCCGTTCTCGGACACCCTCTGCATACTTTTCTCTTACACACTCTTCTTGCAACCTTTCAACCTTTATTCTTTCAAGCCCTCCGAAGTGGACACGCTCTCGCCAGTGCCTCCACTTTCTGAACAGACCACTAAATCTCGCAATAACGAGATAGTGGTCCGTATCGACTGTGGGGCCCCTGTAGGCTCTTGCGTCCAATATTTTGCTTCGGAGGCGACTGTCTACCAAAATTAAATCTATTATACTTTTCTGTTCATTCCTTCTCCATCCATATACATATGGATGTCCTTATGTTGGAAAAATGTGTTTGACATAATAAGGTTTCTCTCCATGCATACATCCGCTATGAGCCTACCTGCGTCGTTCACTCTCTTATCACCAAATGGACCAAGTACGTCCTCATAGTCGGGACGCTTGGTCCCCACCCATCCGTTCAAATCTCCGCATACAATCACGCTTTCACTGGTTTCTGCCATATCCAGAACTTCCCTAACATTATCCCAAAACTTCTCTAGGTCTCATGCCACCGAGGATCCTACGGGAGCATATGCTACAACCATGAATACCTTGGTGACACCAAGTTTTATACGGACCCAAAGAAGTCTGGGAACTAGAGAACTATTTTAATTCCAAAGGCAAATAATCGGATTTCTCACTGAAGATATTTCAAATCTCTCGCAGACTTAATCAGTTTTCTCACTGGCCGAGCTGTTCTGACAGTTCATTCGATTAAAAATGATTGAGTGTGAGATTAATTTTTACTGGATTATACAAAGAACTTAAAAAGTTCGTTAAAACCATTAATGTATTCGTAGTCGATTATTTTAATCTATGAAAATTGAATTTACACTCTTTATGCCACTACAAGGATAAATTATGCATGTTCGCTCTTGACCGGGTGTTGCTTGTTGGATCTGGTCCAGTCATAACTTTTTCATCATCATCATCTCAGCTTATACACGTCTCACTGTTGGTTTCGAGCCTCCTCCATAATGAGAGGGCAATTGACCTGCTATACTATGCTGGTCAGACGTGTTAGTATAGGGTTCTGTTTCGAGTTTTCCTTGTCTTGGATGTAAATGTAAATGCATATAGCATTTTATATCTCTTAGTCGTCTCGTACGATCACCCACGGGTAAGATATGGGGCGGTGAATTGTATTCTTACTCCGTCACCACACGGGAAATCTTTTACGTTGTATTTAAATGCTACATTATATCTGCGTTCAAAGGAGCGAATTAATTATTACTGATCATGTTGTACTATTTTATTACAAAAAAAGTCAGAAAAGAAATAATATTAATAGACAAACCAGCTGACTTTCTTGGCGGATCTTCTCAGTAGCAGTTACGTTCCAATCCGGTGGTAGCTTATTCGATTAATATAAAATGTTAAAACTGACAATTTATAAGTACCTTCGCAGGATTTACTTGTAATAAATAAATTTGAATATGTATAGTTTATTTGCTAAAGCTGTTGAAATGCATTTCCAATGGATATTATTCTAATCTTTTTTTTTTATTGCAATTGGTGGCAAACGAACAAATAGCACACCTAATGGTAAGTGTCACTACCGCCCAGGGACCTTTGCAACACTAAAGGTGCAACTAAGCCGCTGCCAACCAAGACAAATCCACCCCAGTTGGGCTCCTGGTTCTCTCGCTCACCGAAAGAAGCGCAATGAAACTAATAATCTCACGTTTATTAGCAAGCTATAAGTCTGAACACATCCCACGCAATCTGTTTGGGGCGATAGAAGGGCAGTGTGTGACCCCAGAACCTATTAATACCTTCCCATTGCCACTGGGCTGACCACTTTCGGGTACCGACCCTCATAGACACCCAGGCAAAACAAACAACAACATCGCAGAGACATCGTCCTCACGCAGTCGGATTAATTCCTGTTTATTCTAATCTCGCCTGTAGTAATTGCATTTTCGGATTCAGTATTAGCAAGGATGTTAGTCTATTCATGGGTAAATAATAATTATCAAACTACACTACGTTTTAATAGACTTTAGCTGCCATATTGAAGCAAATTTACGCCAACGTCCATATTAATATCTGGCTATGTCAACATTCAGTGTTGGACTACTAGTAACAGCACGTACATCAATAATTCTGTGACATTTGGCTGCAAACAATCTCGGGCGTGTTTGCCAAAGCTACACAGTCTTGGCTCTGCCAAACATACAGTCCATGTATCTAATAATATAACTAATGTTTATGAAAATTATATAGAAGTTTTAAACATACGTAATATGTAACTAATAAAAACAGATTTATAAAAGTAGCTTGGATGAAACGAAGGCAAACGAAGATAAATGTCTTCGTTTCATTAAAGCCACTTTGGAACAAATGTTCCAAGGGAACAAATATGCCCTTATAAATATAAGTGCTGTCCTGTAGGACTTAATAAAAGTGTGTGATGTATACCCACATTGTATAGTGGTTGCTTTAGCTCCCTTTCTTCCAAACTTTAAGTCACACAAAAATATTATGAATTAAAATTTAAGAGCCTCCCACTAAAGTTTCACTTCATTTGCTTTCCATTGCTATATTTTTATTTCATACGCCAAGCTCATCCATCCGCCCATCC
Organism: Lymantria monacha; assembly: GCA_905163515.2. NCBI lineage: Eukaryota > Metazoa > Arthropoda > Insecta > Lepidoptera > Erebidae > Lymantria > Lymantria monacha. Next base: position 12,152,538 of record LR991094.1, on the reverse strand, counting down.
ATCCATCCATCCATCCATCCATAGCTGATCTCGTTGCAAACATCATTAATCTAAAAAATCAATAACTATAAACATTGACATGAAAAGTAGATTTGGACATAGATACGAAAAGAATGAGAAATGTAACTGAATAACTACTTAGCTATATAAGTATACTAGCTGATGCCCGTGACTTCATCCGCGTTAAATTCAATTTCAGGCAGCTACTTGGCCAAGAGGTCCCTTGAAGAAAACATGAAAAGACTTCTTTGCCATCTCCAATTTTCATTAAAACATCAGCAAAGTCTTGAGTCAGTGAGTGAATGGTTAGGATCAGATTTTCTGCTTAGGGCAATAAATAAAAATGCTTTAGTGAAACCTTGATCTCATCGGCTCTAGTCCCTCGAGTCTTAACAAAGGGATTTGTCGAAAATTCTTAAAGAAAAGCACCAATACCGTGGTGCTCAATCCACAACCTCTACAGCTTTTATTTACCATTGTCCATTTATCCCAAAGGATTAGAAAGCAATCCTAAAACACTAATATTGATAGAGCCACACTTGACAGTATTCTGTCTACAGCCATGGACCGGTCCGACTGGGTACCGGTACCTCATTTTCGCAGAAAATCAATGTCTGAGCAGTGAGCATGAGCTTGAACGTTGGCGTGGGCGAAGGCGAAGGCGTGTGTCTAGACGGCGGCGTGTGTCTAGGCAGCGGCGTGTGTCTAGGCAGCGGCGTGTGTCTAGGCAGCGGCGTGTGGCGCGGTTCTAGACGTAGGTCGAGGCGTAGGCGTTGGCGTGTGCCTAGGCGTCGGCGTGGGCCAAGGCGTTGACGTGGGCCAAGGCGTCGGCGTGGGCCAAGGCGTTGGCGTGGGCTAAGGCGTCGGCGTGGGCTAAGGCGTTGGTTTGGGCCTAAGCGTCGGTGTGGGCCAAGGCGTCGGCGTGGGCCTAGGCGTCGGCGTGGGCCAAGGCATCGGCGTGGGCATGGGCGCCAACGTGGGCGAAAGTGTCGTAGTGGGCATGGGCCTGGGCATCGGCGTGGGCCAAGGCGTTGGCATGGTCCAAAGTGTCGGCGTGGGCCTAGGCATCGGCGTGGGCCTAAGCGTTGGCGTAGGTGTCACCGTGGGCTTAGGCGTTTGCGTGGACGTAGGTGTCAGCGTTGGCCAAGGCGTCGGTGTGGGCCTAAGCGTTGGCGTAGGCCTAGACGTCAGCGTGAGCCAAGGCGTCGGCGTGGGCCTGGGCGTCGGCGTGGGCCAAGGCTTCGGCTCGGGGCAAGACGTCAGCGTGGGCCAAGGCGTCGGCGTGGGCCAAAGCGTTGGCGTGGGCCAAGGCGTCGGCGTGGGCCAAAGCGTCGGCGTGGGCCAAGGCGTCGGCGTGGGCCAAGGCATCGGCGTGGGCCTAGGCTTCGGCGTTGGCCAAAGCGTCGGCGTGGGCCTAGGCGTCGACGTGGTTCAAGGCGTTGGCGTCGGCCAAGGCGTCGGCGTGGGCCAAAGCGTCGGCGTGGGCCTAGGCGTCGGCGTGGTTCAAGGCGTCGGCCTGGGCCTAGACAACGGCGTGGAGCTAGGCGTCAGCGTGGGCCAAGGCGTCGGAGTGTACCAATTCGTCGGCCGTCGTCCACGTCGGCGCCCATGGGCTGACGTGGACGAAAGTGTCGTAGTGGTCATGGGCCTGGGCATCGGCGTGGGCCAAGGCGTCGGCATGGTTCAAAGTGTCGGTGTGGGCCTAAGCGTCGGCGTGGGCGTAGACTCCGGTATCATGGAGTGCCTCCGTATCTTCGGAGGCTGTTGGAAGCCTACCTCGAGGGAAGGTACGTGCTTTGGGAGGGGGGCGATGGGCGCATACATCGCCATCGGGTGGAGTGCGGCGTTCCACAGGGATCGGTCCTCGGTCCGGTCTTGTGGAACGTCGGATTCGACTGGCTCCTACGGGGTCGGCTTCTCTCCGGGATGGGGGTCATCTGCTATGCGGATGATACCCTCATCACGATGAGAAAGCCCGACTTCCTCGAGGCTGACCGATTGGCACAGGAAAGAGTCGCGCTCGTCGTGGACCGGATCGGCATGTTGGGCCTGCGGGTCTCGGTGGAGAAAACCGAGGCCCTCCTATTTCATGGCCCACGTCGAGGTCTCCCCCGAAGAGCACAAATCAGTGTGTCTGGAGTTGCCGTGCCGGTGCGGGCCCGGATGAAATATCTGGGTCTGCACCTAGATCCTAAATGGAATTTCGGGCCACACTTTGCCAGCTCGTCCCGCGGCTTGTGAAGACGGCCGCGGCCTTGGGTAGGCTTCTGCCAAATACTGGCGGTCCAGGGTCGTCCTGCCGGCGGTTGTACGCCGGAGTTGTGCGGTCCATGGCACTGTATGGTGCCCCTATCTGATTGGAGTCCCTCACTACACGCAATAGGGCCCTCCTGCGACGTCCGCAGAGGGCCAAGGCGGTGAGGGTCATTAGGGGCTACCGTACAGTGTCCTGGACTGCAGCGACACTGCTGGTGGGCGACCCGCCTTCGGACGGACGGAGACGGACGCACGCGGCTAAGGCTTTGGCAGAGACCTATCGGCTGCGCGCTGCGGCGCGGGCCGGCGGCGAGCAAGTCTCCGCAAGGAGGCTGGGCAGAGATCTTGAAATGATCCGAAGGGGAGTCATCCAGCGGTGGAGAGAGGATCTGGAGTCCCCCGTAGCAGGGCGGGGGACTGAGGAGGCGGTCGCACCACATTTTCACCGCTGGATCAGTAGGAGGCACAGCAGCCTAACCTTTAGGATGGCGCAGGTGCTTACCGGACACGGAGTCTTCGGTAAGTGCCTGCATAGAATTGGAAGGAAAGGGGCCCCAGGATGTCACGAGTGTGGCGCGCCAGTAGACGATGCGCGTCACACTCTGGAGGTATGCCCCGCCTGGGGGCCCCAGCGCCACGTCCTGTCGGAGGTCGTTAGAGGGGACCTGTTGCTGTCGACCATCATCTCCAGGATGCTTGACAGCGACAGGTGCTGTACGTCGATGGCCTCCTTTTGTGAGGCCGTCATGGAGAGGAAGGAGGCTGCGGGGCGGGAACGCGAGGCACTTGCGTCCGCTGACTCGCTCCGCCGCCGGCGAGGAGAAGGCGCCGTTATGCGCACCTCCTCCCGCCGCCTTGAGGACCGGCTGGACGTGGCCAAAAGGCCAAGCGTTGGGGCGTCGGGGATCGAATGTCAGTAGACGATCTCTCCGGCGTCCCGTAACAGCGCGGAAGGGGGCCGCTGTGGTTTTTAGTGGGTATTCCGGTGGAACAGCCAGCCGGCGAGTCCCACACTCCCTCCCGTCTTGACACGGATTTAGCGCGTAAACGCGTCTCCACAGCGTCAAAAAAAAAAAAAAAAAACAAGGCGTCGGCGTGGGCCGAGACGTCGTTCGTCGTCGACGTTCGAAACACTCGCACAAAACGAACTCTGACCGGTCAAATTTAATTTAGATATTTCGCGGCATTGCCCAAACAAACCATTAGACCACGTAATATACGTTGTAACGTGAGCTGTCAATTGCCATTGGTTACATCATCAACAAATAAAACGTTTAGAACTGATGTTTTTTTAATGTTTTTTTTGTTTAATAATATCATATTTTAATATCCTATATCCTATTCCCGACAACAACAAACTCAAAAACATAAAAATCATAAAAATCGTTCAGCCATTCTCGAGTTATAAGTGTTGTAACTAACACAACTTTCTTTTATATATACAGATGTAATGAAACCCCATCAATATTATCTTAGCTTCTATGCATCTTCCTTATGTATTGTGTGTATTCAGATCTTCTCTATAATGGTGAGGAAATTTATCTCATATACCACGCTGGTTAGACGGGTTGGTAATTTTTTGTTTTATTTTATGGCGGCGGGCGATGAATTTACCGGGGCGACAGAGAAAACGGCGCGTGATCCCATAGACCCGCCCTACACGTACCTCACCGACCAACTGGGTCACTTCCGGTAACTCGCTCGCTCGGTCTTTGTCTTCGGTAAGACGGGTTGGTATAGAGTTTTATTTCATGTTTACCTTCAATCGTATAAATCTTATATGCATATTATATCCTTTACTTATCTTTTGCAACTTCCACGGGCAAAGGATAATAAATTGTATTCTCACTCTGTCACCAAACCGAAAATCTAATGAATACTGTAATAGTACTTACCAAGGAGTGTTGACGTCAGGCAGGCGGTGGGTTATAAAACTATTGCCACTACTTTTGCAATATGTCCATGAAATAAGCTACATATTGAGTCGAATCGAAGTAATTGAAATAAGAACAGCACAATGATGATGATATAGTTTTCAATCCTTTTTTGTTTTTGGGACAGGCTGCGATTTAGTTACACTCCGCCCGATCCGTCCATCACGTCCAAGGCGATGAAGGGGGACGGCACGCGACCCCATAGCCCCTCGTACACGAGAGAAGTACTTACCCCGTGCAGACGGGCCACCGTTTGTCTTCGGTGGTTTATTTTTTAATATTTACATTATTTTAAAGTAGTGCGAACTAAATGAAGAAGCGACGGGCGTCAGTGATTTTATATCATGATAATAAAATTTGCAATATATCTATTTTATTATGGAATATTAAAGCTTCATAAAAGAATATGCAAAGACTAGGAATAATACATACATACATACATACCATCACGCCATGTCCTTTGCAGGGTAGGCTGAGAGAACAGAGTGCCAGAGAACTCTATCCTAGGAATAATACAGATCTTATATTAAAGGCACACTGTAGATTATATACTGCAGATTGAATAAAAAAATTATATGTTATTCAGCCTTAGAAAATACTGTTGTATTTTACATCGCAGTATATAAAGTTGCGTGTGACGTTAGTTATAGCGCAATCAACGGCAAAGAAGAGAAATCCTGGGTATATTTGAAAACAAAGTTCCATTTCAGCTCAATGCATCACTCGAGGGGGAAACAATTAGGATGGTTCATGAAATGCACGGAATGCGTAGGCGAATTATCAAACCCAAAATAGAAAGCTATATATATTCTTTTAAATTAATGGGTGGTTATAATTTATTACTGACTTTAAATTTCGCGAATTGTATAAGTTTTCAATGAACTCTCAAACATCATAGATGCTTTTTTTTATGTTAAATGCTAATTTCATCATTATTGTCATAATCTTAACTCATATTTGTCCCACAGTCGGGCTCCAAACGGTTGGGAAATTGTGCTATTATACGCTAATTAAAAGGGGTTCGTATAGGGTTTTGTTTCAAAAAAGAGGCTGATAAATTGTGAAGTGAGAGTTAAGTAAAATATATTTAATAATAAATTTCTAGAAAATCGTGCCTGCGCCTTTTGTTATTAAATTGCTATTATGTTATTTAGTATCTAGTAATATTTGTTTAATTTGGTGCAATGTCAAATTTGACAAAATTACCTTAAAGTCAAATCCCAAGAAATTTATCGTTAATAATATAAAATAATAACTTCTAATGTTTACGCGAGTATTACACGGGAGGACAGTCCTCCCATGACCATGATCACTGTAAAGTGTTCGAAACGTCGGGAAATTATAAATCAAATACAAACGCGATAGAATCCGTAAAAGTAGTTTTATTTCAAATGTAATATAAAATATTTTAATAAATAGTGGAAAGCCTGGTTAAGCAATAAATTCCGACGATGTAAATCTTTAAAATGAGGCTGAGAACTAGAATTAGAAGAACTATAAGAATATAACATATATATATATATATATATATATATATATATATATATATATATATATATATATATATATATATATATATATATATATATATATATATATATATATATATATATATATATATACATAGTAACAGTGACTATAGGTATATTAATATTTTTTGATATTTAACGTCTAACACATTCATATCAGGAAAATGACCAGGCAAATCTCTTAGGTAATTCCTACCAATTTTCCTTGTCATTTCGCAGAAGTTTTTGCGACTAGATACAAAAGTAATGTGTAGTGACAGATTCTTAGTTCGTCATCAACAGGAAGTCCACCATCTACTTTATATAAATCAGGATAATGATAGCAGTTTAAAAATAATATTATAAAATAAATTATTAATGAAAAGATACAATATTATATTTTAATTTCATTCATTTATATAACTGCCACCGTGTAATATTATTTATAAACTTTGGTTACAACTTAAACTCTCTATAAACTCGTCATCAACCCGCAGCATATAGCTATGAATAACCATCATAAAATAAATGAATACACCTGAAAAAAGAATTTCAAATTGGTTGAAATAGAAACTGATTGATGAATCTAATAATGGCTTATACTTTTTTATTTCAAAATGAAAGCATGCAGTGCTGCTTCAATGATCCACATAAAAAAATAAGCATCATAACATGGCTATTCCAGTAGCTTGTGACTTATAATATAGGATTCATCATCATCACAGCCCATAATATCCCACTGTTGAACTCGGGCCTCCTCCGTAATGGGAGGGAAATTAACCTACTGTACCACGCTGGTCAAAACGTGTTGGTATAGGGTTTTGTTTCGAGTTTTCCTTCTCTCACATAGATGTTATATGCGTTGTATATCCCTTAGTCGTCTCGTACGATCACCCACAGGTAAGATATGGGGTGAGGAATAGTTAGTAGAAAAAATATGGTTCTATATTGTACCAGCTTCTGTACTAATTCCTAACTCGTGTCTTGAATGTCGTTAACGATAGGAAAGGCATATTTACATGTATATTACTATAGATATAATTGGAATACTCGCGTTTGTTTACACAAATGATGCAGACATATGTGTCAAGTATCGTAGATTCAAAAGGCACAAAGCACAAACAAAATAAAGACAAGAAAATAATAATACAGTCTGTATTATTATTTCTTGTCTTTATTTTGTTTTATTGCTGTACCAGAGTGCAGAAATTTATTTATTAAATTGTTTTCTTGTATTCCATTGACGTTATGTCTTTACATCCATGAATATTCTCATATTCCGCGGGAAGGAAAGAGACGGTAGCTTGTTGTTTTCTTATTCTATACTAGTTGTGAAAGTTTAGTGAATAGCTACATTAAAATAAAATACTAACTTGTATAAATAATTGCGGCGAAAATAGTGAATATCATTATAAAATAGTGCTGAACAATATACTCGACGATAGCTCGAGCAGCAAACATGAGGGAGTATAACGTCAAAATAGATATATGTGACACGAACCATAAGGAATATACGTACGGGTTTTTAACCTAAAGGAAAATAAATTACAAAATAAATAAATATATATATATATATATATATATATATATATATATATATACAGACAGTCTACTGATGTAAACTAATCTGATGACATGCTGTTGACAGTTTTCTGTCTATAGCCGCGGGCCGGTACGTCCGGGACACCACACCCTCGCAGAAGATCGACGTCTGAGTAATGGCAATATGCTTTTGCGCTTCGTTCGGTGAGCGAGAGAGCCGGCAGCCCAACTGGGTGAGTTTGGGGTTTGTATTGGTAGGCAGCGGCCTAGTTATACCCTTGGTATTGCATCGGTCCATGGGCGGCAGTGACACCATCAGGTATACTGCTTGCTCTTTTGACACCATAAGCAATAAAAAATATAAAAACAACATGGAATATTAAAGGTAGAAAATATAAGAGTAAGTAGCAATACGTAATAAAATGTCATAAGTGTTTCAACGACAATCACTCTGTAAAAAAACTGACCGAGTTTTAAAAGTATTTATTTTTTTCTATCTATTCGTGAGCACTCAAAAGAATATGGCTGACTGATCACAGCGAGTAGGTATGAAAGAGAGTATTGGTGTAAAGATGCGAAAGGGAATGCTCCGATGGTTCAGACATGTGGAAAGAATGTCGAACGAACGTCTGGTTAAGAAGATATACAATGTGAAGATGGAAGGATATAGGTACCTGGGGAGACCGAGACTCACCTACCTAGATCAGATTGGTCACGTACTGAAGGAAGGTGGAGTCAAGAGTCTCCGAAACCGGCGAGCGTGTGTGAAGAGAATTATGAATGTTGAGGAAACGAGTGAAGTATGCAAGGATAGAGTTCTCTGACACTCTGTTCTCTCTGCCTACCCTGCAAGGAATATGGCATGATGATATCTATGTATATATTACTGTGGAGCTCAATTCCCAACTCGCCCTGAGCAGTAAATTATTTTCTATTAAAGTTATCTTCAATATTGTTACTGTTCCTCATTTGTCTGCAAATGACACCTTAATTTTCAAGAGATGATGGAGGAACAAGTTTTATAATACTTGTTTCTCCCTTCCCAACTAAGAAAAATCTATGCGTGGAAACGTTTATGCTATTCCTGCTACTAGGATCAATCTTAAGGTCCACATAGTTTTCGTACTCTTAGATCTATGCTGATGTGTGTATCATATTTGTACTTTTCTTCCAGTAATACAAAATGTTTCCGACGATATGAGAAGCTCATATTTCCAGGCGCCCATTAAGTATTCGATTCGGTCTGTCATAAATATCTAAATCAATCGATAGCCAATGTCGGTAGCCCCAAATATTCTAACGTCTCATATAATCACAATATACGAATAAATCATCGTAACCCAAAGAATCTCTGAATGACAGAGCTCAAACAACTTAAGGCTTAGGCTTAAAGAAATGATATACTGTTGAAATAGATAAACTGGTCGATTTCATTATAAAAATAAAAATATTCCGTGTGGTGATAGAGTAAGAATATAAATCACCACCCCTTATCTTACCCGTGGATGATAGTAAGAGACGAATAAGGGTGATAAAAAGCACATAACATGTAGATATTGTGTAGGCAAGTGAAAGAAAACTGCAAATAAAACCGTATACCAATACGTCTGACCAGCGTGGTATAGTAGATCAATTGCCCTACCATTATAGAAGAGGCCCGAGCCCAGCAGTGGGACATATATGAGCTGAAATGATGATAATGATGTATAAAAATATAACAATAATAATATACAGAACAATAACAATTATATTTTAACTATAATTACAATTAATTAAAATTATTTTAATGCGTCTAGCGTGAGTCAGAAGAAATTAAACTATGAAAATAACTAACAGGAAACTAACAATGTTATTATGTACTCAGTCTGCTTTATATAATAATATAAATTTGAGATGAGATCGTGCACGCTGAGTTTTTTTTTTAATGGATCAAAGTCGATTTTAGTAAAGTTGCAGACAATATTATCTTAAAAAAAATCTAATAAGTCAGTACAGTTTGGTATTATAGAAGAATTATCTTCCTTTTACTTTTAAGTAAAGAAAAAATAGATAAAAAACACAAATTGTTTTTAACTATGTTATTTATATACCTAGGTCGTCGAATCGAGTGGTCGTACGTAGAGTTCCACGTGCCGGGTGGGCCACCGAAGACAAAGATCGGGTACCGGTGGCCCACTCGCACGGCGAAGAGAGGAGTTTGCATGGTGGATCTATGAGGTTAACGCGCTGCCTCTTCCGTCACCCCGGACCGATTTGGCGGGGCGAGACGCATCCATAACCCACCGCTAAAAAAAAAGGTCAACTCCACGTGATGCCATCTAGTCAACAATTACATTTCCAAGGAAAGTTGACGTTCGATCTTAAAACTATGGCCAAACGTTTTATTTATGATTAAAATCGATTACAAGTAAATGGGATATGAATAGGATTTTAATGATGAAACCATCTAACCGATTTGTCCCTAAATAAATAATCAATAGGCAATAATTCAGAGATTATTTTAGACTAGTATAAAAGTGCGTTAGGATTCTGTTAGGAGACGTGCGTTCGATTTTAAGAAATTCTGTTTTTATTTTTGTTTAATTTTGTACTGCACCTCTGTAGGGTCATCTAGTAAGTTTATAATGCCATAAATTTTTTTTTTTTCTTATTGCTAGTGGTGGCAAACGAGCAAGCAGGACACCTGATGGTAAGTGTCACTGCCGCCCATGGACCTTTGCAATACCAAGGGTATAACTAGGCCGCTGCCTACCAATATAAACCCCAAACCCACCCAATTGGGCTTCCGGCTCTCGCCAAACGAAACGCAATAGCACATTGCCATTACTCATACGTCGTCTTCTGCGAGAGTGTGGTACTACCCCGGACGGACCGGCCCGCGGCTGCAGACAGAGAACTGTCAACAGCGTGGTCTTATCACTAAAATCATATACAAAATCATCATTTCAGCTCATATCTTCCCACTACTGGGTTCGAGCCTCCTCCACAATAGCAGGGTAGTAGGGTAGTTGATGGTAGGTAGTTCACCTACTATACTACGCTGATACTATACCCCGTTGATATAGGATTTTATTTTCGAGTTATCTTTCTCAGATCCAAATGTTATAACTTAGTGATATTTTACGACTCCTACGGGCAAGATATGGGATGGCGAATTGTATTCTTACACCGTCGTCACCACACAGAAGATACGTAACTAATTAAATATACAAAATAAGAAAATAATAATACATTGTATTCTAATCCTCAATCTATCTAATTTTAACATGAATAATATATTATTAAATAATATATGTAACATAATTACCAAAATTAGCAGAAGGGATATAACTATTTGGTACCCAGATATACTGGAGCAAAATAATGAAAAGATTATATCCATCGCTTGTACCGGTTTAGAATTCACTTGGGCCTCGTCAGACAAATATATTAAGCTGACTAAAGAGCTAGCCATTGCCACGAAAGAAATCATCTAAAAAGAAAAAACATACGTATATTATATAAACATATTTCTTTTACATAATTAAACTTAAAGATGTTGCGGCGTCACAATCAAAATTGAGCGACGAACCTTAACTGTAGCCAAAATAAGAATAAGAATATTAAATTAAATAATCTCTACGGAAAATCTGTGGAGTTAAGTTGACCGACCGGATTCGCAACGACGACGTAAGAGAGCGAGTAGGTATGAAAGAGAGTATTGGTGTAAAGATGCGAAAGGGAATGCTCCGATGGTTCTGACATGTGGAAAGAATGCCGAACGAACGTCTGGTTAAGAAGATATACAATGCGAAAGTGGAAGGATGTAGGTACCGGGGGGAGACCGAGACTCACCTACCTAGACCAGATTGGTCACGTACTGAAGGAAGGTGGAGTCAAAAGTCTCCGAAACCGGCAAGCGTGTATGAAGAGAATTATGAATGTCGAGGAAGCCAGTGAAGTATGCAAGGATAGAATTCTCTATCACTCTGTTCTCTCTGCCTACCCTGCAAGGGATATGGCGTGATGATATGTATGTATATATGTAAATAAAATAATGATTAAACTTAGTACTAAATAGCCAGTTTACGAAATCAATATATAGATAAACAGAAGAATAAAAATGTGACCACAACAAACGCGGCCTCCACAAAACCTTCTCTCTTTACAAAATGTCAGTGAGCAACAACAAAATATATTCTCAAAAGCTAACGTCATTGTACATGGCATACGTATAACTTCTCATTAAGCTGAAAATACTTTAAACACTTTTTTGAGACATACCGGTATGAGAAAAACTTTAATAAATACAGTACGCCTTCAATGTAATCTCTTTCAGATAATTAAATAAGAATATTATGCTCCATTTTATTTGGGTTTTTATGCATGGGTTCGTAGTTTAACACTAGATTGAGCATGATTCAATTATTCTGTTGCGCATTTGGTTCTAAAATATATTAGTAACTGACTTTATTTCATCGTGAATAATTTGGTAAATTAATTAACGGAACCACTAATCAATTAATTATTCTTGCAAAACAATAGCCACACTGTTTTTGCGATTTACGAGCGCACATTTATATTTGCCGCGGATTTATTATTCACGTATAAAAATTAGGTACACATAACTAACTAGGTACATAATTAGTTGTATATTTATCTACATATCGATATGGTGACAGATTAAAACACTCTCCCCTCTTACTTTCTCGTGATAATTGTAAAAACCAGCGAGGATTTGGTAACAGCGCTCTCCCGGCAAACTCATTGCTAAGTGACGATTATGGCATTACTCTTCTTATGAGGTTACCGATATCTAATAGTAAACGTAGATAAGCTGATGATGAAGTAGCATATTTTTGATAACAGAATATATGTAGATCATAATACTATTTGTGCTATCTGATTTCGAACCGATTACGCTCGCTGGGTGGTGACTAAAGCCACTTAATTAAACCTTCATGGCTATTGCGAAAAATAATATTACCTATATATATTTAAAAAACGCCAAAAAACCCCTGGGAACTTGATTGCAGTAGGCTTTACTGCAATCAAGTTCAATTTCTATGGCAAGGCTTTGAAGTACAATGTTTCAATATCAAGTGCATATTTTCTTTATAGTGAGCCGTGCCGACCACCCTTCTACCACTAAAGAAAGAAAGCTCGAAATAAAATCCTATACCAACCAGCATGGTAAATAAGTAAGCCCGAGCTCAGCAGTCGTACAAATATGGGCTGAAATGATAAGCCGTGCTTTTTCTTCAGTCCAAATACATAAACCATTGTTAAGCGCGAGAATCGACAATAAAACAAAAGATCTATCACAATTTACAATCCAGACTGGTTAGTATTTTCTTAGATTATTTTCTCTTATATGTTATCTAATTATGCTTTAAGTATTTTTCGCAAGTTATAATCGCAAGAAAGAGACTTACCAAAGTGCCGATACCCACAAAATAGACCCCACGTGAGAGACTATAGCCAAAAAACGTGTTCACTTTGCAACATTGCCAACCGTTTGAGGTCATTCTTAATAATATAACAAATTCATATTTAAAAAAATATCTAAATTAAAGTAATGTGCAATCATATTAATATGATAAATGATCTATTTATTTCTTGATCTTGATAATTGTACAACAGTTCAGATTTATTTACAAAATATGACACATTTTGAAGTTTATTTTGGCATATTTCATTTCTCTGTGATAAGAGCATAGATAATATACTATAAATTAGAAATGGATAAGAGTTAATATTTTCGACGCAATTGGATCTTATTACAAATTATCTGGAAAAAAGATTTTACTAAAAATGTTTTTATTAATTTTAGTAAATCCTAGCCTTACGAATTCTTTCATCATACGTGGTTACAGAAAAATGGCTGTTCTTCAGTGAATATCAATACATGTACTTTGAATGTAAAAATACTCTTATAATATACTAACGAACTCAACCCGCTAGTTTGTTGCAGATAGCATATGAACCTTCTCCGTGAAAAATACATATTGTCGATTAAATAAAAAAGGGAGTTGCATCAAAAACACCAAATTTTATAAAACAAACATTTAAAGATTCTTTCTTTCAACAATAAAAATGGAGGTTTATCATAGAATGACACTTGTTTTTGGGAGATTTGACGTTTAAATTGATGATATGTCATTTTCTATTAAAATATAGACGACCATAAAACGTTTTAACGAATAATATAAATGTTCAAAATATTTGAGAAATGTCACTCTTCTTTTTAACCGTACATACTAATTTTCGTAATGATCGGTCAAATCACGAAGTATAGGGTCAAATAGTTTCTAAGTTTAGCGCTGCGTCATATATATATAAACATCCTCTTTTATAGATAAAGACTAGTGGTATCCACATTGACTATTTAAATATTTATTATATTTTAATATTCGTTGTTATTTTTGGAGTTTATTCCTTAAGAATCGATTTTCATATAAGGCGCCCGGTATGAGAAAAATTTGAGGAGTAAAATCTAAGTGATCGAATGACCTCGTTACGTTTTTGGTGCGCAACCTATTCTGCGCACCTTTCACTTTCTGACGTGAGATAATACTTCACTGAACAGTTTTAATAAATGTAAATAAATATATATATATCATTTTTAGTCAAATGAGCTTTTTTTGCGCCTGTTTTGATAATCATACTTAAGGAGTAAACTCCAGTCGTGCGTCGGAGCTGACACACACACTTTTTTTTTATCCTAAATGATAATATTTTAAATTCCAAATATTATTTTGGATAAGTGTGAATACGAGAATTCTGAATAACGGTGTGAATAGGAAATCCTTAACATTGTATGTCTCATATGAATGTCATCATCATCATTCTCCTACCCTTATCCCAATTACTTGGGGCGATACAATATGTACTCTTCTTTCATAGTACATATTGTAAAAGTTATTAGCAATATTTTTATGACCAGCCGCCTGCCAGACGTCAACGCTCCTTGGGAATGTAATTGTTGATCAAACGGCATCAGATGGAGTTGGCCCAGGTCGTTATTAGGCTCTTAGTCGTCTTTTACGACATCCATGAGCAAAGTAAGGGTTGGTAGTATTCGTAGCCACTACCACACAGCATGAGAGCATAGTACATTCATATGGATGTACCATGCCAAAATTATGACTTTTTTTTTAAATTACACCTAACTTTACAAACATACCAACCAAAGGACACAAATTACACCAAAAATCAAAACAACAGTTTATAGATCCCACAAAGTATATCCTGCATAAGAATCAAACCGGCGACTATTGGCACCATATATCATATATCTTAACCATTATGCTATTACATGAAAAAATATTCCATATTACATGAAAAGTAAAGTGAATACAAATATTTAGTAATAAGATGCTAAAATATTAGATATTTTATTTCCCAAGTGTTGCCTACATCATAAAATTTCCTAGCTCAATATATAACATAAGACTGTAGCATATACACAACATTCGAATATGAAATTTCAGAATAGTAGCGTTGTAATATTTTCATCTCATTTCACGCAAGGAAAGCTCGAAATAAAACTCTTTACCAACCCGTTTCAGTACCCTGGTATATTAGGTCGTATTCGTATTCTATTGTGGAGTAGAAGAGCACAGCAGTAAGATATACACAAATTGAAATGAATAATTTCCTGCCTCATTGGTATAGTGGTATAAATATACAACAAACGGCAATAAGATTACTGTAGATCTTTTTGGCTAGTCACCCTTTTATTTTTTCTTTGCGGTGGGCTAGCACCCGAGCGGTACCCGAGCTTTGTTTTCAGTGGCCCCCTGGCTTTTGGCTAGTCACCCTGCGTCCAATGCCCTGGATTCTGATACCATGCCATATTTCCCTGATCCATCTATGGCATTGATGACACGCAGGCCGACCAACGGTTTAGCTTTATGATTGTTACAGAGTGTTGAAACAACGCCCACATTGACCTCACCGTCGCTCCATCAGGTGGCTAACTCTCCAGATGAAACGTGGCCGCCGCAATTTTCTGAAAAGATTTGCCAATATACCAACCAATATCTGATATAAACTTGTCCAGTTCAATTATATTAAATATGTCGACCCTTAAATTTTGTTTTGATAAGCTGCTCTGGTCACAACCCACTTGAACCGTCGAGGGTAAAGGAAGGGCGGGCGACATGTGGCCTTTTAACCTAACCTCTTTAACCTCATCAACAATTGAGTGAACAACCGCTACAGATACTGTAACAACAGTAGCCAGCCCGACTTGCTACTCTTTCAGTTATTAGTCTCTTGGTCTATTGGCACCTAAAAGAACTATACTACGATGAAAATTATAATTACTAACTATTACACTCTGATCAATACAGTGAACTCTCGTTCATTAAGTCCTAAAATTTCGTCTCTTGTTTGAATGAAGTAGTTGATTTAATTTAGTAATTATCCACTAGCCACAGTCAATGTGGCTCCTCTTTCATCTTTTAGACTGACCAGGCAGTTTGTATATTACGGCAAATTAATGTTATTCTAGTAAATATTCATTTTAAATCTACAATAAGATTAAAGAATTAATTAAATATTCGCAAAAGATGAAAATATGTAAATATGGCGGTCAATGTTTGCAAATTGCTACACAAAGACAGTGCCTTATTAATGTTGTTCAAAATATTAGGAACCTCTTAGAATTGCCGTGAGAATTAATATCTTTATATATTGTTCTTCTGTACATAAATATATATAACCTAACCGGCTAGATCGACTATTATGGATTTTTGTATGAGTTTAAGTTGATTAAAGAATGTTTTAGATTAACAATTCGACATGGCGCTGCAAAATATTTCATTATTATTAAGTTTATAGAGAACATCGTCGGTTAGGTTAGCTCATATGACATAAAACAAAGTTCCACACAGCAAATAGCTCCTACATAATTATGAAGATCCGTATCCAGGTACATACATAGATGTATACAGTAAAATATTTTCCATTGACGCTGGTGATGACTTATTTTCCCTATCTCTATTACGTTACCTAGTTTAAACCTCTTCTTTACAGCACCTGTACATACCACTATTGTACGAAACTTTCATACTTAGTTAGGGAAGAATTGAAAAATATGAACGTACAGACGCGATGGTATAAAACATTAATTTGAGTTTTCATTTTTGTAATTAATGATATTTACTTATCTAAGTTCCACAAAATCCACGAGAAATGAAGCTGTTTTCTGTTTGTTATGTTCTTAATCACAAAAACTAATAAGCACCTACCAACTACTTGGGTTAGCTGTTAAAAATTTATAAGCTTTAGAACCCTATTACTCTTTTAACCAACCGGAGATTTCGGAACCCAAATCTCACGATCAGCCTTAAAAACCTTATACTACTATACTAGTTATACAAGTGAGCATAATTACTGCTAAAAAATAATTGAAATAAAGAAAAAGGTAAAAGATATCCTATATTAATTACAATATTTAACAGAATATGCTTCTGCATAACTTCTTAAAAGATAAAATACCAAAAACAAACACTTTTTTTAAATCTCATTAAAAATAAAATGAATTAATTTTAATATGCTATTATTATTTGTTGTTATAGCGACAATATATAAAAAGTATACAAGATAATACAAACAAAAAGAACAAAACAAGCTATTGTACATTTCTTTACTATAGTTTCGCTAATTAGAGAAAAGTACTGACAAAAATCATGGCCGAAACAGTAATTAACAACCTTGTTCACTTCAAATGATTTGACTTCACATTGTCGTGTCAGTATTACTAGGTCGTCAATTATTTTATTTCTGACAGAGACAAACTTAACTGACTTCTAATTTTACTAAGTGTGTATTTAAATATTAATAAGTTTTTTTTTTTTTTTTTTTAAACTAGGACTTAGACAATGAACCGACATGACTGACGACTAAAATATAAATTTATTATAATTTTTTAAACTTATTTTACTTGATATTGGCGAAGTTGTGGTTAATCACTCACAGAGGCCATTCACGATGAAAACCTCTTTGGTTTGTGTAGTCTTCTTCTTCTTTTCAGCAATCAGATTTGAACCAGAAATAAGTAAATTTGTCTTTGAAATTTATTCTATTGTCTGTCAGTAAACCGACACTTCAGTATAATGAAGGCTACGCTATTATAGGTTTTGACCTATATATATATATAGAGAGAATAGTGATGTTATTTTACATTCACTACAATAGTACTTTCTTACCAAAGTAATTAAGTCATTTTAGATAATATTTTATGTCATCAGATCATGACATAAAATACTATCTAAAAGGTATTAATTCCACATTCAAGACCAGCATATAATACTTTTACGTTCAGCTTCTTTGTAGGGTTTCATACGGTAGATAACTTTTCTGTCTACAGCCACGGGCTGGCCCGTTGCAGTAGTACCACGCTCTCGCAGAAATCGACGTCTGAGTAGTGACAATGTGCTGTGGCGCTTTGTTCGGTGAGTGAGAGAGTCAGAAGCAAGAATTTTAAATGTTCATGAATGGCAGTAACACTTATCATCAAGTGTGCTGCTTGCTCATTTGCCACCATAAGCAATAAAAAATATCCAAATATTTTAAACAAAATGTTTTCTATTATATAAAAGATATTTTCTGAAATATTTATTATCATTGTCACCTTAAATAAAGAAAGCTATTTTAAAGATATAAGCAATACCTAGAATGGTAATTCATCCAACCATCATAAAAGGCAACTGTTCGATATAGGCCTCCCCATGGAAGAGGTACAATGTCATGTCAACGGGCACACTTGGAAAACGGATTAGCAATAATATTTGGTATTATGAATTTCCCAGGCGATTATTGCTGTCCACTCCCCTGGTAATCCATCAGCCAGCATTACAACTCTCACAGGAAAGGGGCGACGTGAATTTGCTATAACTTAAATATATTTTGCCTTTTGAATTTGAATAAAAATTTCATTAAATCTTTTATTGTCATTTTCTTTGTAAACAGTAATTCTGTTTAGAAACACATTCAATTTGGGTCACTCATTATTCTACGTTACTAATACGGTACGGACCATATTTTACATGTAACGTCTTAGGATCTCGCAGAAGTATTCCGTGGGCATAAATAATGTTCCCACGGGACATGTTAGGTGTGTTCCCTAAGACCCTTTTAGAACCGCACATAATGGCCACGCGTAATGGACAAGGGATGTGTGTGTTTCATTGGGACTTTGTGATTCGATTGCGTAAATCTTAAAATATCATGTACAATTTATATAGATTTTTTATAGTCCTACACCTTCGATTTTAAACGAGTAAACATTTCGATATAATAAATATAAAAATTTCAAGTATATCTGACATAAAAAAAAAACTTTAACGAATAGAACCAGTTAAGACTAATTTAACAATGCGTTCTTGATGGGTTTACTAGCTAATCCAGGATTTCGCTTCATACCTTCAAGCTACATCATCAGAATACTTCAGTACTCAGTCGTTACAAGACTCTTAGTCGTCTTTTACAACATCCAAGAGCAAAGTAAGGGTTGGTAGTATTCGTAGCCGCTACCACACAGTCTTTTACGCCTAAATTAACTAAACTGATTTTAAAATCCTTTAGCCAATGGTAAGCTACATAATCAGCGAGTAACATGGCCTATATTAGTATGTATTATCGTATTCTTCTGGTTTCTATATATTATTTTGTTATATTTTAATGCCTTTATTAAAGCCGTATTCTTTCGTAGTAAAGGTTAGGTCAGATCTAGTATTACCGCGTGCGGACGACGTCCCGACGGCGAATGCTGCTAGGGCGTCGACTCGAGAGGATACCCGCGAGGGTAAACCGCCGGGCGGGCCACCAAAAACAAAGACCGAGTTCCGGTGGCACGCTCGCTCGGCGTGGAGAGGTACGTGTAGGGCGGGTCTATGGGGTCGTGCGCCGGGCGAACGAAGACAAAGATCGAGTACCGGTGGCCCGCTCGCACAGCCAAGAGAGGTGCTTGCATGGTGGGTCTATGGTGGGTCTATCTATATTTGTTGACATTAGCCAAATTTACCATTATAATCCAAATATATTTTTTTCATTTACGACATTTAAGACACTGACATAACGGTATTTTCAATAGATGAAACCTAAATTGATTGATTTATACATACATACATATCATCACGACGCCATATCCCTGGCAGGGTAGGCAGAGAGAACAGAGTGCCAGAGAACTCTATCCTTGCATACCCCATGTAGGAACTGCCAGTCTTCAACGATGGGGCCAAGCTTGGGCCAATTCTGGGCAACAAGCCTCGGCTGTCCAATGCTGGCCCAAGCCTGGACCGACCTTGTGCAATTGAGCCGTAACTTTTTTTTATCTTGGCCCAAGCTCGGGCCAGTCACGAGCAACCAAGCCTCGGCTATTCGATACTGGTCCGAGCTTGGGCCAGTCTTGAACAGCCGAGGCTCGGCTATTCGATACTGGTCCGAGCTTGGGCCAGTCTTGAACAGCCGAGGCTCGGCTATTCGATGCTGGCCCGAACTTGGGCCAGTCTTGAACGACCAAGCCTCGGCTACCCTGTGGCCATGCTCGGGCCGACGTGAATTGCCAGCCTTGGCCCAATGCTGTAAACCAAGCCTGGGCCTTAGTTATCATCCCAGTCTTTAACCAAGGTTGGCCCAGCGTTGTTTGCCACGCTCTGGCCAATGCTTCAAGCCAGCCTTGGCCCAATGCTGTGAGCCAAGCCTGGGCCTTAGTTATCATCCCAGACTTTAACCAAGGTTGGCCCAGCATTGGCATGCAACGTTGGGCCAAGCTTCAACAGGATTGGCGCAGGCTTGGACCAATGCTGGGCCCGTCGTCATTTCCTACATGGGACTTCACTCGCTTCCTCAACATTAATAATTCTCTTCATACACGCTCGCCGGTTTCGGAGACTCTTGACTCCACCTTCTTTTAGAACATGACCAATCTGGTCTAGGTAGGTTTGTCTCGGTCTCCCCCGGTACCTATATCCTTCCACTTTCGCATTGTATTTATCACCACTGAAATCGCTGATGCCATTTTCGATATCCTGAATATATATAAACAAACTAATATAGAAATATACAGCAACAACTCATATTAAATAGAATACTGATTTTCCATAAATAGTCATATGACAAAATAGAGATTTGTAGAAATCGTTCATAAGAAAATGATATTAATGTATTTTAATAAATTAGCAATACAACAATTAATTAATTACTCTATAAATTATTTTATCTGTGATCCCCTTATATCTAAATATGTTATGCAATCGAAACAACGCGTTAAAAACGCTGTGGTTATTCATAGAGAAGCATTAAATAAAACAAAGCAGTTACCAGTTACCAGTTTTATTTAACGTTTTCATAAAATAAACGTTCTGAATATATTCAGACTTTTACGTGGCTAACATTTTGTTATAAAATTGTAAAGCATGTCTATGACATATGCTGACAAGCCCATATTTCCTATAATATTTTATATTTAGTTAGGGACAAAAGTTTAAATGTTTCATATGCATCGTGTTCCAAGCACATGATTATATATATCGAATAATATTCAACTAGTTTATATTTGGTTCTAAATGATAAGATTTGATAATCTAAAATATTTGTCTCTTAGGAGATGTGTGTAGTGAAAGTGTCACCAGTGATAGAAAAGAAAATGTCTTAGTATAAAGATGTGGCCCCGGGCTGGCCACGGATGGCAAGAAAGCGGTACCAGGGGCTGACCCAATGGCGATGACGAGGGAATACGGTGGGTTATGAGGCCACGCTTCCTGTTCCTATTGCCTACCCAAAAAAAAGTTTAAAGATGCGGTTAGTAGGAATGAAAGGATGTGAAAAGAGAGTTTATGTGCTATTATGTCATTTAATTTTACTTTACTGAATCCAGCCAGCCTTAATAGTGAAAATGATAATTAAAAATATTTGTGAAACTATGTTCTTCTCCTTATTTTTTGATCATGTATGATGGCAGGTTAAGAACACAATGTATCACCAATCTTACTTTTCCATATGAGTCGTAAAAATCCGTTGAAGAATTCGATCCACGCAGGATCATGCTTTGTATGATTGGTAAATAGTTCTGATTCTGAATGTGGTATACTAGGAATATAATTCATTCCCATAAAAGAGAGACGCCCTTTCTTGTCCATGGTTGTTAAGATGAATACAAGATATGTATATTACATCTATGCAAGAGACACGAAAACTGTAAATCCCTATACCAAACCGTCTGACAAATATAGTATAGTAAGGCATTTGCCTTCCCATTGTAAAGGAGACTCGCTCTCATCAGTGGGACGAGCTGAAATAATGAATTATATGCTTATAAAATCCCAGGCAACAAAATAATTTATTCTTTCATGCGTGGTGTTGTGCTAAAAAATCTTTATCATGTTTTTTTGTCACGTGTTCAAGTGCCCTCACCGCACTTTTTATGACATAAAAAGGTCATAGTTGCCGTAAAACTGACGAAAAGTTACGATGACAAAATCACCAGTACGCGCAAACCCTTAAAGTGGCGCCCATCATTCCTTATAAAATCTGAACGAGCTTTAGTTTCTCATTCGGGTCACGTTTGTCATTTTGCACAGATCCGTCGAGACAGAGAATTTTCACACTCTATAAATTTTCGCCAATACGCGATAAGGAAATCCGTGGGGGCTTACCTACTCTCAATTCTCACGCGGAATTTTGTTGAAACGCATTAACTGTCACCGACAAATATATTTGCCATTTTGATTTATTTTATATTAGTAAGGAAAGCAATAAAAACCATTGGAATGTATTGAAGTAGTATAATGATTTTCTAAGTTAAAAAAAGAATTCTCAACGTCAGGTTGGAATGTGCTTTACGAAAAATGTGTAATGGGAACATTTAAAATTAAACCTGATGGCCTAAATCAATCATTGGTGTTGTGTCATATAGATTGCCTTCCTTTATATCTCATATAATATTTAGGTGTCGTTAGTGAAGAAGATCTTATCTATCTACACATATAATAAAATTGAAACGAGCGGACGTATGTATATTATATATATTCAAGGAAAGCTAATATGGTGTCTATTTCTTAGGGCAACAGAGACAAAAACAGCAATTGTTAGAATTTTTGTTTGTCTGTATCTTTGTAATTATTAGACTTTTTGTCTGTCTGTATGTTTAAACCGTGCAAAAACTATTAATAATATTAATATTAGTAACTTTATTGAACAAAGAATCATATAGGTATATACACATATAATTATATGTATATAACAAAAATTATAGATTACACAAAAGATCTGGTTTAAGTTTTTTTCCGTTTCAAAGATGTAACATCGATACGTGCACTAATGCGAAACATTGTATTGCACAGGATTGAGCTCAGTTTTCACCCATGTATCACAAGAGGTCTGATATGAAGACGGAGGCTCTCTGATGGAGGCAGAATGCCTGTTGGCCGGAACACCCCCGTGGAACTTGGAGGCGGAGATGCTCGCGAGACTATACCGGCAGGTGTCGATGACACGGGCAGGAGGCGCCACCGTCTCGCTCAGTGAGATGGCCACCTGGCAGGGCCACGCCCGCCGTGACGTCATTGCCCGTTGAGCAATTCGGCTGGAAAATGTCCGTCATCTGCAGGGAGACTGACCGCGTGACGGCGACGCCCCGGCAGTTAGCTGGGGCGTCGACGGGGAGATGGTACCCAAAAGGGTAACCCACCAGGCTGGCCACGGATGGCAAGGAAGCGGTACCAGTGGCCGGCCCAATGGCGATGGGGAGGGAATACAGTGGGTTATGGGGCCACGCGCTGCCCTTTCGTCACCCCGGACGGAACGGGCGACGTGTGTCCGGGTCACAGAGTACCAAACAAAAAAAAGGTTTTATGCATAATAAATGAATTTGAATTTCAATCTTGTGCCCTTGTGAACAGCTTCACAATACTTTTTTCTTTTATAGCAGGTTAAAACATCATCATTATCATCCCTGTTTCAGCTCATATATGTATGTCCCATACTGGGCTCCAGCCTCCTGAATATGCTGATCTGACCGGTTGGTATAAAGTTTTAAAATTTTCTTTCTAGATGTTCCGCCTTGGTCCTGTTTTACGATATCCACAGAAGGAGGATCCACAGGTAAAAATCGTGTTCTTACTCTATCATTATATGGAAAGTAACCGCCAACCATCCCATAAACAAATCAAATCTCTGAATTTCGTTGTTGAAATTCAATCATGATAGCAATGTCAATTACAAGCTTAAGTCTTTGCTTTTAGACCAAAAATAGACTATGGTTTTTACTGGCCCGGTTTCAGAGATACAAGATTGATGATCAATCTTCTGAAGTTCCAGCAGTGGTTAGCCGAAAAAAAGCGTTTCTGGACTGCTGAGAATTTTTATAAATAGCTCTTAATTACGATATCACCTATTGAATGAGGCTTATTCCTATCATCATGTCAGAAGACGTAGCATTGTTGGGTTCGAGCCTCCTCCACAGTAGGCTACACAGATAACACGGGTTGGCACAGCGTTTTATTACGACATTTCTTTCTCTCTATTCATTTGCTATTATGTGAAACTAAAGTTGTGTTTCTTACATCCCTACCCCTTTTTAATATACATACACACTAGGGTGTCCGTTATTTTCCAAATTGGGTTTTGTTCTGCAAACGCCCGTCAAATTTTTAGGTTATGACCTAAAAAAAATATCAGACCCAAATCAGCCCTTAATATTTACATTAACCCGTGCCTAAATCATAATACATTTCCCATTTAAATAACATGGGATTTTCGCACTTTTTGCAGTTATTTTTTTTCCACTGAAACAAATGTAGCTAAAAATTCTCAAACAGCTATTTCTTGTAGGAAATTTAACAAAAAAGATCTGAATGCTTTTTTCGATAAAATTTACCGTTTAAAAGTTATTCAACAATAAACTTGTATTCATATTTTAATTCATCGTTTTTTTTAATTTTCACTATAATTTTTATTTATATTAAACTAAATGCATACAGATAGATAATAAAATAAATAAATACAAGATTTAGATCTAAAATAAAGTATATTATTGCTGGACACCTGCTGCTGCTGGACACCGCTGCGGACACCCTAATACACACATACATACATATCATCACGCTATATCCCTTGCAGGGTAGGCAGAGATAACGGAGTGCCAGAGAACTCTATCCTTGCATACTTCACTCGCTTCCTCAACATTCATAATTCTCTTCATACAGCTCGCTGGTTTCGGAGACCCTTGACTCCACCTTCCTTCAGTACGTGACCAATCTAGTCTAGGTAGATGAGTCTCGGTCTCCCCCGGTACCTACATCCTTCCACTTTCACATTGTATATCTTCTTAACCAGACGTTCGTTCGGCATTCTTTCCACATGTCCAAACCATCGGAGCATTCCCTTTCGCATCTTTACACCAATACTCTCTTTTTAATATAAACATATAAAAACATATTTCAAAGGCAACTTCTTAAATAAATATTTCTCTAACGTTAAGTTTTTTCCTTACTATGAAAGCTTGACCATTTTTCACTCACGGCTTGGTACCTTGAACAAATACACCGGCACTCCACTAAAGAGCCACTAACTGGCTCGATGCAATGCCAGCTTACAGTTTGCATAATCCGAGAGCGCGCCATCAACTGATATCTAACTAGGTATACCTGTGTTTTGTGATATTTATCCCGGTATGGTTTTAGTGTTAGGTATTCTTTGTATATGCTGCAATTTGTAAAAAAAAAGTGTGTGTGTCAGCTCCGACGCACGACTGGAGTTTACTCCTTAAATACGATTATCTAAACAGGCGCAAAAATGGCTAATTTAACTAAAAAATAATATATATATTTTTATTTACATTTATTAAAAACGTTCAGTGAAATATTATCTCACATCTGAAAGTGAAAGCTGCGCAGAATAGGTTGCGCACCAAAAACGTAACGAGATCATTCGATCACTAGATTTTACTCCTCAAATTTTCACAGACCGGGCGCCTTATATGAAAATCGATTATTAAGGAGTAAACTCCAAAAAATAATAGTAACTTAATGAAGTCAGTCATACAGATAGAGTTGCTTCTTTATTGTAATAGTAACTAGTTCTCCTCGTGCGGTGATGAAGTAAGACGTCAGTGTCGTAAAAGACGATTAAGGGATATAATATATAACCTCTATGAAAGAGTAGGAAGACTCGAAATATAATCCTATATGAAAATGTATCAGCGTATAGATCGATTTCCCTCCTGTTTTGGAGTAGGCTGGAGCCCAACAAGTACGTATATGAATGACCTGAGCTGCAGATGACCTACTTGTTTGATTTTTATTTTATTCGACATTAGATCATTTACATAATGGTAAAAAAATACCATTATGTTATTATATGTATGTAACAATACTTATATGTGTATGTATTTATCAATGTAATGGATTATTCAGATATTCGATTGTATTTGTCCACGTAATAAAGGGCGATTATAATACAATAACTTTATAACATTAATGTATTCAACAGAATCATTTGGATAAATTAGGACAATCAATGGAACAATAAAAGATGTCTTATAAGTCAAATAAATGTATACGATCATTAATAACTTCCCGATCACCCGTGGGTAAGATAGGGGGTGATGAATTGTATTCTTACTTCGTCCCCACACGGGTAGATACATATATTTAAGTTTCCAAGAATAAACTTTCCTTAGCTACAATACTTATACCGTCTCACAGGACTGCAATATGACACAAGATATTATAAATGATGTTACATGGGAAGTTTTAAGTTTAAAGGACGAAAGCGTTAAGGATAGCAAGCAACTAGCAACAAACAAGAGAAAAAAGGCTTATTCAAAATACAAGATGGATTGAATAACAAGAAAGGCAAGATATTTTTTTTTTATTGCTTATGGTAGCAAAGGAGCAAGCAGCACACCTGATGGTAAGTGTCACTGCCGCCCATAGACCTTTGCAATACCAAGGGTATAGCTTAGGCGGCTGCCTAACAATAAAATCCCCAAACCCACCCAGTTGGGCTTCCGGCTCTCTCGCTCACCGAACGAAGCGCAATAGCACATTACTCAGACGTCGATCTTCTGCGAGAGTGTGGTACTATCCCGGACGGACCAGCCCGCGACTGTAGACAGAAAACTGTCAACAGCGTGGTCCTATCACTGTATCTGGTAGGAATATAGGGAAAAAGGAGATACAATAATTGCGTCAACATCGATTGAGATATTAATGATTTTAAGTACCGTGTAAAGCATAAATTCCAGAGATTAACTTTTCTTTCAATTTTTACAGCGCAGAAAACCCAGTAGTGCCTACAAATTATTGCAGCTATTGAACACGTAGTTAAAGGAAAAATAAGTATTCAAAACTAAACTGTTTAATTAAATATAAATTATAATTTAAGCTTGTAATTACAGTGTGGTCAATTGATTATAACAATTCTATTGTTATAATCAATATAATAATATTAATTTGTCACATAATTTATAATATTTCATGATTCTCCTACTCTTATCCCAATACTTGGGGTCGATACAATATGTACTCTTGTTTCATAGTACATATTGTAAAAGTTATTAGCAACAGTTTTATGAACGGCTGCCTGCGAGACGCCCACTCTCCTTGGGCATTAATTGTTGATCAAACGGTATCAGATAGAGTTGCTCCAGGTCGATATATAGCCCTTAGTTGTCTTTTACGACATCCACAGGCAAAGTAACGGTTGGTAGTATTCCTAGCTGCTACCACACAGCATTATGTATATATTACATTATTTACAATATATGTACGTAAAAAAGGAATTTTCCACAAAGCGTTGTTTGATTTGGATATAATTTATGTCCATTAAATTCAATGTTTGACAAGTTTCCCTCAATTCAAGGATCATTTTACATAGAGCCGGGTGCTCCTGCGTAACCTGGGCAGAGCAGCATCGTGAACTCGTTGCAACTATCAGTTCCAACCGCGCCGCTGCCGGCCGTCGCGAAAAATGGTCGACAGCGTCAGGAACTGGAACGCGGTTGCTGCTTTCTGCAAGACAGTAAGGAGGCGGCGGGTCGGGTCCATGAGGAACTCTTCTACCACTACACGCTCCGCTGACGGGGCATCGGGCGGCGTAGTCTGATCGCCCGGGGAGAGGTCGCCCCAGACGGAATTAACGGGGCCTGACTACACCATAACCCACCGCCAAAAAAAGGAGCCGAGTGTTGTCATTAAAAAAAAAATAATATTATATTTGTGCAAGAGAAGCAAAATTTGAAACAAAACCCTATGCCATGACTGCTGACCAGCATAGGTATAATGGGTGAATTCTCCTAAATTAAATGTTTGTAAAGTCCCCTGCAATACAAGGACTATTTTCTTAATAACGGGTGTGGTCTTTAAAATAAAAGAAATATGCATATTATATCTATGCAAGTGAAGTCAAACTCAAAACAAAATCTTATGCCAATCCTTCTGAAGAGCATGGTATAATAGGTGAATTCCGCTCTCATTGTAGAAGAGGCTCGAGCTCATCATGGAGACGTTTACGATAATAATGATAATGGCATCATGAACTTGCTCTAAAACAGAAATGAAAACGTTAGAAGAATCTACATAAGTCAAACGGGTTACAATAGAGTTTTGTTTTAAATTTTCATGGTTTTGCAAATCTAATGTTATTACAGATAATATCCTGCAAGTAAAAGCTTTTATTACAGAGATTTTATAAATATACAATTAAATGCACATGACTTAAATTACACCCAAAGTTAGAACATAAATGTACGATATTTTCTTTTTTTTTTTCCGCATGGAAAACCAAATTCTTGATACTTGCCACGGGACGAACGATACTTAGGTCACTAGAACCTCTATGTAATATCAGCTATTATTAAACATGTATAATTTAATAACAAACTTTGCTCTGTACATCTGCTGTGGTAAAATAATAACATAATTTCGTGGTACGAATATAATGATTACGATTTCATAAAATTAAAGCGGTTTAATGCGGTTACCATAACGAGAATTTTTGCTTACATCGCCGCAATAATCTCTGTGTTGGTCGAATACATCCGAATGGCCCACCAGCTTTGCAATCTATTTTCTTTTTGCTTCATAGCTATGTCTATTAGCGCATACTGCAAAGCCATTAGGATTGCATATAACTTCGTAGTTTTTGTAATGTTGAACTGCTAAATTGTTTACGTAACTCAAAAGGACTTTAGCCTAAAACATACCTAGAGTCCTAGGTATAATTTGTTGTTAACGGTAATTCAATTAACTGTTATAATTTTCATATTATTTTCTTTTTATAATTATATTTTATCATTTACACAACGGGAAGGAAAACCTCGGGAATCATCCGGTGCGTAAGAAATGTAACTATTATAAATATTCTTGTACTTAGCTGCATAGATGACGTATAAGGTAAGATACCGACGTGCCATGCCAATTGTCACATATTCTTAAACCCGTTTTAATAATTAACTACACAAATGGCTTAGTGTATAAGAGACCTTTTTGTAGTAGGCTATGGTCTGCATACACCCTGCTCGTTTCGTCAGTGCGACATAAAGGTCGACGTGCAACTTCATAACACCCTATTCCCTGCCCATCGCTACTGGTACCGATTACTCAACCTTGGTGGTCAGCCCGGCTAAGATACCGACGTAACGTACCAAATGTCGAACAATGAACATGTCCCCCAGATTACAAGGATCAGTTCTTCATTATAGAATGTTGTGTTTAAAAAAATATATTTTTGTTCCTGGTAGTAACCGAAATAATAAGTCTCTTTTAATACCTGCGAAGGTACTGTTAAATATTATATTATACTAGCAAACCCAGCCCGTTAGTTTGTTTGTAGAAGTCGATATATCGCAGCGCCGCCTGATGGTGAGTTACATCAATGAGGATAACATATATACCCTCTCCGTGAAAAAAATCATCATCATTATTCTCCTGCTCTTATCCCAATCACTCGGGGTCGATGCAATATGTACTCCTCTTCCCACATATTGCAAAAGTTATTGGCAAAAGTTTTATGACCGGCCGCCTGCCTGACGTCAACCCTCTTTGGGAATGTAATTGTTGACCAATCGGTGTGTTGGACAAGGTCAATAAACTCTTAGTCGTCTTTTACGACATCCACGAGCAAAGTAAGGGTTGGTAGTATTCGTAGCCGCTACCACATAGCAAGAAAAATAAACAAGTGCGAGTTGTATTCGCGCACGAAGGGTTCCGTAAAACTAAGTATTTTATTTTATTTTAATTAATTATATTTAAAGAGAACATAAAACTAAATATTTTTTATTTATTCTGTGAATAGTTAAAGCGTCTACCTGTCACTGTTATTAGTATCGAGCAAGAAACGGTAAAAAAATCAAGTTTGTTGTATGGGAGCCCCCCTTAAATATTTATTTTATTTTATTTTTAGTATTTGTTGTTATAGCGGCAATAGAAATACATCATCTGTGAAAATTTCAATCTCAGTAATAGGGTCCTGTTTTTACACTTTGGGTACGGAACCCTAAAAATACATATACATTGATTCATAATGATTGGTCAAATAGTTTCTGAATTTAGCGATGTCATTAATACAAATATTGTCTTTTATAGATACAGATTTTTAAAATCTCCGCAGTACAAAGACTAGTTCATTAGGTCAATATGTAGTCAAGTTAAAAATAATAGAATGTGAGCATTTAAGATAAGTCCCCAAATGGAATGATTATGTAATCTACATAAATCTTAAGCTGGTTTGAAAGTTAAAAATTATTTAATCTGGTTTAAAAATTATTTAATTTACATAAGTCTTATGCTGGTTGAAAAAAGGGTAATAATATTTCTAAGGCAAATAACCTTAGAACTATTATTACCCTTTTGGCTGTGGAGCTTAGATGACAGTCGCTTTTTAGAAATATTATATAAGTACTGCTAAATTTAACTAAATGAAAAACTACTAACTAGTCTATTTTATATAGACTAATAACTATTTCATTTAGACTAATAATTAACTAATAATTAACTCAATAATCTAATAATAAACGTTGAAAAATAGATCCGATTTTCTTTAACATTGTTTTTTATAACGTATTTCTGTACCCAAAAGGGTAACCCGCTAGGCTAGCCGCTGATGTCAAGGATTTGGCCGGCCCAATGGCGTTAGAAGGCAAGACGATAGTTAATGGGGCTACGCGCCACTTTTTCGTCGCTCCAGACGGAATGGAAGGCGTGTGCCCAGGCCATAGTCTGCAAAAAAAACCGGTATACTTCTATAAAGATCCTAAGACATACTTAGGTGCACAAACTTAGTTATGGCTCCACCCAAACTTCGAACCTGGGGCTTAATATGTAATTGATAGTGATATGCTTATGCTACTAAAGAAATGAGGTAGTTAAATATTTATTTTATATATCAAATCTGTAGCAAAACGATTAGCACCTTAAAATAACAATAGGTAAGCCAAGCATTGTGACGAACTAATAACTACTAAGGAAGAAAGGTTTTTGAGTGTCGACCCACTATCGGGCAATGCAGACTGAGAATGTCTCTCATTATATGAACTACTTACTTGGACAAAGACATAGCGAGCCGTTGGCGGACTTTGCTATTCGAAGTTTTATATAAGGTACCCCACCTTCGATTTATATTTAAGGTACCCCCCACCTTCGATCAGCTATGGACGGTAAAGGTAGTCACACATTTGTCTGACATTTCAGATTCGGATTCTTAATTTTTTTATTGCTTATGGTGGCAGACGAGGAAGCAACACATCTCATAGTAATTGTTACTGCCACCTATGCATCTTTGCAATACGAGGCACAGCTGGGACGCTGCCTACCAATGAAAACCCCAAACCCACCTAGAAAATTGTGCTACCAGCTCTCTCACTCACCAAATAAAACACAACAGCGGATTTCCACTGCTCAGACGACGATTTTCTGCGAGAGTGTAATATACCCCGGACGGACATCTCGCAGCTGTATACGGAAAACTATCAACAATGTGGCCCTTTTTTTTGCGGTGGGCTATGGATGCGTCTCACCCCGCCAAATCGGTCCGGGGTTACGGAAGAGGCGACTTCTCTCTTCGCCGTGCGAGTGGACCACCGCTACCGGATATCAACAATGTGGCTCATGTAAATTACTTCATTTTACGTAATCAAAAAACCATAATGCGTATATAGACATATTACAAGGATAAACATTATTATTGTCAGTTGCTTTTATTACCACTCAAATCATATTTGACGCATTAAAGGATAATTAAATAATTTACGTTAATAAACAAATTAGCAACCATTTAGTATGTACAATCACTGTTTAGCTTTCATGGGACACACATCAGCCGCATTAAATAGACATCGCTTAAAATTTATACGTAAAAATATATCAAATCAAATACTTTCAAGGAAATTTGTGGAAATTACTTCATGAAATCTCTTGAATCTAAAATGTAAAAATATCTTTGAAGCTTGTGTAATTTTTAATTTAAAAGAAGCATTATTCTTCGTCTTTTCCTCTGCAAAATCTATAATGACTTCATACCAAAGTGATGTTGATGGCTTACCGCCATATCAAACTGATGCAGATTTAGCAGAATTTCAGCTGTTTCAAGGTTATCCGGAGTCGCTGCTTCAGTTTGCATATATATGTTGTGTGATATTCTGCCTTGTGGGTATTCCTGGAAATCTTGTTACCATCATAGCTCTTGCGATGTGTAAAAAGGTCAGTACAAGTTTGTCTATATATTATTCATTACATCTGTATCTTTAGATAAAAAAATTGCCATATATTTTCGAAAGTAACATTTGCTTTTCTACTGTTTATTATGTTTCGTACTGTAAGTTATAAAGGTTTTATTATAACATCACCATTTTCCGTTCTCCTGCACTTATCTTAATTACTTGAGGTCGACGCAGTATGTAGGTAGGTACTTCTCTTTCTATATATTGCAAAAGTTATTGGCAATAGTTTCATGATTGGCCTTCTTCCAGATATCAACCCACCTTGGGAATGTAATTTTTGACCAAACGGCATCAGATAGTGTTGGCTCAGGTCTATATAAAGCTCATAATGGTCTTTCACGACATCCATCATTATAACAATGCAACATAATTATGAGACTAAAATGTGTAATAAAAAATATCATTAAAAATTATGTCACAAAATACAAAAGTTTATGTCTTGACCTTATTTCTGGTATTCCTTTTAGGTAGCTGGTATTACTTTTTCTCCATCCATATATCCATTAGTCACCAACCTGTTGGGTCTGTTAACTTGTAGGACCAATATTGTTAAACGCCATATTTATCAGGGTAGCTGACGATCATAATTGTCATAAGTTTCCCTACAAAAAGTTGCTCCTCACTTGCCTATTTTTGCAATGACCAAATAAGGTGTAATGATACCTTGTATTCTTAATCCGTGACTACGAGAGGTCTTCCTTATTGCTTATAATTTTTATATAAATTTTACATGCAAATAATTTGATTGAAATATTTATTCATCAGGCCGTAGAAGTCCACTGTGGACAAAAACCTCTACATGAGAATGTTACTGAGAACGGTCCTGTGTATGCATTCAACGGCTATCTGCGACTTTTGAAATGTCTTTAGCTCACCTAATGGGTGTTAATTTAACTCACCTAATGGGTGTTAATTGATGGATAAGCGTTAAATAAAATAATGGAGTAACCAATTTTGTTTAACGTTTTCATGAAATAAACGTACTACATACATTTAGACGTTTACACGAATAACATTTTATTATAAACACTGAACGACTTTGAGCCTTTTTATGAAGCCGACATTCAGAGACCACATTTCGGTGCCGTTCATCGGTTTTCTCACGTAAAAAAACGGGTAATTGCTTGATCAAACTTCTGTTTCTAAAAAAAGAAGAGCTACGAGACTTTTGTAATTTAAAAACATAAATTATTTATTCTATAATTAGACCAGATGTCACAATATTTGCGTGTAACGACTCCATATAGATATAAACTATTATAAAATGTTAATGGGTATAAATGTTATAACCCAACCCCTGAATTAACATCTCTAAGGTCACGACTTTCAAATATGTATATTTGTGAAGATTTTTTTTAATTTCAAAGATGCAGTAACCTGATGTACCCTTCACGATGTGTTTCTTCATCGTCAAATAAAATAATTCATGTTTTTTTATAGTAATAAGACATAATTTAAACAATTAAATATTTAAACAATTAACAGAAACTGAAGCGTGATAATCTATTAATAGTCATTGCTTTTGAACATTGGAACAAATACTCAGAAAATCAATTTTATACTATTACTCATACAATACCAATTAATATAATATATATGAAGGCAAATGTAACCTTTAGGCTTTGCAATCTTAGGTATTCTGTTAAATTAGAATGAAATCAAAATTAGAATGATGACGTCACAATTCCGAAAAATACAATGTCTTAAAGTCATATTTAAAATCATAAACTAAGGCTACGTTAGATTTACCTTAAAATCATCGTAGACGTATAACATACAATGAAAAGATATCTAGTATCTAGTAGCGGTGGGGCCGCTCTGTTGACAGTTTAGTCTACGGCTGCAGGCTAGTCCATCCAGGGTACTACTACACTCTCGCAGATAATCTGAGTAATGGAAAGCCGAGTCGTGCAATATGCTGTTGAATAGAATAGAAATAAAAATAAATTTATTCAAGGAGTAATGCACACCTTTACAATTAGTTACTTAAGCACCGAGGGAAGCACAACTGTCTATACAAACTGTATTATAGTGTGATTATAGTTGTGCTTCGTTCGGTGAGCGAGAGAGCCGTATGCCTATATATCTGGGTAGGTTGGTAGGCAGTGTCTTATACTTCTGGTAGGTCCATGTGCGGCAGTAACATTTAGCATCAGGCGCTTGTTTGTTTGCCACCATCCTTACTAATATTATAAATGCGAAAGTAACTCTATCTGTCTGTCTCGCTTTCATGGCAAAACTACTGAATCGATTTTAATTAAATTTTGTACACAGATAGTCTAAAGCCTGAGAAAGGATATAGGCATAATTTTTAATTGGAAAAAGCGTTGTAAAGGGTTGAAAAAGGGGATGAAATGAAATAGGAAGAATAGTTACTTTGGATTAACGCTAACTTACGGCTATTCCACGCGGACGAAGTCGTAGGAGAAGCTAGTAAGCAATAAAAAAGAAATGATATAGAAAACCTATTGATAATACATTTTTATTTTCAGTTTCGAAATGCAATAGCATACTTCATAATAAATCTACACGTCAACAATTTAATATACTGTTGCATGATATTACCTATGACGGCTGAAATCTTCTCGACGAGACATTGGACATTTGGCATAACAATGTGTAGAGTATATCCATTGATAAAGTACGTGTTGGTGGGAACAGCTCATTTTACTGTTGTGGCTATAACTGTTAATAGATATATAATAGTTTGCCATCCACATATATATCACAGGTAAGACAATATCCAACCATTCAATCATCAGCCTATCAAAGCTTACTTTCTAAGTGGGAATTATGCTATAATCGCCACGCTTGGTGGGTGGGTAGATGTTCACAATTGGTATAATAAGTTCAGACTTTTTTTTTTGCATTGACTGGTCAAATAAGTTCGGACAGTCCATCACTCACAGGGGAGTCGACGCTCTAGTAACAAACAATGTTGCCAGGGCGTTGACAGGAGATAATACCCGAAAGATTAACCCACCGGACGGGCTACAGAAGACTAAGACTCAGAACCAATGGTCAACCC
The DNA here is from genome assembly GCA_905163515.2 of Lymantria monacha. Lineage (NCBI taxonomy): Eukaryota > Metazoa > Arthropoda > Insecta > Lepidoptera > Erebidae > Lymantria > Lymantria monacha. The sequence goes on along the minus strand of LR991094.1, from coordinate 12,117,561 downwards.
ACATAGCGATAGTGAAGTACCCTAGTTACTGTATGATTTCTCTTGAAATTTCACAAATTTAATCTAAAAGGGTTGGTGAAAAAGACAGGCTATAAAATATGAGGTTATTTACTATAGAAGAATAGCAGTAAAGATTTTGATCTAGTAGATACTTTATAGCATTTACAATTTATATTATAAATTTGACTTCTTGCCGAAATAATGTAAATATAATAAAACTTATTTACATATATTTATCTCATCATCATCATCTCAGCCCACATAAGTCCCACTGCTGGGTTCGAGCCTCCTCCATAATGGGAGGTAAATTGACCTACTATACCACGCTGGTCAGACGTGTTGGTATAAGGTTTTTTTTTCGAGTTTTCCTTCTTTCGCATAGATGTTATATGCGTTTTATAGCCCTTAGTCGTCTCTTACGATCACCCAGGGTAAGATAGGAGGTGGTGAACTGTATTCTCCGTCACCACACGGAAAGTATTTTTATCTATACCTTTTTTTTTTTTTTTTTTATTGGTAGGCTATGGGTGCGTCTCGCCCCGCCGAATCGGTCCGGGGTGACGGAGAAGGCGGCGCGTGACCCCATAGACCCACCGTAAAATCCTCTCTCTTCGCCGTGCGAGCGGACCACCGGTACCCGATCTTTGTCTTCGGTGGTCCGCTCGGCGGTTTACCCTCGCGGGTTCCTCTCGTCGGCGCCCCGACAGATTTCGCCGTCGGGGCGTCGCCCTCACGCGGTGGCCTCGCGTCGGGTGACCAGACAATTCCCCGGTCCGATCACCCGAGGCCTGGGTTAGGGCGGCATCAGGCGCAGGTATTCGCGCCTGCGCCGCCCCGGCCGCTGGCGGCGGCCCGGGTCGCGGGAGTCCTCCCTGACTCGTTCCGCCGCCTCCTTCCGCGAGATGACAGCCTCGCAGAAAGCGGCGACCGCGTCCCAATTCCTGACGCTGTCGACCATCGCCCTCGCGACAGCCGGCAGCGCCAGGTCGGCACCGATAATAGCGACGAGGTCACGGCGCTGCCCGTCCCAGCCCGAGCATTCCTCGAGCGTATGTTGCGCCGTGTCCTCGCCACTACTGCAATGATGGCAGCCCGGAGTCCACTCTCTGTACACGACCGTGTGCAGGTATTTCCCGAAGCACCCGTGCCCCGTCAACACCTGCACCAGTCGGAAGGTGAGGACCCCGTGCCGCCGCTCCATCCATTTCATCAATACGGGCCGAAAGGCCTCGACGGTCACGATCGTGACCGTGTCTAGGCCTCTCCAGCCGCGTAACCCAACGGGCGATGACGTCTCGGCGGGCGTCCTCGCGCCAGGTGGCTATCTCGCTCAACGATGGGGAGCCACCCTCCTCGCGCACTGAGGTAACCCGCCGGTAGAGGTCGGAGAGCATCTCCGCCTCTAGGTCCCACGGGGGTGTCCCGGCCAATAGGCACGCCGCCTCTGTCGACACCGTGCGGTACCGGCGAATGGCTCTGACCGCCATGGCTCTCTGTGGCCTCCACAGAACCGCCCTGAGCTGGGCGTTCAGAGCCCTCGCCCACACGGGTGCGCCGTACATGGCCATCGAGCGGATGACCCCCGCATATAGCCGTCGGCCCTCGAAACTGGGTCCGCCCACATTCGGCATGAGCCGAGAAAGGGCGGACGCCGCGCCGACCAGCCGGGGAGCAATCTGACGGAAATGCTCCCGGAACCACCATCGCCCGTCGAGCACCAGACCCAAGTACTTCATATGGGCCTGGATGTTGATCTGGATGGAGTTGACGACTAATGAGGCGCCGGTTGGCAGCCTTACGCGTGGCCCATGGAATAATAGGGCCTCCGTCTTATTTAAGGCCACCCTGAGCCCCAGCGCCTCGATTCGCCTGACCATCTCCTCGGTGCCGAGAGTGGCCAGGCTCGCCGCCTCTTCGAGTGTCCTGCCCCGGGCTGTGACGAGCGTGTCGTCAGCATAGCACACCAAGCTCAGCCCGGGGGGGAGACTCCCTCTCAACGCCCAGTCGTACCCGATGTCCCACAGAGTTGGCCCCAGAACCGACCCCTGTGGAACACCGCACGACATGGGCGTCCGCACAATGTCCCCTGCGGGACCCGCGCAGAGGATACTGCGCCCCTCCAAATAGTCTGCCACCAGCCGCCTGAGGTACAGGGGCACTCCATGGAACCGGAGCGCCTCCCTGATGCAGGCGAATGCGTTGGCGATGTCCAACGACACCGCCAACAGCACTCCCTTGCCGGCGACAGCCTCCGCGGCCGTTTGCCTCAGGCGTAGCAGGGCCCCGATGGTCGAACGCCCCCTCCTAAACCCATATTGAGCGTCCGACAGATCGGGCCCGACCTCCTCCAAGTGTCGGACGATGCGGGCAGCGAGGACACGCTCCAGCAGCTTACCCACATCGTCGAGAAGCACGATGGGCCTGTAGGCCGACGGCAAATCCGGGGGCCGTCCCGGCTTTGGCAGGAGAACCAACCTCCCCTCCTTCCAGCATTCAGGGAATCGTCCAGACGTCAGACAGGCGTTAAACAGTTGCCTGAGGCGAGGCTCGAAGTGCTCGAGGAGCGACGTCAAGACCCGGACTGGTATTCCGTCCGGGCCGGGGGCCGTGGTGGCGGAGCGAATCCGCGCCACTGCCGCCCCCACTTCCGACTCGGTCACGGGTGGAACACTCTCGTCGTCGGCCTCCCGGTCTTGATCTGGCGTTTTATCTATACCTGGAGAATTCAAAAATATTTTTCTCTCGATATGACCGTCTTTAACTTTGAGACAAAACTTTAATCTATCTGTTACGAATCTATCTATTTACGAATATTTGATTGGGTAATACAGTTACATACTGTTTCTCACTTTGGAGTTCTTGAAACACAATTTCGAAGTGACGTTTTGATCGTACTAAATCCATCCACTTTTTTATGATATAGAGATTGATTTAGATCACGTTTATTGCTAGTTTACTTATTTCATTCTGTTCTGCTTACATATATACGACTTAGTATTAAGAACAAACCTTTGCCGTAATAAGAGACTAATCTACCTTAGAACGTTAGATATATGGTATTTTATTTCGAGATTTGGTTCCTATAATAATGTGCTCGCGTCACGATCGAGAAATGTATAATAAATTCACTCTCTCTCTCGCTTCGAGTCAATCAGAGAGTTTAAGGACACCACTCATCACGTTTAATCTATATATTTTAGTTTATTTCATACGTCAATGCAAAATCTTAATACTTCTTATACATTATAGTCTCTATTTCAATATTTTCCTTTACAACTAGCGATAATTATTATTTATTTCTAGGTAATAAATAAATTTTGCTAAGCACTTTAGAAATACTTTAGTTTAAAAGCAATATTGAGACGTTTTTATCGTTATATTTTTAATATATTATTAAATTGTATTTTTAATATTTTTGTAATACTTAAGATATTAAATATTTTTTAATCCATGTGATAATGGAGTAAGAATATAAATTACCACCATATCTTGACCGTGGATGACGACTAAGGGATATAAAACGCATATTACCTACATCTATGCAAGAGAAGGAAAACTCGAAAATAAACCCTATACCAATACCTTTGACCAACGTGGTATAGTAGGTCAATTTCCTTGCCATTATGGAGGAGGCTCGAGCCCAACAGTGGGACATATATATTTTATATATTTCAAAAAATCAAGAAAAATATTAATTAAAAATGGATGAAATACTCCACCCACAGACTTAAATTTATTCTTTTTATATACTAATATAACATTTTTATACTTTCAGATTATACAAAAGAAGTGTATTAATATCGACATTACTTTTTACATGGATAGCGCCACTTATTATGTTTTTTCCCACATTCATGAATATATGGGGGAAATTCGATTTGGATACTGTAGGAAGCAATTGTACTATTGTACCTGATGTAAACCATCATTCACCCAAAACATTCTTTGTCTGTTTTGCCTTTGTTGGACCGTATCTTATTATTACAATATGCTACGCACGTATGTGGTGGACTGTAAGGAAAGCAACGAGAAGACGTAATGCTTATAATAATCCTACTGCACCAGCTACAATAAGCGTTAGCGTATCTGATTGCTCAGTAGCCAAAAATGAACGTTCATATGAAGAAGTTGCTGATGAAAGTAGCACAGATAATGAAAATAACAAATTAAATAATAGTAACTTATTATCACCAAATAATGGTATTGTGAAAATATTGAAAACACCATTTAAATCATTTAGAAAAAATGACGAACCTAATTTACCAACTAGAAAAGATAAAAAACTAGCTAGTATGATTGTTGCTATATTAACAGCTTTTATTATATGCCATTTGCCATTAATGATGGCAAGAATATTATATGGTGATTATAAATCAAACGTAAATGTTAATATTTTTGCGCATCTATTGGAATATTCAGCGGCTTTCTCTAGTCCGTTAATATATGTACTAATGTCTAGAGAATATAGACAAGTATATGGATATCTATTTAAATCAATTAAGAATAAGCTTGCGATTGAATCTGTGTAAAAATTAATACTAGACATTATTATTAATAATTTTTATTCAACATCGCTATAATAGTTTTATGTAGAATAATTTTGTATTTAAAATTAAAACTGTGATACGTAATATATTGTATTATTTGTATATCATATCACGATTTCAAAGTCTAGCTGTGTGGTAGCGGCTACGAATACTACCAACCCTTACTTTGCTGGTGGATGTCGTAAAATACTACTAAGAGCCTTATAACGACTTAGGGCGACTCCATCTGATGCTATTTGGTCAACAATTACATTCCCAAGGAGGGTTGGCGTCTGGCAGGCATAAAACGGACGGTCATAAAACTATTGCCAAAAAGTTTTACAATAGGTATGTACTATGAAAGAAGAATACATATTATATCGGCCCCAAGCAATTGGGATAAGAGTAGGAGAATGATGATCACAATTGCAAAGTCGAAGGCAAAACACCAAAGATATTTATAATATAGTAGAAAATTACCGCTGGTCCTATTGCGGAAATATGGGGATAAAATGTTCCTATAGTGGTCATTCCCGTGGAAATATGAGGATAAAATATAGCCTATGTTACTTGCTAATACTGTAGCTTTGCATTAGTGAATGAATTTTTAAAATCAGTTTAGTTGATTAGGCGTGAAAATATAACAAACAATTAACGATACTCACATTAAAATTTTAATATTGATAAAGATCATCAGTTACGGGACTCTTACAAACCTTACACAGTAATAATAATATCTCAATTCTATCCTCAAAAGTTAATGGATTCAAAGAAAACAATTTGCACCATTCGCTAAAATTATTCATCGTCATACCACAACACATATTAAATATTGCATTTACTTAGTCAGAACCCGTAAATACAATTAAAACTAGCGTGATACTGAAAAACAAATGAAAACGAAACAATAAAAAAAAAGTGTGTGTTTCAGCTCCGACGCACGACTGGAGTTTACTCCTTACGTACGATTATCAAAACAGGCGCAAAAAAGCTCATTTGACTAAAAATAATATATATATTTTTATTTACATTTATTAAAACTGTTCAGTGAAGTATTATCTCACGTCAGAAAGTGAAAGGTGCGCAGAATAGGTTGCGCACCAAAAACGTAGCGAGGTCATTCGATCACTAGATTTTACTCCTCAAATTTTTCTAATACCGGGCGCCTTATATGAAAATCGATTCTTAAGGAGTAAACTCCTATAAACTCCAATAATTAATTATTATTTACTTTGAAACTGAAACCAGAGCAGATGTAAGAGTAACACTAGGTAATGATGTACTAGAGCAAGTGGATGAATTTGTATATCTTGGATGTGGATTTAGCCGAGATGGAAGGTACACCACTGATATAGAGCGAAGAGTGAATGCGGGAAATAGAGTGAATGGAGCGTTGGGGCAACTTCTTGGCAGCCACCACCTCAGCCAGAAGGCACGTGTAGCAATACATAACGCAGTGCTTGTCCCAACATTACTGTATGGAAGCGAGAGTTTGGTATGCAGAAAAGAGTATGATAGTAAAATTAATGCGGTCGAAATGCGATCTCTGCGGAAAATCTGTGGAGTTAGGCTGACCGACCGCATTCGTAACGACGACGTAAGAGAGCGAGTAGGTATGAAAGAGAGTATTGGTGTAAAGATGCGAAAGGGAATGCTCCGATGGTTCGGACATGTGGAAAGAATGCCGAACGAACGCCTGGTTAAGAAGATATACAATGCGAAAGTGGAAGGATGTAGGTACCGAGGGAGACCGAGACTAACCTACCTAGACCAGATCGGTCATGTACTGAAGGAAGGTGGAGTCAAGAGTCTCCGAAACCGGCGAGCATGTATGAAGAGAATTATGAATGTTGAGGAAGCGAGTGAAGTATGCAGAGATAGAGTTCTCTGGCACTCTGTTCTCTCTGCCTACCCTGCAAGGGATATGGCGTGATGATATTTATGTATGTATGTATGTTGAAACTGAATCGTCCAGAGGTGGACCGGTTGTTTAGTAGTGAAAACGTCTCGAATCAATATTCGAAGTTCTGCAGAAAATTACAACTTGGAGTTCTTGAGGCTACTCATCACATAGACGTAAGAAGATTGCTATACATCCTATTCCACCTTTATCGTACCCCGTATTCCTTCCAGTTTAGAGGTGTGCAGTCAGTGTCTAATGTTAATTAGCCGTAGGTCAGTAGAGGATCTCCTTTCCTCTAAACCATTTCAAAATTTTCTTTATTTAGTGACAAAATGGTTACTAAAATAGTGTACCTTAACTCATGTGCTAGATGAAACCTATATTGCAAGAGCCAGAGCTTCAGTATAAAACTTATAAAATGCAAATATAATACTTACTCTCTGACTTAGGGTAGCGGCTGTAGCAATCTCTTATATTAACTGTCGTAGAGAGTTCATTTTCTATGAAGAAAAATACTTTATGCATTGTTTTATTATTTTTATTCATTGTTCTAAATATGAATCTCGTTTATATCCATTAATTATTTATTCGTTTAGAAACGTACGACATAATATATTTGACGTGAATGAATGATGATGAATTTGTTCAATAAAGGGTACTTGCAAAAACCAAATGTAACGAAATATGTTATAACAAGATGACTTATAAATTTGTAAGTATAACAAACAATGGTATTATTTTATTCTCATTATTTAGAAGAACCCAAATATTATTCGTTTGTATAAATGTTGCTAGCGAAAGTAGTGCCGCAATCGTGTGCAGCACGACGTATTCGGAATTATTTACAATCGCGTGGCGTGTTTATTCAGTGATTACTTAGTATTATATTGATTTAAGGTGTGGACGCATTTAACAGAGCTCATGGTGTTTCTAATGAATTTAATACATAACGGTATTTGTGAACATTTGGAGTTATAGAGTCTAAAAAGGTTTAGTTTGAACACAGAAAACTGAAGATTGTTTTTGATTTCATTGATTGCAATTGGGATGAGAGTAGGAGAATGATGATTGCAATAATTACCATATAATTTTATTAGTAAGAGTCTTTGATAGGTTACAGCCTAGTCATTCAACCACACCTCGCCCAAAACTATACGAAAAAGGCCAGCGTGCGGTGCCACAACATATTAAACAGGCCAGTAGAATTGATTTCTTGTCTTCGGTGACCCACTTCTGTTGACAGAGCTAAAGTTACAGTACAGCATTGTGGAGAGTATTACAAAGGCCTTATATTAAAAATAAAATGTTATTGTAATAAATTAACAAATAATAAGGAAGAGAATTATGAATGTTGAAGGAAGCGAGTGAAGTATGCAAGGATAGAGTTCTCTGGCACTCTGTTCTCTCCGCCTACCCTGCAAGGGATATGACGTGATGATATGTATGTATGTATGTTATTGTAACAATGTTTTGTTTTTAAATAATATTATAATTTTCACAACATCCTTGTTGTTTGTTAAGATACAGTTTACTATAAAGGAAGGAGGCGGAAAGAGCAAGCTCAGTTCGTTAACTGTTCATTAGTGTTCTGTCGAAACAATGGTCGTTGTAATGTTCATTTACCAACCACTATCCGCTTCACCACTTTACTCTTAATTCGCCATTTAATTTTTAATGACGCGTCTTGTTTTAGTCACCCTTATTGTGTATAATATTATATGTATTTTGAATAAAAGAATGTGACTATTACCATTTCATGACTCATTATGAATTAGTAGCTTGAGAAGAATATTGCTACAGTTTAGTTTCTCACAGAAGTCGTAAGAACCAAGCAATGGGCAGATTCTCTTGAGAAGTTTTTTTTTATTGCTTATGGTAGCAGGTCAACAAGCAGCACACCTGAACGTAAGTGTCACTGCTGCCCATGGACCTTTGCTATACCAAGGGTATAGCTTGGCCGCTGCCTACCATTACAATACCCAAACCCACCCAGTTGGGCTTCCGGCTCTCTCGCTCACCGAACGAAGCGTAATAGCACATTGCCATCACTCATACGTTAATCTTCTGCGAGAGTGTGGTACTACCCCGGACGGACTGGTCCGCGGTTGTAGACAGAGAACTGTCAACAGCGTGGTCCTACTGGTCGTACCACTACTAAACAATAGTATAGATATAAAAGTAATTAAGATCAACAAATCACCTGATAAATATAGCGATTATTGTAATATCGCAGATATCGAAAGCCTTAGTTCTACAGAGGACGTTGATAGGCTGATCGGCGAATGGAAATTTAATATAGACTCGCAGATTTTCTTATTATCCTTACTAATATTATAAATGCGAAAGTAACTCTGTCTGTCTGTCGCTCTTGCACGCCAAAACTACTGAACCGATCTAAATGAAATTTGGTACACAGATAGTCTAGAGGCTGATAAAGGACAAGGATACTTTTTAATGCAAAAAAGGGTTGTAAAGAGGGATGAAAGTTTGTAAGGAAGTATCGTCATTTTTTAAGCCTTGAACTTATTTCTAGGCTATTGATTAGATATACATAAACAAATATGACATTAATTATTTGCAAAAAATTTACCCTTAAGGGTTAAAATAAATATAGGAGATGAAAATCTTTAGGAAAGTAACCTTTTACGCGGGCGAAGCCGCGGGCAGAAGCTAGTAGTAAATATAGCAGATAGATGAAATGCTGCGTATAGTATAGCAGATAGATGAAATGCTGAATATGTTGCAAGGAGATATGGTATAAATACGAGTAGATCTAATAAATAGTAAGCAGTGTTGTTTTCTTTTCCTTGTGGTCACTGAGTTTTCCGTGTGATGACGGAATAAGAATACACTTCACCACCGCAATATCTTGCCCGTGGGTGATCGTAAGATATGACTAAGGGATATAAAATGCATATAACATCTATGCAAGAGAAGGAAAACTCGAAACTAAACACTATACCAACCCGCCTGACCAGCGCGGTATAGTAGGTCTATTTCCCGCCCATTGTGGAGGAGGCTCGAGCCCAACAGTGGGATATATATGAGCTGAGATAATGATGATAATGTTTTACAGCAAGAAAATCCCATGCCATTCATTTGGCAGTTGAGATTTCTCAACACTATTTATAAATAAGTAGTTTAGTAGGAAAAATCTACTTTAGTAGTAGCAGATTGTGAAATTAGTAAAAAAATTACCAACTACTCCTACTACTTTACTAAGCCACACTGGCACTCTCGGGAAGTAATAAATTTTTCATTCACTTCCAATAATATGTATTTAGATCTAGAGTCATACCAAAATTTTTACTTTTGTCAAAACGTTTAGCAATGTAGGTAATTTTTATACTCATAATATTCTTTTAAACATAACCTTTCATAAAATTTATTCTGACCCTTTTTGCTTCACCCCTCTATATTTAAACTTGTTAACCTTTTTGTAAAATGCGTACACTCCACATTTAATATACCTATCATGGAAGACAATGTCCCCATAACATAACGAATGTTATAACACCACAAATAATACTGAGCTAAATTTCATGTATCTTTATTAGTTCACCTGAGCTGCTACCGACCAACCGCACTTATAACAAGCTTGGGTTAATGCAAATAAATATCACTTATACAGTTTAATTAGTGGACGAAGTTACCCGACAACTAACGAGCGCATTCCCTCACACGACGTCGTATTTCAGCCGCATTGGTCCCCAGTGGGTTTTACAGCTCTCCTCTATTCAGAGGCGATGTGCGATTATTGCCAAAACATTACTTCTGCAAAACAGCATTCAATAGAAAGATTTCTTCCTAACTTTTTTTTAGATACATACATACATATCATCACGCCATATCCCTTGCAAGGTAGGCAGAGAGAACAGAGTGCCAGAGAACTCTATCTTTGCATACTTCACTCGCTTCCTTAACATTCATAATTCTCTTCATACACGCTCGCCGCTTTCGGAGACTCTTGACTCCACCTTCCTTCAGTACATGACCGATCTGGTCTAGGTAGGTTAGTCTCGGTCTCCCCCGGTACCTACATCCTTCCACTTTCGCATTGTATATCTTCTTAACCAGACGTTCGTTCGGCATTCTATCCACATGTCCGAACCATCGGAGCATTCCCTTTCGCATCTTTACACAAATACTCTCTTTCATACCTACTCGCTCTCTTACGTCGTCGTTACGAATGCGGTCGGTCAGCCTAACTTCACAGATTTACCGCAGAGATAGCATTTCGACCGCATTAATTTTACTTTCATACTCTTTTCTGCATACCCAACTCTCGCTTCCATGCAGTAATGTTGGGACAAGCACTGCGTTATGTATTGCTTCACGTGCCTTCTGGCTGAGGTGGTGGCTGCCGAGAAGTTGCCCCAACGCTCCGTTCACTCTATTTCCCGCATTCACTCTTCGCTCTATATCAGTGGTGTACCTTCCATCTTTTTCTTCTTCCTTTTTTTTAGATAATTTCGAAAAGTAAAATATAGTTGTTATCTATCACTTATAGATTAGGGTTATCGTCACCGAAGACAAAGATCAGGTACCGGTGGCCCGCTCGCACTGCGAACAGAGGTGCTTGCAGGGTGAGTCTATGGGGTCGCGCGTAGCCTCTTCCGTCGCTCCGGACCGATTTGGCAGAGAGTGGCCACTCCATAGTATAAAGTGTTATCCTTGTTAATCAATTATACTTACCGTGTAGTGACGGAGTAAAAATACAATTCACCACCTGCTATCTTACCTGTGATTGATCGTAAGAGACGACTACGCGATATAAAATCACATACAACATCTATGCGAGAGAAGGAAAACTCGAAACAAAACCCTACACCAACACGTCTGACCAGCATGGTATAGTACGTCAATTTCTCTCCCATTATGGAGGATCCTCGTGCCCAATAGGGGGACATATATGAGCTGACATAATGAAAATGAATTACATTTTACATACAAACTTATAAATATACAAATTTTATTCCTCAATAATAGTAATATAAACTGTCACACAGATATTGGCTGAAGAATATTGAAATAGCAAAATATTATATCATTGATACGTAAATAAGAAACACTGAGATCAAACACAAGGCACCCAATGCTCCTTAGAATATATTACCATGAATATTGAATGCACCCTTTTTCCATCATATCGCTTCAGCTCATATATGTACGTCCCACTGACTGACTTAAGTCCTCTCCACAACAGAAAAGCAATTGACCTATTCGCTGATCAAACGTATTGTTATAGGGTTATATTTCAAGATTTCCTTCCTGATAGATACATACATACATATCATCACGCCATATCCCTTGCAGGGTAGGCAGAGAGAACAGAGTGCTAGAGAACTCTATCTCTGCATACTTCACTCGCTTCCTCAACATTCATAATTCTCTTCATACACGCTCGCCGGTTTCGGAGACTCTTGACTCCACCTTCCTTCAGTACCTGACCGATCTGGTCTAGGTAGGTTAGTCTCGGTCTCCCTCGGTACCTACATCCTTCCACTTTCGCATTGTATATCTTCTTAACCAGACGTTCGTTCGGCATTCTTTCCACATGTCCGAACCATCGGAGCATTCCCTTTCGCATCTTTACACCAATACTCTCTTTCATACCTACTCGCTCTCTTACGTCGTCATTACGAATGCGGTCGGTCAGCCTAACTCCACAGATTTTCCGAAGAGATCGCATTTCGACCGCATTAATTTTACTTTCATACTCTTTTCTGCATACCCAACTCTCGCTTCCATATAGTAATGTCTTGGATAGATCAGCAAATTATATCGCTTTGTCGCCTACGATACCCACGGGCAAGGAAGGGGATAAATTATATTCTTACTCCATCACCACATAAATAACTTTTTCATGGGAATCGTATAAACAGACTGAGGGAATACCAAGAGAATCAAGAATAGCCTACCATAAGAAAAGTTTAAAATCACACTGCAATTACCCAGCCATCTACCAAGCATGACAATTGTGGCTTCTATACATAAAGAACAACAGTCTGTGTAACACACGTTATATTAAACTCTTAATTGCCCTTGTCTCTTATTTCTTTGCCCTCATTTAGCCCGGTAAAACGACTTTTCATAAATAATAAAACAACAGATTGCAAAGTCATAGTCATACTGAAAATATATATATACATTTAGTATGTTATGTTCTTCTTCTCAACAGGCTTTATACAGCTTTATGAATGTCTTCTTCACAGTAAGAGAAAAATAATTTTAAATTAAAATAATAAATTAGATGTTATTTAACAAAATATATATACATTTTGTATGTTATGTTCTTCTTCTCAACAGGCTTTATACAGCTTTATGAATGTCTTCTTCACAGTAAGAGAAAAATAATTTTAAATTAAAATAATAAACTAGATGTTATTTAACAATAAAAACTATTATTACATTTTTGACAGATGAAAGAAAACCATTTTGAAATTAATATAATGAACTACAATATGTAGTGCATTATATTAATTTTTATATTTAACAAAAAAAAAGAAAATATTTTTTTTCGCAGATGAAAAAAAAACAATTTAAAATCAAAATAAGAAACCATATTCTATACATCAACATCATATACTGTACCCACACTCTAATTTAATTACACGTATTTTAAAACAAAACATTTCAAAACGTATGTGCATGGCTTTAAGCGGTCCACTTAAAGCGGCTTAAATTTAGACGTTGTCCAAACTATCCTACCCAAGCCTTAAATTTACATATGAATGGAGATTAAAACGATTGATTTAATTTGGAATGAATTTCCCCAGACAATGATGAATGGTCATCGATACCTTATTCAATTTTGGATGCAAATATTTAGTTTGAATTTTGTAATGGAAATAATCGGAGCTTTCAAGGGGGAGGGAGGGAGTGATACTACATTCACTTTGTGAGGTATGATTTGCAGTTATTCAGCAGTTTGTGAAACATGTATTAAAATATTAATAATTATTTTCATCATCGACATTCGGTTTGAGTTCGTCTACTATTTCTTTAGTTTCATTGTCAGCCTCTTTTTTATCCTAATACGAATGTTTTTGTTAAGCTTTTACACCTAAACCATTAAACTGATTTTAAAAATTCTTTCACCAATGCAAAGCTACATTATCTGCGAGTAACATATAGCCCATATTTTATCCTCGTATTTTTGCTGTAATAGGAACTCTGCGGGTTAAGTCGTGGCAATTTGCTAATATTATTACAGCACACTTGGATGGTAATGGCTTCAAATACAATGTGGCACCAACCCTTACTTTCCCGTGGCAGTCATAAAATCCGCCCACTGACTCGCCAGTAGAATGGTCAGTAGCATTCTTCTGGTAAAGCTATAACATCAAGCATTACATCGACACCGCCTGCTAAGCATCACATTTATAGTCAGTTCTCATGGTGATGGAAAAGTAATAAAGTAGATAATGGAGCTACACGCCGTCCTTCCAATGTCCCTGGTAGCACGACGGTTAGCGCAGAGTGTAAGAGAAACCAAGATTCCTAAAAAAAAAAAATTAGCTTTCTCGCCACAATTGCACAACAGTTAACATTTTTAGTGGTAGGACCACACTGTCGGGGCGTCGACGAGAGGAACCCGCCAGGGTAAACCATCGGGCGGGCCACCGAAGACAAAGATCGCGTACCGGTGGCCCGCTCGCACGGCGAAGAAAGGAGTTTGCATGGTGGGTCTATGAGGTCACGCGCCGCCTCTTGCGTCACCCCGGACCGATTTGGAGAGGCGAGACACATCTATAGCCCATCGCAAAAAAAAAAAAAAAGGATCACACTGTTGACAGTTTTCTGTTTACAGCTCGGGGCCGGTCCGTCCGCAGTTGTACCACACTCTGGCAAAAAATCGACGTCTGAGCAATGGGAATGTGTTGTTGTGCTTCGTTCGGTGCCCAACTTTCTGGGTAGGTTTGGTGTTTTCATTGGTAAGCATAACGCTGATATTGTAAGGTCCAGGCGGCATTAACACTTAGATACCATCAAGTGTGCTGCTTGTTTGTTTGCCACCAAGAGCGATAAAAAAAGAGTAGGCTGATGGATAGGTGAGATTATACGCCAACAAGTGCGTGAGTGGTTAGTGTAATACTAACAGTTAATCGCGATTTATATTCTAAAGTAGCGAGAGAAATATGTCGTTTTGATTATTCCTTTGTTACCTATTATACGAGTACATTGTGCGCACAAGCACTGTGAAAACTATTCAGACTAATTTAAATTATGCTTTTACTTTTGGATATGTAGTAAAATAAAAATCTTAGTATAAGTAATTTCATAATGGGCCACCGAAGACAAAGATCGGGTACCGGTGGCCCGCTCGCACGGCGAAGAGAGGTGTTCTTGCAGGGTAGGTCTATGGGGTAGCGCGCCGCCTCTTCCGTCGGCCCGACCACCTCTATAGTCCACCGCAAGAAAAAATAAAGTACTTCCATAATGTCCCTGGCTATCCGTTTCTCCATGGAACTTGAAGGTGGAATGCTCGCCGGGCTTTATCAGCGATGAGGCGACGCCTAGTAGAACGTTATTGTCTATGAAGCAGTTGGGCTGGAGAGATCTCGGTTCAATTTTCGAAAGAAGAAATTCGTGAAGGCCTTTCAGACGGAGCTGATAGAGTAGTTGAATCGGGGCAAGGGGTCCCCTAATTTAGGTCCCCTAAAGACAGGTGCAGGTTTTGACGGGGCCTGGTTGCTTTTGCAACACGGTTGCGAGGAAGAAATGACACCATCCTTTGATTGCAACGAGAACACGGCGTAGCACATGCTCAAGCTTTGCGTAGCCTAAGCAGAACAGCACCAAGATCTCGTTGCAATCATCGGTGCCGATTTGACGCCGCCGACCATAACTAAGGCGATGTTCGACAGCGTCAGTAAGTGAAACGTGGCCGTCGTCTTCTGCGAAGCAGCTATCTCGCAGAAGGAGGTGGCGGTGCAGGTCAGAGAGGAGATTCTCCAGGCCGAGATACTGCATCGCTGACGTATCTGGCAGCGCAACGCAAATACCTTCACCTGATGACGCCCTTGCTGAGGTTGCATATGGAATTAGTCTACTACCTGCATAGAAGCCGCTGACCGTGTGAGAGGGACACTCGCAACAGCATTGTTAGTTATTGCCGGGGCGATGATAAGAACGGTACCCGAAAGGGCTGGCTACCGAAGTTAAGGAATTGGCACTGATAGTCAATCCAATGGCGATAAGGAGAGCATACGGTAGGTTTTGGGAACACACCCCGCCATCCTGACGCCCCGGATGAATTAAGTAGGTCGTGTGTAGACCACATCCTACCAAAAAGTCTACATACTTTCGTAATTAAGATTACGAAAGTATGTATGTGTAAAGTATGTAGCTTTAAAAGTCGGAATATTTTATGGTTTTTAATTATGAAAAGATTTTAATGAGTTTTCTAAAAGACCGCTGCTAACCATTCTAATGACGCTCTATTAGCCGGCTTTTACGATCCCCATCGGGCTCTAAGTTGTAGTGACTCCTTGTGGTCATGAATTTTACTTTATCATTGCACAAAAAAATTATAAGCTTAGAAAAGTATACCTACTGTTCAATATTTTCTTTGTTTAAAATAAAACTGTCACGCTGTACTCCTTTTTCTTCTTATGTATTGCCAATCAGCTACTTATAGGAGCTATTGGTGCCAATGTCGAGTTATAATTATCTTCACGTTTTTAGACTCTTCGTGTTAGTCATTGTATTAGTCAAATCGTCGCCATCAACAGCGCTATGGCCAGACTGTTAATGGTATCTTGTGGGAATTTTGATGAAAAATGAAAACGTTATAAAGCACTTTTATATGATATTCGCTACATACCAGTAGTTCCGCCGCATCATATTACATAAAATTCCATCAATATTATCTAATATAACACGTTAAAACACTAAAATATGAAATATAATACAAGAGCACCACATGATGTTTTCAGATTCCCATCAAAAGTCTGTCATCCTGTATCCATGACTGCAATCTCAGCAGGACCGTTCTCCCGTGTCCACGAACACTATAAGGCATTCAAAAAGTCAGAAAATTAAAAATCAAATAGGAACGCCATATAATCCGTAAAAAAATAGTTTTATTTCAAATAAATAACACTTGCGTAAATCATATTTTTTTTTCCTTATATATGTCTAACAAACAAGCAAACATGTATTGCTCTTTATTACAACACAGTATGGTACTAGGTTGTATAAGTAATGACGTCATAAAACATCTCGGTCCTTTATTACGTACGGATGATAAACCTCTGTAATATACTGCGTTGAGATAATGGTGGTACTGAACTTCAAGTTAGTACAAGTTCTGATAACTATACGCATCTGACTGAACAGATGACGCAGCGGTTATTTTATCGACATACCTTGCTAAGTGTCATGGGTTCGATACCCACGCGGGATAATTTATTGATCTGAGTTTAGGCGTAATTTCTGTCCTCGCAATACAAGGTTTAGTTTCTTACTGCAGGATGCCTTAAAAACAAAAAAAAACGCAAAATTGAAATAAAACTACTTTTACGGATTCTATCGCGTTTGTATTTGATTTTTAATTTTCCGATGTTTCGAACACTTTACAGTGATCATGGTCACGGGAGAACTAAGGTGTCTTATGTCCAACACGTCATTGTTATTACAGAAATTTTTATCTACCGTATAAGATATTAAATTTAAATTTTGACCTACTTTTTTAATATAAATTAATTGCCAGTACAAAAAGAAAATTATTCTATATATAAAATTTATTAATATATAGAATCATTTTCTTTTTGTACTTAAATTATAGAATCCGTAAAAGTATACTAGTTTTAAAAAACGTAAAATTAAAAACATTTAACCTGTAAAGGCAGTAAATATTTGAAAGATATATATTTTTGAAATCCCCATTATACATTATAAAATTATGTTATTTTTAAGGGATACCGATCTGCAACAGAGGTCGTACATAAACTGATGGGCTGCCCATCATATATTTAAAGTACTGCATGTTAGTTTTAGTGCAGGATGTCTTAAAAACTAAACAAAAAAAGTAAATCAAAATCTTTGTAACCTGCAGAGGCAGAAAATATATTTTTGAAATCCTAGTATAGTGGCAGGTTAAGAATACAATGTATTATCATCATTTATTTTACCGTAAAAGCTGACTAATCGAGCACCAGAGCAGTGAGCAGCAGTATTTTCCTGAGAAACTGATTTCGCTAACTGCGATCACCAACTCTCCTACCAAGAGTGGTCATTATAGCGACATGACATTATAAAATTATGTTATTTTTAAGGATACCTATCTGCAGCAGAGGTCGTACATAAACTGATGGGCTGCCTATCATATATTTATAGTACTGTATGTTAGTTATATTTAATTACAAATTTTACTCATAACTAAACTTGGGATGGAGTTGATTTTTGCATTCGAAAAAAAAAATAGAAGTCTAGAATATAATAATTCCAATTAGTTTCAATTTATTACTGGTTAGCAGTTTATAAACTATTATCGTACTAAATTTCAATAAATTTTATTTTTGCAGGATTCACGAACAAATTGACAGATATTGGCAAAAAAATATCAAAGTCACCGCAATGTGTTATGTCGATGATTCACAAACTCCCCTTCAACCGAACACATTCCCCTTACAAACAACAATTGCCATACAATTTTTCTCGAACATTTTCAATGTTATATATGTTTTGTCTGTACTGTTTTATGTCGTAAGTATATATTAGCTGCCCGTATTTACTACGAAATATCTAAAGTTTTCACTACATTTTTTTTCGTTATGAATTTATCAATTTGCAATACTTATGGACTAACTCCATAAGATCTCTTTCATTATTCTCTTCATTAACACAAAGACATGTATTTTAATTTCAAAGAGACAGAATGATGTGTGATGTTTACGCGAGTATTAATCATCATCATCATCACAGCCCATATATGTCTCACTGTTGGGCTTGGGCCTCCTCCGTAATGGGAAGGAAATTAACATTCTATACCACGCTGGTCAGACGTGTTAGTATAGGGTTTTGTTTTGAGTTTTCCATCTCTTGAATAGATGTTGTATGCATTTTTTATCCCTTAGTCGTCTCTTACGATCACCCACGGGTAAGATAGGTGGTGGTGAATTGTATTCTTACTCCGTCATCACACGGATAACGCGAATATTATACATTTGAAATAAAACTATTTTTACGGATTCTATCGCGTTTGTAATTGATTTTTAATTTCTTGACGTTTGAAATACTTTACAGCATTAATGGTCACGCGAGGACTGCAGGAGTCCGAGTAGTAGTTATATTTCAAAGGGACAGGTCTACGTTCAGAATTGTACAATAAGGGAACCACCAAACAAAACTCTAAAATTTTCTTTCATTTCAACAGATATTTATATGAAATAAGCCATATACATTCACAAGTTCGTAGTTGCGTAAGTCTTAGTAACACACCACGAACATTACATTCACACGGCTGCTTTTAAAGCTTCGGTTTTACAACAGCTCTGCAAGGGATTTTCAAAAAGCCGTTACGAAAATATTTACATTTAAAACTGCACTTTATATTTTAGATAACAGAACTGCAATTTGCTTGAAAATAATTTACTTAGCTATGTTGAATTTGAGTCAAACAGCGCATGCATATTTTTATGTTTATCTCCAGAACTGGATTGCGCCTGCAGTGAATTCGAATAGCCCAGTTTGTAAAATATACAAGTGATATCACATTCATATATTTTTATTTACATCCAACCGTTGAATATAAAGTATCCAGTTTTAAAGTTATATACATAAGAATACTTTCAAACGATATTTCTAAACTATTATTAAATATCAGCGGTCTGCTCTCGCTTTGCTTCGGTTACGATCACTCTATTCCAGCATTTAAAGTATCTGATATCGCACCGCATCTCAGCTCATATACCTCCCACTACTGGGTTTGAGCATCTGCCAAAACATATTTTCTTGTCTCCCGCTTTGCCTAGGATGTTTTCCTATCTCCTGCTTTTCCTAGGAGGGAAATGGAATCACTCTTTCCAACTCCTCCTCTTTAATCTTTTCTAAATAAATTTGTTGCGGGTCCCAAGACAATTAAAATCATATCCCGGGCCTGCCTGAGGGTCAAACCTCGGTGTCATTTATGGAGACCATTGTGGATCCTGGCTTGCAGGAGTTACAATGGTGGGAATGTGTGGTGGGATTAGTCCCAATAAAAAAATCCTACAAAACAGGAGAGAAAATTGTCATATGGGTTGGTATTGGGTTTTATTACGAGGTTTCTTTCTCTTGCATAGAAGTTATTCCCTTGTATATATTAAATATTAGTCGTTTCTTATAATCCACGGGTAAGAAAGGGGGCAGTGAATAATATTCTTACTCTGGCGGTGACACTACACGGAAAATATATCTAACGTATAAGAGAAGATATTCATTTTAATGCTATAAAGAATAATTTTGATGTACTTAAATGTATTTCTACGTAAAACGTATATGATATAAACTGATGATGATAAAAAGTACAAGTGGCGGTGGTGATGAGTGAAAAGAACATTAAATTATTATACATCCATTCATTAGCCCGTTAGACGTCCATTGTTGGATAAAGGCCTCCTCACGAGAATGCCACTCAGAACGCTCCTATGCCTATATAACACCTGTATCCAAAGAATTAAATTATGATTACTGCTAATATTATAAATGCGAAAACTTATGAGAATCTATGGATGTTTGTTCTAGTTTTAAGGGAATACGTAAATACTACATAAACTTACGATGTGGTGACGGAGTAAGAATACAATTCACCACCCTCTATCTTACCCATGGGTGATCGTAAAAGACGACTAAGTGATATAAAATGCATATAACATCTATGCAAGAGAAGAAAAACTAGAAACAAAACCCTGTACCAACACGTCTGACCAGCGTGATATAGTAGGTCAATTTCCCTCCCTTTATGGTAGAGGCTCGAACCCAACAGTGAGACGTACATATGAGCTGAGATGATGATGATGAGATGACTACATAATTTATATTAATAATAGATGATACTACATAAATTATATTAATACCACATAAAATATTATGATATAACTGTTTATATAATATAACTGTATAAGTATGTAATATAATTTGATATGTTGACACTGTTGCTGACCGACCGCATTCGTAACGACGACGTAAGAGAGCGAGTAGGTATGAAAGAGAGTATTGGTGTAAAGATGCGAAAGGGAATGCTCCGATGGTTCGGACATGTGGAAAGAATGCCGAACGAATGCCTGGTTAAGAAGATATACAATGCGAAAGTGGAAGGATGTAGGTACCGAGGGAGACCGAGACTAACCTACCTAGACCAGATCGGTCATGTACTGAAGGAAGGTGGAGTCAAGAGTCTCCGAAACCGGCGAGCGTGTATGAAGAGAATTATGAATGTTGAGGAAGCGAGTGAAGTATGCAGAGATAGAGTTCTCTGGCACTCTGTTCTCTCTGCCTACCCTGCAAGGGATATGGCGTGATGATATGTATGTATGTATGTATGTATGTATGTTGACACTGTGTCAGTCAAGTAACCGCAGGCAACCAACCAAGTTGTCAACAAAACCGCTTCTAATTGTCACTGTTATTACGTATTATTTGTAATTTTTTAGCAAAATATTTTGCAATGAATTCAGTACATTATATTTACAAATAAAATGTGATTATTAGAAACGAGTGTCTTATGTATTTGTGTGATTCAGAATAGCAAAATAGAAATGCTGTACACAATATTAAATGAAACATGAAATTTTCAACGAGAATTATGGCCAGAAACCGTCATTCACCTTCTGTATTTAGTGACCATGAGAAACCGGATCAAATAGCATTACATTACTTCTTAATACATAGTAAGAAAACAAAAAAATATCAATGGAAAACTGCGTCATGCTAAAATACATTATTAAGTAAAAACTTTATCCATGTGGTAACGAAGTAAGAATACAACTCATCACCTCCTGTCTTACCCGTGGGTGATCGTAAGAGAGGACTAAGTGATATAAAACGTCCGGGCGGGCCACCGAAGACAAAGATCGGGTACCGGTGGCCCGCTCGCACGGCGAAGAGAGGAGTTTGCATGGTGGGTCTATGAGGTCACGCGTCGTCTCTTCCGTCACCCCGGACCAATTTGGCGGGGCGAGACGCATCCATAGTTCGCGGCAAAAAAAGAAATGTGATATAAAACGCATATAACACCTATGCAAAAGAAGGAAAACTCGATACAAAACCTTATACCAACACGTCTGACCAGCGTGGTGTAGTAGATTAATTTCCCTATCATTACGGAGGAGGCTCGAGCCCAGCAGTGGGACATATATGAGCTGAGATGATGAAGTAAAAACATACTGAATATTTTTAAACAACAAAAACAGTTTGAATCGAAAAATCCTTATAATAAATAAAATTAAATCAAAACTAGTTCTTCAGATGATCCATTTGGGAACTACATATAAACACAGCTTGAGGACCCAGTCTTAACGCTACTGACTATCGTTTACAAATTGAAACCGATGAATGAAAAGAGTTCAAGGCACTGCCTTGCTTAGAGCAAAAAGAACTCGAGCATGCACTGAATCGTGCTCACATTGCAATCACAGTACGTTACTCTCAGTTGGTATACGCGTTTGATCTTAACTACCATGACTATTTGTGGTTTCTTCAAGATAGCCCTGTTACAGACAGTCACAGTCACGATCAAGACTGGTGGCAGGCTATTGGGGAACGAATTTTATTTCGAGTTTTCCTTCTTATGTAGTTTTGTCATCTACTTAATTTCCATAGTAATTTATTTATAACACCCACAGGAGCGAAAGTAAAATGGTGAAATATATCTTACACCATTTTTTTTTTTTTTTTTTTTTTTTTTTTTTTTTTTTTTTTGGTGGGCTATGGGTGCGTCTCGCCCCGCTGAATCGGTCCGGGGTGACGGAAAGGCGGCGCGTGACCCCATAGACCCACCGTAAAACCTTCTCTCTTCGCCGTGCGAGCGGACCACCGGTACTCGATTTTAACTTCGGTAAATATATCTTACACCATAGAAAATAAATAAATAACCTCAGCATATATTTTTTTTATTCTAACCTTAATAACGTCAATTCGGGTAAAGCTACGTCTAAATGACTTGTACTTATTCGTTCTACGAAATAAATAACTTTAGCGTAATCCTTTCAAAAATATTTTTCACATGTTGATTTCAGGAATGTACTAGAATATTTCCCGTGAATATAAATAAAAAATGGCTGCCTCAGGCAATAACAAGGGTATCCTTGTACCAAAAGAAATGGGTCTCACGGTACTCCAGCTGTCAAGATAAATATTTTCTGCGAATCAGTATTAGGGTAGGAAGGTCAGCAGATATTATGACGGCGGCCGACAAGGGCTTGTATTAAATATATTTTTTATTATTGCATTACGTATTTGAATTATTTATACCTTTATCGCCATATATTAAAAACGCTAACGTTCTTTTTTTATATAGTTCGCAAAGGAATCTATGATCGATATCTTGCTCTTATCCCAATTACTTGGGGTCGACGCAATATGTCATCTTCCTCCATACAGTCCTATCAGACGTCATCTCTGCAGTCACTCCCTGTCTATCCATGTCATACCTCACGCAGTCCATCCATCTTTTCTTTGGTCTTCCTTTACCCCTAAAGCCTTCAACATTCATATTTAAAACTTTCCTCACAACATTACTTTCATCCCGTCTCTTTCTTTTCCGTTGACGTTACTGGCGCAACTTTCAAACTTCCTCTTAAATTATCAAAGTATACCTACGTTAATTTTTTTCTTGTTCACATGGAGTCTTAATATACCTATTTGTTACTAATTTGTAGATATTTCTGATATCATTTTTAAATCTATTACGGGTAGCCGTGTCATGTACCTACCGCTATTAATATAGGCATTTTTTTTATTGGAATAATATTTTCTCTTGGGAAATTTTTCAATATTGGCAATTAACATTATTCTTAAAAGCTATAACAGCTGACCATATCAGTAGGACAAATATATCGTGAAGGTGACGACCGAGCAACACAACACAGTTGTTTGTGGCCAGAGTGACTATGGAGACGATACCCGAAAGGGTAACCCACCGGGCCGGTCACAGATGTCAAGGAAGAGGTACCATCTGTCGGCCCGATGGCGATGGGAGGGAATATGGTGGGTTTTGGGGCCGCACACCGCCCTTCTGTCACCCCGGACGAAATTGGCGGTATGCCCAAAAAAATAATTTAAAAAAGGATACGAATATGTAACCAATACTTTAAAACTCCAAAACCAGTCAATTCTATTTTCACTATATTATATTCAATATATTTATTTATAGGCATCAAAGATAAGAGGCATGGATAAAATTCTAAAATTATGCAGGTACTCAGCCGTTACTTTGGTTCGGTACAGCCATCTACCCGCTCGTATTCTATAAAGCATTCTTCATCAGGATAGCTATTCGACCCGGAATGCTCTCACGATGTCCGCACAAATCTTCCCTGTCGACGGTCGAACGATCCTGTTACTCGAATATATTCCAAATCTTTCGAGACAGTTCTCTTTACCAATTTCATTTGCATCACTGAGTAAAAAAAGGTATTTGAATAAAAAATTAGGAAAAACTTAAATGAGTTCTTTGCTTTCATAAAGAAAACAACAATCCCACAGTAGGTTATTAATCTTTTTTTTTTATTGCTTATGGTGGCAAATAAGCAAGTAGCACACCTGATGGCAAGTGTCACTGCTGCCCATGGTATAAGCTAGGCCGCTGCCTACCATTACAATCCCAAACCCACCCAGTTGCGCTTCCGGCTCTCTCACTCACCGAACGAAGCGCAATAGCACGTTTCCATTGCTCAGAGGTCGATCTTCTGCGAGAGTGTGGTACTACCCCGGACGGACCGGCCCGCGGCTGCAGGCAAAGATCTGTCAACAGCGTGGTCCTACCACTTTTAAATCCTATCAAATATATTTTTTTTTTCTTATCAGTCTATATAAGTCCCACTATTGGGCACTCCATGATAACGGGAAAGAAAATGCTCAGCTATCTGACACTGCCCAGACAATAATACCGCGAGTGATTTTTCTATAATTTATAGTGGTGTTATCTGCTTACAACCTTTTTTTTTGCGGTGGACTATGGATTCGTCTCGCCCCGCTAAATCGGTCCAGGGTGACTGAAGAGGCGGCACGTGACCCCATAGACCCACCATGCAAACTCCTCTCTTCGCCGTGCGAGCGGGCCACCGGTACCCGATCTTTGTCTTCGGTGGCCCGCCCGGCGGTTTACCCTCGCGGCTTCCTCCCGAGTCGACGCCCCGACAGCTGAACGATCTGCTTACAACCTTCGTTATCTTTTAAGATACTTCTTGAAACGACGTGTTTAATTCATCCTTCAAGTGATAACTCGACGAAAATTATATCATCATCGTTCATCATCATTCATCTGCTCTTATCCCAATTACCTAGGGTCGACGCAATATGTAAACATACTTATTGCAAAAGTTATTGGCAATAGTTTTATGGCCGCCCGCCTGCCTGACATCAAACTTCCTTAGAAATGTAATTGTCCAATTGTGTCATATGTAATTAGCTCAGATCGATATAAAGCTCTTAGTTGTCTTCTACGACATCCACGAGCAAAGTAAGGGTTGGTAGTATTCGTAGCCGCTACTATACAGCATATATCAGCAATATGTATACATAAATAGCACCCAGACTTAGCAGAATCATTTGTGCATTTCGTCGTACAGGCTACTGTTTTGCATATCAATCTATATATACATATATAAACTCATTTGCAAAAAAAACGGGCGGTTTTGATTTTCATTCATATTTAAAAAGATACAATACCAAAAAGGTTTCAATCGTTTGTACACGTTACTGGCCGGTTTTAAAAATGCTGTGGTATTTAAAAAAGTACGTTCTAAATTCAATTTTTCATTTGATGTTCATTTTTACAGAAAACCCCTTTTTATCTTACATTTTTGGCGCGAAGTTCCAGAAGTTAACATCGACTTTCATAACTTTTATTCAATTTTTATCGATTAATTTCATATCCTTGACTGTCAAAGCTTTATTTAATGCTGTTTGGCTGTATCAAAAATGGTAGATAAAGTGGTAAAAGCTACCAAAATTATCGCGCTGCTTGAAGAGGGTTGCAGTCAATGTTTCGTGGCTAGGAGGCTAAATGTTAGTCGCTCGACAGTCCAAAGGACCTGGCAGCGATATCAGGAGACTGGTTCCGTCGAGAGAAGGCCTGGTTCTGGAAGAAAACCATGTACCCAACCACGGGATGATCGTTTTCTTGTGAGTCGCGCATTGAGAAATCGCAAATCTTCGTATGTGGATCTTAAGAACAACCTCCAAGAAGTAAGAAATGTGCATATTAGTCTATGGACGGTCAGGAGGAGGCTTCTCGCTGCCAATATACGCAGTCACCGCCCGGCCCGCGGCCCCAAATTACTCCGTGAGCACAGAGTTCACAGGCTTAGGTTCGCTAGAAATTGTGAATCATGGACTCAAGACGATTGGAATAGGGTTTTGTTCTCTGATGAAGCCAGGATATCTCTGTTCGGTGAAGATCGACGTCGGCGAGTGCTAAGAAGACAAGGAGAACGCTTTGCAGAGGCATGTTTCGAAGAAATCACACCTTATGGTGGGGGCTCTGTTATGTTTTGGGCAGGAATAAATTCAATGGATCGTACAGAGTTAGTCTTCATTGAAAACGGCTCACTGACTGGGCATCGATACATAACGGAAGTTCTAATTTCTCATGCACAACCCGCATTGGCCGCTCTAGGTGAAGACTCGATTTTTATGGACGACAATGCTCGCGCCCACCGATCCCGCGATGTTAATGCGTATGTGCAAGAGGTCGGCATTCGTCGTTTGGATTGGCCAGCTCGAAGTCCCGACCTCAATCCCATAGAGCATGTCTGGGACGTTCTGAAACGGCGTGTGAGATCAGTACACCCGGCTCCGCAGACCATCAGAGAGCTGAAGAATGTGATTACTGCGGAGTGGGAACGTATTCCGCAAGCAAGTATCCGGGATATACTCGCTAGCATGCCCAGACGAATTCAAGCTGTGATTTTAGCTAGAGGGGGTCACACTCGATACTAAACATTTATCTGCTTTTACTTTATTAAAGAAAAACAAACAAAAAAACTTTTTTCATGAGCATATGCACTACTAGCGAATATACACTACTAGCGAGGTTTAGCATTATTTCCCATAAATTGTTTCTAAATTTTATGAAATACTGATGAAAACGATTATTTTCTTATTAATTTACCAAATTGTGTGGATAAAACTACCTATAATTATCAAACAAAGAAATATTAACATTTGAAATGGTTCATTGCTTAGGTGCCCGTTTTTTTTGCAAATGAGTGTATATATATATATGTGTGTGTGTATATATATAGTCACGAGTCATAAATAAGCTCATTAAATAACATTATTTAAATAAAATATTGAAAAAAGAAATGCCTATCTTTTTTAACGTTTCCCGTGAGTACATTAGGATATTAACGCAATATAATCTCACGTAATTTTAAAAGCTGAAATATTTTATCATCTCTGCTTTTTCTAAAGGTCCTTAATATAAATTCAATTGTAGGATACGATTTCTTCTTCACAATTGGAAAGAAATTTAGCCTGTTACATCACGCTGATTATTAAAGGACCGAACTGGTTATTAATGGTGATGACATGAGAGGATACCCGTGAGGGTAGACCGCCGGGTGGGCCACTGAAGAAAAAGACCGCGTTCCAGTGACACACCGGCACGGCGTCGAGACGTATATTGTAGGGCGGGTCTACGGAGTCGTGCGCCGTTTCTCTGTTGCCCCGGACGGATTAGCGGTGCGTGCCGAACCGTAGCTCGCCGCAAAAACAAAAGAGGTGACATATATACTTACTTAAGCCGTCAACACACAAAGACATAAACATCTTCATATGTGGGTAGAGCATTAAAAGCCCAAGATACATTTTGTGCTTCATATATTTAATAATTGTGTAACAACTAATGTAATCATCATCATCACCATAAGCCCGGCTCATATACATCCCACTGTTGGGCTCGAGCCTCCCCACAATAGGAGAGACATTGACCTATTACGCCACGCTTGTCATAAGAGTTTTATTTTGACTATTCTTGCTTGGATATTATAAGCACATCATCACGAGTAAGATAGAAGTGTTGGTATTCTTACTCCGTCAGCACATAGAAACGTTACCACCTTCCATCCATCCATCCATCAGCCCGTAAACGTCCACTGTTGGACGTAGGCCTCCCCACGAGAATGCCATTTGCAACGGTCCTGTGCCACCTGCATCCAACGGTTTCCTGCGACCTTGATGAGGTCATCAGTCCACCGAGTGGGGGGATCGTCCTACGCTGCATCGTCCGATTCGTGGTCGCCACTCGAGAACCTTTCTTCCCCAACAGTTGTCGGTTCGTCGAGCGATGTGGCCTGCCCATTGTCACTTCAACGTGCTAATTCTTCGGGCTATGTCGGTTACACCCGTTCTTCTACGGATTTCCGTATTCCGGCTTTTATCACGTAGAGAAATACCGAGCATAGCCCTCTCCATAGCACGCTGAGCGATTTTGAGCCTTTTTATGAGGCTGACATTCAGAGACCACGTTTCAATGCCGTAAGTCATCGCTGGTAACACACACTGGTTATAAACCTTTGTTTTCAGACACTGCGGAATATTAGTCGAGAAGATCCCCCTAAGTTTCCCGAATGCTGCCCAGCCGAGTTGGATTCGTCGGCTGACCTCTTTCTTGAAATTGGATCTACCTAATTGGACTGTTTGTCTTAGGTAAACATAGTGATCGACAACTTCGAGAATCGCTTTCCCAACCAGGAGCGGTACAGAAATGACATGGGCATTAGACATTATTTTCGTCTTGTCCATGTTCATTTGCAGCCCTACTAGTTGGGAAACCTTGCTGAGGTCATTGAGCATGGTGCCAAGTTCCTCCAGAGATTCTGCCATAACTACGATATCATCTGCTAATCGAAGGTGAGGTGGTTAACACCTCACGCTAACGTATTAAAGAAGTGTTTTTTGTATGCAGTCGAGCAACCAGCATTTCTGATGGTAAGTGTTACTGCCGCTCATAGGTCTTTGCACATTTTTACAAGGGTACAGCTAAGCCGCTCCTACCAACTAAAACCCACCCAGAAAGTTAGGCCTTCGGTTCTCTCGCTCTCCGAACAAAGAAAGAAAGAAAGAAAATACATTTACAAAGCGCAATAACACATTGCCACTGCTCAGACTACCCCAGGTACTACCCCAGACGAATCCGCCCACGGCTGTAGACAGAAAACTGTCAATAGTAACCCTACCACTACAAATATATTTAAAAACTAGCTTTTGCCCGTGACTTCCTCCACGCAGAAGTCACCTCTGACAGAGTTAAATAGAAAAAGCAATGCAAGGTGTTGACGGTTTGTCGCTAGGACGATAATCAACAGCGTCAGAAACTGGGATGCGGCCGCCGCCTTCTGCGAGTTAGTTGTCTAACGGAATTAGGCAATATGGTGGGTCCGAGAGAAAATACTCTAGGTTGACACGCTCTACCGTTGGTGCTTTGGGCGTCCAATTGCGTCCGCAGACTCGCTCCACCGGCGGCGGCCAGGGAGGAGGAGGCGCCGATATGCGCACCTTCTCCCACTGCCCTGAATGACGACAGGACGTGGCCAGACGGCCAAGCGTTGGGGTGTCGGGGATAGAATGTTAGTAGACGATCTCTCCGGCACCCCGTAAAAGCGCGGCAGGGGCCGCTGTGGTTTTAGTGGGTATTCCGGACGGTCATCTGGCCGGCGAGTCCCACACGCCCCCCCGTCGGTGCTTTGGGCGGCGCAAGCGTAAGTACCTGTATTGAGGTTCACTGCATGAGGGCTTCGACTCGAGATGATACTCGGTTGCGGTGGCCCGCCCGCACAACGTAGATGTACGTGTACGGCGCGCGTGTGTCTATATACCATAGCCGGTCACTAAAGAAGAAGGTGGTTCAAAGTTTTATTCATTCTACAAATTATATTGCCATTAATATACTATTTACAGTATGACCATGGGATAAAAATATAATTGCGACCTCGTTAGATATAATTTATTATTTAAGTTATAGAGTGAAAATTTTTGAAGCTAAACTTAACCTGTATCTTAAACCAATAGGCAAGAACCTATTGCCGTCTACTACGTGTATCGTGTGAGCTCTCACGCCGGCACTGGTCGCCACAACGGCACTGGTGCGGGGTTGATGGAGAGGGAGAGAGAAACACGTGTTTATTTATTTTTACCGAAGAATATTTGTACGTAATTTGAAAAGAATCGATAAAGAAATTTTCTCCCATACACACTTTGCCGCATTGTTACACCCTCTTAGGGTCGGAATTCATTAAATCTTTCATATTGAATCTCTTTGTCATAAATAAAAACGTGCTTCAAAATTTAATGTTTCTAGCTTTAATAGTTTCGGCTTGGCGGTAATTAGTCGATCAAACCGTTTCACAGGCCTAATTTACACAACCAGAGGGTGAAAATTGACAAATGGCGGATATTACCCTAGAATATTTGATTCGACTCGTAATTTGAAAAGAATCAATAAAGATTTTTTTCTCTTCATACAAACTTTGCCACTCTGCTCCACCCCCTTAGGGGTATAATTTCGTAAAATCCTTTCTTAGTGAATCTCTACGTCATATAAAGAAACGACAATCAACATTTCAAGTTGCCAGCTTCAATAATATCGGCTTGGCGCTAATGATTTAATGAGTCGTCTAACCCGCTTTGCAGGCTTAATTTACACCCCCAGAGGATGAAAATCAACAAATGCTGAAACACGTGTTTATTTTTACTGAAGATAATTTGTACGTAATTTGAAAAAAATCGATAAAGATTTTTTTCTCTGAAATTTTTTTAAATTGACATAACTTTTTTTTTATAAACCAATTGACATAAAATAAAGCCTAAATGTTAAGTGAAGTTTACCACAATATATTAGTGAAAACCGCGTCTAAATCGGATAAGCCGTTTCTGAGATTAGCGTGCACAAACACACAGACAAACAGACAAACAGATAAACACACAAAAATTTTAAAAATTATTGTTTTGTGTTCTATTAGTGTTGATAAAGGTCCCAGAAATATTTTTTTTTCATATATCTTCCATGTACAGACAGCGACCCGTTACATTTTTATTATAAACTCATTTGCAAAAAAAACGGGCGGTTTTGATTTTCATTCATATTTAAAAAGATACAATACCAAAAAGGTTTCAATCGTTTGTACACGTTACTGGCCGGTTTTAAAAATGCTGTGGTATTTAAAAAAGTACGTTCTAAATTCAATTTTTCATTTGATGTTCATTTTTACAGAAAACCCCTTTTTATCCTACATTTGTGGCGCGAAGTTCCAGAAGTTAACATCGACTTTCATAACTTTTATTCAATTTTTATCGATTAATTTCATATCCTTGACTGTCAAAGCTTTATTTAATGCTGTTTGGCTGTATCAAAAATGGTAGATAAAGTGGTAAAAGCTACCAAAATTATCGCGCTGCTTGAAGAGGGTTGCAGCCAATGTTTCGTGGCTAGGAGGCTAAATGTTAGTCGCTCGACAGTCTAAAGGACCTGGCAGCGATATCAGGAGACTGGTTCCGTCGAGAGAAGGCCTGGTTCTGGAAGAAAACCATGTACCCAACCACGGGATGATCGTTTTCTTGTGAGTCGCGCATTGAGAAATCGCAAATCTTCGTATGTGGATCTTAAGAACAACCTCCAAGAAGTAAGAAATGTGCATATTAGTCTATGGACGGTCAGGAGGAGGCTTCTCGCTGCCAATATACGCAGTCACCGCCCGGCCCGCGGCCCCAAATTACTCCGTGAGCACAGAGTTCACAGGCTTAGGTTCGCTAGAAATTGTGAATCATGGACTCAAGACGATTGGAATAGGGTTTTGTTCTCTGATGAAGCCAGGATATCTCTGTTCGGTGAAGATCGACGTCGGCGAGTGCTAAGAAGACAAGGAGAACGCTTTGCAGAGGCATGTTTCGAAGAAATCACACCTTATGGTGGGGGCTCTGTTATGTTTTGGGCAGGAATAAATTCAATGGATCGTACGGAGTTAGTCTTCATTGAAAACGGCTCACTGACTGGGCATCGATACATAACGGAAGTTCTAATTTCTCATGCACAACCCGCATTGGCCGCTCTAGGTGAAGACTCGATTTTTATGGACGACAATGCTCGCGCCCACCGATCCCGCGATGTTAATGCGTATGTGCAAGAGGTCGGCATTCGTCGTTTGGATTGGCCAGCTCGAAGTCCCGACCTCAATCCCATAGAGCATGTCTGGGACGTTCTGAAACGGCATGTGAGATCAGTACACCCGGCTCCGCAGACCATCAGAGAGCTGAAGAATGTGATTACTGCGGAGTGGGAACGTATTCCGCAAGCAAGTATCCGGGATATACTCGCTAGCATGCCCAGACGAATTCAAGCTGTGATTTTAGCTAGAGGGGGTCACACTCGATACTAAACATTTATCTGCTTTTACTTTATTAAAGAAAAACAAACAAAAAAACTTTTTTCATGAGCATATGCACTACTAGCGAATATACACTACTAGCGAGGTTTAGCATTATTTCCCATAAATTGTTTCTAAATTTTATGAAATACTGATGAAAACGATTATTTTCTTATTAATTTACCAAATTGTGTGGATAAAACTACCTATAATTATCAAACAAAGAAATATTAACATTTGAAATGGTTCATTGCTTAGGTGCCCGTTTTTTTTGCAAATGAGTGTATATATATATATGTGTGTGTGTATATATATAGTCACGAGTCATAAATAAGCTCATTAAATAACATTATTTAAATAAAATATTGAAAAAAGAAATGCCTATCTTTTTTAACGTTTCCCGTGAGTACATTAGGATATTAACGCAATATAATCTCACGTAATTTTAAAAGCTGAAATATTTTATCATCTCTGCTTTTTCTAAAGGTCCTTAATATAAATTCAATTGTAGGATACGATTTCTTCTTCACAATTGGAAAGAAATTTAGCCTGTTACATCACGCTGATTATTAAAGGACCGAACTGGTTATTAATGGTGATGACATGAGAGGATACCCGTGAGGGTAGACCGCCGGGTGGGCCACTGAAGAAAAAGACCGCGTTCCAGTGACACACCGGCACGGCGTCGAGACGTATATTGTAGGGCGGGTCTACGGAGTCGTGCGCCGTTTCTCTGTTGCCCCGGACGGATTAGCGGTGCGTGCCGAACCGTAGCTCGCCGCAAAAACAAAAGAGGTGACATATATACTTACTTAAGCCGTCAACACACAAAGACATAAACATCTTCATATGTGGGTAGAGCATTAAAAGCCCAAGATACATTTTGTGCTTCATATATTTAATAATTGTGTAACAACTAATGTAATCATCATCATCACCATAAGCCCGGCTCATATACATCCCACTGTTGGGCTCGAGCCTCCCCACAATAGGAGAGACATTGACCTATTACGCCACGCTTGTCATAAGAGTTTTATTTTGACTATTCTTGCTTGGATATTATAAGCACATCATCACGAGTAAGATAGAAGTGTTGGTATTCTTACTCCGTCAGCACATAGAAACGTTACCACCTTCCATCCATCCATCCATCAGCCCGTAAACGTCCACTGTTGGACGTAGGCCTCCCCACGAGAATGCCATTTGCAACGGTCCTGTGCCACCTGCATCCAACGGTTTCCTGCGACCTTGATGAGGTCATCAGTCCACCGAGTGGGGGGATCGTCCTACGCTGCATCGTCCGATTCGTGGTCGCCACTCGAGAACCTTTCTTCCCCAACAGTTGTCGGTTCGTCGAGCGATGTGGCCTGCCCATTGTCACTTCAACGTGCTAATTCTTCGGGCTATGTCGGTTACACCCGTTCTTCTACGGATTTCCGTATTCCGGCTTTTATCACGTAGAGAAATACCGAGCATAGCCCTCTCCATAGCACGCTGAGCGATTTTGAGCCTTTTTATGAGGCTGACATTCAGAGACCACGTTTCAATGCCGTAAGTCATCGCTGGTAACACACACTGGTTATAAACCTTTGTTTTCAGACACTGCGGAATATTAGTCGAGAAGATCCCCCTAAGTTTCCCGAATGCTGCCCAGCCGAGTTGGATTCGTCGGCTGACCTCTTTCTTGAAATTGGATCTACCTAATTGGACTGTTTGTCTTAGGTAAACATAGTGATCGACAACTTCGAGAATCGCTTTCCCAACCAGGAGCGGTACAGAAATGACATGGGCATTAGACATTATTTTCGTCTTGTCCATGTTCATTTGCAGCCCTACTAGTTGGGAAACCTTGCTGAGGTCATTGAGCATGGTGCCAAGTTCCTCCAGAGATTCTGCCATAACTACGATATCATCTGCTAATCGAAGGTGAGGTGGTTAACACCTCACGCTAACGTATTAAAGAAGTGTTTTTTGTATGCAGTCGAGCAACCAGCATTTCTGATGGTAAGTGTTACTGCCGCTCATAGGTCTTTGCACATTTTTACAAGGGTACAGCTAAGCCGCTCCTACCAACTAAAACCCACCCAGAAAGTTAGGCCTTCGGTTCTCTCGCTCTCCGAACAAAGAAAGAAAGAAAGAAAATACATTTACAAAGCGCAATAACACATTGCCACTGCTCAGACTACCCCAGGTACTACCCCAGACGAATCCGCCCACGGCTGTAGACAGAAAACTGTCAATAGTAACCCTACCACTACAAATATATTTAAAAACTAGCTTTTGCCCGTGACTTCCTCCACGCAGAAGTCACCTCTGACAGAGTTAAATAGAAAAAGCAATGCAAGGTGTTGACGGTTTGTCGCTAGGACGATAATCAACAGCGTCAGAAACTGGGATGCGGCCGCCGCCTTCTGCGAGTTAGTTGTCTAACGGAATTAGGCAATATGGTGGGTCCGAGAGAAAATACTCTAGGTTGACACGCTCTACCGTTGGTGCTTTGGGCGTCCAATTGCGTCCGCAGACTCGCTCCACCGGCGGCGGCCAGGGAGGAGGAGGCGCCGATATGCGCACCTTCTCCCACTGCCCTGAATGACGACAGGACGTGGCCAGACGGCCAAGCGTTGGGGTGTCGGGGATAGAATGTTAGTAGACGATCTCTCCGGCACCCCGTAAAAGCGCGGCAGGGGCCGCTGTGGTTTTAGTGGGTATTCCGGACGGTCATCTGGCCGGCGAGTCCCACACGCCCCCCCGTCGGTGCTTTGGGCGGCGCAAGCGTAAGTACCTGTATTGAGGTTCACTGCATGAGGGCTTCGACTCGAGATGATACTCGGTTGCGGTGGCCCGCCCGCACAACGTAGATGTACGTGTACGGCGCGCGTGTGTCTATATACCATAGCCGGTCACTAAAGAAGAAGGTGGTTCAAAGTTTTATTCATTCTACAAATTATATTGCCATTAATATACTATTTACAGTATGACCATGGGATAAAAATATAATTGCGACCTCGTTAGATATAATTTATTATTTAAGTTATAGAGTGAAAATTTTTGAAGCTAAACTTAACCTGTATCTTAAACCAATAGGCAAGAACCTATTGCCGTCTACTACGTGTATCGTGTGAGCTCTCACGCCGGCACTGGTCGCCACAACGGCACTGGTGCGGGGTTGATGGAGAGGGAGAGAGAAACACGTGTTTATTTATTTTTACCGAAGAATATTTGTACGTAATTTGAAAAGAATCGATAAAGAAATTTTCTCCCATACACACTTTGCCGCATTGTTACACCCTCTTAGGGTCGGAATTCATTAAATCTTTCATATTGAATCTCTTTGTCATAAATAAAAACGTGCTTCAAAATTTAATGTTTCTAGCTTTAATAGTTTCGGCTTGGCGGTAATTAGTCGATCAAACCGTTTCACAGGCCTAATTTACACAACCAGAGGGTGAAAATTGACAAATGGCGGATATTACCCTAGAATATTTGATTCGACTCGTAATTTGAAAAGAATCAATAAAGATTTTTTTCTCTTCATACAAACTTTGCCACTCTGCTCCACCCCCTTAGGGGTATAATTTCGTAAAATCCTTTCTTAGTGAATCTCTACGTCATATAAAGAAACGACAATCAACATTTCAAGTTGCCAGCTTCAATAATATCGGCTTGGCGCTAATGATTTAATGAGTCGTCTAACCCGCTTTGCAGGCTTAATTTACACCCCCAGAGGATGAAAATCAACAAATGCTGAAACACGTGTTTATTTTTACTGAAGATAATTTGTACGTAATTTGAAAAAAATCGATAAAGATTTTTTTCTCTGAAATTTTTTTAAATTGACATAACTTTTTTTTTATAAACCAATTGACATAAAATAAAGCCTAAATGTTAAGTGAAGTTTACCACAATATATTAGTGAAAACCGCGTCTAAATCGGATAAGCCGTTTCTGAGATTAGCGTGCACAAACACACAGACAAACAGACAAACAGATAAACACACAAAAATTTTAAAAATTATTGTTTTGTGTTCTATTAGTGTTGATAAAGGTCCCAGAAATATTTTTTTTTCATATATCTTCCATGTACAGACAGCGACCCGTTACATTTTTATTATAAACTCATTTGCAAAAAAAACGGGCGGTTTTGATTTTCATTCATATTTAAAAAGATACAATACCAAAAAGGTTTCAATCGTTTGTACACGTTACTGGCCGGTTTTAAAAATGCTGTGGTATTTAAAAAAGTACGTTCTAAATTCAATTTTTCATTTGATGTTCATTTTTACAGAAAACCCCTTTTTATCCTACATTTGTGGCGCGAAGTTCCAGAAGTTAACATCGACTTTCATAACTTTTATTCAATTTTTATCGATTAATTTCATATCCTTGACTGTCAAAGCTTTATTTAATGCTGTTTGGCTGTATCAAAAATGGTAGATAAAGTGGTAAAAGCTACCAAAATTATCGCGCTGCTTGAAGAGGGTTGCAGCCAATGTTTCGTGGCTAGGAGGCTAAATGTTAGTCGCTCGACAGTCTAAAGGACCTGGCAGCGATATCAGGAGACTGGTTCCGTCGAGAGAAGGCCTGGTTCTGGAAGAAAACCATGTACCCAACCACGGGATGATCGTTTTCTTGTGAGTCGCGCATTGAGAAATCGCAAATCTTCGTATGTGGATCTTAAGAACAACCTCCAAGAAGTAAGAAATGTGCATATTAGTCTATGGACGGTCAGGAGGAGGCTTCTCGCTGCCAATATACGCAGTCACCGCCCGGCCCGCGGCCCCAAATTACTCCGTGAGCACAGAGTTCACAGGCTTAGGTTCGCTAGAAATTGTGAATCATGGACTCAAGACGATTGGAATAGGGTTTTGTTCTCTGATGAAGCCAGGATATCTCTGTTCGGTGAAGATCGACGTCGGCGAGTGCTAAGAAGACAAGGAGAACGCTTTGCAGAGGCATGTTTCGAAGAAATCACACCTTATGGTGGGGGCTCTGTTATGTTTTGGGCAGGAATAAATTCAATGGATCGTACGGAGTTAGTCTTCATTGAAAACGGCTCACTGACTGGGCATCGATACATAACGGAAGTTCTAATTTCTCATGCACAACCCGCATTGGCCGCTCTAGGTGAAGACTCGATTTTTATGGACGACAATGCTCGCGCCCACCGATCCCGCGATGTTAATGCGTATGTGCAAGAGGTCGGCATTCGTCGTTTGGATTGGCCAGCTCGAAGTCCCGACCTCAATCCCATAGAGCATGTCTGGGACGTTCTGAAACGGCATGTGAGATCAGTACACCCGGCTCCGCAGACCATCAGAGAGCTGAAGAATGTGATTACTGCGGAGTGGGAACGTATTCCGCAAGCAAGTATCCGGGATATACTCGCTAGCATGCCCAGACGAATTCAAGCTGTGATTTTAGCTAGAGGGGGTCACACTCGATACTAAACATTTATCTGCTTTTACTTTATTAAAGAAAAACAAACAAAAAAACTTTTTTCATGAGCATATGCACTACTAGCGAATATACACTACTAGCGAGGTTTAGCATTATTTCCCATAAATTGTATCTAAATTTTATGAAATACTGATGAAAACGATTATTTTCTTATTAATTTACCAAATTGTGTGGATAAAACTACCTATAATTATCAAACAAAGAAATATTAACATTTGAAATGGTTCATTGCTTAGGTGCCCGTTTTTTTTGCAAATGAGTGTATGTATAGATAAATAAATTCAAAGATACTCATTCCGGCGGTAAAGGTACATTTAAAAAGCAAACGCAGTACAATGTTTATTAAAGAATCCCGAAGATAAGAAAACACTTGAAAGGGTGCATTTGCCGCAATGACCTGAAAGTAAATCGAAGGGGTGTGCTTTGCAAACTAATTGCTTACACAGTGGATAAAATGAACTCGCTGCATTTGCCGTCTTTCCTTTTAGACTCATATTTAATATTAAAAGATTGATATCTGTTTTTTACTTCTAGCTCTTGTTTTTTAACGCCATAATAATATAGCATATCAGTTATTCTTTGGTTTATATGTTGTATCCAAATACCCACTTCGTTAGTCATTATTTAAAATGTATATCAATAATAATATTGTAAATAACAATATATATATGTATATATATATATATATATATATATAATATCTGGATAAATGTCTCCAAAGGTTGAACGATATGAATGTGGGAGTCCAGATGGGCGACTCAGTGGTCACTGCTCTGCTTTATGCAGATGATGCAGTCCTGCTGGCACAGTCAGCGACTGACCTGCAGACCCTAGTCGACACAATGACAGAAGATTGTAAGAAAAGGGGTCTACGCGTGAATGTGAGCAAAACCAAAATAATGGTCTTTGAAAGAGATGAAACCAGAACAGATGTAAGAGTAACAATAGGTAATGTAATGGGTAGGGTAGGGTAATAGGTAATGTATTAGAGCAAGTGGATGAATTTGTATATCTTGGATGTGGATTTTGCCGAGATGGAAGGTACACCACTGATATAGAGCGAAGAGTGAATGCGGGAAATAGAGTGAACGGAGCGTTGGGGCAACTTCTCGGCAGCCACCACCTCAGCCAGAAGGCATGTGTAGCAATACATAACGCAGTGCTTGTCCCAACATTACTGTATGGAAGCGAGAGTTGGGTATGCAGAAAAGAGTATGAAAGTAAAATTAATGCGGTCGAAATGCGATCTCTGCGGAAAATCTATGGAGTTAGGCTGACCGCCCGCATTCGTAACGACGACGTAAGAGAGCGAGTACGTATGAAAGAGAGTATTGGTGTAAAGATGCGAAAGGGAATGCTCCGATGGTTCGGACATGTGGAAAGAATGCCGAACGAACGTCTGGTTAAGAAGATATACAATGTGAAAGTGGAAGGATGTAGGTACCGAGGGAGACCGAGACTAACCTACCTAGACCAGATCGGTCATGTACTGAAGGAAGGTGGAGTCAAGAGTCTCCGAAACCGGCGAGCGTGTATGAAGAGAATTATGAATGTTGAGGAAGCGAGTGAAGTATGCAGAGATAGAGTTCTCTGGCACTCTGTTCTCTCTGCCTACCCTGCAAGGGATATGGCGTGATGATATGTATGTATGTATATATAGTAAAGTAGTTTTATTTCAAATATGTAATACTCGCGTAAACATCAGAAGTCATTATATTAATAACTACAATAGTGATGTAAAATTCAATTAATTAATTATTATTGTGTATATATCTGTATACTAACAAATTCAATTGTTATGATTTTATCAAATATTAATAATAATTTATGTCAGACCATTTTGATCCATAGATGTTAGTAGAACAAAAAATAATACTACTTAGGTTACTAATATAGTAAAACCAGATTAAAATTATAGACGTCTGAAATAGAATTAATTATTATTACTATAAATACAATTAGCTATACGCTGTGTGGTAGCGGCTACGAATACTACCAACCCTTACTTTGCTCGTGGATGTTGTAAAAGACGACTAAGAGCCTTAAATACGACCTTGGCCAACTCCATCTGATGCATTTTGATCAACGATTGCATTCCCAAGGAGAGTTGACGTCTGGCAGGCGGCCGTTCAAAAATCCATTGCCAATAACTTTTACAATATGTACTATAAAAGAGTACATATTGTATCGACCCCAAGTAATTGGGATAAGAGTAGGAGAATGATGATGAAATACAATTAGGTATTATAGTCTTTAATATTAGTTGTCGTGTTAATAAACTTCAACACACATTTTATGTTTTATAATTTACTATGATATGCTCAGTGCTTCTGTGGCTATTATATCTGAATATAATGGTCGATAACTAGCGACAATAATTACGTGGACTAAATTAGTGTACATATTTCGCAAACAACCTTTATATTGCTGCTT
Organism: Lymantria monacha; assembly: GCA_905163515.2. Taxonomy (NCBI): domain Eukaryota; kingdom Metazoa; phylum Arthropoda; class Insecta; order Lepidoptera; family Erebidae; genus Lymantria; species Lymantria monacha. Next base: position 12,077,671 of record LR991094.1, on the reverse strand, counting down.
CAATAAAATATTTATTATTAGTCAACTGTTTCTACCATTTAAATGGGTACGTTATCACTATATAGCATATACACGAGTATGATTTTGATAATACTAGGTAGAATCCGTGTGGTGACGGAGTAAGAATACTATTCACCACCCCATATCTTACCTGTGGGTGATCGTACGAGACGACTAAGGGATATAAAACGCATATAACATCTATGCGAGAGAAGGAAAACTCGGCACAAAACCCTATACCAACACGTCTGACCAGCGTGGTATAGTAGGTTAATTTCCCTCCCATTATGGAGAAGGCCCGAGCCCAACAGTGGGACATTTGTGGGCTGTGATGAATATCATATGAAAACTTTTTTTTTATTGTTTATGGTGGCAAACGAGCAGACAACACACCTGATGGTAAGTGTCACTGTCCCCCTTGGACCTTTGCAATACCAAGTGTATAGCTAGGCCGCTGCCTACCAATACCAACCCCAAAACAACCCCAGTTGGGCTTCCAGCTCTCTCGTTCACTGAACGAAGCGCAACAGCACATTGTCATCACTCCGACCTCCATCTTCTGCGAGAGTGCGGTACTACCTCGGAGGGACCGGCCCGCGGCTGTGGAAAGAGAACTGTAGTGTCCGACCGAATGTTCGGTTTTGGTTTCGGTTTCGGTCGAGTTTCGGCAAAAAAACGAGTTTCGGTTATGTTTCGGTTTCGGCAGCAAACCTGCCGAAACTACGACCGAAACCGAAACTGCATTCGGGAGTTTCCGCGCTGTGCTCGGGTGTGTTCGGCGCGGTAAATGACACGTGCGAAATCATGTCGTAACCTGTTTGTTTGCAGTGCATTAGGTAACAACATAAATAAGTATTAAAGCTACCTATGTGATGTAAAAATTCGGCCGAAATTCGGTTTCGGTTTCGGTCGTAAAAACCACTTTCGGTCGGACACTAGAGAACTGTCCACAGCGTGGTCTTACCACTATGACCTATAGCCTCGTACACAGGTGACATAATGTAAGTATCAAGCCGAGCCAATTGTCCTGGCTTCGATTCGCAGACAGGACAATTCTTTACACATTCCTCTAATTATTTTACTGCGTTTGAATGTATTATAGATAGTTTATATACCCTACGATACCATAGAAACATATAATTTATATAATTTTACGGATTTTATCACTTTCAATTAATGTTAGGACCAGGCTATTGATAGTTTTCTGTCTACAGCCGCGGGCGGATCCATCCGGGGTAGTACCGCACTCTCACAGAAGACATCTGAGTAATGGCAATGTGCTGTTGCGCTTCGTTCGGTGAGTGAGAGGTTGGTATTGCATAGGTTCATGGGCAGAAGTAACACTTACCATCAGGTGTGCTGCTTGCTTGTTTGCCAGCATAAGCAATAAAAAAAAAGTCGGGATTACAAATATTATTACGTTAATTTCAAAGAACAAATTTTAATATTTTAGTAAGCTACGCTTAGGACGCTGTAAAATTATACTAAAGCCTGATATTAAACGAAATTCAATGGATTGAAATTCGAAACAATAGCTTCATTGCATAAATATGTATCACGTAAAGGGAAACCTATATAATTATTAAATATTAAAGGCGAATTTTATAAGCGAGCGAAACCGATGCTATTTAAATTGCGTCATACCTGGGGTGTAACAGGAAAATTCGGTGAATATAGGTTTTTGGTTACTACGAGATACACATTGTTTTATTTTCTTCATTGCCCAAAATTTACTAATTGAGTGCAGAGCTGCATATATAATACCAGTACCATGAGTTCGGTTTCCACGCAGGACTATACTTTGCGACGTGAGAGAAACCCGTGAGGGTAAACCGCCAGGCGGACCACCGAAGACAAAGACCGGGTACCGGTGGCCCGCTCGCTCAGCGAAGAGAGACGCATTGCGGGGCGGGTCTACAGAGTCGCGCGCTGCCTCTTCTGTCACCCCGGACGGATTTGGCGGGGCGTAACCAACCCATAGCCCGCCGCAAAAAAAAAAGGTCTATACTTTGTGCAATCTATAACTTTTTATTGTGAATCTAGGTGTAATTTGTGTCCGTCAATTATATGTTTGTAAATGCATATTTTCCGTGTGGTGACGGAGTAAGAATACTATTCACCACCCCATATCTTACTCGTGGGTGATCGTACGAGACGACTAAGGGATATAAAACGCATGTAACATCTATGCGAGAGAAGTAAAACTCGACACAAAACCCTATACCAAAACGTCTGACCAGCGCGGTATAGTAGGTTAATTTCCCTCCCATTACGGAGGAGGCCCGAGCCCAACAGCATGGGCTGCAACAGCAGCAACATTTATGGGCTGTGATGATGATGATAATAAAATGCATTCTAATTTTCATATTTTTAGGCAATACTATTAAAAACGATTTCATACATACGGTGTAAAATAAAACGTTGATTTTTCTTTATAGGAAGCACTTGATACTAAGGAAATAATCTTTGTTTTGCGTGAAACTTTACAAACATATACTTAACGGACACAAATTATAACCAGGCTCAGAATAACAATTTGTGGATCGCACAAAGTATTGCCCTGCATGGGAAACGAACCCACGAAACTGCCTTGATAGATCGCTGTCTTAACCACTCCGCTATCAGTGCAGTAGAATTATAGAAGTACAAACAAAAATGTTGAAAAGATAGAATTTACACCATCATCTCAGCTCATAGGTGTGTGTCCCACCAATGGGTTCAAACCTCCTCTACTATAGAAAGAATATATCCAGGGGGGGCGTCGACGACAAAGATCAGATTCCGGTGGCCCACTCACACGGCATGGAGAGGTACATTGTGAGGCGGGTTTATGGGGTCGCGCGCCTCTTCATCTCTCGCCCCGGCCGGATTTAGCGAGGTGTAACCGGACCATAGACAGCCGCAAAAAAAAACTATAGAAGGAAAATCGACCTACTATAACCACGCTGCGCGCTGGTCAGACGAGTTGGTATATGTTTTTCATTGCCTTGCAATATATATTACGCATATTATATCACTTAGTCATATTTTACTACACTCACAGGCGTAAAATGGGGTGGTGAATTGTATTTTTACTCCGTCACTACACGGACAAAACAGAATATAGAATTTTCTGAGCAAGCAAGCAGTAAGTAGAAATTGGCCTTGAGCCTTGTTGAAGATTATGATAAAAGTCAGATCGAAAGTGTTTTTGGGGTGTCGGGGATCGAATATCAGTAGACGATCCCTCTGGCACCCCGTAAAAGCGCTGAAGGGGCCGCTGTGGTTTTAGTGGGTATTCCGGTCAGGCAGCTGGCCGGCGAGTCCCACACTCCCCCTCGCCTGTCGTCGGCGGCGGATAGCGCGTAAATGCGTTTCCACAGCTTAAAGAGAGAAAAAAAACAAAAAAGATCGAAAGTGTCTAATAGATTATTTTTGTGGTATAAAACTCATCATCATCATTTTCCTACTCTTATCCCAACTACTTGGGGACGATATAATATGAACTCTTCTTTTATAGTACATATTGTAGAAGTTATTGGCAATAGTTTTATGACCGTCCTGCGAGACGTCAACCCTCCTTGAGAATGTAATTATTGACCAAACAGCATCAGGTAGAGTTGGATCAGGCCGTTATAAGGCTCTTAGTCGTCTTTTACGACATCCACGAGCAAAGTAAGGGTTGGTAGTATTCGTAGCCGCTGGTACTGTACGTCGATGGCCTCCTTTTGCGAGGAAGTCATCTCTACAAAGGAGGCCACGGAGCGGGAACGCGAAGCACTCGCGTCTGCGAACTCGCTCCGCCGGCGGCGACCAGGGAAAGGGAGGCGCCGCTACGCGCACCTCCTCCCGCCGCCTTGAGGGTGTCGGGGATAGAATGCCATTAGACGATCTCGCCGGTATCTCGTAAAAGCGCAGAAGGGACCGCTGTTGGTTTTAGTGGGTATTCCGTCCGCCAACATCTAAGGCCGGCGAGTCCCACACACCGCCCCGTCTGTCACTGGCGAGGGATAATGCGTAAAAGCATTTCCACAGCGTTAACAAAAAAAGAAAGTATTCGTAGCCTAGCGGCTATGTGGTGGCCCACACAGCAATTTAGTGGTATAAAACTATATTGGCATTATTACCTTTTTTCAATCTACTTAGTAATTCCTAAAATCAAACAACTAAAGAAACTCTTCGCAAATTACCCACTCATTTTAACCTATTCAAACCCGCACTTTGAAGTTTGATCGCAACTTAAGCAAGTGTTACAAACTTGGGTTCAAAGTTTTAACCTAAATTGAATTAAACATCTGGTATCCAATATTTAACATCGTTTCATATTACAAAATCATAATATAAATTTTGGGCTATCTCGGATAGCTCGATATTAGTAGTAGGACCACGCTGTTGACAGTTTTCTATCTACAGCCGCGGGCCGGTCCGTCCGGAGTGGTACCACACTCTCGCAAAAGATCGACGACTGAGCACTTCGTTCGGTGAGTAAGAGAGCCGGAAGCACAACTGGGTGGGTTTGGGGATTGTAATGGTAGGCAGCGGTTTAGCTATACCCTTGGTCCATGGACGGCAGTGACACTTACCATTAGGTGTGCTACTTGATCGTTTGCCATCATAAGCAATAAAAAAACAAAAAGCGTTTCTTGGCAAAATTTAAAATACATACATACATATCATCACGCCATATCCCTTGCAGGGTAGGCAGAGAGTGAGTGAGTGTGAACAGAGTGAACAAAAACAGAGGGAACAAAAAACAGAGTGCCAGAGAACTCTATCTCTGCATACTTCACTCGCTTCCTCAACATTCATAATTCTCTTCGTACACGCTCGCCGGTTTCGGAGACTCTTGACTCCACCTTCCTTCAGTACATGACCGATCTGGTCTAGGTAGGTTAGTCTTGGTCTCCCTCGGTACCTACATCCTTTATTTATTCTTATATTATATTTTCTTATCCTATATATATATACAGGGTTTTTTTTCTAAGAGTATCCAAATTTTTTTATGATGTTCTACATATAAATAATGTTATATTAAAAATGTCAAATATTTAAAATCACTAGTAATTACCTAATTATTTTCATTTGAAAATATCTAAAAATATTCCTGATTTATAGACAACCTAATCTTGTTACGCGCGGCCATTGATCAAGAAACTATCACCCTAACGCACACAAGTACATGTTAGATCGACACCACACTACTGTTACACTTCTACACACACACACACACACATGTAAAATAGTAAATAAGTTTAAGATTCCAATTTTCTTTCATACTTTTAACGGGCTTAGCACCGTCACGCGTCATTATAAACAGATAATTAAAATACCAGTTTATTATTTTAAAACCACATACTAATGTTCGTATTTATTAAGGCGTATTTAAAAAGTGGAATTAACTATTTACAACAATTAAACTTACCTATTCATTTAGTCCCAGGAAAAACACTATCACTGATATTTTAACAATTGTTCGAAATGAAGTCCATTTCTTTCAACATAAAGCTGAGCACGCCTTCTGAAATTGTTTTTTAACATTATCTGTGTCCGAGCACTTTTCACTTCATCAAATGCAGTAATGATTTTACTACGAAGGTCCTCATAACTTTGCGCTTCTTCAACGTAAACACGTCTCTTAATTTCACCCCACAAATAAAAGCCTAATGGTGTAAGGTCCGGTGACCTTGGAGGCCACGGTATCGGGCCCCCGCCACCTATCCACCTATTCCCATATTCAGTGTTTAAATACTCACGCACAGCACTCGAATAATGGGGTGGAGCACCGTCATGTTGGAAGTATAGATTATTTAACAGTATTAGAGGTACGTCCTCTAGTAAATCGGAAATCACACTTCGCAACATATCCAGATAATTACGGCCAGTCAATCGGTCTTCAATAAAGTACGGACCCTTTGCGCACCACGTAAAGTTTCACCACTTAATATGTAGCACCGTACCATCTCATAATACTCGCGATTAGAATATCTTGTTTGATATGCCATTGTGGGAGATAAACAATAAAACAATTAACACGTGCTGCTAATTAGGTCACGGCCAAAATATCACTGGCGAATTAGCGCTGCGGACACGCAGGTCGGTCTACGAGGGGAAAGTGTTGCAAGGGGAGGCGGGAAGACGATTACGATTTCGACGACATAAGCCGATCCGTACCGACAAAGGAATCAAAGTTAGGTATCTAATTTTGTTTTATCGTGAGCGCTTAGATTTTTGTTTGTGTGTGCGTGTTTATAAAATGAATGACTTACATATTAGCAACAAATTTAGTGGCATATAGGAATTCACCGAATAAGAAAAAATATTTTTTTGTTAAAAAAAACATATGTTTTTATTTCAATAATCAATTATACTATCGAATCTGAACCTCCTGTGAAATTTTGGGTACCCTTAGAAAAATAACCCGGTATATATCCTCATATTTAAAATCATAGTATAAAATTACAATTTTTAAAACTCAAAATGTATGATAGCTGTAATTAGTGGCGTAAGTCAGTGACTACTAATGCTAATATATTATATATATATATTTTATTGCTTATGGTGGCAAACGAGCAAGCAGCACACCTAATGATAAGTGTCACTGCCGCTCATGGCCCTTTGCAATACCAAGGGTATAGCTTAAGCCCCTGCCTACCAATAAAATTCCCAAACCCACCCAGTTGGGCTTCTGGCTCTCTCGCTCACCGAACGAAGCGCAATAGCACATTACTCAATCGTCGATCTTCTGCGATAGTGTGGTACTACCCCGGACGGACCGGCCCGCGGCTGTAGACAAAAAACTGCCAACAGCGTGATCCTACCACTATTGAATATATACCATAATATCCCTCTTTGTCATTTTATATCCCTACCAGCAAACCCAGCCCGTTGTTTTGTTTGTAGAAGTCGATATATCGCAGCGCCGCCTAGTGGCTAGTTACATCAATGGGCATATTTTTTGAGACCTCACCCTGCACTAAGGAAATAAACCTTGTATTATGGGGAACTTTATAAATTTATAATTAACGCAGACAAATTACCCACACTCAGTACAAGGCTTTGTGGATTGCACAAAATATTGTTCTGCATAGGAATCGAACCCGGCGACGACGGCACTGGCGCAGAACGTCGGTATCTTAACCACTACGCTATCTGTGCAGTCATATAAACCTTATTCGTGAAAAACACATATACATACCAATTTTCATAATGATCAGTGAAATTTTCATTTTCTCTTTTTGTTTTTCTCTTAGGTAACTAGCCTTAATCGTCTTTAAGATATCCACAGACAAGGAAGGGGATGGCGAATTTTTTAATAATAATAATAATTTATTTAGTCAAAACATTACAAATTTACAATAATTTACTTAAGATATTTCCAGTATGTGTAACACTATTATAACTTAGCTTACTTACTTAGCTCACTACTTAACTATTATTATTACTACTTATAATTGTATTCTTACTCTGTCACAACGAGAATGTAACAATATATTAGTTTTTTTGAGTGATTATTGCTTGTTAAATTCGCCCCCTACCTAATAAATTCACTAATCAACATCAATTCAGCCCATATATCTCCCACTGTTGGGCTCAAGTTGACCTACTATACCACGCTGATCACACATATTGGTATAGGATTTTGTTACGAATATTCCTTCCCTTGCATAGATGTTATATGCGTTTTATATCCCATAGTGACCTCTGACGATCACCCACGGATAAGATAGGGAGTGGTGTATAGGGATTGTATTCTTACTCTAAAATTCACTAATAAGTATGTTTAATAGGTCTGACATGAACTGCGTTCAAAAGACACTATTAAAGTAAATATTAAAATAGAAAAAAGAATATTTAACTCATACTTAAAATAACGTAATTTTATTAAATACAACAACATTTTATTTAATACTAGAAAACGAATTTTCGTTAATTTTATCAAACTAAGTTATCGGTTAGTAGCTTAAAGAAACTAGCTCCAATCGAAATCAATTTGGAGAGTGCACAAAGTTTTTAAAGTAACTCTTACAGGGAATACGTAGAAGTTCTCAGTGAGACGCTCCAACATAATCTAATTTGTAATTTTGCACAGGTTAGTATGGTATACAAGGAAAACGCAGTATTTGGAGATCAAATACTGAAAAGACATTCAAATATACTGCCATTTCTTTCCACAAAATAGAAACCTTCCTTTGACAGACTATGATCTGATCACGCCTCTTCCGATACGTCCAAGACGACGCGATAGATGGCGTACGGATCCAGAATTTGTCGTATTTTTTTTTTTACCCTCGATGTAGCACACCATCGAGACTCGTCATCATCTTGCTCTTATCCTAATTACTTGTGATCGGCGCAATATTTGCTCTTCTTTCATCGTACATATTGCAAAAGCTTTTCCAATAGTTTTATGACATACCTGGCGCTGCCGACCATCACTAAGCCGATGCTCGACACCGTCAGGAACTGGAATGCGGTTCGCCGTCACCCACAAAAAGGCTGACCACGTCAGGGTGATGCTCCGGCAGCAGGCCGGGGCGTCGACGGGCGATGGTACTTGAAAGGTTAACCTGCAGGACTGGCCTCGGATATCCAGAAAGCGGTACCAGTGGTCGGCCCAATGGCGATGAGGAGGGAATATGGTGGGTTATAGGGCCACGCGCCGCCCTTTCGTCGCCCCGGATGGAATGAATGGCGTGTGTCCAGATCATAGTCTGCATAAAAAAATAAAAATTGTGTCATGATAAGCCGCCTGCCCAATGTCAACCCTCTTGTTGACCAAACGTAGTCTAAAAGTGTGACCCATTTTTTTTGTGGCGGACTATAGAGGTGGTCACGCCCCGCCATATTGGTCCGGGGCGATGGAAGAGACGGCGCTCGACCATAGACCCACCCTGCAAAGCACCCCTCTTCGCCGTGCAAACATGCCATCGGAACCCGATCTTTGTTTTCGGTGGCCCGCCCGGTGGTTTACCCTCGCGGGTCCCTCTCGAGACGACGATCACCCGATGCCTCGGCTAGCGCGGCATCAGGCGCAGATGTCTAATAGTGTGACCCATGTCAATGTAAGATTTAACGGACTATCAAGCCTAATTCCTTGAATTCGTTGGCTCACCACAGACGAACTATAGGTGTGATGGTTTCTTCTTCTACACAACCAAGTTTTTTTTCTCTTGCAGTGATACACTGTTAGGCATAAGCGTACTCGAAATGAGGGCAATTGGCCTACTGCACCACGTCGAGGTGACATTGGAATTGAACTGCATAACCTACCTTGCAATCAGTCTCCGCCACTTAAACAGAGCAGTAACACAGCAGATGTTTATGGTATTCGCAATCAATAGCTCTTCTGGCAGTGGCCCCTTGCGATACAAACAGGAAATCTAGTACTTATTATATGAATATCCCACATACGAAATGAATCATCGATTGCTTGCGATCAAATCGGTGTCATGGTCGTATATTTTTAGTACAATTATTTGCAGTAAACATTGTATGTAATACTAAGAAGGGAAAATAATATAAATAAATATAAAATCAACAAAAAAAAACACTTCAATTTTTTTTATTGGAAATTACTGAGATGTAGCATTTAATCTGCTAGGTTATATATATTTTTTTAAGCAAAAAATTATTGTTACACGTGGGACTCGAACCTATACTTATTGGACAGCCGTTCCATTCGTCCTACCAGTTAGACAAGTGTGAACTCGTTCCCATACAGATTAATTAATACGAGCCACAAATCGATTGTCATACGACAGCAACAGATTTTTATTTTATTTTTGTTTTCTTATCCTACAAAAATATTTCTTTTACATATACATAAAATTTCTCTTAAGCTATTCGAAATATATCCAAATAACGATTAATCCATCCATCAGCGTATCAAATTTCGTGGTAAGAGAAAAACTTTCCTAACCTTTGATGTAACCTTAGCTGCATCACTTCAGCTCATATCCCAAGCTGGGCTTGAGCCTCCTCTATAATAGAAGGGATATTGGCCTACTATACCACTGTTGTCAGACAGGTTACTACTGAACAAAGTAGTTGTGTATAAATTTCCCTATGCAGATTTTTATTATTCTCACTGGCAAACAAGAGCTGTTGACAATTGGAGTTTTGGCGCGAATATGGGTATGTCATGTCACGCTCTTGTATTATATTCATTTCTTTAGTGTTTTGTAGTGTTATATTGAATAATTTTGCTGGTATTTTATGGAATATGATACAGTTAAAGTGCTGAAGTGTAGTGAATATGGTATAATAGTGGTTTTCGTGTATATTCGTGTTCACCCAAAATTCCCAACGAAACTATGAATTTGGTTATCAGCGCCAAATTGATAGTAACGACTTGATTTACTGACGAACAGTGACTATCAAGGACTAATTACAATTTGAAGAAGTGGTAAACAATAATACGGAAGACAAGGCACGAAGTGTCTAAACTATGAAGACTTGGCTTAAAGGTCTAAGTAACCAAGGCATAAACTCCAAAAAACAAAAAAAAAGACAATTGTATGCTTATTCCATCGCCACACAAGAGCTATCACAGATTGAAAATATGTATTAATACACGTTCAATAATCTTTGTATAGTTACTATAGGTACTTATATATTGCACTCTTTGTGTAGATATTATGTTTTTCCTCTCATCTGTACATTTAATCATTATAGAGAATAATGCTTGACCTAATTTATGTACATGTGGTTATGTAATTGAATCACTAGTATTACATCTAAACAATATATAATTTATCTAAGTTTTGTGTGTCTGTATGTTGGTCATATATCGGCTATTAAGGCAATGCATCTGATATTTAGCGTAGATCGTAAAAATTTCAATGAATACATTCAATTATAATTCAATTTGCTTCAATTCAAATGAAATTGATTATAAAAGTTTCATTTACACTGAATTAAAAAATTTGCCCCATATATTTTCCCTTTATTAATGGAATGTCGCCTTGGTTTGACGTCAATATCGGCGTTAAGCAGGGGTGCGTACTGTCAGCCAGGCTGTTTATCATATATCTGGATAAATGTCTCCAAAGGTTGAACGATATGAATGTGGGAGTCCAGATGGGCGACTCAGTGGTCACTGCTCTGCTTTATGCAGCTGATGCAGTCCTGCTGGCACAGTCAGCGACTGACCTGCAGACCCTAGTCGACACAATGACAGAAGATTGTAAGAAAAGGGGTCTACGCGTGAATGTGAGCAAAACCAAAATAATGGTCTTTGAAAGAGACGAAGCCAGAACAGATGTAAGAGTAACAAATGATATACTAGAGCAAGTGGAGGAATTTGTATATCTTGGATGTGGATTTAGCCGAGATGAAAGGTACACCACTGATATAGAGCGAAGAGTGAATGCGGGAAATAAAGTGAACGGAGCGTTGGGGCAACTTCTCGGCAGCCACCACCTCAACCAGAAGGCACGTGTAGCAATACATAACGCAGTGCTTGTCCCAACATTACTGTATGGAAGCGAGAGTTGGGTATGCAGAAAAGAGTATGAAAGTAAAATTAATGCGGTCGAAATGCGATCTCTGCGGAAAATCTGTGGAGTTAGGCTGACCGACCGCATTCGTAACGACGACGTAAGAGAGCGAGTAGGTATGAAAGAGAGTATTGGTGTAAAGATGCGAAATGCCATGCTCCGATGGATCGGACATGTGGAAAGAATGCCGAACGAACGTCTGGTTAAGAAGATATACAATGCGAAAGTGGAAGGATGTAGGTACCGAGGGAGACCGAGACTAACCTACCTAGACCAGATCGGTCATGTACTGAAGGAAGGTGGAGTCAAGAGTCTCCGAAACCGGCGAGCGTGTATGAAGAGAATTATGAATGTTGAGGAAGCGAGTGAAGTATGCAGAGATAGAGTTCTCTGGCACTCTGTTCTCTCTGCCTACCCTGCAAGGGATATGGCGTGATGATATTTATGTATGTATTAATGGTAATTTTCAAAACAAATTCTCTGAATTGCATATTATTATTTATTTTAAACGAAATATTATTAATTCGTCAACAAACTTTAATCAAGATTTTTTTTATATTCAGGTTAAAATAATTCTATTTTTCATTAGTAAAAAGTCTAGGTTTTTGTAATTCTTTAAATCTTTAGAATCAAAACGAACTCGCAGGTTACAACAAGTTAAGTTGTATTTATATATCAAATAAAAGTCGGTTAGCCCAGTGCATGAGATTAAATAACGTACGCAGGACGTACAATTGCATAAAATTACCACATATTCATCTCTAATAACAGTAGTACAATACATGAAAACCTTTTCGTAGTAACGCAACTTGTGCAACATCCTGCATTTTGTATTCAATCGTAAACAATTTTTTATTATGTTTTCACATATTTTTATTTATTTTTTCTTCTTAAAAGTGGGATATGCGCAACTTAATGGCGAATTCTGGTGGTTGAATGATAAATTTGCTAGTTACATCGGTACACGACCACCTCAGCCTCTTTTTGAAAATTTGAGCGAATTGGATACCGACGAAAACGCAAAAATGATATTCAGAGATCACAGCCAAGATACAGTTGAGAGAGAAGCCAAGAAACAAATTTACAAAACTAATAAATATCGACATAATATAATTAACTGGCCAAATCAAAACAGAATCGATAAATTAATTTTCGATGACAAGAAAATAAACATTGAAAATCAGTACTTACCAGTAGACGGAGATAATTCAAAGAAAATAAGTGATAAATTTATATTAAAATTTCCTGAAAAACAAAATGCTTCAGCAGGGAACGAATCTATTGTTGCCACTTCTACAAACTTTATTACTCTAAATAAAGATAAGGATAAACAACCAGTAAATATTTGCACTATTATTAAAAAAAGTAATTGTAAGCAGAATAATGGTGTCCAGATTAATAACATAGAGTAAGTATTTGTATCCCTATTACTGCCACATAAGCATATTAAATAAACTGCTGCCTAGTTTTTTACTAGCAAAATGCATGCGATTCTTTATCGTAAAATCAGAATTTTTTAGCTTGGGCCGGCATACAATAAGTAAATGAAAAGTAATAAGTTTACTTACCTAATTCTTGTTCACAGATACGAAACAAAACAGAATATTGATTTCAATTGTTGCCCTCTCCTTCTGAAAAATAAAAATGAGCTTACTTCATCTAAAATATATTTTCCTGATATGTTAGAAAATATCAAGAAACGGTTTAAAAGGTCTGATAGTATCGCTCAAAAACAACGTAATATTTTACTAAAACGCATATATGGACATGCAAGTCAAAAACCAAAAATAGAAATTAAAATATCAACTCCCGATTATGAATACGATGACCCATATTGGAATATAAGAAATGTGAAAAATCCAAACAAACAGAAACCAGAAACAAGCACAATATATAATACAGAAGATTATATAGAAGATTACGTCATAGAACTGCCCAGACCGGGTTTAATTGGTGTTTATTCTGATAACCAAAACAAGCCTTCTGGATGGACTTTAACGAGTTCAAATGAAGGGTCCTCTTATAATGGAAATGGTGACAGCGCTGATGATTATGACGATGGTGTGACGCTATTTGGATACTCTACTATTGATCCGCGAATTGGTAACTTATTTCTAGTAATTTAATACTTCAAATATACCTAATTTATAATGGATAAATATTTTTTTTTCTTTTCTTAATCTTATTTCGATCGTTTTAGTGCATTATTTTTAAATTGTCTTCTTTTGCAGTTGAGTTTGTTGTTTTCTTTTTAATTATTTATTTTATTTTAGACATCAGCCTCTAGCCAGACTATTGTCTTTTGATATGATAGCACGAGTTCGTCACAAACAAAGCCTATTTTTATCGTAAGAATTATTTTTAAAGAAATTTATTCATCTTAATTAAATCTAACCGCATAACTTATTTATACATTTATAATCTCCTTTAATTATTTTTATTTTTATACGCTTACTCAATAGTTGCGGTTGATTTTTATTAATGTTCGCGTGTTTTGTTGTGTTTCGCGTTGTTATATTATTATATGTATAATCTATATAAATTAAATGTTTTTATTTTGAGCCAAAAGTTCACTATTCTCTTTCTTTTTAATATGCCTATCTAAGTACACTTTTAATAGTAATACCTTAATTGTAGAATTCTTTTCAACCGTTTGGCAGATACGAGCTAATAGAAAATTTACAAACATACGAAATAAGTGCCAAATATGGGTTAATAATATTTTTCTCAGCGTACATTTCAAGAAATACCTATATCGTAATGGTCAATCGCCATCGCCCAAGTGTCATTATTGCGTCAATTGTTTGGAAACCGCGGCGCAGCATAAGCTGGCAAAATGCCCAGATTCGGCTGAGCAAATCCGTGACCTCGCTACATTAATTATTGTAGTAAATGTTGCTCTTTATCTTGGTTAAAACCAAGTAGCTTCGGAATGAGAGCGGGTGGTATACAGCCATGTCATTTTGTAAGATAGCTATACAAAAAAGAGGACGTTGGAAATGAAACAAGAAAATATACTTGCTCATTGCACCGGGCACTGGCGAGCATTAAATGACCACCGACCATGAGAAATAACGGATAGGCTAGTCAATTTCTCGGATAAGAGCAAGCCCAAGACGCCGGCTTATTCCTATAAAATTATAGTATAATATAAATTTAATTGAATTTTTAATTATTTTTTCAGAAAGTAATACAAAACGAATACATAAAGAGAAACTTATACCAATGAGAGCCACGTCTGCATCAGAAGAATTCACTTACGATGCTGAAAGTCAAACAATCAGTTACAATTCCAATCCAGATTTTAACGTACTACAGGGTTTTAAACTTCTTAATCTATTTAGAGACAAAAATAAAGCTTCAAAGGTATCCAAATCGACAACCGCTGAAAGCATTTTTGCTGATGATAGCAAGGAATCTATATTAAGCAGTTCTTTTGACACCAATGTTAAAATTGGAAGTCATAATGATGATCGTCAAGTATTCGAAAATTGTGGACAAGCAGCAATTCCACTAACTCAAAGAAATCTAAGTAAGTTGTGTATTTATTTTACTAGTATTATGTATTGATTGGATATTCTATGAGGTACGACGTATATAAATTTTATTTATCTGCTAAATTATACAAATAATATCTCTCTAGTCATGTTATGACGAAGAAGAACACAATGGCCACCACCTATCCCCTTCGCGAGCGTAAAATCGATTAAGAGATGTAAACAGTTCATATCTTAAAAAAAATTATAACTGAAAATAAAACTAAACCTGCCTAGCTAGTGGGTTATAGTACGCTTATTAACTGAGAAGAATCGAAAATGAAAATACAAATAATAAAAAACACTCGGAAAGAAATTTATTGAAATTCACTTCCTCAGCAGGCCATTATGTTTCGCTTTAACTTCAGTGGTACGCAAATTACTGATATTTTTAGCATTTAATATGCTTAATTATTTATAAATACCTGATTACGAAACGATTTCAGTGGTACGCTTAACACAAATATATCGTATCACAATTCTAATAGTACCTGTTTATATTTTTAATATGATAATTTTAAAAATATATTGAAATAATATTTCATTGGCAAATCATAAAAAATAATGCATCTCCACAACAATACTACCGAGCGATTAACTATAGTTAAGAGCTAAGTTTTTTTTATATTGAAACAATATCTAAATAGTTAGTAAATATTATTAATGACACAACACATAGCTGTATGGTAGTAGCTACGAATACTACCAATCCTTACTCTAGAATATCTTGAAGGGCGAGCAAGAGCTTTAATCGACATGGGTGAACTACACCTGATACCGTTTAGTCAACAATTACATTCTTAAGGAAGATTGACGTCAGGCAGATCATAAAACTACTGCCAGTAATGTTTGTAGTGTCTACGATGGAAGAAAAATACTTATTGTGTCAACCCTAATTAATAGGGATAAGAGGAGGATAATGATGATGTTATGACACATAACACATATCCAATTATAAGTCATCTTTATTATAATCATGCTGCTCTTATGCTTAGGGTCAACGCATAATGTGATCTTTCTCCACAAAAACCTATGAGATGTCACCTCTGTATTCCCGCCCTTTCTATCCATGTCATACTTCACGTAGGCCAACTATCTTTACTACCTTCCCTTACCCCTAAAACACAGTTATACTTAAAATTTTCTTCACAATATTACTTTTATCCCGACTCATTACCTTACCAAATTAACTTTACTTATTTTAAAAAAAAGGTGTTCTATAACAATTTAGAATAACTTTGCTAAAGTCAGGTAACTAATGTACTTATTTTAATTGCAGGTAAACAACTTGGCAATACACAGAATGGCTCGCATCCATGGTTAGCATTATTAGTACCTACGGGCAATCTAGATGACTTTCTCTGTTATGCATCTATTATACATCCTAGAGCTGCCATAACAGCTGCAAGCTGTGTACACAGGTACACATTTTAATATGTTTTTAATTAGTTTTTTATTATTATATAGTTGAGTAGATTTGCTGTGTGGTAGCGGCTACGAATACTACCAACCCTTATTTTGCTCGTGGATGTCGTAAAAGACGACTTATAACGACCTGGGCCAACACTACCTGATGCCATTTCGTCAGCAATTGAATGCAAATGCTGACCAAATGGCATCAAGCAGGCCGGCATTGGGAATGCCCAATAAGGGTTGATGTCAGGCAGGCGGCGGGTCATAAAACTATTGCCTATAACTTTTACAATATCTACTATGAAAGAAGAGTACATATTGTATAAACTCCAAGTAATTGGGATAAGAGTTGACGAACGATAAGTTGAGTTTTGCAATGATGGTTATAATATATTTTATTTTAACCTTAATAAAACAACTAAAACATAAAAATATTCTAGATAGGTCGCACTACTAGCTCATATATCTCCATAACGGAAGGGTCTAATAGGAAGGCACAATGGAATGGAAATGGACCCAGCACACCGCGCTGATGATGACACATTGATACAGGTTTTATTTCAAGTTAACCTTGTCTTGCATTGATGTAATCTACTTACATTCCGCAGTATTTAACGATCTCCTGCAGGAACAGTTAACATTGTATTCTTACTCCGTCCTCACTCAGAAAGTATACTTTAAAAAAATTGGTATACGTAGCCCGTGCAGATGAATGATAAAATAAAATGTAATAAAAATAGTTTATTAACTGAAGTAGCGCGAGTGCGTGACCAAAGACAATTCTTAAATTCACCAATTCTATTGAATGAATACCTAGTATTATTCTTATAGTAAAAAACAAAAATTTGAAAAAAAATATTAAATAATTGTATCTATTCTCTACCAGCAGCTCACATAAGGAAGTAAAACTAATCGCTGGACTTTGGAACTTGAATGAGAGATCGTACTTTAAAAGTCGATTAGTTTCTGCGCTGCTGCATCCAAAGTATAAAATTGGAGAGCTGGACAGTAACCTGGCAATTGTAGTAAGTTAAACTAAAACGAATTATTCAGGTTTTTTTTTAATGGAACATCTTAATATCTAAAAACATCATATTCTATATATTCATTCACATATATAATTGCTGAAACAGTCTAATCAAAAGAAAAATATATTTTACGACTGTGTACAATTTGCTATATCTACCGTATTACTTCCACGCTTATATCTACCGTATTACCATAAGGCCTCAGGTAACTAGACAATGCAACTCTTCAATATTGCCGCTCTGGTTAACCTAACAAAGACTAATTACAGCCAATGCTCCTCTACATACTATATACCATATGCGCATACTATACGGATCTTGCAGCAACTCGAGAAAATTTCCGTGCATTTAGGCGTTTCTGCCATACCTACTACTGCAATCAATCTTAAGGCTCACATATAGGCCCCGTTAAGTTATCCCGTATCCGTGGTGCCGTACTGCTGCGCTTATCGTAGCTGTACGAACCTTTACTTATTGGCTGACTAGTCAATATTGCTTTCTGTCTCCCGCTTTGCCTGGGATGGAAGTGGAATCACTCTTTTCCAACTCCTCCTCTTTAACTTTTCTAATTAAATTTGTTGTGGGTTCCAAGACAATTAAAATCATTTCCCGGGACTGCCTGAGGGTCAAACCTCGGTGTCATTTATAGTGACCATTGTGGATCCTGACTTACAGGAGTTACAATGGTGGTAATGTGTGGTGGGATTAGTCCCAAAAAAAAATACTATATACCAATAATGGCGCCTACTTCCACGGACTAGCTTTATAGTGAAGGTGGCGTTTGCGAACCCAACAGACCTCCACGAGCATGTCTTGCAAGCTTACAAGCCAACTAGCCGGCAAGTAAGATAGAGAACGAGAGCTCATATCCCGGCGCCGGGCTGACCACGGATGACAAGGAATAGTGCCCGCGAAGGCTAGGTTTTTCAGCTCTTGCGACCTAAATATAAACTAGATCGGATAGCTTGTTTGTAAAATTAGAGAAAAATAAAAAGAAAGTTCGAAAATGATTAAATCATAATAGACCATCCATATTTCCCGATACTAATTTTGAAAATTTCTGAACGACAACAACTGTTGATTCAATCGAAATGCGGTCTCGAGCCCCAAGCTGGGGAGCTATCTGGGGCTCTCCCTTCTGCCTTTCAGCCCATTGCGACCCCCACAGGCACAGTTTTAGTACTAACTCTTATATTATCTAAAGAAGATATTTATATATGTTATGTCCTCCCCTAGCTGGTAGATACATAGATACTTCTTGTATTGACATCTCATAAATTATGTGAAAATAAATATTGTTTCTTTATTTGTTTAATTCATCATTCCTACTCTTATCTCAATTACTTGGGGTCGATACAATATGTACTCTTCTTTCATAGAACATATTGTAAAAGTTATTGGTAATAGTTTTATGACCGGCCGCCTGCCAGACGTCAACCCTCCTTGGGAATGTAATCGTTGACCAAACGGCATCAGATGGAGTTGACCCAGGTCGTTATAAGGCTCTTAGTAGTCTTTTACGACATCCACGAGCAAAGTAAGGGTTGGTAGTATTCGTAGCCGCTACCACACAGCTGCTTTATTTGTTTAATTACATTACAATAAATAATACAAAGGAATGAGGACAATGAGAATAGAGCAAAGACTTTTGTCTTTTGTTTTTACTACAATTTCGATAGTAAAAGTAATTAATGAAATGAGTTCATTCGTAATTATGCATAGTTTAGTTTAGTTAACTAGATACTATTATTACTATTTAAGATCCAATATTTTTTTCAGCATTGGAAACGTCCTCTTAAATTAGGATTAAACATACAACCAATTTGCTTATCCAATCTAGACTTGGATTGTGATTATATGTTTGTTGGTTGGGGAGGATTTGATCAAGGTATGGTATTTTGTAGTTATTACAGCATTTTTTCATCATCATCATCCTTCTCTTATCTGAATTAGTTAGGGTCGACGCAATATGTACTTATTCTTCTAACATTTGCAATATGTACATATTGCAAATGTTTTGGCAATTGTTTTTCAGCGACTGCCTCCCTTCAACCTTTTTTGTTGACCAGACGGCAGGCGGGCCAGGTCAATGTTGGCCCTTTATCGTTTATTTTTTCGATACCTAAAAGCAATATAAAGATTTACCGTATTCACAACTGCCACCACACAGCATATATAATACATATTTGGTAATATTAAAGATATCCCATAATATTCCTTAACGACTAATCATCATTTCAGCTCATATATGTCCCACCCACCATTGTGTAGGAGACTCGAGCCCAATAGGGCTCGAGTCTCCTACACAATGGGAGTGGGAAACAAAACCTACTATACCACGCCGGTCAGACGTGTTGGTATAGGGTTTTATTTCGAGTGTTCCTTGTCTCGCATATGTGTTATATGCGTTTTTATATCCCTTAGTCGTTTCTTACGATCACCCACGGGTAAGATATCGGGTGGTGAATTGTATTCTTACTCCGTCACCACATGGATAACGTAACGACTAATAACTGCGTTATATTCACTAAAAGTGGGTAGACTGTTGGGTATAGACCATAATCACGTTTATCAATCGGATTGGTGGATTGAAAATTTCTTAAAAATTATTGTCCGTATTTATGTCTCCCTCGGAATACTAATTAATAGTCACAATATTTACCCATTACCACACGGAGAACTTGAGAAATACAAATATACAGGGTGGAAGTGGACCGCTCCCGAAAACAAAGACAGGTGACCCTACTAGTCCTACTTGTAATGATAGGCTAAAAAAAAAATCTATTCGGATGAAAACCTGTCTTTGTTTTCGGGAGCGCTCCACTTCCACCCTGTATAATTAACACATACAAATTATAATCTAACTTTAGAACAAATTATTTGTAAACCACACAAAGTATTAAGTAGCTATGAAGGTCACTAATTTTTTTTTATTGTTTTGGTGGCAAACGAGCAAGCAGTACACTTGATGGTAAGTGTTACTGCCGCCCATGGACCTTTAGGGCCGCTGTCTACCAATACAAACCCCAAACCCACCCTGTTGGGCTTCCGGCTCTCTCGCTCACCGAACGAAGCGCAACAGCATATTGCCATTACCCAGACGTCGATCTTCTGCGAGAGTGTGGTACTACCCCGTACGGCTGTAGACAGAAAACTGTCAACCCTACCACTATTAATTTAATTAACCTATTACTCGTGCAGTCAAATCAAAAATATTGATAGTAAGATACGTAATTGATTTATTATTGCAGCAATGCAACCAAGATCGCGATGGCAGCGCGCATCAGTCCATACGTGCAAGGGTCGACTTTCTTTGAACGGTATTAATGTACCAAGAGAGGCATTCTGTGCGTCTGTGGAAACTCGTAGTACAATGGTAAGAACAAAATGTTATTACAGGTGTAAAGAAAATTTCGTCCGTTCTCAAATAGCTTTCTAGGCAGTCCAGGATTTCGTATCCTATCTTCTCCTGCTGTTCCATCTTCAGAAAAGTATCATACATGGGTGTTTCAAATGTTAGGAATCTAAGACCCTTACGGCAGCTAAATAAAGATTTGATGACCTGGAATAGACATGCATAAATAAGCAGAGCAGCTAAGAAACCTCACGATTACGTCGTCAGTTTTCAATAAACTAAAACCGTATCATAATCGATTCATAATATTTGTATTATTTCTAATTTTTCATTATGAGCTTCAATGCCACAGACAGACAGACAGGCACACAGATACGCAAACACGTCAAACTTATAACACCCGTCTTTTTGGGTTGGGGGTTTAAAAGGACGTGTTCTTGCGAAATAAGGAAATTGCAAAGCAAACCCAATCCGCCTGCTTGGCGTGGATAACAAACTATTTTCATTAATATTATATAGGTACTTATGCTCAAAAGTGCGGATTTTTTATAGTCGCCTTTATCCCTTTCCAAACTAACATTTAGCCAGATAATTTTTAGACTCGCGTAAGAAGTGGTGAACCTATTGTCTCTAACCGGACAGAGATTTAAACTTCGAGCTTACTGCTGTAAATTTCATAAGAAACATCTAGAAAATCGAGGCAATCTATTTCACTCAATGTTACGCAGTAAATATATGATACAAAATACAAAATAATGTTCAAATAATAAGCAGTATATAGATACTATTAATAAATTAAGACCGAAACGATGACAGGCTCCCATCTATCACAGACCAACAAATAGTTCTAATCTGAGTCATCAATCTGCTGTGAACATTCCATTTATCCAAATTAGGCATCGCGTCATCTTTCACAATAAGCGCAGTAAAGCTATGGAATAATTTGCCGGCGTCGGTCTTTGCATCCAATTACAATCACGCTGCGTCGGACTAAAATATTGAACAAGCTATTGGATTAAGTTACCTAAAAGATTCAGATGTCTATATGCTTGTCATGCTAAAATTTGACGCCCAATCCAAATTGATCGAAAAACTGCATATTTCTAACATTTATTATAATCATCTTAGCTCATATACGTCCTTCTGCTGAGCCAGAGCCTCCTCCACATTACAATGGAAATTGATACACTATACCACGCTGGTCAGGTGAGTTAGTTTCGGGTTTTATTTCGGGTTTTAGTTCGACTGCTTTAGTGTTATTTGCATATATCGTCTTTTACGAAACCCTTAGGCAAAATAAGGGGTGGTGAATTGTATTCTTACTCCATCACCACACGGTTTTTTTTTTAACATTACTTTTTTAAAACATATTACATACATATCATCACGCCATATCCCTTGCAGGGTAGGCAGAGAGAACAGAGTGCCAGAGAACTCTATCTCTGCATACTTCACTCGCTTCCTCAACATTCATAATTCTCTTCATACACGCTCGCCGGTTTCGAAGACTCTTGACTCCACCTTCCTTCAGTACCTGACCGATCTGGTCTAGGTAGGTTAGTCTCGGTCTTCCTCGGTACCTACATCCTTCCACTTTCGCATTGTATATCTTCTTAACCAGACGTTCGTTCGGCATTCTTTCCACATGTCCGAACCATCGGAGCATGCCCTTTCGCATCTTTACACCAATACTCTCTTTCATACCTACTCGCTCTCTTACGTCGTCGTTACGAATGCGGTCGGTCAGCCTAACTCCACAGATTTTCCGCAGAGATCGCATCGCATAAAACATATTAAATAGTAATGTATCATATTATTATATTAAGTCGTATTTTTGTATTTTCAGACTGGTGTTGGCGGTTCGTTAGTATGTAATATAGAAGGTCGTTTATCAGCGGTGGGAGTGGCTGTATCAAGAGATAGTACTGTGGTATTACTGCCGATATACGACTGGATAATGGAAGTTATTGGAATTTTAAAGGAATAATAGTATCATGTTTCTAATCAATAAATTATACATATATGGTGTTCATAATATCCGTAGTCCAAAAATTTTAATAAACTGTGTTTTTTTTTATAATTGTGCCGTTTTTTTGTCCAGTTGTTAACTCTTCTTGAATAATTCAGTAAAAATGATAACAAGAAAACAATTTTCTCTATAAAAACTTAATTACAAGCGAAAATTGATAGTCACACATGGGATTCGAAACCACCTATTGGAAAATTGTGTAAACAATGTCGGGTAGATGGCACACGTTTTTAAACCAAAGCACTTTAAAGACTAAAATATAATACGAGGCGAAAATTGAATATCATACAATTCACGTTGGTGTAAGTGGTAGCACGATTGGAACGGATTTCCAATAGGCGTGGGTTCGATTGAATCCCATGTGTGACAATCATTTTTCGCTTGTAATCAAGTTTTTATAAATAATCAAATATGTTGGATGCTAAATTTCAGTAATTTGAATTTTCTCTATTCTGTGTATTTTCAGCTCTAATTATGTTTATAACTGTTTCATTTTTATCCAATTATGTACTTATTTAATCATAAAAAATAAAGAAGCTCAGGTTCGCAACAGCTATTGAAGATTAAACTTACGCGTGGTGTTTTTTGAACTAAAAAGGGCTTAAACTGGGGTACCCCTAAGTTTAATGTGACTATGTATCTTTCCGGAGCCTCCAGTCAAACCACACTCCGCCTGACAAATCAAGATGATAGAAAGGTAGCATAGCGGCCACCCTAAGCAATCTCTACGATTAAAGCGGACATTTGGCAGTGTGGTTATTGGACTTCAATGGCCGGCTCACTAAGGCGGACGCCAAAATGTCTCCATCTAAAAACAGAACGTCAAAATGGTATACTTCTGTTACAACTCGCTCTTAATTGTAAAACCCTGTGCTTTTTTTTATCACATAAGAAAAGTTCTCTCAGATAATAAGTATTATAATATGGATGTGTTTTTACCCAATGGCTAAATCACTGCATTATTTCTTTAATTTAAAAGGTATATCAACTTTAAAAACATATATTTTTTGCTGGTAGTGGCTAAGAAAATAGTACAATTCACCACTCTACCTTGTCTATGGATGTCGTAAAACACGATTAACACATAATATTATGACAACCCATCTGTCTGGAAAATGTTAGCTCAACTTCCCTCCCATGGCGGAGGAGATCCACGTAGTAGTAAACTGAGAAGAAAATATTAAATAAATCAAAATAAAAGATCATAATATGGAATTTATAATTTTATTCATATTTTTATGTTTACAGTTTACATTAAATATGAGCCCAGCCCTATAACGAAAACATAAAAAAAACTCACAAGCTGGTCAAATAAGATGACGCGGCACTAAAATTTTCATTTATAGGAACTAAACAGTAAAAAAAACTACACAAAACACATTGGGAATGTCGAGATCCATGATAACGCATAGAACAGTTCAACATTGATAATTTATCATAGTTGTACTTAAAATCTTTGGCGGCGAATTGTCTACAATGCAATTATGTTAATCTACAACAATTCCAATTTGTCAAGAAACTTAATATGTATGTCTTTAGTAAATAAACCTAAGGTGCCATTCTGAATAAACGGTCTTCGAGAATTGCCATCATCTAAGAACTTTATAACAAGTAATGTAATTTTCGTTATTATTTACTAGCTGCCATGAATGGCAAATGTCTTATATGTCGAAAATAAGTGGAAAACAAGGCTCTGGGACTGTAGCCGAGCATTTCAATATTTACTTACGAGATAAAAAACCAAAACATTAAACACAATGCTTTTTAAGTTTTTAAAATATAAACGATAATTTAAAAAAAAAGATAGGGGGTGTGGTGAGCATAAGTATATTTAACAATTATCCGTTGAAAGTGGCGCCATCTATAAGACAGTTGATTCAGTGACAGACCTTAATTTAACAAGTCTTACGTTTTACAGCCCGTTGGACATCGCACGCGTTTCGCAGCAACTTATTTAATATTGATACTAATTTGGCTAAGTTTTATAAGTGCGGTGAAGCGCGAGCAAAAATTACAAACTAAAATAATTATTCTGAATAAAATAATAATACTCGATGCGTTATAAAATATAATAATCGTTGTTATATATACTTTCAACATAAATTTGGGCCAAAATATTGTTATCATTGTTCTTCGTTTGTACATAAACATAAAAATTAAAACTTATATAACATTTCTAATTTACAACGGCAAAATCATAAGTTCTTAAAACGTCAAAATTAGTAAAACACTTTATTGTCAATGTATAAAATTAAAAAAAAAACAAGAACACTTTTATAAAGTAATTTATATTTTTTTTTTTCTGCTCTAAATACTCTGAAGTCCTCATTACTAAGGAATAATAAGGATAGAATTACAGATCAATAATATGGACATAATATTTTTGTTATTGCAAATATTAATTATTTTTACTACACATTATATAATTCACAATTTTCTACAACCACAAGATACTAAGTATGACTGCTATGTGTATGAAAAAATAAATACTATATGACAAGATCACGGTTACATCACATGGTCAGAGCGCAAATACAAATGAACACTTTAAGCGATCACCAAAGGTTCGTCATCAGAAAATCCGTGTATTGGAGGCACGTCATCATCATCTGAAACAAAAATATATAACATTAAACATAATTCATAAAAGAGAAGAAATGTAAAAAAATCCAATAAGGGTTCAAATGAGTTTTTACTTCCAATCTCTTAAAGGATTTTTTGTTGGAAAACTAATAATGCCTTTTTTTTTTGCAGCTGGCTATAGAATGGTCACACCTCGCTAATTCTATCCGGGGCGACAGAGGAAGCGGTGCGCGACTCCATAGACCCGCCCTGCATTGTACCTCTCTTCGCCGAGCGAAAGGGCCACCGGAACCCGGTCTTTGTGTTCAGTGGCCCATACTAATAATTCATAAAAAATTTATGAATATATACCGCAGTCAAAATAACAAAAAAACATATCGTAGTTGGTATACATCTTAATTTTTTTGTGATAGATCATTTGAATTGAATCAATTTATGATTGGTAAATATCTTCACGCGAACTAATTTCGTTTAGAAATAAATCTTTGAGGATTCTTCATAAACATAGATTTAACAGACAAAATTTACAACAAAATAACGAACAATCATTAGTGGATCGCGCAAAAATTTGTCCTGCTTAGGAATCACCCGCACGTCACTCGCAATGGTGATCCTTACACTACTTGTGAAATCATACATATTATACATGTAAATAATAAAGGCAAGTAGATATTACCGTGGTCACCGATGGTGGCCTGACCACGACGGCTGTCATAACGCGGCGTGTGAGCAGTGAAGCGAAGGAACGAGCGCGCAAGGCGACGGTGTCGTAACGCCACGTGGAGGAGAGCACCACCTAATGCCGCACCCACTACCAGCGCAGCACCCCATCCCCACCACATTGCACCAAGAGCTGAAGGGCCTTCTATTTCCGAACCTAGAATAATAGTAGTTATTATATTTGGTAGTTTATGTTAATTTAGTTATAGCTTACCCACAAGTGATTGTAAAAGACCGCTAAAACAACATTGGAAGAGAAAGAAAACTTGAAATAAAATCCTATACTAACCTGTTTTCCGTGTGGTGACAGAGTAAGAATATAATTCACCACCCCCTATCTTACCCGTGGGTGATCGTACAAGACGACTAAGGGATATAAAACGCATATAACATCTATGCGAGAGAAGGAAATCTCAAAACAAAACCCTATACCAACACGTCTAACCAGCGTGGTTTAATAGGTCAATTGCCCTCCCATTATGTAGGAGGCTCGAGCCCACAGGTGGGATGTGTATGAGCTGAGATGAGATGATGATGATGACTAACCTGTCTGACCAGTATGTGTATAAAAGGTTAATTGACCTCACATGATGGAGGAAGCTCGCACCCAGGAATGGGATATACATATATGAACTGAGATTATAAATAAGGCATAGCATCCATTGGGGGCACCTGTTTGATGACATGAAGAATACAATTCACCACTGCATCATTTTCCGTGACTAACGTAAATAACGACTACGCTATATAATAAGATTAGTATACAGTTTTAAAGAGAAGTCCCAAAAAAATATATTTAAGGTATACAAAAGACAAATTCGTAAGAATTTCGCGGATAGTTTTAAGAATTAGTGGAATATATCTACCCATCAACCCTAAGAGACCCTTTATTGGTCGTAAGCGTCCCCAATGACGGATATCGCTATAATCACCATACTTGGCTGATGGATTGATAATCGTAGAAGTGTTTTAAATTTCCCAGAAAAATGCTGTTGACCATTTTCCTGACAGTCCCTCCCCCTTTACTCTCCTCTTACTGCAACAGGTAAGTAAAAGGTGGCACTTTGTATTTTTAAACCAAATACCACTCGTGGGACATTACGTCCAATAGTGGGATGTATATGAGCTTAAAAGAAAAAGAGGTTGAACATACCTTCCATGTTCATAGTATGCACTTCGCTCAGTTCACTGTAAAAGCCTTCAGCTGTTACCGTCCTAACAGCTACGTACAAAGGCCCTGTGACCCCTTCAGGTGCTATCATCAGGCACGGTGACATCTCTGCCATTGTAGTCTTCATATCTTCAGTTGTGTGTAGCAAGTCTTCGGATATCTCCTTAGGAGATACTATCACTTCGTATTTGTACCTAATAAAATTAAAAAAATTAAATAATAACAACACTTTTTTGATAGGGTATGCTCTGGACACGCCCCTCTCGTAGTGTCCGAGGCGACGAAATGGCGGCGTGTAGCTCTATAACTTGCGGTATTACCTACCTATCGCCATTTTGGCTGAGCACCGATATAGTTTACTTGATGTCATTGGTAATTGCACACCTTCATATAATTAGATTATGACATTATATCCTTTTTTTTTTAATTATAGACAGCTTGGTTATAATATAACCTAATTTTGCTGAATTAAAGACACTATTACGTGAATTAAGGACAGTTTTTGACATCCTCAACATCAACCTGGAGCGTTGATTTTCTATTCCACTACAATTTTAAGTCACACTCTCTACTGTATACAGGGTGGAAGTGGACCGCTCCCAAAAACAAAGACAGGTGATCCTACTGGTCCTACTTGTAATGATAGGCTAGAAAAAAAATCGATTCGGAAGAAAAAAAATTTTTTTTTCACAACAAATTTTAAGTTTTTCTCACATTCTATCATATTAGGACAGTGCCATGTAACGATACAAAAAAAAATACGTAACTTTACTCAGATGAGAAAAGACGCATTCTATTCAAAACTCACGATCATATGTTCAAGAGTTCCACGACCTCGCGTGGTGAAAAATTTTTTTTTCATCCGTATCGAATTTTGTTCTAGCCTATCATTACAAGTAGGACTAGTAGGGTTACCTGTCTTTATTTTCGGGAGCGGTCCCCTTCCACCCTGTATATTTGCTTAATAAACGATAAGAACTGGACGCCGCAGTGTAGGACGCCCTCATCAGGATATAGCAAAGGACAGTTCTTATAGGCATTTATTTTTTCATTCTCGTGGGAATGACAACACGGTTGTAGATCAATGAATGGACGTATTGAGGATAAGCACTAATATTTACTGTTACTTACTTATTGTGTGGTGTATCATTCCAGCTAACCATGACATGTCCGTTAGGTGACAGCCACGCTAGTACTCCAGTTGGCGGCTGTAAGCGAACTCCGTGCACTTCGATGCACTGCACTGCCGCGTCTTCCACGTTCACCTGAACACATTAAATGCAACTTAATAATGAATGAATTAATGAAATGAATCAATATATGCATTAAAGCTTGCATATACGGTAGCAAGGAAAGACAAAATGAACGTTCGTTATAGCCAATTCAACTCAAAGGTGGAATTGGCATTATCTTATACCATATTCACCACGTTTAGCAGGCGAATAAGCAATTACAATTACTGTTCTGTGTATGCCAGGAGCGCTGCCACTTCTGATAGTGTCTCGTTTGGCTCTTAGGGATTGTACAGGAGAAAGCAAAGGGTCACCCTTTGCTTTCTCCATAATATTTTTAATCCGACATCATATGAAGATTTATTATTTTTTATTAATATTCAAAGGTAATTTTAGGCATTTTATAGATAGACCTGTCGCTGTCGACCATCATCTCCAGGATGCTTGACAGCGACAGGTGCTGGACGTCGATGGCCTCCTTTTGTGAGGCCGTCATGGAGAGGAAGGAGGCTGCGGAGCGGGAACGCGAGGCACTTGCGTCCGCTGACTCGCTCCGCCGCCGGCGACCGGGGAGAAGGCGCCGTTATGCGCACCTCCTCCCACCGCCTTGAGGACTGACTGGACGTGGCCAAAAGGCCAAGCGTTGGGGCGTCGGGGATCGAATGTCAGTAGACGATCTCTCTGGCGTCCCGTAAAAGCGCGGAAGGGGGCCGCTGTGGTTTTAGTGGGTATTCCGGTGGAACAGCCTAACCGGCGAGTCCCACACTCCCTCCCGTCCACCAGCGGGTCGGGGGGGGCTAGCGCGTAAACGCGTTTTCACAGCGTCAAAAAAAAAAAATTGGCATTTTATAAGATACCCAGCTAGTTTAATAACTAGCTAGATATATAATAATAGTAATCTATATTAATAATAAGCTGCTTTCTTTAAAAAAGTAAAATATTTCACATGAGTCAGCAGGATTCACAAATATGTAAATAATATAACATTAGGTAGTAAATTCTTAATCATCGCTCATTTTAAAGATGAATGAAAACATCGTGAGAAAACCTACATTTCTCAGCATTATAAAAGAATTGATGTCATTTACATTCTAACATTAATTGACAATTGCCAAAAAATATGTAAATTGACAATATGTAAGTGCCTCTATTGGGGCTTATGCATAATAAAGGATTTGATTTGATTAAGTAACACCGATGAAGGGAGTAGTAATTCTCCAAATTTTAAGATTAAGGTTCAATTTTAGTTTATAATATTATTACTTACATGTACACAAATGTTGTATCTGCCACCGAGCGGCACTTGGACTATAACGTGAGAATATGTTGACGCCTTAGATGGTTTCAACTCGTAGTGACTGCTCGTATCGTGCGTCAGTTCCGTAATATCGAGCTGTAAAATAATGACGTCTAATATTTACGCTAGTATTAAACATTTGAAATAAAACTATTTTTACAGATTCTATCGCGTTTGTATTTAATTTTTAATTTCTCGACGTTTCGAACATTTTACAGCGTCCGTCCTCCCGCTGGCTGATGCTACAAAGCTGTAAAATTTTATTATGCCTGTCATCAATGTGGTGATGGATTATGCTATGTGGTGGCTAATAATTCCACCAATCCTTACATTGGTTGTGACAGTCGTAAAATACGACTAAGGGATATAATATGTATATCTATGCAAGAAGAAAATTCGAAATGAGACCCTACACCAACCCGTCTGACCTTCTATACCAATTAAATACTAATTTCCCTTCCATTATGGAGGAGTAACAAGTAGCAATGTGGAGTATATGAGTTGAAATTACGATTGCTATGAAGAAAATTATACATACCGAATATGTGGCTGGATTCCGTAAAGCATTGCAGTTGGCGTCCCAGAGAATCCTTAACTCAGCTTTATCTTCATCGTAATCGACCCGCAAGTTTTTAACGGGCGCCCTGTGTAATAAGTTAAAAATTTATAAAGTAAACAAATCTTAAGATTGCAATGTTTAAAACTTGTTTATGAACGAAAAATGGTTGTCAGCCCACACCTATTGGAAATCACTACCACATATGGGGCTCGAATTCCTCGGACGATCTTACAATTCCCATGGAAAAGTAAGGGAGTTAGTAAGACAGTGTCCAACCCGTTATCATATAGAGGCAATATAGTATTGAATATCAAAAATATTCAATGCCTGCTTATTTTCTGTGCGGGAAATTTATGTAGCTCAACATACAATTCGTCGGTTAAATAGAAAAGTGACATTAATCAAAATGACCAAATTTCACAATACACGCATTTAAAGATCTTTACAACGCCGGTTTGTCGTAGAACATCAAAATGATACTTGTTATAGAACAGAGTTTTTGACGTTTAATTTGACGATGTGTTATTTTTGTCACAAAATTTAAATGATAGCAAAATCTTTTAATGAATAATATCATAAATTTTAAAAAATTTTGAAATTTGTCACTTTTCTATTTAACCGACGAATTATGTAATATTTACATTTAAATAAAAAATCTTATTATTTACTTAAAGTCAATTTTAGCATTCTATCTTAAATTAATTTTATAAATTACCAACGATTTATTACGCGACCGCCACTGAGAAGATCCGGCGTGAAACTCAGCATGTTTATCCATTATTTTTACTATTTGCTTTTGTATTAAATTGTATTTCCGTGTGAAGTAAGAATACCATTCACCATCCCCTTTCTTACCCGTGGGTCATCGTAAGAGACGACTAAGTGATATAAAACTCATATACCTAACACATTTGTAAAGTAGGGCAAATTTAAAATAACCTGTACCAACTCGTCTGACCAGAGCGTGGATAGATCAAATCCCTCCCATTATGAATGAGGCTCGAGCCCAGCAGTGGGTCATATATGAATTGTGATGATGATGATAAAATTGTATACAATATTTTAAAAATTATTATCTATGCCCTTGAACCTTGATGTAATAATATAATTCTGAAATATAAAGTAAAAGATTATGGCTGAACCAGATCCCACAAGCGGCACTCGATTACAAGATAACTACTAGAGCAACCATATGACGCTAGTATGTATAAATACACATATATATATGTCAATACTATAGGATTTATAACTTGTATAATTCATGATAAATATCAAAAACTTACTTAGAATTCTCCCTGGTGAGGATCTCAAGTGATTTGGCAAGTGGACCGCCAAGTATTCCAACTGTGAACATATAGCTTTCGCATGGATGCAAGTCTTCGATCAAAATGCTGGTGTTCTTCGTTATTATTCTTGTATCTGTCAATAAAATAAAATGTTAAGATACAGAGTGGCAGATAAAATTATATATAACTTTCTGTGTGGTGATTTATCGCGCAATAAGTTATTGGTTGCTTTCCATTTAGTTAACACAGAGGAACTCTGCGGCACACTGCGAAACACCGCCAAACACTGTGTAAAAGTTTAAATGAAACAGCTAGCTGTTTCTTTTACACAGTGTTTGGCAGTGCCTCACAATGCACCGCAGGGTCCCTCTGTGTTGTAAATGGAAAGCAACCATTATAAATAGCCTAGCATGTCAAATGCTAAATCTCAGTAGCTTAAATGCCTAAAAGTTTTTAAATATAAATATCCCATTTTCAACTTTAAAATAAATAAAGATATATTCATTAAATGTATACAAGGGTGGAAGTAACTCGCACATAAATTAATAAATCACAACTCGTCTTTACACAAGAACACGCGCACACACACCCACACACGCACACGCACGCACGCACACACACGCACGCACGCACACACACGCACACACATGCACACACGCACACACACACATACACATTAGTTATGTTAAGTTTTTACTTTTAACGTCATTCTGTTGCCGCTAAAAAAGTGTAAAAAGTAAATTGAAAATCCGTAATTGGCTGTAAGATTAGCATTAATGTTACACATAATATGTAAGAGCTGTGGATTTTGTTAATTAATAAATAAATAAACTTCATAAAAATGTCAAAAATCTCAAGCATACTATTTCAATTAAAAACACCAATAAATAAATGACTCACCATTAGAAACTTCTCCAGGGTTAACTCTGTGTATCATGTTCGTATAATGCACTTCATATTCCAGTTCTTTGCCCTTGTAAGTGTCGCGAGTGGGTGGTGACCAGAACATTTGTATTGTGGTACCTTTCTCTTTAGATAGAATGGCAGTGAAGTTAAGAGTTTCATCTTTAACACCATCGGTACGAAGTGGAATCGTGAATGGATCACCTTCAATATTAGACTTGAATGCTCGAATGTCTATATATAACAATACACCAGGTGGAAGGTTTGTCACTGAAATAGAATTATATGTATTATATTCCACGCAATTTTTCACAGCATAGAGATTAAATTGGAAATACCCGTGCTGAGTCCAGCTCTAAGTTTTAGATCATCTTTTTAATCGATAAATTTCCAAATACATATTCAATAGATACACAATTCTGTATAATTTTAAACCAAAGAAATGATTCGGCTTTCTTTAATTTAGGTTTAGGTAATGATATCGCTGAATCAAATCTTTTTAGTCGTTTATAGAATGTAAAAAGGTATATAAAAGGTGCCAATTTAAGGCATCTGTGAGCCATAGACATATTATAATATCTAAAAATCGATTAAAGATATCTGTTTCAAAATTGAGTTTCAAGATTTAGAAGTCCACCATATTGGATTTAGATTGACGTCACTTTATTTTCTAGTAATTCTTAACAAGCCCTTTCATTTGTTACTAATAGTGCATTAAAATAATTAGATCGCCATATTGCATGTGTCGCCATGTTGGACTTAGAATGATGTCATACAGTTAACCATTCATTGTCATCCAAGCTGAACGTGTATACAAAATTTCAGCTCAATTTTGAATAATTGTAAAATTGAATTGCAAGATTCTACCCGAACAAACATATTGCATTAAAAACTTTTAAAGATGCCATAACTTTTCACAAACAAAACTTTTCACAATGAAAACTAATCGAATAGTCAATATTTGGTAATTTTATAAATATGTATGTATGTTATGCTGGTATGTATGACGCCTAAACACACTCACGGCGGTTTTGCCGTGACGTCGACTTGCCGGGGCGTCGACTCGAGAGGATACCCGCGAGGGTAAACCGCCGGGCGGGCCACCGAAGACAAAGACCGGATTCCGGTGGCCCGCTCGCACGGTGTGGAGAAGTACATGTTAGGCGGGTCTGTGGGGTCGTGCGCTGCTTCTTCTGTCGCCCCGGACGGATTAGCGGGGCGTGACCAGTAGCGGGGCAAAAAAAGTCGGTTTAACATTACTGCTATATGTAATATAACTGGTACTTACAAGTAACGTTATTGGATTTAGTAGTAACAGGCATTCGGCTGCCATACTCAGAAGGTAATCGTAGACGTATGATGTAGCCGTCTATGGATCGGATCGGATGCCACTCCAAACGAAATGCGGTAGTGTTCAGTCGTGTCATACTTGCGTTCACTAATTCATCAACATCGCTATTTGAATCGAATGTTATATTCCATACTTCTGAAGATTTCGATGTGAAAGCATTATTTGTTGCTGTCAACTGTCAACAATAAAAATATACGGTATTATTCATCATCATCATCACAGCTCATATATGTCCCCACTGTTGGACTCGGGCCTCCTCCGTAATGGGAGGGAAATTAACCTACTATACCACGCTGGTCAGACGTGTTGGTATAGGGTTTTGTTTCGAGTTTTCCTTCTCTTAGAGTATTATTATTTTCCTCAAATTTTCCTCAGCTCGACTTAGACCTAGACCAAGGTAAATTAGGTAATGTGGCTACTACGGTACTGCCACGCCGGTTAGGAAACGTACCCTTACAAAACGTCAAGAACACAACAATTCTTTATAGGGACCTATTTCATTTGCAACATTATTCTATATTTATTCTAGCGGCAAATACACATAAGCTTCGTGGCAAGTTTAACTCTCTATATATTAATAATAATAAAAATAGATTAAGCTCAATTATAGCAAAAGCAAAAAAAGCCTTTACTTAAAGATAAATAAACATACCCAGAACGAATAGTTATTATTTGGTTCAAAGTAGCCTTCAACATCGAAAGAAACAGTTTTGCTGCCGTTCGCTAGTATCTTCTTCTCCACTGGCGGTAAAGGTGGTGCGTAATACAAGGTGTAGTACTGTATAACGCCACTAGGTTTCTCTGGACGATCCCACATAACATTCACACGGCGGCCGATCAGCTGTCGAACACCAACACGTATAGGTGCCGTTGGAACTGAAAAATGCAAGATATATTAACATTCTACATATTACGTCCTTATTAGACTAGGAGCCTGGGTGTAATTTCGATCCATTGTATGTATATTTGTAAGGGCCTTTCCCTTACAATACAAGGATTATTTTCTTAATGCTAAATTTTATCTTAAATAAAACTATTAACCGTGTAGAAGTAAGTACACGTTTCATCAACCTTTACTTGCCCGTGGCGGTTGTAAAAATTATCTAACTTCTGCTTACACCTTCAAAAAATAATGTACCTATACAAAATCAATATATTATGCAAAATGATCAGATTTGCATCATCGTAACTATAGTTTATGGAGGGTAAAAACTAAGGAGGACCATCTCAGTGTATTAAGAAGTTTCCATTGAACGGGAGCAAATTAAGGTGGCGCTATAGTAGCAAGTGGAAGCATTATAAAGAGCGCCACAAATTTCATAGGTTCATAGGTTATTATTTATCAAATCACAGTTGACTACGTAACTCAGCACACTTCACTCTGCTTATTACTGCTACATTCATATCATTTCCACTTGCTACACTAGCGCTATTTCGGTGAGTGTTCGAACAATAATTTGCTGTTTACAAGTGCACACTTTTTGTACTAATCCCCCATACAAGATGGTTCTCCTTAGTTTTTACCCTCCATACTATAGTTGTCACAAAATAAAAGGCCCGTTTTGACATTTGTCTTAGCGATGGATATAGTGATATAACCATACGACTCGGTACTCGATACTCACGATAAATCGATTCAAGTTTGCATGAGTATTTGATCGATTTGAATATGTATTGTAAAGTGCATTGGATTAAAGTTCTGATTTGAATTATATTGTCAATATTGACGTCTCTGTCATAGTCTTCTTTAATTATTTTTCGAGTTTTCAATCACTTTTGCCCAGTCTTCTTTAGTAATTTTGGCACAAGCTTCATTCAACAATGTCATAATTTTCTTAGTGGAGAATGGCGGCTTTGTATTGTGGCGTGCTGCGTATCCTTTCATTTGAGCCCAGATCAAAGCATTGTACAGTAAAAGCTCCTTATTCGCGCTTCCTTCATTCGCGTTTTCACTATTCGCGGATTAAAAAAATGCGACTCAATTCCTATATTCGCGGTTAAAAATTCTTTATTCGCGCATCTAATAAGTACATACATAAAAATAAAAGGATATCCAACCCAATATCCTTTGTAAATGCCGTCAAATGCACTAATAAAAAAATAAAATAGATCTTATTATAATTTTGCCTACGAAGTCTTATTTTTAATAGGCAAATTGCTAATGCGACTGCTGCGTATCAGTCTGAATTGGAGGAGCTTTTAAAAACTCAAGCAAGAAAAAATTACAAAATTCTTCAAACCATTTAGGCAATGGTTTTTAAACATTTTGATTAATTATCTTAAGGCTTACGAAGCCTTAAGATAATTATAATCGAAATGTTTATAAACTTCAATTAAATTGATTTTTCATATATTTTTGTTTTTTATTTTGTCACCTAGGAACGTATCCCCTATACTCTCATATAAATTACCGTTCCATATTCACGGTTTCTGTATTCGCGGCATATTTATGGAACACATAACCCGCGAATAAAGAGCTTTTACTGTACTGACAATGGTATGTTGGTGTTCTTATCACTTTGTGTCCATGCTGAACCACTGAATTTATTTGCGTCCATTTCTTCGTGATGTTTTTTTGTACTTTTAGACTCAATTGCGAGCAAGGCATCATTAAAAAAACTTCCCCCAGCTGATTCAGCGTGGCAGATTATTAAGCGTCCACCTTTTCCCATTGGCACTTTTGAGCAGGATGCCTTGGTATCGTCCGTCCACGACTGCGGGACGGTATGATTCGAGTTCAGCCAAATCTCTTCGACAAATATGACATTGTCCCAATTTGTGACTTTGTTAGCTCCAAACTCATAACTTTCAGTAAAAATCAATACACAACTGGTGAAATTCAGTAATTCTAAACACTAGTATTAAAATTAATAAAACCAGATAAGTGCGAGTCCACCTTAAAAGAAAATATTTTGATCGATTTATTTTTCTTTAACCGATTATTAATAGTCTGTGACAATATGAAAAAATCGTTATGCACGGCACTTAGCCGAGTGGGCGGTACCCATCAATGAAAAATATATATATTATATTTTTCATCAATGAAAAATAAATATATTACCTTCAGAACATTTCGATCGGTAAAAAATAGAGAACTTCTTGGGCGTGAACTGTCAAAACGGGCCTTTTATTTTGTGATTACTATAGGCTTTAATTATTTCCGTGTGGTGACGGAGTAAGAATACAGTTCACCACCTGCTATCTTACCCGTGGGTACGAGACGACTAAGGGATATAAAACGCATAACAGCTATACAAGAGAAGGAAATCTCGAAACAAAACCCTATACCAACACGTCTGATCAGCGTGGTATAGTAGGTCAATTTTCCTCCCATTATGAAGGAGGCTCGAACTCAACAGTTGGACGTATATGAGCTGAGATGATGATGATGATGATGAACTAGACTTTAATTATAATTATTATACTAGTATAATCGGTCTCATAGTATGCGTATGTTGCCTTATGCGGAAGCGGTACCAGTGACCGGCCGAAAGGCGATAAGGGGGGTATACGGTGAATTATGGGGCCACGCGCTGCCCTTCCGTTGCCCCAGACGAGGCGGACACAACAAAAAAAAACTCGGTGACCAACCATAATATACGGTCAAGATCAAATTTTGACTAAGAGTGGAATTTTAGCGTTTCCTGATCAGCGTAATCACATAACGATAACAAAATCAAACTACTATTACAGTTCAATAGGGTATTATAACTATAATAATATTTATATTTGAACGATTGTATATTAACGATAATAACTAATTTATTGTTGTTTAATTGGCTTTCAATATATATATTGTACACATAAGTCATATCAATTAGATGCCAAAGTCAACATACATTCTGTTTTACTTTGTTGTAAACGGGTATTTTTCGTGTAGTGACAGAATAAGAATACATTTGCCACCCTCTATTTTACTCGCAGGTATAGTAAAAGACAACTAAATGATATAATATACATCTAACATATATGCAAGAGAAGAAAAACTTGAATTAAAATCTATACCAAAACGTCTGACCAGCGTGGTATATTAGATAAATTTTCCTCTTTGTAGACGAGACTCGTACCTAAGAATATAAAGACACATATTCAAATGAGCTTAGATTATGATAAACTGGGTAGAGTTAAGAATATGTGACACCAATCCTTACATTCTCAATATCACCCTCCTAGGAAACTTATAATACCAGAGGTTTTTGCTAACTCGCCTACCAAGCATGGCAATTATGACATTATTCCTTTTGCGAAGAAGCTTAAGTCCAACTGTAGACTCCGAGTATGCGAAATTTCAAGACGATCGGATCAGTAGTTAAGACGTAAGGGCGTGACAAACAAACAAATTTTTGATTATAATACTAGGATTTACTGACCTCCTTCACCAGTAGTAGTGTTGACGTACTTCATAGATGGATATGTTCTATTAGATTTACTGTCTTGTATGTAGAATGTGACATTATAATTTGTGAACGGCTCCAAATCGGTAAACCTGTGGCCAAAATCAATGTTTTTATCAGGCGAAAATAATTTTATTCAGTAACGTGGCACAAACGTCAAGTGATGATACCAAATCCAATTAAATTATCTATTATATATAAGCCCTGCGAAAATTTTTTTGGGGCAATTAATGTAATAATATAATCTTATGATAGAATGTAATCTATTAATAATTTACTAATAGTATCCATATGTTGCTGTGTGGTAGCAGCTACGAATACTACCAACCCTTAGTTTGCTTGTGGATGTCGTAAAAGACGACTAAGAGCCTTATAACGACCTGGGTCAACTCTATCAGATGCCGTTTGGTCAACAATTACATTCCCAAGGAGGGTTGACGTCTGGCAGGCGGCCGTTCATAAAACTATTGCCAATAACGTTTACAATATGTACTATGAAAGAAGAGTACATATTGTATCGATCTCAAGCAATTGGGATAAGAGTAAGAGAATGATGATAATAGTATCCACAACCGGAATGGAAACCGACCGCGAGAAATTGCAAGTAAACAGACCACATCACAAATGTCGAAGTGGCACTGATCATTCTGAGTAGTATTCTCGTAGAGGCCTATCTCCAACAGTGGACCTCTACGAGCTGTTGGATGGATCAATGAAAAGATATAACAGTTTTCCTGAAGAAATTCACAGTGGGAAAAATGCAGAGAACTGTAGGGCCAATTTCTATGCGTTTTTCCAATTGTGAATTTCGAATAAACGACAATTAACAAGCCCGCTTTATCCCCAATAGCACGG
Organism: Lymantria monacha; assembly: GCA_905163515.2. Lineage (NCBI taxonomy): Eukaryota > Metazoa > Arthropoda > Insecta > Lepidoptera > Erebidae > Lymantria > Lymantria monacha. Next base: position 12,038,482 of record LR991094.1, on the reverse strand, counting down.
CACGAAACGTAAGGTTGTTACCATTCTTCTTACAATTAAATGAATGTATTCATGTGTATTCACCTGTAAATACTATCATTCATCCATGTCATATTATGCCAAACACCATCGCTAACTTTGGCAATGGATGGCAAGAAGCTATATTGAACGGTTTTCTGTTGCGCCATCCAACACGATATCAGGAAACTGGTCGAATTTATTGATGACTGATCCACGCCAATGCTTAGGAACTGTAAAAAAATATGTCAACTTAAATTTAAAAAAAAAATAATCACGCAACAATATTAACTGCACAGACTGCACAATAGTTAAGATATCTACCAGAAATCGTGTGCCATTATTGTTCAGTCTGTGTGTAAATTCTATCCGTTAATTAATTACATGTTTGTAAAGTCACCCGCAATACAAGGATTAATTAATTTTGTTCCGAGTCTGGGTGTAATTTATATCCGTTAGTTATTGTTCTGAGTCTGGGTGTATTTGTATCCGTTAATTATTTATTCCTGGAAACTATTCAATTTTATGTTCCGGGAGAATGTGTTGCCAGACGACGACAGCCACAGTTATTTAAATTACCGCAAGCGCGTACCAACCTACTGCAGCTGGCGCCGTTGACACGGGCCCTAAGGGTACTTAACTCGATTGCTGACCGACTTGATATATATATATATATATATATATGTATGTATATATATATATATATATATATATATATATATATATATATATATATAACTCTAAAGCTATTTATTTTTTATTTTATTTATTCACTAAAGCTATTTATGCACTTTTAAGGTCTGAAGATGTATAATTATAATTCGATATATTAGGTATATTTAGGATTATTAAATAATGAGATTATTTTTATTTTAATAATTTTGATTTTAATGAGATTATTTTGATTTTAATAATTATGTTTTTTATAATTTGTATACTTCCATTGAATTAGGTACCTACTACCTGTAATGATGGTTGTATGTGGTAAATAAATAAATATATGTAAATTCGCCCACAATACAAGGATCAATTCTTTAGTGCAGTGTTACCTTTTAAAAAAAATGTATAAAGGAGTTCCCTTTATACAATTTAATATAATTAATGAAATAATATAGTTTTAATTACATCGTTTCCACTTACCTGATACATATGATTATCAGTTGGTAAGCTGGAACAATTGAGTTCATCGGTACCATCGTAGCAGTCCTGTCTGCCGTTACATACGTACTGTAAAGGTACACAGTTGGTACCATCGTCGCACATCAAATAACCTCTCTGACATACCACTGAAGGTTTGTGACTCTGTAACATTATAAAATTATTTCTTTAATTCTTAGTTAATTTTATAGCCATCATTATCATCGTCGTCCCAGTTGTTTGGGGTCGACGCAATATGTACTCTTCTTCAATGGTAGATATTGAATAAATTATTGACAATAGTTTTATAAAGAGCCGCTTTTTGCTTGATGTCAATCCTACTTAGGCATGCAATTGTTGACCAGGTGGAATCATAGGGATTTGGCCCAGGTCGATATTAAGGTCTTACTTGTCTTTTACGATACTCACGAGCAATGTAAGGGATCGGTAGAATTCGTAGCTACCACATAGCAGAAAGTAATTATTAATAATTTTAAGGGATTTTTATTTGTGATAAATGATGTGAGGGTCTTCTTATTTCTATGACTATTATTTCTCAAAGATGTTTTTGTCTTTATATTATATGAAATATCGCTCATGAGACATCACACTACATTAATTTTAATGTTTGATACGTCATTTTGAAGATGAATTTCCACTTTACTGACGAAAACAACATATTAAATTTTGTGTATTTTCTTGCGTATATAGCGTATAAAATCGCAGACAAAAACTAGAATGATGTAAAAAAAAATCATATAGAAAACTCACCGAAGTGCTGGGACAGTGACTCTCGTCACTCTTGTCAGCACAATGATTAATTCCGTCGCAAATGTACACGTTGAGCACGCACGCACTCCCGTCCCCGCAGGGCGTGGCGTCGGGCCCGCATGGCAGGGATGCAGCAATACGTCCAGCACCACCGCCGTGCGGGCAGTCGCGCTCGTCCGCACCGTTTGTACAATCCACAGCACCATCACAGGCCCACGAGAGTGGTATACACTGATCTATCAAACGCACAATAAACAATTTTATTTTGTGTATTTAGCTGTTAGTCGCAAATAGCTTTTACACCATTGCCCGGAGCCCGGATATGATATGGATTAGCACCGAGGGCTCTCAACCCTATTAAAATAAGCAAAACGGTATTGTCAAAGGCACTCTTCATGGAGTACAGACTGCCTCTTGCCTCCAGGGACGCCCTACGGCCTGGTGCATCGCTGGAGGCAAAGTGTGTGATCCCACTTTTGCTTTATTGACTTTACACCTCGACGGTGAAAACAGCACAGCAGATATTTATGTATCATACGCAGCCTGCGTAAGCTCTTAGTTGAATGAGCGCAATATTATCGTTAATCTCGTCGGGTAAATATCGACAATGAAAAGAAGTAATCTTGTTATTTATATTTAACTGTACATTTGGCTATTGAGCCAAACCATTGGGTTTAAGGAATGACCTCCACTTATTTTACGTTCAATTAGTCGCAGTAGAATTATTTATACCATACAGAAATAATAGTTCCGAATATGACTATCATAATTGTATTAGAGATTTCTTTATATGATTTGAATTAGTCCTTCGTAGGTGTGGCATTTAAAAAAATTTATAGGCACCAATGAAATACTTAAGAAATACGCTGCACCATTTAAACTGAAAAATACTACTTACCAGGTGAACAAGTGAAGTAGTTCTTCACGCATTTGCGAAGAGGAGGTGTATGTCGTTCCGGTATTATGGATTTCATTTCTGGCATTTCCAAACCACATCCAATCTCATCGGACTTATCTCCACCACCACAATCATTGATGCCGTCACATCTCCACCAATCAGGTAGACAATTACCGTTATCACACTTAAACATCCATTCGAAACAAGTGCCGTTGCTGGGGAAGTTTGGTTTCTCTGTAGCGGGAACAGGAAGTAATTTTGAATTTGATGTATGAGTGCAATCCTTTTCGTCAGCCGAGTTATTATCGTCGCCACAATCATTTTCGCCGTCACAAACCTAGAAATATATTATGCAATTATACGTTATTATACTTTTTTATCAAAAAAAAACCAGACCTAAAGTAATGGTAGTAAAGTGGATGCATATGCTTATCAACGCCATGCCTTGATAGGAAGGAATATGGACCCGTTTAATCACCTAAAATATTTTTTTCATGTATTAAAACTGGGAAACTAAGGCATACTAAACTTATGCTTGGACACGAATGTTATAAGAAACGACAAAGAATTTAAATGAACATCAAGCTATAAAAAACAAAACTTTATAAAACAAACAAACAGCAACAAATTGATCCTAGACACTGCTTTAACTAAGGGCCATGATTACTAATAAAATAAAATATAGCTGATGGTTTTCAATAAATATATGTGTATAAAAAAAACTATAACTAATGGTTTTCAATAAAAAAAATATGTGTAAAAACTTCTGCTTTTTTCTTCTTATTTGCAGTTCTCTATGACCAGTTGTTGGACTCGAGCCTTCTATTGGCCTACTATAACACCCTCTCCTACTATATCCCCGGATTAACCAGTCACCACGACTGGTTAATACGATATATTACCACCCATTTTCTCTACCGTGGGAGTCGAAAAAAATCGTCAAGGTACCGCCAGGAGAATGGGAAGCATCACTCTTCTGTGGAACTAATAATACCAACTGGGATCGTCAACCTGTCTGCCAAGCGTGGTCAATATGGCATCATCTCCGTTTAGGAGGCTCCGTTAGCCTGATAATGATGATCACGTGGAGCAAATAGATTAGTATAGAAATTTATATAGAGATATTCTTTAGTTAGAAACTTACCCAAGATTTAAATATACATTTCCCGTTGGGGCAGCGGAACATATAAGGCGCACACGTGGAGTCCATACAACGTTGTTCGCGTTCATCCTCGCCATTCTCACAATCCTTCTCGCCGTCACATACCCATGAGTTGGGAATACATATTTCATTGGAGCAACGGAAACCATTGCCTGCACAGCTCTCCATGATATCCGGTCGTTTACTTTGTATCTGTTGAAAATTGTATATTTCCTTAAATGTTTGTAGTTACATATTATTTTTTTGATTATTAATGCTAATTTCACCTGCTAATTCCACATCACGAGGAGGCACACAGAAAAAATGGTACATCATTTGTCAAATCAACGGAGAGAATTTTGATCTACTTAATTAAATCATCAAACAATGTTAGTTTAATTATAAATCCAGTATTTAATAGTTCAGTAGCTCTTAGTCTATAATAAAAGTCAGTGTTTGCTTCATTCGAGATCATATCGTCTATAGTCTAATAGTTGGGCACGAATTTCTATACAGTGGAAGATAAATCGGACTACTACACCCACTGTTTTTTGGCCAGGATCTTATTTTGGCTTTTCTTGCTCTTGCAGTGATGTTATCTGAATACGTCCCTTAATCTCTTTTATGACACTCGCAATATATGAAGGGTTATCTCATCATACATATTGTATTCCGATACTTTTCTGATTACTTGGGTGCAAATATTAATTAATAGTAAGCATAACAAACGAGACAAAGTACTTTTTTACAGTTAAACGTTTTCGACTTTTATCCCTTGACTGTTTTGTCATTCGTTTTGCTTAGCGACTTGGCTCGCGTTTGTTATCAATTTGTTAAAGTTCATAGACTGCTGCGCTCCCATTTATCTTAGCATAATTTATTAAGGCCTGTAATCTTTCTCGATATACAGGTTATATCTTAGACAATAAGATTTTTAATAGTAATAATAATATAGATTTATAATATTAATGTATATATTTATAATATAATGTGCAGAGTCACGTTCGTATCACAAATAAGAATACTAACCGTACAATTTCGTTCATCGGATCGGTCCTTACAATCATTATCGCCATCACAGACCCATCGCTTCTCAATACAGTGCCCGTTGTCGCATTGGAATTGATTCGCAGAGCAATTACGATGTCCGCAATCTACAAAAGATAAATATTAAATGTTTGGTTTATAACTACAACCATCTATCCATTGGCTTGCCCCAAGCCAAGAGAATGCCACTCGAAAAGACCTTGTCCCATCTGCATTCAACGGATCCGATCTGGTGCATGTGGATGCACTATAAATAGCGAACGAAATGGAATTTTTGGACTTCCAGCCTGACGACGAGGTCGGCACAGCTTAAATTAAAACGTAAATGGTCCGCGAGGCCATTACAAATAAAAAACCACGTTCCGTTCTCCAATGTCGAGGTGCGAAACTGTGTCGCGTAATAATAAATTCAAACAACACGTGAACTCCCACATTGCCTTCGGCAACACCCCAAACCGGGGTTCGTGCCCCACAAAGGATGACATAGGCCGTGTTCCTTTAATATTACGGGTTGAGAGCCCTCTGGGCTCACAACACGACCACAAAAGGATGTAACAGCCATATGAGGCTAACATCCAAAATCCAATAAAACGAAAAGATTTTGGACACACAATGGTGATAGCCGTACTATAATACCGCAACACGATATGGAACTACAAGTACAATTAAATCAATATAGCGATATTTTGCTCGGATTTCAACAGTTCTTTATACAAGCAATCCAAGGAATCAAAATGTATTGATAAGTAAGCAGTAGCAATAATAAACCGACTTTCGTACTGCTGAACTCGCAGATTTAAATATTACAATATGTACTCATGTATAATGGGCTGTCGTATCATATCGTTTATACTGGGTAGTGTCCCTAAGCGTTATTAAAATGTCTTGAGTTGAGAGTTCATTTCTCTCAGCATATAGTGCTGACACCGCTCAAGAAGCTAACATCTAAAGTCCAATGAAAAAAAAGAAAAATATGTTTGTATTACGAATTTGGTACATCTCAATTTAAGTTTGCCTGTATTCTCTTCTGCTTCAGAGATGCGCAATATTCTTAGACCACAGTCATGTGTTAGGTCTTCTTTCCTATTTTTCATTAGGTATACAACAATAAACGAGAACATTGCTAAACAGTTTTCATAGCAGAAAATATTTTTTATTATTGCAAAAATATTATTTTGTGTCGTGAGGAAACTAACAAACATATTTATAATACTAATAACAACCAGACTCAGAACAGTAATCTGGGGATGGCACATATAATAAGCCTAAGTGGAGAGAAGTATTAAGACCCATATGTGCTGCCGGTACTAGAGATTACAACTTGATGACTTGGTACATACCTTTCTCGTCGCTCTTGTCGGTACAATCAATATCGTCATCGCATCTCCAATGTTGTAAATAGCAACGCGTATTGTCACACATGATCATAGGCGGTACGCAAACACAGCCAATCTCATCGGATAAATCTCCACAATCGTTATTACTGTCACAGCGTGCGAAAGAACTTATACATTTGCCGTTTTTGCACATAAATTCGTCCTGAAACATAATTTTTATTATAGTCGTCTTTGGATTTAGTTTGACCAGTAAAACCACATCCAAAATCGACTCGAAAAGCTTCAAGTTATACGCGTTAAGATATTTTCCTCCTCTGATCTCCTTAGCGTCATTACGTGTACTGTTAGATTCGAACCACCTCTACAATAAGATAGAATTATATCACGCTGGTCAGACGGAATGGCAAGATCGAGTTAACTTTTTTTTTGCATAGATGATACCTTTATATCATATTCCTTAGTTGTTTTTTACGACACCCACGGGCAAGAAAGGAAAGTGACACCACACAGTAATGTATTCATGGACGTATAATAATCTAATAAATACTTACAGAATTACATGAAGAACCAGCCTTTTGTGGGCAAGTCATATTCGCATAAGGTTCGGTATTATTTTCACACATACATTTTCCATTAACCATTGTCAAACCATCCGGACAAAGACAGCTGAAACCATTGCCTGGTTTACCAAGGCATATTCCATCACAGCTGGTATTTTTATAAGAGCATGCGTTACTGCCATATTGAACGAAATGTGCGTATACTTTCAGATCCATTAAACCAACAAAGGAATCGTTAATTGTCATTATATTCGCACCAGAGTCTTTGTCAGCAACGAAAATGGATCTAACTTTCCAATCATCCCAATACATTTTATCCTTCAATACAGCAACAGCGAATGGATGAGTTACTCTATGATCATTCCACAATATCCTCCTGAAATATTTGCCATTTAAATCAGCGCTTGCGATGTAATCTTCCATCGCATCTACCCAATAAATTCTCTCAGACATTTGGTCGATTGTTATCCCATTAGGCCATTGAACGAGTGGCTTGCCAAATAATTTCTTAACATCCGTACCATCAAGATTTGACCTTGATACAGATGGATTATTCCTGTCCCAGTCTGTCCAAAATAGATAACCCGCTTTTGGATGAACAGCAATTCCACGTGGTCTCAAAAGCACTTTAGAATCTAGAATTGTTACTCTCATCCTGCCTTCTAACGGCATATCTGTTCTGACAGCCTCAATTTTTTTCCTTAAACCATCTACAAAGAATAAGACATTTGAAATCCAATCAAATGCCATTCCTTCTATACTGGCCAGATCTCTATCAACGATTACTTCTTCGAACATAGCATTATTGAAGCATTGTCGACTTATTTTATCCAATTCAATGTCTGCATAATAAACACAATTGTTCTTAATATCAAACTCAATAGCAACAATATTTCTTTCATTTACTACTGGATATATTGTAGAATTGTCAAATAGATCTATTCGAGCGATTTTACTACCCAATGCAACCAACATGAATTCACTAGACTCTTCAATAGGACAGGGGATTTTATCGGGCATATAAGCCATGTATCCGGATGTAGTACAAACGTCACCATCGATTTTTCTGTAGCCTTTAGTTCTTTCGTAAAAGTGGCCCGGGCGACAATCTGAGGGTATAGCGTAAGGATCATAATTGACCGACTTATTGCGGATACATTCGTTTCCTGAAAGCATGAAACCAAAACCGCATTCGAAATCTCTTCTACTACACTCGCAGACTTCTTTCTTGAAGGGCCTGTCGTAGTTTATGCCATTGTAACAGTTGGTATGAGCAAGACGTCGTTGGAATGTATTCCTAGTGCCGAGTACGCAAGAAACCGAAGAATTTGGAGGCGAAGGTGACCAATATTTGTAATCCGATTCAGTACAGTTACGAGCAAATGTATTCTTTAAATCAATAGTAATGATAATCCATTGATGCTGATCATTCGCTGAACCGAACATTGTAAACGTAGTGGTATTTTCACCCGGTTCGGTCATCAATCCATATATACGAAGATCCTCGGCGTTGAACCTAAAAATTTTTGAAATATATTTTTGATGTTGCTTTTAATAGGATAATAGTGGCACCTTAGAATAAAAATACATAGAAGGATAGTTCAGTACTTTAAGTGTTTAAAAGTGAAGGCAAAAATTCTGTTAGTGTGCAAGTGATTACACGCACACTACTATAAAATAGAACACAACGAACTTGTACACTACGGAACGGGCCGGCGTAGGGTGACATTACTGACACCAATTTAGTGGCGTAAAATATTGTACGTGGAATTGGTTTCTATGTATTACTATTCTAAGAGTGGTACCAATATTGCCATTTTACTTACTGGTATGAGTTCCATTCAATGCCTTCATTCGTAGAATATAATATTTTACGTGTCTCGCCGCGAGATTTAAAATATTTGACAGCAACTAATACACCACCGTGGTCGCCATAATTGAAAAAGTAGTAGTCTTTAAGAATTCTCTTCCAGGTGAGACCAGCGTCTCTGCTCAGATAAACTCCAGGAATACCTTTTAAAGATTTGCCCATAACGCCAGTCGCTATTAGTATGCCAGGCGCCGATTTCGAGCTCATGATACTCGCTGACCTGAAACAGATATATCGTTGCAGATATTCTTGCTGTCACCTCACATTTGAACACCAAACAGTTAATAAATGAGATGTATTTCATTTTATTGGCATAAAATCTAAGCAGTGAATTTGAATTTATTCCAATGATTTAAAATTTCTAACATGCTTATTCTAAAATGAATGAATTACATATCACGTACCAAGTTTATAAAATAATTTTAAATATACGAAATAAATTATAAAACTTGTCAGATATCCATGGTTATTCTAAAATAAACGTTAGCGATTAAGTCTCACCATAAACATTTATATAGTTTTGACCAAGCTATCTTGAAGATGCCTCTGATCATACTCTTTCGATATTTTAACAGTCAAAAGTTAATAACACTTTTTAAAAACATTTTTAAAATTAAATTAATAACAAAGATATTTTCGTAAATTATTTTATTTATTAATCCCGCACCGAATTTTCTCTATATACTCCTACATATTCTTCCTTCTATTTTAGAGTATGGTGTGTGCAATCATGGACTTCTGATAAATTTTCTTGCCTAAACTCAAATTCAGAATAATAATTTTAGATATTAAACTTTATCCGATCCTTCACTATAAATGAATTAACTATGTATATAGAAGAGATATTAATTTTAGCCGACCCTTCGCTCTAAGTGAATTTACTATGAGTATGTATATAGAAGTTTGGGCAACTCAGCATTGTGTCACAAAAATGTTTTAACTTTCAAAAATATTAAAAATAATCTTAAGACTAAGCAAAGTGGGTTTTAAAATTATTTCACCATTATCGACGAAGATACTAGTACCAATAAAAACGTTCGAATTAAAGCAAATGTAACTTTTATGTATTGTAAATAAGCCCCTAAATTATCCTATTTCTTGAATATCATGCGTTGAAATTCTGAATTACAAATGCTTTCCACCCCTCTATGTTATTGACAAATAAATCCAAAAAGAAAACAACCCGTTTAATAATATCACGACAAACAAAATAAATATACGTGCACTAAGCTAAATAAATATAAAAGCGTACGTTAATTACGTTCTATTATCCGTAATAATTTACCTCAACCCATTCGTAACATTTCCTGGTGGGCTGCAAATAATTGAATGTTTTTCAACGTTATCAATGTGCAGGGTATTAAATTATAATGAATAACATAACTATTAACCATATATGTATATCTAATTATTTATTAATAAGGAAGTTGCCAACTACATCGAAAAATATATTTAATGAACCATAAATATGTTTATTTTCGCATTCGCAACGACGACCTAAGAGAGTGAGTAGGTATGAAAGAGAGTATTGGTGTAAAGATGCGAAAGGGAATGCTCCGATGGTTCGGACATGTGGAAAGAATGCCGAACGAACGTCTGGTTAAGAAGATATACAATGCGAAAGTGGAAGGATGTAGATACCGGGGAGACCGAGACTATCTTACCTAGACCAGATTGGTCACGTACTGAAGGAAGGTGGAGTCAAGAGTCTCCGAAACCGGCGAGCGTGTATGAAGAGAATTATGAATGTTGAGGAAGCGAGGAGTGAAGTATAGAAGGATAGAGTTCTCTGGCACTCTGTTCTTTCTGCCTACCCTGCAAGGGATATGGCGTGATGATATGTATGTATGTAAATATATTTATAGCGTTGCCTAAATTATTTAATTATATACCATCACCATCCTGCTCTTAAACCAATTACTTGGGATCTACACAATATGTGCTACTCTTCCATCGCATATATTACAAGTTTTGGTAATAGTTTTATGATAGGTCATTTGCTTGACGTCAATCGTCTCATCATCATCTCAGCTCACACGTGTCCCACTGTTGAGCTCAAGTCTACTCCACAACGAGAGAAAAATTGACCTACTATACCATAGGGTATTATAGGGTTTTATTTCGATTTTTCCTTCTCTTGCATAGATGTTATATGTGTTTTATATCTGCCGATTTGTATTCTTACTGTCACCACACGGAAAACGTCGTCAATCCTCTGTGGGAATGTAATTGTTGACTAGACGCCATCAGAAGTTGTGCCAAATCGATGTAAGGCTCTTAATCGTCTTATATGACATCCACAAGCAATATAAGAATTGATAATATGCATTCGTAGCACACATAATTATATATTTTTTAAATTTATATCTATTGGGCAGCCAAATAGTTCCTTAGTGAACATTTACTTACTCTTCTTTGGAAAAAAAATTGGTGGTGATACAGTTTTAGTCCTTCACCGTATACATCTTTTGTTATATACAAGCTCTCTATTAGTTTAAGCGGGTGCACTGACTTGCATGTTGATTGATTGATTAAACAAAACTAAATTAATAAATAATAATTGCATAAGAAGTATCTCTATCTAATTGACTTTAGACAAAGAAAACGATAATAATAATATTACTTTGTGATTAATATTTACATTAATGTGAGTCATGGATGTTCACCAAAAAACAATTGTTATAAAACCGCAAATTACAAATCATCATTTTGTTTTTGTATAACATAAACAAGTACATGTAATAATATGCATAGCTATGCATTCTTAAGATTCATAATTATGGTTGACGTGTAGGGTTGCCAAATATGGGTTTTATATTAGAAGATAGGTTATTTTGATATATTAAAATCAGTTAATAATAATCAGTTAAAAATATTACGTATTTAAACCAATTATAATATAAATGCAACAATTTTTGGCATAATTTCAATTTTGATTGTAAAACAGGAGTTCTCCGTTGATAATTAAGGAATGATATAACAATACTTCTCGTTAGCATATATGGATAATACGGTAATACTGATCATGACACAGTTTATATTAAGGCAAGAAGTCTTCAGTGCAAACATTGAGTTTAGGACTGTACTCGGTAGGTGATAATAGTAATGATTTCTATTAGCTATCTTATGGTGAACAGATCATACTCTAAAAGCAAGAGTATTCAAATAATGAATGTAAATAAAATAAGAATGACAGTAGAGCCAGTGACGGATAGCTAGATGGCTTTAGGGGTAAAGGAAGACCAAAGAATAGATGGACTGCGTGAAGCAGGATATGAATAGACAGGGACTGACTACAGAGATGACGTCAGATAGAGCTGTATGGAAAAAGAGGACATATTGCGTCGACCCCGAGTAGTTGGGATAAGAACAAGAGAATGATGATTGAAATAAAGCAATGAAACATATATTACACATTGACTGAATTAACAAACAACCATTGTTCTGTATAATAAATAAAAAAAAAACATTACTTAGAACTCAATCACAACATCAGCTAACCGGTCTAATTATGAATCTAAACCATCCAGGGACCCAATGTAAGACACAAATATTTTATCAAAATGTATGGAGGCATATTAGGAGCAGTACTATGTTTGCATTGCATAGGCATCCTCACGAAAAAAGAAAAATGCTATAACGGCCACGCTTGTAAGGCCATAGCAGCTTATGTTTTCTATAAAAGCATTGCTTCTAATTGTATTTTAATCCGCCAACATAGTAAACGCATGCAGATATACAATAATGAGGTGCAGATATATGTACGTTATTAAAAAAATAACTAAATAACTGGTAACCCTATTCATAACAAAGTGCTGTAATACGTACATAAAAGAACAATTTTCAAGGAATCTAATGACCGCAACGCGATATTGCGAATATGACTGTATGCAAAAAAAACAATAATAGCATACTAGAATGTTAGATTAAATAATTCTATAGGGTTAATGACTTAATTGAGTTCTCATATCGAATTTCATATTCACTTTTCGTTAGTCACAACAGTCCTTAGGCCTCAAACAGGTCAGGTGATTGGATCGAGGAATTAGTCCGTCACCCGCCGAGAGGCTGTCCGCATGAGGAAAGACCGACGTCCCTCCCTTGGGAGGAGAGGGTACTCCTCAGGGGGTATTCCGTCGGGCCGACCACTGACATCAAGTCACTCTGCTCCAGTGGTCAGCCCAACGACGTGCCACGGGTGGGTTACGGGTGTACGTGCTTACGCCCCTCTGTCGCCCCGGAGGGAGTGGTGCGCCGACCGTTTTTTTTTTTGCGGTGCAATATGGAGATGATCGCGCACCGCCAAATCGGTTCGGGGCGACGGAGGAGGCGGCGCGCAACCCCATAGACCCACCCTGCAAGCTCCTCTCTTCGCCGTGCGAGCGGGCCACCGGTACCCTATCTTTGTCTTAGGTGGCAAGGTGCGCCGACCATAGCCCACCTCCAAATAAAAGGCCTCAAACAGGTATTTGTCGTAATATATTCTAATACAGATATTTTTCTATGGCCTTGTCAGCTAGTTCGTATAGTGTTATTGCTTTGCAATGTGTTGTATTTAAAAAAATATGGTAACTGTATATTAACTGAATGAAATTTCTATACCTTTAAATAATAGTTATTAAAGTGTACTGTGTTTTTTTTTTGGCGGCCGACTACGGTACGTCACGCCCCGCTAGTCCAACCGGGGCGACAGAGAAGCGTCGCACGACCCCGTAGACCCAACCTACATACCCGTCTCAACGCCGTGCGAGTGAGTCACTGGAACGCAGTCTTTTTTTCAGTGGCCCACCCGGCGGTCTACCCTCACGGTTATCCTCTCATGTCGATGCCCCGTCATCTCGATCCATACAATAAATCTCGATGTCAGGGCGTCGTCCTCACGCGGTGGCCTCGCTTCAAGGGCGACCGGACTAGTCTACGATCCGATCACCCGCAAAGTATATTGTGTGGTAGAGGTGTATGGTAGTTTTCATGATAGCTCCATCTGATGCCATCTGGTCAACAATTACATTCCCAAGAGGATCGTCCTTAACCTAATAATTTTTGCAATACGTACACTTGAGGCAGCGTATATATTGAGTCTACCTCAAGTAATTAAGATGATATTGATGTTGTTAATCAATTACAGTCTCTAAACTAGAGTCATTCATCTCACCTAGATGATGATCTACGAAGTGTGGTAAAGAGTTATGGCATGATGAATATTATGGAATTCAACGATCTATCTTGAAATGCGTTTACAAGTATATCTGATATTCTAGCCTCATTGTCTCTATGGACTCAATAGGCACATTAATTTATTAGTGAATAGCAAAAATGTATGAAGCAATAATTAACTCACAGCACTCAAAACAATTCATTCAATAAGCTACCTATATATATCGTTGTACTCAGAACATATAAAAGTACCGGTACTATACATACATACATACATATCATCACGCCATATCCCTTGCAGGGTAGGCAGAGAGAACAGAGTGCCAGAGAACTCTATCTCTGCATACTTCACTCGCTTCCTCAACATTCATAATTCTCTTCATTCACGCTCGCCGGTTTCGGAGACTCTTGACTCCACCTTCCTTCAGTACATGACCGATCTGGTCTAGGTAGGTTAGTCTCGGTCTCCCTCGGTACCTACATCCTTTCGTATTGTATATCTTCTTAACCAGACGTTCGTTCGGCATTCTTTCCACATGTCCGAACCATCGGAGCATGCCCTTTCGCATCTTTACACCAATACTCTCTTTCATACCTACTCGCTCTCTTACGTCGTCGTTACGAATGCGGTCGGTCAGCCTAACTCCACAAATTTTCCGCAGAGATCGCATTTCGACCGCATTAATTTAGGTAAATACTATTATTTATTAATATGTATACAGTGTCTAACGGTTCAATAAACTGCAATATTGATAAGCGCTACACTATCTGAATGCGACAAGTAAATGAAATTGTGATAGATCATTCAGTTCAAGGCTAAAAGGCCGTATGGAAACAAAGTAATTATTATCTTATTACTTCTAATACATGTCTATACGTTCGGTTATTGATAACAGATTTAATAATATTACATTCCAAAATATATTCCAATAGACAACTAAAATAGACCAACATGTTATTTGTTAACTTCTTTATTTTTTTTTTAATATGATCATCTACCTTTATAAATAAATCGCGAATAAAGAAAAAAAATACGTTTTGATATTGTTACCGTGGCTGTACAGACAAAAGATGACAAAGGGATATGCATAAAACATCTATGCAAGGAAAGAAGAACTCTAAATTAAAACCCTAAATCAACCCATTTGATCAGCGTAGTAGGTCAAATTCCCTCCTAGGATGAGGGAGGAGATGTGAGCACAGCATTGGTAATTATATATGCTGAGATGATATTAATGAAAAAATTTAAGCAATCCATAGGCGTTTGTTCTAAATCTATATGTTAATTGTTTAATGTATGTAAAGTACTCCATCATCATTCTCTTGCTCTTATCCCAACTACTTGGGGTCGACGCAATATGTCCTCTTTTTCCATACATCCCTATCAGACGTCATCTCTGTAGTCACTCTGTTTATACATATCATGCTTCACGCAGTCCATCCATCTTTTCTTTGGTCTCCCTTTACCCCTAAAGCCTTCAACATTCATACTCAAAACCTTCCTCGCAACATTACTTTCATCCCGTCTCATCACATGTCCATACCAGCTCAAACGTTCACTCCTTAACTTATCCATCACTGGCGCTACTTTCAAACATTCTCTTATACGCTCATTCCTTATCTTATCCATTCTCGTCACGCCGTACATCCATCTCAACATTCGCATCTCCGCTACATGTAATCATCTCTCTAAAGTACTCCGTGACGAAAAAATTTCATCCATCCATCCATGTGTGAGTGCTAGCGATTGCTGCCGTATATAAACAAGAACAATAACCGTTGGGGAATTCGGGTTGCAAGCCCTCAGCGCTCACCCAAAGTCTGGGGAAAGTTGTCATAGCCATCTAAGGCTAACATCTAAAACACACACAAAAAAAAACGGTGGGGAAGAAAGATCTCGAGTGGCGACCACGTATCGGACGTCGCAGTGTTGATAATCAGATAAACCTGGTGAAGGTTGCTGGGAGTCGTTGGATGCGGGTGGCAGAAGACCGCACTTTGTGGCGAAATATGAGAGAGGCCTACGTCCAGCTCAGCAGTGGATGACAAAAGGCTGAATGATGATGATAAACAAGAAATTAATCATAATGATTTATAACATTTTTTTTTTAATTTTTCGAATTCACGATCTCTATTAAAACTTATAACAACCCCTCCAAAATGTTAATGATTAAAAAAAAATGTTTATCATTTTATTTTGAGAGCTATGGTCATTAATTAAAATATCAAGTACACTTGGAAGGAAGTCAAGAGAGATCTAAAGATAAGTAGTAGTTAATTAACATTGTCACGGCCGGAGAAGTTTAAGATCTGTCAACACTTATTTTACTTTTTTTACTTATGACCTCTATAGCATGTGAGGTAGCGGCTACGAATACTACCAACCCTTACTTTGTTCGTGGATGTCATAAAAGGCGACTAAGAGCCTTATAACGACCTGAGCCAACTCCATCTGATGCCGTTTGGTCAACAATCACATTCCCAAGGAGGGTTGACGTCTGTCAGGCGGCCGGTCATAAAACTATTGACAATAACTTTTACAATATGTACTATGAAAGAAGAGTAGATATTGTATCGACCCCAAGTAATTACGATAAGAGTAGGAGAATGATGATGACCTCTATAGTATGATATAACACCTGGAGGTCCGGATCCATAGATTAAAATTGCTGTAAAAGTGCTAATATCCAATATACACTAATATTTCCAATAACTCGTCTAGTATGTCTACTAGTCATAGTATGTTGTCGAACGTATGTAACTAGAGCAATGCAAATTAATTCTCACCTTGTAACAGGGTACAGTTGACTGAACTTCTGGCACAAGTGCAAACTGCATGAGTTCTCAAAATGACAGTTCAAAGGCTTTCCTGAAACAACATTTTATTATTAGTATGCAACTATATATTTTTGCAGTGATAGTTCAACGATTAAAAATTTCACTTATTATTGACTATATATAATTATCTTCTCAAGAAGTTTTATGATTTTGATCTCGTTTTTTAAAGAAAGAAATTAATCCGCCTTTTTTTTTTGGCAGGGGACTATGTTGTGACCACATTCCGTTAAATCCGTCCGGGGCGACAGGAGAAACGGCGCGCGACCCCATAAACCCGCTCTATTTTTTATTATTATTATTTATTTATTTCAGAGTTCCATATTTTATTAGTAACAATAAAAACTTAATAACTAGTGTTAGTAACATTGACATAATTAACTCATAATCTATAAACAAAACTAAACAAAAACTGTTGGTCGTCCGAACCTGAGGGTGTTTACTTAACTGCATGCAGTCGTATCCAACGCCTCAGGATCGGCGATTCCCACCAATCAGCCAAATCCTTTATTATGTTGTTGGGGCTGACGCGTATACGACGTAATAGCGAGGCGCTTCTCTTGCGCATAACGGCAGAAAAATGTATCTATATGTACCGAAATTCGCCCCAGCCAGAGACTTAACAAATGACAGTATGAACACAACTATCGCCGATAGAACGCTTCCATCAGATAGCCGATTTCGTATTTCGTATTGTACAAGGAACCCATCTATTCGACATTTGCGGATACAATTATGGTGAGTAATAACGAGTGACAAAAGGTATAGAATTTACAAACATTCAATTTAATGACGGTCATTTATAAAACTTGCTTACGAGTGAAAAAAGAATGTCACACATAGTTTGGATCGAATTGCCAGTAGGTGTGAGTTCGTGTCCCATGTGTGACATTCATTTCTCGCTTGTATTCAAGTTTTTATAAATAATTATCATGCATAATTATTTTATTATTAAATGCTAAATTTCAATAATTTAAATGACAGTCAGTTTATAAAAGAAATATTTGTGGTTAGTACAAATGTATGCTATGTGTGGGACTTAAGCAGCAGGAGTACTCTACTACACAATACGTACTATAATTTTTATACAGTATTTGATACAATAAGACTAGTAATGAACCTTATTAAAGGACATCAAATATTTATTTACCCTAACAACAATTGATAACATATTATATATCGAGACCTTTGAGCTTCTATCGGAATGATTCATTGAGTTACTAAGTCTTGTGGTTAAACGAATAATATTAAAATGATATCTTTTCTAACAATATTAGACTGGAAAATAAGCAATAAAATTCCATAAGCAAACTAAATTAATAATAAAAGAATGCACATATGGCGCAGTGGTTAAGATATTGATCTTCCGTGCCAGTGTCGCGGGTTCGATTCGTACGCAGGAAAATACTTTGTGCCTTTGTAAAGTCCCCCGCAATACAAGGATTATTTCCATAGTACAGGGTGGTGTTATAAAAAAAACTCATGTAATAACGGATCATCTCATACACGACCTACTGCTGCAATCGAGCCTCCTCCGAAATAGAAGGGAAATTGACTACATTGGAATATAACAAGCTGGTCAAATGTGTTCGTATAGTGTTTTATTTCGAGATTTTTTCTCTTCCGTTAGATATTATTTGTATATTATATCCCTTAATCGTCTTTTGCAACAGCCACGGGCAAGCTAAGGGTGATGATTTTTAAATTTACACCGTCAGCACACGGAAGATGAATTATGAATCTTAAATATATAATAATGATAATGAATAATACGACGACCCCCCACTCGGTGGACTGATGACCTCATCAAGGTCGCAGGAAACCGCTGGATGCAGGTGGCACAGGACCGTTATAGATGGCATTCTCGTGGGGAGGCCTATGTCCAACAGTGGACGTTTACAGGCTGATGGATGGATGGATGGAATGAATAATAATTAATACAAATATTGTATGAACTACATTCATACTCAGTCGCATCAGTTTTTTTTATCACACCACCTACTTCCTTTTTCATTCGTGACGTAAAAAATGAGTAAGAGATGTAAGCAGATACGATCGGATGTAGGCAGATACGTCACAAGCTATAATTTCAATTAGGTAACCATATTATGAAAATATTTCAATGGCACGCCTTTATTAAAAAAAAAGATTAGTTAATAAGGAAAAATATTCGTTCTCATTGTTTCATTATTTTATAAAATAACTGTAGTTTGTTTTTTCAACGTGCTAATCTCAGAAACTACTGGTTCCAATTGAAAAAATATTTTAGTTCTTACTTATCGAGAAAGATTATGGGATATAGAACATCACACTACGACCAATAGAAGCTGAGCATCAATAAAGAATATTGCAATATTTTACATGATGCAGATCAAGTTGCACGAGTCAGCTAGTTATGTGATAAAGAGAACACACCGCAATAAGGAATAAATCCTTGTATCACACGGCACTTTACAAATACAAATTAAATAACACCCGGACTCAGAAAAATCATTTGCGGATCAGTCAAAGAACTGTAGTACTACGTGGCGATCGACCTCATGACATGACTAGACCATATGTGAAGTCACAGAATAAATGATGTCCCCTCTTTTTAGATAATTAAAAGAAATTTATAACCAGATCTAAGAAGTGTACTGATACAACTCAACAAAAAAGCAATCAAAACGTATAAATTTTACCGTTTTCGTCTTCAGTGGGTGGATTGATATGTGACCAGGTAACTCCATGGTCGAATGTAATCAAAGATATTAGATGTTCCGGGCCTATGTTAGATACATGAGCTTTGGAGTCGACCCGGGAAGCTATATATATGCCCTTCAGTCCTTCTACGCGGTACAGATCAGTGAAGGAATCTTCGGTGACGTCTCTGAAAAAGCAAATTTTATTTTATTAAAAGCATAATACTATTAAAGTAAAGAATTTGAAATAGTTATGAATGAAATTCACAAAATTAAAGCTATTAAATAAAAAAAATTAGACAGAGAAACTATACGTACACAGAGAACTGTCAACAGCCGTAGTCTTATCACTAATAAAATAATACAACCACTAATAAAAATACCTTCCACTACTACCTACCACTAATAAAAAATAATAAAAGTTATGGCTAATGTAAATAAAATATCATACCTTAATTATGATTATGTAGGGGAGGTGTAAACTTTAATTACAATTGTTAGGATTTAAAAAAAAATCGAAAAAAAAAAAAACAATTCATGTAACAAATATGTTTACAAGTGAATGACACTTCGCTAATATTTAAAGTCGTTGCAATAACAGGTCATATAAAGATGAAACTTCGTCTCACATTTTCCCTATTTGGAACATGACGTTCCAATTACCAAAAATAAAATGATTTCGTTAGCCAACATTCCATTTATCTTTAGTGCCAAGGTTTCTGCCCCTAAGCTAATATATTAAAATATTTAATCTGTATTAGGTTGATTGTAAAACCAAAATGGCAAACTTATTTTGAACTTAATGACTATACTTTTTTTATTTATTTATTTATTTTTTTATTTATTTATTTATCATACACACAACTATCATTACAGGATTTGCCTAATGCAATTAATTTAATTTTTTCTTCGTTTACTACGGCAATTCAGCCTGTTTATACTTTTATTCGTGTTCGCTAAGAATTGAAATAATTCCTTCTCTGTTAGAAATAGAATAACTCAAGATGGGCATTTTAGTTTAATTATCGTTTTTTTGGAATAAGAAAAATCTATAAAAGGCATCTAATTCAAATAGTTCTCAAATATATAGTGTCTAGAATTATGCCAATTAGATTGCAATAAATCTTATAGCCATTGCGTATTATTAAAACTTTTATCACGAAATATCTCCATGTTGGCATTATACAAAAATGAACGTAATAATATCAATATAGCGCTCAATTTCTCCACTTTTCTATCGAAATCAATCAAATTGATCCAAGTATTTTAGTATCCTTTCTTATAAAGTATTTGTATCATTATCATATAAAATATTTTAAGCTATTTATGCACTTTTAAGTTCTGAAGATGTATAATTATAATTTGATATATTAGGTATATTTAGAATTTTATTAAATAAATAATGAGATAATTTTGATTTTAATAATTTTGAATTTAATGAGATTATTTTGATTTTAATAATTATGTTTTTTTTATAATTTGTATACTTCCATTGAATTAGGTACCTACTACCTGTAATGATGGTTGTATGTGGTAAATAAATAAATAAATTTGTATCATTAATTTTAAAAGCATTTTAATATCTTACATACATACATACATACATACATACATATCATCACGCCATATCCCTTGCAGGGTAGGCAGAGAGAACAGAGTGCCAGAGAACTCTATCTCTGCATACTTCACTCGCTTCCTCAACATTCATAATTCTCTTCATACACGCTCGCCGGTTTCGGAGACTCTTGACTCCACCTTCCTTCAGTACATGACCGATCTGGTCTAGGTAGGTTAGTCTCGGTCTCCCTCGATACCTACATCCTTCTACTTTCGCATTGTATATCTTCTTAACCAGGCGTTCGTTCGGCATTCTTTCCACATGTCCGAACCATCGGAGCATTCCCTTTCGCATCTTTACACCAATACTCTCTTTCATACCTACTCGCTCTCTTACGTCGTCGTTACGAATGCGGTCGGTCAGCCTAACTCCACAGATTTTCCGCAGAGATCGCATTTCGACCGCATTAATTTTACTATCATACTCTTTTCTGCATACCCAACTCTCGCTTCCATACAGTAATGTTGGGACAAGCACTGCGTTATGTATTGCTACACGTGCCTTCTGGCTGAGGTGGTGGCTGCCGAAAAGTTGCCCCAACGCTCCGTTCACTCTATTTCCCGCATTCACTCTTCGCTCTATATCAGTGGTGTACCTTCCATCTCGGCTAAATCCACATCCAAGATATACAAATTCATCCACTTGCTCTAGTACATCATTACCTATTGTTACTCTTACATCTGTTCTGGTTTTATCTCTTTCAAAGACCATTATTTTGGTTTTGCTCACATTCACGCGTAGACCCCTTTAATATCTTACTATGACAAAATATTTTAGTGTCTTTAATTTTATTATCTTTTCTATCGAAATGTATCAAATTAATCACTCGAGTAAAGGAATAGAGGGGCTACTCGCACACATATTTGTACTATTAATTATTCTAGGCGCTCTTTTAGTCTCTTTTGATACGTTAGTCTTTTTCGATAAACGAATAAGAGAACATTATATTCATTAAATTCTTGTTCTCTGTGTAGTGACGAGTTAAGAATACAAGTGTTGGTGGAGGTACCAGAAGAATGGACAGCAGCATTTGCTTGATAAAATTGTAACCAACTAGCTTCTGCCCGCGGCTTCGCCCGCGTAAAAGGTTACTATCCTAAAGTTTTTCATCCTCCATTTTTATTTTACCCTTTAAGGGTAAATATTTTACAAAATTTTAATGTCATATTTATTTGCATCTAATCCAATAATAGCCTAAAAATAAGTTTCAAGCTTCTGGCTTTAAAAATGACGATACTTCCTTACAACTTTTCATCCACCCTTTACAACCCTTTTTTGCATAAAAAAGTAGCCTATGTCCTTTATTAGGCTCTATATTATCTGTGTACCAAATTTCATTTAGATCGGTTCAGTAGTTTTGGCGTGAAAGAGCGACTGACAGACAGACAGAGTTACTTTCGCAGTTATAACATTTGTAAGGATTGCAATCGCTAAACCACCTGCCAAGCAATATTTATTCTCTTTAAGAACACTACGTTCAAAATTGAACCCCGATAGGCCGATGGATAGATGAATTAGTTGTATATACTTACTCCAACCAACTGTCCTTCCAGTTAGCATCAGGGAAATAACACAAAATTTGTTCCAAACTCAATACAAAATTATACTGAGTGTAGTTGTTGCTTATCTCCGACACATACAAGTCGGCAAGAGAGTCACTGTGCATGACAGAGACGAATATACGTTTATCTGTTACGTCTGCGATGTGGAACTTTTTAAGATTTAGCTCGGTCTGGAACTCGGCCTTGTAGAATGGACCGCGCTGATGTGAGATGTAGAGATGTAGAGTATTCCTCTGTAAAAGATATTTAAGTGTTATTTATAGGAAATATATTCAGTTTTCAACTATTCGTAGACATACCCAATAAGACACCTTAAATAAAAAGGATGAATCAATCTAATACGGAATACTCTTCCGCAGTTCAGCAGTCATCCGATTACGGTTCATCTCGGCTCATATATGCCCCAACATCGGGGCATCAACACTCGGGCTCGAGCCTTCTACAAATAGGAGGGAAATTCACCCACTAAATCACGCTGGCCAGACGTGTTGGTATAGGGTTCTGTTTCAGGTTTTCTTTATCTGGGTTGTCGATTACGGATATAAATATAGTTCTGTCTAGATAGACACTCCATGACTTTAACATGTAAAACGACTAGGTTACGATATTGATTCGTACTGTATGGAAGAAATATTCTCTACGAAAGATTTTTGTGTATTGTGACGTCACATGTTAATTGCATTGTATGTAGAATGTAACAATTATTAATCAGGTGGAATTCCACCTGATGGCGTTTTTAGCAAAGTCAGGGTTGGTAGTATTCGTAGCCGGTTCCACACAACATACAATTAACCTTAACCATATAAAATTATGGAAACACTTTCAATTTGGGGACGTCCATTAATCACGTGATCTTTTTTTCTGCATTTTAACCAACCAGCTAACCCCACTTGGTAATACGTGGTGAGGTTTAAGACTATGACCCCATTAATATAATCTTTCAACTACATTTCATAGATGAGTACATAGCATAAACAACACAGACAAATGTGCAAAGGCTTGATTTTCAATACACAATTAGGTAGGTATATAAGTAAGTATCTATAAACGTGTATACGTTTATGATTCACAGATAATAAAATATTACGCAAATCCACTTTCATTTTTATGCAAACCAGTTTCCATCGCCATTTACTCGCGATCAGAGGCAACGGAATTTTGCAAAACACTAAGTAGGCGCACACTTAGTGTAAACCAATAGTGGGGTTAAAGGACACAAGAACGTATGAAACGACTAAGGGAAATAACATAAATAAGGCAAACTGAAAACAAAAGGTCATACAAGAGACACCAAGCCAGTTTCATGTTAATAGTGGAGAAGTTTTGTGTCACTGATATAGGTTTGATGGTTCGATGGCGCTCTTATCTAGGCCCCGGGCCAGCCACCGAAGACAAGGACCGGGGACCAATGGCTCTTTCACACGGCGTTAAGAGGTACTTGATGGGTGGGTTATGTGGTCGCGCGCCGTTCCTTCTGTCGCACCGGACGGATCGAAAAAGATGTGATCATACGATAGCCAGACGCCAAAAAAGGGCAAAGTAAATTTGACGTTCTTATAATAATATCTTGACGATAATTTTTAAGCACTTATTTGCTAGATATTTTTAATTTGAGTACGTAGACGATTAATAATCTATTATATAAGACATTTCCATCTATGTATTGACTCGACGATATCTCTGGAACCATAAGGCCTACAACTCAAATTTGGTAACAATATTATTTTTGCCGAGTAGAGGTCAGCTAAGAACGGGTTTTACGAAATACCACCCGCGAGGGGGTAATTGGGATGTAAAAATCACATTGTTAAATATAGCTCCTACAGACTTGAAATTTGGTATGAACATTTTTTCTGTCCCGTAGAGGTCAGATAATTACAGATTTTTTTAAAATTCCGTTCCCAAAGGCCAATGCGGAGGTGTTGACTTAAAAAAATCCACATTTTCAAATACTGCCTCTACAGACTTGGAATTTGGTGTGGACTTTCTTTCTGCTCTGTAAAGGTCAGATGAAGTAGGATTTTAAGAATTTTTTTCTCCGAAAGGAATTCTATGCGAAAGTAAACTACACAACTGAACTGACGTAACCGAAGCGAAGCGAGGGCGGGTCGCTAGTTTTAATATAATTGAAACCTTTGAAATTTTGACTTAAGGTTGAGACAGAAGACATCTTAAAAGTAAGAGAAGGACAAAGTTTAATCTTTACAGTTATTAAAAAGAATCGATTTAAATTTCTTTCCACTTCGAAAAGTCTTAAAATTTGCCGACCTAGGCTCGACCCTCGCAGGCACAAACCTAAATACATCACTAGTCAGTGCGCAGTAATAGAACGTAAATGACCTAAGTTTAACAAAAATGCAATGTTAACGATGTACCTACAAACAAAGGCTTGATCATTATTTCTTATAGGTTGTTTATATCTTTTTTTAAACAGGAAGTACACAAACCACAACATATTTTTTTTAAGGTCATACTTAAAACTTAACTCATTAGCGTTGAATAATAGCTAATTACTACTGCCTACGAAGCATCAATATTATTTGTTATATTAAAATTATACTCCATAATATCCTTTTATAGTCTGCATCGAATGAATGTCGACAATGGTTTTGACAGAAGAGTAACTTCAAAAATTGAAATTTTCAGCATCATCATCTCCGCTCATATACGAGTACATCTCTCAGCTGGACTTGAACCTCCTTCACAGTGGGAGACAAATTGACCTATTATACTACACAAGTCGGACGAGTTGGTACAGGATTTTATTACGACTATTCCTTCTCTTGCATAGATGTTATCTGAATATCATGACCCTTAGTCGTATTTTATGACAACCACGGGTGGCATGGTAAATCTTATACTTACCCCGTCACAACAAGGAAAATATACGTAGGTAAACAATTCATTAGAAACGAGAAAGTGTACAGTTCGCAGAAATCTTTATATACATTTTTTAACACTATTTATTCTGAGATGTGTATCCATCAATAGATTTTTAAAATAATATAACGTATTTATTATTAATACGTGAAGCCAAAAGTTCAAGTAAGTTTTTAGGAACATTGTGAATGACAGTATGTAAAATTTGGCATAATTATGTCAAAATAACATGTGAAATAAAATATATATTGTGAATGTCCTACAAACAATGTGGCTCCATTTGTCTTAAATTAACAGTGTACTTTTTTTATTGCTTATGATGCAAACGAGCCAGCAGCACACCTGATGGTAAGTGTCACTGCCGCCTATGGACCTTTGCAATACCAAGGGTATAGTTTAGGCCGCTGCCTACCATTACAATCCCCAAAACCACCCAGTTGGGCTACCGGCTCTCTCGCTCAACCAAAGAATCGCATTAGCACATTGCCATTACTCAGACGTCGATCTCGAGCTCGATCGCTGCGAGAGTGTGGTACTACCCCGGACGGACCGGCCCGCGGCTGTAGACAGAAAACTGTCAACAGCGTGGTCCTATCACTATTAAATATATTAAATTTAATAGGCTCATGAAAACATAGATGGATAGAATATCAGACAAAGTAAGTAATAAATAATAGAAGTGACCGCTAGTGTATACCTATTATTTTATGGTCAAATAATTGCTTTATATCATATACAAATATCTATAAACAGAGCGGTAATGAATCACGAAATACTGATATAAGATAAAAACGATTGGAATTTCCAGCTGTAATTCTATAAAATAAAAAAATGATTAAAAAAATCAAAAAACCCGACTGCGTAAAAAGTCACCAAAACTACGTACATAATAAAAAAAAACTGAAAAGAAAAAAACAAGCACTTAGATGTCCGGTGGTCTAGAATTCCCTAATATATTATTGAATAAATACTATTGCAGAAAATGAAATATATTTTAATAATAGAACATGACAACTGAACAGTCGGGATCCTTTATTCGACAGCAAATCTAATTTTTCAATGGATCCCGACTGTTCAGTTGTCATGTTCTATTATTAAAATATATTTCATTTTCTGCAATAGTATTTATTCAATAATATATTATGGAATTCTAGACCACCGGACATCTAAGTGCTTGTTTTTTTCTTTTCAGTTTTTTTTTATTATGTACGTAGTTTTGGTGACTTTTTACGCAGTCGGGTTTTTTGATTTTTTTAATCATTTTTTTATTTTATACTTTTTAGTTATAAATACCTAGGTAGCTATAGTTATCTTATTTATTAATAAGTAGGTAAGTACCTAACTATATATAGTTTTTCGACTGAAGTACAATATCATTAGAAATTGGAGATGGGCGACCGCGTCAGACATTAGATACTTTAGCTAGGACTACCTATGGTATATTGGACAATATACCTACTAGATACTTCAATATATGTCCATCCACATCCAGTTATATGAATTTTTCGTCTTTTCATCGTAAATTTCTACTGTCTAAAAAACCTATATGTGAGAAAGGTTGTTACGAAACTTTAAATCGATATAGATCCTAAACGGTCAGTCAAATCGAAAAATGTTGAAAGAAAACTAATAATGATTTTTAAATACCTATTTAACGATTCCCCACTCGATATAGTTTGTTGACTTTAATTTTTTTAATTTTCACAATATGGCGTCCAGTAGTCGCCATATTGAATTTTCAATAACGTCATATCTTTAGTGACACTCGCCGGATTAAGAGGAATCGATTGACGTGCGAATCATAAAAATCGGCCCAGGCGTTTGGTATATATAGTGCTTCAAAGGAACATACAAACATACATACATACATACATACATACATACATACATAGACTGTTAAACACAATACCACTCCTTTGCAGTCGGGTAAAAAGTATATCAAGCAATTAGGGACATTGTATACGTGACGTTCTTCTTTTTTATCGACAATCACTTGTCTTCTCCGCAAAAAAATAAATATATTGCTCCTAAATACTAAATTTCTTATTTTTTTATTTATAAAAATACACTTGACAATGCAATAAGTATAATATCCTCAAAAGTAGATTTTAATTATTAATATTTTTTACAAAATTAGTGTGACATAGTATACAAAAAGCGTGACGGAGGTGTTTTACATACAAATAAAGTGTGTCTCTCTATGACCACTAATGTAAACAAATTGCTCTCGTAAAAAAAAAATACATTAAAAGTTTCTATCTAAAAACATTTACTGAACTACTTGACCTTTGTTATTAAATTAATAAGAAGAAATAATTTTTAATGTTTCTATTATTAAATAAAAAAAATATTTTATTGGCTGTCTCCTCACGTGTATGATTTTTGTTGCTACCTTCTGTCACTCATTTCATGGTGCAAAATAATGTGCGTTAGGAATTTTGGCCTTGGTCACTAGACAACACAACAGCTCCACTCCACCCCGGACCCACGGTATGCGTCCCTAGTCCCTACGCCCCGGAAATACCAGTCAGTCACTCGCAAACAGTAAAAGGAGGTGCGTGTGTTTATTTAGCGACCGCTCTGTCACGTAAGTTACTACTTCCAAATGTTATTGTAATTTCTGTGTTTTAATATTATTTTATTGATTCCTGATAAGTATTTCATATATGCCCAGTTTTATGCGTAAATTATAATTAGGAAAATGCTGAGAGTCTCGAACACTACTATTTTACACCTCTATCACGAAGCACCTCTGTCACAAAAATGTGACGGAGTGGTATAACTTGTGACGAAGTGGTCATTTTTGCTTGGAACTTAGAGCCTTAGTTAATATTAATAATAGATGTTGATGATTATATCGGATGTTGGTTATTATATCGTCGATTATTTTCTTAGTTTAAGGTGTTACCATCAGTTAAATGGAAAAATGGCATTATCTGCGGCTGAATGACAGCGACGGTGTCGTGAAAAAAGGAAACTTAACGCTGAAATCGTTGCAGAAGTGAAACGTAAAGATTTAGAAAGATATCATGTTCGTAAAAAGTTGGTTAAAGATATGACACCAAAAGAGCATAAAAAATAAAGAGACAATGGCAGATTAGAAATAAGAAGAGAAGAGAACGACAGAAAGCTTTGCAGAACTTTTTGATGAACACTCCAGCTTCAACACCACCTCTTTCAAGTCCCAGACAACTTCCATTAAGTCCTAGATCTCGTTCACTGACTCCACCCTCGTCTACTGCCAGTGCAAGCGGAAGAAAATAAGTTAGACGGGATAGATCACGACTTTTTAGACAAAATATTTCACTTTAAGACCAAATACAAGAATTACTAAGAAAAGTACAGAAATACAAGAAAAGACTTCAGCAAAAGAAAAAGAAAGAAAATAAAGTGCATAATACAACCTATAGTGAAAAGGAAAATGAACATGGCGAAGAAGAAAACAGAAAATATACTATTTTATCAAATACCATTAAGAAACATTACAAGGACACAAAAGACCACAAAAAAAAACGCTATATCAAAAGTATACTTGAAAACCCAACAATTCAACGTTCCGGACTAAAACTTCAGCTGGCAAAAGAAACCATGGGAATTAAGAGAGTGACGAAGTATAGTTCCGTCTTACCAAAAAATACTATATTAAAACAAAAAATTCATGATTTTTATCTCAGTTCTGTTGATAATACTGGAAAATTATTTAAATTGTTAGAATCTGATGTGTCGGATGTGATGTTTGAAAATTTGTTACAAATTATTCCAACTCCTAAGGTAGTTAAAAGAGGAAGACGCGTGTTTTACGAATACGATCAACCAATAGAAGTTTTTGAAAATAGAGTAAGTGAAAAGATATTGTGAAACTAAATTAATATCCACCAAAGAATGGATACGAATCAAAAGACTTTATATTAATATTTTAAGGAAATATTATAATTTGTTATTGTTTTCTAAAATTAAAAATTGTTATAAGGTTAACGCGGGTAAACATTATTTACCACTCCGTCACTTCGTTTACCACTTTGTCACAATTTTGTCCCCCTTATAATTGAAGTTCAAAGTAATGTATGAACCACTTTATTGGTAATATTTACAAAAATAACGTGTTCTAGTATTACATGCTAAACAATAAAGGTGTTCACTAGATTTTCAAGTTACTTTATTGGGTGACTTTCATAATATTAAATAGTATTTTGTCTTAAAAATCAAAAATGTGACAGAGTGGTATTGGATATATTTTTTTAAATGTTTATTTAAATAATTCCGTCCAATGGAGCTAGGTAAAAATAAATGTTTATATTCTTGATAAGAAAGTAATAAGAAACTGAAGATCTGATTTTAAATGAGAAATTAAAAAAATAAACATTTCTGTGACTGAGGTGTTATTTTTTTGATACCATTCCTACTAAATTTGAAATAAAACAAAAATTACAAGTAATACTTCGATGCATTATATGTTTTTGAAATCTACAATAACGAGGCAATAATTTAAATCACATTTTACTAAACAAATCACATTTTTACTTTTTTAACAAATATAAAAATTTGCCGGTCAGATTGTTGGTAAAAAAGAAGAATGTCCCATACATATAATTTCCGTACCATATTAGAATAAACTAGGTAAATATTTAGCTGATTTAACTTAAAATAGGTAATTATATTTTATTTTCTGTAATTAACAAATGAGAATATACCTATTATACACACGTATGTAAATGAGAATATATACACTACCGTCCAAAAGTTTGGAAGCAGCAAGGTAAAATCGAATAAAACCAAACTAAGTCATTTAAATTTAAATGTATTGATAAAAAAATAAAGAACAAACAGAAACTAACTTAAACAAAATAAAAAAATAATATACAATGGTAAATTAGATTAAATTTTAGCTTCATCAAAGTGTCCACCTTTCTCCTTTATAATCTTCTCACATATTCTGGGCATTCTATTAATCAATTTTTTAAAATAATCTTTATCTAATTTGTTCCATTCGTTCTCTAATAGCTGCCACAAATGTTCTGAGCTCGTAGGACAACGACTTTTCACCCTCCTGTCAAGTTCATCCCAAACAAGTTCAATGGGAGAAAGATCAGGGGATTGAGATGGCCATTGCATGATGTTTAAAATGTTTTCAGCTTTTTTCTTGTTTAAAAAGTTCTGGCACAATTTAGACGAATGCTTAGGATCATTATCCTGTTGAAAAATGAATCCAGAACCAATGAGACTTAGTCCACTGGGTATGGCAGAATCTTGGAGAATTTTTAAATAGCCTTCCTTGTTTAATTTTCCGGTTATCCTCACAAGATTGCCGGGTTTACTGTTGCCAAAACACACCCAAACCATGACATTACCACCACCATGTTTGATGGTAGGCACTGTACATGCCTCTGAAGCCCTCTCTTCTTTTGACCGGCGTACAAAGACACGTCTATTGGATCCGAAAATCTGAAATTTTGATTCGTCACTCCAAAGGACATTTTCCCATTGTTCTATAGTCCAGTTTTTATGCGGTTTTGCCCATTCTAGTCTATTTTTCTTATGTCGATTTGTTAGTTTGGGTTTTTTAGCAGCAACACATCCTCTTAATCCCGCAGACAGTAAGCGTCTTTTAACAGTAGTTGTTGAAATGGGTGTTTCTCGCGTATCATTCAGAGCTGCAGTGATCTGTGGTGCAGTTAAGCGTCGATTCCGTTTAGAAAGAACTCTAATGAAGTTGTCCTCTTGATTTGTTGTGGATTTGGGCCTACCAGATCTCTTTCTATCTTCATTTTTCCCCGTTTCTTGTTTTCTAGCAAGGGTATAGTGGACACCTTTACAAGAAATTCCGAGCCTTTCTGCGATTTGACGTTCACTGTATCCTTCCTCGCGTAGAGTGCAAATAGCGCTTCGCTGTTCAAGCGTGATTTGCTTGCGTTTTGCCATTTTCAGAAGAAAAAATACGGTCAAAGTAGTAGCCGATATCTTTCGAATACAGACAATGTTAATATCACAACTTTCACGTGCCAATGCTCAAGTGCGACTGAATAAGGTCTAAAAAAGTTAAAACCAGCAAACATTATCAATAAAACTACACCATTGCATAGGATAAAGTAGCCGACGGATTAAGTCATAAAACACGTGTTTCGTCAATATTAAGGAATTCCATAAAACTTGATGAATGTAGGATAATAATCCTTTTGTGTTTGTGTAGACAGTCGTAAAAGGTTGTAAAACTTAAGATTATTGCTAATTTTTACCGCTATTAGTCGGCATTTATTTGTTTTGTTTGAAAACAGGTGTGCTTCCAAACTTTTGGACGGTAGTGTACATACATACGTATTAAAATATACGCAACATCACAATAGGAGAACTTTAAAATATAACATATCTAAGAAATGACCTCATTTGAGAACTGAAAAAGCAATGATTACCAGTGGATTTTGAAATTCGTTAATAGCGCTTTCAAAAAATTAAGTACCAGTAGTCTCCACGCATTTTTCGTGTGGTAACATAGTAAGAATACAATTTACCACTTCTGATCTCTTACCCGTGGAGGATCGTAAAAGACGACTAAGGAATATAAAACTCATATAACATCTATGCAAGAGAAAGAAAACCCGAAACAAAACCCTATACCGACACGTCTCTGACCAGCGCGGTATAGTAGTTCAAATTCCCTCCCGTTATAGAGGAGGCTTGAGCCTAACAGTGGGAAATATATGAGCTGAGATGATGATGAATATCGACGCATAAAAAAATTAACATTTCGCCTTTACGGAGTAAATTTTACCACGCTATATGATGCATTATTGCGACTAGTACTTATTTACAGGTATTTTTTTAAATTGTCTTTGGTTGCAGATCAGAAAGCAGACTAACTGATGGTAAGTAGTGACTTAATTATTATTACTATAGCCTACCAGTTAATATAGTACTAAACAATGACGCCATTAAAAGTCTATCGTGTTTGTGTAAAGTAAACTCATCCTAAACGACTCATCATAAACTGCTCATCCTAAAAATTAGGTACTTTATTGAATATTGCCAAATCCAGCTAGTGCCGTATGGTCACCGTTAGCATTTAGAGGAGGAGGCAGGATGCTGCGTCGAATTCATATGGACTGGGTTAAAAGCAGAAAGATGATAATAGAAAATTTTATTCGATAATAGACATCTTATTTTTTTTATTTTATGAACTTGGTCTACGCGCTCTTTTTTTATATTAAAGACAAACATATAGGTATATTTATATAATTTTTGTGCAGGACAAAAAGTATAATCTTTACATTGCGAGTGACTTTACAAACATACAGTTAACCACATATTATAACTAGACTACCAGACAACAATTTGTGTATCGCAAAAAGTATTACGCTGGGTGGCATTTGTAACCCACAACACTTGGTATGGAATTTTGATATCTTTTTTCTTTTATAAAATCCGATTACGAAATGAAAAATTGATGTCGCAAGCGGGATTCGAACCCGCGCCTATTGGGATTCCGGCCCAATCGTGCTGCCACTACACTACCGCGACCAATTGTAGGACATGCAAATTTTCATCTCGTATTGTATTTACGTCTTAAGGTGACGGTGTGCTATCTACCCGACAATGTTTACACAATGTTATAGGCTTAATACTTCAAACTTTACAGTTAGAATTGTATTAAATCTTTTTTCTTTTTTTGGTAACGCAGTGGTTCAAGAATGCAATTTCCGCACTGACCCCCGTCTGTCGGAAAAACAGACGAGGAGTGTGGGACTCGCTAGCCCCGTGGCTAGAATACCCACTAAACTCTTTCCACTGGGAACGCTATTAGCCGAGAGGGCTTTGACAGCTTAACCGGACTATGGGTGAGCCCTGAGGGCTCTCAACCCGGTATATTTTGATATCTTAACCACGTTACGCTATATATGCAATCCTTATCCTGGTGAACTATCAGCTTTTTTTTTACGACTCCCACGGCACTGGACTTGATCTTCTTAGCGATACTTTGTATTCTTAAGCCGTCAATACACGAGGTAAAAGAGCGTACAAAGTTAGAAAAAAACCAAATTTCCAAATATTAATTACAAAGTATATTTTAATTCAATAATAAAATATCGCACAGTATCATATTCGAGTGAAAAGTTGTTAATATTTCACAGTTATTAATGTCAGTCACCTCTAAAGAAACCCAATAAAATGAACCTTATCTCAAATATAACAGTAAACAAAGCCACTTAAAATGTGTGATATGAATTTACAATTCCCGTTTGTTACTTGCAATGTCATACAAAGAACACTGTTGCATAGTGGTTTTATATTTATCATTTAAAAAAAAAATAATGGTCACTTGAAAGTTAAAACTACTATTTATGTAAGAAATGACGTCATTGCCAATGACTGTTTCAGTATTGAATTTTGTTAAGGCAGCGGAGCCATTCCGTATTCTATTTAATATTGCCCGAGCTCGTATAATCTAATGCACACACGAGGTTCATACTAGACTTATGGGGTGAGTTGGGGATCAAAGGAGGCGAACTGCTATTGCGTATTCACGCGGCCACCCCGTGTCCTTGATCGCCAGTTCTGGCAGTTTCCGCGCTAAATAATATAATCATAATAATGCATGACTAAACAATCTTTCCGTGTTGTGACGGAGTAAATTCTTACTCCGATTCACCTTCTATCTTGTCTGTAGTTGTAGTAAAATACGACTATGGGATATATATAATATACATGTAGCAACTATGCAAGAGAGGGAAATCTCGAAATAAAACCCTATACCGGCCGTCTAACCAGAGTGGTAGGTCAATATCCCTCCTAATATGGAAGAGGCTCTAGCCCAGCATCATCATTCACCTACTCTTATCCTAATTACTTGGGGTCGATACAATATGTACTCTTCTTGCATAGTACATATTGTAAAAGTTATTGGCAATAGTTTTATGACCGGCCGCTTGTCAGACGTCAACCCTCCTTGCTCCACACAGCAGGCTCTAGCCCAGCAATGGGACGCATATGCGTTGAGACCATCCAATGAACGCCTAACAATCGCATGGTTAAGAAGATAATGTAAGAAATCCTTATATGCCCGTAGGAGTCATAAAAAGCGACTGAACGATCACCAGAAAAATAGACAACAAAACTCCCTTTGAAAACTAATGCCATCGCTAATCCGCCAAGCGTCGCGACTATAACATTATGCTAAAGGAGCCTAAGCCCTACAAATAACATGGATAGAGGCTGATAAACGATTGACGGCTGTCTAACAGAACTTATGCACATAATAATAATGGACAAGGATCATAATATGGATACGGTTACTACATTATATGGAGAGGTTTATAAAGATACTTATCGGTCTAATCAACCTTGAACATTTCGTTAACTCAACACACGCATAACCTCTCTACCAAGAAATCATAATAATAATTGTCGTCGGAGCTAAGTGGGCCATTGAAGTCTACATACATTACTGCTTGGTAAATAATGGTCCACTCAAGATTTCTTTTCCTGAGTGGTAATCTCATTTCAAGACTTTTAATATTTATGATGTCTTTTTACGGATTCTATCGCGTTTGTATTCTATATCATCGGATTGTTCAGCATAAACACTGTAAAGTGTTCGAAACATCACTAATTTAAAAATCAAATACATCATTCTCCTGCTCTTATCCCAATTACTTGGTGTCGCCGCAATATGTAAACATACATATTGCAAAATTTATTGGCAATAGTTTTATGACCAGCTTATTGACTGACATCAATCCTCTTTGGGAATATAATTGTTGACCAAACGGCATCAGGTGGAATTGACCCAGGTCGTTATAAGGGTCTTAGTCGTCGTTTACTACAATCCTCGAGCAAAATAAGACTTGGTAGTATTCGTAGCCGCTACCACACACTATAAATAAAAAAAACTAATTCCGTAAAAATAGTTTTACGTCAAATCTCATTTAAAGTTTTAAATCATTTTTAAAGTAGCCTATTAAGTTCTGGAAATTGGTATATTTCTTGTTGCAATATTAATTACAGTATAATTTTCTTTACTTCTTTATTCGAATTTATATACAAAAATATTTAAAAACAAGTTTTTTCGTAAACATATTGCAAAAAATGTAAAACTATAAAGTTCAAGAACTCTATTTGCATACTAATATGTTTATTATGTGCTATTAGAACGTTATATGATCGCAATGACCTAGTTAGATAGTACGCATTTTTATAAAAAAAAACTAATCGATTTGTTACAATTATTAATTCAAATATACATTTATGTTTTAAGATTATAAAGACGTTTATTTAGTTATTAGGTTCTTATATAACGGGCTAATCTTGGCAATATATAACGGGCAAACTACAATCAGAATGAAAAAACATGTTTATTGTATAAAGTGACAGGTTAAAATATCGACACTCTGGCCTTCATCAGTGGATCAATGAACATGTCAACAAATCTAGCAAACTGTATAATAATGACACGATACTATTATCGCGTGGCAAATCTGCAAAATAGTAAACAAGAAATGTAATTGTGAGAAGCCGCGGCCACAATTTGATGATTAGCTACTTATAATAATTTAATTTTCAAGCAGAACTGACGATAGACGAACTAACGATCGCAAAAATCCACCTTTTACAATATCTAGAAAACCAAAACATACTGCGGAGACTCCTTAGATATCGGAATAAGGGCAGAAAAATGATGATAACTAGACTCTTTGAAGTCCAAATTTCCAAAAAAAGAGATTAGTGGCCCGAAAAGGTGGCATGGACCTGTTGCGAGTAAAAGAATGAATATAATAAGCCAACTACTCGCTCTGAGAACACGTGAGCAAAAAGACTTACACTCTGTAGAAACTCTTCAACCGCCCGACAGAAAGCTACTACGAATTTGGAAGTTAGAGTAGTCATTATTCAAATCTGTTTGTCAGAAATAACTGAAATTCAAAGTTATTTTATAGTCTAAATAAGCTGCTGTAAGTACTTACTTAAGTTTTACCAGAATACATCAATCGGATATGATGCAACGTGATCTATATTTTTTTCTATTAATTTTGACTATGAAAACAATTTTTTTAAACAATGACTAAGTTCTTACTTTTTTCTTTTCTTTACTTTCTCTTTACTTTACTTAACATCGTCTAAGAAAAATTTATGACAAAAAATTGTAGGATAGATTCATCTAACCTCGCCTAGTTTCTTTGAGCCAGAAATTAGAAGCAATTAACTGTACATTGCAAGGGCCCTTTTTCGGATGACGTGACCTGTATCGAGACTTTAATCGGCCAAAAAGATTGAAAAACTTGAGAACTCTCAAAATCGATTTGTCGATATCTCCATAAATGTGGATAGATTTCTTTTTTACGAACTCACATATGCGGTCCAACGAGAACACAATTCTGTATCTATTTTAGAAACAAAGTTAACCCAACACGCTCGCCAGACAAATTAGCTTTAATTTTTAAATCGAATTCGCTTCTCTTGTAGTTATCAGCTTACATCAATTGCTCGTCCCTTACGACACCCACGTGAAGAACGCAGGTGATACAGATTATATTTTAAATTCATCAGCCTAGTTAAAATTAATAACCTTCAAACTATATGTGTTGTTATTCATGTCACTTATAAACAAGAGTAAGCTCTGCATATATTATCGTATCAACGAAGGTGATTTGGGTAATTGTACGTTGAGCCGAGACGGTGAAGGAGTGAGGACAATATGTCGTGTATCATTCGCTTGACGAGCTACTTCCTTCACAATGACCGCAGTTTCTACATAGAGGGTTGGATAACACGTGATACTGCAATTGTATGACAATTTGCAGCGCGACTAACGCCCGTTTAAAATAGACAAAACAGCAAGGGCAACGATTTTTGTGCTGTGACAGATTTATTATTTATAATACAATGTATCATTATCGCTTCCTAATATATAATTAGAAGATATCACTATGAGAAAAAATACAGTAGATACGTAGCCGCCCAACCGACTGTCCAGCGAGGCGTAGGAGGCAAATATACCTCCTCATACTATAGTGAAAGTACGTGCTCACTAGAGAAAATAATGAAAAGACTCCGTATATTGCATAAATTCTTAATTCGTCATTACATGAAAATTATCTTTTACGAAAATATAATTCAGGAACCAGATTTCTCAGTATACTTTTATGAAAAATTAAAGTTGGTTTTAAAAAGGCCGTTTTTTAATAAAAAATACGACACGCGAACGAAAATTTGATTAATAGACGTAGATACACAAGGTAGCTTATTTGTTAAAACTCCTGCTACGTATTGCCCATAAATGTTGGTTAACTAATAATTGCCTCTTTGCTTCTATAGTAATAAATAAATATTCGTATTTTTGAAGCGAAAAGGCAGTTATTAAACTGCTTTTTTGCTTCACATATAAGAATATTTATTAAATATTTTTACTTCAATCCTGCTTTTATGATGCTATATGTATAAAGACGCACTTATTACCTTCTAAGTGTCATAAACTTGCATTGTATTTATCTAACAATGCGGGCGGTTATCGGCAAATAATAATATGCAAAATGAAAACGTATTGGTACCTACCTATGAAAACATTAAATATAACAAAATATACTAGCACTCGTAGACGTGATTATTACCATGTTCTGGTATCTAACACACCAAGAATTGTTTATCCTAGAACTCTTAAGCAACCACATTTTATTAAGATCCCATACAGAAGAGTGTGAGAAGTTATTGAAAATATGCGATTCTTAGTATCCACGCTGATATTTATTCATATGGTAACGAAACTAACATTTAAACATTTCAACACGTGTGCATAAAAAAAACGCCTTGTATTTCATCAATTTAGTTGAGTGTTCCTCGAAGTTATCAAGTCAAGATTACGCGGCTTCGTTCCTGACGACTATTTAGTTATTTTTTTACTCGCACTGGATCGATATGGGTTACGGTTTCCAATCGTATTTACAAAATAAACATTGAAAAAAAAAAGCGAACGTTTGTAATACGACATAACCAAATATACTAGGCCGATAGCAAAAAAAAAATTAAATCGACGTAGCGTTGGTGGCAAAATGGTAATACAAATAAATGATAATAATAAATAAAAAGTATCATTTTTACATATATCCTCTCAGCACATATTGGACATAACATTATTATAACATTTATATAGACCTGGGCCAACTCCACCAGATGCCATTTGGTCCACAATTACGTTCTCAAAGAGGATTGATGTCAGGCATGCGGCCGATCATAAAACTATTGACAATAACTTTTGCAAAATGTATGCTGGAAGAGGAGTACATATTGATTCGACTCCACATTAGTTTACGCTCTAAGCTCAAACATGCCAGCATTAAATTAATAGCAGGAGAATGATGTAATGACATATTGGATATAATAAAGCCACATATTATAATATAATGGTCAACCAACTAAACTAGAAATAAAATCTCAAATCTGTCAAAAATGCCAGCAACACATTTTACTAAGCCAGATTGTCCATCCAGAACTCCATGAACGCAATAGCATAGGTACTTATAACAATTAGTCAACGAGGCAATTTGTAGAGAGGATATGAGATAGGACAAAATGTAGCTACTTCATGCACTAGCATCACCTTTCAATTATAATACCAACAGTTAGAACAATGACTCATTGTAGATCAAAGTAAATAGAGGACATAGAGTAACAGACAGTAATTTCAAATGAGGATAGTGGTATGCTGAACGGTTAGAAAAAATGCTTCATTATATCAACAATGGTTAGACGAAATGCTTCATTATATAAATAAATTCGATGGGATAAAATTACGGTTAATTACATTCTTAGAATAATTATATTTCTTCACTAACCCATATACATTTCATTATTGATCATGAGGCTCGACCGCAGTAAAAATATATTGTGCTGCCATTTCACGCTGTTTTGGCCAGAGGTTGCCATAGGAAAGGAAGTGAAAAGAGGTAAATTATACATAAACACTCTTTAGTATTTATTATTATCATAATACATCTAGAAAATTGTATGGTAACGGTTACGAATACTACCAACCCTTACTTTGCTCGTGGATGTCGTAAAATACGACTAAGAGATTTATATCAACCTATATCAGCTCTACCTGATGTCTGGTCACAATTACATTCCCAAGGAAGATTGACGTCAGGTAGGAGGCCAATCGTAATAGTACTGCCAATAACTTTTGCAATATTTACGATGGAAGAGGAGTACATATTGCGTCAACCCCTGGTAAATGGGATAAGAGCAGGATAATGAAGAAAAATATAAAAAAATCTATATAAGAAATAGTACATACAGATAAAAAATACAAAATAATAACAATGGCCGGCGACACTATACAATTGCATGACATTATGCTAGTAGTCCAATGACAGTCATGTCAGTCAAGTGATTGCTAAAAGTGATGTTCCGGGTTT
Organism: Lymantria monacha; assembly: GCA_905163515.2. NCBI lineage: Eukaryota > Metazoa > Arthropoda > Insecta > Lepidoptera > Erebidae > Lymantria > Lymantria monacha. Next base: position 11,998,592 of record LR991094.1, on the reverse strand, counting down.
GCATTTTCCGTATTATGACAATCACAAATTATCTATTAAAATTGGATTACGACAAAACAGAAAATATGCTCACAATCTAAAGTTCTCTCAAGAAATAAGTTACCATAAAATATAAAGACTAACACAACCATTCACACACTCACACACAGAGCCACATACTACACACACACCCACATAAACATACTCACACACAAACTTTTTAATTTTTATTTCACCAAATGTTACCATATATTTGCTCATTATTTAGAAAAACGAACTGGTACTTTTAATACAAGTTGCTACAACAGCTAAGGTACCATTCATTAGATATGTATGACATATGAAATAAGATAACAGTTGTAATTATTAAATAAATAAATAAATAAAAATAAAATTGTCGCGTAGTCTAATAAAGTGTAGACTTAAAAAATTGAGTTACTCCCCTACCTACCCCTTTCCGGATAAAACTAGGGACGTATATAAGGAGTCATTTATATATTAACATCGCTAACCGATTGAGAAACCAACAAAATAGCCAGGTGTTTAAAGCCAATGGTGATAAGGATAAATTGAGGAAGTCCTTATTATCATATAGATCGAACAAGACAAGTCTGTTTCGAAACCTAAATGTTATGTGTTCGTGTCGTTTTATTGAATTAGATGTTAATAGGCGTGCGATGATGTGTCATATGTATGAATCAGATATTTACGATAACAGTTCACTTTATTTATTTTTTTACATTTATGTTTAAAATAGTAACCACACTGTTGACAATTTTCTGTCTACAGCCACAAGCCGGTCCGTACGGATGAGTACCTCACCCGAAGAAAATCGACGTCTGAGCAGTGGCAATGTGATAGATCTATGTTCGGTGAGCGAGAGAGCCGGTAGCACAAATTTCCGGGTGGGTTTGGAGATTGCATTGAAAGGTAGCTACCTAACTATACCCTTGGCATTACCATCAGATGTGTTTATATAATATAACAAAACATCTTTCTACACACCATTTATACGGTATACTCCTAATAGTGGCCACTATTTTTCTTCATATTAGGAAGAAAATTAACTTAAGATTTCCTTCTCACTGCAGTCATATTACACTTACGTACCTTAGTTATCTTTAGAGAAAATAACAATAAAAAAAGGAGTTAAAACACATTTTTTATGTAAACGACGACGAACATAATATCCACTCCAAAACTCGTAGACATGTATTTTGATAAAGAGTATTAAACACAAAAGCTATTCATAAATATTCATCACATCACATGTCATTTTCTCATGAGTTAACGACTGATAAGACATATCATTAGATATCTTGAACTATAATGCAATTCACAACAAAATTATGTCCTTCTAATCAGCTATGCGGTGTCCTAACTTTATCCAGCCCGGCGTGTTACATTTTAGCCTATCTAACCCTTGGGGCATCCCGCTGGAATACGCAATGTCGTACTTACGCGGCAAACTTGTTAACCTTGTATAATATGATAGAAATTATTAATCACCTCAAACTCAATTTTCAATTTCTCAGTCCATATATGTTTCACTCTTAGACACTATCATCTCTCTTACACAGTGATAGAAAAAAATATCTATTTTGATAGGTTGACCGAATTGATTCGCTATCACAATAATTTTTATGTAAACAGAAGGAAACTCCTGCAATATGTTATGTTGTCTGCTATCGACAGTTAATCGTCTCCTATGACATCCGCAATAAAAAAATGGAATTACCCAATGTATTTAAAGATTGTCCGCTCAATTAGCTGTGTGGTGGTAATAAACCAAGCCTCTCAAAAAAAGACCGTCGTTATACATACAGATTTACCATCTTTTAAATTTATGAAAAATACAGTACGCGTAAATATGAATAGACTATTACTAACACGATAATGATCTTCAATGAGATGGGGTAATAATGATTTCTACTCTCAGTGATTGATTTTTATTTTTATTTCTACTCTCAGTAATAATGATTTCTACTCTCAATAATGCTCCGATGGTTCGGACATGTGGAAAGAATGCCGAACGAACGTCTGGTTAAGAAGATATACAATGCGAAAGTGGAAGGATGTAGGTACCGAGGGAGACTGAGACTAACCTACCTAGACCAGATCGGTCATGTACTGAAGGAAGGTGGAGTCAAGAGTCTCCGAAACCGGCGAGCGTGTATGAAGAGAATTATGAATGTTGAGGAAGCGAGTGAAGTATGCAAAGATAGAGTTCTCTGGCACTCTGTTCTCTCTGCCTACCCTGCAAGAGATATGGCGTCATGATATGTATGTATGTATGTAATGGTTAATTCTAAAAGCTTTAAAGCAAATTTTGAGGAACTTTCCAAAATAAAAAGACATTTTACTGACACTATTTTTTTTTATTATCGTTACTACATTTCAGAAATCATTCTAGAACACAGATTCAGACAGACTGTCACTGCACAATCTTGCCATAAATAAGTTATCGCGCATGACATACAAAAATCTAAACTAGAATTTAGCGATTCCATTTTTTTTTAAACTATCATTCGAAGCATGCACGGCCCTTGTCCATTATTTGCCGCTAAAATTCAATCATTTGATTAAGCCAAAGTCGCTTAAGGACATACCACTAGCAATGAACGCATATTACGCTGTTCCAATAACAAAGAGGGAAGTTAAATCGGATGGAGGGACACAAGTCCAATGGTTATGAATCTTGTTACGTGTTTCCTGTAACATGTCAGCGTGATTGATGTTACTTTCACCTACTCAGTTTGGGTAATCTAATGTATTATTTTTTTTTGTTCACACATTCACGTAACATGCTTTTGTGACTTATTACTTAAAAGTTTTAATAAATGACCTTCTATTTATAACCTTTTTCCCCTCCCCGCCTTAGCCTAGTACAGTGCGAAGTTGATTCGCGCGTAGAATAAAAATAGTTTTGTCCTTTTAAGGATATTCTATCGGCTTGTGCAGTGTTTCCAATTGTGATTTGTTGTGTTTTGTTCGCGATTACGTGTATTACGATAAGTATTGTTCTTGTTTATGCTTTAATAGTGTTAAAATCGGTAAGTTTTTATTTTTCTTAAGTAGTGGGTAGGTTTATGTTATTATTAATATTGGGATTTAATTTTATTTTCTTCGTTTAATTTATATCGTTGTTCTTAGAATGCCTAAATGTTATAATGATAGCGAACCGCCTGATCGTGGCGCCGACGTATTTCGTTTGAGTCAGTTAACACCTCGCTCACCACCAGCCGGTAACAGCAGACGTGCCCTTTACAATGAGCCGTCTCCGGCATACGTTACACCCGAGACGAAATCCATACCGGTACCTATTGCGAATAACTCGTCTCCACTTAGTGTTAGTGACACGGGAAAAGCCGATTATTGCGAGCTGGTTTCCGAGGCGTCAACTTTTTTGTCAAAAATAAATGAGCTCGTAAATGATCAGGGTTCACGTATGAATACCGCAAATAAAACTACCATTATGGATTACACCCAACGCATTACGGCCATTGTATCGATTTTAGCATTAAAATCATCTTGTAATGAGACTAAACTGGCCAACGTCGAACGAGAATTAAGCCAAGTTCAAACTAAACTCCCTATAAACGATATTAAAAAACCATCTTACGCCGAAAAATTAAAACTGTCAAATGTGGTGCCACAGTTCGAGGTTCGCTCGTCGCGCGCTCCCTGTGTAATTGCATATCCCACGGCCGAACGTACAGCTGATTACGCGTCATCTTCAGCTACCAAACAAGCGTTACTGAAGGCAATCAAACCTATCGATGATGGTTTCCAAATAGTAGGCGTCAAAAAAGCCGCGAAATCGGGTGTCGTCCTTCGCGTTACTAATGAGAGACAGATTAAAAAACTGGAATCAGTCGACGCTATAAAGGCCGCTGGCCTGCGTTTAGAAAAACCGAAAGGTAGACGTCCTCGCTTAATAATTAAAGACGTGCCGATTTCTATGGAAGACGACGCGTTCCTTGTCGCACTGTACCGTCAAAATATTAAAGACGAAATGTCACTTAAAGAGGACGAATTCATTAAATCTACGAAAATTATCCGTAATAGAAAATTACAGAATGGGCGGAAGTGGATCGGCATCGAACTTGATCGCGAAGTGCGCGTCCATCTGTTAACCACAAAAGAAAAACTATTTATAGACTGGGCCAACTGCCGCTTCTACGATGATTTAGAAGTAGTACGTTGCTCAAACTGCCAGGTTCACGGTCATGTCGCGAAGTACTGTACAGAAAAAACACCTACGTGTGCTCACTGTACCGAGGGACATATCACGAAGTCCTGCCCAAATAAAGACAAATCAGATTTTAAACCAAAATGTGCGTCGTGTAAACGTTTTAAAAAACCTTATGATCATCTATGTGGCGCATCGGACTGCCCCACCTACAAGTTAAAGTTAGAACAATTAGTACTCAATACAAATTATTAAAAAAAAAAAAATGGATAGTTTAAATATAGGGCAATTAAATCTCCATAATGATAGGGTAGCGACATCAGAGCTAGACCGTCTAGTTATGGAATATAATCTAGATATCGTACTTATACAAGAACAATACCATAGTACTCGCTTACGTAATAGGGTTGTACAATTGGACAACAAAGCACGAGCCGGCATCTATGTTGCAAGTGCCAAATTTACGGTTACGTCACTACAAAATCTTATGACGTCACACTGTGCTGTCGCTGAGATTACATCCTCATCCTGTAGGGTTTACGTTGTGAGCTATTATTTTCAATATTCAGACCCCGTAAATCCACATTTACACCATCTTCGCCATGTTTTGCGGTCTCTCACGGGCCGTAAAATCATAATAGGTGCTGACGTGAATGCGTCATCTACTCTCTGGTATGGCAAGTTTAGATACACCGACACTGATCGACGGTGTGCGATAGAAGATTTCATCGCTGAGATGAATCTGTCCATCCACAATACACCTGATGCACCACCAACATTTTGCTGCCCTATGGGTGAATCTTCTATTGACGTCACGCTTTCAAGCGCAGACGTCCGCTTAAATAGATGGCGCGTTCTCCCTGACGCGTCGTGTAGTGATCACCGTCTGATCGTGTACGAATTTGGATCGAGTCTGTCGCAGGATCCTACTAGACAAAGCTACAATTTTAGATATAAATCTAAAGGGGCTAACTGGGATTTTTTCAGCTCGCTCTTTTCCTCATGTGCTAGGGATTTCACTCGCAGTCAATTAACCGCAGAAGAAAGTGCTGAAATAATGTCAAACTCTCTAATATACTGTGCTGATATAGCTTTGGGTCGAACACCCCTGCCTAACACTAAGAGGTGTGATTGGTGGAATAATCACTTAGTAGAGCTCCGCAAACGCTTCCGAAGGGCGCGCAGGAAACACAATAAACTCAAAAAGACATGCAGGATGGGAGCGGCCTTTGATGAATCTCTATCTTTACTGAAGGCTGCCCGGTCTTGCTACCGAACTGCGGTGGAAAAGTCGAAAGACGCTTTATTAAATAGGATTGTTGAAAAATTAGAAAGTGAAGGTCCGTGGTCTCCACTATATCATGAGTTTAAAGCAAATCGCTCAATCGACCTAGCTTACGTACAAAATATCAAAGTGAATGATAAACACACTACGGGTATTGAGGAGACCACGGAAGTTTTATTGAATACGTTAATTCCAGACGATAACATATCAGTCGACAGCGAACACCATAAACAAATACGCGCGTGGGCCGCTGACCCACCTCTCTCGCCTATGTCTGACCTTCCGTCTTTTGCCGAGTTTATGAATACCGTTAGAGCTCTTCCCCTCAACAAAGCTGCTGGTGAAGACAAAATATCAAATAAAATGATCAAAGAAGCTAGTCGAGCATCGGGCAGCTCAATGTTAATGGTTTTTAATCGTTGTATATCTGAAGGTATTTTTCCTCGGTCATGGCGTCGCGGATATATACGGATAATTCCTAAAGGCGGTGATAAGCCACCAGATGACCCGAAATCATATCGACCAATCACCTTATTGCCCTCACTAGGCAAACTCTTAGAACGGCTAATTGTTCCTCGTTTATTGCCGGGTGGACCAACATTCAACCATAAGCAATTCGGCTTCACTCGCGGTAAATCAACAATCGACGCAGCCATTGCGGTGAGAAAAGTTATTAATACATCCGCTTTTAAATACGTGCTAGGCGTTTTCCTGGATATCTCAGGTGCCTTCGACAACGCCTGGTGGCCAATGCTACTTCTTAAATTAAAGACTCGTGGGTGCTACAGGAACATCTACCTAATTATACAGTCATACTTTTCACATAGCTCGACTAAACTGAAACTTGGTCACCATGCTGTGTCGAAGCCACTGACGATGGGCTGCCCCCAAGGTTCGGTGCTAAGTCCATATTTATGGAATTTAGGTTTTGACGATTTCCTCGAATTACCTCTGCCGAAACACTGTCAATTGATCGGTTATGCCGACGACGGTCTTCTACTCGTAGAATCCAACACTAGGGACGGTTTAGAGAAATTAGCAGAAATTTGTCTCAATAATATATTCGAATGGGGCACACGAAATCGGCTTACATTTGCCCCACATAAAACGTATCACCTTTTATTAAAAGGAAATTTACAATCGTTGCCGCGTATAAAATTCAATAATATGACAGTCAAAAAGAAAGATTCAGTTTGCTATCTTGGTCTACTCTTAGAAAAAAATTTTTCATTTGTCGAGCATATTAAAACTGTAGGTGAAAAAGCGAAACGAAATTTCTATGCGCTTACTAGAATATCAACGTCTACCTGGGGCCTTCGTTTTAATACACTGAAAACTATATATATGGCCACATATTTGGGGTGTATTTGTTACGCTGCACCCGTTTGGGCTGATAGGGCTACCATAGGGGCAGCTCGCCTTAAATTATTACAAAGCCAACGATTGGCCTTAATATTCTTGTGTAAAGCCTACAGGACGGTCAGTACCGAGGCCTTGCCAGTACTCGCGGGTGTACTTCCGGTTGACTTGGAGATTCAGAGACGGGCATCAATGTATTACACGACAAGGGAAAATATGAACACAGATTTCCTTCTACCGCGCGACCGTAATAAAATCGCTCGATTGTTTGCACCGCAGTCCGTTGTCTATGAAAAACTTTTAATTGAATGGCAAGAAAGATGGGATTCATCATCGAAGGGCCGTCACCTCTATCTATTTTTCCCATGCGTCCGCGAGCGCCTAGAGAGAGTGTGGCTGGAGGTTGACCATTTTGTAGCCCAATTTCTAACTGGCCATGGCAACTTTAAAAGTAAATTATTTTCTTTTAAACTCGTACCTTCACCACTATGTCAATGTTCTACAAATAACCGCGAGTATGAACAATCAGCACATCACATTCTCTGGGAGTGCGATCTCTGGCGTAATGAGCGCGACCTTATGTTAGACAGTTTGCAAGTAACATCTGGAGTAGTATACTACACGGATCTTGTAGCAACTCGAGAAAATTTCCGTGCGTTTAGGCGTTTCTGCCATACCTACTACTGCAACCAATCTTAAGGCTCACATATAGGCCCCGTTAAGTTATCCCGTATCCGTGGTGCCGTACTGCTGCGCTTATCGTAGCTGTACAACCCTTTACTTATTGGCTGACTAGTCAATATTGCTTTCTGTCTCCCGCTTTGCCTGGGAGGGAAGTGGAATCACTCTTTTCCAACTCCTCCTCTTTAACTTTTCTAATTAAATTTGTTGCGGGTTCCAAGACAATTAAAATCATTTCCCGGGACTGCCTGAGGGTCAAACCTCGGTGTCATTTATAGTGACCATTGTGGATCCTGGCTTACAGGAGTTACAATGGTGGGAATGTGTGGTGGGATTAGTCCCAAAAAAACTTCTATTTATAAATAAAACTAACTACATATATTTAAAGTTATTTTTTCTACCTCGACGCTTCGAACAGAAATTTCGAGAACGATCATTCGTGATACTATGTCTTGATGGTTAATTTTAATAGCATATAATGCTTTTTGATATTTACGAGAGTATTACACATTTGAAATAAAACTATAGTCTTGTAGTGCTTAGTGTTGATTTTAATTAAATAGATTTGTAATTTATCAAAGAAATGTATTATCAGGCACGTCCTGACTGAATTCACAGACTACAGACGTAAAAATCAATCACCTACTAAATTCTCTATCGTCATGTTTCAGATACATTAGTAAGAAAACTACCTTGTTGATATAAAAAAGCATGCACCTAACCATCATTAGGTTTGCTCGAATTCTGAATTCATCAAAACCCATACTAGAAACATTTTTGCTCCTCAATTTGTCATAAGTAGGAATTTTCAAGTATTAGGGGATTTGCATAAACTGCATTGTATCTATAGTCATGTCGAACAAAGATATAACGTAAAATCTAATTAAATCATTTATAACCCACTTTTTTTTTTTTATTGCTAGTGGTGGCAAACGAGCAAGCAGCACACCTGATGGTAAGTGTCACTGGCGCCCATGGATCTTTGCAGTACCAGAGGTACAGCTAGGCCACTGCCTACCAATATAAACCCCAAACCCACCCAATTGGGCTGCCGGCTCTCTCGCTCACCGAACAAAGCGCAATAGCACATGGCCATTACTCATATGTCGATCTTCTGCGAGAGTGTGGTACTACCCCGGACGGACCGGCCTGCGGCTGCAGACAGAGTACTGTCAACAGCGTGGTCCTACCACAATAGTACCACTTCTATATCACTCGTTAAGATACAATATTTAGTTGGACTGATTAAACCACTCAAGGCTTACACTCAACGTTTAGTTTAGCAATATTTGGCTGGGTCAATGTCTTATTTAATGGCCGTGAATTGCGAACAAAGCGTCTGTATGATTTTTAAAATATGTTTGCTCTACCACAGTCTATGCTGTGATCGACCGTAATCGTCCCATTCGACAACAGAATAGCACAGAACCATCGATATATATGTACTACGTATGTACAGAACTCTATCCATAGCGCGGCCTTTGACTTGTGGCCCCACGAAGTATAGATACACAGGAGTCCGAACGTAATGTTAAAAGAATGGTCTCAATTTAGGGGACAGAACTTTTTGCCGGTAGAGCGCGCCACTCTTCAAGAAATACTTATTCGTTTAAAATTTTAAATCTTTACATGGGAAGTTTTGTTGCTATTAACAGCTGTGAAAAGTTTTGTATAAATGATAATGCATCATTGCTGTGTATTTGGATGTAGGAAACCAGGGAACCATTCATTTCCAAAAGAAAAAAGCTAGAAAACTATGAGAAGCAGCAACTCGTAAAGACTTTCATCCCAAAGAACATTTGAAAATATGTTCAACATATTTTAAATCCGAAGATTTCATTCAAATTGGAAAGCATTCAGGTGATTTAATCTCATTTATAGAATAACATTTACTTTTATCACCTAAAACAAGTATTTATGATTTTATTCCTAACATAACCTAAAATCTTAATTATTATTTCCAGGACTAACTAATACCAGGCGCATTTTAAAGAAGGGAATGGCCTTCAGTATTTCCATGGACTAAAATTGAAGATATAAAGTCTGAACAAAGGCGAGAACGTGATCAGCGCGTGATTCTAAAAAATTGTGTTTTTCATATATTGAAAAGTGTGATGGCTTAGCTCATACTCCAAGTGTTACTACAGCTACATGCAATACTTCATCCAAGGCGACAGCATTGGACTTTGGCGTCGATTGTGTTGAAGAAATTGTGATCCAAGAAAATAGTGTATATAACTTGGAAAATGTGCAAAATGATATTGGTATTGTTCGTGAATGTGCAACTCAAAAAAATTACCAATTTTACACAATAGAATCCTTTAGGAATTATGCTAAAGGTATTGGCTTTTTATACTGGATTTGAATCATAAAGCAAATTTATGTTTGTGTTTTATATTTTGTGCCCTGAAGCCTATTCAATAACCTATAAAAGAAGTTCTCTTAGGTCTGAGTGTTGAAGACCAGTTCTTTTTGACGTTAACGAAGTTGAGGAGAAATAAGGAAGACTATAAGCTATTTCGTTTTTTTGATGCAAGTTCCTGTATTGTATCAAACATATTTATTACATGCATTAACTTTTTGCATCAAATGTGGTCAATGCTGAATATTTGATAGCCTGACAGGTAATTAGTGGATTTCTACATGCCTGAAGGATTTAAAAAATATTACCCTTCTACTAGAGTCATTGTAGATTGTACGGAAATACCTATACAACAACCTGTTAATCCATATATACAAAGAGCCGCATGGAGTTCATACAAGAACCGATCTACTGTTAAGTATGAAGTAAGTCATTTTTAAGGCAAAAAGTCAGTTGCCTAGTATGACCATTGTAGCAGATTGGAAACTTTCTTCAAAGAGAATATACATTGTATGTGTTATAGGTTTAACTAAAATCTATTGTATATTCCACAATTCTGTGAATATTATATTCCTCTCTTGTCAAAAATATATTTTGTATGTGTTATGACATGTAACTTCCATGAAAATATTGTTAAAGTACAGCATAACTTCTTCTACTCTGTATTTTTTAACTTTAATAAAGTTTTCATTTACTATTTTTGTATTTTTATTTAAAACAATTTTTATAAAGTAAATAAACTCATCAAAGTAAATTCATTTAATCAATAATTTAACAATGACATGTGGGTATTGCTTAACATTTAAATTATTTATAGAAACATTTGAGATACTTTAAACTTTAACAAACAGATGTAAATATCGCTTAATATTAAAATTATTTAAAGAAACAGTTGGCATACATTTTACTTTAAAAACCACATAAGTATTGCTTATTATTAAAATAAAAATTATTTGTAGAATCATTTGGCGTAGTTTTTACAGAGTACTTTGTCTAGTACCTAATGCTGGTCGGCGGGCCACCGAAGTCAAAGATCGGGTACCGGTGGCCCGCTCGCACGGCGAAGAGAGGAGTTTGCAGGGTGGGTTCATGGGGTTGCGTGCCGCCTCTTCTGTCGCCCCGGACGTTTTTGTCGGGGCGCGTTTCATCACTAATTGCATAATAATTATTTTTGCTTGTAAGGGCACTTTACCTCTAAAATCGCTTCTTTGCCAATAAGTCTATCAAGAGACGCCCCCAAATATGGCTTATTTTTAGATAAAAACAATCCACATTTCTGCACCTTCATTGCAGTATTTCATAAAAATGTATAGCCCCTGACTTAGTCTTTTCCATGTAGTGATTGTTTGTATTTGAACTTTGAAAATGTATTCAAAATTCGGGCTACCTTATTTTTGCTTTTATAGAAACTGCTTTGCAACATGTATGGAAGTAACTAGCTGTTATATCATTTCTGCGAATTTTATGCCATTCAAAGTTATCAGCCTGATTTCTCGTCAATTGTTCAATATCTCTTATATTGCTGTCTGTTATATCACCAGATTGGTCACATATTGAAGGAAGGTGGAGTCAATAGTGTCCGAACCGGCGAGCGTGGAAGAGAATTATGAATGTTGAGGAAGCGACAGAGTGTCAGAGAACTCTATCCTTGCATACTTCACTCGCTTCCTCAACATTCATAATTCTCTTCATACAATATTATATCACAATGATGTAAGTTTAGCAAAATTTCTTTTTCCAGGTTTGCAGCATATCTATCTTACCCGTGAGTGATCGTAAGAGACGACTAAGGGATATAAAACGCATATAACATCTATTGCAAGAGAAGGAAAACTCGAAACAAAACCCTATACCAACACATCTGACCAGCGTGGTATAGTAGGTTAAGTTCCCTCCCATTACGGAGGAGGCCCGAGCTCAACAGTGGGACATACAAGGGCTGTGATGATAATGATGATGGGAAACTATTAATATTTTCGATATTTTTCTTTTTTTTTTTTTTTTTTTTTTGTTGTTGTGGCTCTGTTTATACTTAAGCCAATGTCAAAGTTAAGTTGCAGCTTCTTCTTCTTCTTCTTTTTATGTATTGGCAATCAGCTACTTATACGAGCCATTTTTGCCAGTGTCGAGTTATAATTATCTTCACGTTCTTAATCTCTTCAAGTTAGTCATTGTCTGTCAGTCAGTCGAATTGTCGCCATCAACACTGCTATGGTGACACTGTTAATGGTATGTTGTAGGAATTTTGATGGAAAACGAAAACGTTGTAAAGCACTTTTATATGATATTCACTACATCCCAGCTGTTCTGTCACATCATATTACATAAAACACCATAAAAATTATCTAATATAACACGTTAAAACACTAAGGTATCGAATATAATACAAGAGCACAACATGACGTTTTAGATTCCCGCCAAAAGTCTATTTTTCTTTTTCTTGGTAATTTGTCAGCTTTAAGAGGAGATCCAAAATAGTTTAAAGGCATAGGAAAACTTTGCAGATGTTGTGTACATGAAACATTTACAATAATTTTTCTTTTCGTCCACTTACACAACCATGAACAGCACAACACCTTCCCATTTCTTTTTAATATTATTTTATATTTAAATTAATTAAATTCAACAACGCGCGTTTACGTGTAATAATAATAGCATCGGTACGTCCACGAAGTATAGATACATATATATATATATATATATATATATATATATATATATATATATATATATATATATATATATATATATATTCATGTGTATATATAGATATATGTATCTATAATTCGTGGGTGCGATCTTAACACTAGCGTAGCCAGTGGCAGAAAAAAGAACTAAGATCTGGGTTTATTTTTGTGACCAAAAATACTATGGAAAAGCCTATACCGTTCGGACTCCTGTGTATCTATACTTCGTGTGTGGCCCTCTCACATTTGAGCGGACTATTTGGATCGTTTATATTTAACTAACCCGGTGCTCTCCAAGTTATTGAATTGTCACGATATTATATATATATATATATATATATATATATATATATATATATATTCATGTGTATATATAGATATATGTATCTATAATTCGTGGGTGCGATCTTAACACTAGCGTAGCCAGTGGCAGAAAAAAGAACTAAGATCTGGGTTTATTTTTGTGACCAAAAATACTATGGAAAAGCCTATACCGTTCGGACTCCTGTGTATCTATACTTCGTGTGTGGCCCTCTCACATTTGAGCGGACTATTTGGATCGTTTATATTTAACTAACCCGGTGCTCTCCAAGTTATTGAATTGTCACGATATTATTCCAAATTATTTCAGCCGTCAAGTCTAATCAAATTTGAAAGAATGTATAATTTTTGCCGAATGGCCTTTCCAAACCAAACTATTAACGACACTTAAAATTCAGTTTTTATTATTCATTCAATTTTTATTTGTAAACACTAAATCGCAATCGTCTGTTAAAGACATTCATTATAAGCGGGATGGAATTAGCCCAAGGCGATGCAAAGATCTTAGACGTATTTTACAAGCACGAGCAAAAGCAAGGGTTTGGTGGTATCTGTAGCCGCTGGTACACAGCATAACAGTAGACATCGATAGGTTTATGAATGAAAACAAACATGAATTGAATACGCAAAGTTAGAATAACTTCAGAAAGTCAGATGTATGGCGACGTGGTTTCGATTCGAGACTGCTTGTGTGGCAGTCTACTATTCTCCCTTATAAACTGTTATTGTCAGAGTTTTGTGTGCATATGTTATTATAATATACATACACAAATATTTGTCACGAGTCAGTCATTAAGTAACTTTAAAGGACTTCGGGCGGTCATACGATTTTAATATTTGTTTAACCTTAATAACCCTTTGTTAACCTCTACTGAAATAACAACCTTTAGTAATACATACACAGTACATATAACATGTTCAAATCTATTTTCATCAGAATCTCAAGGTGAAACTTTCTCAAGGTGGAAACGCATTAATTTGTAATTATAGAGTTCGAAATTTTGCGTCTTTTCATCTCTCCGTTCCTATCTTACCCGTCGTAAAAGACGACTGATGGACATAATATGCATATAATTTGGGGCCGTCCATTAATCACGTGATCTTTTTTTAGCATTTTTAATTTAAACTTTAATTGGTGGCCGCTATATAGGTAGCAAGAGAAGCAAAGCTCGAAATAAAACTCTATACCAACATGTATGACCAGCGCGGTGTAGTACGTCAATTTCCCTCCTAGTGTGGAAGAGGCTCGAGCCCAATGGTGAGACATATGAGCTGAGGTGATGAAATTTTTCCTTATGCATTATAAACAGATTATTACATGTTACAGTTTACAATTCACTTGATTACCGTTTCTATAATATACATAGGTATATTACTTGAATAAATCTTCTCACGAAGACCAAGAATATTATATCTCTATCAGAAAGTATACTAGGTTATGGCATGTGTTTGAACAATTATAGGATTCTTACTGTGACTGCACAGATGGCGTAGAGGTTAAGATATCGATCTTCCGTGCCAGTTCCGAGGGTTCGATTCCCACGTAGGACAATAGTTTTTACTTACGATCTACAAAGTGTTGTTCTGAGTCTAGATGTAATTTGTCTGTGTTAATTGCATGTTTGGAAAGTCCCCAGCAAAACAAGGATTATTTGTTTAGTGCAGAGCGGAGTTTAAAAAAAATACAAATACAAAATACTTAATTTCAGTATGTATTTGACGAAATTGCCTAAGTACGGTATATAGAAGTCACTTAAGTTCTTTTTCTCGCAAACTTAAGAAGAAAGAAGCCTACGGACGAACTTATCTTTACACAAAAAAAGTTACGAATTGCAAAAAAAAGTCAAAGACCTCCTAGAGAGTTTCATTTCAAAACTCATTATTTAAATTATAAACAAAAAAAAAGTATAAGTTACTTTCTTTCATTAAATAGGCACTTAGTTATATAGTTTCAGAACGACTCTTAAAATAAAGCCTAAATAAGAATAAAGATAAAAAACACAAAACTCAAACGAGCTCATTCATAATATGATAATCACGCATTAGTATTATAATACTTGAATCACGATAAAATTATCAGCACATAATTTTCGTATATACACTACCGTCCAAAAGTTTGGAAGCAGCAAGGTAAAATCGAATTAAACTAAACTAAGTCATTTAAATTTAAATGTATTGATAAAAAACTAAAGAACAAACAGAAACTAACTTAAACAAAATAAAAAAATAATATACAATGGTAAATTAGATTAAATTTTAGCTTCATCAAAGTGTCCACCTTTCTCCTTTATAATCTTCTCACATATTCTGGGCATTCTATTAATCAATTTTTTAAAATAATCTTTATCTAATTTGTTCCATTCGTTCTCTAATAGCTGCCACAAATGTTCTGAGCTCGTAGGACAACGACTTTTCACCCTCCTGTCAAGTTCATCCCAAACAAGTTCAATGGGAGAAAGATCAGGGGATTGAGATGGCCATTGCATGATGTTTAAAATGTTTTCAGCTTTTTTCTTGTTTAAAAAGTTCTGGCACAATTTAGACGAATGCTTAGGATCATTATCCTGTTGAAAAATGAATCCAGAACCAATGAGACTTAGTCCACTGGGTATGGCAGAATCTTGGAGAATTTTTAAATAGCCTTCCTTGTTTAATTTTCCGGTTATCCTCACAAGATTGCCGGGTTTACTGTTGCCAAAACACCCCCAAACCATGACATTACCACCACCATGTTTGATGGTAGGCACTGTACATGCCTCTGAAGCCCTCTCTTCTTTTGACCGGCGTACAAAGACACGTCTATTGGATCCGAAAATCTGAAATTTTGATTCGTCACTCCAAAGGACATTTTCCCATTGTTCTATAGTCCAGTTTTTATGCGCTTTTGCCCATTCTAGTCTATTTTTCTTATGTCGATTTGTTAGTTTGGGTTTTTTAGCAGCAACACATCCTCTTAATCCCGCAGACAGTAAGCGTCTTTTAACAGTAGTTGTTGAAATGGGTGTTTCTCGCGTATCATTCAGAGCTGCAGTGATCTGTGGTGCAGTTAAGCGTCGATTCCGTTTAGAAAGAACTCTAATGAAGTTGTCCTCTTGATTTGTTGTGGATTTGGGCCTACCAGATCTCTTTCTATCTTCATTTTTCCCCGTTTCTTGTTTTCTAGCAAGGGTATAGTGGACACCTTTACAAGAAATTCCGAGCCTTTCTGCGATTTGACGTTCACTGTATCCTTCCTCGCGTAGAGTGCAAATAGCGCTTCGCTGTTCAAGCGTGATTTGCTTGCGTTTTGCCATTTTCAGAAGAAAAAATACGGTCAAAGTAGTAGCCGATAGCTTTCGAATACAGACAATGTTAATATCACAACTTTCACGTGCCAATGCTCAAGTGCGACTGAATAAGGTCTAAAAAAGTTAAAACCAGCAAACATTATCAATAAAACTACACCATTGCATAGGATAAAGTAGCCGACGGATTAAGTCATAAAACACGTGTTTCGTCAATATTAAGGAATTCCATAAAACTTGATGAATGTAGGATAATAATCCTTTTGTGTTTGTGTAGACAGTCGTAAAAGGTTGTAAAACTTAAGATTATTGCTAATTTTTACCGCTATTAGTCGGCATTTATTTGTTTTGTTTGAAAACAGGTGTGCTTCCAAACTTTTGGACGGTAGTGTATATAATGTAAACAATTTTGTTTTCGACCTATGAAAGGTGAATAGCAATGATTGATTGATGCGGAGTCAACTCTCCTATACTTATTTACCACAATCCTTTGTTCGGGCGTTGAAAGATTACGTCGATAACAATTGCGTTTGTTCAAGAAAAACATATTTAATAATAGATATATTTTTTTAATTTCGAACCTGAAATTTTATTTTACGCTGCTATCTGTACGTGCGATCCAACTCATCAAGATATTTTATGTACTAGTTGAACTATTTAGTATAATCATTATAAAGTCTGTACATGCGATCCAACTCATCAAGATATTTTATGTACTACTTCAGCTATTTACTATAATCATTATAATAATAATAACAACTTACCTCTTTCGATTGCTTCGTGGCGAACATGAAGTCTCCTTTAATTTGGAAGTCTTTAGCGTCTGTAAAGATAATCTCGGCGTTCACCAGATCCGTAGGATCACTAGCACTAAACACAGTGCTTGTAACATCTGGTTTCCAACGTTCCATATAGAATGCCTTAGGAAAACCGGGTCCCGAAGACCAGAAGAAAGTTTTCACGTAACCCTGAATCATCTTAAAGGTTTTCCCTCCATCCAGAGTAAGGTAGAGCTAAAAACAATTATCCACGCATAAATTCAATTACTCCTGGAAATTATTTTCTTTCATTAGAGATAATAATAATTTGTATTATCGAACTCAGAATCATAAATGCAAATGCCTTCATTAATACTTAGTCAACAGAAAGAGACATATTTTTTTATTATACTTCTACGAATAGACCAATTTGAAAACTAATGCTTATAATCTTTGGCTAATTCATTGGGTAATTTGATTAACAATGCGTATATAGAGATCATGCTGGACTAGATTCATGAACAACACCACTGCTGGAGATGGAGATCATGCTGGACTAGATTCATGAACACACATTGCTGGACCAGCTGTCATCAAGCTTTTTCGACGGGAAAATTTAAGAAGCAAGCTCGTAGTTCGTAACTGTGCCTAGTAATAAACTCATTACTTGAAGACTTGCGTAAAACATGATATTAATAACAATAATTATCTAAAGACCTTCTTAGTAGTACATAAAACGGCCGTTTATGCAACCCGGCAATTTTACTCTAGAAAAACGTGCTGTAACTTTGCTACGCCCTTGTAATGAAAATATAGCGTGCGATGTCTCGAATAAGCGAAATGACCTGTTATTATCACGCCGCCATAACATTTAAAGCGTGACAACTTGTCAATCTTTATGTTACAGTCTCGTGTTGCGAATACTACGTAATTTCTTAATTGTGGGGAATTAATTTTTACCATTACCATTTTACTTCCGTGTGGTGACGGAGCAAGAATACTATTCACCACCCCATATCTTACCCGTGGGTGACCGTACGAGACGACTACGGGATA
This sequence comes from Lymantria monacha, assembly GCA_905163515.2. Lineage (NCBI taxonomy): Eukaryota > Metazoa > Arthropoda > Insecta > Lepidoptera > Erebidae > Lymantria > Lymantria monacha. The sequence goes on along the minus strand of LR991094.1, from coordinate 11,980,628 downwards.
TAAAACGCATATAACATTTATGCGAGAGAAGGAAAACTCGAAACAAAACCCTATACCAACACATCTGACCAGCGCGGTATAGTAGGTTAATTTCCCTCCTATTAGGGAGGAGGCCCGAGCCCAACAGTGGGACACATTTATGGGCTGTGATGATGATGATGAATTTTTACCAGTATGCTCTATGCTTAATATTATGAAGAATGAAGTCTATTTTTACATATTAGACCTGCTGAACATCAACAGTTCATCAGCGGTAGTTGCTACTTACCAATCTGTGGACTACGGACTAAACTGTTAATATAGATATTAATTGAAATGATTATTATTATAACACACTTACTTTTCTATTACTATCAGCTTTATCCAAAATAACATATTTATCTGGGAATTCATCGTCAAATGCCAGCTCGCTTGGATGGAATGATAGGTCTGATCTATGGATATTATGTCCATTATCGCTTGTGTAAAACAACTTCTTGTTAGTTGAATCAATGAAGACACACTGTGAAAATAATTATCTATAAATAGTACATAAACATTCTCTTTACTTCCGCTGAATTAAGCAGTGGATTTCGAAATGGATTCCATCATTTAGTTAACGTCATACAAAAGATTTCAGTACAATTTTTCTTTAAATGTTTATCCCTTAATATAATGGAGGAAAATGTCTATTATACCATATCCGTCTAGAATAGACATAAGACGCTTGTTTCGATAATGTTATCTGCTTCAAAACTTCATTACATCCGCGAAAAAAATAAAGAATGGTTAACACATTTCATTCTTAGCCTTTCAACTTAAGCATACATTTATAAAATTCATTTAAATTTATATGAAATAAAAACAATTTTTACATATTTTATCCTATTTTAATTTGTATGTGCAATCTTGGCGTTTCGAATACTATATCAGCTCAATCTTCCAGTATTAGTAAGTTTAACCTTAAAAGATTTCATAAAAAGAACTCGTTACTTACGCTGATTATATTTATAACGTCGCCTCCAATTAATTTACTACAGAATCAAGAGTTCTAAAGAATTCATCCGGTTGTAGTAGGTACTTACTTACACCACTCTAGTGGACAAAATTAGTAGGTACACAGAATTCTTCATATGCATGAGCCAATTGAACTCACGTTTTATCAGTCTGAATACTAACGTGTATAAGCTATAATTTTCTAGATAATAAACGAGTTGGTATTTTCTTTAAAGACCAGCTAATTTTCTTCTTGTGCGTCGATATATGTTGTACAATAAATCATATATTTTATAAGCAGAATTAATTCCTACGCGAGTCACTAAATTAAGCCAAAAATGCGGCATATTAACAGCGTCTTCCCATGGTTTAATGCTGGTTTAATGCTGTGTAAGCTGGCTTCTGTATCAAGTATACATGGCAAAAAGGCATACTTTTATACCAAATAAGTATTACTAGAATTATTTAGTCTAATAGTTCTGGTATTAAAAATAAATGGCGTTTCAGTTAACTTAAAATATATTAAATGAGCATTATATATAAGATTCAAGTCTCGTTGGTTATCTTTAGACGAGTAATTTATCCTTGAATTGGCATTGGCCAGTGTTAGGTTTACTATAACATTAAGTCTTAATGACTATTACACCGTTTTCACAAGTCGAATATCCTTACTAATATTATAAATGCGAAAGTAACTCTGTCTGTCTGTCGCTCTTTCACGCCAAATCTACTGAACCGATCTAAATGAAATTTGGTACACAGATAGTCTAGAGCCTGATAAAGGACATAGGCTATATATATATATATATATATATATATATATATATATATATATATATATATATATATATATATCTATAACTTTTCATCCCCCTTTACAACTTTTTTTGCATTTAAAGGTATATATATATATATATATATATATATATATATATATATATATATATATATATATATATATATATATATATATATATATATATACCTTTAAATGCAAAAAAAAGTTGTAAAGGGGGATGAAAAGTTGTAAGGAAGTATCGTCATTTTTAAAGCCAAAAGCTTGAAACTTATTTTTAGGCTATTGATTAGATATAAATATGACATCAACATTTTGTAAAAAAAATACCCTTAAGGGGTAAAATAAAAATAGTGTATGAAAAACGTTAAGGAGTAGATAGTACCTTTTAGGCGGGCGAAGGCGCGGGCAGAAGCTAGTATTAAATAAAGATATATAAAATTACGTTCTTTATATTGTGATAATAATATATGTATATAACAGATAAGCCTACATTTAATATATTCTGTTTAGTAACTGGATAATTATATAGATTGTTTACTATTGGAAAAAGTATTTACAAAACACATTTGAGTATACCTAATCACCTAACCAATCTTATTTACATAACATCATTACGTTCGTTGGAATCAACGGTCTTATTAATTTATAATCCCACTTAAATTCCCTTCATAACTTGAATCAAATGTAATTTATATTGTGAAACATTTTGAGAACGTAATCGATAAACTTATGGGGGACGATAAGAAAACTCATTAAGAGACGGACATTCATCAAGGTCAATTCTATTAGAACAGATACTATTCGAACGATTAAAAAAATAAAGTGCCTAATATTTAATACTAAGTATACTCGTGGCTCTGTTTGTGGAGAAATGTGTATTTAAAAAAAATGTTATGATTAAAATCTTATACTTTACTGCATAATATATTATTATAATGGAAATTTTCAAGAAATTCAACCCGATATTTTTGTATGAATCGCGAATCAATACAACAGGTAGACAGACAAAGAACATTGTGTCATTATGCTTCTTCGTGAGGCCTATGTCCAACAGTGGACATGTGATAATGATGATGTATCTCCAATTTTTTTTTTCATTTAATTAACAAAAACACCCTGAACTAAATAAATAATCTTTGTATTGCAGGGGACTTTACAAACGTATAATTAACACAGACAAATTATATCCAGACTCATTCTGATTCTGGATATAATTTGTTACATCAACATTTTGTGGAACGCATAAAGTATTGTCCTGCTTGGGAATCGAACCCACAGCATGGAAGGTCGGTATCTTAACCACTACGCCATTCGTGCAAGCAAATACTTCCGATGATTAATATGTATAAAGAAATTGTCCAATAAATAAATTAAAAATAAAATTTTGCAAAAGTTAACTACATATTAATCTAGCTACTTTGTACATTTTGTTAATATTTACTCACAATGGCAAATAGATACGTCATTAATATGGTGCCGATACAGATGGCTAAATATTTCGACAGCCTAGGTGAATAACCTTTAGGTGTTTTACCTTATCATAATCTGATTAGTATTATTCGTTATAAAAAAATATATATGTTGCAACTTTACTATTTAACAGGCTGTCTGGCCCATTTGTAACAAAGCAACTAGCACAATCTAAGAAAAATTATATTCTACGATTTGATTAGATAAAGTTACCTTAAGTAATCAATGTTAAACTTAGAATACTTAGAATTATACTTAGATAATGTTCGAAATTGTACTTAAAATGCTATTAGAAGTAGATGCTAACCAATAGAAAATTTCAATAAAGTTTCTTTATATCTGAAACATTTAGAGATGCAATTTCCATTATGTCGTTGACTTTTAATAGAGCAGCAACAATGAAAGATTTTTAGTATTGTTTTGACACAACTCATTGTCATACATAAATAAGTTGAAAACCTTGTAAGGATTTTTCTGAAAACCTCGAAAAAAAAAACAAACTTTAAATCTAATAAGTCTTGGCATGCTATGATTCTTTTAAATAAAATTTTGTTGTACTATTTTGACTATTTGGAATGAAGGAAGACGGACTGAGAGGAAAAATAATTGTTACACTATTTCGACTATTTAGTATATAAGAAGATGGATAGAGAGGATTGCAATTAGAAGGAAATTGACCAAGTTTATACATACACAGATATAACATATCATTATGATCAGACAAGATGGTAGAGCTTCATTTTTATTCTAATTAAACTTCTTGAAATGATTATTGTTGCAAAAAAACATTGCAAATACACCACAGATGTAAAAAATCCTACAAAAATATGAAATCTTCATATAAGCTAGAGATATAAAAGCAATACAAGCTTATAAGAGTAAACATAAATACAGGGACATATCAAGCATGTGTCATATAAACCTGTTATGCAAATACATCTAAGAAATTCTATATTGACATATAAAAGACAGTACATAATATTGATTTCTTAATAATACAGCTAGAAACCTGTTATAAAACAACCTATTTACGAATATTATTAAACAATAGTTTTATTGTATGCTTATTTGATTAAAACAATATATAAATAGTAAGAACCATACTATATCAATGTTTCTAAAGAATAACAGACCAAGAATAAAATGTGACACCATCCTTTCCTTTTCTGTCTTATAAGTATATAACATCACCAATAAGAAATACACAAAATAAAGTCATATGCCAACTCATTTATGAATGCTTTTCTATCCTAATAGAACTCTTAAACATTATTGATATGAAAAATGTCACTTATAATGCTATCAATTCCTGGTGTAAATAAACAGAAAAAGAATATATAAATAAGATGATCCAATTTCAAAATTAAAATCCACTCAAATTAATCAAAATTTAAATTCATGATTGAAAGTATGGAATGCTTAGGTATCATAAAAAAATAATAGATAAAATAATAACAGATCACTTAGATAAGGCAAATTATACTCACAAACTCTGGATACTTAGGATGATTGAAGAATTTATCCACATGTGCATATCCACTGTCGGCATCATCACCCAATTTGAAGCTGTCAGTTTTATTTGTGAAATTCATTCCATAGTCATAAGAAATGAAAAGAGCTGACGGTAATATAAGTCCTTTATTCCTTGGAGATGAGTCTCTTGCAAGACATATTATAACATTAGAACCCTCTCCCACCCAATGTACCATCAACTGTTGATGACTGTCATTGAGATGAGTTGTCTGTTGAAACAGAAAATTTTAAAAGCATTGACTTAGCTAATTATTTTGTATTATTTTTTTTACAATAATTGAGAAATATTAACGTAAATGTCAACAATAATTAAAATTATGTTATTCATTGAGAAATATGAATAAAAAGCATAAGTTACAACAAATAGGTATTTGTTTTAAAAATACATTAAATAATGTCCCTAAGTAACATCAGTGATATTCTTTCGTGTTATAAGCATGGAATATAGTTTATTTTATCTTAATTATAAAAAGGGGTAGGAAAGTATTATACATTTATCAAGGAAATAAATATCTTGAATATAAAAATTGCTTTGTCATGCAAATGATCATGTCAAAACTAAATTAAATTCCAATTAGAGACTAGTTAAATTATAAAATAAATAATATTCACTTTTTGTAAGGTAACTTGACTCGATACACAAACAAAAACACTCGTCAGCGCGGTACAAAAATAATAGAAAGTATGTCAGAAGAAAAATAAGTAAACAAAACAATGTACGAATTTACTATTAGTCTTCGAATAGATAGTAAATATCAAGGTAAATTAAATGGACCATTACCCATGTGCTAATGTTTTTTTGTACAACAGGCGCTGTTAGTGTGGGAGCTTCACGTTTTTCCCTTTTTAAAATAGACCCTTCGTCTTTCTCAGCATATCTATCAATAATTTGCAATTTGCCGCGATTGTGTTGCAAATCTTCGGCCACGTATAATGTATTTCCCGGTGACCCATACTGGCGCAGGGAAACAACACATGATAAACTACACAATAAAACAGTTAAGTCGATACCACGTCCAAATATCAACATTTTGTAAGTCACTGCATTTCCAAACACAACTAATCAATTCAAGTACATCAATAAAACTAACTGCGACAAAATCACAAATTCACGGTCGTGGTCAAAGAGTTTTTTTTTTTTGGTTCTGTTCGTCCATTCGGACAGGCAAAGGGATCAAAGCCCATACAGCCAAGTCTTATTTAATTATTTTTCATATATTGTTCCTCATTTCTTCATAATATGTAGCCTTAATAGTCATTGTCTGTCAGTAAGTCAAGTCGTTACCATTAATCGGGCGCTGATAACCTAATCAATGATTTTCTTTGGGAATTTTGGGCAAATATGAAAATACACGTAAACCACTATTATACCATATTCACTACACTTCAGCACTTTAACTGTACAATATTGCATAAAATACCAGCAAAATGATTCAATATAACACCACAAAACACTAAAGAAATGAATATAATACAAGAGCGTGACATGACATTTCCACATTCGCGCCAAAACTCTCAGTGGTCAAAGAGTAGTAGAATAACATAGGTATGGACAACATTCATCGATACTAAATAAACACGATGCCTACGGCGAAATATTGATGTTAAGATGTCTAAAACATCGATACTTCGATGGTATGATAATATCGAATTAAGTGCAATGCAAAGAGTAAAGTTATTAAACTGAAAAAGAGTGGCAACCTGGGGGGGCACACTTAAAACATTACTTATTTTTACTGACCGTCGCGCCGCCTACAGATTGTTTGTACAAACTTAACTGCTGCCATTTTGTCCTGCCTGTCAAACGTTTGACAACTGAGAATTGTTATTTTTTGTTCCTAGCGTAGGTACTTATTGTCATCGATCTTTTTTCGGTTATTGATATTTTTCTGAAAATTATCTCAAGTTTCAATGTTAGGCTGATATTATTATTGTTTAATTATCAGCTGATATGTTTTTTTTTATATTTCAGGGTAGCTTACATAGTAAAAGAAAATTCTATGTAATTACACATACACATATAGATAAGTATATATATTACTTCAACTTTAGTTCACCGCTTAAACTCTGGGTGGCAGCACTTTCCATACATGCATATTTTATCATCGAGTTGCCACTCTTTTTCAATTTAATAACTTTACTCTTTGGTGGCAACTCGATGATAAAATATGCATGTATGGAAAGTGCTGCCACCCATAGTTGAGGCGGTGAACTAAAGTTGAAGTAAAATATATACATATCTACATGTGTATGTGTAATTACATAGAATTTTCTTTTACTATGAAAGCTACCCTGAAATATAAAAAATAACATATCAGCTGATAACTAAACAATAATAATATCAGCCTAACAATGAAACTTGAGATAATTTTCAGAAAGAATATCAATAACCGAAAATAGATCGATGACAATAAGTACCTACGCTAGGAACAAAAAATAACAATTCTCAGTTGTCAAACGTTTGACAGGCAGGACAATATGGCAGCAGTTAAGTTTGTACAACCAATCTGTAGGCGGCGCGACGGTCAGTAAAAATAAGAAATGTTATAAGTGTGCCCCCCCAGGTGCAATGCAACGTCTTTATAGGTAGAAGTAATAATGCCTATAAGTTTAGTTGACAATTAAAGTCTAGAAGAAAAGTGTTTTAAATATAGATTATTAATCGTCCAGGGATACTATCCTGTATCACCACAGTACCAGTACCACAATCTCGCTGGAAATCGACGTCTGAGCAATAAGCATGGCATAATTCACAAGCATGTGAAAAACTCATACGAAATTATTTTTCATACGTCATACCGATTTTCCGCCTTAGAAATCATATGAAATGATTTTTCATGTGTCACACCTGTTAGTCGCCTTAAAAATCATGCTCCTCTGCTTGCCTACATCGCACATCGCAGATTATTCGAATATCAACGTTTAAAAGCTCCAATATAAACGTCAGTCAGTCATCGTCCTCACACTCCTCACTGATGTCCGGTTTTAGTAAAATACTTAAAATAGTGGCCATTCTACAAAAACTTTTCATAGGCTTTTTGAGACACTTTAGAAGGTATGAATTCATTACTTCATTGCATTGATATTTTTGTAATTACTCTTTAATTAAAATGCCATAGAAATCAATAAATGACAATTAAATTAGCATCAATTAATAAAATTAACATAAAAAAAGGAATCTGTGTGTTCCCACCAAACTACCAATGATCTAATTCATATTGTAGCGCCATTAATCATAAATCATTTTGCATTTGTAATAGCAAACGTGTAGCATGTTCACACGTGAAATCACAGTGAAAAAAAATAATTTTAGCAAATGAAAATGAAATGAAAGTAGCAATAATTTCCATGTCTACTGAGCAATAGCAATGTGCTGTTACGCTTCGTCTGGTGAGCAAGAGAACAGGAAGCCAAACTTTCTGGTTGTGTTTTGAGATTTTCAATGGTAGGCAGTGATTTAGCTGTACCACTGGTATTGCAAAGGTCTATAGGGGCAACAGTAACACTTAAAATCAGGTGTGCTACTTGTTTGCCAGCATTAGCAATAAAAAAAATAAACTCTTAATTGATAAACTCAAATGAAATCAAAAGTAACACTATGTATATTTTTTGCAGAGTATAGGAGCGCTCAATAAAATTTACTCTCAATAAGACGGAGGCCCTATTATTTCATGGTCCCACAACGGTTCACCCACCGAACCCTCCATCACTGTAGATTTGTTGCTCATCGGGCCCAGATAAGAAATTTAGGTTTACAAATCTATGACGTTTTCAAATATTTTTTGACATATTTATTAGCCGCAGGTAGTTATGACAAATTTACCCGAACTGATAAAAGAGCATTGAGGGCTCTCGATTCGAAAGTTGTAATTTTTAAGATTTCCTTTTGATATTTATCGCGTACCTATATTAAAGCTTCTGAATCGACGTTATTAGTAATGTCAATATCGATTACGGTTTTGAAATATTGACCAACCCTATACTAATTCATAGATATTTTTTGTTTTTTTTTATCCGTTCGGCGAGGCAAAGGGAACAAAGCCAATACTTTAAGACGCCTGTCATATAATATTCTTCACATATTATTTAACACTCCGTTATCTTTAATAGTCTATTAATAGTCACTGTCTATCAGTAAGTAGTTACGATTAATGGAACGCTGATATCAAAATTAATGTCACAAGCACAATTTAGATGCAGGTGGCACAGGAACGTTCTCGTGGGGAGGCCTATATCAGTGGACGTCTATGGGCTGATAGATGGATGAAGAAAACTAAATTAATTATGTCTGGCAATTTTGGTCAACCATGAAAGAATAACATACACCACTATTATATCATATTCTCTATATTTCAGCACTTATTCCTTTTTTTTTTATTGGCATCAGGATACCAGCCATTGCAGAGTTATAATTCATCCCAGCAGTTCCTTCACATTACATTACATAAAATGCCATCAAAATTATTTAATATAACACGTTCAAACACATATAATGAATACAATACAAGACCATACCGTGATCGTACCACGTGTTCAAGACGGTCACAAGTCACAACCACAGAACAATATACTCAGAGTCACAACCCCCTCTGGTCATCAAAAGTGAATTAGTGTAGGTAAGTGTGGAATTATTTGCCAAGCGAGTGCTGTTGTTCACTCTCCTAACAGATTTTACTTAATAATCATTCAGCCTTTAGCTGTCCATCACTGGGTATAGTTCTCTCCTATAAAACATAACGTGGTGTTCATCATTGGAGGGATTATCGCCATGCTTGGTAAGTGGTTTGGCGATCGCATTAAGGTGTACATTTGCCTAGAAAACGCTGTAGTAAATTTAGCGAAACTCAGAGGCAATTAAGGTTGGTGAGAACTCCATTTTCAACGTGTCATCACATGGGCAAATAGCAAAAAAAAAGGAAAACAAATTACTTATATATTTTTGCACGCCTCTTGCTTGCTCTACTCTCGACATATGAAAATCAAGCACTTTTCAAACATAAAAATGATTGTAATTTTCTCACATTGCACTTATAGGATAATATTATAATACATATGTCAAGTAAAAACATTCGTCTAAACGTATTTGATATTTTTAAAAAGCAATTATTTTGTTTAAAGTAAGAAAGTAGTTGATTAAAAAAAATATTCGAGGACGTCGGATAAAATATTTTTTGTATCTGGCAGGATTACGCCCGTAAAAATGAATGTATCGAAGTTTTTCTTTTATTAAAAGCTTCATAATCGCAATGCGCTGTTTCCTTTCGAAAATGGTTTGGTAATTCTTTGTCGTTTAATTGCAATTAATAAAAAGCTAAACTGCTTAGTCTTCAGTGTATGTATACTTTATGAAAATTGGGTTCGTTTACATTTTTTTGTTCGGCCATTCGGACAGGCAAAGGAAATAAATCCCATTCAGCCTATACAGCTATGTTTAGCTCTACGTCGAGAATGGCACGTAATTTCAAAAGTATTTCTTTTCTTTCATTACACGCTTATATTTAGTATCACCCAAAGAGTAAAGTTATTAAACTGAAAAAGAGTGGCAACTCGATGATAAAATATGCATGTATGGAAAGTGCTGCTACCCAGAGTTTAAGCGGTGAACTAAAGTTGAAGTGTATATACATATCTACATGTGTATGTGTAATTATACAGAATATTCTTTTACTATGAGATCTACCCTGAAATATAAAATAAAAACATATCAGCTGATATCGAAACAATAATAATATAAGTTTAACAATGAAAATTGATATAATTTTCAGAAAGTACATCAATTATCGAAAATAGATCGATGACAATAACTACCTACACTATGAACAAAAAATAACAATTCTCAGTTGTCAAACGTTTGACAGTCAGGACAAAATGGCAGCAGCTAAGTTTATACAACCAGTCTGTAGGCGACGCGACGGTCAGTAAAAAAAAGTAATGTTTTTAAGTGTGCCCCCCCAGGTATCACCTGTCCCGTTGTCTGTAATCAAATCTTGCAAGTTAAATTTGATCCACTTACTGATTTCCGATTGAGCTGAAATTTAGCATGCATATATAAATCGGATGACAATGCAATATTATTGTGACATAGAGCTGATCTGATGATGGACCTGGAAGCTGGCCATAGGAACTCCGTAATGAAACGACGCAATACTTTCGAGTTTGGGCTCATTTGATTTGTCTTGACGATTACTTTAATACTATATGGTAACCAGAGTCTGACGATGGACCTGGAAGCGGGCCAAAGAAACTCCGTAATTAAACGACGCAACCCCATCGAGTTTGGGCTCATTTGATTCGTCTTGACGAGTATTTTGATACTATATGCTAACTAGGGTTTGACGATGGACCTGGAAGCTGGCCATAGGAACTCCGTAATTAAACGACGCAACCCCATCGAAATTAGGCTTGTTTGATTCGTCTTGGCGAGTACTTTGATACTATATGGAAACCAGGGTCTGACCATGGACCTGAATGCTAGCCCATAGGAACTCCGTAATTAAACGACGCAACCTCATCAAGTTTAGACTCGTTTGATTTGTCTTGTCGAGTACTTTGAGACTATATGGTAACTAGGGTCTGACGATAGACCTAGAAGCTGGCCATAGGAACTCCGTAATTAAACGACGCAAATCCATCGAAATTGGGCTAATTTGATTCGTCTTGGCGAGTATTTTAATATTATATGGAAAATAGGGTCTGATCATGGACCTGGAAGCTAGCCATAGGAACTCCGTAATTAAACGACGCAACCTTATCGAGTTTAGGCTCATTTGATTCGTCTTGACGAGTACTTTGATACTATATGCTAACCAGGGTCTGACCATGGACCTGGAAGCTAGCCCATAGGAACTCCGTAATTAAACGACGCAACTCCATCGAAATTGGGCTTGTTTGATTCGTCTTGGCGAGTACTTTGATACTATATGGAAACCAGGGTCTGACCATGTACCTGGAAGCTAGCCCATAGGAACTCCGTAATTAAACGATGCAACCTCATCAAGTTTAGACTCGTTTGATTTGTCTTGTCGAGTACTTTGAGACTATATGGTAACTAGGGTCTGATGATAGACCTAGAAGCTGGCCATAGGAACTCCGTAATTAAACGACGCAAATCCATCGAAATTGGGCTAATTTGATTCGTCTTGGCGATTATTTTAATATTATATGGAAAATAGGGTCTGATCATGGACCTGGAAGCGGGCCATAGGAACTCCGTAATTAAACGACGCAACTCCATCGAGTTTGGACTCGTTTGAATCGTCTTGACGAGTACTTTGATACTATATGGTAACCAGGGTCTGATGTTGGACCTGGAAGATGGCCATAGGAAAAAGAAGGTGCTAAATGTTCTTAATCATGCCATCAAAATGTAACACGCTTTTATTTATAAAATTAGGACTGTGATAGAAACGGGAAGATTTAATAATTATGGTGCAAAGTTTTAGTGTTAAAAATATATAATTATGAACGGTTTTGAATTATTTTGTAATAGACGACGAAGCTTAATTATCGTTAAAGGTGAACACACACATACAATGAACTTATAAAGTGTTATATGTCTTATTAGAGTTAATTTATTTTTAACTTTTTATTTTATTAGTAAATAGTAAAAGCTTGTTTTTAAAAAAGGCTTTTTCTTTAATTTTATTTCTGGCATTGACTAATAAATAGTAAATGATAAAAAATATAAAAATTATGAGGCGTGCACTTTTGGATTTTCCAAATTATATTTTATTATATTACTAAATATTTCTTATTACGAACAATCACTACATGAGCAAAGCTGAGGTGTTTACACTGCTCCAGAATTTAGTGGAATCACAAGCTTTTCAGCTTTATTACCACTAGCGCATTGCTTGCGACTGCACTCGCCTCCTAGTTATATCTTGTGTCATTGCATATACCTGCGTGCTACTTTTTTCAAATATTGTTCGCCGAATTCTCTTGAAAGAATACTAATAAAAAATGTTACTTATTCGAATAGAAATTGTTCAGTTTCAAGATGCTCATACGTTTTATTTTTTAGCGTAACCATAATTCTTTTTTTTTATGAATAGTAGCTTTAGAATTTTCTTTATATAAGCTATTTGCCAACGAAAATGACATCTAAGTCGGACCAGCCACACAGAAATAGTAGACCCGGCTAATTTTAAGAATAGATTTTTAATAAAGTATCATATACTGTCGTACGAAAACAAGAGAAGAATACAATTGTCGCCACCCCTTACTGGTCCAGGAGTCTTAAAAATCAGCTGAGGCTTCGGTTCACTGAGAGAGCGGGCAGCAGCTCTCCTTTTTTTGCGGTGGGCTATGGTCTGGTCGCACCCCACTAAATCCGTCCGGGGCGACAGATGAAGCGGCGCGCGACCTCATAAACCCGCCCTGCAATGTACCTGTCCATGCCGAGCGAATGGCCCATCGGAACCCGGTCTTTGTCTTCGGTGGCCCACCCGGTGGCTCCACAATGGTTCTCTCCTGGGAAACGTATAAAACCTCACTGCAATCGCCGACCCGCTTGTCAAACGTGGCGATTTCGGCACGTCTCATATATATGAGGGATGCCTATGTCCAGCAGTGGGACTCAAATGGAAAATGCTGAATAATTAATAAAACAAGTTCATTATTGCCAGTGTCGAATTACAATTTTCACAAATAATCAGATTCTTCACATCTTTATTTTCTTCAAATTGTCATTGTCCGTCAGTAAGTCAAATCGTCGCCTTCAACAGTGCTATAGCTTTATTATATCTTCTGGGAATTTTGGTGGAAAACAAAAATACTTGTACATTTATATATTTTTTTAGAAACACATTAAAACACTATTACATGAATATAATATCTATGTGGTGATGGAGTGAGAATACAATTCACCACCCGTGGGTGATCGTAAGAGACGGCTAAAGAATATAAATAAATATACAACACTACCATATGATGCTTTCACATTCCCATTAATAAATATGTTTTCGTTTCCCACAAGAATTTCCAGAAGATACACAACAATTAAGCCATTTCACTGTTAAAAACAACAATTTAACTTACTGACGAACTAGAAAGCTATTATAAATAATTTGCATGGCAGCATTTTTTAACAAGCACTGGTCTTTTCAGATTAGAAAGAATTGTACAGCAATAAGATAAAGAGGGAACAATTAAAATTCTTGACATATATTTTATAATGTATTACTCATAAAATTAGAGAACAATGACTGCTTGCTTAGCGGCTTGCTTGGCCTTTAGGCGTACTTGAGCAGCAATTCTGTCGAGATCACGCCTGCCCTGAACTGTGAGAATGCGACCACCATCTTGTGTCTTCTCAACCAGCTTCAAGGCCTCAAGGGCCTGTAGAGATTTGCGGGCAATGCTGCCTGATGATCTTAAAACAAGAAAAATATTATTGATACTTTTGTTGTGATACTAAAGTGTAAAAACTTAATAACAAAACCTATTATTTTACTAAATTAATATAAAAAATCGTGAAATACTCGTGAATTTAAACAGTAATTTAAACTGCATATTTATCAGCTGCTTGGGAGGGATTCGTTAAGTTGAAACTTCAGAAAAGATATACAAGGCTTTTCCTATTATTTCCCCTCTTGAAGGCTTCAATTATTAATCTAATTCATTAAATAATTTACAATAACAAACAATACTTCAGTGATAATTTGTAGAGATTTCATTAACAGCAATTATCACATTCATAGTTATTATTAATATCAGTAGGATGAAACTTGAATTTAGATAAGAATGATGATAATTATGGTCCTTTAAATTCACAATAACTTCTCTACAAATAAACAAAGTGTTTTAGCTACGTAAATTAATTTTAAGGATTATCTTAGATCGATATTCTTTATATGAGAATGAGGCGAAATGTCAAAGTATTTTTTTCTTCTTTTATTTATGGAATTGACTAATTTATATGAGACGTGCACTTTTAGATTTTCTAAACTATGTTATAATAATCTAACCTGGCACATGGTTAAACTTTAAGTTATAATAGTTGTTAATTGTAAAACAAACTTTTACACATATACGTTTTTTCATCATATTTTGCGTTCCCGATGCGTGTTTTGCCTGCCCTTCAAATAGACATTTTTATCAGGATACAAGGTAGTTTATACTAATCTAGGAATCTCAAGCTTTCAATTACTTAAAAAATTATAGATGTCAAATCAGTAGTTTAATAGTAGCCATAGATCAAGGTTTTTTTATTATTGTTAGTTTCATGTTTTGTAATTAAGATATGTAATATTTATATTCAATAATTTTTTTACCTGCAGAAATGTGAAGGGGTAACACCATTACGTTTACGTCCACCAAAAATTTTGGTAACAGTTTTAACTCCAACGGGTGACCTGATATAAATGTGTCGGAGGATAGCAGCACATCTCACATAAAACCAGTCTGGATCATAAGGGGCCAGCTCTTTGAAGCGACCAGTCTTCACCAAATCCATGTGTTCAGGCACCTTGACCTTGCCAGTTCTGAAAATTATTGGAAATAATATGGCAATTAGTTATAATAAAGAATATTTATATTGATTCTTCATCGCAGTTCATGTATGTGTATGTCCTACTATAGTAAAATATCAAGAATGAGTCGAGATGATGATGAATTCATCGTCATTATCTTGCTCTTATCCCAATTACTTGGGGTCGACGCAATGTGTCTTGTCATTCATAATATGTATAGAAAAATGACTAACCGCCTGCCTGACAACAACTCTCCTTGGGAATATAAATGTTGACAAAATGGTATCAGGTGGAGTTGGACCAGGTCAATATAAAATTCTTAAGTCGTCTTTTACCACATCTACAAGCAACGAAAGAGTTGGTTATATTTGTAGCTGCTACCACACAGTTAATAGATTGATAGAGTTAATTTACAAGACCAGTTATTCACTCCAAATGCCATATCTCCATGAATAATTAGTTTTTAAGTCTAAATTTGTTTTATCCATTATTAGTTTTCACCTCCAGGTTTGCTTGCATAATATATAATCAAAATTTCCCCATTCCATATTCCTTCTCACTTAAAAAAAACTTATTAACTTCGCTAGGATCCCATCTATAGCTGTACCACAATTCATAAATATTAATTTAGTTTATGCATAAAAGCAAGCAGACACATTTGTAATATTAGTAAAAATAAGGATGTTAAATTTATACTCAAATATTACCCAAAATGAAATACTACTTGGAGATAATCTATCTTTCTATTTTGATGCCCATTTTCACAAACTGCACCTAAATTTTAGGTAATTCATAACTCTATTTAAACATCAATATTACTTACATCTTTAATAACACAATCTCTGTGTTATATAGATTGTCTTAGGCGTTGCTTTAAATTACATTGGTGAACATGAGCATTAATCAAATGTCACCCATTTTATTGAAAATGTCGGCCACATTATCTTCTAAGCTACTTCATCATTACTTATTTGATTCCTAGCAGGACCATATGGACTAGTGTGTATCTTTATGAGTAGTACAAATGTTAACAAAACATAGATCTAAATAAAAAACGGTCAATATGAATCCTTATGTATGATAATGGCAAGATGAATATGACAAAAGCATGTAAGTAAAATTACTATTAGATTACCATTAATCAAAGACAATCTATAAGAGCCTTGATGAGTGTGAAGAATGCTAAAAATATGTCTGGATTCCAACCCTTTCCAATTCTAATGATGATATAAAATAAATGTGTTTTTGCACTTTAAATAGCAGTTATTATCATTTTTAAAAGTAAGAAAGTAAAATGAAATGAAAAAAAAAATAATTACTTTTTCAAATGAGCAGCGACGGTTTTGACAACCTTGTCTTGTTCGACGTCCTTAAGTGTGACGGAACCCATCTGAAAACACACACAATTCATTATAAAATATATAATTAAAGAATGGTATACATAGTCCTTGCTAGTGTTGATCTCAAGATGTTACATGTTACAGCAAAAATGATATGGATGTTGACATAAAAAAAAGAATTAAAACAAATTATTATTTAAATTTCCTTTTAGCCGAATTACACTTTCTCGTAAGGAAATTATTGAGTGGCTCTAGAAAAGTAAGGTTATTTTGGTTGATTATGATAACTATTCTATCTATAAATGGATCATTACCGAACCTTAATATTAATAGTTATTTTTAATATTTTTAGTGAGATTTACGATCTTTTAATAGTTATATTATCACATCCAAAAAAAATGAAGACAGCTTCATACGCCTCATGATTGAGTGACATTTCATAAGGTTATATTGTTCGATACGCGTGATATCGATAATAAACCTTGAATTCTTACCCTGAATTACAAGTTAAACACTAAGTAATGCACTTTTGATATTTATTTTATAATAAAACACCAAAAACCATGTGGCCTTTACTATAAACCCACCTTGCCTTTTGTTGGCAACCGGAAGAAAGAATTAAAAAAAAACACACAATGTTGACATAGACGACTTGAAATTTCTACCATATGTTTTACAGTAGGTAAGGCTTTTAGTTAGCTGTGTTAAAATACTTTGTTTTTTACCTAAGAGCTAAAACTTAGATAATTGTTAAGCAGATAGAGAATAGAATAGAACTAGAGAAATAATAGTTATAGATACAGTTTAATTAAAGAAAGTAAACATTTTAAAAGGTCGAAGTCAGTAACTCAGACCAACTTAAAAGTGGTTTAAATAGGACTCTGTGCCAGTCAGTTTCACAATACTGTATCCTTATGTGGGAAGGCGTCGCCGTAAAGTTACGTCTCATAGGATAGGACTAGAGTAAATAAAAAAATTGCTTAATTTGAAAACATCTCCAATAGTGGTTAGTTCAAAAGTGAAATTTTTAAACTGTTCTTTTGATCATTTACTCCTAGTTTCATGATAAATAACGATCATAGACTAAAAGCCGCAAAATCTCTACGTTCATCACGTAGTTAATTAAATTCACATTTTTGAAGTGAAGGCTTCTTTAGGCGCGTTGAGCGTTTTTGGAGGGGAAAAACTTATAGATTCGCGTCACCGACATGCTAATGCTAATAGTATATCTATAGCTATGTGAAAAATTCTTTAGGCGCGTTGAGCATTTTTGGAGGGGAAAAACTTATAGTTTCGCGTCACCGACATGCTAATGCTAATAGTATATCTATAGCTATATGAAAACTTCTTTAGGCGCGTTGAGCGTTTTTGGAGGGGCAAAACTTATAGGTTCGCGTCACCGACATGCTAATGCTAATAGTATATCTATACCTATGAGTAGTCAGACTGGCGCACGCACAGTAGCCTGTGTACACGTATACACTAATACGTTAAATATCTCTGACTACAGTCAGATACATGATACATCATGTGCGCGTTGGACGTTTGGATGGGTATAATTTCATGAGTTCACGTCACCAACATGCTATAATAGCAGTACATTTATATTCGTAAGTGGAGCGTGTTGTACAAGTAAGGTTAAATTGGCAACGTGGAAAGTTCAATTATTTAATTAAAGGATTACTGTTCAATATAAAAGTGAGTATTGAACATTTTAATGTTTTTATATAGATAAATGAATAATGAAAATAAAGAATTTATTTTCAAATATTTTCAATATTCATATCAATATTTGCATTTAAAAATTTAACCTTTATGTCATGAAATGAGTATCATTGTGGTTTAAAGGTTATCTTACTAGCGTGGTAAAACCGATTCCTAGATGTTCGATAATATTTTTTATTTTTATATAAAAATTAGAAAATTATTATTATTTCAATTAGTCTTAAGTTAATAGTTTTCACTTCTATCGGCAGTCCCCATGACTGCCTGTTATTTTTTTTTACATACATTTAATACATTGATAACAGGGTGCCTGCCGGTCAATAAGTGGCCGCAAGAAATTTTAATTAAATTAATGTTAATTAATTATCGAAAAAAAAATTGTTCACTTGTTTTTGAAGTTATACTTCTTTTAGCGTGTTAGGGAAAAATGATGAGGGTAAATTTTTACGATGCGCGCGCACACCGTTACGAAAAACCGACACCCTGAAGTTAAATACAGTAAACATTTTAGTTTTTTAAATAGATAATGAGTTTAATAAAACTTACAGTGTATTAAATACCTTTTTTCTATTGTTAGTGTCGTTTTTTTACAAGGCGAAAGATAAAAGTTTCGAAAAGATTTTTATCTTGTTACGCCAAAGAAGTATGTACACGCGTTAGAAGTTATCTAACGCGTGTACATGCATAAGTACACACACACTTCTTTTTTTTTATATCAAATTAAAGCTATTTTTTTTATTGATAATATATCGCTGCCTGTGAACAAATGGCCCCAAATTAGGGTTGCTAGCTGTTAAACACTCGAGGTATTCGAGATAAAGTGAAAGAAAGTTAACACTCAACGCCACTTGTTAAACCAGGGTGGTGTGTGTTTTTTACCCGACTGCAAAGGAGTGGTATTGTGTTTAACAGTCTATGCATGTATGTATGTATGTTTGTATGTTCCTTTGAAGCACTATATAATTATACCAAACGCCTGGGCCGATTTTTATGATTCGTACGTCAATCGATTCCTCTTAATCCGGCGAGTGTCACTAAAGATATGACGTTATTGAAAATTCAATATGGCGACTTCTGGACGCCATATTGTGAAAATTAAAAAAATTAAAGTCAACAAACTATATCGAGTGGGGTATCGTTAAATAGGTATTTAAAAATCATTGTTAGTTTTCTTACAATATTTTTCGGTTTGACTAGCCGTTTAGGATCTATATCGATTTAAAGTTTCGTAACAACCTTTCTCACATATAGGTTTTTAGACAGTAGAAATTTACGATGAAAAGATGAAAAATTCATATAACTGGATTTGGATGGACATATACTGAAGTATCTAGTAGGTATATTGTCCAATATACCATAGGTAGTCCTACCTAAAGTATCTAATGTCTGACGCGGTCGCCCTTCTCCAATTTCTAACGATTTAGTACTCAACTTCAGTTGAAAAACTATATATAGTTAGGTACTTACCTACTCATTAATAAATAAGATAACTATAGCTACCTAGGTATTTATAACTAAAAAGTGTAAAATAAAAAAAAATGATTAAAAAAATCAAAAAACCCGACTGCGTAAAAAGTCACCAAAACTACGTATATAATAAAAAAACTGAAAAGAAAAAAACAAGCACTTAGATGTTCGGTGGTCCAGAATTCCATAATATATTATTGAATAAATACTATTGCAGAAAATGAAATATATTTTAATAATAGAACATGAACAACTGAACAGTCGGGATCCATTGAAAAATTAGATTTGCTGTCGAATAAAGGATCCCGACTGTTCAGTTGTCATGTTCTATTATTAAAATATATTTCATTTTCTGCAATAGTATTTATTCAATAATATATTATGGAATTCTGGACCACCGAACATCTAAGTGCTTGTTTTTTTCTTTTCAGTTTTTTTATTATGTACGTAGTTTTGGTGACTTTTTACGCAGTCGGGTTTTTTGATTTTTTTAATCATTTTTTTTTTATGACTTAGTTTTAGCCTCAGATGGCTATGACAACTTCAGTGCCGGATTAACCCAGCGCGGGGCCTGTAGCAAATTCTGTCAAGGGGCCCTTGACTTGTTTTTGGTTCTCAATTTAAGGTTATAAAACAAAACAAAACAAAACTGTTACCTACAAATGAACTTTTCTAGATTTAATTTGGTCAAATTTGGAGATAACACTTTCAATGTTGATTTCTTTAAGCAAATCATGTTCTACTTATATATACATCAAAGTGAGATTAAGACGTTCTTGGCCCATGGTGTTGCTTAACTTATTTTTATCAGTTAGTGATCATGAGAGACAAGTAAATGCGCAAGGTAATTTCTACGTTTGGGAAACACAATTCTAAAGAATTATTTAATAAAAGTATATAAAATTGCAGTTCCAGAGGCCTGGAGGCGAAGATGCTCTCCGATCTCTACCAGCGGGTTTCTTTAGTACGCGACAAGGGTGGCTTCCAATCGTTCAGCAAGGTAGCCACCTGTCGCGAGGACGCCCGCTTGTACGTCAATGCCCGTTGAGTTATGCGGCTGGAGTGGCCTTGATACGGTGTTCGTACCGTTGAGGTTCAGTTCACGGTTCAGTTAATATAATTTTACTCTTTGCGTTGAGGTCTTCCGGCTCGTACTGATCGAGTGGATGGACCGGCGGCACGGAATCCTCTCTTTCTGACTGGTGCAGGTCTTGTCGGGGCACGGTTATTTCGGCAAGTACCTGCACACGGACGCAAGAGGATTCCGCCCTGCTAACAGTGCGGCAGTGACGAGGACACGGCGCAGCATACGCTCGAGTTTTGTACGATCTGGTCTCGGCAGTGCTGTGACCTCGTCACTGTCATCGGTGCCGACTTGACGCTACCGGCTG
This sequence comes from Lymantria monacha, assembly GCA_905163515.2. NCBI lineage: Eukaryota > Metazoa > Arthropoda > Insecta > Lepidoptera > Erebidae > Lymantria > Lymantria monacha. Next base: position 11,959,456 of record LR991094.1, on the reverse strand, counting down.
TTGTGAAAGCGATAGTCGACACCGTCAGGAATTGGGACGCCTCCCCCTTCTGCGAGGCAGTCATCTCGCAGAAGGTGGCGGCGGAACGCGTCCAGGAGGATTCCCTTCATGCGGACTCGGCCCGCTGCCGGCGCCTCAGGCGACACAGGCGCGAATATTTGCACCTGATGCCGCCCTAGCCGAAACATCGAGAAATCGGTGAGGCTTTGGCAGGATAACCAACCTCTCCTCCTTCCAGCACTCAAGGAATTATCCAGTCGCCAAACAGGCATTGTACAGTCGCCTGAGGCATGATTCTAGGTGCTCGAGGAGCAACGTCAACACCCGGACGGGTATTCCGTCCAGGCCGGGAGCCGTGGTGGCGAAATGAAACCTCGCCACAGCCGCCTCCATTTTCGACTCCGTCACGGACGGAACACTGTCGTCTGACCTAGCGAAACCATGACCGGGGACTTAATTGATAGGTTTACAAATGTATCAAATCTGTTATTTAATTAATCTCCTATCTTTAGATACAAAAATACAGATAGAAAAATCCCTATATCTTTAGATATAGGTATTTTTATACCATATTAATGTATGATGATACACATGATTGATTTGAGATAAAATTTAACGTGACGAAATCTAAATTTAGATTTTCAGTTGAAAGGGAAGCATATGACGCTTAAGGAATGCAAATATTTTTACACTTTTAAATTGGAAGTATTTTTATGGTCAGACAGCCGCAGTTGGAGTGCGGGGCCCCCCCGCTTCGCGGGGCCTGTAGCATTTGCTACTCTTGCTACGTAGCTAATCCGGCACTGGACAACTTTACCCGGTCTGTGGGTGAGTGCTGAGGGCTCTCAACCCAAGATGGCGTGTGCCAGCTGTGCGAGTATTTGACCAAACGGCATTAGATAGAGTTGGCCCAGGTCGTTATAAAAAAAAGAATAGAATTTTGGTTATGTCTTACTTTAAAAAATAAAATACTACGCATATCATATTTGGAAAAAAATATTCATTTTATTACAGTTCGTTAATACAGTTATTAAATTTGACATTAAATATTAGTTAAAAAAAAAATCAACATTGTACTTAAAATAAACAAATGAAAGAGATCATTTTAAAAAATCGGCCAATAATTAATACAATACATACACTGATAAGAAATTTAACTTGATTTAAGAGAAGTAATCCAGAATCAAGAGAACCACATTGAATAAACTGATATGTTGGACTCAAGAGAATAAATTCTTAAACCAAGAAAAATTAGCTCAGATCCAGAATATTTTCTTGGCTCAAGAGTTTGTTTTCGTGACTCCAAAACATCAGTTTATACAAAATTAGTCCCTTAAATCGAGTTATATGTTTTATCAGTGTATTACATTTTTTATGAACTAATCGAAGTCCGATTCCTCGTTGCTTTCATCATCGCTGTTGTCACTATCGTCGTCGTAATCAGAATCTCTTTTTTACTAATCTATATTATCTCAAATACATGGAGTGTTTAACAGCTGGCAACCCTGATTTGCAGCCATTTATTCACAGGCAGCGATATATTATTATATAAAAAAAATTAGCTTTAATACACACATTTTATTTTTTATATCAATATAAAAAATAATGTACACGCATGTTTTTTATATCAATATAAAAAATATGCGTGTACATCATGAACATGTAAATATACCAAAATATTACCTGTTTACACCTGGCTGCGATGTAGTGGCGTCCGAATGTGCAACGGCACCCATTGATTTTCGAATTCTTTATAAACATTTCTATGATGTGGATGATATTTTATATAAAACAAGTGAACAAAATTTTTATTCGAAAATTCATCATCATCATCATCATCATTTCAGCCTATTGCCGTACACTGCTTCTTCCCCAGCGGTTGTCGGTTCTTCGAGCGATGTGGCTTGCCCTTTGCCACTTCAGCGTGCTAATTCTTCGTGCTATGTCGGTTACACCCGTTCGTCTGCGGATTTCCGTATTTCGGATTCAATCTCGCAGAGAAATCCCGAGCATAGCGTGCTCCATAGCACGCTGAGCGAGTTTGAGCCTGGTTATGAGGCTTACATTTAGGGACCACGTTTCCGTCCCGTAAGTCATCACTGGTAACACACACTGGTCATAGACCTGTGTTTTCAGACACTGAGGTATGTTGGATGAGAAGATCCTCTTAAGTTTCCCGCACGCTGCCCAACCGAGTTGGATTCGTCGGCTGACCTCTTTATCGAAATTGGATCTACCTAACTGGACTGTTTGTCCAAGGTAAACATAATGATCGACAATTTCGAGAATTGCATTGCCAACTAGGACCGGTACAGGAATGATATGGGCATTTGACATGATTTTCGTCTTGTCCATGTTCATTCGTAAACCCACTAGTTGGGATACCCTGCTGAGATCGTTGAGCATGGTGCCCAGGTCCTCCATGGATTCTGCCATGACGACAATATCGTCTGCGAATCGAAGGTGAGTGATGTATTCGCCATTGATGTTGATGCCGAGTCTGGTCCAGTCTAAGGGCTTGAAGACATCTTCCAGTGCAGTGGTGAACAGTTTCGGAGAGATGACATCTCCCTGTCTCACGCCTTTCTGCAACTGGATCGGTTTCGTACTCTTATACCGAAAACGGACTGACATTCGAAAATTAATTAACATTAATTAAAATTTATTGACTGGCACCCTGTTATCAATGTATTCTCCTAATCATAAATGTATGAAAAAATGTGAGTTTGATTATTATAAGTACGCACGTAGTGATTTTGCAGCCGGATCTCGTACTATCACCAGTTCCAAAAATAACTTTTCTATTATATATTCTAATATTCTTGCCATCTTACAAGTTAGTTAGTTAGTTTATTGTCAGAGTTAATTTTACGACTATTTCAATCCTGATTTTGTCCTTATTCACCTCTTGTTTCCTATTTACTCCTTTTGATGGTACTTAGTACTTACTAATAGTATGCGATCCCACTGTCCTTCTTATTTTTATGGTATTATTTTTACTTAGTTTCACTACGTAAACCGGCATTTTGCTTCGAATTATGATAAAATTTAATATTGAATACCTATAGCACTTGGCACACTTATCTCACTCGTTGCTTGAGAAGTGAGCTAAACTGAAACTGGCTCGGGTATGCCAATTTCGGTGTAGTTTTAATTGCCATACGTCTACCTCTACAGTACCATGTCGAAGCGCGCGGAGACCTATCAATCATCTAAGTTAAATATAATTACATATTTCTATTGTAAGTAGATTAAGTGGCATTAAGATTATTCCCTAGAAATGTGTTGTGATATGTGTAAATTTAAATAGATTTAGTATGTATAAAATTAAATAATAAAGGCACATGTTGTTTTAAGGCTTACGAAGTTAATAAAGCATTTTCTGTATTCAGTCGAAAAAAGAATGAAAAAGTCTATGCTAATATTGGTAATGTCAGCGTTATGTCAAAAGAGAAAATGGCCGCGAAACAGAAATCCATTGTTGAAGAAGGTAAATACTTGTTTTAAGTGATTTGTCATAGTTTGAGAAATATATTATTTATAAATTTATAATTACTCTAATTATTAATTTATTATTTATTTACATTGGGGGGTTAAATTTATATCAAAATATGCATTGTTACAGAACAAACTACTGATGATATTCCATTGCAGTCGCTAGAAGAAAGCCTTTTCAGCTCAGAGAAACTAGATCGTGCTTCGCCAGAATTATGGCCAGAACAAAGTGGGTACAATTATAATTCGATTATAATTTTAAATTGACCTAAATTTCTTGTGTTCAGCGAAATGGTTTTCAAAAATCGCGGGAAATAATTTACGTTTATAATGTTGTCATCCCGTTAAATTATAATTTTGTAGTGTTTCGTATCGGTTATAAACGACAAAGTTTTAAAATTTATCCGCAATGAGCGAAGATAATGTAAAAGTAGTGCATTTAGATGATGTATCTCAATGTTCAACTTCAACTTTCGCAGTTCCTGGCGTGTCAGAGTTCGCACCACTACCAAATAGCAATCAATCGCCTCCATCGTGGACTAAAGGAGTCACGAAGGATGAGTGTAACTATATGCAACGTAAGACTTAAAATTTAATATTACTAGTCTACTAATTGATCCTGTGTATATAAATCATACATTTTTAATCTAGAAAAAGCATACAAATTATTGTAACAGTGTACAGAGGTCACATTCAAAATGTGTATTTAAATGTTTTTTACGTGTATTTAATAAACATGTTATTTGGGAATTTTGCGGGAGACCTCTGTGTAATTCATATATCATCAGTCTTGCCATATACCTCTCATTTTATCTTTTACTGTATATGGATTAAAATTAACTTTCAATGAGCCAGGTAGCTTTTCATCTACTTAAGAATATGCACAACACAATTATTATAGTAATAATAACTTCAACTTATGTTATGGCTTCAGTTATGTAGTGTAGCCACAAATATGGCAATGATATGTGGAATTATGTAAAGTGAGAGACAAGTTCATTGGTATTCAAAGATGATCGGTATTTGTATTAGTTAATGAACTTCTGTGACCTGGCTATGGAGTATAGAATGTAAAAGTACAAATTATCTAACATTATTTCTGACATCCAATCACCATATTAACATTTTAAATTCTTTTTCTCATTAGAAAGTATATATAGATTATATAGAACAACACTTCTTATTTATTTATCTGCTTCATCTTTGACACAAAAATTATGTAACGAATTAGGAGCTAATATTTATTTTCACATCCACATAAATGTTAAATTTGATATTATTTTAATTAAATCTGACCTGAGTTATTGGTTTTATGTAAAATTTTCATTAACTGCTATTCATTGTGTTATTTGAATCTAAACCACCTATCTGCAAAAAAAGGATCATAGAAGCTCAGCTTTCTTGTCTTGTAGCCTAAATATGTAGTAGCAAAAAAAAATTGTTGGCATGTATCATTGATTACAGATTGACATTTCAATACAAAAAAAAATATTTGTCTTAAAAATTTACTGCAGAATGAGCCAAAAATTAATGAATGACATTAATTTTATAGCTATGCAATAAAGTTGCCTTACGTGTAGTAGACTAGTAGTTTAGTTGCATCCCGACATGAAATGTACATTAACAACATCAATATCACTTTCTTTTCTAGAATTGGGTTCGTTATCTACGAGTGGACTAATTATGGAAGTTAAGAAGCTCCATGATTTAGCTTATCAATTGGGACTTGAAGAAGCCAAAGAGATGACTAGAGGAAAATATTTGAACATATTTTCATCACGAAGGCAGCGGTAGTTTTGTGTCCGCTGATTTCTGGATCTCAATCACAAAGCTTGATCATCAGGGAATTGTAATAACTCCCCCTTGAAATTAGAACTATTTTTCCTGAATCAAGCTTTAGGACTAAAATTTTATTTAGTGGATTTATGTTATATTTTTAGAAAGTAAATAATAAAGGCATATTTAAAAGATTTTTTATATTTATTGTATTAGAATGGCTTATTATTTTACAAACTTATAATATAAATCAATAAAAGCTAAAGTAATAAATAAGTCTTGAAGAGAATGAGCATTTTATGAAAAATTCTATAGTAACTATAGTGCCTAGCATCTGTCTACAAATCTTATTTTCATTGCTTTATTGGGCCTAGATATGAAACTCCTTGTTGATTGTATATCTCCATAATGATACTCAAGTTTGTATTTCTGTACTATCTGAAAATTGACATTGAATAATTCATAACATTGCATTTTTTTTTACTTTATGATGTATTACTGCTTTATCATGTGTTGCATGGTAGTGACTGCATTCCACTAATCCTTACTTTGCATGTCGTAAAAGATTACTAATAGTTTTACGTAGACCTGGGTCAACTACCCAATGTTGTTGTCAACAATTACATTCCCAAGGATTAATGTCAGGCACGCCAGTCATAAAACTATTACCAAAAACTTGCAATATGTATGATGGAAGAGATTAGGAGCAGAAGAATGAGTGTAATACTGCATCTTATGATCCCATTTCCCACTAGCTTTCGCATCTCCCATATTGGTAAGAATTTGATGGATTACTATAGTACATTAGACAAAAAATTAGTATAGGGTTTTTATGTTGAATTTTCCTCTTATATTCAGTTGAATTTTCCTCTTATATTCAGTTGAATTTTCCTCTTATATTCACATATCTATGCTGCTATGCAACAGCTGTAGTTAAAAGAATTAAGTGCTTAAATTTTATCTTTGATGACATCAGCACATTGATTTGGGCTTATTGATAAAAGTAATTGTAAGAAATAGTAAGTTGGGTCTAGATAATTCAGTTCAGGAGCATATAATAAGATCTGAGAAAATACGTTTAAAATAAACCCATCACGTTCTGTCTCAGGATTTCAACTCTAAACTTCACACTGATGTCTGCATAAAAATGGTTTATGCAGTATGGGTACGTTCCTAACACGCTATATCCCAATCAAGTTGCACCGCGTCGAGACGTATATGTAGGGCGGGTCTACGGGGTCGTGCGTCGCTTCTCTGTCACCCCGGACGGAGTAGGGGGGGCGTGACGTACTGTACCGCCAAAAAAAAATCCCTATCAAGTTAAGGAGCAGCAAGTATAAGAAAATTCACTTAGTTTTAAACACTTACTCTTATAGTCAGCAATGATAACATAGTTTCTGCTATATTTTGGCCTAAGCACTTGCGAGCTCCAGAGCCAAAAGGTATTGAAGCAAAAGCGTGGTACTCCTTTGCATCATCCTTCAGCCATCTTTCTGGAGTAAAGACTGAAGCGTCATCGTAGTTACCTTCTTTCAGCGATGTATCTTGTGTTGACATTATAATTAGAGTACCGCGCGGAATACTGTGAAGATAATACATATTCATTATCACCATCATCACAGCTCGTATACTTTCCACTTGGTAGGGTCGAGCCTCCGCCACAATGGGAGAGAAATTGACCTACCATACACCGTGGAATCTAATTGGCTGTTTTCCCGAAACGTATATACTCAGTTAATGATATAGAACCATAATATAGCATTTATTCAATAAAATAAAAACAAATTCTAGTCATTTGCAATCCCGGACGTTTCCTTAAAATATCATTTTTGCATAACTGTAACATGTTTTGTCTAATAATTTTGTTATACCTATGGTCGTTTGAGAGCATCGACCGTAGCTATCAACCTACGGTCAATGCTCTTACCTTGGTTACCCACTTTCTTTAATTACTTTAAAACCATGCCTCCATTTTCTCAAGAATTTCTTCTTCTAATCGAGCAGAATGTCGGCGACACCTATCTCTAGCCTGAGCACGTGTAAGCACTCAAATCTGCCTGTGGTTTAGTAGGCGTTATGTGGCTGATAAAATTATCGTTGTTGTAGGCACGGGCGGATTTATAATGCCACATCTGCGTAACGAATCCAGGTGTTCTGGCTGAGCGTACAGTCATCTAGCCTTCGCCAAGTTGTCTCCAGCAATCGCATAAAAACGAACCATGTCTAACCACTCTACGTCAGAATACTGGTAATGACTTGTCATTTTTTCGCACTTACTAGCACTCGCGTTCGGGATTTGTTATAAACATATGATTTACGTCTAAGCCATTTGGCAAAAAATTGCAAACTGACCTATTAAAACATAGACCAAGGTCGCGCGGCTCGGGCGCATCAAAAGCAAGGGGTGCGTGCGGGACGCGGGCGGGCTATGAGCTACAATGCCTAAATATTTTTTTTACTTATTATTGCGATTTAATTCGAATGCTATGTCGTAGATGCCTACGACTTTTTTTGTTGGGAACAATACCGTTGCATATCAGACAAACTTAAGAACGTCTATTTATCAGACTTTTTTTTTCAATGTATTATGTTTTTAGTTATGTGGGGATATTAAGAATGATTAACTGAGTACATACGTTTCAGGAAAACAGCCAATTAGATTCCACGGTGTATAATATACCATCCTGATTGGACGGGTTGGTATAGTTTTATTTTAAGTTTGCCTTCTCTTGCATAGATATTATGGCGTATACGCCAATTGATCGTCAATTACGACAGCTTTTTTTTTGCGGTGGGCCATGGAGATCTCACGCTCCGCCAAATCGGTTCGGGGCGACGGAAGAGGCGGCGCGCAACCCCATAGACCTACTCTGCAAAGCGCCTCTCTTCGCCGTGCGAGCACGGCTGTTTACCCTTACGGGTTCCTCTCGAGTCGACGCCCCGACAACATTCCTCGTCGGGGCGTCGTCCTCACGCGATGGCTTCACTTTGCATGACCGGACTAGTCCCGGTCCGATCACCTGCCTCGCCTAGGGCGGCGTCAGGCGCAGGAATTCGCGCCTGCGCCGCCCGAGGCGCCGGCGGTGGCTTGAGTCCCGGACTCGTTCCGCCGCCTCCTTCCGCAAGATGACTGCCTCGCTGAAGGCGACCGCGTCCCAGTTCCTGACGCCGTCGACCATCGCTTTCACAACAGCCGGCAGCGTCAGGTCGGCACCAAAGACAACGACGTCAATTACAACACCTACAGGTAAGATGTGGGGTCGAGACGTCATCGCCCGTTGGGCTACGCGGCTGGAGAGGCCTAGACACGGTGTCGTTACCGTTGAGGCCCTCCGGCCCGTACTGATGGAGTGGATGGAGCGGCGGCACAGAGTCCTCTCCTTTCGACTGGTGCAGGTGTTGTCGGGGCACGGATGCTTCGGCTTGTACCTGCACACGGTCGCGTATAGGGAGTGGACTCCGGCCTGCCACCATTGCAGCAGTGACGAGGACTCGGCGCAACATACGCTCGAGGTATGTCCGAGCTGGGACGGGCAGCGCCGTGACCTCGTTGCTGTTATCGGTGCCGACCTGATGCTGCCGGCTGTCGCGAGGGCGATGGTCGACAGCGTCAGGAACTGGGACGCGGTCGCCGCCTTCGGCGAGGCTGTCATCTCGCGGAAGGAGGCGGCGGAACGAGTCCGGGAGGATTCCCGCAACCCGGGCCGCCGTCAGCGGCCGGTGCGGCGCAGGCGCGAATATCTGCGCCTGATGCCGCCCTAACCGAGGCCTCGGGTGATCGGACCGAGGAATTGTCCGGTCATCCGACGTGAGGCCACCGCGTGAGGGCGACGCCCCGACAATCTTCGGGGCGTCGACGAGAGGAACCCGCGAGGGTAAACCGCCGGGCGGGCCACCGAAGTCAAAAATCGGGTACCGGTGGTCCGCTCGCACGTCGAAGAGAGAGGAGTTTTACGGTGGGTCTATGGGGTCACGCGCCGCCTTTCCGTCACCCCGGACCGATTCGGCGGGGCGAGACACATCCATAGTCCCCCCAAAAAAAAAGGTGAGATGTGGGGCAGTGAATTGTATTTTATTGCGTCACTACATGGAAAGAATAACATATTATCTGGTTGTAAATTCGAAAATTTAATGCTATAATAGAATTGAAAACTGAAAAAAGGCTTGTCTATCTACACCAACGACTATTAAATTTTAAGAAATACCCAAGGCAAATAAGTGACACTTCCACATTTTATGTTTTACATACATATCATCACGCCATGTCCTTTGCAGGGTAGGCAGAGTGCCAGAGAACTCTATCCTTGCATACTTCACTCGCTTCCTCAACATTCATAATTCTCTTCATACACGCTCGCCGGTTTCGGAGACTCTTGACTCCACCTTCCTTCAGTACATGACCGATCTGGTCTAGATAGGTTAGTCTCGGTCTCCCCCGGTACCTACATCCTTCCACTTTCGCATTGTATATCTTCTTAACCAGACGTTCGTTCGGCATTCTTTCCACATGTCCGAACCATCGGAGCATTCCCTTTCCCATCTTTACACCAATACTCTCTTTCATACCTACTCGCTCTCTTACGTTGTCGTTACGAATGCGATCGATCAGCCTAATTCCACAGATTCCGTAGAGATCGCATTTCGACCGCATTAATTTTACTTTCATACTCTTTTCTGCATACCCAACTCTCGCTTCCATACAGTAATGTTGGGACAAGCACTGCGTTATGTATTGCTACACGTGCCTTCTGGCTGAGGTGGTTGTTTTACATATATCGCGTTAAGTGCACTTAAAATTATAATTTAATATTTTATTAATATCAAAGAAAAAAAGCATTCATGTTGTATCATTTTTATTACCTTGAGTGTTACTTAGGATTTAGGGATCGTTAGAGAAAACGGGCATTAGTGCTTAAGTAGGGCCTTGCTGTGTGTCACTGCTTCGAACCCTAGTCCGAGTAAGAGATTACAAATAGTTGTATCGAGGTTGAATCTAAATTGTTTTAAATTATTTGTACCTATACATGGTGACATTTATATTGTCTTACAAAAGCAGTTCAGTTAACGTATCCAGTATCTACTATTCATTCGTACAATTAAAAGGTTAATTATTTTTACTAAAAATTATTATAAATAATTATTAATTAAAATATTAAGAGAACAGCATGTAGCGAGTGGTAGGTATTCGACATAACCTATATACTGTGTAGGCACTACGACCACATGAGTAGATAAACGTACAGAGACAAACCGTCAAACAACCGCGCCACGGTAGGTACATCACTACAAGTATGATGCGCGTATGTGCGTGAGCACTGGCGGCTCGTCACGTACGGATCGAAACCTGTTTAGGCTGGTTCGGCCAGTGCTCAAACAAAGGGCTCACTCACCGCTCGCTGTGCATCGCGTCATGCGTGTTTATTTAAATTTGAATTAATTAGAAAGAGTGTAAATATAGTTTATTGTACTGTGTGCATGAATATATATATGCTAGAAATAAATATTGTTAATATTAGTAGTGATATACTAAACCGTATACAAGATTATAAATTTGATATGCCATGCAAGTGTTTTCCCATTGATTATTTAAAAAAACTTTGTATTAAATTTAGAATTTATCATTCGATTAAGAGATATAACAAATTATTAAAAATTACAAAAAAAAACTATTTAGAGTAAGCAATTTGTAAAAAAATATCCATACATAAAGAAGCTGACAAACGTTTTGTGTATTTATTTTCATCCTCATGTGTCAACCCTATCAGAATAGGTAACAATTTTGCTCGCTCCTTAGAAGCTTGGTCTCTGTACGTTTATTTACTCATGTGCTAGGACCGTTTACCGCGCGTCCCGCACCGATCATTCACCTTACAGCTGATCGGGACATCGTAACGGACCTAGCCTAGCGTAGGTGTAGGTACTCTTTGGAATAGCAGTCCATGTGGACTTCGTAGCTGTGATTGGCTAACATAACTACAAAGCAAATCATGCGGAATGCCGTATGATTTCTTTTCTTTAAAATGTAAACATTATAATTATACAAATTGTTACAAAATATTAACTTAAATTTATTTTATTTTTTTATTACTACCACTATTGAACAATTAAATATGTTAGATATGTTTCTTTAGTCGGATACTTCTATGGCACTTCTTTTGTAAGACGATATAAATGTCACGGTGTATATTGCGCAGTTTTTATTTCTTGGTCCTTAAAAACATTTTTCTATTTGGCCTATGTGAGCTATTATCAACGGAAATCGGTTACCCCAGAATGACTGCCTGACTTCAACCTATTTTTCTAAAAAGAGAATTGTTGTTTGTTACGCATTGGGCGCGGTTAGTCTACCGTCTAGGGCGCCAGATAAGGCACAAGGAACCTTTTTATTTCCTTTCGCTTATTCTTTTATGACAAATACATATAAGGCTATCTTTTAATAATAAATTGTTATTTCTTCTGATTAATGGTTATTTCATTATAACTTTTGCTTTGATTTCGTAGATATTGAATTTCAGTTACGAGGGCGTGTTAAAATCTCGCCCAGGCCTCTGGTAGTGCTAAAACCGGTATAGATGTATTACGAGCATAAACATTATTGAAACTAACAGATATAAACTACTTAAAGATTTCTACAGGAGCAAGTGGATGAATTTGTTTATCTTGGATGTGGATTTAGCCGAGATGGAAGGTACACCACTGATATAGAGCGAAGAGTGAATGCGGGAAATAGAGTGAACGGAGCGTTGGGGCAACTTCTCGGTAGCCACCACCTCAGCCAGAAGGCACGTGTAATAGCACTACATAACGTAGTGCTCGTCCCAATATTACAGTATGGAAGCGAGAGTTGTGGATGCAGAAAAGAGTATGAAAGTAAAATTAATGCGGTCGAAATGCGATCTTTACGGAAAATCTGTGGAGTTAGGCTGATCGATCGCATTCGTAACGACGACGTAAGAGAGCGAGTAGGTATGAAAGAGGGTATTGGTGTAAAGATGCGAAAGGGAATGCTCCGATGGTTCGGACATATGGAAAGAATTTACCTAGACCAGTTTGGTCACGTACTGAAGGAAGGTGGAGTCAAGAGTCTCCGAAACCGGCGAGCGTGTATGAAGAGAAATAAGAGAATTATGAATGTTGAGGAAGCGAGTGAAGTGCGCAAGGATGGAGTTCTCTGGCACTCTGTTCTTTCTGCCTACCCTGCAAGGGACATGGTGTGATGGTATGTATGTATGTAAAGATTTCTAGTTATTCTAGCTTTTGTTAAAAAGTAATACGTAATTTTACTCACTTATATCTGTCCAAAATAATATTTTTTGGTAGAATGCGTGTCAGCACAGGTATCGGTGGTACTAATCTATAAAGAATTTAAAATAAAATTAAGTGAAGTTAAAATACAAGTGGTTATGACATGACAATAGCTATAGGTGTTTACAAAGCATCTATATTTATGAAAACTATTTTTATGATCAATTTCACTAGATGGCGTTGCACCGCCTTGCTAACAAAGTATAGTTTTGTTAGAAAATTCAATGTAAACCTGAGAATATTATAATAATAAGGTTCGGGTTGAGAGCCCTCAGCGCTCAGCCACAGTCCGGGTAAAGTTGTCATAGCCTGCTGAGGCTAACAACTCACAAAAATGAGGGAAGGAGGCAACCTAAATCACCGGCCTCCATCAATCAGCTTCGACATTAGAATACAGTGGTTTCACTTCAATTTCCTAGTACATATTCCCAACTATTGGAGATCTACAGTCCACCAGTTCAATAGTACCTATACCGATTTTATACAATAGGTGATTGCCTAGACGACTTTAGTCCAGTCGGGTTGAGAGCCCTCAGCGCTCACCATAGATATTAATTAGGTATTAATATTTCTATGGCATCAACAGTCCGGGTAAAGTTGTCATAGTCATTTGCGACTAACAACTAAGTTACAGAAAAAAGATTAGACCACCAATGACCTCTAAGTTTTAGGTAACACCTAAGGCAATTAAATTAAATTTTACGTAACCTTAATTAAGCCTTTAAATGACACAATGTTAAATTTATGTTATCAATATTACGTCATTTATATCATCTTAGTTATTACCTAAAATTTAAGGGCGGTTATTGAAAACGGGCTTTAAATAACCTTACGTACGTACGTGTACTTGTAACATTAGGTAGGTAGGTACCTTTTTATTTAGATGCACAAATAATTCATCCCATCCATACCAGACACAGTTTCCGATTTCGTACCATTTTTCGTTACCATTGAATATAAATGCTTGACGGAAAGCATAAAATCGGGTGATTCGGGAATAAGGATATTAAGTCTAGAGCAGTGGTCGGCAAGCTTTTGAGTCGGAAGAGCCAAAAATAAGAATTTACAAAAGTTTAAAGTTTTTAAAGAAACACATTTTTTTTTGGTCAACAATAATTTTGTCTCATCCTCGTTAATCAATTCAGAACCATTTTTAAATGTTTTCTTTATAAAATATTTTTTTAAATAAAGAGCTGCAGGTTGCCGACCCCTGGGCTAGAGGAATTATTATATACATATTTTTTTAAATAGCAACTACAGACCGTAGCGTTTCTTTAATGCAGGCTTGTAGGTAAGGTGTTTGCAATTTCAGTTCCTTCATATCAGTTACGTTTAAATTTGTGTCTACATTGCTGATTTCTTTGTATAATATTCTCTGAGGCCTTTGATATTTCGCTATGTAGTATAGTAGAAAGGACATTGTTGACGTAATCTGCAATAGGAATCATTAGTTGAAACTTTGAATATGAGAATATAGGTTTTTTAAGGTCCTAGTTCCAATCCCATTTATAAATGCATAATATTGGACGTAAACCTCGCGACTTGCGGAGCTTCCGCTTCCGCAAGCCAACCAAGCGGTCCCGCGTAGGCTTGGTTCTAGCTTTTGCGACCTAAACGTAAACAAGATCAAATAATTCGCTCATACATTTAGAGAAATATTGAAAAATATTTAAATCTGAACAGGCCATCCCTGTTCCCTGAAACTTATTTTGAAAATTTTCAAACGGCGATAGGTGTTAATCGAATCAATATCCAGTGTCGAACCCTGGATTAAAGTGGCACTCCGTCCATTCTGATCCACTGCACCCCACAGGGAGATAGCTCTAGTTATTGTGTCTAATACGTTATGTATAATTACGTATGTTATGAAGTTACAGTGAGCATGGCGACAAAGCAACCTAGCCAAACCTGTCAAATAGCGCACCCACGACGTTTATAGATGGTTAGGCACTCGTTGCGTCCGGTGTACCCGCTCCTCCTTCGAATCAGCATGGTGTGTTAAGATAAATTATTGCAGAAGTGATCTGTACCAGTAGGTAGTGGTACCTAAACAGTCTGTACCCCAAGTACTTACAGTGTTAACTCCAATAAGTAGCATGTCCATAATTACAGTGGCAATATCTTCAGCACTCATTTTCTCTTGACCCACTAACATTGCACGGATCAAAGAATCCTTATCTGAGAAAGATAAGTTTTTTACTTAAAAAAAACCTATATCAATAGTTGTATTTTTTTTTAAATAATAACAATGTGGTCTTAGGGCGAGGCCAGGCGGCCCGCTCGTACGGCGAGGAAGAGGTGCTTGCAGGGTGGGTCAATGGGGTCGCGCGCCGCCTCTTCCGTCACCCCGGACCGATTTGGCGGGGTGCGACGCCCATAGCCCACCGCAAAAAAAAAAAAAAAAAAAAAAAAAAAAGGGCGAGGCCAAACGAACGTACCGAAGTTAAAATCGAGTACTGGTGGTCCGCTCGCACGGCGAAGAGAGATGGTTTTACGGTGGGTCTATGGGGTCACGCGCCGCCTTTTCCGTCACCCCGGACCGATTTGGCGGGGCGAGACGCATCCATAGCCCACCAATAACAAAAAAAAAATAAAAAAAAAGGCCAAACGAACGTATTTTTTTGAGTTTGAGAGTAGAAGACACGGAAGATAATGCCAGAAAAAGAAGCTTGGGTAAATCCACTTAATAGTGAAAAACTGATGCTTGGACAGTTCCACACCTTATATGAACGTTTATGTGTAAATCCAGATATATTTCAAAATTACTATCATTTGCCACTACATGTTTTTCAATAAATATAACCTTTTATAACTAAATCAAACACCAACATGAGACCCCCAAACCGCAAACTCAATTCGGTCGGATTATGCGTGTGAGTCGGCACCACGGAGCAAATACAAAGAGGAGCTGTTGTAATGAATATTTTCTATGAAACAATGCGTGTCATTTACAGGGGATGAGGGGGTCGCTGCTAATGGAGAAAGTGAGACAAGTAATAGTACTTGTCTCACTCCCTCCTTTATGTCCATCTACCGGCTATTAGCACAACTACTAATTTCGTATATTGTATGCAGTTGAGCTATCTTGCATTAGATGTCAGTAAGTGTATGGTGTAACAGGGACGTACTCAGAATTTACCTATATCAAGGAGTGCTAATTTTTTTTTATTTCAAAGATACAAACATATCTTATTAGCTGTTTGCTCTATTCAAATACAAATGTTTATAATCAAATAATTCTGCATAGCGAATAGGTGAATGACTACTGTTTTTAACCGCAAATTTCTTTATAAGGCTTGTCAGCATTGTTCATAATGTTAATATTTTATGAAAAATCCATCTTTTCTTTACTGTCATTCTGATAAACTCAGAAGTTTAGAAACTTTTTTTGTTCTTCATATTTGTGTCCTTTTCATACGACCAAATAATACAATTATTTGTTTGGGTTTCTAACAAATTTTCGAATGAAAATAGTTGGACTTTCAGTAAATATGTTAGTTACACGGTATTATTTCCTTCCTTTTTGTCTTTTCCATATAAAAAAGAATCAAACCACTCTATTAAAATAAGGCTTTATACAATTGATAATGCAACAATAGTGTCAATGACCAAGATATATAAAAGAGTATTTCAAGCGAGCAGACCAGCCCCCCTGGTAGCAGCCGTTTCATTGACGCACGGGCCATCTAAAACTTAGCCATGCCAAAGGTAACTTGAAGACCCGGTCTTCGACGCCACCACCATTTTGAATATTTTTGTAACGTGCTCAACCTCGTTAATCTTATCAAGAAATTGCATCGAGTGCAATTACATTATTAATAAATAAAGGAGAAAGGGTGACATTGGTTCCAATAATAAAAATGAAATACTCTTTTGTATCATATATTTCTTGAGCTATACCTAGTCTTGCCCTAAATACTGTAACAAAGAAAAACCTTTTTCTATTGCAAAAAATATTTATTACTTTTACAGTGTTAGTTTAATACATAAATATAAAGCAATTTAAAATATAAAAAGCTTGTTCGAAGTGGTTTCCATTGGCTGCAATACAGTCCTTTAAACGTAGAGGCCAGTTGTAGAAGCACGCACTCTTTCAATGGGAAAATTCTTCACTGCCAATCGAATGTTATAATTATATTCTAATTACGACCCTGGATTTTTGACACTTTTATAGTTCTTCATAGTTAACGACAGCTGGCGTATTGCTTACAAAATAATTATTAACTACATATAAAACTCATATTATGTCGAGGTAAAAGGCTTTGGGTATAAATTTTAATACTCATGGTTATTAGCTATTACAATAATCTTAATAGTTTGAACTGTATGTGCTTTTATTGTTCTAGGTCCTATTACGCAAAGTGGTGCCATCTAACGTTGAGTAAAATTATTTTTGAATATGATACCGTCAAAAGAACTTTCTAGAAATTATTTTGATAAATTATAAATAAATATACTTACAAATGAAATGTGATTCTTTCCATAGCATCTGTACGTTTATCAGAGTAGTTTGTACATGATAAAACACAAAACTTCATGGTTTTCTTCGTAATAACATAAAAATACACCAAAAATATAATTTTATGCACGGTACGAACACCGTCAGCGACGACAGAAGACTAATAGGCCACGCCTACTATTGATGTTAACGTGATGACGTCACGGCCTACTTGAGAATCACAGTGCACAGTTACTTAGGCCGTCTCCTCTTTGTATTTGCTCCGTGGTCGGCACACAACTCATTTTGCGTCGCCGTGTGGCATGAACTGGAATTTTTTATGAAACAGAATGCAGTCAAATGCAGTAGAAATTACGCGACTGACAACTCACAAAATTACGCTCGTTTGGCCTCACCCTTATGTGGTAAATAAAACCTATTTCAAGTTTCAAAGGAATTGTTATTTTCAATGCTTTGTGGGTCTGTAGTAGGTAAGTATCCACTGTAACCTCCACAGAAATTAAAACCTTATTTCTGTGATAACTTCGTCTTCTGTTGAATCTCTCGAGTGAGATATTATGAAGAGAAAAGTTAATTGGTTTTTGTTGACATTAGCCGCTATGACCGAAATTCTATAAGAATAATATCATGAATATCAATTCATGACTATTTATGTGCCAATTAATTTAGTGAGAATATATCGAGGAAGGAAATCTTGAAACAAAACGCTACCGCTAACTGGTACGTATTCGTGAAACAAAATCCTACTGCTAACTGGTTAACGCGGTAGTTAGGTACCTACAGTGGGTCATATTATCTTTAATTTGGGAGTAAACTGGTGTCCAAGTATGGAAGTAGGTACTCACTTAAATCATCCACGTCATCGTCGGTTAGAGAAATCGATTGTTGCACTTCTCTTACATGTTTACCAATTAAACTGTAATTTTTAAAATGATATTATCATCTTTTCATCTCAATAGTTTTTAATATCAAAAGGGGCAAAACAGTATTATTTAATATTCAAATTTAGTAGTGAAAAGTGTATGTATGTGTATGTGTATCAATTGAATCAATCCAAAATATTAAAACTGTGGAATTATTTTTCGAATTACTTTATAAAAATGTTATTTAATAAAATTTTAATATTTTCTGTTTAGTACATTTTGTTTTTTTATTTTTAAATAAAAAATCATTTAAAAATATTCTTTTATTATTTAATAATTTTATTTTTGTCGTCTTGCAATTTTGTACATCAATGTTATATTTTTCAAAATTTTTAGTGTGTTCGTTCTAACTATTTTCACATAATTTTTATTTTTACTGCCTATTTATTAGTAATTGAATCAATAAATCCGGCAATGATTATTAGTATATATTACAATACAAGATTTTTCGATAAGTTGTTCGTGGTAAGGTCATCTATAGGTATGTAGCAATAATAACGTGTGCGGACCGTGGAGGAAAAGACCGACATCCTCCCCGATTGGTGACGTCCGCCAGGGAGAGGGTGCCCTTCAGGGGGTATTCCGTCGGGCCGGCCACTGACGTCAAAGTTCACTCTGCTCCGGTGGTCAGTCCTGGTCAGTCCAACGACGAAGGCGAGGTGTCACGAGTGGGTTACGATAGTGTGCGTGCTTATGCTCCTCTGTCGCCCCGGACCACCACTCCGCACCACTCCGTGCGAGGAGCGCGCGAATAACAAAGAACCGGTAAACTTCCTTGTTGAAGGTACGCCATATTCAGCTTTTCGACTTGTTCATTATTATTAATTACAGAGCATCTAGATATGACAGTGTATTTTGCTGACGATCAGTGAGATATGATTTTATTAGTTTTAAGGTATTTCATCTCAATCTATATGAGCCAAGTTTATATTGTAATCTTATCTTATTGTTATCAATTTCACTGCGTCAGATTTACTATTCATCTTTATCGTTTGCTTGCCGTTGAAAGTATCGGGTTAATAGGTTTTATCTAACATGTGAAAATTTCTTGGCGCCCACCATATAGGATTTAGAATAGCGACACATTACTTATTTTCTGTCGCTTGACCTTTCATTTGATACATATTTTCATCCCTCAATCGATTTTTACGATATCTATGGAAAAGTAAAGTTGTGGTCTATCAGAATAAAAACACATTCTGTTATCATTCTAAGTATGGTCATTTATATTTAACAGAAAAAGAAAAAACGGTTCTCAAGTCGATGCATATATTTTTTTTTATGTATGACCACGCACGACTTTTTATACTCGTAGAGTAGTCCGATTTTGATAATTCTTTAACGTAACGTTAACGTTCTAGTAACGTTCAGATAGTTCGTTCGCAATCATTTGCATGTTTTTCTGCTTGTTTGTTTGTCTCAATAAAACCAAAATTTATTACTTTTTGCTTTTCAGTTTTTTCGGCAGTTTAATTTTTATTGCTAAAAAGTTTTTATTAGTTTATCATATCATCACGAGGAAATTAATGTTATTATAATGATTTTTAATCAAGCTCTTTGCATATTTTGTATTACTGCACGCCTCAGCGTTGAGGTCTTACTCTACTCTCTATATATGAAAATCAAGAACTTTTACATACATACATACATATCATCACGCCATATCCCTTGCAGGGTAGGCAGAGAGAACAGAGTGCCAGAGAACTCTATCTCTGCATACTTCACTCGCTTCCTCAACATTCATAATTCTCTTCATACACGCTCGCCGGTTTCGGAGACTCTTGACTCCACCTTCCTTCAGTACATGACCGATCTGGTCTAGGTAGGTTAGTCTCGGTCTCCCTCGGTACCTACATCCTTCCACTTTCGCATTGTATATCTTCTTAACCAGGCGTTTGTTCGGCATTCTTTCCACATGTCCGAACCATCGGAGCATTCCCTTTCGCATCTTTACACCAATACTCTCTTTCATACCTACTCGCTCTCTTACGTCGTCGTTACGAATGCGGTCGGTCAGCCTAACTCCACAGATTTTCCGCAGAGATCGCATTTCGACCGCATTAATTTTACTATCATACTCTTTTCTGCATACCCAACTCTCGCTTCCATACAGTAATGTACAAGAACTTTTCAAACCTAAAAATGATTGTATTTTTTTCACATGCACTTATAGGATAATATTATCATACATATGTCAAGAAAAACATTCGTTTAAACGTATTTGATATTTTTAAAAAGCAATTAGTTTGAGGCGGGGTTGGACGTCCTACTTTGCGTCGTCCGGTACGTGGTCACCACTCTAGAACCTTTCTTCCCCAGCGGTTGTCGGTTCTTCGAGCGATGTGCAATGCCACTTCAGCGTGCTTATTCTTCGTGCTATGTTGGTTACAGCCGTTCTTCTGCGGATTTCCGTATTTCGGATTCTATCAAGCAGAGAAATCCCGAGCATAGCCCGCTTCATAGCACGCTGTGCGACTTTAAGCCTGGTTATTAGGCCTACATTTAGGGACCACGTTTCCGTGCCGTAAGTCATCATTCTACTTTCACACTTGACTAATAGTAAATGATAAATAATATAAAAATTATGAGGCGTGCACTTTGGCTTTTCCAAATTATTTACTTATATTTTCAAGGATATTTATGTTTTACATAAATTATTTTAAGTAGTTGTTAACATTTTAAGCATTTGTTATGTGTCTCTTCTGTGAAGGAGTAAGACAAATATTTTCTTACTTTTTTCTATCTAAGCTACATACTTAAGTGATCAAAGAGTACCTATAAGCGGTCTAGAACCTAGAACAATAAGTCGTAATAATTAGATATTGTCTTATCAACGTACCCATCCAAACTGTCGCAATATTTGACAAGATAGTTCCAAGCAGGCGTTGGGAATAATTTCCATAAATGTAAACCTGATTCGCATTTAATAATAGCTTCTGTAGCCTGTTCAAGACTGTGATATAACCAAGACATATCGCATTGGCTGTACACCAATTCGGTATCCAACATAGTGAATTTTTTTGAGAAGAGTATAAGTCCTGTAACGTTTATAAGATTGACAAAGAATTTCTTATGAAAATGTTATCAAAGTAGCAAAAGAGAAACTCAGTTTAAACCATTGGGCTCGACTGTCCCGAAATTCTATGAAAATCGATCGTGCCTCCATATTTACACAAACGTTCTAATATCTAATACTAAAACATTCACTCTTTGATCTTGTAATGAAATAGTAAGAATAAAATTATCACTGCTATTTTTCCATGGGTAAGAGTTGATTAAGGGACGAGCATATGAAGATAAAAATCTTACAAAAAAGTAAAACTTGAAAACGAGCCATGTGCCAACTGTGTGGTCAGCGTAGTGGGACGTATAGGTTTAGAAAAATAGTTATAGAACAATTAATGTAATCGTCTTATAGTTTATAGAGTAAGATGGGATAACAGACACGTCAGGCGCTCTGTGGAATAATGAAATTCTGCGATAATTAAGATTCGGAAAACAAGGTCAATATTATCTAAAATTAATAATAGCACACACACAGCTTTTACAACAAATAAATATTTCACATGAAATATATGGACAGCACGTTTCATACTAGACTTTTGGTCTCGGTAGTACCTATTTATTGCGTCGTAAGAGTATAAGAATACAATTTTGTTGTCTTTGCTTTCCCGTGGGTGTAGTAAAAGGTGGATAAGGTTTGCAAAATACCACAACGGCCAAAGCAGTAATAAAAACATAGGTAAATAACCGCTCATTATTGTCGATAGCTACAGATGAGCTTACATTCATCCAATATTAAATAGCAAATACCAATATGATCTTGAATAATATTTGGTCCTTCCCAAACCTCATTTATAAGATGAAAGGGCTTCATAAACCCACCAATAATAAAACAAGTCATTTCGTTCGAGAAACACTGCAGCAAGAATTTTATTGCAGGCCTCACGTAGGCTACTATGGCAGAACTTACATTAATATTTAATCGATTCATCATCATCACCATCTCAGGTCCCTGTTGGGCTCGAGCCTCCTCCATAAAAGGAGGGAAATTGACCTACTATCTGGTCAGACGTTTTGGTATAGGGTTATACGTGTTGGTATAGGGTTTAGTTTCGAGTTTTCTTTCTCTTACATAGATGTTATATTCGTTTTATATTCCTTAGTCGTCTCTTATGATCACCCACGGGTAAGATAGGGGTGGTGCAATGTATTCTTACTCCGCCAAATACGGAAATTAATCGATTAAATTTCTATATTTACGTGACATGTGTGTCTAAATATTGAGAGGATGGGTGGCTTGTTATCACTACCATAACCCACCGTGCGACAGCTCTCCTTTTTTAACTAAAAGTATGAGCACTTTGATTGAGCGCTGTTTATAAAGTACAAATAAAGTAGCAATTATTTTTATTTACCCAAACAATCAAAAGCCCACTTATGAAGTTCCTTATAAAGATCTTTAGACAATTCATCCTGATAGTTCCTCATTTTGTAAATCTTCTGTGTGAAATTTTCGCACACGTCATTAACGCCTAACAGGTGTTCTGAGACGGAGTTATGTAGTGGGGCTAACACTACTGTCCTTTGGCGACTCCATTCCTGGCCCCTGCTGTAATTACGACAAGTAGATTAATACTCAACATACATATATTTCTAAGTTCGTCTGTGTAATAAATTACTGAATATATAAAACTGTATACAAAACATCATGTCACCAAAATACGCATCAGTAAAAATATTTTTTTACACTCCAGTATCCTTATCATCAATAGCGCAGACCATTTTTTACTATAAAGACCAGATTGCTAAACTGTATTTTTTGCTGATAATGCTAAAAGTTTTAAAATTATACCTATATATTTCATACACACCAATACTCTCTTTCATACCTACTCGCTCTCTTACGTCGTCGTTACGAATGCGGTCGGTCAGCCTAATTCCACCGATTTTCCGCAGAGATCGCATTTCGACCGCATTAATTTTACTTTCATACTCTTTTCTGCATACCCAACTCTCGCTTCCATACAGTAATGTTGGGACAAGCACTGCGTTATGTATTGCTACACGTGCCTTCTGGCTGAGGTGGTGGCTGCCGAGAAGTTGCCCCAACGCTCCGTTCACTCTATTTCCCGCATTCACTCTTCGCTCTATATCAGTGGTGTACTTTCCATCTCGGCTAAATCCACATCCAAATGGCTCGTCTGCCGTTGTTCACACAAAAAACAAATTGATAGGTAACTAACACAGTATATAATCCATATGTATGGTTTCTGTGTTCAGCACGATATTTCTCCAAAGAGTCCAGCGTGGACCTAACTGGATGTTCACCCTCCATGGAGTAAACTTTTTGGATGTGATCGGGATGATTGATCAACACTATGTCTCCTCCAACGGGGCTAACAAAACGCACCACCGGGCCATACTCGTCAAATAAGGACGACAGATTCTTCAGGGGTTTTTTGGTATTCAAATAAGTGCCTGTAAAAAGAAAACATGAAAATACGATGCAAGAATTATCATCGTTAGCCACGTGAGTTCGATCGCAAAACCGCTTACTAAGGGTAGGAATTCTCGTTTTTTCTATATATGCTCCTCTTCAGCTGAAATTATAGGTCTAGGAGTTTAGATTGATATAGCAGTAGGTGCTGTAGAATTTGAGGATATGGAAGTAATTGCTGTTATATGCAATTACTTCCATATCCAATGTTGTGTTGCAATGTGTAGTACATGAGTACCTATATAAAAAAATACAACTAAATAGTCTTGCATTATATCAAAAACTAAATTGGTCTGTTGGGGTCATCTAATTTCTGAAATGGACTGGTGATTCGTATAATAGCTGATGTTATATTGAGTAAATGAGTAAACAGTATATTTCAGAAAAATAATTAATACTTCCCTGAGATAAAAAAAAAATCCCATAACATCGTGAACAATTCCTATTTGAATTTCCCTATTTAAGCTGAAATAAATCTAACACTGGGAAACGGTAGAAAGATTTGAAATAGGACAAAACAAACCAAACTACAAGGTGAGTGAAGCGGCAGGTAAAGCGCTAGTTACATATAAAACTATTGATCGGCCAACTAATTCTTCATTCATCTCAACTCATAGGTATACGTTACACTGTTAGGCTCGAGCTCGAGCCTCTTCGACAATGGGAGGGCAATTGACCTACTATACCACGCTGGTCGGACGCCTTGAGATAGTTTTAGTTTTAGTTCAAGTTTTCTCC
This sequence comes from Lymantria monacha, assembly GCA_905163515.2. NCBI lineage: Eukaryota > Metazoa > Arthropoda > Insecta > Lepidoptera > Erebidae > Lymantria > Lymantria monacha. Next base: position 11,935,260 of record LR991094.1, on the reverse strand, counting down.
ATCTATTGCATAGATGTTACATGCATATTATATTCCTTTCATCTTTTACGACATCCATGGATAAAAAAAGGGTAGTGATTTGTATTCTTACTCTGTCACCCTATGAACAGGCTAATTCTTATGATTACGTGATGTAAAAGGCAGTAATAGCATGGCGAGGGGAACTACGTTAGGTACTCCGATGAGTTGGTCGTATTAGTCTTGTTACATCAAACTCTCTGCCACAAAAAATGATTCGAGACATAGTAAATTACACGTAAAGAACAAGTTTTATCGTCGCGACATCTTAACACCGACGTTTTCAATTTCGCCAAGACCTAGGCAATTTAAAAGGCAAAAGATAAAACTTGTATAATACTGGCAAAAGCAAGTAAAATATCAGACAGTCACTGCAGGAGAAAGAATACTGAACTGAACTCTAAGCAAGCTGTTTGGCCAGCATGATAGAGCAGTCCAATTTTGTTTCATTTTTGCTTTCTCATTTTGGCAAAGTTCACACAGGCTTGCTTATCGTCTGTAAAGAAATAGGTACAAATATATTATATTATACTTTGATAGCGTAATGAAGGTATTAATACACAGACGGCTCGAGATATATAGAATGAGTTGTGTAAATTATACAGGGTGTAAGAGGACCGCTCCCGAAAACTAAGACAGGTAACCCTATTAGTCCTACTTGTAATGATAGGCTAGAAAAAAATCGATTCGGATGAAAAAAAAATTTATTGAGTTACCGTTACATGGCACTGTCTTAATACGATGGAATGTGAAAAAATCTTCAAAATATTTGTGAAAAAAAAAAATTCATCCTGATAGATTTTTTTTCTAGCCTATCATTACAAGTAGGACTAGTAGGGTCACCTGTCTTTGTTTTCGGGAGCGGTCCACTTCCACCCTGTATATTATCATTAGCAATGCCCAATTGTTAACCAACAAAAATATTCTTAATATTTTTCACGTTGGCTTAGTACCTCCTATTAAAATGATAACTTTACCTTGAAATAAAATATATACCTACTTATGTATAAATAAAATGTGCGTTTTATATAGATACTAACCAACGTTAAGTCCTAATGTTATAACACCTGCTGTTAGTTGAGTACCTAACTCTGAAAAATACTGGCGTATAGTAGATATATATTTTAAAGACTTTGGACCCGGAACATCGTCGAAAGGTAAAACAGCAGGATCTTTATTACACAACACTGCAGTAACTATTTTTGCTGTAGGAAATTCTTCTTTTGTTGTTAATGGCTCTTTTTCGAGTAGTTCTGTGGATACGGGAATGGATTTTCTTTGCTGTAAATGTATTTCTTGAATTTGTAATATAGTTCTCTCATAGTAATATTTTTGGTGAGAAGATAAACCTAACTTCATATACGGCAGAATATATCGCAATTGATTTAGTAACATTCTGATTACTTTTCGTTTCTTATATTTGAAAATAATGTTCAAATGAAAAATGTATCAGTTTTGACACGGAAAACAATAGAATTTGACATTGAATTGTAATTAGGTAATATTTAAATTTGGCGCCTAAACTCAATTAGACTGCGCCAGTGTTATCCACTATATTATTTTACTCTGTGGTGTTATTCTGTTGGCTAATAGATTTTAATTGGACATAAAAAATACTCCCTACATGGTCCTGTGCTATCCTCGTCCTAATCATGTGTTCCTTCAAATTCAATACTGAGCGGGCAAATTATTAAAATGTTATTGGGGTTTTCTAAAAATTTCTTTGATTTTCTCAGATAATACTTGGCAGCAATCTCAAGACTTGAATTTGAGGCAACAGACTGAAACCTTTTACGTAGGATTAAGGACATATTTATTTATGACATATTAAGAGTATGCGTAATCGTGGAGCAATGCATTAAAACTGTTTTAAGTGTGAATAGTAGTGGTGATTCGTATTTATCGTCACTGTGAAATATCAATGATAATTTTAAATCACATCTTGTAACAGTGACAACCAAATACCAGTAGCAGCGACTGTGATCTGACGATATATCTTATAAGTATAACTGTGACTATGACGCACGCAGCAGTCTCGTAGTTGATAAAACGCAGCGACTATGACAAAATATTATGTGTGTCACATTGTTACAAAATGAATAATAACAATTAATCTTTATATACATATAATTCTTCTGTACGTGTGTTGACAGTGAACTCCATCTTAACGGCTGGACGGATTTTTTTTGAAATTTTTTATGTGTGTTCGAGGGGATTCGAGGATAGTTTATGATACCTGCCTAGTATTTTATCACAGTTAACTGACACTAGTATTTTTAAATCACTGTCGCTGTGATATCTAGTGTCTGATTTTGCCTAGTATTGAATAGCGGTGGAGATGTAACAGGATCGTGGTTTGTGGCAATCCGTTGTCTCTGCCTACCCCTCTGGAAAACAGGATTGAGGCTATGTATGTATACGCATTATGGACGAAATTTATTAGTAATAAAATATTTTTATATTGTTAGATATCTATAATCTTTTTAAAAAACAAAAAAAAAAAAACCAATATGTAAATGAATTTGATGTAAATATAATGAATATGTAAATTAATAAAGTGCACATTATGAAATGAAGAAAAGAATTTAGCCATCGATTTAGAAACAGAATTTTAATAATAAAACTCGACTTGTAAAATACTTTTGTAAAAAAAGAATCAGTATACCCCTTCCCCAAGGTAAGATCAAGGTATCATGTATAGATTTTTATATTACAGCCCATGTTACCGGTAATAATGTAGGTTTCTAATGCTAGTGCCGCACCTGCGTGTATCGTCCCGAAGTAATGTGTGGCGAAGCTTCGTACGTTTTGTACACTAGAATGTTATCGCGATAATACTGTGATAATATTAGCGACTTCGGTATTTTACACGAAGTATCGTGCAATAATTAAAGATGGCCGAAATAATTTTCAAAGCGTTTATCTATGGATGACGAGTTGCTTTACTTTTACAGCTATATTATGCTAATATTTACATAATATTTTTTTTGGATCCTTTATGGATTCAGCTTCATAATGGTGTAAAAATTGTAACACCATTTCAAGAGTGGAGCGCCACTCTATATTTATTGATTAACTGGAGATCCTCGATCGCGTCCAAAGAGTAAAGTTATTAAAGGACTTTTGGCGGGAATCTAAAACGTCATGTTGTGCTCTTGTATTATATTCGATATCTTAGTGTTTTAACGTGTTATATTAGATAATTTTTATGGTGTTTTATGTAATATGATGTGACAGAACAGCTGGGATGTAGTGAATATCATATAAAAGTGCTTTACAACGTTTTCGTTTTCCATCAAAATTCCTACAACATACCATTAACAGTGTCACCATAGCAGTGTTGATGGCGACTATTCGACTGACTGACAGACAATGACTAACTTGAAAAGATTAAGAACGTGAAGATAATTATAACTCGACACTGGCAAAAATGGCTCGTATAAGTAGCTGATTGCCAATACATAAAAAGAAGAAGAAGAAGAAAGTTATTAAATTGAAAAAGAGTGGCAACTCGATGATAAAATATGCATGTATGGAAAGTGCTGCCACCCAGAGTTTAGGCGGTGAACTAAAGTTGAAGTAATATATATACATATCTACATGTGTATGTGTAATTATATAATTTTCTTTTACTATGAAAGCTACCCTGAAATATAAAAAAAAACATATCAGCTGATAATTAAACAATAATAATATCAGCCTAACATTGAAACTTGAGATAATTTTCAGAAAAATATCAATAACCGAAAATAAATCGATGACAATAAGTACCTACGCTAGGAACAAAAAATAACAATTCTCAGTTGTCAAACGTTTGACAGGCAGGACAAAATGGCAGCAGTTAAGTTTGTACAACCAATCTGTAGGCGGCGCGACGGTCAGTAAAAATAAGTAATGTTTTAAGTGTGCCCCCCCAGATCGCGTCTAAACACATCGAAATTTTCCGCCGTAATGAAAAGCGCTAGTCTGACCACAGAGCACGATATATTGGCGTGTTAAAACCCTTTGACTTATCGCCACCCAAGCGCACACGAAGCCCGAATGTTCGCGAAGATAGCCAATAAGGACCGGTCACATCTGCGTGTATCGTCTCATTGCACGAAGCTTCGTGACGATACACGCAGGTGTGGCCCTAGCAACAGATATATAATTTTATTTGATGCCGCGATAATGGATGCGATTGTAAAAAATAAGTATCCCTAATCAATTTATAAGCGACTCCTCGTAGAATACCATATTTTTATTTAGTACACATGAGAAAAAAAAAATTAAAAAACAAATTAAATACTTATTCAAATAAACCGCTGCTAGTAGGTAACGTGCCCAGAATGCTGGCAGCATTGCTACGTTGGATGGCAATGCTCAACCTCTGTGCCAAGTAAAGCCCAGCATTCCGGTCACGTGTCGCTTCATTAAGGCGCTTATTTATTTCTTTAAACATATTATGGGCCCCAGGCCCCCACGGTCCTAAAGTTTCCACCCCAAAAGGCTCAAATATGTATACACTGTGTATTTGCGCCTTTTGAGGTTCTCCGCTGATTCAGCCGCCGCTCCAGCCTTATTTGCAGTTCCTGGAAGATGTGACGGCGCTAAGGTATCAACACAAGTTGCGTCCCATACCAAAGGTCGATCCATCTTCCACGGAATTAATGTCATACCATCGGGTCTCTTACCATCAGCGCGAACTAGGCCGCAAGGTTCTAAAATAGCGGCGCAGTTCGCGCTGGTAAAAGCCCGACGGAGGATATCATTAAGACTGGCATGGCGGGGAATTCTACCTGCACTCTTTAAGCAGGAGAGGCCGTGATGCCCGAGCCGGTCCACGACAAAACCAACCAACCATACCATATTTTAGAATTAATGTCATCATCATTTGCCTGCCCTCTTCCCACGCTAAGTGGGGTCGGCACAACATGTTCTAGCCCTCCATACGATTCTATCAGCCGTCATATACGTTTTAGATTTAATGTACTAGCATAATTTAAAACATTTTGGGATTCATATTTTATAAATAGAAAATGAAAAATTAAATATCAATAAAGATTTGTCTTAAAGTTCTCAGTAACTAAGCAACAAAATTCTTATAAGAAAATAGCCAAACTGTCATAATTGACAGATTTGATTCGTCTTAGCGAAGGCAAAAATTCCAAAGAGAGCGATAAGCGAATGAGCGAGTGCGAGCGAGCTGCTTTTCAGCTAAGCTAAACTTGTAGATGGCGGGAGTGATCTCGTGTGATATAACTGTGTTAGATTAGTTTTTAAAATAGTAGTGTTTATTTTTTAGAATAGTTATTAAAATGACTAGGTAAGTATTCTGTCGTCAATTCCAATCCCGAAATGGCCATAGAAAAAGCCCTCTTCGCAAATTACGGTACCTACAATGAGGCGCATTGCCAAACCTATAACACGCGATTTTCTTATATACAGAATGATTTTTAATTTTTAGGGCTAAAATAGAACTCGGCGACGTCACACCTCATAATATAAAACAGCTGAAGAAGCTAAACACAGTGGTTTTCCCTGTATCTTACAATGATAAATTTTACAAAGATGTTTTGGAGGCTGGTGAATTGGCAAAGTTAGCATATTATAATGATATTGTCGTTGGAGCAGTTTGCTGTAGAATAGACACGTCGGAGAACTCTCGAAGGCTCTACATAATGACCTTGGGTTGCCTATACCCATACAGAAGACTGGGCATTGGTACTCTAATGGTGGAACATGTGCTCAAATTTGTTGAACAGGATGGCAATTTTGACAGTATTTTCTTGTAAGTAACTACTTTATTTCTACATATTTTAATTACTAAGACAATAAAGTTTATTATCTTTACATATACTTATTAACTGAAGGTTATTAATCTTTACAAGTATGTATGTATTTTGGAAATTAAATCATTGCTACATATTTATAATACATTTTAGCATCTAAATATAAACCATATAGCTGCATAAGTAACTGAAATATATTTATCATTAAGTATTATTAGAAAGATTAAATATCCTTTAAAAATTGAAAAGAAAACAGAGCTTAGAGTCATAGACCTATATACACTTTTAAATTATCCATGTCAAGGACAAATACCATATACATATTTTTTTTAATTTGGTTTAGATATATTTTTATATGAAAACATTTTTTTTATCCAATATTCATTTATATAATTTTGGTGAATGTTATTTCATTTTATAGTTTCCAATTAGCCAGGATGAAAATTGTGACATGTTTTTTTGTAGGTATATGAAAGCAGTGTTTCAAACTGCTGCTTCATTATACATTTTTATTATGTCAATAATATACATTTAAGATTTGTTTTTTGTTGATTTATAATTGATAAGTTATCATTCATTGTGTATATACTGTATATATATATATATTATATGTATAATACTAATCAATTTGTAGTACCTATTTTCTTTATAGTAACAAACTAAACTGGAGAAGTACCATTCTTCTAATTCCTCCATTATATTTTCATGGAATTGATGAAAGTGGCAATTGTATATTAGTATTTTCTAGGAATGTAATGTACTAAACTTCATAATGTCATGATTTTCTTTATTTTCAATACATTTACACTTCCAAGAATTTCTGTTTTACATTTTTATGAATTGATGATTTCAATTGCATTAAATGAATATTTTAATTTCCAGGCACGTACAAGTAAATAACGAGGGAGCAATAGATTTTTATAAAAAATTTGGTTTTGAAATTGTTGAAACTAAAGAACATTACTACAAAAGGATAGAGCCAGCTGATGCACACGTTCTACAGAAGACGATCAGAGCGCCACAGCCTCCTATACCTTTACTCAATGGCACAGTACCACATGCGAAAACAAACGGACATGATTGAATATATTATGAACCCCGAACCATATATTTGCAAGCATCAACTCGGTTATCAACGTGATACAAGTGATAACATTATGTGTAAGAGTCATAATAATAATAATAAAAACTTTCTGTGCATGCAGGATTGATTTACATTAAGATATTTGTAACAAATGGGTTAAATGAATAAACTGTGGTTGTGGACACATGAGGCCATAAATGTAGTACTAGAAATGACTGATATTCCACTGAGTATCATAGATATGTACAGAATAATATATACACATACAGTATTACTGTATATTGACTCAAATGTGCTGATTACTGTGCGGTTTCAATGATATAGATTGCTGTGTCCCTTGATTTACTCAATTTAAGATTTAATAAGGTCTGTTAATAGGCACTAATTCTTTTTGGTAAAAACAACCTGCATTTAAGCTGTGCAATACAGTTATAGGGATTTTACAAACATACATTTGGAGGACACAAATTATAATGGAATTTAAAATATAATATTTTTTTTTTATCATAACACAAACATTTTGCAACAATTTATTTAAGTCTGTAACTCCAAATTAACTTAACTTTTTTTATGGATATATGTTTGAATGTAAAAACAAAGTGGAAAGTAACAAATATTAAAATGTTTTTTATCATGTCTCATCTGTATAAACTGCAAAATTATAAATATTTAACTCGGTGTGATATTTGTCGCAATCATGTCCTTCAGTCTATAAATAACTTGCCTAAACATCATCCACAAGGGAGGGAAATTAGCCTATTGTAACATGTTGCTAAGATAGGTTGGTATAAGATTCGAGGTTTCCTTCTCTTACGTTCTTATGTTATGTGTTAACATCCATTAGTCTTTGATGAGATCCAAATTATTAGGTAGGGTACATAAAAATGTGCGAAACTCTTTAAAGAGTGATGCCTACTTTTATCAACAATCTCTAAATTTTCAGCGACACTTGGGGAATATAAATTACACTTAAATTAATGTTGTGATATTTATATTACCTAGCTTGTTGATAAAAATAGGCACTTTAACTTCATTAAACTTGTATGAAATGTTTCTCATATGTAAAGTAATGCTTAGCTCTAGACATTCTTGTATCTATATATCAGGTATGAAATTCTGTCAGTTTTTTACTGTACTTGTATATTATGGTGACAGTAGTAGTAAACCTACCATTTCCTATTTAATATTTATCCAGAATGGAGTGTTAATAATCACCTTGTAATTAATTACTGTTTCATTTTGATATGTTTGTTTTGCAAGCAATGAGGAAAAGGCAAAATTTTGATAAGCCGTAACTATGGAACTAAACATTTTTTATGAGCGCTTATTATTATTACACAATGGAAATAAAATTATTTAATTAATGTTGAGTTGTACTGAAATTTTTGGTTTGTTAAGATTTTATACTGTCTAATAATTGTGTAAATTTTTTTTTAAACTGCATCTGTAAGTAGTCATTGTATCGTAATGTTACCAAAAAGACACTTGACCTTTGTCAACAACTCTCTATAAACAATGGTTTTTTAACTATCATGTTCACTGCAACCTTAGAATTATTAGTATAATAAACAAGATTAACATTTTACTTTTTTAATGTTTTATTATGTCTTGATATAAATTCGAATATATGAGCGAATGTTTTCCATTCATACCAAGGGTCGTAGCTCATCTATACAACACCGCTCCCATCCGACGAAATACTGTACACTGAAATGAATGAAAAAAAAAATTATAGCAGACTGCTCGTTGCTAATTTGTGTTGTCAATGTAAAGTGTGTCCACAGTGGATGCTCAAAAGTTCACATTTCAATTAACAGTATTTTGCAGGGTGGCAGCGGTGATGTATAAGTGAGCTACGACCCCAAGATTGAAAAGATCTGTGAAGACGACATCTATGGCTAAAATATTTTTCTCAATATTAGAGGTTTTTAAAGTAACCTTGACACTTCATTATTACCTCTATACGACACGGTCTTCCTTGTTATTTTTAACGGAAACATTAATTTGTTATTTCGCATTCGAGCTGAGCCATTCTTAAACCGGCGTATGCGACTTCGTTCGGGTAAAAGTATACTGTGACTGGCATTGAGGCTTTAAATATTGTGATCTAGAGAAAGAATATGTTATCTGCCATCTATGTTCCCGGTGATTATACTAGACGACCATTAACTACAGTAGGAAACCTATTTGAACTGTGACTGAGTTCCCACACTACATATTGACATCATCTAAAGTTTATAACTTGAGTAGCTGGGAATGTGCCATGGTCTTTATTAAGATGTATGTACCATTGTTCATGTACGCCTCGTCTGGAAGTCATTTCTGTTAGGTTTGTTAGATTGCCTTCTTTGGCATGCATGCCCGATTTATAACAAGCATAGGACTAAAAGTTGCCGTGCGATCGCCGCGTTCGAGCGAGACACCAGTATCACTGGTATGAGCTAGCGGTTGGCGCCTGGCGGATTGTCATAAGACTGTCATTCTTTCGTTGATGACTATAGCTAAGACGAAGAGTGCATCAGGAACTTGGTCATGGTTGCAGTCTTTTACGAGGCAACCATACGTAATTCGATACGCAGCAATGTATCTACTGACCTCGCTACATTTCGATTCACCCATGATTCAGTTTTTCTTCTATTAAGGCATCGAGTGCAGACTGCAGAGGTCCATGAACAGCAGTAGGTATCACTTACCATCAGGTGTGCTGCATGGTTGTTTGCCACCACCGCCAATAAAAAAAAATCAGATTTTCAATCTTAATAGTCCGTGAAAGAATGACGTAAGTCCATTTGGGTTATGAAAAAAAACGCCGATTGTGGCCTATAAAGGTGGACCTGTGCTCGCCTTTGTCGGATCAGAAATTTCGTATTGTCATCGTATTATTTATAGGAAAAGATAGCACTTCACCAGAACTCTGATTAAAACCAAATGCTTGAATTATTTTTTATTGAAATAACAAGATGTTACAGTATTGTCATTATTGACTAGTAGTTTATCGCTATGGACAAATTGATCGATAAGGATTAGAAATATTTCAACATCTAATTAATGCAATTCATTTCCATAAGGCCTAATTTCCATTAATTATTTCTGGAACATTAAATTTTATAGACGTCGAACATATATTTTAATACAATTTCTTGAATATTTTTATATCTATAAAAATATTGATAAATACAATTTTCTACATTAATAATTTGATGTATTTACATAAAAAGTTACTTAACATTAAGATTATATAATGCTATGTATTTAACACTTGTGATATTTAGAATACTGTTTAGTTAGGCTTTCGAAAAGCTTCAATTCTTTATCACAGACTTATTGCATGAAACTCTTTTGTTAAAGACAAAGACGATGAATTCACCCGCCAATGAACTTTGTCGATTAATGTAACATACCACAGACGGAATTATTAAATCAGATAAATACCAAAAATTACCAAAACACAGATACAATAGTTGGTAGGTATTTAAATACATTAAAATTTTCTTACCACAATATGAACACCTTCAAAGCAAAAATCAGTGCCTCCTAGAGATACGATAGTACGAATAAATATTAATATCTAGACACAAAAATTTATAATATCACGACGTCATTAAGGCTGGTTATAAACATTGCGAGGCCATAAAATGAAGAGATGATTCTTCTGATAACTTGGTAGGTGGTGTAAGGTCTCGATATGTTGAGTCTCCGGTTAGTCAGCTTGTGGATAGCCAATGATGTATTTTGCATTATGACAGTCTAAGTTATGGCGTTAAGAGAAAGAAACCTCTAAATGATCTGATGTAAAATAATATCAGCGCACTTTAACCTAATAACCAATTTAAGTAGAATTAAATAAAAGTGACTGCAACATGCGAAGCAGCATAATCGCTCTAATGCATACCTGCTGGTGTTAATAATTTATTTATTATTCTATTACGTTCGTATCTATATAATAAAAGAACAATTAGGAAGAAGCTCTTATGAAAAGAATTTGTATTAATAGAAGAACTTGCTACATTTACTTATAAAAAAAAAAACACATTTTTATATAAATAAAAAAAGTCTATCGATAAATTGTCTATTGATAAGATCTGTGATGAAAAATTTGTTAATTGTAATAAAATCACCATAGTAAAATAATACAAATAAAACGACTTTTAAATTTTCAATAAAATGAGAATAAATACATATTTTCAAAGAAATAAATTTACAGACACAACACAAGTATTATCTATTTAATTTTAACACAATTATGGCTCATAAACTAGCTTAAAAAAAATCATCACATTCAAAAATTTTAAAACTTGCCACAATAACGAAGGGAAATATCAATTTTTAATAATGTACTTTATTTAATAACAATACCTTTAGCAAACTAACAAATTACGCAGACATAAATAAGTATATCGTAATCAGCGTTGCCTAAAAACAGCTGCACCACAAGTTGAAGAATGCTGACACAGGAACAACAGCAGAGGACACGAATTTATGTATTTCGTGTGAACTCTCCGTCACTCTTTGGTCGATCATCGACTTAGCTCGACTCTTTAGTAATAAATTATAATAGGTAATATCATAATTTGAAATAATGAATTCTAAATTCAAAATTTAGATTAAATAATTAATATAAATAATTTCTTTATCTCATACCCTTTTTTTTTTTGGATTCTTCGCTGGCACTGGTCATATTTAGTTCATATACACAATGGAACAAATAAAACGTTTAAAATTATTTAAAACATAGTTACTATAAATGTATTCTAAATTATTGTGATGTATTTTGAATTACAAGGCTAACATAAAATATGCCGCATGGCCGGTTTATAAATAATTTCATGAAAATAAATATATCAACAAAATTAATTATATCTATTAATTATATAATAACAAAAGATAACATAAATATTAAATAAATAAACTGTAAAATGATGGAATTTCTTTGGTAATTAATTAAAAAAATATTTGTTGATAAAGCCACGCCTCCATCCCCAAAAGAGTGGTGTGGCCCATTCACACGTAATTTTAAACTTTGTTTAATAATAGAGAGAAGCATATTGTAGCTAACCGATTACAATTCCAAGTTGTCAAGTTCAGAAACTCTTAGGAAATCGAGAGTGAGGCAAATTACAATCATTTTTAGCTGTACCAGGACGTCACAATCGACCGTCTTAATAGGTAATAATAATATTAATTGCACTTACATAATTGAATAGTAAACTTATATTTCAACATCATTTGATTATTACAGAAGGGCTAGGCCTAAAAATGAGAGCGCCTTAATTTTCGCGACATACTTCTTGTCTCGTTACCTACTCTCTTGCTTTTGTAGAGGGTCATTCTATATTGTTAAACGTGCTGGTATAGATAAAACTAAATCATTTGATTTTGAAATAATTGACTATTGTTGTAAATGAATCATATAATAAGAAGGATGCCTTTAGATATTCTGCCTATTTTTTTTGGAACCTATCAGTAAATTTTATTTAGTTCAACAATCGTGCCTATTGCTATATATTCTTTAATTAGGTAGTGGTGGATCTTTGAGGTAATGGCTTTCCCTTGATCTTAACTAAAATTTCATTTCTCTATAGGCATGTAATATTAACCAATTTCATAATAAAAAAAATAATTAAATAATTTATAATTAAAAAAAATTTGAATATAATTGATTGAATTAGGCGATACATGGCGGAAATCCATTATTATTATAAAATGGAGGAGAGGAAGGAAAACCCACCACTTTCCCACGGTTAATCAATATACCGTACACCTCAAGAAAGGAAGGAATACGGGATGGGATCAAGGTGGAATAGGATATAAGAAAATCTTACTCCTGTGATGAGCATCGCCTCCAGAACTTCTACTTGCAATTTGTCGCAAACTTCGAATAAAGATTCGACACGTATCACACACGACACGACAAATGCGCATTTGAAGCCAAACCGTCCTGAGGATGCCTCGTTTAGAGGCGAAACACTTGTCTAAACTTTATTCGAAGTTCTGCGGAAAATTGCAAGTAGAAGTTCTGGAGGCGGTGCTCATCACAGGAGTAAGATTTCCTTATATCCTATTCCACCTTGATCCCATCCCGTATTCCTTCCTTTCTTGAGGTGTACGGTATATTGATTAACCGTGGGAAAGTGGTGGGTTTTCCTTCCTCTCCTCCATTTTATAATAAAAATTTGAATACAAATAATTGCTTTAAATTACTGGAACAATACTAATGTACTGTTTATTTCGTCTTTATATCTCATACCACAACCGCCACCCATAACAGGAGGGAAACTGACTTAATATGTCACGCTTGCCAGACAATTTGACATAAGAATTAGCAGTGGCTATCGTAAAAAAATCTACAAGGGGCAATAAAAAAGAGGACTTATGGTTACACAATGCTGCCGATGGTCTACACGCTCCAAGGCTTTAAAATTATATTATTTTAGTTTGTAAATCATAGGTATTATACTATTATTAGATTTTTTATTATTAATTATAGTGTATACAAATAACGCTAAAGTTCGTTATAATTCGAAACATAGCAGGACCAACAAGTTTGAGATTATTTAAAGAGTATCTACAGGCAATTTGGTGACAATAAAATTGGTAATAATATATTTTATTTATGACCCGGTAACAGTTCAACCTAATTAACTTGAAATGGACACTCAAACAAAATTTTAAAGATCATAGACCATAATTCGTACTTTTGGACCGAATAATATATATATATTTTATTTTATTCACCTATTCACATTTATTTATCATCTATAAGTATATTTATTGATAATTCATCTATACCTTTACAGATAAATATTTTTTTGTAATGTCAAACAGTTTTTTAACTGATTGCGTATGATACTGCACATAATAAAAAAAAAAACAATTTTTAAAGTTTTATGTTTGTTGAGCTATTCTCTGAAATGGCGGGAATGATTTTGACTAGACTTTCAATAGCAGGCAGCTGATGTTATAATAAGGAAATTGGATAACTATTAATTCGAAAAAAATAATAAAACAAAATCATAATTCGACAAAAAAATATGCACATATATATTTGACATTGCAAACAATGTATATTGAAAAAAAGAAATCAATTTCTATACGTCTTACGCTTTGATAGTAATCTATGAACGTGACGTTTGATTCGATTGCATTTTAAAAAAGAATTATACAAATACATAAATGTACACAATGGCACAAGTAATATGAGGCGAGCCAAGCCCTAGGTATCAAATAATTCGAAACATTAACCATTCCATTTTATTTTCAATATTTTTTAAAAATTAATCTTTATGTACCAAAACTACTAAAAGGCTGAGAAAGTAAGGATACCTGAACTTTAAAATGTTAAATATTTAAAGAACTTTTATATAGGTATGCACACTGAACACACATTTTCATAGTAAACAAGAACATCATGCGTAAATTTAACGTGTGAAATATTAAGTACTTAATATCATATAGCTATGTAAAAATGTTGCATATTAAAATTTGGCATGTTCATAATTATTAATTTATTAAGTACATATTATATTATGTGATAACGGACTTCATTTATTTTTGGTATATAATATAAATTGATATAATAATGTATGTAAAATAATATGTACGATTGCTGATAAAGTCATTTTTTCATAAATACAATAGAAGTGAAACGTTTGGTCAAAGGGAAATAATTTTTATATTCTACATTCGTTTTTAATATATAATGTATATCATTCATTTACTTATCTTTCTTTTTAAAAACGAGAAGGACGTATGTCTGACTCTTCACAGAACCAATGTGTGATGAATACGCTCAAGTACGCGATTTAGCAGTCGCTGAGGTTTTATTCTTGTAAAGTTATCGTTACACAGAAAGGTTTCGGATAAGAATTTCATACCCTCCCATAAGAAGTTTCAATTCCTTACACAAGAATTCAAAAAAAGACACAGTAACTAATATTTATATATAATATTAAATATCTATGTAATTGCCAATTTAGTATAGATACAAATATACATATGTATATAATAATATATATACATATATATACACACAAGGTGAGGAAATCGAGGTAATCCCTGAAGATCTCGGAGATATGCTTTCATCGAAATATGAAAAACCACATCAAGGGAGATTTTTAATTAGAAATCTCATGTGGACCTCAGAAATAAAATTTCACTTATTTCAAGGTCATGTGAGGGTTTTAAATTATTTGAGAAATATTCGTTCGTAAAGATACTCGCTTTTTAATTTTCAGTATTAATAATAGACACTAATTTTTTAAAAATTTGACCTTGAAGCTCTTTTAAGTTCAAGGTCAAAATTAAGATCACTATAATAAGATTTCTAATTAAAATTCTTCCTTGATGTGTTTTTTACATACCGATTAAATCATCCTTCTCTAAGATCTTTAGGAGATCTCACAGTTTTGCCTCATGTACAGATTAAATTCAGACATAAAACACCTCTATATACATACACATATATTTTTAAAGCTATCTATCAAACATTCTTGAATTATAGCGTTCAGAATAAATATTGTATTTGATATTTTATAACAATTAGCTGTTATTTATCGGTTATCGTTCGAAAACTGTGAATTTATTTTTCAACAACACGTTTTTTATAATTATCCATTATAACTACAAATACTAGTTTCGGTTCGAATAATTATCAGGATTTGAGAGGCTTCACAGAAACATGTAATTAACATTATGTAAACTAATTTCAAATTTTCAATTCGGTCTAAAAACTCGAAATTAATTTATCTTTTTAATTTCTACGTGACACGATTTTAAATGTACAACAATAACATTTATCGCTACAATATACTGCTATTATATATATTTTACACAATAATTTTCATTGGTTTTATCTCAAAATATTGCCCAATTTGTAATAGGTACATAGCTGCATTTCCAGTATTTACAGTTAAGTTTGCCTAGATAGTTTTAATTTCACTCACATTCGTAGTCTACCTTCATCTAGGCACGTGTTAAAGCCTACGATCTACGTTCGGCACAGTTCATGCACAGTCCACACATTCATAATTGATTGTTCTCTCTAGAAACTGTGTTGTTCTCTAAGTCGAGTAGCTGCTTGATGCGTTCGATGCACAATTTTGAACCTTCATTCGCTTCTTTTGCCATCTGTGGATATGAAATTAAACTGTATTTAGGAGTTTTAGTTTTAGTGGGAAAGGTCATCGTGTGAAGTGTCATGTAGTGCTCTTCTATTATATTCAATATCTTAGTGTTTTAACTTGTTATAATAAATATTTTTGATAGTATTTTATGTAATGTGATGCGCAGGAAGTATTGAGGTGTAGTTAATATGATATAACAGTGCCTTATACGTTTTCCACAAAAAAAACCCAAAAGATACCCTTAAAGTGTTGCCATGGCACTGTTGAAGGTGACGATTTAACTTACTGATGGACGATGGCTTTAAATGTAGTTGATTTATAAACCATGATTTGGCTTAAAGGTCTTGGTAACCAAGCCATAAGTAAAAAAAAAAAACTGCGTTCATAACCATAGATAGTATCTAAGGATATTCTTATAGCTCATTAAATAAATAAAATGCATAGATGGCGTAGTGGTTAAGATACCTTCTGTGCCAGTGTCGTGGATTCGATTCTATGCAGTAAAATACTTTGTACGATCCACAAAGTGTCGTTCTGAGTGGCGGTGTAATTTGTCTGCATTAATTATATTATATGTTTGTAAAGTCCCCCGCAATACAAGGATTATTTACTAAGTGGAGAGTGATGTCGTTAAAAAAAAAGCAACGGGTATATTCATAAATAAAGATTTCAATTAACATAGTCTTGTTATCGTCGTTTGT
Source organism: Lymantria monacha (assembly GCA_905163515.2). NCBI lineage: Eukaryota > Metazoa > Arthropoda > Insecta > Lepidoptera > Erebidae > Lymantria > Lymantria monacha. The sequence goes on along the minus strand of LR991094.1, from coordinate 11,918,564 downwards.
CATCTTTATTATGTGACTGATGTTAATATATTGGATTTTAGTGCGAAATTGCCAACGATTTTCTGCCTGCCCACCATAAATGTGTTGACCTGCCTGAGGTAGCACCATATTATCCCAGAAAATTAACATCTCAACTCAGATTATACACTGCTAGGTTCGCCTCCTCCACGTTAGAAGTGAAATTATCTTACTATATCATGCTGGTCAGACGTGTGACGCTTCGAAAACCTACGACCCAAACTCCCGCCCCAAGCTAGATCGCACCCTGACTATACCATGAGATCGCAGAACCCCATGAATGACAGTTACCACTCACCATTACATGAATTACTTGCTCGTCTACTACAAAAAGCAATAAAAAAAATCAAGTCTTAAAGGTGTGAAATTTCATTTTGAAATATAAAAGGTAGTTTCTGTAAAATCCGACATAGTTTAAACATCAATTATTCTCATGAATCCGTCCGTGACCCTGTAAATTTATCGAAAGGTAGGAAAAATCAAATATAAACCTGAAAAAATCTTCATAATCATTCATAATTTGAGCTCATATGCGTTCCACCACTAGAGTCGAATCTCCTACATAATGGAAGAGGAATTGACTATCTATATCACGCTTGTCAAACGATTTGGTATAGTTTTACTTTTAAACATTAATATTTAATTAATTAATTACTTACAAGTGAGAAATTAAGGAATCCATGCGGTAACCCTTCTAAGACCTCTATGCCGACAGTGTTGCCAAGCCCTTTCAGTTTCTTCGCGAACATTACGCAATCGTCCAGACAAGGATCCAAATGCACCGTCTAAAATAAATTTATTAGCAATATTTATTTTATTTTTTTATAAAGACTGTAAAGATAGCGGTTAGAATTGCGACCTGCTATGCAAAGTATCGTGGGTTCGATTCCTATAGGAAAACACTTTATGCGATCCATATCAAACTGTTGTTCCGAGTCTGGGTGTAATTCGTTACCGTTAATTGCATGTTTGTATAGTGTCACCCAATAAAAGCTTTATTTATTTTGTGCTTTGTGTTTATACAAAAAATAAAACAAAACGAAGATAAAATCTCTGTGAGCGACAGACAACAAAGAATGCATTATAAAACCATCTCTTACTTTTTAGGTATCGTAAATACTGGGTGAGTATACACCAAAATTAACAACAACCAAAGTAGTTCCTGGGGAAAAATATAATATCAACCCGCCTACCAAGTATGGCAATGTTATCGCCTTGAGGCGACGTATGGTTTTTGGCGCGAATGTGGCAATGTCATGTCACGCTCTTGTATTATATTCATTTCTTTAGTGTTTTGTGGTGTTATATTGAATAATTTTGCTGGTATTTTATGCAATATGGTACAGTTAAAGTGCTGAAGTGTAGTGAATATGGTATAATAGTGGTTTACGTGTATTTTCATATTTGTCCAAAATTCCCAAAGAAAATCATTGATTAGGTTATCAGCGCCCGACTAATGGTAAGTAATTAAGAAGATATACAATGCGAAAGTGTAAGGATGTAGGTACCGAGGGAGACCGAGACTAATCTACCTAGACCAGATCGGTCAGGTACTAAAGTTCAAACTGTTCTCTCTGCCTACCCTGCAAGGGATATGGCGTGATGATATGTATGTATGTATTAATGGTAACGACTTGACTTACTGACAGACAATGACTATTAAGGCTACATGATATGAAGAAATGATGAACAATGTATGAAAAATAATTATAAGACTTGGCTGTATGGGCTTTGATCCCTTTGCCTGTCCGAATGGACGAACAGCACCAAAAAAAAAAAAAAAAGAGGCGACAAAAAAAGAGGCGACGTATGTTCAACAGCAGATTTTGATACCTTAATAGATAGATAATGACAAAAGTCCAGTATTAAGTAACAAAGCCTTCTGAATTCGAACTGATTAAGAGTGTTCTTCCATGGCCATGGCGTTTGCAACAATGCCGAAATAGCGGGCAACTCGTAAGTAATAAATAAAAGACATGGTTTAAATTCCGTTAATCATAATTTCGCGATATACCAGACTATCAGTGCTTCTTGCGAGAGGTATATTTTCCACAAAGCCGAAATTAGTCTATTGCCTCTTTCCAATACGAGATGTGCAATATTTATTGTCGGATATTATGTAAAGCACATGCTTCAATTATGTATAATTAAATTACATAATTTAAATACATTAATGCCAAAAGAGTCACTAAAACAACAACAACACATTTGTGTATCATAAAAAAAGATCTCATGCTTAAGATTTGAACCTGACAAGGATCTGGAAATAGCTAATTATTACACCATTTATACAATTATCATGAAAATGTTTTTTTTATATTCCAATCACTTACCAATATTCTAACAGGTGGGAATTTCTTCAATAAATGATCCTCAGCCCAGTACGGAGATAGGAAGGGATCACGAGGCACGGAGAATATAAACTCGTCGGACGGAGAACGTGCTATCAAAGCATCCAAATTTGTTCGGACAGCAGCACTGCAAAAAATATCCAATAGATTAATAAAATTTAATTATAATGTTTGTATATTTGTCTTTTATAATTCCCTACAACATTTTTTCAATTGTGAGGAAACTTTTTTACAATACTATACAGGGTGGAAGTGGACCGCTCCCGAAAACAAAGAGAGGTGACTCTACTAGTTCTACTTGTAATGATAGGATAGAAAAAAAATCGATTCGAATGAAAAAAAAAATTTTTCATAACGAATTTTAAGTATTTTCCACATTCCATCATATTAGGACAGTGCCGTGTAACGATAACTCCATAAAAATACTTAACTTTACTCAGATGAGAAAAAACGCAATCTATTCAAAATTCACGATCATATATGTTCCAGAGTTGAACGACTTCGCGTGATAACATTTTTTTTTTAATCGCATCGATTTTTTTCTAGCCTATCATCACAAGTAGGACCAGTAGCATCACCTGTCTTTGTTTTCGGGAGCGGTCCATTTCAACCCTGTATATTGTATGCAGTTCAAGGACAAATTCAATTTAACTTTTTTTTGTTTAGGGAGCGTATCCATGCTGTGTGGTAGCGGCTACGAATACTACCTGTTACTCAGTATATTGACTGAAAACTATTGACAAAACCTTTTGAATATGTAATACGGAAGAAGAGTACATATTGCGTTTGACCCAAGTAACTGAGATAGAGAATAATACCAAGACGATGATGATGAATTTATTAAATCTAAGCGTATTTTCTATGTGCTGACGGAGTAAAAATACAATTCACCACCGCCTATCATACCCGTGGGTGATCGTAAGAGACGATTATAGGATATAAAACGCATATAAAATGCAAGGGAAGGAAAACTCGAAATCAAAACCCTATACCAATGTCTGATCAGCGTGGTATAGTAGTTCAATTTCCTTCCCATTAACAAGGAGCCTCGAGCCCAACAGTGGGACTTATGTGAGCTGCGATGAAGAGGATACAAATCTAATATGTTACGTTAGCCAAAAATAATTAACTTACTCGTCCTGTGGCGGTGTAGTGATTGCGTTAGAACCTGTGATGTATGCAAGACGGGACGACATGGCACCCATGAAACCACTAGCAGCTTCACTTATCCTTTGAATGTACGATACATAGAAGTTAGTCATATAAGTACACACATAATGTAATCTAAATACTAGTAAAAACTCCAATACCGCCAAATTGTCTGCACAGATGGCGTAGTGGTTAAGATTCCGGCCTACTGCGCCCGTGACGTGAGTTCGATCCACAAAGTGTTGTTTTGAGTCTGGGTGTAATTTGTCTGCGTTAATTTTAAATGTTTGTAAAGTACCCCGCAATACAAGGATTATTTCCTTAGTTCTGGGTGATGTCTTAAAAAATACCGTATGCTAGTAAATTCAGTTCCCAGCGAGAACAATATTCTATGCAATACCCAAATGGTTATTAGATATTTGGTATAGGATTTAAATGTGAGATTTATGACCGTCTTCACCAACGACTTGAGAGAGCCCCTAAAGTAATATAAATAACACATAATTTTGTTGTTTTATGTATAATTTATATCGCCTTAAGTGTCAATTAAAATGAAAAAAAAAAAATATTAACCTCTGTGTTATGCGTCATTTATGTTCCATTCATCATCATCTCAGCTCATAAAGTCCCACTGTTGGGCTCGAGGCTCCCCCGTAATGGGAGGGCAATTGACCTATTATACCACGCTGGTGAGACGTGTTGGTATAGGGTTTTGTTTCGAGTTTTCCTTCTCTCCCTTCTCTCTATGTTGCATTAGGTGTTACTTAAATTTAAGAGTTGGTGAAAATGAACATTATTCTCTTTTTCATTGCCATTCGGTTGCAGATGAGCAAGGAAACCCACTTGATCGTAAGTGGTAACTATCGTTCATGAACCTCAGCAATACTAGAGCCACAAAAGTTGTTGACTACCATGAGAGAAGAGCTCTTTTTTCGTTTAAAAATACATACATACATAACTACTATCATCACGCCATATCCCTTGCAGGGTAGGCAGAGGAAACAGAGTGCCAGAGAACTAAATTAAAGTTATTATTATTTATCGTTTAAAAATAATCTCCTTATAGTGTTTGGGCAACTGCAGCAAATAGCTCATTCCACATAACGCGCGTGGGAGAAATATGCGTACATTGACCAGTAGGGAACGATATCGTTTCTAGGTATTACTTATCGATGAATCATAACTGCGAAGTCGAGTGATATGATAAAAAAAAATCTTTATTGTACAAACTTGCCACAGCAACTATAGTTAGAAACCTTAACTCAAAAAAACTACGGATTTTTTGAGTTAAGGTTTTTAATTAATCAATCTGTTCATCAGTGTACAATGTACACTGTTGGATTTAGGCCTGCCACGGTAGGGACAAGGCCATAATACTCATTTTTGACAGGCGGATTGACTTAGTGACTGTTATAAGAAATTTCTACTAAAGCGCTGCTCATATGGCAGGTTATACAAAAGCCGTTTTTACGATTGCCACGAGCAAGTAAGGCGTGGAGACATATTGGATTCTGAATCAGTCACTACAAGATTTTTTTTAATATTCCCATTTCTTACTAAACTCTAAGGAATAAGTCTTTGAAAACATTTTACAAATATATAGTTTTTTTTTAAAGAGACACTGCATTAAGGAAATAATCCTTGTCTTGCGGGGGACTTTACAAACATGCAATTAACGCAGACAAACTACATCCAGACTCAGAACAGTCAGTCTTGCGTGGGAGTCAAACCCACGCCACTGCCACGTAAGGTCGGCAACAGCAGTTTATGAACGTGAATTATACCTAGATTAAAAATAACCATTTGTTGATTGCAGCGATAATAGTTTTTCATTAGAATCGAACTCCCGACATTTGGCATTAGAGCTTAGTACTTGCAATCACAGCATTACATAATAAGCTGATATTATATTAGTTAACACATATTAGTAAATTTACACAAATTAAAATACAGATGATTAGTAGAACAAATACCGTGTTTTTATCCTCTTCTTATCTTTGCAATATTCCTCTTCTACTAAAGGCGGTTCACCGACTAATGTACTTGAGTTTTCCGATTCAGCTTCCCTGAAATTGTAATAGTAACTTTAAAATCACTTTTACATGATCTTAATTACGAATAAATGTTATATATTTAGGAGCCGTTCATAAATTACGTAAGAGATCTTGAAGAATGATTTGGTCCCCTCCCCCTACCGTAAGGCATCATAAGATTGCAACTACTCGAAAATAATTTTCAATTTAATAATTTACGTAAATGTCAGGTTCAATACCTCCCCCCCTGCCTATAGTAGAAGGTATAATATTCAGTCAACAACCGCCTTTTACGCTTTACATAATTTATGAATGGCCCCCTAGTGTCTGTAGTATCTTTTACCCGTTACGGGTATATAGTTTAGTCAATCGAGCCCTCTCATTGCCTCGTGTACAAAATTTATGAGATCCAAAGAATAAAAAAATAGCATACCTATGAGATTCGTCGTTTATGCCGGTTGCTGATTTGATCACAGGTATTCTGCGCCCTTCTGAATCTGTGTCGCTGTCCAATACATATCTTTCAAGGAAATCAGCCACATATTGTTGAGATTTGTCCTCCGGTGGAGTTGCGCCTGTAAGATTAACGTGGCTTTGTTAAAATTTTATCATCATCTCAGCTCGTATATGTCTCGAGCCTCCTCCACAATGAGAGGGAAATTAATCTACTATACCACATCGGTCAGACGTGTTGGTATAGGTTTTTGTTTTGAGTTTTCCTTCTCTCGAATAGATGTTATAGGGGTTTATATCCCTTAGTCGTCTCTTACGATCACCTACGGGTTAAATATGGTGGTGAATTGTATTCTTACTCCGTCACCACACGGAAAGTCAAAAGGGGTATGCCCATTTATGGTTTCGTTTAGTACATCAACCAAATTATTATCAAAAATAAAGTTTTCAATTATCATGTCCTCCTTTATAATATGAAGTCATAATAACGCCGGATATAATATGCTAAACAATTAAAAAGATTTTTTATGTTTGTGCCATTTTTTAATGTATTGTTCTGCATAGTTGCCAGTATTTTAAAACTGTATTAATCGCTTTTAGGGTCTGGGTTAGTTTTGCGTTTTTATTTATTGCTACAAATTTATTTGCCTAACCTTAGAATAATGACATAAAAGCCAACCAAACAAGGTATCTTTCATTAATGTACAACGTGAAACCGTACTCCATACTTCAATGGGCATTCCACTTTATGTGAGTGAAATTTAGAAAGTGTCAATACTCCAGTCCCGTGGATGGACTACCGTTATGCCTTATTTAAATTATTTTTCGTTTTTTGTTTAAGATAACTTTTCTTCATCTTCTTTTCAGCCCATATGTGCTCAAATGTGGGACTTTCTCCTATAATAAGAGGGAAATTGACCTACTATACCAGGTTGGCCAGACGGGTTAGCATAAGATTTATGTCGAGTTTTCCATCCCTTGCATCGATGTCATCTGCATATTATAAATCCTTTAGTCGTATTCTACGACACCTACTGGCAAGCAATTAGATGATGAATTGTATTCTCAATGCACGGAAATAAATATTTCGATGTAATGAATAAGCCGTTACGTCACTGGGGTATATTTTTTTTATAACAGTTACACTATTAGATATATAAGGTTTATAAAGTTACACCATAGATTTTCTATGTAATCAAATAGAATTGTCGAGAACTCGAAAATCCTATACTTAAAGTAACCAGCAGTTAAATTCAGTCAATATATAGTACCTGTAGCTGTGTGTTCACTCTGCAACGAGGCGGCGCTAATGGTCGTATCTGAAGACTGGCGACGTTCACTACCAGACTTGTGCGCTTGTAGTTCTGCCAAATCTGACGGCGATACTTCCTCAAAAGATGAAGGCCCTTCGCTTACACCTTCTATGACGGCGACAATAGTTTTTTTATTAAAATATCAGAGAGGTTATGAATCGTTAATCGTGTAGTCAACGCTTTTTTTTTCTAGAAAAGCTAATGTTTGAACTATATTTCCCCGCATGGTTAGTAATTCAAGTGTTGAATTTTGAACTTGAGACTTGGTGATCCCTAACATGGAGATGGGTTAAGAATACGCTTCGTCGCCACCACTTACTTTTCCATGTCGTAAAAACTGAGCATGGGAGTGGACAGCAATGCTCTACTGAAAAACTCATAACACCAATTACGGTTGATATCCCGTTTGCGAAGCGTGATAACTATGTCTAACGTCGTTTGCGAGGTAACCTATTTTTTGCGGCGTGCTGGTCTGGTCACACCACGCTAAATCCGTCCGGAGTCATGTCAACTGAGGCACATAAGTGTCTTCTAGTCCGGTCGCTCATCAGGGTGGACTCCTTGATGGGCTATTTATTGCAAGCTACCCAAAGTTATTCTTTCACAGACCAAAGGGATTTTATTAATACAATTCATTTATTTATAATAATTAGATATCAACTACCCAAAATACGCTGTTTTGTCAAAAAAAAAAAAAAAAAAAATAGAATTCCCTGAAAGCGAACGCAGCCACTGGTCTATCTGGTTCTAATTCAGTGTTTTAGTTTCTAAAACCATCTTCACATTGCATTTCTAATTAAATGTGGGCGAACGCCAAATCGTTGGTCCGAATCGTAGGGTGTACTTTGTGGGGGTACGACGCCAGAAACCTCCGCGTGGTGTACCCTGGGTGCGGGCGACAGTCCCCCAGATCCCTCTGTCGAATTGTCGCCCGTAGCGAATCTCTGGCGCGAGGGGGGGTTCCCTAGCGATGGGTTGAGCCCCAATTCGCTCCTGACCCTCTATTTGTAGAGGGTACAGGAGGCGAAATTTCGGACGGGCCCGGTCACTCATTCATTTGAGGGCTGGGCAGGCTTATGCCACCGCCGACATATCGTAAACCTGATATCTTGCTTCAAGACAAGTTGTCGTGAGGCGTAGTATCAGGAGCGAGGGTCTTGGCTTAACCGCCCGGACCGCGAGGAAGACAACCTCTATAAAGAGTTCGAATCAACATTCGAATTCGGAAATCACCCAGAATCTTAAGTTCTGGCGTGCGGCGAGAAGATGCATGGCAGATGGGTTGTTCTGTCGTTAGCACGCTCCAGCCAAGGTACCGGCCGACCCCCTGGTTGGTAAATGTAGGCTTGCCCGGGTACAGGGATCTCTGCCCGGGTCGACGGTTTTTCTCCCATGCTCGTGGGAATTGATATGGATTTGCCTATTTTACTCTCAAAAGACGGGGATCCCACGGATTCCCACTCTACGGCCTTGCTAAGCCAACAGAAAACTGGCACAAACGACGCCTCGTCCTCAGGACTCGAGGCGTCCGCCGAGGGCCCGGCACCATCACAGGAGGCCCCAAAGACGAAGAGGCGTGGGAGACCCCCGAATAGGGGGAAGGCTTCCGGCGCCAAAAAGCGACAGGCGGAGCGGGAGGAGCGGCGGGCTCTCAGGGAGGCTGCCACCGCTGGACCCCAAGATGATGGCGGCGGATCTACTGCAGGGCCGTCAATGGACGAGGGCGACAGTAGTGTCGCAGAGCCGTCCAAAGATGAGGGCAGTGGATCTGTCGATAAAATGGACGAGTGCGGTAATTCCGCGGAGCCGTCCAAGGAGGTCGGTGAGATACTGACGGCAAGGGAGGAGGCCCTCCCCTCGAAGGTGCGAAAGCGCCCCCTGAACAGGGATGGCAGCTCGGGCGCCGATTCCGAGGGGAGTGTTGTCATCATGCCTCCTCCCAAGGTTCCGGCCTCTCGCAGAGGGCGAGGGGCCGTGGCGTCGGGTCGGGCGACCCACTCCCCAGCCGGCAGAGCAAGTGGAGGGGCGGAGGCTCGTAAGCGGGCCGACGACGAGGCGGCCGCCGCGAGGGTGCTGGAGGTGTTGTCCGGCATCCCTCCCACAGAAGTGGCGACCGCTGGCGCCCGCGCGAGCGGTGACGCCCTGGACATGGAGGCCCTGCAGGCCGAAAACGCCCGCCTAGGTGGCGAGGTGTCAGGCCTGCGGGCCCAGAACCGCCGCCTAGAATCAGAGCTGGGCGCGGTGAGGAGGGAAAACCGGATCCTCACCAAGGACGTGGCCGACCTAAAGGCGCAAATGGCGCGGCTCATGCCGCCTGCGCCACCTGCGTCGTCGGCCAATGCCGGCCGCCGAGACGTCGCCGCAGCCAAGCCGCCCCGAGGAGCTGGCAGGCCAGTGGTTCCCACCGCGCCGAAGAAGCCTCCGACCGCGGAGCGTGCGCCGCCGACCAACACCAGTGCCAGCACGCCAAATGTCGCCGTCGTGGAGCAGGCCCCGGCAGAGGTCCAGCCGGCAACACCGATCCCACTGCCTGCGGTGGGGGGCGTGTCGGACGAGGCCTTTTTTTTTTTTTTTTTTTTTACGCTGTGGAAACGCATTTACGCGCTAACCCCTTCCCGCCGATGTCGTGACGGGAGGGAGTGTGGGACTCGCCAGCCGGCTAGTCAAACCGGAATACCCACTAAAACCACAGCGGCCCCCTTCCGCGCTTTTACGGGACGCCGGAGAGATCGTCTGCTGACATTCGATCCCCGACGCCCCAACGCTTGGCCTTCTGGCCACGCCCAGTCGGTCCTCAAGGCGGTGGGAGGAGATGCGCATAACGGCGCCTCCCCCTACCCAGCCGCCGGCGGCGGAGCGATTCAGCGGGCGCAAGCCTCTCGCGTTCCCGCTCCGCAGCCTCCTTTCTCTCCATGACGGCCTCACAGAAGGAGGCCATCGACTCCCAGCACCTGTCGCTGTCGAGCATCTTTGAGATGATGGTCGACAGCGACAGGTCTCCTCCAACGACCGACGTCAGGACGTGGCGCTGGGGCCCCCAGGCGGGGCATACTTCCAGAGTGTGACGCGCATCATCTACTGGCGCGCCACACTCGTGACATCCTGGGGCCCCTTCTCTTCCAATTTTATGCAGGTACTTACCGAAGACCCCGTGTCCGGTAAGCACCTGCACCACCCTGAAGGTTAGGCTGCCGTGCCCCCTACTAATCCAGCGGTGGAGATGCGGCGCGACCGCCTCCACAGTTCCCCGCCCTGCTACGGGGGACTCCAGATCCTCCCGCCACCGCCGGATGACTCCACTTCGGGCCACTTCCAAAGCTCTGCCCAGTCTCCTTGCGGAGATTTGCTCGCCGCCGGCGCGCGCCACAACGCGCAGCCGGTAGGCCTCCGCCAAGGCCTTGGCCATATGCGGCCAAGGTGGGTCGCCCGCCAACAGTGTCGCTGCAGTTCAAGAAACCGTACGGTAGCCCCTAATGGCCCTCACCGCCATGACCCTCTGCGGACGTCGCAGGAGGGCTCTATTACGGGCAGTGAGAGACTCCGACCAAATAGGGGCACCATAGAGTGCCATAGATCGCACAATTCCGGCGTACAATCGCCGGCAGGACGATCCTGGACCGCCAGTGTTCGGCAGAAGCCTACCTAGAGCCGCGGCCGCCTTCACGAGCCGCGGGACGAGCTGGGCAAAGTGTGGCTGTCGGACGAGGCCTTGCGCGCCATTATCGACACCGTCGGTAATATGGTCAATGCGCGCTTGGCCGTTCTGGAGGCAAGGCTGCCTCCGGAACCACGTGTTCGGCCGCCTCTCGCCGCGGACAAACGGCCATATGCGGCACCAACCCCCGCCCCGCTACCCTGTCAGGGTGGCCGCGTGGGGGGGAGCTACGCCGCAGCCGCGGCTGGGCCCAAGCCCAAGGGGCCCGCTCCAAAGAGGAAGACGGCACCGGCTCCTGCCGGACCGCAGTCGTCGCCCGCACCGACACCGCCGGCGACGACCCGCGCACCCGCGACTGCGCCTTCCGCGCCTGGCACGCCCGCTGCGCCCGAACAGGGTTGGCAGGTGGCCGAGCGCGGCAGAAAGAGTCGCGGGCAGAGGAGGAGAGCGGCGGCCAAGCGCGCCGCTGAGGTCGTCGCCCCCCAGGCAGGAGCCGGAGGAGGCAGCAGCAGGTCGAAGAGGAAGAGGCCGCGCAAGGGGCTCTGGCCGCCGAAGACAGCCGCAGTGGTGATCACTGTGCTGCCTGAGGCGGCAGAAAGGGGCCTCAGCTATGAGGCCGTTCTGAGGAAAGCCCGGCAGGAGCTCGACGTCTCCGACATAGGAGGCGTCGAAGCCCGGACCCGCAAGGCCCGGACAGGGGCTCGGATTTTGGAGTTCCCTGGGGCCGAGGGCAACAGAACGGCCGATAGCGTGGCGTCGAAGCTGCGAGGTCTGTTCGCCGAGGAGGGTGGCGTCAAAATCGCCAGACCCGTAAAGTGCGCCGAAATGCGCATCGCGGGTTTGGATGACTCCATGACGGTGGAAGACATCCGGGAGGCCATTGCCTCGAAAACCGGGTGTCCCATGGACACCGTCCGGGTTGGCGCCATCCGGCTCGGTCCGGGCAGCGTAGGTGCCGCCTGGGTGCAGTGCCCAGTGGAGTCGGTCAGGCAACTGGCCGACTCAGGCAGGCTCCTCGTGGGCTGGAGCTCAGCGCGAGTCACCGTGCTGGAGCACCGGCCTGCGAGGTGTTTCAAGTGCATGGCGGTCGGGCACACCCGGCCAACATGCACTAATTGCTTTGACTGCGGCGGACTCTGTTTCCGCTGCGGTCAGACTGGGCATATGGCGGCATCTTGCGCCGCCCCGCCCCACTGCCCCGCGTGTGCGGCGGGGCAATAAGCCTGCCAAGCACCGCATGGGCTCTGGAGCGTGCAGACCTCCGGCTTCGGCTCCAAAAGGGCGGAGCGGCCGGCTGGGGGACTTCAACGCCAAATCCACGGCGTGGGGGTCCCCGATGACGGACGATCGCGGGCGGGCGATCGTGGAGTGGGCGGCGTCACTGGGCCTCTGTGTCCTAAACAGAGGCTCAGTGAACACGTGTGTGCGACAGCAGGGTGGGTCGATAGTGGACTTGTCGTTCGCTAGCCCCGCTGTCGCACCACGAGTGAGGAACTGGCGTGTCCTGGTGGAGGCGGAGACCCTGTCGGATCACCGTTACATCCGGATGGAGGTCTCCCCTCTCCGGGACCCCAGCAGGGGTCACAGGGCGGACCGAGCTCCCGCATTTCCGCGGTGGGCTGTGGGGCGGCTGGATAGGGACCTACTGGCGGAAGCGGCCATCGTGAACACGTGGCTGTCCTCACCACCCCTAGCGGACGGAGTGGACGTTGAGGCTGTCCGCATCCGCAGTGCGTTAACGCAGGTCTGCGATGCGGCCATGCCCAGGGTGCGGCGTCTACCTCCGAGGCAGGGGGTCTACTGGTGGTCCCCAAGACTGGCTGACCTTCGTGCGGCGTGCATTAGTGCCCGAAGGTCCTACACCCGCAGTCGGCAGCGTCGCCGCGATGTTGAGCGGGAGGGCCAGCTGTACGAGGCGTACCGCAGTGCGCGTACCGCCTTTCGGCTGGCCATCCGGTCCGCCAAGGACGCGAGTTGGCAGGAGATGCTGGACGGTCTTGACCGTGACCCCTGGGGTCGCCCGTATCGCGCGTCGCTGAATAAGCTTCGCGCGCAGGGCCCCCCCTCACCGAGACCCTCCAGCCCGACCTCCTTCGTAGAGTGGTCGAGGAGCTGTTCCCGCGGCAGTCGGAGCACACGCCCCCGGTCATGGCTTCGCCAGATCACGACCGGGAGGCCGTCGAGAGTGTTCCGCCCGTGACGGAGTCGGAAGTGGGGGCAGCTGTGGCGAAGATTCGTTCCGCCACCACGGCCCCCGGCCCGGACGGAATCCCAGTTCGGGTGTTGACGTTGCTCCTCGAGCATCTCGAACCTCACCTCAGGCGACTGTTCAACGCCTGTCTGACGTCTGGACAGTTCCCTGAGTGCTGGAAGGAAGGGAGTTTGGTTCTCCTGCCAAAGCCGGGACGGCCCCCGGATTCACCGTCGGCCTACAGGCCCATTGTGCTTCTGGACGATGTGGGTAAGCTGCTGGAGCGTGTCCTCGCTGCCCGCATCGTCCAGCACCTGGAAGAGGTGGGGCCCGATCTGTCGGACGCTCAATTTGGGTTTCGAAGGGGGCGTTCGACCATCGGGGCCCTGCTACGCCTGAGGCAGACGGCCGCGGAGGCTGTCGCTGGCAAAGGAGTGCTGTTGGCGGTGTCGTTGGACATCACCAACGCCTTCAATAGTCTGCCATTCAGCTGCATCAGGGAGGCGCTCCGGTTCCACGGAGTGCCCCTGTACCTCAGGCGGCTGGTGGCAGACTATTTGGAGGGGCGCAGTGTTCTCTACGCGAGCCCCGCAGGGGACATTGTGCGGACGCCCATGTCGTGCGGTGTTCCGCAGGGGTCGGTTCTGGGGCCGACTCTGTGGGACATCGGTTACGACTGGGCGTTGAGAGGAAGTCTCCCCCCCGGGCTGAGCGTTATTTGCTATGCTGACGACACGCTCGTCACAGCCCGGGGCAGGACATTCGAAGAGGCGGCGAGCCTGGCCACTCTCGGCACCGAGGAGATGGTCAGGCGAATCGAGGCGCTGGGGCTCAGGGTGGCCCTAAACAAGACGGAGGCCCTTTTATTCTATGGGCCCCGTGTGAGGCTGCCCATCGGCGCCTCGTTAGTCGTCAACTCCATCCACATCAGTATCCAGGCCCATATGAGGTACTTGGGTCTGGTGCTCGACGGGCGATGGTGGTTCCGGGAGCATTTTCGTCAAATTGCTCCCCGGCTGGTCGGCGCGGCGTCCGCCCTTTCTCGGCTCATGCCGAACGTGGGCGGACCCAGTTTTCAGGGCCGACGGCTGCATGCGGGGGTGATCCGCTCAATGGCCATGTACGGCGCACCCGTGTGGGCGAGGGCTCTGAACGCCCAACTCAGGGCGGTTCTGTGGAGGCCACAGAGAGTCATGGCGGTCAGAGCCATTCGCGGGTACCGCACGGTGTCGACAGAGGCGGCGTGCCTATTGGCCGGGACACCACCGTGGAACCTAGAGGCGGAGATGCTCTCCGACCTCTACCGGCGGGTTACCTCAATGCGCGAAGAGGATGGCTCCCCATCGTTCAACGAGATAGCCACCTAGCGCGAGGACGCCCGCCGAGAAGTCATCGCCCGTTGGGCTACGCGGCTGGAGAGGCCTAGATACGGTGTTATTACCGTTGAGGCCCTCCGGCCCGTACTGATGGAGTGGACGGAGCGGCAGCACGGAGTCCTCTCTTTCCGGTTGGTGCAGGTCTTGTCGGGGCATGGTTGCTTCGGCAAGTACCTGCACACGGTCGTGCGGAGGGAGTGGACTCCGTCCTGCCACCATTGCAGTAGCGACGAGGACACGGCGCAACAAACGCTCGAGGTATGTTCGGGCTGGGACGGGCAGCGCCGTGACCTCGTCGCTGTCATCGGTGCCGACCTGACGCTGCCGGCTGTTGCGCGAGCGATGGTCGACAGCGTCAGGAATTGGGACGCGGTCGCCGCCTTCTGCGAGGCTGTCATCTCGCAGAAGGAGGCGGCAGAACGGGCCCGGGAGGATTCCCGTGACCCGGGCCGCCTCCCGCGGCCGGGACGGCGCAGGCGCGAGTACCTGCGCCTGATGCCGCCCTAACCGAGGCTTCGGGTGATCGGACCGGGGAATTGTCCGGTTACCCGACGTGAGGCCACCGCGTGAGGACGACGCCTCGACGGCGAAAGCTGTCGGGGCGTCGACAGGAGAGGAGCCCAAGAGGGCATACCGCCGAGCGGGCCACCGAAGACAAAGATCGGGTACCGGTGGCCCGCTCGTACGGCGAAGAAGAGGTGCTTGCAGGGTGGGTCAATGGGGTTGCGCGCCGCCTCTTCCGTCACCCCGGACCGATTTTGCGGGGTGCGACGTCCATAGCCCACCGCAAAAAAAAAAGGGTGTACTTTGTGTCTGTTGTTTGCGAAATCCCAAAATACGAAGATTCCAACTTGTAATGAGAAGAGATGATTAAAAAAAATCGTAATCCATCTGATGTAACTACATATAGTGTTACCTGGTGAAGGGCTGACTCTGAGAAAGCCATTGCTATCATTTGGTGTGGTGGCACTTGATACAGGATTCTGATTGTGGGCTCCTTTCTCATCTTTATTACTTTTGCCACCAGTAGAGCCTACGTATGCTGAAAAATAAATAAAAGTTTAACTATAATAAGTATTATAAAAATGAATGATTATGATAAATTATCCCCTAAAAATTACAAATAATTTTCACGTTCCTTAATTTTTATTGGGGCTGACTTTACCCTGTCCTAGTTACGGAAGGACGGCGTTGGGTTATATCGCTTTGATTATGGAAGAATAGTCTTAAACAGTTCGGATGGTTTTTGACTTTGATGCATTTTCATTGTCCTACATACATAGATACACATACATATCATCACGCCATATCCCTTGCAGGGTAGGCAGAGAGAACAGAGTGCCAGAGAACTCTATCCCTGCATACTTCACTCGCTTCCTCAACATTCATAATTCTCGTCATACACGCTCGCCGGTTTCGGAGACTCTTGACTCCACCTTCCTTCAGTAATTCCTAGTTCTTATTATATCGAATTGTATTATTGTCAAATTCTAAACAAATCAATAGTCAGTTCACTAAGAAATTTGAAAATGAACGGATTCGGATCAAAACAAACATTCAACGATTATTGTCATCCTAAAATCTACCATTAAAACGTTTTAGGTAGATTCGATTCGCGAATGCGAATAATGTCTTGTAAATTGAACATATTTATTTTTTAATTTACATATTTATTAGATTACATACCTTTAAGACATCTCATCATAAAACCAAATGGCAACACCGGATCCATTAGACACAACAATCTCGCTGGACTTGGCACAAAGCTAATCATGAGCGGTGCGTACGCTAGGAACATTCCCTCTGGTTGTCTTAAACCCGCTGTCAATATTTTCAGGGTACAAGCGGCAACAAGATTTGCACCTGCCGAATCACCCGCGAACACTATTCGTTTGCCTATAAATAAAAAAGTTTCAAATTTAAATATGTAGCAAGTATTTTATATCCACCACAGCAATTAAAATATTAACTTCATATAATGTACGGTACTGAAGTTGTGTGGTAGCGGTTACGAATACTACCAACCCTTACTTTGCTCGTGGATGTCGAAGAGACGACTAAGAGCCTTATAACGACCTGGGCCAACTCCATCTGATACCGTTTGGTCAACAATTACATTCCCAAGGAGGGTTGAAGTCTGGCAGGCGGCCGGTCATAAAACTATTGCCAATAACTTTTACAATATGTACTATGAAAGAAGAGTAGGTACATATTGTATCGACCCCAAGTAATTGAGACACGAGTAGGAGAATTATGATTAGGGTTGCCACCTTTTTCCTTTGCAAATAAAGTACATTGGTTATTATAGGTAAGAAAAAAAAGTACACAGTATCAAAATAAAGTACAATTTATTTACTTTTATTATTATGTTTAAAATCATATTTTTTATTGCTTTTTGCAGCTTGCCTTTATATTCGTTTTGTAGATCATTAAATAACTCTGCTCCGTTTCACTATCGAAGGTATGTTTGAATGTGTATAAGGAGTATTCTTGTTCACAATTTACAATGGCATTAATCTATGAAACTTTAAATTGTATTCTTAGTGCACTTAAACCGTTTCGCACAAAAGCACAAAGAAATTGACATTAGAGGTCAAATTGCGTTCAGAAAGTATTAAAAACATGTGCTTAAGTAATGTGGCGCTGGCGAGTGGCGGTTAATTTCGTTAATAAAAAAAATACCTACGACTAAACTTTACAAAATCCCAAAGAATTCATATCATACGAAATAAAGTATTTTCGTATACTTTATTGTTTACATAAAGTATAGAGTATATTGAACTGAAATAACGTACAATACTTTATAATAAACTATGGGTGGCAACCCTAATTATAATAATGTACCGTATACTGCTAGTGCGATTTGAGGTTTCTAAGTATTGTTTTCGGTATGAGAGGACTTAGAAGCTGTGATCGACAATCATTTTGTGTTGAGAAAAATTTGTATGGAAAAGAGCCTTAGCGATTGCTATATCGCATACTTACACGTATTCGTTACAAAATTTTTAACAGGTATAGTTATAAATACCCGCTTGCATTTGGATATCGGAAAAGTGTGAGACATACGCTCTTCTTGTTTTCATATTTCTATGTAAAATAAATTAAAGATAAACACAATACTTATTAGAATTCATCAATAAATATTTAAAATGTTTTTCTGTAATGCAAAAGTTTCACTTGTGCACGATAGAAATTAAAATTTAATTCTTTACAATACTCCTTGTTAAGTTTTTTTTTTAATTTAATATAGGAAAACTATCTGCCTGGTGAAAGGTAAGAATACCATGATCACCACACATTTCTTTAACGTAGGCCATCATCATCATCATCATTCTCCTACTCTTATGCCAATTACTTGGGGTCGATACAATATGTACTCTTCTTTCATAGTACCTACATATTGTAAAAGTTATTGGCAATAGTTGTATGACCGGCCGCCTGTCAGACGTCAACTTTCCTTGAGAATGTAATTGTTGACCAAACGGCATCAGATGGAGTTGGCCCAGGTCGTTATAGGTCGTTAAAGTTATTTCTTTGACGAAGGTACCTATAGCGTGAGAATCGATTAAGGGATGTGATATGCAGATAAAATCATTGTAAACGAGAAAAAGCGGATAATAACATGCTTATGCCAGTTTAATGAACCAGCGTGGTGACTAATTTTCTTCATCTGCATTGATATATTTTTTAAAGAAAACAAATCATTTTAAATAAAAAAAAATTGAAAAAGCGTTTCATTTAATTTTAGAAAACATTGTTTGGATGGAAAAAGTATCAAATCTAAGTCATTATGGATTTCCAATATTTTTCGGGATATGGACTAAAAAGATTATAATATCTATACTAACCAGTGGTACCAATTTCCTTAAAATGCGTTATCATCCAGCAGTAAGCGTAAAATACTTCTTCTAAAGCCCTAGGGAAGGGCGCTTGTGGTGCTAAACTGTAGTCCACTGATAATATAGGCACGTTTAGTCTAGCGGCCCAGTCGCGCAGATATGTTTCATGGGATTTAGAGCTTTGGGCCACAAAACCTCCGCCGTGACAATGAAATAGTACTCCATCAGCTGGTGGTATTGAAGAGGAGCCTTCTCCTGACTGGAAAGGATTATTCACATATGTACTAGTTGTAGCAATTATACTCTAGTGAAATATGTATAGACTATGTTTTTCCTACTTCTCAGATTATATAAGTACTACGATTTGGTAAGAGCATACAGAACGGGTGCTGGCACGGAACTCAGTATCTTAACCATTACGCCACCTGTGCAGTCGAATTGTTTTTAAACACTTTATAAGTAACAATATAAAGAAATAACATTGAACGATGACGAACGATAGTTCTTTTAGTAGAATTTAAGGTTGGCTTAATGCTGCGAGATTTTCTATACTTCTATAACAATTAATCAAACATTTGCAGTAATACAAAAAAAAAGTAATTAGTAGATAAATAAAAAAGTAACAATTGGACAATAGATGCTTTTGAATGCGCAATCACGTATTTAATAGATAATTATTAATTGTTTTAACTGACGACATTATAGAAGTTACAAACTCAATTTTAAATGAGACAAGGACAAAGCATTTGAACATAATTTAGAATTTACTAGAACGCTGAACTGTTTTTTTTATAATTATGTAAAAAAATAATTGACTAATAAGTACAATATGTATCTGAAGGTAATCTGAAACGCAGAACTAATTGTTAAACATTGAATTTTAAGTATCGCATCGGAATATTATTTGTGTCATTTGGGTTCTTGCTAGTTTGTTGTACTGATCAACGACCGCCCAAGCATTTCTCAGCTTCACTTTATTAGTTGCTGTTCGGTAACTTCTTTAGCTTATGTTTGAAGCGTATCATCATCATCTCATCTCATATATGTACCACTGTTGGGCTCGAGCCTCCTCCGTAATGGGAGGGAAATTAACCTACTATGCCACGCTGGTCAGACGAAGATAGGGGATGGTGAATGGTATTCTTATTCCGTCACCAAACGGAAAAAGCGTATACTTCTTCAATAAACTTGTACGAATATCAGTGCAAAATAATAAAAAATATCGTATCAATATAATGTATGACTATCTAATCTGTGAGGAGCCTGACTTCAATTTCTAAGATAGGTTATATTCGTTTTAAGTCATGAAACTATCAGCAATAACCCGAAATCTAGAACTGTGGCAAATTTAAAACACTAGGCTAGCTCTTTATTAAACGGCCTTCTAATCTGTGCATTTTGGGTGTATTATGCTTATGCCATTTTCTACGAGACAACAGATTAAGAATGTCTTGCGGCCCCTTTCTCTCTCTCGCGGGTATCGAAAAATATAACTAAATGACATAAACATGTATCATTACTGCCAGAGAATTTCTTTATTTCGTAATAAATATCTGATAACTTTTAGTGTTACTCATGCTAAATAATAAGTCGTATATAAACTAAAAATATACTTTTGTTTACCTCTTATAATGTAAAAGAAAAAGGATTGGAAAATCTAGAATAATTAAATCAAATTTAAAAAATATTCATACCATGCCTACTCTTTTATTAGCGCTGATCAGTCTCACATTCAAACCATGTAATCCAATATGCACAGTAGGTGGTAGCACTGTTGTTTCTTTACCATCCATTGTCATCACCGTGATTGGCTCTGGAGGAATTGTGATCAGTTTGTTCACTGCTACTGGTGGTGACATTAAACTTGGTACTCGTTTCATTATTTCTGGAATAAAATATTTTTATTATGCGCTAGTAAAAGTAAAATTGAATAATATGCAATTAAAATATATCTATACACCAATCAATAGCCTATTCCAGGCCACTAGTAGACAAAAGCCTCCCCATAGACAGTGCCACTTATACCGATCATATAGTATTAAGCTGCCCAGGAGAATAGTGCTACCCACTTACAAAGTAAGGTGGTTAGCGACACGTTGCAACCTTAGCTCGGCACCACATAGCCTCAAAATAAATATATTTAGTAATTGCTCAAAAATAATATGATTTAGCATTTTGCGTCTATAAACAATATCATTCCTTAAACGCTTATGCTGGTAAACGACCAAGCAGCCCAGCTGATGCCATTTGACACTGCCGATTATGGACTTTTGCAATATTAGGCGTAGGTACAGCTAAGCCACTGCCTGCCAACCAATACCCACTTAAATTCAAATTAATGTATGAATAAATTCAAATGTTCCACACCTGTCTACGTCTAACGATAATTAGTGAGAGACAGAGTAAAGGAAGGAATATAAACGAATCGCTTTCATAAAGTGAAAAGATCTTTATCTATTGCAAACCGTTAAACAGATGGAGTGACATAGATCTTTTTTTTCAATTCGTGTTCTTCAACTATGATAATATATGCCAACATTGTATTATGATAACTAGTCGTAACAATTTGCTCGCGTCTTCCCGATTTCTAAAGTAGCGACTTAATTTACACCTAATTGCGACGCTAAATAACTCGATAAATCAGTAAATGGACATTTATTATTAAAAAGTAATTCAATTCAATAGCTATCATACTCTTAGTTAGTACCATTAGTCCAAGAAATGCAATAAATTTAATCTTCATTAAAAAAAAGGTTCTTTTTTCGTCCTGATTTGAACCCAAATCCCTATTGATAAGGTAAACCTTACTCGACAGGTTTAAGTGAAATTGGATCTATCAACACTATACACGGGCGTGAAAAGGGTGGTTATATAATAATCCATTCATCCATCCATCAGCCTGTAAACGTCTACTGTTAGACAAAGGCCTCCCCACGAGAATGCCATTCGAAACGGTCCTGTGCCACTGTACCTATAATAAAATCTTACAAAAAAGTATACCTAAATAAGAAAATAATAAGTTAAATTCTAAATATTCTATGACTGCTGTAATTATTTGATTATGAGGTGCATCAATTACAGTGAATTTAGTAATGTAGTGATAACGTTACAAATATAGTCACATTTTAGATAAAAATATTTGCACGTAGGATTACTTTTTGTCCAGACCAGAAGAAGCATGAATACACGTATGTATATGCCGATAAATATTATACGATCGATATACCATGCGATTCGCTGTAGCTTCGCTTGTATATAAATATGTAGTTAGATACATATTATTACTACTGTTCCGCGGAAATAAGAAAAAAGGTAAAAAATGTGTCACATCATCATCATCTTGCTCTTATCCCAACTAATAGGGAATATGCACGTGACTCCAAAATGAACAAAATATTTTTGTTGTAATCTTTATTGCTTAAAAAACATACCTATACAATTATTTTTGAAATTCATAATTATTTAATAGTGAAATTTACATACATACATACATATCATCACGCCATATCCCTTGCAGGGTAGGCAGAGAGTACAGAGTGCCAGAGAACTCTATCTCTGCATACTTCACTCGCTTCCTCAACATTCATAATTCTCTTCATACACGCTCGCCGGTTTCGGAGACTCTTAACTCCACCTTCCTTCAGTACCTGACCGATCTGGTCTAGGTAGGTTAGTCTCGGTCTCCCTCGGTACCTACATCCTTCCACTTTCGCATTGTATATCTTCTTAACCAGACGTTCGTTCGGCATTCTTTCCACATGTCCGAACCATCGGAGTATTCCCTTTCGCATCTTTACACCAATACTCTCTTTCATACCTACTCGCTCTCTTACGTCGTCGTTACGAATGCGGTCGGTCAGCCTAACTCCACAGATTTTCCGAAGAGATCGCATTTCGACCGCATTAATTTTACTTTCATACTCTTTTCTGCATACCCAACTCTCGCTTCCATACAGTAATGTTGGGACAAGCACTGCGTTATGTATTGCTACACGTGCCTTCTGGCTGAGGTGGTGGCTGCCGAGAAGTTGCCCCAACGCTCCGTTCACTCTATTTCCCGCATTCACTCTTCGCTCTATATCAGTGGTGTACCTTCCATCTCGGCTAAATCCACATCCAAGATATACAAATTCATCCACTTGCTCTAGTACATCATTACCTATTGTTACTCTTACATCTGTTCTGGCTTCATCTCTTTCAAAGACCATTATTTTGGTTTTGCTTACATTCGTAGACCTCTTTTCTTACAATCTTCTGTCATTGTGTCGACTAGGGTCTGCAGGTCAGTCGCTGACTGTGCCAGCAGGACTGCATCATCTGCATAAAGCAGAGCAGAGATCACTGAGTCACCCATCTGGACTCCCACATTCATATCATTCAACCTTTGGAGACATTTATCCAGATATATGATAAACAGCGTGGCTGATAGAACGCAGCCCTGCTTAACGCCGATATTGACGTCAAACCAAGGCGACATTCCATCATCCAGCCGCACACAGGCTCTACAGCCCATGTAACTGGATTGCACAGCCTGCAGCAGTTTACCGTTAATACCATACTCCGGTAAAATGTCCCAAAGTTCCTTTCGTACAACCGTGTCAAATGCTCTCTCCAGATCCACAAAACTGCAGAAAACCCTCTGACCTAGGGCCAGATGCTTCTCCACAATATTGCGCAGAGAGAACACTTGATCCATGCATCCCCTTCCACTCCTGAAACCTCCTTGTGTCTCACACAGTAAACCATCGGACACCATCCTCATTCTCCTTTCAATAATTTTACCATACACTTTTGCTGCCAAACTGGTCAAGCTTATGGCTCTGTAATTTGCGCAGTCATAACGTGATAACCCTTGTTTTTAAACAAAGGCACGATGACTGCGCTATTCCAGTCCCCGGGAACCATTCCCGAGCTCCAACATAAATTGAGGAGCAACAGGAACGCCTCCCGGACACAGGAGCCACCAAGCTTGATCATCTCGGCAGACACCATATCAATGCCCGCTGCCTTACCATTTTTCAAACTTCTTATCGCCCATTCAACTTCATCCATACTGATGCCATCGGAGGACGCCGTCGCCGAATGTTGATCTACTAGACCACATGCGACACCGGCGCCAACCGTAGCATCCGCATACGTATCGCCAAAATATTCACTCCATCGGCTTAACACGTCTTGTGTTTGTGTAAGAATGTCTCCACCTTAGTGAAATTTAATTATCATAGTGAAATTTAATTATCAAAAATCGGCTTTTTTGAAATTCGCTCGCAAATTTCTAAAACGCAACGCGATTGGTTGTTCTTGACAATCAATCGCGTTGCGTTTTAGAAATTTGTCGTCTTGAAGCGACGTCATCGTACACTCGAGTCTTCTGGTATCAAGGCGTTTCTATAGTGATTATTTTCTATCGTTACCCAGTTATTTCATGAGTTATTAGTTTTCTGTGTTCAAGTATTAATCCTTGTGAATGAGAGACTTAACAAACATCACTTTTTGTCCCTATTCTAATGCCATTATTTTGTATTGCATATAATTCTCTGTATCTGAAACCCAATAGAAAAATGAATAATAAATAATTTCAAACTTTTCTCTTACTCTAATAACTTACATGTTTTCATTCATAGGTATCATAGATGACTAAACATATATTACTTTTAGACCCATCTATCTATTACATATTGAGAATGTATCTTTAAGAACTTTACGTAAACTAGGTACTGTACGTCGAAGTTTGTTAACAAAACAAGTATGTGCATGTAATTAAGGAAAAATGATTATTTTATGTACTTCATCACTTCTCTAATGTGTTTACTTACGTTAAAATGATCTTCACAACAGTATAAACTGCTCAAACACAACACATTGTCTTTTCTCATCGCCTTGCATCCTTTTTTTTTATTTATTACATTTCTCGGCATAAGGAAATATACTTTGTTAGGTACAGTTTTGATAATATTTTGGCACATAGGAACGACACAATATTTATAATAAGGTTTTCTGTTCTTTTCCATGGTAATAAATTGACTTTACACTTTACACCCTTTTTTAATTTTCAATAACTTTGTGAACCAACCATTTCATTAATGACATCCAACATGTGTGTGTATTCTGACGTCACAGAAGCGCGCCATAATAGCCGTGCCTTAACATCTTTGGCAATGTTTTATTAACTTAAAAATGACTACTGGACGAAATAAAAATAAAAAAATAATTTCACTTATTAGGAAACACAAAAAATATTTTTCCTTATACTTTAGGGTAAAATCTATATTAAAAATAATAAACATAATTTGGAATGCTTTACATAAAAAAAATGTCCAAGAACAAACTTATTTACAATCAGGACACATCGCGCTCTGTAAACAAACATGTTTTTTACAAAAATGACATTGATATGTGGAGTTTCTATTTGGTTTAGGTTGACAAGATGCACATATTGTTCTTGCTTTTTATGCGTTGGCTTGACCTTGAACAGTTTCTGGCATATCAGAACCGAGTATTCTTGCCAAACTCATGCGAAGTTCTCGAAGCAAACGTAAGTTGACCACCCTTCTCGTGATATGCTCTAAAACTGCTCAAATTGGAAGTGGGTACTCGCAGAATAATATTATGTTGTGGTATTCTGACTGATGATCGGTTAGCAGGAGTTTTAGATCACTTATACTTATTTTTGTCCCTATAATAACTAATTTTAGAAAGCGCTATAACGTCGTCTTCTGACGAGGAATCATAAATAGATTGTGTTTGGGGTTGGGTTGTAGCCTCAGCGTCCGATATATCAGTATCAGTACATATATCGTGATCGTAGACTTCTGGTACAAAATCGTCTCCAATATAGCTTACTTCCAATCCGTTAGAGCCTTCTTTAATCAAGCTCTCAATGAGAGCTTCATTATTTAAAAGATTTACAGAGCGCCGTGGTCTTTTGGAAAGACATGGGTTGTTTGTAGGTAAACGCTGTTTACCTCTTGACGTCTCAGGTACATCTATTTCTCAAATTAGCAACGAGATTTTTGTAAAAAAAAATAATGATGTAGACCGTAGTACAAACAATAAAGTCACGTAACTACCGACGTTGGGCCTGTGAGGCCGCGTCGGTATTTCAAATTGACATAACTTACTGAAATCGTGTTCTCCAGCACTACTACCACACTCAATGGCGTGGGCGCATCTAAACTCGCAGCTACTAAAAAATGCGGGGCTCTGCTGTGGGGGGATGGGTAAATCTAATGCAGTGTCAACCCGCCGCGGCCTCACAGGCCCCACGTCGGTTGTTAAAGGTTAATGGTTTATATTTTGGATGTGTTATATTTATTTTTGGTAATGTAATAACTAGTAGAAACTAAAAAAAATAAAAAAATATCATGCATATTCCCCATTGGGGTCGACGCAATATCCTCCTCCATACAGTTCTATCAGACGTCATTTCTGCATTCACTCCCTGTCCATCCATGTCATGCCTCACGCAGTCCATCCATCTTTTCTTTGGTCTTCCTTTACCCCTAAAACCTTCAACATTCATATTTAAAACTTTCCTCACAACATTACTTTCATCCCGTCTCATCACATGTCCATACCATGTCAACCTTTCACTTCTTAACTTTTCCGTCAATGTGTCACATAATATTCTAATACATCCGCAGGCAAGGAAATGTGTGATATTGCGTTTTATATCCGTCAGACATCCTTACTTTTGAATTTACTTTTATATGACGCGATTGTTACACATTTGGAATAAAACAATTTTACGGATTCTATCGCCTTTGTATTTGATTGACACAACACTACAGCGTTCATGGTCACGGGAGGACTTATTTTTATTCTCAGGAGGATCCTCATTTTTCGTTATATTTTATTATGCCGTCAGTGAGCTAGAAACCTGATATTGTGCCCAATAAATGACATAAGTATGACATGTTTCATAACTGACTATTTCATCGCGGATAAAGAATAAATAAAAGCAATGGCAACTTCCATAAATAGACTCACTACAATTAAGTTTATAATCCATCCTAGATATAAATAAACATTTCCTGTTCCGAAACTCATTCAAATTTGTTGAGTAAAATTAAGGAATAGTAATAACCGCAAACACTAACAAACGTTCGCGTGTGTTGTTGTTAGGATAATACGTATATACAGTGTGTACATTTCGTTTATGAAATGAAGCATGAACGTTTGAGCGTAGCGATTCAACGATGTGCGTCATTATACATACATTATTGGTCTTAGTTTAGCCGTGGCGAGGTCGTTTCCTTGTGAGAAAACATTCATTCATTTGTGAAATTCTACAAGTTAGGTACAATTACAATACATGCTTGGATAATCATACGACTTTCATTAAGCATTCACGGCAAAGGATTGAGTAGAGATTATACTAACATTGTTAACATGTAGTGATATGATAAGTCTTTTTTCTCAAACATGGTTGGAAATTTGAACATTATTTTGACAACCTTCTTCGAGATAAATCGAAATTGCTGTACTGACTAAATACATGCGAGCAGCGGCCGGCAAAAAATGTAAGAATCCATATCTGTTGTGTATTTTAAAAATGGAACGATTTGTTACTCTAAAACATGGCAACCAAATAGGTAACTATTCAAAGTTTTATTTAAATTTCGAACTGGCTCGAAAAAGAACAAAATAAAAAAAAAACAAATGAACCCTTTAGCACGAAAAATGTTGTTCGTCATGTCTAAGTTAGTTTTAATTTCTGCGCATTATTTGAGAAAAGTACTATTTTTACATGTAACATTTGTTAGCTGTAGATCGGTTAGACAACTTCACCCGGACTATGGGTGAGCGCTGAGAGCTCTAAACCCGGTGAAAGTAAGCGAATAGTGTTTAATAGTGATAAAGCCACACTGTTGACAGTTATCTATCTACAGCCGCGGGCTGGTTCGTCTGAGGCAGTATCACATTCTCGCAGAAAATCGACTTCAGAACAGTGGCAATGTGCTGTTGCGTTTCGTTCAGTGAGCGAGAAAGCCGCTCAACTTTCTGGGTGGGTTTTTATTAGTAGGCAGCGGCCTATCTTTACCACTGGTATTGCAAAGGTCCACAAGTTGTAGTAAAGCTAACTATTAGGTGTACTGTTTGCTCGTTTGCTACCACCAGCTATAAAAAAGCGACATTCTTGCGGAGTACCTACCTCAACTTGATATGTCGCTGGAGGTAAAGGTGTGCAGTTGTTTCCATGTTTGGATAATTGACTTGGTGTAGGCTCTCAGTTGAACAAGCCCGAAGTCAACGTCAGTCTGACGATTATATCAGACTTGTTCGGAGCGCCGAATCGCGATAAGAATCTTTTAATATGTTTCAACTACATACATAAGCACTACGATGGACGAAGTAGAAACGTAGTTTAGTAAGAAAACAATAAAGAAGTCATCAAATTGTTATTTACTATAATTTTTTATTCGTATAATTTACTAATAGAACAATATTTTAATACACAAATACAAAATTACATATCGCATAAAATACAAACACGGCAACAAACAAATAAGGATCTTGTAATTATAAAAGCCACGAATTATTATGGTAAAAGGACTATGGCCTATTTAATTCCTAGAATAATTAATCAACTTGACCTATCCTTAAAAAATAACATCACAAAAGAAAATATAAAAACGAAGTTAAAAACATACTTTTTAAACAGCCTGTAGCTTACATATAACACGATATTTATTCATAATTTTGTACACTTACCTACATTGTCATAATAATGAAATCTAACCAATGAAGGTAGGTAGATTATATATTGTTATGTGATAATTGATTATGTTGTTGTTTCGGCTACGCAGAATGTTATTGCGATCTGGACAAACCTTAGTGGTTTTTAGATTGTAAGCAAACAATTGATCATTTTTTGTAAAAATTTATACCAGTAATAAATGGAAAAAAAAAATACGTTTTTTTTTAATTTGCTACTAACGTGGTGAGAGACTAAAAAAATAATATGTCACTATCACTTCTTTTGCCGCAAGTGTCAACTAAAAGGTAAGCAGATATCACTGTAAGAGAAGACAAATACTATGCTATGCTGTTTGATGTGTGTGGCTGTGGTATAGAAGGAAAATCTCACTCCGATTGTGGCCATAGCTTTTGTCTAACAGTGAGATATAAATAGGCCGAGAAGAATGACGTCAGTGCTAACAATCAATTAATAATAGCTTAGTCCTTAACACACGCATGGTTTATTCAAACAATATTATTATCCTTTTTGAGTCGCGGCGGTGACATCGCGGGTAATCGCTCCGTGAACAATTTGTAATATAACAAATCTTGATGTAAACCTAAAAACCGTACTCGATTTACGTTAGGAAAATGAAAGCACTTACCACTTTCGGCCAGAAACCAAAACGCCTTGCAGAATTCAATACTGGCAGACTGCGATATATTGACAATTCTCCTGGCTCTCATTTCGGGGTCAATAAGGTATTGTCCCCCCGTCCATACTGAACTTATGAGGTTGCCGTGACAGTAGTACGCTTCGGAGAAACCAGCCATGCATATTGATATACCTTTTAGTATGCCGCGCATCGATGGTAGAAACTGCAAGGTTTGATTAAGATATTGCACAGCAGCTTGGACATACATAGATACATATAATTAAATCATCAATATTTATTAAATCTTCACTAGCATAAAAGTTTCTAAAAGAAATTTTATTTTAATATGTTTTTATTAGCTTGTCTTTTATGTTTGTTCGAAATTTTCTAATTGTCAAATTTAGAAGCGTTTGAATTGCATCCATTATTCAGCTTATTGTTCAGTGTTAAACAGAACATAGGCCTAAAGTAAGCCTCAGTCGCCATACTACAAGCAATATGGCAGGCGGATCAGTGGTCGTAGTTGATAAGTTACCCATTCTGCTGGTAATTCCTAAGTCAAATTTAAATATTTCATATATATAAAAATTTTCTTAATTTATACGCTTTATAAAAACAACCTCGAATTTGTGAGTTTAAAAAAACAATGTTTAATTCGCAGAACATCAACGCAGTGAATGGAATCCGTCTGTTGATGATTTTTAAGTTATTCTATTTCGATTTACGTATTTAATTCTATTTTTAAATTTTAATTTACTTTAAAACTTGTTTTATGCATGTGATTATAGAAGAAAAATGCCTAGTTGTGTTGTAAATCATTTTGAGCAATTTCATACAACTTACTTGAAACCCAAGGCATCTTCCATAGAAACAATATTGGTTGATAGTATCCGCTTGTGCGAACAATTCCTCGGGTGTGTGAGGATCTCTTGGGAACAATTCACCTTGGGGCGCCCAAGACAACAATGTGTGTAAGTGGTGAAGACAGGTACCGAGTGATGCTAGTAGTTGCCCGCACGATTCTATTTCTCTAAAATAAAAGTTAATCATTAGCTTCTTGTTCTTATACTAATTACTTGGTGTTGACACAATATGTACTCATCTACCATCGTACATATGGTAGTCATCATTCTCCTACTCTTATCCCAATTACTTGGGGTCGACACAATATGTACTCTTCATTCATAGTACATATTGTAAAAGTTATTGGCAATAGTTTTATGACCGGCCGCCTGCCAGACGTCAACCCTCCTTGGGAATGTAATTGTTGACCAAACGGCATCAGATGGCGTTGGCCTAGTTCGTTGTAAGACTCTTAGTCGTCTTTTACGACATCCACGAGCAAAGTAATGGTTGGCAGTATTCGTAGCCGCTATCATACAGCATATAGTATCATATATCATATAGTACTATAGTACAAAAACACAAAACGCATAAATTTTGGTAAGTTAGACGCATAGTTTTATGATCATCACCTGCCTAATGTCAATCCTCCCCGGGAATGTAATTGTTAATCATACGGCATCAGATGGAGTTGGTCGTTTAAAATCTTTTATATTTTTTTTTACGATACACATGAGCAATATAAGGGTTGACAGTATTCCTAGCCGCCGCTATAAGGCACAAAAACAAAAGATAACATTTAAACAAAAGAAAAGCTTCAATTTAACCAGACTGCTAGTAATAGCAACATAGAGATTCTGGAAAGATTTCAGAGTAAGGCATTGAGAGCAATGTTAGACATACCATACTATGTGAGTAACAAATTCATACACCTGGATCTAAAAATCAACACTGTCAAACAAGAAATAGCCAGACGTAGCAATAACTATCAGTCAAGAATATTAGCTCACGTAAACGACCTAGCATCAAGGTTAGGAGACACAGGAAGTATTATACACATCCGATTAAAGCGGCATAGTGTTCCTACATTGGCTGCAAGATTCGACCATTTTTTTTTTTTTTTTTTTTTTTTTGTGGTGGGCCATGGACGTCGCACCCCGCCAAATCGGTCCGGGGTGACGGAAGAGGGGGCGCGCAACCCCATTGACCCACCCTGCAAGCACCTCTTCTTCGCCATGCGAGCGGGCCACCGGTACCCGATCTTTGTCTTCGGTGGCCCGCTCGGCGGTATGCCCTCTCGGGCTCCTCTCCTGTTGACGCCCCGACAGATTTCGCCGTCGAGGCGTCGTCCTCACGCGGTGGCCTCGCGTCGGGTGACCGGACAATTCCCCGGTACGATCACCCGAAGCCTCGGTTAGGGCGGCATCAGGCGCAGGTATTCGCGCCTGCGCCGCCCCGGCCGCGGGCGGCGGCCCGGGTCACGGGAATCCTCCCGGTCCCGTTCCGCCGCCTCCTTCTGCGAGATGACAGCCTCGCAGAAGGCGGCGACCGCGTCCCAATTCCTGACGCTGTCGACCATCGCCCTCGCGACAGCCGGCAGCGTCAGGTCGGCACCGATAATAGCGACGAGGTCGCGGCGCTGCCCGTCCCAGCCCGAGCATTCCTCGAGCGTAAGTTGCGCCGTGTCCTCGTCACTACTGCAATGATGGCAGCCCGGAGTCCATTCCCTGTGCACGACCGTGTGCAGGTATTTCCCGAAACACCCGTGCCCCGTTAACACCTGCACCAGTCGGAAGGTGAGGACCCCGTGCCGCCGCTCCATCCATTCCATCAGTACGGGCCGGAGGGCCTCAACGGTAATGACACCGTGTCTAGGCCTCTCCAGCCGCGTAGCCCAACGGGCGATGACTTCTCGGCGGGCGTCCTCGCGCCAGGTGAGTATCTCGTTAAACGATGGGGAGCCACCCTCTTCGCGCATTGAGGTAACCCGCCGGTAGAGGTCGGAGAGCATCTCCGCCTCTAGGTCCCACGGGGGTGTCCCGGCCAATAGGCACGCCGCCTCTGTCGACACCGTGCGGTACCCGCGAATGGCTCTGACCGCCATGGCTCGCTGTGGCCTCCACAGCACCGCTCTGAGCTGGGCGTTCAGAGCCCTCGCCCACACGGGTGCGCCGTACATGGCCATTGAGCGGATCACCCCCGCATACAGCCGTCGGCCCTCGAAACTGGGTCCGCCCACATTCGGCATGAGCCGAGAAAGGGCGGACGCCGCGCCGACCAGCCGGGGAGCAATTTGGCGAAAATGCTCCCGGAACCACCATCGCCCGTCGAGCACCAGACCCAAGTACCTCATATGGGCCTGGATACTGATGTGGATGGAGTTGACGACTAACGAGGCGCCGATAGACCTCACACGGGGCCCATGGAATAGTAGGGCCTCCGTCTTGTTTAGGGCCACCCTGAGCCCCAGCGCCTCGATTCGCCTGACCATCTCCTCGGTGCCGAGAGTGGCCAGGCTCGCCGCCTCTTCGAGTGTCCTGCCTCGGGCTGTGACGAGCGTGTCGTCAGCATAGCAAATAACGCTCAGCCCGGGGGGGAGACTCCCTCTCAACGCCCAGTCGTACCCGATGTCCCACAGAGTCGGCCCCAGAACCGACCCCTGCGGAACGCCGCACGACATGGGCGTCCGCACAATGTCCCCTGCGGGGCTCGCGTAGAGAACACTGCGCCCCTCCAGATAGTCTGCCACCAGCCGCCTGAGGTACAGGGGCACTCCATGGAACCGGAGCGCCTCCCTGATGCAGCTGAATGGCAGACTATTGAAGGCGTTGGCGATGTCCAACGACACCGCCAACAACACTCCTTTGCCGGCGACAGCCTCCGCGGCCGTCTGCCTCAGGCGTAGCAGGGCCCCGATGGTCGAACGCCCCTTCCGAAACCCAAATTGAGCGTCCGACAGATCGGGCCCCACCTCCTCCAGGTGCTGGACGATGCGGGCAGCGAGGACACGCTCCAGCAGCTTACCCACATCATCCAGAAGCACAATGGGCCTGTAGGCCGACGGCGAATCCGGGGGCCGTCCCGGCTTTGGCAGGAGAACCAACCTCCCTTCCTTCCAGCACTCAGGGAACTGTCCAGACGTCAGACAGGCGTTGAACAGTCGCCTGAGGCGAGGTTCGAGATGCTCGAGGAGCAACGTCAACACCCGGACTGGGACTCCGTCCGGGCCGGGGGCCGTGGTGGCGGATCGAATCTTCGCCACGGCTGCCCCCACTTCCGACTCCGTCACGGGCGGAACACTCTCGACGGCCTCCCGGTCGTGATCTGGCGAAGCCATGACCGGGGGCGTGTGCTCCGACTGTCGCGGGAACAGCTCCTCGACCACTCTACGAAGGAGGTCGGGCTGGAGGGTCTCGGTGAGGGGGGGGCCCTGCGCACGAAGCTTATTCAGCGACGCGCGATACGGGCGAACCCAGAGGTCACGGTCGAGACCGTCCAGCATCTCCTGCCAACTTGCGTCCTTGGCGGACCGGATGGCCAGCCGAAAGGCGGTACGCGCACTGCGGTACGCCTCGTACAGCTGGCCCTCCCGCTCAACATCGCGGCGACGCCGCCGACTGCGGGTGTAGGACCTTCGGGCACTAATGCACGCCGCACGAAGGTCCGCCAGTCTTGGGGACCACCAGTAGACCCCCTGCCTCGGAGGTAGACGCCGCACCCTGGGCATGGCCGCATCGCAGACCTGCGTTAACGCACTGCGGATGCGGACAGCCTCAACGTCCACTCCGTCCGCTGGGGGTGGTGAGGACAGCCACGTGTTCACGATGGCCGCCTCCACCAGTAGGTCCCTATCTAGACGCCCCACAGCCCACCGCGGAAATGCGGGAGCCCGGTCCGCCCTGTGACCCCTGCTGGGGTCCCGGAGAGGGGAGACCTCCATCCGGATGTATCGGTGATCCGACAGGGTCTCCGCCTCCTCCAGGACACGCCAGTTCCTCACTCGTGGTGCGACAGCGGGGCTAGCGAACGACAAGTCCACTATCGACCCACCCTGCTGTCGCACACACGTGTTCACTGAGCCTCTGTTTAGGACACAGAGGCCCAGTGACGCCGCCCACTCCACGATCGCCCGTCCACGATCGTCCGTCATCGGGGACCCCCACGCCGTGGATTTGGCGTTGAAGTCCCCCAGGACCAGGACGAGGCCCGGTGCCAGTCGCCGTATCGAAGCCTCCAAGGTAGTGAGGGAGGCCCCGCAATCGTCCATTCTCCTGTTAGGGGAGAGGTATACACTGTAGAGCGTGACCCCTCCCCAATCCGCCGCGACAAATTCCTCGCCCCTATCCAAGAGGGATAAGGACGGGAAGTGCCGCTGCGTGGAGGTGACGATTGCCGCGGTTCCGTTTCGGCTGACCACCCAATTGGGGCGATCAGGCACGACGTACGGTTCCGCGACTACGGCTGCACCGATCGACCACTCCGCCATGGATTGCAGGAGGAGATCCTGCGCACCGGCGGAGTGGTTGATGTTGGCCTGCAGGAGGTGAGTGGACTGGGCAGCCATTAATGGGCCGTGTCCATCATCACCTCCTGGCTTGCTGCGGGCGATCGGGCCGCGCTAGGAGCGGGAGCGGCCGGAGTCGAAGGGCCGCTCCGCCCCTTTGGAGCCGAAGCCGGAGGTCTGCACGCCCCAGAGCCCATGCGGTGCTTGGCGGGCTTATTGCCCGCCGCACACGCGGGGCAGTGGGGCGGGGCGGCGCAAGATGCCGCCATATGCCCAGTCTGACCGCAGCGGAAACAGAGTCCGCCGCAGTCAAAGCAATTAGTGCATGTTGGCCGGGTGTGCCCGACCGCCATGCACTTGAAACACCTCGCAGGCCGGTGCTCCAGCACGGTGACTCGCGCTGAGCTCCAGCCCACGAGGAGCCTGCCTGAGTCGGCCAGTTGCCTGACCGACTCCACTGGGCACTGCACCCAGGCAGCACCTACGCCGCCCGGACCGGGCCGAATGGCACCAACCCGGACGGTGTCCATGGGACACCCGGTTTTCGAGGCAATGGCCTCCCGGATGTCTTCCACCGTCACGGAGTCGTCCAGACCCGCAATGCGCATTTCGGCGCACTTCACGGGTCTGGCGATTTTAACGCCACCCTCCTCGGCGAACAGACCTCTCAACTTCGACGCCACGCTATCGGCCGTCCTGGTGCCCTCGGCCCCAGGGAACTCTAGAAGCCGAGCCCCTGTCCGGGCCTTGCGGGTCCTGGCTTCGACGCCTCCTATGTCGGAGACGTCGAGCTCCCGCCGGGCTTTCCGCAGAACGGCCTCATAGCTGAGGCCCCTTTCTGCCGCCTCAGGCAGCACAGTGATCACCACTGCGGCTGTCTTCGGCGGCCGGAGCCCCTTGCGCGGCCTCTTCTTCTTCGTTGTGCCGCCTCCTCCGGCTCCTGCCTGGGTGGCGACGACTTCAGCGGCGCGCTTGGCCGCCGCTCTCCTCCTCTGGCCGCGACTCTTTCTGCCGCGCTCGGCCACCTGCCAACCCTGTTCGGGCGTAGCGGGCGTGCCGGGCGCTGAGGGCGTAGTCGCGGCTGCGCTAGTCGTCGCTGGCGGTGTTGGTGCTGGCGACGACTGCAGTCCGGCAGGAGCCAGTGCCGTCTTCTTTTGGGTCGGAGCGGGCCCCTTATTTTTGGGCCCAGCCGCGGCCGCGGCGTAGCTTCCCCCCACACGGCCACCCTGACAAGGCAGCGGGGCGGGAGCTGGTGCCGCATATGGCCGTTTATCCGCGGCGAGAGGCGGTCGAATACGTGGTTCTGGAGGCAGCCTTGCCTCCAGAACGGCCAAGCGCGCATTGACCATATTACCGACGGCGTCGATAATGGCGCGCAAGGCCTCGTCCGACACACCTCCCACCGCGGGCAGCGGGGTCGGTGTCACCGGCTGGACCTCTGCCGGGACCTGCTCCACGACGGCGACAATTGGCGTGTTGGTCGGCGGCGCACGCTCCGCGGTCAGAGGCGTCTTCCTCTGTGCGGCGGCAGCCACTGGACGGCCGGCGCCTCGGGGCGGTTTCGAAGCGGCGACGACGGCGACAGCTCCTCGGCGGCTAACACTGGCCGGCGGCGCGGTTGGCGCAGGCGGCGCAGTTGGCGCAGCCGGCGCAGTTGGCGTAGCCGGTGCAGTTGGCGCAGACGGCACGAGCCGCCCCATTTGAGCCCTCAGGTCGGCCACGTCCTTGGCGAGGTTGCGATTGGTCCTCCGCACCGCGGCCAGCTCCGACTCCAGCCGGCGGTTCTGGGCCCGCAGACCTGACACCTCGCCACCAAGGCGGGCGTTTTCGGCCTGCAGGGCCTCCATATTTGCGGCTGGGGCGCTCGCGCGGGCACCAGCGGCCACCACTTCGGTGGGAGGGATGCTGGACAACACCCCCAGCA
The DNA here is from genome assembly GCA_905163515.2 of Lymantria monacha. NCBI lineage: Eukaryota > Metazoa > Arthropoda > Insecta > Lepidoptera > Erebidae > Lymantria > Lymantria monacha. Next base: position 11,882,578 of record LR991094.1, on the reverse strand, counting down.
CCCCCGCGGCGGCCGCCTCGTTGCCGGTCTGCCTGCCAGCCTCAGCCCCTCCACGCACCGCCGGCCGGGGAGTGGGTCGCCCTTCCCGACACCGCGGCCCCTCGCCCTCTGCGAGAGGCCGGCACTTTGGGGGGAGGCATGATCGTCACACTCCCCTCGGAATCGGCGCTCGAGCTGCCATCCCTGTTCAGGGGGCGCTTCCGCACCTTCGAGGGGAGGGCCTCCTCCCTTGTCGTCGGAGCCGCAGCCGCAAAACGCGGCGACGACCTGGCGGCGGCGGTTTCCTGCGCCGACCCGCTAGCCTCTTTGGACGGCTCTGCGGAACTACCGCCCTCGTCCATTATATCGGCAGATCCACTGCCCTCGTCTCTGGACGGCTCTGCGACACTACCGTCGCCCTCGTCCATTGACGGCTCTGCAGTGGATCTGCCGCCGTCTTCCTCCAGTTGGGCGGCAGCGGCGGCCTCCTTCTGCGCCCTCCGCTCCGCCATACGCTTCCTTTCTGTAGGAGAAGCCTTTCCCGTAGTCCAGTTGGCCCGTTTCCGGTACTTCCTCGGCTTCTTCTTTTGGGCCTCCGTAGTCTGTGCCGGGCCCTCGGCGGACGCCTCAAGTCCCGAGGACGAGGCGTCGTTTGTGCCAGTTTTATTTTGCCTTGGCAAGGCCGTCAGTTGGGAATCCGAAGCTTCCCCGTCTTTATTGTTTTCTGTAGGCAATTCCATTTTGTTCCCACGATTATGGGAGAAATAAACGGTCGACCCGGGCAGAGATCCCTGTACCCGGGCAAGCCTACATTTACCAACCAGGGGGTCGGCTGGTACCCTGGCTGGAGCGTGCTAGGAACAGAACAGCCCATCTGCCATGCATCCTCTCGCCGCACGCCAGAACTTAGGATTCTGGGTAATTGCCGAATTCGAATGTTAATTCGAACTCTTTATAGAGGTTGTCTTCCTCGCGGTCCGGGCGGTTAAGCCAAGACCCTCGTTCCTGATACTACGCCTCACGACAACTTGTCTTGAAGCAAGATATCAGGTTTACGATATGTCGGCGGTGGCATAAGCCTGCCCAGCCCTCAAATGAATGAGTGACCGGGCCCGTCCGAAATTTCGCCTCCTGTATCCTCTACAAATAGAGGGTCAGGAGCGAATTGGGGCTCAACCCATCGCTGGAGAACCCCCCCTCGCGCCAGAGATTCGCTACGGGCGACAATTCGACAGAGGGATCTGGGGGACTGTCGCCCGCACCCAGGGTACACCACGCGGAGGTTTCTGGCGTCGTACCCCTGCAAGATTCGACCAGGAGGAGAGCATCACATAAAGGAGATTAAGTAAAATCCTTTTGATTGTGCAGGCCATGGAATCTCATCTTATTGGCTTATTGTGACATTCACAGATCGCCTAGTTGCATTATATCATTAAAAAAAAAATATAACCAGGTCACTGTTAATCGTAACTGTAGCCGGGTGGGCCACTGAAGAAAAAGGCCACTTTTCCTGTCGCCCCGGACGGATTAGCGGGGTTTGACGTACCGTAGCCCGCGGCCAAAAAAAAAAGTCGTAACTGCACCGGATCCAAGTACTCAACCACAATTTAAAGTCTCAGTTTCTCACTAAGCCAAGGAACATTGAATGATAGATTGTGTGATATTGTAAGGGTTTACTTTCGAATTATTTTTTATTTAATTTCACAAAAGGCTTAATGCGTTGTTAATGTTGTAGTATTAATATACCAATATGAATCTAAGATTAGTAGAAGTGTTGATCAAATGCGAAAGCAAGAGTATTCAGACTTGCCATCGGACAACACTAGATATAGGTCTAATCAGTGATATTTTTAAAGCTATGCTGGCTATCTTGCCTTTCCAATCAATATATTTTACTTTACTACATATTAAACATTTAAAGCTCATAGTAGTTTAAAGGTTCTAATGAACAAGCCTTAAAATAAAATTATAAACAGCTTACTTACTGTAATGAAGTTCCTACACTAAAGATAGGTACCGATACCGACGATCTGTCAATAGATGATGATGACAAATGATAGTATTTTAAGTTATTTTGTACTTTTCAGTTTTCGAAGTCGGTTTTTTTAATCGTATTTTTATTTTTTGTATTGTTTACTTTTTAGTGTTACAGACACACATAGGTTGTTCTATTAGTAGCGGGGCTTGAGTTACTCGTTCATTTGTCGCACACATACTTAATGCTAATTTTAGACTTTTATTATGGATTTCTCATGGGTGCCATTGGCAGAACTGGACCAAATTAAAGTGGGACCACACGGGAAGCACCAGCTTTCAAATAAAAAAAGAATCATTAAAATCGCTTCGCCCAGTCGAAAGTTATGAGGTAACAAACATAAAAAATATAGACCAATTGAGAACCTCCTCCTTTTTTGAAGTCGGTTAAAAAATAAGGTATTTAATGTGTCTGATTATGATATAATGACTGAAACTAATTAATTACAAAATGTATAACAATACGTTGGGAATATATAATTTTGGTTCTGGATACGGATACAGATAGCGATGGGTTCTATGTATATGGGTCAATGAGCAAAATAACAACTTTTCAACACAGGCTTTCAAAAAATATACCATATGGACATCATTTAAAGCACATAAAAATATGTAAAATTTGAGAAGAAACTTTATTGAAAATTTGTCATTTTGTACACTGGTCCATGTACATAGGACCCGTCGATGTTAAAATAACATTAAACTGACTTTGGAAACTATTACGGATATGACATTATTAAGGATTATTCGACGGTTTCAAATAGTTTCAGTTACGGATATTGGATTTTTATAGATTTGTATAATGGAATTGCTTAGTATGGTAATTATCGTATCATTCCCTTTTTGGAGATCTTACGACTGTCAGTTTGAAATAAAATATCTATATCACTAACGTGTCTTATACAAACACTGACCCTATCCGTAATTATTTGAACCTTTCACATTATATAAGATTCGGTTATGGTTTTGGATATTCGATAGTTTCTTTTACGATTATGGAGCTCCATAACATCCCTAATTAAGACATTAAAAGATAATACCAAGTAGATTGCTAGCAACGCTTTCATTAATTATTAAACTAACTAACACAAGAGGATTCTTGGTAATGCTTTGTTATAAACTGCCATTTGCATTCTTGTTTTATCTACTGACCGACTCTGACCATTCAATAACGATCGCTAAAAAAAGAGCATACACGGTCCGCGTGGCCATAACACATAAATATCCGCGCTTCCGCCCCCGCCGCCGGGGACGTAAGACGCGACGCGTAATAGTCAACAACTCAAACGTGGACACGCCCACTTTGCTATCAGCGACGCCCCGAGCTGAAGTCCGTTCCCCATAGGGGAAGACCTCAAGCGTTGTCGCTTAAAATTTTTATCGGGTTGAGAGCCCTCAGCGCTCACCCATAGTCCGGGTTAAGCAGTGACAGCCATCTGCGGCTAACAGCTATAAGACATACACAAAAAAAATCTTGTTTTATCTGTGATTGTAAGTAGATTACAAAATGAAATAACAAAATATGTCAAATTAATTATACTTAATTCAGATAATAATGCAATTATATCTATAACGTATATGCACTAAAGAGACTGGAAACAAATTTGCATTGAGCTATTGTTGAATAGACACGTAGTATGTCAATTTTAATTTATCTAGAAGCACATTTAATTATCTAAACATAGGCTAAGTATAGTTTTAAATTAATTAACAATTAAATGTTTTAAATTAATTAAAAATACTATATGCATATTGTTTCCTGTGGTGACGGAGTAAGAATACAATTCACCACTTCTGCAAGAGAAGGAAAATTCGATACTAAACCCTATACCAACATGTCTGATCAGCGTGGTATAGTAGGTCAATTTCTCTTCTGCTATGGAGGAAGCTCGAGCCCAACAGTGGGACATATATGAGCTGAGATGATGATGATGATATACCGGGTTGAGAACCTTCAGCGCTCACCCATAGTCCGGGTTAAGCTGTGACAGCCATCTGCGGCTGACAGGTAGAAGACAGACCCAAAAAAAAAAGATGATGATGTATTCAGAATCTCGGAAACGGCTCTTAGTTAAGTATCAGGGCCGATAAATTCATCTAGCTATGTCTCATTTATAGAAAATTTCATTTTGTTGTGTAAAAAAATGTAATAAGAATATGAAAGTAAATTTAACAACTGTCCATCCATCAAAATTAAAAATAAATCCGTTGGTAAATTGAACACTCACAATCCAGACAACCTCGGTTCAATTTGTTTCTTCCGTTTTGATTTTTAATTTTTGTTATTATTAAGTCCATTATTATTTATTTATCCATTATTTATATATTATTTAAACAAAATTTACCAAAAAACAAATTACCAAGCTAAGCTCAGTCACCCAGATATTTAACATTTAATCTTCCGTGCGAATAGTCTTCTAAGGTTATTTGGGATATTGATCTTAACTGCGTTGCGAACTTGAAAACTTACTGTTTCGAATAGAACAGAATGGAATGAATGATTATTATACTATTGTGTGGCAAAATATGTTAATTTTTAAAATGTCTACAGCAAGGCTCTTTATACGGAAAAACACACTAGCTGAATCCTCTGTTAATCAAAATAAGAGACATCTGCTAAAAATTCGACTAACTCATAAGAATAACTACAGTTGAAAGCGGTTAAAGCATTTTTTATGGCATATAGTGTCAGACGGGCAAACAGCTCACCTGATGGTGACTGTTAATCGCTGCCCAAGGTCCTCCAGGGGCACAGCCCAACCTCTCTCTACCTTAAGATACGATCCGCCTACCTTAATGTTATTATTATTATCTCGGCGTGCACAGATTTCATTGTTGGACAAGAGATTGTTTGAGATGGAGAGCATTAGTATACTACACTATTACTTCATCGATTTTTGTAATAACCATGGGAGTGGTTGGTAAACAAGTGGTGGTGACCACTTCATATTTACTCCACTTTCACATATAATATTATTATAATACGCATACGTTCCAGTAAGAAGTGCGGAACATGACACTTAGATTACCTTAAATATGATTTTAATGGCGCCTTACATAGTAGATTCCTATTTCAAATTATGGGAGCAGTGTTATTAATACTAGAGAACTGGAATTGCCTTCGCGCGAAGTACTATTTATTAGTAGATCATCATTCTCCTACTCTTATCCCAATTATTGGGGTCGCTAAAATATGTACTCTTCTTTCATAGTACATATTGTAAAAGTTATTGGCAATAGTTTTATGACTGGCCGCCTGCCAAACGTCAGCCCTCCTTGGTAATGTCATCAGATAGAGTTATCCCAGATCGTTATAAGTCTCTTAGTCGTCTTTTACGACATCCACGGGCAAAGTAAGGGTTGGTAGTATTCGTAACCGCTACCACACAGCTATTTATTAGTAGATGCAATATTAATATAAGCAAATTTGGACACAATAAACTTGTGACATTGAATTTATCCAATTTTAGAAACAGTTATACATTTATAGCGATTTCGGTGGGTGGGATTACGAATTACGTAAATCAAATGTGACATAGATCTTGTGCCGATAACACTATAATTTAATTTTATATTTCTTTGTGCCATTGTTACAGTCCACTGGCATGGCATAGCATCAATCGTGAACTCCTGGATTCTACACTTATGTTGGACGAAAAAGTATTGTTGAAGTTTTCTGCAGATTTCCTCAATTTCTGATGATTTTCAAGCTTATCTTTGAAACAGCAAGCTCGAAGAAGTTAGTAGCTCGCAGTTAGCAGCAATAGACTCGCCCTTATTACGTGAGACACAATATTGTGTGGTTAATGGGGCGTAGTATTTACATCGCTTAGTCCTTGGATGAAAAAGGCGTCAGGTTGCTACTCAGCTCATATACGTCCCGCTATTAACTGTTGACATGGTTCATAATGTGAGGCTAAATCACCATACAGATAAATGAGTTGTGATATGTGCTATAAATAAAAACAAATATTTACTTGCGATCAAAACATAAACGGCATACTATGTATAATACATAGTAAATGTTATATATACTGTACAATTACCGTAGTAACTAAATATAAATTAAGATTCATCATTCTCTTACTCTTATCCCATATAGGTACTTGGGGTCGATACAATATGTACTCTTCTTTCATCGTAGGTACATATTGTAAAAGTTATTGGCAATAGTCTTATGACCGGCCGCCTGCCAGACGTCAACCCTCCTTGGGAATGTAATTGTTGTCCAAACGGCATCAGATGGAGTAGGCCCAAGTCATTATAAGGCTCTTAGTCGTCTTTTACGACATCCACGAGCTAAGCTAATATAAATTAAAATGAAATACAAGAAATTAAATTAAAACCAATAACACCATACAGAAATAAGCTAAATTATATATATACTTGTGTGTTATCAAAACAGCAAATTATCGATGGCTAATAATTGTCTGACCCTGTCCTTGTCGTCCTGTTTGGGAGGAGTGAGGTCGAACTATAGCTGGCCCCAATAAATAACCAAAAAGGTTAACAGTCGCTACTAAGCGAGGTCACTGCTGGAAGGGCTGGGGTCAATCCGTCACCTAAGGCGTATCGCGTCCGATGGTGAACGAAGAGTGACGTGCCGGACCGAATGGTCGCTCAGAAATTAAGTAACAGATATGATAAATGTCCATTGTGCCACTGAAGGAAAACATTCAGTGACGGAAATTAATCCACAAGGGAAAAAATCGCAGGGAAATATCATCTCATCATCATCATCATCGCAGCTCATACATGGCCCACTGTTGGGCTCGAGCCTCCTCCATAATGGGAGGGAAATTGACCTACTATACCACGCTGGTCAGACGTGTTGGTATAGGGTTTTGTTTCGAGTTTTCCATCTCTCGCATAGATGTTATATGCGTTTGAAATAAACCTACTTTTACGGATTCTATTGCGTTTGTATTTGATTTTTAATTTCCCGACGTTTAAAACACTTTACAGTGATCATGGTCACGGGAGGACTGTGTCGTCGTGTAATCAAATACAAACGCGATAGAATTCGTAGAAGTAGTTTTATTTCAAATGTGTAATACTCGCGTAAATATTAGAAGTCATTATGTTATATGCGTTTTATATCCCTTAGACGTCTCTTACGATCACCCACGGGTAAGATAGGGGGTGGTGAATTGAAATCTTACTCCGTCAGTAGGGAAATATGCAGCTTCATAAATATAAGTCTTGGGTTTCCACGTGAAATTTTTAGTAAAGTTAGTCATGTAGTATTTTACTAATCGTAGCAGTTGCATTGAGATATCTCCGTTTCTTTCGTAGTCTTTATTGGATTTTATTGATTTGTCCTGCTTTCGTGTTTCAAGGTATTATCGGGCCACTGTCGAAACTGGCACACGTATATGACATGGACTACTTTTAGTATGACGTCATGGGATACGATTTTAAAACTCAATACTGAGCTAGTTGCATCTGTGATTGTAAACAAATAAAAAGCTTCAGCTTATAACGTAATATTGTTTTAGGTAACTTTAATATGAAATTCTAGGGTTTTATTTATTCCAATCACTTTGAGGCGATAGTTAATTCTGATACCTTTTTTTTTTTTTTTTTTTTTTGCGGTGGGCTATGGACCTCGCACCCCGCCAAATCAGTCCGGGGTGACGGAAGAGGCGGCGCGCAACCCCATTGACCCACCCTGCAAGCACCTCTTCTTCGCCGTACGAGCGGGCCACCGGTAACCGATCTTTGTCTTCGGTGGCCCGCTCGGCGGTATGCCCTCTTGGGCTCCTCTCCTGTCGAGGCCCCGACAGCTTTCGCCGTCGAGGCGTCGTCCTCACGCGGTGGCCTCACGTCGGGTGACCGGACAATTCCCCGGTCCGATCACCCGAAGCCTCGGTTAGGGCGGCATCAGGCGCAGGTACTCGCGCCTGCGCCGCCCCGGCCGCGGGCGGCGGCTCGGGTCACGGGAATCCTCCCGGGCCCGTTCCGCCGCCTCCTTCTGCGAGATGACAGCCTCGCAGAAGGCGGCGACCGCGTCCCAATGCCTGACGCTGTCGACCATCGCTCGCGCAACAGCCGGCAGCGTCAGGTCGGCACCGATGACAGCGACGAGGTCACGGCGCTGCCCGTCCCAGCCCGAACATACCTCGAGCGTATGTTGCGCCGTGTCCTCGTCGCTACTGCAATGGTGGCAGGACGGAGTCCACTCCCTCCGCACGACCGTGTGCAGGTACTTGCCGAAGCAACCATGCCCCGACAAGACCTGCACCAACCGGAAAGAGAGAACTCCGTGCCGCCGCTCCATCCACTCCATCAGTACGGGCCGGAGGGCCTCAACGGTAATAACACCGTATCTAGGCCTCTCCAGCCGCGTAGCCCAACGGGCGATGACTTCTCGGCGGGCGTCCTCGCGCCAGGTGGCTATCTCGTTGAACGATGGGGAGCCACCCTCTTCGCGCATTAAGGTAACCCGCCGGTAGAGGTCGGAGAGCATCTCCGCCTCTAGGTCCCAAGGGGGTGTCCCGGCAAATAGGCACGCCGCCTCTGTCGACACCGTGCGGTACCCGCGAATGGCTCTGACCGCCATGACTCTCTGTGGCCTCCACAGAACCGCCCTGAGTTGGGCGTTCAGAGCCCTCGCCCACACGGGTGCGCCGTACATGGCCATTGAGCGGATCACCCCCGCATACAGCCGTCGGCCCTGAAAACTGGGTCCGCCCACGTTCGGCATGAGCCGAGAAAGGGCGGACGCCGCGCCGACCAGTCGGGGAGCAATTTGACGAAAATGCTCCCGGAACCACCATCGTCCGTCGAGCACCAGACCCAAGTACCTCATATGGGCCTGGATACTAATGTGGATGGAGTTGACGACTAACGAGGCGCCGATGGGCAGCCTCATACGGGGCCCATGGAATAGTAGAGCCTCCGTCTTGTTTAGGGCCACCCTGAGCCCCAGCGCCTCGATCCGCCTGACCATCTCCTCGGTGCCGAGAGTGGCCAGGCTCGCCGCCTCTTCGAATGTCCTGCCCCGGGCTGTGACGAGCGTGTCGTCAGCATAGCAAATAACGCTCAGCCCGGGGGGGAGACTCCCTCTCAACGCCCAGTCGTAACCGATGTCCCACAGAGTCGGCCCCAGAACCGACCCTGCGGAACACCGCACGACATGGGCGTCCGCACAATGTCCCCTGCGGGGCTCGCGTAGAGAACACTGCGCCCCTCCAAATAGTCTGCCACCAGCCGCCTGAGGTACAGGGGCACTCCGTGGAACCGGAGCGCCTCCCTGATGCAGCTGAATGGCAGACTATTGAAGGCGTTGGCGATGTCCAACGACACCGCCAACAGCACTCCTTTGCCGGCGACAGCCTCCGCGGCCGTCTGCCTCAGGCGTAGCAGGGCCCCGATGGTCGAACGCCCCCTTCGAAACCCAAATTGAGCGTCCGACAGATCGGGCTCCACCTCTTCCAGGTGCTGGACGATGCGGGCAGCGAGGACACGCTCCAGCAGTTTACCCACATCGTCCAGAAGAACAATAGGCCTGTAGGCCGACGGCGAATCCGGGGGCCGTCCCGGCTTTGGCAGGAGAACCAACCTCCCTTCCTTCCAGCACTCAGGGAACTGTCCAGACGTCAGACAGGCGTTGAACAGTCGCCTGAGGCGAGGTTCGAGATGCTCGAGGAGCAACGTCAACACCCGGACTGGGATTCCGTCCGGGCCGGGGGCCGTGGTGGCGGATCGAATCTTCGCCACGGCTGCCCCCACTTCCGACTCCGTCACGGACGGAACACTCTCGTCGGCCTCCCGGTCGTGATCTGGCGAAGCCATGACCGGGGGCGTGTGCTCCGACTGCCGCGGGAACAGCTCCTCGACCACTCTACGAAGGAGGTCGGGCTGAGGGTCTCGGTGAGGGGGGGCCCTGCGCGCGAAGCTTATTCAGCGACGCGCGATACGGGCGACCCCAGACGTCACGGTCTCGGTCAAGACCGTGCAGCATCTCCTGCCAACTCGCGTCCTTGGCGGACCGGATGGCCAGCCGAAAGGCGGTACGCGCACTGCGGTACGCCTCGTACAGCTGGCCCTCCCGCTCAACATCGCGGCGACGCCGCCGACTGCGGGTGTAGGACCTTAGGGCACTAATGCACGCCGCACGAAGGTCCGCCAGTCTTGGGGACCACCAGTAGACCCCCTGCCTCGGAGGTAGACGCCGCACCCTGGGCATGGCCGCATCGCAGACCTGCGTTAACGCACTGCGGATGCGGACAGCCTCAACGTCCACTCCGTCCGCTGGGGGTGGTGAGGACAGCCACGTGTTCACGATGGCCGCCTCCGCCAGTAGGTCCCTATCCAGCCGCCCCACAGCCCACCGCGGAAATGCAGGAGCTCGGTCCGCCCTGTGACCCCTGCTGGGGTCCCGGAGAGGGGAGACCTCCATCCGGATGTTACGGTGATCCGACAGGGTCGCCGCCTCCTCCAGGACACGCCAGTTCCTCACTCGTGGTGCGACAGCGGGGCTAGCGAATGACAAGTCCACTATCGACCCACCCTGCTGTCGCACACACGTGTTCACTGAGCCTCTGATTAGGACACAGAGGCCCAGTGACGCCGCCCACTCCACGATCGCCCGCCCGCGATCGTCCGTCATTGGGGACCCCCACGCCGTGGATTTGGCGTTGAAGTCCCCCAGGACCAGGACGAGGCCCGGTGCCAGTCGCCGTATCGAAGCCTCCAAGGTGGTGAGGGAGGCCCCGAAATCGTCCATCCTCCTATTAGGGGAGAGGTATACACTGTAGAGCGTGACCCCTCCCCAGTCCGCCGCGACAAATTCCTCGTCCCTATCCAAGAGGGATAAGGACGGGCAGTGCCGCTGCGTGGAGGTGACGATTGCCGCGGTTCCGTTCCGGCTGACCACCCAATTGGGGCGATCAGGCACGACGTACGGTTCCGCGACTACGGCTGCACCGATCGACCACTCCGCCATGGATTGCAGGAGGAGGTCCTGCGCACCGGCGGAGTGGTTGGTGTTGGCCTGCAGGAGGTGAGTGGACTGGGCAGCCATTAATGGGCTGTGTCCATCATCACCTCCTGGCTTGCGGCGGGCGATCGGGCCGCGCTAGGAGCGGGAGCGGCCGGGGTCGGAGGGCCGCCCCGCCCCATTGGAGCCGAAGCCGGAGGTCTGCACGCCCCAGAGCCCATGCGGTGCTTGGCAGGCTTATTGCCCGCCGCACACGCGGGGCAGTGGGGCGGGGCGGCGCAAGATGCCGCCATATGCCCAGTCTGACCGCAGCGGAAACAGAGTCCGCCGCAGTCAAAGCAATTAGTGCATGTTGGCCGGGTGTGCCCGACCGCCATGCACTTGAAACACCTCGCAGGCCGGTGCTCCAGCACGGTGACTCGCGCTGAGCTCCAGCCCACGAGGAGCCTGCCTGAGTCGGCCAGTTGCCTGACCGACTCCACTGGGCACTGCACCCAGGCAGCACCTACGCCGCCCGGACCGGGCCGGATGGCGCCAACCCGGACGGTGTCTATGGGACACCCGGTTTTCGAGGCAATGGCCTCCCGGATGTCTTCCACCGTCACAGAGTCGTCCAAACCCGCGATGCGCATTTCGGCGCACTTTACGGGTCTGGCGATTTTGACGCCACCCTCCTCGGCGAACAGACCTCGCAGCTTCGACGCCACGCTATCGGCCGTCCTGGTGCCCTCGGCCCCAGGGAACTCTAAGATCCGAGCCCCTGTCCGGGCCTTGCGGGTCCTGGCTTCGACGCCTCCTATGTCGGAGACGTCGAGCTCCCGCCGGGCTTTCCTCAGAACGGCCTCATAGCTGAGGCCCCTTTCTGCCGCCTCAGGCAGCACAGTGATCACCACTGCAGCTGTCTTCGGCGGCCGGAGCCCCTTGCGCGGCCTCTTCCTTTTCTTCTCGCCTCCGGCTCCTGCCTGGGGAGCGGCGACCTCAGCGGCGCGCTTCGCCGCCGCTCTCCTTCTCTGGCCACGACTCTTCCTGCCGCGCTCGGCCACCTGCCAACCCTGTTCGCGCGCAGCGGGCGTGCCAGACGCGGCAGGCGCAGTCGCGGGTGCGCTAGTCGTCGCCGGCGGTGTCGGTGCGGGCGATAACTGCGGTCCGGCAGAAGCCGGTGCCGTCTTCTTCTTCGGAGCGGGCCCCTTGGGCTTGGGCCCTGCCGCGGCTGCGGCGTAGCTCCCCCCCACGCGGCCACCCTGACAGGGTAGCGGGGCGGGGGCTGGTGCCGCATATGGCCGCTTGTCCGCGGCAAGAGGCGGCCGAACACGTGGTTCTGGAGGCAGCCTTGCCTCTAGAACGGCCAAGCGCGCATCGACCAGATTGCCGATGGTGTCAATAATGGCGCGCAAGGCCTCGTCCGGCACGCCCTCCACCGCGGGCAGCGGGGTTGGTGTCGCCGGCTGGACCTCTACCAGGGCCCGCTCCGCGACGTTTGACGGCTTCCTTGCCGCGGCGGCCCGGCTATCGGTGGCTGGCGGCGCACGCCCTGCAGTCGGTGGCGTCTTCTTCTTGAGGGCGGCGACCTCGACTCCATCGCGGCTAGCGCTGGTCGGTGGCGCGGTTGGCGCAGGCTGCATGAGCCGCGCCATTTGGGCCTTCAGGTCAGTCACGTCCTTGGTTAGGAGGCGGTTGGCCCTCCGTACCGCGGCCAGCTCCGACTCCAGCCGGCGGTTCTGGGCCCGCAAGCCTGACACCTCGCCACCAAGGCGGGCGTTTTCGGCCTGCAGGGCCTCCATATTCGTGGCTGGGGCGCTCGCGCGGGCACCAGCGGCCGCCACTTCGGTGGGAGGGATGCCGGACAACACCCCCAGCATCCTCGCGGCGGCCGCCTCATTATCGGCCCGCCTGCCAGCCTCCACCCCTCCACGCACTCCGCCGGCCGGGGAGTGGGTCGTCCTTCCCGACGCCGCGGCCCCTCGCCCTCTGCGAGAGGCCGGTACTTTCGGAGGAGGCATGATGACCACGCTCCCCTCTGAATCTGCGCCTGAGCTGCCCTCCTTATTTAGGGGGCGCTTCCGCACCTTCGAGGGGAGCGCCTCCTCCCTTACCGTCAGGGCCGCGGTCAACGCCGCCGCCGCAGGGCGCGGTGACGACCTGGCGGCGGCGGCTTCCTCAGCCGATCCGCTGAACTCCTTGGACGGCTCTGCGGAACTACCGCCCTCGTCCATCACATCGGCAGATCCACTACCCTCGTCTCTGGACGGCTCTGCGACAGAATTGTCGCCCTCGTCCGTTGACGGCTCTGCAGTGGATCTGCCGCCGTCCTTATCCCGCTCGCGCGCATAACGCTCGCGGTTTTCAGCATTCCGCTTCTTCTCGCGAGCGTTCGCTTTCGCGGCTTTCCCCCATGTGAACTGCGCCTGTCGACGCTTCTTCGTCTTCAAGAGGGGGGGGGCCTCCTTGGTCGGTGCCGGGCCCTCGGCAGACGCCTCTAGTCCTAAGGACGAGGCGTCGTTTTGGTCAGTTTTGCATTGGCTTGACGAGGCCGTGATGTGGGAATCCGCTGGATTCCCGTCTGGTAAAATATTATTAGGCAAATCCATTTGATTCCCACGAGTATAGGAGAACTAACGGTCGACACGGGCAGAGATCCCTGTACCCGGGCAAGCCTACATTTACCAACCAGGGGGTCGGCCGGTACCCTGGCTGGAGCGTGCTAACGACAGAACAACCCATCTGCCATGCATCTTCTCGCCGCACGCCAGAACTTAAGATTCTGGGTGATTTCCGAATTCGAATGTTGATTCGAACTCTTTATAGAGGTTTTCTTCCTCGCGATCCGGGCGGTTAAGCCAAGACCCTCGTTCCTGATACTACGCCTCACGACAACTTGTCTTGAAGCAAGATATCAGGTTTACGATATGTCGGCGGTGGCATAAGCCTGCCCAGCCCTCAAATGAATGAGTGACCGGGCCCGTCCGAAATTTCGCCTCCTGAACCCTCTACAACTAGAGGGTCAGGAGCGAATTGGGGCTCAACCCATCGCTGGGGAACCCCCCCTCGCGCCAGAGATTCGCTACGGGCGACAATTCGACAGAAGGATCTGGGGGACTGTCACCCGCACCCAGGGCATTCTGGCATCGTACCCCTTAATTCTAATACCTAGCATATACAATTGAAATATCTACTATTATTTTCAAAAATCGTCATCAGTTAATCCTGTTAAAAACTAAATTTTGCTCTTCAAAATTATCTAATTATCTATGCCCGTGGCTTCACTTTTGCACTGTACATTTTATCAATACATATTCTACCCCGAGGGAACAGTACTTTTTCCGGAATAAAAACCCCTACGGGCTTTTCTGAACTCCTGATAACGATTAGGCGAAATTTTAAGATGCTCGATTGCATAATGATGGTGTTAAAGCGGATCAATCAAAATCAGTCCTTTTCTTATAATTAATGAAGGTGATACGTAGGTTGATTTGTTAATCACTAAAAATTATAAAGTTTTCCTTATTGCTATTGAAATTAAAATATTGTATATTCGTTTACTTATTAATGTACAAGAGCATATTGTACAGGAAATATAAATGATACGATATTAAAATAAATGTAGACAATTATTAAATTGCATTTGAACGTGCCGTTTCAATGCAAAACAGTCTTACGTATTTATTTAAAACTTAAGAGTGGATTTTTTAATTTTTTTTTAATAACACCAACCTGCACTAAAGAAATAATCCTTGTATTGCTGAGGACTTTACAAACATATAATTAACGCATACAAATTACACACAGACTCTAAACAATATTTTATGTATTCCTGCGTAGAAATCGAACCATCGACACTGGCAGGGGAGGTGGGTATCTTAACCACTAAGACTAGTGTGCAATCAATTTAAAAAGAAAATAAAAGCTTTTTCAATATACACTGATCATAGAAGCATGGTGTGATGGTACAACCATCGAATCGATAATAATAGCGGTTTTCGTACAAAATACCTTAGCATTAGAAAACACGAAGATATTATTACATAATAGAAATCTTGTCATTTAACATCGGGTACTTTTGGAAGGGTATTGTTTGACTATTCCCTACATAGGCATCTGGGGTAGTAGCAGGGCGACATGACTCTATATTTCACACTACTAACTCCTTCTGACGGTTGAGGGGACCCACCCCGGTAGTTATCATCATCATCACAGCCCATAAATGTCCCACTGTTGGGCTCGGGCCTCCTCCGTAATGGGAGGGAAATTAACCTACTAAACCGCGCTGGTCAGACATGTTGGTATAGCTTTCTGTTTCGAGTTTTTCTTCTCTCACATAGATGTTATATGCTTTTTATATCCATTACTCGTCTCGTACGATCACCCACGGGTAAGATAGGGGGTGGTGAATTGTATTCTTACTAAGTCATCACACGGAAAATCAGTTATAGCACCATGAAAATGAAATATAGATAGCTCAAAAAAATCTTAACAACGTACGTGTAAGTAATAATATACGAGTAGATCAAGATGCATAGCACGTTATTGGAGCGTACGGATCGGGTAGGAAATTGAGCGTAAACCAAAACCTTAACGTCTTTACCATCAAATTACGGAGTTATTTTTAAAAATTAATTTATTATGATGCAATAATCTATATAAAAAAAAAAATGAATGAATGGCTCATTCACTCACAAAGAGGTCACAAAAATGACTCGGATATTTAGTGAACTCTGAAAGAGTGAAAACATTTTTCCTTCATTACCTTCATTAAAGGTAATTTTTTCACAGAAATCTACGTACGGAAATGTACAGCAATAAAATTGTAGGAATTTGCTATTTGGTGTGCAACACTGCTGTGTGGTAGCGATAACCAATCCTTACATTGCTCGTGGGTGTCGTAAAAGACGACTAAGAGTTTTACATCAACCTGGGCCAACTCCATCTGATGCCGTCTGGTCAATAATTATATTTCCAAGGAGAGTTGACGTACAATGAAAAAGTAGTACATATTGCATTGACCTCAAGCAATTGGAATAAGAGCACTCCAATTTGAAAAAAGAACTTATTGTATTAGTGAGAGTCAGTTTTTCGAGTTTACTTCTTAAGAATCGATTTTCATATAAGGCGCCCGGTATGAGGAAAATTTGAGGAGTAAAATCTAGTGATCGAATGACCTCGTTACGTTTTTGGTGCGCAACCTATTCTGCGCACCTTTCACTTTCTGACGTGAGATAATACTTCACTGAACAGTTTTAATAAAAATGTAAATAAAAATATATATATATATATTATTTTTAGTCAAATGAGCTTTTTTTGCGCCTGTTTTGATAATCGTACTTAAGGAGTAAACTCCAGTCGTGCGCCGGAGCTGACACACACACTTTTTTTTATAGCACATATTGCAAAAGTTATTGGCAATAGTTTTATAACCGGCCGCCTGCCAGCCGTCAACCCTCATTGGGAATGTACTTGTTGACCAAACGGCATCAGATGGAGTTGGCCCATGTCGTCATAAGGCTCTTAGTCGTCTTTTACAATATCCACGAGCAAAGTAAGGGTTGGTAGTATTCGTAGCCGCTACCACACAGCTATCGCATCGCATCGTCGTCCTTGGATGTTCATGAAAAATAATTTTGGTCTCCCAGACAAGGACTTCACACAGACGTATGTTCTACAAAAATGTTATTAAAGACATCAAAAAGATTAAAAAGTCTAAGACATATAGAACTCCTCACAATATTTGCCTATACCATGGAATCATACGACATTCAATATATAACGATTTATTACTCACATAATCAACACATTTAAATTAAAAACGGAATTAAGACGACAGATAATTATGTATAGTGTTATAAGAAAGCGCTGTAGTGTCAATGAAGAAGTAGTGACAAAGATAAAAAAAGGTACGAGTATGCTGAGGTGGTTTGGACACGTACAAAGAATGAGTGAGAAGAGGTTGACGAAGCAAACATTTAAAGCAAGCGTAAATGGGACGAAGACAAGGGGAAGACCACGTCATACTTTTCTGAACCAAATTGGAGATATGTTGACAAGAGGTCATATTAAGAGTATGCGTAATCATAGATTATGAATGAAGACTTTTAGGAGTGTAAATGAAGCGATGAAGATATGCTAGGAGCGTGGTTTGTGGCAGTCCGTAGTCTCTGCCTACTCCTATGGTAAACAGGCGTAAGGTTATGTATGTATGTACTCGCACAACTTTAAAAAGTCAAGATAAACCGCAGTGGATTCTTGAATCATCAAACAATATTTTACTGTTTATTTGGCTAGTTGTATAACTGCAAAAACTCAAGAGGTTCGTGTCGTGGGTTTGCAACCGCGACGTTTACGTGACAGACTCTTGACGTCACGTAGCCATTAAAAATTATATCATCTTTAGCTTCTATGTCTTACTGTTACGCAAGGCCCTTTTCCACAATAAAAGGAAAAACGAACAGCCGTTACTTTGCTCATTAAAGCACATTCGTTTTTTTTAATAATGTTTGCATTAACGCAAAACATATTTATCATTTCGTATTGGTGTAAACACAAAAAATACACAAAATATTTTAAGTTTTATGACGTTTAATGAATAGCGACAAATATGATGTACAATGGATAATTGCTTAATGATCATTTTAATGGATTCGTGACACAACAACGTATAATTACCATTATTATTATATTATACTTAAGTGGATACTAACGTAAATATAAAATATGATAAGGGGTCGTTCATAAATTATGTAAGGGATTTTGAAGAATGATTTGGACCTCTTCCTCCGTATCGTAAGACATCATAAAACTACAATCCAACCCAATAGTTATATGACCAGCCAGCTGCCAGACGTCAACCCTCCTTTTTTTTTTTTATTGGTGGACTATGGATGCCTCTCGCCCCGCCAAATCGGTCCGGGGCGACGGAAAGGCGGCGCGCGACCCCATAGACCCACTGTAAAACTCCTCTCTCTTCGCCGTGCGAGCGGACCACCGGTACCCGATCTTTGTCTTCGGTGGTCCGTCCGGCGGTTTACCCTCGCGGGTTCCTCTCGTCGACGCCCCGACAGATTTCGCCGTCGGGGCGTCGCCCTCACGCGGTGGCCTCACGTCGGGTGACCGGACAATTCCCCGGTCCGATCACCCGAAGCCTGGGTTAGGGCGGCATCAGGCGCCCCAGCCGCTGGCGGCGGCCCGGGTCGCGGGAATCCTCCCGGGCTCGTTCCGCCACCTCCGCTCTTCCGCGAGATGACAGCCTCGCAGAAGGCGGCGACCGCGTCCCAGTTCCTGACGCTGTCGACCATCACCCTCACGACAGCCGGCAGCGTCAGGTCGGCACCGATGATAGCGACGAGGTCGCGACGCTGCCCGTCCCAGCCCGAACATTCCTCGAGCGTATGTTGCGCCGTGTCCTCGTCACTACCGCAATGGCCTGCCAGGCCGGAGTCCATTCCCTATACACGACCGTGTGCAGTTATTTCCCGAAGCACCCGTGCCCCGTCAACACCTGCACCAGTCGGAAAGTAGAGGTCGGTAGAGGTCGGAGAGCATCTCCGCCTCTAGGTCCCACGGGGGTGTCCCGGCCAGTAGGCATGCCGCCTCGGTCGATACCGTGCGGAGACGTAAACCCTTCTTGGGAATGAAATTGTTGACCAAACGGCATTAGATGGAGTTGGCCCAGGTCGTTTTCAGGCTCTTAGTCGTCTTATACGACATCCACGAGCAAAGTAAGGGTTGGTAGTATTCGTAGCCGCTACCACACTTCACTTTCAATACTTGATATTATTAATATATTAGCAATTCAAATACGAAATACTTAAAATTATTTATGGTTTTGCTCTGCCAATCCTAACAAATACAGTCTGAGAAGATCAATATCAACTTAGACCAAATCTAACTAGCACCATCTGGTAAACGATTGTATTACCAAAGGATTAATAAATTCAGAGAGACAGACCTACAATTTAGTTAAAACACAAAATGATACAATGTTTAGCTTTTCTTATTCCTGCATTAGAGGAACAGGACGTGCTGTATTTCAACAAAGTGGCATAAGAATAGGAGGCAGACTCATTAAGTAATGGAATGTAAGAAGACCACATAATTGCTAGTGAAATAAAGTGATGGAGAGAAATTCTAAATAAAACCGTCAGTATACTGTAATAAAATCAACCCATTAGGTTAGCGTGTCATATTACGCCGATTGCCCTCCCATTATTGAAACGTAGATAAGTTGAAGAAAAGTCGGATAGTTTAAAATATGTATAGTAAATATAAGACCAGTTTTACTTATGCTACACTTACTTAACAAAATGTCCTTTTCTGAACAGCAATGCGTCTCGACTAGTGTTTACTTGTCTGCTTAGCTTTAACCCATGTAGAACACAGGAGTCTACAACTGAGACAAAACTACGATATCCGTTACCAGGAGATACTGCGTCGAAATCGTACATAGGCGCCACCTAAAATCATGTAAACTTGATGGTGAAACTGAAAATAGTAGTAGTAGTATATTCCATTGATTGATAATCCCACCAATCCACTGTTAGACATAAGCCTCCCAACAGATGGCGGTTAACGATATAATCGCTATACTTAATGAGTTTTCTAAGAGGAGGCTGCCTACTTCTATGGTGCTTTCTTAGCCAGTTTTTACGACGATAGTCGTAAGAATCGTAAAAGATGACATATTATGCTTGGCCAAAACTTTATAGTCCAAAGGGGAAATGATTTAAAATTGCAAAAATTCCATAATAATTTCTGATGTTTACGCGTATTACACATTTGAAATAAAACTATTTTTTAAAGATCCTATCGCGTTAATATTTGATTTTCAATTACCCGTTGTTTCGAATACTTTACAACTTTCATATTCACGAGTGGATTTCTTTATATCGTTTATAGTTCACCTGAGACCATGAACGTTCAAAAGTTTATTTCAATTCAAATTGCTTCGAGAATGATTTAAGAATTTTTATCGACGTAGAAGCTAAAAGGATAGAATGGGTTATTTACTTAGCAAAAATGGCGTACTTTAAATATTGACTACCCACGACGGGGTCGGTCGATGCCCACGCAGGACAATTTTTTGTCAGATTTAGCGACGAAAGTATTTATTCCTTTTTATTTTATATTGTGGCAGTGTATTTTTTATTGTAAGTGTATTTATTTGTATTGCTTGCTATTGATATTTGTTCCTATTTTTTTAATATACCCTGACGACAGACCTAATGACACAAATACATAACTAAATTCTTATCAGAATCTAATCAAATAACTAAATTCTTATCAGAATTTAGTTATTAGATTAGAGATAACTTTTTTTTAGTAAATCTTCCCTCCACAATAGAGCTGAAATTGACTGTACCAGTCAGACGGATTGGTATTGTGATTTTTTTTTGAGTTTTCCATCTTTTGCATAGATTTTTTCCACATATTATAACTCTTAGTCGTCTTTTACACACCCACGCACAAGAAATGGGGTGATGAATAATACTCTCACTTTCTTATGACACGGAACATTTAATTAAAAGATATAAATTACAGCCAGACTCGGAACATTCTTTTGTAGGTCGCACAAAGAATGGTCCTACGTAAGACCAAACCCTCGGCTTACTAGACTCAGCTACTGCTTAAAAAACTAGACTCTCTGTGCAGTAAAAAAATAGTAAAGCTTACTAATGGCTAATGAGAATTGTTTCCATTATAACATCAGATCGAAGTAAATGATTATTTGAATAGTTAGTTAAATACCTAATAATTGTGCAAATTAATAATTTACATATTTTTATCGATAAATGTGTTACAATACGTGCAGCTTTGACCGAGATTGTTACAGTGATTGATAAGATAATGTACTTTGTAATGTTAATAATCCCTTGCAGACCTACGACAATATATTTTTAAACTAGCGTGTCCTAGTTCGTTTGTATTATTGTATGTATTTGTACGATCCATTTCTTTTAATACTACAGAACAAAAAGTTAGAAGTCAATAACGTAAAAATGATGACTCCTCTTGCATGTATATATACATACTATTTTAATAAGAATTATTCATATTTAAATAAAATTCATGAAACATTTTTATTTATACAAAGCCCTAATTATTTTTCTAAAATAAATGTAGCCAAATTATTTCTAATAACTACAGATATCTGGTAGTTAGCGTTGCGTGAAAAGCGGTTTCCCGCTTCACGAAACATAAAAATAAAAAAAATAGTAGTAAGTTATACGGATTACAGGTATATAGTCAGAAAATGAGCTGAGGATAGGGGGGATTTAAAAGCGAACCAGCGCTGGTTGACGCGCGTCAAGTTCTGAACGAACGATCGTTGGCAATGATACGGATAAGGCGATTAATTGAGGAATCCTTCATTCATTTATTCAGACCAGGCTTTATGCTGTGGATTATTTTGTCAAAAGATGTAGGTACTTTGACCAAGTTAGGGAACGTACTCATTTTAAACGGTTTCATTTACAATTATTTAACCTCTCCTCTTCGCTCTCTTTAAACCCATCTCGCCCTCTAGTTTTTATGTAGTAGGTAAGTCATTAATAGGATTTTTAATGATTTTTGCATATAGGAAGTTAACAAATGCTGCTTGCGATAATGCATGAATTTAGTTCAATAGGTACGTAACGGAAATTTAACCCTCTCCTCCGCCCCTGTGACAAAGCGTGGTATTTTTAAAGATGAGTTGTCCCCGGACGACTATTTCCTTGTCCGGTTCGTCCCCGCACAACTATTCTCTTATCGCGTAATTGTACGTGGGAGTAATAAAATTCGATAGAGGAATCATCAGGAGAGTGGGCAGAAGCGCTCGCATAAGAAACTGGTTACTGCGATCACAAAACCGCTCACACATGGCGATTATTACTATAACCCTTCCAAACAATGACCGAATTATTTGACACTCTATAAAGAATTCTTATGACCAGCAATCAATGCCAAAAGAATGAATGATGATGAATTTAAAAGAAACAAAAAGGAATATTTTATACTCAAGCAAAATGACGTAATCCTGCATAAGAGAGAGGAAAATTTTATTGCAACGACCTTCACATGTTTCTCCTTAAACAATACGTAAACAGTGTTCCTAAACTGAATATTTTTAAGCGAATGAGTTAGTTATTACTCAAAGATGTTTGGATTACTATGAAAAAAAAGGCAAAAAAATCTCGCTCTCATATTAATATATGATGATAATTAATTATAAAGTATGTTATGACTTTTGAAATAACACTAACAACAGGATAAAAAGTCTAGGTCATATCACAACCTAGCACAGAGACATAGGTGTTATAAAATAGACAGAAGACCTCTTTATATAATTAATTTACACACATTGTTTATTTAATAGTTTTAGATGAATGATTGTTTTAAGCGACTAGCAATCTGCAAAAACTGCGTATAAAACCTATGAATCAATACCAGTATATTTTTATTTACATATATATTTTTTTTTTAAGTATTTTAACTGATGGTATAAATTTTAATGTAGTTTATAATTTAAATACTTTAAATTTAATCAAAATTTGCTATTTCAATTGAAGATCTTAACATATTTAAAGTAACATATTGTTTAAATTGTCTCAATATTAAAACACGTGTTGATTTTGTATAACATCTATATGACCTTTGTTAAACTCATATCTGATTTATAGAGCAATCTGTATAAAATGATAATGACTCAGAGATTGTTCTGAGTTCAATGTAGTTCTTATTGATTTTAAAATAAAATGGTCACACAATATCTTACATTTTTTTTTCAGGAATATATGGTATGTTTTAAAAATAAATGTGTGTATAGATCAAACTTATAAAATCCTGAGCAGCGGCAAGAGTAAAAAAAAAATTAAACTAAATCAATATATACTTCTGATTATTGTTCTATAATGAGGTGCACTCAGTGGATAAGTTCTATTAGGTACAATGTGTCTACGTCTTATTTGTTATAGGTGCAGAACTCAGTATGTTAACACCAAGGGAGAGGGCAGCAGCTCTCTTATAGGCAACTTTTGACACCAATTGTGAACTTCCTCCCTACAAGGGAGGCCCTTGTTTAACAGTGGATTGTTAAGCTGATAGATGAATGGAACATTATAATGGGCAAACCAAAATTCATATACTTAAATATATTTAATAATTACGTTAGACATACCTTCCTCACATGATCCACTAAAGGCCACACAGTATCTACATGATCCATCAAAGTCATGAAGCCCTGGTACAAACGTTGGCCATTTTCACTATCATCTGGCTGAAAATAAGTCGCATTGTTCTGACACGAATCCTTCAATGCTTCGTACATCGCATACGTTGGTGGAGCTCCTTCTTGGGTTTCCGCGCAACATAGCGCAGCTTTTGCCGGGGATTCCGTAAAAGCCATTTTAGATATACTTTCTTTTGCGAAACGAAAGCCGCGTTTAAACAAATGCCTCATCTAAAAAGAATTGAATATAAGTACCTGACGCACTATTAGCTATGCATAGAATTAAAATCGGGCCAATCGAAAATATAATTACAAAATTGTTCGCGGGAAAATTTTGATATCATTGTAGCATAATTACGTTACTATTTCATTCATGCGCCGATTTAATAAACACTGAATTTTACAGTTATTAAATGTTTTACTACGATCAACTATTATAAATACCTATTGTGACTACCATTTGACATGCGACTGATTTTATAGGTAGGTATTTATTGTATTTATGTCATATTAATGGAATGACGTAATGACAGCTGTTATAATACGATTCTTTTTACTGCAGCTAGTTTCAAAGTATTATTTGCTCGTCGATGGATTTGTTACATAAAATTTTGATTGCGTTGCTCAAATTTTAGATCTTTTTTAAAGTAGCTACAATTGTAATTATTAACTTTATTTGATTATGTCTCTATTTCAACAAAAGATGACTCATTTCTAAAATGTATTTAATAGAGAAAACCAGAGCGCATCGTTAGAAACCAATATCAGTCTGTTTTATAATAAGTATTCGAATTCGAATCGAATTCGAAGTTTAGATAAAAGGAGTTCGAACGTAATGTTGAACGAATGGTCTCAATTTAGGGGGACAGAATTTTTGCAGGTAGAGCGCGCCACTTTTCAAGAAGTACTAGTTTAAATCCTTACGCGGGAAGTTTTGTTGTTATTGACAGCTCTGGAATGTTTTGTTGCTAGTGACAGCTCTGGAATTTTTTATGTCGGCACTTGCGTTTATCGTACGTGCTAAACGAAAACATGTTAACAACGTATTGTCTGACCGCGCCACCTAGCGCGTAATTCGCTCCCTATCACGCAAACTTGTTTTAAAACACGAATAAAAGAAAGCGAGCGAGCTTCGTTTGCCTACCGGGTTAAGAGCGCTCAGCGCTCACCCATAGTCTGTGACAGCCATCTGCCGCAAACAGCTAAAAGACAGACACAAAAAAAATACCATGTGGTTGTGTAGTTGTTTGTACAAAGGCGATTGCCTGGGTCTGCTCTGTGAGTTCACTTAAGGTTCATACCTTAATCACAGCTCACGCTGTGAGTGGTCTATAGCTGTGAAAGTAATTGTGATTACTTGCAATACCGGCATCTACATCTTTATATCCGCATTATTGTTCGTCTCTGACCCATTCATCTACACATACATACATATCATCACGCCATATCCCTTGCAGGGTAGGCATAGAGAACAGAGTGCCAGAGAACTCTATCCTTGCATACTTCACTCGCTTCTTCAACATTCAAAATTCTCTTCATACACGTTCGCCGGTTTCGGAGACTCTTGACGCCACCTTCCTTCAGTACGTGTCCAATCTGGTCTAGGTAGGGTATTCTCGGTCTGCCCCGGTACCTACATCCTTCCACTTTCGCATTGTATATCTTCTTAACCAGACATTCGTTGGGCATTCTTTCCACATGTCCGAACCATCGGAGCATTACCTTTCGCATCTTTATATTCATCTACATATAATTAAATTAAATAAATTCAACATTCGCGAGCCAACGCATATTTACGTGTAATAATAATAATAATATTACCTCCGGGCCAGTCGTTACCTCACCATGAGGCTAACGCAAAACTCAGAGGAACATTATATGGCTACCTAAGTTCTATTGATAAATAAAAAAAAATGTATCACAAGATTTACAGGAAAGCCAATAAACCGCAGGGCAGCTTGTGGCGAGCTGAATGTGAGTGGCATCACTGCGGTCCTGAATACTCCAGAGAGTCGATCAGGGTCTCCATTGGCTGGCTAGAGTGGAAACCGAAGAGTGCCCGAAGGACTCTCAGCTCTGGCTTGCCTTAAACAGCTGGTCAGAGAGGGGTCGCCAGAGCTATATGCTCGGGGGTGGAAGTGTCATTTTCAAGGGCATAACTACGGGGAAACCATGGCTCTATTTATCGCAGACTCAATGGTGAAACCGGCACCGCACCGCTCGAAATTTCTAGCCACTTGCACCAATGTTGCCCCCTGTTGCCCGTATGGCTTGTGTGGCTGTGGCGACTATTTAGGGGCCCATTCAGTGAGTTGGCGAGTCACCGTCTGCCACAGTTCATCACTCAATATGTTGGACATAAATATAGAGAGTCTATGAATAGTGTTATATAATCTATGGTAGAACCTGTTAGAACGTGTATTCCGGTGTAATGTATAAGTAATAAAGTGATTGTAAGAAAATGGACCCAGTATTATTTAATTCACACACGTCGTCCTTCGCAATATAAAAGCCCAACACAATATGGGTTTGAAGGCAGACGACAGTTTAAAATTTCATAGTTTTAAGATGAACCAGTCCACTAAGCACCCACTCCCATAATCAGATATTAGCTACCATAATCACACAATAGTTTTACACTTACCGCTGGCAGTCCACATATGTTATGTGCAGACGTGGAATGTCATCGGTAGATGTCCCATCCCAATATTTAGATTAAATTTCTCCAAAGGCCCCTGAATGTTGGATCCATATTCCCATGTAAGCCTCCCAAAGGACCGGGCATCTTCCCTGTGGAAGATCCCGTGAATAAATGGAGATACAAAAATAATAATAATAGCATCGGCACGTCTTAAATCCTAGCGCAGCCAGTGGCAGAAAAGAGAACTAAGATCTGGGTTTCTTATTTTCTCATACCGGGCGCCTTATATGAAAATCGATTCTTAAGGAGTAAACTCCAAAAAAAATATTGCAAAGGCAAGTTATAAAGAACTTCTGCTGACGCTACTATAACGTGCAAAATACTAGTGGATTATTAGTTAACTTTCTGCCTTTTCCTGCACTCGCCGCCACTGTTGTTTATTTCCATTACATTTTCTAGCTCGTCCTCAGCTGATCAGTGATCGCCAATATGGCTTTCGACATGGTCGATCGGCTGGTGATCTTCTTGTGTACCTTACACACCGTTGGGCAGAGGCTTTGGAGGGCAAGGGTGAGGCGCTAGCATTCGGCCTAGATATCGCAAAGGCGTTCGATAGGGTCTGGCACGGAGCCCTTCTATCGAAGCTACCGTCTTATGGAATCTCCGAGGGACTCTGTAAATGGATCGCCAGCTTCCTGGATGGTCGGAGTATAAGAGTCGTCGTCGATGGCTCTTGCTCCGATACCATGACCATTAACGCTGGTGTACCACAGGGCTTGGTGCTCTCCCCGACGTTGTTTATCCTGCATATCAATGACATGCTCTCTATAGAGAGTATGCATTGCTATGCGGATGACAGCACGGGTGACGTGCGGTATACCGAGCATCAGAATATCCCTCGGAGTATATTACAGGAAAGAAGGACTCAACTTGTGTCTCAAGTCGAGCGCTCTCTGGGGCGGGCCTCCAAATGGGGTGAACGGAACTTGGTCCAGTTCAATCCCACTAAGACACAAGTTTGCGCGTTCACTGCAAAAAAGGACCCCTTCGTCATGGCGCCTCAGTTCCAAGGAGTAACTCTCCAAATTTCCGAGAGTATTGGGATCCTCGGCGTCGAACTATCAAGCAAAGTCCAGTTTGGGAGTCATTTGGAGGACAAAGCCAAATTGGCAAGTAGAAAGCTGGGCGTCCTGAACAGAGCCAGGCGATACTTCACACCGAGACAACGTCTTGTGCTATATAAAGCGCAAGTCCGCCCTCATGTGGAGTACTGCTCACATCTCTGGGCAGGCGCGCCCAAATATCAGCTAGACCCACTTGACTCCCTGCAAAGACGTGCTGTTCGAATCGTCGGTGATCCCAATCTCACGGATGGACTGGAGTCATTGGGGAGCCAGAGAGACTTTGGGTCTCTCTGTGTACTCTACAGGCTCTTTCACGGGGAGTGCTCTGAGGAACTGTTTGACTTGGTACCACCGTCACAATTTTATCACCGTACCACTCGACACCGCAGCAGGGTTCATCCATTCCACCTGGAAACGATACAGACGTCAACTGTACGTTTTCAACGATCATTTCTCCCACGTACATGCAAGATCTGGAATGAACTACCTGCTGCTGTGTTTCCCGAGCGCTATGACATGTCCTTTTTTAAACGAGGTTTAAGAAGAGCACTTTTTTCACGGTAGGCAGCGGCCTAGCTGTGCCCTGGTATTGCAAGAGTCCATGAGCGGCAGTGTCACTTACCATCAGGTGTGCTGCTGGCTCGTCTGCCACCACCGGCAATAAAAAAAAAACCGGAGGTGTCAAGGGACACCCGGATGGAACGAAGTTCTATTTTAATTATATAATTTTTTTCTGCCTTAAGCGATTTTTATCGTTATATTTTAGCCAATTTGCAAAATATCTTTATAAATTATAGCCTATGTGTTATTCTGATGTGCAAGCTATATTACTATAAATTTCATCAAAATCCATTCAGTAGTTTTTACGTGAAAGAGCAACAAACATGTTCACATCCATACATTATTACAAACTTTCACGTTTATAATATTAATAATAGGATATACAATTCCACTAGACTACCAAAACTTTTCGGCCCCGAGCTCGAACGCGAGCCGGCCACGCGGCCCGGTCACGGGCGAAAATAATTTCGTTGCGCATTATTTTTATTTTGCTATATCTCTTAAGGTATTGATTTAATTTGCATGGTCTGAAGGAAAAAAAATATCTTCATGAAATGCTCAAGCCAACTAATGTATTTAAAATGATAAGGATTAATACAGTATTTGTGTAAATAGCTTTTCAATTACCGTTTTATAATAGAACATTTTTTAAAGTATTAAAATGGATATAGTATGTTATCCTTAAGAGATAGATATATACCATCGCGGACTTTTTTGTAGGCCTTTTTAAGCTGTATAATACTGTAGTACTTTATTTTGATCTATTTCGTAGGGTTCAGCCAGCGTTTGCAATGTAAGCGCAAAATAATGTGTTTATTTACGACATCACATTAGAAACCTCTAAAATTATCAGTGTTTCTCTAGTACATTATGCATATATTATACATATAAACCTTCCTCTTGAATCACTCTATCTATAAAAAAAATCGTCGCGACACCACACTGTTCAATGCGAAATAGAAATGAAAATATCTGGCTTGCTTTCTATAAGAGAGAGAGAGAGAGAGAGACAGACAGAGAAACATGCGACGCCGCACAGCTTACAATAGCTTACTATAGCAAAAAGTGTCGTGACAACTTTTCGTAAGAATTTTTTCCGTCTAGCCCCCTTTCACAACGCGCGATAAGGAACTTCGTTCCAATAAAAAAAAAAAAAATCCTGTAGGGGCAGGTTGAATATTTTCTTCACCGAAGTCAAAGATCGGGTACCGGTGGCCCGCTCGCACGGCGAACAGAAGAGTTTTACGGTGGGTCTATGGGGTCACGCCGCCTATCCGTCACCCCGGACCGATTTGGCGGGGCGAGACGCATCCATAGACCAACAAAAAAAAAAGTTGAATATTTTCTTCCATTACTATAGGAATAACTAAGAAAATACAATATATACATACACTGTCTGTAATCGGTTTACTATGAAAAGTACTGATTCGCCATCTTTAAAAGTTTTGAATTCGCGGCTTCTGATTGGTTGATTGTGACAGTGGCGGATTTGCTTCTAACAAATTTTGGATCGAAGCGGTTTTGCATATAATCGCTACTTTTAAAGTGTATTTTACTATTGACTGAGCTGAATTAGCATTTTATTGTTCAAAACATAATATTGTACTTCTTAAACAAAACAGAACTAAAATTTGGTATGACTAGTTAAAAAAGTGCAATTTTGGACTGAGGCGGTTTTGCTTTTATACCCCTCATTTCCAATGGATGTGCTGTAAGACAACTAAAGCTGATATCAGACGGTTCACTCGAGTGATTGTTCACTCGAGTGATGGTTCATTTTTCTTTCATTTTATGTTCACACGGCTAAGAGGGAATGATTAAAAAATGAACATTCACTATTTATTTCTTTTAATATATCATCGAATGAAGTCGTGCGTCTTGGAATTACTTTAATTTATGATCATGTAATCAATTTTTACCGATATTTTTTTTAGTGGTAGGACCACGCTGTTGACAGTTTTATGTCTAAAGCCGTGGGCCGGGTCATCCGGGGTATTACCACACTCTCGCAGAAAATCGTCGCTTGAGCAGTGGCAATATGCTGCTGTGCTTCGTTCCGTGAGCTAGAGAGCCAGAAGCCCATCTTTCTGGGTGGCTTTGGGATTATTGGCAGGCAGCGGCCTAGTTATACCTCTAGTGTGGTAAAGATCCATGGACGGCAGTAACACTTAACAACAGGTGTGCTGCTTACTCGTTTGCCACCAGAGCACTAAAAAAAATCAAAGAGTTGACAAAAAAGAAGTAAAGAAAACGTCGACGGTGATGGGTGCTACCATGGATTGAAAGAAAAAAATATTAGCAGCATCAAATACATTGTTGAGAGAACTAGCAGTTGAAGATCCTGATTCATATTGCAATAATCTTTTTAAAGTTCTCCAAAAAATGTAATGTATTTTGATCGATCCACTCGATCGATCAACACACACACATACACACACATTTGCCGCGTGCGATCAGTGCAAAGCAGCGCAGAAAATTATCAACACGGGACGTCCTTCGGCTACAGAACTTGAAACAAAATGACCGGACCCGAATGAAAGTTCTCTCAGTGTTCAGACTGTTCATTTCTTGTTCACTCGGAGTGCGAGTGAAAGATGCCGAATGCCAATATCCAACACTGTTGGATCGTTTCACTAATGAATTCATTCGGCACTAATGTTTCATTTTGTGTTCAGATGCGTCACTTCGAGTGAAAGATGCAAAATGAAAGACAAAAATGAACAAAAAATGAACCGTCTGATATCAGCTTAAGCGGGGTGTAAGCAAATAATATGATTCAAATTACGAGTAAAGCTACAAAAGCTAGATATAAACCGTACGACATATCTTGTCTTCTCTTGTGACGACTATTTTCCAGTTGTGTGTCATATGTAGATTAATATTTTTCAGTCTGTTTCGTTTGAATTTAAGTATTTTCGATAAGGCATGAATATTGCAACGTTATATCGATATTAAAAATACTTAATATCGAATCAAAAGAATCGTTTTTTTTGTGTAGCTTAGTTGTTAGCCTGAGATGGATATGACAACTTTACCCGGACTGTGGGTGAGCGCTGAGGGCTCTCAGCCCGTGACCAAAAGTATCGTACATATATGCTTATATATATCCTAATATCGCTATTATATCGTGCTATGTGGTTGATAGGCATGAGATATACCTGCAATATATGGAATATATAAATATACCGGGTCTGGAAGGTACGGGTATGATCACATACCTGGTGCAGAAACCCGGGCTTTAAATACCTTTTTTTTTTATTTTTTTTATTTTTTTTATTGGTGGGCTATGGGTGCGTCTCGCCCCGCTGAACCCACCGTAAAACCTTCTCTCTTCGCCGTGCGAGCGGACCACCGGGGCTTTAAATACCTACAGGTATCTTTAGAGGCTAGTCTTAACGACCTTTTTTTTTGTGGCAAACTATGTAATATAATAACTTTAGTATGACTCGATAGATATCGTTATCTCTATTTCTTACATCGCAATCATAGATATTATACTGGAAATCGCTACCACATGAGCAAAATCGATCATTATTTCTGAGTAATGAACTAAAAAATTTAATATTAGGCCCTTACATATGAAATTCTTATTCATTTATTATTCTCATTCATTCTGTTCTCTCTGCCTACCCTGCAAGGGATATGGTGTGATGATATGTATGTATGTATGTACATATGAAATTAGCGTTTTTCCGTACTGACCACTTTGATCTGAAATATCTCCTCTTTGGTTAACAATTCCAAATTCAAATTTATAAATTCATTTAGCTGATACATTTGAGTTTTGAAAACAGTCATTCATTTGTTTTTTCCCTCATTGTTTTTTTTTCTTTCGCGTCGCTTATTACCGCACAATAGAAAACAGAAAATATCAGTATATTTACGAGTTCTACCATGGCACCACTGCTGCAGAAATAGCTCGAAGGATTAATGATGTATACGGTGCTGGTGTTGCAAAAGAAAGCACGGTACGATTTTGGTTTCAACGTTTTCGTTCTGGAAATTTCGAACTTCCGAAACAACCCCGTGGACGGCTGGCGACCAAAGTGGAAAATGAAGAATTAAAAGCTGTTGTGGAAGCGGATCCATCACAAAGCATTTCAGAGATAGCTGCAGGCTTCGGGGTAAGTAACAAAACTGTATTAATCCACTTAAAGCAAATCGGGAAAGTAAAAAGCTTGAACGATGGGTACTTCATGAATTGAGTGAATCGAACTTGCAAACACGCGTCGACTGCTGTGTTACTTTGCTCAACCGACACAATAATGAAGGGATTATAAATCGAATCATTACTTGTGATAAAAGTGGATACTGTACGATAATCGGCAGCGCTCGCCGCAATGGCTGAACCCTGAAGACCCAGCCAAAACCTGCCCTAAACAAAAATTGACTCAGAAAAAGTTACTTGTGAGTGTTTGGTAGACTAGCACTGGTGTTGTACCCTACAGCTTTCTAAAATCTGGCCAAAAGATTACGGCAGATATCTATTGTCAACAACTGCAAACCATGAAGGATGAAATAGCTGCTAAACAACCGAGATTGATCAATCGTTCTAGGCCACTGCTGCTTCACGACAACGCAAGACCATACACTGCACAATAGACAATCACACAGCACAATTGGAATGTCTGCGATATCCACCGTACTCCCCGGACTTTGTTCCAACAGATTACCATTTTTTCCTGAATTTGGACAACTTCTTATAAGGAAAAAAAAGAAATCAACTCCGATGCGGCAGTCCAAACCGCCTTCAACGAGTTTATTGATCAATGAACTATCTATAAGATGGCCAAACTGCATAGATAACAAGGGCATACTTTAATTAATTAAATACATCTTACAAAAAAAAAGTCTTTATATTTCTCCCGTACAAAGCGCCAATTTCATATGTAAGGACCTAATAATATTAGTTAAACAAACTAAAAACAAGTTTTAATAGATAAACGAACTAAAAAGTAAAAAATAGAATTCATTAAATTTAAATTAAGTCTAAATTGATTAACAAAGAATTATATTTTCTTGTATAAAGTGAGGGTGCTTTTTAAGATATTTGTAAAATGATTCTACATCTAACATTAGTTACCGATAAAAGTTTTATAACAACTCATATTAAACATTCACGCGTTTTTAAAATAAAATATATTTTACTAGCGACCCGCCCTCGCTTCGCTTCGGTTAGGTTAATTCAGTTGTGTTGTTTGCTTTTCGTACATAGAATTCCTTTCGAAGAAGGAATTTATTAAAACCCTACTTCATCTGACCTTTTTAGGCCAGAAAGAAAGTCCACACCAAATTCGAAGTCTGTAGGACCAGTATAGGGAAATGTTGATTTTTTGCTCCTCTCTTCGCCGTGCAAGCGGGCCACCGGTACCCGATCTTTGTTTTCGGCCCGCCCATCTTGAGCATATAGACATTTAGGCCATGGCGGACTTTTTTGTAGGCATGTATAAGATATACTCGTACAATTCCATTACACTACCACAACTTTTGGGCCCCGAGCTCGAACGCAAAGGGGCCACGCGGCCCGGTTTGAATCACAGGCGGCGCGGCGGCACGAAAATAATTTCGTGGCGCATTATTTTAATTTTGCTATATCTCCAAAGGTATTGATTTAATTTGCATGGTCTGAAGGAAAAAAAATATCTTCGTGAAATGCTCAAATTAATGTATTTAAAATGATAAGGATTAATACAGTAATTGTGTAAATAGCTTTTTAATTATCGTTTTATAATAGACTATTTTCTAAAGTGCTAAAATGGATATAGTATATTATCCTTAAGAGATAAGCATATACCATCGCGGACTTTTTTGTAGGCCCTTTTAAGCTGTACAATACTGTAGTACATTATTTTGATCTATTTCGTAGGGTTCAGCGAGCGTTTGCAATGTAAGCGCAAAATAATGTGTTTATTTACGACATCACATTAGAAACCTCAAAAATATCAGTATTTCTCCACTATTTAATGGATGTTATTAAACAAATAAACCTTCCCCTTCAATCACTCTATCTATTAAAAAAAACCACATTAAAATCCGTTGCGTAGTTTTAAAGATTTAAGCGTACAAGGGGACACGAAAACAGAAAAAGCGACTTTGTTTTATACTATGTAGTGATATATTAAGAGCCATTTCACGTTTATGCACGAAATTCTCACATTTTGGGCTCCTCAACTACTGTCTTAAGTAACACCTAGATATTGTTGAATACATATAAAAAATAGGTCAATATTTTGTGTTGACACTGAATGTATCATTTTTACTAAAAGTTACTTGCTCGATCCGTAGTAGCTAGGTATGCGTCCGATATATCAAAACGAATCTGAAATCGGATTTCAGTCAGAAATCGTATCGTATCGATATTCAACACTATACAAACTGATTTTAGAAAACGTATTTCGGC
This sequence comes from Lymantria monacha, assembly GCA_905163515.2. NCBI lineage: Eukaryota > Metazoa > Arthropoda > Insecta > Lepidoptera > Erebidae > Lymantria > Lymantria monacha. Next base: position 11,848,699 of record LR991094.1, on the reverse strand, counting down.
AGAAACTAAATCAACACATATCAAAACAAAACGACGAAAACGCAAACTAATAATAAATCTAATCATCGCGCAATCGTTTTCTATTGCTAGTTTTGCAAACCAAACCAATATTTGAAAACTTACTAACTATCTCTTTCACTCCGCTAAGCGATCGCTTAGTCAGAATGAGAGAAAGCGAATTTCATTAAAATTCGCCTCTTTTCATTCTAACTAAGCGATCGTTTAGTGCAGTGAAAGAGATGCGGTTTCTAAGAAACTAAGAATGGCAGATTGATACGAAACAGAATTATACGGGACAGGGAATAAGATCTATATCAGAATGCAACTACTTCCATGATAATATTACGCAATACGTTTAAGTTTTGCGTTTGTTAAATAGATTTTTTGAATTATTGGAGAGTTTTGATCCACACTTGACCTTGGTGATACGTGCAGTGTGCGCGTAATGTTATTTTTGTGTTCTCGTGAACTATATAATTATATAGGTATTTTATGATTCAATACTATACTAACGTATGTTAGTATCGTACATACGATTTGATGATAAATAAGAAATAACTATTAAATGTAAAATGGTAAGAAAAAAACCATACTAAAAATGTACATTATATAATATAATCATGAAATCATTGTAAATATGACGATTTTTAAATACGCCAGAAAGTTTTGTATCACACTCAAAACAAAACATTTTTGCTAGTCTAGTACTCTAGTTAAGCCTAGATAAAGCATGAAGGAAAATCGTACACCTAAATCCAATCAACAAAGAAACTAAAGAAAAATATTTTGCGTTTGTTCGTTTGCGTTTTTCGTTTGCTACGCTAAAATAACTAAAACCATCGAATATCGATCGAGACTAAGGTAAATCCGCTCCGACAATCGCTCTGGAAATCGATTTCTGAAATCGGTTTTTTAAATCGATTTCAATATCAGAAATCGAATTTGTATCGGTTTGCGTAAAAATCTGAAAACGCCCATCTCTAGTAGTAGCCCATCTCCCACAACTATTTTACCGAAAAATCACCACAGAGTCAATTTCAGAGTCCTATATCTATCAATAATACTTATATGTTTGGCCGAAAAAAAATCAGTAATTATTAGATATATACTCTATTCTTAATTTAATGCAACAAATTCTTTATTTTTATTACCATTCATCAGAAAAAAAAATAATCCTTCAGCCGATTTTTAAGTTTTACATTGCAGTTTTGCCGCGTATTTTATGGTGTTAAAATGATAAAAATTATTCCAAATTAAATTCTAAATTAAACTATGATCATTGAAGAATCGAATTCTACAATTATTTTGACAAAATTTGAATAAAATTTGATAAAATATCGATATAAACATTAGTCCAAATTACAATAAATTACGATACACAAGTGGGCATCGATTCGGGTTGAGAGCCCTCAGCGCTCACCCACAGTCCGGGTAAAGTTGTCATAGCCATCTGAGGCTAACAACTAAGACACACAAAAAAAAAAAAAAAAAAAAAAGGGCATCGATTAGTACGGTGCGAGCACCCGTCGAGGGTGGATCTATGTCATTTGTTCCCGCGTCCCGATTCTCATGCGCTCGTATTCTGAAGTCATTATTATACTACGATTACATAGTTTTGATACCCAAATTGACTCAGTTTTACCAAAACTGTGTATTGCTAGGAATCATAGATCCAAGTAAGACCCGATCTATGACTTTACGGCAAATATTCATTTAGCAATTAACTGACCTGTGATTGTATTTATGGTAGTTGTTATATATTTACATAACATACTTGTTTGTGCTTTCATTGGACAATGAAAAATATATATATATATATATATAATATATATATATATATATATATATATATATATATATATATATATATATATATATATGTATATAATATGATGTTCAGACCATCGTCATGAAAGTCACTCAAAATAAAACACCTAAATTGTAATACAATAATACAAATGACTGAACAGATGGCGTAGTGCTTAAGCTACCGACCTTCAGCATCAGTGCTATGGGTTCAATTCCTGCACAGGATAATACTTTGTGCGATCCATAAAGAGTTGTTCTGAGTTTGGGTGTAATTTGTTTAAATTAATTGCATGTTTGTAAAGTCTACCGCAATACATGAATTATTTCTTTAGCGCAGCGTGGTGTTTTTAAAAAAAGCGCATAGAATTCTTTTCTCTAATGTGTCACTGAAATGAAAAGATATATATGCGTCTTTTCACTATTGTGAGTGAAAAGATATATATCATTTAGTTCATTTACTTCACGAAAGTGTATTTGTCTTTCGTTCAGTTTTCTTTCAAAAGTTCGTCGACAGATTTAGAGATATAGAATGAGTTGTTTAAACAATAGTTCATTATATCATCATTTTATCAGCCATGTAAGATTAGTTATACGAACTCGGTTGAAATGAGTTGGAGTGGATGTGGTGAATGCGGACATAAGGGTGTAATTCTATATAATTGTGCATGAAATTTGTACGTATATATATAAAATTACTTGTCCGGATTGACTGATTCATCATCGCACTGCCTAAACCGCTAGGGCTAACTATATGAAACTTGGACAGTTGATGCTTTTTACGTTGTAGGCGCTCACTAAGAAAGGATTTTTGTAAATTTCGCCACTAAGGGTGTAAATGGGGGTAGCAAGTTTGTATGAAACTTCATCAGTTTTTAAGTTAGATTCGTGAAAAGATGTATTTGTTTATTTAATATTAAATTTTTGTAAATTGTATTTTTGTAAATTTCTCTCCTAAAAGTGAAAAGATAAGGGGTTGCAAATTTTTGTGAAACTTCGTCAGTTTTGAAGTTAGGTCTATAACAATTAGTTTTTAGCTATATAATGTTAAATAAAATACATGTTTCAGCATTTTTTGATTTTTTCCCCTAAGATTATAAAATAGGAGTTGCAAGTTTGTACGAGACTAACTCATTTTCGAAGTTAGATCCCTGAAAATTTGTTTTTAGCTCTTTAATATTAAGTAAAGAAATATATGTTTCAATATTTTTGAAAATTATTTCCCTAAAGATCTAAAGGTGTAAAATAGGAGTTGCAAGTTTGTATACAACTTCGTCAGTTTTGAAGTCAGATCAGTGAAAAAGTATATGCGTATTTAGTTATTTAATATCAAATAAACAGTGTTTCAGCATATTTAGCAATTTCTTACCTAAGGCTACAGCCTTAGGTAAGAAATTACAAATTATAATATCTACAGATAAGGGTTGCAAGTTTTTATTAAACTTTGTCCGTTACATTCTCGAAAATTTGTATTTGGTGTTTTGGTATTAAATAAATATACATGTTTCAGCTTTTTTGGAAAATCAACCCCTAAAGAGGGATGTGGAATTTGACATTTGTATGGAAATTTATTTTGTTTTGCTTTTTTATAATTCTGAAATCTGTACTCGTTATTTAATTAAAAATAAAAAACACGTACTGTAATGTTTTTCGAAAATCAGCCCTAAAGATTAACCTTCTTTATATATATGATATTAAAATTGTATGAAAATGCGTAAATTTTTAGAAAAGTTTATAAAAAGTTTTAAAATACTATTGTTGTATAAAAACTAAAGAATATATTTTGATATCACACAATGCTAAAAAGTTCAAATAATAATAAGTACATGTTAAAAAAAATAAACTTTGACTTAGTTGAAAAAAAAAACAAAGTTAAAAATACATAATCTTTTATCAAAATAAAAGTGTGTTCTGTTATTTTTTTATGTTTTACTACTTTGAATTTAAGACATTATCTGACTAATTAATTGTTGACCACTGAAACAACTAACCATATCTTAATATACAATATATCCAAGCGGGTGACGCCACGGGAAACAACTAGTTAAAATTTATAACTTATTTTCATATAGTTCATGTCTTATCAAATCACATCACGTTTACGGCTCAAGACTGCTTTGTCCATCTCGACGCTCGCGTTATACCGCAGCTGTAGTTAGCTACGCACACATAAACAATTATACTGTCTTTTACCTAAACTCGACCGTTAATATTTTGTGAAATGGCTCTTAATAATTTTAACTTGGTGTATATTATATTTTCACTCAAAATATAATTTGATTACGTATTGAAAATTTAAAGATGACGTTACATATCTATGAAAGATGAATTATGTAAATGACGGATACGATCTATCTTTAGATTCGCTAAATGTCACTTGTATAAAAAAATCATTTTAGCAAAATAAAAATAATTTAAATGTTATTTATTGATTTAAAATTGATTGTAATATATTTTTAAATTCGTATAGTTATTTGTATGATTCATGGTGTTCGGTATGATAATGACAAATCAATAATTATATGAAATAAATACGGATATTTACCAAAGCGTCATCTATATGAGTGAAAGGTAATCGTATAATGTCTTAAGATATTTACTTAATGCCTAATTATATCAAAATTTAGTTTTTTATTGTCTTTATATACTCTATAATATCTATATAATCAATCGTGAATAACACATTTTCTTAAAATAAGTTACTCATAATATATATATCTTTTTTATTAATCTTAACAGTAAAGAAATAAAAAAGAAATTCGTTTAAAAAGCCTAAAACACGCGCTACACGGTTTCAAACAGTGGTTTGAAGCAACGGCTTCAAACAGTGTAGACAGATGTTTGATGCCAAATTTCGCATGACCTCTAAACGCCCTTGGTAGCGAGGCTTGCGCTACAAACCACTGGCCAAACGTTCGTCTAAATCTTGTTTGAAACCATCTAGCCGCTTGCTTCAAACCAAAATAACCAAATGTACGACAGTCACGCTGTAGCGGTGAGCGTAGACGCACGTGACGACGTTCTGCGCGTGAACAGACAGAATGCAATCGCGATGTTATTACTCAACTTCTCAAGTTATACAAAGACTTGCCCTGCCTTTGGGAGTTAAATTGTAAAGCTTATAAAACTATTACACAAAAAAGAAATGCGTGGGATGTTTTAGCAAAAAAATTTTTCCTTAGTAAAAATTGTCAAGCCTTTTTCTTCAATAAATTGTGTAAAACCCAACTTTCCAATACAACTATAGCATCTATATTTTATTTATAAATAATAAATAAAAATTAAAAAAATAAAATAATAAAAATAATTTATAAATAATATTTATAAATATTTTATAAAATGACGTCTCCGTGAATGTCGTACCATCAGACTGGCTCCCATTTGAGCCTTTGAACAAAAATTTTGAGTAACCATTTTTTTGTTCTTTTGATAGGTAAGGCATCATGACATCATTGTAGTAAATATACGGTACGCGAGCGTAAAGACGTCCTATCCGCGCCACGTTCTCTGAAAACTGTTGGTTTCAAACTAGCTTTGAACCATGTAGCCAGCAAAGCGTATTTCTGCTTTTTCTGCTTCAAACCACTGTTTGAAACCGTGTAGCGCGTGTTTAAATCATACGTTTCAATACGGGCACGATCGGAGGACGTCGGAACCGTTCGGATAATTTCGTTAGCTGTACAGCGCGTGGTCAAGCAGGTCTCTACGTCATACCCATACCGGCTCAAACAGGTATGACGTCAGACCGTCGCGTACTGGGCGTCGCACCCATACTTTTATTACAGGTATGATATTTACTGGCCGTACCGTCATAGCGATTTATACTTTTATTATATACTTATATGTTCAGATATGGATAATATAAGTATTATTCATTAAAATTTTCTAACTTCCATCTTTGAATAGTTTTTAAGTAAAAATTATTTAGTCGTTTTTAAAGGATAATAGCATTTTTGATAGAGCAGAGATACCGTGTAATAAAAAGAAAATTTCAGTAATGAAATGTAGTATGCTTGCATGCGAGAGTTGACTTTTAGATGATTACTTGGATGACAATGCATTTCTTAATAAGAGCCCATGGGCTGGTCCGATAAAGAGGGGGAGGGGAAATATATTGTTTGACATGATCGTAGTAACAGAAATTAATGACCGCTTCAAGATGTCCTCGTCGTATGTTTACTCTATGAAGTGAGTAGTATAGCGCTACGTAATATTTAATACCTGATGATGGAGTGGGAACATGGTTATAAATGTTTAGGTACATGCACTGTGAGTTTTTGAATCATTGATGGTGTTGAGCATAACGATAAGGCATTTTTAAGGGTAACACCCAGCACTATGAAAATAACCCTTGTATTGCTGGGGAACATCTAATACCAACATTCAGTAAAAATTAGACCCAAACTTAGAACTATTTGTGTTCTGAGTCTGTGATCCACAAACTACAAACGGTTGTTCTGAGTTTGGGTGTAATTCGTCTGCATTAATTATATTTGTAAAGTCCCCCGCAATACAAAGATTATTTATTACCTCAGTGCAGGAAGGTGTCTTCTTAAAAACGAAAACAAACAAAAAGTATTATCCTACGTAGGAATCGAACCCACGACACTGGCACGTAGGTCGGTACCTTAACCACCACACCATCGCACGTTACAATGGATGCACGATCGGGTGGTCTTGTAAACATTCGAGTAACTTCGTAATTCATTCATATACTATATGGCTCGTGGTTATTGTATGACGTGGCACCTGCGGTGTGCGTGGAGGTTTTCGCATTGGCACGCGATTCTAACAGGTGCGAGTGGGGGCCATACCCGCAATATCTATCAACCCTACATACCAGGTGCGCATACTGCTAACTAATATTTTCATACTGGGTCTCTAGACCTGTTCCAGTATATACGGCTCACCTCTTGTGGTTGAGTGGTTGTCAATGTCATCGTTAAGCTATAGATCAGTAGATCTGTACTTTGTTTTCAAATAAATAGTGAAATTGCAACTTAGAAATGGATGAAATAGCTATGCAAACAGACACAGATAATAACTTCCAATATAATAATGAACAATGTGTTAACCTCGAGAATAGGATACCAGAGAATACTGAAAATGTACTGAATGACGATACCGGTTATTCATTGTTTAATAGTAAAACTTTATTAGAGCTTGCGAATTCATCTTGGTCACGTTCTGCAACGGCTAAACATGATATTCAGCCTTATCTACGGGGTTGTAAATGGTCACCGGATGGTACATGTTGCCTAACAGTAGTCAATAATGATGGAGTCCATGTCACTGAACTACCAAGAGATTTGTACTCAGGCCCCGTAACACCTAATAGAATGATTAACGTCCTAGATTCTATAATTCACGTGAAGGAGGCTGGTTTAATATATGATTTTTGTTGGTATCCTGGAATGAACAGTGCTGTACCTGAGACATGCTGGTAAGAATAATTGGTATATTTCATGTGGGTTTGGAGTGCTGCCCCTAATTTATATTATTTTTAAATTTAGTCCTAATTTGAATCATTTTGTACCATCTTCTTACTAAATCAGCCTAAGATAACTGATCTTATTCTTGACTTATTTATTATAATATTTTGAACTTTATATGGTTTTATTTTTACTATTTTCATAAATGTAGCAGTAATTTTATCCATAAAGCTTGTATTATTAAATTAAATAGGAATAAAAGAACGGGCAGCATTATTAAATCCCACTATCCTAGCCTATGATGGCTTTGTAGGGTTTTATATATTACTAGTAAACCCAGCCCATTGGTTTGTTTGTAGAAGCTCATATATCGCAACTCTACTTGGTACATACATACATATCATCACGCCATATCCCTTGCAGGGTAGGCAGAGAGAACAGAGTGCCAGAGAACTCTATCTTTGCATACTTCACTCGCTTCCTCAACATTCATAATTCTCTTCATACACGCTCGCTTGTTTAGGAGACTCTAGACTCCACCTTCCTTCAGTACGTGACCAATCTGGTCTAGGTAGGTTAGTCTCGGTCTCCCCCGGTACCAACATCCTTCTATATCTTTACAGATATTAATTATAATAACAATACATTTAAGATACAAAATTGCACATTACAGTTGGTTAACAACAAGGCAAAATGGACCGGTGCAGATGTGGGATGCTTTCGATGGTTCATTACGATGTACCTATAGGGGTTTTAATGCAGTTGACGAAATGGAACCAGCTTTAACAATCACTTTTACATCTGATAATAGTAGAATTATTGCTGGTTATAAAAAAGTATTAAGAACATTTGATGTGCAAAGGTATGTATTAAAATTTGATTACACAGATGGTGTTGTGGTTATGATATTGACATACAATGCCATGTGTCGTGGGTTTCGATTTCCATGCAGGAAATTAATTTATTCGATCCACAATTATTGTTATGTGTCTGTAAAGTCCCCAGCAATATAAGAATTATTTCGTTAGCATTGGATGTTGTTTAAAAAAAAGTTTAATTAAAATAGTAATATGAGATATTAATATTTTCATAATTAAGAGATTGCTCTACTAATGCAAATTTAGATTAATATTTTTTTTATTGCTTATGGTGGCAAACAAGCAAGTAGCGTACCTGGTGGTAAGTGTTACTGCCTACCATGGACCTTTGCAATATCAAGGGTATAGCTAGGCAGCTGCCCACCAATACAAGGCCCAAAGCCACCCAGTTAGGTTTCCTTTTTAGCAAAACACTAATATTTCTAGAAATCTAGTAGTATAAATATAAATGTATGTATGTCTTGATTTACAGACCTGGAAGAGAGTTTGTAGAGCATAGGATCACTAGCCCAGCTTCTTGCTTTGCTACAAGTGAAAACCTATTGGCTGTTGGCTCATGGAATAGTGCAATTAGTTTATATAATATGAATGAGACGGGTACCTATAAAAGTATAGGTAAATTATATGCCCATGGTGGTAAGTATTTTTATTTCTGATGGTAATCTTACGGGCTACGCCTTTATCCTTCGAGGACATGCTCTTATTCTTCGGGGTGACGGAAGGGCTGTGTGGATCCCATTAGCTGTTGTATTATCCCTCACAGCCAATCGAGTGGGTTACCCTAACCGATTCTTCGATGGCCCATACTTGTGCCTTGAGATACTAATTCCCCATCAACAGCCGGTAACGAAGTACCGAACACATGCTGCTTCAGCTGGAGTTAATTACCTAAGTAGATATTACATTATTTTAAGCTATTAGATATTGAAACCGTTTCCTTGTCTTAGTGGCATAAGCATACAATCATCATTTCGGATTAATGATCTTCATTTTCTGCCAGGTTTCCCGCAGACCGTAATAGCATGGCTTCTTATTAAATATCTTCGTCTACAATTTTTGTGTTGGAAAATTGTTTTATTACACTACCTCCTGGCCTGGTACTCATTTTTTTTGGTAGACTTACAATATTATTTTAGATTTAAAAAAAAATCGTTTTTTTTCTATACCATATTTTACTTTCTATCTGGTTGGTTAGCTCTTTTAACACTTGAGTGATTTGACTCCATTTGTAAGCAAGTACCTACAGTAGAGCGTCAATTATCCGAACGTCGATCAACCGAAAGACAGCTTATCTGAATTACTACTACAAGCCGACCCGCGTGTGCCTCGATTAAAAAAATATGAAAGAGAAAAAACGTTATTTTTTTTAAATGCCCAAACAATTTAAATGAAAAATACGAGTTTATTAAAATTCTTAATTTTTCTACCTAACGGAATGTCATTACTACAGCCATTACCATGGATTATTGCGTTATTGAGACTTTCAAACGGTATTAAAGGTAAGATTAGTTACGTAAGTTGCTTTTGGAAAAGAAGAGCAAGGAGAAGAAAGTCTAGGTGCTTGCCGGACCCGGGGTCTTCGGTAAATACCTGCACAGAATTGGAGGAGAAGTGGCCCCAGGATGTCGCGAGTGTGTGCGCGTGTGGCGCGCCAGTAGACGATACGCGTCACATTCAGGAGACCCCAGCGCCACGTCCTGTCGTTGGTCGTTGGAAGAGACTGTCGCTGTCGACCAACATCTTGAAGATGTTTGACAGCGACTGGTGATGGTCTCTTTTTGTGAGGCCATCATGAAAAGGAAGGAGGCTGCGGAGCGGGACCGCGAGGCGCTTGCATCCGCTGACCCGCTCTGCCGCCGGCGACCGGGAAGGTGGAGGTGTCGTTATGCGCAACTCCTCCCACCGCTTTGAGGGACGATAGGGTGCCGGGGATAGAATGATAGTATACGATCTCTCCGGCGCCCCGTAAAAGCGCGGAAGGGGCCGCTGTGGTTGTTTGCTTCCGGTCGGGCTTCAGCTAGCCGGTGAGTCGCACACTCCCCCCTTTCTTTCACCGACGGGGGATAGGGCGTAAAAGCGTTTGCAAAGCGATAACAAAAAAAATAAATGAGAAGAAAGCCTGATAAGAAATCATAAAAAGATAGATTTAATTTTAGACGTATGTAGAATTTTAGACGTATTCTACGATATTGCCTTGCGTTGTTTTGAAACATAATTGCGAATATTTTAAAGGGTTAATTATACCTAGTACAGGTTTTATTACAAGATTTAAAAAAAATATATATAAATTCATTCATTTGTAAGTAAATATATATCGCTGGATTATCCGAAAATACTACTTATTCGAACACCCATGTCCCCCTAATTAGTTCGGATAATCGACGCTCTACTGTATTTATAAATAAAGTAAACCGATAATAAGTAAATCGTCATTCTCCTACTCTTATTCCAATTACTTGGGGTCGATACAATATGTACTCTTCTTTCATAGTACATATTGTAAAAGTTATTAGCAATAGTTTTATGACCAGTCGCTTGCCTGACGTTAACTCTTGTTGGTATTGTAATTGTTGACCAGCCAGCATAAGATGGACGACAATCACGGGCAATGTTTTTAGCTAGTAAGAAAGCCAGAAGATGAATATAATAATTTAAATCTTTTTATTAACTTTTATTTCAGGAGGTGTAACACATATTAAATTCGCACCAGACGGCTTGAGGCTAGTGTCTGGGGCGCGTAAAGATCATAGACTTCTTGTTTGGGATATCAGATACTATCGCCAACCTCTTAATATTTTGAGCAGGGTCGCTGACACAAACCAAAGAATTTACTTTGATATTTCACCTTGTGGTAAATACTTGGTTTCGGGTGGAACAAATGGAGTAGTTAAAGTGTGGGATAGTTACCAAAATAATGATATTCCTACATATAAGGTATGGTTTTATTTTATATAAGTTATTACACAAAGCTTAAGCTCCTGACCGAATGGCAGGAAAGGTGGGACTCATCAACTAAGGGTCGTCATTTATATCTTTTCTTCCCATCTATTCGAGATCGTTTAGAGAAAATATGGTTGGAAATTGACCACTTTGTAGCACAATTCCTCACTGTTCATGGGAATTTTAGAGGTAAATTATTTTATTTTAAACTTGTAGCTTCACCATTTTGTCAATGTTCCACATCTAATTGCGTGTTTGAGCAAACAGCTCACCACATCCTCTGGGAGTGCAGTCTTTGGCGTAACGAGCGCGATCTCATGTTAGACAGTCGGAAAATCACGTCTGGGGTAGTATATTATACAGACCTTGTATCAACTCGAGAAAATTTCCTTGCGTTCAGGCGCTTCTGCCATACCTAATGTTGCAATCAATGTTAAGGCTCACATATAGGCTCCATAAGCGTTGCCATATCCGTGGTGCTGTACTGCTGCGCTTCACGTATCAGTACATCCTCTTATCTATGGGCCTATTAGCCAATTTTTGCTTCATGTCTCCCGCTTTGCATAGGAGGGAAGTGAAATTTTTTCAACTCCTGTTTTTCTTTTCTAATTAAATTTGTTGCGGGTTCCAAGACAGTTAAAAGCGTTTCCCGGGACTTCCCGAGGGTCAAACCTCGGTGTCTTATATGTAGACCATTGTGGATCCTGGCTTACAGGAGTTACAGTGGTGGGAATGTATGGTGGGATTAGTCCCAAACAAAAAAAAAATATTACACAGTTTATTTTTTAACATAGGCTTTAGGATATGTATTCTTCAGTGTGACCCATTTTACCATAGCACCCAATTTACCCATAGCAGCCGTTATATACGGCCAAGATCCGATTTTGACCGCGCGAACTTTTAACGACGAAAAATGAAACCTAAATGAAAAAATTATGACTGCACAGATGGCGTAGGTATAATTAAAGCTCGGTCTCGTGCCCAATTTAAAAATGTTAATACCCACGCAGAGGAAATAAGAAAGTAATAATTTTCTGGTAAAATAAAAATGAGAAAATAAATAATTCCTGGTAAAAAAAAAACAGAGCAGTCACGAGGACTGCCGACAGAAGTGAAAACTTAACCGTACGAAAAAAAAAATGTGTTTTTTATAAAAAACATAATGTTTAATGTTTTTTCACTATATAGTATTAGCATGATAAAATATAAATTGAATATAGTAAACACAGCGACACAGCAGTGAAGAGCAGCGAACTGTATTTTTCTCGCTCGGGTACACTCGGCGTTCCCGAGTTCACCCGATCAAGCTTTTCACCTCAGGGCGTGACGCCTCAGCCTCACTTACTGCCTACGAAAAAATATGTATGTGGTGCGCCAAAAGAAGTTTTCACTTCAATAACAAAAAAAACATTGATACACATTGACATTATACTTAATTTGTAAATTTGAAGAACATTAGTTTATAATTTTTCGAAATAAACCAGGAAAACTGAAAGGCCGTTAGTGTATAACGTAACGACTTCCAGTATATCAGATTTATATTCCAGAATCTGTGAAGCTGTTCGATTCTGCCTATGATGACATACGAGAATCCATGCTGATAATCATTTATTGTCAATTTTTCTCTTAGTTGAAAAATGGTGTTTCTTGGTCTTTGTGTACGGGACAAGAATACCATTGTATTCTATTTGGGCACACTTATTTTCTCGTGGGCGTCGTAAACATGAGCTGAAGGAACCCCAGGAGAATGGACATTCTGCTGGGGAACTTATAATATCGAGTCACTCTCACCGTTAGGCGTGGCGACTGTGACATTCTTGCGGTTTTGTAAAAAGACTTCAAAACTTCAATAGTGGACGCTTGGCACATAGCTACACAACTCATTTTAAATAGTATGTTTTTTTTATTGCTTATGGTGGCAAAGGAGCAAGCAGCACACCTGATGGTAAGTGTTACTGCCGCCCATGAACCTTTGCAATACCAAAGTAATAGTTACGGCAGCCTACCAATACAAACCCCAAACCCACTCAGTTGGGCTTCCGGCTCTCTCGCACCACCAAACGAAGCGCAATAGCAAAACGATATTACTCGGACGTCGATTTTCTACGAGAGTGTGGTACTATCCCGGACGGACCGGCCCGCGGCTGTAGACAGAAAACCGTCAATAGCGTGGTTCTACCACTAAAAATGATGGTCCTACCACTAAATATGATCTATGGAGTTATCAATTTAAGCAACCAATGATTTTAAATCATCAAACCATAATCTAAACCAACCTATTGAGTTCATTGCTTCTAAAATTTCAGTAATTAGCGGAAACCTGGCGTGTACTACTATGCTAAAAAAAATAATTTAAAAATTCTTACAAATATTTGTGTAAAAGTCTAAAATCGTCTTGACGAATGGAACGAATTTGCCTAATGAATTATTTTATTGTTTAATACCATTTTCGCATTATTGCCTTTCTAATGAAATTGGTTTGGGGCAGATTTTTTGCATGATTTCAAAGCCTATAATGGGCCGAGGAAGAAATTTTCGTTATTTTCATTCGTAATTACATATATGTAATGTATATACATTTCACGCTTTAATATGTTTTAGTTCAAGCTGCACAACGATTGCTGTAACGGCGTATCAATACATCCATACCGACCCATTTTAGCAACGGGGTCTGGACAATATCACTTTAAGGATCCACTGAACTTCGGAGATGAGCTTAATAGTAACGAACAAAGTGATAAATCAATTGAAGAAAATGTTCTAGTTGACGAAAGTACTCAAAGCATTGATAGTTTAGATACTTCTAATACAAATTATACAAACAATGAAGATAATAAAAGATTAAACACGAGTATGATTAGTAAAGATATGAAATATTCGACTTTAAGTGAAAATTCTTTAGTGTTTTGGTGGATTGGTGATATTGACCTAATATAGATCTTGTTTCAAGTTCATTAGGACATTATATGCTTGTTAAAACTGCATGAGGTTCCCTGCACAGATGACTTGTACTGTTTTAAGCGACTATCTTCAGTGTCAAGTATCATGAATTTGATTCTCACGCTGGACAATTTTTATTGCGTTGCGCAACTTCTTATACCGAATCTGGTTGTAATTTATGTATGTACAGAGATTTATTCCTTGGTGCGATGTTGTCTTTTTAAGAATAAAACAATAATAATGTAAAGAAAATTTAAGATTGTGATTTGCATGTTAGAAATTTAGAAAAGCGCGTTTTGTGGTACGAATTACTCTTTGCATATATGGCGTAGCGGTTCAGATACGACCTTTCGTGACAGTGTCGTGAGTTCTATTCCCACACAGGATAATACTTTATGTGATCCGCAAAGCATTGTTCTGTGTCTCGGTGTAATTTGTCTGCGTTAATTGTGTTTGTAAATGTAATTGTGTATGTTTGTAAAGTTCCCTGCAATCCTTAGTGCAGGGTGTCGTCGATGCCGGGCTGGCCACGGAGGTCTAGAAAGCTGTACCAGTGGCCGGCCCAGTGGCTATGGGGAGGGAATATGGTGGATTATGAGAGGCCACGCGTTATGAGGCCACGCGCCGGCCTTCCATCGCCCCGGACGGAATGGACGCCGTGTGTCCAGACCATTCTGCCAAGAAAAGGAAATGGGTGGCGTCGTTAAAATAAAATAATTGCCAGAGGATTATTTAATCATTCAAGGCGTTGTATTGCAGTGACTATAAAATGATTACGAACCATTATACCATGCTATAAACCACGTTGTGTTGTTGTTAAATATAAGACTGAAAATATATTAAACTAAATTTTAAGATTTTACTAAACAACTTTCTATGTTTTGGGGAGTGTTCTTCCCCTTGTGGTATCAGGTTAGAAATACAAAGTTTCTCCACCACTTTCCCGTGAACTGGGCGGAGGGATCACTGCAAAAATGGACAACAGCACTCGCCTGGGAAATTTATAACATCAATTATGATCGCCAACCCGTCTGCCAAACGTGGCGGTTACGGCTATATCCCTCTCGTGGAGATCTTTGTTCAATAGTGGAGAAGCTGGTGGATAGTCGCAATACTTTTTGATATAACTGTTTCTATACCTTTGATAACGTGTATACAGAATTTTAATAAAATCGGCGGAGTAGGCTTTATTTTTATTGCTTATGGTGGCAAACGAGCAAGCAGCACACCTGATGGTAAATGTCACTGCCACCCATGGACCTTAGCAATACCAAGGGTATAGCTTAGGCCGCTGCCTACGAATAAAATCCCCAAACCCGCCCAGTTGGGCTTCCGGCTCTCTCGCTCACCGAACGAAGCGCAATAGCACATTGTCATTACTCAGACGTTGATCTTCTGCGAGAGTGTGGTACTAACCCGAACGGACCGGCCCGCGGCTGTAGACAGAGAACTGTCAACAGCGTGTTCCTACCACTATTGATAGAGAAGGCTAGTCGTGAAAGCGTAGCAAACATACTGAGATAACTTTGTATGTATATACATATATATATATATATATATATACCTATTTATAATATTAGTTGCATATGCAACTAATATTATAAATAGGTATCCATTATATGTTATCTAATATATGTTTAAAATGACGTAAAAATTTGTAAATTATTTACAAATTTAGTATTTTTTCACAGCTCAAAATACCTCATTGTGAAATAATCCCACAAATATTATAAATGTAAAAGTTAGATATATATAGATGTTTGAATGTTTGTTAATCAATTATGCATAAACTGTTGAATAGATTTGGATGAAATGGTAATACACATAGAACCATTATTAGGATTAACAAATAGAATACTTTTTATCTTGGTAATGTGTTCAGTTGATATACATAATTTAGTGATAATATATTTTCCGTGTGGTGACGGAGTAAGAATACAATTCACTACCCCCTATCTTATCCGTGGGTGATCGTACGAGACGACTAATGGATATAAAACGCATATAACATCTATGCGAGAGAAGAAAAACTCGAAATAAAATCCTATACCAACACATCTGACCAGCGTGGTTATAGTAAGTCAATTATCCTTCCATTATGGAGGAGGCTCGATCCCAATAGTGGGACATATATGAGCTGAGATGATGATGATGATATTGTGAAGGTCACAATTTTCTTCATTTATTTTTATTACTCAAATGTATGCAGATATTATAATTAACATAAATTTATTTGAGAACTTTACCACCAGCGTTGAGAACATTTTGTGATAAGAAATAAATGTTTTTTACGGTTTTAACTTCGATTTTATTTTCACTAACCCGGCGTTTCGAATACTCTTCAGCATCCATGGTCATAGAAATACTAAAAGCAAGTACCTGCTCTACTCTACTAATAAAGTACCTGCTCACATCGAAAAGAAAACTTTTTTGACGTCCAACATGTCACCTATACTGTAGATATTTTTACCAGGACCAAAGAACTTTCTAGAACTTTAGAAAGATTTTCATCTAAGTATTATATAAAATCTTTTCTAAATCACGTAAAGGTGCTAAAGCACACAGTGACTGCATAATAATTGTAGAAACCCGCTGAGGGAGCACACTAGAAATATGAGCAACTGCACACCGCAGGACGACTTAACACCAACTGTGAATTCGTCTGCTAGGCGAAACTTAAACTCGATAGGCTGATGATGATGATAAATAAGTACTGATGGCTTAGTAGTTAAGATACCGAACTACCGTGCCAGTGCCGTGGCTTCGATTTTCAAGTAGTACTTCGTTACTGTTAATTATATGTTTGTTGAGTCCCCCGCAATACGAGAATTATTTCTTCAATGCAAGGTGTTGTCTTTCAAAAAAAAAGGTTCTAAACGAAATGTATGGTTCGTACAAATTGACGAGAAATTACGTTGAACATGTAATGTGTTATATTAATTCAATGTTTGGACTAATGTGAACAAAAATGGTTAATGCAATAGTAATTAACTATATCTAATAGTTTAGACATTAACTATGAATACATTAAAGTAAACAATTATTACAACATTTTATATATCCATCAATAGTTTAGGGCACGCCAAATAATGACTTGGCTTTCTTTGAGTCTTTGGCTCATAAATATCATTTTTTTTTTATAAAAAGCAAAGGCCTGCTCTATGGCAATAATCCTTATATTGCGGAGGATTTTATAAAGACAATCAACGGACACAAATTGCACCTAGCGCAGTTCTGTTTTCATAAAAAATCTTATGTTTTCCTTCTATTTTGTCCATAAACATACTAGTAATAAATCTACTTTTACGGATTTGATCGCGTTTGTTTTAGATTTTTAATTTCCCAACGTTAGACTCAGGGTACTTAACCGGGTTGAGAGCCCTCAGCACTCACCCATAGTCCGGTTAAGCTGTCAAAGCTCTCTCGGCTAACAACGATCGCAGTGGATACGTTTAGTGGGTATTCTAGCCCCGAGGCTAGCGAGTCCCACACTCGCCGTTCCCGGTGCGTAAATGCAATCGGACCACTGCGTTACGAAAAAAAAAACAGCAACTAAAAACAGCAGCTCAGCAGCAACACTACTCCCACCCGCCACAGCAGCGAGCTGAGTCAGCGAGACGGACAGCGTATGGTAGGATGTGTTGGCAGCTTTTGGATGCTTTACCTTAAAAATAGATCGACATTATTAATGAAATTTTAAATTTGTATTATCCGTGTGGTGACTGGACTAAGAATACAATTCACCACCCCCTATCTTACCCGTGGGTGATCGTAAGAGACGACTAAGGGATTAAAAACGCATATAACATCTATGCAAGAGAAGGAAAACTCGAAACAAAACCCTATACTAATACGTCTGACCAGCGCAGTATAGTAGGTTAATTTCCCTCGGGGTACGGTGCCAGAAAACCTCCACGTGGTGTACCCTGGGTGCGGGCGACAGTCCCCCAGATCGTTCTTCTGCTGAATTGTCGCCCGCAGCTAATTTCTGGCGAGAGGGCGGGTTCCCCACCAATGGGTTGAGCCCCAATTCGCTCCTGACCCTCTAGTTGTAGAGGGTACAGGAGGCGAAATTTCGGACGGGCCCGGTCACTCATTCATTTGAGGGCTGGGCAGGCTTATGCCACCGCCGACATATCGTAAACCTGATATCTTGCTTCAGGACAAGTTGTCGTGAGGCGTAGTATCAGGAACGAGGGTCTTGGCTTAACCGCCCGGACCGCGAGGAAGACAACCTCTATAAAGAATTCGACCTTCGAATTGGGAAATTACCCAGAATCCTAAGTTCTGGCGTGCGGCGAGAGGATGCATGGCAGATGGGCTGTTCTGTTCCTAGCACGCTCCAGCCAGGGTACCGGCCGACCCTCTGGTTGGTAAATGTAGGCTTGCCCGGGTACAGGGATCTCTGCCCGGGTCGACGGTTTTTCTCCCATTCTCGTGGGAATAGTCATGGATTTGCCTAATTTACCAAAAAAAGACGGGGATCCTACGGATTCCCACCCTACGGCCTTGCTAAGCCAACATAAAACTGGCACAAACGACGCCTCGTCCTTAGGACTGGAGGCGTCCGCCGAGGGCCCGGCACCGACCACAGAGGCCCCCCCCTCGAAGAAGAAGCGCCGGACGGCGCGGTTCACATGGGGGAAAGCTGCGAAAGCGAACGCTCGCGAAAAGAAGCGGAACTCTGAAAACCGCGAGCGTTACGCGCGCGAGCGGGAAAAGGACGGCGGCAGATCCACTGCAGAGCCGTCAACGGACGAGGGCGACAGTTCTGTCGCAGAGCCGTCCAGAGACGAGGGCAGTGGATCTGCCGATGTGATGGACGAGGGCGTTAGTTCCGCAGAGCCGTCCAAGGAGGTCAGCGGGTCGGATGAGGAAGTCACCACTGCCAGGTCGTCACCGCGTCCTGCGGCGGCGGCCCTGACGGTAAGGGAGGAGGCCCTCCCTTCGAAGGTGCGGAAGCGCCCCCTGAATAAGGAGGGCAGCTCTGGCGCCGATTCCGAAGGGAGCGTGGTAATCATGCCTCCCCCCAAAGTGCCGGCGTCGCGCAGAGGGCGAGGGGCCGCGATGACGGGCAGAACGACCCACTCCCCGGCCGGCGGAGTGCGTGGCGTGGTGGAAGGCAGGCAGGCCGATAACGAGGCGGCCGCCGCGAGGGTGCTGGAGGTGTTGTCCGGCATCCCCCCCACCGAAGTGGCGGCCGCTGGTGCCCGCGCGAGCGCCCCAGCCGCGAGTATGGAGGCCCTGCAGGCCGATAACGCCCGCCTCAGTGGCGAGGTGTCGGACCTGCGGGCCCAGAATCGACAGTTGGGAGCCGAGCTATCGGCGGTGCGGCGAGCGAACCGCCTGCTGTCAAAGGACGTGACCGACCTTAGGGCCCAAATGGCGCGGCTCATGCAGACTGCGCCAACTGAGTCGTCGACCAGCGCTAGCCGCCAAGAAGTCGAGGTCGCCGCCGCCCCTAAGAAGAGGACGCCAGCCATCGCTAGCCGGGCCGCTGCGGCAAGGAAGCCGCCAAACGTCGCGGAGCGGGCCCCGGCAGAGGTCCAGCCGGCGACAACAACCCTGCTGCCCGCGGTGGAGGGCGTGCCGGACGAGGCCTTGCGCGCCATCATTGACACAGTCGGCAATCTGGTCGATGCGCGCCTGGCCGTTCTGGAGGCAAGGCTGCCTCCAGAACCACGAGTTCGGCCACCTCTCGCCGCGGATAAGAGACCATATGCGGCACCAGCCCCCGCCCCTCTGCCTTGTCAGGGTGGCCGCGTGGGGGGCAGCTACGCCGCGGCCGCGGCTGGGCCCAAGTCCAAGGGGCCCGCCCCCGCTCCCACGACGAAGAAACGGAAGGCGGCACCGGCTCCTGCTGGACCGCAGTCGTCGCCAGCACCAACACCGCCAGCGACGACTAGCGCGACCGCGACTGCGCCCTCAGCGCCAGGTACGCCCGCTATGCCCGAACAGGGTTGGCAGGTGGCCGAGCGCGGCAGAAAGAGTCGCGGCAAGAGAAGGAGAGCGGCGGCCAAGCGCGCCGCTGAGGTCGCCGCTCCCCAGGCAGGAGCCGGAGGAGGCGGCACGAAGAGGAAGAGGCCGCGCAAGGGGCTCCGGCCGCCGAAGACAGCCGCAGTGGTGATCACTGTGCTGCCTGAGGCGGCAGAAAGGGGCCTCAGCTATGAGGCCGTTCTGAGGAAAGCCCGGCAGGAGCTCGACGTCTCCGACATAGGAGGCGTCGAAGCCCGGACCCGCAAGGCTCGGACAGGGGCTCGAATTTTGGAGTTCCCTGGGGCCGAGGGCACCAGAACGGCCGATAGCGTGGCGTCGAAGCTGCGAGGTCTATTCGCCGAGGAGGGTGGCGTCAAAATCGCCAGACCTGTAAAGTGCGCCGAAATGCGCATCGCGGGTCTGGACGACTCCGTGACGGTGGAAGACATCCGGGAGGCCATTGCCTCGAAAACCGGGTGTCCCCTGGACACCGTCCGGGTTGGCGCCATCCGGCCCGGTCCGGGCGGCGTAGGTGCCGCCTGGGTGCAATGCCCAGTGGAGTCGGTCAGGCAACTGGCCGGCTCAGGCAGGCTCCTCGTGGGCTGGAGCTCAGCGCGAGTCACCGTGCTGGAGCACCGGCCTGCGAGGTGTTTCAAGTGCATGGCGGTCGGGCACACCCGGCCAACATGCACTAATTGCTTTGACTGCGGCGGACTCTGTTTCCGCTGCGGTCAGACTGGGCATATGGCGGCATCTTGCGCCGCCCCGCCCCACTGCCCCGCGTGTGCGGCGGGTAATAAACCTGCCAAGCACCGCATGGGCTCTGGGGCGTGTAGACCTCCGGCTTCGGCTCCAAAGGGGCGGAGCGGCCCTTCGACTCCGGCCGCTCCCGCTCCTAGCGCGGCCCGATCGCCCGGCGCAAGCCAGGAGGTGATGATGGACACGGCCCATTAATGGCTGCCCAGTCCACTCACCTCCTGCAGGCCAACACCAACCACTCCGCCGGTGCGCAGGATCTCCTCCTGCAATCCATGGCGGAGTGGTCGATCGGTGCAGCCGTAGTCGCGGAACCGTACTGTGTGCCTGATCGCCCCAATTGGGTGGTCAGCCGTAACGGAACCGCGGCAATCGTCACCTCCACGCAGCGGCACTTCCCGTCCTTATCCCTCTTGGATAGGGGCGAGGAATTTGTCGCTGCGGATTGGGGAGGGGTCACGCTCTACAGTGTATACCTCTCCCCTAATAGGAGAATGGACGATTTCGGGGCCTCCCTCACCACCTTGGAGGCTTCGATACGGCGACTGGCACCGGGCCTCGTCCTGGTCCTGGGGGACTTCAACGCCAAATCCACGGCGTGGGGGTCCCCGATGACGGACGATCGCGGGCGGGCGATCGTGGAGTGGGCGGCGTCACTGGGCCTCTGTGTCCTAAACAGAGGCTCAGTGAACACGTGTGTGCGACAGCAGGGTGGGTCGATAGTGGACTTGTCGTTCGCTAGCCCTGCTGTCGCACCACGAGTGAGGAACTGGCGTGTCCTGGAGGAGGCGGAGACCCTGTCGGATCACCGTTACATCCGGATGGAGGTCTCCCCTCTCCGGGACCCCAGCAGGGGTCACAGGGCGGACCGAGCTCCCGCATTTCCGCGGTGGGCTGTGGGGCGTCTGGATAGGGACCTACTGGTGGAGGCGGCCATCGTGAACACGTGGCTGTCCTCACCACCCCCAGCGGACGGAGTGGACGTTGAGGCTGTCCGCATCCGCAGTGCGTTAACACAGGTCTGCGATGCGGCCATGCCCAGGGTGCGGCGTCTACCTCCGAGGCAGGGGGTCTACTGGTGGTCCCCAAGACTGGCGGACCTTCGTGCGGCGTGCATTAGTGCCCGAAGGTCCTACACCCGCAGTCGGCGGCGTCGCCGCGATGTTGAGCGGGAGGGCCAGCTGTACGAGGCGTACCGCAGAGCGCGTACCGCCTTTCGGCTGGCCATCCGGTCCGCCAAGGACGCGAGTTGGCAGGAGATGCTGGACGGTCTCGACCGTGACCCCTGGGCTCGCCCGTATCGCGCGTCGCTGAATAAGCTTCGCGCACAGGGCCCCCCCCTCACCGAGACCCTCCAGCCCGACCTCCTTCGTAGAGTGGTCGAGGAGCTGTTCCCGCGGCAGTCGGAGCACACGCCCCCGGTCATGGCTTCGCCAGATCACAACCGGGAGGCCGTCGAGAGTGTTCCACCCGTGACGGAGTCGGAAGTGGGGGCAGCCGTGGCGAAGATTCGTTCCGCCACCACGGCTCCCGGCCCGGACGGAGTCCCAGTCCGGGTGTTGACGTTGCTCCTCGAGCATCTCGAACCTCGCCTCAGGCGACTGTTCAACGCCTGTCTGACGTCTGGACAGTTCCCTGAGTGCTGGAAGGAAGGGAGGTTGGTTCTCCTGCCAAAGCCGGGACGGCCCCCGGATTCGCCGTCGGCCTACAGACCCATTGTGCTTCTGGACGATGTGGGTAAGCTGCTGGAGCGTGTCCTCGCTGCCCGCATCGTCCAGCACCTGGAGGAGGTGGGGCCCGATCTGTCGGACGCTCAATTTGGGTTTCGGAGGGGGCGTTCGACCATCGGGGCCCTGCTACGCCTGAGGCAGACGGCCGCGGAGGCTGTCGCCGGCAAAGGAGTGCTGTTGGCGGTGTCGTTGGACATCGCCAACGCCTTCAATAGTCTGCCATTCAGCTGCATCAGGGAGGCGCTCCGGTTCCATGGAGTGCCCCTGTACCTCAGGCGGCTGGTGGCAGACTATTTGGAGGGGCGCAGCGTTCTCTACGCGAGCCCCGCAGGGGACATTGTGCGGACGCCCATGTCGTGCGGTGTTCCGCAGGGTTCGGTTCTGGGGCCGACTCTGTGGGACATCGGTTACGACTGGGCGTTGAGACGGAGTCTCCCCCCCGGGCTGAGCGTTATATGCTATGCTGACGACACGCTCGTCACAGCCCGGGGCAGGACACTCGAAGAGGCGGCGAGCCTGGCCACTCTCGGCACCGAGGAGATGGTCAGGCGTATTGAGGCGCTGGGGCTCAGGGTGGCCCTAAACAAGACGGAGGCTCTACTATTCCATGGGCCCCGTGTGAGGCTGCCCATCGGCGCCTCGTTAGTCGTCAACTCCATCCACATCAGTATCCAGGCCCATATGAGGTACTTGGGTCTGGTGCTCGACGGGCGATGGTGGTTCCGGGAGCATTTTCGTCAAATTGCTCCCCGGCTGGTCGGCGCGGCGTCCGCCCTTTCTCGGCTCATGCCGAACGTGGGCGGACCCAGTTTCGAGGGCCGACGGCTGTATGCGGGGGTGATCCGCTCAATGGCCATGTACGGCGCACCCGTGTGGGCGAGGGCTCTGAACGCCCAGCTCAGGGCGGTGCTGTGGAGGCCACAGCGAGCCATGGCGGTCAGAGCCATTCGCGGGTACCGCACGGTGTCTACCGAGGCGGCATGCCTATTGGCCGGGACACCCCCGTGGGACCTAGAGGCGGAGATGCTCTCCGACCTCTACCGGCGGGTTACCTCAATGCGCGAAGAGGGTGGCTCCCCATCGTTCAACGAGATAGCCACCTGGCGCGAGGACGCCCGCCGAGAAGTCATCGCCCGTTGGGCTACGCGGCTGGAGAGGCCTAGACACGGTGTTTTTACCGTTGAGGCCCTCCGGCCCGTACTGATGGAGTGGATGGAGCGGCGGCACGGAGTTCTCTCTTTCCGGTTGGTGCAGGTCTTGTCGGGGCATGGTTGCTTCGGCAAGTACCTGCACACGGTCGTGCGGAGGGAGTGGACTCCGTCCTGCCACCATTGCAATAGCGACGAGGACACGGCGCAACATACGCTCGAGGTATGTTCGGGCTGGGACGGGCAGCGCCGTGACCTCGTCGCTGTCATCGGTGCCGACCTGACGCTGCCGGCTGTTGCGCGAGCGATGGTCGACAGCGTCAGGAATTGGGACGCGGTCGCCGCCTTCTGCGAGGCTGTCATCTCGCAGAAGGAGGCGGCGGAACGGGCCCGGGAGGATTCCCGTGACCCGGGCCGCCGCCCGCGGCCGGGGCGGCGCAGGCGCGAGTACCTGCGCCTGATGCCGCCCTAACCGAGGCTTCGGGTGATTGGACCGGGGAATTGTCCGGTCACCTGACGTGAGGCCAGCCGGGGCGTCGACAGGAGAGGAGCCCGAGAGGCCATACCGCCGAGCGGGCCACCGAAGACAAAGATCGGGTACCGGTGGCCCGCTCGCACGGCGAAGAAGAGGTGCTTGCAGGGTGGGTCAATGGGGTTGCGCGCCGCCTCTTCCGTCGCCCCGGACCGATTTGGCGGGGTGCGACGTCCATAGCCCACCGCAAAAAAAAAAAAAAAAAAAAAAAGGTTAATTTCCCTCCCATTACGGAGGAGGCCCGAGCCCAAGAGTGTGACACATATATGCGCTGTGATGATGACGATGATTATGCCAACTTATGCTTCATAATGTAGAGCGTTTCTTTTTTAACGCTTTTTTTTTTAGTAACTCCAGGCTACGTACTAAAATCGAACTTCTGACCTCTTCATTGTCAATCATCAATCTAAGCTTTTAATCTTACTACTGAGCTATCATTAAGTATTTTCGTGTATCAATACAATTTTAGTGACTAAAGACATGTTCAATATTAGTTTTAACAATTTACTATCAATAAATCAACTTAACTAGTAACATACACATAATTAGTGACTGCTTGTCTTTCATTTCACATCTCAATAAGTTTCTTACATGTTCTCAATTACATATTCTTCGTATCAAGCTATCTATTCAGATCAAACGTGCTCTGAATTGATTATTTTGGTTTAATTAACCCTGTTGCTAACTTCATACGGTACTACTCTATAAGTAATTGTCTTAACGAGCCCCTTTCACAGTTGAAATAATATTAAACATACTAATACTGTTATTATAGTTTTACTTGTTACTTTAGGTATTTTACTTAATTCTTATTTCCAGCCTTTGACTGTCCCATTGTTGAGCATGGCGCTCTTCTCGTTGAGGGAATTTAGCTTAGTATAACCTCACTGGCTAAACATATTATTATAGATTTTATTACGTTTTTTTTAATTGTTCTGTTATACCACGTTGGTGAGACGTGTTGATATGCGGATTTTTAGTATTCCTTCTGAAATAAAACTACTTTCACGGATTCTATCACGTTTCTATTTGATTTTTAATAATAATACAAACGCGATAGAATCCGTAAAAGTAGTTTTATTTCAAATGTGTAATACTCGCGTAAACATTAATAACCAGTATTCCTTCTATTACGTGTTTGTTATCTCTTCTCAATTCTTGAGATATCCATGACAATGAATTAAAGGGATATGGATAATGGCTATTATTAATAGCCGTTATCCTCCGGGACCATATGGAATTCGTTCTATGTGGCAATTGCCGTTAATAGCCGAGGTCCAAGATTAGATTAAACAATGCCGATAGAAGTAAAGAGCATTTTTTATAAAATATCTACAAAGAAAATACTAAAATTAAAACCATTATTCATACGTATGTAGGTATTGGCTGGATACCGTAATATACTAAAGTATAAAAAGTTTATTAAACGCTTATGTTGGGTTAACAATACAATATGCTATTAACTACTAGGTACTTTTGCATGGGATTAGAAAAAAATCAGGTAAGGGATCAACCAGGAGAATGAGTTGCAGCAGTACGGCATAGGAGCTTAAGGGGTCTTTTTTACGGCGGGCTATGGTCTGGCCTAACCCACTAAATCCGCCCGGGCCGACAGATGACCCGCCCCGTAATGTACTTCTCCACGACATGCGAGTGGACTATCGGAACCTGGTCTTTGTCTTCGGTGGCCAGACCTTAAGGAGCCTAACATTAATTGCAATAATAGGTATGGTAGATATGCCTGAGACCTTGTCAACTTTTTCAACTTACAAGATTTATGTGGTAAATTTTATATAGGTACACATATTAAAAAAAAAATGCGTACTATCAAACGATTTCCGTACTTTTTCAGGGACGCAGAGGTACTAATTTGGAAACAACCATTGTCAGCACTGAACGGTAGTAAATCATAAAAGTCGAACCCAAGGGACTTCTTGACCGTTGTCCTGAAAAGTTTCATAGTATCAAAAGTTTTTTTATGACTTCAAATAAATAGTGTTTTGAACCATTCGCGTTCATCGTAACATTTATTAGCTGCACAAATTGTTCCAAACTTGTATATAGGCGATTATCTAATAGGAGAAATGTATAGATGATGATTTCTGATTTTTATACACACGTGTGCGTAACACACGAAATAAAACTATTTTAAGAAATTTATTTATTTTATTACTTTGCTGATACACGAACACTTTTGAGAATTCATGGTCACGATTCGTTTGCTTTCATCGTGACAATGAATGCTAACTATGCATATCGACGATCTTTATGTTAACCAGTAAGAACTATAAAAACTTGATTATGAACGAAAAATGATTGTCGCATATGGGATTCGAACCCACACCTACTGAAAATCCGTTCCAATCGCAATGTGTGCGTGGGTTGTGTTAGTCGGTGAATTTTACACTTGTAATCAAGTTTTTATAAATAATCAAGCATATTAAATACTAAATTTCAGTAAGAACTAGTATTCCTAGTAAAATATGCTAGACCTCCCGTAACTACGAAGAATATAATTCTTCCAAATATCATACAAGTGAAAGATTAATACAAAGGCGATAAAATGTGTAAAAATTGTTTTAATTCAAAAATCTACAAGTACCTATCAAATGTGAATCAAATTGACTCAATATTTGCTTAATACTACGATATCTGTATTGAAACATTCATATCATCATTCTCCTACTCTTATCCCAATTACTTGGGGTCGATACAGTATGTACTCTTATTTCATAGTACATATTGTAAAAGTTATTGGCAATAGTTTTATGACCGGTCGCATGTCAGATGTCAACCCTCCTTGTGAATGTAATTGTTGACTGAACGACATCAGATGGAGTTGGCCCAGGTCGTTATAAGGCTCTTAGTCGTCTTTTACGACATCCACGAGCAAAGTAAGGGCTGGTAGTCTTCTGAGCCGCTACCACACAGCTATCTGTATTGAACCATTATGCTTAATGATATTTATCTGCAACGCCTTGCAGGGCTTGTTGTGAAATTTTAATGGTAGGAAATAAATAATGACAATAATATTAATAAACTCTACAAATCTAATAGAATTTTGGAATGGGGCTGTCTTATAGAATAGGCAATTATATGTTTACGCAGATAAAATTATTGTATGAGAAGGAAATATTTTATACGCAACCTTATGCCAATCTCTCTGGTCAGTATGATGATTTTTCTTTAATTGTGGAGGAAGCTTGCTCAACAGTGACACGGTTATTAGGTTTTATAAAAAGGAAGAAAATACGTATCGGTAATCATCCAACGATTTGGCCAATTAATGTGCGTGTTATTTTCTATTGATCTTGTTTATATGAGGCTTTACTCGGAAACCCTGATTAATCGTATAACTTAGTATTCGGTTCGTATAACTTTATACTATCGTACTGATGATCTCGATTAATGAAAGTTAGATTGGCACAGTTTGTATCCGCCCAAACCTCATTAACTTTACACTGGTTAATGAAAATTCACTATATCTTGTATATTAAGATTCTATAGCCAATAGATATCTAATAAATATCGTAGGTTAAAAAGAAGAGTGATATTTCTCAAATATTTTGAAATTTGATATTATTCCTTAAAACGTTTTTTTTTAAATTTTAATTTTATTCTTCTTTTATTGCTTATGGTGACAAACGGGTTAACAGCACACTTCATGGTAAGTGTTACTGCCGCCCATGGACCTGTGCAATACCAAAGGTATAGCTAGGCCGCTGCTTACCATTACAAACCCCAAACTCACTCAGTTGGGATGCCGGCTCTCCCACTCACCGAACGAAGCGCAATAGCATATTGCCATTACACAGACGTCAATCTTCTGACAGAGTGTGGTACTACCCCGTATGGATCGACCCACGGCTCTAGACAAAAAACTGGCCACAGCGTGGTCTTGCCACTAATAAATGTTTTGTTGTCATCTATATTTTAATAAAAAAATGACACATCAAATTAAACATAAAATTTCTCAGAAAAGTATCATTCTACGTTAAACCTCCATATTGATAGTTAAAAAAAAATGCTTGTTTTGAAAACTTTGGTCTTTTTGATTAAAGTCATACATACATATCATCACGCCATATCCCTTGCAGGGTAGGCAGAGAGAACAGAGTGCCAGAGAACTCTATCTCTGCATACTTCACTCGCTTCCTCAACATTCATAATTCTCTTCATACACGCTCGCCGGTTTCGGAGACTCTTGATTCCACCTTCCTTTAGTACATGACCGATCTGGTCTAGGTAGGTTAGTCTCGGTCTCCCTCGGTACCTACATCCTTCCACTTTCGCATTGTATATCTTCTTAACCAGACGTTCGTTCGGCATTCTTTCCACATGTCCGAACCATCGGAGCATGCCCTTTCGCATCTTTACACCAATACTCTTTTTCATACCTACTCGCTCTCTTACGTCGTCGTCACGAATGCGTTCGATCAGCCTAACGCCACAGATTTTCCGTAGAGATCGCATTTCGACCGCATAAATTATAAATAATAAATTGGCACCCTATAATAATTTAATTAGAAATTAAAGACGTATAAATTGTAATATACAAAAAAAAACGCAACTGCTGTAAGCCAGTAATTTTATAAGTAAAAATAAATTAATGTTGTATATGATCGTTAAGTATGTTTTCATGAATCATTCATTGATTCAATAGTTACTGTTATGCTTCGTCTGTTAGGATCAAATGCACTAGCCCTAATATTAGTGCTGGGTATTTGAAAAGCCATTTGACAATTCTACATTGACCTTAAACTAGTGCCGTGTAATCAACGTTTGTGTTCACATAAATTTGACATAAACTTGAAAGTGGTAGAACCACGCTGTTGACAGTTCTTTGTCTGCAACCGCGGGCCGGACCGTCCGTCCGGGGTCGGTCCATCCGGGGTAGTACCACACTCGCAGAAGATCGACGTATAAGTAATGGCAATATGTTGTTGCGTTTCGTTAGGTGAGCGAGAGAGCCCGAAGCCCAATTGGGCGGGTTTGGGGTTTATATTGGTAGGCAGCGGCCTAGTTATACCCTTGGTATTGCAAAGGTCCATGGGCGGCAGTGACACTTACCACCAGGTGTGCTGCTAGCTCGTTTGACACCACTAACAATAAAAAAAATAAAAAATAAACAAGAATTGAGTTCAGGTAAGCGATCAGTGCCAGCGACGACCAGCGCGCCCGCGACTGCGCCTTCCGCGCCTGGCACGCCCGCTGCGCCCGAACAGGGTTGGCAGGTGGCTGAGCGCGGCAGGAAAAGTCGCGGTCAGAGGAGGAGAGCGGCGACCTCAGCGGCGCGCTTGCTCCTCAGGCAGGAGCCGGAGGTGGCAGCAGCTCGAAGAGGAAGAGGCCGCGCAAGGGGCTCCGGCCGCCGAAGACAGCCGCAGTGGTGATCACTATGCTGCCTGAGGCGGCAGAAAGGGGCCTCAGCTATGAGGTCGTTCTGAGGAAAGCCCGGCAGGAGCTCGACGTCTCCGACATAGGAGGCGTCGAAGCCCGGACCCGCAAGGCCCGGACAGGGGCTCGGATTTTGGAGTTCCCTGGGGCCGAGGGCACCAGAACGGCCGATAGCGTGGCGTCGAAGCTGCGAGGTCTATTCGCCGAGGAGGGTGGCGTCAAAATCGCCAGACCCTTAAAGTGCGCCGAAATGCGCATCGCGGGTCTGGACGACTCCGTGACGGTGGAAGACATCCGGGAGGCCATTGCCTCGAAAACCGGGTGTCCCATGGACACCGTCCGGGTGGGCGCCATTCGCCCCGGTCCGGGCGGCGTAGGTGCCGCCTGGATGCAGTGCCCAGTGGAGTCGTTCAGGCAACTGGCTGGCTCAGGCAGGCTCCTCGTGGGCTGGAGCTCAGCGCGAGTCACCGTGCTGGAGCACCGGCCTGCGAGGTGTTTCAAGTGCATGGCAGTCGGGCATACCCGGCCAACATGCACTAATTGCTTTGACTGCGGCGGACTCTGTTTCCGCTGCGGTCAGACTGGGCACATGGCGGCATCTTGCGCCGCCCCGCCCCACTGCCCCGCGTGTGCGGCGGGCAATAAGCCTGCCAAGCACCGCATGGGCTCGGGGGCGTGCAGACCTCCAGCTTCGGCTCCAAAGGGGCGGAGCGGCCCTTCGACTCCGGCCGCTTCAGCTCCTAGCGCGCCCCGATCGCCACCGCAAGCCAGGAGGTGATAATGGACACGGCCCATTAATGGCTGCCCAGTCCACTCACCTCCTGCAGGCCAACACCAACCACTCTAAACAGAAATTTTCTAAAATAACAGTCATTCTGCCTGGTTTTTGGTCGAATTTGATCGAGATCGATTAGTTTTGGCTAGACCAACTATATACTAACATTTCTGGACGACCATCTCCCCAGGAACACCTGGAACAAAAATATACATATTAATATTGACTTAGAATATTTTTCAATAAAAACAATATCACTCCAGCTCACCTGGTGACGCTGATCCATAGCTGACCGCCGTGCTGACACTTGTTGTTAGCGCGCCATTTATCCACCTACCTTCAAACTCACTAACTCCCCGATCTGACCAATAGTCTTCAGGAAATCTCGACATTTCCTTGGCAAAACAGCAATTTTTTCAAAAATTTTACACTCATCCCAAGTTTTCTGGAAATTTTAGTATCAAACCAGTTCCGGGTTTCAAGTTGAGGTTATAGCCCGCGACGAGGCGGTTCTCTGGACACCCCACACGTGGGCCTACGAAGCCTCCTTCTCGGATTTTTTAAAAGGAAATAAAGTTTATATACATTTGACGCTGTATTTACACAGTTCACGAGCGAGCAGGTGCTCATTAAAATACTGACATTATTACAACGCGGGTCCCTATACAACCCAAACTATAAGACGCATTAACGTAGTTAATAATAAATTAAATAGTTACAATAAAAGTCTTACTTAGACAAGTACTGCACTCACCTAGTGTCCCTCGCCGCATCACTCTCCGACCGGCGATAGCAACTGGGTGTTATACTTATAACTAACCATCTTGCGTCGCAGTCGGGTGGGTGCTCCGTCGGGGTCCGCTGCACTGCAGTAACCTGTAAATCAAAATTATATCAGTAAGACACACATACACCATTATACACTTTACATTTTTACAAGCTATATACAACTTATACAAATCTTTTTAGATTTTAATCAATTGAACGCGAGTCCCTAAAGGAGAGAATATGTACCGCTCTCCACCAAACACTAAAGTCCCCCTCAATCAAACGACCTCACTACCTCAGCCGCGAGCAACAAGTTTGACTACCACCATTTCTCCCGCACTCAACCAAACCCAAACAGTAAGGAGGAGTTCTTCGGGTGTCCGGGAGGGATGGCTGATAAAATATAATGAAGCAAAAAAGATCGTTAAAGACTCGAAAGACCTCATGAACACAAATAAGAACTTAAGGATAGATATCAAAAGCGGCATTACGGAAAGTCTAACGAAACTACTAGACATCGTAAAGAATTGTGAGGCTGACTATAAAGTCACAAAAATACAACTCAAGGACGCGAGAGCTGGTAACTCAAGCGACACAATAAATCCCAGCGTCACCACCAGCGCCAATGTGCCAGATATGGAGCCCTTTAAAGCCGTGATAGCCGAACACACAAACAAGCTGCAAAACACCATCAAGGAAGTTGCTCTCTTAGGAGACATGCTTAAAAATCACCAGCAGTATATGGAAACATATAAAATTACCATCAACGAGAAGGCAACCACGGCAATAGGTACCGAACTGCTGCAAGAAGTCCGAGATCTCAAGAACACCACACAGGAGCTGGGTAGACGGGTAAGCGAGAACAGAGAAACAGCGCCATCATACGCGGAAATTCTCGCGAACCCGAAACCCCCGGCAAACGCTCCCAAGGACTATGCGGTCCTCATAACCTCGGACGAGATTGTGAGCAGTACGGACCTCAAAGAAGGGGTCAAAAGCACATTAAATGCCAGAAAACTGGGCTTAAAAATCGAGCGCTCAAGGATTGTGAGGGGGCCTAAAATCTTAATCAGCTGTGCCAGAAAAGAGGACATTGAGACCGTGGCAAAACACCTCAAGGTCAATAAGAAATTAAAAGTGGAAGAGGCCAAACACCGAAACCCCCTAGTGATTATTAAAAACCTAGCAAGAACATGCACCGTACAGGACATCAAGGAAGCATTGGCCAAACAAAATGGAGATCTATTGGAGGGCTTGTCAGCCGAGGAGACCGCAGTCGAGGAGAGGTACCGAAGGAGGACGAGGAATCCTGAGGATTGCCACGTCGTCCTTCAAGTGGTGCCTAAACTCTGGCAGAGGCTCACCTCGGCTGGCAGGCTCTACGTGGACCTCCAAAGGGTGAGGGTCGAGGACCAGACTCCCCTGGTTCAATGCATGAAATGCCTTGGATACGGGCATGGGCGCAAGACTTGCATCACAGAGGGGGACGATCTGTGCATCAAATGCTGCAAGCCAGGGCACACAAAAGACCAGTGTGAGACGACTATTCCACACTGTGTCAATTGTGAGAAGGCTGGAATGGCAGCGGGGCACTCGGTGTTTGACCCCCAGTGTCTGGTTAGACAAAGAGCCAACAAGCTGGCTAGAGAAGCACTGGCTTACAGTTGATACCATCTAACAAATCAACACCACACTACACTTCAGACACACTAATTCAAATACAAACCAATTTACACATTAACACAATTATAATTATATCTAAGTATATATACACATGACATGCACATGAGCGTGGTGAGCACGCAACCAAGCGCATGCACATTAAATTATACATACACATTAAACTAAAACGTACTACAACAAATACAAAACTACAAACAACACAGAAAACACAAACATTACGCAATCCACATATAACAAAATACAACTTATATACCTAAAATATTTAAATATTAATACAATCATATATTCGTAATCATTGCAAACACCTAATAGAGTACTGTGTGATCATTGGTGAGATCGCAAGATTCTATTGAGCCACGGAATATGTTTGGCAATAAATTAGGATACAATAAAATATAGCATAATAATAATTAAAACCATATGACAATAAATAATAAATACACTAAACATGTACAATATAAAGTAAATAGAGCTATCATAGTATAGCACATTTACAGTAGCCACACAATAAATGACAACATAGAAATAAACCATGCACACACACGCACACACTATATACACAAACACATGAACACATAGTAATGTAACCAGTAGCCCAAACAAAAAACCAACACACCAGTAATAGCAAAAGGCACGGAATGCCACGGAATGAATAATAAGTAAATTAAAAATAATAAAATGTAATAACTATAACTGCAAAGCATCAAATATAAAAATAATTAAATATAGATGAATAAATAAACAGACCAAATTACATTCAAACTTGAAATCCAAACATAGGCATAAAATTTTTATTAAAATTGGCACTCATAACGCTATGAAATCTCTGATTACGTTAGAGGACCCGCAGTTCAGACCTCAAGTGTCCGGACAAATTTAAAAAAAAAAAAAAAAAAAAACACCAACCACTCCGCCGGTGCGCAGGATCTCCTCCTGCAATCCATGGCGGAGTGGTCGATCGGTGCAGCCGTAGTCGCGGAACCGTACGTCGTGCCTGATCGCCCCAATTGGGTGGTCAGCCGGAACGGAACCGCGGCAATCGTCACCTCCACGCAGCGGCACTTCACGTCCTTATCCCTCTTGGATAGGGGCGAGGAATTTGTCGCAGCGGATTGGGGAGGGGTCACACTGTACAGCGTTTACCTCTCCCCTAACAGGAGAATGGACGATTTCGGGGCCTCCCTCACCACCTTGGAGGCTTCGATACGGCGACTGGCACCGGGCCTCGTCCTGGTCCTGGGGGACTTCAACGCCAAATCCACGGCGTGGGGGTCCCCGATGACGGACGATCGCGGGCGGGCGATCGTGGAGTGGGCGGCGTCACTGGGCCTCTGTGTCCTAAACAGAGGCTCAGTGAACACGTGTGTGCGACAGCAGGGTGGGTCGATAGTGGACTTGTCGTTCGCTAGCCCCGCTGTCGCACCACGAGTGAGGAACTGGCGTGTCCTGGAGGAGGCGGAGACCCTGTCGGATCACCGTTACATCCGGATGGAGGTCTCCCCTCTCCGGGACCCCAGCAGGGGTCACAGGGTGGACCGAGCTCCCGCATTTCCGCGGTGGGCTGTAGGGCGGCTGGATAGGGACCTACTGGCGGAGGCGGCCATCGTTCACACGTGGCTGTCCTCACCACCCCCAGCGGACGGAGTGGACGTTGAGGCTGTCCGCATCCGCAGTGCGTTAACGCAGGTCTGCGATGCGGCCATGCCCAGGGTGCGGCGTCTACCTCCGAGGCAGGGGGTCTACTGGTGGTCCCCAAGACTGGCGGACCTTCGTGCGGCGTGCATTAGTGCCCGAAGGTCCTACACCCGCAGTCGGCGGCGTCGCTGCGATGTTGAGCGGGAGGGCCAGCTGTACGAGGCGTACCGCAGTGCGCGTACCGCCTTTCGGCTGGCCATCCGGTCCGCCAAGGACGCGAGTTGGCAGGAGATGCTGGACGGTCTCGACCGTGAACCCTGGGCTCGCTCGTATCGCGCGTCGCTGAATAAGCTTCGTGCGCAGGGCCCCCCCCTCACCGAGACCCTCCAGCCCGACCTCCTTCGTAGAGTGGTCGAGGAGCTGTTCCCGCGGCAGTCGGAGCACACGCCCCCGGTCATGGCTTCGCCAGATCACGACCGGGAGGCCATCGAGAGTGTTCCGCCCGTGACGGAGTCGGAAGTGGGGGCAGCCGTGGCGAAGATTCTTTCCGCCACCACGGCCCCCGGCCTGGACGGAGTCCCAGTCCGGGTGTTGACGTTGCTCCTCGAGCATCTCGAACCTCGCCTCAGGCGACTGTTCAACGCCTGTCTGACGTCTGGACGGTTCCCTGAGTGCTGGAAGGAAGGGAGGTTGGTTCTCCTGCCAAAGCCGGGACGGCCCCCGGATTCGCCGTCGGCCTACAGGCCCATTGTGCTTCTGGACGATGTGGGTAAGCTGCTGGAGCGTGTCCTCGCTGCCCGCATCGTCCAGCACCTGGAGGAGGTGGGGCCCGATCTGTCGGACGCTCAGTTTGGGTTTCGGAGGGGGCGTTCGACCATCGGGGCCCTGCTACGCCTGAGGCAGACGGCCGCGGAGGCTGTCGCCGGCAAAGGAGTGCTGTTGGCGGTGTCGTTGGACATCGCCAACGCCTTCAATAGTCTGCCATTCAGCTGCATCAGGGAGGCGCTCCGGTTCCATGGAGTGCCCCTGTACCTCAGGCGGCTGGTGGCAGACTATTTGGAGGGGCGCAGTGTCCTCTACGCGAGCCCCGCAGGGGACATTGTGCGGACGCCCATGTCGTGCGGTGTTCCGCAGGGGTCAGTTCTGGGGCCGACTCTGTGGGACATCGGTTACGACTGGGCGTTAAGGGGGAGTCTCCCCCCCGGGCTGAGCGTTATTTGCTATGCTGACGACACGCTCGTCACAGCCCGGGGCAGGACACTCGAAGAGGCGGCGAGCCTGGCCACTCTCGGCACCGAGGAGATGGTCAGGCGAATTGAGGCGCTGGGGCTCAGGGTGGCCCTAAACAAGACGGAGGCCCTACTATTCCATGGGCCCCGTGTGAGGCTGCCCATCGGCGCCTCGTTAGTCGTCAACTCCATCCACATCAGTATCCAGGCCCATATGAGGTACTTGGGCCTGGTGCTCGACGGGCGATGGTGGTTCCGGGAGCATTTTCGTCAAATTGCTCTCCGGCTGGTCGGCGCGGCGTCCGCCCTTTCTAGGCTCATGCCGAACGTGGGCGGACCCAGTTTCGAGGGCCGACGGCTGTATGCGGGGGTGATCCGCTCAATGGCCATGTACGGCGCACCCGTGTGGGCGAGGGCTCTGAACGCCCAGCTCAGGGCGGTGCTGTGGAGGCCACAGCGAGCCATGGCGGTCAGAGCCATTCGCGGGTACCGCACGGTGTCTACCGAGGCGGCATGCCTATTAGCCGGGACACCCCCGTGGGACCTAGAGGCGGAGATGCTCTCCGACCTCTACCGGCGGGTTACCTCAATGCGTGAAGAGGGTGGCTCCCCATCGTTCAACGAGATAGCCACCTGGCGCGAGGACGCCCGCCGAGAAGTCATCGCCCGTTGGGCTGCGTACTGATGGAGTGGATGGAGCGGCGGCACGGAGTCCTCTCTTTCCGGTTGGTGCAGGTCTTGTCGGGG
Source organism: Lymantria monacha (assembly GCA_905163515.2). Taxonomy (NCBI): domain Eukaryota; kingdom Metazoa; phylum Arthropoda; class Insecta; order Lepidoptera; family Erebidae; genus Lymantria; species Lymantria monacha. Next base: position 11,812,330 of record LR991094.1, on the reverse strand, counting down.
CATGGTTGCTTCGGCAAGTACCTGCACACGGTCGTGCGGAGGGAGTGGACTCCGTCCTGCCACCATTGCAGTAGCGACGAGGACACGGCGCAACATACGCTCGAGGTATGTTCGGGCTGGGACGGGCAGCGCCGTGACCTCGTCGCTGTCATCGGTGCTGACCTGACGCTGCCGACTGTTGCGCGAGCGATGGTCGACAGCGTCAGGAATTGGGACGCGGTCGCCGCCTTCTGCGAGGCTGTCATCTCGCAGAAGGAGGCGGCGGAACGGGCCCGGGAGGATTCCCGTGACCCGAGCCGCCGTCCACGGCCGGGGCGGCGCAGGCGCGAGTACCTGCGCCTGATGCCGCCCTAACCGAGGCTTCGGGTGATCGGACCGGGGAATTGTCCGGTCACCCGACGTGAGGCCACCGCGTGAGGACGACGCCTCGACGGCGAAAGCTGTCGGGGCGTCGACAAGAGAGGAGCCCGAGAGGGCATACCGCCGAGCGGGCCACCGAAGACAAAGATCGGGTACCGGTGGCCCGCTCGCACGGCGAAGAAGAGGTGCTTGCAGGGTGGGTCAATGGGGTTGTGCGCCGCCTCTTCCGTCACCCCGGACCGATTTGGTGGGGTGCGACGTCCATAACCCACCGCAAAAAAAAAAAAAAAAAAAAAAAAAAAAAAAAAAAAAAAAAGGTAAGTGATCAGTCACAAAATTTAGCTAAAACGCTATGTAAATTTTTTTTGCTGTGCTATATGAAAGTTGTATACTGTATTTGCGAAAAAATAAAGAGTGTGAAATAACTTTATGATAACAAGGTAATTTAGAGTTATATTGCTAGAGAAAATAAGGAATGAAAATAACATTATGTTTTTACACCTCAAAAGGCGTAACTTGTCATGTTAGAAATGACGATATGACGGGACGCTTGCGTAAACATCAGATATGCTACAGAATAATCTCTATATTTTCACGGGCAATAATTGAATGAAACTTACAAAACTACTATTTTTAATTTTCTATTCTTTTTTGCATACAAGACCAGACCTGTACTAAGGTTAAGGAAATAATCCTTGTATTGCGGAGGACTTTAGAAACATGCAATTAACAAACACAAATTACACTCGGATAAATGATAGGTGGAAAAACTTGATTACGAGCCGAAAAATGATTGTCACACACGGGATTCCAACCCGGTGCGAGTTATTGGAAATCCGTTCCAATTGTGCTTCGACTTACACCAGCGTGAACTGTTGTATGACATTCAATTTTCGCCTTTAAAAGAGACGTGCGCCCTCGTCCCTACCCAACATTGTTTGCACATTGTTACCCTACATTAAGTAACAATTAAACATTAAGTGGTAGCACGATTGGAACGGATTTCCAATAGGTGTGTGTTCGAATCCCATGTGTGATAATCATTTTTCGCTCGTAATCAAGTTTTTATAAATAATCAAGCATGTTAGATGCTAAATTTCAGTAATTTGAATAATTTGTGGATCCTATAAAGTATTGTCCTGTTTGGGTTTTGAACCCATGACATTTGACACAGTAGTTCCGCATCTTAACTATTACGGCCATCTGTGCAGTCGACTAATACTTATGTAACGTCACTGACAGATCTGAGGTCCATTATCGACTAGATATTAATTATTACTACATTTTGTATATAAGATTAGCTATTAGTAGGTCCTAGCTATCTAGTTTATAAGGAAGGGTTTAGGATTTGGACGTAGTTCAGTCGTAAATCTCTTTCGGACCACTTTATTCGGTAATCGTTTTTGTTATTTGTTCCAGTTCCCTATCATAGTATTTATGGCCTTTGTTTTTCATAGTGATTAGCGAGAAAATCAAGTCTTTAGTTTCGCAGAAGTTAAGATAACCATTGACTTTGGAACTTCGAAGAATTTTTGATTGTTTTTACTGATATTAGATAGTAAATTTATTCAAAAGTATGGTTTAAAAACAAAAATTACATATTTTTACTCGTAACAATGTGTGCTATCTACCCTATATTTATTTTATCCTTTTTTTTTGGTAGGTTATCTGGACACACGTCGCCAGTTCCATCCGGGGCGACGGAACGGTGGCGTTTAGCCTCGTAACCCACCGAATTCGCTCACCATCGCCATTGGGCCTGGCCACTGGTACCAAATCCATGACGTCCCTGACCAGCTCGGCATTTAGTTTATTCTAAGAGTAGTTTGTTTTAGATCTATCCATATGAAATTCTATCGTAATATATATACATAATAGAATTCATAACGAGCCATTATTATACATATTATAATAATTTCTGAGGTTAACATAAGTATTATAACACAAGTAACTATTTTTACGAATTTTATCTCGTTTATATTTGAATTTTATATTGTCGCCCTTTTGAACACTTTTCAGACTTCATGGTCATAGAGGACATGGTCTTCCCGTAGTTATGAACACATACATACATATCATCACGCCTTATCCCTTGCAGGGTAGGCAGAGAGAACAGAGTGCCAGAGAACTCTATCTCTGCATACTTCACTCGCTTCCTCAACATTCATAATTCTCTTCATACACGCTCGCCGGTTTCGGAGACTCTTGACTCCACCTTCCTTCAGTACATGACCGATCTGGTCTAGGTAGGTGAGTCTCGGTCTCCCCCGGTACCTACATCCTTCCACTTTCGCATTGTATATCTTCTTAACCAGACGTTCGTTCGGCATTCTTTCCACATGTCCGAACCATCGGAGCATTCCCTTTCGCATCTTTACACCAATACTCTCTTTCATACCTACTCGCTCTCTTACGTCGTCGTTATGAACACGATGACTATAAACGTTATAAAATCCTTAAAAATAGTTTAATTTTACCTAATATTTAGTATTCATGCCATTTGCTTAATAAACAAAAAGGGATGTCCAATTTAAGTAGAACTTTCTTCGTAATGGGACCATATCAAATAGGGATAAGCTTGCTGGTTATTTGTATTTGGGTAGGATACGCGTGTTTAAGTTGTAAATTCAAATCAATAAAAATGCTTTTAACTTTACCTACTTTTGCATACTGTTCAAGGAAATATTTTGCTACTTTATTGACCTTTGAAAGTTGGTGATATCTTGTATCCAATTTTTTTTATTGCTGTTGGTCGCAAACGCGCAAGTAGCACACTCAATGGTAAATATTACTGCCGTCCATGGACCTTTGCAATACTAGGGGTACAGCTAGGCCGCTGCCTTCTAATGAAAATCCCAAACCCACCGAGAAAGCTCTGTGGGCTTCCGGATTTCGCTCCTCTTACCAAACGAAGCACAGCAGCACATTGCCACTACTCAGACGTGGATCTTCTGCGAGAGTGTGGTTCTACCGCGGACGGACCGGCCTGCGGCTCCAGAGGGAGAACTGTCAACAGTGTGCTACTACCACTAAAAATCATATTTACCGAGAAACCTGTTGGGTAGGTTAATTACTGGACGATGATCGATATTGGTACAACACTTTGCTTTTGATAAATAATGCAGCTTCCTGTTAGTGGCAGAATTTTAAGATCGGTCCTCGGGTAAATCCAGATATTATGCCTTACGTATAAATTTATATACGTAGGGATTTTTTGGCTGGTGACACATTAAAAATATAATTCACCACCACTTCTCTAGCCAGTGGGTATCGTAAAAGACTATTAAGGGATATAACACGCATACAACATCCATGCAAGATAAGGCAAATTCTCTTAAAACATATATGGAAAAGTCTGACGAGCGTGGTGTAGTAAATTAAATTCCCTTGTACTACGGAGGAGGCCCGAGCCCAGCAGTAAGCAGTATATGAGCTGAGATGATGATAAACTTATATACCTACAAACTTATAAACATCAAAAACTCTACCCACCATTTTGCAATGTGAGATTAAAGAAACTTAAATGCTCAACCTAAAGCAAGTTAGTTAGTTGGGAATGTTTAACAATTTTAATATATATTTGTGGAGTTAATAATTTAAATGAAATTCAAACATTAATTCAAGTAATACGAAAAAACGAAAACTGTAAACGAAGAAAAACACTTGAAAAAAAATATCTTTAATATTTTTCTCTGTCCGAAAAAGAATTTGAAAATAAAAGTCTGATAAAAATATTTTCAATTCAAAACAATGAGCGGCTGTCACCCAATTTTGCATTTGATATTTTCCGATTGTTATAAGAATATCTTCAACAAATATGTCTTCTTCTTTCACACACCTCTAAAACTTTGTTCGAAGTCGGATCTGAAGAAAATATGATATTATATTCTCTATAATGTTTTTTTTTTCAAATCCGACCTACCGTACTTTGATAAATATACTTGATATCTCCTATCACGACGTTAGATACAATAAATGATAAAAATGTTCGTGTAAGTATACATCCAACCAATATATCTTTTGCGAGTCATGCACGTAGGCATTGTGTGGAAGAATTTGCTGGTTTCTCCATTATGCTCGGTCACCCATTAAGTACACAATTCATCATGCTCAACCAGACCCTAATTACACAATTGAACAAAAATATCATTACACTATTTTGTTATAAGAAAATGCTGGCTGGTTATATTACGTATTATTTTAGTGAATCAGATAAAATCAAAAAAGTATATTCTTGAATATTCTGTTGTACATTTGCGAATATTGAATTAAATGAATAAAGACCGTCAACTTTAAATTTTTTACTGTTTTAAAAGATATTATACCTAGTCTTTTTATTATCTTTTCATTTATTTAATAATTTGCCAATAAGTCAAATGGTCGCATAGCATCGCGGAATAGCATATTATTAATGGTATCTTTTGAGAGTATCTACTGGGAACGTGATACACTGTTATATTATATTTATTACATTTTAGCACTTTCTTTCAATTACATTACAAACAAACATATGTATAACGAATACAAATTACTTTCAAAACAAGGATTTGTTGGTCGCGTAAGGAATTGTCTGCCGTTGTAGGCTAATTTTTCTCATCGGAAGGAAGCCTGGACCTAACAAGTGCATGTATAGATATTGGTCCAAAAGAGGAAAAAATATATATTGTCATTAATCCCCAATAGTGGAGACACCAACATTTCGCTACATAATATTTACTCCCATTACTCATATAATAGGTAGCGAGGTAAATTCTTTTCGGTAATTGTTAATTGGGGCGAGTTATTGAGTCGTGTCGAGTCGAGAGTTGAATATCCCTGAAATCTTCGAAATCGAGAATATCTACGGACACTACAATAGCTTTTTTTTCAGTAGCAAAGCTATAATTCTTGACCAATGAGGCGATTTATGTGTGGTAATAATAGTTCTATAATTTTATAGCGCTTGACACGATTACTATCCCTTCCCCGCACCCTCGGCGAACGCGTCGATGCTCTGAGTGTTATGCGGGCTCACTAAAGGGATGAGAGCGCGCCAGGCATTCACCTCGCCCACGGTAGTCTGCGCGTGATCAGTTTTAATTAGATTGTTATGAGTACGAGTAGTATGTGCGCCCACGCGTGGGTCATTCTAATTAATCTTTGCTTACGATGTCACTAATTATTATTTCTATATTTGAATGTTGTAAATAAATAACTTACGCGTGTTTAAACTATTGGCGATTGTTGTCATTTCAAATAATAGTCCTCCCTCCCTCTACACTTGGCGTCTTTTGGCGCTGGAAGTCGGAGCCGGAGTTTCCCGGAGGCATTTTTCAATGCCTTTTTTGGTTCAAGTTTCGCCGAATTCTAGGCTGTGGCGTTTGTTACTTCCTCCAGTACGATAGGGCACAGACCGAGCTAATGTCTGAATACATCTCACACTCAGATCCCGGTTCAGCAAGGGATTCTCCGTCGTGGCCGGGATCCTCTGGAGGAATATACGCGTTTTTCATTCGCATCATATTGTACTCGCAGCGGCCATGCATTCCTTCGACGAGTGACTAAACTTCGAAGTTGGGATTTTTTGAAGAGGGTTCTTACTTTGTGGTTCGAAGACCCCTGACCCCGAGCTCAGGATATCCCAAAATCAGGGGTATATTCCACTACTTGCGAGGGCGACTGTTCCCCTCGCCATCAGCCTGCAAACAGTTGCCGCTACCAGCGACAGAGACTTATGAGGTCTCATCGCCCACTGGGTCACCGTCGACTACTGGGCCTTCGTTATGCGCTCTGAGAGCGAAGCGACACACGAGATCGCTCTCAGCCTAAAGCTTTTCCGTTCAACGGCCGTTGCCCAGAGCGCACCATGATTAGATGGCGTAGGCGCGAGTTCCTGCACCTGATGTGCCCTAGCCAAGGTCGCAGGTGGATGGACCGGCGATTACTTCACTATCAGCAGAGAGGCAACCTGCGTGAAGGTGCTACTCCGGCAACACTGTTGTTTGTTGCTGGAGCATCGATGATGCTAATATGCGAAAGAGTAACCCGCTGTGAAGGCCACGGATGTCGCTAGTGCTACTGGTTGAAGGCCTAATAGCGATGAGGAGGGAACACGGCGGGTTGTGGGACCGCAGCTTTCCTTCCTAGAACGGATAGTGCGGGGTATGTCCATACCACAGCCTGCTATAAAAAAGGGAGTGCATCATGAGGTGTTACGATTTCGCATTACCACTACTAGGTAAGTGTAAAGTAGGTATATACTGATTTTTTTTCTAACAACATCCTGCATCTTCTATAGCATCGGACTACAATATACAATGAAAAAATATAAATAACATTCCAACTCTGAACATTCATTTGTCGATAGCAGAAAATAAAAAAAATAATTGAAGAAAATATATCTATGACACTTTGTTAGTGATCAGCAATTGTTGGATCACGAACCACTGCGTCATCTTGCACAGATCCATTTATGTCTGTGCATCTTACATAATAATGCAAGTATAAGCCATTTCTTATAATAATTTTACTTATCAGATGAGCCCAGTTTTTTTGTGGCTGGCAAAATATAATAAACAGTCAAAATTAATGTAATGGAAATTTACGATAGCTGAAAAAAATGTACTAGTGTGTTAAAGAAAGATAATAAAATAACAAGCATTTTTCACAACTAAGATACGTATTAGTAAGAGTAGGGAATAAAAATATAAGGTAAGATTGATAGCTTCCTAAGTAAAGATACTGGAACAGTATAAAAAATAATTATCGAAATAAGTTTGTAGAGCCGACGAGATGTACTCAGTAATTTATAGGGCACATCCGTTTATCAGAGTCTAGTCTTGAGTAAGTATTTTCCTTTTACGCAATTTATATAATAACATCGTAAACAGTTTATGTCTTAAAAATGTAACTAATTTTTGTAGATTTTTTTATGATACCGAAGATTACTTTAGAGAATCCCTTTACTTGATTTATTATTTGAGTAGTAATGTTTTTTTATAGATTCGCCAAGAATAAAAATAAAAGGCACCATTTGTACTCAGTGGTCTAATGCCTGAAACAGAAACCCGTCAGATGGGTCACTATATTTGAAAATCCGCGTTGCCTGTGATCCGTTAAGGCGTTAGGCGATGAGACGTCACATGGACTGCAGTTGCGGTCCAATAGTGCATGGCATATCAGACATGACCGGGAGAAGTACAATCAGACTGTATCTCGGCAGCAGTAAAAATATTGTGCCGTTCACTAACTAAAACACTGATGAAGTTTGGCAACTAAAGGTGACAGCAGTACAGTAAATTAGGAAAAGAATATAGGGTTATCTCTAAGAATAGTTAGTATACATTCAGGCAAATAAAATCTCTGATTGCACTTAAATCTTTTAATTTTTTAAATACGAGTATATATTAAAGAGCCTTGTGACTTGCAGGATTTACTACAAATGAATAGAAGATTTTGTTTTTAAATGGAGAAAAGAAAGGAAGACTTACCACTTTCCCACCGTTAATTATTATACCGCACACCTCAAGGAGTGAAGGAATACGGGATAGGATGAAGGTGGAATATGATATAAGGAAATCTTACTCCTGTGTTGAGCTTCTTCAGAACTACAACCTGCAATTTGCCGCAGAAATGCGAATAATGATTCAACACGTGTTTCACCTGTAAACGAGGCATTCTCAGGACTTTCGCTCGTAGAGGATTTTGCTCTACTTTTCAGCTCTTGTACATTGTAACCTTAGTTACGAAGTTTCTTTATAATGATATGCAAATTTATTTTTGATCTTCTTTCTGTTGCAGTAATCTCTATTATCCTGTAGGCGTATTTTAGTAGCCACCGAAGATAAAGATCGGGTACCGGTGGCCCGCTCGCACGGCGAAGAGAGGTGCTTGCAGGGTGGGTCTATGGGGTTGCGCGCCGCCTCTTCCGTCGCCCTGTGCGGATCTGGTGGGGCGCGACCACATCCATAGTCCACCGCAAGAAAAAAAAGAAAAAAAGGTGTATTTCACTCGGGAGAAACGAATGGGTGGGTGAATTTTCAGATTCAATGAGACAATAAATTAATATTTAACTGTATATGATATTAGTTCTTAATGTTTCTAAGGCCATGTTTACTATTAGATTATATCCTGTAGAGCAACATTTACTGGAATATTCCATTAGTTACGAATATTCTATATTTGCGTTATCGTAACTTCCAAACTAAGATTAACTTCTTGTTAGTACAAGTTATCTCGTTATAGGGCGTGTTTATTATGTTTAGTTAGTGGTTTGTGAGGGATCAAATAGGTGGTGAATTTAGGCATCCGGTGTTCAGACATCTATTTAATGATAACACAGAATCAAAGATCTTATCAGAATTACCTATAACTTTGTTTTACCAACAAATTGTATCGAGGTATACTATTAAATTTATAGTATAATTTATTTTGCTTTAACTATAGTATTCTGTTTTCATAACCGAGAATATTGAGACGGTTATAGAGTTCGTTTTCTTCTTCTTTTTTTTATGTATTGGCAATCAGCTACATAAATGAGCCATTGTTGCCAGTGTCGAGTTATAATTATCTTCAAGTTTTTATTGTCTTCAGATTAGTCATTGTCCGTCAGTAAGTCAAATTGTCGTCATCAACAGTGCTATGGCCACATTGTTAATGGTATCTTGTGGGAATTTTGATGGAAAACGAAAACGTTGTAAAGCACTTTTATATGATATTCACTATATCCCAATAGTTCTGCTCCATCACATTACATAAAATGCCATCAAAATTATTTAATATAACACGTTAAAACACTAAGATATCGAATATAATACAAGAGCACCATATGACGTTTTCAAATTCCCGTCAAAAGTCCGTTAATATTTGTATAAATATTTTCATGAATTGACACAATACACTTCGCTGGTCAGACAGGTGGGCATAGAGTTTTATTTCAAGCTTTTCTTCTCTTGCAATGTTGTACAGTTAGCACACGATACCTCTTAAATATCTTCTACAATATCCACGGGCAAGAAATAGAGTAGTGAATTGTATTCTTATTCCGTCACTAAACGGGCCATTATTACATAAATGTATTAAATAAAATGATAAAGTATTCGCTTTAACTCAAGTTTAACATGATAATAAATATTAGCTAAGTAGACAACGGGGATACGGGACATAATCTAACTTATCCCATTTACTGAATATTGCTGGCAATCGAACACAAGGGAAAAATCCAAAAGATTTTTAAACTTTTATATCGGCCCCAAAAGCGAGCAGTTTGCAGTTAGTATTGAACAAACTCAAGTCCCCTTAGAGAGGCCTATGTCCAGCATTCGACTTTAATAAGCTGATAAATGGATAGATATACAAAACTTAGTGTAAAGCAAGCTGCTGACAGTTTTATTCCTATTGCGACATGACATATATATTATCTAGACAGAAACGCTTCGAACAGGTTAGGTATCGTACTCTCGCAGCATAACATCGACGTTTGAGTTGTAATAATTTGCTACAGTGTTTTTTTTAAAGACGCCACACTGCACTAAGGAAAATTCCTCTTTTAATATCCACTCAAATTAATCAAAATTAAAATCATTATTATGTTTTATTTGATATCACTCTGCTCAAAGGAAATAATCCTTGTATTGCGGGGGACTTACAAACATGTAATTAACGCAACAATTCAATTAAAAAATTACACCCACATTCAAAACAACATTTTATGGATCGCACAAGGTATTGTTCTGCGTAGGAATCGAACCCACAGCACTGGCACGGAAGGTCGGTATCTTAACCACTACACCATCTGTGCAGTCGAAGGCTTTTATGACATCATGGGTAATAAAATCTTACTCTGTCACTACACGGAAAATTGACATTATTTTTATTTATTGATATTCATTTATCGGTTTATCGATGTGACGTTTATGCTTAATCGCTACGTTTGTCAAGTGGGTTGGCGAAGTGAGTTAGAAGTCGAGTTTTCCAAGAACACTGTTGCTCGTTCCCTTAGTGATCCTTCAGTTGATATATTACGACTTCTATAGAAAAGTAAGGGCTGGGTACATATTGTATTCTTAACCCGATTAAATAAATTTATTCGTAAGATAATTTTAAATAGATGATTAAAAATGCAATGATAAAATTATTTTTGTATTTATAATAACTATAATATATATCCTAAGAAAAAAAATAAGTGAATAAATATATCCTAAGAAAAAAATTAAGTGATGATGATGGAATGATGAAATGCAGTATTAATTTATTTATAGTTGAATACACAAATGTACATACATAGGCAGACAATAAACATCACCCTGCTTGTATTTCAATTATTTGGGGTCGACGCAATATATACTTTTTTAGCATAGTATTGTAACAGTTTTTTTTCCGTGTGGTGACGGAGTAAGAATACAATTCACCACTCTTCATCTTACCCGTGGGTGATCGTACAAGACGACTAAGGGATATGAAACGCATATAACATCTATGCGACAGAAGGAAAACTCAACACAAAACCCTATACTAACACGTCTGACTAGTGTGGTATAGTAGGTCGATTTCCCTCCTATTATGACGGAGGCTCGAGCCCAACAGTGGGACATATATGAGCTGAGATGATGATTTTTTTTTTTATTGTAACAGTTTTGGCAATGGCTTTATGACCATTCGCCTGCTTGACGTCAACCCTCCTTGAGAATGTAATTGTTGACTAGAAGATATCAGATAGAGTTAGTTCATGTCGATGTAAATTATTTCGCCACTACATAGTAAAATACATATACCTATAAGATCATATATGGCATTACCATATCATAGGAAATTGAACATGAAAAAAAATAAAAAGTATTAATTTGAACGTTTATTTGTAATGTAAAAATTACATTATTTATAATGTACAGGTTTTCTAAAAAGTACGCCTACAACAAAAGAAGCCTACAGCAAAACAAACAATAAATTAGAAGGTATTTCTCTAGGCGCGAATCAATGTAGATTTTCAACAAGCGAGAGGATCTGGAGCAGCTACGTTTTGTTTTATTCAGGTAATAGTTACGAAATAGAAATTGTTTATCATGTACATAGTGTTAGGCACGGGATATTTATTATACAGATATTATATGATAAATTCTTTATTTTCTCTTAAAATAGTGTGTATGTTAATAAATATTAGCGGTAGGACCACGCTATTGACAGTTCACTGTCTACAGCCGCGGGTCGGTCCGTCCGGGGTAGTACCACACCCTCGCAGAAGATCGATGTCTGAATAGTGGCAATGTGCTATAGCGCTTCGTTCGGCGAGCGAGAGAGCCGGAAGCCCAACTGGGTGGGCTTGGGAATTGTAATGTTAGGCAGCAGCCTAAGCCCTTGGTATAGCAAAGGTCCATGGGCAGCAGTGACACTTACCATCAGGTGCACTGCTTGCTCGTTTGCCACAATAAGCAATGTAAAAAAAAAATTCTTCACAATTCCACATCGACTGTATAAAAAAACTTCGAGTGAAAATTTGAAAGTTTTATAAAAAAGAAAATAGTAAATACGATTAAAATCCCGAACATTTAGCCGTCAGAATAAATAAATAAATAAAATTAAATATTCAGGTTATATGTTATTTTTGGCTTAAGGGCGGAGATCAGATTACAGTCGTTCCATATCAACCTAAGAGCTAACTTTAAAGCCAGTGCAATAACATTGTTTACGAAGATAATTATAGTTAAAACCCCGCACTGAAGATACATCGCGTGGTGACGGTTTTTTTTCATTGTTTATGACGGCAAACAAGCAAGCAGCACACCTGATGGTATGTTTTACTGCCTCCCATGGATCTTGAGTAGTAGATTTATAAGTAAAAATGTAAGAGTTAAAGTTATTTAGTTCTTGTGCTCTTAGATTAAAATACAGAAGCCACTGAAGTTAAGGAATCGATAGCAGTGGTCCACTCCCTTGGCGGTAAGGTATAATACGGCATATTTTATAGCCGTACGTCGGTCTTCCACTGTAAAAGATTATTAGGGCGCGTTATTAGCAGATCACTGTCTTTAAAAAGTAAAAAACATTTAAAGTAAGGAAAAAAAAAAAACTATTTCTTAAATAATTTGATATTTTAAAATTACCTAGCTGTTGAAATGACTTCAGTGAAGAATTTGTTCAATATTGATATACTATTAGAAAATTTAGGTTCAATATATTTAGAGAGGCGATTTACTATTTTGAGTTTAATATAAGATAATTATATACATTTTCTTTCACAAGTAATCAACATGTGATATGTTTTTACTCTAAGTCATGTCTCGTTAGGCAAGTGATTGATTACATACTAAGAACGACAAGCCTCCACTCTATTGGATGTCTCATTCACCCTTCAGTTTGCCATGGAATGATAATTACAGGACGGTATTTCACTCCAAACACCCACACTTTCGATGCTATGTTGAATTATTAAGCCATATGTTGTCATCTAAATAGATCAATAAATAGAAAGTCAACAGTGATAATTATAAATGTTATGTATTTAATATGTATGTATGTAGTATGAAAATATCTTTAAGTTTATCCTTCGCTGTATAAATAACTTTTCTCACAGTTGCTTCTTGATACTATGCTAGCAATTCTTTAAATAAATAATAATATGAATTATTATCCATATGATATGATGCTTTTTTAAAAACAGAATGTGATACAAAGCTTTTTGAAGACAGAATGTGATTTTACGAGCAAAAAAGTTTTTTTTTTTATAAATAACCTATCATTTTTAAAGCAAAATCTCAGTAATTTAGATAATTGGGTCATGTTATCGTTTAATTTAATTTTAAATGAAAATAGAGTATCAAATGGGAACAAAAGTGTAAACGTTTTCCAATAAATGGCGTTAGTATTATTAGCGATGATTGGGTAGTCATATGTACCTAGGCCCACATTCGTCTAATTAGCAAGGTGAATGGAATGAATTTTCAATAGATGTGGGTTCAAATTCCACGTGTGGCAATTCTCTTTCACTCGTAAAACAAGTTCTACAGAAACTGATTGTTAAAAAGTTACCATAGCCAGGCACTTACAACACTTACAAAAATACAATAAACAGACCTAAATCACACTAGACTCGCAACAAACATTTGTAAATACACTAAAAATTATCTTGCAAGGTTATAGCATACTAGCAATTTGGTACGAGTGATTACTTAGACCAGTTCATCATCAGTGCAGTCAATAATAACTTAAAGACATACCTATATGGTTCAACAATATTGAAGCGTGCAAAGTATCCTTGTTTCTCTTGTTTGTGTATCTTTACGAATAAATATCTCGGTATTCTGTTTTGCTGACTAAATAAAACTGTTGTTGGAGTACTAACTTTTCCAATTCCTGATCTGTCAAACTTATAGAACACACATGTTATAGATACAACACTTGCGTTCTATAAAATATCTTATTTAGATAGTAAAATGTTTGTTTAATTAATATTAGTACATTCGTAAATTTGGTTTGGTTACGAAATGGCTACAAATACTATCTTTAAGTTGGTCGTGGTTATCGTAAAAGGTGACTTAGAGTTTTAACATAGACCTTGGCCAACTTCATCTGATATCTTTTGGTCAATAATTAGATACCCAAGAAGGGTTGACTTTAGCAGGCTGACTGGTCGTAAAAATATTGCCAAAACTTTTGCAAAATGTACACTAAATATCGTTTCGACCCCTAATAATTACGGTAAGAGCAGGATAATGATGAATGATGACATTCATGAGTAATAAAGATGACATTCAAGGATGATGATGTATTTGATATTCTTTTATAATTACCTGCCTTTTTCTCAAATCAATACGCTGTAATATTGAGCAGTAGGCTAGGCCACGATTACGCATTGCATTATATATATTAGCGGTGATCATCCAAACTTCTATTCCCGAAGTGATTGTTTACGAATATTTAATAGTTTCTTAAGGTAACCGCGGAGCATGCCTTTATTAAATTACTAATAATGCATTGTATTTTCAATTCTATCATACGTACTATATTGTAACCACATCATGTTACTTCACTGACTAATGGAATTTTGGTGGGTATATGAAAATATCGTGTAGCATTTTTAAATTTTATTAAATATATTAGTGTTTTATAGTGTATTATTGTTTTTTTGGTATTTTATGTAATATTTTTTTATGGCTTTTGGTGGCAAACGAGCAGACAGCACATCTGACGGTAAGTATCAATGGCCCCCATGGACCTTTGCCAAGGGTATAGCTAGGCCACTGCCTACCAATACAAACCCCAAACTCACCCTAGTTGGGCATCCGGTTCTCTCGCTCACCGAACGAAGCGCAATAGCACATTGCCATTACTCAGACGTCGATCTTCTGCGAAAGTGTGGTACTACCCCGGACGGACCGGCCTGCGGCTGTAGACAGAACTGTCCACGGCGTGGTCCTACCACGAAATAATTATATATATTACAGAGAAAGTACTAAAGTTTGATGAATATCAGATAATGATTGTTTGTGTATTTTCATGTTCTGTCAAAATTCCAAGAGGATTGATTTGATTGTCAACATCCAATTAATGATAATAATTTCACTGTGAATGAAGAAGTTGTGACAAAGATAAAAAAGGGTATGCTGAGGTGGTTTGGACACGTGGAAAGAATGAATGAAGAAAGGTTGACTAAACAAGTATACAAAGCGAGTGTGAGTGGGACGATTACAAGGAGTAGACCACGTCGTACTTTTCTGGATCAAATTTAATTTGAATGCGTTAGTGAAAGGTCAGATTAAGAGTACGCGTAATCGTAGAGCATGCATGAAGACTGTGATGAGTGTAAATGAAGCGATGGAGGTATGTCAGGATCGTGGTTTGTGGCAAACCGTAGACCCTGCCTACCCCTCTGGGAAACAGGCGCGAGGCTATGTATGTATGTAATTCCACTGACATTTATAATTATTAAGTTACTCAATATGAAGAAATCTAATATTATGCTGTAAGTTATGAAGAAAATTTTATAACACTTGATTATATTCATATTGATAAGCTAACAATTAAGCTAACTATTCGATTGAAGGAAATCACTGACTATTTCATAAACGACCCAACCAAGGCAACTAAACCTACAACTGTTATTCTTTAAAAAAAAAAAAAAAACCAACATCATAAGTAATCATTAATATTTGTACAGTATTTGTACAGCGAGAGAGCCGGAGCCCAACTGGGTGAGTTTGGGATTTGTATTGGTAGGTAGCGGCCTAGCTATACCCTTGGTATTGCACCATAGACGGTAGGGACACTTACCATCAGGTGTGCTGCCTGCCACCATAAACAATAAAAAAAAAAAAAGTCGTTTAGCAAAAGTTTAAACACACACATTTAAATATAAATAAGGTATATAAAGATTTTTGTTATATTTTTTTTATAACACAATTATAAAAAAAAAAATGTAAAATATTAAGTAAAATATGCAGAGAACCATCTCATTTTCTTTAGCAGACGTACGCCATGTCACGCCCTCGTTGTAATTAAGAGTACTTCAGCGTTAATTTCACCGGTCGACTTGAGTATACAGCCTATAATTATAAGTAGAATTATTTACTACTACAATTTATAATATTACTATGTACTTAAGCAGAAACATTTTGTATATGACAGTTGGAGTTGAAAATCTGTCTATCTGAAGCTGTATGGTAGCGGCTACGAATACTACCAACCCTTACTTTGCTCGTGGATGTCGTAAAAGACGACTAAGAGCCTTATAACGATTTGGGTCAACTCCATCTGATGCCGTTTGGTTAACAGTTACTTTCCCAAGGAGGGTTGACGTTTGGCAGGCGGCCGCTTATAAAACGATTGCCAATAACTTTTACAATATGTACTATGAAAAAAAGGTACATATTGTATCGACCCCAAGTAATTGGGTTAAGAGTAGAAGAATGATGAGTAGGAGTTGAAAATCTTCACTTTCTAGTTCGTTCACGTGTTGGTCAGACATGGTGGTATTCTCGAAATAACACTAGGTTAATGTCCAGTATACAGATCCTTATTGATAACGTAACTTTAATCACAAAATAAATAAGAAGGTACACAATATTTTACGATTAGCATCATAAAAAAATAGTCATATGAAATGTAGTGTGGTTAGTTGTGATTTGATACAACCGATCGCTACTAATGCTCACAGATTAATGTTTTGTAGGCATGTCTCACTTTACAAGTTTAACTATCTGTCGGTTGTTATTTTCTAACTACCCTCTATCGACTCTATCGTATTTAATCGTGTCACAACTAAACACACATAGCAATAATCAAAAAGAAATAATCTTAACGGATAATCAAAATAATGACAAATTAATTGTTTGACATTCCATTAATATCACCCTTCAGATATCACGCTCTTCGACATATATATCTATACCTTAAATATTATGGCTATGTAAGGTGCCTTAGTCGACTGATGCTTAAAGAAAGAAAGAAAGAAAAGCATTTATTTTGCTCTCATGCATTACATCTAAAACATTTGGAAGGAAACAGGAAAGTAAAAACAATGATAACTTATGTACTAGTAATACTAAAAGCTAATATAATCTGAGAGACAAAAAAGGATCTTAGCTCAGCTTATGCTACTTCATTTCGTTGAAGCAACGCTGGTATTCTGCTAAGACCTAGAGTGGAATCACGGACAGTTACAATCACAATGAAATACTAAATACAGTTACAAGTAGTGGGATCTATATATAATAACCGAGTGTATATTGTTACAATCATCAGTGGACACATACATACATCTATTTAATTATCTTGTACATGCTATAAACCTGCGTACATACATATATACAAATACATAAAGACACATACACACACACAAGCAACTACACACATACGCATACAATAAGGAATTTTAGTCTAATTACTGTGCATCAATGGGTTGGGTTATGAAAATGAATTTGAGCATTAAGCAGATGTTGTTTAAATTTTTTATTAAACACAACTGTCGACTTTAGGGCTCGCAATGGTGGAGGCAGATCATTCCAGCAATGGGTGGCAGAAAATTTGAAACTACCACGAAATGCAGCGGTGCGGTGTCCAGGGGTACTTAAAAGATATAAAGAGGCTCGAGTTCTATATTTATTAAAGTCACTTGACCAAAAAAGTTTCTCATACAAATATGCAGGTTTTTTGTACAAAATGACACCGAATAACAAACTCGCTAGATGAAGCTTTCTGCGTGAAGCCATTTTCAGCATCTGTCCCGTGTTTAAAAATGGTGTAACATGTGAACGCGGAGGAATTGTAAAGCAGAACCGAGCACAAGCATTCTGCACTCGTTGAATGAGTCTGTCAGTTCTATTGAGAAGGCAAGGTCCATAAACCACGTCACCATAGTTGAGTTTGGACAGTACGAGGGACTCGCAGAGCAATATTCGTAAGTCCAGATTAATGTACGGTCGAATTAAGTAGAGAAGCCTAAGACGGTAGAAGCAATTGCGTACGGCTTCAGTTATGTGAGTTTCAAATCTTAATAAACCATCAAAAACTACCCCAAGATTACGAGTTTCTGATACTTGTTTGACTATCTGTCCATCGATGTTATTACTAGGGTTATTGCTTTGAATTTTTCTTATCATATCAGCAGAGCCGATGATTAAAAAGTTTGATTTCGAAGGGTTGAGCTCTAGAGAATTTTTTTCGGCCCAATTTGATACTCTGCTTAATTCCTCGCTTATTACTCTCACACATTTGGAAGTATCCTGTGGGTGTAAAGATATGTATAACTGAAGATCATCCGCGTATAAGTGAAATTTACAATTAAGTAAAATATTGGTTATGTCTGCCGTATACAAGATGAAAAGCAAAGGGCCTAGTATGGATCCCTGCGGGACACCCCTAGAAACGTTCCGAGGTGGCGACTCTAAACTACTGCCATCTTTACTACACACTTGAACGAACTGTTTCCGGTTACTCAGATAGCTATTAAACCAGAGCACAGTTTCAGTATCGCAGCCATAGTATGAAAGTTTAGAGAGAAGGAAGGTGATATTGATAGAATCAAATGCGCGAGAAAAATTAAGAAGGGTTAGCAATGATCCCATGCCTTTGTCTTTAGCTTCTAATAAATTGTCAACAACGTCGATCAAGGCGGTCGTGGTACTATGACCTACTCGGAATCCAGATTGATATTTCAGCAAGATATTAATATGCTCTATAAATTTTCCAAGCTGATTATAAACCACCCTTTCCAGAATTTTGGATAAACAAGGAAGGAGGCTAATAGGGCGTACATCTCCGATACGAGCCGGATTCGATTTTTTTGGAATAGGTTTAACTATTGCCGTCTTCCATAAAACCGGAAAAGAGGAAGAGCTTATAGATTTGTTAATTATTCCAGTAAAAGCTGTGAGAGTGTGAGGGAGCGTCATGATTAACATGTCGAGCGAGATATTATCAACACCCAAGGCGTTCGATTTCAAATCCTGGATGATGTTTAGCACTTTTTCTTCATTAGTTGGCCGGATACGAAAACGATGTTGGCTAAATGTATTAAACTCAAAGTAGGTCAGATCAGAAATAGAAACCTTGTCGCTGCTAGGAACATCCAAAAAGTAATTATTTATGGTTGTTGGGTCATTGAGAAAAGAAGGTAGATCAATTTTTTTTGTTTTTATGATTAATGACTGATTTAATATTATGCCACAACTTCTTAGGGTTTTTTATATTTCTATTTATTTTGTATGTAAAATATGCTTTCTTCTCACTCTCAATTGCGGCCTTAACTAATTGTCTAAGATTGTTATATGATTTGTGATGTAACTCCAAACCGCTTGCTTTGTATCGACGGTGAAATTTATCCCTCAGTTTGATCATGTCTTTGACTGTTTCTGTTATCCAAGGACAGCTTTCTGCTCTAATTAAAACTTTCTTCAGTGGTGCATGGAGATCAAATAAGTTTAAAATATATATGTTAAATATGTGAACCATGATGTTAACATCATCAAGACTTACTATATGATTCCAATCTATTTTACTCAAATCCCTAATAAAAATGTCATGCAATATATCCTTTAGGGGCCTGTAAATAACCCAGTAAGGAGTAAATTTCTCAATTTTGTAATTTATTTCCACTGATACCATTGCGTGCTGGCCCAGCTCGGGTCTATACAGTACATTTGTGCTACACACACGCGCATCTGTGCAAACAATGTCTATGAATGTTTCACTATGATTAGTGAAATGGGTAGGTTCTGAAACTACATTCAGCAAACTAATACAACGTAGAAAATTATTCAGAAGCTTAGTTTTACTATCATTTTCATCTAAAATATTTATGTTGAAGTCACCCAAGAGAATAATTCCATCAGCTCTAGAGAAAGAAGAGATGGTGTCAGTAATAGCATCAAGAAAGATATTAACATCCAGCCAAGGCGGCCTATAGGCCGTGCCAATAATTATCGCCTGAGAATTTATTGTGATTCTAATCCATAACTGCTCCACCGTAGGCGCGGGAGGGTGTAGGACAGTTCGTGCGCTAATATCCCGACGAATGTAAAATCCAACACCGCCTCCGTGGCCTCGGTGGACGTTTGTCGGTCGCGGCGCATGACGAAATTGATAATTAGGCACCATGGGCGCGCGGCCTTCTTCACCCTCTCTAAGCCAAGTCTCATTAATTGCCATAATGTCAACCGCGACCTGCTCCATAGCCAACAAGAATTCGTCCTGACGCGATCCAAGAGATCCTGCATTGAAAAGTCCAACTCGAAGTAGCTTATCTTTATTCATGGTAATACTTAATAAATAATACATTAAAAACAGCGTTATACGTGCATAGGAGGAAAAGATAAAAATAAACACATAATAAAAAAATTAAAATATATATCGATAAATGTGCTATAACTAAAAACATCATTAAATAGCGTTGTGTGTATTCAAAATAAATATATATACTCAGTATGTATCTCATTGTGACCGCAATTCTTCTAAATATTTGTACTATCCCATAATGATTCATAATAATAATGATATAACAATTATAAACTGTTATATTATTACATACATAGATCGTCTCGTTAGATCAGTATTACAAGTATGCAACTGCTGATGGCTAAGGTTTGAACTTGGGTAGTGCAAAGCAATTGTTGCTGGGGTTTTCTTCAAATATACTTGATTTTAGAGGATTTCTCGGGATATTTTCATGATCCCCTATTACAGAACTAACAAATATAACTAGACGAAATATAGGTGTGTTAGATATTTTATCTTCACTATGAGTGTAATATAATAAATGGGCTGACCGACCGCATTCGTAACGACGACGTAAGAGAGCGAGTAGGTATGAAAGAGAGTATTGGTGTAAAGATGCGAAAGGGAATGCTCCGATGGTTCGGACATGTGGAAAGAATGCCGAACGAACGTCTGGTTAAGAAGATATACAATGCGAAAGTGGAAGGATGTAGGTACCGGGGGTGACCGAGACTCACCTACCTAGACCAGATCGGTCATGTATTGAAGGAAGGTAGAGTCAAGAGTCTCCGAAACCGGCGAGCGTATATGAAGAGAATTATGAATGTTGAGGAAGCGAGTGAAGTATGCAAGGATAGAGTTCTCTGGCACTCTGTTCTCTTTGCCTACCCTGCAAGGGATATGGCGTGATGATATGTATGTATGTAATATAATAAATAAAAATATTTATAAATTTTAGAAAATATTTCTTTTTTGTGGTAGACGCTGGTAGGTCTGGACGTACCCCACTCGTTCCGTCCGGGGCCAACGAAAGAGGGGCGCCCAACCCCATAACCCACCATATTCTTTCACCATAATTACTGAACTGACTACTAGTACTAATTCCTTGACTTCGGTGACCAGCACGAAGAAAAAATATCCTAGGTTCGTGTGTTTGAGTTTAGGAGAAAAAACGCTAACTATAAAGATACGTTGTTTCATAGAAATACAAAAAAATTCTATTGGGTCAACTGTTTATATTAGAAATTGTTGGTAACTTTTCCTATATATTTCGTAGGAAATAAAAGTACAATTTGCTTTTGTTAGTTTTATAGTCTCACGTTTGACAGTTTATGGATAGATGCAGGTGTATTACATCCACACTTTATTATTTAATTTTTTTAACCGACTTCCAAATATATAAATAAATATATAAATATTAATAATTTCTTTTATTATATTTCAATGCTCCTTGCTTTAAAATACAAAATATAATATTACTATCCATTTTTCTTGACATAATATAAGTTTTTACATACCTGTAAATAGGTAGGTATACTATAATTTCGTAAATTGTTCTGTTATTCTTTTGAGATTAAACTAATTAAAAGAATTATTTTCTACTTTTTAGTGTAAGTTTATTGTATATCGTTTATCGTAGGTATAGTTTTGAAGTCGGTTTTTGTTTTTTTTTTAAATATTTTTTTTTTGAAATATAAGTCTATTTGTCACTTTCAATCACAATTTCCAATATTTCATTTTAATATTGATGAATTTTAAACAACTTGTAACAACTGCTAATTACAGCAAATGTTAATTTATTTACGTAGAAAAATTAATTAAAATCTACGTTGGATGATTGAGAATCTCATACATCAGCACTAATTACAGCGCTTTCAATTTTACTTTTCTTTTTTAACAAAACGTAATAGAGAACAAAACATTTGGAGTAAATATATCAAGCACAAACTGGGTCCAAGATTTTATTTGTTTATAAAGTAAGAGTTGTGTCCAACTTTATTCATAATAGCAGTAGTAAATCACGAAACTTGGTGTACCAGCAGGCCTTTTACTGGCTTATTCGTTGTTAACCTCAGAAATTGCTTAGATAAGTGCCATAGATTTCGAAGTCGTTATATAGAGCACGGAGTATTTATGGCTGGTTGTTGACAACGAAAACGATGTTTTGTTACACCGACAAAATGGTAAATGCAGTTTTTTTTTTGTTTCAGTTTCGTTAAGAGTATCTGGAAAAAAACATGGATATAGAGATATGATGGAAGAAATATGATGGACAAAAAACGGTAAAAATCTTTCGACGGATTTTGTCAGCCCAAATTGATGTTTTAATTAAAGATTTCGTAAAGCATGTGTATATGTGTAGTTTAATTTAAAGGAAATAAATTGAGTAGGGCGAATATTATATAAAAAAATAAATTAACGACTTAAATTGTAAAGAAAAGAGATAGGCGAAGAAAAAAAGAAAATGTAAAAAATTAAACAGATGAGAGAAATTATAAAAAAAAAACAGTTCCCGCTATGTTAATGTCACAAGATTTACAGCTATAATTTAAACCATTTGTCAAAATGTCTTTTAAGACATATTATTCTGTAATATGTAGCACACTGTTTTAGGTAAAGGGTAATTCTAGAGAACTGACAATTTATTAATCTTGACGAAATTCATCATCCAAGTTCATAATTTCGTTTAAATTTGTATAAATTGTCTTAAATGTCAATTAACTAGTTTGTCATTCATAACTTCATATTCTTAAACCTCTAGTATTGTACTCAAATTTAGAAATGTATTTTCTAGTTTTTTTTAAGGACAACCCTACATTAAATTAATAATACTTCTATTGCCGTGGACTTTACGAACATAAAATTAATAAATACAACTTATACCCAGACTCAGAACCATAATTTATAGATTGCACAAAATATGGTCCTACTTGGGAATCGAACCTGACATGGTAGGGCCGTTATCTTAACCACTATGCTACTTATGCAGTCATTTTGAATGCTTTGTTGCCATTTAGGTAATAAACGATAGAATTTCATAAGCCAATAAAATCAAAAAGCTATAAGGTCCTTCTATTTATTTGCTCGATTTACATAAAGTGATATACTGCCGGACAATATTACATTTATGATAATAAATCCAAGCCTTACCCTTTTCTAGTTTGTCCTTTCGTTCTGGTTTCATCATCAAATTTCTCTGTGATAAATATGGATACTCTTTCAAAGTTAATATTCTTGACCTACTCAGAGACCGTTGATAACAACCGTAACATTTGTTCAAATGAAAATGCTGGTTTTCTATGTCCACTATGTATTATAAATGATTTTAATAAATCCATATAAAATAAACTTAGAATAAAAACACATAGAAGAATAGTTCGGTACTTTAAGTACTTAAAAAAGTGAAGCCATAAATCCTGTTAGTGTGCAAGTGATTATACGAGTATACATGCACACTACTATAAAAACACAATGACCTTGTACACTACGGACATAGGGTGACATTTCTGACACCAATTTAGTGGCTTCAAAACAGTGTACTTTGTTTCTATGTGTTATTATTCTAAGGAAATAAACTTATACTTCTTATTTCTCAGTACTGTATGTGGAAGGCCACCGAAGACAAAGATTGGGTACCGGTGGTCCGCTCGCACGGCGAAGAGAGGTGTTTGCAGGGTGGGTCCATGGGGTTGCGCACCGCCTCTTCCGTCACCCCGGGCCGATTTGCCGGGGTGCGACCATATCCATGGTCCCACCTTGTGAAAAAAAAAAAAAAAAAGTACTGTATGTGGAAACGAATATCGACACTGTCAATCATTCGTATTAAGTTCTCTAAAGGTAACTTTGGTTTGTCGTTTTCATAATAATAAACACTAATGGTACTTATTTAAGTAGATGAAAATGTTTTTCGTCTGTGACTTTATTAAGTATAGATCCCGCTAAATGAAGTGTTTTATACGTGAGTTGAATCTTATATACCCAATTGCTAGATTTCGAAAGATTGAAAGATACAAGATGGCTATATATAGTTTATTTCAGACATTATATATATTACGCCAGCATAAACGCGTCATATGGGAGTTGAATCAACTTTGTTTTGTTTGAGCTTTGGATATAATTTAGATAAAATCTGGCAGCATAAACTATATTGACAATATTCTGTTTGCTCGCATCGTTTGCATAATTTCAAGCCAAAATATCACGTTTATTTTTTTTTAACTTAAATGTTAATAATTAAAAAGTAACAAACATATGAATATAATCGCTTTTAAATATGTATTTGTTGATTTATCATACATACAACTATCGTTACAGGATTTAACTCAATGTAATAGTCATCATTCTCCTACTCTTATCCCAATTACTTGTGGTCGACACAATATGTACTCTTCCTTCATAGTACATATTGTAAAAGTTATTGGCAATAGTTTTATGACCGGCCGCCTGCCAGACGTCAACCCTCCTTGGGCATGTAATTGTCGACAAAACGGCATCAGATGGAGTTGGCCCAGATCGTTATAAGGCTCTTAGTCATCTTTTACGATATCCACGAGCAAAGTGAGGGTTGGTAGTATTCGGAGCCGCTACCACACAGCTTCAATGTAATAGTGTGGTAACAAAATATAAGTTATAATTATAACATTTTATAAGAAAACTATAAAATTAGTTTTAACTATTTGTATAACATACAATACAAAGAGCGATTTTTGTGAATTCATCCAGAGAACAACAGAATATATCTGCCCGTATGGTGATGGCTTGAAAATAAAATGTCTCGCTAGTGCCACACGTTACTGTTCCGCGTCGCAAAAACCATCTCAGTAAGTCGCAAAAACCATCTCAGTCCACGAGATCAGGCGCTGGCCTGCTAAGCTCATTACCTCAGAACAATCTTAACGTAATTTAAAAAGATAACAGAGTCAGTAAATCATGTAAAATTTGCAACTTTCAACACTGTTTTCGTTGTAAGCCACAAATAATTTTGGTTAACTTCATAAATTTCAGAACTTGTTATACGACGATTAATGGTTTTTCGAACCATTTGTATTCGTGTGTAGTTATTATTAATAACTTATTGATTTATAGCAATATAGGTAATGAAATTACTCACCCTAACGTATCTTTATGAATTAAATATATATTGATTTAAATATTCCAATTTAGTTTTTTTAAAAGGTATTATGACAAATGAGCAAGTACTGATGGTAAGTGATACTACCGCTCATAGACCTTTGTAAGTCCAGAGGTATGGCTAAGCCACTGCCCACCTTGATGAAAGTTCTCTTCTTAAACCACGCTCCTCTTCCTTAAAGGAAGGACGTCATAGCATTCGGGCAACACAACAGCAGGTAGTTCATTCTAGTTCCTGCACGTATGTTGGAGAAAAGATTACTGTAATTGTACAGTTAAAGGTTATATAACGTTTCCAGGTGAAATGGAACAATCCTGCTTAATTATTAATGATTAAGTTAATTATTAACCCAACATTACTGTATGGAAGCGAGAGTTGGGTATGCAGAAAAGAGTATGAAAGTAAAATTAATGCGGTCGAAATGCGATCTCTACAGAAAATCTGTGGAGTTAGGCTGATCGACCGCATTCGTAACGACGACGTTAGAGAGCGAGTAGGTATGAAAGAGAGTATTGGTGTAAAGATGCGAAAGGGAATGCTCCGATGGTTCGGACATGTGGAAAGAATGCCGAACGAACGTCTGGTTAAGAAGATATACAATGCGAAAGTGGAAGGATGTAGGTACCGAGGGAGACCGAGACTAACCTACCTAGACCAGATCGGTCAGGTACTGAAGGAAGGTGGATTCAAGAGTCTCCGAAACCGGCGAGCGTGTATGAAGAGAATTATGAATGTTGAGGAAGCGAGTGAAGAATGCAGAGATAGAGTTCTCTGGCACTCTGTTCTCTCTGCCTACCCTGCAAGGGATATGGCGTGATGATATGTATGTATGTATGTATGTAATTATATTCCAAAACAACAACATATGGAAGGATTATCATATGGAAGGATTACGGAATGTATGATCCCAGACTTCTCTGGGTCCGTATAAAACTAGGTGTCACCAAGGTATTCATGGTTGTAGCATATGCTCCCGTAGGATCCTCGGTGGCATCAGACCTAGAGAAGTTTTGGGAAAATGTTAGAGAAGTTCTGGATATGGCAGAAACCAGTGAACGCGTGATTGTATGCGGAGATATGAACGGATGGGTGGGGACTCAGCGTCCCGACTATGAGGACGTACTTGGCCCATTTGGTGATAAGAGAGTGAACGACGCAGGTAGGCTCATAGCGGATGTATGCATGGAGAGAAACCTTATTGTGTCAAACACATTTTTCCAACATAAGGACATCCATATGTATACATGGAGAAGGAATGAACAGAAAAGCATAATAGATTTAATTTTGGTAGACAGTCGCCTCCGAAGCAAAATATTGGACGCAAGAGCCTACAGGGGCCCCACAGTCGACACGGACCACTATCTCGTTATTGCGAGATTTAGTGGTCTGTTCAGAAAGTGGAGGCACTGGCGAGAGCGTGTCCACT
The DNA here is from genome assembly GCA_905163515.2 of Lymantria monacha. NCBI lineage: Eukaryota > Metazoa > Arthropoda > Insecta > Lepidoptera > Erebidae > Lymantria > Lymantria monacha. The sequence continues at coordinate 11,785,730 of LR991094.1, read as the reverse complement.
TCGGAGGGCTTGAAAGAATAAAGGTTGAAAGGTTGCAAGAAGAGTGTGTAAGAGAAAAGTATGCAGAGGGTGTCCGAGAACGGCTAACGATGGCAAGCCAGCCGCAATTGGACATTGAAGAATGCTGGAGAGTATTGAAAGAGAGTATGGTAGATACAGCGAAAGAAGTATGTGGAAGTTCAAAAAAGCATAGAAAAACAAATGGTGATGCATGGTGGGATGCGGAAGTGGCAGCTTCCGTAGAGCAAAAGAAGAAAGCGTGGCTGGACTATGTCTCTTCTGTGAATCTGAATGACAGTATGACTGAACAGAAGAAAGAAATATATCGGCAATGTAAGAATGACACCAAGGCCTTAGTGAAAGAGAAACGGGATAGAGCAAGTATGAGTGCAGAAGATAGGCTGACTAAAAACTTCGAGGGTAACACTAAACTCTTTTGGAGGGAGGTAAAGAAGTCTCGGGGTGGTTGGTCAGCCTTCAGAATGAATAAAATAAGGTCTAAAGGTGGAGACATTCTTACACAAACACAAGACGTGTTAAGCCGATGGAGAGAATATTTTGGCGATATGTATGCGGACGCTACGGTTGGCGCCGGTGTTGGATGTGGTTTAGTAGATCAACATTCGACAACGGCGTCCTCCGATGGCATCAGTATGGATGAAGTTGAATGGGCGATAAGAAGTTTGAAAAATGGTAAGGCAGCGGGCATTGATATGGTGTCTGCCGAGATGATCAAGCTCGGTGGCTCTTGTGTCTGGGAGGCGTTCCTGTTGCTCCTCAATTTATGTTGGAGCTCGGGAATGGTTCCCAGGGACTGGAATAGCGCAGTCATCGTGCCTTTGTTTAAAAACAAGGGTTCACGTTATGACTGCGCAAATTACAGAGCCATAAGCTTGACCAGTTTGGCAGCAAAAGTGTATGGAAAAATTATTGAAAGGAGAATGAGGATGGTGTCCGATGGTTTACTGTGTGAGACACAAGGAGGTTTCAGGAGTGGAAGGGGATGCATGGATCAAGTGTTCTCTCTGCGCAACATTGTGGAGAAGCATCTGGCTCTCTAGGTCAGAGGGTTTTCTGCAATTTTGTGGATCTGGAGAGAGCTTTTGACACGGTTGTACGAAAGGAACTTTGGGACATTTTACCGGAGTATGGTATTAGCGGTAAACTGCTACAGGCTGTGCAGTCCAGTTATATGGGCTGTAGAGCCTGTGTGCGGCTGGATGATGGAATGTCGCCTTGGTTTGACGTCAATATCGGCGTTAAGCAGGGGTGCGTTCTGTCAGCCAGGTTGTTTATCATATATCTGGATAAATGTCTTCAAAGGTTGAACGATATGAATGTGGGAGTCCAGATGGGCGACTCAGTGGTCACTGCTCTGCTTTATGCAGATGATGCAGTCCTGCTGGCACAGTCAGCGACTGACCTGCAGACCCTAGTCGACACAATGACAGAAGATTGTAAGAAAAGGGGTCTACGCGTGAATGTGAGCAAAACCAAAATAATGGTCTTTGAAAGAGATAAAATCAGAACAGATGTAAGAGTAACAATAGGTAATGATGTACTAGAGCAAGTGGATGAATTTGTATATCTTGGATGTGGATTTAGCCGAGATGGAAGGTACACCACTGATATAGAACGAAGAGTGAATGCGGGAAATAGAGTGAACGGAGCGTTGGGGCAACTTCTCGGCAGCCACCACCTCAGCCAGAAGGCACGTGTAGCAATACATAACGCAGTGCTTGTCCCAACATTACTGTATGGAAGCGAGAGTTGGGTATGCAGAAAAGAGTATGATAGTAAAATTAATGCGGTCGAAATGCGATCTCTGCGGAAAATCTGTGGAGTTAGGCTGACCGACCGCATTCGTAACGACGACGTAAGAGAGCGAGTAGGTATGAAAGAGAGTATTGGTGTAAAGATGCGAAAGGGAATGCTCCGATGGTTCGGACATGTGGAAAGAATGCCGAACGAACGCCTGGTTAAGAAGATATACAATGCGAAAGTGGAAGGATGTAGGTACCGAGGGAGACCGAGACTAACCTACCTAGACCAGATCGGTCATGTACTGAAGGAAGGTGGAGTCAAGAGTCTCCGAAACCGGCGAGCGTGTATGAAGAGAATTATGAATGTTGAGGAAGCGAGTGAAGTATGCAGAGATAGAGTTCTCTGGCACTCTGTTCTCTCTGCCTACCCTGCAAGGTATATGGCGTGATGATATGTATGTATGTATGTAATAATAAAATAATGTAAAGTGCCCCGCAATACAAGGATTGTTTCCCTAGTGTAGGGTGGCATCTATAAAAAAAAAACCTCATAACTATTAAAAAGCATCCGTTTTTTTTTTTTTTTTGGGGGTGGGCTACGGTCGGCGCACTCCTCGCACCACTCCATCCGGGGTGACAGAGGGGCGTAAGCGCACACACCCGTAACCCACCCGTGACGTCGCCTTCGTCGTTGGGCCGACCACCGGAGCAGAGTGACTTGACGTCAGTGGAAAAAAAAAAAAAAAAAAAAAAGCATCCGTTGGAGCATGCTTTCAATATTACAAATATAATAATGTTCAATTGTTTTGCATCTCTATTAATTTCTGATAATATACGACTAATGAGTACGACAGGCATACATAATGGTAGTGAAATCATTAGTACTCGTAGTAATCAGTACCTACATGCGAATTTAAACGTCAGTATTTCTTTGTTGATAAATAATGAACCATATAAATGTTATAAATTTAGAAGTTTGTAAGGTCATTCGTGAAAATTGTTTAATTTGTACAACTAAATTTATAAGCAAAAATTTAGACCAGTGAGGACTGTCTGTCTGTCTATCTTTTCCGTGTGGTGACGGAGTAAGAATACAATTCACCACCCCTATCTTACCCGTGGGTGATCGTAAGAGACGACTAAGGGATTTAAAACGCATATAACATCTATGCAAGAGAAGGAAACCTCGAAACAAAACCCTATACCAACACGTCTGACCAGCGTGGTGTAGTAGGTCATATTCCCTCCCATTATGGAGGAGGCTCGAGCCCAGTATTGGAACATATATGAGCTGAAATGATGATGATGATGATGAATGATGAGGACTGTCGCCCCGAAAAAGGCATTCAGTGTACTAAAATATGAAAGTAATGAATGTAATTTAAGACGTTAACATGCTATAATAAACCAATTGCCACTTTGGAGAGTAGGCATTTGCACAACAATGGGACGTATGTGAATGAAACAATCTATAGCACATAATAGTGAAGTCTACATTGTGGTAGAGTACCTAATAGAGTGTAAATCAGAATTTCTTGACGAAAATAACACTCATTTAGTAATAAAATAGATTAAGTGCCTGAGTTTTAGCATTTAACATACTAGGTTACTTATAGAAACTTGTTTTACAAGCGAAAAATGGTTGTCACACGTGAGATTTGAACTCGCATCTATTGGAAATTCGTTACAATGGTCTTACCAATTCAGATGAGCGAGGTCCCACAAACAACAACCAAATTTTTTACCTGTATCCCTGTCCTTATGGAGACGTTCTGTACGCCATCTAACTTTTCAGTATAGAATTTTATTAAACGATGACAAGATCCAATTATGTATCTAAATTACTAAGATTTTGCATTTAACATGCCTACACAAATAACCTATATTTTTAAAAACTTCGCTGCTCTGATCGATGGCGTATAGAACGTCTCCATAAAGATAAGGTGTGTGGACATATGAAAAATTTAGTTTTACGTGGGTTCCACATCAACTGAAGTGGTAAGACAATTGTAACGGATTTGCAGTAGATGCGGGTTAACATCTCATCTTTCGCTTGTAAAACAAGTTTCTTTAAATAATCAAGTATGTTAAATGCTAAATATCAGTAACTTAAACCATTTTATTACTAGATGAGTGTTATTTTCGTCAAGACATTCTGAGCTACACTCTATTAGGTACAGTTTCGCAATGTAGAGTTCACTATTTGTGCTATAGATTCTTTAAATATGGACACAGAAAGTCTATGCCTTCTCTCCAAAACGGTAATTGGTTTATTATAGCATGTTAACGTTTATAATAACTTGTTTTTATAAATAATCAAGCAAAAACATTTTTTTATAAATAATCAAGCATTTTAAATGCTAAATTTCAGTATATTGAGCATGTTAACGTCTTAAATTATATTCATTATTTTTAACCGACTTCAAAAAAGGAGGAGGTTCTCAATTCGTCTGTTTTTTATTTTTGTTACCTCATAACTTTCGACTGGGCGAAGCGATTTTAATGATTCTTTTTTTATTTGAAAGCTGGCGCTTTCCGTGTGGTCCCATTTTAATTTGGTCCAGTTCTGACAATGGCACCCATGAGAAAACCATATAAGTCTAAGATTAGCATTAAGTATGTGTGCGACAAATGAACGAGTAACTCAAGCCCCGCTACTAATAGAACAACCTATGTGTGTCTGTAATACTAAAAAGTAAAAAATTCAAATAAAAAACTACGTTTAAAAAAACCGACAAAAACTGAGAAGTACATAATAACTTCAAATACTATAATTTGTATGTGCTATCTATTGATAGGTTTGAAGTCGGTGCCGGTGTCGGTATCTTTAGTGTAGGAATTTCATTACAGTAAGTAAACTGTTTATAATTTTGTTTAAGGCTTGGCACCGATTTCAAACCTATCAATACAAATGATAGTATTTTAAGTTATTATGTACTTTTCAGTTTTTGAAGTCGGTTTTTTAAACGTAGTTTTTTTTATTTTTATATTTTAATATATTAAATGCCTTTTTCGAGGCGACGGAAGGGCGACGCGTGGTCCCATAACCCACCGTAATCCCTCCCCATCACCATTGGTACGGCCACTGGTACCGCTTCTTTGACCTCCGTGGCCAGCCGGTGGGTTAACTTTTCGGGAACCAACCCCCATCGACCCTCCCGGCAATAGGACAACTTTAATTCTCTTGAATAACAACTGTGAAAACGAAAAAACAACAACTCATTATTAAATATGGTATTAAAATCTAAAAGCAAAGAAAGTTACGCAAGTAAAATAAAGTCTATTTACACCCCTGCCCGCTCTCTATTATGGGATTATAGAGAGACCAAAATGGATACAGAATTTCAATATACTTCAAGTAACGCATAGCTACTACTGAGCACGTTCTGTATAAATTGATGATCGAGTTGTTCTAGTTCACTTTGTTGGCTTATGGGTTAGGTTTTCCCTTTTGAATTTCGCCTTTTTTGCAGTGATTTTAGGAGAAACACTCACTGATACATACACCCTTGCAGTTATATTGTGTATTCTCAGTATATCAAAACGTGGAAGATGTAAGGAATATTGAAATAGGGATTAAATATTAGTAAGTGAGCAACTGCCAGTCATTAAACAATGAAATAGAATAAAGCTTGTTAAAGTAATGATCGAGCAATTTGTTTCTAAGTCTGAGATATCAAATTTTAAGCAAAGTTCAGGTTTACGAAGTTACTTTAAATTATAAACTTTAATTAAATTCTATTTTGTGTAGGGTTGGTGTAGGGTAATTTAATAGTAGTGTATAATATGAGAATGAAGGTATGAAAAGTGCATATGATCACGTCACATGGACATATACCCACACATAGGCACAGACTCGGCCCTACGCTAACAGCTAGCATTCGTTACTAAATATTGGCAAATATAGTCGGAACTGCACAGTTTTCTATTTACTTCTAATAGGAATGTTATCCTGTTGTCGCTCAGTTATGTTCCTGAATAGTTAAGCTTCCGTATCGGTTTTTTTTATTATTATGGTGGCAAACGAGCAAACAACATATCTGATGGTAAGAGTCACTGCCGTCCATGGACCTTTGGAATACCAAGGGTATAGCTAGGCCGTTGTCTACCATTACAATCCCCAATCCCACCCAGTTAGACTTCCGGTTCTCTCGCACATCGAACGAAGCGCAATAGCACATTGCGATTACTCAGACGTCGATCTTCTACGAGAGCGTGGTACCATACCCGGACGGACCAGCCCGCGGATGTAGACAGAGAACTGTCAACAGCGTGGTTCTATCACTAAAAAAATGTGTCGATAGTCCGTTTAAAAAGTCATCTCAAGTTGAGTTGTATGGATGACTTTTGACGGGAATCTGAAACGTCATGTGGTGCTCTTGTATTATATTCGATACATTAGTGTTTTAACGTGTTATATTAGATAATTTTGATGGCATTTTATGTAATGTGATGCGACAGAAGTGCTGGGATGTAGTGAAAATCATATAAAAGTGCTTTAGAACGTTTTCGTTTTCCATCAAAATTCCCACAAGATACCATTATAGTGTGGCCACTGTTAAAGGTGACGATTTCACTTAGACAATGACTAACCAGAGAAGACTATAAACTTAAAAATAATTATAACTTGACACTGGCACCAATAGTTCGTTTAAGTAGCTGATTGCCAATACACAAAGAGAAGAAGAAGAAGAGTTGTAGGGATCAAGTGGCACTAAATTTGTCTTCGGTCATACCATAGCCGGCCAGTAATAATGTATGATAATAAAAAATAATAATTAAGAATAGTTAACCTCATATATATTGGAACACTTTAAAAACTTTAAACACAATGTTTGCCACAATTTTTACATATCAAACTATTTAACCTAACCAAACTTAATCTTTTTATTTAAACTTAATAATGTGCTATATATTATTACATTTATGGGCTGTGATGATGATGATGATGATATATTATTAATCTGAAAGTGAATGAATGATATGATGAATGTAATTAATGATATGAATGAAGTGAATGAAATGAATGATAATGAGAATGTTAACGTTATTCCTAAATTATGTCTGCTGTCATAGCTAAAAAGTATTGATTTAAACTTTAAGAGCGGTTACGCACTACGTCCGATGCGAAACCGATCCGAACCTGTGAAAATATGGATCTAGAAAACTCGGACCGAATTCGGATATTGCTTACGTCTAGAAAACTCGGACCGAATTAGGTGATTTTACGCTAAGCCACAGCAGAGTGTTCACGTCGTTGATCATGCGTCCTTTAAATCGACGTCTACTTCTGGCAATACTATTGTACGTACAAAGAACGTAGACGTACGTTCATACAAATAATTCTATGGCTACATCGGTCCCTCAAAAATCTTCTCCGGCATGGAGATTCTAGAATGACGGAAAGAAATCGGATGACGGAGATCGGATGTAGTGCGTAAATTACTATAGAAATAGTTCTACGGCTACGACGGACCATATTTTCACGGATTCGGATGTAGTGTGGAACCGTTCTTAGGCGATAACGATTATTTGCTGATAATGGCTGATATCACATCGATTATTGGTTGTCTGAAGTTTTTCGTAAACTGCATGACCTTCTTATTCTAGCCTTTGCGTCACCGATATAAAAAATAACATCATTCACATTCATTCATATCATTCATGTTTTCATAATGCGCCTAAAGAAGTAGTAACCTCAAATGATAAGGGTAATGTATTAAAATTGTTTAGTAAGTTCATTTTTATTTTATTCTTTATCTTTAACTCAACTCATATACATATCTCACTGTTGGGCTCGAGCCTTCTCCATAATGGAAGGGAAGTTGATCTACTATACCATGCTGGTCAGACGTGTTGGTATAGGGTTTTGTTTCGAGTTCCTTCTCTTGCAAAGATGTTATATGCATTTGATATGCCTTAGTCGTCTCTTATGATTACCCACGGGTAAGATACTCTTACTCTGTCACCAAACGGAGAATTCATCTCATTTTATTATTCAAAATAATTACTCTTTTTTTTTTTTTTTTTTTTTTTGGGGGGTGTGCTACGGTCGGCGCACTCCTCGCACCACTCCATCCGGGGTGACAGAGGGGCGTAAGCGCGCACACCCGTAACCCACCCGTGACGTCGCCTTCGTCGTTGGGCCGACCACCGGAGCAGAGTGACTTGACGTCAGTGGTCGGCCCGACGGAATACCCCTGAGGAGTACCCTCTCCTCGACCGACATCCCCCCCTCGGGTAGGATGTCGGTCTTTCCTCACGCGGTTGGCCTCTCGGCGGGTGACGGACTAATTCCCCGATCCAGTCACCTGCGGCCTTGGCTAGGGCGGCATCAGGCGCAGGTAATCGCGCCTGCGCCGCCCCAGTCGCCGGCGGCGGCTCGCGCCGTCGAGGAGACGCTCCTCGCGCACGCGCTCCGCCGCCTCCTTCCGCGAGACTACTGCCTCGCAGAAGGTTGCGACCGCGTCCCAGTTCCTGACGCTGTCGAGCATCGCCCTGGCGATGGTCGGCAGCGTCAGGTCGGCACCGATGATTGCGACGAGTTCACGACGCTGCTCTGCCCAAGCGGCACAAACCTCGAGCGTATGCTGCGCCGTGTCTTCGTCGCAATCGCAGTGGTGGCAGGACGGTGTACTCTCCCTCCTGACGACCTTGTGCAGGTATTTGGCGAAACATCCATGCCCCGTCAAAACCTGCACCAGTCGGAAGGAGAGCACCCCGTGCCGCCGTTCCAACCACTGCATCAGCACCGGCCGGAAGGCCTCTACGGTCCGCACACCGAACCGAGGCCTCTCCAGCCGGACTGCCCAACGGGCAATGACATCTAGGCGGGCGTCAACGCGCCAGGCGGTGAGTTCCCTCAAAGAGACCACACCGCCCTCCGCGCGCACCCCCGACACCCGCCGATACAAATCGGCGAGCATTTCCGCCTTCAGGTCCCACGGGGGACTCCCGGCCAACAGGCACGCTGCCTCCGTCGCCACCGTGCGGTACCCGCGTACAGCCCTGACCGCTATGGCCCTCTGTGGTCGCCACAGAAGAGCCCTGAGTCGGACGGTCAGGGACCCCGCCCACACCGGTGCGCCGTACAGGGCCATCGACCGGACGGCCCCCGTGTACAGCTGTCGGCACGTAGCGCTCGGTCCGCCCACATTCGGCATTAGCCATGAAAGGGCGGACGCCGCGCCGACGAGCCGCGGAGCGAGCCTGCGGAAATGCTCCCGAAACCAAAATAATTACTCTAGAAGGCAGTCGTTGTGATATTATGACATACCTATATACTATATATTAAAGAATTTTTATGAATATGACAATTTGGGTCATATTTTCCAACTTGGTTACTTTCAATAACAATCCCGTGTATTGGACTGTCAAGATTTGCTTTTAAATCATACATAATATTTAATATATTCAATAAATCCTCTTTGGGTCATTTTATCTATACCTTCTGAATGGTTTGCCAACATGTAAGAAGTTGATATACTCGTAAATTTGTTACGAAACATTATATTGTACCAAATAACTGTACTCTCGTTGCCTTTTTTGAATATTTATTAAGATCAATTTATTTTTAGATATATTGTAAGGTGGTGATATGTGTAAAGGTATATAACTTATAGTATAAAAACCCTAAAATTTAAGTATTGTAAAAAGATCCTGGCGAATTATTTTGTTGTGTGTAAGATATAGGACCTACCTATATACACACATACATACATATCATCACGCCATATCCCTTGCAGGGTAGGCAGAGAGAACAGAGTGCCAGAGAGCTCTATCCTTGCATACTTCACTCGCAACATTCATAATTCTCTTCATACCCGCTCGCCGGTTTCGGAGACTTGACTCCACCTTCCTTCAGAACGTGACCAATCTGACTGCACAGATGGCGTAGTGGTTAAGATACCGACCTTCCGTGCCAGTGCCGTGGGTTCGATTCCCACGCAGGACATTACTTTGTGTGATCCACAAAGTGTTGTTCTGAGTCTGGGTGTAATTTGTCTGCGTTAATTGCATGTTTGTAAAGTCCCCCGCAATACAAGGTTTATTTCCTTAGTGCAGGGTGGTGTAAAAAAAAAAAAAAAAAAAAAAAAAAAAAAAAAAAAAAAAAAAAATCTGGTCTAGGTAGGTTAGTCTCGGTCTCCCCCGGTACCTACATCCTTCATCCTTCCACTTTCGCATCTACCTATATCTTCAGTAAATATTGTATTCCAAGTAAGTCAAATCAAATCATCTGATATGACTTTCCATTGAAAATGACCAAACCATAAACTATAGTATGTTAAAATTACAATTATATTTAAAAATAATAATAACAATGATTTTCTATCAATTATTCTATTTTTGTAAAACTGAGCATTATCATCATCATACTCCTACTCTAATCCCTGCCTGCAATTGCCTGGGGTCGATACAATATGTACTTTTCTTTCATAGTACATTTGGCAATAGTTTTATGACCAGCCGCCTGCCAGACGTCAACACTTCTTGGGAATGTAATAGTTGACCAAACGGTATCAGATGGAGTTGGCCCAGGTCGTTATAAGGCTCTTAGTCGTCTGTTACGACATCCACGAGCAAAGTAAGGGTTGGTAGTATTCGTAGCGTCACACAGCGTTTTGTGATACTGAACATAAGGTATTAATATTAAATTCATGACTTGACTATACTTGAGATAGGTATCTACTATCGTAAAGATGTCCGAATACCTATAAAAGACACATTCAATTTAAGTAGACAGCACTATGTGAAGTGCACTTTGCTACTAATGTTGAAGTGCTGAAATATTACCACATGTTAAAGCATTTTCTAGTTATTTTAGCGTGCACAGGTAAACATTTTCTTCATAGTTCGGTCATGTCGTTCAGTTTTATACAATTCTATCTATCTAAATATCTATCTATCTTTAAACGAGCAATTCTTGTATATATATATATATATATATATATATATATATTTTCTGAATCTCGGCAATGGCACCAACAATTTTCATGAAATTTAGCATGCAGGGGTTTCGGAGTCGATTAATAGATCTAGTTAGTTTCTTTAATTTATAGAAAATATTGTTTTAATCAGTATTTTTAGGCAACAAAAAATATAATTTTTCGTTGGCTAAAAAGTATTATAATATGAAAACTATTAAAATATGAAATTTTGACGCTATCATTAAGAGTAGACAATAGACATAGTTGAATTGGCATATTGGGCAGTCTAATCAAGACAGCTCCGATTCGCATCCTAAGTTTCATTATTGTTATTTTTACCTTTTTTTATTATTTTATTAATTATTTTTATTATATAATAATATTTAAATATATCTTCCAAAACACACTAAAAAGAGAATACCGAGCATGGCTCGTTCATCTAGAATTAAAAATGTATATGATTAAAATACATGGAAATATAAAAATATATAAGGATGTGTTAAGCAAGGGTCATTCCATTTGCCGACTATCATATTATTATATGAGGAAGTTTTCTTTCTATTCGATCGATCTGACCGAATGAGATTTTACGACGCTTCGAGTGAAATATAGAAAGCTATTTGTAAAATTATTGTTTTATAAGCCGTGAACATTTTACGAGATGTCTTTTCTGTTTTTCATTTGAGATATGCGATGAAAAATACAATAGAAATGTATTTTATTTTTATATTGAACTAGCCAGATTCAACTTTGAGCGGTTGCCAACATGTGCACTAAGCAAGCAAGTGTAGTCATTCTTATTTGTAGAAAAAATAATATTTTTTTAAATTGTAATGTAACAATCTTATGTTAATAATTACCCTCAAAAGTGAAGAATTAAAGATTTTGTTTCTTTTATAAAATTTTTGTATAGCTTTATACTCTTTATTTGGTAGCACTAAACCGTATAAGTTGAAACTAAATCAAATGAACGATATATAGATATTAACATCATCATCATTTAGTCGTTTGCCAACCACTGCTGGACGTACGCCTTTCTCATATTTCTCCACAAAGTGCGGTATTGTGCCGTACAATATATACAAGGACTCCCAGCAACAAAGAGTCTACGCATATTACGTCTACTGTTCTTCTATCGTACATATTGCAAGTTTAGGCAATAGTTTTGATCAGCCGCATGTTAGAAGTCAACCTTTCTTGGGAATGTAGTTCATGGCCTGATGGCATCATATGAGGTTGACTGAGATCCACGTTTTTTTTTTTAAGACATCACCCTGCACTAAGGAAATAATCCTTGTATTGTGGGGTACTTTACAAACATGCAATTTAACGCAGACAAATTACACCCAGACGCAGAACAACACTCACACCCACACATCGATGTCACAACACATCGATCTCACGTTAGCTATTCAGGATAGAATTAATATGTTGGATAAGGACATGCATGTAGCTAGTATATGATATAAAATGAAGGGTGATAGTCTTGAGCAGACAAGTAAACGAAATGATAATATCGTATAAGAGCGATAAAAAGAACTCCATAGATCCATAAGCTCCTCAACGTCCACGTTTCGACTTCCCCAAAGTGGGATAATGCTATAATCGCTTTGCTTTGCAATCGCAGTTGATGTTACAAGTTTGGCATGAGAGTACTATTGTCTATTCTCCTGATGATTTACAGCTTGTTTTATTTATGCCTTGGGACAGTAAACGGTGGTGGTATATTTTTAATCCGTGAATACACGAACTAAAAAATAATCAGGTTGCTCTTATTTAACGTATTACACTTCGTAAGCATAAAGGCAAGGTTGATAACGATGTGGATAATATATTTCTTACTCAGAACTGTTACAATAATGCGAAAACTCGTAAGTCGACTCCGCAACTTCATAGAATAACTTAATAAACGACTGGGAAAGGTAACTAAAATAAGTGGTAAGAACATTTATTCGGTGAAGATATCCGTAATAGATTAATGAGTAGCTATAATGTCCAAGACTAGAAGATTAGGGGAAATTAGAGATACTCAGTAAGATGTCCAAGAAATAACAAAGAAATTATCTGGTAAATAAACTTTCTGAATTAATAAAGTTTTTCTTAATGTCCAATTTATCGTTATTTTTTTTGCAAACAATGCTCTAAGTAGTATAATGGGGGTTTTATAACTATCCAGATATATGTATTTTGAGAAAATATGTTAAAATTAATGTCAATTAGAAATAATAGTAATTACTATTATTATATATTTAAAAGGGGTACGCGTGAATGTGAGCAAAATGAAAATAATGGTCTTTGAAAGAGATGAAGCCAGAACAGATGTAAGAGTAACAATAGGTAATGATGTACTAGAGCAAGTGGATGAATTTGTATATCTTGGATGTGGATTTAGCGGAGATGGAAGGTACACCACTGATATAGAGCGAAGAGTGAATGAGGGAAATAGAGTGAACGGAGCGTTGGGACAACTTCTCGGTAGCCACCACCTCAGCCAGAAGGCACGTGTAGCAATACATAACGCAGTGCTTGTCCCAACATTACTATATGGAAGCGAGAGTTGGGTATGCAGAAAAGAGTATGAAAGTAAAATTAATTCGGTCGAAATGCGATCTCTACGGAAAATCTGTGGAGTAAGGCTGACCGACCGCATTCGTAACGACGACGTAAGAGAGCGAGTAGGTATGAAAGAGAGTATTGATGTAAAGATGCGAAAGGGAATGCTGCGATGGTTCGGACATGTGTAAAGAATGCCGAACGAACGTCTGGTTAAGAAGATATACAATGCGAAAGTGGAAGGATGTAGGTACCGGGGGAGACCGAGACTAACCTACCTAGACCAGATCGGTCATGTAGTGAAGGAAGGTGGAGTCAAGAGTCTCTGAAACCGGCGAGCGTGTATGAAGAGAATTATGAATGTTGAGGAAGCTTTTTATTAGGAAGCTTATTTACCTCAGCGCAGGGTGGTAATTAAAGGGGTACGACGCCAGAAACCTCCGCGTGGTGTACCCTGGGTGCGGGCGACAGTCCCCCAGATCCCTCTGTCGAATTGTCGCCCGTAGCGAATCTCTGGCGCGAGGGGGGTTCCCCAGCAATGGGTTGAGCCCCAATTCGCTCCTGACTCTCTATTTGTAGAGGGTACTAGGGATGTGAGGATACTGTAAAAAAACGATTAAATAAAAATCGATTTTCCAAAAATCGATTATAATCAAAATAAATAATCGATTTTTACGAAAAGCTCGATATTTTTCTATTATTTAAAAATGTATATACTTTTCATATTCCAATAATAAACCTAAGAGATTCATATTAACAATTAATCAGATTAAAATCAAATAAAATTATATGAATAAAAAATCAACCAATCTATACTAATATTATAAAGCGGAAGAGTTTGTTTGTTTGTTTGTTTGTTTGTTTGTTTAAACGCGCTAATCTCAGGAACTACTGGTCCGATTTGAAAAATTCTTTTTTTGTTGGATAATCCATTTATAGAGGAAGGCTTTAGGCTATATAACATTACGCTGCGACCAATAGGAGCAGAGCAACAATGATGAATGTGTAAAAATCGGGTTTATGTTTCCTTTTGAGAGCTTCCGCTGCGTAAACGGTTAAAGTTGCGCAAAAATTATGTACTACATAATTGTTCCCCTTTCAAAGTTCTAAATAAAAGTCCGCGACAGTATATGTCTATCTTTTAAGATTGGCTCACTATAACCTTTTTTATGCTAATCAAATTTGTTTTAAAATAATGTGATATTTTCGAAGGTGTTTTTATAAACATAATATTAATCCTTATCCAAATAAATGAGTTATTCATCACAAGTATTTAATTTAAAACAAAATTGCTCTTTACATTATTTGATTTCAATGAATATCTTAGGATATATCGCAGTTTAAACATAACATCGCAGCAAAATAATGATCAAGTACTGGGCGCGCATTTACGATAAAAATACTGGATCTTATAATCTTATATTAAAAAAAAACTCAAACTAATGTTATTTCAAAGTACTTCTGCACACACTACATTTTTAGTTTTGTTTTCTTCTCATGAACTTCCGTCGGCTTTACACATCCTAAATAATAATAATAAGTATAGGAAGTATTAGTGCCTGCCCTCATGTATGGCAGTGAAAGTTAGATTTGGCGGGGAAGACATGAAAATAGAATAAATGCTGTAGAGCTGACAGCTCTTCGTAAGCTGTGTGTGATGTAAGTATGAAAGATAAAATTAGGTATAATGTTATAAAAGAGCGCTGGTATGCTGAGGTGGGTTGGACACGAAGTGGAAGAAATAATGAGTGGGCAGAGGTTGACGAAGCAAACATATAAAGCAATCGTGAATGGGACGAATACAAGGGGAAAACCTTTTCTGGACCAAATTGGCGATTTGTTCACGAGAGGTCATCATCATCATCATTCTCCTACTCTTATCCCAATTACTTGGGGTCGATACAATAAGTACTCTTCATTCATAGTACATATATAAAAGTTATTGGCAATAGTTTTATGACCGGCCGCCTGCCAGACGTCAACCCTAATTGGGAATGTAATTGTTGACCAAACGGCATCAGATGGAGTTGGCCCAAGTCGTTATAAGGCTCTTAGTCGTCTTTTACGACATCCACAAGCAAAGTGAGGATTGGTAGTATTCATAGCCGCTACCACACAGCGATTTCATACACATTAAAAGTATGTGTAATCGTAAATAGGCGTAAGTGTATGTATGTATGTATAATATACATACATTGTATATATCTATAGAAAGTATAGATAAGACCCAATACTTTTACTTGCATTACTTTATATGGTACTACATTGCATTATATGGATTACGTCAAACTTGAATCACTTTTAAATACTTATTTCGCGTAACTACAGATACACACAAAAAAAAAGAAACACATACATGCACGCACACTACATCACAAACACACGCACACCACACACACACACATACACACATACACACACGTACACACACACAAACACACACACACACACAAACACACACACACACACACACACACAAACACAAACACACGCACACGCACACACACACACACAAACAAACGCACAACACACACATACACACGCACACGCACACACACACAACGTGTGAGCGCGCTCACTAACACGTTAATTCTCACTCATTCATTTATTATAGATTTCTTTATCATTAGTCTTTATTACGTAAGATATATATATTCATTATTTATAATGTATGTTACTGTAAAATAATTTGATGTTCAAGATTTATGTATTTCGGGAAGGAACTGTCTCTTGAAACACAGGTATTACCTAATTCAAGAGGCAAAGACATCTATGTCAACTGTCATATGTATTTAGTTTTCAATAAAGATTATTATTATTATTTTACTTAAGGTTAAATGTTCTACTCTTACTAATAAAAGGGTCATGCAGGTACCTAAAACAGCTTTAACGTATGTATTATTGAAAAATATTTCCACCTTTTACGTAAACGAATTCGCGAGTTGAAGTTAACGTTAGCCCAAAGTAACCATTCCACGCGGACGAAGTCGCGGGCAGAAGCTAGTTCAAATATAAAATTCATCAAAGCGAATATTCCTTTAAATTTTCAAGGTAAGGAATAAGGAAACCAAGTGTAATTATTGACACATTTTTTTTATTATCATAAAAATGAAATGATGAGCGCCCTAATAAAATAACAACCTTATTGTCTCAAAAACTAAAATATAAATCACAACAAAAAATGCCATAAATGTCCAGTACTATTTTACATTTAGGCTTACGTCTAGCAGTGGACGACAATAGCCTGACATGATGATGATTTTTTTTTAGGGAGGCATAGTCCGGAAACGACGACAAAAGCGACGGATGAGAGACAACTGCATGTAGCGGAGATGCGAATCTTGAGATGGATGTGTGGTGTGACAAGAATGGATAAAGTAAGAAATGAATACATTAGAGGAAGTTTGAAAGTTGCGCCAGTCACGGAAAAGTTAGGAGTGAACGGCTGACATGGTATGGACATGTGCAGAGGCGGGATGAAAGTAATGTTGTGAGAAAAGTTTTAGGTATGAATGTTGAAGGCTTAAGGGGTAAAGGAAGACCAAAGAAAAGATGGATGGACTGCGTGAGACATGACATGGATAGTCTAGGAGTAACGGCAGAGATGACGTCTGATAGGATCGTATGGAAAAGGATGACATATTGCGTCGACCCCAAATAATTGGGATAAGAGCAAGATGATGATGATGAGTCCGGAACGTGCACGTCACGTCCCCTGCCAGTCTGGTCAGACTTCAATCCGGCTCATATGCATACCGCAGTACGGGTTAGGGTGTCCCCCTTTTTTTTTTTTTTTTTTTTGTTTACGCTGTGGAAATGCTTTTGCGCACATCCCCCGCCAGTGACAGGCGGGGGGGTGTGTGGGACTCGCCGGCCATGAGATTGACGGCCGGAATACCCACTAAAACCTAACAGCGGTCCCTTCCGCGCTTTTACGGGATGCCGGAGAGATCGTCTATTGACATTCTATCCCCGACACCCCTACGCTTAGCCATCTGGCCACGACCAGTCAGCCGTCAAGGCGGTGGGAGGAGGTGCGCGTAGCGACGCCTCCCTCTCCCTGGTCGCCGCCGGCGGAGCGAGTTCGCAGACGCGAGTGCTTCGCGTTCTCGCTCCGCGGCCTCCTTTGCAGAGATGACTTCCTCGCAAAAGGAGGCCATCGACGTCCAGTGCCTGTCGCTGTCAAGCATCTTGTTGATGACGGTTGACAACGACAGGTCCGCTCCAATGACCGCCGACAGGTCGCGGCGCTGAGGCCCCCAGGCGGGACATACCTCCAGGGTGTGACGCGCGTCATCGATTTGCGCGCCACACTCATGGCATCCAGGGGCCTCTTCACGTCCAATTCGGTGCAGGTACTTACCGAAGACCCCGTGTCCGGTAAGTACCTGCGTCAGCCTGAAGGACAGGTTGCCGTGCCTTCGTGTCGTCCAGCGGTGAAGGTGGGGCGCTACCGCCTCAACGGTCCCCCGTCCTGCTACGGGGGACTCTAGTTCCTCCCTCCACCGCTGGACTAGTGCCCTTTGAGCCGCTTCTTTCGCCCTGCTCAGTCCCCTCGTGGTGATGCGTTCACCATTTGCCCGCGCCGCAGCGCAGAACTGGTAGGCTTCCGCCTGAGCCCTAGCCTGAAGTGACCAGGGCGGATCGCCCGCCAACAATGTAGCTGCAGTCCAGGACACCGTACGGTACCCCCGTATTGTCCTCACCGCCATGGCCCTCTGCGCCTTGCGTAGTAAGGCTTTATTGGAGGCGGTGAGTGACTGCGACCAGATCGGGGCACCATACAGCGCCATAGACCGCAAGATACCGGCATAAAGCCGCCGGCAGGACGATCCGGGACCTCCAGTATTGGGCAGAAGCCTACCCAGCGCCGCGGCCGACTTTGAAAGCCTAGGGACGAGCTGGGCAAAATGCGGCCCAAAATTCCACTTACTGTCTAAGTGCAGACCCAGGTACTTCATCCGGGTCTGCACCGGCACGGCAACCCCAGACACACTGAGTTGTGCCCCTCGGGGAAGACCTTGGCTGGGACCATAAAATAGGAGGGCCTCTGTCTTCTCCAATGAGACCCTCAGGCCCAACTTGCCAATCCGGTCAACAACGAGCGCTACTCCGACTCTTGCCAGTCGGGCGGCGCTGCGGAAGTCAGCCCCTCTCACCGTGATGAGGGTGTCATCTGCGTAACAAATAATACCCATCCCGGGGAGAAGCTGGCCCCGCAACATCCAATCAAATCCGACGTTCCACAAAGTCGGACCAAGGACCGAACCCTGTGGAACGCCGCATTCTACCCTATGGCGATGCATGCGCCCGTTGTCCCCCTCCCAGAGCACGTGCCTTCCCTCGAGGTACGCCTCCAACAGCCTCCGGAGATACAGAGGCACCCCATGATATCGGAGCGCCTCCTTTAAAGTCTCGTGTGGGAGACTATTGAAGGCGTTTTTAATATCGAGCGAGACTGCCAGGACCACATCCTTTTTTGCCACCGCTTCGGTGGCCAGGGTCTTCAGGGCGGCCAAA
Source organism: Lymantria monacha (assembly GCA_905163515.2). NCBI lineage: Eukaryota > Metazoa > Arthropoda > Insecta > Lepidoptera > Erebidae > Lymantria > Lymantria monacha. The sequence goes on along the minus strand of LR991094.1, from coordinate 11,766,967 downwards.
GCGTCGATCGTTGACCGGCCGCACCTGAACCCGAACTGATTTGCCGACAGTCCCGGCCCGATAGCCTCGAGGTGCCGGACAAGACGGTCCGCAAGCACCTTTTCGAATAATTTTGCCGTCTCGTCCAGCAGCACCAGTGGTCTGTATGCAGAAGGAGAGTCGATTGGGCGACCCTCCTTCCGCAGCAAACAAAGCCTTCCGCTCTTCCATTGTTCCGGGAACTGCCCGGACCTCAAACATTCATTGAGCAGTTCCCGGAGTACATCCATGCAGTATTCTGCGACGACGCCGAGTACGAGTCCCGGGACACCGTCCGGGTCAGGCGCTTTCCTTTTCCCTTTAAGTCGGGAGAGGGCGACTTCCAATTCATCGTCGGTGATGGGAGGAATAGGTGTTTCCTCTTCCACCACCGACCGAGGAGCCATCCTGGGGGGAACATGTCCCGTGGAGTGTGGGAATAGTTCCCCAATTAGCCCCGATAGGAAAGCCGCGTCCAGTGTTTCAATTATGGGGGCGCCGCAGGCACGGAGCTTGTTCCGTGCCCTCTGGTATGGGCGCCCCCAGGGATCCCTATCGAGACCCGCAAGAAGCTCCTCGCGGGCCCTCTCTTTCGCCTGGCTGATGGCCAGCTGCAGAGTCTTCTTCCTCGTTTTGTATTCCATCCGCAGCTGGTCCTCAAGGACGTCGTCCCGGTCTCTTCGCTGTCTGCAACGGGCGTAGGCACGCCGCGATCGGTTGGAGGCCACCCGAAGATCGGAAATTTCGGGCGACCACCAGTAAACCTGTCGCCGCGGCGGCCTTCGCCATGCCCTCGGCATCGCCGCATCACACACCGTCTGCAGAAAACTCCTCAAATGGCCTGCGAGCCTATCCACTCCCGTGATGTGCTGTCCCATGGAACCCCAGCGCTGTACAATGGCGGCCTCCCGGGCCATCTCTGGGTTAAATTGCCCAATGGCCCATTTGGGAAGACCACTTCTCCTTCCACGCCGGGGCCCTAGTGATCCCGGAGGGGGGGGAGACCTCAAACCGTATATACCGGTGATCTGAGAGGGTCTCCACCCCTTCTTCGACTCTCCAATCATTTACCTCGCGAGCGACACCAGGAGTGGCGAAAGAAAGATCCACCACGGACCCTCCGTGATATCGCACGCAAGTGTGAACTGTCCCTCTATTGAGGAGAGACAGGTTGGAGAGAATGGACCACTCTTCAACGGCCCTTCCCTTCGCGTTTGTGGCGGGGTTCCCCCATTCACGAGACTTCGCGTTGAAGTCGCCGAGAACTACAATTCTCCTCGGCGACTGGCGACGGACCGCAGCACTGACGGAGTCTAAGAAAAGCTCAAACTCCGCCAGGCTGCGGTTGGGAGAAAAATAGAGGCCAATTATGACGAAGTCTCGCCACCCCGCCACAATGAAGCCATTGCACCTCTCCAGAATAGAGAGGGGAGGACCGGCACTCCCTCTTGTCAGGACAGCAACATCCCCATTCAGGTCCCCCACCCAATTAGGTGAGGCAGGAATGAAATACGGCTCGCTGGCCACCGCCAGGTCTGTACCCCACTCCGCCATGGACTGCAGTAGCAGGTCCTGAGCCCCGGCGCAGTGGTTCAGATTCGCCTGGAGGAAGCGGATTTTGTCTCCCATTAAGGGGACATTTCAACCTCCTCCTGGGCCTGGCGGCTCGTACTAGGCACAGCGGCCCGAGGTCCTAGGGCCACCTTACCTCTTGATTTCGGGGCTTTGCACAGTCTCCCTCCCATCTTATGTTCTGCTGGGCGACCCGTATCTGAACATACCGCACAGCGATGTTGTGCCATACAAGCGGCCGCCATGTGCCCGATACCGCCACACCGGAAACACAGTCCGGAACGGTCGACAGAGGATGGGCACAGAGGGGTTGTATGTCCCAGTTCCAGACATCGGAAACATCTTAGTGGGAGATTCTCCAGCACCTGGACGCCTGCCGAGCTCCAGCCAACGAGGAGTCTTCCTGCGTCTGCGAGAGTCTTAGCGGCGGCGACGGGACACCGCACCTTTACCATGCCATAATAGGGTGTCCCCCTGAGGCGACGTGGGTCGAGCCAGAATGCTGGAGAATATTGAAAGAGAGTATGGTAGATACAGCGAAAGAAGTATGTGGAAGCTCAAAGAAGCATAGTAAAACAAATGGTGATCCTTGGTAGGATGAGGAAGAGGCAGCTTCCGTAGAGCAAAAGAAGAAAGTGTGGCTGGACTATGTTCTCTTCTTTGAATCTGAATGACAGTATGACTGAACAGAAGAAAGAAATATATCGGCAGTGTAAGAATGACACCAAGGCCTTAGTGAAACAGAAACGTGATAGAACAAATATGAGTGCAGAAGATAGGCTGGCTAAAAACTTCGAGGGTAACACCAAACTCTTTTGGAGAGAGGTGAAGAGGTCTCGGGGTGGTTGGTCAGCCTTCATAATGAATAAAATAAGGTCTAAAGGTAAGACATTCTTACACAAATACAAGACGTGTTAAGCCGATTGAGGGAATATTTTAGCGACATGTATGCGGATACTCGGGTTGTCCGGATTATCCGTGGTCTAGTAGATCAACATTCGGCACCAGCGCAAGACGTGTTAAGCCGATTGAGGGAATATTTTGGCGACATGTATGCGGATACTCGGGTTGTCCCGATTATCCGTGGTCTAGTAGATCAACATTCGGCACCAGCGCAAGACGTGTTAAGCCGATTGAGGGAATATTTTGGCGACATGTATGCGGATACTCGGGTTGTCCCGATTATCCGTGGTCTAGTGGATCAACATTCGGCACCAGCGCAAGACGTGTTAAGCCGATTGAGGGAATATTTTGGCGACATGTATGCGGATACTCGGGTTGTCCCGATTATCCGTGGTCTAGTAGATCAACATTCGGCACCAGCGTCCTCCGATGGCATCAGTATGGATGAAGTTGAATGGGCGATAAGAAGTTTGAAAAATGGTAAGGCAGCGGGCATTGATATGGTGTCTGCCGAGATGATCAAGCTTGGCAGCACCGGCTTGGTGTCTGGGAGGCGTTCCTGATGTTCCTCAATTTATGTTGGAGCTCGGGAATAGTTCCCAGGGACGGGATTAGCGCAGTCATCGTGCCTTTGTTTAAAAACAAGGGTTCACGTTATGACTGCGCAAATTACAGAGCCATAAGCTTGACCAGTTTGGCAGCAAAAGTGTATGCTAAAATTATTGAAAGGAGAATGAGGATGGAGTCCGATGGTTTACTGTGTGAGGCATAAGGAGGTTTCAGGAGTGGAAGGGGATGCATGAATCAAGTGTTCTCTCTGCGCAACATTGTGGAGAAGCATCTGGCTCTAGGTCAGAGGGTTTCCTGCTGTTTTGTGGATCTGGAGAGAACATTTGACACGGTTGCACGAAAGGAACTTTGGGACATTTTACCGGAGTATGGTATTAACGGTAAACTGCTGCAGGCTGTGCAGTCCAGTTACATGGGATGTAGAGCTTGTGTGCGGCTGGATGATGGAATGTAGCCTTGGTTTGACGTCAATATCGGCGTTAAGCAGGGGTGCGTTCTATCAGCCAGGCTGTTTATCATATATCTGGATAAATGTCTCCAAAGGTTGAACGATATGAATGTGGGAGTCCAGATGGGCGACTCAGTGGTCAGTGCTCTGCTCTATGCAGACGATGCAGTCCTGCTGGCGCAGTCAGTGACTGACCTGCAGACCCTAGTCGACACAATGACAGAAGATTGTAAGAAAAGGGGTCTACGCATGAATGTGAGTAAAATCAAAATAATGATCTTCGAAAGAGATGAAGCCAGAACAGATGTAAGAGTAATAATAGGTAATGATGTACTAGAACAAGTGGATGAATTTGTATATCTTGGATGTGGATTTAGCCGAGATGGAAGGTACACCACTGATATAGAGCGAAGAGTAAATGCGGGAAATAGAGTGATCGGAGCGTTGGGACAACTTCTCGGTAGCCACCACCGAAGCCAGAAGACACGTGTAGCAATACATAACTTGCTTGTGCCAACATTACTATATGGAAGCGAGAGTTGGGTATGCAGAAAAAAGTATTAAAGTAAAATTAATGCGCAATGCGATCTCTACGGAAAATCTGTGGAGTTAGGCTGACCGACCGCATTCGTAACGACGACGTAAGAGAGCGAGTAGGTATGAAAGAGAGTATTGGTGTAAAGATGCGAAAGGGAATGCTCCGATGGTTCGGACATGTGGTGTTTGTGGAGTCCACGGCATTTTTGGGTATTACCATCGATACTAAACTCCATTGGGGTCCTCAGATTGAAAAATTATCAAGTAGGCTAAGCTCAGCGGCTTATGGGGTAAAAATTTCGAATGTTAACCGATATTGAAACGGCTAGAATTGTTTATTTCGCCTACTTCCATAGTCTTATGTCTTATGGCATACTGCTTTGGGGTTGCTCTGCAGATTTGAATAACATCTTTGTTCTTCAAAAACGGGCTGTCCGCGCGATTTATAATCTAGGGCCAAGAGCTTCACTGAGAGAAAAATTTAGGGAAATGAACATTCTAACCGTTGTATCACAATTCATATTCGAAAACATATTATATGTAAAAAAAAATATTAATGAATTTGATAAATTTAGTGATATTCACCATGTGAACACTAGGAATAAGGATAATCTAGTTATCTATCATACTCGCCTACAAAAAATTAGTAGGTCTTTCATGGGGCAATGTATACGCTTTTACAATAAACTGCCTAAAGATATCCGAGATATGCCAATGAATAAGTTCAAAAAGGCTATCAAAAACAGACTGTGCAGAAAAGGATATTACAGCATTTCGGATTATCTAAATGATAATACGGAATGGTTATGAGCAGCTCCTCTCTCAGCAATTGCCCTTTTAATGTTTATCTCTTACTCTTACTCTTGTATTATTTGTATTGTCTTAATTGTACAGTGTAGCGTGTTTTGCCTAACGAGTTATGTATTTATTTATCCAAGCTATCTGTTTCAAATTTATAGATTATGGTGTGGTCATGCTCACTGAAAAGGTCTCTGCTTGCGGTAGCTACGTGGAGCGGGTCTCTCCCTTCCCTCCAATGTGGTTGAGGGGCGTGATGGCTACTCTAATAGTTAACTCGTGATCAGGTGCCGCTTGTGGGCTCTGGTCCAGCCATTTTTCTTTCTTTTTTGTTTATAAATATTCTTAGTTTAATTTTGTATTATATACAAAATTTAAAAAAATGAATCTTTACTCGAAGGGCATATCACTGGAGCTAACATAAATTAACCATGTAACCAAACTCTTTTGTGAAAAAATATAATAAAAAAAAAAAATGACGAGCCCACTGAGTTTCTTGCCGGATCTTCTCAGTATGTGGCTGCTTTCCGATCCGGTGGTAGATTAATTAAATTTAATTTAAAACACAATGTAAAATTGACAATATGTAAGTGCCCCTATGGGGCTTATGCAAAATAAATGATTTGATTTGATTTGTGGAAAGAATGCCGAACGAACGTCTGGTTAAGAAGATATACAATGCGAAAGTGGCAGGATGTAGGTACCGAGGGAGACCGAGACTAACCGACCTTTGCAGTGCCATAGGTATAGCTAGATGCTTACAAATGAAAACTCCTATCTCACCCAGAAAGTTGAGCTGTTGGTTCTCTCGCTCGCCGAACGAAGCACAACACCACATTACCACTGTTCTGACGTCCATTTTCTGTAAGAATGTGATACTACCCAGGCCGGACTGAACCGCGGCTGAAGACAGAAACTGTTAACAGTGTGTTCTTACTAATTCTTTAACATCAAAAGCTTTTCTGATGTTTTTCTTTCACCACTATGCTGATTTTTGAAGAAAACATCATCGCTATTTAAGCGTTAAAGCCACTGATGACGTATTCTTTCACTATAGCAGCCCCACAATAAGCATTAAAATAAAAAAAAAAAAATTGAAAAGAAATAACAATAATAGACTAACCCGTTGAGTTTCTTGCCGGATCTTCTCAGTAGTGGTCTACTTCCGATCCGGTGGTAGTTTATTGTATTAATTTAAAATGTTAAAACTGACAATATGTAAGTGCACTCGCAGGGTCTATGCATATGCCGAACGTGGGCGGACCCAGTTTCGAGGGCCGACGGCTGTATGCGGGGGTGATCCGCTCAATGGCCATGTACGGCGCACCCGTGTGGGCGAGGGCTCTGAACGCCCAGTTCAGGGCGGTGCTGTGGAGGCCACAGCGAGCCATGGCGGTCAGAGCCATTCGCGGGTACCGCACGGTGTCTACCGAGGCGGCATGCCTATTGGCCGGGACACCCCCGTGGGACCTAGAGGCGGAGATGCTCTCCGATCTCTACCGGCGGGTTACCTCAATGCGCGAAGAGGGTGGCTCCCCATCGTTCAACGAGATAGCCACCTGGCGCGAGGACGCCCGCCGAGAAGTCATCGCCCGTTGGGCTACGCGGCTGGAGAGGCCTAGACACGGTGTTTTTACCGTTGAGGCCCTCCGGCCCGTACTGATGGAGTGGATGGAGCGGCGGCACGGAGTCCTCTCTTTCCGGTTGGTGCAGGTCTTGTCGGGGCATGGTTGCTTCGGCAAGTACCTGCACACGGTCGTGCGGAGGGAGTGGACTCCGTCCTGCCACCATTGCAGTAGCGACGAGGACACGGCGCAACATACGCTCGAGGTATGTTCGGGCTGGGACGGGCAGCGCCGTGACCTCGTCGCTGTCATCGGTGCCGACCTGACGCTGCCAACTGTTGCGCGAGCGATGGTCGACAGCGTCAGGAATTGGGACGCGGTCGCCGCCTTCTGCGAGGCTGTCATCTCGCAGAAGGAGGCGGCGGAACGGGCCCGGGAGGATGCCCGTGACCCGGGCCGCCGCCCGCGACCGGGGCGGCGCAGGCGCGAGTACCTGCGCCTGATGCCGCCCTAACCGAGGCTTCGGGTGATCGGACCGGGGAATTGTCCGGTCACCCGACGTGAGGCCGCCGCGTGAGGACGACGCCTCGACAGCGAAAGCTGTCGGGGCGTCGACAAGAGAGGAGCCCGAGAGGGCATACCGCCGAGCGGGCCACCGAAGACAAAGATCGGGTACCGGTGGCCCGCTCGCATGGCGAAGAAGAGGTGCTTGCAGGGTGGGTCAATGGGGTTGTGCGCCGCCTCTTCCGTCACCCCGGACCGATTTGGCGGGGTGTGACGTCCATAACCCACCGCAAAAAAAAAAAAAAAAAAAAAAAAAAAAAAAAAAAAAAAAAAAAAAAAAAAAAAAAGGGTCTATGCATAATAAATGAATTTGAATTTGAAAACATTTGGTAAGCCACAGTTTTTTTTATATTACAAAAATAAAATAATGCTGCCCGAATGACCATAAATTAATTCCTGGTGCTATCAGATTTGTCCACAATGCTAAATAGTACATGCTGTAAGTCATCTATAATGTAAGTACTCGACGTCTCATTATCATCATCATCATCACAGCCTATATATGTCCCAATGTTGGGTTCGGGCCTCCTCCGTAGTGGGAGGGAAATTAACGTACTATACCGCGCTGGTCAGACGTGTTGATATAGGGATATGTTTCGAGTTTTCCTTCTCTTGCATAGATGTTATATGCGTTTTAAAATCCCTTAGTCGTCTCTTACGATCACCCACGCGTAAGATAGGTGGTGGTGAATTGTATTCTTACTTCGTCACCACACGGATAATTCGACGTCTATTGGTCGCTAATGGCATATATAGAAAAACAGCTGTACCAAAGTTCTATAAATGTACAAAAGTAATAATATAAATATATTTTTATCAAACATTCAAATACATATTCCACGTATATGTAATGGTCGCTTAGCTGACAAAGATAAAAAATGGCTCAACTCTTCTATCAGTTTGTATGTAAAATTACATGCATGAGTTCAACGTCCCTTCATATTATAAATGTGAAAGCTTTTGTGTGTGTTACTTACTAGTAACACACATATAGGCTAATAAGACATTACTATGTCTTATGGCACGAAAAAGTGGTCTCTAAATGTAGACCTCATGACTAAGCTCAAAGTCACTCTGCGTGCTATGGAGCGAAATCCGCAGAAGAATCGCTGTGAATCGATGGAGAAGAAGGTTCTCGAGAGGCGATTGTGTATCGGACGACGCAGTATAGAACACCCCCTTTTTTGTCATGATATGGTCTGGATACACGCCGTCTATTCCGTCCAGGGCAATAACACGGCGACGCGTAGCTCCCTAACCCACTCTATTCTCTCTCCGTAGCCATTGGGCTGGCTACTGATATGGAATTCTCGACGTCCATGGCCATCCCGGGGGTTACCAGGTACTGTATCGTGTCGACGCCTTAGCTTGCGGTCGAGACGTTGCCCTTACGCGGTCAGCCTCTCTGCGGGTGACGGACTTCAGCCTCTCTGCGGATGATGGACTATGTCGCGGTTCAGTTACTCGTGGCCTCATCTACAGAGGCATTAGACGCAGGTATTCGCGCCTGTATCGCTCCAGGCACCGAAGTCGGAGCGTGTCGCAAAAGAGGGTTATCTCTCCAACCCACCGCACCGCCTTCTTCCGCGAGGAAATTGTCTCGCAGAAAGCGGCGACCGCATACTCTGACGCTGTCGAGTATCGTCTCAGCGATGATCGGCAGCGTCAAGTTTGCACCTATGATTGTGACGAATTCACGGCGCTGCTCTGTCCAAGCCAAATACACTGAACACCCCCCTGAATATTGCTCGAAACATCAAGAAGTCAAAAATGAAATAAAATCGCGATAATAGCCATAAAAATAATTTTATTTAAAATGCATTTCTAATAGTTATTAGATATTCATTCTCATTAAAAATACTTTGAAAATTTATGAAACAATTACTGATAATGAAAATTCTCTAGCCAATTGCAGCTGCTAGCTAGGGAACAATAAAGAAACCACTTAAAAGCCTTTTGGGTTTTAAGTTTCGTGATACAATAAAGGTTAATGGTTAAAGTTGGACACTTATATTTTAGTTCTAAATACATAATTAGGACATAATTTTGAATTTAGTTAACATTTTGAGGTAATTAAAGTTATTTATTCCAATGATAGGGTTTCATTAAATGAGGTTTGAAAGGTTAATAAACAATATAGTTAGACACTCGCCCCTGTTTCACGCTAGTGCAATTTACTAACAAAGAAAATGAGAAGCAGTATTAGTAATGAAATTTTGCGGGTGACTGGACTGGGTAATTAGTCCGTCACCCGCCGAAAGGCCGACCGCGTGAGGAAAGACCGACGTCCTCCCCGAGAGGGGGACGTCGGTTGAGGAGCGGGTACTCCTCAGGAGGTATTCCGTCGGGTCGACCACTGAAATCAAGTCACCCTGCTCCGATGGTTGGCTCAATGACGAAGGCGACGTGACACGGGTGAGTTACGGGTGTGCGTGCTTACTACTCTGTCGCCCCGGACGGAGTGGTGTGAGGAGTGTGCCGATCGTAACCCACCCCCCCAAAAAAAAAGTAATGATATATTAAATGGACTTATTTTATATTCTCTATTGTGTGATGACGCATTAAGAATATCACTTTTACTGTATATACCTATAATGTAAGTTTTCATATCCGTGACTTGTACTTAATATTTTTTCTGTAATTCTTATAAATAAATACTTTTAGTATTGTTTGTTGACAAAATATGTAGGTCTATATTATACTAGCTGATATCCTCGACTTCGTCCGCGTAATATTCTTTAATTGACCCTTCTAATACCGTAAACGGCAAGTGATGATTTTTTTATGAAATTTAGATTGTGAAAATTTAAATGACCATTTAAATGATCTGTGTGGTGACGGAGTAAGAATACAATTCACCACCCCCTATCATACCTGTCAGTGATCGTAAGAGCCGACTAAGGGATATAAAACGCATATAACATCTATGCACGAGAAGGAAAACTCGAAACAAAACCCTATACCAACACGTCCAGCCATCGTGCTATAGTAGGCTAATTTCCCTCCCATTACGGACTAGGCCCGAGCCCAATAGTGGGACATATATGGCCTGTGATGATGATGATGAAATGACCATAACTGATCTGAGCTTAATCTATTGGTGAAAAATACGTAACAACTCGTTTAGTAATTTTAAAAATTAACGTGTTCATACATACAGATATGCAGACAGACTAAAATTTTCGAAAAATGTTTTGTTTTTGTGTTCTGTTGGGCTTTTCTTACGGCCATTACTCATTCTTTAATAAATTTATCAAATTAAAAATCACAATACAAATAAATTTATTCCGATTCCTCCCTTGTGTGATTATAAAAGGCGAGTAAGGGGAGTTAAGCTGTAAGTAGATAACATCATTGAAAGAGAAATAAATCTTAAACCAAAATCCTACGTCGTGATATAGTAGGGCCTTCAGGGAGGTCCGATTTCAGGGGATTAAAATATTTAGCGTTTGATATAGGTCATTATATTTAATCTAGTAATACTCTGGTTATTAAAGTTTGACCGAGTTTTTAATTGCTACCCTAAAAAATGTCTATTGATGGTGAAAATTATACGAAATAGCAGAGCGCAAATGTTATATACATATATAACGCAAATTAGATAAAAATTAACCACGAAAATTCGTATTTTTTTTTTCCAATTATTATGGGCAATGCTATTTTAAATAAAGTGATCACATCATCATCATATTTAAAGTCATGTTGCAGCTTTTAAGGAATCCCAATGGCGATGGAGAGCGAATAAGGTAGGTTATGGGGGCCGCCCGCCGAGACGTCATTGCCCGTTGGGTTACGCGGCTGGAGAGGCACGGTATTGTTACCGTTGAGGCCCTCCGGCCCGTACTGATATAGTGGATGGAGCGGCGACACGGAGTCCTCTCTTTCCGGCTGGTGCAGGTATTGACAGGGCACGGTTGCTTCGGCATGTACACACGGTCGTAAGGAAGGAGTCGTCTCCGTCCTGGCAACAGTGCGGCAGTGACGAGGATACGGCGCAGCATACGCTCGAGGTCTGTACGAGCTGGGACCGGCAGGGCCGTGACCTCGTCGCTGTCATCGGTGCCGACCTGACACTGCCGGCTGTCGTGAAAGCGATGGTCGACAGCGTCAGGAACTAGGATGCGGTAGCCGCCTTCTGCGAGGCAGTCATCTCGCAGAAGGAGGCGGCGCAGGCGCCAATACTTGCGCCTGATGGCGCCCTAACCGAGGCCTCGGGTGATCGGGCCGGGGAATAGTCCGGTCACCCGACGGGAGGCCATCGCGTGAGGACGACGCCCCGACGAAGGTAAATCCACGAGGGTAAACCGCTGGGCGGGCCACCGAAGACAAAGATCGGGTACCGGTGGTGCGCGATGTCGCCCGCTCGCACGGCGAAGAGAGGAGTTTACACGCTGGGTCTATGGGGTCATGCGCCGTCTCTTCAGTCACCCCGGACCGATTTAGCGGGGCGAAACGCATCCATAGTCCACTGCAAAAAAAAAAAGAAGGTTAATGGGGGCCGCGCGCCGCCCTTTTGTCACCTGGAACGGAACGAACGGCGTGTATCCAGACTATGTTAAAAAAAACTTTTAATAAATAATATGACTAAATATGAAGGAATTGATTTCAATCATATTCATTAAAAAATAGCAACATTTTGGTCACATGTACCTACCTGTCCTGCGTGGCTAGGCGTGGTGATGTAGGGTTTATTTTGAGTTTTCTTTTTCTAGTAATTAACATCATTATATTTTTTGCTTATGATCCTTAGTCGTTTTTATATTTTAGTCGTTTTTATATATAAATTTTACTATTGTACCAAAACTGAGGGGGGAATTATATCATAATTAAAATATTATTTATTTAATAATGTCATATAATTTTTATAGTCCAAATATGTCTTATTGTTAGTGTTACGCATGAGCAATTTTGTTAAACTCTTCTTTAATTGGTTAAATTTTGGCTGTTTATTGTAAACTCAGTACAGTTTAAGGCATGGTATTAGTACAAATATAAAATATGGTAGCTTATAGGACTCCAAATCGTCTTTTCGTCGCCCTATGTGGATCGATATAGACCAGACTATAGCATGTTAAAAATTTATAATTTAAAGTCACACCTATTGGAAAACTATCAGCAATAAATTAATTATCACACGGAGTATTATCTTTAATCAATTATTTGTAACAGATATGATATATAAAATCACTGAAGCATTACTTATTATAATATAATACTAGCGGCTTCGCTCGAGTAAAAGGTTACTTTCCTAAAGTTTTTCTTCCCCTATTTCTATTTTACCCCTTGAGGGTAATTATTTTACAAAATTTGAATGTCTTATTTATTTATATCTAATCAATAAGCCTAAAAATAAGTATCAAGCTTCTGGCTACTTACTTACTTGCAACTTTTCATCCCCTTTACAACCCTTTTTTTTTGCATTAAAAAGTAGCCTATGTCCTTTATCAGGCTCTAGACTATCTGTGTACCATATTTCATCTAGGTCGGGTCAGTAGCTTTGGCGTGAAAGAGCGACAGACAGACAGAGTTACTTTCGCATTTATAATATTAGTAAGGATTACTTAAGAACTTAAGGGCAACGTACATAATATATGTACATAATATATGTACATAATATATGTACATATGTGGGCGCATTATTATTAATATTATAAATAACAAACAGTAAAGGTTAATAGTAGCATAAGTTTGTTTAGATTGTATTATGTAGAGTAACTTATATATTGATCTAATATATATCTAATAATAATATAATCCAGTTTAACTAGTTATTATATAAAAACATGGCTTGTTTCTGAAAATATGTTGTAAAGTATTAACATAATAAGCTTAACAACTTAAAACCAATAACTTAAAACCAATTTGACTACCGTAATTTGGTCCTACTTTGCTCCAATATTTGCTCCAAATTTTGAAAATTGTGAATATTTTTAAATCAATGAACTATACAATTTACTTGATGAATTATTATAAAGAAATAAAGCTTATTTGACATGTATTTATAGGAAAATGGATATTATGAAGTATATTATTAATTTATTTTTGAAAAAAAAATAAGGAGTAAAATTACCCGTGTTGTTGGGTATCTTTGCTCCTAGAAATAGTTTTTACGCAATCTCCATTGTTAAAGCTCTTGGAGTAAGTTAATACTTTTCTAACTCAAACTCTGCTCCAGTTATGATACGTTCTGTATTGATGATATAAATTGATGAGATATGGGTAAAAATAATAAAATAAAGTATTTTTCGCATTTCATTTAATCGCATATCTGATTACATAAATAATCATGTTAAAACATATTTACGATAATCCGCTGTGCTATTTTCGAGATGGAAGTGACTTTCGGCACCAAAAAAATATAAAATTTTGACCTCTCACGAAAGTTGTTTCTGTCATTAAAAAGAAATGGCGTATGAAAAGTTTGACAATTGAGAGTTATTACTTAAACGTTAAATGTTACGGATGCGTTTATAATTCAATGAATTTTTGCAAAATTTTCAACGTAGAATAGGCGAAAACATTTTACAGAATTGGAGCATAATTACCCATACAGGAGCAAAGTAGGACCAAATTACGGTACGTGCTAACTTAAAGAAAGTTGCAAGGTAATTTGATGAAAATTTGCTATTTCCGATATAGTTTTACATTATTATTCATTCTTTTTCTTCAGTTCACTGTTTATTATTAGCTTACAGCAGGCAGTTTCTCCTATAATACTGGCTGCCATGTTTATGAAAATTTTTTATACCCTACTGATGAGAATTGCTTAAGTGGCTCAGAGGTTATCCTCTCAACAAGCGATTTGGCCTGCCTATTGCTTCTTCAAAATGTTAATTTCTTGAGCTATGATGATTACAATTATTATTTTACAGATACAATACTGATAAAAAGAATGACTAATTCTCAACATGGTTGGTTTGTATATTGTTAAAGAGACTAAAATGAATACAATCACTTTGAAACTGATGTATTCCAAAATATTATCGAATCGGTCTTGAAGATCGTATTTCAAATATTTTATATAATTAAAATTCTTTGACTCGGCTCACTCACAGCAACATTAATCATATTGCTGCAGAAACCTTTTTTTAATTAACATCATGGCAGGCAATCTTTTTGTGGATGGTAATTTATTATCATTATATTGTCCTTCAAATAAAGCTGTACTAAGATAATATACGCTTTAATATTTGCATTATGTTTTCTGAGTATTTTACCGTTTATTATATACTAACAGAAATATAATTATACAATTTACCATATTTATTTAGGATGTATTGTACTGTTACGGAAATATTGTTCGTATTTGCATGTGTTTTGTTACGTGATTTTATGTAACATATTATCTGTGTGGTGACGGAGTAAGGATACAATTCACCACCCCCTATCTTACCTGTGAGTGATCGTTAGACACGACTAAGGGATATAAAACGCATACAACATCTATGCAAGAGAAGAAAACTCGAAACAAAACCCTATACCAACACGTCTGATCAGCGTGGTATAGTAGGTCTATTTCCCTCCTATTATGGAGGAAGCTTGAGCCCAACAGTGGGACATGACGATGTAATATATTATTTTACTGGCTGTCCCCCGCCCGCTTCTCTCCTTTCCGAATAAGTAATCATATACTGAAACCTTCTCCGAAACACGCTGCGTCTTATGGTATAAATATTATTCCGATTGGTTCAGTAGTTTTTTCACTATAAACTAACAAAAATAAAAGCGGTCATTTATCAGTATAGAAAATAGAAAAGTGTCATGCTAAAGATGTATTCGTCCTTTATTTGAAATTACAGCTGTATACTAGATTTCTCATAGAATTGTATCTTTTAGGGTATATCTATTTTATTTTATGGATATTTCTAATGTAATAAAATGTCTAACACTAAATTAGTATAATCATTTCGTATCTGACTACAGCTAAAAAAAGCAGAACTTAGAGTAATTTTTTTCACTCAGTATTTAATCAGTGTCAAACCTCAACAGCAAAATATGAAAGCTCCCTCGGGATATAAATAAAGTCGTATTTTTCACCGGATGAAGAAAAATATTTGAATATTTCTAGCTAAAATATTCTACACTTTTTTTTATTCTTTTTGAATAATGGTAAATGATGACGGTCGGCCCTTACAGTAGGAATTCGATTTGTATCTTATTAAACTTTGTTTGAATGCCTTTATTAGAAAACGCATTTTTGAGGAGTTTTAAAAGGGTTATTACTTTTTGAACGTGCCGAGGCCACTCCATGCGAAAATTCAATTTAGATCAGTTTCATATTCCGAAATGCTATTTGCTTTATTCAAATACGACCAAACTCTATTAGGATGAAAAATGATTTTCAATTTATGAAATATTGAATGTAATTTTAATTTTTTAATTTACAGTAATCATGAATTATTTTTTTTATTGAATATAAACTATATTCAATTATAAAAAATATGTATAAGCATCCTTTACTGACACATCATTTATTGTAATGCTATACTCGTATATCATCATCATAATCATTTTGGCTCATATGCGTTCAACTATTGAGCCTCCTGCGTATAAGTATCATATATTGTATGTATGATGAAAATCATGAAAAATAATGTTCATTCGTCGTATCAGCTTATAAATATCACATAGCTGCGCTGAAGCCTCCTCCAGACAGAGAATGGAGCACCCGTGTGGGCGGGATTCCTAACCGCCCATCTCAGGGTCCTCTTGTGGTGACCATACATGATGGGTCATGGGATACCGCAAGGTATCGATGGAGGCAGTTGGCCTAAATACCCCTGTGGGATTTGGAGGCGAAGATGTTCGCCGGAATTTACCGGCGGGAGCCAGCGACCCTAGCAGGGGGCGGTAATGTGTCGCCCCATGAGTTGGCTGGTTAGCGGGGCAAGGCCCACTGGGCGAGACCTACTGTCACGTCATTGTCCGCTGGGCAGTCCGGCTGGAAGGACCTCAGTTCGGCGTTCTGACTGTGGAGGCCTTTCAGCCGGTGCTGATACAGTGGACGGGTCAGCGGCATGAGGTCTTCTCTTTCCGATTGATACAGGTCTTGATGGGGCATGTTTGCTTCGACAAGTACCTGCAAACGGTTAACCACCCTACCACCACTGGGATTACGATGAGGAAATAGCGAAGCACATGCTTGGGGTTTGCGTGGTCCGGGCAGAACAGCATCGTGAACTCATCGCTATCATCGGTGCTGACCTGGAGCTGCTGACGATCGCTAAGACGATGCTCGAAAGTGTCAGGCACTGGGACGCGGTCACCACCTTCTGCGAGGCAGTCGTCTCGCAGTTGTTTGCTGTTGGGGCGTCGACGGGGACGCTACGGACGGGACTAGCTGTATGTCAAGGAAGCGGTACCAGTGGCCGGCACAATGGGGAGGGAACACCGTTGCCCCGAATGAAATGGGTGGCGTGTGGCCCCATAACCCACCGTGCGGGGTGTGTCTAGAATCTAGACACACGAAGACATCTAACAAGACATCTAGACTCTAGATCATAACCTACCCAAAAAAAAGTGAGAGTGGAATTGACCTACTATATTCGTCTGACCACGCTGTTGGCAGTTCTCTGTCTTCAGCCGCGAGGCGATCCGTCCGGGGTAGTACCACACTCTCGCAGAAGATCGACGTCTAAGTATTGGCAATGTACTGTTGTGCTTCGTTGGGTGAGCGAGAGAGCCAGAAGCCCAACTGGGTAGGTTTGGGGTTGGTATTGGTAGGTAGCGGCCTAGCTATACCCTTGATGTTGCAAAGGTCTATGTGCGGCAGTGACACTTACCATCAGGTGTGTTGTATGCTCGTTTGCCACCATTAACTATTAAAAAAAAAATTGTGAACACGTTAAAGGTTCAGATTTTAGATTTTTTTTAAATGGCAGAGTTATTGGAAAATGTAAATAAAAACATGTTTCAAGGTTGTTGACCTACGAGTTTTAACGTTCATAGTGACAGTTATAATATAGTTTATTGTTTTTTTTCTAGTACCTGCTCTAAGGAAATAATGCTACAAGTAATATTTCCTTTCTGCACAGGAATTTATAAATACATAATTAACTTATAGAAATGATACCTGAACTGAGAAACAACATATTATGAATCGCACAAAGTATAGTCCTGTGTGGGATTCGAACCCACGCTACTTGGCTAGGTAGGTCAGTATCTTAACCACTACACCACCTGTGCAGACACATGGTTGATCTGTGCTCATAGGGATACAATCTCTATTTATAATTCAGAACATAAATCTAACAAGTTGTTAGTTCATTACGCTACAAATTCTTGGCAACGCTCAAGTTCGTTAGAAAAGAAATTTAATACAATTGTTTTACATCAAAACTTTTCTACAAACTTTATAACGAGGCAAAACACTTATTGTTGAGTAATCTACATCAACTGAATAAGTTTTCAAGTGAAAATATTCTTACATTAAGCGAATATATTAATGAAAAAAGTATAAAATTTGTTAGGTTGAAAACAGCGATACTGCGAAGTCACAACTCTAATTACAGTTTAAATATTGTTTAGTTTAAACTCAAGGACAAAATAAATTAGTTAAAGTGTTAGTCTGAAATATGCGCTTATTTTATTAGATAAGTAAACAGACGTGTTTGACAGATCAATTAGCAATCTAATTAGCCGTTTTGGTGGTACTCTCAAAATAATAATTGAGTATTCTTAATAGCAAATACGTAATTATGAACTATATGCAGTAGCTAGCAATAAATTTCCTATTTATTACGTGTAGAACTGGAACTTCTAATGGTAAAAAAAATAATAACTACTTTATTTTATAGTAATTAACATATAACAATTATTCCAAGGAATAACAAGGTTGTGTCATCGTTTAATACAATTCTAACTGTAAAGTTTGAAGTGTTAAGTCTATACAATGTGTAAACATTGTGCGATAGATGGCATACGTCATCTTGAAGACATAAGATATAATATGAAGCGAAATTTGCATGTCCTAAAATAGTTCACGATGGTGTAAGTGGCAGCACGATTGGGCCGGATTCCTAATAGGCGCAGGTCCGAACCCCGCTTATAACATCATTTTTCGTTTCGTAATCGGGTATTTATATATAACAATTAACTTTAGGACCTCTGCTTAGATGGCCACCGAAGACAAACGTCGGATACACTGGTACCCGATCTTCTTCTCTTCTGCGAAGAGAGAAGAGTTGCATGGTGAGTCTGTGAGATCACGCGCCGCCTCTTCCGTTACCCCGGACCGATTTGGGGAACGAGACGCATCCATAGTCCACCGCAAAAAAGGACCTTTGCTTAGAATAAAAAATACTAACTGAAAGAAATAAAAACGTTAAAACTCGTTACAGATTAAAACTTCTATTTTTTTTTAAATTTGCAATTTTCAATTGAATCTAGTCAAAAGAATATCATGGGTAGTTAGGTATGAAATGTTGATTAAGAATGAATAGTCACATTTATTAAGGGTGAGGCTAGTTTTGAGACCTCTACGTGAGATGGAATCTAAACAGGCGTTCAAAGATTGGGAGCAGTATTGATGTATCAAATTTTACTTTCAAATGCAACATTTGTGCGTAAAATTTCTTAGTACATCTATATAAACGTGAATATAAAATCAGAATTTTATTATTTTTGAACAGATGCGGCTTGTAACATATTTCAATGATAATAATAATACAAATATACCTAATAATAAAATACTTGACGGTACTTCCGTTTATCGTACGTGCTAAGCGGAAACATGTTAACAAAGTATTCACTAATCGCGCCACCTAGCGCAAGCTTGTTTAAGAGACGAACAAAACTAAACGGCCGACCTCCGTTCGGCAGTCTGAGCCCGCGAGTGGCGCGGTGCACTGGTCGCATATCGTATACTCACTTACGTTAGTTTGGTGGACCTCTCTCATGTTGTCACTTGTGAGAGAGTGGTGTCATGGTTGCTGCGCTTGGCAGGTGGACTGGCGGCAGCGGTAGATGCTGTACGTTCTCCGGAGAAGAGCTGTTGCTCGTTCTCTTAATGAACCCTTAGGTGATTTGGCTGAGGAATCCACGAGCAGGTAAATGGGTGGCGCTGGTTGTGGTCTTGTCCCGTGGTCGCACGGGCAAGACTATCCTGTGTCATCCATCCATACCATATAGTTCTTTGTACAAAGGCGATTGCCTGGGTCTGTCCTGTGAGCTCACTTAAGGTGTGAGTTGTGATTGGTGTATAGGTGTGAAGGTAATCGTGATTACTTGCAGTACGGTCAATCGCAGCTTTATATCCGCATTTATATTCCTCGTGTCTGATTACTTCTTCTACATCAGAAGTGTGGGATAAAGTACCCAAGCTTATAACCACCTTACTCAGTTTGGTCATCTAAATTTAAAAGGTTTCGTTTTCATATCTATCCTACGTTTAGGATTAATTTGAGCGCGTGTGAAGTGATACAAATATACCGACGCGTCGTGTACGTCGCAGCCTAGACAGGGATCGTAAGATTTTGTACATAAAGTGATAATCCCTTTCGGCAGAATTTTTTTAAATTTTTTGAATGACGTGATGTGATTGATTTGAAGGGAGTCGGAGACAATAAATTTTTTTTTGATGATATTTTTTGATGAAGGAAATAGATTGTTACTGTAAAGGATGGAGAAGCCTTAAACAGCAGAGTGACTGGTCGAAATGGGCCTAGTATGCCCGGTCCACGTTCTTGTTGCAGAATGTTGGTCGTTAGGGCTCCATACGCCCGGACCCAGTAGTATTTAGTGAAGGCTGGTCGTAAGGGCTTAATGTGCCCAGTCCACGTCATATTCGGTGAAGGCTGGTCGTAAGGGCCTCATGTGCCCGGTCCACGCCGTATTCAGTGAAGGTTGGTCGCAAGGGCTTATGTGCCCGGTCCACGCTATATTCAGTGAAGGCAGGTCGCAAGGGCTTTATGTGCCCGGTCCACGCCGTATTTAGTGAAGGCTGGTCGCATGGGCTTTATATGCCCGGGCCACGCCATGTGGAATTGCTAATAGGTCGAAGGGGCTCCATACGCCCGCAGTACAATTCATATTACAGAACGATCGAGGGGTCCCCGAACCCATGTCGTGAGTTGTTGCAATAGTAGTCGGTGGATATCTTCTACTACTCTCTCTATGGCTGGTCACTGCGCCTTTACGTTGACTTTTGGAGAGTCTGTGTGATGTATAAGTTACGGTTTCCACTTTGTACTCGTGCGATCGGACCTTGCCATGTGAGACCACTGGTTAATCCAGTGGAGGCTCCGCAAACCGATCACCAGCCGGGCACGGGAGGCCGACAGCTTCGCCACTTGTATTAGTGGTTTTCTTTTCATATGGTTTCTTTTGTAAATATTAATTCTCTTGAGTAAGGTTTCATTTTCCTTTTTTTCCTTTCATCTGGTGGTTCTGGCATGCAAGGGTGCGATATTCTTAAGATTCTCGTGATCGTAATCTTCTGTTTTTCCGAACATTAGTAATGAGATGCTTCACGAAAGATTCGATATTGCTATCATGCATATCATTCGCGATAGTGGTGGTGCGGACGTATCTTGGGGCTCCAACGATCGTTCGCAGACATAGATTTCGTTACGCTTGAATTATTTTTTTTTGTTCGTATTCGACGCGCATGGGTACTACCCCAGAGCTGCATATATGAGGCGGCAGCGTATGATCTTTTATAGAGTCCTAGTTTCTTTGTTACTGGCAGTTTTGGTCATAGGATATGCACCAGGGCTGCTCGCGCACTCTTAGCCTTTGCTACAGTGGTATGTGTTTTTTTTAATGATGATTTCCTGGCTATGTTGAATCCTAGATAAGATACAGAGCTTGTCCAATAACTCGTATGTCGGTAGTGTACCAGGCGTAACACGTCAACGAAATGCAACTCCCTTGGAGGACTCCAACTTTTATTGATGTCTCGGTGGATTGGACTTGTTAAAACTCCATTATAAATCTCCTAACTGCGAGGAATGAACAGAGGACGCTGATGCTCTTCGTAGGAAGCGTGGTCATCGACAGTTTGTGTAGCAGACCTTCGTGCCACACTTTATCGAACGTCTTCTTCTTGTTGTGACTGGTTGACATTTAATTAGTAAATCTCGTTACTTAGAGGGCTGTAGAGTGTGCTACTCCAAATTCAGACTGTTCTTCGCGAGGTTTTAAGTGAGGTGTCATCTCGGTAAGCAGAAGTTTTTAGAATGCCTTTGACATTATGCTCAAAAGTGTGATTGGTCTATAATTATCCGACTTCTTTGAGTCTTTTCCAGGTTTAGGCAGCCTAATTATTTGCCCTATTTTCCACTGGGATGGGCAATATCCTGATCTCATTACGCTATTGAAGATGCGAGTGAGCGCTACCGTGGTTTATGAAGGAAAGTGTCTTAGTGCGGCATTTATCACTCCTTCAAGGCCTGTTACCATAGTGAATAGCGTTACGCTACTGATTATTTCACTAAACGACTGAACGTTTCAGTTAATCTAAAGTCAGGCATGGACGAGCTAACACTAATGCATTTTTGTAAGTTTTCAGGCAATTTGTACGAGACTAGTAAGCGCACGAGGACGTGCGACAGTCAGGATTGGCCGTGACGGTACTTCCGTTTATCGTACGTGCTAAGCGGAAACATGTTAACAAAGTATTCACTAATCGCGCCACCTAGCGCAAGCTTGTTTAAGAGACGAACAAAACTAAACGGCCGACCTCCGTTCGGCAGTCTGAGCCCGCGAGTGGCGCGGTGCACTGGTCGCATATCGTATACTCACTTACGTTAGTTTGGTGGACCTCTCTCATGTTGTCACTTGTGAGAGAGTGGTGTCATGGTTGCTGCGCTTGGCTGGTGAACTGGCGGTAGCGGTAGATGCTGTACGTTCTCCGGAGAAGAGCTGTTGCTCGTTCTCTTAATGAACCCTTAGGTGATTTGGCTGAGGAATCCACGAGCAGGTAAATGGATGACGCTGGTTGTGGTCTTGTCCCGTGGTCGCACGGGCAAGACTATCCTGTGTCATCCATCCATACCATATAGTTCTTTGTACAAAGGCGATTGCCTGGGTCTGTCCTGTGAGCTCACTTAAGGTGTGAGTTGTGATTGGTGTATAGGTGTGAAGGTAATCGTGATTACTTGCAGTACGGTCAATCGCAGCTTTATATCCGCATTTATATTCCTCGTGTCTGATTACTTCTTCTACATACTATTATCACTATTAAAAATATAAACTTTGTTATCTTTCTTCATTATTATAATTAATCTATACCAAATAAAAAATAAACTCGCCGCCGTTGTCTGTACGCTTAAGTCTTTTAAACTACGTAACGGATTTTAATGCGGTTTTTGTCAATAGACGAACAGATTCAAGAGGCAGATTTATATGTATAATACATGCACATTTATAATAGAGAAAAACTGAGAATTTAAAAGATTTGTAATGTGATATAAATACGACGTAAAAAACATATTTTTATGCGCTTATATAGCAAACACTGTCTAAAACTTACGATCTATATTCTAGAAATTAACAGAGAAATAAACTCGGGGGTAGAGTGACCGAATACCAAAGCGAAACGAAGGCGGTTCGCTTATAAATATTTGTGATACAGTTTTTCTATACGGATAAAGATGTAAAGCTGCGTAATATTTGTTTTGACTAGCAAAGTAATAAATTGCAATTAATTCACTTGCCTATTACCGTCCACTGTTGGACATAGGTTGCCCTACTAGTGGCATAATACCATATTATCATATTATCTTATCTTACCATATTATCATTTTATCTACTGAAAATAGATTAGTCGGTATTCACGACCCTCAAGGAAAATTAAGTTGTGATGACTAAATCTGTCGCCATACAGGAAAGAAAACCATTAAAAACACAAATTAAATTTAACAAGCACAAAATATACGTAATTATATAATTATTTCTATTCTATGAAAATAGAATCTGTTATTATAATTTCTTTAAGAAACTTCAATTTAACGTTAAAATAAATGTAAATTGCTAAAAAGAAATATTTTATTGCAACGAGCAAATGAACAATACATGATTTTCACATATAATAAATATTTGTAATTGAACATTTAGCTCGTAGCAAAACGACTTCAACTTGACTGCACAGATGGCGTAGTGGTTAAGATACCGACCTTCCGTGCCAGTGCCGTGGGTTCGATTCCCACGCAGGACAATACTTTGTGCGATCCACAAAGTTTTGAGTCTGGGTGTAATTTGTCTGCGTTAATTGCATGTTTGTAAAGTCCCCCGCGATACAAGGATTATTTTCCTTTAATGCAGGGAGGTGTCTTAAAAAAAAAAAAAAAGCATGTTGCAATTTAAAAAACCTATATTGATATAACATAGTTTTTCACGTTTTTTATATCATAATTTTATAGTGCTGATGTTAATTCGTTATTATAATCGCATTGTGTATCTAAAGAAGGCAGATATTAAAAAAATAGTCCTCTGTATAAAATTTTAGATTTTCATAATTTATGTATTTGCAGCATCGCGGCAGCTCCTTCATCATTATTATAAATATGAATTATTCATTATTTCTTCGGAAGAAGGAAGGATGTTCTATATTGCTTGTAGCATAAAAACATTTATCAGCGTCCCAAAGGCAATCGGATGATAAACATCTAAGCGCGTCGCATTTTCATTCTTTTTTCCTCATTTTTGTCCCTCCTCTATTTTTTTATCAAAACATCCCTCTGCTTATATAATACTAGCAAGTACCTATGTAAAAATACATTCTGTACATATTCAAATTTTTTTTTTTTTTTTTTTTGCGAACTTGGGCTTTGTTCTTGTTTTTTTAAAATAAAGCAATATAGGATGATCCACAAAACAAAAGGTTGCGTTTGTAAGCCTACTCAGATACTTTGAAGAGATAACGCTTGAACCAGAATGTAATCTGTTGTCGTATATTTTAGCAGTGCTAGGTTGTGCATTTGTTGTGAGTGTGCGATAAGGGACTGTCTTTCCTTTATATAGACATCTTATCTACACAATAAAAATCTTAAAGTTTATTTTTTGGGAAAAATGTCGCTTGTGCTAGAGCTACGAGCTAGAGTTTAATAGTAGGCAAATCTTTATCCACCGTGGCAATATATTTTAATAACTTCACCAGTAAGCCTATGGAATAAGGCTATTGTAATTCTTATCTATAATGTCTTGGATTTGACTCTTGGGTTAAGCAGAAAGTTGTAACAATAAGGCCTAAACAAAAAATATTAATTATTAGTAAAATCGTCAATCGGAAGAGGCGGCGCGCGATCTCATAGACCCACCCTGCAAAACGCCCCTCTTCGCCGTGCGAGCGAGCCACCGGTACCCGATCTTTATCTTCGGTGTCCATTCAATAAACAGCCTGAATTATGTGTGATCAAAATAGTATATGGTGAATAATGAAATGCTACATCTGTCTCTTACCAGTGGTAACTTTTGTGATTAGTTTAATAACTGTCAGTATTATTATATTTCTATACTATTATACCCATACTGTTTTTTTTTGCTTTAAATGTAATGTAATTTGAATTTCAATTGAGTCGTTGACATTAATGTTATTTTCATTGTTTTTGGTAACAAATATTAGAATGGCTAGTAACAAATTATTATATTAATCTATATTTTTGCCCTGTGAAGTGGCCCTGTGTTCTTTAATCAGACTCAGCATGTTGATTCTAACAGTTACTATAAAAACATATCATTGTACATATGTTGAGATAAATAAAGCTAATCTATTGATAGTGGTAGGACCACGCTGTTCACAGTTTTCAGTCTACAGCCGCGGGCCGCTCCGTCCTAGGTGGTACCCCACTCTCGCAGAAGATCGACGTCTGGGTAATGCCAATGTGTTATTGCGCTTCGTTCGGTGAGCGAGAGAGCCGGAAGCCCAACTGGGTGGGTTAGGGGATTTTATTGGTAGACAGCGGCCTAAGCTATACCCTTGGTATTGAAAATGTCCATGGGTGGCAGTGATACTTATCATCAGGTGTGCTGCTTTCTCGTTTGTCACCATTAGCAATAAAAAAAAATCTCAGCGTATTGTTATGTAAATAATACTGAATTAGCAACCTTTGACTTGCCAATCACAAAATAATATGTAGCGATATCGATAATCGTAGTATCTACGAGGAGGCTACGACTGCAAAAGGTTTGGATCAATTGTTCCTTAACCATCATAACTCAAAGATAGATTCAAGGCAATTTTTTATTGTTTATAGTGGCAAATAGGCAAGTATCATACTAGATGGGAAATGTTACTGCCGCTCATGGATCTTTGCTATATCAAAGGTACAGTTAGGCCTTACCCCAAACTCACCCAAAAAGTTGGACTTCCGGATCTCTCGCACACCGAACGAAGCACAGCAGCACATTGCCACTGCTCAGACGTATATTCTTGCGATAGTGTGGTGCTACCCCGGATGGACCGGCCCGCGGCTGTAGACAGAAAACTGTCAACAATTTGGTCCTACCACAATGAAATCTGTAAAAACTCATGTTATGGTCTTTAAATTGTGAATATTACATAGCAATTATCAATATTCTCGGACTAGATCAGGTAATAGGTTATTTTATTTGTGTGTATTGACTCCCCATACGGCCATCCGCATAGCATGTTTCCTAGGATGGTTTTAGCATATCTTCGAGAATATTTTTGAAGTGAAAACTTTTTTTTGGCGCACCGTACACAGATTTTTTTGTAGGCTGTAAGTGAGGTTGATTCGTCACGCTCTGTGTTGAAAGGCTCCATCGGGACAACTCGGGTCCGATGAGTGTATACGAGTGAGAAAGATACAGTCAGCTGCTCTTCACTGCTGTGTCGCTTTGTTTACTATATTAGACTTAAATGTAATAATTGTTATTATTAATTATTATCAATTATTAATTTTTTTTTTCATAGGTTTATGTTTTCACTTCTGTCGGCAGTCTGCATGACTGCTTTGTGCTTTATTTATAATTCTTAAACCTTCACAAGTTTTATCGTGACTATTGTATCTGTTAAAATAAGTGATATTTAGGAATTTGCGATATACTAATAATGCTGATAAGTTAGAGATGCATGCCGTGTCCTTCAAATCAAAACCTCTGTGTAATAGTTTATTGTTCATCTACTCTATCCTACCCTATATAACCTTGTAAATAATCTACGATGGGTTGAGATCTACACTCATACTCTAATGTAGGACAATTATTTGTTGGTTTTATTAACATTAGGTCAGTATTTCAGTCAGTTTTATGTCTGTTTACGGTTTGCTATAAATATAAATGGTGTGAAATAGTCAAGTTGTAAGGCTTGTCAAGGCTTGTAAAGTTCATTAATAAAATATACGCTATTAAAGGCGTATTAAAATTTTGATCTATTTATCTACAATAACAAGTTTTCAAATTAAACGGTAATAAACACAGCATTAGGGTACTTAATACAAAAAGTTCTAAATCTATGGCAGTTATCTGGACATTATCCGAGGTTGACAACGAATAAGCCACTTAAAAGCCTCCTGGAACATCAAGTTTTGTTATTTACAACCTTTGTTGTGAATAAAGTTAGATAACATAGCTCTTGTGATATTGAGTTTATTTTAAACTGTCTAATCAAGACGGTTTTACACCATCGTTTAGTGAAAAAAATTGATGACGTTTTTTGAATCATCTTCTTACGTGTCCTTTTTTTCATATAAACCTTTATATTTTATAAGAAATTTGGTTAAAATAAAGGTAGACCAGATATTATATTATATTCAGATCCAGAATCCAGAGATTATATTCATTGAAGTTTGATAGCCTGGACCTGGCATGACTTTGAAGAACACTTTCAGCAATTAAGCTTCTCATGCTCTCTGAAGCATGGTTTTAATATGTTTTACGCACCATTATTTATTCTATTGTAAAAATTATCTAGTATAATTGCTTTTAAAACATTTTGCTTTTACTATAGCAATCTTTATTGTGTCGTATGAATTATTTTTATCTTTTTTGAAGTGAAACTTCTAATGCGACTGCTAACAAGGTTGCGTTAAACGTTTAACGCAATGACACTCGAACGCATGTGTGTAGTATACCTGTTACAGACCAGTGCGAGCGTTAGCAATGAGTAGCGCCTAATATTTTAACTTAAGGCGGAGAAAGAGAGAAAGATACACAAAGGTAGAAAGTAGGAGAGAGAAAGAGAGTGAGTTGGTAGATCCCAAGCACATGCGCATGGTATTCTTACTATGCAGCGAAGTAAACAGTGTGAACGTCGTCAAATTAGCTGAAATACGTACTGGTTGTTCAATTTTAATTTATAATATTCATTATTTTCATAGGTTTAAGTTTTCACTTCTGTCGGCAGTCCTCATGACTGCTTTGTGTTTTTTTATCAATAAAACATATAAAGTTTATTTCAAATATTTAAACTTAAGCCCTAACGTTAATGATAATTTAATTACCAATACTATTTTCTACATTCATTCAATTCTTATTTTCACAATAAATTAAGTAGTAATTGACTCAAAATAATCCGGCTACTTTCATTAAACCAATCCTCGTCTCACCTCTTCATGCTTTCTCAATACTATGAAGTGATTGCTACTTAGCTCGCCAATTGCATTAAGTGACGATAGCAATTTGCGTTACCCATTAATTAATGAAAGCAATCCAATACATTTGTATTAGATTGCTCATATAACACCGTATATTTATGTAGTGTTGGTAGTGTAATTAACTGGCAATTTGATCATATCATAAATATTATTTACATTTTTTTCTTTATCGTTTTGGTAGGCTTGGACACAACCTGGCGACGAAATGGCGGCGTGCAACATGACCCACCGTATTCCTTCTCCATAGTAATTGAACTGGCCAATGGAACTGATTCCTTGATCTCGGTGGTCAGTTCGGTGGTTTATCCTTTCGGATACCGTCTCCGTCGACGCCCCGGTTACAACAACAGTGTTACCAGGGCGTCACTCTCACGCCGTCAGCCTCTACGGGTGGTGAATTAATTTCTGGGACAGTTATATGCCTAGCAATAGTATTAAAAAAGTTTGCAGTATTGACGACGTCTTATTATATTATAATCAGCGATCTCACTTCACTTCATTTCTGTATTCGGTCGCTCTGTCACCTCTTATAACATCTAGATCAATTCTAATGTACATTAAACACCACGTATCTAAAATATATTTAATTGGATAAGGAGTAATACTGCATTAATAATTTTTCTTTTTGTTTTTTTTTACGACATCTTTCATTCTCGGCTTTTTCATCCATAATGTGCTTGTATTATATATATAACCCTTACTCTTGATTTACCTTGTCTATTGAAGAAAACATGAAACTCCTTTGCATAGTTTAAATAATTTAAGCGTAGAGACAATGGCGGCAACTTTATTTTATATGCGGCCCGTGATTTTACTCGCGTAAGTTTTGATCTCTAGGAATCATCATTCTCCTACTCTTATTCCAATTACTTGGGGTCGATACAATATATACTCTTCTTTCATAGTACATATTGTGAAAGTTATTGCCAATAGTTTTTCTCCTTGGGAATGTACTTGTTGACCAAGCGGCATCAGATGGACTTGGCCCAGGTTTTGATCTCTAGGAATATCAAGATAAAAATAATAGCTATAGGTATAAGTATGTATCAAGTGTCATCGCATTCTGTTGAGTACTTATGTATGATGCGTGAAGAAGTAACAAACATACATAATAAACAACACTTTCATAATTAGATTAAGATTGGATGGGGATACAGTAATAAAGTCTTACGCAGTTAATATTTTAATATTTATTTATATAGAATACCTATAAAGGAAACAAAAATGGAAATACAAACTTTTGGATTAGAGTATGAGAGATTAGAACAACTAAGATACGAATGTAACCAACTTTTGTTTTTACCGGTAATCTAATTAAATTTTACAATACAAAAGCTGCTATTGTGACTTAACTATGAGAGTTAGCTATATTCACCTATAGTCCTTCTATAGATATTAATAAAACCTATAAATTCGTACTATATTATTTTATACTATCTTCAATAGTTTTTGAAAGTGAGTCCTATAAAAATATCTAAAAGATCTTTTAGATATTAATAAGACTTACAAAGCCGTAGTACATTGTTTTGTTCTATAATAATCAATAGTTTTTCAAGCGTTGTTCGTTTTAAGCATTATTTCATATTTTTTTTAAATAAATATTATATAGTACCTATAGCTTATTATAATTAGTTATTTTTCAAAGGTTGTTCGTTTTAAGCATTATTTCGTTTTTATTTTACAATAAATAGTATATATAATAGCTTTTATTGTGACTTAACTGTAATAGTGAGATATGTTTTTTTGGCAGATTTTTTGTAGATATTAATAAAACTTATAAACTTGTAGTACATTATTTTAATCTATCCTCAATATTTTTTGTAAGACACACCTATAAAGAAATCGTTTTTATTACTTGGGCTTTGGCTATTGTGACTTAACTAATAGTTAGATATAATCCTTGGCATTTTTTTTATAGATCTTAATAAGACCTGTAAACTCGAGATACATTATTTTGTTCTGTTATCAATAGTTGTCCAAGCGTACGTCTATAAAAACATATTTTTTTACCTTAGGTTACAATAATGCTATTTTATTAATGATCTCAATTTTTTTTTAAAAAATAACTATATGCTATGTTACTGCTAGATAATTTGGCTTTCTTTTAGTGAAAAAATGGTTAAGATCGGTTCAGTAGCTTCAGAACCTATTCATTACCTACAAACGAACAAAAGTAGAAACAAATAATCTTTTCTCTTTATAATATTAGTATAAATATATAACTAATTATATTTTAAATCTCAACCTGTCTAACTTTAACTGGTAATAAACCCTCTTTACTAAGTCGTTTGACCAGCGGAAATATAATAGGTTCAAAATTTGCCAAGGAAAATGCTTTCTCATTCACCTGGTAATCCCTTAGCCAATTTCTATGACGATTAATAGAATAATGTGATTGCTTAATTAAGGTTATTTGATTTTAATCCTCATCAAAGTGATAAGATGGAAAATTCCTATCGATTGTGCGGTTCAACAAGCACCTGACCTTATTTCAGTAAATAGACCTGAATCCAATATTCTATCTTTTTCTCTACGCACAAGTTAATTAAGAATATATGTTAGAATTTCTTTTAGTAACACGCTATGCTTTGATAACACATCGCCGGATCTATCCGAGATGACAGAAGGGACGGTTTTCAACCCCGTTACTTTCCGTGTTCTACAGCCCCATGTAGGACGCCATCGGACATCTGTCTAGTTGAATCTACTTTTAATTTTTATAAGAAATTGTATTTTTGGGGTCGATGACAACCGCCTATTATAATTTCCATCCATGTTTTCAGTAGAGCATTCCAAAATATGATTGGTAACTCTATGTCCATTGTACACTTAATTAGTCGAGATGTCGTGTTCGTAGTTGTTATTATGGTATGGCTTCAAACAAATAAACAACATTAATTTTAGAGATTATATCTTGTTTTAATTGTATTTTATTATATTGATGTTTACTTTTAACGATCGGGATATATATATGTATATTGTTTACCTTAGTCGTCTTTTACGATACCTACGAGCAAAGCAGAAGGTGATAAATTGTATTCTTACTCCGTCACCACAAGGAAACATTAGAAGGTAGAGATAAAGAATGTAAAATAGTAGTTTTAGAGACTTCTTCTCGATTTAGGTACATTTAACTTTTAGGAACGATACCTCTAAAGAATAGATAGTAACTTCGTTAAAAACTAGAATCGCTCTCCTTGTGGTTACGGGTTAAGGATACAATACATCACGGATCCTTATTTTATCGCCAGAAGAATGGTCAATAGCACTGTCCTGGGTAAATTATAACACCAACCATAATCACTCACTAAGAGAGGCGAGATATTATAACACAATCAGAAGCCCTTGTTCAGCTGTGGACTGATAAGCTTATTGCTAAATAGATAAAACACAGCACAGATAGCATAGTGGTTAAGATATTGACCTTCCGTGCCGAATCGAAGCCAAGGAACTAGCCTCGGCTTCGATTCTCACGCAGGACAATATTCCACAAAGTGTTGTTCTGAGTCTGGGTGTAATTTGTCTGCGTTAATTGCATGTTTTTGAAGTCACTCGCAATACAAAGATTATTTTCTTAATGCAGGGTGGTGTCTTTTAAAAAAAACATTTTCTATGTGCATATTTCTATTGTCTGAAATTTATTTAAAAATAATTTATACAAAAAGTAATATAATAGAAATAAATTTTAAAGATTGAAATTAGCTTAAGTTTACTCAACGATTATCTGCCTTATTTGTGTGTTTAGTGACTAAAGCAATATAAAATGTATTACTATGAATAAGATAAATATGTACATTATGCTAAGATTATTTAGATTACGTAATAGTATACATAACGAATAGTGGTAGGACCACGCTGTTGACAGTTCTCTGTCTACAGCCGCGGGCCGGCCCATCCGGGGTAGTACCACACTCTCGCAGAAGATCGACGTCTAAGTAATCGCAACGTGCTATTGCGCTTCGTTCGGTGAGCGAGAGAGCCGGAAGCCCAACTGGGTGGGTTTGGGAATTGTATTATTAGACATTATCTGTTCTCTCTGCCTACCCTGCAAGGGATATGGCGTGATGATATGTATGTATGTATTATCAGGTAGCGGCCTATAGAGTATAGCTACTCTTGGTACTGCAAAGGTCCATGGGCGGCAGTAACACTTACCATCAGGTGTGCTGCTTGCTCATTTGCCACCATAAGCAATAATGAAATTTAATATGCGAAAATATTTTTTTTAATAAATTGTATAAATATTATCAACCTAAAAAATCACTCGACATATAAATATCAACAGCCCTAACTCTAAGAAGACACTGCAATAACCAGAATGTTCGTAAATATTTATACGTCCAAATCAATGGTGTAACAAAGTTATAAATGGAAACAATAAAATAAATAAGATACTTATTTTAAAGAAAATTCTAAAGCAATGGCAATTTGAACATAAAAAATGTTTTATTACAAAATATTTGTTATGAATGAACTTACGCATTTATTGCCAGGCAATTTGAAGTTACGACTTTTGCTTCAGACGGGATGTAAATAAAATTTTGTATACAATATTGAAACTCAATCAGGATAGTTTTTATTGAACAGTCGTTACAAAATTTTATAGATGTAATTCCATATTTTCGTATTCCCATAACAGGTAGAATGTGATGTGATGTGATGTGCTAAGGTATGTGGTCAAAGGGGAATGGAGGTAGAATGAAACGATATTGTGATAGTCACAAGGATCCGTTCGATACAAGTGGCACAGAACAATTCTACATGCCATTCTCGTAGTGATTCTTACTTCCAACAATGGATATCGATTAACCGATAAATTAATGGGTGGATATTATAATTAACATAGATACATTTTATATCATCTCAGCTGATATATGTCCCACTGTTGGGCTGAAGCCTCCTCCATAATAGGAGGGAAATTGACCTATTATACCATGTTGTTCAGACTTATTGGTATAGGGTTTTGTTTAGAGTTTTCTTTCTCTTGCATAAATGTTATATGCGTTTTATATGCCTTAGTCTCAGGTGGTGAATTGTGTTCTTAGACCGTCACCACACGGAAAACATTTTATATACATACATATACATTTCCCAGAGGGATAGGCAGACACTACGGATTGCCACAAACCACAATCCCGACATAACTCCATCGCTTCATTAACGCTCACCACAGTCTTCATGCATGCTCTACAATTACGCGTACTCTTAATCTGACCTTTCACCAACACATTTTATAACTCAAAATTGTAACTCGTCAAACATCTGTCAGTCAATTTCTATTGTATTTCTCTTGTACCACTGGATTTTTACTGTAACTTTGAGTATTTTGTAATGTTTTGTTTTTGAGTAATAAATTATTATTAAAACAAAAAAATTAAATCCAATTAGTTATAATAATGTAGAAATTAAAAAACTCAAATACTGATAAAATAAAATACGCATGTATTTAATTTCGCTCCTTCTAAATATTGAAGCTGTTGTCAGCACCACAATAATTTTTTAATTTGTCGATATATTTATTATTTTTTTAAATTCTAATGGCTATGCGTATTTCTGTTCTTTGTAACTGTTGAGATTTGTTACGAACAACTAGATTTTGCTTTAATTTCTCGACCATATTTGGTGTTGGATATTGATTTTATGTGCGTTACTCACTCTCATCTGAAGAATAATATTTTCTACCTTTAAAATATTTTCTTCTTTTTACATTTCTAATATAATATTTATAAAATGTTAAATGATCGCTCATATTTTTATGAATGATCACTTAAAAGCTTACTCCTTATTTTCACTTGTTATGTCCATATCTAATACATTTTTATACCAACGATGACAATATTTATCGTTTTAACTTGTTTACTGATAAATTAGTATTTAGCTAGATAGTTCTAGCATTAAATAACATATTATCATAACACAATAAGAATATAAATAAAGATCCGTCACCGTTTTCTTTTCGAAAACTAATACAGAACATTGAGACCATCGTGAGTATGAAGATTATAAATAATTAGTGATACAAAATAATAGCTATCATTAAAGTTTATTTTAAAGAATCACATAAACTAGGCTTGGTAAAAAAATTAAAGGACCAATAATGCAGGCAATCTCAATCAAATCTCACCATCATCATCATCTCAGCTCGTATATGTCCTAGTATTGGGCTGAAGCCTCCTCCGTAGTTAGAGGGAAATGGACCTACTATACCACGCTGGTCAGACGTATTGGTATAGAGCTTTGTTTTGAGTGAAAACTCAAAGTAAATCTATGTAAAAGAAGGAAACTTCTTTTACATAGATGTTATATGCGTTTTATATCCCTTAGTCCTCCCTTACGATTGTTACGATCACCCACGGATAAGATTGGGGGGTAAATTGTATTCTTTCTCAGTCACCACATGGATAGAGCCGATAGCTAGATAGTGCAAATCCTTAATATAAAATGGAATAAATTGTATTAGAATTTGCGTGATAGACCGCAAGTATAATAAATTCAGGCAACAATCAAATTTAGACCAGCATCAAATATTTTAAATTGAGCTTAACAGACAGCTCCCATGATGGCAACACATTCTTTTTGTGGCTTAATAAATCTCCCTGATAATAAATGTAATTCCGGTATTTACAGTTGTTTCATTAAAGTAAAACATTACTTCTTTTACGGATTCTATCGCGTTTGTATTTGATTTTTAATTTACCGACGTTTCGAACACTTTACATTGATCATTGTCACGGGAGGACTAAGGTGTCTTACGTCCTAAAGTCATCGTTATTACAGAAATTTCTGGAAATTAAAAATCAAATACTAACGCGATAGAATCCATAAAAGTAGTTTGATTTCAAATGTGTGTACTCACGTAAACATCAGGAATCAAAAAATTACTTATTCTCTGGTATCAAATTCAAGACCTAATAATAGGTGCTATAAATGCAAATGGAAAATTGTTTGTTTATTAAACTTTAACTACTAAACCTTCTCTTATTAATTTTTAGATATGCAGGAGGTTTTAGTAAGGATAACTTTATTCAATTTTCTGTAAGTTATTACTCAAAGTACACTAGTAGCAAAGTAAGAGTATAGCCAGTCATTTATAACTACAATATTTAACTTCCGCTTGTTGCAGTCAATGGCCTATTTCAGTACACGCCTTAATTAATAGCTTCCCAAACCTAGAAAATTACCGAAAAACAGCTCTTTAGGGTCCAATTTTCCGTACCAATGAACTAATTTCAACGTTACAGAACGTGTTTCCAATGGCAAGAGCCGTCGATTGTATTACTTTTTTTTTTGTTTAATTATGTGGATTAGGGAACTGAGATTAATGATGTATGAAGTAATTTACTAAGTTCGTATTTTTAGTAAATTTATTTAAGAAATAAGTGTTTTATTAAACTACATAGGTGGCGTAGTGATTAATATACTAAACTTTCGTGCTAATGAATGGGTTCGATTCGTATGCAAGACAATACTTTATGGGATCCACATAGTGTTATTTTCAGAGTGGGTGTAATTTGTCTCCGTTAATTGTATGTTTGTAAAGTCCCCCGCAACATAAAACTTACACTTTATTTTACACATATTTTTACAACCAACGTTCAATAATCTTAAGGCTTACTTACGTTGCAGAGTGGGCCACTGAAGTAAAAGATGTTCCAGTGACCCACTTGCACGGCGTCGAGACGTTTATGTAGGACGGCTCTACTGGTTCGTGCGCCGCTTCTCTGTCGCCCCGGACGGATTAACAGGGAGCCCACCGCCAAAAAAAAAGGCTTACTTACGTTAAAGATTACATTTGGTAACCTTGACCTGTTTCTGGATTAAAAATATTTTTAAGAAGATTGTATTGCTAAAAAAAGACTCAT
Organism: Lymantria monacha; assembly: GCA_905163515.2. NCBI lineage: Eukaryota > Metazoa > Arthropoda > Insecta > Lepidoptera > Erebidae > Lymantria > Lymantria monacha. The sequence goes on along the minus strand of LR991094.1, from coordinate 11,731,575 downwards.
AGCTAATAGTAGAATATATTTCAGCTAAACAAGGCAAATAAAAAATTTGATTACATTTTTAATTTTGTACATAATGCCTGGCCACCGAAGACAAAGACTGGGTTCCGGTGGCGCGCTCGCACGGCATTTGACAAATACTTGTAAGACGGGTTTATGGGGTCGCACGACGTTCTTTCTGTCGCTCCGGAGTACTCCGGACGGAATTAACGGGGTGTGACCACACCATAGCTCGCCGCTAAAAAAAAGTATACATAACGCATTAGCATAATGTTACAAAAAACCTATATATTTTTTCTTTTGTTTTTTTTTAACGACAATACCCGACACTAAGGAAATGATTATTGTATTTCTGGAGACTTTACAAATATATTAATTATATTTTAGGGACACAAATTACATTCAGACTTAGAACAATAATTATTAGATCGCACAAAGGATTGCTCTATGTAGGAAACGAACCCATGACATTAGCACGATAGGTTTTAACCGCTACGCTATCTGTGCAGTCAAATCAAATTCAAGTCAGTGAATCAATTCTTCAATTACTGTTTAAATAAGGAAATAGAGGTTAAAATTAATAAAATGAGCAATGAGTAGGCGAGCAATAGGTATGTACTTATTGGTGCGTAATTATATAGTTATAAGTCATGTAATAACCGCAGTACTTTAGAGATTATAAAATATTTATCCTCGTGCAATTTATATTGTAATATCCGATAATATAATATATATAGTTATATAAATTTTGTTCTGTGATTTCAGGAATTAAATTATTAAATATTGAAAGACCTTACTATTATTGTTTTTTTTTTAATTACCACCCTTTTTTTTTTTTTGCTTTGGGCTATGGACGTCGCACCCCGCCAAATCGGTCCGGGGTGACGGAAGAGGCGGTGCGCAACCCCATTAACCCACCCTGCAAGCATCTCTTTTTCGCCGTGCGAGCGGACCACCGGTACCCGATCTTTGTCTTCGGTGGTCCGCCCGGCGGTATGCCCTCTCGGGTTCCTCTCTCGTCGACGCCCCGACAGCTTTCGCCGTCGAGGCGTCGCCCTCACGCGGTGGCCACACCTCGAGTGACCGGACAATTCCCTGGTCCGATCACCCGAAGCCTCGGTTAGGGCAGCATCAGGCGTAGGTAATCGCGCCTGCGCCGCCCCGGCCGCGGGCGGCGACCCGGGTCACGGGAATCCTCCCGGGCCCGTTCCGCCGCCTCCTTCTGCGAGATGACAGCCTCGCAGAAGGCGGCGACCGCGTCCACCCTGCGCTGAGGTAAATAATCCTTGTATTGCGGGATACTTAACAAATATGGAATTAACGCAGAAATTACATCCATATTGGAGGATGACGAATTCTATAATAAATCATTTACTTTCCAAACATCTAAACTTTGGATAATCGCTGATCGAATCGATGGTTACTATTTGACGCATTTGCTTACATTGTCCATTCAAACGATTAACTGTACATGTGTAACAAATTTTTTTACTAAATAGTCAAATTATTAGCTATGTGGTATATACGGTATATAGTAACTATGTGGTATATAGTTATAGCTGTGTGGTAGCGGCTAAGAATACCAACAACCCTTACTTTGCTCGTGGATGTCGTAAAAGACGACTGAGAGCCTTATAACGACCTGGGCAAACTCCATCTGATGCCGTTTGATCAACAATTAAATTCCCAAGGAGGGTTGACGTCTGGCAGGCGGCCGTTCATAAAACTATTGCCAATAACTGTAACAATATGTACTATGAAAGAAGAGTACATAATTGTATTGACCCCAAGTAATTGGGATAAGAGTATGAGAATGATGAAATATACTACTTATTAATTAATTACTGGACAGTTTTTTTTAATTACTAGATGTCTATCTATTATATCTAAAAGTCTCAGGTTTTCTTTCATACATACATACATATCATCACGCCATATCCCTTGCAGGGTAGGCAGAGAGAACAGAGTGCCAGAGAACTCTATCTTTGCATACTTCACTCGCTTCCTCAACATTAATAATTCTCTTCATACACGCTCGCCGGTTTCGGAGACTCTTGACTCCACCTTCCTTCAGTACATGACCGATCTGGTCTAGGTAGGTTAGTCTCGGTCTCCCCGGTACCTACATCCTTCCACTTTCGCATTGTATATCTTCTTAACCAGACGTTCGTTCGGCATTCTTTCCACATGTCCGAACCATCGGAGCATTCCCTTTCGCATCTTTACATCAATACTCTCTTTCATACCTACTCGCTCTCTTACGTCGTCGTTACGAATGCGGTCGGTCAGCCTTACTCCACAGATTTTCCGCAGAGATCGCATTTCAACCGCATTAATTTTACTTTCATACTCTTTTCTGCATACCCAACTCTCGCTTCCATACAGTAATTTTGGGACAAGCACTGCGTTATGTATTACTCCACGTGCCTTCTGGCTGAGGTGGTGGCTACCGAGAAGTTGCCCCAACGCTCCGTTCACTCTATTTCACGCATTCACTCTTCGCTCTATATCAGTGGTATACCTTCCATCTCGGCTAAATCCACATCCAAGATATACAAATTCATCCACTTGCTCTAGTACATCATTACCTATTGTTACTCTTACATCTGTTCTGGCTTCATCTCTTTCAAAGACTATTATTTTGGTTTTGTTCATATTCACGCGTAGACCCCTTTTCTTACAATCTTCTGTCATTGTATCGACTAGGGTCTGCAGATCAGTCGCTGACTGTGCCAGCAGGACTGCATCATCTGCATAAAGCAGAGCAGTGACCACTGAGTCGCCCATCTGGACTCCCACATTCATATCGTTCAACCTTTGGAGACATTTATCCAGATATATGATAAACAGCCTGTTAACAGTTTTCTTTCATCTATTTTAATAATTTTTTATATAAACACAGCCAAAATTTCCACATAGACTCTAAATAAAAACAGGCATTGGAAAATGAAAGAATTTATGAATTTTGCCATTAACATCCTTTTACTGAACAATCATTGCAAAAGCCCACGTTAGCAGGCAAAGTACTTAAAGATATAATGATTTCTGATCTTTACGCGAGAATTACACATTTGAAATAAAACTATTTTTCCGGCTTCTATCGCGTTTGTACTTGATTTTTAATTTCTTTCGTTTCGAACAATTTACAGCGTTCATGGTCACAGGAAGTCTGACCTCCTCGCATTACTATGAACGGTGTAAAATGATCGAAACGTCGATGTATGGAATGCCTTGTCGTAAACGGTAACAATTGTTATTATATTTTTGTAGGTAAATAATTCAAAACCACTGTTGAGTCGCACTTTTCGTAGCGTTATTAATGATACTATTCACGCTTGTACGTGACGTACATTAATTAATTACGACTGCTTTATATTAATTAGCTGTGTGGTAGCGGCTACAAATATTTGCAACACTTACTTTGCTCGTGGATGTTGTAAAAGACGACTAAGACCTTAATAACGACCTGGGCCAACTCTATCTGATGCCATTTGGTCAACAATTACATTCCCAAGGAGGGTTGACGTCTGGCAGGCGGCTGGTCATATAACTATTACCAATAACTTTTACAATATGTACTATGAAAGAAGAGTACATATTGTATCGACCCCAAGTAATTGGGATAAGAGTAGGAGAATGATGATATATTAATTAAATTGATATACTTATAATACAGCCCGCGTAAACCAAAGTCGCTTTCGCGTCGTTTGAGCAATATTTGCTCGTACACTCGGAAAATTAAATATCAAATACAAACGCGATAGAAAGCGTAAAAATAATTTTATTTTTAATACTTAGAGATACATAACAAAATTATGATAAAGTGTAATTTTATTATAAGCTAGTGAGAAGAAAACTGATGGCCTTGGACGTCATCTACTCACCGAAGACAAAGATCGGGTACCGGTGATCCGCTCGCACGGCGAAGAGAGGTGTTTGCAGGGTGGGTCCATGGACGTCATCTACTGCTTCAGGTAGAGCAGCATCAAGCACAGTTACCGTACCCGTGATAAAACTCTAACTTTAAATAAAATAAAACATTCGAAATGGTCGTGTAATAAAGGCGTGAATAAAGACGAAGTGATAAAAAGAGAATTGAAAAAAACATTAATGGAATCATGTGAGAAATCAACTGCGTAGCTGCGTGAAATTTATGGATTATTATTAGACGCAACGATATTGACTTCGGCACATTATTGATATTGAAATTTGAGTATAATATTGTTCAGTCTGTGAATACTTTTATATTACATTTTAGTTGATTTTTATTGAATAAAAATTTCACCACGAAGTAGATAGAAATATATGTAAATATATATTTAAAACCACATATCTATATGATTGCCTGCTGTATTGTATTGATCAGCGCGTTCGGCCAAAAAAGCGACGGATGAGAGATGACTGTACGTAGCGGAGATGCGAACGTTGAGATGGACGTACGGCGTGACAAGAATGGATAAGATAGAGAACGAGCGTATATGAGAAAGTTAGAAAATGTTGCCAGTGACGGACAAGTTAAGGAGTGAAAGCTCGACTTGGTATGAACATGTGATGACGGTGAAGTACAGGAAAGTTTTAAATATTCATGTTGAATGCTAGGTATAAAGGAAAACCAAAGAAAAGACAGATGAACGGCGTGAAGCATGACATGGATAGAGAGGAAATGACTACAGAGATGAATTCTGATAGGGCTGTATGGAAGAAGAGGACATATTGCGTCGATCCTAAGTAATTGGGATAAGAGCAGGATGATAATGATATTTATGTGATTACCTCTTATTTTCACACGGAGATCGTTAAAGATGTAATAGGAACATAAATAATGAGCGTTATTGTAGGTAATGTCGAAAGCATATTCCAGTCCGTCTAGCTAGTATAGATATATGTATAACATCCCATTACACTGTAGGCTTATGCTCATTTTCATCCACAAGTCCTAAACTTCAAGTGACACCTAATGCAATTTAAATAACATTGATATTATATAGATAACATTGAGATCGCCTCAACGGTGTTACGATTTTTTTTTAATTTTATTTAATATCAACTTATTTAATTAACGTTAATATTGTTAATTTAGGTGTTTCGCTTTAGGTGTTATGTAAAAAGTTGGCAAAAATGACCATCATGGCGATTTCTAATGTTTACGCGAGTATTAAACATTTAAATTAAAAGTAGTTCTACTGATTCTGTCGCGTTTGTATTTGATTTTTAATCGCCTGATATTTCGAACCCTTTACAGTGTTCATGATTCTCCTCCCGTGACATAATAAAGAATACTACCGATATCAAGGATTTAGTTCTGGTAGTCAATCCAAATGGTGGGCAGATATTACGGCAAGTTATGGACCGTACGCCGTCGATCCTAAATGTACGTGCAGGGGGCCCGGGCTCTTATGAAAAAGAAAATTTAACTAGACAATGCGAATATGGGTTGAGAAAAATGTATAACATCTTCTTTTTTTTTTACACTATTGTCTACTTACAGTTTGTTATAAAACTTTTATAAAATCTTTTACAATCTTCCGTAGCTATATTGTTATTTTACTTTTACGTAGATAAAGTAATAATTTATGTAGCAACCTCTCATATCAAGTATCAGGTATTGTGATGTTATCCACGAATACTGTTTTAAGTCTGAATAAAATTTTTGCTCGTAAATTGTATAAATTTAAAAACGCGAGCAATAAAAGATTTTATCTCTTTGTATGGTATTGCCATCTATAAAAAAATACACAATAATTTAAACTTGTTATTATTCAGTAGATCACGGCTGTGTGGAAGCGGTCATGAATACTCCCAACCCTTACTTCGCTCGTGGATGTCGTGAAAGACGACTAAGAGCTTTGTATCGACCTGGGCCAACTATACCTCATTCCATCAACAATTACATTTCCAAGGGTTCGGCCGGTCATAAAACTTTTGCCAATAACTTTTACAATATTTACGATGGATGATGATTACATATTAGGTCAACCCTAAGTAATTGGGATACGAGCAGGATAATGATGATTATTCAGTAGATTAAAATCATATTTTTATTTTTTTTAAAGTCACCACGCTTTTTTTTTTTTTTGCGATGAACTATGGACGTGGTCGCGCCCCGCCAAATCGGTCCGGGGCGACGGAAGAGGCGGTGCGCAACCCCATACACCCACCCTGCAAACACTTCTCTTCGCCGTGCGAGCGGGCCACCGATACCCGATCTTTGTCATCGGTGGCCCGCCCGGCGGTTTACCCTCGCGGGTTCCTCTCATTTCGACGCTCCGACAGCTTTCGCCTTCGGGGCGTCGTCCTCACGCGGTGGCCTCACGTCATGTGACCGGATTATTTCCCGGTCCGATCACCCGAAGCCTCGGTTAGGGCGGCATCAGGCGCAGATATTCGCGCCTGAGCCGCCCGAGGCGCCGGCGGCGGATCGTATCCGCAAGGAAGGAATCCTTACGGACTCGCTCCGCTGCCTCCTTCTGCGAGATGACAGCCTCGCAGAAGGCGGCGACCGCGTCCCAGATCCTGACGCTGTCGACCACCGCTTTCACGACAGCCGGCAGCGCCAGGTCAGCACCGATGACAGCGACGAGGTCATGGTGTTGCCCGTCCCAGCTCGTACATATCTCGAGCGTATGTTGCGCCGTGTCCTCCTCACGACCGTGTGCAGGTACTTGCCGAAGCAACCGTACCCCGACAAAACCTGCGCCAACCGGAAGGAGAGGACTCCGTGCCGCCGCTCCATCCATTCCATCAGTACGGGCCGGAGGGCCTCAACGGTAACAACACCGTGTCTAGGCCTCTCCAACCGCGTAACCCAACGGGCTATAATAATGATAATGATAATAACTGATAATGATTTTTTCTTCAAATTTACATATAATTTTTATGTGAATATGTTTTATAATGTTTACTCGAGTATTACACATTTGAAATAAAACAAGTTTTATGGATTCTATTGCGTTTGTATTTGATTTTTAATTTCCCGACGTTTTGAACACTTTACGGTGTTCTCCCGTGACCATGAAAGCTGTAAAGTATTCGAAACATCGGGAAATTAAAAATCAAATACAACAAACGCGATAGTATCCGTAAAACTAATTTTATTTTAAATGAATATGTTTGTCATAGTTTCAAAGTAAATAAGTCCTGTAAGGATAAAAAATCGAAGATAGACAGGATGTATAAATGTCTAGATGGATGTATAAATATCTAGTATTATCCTCAATTAGAGCCGTACAGATATTTGAATTCAGCACAACGAGCAAAGTTTGTAATTATTATTACAATTGATTTCTCATCTTATTTAATTGCCGAATTTTGCCCTATTCGATTACGAAACGTGCGTAGTTTAGGTATATTAAAGTAATTGCGATTACATCGCATAAAAATAAATGATCTTTTCATTTAGTTCATTTAGAAATCTACAAATAAATTAGAGTAGTTTTTTTTTGTTATTCTATTATTTTTATTCTCTATAGGCATTTAAAGAATTTGTCCGGAAATAATATGTTTTATTTGTCACACATCCTTCTTTTCACTATCAGATGATTAAATGCACGATGAGTGTTACCCTATTCGCTCTTTAAACCGGATTAATTTCTTACGCAGTTCTTCATAATATTCAGAGTGAATAGTTTTAATGTGCATCATGCATTGCATCTACCTCTATAAAAATCTGAATAATGCAAGAGTTAATAAAAACAGATTTGTCTTTACAGATGGTGCAACAGTTAAGATATCGACCTACTGCGCCAAGTGTCGTTGGTTCGTTTCTCACGCAAACCACGCACTTTATGCGATCCACAAATTTCTATTTTGAGTCTAGGCGTAATTTGTTTATTTATTTATTCATTTTTAGGATAGCTAGTAATTGATACATTGTGGATATTAAAATATAAATATAACATAAAATTAAACTAAATGCTCAATTCTTAAGCTATCACAGCATGCACAAAAATGGCAACAAATTACGGAAACAAACTATAAAAAAAGAAAGAAACAAAATAAATCCTAATTCTTCATTATAATAATTGGTTAATTCACGGTTTTTTTAATTAATATACAGCAGATGACATAAAATGATGTTACCGTTCGGATGTTTTTATTTTTTTTTTTTTATTTTTTTTTTTATGTCCGTTAATTATGTGTTTGTAAAGTCTGCCACAATAAAAGGTAAGTAGTTCCCTCGTACAGAGTGTTATCTTTCTTGAAAAAAAAAACCTTAAGAAATGTAAAATAATTAAATACAAATTATGTTCCTTCTAATCCTACCGAACATTTTTATGATTTAATACTAATAATTCAAGATCGTTCAGCGGTCATCGTAAATACCACAATTTAATTTTGAATTTTCTTTAAACTTATATTTTTATAAATTTAATTGACTGACCAGCCAATAAACGCTCTCGACAGTCCATAAGAAAACTGTTATGTTATTCACATAGTTCCAATAATCGTTTCTTGACTACCTGAGAAGAAGAAAATTATTATTTTTTTTTATTGCTTTTGTGGCAAACGACCAAGCCGCGCACCTGATATCAAGTGTTACTGCTGCCCATGGACCTTTGCTATGCCAAAAGTATAGCTGGGCCGCTGCCTACCAATATAGAGCCCAAACCCATCCCAGTTGGGCATCCGGCTCTCTCGTTCACCGAACGAAACGCAACAGCACATTGGCATTGCTCAGACGTCGATCTTCTGCGAGAGTGTGGTACTACCCCGGACGGACCGGCCCGCGGCTGTAAACAAATATCTGTCAACAGCGTGGTCCTACCACTATCTGAATCAAATTATGGTAACATGTTGTTATTATACACTAAGGAAAATGTTTTAAATTTAAATAAGTAGCTCAACGGAATGCTTTGTTTGAATCGTTAAAGCTTATCATATTATTCGGTAGATAAAACAACCGCAGAATATTTTTCTGTCTGTGACATCCAGAAAATAATAGATTCGGAAATTGAATTGCGATCGAGAAGGACATTTCTTATTACACATTCAAAGAATGTATTGCAAAACAAGTTACGTATTTATAAATCCATATCGTTGAATTTTATCCGGGCAATATTTATTTATTTTTAGTCTACATAATTTAGAAATGGACTATTTTAATATGATAATACATTAGAGATATGATAATACATTAGAGCATGAAAGTAAAATTAATGCGGTCGAATTGCGATCTTTACGGAAAATCTGTGGAGTTAGGCTGACCGATGACATTCGTAACGACGACGTAAGAGAGCGAGTAGGTATGAAAGAGAGTATTGGTGTAAAGATGCGAAAGGGAATGCTCCGATGGTTCGGACATCTGGAAAGAATGCCGAACGAACGTCTGGTTAAGAAGATATACAATGCGAAAGTGGAAGGATGTAAGTACCGGGGGAGTTTGAGACTAACCTGCCTAGACCAGATCGGTCATGTACTGAAGGAAGGTGGAGTCAAGAGTCTCCGAAACCGGCGAGCGTGTATGAAGAGAATTATGAATGTTGAGGAAGCGAGTGAAGTATGCAAGAATAGAGTTCTCTGGTACTCTGTTCTCTCTGCCTACCCTGCAAGGAATATGGCGTGATAATATGTATGTATGTATAACACATTATATATTCCGTGTGGTGATAGAGTAAGATGGAATTAGGCCAAACCTTCTGACCAGGATCATTAGACTAATTTTATTCATATGGAAGAGACCCGACGTCCATTTTTAATATAATAATCTAACACGCCAACCCTACAATAGTGATGGCAATGTTTTTTTTAATAAAATATTTTCCGTGTGGTGACGGAGTGAGAATACAATTCACCACCCTCTACTTTACCCGTGGGTGATCGTAAGAGACGACTAAGGGATATAACACACATGTATCATCTATGCAGAACTCGAAACAAAACTCCACAACAACACCAAAACAAAAACTCCACAACAACACAAAAATAACACAAAAATACCAACATGTCTGATTAGCGTGTTACAGTAGGTCAATTTCCCTCCCATTGTGGAAGACATTCGAGTCCAACAGTGGGAGGCGTTTCATTTGTGTACTTATTTATGTATTTTACTAATTTATATTGAATAGTAAATTTACGATTTGATTTATTCAAAGTAATATTTTAAGCAATTGTTGTAACATTATACAACACCTAAATATTGAATATAAAAAAATAAAATAAATAAAATAGGGTAGACTGAGTACGGTTGAAACACAGGACGGTTAAAACACAGCGAATATCTCGTGAACAGTGCGTGATAACGTGATGTGTATAAGGGGAGTATGAAGCGGGTAACATGTCCGAACACGAATTATAGTGTTGCATTGCTCTTGGCGCGCTGTGCTGGAGTACAGGAGGCCCTATTGTGTTTTTTGACGGCAAAGTAAGTATTTTTATTGGTATATTTTTGTAATTATTATGGTTTTGTTTACAGTTACAGTATTAAGAGTTTTGTATCGTTTTAATTGAAGTTTGTAGAATATGGAAGGATGATTAGGTTTCATTTAAATTTATTATCGTTCTAACTGTGAGCCATTTTATACCTAGAAGGGGGTTGGGGACGGTTGAAACATGTTTTATGGGTACGGTTGAAACAGTACATTCATTCATTCATTCTTCTTTCTTAGATGCTAAGAGTACACCAAAGGATGACTACAAGAGATCAGACTGCCTTATCAACATATAAACTAGCTTATGAAGATTTTACAAGCGGGATTTTCGCTAAGAACAGCAGCAGAAAAAAATGATTGAACCACTGTTCCCTGTTGAGATATATAAGACAACTACCAAAATCATTTCCATATCAAGTAGGGCAATAACCTTCAAGACAATTAATAAACAGAGGGCGAAAAACTAGGAATCAGCGTCTACAATCTATGCAGATACACCTAAAAAGAAGACACTTGAAGAGAACATGAAAACAGATGAAGTGTAAAAAGCTAAGCAAGTTAAGAAAAGATTAGGTAAAGGAAAGCCTAAAAGAATTGCTACAAACCAGAAAAAATCTATCACACAACATGAATCATCATCAGAAGAGGAGTACCTACTACAGTCTTATTGGTATGTTGGCATATTCAGAAAGCAGAACAAGGGAAAAATTGATACAGTGTACAATATATAGATAGTCTTAGTTATGTTTGCCACAATTATGACTCTGAATGCCCTCCTAACCACTAAAATATTTTTGTTTAGAATATTAATTATATTTTTATTTAGTTATAGAAATAATAAGTCTTTAATTTTCCGTGTGGTGACGGAGTAAGAATACAATTCATCACCCCCTATCTTACCCGTGGATGATCGGACGAGACGACTAAGGGATATAAAATGCATATAATATCTATGTGAGAGAAGGAAAACTCGAAACAAAACCCTATACGAACACGTCTGACCAGCGTGGTAGGTATAATAGGTGAATTACCCTTCCATTATGGAGGAGGCTCGAGCCCAACAGTGGGTCATATATGAGCAGAGCTGATGATGATGAAGTCTTTAGTTTATTCGAAAATTTATTTCATGATTAATATTGTTGAAATTAAACAAATTACAGTCATCAGATCGTTATTTAATTAAATTTATACTTAATATAAACCATTGAAGGCTGATTAAAAATAATGTTAAATTATAAATATCGCCTAAGACTTGAATATTGATAAAACAATAATTGTGATATTCTCCCGTGCCATTACAAGTGATAAAATGTTATTTAGATGATTAATAAAACATGATAATTGATTATATTTAGTATTATTTGCATGTGGTTCAATCGACCTCAGGCACTGTTTCAACCGTCCCTGGTATGGGGACGTTTGAGACAAATTGCATTGTCTTATTAAATAGGATTTTTCTCAGAAAATATAATACAGTTATCTCAAATAACATTGCCCATTAGTAGACGGATATACGGTCTTTCATTTAATATATTTCAGTTAACGCTAGCTTAACTAATCCCGGTGCAATAGACGATAAATGTGAAAATGTTTCAACCGTACTCACCCTACCCTAATTTAAGAGACATGACATTTTGACATTCCCGCCAAAACTCTCTGGAGAGGGTTCTAATCTCCTGGTGATACCTCAGTTGCTTTTTACAACTCCCATATGAGATTAAGTGATTAGCGTAAGTAGCAGCGTAGTGCATTGCATTCTCAACCCATCATCACACGATACCGTAATTGTACTTATTATATTTGGTAGCTTTCAAAAACCTCATACTCTTTAGATAGTCCTTAAAAACTTACATAAGCAACCAAGACTTTATGTCTCTGCCTTTTTAGCTATGGGACTTAAAATAACAAATACAAAAAAATATATAATTAACCTTTTATATATCTATAGTAATAGAATATTTATTTCTCAGCATTAAACCGTGAAAAAAGCAACCTACAATTTTTATATGCTTAGTTATTTGTTAGAGCTACTACTGACTATATTTTATGTCAAAATTTTATCACGTTCTTATTACAACCCTTTGTTGGTTTTTATTTCTGAAGCTAACCCTTACACACTTTTATTAAGTAGACCACTAATCAATAGGTTATATAGTCTCACGTTACTAAGTTACTAACTCAATAATATTTTATTAGGAATAAACTTGAACTAGTTTATGTGAATATTTTACTACGTACAATTTTACTTGATTATATTGCTGTGTGGTAGCGGTTACGAATACTACTAACATTTAATTTGCTAGTGGATATAGTAAAAGACAACTAAGAGCTTTATATCAACCTTTTTTTTTCGTTCCCGCTATGGAAATGAATTTACGCACTATCCCCCGCCAGTGACAGATGCGGAGTATGTAATTACATTCACTATACACTATACACTTGCCGACCGACTGCTCTACTGAAATACCCACTAAAACCACAGCAGTCTCTGCCGCGCTTTTACGGGGTGCCGGAATGATCGTCTATTGACATTCTATCCCCGACACCCTAACGCTAGGCCATCTGGCGACGTCCAGTTGACCATCAAAGCAGTGAGAGGAAATGCGCGTAACAGTGCTTCCCACTCCCTGGTCGCCGCCTACAGAGCGGGTCTGCGCAAGCAAATGACTTGAGTTCCCGCTCCACGGCCTCCTTCGGAGAGGTGACCACCTTACAAAAGGAGGCCATCGACGACGCACCTGTCGCTGACAAGCATCTTAGAAATGATGATCAACAACGACAGATCTATTTCTATGACCGCCGACAGGTCATGGCACTGAGGACCCCGGGCGGGATCTTCAGTGCCATGATAGCTCCAGCTTCTGACACGCATCATCAATTGGCGTGCCACACTCATGGCATCCAGGGGCCTCTTCCCGTCTGAGTCTGTGCAGGTGCTTACTGAAGACCCCGTCTCCGGTAAGTACCTGCGTCATCCTGAAGGACTAGTTGCCGTGCCAACTTTATATCGACTTGGGCCAACTTCACTTGATGCCGTTTGGTCAATAATTACATTTCTAAGAAGGGCTGACGTGAGGAAGTGGCCGTTCATAAAACCATTGCCAAACATTTTTGCAATCTGTATGAGTACATATTGCGTCGACCCCAAGTAATGAGTATAAGAGAAAGATAATAATAATGACTTTTACTATTTAATATATATTAATAAATTCAGAAGAATATATAAAGAATAAAATATACTTTATAAACGCTAAGATTTTGTAAAATGCCTGAATCGTCCTTGCAGAATTATTCTCAATACAGCTGAGTTCTCATCTAGTTGTAACATTTCATGTTTTGAAATTTAGTCATAAACTGACTAAAACATTTTTTTATATTTATATTGCCTTTTCTCTTATGATGATCTCTGATGATTAAAATGGTAGATAAATTATTGAAAAATAAAACATAATTTTAGTGAAATTTAATATATATTCTTTTAAATTAATAAATAAAGACTGTAATGATTAAAGAAACCTGTAATAATACAACATAATAGACATTATATATATATATATATATATATATATATATATATATATATATATATATATATACACTACCGTCCAAAAGTTTGGAAGCAGCAAGGTAAAATCGAATAAAACCAAACTAAGTCATTTAAATTTAAATGTATTGATAAAAAAATAAAGAACAAACAGAAACTAACTTAAACAAAATAAAAAAATAATATACAATGGTAAATTAGATTAAATTTTAGCTTCATCAAAGTGTCCACCTTTCTCCTTTATAATCTTCTCACATATTCTGGGCATTCTATTAATCAATTTTTTAAAATAATCTTTATCTAATTTGTTCCATTCGTTCTCTAATAGCTGCCACAAATGTTCTGAGCTCGTAGGACAACGACTTTTCACCCTCCTGTCAAGTTCATCCCAAACAAGTTCAATGGGAGAAAGATCAGGGGATTGAGATGGCCATTGCATGATGTTTAAAATGTTTTCAGCTTTTTTCTTGTTTAAAAAGTTCTGGCACAATTTAGACGAATGCTTAGGATCATTATCCTGTTGAAAAATGAATCCAGAACCAATGAGACTTAGTCCACTGGGTATGGCAGAATCTTGGAGAATTTTTAAATAGCCTTCCTTGTTTAATTTGCCGGTTATCCTCACAAGATTGCCGGGTTTACTGTTGCCAAAACACCCCCAAACCATGACATTACCACCACCATGTTTGATGGTAGGCACTGTACATGCCTCTGAAGCCCTCTCTTCTTTTGACCGGCGTACAAAGACACGTCTATTGGATTCGAAAATCTGAAATTTTGATTCGTCACTCCAAAAGACATTTTCCCATTGTTCTATAGTCCAGTTTTTATGCGCTTTTGCCCATTCTAGTCTATTTTTCTTATGTCGATTTGTTAGTTTGGGTTTTTTAGCAGCAACACATCCTCTTAATCCCGCAGACAGTAAGCGTCTTTTAACAGTAGTTGTTGAAATGGGTGTTTCTCGCGTATCATTCAGAGCTGCAGTGATCTGTGGTGCAGTTAAGCGTCGATTCCGTTTAGAAAGAACTCTAATGAAGTTGTCCTCTTGATTTGTTGTGGATTTGGGCCTACCAGATCTCTTTCTATCTTCATTTTTCCCCGTTTCTTGTTTTCTAGCAAGGGTATAGTGGACACCTTTACAAGAAATTCCGAACCTTTCTGCGATTTGACGTTCACTGTATCCTTCCTCGCGTAGAGTGCAAATAGCGCTTCGCTGTTCAAGCGTGATTTGCTTGCGTTTTGCCATTTTCAGAAGAAAAAATACGGTCAAAGTAGTAGCCGATATCTTTCGAATACAGACAATGTTAATATCACAACTTTCACGTGCCAATGCTCAAGTGCGACTGAATAAGGTCTAAAAAAGTTAAAACCAGCAAACATTATCAATAAAACTACACCATTGCATAGGATAAAGTAGCCGACGGATTAAGTCATAAAACACGTGTTTCGTCAATATTAAGGAATTCCATAAAACTTGATGAATGTAGGATAATAATCCTTTTGTGTTTGTGTAGACAGTCGTAAAAGGTTGTAAAACTTAAGATTATTGCTAATTTTTACCGCTATTAGTCGGCATTTATTTGTTTTGTTTGAAAACAGGTGTGCTTCCAAACTTTTGGACGGTAGTGTATATATATATATATATATGTATATATATATATATATATATATATATATATATATATATATATATGTACTGAGCCCCTCGATCAGTGCTCTTCGGAGGCTACTCGGAGTATGTGAAAAATATGCAAACGATCACGGTCTCGTATATAATGAAAAGAAGTGCGAGGTTATGTTATTTAGGGCGAGTAACAAAATATGTTAAACATTACCACCTGTCTATATTAACGGAATAAATTTGAAACGAGTATTTCGTTTTAAATATCTCGGCCATATTGTTACCGAAGATTTAAAAGATGACGAAGATATGGAAAGGGAGCGGAGGGCGTTGTCTGTCCGATGCAATATGTTGGCCCGCAGGTTTGCTCGATGTTCACAAGAAGTTAAGATCACGCTTTTTAAAGCATTTTGTCAATCACTTTATACTTGCAGCTTGTGGACTAAATATACGCTGAGGGCATACAACGCTCTCCGTATTCAGTATAACAATGCCTTTAGGGTGTTGATGGGGCTCCCACGGTTTTGTAGCGCCTCAGGCATGTTTGCAGATGCGCATATTGATAGTTTTCATGCAATAATCAGGAAGCGATCTGCATCATTGATGAGCCGGCTATGGGGGAGCGCTAACAGCATCTTGGGTGCAATTGTTAATAGGCCTGACTGTCCACTCCTGGTGCACTATTGCCGTATACATATTTACGGTGAGAGTGCACCCGGTAAGGGGCACAGGTATTTGAATTGATTATTTGTATATTCTTGTTACTAACATAGCTTGTAAGTTTTTTTATTTTTGTATAACTAACACATATGGATGGCTATCTGCAATAAACTTTTATTATTATTATTATATTATTATTATATTATATATATATATATATATATATATATATATATATATATATATATATACAGGGTGAACTTTATGTATGGGAACACCTGAAAATCTCGAGAACTATTGGATATATCGGGAAATGACCCGGACAAAAGCTTCATGAGAAGGAACGGGGAACTCGAATCAAAACTCAAATTTGACCTTGGGCATGACCTTCAGCCAAATTCGAAGGTCAACTTTGGTTTTTTAAATGGGAACCCCTATTTATGACCTCGGATTCGGAAAGAACGGGCAATTTTACGTTCAAAACCATATTCATACTTCATTTTTGAAGGTGTCGTTGGAAACGAAATTATAAAAAAGGACCTCATATCAACTGATTTTCATACTGGAACACCAGGATATCTCGGTAAATACCGATTTTTCAAAAAAATGTTTGAGGCAAAAGTTTCATGGGAAGGAACAGGGAACTCCGATTCCAAATTCCTAACACATTTTTTCAAAAAAATCGCTATTTACCGAAATATTCAGGTGTTCCAGTGTGAAAATCAGTTGATGTGAGGTCTTTTTGTAAGCGACCTTCCTACGACCTTAAAATAAAAGTATGAATATGGTTTTGAACGTAGAATTGCCCGCTCTTTCCGAATCTGAGGTCAAAAATAGGGGTTCCCATTAAAAAAAACAAAGTTGACCTTCGAATTTGGGTGAAGGTCATGCCCAAG
This sequence comes from Lymantria monacha, assembly GCA_905163515.2. Classification (NCBI taxonomy): domain Eukaryota; kingdom Metazoa; phylum Arthropoda; class Insecta; order Lepidoptera; family Erebidae; genus Lymantria; species Lymantria monacha. Next base: position 11,714,490 of record LR991094.1, on the reverse strand, counting down.
GTCAAATTTGATCTTTGATTCGAGTTCCCCGTTCCTTCTCATGAAACTTTTGTCCGGGTCATTTCCCGATATATACAATAGTTCTCGAGATTTTCAGGTGTTCCCATACATAAAGTTCACGTGGTATATACAACATCTACGAAAGAGAAGGAAAATTCAAACAAAATCTTATACCAATGCGTCCCTCCTAGTATAGAAGAGGCCAGCAGTGTGATGTATATGTACCGAGATAATGATAATTTTGATATTAGCGTATTAACATCATAAAATTTACTATGGTTGTTGTGACGTATTTTCAACACTGACAAGACTTAACAACATCTCAAAGTAATATGACGTGCCCAAATTGAAAAAAAAAATTTAATGCTAGAATATCGACAATGTAATAATAATAATCGTTTGGGCAACAGGCGAGTCTTCTCGTCTAATAATCCGCAGTATCAAAACAAAGGTTTATAACCAGTGTGTGGTACCAGCGATGACTTACGGCACTGAAACGTGGCATCTAAATGTCAGCCTTATAAAAAGGCTCAAAGTCGCTCAACGTGCTATGGAGAGGGCTATGTTCGGTATTTCTCTACGTGATAAAATCCGGAATACGGAAATCCGTGGAAGAACGCGCGTTGAAGTGACAACGGGCAGGCCACATCGTTCGACGAACCGACAACCATTGGGGAAGAAAGGTTCTAGAGTGGCGACCAGGAATCGGACAACGCAACGTAGGACGACCTCCCACTAGGTAGACTGACGACTTCTTGAAGGTCACAGGCAACCGTTTGATGCAGGTGGCACAGGATCGTTATGAATGGCGTTCTCGTGGGGAGGCCTATGTCCTACAGTGGACGTTTACGGTCTGATGGATGGAATAATAATAATAAGACCTAAAGAGGCTCGCGTTAGGTAGTTGTATTGAGAGTCTGATGCAGAAGGTGGTGTTACTTGACACGACATGCATAGTGAGAAAGTTTCTTTCTTTGGATTCATAACCACCGGCGGTTTGGTCCCTGTATTCGTTGGTGGTGGGTCAACACGCTTTTTATATTTTTATTTATACTATATTTTATAATATACTAATAGACCGCACCGCACCGCAATTGCGTACCGCAATGCGGGTTAGGGCGTCCCACGGAGGCGACGCGTACCGACCCGCCCCCGTCGGTACGAACATCGGCAGTTGCGGCGATGGGGGCCGCCACCCATCACGCCTTGCCCAGTCAGGCGAGTCGAGGAGAGCAGAGTGCCGGGTGGGCACGTGGAATGTAAGAGGTTGTGTGGAAGGTAAGTTGCACGAGCTGATATCCGTCATGGCGGACAAACAGCTAGACGTGCTCTGTGTAACAGAGACCAAGCGAAGGGGCAGCGACGCCTGCCATCTTCCTGGTGGCGGGATGGCTCTGTGGTCTGGTGTACCACAGAGCGATCGAGCCAGCATGGGGGTAGGAGTGCTGTTGTCCTCTCGCTTGGCCTCAGGTGTGAAGGATTACGGAATGTATGATCCCAGACTTCTCTGGGTCCGTATAAAACTAGGTGTCACCAAGGTATTCACGGTTGTAGCATATGCTCCCGTAGGATCCTCGGTGGCATCAGACCTAGAGAAGTTTTGGGACAATGTTAGGGGAGTTATGGATATGGCAGAAACCAGTGAACGCGTGATTGTATGCGGAGATTTGAACGGATGGGTGGGGACCAAGCGTCCCGACTATGAGGACGTACTTGGTCCATTTGGTGATAAGAGAGTGAACGACGCAGGTAGGCTCATAGCGGATGTATGCATGGAGAGAAACCTTATTGTGTCAAACAAATTTTTCCAACATAAGGACATCCATATGTATATATGGAGAAGGAATGAACAGAAAAGCATAATAGATTTAATTTTGGTAGACATTCGCCTCCGAAGCAAAATATTGGACGCAAGAGCCTACAGGGGCCCCACAGTCGATACGGACCACAATCTCGTTATTGCGAGATTTAGTGGTCTGTTCAGAAAGTGGAGGCACTGGCGAGAGCGTGTCCACTTCGGAGGGCTTGAAAGAATAAAGGTTGAAAGGTTGCAAGAAGAGTGTGTGAGAGAAAAGTATACAGAGGGTGTCCGAGAACGGCTGACGATGGCAAGCCAGCCGCAATCGGACATTGAAGAATGCTGGAGAGTATTGAAAGAGAGTATGGTAGATACAGCGAAAGAAGTATGTGGAAGTTAAAAGAAGCATAGAAAAACAAATGGTGATGCATGGTGGGATGCGGAAGTGGCAGCTTCCATAGAGCAAAAGAAGAAAGCGTGGCTGGACTATGTCTCTTCTTTGAATCTGAATGAACTGTCATTCAGATCAGAGTCATACTGATGACTGAACAGAAGAAAGAAATATATCGACAATGTAAGAATGACACCAAGGCCTTAGCGAAAGAGAAACGTGATAGAGCAAGTATGAGTGCAGAAGATAGGCTGACTAAAAACTTCGAGGGTAGCACCAAACTCTTTTGGAGGGAGGTGAAGAAGTCTCGGGGTGGTTGGTCAGCCTTCAGAATGAATAAAATAAGGTCTAAAGGTGGAGACATTCTTACACAAACACAAGACGTGTTAAGCCGATGAAGTGAATATTTTGGCGATATGTATGCGGATGCTACGGTTGGCGCCGGTGTTGGATATGGTTTAGTAGATCAACATTCGACAACGGCGTCCTCCGATGGCATCAGTATGGATGAAGTTGAATGGGCGATAAGAAGTTTAAAAATGGTAAGGCAGCGGGCATTGATATGGTGTCTGCCGAGATGATCAAGCTTGGTGGCTCTTGTGTCTGGGAGGCGTTCCTGTTGCTCCTCAATTTATGTTGGAGCTCGGGAATGGTTCCCAGGGACTGGAATAGCGCAGTCATCGTGCCTTTGTTTAAAAACAAGGGTTCACGTTATGACTGCGCAAATTACAGAGCCATAAACTTGACCAGTTTGGCAGCAAAAGTGTATGGTAAAATTATTGAAAGGAGAATGAGGATGGTGTCCGATGGTTTACTGTGTGAGACACAAGGAGGTTTCAGGAGTGGAAGGGGATGCATGGATCAAGTGTTCTCTCTGCGCAACATTGTGGAGAAGCATCTGGCTCTAGGTCAGAGGGTTTTCTGCAGTTTTGTGGATCTGGAGAGAGCATTTGACACGATTGTACGAAAGGAACTTTGGGACATTTTACCGGAGTATGGTATTAGCGGTAAACTGCTACAGGCTGTGCAGTCCAGTTACATGGGCTGTAGAGCCTGTGTGCGGCTGGATGATGGAATGTCGCCTTGGTTTGACGTCAAAATCGGCGTTAAGCAGGGGTGCGTTCTGTCAGCCAGGTTGTTTATCATATATCTGGATAAATGTCTCCAAAGGTTGAACGATATGAATGTGGGAGTCCAGATGGGTGACTCAGTGGTCACTGCTCTGCTTTATGCAGATGATGCAGTCCTGCTGGCACAGTCAGCGACTGACCTGCAGACCCTAGTCGACACAATGACAGAAGATTGTAAGAAAAGGGGTCTACGCGTGAATGTGAGCAAAACCAAAACAATGGTCTTTGAAAGAGATAAAACCAGAACAGATGTAAGAGTAACAATAGGTAATGATGTACTAAAGCAAGTGGATGAATTTGTATATCTTAGATGTGGGTTTAGCTGAGATGGAAGGTACACCACTGATATAGAGCGAAGAGTTAATGCGGGAAATAGAGTGAACGGAGCGTTGGGGCAACTTCTCGGCAGCCACCACCTCAGCCAGAAGGCACGTGTAGCAATACATAACGCAGTGCTTGTCCCAACATTACTGTATGGAAGCGAGAGTTGGGTATGCAGAAAAGAGTATGATAGTAAAATTAATGCGGTCGAAATGCGATCTCTGCGGAAAATCTGTGGAGTTAGGCTGACCGACCGCATTCGTAACGACGACGTAAGAGAGCGAGTAGGTATGAAAGAGAGTATTGGTGTAAAGATGCGAAAGGGAATGCTCCGATGGTTCGGACATGTGGAAAGAATGCCGAACGAACGCCTGGTTAAGAAGATATATAATGCGAAAGTGGAAGGATGTAGGTACCGAGGGAGACCGAGACTAACCTACCTAGACCAGATCGGTCATGTACTGAAGGAAGGTGGAGTCAAGAGTCTCCGAAACCGGCGAGCGTGTATGAAGAGAATTATGGATGTTGAGGAAGCGAGTGAAGTATGCAGAGATAGAGTTCTCTGGCACTCTGTTCTCTCTGCCTACTCTGCAAGGGATATGGCGTGATGATATGTATGTATGTATGTACTAATAGACCCGGCCACACGTTGCTGTGGCTGGGGTAGCCTGAGTATCACGTGGTGGTTATGCTAATAAATTGTAGCTCAAATGAAATGTTTTTACGTTTAACATAGCGCCATCTATTAAATACTTACTCAATCCAGTCAACAAATACCGCCGTCTGTTAGAATCGTTTGGAGATAACAGATAATTGTGACTGTCAAATAATAGACAAATAATTTGCAATAAAATAATATTGCGACTATAAATTGAGATGGAAGCTATCCTATCTTTTAAGTTGGATCAAACTACACATGCTGTGCAAATTTAATAAAAATCAGTTAAGTACTTTAGGAGTCCATCGCGGACAAACAACGTGACGCGTAGTTTATATATATTAAGAAGATTAAGAAATGTATTAAGTCTTAATAATAATAAATAATCAAAATAATTAAATTATATAAGTTGAATAGATTCAGAATGAATTTATAGAGAGTATAAATAAATAAATACCCGTACATAGATCAAGTGAACTATTAAAATAAACACGCTTACGTATAGACCTCAGCTGCCTAAACATTTTCGTTGAAAACGTGAGCATTGTGGAAATCATAAATAAATTAAATAGCAAATCTATTTCTATGAACACAATAAGGTGTAATAAATAACAGAAAAGGTTAAGAAATAATGAATATAATGTAGGAGAAATGTATTTTTTTTTTGTGCTTATTATAAACTGGTTCGTTGGTCTAACTACGCGCGAAGTCTCGAAATGCTGACCTGGATACTGAGTTTGAATCCTGATTTATTTATCTGGAGTACCTACAGGTGAGAGCTACTGCCCAATCTTTTGGTTTTTAAAACTTTCAATGCCAAGTGAGGTGTGGTGACAAATTGAATTCTTAATCACCATAAAAAGAAAAAGAATATATGTATGATTATATTTTGTAGTTGTGTTTTAATTATTAGAGGAAATTCTAGACAATTCCAACGTGAAATTGAAAGCAAGTAACTGAAGTGTTAATATGTGAATTAAAAGAGGAGATTGGGGCATAATTACTTAGAAGGTGCCACATTGTCACCTTACTTTTTTATTTTCGTATGTGAAAAAAACTATATATCCGTTCATCATCGGGCCATAACTCTTCCATGCCTGATTCTCAGTGCAATAGATCTCCTACCTGTTGAAACCCTGCGGTATCCCTTATAAGTAAGTACCTATTACTCAATGAAAGGACTACGCTTATCGCATTAATTTCTGGCAGCTCCGTCTGATATAGAGAAACCTTTTCTCAAAAAAAGATATTGGTGGGACAAACCTATATGAAAATCATAACGTTTATTAAAATATCCTAGAGATGATATGATATAAGATGATATGATAGACGGCATGTTGTAATGTTTATTTTAAAGGAACATATTCATTTTAGAAATATTTGCTTAATATTTGTGAGCGATTTGCCATTAGAGAGGAAATAATCTTCATAGTAAAATATAAAATATTAATATTAATTGAGAATTATGGAAGAAATTTCATAAACAGAAAATAAAAACACCTTTTAAAAATAATATGTAGGTATTATTGAGAAGTGCGATTGACGTTGATATTTTTTTTTGGCGTCGGATTACGGAACTTCACGCCCCGCTAATCCGTCTGGGACGATAGAGAAGCGGCGCGCGACCCCGTAGACCCGTTCTACAACATACGTTTCGATGCGGGTGGGTCACTGGAACGCGGTCTTTTTCTTCAGTGCCCCAACGTTGACTATAACCTGTCTTTTACTATAACAACAAAAAAAAGAGGGATATTATTTATTGAGTGAAAACAGGTTAGTTAAGTTAGTTAACCAGTTATTATATAAATAGTTGATTCAGTTAGTTCTATAAACAAACAACACTTTTGGTGTCATTTTTGTTTATAAAACATTCAATATAATGTTTATGAAGTCCCCCTTAGTATAAGGCTTTATTCTTTAGTATTGAGTGTTGCCTCTAAAAAAATATTTCACACACAAATTAATAAAGATTATTCCTGCATTATTAACATTAAGTATTGTGGCTTCAAGTTCAAGCAAGTTCGGACTTACCGTAAAAAAATCCATGATCGTATTATGGATTTTTTTTTCTCGTCTCGTAGACTTATACCTTTATATAGGTGAACAGGAAAGATATATTGCGAGCCTCCCTTATAACTTTAGAACCAGAGAATAACAAATGCTAAAGAATCACGCACAGTGTTCCAGATGCTAAATCTCAGTAATTTGGATAATAGGATCGTGCCATCGTTTAATACAATTCTAACTGCAAAGTTAAAGTATTAAATCAATACAATATGTAATCACTGTAACGTAGATGGCACGTCTCTCATAAAGATGACAAAATAATACGAGTGACAAATTAATTGTTTTTTTTTTGTGTGACGTAGTTGTTAGACTCAGATGTCTATGACATGGACTGCGGCGACGCTGTTGGCGGGCGACCCGCCTTGGCCGTTAGTGGCAGAAGCTTTGGCGGAGGCCTACCAGATTCGCGTAGCGGCGCGGGCTGACGGCGAGCAAGTCTCCATAAGGGGATTGGGTAGAGCGTTGGAAGTGGCCCGAAGGGGAGTCATCCGGCGGTGGAGGGAAGAACTGGAGTTCCCCGTAGCAGGGTGGGGAACTGTGGAGGCGGTTGCGCCGTATCGCCACCGCTGGATCAACAGAAGGCACGACAGCCTAAGCATCAGGTTGGTGCAGGTGTTACCGGACACAGGGTCTTCGGTAAGTTCCTGCACAGAATTGGCAGAGAAGAGGCCCCAGGGTGCCATGAGTGTGGCGCGCCGCTAGATGATGTGTGCCACACAGTGGAGGTATGCCCCGCCTGGGGGCCCCAGCACCCCGTCCTGTCGGCGGTCATTGGGCGGGACCTGTCGCTGTCGACTATCATCTCGAAGATGCTCGACGGTGACAGGTGCTGGTCATCGATGGCCTCCTTCTGCGAGGAGGTTATCTTTGAAAAGGAGGCTGTGGAGCGGGAACGCGAGGCAATTGCGTCCGCAGACTCGCTCCGCCGGCGGCAGCCAGGGAGGAGGAAGCACCGATATGCGCACCTTCTTCCACCGCCCTGAATGACGACAGGACGTGGCCAGACGGCCAAGCGTTGGGGTGTCGGGGATAGAATGTCAGTAAACGATCTCTCCGGCACCCCGTAAAAGCGCGGCAGGGGCCGCTGTGGTTTTAGTGGGTTTTCCGGTTGGTCATCTGGCCGGCGAGTCCCACACGCCCCCCGTCTATCACATGCGGGGAAAGCGCGTAAATGCGTCTCCACAGCGCGAAAAAAAAAAAAAAGATGTCTCTATGACAACTACCCAGACTATGGGTGAGCGCTGAGGGCTCTCAACTCGATAAATTAATTGTCATACGACAGCTCACATTTATCTAAATAGTAGGACGGTTCGAACGGATTTCCAATAAGTGCGGGTTCGAGGCTCATATGTGACAATCATTTTTCGCTCTAGGATGTTAAATGCTAAATAAATCTCAGTAATTTAGATAAACATCTTAATTTAAAACATTGGTGAGTAAAATATTTCCTTTCATTTTTTTTTGTGAGCTAGTTGAAAATTACATATCATAAAAATGAGTGTGATATCATATAAATATATTTATTTTTTACTTATAATCAATAGAGATTGTAATTTTTTTAGCAACGGAATGTACAATGAAAAATTTATTGCATACAATTCAAAGGCCACAGTTTAAAATAATAGGCGAATGGTAATAGTTATAGCTGTTGTTAGAACAGCATACAAATAGTTATAAGACATTCAGAGCACCGAATATCGCAGTAACTGTGGGTATATTACGTTGTACGTATAATGTTTCTGAGATTTAATTTGCTCTCAAGCCAGTTATTTGGTAATTTACATTTAAAGTGCCAAGAATAGTAATGGAAATACGTTTGTAATTATTTTGTGAATGTAAACGCGAAACCTTGACTATTTATTTTAACATGGTGTATTAATTAAAAGTAATATTATTTTATTGTTTAGACATGTAATGAAAAAAAGTTAATGAGAAATATTTAATTGTATTATCAAGCACTGTTTTTTGTTGGGTTGGGACCTACTTTTGGGAAATGCGTTTTTTCAACTTCTTTTCGATCCTTATTTAGCCACGCTTAGCAGACGGGTTAGCGATTGCAGGGAGGTGTCAAGTATATGTTTCCCAGGATGACTGCTGCCCATTCCTTTCTCTCTTGGTGACTTTTAGGGCTTCCACGCTTAAGTAAGGGGTGGCGACAATTGTATTTTTATTTCGTCGTTACTCGGAGATTTTCTTTGATAGTAGTGAAAATAAAGGTGACCTAAAAACCGGGCGCGTGACGTCATAACACGTTCGTAAGTCAAATGCTTCTAGTAGTAGGGTCACGCTTATTTCCCATAGCTATAGAGGGCCAGTATCAAAAGTATGATACCACTTGCATTTATCTATGAAATGTACAATGATTTTGTTTTGATTAATTGATATTAATAGCATATAAAATCTTGATTACGAGCGAAAAATGATTTTCACGCATGGGATTCGAACCCCCACCTAATGAAGATCCGTTCCAATCGTGCTACCACTTACACCAGCGTGAGTTGTCGTATGACATTCAATCTTTGACTCGTATTATATTTTCGTCTTTAAAGGAGACGTGTGCCATCTACCCTTACTTATTAATATAAATAGTATATTGCGGGACGGTTTATTTAAATATGCAAGTAGTGATATTTGATGAATTTGTATATCTTGGATGTGGATATAGCCGAGATGGAAGGTACACCACTGATATAGAGCGAAGAGTGAGTGCGGGAAATAGAGTGAACGGAGCATTGGGGCAACTTCTCGGTAGTCACCACCTCAGCCAGAAGGCACGCGTAGCAATACATAACGCAGTGCTTGTCCCAACATTACTGTATGGAAGCGAGAGTTGGGTATACAGAAAAGAGCATGAAAGTAAAATTAATGCGATCAAAATGCGATTTCTACGGAAAATCTGTGGAGTTAGGTTGACCGATCGCAATTGTAACGACGACGTAAGAGAGCGAGTAGGTATGAAAGAGAGTATTGGTGTAAAGATGCGAAAGGGAATGCTCCGATGGCTCGGACATGTGGAAAAATGCCGTCTGGTTAAGAAGATATACAATGCAAAAGTGGAAGGATGTAGGTACCGGGGGAAATCGAAACTAACTTTCCTAAACCAGATTGGTCACGTACTGAAGGTGGTGGAGTCAAGAGTCTCTGAAACCGGCGAGCGTGTATGAAGAGAATTATAAATGTTGGGGCAGCGAATGAAGTATGCTAGGATAGAGTTTTCTGGCACTCTGTCCTCTTTGCCTACCCTGCAAGGGATATGGCGTGATGATATGTATGTATGTATGTATCATATTCGAATTTGGGACATACATCTAGAAGGTATTAATTTATTAACTGGATCAGGAACCGTCGAGCCTGCTACTGCTACTTAACACCAGATGTATGAAGAACGTTTGCAATCATCATTCTCCTACTCTTATCCCAATTACTTGGGGTCGATACAATATGTACGCTTCTTTCATAGTAAATATTGTAAAAGTTATTGGCAATAGTTTTATGACCGGCCGCCTACCAGACGTCAACCCTCCTTGGGAATATAATTGTTGACCAAACGGCATCAGATTGAGTTGGCTCTTGTTATAACGCTTTTGGTCGTCTTTTATGACATCCACAAACAAAGTAAGGGTTGGTAGTCTTCGTAGCTGCTACCACACAGCTAACAAAATAAGCACACAGCACACAGTTTAAAATGCTATAATAATTTAATAGTGGTAAGCGTTACGGTAGGCACCAATTTATCTTGCCACCGAAGACAAAGATCGGGTACCGGTGGCCCGCTCGCACGGCGAAGAGAGGAGTTTGCATGGCGGGTCTGTGAGGTCACGCGCCGCCTCTTCCGTCATCCCGGACAGATTTGGCGGTGGGAGACGCATCCATACCCGATCGCAAAAAAAGGCACCAATTTATCTAGCCAATCTCCTGGTATTGCAAAGGTTTATGAGTGGTAGTTACGTTTTGCCATCAAGTTGTCTGTTTTCAATCATTGACTTTAATGTGTGTAAAAGTGATTCTACGAAGATATCTTTCGTAACGTGGCTGTTAAAAAAAATCACAGCCTTACTCTTTTGTGTCTATATTAAGCAATGGATGCCGATAGGCTAATGTATGGTATATATAAGTAAATATTTTTTTAAAAATATAGTTAAAAGTATATTTTTTTTTAAATATAAATTAACAATGTATTTTCAAATATTTTTTTAATTTAAATTATTATTAGCTGTTACCCGTGTGGCGACGGGAATAGAATACAAAGGTCGTCACCCCTTACTTGCCCGTGGGAGTCGTAAAAATCGGCTAAGGGTCTCACCGGGAGATTGGGCAGCGGCTATCTCCCGGGAAACTTAATAACATCTACCGCGATCGCCAATCCGCTCGCCAAGCGTGGCGATTATGGCATTATTACCCCCCCAAAATAAATATGGATGCACAAAAAGTCACGGCCCCCAGTCACGGCAGTTCCGCTGTTCCACGGGCTCATTTTGGTAGCGGGCCTGTTGGTGGCGGGGCAGGGGGTGCTAGGAATCTCCGGCCGCGATCCTACCAAAAAAATCGACCCTTGGCCCTGGTAACACACAACGTTCGGACGCTTAGGACCGACGAGAGGGTCATCGAACTGGAAGAGGAATTGAGCAAAATCCGATGGGACATTGTAGGATTATCAGAAGTGCGAAGAGAGGGGGAGGGCACGATAATCCTCCGGTCTGGAAATTTGCTCTTCTACCGGGAGGGAGATCACCCATCCCAAGGCGGTGTAGGGTTTATCGTTCGTAAGTCTCTCGTAGAGAACGTGGAGAGGATCGAAAGTGTGTCAACAAGGGTAGCGTACCTTATACTCAGAATTACCAAACGGTATTCGTTGAAGGTCATACAGGTTTACGCACCGACTTCGACATACTCCGACGACGTCTGTCTTGGAGGCCTTATACGAGGATATCTCGAAAGCCATCCACACGTCCAAAACCCACTTCACGGTAGTTATGGGAGACTTCAACGCAAAACTAGGCAAAAGGACAGACGATGAGTTGATAGTGGGGCAATATGGATTTGGACAGAGAAACCAAAGGGGCCAAAAACTGGACGACTTTTTGGAGAAGGAAGGCCTCTTCATGATGAATTCCTTCTTCAAGAAACGGCCACAAAGGAAGTGGACCTGGATTAGCCCTGATGGATCCACTAAAAATGAGATAGACTTCATCTTGACGGACAAACGACAAATATTCAATGATGTCTCTGTGATCAGCAGGATTAAAACTGGGAGTGATCACCGCATGGTTCGAGGCACATTGAATCTTCGTACCAAAGTCGAGCGGTCCCGCTTGATGAAGTCTACACTCCGACCTACACCTGTCCAATACCAGAACCCCGATAGCTTTCAACTCGAATTACATAATCGCTTCCAATGCCTGGAAGAGTGCGAATCTTCGAGCGATATGAACAACAGGTTCGTGGAAACTGTCCACGCGGTCGGGTCAAAATTCTTTAAGGCCCATCGCGCTACTAGAACAAAAAAGCTTTCTGACCAGACTCTTCAACTCATGGAGAGGAGAAAGGAAATGACGGTACAGTCTTCAGCCGATTGGTCCGAACTCAGGCAGCTTAATAGACAAATCTCTAAATCTATGCGACGCGATATTCGCCGATTCAATACACTGCGTATTGAAGAGGCGATAGAGCGAAATCGAGGCTCCAAAGTGTTCGCACGAGATTTGTCTATTGGGCAGAGCCAAATGACTAAGCTGAAGACCGATGACGGTACTGTCATTTCATCCCATAGTGAGATCTTGGGAGAGGTCGAAAGGTTCTATGGGCAGTTGTACAAATCATCCCTGAATCCTGTTGTCAGCTTGGTCCAAGACCCCAGATCCAAGCTAACTCGGCACTATACCGAAGAAATCCCGGACGTCAGCTTGTACGAGATCAGAATGGCTCTAAAACAATTAAAGAACGGAAAGGCACCGGGAGATGACGGAATTACCACAGAGCTCCTGAGGGCAGGCGGCAAGCCAGTTTTAAAAGCCCTACAGAAGCTGTTTAATTCTGTCATTCTCGGGGGCGACGTTCCAGAGTCGTGGACCAGGAGTGTGGTGGTGCTGTTTTTCAAGAAGGGTGATAAAACGCTCTTAAAGAATTACAGACCCACCTCACTCCTGAGCCACGTGTACAAATTGTTTTCAAGAGTCATTACGAACCGACTCGCGCGCAAGCTAGACGACTTCCAGCCGCCCGAACAAGCCGGTTTCCGAAAAGGTTATAGTACCATAGACCACATCCACACGCTACGCCAGATTATACAGAAGACCGAGGAGTATAATCAGCCTCTGTGTCTAGCGTTTGTGGACTATGAGAAAGCCTTTGATTCTGTCGAAACTTGGGCAGTGCTGCAGTCCCTTCAGAGGTGCCAAATTGACTATCGATATATCGAAGTGCTGAAGTGTTTGTATAAAGACGCTACTATGTCAGTCCGCATCCAGGATAAGAGTACGAAACCGATCCAGCTGCAGAAAGGCGTGAGACAGGGAGACATTATCTCTCCGAAACTGTTCACCACTGCGCTGGAAGATGTCTTCAAGCTCTTAGACTGGACCGGACTCGGCATCAACATCAATGGCGAATACATCACTCACCTTCGATTCGCAGATGATATCGTAGTCATGGCAGAATCCCTGGAGGACCTTAGCACCATGCTCAATGACCTCAGCAAGGTCTCCCAACTAGTAGGGCTGCAAATGAACATGGACAAGACGAAAATCATGTCTAATGCCCATGTCATTTCTGTACCGGTCCTGGTTGGGAATGCGATTCTCGAAGTTGTCGATCACTATGTTTACCTAGGACAAACAGTTCAATTAGGTAGATCCAATTTCGAGAAAGAGGTCAGCCGACGAATCCAACTCGGCTGGGCAGCGTTCGGGAAACTTAGGAGGATCTTCTCGTCTAATATTCCGCAGTGTCTGAAAACAAAGGTTTATAACCAGTGTGTGTTACCAGCGATGACTTACGGCACTGAAACGTGGTCTCTAAATGTCGGCCTCATAACAAGGCTCAAAGTCGCTCAGCGTGCTATGGAGAGGGCTATGCTCGGTATTTCTCTACGTGATAAAATTCGAAATACGGAAATCCGTAGAAGAACGGGTGTAACCGACATAGCCCTAAGGATTAGCACGTTGAAGTGGCAATGGGCAGGCCACATCGCTCGACGAACCGACAACCGTTGGGGAAAAAAGGTTCTCGAGTGGCGACCACGAATCGGACGACGCAGCGTAGGACGACCCCCCACTCGGTGGACTGATGACCTCATCAAGGTCGCAGGAAACCGCTGGATGCAGGTGGCACAGGACCGTTATAGATGGCATTCTCGTGGGGAGGCCTATGTCCAACAGTGGACGTTTACAGGCTGATGGATGGATGGATGGATTAGCTGTTCCGGCAGACGTCGTCTTGCCCAGAAAAGCTTTAAACGGTATGTTGATAGAAGCGCCACCTATCGGATCCAATTTTTCAAATCATCCATTGACCCATTGGAATATATATAGAAAATTTCATTCTAATCGGTCCAGCCGTTTGTCATACCGACAACGGCGCCACCTATCGGGTCCAATTGCGAATCTAAACCATTCTGGAGTCCCCTCCAACACACACAAAAAGGTTCAAGAAAATCCGTCCAGCCTTTTAGGAGGAATTTAGTGACATACACACGTACGTAGAATTATATATATAAAGATAAAGGAGTATTAATTAACTAAAATATGAGGTTTTCTGCATATCTCTTTGACTATCAGGGTTTTTTTCAAGAAATTCTCAATAGTAGCTGGAAGCTTGAATCGGTGTCTATTTAGGGGTTACTATTGTATATTGGCCACTGACGACAAGTTCACGCTGCTCCGGTGGCCGGTCCAACGACAAAGGCGAGGTTCCCGGGTGCGTTACGGGTGTGCGTGCTTACGACCCTCTGTCGCCCCGGACGAAGTGGTGCGAGGAGCGCGCCGACCGTAGGCCACCCCCCCCCCCCCAAAAAAAGGGGTTACTATATATTATAGCTTATTACATAGTATTATTTTATATAACGAATGATAATATCTTTGCTAAAATACGATATATTATATAATAATCAATTTGCCTTTTAAATGTTCCGTGTTTTAGCGTTTGTGGTTAAGTAGAATTATAAATTGATTTTGGGATGAATGTGGTTATTGAAAATGAATTTTATTATAATAAAATTAATCTTGAATTCCATAATATTTAAAGTGTACCTAATTCAATTATTATCGTTCAACCTTACTTCAGTTTAAAATGAATGGTGACAATTAATTACCTACCAGCTGCCTGAAAATAGCAGTAGGACTATTATTGCCCGTCCCTTGATAACAGGCATCATTAAATTATGTTCGACCCAAAACCAATTATCGTCGTCCTATATAATATTGGAATCGGAGAGCGATAAAAAGGATTCTGTCTCCATACATTATAACCAATTAATTGGAAATTTAATTGAATCAATAGGCATCAATAGATATAAAAATGAAATTGTGTAGGAAAACCGCATAGGAATAGATGTGCTTAGAATGAATTATTTGAGATTCTATAATTATTTCTAAAAGTTTTTTACCTTTTTGAAATTTAACGTTATTCCATATATATACAGAATTGTTTTTCTAAGAGTACCCAATTTTTTTTATGATATTCTACATATAAATAAGGTTATATAAAAATATAAAATATTTAAAATCATTACTAATTACTTAATTATTTACATTTGAAAATATCTAAAAATATTCATGATTTATGGACAAACTTTTTTTTTTACGCACGGCCATTCATAAATAAGCAATTATCGAACGCACACAAGTTCATGTTAGAAGTTATGGACACCTATCTACCTACTACTTTCTACATTGTAGTGAATACACACACTAATACAACAGTATCAGTTATTGTGTTATATAATTAGCATAATAAATAAGTTTACGATTCCAATTTTCTTTCATACTATAAAAAACAGATACATTAAAATACTAATTTATTATTTAAAACCACATACTAATGTTCCTATTTATTAAGGTGTATTTAAAAAGTGGAATGTACTATTTATAACTAGGTATTAAACTTACCTTTTCATTTAGTTCCATGAAAACACCCTATCGTGTAATGTGTACAATTCTCTTAACACTTGCTTAAATTGTTTTTTAATGTTATTTGTGTCCGAGCACCTTTCACTTCACTACTTACTTACGAATTTTGCCGAACGCTTACCGAAATACCGACAAAGATATAATTGAGTACCTAACTTCGATTTATCGGGAGTGTTTCTTTGTGTGCGTGGCGTGTGCTTATAATTATGAATAACTAACGTAGTGACATCAAATTTAGTATATCTCGGAATGTTTGAAATGTAGAATGTATTATTTTTTTAAAATAAAAACATACGTTTTTATTTCACTAATCAATTATACTATCGAATCTGAACCTCCTATGTAAATTTGGGTACCTCTTGAAAAACAATTCTGTATAAAAGAAAGTTATGTTAGTTACAACACTTATAACTTGAGAACGGCTGGAAATTTTTTTATGAGTTTTATGTTTTTGATTTTGTTGTCCTCGGGAATAGGATATTAAAATATCATATTAATAAACAAAAAATATCATTAAAAAAATATCAGTTCTAAACGTTCATTTGTTGATGATGTAACAAACGCGCTCACGTAATGGTTTGTTTTGAAAATACCGCGAAAAGTTGAAATTAAATTTGACCGGTCAGTGTTCGTTTTGTACGAATGTTATGAATTTTTACGAATATTGTGATATTAAATCCTATTGTATCTAAATTGTCATCAACAATGCCACAAACAATAAGATCAAATCATTCCCGACAAAGCCGTAACGCAATTAGAATTCGAAATATCATGAATGTAACCACGGCAGAAGAACAAGATATTGCACGGGAAGACCGCTACGTTAATATGGTCCGACTTCGTGCTTCTCAATCACAAGAGCAAAGCGAAGCAACCTGTAAAACGGCTCGGTTGACAATGCGAAATTGTCGAGCAAATCTCATTAGATAATTTTCAACACACATGAAGTAAAATGTCGCATAACACACATTTCTTCTTCGTCTAGCTGGCACATTATTAAAATACTTGATTTTTTAAATTTGTATTATATATTATTCATATTTATTATCATAATAAAAAAATAACTTAAGAATTTTGAATTATTTGAAATTTGCTCATTCATTAACTATTAGGCGGAACGAAATGTGCCGGATCAGCTAGTTATTTATAAATATCACTGTACTAGGGAACTGTTGTCTTGCTAAGGAATAAAACAGAAATCTATATCGAGCACTACTTGTTGGCCATGTAATTGGTTTTTGAGTATAAACGTTTTGTTATCTAAACCCAATCAATCATATCAAGATATTTAGATACGCTAATTGAAATTTGTATCTAAATCTTATTTTTAGGGTGAATTATTTATGTAAATTATTTTGGTGAGATATTAAATGTTCATAAAATTTTCTTTCTCTCCCTGAATACTTTAGTATTAAGACAAAAATGCTAATAACTTGTACTAAGTATGTTTAATGCCCTATTAAAATACTAGCTAATATTTTGTTTTATTGATGGACAATCATTTTTACCAAACATTCATTACCTTTTATTTAGAACTTGAATAGGGTTCTTAGAACCATTGTCTTCGTATACCATTATTTTCATATTATATAATATTAAATTTTATATTATTTTTTTAAATACTTTATTACTGCTGATCGTTGAATATAAAAAAGGAAAGAAAACAAAAGTCACCAAGGCGATTGACGATGGTCAACGGCACCAAAGAGAATTTCATAAGATAATGCTTTGGCATCTAGTATTATGGTAAATATGTTGTATTTATTTAGGTTATAGTTACTATTTATTATTATTATTTTATATATAGTTACCGCGATAAATGCAGTATAAATAGTACTAATAGCCTAATTCTTTATGGCCTCATGTACAAAAACTAGACCAATGAATTAGAGTGTGACATAAAATATCTAGTAAAACTATACAAATAAACCACCCATATTCTTATATCTACTGTGTGGGAGCGGCTACGAATACTACCAACCCTTATTTTACTCGTGGATGCCGTAAAAGACGCCTAAAGGACTTATAACGATCTGGGCCAACTCCATCTGATACCGTTTGGTCAACAATTACACTCCCAAGGAGGTTTGACGTCTGTCAGGCGGCCGGTCATAAAACTATTGCCAATAACTTTTACAATATGTACTATGCAATAAGAGTACATATTATATCGAACCCAAGTAATTGGGATAAGAGTAGGAGAATGATGATTCTTGTATCTACTGTTTAATTACACCATAAATACAAATTTGCTGTATGCTTTGCTATGCTACTCAGATTCTTAGCATCAACCAAGATCATCAGATGGAATGTAAGTAATACTAATTTGCCTGTTGAAGATACTGTACAATAAACTACCATATAAGTTCTAATTTACTTAGTAACTCAGGCATCTGTTTTGTAATGTAGTGCATTTGCATTGCTGACTCAAAATATATTGTGTACAATTCTAAAAAGAAAACTTGAACAAATCTCGTAAAATTGTAGCGTTACTTATGGAGTCTAATTTCTAATCTAAACAATACAAGAACTTTACTAGTGGTAGGACCACGCTGTTGACAGTTTTCTGCTACAGCCGCGAGCCCGTCCGTCCGGGGTAGTACTACATTCTCGCAGAAGATTGACGTCTGAGTAATGGCAATGTGCTAAGGTAGTATTATAGTAAACCCAACTGGGTGGGTTTGGGATTTGTATTGGTAGGCAGCGGCCTAGCTATACCCTTGGTATTGCAAAGAACTATGGGCGGCAGTAACATTTACAATCAGGAGTGCTGCTTGCACGTTTGCCATTATATGCAAAAAAAATAACCCAAACACAAATATTATATAAATCTGGACAGTCGTTTAGATTAATTAGTCATATACGCACGTACGAAGCATTATACACATACAAAGAGAATTCACACTCACTGAGCAATTGTCATAAAAGCGCTAATAGATAATTTCTATAATACTGTTGAGTTAAAAATAATAAGATAATTGATCAATTTTGGGGTAAACAGCTATGCAAAACAATAAATATACAATGAACAAACTTTTTCAATATAAACAACTAAGTAATTTGATATATTTTGTTATAACAAAACATCCTGTTTGAAAACAATAACTAGGTTAAAAAGTTGATTACAGAAACTCGTCTAAGGAAATAATAACCTGATTTACTTTTCAACAGCCAAATCACATATTTCACATAACTTTATTGTTTTTGAAAGGTATAGCGCACAGAAAGTTTTATGTATTTTTATATTTTTAGTAATTTTTGAAACGTAGTTGTTTATATATTCGTATATTTTGTTAAAATCTATAAGATTTACACCTTCTAACTGATAAAGCTGATAAGATTCCTAAGACGAACAAATTAGTTTTATAGAAAGAGGAATCGTAATGTTTGCTGTATGGGTTTACATTTAGAATAATTTGTAGTTTTTAGTTGTTTAATTAAATGACGTTGTATCTTTTTTTCTTAATTGCATTATTTTAAATTTCTAGCAAGTTAGGAAATATTTATAAAAGAAATAATATCTTAAACTTCCAGTTATTTGTCAAGGGTGATCTTTTTAACGATAATCAAAATAAGTAGATTTAAGATTGGCTTAGGTGCTTAAGAGTTAAAATATTATCTAAATTCACAAAGTATTGCTTCAACTTTTACTAATTTACGCAAGATTGATCACCTAAACTTTACTCCAATTACACTATTAGGCAAATAATTCCAATTTAAAGGTTACCAAGACCACCAAGACTCACAAGACTCACATTAAAAATAAAACTTGAGATAGTTCCATTTTTAATGAGAGTGATGTCATGTATAAATGCATGAAAAATATCTCTAATCACAATTGTAAGATACATTCTTAGTAAAATACGTAAGCCTAAGTGCTGAAATATCTTCCATCAAACGGTAAAGAAAATCTGCCCATGATAATTTAGTAAAACAACACATTTTCATTTTTTGTATATATGTTTATGGTATAGTAGAATAATTTTCCTCTTACTGTGAAAGAGGTTATAGTTTAATAGCGTATGTACAAATAAGCGTCTCAGTTAAAGACGAAGGCTTAAATGTTATAATTTTAGAAAGCAAAGTTTGCTATATGACAATGGTTGATATTTTAAATTACCTTTTACGAAAAGAGCATCAATGGCAACTTCTCAACGGGACCGTCTCTAGTAATCTTTTTTTCTGTTTAACATAGGATAGCTATAAAAACTAGTCAAGAGCTTAATTAATAAAAAATTGTATTTCTAAATTATTATTGATATTTACTGAAGTAATGTAATTACTTCTTTTAGTGGTAGGACCACGCTATTGACAGTCACTGTCTCAAAGCCACGGGTCGGTCCGAGTAATGGCAATCTACTATTGCGCTTCGTTCGGTGAGCGAGAGAGCGGCTCGTTTACCACCATAAGCCATTAAAAAAGATTTATATATATATATATATATGGTATATAATTCAGTATGATCAGTATTGTATGAAATCTCCAATATTATATTACTTACACTAAATTTTATTTTGCAATTATTTATTTCCTATTAGTTCTTTGCCCTGTGGCAGAGGATTGCCACAAATACGAGTAGAATGCGTTTTAAGTCCTTCTTCTTCCGTGGGCGTTATAAATAGTGGCTAATGAAAATAAGTGGGTAACAACGTGAGCTTGGAGAACTTATTACACCAACTGTGATTTCTATGATGAGGTCTATATCGAACTTGGCGTTGATAGACTAGTGCACTTTTTTTTGGATGACAATTACCATATATCCCTTTCCGTGCCCTTGACAATGTGCATCAACATTACGCGCTATTTAGTTATGCAATTAAAGGTAAAATAAAAAAATAAAAACTCAATTTCGCAATTTATAATTTTAGCTACGATTAATAACATCTTTAAATGTAACAATATATTTAAAAGGAATAGACGTATCTAAAAGACTTCTCTAAAAGTTATATTAAATTTTCGATCTTGCCTAAAATATTATCATTTACTTTATAAGAAAACTGAACAACACAACGCTTGTATACACAAAAACAAGATTATTTCACATCACATAACTTAGAGAATCTATTTGTTAGATTGATTACACTGTATCACTAATATATTATAGCTAGCCACAAGATAGATGAATGTATTTGGACGATCTAAATAGCGGGTGTATTAGAGCGTATCGTAAGAGGATGCCGAGTTGATACAATGAGGATTATCCACTTTTCTATTTACTTTACGCGATGTTTTCGTAATATGTCAATGTTTCAGCTTCTTAAAGTATTATTATTTAATATTATTCGCCATTATTCTTCTAATATTGGACATGCTGTGATTTTAGGTCATCTACATTCCACTGTTGGGTAATGATAACGAATTCCTTGCCATAAACTACTTCTCATACCGTTTTTTTCTTATTGTTTATGATGATGGCAAACGAGCAAGCAGCACACCTTCTTTTTTTTTTTTTTTTTTTAGGGGGTGGGCTACGGTCGGCGCACTCCTCGCACCACTCCATCCGGGGTGACAGAGGGGCGTAAGCGCGCACACCCGTAACCCACCCGTGACGTCGCCTTCGTCGTTGGGCCGACCACCGGAGCAGAGTGACTTGACGTCAGTGGTCGGCCCGACGGAATACCCCTGAGGAGTACCCTCTCCTCGACCGACATCCCCCCCTCGGGTAGGATGTCGGTCTTTTCTCACGCGGTCGGCCTCTCGGCGGGTGACGGGCTAATTCCCCGATCCAGTCACCCGCGGCCTTGGCTAGGGCGGCATCAGGCGCAAAGCAGCACACCTGACGGTAAGTGTCAATGGCGCTCATGGACCTTTGTCGTACCAAGGATATATAGCTAGGCCGTTGCTTACTAATACAAACTCCAAACCCACCCAGTGCGCTGCAGCTTTCTCTTGGGAAAGACATAATAAACTCTACGATCACCAACCTGCCTGCCAAGTAAGACAATTGTGGCACTATCCTCTCATTCAATAAATATATTTTGTTTGTTTATTTAAATCACGGGGAGTCCTACGTCCAGGAGTGGACTGCGACAGGTTGAATGAGGATGATAATTAAATAAATAATTAAAATAAAACCCCCCTACAATAAATATTCATCATCATCGTCATTATCTCAGCTCATATATGTCCCACTATTGGGCTCGAGCCTCCTCCATAAAGGGGGGGAAAATGAATTACTATACCACACACATTGTTATGTTATATGCGTTTCATATACCTAAGTCGTCTCTTGCGATTACCCACGGGTAAGTTAGGGAGTGGTGAATTGTATTCTTACTCCTTCACCACACAATAAATATTACGATAAAATAATCACTATAATGTGATTGTATTTAAATATGTCGAAACATTCTTTTATCAGCATGCTTCAATGAACGAACAGTGGAGCTGTTATTATTTTGCATGATTTATTGATAATATAGAAATTAAATTTCACAACACGTCGACAAAATATTGACGATATCATATCACGTGAACATTGGAAAATATACAGGTTTACATAATATATTATATTAACTTATGAGTTCAGTATAAACATGTTTTGCTTTTGAAGGAAAATTACTTGTGATTATATTATTTATGGACCTGCTTATATTTTTTATTATATTATTTATGCTATGTGGTAGCGGCTATGAATACTACCAATCCTTACTTTGCTTTATAACGATCTGGGCCAACACCATCTGATGCCGTTTGGTCAGCAATTACATTCCCAAGGAGGGTTGACGTCTGGCAGGCGACCGGTCATAAAATTATTGCCAATAACTTTTACAATATGTACTATGAAAGAGGAGTACATATTATATCGACCCCAAGCAATTGGGATAAGAGTAGGAGAATGATGATGATATTATTTATGGTCCTGTTAAAGATATAGCTTGTCGTCGCTTTTAATACTTTTTTATTGTGTACGGTAGACTTACATTATATTTGATATATTGTATATATGAAATCTACAATGAGATTTATAACATTACTACATTACAGGTATTAACGGTAAACTGCTACAGGCTGTGCAATCCAGTTACATGGGCTGTAGAGCCTGTGTGCGGCTGGATGATGGAATGTCGCCTTGGTTTGACGTCAATATCGGCGTTAAGCAGGGGTGCGTTCTGTCAGCCAGGTTGTTTATCATATATCTGGATAAATGTCTTCAAAGGTTGAACAATATGAATGTGGGAGTCCAGATGGGCGACTCAGTGGTCACTGCTCTGCTATATGCAGATGATGCAGTCCTGCTGGCACAGTCAGCGACTGACCTGCAGACCCTAGTCGACACAATGACAGAAGATTGTAAGAAAAGGGGTCTACGCGTGAATGTGAGCAAAACCAAAATAATGGTCTTTGAAAGAGATGAAACCAGAACAGATGTAAGAGTAACAATAGGTAATGATGTACTAGAGCAAGTGGATTAATTTGTATATCTTGGATGTGGATTTAGCCGAGATGGAAGGTACACCACTGATATAGAGCGAAGAGTGAATGCGGGAAATAGAGTGAACGGAGCGTTGGGGCAACTTCTCGGCAGCCACCACCTCAGCTAGAAGGCACGTGTAGCAATACATAACGCAGTGCTTGTCCCAACATTACTGTATGGAAGCGAGAGTTGGGTATGCAGAAAAGAGCATGAAAGTAAAATTAATGCGGTCGAAATGCGATCTCTGCGGAAAATCTGTGGCGTTAGGCTGACCGACCGCATTCGTAACGACGACGTAAGAGAGCGAGTAGGTATGAAAGAGAGTATTGGTGTAAAGATGCGAAAGGGAATGCTCCGATGGTTCGGACATGTGGAAAGAATGCTGAACGAACGTCTGGTTAAGAAGATATACAATGCGAAAGTGGAAGGATGTAGGTACAGGGGGAGACCGGGACTCACCTACCTAGACCAGATCGGTCATGTACTGAAGGAAGGTGGAGTCAAGAGTCTCCGAAACCGGCGAGCGTGTATGAAGAGAATTATGAATGTTGAGGAAGCGAGTGAAGTATGCAAAGATAGAGTTCTCTGGCACTCTGTTCTCTCTGCCTACCCTGCAAGGGATATGGCGTGATGATATGTATGTGTGTATGTTAATTATTAATAATTAGATGATTATTATTATTAACTTGAAAGCCCACCGAGCTTATAATAACATTTTATGAAGTAGATATAAAAGGATTTATTTCGTTTTGTTCGTGAAACTCTAAAATAAATTAACTCCTAAGTAAACTTACACTACATATGTAAATACTGGCACAGTGACGAGTTTGGAATGCAATTTGTCACCAAGAACAACAATTTTTTTCTCTGGAAGTCGTTAAAACCAGGTTAACGATTACAGAGCATCTCCTAATTGATTTATAACACCAATTGCGATTGTCAATCCCCTTGACAAGCGCAATTGTTATGTGTATAATTCCAATAAGGGACCATGGCGTTGGTCCCTTATTGGAATTATGACATTACGTCCCATGAATGTATGTAAGTAATATTATACATTTATTTGTTATAGGTTAAGGTATTATAATCTTATAAAGAAGCGATGATGTAACGTCATTGGCCAGAAATTTGAATATAAACAACATAATAATACAATAATGGAAGGTATTGTAATTATTCTTTAAGCCTAACAAATGATTTATCTAGTAATATTTGTATCTGTGTAAGAATTTAAGATATTTTATTATTAAGAATCAATTTATGTATATCTATTTTGTATAAGAATTTAGTTCAAGAAAGGATAATTATTAAATTATTTGTAATTTCTTCATAATCCTTTTTTTAAGAATAATAGGTGTGTTGTCATTACGATCTCTAATATCAGATGTTTACACGAGTAATATAAATATGAATTAAAATAGTTTTATGTATTCAGTTGATGATTTTTAGGGTTCAAAGTTACGTGAGGGTTATGTGTTTCTGTGAGCACGACCGATGAAAAGTGTACACAACGATGGGAAATAAAAGTCAAATACAATCGTAATAAAATCCGTAGAAGCAATTTTATTTCATATTACGATCTCTGTTTCAATTCCTGTTACAGGATTTATTGCTTTTTTGTATGTCTACATATTCGCCATAGTAATATTATAGTTATAAGACAATATATATGTATATATATATATATATATATATATATGTGTGTGTAGATGGTGGTTGGCGTGCTCACGTAATTTGAAACTTGAACTTATTAAATATATAAATACATTAGCAAATTGTAACAATTTCAGATTAAAAAGGCAATTTTATAATTTTATCTTTCCTTTCCCGTGGCAGTAAAAATCGGTTCAGAGATTAATAGAATGTACTCACTTAGAAAACTTATAACGTCAATTGCAATAGCCAATTCGTCTGTCAATCGCGGCGATCATCGCTTATCTCTGTTTGCATTACCTCTCTATTATATCTACGATTACATATTGCGTCGACCCCAAATTTTTAGGACAAGAACAGGAGAAGGATGATGATGAATGATGAAAGCTAGAGTATTTCTCTAGCTTTCATCATTCATTCATTCATCATTTTGGTTTTAATTACTTTTACGTACGTTTTATTACGACTGAATCAATGTCGTAGCAGTTTTGCTACGCAGTTGCTACACAGAATGTTATGTTGGATTTTTGTTATTGAAGTCTAAATGTATTTTAACGTTATGCTATGTAGATGGAATTAAATAGAAGCTCAAACTTCCCACCTGGTAATATTTCTTTATAAATATTCCCCATATGGCGACTGGTTAAGAATATAATGAGCAGACATTCCTTATTTCCCTGTGGGAGTGGTAATAATTGGCAGCGGGCACATTAGGAAAGTAAACAGTTTTCTTATAAAACTCATAATACTAATTGTGATCGATATTCTGATGCTGTATCGTCTATGAGTTTCGTGGCCCAATATCCATCATATATGAGCATAAGTTTAAGATCGAGAGGTTAACTATTTATGACAATTTTTTTTTCTATTGCTTGTGATGGGCAACGAGCAAACAGCACACCTGGTGGTAAGTGTCACTGCCACCCATGGACCTTTGCAATACCAAAGGTATAGCTAGGCCACTATCTACCAATACAATCACCACACCCGAGAGAGCTGGAAACCCATCTGAGGTAGATGGGCTTCCGGCTCTCTCGCTCACCGAATGAAGCGCAATAGCACATTGCCATTACTCGAATGTCGATCTTCTGCGAGAGTATGGTACTACCCCGGACGGACCGGCCCGCGGCCATAGACACAGAACTGTCCACAGCGTGGTCCTACCACTATTAAAATGACATGATTTTGTTTCTTGAAAAACCATTTGCTATTATAGTATTCTATTAGTATGTAAATAGTAGATGTTTATAAAAACCTTTTTTTTAAATTTAATAAATAGGTTTTTATAAATAATTAAGCATATTAAATGTTAAAAACTTCAGTAATTTGAACAGTAGATGTCTTTTACTTCTACTACGTTTTGTTTTTAAGGCAGACACTGATAGCCTTTTTAACCACTGACCTCAAAGGAATATCTATATTATTTGGTTTTCAAGGTAGATTTATAAATTATTGCTGCCTTCTTTGCCTATGGGACCGAGGAACTACTAATAGGCACTATTTGATCAAAGACTAGCCAAAACCAACGAGATTTTTGTGGAAAGTCAACTGTAAATTATTTGCCTTTAATTAACCCCGAAGACGTCTTTTTACTTTCTCTACACATAAAACTCGGCACAATGTTGAGTTTTCTGAAAACGCTGGATAAAAATAGCGAAGGCTTTTATAATTAAAATCTTTTTCTCCGAAATTAAATGATGCAAAGTTGAAAGCAGCTACTTGTATTGGTCTAAAATACATCTTTTAATTAATAACAACAAATTTGATCAAACACTGAATGACGAAGAACTATGTGCATGGATGCCATTAAAAGCCATTTTTTTTCGGTAGACTATGGCCCGGACATACGTCGCCCGTTCCGTCCGAGGCGACAAAAAGGCCCCGTAGCCCACTGTATACCCTCACCATCGCCATTGGGCCGGCCACTGGTACCGCTTCCTTGCCATCCGTCGCCACCCCGGCGTATTATTACATTTTATTTATTGATAATAAGTTTGTTTATTAGTTTTATTTGAGTGATTGGAATATTTTATGTAACTAAATGTACCTAGACTGTATTTTACCTCCTTAATTATAATCCTTAATACTTAAAACTGTTAAGTCAGAGAAAAAGTTCTTTGTATTCTTAACAATTGGTGCGTATGGGTAAATAAACGTAAAATTTAAATGGATAATATATATTTTTCAATTTATAACGCAATACAATGTTACCAAGAGCTCCATCATAGTTTTTAATAACATACCAAGCTCGTCAAATGAGTTAATATCATGTTTCATAACGAATTTAAACTGTCTTATATTGAGCTTGTCTGCTTACGTCCTTTTTTTTTGTTGTTTATTGTGGCAAACGAGCAAGCAGTACACCCGATGGTAGGTGTCACTGCCGCCCATGGACCTTTGCGATACCAAGGGTATAGCTTAGGCCGCTGCCTACCAAAAAAATCCCCAAACCCACCCAGTTGGGCTTCATTCGGCACATTGTCATTACACAGACGTCGATCTTCTGCGAGAGTGTGGTACTACCGCGAACGGACTGACCCGCGGCTGTAGACAGAAAACTGTCAACAGCGTAGTCCTACCGCTATTAGTTTTTTTTCATATATCAACAGTACAAAGTATTTTAGTGATAAATTGTCTTTTTAATTCAGTACCACACAGTATGATGTCTATTAAAATGTATTTATTGGCTGCAGGCAATGTTGCTGTTTGCTTAAATCTGCTCATTTAGAAATCTACAGTATGACAAAAACCTATATAATATAAGTGTTTTCATTTGCCTACTTATTGAGTTCCCGCAAGAAAGATAATCTTAAAATAAAAGCCTATACCAACCTATCTTATCTAGATATAAATATGCATGGTATAGCCAATCAATTACCCTTCTATTGTGGGGAAAGTTTAAGTCTACAAGAGGAATGTATATGAGCTGAAATAATGATGATGATGAAAGTTCCTAACCTCATGTAGGCTTAGTACAAGAACTGCGAGAGTTTAAAAAGTTTTTAGCTTTTCTCCTCTAACCAGTTATGAAGGCTTAGAAAACAATTTTAACTTTAAACTAATATAGCAACTCTGGAAGGTCTATATCCTTAACTTCCACGAAACTATTGGCTTAATCTTCTCGTAAAGGGCGAACGGAGGCAATAAACGGGTGACAAGGAATTAAACCAAATAACAAGCGATTACTAAGTAAAGTGGTCTGAAACAGATTTACGAGTCAACAAATGCTCTAATCCTTTACCCTAATAGGCCAAATTTCACTAACAGTAATAAATAACACAAGTTAAAATTTTTGTAACTAAATAAATTGCATAATTTACCCTATGATGTCCGAGTTAGAATATAATTATAGAATATTATACAAAATATAATACAATAGGGGAATTCATTACCCCATATCTCGCCCGTGGTTGTCGTAAAATTTGACAGATATGTTATGCAGATGACATAAATGTGAGAAACAGAAAGCTAGACATAAAACCCTATACCAATCCGTGTGACTAGCACGATATAGTAGGTCAATTACCTTCGCAAAAGGAGGAGTCCCAAGGCCAACAGTGGGACGTATATGAGCTCGAAAGAAAAGAAAAATGAAATAAAATGCAAGATATGATTTAAATAATTTAATAATTGATAAAGTGGAGCGTAGTGAGAATTCATTTGTTTTTAATAGCACAGATGGCGTAGTAGTTCAGATGCCGACCTACAGTGTCCAGTGTCGCGGCTTCGATTGCCACGCAGGGGAATACTTTGTGCAAAGCGCAAGTCGTTGTGCTGAGTCTGAGTGTCATCTGTGTCCTTTAATTAGGTTTGTAAAGTCTTCTATAATATAAGGATTATTGCCTTAGTGCAGCGTGTTGTCAAAATAAAAATAATTATAAGCCCAGTTCCTACGTACGTACCTATGACGAAGTTAATAAAAGCTGCAGTGTGATTGCTAAAAACTCGCTGATTTCTCAAAATATTTATTATTATGAGTGGACGGTGCAGTTAAGAATAATATGTTGGGGATATACCGGCGATAGGCTATGTCTGAAGTGGAGAGGACGGCGTGCAACCCCATAACCTGCCGTACAAGTATTTCTCCCTCGTCATATGGGTGAGCCACTGACATCTTTTTTTCGGTGGTGTATAAAATGCAAACATTTGTAATTTTATCCACTGCCGATATACTCCTGCAATTCTACGTACTTCTAGTACCTGTTGGCTGTCATCTCGCAGAAGGAGGCGGCAGAACGAGTCCGGGAGGATTCCCGTGACCCGGGCCGCCGCCAGCGGCCGGGGCGGCGCAGGCGCGAATATCTGCGCCTGATGCCGCCCTAACCGAGGCTTCGGGTGATCGGACCGGGGAATTGTCCGGTCACCCGACGTGAGGCCACCGCGTGAGGGCGACGCCCCGATGGCGAAAGCTGTCGGGGCATCGACGAGAAAAGAACCGCAAGGGTATACCGCCGGGCGGGCCACCGAAGACAAAGATCGGGTACCGGTGGCCCGCTCATACGGCGAAGAGAGGTGCTTGCAGGGTGGGTCCATGGGGTTGCGCGCCGCCTCTTTTGTCGCCCACATCCATGGTCCACCCTGCAAAGGAAAAAAAAATACCTGTTGGCTCTTAGAGTTTTATAAAACTGAAGGTCTTCTTGTAACTATAATGTAGTACTACAAAAAAATACGTATCTTACTTATTTTACACTCTTTAACACACACATATATACAGTGTACCAATAGGTATAAAGACATATTGTTGCATCAATAGCATACTCAAAGAAATATATGAAATTAATCAACACATTAAAATCATATAATTAATTAAACATACAGAAATGTTTATTTAATTCTTAGAAAGTTGAACAATAATATAATGTACAAAACGTTACGGTTGTGGGTATATTAGGCTTCAATATAAGCTGGCCACTGAAGACAAAGATCGGGTACCGGTGGCCCGCTCGTACGGCGAAAAGAGGTGTTTGCAGGGTGGGTCCATGAGGTTGCGCGCCGCCTCTTCCGTCGCCCCGGGCCACATGATGCGACCACATTCATGGTCCCATCTTGCGAAAAAAAAAATGTCTTCAATGTAAGCTATTCTATAGTGTAGCTAACATGCTAGCCATAATTGCTCGATAAATGCATAGCATTTACGTATATAACATCACGTAATCTGGTGCCGTTTGTGAGATTTGGTTCAGGCATAATCTTTTGTATTTATATTTGAGAAGTATTTTATATTGCGGGGAGCTAATACTTAATAAATTTGATTTAAAAAAATATATATAAGAGAAGACATCGAAAACAGGGAACTTGCTGAGATTTTTTTACCAGATTATTACAGTGGCGGTTGCATTTCAATCTCATTTCAGCTCATATACGTTCCACTGCTAGGCTCAAGCCTTGTCCAAAATAGGAGGGAAATATATATGTTATACAACGCTGGCCAAAGGGGTGGGTACACGGGTAAGCGTTTCAATATTGTTATAGTTTATCCGATATCGTTTAGTCGTTTTTTACGACATTCATAGTCATAATAAGGTGTGGGGTACTATCCCAGAAACCTCCACGCGGTGTACCCTGGGTGCGGGCGGCGGTCCCCAGTTCTTCTGTTGTACTGTCGTCCGTAGCGAATATCTGCGCGATTTCGCTCCTTACTCTACTACAGTCGTAGTAGAGGGTATAGGACGCGAAATATTGGGACGGGCTCAGTCACTCATTCATTTGAGGGCTGGGCAGGCACATGCCACCGCCCACACATCGTAAACCTGGTATCTTGCTTCAAGACATGTTGTCTTGAGGCGTAGTATCAGGAGCGAGGGTCTTGGCTTAACCGCCCGGACCGCGAGGAAGACAACCTCTATAAAGAGTTCGAAGTAACATTCGGACTCGGAAATCACCCAGAATCTTAAGTTCTGGCGTGCGGCGAGAAGATGCATGGCAGATGGGTTGTTCTGTTCTTAGCACGCTCCAGCCAGGGTACCGGCTGCCCCCCTGGTTGGTAAATGTAGGCTTGCCCGGGTAAAGGGATCTCTGCCCGGGTCGACGTTGTGTATCTCCCCTACTCGTGGGAATCTCATGGATACCAATTTAAAAAACCTTTTTAACACCGACGGGAATCTGTGTGATTCTCACACCACGGCCTTGTCAAGCCAAAGAAAAACTGACAACGACGCCTCGTCCTCAGGACTTGAGGCGTCCGCCGAGGGCCCGGCACAAACCGTGGAGGCCCAAAAGAAGAAGAGGAAGTCGCCCCGAAAGTCTCAGGGCAACGGCCTGAGCCACAAGAGGCGGCTGGAGGAGCGGCGAGCGCGCAGGGAGGCTGCCGCCGCTGAAGAGAAGAAGGACGGTAGACTCGCAGCAGAGCCGTCGACGGACGAGGGCGACAGCGATGTCGCAGAGCCGTCCGAAGACGAGGGCGGCGGATCTACCGTCAGAATGGACGAGGGCGGTGATATTCCCGCAGGGCCGTCCAAAGAGGACAGCGGGTCGGCTGGTGAAGGCCCCACTAGGTCGTCGGCGCGTCTAGCAGCAAAGACGCCGCCGGCGACCGCGACTAAGAAGGAGGGGGCCCTCCCCTCGCAGGTGCGAAAGCGCCCCCTGAGCAAGGGAGGCAGCTCGAGCGCCGAAACTGAGGGGAGGGTGGCCAACATGCCCCCGCCCAAGATCCAGGCCTCCCGAAGAGGGCTAGGGACCTCGGCCATGGAAAGGGCGGCGGCGGTCGCTGTCCGCGCCGGCGAGGCCACGGATCTGCAGGCCGAAAATGTCCGCCTTAGAGGCGAGATGTCAGACCTGCGGACCCGAAACCGGAACCTGGGCGACATGCTGGCGGAAATGCGTCGGGCAAACCGCCAGCTATTGATAGACGTGGCCGACCTCAAGGCGCAGGTGGCGCTGTTCGTGTCACCCGCGCCAGCCGCGCCATCGGCCAGGGCCGGCTACTCAGCGGCCGCTGCGGCGCCAAAGCTGCCTCGCGCTACGGCGCCGACGACGTTGGGTGATGGCGTCTCCGTCACACCCGTCCCCGCGGCGAAACTCCCCGTCCCGGTGGTGAGGTTGACGCCTCTCCCCGCGGACCGCTTGCCGCCGGCTAGCGCCCCTGCGGCGCCAAAGCCGCCAGGCGCCGCGGAGCGGGCCCCTGGAGAGGCTCAGCCGACCCCGACGCTGGAGGTGGGAGGCTTGTCGGACGAGGCCCTCGCCAAAATCATCAACGCAGTCTAGCTCCTGCCGGGCAGAAGGCCCGGCGGGAGCTAGACGTCTCCGATATTGGAGGCGTCGAAGCCAGGACCCGCAAGGCCCGGACGGGGGCTCGAATTCTCGAGTTCCCAGGGGCCGAGGGCGCCAAGACGGCCGACAGCGTGGCCGAGAAGCTGCGAGGTTTGTTCGCCGAGGAGGGTGGCATCAAGATCGCCAGGCCCGTCAAGTGCGCCGAAATGCGCATTTCGGGTTTGGACGATTCGGTGACGGTGGAAGACATCCGGGAGGCTATTGCCTCGAAAACCGGGTGTCCCATAAACACCGTCCGGGTCGGTGCCATTCGTCCCGGTCCGGGTGGCGTAGGTGCTGCCTGGGCGCAGTGCCCGGTGGAGTCGGTCAGGCAACTGGCCGGCTCAGGCAGGCTCCTCGTGGGCTGGAGCTCGGCGCGGGTAACCGTGCTTGAGCACCGGCCTGCGAGGTGCTACAAGTGCATTACGGTCGGACACACTCGACCGACGTGCACTAATTGCTTCGACTGCGGCGGATTGTGTTTCCGCTGCGGTCAGACCGGGCACGTGGCGGCATCTTGCGCCGCCCCGCCCCACTGCCCCGCGTGTGCGGCGGGCAATAAGCCCGCCAAGCACCGCATGGGCTCTGGGGCGTGCAAACCTCCAGCTTCGGCCCCAAAGGCGCGGGGCGGCCCTACGACCACGGCCGCTCCCGCTCCTAGCGCGGTCCGATCGCCCGCTGGCGAGGAGGTCATGGATACAACCCGATAATGGGTACACCATCTATGCACCTCCTCCTGCAGGCCAACACCAACCACTCCGCCGGAGCGCAGGATCTCCTCCTGCAATCCATGGCGGAGTGGTCGATTGGTGCAGCCGTAGTCGCGGAACCGTACGCCGTGCCTGATCGCCCCAATTGGGTGGTCAGTCGAAACGGTACTGCGGCAATCGTCATCTCTACGCAGCGGCACTTCCTGTCCTTGTCCCTTTTGGATAGGGGCGAGGAATTTGTCGCGGCGGAGTGGGGAGGGGTCACGCTCTACAGCGTATACCTCTCCCCCACTAGGAGGATGGACGATTTCGGGGCCTCACTCACCACCTTGGAGGCCTCGATACGGCGACTGGCACCGGGCCTCGTCCTGGTTCTGGGGGACTTCAACGCCAAATCCACGGCGTGGGGGTCCCCTACGACGGACGACCGCGGGCGGGCGGTCAACGAGTGGGCGGCTTCACTGGGCCTCTGTGTTCTGAACAGAGGCTCGGTGAACACGTGTGTGCGGCGGCAGGGCGGGTCGATAGTGGACTTGTCGTTCGCTAGCCCCGCTGTCGCGCCACGGGTGAGGAACTGGAGTGTCCTGGAGGAGGCGGAGACCCTGTCGGACCACCGGTACATCCGGATGGAGGTCTCCCCCCGGGAACCCGGTAGGGGTCACAGGGCGGACGGAGCTCCCGCGTTTCCGCGGTGGGCTGTGGGTCGTCTTGACAGGGATCTACTGGCGGAGGCGGCCATTGTCAGTACGTGGCTGTCCTCACCACCCCCAGCGGACGGAGTGGACGCTGAGGCTGTCCGCATTCGCAGTGCGTTAACGCAGATCTGCGATGCGGCCATGCCCAGAGTGCGGCGGCGTCCGCCTCCGAGGCAGGGGGTCTACTGGTGGTCCCCAAGACTGGCGGACCTTCGTGCGGCGTGTATCAGTGCCCGAAGGTCCTACACCCGCAGCCGGCGGCGTCACCGCGACGTCGAGCGGGAGGGCCAGCTGTACGAGGCGTACCGCAGTGCGCGGACTGCCTTTCGGCTGGCCATCCGAGCCGCCAAGGGCGCGAGTTGGCAGGAGATGCTGGACGGTCTCGACCGTGACCCCTGGGGTCGCCCATATCGCGCGGCGCTGAACAAGCTTCGCGCGCGGCCCCCCCCCCTCACCGAGACCCTCCAGCCCGACTTCCTTCGTAGGGTGGTCGAGGAGCTGTTTCCACGGCAGTCGGAACACACGCCCCCGGTCATGGCTCCGCCAGATCAGGACCGGGAGGCCGACGACGACGAGAGTGTTCCGCCCGTGA
Source organism: Lymantria monacha (assembly GCA_905163515.2). Lineage (NCBI taxonomy): Eukaryota > Metazoa > Arthropoda > Insecta > Lepidoptera > Erebidae > Lymantria > Lymantria monacha. The sequence goes on along the minus strand of LR991094.1, from coordinate 11,680,685 downwards.
CGGAGTCGGAAGTGGGGGCGGCCGTGGCGAAGATTCGTTCCGCCACCACGGCCCCCGGCCCGGACGGAATTCCAGTCCGGGTGCTGACGTCGCTCCTCGAGCACTTCGAGCCTCGCCTCAGGCAGCTGTTCAACGCCTGTCTGACGTCTGGACGGTTCCCTGAGTGCTGGAAGGAAGGGAGGTTGGTTCTCCTGCCAAAGCCGGGACGGTCCCCGGATTTGCCGTCGGCCTACAGGCCCATCGTGCTCCTCGACGATGTGGGTAAGCTGCTGGAGCGTGTGCTCGCTGCCCGCATCGTCCGACACCTGGAGGAGGTAGGGCCCGATCTGTCGGACGCTCAGTATGGGTTTCGGAGGGGGCGTTCGACCATCGGGGCCCTATTACGCCTGAGGCAGGCGGCCGCGGAGGCCGTCGCCGGGAAGGGAGTGCTGTTGGCGGTGTCGTTGGACATCGCCAACGCATTCAATAGTCTGCCATTCGGCTGCATCAGGAAGGCGCTCCGGTTCCATGGAGTGCCCCTGTACCTCAGGCGGCTGGTGGCAGACTATTTGGAGGGCCGCAGTATCCTCTGCGCGGGTCCTGCAGGGGACATTGTGCGGACGCCCATGTCGTGCGGCGTTCCACAGGGGTCGGTTCTGGGGCCGACCCTGTGGGACATCGGGTACGACTGGGCGTTGAGAGGGAGTCTCCCCCCCGGGCTGAGCTTGGTGTGCTACGCTGACGACACGCTCGTCACAGCCCGGGGCAGGACACTCGAAGAGGCGGCGAGCCTGGCCACTCTCGGCACCGAGGAGATGGTCAGGCGGATCGAGGCGCTGGGGCTCAGGGTGGCCCTAAACAAGACGGAGGCCCTACTTTTCCATGGGCCCCGTGTGAGGCTACCCATCGGCGCCTCGATAGTGGTAAACTCCATCCACATCAGCATCCAGGCCCATATGAGGTACTTGGGTCTGGTGCTCGACGGGCGATGGTGGTTCCGGGAGCATTTCCGACAGATTGCTCCCCGGCTTGTCGGCGCGGCGTCCGCCCTTTCTCGACTCATGCCGAACGTGGGCGGACCCAGTTTCGAGGGCCGACGGCTGTATGCGGGGGTCATCCGTTCGATGGCCATGTACGGCGCACCCGTGTGGGCGAGGGCTCTGAACGCCCAGCTCAGGGCGGTTCTGTGGAGGCCACAGAGAGCCATGGCGGTCAGAGCCATTCGCGGGTACCGCACGGTGTCGACAGAGGCGGCGTGCCTGTTGGCCGGGACACCCCCGTGGGACCTAGAGGCGGAGATGCTCTCCGACCTCTACCGGCGGGTTATCACAGCACGCGAAGAAGGTGGCTCCCCATCGTTGAGCGAGATAGCCACCTGGCGCGTGGATGCCCGCCGAGACGTCATCGCCCGTTGGGCTACGCGGCTGGAGAGGCCTAGGCACGGTGTGGAGACCGTTGAGGCCCTCCGGCCCGTATTGATAGAGTGGATGGAGCGGCGGCACGGAGTCCTCACCTTTCGGCTGGTGCAGGTATTGACGGGGCACGGGTGTTTCGGGTTGTACCTGCACAGGGTCGTGTATAGGGAGTGGACTCCGGCCTGCCACCACTGCAGGAGTGACGAGGACACGGCGCAACACACGCTGGAGGTGTGTCCGGGATGGGAGCGGCAGCGCCGTGACCTCGTCGCTGTCATCGGTGCCGACCTGACGCTGCCGGCCGTCGCGAGGGCGATGGTCGACAGCATCAGGAACTGGGACGCGGTCGCCGCCTTCTGCGAGGCTGTCATCTCGCAGAAGGAAGCGGCGGAACGGGCAAGGGAGGATTCCCGCGCCCCGGGCCGCCGCCAGCGGCCGGGGCGGCGCAGGCGCGAATACCTGCGCCTGATGCCGCCCTAACCGAGGCTTCGGGTGATCGGACCGGGGAATTGTCCGGTCACCCGACGTGAGGCCACCGCGTGAGGGCGACGCCCCGACGGCGAAATCTGTCGGGGCGTCGACGAGAGGAACCCGCGAGGGTGAACCGCCGGGCGGGCCACCGAAGTTAAAAATCGGGTCCCGGTGACCCGCTCGCACGGCGAAGAGAGAGGAGTTTTACGGTGGGTCTATGGGGTCACGCGCCGCCTTCTCCGTCACCCCGGGCCGATTTGGCGGGGCGCGGCTAATCCATAGTCCACCAAAAAAAAAAAAAAAAAAAAAAAAAAAACAGTCATAATAAGGTGTGGTGAATTGTATTCTTACTCCATCACCATATGTAAGAAAAATGAATAAAAAAAAAATATTATAATAATTTTATCTACAATTTAGTTATAGATTTTTACATAAATGCATACATACGCTTATGCTTCTTCACCTAAGCAAAGAGTAAGCAAAGATTATGGATGGCCACAAGTCATGATCCTGGGATACCTCCATCATTTCATTTGCATTCATCACAGCCTTCATGCTTCCTCTACAGTTACGCTTACGCATAATATGACCTTTCAGCAAAATATCTCCAATGTATCTTTTTTGCGAGCAGGTATGAAAGAGAGTATTGGTGTAAAGGTGCGAAAGGGAATGCTCCGATGGTTTGGACATGTGGAAAGAATGCTGAATGAACGTCTGGTTAAGAAGATATACAATGCGAAAGTGAAAAGATGTAGGTACCGGGGGAAACCGAGACTAACTTACTTAGACAGATTGGTCACGTACTGAAGGAAGATGGAGTCAAGAGTCTCCGAAACCGGCGAGCGTGTATGAAGAGAATTATGAATGTTGAGGAAGCAAGTGAAGTATGCAAGGATAGAGTTCTCTGACACTGTTCCCTCTGCCTACCCTGCAGGGGATATGGCGATGATGATATGTATGTGTGTATGTATGTCCAATCCAAAAAAAAGCTACTATTTTGCAATTATTTCTAAACTACAAAATATCTACGATATTTATTCATCCAACTATACCGACAAAGTAGAAAAGAAACAATCACCGATTAGACAAACGGTAGTACTGTTTTCATGACTTGTGTAATGTTTATTTTCTGTAGTTACCTCAGAACAGGATTAATGGAGCGTAACTTTAGGTTCTAGGCTAAGAAAGCGACATGAATAATACCATGTTTATCTCGTTACGCTCGGAATATCAGGAATGCTTTGAGTAATCAATACCTTTGGAGGGCTTTGTTCATATTTACTCATGTAAGAGTAAAGATACATTAATTTTGATAAAGTAGCCGATTGTGCTCTGCTACTTAAGAATATGTAGCAGTATGAGTTACCTGATTACAAATAAATATTGTTATACATTTGAGATTAAATTAGTTTTACGGATTCTATCGCGTTTGTATTTGATTTTTAATTTTCTGACGTTTCGAACATTTTACAACGTTCATGGTCTCGGGAGGACTAAAGTAAAAAGAAAATCACTTTCTATTTGTACTGGCAACGAATTTGTATTAAAAAACTGGGTAAAAATTTAATAACTGATACTGTAGTGGGTAGATATATGTAAATCACGGTAAAGAAAAATCAAAGTAAACAAGAGATTTCCACCAACAACAATACGAAAACGAATGTAGAGAAGAAGAGACAGAGAGCCAAAAAGCTCAATGTAATAACGCCACTTCAAGAACAAAATTGAATAATATAACATCAACATAACAATTAATAGATAAACATAAAAAAAGCCACAGAGAGAAGTCTGTGGATATACAATAACAAAAAAAAATATCTCGGTTATAGCGGTGACTTATTGGACGTAAGATACTTAGTATTCCTGTGACCATGAACTCTGTAAAGTGTTCAAAACGTCAGGAAATTAAAATCAAATACAAACGCGATAGAAGTCGTAAAAGTAGTTTTATTTCAAATGTGTATTACTTGCGTAAACATTTGAAAACATTATGTATTATTATATTTGTGTTCACTCGTATATGTTATGTCAATCACAGAATAAAAGGTTTTGTATTAGTTGTAGCTTTGTTCTGCATATATTAAAAATCATCATCATCATCACAGCCCATACCTATATGTCGCACTGTTAGGCTCGAGCCTCCTCCGTGATGGGAGGGAAATTAACCTACTATACCACGCTGGTCAGACGTGTTGGTATAGGATTTTGTTTCGAGTTTTCCTTCTCTTGCATTGATGTTATATGCATTTTATATCCCTTAGTCGTCTCTTACGATCACCCACGGGTAAGATAGGGGGTGGTGAATTGTATTCTTACTCCGTCACCACACGGATAATATATATTAAAAATAGCGTTTATCAATTGAAGTAGAATTTTGCATGTTATATTGCGCTATTATTAATTTTTTTTACAGAGAGAAGGCAATAACATCTTTACTTGGATCTTGAAATCGAATTTGAGACATCTCAAGACCCAAATCTCAGTCAAACAGTGCATGGTCAGGAGTTGCAGGATGATGTTATTATAACATAATCATGAACAACTTAGTTTCGTATCGGTGAATCAATTGCATCAAATATTAAGTTAGATCTGAGAGCAAGTAATTTAGCATTTGCTCTTAAAATTTATATTTCTGAAACTAATTAAGAGATTTTTTTAGAAGGCTAGGGTCTGAACACTCGATGACCATTCAGTCCGGGGGAACGTAATAGGCAGCGCATAGTCCCATAACCTATAACCCTATTTGACATTGGGTCGGCCACTGGTACCGAATCCGTGACGTCCGTGGTCAGCTCGGCAATTAACTAATAGCTGGTGAGTTATTAAAGTAAGACGAAATATATTTTATTACTTTTTCATTACTTTTTAAACTTACAAATTTGGTATCCACATTATGTCAAAGAACTTATTGGCTGACTAGTCAATATTGCTTTCTGTCTCCCGCTCTGCCTGGGAGGGAAGTGGAATCACTCTTTTGCAACTAGTTACTAATTAAATTTGTTGCGGATTCCAAGACAATTAAAATCATCTCCCGGGACTGCCTGAGGGTCAAACCTCGGTATCATTTATGGTGACCATTGTGGATCCTGGTTTACAGGAGTTACAATGGTGGGATAGTGTGGTGGGATTAAGCCCAAAAAAAATATCTAACTAAGTCTCTAGTCTAACTAAAGTCATAATATCAATCGTACTAACAAATAAGTGACATGGAAATTTTATTAAAGTTTACGAACCCCATCGAGACTAAGATAACTCAGTAGATTACTATTGGTTATATACTGAGTTGTCTCAATTGGTACTTAAACAAGACTAGACGTTGAATTGTGTCATAGTTTTTTAACTTATCAAACGACTGGGTGTAACAAACCGTTAAAGTGAGTTACTGAATGCTCAAATTCTAGCGGAGTCAATTTAAAATGACTTTAAAGAAATGTAGCTTTTATTTAAAAAATATATTTTAAAATCATCTTGTACATGAAGGTACAAAGACAAGGTTTTGTAAAATGGATATCAGTAGAGTCATAAAGACCAAACCGACTATATAAAATATTCTTTATTGTCATGAGTACAAATGCATAAACATGAATATAAATTTTATTTTTCTTTGCATTACCAATATATCCTAAAATAAATGTACAAACAAAAATTTTGGAAGTATAAGAACCTTTGAAATAAAACTACTTTTACGGATTCTATCGCATTTGTATTTGATTTGTAATTTCCCGACGTTACGAATACTTTACAGTGATCATGGTCACGGAAGGACTAAAGTGTTTTACATCCAAAAGTCATCGTTATTACAGAAATTTATATCTACCCGCTACAGTATCAATTATTAAAAGTTTGACCCACATTTTAATTCAAAATTATTGCTAGTACAAAAAGAAAATGATTCTATATGTTAAAAAAAATATATTGTTTATGATACATACATACATACATATCATCACGCCATATCCCTTGCAGGGTAGGCAGAGAGAACAGAGTGCCAGAGAACTCTATCTCTGCATACTTCACTCGCTTCCTCAACATTCATAATTCTCTTCATACACGCTCGCCGGTTTCGGAGACTCTTGACTCCACCTTCCTTCAGTACATGACCGATCTGGTCTAGGTAGGTTAGTCTCGGTCTCCCCCGGTACCTACATCCTTCCACTTTCGCATTGTATATCTTCTTAACCAGACGTTCGTTCGGCATTCTTTCCACATGTCCGAACCATCGGAGCATTCCCTTTCGCATCTTTACACCAATACTCTCTTTCATACCTACTCGCTCTCTTACGTCGTCGTTACGAATGCGGTCGGTCAGCCTAACTCCACAGATTTTCCGAAGAGATCGCATTTCGACCGCATTAATTTTACTTTCATACTCTTTTCTGCATACCCAACTCTCGCTTCCATACAGTAATGTTGGGACAAGCACTGCGTTATGTATTGCTACACGTGCCTTCTGGCTGAGGTGGTGGCTGCCGAGAAGTTGCCCCAACGCTCCGTTCACTCTATTTCCCGCATTCACTCTTCGCTCTATATCAGTGGTGTACCGTCCATCTCGGCTAAAGCCACATCCAAGATATACAAATTCATCCACTTGCTCTAGTACATCATTACCTATTGTTACTCTTACATCTGTTCTGGCTTCATCTCTTTCAAAGACCATTATTTTGGTTTTGCTCACATTCACGCGTAGACCCCTTTTCTTACAATCTTCTGTCATTGTGTCGACTAGGGTCTGCAGGTCAGTCGCTGACTGTGCCAGCAGGACTGCATCATCTGCATAAAGCAGAGCAGAGACCACTGAGTCACCCATCTGGACTCCCACATTCATATCGTTCAACCTTTGGAGACATTTATCCAGATATATGATAAACAGCCTGGCTGATAGAACGCAGCCCTGCTTAACGCCGATATTGACGTCAAACCAAGGCGACATTCCATCATCCAGCCGCACACAGGCTCTACAGCCCATGTAACTGGATTGCACAGCCTGCAGCAGTTTACCGTTAATACCATACTCCGGTAAAATGTCCCAAAGTTCCTTTCGTACAACCGTGTCAAATGCTCTCTCCAGATCCACAAAACTGCAGAAAACCCTCTGACTTAGGGCCAGATGCTTCTCCACAATGTTGCGCAGAGAGAACACTTGATCCATGCATCCCCTTCCACTCCTGAAACCTCCTTGTGTCTCACACAGTAAACCATCGGACACCATCCTCATTCTTCTTTCAATAATTTTACCATACACTTTTGCTGCCAAACTGGTCAAGCTTATGGCTCTGTAATTTGCGCAGTCATAACGTGAACCCTTGTTTTTAAACAAAGGCACGATGACTGCGCTATTCCAGTCCCCGGGAACCATTCCCGAGCCCCAACATAAATTGAGGAGCAACAGGAACGCCTCCCGGACACAGGAGCTACCAAGCTTCATCATCTCGGCAGATATCATATCAATGCCCGCTGCCTTACCATTTTTCAAGCTTCTTATCGCCCATTTAACTTCATCCATACTGATGCCATCGGAGGACGCCGTCGCCGAATGTTGATCTACTAGACCACATGCGACACCGGCGCCAACTGTAGTATCCGCATACATATCGCCAAAATATTCACTCCATCGGCTTAACACGTCTTGTGTTTGTGTAAGAATGTCTCCACCTTTAGACCTTATTTTATTCATTCTGAAGGCTGACCAACCACCCCGAGACTTCTTCACCTCCCTCCAAAAGAGTTTGGTGTTACCCTCGAAGTTTTTAGTCAGCCTATCTTCTGCACTCATACTTGCTCTATCACGTTTCTCTTTCACTAAGGCCTTGGTGTCATTCTTACATTGCCGATATATTTCTTTCTTCTGTTCAGTCATACTGTCATTCAGATTCAAAGAAGAGACATAGTCCAGCCACGCTTTCTTCTTTTGCTCTACGGAAGCTGCCACTTCCGCATCCCACCATGCATCACCATTTGTGTTTCTATGCTTCTTTGAACTTCCACATACTTCTTTCGCTGTGTCTACCATACTCTCTTTCAATACTCTCCAGCATTCTTCAATGTCCGATTGCGGCTGGCTTGCCATCGTCAGCCGTTCTCCACACTCTTCTTGCAACCTTTCAACCTTTATTCTTTCAAGCCCTCCGAAGTGGACACGCTCTCGCCAGTGCCTCCACTTTCTGAACAGACCACTAAATCTCGCAATAACGAGATAGTGGTCCGTATCGACTGTGGGGCCCCTGTAGGCTCTTGCGTCCAATATTTTGCTTCGGAGGCGACTGTCTACCAAAATTAAATCTATTATACTTTTCTGTTCATTCCTTCTCCATGTATACATATGGATGTCCTTATGTTGGAAAAATGTGTTTGACACAATAAGGTTTCTCTCCATACATACATCCGCTATGAGCCTACCTGCGTCGTTCACTCTCTTATCACCAAATGGACCAAGTACATCCTCATAGTCGGGACGCTTGGTCCCCACCCATCCGTTCAAATCTCCGCATACAATCACGCGTTCACTGGTTTCTGCCATATCCAGAACTCCCCTAACATTATCCCAAAACTTCTCTAGGTCTGATGCCACTGAGGATCCTACGGGAGCATATGCTACAACCATGAATACCCTGGTGACACCAAGTTTTATACGGACCCAAATAAGTCTGGGATCATACATTCCGTAATCCTTCACACCTGAGGCCAAGCGAGAGGACAGCAGTACTCCTACCCCCATGCTGGCTCGATCGCTCTGTGGTACACCAGACCACAGAGCCATCCCGCCACCAGGAAGATCGCAGGCGTCGCTGCCCCTTCGCTTGGTCTCTGTTACACAGAGCACGTCTAGCTGTTTGTCCGCCATGACGGATATCAGCTCGTGCAACTTACCTTCCACACAACCTCTTACATTCCACGTGCCCACCCGGCACTCTGCTCTCCTCGACTCGCCTGACTGGGCAAGGCGTGATGGGTGGCGGCCCCCATCGCCGCAATTGCCGAAGTTCGTACCGACGGGGGCGGGTCGGTACGCGTCGCCTCCGGGGGACGCCCTAACCCGCATTGCGGTACGCATTTCGAGCCGGATTAGCAGTCTAATTAGACTGGCAGGGGACGCGAACGAGCACGCTCCGGACTATGCCCCCCCAATTGTTTATGATCAGCTATATTAAACATTTAATTTATGATAATTATTATATTGTGGCAATTCACTAGTTTAAAAAAAACAAAAACTATTAAACTACCATCGGATCGGAACGCGGCCACTCTGAGAAAGATCTGGCAAGAAAAATATAAGAACCAATGCAATAAAGATATATTATATTAATTTAATCAGAAATATCAAATCAATTTAATAGTTTTTATTTAGTAGGTATATGTAATTTTTATTCACTATATTTTATTATTAGGATGTAGAAATTTCATGAGCGCTTTACTTATACATTTTATATCGTAAAGGAAGTATGTATTTTGTCTACTACAAATAATTTAAAATTTTGGCACGAAATAAAGGAATTTTCATTGTCATGGAATTTTATTATAACAACCTTCGTTATAAGGTACATATCTGACATCATTTACAGAGTTTGTTATTTTAATATTTTAACACAGTTTATAAAGGCAAAGAAGATCGTATGCCTATGTGATAACTAGTAATACCTTAGAAATATTTGATATACAGCAAAATTTTCGTGATATTTTGAAAATTTCATTTATCTAACACTGAAACCATCATACAATATCATCATTCTCCTGCTCTTATCCCAATTACTTGGGGTCGACGCAATATGTACTCCTCTTCCTACATATTGCAAAAGTTATTGGCAATAATTTTATGATCAGCCGCCTGCCTGACGTCAACCCTCCTTGGGAATGTAATTGTTGACCAAACGGCATCAAGTGGTGTTGGCACAGGTCGAAATATATGTATAAAATTATATTAACCATCATTACCCCTGTATCAACGTCTTGTGCTGGTCACAGGTGTCCCCATAATAATGCCATAAACGCTACGACGTACAAGGGAGAGCAATATTTTGTATTCTTAATCTGTAATCATATTGTAATAAACTCGAAATTAAACATTTATACAAACCTGTTTGACTACTGTGAAAGATGCCTGAGTCCGGCAGTGGAACGTACATATTTGAGCTTAGATGAATCACACTGTAAGACCAATCTTTTTAACAGATTTTATCAAGAAAAAATGATTAAATTTTGCCGCCTTAACTATCAGCATTCAATGCATAATTCCAGAATAGCGTATTTTTTTAACGTAATACAGTGTCCATTTTTATTTCCTTTTTATGTCCGACTAAATTTAAGCTATGTGGTAGTTGCTAAGAATACTACCAACCCTTACTTTACTCGTAGATGTCGTAAAAAACGACTAAGAACCTTATAACGACCTGGGCCAACTCCATCTGATGCCGTTGGTCAACAATTAGGTACATTCCCAAGGAGGCTTGACGTCTGGCAGGCGGCCGATCTAAAACTATTGGCAATAACTTTTACAATATGTACCTACTATGAAAGAAGTGTACCTACATATTGTATCGACCCTTAGTAATTTGGATAAGAGTAGGAGAATGATGATGATGTCCGAATAAATTTCAATTACGTTATTTCAAAAATGTTGGAGCTTTAAATAACTATTAACCTTCTAACATTTCATCCGTGACGACGGATAAAGCTATTCGTTCTAAATTTTGAGTAAAAGGGAAGGTGTCGTAACTTATAAAGTATTTAACAGCAATTAACGCCCAATTTATAGTGCACCCTTAGGGGCGATCACTGAACAGAGTGACCTGTAGGGGTAGCTTGAAATTGGGCATTTATATTAGTATGAAGTAATTGACTCGACTAATACTAACTTAATTTTAAATAATGTTTACTTTTGATTTTTAGACGTCATATGGTTCGCTACTGAGCATTAATAAAAAAATCGATAATTATACACAGTTTTTAAGCGTATATATCATCATCATCATCACAGCTCATAAACGTCCCACTGTTGAGCTCGGGCCTCCTCCGTAATGGGAGGGAAATTAACTTACTATATCGCGCTGGTTAGACGTGTTGATATAGGGTTTTGTTTCGATTTTTCCTTCTGTCGCATAGATATTATATGCGTTTTATATCCCTTTGTCATCTTGTACGATCACCCATTGGTAAGATATGGTGGTGAATAGTGTTCTTACTTCGTCACCACACGGAAAAGCGTATATATACTACCTAAGTATTCGTAATTAAAACAAAAGCACGTTTCATTGTGAAAGGTTTCTATTAAGAATTTTAAAGAAGTTATTATATCCTTATGATACATAAACTTATTAGCGTTATTTAAATAGAAGACAATATGAATTTTCTATAGTAGTAAATAATAATTATGGATATATTTTTGGCTCTTCTATAAATTGAATATCACAGAGAATATACTTTGGAACATATCACCTCACCTCAGCTATATATGTCCCACTATTAGGCTCGAACCTCCTCCATAATGGGAGGAAAATGCACCTACTATACCACGCTGGGCAGACGGGTTGGTATCAGGTTTTGTTTTGAGTTTCTCTTCTCTTGTATAGATGATATATGCATTTTATATACCCAGTCGTCTCTTACGATCACCCATGGGTAAAATAGGGTGGTGTAATAATGGCATACCCATGGGTAAAATAGGGTGGTGTAATAATGGGTAAAATATAAATAATAATTGAACAAGATCTTACAGAGTACAAGTAACTGCGATAATTTATAGCAGAAATTATGCTTCTGGAAACATGCTATATATATTTACTTACAATTTAGATGTTCTACTATATCACATTTTAGAATATTTTATCATAAGACCATTTCAATTTACAAAACATTTTTAGAATTGGTGCTTATAGGATATCATCGAAATATTTAGATAATAAATTTATTTATGTTGAAAGCAAGCTACGATATAAGATTTAGAAGATCATCCATCCATCAGCCCGTAAACGTCTATTGTTGGATATAGGCCTTTCCACTAGAATGCTATTTAAAAACGGTCCTGTGCCAACCTACCTCCAGTGGTTGCCTGCGACCTTGATGATGTCGTCAGTCCACCTAGTGGGAGGTCTTCCTACGTTGCGTCGTCCGATTCGTGGTCGCCACTCTAGAACCTTTCTTCCACAACGGTTGTCGGTTCTGCCCATTGGCACTTCAACGTGCTAATTCTTTGGGCTATGTTGGTTACACCCGTTCTTCTACAGATTTCCAAATTCCGGATTTTATTACGTAGAGAAATACCGAGCATAACCCTCTCCACAGCACGCTGAGCGACTTTGAGCCTTTTTATGAGGCCGATATTTAGAGACCACGTTTCAGTGCCAAAAGTCATCATAGTATAGTATATATAAGTATAGTATAGAATTATATAGAGTCTGCATATTAAAAGGGAGAGAAATTTCTTTGTTATTTGAAAAAAGTTAATACTTTAGCATGTTTATTGTTTTTGAGTACTATTATAGTATGAGATCTAACTGTAAAATTAGTGAGCTTATCGAATTTTTGCTGAAAATTGATTTTGACTAATTTTGATGTGGCAGCACTCCTTGTTTGCGGCCAGAGATATACGAAAGCAACTGTATATCACCATAACCCAAAAAAATAGCTTTAATTTGATATATGAATAAGAAATTTTTATATATATGAATAAGAAAATTGACTGCACAGATGGCGTAGTGGTTAAGATACCGACCTTCCGTGCCAGTGCTGTGGTATCAATTCCCACGCAGGACATTACTTTGTGTGATCCACAAAATGTTGTTCTGAGTCTAGGTGTACTTTGTCTGCGTTAATTGTATGTTTGTAAAGTCCCCCGCAATACAAGGTTTATTTCCTTAGTGTAGGGTGGTGAATTTAAAAAAAAAAAAAAAAAAAATGAACAATGACCCCTGTGCAAAGTCTTCTAAAATCTTCACATATTTTGTTAACAAGTGGATGATATTTTATTTATAAAAACAAACTAATGAAATTCTTTGCTAAAAATAACGGTCATAACTTGCTTGAAGCTAGCATAGTAGATATTATATAGTATAATAGATATTATACATATATTTCAATTTATAAATGTACGTCATAATTAAGTTTTTAACAAAAACTTGATCAGCGTACTCATTTTACGATGAAATCTCGTGTTATTTATATTCTAATTTCAAAATTCCATTTGTAAATTAGTAATTTAATAAACGGATTTTGTAGCTTTTAATTATAATTTTAAATTACTCTAAATTATAATTGAAAAAAATCTAAATAATGAAAAGATATTTAACTAAAAGACTTTTAAGCGGAATATTTAATAATTCTGGTTCTAATAGAACAAAATCTTATTTCATATTTTTTTTTAGCCATAATATTTCATCAGAAATATAGCCTAAAAGTTAAATTAATATCTACCCGCTATTAAATTTCTATAATAACGATGACCTATTAGACGTGAGACTACTTAGTCCTCCCGTGACCATGATCACTGTAAGGTATTCGAAATGTTGGGAAATTAAAAATAAAATACAAACGCGACAGAATCCGTAAAAGTAGTTTTATTTGAAAAAAGGCTAGAAGAATATTCTGGAGAATATGAAGACGTATTTTGTTAGTAGACCACGGCGTTTTTAATTTATATTTTGTCTGTAAGAGAAGGCAATAAATATTTCTCAAATCATATTATTAGATTGTGAGGGCACGATGAATGTCTTGCTGGGTGAACGGCCGTGGCCGCTGTTCCACACAAAAGCATTGTACGTGACTCGCCAACATTACAACCATCTAACTTTATTCCTCTTCCTTTCTGAAACCTTTTTATTATTTATTAGTACATATTGTGTTGTAGATAATGGATATGGTCCGTTTTATATGATTTCTCTAGTGGTCACGTTTTATTAAAAAGTGCTTCTACATTGTAAGTTGGTGGAACTAATAAATTAGTGTGTAAAAATACTCGTTAATGAGCATGTTAGTGTTAAAATTTTTCTCTATTGTTTTATATTGATAAAATATTAAAGATATACAATATTTTTTATCCAATATACCTCAGTGTCTGAAAACACAGCAGCAGCAATTATGAGCAGTTTGTGTAACCAGTGATGATTGTTGGCACGGAAACGTTGTCCCTCAATGTAGACTTCATGACCAAGCTTCGTCGCTCAGCGGTCTATGGAGCGGGCTATGGTCGGAATTTCTCTGTGAGATAGAATCTGTAATACAGAGATTTGCTAAAGAACGGGTCTAACTAACAGCACGAAAAATTATCATGCTGGGCAGGCCATAACGTTCTACAAACCGATAAACAATTTAGATTTTTTGCTAAAAAACAATTTTTTACGTCACTTATAAATTTATGTATATGGCCGTTAGTATTTTTAATTAAATTATTTATAATTATTGAAAAAAAATCGGTTGTTTTTATAAATGAAATATCATTCATTTGTTAACAATATATGTAAATATTTTCAAAATGAACAAGTGGCATTGAACATTTATTATTCATATATTAAATTAAAGCTATTCTTTTTCTGATTATGGTGATATATAGACCGCAAACAAGACGTGCTGCTACGTTAAAATCAGGTTTTCAATAAAAATCTTCATGAGCGGACAAATTTTACGGTTGGATCTCCTACCATACCAGCAGTCAAAAGAAATAAACGTACTAAGGTTAATATAACACAAATTTTTACCCTTTTTCAGTCTCTTACCATACTATATAAATCTTATATCGTAGCTTGCTTTCATCATAAATGAATTTATTATCCAAATATTTCGTCGATATTCTATAAGCACCAATTCCAAAACCGTTTTGTGTATTGAAATGATCTTATGAAGAAATATTCTAAGGTATGATATAATGGAATAAATTAATTATTAGTAAATATTCATATATTTACCAATGTTACCAGAAGCACGATTACAGTTCTAAAATATCACATTTAAAAAGTTTCTAAATAAAACATGTTTCTGTTTTAACTACGAATGCTAAATATTAGGTAATACACTTAAAATCAGTGAATAGTTTTCGGTTCTTTTTACTAGTACTCAGTATAGAACCATATTAAGGCTAAAAATCATCAGTAAACATTATTTAAAATTAAGTTAGTAAGGGATATGGCGTGATGATATGTATGTATGTAAGTTAGTATTCTAGCGAGCGATTAGCGACCCGCCCTCGCTTCGCTTCGGTTACATCAGTTCAGTTGTACAATTTACTTTCGCGACATAGAATTCCTTTCGGAGAAGGAAATTCTTAAAATCCTAATTCATCTGACTTTTACAGGGCAGAAAGAAAGTCCACACCAAATTCCAAGTCTGTAGTGGCAGTATTGGAAAATTTAGATTTTTTTGGGTTAACACCTACGCAATCCCCTTCAGGGGTGGGATTTTTAAAAACCCGTTCTTAGTTCACCTCTGTATTGTAACACAAATATGCCTACCGAAATTCAAGTCAAAGTCAAAGTGTAGGATACCTATATTTAAAGAATGTGATTTAAAAATCACATTCTTTAAATATAGGTCCTACAGTAATTCACATGGGGTGTAAACACCCCAGCAACCCCCCTTGCGGGTGGAATTTCGTAAAATCCGTTCTTAGCTGACCTTTACTCAGCGAAAGGAATATTCCTACCAAATTCAAAGTCTGTAGGCCTTATAGTTTCAGAGATATCGTGATGAATCAATACATAGGTGGAAATCTCTTATATATATATATCTAAATAGATAAAGTCCCAATTTTAGGCTACCCTTACAGGTCTCTTCAGTGTTGGCCCATAAGGGTGCACTATAAATTGGGCGTTAATTGCTGTTAAATACTTTATAAGTTACTACACCTTCCCTTTTACTCAAAATTATTCGCCGTTACGGATGAAATGTTAGAAGCTTAACAGTTACTTAAAGATCTTGCTTTTTCGAAACTCATATATAGCCGGAAAGAAAAAAGGACACTGTAGCATTCTACTAAATTTTTAAACCTATCGAAAGGAAATATTATATAATCAAAATTGATGTGTGGTAGCGGCTACGAATTGCTGTGTGGTAGCGGCTAGGAATTGCTGTGTGGTAACGGCTAGGAATTGCTGTGTGGTAACGGCTACGAATTGCTGTGTGGTAGCGGCTACTAATTGCTGTATGGTAGCGGCTACGAATACTACTAACCCTTATTTTGCTCGTGGATGTCGCAAAAGACGATTAAGAGCCTAATATTGACCTGGGCCAACATTACCTGATGCCATTTGGTCAGCAATTGCATTTCCAAGTACGGTTGATGTCAGGCAGGCGGCCGGTCATAAAACTATTGCCAATAACCTTTGCAATATGTAGGAAGAGGGGTATATATTGCGTGGATCCCAAGTAATTGGTACAAGAGCAGGAGAATGATGATATTATATAATCAAAATAAAAAATCTAAAAAACATCATTAATCTTGTCGCGTACTAAGAAAAATAAAGTCAAAGAGTAACGATACAAGAAATTGTAGCTACTAACAAGAACAATTACCGAATAAAGTGGTCCGAAACAGATTTATGAGCGAATGAATGTTACAATCCTTAGCTCCTTCTCAGCTTTGCTAGACAGACGACATTTTATCAACAAGTAATACTCGTAAATAAAATATATAGAAAGAAAGTAGATAAATAAATCAAGTAGTATGTGATTGCGAAATAAAAATAAACCTGTGCGTAAACAGATAGTTATTTTATGTACCAGAAAATAAATATTCATGAAGCTACCGCTGTGCACTCAACCTGATAATGAGTATCGGATATACTTGAAAAGCGGTTGATGTTAAGCGTGTATTTCCAGCTAGCTAATTTGTACTTCAATTCCTGTATTAAATAATTATGTTTGAGATCGGCAATGTTGCTGTGCGCAGGATAAATTGAATATTTTAAACGTATTTATTCTGTTAACGTTAATTTTGTAATAATATTCATAATACAATATTAATACCTTCATCCAATTTTTGCTGAATAATCGGATTAATGGAGCGTAACTGCAGACTTCAAAGTAAGGTAGCGAAGAACGTTATGCTTCAAATATTAGGCCACCCCGACATTATCTATAGTTAATATAAATTTATTAGTTAATGCTTGTATAACATTTAGACCTATAATTTATTTTAATATAATGTCTCGCCCGCAATTATAATTTATATTTTATTTGTAATGAATCTATCCGTGTGGTGACGGAGTAAGAATACAATTAACAACCCTCCATCTTACCCATGGGTGATCGTAAGAGACAGAATATGAAACGCATATTACAAATATGCAAGCGTAGGAAACTTGAAACAAAAACCTATGCCAACACGTCTGACCAGCGGGTTATAGCAGGACAATTGCCCGTATGAAGGAGGCTTGAGCTCAACAGTAGGATATATATATATATATATATATATATATACACTCATTTGCAAAAAAAACGGGCACCTAAGCAATGAACCATTTCAAATGTTAATATTTCTTTGTTTGATAATTATAGGTAGTTTTATCCACACAATTTGGTAAATTAATAAGAAAATAATCGTTTTCATCAGTATTTCATAAAATTTAGATACAATTTATGGGAAATAATGCTAAACCTCGCTAGTAGTGTATATTCGCTAGTAGTGCATATGCTCATGAAGTAAAAATAAAAAAGTTTTTTTGTTTGTTTTTCTTTAATAAAGTAAAAGCAGATAAATGTTTAGTATCGAGTGTGACCCCCTCTAGCTAAAATCACAGCTTGAATTCGTCTGGGCATGCTAGCGAGTATATCCCGGATACTTGCTTGCGGAATACGTTCCCACTCCGCAGTAATCACATTCTTCAGCTCTCTGATGGTCTGCGGAGCCGGGTGTACTGATCTCACACGCCGTTTTAGAACGTCCCAGACATGCTCTATGGGATTGAGGTCGGGACTTCGAGCTGGCCAATCCAAACGACGAATGCCGACCTCTTGCACATACGCATTAACATCGCGGGATCGGTGGGCGCGAGCATTGTCGTCCATAAAACTCGAGTCTTCACCTAGAGCGGCCAATGCGGGTTGTGCATGAGAAATTAGAACTTCCGTTATGTATCGATGCCCAGTCAGTGAGCCGTTTTCAATGAAGACTAACTCTGTACGATCCATTGAATTTATTCCTGCCCAAAACATAACAGAGCCCCCACCATAAGGTGTGATTTCTTCGAAACATGCCTCTGCAAAGCGTTCTCCTTGTCTTCTTAGCACTCGCCGACGTCGATCTTCACCGAACAGAGATATCCTGGCTTCATCAGAGAACAAAACCCTATTCCAATCGTCTTGAGTCCATGATTCACAATTTCTAGCGAACCTAAGCCTGTGAACTCTGTGCTCACGGAGTAATTTGGGGCCGCGGGCCGGGCGGTGACTGCGTATATTGGCAGCGAGAAGCCTCCTCCTGACCGTCCATAGACTAATATGCACATTTCTTACTTCTTGGAGGTTGTTCTTAAGATCCACATACGAAGATTTGCGATTTCTCAATGCGCGACTCACAAGAAAACGATCATCCCGTGGTTGGGTACATGGTTTTCTTCCAGAACCAGGCCTTCTCTCGACGGAACCAGTCTCCTGATATCGCTGCCAGGTCCTTTGGACTGTCGAGCGACTAACATTTAGCCTCCTAGCCACGAAACATTGGCTGCAACCCTCTTCAAGCAGCGCGATAATTTTGGTAGCTTTTACCACTTTATCTACCTTTTTTGATACAGCCAAACAGCATTAAATAAAGCTTTGACAGTCAAGGATATGAAATTAATCGATAAAAATTTAATAAAAGTTATGAAAGTCGATGTTAACTTCTGGAACTTCGCGCCAAAAATGTAGGATAAAAAGGGGTTTTCTGTAAAAATGAACATCAAATGAAAAATTGAATTTAGAACGTACTTTTTTAAATACCACAGCATTTTTAAAACCGGCCAGTAACGTGTACAAACGATTGAAACCTTTTTGGTATTGTATCTTTTTAAATATGAATGAAAATCAAAACCGCCCGTTTTTTTTTGCAAATGAGTTTATATATATATATATATATAGACTGAGATGATTGAGATGATAATGATGATGAATTATAATTCTGATGTTTCTTCTTTATTGCTTTTGCTTATTATAATCAACAAAAGCAATAAAGATACTACTAGTTGCGTAAAGATTTTCACATAAATTTAGGGATGTAAATTTTTGTACAGTGCATGCTTAATGATTAAAGAAAACATTGACAAGATGATATCCGTCTTCAGCCTTGTATTATCTTCAAAATATACATATCTCTCAATGAAGTATCTTGAAAATATGTATTACAGTAATTGGGATAAGAATAGGAGATGATGATTCTTTTAAGATCTGTACAATCTTAGTAGAATATATTATGAAGCCAGCTTCTACTTTTATGAATGCATATATACAATATTGTAAATACTTACAATATACGATATTTTTTTTTTGTATACTATTCGATTTAATTCTAAAGTACACTTATCAATTTGGGTTTGAGATTAAATAACAGTAGCTTAGTAGGAAAAATATATTTTATCAAATTTAGTTTAACTAGAATAGTAGAGGCGAATAATGTCATTACAAAATTAAGGCTCACATGTAGTTATGAGTATATTCTATAGTAAAGTTACTGTAATACATTCTTTAGAAAAGATTTATTGAAAAACTAAATAACTTTACCTTCTTTGGTATTTTTTTTTCATCAACTATAATAATCTTATTAGCTTCGGAATACTCCATAATAGAGCCGAATGGTGTTTCAGTATTTTTCCACTTAGCACTCAAAGTTCTTAAAATATCTATTGTTATATATAATACACGACTTTTCAAACTGCCCTCAAATAATATTTAAATTTGTTACAAGGAACTATTCCATTTACAATGATTTTAACTAATTTCGTTTTTATTTTTTGTGTTGTACGTACAGGTAAGTTTAGCTATTATTTTAATATGCCTACGTTATTTCATTCGACTCACTGCAATACTAGATCGAAATTTAATGTAAGTGTATTATACACATACATACATACATAATGCTGTTTTCACATTTCTTTCTTAACATTTACAAACATGAATCAGCAAAAAATTGAGTGCTACAGATATATGGTAAAGGTTTGAATATACTTGGGTTCGAGTCATACCTATAGTAATCTAATTTTCGAATTACAACTAATTGTCATAAAAAGCCTAATATATCTATTAAATCAACAAAGAATTATTAATAAATGTACATAGTAGTTGAAACCCGAAATATTGTTCCTTAATCTTGTCTCATATCAAAAAAGTAGACTAATAAGCCAAGCGTGTTCTTACTGTCTAGTACTATTGCCAAAATTATACACTTACCAACAAAGACAATAAAACATTTTGCTTTTCTCTGCAATCTGTCCAATAAAGTTGATAAAGCCTCAATAATAAAGTCAGATTAATACCTATTAAATATACCCATTTTATATTGCATTAACTGGCTTCTACGTTTATAAATACCCGATTACGAAAACGAAAAATGATGTCACAAGCGGGTTTCGAACCCGCACCTATTGGGAATCCGGCCCAACCGTGCTGCCACTTACACCATCGTGAACTATTTTAGGACATGCAAATTTCGTTTTCATATTATATCTTACGTCTTCAAGGTGACGTATGCCATCTATCGGACAATGTTTACACATTGTATAGACTTAATACTTCAAACTTTACAGTTAGAATTGTATTAAACGATGACACAACCTTGTTATTCAAATTACTGAAATTTTTAGCATTTAATATGCTTAATTATTTATAAATACCCGATTACGAAAACGAAAAATGATGTCACAAGCGGGTTTCGAACCCGCACCTTTTGGGAATCCGGCCCAACCGTGCTGCCACTTACACCATCGTGAACTATTTTAGGACATGCAAATTTCGTTTTCATATTATATCTTACGTCTTCAAGGTGACGTATGCCATCTATCGGACAATGTTTAAACATTGTATAGACTTAATACTTCAAACTTTACAGTTAGAATTGTATTAAACGATGACACAACCTTGTTATTCAAATTACTGAAATTTTTAGCATTTAATATGCTTAATTATTTATATATACCCGATTACGAAAACGAAAAATGATGTCACAAGCGGGTTTCGAACCCGCACCTATTGGGAATCCGGCCCAACCGTGCTGCCACTTACACCATCGTGAACTATTTTAGGACATGCAAATTTCGTTTTCATATTATATCTTACGTCTTCAAGGTGACGTATGCCATCTATCGGACAATGTTTACACATTGTATAGACTTAATACTTCAAACTTTACAGTTAGAATTGTATTAAACGATGACACAACCTTGTTATTCAAATTACTGAAATTTTTAGCATTTAATATGCTTAATTATTTATAAATACCCGATTACGAAAACGAAAAATGATGTCACAAGCGGGTTTCGAACCCGCACCTATTGGGAATCCGGCCCAACCGTGCTGCCACTTACACCATCGTGAACTATTTTAGGACATGCAAATTTCGTTTTCATATTATATCTTACGTCTTCAAGGTGACGTATGCCATCTATCGGACAATGTTTACACATTGTATAGACTTAATACTTCAAACTTTACAGTTAGAATTGTATTAAACGATGACACAACCTTGTTATTCAAATTACTGAAATTTTTAGCATTTAATATGCTTAATTATTTATAAATACCCGATTACGAAAACTATTCTTCTAAATATAATAGCGTGATATGATTACCTCCCCTTTTTCATTGTGAAGGAGTCTCGTATCCAATAGAATGATGTTCACGGACTGAAGAAGAAAATTTAACAATATAGATTTAAAAAATATATAATACCATCTCATCATTCTCCTACTCTTATCCCAATCACTTGGGAATATATAACACCATCTAATATTATAAAATGCTAATGTGATTTTGTATGTTTGTTTGTTACACTTTTATGCTAAACCACTAAACCGATTTTACTTTTACCAAAAGATTTCTACGTTATTACCAAGCAATATAGGTTATATTTTATTCCTGTATTTCTACGGAAATGGTATAACGTGGCAATTTGCTTTGTGAATTAATAATACAATGTGTTGCCAATGTTATTTTCTCTTGGAAATTATAAAATTGGCTTAACGAATCACTGCAGTGGATAATAGTGTTAAAAACTTATAACAAATATGGCGATTATCAATTCGATAGCGAAATGTGGAGATTTATTGGGACTAATCCCAGCACATATTTCCACCATTGTAATTTCTATAAGCTAGGTTCCACAATGTACACCATAAATGACATCGAGGTTTGACCCTTAGGTAGTCTCGAGACATATTTTTAATTTTTTTGGAATCCGCAACAAATTCAGATTGTATTTCTAAAGATAGATATAATACCGACCATATAGCTTTTCGTGACAAAAGGTACCCTTGTGGTTGTGATATTCTAGACTCTAATCTATCTTTGTGCCACATTTCACCATATAAGTTTTCAACTATTCTAGCGTAATTAAGTAAATATCGAATCTATTCATCCAAAGGTTTAATTTTTAGGATAATAGTTTGCACAGTATGATTATTATTAATATTAAAATAAATCAAGAAAATGTAGAGCAGATGATTCAGAAAAGTTATAATATTATTTATCTATTTAAATTAATAAATATTATAAATTATTAAATATTAGAAAAATGGTAAATATTATCTAAATTATTAAGTAAAAATTATAATATTTTTATTTATTTCTTTATTTAAAATATTTTGCCTTACTTACGGCAAGTATACTAAAAGATATAATTCTTGACTAAACAAAACTAAATACAATTATTTTATTAATATTAATGAACGTATTTTACGTTTGGCAATATCTACGAGCGCCAGTTACCACAAAGCAAAAAATTGCAGTGCTCACGTTCTATCGCCATAACCCTTTTTAATTTTTATAAATTCCATCTCTAATATACACATATCATTCTGGCTACTTTATTACAAATACGCCTACATCTTACTTACGATGAGCATACTATCGAGACGTATAACTGAGAAAAAAATAATATCAAAATTGGCCGCAACTAGAACTGTCAGTGAAGTACGTGTTCCGTTATAATAACAGTAAAAATAAAAATAATTCACGAAACCTATAAGTTCAATGGACCATAAAATAATACCTGGAATGGTGAAGAAATATTCTAATATATTATTGTATACGTATATCGTTGTAATGATAACTTAAGAATGAGTAGAATGTACCACAGTCTTGATTTGTTATGGTAGTTATAAAAACCGAAGGATGAGGCAATAAGTGAACGGTTAGCAATTTTTTCCTAGAACATTTTATTAAAAAGACCATTGCCATCGCTAATGTAAGTTTGGCGTGATAGATTATTATATTAGCAATCGACATTAAAAGCCTGATGTAAGTATTGATACTTCTATTGACGTCAATATGCTGATGGAAGATGTATCATTAATTGTATATTTTGTCTGAATTAAATTCAATAATCAACTAATGAATTAGCAAGCTGCAAGCTGAGAAGCTCGAAACAAAATCCTATACCACCACGTCTGACCAGCGCAGTATAGTAGGTTAATTTCCCTCCCATTACGGAGGAGTCCCGAGCCCAACAGTGGGACATATATGGGCTGTGATGATGATGAAGCTGAGAAGTTTCGATAAGTAAAATCGTCTAGTTTTTTAAGTTAATTCTTTTATATAAAATTGTATACAATATATGATATTTAGTAGGTATTAGCTCTAGTATTGTATATAACCTTGGAATAGGGACCTATTTTTTAATTTTGAAAATATTATGGCTTCATCAGATCCTATAAGCGATACCTGATTACGAGTTAAATACCAGATGAAATATCATTCCTTTCAATCATATTAGAAGGATAAAAAGGAAAGGACAGACATGCTCCACCCGTTATTGTACTGTTAATCATAAACTACAAACTAGAGCCAGAATATTAAAATAATAAAATGTAAATTCGTAAGTTAGCCTATCCTACCTATCTGCTTTATATCGTACTGACACACATAAGCCCGTTGGTCAATATATCGTGGCGCCACCTGGTGACTAGTTATATCAATGGGAATATAAAACATTTTCATGAAAAAATAGTACATATACATACCAATTTTCATAATTATCGGTCAAATAGTTTCTGAGTTTAGCGATGTCAATTATACAAACAACCTCTTTCATAGATATAGATTTGTTGCCTTTGCTGTTTTTTATGACTCTCACGAAAAGGGGGTGATGGTTACATATTGCATTCTAAACTCATCACTAAAAGCTAAATATTATACAGTTGTTTAAGTATATAATTTAATGTCTTAGTTGAATTAAGTGCTGATACTCGTATTTTATATTTCAAGACGAGCTATAAAGCTTCAATTCAATATAGAATACAACACTAAAACATTTTGTTAAAAATAATTAAGTGTTTTATATTGTTTGAATTGATTTATATATGCTGTGTGGTAGCGGCTACGAATACTACCAACCTTTACTTTGCTTGTGGATGTCGTAAATGACGACTAAGAGCCTTATAACAACCTGGGCCAACTACATCTGATGCCGTTTGGTAAACAATTACTTTTTCAAGGAGGGTTGACGTCTAGCAGGCGGCCGGTCATAAAACTATTGCTAATAACTTCTACAATATGTACTATGAAAGAAGAGTGCATATTGTATCGACCTCAAGTAATTGGGATAAGAGTAGGAGAATGATGATCAAACATTAAATGTGACCAAGCTTAAAAATATGTTAACAATAAATAACCTATGTTTAAATAATCTATAGACTCTATATAATCTATGGCAATATTACAACATATTTTGTAGTTATACAAAGGTTCTTATTTACACTAAGTATACGATAAGGGACAATCTTATTATTTGATATACGCAGGCTATTAAAACAGTAAATATTTTGAGGGTCTTAACTTTATGAACTTTCAGACTTATTTATGGCAGGACCTTTTCGAAAGCGAGACGCAGGGAAATTTTATTACCGTAATTTGAATATAAAGTATTTTATATTTGTTGCTTATTTATAATATAATATTAATAGTGATTTTTAGTGTCAATTTCTTAAATTAATTTTATAAATCTATGTACTTCTATCACATATCTATGTACATACTTCTTACACATTTTATGATATAAAACCGCATTGTCACTTACCTATCAAGTAGAATATTGGTTTTCTTCTTCTAATATCTTCTAATAAATATAATTTTATCTTATTATATAAAATTATATTTATTAGAAGATATTTCTTCTAATAAATATATAATATCTTCTAATAAATATAAAACCTTTGTGAACGTATAAAACGTTCACAAGGGTTTTTGTCTGTAGTACAACCGATTATGTTCTATATGTCAGCTTATTTTAGTCCTGATTAGGCATAGATACATACATACATACATATCATCACGCCATATCCCTTGCGGGGTAGGCAGAGAGAACATAGTGCCAGAGAACTCTATCCTTGCATACTTCACTCGCTTCCTCAACATTCATAATTCTCTTCATACACGCTCGCCGGTTTCGGAGACTCTTGACTCCACCTTCCTTTAGTACGTGACCAATCTGGTCTAGGTAGGTGAGTCTCGGTCTCCCCCGGTACCTACATCCTTCCACTTTCGCGTTGTATATCTTCTTAAGCAGACGTTCGTTCGGCATTCTTTCCACATGTCCGAACCATCGGAGCAATCCCTTTCGCATCTTTACACCAATACTCTCTTTTATACGCATCTTTACACAAATACTCTCTTTCGCATCTTTACAACAATACTCTCTTTCATCCTGATTAGACATTATTGAATAAAAATATATATTTTTTTAACAACAGACAACACTCTCTACTAAGGCAATAATTCTTATATTGCGGAGGATATTACAAACATATAATTAATGGATACAAATTACACCCAAACTCAGTAATTTGTCAATCGTACAAAGTATCGTTGCTTTTAGTAATCGAGCCCAAAGCAGCAGCACGGTAGCTCTATATCTTAACCAATCCGCCATCTGTGCAGTTGAACTATGGAGATTCTAGATATTAATGAAGTGTTATAAAAAGGGGGTGATCTACACTGCGTCGTCTGGTACGTGGTCGTCATTCTAGAACCTTTCTTCCCCAGCGGTTGTCGGTGCTTCGAGCGATCTGGCCTGAACATTGGCACTTCAGCTTCAGTTCAACCGACATAGCACATGTCAGTTTAACCGACAGAAATCCACAGAAGAACGGGTGTAACCGAGTCGGTTACATTCTGCCGGAGCTGCGGGTTTTTCTGTGAATTGTCGTGTTTCAGATTCTATTTGGCAGAGAAATCCCGAGCAAGGTCCACTCCACAGCACGCTGAGCGACTTTTAGCTTGGTTATGAGGCCTACATTTAGGGACCACGTCTCCGTGCCGTAAGTCATCACTGATAATACACACTAATCATAGACCTGTATTTTCAGATACTATATTGGATGAGAAGATCATCTTAATTTTCCCGAACGCTGCCCAATCTAGTTGGATTTTATTTGTCTAAATTGAATTATTAATCTTAACTGTTATACTTAGTATTGATTATATTTATTATACAAAATAAGTAGCTATTGTAAGTTTTACTTACTAGTAGTTAAGGCACAGATAAGTTAAGGTAGTAAATTAGCGTAGAGGTCTGGCGAAATTCACGCTAGATGGCGCTGAACGATCTGCATTGTTTTATTGCCAGAGTATAAAAGCATTGTCGAGGCACTATAGCGTCTAGTTTATATGTAATAATGGTTTATATATATATTAGGAATTATAAATATTGTATGTTTATGTAAAATGTCTGAATAATAAAAAAAACTAACATAATTATACCAGTTCTTGTAATAATAGTCATAATAGTTTTATTGACTATTTACAAAGAAGTCAATAAACGCCACAAAGAATTCATAAGAATAAGAGAAACTCGATTAACAACTATGTAGTTTCATAATAGATTTACGACTGAACAAACCTGCTAATTCTTACGCACAAACTTATTTTTATGTACAAACGAAATTGATTAACAAGACAACAACTAATAGATACGAGATTCTGAATGGTTTTATGTATTGAAGAGATTCTAAGAAGATTTTCTTATATTTGTTAAATTATTTATTTATAAAGACTGTCTCATTGGTCCTGTGTTATAAAACATCCTATTTTATTGATGGTGATTCACGGTGTAGCAGCCTATGTTGGATAAAAAAGATTTATTTGTTATTTTCTGTCAGACGATTTTTAATGGCAAGCATAGAAATTATGGTTTCTATAGTATTAGAAAAAGTCTACATAATGTATACGATTTAATGCTATGTAATTTTCTTTTTAATACTTTCGTAAAAGAAATAAAATCACTAAAGGTAAACACCAAAATTATAAATTTCAATTATTATTGTTGTTTATAAAAGTAAAACATAATATCTTATAGGGTAGATATAAATTTCTGTAATAACAATGACATATTGGACGTATAACATCGTAGTCCTGTCCTGACCATGATCACTGTAAAGTGTTCGAAACGTCGGGAAATTAAAAATCAAATACAAACGCGATAGAATCCGTAAAAGTAGTTTTATTTCAAATGTGTAATACTCGCGTAAACATTAGAAATCATTTAAGTAAAACATAGTTTATAGTATGAAATATATAACGTACAGTCAGTATTCTTTTCAAGTTTTTCTTCTCTTGCGTGGTATTATGTGGTGGTGTTATCTTTGATGCCTCAATTGATTTTTGACATACACACAGAAGAGTAAACCCTGAAGACCAAACAGATACATATATATTGTCTAATAATTTTCATTAATTAGGGTCAATATTTTTGGTTTATCTGTTAAGGGTAAAATAAAAATAATGTAATATAGCATTTCCTTGCAAAAGGTGAAAAAGGAGCTAATTTTGTTAGTTATCAGCAAAATAGTTGCCTATAATTTACGTTATAGATTTTCAAAAATCGTGACGACAGCACCCAACAATCATAAATTATCTTATAAGAAAAGTTCGGCAACTTGATTGATTCAATAATGTTGTTATGTAAATAATCTTGGGATTGATAAAGTTTGGTTATTGTTTGATTTTATCTGACGCCATGGTGGTTCAATCATCGGTTATCGACTCTTACATATAAATAGATGCTATTTTAGTTATGTAATATGTAATTGGACTGTTTTCATTACATATAGCTGTGTAAGAATCTTTGTTTGGGTAGATTACTTATATTTATTATTTTACTACATTAGTAACAACGTTAGAGTGATTAATTTCTATAATAAATCAATCTCAATATTAGTTACCTCAATAGTTCCTATAACTACGGTGACTATGCAAAGCTTAACGGCGGTTGTTATTAGATTTTGGTCGATTTGATAACATTTGTAGATATCTCATCATCATCATCTCAGCTCAAATATGTCCCACTGTTGAGCGTGCTCGAGCCTCCTCCGTAATGGGAGGGAAATTGACCTACTATACCACGCTGGTAAGACGTGTTGGCATAGGGTATTGTTTTGATTATTCCTTCTCTTGCATAGATGTTATATGCGTTTTATATGCCTTAGTCGTCTCTTACGATCACCCACGGGTAAAGATAGGGGGTGGTGAATTGTATTCTTACTCCGTCACCACACGGATAGTTTGTATACATCTATTCGCTTGTATTTATCGTAATGTTATGTATTGTAGCATACATACAATGCTATCTGTAACAACAAGATTATTTTTTAAATTAAATTCAATGATATTTTTTTCTTTGTTTTTTTATTTTTATTATATAGTAAGTTTTACTGCCCATAGACCTTTATATTACCAAAGGTACAGCTAAGGCGCTGCCTACCAATAAAAAAGTCTGAGCAACGCAGAAGGTTAAGACAGACGTCAATTTTTTGCGGCAAATTAATAAGCTCTGGTTGATCATTTCAAAGAAGTAAGACTTCCTTGTATTCTATTCTAACTTAATGCTACCCTATATGTCTACCTCTTTTGAGGTGTGCAGTGTATTGATTAATTAAGAAAGTGATAGGTCTCCATTCCTTTCTTCCATTTTAAAATAGTAATAGATATCTGCCAGGTATCGCCTAATTCAAGTAATTAAGTTAGCTTTCATTATTTTACGTACGAGTATATAAGAACACTTGTTAGCTGTAGAATTAGCTGTAGATGACTATCATTAGGATTAATTATGAACGAGACTTAGAATATTGTCTCTGTCAAAACGAAAATGCATTTTTTATTAAACACTAGCCTCTGCCCGCGGCAATAATAACTTTTCCAAAGTAAAATTGTTATCCCTAGGAACACAGAAGGGAACATTATCGGAATAAAATATCCTATGTGTTAATCTAAGAAATAATCTATCTAAGTGCTAATTTTTATCTATATTCGTTGAATGGTTTATACGTGATTAAGTAACAAACATCTTCACAAACTTTCAAAATTATTATGTTAGTAGAATGTAGTTTATTTAACACAACACATTAAATAAGTTTAGCGATTTAGCGTGTAGTAAGTTACCCAGCTAAGTGTTTATGCCTATTACCTTGGTAAATACTCAGGGGCTAGAGAGCAAACAGAATCGTGTGTCAAGTACCAAGGCTATAAATTTCGTCTGTGCCTGAATGCTGATGTGGACCGAATTCACGGTGATTGAGGCAATGGCTGAAGGACTGTTGCAATGCCTACGAATCCCTTTGTTAGAATAATGGGTGAAATTTCTTTACATTGTGAGCGAGGCTTATGCCCGGATATATGTGAGCAAGAAGTTATTTTATTATTCCGTAAACCATGACACTTGGAATTAATTCATTTTTATTTAATGTAGATACGTAGAAAGCTGTACCGTTTATGTGATAATACGTTAAACACATTTGCAAATTAATTAAACATGCTTGTATATATATTCTAGTAAATAAAAAAGATATATCCATTACCACCACTTAACTGAATGTTTCAGTAAATACCAGACCTTTTTTTTTTGGGGTGGGCTACGGTCGGCGCACTCCTCGCACAACTCCGTCCGGGGCGACAGAGGGGCGTAAGCACGCACACTCGTAACCCAACCGTGAACCTCACCTTCGTCGTTCGACCGACTACCGGAGCAGCGTGAACTTGACGTCAGTGGCCGGCCCGACGGAATACCCCCTGAGGGGTACTCTCTCCTTGAGCGACGTCCCACCCCTCGGGGAGGACGTCCGTCTTTCCTCGCGCTGTCAGCCTCTCGGCGGATGACGGACTAATTCCTCGGTCCAGTAAATACCAGACCTAATATCCATTATTCATACAATTATTATTAAACTAAATGCTAAAACATGGAACAAACCTAGTGCTGACTCAAAATAAACTTCGAGTCTTGTCGAAGGGACACATTCTTGTAATGTAAACAAGAAATCTTGTATTCGTATTGTTGTAAACACAAAGACTTATTCTTTATTGCAGGAAACTAATCAAAATCTACCATTTAATTCAACGTTTCAGACCTAAAATCTTTTATTCATACAATTATTTACCCAAACGTTAAAAAAATGGAAGAAATCAAATGCTGGTAGAAAAATAAACTTCGACGTTATTTTCGAAAGGACGTTGTATAATTCTTTAAAAAATTACAGTTCCCTGAAGTGATTTATTTAGTTGAGTAACTTTGAATAGAAATCCCAGTAATTCTGCTTTACAACATTACGTCCACGTAATAAAAAGCGTATAATATTTTGTACATATAAAGACATCATTGACTTCACATTAATACTTTGTTTCAAATATGTTCGACCATTCATCAGCTTATCAACGTCTTTTGTTGTACATCTATAGGCCCTTTCGCAAATGGAGGAAAAGTCATAAACGCTTTACATTGTAGCCAGATTAGTGATGACAGTTCCTGCAAAGCGAAGAACTTTTACGTCCAGCCACTTTTATTCTCATTTTGGTGGTGCTCTTAACTAATTGTTTACTGATAAATCATGAATTGAAAGTAGTAAACAAAAATATGAATGGTCATTAAATGAAACTTAGGTAGATATGAGCAATTTGTGATAGTATTCACCAGCTGCTAATTTAAACATGAAACGTAGATTGTTAATAGGTGTATATATTATAACAATATTATCAAATATATACAATATTATTTAATATTTATTTTTAAATTTTATTACAATAAGACTAATTTATAATTTTTATAATTTATCATTATTTTAATCGTTATATGGCTGAATGTCAAAGAATTCTTACTTCAACAGCGTCATGATATATTCAACAGTTATTTTTTGAGTTATGGAGGTTAGATGCCAGACGATCTCACCATCTAGTTGTCCAGATTGCGCCCTGGATCGGCGGCGTGGAACTTCGTTACCCACTGTGCAATAATCTAATTTTTTATTACACTATTGGTACCATAGTTATTTATTTTCTAGCCCCCAGTAGTCCTATAAAAATTCTGAATTAAACCCCTACAGGTTTTCGAACGAAGTCGCTACATTGTGCGGTTTATGATGAGTAATCCCCAGCCCCTGAAAAAGCTGCAAAACCTAATTATATAAATCTTGAAAAATAAAGTATTTTCCACGTTATAATTTCACTTTTAAAAGCCATTAAACTTGATCTAATTCTAAATAACTAATAAGAATGGTGGCGTCAAGTAGTCTAATAAATATTGTACTTTATTATAAGATCATATTATGCGTAAAAAAATAATTAAATATAATTATAAGTTTTTTATATTGACTGAAGTAGCCTTCTCTACAATAGCCGTAAAATTTGACATAGTACATAATTATGACAGAATTTTAAATCACTTTCCTTTTCTTCATCTCATCATCATCATCTCAGCTCATATATGTCCCACTGTTGAGCTTAAGCCTCCTCCTCCGTGATGGGGGGGAAATTAACCTACTACACCACGCTGGTCAGACGTGTTGGTATAGGGTTTTTTTTCGAGTTTTCCTTCTTTTGCATAGATGTTATATGCGTTTAAGTCGCTTCTGCCTTAGTCGTCTCTTACGATCACCCACGGGTAAGATAGGGGGTGGAGATTTATATTCTTACTCCGTCACCACACGGATACCACACCTTATCTTGCTGTGATTATAATTATTTATATAACTTAATTATCTCTTAGAATAATCAGGAGAATGAGATCGACTCAAATATATAATTTAAAGCAACCAGCCGAGTTCCTTGCCGGTTCCTTCCACTTTCTGATCCGGTGGTAGTCTAATTTAAATCGATTTAAAAAAAGGGTGGAAAATTTACAATATGTAAGTGCCCTTTTGGGACTTATGCATAATAAATGATTTAATTTAATTTGAGAAAGGTACTGAAAAAAGTATGATGTATGTATGGCATCATACTTTTTATTTCGACATTGCTTTAATTTTTTACGTTTTTATTTATTCATATTCATTATTTAGAAAATACATATCACACTTTCTTGAGAGGAAGTATTCAATATTTCTCTTTTCCTCTTTGCACTATGGGCTTGGTCAGCACGACACTTTTTGGTGGCATTTGTTGATTAAAAGATGGATTTTAAAACTTTATCCGAGCTATTGGTAATCGATGAAGGACAGCATGTACAAGTTGTGTAGCTGAGAATGTTATTTTAATCCTATAGCGAAAGTTCTGATAACATATATAGTTATGTATTATTAAAATGAGATATTTGAGGTGCCTTTTATTAGTGACAGACTATGGTCACGCCCTCTTCCATCCTCCCGGGGCGACAGGAGGATCACTAAACAACCACATATCTGGTCACTCACAACTTCTCTATTGCCATGTGGGTGGGTCATTGGTATTGGTTTTCGGTAAGCATGAGGCTAACCTAACGTGTATTATAATTTTAATGCGTGAGTGACGCTCTCATTTGCAAAATTTCTATTAATGACGATTCTAAAAATTTATATACTGCTCTCTGTTAAATAAATTTTCATGTTTTAGAAACGAGTCGTAAGATACAAATTTATATAAAAATAATATATAAAAAAAAATTAAAGTCGTCCCCTCACCAAATACTAGAAGAGCCGGATGACTGATGACAGGCTATTTCTTGCTGAAGTTAGATACTTTGGATTTACTCCGGGGAAATTGACTGTCGATCCAATCATTTCCATTAAAAAAAAACACTGTTCCATTATCAGTCTTTAAATATGAACTAGGCATCTTCAATATACAATATCAAGTTTTAAGCGACACATGGTGACCGATGTTACGTAATACTTAAGGTAAAGGCTCGTGGATATTTCAAAAGCTGTACTCATACAGTTATATTTACTGCAAGGGACAACCACATTGAGACTTGGGGCTCTATACATGACACCATAGTGTCTAAATCACTGATAATGGGCTGTTAATGGGCCTTGTTGCACAAGGATCATTGTTAAACCCCTGTCAGTGACAGTTAATGTTTGGTTACTTTATTGAGCTGTCTCTACCGCAAAACTGCTCATTGATAGGCTACGCTTATATGGTCACATACAATCCAATAATAGAGAAGGACTAGTGAAATTGACAGAAGTGTGTTTTAACTTGGTGATGGTCTAAAATTAGTGATGAGATACTTGTACTTCTCTAGTCATTGCCATTCTATTGAATCATATGAATTTAATAGAACTATTGCACAACTCTATTGGCAAATATATGTTGTAACAAGTATCGTGCAGGTTAGTAGTGGTAGGACCACGCTGTTGACAGTTCTCTGTCTACAGCCGCGGGCCGGTCCATCCGGGGTAGTACCACACTCTCGCAGAAGAATGACGTATGAGTAATAGCAATGTGCGAGCAATAGCTCTTCGTTCGGTGAGCGAGAGAGCCGACAGCCCAATTGGTTGGTTTTGGGGTTTATATTGGTAGGCAGCGGCCTAGTTATACCCTTGGTATTGCAAAAGTCCATGGGTGGCAGTGACACTTACCATCAGGTGTGCTGCTTGCTCGTTTA
Source organism: Lymantria monacha (assembly GCA_905163515.2). Lineage (NCBI taxonomy): Eukaryota > Metazoa > Arthropoda > Insecta > Lepidoptera > Erebidae > Lymantria > Lymantria monacha. The sequence continues at coordinate 11,646,869 of LR991094.1, read as the reverse complement.
CCACCATTAGCAATAAAAAAAAAGAAAAAAGGTTAATCTAGGATGCAACTGACTCGCGTGATAGATTAGCAAAATATTTATTGGCAATAATTTAGATTGCCATTTTTATAATAATTGTCATCATCATTCTCCTACTATTATCCCAGTTACTTGAGATCGACATAATATGTAGTCCTTTTTCATCGTATCGTTCATATTGCAAAAAAGTTATTGGGTTAGTTTTATGATCGGCGGACTGCTTGACATCAATCGTCCTTGGAATGTAATTGTTGACCAAACTGCACCAGGTGGAGTTGGCCCAGGTCTACACAACCTCTTAGTCCTCTTTTGCGATATCCACGAGGAAAGTAAGAATAGGTAGAATTCGTCGCCGCTACCATATGGCAGTTTTATAATGATTGTTTAATAATTATTATAATAATTAATGTTGATCTAAAAGGTGAAGTCCCCCTTGCAAAAGTTTAAGGCCTTATTTGCAGAATAAAGAAGAAATACGTGTGCCATGCTAAAACCTATCAATGAATATAGAGCAAATAAGCAATCCAATCTTCATATTCAAACAGAAATCGTATATAATTTTCCTATTATAAAATTGATCAAACAAGAGGTGTGGCGGTTATTTTCCGTAGAATAGCGCCCCAGATTAGGTAAAAACATTGCTAGAAGAATAAATTGGCCGATTTATTTAAATCGTACATGCGTGTCCTCACATCGGAACATGATAAAGGTGGCCATTACGGTGAGTAATGATTTCTTCTATCGAAAATTCGTGAGGTGTTCTTTCGCCCTCATTTCTGTTTGAAATGTATTTGTAGTAACCTTTATCACACAGTGATGTTGAATAGTATAAATCAGTTTTGAAGTTTTCGTATTCATTTAGTTTCAACCTGACCTTTTTACGTTTCACAATAGTAGCAGTTGTATAATAATTATGAAAATTAACATTACTTTTAAATTTTTAATTTATTGAAATTAATACTTTTAATAAATAACATCCTTTTTAAAAAAAATATAATACATACATATCATCACGCCATATCCCTTGCAGGGTAGGCAGAGAGAATAGAGTGCCAGAGAACTCTATCTTTGCATACTTCACTCGCTTCCTCAACATTCATAATTGTCTTCATACACGCTCGCCAGTTTCGGAGACTCTTGACTCCACCTTTCTTCAGTACATGACCGATCTGGTCTAGGTAGGTTAGTCTCGGTCTCCCCCGGTACCTACATCCTTCCACTTTCGCATTGTATATCTTCTTAACCAGACTTTCGTTCGGCATTCTTTCCACATGTCCGAACCATCGGAGCATTCCCTTTCGCATCTTTACACCAATACTCTCTTTCATACCTACTCGCTCTCTTACGTCGTCGTTACGAATCCGGTCGGTCAGCCTTACACCACAGATTTTCCGCAGAGATCGCATTTCGACCGCATTAATTTTACTTTCATACTCTTTTCTGCATACCCAACTCTCGCTTCCATATAGTAATGTTGGGACAAACACTGCGTTATGTATTGCTACACGTGCCTTCTGGCTGAGGTGGTGGCTACCGAGAAGTTGCCCCAACGCTCCGTTCACTCTATTTCCCGCATTCCCTCTTCGCTCTATATCAGTGGTGTACCTTCCATCTCGGCTAAATCCACATCCAAGATATACAAATTCATCCACTTGCTCTAGTACATCATTACCTATTGTTATTTTTACATCTATTCTGGCTTCATCTCTTTCAAAGACCATTATTTTGGTTTTGTTCAGATTCACGCGTAGACCCCTTTTCTTACAATCTTCTGTCATTGTGTCGACTAGGGTCTGCAGGTCAGTCGCTGACTGTGCCAGCAGGACTGCATCATCTGTATAAAGCAGAGCAGTGACCACTGAGTCGCCCATCTGGACTCCCACATTCATATCGTTCAACCTTTGGAGACATTTATCCAGATATATGATAAACAGCCTGGTTGACAGAACGCACCCCTGCTTAACGCTGATATTGACGTCAAACCAAGGCGACATTCCATCATCCAGCCGCACACAGGCTCTACAGCCCATGTAACTGGACTGCACAGCCTGTAGCAGTTTACCGTTAATACCATACTCCGGTAAAATGTCCCAAAGTTCAAAAAAATATAACCTGCAATAAAAAATAATCCTTCCATTGTGTGGCGTTTTACAAACATACAAATACTGGAGGTAAATTGCTTCCATATTTAGACCAACAATATGTGAATCACTCAAAGAATCGTCCAAAGTACCGCGTGGGAATCGAACTCGCGTCCTTAATATGATGGGTATGTATCTTAATCACTATCGTCATTTGTGTAGTAGGTTTAGTATTATGATTTCTACAGTTTGCTACGGTTAGAGAGATTAAAAATTTGCCTATTAAGGGGTGATGACAAATTTCAAATTTCTTTTCTATAATATTCGTATGCCAAAATTAACAAAGGTTCACGTAGACCTTATGGTCAAATTTCAGCAATATTATGGTTGGTAGCATTCAAACTAATGGTTGTTCTTAGTCCAGTTATTACTTGCTTTTATTAATTGTATGTTTTAAAGGTCCTCAGGTACATGTAGAGTGACACCGACAACAAAGACCGAGTTCCGGTGGCCCACTCGCATGGCGTGAAGAGGAACAATCCGGAGCGGGTTTGTGGGGTCGCGCGCCGCTTCAGTCGCCCCGGACAGATGTAGCAGAGTGTGACCGGACAATAGCCCGCCGCAAAAAAGTATATGTAAGTAAGTTTAAGGTACGCAGTATCGATTCAAATTCTCTTCTCTTTATGATTTATAAATGACTAAATCAACTTCATTTGATTGTTAGGAAAATAAAGATGAAAGTTTCGACATTTCGAGATGTTTCTCAACTATTAATAGATTTAAGATTCATGAGCATTGCAAGCTTTGATTTGGCTAGCGTAAAAGTAAGGCATGAGTTTTAAAGTATTAGATAATTCAGTTAATATTTTTTGCACATTATATAATAATACAATATTGGGCATAGTCCGGAGCGTGCTCGACGCATCCGCCTTGCCTAGTCAGGCGAGTCGAGGAGAGCAGAGTGCTGGGTAGGCACGTGGAATGTAAGAGGTTGTGTGGAAGGGAAGTTGCACGAGCTGATATCCGTCATGGCGGACAAACAGCTAGACGTGCTCTGTGTAACAGAGACTAAGCGAAGAGGCAGCGACGCCTGCGATCTTCCTGGTGGCGGGATGGCTCTGTGGTCTAGTGTACCACAGAGCGATCGAGCCAGCATGAGGGTAGGAGTGCTGTTGTCCTTTCGCTTGGCCTCAGGTGTGAAGGATTACGGAATGTATGATCCCAAACTTCTTTGGGTCCGTATAAAACTAAGTGTCACCAAGGTATTCATGGTTGTAGCATATGCTCCCGTAAGATCCTCTGTGGCATCAGACCTAGAGAAGTTTTGGGATAATGTTAGAAAAGTTCTGGATATGGCAGAAACCAGTGAACGCGTGATTGTATGCGGCGATTTGAACGGATGGGTGGGGACCAAGCGTCCCGGCTATGAGGACATACTTGGTCCATTTGGTGATAAGAGAGTGAACGACGCAGGTAGGCTCATAGCGGATGTATGCATGGAGAGAAACCTTATTGTGTCAAACACATTTTTCCAACATAAGCACATCCATATGTATACATGGAGAAGGAATGAACAGAAAAGTATAATAGATTTAATTTTGGTAGACAGTCGCCTCCGAAGCAAAATATTGGACGCAAGAGCCTACAGGGGCCCCACAGTCGATACGGATCACTATCTCGTTATTGCAAGATTTAGTGGTCTGTTCAGAAAGTGGAGGCACTGGCGAGAGCGTGTCCACTTCGGAGGGCTTGAAAGAATAAAGTTTGAAAGGTTGCAAGAAGAGTGTGTAAGAGAAAAGTATGCAGAGGGTGTCCGAGAACGGCTGACGATGGCACGCCAGCCGCGATCGGACATTGAAGAATGCTGGAGAATATTGAAAGAGAGTATGGTAGATACAGCGAAAGAAGTATGTGAAAGTTCAAAGAAGCATAGAAAAACAAATGGTGATGCATGGTGGGATGCGGAAGTGGCAGCTTCCGTAGAGCAAAAGAAGAAAGCGTGGCTGAACTATGTCTCTTCTTTGAATCTGAATGACATTATGACTGAACAGAAGAAAGAAATATATCGGCAATGTAATAATGACACTAAGGCCTTAGTGAAAGAGAAACGTGATAGAGCAAATATGAGTTCAGAAGATAGGCTGACTAAAAACTTCGAGGGTAACACCAAACTCTTTTGGAGAGAGGTGAAGAAGTCTCGGGGTGGTTGGTCAGCCTTCAGAATGAATAAAATAAGGTTTTAGACCTTGGAGGTTGGAGGTGGAGACATTCTTACACAAACACAAGACGTGTTAAGCCGATGGAGTGAATATTTTGGCGATATGTATGCGGATGCTACGGTTGGCGCCGGTGTCGCATGTGGTTTGGTAGATCGACATTCGGCACCGGTGTCCTCTGATGGCATCAGTATGGATGAGGTTGAATGGGCGATAAGAAGTATGAAAAATGGTAAGGCAGCGGGCATTGATATGGTGTCTGCCGAGATGATCAAGCTTGGTGGCTCCTGTGTCAGGAAGGCGTTCCTGTTGCTCCTCAATTTATGTTGGAGCTCGGAAATGGTTCCCAGGGACTGGAATAGCGCAGTCATCGTGCTTTTGTTTAAAAACAAGGTTTCACGTTATGACTGCGCAAATTACAGAGCGATAAGCTTGACCAGTTTGGCAGCAAAAGTGTACGGTAAAATTATTGAAAGGAGAATGAGGATGGTGTCCGATGGTTTACTGTGTGAGACACAAGGAGGTTTCAGGAGTGGAAGGGGATGCATAGATAAAGTATTCTCTCTGCGCAACATTGTGGAGAAGCATCTGGCTCTAGATCAGAGTGTTTTCTGCTTGAGTTTTGTGGATCTGGAGAGAGCATTTGACACGGTTGTACGAAAAGAACTTTGGGACATTTTACCGGAGTATGGTAATAACCGTAAACTGCTACAGGCTGTGCAGTCTAGTTACATGGGCTGTAGAGCCTGTGTGCGGCTGGATGATGGAATGTCGCCTTGGTTTGACGTCAATATCGGCGTTAAGCAGGGGTGCGTTCTGACAGCCAGGCTGTTTATCATATATCTGGATAAATGTCTCCAAAGCTTGAACGATATGAATGTGGGCGTCCAGGTGGGCGACTCAATGGTCACTGCTCTGCTCTATGCAGATGATGCAGTCGTGCTGGCACAGTCATCGACTGAACTGCAGACCCTAGTCGACACAATGACAGAAGATTGTGAGAAAAGGGGTCTACGCGTGAATATAGTAAGCCAGAACAGATGTAAGAGTAACAATAGATAAAGATGTACTAGAGCAAGTGGATGAATTTGTATATCTTGGATGTGGTTTTAGCCGAGATGGAAGGTACACCACTGATATAGAGCGAAGAGTGAATGCGGGCAATAGAGTGAACGGAGCGTTGGGATAACTTCTCGGTAGCCACCAGCTCAGCCAGAAGGCACGTGTAGCAATACATAACGCAGTGCTTGTCACAACATTACTATATGGAAGCGAGAGTTGGGTATGCAGAAAAGAGCATGAAAGTAAAATTAATGCGGTCGAAATGCGATCTCTACGGAAAATCTGTGGAGTTAGGCTGACCGACCGCATTCGCAACAACGACGTAAGAGAGCGAGTAGGTACGAAAGAGAGTATTGGTGTAAAGATGCGAAAGGGAATGCTCCGATGGTTCAGATATGTGGAAAGAATGCTGAACGAACGTCTGGTTAAGTAGATATACAATGCGAAAGTGGAAGGATGTAGGTACCGGGGGAGACCGAGACTCACCTACCTAGTCCAGATTGGTCACGTACTGAAAGAAGGTGGAGTCAAGAGTCTCCGAAACCGGCGAGCGTGTATGAAGAAAATTATGAATGTCGAAGAAGCGAGAGAAGTATGCAAGAATAGAATTCTTTGGCACTCTGTTCTCTCTGCCTACTCTGCAAGGGATATGTCGTGATGATATGTATGTATGTATTTATATTATACTGTGATGGTAGCGTCTACGAATATTACCAACCCTTACTTTGCTCGTGGATGTCGTAAAAGACGACTAAGAGCCTAATAACGACCTGGGCCAATTCCATCTGATGCTGTTTGGTCAACAATTGCATTCCCAAGGAGGATTGATGTCTGGCAGGTGGCCGGTCATAAAACTATTGACTTTACAATATGCACTATGAAAGAAAAATACATATTGTATCGACCCCAAGTGTATGGGATAAGAGTTGGAGAATGGTGGTAATAATATATTATACATAAATTATATATATTTTGGTTTAGTTAGATAGATATTTAGTTCCCGGGTTAGAATCTTATTTTGGCCGAATGTTTAAATAGTTTTAATGCTAATATCTCTCCTGGGAGACCTATTAAAGGCTTTTTGGGAGGGTGTCTACTGAGACCGTCAATTGACCTGTTATGGGTGGCGATTACCAATGGCTTTATTTATCTCATCCTAGGGATGTCTCACAGTGGACAGTAGTAAGCTTATTGAAGCACACAGTTCAAAGACACCCCGTAAACAACAAGAGGTGCTCTTTTTATTATGTAATATTTCCTACCTGGTTATAAATACATGTTGAAAAATGCGTGTGTTAAATTTTCGCTTACGGCTTCAGCGATAAAAGTGTGGCAGCATAAAAATAAAAAATTAAACGATATTTATTCTCATGTTTGATACTTGAATGAAATATAAAATAGAAGTTTATGGAATATAAACTGAGATAACTTGTGATAGACGGTTTATAGTAAATATCTAAGATTAGTTACAGACTAATGTGAATTTAATGTTGCTTATCACTAGGTGTTCAAGTGTAAGATTATGTTGACAAATGTACTAAAATATACATTATTTAGGTGTTAAGGGTTGAAACATGTAGCTGTATTCGGTTTAAATTATAAGGACAGATTATGATTAGAATGTTCTCCACTCAGCTAACCAGAATGACACAAGATTCGCGTGACGTTCCATAATCCACTGTGCATCCCTTATACGCCTTACAGGTGGACTACCAGAAACCAGAAAAATGACCCGCTAAATAATTTTAGTGGGCTATTTTTTTAGATACCTGTGCGACATCTATCCATACTAACGTGGTAAGCTAAGGCGAATTATAGAAACAGGCGAAAGTAGTCGTTTTAATATTCTTGAGGATTTGTATGTTTCAACTAAATGTTTTTCATAATGTGTGTGCATGTAAGTAAATTGAAAATATTTTCTGCTTTAATGTGTTCACTTAAAAAGCAACACGCACACACTATTTTTTTTAATACGGATTATTTAATCCGTATTATTATTAATAAGGATTGCCTTAGGGTCTTTAAACGGCTTTACAGATATATAATTATCGTATAATTATCACGCTCAAATTTAAAACCTACGTCGGGACTACTTCGGAATCGTATAAAAAAATGTCATATATGGAAATCTCTATGAATCATTCGTCTATTAAGGGATATCTAATACAGTTATACGAACAATACTTGTATCATCATTCATCATCATTATCCTGCTTAGTCGGTGGAATTACGGCAGAACTCCTGAAGGCAGGCGGCAAGCCGGTCTTAAAAGGCCTTCAGAAGCTATTTAATTCCGTTATCCTCGGGGGCGACGTTCCAGAGTCGTGGACCAGGAGTGTGGTGCTGCTGTTCTTCAAGAATGGTGACAAAGCTCTTCTAAAGAACTACAGACCCATCTCACTCTTGAGTCACGTCTACAAGTTGTTTTCGAGGGTCATTACCAATCGACTCACGTGCAAGCTCGATGGCTTCCAGCCGCCCGAACAAGCTGGCTTCCGAAAAGGCTATAGAACCATAGACCATATCCTCACGCTTCGGCAGATTATCCAGAAGACCGAGGAGTACAATCGGCCTCTGTGTATAGCCTTTGTGGATTATGAGAAAGCCTGTGATTCAGTCGAAACTTGGGCGGTGCTGCAGTCCCTTCAGCGGTGCCAAATCGACCATCGTTATATCGAAGTGCTGAAGTGTTTGTACAGGAACGCCACAATGTCAGTCCGTACCCGGGATAAGAGTACGAAACCGATCCAGTTGCAGAAAAGCGTGAGACAGGGAGATGTCATCTCTCTGAAACTGTTCACCACTGCACTGGAAGATGTCTTCAAGCTCTTAGACTGGACCGGACTCGATATTAACATTAACGGCGAATACATCACTCACCTTCGATTTGCAGACGATATCGTCGTTATGGCAGAATCCATGGAGGACCTTGGCACTATGCTCAACGATCTCAGCAGGGTATCCCAACTGGCGGTGTTTCGAATGAACATGGACAAGACAAAAGTCATGTCAAATGCCCATGTCATTCCTGTACCGGTCCTAGTTGGCAATGCAATTTTCAAAATTGTCGATCATTATGTTTACCTTGGACAAACAGTTCAGTTAGGTAGATCCAATTCCGAGAAAGAGGTCAGCCGACGAATCCAACTCGGCTGGGCAGCGTTCGGAAAACTTAGGAGGATCTTCTCGTCCAACATACCTGTGTCTGAAAACACATGTCTACGACCAGTGTGTGTTACCAGTGATGACTTACGGCACGGAAACGTGGTCACTAAATGTAGGCCCCATAACCAAGCTCAAAGTCACTCAGCGTGTTATGGAGCGAGCTATGCTCGGGATTTCTCTGCGTGATAGAATCCGTAATACGGAAATCCGCAGAAGAACGGGTGCAACCGACATAGCACGAATAATTAGCACGCTGAAGTGGCAATGGGCAGGCCACATCGCTCGAAGAACCGACAATCGCTGGGTAAAAAAGCTTCTAGAGTGGCGACCATCTACCGGACGATGCAGTGTAGAACCCCCCCCCACTAGGTGGACAGACGACCTGGTGAAAGTTGCTGGTCGTCGATGGATGCAGACGGCACAGGACCGCACTCTGTGGCGTACTATGAGGGAGGCATACGTCCAGCAGTGGATGGCGATGGGCTGAAATGATGATGATGATGATGATCCTGCTTAGTGCTGCCCAAATGCAATATCAAGACTCGCTACAAGAGCATTTTACGATTCCTTTGGCAAAGAAAGGATTGTCAACATTTTGAATTCCTAATACCAGTACACGGGAATGTAATATATGATGTTATTTTAATCAGTCTCATGATAGATAGGTGTGATTATAGCCCCACTCCTGTTAAGTGGTACGTACCTAATTATTGTTAGTTATACAGTCAGTGCCACTGGATGAATGGAATTTCATTAATTTAGTTGGAATTTTCATTTCTGTGGATTTTTATTTCTATCAAAACAAGTGACTCTGTGTTATTTTAATAGCGAGAGTTGCAAGACTTGCGAGACCCGCAAATGTCTTGTATTTGGGCAACACTAATCCTGCTCTTTCCTTGTGGTGACGGAGTAAGAATACTATTCACCACCCCATATCTTACCCGTGGGTGATCGTATGAGACGACTAAGGGCTATAACACGCATATAACAGCTTTGCGAGAGAAGGAAAACTCGAAACAAAACCCTATACCAACACGTCTGACCAGCGCGGTATAGTAGGTAAATTTCCCTCCCATTACGGAAGAGGCCCGAGCCCAACAGTGGGACGTTTATCGGCTGTGATGATGATGATGATGATAATGAATCCTGCTCTTATACCAATTATGGAATAAAAAATATAAACAGGTATTAAAAAAGAGCTTATCAAGCTTCAAAAAATGCTTCTGTTACATTGTTACCGATAATGTACCCAGAAGGCTAATAGTATTACTAAGTTGAATGGCAATGCTAACATTTTATGTAAAATATAGGCCAGCCTTTTGATCATGTGAACTATCTACGTAAGCTCTTTGAAAAGAAATGGAGTTATTAATTATGTTCTTTCTCTGTTATTACGTGGAATATTCCACTATTAATGTCATATTTATGTCAGTCTATACTTAATTGAAGCAGCGTTCTTTAATATTGGTTCACGTCTCTAGTAGTCCATTAGTGGCGTAATTCAACGCCTCCGGTGAGGTCAATTGCTCTCGGTTATACAATCTTCTTTTCTATGAAGAAATCTATTTTCGGCGTCGGCAAATTAATTGACTTTATTACGTGATTGCTATTTTTATTATCCTTTTTCTTTTATAAATAAAATGGAAATTTTCAACTTGGTGTTGTTTTATCGTGAGCTATTTGTATTTATTTTGTTTTCGAAGTTGTAATCTGAGCTGTAATCATTTAATATCTTTTAAAGATCTATCTGTGAAGATAAATTTAGCCACTATCAGTAAGAATAGAAATAGTTCAATTGAGAAATTGAGCAGTCACTTAATCCAGATGGCCCCGTTTGATCTCTGTTTTTTTTTGTTTTGTTCATATTAATTTTTTCTTTCATTATTTTTTTTTTGTTTATTTTTTTATTAAAATATCCAGTTCCTTAATATGATATGAAAAACCCGATTACGAAGCGAAAAATGATGTCACAAGCGGGATTCGAACCCGCGCCTATTGGGATTCCGGCCCAATCATGCTGCCACTACACCACCGTGAACTATTGTAGGACATGTAAATTTTGCTTCGTATCATAGTTACGTCTTTAAGGTGACATGCGCCATCTACCCGACAATGTTTACACATTGTTATAGGCTTAATACGTCAAACTTTGCAGTTAGAATTGTATTAAACGATGACACAATCTTGTTATTGAAATTACTGAAATTTAGCATTTAATAGGCTTAATTAATTATAAAACCAGATTACGAAGCGAAAAATGATGTCACAAGTGGGATTCGAACCCGCGCCTATTGGGATTCCGGCCCAATCGTGCTGCCACTACACCACCGTGAACTATTGTAGGACATGCAAATTTTGCTTCGTATCATATTTACGTCTACGTATCATATTTCGTATGATCCTACGTCGGAATCACAAACGGCGCGGGTTCGAATCCCGCTTGTGACATCATTTTTCGCTTCGTAATCGGGTTTTATAACTTTCTTCCTTCCTTAACTATTAAAGCAAAGCGATAATAAATGAGTTTAATAGATTAAATGTGCATGTCATGGATTAATTTAAAATATTTAAATATTAATTTATCTACTAAGTTTATTTTAATACTGTAATTATTTTAACTCATTTGCACGTAGACTATTAATTTTTCCATTAACATAACACTGTATTCATTTTGTTAAAGAGGTGAAATTAAACTAAATCTTATATTTTAATTTTATTTAATTATATCTTTGGTAAGTACAATGGCTTGAGGGTTCTGGCCCCAGGACTTGGTTCTTTGGTACCTACACATTGTGGTGTTCGTTTACAATACTATGTCATCAATACAAAAGAGTATTTGTAATAATTACACATATAATTGGACTGCGATGAAGTCATTGTAAGCTTTAACACAGTATGAAATAGCTGCGAAATATTTATTTTAAAGTGTATACACGTTGAATATATGTAAATAAATCTAAAAGATAATGAATGGGTGATTGATTAATCTCATTCTCGATAATATTTGAATACCAATTAGAAATATGTGATTGTGAATCAAAATACTTGTAATTAGTTGTACTTTGCTTGCATTGATTACTTAGATATTATTTTGAGTTTTATTATTATTTTTTATTCTAATGATGTTTCTATGATTGAATTTAGGTTTCTAGTAATACATCTGTGAAAATTATAACTAATTCCATGTAGTAGGTTTTGCTTGATGCGTATATACATGGAGTCAAAAAATATATAAATTGGCTTAATATAGGCTTTGTTTGTTCTAATAACAAGTCTCCATATTAGTTTTCTTATCTTCAATATTAATGTACAGACATCGGACTGTTACAATCTAATTATAAGCATTTTTTAAAATATTTTTGGTAAATACTCGTAAATAATTTCTGTACTTGCAAATTTACCAAATTCGCTATTTGACAAAATAATTTAAGCTTAGGAGTTCCAAGGAAATAATTTAATATTCTTATACACGTTACCACAAAACTCCTTCTGCTTCGTCTTATTTCGTTTAATAATTTTACTTTGTGCGAAGATTAAACACTGCGTCACTTCGTTACTAAGCAACCAAATGATCCACTGCATCACCCAAAGAGACGTAATAAAATTAGCATGTTTAATCTTTGAATCTCTCTAAATAAAGCTATATATAAAATTTCAGTTTGGAATCCTTGCTCGAGCAAAAATCTAGTTTTGTTGTGGTTTTCGTAGATTATCTAGACTTTAAAATTTTTCTCAATAGCAAACTAGAATTTTAGGCACGTATTGCGCAAAGCTTAAATAAATGAATTCATTACAGCCCCTATTTCATTGTTCAAATAAATAAACTAAATAACTTTATACAAATTTATCGTTAAAGTATATTATACAAATTCTTTTAGTAGATACTTAAATTGAATAAACATACAAATATGTACAAAATCTCATAATAATGTTGTGTGAACTTAATACATATAAACGGTAATTAGGAAATTTATTGTTGACTCGTTACGGCTTGATATAAAAATTAAACAATTATATGAATAGTATTCAAATGAATAGCTGAGAACTAATAGCAACTCATGAAATATAAAGTTAATACAAAATTGTGAACACATTTTTAGATGTTTATTCTTCATAATTCTAGACAATAACTATATTCAATTGCAATACGGGTCATTATTCATGCAATTATGTGATAATATGATTAAGAGTATTTGTATCCATTAAAATGCAAGGCTGACTCAATAGTGTAGCAAGCTACTACTGTCAGATCTCGATTTCATAACATTAGTGTTGAAGAGTTCAGAAGATAACTACAGAGGAGTCTAAAGTATTAGGTGGGACTTTGAAAGACATAAACAAAATTATAAGTGTGTTATAAGACATACTGATGACAGTATCATAGTGGATTACTGTTTACTAATTCGCTAATAAAACTATGGTACTATGTGAGAAACATCAACGTAATCAACATAAGAACTATTTGGACGTTGATATTTAAATTTATTTATAATTATATTGAATATTTTTAATTATACAAAATTATAACTCTTGAAGTAGATTTTTTAAATGAACTCTGTTGTATAATATTGATTTCTTACGTAGATATGACTTTAATTTAATCTTACATATTATACAATAATAATATATATCGTACATATCTTTGGGGTAATCTTCGGTTATGATCATAATCATTTCACGATTATTTATATACATATCTATTATACTTAACGTTTAATTCTAAGCGCTAGTAAACATTCTAACAATCCATCAAACATCGATAATCATTTGGAATGGACATCTTTTATAATATCTTTGAATCAAAGTGCTGTTAGTCTTCTACCTATATATTGGGTACATACACTGCTGGGTATAAAACGTCTTTTAAATTTGTCAGCCTTTCAATAAAGCGCTGTTTTCATCTAGATATATTCTGGTATCTCTATATGGACACTTCAACGCGATTAACGATCCAGCTTTTATTTAGATCAATACCTTTGAATTTAGATCAAAATAACTCATCATTTACTTAAAATTTTACTACAATATTATTGCCACGTGTATTCACATGTCCTACCCAATTCAATTTTAGATGTCATCCTAACACGGACAACATAAACCTTCGTTCGACGTCATATCTTGACGTAGCGGATACGGTCGAAAAGGCTAATGCCATGGCTCGCTCCATTTACATTTTTTATAAAATAAAAAAAAAAAACTAACTAAAATAAATTTAAGCATTTAAGGCTGCCATTAACATGAGAACAATCCTTCAAATATAACCAACCAGCAACATTTTAATTAATTACAGACAATACAAGTTATTACTATGAGATAATATATTCATTCAGCGAATGCACTATCCAATTTTACTCGAAAGAAACAGCACCTTCTTCGATTCATTTTTAACATTATCCAAACAGTTTTCAATGTCTTGGACATCCTTCTTATTTAAAATAATATCACACATTGATATTGTACACTATAGTACGAAATACCTTTACTGTTAGTGACTAATGTTTGTTTTGAAATATCATACACATTTTTTTATATCGAAAATGGTATACGTTAATATGCTCAAATATAAGAATCATACAATTTTTTTTATATCGTAAAGGAAATATATTAATAATGTGCTCGGAGTTATGGTATTCGGACCTTCAAGTGTCATCAATGAATAGGAAAAACAATATTTATGATTTAACGATTTCTGATGTTTACGCAAGTATCACACATTTCCGGGCGGGCCACCGAAGACAAAGATCGGGTACCGGTGGCCCGCTCGCACGGTGAAGAGAGGAGATTGCATGGTGGGTATAGGGGGTCACGCGCTATATCTGCCGTCACCCCGGATCGATATGGCGGGGCGAGACGCATCCATTGCCCACCGCAAAAAAAAAAAAAGTATTACACATTTGACATAAAACTATTTTTACCAATTTTATCGCGTTATATTTGATTTTTAATTGCCTGATGTTTTGAAAACTTTACAGCGTTCATAATTACGAGAGGATTAAGGTGTCTTACGTCCAACAATTTCATGTCTGAAGTAACGAAGACTTGTTGGACGTAAGACACCTTAGTCCACCGGTGACTATAAACGATGTAGAGTTCGAAACGTCAGGAATTTAAAAATCAAATAGGTACCACCGTGAAAACATCTGTTTCTGTTCAAATTATTTATTATTTTAAATAGAATTATATGGGTAAATCCTACAACAAACAGTAGTCACGTCTAGTTACGAGGTCTCCGAATTTTAATTAATCATATCCCGAATATTCATTCATATTTAAATAGCTATTATCTAGATACTTATATTATTATAATACTTATAAACATATTTTTATCGTTATTTAGAAATGATTGTAAAAGTGAAAGTATTTAATATCGTTATAAATAAATTACAAGAGGTAACGAGTGTCAGTTCATCATGTAATTTTTGTAACAATTTTTGGTTATGCATTTAGAAATATTAAATCGAGATATTGCCGGTAATTTCTGCCATAAATAACACTAATTAAATATAATTATTTTCTTTGGGAATATATTAATTCATAATATTGAACTCTTATACAATAATTACGTAATTAATAATTTTATAATTTATCAATGGCCACGATTCAAATAATTTGATTGCTTTCTATTATTATTATCATTATATACATTATTGCTACGTCTTATATATCTATGTATACTTTTATTTACAATTAAGACTTTATATTGACTTAGAAAACATACAAGATTCAAATTAGCTTTTTAAAAATTCACGGAATGTGATTTGTCAGTTCATGAACAAACAAAATTATTCTTTTTTTAATTTTCAATTACTGTCAAAAGTAATTATCACGAAACATACATTATACATTTTCTGTTAACAAAATCATTACTTTTAATTTATTATCTTTTGATTTTCAGAATTTATTCATTTTGATATTTAATTAATTATAAAGGTTAATAATTCACATCAATAATCTAATCAGCTTTGACACTTTTTACAAAATAATACTAAATAACTATAATTTTCTTGTTGAGTATTTATATTCTTGAATTATTTTTTTTATCAGTAATTCTCACCGACATTTCATGAGATTTTTATATGCTTGTCGGTACTCACTCGACATTACTACATAAATAACAGGATTAACACAAGTCGTGAAATAGATAAGCACGTAACCTATTATATTTGGTACTGGATGGGACGTAAACTCTAGAAATACTGTCTTTGTCAGCGTTATAGGTAAGTGGCATACACAGAACGAGATCATTATAGCAACTATCATTGTCAGCAATTTCTTGTCTTTCTTCGTTGGTAAACGTGGTCTTGGCGCTGTTGTCCATCTTATAGTAGCTATGAAACTTCGGCGAAAATGTTTTGGCTCATTACCGAGAGCTTGTACTGCTTCTTCAGGTATACTATGTCTACTCTTTTGATCTGGACTACAGCTATCGCTGGAAGAAGAAAGTTCAGCGCCTGTTTGAATGAAACAATTACATGGCATTGTATTTCTTGATGAGCCTTTTTGATCAAGATCTAGAGACTTGGTTGCTATAGTTGCTGTGCTCATATTTAAGCTTTTCATTTCCATTATGGGTTTGTGAGGTGGTCTTCGCGATTGTTTGGTTGTTTTTCTGACAATCCACCATACTCGAGCATAGCAAAGAATGATTGCTATACTAGGTAGCATGAAAGCAATTAGGAAGAGAAACCTTTTGGGTGTGTTGAGGTTTTCATCGGGAACGATGCTGCAGGATCCAGTAATAGTGTCCAAGCTAAATCTGCCCCAAACTTCTAAACTTGTGAGTACTAGGGCACCAAAGGCAAACATCCATAAACTGGCAATCATTAGACATAAATTCCGAATCGTGTATATTCTGTGGACAAGATTGTATTACTTTAGTAAGTTCTTTTTTATCTAAAAGAAGTAGTGCTTCAAAGATTATATATTAATGGTAAGCCTTTTTTGATAGATTATGGTCACGCTCAAACAATTCAGGGCGCTGTAAGGTCCACCTGGGGCATCATTACCTATCATAATTTTCCTTTTTCCATATTGAATGAACCACTAAAATGGCAATACAATCCTTTAAATGAAAACGAACTTCAAGTTTTGGGTAAAATCTTATATTATTATATGACACATGTTTATTGAAATTTTTTTTTGTCAACATAGATCACGCCATTCATGAATCATATAAGAATATAGAGATGTGTTTCTCTATGAGAAACATTGAGTAAATTTTCAAAAAAAAAATTGAATTGTTTAGTCAGAAAACTAATATTTATTACATATCTCAAAAAATTACTAGGCTTACCAACAGAACTTACAAATTTATCTATCTTTTTATATAAGGAAGGATAAAAAGGATTTTTAATTCCAATTTCTAAGGTCGGAGATAAATAAATTCATAAAAAATTCTCTTAAGTTTTTGACACTCATATCGATAAATATAGATAAAATAAATTTTCATTTCATAAATGAGTTTTATAGACAGCTTAGCATGTCAAGAGCTTAAAAAATAAATTATAAAAAAAAATAGTTCGAAGAATACGTAGCATGATTATTTTTGTATTGGAGTAATCGTTCCCCTTTTACCTTTTTCCGTTATCATAGAAGACGACCACTGGATATAAGCTGACAAAATCATTGCAAGAGTGGGAAAACTGGAAACAACCATTATACTCAACCCGGATGGCGAGCATGGGATAGTAGCATAAATGGCTGGCGATGTGGAACTTATTGAAGAAGAGGTTTAGAATCCGATAGTAGGACATATATATAGGCTGGAAAGAAGAAGAATAAAGTTATTGAAAATACTTACCGAGGGTAAAGCCTTGGATGTGAAATCATGATATATCTATTGATCGTAATAGATAATACTGAGAATAAAGACAAAGCAACTAATGAATATCTTGCATACGGGAACATGTGACACAGAATTTTGCCGTGCCGCCATGATCGATGCCAAAATGTTGACGCAGCAAGGGGTAGAATAAAACAGCAAAACAGTAGATCTGAGCAGGATAGGTTGATGATGAAAAATGCTGTCGCATTACGAACCTGTATAAGAAAATATAACATAAATACAGATGTTTCAAAATTTTATTATATTAGAATTTATACACTCTCACTCTGATAACCGCTGAATCGAGTTTAGTACATAAAGGAAGGGAAATTTCATCATCTCAGTTCATATATGTCCCACTGTTGGGCTCGAGCCTCCTCCATAATGGGAGGGTAATTGACCTACTATACCACGCTGGTCAGACGTGTTGGTATAGGGTTTTGTTTCGAGTTTTCCTTCTTTCACATAGATGTTGTATGCGTTTTATATCCCTTAGTCGTCTCGTACGATCACCCACGGGTAAGACAGGGGGTGGTGAATTGTATTCTTACTCCGTCACCAGACGGAAATCAATAAAAAGGAAAGGAAAAAGGAAGGGAAATTTACTTTGTTATAATGCATTGGTCATATTGGTATACTGGTCATATTTATTTTGAGATTTAATTCTGTACAGTAATGTTATCTGCTTCGTCTTCGAAGATGAGACATTACATTCTTCCTCTGTAACCATACGGAAAATGGTTTATTATCTTATCTCGTTTATTTAGCGATATAAGCATGCATATATATATATATATTGATCGTAGGATTCTGGGTTTAAAACCTGAGAATTTGTGACATTTCTGAGCAAAAATCACTAGATTTTTAGATGGGCATCTCTGCAAATTTCATTAATGTTCGAGGATGTTTTCGGCAATTCTCAGAATGAAATGGATGCTTGATTAATTGCAAATAGATTCGTCTACTCTTATTTGCATTAAAAAAAGGTATGTGTTTACCTTTTTGGGAATAAATATTTAAGGCTATGGAAATTTATTACTATATTTCAGCTTTTTCTCCGAAGGGATTGTATTATATAAGTAATCGTGTAATAGGCACTTTTTTGCAGTTTAGTCTGCAATAAGGTGTAATAAAATGTAATATTAATAATAATACAAATATTTATTAAAATTGCTTAGTCTAACCATAGAATAAATATTGTTTAAAACTATTATAGTTGTACGTAATTACCTTTTAAATGACGTCCGTGGATCAATTTTATTATGAATCAATTAAAACCTCTATTCATGGTCATAACCAACCAGTATGTGTCATTGACATCAATAATGTTAGTTTAACGTTTATTGTGTGGTCACAGTTACTAATACTCTAAGTAAATGTACTTCCTGAGTACATAGCTATTGTTCTGAGAAGAAATATACCGCGGCATAAAAAAATAACATTTTGTTTAGTATACAATTGTTAAGATTCATTCATCAGCGTGTTAGCCTTTAATACTAAAATTGGACTTCCCCACGAGAACGTCACCTCAACCGAACGTATACGGCCTGAAGCCTCTGTATCATTCGATTCGTCGTCATTACTTGGAAGTTATACTCTCCCAACTTTTAATTATTTATCGATATATCAGCTGAGTTGATGGTCCCAATAATTAGTGGTATATTTAAACACGTCAACTTTTCAAACTGTCTATATTATGGGACTCTAGTTTGATCTACTATAAAAGTCCCAAAAACTACCCCCATAATAATAACCTATATAATTTAAGCTAAGTAGGAGCTTGGGCTTCACAACGAATGTGAAGCCAACCTATTGATTATTTGATCTTATCTGATGATATAATTATTAACTCTTCGTTTTACCAACTTACTCTTAGTCACAGATCTTTATTGAGACTGCGACTGTAAGACGGATTAGATTCACTCATCATGAAGAAAAAGTCTTTGAAATAAAGGTTGCTTCCACTATTTTCTTTCACATTTTAGAGGAACAAATAATTAAACTGATTTAATTATTGAAGAGATTAATTCATTAATACATATAACTTTGTAAAACAAGACCTAGAACTTATTATGTTTTAGCTTTCAATTCAAGATTTCAGAGTGAATACTGAGTGATTTTATTTCTAGCTATTTAATAACATAATTTTATATTCTTTGTCGGCGTTTTATTATTTGTGTTGTAAATAGAATATATCGATCCAAAATTTACTCCCTATTTTACATGCTTAGGAAAAAATATATCCTCGGAGCAACTAATTTTCAGAATATTCCTTTTTAATGTTTCTTCATTAAATTAAGACAATCTAGTATTTATATTATTTATTTTTTATTGAATAAAAGTATTACTGTAAAATAATCATTTATTTTACACCCTAGGAATGTGGGTGGTATGAAAATTAACAAATACATGCACGTATTTATTTACTTTTACTGAAGAATATTAGTGCTTCATTAGAAGATTTCTTTATTCGCCAGTTCATTTCAGTTTTTTTGCCTTCATTTGGAGAAAAAGGCCTCTGTTTTTCCTTCTCCCATAATCTTTGCTACTGCGTTTCACCCTCTGAGGATATATTTTGTTGAAACTTTTCTTAGTAAATCTCAACGTTTTTTTTTATTTATTTCTTATAGTGGAAAACGAGCAAACAGAACACATGATGGTAAGTGTTATTAGCGCCATGCACCTTTATAATACCAGGGGTATAGCTAGGCCACTGCCTACCAAATGAAAATCCCAAACTCATCCTTTTTTTTATTGGTGGTTTATGGATGCGTCTCGCCCCGCTAAATCGGTCCGGGGTGACGGAAAGGTGGCGCGTGACCCCATAGACCCACCGTAAAACTCCTCTCTCTTCGCCGTGCGAGTGGACCACCGGTACCCGATCTTTGTCTTCGGTGGTCACCCCAAACTCATCCTGAGAGTTGGGTTGCCGAGTCTAGCTCTCCGAACGAAGCACAACAGTAAATTACCGCTGCTCAGATGTCATTTTGTGATGATCTGGGTGTGGTCCCACGCTGGGTGGAGCGGCCCGCGACTGTATAAAGAAAACTTTTAACAGTGTGGCCCTACCCATTCTCATACGTCTCAAAAAGTTAACTATGCCTCAAAATGGAACTATAATCAAAATTTCATGTTTCCAGTTTTAATAGTTTTTCGGCTCAGCGTTGATGAGTCAGCCAACCAGCTTCTTTATATGTATATCTATTGATAGCGGTATAATCTCGATGATAAAAGTGCACTGGCTTATTAAAAGCCGTTTTTCCTGCCTCGATCACACCCACATAATAATAAATGCAAAACTGGAGCAGTGAAATCAATACACATCGACCTACTGTGCGAAGTGTAGTGGGTTTGATTCTAGAACAATATTCTGCGTAATGCACAGATTATAGTGAAGTTGTAAATTTAGTACGAGTTTGATTATAATTTATGTAAGTTAATTATATGTTCATCCATGTGGCGATGGACTAAGAATACAATTCATCACCCCTTGTCTTACCCGAGACTAATCTACCTAGACCAGATCGGTCATATACTGAAGGAAGGTGGAGTCAAGAGTCTCCGAAACCGGCGAGCGTGTATGAAGAGAATTATGAATATTGAGGAAGCGAGTGAAGTATGCAGAGATAGAATTCTCTGGCACTCTGTTTTCTCTGCCTACCCTGCAAGGGATATGGCGTGATGATATGTATGTATGTATGTAAACACTTAAGGATTATATTACGATCTCTGTATGAAATAGTATTTCCTATAGCAATATTTTGAACGATTTATTTTTCATATGAGTTAAAAGCGTGTTGTGACGTAAAGCAATATTGCCGCGTTATCTTCGATGACAGCGAATTATGACTCTGTATTAGTTGAAAATAATGCGATGACCATCAAAGCTAAGTTGCTTATTTTAATTTAGTAAATTTTCAATATTAACGCTTGCTAACTATTAAAGCACTTAGAGTTTTCTACTGTAACCACACACATTTGAAAAATTGAGGAGGAAGGAAATGTAGGAGGAGAAAACGTTGAATAATAGATTGAAAACACGTCAACCATAACGGTAAAGGTTATGGCTTTTTGTTTCAAAGTCGTTTGATAGGTAAAGGCATACTCTTCTGCCTGTGTTTTTAATTTGGACATCGTCAAAATTTTTTTGAGTATACCAACCAATTAAACAAACGCTACTTTATAATAATATATATTGTTAAAACTTTTTTTTTATCAAGTTTGTATTTGATTTTAAATTACCCGACTTTTCGAATATACTCCAGGTTTTAATCTAACTGCTACACCGCTACATCAGTACCGGTAACTGTTACACTAGTACAGCTAAAATATTTGTAATAACGATGACTTGTGTATTTGTCTCCCTAATTCTCACGCTGAAATGTATTCAAAACGTAACGGAAAAGTAAAAAAATAAAATTTATTTCACATGTGTAAAACTCGTCTACGCTTTTATTTTATTAACCATATTAATCCGTGTGGTGACGGAGTAAGAATACAATTCACCAACTCATAGCTTATCCGTGGGTGATCGTAAGAGACGACTAAGGGATATAAAACGCATAAGATCTATGCAAGAGAAGGAAAACACGAAACAAAACTCTATACCAACACATCTGACCAGCGTGGTATAGT
Source organism: Lymantria monacha (assembly GCA_905163515.2). Classification (NCBI taxonomy): domain Eukaryota; kingdom Metazoa; phylum Arthropoda; class Insecta; order Lepidoptera; family Erebidae; genus Lymantria; species Lymantria monacha. The sequence goes on along the minus strand of LR991094.1, from coordinate 11,624,868 downwards.
AGGTTAATTTCCCTCCCATTACGGAGGAGGCCCGAGCCCAACAGTGGGACATTTATGGGCTGTGATTATGATGATGAACCATATTAAATATTTCATTTTCATATAAAACTTCAGTGAATATATTGTAAAAGCTTTCCCTCGCTTATACTTAAAAGTTTTAACGTTACTATACAACCAAATCGATCAATCTGATATAAAACACTATCAGCAATTGTTTATTCATTACCTGTCATTGCAAGTAATATTCCATTTACAGTTTCAATAAAATAATGCAAATTTCCTGTAAACAACTGTACCTATATTAGGTATATGACAGGTTTAAGTGACATTTAATTGCTGCATTGTTAACTAGCTACAGCGGAAAAACCAAGCAAAATATTTACATATTTTGTAGCCTACTAAATGAAACCGTAATAAATATACCACCAAATAATAAGAATACTGACAATAGTATTAGTGATTAATAAAGTAATTCGTATATTATAATATACGAATTTATTATAATTTTTTTTAAGTAATTTATTATAAAATTTAACGGGATTACTGACCTTTTTACATTTGGCGAGTGCGACGATGGTGATAAGATTCCCTGGAATGCCGATGAGCATGAAGATTACACAGCAAACGGACGCAAATCGCAACAGCGCGTCTGGGTAATCTTTAAAAAGTTCCACAGCTGCTAAATCACTATCTGATTTATATGATGAAAGTCCTAATGGATTTTCGTCACTTGAATTCAACATTTCAATCATTTTCACAATTGCACACAATGCACGTCAAGTAAGCACCAAATATGAACGACAAATGAGAAGACAATTTAATTGTATACATGTGAGTTTTTAGCGATTTTGTCCTTAATGACTCAGTTATTAGGCGTGGGTATGTTCAAGACTGATAAGTCTTCTAAACCACAAACCAGTAGGGTCACATTTCAACATAACTACAGTAATTTACAGTCTAACGTCAATCAATTCTACTTACATAAAACGTTAGTTTTACATTTTGAACTAACTGATAAGGGCATGATTCAAATTAGTGATTCAATGACAAATAAATCACTACATTTCGAACAATGATCATCAACAAACATTTGTTTGGCATTTCATTAATAGTTACTGAGTATTATTAAAGAGATAAATATTACATTACATAAATATCTTAATTGCTATATGTTTACATCGTTACAAAACTACTTTTGGTATAAAACATTCTTATTTGTTTTCACACTAATTGATGTAAGCACAAACACGGACGGTTCGCGATTATAAAATTGTCTATGAAAATTTTTTAAATGTTCTTTCATCTAATGGTATACAATTTATCCAAAATCTTGTAGTTAACAGTATACGAGTTTTTTTTTTATTTTTAAATATTACACATATGCACTTGAGTGTCCATTATTTGCTATTCAGGCTGTCCAATGATCTACGACTAGTCACGGCGGGCGTTTCTCGGAGACGCCATCGCCGGGCGAACGTCACGCCCACCGACGGCACATCAACAGATTTTTGTATGCCTGCCGATATTCACTTGACATCACTACATATATTATAGGGTTGATACATGTAGTCAAATATATAAGTATATAACCGGCAATATTTGCCGCTGGATGCGATGTAAACTCTCTAAATATTTTCGTTAAAGTAATGGGTAAATAACACACCCAAAAAGATAACATTATTGCCATTATCATCTTTAATAACTTTCTATCCTTTGGTGTAAGTCGAGGTGGCCTCACAGAGGCAGGAGACCGTCGAAGTGCAACAGCTGCTTGTCGAAGACGCTTAGCTGTTTCACCACTACTTGGAGTTCTTGGTTTTGCATCTAGAGCGCATTCTTCATCGTGACCATCTAAAGTATCAACTCCAGAAGAAGAGGAACGTTCCGGTCCTGGCGTAGGTGGATAATGTAAAGCAGGTGGAGCAAGCAATGCTCTTCGAGGAGGAGCTACGTGATTCACACCATTTTCTGGACCTGGTGATCTTTCTAAGGCTGTTGAAGCTGAACCAACTGCAGAGTCTTCTAATCCTGGTCTGGAACGTCCACGAGCAGGGGCACGAGACTTTCTTGCAGCCGCTCTAACTATACAAAATATTCGTGCATAGCATATTACTATTGCTAAACAGGGCAACATGAATGCACCAACGAAAAGAAATTCTTTTGGTGATCGATTGTTTTTATCTGGTAGTATTGAACAGGAACCAATTGAGGGATCCAATCCGAATCGGCCCCATTTTTCCAACCATGTCGCAATTAGAGCTCCAAAAGAGAATATCCACGTACTAGCCACCATTACAGCTAGATATTTCCGTCGATATAATCTGTAACAACAGCAATTTTAGACAAATATTAGTTTCAATCATCATTCTATTACAAAAGTTATTGGCAATCGTTTTATGACCGGCCGCCTACTTGACATCAACACTCCTTGGGAATGTAATTGTTAACCAAACGGCACCAAGTGGAGTTGGCATATGTTGATATAAAGCTTTTATTTAGTCGTATTTTACGATCTTTACAAGCAAAGTAGGTACTCGTAAGGTTAGGTAGCATTCGTTGCCGCTACTACACAGCTAACAAATATTAATTCCAATGGTATCGGAATAATAACATAATGCGTCGTTTACTTTTGGTTGGAGTAATAAAGAACCTGTTACTGGAGCATCAAGGGAGCGGACCGCGGCACTCACCTGGACAACTCATAACACCAACTACGATCGCCAAACCACCTGCCAAGTGTTTTTATTATTGTATAATACCCACTATAAGGGGGAAGTCTATGTTTGACTATAGACGTCGATAGAGTGATATTTTTTTGTCTCATTGTAAATTGGATTATTTTCGTTTAATATATTCCTGTTAATCTTTCCTTATATTTAGTACTAGCTTTAGCCCGTGACCTTGTCCGCGTGACCTTGTCCAAACTTTACCCACTATTTTACGCCTGTGGAAAGTATATAGAATATTCCTTTTTAATGGGGCTCGGCTTTAAATAGTCGCTATTATTTTATAGGTATATAAATTATGCGATTACGTCTATAAATTATGTCTATTCATAAAAAAATATTCAAATTGATTGAATTTTTTATCTTAAACGTTAATACGATATTTGTATGTATTATTTATTTCTACGCACAATATTTTGAATAAACAAACTTATAGTCATATATACCTATGAGACATAGCAGAGAATATTGTTAATACTATATTATAGAATTTGTTGAACTTACTTGGGGTATAATCGTGGATGAGAGATCATAACATATCTATTAATAGTGATGGCGAGCACAGTGAATAATGATACAGCAACCAGTGCATATCTTGCCAAAGGAAACATACGGCAGAGAATTCTACCGTGCGCCCACGATCTTCTCCAGAAAGTCGAAGCCGCTAAAGGTAGGTTGAAGCAGCAAAATAGAAGATCAGAACAAGACAAGTTCATAATAAATACGGCAGTAGCGTTGCGTACCTGTAAACAAGATAATTTTACAAGTTTATTTTTTATTAACCAATAGTGATTAATAAAAAATTAATTATTAACTTAGATGAAATAGCGACGAAACAATACTCTAATTTTTCTTATTTAAGAGTAACTTATGTCTGTAATACCGTGAAAGCGTAATATTCAGTAACAGGAATATAAAGTTTTATGAAACATAGGACCTCCTCCTTTTTGAAGTCGGTTAAAATAAATGTTTTGGCGCTAGGAATAGACAAAATAATTATATTAATTAAGATATATTTTCCGTGTTGATGGAATAAGAATACAATTTATCACCCTTGGATTAGTAAAAGATGATTAAGGGATTTCTTATGCGGATAGAATTGGTGCAAGACTTGAAAAACTCCACAATAAATTCTATGGCAACACGTACAAACAGTGTGGAAATTGGACAGAAGATAATTTTCCTTCCCAGTATTAGAGGGATGTATAATATATTAGCTGATATAATTAAGTCATTTTATTATTAGATATATTGATAACTAGCTTCTGCGTGCGGCTTCGCCCGCGTGAAAGGTTACTTTCCTAAAATTTTTCATCCCCTATTTTTATTTTACCCCTTAAGAGTAAATTTTTAACAAAATTTTAATATCATATTTATTTACATCTAATCAATAGCCTAAAAATAAGTTTCAAGCTTCTGGCTTTAAAAATGACGATACTTCTTTACAACTTTTCAACCCCCTTTACAACATTTCTTTTGCATTAAAAAGGAAGCCTATGTCCTTTGTCAGGTTCTAGACTATTATTAGATCGGTTCAGTAGTTTTGGCGTGCAAGAGCGACAGACAGACAGACAGAGTTGCTTTCGCATTTATAATATTAGTAAGAATATACGAATACAATACAATTTACTACTAAAGATAACTAAGAGAAAGCATTATTCTAAAAGATATAAGACACAAAATATAAACCTAAAGCCGATAGCACAGTAAGGTCATCATCATAATCATCATAGCCCATATAAGTCCCACTGCTGGGTTCGGGCCTCCTTCGTGATGGGATGGGAGGGAAATTAACCTACTATACCGCGCTGGTCAGAAGTGTGGTATAGGGTTTTGTTTCGAGTATTTCTTCTCTTGCATAGATGTTATATGCGTTTTATATCCCTAAGTCGTCTCCTATGATCACCCACGGGTAAGATAGGGGTGGTGAATTGTATTCTTACTCCGTTATCACATGGATGAGTAAGGTCAAAGTCAAACTCTCTAATTGAGGGAGGAACCTTATATAGGTTCCACTATTGGGTTCCAATAATGACAGCAGTATGAGAAGAAAGCTACATGAAACAAAAAAACGTGTCTAATTATTATTTTCGCATTTAAATATGTATGTAATACTAAAAAAAAACATTAATATTAATAAATAAATGTTATATAAGTTATTAATTTAACGTTGTTTAACATTTAATAACAAAACAACTTTCTATGTTTAATAACTAGATAAATTAAAAATTAATACTCAAGTTATCTGTAAAAAAATTAGAGTACGCGATAAGGCTGCCTAGTTGCATCAATGCTTAAATTTAGTTTTTTTTTCTTGTCCATTTTACTGGTGTGCAATATGTATATAATATGTATTAATAAATAATATTAATAAAATAAATAAGTATTTTTCCGTGTGGTGACGGAGTAAGAATACAATTCACCACCCCATATCTTACCCGTGGGTGATCGTACAAGACGACTAAGGGATATAAAACGCATATAACATCTATGCGAGAGAAGGAAAACTCGAAACAAAACCCTATGCCAACATGTCTGATCAGCGCGGTATAGTAGGTTAATTTCCCTCCCATTACGGAGGAGGCCCGAGCCCAACAGTGGGATATTTATGGGCTGTGATGATGATGATGAAATAAGTATTGTATTGTATTTTCCTATTTATATAATTACCGAGTACACTGACCTAGGGTAAGAAGGGACCGTTGATATTTCATAGCTTATAACGACATTTATCTGAATCAATAAATCATTTCTTTACAATATCTCCGTCTTGGGTACTACCGTTATGATTAATTATTTGTATCTATAAATATGCACGCTTGTAGTATTTTTATCTGTCAACGGCATTTAATTTTAGGTACAACTTATAGGCTCAGTATCCATCAGAAGTACTATTCATTACTCACTCAGAGGTACTGTTGAAAAAAGAGGTTAGAACAGAGTTTTGCATTTTTAACGATACATTCAGGAAAGAATTTCTTGGTGACTATATTATATCCTCAGTCCATAAATACGAAACAATCATTAACTTATTAATGATCATTTTTTTTTAAATTATTGTATATCCACAGACTTCTGTCCGTGCCTTTTTTATGTTTATCTATTAATTGTTATGTTGATGTTATATAATTCAATTTTGTTCTTAAAGTAGCGTTATTACATAAAGATGAAAAGGTTGAAAAATTTAAAAGTTGCGCTTCTTTGTTTTTGTCTCTCTGTCTCTTCTTCTCTAAGTTAGTCTTCATATTATTGATCATTTATGACCTAAACCTTTAAGATCCTTTTATTGGAAATGGTTCTCGTGTCAGAAAGACTCCTAGTTTTTGAAGCAATTCTTATCTAACTGACTGTCAACTACGTGTAAATTATTCATTTTTTCGCGCAAAGCAGAAAGCACACTCTTACAGTTATTTAAATTTATTTATCAATTTAATGAGTTACAACGTTTTGTATGATTAATCGATTATTCTCAGTAATTATTCGACTGCACAGATGGCGTAGTGGTTAAGATACCGACCTTCCGTGCCAGTGCCGTGGGTTCGATTCCTACGCAGTACAGCACTTTGTGCGATCCACAAAGTGTTGTTCTGAGTCTTGGTGTAATTTGTCTGCGTTAATTGCATGTTTGTAAAGTCCCCCGCAATACAAGGATTATTTCCTTAGTGCGGGGTGGTGTTTAAAAAAAAAAAAAAAAAAAAAAAAAAATTATACCTATTCGCTACTTTAAATGTAATGTTGGAGTTTACATTTGATACCTCAGCCCTTTCTATTAATGTAGTATCAATGTCTAGAGCTACTCGTAGTATATGCAAGGTACCGAGAATATTGGCAGTATTGCCACGTTTAATGGCGTGGTTATTTAAATTGATAAATTGAATAATATTATTGTATTATCTTGCAACTAATTAAGCGTTAAACTCTAAATTCAACAGATGCTGTTGATAGTTTCTCATTACGTAATAATTATTCCTCGATATATACTAAATATATATCAGTTATCAAGCCAATGACATTGACGATAACCTCATGTTACTGCTTTAAGGAATTCAATTTCATGAATGGTGTACATTGAGTTGAGTTCTTGAATCCAGTCGTTTAATAACTTCGTAAACAGGCAACAAGCTTCGTAAACAAGTAATGGCGTCTTAAATGGTAAATAGTTCCTATATGCTCATTATTACTAAGAGCTGTTATGACCATCATGCGCAGATATAATTACTAATATATGTATCAAGGCTGGCTGTATTTATTAGCTACTAGCTACTGCTTGCGACTTCACACACGTAAAAAGTAACATTCCTAAAGTTGGACTATTATAACACCGGGTTAAAAGTTTCAAACAAAAATCCAAAAATCTTTACAAACTTTGACATATATAATTTCAATGGGATATTGCAAGTTAAATTAATGAAAATAAAGTAAGCAAAAGTATTTCTAGTTACACTCCTATTTATGTGGGATTATATCCACACATGACACTCAGCTTGAAAGATTACTACTTAATCCACTGGACCATCTTTAAGTAATAACACTAATTGGGCAGTGTTGATCACAGTGAATATAAAAATAAAATAGCTTTTCTCTATGTATTTCGCAGTGATCACTGTGATGAACATTGATTTCCCGAAAAACTATAAATATAAATATTTTTTTTTTATATTTTTCCTTAACCTATCATCACCACAAAACTTTAAATATATATATTATTTACTATAACAATCTCATTCTCTGCCAAATTAAGGGTTAAAGACAACTATTACACTAATAGATTAAATAAAAATGTGAACCGAAATTTTTACTTCTAGAAAAGAAAAGGAAATATTATTTTGTGTGGTGATGGAGTAACTTTACTCATCACTCCCTGTCTCGCCCGTGGATGTCGTAAAAGACAACTAAGCAATACAATATGGATATAAAATCTATTCAAGAGAATTAAATCCAAAATAAAACCCTAAATCAACACGTCTGACCAGCATAGAATAGTAAATCGATTTCTTTCTTAGTGTGGAAGGCTAGAGCCTAGCAGCGATGACGATGAAAGAAAATATTTGAGAAGCAAATATTACAGAATATGTTTATTTTAAAACTATACAATTCTTGTCAATATGATCTACAAAACACTAGCTCCTGGTAACTAATAGTGGTTAATAAACGAGAACAAAAAACAAATAACGTAATTAACGCAATGAGTTATTTGATGTCTGGTAATAACATACACGACTTGTCAAGGGATTAAATAAAATTTGTTGTTTTGTAGACAACATGCGGAAAAGAAAGAGATGATTATATTTTTTATCCGTTACCACATGGAGTTAATAGTGCTGGAATAATAGCAGAATTGTATGTCACAAAGTCTATAAAAATAAGAAGCCTCATATAAAGAGGGCATAGATTTATGTATAATACTTGTGCCAATAATATTTTGTTATTGTGTTGGTAGTATCTCATAATTTATAGAAGGCCGTGGTTGGTAAAGTTAATATCTTACGGCCTTTGATTAACGAAAAATAATAGAATATTAATCAATATTATATTTCTCTGTCATAATATTTGACATACGAGAATACTCGTAGAAAATAATGTATTTTACAAAAAAAATGTGATTTTGATGGACTCTCTAGTTTTTCTGTGTTATATTATAATTGTCGATTATATTTTTTACAGCCCTAGCTCTTAAATTAACGATACTGTTAATCTTTTCACTCTGCTCGGTTGGTATTATGTTAACAATGCCAGTCATTGCGCGAGTCTATAATATATAAAGACAGGGCAAATATCAAATTATATGGTAAATTTATTGTAATAAAATATGCCCATGTAATGATGAGTAAAAATACAATATTGCACTACTTCTATTCTACCTTCGAAATATTAAACTACCTGAGATGAACTCTCAGCAGAATGCGATCGTCACTCCATCAAGTGTGGTTGGTGATTATGGCTTTAACCCCTATTGGCTTCACCAAGTCCAAAAGCAGTAGATACGCTGATGGATGAATGAATACACCAGTATATAATGTAAGCTAATATGACTTCTGTTTCAGTACGTACGTTCATAAGATGATTTACATGAGCAATGGATTCTAAAAATAATGGAAATGAGTTTTAGATTTTTTTATAAATAAACATATTATCTGCTTTAGCTGTGATCTGTCTACAAATCGCCTAGCCATTTGGTGCCGCAAAAATTAAGCATGAAACTTTCTTAACCTCTTCACCACCTTTTAGACGGACTACTAGTAGCGCTGCTTTCGCTTTACACCCAGCTCGATGGCGTTTCAATTCAAATATATTCAAATATATTCAAGTATATGCATACTAAAGCGGACTGTAGCAAAATATCCCATCCATTATAATTTCCTTTGGAAAGTTCGAAAGTAAAAGGATATTTTGAGACATTGGTCATCAAGAGGATATTTGAAGCAATCACCACCAAAACGGAATTAAAAACACAATATTTAACAATCTAGTTCCTTAAAGATACATGTGAACTAAAATAAAGTAAAATTTCAACGTAAAATTTCATTGTCAAGCATTGTTTGGTTAAGGATTTATTCTGTCTTGTGAGAAAAAACATTTTCTAATAATAATGTGCTTGTATCTTTCAAACTGACCATCATAACAGACGCTTATCTAGTGTACATAGTTAACATTTTGTGGCATCAAATAATTGTTTAAATTTGTGACGATGGTAGCAATTTTTGTTTCTATGAATGGAAATTTTTTATTAAATTTCTTATGTAAATTAATATTTAGTATAAGATTATATGATTATTTGTTATATTTTATATTATTTCATGTTTACGCTCATCTAGATACGTCAATATGATTTTGATAAATATAAATAAAAAAAAATGTAAATAATAATATGATTTATCTACATTATTAACAAATTCAATCTATTTTTTTGCGACACTCGAACTAGAGGAAGGTTATAATAAGTTTATTAAAAAAAATTCAAGAAATTGTATGCAATTTTTAAAACCATATTAATAATTCATCACTATAATGCTAAATTGTTTTGATTTGTTTTGATTGGATTGATTCTATGGAATGGTTAGTGAAAGTTTGAAAATTGAATTAAGAATAACTATGTAAACATTAATTTAAAATAAATAAATATTAATTTAAAATTAAATCAGAACATTAATTTAAAATAAATAAACATTAATTTAAAATTAATTTAGGAAGTATAATATGCTTACCTTCTTACACCTTGCAAGAGCAACGATGGTAATGAGATTTCCGGGTATTCCTACAAGCATAAACAGCACGCAGCAAACAGAGGCAAATCGCAACAACGGTTCTGGGTAGTCACGAAACAATGCCACGGCCGCCAGCTCCTCATCCGACCCATATTCAACACTAGCACTATAATTACCATCCTCTAATTCACTTGGAAATGTACTCCTAGGAATACTCGGCAACAGATCACCCATCGTAGCGACTCGCACATCATTCGTACACAAACGTAACTCTGTGTTTGAGTTCACAATTTAAGTCGGTACGTGGACGGGTTTCGTCCGCGTCTGATAACAAACCTTCCCGGTCAACAAGTGAGTGGTAATAGTGTGTGGTTGATAAGACATTTTGTTGATGAGTGAGGTTATAGGGTCACAGCTGCTCAGGAAGCGCTCCCTATCAGCTCTCCGGCCGCACCGTGGTATCTGCACAGATAAATTGGTATGCGTTTATTATTAATTCAATGTAAGTACAGATATATTATGAGAATTATGAAAGACAATGATAGTGGTTGTTTATTTAAGTAAGGTAGACTTGTGTTAGAAAAATAATATATAATTTTCTCATTGAATCATTGGAAATTTTCGCAATATATATTGAGTTAAGTTATTTCATAAAGTACATTATAAGTTATTAATGATTAAGTGTACATGTAATTAATACTTATAATGAGCTTCATAATTAGCGTTTCTCATTATAAGATAAATATTAAATTCCCAATAGATAGATCTATTATTATTCTAGACATTTTTATATCATCCTACGATTACAGTGTTTTTGGAAGAATTACTTCATGGTAGCGAAGCAGTAAGCAGGTTTTGTCTGAACTTATATAGTGTGCTTGTTCAAATTAACGCAAAACCGAGAAACAAACTTGCTTAATATTTGCGCAATCAATATGAAGGCTTTAAATATAATGAAATTTAAATTTGTTATTGCTCTAGCACCGCACCGTAAACTATGACACACAAACTATGACAGCATAGTTTTCACTCATAAAAAGATATATCTGTTCTAATAAGAATGAAAACTTGAAAGAAGATGTTTAATTTACTCGCTATTGAATGTTTTTATATAAAAAACTGATTAAATAGTCAAATATTATAATTAGAATTTATACACCAGCTACAATGCAGCAGGGTTTGTACAGCCGCGACTAGCACCGGGCCTCGTCCTGGTTCTGGGGGACTTCAACGCCAAATCCACGGCGTGGGGGTCCCCTATGACGGACGACCGCGGGCGGGCGGTCATCGAGTGGGCGGCTTCACTGGGCCTCTGTGTTCTTAACAGGGGCTCAGTGAACACGTGTGTGCGGCAGCAGGGCGGGTCGATAGTGGACTTGTCGTTCGCTAGCCCCGCTGTCGCACCACGGGTGAGGAACTGGAGTGTCCTGGAGGAGGCAGAGACCCTATCGGACCACCGGTACATCCGGATGGAGGTCTCCCCTCTCCGGGACCCCGGTAGGGGTCACAGGGCGGACGGAGCTCCCGCGTTTCCGCGGTGGGCTGTGGGTCGTCTTGACAGGGACCTACTGGCGGAGGCGGCCATCGTTCACACGTGGCTGTCCTCACCGCCCCCAGCGGACGGGGTGGACGCCGAGGCTGTCCGCATCCGCAGTGCGTTAACGCAGATCTGCGATGCGGCCATGCCCAGAGTGCGGCGGCGTCTACCTCCGAGGCAGGGGGTCTACTGGTGATCCCCAAGATTGGCGGACCTTCGTGCGGCATGTATCAGAGCCCGAAGGTCCTACACCCGCAGCCGGCGGCGTCACCGCGACGCTGAGCGGGAGGGCCAGCTGTACGAGGCGTACCGCGATGCGCGGACGGCCTTTCGGCTGGCCATCCGAGCCGCCAAGGGTGCGAGTTGGCAGGAGATGCTGGACGGTCTCGACCGTGACCCCTGGGGTCGCCCGTATCGCGCGTCGCTGAACAAGCTTCGCGCGCAGGGCCCCCCCCTCACCGAGACCCTCCAGCCCGACTTCCTCTGTAGGGTGGTCGAGGAGCTGTTTCCACGGCAGTCGGAACACACGCCCCCGGTCATGGCCTCGCCAGAACAAGACCGGGAGGCTGACGACGAGAGTGTTCCGCCCGTGACGGAGACGGAAGTGGGAGCAGCTGTGGCGCGGATTCGTTCCGCGACCACGGCCCCCGGCCCGGACGGAATACCAGTCCGGGTGCTGACGTCGCTCTTTGAGCACCTCGAGCCTCGCCTCAGGCAGCTGTACAACGCCTGTTTGGCGTCTGGGCGGTTCCCTGAGTGCTGGAAGGAGGGGAGGTTGGTTCTCCTGCCAAAGCCGGGACGGCCCCCGGATTCGCCGTCGGCCTACAGGCCCATCGTGCTCCTCGACGATGTGGGTAAGCTGCTGGAGCGCATCCTCGCTGCCCGCATCGTCCAACACCTGGAGGAGGTGGGGCCCGATCTGTCGGACGCTCAATTCGGTTTTAGAAGGGGGCGTTCGACCATCGGGGCCCTGCTACGACTGAGGCAGACGGCCGCGGAGGCTGTCACCGGCGGGGGAGTGCTGTTGGCGGTGTCGCTGGACATCGCCAATGCATTCAATAGTCTGCCATTCAGCTGCATCAGGGAGGCGCTCCGATTCCATGGGGTGCCCTTGTACCTGAGGCGGCTGGTGGCGGACTATTTGGAGGGGCGCAGTGTCCTCTGCGCGAGTCCCGCAGGGGACATTGTGCGGACGTCCATGTCGTGCGGCGTTCTACAGGGGTCGGTTCTGGGGCCGACTCTGTGGGACATCGGGTACGACTGGGCGTTGAGAGGGAGTCTCCCCCCCGGGCTGAGCGTGATATGCTACGCTGACGATACGCTCGTCACAGCCCGGGGCAGGACACTCGAAGAGGCGGCGAGCCTGGCCACTCTCGGCACCGAGGAGATGGTCGGGCGAATCGAGGCGCTGGGGCTCAGGGTGGCCCTAAATAAGACGGAGGCCCTATTGTTCCATGGGCCACGCGTAAGGCCGCCAATCGGCGTCTCGCTAGTCGTCAACTCCGTCCACATCAGCATCCAGGCCCATATGAAGTACTTGGGTCTGGTGCTCGACGGGCGATGGTGGTTCCGGGAGCATTTTCGCCGAATTGCTCCCCGGCTGGTCGGCGCGGCGTCCGCCCTTTCGCGGCTCATGCCGAACGTGGGCGGACCCAGCTTCGAGGGCCGACGGCTGTATGCGGGGGTGATCCGTTCTATGGCCATGTACGGCGCACCCGTGTGGGCGAGGGCTCTGAACGCCCAGCTCAGGGCTGTTCTGTGGAGACCCCAGAGAGTCATGGCGGTCAGAGCCATTCGCGGGTACCGCACGGTATCGACCGAGGCGGCATGCCTACTGGCCGGGACACCCCCGTGGGACCTAGAGGCGGAGATGCTCTCCGACCTCTACCGGCGGGTGACCTCACTGCGCGACGAAGGTGGCTCCCCATCGCTGAGCGAGATAGCCACCTGGCGCGAGGACGCCCGCCGAGACGTCATCGCCCGTTGGGCTACGCGGCTGGAGAGGCCTAGACACGGTGTCGTCACCGTCGAGGCTCTCCGGCCCGTATTGATGGAGTGGATGGAGCGGCGGCACGGAGTCCTCTCCTTTCGACTGGTGCAGGTGTTGTCGGGGCACGGATGCTTCGGCTTTTACCTGCACACGGTCGCGCAAAGGGAGTGGACTTCGTTCTGCCACCATTGCAGCAGTGACGAGGACACGGCGCAACACACGCTGGAGGCGTGTCCGGGCTTTGACCGGCAGCGCCGTGACCTGGTCGCTGTTATCGGTGCCGACCTGGCGCTGCCGGCTGTCGCGAGAGCGATGGTCGACAGCGTCAGGAACTGGGACGCGGTCGCCGCCTTCTGCGAGGCTGTCATCTCGCAGAAGGAGGCGGCGGAACGAGTCCGGGAGGAGTCCCGCGACCCGGGCCGCCGTCAGCGGCCGGGGCGGCGCAGGCGCGAATACCTGCGCCTGATGCCGCCCTAACCGAGGCCTCGGGTGATCGGACCGGGGAATTGTCCGGTCACCCGACGTGAGGCCACCGCGTGAGGGCGACGCCCCGACGGCGAAATCTGTCGGGGCGTCGACGAGAGGAACCCGCGAGGGTAAACCGCCGGGCGGGCCACCGAAGTTAAAATCGAGTACCGGTGGTCCGCTCGCACGGCGAAGAGAGAAGGTTTTACGGTGGGTCTATGGGGTCACGCGCCGCCTTTCCGTCACCCCGGACCGATTCAGCGGGGCGAGACGCACCCATAGCCCACCATTTAAAAAAAAAAAAAAAAAAAAAAAGGGTTTGTACAGCCAAAAATACAACTTAATTAATTTTTACATACCTTGCTCGAATGAGCAGGCACCGAGCGATTGCCAATGACGCCGAAATTTTAAATAACCAATAAGGCAATTTAAACACCAATGTAGAATTTGAAATAAAGTTAATATACGGTAAACACACATATATTTTCCTTTTCAATCTATATGTGTACCACTGATAGCCTTCTTCAGATGGAACACGTTAGCCTATTATGTCAAATGCTGGACAAATGATTTGGCATTATATTTTATTTTGAATGTTCATTCTCTTGTAATGATGTGTGGTAGCAGCTACGAATACTACCAACCCTTGCTTTGCTCGTGGATGTCATAACAGATGACTAAGAGCTTTATAATGACCTGGGCCAGCTGCATTTGATGCCGTTTGGTCAACAATTACATTCCCAAGGAGAGTTGACGTCTGTTAGGCGGCCGGCCATAAAACTATTGCCAATAACTTTTACAATATGTCCTATAAAAGAAGAGAACGTATTGTATCGATCGACTCCAAGTAATTGGGATAAGAGTAGGAGAATGATGATTCTCTTGTAGTGATGGTATCTGCAATATGTATGATGACGGAGTAAAAATAGTGTTCACCACTCTATCTTGCATAGTTTCGGTCTCTGCTCTGATCTTGGGTGGTCTAAAAGATGATAAAGGGATATAATATTTACGTAACGTCTATGCAAGAGAAGTAAAATTCGAACTAATGACTTGTAAATCCGCCTGTCCAGCGTGGTATATCAGTGCGACATATATGAGTTGAAATGATGATGATAATGATATCTGGAATTGCGACGTTAATGCGTCACGTTATTCTTTTATGTACTTTGAGCAGGCCATCGGAATCAAAGGTTTGATTTTGTGGGCGCATGGTTACTCTTTGGAGTATCATCTCCGTTAAATGACCGGAAACAAAGCGATGGAACACCGTGTACAATAATCTGTACTTCTTTATTATTCCATTAAAATCTTAGTATTTAATGTATTAAGCAAGTGTGTTAAATTATAATCTATTGTAATTTTAATTTTACTTTGTTACAATACGCCCCACGCGTTTTAATTTCCACAAAATATTTATGGATGCTTGAGAAAATGAAATCTCTTTTCATTTTCTATTATATATTTCATTTCATTTCCCGGCTTTTAGGATTTGAATACAAAATGTTTTATTATGAACCTTTTTTTATGGTGAATTTAAGTTATTTTTGAATGGAAGATGAATATTAATGTGTAACAAATCTATATTAAGTTAAATAGGTTTGTAACAAATCTATGTTAAGTTAAACAGCTTTTATTAAATGGAAGTTTATAACGAGGTGGCAGACAAAATATATGTTATGGCGTCAACGCATTTTCATTATAGATATTGTAGAAGTTAAATAATAGGAGTAAGCATCTACAAAGACAGCAAATTAAAAAAAAAACAGAACGCAGCTACACTGCAAATAGAAATCTTTATTAAAATTAAAACCCATTATGAGTGCAGTTTTTTATTTTAAAACCCAATCCCAAAGTAAAATATTTCTTGTTTTGCGAAGGACACAAATTACACCCAGTCTAAGAACAGCAATTTGTAAATCGCACAAAGTATTGTTCTGCATGGGAATCAAATCTACGGCATTGGTATGTTAGTCTTAACTACTACTCCAATTATACTATTTTTTTTTTTTTATATTAGTTGTAACAGTCATTTCAGCCAAATGTAATCGTGTGTGGATCAGAACGCTGTAGCAATTTTAATATAACTAACTTCATGAACAGTTTTAATGATGCACTATACTGCTCTACTGTACCCATAATAAAATAAGATACATACTGGCAACAGGTGATGATAAATGTGATGACCAAGCAGAATACAGTAGTTACCGTTCTTTTCCGTAGAATAATAAGATTCGATTAAGAGATATAAGCTTATAATATTACTGCAAGGTGCTGTTAATGTGATTCCGAGGTGGGTACTGATGGGGCGGTAGAACGGATATCTTCCCTTGTAAATAGTATACCTCTTGTAAATGCATTGTTGCTTCAATAAGTGTCTGGATAACGTTGTGAAGAGGTAGATGATTAATATTGCTAAATCTATGATAGCAGCCTTAAAATAGAGCAGTATTTATTCCAAGTACGCATGGTTTAAGCAGAGCACTGGTCTCTTGTCACCGCAATTATCGATGACATTCTATTACAGTTCATGAGGCAGAAGTCTCGTAAAAGAAGGCCGCGGAGTAAGTCAGAGACGGTCGCAGATACGAATAGCAGTGACTGATATCACCCTAGTTAACAATATAGGTAATCAGACTGATGAAATTTGTATTAGTCTACCATCTGTAGTGAGACTGATCGCGTGAGGGCGAAAACAAGAAGTGGTTAGTGTAATCGAATTCAAGAAATCAATTACGGTGGGCCGCTTAATAGACGGAGAGACGAGATACTATGAGTTGTGGGTTTCCACGCTGTCCTTGTAATGTTTTACTCGATATATTCTAAGAACCACGAATTGCCAGTACACCTATTGATTCATATTTTGCTGTGCTGTAATATTTGCACTTTGAACCTACTTATAAGAATAAAGCCACATCTAAGCTAAGACGTACATTTACGTAGACTTAGTAACTATAAAAGCAAGTAGACCGCAGACGACTAGTCTCTACTGAAAAATATAACAAATGTTTTATGTGATAATACATAAAATATTACAATAATTAAATATATATAGTTTACGCTAACATTATTATACAGTTTACTCTGTACAACAGATGCAGGAAGTTTATCAATTGATGCGTCAACATAAACACTGACTATACCTATAGTACTTATATAGCATATCGAAAATAATGATTAGGTAATGGTATTATCCCATTTATAAAAATACCATATGCAGCATATACAGCAGCTCGCTATAGACTGAATGACGTTTTAAATCCAATTACGGTATAGGATAAATATGAAATTGTAAAAGTTACTTGTTTGGTTATTTTATATTATGTGTTTGGTTATTGTATATTAATTTTTCTTTTATTTTGTAACGAGGATAAAAAGTTTAAAAAGAACTTTGTTGAGGTGGACTGCTAGTTTTTTTTAGGGCATTAATATATAGTACATTTTAAAGTTTATAATAGTAATTGTATAAATATAGGTTATACAATTATTAATATTTAAAAAAGCTATTTGTAATGATTTTTGATGTTTACGCGAGTATAACACATTTGAAATAAAACTATTTTTACGGATTTTATCGCGTTGGTATTTGATTTTTAATTTCCCGACGTTTCGAACACTTTACAGTGTTCATGTCCTGCTATTATAGTCCTTCCGTGACCATGAACGATACCATGAACTATAAAGTGTTCGAACGTCAAAAAAATTAAAAAACAAATTTGATAGAATACGTAAAAATGGTTTTATTTCAAATGTGTAATTTGGGCTTTAAAGTTAAATTAAAGGTTAGTACAGGTTTTTTTTAAAAAGTACGTAAGAAGTCTACAGCAAAACAAACAATAAATTAGAAGATATTTCTCTAGGCGCGAATCAATGTAGATTTTCAACAAGCGAGAGGATCAGGAGCAGCTACGTTTTGTTTTATTCAGGTAATATTTAGTTACGAAATAGAGAACGTTTATTATGTACATACGAGTAGTGTTAGGCACGGGATATTTATTATACAAATATGATATGATACACTCTTTATTTTCTTTTAAAAACATTGTTCATAATTCCACACTGACTGCATAACAAAACTAACTTCGAGTGAAAATTTGAGAGTTTTATAAAAAAGAAAATAGTAAATACGATTAAAATCCCTTTTAGAGTTAGTTACTTACAACTTTATAATTATATTTTGAATACATTTTAATTAGAAATACAAAACAGGACAATAAGTTCATTATTTTTTTTTAAAGATTATAATTTTTTTTCGAGCTATTGCGATAATCTATCTATATATATAAAACCGTTGGTTGACTGACCTATCAACGCCGTGCCAAAACTACTAAAGCTAGAAACATGAGATTTTGACAGTAGTTCCTTTTTATGGCGTAGAGATCCACTAAGAAGGGATTTTACGAAATTACCCCCTTTAGGGTTCTAAGGGGTTGTAACAGAGTGGCAATGCACCGCCGCCAGAGCTTGTCACCGTAGAGGATTTTCTCTCAGACCCGCTCTATAGCCAAATTTCGCGAGATGACTGCCTCGCAGAATGTGGCGACTACATCCTAGTATCTGACGCTGTTGTCCATCGTCTTAGCGACAAAACTTCAACACCTTGCATTGCACTTTTTTATTTACCTCTGTCAAAGATGACTTCTGCAAGGACTAATTCGCGGGCTAAAGCTATTTTTTATATATTATTAAAATATAATGTGTTATTTGCGAAGCTATTTCAAACAATACAGTATTATTGCTTATCCAATTAAATATATTAGAAACGTGATGCATATAATATAGAACAAAATGGCTTTTTACAACAAATCATTAAAGCAAATATTTTTGAAAGTATCGGAGATTGAAAACGCGGGTTAAAACAACCAAAGCGAAGCGAGGGCGGGCTGCTATAGTAAGTCTATAAAAGAACAACAAAACAAAATAAGTTTTTTACGATATCCACGTTAATGCGAATTATATAACTATTAAACTATTATGTAAACTGCCAGTGACATCGGAATAAGAATATCAACGTCACCGTCCCTTCTTTTTTCATATTTATCAAAAAATATCGAATAAGATATATCTCCTAATTTTTTGGCAGGTATCGTCACTCGAAAATAAGGAACACTGGAAATAAAAAGCTCCTCTTGTCTGATTAGCGTGGTATTATAATCTATTTTTCTTCATCTGGAAGAGATACGTGTGCAATAGTGGGATGTATATGGGCAGAGAAGAAGAAGAAGCCACCGAAGACAAAGATCGGGTACCGGTGGCCCGCTCGCACGGCGAAGAAAGGCGATTTGCAGGGTGGGTCTATGGGTTCGCGCGTCGCCTCATTCGTCGCCCCGGATTGATTTGACGGGGCGTGACCACCTCCACAGTCCAGTGCAAAAATAAAAAAAGAGAAGAAGAATATTATGTAATAAATAACAAATAAAACACTGTTTAAGTTATCACATAACTGAATATATAATTAAGTTTCTATATACTATAGCTTTGAAGATACCACAACTTCAAAGAAAGCTGATAATATAATTTAATCTATTAATTTCTTCACATACTCTTAATTAAACACTTATAAGGTTTTTAGAGTAAATATAGTGTAACACCCTTTATTAAGAAACAGGAAATGAAAACCATGTAATGGGTACTTAAGTAGATTTACGAAGTTTTTTTGTGTCCTCAGATTTTGTGATCATAAATGTATTCAGTAGCTTCTGCTTTTTATGAGCATATAAAAATGAGTGACATAATAACAGCCTACTCGACAGTATTAACGATATTATAAAATAAGAATTGCAAGGAACAGCAAGCAACGAATAGCGCCATATTGAACCATAAATAAAAAAGTTTTAAGATAGAAATGGTTGTAAAAAATACATAACTGCGTCGCTTTATATAGTTATTATTCTGCAAATTATATACTTTACACAGATATCTGTGAAGCAACTTTCTTAATCAAGTAAATAATATCTTTACTTAATTAAATGGAAATTTCATAATCCGGGGTAAGTTGGACAATTAAATTAAATGTAATATATATTTTAAGCGCGAATCGAATCTAGAAGCGCGTTGGTAGTCGCAGATGATTATTATGCTATTGTAAAGACTTCTATTAAAATTAAAATGAATTGCCATATTATGTGCTGGATTTACAAATAGAAATAAACATTAAGAAATTTAAGTCCGTTACCTAAACATACGAATGTTTGATGAACTTTTAAAATTTATAAAAACCCGATTACGAGCGAAATATGATGTCAGAAGTGGGATTCGAACCCACACCTATTGAAAATCCGTCCCGATCGTGCGTTCTTAAAGACGTAAATGTAATACGAAGCGAGATTTGAATGTCCTACAATAGTTCACGGTGGTGTAAGTGGTTAGCTCGATTGGGACGGATATGTGTGGGTTCGAATCCCATTTGCGATATGATTTTTCGCTCGTAATCGGGTTTTTATAAATAATTAAGCATATAAAATGCTAAATTTCTGTAATTAGAACTTTTAAAATATTTTTCTCATACGAAAATTATTGCGAAAGCAATTACAAGCCGACTTAATATCAACATAAAGTCCGTTCTCAGTGGATCTATTTACTAAATGTGGCTTTAAATTATATCAGGATCCTTAGTCATCATGACATAATCAGATAGTTGGTGGCCTTGAGTATATAGAGTACTATATATAATGAAAAAAAAAACACGAGTACTTTGCAATCTACTTCATAATACGTAAATAATAGATTGCTATCATTAACTATCTTTTTATATTTTGATTTCCTTCCTTTTCTGATATAAAAGCTACTGATGATAAATATGATACGATCCAGCATCTGACTCATCATATCATCATTACTATCACAATTTCAGATCATAAATGTCTCACTACTGGGCTGAATAATAATTATTTAAACTCATAAGAATAATTTGGGCAAATAATTAATCCCGTACCAAATAAGGAGGGTACGGAATCCGTAATATTCAACAATTAGATCACTCTGCTCTATGTACACTCATTTAGATTGGATTTTTGTAATTTCCATTTTGAGGCCTCGATCATATACATTTTAGTTAAATAAGTTCATCTAATTAATACATATAGATTGACTGCACATATAAAGTAGTGGATAAGATACCTACTTTTCGTGCCAATGCCGTGGGTTCGATTTCAACAGGACAATACTATGTGTGATCCACAAAGTGCTGTTCTATGTCTGGGTGTAATTTGTCTGTGTTAATTATGTTTGTGAAGTCCCTCGCAATAAAACGATTATTTCCTTAGTGCAGGGTGGTGTTTCAGTAGCCGGGCGGGTCACCGAAGACAAAGATCGGGTTTCGGTGGCCCGCTCGTTTGGCAAAGAGAGGCGATTTGTAGGGCGGGTCTATCTGGCGGGTCTGGCGGGGTGTGACCTGACCATAGCCCGCGGCAAAAAAAGAGTAGTATTTCATTAAAAAGAAATACTTAATCATCCTAATTTATGTATTGCTTATTTAGGAGACTTAATTATTTAGGAGATAAAAGGAGTGGTTATAACAATATATTATTGTTAGTTTTGCATAAAATGATTGCAATTACTATAAGTGATATATGCCTTCAAATTAATACATAATATAATACATATACCATAAATTATGTCATCGTTACTTTAAATGGTTAATTTTAATACGTCATTGTTTGCCTATTAAACTATATTAATAACACAATGCGAATGAATTTGTTTGTTTGTGCATATATATTTCTTTGTTTAAATGATAATTTTCAATACAATTTCAAAAACCTTTTTAGGTTAAATAATAATCGAGGAGGGCATACACTTTTTTATTTTGTTTTCTCGTAAACTCCTAAAGGACTTTTTAAATAAGTTAACCGAAGAGAACAGATAGTTTGAATAGAACCTAATGCTGACCCGTTAGGCTAGATATTCTATTAATATTGTATTATGGAAGAGATTTGTGCCCAACGATGGGACGTAAACGCGCTCAGAATTAAAAGAAGACGTGAAAATATATCTACAACATAACTGTATTTATAATATGCTGTATGGTAGCGGCTTCGAATACTACCAACCCTTACTTTGCTCGTAGATGGCGTAAAAGACGACTAAGAGCCTTATAACCACCTATGACAACTCCATCTGATGCCGTTTAGTCAACAATTATATTCCCAAGGGGGAGTGACGTCTGGCAGGCGGCCGGTCATAAAACTATTGCCAATAACTTCTACAATATGTACTATGAAAGAAGAGTACATATTGAATCGACCTCAAGTAATTGGGATAAGAGTAGGAGAATGATGATGATAACTGTATCTATAATATGTATAGTTAGATAGTTGGTATATATTTCGTATTTTCCTGCTCTGGTATTGTTATTATATGTATATTATAATATACCTAACGTAGTCGCTGCGGGCACGAGAGTGGTGGTGAATTGTATTCTTACTCAGTCACCACACGAATGATCTGTCACATGTATTGATATACTAGTTATTACTACATTTTTATAGAAAATTGAAGTCTGAGAAGTAGTAATTTGCTACTGCGTTTTGTTCGATGAGCATAAGAGCCAGAGGTTCAAATCTCCTCAAATATAAATAACAAAAAGAGCGGAACCCTTTTCGTTCTAATTCTTTTTCTTCCTATCATGGACCTTTTGATGAAGTTCATGAATTGCAGTTACCATTTACTTTCAAGTGAGTTCCTTGTTCGTCTAGCATCAAAAACAATAGAGAACATCATTAACATCCTGCTGTTATCCCAATTACTTGGAGTCAAAGCAAAGGCAATAGAAATAATATTTTTATTTTATAAACACTCCACCTTGCACTAATGAAATAATCCTTGTATTTCGGCAAAATCATCGTCATTCTCCTGCTTTTATCCCAATTACTTGGGATCGTCGCGATATGTACTCCTCTGCCTGCATATTGCAAAAGTTATTGGCAATAATTTTATGACCGGCCGCCTGCTTGACATCTACCCTTTTTGGTAATGTAATTGTTGATCAAACTGCATCAGGTGGTATTGGACCAGGTAGAAATAAGGCTTAGTCGTCATTTACGACATCCATAAGTAAAGTAAGGGTTGGTAGTACTCGTAGCCACTATCACACAGCTGTATTTCGGCCGAATATAATAATTATATTAATATAATAATTAAAGCAGCAGAAACCCGGGGGATAACTAATTTAATTATTAAAGTACCTGGTACGCTTAGTTAAGAAGAACTGTGGACTAATTGAAGTTCAAAGAATACATTTACAATTAAATTGATAAGTAGAATAGGATACAAAGGTATGCCGTATTTGTATTTCTTATTTTAATTAAAGTACAAAGGTCATGTTTAGAATTTACTTGATGAATAGAATAAGATACAAATGTAGGATTACTCATTCTAATTGAAGGACATAATGCACATTTGCAATTGATACACGATTAGTTAGGATTTATTTTTGGCCACAGAAGACAAAAATCGGGTACCAGTGGCCCGCTCGCACGGCGAAGAGAGGAGTTTGCATGGTGGGTCTATGAGGTCACGCGCCGCCTCTTCCGTCACCCCGGACTGATTTGGCGGGGCGAGACGCATCCATGGCTCACCGAAAAAAAAAGTAAGGTTTTTTTTTTAATTTAAGCATCAAGTGTATATTTGAAGTGAGTTTATATGGAGGTATTTATAGTCAAAGCACCGAAAAAAAAACGCTTGATCTAAACAGAAATGGATCTTATATTCAGCAGTTACATATTTATTCTAGTCATCATTCTCCTACTCTTATCCCGATTATTTGGGTTCGATACAATATGTACTCCTCTTTTATAGTACATATTGTAAAAATTATTGGCAATAATTTTATGATAGGCCGCCTGCCAGACGTCAACCCTCCTTGGGAATGTAATTGTGCATCAGATGGAGTTAGCCCAGGTCGCTATAAGGCTCTTAGTCGTCTTTTACCACATCCACGAGCAAAGTAAGGGTTGGTAGTATTCGCTGCTGCCACGCAACTATTTATTCTAGTAAACCAACGATATAGTTGATCATAATTTGAACGAATGTTTATTTGGCTTCTATATACCATGGTGGTACAGCTAAAGTGTAAAAAGCGGCTTCTATTTATGTTTTTCGTTTGGTGACAGAGTTAGAATACAATTCCTCAATCCTTTCTTTGTCCGTGGGTGTTGTGGAAGACGGAAAATGTACATCTATGCAAGAGAAGAATCTCGAAACAAAACTCTATACCAACTTTGTCTGAGCAGCGCGATATAATGGGTCCTTTCTCCCCTCCTCCATTGTGGGGTAGGTTCAAACCTAATCCAGTGGAACTTATAACCTGAGATGATGATGAAAATTTATATTATGGAAGTCAAATAATACTTATAAATACCCGATTATGAAACGAAAAATGATGTCACAAGCGGGGTTCGAACCCGCACCTACTGGGAATCCGGCCCAATCGTGCTACCACTTACACCATCGTGAACTATTTTAGGACATGCAAATTTTGCTTCATATTATATCTTACGTCTTCAAGGTGACGTATGCCATCTAGCGGACAATGTTTACACATTGTATAGGCTTAATACTTCAAACTTTACAGGTAGAATTGTATTAAACGATGACACAACCTTGTTATTCAAATTAATTCAAATTCAAGCACGAAGACGGCACAAAAAAAAAATTCAAGCACGATTGGGCCGGATTCCCAGTAGGTGCGGGTTCGAACCCCGCTTGTGACATCATTTTTCGTTTCGTAATCGGGTATTTATAAATAATTAAGCATATTAAATGCTAAAAATTTCAGTAATTCAAATAATACTATAAAATTATTATTATAATTAACACATATTATTCTAAGTATTATATTTAATATATATATTACTTATGATTAGTTGACATAACGAAGTAAAACAGGATATGTAATAATATTTATTGACGCTATTAGTTCAGCAATCTACATTAATGTAAACAATTCATAAATATTTACACAATAATTAAAAGCAATCATAAATAAAGAGAGCAATAGGGATTAATATTTGGGTGAAAATTTCAATTAGACATAGAGTAAAAGTGGGCGTTTTTATGTGAACCCTAATGGGCGTAAAGGTGGCAGTTTGTTAGCAAAACCGTCGCGATTCATAATATGATTATAATTCTGAACAACAAAAACAATAAATTTCAAATCACTACCATGCTGTTATAATTAAATAACGAGTTTGTAAACAGAGTGAAATTATTTTACTTTTTTATTGCAAACTCGCAGAAAATCAATATCTGAGCAGTCGCATTATGTTGCTGTTCTTCGTACGGTAAGCGAGAGAGCTGGATGCTCAATTTTCTTGGAATGTTTGGGATTTTCATTGGTAAGCAACGGCGTAGCTATACACTTGTATTGCAAAGTTCCATGAGTGGTAGTAACTCTTACCATTGGATGTACTGTTTGCTTCCCCGAGGGGGGACGTCGGTCGAGTAGAGCGTACTCTTCAGGGGATATTCCGTCGGGCTGACTACTGACGTCAAATCACTCTGCTCCGGTGGTCGGCCCAATGACCAAGGCGACGTGCCATGGGTGAGTTACGGGTGTGTTGCTTACGCCCCTCTGTCGCCCCAGACGGAGTGGTACAAGGAGTGCGCCGACCGTGTAACCCACCCCAGAAAAAAAAGGTGTACTGTTGGCTCATTTGCCATACAAGGCAAAAAAAAATTGTGTCGGATTAAATTTTGGTTAATTTGATTGTGGTTTGTAATTGCCATAGAAACTGCAATTGCTAATAGTAGGAATAGCTATATCGTAAAAAAGCTATTTCATGGATATAATACAAAAAAACTAGTACAATCTTCTCTTATATCAAAATATATTGCAACGTCCACTCGTTACACAGACTACTACCATATAAACCTAGTTTATATATCAGTACCTAAAATCTTGCTTACAAGCGTAAAGCAGTATCATTTTTAATATCACTTAGTTTTAACTACTCGTACTATAATTTTGTTTATACAAGGACCGTAAGATTCTCTCACCATCATTTTAACATTCTGTTGCCATCCGTTGCTGGACGTAGACTTCTTTCATGCTGTAGAATAAAATGCGGTTCTGTACTGCCCACATCCAACGACGCCCAGCATATTTCACCAATTCCATTTGGTGTTGCATCTTACACTGTGTCATTCGATATCGGTTATCAGTTTATCGAGCGATGTGGCCTGTCAATTGCCACTTCAGTGTAATAATTCTTCGTTCTTTGTCAATTACAATCGTTCTTCTGTGGATTTCCGTATTGCGAATCCTATCTTGCTGAGAAATCCTAAACATAACCACATATAACATATACTAATGACCGACTTTGAGCAATAATGCCTATATTTGGACCATGAGTCACGAGGAGCATGTTTCCGTGTTATCAGTGGTAATACACAATGGTCCTAGATTTCTGTTTTCAGACACTGAGATATATTGAATGAGAATATCCTTTTAAGTTTCCCAAACGCTGCCCAACCGAGTTGAATTCGTTGGCTGACCTTTTTATCGAAATTGGATTTACCTAACTAGACTATTTGTCCAAGGTCAACATAATGATCGATAACTTCGTGAATCGCATTGCTAACTAGAACCAGTACAGTAATGACATGGGTATTCGGTATAACTTTCATCTTATTCATTCGTACATTCACTAGTTGGGATATCATGGTGAGATCGTTGAGCGCCAAGGTCTTCCATAGATTCTGCCATAACGACAATATCGTCTGCAAATGGAAAGTGAGCGATATATTCGCCATTGATGCTAATATCGAGTCCGGTTTTTTGTAGATTCTCTATATTACTGCATACCCTTGTGTGTATATAGGTATAACTATTTGTATATTCTGTGTAGTGGTGGCTACGAATACTACCAGCTCTTACATTGCTCGTGAGTATCGTAAAAGATGATTAACAGCTTAATATATACTTGGGCCTACATCTGACGTTGTCTGGTTACCAATTCTGAAAATGATAGGACCACGCTGTTGACAGTTCTCTGTTTGCAGCCGCGGGGCGGTCCGTCCAGGGTAGTACCACACTCTCGCAGAAGATCGACGTATGAGTAATGGCAATGAGTTATTGCGCTTCGTTCGGTGAGCGAGAGAGCCGAAATCCCAACCAAAGGTGGGTTTGGGGTTTATATTGGTAGGCAGCGGCCTAGTATACCCTTGGTATTGCAAAGGTCCATGGGTGGCAGTGACACTTACCATCAGGTGTGCTGCTATAACGTTTGCCAACACTATTAATAAAAAAAAATTACATACATTCGCAATAGATTTGATGTACATATATTACGATATGTACTAGGCATATAAAACAAAAACTCATATCCCTGTGATGTGCTGAAGTTTAGTATGATATAAACATTGTGTGCGAGTTTATGACTGATATTTGTTAAGTATCCGACCTAACTGTCGCCCTAACTGGTTAGTTTGAAAATACATCCATATTTCCGTTAGCTAGTACATACATCCATATTTTTTTGTATTGTTATAGTGGTAGGGACCACATTGTTGATAGTTTTCTATCTACAGCCGCGTACCGCTCTAACTGGGGTAATACCGATAATGTCCAGTTTTCCTTCTCTTGCATATAATGTTATATGCATCTCTTAGTCATCTTTTACGACACCCAGAGGCAAGGTAAGGGATGGTGAATTGTATTATTACTTCGTCATCACACGAAAAATAACTACTATTAAGTACTATTAAGCTTGATTGCTATTAAAATTACATTAAGCTTAATTTAAAAAAGCTTTTGATATATTTACAATATAATTACGATTTAAATATTTAGGATTTACCTAACTCAATGATAAAATTACGGTTGTACAACACATTATAATTTTCATGAAATTTCAATCAAATGATAGGGCGTTTTTAATACGTTATTATCAATTCTGACAACTCAGCAGCTCGAACTTGGGGCGGTCCTCTAAGCCACTTTTGATTGTTAGGTCGAAAGGTACCTAAGTTGATAAAATAGTATCAACGCTTTATTAGCATACAAAAGACCTCGTGATTTTATTAAAAAAAGTACTTTTTTATTATTGTAAGCTTAACTTTCTTTCTTTACAATTCATATATTTTGTCAGCTTTCAAAATGAAAAGGAAATTGGAAGCGTGTATAGGAATACGCCCATAATCAAATGAATTTTGGGTTGGGTTTTATATCAGATTTTACTATATATTGGACTATTGATTTTTATATCGGTTTGTCCTACTTTTGAACTGATTTTATTTTACTGAAGTTCTTAATTAATACTATATTATGTATTGCTACAGAAAAAGAAGGATTGACGCTCATTGTCTTCATATTTTATTATCACGACATGTAGATAATAATAAAGAGGAATATTTAATTGGACTAAGATTTATTTAAGTTTTTAGGTAGAAGTTACTGTGGACTGTTTCAGTTTTGTTTATTGTTACCTAAATATTTTTATACTTAGAAAATGAGAAGATAGTGTACCAAAGTTTTCAAATAAAACTGTTATGTTTAATTGTTTCAAATAAAAATGTAATAAAATTGTAATATTTATAAGATCATTGCGTTACTTAATATTTGACTATATTTTGTTGACGCTTGAATTAAATATAAAAAATATACACGATAATCAACTTGGAGATTATTTAAAACTGCTGTGGAGGAACATACATACATACGTAGCCTTAGGCTCATGTCGTAGTTTGCCGGGTGGGCCACCGAAGACAAAGACCGGGTTACAGAGAGGTGCAAGTAGAGCAGGTCTATGGATCGCGCGCCTCTTCTTCTGTTACCCCGAACGGTGAAGCGGGGTGTGGCCACAAAAACCCGCTGCCAAAAAAGGCCTGTTTCGTAGCGGCAGTGACTGCCGTAAGTCACGACTATGGCATACCTCTATCGCTTCATTCATACTCATCACATTCTTCGTGCATACTCTAAGATTACATTTTTAATATGATCTTTCGCCAACACATCTCCAATTTGTTCCCCTTATAATTGTCATACTCACACTTGCTTTGTGTATATGCTTCGTCAATTTCTCTTCATAGGATTATAATTAAATTGTGGTGTATGAAGCTAATTATACAGTTGTTTTGATCTTTAAGAAATAGAGGTATTTGAATATGAATATGTGTTCATTCTTAGTAACAGGAAAACTTGCTTTAGCACCATATCATTTGATGTCGACATGGTTAAATGTTTATAGCCACATTTATTGACCTGTAAATATGAGTACGTTTGTACTTAATCTTAGTGTTTGATGTCATCTGAGAGAAAAATATTCATTGGTTATAGTACAGTTCCGCAAACTAGTAAAAAAAGAATTGGTATTTTTGTTATGTAAATATATGAACCTTCTTTATGAAAGACTAGCTTGGCTGAAATAGTGTAGTGTCACTCGTACGTTTTTTTGGGATATCAAATTTTACTACCCTAGCCGAGGTCACGGATGGTCGGAGGGGGACTAGCCCGCTGTGCAGGGAGATTGATCACGCGAACAGAACGCTGGTGTCTCAGCGCTTTGTTATTCGTATTAATATCGTACAGGTGAATGGACCTGAAGGGATTACTTGGGGACGGGTCATCGACGCCAAGCAATTCGTTTCAGTAACTATCTAAATAGATGGACAGAGAAGAAAATCTAGCAACATATGGAGACCCACAATATCCTTTCACAACGTTTGTATGTGTTTTAACTAAATTACTATCGGGATATTAAAGTTTCTTCGAAAGTATGTTAGCTGAATGTATTACTAATGTCCTATCTCTAGGGAACCAATGTACTTTCTAGATGGAAGTTACCGTATATTTCTTTATGTATCTAATTGCACAGATAAAAACATGAAAATTAGTTGACTCTATAAGCCATGAAATTGTAATAAATAATCAAAATAACTCAAATGAGAATTTATAATTTTCGTTTGTAGTTTATGTAAATTATTCTATGGATTGGTGTTAAAATTTGCAGACGAAATACGTACACAGTTAAACTACATATTTATATACTTTTATTATTAATGGCGGCTATTGTCCAATAGAGGTCTACAGGCTAATGGATTTTTTTCTTATCGCCGCGGAAACGCATTTGCACGTTATCCCGCGCCGGTGACAGACGAGGGGGAGTGTGGGACTCACCGGCCAGCTGGAACCCAACCGGAATACTCACTAAAACCACAGCGCCCCCTTCCGCGCTTTTACGGGGAGCCGGAGAGATCGTCTACTGACATTCGATCCCGGCACCCCCACGCTTGGCCTTCTGGCCACGTCCTATCGTCCCTCAAGGCGGTGGAAGGAGGTGCGCATAACGGCGCCTCCTCCTCCCCGCTTGCCGGCGGCGAAGCGAGTCAACTGACGCAAGCGCCTCGCGTTCCCGCTCCGCGGCCTCCTTTCTTTTCATGATGGCCTCACAAAAGGAGGCCATCGACGACCAGCATCGTTGTCAAGCATCTTCGAGATGATGGTCGTCAACGACAGGTCTCTCCCAAGGACCGCCGATAAGACGTAGCGCTGGGGCCCCCAGGCAGGGCATACCTCCAGAGTAGGCTTTTTTTTTTTTTTTTTTTTTGGAAGGCTATGGCCCGGTCACACGTCGCCCGTACCGTCCGGGGCGACGGAAGGGCAGCGCGTGGCCCCATAACCCACCGTATTCCCTCCCCATCGCCATTGGGCCGGCCACTGGTACCGCTTCCTTGCCTTCCGTGGCCAGCCCGGCGGGTTACCCTTTCGGGTACCATCCCCCGTCAACGCCCCAGCTAACTGCCGGGGCGTCGCCCTCACGCGGTCAGCCTCTCTGCGGGTGAAGGACTATTCCCCGGTCCAGTCACCCGCGGCCTCGGCTAGGGCGGCATTAGGCGCAGATTCTAGAGTAGGCTAATGGATTGTTGGATAGTTTTATTTTAGTTTCTTATTGCTATAAGCTGTGTGGTAGCGGCTATGAATACAACCAACCTTTACTTTGCTCTTGGATGTGGTAAAAGACGACTACGAGTCTTATAATAACCTGGGTCAACCTTATCTGATGTCGTTCGGTCAACAATTGCATTCCCAAGGAGGGTTGACGTCTGGCAGGCGGCTGGTCATAAAACTATTGTCAATAACTTTTACAATATGTACTATGAAATAAGAGTACATATTGTATCGATCTCATGTAATTGGGATAAGACTAGCAGAATGTTGATGATTTCTATAAGCATATATATAATAAATCTCTAATATGCCACACGATCTTAAGCTACTACTAAGCATAGGGTTTTATTCAATTATTAATTGAATTAGGTGGTACATGACGGAAAAAAAGGGAGACCTACCACGTTCCCACGGTTAATTAGTATACCGTATATCACAAGAAAGGTCTTTCTTTTCAAGTTTTATACGAGATAGCATCAAGGTAGAATGGGATATAAGGAAGTCTATTTACTTCTATGTTACGAGCAGCCTCCAGAATTTCAACTTGAAATTCACCGCAGAACTTAGTATATTGATTCAACACGTGTTTCGCCTCTAAACGAGATATCCTCAGGGCGATTCAGCATCAAATGCGTATCGATCGGTCTGTTTTTGTTTGGGCTAGGGGTGTTACCCTTAGATAGTTAGGCCCTTACGTGGACTAGTCACCGATCGTATCCGTACTATTTTAAATAATCCACTATTTATTTATTTAGGTTCATTCACAGCAAAAGTATTAAAACATCACAAAAAATTTACAATTTAGGCATATAGGCTGATACAGTTGCCAATTACGGATAGACCAGCATGTATACATTAAAAGTGAATATTTTAAATAATATAATGACTAACTTAAATTAAACATATATGGTCAATATAGAAATTAATAATGAATAAAATTAATAAAACTTTTATAACTTGAGACTTGATTAAAAAAAAAGAAAACATATATTACTTCGAATCGCTGTATTGCTTATAGGTGCGGTGCGGTACCTATAATTATTTATAAGTTTCTAAAGATTTATAAATTGTATTCTTCAATTTACTATTTGTATCAAAGTATATATCAATGCCAGGTAAGTTTTTGGTTATTGTATTAAATTCTTTACAGAGTCGATATAGAGGGGAACTGGAACCAATGTTAGTTTTAAACGTGGGTAAGGAACTTGAACCTCACTTGCGCTGAGTCATTTTATATATGTACATGTAAGCAACTTTAAAAGTGGGAATATATTAAACTTGGTTTCTTTGTTCAAGAATTTATCTTTCTTATCTTTATATATATATAATTCTTATGTACGTGTGTATGTCACTGAACTCCTAAACGGCTGGACGAATTTTCTTGACATTTTTTGTGTGTACTCGAGGGGATTCGAGAATGGTTTAGATTCGCAATTGAACCCGGTAGGTAGCGCCGTTGTCGGTATATCAAACGGCTGGATCGATTGGGATGAAATTTTCCATGTATATTTCAATGGGTCCCTGGACAACAACACACATTTGATGTTGTCGGCGCTGTTGTCGGTATATCGCTGAAAGCTTCTCCGGGCAGGACAATGTCTGCCGGGATAGCTAGTATTTTTTGATTTCTAATTGTTCTAATATACATAACCTCATGTTTTTAAAACATATATGTAAGGCCTCGAAAGTATAATTACTATTATATAATACACTAGCTGTCCCGGCAGACGTCGTCCTTCCAGGAAAGGTTTTAAGCGTTATGCTGACAGCAGCGCCACCTACCGGGTCCAATTGTATTTTAAAATCACCCAGGGATCTATTGGAATATACTGGAAAATTTCATCCCAATCCGTCCTACCATTTGACATACCGACAACAGCGTCACCTACCGGGTCCAATTGTGAATCTAAATCATTGTCGAATCCCCTCGAACACACACAAAAAAATTCGAGCGGATCACCCCCGCATACAGCCGTCGGCCCTAAAACGAATCGGCATGAGCCGTGATAGGGCGGACGCCGCGCCGACCAGCCGGGGAGAGCAATTCGGCGGCAATGCTCCCGGAACGCCCATCGCCCGTCCAGCAATAGGCCCAAGTACTTCTTTGATGTGGATGGAGTTGACGACTTAAGAAAATCCGTCCAGCCGTTTAGGAGGAGTTTACTGTCAACACACGTACAGAAGAATTATGTATATTATATAAAGATAGACATTCGTGCCCTTATATATGTATATAGTATCTTTTTCTCTTGCTATAAAGTTACCTGATTACATTAAATGCTGTTTCTTAATAGAGATATCAGTGATATAATATCACCGGAGTACCTGTTCTGAACCAATATACATTTTACTATTGCGCACGAGCCTATTCTTTAATAAGAGGGAAGCCGATCTATTATCCGTGTATATATTCCGTGTGGTGACGGAGTAAGAATACTATTCACCACCCCATATCTTACCCGTGGGTGATCGTACGAGACGACTAAGGGATATAAAACGCATATAACATCTATGCAAGAGAAGGAAGACTCGAAACATAACTCTATACCAACATGTCTGACCAGCGCGTATAGTAGGTTAATTTCCCTCCCATTATGGAGGAGGCCCGAGCCCAACAGTGAGACATTTATGGGCTGTGATGATGATGATGATGATAATCTATTATAAGCCGTGTCAATCATCGTGTAGAGACAGATTAGTTATACAATGTATGACTACCTATTACCTCCGATGGTAGTAGAGGGATCACTAGGAAGCATAGGCAATAGTTCTTACTTAGAACACTTGTAACAGAAACTACAGTCATCAACCCACCTACCAAGCATGGCCATTCTACCATTTTCTTTTTTGTTTAAAAGCCCCTGTTCTAAAGAAATAGCAATTCTAGTGTAGCGAGCGTCTTTGGAAATATATAATTAATGTACACAAATTACATTCAAACTCAGAAAAATAATTTGTGGATGGTACAAAGTATTGTCCTGCATGGAAATCAAACACGTAGCACTAGCACGGTAGGTCATCTTAACCATAACTCTATCTGTGCAATCTAACCTAGTATTCCCATTTGACGAGGCTTATGTCCAGTAGCTGATCTCAGTAGGATGATGGATACTATACTGGTTAGATGGTAACCCATCATAAGCTGTCAATATAAGCTTCTTTAGCAGTGATGTCATCCATTAATTCCATCATCAACTACGGTGCTGTGTGTACTACCCCGTACTTGGTTCGTGGATCTCGTAAAAGGCAACTAAGAGCCTTATATCGACCTGGGCCCACTCTATCTGATGATGTTTAGTCAACAATTACACTCCCAAGGAGGGTTGACATAAGGCAGGCGGCCGTAAAACTATTGCCAATAACTTTTGCAATATTTTCGACTACATATGTACATAGTACTTCCTTCCCCCTCCGGACCTGAAAGTGTTTAGACGTGTCTCTTGTACAAAATTATAGTCGTAATTATTAAATTCAATATTTAATTTAAATAAATCTACAAATTAAACCAAATTAAATAAAGTGAAAGTACTAGGAATCCATAACGCTGCGTGCATAAACGCGGAGTGCGTGTAAAAAGAGGACAGGAACAGCTGAGACGGCTGTAGTGGGTGAGTCCAGTTCATTCAAGCTGTCGCTTACGCACGTCTACAGTCAACTCGTTATCGGATGATTTGCCGTGCAACGTATTAACAATAAAAAGCACTGGGTTTATTGTTATACTGGTCGGAATGAGATTTGTTCTATTTTATTAATAGAAGTCCATTTTACTTTGACCCCTCGATCAAACCAAGTATAAATTTTTACAAATAATATTTTCACTGCTGCTCGCAACTAAATAGGATGCCACTAAAACGCACTCCTCCCACAACACCTGCACAGAAATCGCAAGGAACCACCTCAACTACTTTTCACGTCGCAACGGAGAAAAGCGGTTCACCATTGCAGCATTATGAATCCGAGCCAGACCTTCATTCATTAGCCATTGTAACCGAGAGGAAAAAAAGAAAATATGATGACGAAAATCCGGATTTATCTACAACTATAATGCAAATGTTCACTTCTTTTTCTATAGAACAGGATAAACGTTTTCAGGAGCTGAAAACAAGCATTGACTTGATGTCTCAAAAATACGACGAATTTTTAACTAAAATATCAGCTTTGGAAAAAGAAAATCAAAGGGATAAAGTCACTATTAAAGAATTGGAGGAAAAGCTAGAACATTTAGAACGGAAATCTCGAGGAGTGAGCGTTGAAATACGAAATTTACCCAAACAAAAAGACGAAAATAAGGAATGTCTCCAAAACACAATTATTCAACTAGGAGAGGTACTAAATGTAGAAGTAGGCAACAACTCAATAAAAGATATTTACAGAATAAAGTCTAAAGATTCTTCAAATCCAGTGATAGTAGATTTTACCACCGTGTTAATTAAAGAAAAGGTACTTAAGGCTGTGAAAAGTTTCAACAAATACAAACAGAAAGGTCATAAATTAAACACAACCCACTTAAATAGCGATAATACGTTAAAACCACTTTACGTATCAGAGACCCTAACTAGTAAAAACCAGAAACTATTTTTCCTGGCGCGACAATTTCAGAAGAGTCATGCATTCAACTTTTGCTGGACGGCAAATGGAATTGTATATCTTAAACAAACAGAAGGTTCTCCTCATATTCGAATAAATAATGTGACAGATCTAGATAAAATAAGGAAAACTGCTATTACAACTTGACTATATGTTGTCACTACAAATGTTTGTTATATATTATTTGCTTTTTTATTGCATGCTTTATTACTTAGTATTATTAAGTCTCGCTACTACTTATACAGAAAAATCAAGTTTTATATTTATATTTTAAATAATTATTTCATAGATATACATCTATCATATATCTCATCTACATATCTCTTTTCAACATATTCGCACAATAATTGTCTGTCACATTCCAATTACACAATTATACTTATCAACACATTACAAAACACACTCTGCAACTTCACAACCATACGTACAAATATATTATTTTACCTCATCAACAAAGCTCACACTATATATAAGCAATTCTTACTATACAGTCTCTCAGTGACTTATACACACTTACAGTTATTCTATCACTGTCTTATGACACTAAAAAAACTTATTAAAAATAATTGTATATACTACATAATTACTACCTTACTTACTGTGTTTACGATCAATACGATTATTCTGATAAATATTTTTTCAAATACTACCCTTAAATATAGTCTTTGGTGATATTATAAAACTTACACAAAATATAGACCAGGTTTCTGTATCCCATCCACTCACCACCGATTTAGAAGAGTGCAACAAAATCATTAGTTCTACACCAGGACATTTGCTAATCCTGACGCAAAATATACGCAGTATAAATTGCAATATTGCAGGCTTAGAAATTTTATTATCTAGATTGAAAATTGATTGTGATATTTTAATTCTAACAGAATGTTGGCTATCGTGTACGTATAATGTACCCAAATTAAATGGATATTCTTATGCAGCAACAAAGATCAATCCCAAGCAAAATGATGGCGTAGTTATTTACTATAGAAACCATCTTAAAGTACATGTAAAGGAATTAAACTTTAATGAGTGCAATAGTTTAGTCGCCACTATAAATAACAACACTGCGATTATTGCCCTATATAGATCACCGTCTTATAAAAACATAGATCCATTCCTCTCCTCACTAGATAAGGCTTTAGGTGAACTCTCATCCTCGGCAAATATAATTGTTATGGGCGACATAAATATAACGATAAGCCCAAATAACATTGATCTAAACGGAGAACGATACCTTAATCTTGCCGCCACCCACGGCCTTTTACCTGCACATACCTTGGTAACAAGAAAGAGCAGTGAGACTTGTTTGGATCATGTTCTTTTGAAAACAGATTGTAGTTCTGCCATTATTGTCCCTCAAACAACACTAACTGACCACTATCCGGTCTTACTAAACATTAACCTAAAAATAACACGGCAATTTACCACCACAGTAATTTCAAAAATCAACCCAAAAAATTTAGCAGAAGACATATCAAAAATTGATTTTGGTGTAATTTATCGATCAGAAGATCCAAATTTTTGTATGAATTATATGATACAATGTTTGCAAGGTATAATAGTTAAAAACACTACAACAGTTACTTTATCACGTCGTAAAAAAATAATAAAACCCTGGATAACCCCCGGTCTATTACGATGCATACAGAACAGGGACAAGTTACACAAAAAAGCTAACAATACACCTGACAACGAAACTTTAAAAATAACCTATAAACGGTACAGAAACTTCTGCAACAACATACTAAAAAAAGCAAAGACATCTCATGAAAAAGAACAAATAAAATCTGCAGGGAAGGACACTAAAAAATTATGGAAAACTATTAAAAACATTACTAACACTAAAAGCACAAAAGAACCATTAACAGAATTACTATCATCTACTTCACCTGAAAAATCACTAGACGAAGTAAACAGATATTTTATAAACATTGGACGTTCACTAGCAGACAACATTTACAACGATGACACACATACACCTATCTATAGAGAAAACCTACGCACACTAAACTTAAATTCAAAAAGCACTCCACCAACTTCCTTTGTTATGCTAGAAACTGACGAAGATGAGATCAGTAATATAATATTAGGTTTAAAAACAGCTTGTGCTCCAGGAGGGGACAAAATTAGTTGCGGGTTCTTAAAAGAACATTATAATAACTTTGTATCACCTCTAACAAAAATTTTTAATGATTGTCTTAGGCTTGGCATATTCCCAGACTCTCTAAAACGATCAGAAGTATGTCCTATTTACAAGAGTGGAGACAGAGACCGTATTAGTAATTATAGGCCAATATCGATTTTACCCGCAATCTCAAAAATCTTAGAAAAAATTATTAATGTTAGGTTATTAGACTATTTAGAAAAATACATTTTACTTTCTTCAAACCAATATGGGTTTCGAAAAGGAAGGTGTACAGAACATGCGGTTAATAAATTAATAGAATACGCCTCTACAAACATGTCAAACAGAAAAAAGTGTCTTGCAGTATTTTTAGATCTCGCTAAGGCGTTTGATACGATCTCTGTACCCATATTAATAGACAAACTAGAAATACTCGGTATTAGAGGCATTCAACTTGAGCTATTTAAAAGCTATCTTTCGGGTCGATTTCAGTGTGTTCGAATGGGACAGTTTAGAAGTAGCTACCTCCCAGTTACCTATGGAATACCGCAGGGTAGCGTTTTGGGTCCTACCTTATTTCTCGTGTATATAAACGAACTTACACAATTGAGGCTTCCTTTGGGCAACATTATATCCTTCGCTGATGACACAGCTTTAGTATTTGCTGGCATATCCTGGGATGAAGTATTCGATGCTGCACAGAAGGGCTTTGATGCTGTTCGGCGATGGCTGCATAATAATATTTTAACATTGAACTTAGACAAAACAAAATATATTTGTTTTAGTATAAGACATACAACTGAACCCAGTAGAAATCATAGTATCGTACCTCATAGGTGTCAATCTGACACAAACTGTAACTGTATATCGTTAGAGCGCGTGGATTCTTTAAAATATCTCGGTGTCACAATAGATAGTTGCCTAAACTTCAAAGAACACATCAGAGTCTTGTGTGGTAGAGTACGTAAACTCATCTATATATTCAAAAAACTCAGGTACGTTACTGAACCTAAGCTTATGAAGCAGATATATTTTGCACTATGTCAGTCACTCATAGTATATTGTATTACCTCTTGGGGTGGGGCTTCAAAAACAAACATGAAATCTATTGAAATTGCCCAACGAGCCATACTCAAAGTTTCCATATCGAAACCAATTTATTATCCTACTGTAGAACTTTATAAGACTTGTGAGGTATTAACTGTAAGACAATTATATATTTTTAATATCATTTTATTACAGCATAGCAAGCTAACTTATGATCCACAACTTTTCATAAATAAGCGTAGAAAACATATGGTGTGTCACATCCCCATGGAATCAAAAAGTAAATTCAGTAGAAAATTCCCTGTTTTCAGCGGACCATATCTATACAATAAAATCAACAAAGTTTTAAATATGTACCCGTTAACAAAATCCCAATGCAAAATAAAATTAACACAGTATATACAAAATTTAAATTACGAAGAAACTGAGCTTCTCCTACAAATAATGCAATAATATAATCCTAAATAAGACTGAAATAAACCAGCATAAATATGGCACATGTGCACACACACTCATACATACTCACACACACACACGCGCACGCACACAACCACGGACGCAAGCACTCATATAGACACACACACACACACGCATGCACGCACACACGCACACACACAATATATATATATATATATATATAGATATATTATAGATTATTTTCTCAGTACATCATCCCAAAAAGTTGCACACGCAGGACTTACTTATTTAATATATATCATTCGGGGGTTTTGGCACTGATAGCCGAAGTACAGGCAAAAGCCTAGTTCGGTTACAGACGCTTAAATCATTAAATCATTCAGAAAGTTGTCAGCGTTTATAGTTATCTGTATAGATTATTTATCGTATAGATTTGACCCACATTAATAGTTTATCTTTTATATAATATTAAGTAAGCTAAAACAAAAATAACCAAATATTAATTTAGCTTTGTATTGTTTTTGTTGATTTAGTATCTTAAATGTTAGGCTTAAAACTTATAGGTATGCTAACAAAAAATTGTTACGTGTGGCAGTTTTTTTCGTTTGGAATTAATATAAGAGTTTATGTTTTTTGAGCTTTATAAGGAAATCTTTCTCAGTGTAGATGTATTTTGTAATGTCGTCGTATATACATTAGATTTAAATCATATTGATATTCATAAATTGTCATATTGTAATAATTACCATAATTTAGTGTTTTGAATTACTGAAGGAAATTAAAATCAAAGAGTGGGTCAAGATGTAATAAATAATATATTGGATATAAACTAACACTAAAATAGGGAGTGGTGAATTGTATTCTCATTCCGACACCACACGGGAAATTAATTAATGTAATATGAAATATGTATCTTACGTGATCGGATTCTGTATGACAATAAATAAATTATTATTATTATTATTAGTACTGTTTAGTTATTCACATAGATCAAACACTTAAAGTTTTGTACCACCACTGGTATATTTTTAAAAGGAATCCATCGGAAAGTAATCTTGTTCAGTCCGGTGCACATTTATCGCAGAACCAATGGCCATTGCTTTGAATGAGCTCTCTATAACGAATCAGTTTTTAGCATTATGCGCTTATGATCTGAAAAAAGTGGTTTAGGTCACTGTATATTGAAAAAAAAATATAGAGAATCATATTATTAAGTAAACGATAGATAGATAGTTTATCTAATTACTCCATAAAATGTCTAGAAAGTACACACAAAAATACGTTACAGATTCAATGAAATGTCTAAAATGCATTC
Source organism: Lymantria monacha (assembly GCA_905163515.2). Lineage (NCBI taxonomy): Eukaryota > Metazoa > Arthropoda > Insecta > Lepidoptera > Erebidae > Lymantria > Lymantria monacha. The sequence continues at coordinate 11,584,566 of LR991094.1, read as the reverse complement.
ATTCATTCATGTCAGCTCATGTATATCCCACTGTTGTGCTCGAGTCTCCTCCATAACCGATGGGAAAATAAACTACTACAGACGCTGGTCAGACGTGTTGGTATAGAGTTTAGTTTCGAGTTTTCCTTCTCTTGCATAGATGTTATATGCGTTTTATATCCCTGGTGAATTGGATTCTTACGCCGTCACCACATGGCAAATTAACATTAATTAATTTATCTAAATATATTTGCAAAACCACAGTCATATCTATCGCATTGATAAGTCTTTGGTTACCTTTGTTTTTAAAAGTTGCATAAAATTGATGCAAGAAAATGTTTTTTTGTGGACTTTCTATATGAATTTACTTTTATATTAATATCCCATTTGATAATATATAAGGAATTGTACTCAAAGAATTGTATCAAATTCTGTATAACTAACTCTATCTTCTTCTTGATTAAGAAGTTATATTTTACTATATAGTGCGAGTCTCATTGAAATTAGAGAACTGAGCAGCTAAATCTCGCTTGTTAGGTGAGTTAGCATTGCCATTTCATTGACAGGCTGAGGCTTAATCCCCGATCTGCAGGAAGACCATTATAGTATCTTACGACGCTTTCCCGTAGCCCTGTTTGGGCAAGATGTGAGTGTGGACCATAGCACGTCAAAAAGTCTTAGTCGAAATTAATTTTGGTCCTTTATTATGTCTTCCCTGTCGTGATAGATTAATAAAAGAATAAATTACCACCTCTTAACTACTCCTTGGAGTCGCAATGTTGTTCGATCTGTCTGTCAAGCGTGATAATTGAGGTATTATTCTCCCTGGGAAGAGGTCTACGTAAACAGTAGATATCCATAGGGTGTACAAAAAGATATAATAAAATATTATTAATATTGAACACAGTATGAGCTATTACTTGTCATAATTAAAAATACTTTGTAAGTTCTAAATTACAGTAATAAAATTAGAAGAATTTCCATAATATATATATATGTATATACATATTTCTGAAAATTTTATGGCTACTTGACTCTTGAAGATTTTATTTCAATTTCTCTTTCTTAATGTCAATGAAACGTTAACAAGACTTGGTCTTTTCTTTTACGGGTACAACGTTAAGTGCCCTTGCGAAGTTTTTTATATGAAAAATGTCGATTCCATCATTTATATTACTACTGATCTTCAGTATTTGTCTACCTACTCATATGTTATTGCACAGGTATCTCCGGAGATATAAGTATTTGAGTTACCGAAGTAGGTTTTATGTATATAGACCAAATTACTATTACTTTTTGTGAGGTTTTGTGATATCTAACGTCGTTATTACATAAGACTTTCGTCTTATACATGAAGAACTAAATTAAACACAGACATATTACCAAAATACTTTTCTTTTTTGTAATAATAAAATACAATGTTATCACCATATTGCCTTTAAGAATAAATTAGGAAATTTATATATATATATATATATATTTAAATATATTATTCAAATTACTGAAATTTACCATTTAATATGCTTGATTATTTATAAAAACCCGATTACGAGCGAAAAATGATTGTATAATATTGATGATTGTATAAATAAATAATCAAGCATATTATATGCTAAATTTCAGTAATGTGAATAACAGGGTTGTGTCATCGTTTAATACAATTCTAACTGCAAAGTTTGAGTATTAAGTCTGTACAATATGTAAATAATGTCGGGTAGATGGCACAGGTCTCCTTAAAGATGAAAATATAATACTATGCGAGAATTGAATGTCCTACAATAGTTTACGGTGGTATAAGTGGCAGCACGACTGGAACGGATTTCCAATAGGTGTGGGTTCGTATCCATTGTGACAATAATTTTGCGCTCGTAATCGGGTTTTTATAAAAACATTATGTTAAATTATTTGCTACGAAAACTACATCATCATCAGTACCCTTCTCTAATCCTCCTTACTTGGGGTGGACGCTATATGTACTACTACTCCATCGTATATATTGCAATAGTTATTAGCTTTAGTTTTATGACTCTCCGTCTACCTAATATCAACCGTTCTTAGGAATGTAATTATTGACCTGACGGTATCAGGTGGAATTGGCCCAGGTCGATAAAGTTCTTTGTAATCTTTTACGACATCCATGAGCAGTAAGGTTTGGTAGTATTAGTGTATACTAAACAGCAATTCCACGAAAACTACATTATGTATTTTTTTTATTAAGACAACTATTGAAAGGCATCGTAAAGACCATGCGTCGAATAAGAGAATGTATGTATGTGAGGTTTAACTAAAAGGAAAAGTTGTATGTGAAACATATTATGTAAAGGAAGTACATTGACGAATGAAATTATAAATAAAAGTGATAGGTGAATTAAAAAAAAAGCGTGGATAAAATATAAACTGATGAGAGAAATTATAAAAACGAAAATAGTCACCGCCATGTTATTGTATTAAGATTTACAACTACATTTTAAACAATTTGCCAAAGTCTGTTTCAAGATACATTATTCTGTAATATATTGCACACAAAGTTTTCGGTAAATGGTAATTTGAGGGAGCTGGCAATTTATTAATCTTGAAGAAATTCATCATCTAAATTTATAATTTCATTTAAATTTGTATATATTGTTTCAAATTTTAAGTTTTAATTTGTTATTAATAACAATATAATCTACTAGCTTCTGCCCGCGGCTTCGCCCGCGTAAAAGGTTACTTTCCTAAAGTTTTTGATCCCCTATTTGTATTCGGTATTACAATACTCAGGGTTGGAACTTCATTACTGGAGTGCTAGATGGCGTTGAAGAAGCTAGATTTTGAGATTTTTTGACAAACAATTTTTTTATTTTTCATATAAAAATTTTGATTTTTTTTTAATAAAAAGTATCCTATGTTACTTTTAATACCTCCAAGAATATGTGTACAATGTTTCATGATGATCGGTTGAGTAATTTTAGCGTGAAAGCGTAACAAACAAACTTACATTCACATTTATATATTAGTAGGGATTATTGTATATCTATCTATAATCTATTGTTTTGCATTAAAATCTATAAAGATGGTCACGCGTTTTTTTTAAAGACAACATTCTGCACCAAGGAAATAATGCTTATCATTCCGGGGAATTTACAAACATATTATATAATTAATGGATATAAACTTCACCCAGACTCATAGCAACACTTCTTTGTCCTATGTGGTAATCGAAACCGCGACGCTTATCACTATAAGTCTATCGTAATCGTTACACCACTTTTGCAGTCGAAGATAACTAGAACTACCTAGACCAGATCGATCATGCTACTACCTAGCTACTGAAGGAAGGTGGAGTCAAGAGTCTCCGAAACCGGCGAGCGTGTATGAAGAGAATTATGAATGTTGAGGAAGCGAGTGAAGTATGCAAAGATAGAGTTCTCTGGCACTCTGTTCTCTCTGCCTACCCTTCAAGAGATATGGCGTGATAATATGTATGTATGTATGCAGTCGAAGAGTATTTATAAAATTAATAGAATGATAAAATGTTGCTTTACTTAAATATAAAGGTAAAGAATAATATCTCCAAGAATGATATAAAAGCTAAGCCGGCTACGGACGCGGATGGCTATGCACCGCGTTTTCGTCACCCTGGACGGAACGGGCAGCGTGTGTCCAGACCATTGTCTGCCAAAAAAGGGATGGTGTACTTAAATTAGAAAGGGTAATATAGAATAATAGAAAAAAATACTAAGGGACGCAAGTAGAAAACTATACTGCTATTGAAAAGGTCTTGAAAATAATGGTATGGGATGGAAGACATTTTTGTTATCTATATTTATATATATATCCTGCTATTATGGCCAAGAATGGGATCTAGTGGTTTTGTTTTGAGTTTTTTTTCTCCTGGAATATTATTACTAACATGCTAAGTCGGTCCAGACTTTTGTAGCAAATCATGGAGTGGTAACTCAGCGTATTTCTTGAACAAATTTAACTACACTAAAAGAACTTTTTGGTACTTATGAAGGAAGACTCGACATAAAACTTTAATCAATCCGTCTCATCAGCGTGGCATAATAGGTCAATAGGATATAAGAGTTCATCATCATCATCATCATTCTCTTACTCTTATCTCAATTACTTGGGGTCGATACAATATATACTCTTCTTTCATAGGCTACATATTGTAAATGTTATTGGCAATAGTTTTATGACTGGCCACCTGCCTGACGCCAACCCTCTTTGGGAATGTAACTGTTGACCAAACGCCATCAGATGGAGTTGGTCCAGGTCGTTATAAGGCTCTTAGTCGTCTTTTATGACACCCATGAGCAAAGTAAGAGTTGGTAGTATTCGCAGCCGCTACCACACAGCTAGGATATAAGAGTCTAACATTAGGACGTATATGGTGTGAGAAGAGAAGAACTTATGGTTTTTAATTTTACCATTGCGCTTATTGTTGATATAATCGTATATTAAAGCAATAATATTAAGCGACACTCGGCCATAAAATTGTCAATAAAGAATAAACATTCGAAATTACACGAGCGAATAAGTAACAAAACCGTGTTTATCATTCACGGGGTCCTGAATACAGTCAATAAAACTGCCTCAACAAATCTCTAGGTCACACAGCAAGAGGTTGTGACATTACATCCATTATTTATTTAGTACGGCGACTGTAGGTTTATATTTGTGTGGGTGATAAGTATCAGCACCCCAAATATTCTCATTCTGTGATTAGAGCGTTCTTTGCAATTGTGATTTTGGGTCACATTTCGCGTCATTAAATAATAAGGTGGATGGTTTATTTGCAACAAACAGCTATTACGACAAACCTAGGTTTCCAGTGACCTGTTGATATATAAGTCAAAATTAAGATGATAAACTATCATTATCTTTCTCAATATCAATTATTTGGGATTGCCGCAATTTTATATTTTTATTTAAATTTTTTTCTCTATAGTATCTATATATTACAAAAGTTTTGGCTATTATTTTATAACCAACCGCCTGCTTGATGTTAATTCTCTTTGTGAATGTAATTCTTGGTCATACGGTCTCAGATGGAGTTGGCCCAAAACGATATAAAACAGATTTTTATCTTTTACGACAGCCACAGGCAATATAAGGGATGGAAATAGTAGTAGCCACCACCACACAGCAAACTATCTACTTTTTTAAAACTTCAGTAGGTAATTATTTACCTACAGGAGTTCAGGAATAGGATATAGTAAGAGTTTAAGCATAGGTTATAGTAGTAGGAAAAACTAATGATCGTCAGATTTTCTGGTCAAGGGCCACATAAGATAAAAGTTTGATAAAAGGGCACAAGCCCATTTTGGACAACATATGACTGCACAGATGGCGTAGTGATTAAGATGCCTACCTTCCGTGGCTTGTGTGTTGTTCTGAGTCTGGGTGTAATTTGTTTGCGTTAATTGTATGTTTGTAAAGTCCTCCGTAATACAAGAATTATTTTCTTAGTGCCAAAAAAAACATAAAAGAAATAAATTGTGTCAGTGATTTAAGATTTGGTTTCGGCATAGATTTTGTATAGCATAAACAACTTCTGACGTCTTTTATTTATGAACGTAAATGGCTAACTATTTATTAATTAACATCAGGGGAATTAAAAGTTTTTAACTTTTAATTAATTAAGAAACTATTAATCATTTAACTTTTAATGGATTTCAAAGTATCTAGAGATCTACATTGTTTGCAATTAATTGAAAATAATCACGTTTCAGGAGTTAAATAAAGTGTTTGTTAAAATTTGTGTCCTGGGATTAATGGTTCAATTGGTTATCAATAACACTTCGTTATATTAGAAATATAGATAATATTATGGAAATGGGTGTAGCGTGAATATATAATATAGAATAATATGGTAACTATTTAATTAACTTCATATGAAGAAACATTTTTATAACAAATGTAATTTATATATCCAATTATTAATTATTTTCTGTTAATATTGGTGTCTACGTCGCGGGTAAATAAATAGACATCGATAAAACTGATTTGTATTTTTTTTATTTGTACGGATTGGTGATTCCTCTATAATTGAAACAATAATTATCTAGAAATTTCTATCTTATTATAAAAACAAGCTTATCACACTGTAAACGGTTACAAACAAATCTGTATGTATTTAATTTAAAATCTGAAAATATAAGTATTAGACATATTTTCGGTAAACAGATATGGAGTTAATATCGATTAATATATCAACCACGGCAAGCACTAGCGTACATGAAAATTTTTCGTAGGTAATATACATTGCTATAGAAGTTTTTGCTAATGTATGTGTATGAATTGCAGTGGTCGGATTTGCGGCGCGGAGATGTGTGTGTGATGTGTTTGTGTGCGAAATAGTTGTAAGCATAGCCTTGCGTATGTATTAACATTAAAAAGCGGCGACACTGGTTTTAGTACAAAATAAGACCGATGGCCCTTCTAAGGTAATTAATATTTCTGTGCCCGCGGGTGTTAGAGACATCTTAAAGAGTAGTAGATAACTACTGCAAGAATATCTCGAAAAACAATACTTTAATATCTTGCTCGTATTACCTGTGAAAACCTGCGTAAAACCTGTGAATATAGATGCTGTAAATTATAAACTTTGTAAGATTATAAGAAATAAAATGAACGCTATACAATTTAGAAAATACCTAATTTTATATAGTAATTATTAATCTCAAATAAGTAAAATATCTGTGCGTGAAATATTAAAAAATGTAAGCGACAGATTTGATGAGCGTAGAGGCTATATAGCTATGAGGCTCTATAGCCTTAGTGATTTACCATTTCATGGAATTAGAAAATTAAATCTCATTTTGAATCTCCAAAATTGGCTTAACAATGAATGTTGGGGTCCCTGACCGCTCATCTCAAGGCCCTCTTGTGGCGACCACGAAGGGCTGGGATGTTCAGGGTCATATGACCCTGAACATATGTTCCACCTACCTACCACACGATGGCGACGGAGACAACGTGCTTGTTGGTCGCCTGGAGGGCCGAGGTCCACTGGGACATCATTGTCCGTTGGACAGCCCGGCTGGAGAGGCCTCGGTTCGGCGTTTGGACCGTGGAAGCCTTCCGAACGGTGTTGATGGGGTGATTGGGTCGGCGGTACGGGGTTCTTTCCTTCAGACTGATGCTGTTGGTCAAGGAAGCGATACCAGTGGCCGGTCCGATGACAATGGGGAGGGTGGGCTATAGAGCCACACCCCACCCTTCCATTGTCCCGGATGCGCAGTATGTCCAGACCATAGCCAAACAAAAAAATTAAATAAAAAAATATTTTATAAAAAAAACAAAAACCGACTTCAAAACTATACCTACGATAAACGATATACAATAAACTTACACTAAAAAGTAGAAAATAATTCTTTTAATTAGTTTAATCTCAAAAGAATAACAGAACAATTTACGAAATTATAGTATACCTACCTATTTACAGGTAGGTATGTAAAAACTTATACTATGTCAAGAAAAATGGATAATAATATTATATTTTGTATTTCAAAGCAAGGAGCATTGAAATACAATAAACGAAATTATTAATATTTATTTACAAGTACTATTTTTTTTGGAGTCGGTGCCAGCCAAGGAAAGTTTTTCTACTTTGCGAACATCACGCGGCTCACGCAGTACCTACCTGACCTACGCAAAGATGGACGATCACTTCGAATAGGGCGATAGCCGGAGCGAGGCAGGTGCGAGAAAAGAGGGGTGATGTCACTGAGTGAACTACCCGAACGCGGGCAGATTTCGTTGATGATTTAATGCGCTTAAAAGATTTATGCAAGGGAATTTAATTTTGATTTAGCTGGCACCGACTCCAAAAAAATAGTACTTGTAAATAAATATTAATAATTTCGTTTATTGTATTTCAATGCTCCTTGCTTTGAAATACAAAATATAATATTATTATCCATTTTTCTTGACATAGTATAAGTTTTTACATACCTACCTGTAAATAGGTAGGTATACTATAATTTCGTAAATTGTTCTGTTATTCTTTTGAAATTAAACTAATTAAAAGAATTATTTTCTACTTTTTAGTGTAAGTTTATTGTATATCGTTTATCGTAGGTATAGTTTTGAAGTCGGTTTTTGTTTTTTTTTATAAAATATTTTTTTATTTGCCGGTTTTTAGTGTAAAATAAGTGAATTCAGATTTTTTTTAATAGGTAGACGTAGTAAACGGGCTGCTCAAATGAGACAGCACTGTTTGGAAGATACAAGTGACGAGAGCGACAGTCGATTAAAGAAAAATGGGGTTAGGAAATGGGATAAATATTACAAATGAGAGTGACGAGCAGCGGGTCAATAGGCTTTCTCAGATGAGGCATACACAAACTTATCTAGGCGTAATGAAACTACAGAAAGTCTTTCTCAGCGACTCAGTTTGATTCGCGAACTTTATCAAACTAAATCGAGGAGCAACGATCTCAACGTATTAGCTTAATACACGAAAGTTTAACAAAATTGAAAAAAAAAATACAATATTTAAAAAAATTTATTAATATTAATTAAAAAAATATATTTTATTTTTTTTCACTTGTTTTTACCTATTTTATACTACTTATACTAACCCTTAGTTGTGAAATTTTGAAAAAACGCTAACACACATATTATTTTATTTCTAAAAAGATGTAGGTGTGCGAAATTTCGTACTTAACTACTTTGAAAATGATAAACTTCCATATAAATGTTCATTCCGTGACCCTTATTTTACCCCTTAGTAACATTGTTGTTTTACCAGCTAAAGCTCATAAAGATAATCTCCATACACAAATAATCAAACTATAGTCTGTCTAATCTAAGAAGTGCACTTTGACAGCTGTCTGAGTAAGTTGTCTAGGTATGTGAACCAAATAATCTCTATCGAAATTATCCGATTTTACTGCGAAATCGATATTGATTCTTTATAATTAATAATCGGTTTATTTTTTACTTTTCAAAAAGGTGATGAATTAATTAAGTGCTAAATTAGTACTAAACAAATTTAATTATTTCGGCATAGAATCTATTCATCATATTTAGTAGGATTAGGTTAATTAAAAATAAAACTGGATTTAAAAATGGCTATTTATTAAGAATTACTACTATTACTTGAATTATCAGCGTCGCGAACATTAATAATTATTTCCTCATCAATCAAAGTGTCGAAATGGCCATCTCTGTCAAAATCTCTATTCGATTAATTGTATTATTCTAATATTTTTACCGATTATTTGGATATTCGTGAATTGGAAGTTGTCAAGCACTACTGTATAGAACGTGATGAAGTGACATTGTTGGGTCGTGAATAACAATTACTATTTATCATGTTATTTTTATTTTAAATTATTTTTACAAGTTTCAACATTAGATTAATGGTCTTTGAAAGAGATGAAGCCAGAACAGATGTAAGAGTAACAATAGGTAATGACGTACTGGAGCAAGTGGATGAATTTGTATATCTTGGATGTGGATTTAGCCGAGATGGAAGGTACACCACTGATATAGAGCGATGAGTGAATGCGGGAAATAGAGTGAACAAAGCGTTGGCGCAACTTCTCGGTAGCCACTACCTCAGCCAGAAAGCACGTGTAGCAATACATAACGTAGAGCTTGTCCCAACATTACTGTATGGAAGCGAGAGTTGTGTATGCAGAAAAGAATATGAAAGTAAAATTAATGCGGTCGAAATGCGATCTCTACGGAAAATCTGTGAAGTTAGGCTGACCGATCGAATTCGTAACGACGACGTAAGAGAGCGAGTAGGTATGAAAGAGAGTATTGGTGTAAAGATGCGAAAGGGAATGCTCCGATGGTTCGGACATGTGGAAAGAATGCCGAACGAACGTCTGGTTAAGAAGATATACAATGCGAAAGTGAAAGGATGTAGGTACCGGGGGAGACCGAGACTAACCTACCTAGACCAGATTGGTCATGTGCTGAAGGAAGGTGGAGTCAAGAGTCTCCGAAACCGGCGAGCGTGTATGAAGAGAATTATGAATGTTGAGGAAGCCAGTGAAGTATGCAAGGATAGAGTTCTCTGGCACTTTGTTCTCTCTGCCTACCCTGCAAGGGACATGGTGTGATGGTATGTATTATTGTACAAGAGAGTCACCCGCAATGTTAATTATGTAAATAACTTAATAGTTGTTTAAAATTTCAGATTTCGTGGTTACAATCATGTGTCATCAACTTTTGACCGAGGTTATTATGTATTAAAAAATGCAAAACGTCAAAATGCACTTCTTAGATTAAATGGACTATAAATTATGTATAGAGGCGTCAGAAACAGCATTTTTGCCCTACATTTTAAGGAATTACACTCGATTTTCCCAGGATCCCAGCATCAGATCCTGATACCTTGCATATGGGACCACCCTCAGAGTATCCTCTTTCTAACAAAGAAAGAATTATAAAAATCCATCCATAATTGACGTTGCTATCGCGTAACAAACATACAAAAAAAAAAAAATAGCGTTCGAATTGAGAACCTCCTCCTTTTTGGAAGTCGGTTAAAAAATATTTTAAGCCAATTTCGGCATCGATATCATCATCATCACAGCCCATAAATGTCCCACTGTTGGGCTCGGGCCTCCTTCGCAGTGGGAGGGAAATTAACCTATTATACCGCGCTGGTCAGATGTGTTGGTATAGGGTTTGTTTCGAGTTTTCCTTCTCTCGCATGGATGTTATATGCGTTTTATATCCCTTAGTCGTCTCGTACGATCACCCGCGGGTAAGATATGGGGTGGTGAATAGTATTCTACTCCGTCACCACACGGAGAGGCATTGATATACTTTAGTTTAATTTTTGGTCAATAGCCACTGAATAACCAGCTGTGGAAAGAAAATTATGAACTTTTTTTCTTGGTCACGAAAGTAGCTCCCCTCCCACCTTTGACTTGTCAACCCACCGAAACCATCTACTCGTACATTGAAATAAATTCTAATTTTCACAACGACCTGCCTTTTTTAATGGTTTATCTTAGAATTGCCTTTCAGTATCCAGACTAACATATTAATAGCTGACCCTAGAGATAGTCTCGAAGTTCCATCAGCAACAGCCATTAGGCTCTCTCCGGTGGATAGTAAGAAATACTATCATAATACGAACTTATTCCCTGGAGTAGAAATGACGGCAAATGTTTATAAAGAAAAATATACAAAGAGATAGTATGCCTTTGTTTTGTTAAAAGAAAAATCTAACAAATAGTGATTGCTCACAGTGTTTGCTTAGATTTCAATTATGATCACGTAAGATAGATCGCGACTGAAAATAAATAAAAAGCAAATGTTCTAAATAAATGTATTGTATTGTATAGTGTGTTTTATTTATTTTGTCAGCGTATTTATTATTTTTAATAATAGAATTCGATGAGATGGAATATAAAGGCGATACATATACACGAGGAAGATTTCAATGGATTCTATGATAGTTGTTATTCGTAGTTAGAATGTCAATGAGTCTTTTCATTTCTGTACATAGAGTTTTGTTCACAGTTCATAGTATTACTTTAGGTACTGAATACATGAAACTGTTTTGAAATTTAATTTCAGTAATTAATTATTATATAGATCAATAGACGGCGTTATAAAGTGCCATTGAATCACTATATGTTATTGTTGACGATATAAAAGCTAAAAATATTATAAGCATTAGTTACTATAACGTATATGAGGTACCTATTTCTGTGTGGTAGCGGCTACGAATACTACCAACCCTTGCTTTGCTCGTGGATATCGTAAAACACGACTAAGAGATTTATATCAACTTGTGCCAACTCCAATTGATGTCGTTTGGTCAACAATTACACTCCCAAGGAGGATTGAAGTCAGGCAGGCGGCCAGTCATAAAACCAATAACTTTGGCATTATGTAGGATGGAAGTATATGATGGAGTACATATTGCGTAGACCCCTAGTAATTGAGATAAGGGTAGGAGAATGATGATTTACTATGACGTAATAATAAATAATTTAATCTAATTTGAATATTGTAATTACTTTTAATAGTGACTTATTTACATAGCTTAGCTTGACTAATGTTTTATATTTTAGTTTAATATTCTTTCTATTCCCCGTTTCCGTATCCAGTCATCAGAGTGCTGAGTGTGAGTTTTGTCGTTAACATTACGCGCTCGACGACGTGCGCGTAAGCATGCCATTTGTATGAAGAAATATACAGCGCCACTAGTGGCGCGTTTTTGAAACTACATTTCTTCATACAAATGGCATGCTTACGCGCACGTCGTCGAGCGCGTAATGTTAACGACAAAACTCACACTCAGCACACTGGTCTCGTTTACAAGCGGCAAGTAATGTGATATTAAGGGGCTATCGCCGATTGTCCTAGCAATAATTACTATTGACACTGGATAACTGTGCATCACAGAGAGAACCAAAAATAGTCTGCTAACTATGTAGTAATAGTAACTGAATGATTGTAATTGATGACATTATTATTATTTTTTTGTGATTATGAGTTTTATTTTTATTTATATTGCTATTTTTGTGATTATTTTTATTGCTTTGTTTTGTCTTGTTTTTGGTTATTGTATTATTATTAATTACTATGGATTTATGGTCCAAAATAAATCATTATGATTATTATATTATCCATTTAGAGAAAATACTATAACTGTTAAATGCATTTAACATTACAACTATCTAATTGATTTATAATTTCTAATATAATATTAATTCTAATTAATAATTTCAGAATTTTTAAGAGAAATAATAATAACCATTCTAATCATTCAGATTATATACCATTAATGGGCTCCTCTATAATGGATGGTAAATTGGCCTACTATACAATGCTGGTCAAATGAGTTGGTATAGGGTTATATTTCTAGTTCTACTTCTCTTATATAGAAGTTATCTGTAAATCCCTTAATCATCTCTTACGACCACGGGCAAGAAAAAGGGTGGTGAATTGTATTTTTCTCTGTATCCACACGGAATACTACCTAAGTAAAGAATATATTAAGAGAAATCATAAAAAAAAAAACAATATTTATGGATCTTGAAATAAGTATTGACATCTGTCGAATTACATTGATAAATATATCAAATTCGACAATATAAATAAGTTTAATACTTTCGTCTGTATGAAATTGAATGTTTTTGATATTTCGTTCTCTTATTTATATTTTATCGCGTAACTGTCATATCTGACAGTAGCGTATTGTAATTAGATAAATATTACAAACAAATATTTAAGCTATTCAGGATACGTGAAAATTATTAAAAAAAAAGGATGAATTGTCGCGTATAATAGATTATTTTCTTTGATGTTGATAGAAGTAATTGAAGACGTTGATAGAAGAAGAATTTAAATAGAAGTAATTGTCCGTGTGGTGGTTTTCAAGGAAAAAAGGAAATATATAAAAACAAATAAGTTGCATGTAGTAGGACTTATCATTAGGAACCTATAGTACTTACATCTTTGGATTATATGCGACTTGACTATTAAAAATAAATAATTTAGGTTTGGAAACGACCAATAGAAAATATATTTACATTTATAACGAAATCTCTACAAACTAGAATGCGCGTTTCTTTCCAATCGACAGGTCTTATACATCATACATTATCATTTAAGCCCACATGCGTCTTCCTCCCATATTGCGCTCAGGCCTGCAGCATGGAAATTCACCTAAAATATCACGCTGGTGGCGTGTTGGCATACATTTTTATGCCGAGTTTTCCTTTTTTTTACCCGACTACAAAGGAGTGGTATTGTGTTTAACAGTCTATGTATGTATGTTTGTATGTTCCTTTGAAGCACTATATATACCAAACGCCTGGGCCGATTTTTATGATTCGCACGTCAATCGATTCCTCTTAATCCGGCGAGTGTCACTAAAGATATGACGTTATTGAAAATTCAATATGGCGACTACTGGACGCCATATTGTGAAAATTAAAAAAAATAAAGTCAACAAACTATATCGAGTGTGGTATCGTTAAATAGGTATTTAAAAATCATTTTTAGTTTTCTCTCAACATTTTTCGATTTGACTGGCCGTTTAGGATCTATATCGATTTAAAGTTTCGTAACAACCTTTGTCACATATAGGTTTTTTAGACAGTAGAAATTTACGATGAAAAGACGAAAAATTCATATAACTGGATGTGGATGGACATATACTGAAGTATTTACATACATACATACATATCATCAAGCCATATCGCTTGCAGGGTAGGCAGAGAGAACAGAGTGCCAGAGAACTCTATCTCTGCATACTTCACTCGCTTCCTCAACATTCATAATTATCTTCATACACGCTCGCCGGTTTCGGAGACTCTTGACTCCACCTTCCTTCAGTACATGACCGATCTGGTCTAGGTAGGTTAGTCTCGGTCTCCCTCGGTACCTACATCCTTCCACTTTCGCATTGTATATCTTCTTAACCAGACATTCGTTCGGCATTCTTTCCACATGTCCGAACCATCGGAGCATTCCCTTTCGCATCTTTACACCAATACTCTCTTTCATACCTACTCGCTCTCTTTCGTCGTCGTTACGAATGCGGTCGGTCAGCCTAACTCCACAGATTTTCCGAAGAGATCGCATTTCGACCGCATTAATTTTACTTTCATACTCTTTTCTGCATACCCAACTCTCGCTTCCATACAGTAATGTTGGGACAAGCACTGCGTTATGTATTGCTACACGTGCCTTCTGGCTGAGGTGGTGGCTGCCGAGAAGTTGCCCCAACGCTCCGTTCACTCTATTTCCCGCATTCACTCTTCGCTCTATATCAGTGGTGTACCGTCCATCTTGGCTAAATCCACATCCAAGATATACAAATTCATCCACTTGCTCTAGTACATCATTACCTATTGTTACTCTTACATCTGTTCTGGCTTCATCTCTTTCAAAGACCATTATTTTGGTTTTGCTCACATTCACGCGTAGACCCCTTTTCTAACAGTCTTCTGTCATTGTGTAGTGTGGGTCTAAAGTATTTAGTAGGTATATTGTCCAATATACCATAGGTAGTCCTACCTAAAGTATCTAATGTCTGACGCGGTCGCCCATCTCCAATTTCTAACGATTTAGTACTCAACTTCAGTCGAAAAACTATATATGGTTAGGTACTTACCTACTTTTAATAAATAAGATAACTATAGCTACCTAGGTATTTATAACTAAAAAGTGTAAAATAAAAAAAAAGATTAAAAAAAATCAAAAAACCCGACTGCGTAAAAAGTCACCAAAACTACGTACATAATAAAAAAACTGAAAAGATAAAAACAAGCACTTAGATGTCCGGTGGTCTAGAATTCCATAATATATTATTGAATAAATACTATTGCAGAAAATGAAATATATTTTAATAATAGAACATGACAACTGAACAGTCGGGATCCTTTATTCGACAGCAAATCTAATTTTTAAATGGATCCCGACTGTTCAGTTGTCATGTTCTATTATTAAAATATATTTCATTTTCTGCAATAGTATTTATTCAATAATATATTATAGAATTCTAAACCACCGGACATCTAAGTGCTTGTTTTTTTCTTTTCAGTTTTTTTATTATGTACGTAGTTTTGGTGACTTTTTACGCAGTCGGGTTTTTTGATTTTTTTAAATTGTATCGATATTATCGATATCGTCTGGTTAAGAAGATATACAATGCGAAAGTGGAAGGATGTAGGTACCGGGGGAGACAGAGACTAACCTACCTAGACCAGATCGGTCATGTACTGAAGGAAGGTGGAGTCAAGAGTCTCTGAAACCGGCGAGCGTGCATGAAGAGAATTATGAATGTTGAGGAAGCGAGTGAAGTATGCAACGATAGAGTTCTCTGGCACTCTGTTCTCTCTGCCTACCCTGCAAGGGATATGGCGTGATGATATGTATGTATATGATATTATCTGTATATCCTTGAGTCGTACTTCATGTCACCCACGGGCAACACAGCGGGTGATGACTTATATTCTTACTCCATTACTACTAAAAATAAAATATCGAAAAGCTTAAACTGAATTTATAACGCTGACAGTTTTTTGATTGTCGTTAATATACTCCTTCCTTATGAAAAACGTATCCAAAGTAATTTTACATTTTCATCATCAGCATCATCATTTTAGATTATATACATATGTCCCACTATTGGACTCGAGTCTCCTCCATAATGGAAGGGGAATTGACCTACTATACCACGTTGGTCAGACGTGTTGGTATAGGGTTTCGAGTTTTCCTTTTCTTGCATAGATGTTATATGCGTTTTGTATCCCTTAGTCGTCTCTTACGATCACCCACGGGTAAGATGAATTGTATGATGAAGTATTCTTACTCCGTCACCACACGGAAAGTTACATTTTAGACAACTATTATATAGTAAAATATTTAAATAAGCTGAGAGATCACAAGTAGAATGGGTAGCAGTAACACCTACTGCGATTGTCATCCCACCTGCCCAGCGTGCCGATTTTGATATTACCTGTATATTTAACCATTCGTTGTTTGATAGTTTATATTATTTTAGGACAAAGCCCTGTATATAGGAAATAATCATTGTATTGTGTGGGATTTCATAAACATAATTTACAAACACAAATTATATTCAGACTTAGTACAACAGTTTGTGGATAACACAAAATATTATCCGGCGTGGGAAGCCCACTCATTGGCACGAAGCAGTCAATTATATAAAGACTTGAGTTAATATTAAAAAAAATATATTTTATGTCTTTGATAAGTTAATTAAATTAACTCAAGAGTTAAATAAAATACTATCTTCGTATATGGCAATTATATGAATATTATTTTAAAATGCTATTGTGTAATTGCAAGTAATCAATGTTTCAGTCGTTATTAGATGTAGTAGGTAGTGAATGTGAATATAAAACTCACTTTAAAAATTAATTTCAAGGATATATTTGATAAAATAACTTCGACATATTTCTAAAAATAATAATTTATAACATCAAAAATAACAGGCTTAAATATTGTCCCTATTTTATGATATTTTCAACACGGGATTTGCGATTTTCGTGCTGATAACATTTTATAGCATAGTAGTTTTATATCTACAATGAAATATGTGTTTTTGAGAACTTATAATAAAGATGTGTGTGGTGTGGATGAATTTGTATATCTTGGATGTGGATTTAGCCGAGATGGAAGGTACACCACTGATATAGAGCGAAGAGTGAATGCGGGAAATAGAGTGAACGGAGCGTTGGGGCAACTTCTCGGCAGCCACCACCTCAGCCAGAAGGCACGTGTAGCAATACATAACGCAGTGCTTGTCCCAACATTACTATATGGAAGCGAGAGTTGGGTATGCAGAAAAGAGTATGAAAGTAAAATTAATGCGGTCGAAATGCGATCTCTTCGGAAAATCTGTGGAGTTAGGCTGACCGACCGCATTCGTAACGACGACGTAAGAGAGCGAGTAGGTATGAAAGAGAGTATTGGTGTAATGATGCGAAAGGGAATGCTCCGATGGTTCGGACATGTGGAAAGAATGCCGAACGAACGTCTGGTTAAGAAGATATACAATGCGAAAGTGGAAGGATGTAGGTACCGAGGGAGACCGAGACTAACCTACCTAGACCAGATCGGTCAGGTACTGAAGGAAGGTGGAGTCAAGAGTTTCCGAAACCGGCGAGCGTGTATGAAGAGAATTATGAATGTTGAGGAAGCGAGTGAAGTATGCAGAGATAGAGTTCTCTGGCACTCTGTTCTCTCTGCCTACCCTGCAAGGGATATGGCGTGATGATATGTATGTATGTATGTATGTATAATAAAGATAGTATTACAAGAGCAGGATAGAGGCAAAGTAATTTTATAGGTCCTTTATATATTTTTTGCGTTTTGATTAACTAATATTTTTGGTAAACATTTAAATAGTTAAAAGTTTGTAGGTTTTCTTTAATAAAATCATAGTCCTTTGTGAAAAGTACAATAGTATTTTTATATAACTTATAATTGACTTGACTGAGAAATACAACATTAAATGGACAATGCTCTGGATTTTCATACCAGACAAAATCTGAACATCACGCGGAAAGGAAGTGAACTTAGATTTTTTTCGCATTCTTTGTTTTAGCAGTTAGTATGACGAGCTATTAATTATTTAACTAAAAAAAAAATAACTTTTAATGCATTTGCATTAAAAGCAATTTTTTTTTCAAGTGATTCATAAGTCAGATGGTATAATCATGCTACTTGCACCGTGTAGGGTTCGAATCATACATATCTGTATTGTAATACGCGAGCATATGTTTAGACTAACGTTCAAGATTCAGACTTGGCCTAATTTAGACTTTAAGTTTCAACTCGGTCTATGTTCAACATATTTTACTACTAGATTAAAGTCAGTTTATATGTTTTTAACCAACTTCAAAAAGGAGGAGGTTCTATGTTTTATTTTTTTTTGTAATTTAATAAGATTATTATTGTCATTATAAATCAGCCAACAAAGGGGTTTTGTGAAATTTCTGGAGCATCGTTGATAATTTTTTCATTGCCAAAGAAATCGTAAATTGCTGTCTAAGTGCTGGACTGCGAGTCTTTTGCAGCGAATCTTGGTCTTGCATTTGGGTAACACTAAATATTTGTGATCCAACTTGTCTTGTAATGATAAAGACTAATATTATTCAAAATAGATTTTACAATTATGTTTATATCAATCTGTGTTATGATTAAGAAATACTAAATTAAAACTGTATATACTCTGTAAGAGGAAATTGTTTCAGACATCGACTCTCTGACTCAAAATAGATGCTGCTATATATCCTGCCAATATCTACTAAGATGGAATATATACAGACAAAATCTATGAATGTACGGAGTGTAGTGTTACACTCTGTGTATAATCTAAACACCCGCTGTGATCGACACAACGGCGCCTGGATAGCTTCGGATTTTCTACGCCCATACATCGAGGTGAATACCCTCTGAACTTGCAACACAACCTATTTAAAAAAAGTACATTAAAATGTATGTATATGCAATATTACTTTAATGTGACATAATTATAATATGATTAAACAAAAATGCTTATTAAGTCTTAAGATACATATATACATACATATCATCACGCCATATCTCTTGCAGGGTAGGCAGAGAGAACAGAGTGCCAGAGAACTCTATCCTTGCACACTTCACTCGCTTCTTCAACATTCATAATTCTCTTCATATACGCTCGCCGGTTTCGGAAACTCTTGACTCCACCTTCCTTCAGTACGTGACCAATCTGGTCAAGGTAGGTGAGTCTCGGTCTCCCCCGGTACCTACATCCTTTCACTTTCGCATTGTATATCTTCTTAACGTTTGTTCGACATTCTTACCACATGTCCGAACCATCGGAGCATTAAGATACAATAAAAGAAATCATCTCTCTTTTTTCCAGACCAACTATTGGGGCAGTAATTTTAATTGTACTGTATTGTACTGTATTTTTACTAGAGTACAATACAATTTACGGTACGATGTCATGATATTTTCTTTTGTCCGTGTGTGTCGTAAAAAAAGAAGGATATAAGATGCATATAACATCTGTGACAGAGGAGAAAACTCCAAATGAAATTATATATCTACTCGTCTGACCAGCATGGTGTAGTAGGTCTATTTCCCTGCTACAGTGGTGGAAGCTCGGTTCTAGCAGTAGAAGGTAAATGAGCTGAGGTTCTTTTTTTACTGCTCTTGGTGGCGGGCGAGCATGCAGTATATCTGATGGTAAGTGTTACTGCCGCCCATGGACCTTTGCAATATCAGAGGTATAATTAGGCCATTGCCTACCAATCATCCTAAACCGACCCAGAAAATTAGGCTTCCGGCTCTCTCGCTCACCGAACGAATCACAGCTGCTTACTGCCACTGCTCAGGCGTCGATTTTCTGCGAAAGTGTGGTACTACCCCAGACGGACCGGCCCTCGGCTGTAGACAGAAAACTGTCAACAGTGTAGTCCTACCACTATTTAGATGTTGATGATAGTGGGCAGAAACTTCTATAATGGTAGGGAGATACTAATCTCCCTGATCCCCAGCAATTCTATAACAACTTATCTGTCTTTACACTAGTAAAGACAGATAAGTTGTTATAGAATTGCTTCATCTTGATTCATTCTGACATCGGATGACGAGTTATATTAATTTATCTGAAAATTATCTACAAACACGAAGTAAACATATACTGAAGTTGTATAATTCTATTTGTTCCTTCATCACGTAAATGATAATATACGGATCTTAATAACGTTTTGGGTACTATTCACATCTTTAATTGGGACATCTAACATTTAGTGCTGTTAATTACAAAGGAAATTCAATGAAAGACATTGTTTGATGTCTTTATTTTATTAAGCAATGGTATTAGAACATTATTAGTGGTAAGACACGCTGTTGACAGTTGTCTGTCTACAGCCGCAGGCCGATCCGTCTGAGGTAGTACCACACTCTCGCAGAAGATCGACGTCTAAGTAATGACAGTGTGCTATTGCGCATCGTTCGGTGAGCGAGAGAGCCAGAAGCCCATCTGGGTGGGTTTGGGGTTTATATTGGTAGGCAGCGACTTAGCTATAACCTTGGTATAGCAAAATTCCATGGGCGGCAGTGATATTTACCATCAGTTGTGCTGCTTGCTCGTTTGCCACCATAAGCAATAAAAATAAATAGTCCATCAACGTATGAAGTATTTCTTTCTTCTATTTACTTTCTTCTTTCCTCTTCCATTTGTTGAGTACACTTCAAGCGCTTATGTTCTCAAAAAACAAATAAAAAGTAATTGTAGATGCGATAATGCTGCCTAATTATTATAACGTTTTTTTTTTTATTTGTGCCTGTACTTACAACTGGTATGCAGTAATGGTTATACAGTTGGAAGTGGACCGCTCGCGAAAACAAAGACAGGTGACCCTACTAGTCCTACTTGTAATGATAGGCTAGAAAAAAAATCGATTCGAATGATATTTTTTTTTTCAGAACGAATTTTAAGTTTTTTCCACATTCCATCGTATTAGAACAGTGCCATGTAACGATAAATCCATAAAATACGTAACTATACTCAGATGAGAAAAGACGCAATCTATTCAAAACTCACGATCATATGTTCAAGAGTTCAACGACCTCGAGTGGTGAACAAAAAATATTTTTTTCGAATCGATTTTTTTCCTAGCCTATCATTACAAGTAGGACTAGTAGAGTTAGCTATCTTTGTTTTCGGGAGCGGTCCCCTTCCACCCTGTATATGAAGTAGCGAGGACATTATTAGTATTACCTTTTGTATTAATACAGTTGTAAGAGAAATAAATAATACAACAGCACCATAATAAGATGGAATTCGATATTTAAATAAAAAGTTAACGTTGTGTAAAAGAAAACAGAAACCCTTTTATTTTGATTAAGAAATTAATTTTCTTTGCATAATTTATTCAAGTTTAATGCGAGCAACGTGCATTTTAAGGCTGTGAGCTGAAATGAATGTACTAAAGTCTGTTTCCATCAACACTCTCTAAAATTTAGGTAACGTCTAACGTAATTTAAGTACCACTTACGCCTGATTTGATTTTCAACTACCTTTGAGCGTTAACTAAATTCAAAATGTACTAGTAATTTTAGGTCCTTGAATGTTGACCCTGGACGACGACCTATATTTCGTTAATTATTATTGATTTCATTTTAGACAAAATGTTAAATAAGTGGTTTTAAACACTTTTTTTTAGTAAATACCATATTGTAGATATTTTAGAGTTAGATATTTTTAATGGTTTATCATCGTATGTATAGATATGTAGGCAAAAGTTACAACACTTGAGAGACAGATTTTAATTAATTGTTCTTAATACATGTAGAGAGACATGTCGTTGACAGCTTTCTATTCGTATTCATAAATCGGCTGGAGTTATCGTTGTAGTACCCTAGTAGACTATTGGGTTTTTCAGATTTTTATTACTTTCCATAGGAAATAAAGTAAAGAAATAGAGTAAAGGGGAAGTGTAGTGTGTGTCTATCCGTGTGGTGACGGAGTAAGAATACAGTTCACCACCCCCTACCTTACCCGTGGGTGATCGTAAGAGACGATTAAGGGATATAAAACGCATATAACATCTATGCAAGAGAAGGAAAACTCGAAACAAAACCCTATACCAACACGTCTGACCAGCGTGGTATAGTAGGTTAATTTTCTCCATTACGGAGGAGGCCCGAGCCCAACAATGGGACATATATGGGCTGTGATGATGATGAAAGGGGAAGTGGCAATATCTTCTGCTCTTAAGCTATATATTCCTTAGTGCGAGGTATTATTAAAAAAAACAATAAATACTCCTATCCTGTATATCCTATCCTGTAAGTATTAGGATGTAAATATGAAATAAAACAACATATTAAATTAATAAAAGACAATATCATCCTAATTATTAGCACAGATTCTGTGCTTATTTAGGCAGATAATAAAAAAAATACTCATTTAGGTGAAAATGAATCAAAGTAAATTATAATTTAGAAAATGAATTTACTTCAAATTAAAAGACCATATGCTAAAGCTGATTATTTAAGTAATATTGGTATAATTTGTGTAGGTAAAATATAATTTTGTTTCTGTCTTTAATGTTTATTCATATTACCAACTTGAAAGATGTTTTATTGATCTTGTAGTTACAAATTACGGACAATCCATAGTGTATACAAAAACTCGTGCTCTTATTAACCCTCACGTAAATAAAGTGGTAGATAAGAGGTACTTAAGAAAAACAGCAAGTAAAGTTTAGAGTCAGCACAGAGATGACTTAAGAAATATGAATGCTGATAATTAAACTTTTTATAAAAAAAATGTAAACCGACTTCAAAATAGGATCATCCAAAAACCTTAAAGCAAATCAATAGCCAAATAGGTATACTATATCGCATTCAAACCATGCCGCGCTTGTGACTGAAGTGATCTGAACGTGCAAGCGGTTAAGCGATTTGATCCATACGTGCAGACGTCGTTCACGGTTGTGTCAAATAGTATTAAATTTGTGGCATTATAGTGTTCTGAATACATCTTTTAATTCTTATTTCCTTTAATAATTTGATTTTTGTTAATTTTTCGTTTATCAATAAGCTTATTGTTTTTTGTTAATTTAAGCTTGGCACCGACTTCAAATCGTGTTAGTGGATTTCTAGCATACATTGTAATTATATTTTATAAAAATTAATACATAATTAGAATTAGACAAGAATTAAATAGTTCATCTTATTTTTCGGTTTTTAGTGTTTTAAATAAGTACTTGGCTTTTGGTTTGCTGTAAGGTTTTTGGATGATCCTATTTTGAAGTCGATTTACATTTTTTTTATAAAAAGTTTAATTATTTTTGAATTTTTAGTGTAAATAATCGTAGTTAAGTAATAATTTTAACTAGTTCATATAAATTAAATTATTTATTAAATATAGCACTATGAGTTGATCGACTAAAAGAATGCATATGGTACGAGGAAGAGTAGTAGAGAATCAAAATAAAAAAATAAAGAACGTATTTCGAAAAAATGGAAACGAAATGCTGTATCTCGTTGCCAATAGTTTAAATTTCACTGTTTCAATCAATTCGGGTATAACACCATATGTGCTATCGATACGTCACGTGAGGCAACAACTTAGGTATGAGATACTACCAACATCCAAGTGATGTAAATAATTGTGACGGTTTGATGCAATTGTTAAAACTAGACATAGGCTCCAGAGTCATGGTAGGATGCAATATCTCTGTCATTAAGAGCTTGGTAAGCAGGCAATAGGGATAATATCCAAACTTGTAGGCTTCCACTTCGTTGTGACCAAATTGAAACAGGCTAGTTACCTGATTTGGTTATTATAAAATTTAATGACGACACTATTAGCACGAAAGAGAAAGACAATGACGGGTTAGTTGCCATAGCGCCTGTGTCAACCATATATCAGGCAACGAAAGGTTACGGGATAATGAACGGAAAATGCTTCCGCTAATCCTCTGTTGGGCGGTTACGGTATATAAACTCTAGGGTACTTTACAAAGCCTTAAACAAAGCTGTTATTGATTTAGGCAAAAATAAATTGGCAATGATCAGTTTTATATTGCACTGAGTTGTGTAAAGACTTTAGAGGGACAGCTTTTTGTAACTTAGGGTCTAATAAACTACTCAAATCAAAAGACTATACCAGGAGAGAGCATAAGCCAAAGAATAAGACGGTTCTAAATAGGTACGATACAATTATCCAATACGGCTGGATCTGATCATCTCACCTAATATATCTTAGTGTCTGAAGGCACAAGTCTATGAATAGTGATGATTAATGACATGAAAATGTGGTCCCTAAATGTGGCTCTCGTAACAAAGATCATATATCGGCAACATAAATAATTACCTAACTCCTAATCGTTATAGAGTAGTACCTTACATTATCAGCTTACGTGATTAACTTGAAAGAATACAGTTAAAGGTCTATGCGTGCATATGATATTGAAAGAATTGTCCTCCAACTCCTAACCGCTAAGGAGATGTACCTTCCATCACCAGCCCATCTAAATGTGATTATCACTGCTAGATGCAAATATTTGAATAGCTTTGAAAAATATATGAGACACGTAATATTTGCCTATAAAATTTAAGGGTTGCCCTTTATTTCCAAGAATTCCCATCATCAGATCATGATTTCGTGACAATGGGACCACCTCGGGAGTTAACTTGAAAGAATACAGCTAAAGGTCTATGCGTGCGTATGATATTGAAAAAATTATCCTCCAACTCCTAACCCTTAAGAAGATGTACCTTCCATCATCAGCTCACCTAAATGAGTTTATCACTGTCAGATGCAAATACTTGAAGAGCTTTTGAAAATATATGAGACACGTAATATGTGCCTATAAAATTTGAGAGTTGCCCTCGATTTCCATGACTTCCCATCATCAGATCATGATTTGATGACAATGGGACCACTTCTGGAGTATACCCTTTAAAAAGAAAAAAGAATTTTGAAAATCGGCCCACGATAGACAAAAATATCGCTGAACATACATAAAAAAAAAAATCCATACAATGAAACATAGAACCTCCTCCTTTTTGAAGTCGGTTAAAAATATGTCGTTCTCATTGACCCTCCATTTCTCCAATTTGTCAATCTTAATATTTCATGTCACGTTGTAGACGGTTTTACTTCAAAGCAATCTTATTGTTTAGAAACTGCCATCAGCCACGAACAAACGATGTTATTACAAAGATTGTTACAAACTTTATATACCTAATACAATGGTATAACAAGAGATTACCTATTGTGAGGATTTGAATTCTTAGTAATGAAAAATTTGTTATTGGTTGCAAGTCTTCTGAAGAAAATATCTATAGCAACACCACAGATTTAACACTAAGTCTGAAACTGTACTTAGTACATTGAAATAGTTTTACCTTCTACTACGTGGTCTTAAAAAAATCATGCCGAAATATTTCTTGGCTATGGGGACAAAGAATTTATGAAAAATAAAAAATAAACAAAATTAAAAATATGTAGCCGTGATTGCTCAATGAATGTATTACATTGATATTTATAGATTATCATCATCATCTTTATCCTGCTCTTATCCCAATTAAGGTCGAGGCAATATATACTTCTCTTCCATTGCACATACTGCAAAAGTTATTGGCAAATAGTTTTATAACCGGCCTCTTGGGTGATATCAACCTTCCTTGAGAATGTAATTGTTGATCAAACAGCATCGGGTGAAGTCGGCCCAGGACGATATAAAGCGCTTAGTTGCAATTTACGACATCTACGAGCAAAGTAAGGGTCTTTTTTAAATTTATTTTTTTGCGGTGGACTATGGCAGAGTCTCACCCCGCCAAATCGGTCCGGGGTAACGGAAGAGTCGGCGCGTGATCTCATAGGCCCACCATGCAAACTCCTCTCTTCGCCGTGCGAGCGGGCTACCGGTACCCGATCTTTGTCTTCGGTGGTCTTGTTCTTCCCAAAGTAAGGGTTGCTAGTAATCATAACCGCTAGTACACAACAGTACAGATACTTTTCTCTTTTACCTACGTTCGGTACTCCTAACTCTTACCAAAAAGGAAGAATAAGATAAGGTACGAGTACATTATATTCTTACCCTGTTGTGGGTCAGAAAAATATTTGAAAACCCTAATATGTATTTATTATTAGGCACGTTTACGCAGATAAACTGCAAAATAAGCTTGTAATACCTTAAGTAAAGGTTATTAAACGGTCATGTTTGTAATAGAAATTGCCACCAAAGTTTCTAACTAACTTAAATGAATAAACAAGAAGATTATATTTCGATGTCAAATATTTATAAGATTTAAAAGACTGAAAGTAAAATGAATTAATTGTATAAAAGGGAGCAAAGTGAATTTTCATAATTTCCATTATCTCGCAAATCAACATAAAGTTATTGTAAAATAATCCCTACACAAACCAAGTCATTGACGTCTGGCTAGTGTCTTATAACTTATATTTATTATACCTTATGTAAGATATAATAGCTGTGTGGTAGCGGTTACGAATACTACCAACCCTGATTTTGCTGGTGGATGTCGTAAAAGACGAATAAGAGCCTTATGATATCCTGGGCCAACTCCATCTGGTTGTATGGTCAACAATTTCATTCCCAAGAAATTTTGGCATCTGGCAGGCGGCCGGGCATAAAACTATTGCCAATAACTTTTACAACATGTACTATGAAACAAGAGTACATATAGTATCGACCCCAAGTAATTGGGATAAGAGTACGAGAATGATGACCTTATATGCTAGCTATATGCTGCTACCTATTGAAAGTTTTGCGTGTTACACCAGTACACAAGGACGGTTTTAGGTCTCAAATCACCAATTATAGGCCAATTGCTGTACTGTCAGCATTAGCTAAAATATTTGAGTACATTTTAAACAGTCATATTACTAGACAGTATAAACAACAACTTAGCGAGTGTCAACATGGTTTTAGAACGGGCAGATCAACTACTATCAATTTAGTTAACTTTGTCGACTATTGTGTTACTAAAATGGTTCATAATAGGCAAGTAGACGCCGCGTATTTCGATTTTAAAAAAGCCTTCGACCGCGTACATAATGATGTACTCCTACAAAAATTTGCCACTGCTGGATTCACTCCTAAGCTTTTAAAATTATTTGCTAGTTCTTTTACAAATCGTATACAATACGTAGGTAATGTCTTATGTTTGCCGATGATCTGAAACTGTTTTTGGGCGTAAACAGCACGGAAGACTGTGAGGCGCTACAGCGTGACATTGATAATGTTATTGCATGGGGTGCGCACAATAACTTAGAGTTCAATACATCTAAATGTAAAACCATCACATTTACTCGATCGCGCGTTGCATGCACGCACACGTACAAAATATCTGATGCACCGTTGGAGCGGGTTACACAAATCCGTGACCTGGGCGTTACACTGGACTCATGTCTAACTTTCAACACGCATATCACAACTATTTGTGAAAGAAGTTACAAATTACTAGGCTTTGTGATGAGACAATCGACATTGTCTCAATGTAGGAACACTATTCTTGCCCTGTACTATGCCTTCGTTTGCAGCATGTTGGAGTACAACTCTATAATCTGGAACTCGCACGAGGTCAAGTATAGCATAATGATTGAACGTGTGCAGCGTAAATTTTGTAGGTTTTTATACAAAAAGCAGTACGGTTATTATCCATATTTATATCCTTCCGTGGAGTTAGGCTGACCGACCGCATTCGTAACGACGACGTAAGAGAGCGAGTAGGTATGAAAGAGAGTATTGGTGTAAAGATGCGAAAGGGCATGCTCCGATGGTTCGGACATGTGGAAAGAATGCCGAACGAACGTCTGGTTAAGAAGATATACAATGCGAAAGTGGAAGGATGTAGGTACCGAGGGAGACCGAGACTAACCTACCTAGACCAGATCGGTCATGTACTAAAGGAAGGTGGAGTCAAGAGTCTCCGAAACCGGCGAGCGTGTATGAAGAGAATTATGAATGTTGAGGAAGCGAGTGAAGTATGCAGAGATAGAATTCTCTGGCACTCTGTTCTCTATGCCTACCCTGCAAGGGATATGGCGTGATGATATGTATGTATGTATGTATATCCTTCTTTCTTTGTATCTGGTATGATAAGTCTCGATACCCTTGCGTTATGACGTAAATGTGTCCTTTTCTTACATTATTACTTATTATTAAATAATAAAATTGATAATTCAAATGCACTGTCGCGCTGTTCGCTATTAGCGCCGATTCAATACACACGGCTTCGTTCGCGGTGCCTGTTTGCTGCCCCACAGGTGCGTACGTGAACCGCACAATATGCACCTACCAGTCAGGCAATCACATTGCTCAACTCATTAATTGCTCAGTATCCGGATGTTGATATATTTTTCACCAACTTCGACGTATTTTTAAAATTTTGTTTGCATTTTTTAAGTTATAATTATGTATTTAAATTGTAAAATTGTAATGGCTCAATACACGCATTGGGAAACTGTAAGTGTGTGGAGCAGTTGAATGAACAAATAAATAAATAAATATAAGATATAAGAGAGTGCCTTCGCATATCTTCTCATCAAGAATACGATAGGCTGATATGATTAATTAATATATTGGACGGTCATTAAAGAGAAATGACAATGATTGTGTTTAATTCCTCTTCGCAACGAAAAAAATTTTTATTTAAAAAAAATGCTGATTAATACAGAGTACTCTGTAATGAGGGTAACTTGGTGGACGTGAGACGTCTTAGTCCTACCGTGACTATAAACGTACAATTTTAAAGTGTTTGAAACATCGGGAATTTAATCGGAAATCTCTAAAAATATTTTTATTTCAAATACGTAATATTCGCGTATTCTTATTAGCCCATAGTCATATACTGGTATCCAAGGGTCTCCTTCGAAATAGAAAGGCATTTGGTATACTTTTTAATTTTATTTCTAGTATTGTTTTTCATGCTCAAAAATATTAACTGTGAATAATAATTTCGTATTACTTTAGTTCTATATAAAATTGAGAATTATTTAGGCCACGAAACATAAGCCACATGTGTTTACACATAAGTCAAACTTGAATAATTCTTGTTGATATTTCATGCTACACAGCACTTTTAGTGAGAAGAGAACACACGCAATATACTTGTCATAGCGTATCTGTCTACTAGCCTCATTAATATAAATACTAATCTGTGATTTTTTTCTTGAGCCTTTTGTAGAACTCTAGTTTTGAAAAAAATAAAACTTAGATCAAGTGTGGATACACTTGGTCTAAGTTTGTATGTGTCCTTGAAGACTTTGGCTCCTTAAAGACAAAAATATAATACGATGCGAGAATTGAATGTCCTACAATAGTTCACGGTGATATAAGTGGCAGCGCGATTGGAACGGATTTCCAATAGGTGTGGGTTCGAATCCCACATGTGACAATCATTTTTCGCTTGTAATGGGGTTTTAATAAATAATAAAACATATTAAATGCTAAATTTCAGTAATTTGTTTTTACTTGTTTTGTAAAAGCGAATCTCAATATGTTACTAGAACGTATATATTTTTTTGTGATTAGTAGATATTGTGCCTACTTTCTATAAAATTGGTTAAGTACCAAATTGTGACAGTGGCGGTAATCGAGATAAGAGCCAAGAGGACCATATATAATTAAGCTTAAGTACCATCGCTGTCGGTACTTAATAAATTTATTTCATAGGCATATACATGCCTCGTAGATAATGGAATTTATGTAACCACTTGCTCTTATCGACAAATAAATAAGACTTGATGCTGACTACCACAGCTACATAGTATGTGGGACTAATCTCTATGTATTTAAGATGCATATCACTTATTAAGAATATGACTACCATAGTTACATGTTCTGAGAATAAGTCATTTGCTAATTATTTATCTACGGTTATTATTGGAGTTTACTCCTTAAGAATCGATTTTCATATAAGGCGCCTGGTATGAGAAAAATTTGAGGAGTAAAATCTAGTGATCGAATGACCTCGTTACGTTTTTTGGTGCGCAACCTATTCTGCGTACCTTTCACTTTCTGACGTGAGATAATACTTCACTGAACAGCGCGCCTTTTCGGCTTTTTACGCCTGTTTTGATAATCGTACTTAAGGAGTAAACTCCAGTCGTGCGTCGGAGCTGACACACACACTTTTTTTTCTATGCTCAGTTTATTATACTGATTATACTGGTAATTTAACTGATTTCAACGCTAATTAATATTGATGAAATTAAAAGTGTTGTATTAATAAAGTTATTATTACAGTTATAAAACAAGAAATACAGAATTAAGAAGTGGGAAACCTTTTTAGTCATACAAGCTTACTTTAAATAACGGATTCAATTTTATTTATATATTATTCATTAATTTAGGCAACTATTTCTCAAAATTCACGAACATTTTGCTTAATTGGTAACTAAGGTCCATACAATTTCGTATTCGACTAAACTGTGTAGTCCAATATGGTTTTCCTCGTAAATTTCACACAACTAAATTATGCTAATATAGTTGATTTAGTTGATTGTCGATTGGTCAAATTATATTTTTAGACGACTCATGAGTCAAGGTGCATAAAAATCTCAATTAAAAAAAAGTTCTAGTTTGTTATTTGTTTTACATGATCATAGTAAAAATGCCCCATATCACTAGAAGAGCGTTTTTTTTTTAAATAAATCCATGCAATTTTATTATTTTTTATTGAGCAACTAATTGTGAACATTTTAATCTATAAAATAACTGTATGTATATGCATGGCCTCTCAACATCTTGATTTGATACTGCAATTGCACTGCATTTGATTAAAACTAATGAATATTATCATTTTCTGAGCATTTTTGGGCGCCTTCCGCAGCAATGGTATAAGAATACAATTGTCGCTATCCATTACTTACTCGTGGGAGTCATAAAAATCGGTTACGAGTGTCACCAGGAGAGTGAACATCAACTCTCTTCTGGGAAATAACTCTTCGCGGCCTCAAACAGTCAGCCAAATGTACTGATCACGGCATTATCCCTTAATTTCTGAGGAAGGCCTATAGTGGCAGTCCAGCAGTGGAAGGCCAAAACCTGAAATGGTGATGATGAATGATGAATAACTATTCAATATTTATTACAAGCTGCAAAATGTCTATGCTTAAATATATTAGTAAATAATTTTGAAGCTATATGTTAATTTCTATTCCAAACATGACTAAATCTAGCTATTGTTTAAGGTATTAACAAACCTTTGTTATATTGTTAATATCTACCAAAATATTGATACAGTTAGGGTATTATTAAAAGTACTTAAACATGATTTGAATGTAAATATTTAGTTAATTTACAGTAGAATTAATTCTATTATAATTATGTATTCATGAGTTTTATTTATTTTACTAAAATATAAAGGGTTTCATCACTAGTCAAATCATTATAGTATACTAATTAGGGAACTTCATAAAGTATAAATATGTACGTAACTTTCAGTGTGCTGACCTAGTAAGAATACAATTCACCACCCCTTTTCTTTACCGCGGGTGTTCTAAAAACCAATTAAGGGGTATAATACGTAAATATATAAATAAGAGGAGGATAAGCTCGAAATTAAACACTAACGTAACCCGTCTGACCAGCATAGTAAAGTCAATTTTGCCTCCTACCGTGGAGGAGCTTCAAGCTCAGGAGGGGGACGTTTATGAGTTGAGGTGAAGGCGACCAATTTTGTGAGCGTGAGTGACTGTCAATCGTAGAAGAATCTAATTTACACTCACCCAGTTTCGTATAGATTATTACGTATTTATATTAATTACAATAACATCTATTATGTCTCATTATCTTACATTTTTCTTTTGAAATGTATATAAAAAATCTACTAGGTATATAGTTCATTGTATAGAGGTAATAGAAAATAAATTTTCATTTAAATTATTAATTTATACTATTTAATATAATTTATTTTGTAACTGTTTGAATATAATTCGAAAGGTTAATCGTAGTGAAATGTTCAGACTGCCATCATTCACAGGCCTAAGTTGTGGCCTAAATTAAGTTTAGCTGAGTCAGTCTCGATTCGAAGCCTGCCAAATAATAAAACTTGTTTACCATAAAGTTCGTTACGCATTTAAGCTTTCAATAACACGCTCAAGTAAAAGTAATTTCAAAAAGCTTTACATAATAACAATGTAGCTTCATACGTCACGTACGGTTGGAGTTTTTTTTTTACAGATATTATGGATATTTTTACTCGTTTATGACAGTCGTTTGGCATAGGAGTTATTTTATTATTATACGTATATAATGTTTCGTAACGATTTCTAGTTTTCTTAACGTTATCACGTTAACGTTTTTCGTGTGGTGACGAAGTAAGAATACAATTCACCACCTCCTATCTTACCCGTGGGTGATCATACGAGACGACTAAGGGATATAAAACGCATATAACATCTATGCGAGAGAAGGAATACTCGAAACAAAGCCAATCAACACGTCTGACCAGCATGGTATTGTAGGTCAATTTCCCTTCACTTATGGAGGAGGCTCGAGCCCAACAGTGGGACATGTATGAGCTGAGAAGATGATGATAACGTTATTAAACACTGATTTCAAGTATTGGAAATGCGTGAAATATTAAGGCTATTGCTATTAAAAAAATATTAATCTAGATATTGAAAATGGCTATTTAACGCCATCATCATCAAGTGATGTTTGTTGATTCATTGTTAAGGTAACAACTTCTGTACCATTGGCCAGCTCAATGGCGATAGGGAGAGAATACGGTGGGTTATGGGGCCACGCGCTGCCCTTCGCCCTGGATGGGACGGGCGGCGCGTGTCCGGACCATAGTCTACCCAAAAAAAACGGTAACAATGACTATTACTAGAGATAAGCTTCATCATACGAGGAATAATGATAAGTCAACATGCTTGATAGGCGGGTTGGCGATCGCATTTAGTGTTATGAGTTTCCAGGAGAGTGTTACTGCCTAGATATCATCTACTCCACAACTGGTCTCATGATTCTCACAGGAATAGAGATGGCGACGCATTGTATTTTATATCGTCACCACACGAATATGTGGATTTTAATGTAGTTGATAATTATTTACATGAGACTTGAGTGATATATCAAAAAAGGGGTTTGAAGGTTGTGTACGAAAATGTATAAAATCTATATAGTTTTTTTGTTGATTTTTTTTTACTATGAATATCTTTTAAACAGTTATTAGTTCGATAACGAAAATCGATAGAGTTCATTTTATGGATAAAGGAAAATTAAATATTTTTATGAATTGATTTCTATGTTATGTCATCAATCGTCATGACAAATAGATAAACAGAAAAATCGATGGCGATACAAATTTTGTTTTTAATTTTTGTTATTTATTAAGACCCATTTAATAAATTTATTTATTGAATATTTTTTTTTGTATACATGAATGAACTCTGAATATTTCGAAAATAGACAGATACTTAAATACATGGCTTACAAAAAACTCCCTAGCGTATTTTACTCTGCTTTTATGTGTGTTTAGATAAAGAGGACATTTTAGAATGACTTATTATAGACTTATATGCTAGAAGGATGAGAGTGATTATTTTACATGATGATTTAGCGCAAATAGCGTATTAGTTTGACTGTAAAGATGTAATAGTTTGACTGTAAAGTGATTAAGATTACGACAGCTACCGTATTAGTGGCGTGGGTTCGATCTACACTTTGCGTGACCTCGTGAGTCTGGGAGTAATTTATGTCCGTTAATTATACATTTGTAAAGCTTCCTACAAAACAAAGATTATTAGTAGCAGGATTAGTTCCTTAGTGCAGGGCCAAAGATTTAAAAAAATAAAGTACGTATTTAATTTTTTCGAAGACGATATTCTTAAAAGAAATAATTATCATCATCATCATAGCCTGTATACGCCTCACTGTTGGGATCGGGCCTACTCCGTAATGGGAGGGAAATTAACCTACTATATCGAGGTCAGAAATGTCGGTATAGGGTTTTGTTTTAAGTTTTCCTTCTCTTGCATAGATGTTATATGCGTTTTTATATCCCTTAATCGTCTCGTACGATCATCCACGGTACTGTGTATTTAATTTTAACGCAACCGAGATTATTGAAAACGAATAAAGTACTGTGTATTTAATTCTAAAGCAGAATAAGTCTTTGTGTGTTTCACTAATGATTGTTTCGAGTATGAATATTTGCGTTATCTGTATATTTATTAATATGTAGTGCAAGGATTTATTGCTGAATGCGGCATTAAATAAACAAATAAACACTCACCGAAGCTTTAATCTTGAATATGAAACTGGGCGGAGAAAACCATTGGATATCTAAAACAAAAGAATGCAATGTTTATTTCTTTATTAACATTTAAAATGATCAAACGATTGCACAGATAGCGTAGTGGTTAAAATACCGAACTACCATGCCAGTGCCGTAGGTTCAATTCAGTACAATACTTTGTGCGATCGACAAATTGTGGTTTTATGTTTGGGTGTCATTTGTTTATCACTTGTGGTAGTACCACGCTGTTGACAGTCTTATGTCTACAGCCGCAGGCCGTTCCGTCCGGGGTAGTACCACACTCTCGCAAAATATCCACGTCTGAGTAAGGGCAATATGCTATTGTACTTCGTTCGGTGAGTGAGAGAGCCGGCAGCCCAACTGGGTGGGTTTGTTTTGGTAGGAAGCGGCCTAGCTATCATCATCCCAGCCCATATATTATGTCCTACTGTTGGGCTCGGGCCTTCTCATACATACATACACATCATCACGCCATATCCCTTGCAGGATAGGCAGAGAGAACAGAGTGCCAGAGAACTCTATCTCTGCATACTTCACTCGCTTCCTCAACATTCATAATTCTCTTCATACACGCTCGCCGGTTTCGGAGACTCTTGACTCCAACTTCCTTCAGTACATGACCGATCTGGTCTAGGTAGGTTAGTCTCGGTCTCCCTCGGTACCTACATCCTTCCACTTTCGCATTGTATATCTTCTTAACCAGACGTTCGTTCGGCATTCTTTCCACATGTCTGAACCATCGGAGCATGCCCTTTCGCATCTTTACACCAATACTCTCTTTCATACCTACTCGCTCTCTTACGTCGTCGTTACGAATGCGGTCGGTCAGCCTAACTCCACAGATTTTCCGCAGAGATCGCATTTCGACCGCATTAATTTTACTTTCATACTCTTTTCTGCATACCCAACTCTCGCTTCTATACAGTAATGTTGGGACAAGCACTGCGTTATGTATTGCTACACGTGCCTTCTGGCTGAGGTGGTGGCTGCCGAGAAGTTGCCCCAACGCTCCGTTCACTCTATTTCCCGCATTCACTCTTCGCTCTATATCAGTGGTCTATTCATATTCAGTTCTATCTCGGCTAAATCCACATCCAAGAATAGCCTTCTCCGCAATAGGAGGAAAATTACCTACTATACCACGCTGGTCAGACGTGTTGGTATAGGGTTTTGTTTCGAGTTTTCCCTCTGTTGCATAGATGTTATATGCGTTTTATATCCCTTAGTCGTCTCTTACGATCACCCACCGGCAAAATAGGGGGTGATGAATTGTATTCTTACTCCATCACCACACGGGATACTGCTATACACTTAGTATTGTAAAAGTCCATGCGCGGCAGTAACACTTACCACCAGGTTGTTAGTTCCTTTGCCACCATAAGCAATAAAAAAAAGTTGCATGTTTTGTAAAGTCCTCTGCAGTGCAAGGATTATTTCCTTAGTGCAAGGTGTTTCTATTTAATTAAAAAATCTATCTACAAATTATGGCATCGAACCATAGTCTAAAATAGAATTGATGACCGCTGAAAATTAATCTCTCTTACAATTGATAAACAGTAACAAAGTCCCGTATTAATCACAATGATTGGTTTACAAACTAGAAACAAAGGCTTAGGCACTATTGTTGCTGAATTCTCTCCCTCTCAGTTACTCGGCAAATTAAATTTGACTAACATGTCCAGATTTGATACTCAATCAAATTTGATATTAACTTTCCTGAACATTAATTTTACAAACATTTTGATTATTAATTAGAGAAATAATTTTTATTTATAGTTACATTTTTAGCTTTTAAGAATAGGCCAGCTTCTCATTAGTTTGTCCAAGTTCGTCAGCTTGTTATGTTTTTACTCTAAATTTGTCCACATGTGATGACATTTATATAAATAAATTCTTGTCTATAAATTATATTTTTATAGCTTTTATTGGGATAATGATAGAATAATAATGCAATGGTCTCTTTCTTTATCATAATTGATGGCAACCGTAGGAGAAAGTCAATAACATCGTAAAATGAGAATGAAAGTTTGAAATATAATATCTACGCCAACCAAGTGCCATGCATAATAGTAACACAGCTATTAAAAATGTGTAATATTAAAAAAATATTAGTGATTAATAACAGTCATAAAAACAGGAAACAATATATATGCAAGAAGCATTTGATTTAAAGGGGCGAAATTTTTATATATGAATCAGCCATCATCATTCCCCTGCTCTTATCCCATTACTTGGGGTCGATACAATATGTACTTCTCTTCCTAAATATTGCAAAAGTTATTGGCAATAGTTTTAAAAACCGGCCGTCTGCGTGACCTCAACCCTCCTTGGAAATGTAATTGTTGACCAACGGCATAAGGTGACGTTGGCCCAGGTCGCTATAAATTAGCCATTAAATAAAGTAACATCTATATTTAGTTATTATACATACATACATACATACATATCATCACGCCATATCCCTTGCAGGGTATGCGTTTTTATTTAGTTATTATATTAAAAGTTGTGTGTGGAAAAGTGGAAGGAAGAAGGAAGGAAGGATGTAGGTACCGAGGGAGACCGAGACTAACCTACCTAGACCAGATCGGTCATGTACTGAAGGAAGGTGGAGTCAAGAGTCTCCGAAACCGGCGAGCGTGTATGAAGAGAATTATGAATGTTGAGGAACCGAGTGAAGTATGCAGAGATAGAGTTCTCTGGCACTCTGTTCTCTCTGCCTACCCTGCAAGGGATATGGCGTGATGATATGTATGTATGTATGTATGTATTAAAAGTTAATTCAAAGTTTCTGACAGATACAATTTACAGTGTTTAATAATATGGTTACGACAGTTTTAATGACTATATTAACACGCAACAGGGTGTCCCTTCTAAGACTCGCGTATAATAAATACAATAACTTCTCACCTTAAATGTTAAAAGCTAATTCTAATTCACTAAACTAATATTAATAAAGAAAACTCATCTAATATATTCCAACCGCCTACATTTCACAGCTAATATTACCCTAAAGTCACAAACCGAAAGACTTAGAAGCAAAATTTAACGTTAAACTTGGATAACAGTAATAGTATACGAAGTGAAACTCTGAAGAGGGCTGCGAACAATAAAGTGTGTATATCATTCTACGAAGTATAGACTCCTTGGAAAATTTATATGTAATAAGAAAATATCAGCGCAAAAGTTTATAATATATTAATTTATATCAGTAATAATATCACTACACAAATATATGAAAGGCGTCCTAGATTTTCTAGACAACGTCATCTGAGTGAAAGCAATAATTCTATATAGTATATTTTTTTCGTGACGAAAATCTGTGGTAAGTAAATAGAAGAACTTGCTTATAATTAATTCACTTAAACACTATCATTATCCTGTGTCAGATTCATCGTGAATGTATTTAAATGAAGTCATCCACAGCCTCTGTCCCTATTATTGTGACATAGTTTGACTCTCTAGTACTTACAGTAATATAGATATTTAATAAGTTACAGACTACTTCGTTATTTAGAATATGACTATATACTATAAAAATATTACTATACTATAAAAAAATTTAACGCAGGTTTTAAGTTCCAGATTAGGTAAATGTGTGTAAAATTTATAATTAAAATTTCATTTACGATTTAAGGCAAGCGTTAATCCTTACTAATATTATAAATGCGTAAGTAACTCTGTCTGTCTGTTGCTCTTTCACGCCAAAACTACTGAACCGATCTAAATGAAATTTGGTACAAAGATGGTCTAGAGCCTGATAAAAGACATAGGCTACTTTTGAATGCAAAAAAGGGCGGTAAATGGGGATGAAAAGTTAGGAAGTATCGTCATCTTTAAAGCCAGAAACATGAAAATTTTTTTTAGGCTATTGATTAGATATAAATAAATATGACATTAAAAATTTGTAAAAAAAATACCCTTAAGGGGTAAAATAAAAATAGGAGATGAAAAACTTTAGGAAAGTAACCTTTTACGCGGGCGAAGCCTCGGGTAGAAGCTAGTTAATAATATAGCAATCATTTCACTTTAGAAAAGCAGATATACTTTAGGTTTAAACTTGGAATCCCGGCAGTCTATTTATGGTTATAAAGATTTGAACACAGGCTAGGAAATCATCATCATCATCTCAGCCAAATATGTTCCACTGTTGGGCTCGAGCCTCCTTCATAGTGGTAGGGAAATTGACCTAATATACCACGCTGGTCAGACGTGTTGGTATAGGGTTTTGTTTCGAGTTTTCCTTCTCTTGCATATATGTTATATTCGTTTTATATCCCTTAGTCATCTCGTACGATTACCCACGGGTAAGATATGGGGTGGTAAATTGTATTCTTACTCCGTCACTACGCAGAAATTATTTGTGTCGCCACTAAGCAACTACATAGTTTATCTGGGTGTTGAATCCATAGCATGAAATTACTGACTTATAATAAATTAAAAAAAAATCACCTCTTGCAAAATTTCTTGTCTGTGCTATTGCCCATTAAATACATAATACCCTATCTTTTAATCTACAAAACAGTTCATTCATAATTGAATTAAAAAAAGAAATAGTATTTAATGACTGTACATGCCAAAATTTTAACCGTTTGCGTAAAATTTCATTATGAACTTTAATTATACCAAATCTATTACTTTATGTATAGAATATTCTTCAATAATTCATTTGCGCTATTAATATAAAGATTAGCGTGGGTTCAAAGAAGTTTGATATTTAATAAAATTATATTTAGTATAATGATTTCTGATATGCACGCGAGTATAACCTATTTGATACAAAACTATTTTTACGGATTCTATCGCTTTTGTATTTGATTTTTATTTTATTTGTTTAGTAGTTAAGTTTAATTATGTCATATTGGAACAATTTTTGTATTGAACAATATGTTATTAAGATACATACATACACATACATATCATCACGCCATATCCCTTGCAGGGTAGGCAGAGAGAACAGAGTGCCAGAGAACTCCATCCTTGCATACTTCACTCGCTTCCTCAACATTCATAATTCTTTTCATACACGCTCGCCGGTTTTGGAGACTTTTGACTCCACCTTCCTTCAGTACGTGACCAATCTGGTCTAGGTAGGTTAGTCTCGGTCTCCTCTGGTACCTACATCCTTCAGCCTTTTATTTTAGTAGTTAAATATATTATTAAAAATGTTATATTTTAATTCATCACGTTATAGATAAGGTTTAAAAATTAAAAACTTAACATACTCCTTTATATCTGAATTGAATTCTATATTTATATAATAAAATATATATTTTCATAATCATCATCTTGCTCTTATCCCAATTACTTGGGGTCGATACAATATGTCATCTTCTTCCATACAGTCCTATCAGACTTCATCTCTGCAGTCACTCCCTGTCTATCCATGTCATGCCTCACGCAATCCATCTATCTTCTCTTTTGTCTTCCTTTACCCTTTCAATATTCATACTTAAAACTTTCCTCACAATCTCTCATCATATGTCCATACCATTTTAACTGTTCATACCTTAATTTTTAAGTTTTACGTTACTAGCGCAACTTTCAAACTTCCTCTAATATGTATCTAATAAAATATAGGTATATTTTATTATCTACAAAAAGATGTATATCTAGAAAATTAGATATATATCTATTAAGGCATTTATAGAAGTGATTTATGCCTTCTTGATATATCTTATGTTTTCTTCTTAGGAAAAAATATGAATGTAACGGAATTGGGGCGACCGATTGCCTAAAAACAAACAGTATTAATTGACTCACTATTCTCACCTTTATTTGTGTAGATCTTATCTTAATTTATAGTATTTTGGTAGGAATCCTATAAATTATTGCTGAGTGCTCACAATTTACTCGATTGTCCATTAACATTCCCATTCTTTCGATGTAATATCTTTCTCGTAAATCGCAGATTTGCACAAATGGAATAATTTATCAAGTTTCTATTATATTCAAAGTAGGCCAGATAAATAAGATCATTGACAGTGCTTGTCTGTTATTCTCATTATTTATTGGAATGGTCAGGCAATTAATTTGATTTGAAGAGAAAAGAATATACTATTTATAGACGAATACAAGTTGAATTTATATGTAACTATTTTTTTTTTAATAAAACCGTGCCTTGTACTGAGAAAATATCCTTGTATTGCGGGGGACTTACAAACATGCAACTTAGAACAACACTTTGTGGATCGTACAAGTTATTGTTCTGAGTGAGAATCAAGCACATGGTACTGGCACGGAAAGTCGGTATTTTAACTACTACGCTATCTATGCAGTCGAAGCTTCTGCCTGTAAGTACGTCTATATAGA
This sequence comes from Lymantria monacha, assembly GCA_905163515.2. Lineage (NCBI taxonomy): Eukaryota > Metazoa > Arthropoda > Insecta > Lepidoptera > Erebidae > Lymantria > Lymantria monacha. Next base: position 11,544,021 of record LR991094.1, on the reverse strand, counting down.
ATGTATGACATTCACGTTAAATACGAATTTCATTATTTGTGTTGTAATGTACAAAATATCAAGTACAAATTCAACCTCCATTTTAGACAATGAGAAATACATACTAGGAGTATTTGGTTGAGGATCAATTTTTTGAATATTCCTACTTTTATTCTTTCTTTTTTTATTCTTTGCAACTATATAACAAATCAAGTGAAAACATAATTGTAAAATTTAATGGCCTATTTTATACATGTAGTAGAAAATAAATAAATGAAAAACAAACCTGAGTTTATTTTAACTGAAAATTATTTTTTTCTTAATTTGAAGACAATAAATAAACAAATGAATGAGTAAACAGTTTCCTTTTTCTTGTATAGATGTTATTTGCATATTATTGCTATTGCACATACCCTTTGGTAGTCTTTGCGATGGTGATGGTACCCACGGACCAGAGAGAGGGTATCGAATTGTATTCTTGCTCTGTCACCACACAGAAATATAAATGAAACAATATAAATGCTTGAGTTTATCGTCAGTACTTCCAGTCAAAGTTTATTCCTTAGGTATTTTATCTAGTGATTACATAGTATAAGCCTTCTTATTATTTCAAGCTAGATAAATAATATAATTCTCAGCAGCTGTCCGAGAACTATGTTCGATTTCGTTATTAAGGGAAACACTTGGTAATAAAGATCTAAAAATTGTGTAGTCGTGTACTTAACCAACTTATGTAACCAACTTATTCCTAGCTATGTAGGTCCTAGCTATGCTAGTATTTATTTTTCATATAAACAAAATGATTAGAAATACAGATGAAGGTCTAAAAGAAATAAAAGGTTTAGTCTTTTTCGTTCCTAAAACAGTTAATGCTTTATAATATTAATCTTAATAACAGTAAGGTTCCAGATATTAAACCATATGACTGCATAGATCGTATAGGGATTTCAGTAGCAGCTTTCCACTTTGAGCAACGAATGTTCGGTCCCCATAGAGTACTATTCTTTATACCATTCAAAAATAATTGTCATGAATATTACTTGTGTCCGTACATTCTCTAAGTATATTTTTAGGTATATAATAATTTATGTATATAGAGTAGTATGTTGTACATACATATCATCATTCTCCTACTCTTATCCCAATTACTTGGTGTCGATACAATATGTACTCTTCTTTCATAGTACATATTGTAAAAGTTATTGGCAATAGTTTCATGACCGGCCGCCTGCCAGACGTCAACCCTCCTTGGGAATGTAATTGTTGACCAAACGGAATCAGATGGGGTTGACCCAGGCCTTTATAAAGCACTTAGTCGTCTTTTACGACACCCACGAGCAAACTAAGGGTTGGTAGTATTCGTAGCCGCTACCACACGTATGTATGTTGTACATACATATGTAGAAATGATTTAATAATACAATGAATAGATCATTTCTTTTATTTACTTTTTGTCTATTTAATTTGTATAGTATATCTTAATTACCCTTGCTCACCAATTAAAAAAAAAACAATTTAATGTTATCTGGAAGAAATTGCTCTATGTAAAAAGACCAAATGATCTTATCGCACACAGCAATTTCTGCCAGATATAAATATATTCATATTGGAGTAAGAATAGAATTCACAATCCCCCATTGTACCCATGCGTGATCGTTCGAGACGACTAAGGGATATAAAAAGCATATAACATCTATGCTGAGAGAAGAAAAACTCGAAACAAAACCATATACCAACACGTCTAACCAGCGTAGGTCAATTTCCCTTCCATTATGAAGATGGCTCGAACCCAACAGTGGTACGTATATGAGCTGAGCTAATGATAAGACCACATAATTGTACCTACGTCAAATGTGTTCCTTTAAATTTCTGTATATATAAATAGTGAATTATTATATGCTATTATAAGTTTGTGAAGTTTGCTGATCATAAAAATGTACCTCTTAGTTCTTGTCGATAAAACATTATACTATAGTGTATATGAATATATTCTATGTATGAATATATTCATATTTACGTTTCATTTATTATCATGTCCTATCACAAAAATTGTACCTAGGAATAGTATAATTTTGATTGATAACCCACAGTAGAACTCCATCATTAGTCACGACTCAAATGGTTCTACATTGTTAAAAACTCATTTCGTTATGCAATTTATGAAACTTGTGGCAAATAGTAGGTAATATAGTAATGTATTCTGAGTCATAGGCATTTACATTTTGAAAGTAGCAATCTATTATTTTTCCGTGTGGTAACAGTGTAAGAATATATTTCACTACCTCCTATCTTACCCGTGGGTGATTGTAAAAGACTACTAAAGAATATGAAATGCATATAATAAACATCTACACTACAGAAGGAAAAGTCGAAACAAACCCCTATACCAACACGTCTGACCAGTGTGGTAGATAATAGGCCAATTTCTCTCCCCTTACGGAGGAGGCTTGAGCCCAACAGTGAGACAAATATGAGCTAAGATGATGATGATGATGATGAATGTATTATTAAGATTTTATTATAAATATATGTATACAAAATTTCTTTGGAAGCTTAAAAATGTTATCTTTCAAGCTTCAGTGACTTTATTATTCTTATATTCTGAGTTCATAAATTCGGTTAGCGTTATTACTTTACAACAGAGTTTCTCAAACTTTTAATTTTGCATTTTAAATTAAATCTCATTATAAACGTAAATATATTTAAAGAAAAGAAAAAAATCTAGTTATTGAATAAAGCAACGCTTTGTTTATTTATTTTAACTAAAATATTATTCATCTCAGCTCATAAGTCTTAAAATTATATACTTTACCGTACTGATTAGAGTGGTTAGTATAGATAAAAAAGAGAGTAGTGAATTGTATTATTACCGTTATTCTTGATCAAGCTTCAAGGTAGCTTATTTCAAAACAAATATATAATAACATTCAACTATTGAAATAGACACCTTTTCTCTCCTGTTAATATAATTTCTAAAATTCTCTTTAATTAGTAAGTACCCCGGTTATCATTAAGCTTTATATAAATCTTATTACGAATACTCATAATTATTTAGGCTTATTTTGAAACAAATAAAACACTTACATTCAACTAGTGAAATAGACATACTTATTTTCTCTCTAGTTATAATTTCTAAATTTCTCTTTGAATAGTTATTATTCTTCAGTATATTATTAGTTCGTCTATTATCATTAAGCTTTATTTAAATATTATTAATGTTTATAACTATTTAGATTTTAGTACATCCGGACTTTATCTTGAGAAACTCTGATTTAAAGAATTTTATTTAATTTTCAAAGAAAATACAATGTTAAAAATATATCCTGTTTTAAGATTTAAATTTATTTGTTCTAGCGTACAATATGTATAAGATTTGTGCAATATCCGTAATATGAGTTTAATTTTATACAGTAAATATCAAAGAATGCGTGTGTTCAATTTCTTCTTTTGATTAATACAAGTATTTTTTTTCTTTCCGTGTGATGACAGAGTAAGAATACAATTCACCAATTAACATTTTTAATTAATATAACAATTAACATGCTTGATTATTTATAAAAACTTGATTACAAGCGAAAAATAATTGTCATTTTTCGCTCGTAATCGTCGTAGTTTCTACATTAATATTTAGAACATTATAGAAACATATATAAATTAAATAATGTTATTGTGGCAGAAATAAATATTATTCTATATAAATTAAAACAAAATTCCTTACAATATTAATTATGTTGTAGTAACTTCAGCGTTTATCAAAGAGAAACGTGACTAAATTAATCTGTAGCATTTTTATCCTAAAGGGACGAATAGAGACATTGTATTCACAACGTTCAATTAGGGGCTTTATTTAATCTGTCATTCTAGCTGCTGGAAAGAATTGAAATATTCCTGTTCGATTGTAAAAAAAATAATTCGCGAAAAAAGGTTTTTAATCAATCCATCCATCAGCCTATCGACGTTTAATGTTGCATAGGGGCCTCTTTTTAACCCCTCACCACAAGAGAATAGTTTTATACATCATCATTATCGTCACAGCTCATATATGCTCCACTGTTGGGCTCGGGCCTCCTCCATAATGGGAGGGAAATTAACCTACTATACCGCGCTGGTCAAACATGCTGGTATAGGGTTTTGTTTCGAGTTTTCCTTCTCGCATAGATGTTATATGCATTTTATAGCCCTTAGTCGTCTCGTACGATCACCCACGGGTAAGATAGGGAGTGGTGAATTGTATTCTTATTCCGTCACCACACCGACACATGGTTTTATACATTTATCCTCGAAGAGTCAAACAGAGTTTATTCATATTAAGCTCGTGTAATATGATGCGAGTCTATTGTCGTTTACCGGGTACGATTCCAGGCTGAGATGTAGTTCCACACGAAATTCCATATTACAGTTTCTATGCCCAGGATTTGAACCTTTCTATTTATTTTGCAACCGATCGGCAATGTTTGTTCTTTATGCCATCTCATCAGCAAGATCTTTTTTTTACATTTGATACAGCTGCAGACGAGCAAGCAACAAGCTTAGTACACTACGTAAGTGGTAATTGAAGTTCACGAACATATTTAACTGAATAAATGTAATATTTTTTTTATATCAGTTACTTTTCCATAAAAATATGTATCAAAATTTAATAAGTAATTCCGTAGTGGGTAGACAAATAACTTTATATTAATGATGACTTGTTGGACGTCACACGTCTTAGTCCTCCCGTGACCTTGAATATTAAAAAGTGTTCGAAACGTTGGGATATTAAATATCGAATATAAACACGAGAGAATCCATTAAAATAGTTTTCTTTCAAATGTATGAGTTTTTCTTCCCTTGCGAAGATAGAATTTTCTTTTATTTCTTAATCCTCTCTTACGACATCCACAGAAAAGTTGTTAGTATATATTATATTTATAATCCATCAATCGATATATACTGTAATTACGCGGAATTACAATAACCTTGTAAAGTTAAAATGGATTACCAAGTAATACAAAACACATTAGAAATCAATTAAAGCAAATTGTATTGAACGACCACAATTTTTTTTTACTAAAAGTGGGTTTAGGCTGTTTTCGATTACAAATTTATTAACGGCCAGTAATTTAGATAATGGACATATGAATATTGGCAAATAATGACATTCGATATGTGGTACTACAATTCTGTATATAAAAAGTTTCGTTATTTTACGCATGATAATTGATTTATTTAGTAAGTCATAGGTACAGGGGGAGACCAAGACTAACCTACCTAGATAGACCAGAGTGGTCACGTACTGAAGAAAGGTGGAGTCAGTGTTCTCAAGCACTCTGTTCTCTCTGCCTACTCTGCAAGGGATATGGTGTGATGATATTTATGTATGTAGTAAGACATCATCATTATCAACATTTCAGCTTATATATGTCCCAATCTTGAGCTCGATCTTCCTGAAGAAGAAGGGAAATTGACCTACCACGCTGGTCAGATAGGTAGCTATAATGTTTCATTTCGAGTTTTCCTTCTCTTACATTGATGTAATATGCATATTATATCGCTTAGTCGTATTGTACGATATCCACAGATAAGAAAAGGGGTGGTTAATTGTATTCTTACTTCGTCACCACACGGAAAATTGGTCTTGTTATACCTATACTGGGCCGTTTGTAAAGCCATTTACTTGGAATGTAGTATTTTTTGATATTTTATTTTCTTTTAGTGACTTCAGCTGCATGTGTACATGCTTAATTACATGACACTGCAGGAATGAGATGGCGAGAAAGAGTGACATTTTATTTCTTACTCACTGTCATCCAAAGTTAGTTAGCTCTAGTGTATGGCAGTTTTAAAATAATAATGTATTGTAATTATTATTTTAGTTTACCTATATAAATATGGGATATGACGTTATAACACAGTAATCAAATCTAACCGCGAACGATCGTGTCACCGGAAGTACAGCTAATTAATAAATTATATTGAAATATTGTGATGTATTTTGTTGATGACTTGCATGAAAAATAATTCGGGTCATGGTATCAAATTTATTATTTTTATAAAGGATGTGGTTATACGATAGTTTGCTTGGAAAAATAATGCATAAAACTTTAAAACTGATAATTTTTAAAGTAATTCGCCGTACTAAGGAATAAATCTTTGTATCGTTGGGAGTGAAGGGATTATAGTGAGTAAAATTAATGGATACAAATAATTCCCAGTCTTAAATTAATGATTTGTGGATCATTTAAAAAAGTGTCCTGTGCATAAATCGAACCCATAATACTCAGCATGGAAGGTCGCTATTTAATACTGAACACTACATGCAATCTATGCAGTCGAATGCTATGTTACATTTCTTTTTGTTTTTGACAGTTCTGTCTGCAGCTGCGGGCTGGTCCGTCCGGGGTGGTACCACACTTTCGCAGAAGATCGACGTCTGAGTAATGGCACTGTACTATTGCGCTTCGTTCGGTGAGCGAGAGAGCCGGCAACCCTTCTGGGAGGGTTTGGGGATTGCATTGGTAGGCAGCGGCCTAGCTATACCCTTGGTATAGCAATAGTTCATGGGTAGCAGTGACATTTACCATCAGATGTGCTGCTTGCTCATTTGCTAGCAAAATCAATAAAAAAAATGTTACATAATATCACATATTTCTTCCCGCAGGGCTAAGCAATAATGGGTAACAATAGTGCGCCTGTAGGGTTAGGGGAAGGTTTTCATTTCACATAAAAGAGTGCACCTTTTGCCAGTTATCAAATATCAAAATTACTATTAAAAACAGAAAAAGTCAATGACACTTTTTGCTTTTGTCGTAAATTAAGCCCAATATTTGGAAGTTGTGTATCTTTACCTGTATCATCCAGTCACATCACACATTACATGATTCTAATATGCACTATTATCAATAATAATCAAAAGTTTTAACGTACGGCCAAATCTGCGCGACCAAAGCGACTGCGAAGCGGGAGCGTCAGCCCCGCGACAGGCGCTACCGGACGCCACTCGTGATATCTTATGGCACCATGCACATCTAAGCGACCACGGAGCGGGACTTATTGTACGCGTTTTAAGACGCTCGCGTTTCGCGTCCCGCGTCCCGCGTGTTGGACGCACAGGTTTGGCCGTACCTTAGATCAGTAGTAAGTCTGCAAAAATTTCAAGTAGTTTTATCTTTTTTCCTTATTTCTTATGATGGCAAACGAGCAAGCAGCACACCTGATGGTAAGTGTCACTGCCGCCCATGAACCTTTGCAATACCAAGGGTATAGCTTAGGCCACTGCCTACCAATAAAATCCCCAAACCTACCCAGTTGGGCTTCCGGCTCTCTCGCTCACCGAACGAAGCGCAATAGCACATTACCATTACTCAAACGTCGATCTTCTGCGAGAGTGTAGTACTACCCCGGACGGACCGACCCGCGGCTGTAGACAGAAAACTGTCAACAGCGTGGTCCTATCACTATTAAAATGGTTGATGAACACTTGATGAATGAACATTTCGATGGTTATGAACGGATAAAGAGTTAATGAAGGTATAATTATTATTTATATTGTTGCCTCGCTGTATGGTAGCGGCTAGGAATACTACCAACGCTTACTTTGCTCGTGAATGTTGTAGAGACGACTAAGAACCTTATACGACCTTGGCCAACTCCATATGAAGCCGTTTGGTCAAAAATTACTTTCCCGAGGAGTGTTGACGTCTGGCAGGTGGTCGGTTATAAAACTATAGCCAATAACTTCTACAATATGTACTATGAAAGTAGAGTACATATTGTATCGACCCCAAGTAATTGGGAGAAGAGTAAGAGAATGATGATTGTTGCCTTGACGATTTATAATTTTATTCCATCCAGCCATCTATCAGCCTATCGAGGTTGACTGTTCTACATGTATGGATACGCAATATAGAGGTACATGATTATGATATAATGGTCACCAATAGCCGTATTTTTTATGTTCTCATTTAAATATAAGTTTCTTAGTAAAATGTTGCTGCCTATTTCGTCATTTTATATATTCCTTAATTACTAACTAGAGTTCTAAAAGGTACCAACAAAAGCTTATTATTAAGTCTCTTGCGATTCAAGCTTGCACTATCGAGTCCAATTTGAATATGGTCGATAGTGTTAATCCAATTTTTGTAAGAAATTAATAAAACATCAAATTCTATCTATGTTCGACGTAGTAAAAGCTATTTTATTTATTACTATCGTGTTTGAAAACATTTAACCTCATAGTAAGTATTATAGTAATGATTGTAAAGTGCATTAACTGTCTAGGTTTCAGCTACAGTCAGTAATAGATTGAAATATAAATTATATCACTTGATGTACGTAAATGGCTACAAACTCACGCAAAACCCAGTCATTCAATCAAGCAAATAGATATTATAACATCAAAGATTCGTTACCTCAATTAATTTTCTATATCCACTGAAATATAATAGCTACATATAATATATCAATTTCTTATTCTGCATCTCTTAATGTAGTTAATAATGGCTGAAAATCTTAAGTGTTTAGATTCCAGAAGAAAAAGGGTACAATTTGAGACTCGAAGTACCCGTAATAATATTATTTCATTAGTTTTGCTATTGTTCTCTACATACATATATATCATTACGCCATATCCTTTGCAGGGTAGGCAGAGAGAACAGAGTGTCAGAGAACTCTATCCTTGCATACTTCACTCGCTTCCTCAATATTCACAATTCTCTTCATACACGCTCGCCCGTTTCGGAAACTCTTGACTCCACCTTCCTTTAGTACGTGACCAATCTGGTCTAGGTAGATTAGTCTCGGTCTTCCCCGGTACCTACATCCTTCCATTTTCGCATTGTATATCTTCTTAACCAGACGTTCGTTCGGCATTCTTTCCACATGTCCGAACCATCGGATCATTCCCTTTCGCGTCTTTACACCAATACTCTCTTTCATACCTACTCGCTCTCTTATGTCGTCGTTACAAATGCGATCGGTCAGCCTAACTCCACAGATTTTCTGTAGAGATCGCTTTTCGACCGCATTAATTTTACTTTCATGCTCTTTTCTGCATACCCAACTCTCGCTTCCATTTAGTAAAGTTAGGACAAGAACTGCTTATGTATTGCTACACGTGCCTTCAGGCTGAGGTGGTGGCTACCGAGAAGTTGTCCCAACGCTCCGTTCATTCTATTTCCCGCATTCACTCTTCGCTCTATATCAGCGGTGTACCTTCCATCTCGGCTAAATCCACATCCAAGATATACAAATTCATCCACGTCTTGTTCTAGTACATCATTACCTATTGTTACTCTTACATCTGTTCTGGCTTCATCTCTTTCGAAGACCATTATTTTGGTTTTACTCACATTCATTCATATTGTTCTCTATTAGCTTATAAAGCTACATAATGTTAGGAACAGACTAGTGTGTTGAGCTGTATAATGGATTTACAGTATCGTAGCGTTTATAGTTATTATTTACGTAATTTTTGATTTAAATAAAATTATACCCTTCCGTCCCAAGAGGTGAGAAAGTTAGTAACTACTGGAAATAAATATTTTGTTTGACAATTGAATATATTAAATTGTGAGTTTACATTAAGTACTACTCTTAATATTACCATAATTGAGGTATGTTTCGTGAATAAACACCCTAGAGGTTAGAACAGATTCACTTCCTTGAAGTTTATAAAAGCAAACAAAGTTGAATGTAAACTTTACTGTAGCTATAAATAAACAAAAATATAAAATCACTCAGTGGCAAATGAATGTGAGCACAACACAAATAAATCGAGTTTTTCTTTAAATAAATAATTGTTATAACATTTCAAAGATATTTATTTGATAATCTGAAAGTGTACAAAGTGTGTACGTGATTCTGTTTATACATTTTTAAATCGTAAACATAATAAATTTTTAGTTACAATGAGAAAGTACTGAAATCTTATTCTTTTATTTCTTTTTTTACCAATCATACTTTGTTAAAATATCTGTTATACCTATTTATATGATTGGTCTACCTCTTATTGGTATTCAGACAGATTGATATAAGGTTTCGTATGAAATTTAATTCAGAAGTGACATCTACATCTGTTGTATTCTATATATCTATTATATATCCATTTGTATATTTATATAACGTAATTATTTAGGTATTACTTTTATTTGTTGCCAGTAGAAGGCGCCAAAAATAGTTATTTTGTCTACTGCCTTCTTTGTAACTATAAAAATATATTTTGTTATTGTTTATGTCTACTATAAGCTTAGAGCGACGCGTGTTATGGCTTATGTATGTTCACAGGCCTTCTGGTAGTATGTAGTACCACACCAAATTACGGTACGAAGAAAGTGGGGTGATATTGTGTATAAATAGGTCATGAATATCTGGGCATGTAACCTAATTTCATTTATATGGAGTTACAAAACAGTTCATTGTACTGCATATTTGCGTTAAAATCTGATATTTATGATATGTGAAAAAAAAAATTATTGGTAGAAAATTTGGCTCCACTTCAAAATGCTTGTTTTTTGGTTGTCAACGTTCGATCTTGTTGTCGGAAAATTGATGCGACAGGAGAATTAATATGGCGTTGACCTATTTTAAGGTTATTGTATACATTACTAAAATAAATATTTTATTTTGCTTATTAGTTATATTTCATGTAACCAATCTTACGTATTTCAGCGCGGTATTTTTTTAAAAATATTTTACTTATATTTTGGATATCAGGACCCATGTTAAAGGTCTCCTCATAAGATTACACCTATTATAAAATATGCTATCGAAAAACTATTTTAAATTGTTAAAAGTCAGTTTGGACCATTGTAAGGGGTGTTTTATAAGTACTTTACAAACTAGAGTATAAGTGTGATGTTTCCTAGATTGATCCAACCAAAAGATTCATAAAAATCTAAAAGCACGTGATTAATTTGAAATATTTTTTACGGATTTTATCGCGTTTGTATTTGATTTTGAACTTACCGACGCGCGACGTTTCGAACACTTTACAGCGATCATGGTCACAGGAGGACTGAGGTGTCTTACGTCCAATATGTCATTGTTATTACAGAAATTTATATCTACCCTATAAGATATTAAATTTTGACCCACATTTTTAATACAAATTGATTCTATATACAAAATTTTATATTGTTTATGATCTGTTATTATTAAAGCATTTAATTTATGAAAATTATTATTGTGGCAATTTACAATTTCCCGTGACTATGATCACTGTAAAGTGTTCGAAACGTCGGGAAATTAAAAATCAAATACAAACGCCATAGAGTCCGTAAAAGTACTTTTATTTCAAATTAACTACGTGCTTTTATATTATTATGAATCTTTTTGTTGGACTAATCTAGGAAAGATCACACTTATACTCTAGTTTGTAAAGTACTTAAAAACCACCCCTTACAATGGTGCAAACTGACTCTTAACAATTTAAAATAGTTTTTCGAAAGCCTATTTCAAAATAGGGGTAATTTTATGAGGCGACTGACCTTTGACGTGGGCCCTTATATCTAAAACATAAGTAAAATATTTTTAACTCTCGCGTAAAAATCAGATATCATCACGCAGTTAATGTTTATTGATCATTGTCAGCAGCAACTGTACTCATCATAAATAGTGAACAAATTCTAAAGAATCTAAATATCAGATGAGACTGATTCACCTGACTATGGAAATTAGGAAATAGTTCCAATACCCAAAACAGTATCGGGAGTGCAAGGTCACATTGAGTTTCAGTACTCATTCTCATGCTCCAAGCTATGTTTATTTTTTTTTAAATCAGTGCATTCCGTCTTTGCCCTCATACATGTGGAAGAATATTAGAATATACTGCATAGTATTTCCCCTAAGTTTTCTAACCGGCTACTTACATGAAGTCTTCACACGTTCTCAGAAATGTTATCGATAAAAACATTACTTAAAAATTTACTTAGTTTTCAGTTGCGATTTAATACATCCACGAGAAATTTTAGGGTTTTCTTCATCTCTATCCATCAACTTGCTTTTATGTAAATTACTTGGAGTTGAAGTTATATGTATTCCATTTTCATCATACGTATTGCAAAAATATTAGATTTAGTTTTATGATCGGTCATTTGCCTGATATCAACCCTCTCAAACGTAATGAGCCCAGGTTCTTATATTGACAGTAAAATCGCGACGGGGATCCTAAACTCCCATATATAATTAGTTTATTAATCAATTTCTCAGACGACTACGCCATAAAATTTAGGTGAGCGCAAAATGCTATCTTATCGTAAACGGGCTGAAATACCTTTTAAGTTTTTGAACCAGAATTATAGATCTGATTCAAAAACTTAAAACCGCAGAATTTGTCGCTGCATATTTCACTACAGTAAAACTGCAAATATAATTAGCATGTATAAATATGTAACTACATTTATTATAGAAAGGAATGCTTTTGATGATCTAACCTTCTATTTTAAACATTAATACCTCTATTAAAATTCAAGAATAAATACCGACAGTAGGGTCAAATATATTTGCGAATTATTTGATCTGAAGTTGACTAACTAGAATTAAATATTTGCAATGTGAATAATTGATTATCGTAAATCTACTGGAAAATGTATCCATTACAGTTAAAACCACTTCAATGGAAAGCTGAAGTGTTTGGGACTTTATTGCTAAATGAAATAAAACATAAATAACTTGAGACACTTTGATAAATCAGTAACCTCAAAAAATCTGATTCATGCACACATTTTTGAATCATGACTCATAAATATGCGATGATATTAGTTAGCATAAAATGTCAGTAGACCTTTAATTAGTTCACAGATCAGTGTATTATCGTCCACTATTGGACTTTTAAGCCTTATAAGGGGTGAATACTATAATGACCTCTTTGAGTAATCTCAGTTGGTATTATTAATATTCAGGAGGACGTTGATGTCCTTTCTTAGTGATACTAGTTGATTTATGCTTCCTATAGAAAAGCAAGGGGTAGAAATAGTGTCTCTAGCCTTTCACTACAGGGTTAATTACACATTGTCGATTTCTTTCTTGTCTTTCGCTATATATCATTATTGGGAATGTGTATGACTTTATTTTAAAATGGTGAAGAAAATAGATAACAAGATCCCAACTGTCAAGACACAGATGGTCCGAGTAAAGTCCTTTTTTCATTTCAGCCTATTGCCGTCCACTGCTAAACGTAGGCCTCCCTCATTTTACGCCACAGAGTGCGGTCCTGTGCCGCCTGTATCCAACGACGCCCAGCAACCTTCACTAGGTCGTCTGTCCACCTAGTGGGGGGGCGTCCCACACTGCGTCGTCCGGTACGTGGTCGCCACTCTAGAACCTTTCTTCCCCAGCGGTTGTCGGTTCTTCGAGCGATGTGGCCTGCCCATTGCCACTTCAGTCCTTTTTTAGTGGGCTTAATTCATATACAATGCAATACTTTATATGCATTAAAATGAGTCTGATTCTGGGTGTAATTTATAAAGCTAATTATAGATTTGTAAACTCTCATGCGTACGCGGATTTATTTTAAAGTAAGGGTTATTTTAAATAAAATAAAAATTAAAAGAGATTTATTAGTCAATCACCATTTATTAGCGTAATGATTTCTGATGAGAGTATTATATATTTAAAATCAAAGCATTCTTACGGATTTTATCGCGTTGGTATGTGTACCATTTTTTTTTTTTTGCGGTGGGCCATGGACGTCGCACCCCGCCAAGTCGGTCCAGGGCGGCGCGCAACCCCATCTTCTTCGCCGTGCGAGCGGGCCACCGGTACCCGATTTTTGTCTTCGGTGGCCCGCTCGGCGTTTGTATGTGTACCATGGACCTTAGTGGTCCTTAGTGGTTATGCTCGCTAGTAGTGTTTTCAACCTGCTTACGATTAGATAAAAATTCGTATTGAACTAAATTAGCAGTTAAGTATATGATCTATGGATCAGGGTCCTCCCGTGAGTAATCACAAACAGCGTTTATAAAAAGAATTATGTAATTTCGAGCGTTTAAAACCATTTCGAACGTTTATAAAAACGCTCGAAGTTGCTTTAAAAATCGGTATTAAATAAATCCGAAAATATTTATTAATTCATCAGTCATATATGTACTTATACATATGTTCAACAGTTGGGCTCGAACCTTATCGTAGCGGGTGGGAAATTATCTACTGTATTACACTGGACAAACAGCCTTAGATAGGGTCTTATTTTGAGTTCTGCTTATTATACATACATACATATCATCACGCCGTATCCCTTGCAGGGTAGGCAGAGAGAACAGAGTGCCAGAGAACTCTATCTTTGCATACTTTACTCGCTTCCTCATTCATAATTCTCTTCATATACGCTCGCCGGTTTCGGAGACTCTTGACTCCACCTTCCTTCAGTACATGACCGATCTGGTCTAGGTAGGTAGGTAGCAATTTTGTCGGGCTTTTTTTTATTGCTTATGGTGGCAAACGAGCAAGCAGCACACCTAGCCAAGGTCAAAGAGACCACTGCCAACCCATAGAAACCCCAAACCTACCCAGTTGGCCTTCCGGCTCTCTCGCTCACCGATCGAAGCGCAATAGCACATTGCCATTACTCAGGCGTCGATCCTCGGCGAGAGTGTGGAGCTATTCCGGAGGGACCGGCCCGCAGCTGTAGACAGAAAACTGTCAACGCATGGTTCTACCACTAATGATGGGATGGAAAATAGTGTACATTTTGTGTTATGATTGTCTTACAATCGTGTTTTCTATTCATGTCCTCGTCTTTACTACTTGTTTTTTCGATATCCGCGGAGAAGAAAGTGCTCGTGTGATTAACATTATATATGAATGTTCTAAGATTACAAAGGGATACTTCGCTTTTGATGTGTTTTAATGACGTATAACTATTAAAAAAAAGCTTTTTATGGTTTAGACGTATTTAATTAAAAAATAACTTTATTGATCACTAAAGGAAAACACATTTATTTTTCTGTTTATATTTTCTAAAGCTAAATCGGGAGTTTGTACTCAATTTGGTTGTAATTCAGATCGAAAGGTATTAATGGCTTCGAAGTTAATAAGAAAATATACTATGTAGCGAGTTACATGGATTTTGAATAATGTTTAAGCTAAATTGTTACTAACTTTTACATTTTTGTTAATGATATAGTTTTAGCAATATACTATATTACCACTATGCTAGATAAACTAAGCACTGTTGCCCCATGATCGCGTATTAAGAAATGCTGCTACGACTCCGTTTTTTCTTTACACGTTTTTAATTTTTCCATTTGAAGCATGACTCATTGGCGTAACTTAATAAATCTAAGAAAACAGACGGCGGGAAGTGACTGTTTTTGTACTATGTAAAGATGAAGATTTAATAAGTTTGTGTAATTTCTTTTACATTAATAATATTATTCGTTCGGAGACTAAGCATTTTTTTGTAAAGCTGTTTGCTAACAGCGTTCATAAATTCGTACATACACGCATTTCTTATCCATATGATCCAATAGTGCCAAAAGATAGGCAGTGAGTCTATTGTGAATTGCTTGGCATCAGTCCAAACACCAAATATTGTGAGCCAAAAAATTTGGTTAAAACCTAACTTATGACCCTTAACATGGATACTATATGGTTAAAATGTATGGTCGCCACAAAATTACAATAATATATACGCTAATAAAAATAACTCTAAGTAGGAGTGACCTTAAGCTTGAGATTGGTCGTAAAACATTGGCGAAATGCTCTATACAACATGTTTTGCCATATCTGTGCCTCTTTTAAAGTAAGAATATATGCTATGAAGACTCCCAATAGATTGTGTTAAAGGCAGGATATAATTTTGTTATTGAAAAGCAATATATTAGCAATACATATGGAAGCGAGAGTTGGGTATGCAAAAAAGAGCATGAAAGTAAAATTAATGCGGTCGAAATGCGATCTCTACGGAAAATCTGTGGAGTTAGGCTGACCGATCGCATTCGTAACGACGACGTAAGAGAGCGAGTAGGTATGAAAGAGAGTATTGGTATAAAGATGCGAAAGAGAATGCTCCGATAGTTCGGAGATGTGGAAAGAATGCCGAATGAACGTCTAGTTAAGAAGATATACAATGCGAAAGTGGAAGGATGTAGGTACCGGGGGAGACCGAGACTAACCTACCTAGACCAGATCGGTCATGTACTGAAGGAAGGTGGAATCAAGAGTCGCCGAAACCGGCGAGCGTGTATGAAGAGAATTATGAATGTTGAGGAAGCGAGTGAAGTATGCAAGGATAGAGTTCTCTGGCACTCAGTTCTCTCTGCCTACTCTGCAAGGGATATGGCGTGATGATATGTATGTATGTATGTAAAAAAATAATGGTATTTGAAAGAAATAACTCCAGTGTGATGCCCTTCGAACCTGATAGCTCAAATACAATGTAAAATAGCCAATGGTTGGACCAGATCCCACAAGCGGCACCCAATCACGAGTTAACTACTAGAGCAGCCATCACATCCCTCAACCACCTTGGAGGGAAGGGAGAGACCCGCTCCACGCGCCTACCGCAAGTAGACCTTTCAGTGAGCATGACCAATACCATGTACTACTCGGAAACTATTCTTCCCCAACGCTTGTCGGTTCGATGAGCGATTTAACCCTCCTATTGCCAAGTGGCAATGGAAAAATACGTTAAAGTCAACATACAAATTTTTGAGCTATGGGCTAATTCTTCGTGTTGTATCGGTTATATCCGTTCTTCTCCGGTACCTACATCCTACATCCTTATTCATCTTATTTTTTTATATATAAAAAAAAATTAAAAGAAATAACAATAATAGAAAAACCCGCTGAGTTTCTTGCCGGATTTTCTCAGTAATGGTCTAGTTCCGATCCGGTGGTAGTTTATTAGATTAAATTAAAATGTTAATACTGACCATATGTAAGTGCCCTCGCAGGGTTTATACATAATAAATGAATTTGAATTTGAATTTGAAAAAGTGCCGACTACAAAACGGATAACACAGCGTAGGGTGACCTCCACTAGGTGGACTGACGATATCTTGAAAGTCGTAAGAAGTCGTGGTATGCGGGTGGCACAGGACCGTTCTGAGTGACATACTCATGGGGAGGCCTCTGTTCGGTCCGGGCTGGCCACGGATGTCAAGGAAGCGGTACCAGTGGCCAGCTCAATGGCGATGGGAAGGGAATACGGTAGGTTATGGGGCCACAGGTCGCCCTTCCGTCGCCCCGAACGAGGAGGACGACGTATATCCACAACATAGCCTACCAAAAAAAAAGGTCTATGACCAACAGTCTATATCTAGGAGCTGATATGGATGACAATTTGTAATATGTATTTAATTTTGTACTTTGTACTTATATATTATGTATAATGTTTGTGCCTCGGAAAGCATAAAGTCGACATTCTCAGCTGTAATGTAACACATGTTAATTACAATCGAATTGAAGGATCGCTCTCAAAAAATATCCCCCATATGGTTCAACTTCAAAGATTTATATGAAACAATATTTTTAGTGGGCTCGCTGGTGCCGTGTGTAAACAACTTCAGTAGCCGGCCAGGGTACCTCTTTATTGTTCCGGTGCCCTACAAATGTTGTACCAACACAGTACAATTTATTTCAGGTGGCAATCAAACCATCGGCCACCTGAAATTATTCCGCTTATACAAATTCAAGTAAATATAAAGAGAGTGAGTTGGGTATAATGAAAACTTGCATAATGGATGTACAATGAATAAAAAAATGCTGTAGTGGTAATGATTCTTACCGTGGCAGTGTCATGAGTTTGACACCCACACAGAACATTACTTTTTACGATTTACAAATTCACCCATACAGAGCAATACCCATTACGATTTACAAATTCTTGTTCTGAGTCTGGGTGTAATTTGTGTCCGTTAATTGTATGTTTGTAAAATGTTTCTAAATTATTTAATCCCAACATTACTATATGGAAGCGAGAGTTGGGTATGCAGAAAAGAGCATGAAAGCAAAATTAATGCGGTCGAAATGCGGTCTCTCTACGGAAAATCTGTGGAGTTAGGCTGACCGACCGCATTCGCAACGACGACGTAAGAGAGCGAGTAGGTATGAAAGAGAGTATTGGTGTAAAGATGCGAAAGGGAATGCTCCGATGGTTCAGACATGTGGAAAGAATGCCGAACGAACGTCTGGTTAAGAAGATATACAATGCAAAAGTGGAAGGATGTAGGTACCGGGGGAGACCGAGACTCACCTACCTAGACCAGATTGGTCACGTGCTGAAAGAAGGTGTGAAGATGTGTGAGTCTCCGAAACCGGCGAGCGTGTATGAAGAGAATTATGAATGTTGAAGAAGCGAGTGAAGTATGCAAGGATAGAGTTCTCTGGCACTCTGTTCTCTCTGCCTACCCTGCAAGGGATATGGCGTGATGATATGTATGTATGTGTAAAATCTTTTGGTTTATTATTTATTATAGCAAAAGAGCAAGCAGCACACATGATTCTAAGTGTCACGGTCGCCCGTCGACCTTGGCAATACTCGGTTTACAGCTAGGCCGCTGCCTACCCATGAAAAATCCCAAACTTACCCATAGAGTTCGGCTGTTGGCTCTTTTGCTAACCAAACGAAGCCCAATAGTTTATTGCCATTATTCAGATGTCCATTTTCTGCGAGACTGTGATCCCGGACGTACTGACTATATACACAAAATTGACAATAATGTGGCTCTACCACTATTATAAATCTCGCAATAGAAGTATTATTGCCCTAGTGCTGGGTGTTATTAAAAAAAAACACTTCTCAATACGCAAACAACACGAAACTTTTCTGTAAAACACAAGAAGATTAAGAGGCATAACCTAATATGTGTTATCCTTTCGGATTATAAATGATTTTGGATTGTAAATAGGTATAAGATTCGATAGAAAAATGATTTTCAGTCGAAACTGAATAGACTGGTAGGTCAATTCAATTGAGAATAATAAAGTTGGAAATAATTTAATTAACATTTAAAATACATATTTGAGATTAATATTAAGTTTATTGTAATGTAAATTTAGTTCCAGGCATTTCTTTCAAAGACTTAAAAAAGAACGAGAGGGCGCAATATATTAGAGAATATTAGCTCTCAAAACTTTTAAGAACACACAAGTTATATACAAAATGTAATAGATTTGTAAACTTAAATTCTTTTATAAACCATATGTGTATCATAGTTTAGCATGTAGAAATATAGTGAGTAGAAAGTCCTTCCAATGACTATATATGTTTAAAGCTAAAACGAATAAGTTTATAGAGAAACTTTTATTAAAACTCACAGACGTCTGGAGATATTTTCATAACAAGACTCAGACGTGTCTGCTGGTGTCAGAATAAATATTTGAAAAATATTTTTAAATATATTTTAAATATGTTTTTTATTGTATAAATATCATATTGTCGTTTACAATCCTGATCCTGTAGTAGATTAAGAAAGTATATTTGGGGTGGGGTCATATCGTGACAAGTTTTCCATTCACAGCCGTAAAATAGGATTCGTTTATTATAGCGCCTCCAAGGAGTAACTAAGTCCAGTGCAGTGCCATGGATTAACTCTCTAAATTTCTTAATCGGCTTTTTAGCACCATACCACTTGACACTGTTGCAGAGTTAATTCATTTCACCTGGAAATCTTATTATCTTCAACTTCACTTACGTACAGTATCTGGAATGAACTATCTGCCACTGTGTTTCGCTAGCGCTATCACTAGGTATGCAAGTAGCATAGCTCACTTGTCACTATAGGCAATAAAAATCTATCATCACACCATTCCTTTCCCCATTGATACTGAAAAGACTATTAAGGGATGTTAGCAGTTTTTGACTTTGAATATTCCTTAAACACTTGCAGTGTTTAAGGAATATTCAAAGTCAAAAACTACTAACAGAAAAGTAAATCTCACACTCACTTACTGGTCAATTTTATAATTATGATAAAATGTGAAATTCACAATATATAAGTCCCGCGTATAACGCCAGGCCGGGCACGGATATCAAGAAATAAGTACCAGTGGTATAACGACAATGGGGAGAGAACTCGGGAGATTTTGCGACCGTAGGCTGCCCATCTATAATCCCAGACGGAACGGGCAGTTTGTGTCCAGACCGTAGCTTTCTAAAAAGAGGGTTTGTAGATAATAAATAATTTTTAATTTGAATTGTAGATTAATTATATTCCCACCAGGCATGAAGTTTAACAGTGAGGTATAAATAACGTGATAGGAACTCTTATAACCGTAACGTTTCGAGTCATAATGATTGGTGAATAGATTTAACTACTAGTAAACTAGCATCATACTAGCAATTATTACTGAGATTAATTAAAAATAATTTTATTAAGTTATAATTTTCATTGTAATATTTGAGATCGTCTACCATTTTAACCTATCATTTAAAAGAGTGAATTTAAAAGCGCTACCAAAATATTATATTTATAGGTTTATAAGTTTTTTGGTAACTTTTGAATATGATAATTTCTGTATGAACAAGAATAAGCTGATGTCCGAAGAAACTTTCTTAAGTAAATTTCAGTACACAACCTTTACGTTCTGAGAACGGAATAAGAATACAAATACATTACCAATTTTTATACAAGGGTTGTAAAAGACTGCTGTATGACTCACGAAATCAAATATCACTATAATATTCAAATACGTTCTGCCACCTCGTTTCTGATAGTATGCCAATTTGCATCTGATTGCGGATGTGGCTCGTACCATTGGTAGGAATATAGGCTCAAAGGGCTTTTGGGAGTAAAAATAACTTTGTAATTTAATAATCATCATCGTCCTGATCTTGTACTAATTACTGGGGGTCGACGTGATCTGTACTCATTATCCATAGTACATATTGTAAAAGTTATTGCCAATAGTTTTACGACCGGCCGCCTGCCAGACGTCCTAACTTGGGAATGTAATTGTTTACCCAACGGCATCAGATGGAGTTCGCCCAGGTCGTTATAACACTCTTAGTCGTCTTTTAGGAAATCTACGAGCAAAGTAAGGGTTGGTAGTATTTGTATCCGCTACCACACAGCACCGAATATGATAATGTATATTGCGTAATATTTTCAAGATTTTAATTCTATAGACAGACTATTATTTTACAATAGTAGGTATGGCAGAAGCGCCTGAACGCACGGAAATTTTCTCGAGTTGCTACAAGGTCCGTATAATATATAACCCCCGACACGACTTGCAGACTGTCTAACATAAGATCGCGCTCGTTTTGCCAGAGACTGCACTCCCAGAGGATGTGATGGGCTGTTTGTTCAAAAGTGCAATTTGGTGTGGAACATCGACAAAATGGTGAATCTACTAGTTTAAAAAAGAATAATTTACTTTTAAAATTACCATGGCCTGTGAGGAATTGTGCTACATAGTGGTCAATTTCTAGCCAAACCTTCTCTAAACGCTCTCGAATAGATGGAAAGAATAGATATAGATGACGGCCCTTCGTTGATGAGTTCCACCTTTCCTGCCATTCGGTCAGGAGCTCCTCGTACACAACGCATTGCGGCGCAAAAAGTCTAGTAATTTTAATACGATCGCGCGGTAAAAGAAAATTGGTGTTCATATTTTCCCTGGTGGAATAATACAATGACGCGCGCCTTTGTATCTCTAAGTCGACCGGAAGTACACCTGCAAGTACTGGTAAGGCTTCGGTACTAACTGTTCTATATGCTTTACTGATATTAATGCTAATCGTTGACTTTGGAGTAATTTACGCCGTGCCGCGCCTATCGTAGTTCTGTCAGCCCAGGCTGGGGCACCGTATATTGTAATCAAATTTAAGGCTCACATATAGGCCCCTCAAGCTCTGTCATATCCGTGGTGCTGTACTGCTACGCTTCACGTGTCAGTACATCCTTCTATCTATTGGCCTATTAGCCAATTTTGCTTCATGTCTCCCGCTTTGCATAGGAGGGAAGTGGAAATTCTTCAACTCCTCCTGTTTTTCTTTTCTAATTAAATTTGTTGCGGGTCCCAAGACAATTAAAAGCGTTTCCCGGGACTTCCTGAGGGTCAAACCTCAGTGTCTTTTATGGAGACCATTGTGGATCCTGGCTTACAGGAGTTACAGTGGTGGGAATGTGTGGTGGGATTAGTCCCAAAAAAAAAAAAAAAAAAAAAAGACTATTATTTTAAGATGGTTTTACTAACGAGACTTATGTCAAGAGATGTATTTCGATTTAATGTATACATATATATATTATACTAGCGTCTGCCCGCGGCTTCGTCTGCGTAAAATGTTACTTTCCTAAAGTTTTTCATCCTCTATTTTTATTTTATCCTTTAAGGGTAATTTTTTTTTTTAAGAAATTTTAATGTCATATTTATTTATATCTATGCAATAATATAATGCCTAAAAATAAGTTTCAAGCTTCTGGCTTTAAAAATGACGATAATTCCTTACAACATTTCGCCCCCTTTACAAACCTTTTTTTGCATTAAAAAGTAGCCTATGTCCTTTATCAGGCTCTAGACTATCTGTGTACTAAATTTCATTTAGATCGGTTCAGTAGTTTTGGCGTGAAAGAGCGATAGACAGACAGACAGACAGAGTTACTTTCGCATTTATAATATTAGTAAGAATTATATTTAATTACGGATAAACTAAGAAGGGAATGCTTGACGTGGTGACTTGGACATGTGATGAGACGAAATGAAAGTGACGTTGTGAGGAAAGTGTTAAGTATGAATATTGAAGGCTTTACGGATAAGGGAAGACCGAAGAAAACATGGATAGACTAAAGGAATGACCACAGAGATCACGTCTGATGATTATATACATTGTATTATATTATGTATTAAAAATATTCTACTATTGCATGAATTATGATTAGATACAAAATCTTGCTCACTGTATTATTAATATCATTAATATAAACAAAATAAATCGTAGAAACGTTTCAAATAACATTTGGATGCAATAAAAGTTCCAGTTATATTAACATCTGTAAATGTAAGCCATGATTATTTTTGTCCAACCTATTTACCTAAGCTCGTCGTTCTGGTTAATTAAGAACGAGCATTTAAAAATTGTTTCATGTTCCTAATTTCTGTTACATGATGATTAAATAGAGCGGTCGTTGCCGCCTTATGACGTAGATGCTTAATGTCCAATGTAAACTGGCCTGTCGTAACTTTGACACGGTAAAGACATGCGAAAGCACTTCGTCTTGTCTATTTAGGTCAGAGGCACAATTGTAGATTCTAGTTTACGTGTCTCAACAATATTAAGTTTGATACTTACATCATATTACAAGTATTTCGTAATTTTATAGGGACCTTGTGTTCGATACTTGGTGACATTTTGAGCCTTTATTTCATAATGAAGTCCATATTTCAATTTATGGTTATAAAGATTTGAACACAGGCTAGGAAATCATCATCATCATCACATCCCATAAATGTCCCACTGTTGGGCTCGGGCCTCCTCCGTAATGGGAGGGAAATTGACCTACTATACCGCGCTGGTCAGACGTGTTGGTATAGGGTTTTGTTTCGAGTTTTCCTTCTCTCGCATAGATGTTATATGCGTTTTATATCCCTTAGTCGTCTCGTACGGTCACCCAGGAGTTAGATATGGGGTGGTGAATTGTATTCTTACTCCGTCATTACACGGATTTGGTAATAAATTAGCTTTTTGTTATAATTTGTGATACATTTGACACATATATATATAACGATGGTGGACCTTCATCTTTGTATAAACATCCCACTTGTCCAAACTAAAGTTTTAATGTATTTTTTTAAATGAACATAGCATGAAAGATTTTAGTATAGTCAAGTATGTCTTAAAATTTAACTTTATCATCATCATCCCAGCTCATATATGTCCTACTGTTGGGCTCGAGCCTCCTTCACAGTAGGAGGGAAATAGACCTACTACGAGTATACCATGCTGGTCAGACGTGTTGGTATAGGGTTCATTTCGAGTTTTCCTTCTCTTGCATAGACGTTATATACATTTTATATCCCTTAGTCATCTCTTACGATCACCCACGGTTAAGATAGGGGGTGGTGAATTATATTCTTATTTCCATTGTACCAAGCTTTTATGTGAGTTCAACCTTTTCAGAGTTCCGTATCCAAAGCGTATAACGGCACCCTAAAACTAAGACTTCGCTGTCCTTTCGTCCGTCCATCTGTCTATCACCAGGCAGTTAGACAGCAGTCAGACAGAAATTTTTACAGATGATGTATTTCTGTTGCCGCTATAATGACAAATACTAAAAAACAAAATAAAATAAATAATTAAGGGTACCCCTTATAACATATAACAAACGTGATTTTGGCTCCTTATTGCTCGATACATTTTATTAGTTTCATTTTTTTGTACTTTTTGCCTTTTAATTTATATTTTCATTATTTTTATTATATTTAAATATATCTTCCAAAACACACTAACAAAAAAATACCGAGCAAAGCTCGGTCCTCCAGATATTTTAACTTTATTTAATGGCAAAATTGTAAAGAAACTTAACCGTTAACTTAAGCACCATTTACTTTATAAATTATATAAAATTTGTTTTGTGCTGTGAAATACAAGATTATTTTATTAGAAATGGTGTATAAATAAAGAAATGGTATGTAAAGGTTAAAAATTATCTAAATCTTAAACTCAATACTGTACACCGAAACAACGTGATTTATCTTAAGAAATCCGTCATGTTCTCCGTACCGTCCCGGGCTGCGTGCCAAACGATTTCACTTCCCCTTTTGTTTAGGGTTGCTTCTCTTTATAAAACAACAATGCACTTATTAAATTTTACATAATACCTAAATAGAAGTATCTTTAAATTTCTGAATTTTTTGACAAGCGTTAAGCCAATGCCTAAAATTAAATTCACTTTAAAAAAATCGTTGTATAATTTATTTTATTTTGTTTAGACACTTTCCTGCACTAAGAAAATAATCTTTGTATTGCGGGGAATTTTGAAAACATGCAATTAACACAGATACTCAGAACAACATTTTGTGGATGTCACCATGTCCTCTTTTCCCTCCTGTCAAGTAATAGATATAAATAGAAATCCAGAAAAAAAGCTTGAAATGGATCCCTTTATAAAACTGTATTTATGTAGAATAGTAGATCATATTACCTTCCATTAAAGAACACGTTCATGTTCAAAAAGACGAAGAAGATAGACTATTATTTTAATATCAGCATGTATCAACCCTATCTACAAGTACCTAATTGGTTATAGCGTATGTCTCGCAGACATGGTGTCCACACGTGTTCTGTTTAAAGGGACAGTCTTTTGTTTCTTTTGCAGCACATCATATGTCTAACATGTTGTGTTGAATTGATAATATGCTTATTTTATCTAAGTGTTTGCATTATACAAGTGAATTTAAAAATAATAAACATATGTTTTTTGTTCTATTTAAAGAATATAATACATTCTTCAAAATAATTATTAGTAATTTTTTAAAGGTGTATGTAATATGTGGTGTAGGCATATAATTTTTGTTTATTATTAAAAGTTTAAGCAAATAAAATTAACTACTATACTTCCTACAGCTGAGGTGTCACCGAAGATTGTTTCTTTAGCTTGATTATGTTCATTAGTCTTTCAATAGTGGACCTTAATTCTCTGATAGGATATTGTAATATATTCCAGTTTTCTTAGTAGAATTGATCGGTCGAAATGCGATCTCTACGAAAAATCTGTGGAGTTAGGCTGGCCGATCGCATTCGTAACGACGACGTAAGAGAGCGAGTGGGTATGAAAGAGAGTATTGCTGTAAAGATGCGAAAGGTAATGCTCCGATCGTTCGGATATGTGGAAAGAATGCCGAACGAACGTCTGGTTAAGAAGATATACAATGCGAAAGTGGAAGAATGTATGTACCGGGGGAGACCGAGACTAACCTACCTACCTAGATCAGATTGGTCACGTAGGTACTGATGGAAGGTGGAGTCAAGAGTCGCCGAAACCGGCGAGTATGTATGAAGAGAATTATGAATGTTGAGGAAGCAAGTGAAGTAAGCAAAGATAGAGTTCACTGGCACTCTGTTCTCTCTGCCTACCCTGCAAGGGATATGGCGTGATGATATGTATGTATGTTCTTAGTAGAACATCTCGCATGAATTAAAACTTTTGTGTTATAGAAACTTAGATTGTGCCTGTGCACAGCCTAAGTAACAAAAATATCACTAAAAGCAAGGATAATAATAATTTTTGAACTACATAGAACCCCAGCCTTTTTTTTTTTTTTTTTTTATTGGTGGGCTATGGGTGCGTCTCGCCCCGCCAAATCGGTCCGGGGTGACGGAGAAGGCGGCGCGTGATCCCATAGACCCACCGTAAAATCCTCTCTCTTCGCCGTGCGAGCGGACCACCGGTACCCGATCTTTGTCTTCGGTGGTCCGCTCGGCGGTTTATCCTCGCGGGTTCCTCTCGTCGACGCCCCGACAGATTTCGCCGTCGGGGCGTCGCCCTCACGCGGTGGCCTCGCGTCGGGTGACTGGACAATTCCCCGGTCCGATCACCCGAGGCCTGGGTTAGGGCGGCATCAGGCGCAGGTATTCGCGCCTGCGCCGCCCCGGCCGCTGGCGGCGGCCCGGGTCGCGGGAGTCCTCCCTGACTCGTTCCGCCGCCTCCTTCCGCGAGATGACAGCCTCGCAGAAGGCGGCGACCGCGTCCCAATTCCTGACGCTGTCGACCATCGCCCTCGCGACAGCCGGCAGTGCCAGGTCGGCACCGATAATAGCGACGAGGTCACGGCGCTGCCCGTCCCAGCCCGAGCATTCCTCGAGCGTATGTTGCGCCGTGTCCTCGTCACTACTGCAATGATGGCAGCCTGGAGTCCACTCCCTGTACACGACCGTGTGCAGGTATTTCCCGAAGCACCCGTGCCCCGTCAACACCTGCACCAGTCGGAAGGTGAGGACCCCGTGCCGCCGTTCCATCCATTTCATCAATACGGGCCGGAAGGCTTCGACGGTCACGATACCGTGTCTAGGCCTCTCCAGCCGCGTAACCCAACGGGCGATGACGTCTCGGCGGGCGTCCTCGCGCCAGGTGGCTATCTCGCTCAACGATGGGGAGCCACCCTCCTCGCGCACTGAGGTAACCCGCCGGTAGAGGTCGGAGAGCATCTCCGCCTCTAGGTCCCACGGGGGTGTCCCGGCCAATAGGTACGCCGCCTCTGTCGACACCGTGCGGTACCCGCAAATGGCTCTGACCGCCATGGCTCGCTGTGGCCTCCACAGAACCGCCCTGAGCTGGGCGTTCAGAGCCCTCGCCCACACGGGTGCGCCGTACATGGCCATCGAGCGGATGACCCCCGCATACAGCCGTCGGCCCTCGAAACTGGGTCCGCCCACATTCGGCATGAGCCGAGAAAGGGCGGACGCCACGCCGACCAGCCGGGTAGCAATCTGTCGGAAATGCTCCCGGATCGGAAATGCTCCCGGAATAGAACCCCAGCCTGCCAAATAATTGTTGTGCGTATTAATTACCTTTTTTACACATATTTTTTTTATAATCTTATGGCTTCTCTTGAAGGGACAATATAGGTTGTAAATATATGCACATTTTTCTGCATAATCTTTTAATACTACGCAGCAGATATTGGCTATATAGCCACTAACCGAGCATGGTTTAAAATGTCAAGTTTTTAAATTCAAAAACTTTAAAATTATTTTATTTTAACCTAACCCACGCTTTGAAACCAGGATATTACAATCGTAATAATCTAATTATACCACTCGAACAATGAGTAAATTTAGTTTTCCTCGCCTTCTTAATGTTTCCTAAAATTGCAGATAAGATCTAGAACTTAGTAATATTGTAGGTAATTAATACGTTTCTAATGATTAAGACCGTTATCTGAATTTGAATTAGATCACAAATCTTCAGCAATTTATTATTTTCCTTAGGACCAATTTTACTTCAAGAATTTGTGTGAAATTTATCATTGTAATTTCAATATATTTTTTTAAATACATTCTAGTGTACTGTAAGATTATAAATATTAGGACTCGGTATATGGTGCTGCAATGGAACTAAAGATTTTCTTTTATGTTTGTACAGACAAATGTCTGATTTACTCTTACAGTCAACGTTGAGTCAGCCAATAGTTGAAAAGGTTTAGTTAAGAAATAGGATCTGCCCAATTAAGAGGAATTTTGACGAATAACAACTTGTGCTTTACACCTTTTTACCGCCTTTAGGGTAGACTAATAAAAAAAAAAAAATAATAATAATATATACGAATTAAATCTAAATAAATTTCAGCATTATAATAGAATACATTGTACTGAAGTCCTCGCGCGACCAGGAACGATGTAAAATGTTCAAAACGTCGAGAAATTAAAAATCTAATATATAAAATGCGCGATAAAATGCGTAAAGATGTTTTATTTCAAATGTGTTACACTCGCTTAAACAACGGAAATCATTATGTAGAAACTACTACTAAACCTACTTAATCCAAAAATAAGTTTTCAAATCGGTATTTTTCGATTTTTTTAAATAACACATTAACCGTTATGTGAAGATAAGAATACAAAGCGTTATTGTCTCTTGCTTTTTTTTTTGGAAATTTTAAAACCTAGCTAGGAGATCACTAGTAGGACGCAGCATCATAGTGGTAGGACTATGCTATTGACAGTTTTCTATCTACAGCTTCGTTCTTCGTTCGGTGAGTGAGAGAGCCAGAAGTCCAACTAGGGTGGGTTTTGAGGTTTATATTGGCAGGTAAGGGCCTAGTTATACTCCTGGTATAGCAAAGGTCCATGGGCGGCAGTAACACTTACCATGAGCTGTGCTGCTTGCTCCTTTGCCACCAAAGGCAATAAATAAAAAACTACTAAACCTACCTAATCCAAAAATAATTTCGATTTCTTTTCGATTTTTTTAACTTACTCATTACCCGTTATATGGAGATAAGAATACCAAGCGTTATCATCTCTTGCTTTTCCTTGGAAATTGTAAAAGCTAGCTGGGAGATCACCATTAGAATGCAATAGCGATCTCTTGGGCAATAACACTATCCGCGAATGCCAAATCGCTTGCTAACCGTCGCAATTATAACTTATACTCCTCGTTGACTTATATATAACAGTGGACATATATATCTATGAAAAGATACATAAAACCTTAAAGTTGTATTTTTTTTTAATTATATATCTTTATTTCATATATTATAAAATAAACTTGAATTACTTTTAAGTTTCTATTAGGCTGATGGTTCTGTCAAGGCCTCTAATAAATTTAAAACAATATATATATGAAATAAACAGATCATGTACTCAACAGTATATTAAATAGTCTCGTGTTGATAGCAATTTCTTTTTCATAGACAATGGCACAATGAGGACACATCAAAAAAAGTTGCTAGGTACAAATGGTTCTTTATAACTTTATTCTGACTCTATGAATATACTCTTAGGGATAGAATTATTATGTGCCAGACATTTATCCTTGTTAGCGATAAAATCTTTTAACAAATTACAAGAGTGAGAACTCTACTGCCTGTTAGTATAACCATTTTATAAATGTTAATCTGGGCTTGACCTGAAATATTTAGGGGACGTAATGAACTGTGATGAAATTAATATTCTTTTTATTATATAGTTGATGGACAAACTGATGCCTGTTTGAATGTGAATTAAAGGATTTAAAATATTATAGATATCTTAATAAAGATATTTGGATAAATAATTTTTTTATTGCTTTTGGTGACAAACGAGCAAGCAGCACACCCGATGGTAAGTGTTACTGCCGCCCATGGACCTTTGCTTTACTAGGAGTATAGCTAAGCCGCTGCCAACCAATATAAACCCCAAACCCACCCAGTTAGACTTGCGGCTCTCTCGCTCACCGAACGAAGCGCAACAGCATATTACCATTGCTCAGACATCGATCTTCTGCGAGAGTGTGGTACTGCCCCGGTTAGATCGGCCCGCGGCTGTAGACCGAAAACTGTCAACAGCTACCATCGACCACTACGATTTTTTTTTGATTCTGTACTCTTTTATTTTAGGTTTTTATAGGATTTCTTTGTGATTCTATATATAGGTCAATAACCTCTCGTAAATCGACGGTATAAAATACAATTGTCGCCACCGATTACATGCTCGTGGGAGTCGTTAAAATCAGTTAAAACTCTCACCAGTATGGGAGGATTGCCAACCTGTCTGTTAAACGTGGCGATTCAGGCATTATCCCTTCATTCATGGATGAGGCCTACGTCCAATAGGAGGTCAGGTAAGGCTGAAGATGATAATGATGAAAAAAAAATTGATAGATTCCAAACTCATCGTATTTTTAAAACATCAGACAAGGTACTAGTGATATATCCTTTGGCCGTGGGTGACTTATAAACATTAGAGCACCAGACTTGAAATAATCATTTGTGAATCACACAAAGAGTTAATCTGCCTTGAATTATACTCGTAATGTGAAAATCAACTATATTTAAAAAGCTATCATTGCTATTTAATATATTAAATTGTCACTTCTCTCTGTCATCCATTGATTCTTTTCTTACAAATTACTATATTTTAAAATTGCTATATATTAGCCCATATACATACCTTAGTCGTTATCTGTTTAACTCCAAGGGCTCATAGCACTAACACCGGGTAACACAGCAGTGTAGGCATTTAAATTTTGAGCTAGTCTATTATGAGTAAGATTAAGCAAGGTTTTGATCTCGACAGTGTTTCACACAAATGCACAGCACGTCTTAACTTATCGGTGATATTTTATAACCACCATATTAACATTACTAATTAATAGAAAAATTTATAGGCATTATCAATAAAATTCATTTACTCTCTATGAAATTCTGTCCTATAAAACTGTCTATGCAAGCGATTACGTGGACAATAACACAAGATTCATTGTTCACGCAGGAAAAAATATGATCAATAAATTACTTATAAATAATATATTAACTAAGGGAAAAATAACACGCGGGAAATCCGCAGACGAAGTGGTAATCAATAGTTATGCATAATATAAGAACCACTTATAGTAATTACGTTTATATCTTCTGTAATAATAGTCACAGATAATAATTTAGGTCACCATCGTCATCGACGTGCACTATTACGTATACGCTGCCCAAAACAGTAATAATGCCTTAATTATACTATACTTGGTAGGGGAATTAACAGTTACTAATAGAGACCGTTAGTGCTCCGTGCAATATCACACAGGTGGTGTGCGATAGGGACAGCGCTCTACAAAGCCGAAATTAGTCGGTTGCCTCCTTTTATTGTCGATGTACAATATTTATTGCCGAATACTATACATTGGACTCTTAAACCGTCATGATTTGATGCTTACTATTAAGAATTTCTTGTCTAGTAAACTTATTAATACTCTGCTCTATTGAGCATTTCAATCTAAGAGCTTTGTTCGGTTACATGATTTAAAAAATCTACCACTGAACCAACAAAGTATTAATTATGATTAATAATTATTGTTGTGATAACAGCGCTCTCCTTGACAACTCATAACGCCGAATGATGTTCACCTAATGGCCACACCGGGCAAGTGTAGTGATTATGGTATACTCCTCTTTAGAGCCTATTTGGCGTATAAGCATATGTCAAGCAACGGACGTACATAGGTAGATGAATGGACGTATGAAACTTTCAATATATAGTTATACAAAAGCTACAGGATTATCTGAAGAAATATAAAAAAGCACTCTAGAAATCGATTGCAGTGCTACTTATTGGATCTAACTACTAAAGCATCTATATTTTTTTATAGAATACTATCCAGTAGAGCTCGGTAGCATAGGTAGCACTAGGTAGCACGTTGATAGATTGCCTATTGATGTAGTAGTACAAAAGAGGAAAAATAGTTTCACGTACTTTTTATACATATAGTGAACAGTCTAATATTTTATAATTTGATACTCAGAATGAACGAGAACCCACTTACATGGTCATGTCCACCATCGACGTCAGGGAGGAAGCGGCAAGATCCGAGTAATAGATCAAAATATAATTCATAGACAAAAGCTAGCAGTTCTTGCTTGTTGTTAATAGCAAGCACTAGTTTTTTTTTTTTATATAATTGTACGAAAGAATTATTTTCTTTACATATGAAAGTTTCCATCCCGCTAATAAGGCATGCTTTGAAATATTAAAAAATTAAGTACCGTGATAATTAGGTAAAACTAAAAGTTCTGGTCATTTAGATTTGAATTGTTGTTTTATTTAAGAGAGATAATAAAAAATGTTTGTCTACAATGACCCATTTTATAAAATGAAATACATATTATTATTTATAATGAATGTATTTTAATCTCATTTTTATTAAGAGACTTAGTATGGCAATTCAAATAAATATAATCATGACAGTACCAGAGGTCGCTACTAACAGCAAAAGGGAGGATACAGAGTCATCATTTTAGAAATTAACAGTCCGAAATTCTCCATTATTGCGTTGAACTCAATTCTATGTAGTGGATAGGCTATTATGCCGTGTATTTATTATTTATTTATATATTCCTTATATAGAATGTTGTTAGACCGGGACACCCTCCCATTAGATATCCTTATGATCTGTAAATGGCGGTTGAAATAGACTTAACATGTAAGTCCTATTTTATATCGTAGTGGAATGGGCATCTACTATTTCGGGTCGCTGCGGATTGATCTATGAGATTTTAGTATACGTATATTTCCGTATTTTGATGGAATAAAAATACAGTAGTCGCTGTTCGGTGAAAATATTAAAAATTGGTTAAGGGATTACTAGGAAATATGGCTTTTCTGAGAAATGTATAATTAAAATCGCCAACTCGCTCACCAAGTATGGTGATTATGATAATAGTTTTATCAAAGAATAATCGCGTTATGTGGTATTATTATGTTTAGTGTGGTGACAAATTGAGAATACAGTTCACCACCCCTTTCTTGCTCATATATAATATGCATATAACACTTAATAGAGAAGACAAATCTATACATATAATAAAAATGTAACGGGTCGCTGTCTGTACATGGAAGATATATGAAAAAAAATATTACTGGGACCTTTATCAACACTAATAGAACCCAAAACAATAATTTTAAAATTTTTGTCTGTTTATCTGTTTGTCTGTGTGTTTGTGCATGATAATCTCAGAAACGCCTTATCCGATTTAGACGCGGTTTTCACTATTATATTGTGGTAAGCTTCACTTAACATTTAGGTTTTATTTTATGTCAATTGGTTTATAAAGAAAAAAGTTATGTCAATTTAAAAAATATTCGGAGAAAAAATCTTTATCGATTTTTTTCAAATTACGTACAAATATTTTTCAGTAAAAATAAATAAACACGTGTTTTAGCATTTGTTGATTTTCACCCTTTGGGGGTGTAAATTAGGCCTGCAAAGCGGGTTGGATGACTCATTAAATCATTAGCGCCAAGCCGATATTATTGAAGCTGGTAACTTGAAATGTTGACAGTGGTTTCTTTATATGACGTAGAGATTCACTAAGAAAGGATTTTACGAAATTATACCCCTAAGGGGGAGGAGCAGAGTGGCAAAGTTTGTGTGAAGAGCAAAAATCTTTATTGATTCTTTTCAAATTACGAGTCGAATCAAATATTCTAGGCTAATATCCGGCATATGTCAATTTTCACCCTCTGGTTGTGTAAATTAGGCCTGTGAAGCGGGTTGAACGACTCATTACCGCCAAGCCGAAACTATTAAACCTAGAAACATTAAATTTTGAAGCACGTTTTTATTTATGACATAGAGATTCAATATGAAAGGATTTTATGAATTCCGCCCCTAAGGGGGTGTAACAAAGCGGCAAAGTGTGTATGGGGAGAACATTTCTTTATCGATTCTTTTCAAATTACGTACAAATATTCTTTGGTAAAAATAAATAAACACGTGTTTCTCTCTCCCTCTCCATCAACCCCACACCAGTGCTGTTGTGGTGACCAGTTCCGGCGTGAGAGCTCACACTATACACATAGTAGACGACAATAGGTTCTTGCCTAATAGTTTAAGATACAGGTTAAGTTTAGTTTCAAAAATGTTCACTCTATAACTGAAATAATAAATCATATCTAACAAGGTCGCAACTCTGCTGGTGAAACAGAACAGTCAAATAAAGGGTGGCGATAATTATATTTTTATCCCATGGTCATACCGTAAATAGTATATTAATGGTAATATAATTTGTAGAATGAATAGAACTTTGAACAACCTTTTTCTTTAGTGATCGGCTATGGTATATAGACACACGCGCGCCGTACACGTACATCTACGTTGTGCGGGCGGGCCACCGCAACCGGGTATCATCTCGAGTCGAAGCCCTCATGCAGTGAACCTAAATACAGGTACTCACGCTTGCGCCGCCCAAAGCACCGACGGTAGAGCGTGTCAACGTAGAGTATTTTCTCTCGGACCCACCCTATGGCCTAATTCCGTTAGACAACTAACTCGCAGAATCAACACCTCAACGCATCCCAGTTTCTGACGCTGTTGATTATCATCCCAGCGACAAACTTTCAACACCTTGCATTGCTTTTTCTATTTAACTCTGTCAGAGATGACTTCTGCGTGGACGAAGTCGCGGGCAAAAGCTAGTTTGAAATAAAACTCTATACCAACTCATCTGATCAGCGTGGTGTAGTAGTGCAATATCTCTCTTGTTTTGAAAGAGGCTCGGTCATAGCAATGGGAAGCATATGAGCTCAGATGATGTGTTATTGTAAGCGGGAGGCTCTCATCGAAGAGCGTGGTCATTATGGTAATAACACCACCAAATAATGTTATGTACACCGTTATGTAGGCCTACTGCTAATAGTGAAAAATTGAATGAAAGTGATGAATAATAATGAATATACATAGTTCCTATACCCAAACAAAATTCACATTTAACACATTCAAACTTAGTAGTTTAGTAGAAGTTTCAATATTTTAGGAAGTGTATCATCATCCTTTGTATACCTGAAATGCTTTATTAACTATGACTCACGCAACTTTATATGCATAACATAAAAGAGAGAGAAAGAGAGGAGAAGGGATGAGAGAGAGAGTCATACCAACAATAACGCGCAGCACACTAAGCTCTCAAAAACATTAAATTTACCACGTTTTTGCAACATTTTTTTATGCTCAGCTGCTATTGGAGGTGACGTGATGCTGCCTATAATAAGCCTTCATCTATAAATATGCTATGTAATTCTAAAATATTTTTCAAATATTCGAACTACTAGTTTCTGAGATTAGCATGTTTAATTGAACAAACTACAGCTTTATAATATTAGTATAGATAGACTAAATTTATTACTTTATTCAACTATCAGCTCATATTATATGTGCTATTCGTGGACTCGATTTCCTCCACAATTCTGGAACGAAAATTGTATGCTACTCTAATAAGATAAATTAATATAGGGTTTCATTTTAAGGCTGCTTTCTCTTGCATAGATGTTATTTACATATCTCTTAATCGTCTTTTAGGACAGAACAACAGAGCAGACAGTAGCTACTGTCAAAAAAGACGCTGGTAAATTGTATTATTTTCCGTGTGGTGACGGAGTAAGAATACTATTCACCACCCCATATCTTACTCGTGAGTGATCGTACGAGACGACTAAGGGATATAAAACGCATCTAACATCTATGCGAGAGAAGGAAAACACGAAACAAAACCCTATACCACCGCGCTAGTCAGATGTGTATCTGACTAGCGCGGTATAGTAGGTTAATTTCCCTCCCATTACGGAGGAGGCCCGAGCCCAATAGTGGGACATTTATGGGCTGTGATGATGATGATGATGAAATTGTATTATCCCGTGTGGTGACGGAGTAAGAATATAATTCACCACCCCTTATTTTATCCGTGGGTGATCGTAAGAGACAACTAAGGGATGTAAAACGCATATAACATCTATGCAAGAGAAGGAAAACTCGTAACAAAACCTATACCAACACGTCTGACCAGCGCGATATAGTAGGTTAACTTCCCTCACATTACGGAGGAGGCCCGAGCACAACAGTGGGACATATATGGGCTGTGATGATGATGATGCAATTGTATTTTTACTCAATTACCATACGGAAAATATTATTATTAACAACGAAATATTAACAACTGTAAAAGTTTATTTAAATATTAAAATCGAGTGAATAATATTTATTATTTTTTTTATCCTAAAAGAGAATAGTATTATGCACTAGGACAATGTTTTTAAAATGTTTTAAAATAAAATAACTACAGATGGCCCAAGCACAAAAGTTCAGTGAGCCACATGTGTCTGCAAATTAAATATAGCTGGTCTAACGCGAGCAGATCAGACTTAATTTTTTTTTTCATATACTTACCTAGCCTAGCACTAAGGAAATAATTCTTGTATTTAAAGTTTGGAAGGTACTTTACAAAGTATCTTATATAATATCTTAACGGATACAAATTACTTCTAGACTCGGAACAACAATTTCTGGATCGCATAAAATGTTATCCTGTTTGGCAATCGAGCCCACTACACATGTCATGGTAGATCGGTATCTTAACCGCAATGCCACCAGCTAAGGCCAAATTTCATAAATTAAAAACAAGTAGGTATCACAAAAATATAAGGAATATTATAAATAGTTTTTTTTTCATAAAAATCCTTTTAATAAGCTGGCTATATTTAGCCAATTACTTCTTTAGTATTATATAAGTTACGATGATTTTTAGTAGTCACTATAAAGTAGTTGGATTTTCAAAATAACAAAGAAACGTATATTGGTAATAAAGAATTATCCTTTGTATAACCACACCGTGCCAGACAACTTGTCTGGCTATAATTTTATGTATGAAAATATTCTACAATAAAAATTGTATTTATGAAGTTTATGAGTTGAGAGTATATTACATGTTACGTAGGAGAAAAATTAAAACGTGTGATTTTTAATGAAACTACATAAATTTGTAATTTGAATAATGTTTTAGATTAATGTATTTAACATTTTAATTTTTTTTTCCATCCATCCATCCATCCATCAGCCCGTAAACGTCCACTGTTGGACATAGGCCTCCCCACGAGAATGCCATCTATAACGGTCCTGTGCCACCTGCATCCAACGGTTTCCTGAGACCTTGATGAGGTCATCAGTCCACCGAGTGGGGGGTCGTCCTACGCTGCGTCGTCCGATTCGTGGTCGCCACTCGAGAACCTTTTTTCCCCAACGGTTGTCGGTTCGTCGAGCGATGTGG
This sequence comes from Lymantria monacha, assembly GCA_905163515.2. Classification (NCBI taxonomy): domain Eukaryota; kingdom Metazoa; phylum Arthropoda; class Insecta; order Lepidoptera; family Erebidae; genus Lymantria; species Lymantria monacha. The sequence continues at coordinate 11,506,896 of LR991094.1, read as the reverse complement.
CCTGCCCATTGCCACTTCAACGTGCTAATTCTTCGGGCTATGTCGGTTACACCCGTTCTTCTACGGATTTCCGTATTTCGGATTTTATCACGTAGAGAAATACCGAGCATAGCCCTCTCCATAGCACGCTGAGCGACTTTGAGCCTTTTTATGAGGCCGACATTTAGAGACCACGTTTCAGTGCCGTAAGTCATCGCTGGTAACACACACTGGTTATAAACCTTTGTTTTCAGACACTGCGGAATATTAGACGAGAAGATCCTCCTAAGTTTCCCGAACGCTGCCCAGCCGAGTTGGATTCGTCGGCTGACCTCTTTCTTGAAATTGGATCTACCTAATTGGACTGTTTGTCCTAGGTAAACATAGTGATCGACAACTTCGAGAATCGCATTCCCAACCAGGACCGGTACAGAAATGACATGGGCATTAGACATGATTTTCGTCTTGTCCATGTTCATTTTCAGCCCTACTAGTTGGGAGACCTGGCTGAGGTCATTGAGCATGGTGCCAAGGTCCTCCAGGGATTCTGCCATGACTACGATATCATCTGCGAATCGAAGGTGAGTGATGTATTCGCCATTGATGTTGATGCCTAGTCCGGTCCAGTCTAAGAGCTTGAAGACATCTTCCAGCGCAGTGGTGAACAGTTTCGGAGAGATAACGTCTCCCTGTCTCACGCCTTTCTGCAGCTGGATCGGTTTCGTACTCTTATCCTGGATGCGGACTGACATAGTAGCGTCTTTATACAAACACTTCAGCACTTCGATATATCGATAGTCAATTTGGCACCTCTGAAGGGACTGCAGCACTGCCCAAGTTTCGACAGAATCAAAGGCTTTCTCATAGTCCACAAACGCTAGACACAGAGGCCGATTATACTCCTCGGTCTTCTGTATAATCTGGCGTAGCGTGTGGATGTAGTCTATGGTACTATAACCTTTTCGGAAACCGACTTGTTCGGGCGGCTGGAAGTCGTCTAGCTTGCGCGCGAGTCGGTTCGTAATGACTCTTGAAAACAATTTATACACGTGGCTCAAGAGTGAGATGGGTCTGTAATTATTTAAGAGCGTTATATCGCCCTTCTTGAAAAACAGCACCACCACACTCCTGGTCCACGACTCTGGAACGTCGCCCCCGAGAATGACAGAATTAAACAGCTTCTGTAGGGCTTTTAAAACTGGCTTGCCGCCTGCCCTCAGGAGCTCTGTGGTAATTCCGTCATCTCCCGGTGCCTTTCCGTTCTTTAATTGTTTTAGAGCCATTCTGATCTCGTACAAGCTGACGTCCGGGATTTCTTCGGTATAGTGCCGAGTTAGCTTGGATCTGGGGTCTTGGACCAAGCTAACAACAGGATTCAGGGATGATTTGTACAACTGCCCATAGAACCTTTCGATCTCTCCCAAGATCTCGCTCTGGGATGAAATGACAGTACCGTTATCGGTCTTCAGCTTAGTCATTTGGCTCTGCCCGATAGACAAATCTCGTGCGAACACTTTGGAGCCTCGATTTCGCTCTATCGCCTCTTCAATACGCAGTGTATTGAATCGGCGAATATCGCGTCGCATAGATTTAGAGATTTGTCTATTAAGCTGCCTGAGTTCGGACCAATCGGCTGAAGACTGTACCGTCATTTCCTTTCTCCTCTCCATGAGTTGAAGAGTCTGGTCAGAAAGCTTTTTTGTTCTAGTAGCGCGACGGGCCTTAAAGAATTTTGGCCCGACCGCGTGGACAGTTTCCACGAACCTGTTGTTCATATCGTTCGAAGATTCGCACTCTTCCAGGCATTGGAAGCGATGGGACCTAGAGGCGGAGATGCTCTCCGACCTCTACCGGCGGGTGACCTCACTGCGCGACGAAGGTGGCTCCCCATCGCTGAGCGAGATAGCCACCTGGCGCGAGGACGCCCGCCGAGACGTCATCGCCCGTTGGGCTACGCGGCTGGAGAGGCCTAGACACGGTGTCGTCACCGTCGAGGCTCTCCGGCCCGTATTGATGGAGTGGATGGAGCGGCGGCACGGAGTCCTCTCCTTTCGACTGGTGCAGGTGTTGTCGGGGCACGGATGCTTCGGCTTTTACCTGCACACGGTCGCGTGTAGGGAGTGGACTTCGTTCTGCCACCATTGCAGCAGTGACGAGGACACGGCGCAACACACGCTGGAGGCGTGTCCGGGCTTTGACCGGCAGCGCCGTGACCTCGTCGCTGTTATCGGTGCCGACCTGACGCTGCCGGCTGTCGCTAGAGCGATGGTCGACAGCGTCAGGAACTGGGACGCGGTGCGCGAATACCTGCGCCTGATGCCGCCCTAACCGAGGCCTCGGGTGATCGGACCGGGGAATTGTCCGGTCACCCGACGTGAGGCCACCGCGTGAGGGCGACGCCCCGACGGCGAAATCTGTCGGGGCGTCGACGAGAGGAACCCGCGAGGGTAAACCGCCGGGCGGGCCACCGAAGTTAAAATCGAGTACCGGTGGTCCGCTCGCACGGCGAAGAGAGAAGGTTTTACGGTGGGTCTATGGGGTCACGCGCCGCCTTTCCATCACCCCGGACCGATTCAGCGGGGCGAGACGCACCCATAGCCCACCAATAAAAAAAAAAAAAAAAAAAAAAAAAGGCATTGGAAGCGATTATGTAATTCGAGTTGAAAGCTATCGGGGTTCTGGTATTGGACAGGTGTAGGTCGGAGTGTAGACTTCATCAAGCGGGACCGCTCGACTTTCGTACGAAGATTCAATGTGCCTCGAACCATCCGGTGATCACTCCCAGTTTTAATCCTGCTGATCACAGAGACTTTTTTTTTCATTATTATGTAACTGAATGGTTACCTCATAACAATTACAATCTAGCCTTGAGGTTAATAAGTAATTTAAATATAACTTAATTTGCTAAAACTTACTATGTAAAGTCACCACAAAAAAAAAAAAAAAATGGGCTCTATTTAAAATGGAAAGACACTGTTCTTGTGTTCTTCAAGGGTAGCACTCACTGCACTTCGTAAAACTAATGTCACAACACTAACTCAAAAGGCTTAGTCCTTTTCAGTCTCCTTACTATGTCCGTGGTGTCAAGGAGCTGAGACACAACATTTTAATAGCTTACATTTTTTTAAATAATTATTTTAGCTAAATTTTTCTGTGATAGTGACCAATTTGCAGCACAAAATTCGCAGGTTCATCCTCACCGCGTCTTTTTGAAGTTAGTTTTGCACTAGTTACTATTTGGCTACGCTTTAAGTAAAAAAAAAAATCAAATAAATCTGTTCTATTGTTCAACATTTGATTGTCAACATTTGACCCACCATTTTGTTGAAAAATAAAAAATAAAGTTTCTGTATAAATATAATTATTGTTTATAAAAACCCGATTACGAGCGAAAAATGATTGTCACAAGTGGTATTCGAACCCACACCAATTAGAAATCCGTTCCTATCGTCCCACTTGTGACAATGATTTTTCGCTTGTAATCGGTTTTTATAAATAATCAAGCAAATTAAATGCTACATTTCAGTAATTTGTATAATTATAGTTAATATATTATTTATTATTGCAATTAGTTCATCTCAACTCATATATGTCCCACTGTTAGGCTCAAACCTCCTCCATAATGCAAGTAAAATTGAAATGCGCTGAGCAGACGTGTTGGTATAGGGTTTTGTTTCGAGTTTTTCTTCTCTTGCCAATGCGATGTTATATGCATTTTATATTCCTTAGTCGTCTCTTACAATCACCCACGGGTAAGATAAGGGTGATGACTTGTATTCTTACTCCGTCACCATACGGAATTGGTTAATAATTAGCAATTATTATATTATAGTAACCTTTTAATTTGATGCCTAATTAATCGAGTTTTAGTGACAAAGAGAGATTGAATAAAATTCAATGCCTTGAGGTCTACTTCCCTTTTTGTTCAAAATTCAATACTCAAAATTTAAGTTTTGTCCTTCAAGTTATCGTAATATATACCTTCAAGTTATCGTAATCGAGCAAAATGTAAATGTTTAAAGTTAAACAGACTTCGTATTCAGTGAACATAAAGCACACTTTATATTGGAATATTATTCCTTTCTCTAAAACTTAACAATAGCGAGTTAAATTATTTCAAGTTACCATTTTATGTGTAGGAAATGATAATATATATCCATGTCTAAATACACAAAAGATATTTTACATAAATCCACAGGTAATATACGAATTTGATTTTAATAATACATCGCTGTAAGAAGTTTGAGGAATTTAGACTCTCGAGTAGGTACCATTCTTCCACCACTTCTTCTAAATTCATACAGCGATTTGCTATTATAATAAAACCATATTCGTATTTTACCCGTAGATTTATGTAAAATGTCCTTTGAGCATTTAATTTTGCTTATTTAAATTGCATAATATCTAATACAAAATGATTACAAAATTAAGAAATATAAATATATTATAAAATGTGCTCATGTTTTGTAAACACTTATAATAAAGAGGCTGGCCTATAAGTCCATTGAAATTACAATTATTAAATTGTCTGTTTTGTAATTAGAGGGGAAACTAATTTTAAAATCTAATATTAAAATTATCTAACATTGAAATATTAGATGCGGGACATATTTTAGAATTCCAAAACAAAAAATCACCTTTGAGTAGTATTACTTGTTTAAAATTGAAAGCATTTCTTCACGTGGTAAATGAAAATTAGCGAATTTATGCGCAGAGTGTCTGTCATCTATCTTGCCAAGTGTCATGGGTATAATTCCCAAGCAGGACGATTTTTAATGTATTTCACTGGACCGCTCTAACTCTGCTTGTAATTTTTGTCAATCACTTGAATGTTTGTAAAGTTATTTGCGATACAAAGAAAAAAAACAGACAACAAAGGTAAAATGTATTATCTCCATTTAGTTACGTAGTTATGCTAAGCATAAAAGGGTTATGTCATTTGCCAACTTGGTTTAACAAAATAAATGGTTAGAAAGAAAAAAATATTTCATTCTCACAAAAAGACATAGCGTAAAATATATCTTTTTTAATCAAACAACAGCCGGTGCTAAGGAAATAATCCTTGTGTGGCTCCTCTTCTAATCTATTCAAATCCAATCCTTTAAAAACATACAATTAACTGACACAATTTAAATCCAGCCTCAGCATAACGATTTGTGGATCGCACAAAGTATTATTGGCCCTTTGCATCTTTCGCATTGTTCACAGTAACTCGCAAATAGTTCAAATTGTAAATACACGATTACGAAACGAAAAATGATGTCACAAGCGGGGTACGAACCCGCACCTATTGGGAATCCGGCCCAACCGTGCTGCCACTTACACCATCGTGAACTATTTTAGGATATGCAAATTTCGCTTCATATTATATCTTACGTCTTCAAGGTGACGTATGCCATCTATCGGACAATGTTTACACATTGTATAGACTTAATACTTCAAACTTTACAGTTAGAATTGTATTAAACGATGACACAACCTTGTTATTCAAATTACTGAAATTTTTAGCATTTAATATGTTTAATTTTTTTCGTTTCCTAATCGGGTATTTATAAATAATTAAGCATATTAAATGCTAAAAATTTCAGTAATTTGAGTTCAAATTGTTGTACATACTGATGAAAAACGACAACGTTGCCAATAATGTATTTTTTTTTAAATATTTTACTTAATTTTACAATCACAAAACACGTCAATATTTCTTCTAAAATAAATTGTGAAAGTTTTGCACGTACTTTGTTGTATAGTCATACTTTGTTATGTATACAATATCTGGATAACTGAGCTTCGCTCGGTATTTTCTTTTTATGTTTTTTGAAAGATATATTTAATTTTTTTTTTTTGCCACTACCTTAAATTCTTTAGTTTTAAATTTTAGTGTGTAACATTACTCTGTATCAAATAAACTTAAATTCTTTAGTTTTAAATTATAGTGTGTAACTTTACTCTGTATCAAATTAACTTTTTTATTATTTTGTATCTCCTTTTTTCACGGGATCTTCCATAGGGAAGATGCCCGGTCCTTTGGGAGGCTTACATGGGGATATGGATCCAACACGCAGAGGCCTTTGGAGAAATTTAATCTAAATATTGGGATGGGACATCTACCAATGACATTCCACGTCTGCACATAACATACGTGGACTGCCAGCGGTAAGTGTAAAACTATTGTGTGATTATGGTAGCTAATATCTGATTATGGGAGTGGGTGCTTAGTGGACTGGTTCATCTTAAATCTATGAATTTTTAACTGTCGTCTGCCTTCAAACCCATATTGAGAGATGAACGGTGGCAGACGGTGACTCGCCAACTCACTGATTATTATTATTATTATTATATTGTATCTCCTTTTTTCACGAGATCTTCCATAGGGAAGATACCCGGTCCTTTGGGAGGCTTACATGGGGATATGGATCCAACACGCAGAGGCCTTTGGAGAAATTTAATCTAAATATTGGGATGGGACATCTACCGATGACATTCCACGTCTGCACATAACATACGTGGACTGCCAGCAGTAAGTGTAAAACTATTGTGTGATTATGGTAGCTAATATCTGATTATGGGAGTGGGTGCTTAGTGGACTGGTTCATCTTATATCTATGAAATTATAAACTGTCGTCTGCCTTCAAACCCATGTTAAGAGATGAACGGTGGCAGACGGTGACTGGCCAACTCACTGAATGGGCCCCCTAAATAGTCGCCACAGACACACTAGTCATACGGGCAACAGAGGGCAACATTGGTGTAAGTGGCTAGGGGTGTCGAGCGGTGCGGCGCCGGTTTCACCATTGAGTCTGCGATAAACAGACCCTTGGTTTCCCCGTAATTATGCCCTTGAAAATGACACTTCCACCCCCGAGCATATAGCTCTGGCGACCCCTCTCTGACCAGCTGTTTAAGGCAAGCCAGAGCTGAGAGTCCTTCGGGCACTCTTCGGTTTCCATTCTAGCCAGCCAATGAAGGCCAGCTGGAGACGAGTCCCTGATCGACTCTCTGGAGTATTCAGGACCGCAGTGTCGCCACTCACAATCAGCTCGCCACAAGCTGCCCTGCGGTTTATTGGCTTTCCTGTAAATCTTGTGATACATTTTTTTTTATATCAAAAGAACTTAAGGAGCCATATAATGTTCCTTCGAGTTTTACGTTAGCCTCATGGTGAGGTAACGACTGGCCCGGAGGATTTATTATTTTTATTATTATTTTAATAAATATAATAAAATATAATGGTTTCTGATGTTTACACGAGTATTATATATTTGAAATATAAAAAAAGGTGTGTGTAATAATTGTACACGCGTTAGAAGTTATACTTCTTTGGAGTAACAAGATAAAAATCTATTCAATAATTTTATCTTTGGCCTTATTCTACGTTTGTAGAAAAAAAAACGACACTAACAATAGAAAAAGGTATTTAATACATTGAAAGTTTATAACGCATTATCTAGTTAAATAAAGTTTATTTACATACATACATACATATCATCACGCCATATCCCTTGCAGGGTAGGCAGAGAGAACAGAGTTAAGTTTATTTAAATATCACATAAAACTAAAATGTTGACTATAGCTAACTTCAGGGTGTCGGTTTATCGTGACGGTGTGCGCACGCATCATAAAAATTTACTCTTAACATTTTTTCCTAACGCCCCAAAAGACTTCAATAAAACTACTTTTACACATTTTGTCGCATTTGTATTCAATTTTTGATTTACCGACTTTTCAAACACTTTACATACAGTGATCATGCTCACGGGAGGACTAAAGTGTTTTATGACCAAAAGTCATTGTTACTACAGAAATTTATATCTACCCGCTACAGTATCAGTTATTAAAAGTTTGACCCACATTTTTTTTTTTTTTACTTTACTATATAGGCTTTGTTGCTGAGCGACCATATCGCCTTGTAAGACATTACATTTCTCTTACTAATCAAATGCTAATACTAATCAATTACTAATACTAATCAATAACCCACATTTTAACACAAATTCATTGCCAGTACAAAAAGAAAATGATTCTATATGTAAATTTTTTTATATGGTTTATGATCAGTTATATTAAACATTTAAGTCCAGAGTCCAGCAATGGTATGTATATGTACTGAGATGATGATGATGATGATGATGGTCTGGTTATTAGATATGTTTTTTTAATTATAAAGTAATTTAAATTAATTGCTCGTGCTAATGCACGAAATAAGAAAATACAGATTTTTTATAAAAACTGATAACACTAGATAATTCTAGTGTTATCAGTTTTTATAAAAAATCTGTATTTTCTTAAGCCCGATTTCTTTCATAACTATTCGAATATATCTATAGTATACAACAATATTTTCTGAAAACTTAATTCAGTCGACACGTAGTATGAGATGACGAACAAACAACCTACTAGGTTAATTTACACCTGAAATTAGTTATTGAAAATAGATGAATTGCCCCCATTTTCTAGTTCAAGAATTTCAAATATGTAATTAGTTGGGAGAAACTTTGCCATGCATCAAAACATAGATTAGACAAATTGGGCTGACGCTAAACTACCCACGCATTCGAACACGCCATGGTAATTTAGAAAATAGTTTGAATCCGCGATAATCTATTTTTACAAAGAAATCGAAACAAATTCGTTGCCTAATTAATTACTCTTTAAAAAATGTTTTTAAATAAATCTCTAGGGATTAATACTTTCACAGTTTTTTGTATCGATAGGACCTTCGAGTTAATTTTTCATCAAGTTAATGTGTTTTCGTCTGATAGCTAATTACCATTTAATATTAACATTTCTTTTCAAGGAAAATTTTTAATATAAAGTGTTAAATTTTCCTTTCCATTGTGAACACAGTTCTAGCTTAACAGTCGAACATCATCATTCTACTACTCTTATCTCATTTATTTGGGTTGATATAATATATACTCTTCTTTCATAGTACATATTGTAAAAGTTATTGGCAATAGTTTTATGATCGGCCGCCTGCCAGACATCAACCTTCCATGGGAATGTAATTGTTGACCAAACGGCATCAGATGGAGTTGGCCCAGGTCATTATAAGCTTAGCAATCGAGCATCGCATGAATATTAGGTGAGCTAAAAAGAGGAAAAAGTAGGACTTGAATTGAAAATTTTCATATACATAAATCTTTAAATATACGCCGTTATGTCGACACTAGAGATAGATATAGAGATAGCCTTTTATATAAAAAATCAAAAAAGTTGCTTTAATAATAAAATAAATGACAGGAATTTCTAGTTGAAAGGGATGCTGGAATTTGTAGTCACTATCCATTAGCTTTTCCGTATGGTGACGGAGTAAGAATACAATTCACCACCCCCTACCTATCTTACCCGTGGGTATTCGTAAGAGACGACTAAGGGGTATAAAATGCATATAACATCTATGCAAGAGAAGTAAAACTCGAAACAAAACCCTACGCCAGCACGTCTGACGAGCGTGGTATAGTAGATCAATTTACCTCCCATTATGGAGGTGGCCCGCCAACAGTGGGACGTATATGAGCTGAGATGTTGATCCATTAGCTAGTGTCTTAATCCTTTCATTATAAGAGAAATACCATCCATTATATGCGGACAATAAAAAAAAATCAATGTTTAATTTATGCTACGTACTGACATCTTAAAAGTATTATACCTTATATTCCTAAAAGTATCAATTTGTAGACTTCTTGATGTATTTACCTGAAACAATAAAAAAATATTAATTATAATGATGATGTGCTTTCCAGAGTAGAACCAACGTATGGGTCAGAATAGAACCAGAATATCGGTCAATCAAATACAATATTAATGGAGATTATGTGAATAAATCCATTTTTGGCCATAGCCTAGTTAGCTGCACTACAGATTTAATGCAGTAGTGCGTGATATAGTTGGATACTCTCACTCATTCACATTCTTCCTCTTAACTTAAACCTAATCAGATGAAATACTTATAGAAACAAAATAATACATCCACCTTGCTTGCGGTTATAAAATCTTATACTCACAAAGTCGTACTTTCTTTATATAAATCTGCAAAGAAAGTACCACTTCGCGAGAATGATAATTTCTATCAAAAGTCTACCTGGTTTTTGTTATCAGGACGTCGATGAGGGTTGCTACTAGAACAGGTAACCATAACTTCCGGTTGGGCTATTAAAGAAATTGGTACTCGAGACTCGTTGAAATGCAGGATTAATGTAACATTTTATGGGGATGATCAGTTTATAGTTTGTTAAAAAGAAATAGAAGAGCGCTCTTACGAAAAAACTAACCAGGTCACTGAAGTTAGCATTCTGTTTGCATGGTCTGCTGAAAAGGTGAAAATTTATACATATATACATATCATCACGCCATATCCCTTGCAGGGTAGGCAGAGAGAACAGAGTGCCAGAGAACTCTATCCTTGCATACTTCACTCGCTTCCTCAACATTCATAATTCTCAACATTCATAATTCTCTTCATACACGCTTGCCGGTTTCGGAGACTCTTGACTCCACCTTCCTTCAATACATGACCGATCTGGTCTAGGAAGGTTAGTCTCGGTCTCCCCCGGTACCTACATTTTTCCACTTTCGCATTGTATATCTTCTTAACTAGACGTTCGTTCGGCATTCTTTCCACATGTCCGAACCATCGGAGCATTCCCTTTCGCATCTTTACACCGATACTCTCTTTCATACCTACTCGCTCTCTTACGTCGTCGTTACGAATGCGGTCAGTCAGCCTAACTCCCCAGATTTTCTGTAGAGATCGCTTTTCGACCGCATTAATTTTACTTTCATGCTCTTTTCTGCATACCCAACTCTTGCTTCCATACAGTAATGTTGGGACAAATTTATCACACGTTTTATAGACTAGAACTTTGCTCTGGTGTATATTCAGTAGGCGATGTATGTGGTATGGCCAGAATTCACACAAAAGCTTTGGTATTATTAGATTATATCTTTTTTTTTTTGAGGCAAGTTATGATATGACAGCGCGAGAACCCATAGTCTGCCATACACGTACTACTCACTGTCCTCGTGGGTGAGCCACCGGTACCCAGTTCTTCTCATCGATGGTCCGTCTGGTGGGTTACACTTTCAGGTACCATCTCATCGACTTAGACTTATTTTGAAAACTTATTATATAGACTTATTTCGAAAAGTAATTTATTCAGGAATATGACAAACAATAAATTTGAATACAATAATAGTACATACGTTGCCTGCATATAAAGTAGATATTATTTATTTGTTATATTACGTAACTTATGTTAAAAGAATAACCAAATCAGATCATTACATATTCAGTATGAATTTATGTATTTCTTTGCCAATGACGTGTTCAGATATATCCACATGATGGCGGATAAAGAATACAATGCTAATAATTTAGTTATTTATTTAGGAATAACAAAGAACATAATAATATCTGATGTTTCTGAGTTAATGATTTCTGATTATTAAATATATGAATTAAAACTATTTTTACGGATTCAATCGTGTTTGTATTTGATTTTTAATTCCCCGATGTGTTTGTTTGTTTATACACTTTACAGCGTTCATGGTCACGGGAGGACGGAGGTGCTCCATCTTGTTCTTTATTGCTTATGGTGGCAATCGCGCAAACAGCACACCTGATGGTAAGTGTCACTGCCGCCCATGGACCTGTTCTATAACAAAGACTATAGCTTGGCCGCTGCCTACCACTCAATCCCCAAATCCACCCAGTTAGGCGTCCGGCTCTCTCGCTCACCGAACGAAGCGCAATAGCAAATTGCCATTAATCAGACGTCGATCTTCAGCGAAAATATGGTACTACCCTGGACGGACCGGCCCACGGCTGTACACAGGGGACTATTAACAGCACCCTACTACTAACTGGTCCTACTACTAATTCTGTATATATCTGGTCAACATTGTATAATAATCCATTTTTTACTAATATACAAGAAACTAGTAGCTACTAATAAAAACTGTATCAATAAATGTAACAGTTTTTCGAGGTCTAAGGCTTCCTCAAAGGTAAATTTGATCATGGGTTGCAAACAAATGAACATATAAGCATCTTAGGAGAGTGCTGCTATCCATTCTCTTGGTGAGTTAGCTGGTAAGTTAAGTTGGTATATACGTAAATTTGCCATAATGTGATGTAGTAAAAATATAATTAAATACGGGTATGGGTGTCGCAAACGAAGAAAAGATATAATAAGTATAACATCATGGAAGAAAAGGAAAACTTGAAATAGAACCCTATAACAACCCGCTTGACTAGTAAAGATAGATCAATTTATCTCTTATTGTGGAAGAGTACCGAGTTTCGAGCCCAGCAGTATATCTATCTAAATAATTTTTTCTTGCGTTTATATTCTAGCTGTTCTTAAACTATTTATTAACATAATTTATATGTTAAATCTATGTATAGCTACAAAATGCACGACCACGAAGATTTTGTTGAACTAAAACTACTTATTAAAAGATAAAATGTAGTCAATAATTTCATCGACAATTTTCTTATTTAGGGTTTTTTCGAAGTTGGACCCTCCAGTTAATCTACTGAAATATGTCAATTACTAAATATAATAGATAAAATATGCCAATTAGTAAATAGACATTGTTTTATTTTGCTAGTTTTTGATATAAAACAATATATATATATATATATATATATATATATATAGAGAGAGAGAAATTCGTGTTTGTTGAATAATTGTACCTAGGTGTCAGATGGCTAAAATTTGTATAAGCTTTAGATAACTTAAACAAACAATCCCTAACGATGTTAAATCTCAAGCCATTATTTTCCCTGTAGCCTTTCTGAATCCTTTTACACGTTTTTGCTGATTAAAGTCCAGCCCATTTTACTCAAAGATTTATTATTAACAAATTTACATTTAGGCTCTTAAGTCTTATTTACATTAGAAAATTAAATATTTTTAATAATATAAGTATTAAACTTAAGAATTAAAAAGTATAAGCGTTTTTGTGCGACAAAATATATTAAACGCCCAGTTACTCGTAATTTCACTGGCGTAGATCCCATGAGGTTACAGGATAAAATTTAGCCTATGTTATTCGCTGATAATATAGCTATATTATATATAGTTATATTTATTAGTGAAAGAATTTTTAAAATCGTTTTAGTCATTTAGGCATGAAAGCATAACAAACAAACAAATAAACTCACATTCACATTTGTAATATTAGGAGAGCAAATAGTGTCAAATAGATATATTAATAGCAGATTTTTATATTACATTAGAAGTATACGTCACGTAAATATTACTGAAATCTGTATCAGCACTAGATTCTGATTGTACCCTCGATAAGTTTACAGATTAATTATATTGGTAGATTCCACCTTAACCCCAATCCAAAAGTAATTAGTACTAATCTTATTAGCATCTTCAACCACCCACTTACGGTGATTTATTAACAGTACACACGACCTCAATCGCAGTCACTTTAATAGGGAATTAAACTCCAATTTTATATCCAATGAAAAAGGGGAACATTTTAACATGTTACTGCTCCAAAAATGGCTAAATCGCTTACGAGCACTAAAATGTTATGTTAATTTTATAGCCGACCTACGCACACATCAAATTGATACCTCATTTCACTAAAACATTATCTGAAATCATCGTATTTGTCTCTTATATGTTATTTAAAAGTTCGAAGAAAGAGGAAATAAGAGCTGGTCAATAAAATGAAATCGTATAAAATCTGCTAACCAGAAGCCTATCCAGGTCTACCGTTGAATACAGGCTTCCCTACAAGGTGAAACAGCTATAACCACCATAATTAGCAGAGTTGGGGTTAGTAGACGGCATACGTTTTCCAAAAGACTGATTCTCTGAATTATTTATTTTTCTAATGATTTCTTAGCAGATATTTACGGATAAGAAAAAGGTGTAACGCTATGTAATTAAAAGGTTGGAAGGGTTGTTACTATAATAAAATAACTGTTTCAGCACTTTTTAATTATTATAATTAGTTTATTGACTACTTTTGTCAATAAGTTTTCTTTTCTTACAATAAAGAATATATAATATATATAGAAACATAACTTATGCTTACCCTACTCACGAAAGTAGGTACCTAAGAGGAGTAACTTTTACTCATAAAATGAAGCTTCGTAAAATATAAATTATAGTTAGCAGGTCCAGACGGCATAAGATCTAGGTCGGGACCTGTCATCGAGGACGTTGTCTGTATTAATAGTCGGTTCATTCTCGCACGAATTGTCGTCTGGCTGCCCATCTCACTCACTGATGACATTTGTTATGGAACCATTAGGAAATTGAGAAGATTCCAGATCTGGCCGTAGTGATGTTAATGCGCCTTTTATGGGCCTTTGATAACTTTCAAGTACTACCCAAATAAATCATGAAGAGGGTATATTTCTATTGAAGTTTATTCGCCTTGAGACTCTTAACGATTTTTAATCTTAATGAAAAATTTAATCATTAAGTTTGGCTTATAAGAACGTTTGGTTAGATTGAATAAGTATCTTAATGTAAACATATAAGTTTATGTGTATACTAGTTTACCCAAATTACATTCAAACATCATCATTCTCCTGCTCTGTTCCAATTATTTGGGGTTGACGCAACGAATACATACTACAAAAGTTATTGGCAGTAGTTTTATGACCGGCCGCCTGCCTGATGTCAACCTTCCTTGGGAATGTAATTGTTGACCGAACGGCATCAGATGGAGTTGGCCCAGGTTTATAAAAAAATATATTCAAACAATAAGCTAAAATAAGATACAATAAGGTATTTATTAATAACACAATAAAATTATTTTGTGAAAATCTGTGATACTTAACCACTGTACCATCTGTGATATCGATCTCATTGTAAGATCATCATTATTATCATCTCAGCATATATACGTCATATTGTTGGACTCGAACCTCCTCTACTATAGGAGAAGAATTATCCTAATATACTACGCTGATCAGACGGGTTGGTACAGGGTTTAAATTCAATTATTTCGCTTGAATAAATCTTATATTATCGTCTTCTACGATACTCACGGGCAAGATAAGATGTGGCGTATTGTATTCTTATAAAAATATATAAGCATTTCTATTTATCTAAATAAATCAAGATTCTCCTGTACATATTCTAAATTAGAATTTTATCAAATTTTATACAGCTCTATATCAAATGCATAAATAGATTTTCTAGTATTGAAATTAGCTATTTATTTGTTCAATATACATAAAACACCGTAAGAAAGGGGACTGTTATTACAGGCAGTAAGTGCTGTAACAGGGGTACGATCCCAGAAACCTCCACGCGGTGTACCCTGGGTGCGGGCGTCGAACTGTCGCCCGTAGCGAATATCTGCGCGATTTCGCTCCTTACTCTACTACAATAGTAGTAGAGGTTATAGGACGCGAAATACTGGGACGGGCTCAGTCACTCATTCATTTGAGGGCTGGGCAGGCATATGCCACCGCCCACATATCGTAAACCTGATTCTTTGCTTGTCTTAGTTTCAGGAGCGAGGGTCTTGGCTTAACCGCCCGGACCGCGAGGAAGACAACCTCTATAAAGAATTACCCAGAATCTTAAGTTCTGGCGTGCGGCGAGAAGATGCATGGCAGATGGGGTATTCTGTTCTTAGCACGCTCCAGCCAGGGTACCGGCTGCCCCCCTGGTTGGTAAATGTAGGCTTGCCCGGGTACAGGGATCTCTGCCCGGGTCGACGGAATGTATCTCCCATACTCGTGGGATTCATTATGGATACTGAACATTTAAAATTAAACGACGGGGATCATAATGATTCTCACCTCAAGGCCTTGTCAAGCCAAAGCAAAACTGACACAAACGACGCCTCGTCCTCGCGACTTGAGGCGTCCGCCGAGGGCCCGGCACCAGCAAAAGAGGCCCCAAAGAGGAGGAAGAAGAGCAGGCGGATGCTAACTCCGCTTGGCGAGCGCGCTAAACGGCGCGCCAACCGCCTTAAGAAGGAGAGGGAGGCGCTGGAGGCCGCGGCACGCCGTGAAACCAGCGTTCCCAGCGACGAGGGCGGCACAATTGCCGCAGAGCCGTCGCATACGGATGGTGGTAGCGCCGCAGGACTGCCGCGGAGGGAGAGCGGCGGCAGGTGTGTGTCCCGGGACGAGGGCGACGATGTCGCAGAGCCGTCCAAGGAGGGGACGAGGAGTGGCAGCTCAACGGAGCTGTCGAGTGACGAGGGCGGATCTACCGCAGAGCCGTCGCGGAGTGAGGGTGGCAGTAAAGCCGCAGGGCCGTCGTCGGAGAGCGCCAGAAGCTCCGACACCGACACGGCCTTGGAAAAGTCTTCGGACGAGGGCGGGAAGGCCGCTGAGCCGTCCGACGAGGAGGTCGGCCGAAGCCGGGACGAGGGCGGCAATGCCGCAGGGCCGTTCAGCATGGAGGAGGGCAGCTCGGCTGCCGAGGCCGCCGAGGAGTCTGAGCCGCACCCTGCGGCGAAGGCTCTGACGGCGGCCATAAATGTCAGGGAGAGGGAAGAGGCCCTCCCCCCGAGTGTCCGGAAGCGCCCCCTGCACAAGGGCGGCAGCTCCGACTCGGAGGGGAGTGTCATCATGCCTCCTCCCAAGGTCCCCACCGCGCGTCGTGGGCGTAGAGGTCGTGGGTCGGCGGTGGCGGCGAGGCCGGTTCCGGGTCAAGCCGATCAAGGAGGTGAGGTGGCGGTCCTGCAGGCTGCGAACGCCCGCCTCAGTAGGGAGGTCTCCGGCCTGCGGGAGCGCAACCGGAAACTTGAGTCGGAGCTGTCGGCGGTGCGGAAGGAGAACCGCGGGTTGGCCAAGGACATGGCTGACCTGCGGTCTCAATTCGCACTTTTAGTGCCAGCCGCGCCGCCGACACCGGTTTCGCCGCCGAAACGGGTTGCGCCGGGGAGGGTGGGCCCGTCCTCTGCGCTCGTGGTGCCACCTAAGTCCGTGGCGCCGCCTGCGCCCGTGGTGCCTGCTGCGCCGGTTGCGCCCGCGGCGTCGGCCGTGAGCGCCGCCAGGAAGCGCGGAAGGCCCAAGAAGGGGGAGGAGCCGCTGCCTGCGGTGCACGGTGTGCCGGAGGAGGCGATGCGCGTCATCTTCGCCAAAATCGAGTTGATGATGGACGCGCGCATCCAGGCCGTGGCGGATCGCCTTCCGCCCGAGGCACCCCTCCGACCACCGCTCGCCGCCGACAAGGCGAAGCGGCCGCAAGTGCCAGCTCCCGCCTCGCTGCCATGTCAGGGTGGCCGCGTGGTGACCTACGCCGCGGCCGTAGGCGGGCCCAAGGGGGCTAAGAGGAAGGCCGGCACGGTGCCGGCTCCCGCCAAGGCCGGGCAGTGGCCGGCGCCAGCGGCTACACTGCAGGCTCCGGCTAGCGCACCCGCGACTGTGCCTGCTGCGCCCAGCGCTGCTGCCAGGCTCGAACTGGGCTGGCAGGTGGTTGAGCGCAGCAGGAAGGCACGCGGCCAGAAGCGGAGAGCGGCGGCCAAGAGTGCCGCTGTGGCCGCCGCTCCCCAGGCGGGAGGCGGCAAAGGGGGAAAAAGGTCGCGCAGGGGCCTCAAGTCGCCGAAGACAGCTGCGGTCATTATTACCGTGTTGCCTGAGGCGGCTGAGAGGGGCCTCAACTATGAGGCCGTCCTAAGACGCGCCCGGCGGGAGCTGGACGTCTCCGACATCGGAGGCGTTGAGGCGAGGACCCGTAAGGCTCGGACAGGGGCTCGTATTCTCGAGTTCCCTGGGGCCGAGGGCGTCAAGGTGGCCGATAGTGTGGCCTTGAAGCTGAGGGGGCTGTTCGGGCCGGAGGATGGAGTCCGTATCGCCAGGCCCGTCAAGTGCGCAGAGATGCGCCTCACGGGTTTGGACGATTCCGTGACGGTGGAGGACGTTCAGGAGGCCATTGTGGCGTATACTGGATGTGCCTCGGACACTGTCCGGATTGGCACCATCCGCCCTGGTCCGGGCGGTGTCGGTGCTGTCTGGGTGCAATGTCCGGTGGAGTCGGTGAAGAAATTGGCCGACTCAGGCAGGCTCCTCGTGGGTTGGAGTTCGGCGCGGGTAACCGTGCTGGAAACCCGGCCTGCGAGGTGTTATAAGTGCATGGCGGTCGGGCATACCCGACCGACGTGTCGCAACTGCTTCGACTGCAGCGGGTTATGCTTCCGCTGCGGTCAGGCTGGACACCAGGCGGCATCGTGCTCTGCGGTGCCCCACTGCCCCGCGTGTGCGGCAGGCAATAGGCCTGCCAAGCACCGCATGGGCTCTGGGGACTGCAGACCCCCGGCATCGGCCCCAAAGGGGCGGGGCGGCCCATCGACCGGGCCTGCGCCCGCTCCGAGCGCGACCCGATCGCCCGTTAGCACGGAGGAGGAGACGATGGATACGGCCCTCCCCTCACCGAGACTCTCCAGCCCGGCCTCCTCACCAGGGTCGTCGAGGATCTGTTCCCGCGACGGGCGGAACACACGCCCCCGGTCATGGCTCCGCCAGACACCGACCGGGAGGCCGACGATGACAGTGTTCCGCCCATCACGGAACCCGAGATGGGGGCGGCGGTGGCGCGCATGCGCGGAAAATCCACCGCCCCCGGGCCCGACGGTGTTCCCAACCGCGTGCTGGCCCTGGTACTCGACCACCTGGGTCTCCGCCTCAGGGGGCTGTTCGACGCGTGCTTAGCGTCCGGGCGGTTCCCTGGGTGTTGGAAGGAGGGGAGGCTGGTGCTCCTGCCGAAGCCGGGACGGTCTCCAGAGTCGGCCTCGGCCTACAGGCCCATCGTGCTGCTCGACGATGCGGGCAAGCTATTGGAGAGGGTGCTGGCTGCCCGCATCGAGCGGCACCTCGTCGGCACGGGGCCCGATCTGTCGGATGCCCAGTTTGGGTTTAGGAGGGGTCGTTCGACGATCGCGGCTCTGTTGCGCCTGAGGGCCGTGGCGACTGAGGCCGTCACCGGCGGGGGAGTGCTGTTGGTGGTGTCCCTGGACATCGCCAACGCATTCAATAGTCTGCCATTTAGCTGCGTCAGGGAGGCGCTCCGATATCACGGAGTGCCAGTTTACCTGAGGCGGCTAGTGGCAGACTATTTGGAAGGGCGCAGCGTTCTCTACACCAACCGAGTAGGGGACGTTGTGCGAACGCCCATGACGTGCGGTGTTCCGCAGGGGTCGGTCCTCGGACCCACCCTGTGGAACATCGGCTACGACTGGGCGTTGAGGGGGAGCCTCCCGCCCGGGCTGGGCGTGATATGTTACGCCGACGACACGCTCGTCACAGCCCGTGGTGGGACGCTGGAGGAGGCGGCAAGCCTGGCGACTCTCGGCACCGAGGAGATCGTCAGGCGGATCGAGGCGCTGGGGTTGAGGGTGGCCCTGGACAAGACGGAGGCCCTCTTGTTCCATGGGCCCCGCATAGGCCCTCCCATCGGCGTCTCGATCACCGTCAATTCGGTTGATATCAGCATCCGGGCCCATATGAGGTATTTGGGCCTGGTGCTCGACGGGCGATGGTGGTTCCGGGAGCATTTCCGCAGACTCGCTCCACGGCTCGTCGGCGCGGCGTCCGCCCTATCATGGCTTATGCCGAATGTGGGCGGACCGAGCGCTACCTGCCGACAGCTGTACGCAGGGGTCATCCGGTCGATGGCCCTGTACGGCGCACCGGTGTGGGCGGGGTCCCTGACCGTCCGACTCAGGGCTCTTCTGTGGCGACCACAGAGGGCCATGGCGGTCAGGGCCATACGCGGGTACCGCACGGTGTCGACGGAGGCAGCGTGTCTGTTGGCCGGGACCCCTCCATGGGACCTGGAAGCGGAAATGCTCGCCGGTTTGTATCGGCGGATGTTGGGGGTGCGAGCGGAGGGCGGTGTGGTCTCGTTGAGGGAGCACACCACCTGGCGCGTCGACGCCCGCCGCGACGTCATTGCCCGTTGGGCAGTCCGGCTGGAGAGGCCTCGGTTCGGTGTGCGGACCGTGGAGGCCTTCCGGCCGGTGCTGATGCAGTGGCTAAAACGTCGGCACGGGGTGCTCTCCTTCCGACTGTTGCAGGTTTTGACGGGGCATGGATGCTTCGCCAAATACCTGCACACGGTCGTAAGGAGGGAGAGTACACCGTCCTGCCACCACTGCGATTGCGACGAGGACACGGCGCAGCATACGCTCGAGGTTTGTGCTGCTTGGGCAGAGCAGCGTCGTGAACTCGTCGCAATCATCGGTGCTGACCTGACGCTGCCGACCATCGCCAGGGCGATGCTCGACAGCGTCAGGAACTGGGACGCGGTCGCATCCTTCTGCGAGGCAGTAGTCTCGCGGAAGGAGGCGGCGGAGCGCGTGCGCGAGGAGCGTCTCCTCGACGACGCGAGCCGCCGCCGGCGACTGGGGCGGCGCAGGCGCGATTACTTGCGCCTGATGCCGCCCTAGCCGAGGCCGCGGGTGACTGGATCGGGGAATTAGTCCGTCACCCGCCGAGAGGCCGACCGCGTGAGGAAAGACCGACATCCTACCCAAAGGGGGGGACGTCGGTCGAGGAGAGGGTACTCCTCAGGGGTATTCCGTCGGGCCAACCACTGACGTCAAGTCACTCTGCTCCGGTGGTTGGCCCAACCACGAAGGCGACGTCACGGGTGGGTTACGGGTGCGCGTGCTTACGCCCCTCTGTCACCCCGGACGGAGTGGTGCGAGGAGTGTGCCGACCGTAACCCACCCACAAAAAAAAAAAAAAAAAGTAAGTGCTGTAACATGCATCGCTATCTGGAACATCGGAATGTGAATAATCAGTATCAATATGATTAGCCAACGTAGCTTAAAATTTGTATATTTAACTTTTATTCTTTGAATATTTTCTTCAATAACAATTTATATAATTATCTTGTTTTATTACCTTATAATTAACTTGCTTATTTATTTTTCCGTGTGGAATTCATCATTGATTTTAAGTTTGATTGATTGATGATTAAATAAGAATTAAAATTTTAATAAATTTAGTTCAGTATTGAATAATCACTTTTATAGTATTATTTTTTTGTTTCAATTTTTACAAATGAAGTTACGAGGCAAGTTAACATTTTTTATAAATATATCTAATTCAATGAAAGTATAATAGTTCGAATCAGATCACTTTTAGACCATTTCTTGGCAGACTAGTATTTAATTAAATGAATATTGATAACAAAATATCAAGAGGTAAAAATATTTCATAATTTACCATCATTTAGTAGATTTACAAACGTCTTGGTAGAACAGAATGTAATTATCAATGACCATAGAATTACAGAGCTATGTGGTTTGTGGCCACGAATCCTACCAACCTTTACATTACTCGTGGATACCGTAAAATATGACTAAGATGTACATCGATTTGGAGCGACTGTATCTAATGTCATCTGATCAACAATTACATTAGAAGGATGGTTGACGATTGCTATAAATTTTTCAATATGTACGATATAAGAAGAGTATATACATACACATACATACATATCATCACGCCATATCCCTTGCAGGGTAGGCAGAGAGAACAGAGTGCCAGATAACTCTATCTCTGCATACTTCACTCGCTTCCTCAACATTCATAATTCTCTTCATACACGCTCACCGGTTTTGGAGACTCTTGACTCCACCTTCCTTCAGTACATGACCGATCTGGTCTAGGTAGGTTAGTCTCGGTCTCCCTCGGTACCTACATCCTTCCACTTTCGCATTGTATATCTTCTTTACCAGACGTTCGTTCGGCATTCTTTCCACATATCCGAACCAACGGAGCATTCCCTTTCGCATCTTTACACCAATACTCTCTTTCATACCTACTCGCTCTCTTACGTCGTCGTTACGAATGCGGTCGGTCAGCCTAACTCCACAGATTTTCCGCAGAGATCGCATTTCGACCGCATTAATTTTACTTTCATACTCTTTTCTGCATACCCAACTCTCGCTTCCATACAGTAATGTTGGGACAAGCACTGCGTTATGTATTGCTACACGTGCCTTCTGGCTGAGGTGGTGGCTGCCGAGAAGTTGCCCCAACGCTCCGTTCACTCTATTTCCCGCATTCACTCTTCGCTCTATATCAGTGGTGTACCTTCCATCTCGGCTAAATCCGCATCCAAGATATACAAATTCATCCACTTGCTCTAGTACATCATTACCTATTGTTACTCTTACATCTGTTCTGGCTTCATCTCTTTCAAAGACCATTATTTTGGTTTTGCTCACATTCACGCGTAGACCGCTTTACTTACAATCTTCTGCCATTGTGTCGACTAGGGTCTGCAGGTCAGTCGCTGACTGTGCTAGCAGGACTGCATCATCTGCATAAAGCAGAGCAGTGACCACGGAGTCGTTCATCTGGACTCCCACATTCATATCGTTCCACCTTTGGAGACATTTGTCCAGATATATGATAAACAGCCTGGCAGATAGAATGCACCCCTGCTTAACGCCGATATTGACGTCAAACCAAGGCGACATTCCATCATCCAGCCGCACACAGACTCTACAGCCCATGTAACTGGACTGCACAGCCTGTAGCAGTTTACCGTTAATACCATATTCCGGTAAAATGTCCCAAAGTTCCTTTCGTACAACCGTGTCAAATGCTCTCTCCAGATCCACAAAACATCCACGAGCGAAGTAACGGTTGGTAGTATTCGTAACCACCACCACATAGCTCTCTGAAATACATATATAATCAAGATTTTATTTCTCAACAATATCCTTTATTTAATCTTATAATACTCTTTAAAAATAAGTAATCATTTAAATGAAAATTAGGGATGAAAGAAAATCTTAGATCCACTATATATTTGCATTGCACTTTTCATACAATTAAATACTGGTTAATCCGTCGGATGAAGTGACAGTATATTTCTACTTAATCCAAGCATAATGAGAGATAATTTTTGTACAACGTAAATGGAAAAGATAAAGTTTAGTTAAAAAGTGTTCCTGCGGTTAAACAAATGAACAGAATAAGAAAGGCGGTGAATCGGCATTATATTCAGACAACCCGCTGTGAGATATAAATTTATATGAAAATAAGAATAACCGATTATAGTACGAGAAATAGAGTTTTCACAGATATTAATATGAATATTTACGAGCAAATATTATTTTATTCATACATAAAAAATTAATTTTTGAGTTTCAACCAAAAAATTAATCTAACGAAACATGGTCTGCCTGATGTTTCTTTAAATAAAATTTCTCTTTCTTATCTATTATGTTTATCTTATTGCCATTAAGAGAGGAGAAGTGGAGTACTTCACCAAATAGAGCAGCTGATGTTTTCTGGGTAAACCGCTTAGTTATTTTTTAAGATACAAGTAAGAAAGATACATTGATGATATTATGGTACATTGATGGTATTCTTACTCTATTCCTACACAGATAGAATTTTATATACTCTGTGACATTTTACTGAGGTCTTTACATTAATTAAGTTTAATTAGTTTGACTAGAAATGAACCGTTGCTTTTAGTTCTAAATACTAAATAAGAAATATGATTGTTTTGTGGTTTTTCTATCAGTAAAGACATCCTCTATCTATAGTTTAAACTATAAGGCTACCTCTATTACCATAGATAAAAAAAATCTCTGTGTTAATAATAACAGGCTGTATACCAAATTCCTTAGTCCTACTATCATTATGAATAGTGTAAAGTACTAGAAATTCTAGAAACGTCGATTTAGTAAATTCAAAATGAGAACGGCAATGAAATCCTTAACACTTGTTTTATTTCATCCGAAAATTATAATAATAACATCAAAATCTTAAAGACATAATTTTATTGCTATAAAAATTAAAATTAGTTCTCTAGATTTTCGTGAACCGATTATATAAAATAGAATAATATCCAGAAACGGCAATTCCTTATTGCTTTTTTATGGCCCCTTTAATGGTATTTTAATGCTTGTACATTTGGAATTTTCACCTTTATCGTTTTACTTTTACTGTGTTTACATGGCGCATTTCTTTGGGAGAACATTCGTATGCCGAGTTTATAAGTAATAGAAACCGTATTCGTAAGAATTGTGCAACATTTTACAGATACTTTAGTAAAAACGAGGTTATGTTTTGGTACTAAAATTGTTTTGTATTTTGTCTTCGATATACAGATTGATTATTTTTCACAAACTGTGCAATGTAATGTTATTCGTATTACTATATCTATATCTACTGACCTTGTTTTATATCAATTTATATGAAGTGGAATCAGCATGTCTTCTTTTAATACAGTTAGAAAAAAAACAAAATATTGTAATATAAAGATCTTTGTGACAGGCTATAGTCATACGCCGTCCGTTTCATCCGAGACGACGAAAGGGCGGCGCGCCATAACCTACCGTATTCCCTGCCCATCGCCATTAGGCCAGCTACTGGTACCGAATCCTTGACGTCAGTGGCTAGCCTGGTGAGTTACTCTTTGAGGTACCATCCTCCGTCGACGCCCCGGCTTGCTATTATTTCAGCACGACGTATAATCCATTATTCTTTTTTATGATGCCCTCGAGCAATGTGAGAGTTCTTAGACGCTATTACAAGCTAATATCTCAGCTCATATATGTCCCATTGTTGGGCTCGAGCCTCCGCCATACTAGGAGGGAAATTGACCTACTACACCACGCTGGTCAGACGTGTTGGTATAGGGTTTTATTTCGAATGTTTCTTCTCTTGCATAGATATTATATGCATATTTTATCCCTTAGTCACCTTTTAGAATCCCCACGGATAATACAGGGGGTGGTAAATTGTTTTCTTATTCGTACTGGTTTCTTACTAACCACATGAAAAAAAATATAATAGAACTGAATTTACTTATTTGCTGTTTCTTCTTAACGAATTCCCTAATGAAAATATTAGGAATATAATATGATCTAAAAGAAAATAACCATGTTTATTATTATTTCAAATATCTAGTATTTTCATCAATATTCATGTTATAAATAGGTACATTAATTACCATTTATATTACAAGTTTCAACGTCTCTTGTTTATCAATCAATCGAAAGTCAATTAATTATTTTTTAATCGGTTTATTTTTATATATTTTTAATTCATATATCTTATAATAAATTATATAACGTATATATATAATTATATATCTAATCTTTTTTTGTTTTTTCAAGGTGGACCTTGTGGAGAAAAAAAACCGCGGTCCGGAGCGACAAGAAGAGGCGGCACGCAACCCCATGGCCCCACCCTGCAAACACCTCTTTTCGCCGTGCGAGCGGGCCACCGGTACCCGATTTTTGTCTTCGGTGGCCCGCCCGACAAATAATAATATACTATTAAATATAATAAAAAATAATTATTTTTGTATAGTGATGGAGTAAGAATACAATTTATCAATCTCTATCAAATCTATAGGTATTGTAAAAGACGTGTAAAGGATATAATATGCATATAACATATATGCAAGAGAAGGTAAAGTCGAAGTTAAACCCTATACCAACCAATGCTTTGACCAGCGTGGTATAGCAGTTAAATTTCACTTCTATCATGGATGAGCCTAACAGTGTCAAATATATAGGCTGACAGCATAATGGTGAAGAAATCATTAGTGACGATGATGTTAAATAAAATTAGAAATGCTTAGAGGCATTTAAATGGTAAGAGGTTTCATTTACTCATTCTACTTATTGACAGATTAAAAATATTACATCTTCTCTTTGCCGTGGATGTCGTAATAGTACATTACTGCAGCGGCCAGCAAAAGAGACATTGTTGGACGAACGTGTAAATGTGGGCCGAGGCGTAGCCGAAGCACACATACGTAACGTACTCTTGCATAAGAAATATAACCCTTCGTTATATAAATGGTACAGCAGGCCAATTGCGAGACAGTGAGACATAAGTTGATGAGAATAACAAAAATGTTAACAACAAATTTTACAGCCTGTTATTAATTCAAAAAAATCAAAGTTAATATTCAGTATAATAGGTGAATGAAGAGAAGATACCATAGAATATAAAGGGTCATAAAACTTTACCTGAATACTGGCCAATCGTCTTGCGAAGCGTAAATTTACTCCGCCTGAGAGAGGCATAATATGCGCAATATGAAATGTCTATAGTCTTTTTTTAAAAACACCACCTTGCACTACGGTAATAATCCTAAGTATTGGGTGGGATTTTGCTAACATATAAGTAACGCAGACAAATTAAACCCAGATTCAGAACAACATGTTGTGGCTCGCACAAAGTGCTGTAGTAGGAATCGAACACAAGGCACTGGTACCGAAAGTCGGTATTTTAACCACTACGCCATCTGTGCAGTCAATTATATTAAGACATTTTAATCTAACTATTGTGTATATAGCTATTATAAATGAACATGTGACTATCATATCTCGTTCCCACAGCTTAACGTTTATAAATTCCCTACGGATGCAAAGTAGGTTGTTTGTAATAATATTACGCCTGTCACAGCGTGGGACAGATGTTATTAACGACGCATAGTTTCCTAATTTTACTAAACTCCGTGTTACATGACGAGCTTAATATCTTTTGAGGACATATATATATATATGTATAGCTACTAAAGATTTTGTAACGATGGGTTAAGGTTCCGCATAAAGAGAGACTTTCTTCTTCTATCGTGAATGCTTTTAGATAATTTATTTATAGACTACGTATTTATTATTGAATGAATATCCAGAAGTAAAATATTAACATCATCCTCTTCATCATCATCATTTCAGCTCATAGATATCCCACTGGCCCGAGCCTCCTCAGTAATGCGAGGGAAATTGATCTACTATACTACGCTGGTCAGACGTGTTGGGTAAAGGCCTTCGTTTCGAGCTTGCTTGTTTCATTTTCATTCTCTTGCATAGATGTTATATGCGTTTTATATCCCTTGGTCGTTCGTCTCTTACGATCACCCACGGGGAAGATAGGGGATGGTGAATTGTATTCTTACTCCGGATAAAATATTAACATATTTCATATATATAAACAGTGTTATGTAGTTCGCCATCCACTATTAGACGTTTCTTCTATAGAGTGCTATGTGGTGAGGTCGTTTATTGGACGGGTTATCTCCATAATTGCCACACTCGGCAGACGGGTTGGCTCTCGTAGTAAGATGATATATGTTTCGCAAGAGTACGCTCGTATCCATTACCCTGGTGATTCTTTTAGATGATTTTTATGACTTCTACAGTTGCCGACAACTATATGCTTACGCCATCGCCGTGCGGATAAATTTGACGGAGACTTTTTAAAACCCTTACTACATAAGCAGGAGTGGAACTATCACTATCTACCAACCATTATTTCTTTATAAATGCTACTTATTAGGATTTGAATATGATAAATCTTAACTAGATATAATCCAGGGCTTGTACTTGAAATGATTAAAAAAACATTTTCTAATTGTAGAGTCATGATTGCATGTATATAACTGTATGTATGTATATTGCTGGCTCATTCGGGGTACTACAACACTCTCGAAAAAATATTTGCGAAGTGGCACTTTGGTATTGCATTTTGCTTGGTGAGTCGGAGTACCTAAATTTTATGTTTTTTAGATTCGACTATCGGCCTGGTATTTCAAAGGTCCATGAATGGTCTCTCAACATTAGGTGTGCTATCTGTTTATCTGCCACCAAAGTGCCCAAGTAAAGTGTGATTATGGTTTAAGATGTGAGAAGATATGTCACCGTCACTTACTTTCCTATACGAGTCGTTAAAATTCTCTGAGAAATCACCAAGAGAGTGAGCAGTAGCGGTTACCTGAATAAGTTACAATCTTCAACCACGATTGCCAATCTGCCTACCAAGTGTAGCGGGGTTATAACGCTATCACCATCTTGGAGAGGCCTAAAGCCAACAGCGGACGTCGATGGGTTGATAGACAGATGGTTATAGTAGAAGGCCACACTGTAGACAGAAAACTGTCAACAGCCGCAGGCCGTTCCTTTCGAGGTAGTACTCACACACTCTCGCAGAAAACCGTTGTCTGAGCAATGGCGAAGTGCTGTAGCACTTCGTCCAAAGAGCGAGACAGCCGGCAGTTCAACTTTCTGGATGTGTTTTCAATGGTAGGCAGTGGCTTAGCTCTACCACTGATATTGAAAAGCTCCATGGGCAGCAGTAATACTTACCGTCAGGTGTGCTGCTTGCTCGATTGCCACCATCAGCCAAAAAAAAGAAGTTTTATATTTTAAATTTTCTAAACATTTCTCATTTCTGATGGCTTAAATAACCATTAAGTTCACCTCTGATCATAAAGCACGTAATAGAATATTAAAATAATTTGTTGTCTTATGTTTATCCCAAATTAGTATGACCGGTACAGGAAGCCACGACGCGTACATTTTAATATATAATTAATTCAAAGCGTGTTTAGTCTTCATAATGCTATCACGTGCTTAGCAGCCAGTATTCGTAAGGTTAACATCCATAAAATGGATGACACACCTTCACACTTCAAATAATTATACTTATTTGGATCAGGGATTTTAAATTGTGTTGATTTAATATTACTTTATTATTTTAATTAAATTTAAATAATTAAGTAGCATTAGATCAATCAAATAATACTCTATTGAGTAGATACATAAAAATATTAAAAACCCTTGAATGAGAAGACAAATATTTTTAAGAATGTATCAAAATAAATGCTTAAAAATGGCCAGTTCGAAAATGAATGCATTCTTTGGCATCAATCAATCAATCATTAATGGCTTTTGCATCGCAGTCTGTTTTTTTTGGTGTTAAATATTGTATTTTATTTAATTTTTAATATACTTTAAAAAGAACGAGGTTCAGAATTTATCGATAACCCTTATTCCTTTTTTTTCTTTTTTATGTATGTGCCGATTTTTCGAAGTCGCCTGGAACGAATTGAAAAATCTTTTTTTATTCGATAGCGTATACTTTCCAGGTAGACCAGATACTTTCCAAATCCGATGATGAGATTCTGGGAATATCGAGTGTTTCCTTCAAATTTTGTATGCACACTTGAAACCATTTGGGTACAATTCCCATAATGTGTCACTTAAATATATAAAATAGTCAGGCAGATTAGAGAATCTGCCTGACTATTTTATATAATATGAGGTACCTATCCACTAAAAACCAAAAAATAAATTACTGGTTGGCTTCATAAAATGTATTATTTTTTACATTTTAGTTCTTCGATGTTAATGACGCTGACTATTTTTTAGTTGAAAATAATTTATAAAAAATAAAAAACAAAAGGAGCATAAATAATCTCTGTCTTAGTTTTATCAATACGAATCTTTTATTTGGCATTCTAGCCTAACGCAATATAGGTGTGTAAGTATTATAAATTACATGTCTTTGTCATGACTCTTTCAGTACAATGAAGTATCTCTCGTCCTATTTTTTCGACGTAAACAAACTACGCGTTGAACAATAAAAGTAAGTCAAGTAATTGCCAGTAGAAATCACCAGGTGAATTTGTTATTCTCTTATCTAATACGCTCATTAACCATATTTACATTCCAAAGTTTTTACATTTACTTGCTATTTATTCTCTGTGGCTACTATAGTAGAATGTAAATAGATTTTTTTTTATTACATGTAATACTTATTTTATTTGCAATGTTGTTTTGAAACTAAATTTTTGTTGTTGCTTTGCTTGCACTTACTTAAGAATTATATTGTAAGTTTGTTCTTAAATTGATACATTTATTATTATATTTTTATCCTTTAAACGACCACAGACATGCTCGGAATATCATTATGTTGAATATTTTCTTGTTCGTGAAATGTATGAATGACGTTTTGTGCGTAATTTTCGCATAGTCGTGTTTTAGTTATTTAACTTTTTGTGTTATCTTTATCTTAACGAATGTACCATAAATTAAGAATGAATCAGTTTTGGTAATAGTAAATTAATAGATAAAATAGTGTTAGCGACATTGTATGCCTATTGTCGCGAATTCGATTCCTATGCAGGACCATTACTTGAGTGATCTATAAGTTCAAGTCATTGCAGAGTTTGAGTATAAATAATGTTCGTCAATAGAATATTTATAAAAGTCCACCACAATTAATTATACTACAATAAGGAAGTGTTGAGAAATATTTAAAAAATATACCTATATAAATTTTACCTAAATGACGTTGGTAATTTTTTAAAAAAAATATGTTTGCAAGTAATACGAAATAAAATAAAATAAAACGAATTTATTTCAACGCTTTTGTAGTGTTGAAACAAATTATTTCACTAAAAGTCATTACAAACTTCTAGCAGCCTTCGCATGACTTCGTAAAACTAAATTTATAGAGCATGAATTCTGAACTTTGGTATTTTAAGATATTTTCCAATAGTATTATGTAGAAGTTATAAACTACTCGCTCTGATTGTGTTGTTTTATAAACTAAGAAATGAGAAATATTAACGATATTAATAAATTATATAAAGTTTTGAAATACTACCACTATGTCACTGGTCTATTGGTAATGTCTGAACGTATAAGAGTCCTGATTGCAAGATTTCAGAATTAATGTCTGGATTAGTCAAATTATTGTGGTAGAACCACGCTGTTGACAGTTTTATGTCTATAGCCGCGGACAGGTCCGTCCGGGGTAGTACCACATTCTCGCAGAAGATCGACGTGTGAGGAATGGCAATGTGCTGTTGCGCTTCGTTCGGTGAGCGAGCGAGCCGGCAGCCCAACTGGGTGGGTTTGGGGTTTATATTAGTAGGCAGCGGCTTAGCTATACTCTTGGTCAGCCACATGCCAGTAACACTTACCATCAGGTGTGCTGCTTACTCGTTTGCCACCAAAAGGATTAAAAAAATAAAAAACAGGATAGTTTCTAAAGAAATTTGCAATAAAAGACTTGGAACTTAAAACCGTGTTCCATACACAAGAGTAATAAGTTTATACCTAACCTCTTGTGTACTATTAAAATTACGTGACAAAATGAGTAAGGTGTACAACGATGTATCCTGTCTGAGTCAAATGACTTGCACTTTAACAAAAAAAAATGCAATTAATATTCAAAAGTTTTGTTTCTATGTTTTAAATATACCTAATATCTAATTTTTAAGTAAATATTTTAACATTTTCATTAAAAAACAACATAATTGCTAAATGAGTTGAGAGATGAGAGATAGATGATTGAGCTGAGCTGAGAGATGAGAGATAGATGATTGTATTTTTAGATTTTTTGACATTTTAATATAAGAATAAATTAAAAGATATCACATTTGTATACAGTAAACAGGATACATTCATATATTACAATACATACAAAGTATCATTATCATATATGTATATCATTAAAAAACCGGCCAAGTGCGAGTTGTACTCACGCACGAAGGATTCCGTAAAACTAAAAAAAATCAAGTTTGTTGTATGGGAGCCCCCCTTAAATATTTATTTTATTATTTGTTGTTATAGCGGCAATATAAATACATCAGCTGCGAAAATTTCAACTGTCGAGCTATCACCGTTCTTGACATACAACCTGATGACTTACGGACGGACGGACGGACAGCGAAGTCTCAGTAATAGGGTCCCGTTTTTACCCTTTGGGTACGGAACCCTAAAAATCAATGAATGCCTAAAAATTTAGCACTGCATAATTATTATTTTTTTTTGCTTCGTCGTACGTAATTTTTAGCAGCAGAAATAAATAATTATTATTTTTTTATTACGAAAGAATAACATATTATCTGCATTAAATATAGAATTATTTTATATACTATTTATTAATTTTGCTTCCTCTGATTTCGTACTGGCTTGTTTATTTAGGTCATAATCTCACCAACGTAATCCTACATTGTTATTTTAGACGCTCGAATGTTATTTTTGATGCGTGAGTGACAATCGCTGGAGCGATTAATCGCTCACGTCTTTATTTGTGGGCGTTTTGTTGTGTCGTTTATAGCAGTTTCGGTCGTTGATGTTTGTGTGCGTCCCTGAGTGTCTGATAAATTCGTTGACATTAAAATCGTTGTTGACGTAGTAAGAACACAATTTTCCAATCTTTTTATGCTGGTGTCTTAAAAAAGCATTAAGGGCTGTATATGGATAAAATCATTGAAAAATAAAGAAATTCGTAATTAAAACTTACGGCAACTCATCTAACTTGGGTAAGTTTTTTTTTATAATGAGGCAAGTAGGCATATCATCTTCATTCAATATTATTTTAGCTTTTCGCCGTCCACAATTTCTGTAATCTTTCTCAGGGGAGAGTACCAAAAATGCCATGGTTTTGGGGCAAGTTGAAGATCGCAGTGAAGTGTTATATGTTTCCTAGAAGA
Source organism: Lymantria monacha (assembly GCA_905163515.2). Lineage (NCBI taxonomy): Eukaryota > Metazoa > Arthropoda > Insecta > Lepidoptera > Erebidae > Lymantria > Lymantria monacha. The sequence continues at coordinate 11,474,704 of LR991094.1, read as the reverse complement.
GAACGTTTGCCCACTCTCCTAGTAAAGCTCGTGTTGCTGATTTTCCCGACCCAATTCAGCAAGTTAAGTACGGTGACAATTGTATCATCCCGTCATCTTAGTGAGTTATATTACCTGAGTTCTCTGAAATTAGGCACAAGTGAGAAACGATTTCATTTCTACATTATCGCATAATCAAAGTAAAATCTATCAGTAATAAAAAAAACTGACAATAGTGTTGAGGATAATAAAGTCAAGGATTTTCGATGTTTTATCACCTATTATAATTATTATTCTCATATTTTTACGTATTTACTCCTAAAGTGATAAATCGCGGTCACATCCATATTTCACTACACAGTTTTTAGTTGACGTAGATGGAGTCGGCCATTCATGGAGAAAGTAGTTTTAAAATTTCAGCTTTTTAATGAGAAATCTGGCCGAGGTTATCTTTAAAAATAAACGCAATCTGCATAGCTCTAACATATAGATTTAAATCTGCAGACTCAAGAGCGTATCGCACTGACAGGTTTACGATTTTTTTTTGACCAATTATTATTTATATAATAAGAAATGTAGGTGTTTAAAGGAGTCCGCTCATTACACTTTTGCACACTAGGGCCGTGTCAGCCATGGCAACACCACAAAATCTACTACACCCATCATAACAGAGTGTAGTAGCGCCAGAAAAATATAGTCGCTGATTCGTTGACGGTCCGTGCATGGTACGTGACGATGTTGGTCGGTGACGGAACAAACTTCAAGTAGAGTTTCATACTCTATAATATAAAGAATATTTTTATGCTTGAAACATTCCTAACATCGTTATACTAGTAGTATGAGAAAGACTAGTGGCCAAATTCCTTTGCATAGAATGTTTTTATTCTTAAGTTATCTCTTAATTTATTAGTGGTAAATGTAACAGTAAATAAAATTTACGCATAGTTTCGTGTCATACTTAAATCGTAACGAAATTACAAATCAAAATTTTACTACTAAGTAGAAGCACTAAAACTTTTTATATATTCTTCTTACATAGTTTGCTCATCACTAATATTTTTTTACTAGGTTGTTTTTACGATTACTTCGGATTTCATTTCTCTTATACGATTTAATCAATCAGTATTAACGATACCTAATTGCTTTATTCGTTACTAACCCGGATATTGGATCAAAATTACTTACATCATAATAAAAATCTAAAAACTTAGTATACGTTTGTTTTTGATGTATTCTTCCGTGTCAGAGTCAAAACAATGTATTTTTATTAAAGGTTTTGTTTGTTATGTCAGAATTAATAAAAAGAATATACAATTACTTGGGATATGTCAGGTGTATACTTCGTCTCTCCCAACAATAAGGTAAAGTAATTGAAAACTATTAATAATAGTCCTTTTACGTCCACAGCTCATTATTTTAAGTGGTTAGCGCTACCTTTTTACTGAATATTATGAGAATTCAATCTGTGAATGACTTTTGACTTACTTTGAATTATTAGTACTTGTAAACATTTTTGTTGCAGTGAGAGAATTAGTTTTGTAAAAGTATTTAATTTTAACTATAAATTAATTATTTTTAAAACATCTTTGATCGTATTCAAAAGTATTTTCCATTTAAATTCTGCAGTTCACTTGTTCCAATTTCACGAAAGCGAAAAACGAAATTACTTCTGTATCATGAATCATGAGTCTTTTATCTGAGGTTCGTAAAATTAAAACCTACTGTCATAAAATACACTGGACTTTCTGTTGAATAACTTATTTTGATCAGTTAATGAAATTCGAAAATGTTGTCCTTTTAATTTATGAGTTTTCGTGGAATGCTCTTTGATCAGGAAGTTTTCTGCAAAAACACCTATTAATTGACACGACTTTAATTAATTATTAATTGACGTGAATTTCAACGAACTAGGTATTGTTAGCACTAGTAATCATGATTAAAATAAAACTAAATACCATTGAATTATAGTTTTAATGACTTTAGAACAGGAGTTTCTTACTATTCTCGTTACACTTAATAGATACTTGGATTCATTGGCATAAGCATAGAGGCAGGTTGATTAATTAGCACAAAGTTATCATTTACGGTACCATTGGGCGGCCTAATGGCGATGGGGAGGAAATACGGTGGTTTATGAGGCCATGCGCTCACCTTCCATCGCCCCGGACGAAACGGGCTGTGTGTGTCCAGACCAGAGCCTACCCAAAAAAAAGAACAGTATCATTTTGACATATCTGTTAGGATTTATTCGATCAGCAAGTTTAAAATTTAGAGCTATGTCTGGCATATGGAGAGAGCTCCTCACCGCACTATGCTTGAATGTCTGGCGTGATAACAGGGTGTCATAGACTCTCATAACTCCAGTTTATTATTCTTTAACTTTTGAGTAATAAAACTAAACTAAATAAAACTGAGTAGATTTAACTATGCGACGTCCGGCATTTGGTATCAAGGTCCTTTCACATAGCTTAAGATCCACTTAGAAATTAGATTGATCACAGTCTGAATATCAAAGACTAAACTTCAAAGCCTACCCATTCTTTGTTATATGATATGTATATACATAGTTAAATAACATCCAATTAAAATCAAAACAAACGGGCTTTTAAATGTAAATTGCCGTTCTAATAATATAATTAGTGGAGAATCGTTAAGTGATTTCACGTACGCTTACTAATCATAATAATAGATACGCTCTCACGGTGTACGGCAGTTATTATTGAACGATAATGATATTACACCTGTGTATAATATACATTGTTGCTATTATATTTGGGCAATGTTGCTGCTATATTTGGAGAATTCTCTTCGGGATTGCTTTTCGGTGGTTTCTGTTTATGATAATGATAGCTATTTATGATAATTATGATCTTGATGGTAGAAAATTTATGTATTATATATATATAGTCTTTCCTTCTACCGCGCGACCGTAATAAAATCGCTCGATTGTTTGCACCGCAGTCCGTTGTCTATGAAAAACTTTTAATTGAATGGCAAGAAAGATGGGATTCATCATCGAAGGGCCGTCACCTCTATCTATTTTTCCCATGCGTCCGCGAGCGCCTAGAGAGAGTGTGGCTGGAGGTTGACCATTTTGTAGCTCAATTTCTAACTGGACATGGCAACTTTAAAAGTAAATTATTTTCTTTTAAACTCGTACCTTCACCACTATGTCAATGTTCTACAAATAACCGCGAGTATGAACAATCAGCACATCACATTCTCTGGGAGTGCGATCTCTGGCGTAACGAGCGCGACCTTATGTTAGACAGTTTGCAAGTAACATCTGGAGTAGTATACTACACGGATCTTGTAGCAACTCGAGAAAATTTCCGTGCGTTTAGGCGTTTCTGCCATACCTACTACTGCAACCAATCTTAAGGCTCACATATAGGCCCCGTTAAGTTATCCCATATCCGTGGTGCCGTACTGCTGCGCTTATCGTAGCTGTACAACCCTTTACTTATTGGCTGACTAGTCAATATTGCTTTCTGTCTCCCGCTTTGCCTGGGAGGGAAGTGGAATCACTCTTTTCCAACTCCTCCTCTTTAACTTTTCTAATTAAATTTGTTGCGGGTTCCAAGACAATTAAAATCATTTCCCGGGACTGCCTGAGGGTCAAACCTCGGTGTCATTTATAGTGACCATTGTGGATCCTGGCTTACAGGAGTTACAATGGTGGGAATGTGCGGTGGGATTAGTCCCAAAAAAAAAAAAAAAAAATATATATAGTCTGTATAAGTGGTTGCGGCTTTAACTATTATCAACTCATACAATGCTTGCAGTTGTCGTAAAAGCTGATTAAGGGTTTTTATATTGATTTGGACCGATTTTATCTGATGTTTTTCGATCAATAATTACATACCCAAGGAGGGTTGACTTTTACAAAACGTATAATACAATGAAAGAACATCATATATTATAAAGTGCGATAGGAGTAAGGTAATGTTGATGCGTAACGTTTATGGAGTATTTTTTTTAATACCAAAGGAGAGAATCTTACTCTCAGGGAATCCTGCGAGTCATGTATATACTAGGTGAAACAATACGCCTCCTATAAAGTAAAAATTTAACCTATCCATCCCTTATGGAGGGTGATTGTGCCCTACACTACATATATAGGAATATATGAGCGTATATAGGGTATGTATAAAGGTAATAAAAAGAAAAGCAATTCTAAACCAACAGTTGAATTCGTTAAGATGCATAATGACAAAATTTTTATTTGTTCATGTTCATTTCCAACGACTTATCTAATAGATAATAATCAGGGATTTTGCATTTATTAATGCAGATGCATGATGCTCTCCGTGTGGTAACAGAGTAAGAATACCATTCACCACTCCATATCTTACCCGTGGGTGATCTTACGAGACGACTAAGGGATATAAAACGCATATAACATCTATGCGAGAGAAGGAAAACTCGAAATAAAACCCTATACCAACACGTATGACCAGCGCGTTATAGTAGATTAATATCCCTCCCACTGCGGAGGAGGCCAGAGTCCAACAGTGGGACATTTATGGGCTGTGATAATGATGATGATGATGAATGCAGATGTAAGATATACTGCTTGAGCAAGTTGCAATAATACAGAAAAAAAAACACGTGGCGATTGACCAAAGTTATCAGCAATAACAAACAGATTTTTATCATCACCACCATTTTTTTTTTTTTTTTTTTTTTTTTTTTTTGTGGTGGGCCATGGACGTCGCACCCCGCCAAATCGGTCCGGGGTGACAGAAGAGGCGGCGCGCAACCCCATTGACCCACCCTGCAAGCACCTCTACTTCGCCGTGCGAGCGGGCCACCGGTACCCGATCTTTGTCTTCGGTGGCCCGCTCGGCGGTATGCCCTCTCGGGCTCCTCTCCTTCTCCTGTCGACGCCCCGACAGATTTCGCCGTCGAGGCGTCGTCCTCACGCGGTGGCCTCGCGTCGGGTGACCGGACAATTCCCCGGTCCGATCACCCGAAGCCTCGGTTAGGGCGGCATCAGGCGCAGGTATTCGCGCCTGCGCCGCCCCGGCCGCGGGCGGCGGCCCGGGTCACGGGAATCCTCCCGGGCCCGTTCCGCCGCCTCCTTCTGCGAGATGACAGCCTCGCAGAAGGCGGCGACCGCGTCCCAATTCCTGACGCTGTCGACCATCGCCCTTGCGACAGCCGGCAGCGTTAGGTCGGCACCGATAATAGCGACGAGGTCGCGGCGCTGCCCGTCCCAGCCCGAGCATTCCTCGAGCGTATGTTGCGCCGTGTCCTCGTCACTACTGCAATGATGGCAGCCCGGAGTCCATTCCCTGTACACGACCGTGTGCAGGTATTTCCCGAAACACCCATGCCCCGTTAACACCTGCACCAGTCGGAAGGTGAGGACCCCGTGCCGCCGCTCCATCCATTCCATCAGTACGGGCCGGAGGGCCTCGACGGTAGTGACACCGTGTCTAGGCCTCTCCAGCCGCGTAGCCCAACGGGCGTTATCATCGCAACCTGCCAGTATTTCAAGTAAACAGTTCTCTATAATTAAACATTAATCTATGACCTACAAAGAAAGGTTGCGTTAGATATTTTTTTTCTAAGAAGATGAATAGTAGTCATTCCTTCTATGATGTGGAAATTTATAAATATATACATTTAACAAATACAAATAATGAAATAACTTTTTGGAAGAATAGTTCGATTTTTTTTATAATTGTATTTATCTTATCCATCCATCTATCCATTATGCTTATTCATGTCCATTATTAGAGTAAGGCTTACCTTAAGGAATAATGCCAAAATTGTGGCATGCTAATCAGGCAAGTTGGCGACTGCAGATCGTGTTTAATCTTCTCATGTGACGCTCTTGCTCTTCTTCTTGCTCATTCTTTTCGTGATATCTCAGCTATTTTCTACAATTCCCACAAAAAATAAAGAATAATATGTTTTATTCTTAATCCGCTGCTATATGTGAAGTATTGTTATATAACCATCAAGAATGTCTGATTTATATGATTCAAAGAGCGTTATAATAGTCATATAAACTTTCGGATATAACCCTTGAAACTTTGTGATAACAGATTCACGCGTGTTCGTGACAGTCGGTAGTTGAATCGCAAATTTGGGCTAACATCAATTATCTGTTTATACCACAATATTCTATCACGGTTAAAATAGTCTTAAATTATTGGTAAACTAAACTAAATCTATACTAATATATACAAGTCACTATGTATACAGGATGTAACAGAGAATGGAGCAACTGTTCAAAAGGGTGGTAGGTAATGATGATAGAAACCCATAACAAAAATTTTAAAGGATAATGTCGATTCGTTAATGAATTACAAGCATTTAAAGTTTTTAATGTTGGCATCGCTTTTTTTTTAAACTGAATGAAATGTACCAATTAAATGATTAATAATCTGCTACGTACTCATACTTTCTTAAATATTCATTAGAACCTAAATAAATCAATGATTACGTTTGCTACAGTATGACAAACGTCCCCTTTACAAACAGCTGATAAGTCAATGACCTTTACAATTTGCCTTCAAATGTTTGTTATGAGTTTCTACTATCATTATCACTCTTTTGACCAGCTGTTCCATTTTCTGTTACACCCGGTATATATATTATACCTATATATATTATACCTATGTTCACAGCCGTATATATGTTTGAAGAAATTTAAATATTTCTTTTTTTTTCAATCCATATTCACCAAAAGTTCATCGTGAAGGTTTTCTACGATAGGAGAAACGTTTTCTTTTTTAAACACACAACGCAGATAAATTACACTCGGATTCAAAACAACACTTTGTGGATCGCACAAAGTATTGTCCCGCGTTGCACGCACTGGCACGAAAGGTCAGTATATTAACCACTACGCCAACTGTGCAGTCAAAATTGACCCAACTTTCTCTCGAGAGTCATAAAAACTAGTTAAGAAATCACCGGAAGTATCGTCAGATATCTCGTGGGAAACTTATTAACTGTAACCATTGCTAAGGGTGACGTTTATAATAATATGCCACTACAAGGAGGCTTATGACCAACACTGAACGTCAATGAATTGATAAATGGTTGAGTATTCTAGAATTAGAGTATATATCAGAACTTTTGAGATTGTTAATTGACTTTGACAACTTTTATAGCCATGACACTACTGACGCTTTAGCATTATTTTGAAACACGACTATACATTGTATAAGACCGCGTACCAGTGACCCACCCGCACGGCGTCGAGAGGTATATTGTAGGGCGGGTCTACGGGGTCTTGCGCCGCTTTTCCTGTCGCCCCAGACTGATTAGTGGAGTTTGAGGTACCTTAGCACGCCGCCAAAAAAAAAAATACTGTGTATAAAATAAAGTTGCCGTCATTATCTGTACGCTCATATCTTTTAAACTAATCATTGGATTTTAATGCGTTGTCGAAATTGGATTTTAGTTTCTTCAATAGATAGAGTGATTCATGAGGAAGTTTTATATGTATGTCTATTATAGCAGGAAAAAGCAGAGAATTTAAAAGAATTGTAATGTGATGTCGTTAAAAATATTATCTTATGTGCTTACATTGCAAATGCTGACTAAACCTTACGAGATATATGAAAACAATATACTACAGAATTGTATATCTTGAGAAAATCTACAAAACAGTTCATAATTGTATATGTCTGTCTACTAAGAATAGCTCGCAGTCATCATCATCATCACAGCTTGTGTGTTATGTCCCATTATTAGGCTCGGGCCTCCTCTGTAATAAGAGGAAAATTAACCTACAATACCGCGGCTGGTCAGACGTGTTGGTATAGAGTTTTGTTTCGAGTTTTCCATCTCTTGCATAGATGTTATATGCGTTTTATATCCCTTAGTCGTCTCTTACGATCACCCACGGGTAAGATAGGGGGTGGTGAATTGTACTCTTACTCCGTCACCACACGGATAATATAACAGCCTGCAGTAACCATGTATATCTTTACGCATCATTAAAAATAATGGGTTATTTATGAAACATTAAATACATTCGATACGTGGTGCATTTAATGTATTGAATTAAAATTGCTCTTTACAGCGTATCATTAAAGATAAATATCCTAGAAATTATCAGACATTTAAAATACGAGAACAGAACGACCAAATACCGAGCCAAATCGCTAGTAATTTATAAAATTGCCTCTATATTCTATAAAGAACCTAGATCTACAGATTTTGTTTAGATGGTTTAGACATCTCAACTCAAATACGTGCCATTGCAGAGCTCGAGTTTCCTTCACAACAGGAGAAAAATGGACCTACAATGCCATGCTGGCATAGATGTATGATATAGTTTTTTCAAGTATTCTTTTTCTTGCACAGATGTTATATGCATAACATGTGTATCGCATATGACATTTGTGCAAGAGAAGGAAAACTCAAAATAAAACCCTATTCCAATACGTCTGACCAGCGAGGTATAGAAGGTCAATTTCCCTCCCAATATAGAGAAGGTCTTAGCCCAACAGTGGGACATATGTGGGCTGAGATGATGATGATGATATTTCTTAGTGGTCGTCTAGAATACTCACGTGTATAGATAAGGGGTGATGAACTGTATCTTAATTCGTCACTACACGGAAACTTTCGCTTTTAATTGAGCAATAATTAACTATTACGATTTAATATACACAGTACTTTGAACAGTCAAAGATGCCAGTCGTGAGTTGAATGTGAAACCTATTTATAGCAATCTCCTTTATTACCTTGCTAAACTATCACTATTCATATAGTTCGTCTCTAAAAACAATTTTGTAGATTAAACTTACTCGTGAATTATCACAACAATTGTTTTACGACTAAGGCTGGCTACATTATCTTTGTATACAAAGCATCTTTCATTCTCAGTTCAGTTTTTGTTGAGTACTGGAAAAATGAGCTCATATAAAACCTAAATGTCTGGTTCTGAGATTTACAAAGAGTAAAGAAAATAATCTGTAGGTATTCTACTTAATCTTGTGAAAGAAAAAGTAAATATATTACGCTTTATATGTCTATATAATAACATATTTTCTGAGATAAAATATACAGATGCCTCATAACGTTTTGTCTTTGATCAGCTAAGGATGTATATTTGGAAATAATTTTCTACTTTATGGGAAAGTGAAATTGATTTAATGTATCTATATTTAAATTATATACATACTCGAATTACTACATAAAATCATGGTTAAGTTATAAAAAAAAAGTTGTGAGCTTGATATGCTATGCTGACGATACGCTCGTCACAGCCCGGGGCAGGACACTCGAAGAAGCGGCGAGCCTGGCCACTCTCGGCACCAAGGAGATGGTCAGGCGAATCAAGGTGCTGGGGCTCAGGGTGGCCTTAAATAAGACGGAGGCCCTATTATTCCATGGGCCACGCGTAAGGCTGCCAATCAGCGCCTCGTTAGTCGTCAACTCCATCCAGATCAGTATCCAGGTCCATATGAAGTACTTGGGTCTGGTGCTCGACGGGCGATGGTGGTTCCGGGAGCATTTTCGCCGAATTGCTCCCCGGCTGGTCGGCGCGGCGTCCGCCTTATCACGGCTTATGCCAAACGTGGGCGTACCCAGCTTCGAAGGCCGACGGCTATATGCGGGGGTGATCTGTTCGATGGCCATGTACGTGGCACTCGTGTGGGCGAGGGCTCTGAACGCCCAGCTCAGGGCTGTTCTGTGGAGACCATAGAGAGCCATGGCGGTCAGAGCCATTCGCACGGTATCGAACGAGGCGGCATGCTTACTGGCCGGGACACCCTCGTGGGAGCTAGAGGCGGAGATGCTCTCTGACCTCTAGCGGCGGGTTACCTCAGTGCGCGACGAAGGTGGCTCCCCATCGTTGAGCGAGATAGCCATCTGGCGCGAGGACGCCCGTCGAGACGTCATCGCCCGTTGGGTTACGCGGCTGGAGAGGCCTAGACACGGTGTTGTTACCATTGAGGCCCTCCGGCCTGTACTGATGGAGTGGATGGAGCGGCGGCACGGGGTCCTCTCTTTCCGACTGGTGCAGGTGTTGTCGGGGCACGGTTGCTTTGGTAAGTACCTGCACACGGTCGTGTGGAGGGAGTGGATTCCGTCCTGCCACCATTGCGGTAGTGACGAGGACACGGCGCAACATACGCTCGAGGAATGTTTGAGCTGGGACGGGCAGCGCCGCGACCTCGTCGCTATCATCGGTGCCGACCTGACGCTGCCGGTTGTCACGAAAGCGATGGTCGACAGCGTCAGGAACTGGGACGCGGTCGCCGCTTTCTGCGAGGCTGTCATCTCGCAGAAGGAGGAGGCGGAACGAGTCCGGGAGGATTCCCGCGACCCGGGCCGCCGCCAGCGGCCGGGGCGGCGGAGGCGCGAATATCTGCGCCTGATGCCGCAGTAACCAAGGCTTCGGGTGATCGGACCAGGGAATTGTCCGGTCACCCGACGTGAGGCCACTGCGTGAGGGCGACGCCCTGACGACGAAAGCTGTCGGGGCATCGACAAGAGAGGAACCCGCAAGGGTATACCGCCAGGCCGGCCACCGAAGACAAAGATCGGTTACCGGTGGCCCGCTCGCACGGCGAAGAGAGGTGTTTGCAGGGTGGGTCCATGGGGTTGCATGCCGCCTCTTCCGTCACCCCGGGCTGATTTGCCGGGGCGCGACCACATCCATGGTCCCACCTTCCGAAGAGAAAAAAAAAAGAATGATAACTCTCTCTCTCTCTCATTAACAATTATGTAATTCATTATCATCATCTGAGCTCATATCTGTCTCACTGTTGATCTCGAGCCTCTTCCATAATGGGAGGGAAATTGACCTGCTATACCACGTTGGTTACACGTGTTGGTCTATACCAACAAAACCCTATGGTTGCGTTTCGAGTTTTCCTTCTCTTGCATAGATGTTATTTGCATAGTATATCCCTTAGTTGTTTCTTACAATCACCCACATGTAAGATAGGAGGGGTGGTGAATTGTATTCTTACTCCATCACCACACTTAAAATACAAACACGTTACTCATAAAACTTTATGTTATTACATTACTTATAAGAAAAAAAAAACAAAAATAATCATTACCCAAATTATCTAAGAAGAAATTTAATAATAAAATATGCAAAAGATATGCTTCAATATACATTCTGAGCCTCGCTATTAATTATCATGAACGGCTTTGAAATTTATATAAGTAATGAAGTTAATGAATGAATGGAAATAGCTGTTAAGAAATTTTATTTCTATCGATTTTGCTTTCTCATATGATGACCAAAAAAGAATGTAGAGTGTAAATAATCACGTCTTCTTTTCAACGAATATCATTACGAGACGACTAAATAAAGAGAATCGTACCCAGAAATGTAATCTCTATGCACAGTCAAGGACAAGAAAATAAAAAGAAAAACATCTGTATTTGGGCTTCAAAACCGAGCTCGATGTGATTGGGAATCATTAGGGCAAGACTGATGATGATAATTTTACAATTATGCTGTTTGCTGCTGCAATTTTGAGTGATAATACAAACTAAATGAGAATAGAGCACTGTAGCGGCAAACCTTGATATAAAAGTTAAGTATATTAAATTTGGGGCGCATTAGTAAATGGTAAGTACCGACAGTACGCAGTCTAAGCTAAAACATAATTTGATTCAGTCAATCATTAGACTGTTGAACATAAGCCTCCCAACGAGGATGTCATTCATAACGGTCTTGCGCATTCAATAACTTATTTCTCTTATACTGTTTAATTCTCCTCCGTCTCCATAAAATTTATTTTATTATAATTTTATTTTTAAAATGTAATTATTTATTGGAAAGGATAGTGCCGTAATCGCTACGCTTGGCAGGCGAGTTGGCGGTAGCAGTATGTGTTATATTTTTACCTGGAGATAGCTATTGCTCACTCTCCGAGAGTATCACTAGTTGAGTTTTACGATTCTTACAGCGAGCAAGGGGTAGCGATAATTGTATACTTATTCCATCTCTATATATATATATATATATATATAAAGAGATAAAAATATATATATATATATATATATATATATATATATATATATATATATATATATATATATATATATATATATATATATATATATATATATATATATATATATATATATAATTACAGAAAATACACATTCTTCTTTCTCAAATGTAAGATAAATGTGCGACGCATATTGGATATGTCTGAACGAATTCTCGACATTGCTGGCGTAGCTGTTTCTTACATAGATATCTTACACTGACAGCTTAACTTCCGAGGCGCTGCTTATATTAAGTGTAAAGCTGGAAATATTTATAGCTTCGTGAAATTTTATTATTATTTCTTACATTTGTAAAGATATTTACACTTGAATACGTCTAGATTGTGGTTAAAACATGGTGACGGAGTAAGAATACAATTCACCACCCTTTATCTTACGTGTGAATATTGTAAAAGGTGAGTTAGGGATATAATATGCTTATAACATCAGTTAAAGAGATGAAAATCTTGAAATCAAATCCTATACTAACTCTATCTGACCTGCGTCGTATAGTACTGACCTGCATCGAATTGTAGTGACCTACCTTCATTGTCTTGGTACATTGAAGGAGGGTCGAGCCCAGCAGATATATACGAGCTGATATGATGAGTATTCTGTGTTTATTTTTGTCTAAATTATAGAAAATATAATATTTTAACTAGTAGCGATCATAAATGCTACCAATTTGAACACTTATTCGTGAATATCCTAATAGCCAATTAGTGTTCGATATCGTCAAGGATTCCTTTTAAAAGGAGGCTTTGACGTTGGTTAGTTTGCTGGCAGTAATACTTAGCAAATTTCTATTACAGTCTGTTTTGCTTTTTACTATGTTGGAGGATGAAGACATATTGTGTCAACGTCATATAAAAACTGGGATAAAAACAATAAGGTGGTGATTATATAAAATATATTTTAATACGACAAATATGTTATATATCCATAACATCCATATTAATTTCTTGAAAACAATTTTTTCATTCAGATTATTTGTAAGATAATGATCGTGTATGAATGTACATATATACTACCTAGTTTCTGTCGATAGATTTGTATACTCTCTCCTATTTTGAAGGAGGCTTACCCAGAAATGGGTTATATATGAGCTGAGATGACGAGATAAGAGAACAATAGCTATTTGAATGAAAATAAAATCTAATGTACATACAATACAATGTACATTATATTGTATGTACATTAGAAATGTGCTTAAATTATGAATGTTGAGGAAGCGAGTGAAGTATGCAGAGATAGAGTTCTCTGGCACTCTGTTCTCTCTGCCTACCCTGCAAGGGATATGGCGTGATGATATGTATGTATATGTATGTAAAACCTAATGTAGAGTAAACAAATATAATTATATTCCACCGTTGGTACGAACTTGGTTGAGTAGTTTGTAAATCAAAGTAACCTTACTTAACGTTTTGGATTATGATTTATGATGAAGTTGAGGTTTTTATGGTGTCATTATATTTTTTTTGAACAATGAATATGTGTATTTAGAATATGTTGAAAATAGCATAATAAAAAAAATAACCCAAATAGAAAAGGCGTACGGTGAACACTGTTGAAAGTCCACAAAAAATGAACAACGACGATGAATTACTACAGTACATAACTAAAAATAATGTATACTCCACTTATGCTTCCTGAAGAGAGAGCTGTTAAGATTATGAAGTACATTTATTTGCTCTTATAGTAAAAAAATAAAAACGTGAATTTTTTGCTTATGTAAACTAAAGTAAGGCATAATTTTTTTGATAAATTATTTTTAAGACGGTGCTTAAAATTATGATTTGTCGAAGTTTATTAGATATGTAAGACGAAACCATATATATAGTGACAAGAATTGCGAGAAACATTATTATATGCCATCTTCATTGAAAGAGAAAATCCATATATGACTGCACAGATGGCATAGTGGTTAAGATACCGACCTCCCGTGCCAGTGCCGTGGGTTCGATTCCCACGCAGGACAATACTTTGTGCGATCTACAAAGTGTTGTTCTGAGTCTGGGTGTAATTTGTCTGCGTTGATTGCATGTTTGTAAAGTCCCCCGCAATACAAGGATTATTTTCCTTAGTGCAGGGAGGTGTCAAAAAAAAAAAAATATATATATATCATATATAATCAAAAATATTGACAGGCGTATTGCCTATTGTTACTACGACTGATAGTCCAGTGGTATTATAAACTTACCAGAAGAATACTGCTGCTCATTCTCCTAGTATCAGTTTTCACATACATAAATAATGTCATAGATTACTTAAATTATGTATGTCGGGGTCCCCTGTAAATTTTCCTTCAAATATCAATTCAGTCTATAGTTTATATAGATTAGAGATTGTGCTACAATAAATCCCCTCGTATAAGCAACGGTTTCACAGTCAATTTTGCAAGGACCCACTTTCATTTACATAACTTTGTAAGATCTGTCTTGTCAAGCGTTTCAGGCTACTGTTTCCTGGAAGCCGCGCGCCGCAGTGGTTAAAGGAATTTTATTTTGAACAGAGAGCGCCAGCGAGTAACTTTAAATACCAAATGCCTTTTTATTAAGAGTTGTAGTGTCAAAAAAGTGTACTGCAAATTGCAGTGATATTTTGTTGCAAATAAGTGTTGTGTTCAACAGGTTTTATTCATTTTATTAAAGTTTTTGATAATTTCAGTATATAAAAAAGTACTCTTTATTTCGCACTTACTAATTATAATCTAAATCAATATCATCGTACTCTTATCCGAGTTACTGTTTAATTAGTTAATATGTACTCTTTCATTGGACATATTCCAAAAACTATTGGCAAATTAAACTATTGGCTATTAGCAATGACCACCCGCCTAAAGTTAACTGTCCTTAGGGAATATAATTGTTGACCAGCCGGCATCAGATAGGAGTTAGCCAGCCAGCTCTTTGTCGTCTTTATGGACATCCACAAGTAATGTAAGTGTTGATAGTATTCGTAGCCGCTACCACAGCAGCAAACTATAATCTAAATCGTCGTTCTCCTACTCTTATCCCAATTACTTGGGGTCGATACAATATGTACTCTTTTTTCATAGTACATATTGTAAAAGTTGTTGGCAATAGTTTTATGACCGGCCGCCTGCCAGACGTCAACCCTCCTAGGGAATGTAATTGTTGACCAAACGGCATCAGATGGAGTTGATCCAGGTCGTTATAAGGCTCTTAGTCGTCTTTTACGACATCCACGAGCAAAGTAAGGGTTGGTAGTATTCGACGCCGCTACCACACAGCTAATAAATAAAACTATAATCTAAATATAGTACTTAAATTAATTCTCTACAATTTTTATGGCTTTTTTTATTATTTTTTATTTTTAAAGACACTATCCTACATTAAGGAAGTACTCCTTGTATTGAGGGGGACTTTACAAACATCTAATTAACGCAAACAAATCACAGCTAAACTCAGAACAATACTTTGGGCACTAGCAGGGAAGGTTCGTGATCTTAACCACTATGCTATCTGTGCAATCATTTACATCTCTGTGTACATTTTAATAAAATATAATACTATAATAATATACTGATTCTTGTCTGTCTCTTATAAATACTGCAAATAAATATTTTAATTATTAGCGTGAAAGTAACGATAGTGAGGATAAGATCAAATTGTAGTTGATATTTTCAACTAAATATTAATCATAGTATTAATCCTTGGCAGTAAAAGTGGAAATAAAAACACAGTTCTAATGTCTGAGGAAATCAAGGTCTTTGAGAACCAACAAAACACAAAAATTGTCAACATCGTGAGTTTTCTTTGTTTATTGCTTTGACACTATTTACTTTTCTTTATTTGAATGAAGTCAAGGTTTCTGCCTAAATTGATGACTTGAAATATTATTAAACAACTGGGTTATCTTCTATAGCCACTTTTAATTAACACTAGCGTGACCAGGACACTGGGTCACTTTGTTAAACAAATTGACCTGGTTAGCATGGTCAGATTTGGGACATTTTAGGTTATAACATTGTATCACTGCATTTATTTATACTTCACACGGATCGCGTCGCTTTCAATATTTTTTCCATGCTGACATAGTTAGCGTAATTATACAAAAAGTTCGGGGTGACAGCAATGTGATATTGGACTTTGCAATTCGTCTTGTGACTACTCTTGAAGTATTCTTGATTTCAACAAACCGTTCGTACCATAAGTTATGAATTGAATATAAAACAGTGAGTTAAAAGAGGATAGAGCCAGGATAGGCATAGGGTTCGCTTTTTTTTTTGGCGGTGGGCTACGGTGTGGTTGCACACCCCTACTCCGTTCGGGGCGACGGAAGAAGCGGCGCGCGACCTGTCCAACAACGTACCTATCGACGCCGTGCGAGTGGCCAACCAGAATCCGGTCTTTGTCTACGGCGAGGTATAGGGTATTTCTAGAATATTCCTTGATATTATAATCTTCATCCATCATCAGTCTTATAGTTTTTTTTTAAAATCTTAACATACAATCAGTCCAAGCAAATATCTATAAAGCACAGTTCTAGAATTGAATGCATTTAAAAAACGAAGTAAATTATTTATGTCTGTAAATTATTCTCCTTCTACAGCTGTACATTTTAAGATTCCGTTCGGTTCCACACGTGCGTTTAAATTTGTTTTATTTGACTCAAGTCTGTCTGTGCACGTCTTTATTTTTATTGTTTTTATCACCTATCGGTAAAACTTCGTGTGAGATCGGACGAATCTTTAGTTTATATTATGACCGCAGAAGTATTGCCACATGTTTATTTATTCACCGAAATTATTACTAAGTTTTAAAGTTGTTTTAATATGGACAATTTCATTTTATTACACTAATAACTCTAAAATAGTTTATGAAAGTTTCATAATAATTTTACTATCTTTAAGCTATAAAATAAGGATGGTTCGTTTACATACTTAAGTTAATAAAAAGTATTAATATAAAAAGAAGTTACAGTATTAATTTAAATTAATTATGTGTGTTTATGAAATAAAAGATATTTTTTCAACAGATTAATCTTATTCATTGAATTTAAATTTCATCTGAAGGAAGCAAGAACTCATTTTAAGCAGAAAATAGTTCAATTGTTTTTTTTTTACCAGCTTCTAATTTTATTTCATTGAAGGCACCTTTAAACGAATTACTCATCAAATTTTATTTTCCTACCTATTAGAAACTAATACGGTAATGAAATCAAGTAACGGCTCTTTTATTTATTTAAATTATAGCTTATTTCTCTCGTGGAATATTGGGAAATGTCTACAGAATAACTTTAAGGAGGTCAATATGTAATGTATATTTAGTAATTAGATGCCAGTCTAACGAAATTTTAGAGAGAAGAAGATGATTCTTTATCTTTCTTTCTTCTTTCTTTCTTCTTTCTTTCTTCTTCCTTTCTTATTTCTTTCTTCTTTCTTTCTAATTAGATGCTAGTCTAACGATATTTTAGATAATTCCTCATCAATACTTTAGATAATTTTATTTTAGGAAAGAATTTGTTACCACCAGTGTCAAGGAAAGAGTACTGGTGGACCACCCAAATGGTGATGGGATGATATTACGGCGGGTTATGGCTCGTATAGAAATTATACAACTTCAATCAGCTAGAAAATGTTGCGGTTCTCTTTATCAAATTGTAAATGGCAGTTCTGTAATGGTTGTAATAATACTTACACTTCTTATAATATTTTGATTCTTTTGTGTATCAAAAGAATGTTGAATTATGTTCATAATAATTTAGCTACATTTTTTCTCAATTTGCATAAGTATGTTACTACGTTTGTGTGATCCAGGATTCCAATTGACATAATTCTTGACTCAACCAAAAAGTTTGTTAACATATTTTGCATAATTACAGAATTTTCTTGACAAATCTGAGGAATAAAATCACAGTTTGGAACTGATTGATTTTTAAATATCTTTATCTATAAATATACTAGCAGACCGGGTCACGCGTTGCTGTAGCTTAGGTTAGCCTCAGTAACACTTTTTGTTTATTCTAACAAATTTTAGCTTATATGAAGCGTTTGTACATTTAACATAGCGTCATCTATTAAATACTTACTGAATCCAGTCAACAGATTCCGCCATCTTTTAAAATCCTTTTGATATAACATATGATTTTGACTGTCAAATATTAGACAAATAATTTGCAATAAAATAATATTACTATAAATTGAGATTTAAGCTATCCTATCTTTTAAGTTGGATCAAACTACACACGCTGTGCAAATTTGGTTAAAATCAGTTAAGTACTTTATGAGTCCATCGCGGACAAACAACGTGACACGTAATTTATATATATTAAGATATATAAGCGAAATACCACTCACTCATCATGAGATCTCCGAAACTATTCGTCCGATTGACTTGAAATTTAGTATAGTTACTCCATTCGTGATGTAGACGCTCACTAAGAGAGGATTTTTTTTTTATTTTTTTTTACCGAAGCGAAGCGAGGGCGGGTCGCTAACCATATTTTAATATATCCACACGGGCGAAGCCGTGGGCAACAGCTAGTTATGTATATATACATATATATCATTTGATTTTATATTATGAATTTATATTCCAGAAAAAAAAAACTCCGGGATCAAAATGCTTGACTAATAGCTATAGATCTAGATACTACGTAGTATGAAATATGTATGTGTGCGTGTCCGTTCGCGCATGCAAGCGCGGTGCGTGCATACGTACGTGCGTGCGTGCGAGTGTGTGTATGTATTTATACCACACCTTACATGAATAAATACTGTAAATATAGAATACTAATATTATATTAATTGGATATCTATTAATGACAATCCCTCTATTAATCTAACTAATATGTATCAATGTCTCAACAGTATTTACCAAGTAAAACCAACCGTGTTATATTTACGCCTTTTAAGGAGACATTTTCCATCTACCCGACAATGTTTACACATTGTATAGGCTTAATACTTCAAACTTTGCAGTTAAAATTGTATTAAACGATGACACAATCTTGTTATTCAATTTACTGAAATTTAGCATTTAATATGCTTAATTATTTATAAAAGTGTAAGTGGCAGCATGATTGGGATGGATTTCCAATAGGTGTGGGTTCGAATCCCACTTGTGACATCATTCTTCGCTTCGTAATCAGATTTTTATAAATAATTAAGTATATTAAATGCTAAATTTCAGTAATTTGAAGTAAAACCAAGACGATTGTTCCTTGGTTATTACAAATTTACAAAAAAAGAAGAAGAAAAAAAGAAAAAAAAAATGACTAAAGTACCGGTTGTAAAAGTTGACGGCAATACGATTAATTAAAATTGTTAGTGACAAAGGTAAGGTTCACGTTAAAGTTATGGCCACAATGCTTAGAAATTCATTTAAGTTGCGCTCGGTTTCATTTCCTGGCTCAACAAAACTTTATCTATAACTGCTTTTGTTCTTGTATAATAAACTAGAACTACAACGAAATCTTAAGTTTTATTGTTTTGTATGCTTATTAAAACTCAGAATAATCTTCATCTTTTGAATTTGCTTTGCTAGGTAATATGCAGCTACTCGTTGGCCGGGTCAATACGACGAGAATGGTAATACGAAAGGTGAAAGTTGTCCCAGGTTTCTATGTGGTGTGGTTAAAGGAATTATATCATAATAAAAAATATAAAGAATTACAAAGTACTGTCAAAAAAAAGGTTTTAAATAGATAAAAAAGGTTTTAAATAGTTAAAATACTTATTTTTTGTTTTATAGCTTATGGCGGCAAACGAGCAGACAGCACACCTGATGGTAAGTGTCACTGCCGCCCATAGACCTTTGCAATACCAAGGGTATAGCTAGGCCGCTGCCTACCAACACAAACCCCAAAGCCACCCAAGTTGGGCTTCCAGCTCTCTCGCTCACCGAACGAAACGCAATAGCACATTGCCATTACTCAGACGTCGATCTTCTGCGAGAGTGTGGTACTACCCCGGACGGACCGGCCCGCGGTTGTAGACAGAGGACTGTCCACAGCCTGGTCCTACCACTGCTAATAGTTAAATTGTGGTAATAATATGATTTTGGCATAAACATATTGACTGCAAATGTCCTAATATAGGTAATTCTTTAATTTAACTTTCTAAGAAAAATATTTTATTAAAGTCATTATCATTCTGCTGATCTTATCCCAATTACTTAAGGTTGAAGTAATATATACTCCTCTTCCACCGTACAGATTGCAAAAGTTATTGGCAATAGTCTTATGACTTCCGCCTGCCTGACCCTACCCTCCTTGGGAATGTAGGATTTATTTGGACTAAAAGGTGGAGTCGGCTCTGATTAATATAAAGCTCTTAGTTGTCTTTTGCGACATCTACAAGCAAAATGAGGACTGGTAGTATTCGTAGCCGCTACCACACAGCGCATATGTATGCACACTGTGGTAAATAATTAAATGTTCAAAGGAATATACATAAAAAATATTTCAACAAATAAAATAAATATTATTTCGAATTAAAATGAACATTATAATATATTTTCTCATGAGGTCATTTGATGAAAAGAAAGACAGAAAGTTGTCCTAATTTATTGAATTGGGAAATTATTCCTTACTTTTCTTCATTCTTCAAATTATCTTTTAATGAAAATCTTATAGCCTAAAGGTATCATCACCCTTTTTTCATACTTAACTACCCTATCTTTAGACTTTCCAACAACTTTAGGCTTTTCTATAGATACTTGTGGCCTAACCTTGTAAAAACGAAATATTTTAGTGAAAAAAGAATTTTAGACTTTAAATGCATTCATCTCAGTTCATACATCTCCCACCGTTGGGCTTCAGCCTCCTTTACAATGGGAGGGTAATTGACCTACTATACCACGCTGGTCAGATGTGTCGGTATAAGGTTTTGTTCTGAGTTTTCCTTCTCTTGTCTATGCAACATCTATATGTTATTTGCGTGTTATATTCCTTAGTCGTCTTTTACGATCAGCCATGGGTAAGATGCGGGGTGGTGAATTGTATTCTTACTCCGTCACCACGTGGAAAGTGTACAAATGTGTATGAAAATGTGTATTAAATGCATTGAACATATATTATAGAAATGTATATATAAAGATAATACTGATTACTATAATTTTTTAGCCAGAAGTATACTCCGTTAAACAGTAGAGACTCTTAATAAAACAAACACAATTATGAGCGGCTAATATATACATTAAATATGAGAAATGTTAATATATTTCCCTAGAGTGGTTAAGTGAGTTTCCTGTTTACCTGTTGCGGCTAATTACTGATATTTACATTTACGACGCAACGCTACTGCCAAACAACTTCATAAGACAGTTATAATCATAATATGAAGCTTAATAATTAAAGAGGTATCTTAATTAGTTACAAGGTAACATTTTCGTGTTTGAATATAAGTTATATTCTCATCATCAACTCACTACTATTTTCATTCGTACTTAAGCAACTACTTTAATGATTTATAAGCAGATAATATCACTGCATACATAATATTCAAAATGAATTTCATCTCAGCTCATCTATGTCCCATTGTTGGGCTCGAGCTTCCTCTACAATGGGAGGGAAATTGACCTACTATACCACGCTGGTCAGACTTGTTGGTATAGGGTTTTGTTTCTATGCGTTTTATATAACTGAACTGAACTGACTAAGGGAGTCGTCTATTACGATCGCCCATGGATAAGATAGGGAGTGATTAATTGTTTTCCAACTCCGTAACTACACGGAATAAAATTCAAAATGATTTTAGCCAAATAATTCATCTAGTTTATTACACTAAATCTACAAGGTTCGAGTCTAATCGTGGCATATATCTGAGCTGAACAAAAAGAAGAAACCTGTTTCTGCCACGACATATGTACATATGACGTAGTGGACACATTTTTTTCTCTTATACTCAAAGTCCTAATCCCAGTTGTACAAATATATCCAAATTGTAGAACAAACAGTAAATAATAATTATTTTGAATTAAACTTTCAATAGTTCGAGTTTAAAATTGAAGTCTGACTTATTTGTTTTGGCAAATTTATTTATTCCCCAGCAGGCTCTCTGATGGTGAGGGAACTTTAGTAATACAGGTATCCAACTAGGTTACTGTCTACTATGAGTTTTATTTACTTTTTTAAACTTTGATTAAAGAAGGACATCTTCATGAAAAATACCGCAGGAGTTAGGTTGCTATAGTCTGCACTTATTGAAATGAATAAACACCTTTATGTTGGAGCTCGGGAATGGTTCCCGGGGACTGGAATAGCGCAGTCATCGTGCCTTTGTTTAAAAACAAGGGTTCACGTTATGACTGCGCAAATTACAGAGCCATAAGCTTGACCAGTTTGGCAGCAAAAGTGTATGGTAAAATTATTGAAAGGAGAATGAGGATGGTGTCCGATGGTTTACTGTGTGAGACACAAGGAGGTTTCAGGAATGAAAAGGGATGCATGGATCAATTGTTCTCTCTGCGCAACATTGTGGAGAAGCATCTGGCTCTAGGTCAGAGGGTTTTCTGCAGTTTTGTGGATCTGGAGAGAGCATTTGATACGGTTGTACGAAAGGAACTTTGGGACATTTTACCGGAGTATGGTATCAATGGTAAACTGATACAGGTTGTGCAGTCCAGTTACATGGGCTGTAGAGCCTGTGTGCTGCTGGATGATGGAATGTCAGCTTGGTTTGACGTCAATATCGGCGTTAAGCAGGGGTGCGTTCTGTCAGCCAGGCTGTTCATCATATATCTGGATAAATTTCTCCAAAGGTTGAACGATATGAATGTGGGAGTCCAGATGGGCGACTCAGTGGTCACTGCTCTGCTGTACAATCAGAACAGTCAGCGACTGACCTGCAGACCCTAGTCGACACAATGACAGAAGATTGTAAGAAAAGGGGTCTACGCGTGAATGTGAGCAAAACCAAAATAATGGGCTTTGAAAGAGATGAAGCCAGAACAGATGTAAGAGTAACAATTAGGTAATGATGTCCTAGAGCAAGTGGATGAATTTGTATATCTTGGATGTGGATTTAGCCGAGATGGAAGGTACACCACTGATATAGAGCGAAGAGTGAATGCGGGAAATAGAGTGAACGGAGCGTTGGGGAAACTTCTCGGCAGCCACCACCTCAGCCAGAAGGTACGTGTAGTAATACATAACGCAGTGCTTGTCCCAACATTACTGTATGGAAGCGAGAGTTGGGTATACAGAAAAGAGTATGAAAGTAAAATTAATGCGGTCGAAATGCGATCTCTGCGGAAAATCTGTGGAGTTAGGCTGACTGACCGCATTCGTAACGACGACGTAAGAGAGCGAGTAGGTATGAAAGAGAGTATTGGTGTAAAGATGCGAAAGGGAAAGCTCCGATAGTTCGGACATGTGAAAAGAATGCCGAACGAACGTCCGGTTAAGAAGATATACAATGCGAAAGTGGAAGGATGTAGGTACCGAGGGAGACCTAGACTAATCTACCTAGACCAGATCGGTCATCAGTATATACTGAAGGAAGGTGGAGTCAAGAGTCTCCGAAACCGGCGAGCGTGTATGAAGAGAATTATGAATGTTGAGGAAGCGAGTGAAGTATGCAGAGATAGAGTTCTCTGGCACTCTGTTCTCTCTGCCTACCCTGCAAGGGATATGGCGTGATGATATGTATGTATGTATAGAATAAACACCTGAGAAATGAGTCCATATTATTGTTAACAATATTGTTATGAAATCGTTGAAAATTGGAGTCGAAAGATGATGATGATATAAAAGAATGGATGAAATTTTTTCATCATCATTATTATTTTCATCATCACCATTTCAGCTCATATGTGTGCCACTGCTGGCGCGAGCCTCCTCCGTAATGGAGGGAAGTTAACCTACTATACCATGCTGGTCAAACGTGTTGGTATAGGGTTTTGTTTCGAGTTTTCCTTCTCTCGCATAGATGTTATATGCGTTTTATATCCCTTAGTAGTCTCGTATGATCACCCACGGGTAACATAAGGGGTGGTGAATTGTATTCTTACTCCGTCACCACACGGATAATAATTATTATTTTAGCTTATATGTATATGTCTGACTAAGGGCATGAGCCTCCTTCACTATATGAGAGAAATTGACCTACTATGCTACGCTGGTTAGCATAAGGTTTTGCAAAGTTATTGTATACATATTATATTTCTTAGATATCTTGTACGACACCTACAGGCAAAAAAGGGACACTCATTGTATTCCTATTCCATAACCATACGGAAGATATAGTTTGTTACGATATGTAAATATATCATTCCATTTTTTTTATGAACTGGATTGTCGGCAGATTACTGGAATTGAAGGCAATATATAATAAGTTTAGTTTTTGCTTTTGGCTTCGAGTCATCATCATTCTCCTACTCTTATCCCACTTATTTGGGGTCGATAAAATATGTACTCTTCTTTCATAGTACATATTGTACAAGTTATTGGCAATAGTTTTATAACCGGCCACCTGCCAGTCGTCAACCCTCTTTGGTAATGTAATTGTTGACCAAACAGCATCACATGTAGTTGGCCCAGATCGTTATAAGGCTCTTAGTCGTCTTTTACGACATCCACGAGCAAGGTAAGGGTTGGTAGTATTCGTAGCCGCTACCACACAGATTTTTTTTAGCTTTTTGGCTACGAGTAATTGAAATTATAGTCAGTACGTTATAAAATATCATGATATAATATTTTCGCATGCTCCCAGGAAGTAACAATAATTTTCTCTCAACAGAAAAATATACGTGGAATTAGTAAAGGAACAATGCTGTGCTGATTGGACATGCCACCGTGCCCAGGGGTATTTTATTCGTTTAATTAAAATAAAATTTTACTTATTCTATCAGAGTGTGCGATGATATAAAAATAAGCAAATCAAGAACAAAATAAATTATTATTACGTAGTGTGTAGGTATATTTTCAAATATTAGGCAATATCAAAGCAAACAGGAATAATATTGGCCTTAAAATTATTTTAGATTTATATAAGGTTAATTGTTGTAAATCTGCTCGTTCGTATATTATAGCCATTTAACTTGAGAAAGAATGCATAACGAATGTCTGGTTAAGAAGATATACAATGCGAAAGTGGAAGGATATAGGTACCGGGGGAGACCGAGACTAACCTACCTAGACCAGATTGGTCACGTACTAAAGGAAGGTGGAGTCAAGAGTCTCTGAAACCGGAGAGCATGTATGAAGAGAATTATGAATGTTGGGGAAGCGAGTGAAGTATGCAAGGATAGAGTTCTCTGGCACTCTGTTCTCTCTGCCTACCCTGCAAGGCATATGGCGTGATGATATGTATGTATATATGTATGTTTAACTTGAGTTGTTATAAAACCCTGTGGCGACTGAGTAAGAATACATACATACATATACATATCATCACGCCATATCCCTTGCAGGGTAGGCAGAGAGAACAGAAGAATACAATCATCAATACTTATTTTTCTACCATAGGTACTGTAGAAATCGATTATTGGATGTAGCAGGATGCAAATAACGTCACGATAAGCAAATTAGAAATAAAACCCTATGCCAATTTCTCAGGACAGCATATCTTAGTAGGCTAATTACCCTCATCTATAGTAAGCGTGCTCTATATTGAGATATTATTGGGCCAAAAGAAAATGAAGCTTTTATTTAAAGTGAAATTACTTAAATTTAATATAAATTATACATACATATATAGAATACTCTTAAACAGGCAATATTAAAAAATGAAAACTGATTATAATCAATTGCCGACTAAAGAGGTATGTAGATACTGTCATTATCACTGCCGGGCTAAAGCCTTTTCCACAATAGGTGGGAGGTTGACCTGCTATACTCGTATTACGTTGGTCAGGTTGGATTGGTTGGATTTAGCATAGGGTTTTGTTTTGAGATTGCCGTTTTTTGCAGTGGTTTCACTGCTTGTGTTCCTTAGTCACCTTTTAACCTAAGGGAAAGGAATATAGTATTTATGATTATACGGATAAGAGGTAGTGCCATGACAGTATAAAAAAAACTTTAAAGTTGTAGTTTTTGAGTTTTTTTTATATGTATTGATAATAATCAAGAGTTTTCGAAACCGGCGAGCGTGTATGAAGAGAATTATGAATGTTGAGGAAGCGAGTGAATTATGCAAGGATAGAGTTCTCTGGCACTCTGTTCTCTTTGCCTACCCTGCAAGGGATATGGCGTGATGATATGTATGTATGTATTGATAATTGAAATAAAATCATAAATACACTATTTTTTTGAAGTATTATAATCATTCAATGACTTTAAATAAGTAAGAAGATTAATATGGGTATTGAGTAAGTCTCAATATTATCTTCGGATTACGAGTTAATGACCATTATCATTCCTGATCCATCTTCGCAAATAATTGAATAATCCACGATACATCTTTTTAATATTCAAGCGACATTCACGAATATAAGCTGGTAGGTATATAAATATCTGCGATTGTAACAACTTACCGTAGCACTTACCGATTCTGAATTATTTACTTGTTCCAAATACTTCCCTTATTTGGATCTATTTACTTATGGATTGTCAGTAGCTGATGAAGAAACCTTTTCTTGTCAGTTGTACAGATATTTTAGAAAATAAAAGTGAAAAATAAATGTACTTCTAATAGACACCAGACGAATAATCTTAATACAAATTTCATGTTTACACAAATTTCTAGAATTTGTGAAAATAATTCCTCTTGAGCGGTATCATCTTACCAATTATTTTATTTTTTATAAGTATTAAATAAAATAAATATTAATTTAAACGTGATACTTCAATATCTACAGCATTAGGTATATTTTAAATAAGAAAATATTTTCAAAGTTTAATTTTAAATGCTTTTATTAAGATATTATTATATAATTATTTATATTAAAATAAAACATTTTTATTCATGCTACATATACATGCTACTCAAATTTTGATTGTAATAAAAAAAAAATGTAATACTCTGTAGTTTATCCATACAAGGTCTAAGCGTTTATGTAGATTATATCGAAAGATTTTTTACATACAAACATATCATCACGCCATATCCCTTGCAGGGTAGGCAGAGAGAACAGAGTGCCAGAGAACTCTATCCTTGCATACTTCACTCGCTTCCTCAATATTCATAATTCTCTTCATACACGCTCGCCGGTTTCGGAGACTCTTGACTCCACCTTCCTTCAGTACATGACCGATCTGGTGTAGGTAGGTTAGTCTCGGTCTCCCCCGGTACCTGCATCCTTTCACTTTCGCATTGTATATATTCTTAACCAGACGTTCGTTTGGCATTCTTTCCACATGTCCGAACCATCGGAGCAGTCCCTTTCGCATCTTTACACCAATACTCGCTTTCATACCTACTCGCTCTCTTACGTTGTCGTTACGAATGCGATCGATCAGTCTAACTCCACAGATTTTCCGTAGAGTTCGCATTTCGACCGCATTAATTTTACTTTCATACTCTTTTCTGCATACCCAACTCTCGTTTCCATACAGTAATGTTGGGACAAGCACTGCATTATGTAATGCTACACGTGCCTTCTGGCTGAGGTGGTGGCTACCGAGAAGTTGCCCTAACGCTCCGTTCACTCTATTTCCCGCATTCACTCTTCGCTCTATATCAGTGGTGTACCTTCCATCTCGGCTAAATCCACATCCAAGATATACAAATTCATCCACTTGCTCCAGTACATCATTACTTATTGTTACTCTTACATCTGTTCTGGCTTCATCTCTTTCAAAGACCATTATTTTGGTTTTGCTCACATTCACGCGTAGACCCCTTTTCTTACAATCTTCTGTCATTGTGTCGACTAGGGTCTGTAGGTTAGTCGCTGACTGTGCCAGCAGGACTGCATCATCTGCATAGAGCAGGGCAGTGACCATTGATTCACCCATCTGGACTCCCACATTCATATCGTTCAACCTTTGGAGACATTTATCCAGATATATGATAAACAGCCTGGCTGACAGAACGCAACCCTGCTTAACGCCGATATTGACGTCAAACCAAGGCGACATTCCATCATCTTGCCGCACACTGGCTCTACAGCCCATGTAACTGGATTGCACAGCCTATAGCAGTTTACCGTTAATACCATACTCCGGTAAAATGTCCCAAAGTTCCTTTCGTACAACCGTGACAAATGCTCTCCCCAGATCTACAAAACTGCAGAAAACCCTCTGACCTAGAGCCAGTTGCTTCTCTACAATGTTGCGCAGAGAGAACACTTAATACATGCATCCCCTTCCAGTCCTGAAAGCTCCTTGCGCCTCACACAGTAAACCATTGGACACCATCCTCATTCTCCTTTCAATAATTTTAGCATACACTTTTGCTGCCAAACTGGTCAAGCTTATGGCTCTGTAATTTGCGCAGTCATAACGTGAACCCTTGTTTTTAAACAAAGGCACGATGACTGCGCTATTCCAGTCCCTGGGAACCATTCCCGAGCTCCAACATAAATTGACGAGCAACAGGAACGCCTCCCAGACACAGGAGCCACCAAGCGTGATCATCTCAGCAGACACCATATCAATGCCCGCAGCCTTACCATTTTTTCAAACTTCTTATCACCCATTCAAGTTCATCCATACTGATGCCATCAAAGGACGCCGGTGCTGAATAGATATATATACTCGTATAAAAAGTGTATATTTTTACTGATCTCATCACTATGAGTAATTTTATTAGTTCTAGTTTACATAAAGAAACAGACCCCACGATCACAGTTGCGGTAAAAGTTATTTAAACTTCTAATCACAGCTGAAACTTACTCTATCCTCTACAAATAATTCCTAAAGTTGGCCTAGTGTTTGCCTAAATCTTATCCGAGTTGAGCTAATAACCAGAAGGACCCAAGAGATTCGTAATTGCGTAACTTAGTTGTCTTTACGCATAATATAACGTGCCTCAAATCCTATTGCATAAAAGATTTCGCTTCAAGACATTTTCTTTTTAACTTTACCAAGTTATTTTA
Source organism: Lymantria monacha (assembly GCA_905163515.2). Classification (NCBI taxonomy): domain Eukaryota; kingdom Metazoa; phylum Arthropoda; class Insecta; order Lepidoptera; family Erebidae; genus Lymantria; species Lymantria monacha. Next base: position 11,445,788 of record LR991094.1, on the reverse strand, counting down.
TATAAAATTCTTGCTAATATTATAAATGCGAAAGTAACTCTGTCTGTCTGTCGCTCTTTCACGCCAAAACTACTGAACCCATCTAAATTAAATTTGGTACACAGATGGTCTAGAGCCTGACAAGGACATAGGCTACTTTTTAATGCAAAATAGGGTTGTAAAGGGGGATGAAAAGTTGTAAGGAAGTATTGTCATTTTTAAAGCGAAAAGCTTGAAACTTAATTTTAGGCTATCGATTAGATATAAATAAATATGACATTAAAATTTTATAAAAAAATTATCCTTAAGGGGTAAAATAAAAATAGGGGATGCAAAACTTTAGGAAAGTAACCTTTTACGCCAGCGAAGCCACGGGCAGAAGCTAGTAGTTAATAAAACAGCCACCGCATGATGATACGTTTAAAATACAATGTCAAAATTTAAAGTCAGGCCTTACTTGTTCGATGAAGTCGTAAAAACTAAAAGCTCTTCGTGATAAATCATAACATTAATTAACATCATCAATGTTTTGCGAGAATATTTCATTTAATTAATCAATGCCAAATGATGTCATTACATTTTACTTATAAGTTTATATATAAAGCTAAAATATAATGTAATAATTTTTATCTGAATAAAAACAAAATGAAATTAAGTGAAATGAAGAGTAGTGAAGTTAAATATACCAAGCGTCAAGATTAGGGCATTACCATCCCTAAGGGTGAGCCTGTATCCTGTAATATTGGATATGAACTGTTGCTGTTGGCTGTTAACTAATATATTAGAAAATCGCATGTATTTAGCTATATAAAAAATTTGATACATAGTAATAAGTTCGCGGTCGATACCCGATACCCAAAAATAAGGTTTAGGATTTTATAATATAACATTGTTATTTACCATCAGAGTAAATAATAACAAACGTTGGAGTTTTAATTAAAAATATATAATGAAAAATATAAATAAATGTTAGAGATTATTGCTTTGTTGGAAATGAATTTTCGTGTCCACCATTGTATAATACATTGTCTATAAATTTGTGACGTAGGCCCGACTTTCATGGACATTGATAACAATTAATATGGGGAGTCAATAACTACTCTCAAACATTAAAAGTAATTTCATCTCAGCTCATATATGTATGTCCCAATGTTGAGCTCCAGCCTCCTCCATAATGCGAGGGAAATTGACCTACTATACCAGGCTGGTCAGGCGTGTTAGTATAGGGTTTTGTTTCCAGTTTTCCTACTCTTGCATAGATGGTATATGCGTTTTATATCCCTTAATCGTCTCTAACGATCACCCACAGATAAGATAGGGTAGTAAATTGTATTCTTACTCCGTCACCACACGGAAGGTGTGTATGATTTAAACATGAAATGTCAGTATGCCTTTAGGCTGAAGAGTTAGATAGCAGTAACTGTATAAATGGCATAGTGGTTAAGATACGGACCTACCGTGTCAGGTATCATGGGTTCAATTCCCATGCAGGATTAAATTTGTGCGAGCTACCAATTGTTGTTTTGAGTCTAGGTGTAATTTGTGTCTGTTTATTTATGTGCTTGTAAAGTACTGCGCAATACAAGGATTATTCTCTTAGTGCAAGGTGTTGCCTCTTTTTGAAAAAGTGCAAAATGTTTTCTCTCGTATTTAATTACAACAAAACAAATTTTAATACTATTAGAAATAATAAACAGGAATGATATTTATTTTATAGTTGTAGTTTAATTTAATAAGAACAATTCTACGTAATAACTCTAAGATTGAAATTATTTTTGAACAGTAAAGACGAAATATATTAAGTAAATAAGGATATATAAAAGGGAGAAAAAGGATCTCGATGATATTATTTTTCCATCCAAAATATGAATAAACTGTGCTTAACAAAGTTTCCTTAGCAGTCCGATAAAGAAAAGCCACTTACTTCGGGTACGTTTCCTTTCAGAAAAATAAAATTCTCTTATTTTATGGTACTCCTAATAGTGAGAATTCTGGCAATATTATTGTGACCCAACGTCAATCAGAATATAACTTTATCTTGACAAAGTTGTCAGGACCAGTACTTGTGAAGAAAGTTCCATTATTAAACTTCACTCCCGGGAGATTAAGCTTGATTTATTCAATATCCAAAATTGTTCTTAAACAAAATTAAACTTTTTAACTTCAAAGCTGAACAGGTATGAATCGGAAGCTTTCTATTGGTTTGGGATTGAATAATTGATATTTAAATATATGCATATATTTTTATTCATATCCATTAAAATGCACAGATGGCGTTCTAGTTAAAAACGACTCCAAGTATCGTAATTTTCATTACCATGCAGGACAATACTCTGTATGATCCACAATTATTGTTTTAAGTCTGGATGTAATTTATGTCCGTTAATTATATGTTTGTAAATTCTCCTGTAATACAAAGATTACTTCCTCAGTGCAAGGTGAAGTCTTAAAAAAAATGACAGAAATACTAGCATTTTAAACTTGTGTTAATCAAGTGAGCTAAATGTAAGCCGCGCTCTTTCAAAAAAAAAAAATGCAAGATTTCATTTATTTTTTGATCACATATTTTAGCACAATAAGCGTAATAAGTCAAAAGCTGACTTGGATACAAAAGGAATTAGCTCCACAGCACTGTAGTGTAGAGTCGAGTTAGATTCCACATATATTTGAATTATTCTGACTTGTACAAGACCATATTTTGAAATATAGAAAATTAAAGAAGAAAAACTTAAAATATTACATTTTACGCAATTCATATCAACTAATTGTTTATGAATTGTCGGGAAAATTATAACGTCACCAACACGCAACTTCTGAAGTGATGGAAATCAAGAATTTTTTGTTTATACAATTTTATATCTTTCTAATTTTCAAGCCACAGTGTTGGTAATGACAAGAGAGTAATGGCAAATACATGAAACACGTCGATTGCAGTTTTAATAGGTTTATTAGCGTACATTTAAAATTATATTTAGTCTATTCTAATTTGATAGCCTTTTTTGACGGTTATCGTAAATATACGATTGCTAATCACTAGGTGATGGCTTAAGAATTCAGCTTGTTATTATCTTATTTTATTGCTTATTTGTTTGTTAGCTTGTTATTATTGCTTTCTCGTGGGAGTAGTTAAAACTGAAACTGAAGAATTATTAGGAGCAGTATTGGCAGGAAGGGCTTGATGTGGTGAAATATAAGCTCTAAATTTGCTATATTTTTGATATATGCACTAGATTATAAAATTTATAGTGAAATATACAAACGCCAGTTCTCTAACGGCGTAACTCAGACACAACATACAAAACATACTGTACACATACGCAAACATACTGTAAGAATGTTGACAATTTATATGCTCAAGTTTTTGTGAGAAATTGTTTTCGTCTTAGTATAAGAACAGCAAACAAGGCAGCATCGAATTCGATTATTCTAATTCTCTGGAACAAGTGATATATATTTTAGAGAAATAAAAGGTATATAAAATTCTCTTATGCAAATGCCTATTAGTTTCAATAAAGTACGTAATTATTAATATTTTATTAAGTGAAAAATAGTTTATTTTTGTTATATTTGTATAATGAAATCTATTGCCGTCATATTAATGCTAATGATATCATAACGCAAATATATATCCATGTTTGTATTTTATTAAGATTTGTTTTTATTACTTCTTATACGCAAACTAGGTTTAAGAGAGGATTGAATCAAAAATTGCTTAGACATTTTACCTATGTATTTTTTTTAATAGACCATATCTGGCTATAAGGAAATAATCCTTGTAATCTGGGGGACTTTACAAACATTCATTTTAACGGACATAAGTTACACCCTGTTTCAGAATAATAAATTGTGGATCGCACAAAATATTATCCTACGTAGGAATTGAGCTTATAACACTGGCACGGTAGGTCGGTATTTTAACCAATACACCATCTGTGCAGCCTATATAATATAAAATAACTAATTTTATCTGAATTTAACTCTTTATACGTCCTGAGGAGATACATAATTATTATGTATTTCCATTTCAATTTAAATGTTTCTGAAGAAACTAGTAGCTTTACTTTGTTAATGATCATCAAAATTTTATAACTGAGGTATAAAAACTGTTTTACATTTTATACCTCTTTCACTCCCAAGCAGGTATTATTAAGAAAGATTTAATAGTACAGTTTATTTTCTTAGTTTTCATAACAACCATCGGTCTTAATTTTGTATTGCTATTTTCAGTTATACTATACTTTCATTCAGGACATCAATTTATATGAATGAGATACATTTGTTGGTGTAACAAAAGTTTATGACGTTCTGTTGATAGTTTTAATATTATAATATACTACTTGGTAAAATATGAAAGTCTACGTGATGACAAAATAATAATAACAGTATCATAATTCAATTCGGGGTCATTAATCTATGAAAATGTAATTTCGCTTATAGTTCCTAGGTACTACGGTTACTAGGTACACATACTGCTATAAATATAGAAAACTATTAAAAAAAAGTTTCTTTATTAATAAAACATTTTTTTATTCATAAGTATCACGTTATTTAAAAAGAAGATCGTTTTATCCATCAGTCTGGCGATGTCTGTTGTTGGGTATAGACTCACGAAAGGAAATTATGGTAATTATGGTAACTATCTCAATAGCCATACTCGGTAGGCGGTTGATCGTTTAACAGTGGTAGGACCACGCTGTTGACAGTTTTCTGTCTACAACCCCAGCCGGTCCGTCCGTGGTAGTACCACACTCTCGCAGAAGATCAACGTCTGAGCAATGGCTAAGTTGCGCTTCGTTGGGTAAGCGAGAGAGCCGGGAGCCCAACTGGGTGGGTTTGGGGATTTTATTGGTAGGCAGCGGCCTAAGCAGTGTACACACAAGGCAGTGACACATACCATCAGGTGCGCTGCTTGCTCGTTTGCCACAACAAGCAATAAAAAAGGCAGGTTTAATAATTCCAGCTGTGTTTATAAAATTCTCATTAGGTCGTGAAATCTGACTAATTACTTCTACTCATTTTTCTAATCATTACCTAAATAAAGATTAGCAGCAATTAGCTAGTTTTTCCATTTCAACGTAAGGGTTAGTGACTATTATTCTTAATCTATAGCCAGGATAAGAAGATCACTGTAGAATGTTTGTTTGCTAATACTAGTGAGACTGATGAATTAATTTTAACAAATAATTTAATCTAGTGAATGGGATGATAGCATATTGTAATTTTAGTCATGTAATCTATAATGGCTATTAGCAGAAGGATGAGGAGTGATAAAAGAATGTGTATTTTTTTCTAGGTGAAAAGGATGATGACATATTGTAATTTTAGTTAATCTTGTAATTAAATATTGTACTATAATGTGTAGATATATCTGTACATCAGCGGCAGAGGGTGGCAGGTTGAGTTTTTAACCACCAATTTTGTGTTCTGCGGGAATGTGAAATTCATGGAAAGTGATAAATAGTGAAACCGGTAGGAACATTGTACGGAAAAGGGATTTCAACTTAAACATAGGTGATAAAAATGTGAAAGCGGATAAAGAAGTGGCGACAGTATTTGAAAACTATTTTACAAATGTGCCTGTACTAACAACAAAATATTTAGCATCGTCTCCTATTTTAGCTGAATCGCTCCTTAAACAATGTATTGTGAAATGTAACACTTCCTTTAAATTTTCAGATGTCAGCGTGAATGACATCTTAAAGTCTTTTAAAACCCTTAATATTAAAAAAACAGCAGATCTGTGGGGCTTATCTGTAAAGACTGTAAATTTTATAGTATCTATTATTGCTCCCCACCTGGCATTTGTGTTTAATGGTTGTGTTGCTCGAGGTGTATTTCCTGAACTCATGAAAACTAGTAGAGTAATTCCTTTGCACAAATCTGGTAGTATGTCAGATGTTAACAATTTTCGCCCTATTTCCATACTACCAACACTTAGTAAAGTATTTGAGAAAATTTTACTCAATCAGATGTTAAGTCATTTTAATAAACATAGTATTTTTCATAAAAATCAATTTGGTTTCACAAAGAATTGCTCTACTACTGATGCGGGTGTAGAATTGTTAAAGAATATATTTGCAGCCTGGGAGGAATCGCATGAAGCATTGGGTATATTTTGCGATTTGTCTAAGGTATTTGATTGTGTGCACCACGAAACCCTTATCAAAAAACTATACCACTATGGGATCAGGAATAACATACATACACATACATACATATCATCACGCCATATCCCTTGCAGGGTAGGCAGAGAGAACAGAGTGCCAGAGAACTCTATCTCTGCATACTTCACTCGCTTCCTCAACATTCATAATTCTCTTCATACACGCTCGCCGGTTTCGGAGACTCTTGACTCCACCTTCCTTCAGTACATGACCGATCTGGTCTAGGTAGGTTAGTCTCGGTCTCCCTCGGTACCTACATCCTTCCACTTTCGCATTGTATATCTTCTTAACCAGGCGTTCGTTCGGCATTCTTTCCACATGTCCGAACCATCGGAGCATTCCCTTTCGCATCTTTACACCAATACTCTCTTTCATACCTACTCGCTCTCTTACGTCGTCGTTACGAATGCGGTCGGTCAGCCTAACTCCACAGATTTTCCGCAGAGATCGCATTTCGACCGCATTCATTTTACTATCATACTCTTTTCTGCATACCCAACTCTCGCTTCCATACAGTAATGTTGGGACAAGCACTGCGTTATGTATTGCTACACGTGCCTTCTGGCTGAGGTGGTGGCTGCCGAGAAGTTGCCCCAACGCTCCGTTCACTCTATTTCCCGCATTCACTCTTCGCTCTATATCAGTGGTGTACCTTCCATCTCGGCTAAATCCACATCCAAGATATACAAATTCATCCACTTGCTCTAGTACATCATTACCTATTGTTACTCTTACATCTGTTCTGGTTTTATCTCTTTCAAAGACCATTATTTTGGTTTTGCTCACATTCACGCGTAGACCCCTTTTCTTACAATCTTCTGTCATTGTGTCGACTAGGGTCTGCAGGTCAGTCGCTGACTGTGCCAGCAGGACTGCATCATCTGCATAAAGCAGAGCAGTGACCACTGAGTCGCCCATCTGGACTCCCACATCAGGAAGCAGCATCAGGAATAACGCTCTTGAGCTTTTAACTTTCTACCTAAACAACAGAATACAGAGGGTCGATGTTAATGGTGCACGATCATCTGGTTCTGTCATCAAAATAGGCGTTCCACAAGGGTCCATTCTGGGGCCATTTCTGTTTCTTGTTTACATGAATGACTTACCCTACTATATAGGAGAAAGTCAAAACATTGTGTTGTTCGCAGATGACACATCTTTGCTATTTAAAATCAAAAGACAAAAGCTTAATTATGACGATGTGAACAACGCACTGTCAAACGTTGTTCATTGGTTCAGTACAAATAATCTAGTTCTTAATGAGAAGAAAATAAAAAGTTTTAAGTTTACCACACCTAATGTGGGACAAGTGGGAACCAATGTTCAAATGAATGGTGTGGCTCTAGACCTTGTGGAATCAACTGTATTTTAAGGTATCACTATAGATGCTAGACTCCAATGGGGCCTTCATATTGATAAATTGTCAAACAGACTTAGCTCAGCGGCTTATGCGGTCAAAAAAATTCGAGTATTGACTGATATTGAAACAGCTAGAATAGTTTATTTCGCTTATTTTCATAGTCTTATGTCATACGGCATATTACTGTGGGGATGCTCCGCGGATCTGAGTAGTATCTTTGTTCTCCAAAAAAGGGCTGTCCGTGCAATTTATAATCTAGGCCCAAGAGTTTCACTTCGAGAGAAATTCAAAGAAGTAAATATTCTGACTGTTGTATCACAATATATATACGAGAATGTATTGTATGTAAAAAGAAATATCAGTAATTTTGAAAGATATTGTGACATTCATTGTGTTAATACTCGGAATAAGGACAAATTAGTTGTACACACTACTCGTCTGGAAAGAATTAATAGGACATTCATGGGGCAATGTATACGCTTTTATACTAAATTACCAAGAGATATCCGAGACATGCCTGTGAATAACTTTAAAAGGGCAGTCAAAAACAGACTCTGTAAAAGAGGTTATTATAAAATCGAGGATTATCTAAGCGATACTACAGACTGGCTATGAGCAGCTCCTCATTCAGCAATTACTATATCTTTGTAAACTGTTCGTTTTTATTTTATAATATTTTTACATACTTGTAAAGCGTAGCGTGTTTTGCCCAACGAATTTTGACTTTGGTTAGCGTTTGTAGCTCATGGTATTGGTCATGCTCACTGAAAGGTCTTCTTGCGGTAGCTGCGTGGGGCGGGTCTCTCCCTTCCCTCCAAGTTGGTGGAGGGGAGTGATGGCTGGCCTAGTAGTTAACTCGTGATCGGGTGCCGCCTGTGGGATCTGGTCCAGCCGTGGTTATTTTACATTCTATTTGAACTATTGGGTTCGCAGGGCATCACACTAGAGCTATTTCTTATTATATATGTTGTACCAAATTACTGAAATTTTTAGCATTTAATATGCTTAATTATTTATAAATACCCGATACGAAACGAAAAATGATGTCACAAACGGGGTTCGAACCCGCACCTATTGGGAATCCGGCCCAACCGTGCTGCCACTTACACCATTGTGAACTATTTTAGGACATGCAAATTTCGAATCATATTATATCTTACGTCTTCAAGGTGACGTATGCCATCTATCGGACAATGTTTACACATTGTATAGACTTAACACTTCAAACTTTACAGTTAGAATTGTATTAAACGATGACACAACCTTGTTATTCAAATTACTGAAATTTTTAGCATTCAATATGCTTAATTATTTATAAATACCCGATACGAAACGAAAAATGATGTCACAAACGGGGTTCGAACCCGCACCTATTGGGAATCCGGCCCAACCGTGCTGCCACTTACACACATCGTTTAATACAATTCTAACTGTAAAGTTTGAAGTGTTAAGTCTATACAATGTGTAAACATTGTCCGATAGATGGCATACGTCACCTTGAAGACGTAAGATATAATATGATTCGAAATTTGCATGTCCTAAAATAGTTCACAATGGTGTAAGTGGCAGCACGGTTGGGCCGGATTCCCAATAGGTGCGGGTTGGAACCCCGTTTGTGACATCATTTTTCGTTTCGTATCGGGTATTTATGTTGTACCATTTTTTGTATAAAAAAATTTTAAAAGAAAAACAATAATAGACTAACCCGCTGAGTTTCTTGCCGGATCTTCTCAGTAGTGGTCTACTTCCGATCCGGTGGTAGTTAATTGAATTAATATAATATGTTAAAACTGACAATATGTAAGTGCCCTCGCAGGGCCTATGCATAATAAATGAATTTGAATTTGAATGGGATGATGGCATATTGTAATATTATTTCAGTATGTAATTAAATCTTGCTTTATTATTTTTAAATATATCATATCTATTAGCATAAGGGTTAATGCTTTCTTTGCATGTAATTTTATTTGATATAGGAAAATGAGTGACGGCTTTTTATTTTTTTTATTAAAATAAAGTATAATTTGTTTTGGTTTTTCCCGTTAATAATATATTCCTAATATTTAATGATACTAATCGCTTGAATACGTTACTTCTCTCCGAAGAACATTCGATAGAGAATCTAGACATAACGTGCCCAAAAAAGCTTTATTTAAAAAAATGCTACTAAACTTACAACTTTTTTGTATAACCCCTAGAGAAGATGAGTAAAGAAAATTCTTTACTCATAGCACGATTGTATTACAGTGAGGAATGGCAGTCTTAAAATTTAATAAGGATAATATTTACGACTTTAGATAGATAGGAGCAGCGATTATGGGGTACGGCCTCATCAATAGCGGAAACGTATGTCATTAACATTTTACTATAAGATATTGCTAATTAACTTGTTTTATATATTTTTTTTTTTTAAATAAACATTAATTTCCTTTACTGTAAAGAAAATAATGTTTGTTATATAATACATATAACAAATTTACGGATTAGCACAGTATTTCGGTTCTAGTTTCCTTTATTTTATAGAGATGTTATTTTCTTACGCTCCTATCTTTTCTAATTACACATAAGCAGAAAGGGGTAATGAAATTATACGCATCATGCCATTATATGATTTTTATGCCGTTTTGACTCATGCACTGATGCATTTATGTATGGCTAATTTGTTTGAATAGAGATATTTCATTAATTTCCAATAATACAAACATATACATAATTACTTATATAAGTTTCAACTTAATTTTAATTTTTTTTCCATCCATCCATCAAACTATAAACGTTCACTGTTAGACTTCTCATAGAAATGCCACTGAGAACGGTTCTGCATCATTTGCATCCAACGGCTTTCTTTGACTCTTAAATGTCGTCAGTCCACCTAGTGGGGAAGGTTTTTTAAACATAATAAAATAATTTATAGTCATTGATTCAGTACTTCAAACGGAGTCTCGAGTTCGAATTTTGCAATAATAGCAGAAAAACAAGGATTGCTGCTTTACAACTTTGACTTTTATTATTTGCGATCACGCCTATAATATGACCACACCCTTATGTCTCAATAAATACAAGTATACGTTGACTAGCTGTGTTTTATTACCGCCCCTTATCTCGAATACTAATTCGGGTGAACGGTTCCCCTAGTATTCATTACGCCTGTTAAATGTCAAGCACATAAATGGCAGCAAATATTTGTATTAAGGGTATAAAAGCCTTTCCGTGTGGTGAATGATTAAGAATGAATGAAACCTTTTCCACGTTACTATTGTATGAGATGACTAATATTTATATCACATAGCCAGATATTATCATTTTAAAAGAAAGAAGATTTGAATGAAATATTTATTTCAAATTATCCAGTCGGTATTGAGGCTGAAAGTTGGATTCATTCATTTAAAAATCTTAAAAATAAGTGAATTAAAATATTGATTGTATGTAATTTTAAACCGATATTAAATTAAAACTATTTTAATATTATCACAGTTGAGATTAATCCAATTATATGCTGTGTGGTAGCGGCTACGATTACTACCAACCCTTACTTTGCTCGTGGATATCGTAAAAGACGACTAAGAGCCTTATAACGACCTGGGCCAACTCCTTCTGTTGCCGTTTGGTCAACAATTACATTCCCAAGTAGGGTTGACGTCAGGCAGGCGGCCGGTCATAAAAATATTGCCACTTTTACAATATGTACTATGAAAAAAGAGTATATATTGTATTGATTGACTCCAAGTAATTGGGATATCTTATCCCAATTACTATAAGCTGGTAACTATAAGCCTGGTTAGTAGCGCATTTATTTACTTCTCTAAGGAGTTGAGAGAGAACATCTAATAAAATCCAATGGTACTCTGCCTGAGGCTAGAAATCTTCTTAATTATCCTATCCCTTTCTATATGTATGTTTTATAGTGACATATTTCTTCAACATCAAAAGCAAGTTGATCATCATCATCTTGCTCTTATTCCAATTACTCAAAGTCAACAAAATATGTACTCTTCCACCGTACATATTGCAAAATCACCTGTCTATCATCAATTTTCTTTGAGAATAAAATCGTTGATAAGACGGCCTCAGATAAAATGCAAAGCTCTTAGCCCTCTTCTATGGAATCCATGAACAATGTAAGGGTTGGTAGTATTGGTAGCCACCGCAAGACAGCTATCATAAGAAGCAATTAATATCATTAAATATCCTTACTCATATTATAAATGCGAAAGTAACTTGGTCTGTCTATCGCTCTTTCACGCCAAAACTACTGAACCGATCTAAATGAAATTTGGTACACAGATAGTCTAGAGCCTGATAAAGGACATAAGCCACTTTTTAATGCAAAAAAGGGTGATAAAGGGGGATGAAAAGTTGTAAGGAAGTATCGTCATTTAGATAGATATAAGTAAATATGACATTAACATTGTGTAAAAATTTTACCCCTAAGGGATAAAATATAAATAAGGGATGAAAAACTTTAGGAAAGTAACCTTTTAAGAGGGCGAAACCGTGGGCAGAAGCTAGTAATTAAATAAGTTATAAATGGTAGGACCACGCTGTTGACAGTTTCCTGTCTACAGCCACGGGCTGGTCCATCCGGGATAATATCATACTCTCGCAGAAGATCGACGTATGAGCGATGGCAATGTTCTGTTGCGTTTTGTTGGGGTTTATATTGGTAGGCAGCGGCCTAGCCCATTACATTGCAAAAGTTCATAGGCGGCAGTAACACTTACCATCAGGTGCACTGCTTGTTCGTCTGCCACCATAAGCAATAAAAAGAAAGAAATAAAGTAAGTATGTCTTTATTCGAATTCGACACTCATAAATTCAAATTGTTAGATTAGAATCTGGTATATTATTATAACCTCAAAAATATCAAAATCTAAATATGAATTAAAACCCTTTTAGACATACCTAACAGTTATGTTGTCTAAAGAGCAGGCTATCATTACGCAGACCTTTTTATTAAACTTAAGCGAATAGCCTCAGGAAAAATTAAATGTGATATTGTTGAATTTTCTTTCTTAAAAGCAAAAAGTTGTAAATAAAGAATTTCTGCCAAAAAGGGTTTCTTCGTAACGATTATTTCGTTACATTAAGTAAAAATAAAGTATAATTTGAATAAATAATCCACTACGTTTATATTCAATTACGGATGGTAGCACTTTGGATGCATTATCCTAAATATTTTGGGTCAGGTATATAGTTTACTCTTGCGGGAATGAATGAAGAACAAAAATGTCATCAACTCTTACCAATTTTAAGACTTCCATGTTTCTCTTAAAAATTAGCTAAAGGATCGTTTTTATAATATTTTTACTACACATCATAAATCAGCAGATATCCATATATCTGCTAGATATTTTCTCCTTTTACAGCGATGTTACATGTGTATTCCCTTACATATAGGTATACCTTTAAACCTTGATGGATGATACGCAAGTAAAAATAACACGTAGGACAGTAACTCATAAAAGGCATAGTTAATAACATATTAAACTATTGATTATATTATTGTCATTCTAATTAGCTTTCTTACTGCAAAGAAAAAATGCAGCAATACACGTGTTTCACTTTCGAATCCTTAGTTTAATAATGATAATTATATTATTCGATAATCTTTAATAGAAGCACGAAGTTTAGCATTATAAACCAACAGCCTTGGACTGGGCCTCTATTAGGCAGTATTATTCTTTCGAGAATTAATTGGTGAGGTACATACTATATACATATATACGAGTATATAGAAAAATCGCAAGTCACTCAATTAAATTATAGAATTAATTTATTAATTTAAACACTAATTATCTATTTATTGGATTATAGTCCAGTAGTCATAACTGCTACTTATTGATAGTAGTCTTATATTGAAAAAATCTAATAAATAAGATCTCTGAAGAGTATACGTAAATAGAATAGAAACAAACTAAGTTCAAATACGAATAATAGAAACATCAAAGTACATACAGATAATATTTCTTAATAAAAGAAATAAGTGGAACAAATATAAACAAGAATATCCTCATTTTTTGCCGTCCTGCATACTGAGACAAAGAGAATAAAGGTCCGTGATAGGCCTTTTCTCAAACAAAATACTATATATTTCATCTTTATTAATGTTTCATACACACAGTCTCTTAGGGCCCATAATTTATCTCAACTAGGTGTTAGGTGACGCAGTGATAGTCGTAAAGATAGAACGATCTGGTTTTATGAGTAACATTGACTAGAATATAGCTAAGACATATGTCTCAAATTCAACCAAGAGGTCGCAATATGACTTATAGCAACATATATTTTTAAAATTTTGATTTTTTTACATAAAAATTTGTACTTATATTTTCAAAACGTATTTTATATTTGAAATAAAACTACTTTTACGGATTCTATCACGTTTGTGTTTAATTTTTAATTTCCCGACGTTTTGAACACTTTACAGTGATCATGGTCACGGGAGGACTAAGTTGTCTTACGTCCAAAAGTCATCGTTATTACAGAAATTTATATCTACCCGCTACAGTATCAGTTATTATAAGTTTGACCCACATTTTAAAACAAATTCATTGCCAGTACAAAAAAAAATGAATCTATATGTAAAAATGTTTATATTGTTTAAACATAAATACATACATATCACGCCATATCCCTTGCAGGGTAGGCAGAGAGAACAGAGTGCCAGAGAACTCTATCCTTACATACTTCAGTCGCTTCCTCAACATTCATAATTCTCTTCATACACGCTCGCCGGTTTCGGAGACTCTTGACTCCACCTTCCTTCAGTACGTGACCAATCTGGTCTAGCTAGGTTAGTCTCGATCTCCCCCGGTACCTACATCCTTCCACTTTCGCATTGTATATCTTCTTAACTAGACGTTCATTCGGCTATTATGGTTCGGACATGTGGAATGAATGCCGAACGAACGTCTATATTGTTTATGATCAGTTATAGTAAACATTTATATATGACTAGCAGACCCGACCACGCGTTGCTGTGGCTAAGGTAGTCTCAGTAACACGTGGTGGTTATGCTAATAAATTGTAGCTTATATGAAACGTTTGTACGTTTAACATAGCGCCATCTATTAAATACTTACTCAATCCAGTCAACAGATACCACCACCTGTTAGAATCGTTTGGAGATAACAGATAATTGTGACTGTCAAATAACAGACAAATAATTTGCAATAAAATAATATTGTGACTATAAATTGAGATGGAAGCTATTCTATCTTTTAAGTTGGATCAAACTACACATATTACGCAAATTTGATTAAAATCGGTTCAGTACTTTAAGAGTGCATGGATGATATATGGGCTGTGATGATAATGTGATGATGATGCGGCGGAACTACTGGGATGTAGTGAATACATATAAAAGTGCTTTACAACGTTTTCGTTTTCCATCAAAATTCCCACAAGATACCGTTAACAGTGTAGCCATAGCACTGTTGATGGTGACATTTTGACTTAGACAATGACTAACCTGAAATACTAAAAACGTAAGAATAATTATAACTTGACACTGGCACCAATAGCTCGTATAAGTAGCTGATTGCCAATACACAAAGAGAAGAAGAAGAACGTTTATGTGACATCAACCTTTTTAGAGTTCCATACCCAAAAGATAAAACAGGACCCTATTACTAAGACTCTGCTGTCCATCCGTTGCTTCGCCTGTCTGTCACCAGGTTGCTCTCATGAACCGTGATAGTAGGACAGTTGGAATTTTCACAGATGATGAATTCCTTTTGCCGCTACAACGACAAATACTATAAAACAATAAAATAAATATTTAAGGGGGCTCCCACACAACAAAGGTAATCTTTTTGCTCGTTTTTGCTCGATATTGATAACAAAAATAGGAAGACGTTTGAAAGATTCACAGAATATTTAGTAATATATTTCCTTTAGAAATAAATAATTAAATTAAAATAAAACAAATAGAGAATTTAAGCTCCCATACAACAAACATGATTATTATGCCATTTACAGAAAATGGTACGGAACCCTTCGTGCGCGACTTCGAGTCGCTCTTAGCCGGTTTTTTGAATATAATTGAATTGAGTTTTCAAACATGTGTCAAAATAAAATGTCTTTTAAATCAAAATCACTAAGAAGTATTGATATCAACTTTAAAGCAAATCACACCTAAAATAACTTTCCACCCCTTTTTAACCCAGTTAGGAGATAAATCTCAATAAAATATGAATCACATCTTTCATCAATTCTGTTAAAGAATGTTTATGCAAAATTTGAAATAGATTGGACCAAGGAATCACGTTGTCCCATACAACCTTTGCCCTGCTTTTTCACCCCCTTAGGGATATAATTTCGTAAAATCCGTTCTTAGCTGACCTCTACTCAACGAAAGAAATATTCCTACCAAATTTGAGGTTTGTAGGCCTTATGGTTCCAGAGATATCGTGATGAATCAATACATAGGTGGAAATCTCTTATCTATATATATCTATATGTATATATATATATATATATATATATATATATATATATATATATATATATATATATATATATATATATATATATATATATATATATAATATAGATAATTATTATATTGTGGCAATTTACTAGTTTATAAATCTAAAAAAAACTGTTAAGTAACTACCGGATCGGAACGCGACCACTCTGAGAAAGATCCGGCAAAAGATTCCGCGTTGCGATCAGGTAGTATCTTAATAGTTTTTGTTGATTATTTTTAATTTCAAATGTGTAATACACGCGTAAACATCAGATCCCATTATGTATCTTATAGTTTTTGATTATGAAAAAAAATAGGGTGATGAATCATCTTTAAGTATCTCTCTTATATGTGTCTCTGTCACCGTACAAATGGCGTAGTGGTCTAAGAAGTGATCACCTCTGCCGTGTATCATGGTTCGATTTTTACGCCATACAGTTTCTTGTGTGGTGAATATATTATTATTCTGAGTCTAGGTATTATTCATGCCCGTTAATTGTATCTCTGTAAAACCCTTAAGTATTTTTAATTTTTTTTATTTTGGGTGTTGTCTATTAACGAATGTATTCTTATGAATATTTAAAATCTGTACCAGCCTAATAAATGTACTATGAAAGAAGAGTACATACCCTGTCTGACAAGTGTGGTATAATACTTCATAATAGGTCAATTACCAGCCTAAAGAGGCTCAAACCCAGCAATGGAAAATACTTTCCACTGTGTTCATATACATTTTATTATGATCGTGATGAGTGATGAAAATACAAGTACCCTCGGTCAATTTACGTCCATTGTTGAAGGTAGGCTTCTTAACAGTGTAGGGATAATATTCCGACGCTTCTGCTTAACCAATTATTACCACACCCACGAAAAAGTAAAATACTCTTTACACATTTTATTTTTACATGCTAGACCTATACCTATATATATAGTAGTGTCTCAGATTTGATTCCCACGTAGAACAATACATTGTGCGATCCAAAAATTATTATTTTTAAGTCTAGGTATAATTCTTGTTCGTTAATCATATAAGGTTTACCATGTATTGCGGGTGACTTTGCAAACATATATTTCCCTCCTTCTTTAATGCAAGGTATTTAAAAAAAAATCCAAAAATACAATTTAGAGGGGGTAGTACTCTCTAACTTTTATTCCATAGAATTGACTCACGAATACTTCGTCGATACGTCGTCAAAGATATTCAACGCATCAAATTCTCCTTTTTCTATTTAAAAAAAATACTACAAACATTTGGTCGCATGTTTTATAACATTTAAAGGAAGGTGAGACGACATAAATACAGTTATGCTGTCTGTAGCGATGTTACTAAATTTTATTAGACATATAAAATGTTTTATGCGGACTCGTTTATACATTATATATTTTCTGAAATAACTTTGTAACTTTAATTAAACCTTCTCAAAGTCACACTATACTGTTTTTATACATATATTATGAATGTATTATATTATTCTTTACTGCTAAACTCAAGTCTGCTTCATAATAGGAGAGAAATTGACTTATTGAAATTGGTCAGACCAATTGTTATAGGACTTTATCTTCAGTCTTCTTCTCTTGCATAGATGTTATAAGCTTGCTATATCTTTTAGTCATCTTTTAGGACATCCACAGGCAAGATTGTCTTCTTACTCCGTCACCACACAGATTTTATATTACAACCAAATAATATTTTATTTTAGTAAATTTATGAAATATTTAAATGGAAAATCGATAAATAAACGTACATTTAATATACATTAAGTATAAGAAGTAAAGATTATTTAATTGGTGTAGAAGTTTAAGTAAAGACATCTCATATTTTAAGTTTGATTGCTACGCTGAATATTATTTTATGCGCTCTATAAATGATTATACAAAGTCTAAATGTAATTAATGTCCGTTAAGTCCACTTGTAGTCCCCTACAAAATCAGGAAATATAGGTACATTAATGTGGAATATTATTGTCTTTAAAAAGAATGAAAATAACTCACACTCGGAATACCTTTTATACTACATTTAATAGGTTAGTTTATTATTTTAACTAATAGGTTAGTTTATTATTTTAACCAATTTGTGCTGTCGGTTTTCTATTTTAGTGTATATTGGAAGAGATTTTATAAGGTAAAGCTCGTGATGGCATTTTTTATAACAGTACACTAATTAAAAACAAACAGTACAATAATAAAGGATTTTAAGTATACCATAAACCATTCAACAGAATTGATTGAAAAATGGTACATGGATAGGCCTTTTCCTGGATTAACATATAGGATTTTTATTCCAATAATGTGTTGTCTTTGAATAATAGTTGAACTTGTTACTTTTAACCGACTTCAAAAAAGGAGGAGGTTCTCAATTCGTCTGTATTTTTTTTAATGTTTGTTAGTTCATAACTTTCGACTGGGCAAAGCGATTTTAATGATTCTTCATTCTTTTTTATTTGAAACTTGGTGCTTTCCGTGTGGTCCCATTTCAATTTGGTCCAGTTGTGATAATGGCATCCGTGAGAAAACCATATAAGTCTAAAATTAGCATTGAGTATGTGTGCGACAAATGAACGAGTAGCTCAAGCCCCGCTACTAATAGAACAACCTATGTGTGTCTGTAACACTAATAAACAAAAAATTAAAAAAAAAACTACGTTTAAAAAAACCAACTTCAAAACTAAAAAGTACAAAATAACTTAAAATGCTATCATTTGTATGTGCTATCTATTGATAGGTTAAAGGTCGGTGCTGGTATCGGTATCTTTAGTGTAGGAATATCATTACAGTACCTAAGTATCTAAGCTGTTTATAATCTGGTTTAGGCCTTGGCACTGATTTCAAACTTATCAATAGATAGCGCATACAAATGATAGTATTTTAAGTTATTTTGTACTTTTCAGTTTTAGAAGTTGGTTTTTTTTTTAACTGCAAAATTCATATTGACTCGAATTTTTTACTGCATACATAAGTGGAATAAAAACAGATCGTATAATAAATGATTGATTGATAATTTATATGACGCTTGTCCAAAATAAATCCTCTTTAATATGACTATTTTTACGTGGAATACTTATTCTTTAATAAAGCCAATAAATTGAAAGTACATATTTCGTAGTACATATGTCTGACAAATCTCTTGTGGATAAACTTATACTACTTTATTACAAATTCTTACTGAATTTGACAGTAGTAGCTTGTATTGATTAGATTAAAAAAAACTTACTGAAGCTGTGTGGTAGCGGCTACGAATACTACTAATCCTTACTTTGCTCGTAGATGTCGTAAAAGACGCCTTATATCGACATGGGCCAGCACCACATGATGCCGTTTGGTCAACAATTACATTCCTAAGGACGTGACGTTAAGCAGGCAGCCGGTCATAAAATTATTGCCAATAACTTTTGCAATATGTAGAAAGAGGAGTACATAGTAGTTGGGATAAGAGCAGGTGAATGACGAATAAAAAACTTATTGACTATTAGTGACTATTCATTGTAAAGAACCGTACGTCATTGTGTTAAGGAGATATTCATCATCACAGCCCATAAACGTCCCACTGTTGGGCTCGGGCCTCCTTCATAATGGGCGGGAAATTAACCTACTATACCGCGCTGGTCAGACGTGTTAGTATAGGGTTTTATTTCGAGTTTGTCCTTCTCTCGCATAGATGTTATATGCGTTTTATATCCCTTAGCCGTCTCTTACGATCACCCACGGGTAAGATATGGGGTGGTGAATAGTATTCTTAGTGCGTCACCACACGGAAAAGGAGGTATTTTTGTTTTATAATTACATCTTGATTAGTATACATACACAATATAAACTATGTATATGTAATATAGTACCTAATATCAAATATCTCCATCTAGTATTAGTAGAGACCATTTTTATATTTTGTAATTATAATACTAGTAGCAGTTTTCTGTCCACAACCGCGGTCCATATTGTACTTAGTTTCAATAAATGAGAGTCAGAAGCCCAATTTTCTGAATGGGTTTAGGTTGGTAGGCAGCGGCCTAGTTATACCTCTGTTATTGCAAAGGTCCATAAGCGGCAGTAACAGTTGATATCAGCTGTGCTAAAATACCCGTTAAACTTTGTAAAGATAAAAAAAATATGATTTCATGTTTTCTTAAACATAGATCCTTACTAATATTATAAATGCGAAAGTAACTCTGTCTGTCGCTCTTTCAAGCCAAAGCTACTGAACCGATCCAAATGAAATTTGGTACACAGATAGTCTAGAGCCTGATAAAGGACATAGGCTATTTTTAATGTAAAAAAGAGTTGTAAAGGGGGATGAAAAGTTGTAAGGAAGTAACTTCATTTGTAAAGCCAGAAGCTTGAAACTTATTTTTAGACTATTGATTAGGTGTAAATAAATATGACATTAAAATTTTGTAAAAAAAAATCCCTTAAGGGGTAAAATAAAAATAGGGTATGAAAAACTTTAGGAAAGTAACCATTTACGCGGGCAAAGCCGCGGGCAAAAGCTAGTAACATATATTTTTTTAAAGACATGTCAAGGTTGCCATAAACCTGTAAGAACCTAATAGTCTGCATAATGTACAAATCAAGTCAATATATTTCATTGTAATACGTCTTATAATCATAATAATAGGTCGAGGAAAAAGTCTTTTCCCATACGGTCTGTATAAACTTTTAATAAAATTTCTTTGGCTGTACTGGTTGTATCTGGCTGGTTGTGATACCATTAAAAATGTTACATTTCAAAAAAGAAAATAGTTTAGTACGGTAATGTACCCGACGTTTTTCATTTGTTTTTCTGTGTGTCAAAATGAGTTATTCTAAATGAAGCAATTCAATATTTTTTTTTAAATTACTGAAATTTAGCATTTTAATATGCTTAATTATTTATAAAATCCGGATTTTTTTTTAATTTTATTACAAAAAAGGAATAAATGCAATGAAATGAAAAAAAAATTGTGACGTTTATGGACCTAATTCAGTGTCACTAACAGTAGCACAAACTTGGTTTAAACGTTTTCAATCCAGGAATTTAGATGTCAAAGATGCACCTTGCTCTGGTCGCCCCATAACTGATATTATTTTATTCTATGGTTTAATGTAAGAAATATGTATATCAAACCGAGAAATAGATCAAAATATGTGGATACCACTATAATTGAATGAGTATTATACTTAGTTGGGAAGGAATTCAAATAAATGTTGAGATTTAAGCTCGTTTTCTGATAATCCCTTTTATGAGTGTGTATTGACATAGACTATTTTTAGAAGGCCTACTACACCTTCTAAAAACGGTCTAACTATGTCAATAAGCACTCATAAAAGATAGAATATATGTATATATACGAATATATGTATCTAGGCGAGTCGAGGAGAGCAGAGTGCCGGGTGGGCACGTGGAATGTAAGAGGTTGTGTGGAAGGTAAGTTGCACGAGCTGATATCCGTCATGGCGGACAAACAGCTAGACGTGCTCTGTGTAACAGAGACCAAGCGAAGGGGCAGCGATGCCTGCGATCTTCCTGGTGGCGGGATGGCTCTGTGGTCTGGTGTACCACAGAGCGATCGAGCCAGCATGGGGGTAGGAGTGCTGTTGTCCTCTCGCTTGGCCTCAGGTGTGAAGGATTACGGAATGTATGATCCCAGACTTCTTTGGGTCCGTATAAAACTAGGTGTCACCAAGGTGTTCATGGTTGTAGCATATGCTGCCGTAGGATCCTCGGTGGCATCAGACCTAGAGAAGTTTTGGGATAATGTTAGGGAAGTTCTGGATATGGCAGAAACCAGTGAACGCGTGATTGTATGCGGAGATTTGAACGGATGGGTGGGGACCAAGCGTCCCGACTATGAGGACGTACTTGGTCCATTTGGTGATAAGAGAGTGAACGACGCAGGTAGGCTCATAGCGGATGTATGCATGGAGAGAAACCTTATTGTGTCAAACACATTTTTCCAACATAAGGACATCCATATGTATACATGGAGAAGGAATGAACAGAAAAGTATAATAGATTTATTTTGGTAGACAGTCTGCCTCCGAAGAAAAATATTGGACGCAAGAGCCTACAGGGGCCCCACAGTCGATACGGACCACTATCTCGTTATTGCGAGATTTAGTGGTCTGTTCAGAAACTGGAGGCACTGGCGAGAGCGTTTCCACTTCGGAGGGCTTGAAAGAATAAAGGTTGAAAGGTTGCAAGAAGAGTGTGTAAGAGAAAAGTATGCAGAGGGTGTCCGAGAACGGCTGACGATGGCAAGCCAGCCGCAATCGGACATTGAAGAATGCTGGAGAGTATTGAAGGAGAGTATGGTAGATACAGCGAAAGAAGTATGTGGAAGTTCAAAGAAGCATAGAAAAACAAATGGTGATGCATGGTGGGATGCGGAAGTTGCAGCTTCCGTAGAGCAAAAGAAGAAAGCGTGGCTGGACTATGTCTCTTCTTTGAATCTGAATGACAGTATGACTGAACAGAAGAAAGAAATATATTGGCAATGTAAGAATGACACCAAGGCCTTAGTGAAAGAGAAACGTGATAGAGGAAGTATGAGTGCAGAAGATAGGCTGACTAAAAACTTCGAGAGTAACACCAAACTCTTTTGGAGGGAGGTGAAGAAGTCTCGGGGTGGTTGGTCAGCCTTCAGAATGAATAAAATAAGGTCTAAAGGTGGAGACATTCTTACACAAACACAAGACGTGTTAAGCCGATGGAGTGAATATTTTGGCGATTTGTATGCGGATGCTACGGTTGACGCCGGTGTCGCATGTGGTTTAGTAGAACAACATTCGACAGCGGCGTCCTCCGATGGCATCAGTATGGATGAAGTTGAATGGGCGATAAGAAGTTTGAAAAATGGTAAGGCAGCGGGCATTGATATGGTGTCTGCCGAGATGATCAAGCTTGGTGGCTCCTGTGTCTGGGAGGCGTTCCTGTTGCTCCTCAATTTATGTTGGAGCTCGGGAATGGTTCCCAGGGACTGGCATAGCGCAGGCATCGTGCCTTTGTTTAAAAACAAGGGTTCACGTTATGACTGCGCAAATTACAGAGCCATAAGCTTGACCAGTTTGGCAGCAAAAGTGTATGGTAAAATTATTGAAAGGAGAATGAGGATGGTGTCCGATGGTTTACTGTGTGAGACACAAGGAGGTTTCAGGAGTGGAAGGGTATGCATAGATCAAGTGTTCTCTCTGCGCAACATTGTGGAGAAGCATCTGGCTCTAGGTCAGAGGGTTTTCTGCAGTTTTGTGGATCTGGAGAGAGCATTTGACACGGTTGTACGAAAGGAACTTTGGGACATTTTACCGGAGTATGGTATTAACGGTAAACTGCTACGGGCTGTGCAGTTCAGTTTCATGGGCTGTATAGCCTGTGTGCAGCTGGATGATGGAATGTCGCCTTGGTTTGACGTCAATATCGGCGTTAAGCAGGGGTGCGTTCTGTCAGCCAGGCTGTTTATCATATATCTGGATAAATGTCTCCAAAGGTTGAACGATATGAATGTGGGAGTCCAGATGGGCGACTCAGTGGTCACTACTCTGCTTTATGCAGATGATGCAGTCCTGCTGGCACGGTCGGCGACTGACCTGCAGACCCTAGTCGACACAATGACAGAAGATAGTAAGAAAAGGGGTCTACGCGTGAATGTGAGCAAAACCAAAATAATGCTCTTTGAAAGAGACGAAGCCAGAACAGATGTAAGAGTAACAATAGGTAATGATATACTAGAGCAAGTGGATGAATTTGTATATCTTGGATGTGGATTTAGCCGAGATGGAAGTTACACCACTGATATAGAGCGAAGAGTGAATGCGGGAAATAGAGTGAACGGAGCGTTGGGGCAACTTCTCGGCAGCCACCACCTCAGCCAGAAGGCACGTGTAGCAATACATAACGCAGTGCTTGTCCCAACATTACTGTATGGAAGCGAGAGTTGGGTATGCAGAAAAGAGTATGAAAGTAAAATTAATGCGGTCGAAATGCGATCTCTGCGGAAAATCTGTGGAGTTAGGCTGACCGACCGCATTCGTAACGACGACGTAAGAGAGCGAGTAGGTATCAAAGAGAGCATTGGTGTAAAGATGCGAAAGGGCATGCTCCGATGGTTCGGACATGTGGAAAGAATGCTGAACAAACGTCTGGTTAAGAAGATATACAATGCGAAAGTGGAAGGATGTAGGTACCGAGGGAGACCGAGACTAACCTACCTAGACCAGATCGGTCATGTACTGAAGGAAGGTGGAGTCAAGAGTCTCCGAAACCGGCGAGCGTGTATGAAGAGAATTATGAATGTTGAGGAAGCGAGTGAAGTATGCAGAGATAGAGTTCTCTGGCACTCTGTTCTCTCTGTCTACCCTGCAAGGGATATGGCGTGGTGATATGTATGTATGTATGTATGTATGTTTTTTATGTATATATATTGGGTCTGGGAAAAAGTTCGTGGCGTTTTTTCAGTGAAATTCGAGTTGTTCCCTTATGGCGCGTGGATGAATTTTTTTAAAATGAATATGTTCCATTATTGTCGACAATGTTTCGCCATTTTTTTGGTAGATCCATGATCCCATCGGTGAAAAACTTCTGTGGTTTCTGGTTAAAGAACTGAATCAAGTACTTTTCACAGGCTTCTTTTGAAACCAACTTAATTCCATTGAGAGAGTTCTGCAGAGATCGAAACAGATGATAGTCAGAGGGTGCTATATCCGGACTGTAAGGTGGGTGCATCAAAACTTCCCAACCAAACTCTCTCAATTTTTGACGGGTCATCAAAGAAGTGTGTGGTCGGGCGTTGTCATGATGGAAGACAACACCTTTCCTATTAATCAATTCGGGCCGTTTTCTTTCAATCGCTTGACGTAATCTCTCTAATTGTGCACAGTAGAGTTGAGAATCAATCGTCTGACCAGTTGGAAGTAGCTCATGGTGGACGATTCCCCTCCAGTCCCACCATACACATAGCATCACTTTTTTTGGCGTCAATGTTGGCTTAGCGAACGCTTGTGACGGCTCACCATCCTTTACCCACGATCTTTTACGCTTCCGATTATCGTACGTAATCCATTTTTCATCTCCGGTTATTAAACGTTTCAGAAACGGCTCGATTTCATTCCGTTTCAGCAGCGCATCGCAGATGTTAATTCGGTCCATCATGTTTTTCGCGCTCAACTCATGAGGAACCCATACGTCAAGCTTTTTTTTGTAACCAGCTTTGTGTAAATGGTTCAAAACAGTTTTGTGGTCAATGCCTAGCTCCATACCAATATTGACACTGCTGATATGCTTATCTTGTTGGACTTTTTCAAGAATTTCATCAGATTTTTCAGTGATTGGACGACCACAGCGTGGCTCATCTTTCACATTGAAATTACCAGAACGAAAGCGAGAGAACCATTTCCGCGCAACAGATTTCGATAAAGTACCTTCACCGTACACAGCACAAATTTTATCACAAGCCTGCGCAGCGTTCTTCCCCTTATCATAATAATATTGCAGAATATAGCGAAATTTCTCATTATTCTTCAGCATTTTCGAGTGCAAATAATTTACTAACCACTGCAGCAATTACAATGTTTCTACGCTCAAACTAACGTTCGGCAGATCACCTAAAAAACGAGCCCTCAGTGGTGTCACTGTGACTTGTTGTTCTTTAGCTATTTGCAACCAATATCATCTATCGAGAAAAACGCCACGAACTTTTTCCCAGACCTAATATATATATATGTGTGTGTGTGTGTTGCCGATTTAATTAGTAAAATCCTTGAAGGTGTATCAGACCACGTTACCCTATCCAAATCAGTAAAAAAAAATAGTACCTAAGTTTTGATTAAATATAAGCGGTCAATACACTTGTACTATAAAAATTCGGTGTAGGCATATACTCATGCGTGTGACACTGAACTAATAGGCAAATAATCGCCGCCGCACAGCTGGTTCGAAATTTACCTACAGGTCAATGTACGGTGACAAACATTATCTGCATATCATATCTTTAAATCGTCTTTTGTAATATTCATGAACAAGAGAGGGAAATGGTGAATTGCATTCTTACTCCGTCATTACACGAAAATTCAAAATCACATAAATAGTTATTATTAAGCTTTTGGTAATTATAGAATATTTGCAGCATGATAAATTGACTAGAATAATTAGATCATACTAGAAATATTTAAATGGTGTATTAGTAAGTCACTATTCTCGTAAATTGTTTCACACTTACACAGGTAGCGATCCTCGTGTTTACTGTTCTCAAAATAGCAAAGAACACATACAAGTTCTGACATCAAAAGGCCTGCGGTCAGTTTAACACCTTAACATGCAGGAAGCACATCCTATTCTCATAAACATTACACCTTATGCGTTCCATATTATATATGAATTGTAATATCTAATACACACCTAATTTAAGAACACTTTTTATTATAGTTTTACTATTATAAGGCTTTGGATACTGGAGTTATTAAAATGTTTGGCGATTTTTAATCATCAGATATAAATTTTTATCATCAGCGTGTATACGTTAATATTTAAATTTTCCGTTTGGTGACGGAGTAAGAATCCATTCACCGCCCACTATCTTACCCCTGGATAATCGTAAGAGACGACTAAGGGATTTAAAATGCATAAAACATCTACACAAGAGAAGTAAAACTTGAAACAAAACCCTATTCCAACACGTCTGACCAGCCTGATGTAGTAGGTTAATTTCCATCCCATTTGGAGGAGATTCAAGCCCAACAATTTAATATAATTAAAATATATTCTGATAAAAAGCAAACTTACTTGTATACACTCAGAGTATACTTAATCATCATCATCATAGGCGTGGTCATATTTCGCTCTTATCCAACAAACCTCATAGATTTTCACCGAATTATCCACCTGTTGGAGGGTGTGGTACGTCAACACAAAGACATAATTCTGTCACTAAAAATGGGCCATGCTAACAATATACAAAAAATTCCAAGGCTTTGTTGTATAACGACTAGAATTTTGCATTTCCTCTCTAAATTATAAAAAAAAATTAGGACATAAACAGATAACGTAAATACAAGTTTAAAAAGTTATTTTGCACTTATATATCTTAGTGGACTCTTAGGCGTATAAAGAAATAATTTGAAGACGTCAGCAACATATCGTTACATCACTATTATGACTTAATTTTAATTAACAGTGTTGGATTAATGGCGTACCACAAACGCAAATATAAATCACAATCTGTGCTTCAGTGCTACTAGCAGTAAAACAATGCGTCTAACCGCAAATAGATTTATTGGCGGCTGTTTGTCGTTCTGTTTTCCCCCCAGTGAGCCGTTCGATCTGAATTGATGAAAGAACCCACTAATATTAACAGATTTAATAAATTATTTGGACGTATTATGGTCCATGTGGTGCTTATAAGTATTATAACGAACTAATAATACCATTCACCATTCTCTTTCTTACTCGTGTATGGCATTTTTTTTTGCGGCGGATTATGGAGTGGTCACGTCCCGCTAATCCGTCCGAGGCGATAGAAGAAACGGCGCGCGACTCCATACACCCGCCCTACATATACCTCTCTACGCCGAGCGATTGGGCCACCGGAACCCGGTCTTCAGTGGCCCGTCCGGCGGTTTATCCTCGCGGGTATCCTCTCGAGTCGATGCCCCGGCAGGTTTCGCCGTCGGGGCATTGTTCTGACGTAATCCCCGGTCCAGCCACCCGATGCCTCGGCTAGGGTGGACATAGGGTGGATAGCGTAAACGACAATTAAGGTATATGATAAGCAGACAATATTGATGCTTGATAAAGAAAACTCGATATTAAATCCTATGCCAATTCATCTGACCAGCTTGGCACAGTGAGTCAAATTTCTTGCCTCTGTGGAGTCCAGTTGAAAAGAAGATCGTCTATATAATTTAATTAGAGAACATGCGCTTGGCAACTGAAATTACTAAGAGAAAACTAATAGGGAAAATGGCAATGGCTCCGCTAAGTCAAATACAGCCGTACCATCCTTTTCACGAAGCGACTCACGGCTTTTGACCCCTCTATAACTTTGTTGTGGATAAAGCAAGAAGTTTGATTGAATTTTTAGTACTTAAGAATACTATAACTGGTTATGTTACCAATATATATTATAGTTTATGAATTGTCTCTAGTCAAGTTTTAATAGTGGTGGGGCCACGCTGTTTACAGTTTTCTGTCTACAGCTAACCTAGCTATACTCTTATATTACAAAGGTCCTTGGTCGACAGTAACACTTATCATCAGGTGTACTGCTTGCTAGTTTGCCACTAAGCGCATTGAAAAAAGTCAAGGTCTTCAATCAAATTATTACATAAATTAAGATGTCCAATATTAATATCGATACTATAGATGATTTATAAAAACCTGATAACGAAGCGAAAAATGATGTCACAAGCGGGATTTGAACCCGCGCCTATTGGGATTCCGGCCCAATCGTGTTGCCACTACACCACCGTGAACTATTGAAGGACATGCAAATATATATATATATAGATTTTTCTTTCATAACAAAAAGGAGTAGTTTATTTTTACTTGTAAAACTAATACTAAATGATATTTATCTTCTTTTTTTTTTGTAAAAGAAAGTAAAAAAGTATTTATCTTGACTCTAAGTATTAATACGATTGTAGATGATAAAACTTTAAGTTTTCTATTTTATTTTCAGCCCATGCATGTCTTAACAAGGCACGAGACTTCTCCAGAATGTTTAGTATAGTCTATAAAATATAGCTTGATCTCTGTGACAGTTCTCACTAGTGCCGCACGCTTACGATGTAGTCCGTATTTTTGTCGATATAAATCCTTATATTTTAAAATTATTTACTACTGCAATTGAAAAACAATGTATGAAAATCTTATTGAATTTCAATCAAATGGATGGATGAATCGATTACAAATTTAAAACAATCTATGAAAATCTTATTGAATTTAAATTAATGGATATTATTTAAATTAAACTAAAGCTGTTAATTAATTATTTTTATTATTCGAAAGGAATTCATCCAAGTTCATTGTCACTATTATCATCATCGCTGGAGCATATCTGTAGTTTGATGATGAGTTCTAGGTCACAGATTATTTCGTGAATAATCATGTTTATTTTATAATAGAAATTATCTTTTTAATATTTAAGAAATGGTCTTATTAATATTATAACTGAAGTCCGAATACTAAATTAACACAATTTACTTATTTTATAAGGTAATCACGTGGTTTATATAGGTAATGTATTGGTTTTACTTGTTTAATAAATAATTAATAAGAATGTTATCGATTTACGTTTATCGATTGCCCCATCTCTATCTTATTCTCAGTCTAGTATGACCTTGTACTTGCGTAAGCATCTTATTTTTATAAAATGGTTACTAAGTATTTTAAAACATATGAGGAACAAGTTTTGGTGTAAATATTCATATTGTTATATTCATAATTCAGTTGAGATATAAGTGGCATGTAAAGAATGAAAATATAGGCGGATACAAAATAGAATTGTAAACATGACGCATATTCAAAATTAATTCATCGGTTTTGTAGCTAACTGTCACAGAGATCAAGCTATATTTTAAGGACTATAGCAGTAGATGCACACAGTTGACAGTTTTCTGCCAATAGTCGCGGGCCGGTCTATCTAGGGTAGTACTACACTCTCGCAGAATATCCAGGGCCGAGCAGTGGCAATGTGCTGTTAGCCTTCTTTCGGTGAGCAAGAGAGCCCAACTTTAATAGTGGTAGGACCACGCTGTGGACAGTTCTCTGTCTACAGCGACGAGCCGGTGCGTCCGGGGTAGTACCATACTCTCGCAGAAGATCGACGTCTGAGTGATGGCAATGTGCTATTGCACTTCGTTAGGTGAGCTTGAGAGCCGGAAGCCCTACTGGGATGGGTTTGGGGTTTGTACTGATAGGCAGCGGCCTAGCTTATACCCTTAGTATTGTAAAGGTCCATGGGCGGTAGTGACACTTACCATCAGGTGTGCTCTCTGCTCATTTTCCACCACAAGCAATAAAAGAAAAACTTTCTAGAAGCGTTTCGGTTGGTACTTACTCTGCTTGCGCCTTTGCCGTAAGTAGGTACCTCACTCTCACAAAAAATCGACGCCTGAGCAGTGGCAAAATGGCGGCCGTGTTTCGTTCGGCGAGCGAGCTAGCTGGCAGTCTAGCTTTTTGGTTGGGTTTCTGGGGATTTTTATTAGTAAGCATTGGTATAACTGTATCCTTAGTATTGCATAAGCGCTTGGGCGACAGTAACACTTACCACCAGGTGTGCTGCTTGCTCGATTGACACCAAGAGCAATAAAAAATAGGAGTTGACTTAGTACACTTCGATTCCATTCCATCTTCGATTCCACCGCGGTCGAAAATTTCTTACCATGCCATCTAGTCAACAATTACATTCCCAAGGACGGTTCACGTCAGACCGCGGCGGTCGTTTATAAAACTATTGCTAAAACTTTTTTACTATGTAATTTATTGGAATAACTGTGATGATAATGATTTTACTAAGTACTAAAAACCTGCAGCAGTTTCTGATGTAGTAGGGAATTTAGTCACTAGCTTGATGTATGCAACTGTGTTCGTTTTTCAAATTTAGGCCGTAATTCATGTTCGCATTATCTTACCAAGCATTTATTATATTGGATTTACAAATGGCAAGAAGTTATTACCTTATTAGGATACTTGACATACGGTGGCAATAACATGTGGTAACACAATTTATTATAGATTCTTCATCATACATAAATTTTCTATTTTGTGCATTAGAAAATATTCTGTAAAGAACCTTTACACCTCTCTTGAGTCGTTTCCTTAATTCATAACGTCATTATTTCATTCATATTAGAGTATTCTGGAAATATAAATAAGGTCTGCTTAAACTATGACATAAAATAAGGTTAATACTCTGTAAATATAATTAAAAAAGATATGGGTGAAGTTATTAGGCGATATTAATATTTGGAAGCACTTAACCCTGCAACGGACACGATCTACTCTGCTCAGCTATTTATGTCTCGGTCATAACTTAGACGGTTTTATGATAAACACCAAAACCACATAAGCTATTTTTAAATGCTCAAACACTGCCGAACGCTTGAGTGCTGGAAGACTAATTTCTTTTCGAGGATGATATTTTTATAATAATGTATCATATAAATGAGTATATAGATGAAAGAAATTGATTACTTTAATGGCCATTAATGTAACTATATTAGAGCTATTTTTATTTTCATATTTTTTTCTAAGGTACGATGACCTGGGCCACTGAAGACAAGATTCGGGTTCCGGTAGCCCACTTACACGGCTAAAGAGAGCTACATATGGGGCATGTCTATGAGGCGAGCGTATAGTAGGGTATGCGTATGGTAGGGTATGATGGAAAAAAGGTACAATGATCTTAAAATAATTGAATAAGTGAAAACATATGGATACTTTTCTGTGGTTTATACTATATTTTTAATATTTTTTTAAAATAATCATTACGCTCAAATTTCATAAACGATGTATGGCTATAGAACTGATATAAGTTATATAGATGTAAATATGAAAAAAAAAAGTTTTTTATAATAAATATTTATTACATGTTGCCCAAGAAAAATATGATTATAGATGTATGTTTTGTAGTGATGCTATCTGCTTACGCAGAGAAGAAGAAGAAGAAAAACTCGAAGTAAAATCCTGCTCCAATCCCTCTAACGAGTGTGGTGTAAGCTAATTTCTCTTTCATTATAAAGGAGGTTAATACCTAATAATGTGACGTATAAGAATTAGGAAGAAAAGTTAAATGTCAAATATACATGACCATGAATTTTAAAAAGTATCCTAAATATTGTAAAAAACATCCCTACTAATATATAAATGTTAATGTAAGTTTGTTTGTTACGCTTACACGCTAAAACTACTCAACCGATCATCATGAAACATTGTACACATATTCTTGGAGGTATTGAAAGTAACATAGGATAATTTTTATTAAAAAAAAATCAAAGTTTTTATATCCCTACTAATATATAAATGTGAATGTAAGTTTGTTTGTTACGCTTTCACGCTAAAACTACTCAACCGATCATCATGAAACATTGTACACATATTCTTGGAGGTATTGAAAGTAACATAGGATAATTTTTATTAAAAAAAAATCAAAATTTTTATATGAAAAATAAAAAAATTGTTTGTCAAAAATCTCAAAATCTAGCTTCTTCAACGTCATCTAGCAGTCCAGTAATGAAGTTCCAACCCTGAGTATTGTAATACCGTTGCACTGTATTACCGACGGTCAAAAATAAAAATAGGGGATCAAAAACTTTAGGAAAGTAACCTTTTACGCGGGCGAAGCCGCGGGCAGAAGCTAGTTGTATATAAAAGAAAAACAAAGAGATAAAATCCAAAATCTTAATCCTTGAATTGAATGAATGAGAATTGAAGCTCTCTAAAGTAATTATGACTTATTGCAACCTAACCTTGTATAGGTATATACAAGTATACATATATAAATTTTGTTGAAAAACAAAACCTTGAATAATAATTGGCCTACTTTTCAAGCGGCAGGTTTAATGAAAATGTATGGAATGAGAAAAGTTTTTCATATTACTTTTCCTATGGGGAAAACCCAACGATGAAGGCCTTCTAACGATTATTGATTTGCTGTACATCAGAAACCCGAAACTTTATTCACTTAACTTATAGTACCCAATACCGCAAATTCAATTTTCAAATCCGACATTAAAAGCATTTTCTGCTAAACGAAGCGGATACTTTGGTTAATCAAACTTTAATTTAATCGGTAGCTAAACTTTAATATTTTAACACTAGGCTAACTTATTTCTCTAATGATATTGATCTGTGTGTACTCCTGGGGAAGAATCGGGTTTTTTTTTTTTTGGTGGTCTATGGATGCGTCGCGCCCCGCCAAATCGGTCCGGGGTGACGGAAAGGCGGCGCGTGACCCCATAAACCCACCGTAAAACTCCTCTCTCTTCGCCGTGCGAGCGGACCACCGGTACCCGATTTTTGTCTTCGGTGGCCTGGGGAAGAATCGGCTTCAAATCTTGATTGTCTGTGCAGAGGTGTCGTTAGGTTTTCACCTAATTTTACACTGGAATCGTTGCACTATCGCATGGTGAGTTGATACACACCCGTGTGGGCGAGGGCTCTGAACGCCCAGCTCAGGGCTATACTGTGGAGGCCACAGCAAGCCATGGCGGTCAGAGCCATTCGAGGGTACCGCACGGTGTCTACCGAGGCGGCATGCCTATTAGCCGGGACACCCCCGTGGGACCTAGGGGCGGAGATGCTCTCCGACCTCTACCGGCGGGTTACCACAATGCGCGACGAAGGTGGCCCCCCATTGTTCAACGAGATAGCCACCTGGCGCGAGGACGCCCGCCGAGAAGTCATCGCCTATTGGGCTACGCGGCTGGAGAGGCCTAGATACGGTATTGTTTCCGTCGAGGCCCTCCGGCCCGTACTGATGGAGTGGATGGAGCGGCGGTACGGAGTGCTCTCCTTCCGGTTGGTGCAGGTCTTGTCGGGGCACGGTTGCTTCGGCAAGTACCTGCACACGGTCGTGCGGAGGGAGTGGACTCCGTCCTGCCACCATTGCAGTAGCGACGAGGACACGGCGCAACATACGCTTGAGGTATGTTTGGGCTGGGACGGGCAGCGCCGTGACCTCGTCGCTGTCATCGGTGTCGACCTGACGCTGCCGGCTGTCGTGAAAGCGATGGTCGACAGCGTCAGGAATTGGGACGCGGTCGCCGCCTTCTGCGAGGCTGTCATCTCGCAGAAGGAGGCGGCGGAACGAGTCCGGGAGGATTCCCGTGACCCGGGCCGCCGCCCGCGGCCGGGGCGGCGCATGCGCGAGTATCTGCGCCTGATGCCGCCCTAACCGAGGCTTCGGGTGATCGGACCGGGGAATTGTCCGGTCACCCGACGTGAGGCCACCGCGTGAGGGCGACGCCTCGTCGGCGAAAGCTGTCGGGGCGTCGACGAGAGAGGAACCCGAGAGGGTATATCGCCGGGCGGGCCACCGAAGACAAAGATCGGGTACCGGTGGTCCGCTCGTACGGCGAAGAGAGTTGTTTGCAGGGTGGGTCCATGGGGTTGCGCGCCGCCTCTTCCGTCGCCCCGGGCCGATTTGCCGGGACGCGACCACATCCATGGTCCCACCTTGCGAAAAAAAAAAAAATGGTGAGTTGATACAATTGATATTTTTATCTATACTTGACTGCACAGATGGCGTAATGGTTAGGATACCGACCTACAGTGCTAATGTCATGGGTTCGATTCCCATGCAGAACAATACTTTGTGGGAACCACAAATTGTTGTTATAAGTCTGAGTGCAATTTATGTCTGCTAATTATATATTTGTAAAAAATCGCGCAATACAAGGATTATTGCCTTAGTGAGATGTGTAGTTTTATAAAAAAAAAAGTCATACACACATTTCATCAAGCAGTTGGTTGATGTTCGTTAAAACTGGCCACTGTGCCCGAAATATGGTTAAGAAGAAATCATCACGTATATGAATCATATTTAAATTAAAAAAAAACAGGAGCAACAATCTGTGAAACAGCTGTAGCTTGCAGCCGTTATTGATATCAAAAAAAATATAATTACAATAACAAATTTTCGAGAGTTTGAGCAGTAACCTCATTTTGGCATCGCAAAACAAAACTATAAGTGGTACCTATTTCTTCATTAAAGAACGTAGACATGTTTACATCAAACATATGTATTTTGTTTACGCATACACACATACACACAAGTACATATCTAGGACGTGTGAAATATTGTGTTTCTTTTTGAAAATATATAGCGAAAAAAAATAAGTCCCAATAATTTTACCGTTTTAACAGGCTAGTTACATCTTATATCTCGAAAACGGCACCAACAATTTTCATGAAATTTAGCACGCAGGGGGTTCCGGAGGCGATAAATCGATCTAGCTAGGTTTCATTTATAAAAGAAATTGTTTTATCAGTATTTTCAGGGCACGAAAAAATTGTTTTCATTGGCTGAAAACTATTAAAATATGAAGGCAAATTTTGAAGCTGTTATTAAGTATAGACACAGCTCAATTGGAATATTGAACAGCCTAATCGAGACAGCTCCGGTTCGGATCCTTAGTTTCACTTTTTTATTATTTGTGCCTTTTTTTCATTAGTTTTATTATATTTAAATATATCTTCCAAAACACACTGAAAGGAAAATACCAAGTGAAAGCTCGATCATCTAGATATTCCACTATTAAATTTGACCTTTTGACACGCTCAGACGATATATTACATAGCTAATTGCTATCCAATGCATATTAGTCATCACATAGAACATGGTATGATTAGCTTGGATTAGATTTGATTGTCATAATCTACTGTAACGTGAGCGAAGCCCAGTGGCTTTGCTCACACTGTGCCAATTAAATCGGTCTACAGCTACTCATAAGATACGTCCTATAATCCTAATCTACAGTTTATAAGCTCCCTCCATAATGGAAGGAAATTACCCTACTAGTTGATATATCTAGTGCAAAATGAAACATACTCGTCAAACGAATGAGTACAGAGTTTTATTACGAATTTTTCTTCGACTATTATATAACGACAAATAAATATTTATAATATATACATATATATATATATATATATATACACAAAAAGTAATCTCTTAAGCGAAGCTATCTGTAAAGATAAAAGATAATTTTTATTTTGGCAGCCTTTGATGTATGGCCCTAATAAAATTACACGCATGACAGCGTTTCAAGGTTATAATTAGTTAATATAGATTGGAATGCGTACTTGGCCTTAATAAAGATATTAATTTAGTAAATGGGTACCTATGTTATTTACATACATACATTTTAAATATTTTTATGGTAATTATTTATTAATCATCGTTTGAAATAAACTACATCGTTAGGAAAACCCTCTACATGAATTTTTTTTTCATGGTATTAGATTGAATTCATGTTCACTTTACAACTATTATACATTTATAGCTGTGACCGATCTAGTACTTAAACATAAATATTGTAAGCTTGAATAATATAAGGAGAAGCTCACTTTTATATTATACATATTGTTAAGTGGTTTATTAAAGTTATACTTCTTTTGGCTCGATAGGGGAAAATTAATGAGAGTAAATTTTTATGATGCGCGCGCACACCGTCACGAAAAACCGAGACCCCGAAGTTAGCTATAGTCAACATTTTAGTTTTTTTGTGATATTTAAATAAACTTTATTTAATTAGATAATGCGTTATAATAAAATTTTCAATGTATTTAATACCTTTTTCTATTGTTATTGTCGTTTTTTCTACAAACGTAGAATAAGGTGAAAGATAAAGTTTTTAAAAAGGTTTCTATCTTGTTACGCCAAAGAAGTATAACTTCTAATGCGTGTACAAAGTATACACACACACACACACACACTTTTTAATTTTCAATTATTTGCTCTGTGGTAGATGAATCCGACCAACGCTTACATACCTCGTGGCCGTTGGAAAACATGACTAGGATCTTTATATCGACCTGAGCCAATGGCATCTTGTCAATAATTACATTGCCGAGGAAGATTGACATTATGCAGGTAGCGGGTCATAAAACTGTTGCCAAAACTTTTGAAATATGTACGACGGAAAAAGGTAGTTATTGTATTGACACTAAAATAAAATTATTGACATAAGAGCTGGATGGTGACTTCTATTGCACGCCTCATAAGCGAAGCGTTAAAGTGATGCTCTACTCTCGATATATGAAGATCAAGGACTTTATAAAACTAAATATGACTGTATTTTTCTCACACTGCACTTATAGGATATTATTTCCATACCAGTCAAGAAAAAAACATTCGCTTAAACGTATTTGATAAATATCAATTATTTTGTTTAAAGAAAGAAAAAAGTTGATTAAAAAATATTTAAGGACGTTTGAATGTTTTTGTAAGGATCTGGCACTCTCACGACCGTAAAAATTAATGTCTAGAAGATTTTCTTTTATTAAAAGCTCCATAATCGCAACGCGCTGTTTCCTTTCGAAAATGGCTTGGTGATTCTTTGTCGTTTAATTGCAATTAATAAAAAACTAAACTGCTTAGTCTTTAGTGTACGTATACCTTATGAAAATTGGGTTAGTTTACATTTTTTTGTTTGTCCATTTGAACAGAAAAGGAAACAAATCCCTTACAGTCATGTAAACAAACAGCTATGTTTAGCACTACGTCGAGAATGGCACGAAATTTCAAAAGTTTTTTCTCTCATTTTCATTTACCTATAGCATTGACTAATAGTAAATGATAAATAATATAATAATTACGAGGCGTGCACTTTTAGATTTTCCAAATTATTTTTCAATTGTTGTAATTAAGACTTTTTTTTTGCATTTGTTAGTGAAATTTTCTCCTCCACAATCCAAAGAACGGCGCTAGTCTTCACCTTGACTACGTTTGATATTCACAAGAGTGATAGGTCATGTACTCTCTAAGGGATATATTTCAAACATCCGTTTCTGAGGTATGCAGATTTCTTATGAAAAAATATTCAATATTATTCCGCGGATCAAGTACTATCTGACCCCAGCAATCCAAATATTTTATTGTTGGTCTAAGTTTTATACAACAGCTGGCATTTTTATCTTGATCAGCTCTCTGATTTTCACACATATTACGAACGTTATGCATACATACATACTTACATACATATCATCACGCCATATCCCTTGTAGGGTAGGCAGAGAGAACAGAGTGCCAGAGAACTCTATCTCTACGAACGTTATGAAGACTTAATAAAGCCTGATTGATGATATACTCATAGTTTTTATTTTTACCATTTTTATAGTTTTTTTTTGACAAGGTATGCATCAGATGGGTGGTGAGCAGATGTCACCACCCATCTGATGAATCTGAGGTGATAGAAGAAACTGCGTAAAAGCCCATAACCTGCTATAACATTAATATGTTTTCTTTATTATGATTCAGTCACACTTCACTTCAACTGGTCGGAAGGATGGAAGGGACATCTTGTACATAACCTGCCATGTTATACCTTCCTATCATTGGTACCGAGTTCTAGTCTTTTGATGATCTATCTAGAGGTTACCCTTTCGGGTACCATCTTCCGTCGGCGTCCCCGGCAATATTATTCGTTACCCGAGTTTTGCCTTTGGGCAGTCAGCCTCTCAAGTAATAATCGATCCAGATACCTGAGGTCTCAGCTAGGATGTCACCAGGTACAAAAAAACGCAAGATTTTCGCCGATACGCACCACCGCCTCCTTCCGTAAGATAACTGCCTCGTAGATGGCGATAACTTTACTGATTTTTAAAATCCTGCACTAAAGACAAATATTTTTTTAAGACATAATACGATTAACTGACTGACACTACTTACGCCATTACACCATATATTGATATAATAATATTTTTATAAGTCAATATTCAAAATATAGAATTTTATATCATTAGTATCTGTAATTATTAGCCATTATTGTATAAGTTGATATCGTATAAACGGTACGGTACATTACATATACATTATTACTTTAATAATAACATATTGAGTCATTATATTTACATTACAATGTAATGTCAAGCTTATGAGTATTGGTACATAAGTAGTCGTGAAATTTTACACTTCGTGACTACGCTAGTGTATTACAAAAGACACGTTCATCACACAATATCTTATTATTTGTATGCTCTGACCGTGAACGTTTGCGTAATATAAGTAGAGAAGATAGAAATTACGTTTTATTAATAGACATGATGGTTTTAAATTATTGTTCTCTTTATTAAAACTTACAA
Organism: Lymantria monacha; assembly: GCA_905163515.2. Taxonomy (NCBI): domain Eukaryota; kingdom Metazoa; phylum Arthropoda; class Insecta; order Lepidoptera; family Erebidae; genus Lymantria; species Lymantria monacha. Next base: position 11,407,047 of record LR991094.1, on the reverse strand, counting down.
CTGCTCAATATATTTCTAAACATAATATAAAAAAAATTAATATATTACTCTCCGAAACCGGCGAGCGTGTATGAAGAGAATTATGAATGTTGAGGAAGCGAGTGAAGTATGCAAGGATAGAGTTCTCTGGCACTCTGTTCTCTCTGCCTACCCTGCAAGGGATATGGCGTGATGATATGTATGTAATATATTAAAAAGTATAAAAAGCATGTTGACCCAACGGCAGCGAATACAGGGACCAAGCCGCCGGTGATAAGGGCTCTAAAGAGTGGAACTTTCTCACTATGTGTGCCGTGTCGAGTAACACCGCCTTCTACATCAGACTCCCAATCCTACTATATATATATATATATATATATATATATATATATATATATACTACCTAACGCTTAATTATTATTATTTAAAAATACAACATCCAGTACTAAAGAAATAATTCTTGTATTACGGGGGATTTTTTTATGTGACTTAGTTGAAAGCCGCAGATGGCTATGACAACTTTACATGGACTCTGTGAGCACTGATGGCTCTCCACCCGATAAAATTAAGATTATGGGGGCTTTATAAACATATAATCAACGGCCAAAAATTATACCCAGACAGAGAATAACAATTTGTGGATCGCACAAAGCATTGTCCTGTGTGGGAAATCTATGAAACTAATATGGGAGGGCGGTATCTTAACCAATACGCTATCAATAAATGAAATTAAATACAATAGAATATTTTCTCTATAATAGATACACCTACGATGTATTTCAGAGAGTTATTCTCTTCTTGATGCCTGTTCAATAAATTATATCGGCAATAAAAATTCAAATATCCATTTAGATTTTATAATAGCTTTATTGATATAACTTCGAAGTATCGTTCAATTTAAGACTTAGAACTTCCTTTTATATAATGATTTCAGATATTTACGCGAGTGTTACACATTTGAAATAAAACTACTTTTACGGATTCTATCGCGTTTGTATTTGATTTTTAATTTCCCGACGTTTCGAACACTTTACAGTGATCATGATCACGGGACGACTAAGGTATCTTACGTCCAATATGTCATTGTTATCACAGAAATTTTATATCTACCCTATAAGATATTAAATTTTGACCCACATGTTTAATACAATTTAATACAAATTCTAAAATATTATATATAGAAATATTTTTTTTGTACTGGGCAATGAATTTCCTCCCGTGACCATGATCACTGTAAAGTGTTCAAAACGTCAGAATATTAAAAATCAAATACAAATGCGATAGAATCCGTAAAAGTAGATCCTTTAATATTTTAATAGGTATGTAATCTGTGAATATTTTGAATGTGCGTTGCTTTAACGTAACCAATCCTATAAAGTACGACTTATTATTTTGTTGTGTATAGAAGAATATTAAAAAAAAATAAGAAAATATAATTTGTGAGATCATCACTGCTACGGGCTGTGCAGTCCAGTTACATGGGCTGTAGAGCCTGTGTGCGGCTGGATGATGGAATGTCACCTTGGTTTGACGTCAATATCGGCGTAAAGCAGGGTTGCGTTCTGTCAGCCAGGCTGTTTATCATATTTCTGGATAAATGTCTCCAAAGGTTGAACGATATGAATGTGGGAGTCCAGATGGGCGACTCAGTGGTCACTGCTCTGCTTTATGCAGATGACGCAGTCCTGCTGGCACAGTCAGCGACTGACTTGCAGACCCTAGTCGACACAATGACAGAAGATTGTAAGAAAAGGGGTCTACGCGTGAATGTGAGCAAAACCAAAATAATGGTCTTTGAAAGAGATGAAGCCAGAACAGATGTAAGAGTAACAATAGGTAATGATGTACTAGAGCAAGTGGATGAATTTGTATATCTTGGATGTGGATTTAGCCGAGATGGAAGGTACACCACTGATATAGAGCGAAGAGTGAATGCTGGAAATAGAGTGAACGGAGCGTTGGGGCAACTTCTCGGCAGCCACCACCTCAGCCAGAAGACACGTGTAGCAATACATAACGCAGTGCTTGTCCCAACATTACTGTATGGAAGCGAGAGTTGGGTATGCAGAAAAAAGAGTATGAAAGTAAAATTAATGCGGTCGAAATGCGATCTCTGCGGAAAATCTGTGGAGTTAGGCTGACCGACCGCATTCGTAACGACGACGTAAGAGAGCGAGTAGGTATGAAAGAGAGTATTAGTGTAAAGATGCGAAAGGGAATGCGCCGATGGTTCGGACATGTGGAAAGAATGCCGAACGAACGTCTGGTTAAGAAGATATACAATGCGAAAGTGGAAGGATGTAGGTACCGGGGGAGACTGAGACTAACCTACCTAGACCAGATCGGTCATGTACTGAAGGAAGGTGGAGTCAAGAGTCTCCGAAACTGGCGAGCGTGTATGAAGAGAATTATGAATGCTGAGGAAGCGAATGAGGTATGCAAAGATAGAGTTCTCTTGCACTCTGTTCTCTCTGCCTACCCTGCAAGGGATATGGCGTGATGATATGTATGTATGTATGTATGTGAGATCATTGTTATCATCATCATCATCTCAGCTCTTATGTCCCACTGTTGGACTCAAGCCTTCTCCATAATGGGAGGGAAATTGACCTACTATACCACACTGGTCAAACGTGTTGGTATAGGGTTTTGTTTCGAGTTTCCTTCTCTTGCATAGATGTTATATGCGTTTTATATCCCTTAGTCGTCTCTTACGATCACCCACGGGTAAGATAGGGGGTGGTGAATTGTATTCTCACTCTGTCACCAAACGGCAAATTGTATATTCTATTAAAGTTTGTAGTACTGATAGAGAATAATATCTATAGTTATAAAAAAAATCAGTTTTATGATTATTATATAGGAATATCTAAAGGGCGCTACGTGATGTCGGCTCATAAAATATGATTAAGAGCTTTACATCGACCTGGGTCACTTTCTTCTAATACCGTCTGGTCAACAATTATATCCTCAAGGAGAGTTGATGCTAGGTAAGGAGGCCGATCATAAAACTATTGCCAATAATTATTACTAATATGTACTATGGAAGTAGAGTACATATTATGTCGAGAAGTAATTGGGGCAAGAACAGGAAGATGTATGGAAACATCTGAAATATATTATATACTAGCATACTCGGTAGACTTTGTCCTGCCCCAAAAAGCAGCGTCACATTTAATATATTATGCAATTCAGTTAATTGTACAGTAAATAAAATATGGTGATATGCCGACAGCAAAGCCACTTATCGGGTCCAATTTTATTTTCAAATATCCAGGATATCGTTAATATACACACATAAAAGACATCTGAATCGATCCAGCCGTTAAAGACTCAGGTGAAAAACACACGTACGAAAGAATGCTATCATATATATGGATCGTTGGATAGATTTTATTAGGAGTTCGATCCGAAATGTCATTTACATAATTTCAATTTGAATAACTTCTAAAATTTCTATATATATAAATAATATAAATAGTTCCAAGAATCTAAACTGTGCCGGTCACAGACCCTCTTTTAATTTTTCAAGCAGCAATGAAATGTGAAATAAAATAAAAATTTATCTGTGACAGGTGAACATATTATCATTATTTATTTTATAAAAAAAATATCATATACATTGCCAAGCGTTCTTAGAAGTTCTGAAATTATTATAAGGTATACTTAAGAGTTCTTCTCTGAATTTCTTTACTTTATTACCCAGCGTAACACTTTCAATACAAACCTGGACATATACTCGTATTCGTAATAATCAGCAGTCACGTACACACCATTGTGTCAAAGAAGCAGTTATATTTTTAAGCGCTGATATTGTCGTCCTCATAATAATCTTCATAGAATATTATTGGAACACGGAAGAACATCATCGTAATACATGTTACGTGTGTGTGACGTGACACGATATTTAAACATTTAATTTGGCACTTACTGCGTTGGCACCCAGCCAAGTCGACGATATTCTCCTTAAGTGGAACTAGAAACTTTAACAATATATTACATGTTAATAGCTTTATTAGCAGACCTTGTGAAATGTATTAAAATATTTAATAATGGATTCCTTGGGATTTTACTACTAAGGTATGTATATAATCTCTTTGGAAATAGTTTTGTTCTTTTAATTTTGATAAAAGAAATTTAGAGTTTTTATTTATCTCTAGTCGTAGTCCAGTTAGTAGCTATACTCTTGCCCTTCTGTGAGGGTTATTATAAGACAATTAAGGGTCATAAGTATAGGTAGACAAAAACTTTTCAAAAGAAATAAAACTTATATCTGATTAGTTATGACAAGATAAGGCTTTTCTCTCATTATGAAGAATTCTCATGCTCTACATTAAAAAGTATATTTAGCAACTGTAATCGTAATATTGTAAATGAGAATATAAATTTGTTTATTTTTTACACCTTAACGCTTATCCACTACATCAACTTTTAAAATTCTTTCGTTAATGGAAAGTTACATTATCAACGTGTAATATAGGCTACATTTTACATTTTATATCCGTATTCTGAAGGGAACAAGTACTATGTGGGTGTAACTCTAAAATTTGCTAGTAACTAATAAAAACAAATTATAATAATACTGTTTTCAAGAGAATATATTGAATCATATAGAATTAGAGCACTGTTTTAATTGTAATAATGTAAAAACACACACATTGTTATAATGCCACGTATATTCAAAAACCGCCCGTCCCTAATAGTTGAAAATATATGTACTGAAGAATTTGATTTAACATTATATATGGTAGGACCCACTGTTTTAATTCTTTGAAATTTAAAATTGAGTTTAAGAAAAGCACTTTCTTCAGGTAAGGCAGTGCCCTATGTGTGCGCCAAGTATTGCAAGTTCCATAGACGGTAGAATCATTTGCCATCGTTGCTTGCTTGTTTAAAACCATAAAAAAAAATTGTACAATGCTAGCATGATATATAAAGCTTATTACATATCAAAAAGGAGGCCTCCTGCTTATCAGTGGGATTTAAATAAAGTGCGGAAAAGAAGACGATAGTCTAACTTCTTTATTAATTATTGGCACACCCATATTTGATCTCTGTGTCCTAGAAAATATGTGGTCTGGTCTAAAATGAATGTATCTATTTCAGTGGATTACTTCGGAATTATACTCCTACTTCAAAATATAAGTAATGATAAATACATAATTAATATTAATAAATATTTTATAATAGTTTAGAAGCTGATATATATATATACATATAATATAAAAATAAGCAAGCAAAATAAGCAGGGCGGGCTTTTGGATGTAAAACAAACCGAGAAAAACTCGAGTATAAATTAAAAGTAATTAATAATAGTTTATGTAAATAATTGAAATATACAATAAATTATTCACATATCAGCTTGTAAAATAATAATAAGTTGATATATTCTTTTGAAATAAATATTTTCTATCTTATGTTTGTAAGTTAACGTAATTTATTAATTACAAAACTTTGTCTGTCCATATAACATACGCGTAATTGGTGGCAACTGGGTCATGGATATCTTATTCCACGATTCCTACGTGATCTGAATTCGTCAATACTTCACGAGTAATAAAACTTCACGATTAGGGTATCGTCACGGAATATTCAATTGATTCTGTAACCAAAACGAACATATTACTCTCAAATCAACAGTTTCGTAATATATTCTGAAATTATTTAAAATTCTATTTTAATGTTAGGTTTTAAACATAAATTTATTATTTTGTTTGTCTACTACTTGTTTACAAATAGAATAAAAATACTGAGTTGCGAAAATATCCCAAATAAAATTTATAGTATACTTAAATTTCACTTTAAGAAGCTCATTATTTTATAGTAATATTAGAAGTAATTTCAACTATACTTGTACCAAAGTATATTTCAACTATACTTTGCATTTGATGGATTGGCAGCCTTAGAGATAACACTGTAAATTATTAAAATATTTTATTTAAAATACTTGTAGAATAGATGTTGTATTGCTGAGAGCTCTACGAAGCATGTTATATATTTGAATAATGTTATAAAAGAGTATTGTAAAGTTGAAAAGATCGATGGTATGTCGAAGTGGATGGGGCCACATAAAAAGAATGAGTGGAAAAATTGACAAAACAAATATATTAAAGCAAATGTGAATGGGACGATTGAAGTGGGAAAACTCGCCATTTATTTGGTGGTATAATTGTTAATATACTGGTGAAGAGCAAGATTAAAATTAGTCGTAACGGTAGATCGCTAATAAATACTTTGATTAGTCTTAATGAAGCGCGAGGGGTATGCCAGAATCGTGGCATGTGGGCATTTGTAGTCTTTGTCTACCCTTCTCTAAAATAGGCGCGATTTTTATGTATGTATTTATAAGATAATGCTATTAACCAAATTTTTAGATTTCAATACAAATTGTCTACAATTTTATTAAGGTATTTCACGTCCATTTAATTACCTAATCTTATGGAGATTTTTTATAAATGATTTTTATTCGGGCTTGCATCAAAAATCATTGATGGGTATACTTTTTTAAAAAGTCGCTTTCATTATTAAATAAAAAGGTCATGGTTTTTATACTCTTTAGATTATGTTCGCGGAGGCGTACACGTGGTTTGTTCCTTTCCCATTTGTTATATATTAATGAACGTATATAATATTCAGGGATACCATATTAAGAATATTATAATGTATCTATTCAAACAAATTAACTGTTGGTTGTTACAATAACTGTTAGGATACCTGCCATGCACAATAACGGTTGCGTTATTTTATTATATACTACTACTTTTTATTTCTATATTATTTTCTTTTTTGATGTCATAGCTTTCAGTCTCTGTTTCATTAATGGATTATTATTCTGAAATATAACATACAAAAACGAACCGGAATTCTAATTGGAACGGATTTCCAATAGGTGTGGGTTCGTATCCCACGTTTGACAATCATTTTTCGCTCGTCAACAAGTTCTTATTTAAGTAACCTAGCATGTAAAATGTTAAAACTCAGTAATATGTATAATATTCAAAATTTACTGCTTTATAATACTAGCGTAGATTAAAACAATTTTTACAACCCGATTACGAAGCGGAAAATATCGCGCGTAATCGGGTTTTATAAATAATTAAGCATATTAAATGCTAAATTTCAGTAATTTAAATAACAAGGTTGTGTCATCGTTTAATACAATTCTAACTGCAAAGTTTGAAGTATTAATGACAATACATAACAATGTGTAAACATTGTCGGGTAGATCGCATACCGTCACCTTAAGACGTAAATATGATACGAAGCGAAATTTGCATGTCCTACAATAAATCACGGTGGAGTAGTGGCAGCACGATTGGCCCGGAATCCTAATAGGCGCGGGTTCGAATCCCACTTGTGACATCATTTTTCGCTTCGTAATCGGGTTTTATAAATAATTAAGTATATTAAATACTAAATTTCAGTAATTTAAATCAATATTATTTAAAATTTTGAAGTTTTACTAAAAATTTAAATTCCATACGAAAATATAAGTAAACATATCTCATATTAGGTTGTATCGTTTTATCGATTTGTATCGGGTGTTGCATGAATATAAAATTTGGTAAGGACGAGGAATTTGTATAAACAAATACTGCAGTCGACGGTGCAGTAAAAGGTAAAGTACTTTCTGGTGGTGAACTTAGCAATATTTTGTATTGAAAAATAAACAAAAGCGATATTGAATATTGTTATAGATATAACTATTATGAAGGAGGGCTAGATATTAATACTAGAAGAGTGCATACGTGCGTAAGAAACTAGCTATAGATTTGAAAAATGTAACAGTAATCTAAGCGGCAATTAAATTGAGCTATTCATCATCATCATCACAGCACATAAATGTCCCATTGTTGGGCTCGGGCCTCCTCAGTAATGGGAGGGAAATTAACCTACTATACCGCGCTGGTCAGACGTGTTGGTATAGGGTTTTGTTTCGAGTTTTCCTTCTCTCGCATAGATGTTATATGCGTTTTGTATCCCTTAGTCATCTCGTACGATCATCCACGGGTAAGATACGGGGTAGTGAATAGTATTCTTACTCCGTCACCATACGGAAAATTGAGCTATTAAATTAATATTATTGATTTAATTACCGGTATGTTGGGTTAAGAACACACTTTGACACTGCTCATTAATTTCTGTGGAAGTAGTAAAGCTAGATGGCAGATTATTGGGAGAATGGGCAGAATATCTGTACAAATATATGAGCTACTCAATTGTGATGTTTAAGGCGCTTGTTAATCATGGTGATTACACCAATATCACCTCTTGGGATGCTTATGTTCAACAGTAGCTTGATGAATTAATTTATTTAATGTAACGTATAGGTAGATTAATTCAAAATTTTATTCAATTCTATTAAATCGTTGCTATGTGAATAAGTATATAAACAAAAAGTAACATCTTCAAGAATAATATGATATAATCTTTAGAATTTTCTTCGTAAATCTATTCAATAATAAACTTGGGATTCGCAACTGTGCAGAGCTTACAACAATACTATCTCGTTTAATACGTATGTCAAAATATAGGTGTGTTAAAACCTTCTTTACTCCCACGAAGATTTTGAGGCTATAAATAAATAATAAACTTGTTTATGTTATGTATGAGCGAATGGTCTACAACCTTAAATAATCCTCTCCCTAATAACACTTCGCTAAGCCGAAGAGCTCTATTTGAAGTAATGAAAATTTTGATTCTGTCTTTATTCAAGGATTGCATTGTGTAAGTTCTATATAATTTAGCAAGATGATTTTTTTACTACATCTACAAAATATACAGACAACTGTCTTGACTAACGTTCATCAGATTGACTAATAGGTATAGAATTGCAAATGTTGTCGTGTAGAACATGCAAATTATTCATTCTAAATGGCAATGAATTTCAATTAAAAATAATATATTTTTGTGGCAATCTTAATATGCATAATCATTTGCAAATTGAGCTTATAGTTGCCAATATCTGGATTATTATCTGGACTGAGCTTAGCTCGGTACTTTAACTAATTTATGTATTTTTTTTTGTAAATATTTTTAGATGAAATATAATTAACGAAATAATTATATATATATATATATATATTCGGGGGGCATAGTCCGGAGCGTGCTCGGTCGCGTCCCCTGCCAGTCTAATTAGACTGCTAATCCGGCTCGATATGCGTACCGCAATGCGGGTTAGGGCGTCCCCCGGAGGCGACGCGTACCGATCCGCCCCCGTCGGTACGAACTTAGGCAGTTGCGGCGATGGGGGCCGCCACCCATCACGCCTTACCCAGTCAGGCGAGTCGAGGAGAGCAGAGTGCCGGGTGGGCACGTGGAATGTAAGAGGTTGTGTGGAAGGTAAGTTGCACGAGCTGATATCCGTCATGGCGGACAAACAGCTAGACGTGCTCTGTGTAACAGAGACCAAGCGAAGGGGCAGCGATGCCTGCGATCTTCCTGGTGGCGGGATGGCTCTGTGGTCTAGTGTACCACAGAGCGATCGAGCCAGCATGGGGGTAGGAGTGCTATTGTCCTCTCGCTTGGCCTCAGGTGTGAAGGATTACGGAATGTATGATCCCAGACTTCTTTGGGTCCGTATAAAACTAGGTGTCACCAAGGTATTCATGGTTGTAGCATATGCTCCCGTAGGATCCTCGGTGGCATCAGACCTAGAGAAGTTATGGGACAATGTTAGGGAAGTTCTGGATATGGCAGAAACCAGTGAACGCGTGATTGTATGCGGAGATTTGAACGGATGGATGGGGACCAAGCATCCCGACTATGAGGACGTACTTGGTCCATTTGGTGATAAGAGAGTGAACGACGTAGGTAGGCTCATAGCGGATGTATGCATGGAGAGAAACCTTATTGTGTCATACACATTTTACCAACATAAGGACATCCACATGTATACATGGAGAAGGAATGAACAGAAAACTATAATAGATTTAATTTTGGTAGACAGTCGCCTCCGAAGCAAAATATTGGACGCAAGAGCCTACAGGGGCCCCACAGTCTATACGGACCACTATCTCGTTATTGCGAGATTTAGTAGTCTGTTCAGAAAGTGGAGGCACTGGCGAGAGCGTGTCCACTTCGGAGGGCTTGAAAGAATAAAGGTTGATAGGTTGCAAGAAGAGTGTGTAAGAGAAAAGTATGCCGAGGGTGTCCGAGAACGGCTGACGATGGCAAGCCAGCCGCAATCGGACATTGAAGAATGCTGGAGAGTATTGAGGGAGAGTATGGTAGATACAGCGAAAGAAGTATGTGGAAGTTCAAAGAAGCATAGAAAAACAAATGGTGATGCATGGTGGGATTCGGAAGTTGCAGCTTCCGTAGAGCAAAAGAAGAAAGCGTGGCTGGACTATGTCTCTTCTTTGAATTTGAATGACAGTATGACTGAACAGAAGAAAGAAATATATCGGCAATGTAAGAATGACACCAAGGCCTTAGTGAAAGAGGAACGTGATAGAGCAAGTATGAGTGCAGAAGATAGGCTGACTAAAAACTTCGAGAGTAACACCAAACTCTTTTGGAGGGAGGTGAAGAAGTCTCGGGGTGGTTAGTCAGCCTTCAGAATGAATAAAATAAGGTCTAAAGGTGGAGACATTCTTACACAAACGCAAGACGTGTTAAGCCGATGGAGTGAATATTTTGGCGGTATGTATGCGGATGCTATGGTTGACGCCGGTGTCGCATGTGGTTTAGTAGAACAACATTCGACAGTGGCGTCCTCCGATGGCATTAGTATGGATGAATTTGAATGGGCGATAAGAAGTTTGAAAAATGGTAAGGCAGCGGGCATTGATATGGTGTCTGCCGAGATGATCAAGCTTGGTGGCTCCTGTGTCTGGGAGGCGTTCCTGTTGCTCCTCAATTTATGTTGGAGCTCGGGAATGGTTCCCGGGACTGGAATAGCGCAGTCATCGTGCCTTTGTTTAAAAACAAGGGTTCACGTTATGACTGCGCAAATTACAGAGCCATAAGCTTGACCAGTTTAGCAGCAAAAGTGTATGGTAAAATTATTGAAAGGAGAATGAGGATGGTGTCCGATGGTTTACTGTGTGAGACACAAGGAGGTTTCAGGAGTGGAAGGGGATGCATGGATCAAGTGTTCTCTCTGCGCAACATTGTGGAGAAGCATCTGGCTCTAGGTCAGAGGGTTTTCTGCAGTTTTGTGGATCTGGAGAGAGCATTTGACACGGTTGTACGAAAGGAACTTTGGGACATTTTACCGGAGTATGGTATTAACGGCAAACTGCTACAGGCTGTGCAGTTCAGTTACATGGGCTGTAGAGCCTGTGTGCGGCTGGATGATGGAATGTCGCCTTGGTTTGACGTCAATATCGGCGTTAAGCAGGGGTGCGTTCTGTCAGCCAGGCTGTTTATCATATATCTGGATAAATGTCTCCAAAGGTTGAACGATATGAATGTGGGAGTCCAGATGGGCGACTCAGTGGTCACTGCTCTGCTTTATGCAAATGATGCAGTCCTGCTGGCACAGTCAGCGACTGATCTGCAGACCCTAGTCGACACAATGACAGAAGATTGTAAGAAAAGGGGTCTACGTGTGAATGTGAGCAAAACCAAAATAATGGTCTTTGAAAGAGACGAAGCCAGAACAGATGTAAGAGTAACGATAGGTAATGATATACTAGAGCAAGTGGATGAATTTGTATATCTTGGATGTGGATTTAGCCGAGATGGAAGGTACACCACTGATATAGAGCGAAGAGTGAATGCGGGAAATAGAGTGAACGGAGCGTTGGGGCAACTTCTCGGCAGCCACCACCTCAGCCAGAAGGCACGTGTAGCAATACATAACGCAGTGCTTGTCCCAACATTACTGTATGGAAGCGAGAGTTGGGTATGCAAGAGTATGGTATGTAAGAGTATGAAAGTAAAATTAATGCGGTCGAAATGCGATCTCTGCGGAAAATCTGTGGAGTTAGGCTGACCAACCGCATTCGTAACGACGACGTAAGAGAGCGAGTAGGTATGAAAGAGAGTATTGGTGTAAAGATGCGAAAGAGCATGCTCCGATGGTTCGAACATGTGGAAAGAATGCCGAACGAACGTCTGGTTAAGAAGATATACAATGCGAAAGTGGAAGGATGTAGGTACCGAGGGAGACCGAGACTAACCTACCTAGACCAGATCGGTCATGTACTGAAGGAAGGTGGAGTCAAGAGTCTCCGAAACCGGTGAGCGTATATATATATATATATATATATTTATATATCACGAATCAGGGCTGTCTGTATAAGACTATTAGATTACCCAATTAAGCTATGTTTATTCTTGATGACAGCGGCCAAATTTAACTTCATATCCTAACACTATTTTTTCATTGTCTGAAAACATTGACAAAACGATATTTTCTGTAAATAAAACGTTGTTAGATCGATTTATTATCCCCGAAAAACCGCTTTCATATACTTAATTTCATGGAATTTGTTGGTACCGTTGCCGAAATTCTTAATATATAAAAAAAATAAGAATTTCTCGTTTAAAGATATTAGAAAGATTCTTTATAGAAAGATTGTATATCTATAGTGTATATCGATATATCTATACATATAATAAATGAGTAGAAATCCCGTGTCTGTACATTTGATAAATTTATAAAAAAATGAACCTAGGCAGTAAGAAAATACTAACAGAAAACAAAAAACATTTTTTGGAATTTCTTGTCTGTCTGTATGTCTGTAATCGCTAATCTCCGAAGTTACTGAACGGATTGTTTCGCAGTTTCGATAAAAAGATTAAGCCCAATTCAGAGCAACATTTAGTCTTTGTTTCATTGAAATCTGATGTCTGTAAAAAAAGTTATGGTCATTTAAGTTTTTAAAATCACCGCTCGCCTTTTATGTCACTAGAAGGTTCAATTCAAAATAACTATTTAATTTATCTATAGTGTAAGGAAAGTATTTGTATTACTTAATATATAATAGTTTCATCAATTCAGCTCATATACCTCCCACTGCTGGGCTCAAACCTTCTTCAAAGTTGAAGGGCAGTTGACATAATACATAACATTAGTCAGGTAGTCAAAATAACTATTAAAACTATTTGTGATAAAAAAAGAATGTTTTAATTAGTTAACAATATATAATTTAGCTATAAATTAATAAACTGCATGATTTATTTAGTTTGTTAAATGAGCAATAGATGGCGCTATAATTTAGTTTAAAACTTTAAATCATTTTTTCGTTATATTTTCAAAAGCTACTACATTAACTTCTTGAACTTAGTAAAGGTACTTTGGGTAGAAAGCTCTCAGCACTCACCTAACAGTCCGAGTAAAGTTGTCATAGCCATCTGCGACTAACAACTAAGTCAAATACGAAAAAGAAAAGTAAAGTCCACATCATAGAGCGTACAAAACGTACATTCTTAGTTAAGATGCTACTTAGGGGCGAGTATGCAAAGTGCACTCTTTTTTGTTTTTGTTTGTTAGGCTATGGTCTGGACACAGCCATTCCTTCCGTGGTAACAGTAAGGCGTCGTGTGGCCCCATAACTCATCGTGTTCTCTGCCCAAACCATCAGGCTGGCCTCTGGTACCGCTTACTTGACATCCGTAGCCGGTCCGGGAGTTTACCCTTCCAGGTATCGTCTCCATCTACACCCCGACAAACAACAGTGTTGTATCGCCTTTACGCGATCGGTGTCTCTGCGGGTGGTAGATTAATTCCCATGGTCCAGCTATCGAGCATCGTCTTTGCGATAGTCGACAGTCCCAGTTTGACCCCGATGATTGCGATGAGTGGACGGCACTGCTTTGCCCAAGCCACGCAAACTTTAAGCGTCTGCAGCGCCGTGTCCACCTCGCAGTAGTGGTTAGACGGTGTGCTCTCCCTCCTTGCGACCGTGAGCAGGTACACGCCGAAGCAACCATGTCCCATCACTACACCAGTCACTTTAGCAATAGTGCTGTTACTGCCGCCTGTTGCTGCATATTGTGCGAGGGCCTACTTTTTTACATTTTTATACACTGTTGATAGCATAGAGTACGTTTCAAGCAGTTTGCAGAGCACTTGAAGGTGATCAGCGCTGAGATGACACCCTTGAGTAGGCCTGTAACAGTCATAACCCCATTCGTTTGAGTCTTTTGCTTTTAACGATGTTATTGTTTTACAGTCTTTCAAATCCTACATTATTATAAAGTATAAAAGATATCCATCTGAAGATATTCTACGCTACTAAAACGCGACATGAACCAAGAATTTCATTTTTATTAATTCTTTCGTAATGAAAGCCATTTATTATATATTAATCCGTGCGGTTGTGCAGTTAGAATACAATTCACTAACCGCTTTCTTACCCGTGGGTCGATCACCCACGAGATGACTAAAGGATATCATATATATCATACATCTATGGAAGAAAAGAAAAACTCGAAACAAAACCCTATACCAACACATCTGACCAGCGTGATATAGTTGGTCAATTTCCCTTCCATTACGGACGAGGCTTAAGCCCAATAGTGGAACATATATAAGCTAAGATAATAGATGTCCATGTCCCCACGTAGCCCTGAAAAGACTTATCTGAGCAGAGCAATCTAACTAAAATGAGGAGACAGCGTAAAATAACTTTGAAGTAACTACGTCAGAAACTGCAGCTACATTATTTCTTCGTGGTAAAAGAGCTTTGTTTAAAAACCCGATAGATATATGCACATTGTGTATAAACCCGATAGATTTATAAAGCAATGAAACACCGAGATGTTCAATAACACAAAACTGCGACACATTCAAAGTGTTTTTTGTTTTATTGTGTACGGTGGTAAACGAGCAAGCAGCATGCACTTATTTTTTTGGACACACGCCTTGCATTCCGTCCGCGTGGACCCATAACTCACCGTTTTCCCTCCCCATCACCATTGGGCCTTTCGAGTACCATCCCCGATGACGCCCCGGGTCATCGGGCTTCACACTCACGTGGTCAGCCTCTCCGCGGGTGACGGACTATTCCCCATTCCAGTTACCCGCGACTTCGGCTAAGGCAAGTAGACGCAGGTAATCGCGCCTACGCCACCTGCCGCCTCTTACAAATGAAGCGGAAATAACACATTGCCACTGTTCAGACGTTGCTTTTCTGCAAGAGTGGGGTACTAGGTCCGACTGGGGGTCGTACCGGCCCGTGGCTGTAGGAAGAATACTATCAACTGTGGCTTTACCACTATTAGTGTTTTTATTAAGGATTGCTGTCTAATCGTTTGCGTAGAGGCCGTAGATCGAGCACTACGAGATCGTAATGAAAAGTCAATGGTGCTTTTCTTTGGAGATTTTTGGCAAATCCTTCCTGGTAAAACTCGGGGAAATAGAACTGATGAGATCAATGCTTCACTGAAGTGTTCTTATCTGTGGCCCCAAGTAGGAAAGCTGACCCTAACCATCAACATGCAAGCAAACCCAAGGTCACCATTTACATTAGTGTTGCCCAAATGCAAGACCAAGACTTGCTGCAAGAGTTTCGCAGTGCTCCCTTAGACATGATTTTACGATTTTCTTAGCACAGAAAGGATTGTCAACATTTCGTATTCTTACGAGTAATACCAGTAGGTACACGGAAGGATAATAGCCCTACTTCGGTTTAGTGCTATGTACTTAATTATTGATAGTTGTACAGTTACTGCCACTAGATGAATAGAATTTCATTAATTTAGTTGGATTTTCAATGTCATGGGGATTTTTTATTTCTATCAAAACAAGTGACATTATGTTATTCTAAAAGCAAAAGTTGCAAGATTTGCGAGCCTCGCAAGAGTCTTGCATTTGGGCAACACTATATCACATGCTTAAGAACTTGCCGATGTTTTAAAGAAAATTGGAGAAAGCGTCCTAATTGATGAAAATGCTCAAGTGGCTGCCGCAAATACTTGGTCGACTTAGAATTTTTAAGTTTCAAATAGGGGTGCGTAGTATAATTGAATGTCACGCGGACGAAGTCGCGGGCATCAGCTAGTTTGAAATAAAAGCTATTCTACGGATTTTATTGCGTTTGTAGTTGAAAAAGTAGCATGCCCAAAATTTCAAGTCCTATTGCATCACAATCAAACCACTATGCCATAATTCATGTATTCTGGAAGACCCTTATGTAGGTTATATAGCTTACGTCTAGACTGCGAATATCTGATAATTAATCTTATAGGTCATCAAGATTTTATATCTACGTTAAACAATACAGTTTGTGTAACGCCAATTTTTAAAGTTAACGCAACTTTTTTACGTTTAATAAACTTTATGATATTTTGTCATAAACGAGACTAAATGAATATAGAACGCAGTTGATATTACGTCCTAGATTTATCAAATTATTTATTTAATAAAGCAGTATCAGCCAGCTTTATGGTTTATTAATTTGATCGTTCCAAATATTCATATTGTGATTTTTGAAGTTATACTTCTTTAGGGGCGTTAGGGGAAAATGATGAGAGTAAATTTTTACGATGCGCGCGCACACCGTCACGTAAAATCTACACCCTGAAGTTAGCTATAGTCAACATTTTAGTTTTTCAAAAAGTTAACAATAAAGTAAAAGTTAGAACATCTACGTATATTTGCGTGAGAACTGGCAACTGTATTCATGATATTTATGTATTAATTACCTTTTTTCTATTTTCGTAACGACGACGTAAGAGAGCGAGTAGGTATGAAAAAGAGTATTGGTGTAATGATGCGAAAGGGAATGCTCCAATGGTTCGGACATGTGGAAAGAATGCCGAACGAACGTCTAGTTAAAAAGACATACAATACGAAAGAGGAAGGATGTAGGTACCGGGGTAGACCGAGACTATCCTACCTAGACCAGATCGGTCATGTACTGAAGGAAGGTGGAGTCAAGAGTCTCCGAAACCAGCGAGCGTGTATAAAGAGAATTATGAATGTTGAAGTATGCAAGGATAGAGTTCTCTGGCACTCTGTTCTCTCTGCCTACCCTGCAAAGGACATGGCGTGATGGTATGTATGTATGTAACATACATACATACATACATACCATCACGCCATGTTCTATTGTTAATGTCGTTTTTTCTACAAACGTAGAATAAGGCGAAAGATAATTTTTTTGATTAGATCTTGTTACGCCAAAGAAATATAACTTCTAACGCGTGTACATAAGTACACACACACTTTTTTTTTATTATTATACTTTTATGTATGAAAAAGTACACATGTACTGGTTACATAATTAGTATTTTCTAACATTAAATTTTGAAGGAAGTTACTGCCTGTGTTAATTATTTATAATTTCATTAAATTCTTAAAGTTATAAAGGAAAATAACTTGAGAAACTCGGTCTACTTGAGATGTCTGGAGGAAAGTTATTGGCAAAACACAAGACAAAAATAGATGATAAATAAATGACATTTTAATGAAATAATAAAAAACAATATCCGTGTGGTGACGGAGTAAAAATACAATTCATCTTACCCATAGGTGATCCGGAGTAAATACAAATCACCTGTAGGTGATCGTAAGAGATAACTAAGGGATATGAAGCGCATATAATATCTATGCAAGAGAAAGAAAACTTGAAACAAAACGCTATACCAACACATCTCACCAGCGTAGAATAGCAGGTCAATTGCCCTCCTATTATGGAACATATACGAGATCCTATCGTGGAACATATACGAGAGATCATGATGATAAAAATGAATAAAAGAATGGGCTATTGAACATTAAAATTGATTACTACATCAATTTCATAGCGGATACAAGATTGTTAAAGTATAAGTTAAGAGTCTCCGAGACCGGCGAGTGTGTATAAAGAGAATTATGAATGTTGAGGAAGCGAGTGAAGTATGCAAAGATAGAGTTCTCTGGCACTCGGTTCTTTCTGCCTACCCTGCAAGGGATATGGCGTGATGATATGTATGTATGTAATGATTTAAAAAAAAATTGGATATGTTTAAATTCGAATTTCGAACGAACGGAATTGCAGAGTAGACATAAAAATGTCAGCATATTTAAAGGTATTGCACGGATTTCGTGTGCAAGTTTCCTAGCGCTATTTTTTAATCTCTACGATTATGATAATTACGCAATATGATAATTAATAATTTACGATTTAATATTATATAAACATATACATTTTCATCACTTCAGCATATACATTTTCAACTGTTAGGATGAAGCTTCCTAGCTGGGGCGTTGACGGGGGATGGTACCCGAAAGGGTAACCCGCCGGGCTGGCCACGGAAGGCAAGGAAGCGGTACCAGTGGCCGGCCCAATGGCGATGGGGAGGGAATACGGTGGGTTATGGGGCCACACGCTGCCCTTCCGTGGCCCCGGACGGTACGGGCGACGTGTGACCGGGTCATAGCCTACCAAAAAAAAAAAAAAAAAAAAAAAGAAAGGATGAAGCTTCCTAGTTAAACCGATCTACGATATGATATATTAGATTGGTCAGATTGGTCGTTATCCTTTTTTTTGGCAGCGTGCTATGGTACGTCACGCCCCGCTAATCTATCCGGGGCGATAGGAAAAGCGGCGCGCCACCCCGTAGATCCGCCCTACAACATACGTCTCGACGCCGTGTGGGTGGGTCACTGGAACGCGGTTTTTTTCTTCAGTGGCCAAGATTGGTCGATATAGGTCTATTTTAATGATTTCCTTCACTTACAGTGTGTATTTTACTACCACCTAGAGAAAAGCAAAGGAAGATTTTAAATCCTAATCATCCACTAGATAGGTAAACTTATATTTACTCTATTGTTTAATAGGCATTATCTACAAAAGGTTGTAAAAGGAGATTGAACTCGATTTCTATACATAATAGTTTAATGCTCTCCTATTCGGCTGCTACTTATTTAATTTATAAATAATTTTATTTATAGTATTAAGTTTATAACAAGCTTTATTATATACCTTGTTAGTTGTTAGTGTGTGGTCAAATTATAGAACAAAACTTTTTAGCAGTTTCATGCCCTTTGGGTATATAACATAATAATAAATAAATTTACTTTATTCTAGTTTCATTTGTATCAAAATAGTATAATATTTTATATTATACTATTTTGATATACATGAAAGCAATCTATATCTATAAAAGTGGATGTGCGATGGATGAGCGATGTCAATATATGACATCGCTAAACTCCGAAACTATTTGTATATGCTATCCTCATTGATGTAATTCGCCACCAGGCGACGCTGCGATATATCGACTTCTATAAACAAACCAACGGGTTGGGTTTTTTAGTAAAGTATACAAGAAAATTTAAGAATTAGAAATACATTTATTCATTTAACAACCTATTGACGTCCACTGTAGGTTTTAGACCTATTCAAGATTAGGGACACTGCTATTGTATTTTACAAGCGGGGCAGCGCCTTTGGCATTATGAGCTAGGCAAGCGCTGTTGCACATTTTCTTGGAGCTTCCTTTACCGCTTTTTAAGACATCCACCGAAAAGTATGGAGTGGACAGTGGAGACAATATGTCTCATATTGTATTCTTAACTCAAGAAAATATGTTACTACATGGGGAAGCAGAAATATTTTCTTGCTAATTAAGGTCATTCAGATGTCTTCATTGAACTAATGAATGCCATTACTAGCAAACTTCTGTATTAAAAAAAACAGTTATCATAATCATAATTATGCTACTATTAGTACATTTATTTAAGATCAACGCAATATGTACTCTTCTTTCATCGTACATATTGCATTTTTTTCTTGCCTTTGGTGGCAAACGAGCAAGCAGTACACCTGATGGTAAGTGTTACTGCCAGCCGCTCATGGACCTTTGCCATACCTGGGTATAGCATGGCCGCTGCCTATCAAATAAAATCCCAAATACACCCAAAAAGTTGGGCTTCCGGCTCTCTCGCTCACCGAACGAACCATAGCAGCACATTGCCACTGCTCAGACGTTGATTTTCTGTAAGAGTGTGATACTACTCCGGATGGACCGGCCCGCGGCTGTAGAAAGCAAACTGTCAACAGCGTGGTCCTGCAACTATTAAATATTTTTGGTAATAATTTTATGATTGGCCGGCTCCCTGACAAAACCCTGCTCGATGACATCAAATGGAATAGGTCCAGTTTTAAGTTAAGGTCTTAATAGTCTTTTACGACACCTATAACATACGTAAAGATTGGTAGTATTCGTACCCGCCATTACATAGCCGTATATTACCTCTATAGTCGTATAACTATTAAGAAAAATAAGTTGAAGCTTTAATTATACATGACTCTATTGTGTTTATCGTTAGCGTAGATGCCAAAATATTTTGTTCACTAAATATTTTACCTTAAAACAAAGCTTGTAAGACAAACACATAAATAGTTTATACTAAAATTGTTCGCGCCATGTTGCACAAACATGAGCAACATTTACGAGGATTGGTGTAACTTTTATTTTAAAACATTTTGTCAAGAGCGCTGTCGGCGATAAAGTCAGCGTCAAATAGGTTGACGCTATTCTCCGCCACGTTCTGCTTTCTTATGCGTTTGACAAATGGTTTAGTTTTATTTGTGTTCAAATCCTCGATTTTATCCATATTTTATCTAAAGACTCTCTGTCTGTCAGATATAAAATTTAGTATTTTTTTATTATATTCAGCATATTTACTTTCTTATATTATTTTTAAATTAATGTATTCTATACTAAGATAGTCATCGTCACCGCCTGATTATTTGTAGGGGATGTAAAAATCAACTAAGGAAAAATCATTATCATCTCAGTACATATATGTCCCACAGCTAAGCTCCTCCACAATAGGAGGGAAATTGACCTACTATAAAACGCTGGGATTTTATTTCGAATTTTCCTTTCATTACATAAATATCATATGCATTATTATGTCTTAATCGTATTTTATGACCACCACGGTCAAGATACGTAACGTTGAATTGTATTCATACTCCATCACCACACGGAAAGTATGCATCAATAATATTCAACATTAACTGTAATCACCGCCCAAGCTGGGTGAGTACGGTATTCTCTGTATTTGAAATTATCTCCAATATTGATTATTATCGATAGTTTGGTGGGTTGAATTCTATGCTAAGGAATAATTGCTTATATTAAGTGAGATTGTGCAAACTTATAATGGATACACATTATTAAACTGACTGACTCAATAGATAGCGTAGCGGTTATAAAATAAAATAAAAATTGTGCGTCGGCACAAAGTCACTTCAAAATAAATATTGCGCGTAACAGCAAAATGTGACGTTACAATTTTTTTTTTCCTCCCATACGTCGATAAATAAGTTTCACTTCAAATAACGTCATTTTAACATTAGTGAAGATGTGGACCATATGTGGAAGTATGTATGTTACTGCTTTGGAAGTTATTACTTGGACTGTTTGTTTCCCTTATTGCTATGACAATATGTAGTATGTGTAGTATGACTATATGTGGTATGACAATAAGGGAAACAATTTCATAAATGAATAGCTCAGAAACCTTCTGAGTATTAATATAAAAATAATATGAAATAAACTAATTCCTCCTAATTTGCTTCAGATTTGACATTCGTATTATTTAAACGATATTTTCCGTAAAGAACATCGTCAACGATAGCTATATTTGGTAAAATGCCAAATAAAATATCTTATAGAAACGCATAACTAACAATAAAAGAACTTAGACCACGGACAAACTGATGAGAACAATAAGGCGTTATTTATTTTCCCATAAATCCATTTCGTCACGTGCGGGGACGGTGATAAATCAAACATATATAGGGCAAGCTCATATTGTTCTTCAAGCTTCAAATGGAACTAAAATTGTAGTAGAAGACGATCAATCAAAGGTTTCTCATTGAAGAATAGAGAATAGTTTTATTATTATTAAAATCTTTTAATATTATGTGTGCATTAGATGCTGCTGAAAACATAAATGGCGTAAGTGGATTTAATTCTAATCTCTCTTTGACGAATATTTTGGATTCCATTTCTGTGAAGATATTTTTTTTACTATACGTAATTGGTGATTTTGAGCCTAAGTGTATTTCAAGTATAATATATAGAATTTTAAGTTAATATAGGTACAATGTATACGTAAAGTCCACGGTGATATAAGGCATTTCACTAAACAATATAGTATAAATACAGTACAGGTTTATTATCATTTCAGCTCATATGTGTCCCACTATTGGGATCGAACCTCCTCCATAATGAGAGGGCAATTGACGGCACCATAGATGTCATCTTTTTCTGATTACTTTTCTGAGTAGTGACAATATGCTGTGGTGTTTCGTTCGGTGATCGAGAGAACCTACAGCCCAACTTCCTGGCGGGTTTGGGGTAATCATTGTTAGATAGCGGCCTAACTGTACCAGTGATATTGCAAAGATCTTTGGGCGGCAGTAACACTTACTATCAGGTGTGCTGTTTGTTCGTTTGTCACCAAAAGCAATAAAAAATGCACTTTCATCTCAATAACACCTTCCTGGTTCCTGGAAGGTCACTAGTTAATTATCATACAGCATCAGCATCATGGCGCGTTAGGTTTTGGTATAATAACTAGAAGCCACCCAAAGAAATTTAATGAGGTTTGTTATGAAGGACTATATTGTTAATTATACGAATTGAATTTTGTCGAGTGTTAACCTTTCAAATGAAAAATTATTTTAAGTGAACCGTGTAAAGCTTAAATAAAATTTATTGCACCATTTTGAAATAATTGCTAGCGCAGGCGCAGAGTTTGCATTTAATTAAAATATATCTAATGAATATTAATTACACGCCTTCTTGCATAACTTAAAAGAAACAAAGAAATATTTGAAATTTAAATTTTTCTCAACTTAATTGAATTTGCCAAATGCAAGAGATTAAAATATCAGTTATTATTATCAACAAGACTCCATTTTCTATTTATGTATATTTATACAATATAAGATGCGCTTTTTCCTAAAAAATCTCATTTACATACTGAAGTCTACATTAAGAATTTCAATGCAACATTATTATGGAAATTTCTGTAAATGATTTTAAAGAAATGGCGTTCATATTCGATGTTTTGCTTCGTTGACTGTTAATGATATAAAATTGTTTTCATGTTCCTGAAGAACTAGATTAATAGTAAATATGTTGCCGCTTTTCCTTTCTTGTGGTTTCTCCTGAAAAATATCTAAGAGACGTAAACAGATAACATTATTATAATTGAAATAAACTTTATCAGCGCTTCTGAGTATAATCTATATCTATAAAAAAGGATGTTTATATAAGTCACATCGCTAAACTTTGAAACTATTATACTGATCATTATTATCGTTTCTTTGCCAGGGATGATCATAAAAGACAACCTAGGGCTATGGAAGATACAGGCAGTTAATATCATTGCAAGTGAAAGAAAACTCGAAATAAACCCTATATTAACCCAATCCTTAAGTAAATCAATTTGTCTTTCATGGAGAAGGAAGTTTCAGCTCTGCAGTGGGAAGTGTATAATCTGTGTTGTTAAAAATAATACAAAAAAGAAACTACATAATTGTTTTTTGTGTTATTCCATATCGTAGTTATCTACTCACAAAAAGAGTTCATGTTGAAAGCCAATCGAAGGACCCTATGCTACGATTAGAGAGAATTGTTTCTGACGTAAAACCTACGTGAGCGGCATTCATTACAAAAGTTTTTACATAATACAGTATGTAAACAATAAATATATAAAAAAAAATATATCATTACGGATATTATGCGTAATCTAACTTACGTACATTTTGTTGCGAAATGTTACCGGCACAAGACTTTAGTTTTGTTATGATTTTTTTATTTCATAAAATCGTTAGGCAGTTCGTAAATATTTATTAGATATTTCCGGCGTTACTTTGTAGAAAACAAACCTATTAGTTGGTAATGCTTTGAAGATAACCTTTGGTAGTTCATTTTTTAGGGTTCCGTACCTAAAATGTGTCAACAGAACCTTATTATTAAGTTGCCGTTGTCCGTCCATCCAATCCGAACATAATAGAGAGTGAAAAATTTTGTGTATATTTCTATTTCTGCTATAACATTAAATAGGTAATAAAAATAAAACATATTAAAAATATTAAAGAATCTTTTGGAGATTCTGTTTTCTTCTTTTTAATTTTATCTAGGAAGTTAATTATAGTAATTGGATTATAGATTGTAAATGGATCTATCTCGGTATTTTAAACAATGATAATCGCGTAGTGACAGATTAGGAATAGAATATGTTGGAACCTATGACGATACTACGAACGACTGCTGCTAGAAAGGAAGAGGTGGACTCTTCCTTTCTAGTGGCAGTCGTATACGAACATCGTTATATAAATAAGCAGCAGTAATTTCTATAATATTATAATACCAACTACAATCAACTATAGATTATTGAATTATTTCCCATTAGGAAACCTATATCCAAGTGGCTACCAAGAGACTGGATGTACATCCAATTTGCCTAAACGCCTAATGCATTGTTAACTCAAGTGTAAAAGATATTTTCAACATATCTTCATAACTAATAACCCTTATATACTAATCATTATTTCGGTCCATATAGGTCTGACTGTTGGATTTGGACCTCCTCCATATTGGTGTGACATTGACCTACTATACCACGCCAGTTAAACGGGTTAACATAGGGTTTTATGTCAAGTTATCGTCTTTAGCGCCGATGTTATCTATCTCTTAGTCATATTTTTCTGCATCCATAGGCAAAAGAGTAGGTGCTGATTTTTATTTTCACTCCTGCAACTCGAAAAATCAACTGATACGATGAAGATATTATATCAAGGCCACGCTAAGTACTTATACTGAATACAGGCCTTATTGTGTTATAGGAGGCTAATTTTCTTCTCATAATAAAAGTGCCTTGTGACCAAAAATTTTTACGTATATAAACTAAGAAAAGAAAAATTTTACCGAGAATGCAGATAAAATTTTCCTTTTGAAATGTCCTCTATACTAAAAGGTATTAACATTGTACAGAAATGAGGACACGTGTAAAAACATCCATCATCCGTGACAGGTGATATGGACGACCCCAACTCAATGTAACGGGGCTCATCCTTAAAAGTATTTGGAACATTTTCTATGAATATTTCACACAATCATTATATATCCTAATATTATATATATTATATATTTATACAATAACTGAAGTAAGCCTATTAACATATCATACATACATTGTGAATAGACCTATAGACATTGAACTGCTTTTATGTATGTATATCGTTATATACCTACAGTATTAAAGTATAAATACATATTAGTTTGGGCGCGCTAATGTCAGGAACTGTTAGTCCGATTTTAAAATACTCTTTTACTCATTAGATAACTTTTTTCTAGGTAATCTTTATCAGATTTGCCCACTATTATAAATTCCGTAAGCCGTAATAAATAATATTAGATAATAATCTATCAAGAAAAATATAAAACAAAAACCTTTAAGACAGCTATCATATACTTGAATCCACAAAATGCTGTTTTCATGGGTAATTAGTAGCACCAAATGCGATCACGAATCCACCTGCTGAGTTTAGTGATTATGGCAATATCTCTCATTTCGCAGTTGACGTCGTCTGGTTGGCGGATAAAGGGATGTTTATAGTATTATTTAACTGGGTTTTTGGTTCTTAATATCTATTTAATTTTTTATCACTAAAGCTGAAAGAAACTCATGCTTTTGTCCCTGAAGAGGGCTCACTACTTTTTACCAGATACATATATTTTATCACATATGAATAGAGGCTGAATCTTTTACCATTAACTGAGACTAGTACAAAATTTAGAGAATTTAGTAGTACGAGTAGTAGGGCTACACTGAATTGGGAGGTGGTCGCCGCGAAATAACAGTCTCGCAAAAGGAGGCGGTGGAACGAGTCCGGTTGGACATCCTTTACGGAGACTCGAGTCGCCACCGGCGTTTTGGGCGGTGCAGGCGCGAGTACCTGCACCTGATGCCACCCTAGTAGCGACAGCGAGTAACCCCACCGGGGATTAGTCTGGTCACCTGGAGCGAGGCCATATCGCGTGAGGACCGGGCGTCGACTCGAGAGGATATACATGAGGTACATGAGGGTAGACCGCCGAGTGGGCCACCGACGACAATGACCAGGTTCTGGTGGCCCACTCGCACGGCGTTCATAGGTACTTCTTCTGTCGGCAATTCTTCTGTCGTCCCGGATGGATTTAGGGCGGTGTGACTCGATAGTCCGCCACCAAAAAAAAGGGCACCACTAATGACAGTTTTCTGCAGCCGCTGGCTGGTCTGTCCGGTGTCATACCACATTCTCACCGAAAATAGACATGTGAGCTGTGGCAATATACTCTTGCGCTTCGTTTAGTGACCGAGTGAGCCGGAACCCCAGCACTTTTTGGGTGGATTTTAGTTGTTAGGTAACAGCCTAGATATACCCATTATATATTGCAAAGGTCTATAAGCGGCAGTAACACTTCCACACCGTCAGGTGTACCGCATGCTCGTTGGCAAGCATAAACACTAAAAAAAATTGCAACATAATCGCCAACAATAAAAGAAATTTGACTGCACAGATGGCGTAGTGGTTAAGATACTGACCTTCCGTGCCAGTGCCGTGGGTTCTATTCCCACGCAGGACAATACTTTGTGCGATCCACAAAGTGTTGTTCTGAGTCTGGGTGTAATTTGTCTGCGTTAGTTGCAAGTTTGTAAAGTCCCCCGCAATACAAAGATTATTTCCTTAGTGCAGGGAGGTGTTTAAAAAAAAAAAAAAAAAAAATCTGTGAAAACTATAAATATTTTTATGTGAGATCCAATATTGAATCTCTCTCTCATTTGCATATTTGTATCATAATAAAATTTCAACAGCAATCAAATACAAATTAAAATAAGACTAAAGAATGTTCATTCTCTGTAGGTATTTAGAATGTCAAAATTTCTTGCAGAACTTTCGGAAAAAATCAAGACTATTTATTTATACATAGTTTAAATATTTTAGTGTTATATAGTTACAAGTAATATAGTCTAGTAGCCTTTCTTCAATAGAATTAACATCGCTACGAATTTAATTATAATTTATTTCAGTGAACAAATTAAATTACTTTTGATAACTTTTAGGGGGTCGATGTTTGAAAGGTGTTTGGTACAGAATTGTTCAGATATTTTATTAGAAAATATGTACAAGCTTACGACGTTTTTAGGCATAGTTTTTTTTTACTTTCATTGGAACCAAATAAGCATTTTTTTTTAATTTTAAATAGTAATTTAAATTCGAAATTAATTGAGTTGCATGATTTATTATTGACCTTATTTTTCTTCTTATCTGTCTGTGTATGTATGCAATTGCGAGACATAAGCTTCTTCTCGATGAAAAAACTCCCAGTATCAGTTGACGACACAGCTTAGAATAGAATTTTATTTCGAGTTTTTATTTTTATTATTGGGTGTTGTTCACAGACAAATGCATTCAAAACTCTGTGCAGCATATGTTGTTAATCTTTGTATGTGCTAAAGAAACAATATAATAATTAGTACTTTGACCTTATGTAGCATGAGCAGGAAGATGATGACGATAATTAAAATATATATAAAATTAATTTTTACCACATAAATTAAAAAAAATTAAGAATTAGAAATAAATAGAGAATTGTATTTTAATACCGTCGCCATACGTACTTTTTTTTTCTTTTAATCTTAATATATATAAATTATTCGTCACGTTGTTTGTCCGCGATGGACTCCTTAAGTACATACATACATACATAATCATCATGCCATATCCCTTGCAGGGTAGGCAGAGAGTACAGAACACTCTGTTCTCTCTATCTATCCTAAAGTACTTAACCGGTTTTAATCAAATTTGCACAGCATGTGTATTTTGATCCAACTTAAAAGATAGTATAGCTTTTATCTCAATTTATAGTCGCAATATTATTTTATTGCAAATTATTTGTCTATGATTTGACAGTCTGTATCTGTTATCTACAAACGATTCTAACAGATGGCGGTATTTGTAGACTAGATTGAGTAAGTATTTAATAGATGGCGCTATGTTAAACGTAAAAACGTTTCATATAAGCTACAATTTGTAAGCGTAACCACCACGTGTTAGTGAGGCTACCTTAGCCACAGCAGCGCGTGGCCGGGTCTGCTAGTGATTTATATATGACTATTTTAATCTCCAAAGAATACATATAATTTATCAATTTTGTATTGTAAATTACTACAAAAGTACTTACAATTTTCCTTAATGGTTATATCGCGGACATCTTAATTTAATATTTGAACAAGAACTTCTCAGTAAAAGGTAAAAGTTCGCCTTTTAGGATCTACGCTTGATTCAGTGACCCAATTTAAAAATTTAAGACACCTGCAATTCATTCCAACATTTAACGTATTTTCTTTCCTCCTGTGTCCTCCTTCATCAAGAAGTTCTGACGATAATTTTATGATTGGCCACTTATCTGACATCAACCCTTCTTAGAAATCTAATTGCTGCCTAGAGCGCATTATCATCATCATCATCTCAGCTAATATACGTCCTACTGCGGAGGTCGAACCCCCTCCACAGTGGAAGAGGAACTGTGGCTCAAGTCAACGAAATAAATCTCTTAGTTATATTATTATCGGTATAAGCAGTCACACATACATAGACCCTGATATAATCAACCTCATTGCTTAACTTGTACGAGAATGGATATTTATTAGCAACATTTTACCAATGCAAAATTCTGTAAAGGCCTTGGGCAAATATAACTGCCGTTAATGGTACGCAAGTAGATTATATATGTATGTATATTTGATATATCATGTTCCACCAAATGTACAAATGAATATGTTAGTCTCGACGTAATGTGTGGTTAATAAACATAATATTTGCTTATACAATTTTAGACGAAACGTGTTCATTGTTGCGTATATACCAACTGAATATAACACAATATGAAATACCGTCAGTTATATCATCATTAAATGTTCTAATATTACTAAGGAGTGTAGGAAAATGAGTAGAAACGTGTTTCAATTTCACAGAGTAGAGACTCTAAGAGAAAATGAAATAACGATACCTACTTTAACCTATAGACATGTATTTAAAAGACCTCGAAATAAGTTTGATTAACTAATAAATAACTTAAACTATTTTTAAGGATTTTTTTTTGCGTTATAATCCGTAAAAATAGTTTTGTTTTAAATATATAATACTCGACTATATACATACACTAAATTAATTAAGAAAATATACGTATTAAACTTTTTCCTCTACTGAATGAAAGAATAGAAGTGGTGAAATATTATATACTTATTTCAGTTATCACGCGAACCGAATATTGATTTTTACTCTATATCGATTGAAAACGAGTATATTACTTAGTCATTATTGTGGTAGGACAGTTCTCTGTCTACAGCCGCGGGCCGGTCCGTCCGGGGTAGTACCACACTCTCGCAGAAGATCGACGTCTGAGTAATAGCAATGTGCTATTGCGCTTCGTTCGGTGAGCGAGAGAGCCGGAAGCCTAACTGGGGTGGGTTCAGGGTTGTATTGGTAGGCAGCGGCCTAGCTATACCATTGGCAAAGGTCCATGGGCGGCAGTGACACTTACCATCAGGTGTGCTGTCTGCTCGTTTGCCGCCATAAGCAATAAAAAAAAAAAAAAAAAAAAAAGTCAATGTGTGAAAGACATATCTTTTAAACAAATATAAAATAGATTCGAAGTATTTCTTTTTGGCAGGATAGGGTCTGGAGACGCGTTGTCCGTTCCGTCCGGAGCGACGGATGGGCAGCCCATGGCCTTATAGCCCACCGTATACCTTCACCATCGGCATTAGGCTGGCCACTTGTGCCGAATCCTTGACACGTCGTGAATCCGAAGTAAGATAGCGATCGTATTATTTGTTTTTTTTTTCATTTAAATTAATATTACGCTCCGATCTTACTAGAAAATAAATAACTGTGTCAAGATATCTTCATATTACATACAGAAATATAAAATTTTATTAATTTATATTAAATATATTTTAAATTTAAAGAATTTATTTAGATATAATTTAAAAATTAAATGATTACGTTGCATTTCTTTCGCATCATGGGGGAGGTTTGAGTTCAGCGGTGGGACGTATATGAGTTGATAGAAAAAAAAAACAAAATACAATGAATCCATTCAAATACCTTTCATTGCACAGATAGCGTAGTGGTTAAGATACTGACCTTCCGTGCTAGTGCTATGGGTTCAATTCTTGTTTCAAGTCAATGTTTGAGGAAGCGAGTGAAGTATGCAAGGATAGAGTTCTCTGGCACTCTATTCTCTCTGCCTACCCTGCAAGGGACATGGCGTGATGATATGTATGTATGTATGTACTATAAAATATTTTATCACCACAACACGACGATGAATTGTATTTCACTAACCCCTTTATTGAACGTGGCAATCGTAAAAGGTGACTAAGGGATATAACATAACATCTATGCTAGAGAATGAAAAATTTAAATAAATTCTCCAATCCTATCCAATCCATGTAACCAGCATAGTGTAATAGGTCAATTTACCCCCAACCATAGAAGAGGCTGGATTCCAATAGTAGAACCTATACGATCTGAGAGATGATGAGATGGGAAAAGTAAATTGAATTTAGTAAAAAGACTGGTTTTCTGTGTGATGACGGAGTAAGAATACAATTCACCACCCCCTATCTTACCCGTGGGTGATCGTACGAGACGACTAAGGGATATAAAACACATATATAACATCTATGCAAGAGAAGGAAAACTTGAAACAAAACCCTGTACCGACACGTCTGCCCAGCGTGTTATAGTAGGTCATCCCCTCTCATCGCAGAGGAGGCACGAGCCCAATAGTGGGACATATATGAGCTGAGATGATGAAAAAGAC
Organism: Lymantria monacha; assembly: GCA_905163515.2. Lineage (NCBI taxonomy): Eukaryota > Metazoa > Arthropoda > Insecta > Lepidoptera > Erebidae > Lymantria > Lymantria monacha. The sequence continues at coordinate 11,376,282 of LR991094.1, read as the reverse complement.
TGGTATATTACATATAGAGTATCTTTATTTTCATTACTAAAAAAATTACACAGAAAACGAACAAGCCAGAACTTTACTAAGAAATTTTTTTTTACTAGATCAAATATGAAACGAAATAAAAATTAACACCTATTGGCAGTCAACTGTGAATTCTAACAATCATTTAATATTCTAACATATCATTATTTATATAGAAATCTTTTTTCGCGTCATTACATTTGAATATTGTTTATTTATATAGTATCGATATAAACTATATTATTAACGTGTATTCATCATCATCATCATCATCACAGCCCATAAATGTCCCACTGTTGGGCTCGGGCCTCCTCCGCAGTGGGAGGGAAATTAACCTACTATACCGCGCTGATCAGACGTGTTGGTATAAGGTTTTGTTTCGAGTTTTACTTCTCTCGCAAAGATGTTATATGCGTTTTATATCCCTTAGTCGTCTCGTACGATCACCCACGGGTAAGATAGGGGGTGGTGAATTGTGTTCTTAATCCGTCATCACACAGAAAACCAGTCTTTTTACCCGACTGCAAAGGAGTGGTATTGTGTTTATCAGTCTATGTATGTATGTTCCTTTGAAGCACTATATATACCAAACGCCTGGGCCGATTTTTATGATTCGCACGTCAATCGATTCCTCTTAATCCGGCGAGTGTCACTCTTTAGTGACACACGTCATATCTTTATATGACGTTATTGAAAATTCAATATGGCGACTACTGGACGCCATATTGTGAAAATAAAAAAAATTAAAGTCAACAAACTATATCGAGTGCGGTATCGTTAAATAGGTATTTAAAAATCATTATTAGTTTTCTTTCAATATTTTTCGATTTGACTGACCGTTTAGGATCTATATCGATTTAAAGTTTCGTAACAACCTTTCTCACATATAGGTTTTTTAGACAGTAGAAATTTACGATGAAAAGGCGAAAAATTCATATAACTGGATGTGGATGGACATATATTGAAGTATCTAGTAGGTATATTGTCCAATATACCATAGGTAGTCCTACCTAAAGTATCTAATGTCTGACACGGTTGCCCATCTCCAATTTCTAACGATATTGTACTTTACTTCAGTCGAAAAACTATATATAGTTAGGTACTTACCTACTTATTAATAAATAAGATAACTATAGCTACCTAGGCATTTATAACTAAAAAGTATAAAATAAAAAAAATGTTTAAAAAAATCAAAAAACCCGACTGCGTAAAAAGTCACCAAAACTACGTACATAATAAAAAATACTGAAAAGAAAAAAACAAGCACTTAGATGTCCGGTGGTCTAGAATGCCATAATATATTATTGAATAAATACTATTGCAGAAAATGAAATATATTTTAATAATAGAACATGACAACTGAACAGTCGGGATCCATTGAAAAATTAGATTTGCTGTCGAATAAAGGAAAATTTATTTGCTGTCGAATAAAGGATCCCGACTGTTCAGTTGTCATGTTCTATTATTAAAATATATTTCATTTTCTGCAATAGTATTTATTCAATAATATATTATGGAATTCTAGACCACCGGACATCTAAGTGCTTGTTTTTTTCTTTTCGGTATTTTTTATTATGTACGTAGTTTTGGTGACTTTTTACGCAGTCGGGTTTTTTGATTTTTTTAAACATTTTTTTTATTACTAAATTCAATTTACTTTTCCCATCTCATCATCACTCAGATCGTATAGGTTCTACTATTGGAATCCAGCCTCCTCTATGGTTAGGGGTAAATTGACCTATTACACTATGCTGGTTAGATGGATTGGATGGGATTGGAGAATTTATTTAATTATTTCATTCGTCGTGACGACGTGTTGGTATAGGGTTTTGTTTCGAGTTTTACTTCTCTCGCATAGATGTTATATGCGTTTTATATCCCTTAGTCGTCTCGTATGATCACCCACTGGTAAGATATGGGGTGGTGAATAGTATTCTACTCCGTCATCACACGGAGAGATGTGTATTATCGGCCATGAATACTATTATTATTATTATTATTTTTATTGCTTATAGTGGCAAACGAGCAAGCAGCACACTTGATGGTAAGTGTCACTGCCGCCCATGCACCATTTCTATACCAAGGCCGGCTAGGGCGCTGCCTACCATTACAATCCCCAAATCCACCCAGTTGGGCTTCCGGCTCTCTCGCTCACCGAACGAAGCGCAATAGCACATTGCCATTACTCAGACGTCGATCTTCTGCGAGAGTGTGGTACTACCCCGGACGGACCGGCCCGCGGCTGTAGACAGAGAACTGTCAACAGCGTGGTCCTACCACTATTAAATAAATATTATATTATTAAACAATATTAATAATTTCTTTGCTCGTGAATGTTGTAAAAGGCGACTAAGAGTTTTACATCAACCTGTATCAACTCCATCTGATGCTATTCGATCAACAATTATATTTCCAAGGCAGATGACCATTCACAAAACTTTTGCAATATGTACCATGGAAATAAAGTTCCTATTGTGTCCACCCAAAGTAATTGGGATAAGAGCAGGTTGATGAGGATAAACTATATTATTACAGTAATCCTTTGAAACTGAAAACTTTTTCCTTTAAGTACGCTGTATAATGTCAGAAACTACTATTTTTGTTTACAAAAAACTAGTTACTAATACGGCTTTGCTCGCATTTTATATCGTACCACCAAATATTATTTTGAATGTAGCCAGAAACAGAGCTAATTTTCATATGATCCTTCAGAGCAACGACAAAATTTATGAGAAGATGGTATGACACGTCATTTTTACCGCTTATAAGTGGATTCAACATCTTCATATTCTGAGCCTCAGTTTTCTCAGGACTGTCCTGTTCTTAATCACTTTAGCCGGTGCTAACAAGTCCCGTGGGAAATTAGAGTGGTGACGCTTTGTACTGGCACTTGGTAATATAAAAATAGATATTCTTTGTTTCCTCCAGATATATCTAGTAGTATTCATGACAAAATAAATGTGAATAAGGTTAAGCACTCTTCTGTGCGGCCAGTCATTAAATTGATGGCCACTGGTTTTCGCGTTGAACATAGACTTACTGCGAACGACAGTAGTAAAAACGTAAATTCCGTCTGTTTTCTTAAGTCAGCAATCGTAAAATGTCTCCAGTATCTAGATCTAAAATAGTTTTATTGGATTTGAATTTAATTGATGTGACGACGGAGTAAGGATACCAGTATTAATTTTGTCTCAACTTAACGAGATAAACTGTTACCTAAAACTGTCTTTCACTAATAGAATCACCTTTTATTTTTATCAGCCTATATAGATTCCACTATTGGGTTAAAACTATTATCGAATAAAATATATCACGGCGATTAGACTAGGGTAGGTATTGTGAGGGATTTGTTTACACATGCAGCCTGTCTACCTTCATATTACATATTTATGAATATTTATCGTTGATTATTGTATGCAAAAAGTTTTAAGAAATTAAAAAAAAAAGAATTGGCAATATATAAAAATATATAAATATATTTAAGTAAAACTATTTTAAAGAATTTTATCACGTTTGACTTTTAATTTCAGTCCTCCCGCGACCGAAAAAACTGAAATGTTCGAAACATCGGGAAATTAAAAATCAAATAGAAACGCGACAAAATTAGTACAAATAATTTTATTGCAATAGTAAAATACTCGTGTAAACATTTAGGAAATTTTAATTTATATTTATTACAAAACCATTTAAAAATTACAGTAAGCAGAAATAATTATATGGACTTGAACTCGCAAGGCTACAGTCCTTTTAATAGTTCTACAACTAAGCAGAATACATCAAAAGGAAGACCTAAATATGACAAGGGATTTATTATGTATACAGTGAACAAATAATTAAACTTGAAGCTTTTGTAATATGAGTAACAAAAGCGGTCCGGTAATCATAAATAATAACAAGACGGTCAACTTCATTATAATATCTGATTATACAGAACACATTAGACATTTAAATTATAACATTACAAATTACACATTAAAAATTATATGATAATTTTTCTTAATGACTAAGTAATTTATTATTCGTTAGGTCACGGAGTAAGAATATAATTTAAAAATCCCTTTCCGCCTAATTCGTAAAAGACGACTAAGCAGATAAAATCTTGATGGCAAACTAAAACACTATTACTAATCCGTCTTATCAACGTGATAAACTCTATCAAAAAAAATACGCAAGGAATCCATGAAAACTTTTCGAATAATAAGTCACAGTAGAAATATTTATTAATGTTAATTATCGGACTTACTGCGTGGTAGCAGCTACATATATTTTTGTAAATTATGTTTTGGAAATAAAGTTATTATAATTATATTACTAACTACTATAATACTACGAACCCTTACTTTGCTCGTAGATGTCTTATAAGACGACTAAGAGCATATTGACATTGAGCAAATATTGACCTGGGCCACCTCCATCTGATGCCATTTGATCAATAATTACATTCGAAAGGAGGGTTGATGTCAGGCAGGCCATAAAACTATTGTCAATACATAGTCAGTGGTCATAAAACTATTGTCAATAACTTTTGCAATATGTACGATGGAAGATGGAAGAAGAGTACATTTTGCATCGACTCCAAGTAATTGAGATAAGAGCAGAATGATAAGTTAAGTTAATTGGTAAGGACAAGACAAGACAAGGAACATCGCGTGTTTTTTTCTTCATTAATTCAAGATAGTTTCAAAGTATTCTGATTTTTTAAATTAAACAATGTTCATTAAATCAATCAAAGCTTTGACGTAAGAAATGCATTCTACTAAAATAGGTTGCATGAAATCAAATTGAAACACCAAACATGCAACCCAAGTTTGTTTTCATTCATAACTTTACGTGTAAAAGTGGCTATAAATGTTATTCATACAATCATAATGAGAATGTTGCCATAATAAACATGTAAAGCAAATACAAAACGTTAGTTACCGTTTTGTTGTTGAAGCAAGTTTCTATTTCTGACTTCTAGTTTTACTCGATCCTGGTATCGTTGACTTCCGCTCGTTACAGGAAAATGCCAATCAAAGCATACAATTATATCATATACACGCCGACGATTGATTGTTTCCAAAATATAATTTGTCTGCACTACATTGTTCTTTTACAGTGTCCTCACAAAACTATTTACATTTCACTAGTCCTAAAACCGACGATAGTTCCGATCTATGAAGATTATTGTCTCACAAGCAATTAATACAATTTTATATAAATTAAATGTAACACCAACTATAAATAATGTTTTGCTTCGTCTTTAAATATTTCAATTAATTATTATAGTTTATTAATGGCAATAATAGTTATTACTTATGAAGAGTCACTTCTGTTCCAATAAATATACACAAATTATTGTATGTTATTACAGTTGGAGCATCAAGGATTTTTTTTTTCGTATTTAGTATCGAAGTTATTTACGCGGCGTTGAGCTTTTCGACGAACTCACGCTAACACGTTCTACGTCGACTACGGCTCGTTGCCGACTGACGCTTTACAGTCGCACTGAAAATACAAACACATGGTAGGTACTCTCAGCTTTTCTATAAAACGTAGGCTCACTCGGGGTCAGTCAACTCTGTAGGGATGAGATCTCAGTACCTACTCCGTATCGTATTCCCTCCGAGCTACGGAATGATAGGTAAAATTATTGAGACAAATTCAACTACGTTAAAGTTTTCTACATAGGTGTTTTTTTTAATTTGGTGTTGTTAACTTTGAGGCTTATATTAATGGCTGCTCTTTTGTAGTTAATATTAGTTTAGGCTGTGACATTTGTGTTCAGTTTTTCTTTTTCTACAAGAACGTAGCAATATAAGGAGACGTGAATGCAGTATGCGAGTAGAATATTAAATAACTTCGTAAAAGTTGAAAACGCTTGCTTTAATAGTTTAGTCACATAGAGAATTAATTTTATGGTTGACAGTATGGGGCTTGCGATTTTTTTCGAAGATAATAAAAAGTCTCAAAATAAGTTTTTGAATGTTATCAGTGCGAAATACACGTTTTATTGATTATAATATTCAAGTTTTATTGATTTTACAATATAGATTATACAAAATTTCCAATATTAAAATTGAATAACTTTCGATTCGAAAAAAAACCGAAATAAGGTTCAATTACTTTTTCTAATAATTTAAATCTTTCGGTTTCACAAAGTGTTTTTTTCAGAAAGCATATCATGTGTCAATTAAGTGCTTAAGAGATAAAAAATAGAAATATTTCGTTATTTAAATTATAAAATAAATCACAGACTACTACGACATATCTGACAGCATCACAGAAAATTTACGATAGTGGGTGTACAATTTATCAGATTTATATTGCTAGCAGTAGGATGGATAGTTTTCTGTCCACAGTGGCGAGCCGCTCTTTCGGGGTAGTACCACACTCTCGCAGAAAATCAACGTCTTGGCATTGACAATGTGCTGTTGCATTTCGTTCGTTGAGCGAGAGAGTCAACTTTCTGGGTGGGTTTGAGTTAGTATGCAACGGCCTAGTTGTACCGTTGGTCTTTCAAAGTTCCATGAGAACTTACCATCTGCAGTGCTGCTTGTTCGTTTGTTACCATAAGCATTAAAAAATTACCTATGATCTAATGAGCCTAAATGTTTATAATCTTTTTTTTGCAATGAAAATAATTCAGGTTTTTTAATAGTTTCAAAAAAAATTGGTTATGTATATCTGTGAATAAATGAATAACTTATAATGATGAATAACTTATAATAATGACGCGGCCAGATCTGATAAGTTTTTAAACTATTAATGTACGTGGCCCGCTCGCTCGGCAAACAGTGGTACATGTAAGGCGGGTCTATGGGATCGCGCGCCGCTTCTTCTGTCTCCCCGGACGGATTTAGCGGGGTGTGACCACTCCATAGCCCGCCGCCAAAAGAAAAGTGCTTTTAGTATCATATTGATAAAGTCATTGGCGAATTTCTTTTAATAATAAAATTACTACTACTAATAACTATTACTACTATATACATACATACATATCATCACGCCATATCCCTTGCAGGGTAGGCAGAGAGAACAGAGTGCCAGAGAACTCTATCTCTGCATACTTCACTCGCTTCCTCAACATTCATAATTCTCTTCATACACGCTCGCCGGTTTCGGAGACTCTTGACTCCACCTTCCTTCAGTACATGACCGATCTGGTCTAGGTAGGTTAGTCTCGGTCTCCCTCGGTACCTACATCCTTCCACTTTCGCACTACTACTATATAAATACTACTAATAAACAAAAGTATGTATACAGGGTGGTAGGGGACCGCTCCCGAAAACAAAAACAGGTTACCCTGTTTTTGTTTGGGTGGGCTACGGTCGGCGCACTCCTCGCACCACTCCATCGGGGAGGACGTTGGTCTTTCCTCACACGGTCAGCCTCTTGGTGGGTGACGGACTAATTCCCGGTCCAGTCACCCACGGCCTCAGCTAGGGCGGCATTAGGCCATTCAGCTGCATCAGGGAGGCACTCCGGTTCCATGGAGTGCCCCTGTACCTCAGGCGGCTGGTGGCAGACTATTTGGAGGGGCGCAGTGTCCTCTACGCGAGCCCCGCAGGGGACATTGTGCGGACGCCCATGTCGTGCGGTGTTCCGCAGGGGTCAGTTCTGGGGCCGACTCTGTGGGACATCGGTTACGACTGGGCGTTAAGAGGGAGTCTCCCCCCCGGGCTGAGCGTTATTTGCTATGCTGACGACACGCTCGTCACAGCCCGGGGCAGGACACTCGAAGAGGCGGCGAGCCTGGCCACTCTCGGCACCGAGGAGATGGTCAGGCGAATTGAGGCGCTGGGGCTCAGGGTGGCCCTAAACAAGACGGAGGCCCTAATATTCCATGGGCCCCGTGTGAGGCTGCCCATCGGCGCCTCGTTAGTCGTCAACTCCATCCACATCAGTATCCAGGCCCATATGAGGTACTTGGGCCTGGTGCTCGACGGGCGATGGTGGTTCCGGGAGCATTTCCGTCAAATTGCTCCCCGGCTGGTCGGCGCGGCGTCCGCCCTTTCTCGGCTCATGCCGAACGTGGGCGGACCCAGTTTCGAGGGCCGACGGCTGTATGCGGGGGTGATCCGCTCAATGGCCATGTACGGCGCACCCGTGTGGGCGAGGGCTCTGAACGCCCAGCTCAGGGCGGTGCTGTGGAGGCCACAGCGAGCCATGGCGGTCAGAGCCATTCGCGGGTACCGCACGGTGTCTACCGAGGCGGCATGCCTATTGGCCGGGACACCCCCGTGGGACCTAAAGGCGGAGATGCTCTCCGACCTCTACCGGCGGGTTACCTCAATGCGCGAAGAGGGTGGCTCCCCATCGTTCAACGAGATAGCCACCTGGCGCGAGGACGCCCGCCGAGAAGTCATCGCCCGTTGGGCTACGCGGCTGGAGAGGCCTAGACACGGTGTTTTTACCGTTGAGGCCCTCCGGCCCGTACTGATGGAGTGGATGGAGCGGCGGCACGGAGTCCTCTCTTTCCGGTTGGTGCAGGTCTTGTCGGGGCATGGTTGCTTCGGCAAGTACCTGCACACGGTCGTGCGGAGGGAGTGGACTCCGTCCTGCCAACATTGCAGTAGCGACGAGGACACGGCGCAACATACGCTCGAGGTATGTTCGGGCTGGGACGGGCAGCGCCGTGACCTCGTCGCTGTCATCGGTGCCGACCTGACGCTGCCGACTGTTGCGCGAGCAATGGTCGACAGCGTCAGGAATTGGGACGCGGTCGCCGCCTTCTGCGAGGCTGTCATCTCGCAGAAGGAGGCGGCGGAACGGGCCCGGGAGGATTCCCGTGACCCGGGCCGCCGCCCGCGGCCGGGGCGGCGCAGGCGCGAGTACCTGCGCCTGATGCCGCCCTAACCGAGGCTTCGGGTGATCGGACCGGGGAATTGTCCGATCACCCGACGTGAGGCCACCGCGTGAGGACGACGCCTCGACGGCGAAAGCTGTCGGGGCGTCGACAAGAGAGGAGCCCGAGAGGGCATACCGCCGAGCGGGCCACCGAAGACAAAGATCGGGTACCGGTGGCCCGCTCGCACGGCGAAGAAGAGGTGCTTGCAGGGTGGGTCAATGGGGTCGTGCGCCGCCTCTTCCGTCACCCCGGACCGATTTGGCGGGGTGCGACGTCCATAACCCACCGCAAAAAAAAAAAAAAAAAAAAAAAAAAAAAAAAGGGCGGCATTAGGCGCAGGTAATCGCACCTTCACCACCCCAGTCGCCGGTGGCGGTTCGAGTCGCCGAGGAGACGTTCCTCGCGCACGCGCTCCGCCGCCTTCTTCCGCGGGACTACTGCCTCGCAGAAGGTTGCGACCGCGTCCCAGTTCCTGACGCTGTCGAGCATCGCCCTGGCGATGGTCGGCAGCATCAGGTCGGCACCGATGACTGCGACGAGATCACGGCGCTGCACTGCCCAAGCGGCACATATGATCGTGAGTTTTGAATAAATTACATCTTTTCTCATCTGAGTAAAGTTACGTATTTTTTATGGAATTATTACTGCCCTGCAGTGCCGTGTAACGACAACGACGTATACGATGGAATGTGAAAAAAAACTTAAAATTCGTTGTGAAAAAAAAAAACTTTTTTCATCCGAATAGATTTTTTTTCTAGCCTATCATTACAAGTAGGACTAGTAGGGTCATCTGTCTTTGTTTTTGGGTGTGGTCCACTTCCACCCTGTATATAAGTGGGCTACTGAGCGTTCCATAACTCTTTTGAACTAAAACTATATAATTATGATTTTAATAATAAAATAGGAATCATAACATAAAAGACAAACTTCTACTAACTACTTCTCGGATATTATTAATAATTTCTTATAAAAAAATCTAGTTAAATTTACTATCCGTGTAGTGAAGAAATGTGCCGCGCCATGTGTGTAAAAATAGGCTCTATAAGCACTAGATTAAACCATAACATCAAATGAAATCGCCAACCCACTAAAAAGTATATCAATTATCACTATATCCCCGCTTTGTAGTGAGGATGGAATGTAATGCGAATGTCGGTACATCCATTGAAATGAGATTCCTCAGAACTGAAAACTGTTGGCAAACTTTTAACTATATAAGATTCTATCTAATCAATACTATTCATATAATTTGGAATTGAATAAGTTTGAATTTCAATAAAATGAAGTCTAAATAAAATAAGAAGATGTTACAATTTTTCTTTAGAATAAATCTAAAAGTATTTTCTATAGGAAAACGCATTGGAGGATAAACAGTATCTGCTTAGTTTACATAAATAAATTTTCACCTTAGTAAGTAAGTCAAGCCTTAGTAAGTATTCCGTGTGGTGACGGAGTAAGAATACAATTCACCACACTTACCTGTAGGTGATGGTACAAAACGACTAAAGGATATAAAACGCATATAACATCTATGCATGAGAAGGAAAACTCGAAACCAAACCCTATACCAACACGTCTGACCAGCGTGGTATAGTAGGTCAATTCCCCTCCCATTATGGAGGAGGCTCGAGCCCAACAGTGGGACGTGTATTAGCTGAAATGATGATGATGATGATGAAAGTAAGTCAGCACATTAGTCCCAAAGAATGACTGTGTCTACATAGACACTCGTAAAATGGTCATAATAATAATGATTTCAACTATTTAATGGATATTAAAAGTAAATATATGATGAATATTTGGCAAAAGGTTTTTGAAATATATTATTTTGCAAAATAGAAATATTTTTACTTTATATTAAATTAAATTAAATTACAGTTTAAGAAATAATTAAATAATTTTAGTGGTAGGACCACGCTGTTGACAGCTCGTTGTCTACAGCCGCGGGCCAGTCCGTCCAGGGTAGTACCACGCTGCCACCGAAGTTAAAATCGAGTACCGGTGGTCCGCTCGCACGGCGAAGAGAGAAGGTTTTACGGTGGGTCTACGGGGTCACGCGCCGCCTTTCCGTCACCCCGGACCGATTCGGCGGGGCGAGACGCACCCATAGCCCACCAATAAAAAAAAAAAAAAAGGGTAGTACCACGCTCTCGCAGAAGATCGACGTCTGAGTAATGGCAATGTGTTATTGCGCTTCGTTTGGTGATCAAGAGAGCCAGGAGCCCAACTGAGTGGGTTTGGGGTTTGTATTGATAGGCAGCAGCCTAGCTATATCCTTGGTATTGCAAAGATACATGGGCAGCATTAACACTTACCATCAGGTGTGCTGCTTGCTCGTTTGCCACTATAATATAATAAAAACAAATTACAACTATTAATTAAATTTATTATAAGGAAATGAGTCTTGGTCTGATTACCAAAACATATAAGCAGACTTTTGGGCCTTATGTTAGTTACCACCTTCTTATTAAAGCCAAGCCATCAAGTAACGTAATTTGTGTACCAGCATAATTTTAGATGAAAAGTCAACATGACGTCTTACCATATAGAAAAAATTACCAAATACGTTTAAGTGAAAAGTTGTCCGTAACATTTTTGTAAACGTTAATTAAAAATTAAGTAATAGCTTTATTTCTAATACAAAATAATGTAATGTTTTTTATTACATTATATATACACTCTGTAGACTATTCACAAGCTTTTCCATATACATACATACATATGATCGCGCCATATCCCTTGCAGGGTAGGCAGAGAGAACAGAGTGCCAGAGAACTCTATCCTTACATACTTCACTCGCTTCCTTTCCACATAGATGACTTAAAATATATAGAGTTTTTACAAAGTTTTGTGGAAATTAATTCCCAAATTTATCCATAGAATTGTAAGTATATTGAACTCAAAAATGTCAAATCTAACGCGGAAAATGTTTGCTGCTTTAACAAATATCTTTAAAAGAAATATTTCTCTCATGAGGTCACGAGCTACCATCTAGAGGAATATAGTTTAAAGAGTCTCTAGTTATATACACCGATAAATATCGCAATACACAATGAAGTAAGTTAAGTGTGTGTAGCTTGCGGAGAAGTTTAAATACATTAGAGTGAAATTACCTCGTACAATATAAATGTTATCTTATGTTAGAATACATACAGCTTTTTTTTTTTTTTTTTTTTTGGTGGACTATGGATTAGTCTCGCCCCGCCAAATCGGTCCGGGGTGACGGAAAAGGCGGCGCGTGACCCCATAGACCCACCGTAAAAACTCCTCTCTCTTCGCCGTGCGAGCGGGTCACCGGGACCCGATTTTTAACTTCGGTGGCCCGCCCGGCGGTTCACCCTCGCGGGTTCCTCTCGTCGACGCCCCGACAGATTTCGCCGTCGGGGCGTCGCCCTCACGCGGTGGCCTCACGTCGGGTGACCGGACAATTCCCCGGTCCGATCACCCGAAGCCTCGGTTAGGGCGGCATCAGGCGCAGGTATTCGCGCCTGCGCCGCCCCGGCCGCTGGCGGCGGCCCGGGGCGCGGGAATCCTCCCTTGCCCGTTCCGCCGCTTCCTTCTGCGAGATGACAGCTTCGCAGAAGGCGGCGACCGCGTCCCAGTTCCTGATGCTGTCGACCATCGCTCTCGCGACGGCCGGCAGCGTCAGGTCGGCACCGATGACAGCGACGAGGTCACGGCGCTGCCGCTCCCATCCCGGACACACCTCCAGCGTGTGTTGCGCCGTGTCCTCGTCACTCCTGCAGTGGTGGCAGGCCGGAGTCCACTCCCTATACACGACCCTGTGCAGGTACAACCCGAAACACCCGTGCCCCGTCAATACCTGCACCAGCCGAAAGGTGAGGACTCCGTGCCGCCGCTCCATCCACTCTATCAGTACGGGCCGGAGGGCCTCAACGGTCTCCACACCGTGCCTAGGCCTCTCCAGCCGCGTAGCCCAACGGGCGATGACGTCTCGGCGGGCATCCACGCGCCAGGTGGCTATCTCGCTCAACGATGGGGAGCCACCTTCCTCGCGCGCTGTGATAACCCGCCGGTAGAGGTCGGAGAGCATCTCCGCCTCTAGGTCCCACGGGGGTGTCCCGGCCAACAGGCACGCCGCCTCTGTCGACACCGTGCGGTACCCGCGAATGGCTCTGACCGCCATGGCTCTCTGTGGCCTCCACAGAACCGCCCTGAGCTGGGCGTTCAGAGCCCTCGCCCACACGGGTGCGCCGTACATGGCCATCGAGCGGATGACCCCCGCATACAGCCGTCGGGCCTCAAAACTGGGTCCGCCCACATTCGGCATGAGACGAGAAAGGGCGGACGCCGCGCCGACAAGCCGGGGAGCAATCTGTCGGAAATGCTCCCGGAACCACCATCGCCCGTCGAGCACCAGACCCAAGTACCTCATATGGGCCTGGATGCTGATGTGGATGGAGTTTACCACTATCGAGGCGCCGATGGGCAGCCTCACACGGGGCCCATGGAAAAGTAGGGCCTCCGTCTTGTTTAGGGCCACCCTGAGCCCCAGCGCCTCGATCCGCCTGACCATCTCCTCGGTGCCGAGAGTGGCCAGGCTCGCCGCCTCTTCGAGTGTCCTGCCCCGGGCTGTGACGAGCGTGTCGTCAGCGTAGCACACCAAGCTCAGCCCGGGGGGGAGACTCCCTCTCAACGCCCAGTCGTACCCGATGTCCCACAGAGTCGGCCCCAGAACCGACCCCTGTGGAACGCCGCACGACATGGGCGTCCGCACAATGTCCCCTGCGGGACCCGCGCAGAGGATACTGCGGCCCTCCAAATAGTCTGCCACCAGCCGCCTGAGGTACAGGGGCACTCCATGGAACCGGAGCGCCTCCCTGATGCAGCCGAATGGCAGACTATTGAATGCGTTGGCGATGTCCAACGACACCGCCAACAGCACTCCCTTCCCGGCGACGGCCTCCGCGGCCGCCTGCCTCAGGCGTAATAGGGCCCCGATGGTCGAACGCCCCCTCCGAAACCCATACTGAGCGTCCGACAGATCGGGCCCCACCTCCTCCAGGTGTCGGACGATGCGGGCAGCGAGCACACGCTCCAGCAGCTTACCCACATCGTCGAGGAGCACGATGGGCCTGTAGGCCGACGGCAAATCCGGGGACCGTCCCGGCTTTGGCAGGAGAACCAACCTCCCTTCCTTCCAGCACTCAGGGAACCGTCCAGACGTCAGACAGGCGTTGAACAGCTGCCTGAGGCGAGGCTCGAAGTGCTCGAGGAGCGACGTCAACACCCGGACTGGAATTCCGTCCGGGCCGGGGGCCGTGGTGGCGGAACGAATCTTCGCCACGGCCGCCCCCACTTCCGACTCCGTCACGGGCGGAACACTCTCGTCGTCGTCGGCCTCCCGGTCCTGATCTGGCGGAGCCATGACCGGGGGCGTGTGTTCCGACTGCCGTGGAAACAGCTCCTCGACCACCCTACGAAGGAAGTCGGGCTGGAGGGTCTCGGTGAGGGGGGGGGCCCGCGCGCGAAGCTTGTTCAGCGCCGCGCGATATGGGCGACCCCAGGGGTCACGGTCGAGACCGTCCAGCATCTCCTGCCAACTCGCGCCCTTGGCGGCACGGATGGCCAGCCGAAAGGCAGTCCGCGCACTGCGGTACGCCTCGTACAGCTGGCCCTCCCGCTCGACGTCGCGGTGACGCCGCCGGCTGCGGGTGTAGGACCTTCGGGCACTGATACACGCCGCACGAAGGTCCGCCAGTCTTGGGGACCACCAGTAGACCCCCTGCCTCGGAGGCGGACGCCGCCGCACTCTGGGCATGGCCGCATCGCAGATCTGCGTTAACGCACTGCGAATGCGGACAGCCTCAGCGTCCACTCCGTCCGCTGGGGGTGGTGAGGACAGCCACGTGCTGACAATGGCCGCCTCCGCCAGTAGATCCCTGTCAAGACGACCCACAGCCCACCGCGGAAACGCGGGAGCTCCGTCCGCCCTGTGACCCCTACCGGGTTCCCGGGGGGAGACCTCCATCCGGATGTACCGGTGGTCTGACAGGGTCTCCGCCTCCTCCAGGACACTCCAGTTCCTCACCCGTGGCGCGACAGCGGGGCTAGCGAACGACAAGTCCACTATCGACCCGCCCTGCCGCCGCACACACGTGTTCACCGAGCCTCTGTTCAGAACACAGAGGCCCAGTGAAGCCGCCCACTCGTTGACCGCCCGCCCGCGGTCATCCGTCGCAGGGGACCCCCACGCCGTGGATTTGGCGTTAAAGTCCCCCAGAACCAGGACGAGGCCCGGTGCCAGTCGCCGTATCGAGGCCTCCAAGGTGGTGAGTGAGGCCCCGAAATCGTCCATCCTCCTAGTGGGGGAGAGGTATACGCTGTAGAGCGTGACCCCTCCCCACTCCGCCGCGACAAATTCCTCGCCCCTATCCAAAAGGGACAAGGACGGGAAGTGCCGCTGCGTTGAGACGACGATTGCCGCAGTACCGTTTCGACTGACCACCCAATTGGGGCGATCAGGCACGGCGTACATTTCCGCGACTACGGCTGCACCAATCGACCACTCCGCCATGGATTGCAGGAGGAGATCCTGCGCTCCGGCGGAGTGGTTGGTGTTGGCCTGCAGGAGGAGGTGCATGGATGGTGTACCCATTATCGGGTTGTATCCATGACCTCCTCGCCAGCGGGCGATCGGACCGCGCTAGGAGCGGGAGCGGCCGTGGTCGTAGGGCCGCCCCGCGCCTTTGGGGCCGAAGCTGGAGGTTTGCACGCCCCAGAGCCCATGCGGTGCTTGGCGGGCTTATTGCCCGCCGCACACGCGGGGCAGTGGGGCGGGGCGGCGCAAGATGCCGCCACGTGCCCGGTCTGACCGCAGCGGAAACACAATCTGCCGCAGTCGAAGCAATTAGTGCACGTCGGTCGAGTGTGTCCGACCGCCATGCACTTGTAGCACCTCGCAGGCCGGTGCTCAAGCACGGTTACCCGCGCCGAGCTCCAGCCCACGAGGAGCCTGCCTGAGCCGGCCAGTTGCCTGACCGACTCCACCGGGCACTGCGCCCAGGCAGCACCTACGCCACCCGGACCGGGACGAATGGCACCGACCCGGACGGAGTCTATGGGACACCCGGTTTTCGAGGCAATAGCCTCCCGGATGTCTTCCACCGTCACCGAATCGTCCAAACCCGAAATGCGCATTTCGGCGCACTTGACGGGCCTGGCGATCTTGATGCCACCCTCCTCGGCGAACAAACCTCTCAGCTTCTCGGCCACGCTGTCAGCCGTCTTGGCGCCCTCGGCCCCTGGGAACTCGAGAATTCGAGCCCCCGTCCGGGCCTTGCGGGTCCTGGCTTCGACGCCTCCAATATCGGAGACGTCTAGCTCCCGCCGGGCCTTCCTCAAGACGGCCTCGTAGCTGAGGCCCTTCTCGGCCGCCTCGGGCAGCACAGTGATCACCACTGCGGCCGTCTTCGGCGACTTGAGCCCCTTGCGCGGCCTCTTCTTCTGTCCGGCTCCTGCCTGTGGAGCGGGGACCTCAGCGGCGCGCTTGGCCTCCGCTCTCCTCCTTTGGCCGCGACTCCTTCTGTCGCGTTCGGCTACCTGCCAACCCTGTTCGGGTACGGCAGTCGTGCCAGACGCGGAAGGCCTCGTCGCAGCCTCGCTGGTCGTCGCCGGCGGTGTTGTTGCGGGCGACTTCAGCGGTCCGGCAGGAGCCGGAGCCGTCTTCCTCCTCAGGGCGGGTCCCTTCGGAGCTGGGCCGGGGCCTTTGGGCTTAGGCCCGGCCGCGGCCGCGGCGTAACTCCCCACGCGGCCACCCTGACAAGGCAGCGGGGTGGGGGCTGGTGCTACATGCGGCCGCTTATCCGCGGCTAGAGGCGGCCGGACACGTGGTTCTGGAGGCAGTCTTGCCTCCAGAACGGCCACACGCGCATCAACGAGTTTGCCAACTGCGTTGATGATTTTGGCGAGGGCCTCGTCCGACAAGCCTCCCACCTCCAGCGTCGGGGTCGGCTGAGCCTCTCCAGGGGCCCGCTCCGCGGCGCCTGGCGGCTTTGGCGCCGCAGGGGCGCTAGCTGGCGGCAAGCGGTCCGCGGGGAGAGGCGTCAACCTCACCACCGGGACAGGGAGTTTCGCCGCGGCGACCGCGCCAGCGTCAGCCGGCGACGCGCGCTTCGCGGCGGCAGGCGTCTTCCTCGCCGCGGGGACGGGTGTGACGGAGACGCCATCACCCAACGTCGTCGGCGCCGCAGCGCGAGGCGGCTTTGGCGCCGCAGCGGCCGCCGAGTAGCCGGCCCTGGCCGATGGCGCGGCTGTCGCGGGTGACACAAACAGCGCCACCTGCGCCTTGAGGTCGGCCACGTCTATCAACAGCTGGCGGTTTGCCCGACGCATTTCCGCCAGCATGTCGCCCAGGTTCCGATTTCGGGTCCGCAGGCCTGACATCTCGCCTCTAAGGCGGACATTTTCGGCCTGCAGATCCGTGGCCTCGCCGGCGCGGACAGCGACCGCCGCCGCCCTTTCCATGGCCGAGGTCCCTCGCCCTCTTCGGGAGGCCTGGATCTTGGGTGGAGGCATGTTGGCCACGCTCCCCTCGGTTTCGGCGCTCGAGCTGCCTCCCTTACTCAGGGGGCGCTTTCGCACCTGCGAGGGGAGGGCCTCCTCCTTCTTAGTCGCGGTCGCCGGCGGCGTCTTTGCTGCTAGACGCGCCGACGACCTAGTGGGGCCTTCGCCAGCCGACCCGCTGTCGTTTTTGGACGGCCCTGCGGGAATATCACCGCCCTCGTCCATTCTGACGGTAGACCCGCCGCCCTCATCTTCGGACGGCTCTGCGACATCGCTGTCGCCCTCGTCCGTCGACGGCTCTGCTGCGAGTCTACCGTCCTTCTTCTCTTCAGCGGCGGCAGCCTCCCTGCGCGCTCGCCGCTCCTCCAGCCGCCTTTTGTGGCTCAGGCCGTTGCCCCGAGACTTTCGAGGCGACCTCCTCTTCTTCTTCTGGGCCTCCACGATTTGTGCCGGGCCCTCGGCGGACGCCTCAAGTCCTGAGGACGAGGCGTCGTTGTCAGTTTTTCTTTGGCTTGACAAGGCCGTGGTGTGAGAATCGCACAGATTCCCGTCGGTGTTTAAAGGTATTTTTAAATTGGTATCCATGAGATTCCCACGAGTAGGGGAGATACACAACGTCGACCCGGGCAGAGATCCCTTTACCCGGGCAAGCCTACATTTACCAACCAGGGGGTCAGCCGGTACCCTGGCTGGAGCGTGCTAACGACAGAACAACCCATCTGCCATGCATCTTCTCGCCGCACGCCAGAACTTAAGATTCTGGGTGATTTCCGAGTTCGAATGTTACTTCGAACTCTTTATAGAGGTTGTCTTCCTCGCGGTCCGGGCGGTTAAGCCAAGACCCTCGCTCCTGATACTACGCCTCGAGACAACGTGTCTTGAAGCAAGATACCAGGTTTACGATGTGTGGGCGGTGGCATGTGCCTGCCCAGCCCTCAAATGAATGAGTGACTGAGCCCGTCCCAATATTTCGCGTCCTATACCCTCTACTACGACTGTAGTAGAGTAAGGAGCGAAATCGCGCAGATATTCGCTACGGACGACAGTACAACAGAAGAACTGGGGACCGCCGCCCGCACCCAGGGTACACCGCGTGGAGGTTTCTGGGATAGTACCCCAGAATACATACAGCTACCCAGTTTGTAAAAATTCATTATATTAAAAAAAAAACATACACAAATTAAAATTTACTATAATAAATATCTTTTTGTGTAATAAAGTATATGCAAAGCTTTGATTAGCTAATATACAACAGATCATTTTATTTATTTGCACGGTGCAAAGATTTTATTTTGTTGCTTATAGTGGCAAACGAATAAGAAGCCTACCTAGATGATATTTGGTAACTGCCACTGATGATCCTCACATTGCTATCTAACGTAAAAACTGGGAAGAATGGAATAATGATGACTGTGTAAATTCTTTAATCTGCCATAAACTGTATTCTACTTTCTCATTTGATACATATTAGCTGTATTAAGAGTCTTGAAACAAATATGAATCTACCGCCCCTTATTTTTTTAATGGAAATTTTAAAAACGATAAATGATAAAAAATCTCTGTATTAATTTATATAAAAAGCGGCTATCTCTACATAGGGAAGATTAGTCTACTACGACGGTCAGGTTGGTCGAGTTTTTTTTCTCATTTGATACATTTTAGCTGTATTAAGAGTCTTGAAACAAATATGAATCTACCGCCCCTTATTTTTTTAATGGAAATTTTAAAAACGATAAATGATAAAAAATCTCTCTATTAATTTATATAAAAAGCGGCTATCTCTACATAGGGAAGATTAGTCTACTACGACGGTCAGGCTGGTCGAGTTTTATAGTTTTATTTCGAGATTACCTTCTGTTTCAGTAATGTTATCTGTTTACATTCTTTAATCCATTTGAATCGATAATATGAAGGGATGGTTAACATTATATTTTTATCAGAGTAATAATACTGGTGTATAATAAAAGGTGACGGATCACCATATAGTAAAGCTATTCATCCACCGAAGGCAAAGACCAGTTTCCAGTGACCCGCTCGCTCGGCGAAGAGAGGTACATGTAGGGCGAGTCTATGGGTCGTGCCGCTTCCTCTGTCACCCCGGACGGATTTAGAAGCGTGTGATCACTTCATAACCCGCCGCCAAAATAAAAAATAAGAAAAGTTATTCATGCTAGATATTGTATATGATTGTGTGTCACGTGACAAAGTTTATTAAGTTCATAATATCTTTGGAACTAAAATCTGTTGTTATGATACGTAGTACTACTTTCTGCGGACCACAGGATATAAACATAAATATTTAATGCATACCCTCGTCCATTTTACTTGAATTGAGTGCGACTAGGATCCAAGTTTGTTTGGCCATTATCTACCACAAATATTTATGTGAAAATGTTTGCACAACGGAAGTACTTCTACCCGAAATAACTTACTGATTGGTAGCCGATTCACGGAGTTAAGTCAACTTTGAAATCGTTGGTGGTCTTGCGTTGGGATTTATAGATGTGCTATTATTTATTCTGTGGTAGTATTTATTGTATATACATTTAAATTATGGACTGTTTATGCTTATACCGCATATAAGTATGGAGCGCCGAATCTCGCCTTAAATTCTTAGTAGACAACAGTTTTTTAGTTTGTGTATTAGATTTCTTTAATATTTGAAAGATTTCATGTCAGGAATAGTTAATTAACAAGTTTAAAATTTATAGTCGCTTTGGTTGGCCGAGTTAATAGTCACTCCTTAATAATTCATCAAACATTTTCTCCCTCAACATTTTTATTGTTAAATAATGTGACAATAAAAAATCCGTGGGTATAAGTGCTGCTTAAATGGTCAGGGACAAAGGCACGAGACTAAAAGAGATAACAACTGTAATTATTATAAATAATATACATATTATGTAGAATTTGCATACAGGGTGGAAGAGGACCGCTCCCAAAAACAAAGACAGGTAACCCTACTAGTCCTACTTGTAATGATAGGCTAGAAAAAAAATCGATACGGATGAAAAAAAATATTTTTTTTCACCACGCGAGGTCGTTGAACTCTTGAACAAATAATCATGAGTTTTGAATAGATTGCGTCTTTTCTCATCTGAGTAGAGTTACGTATTTTTATGGAATTATCGTTATATGGCACTGTCCTAATACGATAGAATGTAAAAAAAACTTAAAATTCGTTATGAAAAAAAAAACATTTTCAGCCGAATCGATTTTTTTCTAGTTTATCATTACAAGTAGGACTAATAGAGTCACCTGTTTTTGTTTTCGGGAGCGATCCACTTCCACCCTGTATATACAACGAGCAAGACCAAAAGTTTTATATGCCAATCATAATATTTTGCAGAACTCTTTAATTGCTAATATTGCGTTGTGTATATCTTGGATGTGCTTTTAGCCGAGATGGAAGGTACCACTGATATAGAGCGAAGCGGGAATACGGAAAAAAGAGTGAACGGAGCGTTGGGACATCTTCTCGGTAGCCACTACCTCAGCCAGAAAGCACGTGTAGCAATACATAACGGAGTGCTTGTCCCAACATTACTATATGGAAGCGAGAGTTGGGTATGCAGAAAAGAGCATAAAAGCAAAATTAATGCGGTCGAAATGCGATCTCTACGGTAAATCTGTGGAGTTAGGCTGACCGGCCGCATTCGCAACGACGACGTAAGAGAGCGAGTAGGTATGAAAGAGAGTATTGGTGTAAAGATGCGAAAGGGAATGCTCCGATGGTTCGGACATGTGGAAAGAATGCCGAACGAACGTCTGGTTAAGAAGATATACAATGCGAAAGTGAAAGGATGTAGGTACCGGGGGAGACCGAGACTCATCTACTTAGACTAGATTGGTCACGTACTGAAAGAAGGTGGAGTCACGAGTCTCCGAAACTGGCGAGCGTGTATGAAGAGAATAATGAATCTTGAAGAAGCGAGTAAAGTATGCAAGGATAGAGTTCTCTGGCACTCTGTTCTGTCTGCCTACCCTGCAAAGGATATGGCGTGATGATATGTATGTATGTATGTATTGCGTAGTGTTATATCTATTACTGAATTAGAATTAAATTTAATTTATTCTTAATTATTCGGGTTTCATTAAGAATAAATTAAATTTAATTTAATATTTTATATTTTTAAATTTTTATAATTAAATAATTTGAAGAGAAATTCATCGTACATTCTTCGATTTGGCAAATAAGTAATTGAAGTAAGTATTCAGCGCTCTGTCAAAGCAATAAACATTGTTCATAACCATGTTATTAAAAATATATGTGCTCACTTATGCTACAGGAAAATACACATGAATAACTCAAGTAAACACAAATTTTACTTTATTAAATAACCAACAAGAGTTCCAAACAGTTCATATTAAAATCTAAATCAACATGGTAAGGGTCCTTATTACTTCAATAATTTTGTAATATTTTGCACAAATTTAAATATATTGCCAAAGATTATTGAGAAAATTGGGAGACATCAAATAATTTTATCGTAAGAGGATCATGTCTTAAATTTGATGTGAAATTAAATTGCCAATTTAGTAGCTCGTTCTTTACCTCTCGCAATGCAAAGTCTCACAAAATAGTTGTAGACTATTATTTTATATACAAACTAATTTACAGAGATCGATAAAGAATAATTTGCTATTGTTTTAATGAATTAAAAGTAGTTGTTGTGTACCATGAAATCAGTCTTATAATATTCTAGGTACACTAATATTTGTAACAAAATACTAACTTTGTAAGTACCTAATTATGATTAGAAATTAGCAAAACTGTAGTATTGTTGTTGGAATGAATAAAGTTATTAAATTTAATTTATTTAATCTCTGTCATACAATTCCTCGTTAATTGAGTATTTTTTAATTACTGCGAGAGATTAATTAGCATGTATGTCTCATTGAACTATGTTACAGCCAATACAAGCTCTTTACTATTTCGGTAAATAAATAAATTTTGGTGTCTAAATATACATACATACATATCATCACGCCTTATCCCTTGCAGGGTAGGCAGAGAGAACAGAGTGCCAGAGAACTCTTACCTTGCATACTTCACTCGCTTCCTCAACATTCATAATTCTCTTCATACACGCTCGCCGGTTTCGGAGACTCTTGAGTCCACCTTCTTTCAGTACGTGACCAATCTGGTCTAGGTAGGCGAGTCTCGGTCTCCCCCGATACCTACATCCTTCCACTTTCGCATTGTATATCTTCTTAACCAGACGTTCGTTCGGCATTCTTTCCACATGTCCGAACCGTCGGGGCATTCCCTTTCGCATCTTTACACCAATACTCTCTTGCATAACTACTCGCTCTCTTACGTCGTCGTTGCGAGTGCGGTCGGTCAGCCTATCTCCACAGATTTTCCGTCTGTCTGTCTTTTAGCTGTTAGCCGCAAATGTCTGTCACAACTTAACCTGGACTATGGGTGAGCGCTGAGGGCTTTCAACCCGGTCTAAAGCAGCGAGAAATAGTGTTACATATATAGTACGTAGGGAATAATCCAATCAAACTTATTAGGTCTTTAGACCTAAACGAATCCTTTATTTGCTTTTCAAATTAAGTCATTAAAAATATTAAAAAAGAAACACCTATAACCAAAATATCTGTTTTAGATGCTAGACAAAACCGTCAAAATAATCACTACAACAAGTACCTAAAACGGTATTTAACTAAAACAAAATTTTGCACGGCAATATAAGCGAATCTGCTTATTCAAAAATAATATACTAGTTTGAACAATATGTCTGGCATAAAGTTTCTTTTAAGGTAATTTATATTAAATATTTATTGCCATAACAAAATTTCCCCATTTACAAGTTAAAAAACAGGTTAATAAAACTAAAGCGTTGGATTTTAATATAATTAATACGCCTCACGTCTTAATAAGCTTGGCTGGAAACATTAACATAATTAGAGTTATAAATCACGTTATGAATAGTTTATTACAATACATAGCTTATAATATCAATATTGGGGATCTTATTTTAGCTATTATACTATACCTTAATGATTTCCGATGGTTACGCGAGTATTATTTATTTGAAATAAAACTATGTTTACAGATTCTATCACGTTTATGTTTGATTTTCAATTTCATGACATTTCTATCCGTGACAATGAACGCTCTAAAGTATTCGAAACGTGGGGAAATTAAAAATCAAATACATACGCAATAGAATCCGTAAAAGGCTATTTCTCAAAAAATTGAAATTGATGTCCTTGATCATTTTTATAAACCAGAATCGTGAATTATGAAAAGTTGTTTTTTTTTAATAAAACGACGTACTATATCTACGAATGTATGAAACAAATTTATTTTTTATATGATAAACAACAAAGACATGTCCAAGAAAGTACCCTGAAAATCATTCCCTCACTATGTCCCAAGCGCTAAATTTGAAGATAATCATTAACTTAAAACATAAAATTCCTAACAAATTGTTTATTATCATATTTTTGATTTATATATGATAGTATTGACTATACCTATATGAGTTCATAGTTTCATAAATGCGAATGGAAATATTTTTAAATATAATTCAAAATTTGTCCATAAAAAAGTATCATTCCCTCACCGTTTTGTAACAGTGTGATTGGAGCAATGCTCCAAAGCCTACCAAGTCCCACCTTATTTTTTTTTTGTAGTTGGTAACACTGCCCTTGAGAACATACACTAGAGTGGACAATTGAAGAAAGGATGTTTTCTTAAAATCAATTTGACAAAAAGTTTTTTGATTATTACATTTTTAATGTCATTTCCTCATGTAATGTTATCAAAAGATAAGCATTTTTTTTAATAATCATAACATATTTTTATATGTTTTCGGTAGTAATATAGTAATGTTTACAATTCGTAAGAAAGTAAGGTTATGTTCCTAAGTTTGTAGCAATTTTGTTTCGTTTTGTCATTCCCTCATAAAAAAATTTAATGAGGGAATGAATTATTTTCTAATAAATATAGAATACTTTGACAAAAAGTTTGTTGAATATTACATTTTTAATGTCATTATCTCATGTAATGTTATTAAAAGGTAAGCATTTTTTTATTTAATAATCATAGCATATTTTTATATTCTATATATATTTTTTATATTCAATTCAAACTCAAAACAGTTGGGGACCACTATAATATTTTCCTCAAACAAGACATATACTACAACTTGAGCAAAAGAAATTCGATCACGAGTTAAAAAACACTGATCAACTCGATAAAGGCATTTTCGACTTTTTTTGAGAATCAGCCAAAAATAGTTTTATTTCAAATGAGTAGTACTCGCGTAAACATCAGAAGCAGTAATATGACAATCATATCAAAATATGCGATATAATTATTCAAGCTTTAATATTTATTAAATAATCGTATCTTTTGAATATTTCATTAATTAATAATTAATTCACATTTGCTATGAACCTATGTAAACAGTATATAGATTCATTGCAAATATGAATCACTAATGATAAAGGTACAATATAAATTAGAACTCGTTAATCAGTTTACTAACTAACAAATCGCATTATCATTATTCATGAATATAGAATTGATATAAATAATTCGCAATACGTAATCAATCATCTTACTAGTCTAACTGTATTCGCCATTTCCTCTTGCGAATATCCATAGATATTTCAAGTTCCGTTGACGTGTGTTGTTTTCAAAGCATATATAAACGCATATACTAATTAATATTCGGGTAGCGGAGTTCGCAACTGACCTTTTATGTAGTCGCTTAGTTTGAACGTCCGCTTATTCGCAAAATAAACAGTGTAATCGTCCCTCTACTTGAATGATTGGCCTGTCAGACGTTGTAAATTGTAGACGATAACTATGTTTAAAGTTCAGGCGACAGTTTTAAATTTGATTACAGTAGCTCAAACTTCAAAATTATTATTGAAATGAATTTTTAAAAAGAATTTACTTTGTTGATAAAAGGCATTTATCACTAATTTATCTTTTAGATCAAATTTTATGCTTTCAATATTTTGATGATAATAAAAAAATGTTTGGGCATAAGATTTTTGAAGTGAAAAGTTTTTTATCGACGTATGGGGGAAATTTTATATTATTGTATCGTTTTTCTGTTACGCGCCATCTTTATTTCTAAGTCACATTTTTCCGTTACGCGCCATATTTATTTTGAAGTGAAACTTCTTTACGCGCATGGGAGTAAAATTTTTACAGATGAAACGCGATACGAGAAACGCGGCACGAAAGAGAGAGAGAGACAGAGAGAGAGAGAGAGAGAGAAAATGAAAATTAGTTTGCCAAAATTTCATTTCTGATATGTGTACTTTGTACGCACGCATTGTTTTTTAATACCATGAATGTATTGTTTACCAAGTGAGTCGGTAATCACAATTGGTATTAGAAGTTTACTAAGAGAGTGGTATTGACCATTTTTCTGGTGATCCGTCAGACATTTACTTATCACCATTATATTCAATTAAACTGGAGAAAGTCTCATAATAAAATACAATACCAATAATCTTTGTTTTATAGAATTAATAATTCTAAAGTACAGACTCCTTTCCATGATTATAAGGTAGGGATATAGTGGAATTTTTATCATCATATTCCGAGTATGTCTATATGGCGTTACTTAAAATATGGTGTGTAATAATACGAGGTCATATAGTAGAAATTTGATAAGAGTACATCCAACTCTTCGCATATGGTAACGGATTAAGAATACCATGTGTTCCTTATTTACTCGTAAGAGTCATAAAACTGTCTGACAGAGAACTAGGTCAGCGGAAACTCATAACACTGCTTATTTAGTAATCTGTGACACTGTCTGCTAGCCTGACTAGTGATTATGGGATTAATTTGTTTGATTGTAGTGGTTTTTTTTTTTAAATATTCTAACCGATTTTTTGAAAATGGTAGGACGACGCTGTTGACACTTCTCTGCCTGCAGCCGCGGGCCGGTCTGTCCGGGGTAGTACCACACTCTCGCAGAAGATCGACGTATAAGTAATTGCAATGTGCTATTGGGCTTCGTTCGGTGAGCGAGAGAGCTGGAAGCCCAATTGGGTGGGTTTGGGGTTTATATTGGTAGGCAGTGGCCTAGTTATTTCCTTGGTATTGCAAAGGTCCATGGGCGGTAGTGACACTTACCATCAGGTGTGCTGCTAGCTCGTTTGCCACCACTATCAATAAAAAATAAAAAAGATTTCTACATCGTTTGAGGACTGATTATGGTCAAGTAAACTAAACATCGATTTATTCACGCATTAATTTGTATATTTCTTAATTTTCTTTTTTTTTGTAATAATTTTCATTAAAACTACGTGTTTAGTGATCCTATACATAAATTATTTGTATAAATCATTATTAAAATTAAATTAATACATTACTAAAAACAGAAATAAACTAATGTTAAACGATATGCTCTATTTTACTTAATATCTCTCTTTTTATTAACAAAATGCGAAAAGAAAATTCTACAATTGACAATGAGATGCCATATATGGTGTCATAATTTGTTATACGAACGAACGTCTGGTTAAGAAGATACACAATGCGAAAGTGGAAGGATGTAGGTACCGGGGGAGACCGAGACTAACCTACCTAGACCAGATCGGTCATGTACTGAAGGAAGGTGGAATCAAGAGTCTCCGAAACCGTGTATGAAGAGAATTATGAATGTTGAGGAAGCGAGTGAAGTATGCAAGGGTAGAGTTCTCTGACACTCTGTTCTCTCTGCCTACCCTGAAAGGGATATGGCGTGATGATATGTATGTATGTGTAATTTGTTATATAAGTTTAGTTTTTATTTTCTTGTTTAAAGATAATAATAAGAAAAAATCCTTGTATTGCGAGGGACCTCACAAACATATAATTTAACGGACACAGCTTAGTCTTTTATGGGCACGTTGTTCTGAGCTAATAAGCTCGCATCGTAACAACCTAAAGAACACCTGGACTTAACAATGAAATGTCGCAGGAAGTCCACCACTAAAATGATTTAATGTTTCTCATTTTGGCTGTATTACTCAACTTATATGGAACATGTAAGCTGATACCAAGTTTGATTGAATCCAAATTTTACTGTGAGTTTGGTAGATTTATTACCTAAGTTTTTAGATTGCTAAAATATAGTTTTCAGTTAAGAATTGAAGACTACGGCCATTATTCAATAGATAGATACATCAGGTAGAAAGTTTTCTTTGCCTGTTGATTTATTAGCTAAAAGAAAGTACAGGCTTTATTTTTTTTTAAAATAATTGATCTGTATTTGTGAGTAATAGTTCAAAAACTGTGTTTGGAGTTATTAATTTTTTTTTAACTAATATCTTTTTTATTATTGCCTTTGGTGGCAAACGAGGAAGCGGTATATCTGATGGTAAGTGTTACTGCCGCCCATAGATCTTTGCAATACTAAAGGTACAACTAGGTTGCTGCCTACCAATAAAAATCCCAAAAGCCACCTAGAAAGTTGGGTTTCCGCCTCTCTCGGTCATCAAGCGAAACACAGCAGCACATTGCCATTGCCCCGTCGTCGGTTTTCTACGCGAGTGTGGTACTACCCAAGTCGGATCGGCCCACGGCTGTAGACAGAAAACTATCAACAATATGATCCTACCACTATTAAATTATATCATAATTTGTACGCAAAAGTAATAAGATTTTTTTTTGTTAAATCACGTAGTATGAAAATATGCTCGATTAACGGTTTTAAGTAGAACCATCACGAAATGCGAGTATACACATACACTTTGGTTCTTTAGAGAATATTTTGCCTTTAATAGTAGTAGAGTAGCAAACATTGAATTGTTTTGAAGATTGTAAGTGGTAACTGCTGTCCATGGATCTCTGTAATAAGAAACTACGCCGCCTTCTGTAAAGGTGAGGTATGAGCTCTGTATTTTGTCGCTCACCAAATGAAAAGAAACAAAAGTTCCTAAACATTGTTTTTCTATGAGATGCCGGAATAGTACTGTTAAACTATAAGGTGCGTAGTTACGCATACCTATGCCGCACCAATTATATTTTTTAACTATTATAATTTAATACATACTATTATGTAAATGATATTGAGCTAGTTGTGTGGTAGCGGCTACGAATACTACCAACCCTTATTTTGCTCGTGGATGTCGTAAAAGACGACTAAGAGCCTTATAACGACCTGGGCCAATTCTATTTGATGCCGTTTGGTCAACAATTACATTCCCAAGGAGGGTTGACGTCTGGCAGGCGGCCGGTCATAAAACGATTGTAAATAACTTTTACATTATGTACTATGAAAGAAGAGTACATATTGTATCGACCCCAAGCAATTGGGATAAGAGTAGGAGAATGAAAGATGTAAATTTTATTGAACTTACTATACGGAATATTTAAAACAATAGAATAATTCACCATCATAAACTATAGTTTAAAAATACTAAGATTTTAATGACTGCTACAATTTTAAATTTGACTAAAGCGGAAAATTATAATGGTGCTACCGTTAACATCCTTTATAAGAGCATATAAAATTTTAGACTAATTGATCACATTAAAAAAAAATCAGCTAAGTGCGAGTTGTACTCGCGCACCAGGGGTTCCGTAAAACTAAAAAAATCAAGTTTGTTGTATGGGAGCCCTCCTTAAATATTTATTTTATTTTATTTTTAGTATTTGTTGTTATAGCGGCAATAGAAATACATCATCCATGAAAATTTCAACTTTCTAGCTATCACCGATCTTGAGATACAGCCTGGTGACAGACGGACTAACGGACGGACAGCGAAGTCTCAGGGGGTCAAAACACGTCACCCGCACCGTCCGCGGCGACGGAAGGGCAGCGCGTGGCCCCATAACCCACCGTATTCCCTCCCCATCGCCATTGGGCCGGCCACTGGTACCACTTCCTTGCCTTCCGTGGCCAGCCCGGCGGGTTACACTTTCGGGTACCATCCCCCGTCGACGCCCCAGCTAACTGCCGGGGCGTCGCCTTCACGCGGTCAGCCTCTCCGCAGGTGAAGGACTATTCCCCGGTCCAGTCAATTGCGGCCTCGTCTAGGGCGGCATTAGGCGCAGATACTCGCGCCTACGCCGCCCCAGGCGCCGGCGGCGGAGCGTCTTACCGAAGAGGATTTCCTCTCGGAGTCGCCCCGCCACCACCTTCCGCGAGACAACTGTCTCGCAGAAAGCGGCGACCGCGTCCCAGTTCCTGACGCTGTCGAGCATCGCCTTAGCGATGGTCGGCAGCGCCAGGTCAGCATCGATGATCGCGACGAGTTCACGGCACTGCTCTACTCAGGCCACACAGACCTCGAGCGTGTGCTGCGCCGTGTCCTCGTCGCAATCGCAGTGGTGGCAGGACGGTGTCCTCACCCTACTCACGACCGTGTGCAGGTAGTTGCCGAAGCAACCATGATCCGTCAAGACCTGCACCAGTTGGAAGGAAAGGACCCCGTGCTGTCGACCTAACCCCTCCATCAGCACCGGCCGGAAGGCCTGGATACGTAACCCTAAAAATTATATTGGATTAAGCTTTAAAAAAAAAATATTTTATTACAAAAATATACGACTATATATAAAATCCTTAAATTACTAAAATAATATCTGTACAAAATATCTCAGAGGAAGCAAAATTTCCACAATATGATATACCTAGGGTGAATTTGATTACGAACATATATGGAAAACATATTATCCCTACTATTGCTTATAAAAATATAACATCTAATACAAAACCTCGTCAGTTTCCTCCAAAACACAATAATAGATTTCAATACGGATGTGTCTTAGTATATCATGTTTCGATATATTTTCCCTTGGGAATTTAACTATGTTGCTGTCCGTAATCCATGACGCTATGGTTATCAGTATTTTGTTATCTAAAGTATAAGTATCCCTTTATCAAGGGGATTTGGAAGGGTTTTACTCTAAGGGCTTGTCTTTATTTCGTGGATGTAATTTGATACAAAGAATATTACAAAGGTGTTTTATCAGGGATATTTTATAATACACCAAGCGTCAATTACAAGGATATTGTGATATTTAGATGTTTTTCCCCACTTTTAGGGGTTATCTGATAAAATAAACATTTATAATATGAAAAATTAAAAATGTATCACAACGTATCTTTTTCCCGCCGGTATTAGGGGAAGTTATTAATGAAAGTAATGAGATACAGAAAGAATAGTCGAAATTAAATCCTAATAGCGTAAATTAAAAGTTATGATTAAATAAGAAACTCGTAAAGTGAAACTTAATTATTTTCTAACTCTTACCCTAATCTATATTTGTGAATACAGATTATATACTACAGATATACTAGAGATTCATCCATTCATCAGCTCATAGACGTTGGACATAGGCCTCCACACGAAAGAATTTATAATCTGTTGTATTTTAGCTATAAAAATCGATAAATCAACATTCCGTGATGGAATTTACTCCTGTGAAGAGAAAAGAATTTTTAACTTTTATAAGCAAATCGCTAGTTTTACCAAATAAAATCGATTGATTGAAATTTTTCATAAATTTTATATATTCACTGTGTTCACATTTTCCCCTTGCGTAATATACACAATTACCTATCTAAATGCCTAATTTAATTTTCTAGGGCATCTGGAAGTATCATCACCATCATCATCCCAGCTCATATATATTCCACTATTGGGCTCAAGCCTCCTCCGTAATGAAAGGGAAATTGACCTACTACACCACGCTGGTCAGACGTGTTGGTATAGAGTTTTGTTTCGAGTTTTCCCTCTCTTGCATAGATGTTATATGCATTTTATATCCCTTAGTCGTCTCTTACGATCACCCACGGGTAAGATATGGGGTGGTGAATTGTATTCTTACTCCGTCACCACACCGAACATCTGGCAGTATGTTAGGTTTTAATCTATATGTCAGTCAGTTAGTCATAAAGTTACTATTTTTGGACATTAAAATCTAATTAACCATAATAACTATGTTTATAAAAATTAAACTCTGTCGCTATCTCTTATTTCACTAACTCTAAAAAGTGATATAATTCTTTTAAAGATAGTTGGTAAAACAGTAGACAATAACGAGTTTTACGATCGTTGGCTTATTTTACATTAATCCTCTTAGGCAACAAATGTAAAACTAGGCTAAATTTCACGATTAGCCCCATGTCGAACATTAAACCTCCTCTTCAATATAATTTAGCAAAAGTCGTTAAACAAATGTTCTATAATCAATTAGGAATCAGATTAGAATCAAAGTTTTAATTACAAGAATCACGTAATTAATGACGTTGGGCTGTTCCCATTTTCCAATAATGGAAAAAATATGACGCAACATGTACTCTTTTTGCTTTGTATATATTGAAAAAGTTATTAGTATTAGTTTTACGACCAATCGTCTGCCCGTGCCCGACGCCAATTCTCTTCGGGAATGTAATTGTTGATCAGACGGCATCAGGTCGATATAAAGTTCTTAATCATTTTCTATGATATCTACGAGCAAATTAAGGGTTTATATTATTCGCAGCTGCTACCACACAGCCTATACATACAGCAGCTAAAATAATTAAAATAAAAACGTGAATATGTAATACAGAAAACAAGGGAAAGGAATATTTGTTTTCACGAAAACAAGACTGCAATATTTTTTTTTGTAGAAGCCTATAAACAATAACAAATAAAAAACATCGGGACTTAAAATAATTATTTTACATACATACATACATATTATCACGCCATATCCCTTGCAGGGTAGGCAGAGAGAACAGAGTGCCAGAGAACTCTATCCTTGCATACTTCACTCGCTTCCTCAACATTCATAATACTCTTCATACACGCTCGCCGGTTTCAGAGACTCTTGACTCCACCTTCCTTTAGTACGTGACCAATCTGGTCTAGGTAGGTTAGTCTCGGTCTCCCCCGGTACCTACATCCTTCAACTTTCGCATTGTATTCTTACGCTGGGTATAGGTAACATAAAAATCTTCTTAACCAGACGTTCGTTCGGCATTCTTTCCACATGTCCGAATCATCGGAGCATTCCCTTTCGCATCTTTACACCAATAATCTCTTTCATACCTACTCGTACTACTATTCTATAATTATTTTTGTATCATAATAGTTAGCAAGCCAGCCGCAATCGGACATTGAAGAATGCTGGAGAGTATTGAAAGAGAGTATGGTAGATACAGCGAAAGAAGTATGTGGAAGTTCAAAAAAGCATAGAAAAACAAATGGTGATGCATGGTGGGATGCAGAAGTGGCAGCTTCCGTAGAGCAAAAGAAGAAAGCGTGGCTGGACTATGTCTCTTCTTTGAATCTGAATGACAGTATGACTGAACAGAAGAAAGAAATATATCGGCAATGTAAGAATGACACCAAGGCCTTAGTGAAAGAGAAACGTGATAGAGCAAGTATGAGTGCAGAAGATAGGCTGACTAAAAACTTCGAGGGTAACACCAAACTCTTTTGGAGGGAGGTGAAGAAGTCTCGGGGTGGTTGGTCAGCCTTCAGAATGAATAAAATAAGGTCTAAAGGTGGAGACATTTTTACACAAACACAAGACGTGTTAAGGCGATGGAGTGAATATTTTGGCGATATGTATGCGGATGCTACGGTTGGCGCCGGTGTTGGATGTGGTTTACTAGATCAACATTCGACAACGGCGTCCTTCGATGGCATAAGTATGGATGAAGTTGAATGGGCGATAAGAAGTTTGAAAAATGGTAAGGCAGCGGGCATTGATATAGTGTCTGCCGAGATGATCAAGCTTGGTGGCTCTTGTGTCTGGGAGGCGTTTCTGTTGCTCCTCAATTTATGTTGGAGCTCGGGAATGGTTCCCAGGGACTGGCATAGCGCAGTCATCGTGCCTTTGTTTAAAAACAAGGGTTCACGTTATGACTGCGCAAATTACAGAGCCATAAGCTTGACCAGTTTGGCAGCAAAAGTGTATGGTAAAATTATTGAAAGGAGAATGAGGATGGTGTCCGATGGTTTACTGTGTGAGACACAAGGAGGTTTCAGGAGTGGAAGGGGATGCATGGATCAAGTGTTCTCTCTGCGCAACATTGTGGAGAAGCATCTGGCTCTAGGTCAGAGGGTTTTCTGCAGTTTTGTGGATCTGGAGAGAGCATTTGACACGGTTGTACGAAAGGAACTTTGGGACATTTTACCGGAGTATGGTATTAGCGGTAAACTGCTACAGGCTGTGCAGTCCAGTTACATGGCCTGTAGAGCCTGTGTGCGGCTGGATGATGGAATGTCGCCTTGGTTTGACGTCAATATCGGCGTTAAGCAGGGGTGCGTTCTGTCAGCCAGGCTGTTTATCATATATCTGGATAAATGTCTCCAAAGGTTGAACGATATGAATGTGGGAGTCCAGATGGGCGACTCAGTGGTCACTGCTCTGCTTTATGCAGATGATGCAGTCCTGCTGGCACAGTCAGCGACTGACCTGCAGACCCTAGTCGAAACAATGACAGAAGATTGTAAGAAAAGGGGTCTACGCGTGAATGTGAGCAAAACCAAAATAATGGTCTTTGAAAGAGATAAAACCAGAACAGATGTAAGAGTAACAATAGGTAATGATGTACTAGAGCAAGTGGATGAATTTGTATATCTTGTATGTGGATTTAGCCGAGATGGAAGGTACACCACTGATATAGAGCGAAGAGTGAATGCGGGAAATAGAGTGAACGGAGCGTTGGGGCAACTTCTCGGCAGCCACCACCTCAGCCAGAAGGCACGTGTAGCAATACATAACGCAGTGCTTGTCCCAACATTACTGTATGGAAGCGAGAGTTGGGTATGCAGAAAAGAGTATGATAGTAAAATTAATGCGGTCGAAATGCGATCTCTGCGGAAAATCTGTGGAGTTAGGCTGACCGACCGCATTCGTAACGACGACGTAAGAGAGCGAGTAGGTATGAAAGAGAGTATTGGTGTAAAGATGCGAAAGGGAATGCTCCGATGGTTCGGACATGTGGAAAGAATGCCGAACGAACGCCTGGTTAAGAAGATATACAATTCGAAAGTGGAAGGATGTAGGTACCGAGGGAGACCGAGACTAACCTACCTAGACCAGATCGGTCATGTACTGAAGGAAGGTGGAGTCAAGAGTCTCCGAAACCGGCGAGCGTGTATGAAGAGAATTATGAATGTTGAGGAAGCGAGTGAAGTATGCAGAGATAGAGTTCTCTGGCACTCTGTTCTCTCTGCCTACCCTGCAAGGGATATGGCGTGATGATATGTATGTATGTATAATAGTTTAGACAACAACTTAGTCATAGAAGGTCCCTACTTAGACCTCCCTATATGCCATTGCTACAAACAAATTTTTCATGTTCGCATTCTTATCTGATTAGTGATATTTATTTAGTTCTGGTTTCATAATGATTTCTGATAATTAATTTATAATAACATGTGAAATAACTAACTATTTTTACAGTTTATTGCGTCTGTCATGAACATGAACATTGAAAAGTGTTCAAAGTAAAAATACGTAAAAATAGTTTTAATTAACAAGCTCTTATTTAATTAAAGTAAAAGTGTTTAAACAGAACTATCAATAGCGACTTTTATTTCCTTTTCTTGCAGATATGCTATACATATACTTACATTCTTTAGTCGTTCGTACGATATCTGTAGTAAAGAACGGTTGTTTTATAGTAATAGCAGAATTAACTAAATTTGGTATTAAGATTTATTGCATAGATGTGACGTCCAATTAGTCCATTTTTCGTGTGGTGACGATGTAAGAATACATTTCACCACCTTATCGGTGAATGAAGCTAAGGGATATAAAACTACACGATAACAATAATAAGGGATATAACATCTATGCAAGAGAAGGAAAACTCGAACGAAATAAAACCCTATACCAATACGTCTGACCAGCGTGGTATAATAGGTCAATTTCCCTCCCATTATGCAGAAGGCTCGAGACTAATAGTGGGACATATATGAGCTGATGATGATGATAACGTCCAATATGTGGTCTAGAGAGTTTGTGTGATAGGTTTTAGTGTTTTGGGCTATCTTGTCATTAATTGAATAGCTACCTAGCGGGGAGAATTGAAATCATATGACATTTAAAAAGGGATAATTATACAGCTCTTACTTTGTTTAAGGAGCAATTCTTGGGTTAATGGTATTTCTAAATGCTACCAATGCGCCTGATAATTTATATTATAATTTATTTATTGTTAATATAGAATGAATCTTTAAAAATCAAATTCCAATCATAGGTTACAATTAAGGCGAATACCCGTCCTGTCGATCATAAAACATTAGATAGAAATGAATTTTATTAGGCGCCATTTTTTACAACAAAGTTGTTTTGAAATAGCTATTATGAAGTATATAGAAGTAAGATTAAGGAGGCGTGTAAGCGGATACAAGAAGAAACCTGTATAATGTTCGTTAAACTTCAGTTGCGTTGAAAAGTTGTTTGTGTCAATAAATTACGTTAACTGTGTTTGCCTCCCTTAAGATTATTGTGAAGATTATATCCCTATAATACTGTAAATGTGTGAAGCTTTAAGAGTTTCAAATGTTCTACATGTCTGGAAACGCTGCTTTATTTTTAATGCTCTTGAAGATTCTTGGATCTTGATAAACTTCTAATTTAATGTCTTTTTCAGTTCACATTCGCTCCACTATTTGGAACAGGTCTCCTTAATATGAATACTAAAAGGCGTGGTTTATTATTTGAACGTTTTGATACAAATAAAAATATATAACTCGTTGTATCATCATCAAGATCGTTCAGCTTTTCGCTTTGCTGGATGGAGACCTCCACTATAAATCAAGTGATAGTACCGTAATTGTCACGCTTAGAGGGCAGGTTGGTGATTGCAATGACATATTATGCGTTTCTTAGGACAGAGCTACTTCTCGATGTTTTGTTAAGGCCCTGAACAAATGTTTACGACTCTTATATCTATAAGGGTAATAATAATTTGTATCAGTATATCCGCAGAGAGGCTGACCGAGTGAGGAGGACGCCCCAGCAGTTAGCCAGAGCGTAGCCCGCCAGGCTGGCCATGGATGTCAAGGAAGCGAGCCCAATGGCGATGAGGAAGAGAACACGGTGGGTTATAGGGCCACGCGCCACTCTGCCCTCGCTCCGGATGGAATGGACGTCCTGTGTCCAGATCATAGAGTGTCAAAAAAAAACAGTATTTTAATAATTCTTTTAATATTAAAAAATGTGAAAGTTAGTGAAGATGTTTCGATGTTTCTTACTCAAACACATGAAAACTATTAAACAGATACGAGTGAAAATTAGCATATTTCCTGGATTAATACATCATCATCATCATCACAGCCCATATACATATGTCTCACTGTTGGACTCGGGCGTCCTCCGTAATAGAAGGGAAATTAACCTACTGTACTACGCTGGTTGGACGTATTGGTATAGGTTTCTTTTTTGGGTTTTCCTGCTCTTGCATAGATGTTATATGCGTTTTATACCCCTTAGTCGTCTCTTACGATCACCGACGGGTAAGATAGTGGATAGTGAATTGTATTCTTACTCCGTCACCACACGACTGAATACATGGATTAATACATAGGATACTTTTTATCCCGGTAATGGATCCTTTGGAATAATAGTGAAACCTTGGGCAAAATATTTTTTAAACTGTGAAAGCCGTGAATATAAGCTATTATTATATAATCTTTTCTGCACGCAGGATAATATGAGTTCACAATAATTAAGCCTGTATTTAGAAAAGATATCCCCATATACACTGGAACTACAAGCCATTCTTGCCACTCAAATACAGCTATATAATAACATTGTTTTATTCCGTGTAAATTGCAATTAATTTTATAATTATATTTTACTGTACCGCACATATAATATTTGACATCTAAATTAATTCAAATTACTGAAATTTTTAGCATTTAATATGCTTAATTATTTATAAATACCCGAATACGAAACGAAAAATTATGTCACAAGCGGGGTTCGAACCCGCTCCTATTGGGAATCCGGCCCAACCGTACTACCACTTACACCATCGTGAACAATTTTAGGATATGCAGATTTCGCTTCATATTATATCTTACGTCTTCAAGGTGACGTATGCCATCTATCGGACAATGTTTACATGCCATCTATCGGACATAATTTTTCGTTTCGTATTCGGGTATTTATAAATCTAAATTAATTTTAAATATACAATAATTAAATATCTAAATTAATGTTATTGTCACTATGCGAAAAGTTGAATAAAGAGAGTTATTAAATACTTCACGGCTAGGCAAAGCTTGCCGTGTGTTGCTGTGTACCTTACATTAAAGCCCGCCATGTGTTACTGTGTACATTACGTAAAGATGTTGTTGTGTACCTTACGTTAGAGCTAAGTGCTGTGTACTTACCTTTTTCTTCTTCTACGTAATGTTGATGGGTGATCTCAACTTTGTGGAGCAAAGAGAGTTCAAGTTTCTTTCAACCTTGTGGAGTTCAGGATGTTTTATATTTTTTTATGAATGGAAATTATTTGAGACTTGATGTTATCATCACCATTTTCCATCTTGATGTAAGGTATCGTAGCAAAGTTAAATGATAGTGCTCGAGATGGACATAATTTGCTTTAGCATGTTTTCAGTAGAAGATTTACGTGCACGTGTGACTTTGGGGTCGTGTGCTGTCCGTTCTGTCAACCCGGATAGGTTAAGCGAGGACATATCCTGCCACAAAAATAAAAAAAATATGAATTATCAGGTGCAATTTTTCTAGAGTACTGAGTGGTAATATTTAAGTCCACAAGTCGCATTAATCACTTACCATCAAATAGATTATTACACACTATAATCAACAAAATGTGTAAATATATAATACGAGGCGAAAATTGAATTTCATACAACAGTTCTAGTTGGTGTAAGTGGTAGCACGATTCAAACGGATTTCGAATAGGTGTGGGTTCGAATCACATATATGACAATAATTTTTCGCTCGTAATCAAGTTTTTATAAATAATCAAGCATGTTAAATTTCAGTTATTTCAACAAAAAGTTGCAAAGGGTTCAATGTATACACGATTATTTTCATATTACATTTATTTGTTAGAAAAGCATTGTGCATTATGGTCTCAAAAAACACTATTCAGTCATCTGGTAGAGAGAATAGAATTCCAGCATAGCTATCAAGCTATGCTGGAATTCTATTAAACTTAGTGAGCTCGTTCTTCGCCTTTGGCAGAGCAGGCAGAGCCTTTTAAGTGTTGATAACTAAGCCATAGCTGTAGCTTCGTTAAATTATAAAAAGAACGTAAAATGACCACTATTTATAAGTTAATCATCTAACATGTATTTATATATAGAAAGAAACGCTACATATGAGTTAAAGATTTCACCACGATTACACCACTAATCTAGATGACAGTATTTTCTTTTTAGTGTTTTTTTTATTCAAAATATATTAAGATATTAAAAAAGTAAATAAAATAATGAAAAAAAGGGAAACTAAACATCGAACTGAAGCTGTTTTGATAAGAATTCTCGATGTCCCAAATGAGCTTTCTATTTTAAATTACAGCAGCTGAATCTGCCTTTATATTTTAATAGTTTTTAGCCAACGATAGTAGATATATATTTTGCCATTGGCTAAGAACATTGACAAAGCCATTTTTTCTATAAATGAAACCTAACTAGATTTATCACCTTTGAAACCTTCTGCATGCTAAATTTCAAAGAAATCCCTGATGGCATCGCTGTGTTTCTCGAAGAAATATACAAAAATTGCTCGTTTAAAAATAATAAATAGACAAAGTTGCTTTATTTAGTGGCATAGCTAACTGTTATTATTTTCATACCTTTATTGATAACCATATAGGGTCTATATAGCATGGCATCTTCTTTTTTATCGTTTTTGGTGGCAAACGAGCATGCAGCCTGATGGTAAGTGTTACTGCCGCCCATGGACCTTTAGGGCCGGTGCCTACCAATACAAACCCCACACCCACCCAATTGGGCTGCCGGCTCTCTCGCTCATCGAACGAGGCACAATAGCACATTGCCATTACTCAGACGTCGATCTTCTGCAAAAGTGTGGTACTACCCCGGATGGATCGGCCCGCGACTGTAGACAGAGAACTGTCAACAGCATGGACTAACCACTATCAATACAATATAAAAAAGATTTAACTATACTGAAATGAATAACTAAAATGCAGGATAAGTTTTACAATTGGTCGTCTACTAGACATTACGCCTCATTGGAAATGTAATGGTTAACCATATGGTACCAGATAAAATTGCAGCAGTCCAGTACATAGTTCTTAGTTGACTTTTACGCCACCTATAAATGATCTTAGATTCGGCTTTGAAATGTAATATTAATGTAGTCTAAACTAAATTTGGACTAAAAAGAAATAGTATTTTAAACTTATACTATAAAAATTAAACTTCAAAATTTACTAGCGCTATAGAAAGCTTAAGAAAATATTCATGAATTATACGCTTCAATTTTTGCAACTATTTTTTATACCAAAAAAAGTGATATAATAATAATAAAGTTATTTAAAATGGTGAGTTGACTCACCAAGTGCTAAAAATATAAGTAACATTTATATTTTTATTGTAAAATAAAAACCATCACATTCCCGTTTACATTGGACGAGAATTTATAAAAATGTAAATGTCTTATTACAACGAACTTCAAGTATTGTGTTCAAGATTCATTTTTTGCACAAAAGGAGTGGTTATTTCAATGCTGGGAAAAATATTTTCTATTAAAGCCAAGACATTGTCTTTGAACATTTATTTATTTAACAACGGGAAATACGACTGGAACTTTGTAATAATATTCATTTGAAACAGTGTAAATAAAGAGAATTACAAGCATCATTCAAGTTATGAAGTTGTTATCAAGTCAAGGAAAATGTGAGTAAATATTTTCAGACACTTGCGGCCTAAACATCTCTTTAAATATTTAAATTAGGTACAGCTTGATTTTTGTTTTTTATAAGTTCGAAAGAAATTTGCAAATATAAAACAAATAACCAATGATATTAAAATGTTGCTTTCACTAGAATTTTGTGCATTGTATAAAAAATAGATAGTCGTTGGTTACTTCGATAGCGTTTTTACTTCACAGTTAAAACACACCGTGCTGCTAATCCAACTAGATCTAAAAATAAGAAAATTAATTTGAGGTTAATCCTCCCAACACTATAAAATCCTGCATTATTTTTCTTTTCATTGCTCTTGGCTGCAAATGAGCAAGCAGCACACCTGATGGTAAGCGTTACTGCCGCTCATGGACCTTCGCAATACCAGGATATCATTAGGCTGCTGCCTATCAATGAAAACCCCAAACTCATCCACAAAGTTGAGCTCCTTCGGCTCCCTCGCTCGCCGAACGAAACACAGTAGCATATTGTCACTACTCGGACGTGGATTTTCTGCGAGAGTGTGGTAATCGTACTACCCCGGACGGCCCAGCCCGCGGCTATAGACAGAAAACTGTCAATAATGTGGATCTACCACTATTAATTTTTTTCACTATAATCATACTTATAGAGTTAAATAATATCTACACATACCTCTAAACTTTAGTAATAACAATCATGTTGCATTATAGTATACGTATAAAATGTTTTCAGGAAGGTGGAGTCAAGAGTCTCCGAAATCGGCGAGCGTGTATGAATAGAATTATGAATGTTGAGGAAGCGAGTGAAGTATGCAAGGATAGCGTTCTCTGGCACTCTGTTCTCTCTGCCTACTCTGCAAGGGATATGACGTGATGATATGTATGTATGTATACAATGTTTTATAATAGACTGTTTATAGAATTAGTACTTTCATCTATTTTTCTAATGTACAACCGACTAACTACACCGTTCTATTGGTTGTATAAGAGTGCAACATGTCACAGCTCTTTACAAAAAAACAGCACTTTTCTAGGCTTTTATAACATAAAATACAATCAGCGATGTGCCTGCTAAGTATTGCAATTATGGGATTAGTCTCTTTAGAGGGCCTATATAGAGCAGTGGACGTAGATCAACTAAAAAATTGATAATATAAGTACAGATGTATAACTGTCTTCATCATTCTCCTACTGTTATCCCAATTACTTGGGGTCGATACAATATGTACGCCCCTTTAATAGTACATATTGTAAAAGTTATTGCCAATACTTTTATGACCGGCCGTTTGCCAGATGTCAACCCTCCTTGGGAATATAATTGTTGACCAAACGGCATCAGATGGAGTTGGCCCAGGTCATTATAAGGCTCTAAATAGACTTTTACGACATCCACGAGCAAAGGGTTGTTAGTATTCGTAGCCGCTACCACACAGCTAGTATAAGTGTCTTCATAAGGCAATGTGTATCAAAAAACATTCACTGCGTTAATTATTTTAATTGGAAGCATTCGTGCATTGTGACATCATTACAGATCGTTGAGAAAGAGAGAAAAGGTTTGAGTTATATTTTTAATTAAAAACACTAAAAACGACATGCTTGAAAATGCCAGGGAAAAAACAGCAATAATTTACATTGTTTCTACTGAAAGGCACACACAATACATTTGATATACACTCATATGCAAAAAAAACGGGCACCTAAGCAATGAACCATTTCAAATGTTAATATTTCTTTGTTTGATAATTATAGGTAGTTTTATCCACACAATTTGGTAAATTAATAAGAAAATAATCGTTTTCATCAGTATTTCATAAAATTTAGATACAATTTATGGGAAATAATGCTAAACCTCGCTAGTAGTGTATATTCGCTAGTAGTGCATATGCTCATGAAGTAAAAATAAAAAAGTTTTTTTGTTTGTTTTTCTTTAATAAAGTAAAAGCAGATAAATGTTTAGTATCGAGTGTGACCCCCTCTAGCTAAAATCACAGCTTGAATTCGTCTGGGCATGCTAGCGAGTATATCCCGGATACTTGCTTGCGGAATACGTTCCCACTCCGCAGTAATCACATTCTTCAGCTCTCTGATGGTCTGCGGAGCCGGGTGTACTGATCTCACACGCCGTTTCAGAACGTCCCAGACATGCTCTATGGGATTGAGGTCGGGACTTCGAGCTGGCCAATCCAAACGACGAATGCCGACCTCTTGCACATACGCATTAACATCGCGGGATCGGTGGGCGCGAGCATTGTCGTCCATAAAAATCGAGTCTTCACCTAGAGCGGCCAATGCGGGTTGTGCATGAGAAATTAGAACTTCCGTTATGTATCGATGCCCAGTCAGTGAGCCGTTTTCAATGAAGACTAACTCTGTACGATCCATTGAATTTATTCCTGCCCAAAACATAACAGAGC
Source organism: Lymantria monacha (assembly GCA_905163515.2). Taxonomy (NCBI): domain Eukaryota; kingdom Metazoa; phylum Arthropoda; class Insecta; order Lepidoptera; family Erebidae; genus Lymantria; species Lymantria monacha. The sequence continues at coordinate 11,333,681 of LR991094.1, read as the reverse complement.
CCCCACCATAAGGTGTGATTTCTTCGAAACATGCCTCTGCAAAGCGTTCTCCTTGTCTTCTTAGCACTCGCCGACGTCGATCTTCACCGAACAGAGATATCCTGGCTTCATCAGAGAACAAAACCCTATTCCAATCGTCTTGAGTCCATGATTCACAATTTCTAGCGAACCTAAGCCTGTGAACTCTGTGCTCACGGAGTAATTTGGGGCCGCGGACCGGGCGGTGACTGCGTATATTGGCAGCGAGAAGCCTCCTCCTGACCGTCCATAGACTAATATGCACATTTCTTACTTCTTGGAGGTTGTTCTTAAGATCCACATACGAAGATTTGCGATTTCTCAATGCGCGACTCACAAGAAAACGATCATCCCGTGGTTGGGTACATGGTTTTCTTCCAGAACCAGGCCTTCTCTCGACGGAACCAGTCTCCTGATATCGCTGCCAGGTCCTTTGGACTGTCGAGCGACTAACATTTAGCCTCCTAGCCACGAAACATTGGCTGCAACCCTCTTCAAGCAGCGCGATAATTTTGGTAGCTTTTACCACTTTATCTACCATTTTTGATACAGGCAAACAGCATTAAATAAAGCTTTGACAGTCAAGGATATGAAATTAATCGATAAAAATTGAATAAAAGTTATGAAAGTCGATGTTAACTTCTGGAACTTCGCGCCAAAAATGTAGGATAAAAAGGGGTTTTCTGTAAAAATGAACATCAAATGAAAAATTGAATTTAGAACGTACTTTTTTAAATACCACAGCATTTTTAAAACCGGCCAGTAACGTGTACAAACTATTGAAACCTTTTTGGTATTGTATCTTTTTAAATATGAATGAAAATCAAAACCGCCCGTTTTTTTTGGAAATGAGTTTATTACAAGTTAATCTGCTTTTATGTTAATTAACACTTATTTTAGATGAAATTGATACATAAATAGTAGATAGCGCCCTCATAGATGATTTTAATATACTATTTCATATTTGAGATGATGATCTTCGAATTTCGAACAATTCTTCGATCGTCGCAGGACGGTCCGACTTTATTACCGCAGGCCTCTTTTATTTTCTTTAATAGGATGTAAACTGGATGCATTCTTTTTAAAAACTCTAGAGTGAGAGCAGGATGATGCAAAGGGACGGTGCGACTTTATTACAGGTCTCTTTTACTTCTTTTAATATGGTGTAAACTGGATGCATTTTTTTTTCAAAATCTAGCGTGATGGCAGAATGATACAAAGCCCCATTACCTGCTGCAAATTTTTATCTTCTACGTCCACTGAATGGGCCACCAGAACTGCTACCGATGGCCTACCAGCTTTTTCTTACCTTTTAATGTTAGACGAGGAATGATAAGTGCATTCTGCTGCTCATGGAATACTAGGGCCAAAAACAGCTGCACGTAGATCATTCCAAAGCCTGTATGTGCGTGACGGAGAGAATCGACGTTAGTACCAAGTCAAACAGTTCCTCGGAGGACTACTCATTATAATTAAAAACTAGAGGTTCGTGGCCTCTACATCATGAGTTTAAATCGTATCGATCATTTGGCCTAGCGTACATACTAAACATTAAAGTACATGGTAAAAATACTATGGTTATTAAGGAGACCATGGAGGTTTTATTAAATACGTCAACTCCAGACGATAACATATCAAACGACAGGGAACTCCACAAACAATTACGCGCGTGGGGCGCCCAGTCACTTCTCTCCGTTCCGTCTTTTGCCGAGTGTATGACTACCATTCGAGCTCTCTAATGAAGACAAAATATTAAATAAAATTATCAAAGAAGTTAGTCGAGCACTAGGCGACTCAATAGTAATAGTTTTTAATCGTTGTATAATTGAAGGCATTTTTCCTCGTTTATGGCGTCGCGGATATATACTTATAATTCTCAAAGGCACTAGATGACCCTGGGTAGAATGAAGCTGGGTATATCGAGCAAACACTTCACCGCCCTCACTAAGCAAGCTCTTAGAATGTTTCATAATACCACTTATATTGCTGAGTGGACCAACATTCAATTGGCTTCACTCATGGTAAATCAACTATGGATGCGGTCATTGCTTAGACCTAAGTTAATAACGTTTAACCTAAGTTAATTCGTCGTCTTTCTGAATATGTCAGGTGCTTTTAATAACGCCTGATAGCCAATGCTACTTTTAAAATAAAATAAATGCTCGTGGGTGCTATAGGAATATCTACCTAATCCTACAGTCATACTTTTTACACAGTTCGACTAAACTAAAATTTGTTTATCACGTTGTGTCAAAACTACTGACGATGGGTTGCCTTAAAGGTTCCGTGCTATGTCCATATCTATGAAATTTAGGTTATAACGATTTTCTCGTGTTATCTCTGCCGAAGAATTGTTTATTGATCGGCTATGTCAGCGACTGTCTTTTATTCCTACACCTAAACACTAGGGATGGCTTAAAGAAATTAGCAGAAAAATCTCTCAATGACATTTTCAAATGGGGTAGGTACACGCAATCAATCCGGGGCGTCTAGATAGGGCCCTACTGGTGGAGGCGGCCATCGTGAACACGTGGCTGTCCTCACCACCCCCAGCGGACGGAGTGGACGCTGAGGCTGGCCGCATTCGCGATGCGTTAACGCAGATATGCGATGCGGCCATGCCCAGGGTACGGCGTCTGCCTCCGAGGCAGGGATCTACTGGTGGTCCCCAAGACTGGCGGACCTTCGTGCGGCGTGCATTAGTGCCCGAAGGTCCTACACCCGCAGCCGGCGGCGTCGCCGCGATGCTGAGCGGAAGGGCCAGCTGTATGAGGAGTACCGCAGTGCGCGGACTGCCTTTCGGCTGGCCATCCGGTCCGCCAAGGACGCGAGTTGGCAGGAGATGCTGGACGGTCTCGACCGTGACCCCTGGGGTCGCCCGTATCGCGCGTCGCTGAATAAGCTTCGCGCGCAGGGCCCCCCCTCACCGAGACCCTTCAGCCCGACCTCCTTCGTAGGGTGGTCGAAGAGCTGTTCCCGCGGCAGTCAGAACACACGCCCCTGGTCATGGCTTCGCCAGATCACGACCGGGAGGCCGACGAGAGTGTTCCGCCCGTGACGGAATCAAAAGTGGGGGCGACTGTGGCGAAGATTCGTTCCGCCACCACGGCCCCCGGCCCGGACGGAATACCAGTCCGGGTGTTGACGTTGCTCCTCGAGCACCTCGAACCTCGCCTCAGGCGACTGTACAACGCCTGGCCTGTCTGACGTCTGGACAGTTCCCTGAGTGCTGGAAGGAAGGGAGGTTGGTTCTCCTGCCAAAGCCGGGACGGCCCCCGGATTCGCCGTCGGCCTACAGGCCCATTGTCCTTCTCGGCGATGTGGGTAAGCTATTGGAGCGTGTCCGCGCTGCCCGCATCGTCCGACATCTAGAAGAGGTGGGGCCCGATCTGTCGGATGCTCAATTCGGCTTTCGAAGGGGGCGTTCGGCCATCGGGGCCCTGCTACGCCTGAGGCAGACGGCCGCGGAGGCTGTCACTGGCAGAGGAGTGCTGTTGGCGGTATCGTTGAACATCACCAACGCATTCAATAGTCTGCCATTCACCTGCATCAGGGAGGCGCTCCGATTCTATGGAGTGCCCTTGTACCTGAGGCGGCAGGTGGCAGACTATTTGGAAGGGCGCAGTGTTCTCTGCGCGAGTCCCACAGGGGACATTGTGCGAACGCCCATGTCGTGCAGTCTTCCGCAGGGGTCGGTATTGGGGCCGACTCTGTGGGACATCGGTTATGAGTGGGCGTTGAGAGGGAGTCTTCTCCCCCGGGCTGAGCGTGATATGCTATGCTGACGACACGCTCGTCACAGCCCAGGGCAGGACACTCGAAGAGGCGGCGAGCCTGGCCACTCTCGGCACCGAGGAGATGGTCAGGCGAATGGAGGCGCTGAGGATCAGGGTGGCCTTAAATAAGACGGAGGCCCTTCTATTCAATGGGCCCCGCGTAAGGCTGCCTATCGGCGCCTCGTTAGTCGTCAACTCCATCGACATCAGTATCCAGGCCCATATGAAGAATGTCTGGTGCTCGACGGGCGTTGGTGGTTCCGGGAGCATTTCCGCAGGATTGCTCCCCGGCTGGTCGGCGCGGCGTCCGCCCTATCGCGGCTCATGCCGAACATGGGGGGACCCAGTTTCGAGGGCCAACGGCTGTATGCGGGGGTGATCTGCTCAATGGCCATGTACGGCGCACCCGTGTAGGTGAGGGCTCTGAACGCCCAGCTCAGGGCGGTTCTGTGGAGGCCACAGAGAGCCATGGCGGTCAGAGTCATTCGCGAGTACCACACGGTGTCGACAGAGGCGGCATGCCTATTGGCCGGGACACCCCCGGGGGACCTAGAGGCGGAGATGCTCTCCGACCTCTACCGGCAGGTTACCTCAGTGCGCCACGAGGGTGGCTCCCCATCGTCTGACGAGATAGCTACCTGGCGCGAGTACGCCCGCCGAGATGTCATCGAGATGTTGGGCTATGCGGCTGGAGAGGCCTAGACACGGTGTTGTTACCATTGAGGCCCTCCGGCCCGTACTGATGGAGTGGATGGAGCAGCGGCATGAAGTGCTCACCCTCCGGTTGGTGCAGGTCTTGTCGGGGCACGGTTGCTTTAGCAAGTACCTGCACACGGTCGTGTGGAGGGAGTGGACTCCGTCCTGCCACCATTGCAGTAGCGACGAGGACACAGCGCAACATACGCTTGAGGTATGTTCGGGCTCGGACGGGCAGCGCCGTGACCTCGTCGCTGTCATCGGTGCCGACCTGACGCTGCCGGCTGTCGTGAAAGCGATGGCCGACAGCGTCAGGAATTGGGACGCGGTCGCCGCCTTCTGCGACGCTGTCATCTCGCAGAAGGAGGCGGCGGAACGAGTCCGGGAGGATTCCCGTGACCCAGGCCGTCGCCAGCGGCCGGGGCGGCGCAGGCGCGACTCGGGGCATCGACAAGAGAGGAACCCGCAAGGGTATACCGCCGGGCGGGCCACCGAAGACAAAGATCGGGTACCGGTGGCCCACTCATACGGCAAGAGAGGTGCTTGCAGGGTGGGTCCATGGGTTTGCGCGCCGTCTTTTGTCACCCCAGATCGATTTGTCGGGGCGCGACCACATCCATGGTCCACCCTCCAAAGAAAAATAAAAAAACCGGAGGTGTCAAGGGACACCCGGATGGAACGAAGTTCTATTTTAATTATATAATTTTTTTCTGCCTTAAGCGATTTTTATCGTTATATTTTGCCAATTTGCAAAATATCTTTATAAATTATAGCCTGTGTTATTCTGATGTGCAAGCTATATTACTATAAATTTCATCAAAATCCATTCAGTAGTTTTTACGTGAAAGAGCAACAAACATGTTCACATCCATACATTATTACAAACTTTCACGTTTATAATATTAATAATAGGATATACAATTCCACTAGACTACCAAAACTTTTCGGCCCCGAGCTCGAACGCGAGCCGGCCACGCGGCCCGGTCACGGGCGAAAATAATTTCGTTGCGCATTATTTTGATTTTGCTATATCTCTTAAGGTATTGATTTAATTTGCATGGTCTGAAGGAAAAAAAATATCTTCATGAAATGCTCAAGCCAACTAATGTATTTAAAATGATAAGGATTAATACAGTATTTGTGTAAATAGCTTTTCAATTACCGTTTTATAATAGAACATTTTTTAAAGTATTAAAATGGATATAGTATGTTATCCTTAAGAGATAGATATATACCATCGCGGACTTTTTTGTAGGCCTTTTTAAGCTGTATAATACTGTAGTACTTTATTTTGATCTATTTCGTAGGGTTCAGCCAGCGTTTGCAATGTAAGCGCAAAATAATGTGTTTATTTACGACATCACATTAGAAACCTCTAAAATTATCAGTGTTTCTCTAGTACATTATGCATATATTATATATATAAACCTTCCTCTTGAATCACTCTATCTATAAAAAAAATCGTCGCGACACCACACTGTTCAATGCGAAATAGAAATGAAAATATCTGGCTTGCTTTCTATAAGAGAGCCGACGAGCGACGCCGCACAGCTTACAATAGCTTACTATAGCAAAAAGTGTCGTGACAACTTTTCGTAAGAATTTTTTCCGTCTAGCCCCCTTTCACAACGCGCGATAAGGAACTTCATTCCAATAAAAAAAAGGTACACGCTATCAGCTTGCTTTTGTACCACAAAAACAATCATTATCATCTTTTATTTAAAGGATATTTACAATCGTCACCGCTTATAAAATTCAATAATACGACAGTTAAAAGAAAAGAATCTGTATCCACATCTACTCGTACCTGGGGCCTTCGTTTCAATATACATACTTAAAATTACATATATTGCCACATATATTTGTTACGCTGCCAAATCATGGATAAGCAGAGGTGCATTTAGGTATAAGGCTTAAATGTGACTATAAATATTTTGGTTACAATACTGATTTATTCTATTCATCATCATCACAGCCCATATATGTTCCACTATTGGGCTCGAGCCCCTTCGTATTGGGAGGGAAATTAACCTACTATACGATGCTGATCAGACGTGTTAAGATAGGGTTTTGTCTCGAGTTTTCCTTATGCGTTTTATATTCCTTAGTCGTCTCTTACGATCACCCACGGGTAAGATAAGAGGTGACGAATTGCATTCTTACTCCATCACCACACGGACAATTTTATTATTATACAGATTGATAAGCGGGATTCGAAACCGCACATATTGGGAGTCTGGCCCAATCGTGGTGCCACTTACACCACCGTGAACTATTGTAGGACATTCAAATCTCGCTTCGTATCATATTTACGTCTTTAAGGTGACGTGTGCCATCTACCGGACAATATTTACACATTATATAGGCTTAATACTTCAAACTTTGCAGTTAGAATTGTATTAAACGATGACACAACCTTGTTATTCAAATTACTGAAATTTAGCATTTAATATGCTTAATACATACATATACATATCATTACGCCATATCCCTTGCAGGGTAGGCAGAGAGAACAGAGTGCCAGAGAACTCTATTACGAAAAAAAGCCCCATTACGAAACGAAAAATAATGTCACAAGCGGGCATAGAACCCGCACCTATTGGGAATCCGGCCCAATCGTGCAGCCACTTACACCACCATGAACTATTGTACGACATTCAAATCTCACTTCGTAACATATTTACGCCTTTAAGGTGACGTGTGCCATCTACCGGACAATGTTTACACATTGTATAGGCTAGCATATGAAATGCTAAATTTCAGTAATTTGTATACAGATTGATTTATTCTATTCATAAAAAAAGTATATTTTATATTAAAATAAATGCTTGCCGCAGAAAAAAAATATCACAGCGTGTATCACGAACAATGGCCTCTTCAAATAAATCATATTGTCATGTTATTCTGAAGCACCAGTTCTGTAGACAACAATAAATAATATAGTCTAACGTCGAGGGCCGTGATATATAACAATATTACATGTCATGTGTTGTTCTTACATTGCCTTTTATGTGATAAAGAGTGATTCTAAATGAACTAGTTTTTGTCGACATTCATATACAATTTAATTAAGCAACGTATTTTATTAGGAATATATTTTATTTACGTAAGATTAATTAACATTATTACGTGGTCAAAAAATCTTTTATTAATATTTTATTTAAATTTACTACATTTAAATTTGTAATCATCATCCTCATTACAGCCTATAAATGTCCCACTGTTGGGCTCGGGCCTCCTCCGTAATGGAAGGGAAATTAACCTACAATACCGTGCTGGTCAGACGAGTTGGTATAGGGTTTTGTTTCGAGTTTTCCTTCTCTCGCATAGATGTTATATGCGTTTTATATCCCTTGGTCATCCCGTACGATCACCCACGGGCAAGATATGGGGTGATGAATAGTATTCTTACTCCATCACCACACGGAAAAAAATTGTAATATACAAATTTAAATGTAGTAAAATGTAATTAGGTCTTTTTAGGGTTCCGTACCCAAAGCATAAAAACGGGAGCCTATTACTGAGACTTCGCTGTCCGTTCGTCCGTCCGTCTGTCACCAGGCTGTATCTCAAGAACGGTGATAGCTAAACAGTTGAAATTTTCACAGATGATGTATTTCTATTGCCGCTATAACAACAAATACTAAAAATAAAATAAAATAAATATTTAAGGGCGGCTCCCATAAAACAAACTTGATTTTTTTTAGTTTTACGGAACCCTTTGTGCGCGAGTACAACTCGCACTTGGCCGATTTTTAATTCTATTATTTAATGAGCGTACATTATAGAATATAAATATGTTTCTTAAATAAACTAAGGTATTTAATGAACATATTTATGTAAATTGTCATAGTATAGCTAATATTAATTAAAATATAGTAACTTTTGTTTTTCTTTTCAAATTACTGAAATTTAGCATTTAATATGCTTAATTATTTATAAAAACCCGATTACGAAGTGAAAAATACAACTTTAACTGCAAAGTTTGAAGTATTAAGCCTACACAATGTGTAAACATTATCGGGTAGATGGTGCACGTCTCCTTAAAAGACGTAAATATGATACGAAGCAAGATTTGAATGTCCTACAATTGTTCACGGTGGTGTAAGTGGCAGCACGATCTGCCCGGACTCCCGATAGGTGTGGGTTCGAACCCCACTTGTGACATCATTTTTCACTTCGTAATCGGGTTTTTATAAATAAAATATAGTACTTTTCATCTAAATGATCTCTGTAAAGTTCTTATAAGAAATAAATATCTTAAACCATAATCTAAAATAATATTTTCTATTTAGTATATTATTTAAATAGAATAAGTAGAATAATTCTTTTATTCTTTCTTTGGGTATGCAGAAAAGAGTATGATAGTAAAATTAATGCGGTCGAAATGCGATCTCTGCGGAAAATCTGTGGAGTTAGGCTGACCGACCGCATTCTTAACGACAACGTAAGAGAGCGAGTAGGTATGAAAGAGAGTATTGGTGTAAAGATGCGAAAGGGAATGCTCCGATGGTTCGGACATGTGGAAAGAATGCCGAACGAACGCCTGGTTAAGAAGATATACAATGCGAAAGTGGAAGGATGTAGGTACCGAGGGAGACCGAGACTAACCTACCTAGACCAGATCGGTCATGTACTGAAGGAAGGTGGAGTCAAGAGTCTCCGAAACCGGCGAGCGTGTATGAAGAGAATTATGAATGTTGAGGAAGCGAGTGAAGTATGCAGAGATAGAGTTCTCTGGCACTCTGTTCTCTCTGCCTACCCTGCAAGGGATATGGCGTGATGATATGTATGTAAGTAGAATAATAATATAGCAATATTTTTTCGGACTAATGTAATACATAGGTAAAATTTAAAGTACATATATTTAGGTAGATGGTGTTCTCACGCAAGCAAACAAACTCTCACGTCTAAATGCTTTTGTAGTCTGGGTGGATGTTGGGCTCTTACGATTTGTCTGACTATACAAATACATATGTTTGAAATAAGCACTAAGCAACATATTATAAAAATCTATCATAAGAATTTATTATAAATTTGTCCTATTTTAAGTTAACTTTTTTACATGGAACCCCTTTTTTTTGCGAGGGGCTATGGTCTTTTACACCCCGCTAAATCCATCCGGGGCGACAGATGAAGCGGCGCGACCCTATAAACCCGCCACGCAATGTAACTCTCCACGCCGTGCGAATGGGCCATCGGAACCCAGTCTTTGTCATCGGTGGCTCACCCGGCGGTCTACCCTCGCAGATATACTCTCAAAGCGACGCCTTGTCATCTCGACCAATAAGTCTTCATAATCCCTAGTCCGGTCACTCGATGCCTCGGCTTGATATGGTATTTTCTGGACACACGTCGTCCGTTCCGTTCGCGGCAATAGAATAGCAGCGCGTGGCTTTATAATCCGTCGTGTTCCCTCCCCAGTGCCATTGGGCCGGCCAATGGGACCGCGTCCTACATAGTACCCCTAAACACCTATGTAACCAACTTTGCAGGCATGATACAATTCAATGTATATACATATGAGTATTATTCAAAACTCCACATCTTGTTTCATCATCATCATCACAGCCCATAAATGTTTCACTGTTGGGCTCGGGCCTCCTCCGTAATGGGAGGGAAATTAACCTACTATACCGCGCTGGTTAGACGTGTTGGTATAGGGTTTTGTTTTGAGCTTTCCTTCTCTCGCATAGATGTTATATGCGTTTTATATCCCTTAGTCGTCTCGTACGATCACCCACGGGTAAGATATGGGGTGGTGAAAAGTGTTCTTACTCCGTCACTACACGGAAAATCAACACATCTTGTTTTATAAAATAAATAATGCGTCTAGTACGTCTGAGCTCTTAGTCTATTAGTGTTACTAATTTCGGCAGCTTAGTATCAAAACTCCCTATGGTTAGCAGTCATTCACTCATAGGCATCATCTCTACTCTTCTCAATAGTATGAATAGTAGGAAAAGCAATAAATTTTGAACTATGTAGTTTATGTAAAAATGTGACTCAATTTTAGAAATTTTGTATTTCTCATTTGTATTGATTTGTGTCAAGGTAACAAGAATTCGCTTCAATCAAATTACTATATATACCGTAAAGACAATTTTCACAAAATATTATGGCCTTATTTTATAAACAACTAGCTTCTGCCCGCGGCTTCGCCCACGTGAAAGGTTACTTTCTTATAGGTTTTCATCCCCTATTTTTATTTTACCCCTTAAGGGTATTTTTTTACAAAATGTTAATGTCCTATTTATTTATATCTAATTAATAGCCTACAAAGAAGTTTCAAGCGTCTGGCTTTAAAAATGACGATACTTTCTTACAACTTTTCATTCCCATTTACAACCCTTTTTTTGCATTAAAAAGTAGTCTATGTCCTTTATCAGTTTCTAGACTATCTGTGTATCTAACGGTTCGGTAGTTTTGGAGTGAAAGAGCGACAGACAGACAAGACAGAGTTACATTCGCATTTATAATATTGGTAAGGATTTTAGTAATTGTATCTTCATGCTCGAATTGTTCCAATCAGTCTCGACTTCGTATATTTTGAAAGGGGAAACTTTATTGTATAACATAAAAAGTTTCGTATCTAAATTTATATTTCAACTAGCTGTCCCGGCAGACGTCGTTTTGAATGGAAAAGCGATATGCCTACAGCTGCGCTACCTACCGGGTCCAATTGTGTTTTAATCATCCAGGGACTTATTGGAATATATATTGAAAATTTCATCGCAATCGGTCCAGCAGTTTGACATACCGACAACGGCGCCACCTATCGGGTCCAATTGGTTCAAATCAAAACCAAACCATTCTCGAATCCCCTCAACACACACAAAAAAATTCAAGACAATCCGTCCAGCCGTTTAGGAGGAGTTCACTGTCAACACACGTACAGAAGAATGTTTGCCTAAACGTTTATATGTTAACGGTTATCAGTATCATCAAGTGTCAACTTGGGGTATAAGTTATCTATAATCTAAATTTCATTCAAATCCTCTATATTACAGCATATACTCGTATACTAACAAAGTTTGACTAGGTTTAGTAATACTAGAATGAAAATATAATTCCACTAAGAAAGATACTGATATCTTGGCAGGAAATCTATACCTGAAGCTTGAGTTTCATCTCTATGATATAAAATATCTTCTAAGATAATCTTATGAGATAAACTTTTGTTCCAGTTTGATTGAACTTGCTTTTATGTTAAGACAATCATACACAGATAAATAGGATATATATATATATATATATATATATATATATATACATTATATATATCTCACCTAGTGGAGGTCGTCCTACGCCGCCTCTCCAATTTCTAAATTATATATATATATTAGGGTGTCCGTTATTTCCCAAATTGGGTTTTGTTCTGCAAACGCCCGTCAAATTTTTGGGTTATGACCTAAAAAAAATATCAGACCCAAATCAGCCCTTAATATTTGCATTAACCCGTGCCTAAATCATAATACATTTCCCATTTAAATAACATGGGATTTTCGCATTTTTTGCAGTTATTTTTTTTCCACTGAAACAAATGTAGCTAAAAATACTCAAACTATTTCTTGTAGGAAATTTAACGCTCTACAAAAAAGATCTGAATGCTTTTTTCGATAAAATTTACCGTTTAGAAGTTATTCAACAATAAACTTGTATTCATATTTTAATTCGTCGTTTTTTTTTTATTTTCACCATAATTTTTATTTATATCAAACTAAATGCATACAGATAGATAATAAAATAAATAAATACAAGATTTAGATCTAAAATAAAGTATATTATTGCTTTTAAATAATAGTATCAAAATATTTATAGTCTTTTTTTAATTTTTACAATTTTTGTGCTAAACATTATATTACATACGCAAATTACTTGATCTTGTGTTTATGTATAAATTATTTAATGATATGATTGATAGTTCTGAATTACTGTCTAGAATCAATATCTGTGCACCAAGTAAACTTCCTCGCTCGAGAGTCTACAAACTGTTCAGTTTACGTTCATTTAAAACGAATATAGGTCTCAATTCGCCTCTGAACAGAATGTGCAAATTGTACAACGACCTTTCCACTTCTTTGAATTTAGACATTTTTGGTGATAATTTTCGTCATTTTAAGACTAAAATCTATGAATATTATATGTACAAATGATATATATGTGTATATATGTCTATGTTTAAATATATATATGTATGTAGGTATATATAGTTTGCCAACTGTATATTGATTTTTTTATCATTTTATGTTTTCCTTTTTAAAAAAGTAGGAAATGAATATTTTGTTTTAAAGAGTTTAAGTAACATTTAGTTAGTTGTGGTTACCTGTAAATGAAAGAGCACAAAACATGATCCATGTGATTCTTTTTTTACTATATTGTATGTTTGTGTATTTTTCGTTGGTGATCCTAAAAATAAATAAATAAAGAAATAAATAAACATTTTTTTAGTTGCAGTAGGATATTTGGCTCTGTATTCACTTACAACTTGAATCAAATATTGTTTTTGATCTTCCTGAGTAGTTAATCTATTTATATAATCTTGTGTTAGATGGACAGCTCTTTCGGCTACATCGTTTACTACTTGCAGATTATTAACAATTGCCAGACTTTTCAAATAATTATCATTTCTAATCCACGTATCTGCATTAGTTTCCAAAAAATCTTTACTAATATCAAATCTGTCGAAAAATTTTAACGATTTCGAATTAATAAAAAATCAATATTCTTCTTTTCTAAATTTTTAACCTCACCATCTGTATTAATAATATACCGTTTGAATGAATCAAATTCTGAATCTTCACAAATTTTTAACGCTATAACCATTTTATTTTTAACGCTAGCTGATACGTTTGGACTGCAAACCAAAAAGGCACATAGATTAGATAATATCTATGTGCCTTTTTGGTTTCCGGTACCTCGTGCAGTACTATCTCCAAATTTGGATTTACAATTTTTAAAAGTTGTTTATCAATACAGAACAATTGATAAAAAAATATCGGGAGCTGTTTTACATAAATTTAAAAATAAGTGATTTTTAAATGGTATTTAAATTCTGAAATAGCTGCTCTTCCATTTTTTGATCTAAACGTATCAGTTAGCATTAAAAATAAAATGGTTATAGCGTTGAAAATTTGTGAAGATTCAGAATTTGATTCATTCAAGCGGTATATTATTAATACAGATGGTGAGGTTAAAAATTTAGAAAAGAAGAATATTGATTATTTATTAATTCGAAATCGTTAAAATTTTTCGACAGATTTGATATTAGTAAAGATTTTTTGGAAACTAATGCAGATACGTGGATTAGAAATGATAATTATTTGAAAGGTCTGGCAATTGTTAATAATCTGCAAGTAGTAAACGATGTAGCTGAAAGAGCTGTCCAACTAACACAAGATTATATAAATAGATTAACTACTCAGAAAGATCAAAAACAATATTTGATTCAAGTTGTAAGTGAATACAGAGCCAAATATCCTACTGCAACTAAAAAATGTTTACAGAAAAAAACCCAATTTGGGAAATAACGGACACCCTAATATATATATATATATTTATATTAATTACTACGTTTCCCGAACGCTGCTTAGCCGAGTTGGATTCGTCGGCTGACCTCGTCGTCTCTGAGCTTTTCATTAGCTGCATATTTTTTTATATGTCTATTTGTTTGTTTCAGTAATCTCTAAAACGCTTGGAATGATTTTAATGATACTTTCACGGGCAGATAGCTGATGTTATAAGAAGTACTTTTTTTGTGTGTTCTTAGCTGTTAGCCGCAGATGGCTTTAACAGCTTTACGCGTACTATGAATCAGCGCTAAGAACTCTCAACTTAATTAAATTAGGTGAAGCGACATCGTCCAATGGTTCCCCCCTGCGGGGAACCGACCTTGGCTTGAGGCGTCGCTGGTGGCAAAGTGGGCATGCTCACGTTTGGGTTTTGACTTTTGCGCGTCGCGATTTTACACCTCGGCGGCGAGGACGAAACGTTTGGAGAACACATTATTGGTTGTAATAAGTGTATTGCTCCTTCTTCTTCTTCTGTATCCTATACATGTCTCTCACTAATGGTCACGGACTGTCTCCATAATGGCAGGGAAATCGAGCTACTATAATATACTGACCAGGCGGATTGGATTATGGAAAAAATTAATAGTGGTAGAACTACACTGTTGACAGTTTTCTGTTTACAGCCGCGGGCCGGTCAGTCCAGAGTAGTACCACACTCTCGCCAAAAACCGACGCCTGAACCTAATCAGCAGTGGCAATATGCTGCTGTGCTTCGTTTAGTGAGCGAGAGAGCCGGAGGTCCAGCTTCCTGATTGTATCTCTCTCGCTCGGGTATAATCGCCGTCCCGAGTTCACCCGATCGAGTCTTTCACCTCAGAGCGTGACGGATCAGCCTCACAGCCTACCAAAATATCTGTGTGCAATGCGATAAAAGAAGTTTTCACTTCAAAAATAAACTTAAACAGATAAATTTCATTAATATACAATTGTGAGTAAAAGTATTAATTTCTATCACTATTGTATGAAGAGAATTATGAATGTTGAGGAAGCGAGTGAAGTATGCAAGATAGAGTTCTCTGGCACTCTGTTCTCTCTGCCTACCCTGCAAGGAATATGGCGTGAAGATATGTATGTAAGTATGTATGTACTAGGTAGTTGAATCTACTAATTAAGTTATTCCGTATACTTAGATACCCAAAATGAGCTGAAATTAAAAGATAAAACCAACTAAGGTGTTTACTTCGTTATTGTCCTCTGGGAAATTCTAAAATAAATTAATTGACATCAATTTTGTTAGTGGCTTAGGAAAATTTCTGTTTTTTTTTTATTATTTACAAACGTTCCGCTATTCATTAGTTATGTAATTCTCTTTACATTCATGTTTATGTATTCGAAGTAAAGGTTCTATTGTGGTGATAAACTTCAAAGAGAGTATAATAATATCATGGAGGTGAAACTTCTTTCAATGCTCGAATATTTTACTTACAATAGTCTTCAAAGCATTTGTAAATTTATTGTATTATATATTTTCAATGAGAATAAATTATGAATGAAAGTAGTGTGACTGAAAATAATAAATGACAATTAAGTATATTAAACTTTTACATTCTATGTACATATTTTTTTATATATTAATTTTTTTTATTACCTATGGTGGCTAGCTGTGTGATAGCGGCTACGAATACTACCAACCCTTACTTCGCTCGTGGATGTCGTAAAAGACGACTAAGAGCGACGACCTGAGTCAACTCCATCTGATGCCGTTTGGTCAACAATTACATTCCCAAGGAGGGTTGACGTCTGGCAGGCGGCCGGTCATAAAACTATTACCAATAACTTTTACAATATGTACTATGAAATATGAGTACATATTGTATCGACCCCAAGTAATCGGGATAAGAGTAGGAGAATGATGATGATGATGCTTATGGTGGCAAATGAACAAGCAGCTCACCTGATGGTAAGTGTGACTGCCACCCATGCACCTTTGCTATAACTAGGCCGCTGCCTACCATTACAATACCCAAACACACCCAGTTGGGCTTCCGGCTCTCTCACTCACCGAACGAAGCGCAATAACACATTGCCATTACTCAGGCGTTGATCTTCTGCGAGAGTGTGGTGCTACTAACCTGGATGGACCTACTGCGACTGTAGACAGAGAACTGTCAACAGCGTGGTCCTACCACTAATCATATTTCATTTAAAAAACATAACGCCCGGCATTAGGGAAGTAATACTTGTATTACGAGGGATTCTACAAAAATTCCATGTACCGGACACAAATTACACACAGACTTAGAGAATAATTTGTGGATTGCACAAAATATCGTCTTACGTAGGAATCGAATACACGACATTGGCATGGTATGTCGATATCTTAATCACTACGTCATTTGAGCATACTGTTATTTTTTTTTCTTTTTTTTTCTTTTTAATAATACAATACCCTGCACTAAGGAAATAAACCTTGTATTGCGGGGGCCTTTACCAACATGCAATTAACGCAGACAAATTACACCCAGACTCAGAACAACACTTTGTGGATCGCACAAAGTAATGTCCTGCGTGGGGATCGAACCCACGACACTGGCACGGAAGGTCGGTATCTTAACCACTACGCCATCTGTGCAGTCAATGTATTAATCTAAAATTAATGTATTAATCTAAAATCATAGAAAACTTCTGTTTTCTAAAAATAACCGCGAGATTTCTTTCTAGAAATATCGCACGTATTTTTTTTCAGTGTTCCATGGTATTATTGAATGATTGTCCTTAAAAACTGTTACAGTTTTAAGTTAATGCTTATTACAAAATATAATTATCAAATAATATAAAATTTGTTTTTTCATCGTCTCAGCTCGTATATCAGCCCACTGTTGGGCTCATCAAGCCTCCTCAATAATGGGAGGCAAAATCACCTACAATGTCACGCTGGTCCGACGTGTTGGTATAGGGTTTTCTTTCGCAATTTCCTTCTCTTGCTTGATGTTATATGCATTTTATATCCCTTAGTCATCTCTTACGATAATCTACGGGTAAGATAGGGGGTGGTCAATTTTATTCTTACTCCGTCACCACATAAATAAAAAAAAATACTTATCTAATTTGATTTAAATCATGAACATAACCGAAAAGTTTCAGAATTTCTGTGCTATTGTTCCTTTCTCCATTTACGAATTTTAGGTATCAAAACCAAAACAGCTAGCAATATATTCATACTAAAGAACTGTTAGATCTTTTAATATATTTATAATAAAAAACTTATACTTAGTGTCAAAGTTATAGTAGCCGCTGTAGTCTAAGTCCAAAAACGTGATGATTTTATGAAACACAACGTTAGATTGTTTGTGTTTATAATAATGCTTAGTTTTAAGTATCTTTGCTGATTATTACATCGACGTCGGCCTGTTTAATTAAGCTATTACAAATATAATGAAAATTTAATGAAGTATACAGTCTTGAAAGTTATTGTAAAGAATCTTATGAATTATCAAATGGATCTATTACATTCAATTATTAATTTCTCAACTATTTTAATACACGAACGATATTCAAGTAAGAACCCAATGAACTGCAATACAGAGATTTGTATTTAATTCTCACGACATGACTTTCCAAAATGTAATAAAACATTCTAACTAATATTATAAATAAATGCGAATGTAAGATTATTTGTTTTTTACGCTTTCAAGCCTAAGCCATTGTACTGATTCTAAAAATTCCTCCCTTACTTCCTTCATCAATAAGATACATTATCAGCAAGTAAAACAATATTTATCCTCATTTTTCCACAGAATTTGCTAAAATTTTTAATAAATATTGCTTGCTTCAATAGTGAAGGAATATATGACATGCCTAAGAGTATTTTTGAATCTGTCCCTCACAGATCATGTTAAGCCGTTCATAGAAATCATGATTATGAAGATTATGACGTGAAAACTGTGGAAAATCAGATGTCAGTGACAGAGTAGCATATAATTTTGCTAATAATTTACAGTTATAGTTAACGTTTGCGCTATTTAAATCATCATCATCATCACCATCATGCTTTTGTCCCAATTAATTAGGATTGAATATGTACACTGATCCACAACAACTGCATATTCCAAAAGTTTTAAGAATAGTTATAAAACCGGTTGCCTGCCTTACGCCAAGCTCCCTTGAGAAAGTAATATGTAGTTGATCAGACAGCATCAGGTCGATATAAAACTCTTAATCGACTTTTATGATTTATGATGCCACGAGCAAATTAAGGGTTGGTATTATTTGCAGCCGCCACACAGCCTATATGTACAGATGCTATAATAAGTAAAATAAAAATAAAAATATAATACAGAAAACATGGGAAGGAAATATTTGGTTTCACGAAAACGATCAGGTAGAGTTGGTAAGTCTTTTACTCGTCTTATACAACACCCACAAGTGATGTAAGGGTTGGTGGGGTTCGTAGCCTAAACTATACAGGCACGGATATTTAAATTGCTCGCGTTATTTAAACATTACGCTTAAATAGAAAATTTATTCTAGAACAATCTTCTATATAAACTCGTTTTCGACATCTGCTAGGCCAGATGTTTATTTTATTCAGTAAGTTGCAATCTAAACTTACGAAAAAATTGGATTTTATTTTCTTAGAGAAAATATTTTTTTCAATAAACGTATTTCTGCAAAAGAAATTACGATAAAGAGAGACTTTGAGCATACGATACTTTGAAATTGTTTTTAAACGCTTTACTTTAATTAAGCTATCATGATTCACAGAAATAGAGTCTAGTTACTTAATTTTTATTTTAATCTTCGTCATTAGCTCGAAACGGGTTAAAGTCCTACCATTTAAGTTGTTATTAATACCATCTATTTTTTTTATCTTTGGTATTTTGATATCGTGGCAAATGTTTTGGATTTGATTTTTACATAAAAAAATTCTTTATGCAATCCAATGAATACAAATATTTGTTAGTTAATTGTACTTATATTTACAAGCTTCTCCGCAACATAGGGATTTTTTTTTTTAAATATGAGCACTTCAGTTTAATAGATGTCATCTAACATTATCATACATTCGTGTCCGCTATTTATACAAATTTTTCGCCAAAACATCGTACAACTATAACGCTCAATAACTATACTAATGTTGCCAGAGTATAGTCTTGGAATCGCCACCTTTTGATGAGCGATAACATAGTGAGATGTGAATGGGCTTTCGAAAGAAGTACTAAGTAATCTTAAGCGACAAAATATCGTTAAATGCACTTGATTGATTAGTCCTTTTATTTGAAGAATAATCGATGCTTGCCAAGCATTCGCATAATTTCAAAAATAAATGAGATGTTATACTGAATATTTACTTAATAAATGAGGGCTTATGCTAAATGTTTAGTCACTAAGATATTAAGTTAATCCGCAAGTGAGTTGACCGGGGAATAGTCTGTCACCCGCAGAGAAGCGGACCGTATGAGGGCGACGGGGGATGGTAGCCGAAAGGGTAACCTCCCAGGCTGGCCACAATATTCAAGGAAGCGGTGCCAGTGGCCAGCCTTTTGGCGATATGGAGGGAATACGGTGGATTATGGGGCACGCACTGCCCTTCCGTCCACCGGATGGAACAAGCGGGGTGTGTCCAGACCAGCCTGCCAAAAAAAAAATTAAGTTAATGTTAAAGTGTCAAGTTTATTTTTCACGCTACATTTATATGTAAGTTTATTCTACTGTGTGTAATAAGCGTTTCATATTGACCTGGGTCAACTCCATCTGATGATGTTTAGTCAACAATTACATTCCCAAGGACGGTTGACCTCAGACAGGCGGCCGGTCATAAAACTATTGCTAATAACTTCTGCAATATGTACGAGTACGACGCATCTATCCCAAGCAATTGGGATAAGATCAGGATAATAATGATGATGATGATTAATATCTACATTTTTTATAATTCATAATTTTATTCTCTAAAACTGTGAACATAGTACATAATACCTTAACAAACTATGGATTCTACAAATTGAAGCAGAAATTTAATTAAAACTCTCCTTATTTAAATTAACTATAGTTGTCTTAGAATTGTTGCCATTATCCAATGTCAATACTCATGAATGGGTGTTTACCTCTCAGACGCTATCATCAAAAATATATTTTTATTGTCTATTGTAATTATTGAAATTTAATACAGAAGCTTTGACGTATAAAATTACTTTTAATAAAGTTTAAATTAACTTTTGTTTGTATAAGCAAAGTTTTTGAAAATTATTAAAATATATGTTATTGCTATAAACTGAATAAACTTTATAATTTAAAAGTCAATCTGATAGTTGTTAAAATTGAAAAGATTGCAATCTACGCTTTTATTTTTCTATTTTATAGGTGGCAACCGAGCAAGTAACACACACGGTGCTAAGTGTCACTAATGCCCATAGACCTTTGCAATACCAAGCGTACAGCTAGGCTACTGACTACTAATGAAAACTACAAACCCATCCATAAAGTTGGGCTGCCGGCTCTCTTGCTCATCGAATGACGCACAGCAGCACATTGCCATTGCTCAGACGTCGATTTTCTGCGAGAGAGTGGTACAAATGCGGACGGATCGGCCAAAAAACTGTCAAAAGTGTGGTCCTACCACTATTAGATACGCTTCAAAAATAAACCAAATATATAGATTATCTTTACATAAGTAATGTAATTCTAGATAGTGATATTCTTTAGGCAATCAATATTCACCATTGTACATAAGCTCTGATATAAGGATATATTACAATAATTGCCACACTTTGTTCGTCTGATAGTCAGCACTCCTACATATGTATAGTATATGTAAGCATATCTCCTGATTCTATTTAATTTTAATAAATTTTTAATTCTAGAATAAATGTATACTATGTTTAAAAAAAAAAAATGACAGTAGTTAATAGTACCTTTTGGAGTAATTAAAATAGACTTTTATAATTACCTAGAGCACATGTTATTGTGAAACAGAAACAAATTATAAATTTTAAATATTTATATGAAATTATCGTAAACCTGCAAGCGTTAAACTAATATAAACTTTAAAATTACAATAAATAAAGAGATTACAAATTTCAAATAGGAAGTAAATGCCGCAATTTATGCTTAGTAGATTTATTCAGCGGTTTTAATAATTAAATCTAGGCTATCTAAATAAAAGTCAAAAAATCTAAAGAAAACTAAGCAATTATATTTGTTTCAATATTTAAAAACAAATTGCATATATAGCATTTAATTGAAAATTTGATTCTAGTTGTACTGTCAAATTATTTATTTATTCAACGATGAAATAACAGATTGTGATTTAATTTTTAAAAAACTTTTGTTTCAACGGTTTTAACAAACTGAGCTAACGTGATACTCTCTTTTATTTCACAACTTACTACTAAGTACTTCCACACTATTTTATCTTACAAGTCCAGCATGATTTTTTTACCAGGCTTATGGTCTGAACATATCCCACAAATTATTCGATTCGGTAAAGTGGCGTGTGGTCCCATAACCCCCATATTACCTCCCCATCGATATTTCATTCGACTGATCACCGGTATGGATTACTTATCATTGACAGAGATCTAACATGTTACAGTTTTTATTTCATTCTACCAAATAGACATAAAGAAATGAATGACTTATACATAACCTCACGCCTATTTTTCAGAGGGGTAGGCAAAGACTACGGATTAGTATGGATGGCCACAAACCACGATCCTATCGTATCTACGTTGCTTCATTCACACTCTTCACAGTTTTCACGTGCTCTACGGTTACGCGTAATCTTAATATGACCTTTCTCTAAGACATCTCTAATTTGATCCAGAAACGTATGACCTGGTGTTGTTCTCCTCTTATACTCGTCCTACTTAACTGGGATACGGTCGCCGCCTTCTGCGAGACCGTTACATCGTAGAAGAAAGTAGTGGAATTAGTCCAGGAGGATAGGCTCCATGAAGACTCGGGCCGCCGCCGGTGCCTGGGGCGGCGTCGGCGAGTACCTGCGCCTCATGCCGCCCTAGCCGAGGCATCGTGTAACCGGACCGGGGATTAATCTAGTCACTCGGAGTGAGCCCACCGCGTGAGGACGACGCCCTGACATCAAGTCTTAATGGTCTAGATGACGGGGCGTCGACTCGATAGGATGCCCGTAAGGGTAGACCGCCGGATGACCCACCAAAGACAAGACCAAGTTCTGGTGAACCATCCGCAGGCCGTCAAGAGGTACGTTGTTGGGCAGGTATGTTACGGTCGTGCGCCACTTCTTCCATCGCCCCGGACGAAATAGCAAAGCGTGACCGCACCGTAGCCTACCGCAAAAAAAAAAAAATACTCGTCCTACTTACTCTTAGTATCATGTTCTATTTTTAAATTTCGCGGCGAAAAAAATTCGACATTTCATATTGTCATTTTATCATTAAACAGATAATAACCAATTTTAGAATTAATTAGTTAATATTTAATGTTTAAAAATTTAATTGATTTATTTTTAAAAAAAATTTAACCTTCTCATCCCATAGCGCACGGGTCCTCTCCAAACGAAGTTAGTTAGAATAATACACACTGACGTACGTATTGGCATAGTTATATTTGAAGTTTTCTTTTTTTTTTGCAGTAATATTGTCTTACTTATATCCATTTTTTTTAAATGGCTGTTTAGGATATCTGATTACACGACATCATCATCCAAGGCGACAGAAAAGCGGTGTGGCGTACGACCACATATACTGCTTTATTGCTTCTCATCGTCCATTAAACAAGGTACCACTACAGATTTCTTAACTTCGGTGATTTTGTATCACTTGTATCCCTTAATCGATTTTACGAAATACACATACAATTAAAGGTATTTTTGTATTCCTACTCTTTCACCACAAGAATACAATTTTAAGTAACAATATTTGTATATCTTTAGTAATAATTCACAATTCGTGACTTCATTGATGTAGCAAATACTCTTGATAATTTTGTGTAACTTTGTATGAAGCAACATGAACCAAGGATATATTTACTACCGAATTTCCAGCCTCCATTGTGTAAATATTTAACCGCAAGTCATCTTGTTATAAAACGACCTTTGTACTTCAAGTGCCTGCGCGAAAATTGCTTTCGTAGGCCACTTCTATTATGTTCAACCACGTAAAAGTGCGAAGTGCGATTTTTGAAACCTCGACCAAATTTAAAACATTAATATAGTCTTAACTTTGTAATTACCTTTACATATACTATTTTAAGTTTTTAATTTGCTTTCTTTATTAACATATAATTATAAATTCTTTTTTAACCGACGAAATAAAACGGATGAGGTTCTCATTTCGACACGGATATTTTTTTTTATTGTATGACAACGCATAATTTTTTATAGAGTAGTCCGATTTTGATAATTCTTGTTTTTATTGGAAAGGGTATACCCCGAAGTTAGTCATATTCCAAATTGGAAAAAATATTTCAACCCTAAGGGTAGGAAAACAAGAGATGTTGATTCAGAGATTTTATTATAGCCACAAAGAAAAAATAAAAGATAAATAAATTTTAACAAAAAAATTAAAGACCCGAAAAAACTGAAATGTAAAAAAATAATATACTTTGTTTTTACTGATCTTAATAACTAAGTTCTTAAACTAATTTAAGGACACCTAATATTAATAATTTTGAGATGGCGTCGGAGGTAATTTAGTGATCATTGTTAATTGATTGTTTGTTTGGTATCTAGCTATACATCTGGTATTGCAAAGGGCCATGGGTGGCAGTAACTCTTATCATCAGGTGTCTTGCTTGTTCATTTGACATCATATATGGGTATATTTGTACCCACATATTATTCAAGACTATATGGCGGCACGGGTACTAGCCTCAACCTAAAGCATGTAGCTAGTATATTTTTTTATATTAACTTCGCAATAATAGGTTAATAGGAACATAAATAAAAATAACGTAAATAATAAAATCCTGAAACTAATAGAACTAGTCTAATAGAAGAATTATAACTATAATGTTAGTCCTAAAACTGATCAAACTAGTCTAATAGAAGTACTACAAGTATTTCGGGTGTAAATACGTGTAGAATTGTAATTATTTTCCACATTCTAAATGAAATGAAGCAGATGTTGACGTTAAACACAATCTTCAACATAAATGGTATCATTAATTTGAGCAGATGAGTTATATTTGTCTTAATGTTCAGAATATGGTGAAGTTTTGAATAAAGTATAATTTATTTTAATGATTTCTGTAAGTGGAGGATATATCATTGTACCTGCAGTGTGATTTTGGCATTTGTTTAATAGAAATATCGCTTTGATAATATATTATAAAAGTTACCCACGACGAGTCCAGACCACGCTGTTGACAGTTTTCTGTCTATAGCCGCGGGCCGATCCGTCCGGGATAGTAGCACACTCTCGCACAAAATCGACGTTTGAGTAATGGCAATGTGCTTTTGCGCTTCGTTCGGTGAGCGAAAGTGCCGGAAGCCCAACTGGGTGGGTTTGTATTGGTAGGCAGCGCAGTAACACTTACCATCGGGTGTACTATTTGCTCGTTTGCCACCATAAGCAATAAATAAAATATATATAAATGAGTTAGGTAAAACCAAAATGAAAACGCTATAACATCCGTAAATATGGTTCTATTCCTGTATATGTATGTTTAAATTTGAAAGTAATATAGACTTAAGTAATTATCAAAAATAATCGGAAACTTTAAAAAATTAGATATTCCAGAATCAAAGCACAAATAAATAGAAGTTTACTTTTAAAAAGAACTGAATTATTTTAAGTGTGTACATATTTCCTCGAATATAATCTAGAAAATTCCCTCCCTATAATTTAGAATTAATTTTAATGGTTGTTTGTTATGAAAATAAAAAAAATATCTAAATATACATATATATATATACACATACATTTGGGGGGCATAGTCCGGAGCGTGCTCGTTCGCGTCCCCTGCCAGTCTAATTAGACTGCTAATCCGGCTCGAAATGCGTACCGCAATGCGGGTTAGGGCGTCCCCCGGAGGCGACGCGTACCGACCCGCCCCCGTCGGTACGAACATCGGCAGTTGCGGCGATGGGGGCCGCCACCCATCACGCCTTGCCCAGTTAGGCGAGTCGAGGAGAACGGAGTGCCGGGTGGGCACGTGGAATGTAAGAGGTTGTGTGGAAGGTAAGTTGCACGAGCTGATATCCGTCATGGCGGACAAACAGCTAGACGTGCTCTGTGTAACAGAGACCAAGCGAAGGGGCAGCGACGCCTGCGATCTTCCTGGTGGCGGGATGGCTCTGTGGTCTGGTGTACCACAGAGCGATCGAGCCAGCATGGAGGTAGGAGTGCTGTTGTCCTCTCGCTTGGCCTCAGGTGTGAAGGATTACGGAATGTATGATCCCAGACTTCTCTGGGTCCGTATAAAACTAGGTGTCACCAAGGTATTCATGGTTGTAGCATATGGTCCCGTAGGATCCTCGGTGGCATCAGACCTAGAGAAGTTTTGGGACAATGTTAGGGAAGTTCTGGATATGGCAGAAACCAGTGAACGCGTGATTGTATGCGGAGATTTGAACGGATGGGTGGGGACCAAGCGTCCCGACTATGAGGACGTACTTGGTCCATTTGGTGATAAGAGAGTGAACGACGCAGGTAGGCTCATAGCGGATGTATGCATGGAGAGAAACCTTATTGTGTCAAACACATTTTTCCAACATAAGGACATCCATATGTATACATGGAGAAGGAATGAACAGAAAAGCATAATAGATTTAATTTTGGTAGACAGTCGCCTCCAAAGCAAAATATTGGACGCAAGAGCCTACAGGGGCCCCACAGTCGACACGGACCACTATCTCGTTATTGCGAGATTTAGTGGTCTGTTCAGAAAGTGGAGGCACTGGCGAGAGCGTGTCCACTTCGGAGGGCTTGAAAGAATAAAGGTTGAAAGGTTGCAAGAAGAGTGTGTAAGAGAAAAGTATGCAGAGGGTGTCCGAGAACGGCTGACGATGGCAAGCCAGCCGCAATCGGACATTGAAGAATGCTGGAGAGTATTGAAAGAGAGTATGGTAGATACAGCGAAAGAAGTATGTGGAAGTTCAAAGAAGCATAGAAAAACAAATGGTGATGCATGGTGGGATGCGGAAGTGGCAGCTTCCGTAGAGCAAAAGAAGAAAGCGTGGCTGGACTATGTCTCTTCTTTGAATCTGAATGACAGTATGACTGAACAGAAGAAAGAAATATATCGGCAATGTAAGAATGACACCAAGGCCTTAGTGAAAGAGAAACGTGATAGAGCAAGTATGAGTGCAGAAGATAGGCTGACTAAAAACTTCGAGGGTAACACCAAACTCTTTTGGAGGGAGGTGAAGAGGTCTCGGGGTGGTTGGTCAGCCTTCAGAATGAATAAAATAAGGTCTAAAGGTGGATACATTCTTACACAAACACAAGACGTGTTAAGCCGATGGAGTGAATATTTTGGCGATATGTATGCGGATGCTACGGTTGGCGCCGGTGTTGGATGTGGTTTAGTAGATCAACATTCGACAACGGCGTCCTCCGATGGCATCAGTATGGATGAAGTTGAATGGGCGATAAGCAGTTTGAAAAATGGTAAGGCAGCGGGCATTGATATGGTGTCTGCCGAGATGATCAAGCTTGGTGGCTCTTGTGTCTGGGAGGCGTTCCTGTTGCTCCTCAATTTATGTTGGAGCTCGGGAATGGTTCCCAGGGACTGGAATAGCGCAGTCATCGTGCCTTTGTTTAAAAACAAGGGTTGACGTTATGACTGCGCAAATTACAGAGCCATAAGCTTGACCAGTTTGGCAGCAAAAGTGTATGGAAAAATTATTGAAAGGAGAATGAGGATGGTGTCCGATGGTTTACTGTGTGAGACACAAGGAGGTTTTAGGAGTGGAAGGGGATGCATGGATCAAGTGTTCTCTCTGCGCAACATTGTGGAGAAGCATCTGGCTCTAGGTCAGAGGGTTTTCTGCAGTTTTGTGGATCTGGAGAGAGCATTTGACACGGTTGTACGAAAGGAACTTTGGGACATTTTACCGGAGTATGGTATTAACGGTAAACTGCTACAGGCTGTGCAGTCCAGTTATATGGGCTGTAGAGCCTGTGTGCGGCTGGATGATGGAATGTCGCCTTGGTTTGACGTCAATATCGGCGTTAAGCAGGGGTGCATTCTGTCAGCCAGGCTGTTTATCATATATCTGGATAAATGTCTCCAAAGGTTGAACGATATGAATGTGGGAGTCCAGATTGGCGACTCAGTGGTCACTGCCCTGCTCTATGCAGATGATGCAGTCCTGCTGGCACAGTCAGCGATTGACCTGCAGACCCTAGTCGACACAATGACAGAAGATTGTAAGAAAAGGGGTCTACGCGTGAATGTGAGCAAAACCAAAATAATGGTCTTTGAAAGAGATAAAACCAGAACAGATGTAAGAGTAACAATAGGTAATGATGTACTAGAGCAAGTGGATGAATTTGTATATCTTGGATGTGGATTTAGCCGAGATGGAAGGTACACCACTGATATAGAGCGAAGAGTGAATGCGGGAAATAGAGTGAACGGAGCGTTGGGGCAACTTCTCGGCAGCCACCACCTCAGCCAGAAGGCACGTGTAGCAATACATAACGCAGTGCTTGTCCCAACATTACTGTATGGAAGCGAGAGTTGGGTATGCAGAAAAGAGTATGATAGTAAAATTAATGCGGTCGAAATGCGATCTCTGCGGAAAATCTGTGGAGTTAGGCTGACCGACCGCATTCGTAACGACGACGTAAGAGAGCGAGTAGGTATGAAAGAGAGTATTGGTGTAAAGATGCGAAAGGGAATGCTCCGATGATTCGGACATGTGGAAAGAATGCCGAACGAACGCCTGGTTAAGAAGATATACAATGCGAAAATGGAAGGATGTAGGTACCGAGGGAGACCGAGACTAACCTACCTAGACCAGATCGGTCATGTACTGAAGGAAGGTGGAGTCAAGAGTCTCCGAAACCGGCGAGCGTGTATGAAGAGAATTATGAATGTTGAGGAAGCGAGTGAAGTATGCAGAGATAGAGTTCTCTGGCACTCTGTTCTCTCTGCCTACCCTGCAAGGGATATGGCGTGATGATATGTATGTATGTATGTATATATACACATATATACACACATATATATATATATATATATATATATATATATATATATATACATATATATATATATATATATATATATATATATATATATATATATATATATATATATATATATATATACAGGATGTATCAGAGAATGGAGCAGCTGGTCAGAAGGGTGGTAGGTATGTAGCAGACTATTTATCCTTTACTTGGTACATTTCATTCGGTTTAAAGAAAAGGCGATGACAAAATTGAAAACTTTAAATGCTTGTAATTTATAAAATCCGATTACGAAATGAAAAATGATGCTTGTAATTTATTAACGAATCGACATTTTCATATATATATATATATATATATATATATATATATATATATATATATATATATATATATATATATATATATATATATATATATATATATATATATATATATATATATATATATATATATATGTATATATATATATATATATATATATATATATATACGCCGTGGAATCTAATTGCCTGTTTTCCCGAAACGTATATACTCAGTTAATGATATAGAACCATAATATAGCATTTATTCAATAAAATAAAAACATAAATTCTAGTCATTTGCAATCCCGGACGTTTCCTTAAAATATCATTTTTGCATAACTGTAACATGTTTTGTCTAATAATTTTGTTATACCTACGGTCATTTAAGAGCATCGACCGTAGCTATCAACCTACGGTCAATGCTCTTACCTTGGTTACCTTCTTACTTTAAAACCATGCCTCCATTTTCTCAAGAATTTCTTCTTCTAATCGAGCAGAATGTCGGCGACACCTACCTCTAGCCTGAGCACGTGTAAGCACTCAAAACTGCCTGTGGATTAGTAGGCGTTATGTGGCTGATAAAATTATCCCTGTTGTAGGCACAGGCGGATTTATAATGCCACATCTGCGTAACGAATCCAGGTGTTCTAGTTGAGCGTACAGGCATCTAGCCTTCGCCAAGTTGTCTCCAGCAATCGCATAAAAACGAACCATGTCTAACCACTCTACGTCAGAATACTGGTAATGACTTGTCATTTTTTCGCACTTACTAGCACTCGCGTTCGGGATTTGTTATAAACATATGATATACGTCTAAGCCGTTTGGCAAAAAATTGCAAACTGACCTATTAAAACATAGACCAAGGTCGCACGGCTCGGGCGCATCAAAAGCAAGGGGTGCGTGCGGGACGCGGGCGGGCTACGAGCTACAATGCCTAAATATTTTTTTTACCTATTATTGCGATTTAATTCGAATGCTATGTCGTAGGCATGTTGGGAACAATACCGTTGCATATCAGACAAACTTAAGAACGTCTATTTATCAGACTTTTTTTTTTCAATGTATTATGTTTTTAGTTATGTGGGGATATTAAGAATGATTAACTGAGTACATACGTTTCAGGAAAACAGCCAATTAGATTCCACGGAGTATATATATATATATATATATATATATATATATACTGGTTATTGCCATAGGTAGTGCCATTATGAGTTTACTCTCCAATTTTCCGAGAATCTTTACACTTTTATAAACACAATTTTACTGCCATGGGTCGCAGGGGTTGATCAAATATTCAATAGATAGACCATGCCGTACAATTTATAATCAAATTAACCTGTACAAATTGTACACATATAGTAGACACTTATTTGAACTTATGTTTACGTTTTTTAGTTGTTAGTCGAAATTTATGCAGTAGCTTATCGATAATGCAAACTAACAAAAAGAAATCATCATCATAATCATCATCCAGCTCATATAATATGTCCCACTATTGGGTTCGAGCCTCCTCCCTAATAGAAGGGAAGTTAACCTACTATACCACGCTGGTCAGATGTATTGGTATAGGGTTTTATTTCGAGTTTTCCTTCTCTTGTATAGATGTTATATGCGTTTTATATCCCTTAGTCTTCTCTTACGATCACCCACGGGTAAGATAGGAGGCGGTGAATTGTAACAAAAAGGAATACATATATTAAAAAGAAGTCATTTTATTGAAGTGCTACCATTAGAATTGTTTCGACAAGTTTCTAATAAAATTCAATTATTCCTCTTTTGACGAAAGTATAAGTAGTATCGTCTCATAAACGTCGAAGTTATCTTTGTACTTATTTTAAGTATAGGACATACTTTAACATCTGCGGACCAGCCGCAATAGCATCCTGAAATCTATTGCTGACAGACAGGATTGTCCTCTATCTCTATCTGTTTGACATTGGATAGTTATAAGGTTATAATATATAAAATTGTATCTAATAATAGTAATAACTATAATAAAATAATATACATTATGTTACTTATACACTAACAGACTATGGATTGTATGTCTGAAATATATTTATTATTATTCTCTTTATTAAAACTTACAACTACTTAATACATTTCTAAATATAATATAAAAAAATAATATATTTAAAAATATAAAAAGCGTATTGACCCACCGGCAGTGAATACAGGGACCAAGCCGCCGATGGTTAGAGCTCCAAAGAGAGGAACTTTCTCACTATGCAATAATAATTATTATTATTTAGCACCATTAAACACAACTAGCGTGGCTGTTAAGCGTATCTAATGAGTATATTATTTTTGATATGATCATCTATCATCATGGCTATCATCCTTTTTTTTTTGTTATCGCTGAGGAAATGCTTTTGCGCACATCCCCCGCCAGTGACAGACGGGGGGGTGTGTGGGACTCGCCGGCCATGAGATTGACGGCCGGAATACCCACTAAAACCTAACAGCGGTCCCTTTCGCGCTTTTACGGGATGCCGGAGAGATCGTCTATTGACATTCTATCCCCGATAGCCCTACGCTTAGCCATCTGGCCACGATCAGTCAGCCGTCAAGGCGGTGGGAGGAGGTGCGCGTAGCGGCGCCTCCCTCTCCCTGGTCGCCGCCGGCGGAGCGAGTTCGCAGACGCGAGTGCTTCGCGTTCCCGCTCCGCGGCCTCCTTTGCAGAGATGACTTCCTCGCAAAAGGAAGACATCGACGTCCAGTACCTGTCACTGTCAAGCATCTTGTTGATGACGGTCGACAACGACAGGTCCGCTCCTATGACCGCCGACAGGTCGTGGCACTGAGGCCCCCAGGCGGGACATACTTCCAGGGTGTGACGCGCGTCATCAATTTGCGCGCCACACTCATGGCATCCAGGGGCCTCTTATGGCTATCATACTGCTCTTATTGTAACTACCTGGGTTCACACAACATGTACCCACCACTTCCACCGCAAGTATTATAAAAGGTTTAGCAATTGTATTATGACCAGCCACCTACCTGACGTCAACCCTCTTTGGGAATATAATCGTTAACCTTCAGGTAGAGTAGGTCCAGCTTGTGGTAAGGCCCTTAGTCGTCTTTTACGATACTCATAAGTAATGTAAGGGTTGGTGGTATTCGTAGACTACTACACAGTAATATAATTACTGTTTAAAAACAAAAAGAAAGTCACGATATCAATACGTTTATAAACGTACGTAAATGAACTTCCTAAAAAATTGAAATTACATAAATGAACCTCATAAATGAACTCATCGTCTTTGATAATATAGATAAATATATCTATCTTCTCAGGTCACGTACGTCCCACTGCTAGGTAGGAACCTTTTTGGGCCATCGCCGGCGCCTCGGGCGGCGCAGGCCTCGGGTGATCGGATCGGGGAATAGCCCGGTCACCCGACGCGAGGCCACCGCGTGAGGACTCGAGAGGAACCCGCGAGGGTAAACCGCCGGGCGGGCCACCGAAGACAAAGATCGGGTACCGGTGGCCCGCTAGCACTGCGAAGAGAAGAGTTTGCATGGTGGGTCTATGGGGTCACGCACTGTCTCTTCCGTCACCCCGGACCGATTTGGCGGGGCGAGACGCATCCATAGTTCACCGCAAAAAAAGAAAAAGATTGGTACCTTTTCTATAATAAAGCAGAGAATGACCTCCTATATCACCCTGGTCAATGATTGCTATAAAAATTTATTTCCAGTTTTCCATTTCTTGCATAGAATATCTATATTCTATATATATCGAATATCTATATCTATCAAACCACTTCATCATTTTTTACGATATCTATGGAAAAGAAAGAGGGTGGTGAATGGAGAGGACAGAGTAATAATTGTCACATGTTGACTGCACAGATGGCGTAGTGGTTGAGATACCGGCCTTCCGTGCTAGTGCCGTGGGTTCGATTCCTACGCAGGACAATACTTCGTGCGATCCACAAAGTGTTGTTTTGACTGTGGGTGTAATTTGTCTGCGTTAATTGCATGTTTGTAAAGTCCCCCGCAATACAAGGATTATTTCTTTAGTGCAGGATGGTGTCTTTATTTAAAAAATAAAAAGCTACTAATTTTATTTAGTAGTTTCATATGTTTTTTTTTTATATACTATATATATATAATATCATTTTGTAGATTTTGTTATATAATCTTGCCAAATGATTGCTTCTATATAATTATAGAATGTCTTTTGTTAAAGATTTACATTAATTATTTCTGCTATTTCAATTTAATGTTGTCTCCACTATTCATCAAAATCAAAAGTACGCCTGGATTTGGCAAATTCTAAAATCACGTTGATAAAGTAACCCGAGCTATTTAGTTATTCAGTTAAGTAATCCATTTGATTAATTATGTTAGAGTTGCCTACAGTAAATTCCGATTACTCGGACCATTTAATATATAGTTGCTGAAAATAAATAACTTATTCAACTGTGCACTCAATCTATAATTCCTTGAATTAATAGCTATTATGTTGGTAATAAAACTACTTTTACGGATTTTATCGCGTTTATGTTTGATTTTTTATTTCCCGACGTTTCGAACACTTTTCACAGCGTTCATATCCATTTCTTCATGTTACTTATAGGTCAATAACTAATGTGTGTTTAATTATTATTACCTACGTATGTATATTCCACGTAGAAGGTTTAAAATGTAAAGTTTTTAAACCTTGTAAATCGTAATCCATTTTTACACAAATTGAATGATTATTTGTCTACTCAGTGTGTTCTATCAATAATCCAATTCGAAAAAGAAAAAAAATCCATTGTACAGCTTATAAAGAGCTTAAGAAGACAATTTACCACTCTTGGCTATAGGTACCGTAAAAGATGACTTAGAGTTATAATATGCAGATAATATTATTGCAAAAAATGGAGACCTCTATTACCATCAAATCAGCATGGTGTAGTAGGTCAAATTACTTCCTATTAAGATAAAGAATAAAGATTTGAATCCAATAGTTAAATGTTATATGAATTGAGACGATGATGATGATGATGAAAATTATTGTCATAAGTGGGATTCGAGCCCACACAAATCCGTTCCAATTGTAATAACTCGTGATCGGGTTTTTATAAATAACCAAGCATATTAAATGCTAAATTTTATTAATTTGATGATGAAATAATCATGAAATCAACAAATCTGATAAAATGTATGTATGCATAATTGTTGTATGTACTGATACAACAGCGACCCCTGTTTTATGTTTGAGATGGTTAGATGAAAATGTATCACGTACGAAACCACAAGAGCTGCTAAGTGTAAAATAATTACTAAGATTTAGTATATTTTTTGTGATTTCATTTACAACTGCGTCAAAATTATAAAGCGCGATGCCCCTTGTACTTGTTACGGCAGTTTCCGGACCTCTTTATGATTCAGTTTTTATGTTGGTACTTGTGTTTCTACATTATAAAAATGTACAAAAGGCCATTGCTACATTTTTCGCATAAAACTCATTTATAAGTTAAAAGTATTTTCTTTTATATCATATTCTATGAAGTAAATGTTTTGAGAACACATGATTTTTATGTTATTCAAAGCCTGAACGAGAATTTATACGTTCTATTGAAGTAATATTATTAATACTTACTTAGTATTCCGGCTATCCGGAATATCGCTGATCCACAGAAACATACAGCATTTGCACAACCAGTTGAAGAGCCAGATTATATAAGTGTATTGTTATTAATTATATTGATCTATGGGCCAAATGTTTGCCTACAATACCTAGAATAGCCGGACGGGATACGATAAAGTCATATCTTTAGAAAAAATCAAAACTGTACGTCATGTTCCCGCCAAGACTTTTAGGCCAAAATAACAAAAGTATATGGAAAAATAACGAATAGATGAAAAATGCCGTCCGTCTACTTACCATCTAGCGCCCTACCGACCTATCGACCTATCGTCTGCCATTCTGCTCTCCTACGATCTGCCTACCCGTTCCTTGGTCTTTCCATCCGTCTGGCCCTCCATCCATCCATCCAAAATAATAAAACAAATATGTATATATATATATTGGTACATAAGTGTCTCGTGACATATGTAGTTGATTGCTAGTATTTTTTTTACCAAACGTAATTTCTGCCATAAAAAGTTTCATTCCAAAGTATTAATTTATCCCTTAGTCGCCCTTATAAAAGTTTTATTTCCATAAGCTGTACGTCTTCGCCTTAAATTGTAAGCGCTTGTATATATGTGTATTTATGTACTTATGTACACAAAAAAATCCAATTAGAGAGGAGATTTTAATCAATCAAATGAGTAGATTAAATATATTTTACGAAATGGTTACATACCGAGTTAGGTTACATAAATGTAATTCAAATCCTAAAGGGACGAAATTCAATTATCCGTAGATTTATATCGGTGTAAATTCGTCAATATCAATCACTACGTATATCCGAAAAGTGTGACACAATGGTTAAATAAAGAATGATGTATGTATGATTTGAAAATTCTCATGGAGATTATTTTTGATAATCAAAGTAATGGTACAGATATCCATGTAGTGAGAGAACAAGTGTCTCGTGAATATCTTCTTCTTCTTCTTCTATATTGGCAATCAGCTACATATACGAGCTATTGGTGCCAGTGTCAAGTTATAAATATTATCACGTTTTTAGTCTTTCAAGTCAGTCGTTGTCTAAGTCAAATTGTTGCCATTAACAGTGCAATGGCCACACTGTTAATGGTATCTTGTGGGAATTTTGATGGAAAACGAAAACGTTGTAAAGCACTTTTGTATGATATTCACTTCATCCCAGTAGTTCCGCCACTTCATATTACATAAAATGCCATCAAAATTATCTAATATAACACGTTAAAACACTAAGATATCGAATATAATACAAGAGCACCACATGACGTTTTCAAATTCCCGTCAAAAGTCCCTCGTGAATATCACTGCAGATGCAAGACACTTCAAAACAAATCATTATGTCAAAGCATTTAATCAGTGCAGTACTGAATCAAATTTCATTTGCAAAATGGAAGAAAATTTGACAGTGGACCTGAGAGTTAGGGTGGTGTATGCTTTATATTATTAGATTATCAGTAAGTCATAAATTTGACCCCTGAGCGAATTAAAAGCAACATTTTCTGTCAAACTATCAAGTTGAAAGATACGAGTAAGCTTGTTAAGTTTTCGCTTTCTAATACGCAGAATTTATAATTACATGATGAAATGTTAGTGCACTTAGCGCATTACAGATAAGGACTTTTTTTTGGGGTAAGCTACAGTGTAAGTACACCCCATCAGAGACAACAGAAGAACGGCGCGCTGCACCATAACCTAACGTATCCCCGTCCCATCGCCGTAGATTAACCACTCGATGGCCAAACCGGTGAGTTACTTTTTCCGTCGCTACCGTCCCCGTCGACGCATCTGCAAATTCAACTGTATTGTCAAGGCGTCGTTGTTACATGGTTGGCCTCTCTAGGAGAGGCAGGCTAATCCCCAGTCTATCCACTCGTAATCTCGGCTAGCACCTTTTTTTTTGCGGTGGACTATGGAGGTTGTCGCGCCCCGCCAAATCGATCCGGGGTGACGGAAGAGGCAGCGCGCAACCCCATAGACCCACCATGCAAACACCTCTCTTCGCCAGGCGAGCGGGCCACCGGTAACCGATCTTTGCCTTCAGTGGCATGAGGCCATGCAATAAAAGGGCCCCCGTTTTATATAGGGCCACCTTACGCTCCAGCGCTATGAGCCGCTCAACAATCGCACTTCGGTGCCGAAAGTTTGCTGACTAACTTGCCTCACAGATAAGGGCTCAAAATTTAAATTTAAAAAAAAATCTTTTTAATCCTGGCTATATAAAACTATCTAACGTCTTTACTGATAAAGTGAGAGATTTTCTTCAAATTAAATGTCGAAAAAGTAATTGGCTTCAAAAAAAACCCTTTCCTCAAATGAGGTTCGAATATAAAGTTATGTAAAAAATGCAATTCTATATCTATTGTAGTTCATAAGAAATAGGCCATAGACAGTGAGACGAATGGCGAGAAAAGTCTTAGTGGCTCTTTTGACGGGAATTCGAAAACGTCATGTGGTGCTCTTGTATTATATTCGATATCTTAGTGTTTTAACGTGTTATATTAGATAATTTTGATGGCATTTTATGTAATATGATGTGCGGAAATACTGGGATGTAGTGAATATCATATAAAAGTGCTTTACAACGTTTTCGTTTTCCATCAAAATTCCCACAATATACCATTAACAGTGTGGCCATTGCACTGTTAATGGTGACAATTTGACTTAGACAACGACTGACTTGAAAGACTAAAAACGTGAAAATATTTATAACTTGACACTGGCACCAATAGCTCGTATATGTAGCTGATTGCCAATACATAAGAAGAAGAAGAAGAAGTCTTAGTGACAAATATTCATTGACTGCTATTAGTTAAAGAAGCCTACATAACATTTGTAGCTCAATTGACTTCACCACAGAAGAGTAATCACAAATGATACAGTTATCGTTGTCAAAAAACCAGTGTTTTTATTTTAATTTTGGCGTTTTAAAAAAATGGAAAATAATTGTCCTGAACTGCGCAGGCAACCCGTATTAACAGAGGAAGTAGCACAAATAAAATATAAATACAAAAGCATCATGACCATAATGACCTCTGGTGTTTACTCGCAGTATTATTCATTTGAAACAAAAATATTTTTTAAGGATTCTATCGCGTTTGTATTTGATTTTTTTTATTTCATCATTGTCATTCATTATAATGTTTAAAGTAAAAAGAACACATACATATCATCACGCTATATCACTTGCAGGGTAGGCAGAGAGAACAGAGTGTCAGAGAACTCTATCCTTGCATACTTCACTCGCTTCCTCAACATTCATAATTCTCTTCATACACGTTCGCCGGTTCCGCTTCGGAGACGGAGAAGTAAAAAGAATTGAACGTAAAATTTCAAACTCAAAAATTATTAGACCGGAAGTGAAGAGAGATATAACATAGAAAACAGGAGTGAAATAATTATATATTTAAACTAGCGACCCGCCCTCGCTTCGCTTCGGTGACGTCTGTTCAATAGTGTAGTTTACTTTCGCTACATAGAATTCTTTAAAATCCTATGATATTGATCTAGCCTTCACAGAGCAGAAAGAAAGACCACACTAAATTCAAGTTTGTAGGAGATATATTTAAAAAATGAGATTTTTACACCCCAGTAACCCTCCTTGCGGATGGAATTTCGTAAAATCCGTTCTTAGCTGACCTCTAATCGGCGAAAAGAGTATTCCTACCCAATTTAAAGTCTGTAGGCCTCATGGTTCCAAAGATATCGTGATGAGTCAATACATAGGTGGAAATCCCTTATATATATAGATAGATTTAAATATGACTTATTAATAATAATATTAACTCCGCATTATCTGTCACAAAGTCGAAGTCATTTTACAACAACGTGCGTCGGTTACACACATTTTATCTTTTGCTTATTATCATCATATTATTATCATCTGAAATAAACAAACAAGCCAAATTGCAAAGTCGTATGTTTAAATGATCAGTTTCTAATTCAGCTTATAGCATTTTACCAAAACAAACTATTAACATGGTAAATTAAATAGAAGCTTGTAATTACATTTTATTTATAACTGTTTGTAAAGGAATTTTAATTAAACCCCTGTCAATGTTATATAATGTTTGTTAAAGATTACTGTGATTCTTTATTTTTTTCAATTGTTGGAAGTTGGTCATATTCTTATAGTTATAACTTATGTATATTTTATATTATAGGTGTAAGTTACAATTACCGATAGAAACATATTTTAACATATTGTTAGCAGACGAAGGATTTTTAATATAAAGAGGAAACAATTAAATGGTTTCTAATGTGTAACACTGAAATATTAACTATCGCAATCACTTTCATTTTCCACAAAACCAACCAATAAGCAAATTATAAGCACTCCTTAAACTAATTCCTAATTCTAACACTTCAACGACATAAATATAAATGGTAATCGGTACACAAGCAAGCAGAGCTTCCGCGCGCTAGATAGGTCGGATGTATAATACTGTCTCTAGTCTTTTTTTTTGTTTTTGGTAACGCAGTGGCTAAAAAATGCATTTTTCGCACTTCCGCCCGGGCGAGGTATGTGGGACTCACAGGCTCTGAAGGGGTCACTGAATACCCACTAAAAAAGCCAACTGCGAGCTGTTAGCCGTTGGGGCTTTTACAGCTGAACCGGACTATTACGTCTCTAGTCTCCGTAACTGCGCTTTATATAGGTTGCGCTACCCGCTTTTCGTTAATAGTAATTTGACACCTAACAATATATTACAACTTTAGAGATATACTCGTATATACGTGGCGTACTCATGCCATATTATGACGAATACAACTTTTTGAATCGTTATATCTCAAAAATGGTGGCTCGTAGGAAAAAAGTCTTGATATATTTTTTGTAGATAATTTTATGATCTACAATTTTTGTCTGAAGTATTTTATAATAAAACTTACCGTTTTGCTGAAAAACGCGAAAACATATTTTTTTTTTTACCTTTGACCTTGAATATTTTTTTTCCATACAAGGGAAAGATGGAAACTTTCAAATTTTATTTTTAATCATATTTTAAACAATCTTACTGATTTTCAGCTTGTTGGGAATTTATGTGACTTTACTTTTATTTTTTGGTCTAATTTGACCGAACTAATTATGAAATTATTATTATGCTAAGTGGAAGATCAATAGACCATCACGCCCTACACTAATCCACTTCCATCGTTCATATTGCAAAGTTAGTTTTAGTATTATAAACGTTTACTTGTCTGACGTTAACCCTCATTGGGAATGTGATTGTTGACTAGGCAGCATCAGATGGAGTCGGCCTAGATCGATCAAAAGCTCTTAATCGTTTTTTACAACATCCACGAGCAAATTAAGAGTAGCAAATTGGGATTAACATTCGCAGCACACGGCTATTTATGACTAAAGACGGAAGAATGTCAGCAGCAGACAGTCAGGCATTCTATATGCCTATGCTGGCAAATAATATTCTCACGAAATTGGTTAGATTAAAAACCGATCCCTAATATGAATAGGAATAATAGCGACACAGATGACGTTAATAAGAATATTATTCGTCAACCTATTGACGTTTTCTGTTGATCTCTCAGTGGAAATGCTTCTTTAATCATCACACTTCATACGCGTTTTAACAATAGGTCGTTTTAGTATATACCCATTAAATATACTGTGTAAGTGAAGGTACATCGAATAATATGTAGATATAAGAACTTGGAAGAGACTCAGCCGCAAGATACAGTTGCGTATCACCCATGTTGTACTCATATTACACCGACGACATCACCCTCTATACCAACGATACGGCGTTCATTTCTACCCGTATCAAGCTCTTTTACGCTACCTTTAAAATGCAGCGTGTTCTTGACGTCTAACCAGACTGGCTATTCGTATAGCGACTGTCGATGAATGTGGTGAAAATACAGGCGATCGTCTTCACCCGAATCATCGAACATCCAACATCACTACGACTATACAGCAAGACCGTGAACTAATACGATTAAATACCTGAAGATCACTTTGTCTGTCTTTTGATTAAAAGTCCCATGCCACTTCTCAGGCCAAGTTAACTAGATTTCCCACCTTAACGAGTTGATATTCGGTTGACCGGAATGGATGACTCCGTCACTGGAGAGAAAGTGCGGGCGGCAGTGGTCCGCACGTGCGGTTGCGATGCCGCGGATGTCCTAGTTGGGCAAATTCAGCGAGGTCCCCATGGTATGGGCACGGTAAAGGCGTCTAGGTGCTGGAGAACCCCACTGAGGCGTTTCCGGTGTCTGGAACTGAGACATACAGCCCCACTGTGCCCATCCTCTGTCGACCGTTCCGGACTTTGTTTCCGGTGTGGCGGTATCGGGTACATGGCGGCCGCTTGTATGGCACAACATCGCTGTGCGGTGCGTGCGTGCGTGCGTGCGTGCGTGCGTGCGTGTGTGCGTGCGTGCGTGCGTGCGTGCGTGTGTGTGTGTGTGTGTGTGGTGGGATAGAATGTCATTAGACGATCTCTCCGGCATCCCGTAAAAGCGCGGACCGCTGTTGGTGTCAGTGGGTGGGGTCAGACACGTCGGCTTCAATGGCGATGGAGAGGGAACACGGTGAGTTGTGTGGCCGTACGGCCCCCTTCTGTCACCCCAGACGGAATAGGCGGGTTGTGTCCAGATATAGCCTGCCAAAAAAAAAGAAAATATCACGCCTTAACGCGGCGCAACAATCTTATTTCTTACCTAACTTTTGATCTCCTTTTTCCTGTTCCTCTCCTTTTCTTCCCACTAATACTCCAAACTTGCCTCCCAGCTTGCCCCAAAGGGGAGGTTCAAGCACCTCTCCTTAAATTTGGACGGTTGCAGACCTATCTCCATTAGCCCAAACTATTAGTCCAATCAAAGCTCTGCAGTTTTCAATCTGACTTGAGCGTATAATTTTGTACAAAAATCATCCAACTCTAATCATGTTTTCAGATATTCAATTGATATTTTTCGTTTGAGATACAATGAGATTTTACATTTTATAAAAGTATTTTGTTCTTACCCAAATCACGTTGCCTGGATAACGACATGTCTATTATCTACCTAGTTTATTAATATAATTATTATTATTCACGACGATACATATTTCACAAATGTTTTAAGCAATCAAAACGAAATAAGTTTACAATTTTGTTATATTTTAGGGTTCGCAATTTGTTGAAATTTACATACAACTAATAGTTTGATTATTTGATTACATATTATATTTAGAGCCATATGCCGTACATAAATAATAACGAACACTTCAGCGTTCACTTTTGTCATCATTAAGACAACTTTTCTAAAGTAAGCAAGTTTAACTACACCACATATTAACATGTACGGTCTCCGAAACCTAAAAGAAAATTACATTTTCAAGTCAAGTCAATAGATACAATTTAGCAATTTATGTTGAATTTATTGACTTTTTTAATTCTAATCAACACCAATAGGGTATCTAAATACCACTCCTGTTGGCATAGAATCATGCAATTTGGTATGAAGATATAGGCATAGATATACATCATTATTTTACAAATCGCATTAGGTATTACCATCAACATTTTTTTAATTGCAATTATATCATTGAAATAAATTTGCAATGATATAATATTTCACTAAATACTTTTAAACGGGGCTAGTTTAAATGAGAAATTTCTATAAAATAAATATTAAATCAAATAAAAATAGCATTATTTTTTATTTAAAAATGTTCTATATTGGTATATTCGTAATTTATTTCTTTTCAATTTATTTCCATGGATTCTATTTTCTTTTATTTCTATTCCAACTCCTCTCAATCAAACGTGTAGTACGTTTGATTGAGTGGAGTTGGAATTATTAAACTACGTATAAAAATTGTAGCTACAATCAAATAGCGATAATCAAATCAAATATATGTAGATAAGCTGATATTTATCAGCCTATCTACATATCATTATAGAAATAACATTTACTGTTACACCTTTCTAATATTAAATGCGAAAAATATGCATTGCCGAACTATATGAACTGTTCTTTATGACCCCTAATATCATCTTAATATATATTCTAAGCATCAAAGTTATAGAGTTTTCAGCCTAAGTATCTATTTTAATAAACACAATTTATTGATAATAGTACACTGTTGCACACAGATTTCCGCACGAAGATATTGCCATAATCGCCACGTTTGTCAGGCATGTTTAATTTTCCTAGGAGAGCGCTGCTAACCACTCTCTTGGTACTCCCTTAGCAGGTCTTTATGTGGCAATTCACTATATTTTTAACCGACCACCCAAACAGATTTTAAAGTCATTATCATCATCATCATCACAGCCCACAAATGTACCACTGTTGGGCTCGGGTCTCCTCCGTAATGGGAGGGAAATTAACCAACTATACCGCGCTAGTCAGTGGGTATAGCGGTAGGGGGTAGGCAGTGTTGGTATATCGTTTTGTTTCGAGGTTTCCCTTCTCTCGCATAGATGTTACTTGCGTTTTTATATCCCTTAGTCGTCTCGTACGATCACCCACGGGTAAGATATGGGGTGGTGAATAATATTCTTACTCCGTCACCACACGGAAAAAAGATTTTAAAGTATTTTAGTGAAAATACATTTCTCTTGATTTCTTTAAATCGTTCGTATAAATCAAGAAACGCTTTATTGATTATCTACCCAAATATAAACTGAGCCTCACTTGTACTGTGCCTATTTTCGGCAAGGCTTTTAATCTCCGCTATTTACCACAAAATAGAGGATATTCTACTGATTATATCGACAGATTTATAATAAATGATTGTAATTTTGTATAAATTTAAGTCCGCTTAAGTGATCTGTAAAATGATAAATGGAATCGTATTCCTGGATAATGAATAACAATTTTAGAGGAATTTAGGAAGCTATCTGCTATTTTGTATCTACTATTGTTTGATAATTTAATTAATATTTATGAACCAACCATGGTGCTTAGCGATAACCGACAATTTAATTAGCGTATTATTACAGAAGTGATTCAGTGACTTGTACGAAATGTTCAAACGATATCTAATTACTCTAAACAGAACTACTATGTTTAATACCTATATTATGGCTGCACCGATCTCATTTGAGATTACAATTGTTGTTTACCTGAAAGGAATACGCTATACAGAAATAACACAAATATATTATTATAGCCTTTATTGCTGAAACTAAACTAAACATTATTTATCTAACTTATATGTATATACACATTAACACATCGGTTATCCTAAATATTAATCAGCGTGTCTTGTGACACATAGGCCTCTTCCAGCCTTTTCCACTCCTCTGTCTCTAGCTTTCCTTGACCAGGTAGCCTCTCCAATTTTTCTTATATCATCCATCCATCTTTTTGCCTGCCTGCCTCTTATTCTTTTGCCATCGCGTGGTTGCCACTCCGTTAAGATTTTAGTCCATTTTATTCTGCTATCTCTTGTCATGTGTCCTGTCCAT
Organism: Lymantria monacha; assembly: GCA_905163515.2. Lineage (NCBI taxonomy): Eukaryota > Metazoa > Arthropoda > Insecta > Lepidoptera > Erebidae > Lymantria > Lymantria monacha. The sequence continues at coordinate 11,290,226 of LR991094.1, read as the reverse complement.
CTCCATTTCAACTGTCGTATTTTCTTTATTATATCTTCAACCTTGGTTATGGAGCGTATATCTTCTGATCTTATGCAATCTCTTTTTGTAACGCCTATCATGCTTCTTTCCATGCCCCTCTGACATGTTCTCAGTTTTAAATGATGTTTTTGGCTCAGTGTCCAAGTTTGGCAGCCATATGTCAGGCATGGCAGGACACATGAGTTGAACACTTTTCTCTTCGCTACTATGGGAAAGTGTTTGCTTTTGAGGATCTCTTTAAGTGACCAATATCTATTCCACGCATTAGCTACTCTTCTTTCTATGTTTGTTTGATCTCTGAATGCAATTGTTTGTCCTAGGTATGTATAGGTTCTCACATATTCGATATTTGAATCATGCACTGTTATAGCTATTTCTTCCCTGTTTGACATAACCTTTGTTTTAGATCCATTCATAGTGAGACCTACTTTTCTGCTTGCCTCTGTCAACTGTTGTAGCATATGTTGGAGCGTAGTAGCGTTATCAGTAATTAGGACTAGGTCATCCGCGAATCTTAAGTGGTTGTGTTTTTTGCCGTCTATGTTTATGCCATCTTTTTCTCACTCCAGATCCCTAAATACACTTTCCAAGAATGCAGAGAAAAGTTTTGGAGATAGCGGGTCTCCTTGCCTTACACCTTTAGCTATTTGGAATTCTTCACCAGATATTTCTAATTTTATTTGTGCCGTGCTTTTCTGATATATGTTTTTTATAATGTGTATGTATTTTTTGGGAACTCCTTGCTCGACTAAAGCCTCCCAAAGCGAGTCGTGATATACTGAGTCAAATGCTTTGCTATAATCTACAAATGCTATATATAGCGGTTTACCGTACTCTGCACACTTTTCTATTAATTGTTTTAAGACATGCATATGATCAATCGTAGAAAACCCTGCTCTAAATCCTGCTTGCTCCATTGGTTGCTGCTGATCGAGTAGCTCTTTAAGTCTGTTTAATATCAGTTTAGAGAATACTTTGTATATGTTTGACATTGACGTAGTAGTATGTTATATAACTATGCTACTATTCTACAGTCTTTCAGTTCTATTCTTAGAATAATAGCATGGTAGGTCTACAATGATATTATTGAATGTGAAATATGATGGAATTAAATGGTCATTTTGCCGGGCGGGCCAGCGAAGACAAAGATCGGGTACCGGTGGCCCGATCGCATGGCGAAGAGAGGAGTTGCACGGTGGGTCTATGGGGTCACGCGCCGCCTCTTCTGTCACCCCGGACCGTTTTGGCGGCACGAGACGCCTCCATAGCCCACCGCAAAACAAAAATAAAAAAAAAATGGTAGACCATTTTACGTTTCTACCATTCTCTTATTTTCAACTTTGTAAGTGATGGTGACATATTGTACCCTAACTATATAGGTAAATCAATGATTGTATTAAAAAATTGCCATGATAGCGTAATCCAATTGAACACAATAAATGTTATATAGTAAAAAAGTTAATTGAAATGATGAAATATTTTAAGGCGATGTTGCTGTCAATAAAGGAAGCAACATATATAGCATTTAATTTAATAAAACAATAAGCTTTTTTACCTAAAATATACAATTATAATATTTTATATACGTAATGTTATATTAAAAACAAGTAAATAATAAATTAAATTTAAAGGATCTGAAATTCAATTTTAAATTACGTAGTTTGTCTTTTACTTTAATCAGACTTCACAAAGCTCTCTGTTGACTCAATTGAGTAATAATTCTTGGCAGATTGCAATTTTAAGTGGCTGTGTAATATAATATAATTACTTTGATGAAAATCTTAGCTGAGATTTAATTTTCGCTTTATTAATTTTAAAGCCGTATTATCGTAAGGATTTTCGAATATAGAGTTCAAGGTAAGTAAAAAAAAAATACATTTTAGTAAGAATATTATATCACTTTGTTAAGTAATTTAAAATTGGAAGTTATTCAAAAGAATATTCGTTAAAAAGTGCAATTCATCATTCCAACTTAACCATAGAGCAATAATAATATATACACTCTATGATTTTGGATATTGCACGCCACGCGTTGAGGTCTTGCTCTACTCTCCTAAAAATTATTGTATTTTTCTCACATTGCACTTATAGGATAATATTATCATACATATGTCAAGGAAAAACATTCGTTTAAACGTATTTGATATTTTAAATCTTCATTTAATTTCAATTCTTCATTTTGAAAATGGCTTGGTAATGCTTTGTCGTTTAATTGCAATTAATAAAAAAATAAACTGCTTAGTCATTATTGTATGTATACCTTATGAAAATTGGGTTCGTTTACAGTTTTTGGGTTGCCTGTCCGAATGGATGAACAATCCATTCGGACAGGCAAAGGAAACAAATCCCATACAGCTTATTGTAAACGAACAACTATGTTTAGCACTACATCGAGAATGGCACCAAATTTGAAAAAAAAAATTTCGTTTTTTTTCATGTATGGCATTGACAAATAGTAAATGATAAATAATATAAAAATTGGAATTTCCAAATTATTTTTTCCTATACTCATTTTCATGACGTGCTAGGCCATTAAGATAATATGAAACGTCAACTATAATACAAAAAAAAAAACTCAAAATATAACCGCTCTGAAGCTAGGAAATATATATACTTTATTATTTTTATTTTTATATGCTTTACTTTTCAGACGTTTAATAAATATAATCTTTACAATCAGTATCAGATACGTTTGTTTCAAACTTTTATTACGATGATGTTATCTGATAATATCCATTATTCAACTGATACAACTATGAGAAGAGAAAGAAGGGTAACATTTTAAAGTTACAATAATAACAAAATGTATACAATAAAATTGTTAATATAAACAAATTGTTATTTATATATTAACAATATTGTTAATCTCTCGTTCCATTATAAAATTTGGTTTTGGATTATATAAAATTTTAGAATACGTATAATTATGTTCAAAATACGTGAATCATATTCCCTGCAAAATTGCAAACAAAGATTTTTATCTTAGCTCATGGTAGTTTTTTTTTTAATATATTAAATAGATTTGAAATAGTTAACATGTTTATTATATGCCATTATTAAGTAGATTATATTTTAATAACTTTATCACTAATCTAATAGAATAATAACGATAAAAATACTATTTTAATTCATACACGAAATTACTTCGCAGATACTCATATTTCCACGTAAAATGAGAGCAAAATATCATTAATATGATGAGTTGTATGTGGCGGTAGTGCCTTGACCCAAATATTTTGTACGTGACATATCTTTCTGGGATATATCACCTAGCTTTATTAAGACGGAGAGGACTATATTCGAAGTGATGGATAGTTATATTACTATTATAAATCTTAAGAATTACTCTATTGAATGTTAATGCGTTAATCTCAGAAACTAAATACTTGTCTTATTTATACAGATAAATAAGATTGAATTGTTTGTAATGTCAAAAATAATAGTTTTTTTTTATTATGTAGTTGTATGTAATAGGTAGTATGACAATAGGTACGACCTGTCTCTCTATTTATTTCTGCTAATCTCTGAAACGGCTAAATCGATTTTAACTTGCTTACACTAACTATTATACAGCTGATGTTAGAAGTAATTTAGGCTACTTTTATTTTAGAAGATAAATTAGGTTCCACGTAAATCAATAAAACAAATGAAATCATCAGCAATGAAATCACGAGCAATTTCTAAATTCGAAATATAATTCTTTGAAATATAAAAGTTTTTCAGAATTTTCTATTTTTGTATTTCTCTGGTGTTTGGTTTATTAAAAAAATTGCCATAAATACATGTAACGGCACATAAGTAATGAGACACACAGAGTGCTAATTTAAGATAATTTTCTTTTATAATCAATATTTCAAAAAACTTAACTCTGTCATACATACATATAAAGAGAGCGAGAGTGAGTGAGAGAGAGTATAAATGAAAAGTGTAAGGAAATTTCATAAATAAAAAATATAATATTTTAATTAACTACGGACTGGTAACTCATTCATCTTTGTGACAACTAAAATAATTTAACGTTGTTTAGGGCTTAGAAGTCTCATAGCAAAACTCCGTGCCCAAAAATAATAAGGGTTCGATAGTCATAGAGACTATGTAATTTTTTGATAAATTTTTGATACATGATAATCGATCTAAACATAGCTTATTTTTATTTATTAAACTTTCCGTGTGGTGACACCTGAAGAAGAAACCTGAAGAGACCTGAAGAACCTGTTAAGGTAGTGCCAGGGAAGTGGTCAACAGCGCTCTCCTGGTAAATTCATAACACTAATTGCCAACCCGCCTGCCAAGCATGAGGTTACAAGCAGGAGGCATTTATTGTCATATTTTCACCCACATCTTCTTTTGGAAGATCCAACAGTGAACGCCAACGTCATTATAGATGAATTAAATTTTAAATGTATAAAGTAAAGTAAAAAAAAGTCAAGTTCCCAGAGTTACAAACATTATATTACTTATATTCATTTCAGCAAAGATTTGCTTTTAAAAAATGAAAAAGTTTAAAATTAATCATTGACTCATGTAATATAAATATAAGTATTAATCACTAGCAATTAAATTAGCAGTAGTAATGGCGTAATTAAATTGCTGTTCAAGAAAGCGCAAGCAAAACGCCTGTGGTTGATATTTCTTCATAATATTGTCTAAATGTTTACAAAATAACAGGTTGATTTTGACAAAAGAAGTACCTCACTCATTTCGAAAACCTTCCAACAATACATTTTATATAATGTATTTTTAAATATTGCAGTAAATCCAATATATAACCCAGGAGAGCGAGTAGGTATGAAAGAGAGTATTGGTGTAAAGATGCGAAAGGGAATGCTCCGATGGTTCGGACATGTGGAAAGAATGCCGAACGAACGCCTGGTTAAGAAGATATACAATGCGAAAGTGGAAGGATGTAGGTACCGAGGGAGACCGAGACTAACCTACCTAGACCAGATCGGTCATGTACTGAAGGAAGGTGGAGTCAAGAGTCTCCGAAACCGGCGAGCGTGTATGAAGAGAATTATGAATGTTGAGGAAGCGAGTGAAGTATGCAGAGATAGAGTTCTCTGGCACTCTGTTCTCTCTGCCTACCCTGCAAGGGATATGGCGTGATGATATGTATGTATGTATGAGAATATGTATGTCAAGATATCCGATTAACTTACTATACATTACAAAAACTTGATTATGAGCGAAAAATGAATGTCACACGTGGGACTGGAACCCATACCTATTGGAAATCCATTCCAGTCGCCTTACCACTTAGACAAATGTAAGCTGTCGTATGATATTTAAGTTGCGCCTCGTATTATATTTTCGTTTTTATGAGAAACGTGTGCTATCTTTCCGACAATGTTTGCACATTATATAGATTTTAAAACACAAACTTTGCAGTTAGAATTGTATTAAACGATGACACAACCCTGTTATTCAAATTACTGAAATTTAGCATTTAACATGCTAGGCTATATGTACAAGTAAATAATATAATATACATTTTATTATGCTAGTTACTGCCCGCGGCTTCGCCTCCGTAAAGCTTACTTTCCTAAATTTTTTCATCCCCTATTTTTATTTTACCCCTTAAGAGTAATTTTTTTACAAAATTTTAATGTCAAATTTATTTATATCTAATCAATAACCAAAAAATAAGTTTCAAGCTTCTGGCTTTAAAAATGACGATACTTCTTTAGAACTTTTCATCCCCTTTTATAACCCTTTTTTACACTAAAAAATAGCCTATGTCCTTTATCAGGCTCTAGACTTTCTGTGTAGCAAATTTCATTTAGATCGGTTCAGTAGTTTTGGCGTGAAAGAGCGACAGACAGACAGACAGAGTTACTTTCACATTTATAATATTAATAAGGATTAAAATTAATATATGCATCTCTCAATATTCTTTAATAAATACTGTATAAGTTGGAGTGATAATATATTTCTTCGAATAGTTATTCTATGTATATATAGTAAGCCTTTAGTTTTGTCCTTAAAACCTTCCGCGGATGCCATCTGGCGTACGAGTAAGTGTCCATTTAACCCAAAATAATAGCCTCGACAGACATATTTTTATTATTTATATTCTATACTTGGCAACACTCCAATCTAGCATGTTAGTTCGTGATATTCACTATCTTTTAACTGAGTGTATGTATTGTTAAATAATGTTACGTTATATATTATCAATAAATGTGTGGTGGATGTCTTTGCCAACTGATATTTATTGCATTGCTATCTATATTCCTAATTCAGTGAAGAGAGTGCCCTTAAACATTTATAAGTATTTTAAAATCCATGCAGTGCTCGGTTCTAATCTTAATATATATAAATTACGTGTCACGTTGTTTGTCCGCGATGGACTGATAAAGTACTTAACTGATTTTAACAAAATTTGCACAGCAAGTGTAATTTGATCCAACTTAAAACATAGGATAGCTTAAATCTCAATTTATAGTAATATTATTTTATTGCAAATTATATGTCTAATATTTGACAGTCAAAATCATATGTTATATCCAAAGGATTTTAAAAGATGGCGGAATCTGTTGACTGGATTCAGTAAGTATTTAATAGATGGCGCTATGTTAAAAGTACAAACGTTTCATATAAGCTAAAATTTGTTAGAATAAACAAAAAGTGTTACTGAAGATAACCTAAGCCTCAGCAACGCGTGGCCCGGTCGGCTAGTAAAATATATATAATATTAGTCTTATTTCTGAAATTTCTAAGAAATTATTTAGAAAGCAGTCTAAATTTATTTCAAGCTGTTTTTTTTTTTAATTTTTGATTGATTATATTTATTAAACCCATACATCTTTATGTATATCAAAGAACTAAAAGAGAAGTCAAACTAATATAAATATATAATCGATTGAATCAAATCGATACATGATGGCAATCAATTATTATTTAAAGTAATAATAATAATAATAGTTTATTGCAAAAAATAAGTTTTACAAATCATCTAGACAAAAGACAATGTTATTATATCTTTACATCAGATCCTAGGTATTCAGTGAGACCCAAACTAGATATTAGTCTGTATTTTGGGCCTCAGAGTGCGACAGTTTACATAAGATATAATTGCAATACCAATATAAGCGGGTTGTGGGTAATAAAGTGGGTTGAAGTTCTGGAGGCTACTTCATCGCAGGAATAAGATTTCCTTATATCCTTTTCCACCTTGATCCTGCCCCGTATTCCTTCCTTTCTTGAGGTGTGTGGTATATATTTATTTACCGTAGGAAAGTCTTCCTTCCTTTTCTCCATTTTAAAATGATATAAATATGATTACAGAGCGGTATTGTTGTTATAACATAGATAGATGTCTATTCAGTTCTAACAACACGTGAAAAATATTAAAGTAATCAAAGTTAAACAACCACGCTAATACCTATTTTAATTCAATGATTAATAACAATATTAATAAAAGATATTAATTATGTCTTGTTTTAAAATAATGTTACATAAGATATTTTTTTTTTATTACGATCTCATTTTAATTTAACATGAGGTCATTTTCTATTATGTCCATATCTTTTGAATTGACGACTCGTTAGTCCCTTAACATTCATTTGTCTAAATTACGCATTTTCATCTGACCTTGCTACCAACAAAAGTTTATATGACAATAATAAAATTGTTTTATCCTTTGCGAAGCTTAAATTTTGTTTTATATAAAGCCTTTTAAAACCTTCTGTATTCGTCTTTCCATAATATATTAACTCGTTCCGTGACAGGGTATAAAGTTTCTGATGTACATATATTCTCAGGCCTTGAGATTACACTGCAAGTATACCAATATGAAAACCCACAAATTAATAAAACTGCTAATCACTAATACATTTAATAAGTATCATCTAACGTATACAGTAATGCTCATCGTAGCTTTCTTTATATCATAACCATATATCAACATCAAAAATATTTTTTAACTCATTCTATATTTATTATTGTTTTTATATATACTTTGTTATTATTTTTGTGATTATTATTATTTATTATAGTTTTGTTATTGTCTTATTTTTTATTATTGTTATTATTCTTATTAATTTCTATGGATATACGGTCCGATATAAATCAATATTATTATTATTATTACATATAATCTATAACAATATACAAAACAAAATTTGCATAGCATCGAATTTCTAGATTTTAAATAAAGTTGATATATTCGATTTCGGTTAATTTACTTACAATTATGTTTACTAACTATTGCAATTATCTGTGTGGTGACAGAGGAAGAATACATTTCATCACCCCCTATCTTACCCGTGGGTGATCGTAAAAGACGACTAACGAATATAAAACGCATATAACATCTTTGCTAGAGAAGGACAACTTGAAACAAAAGCCTATACCAACACGTCTGACCAGCGCGGTATAGTAGGTTAATTTCCCTCCCATTACGAAGGAGGGCCGAGCCTAACAGTGGGACATATATGGGCTGTGATGATGATGGTGATGAACTATTTCAAAATTATAAATTTCTTATTACTTTTGTGCCATACAAAATCTTTAGAGATTTTACAAAGATTAACTCGTGTCCTTGTATACCCAAACCGAAACAACCTTCCATCACAAAAATACTCTAAAACAATTTTAAATATTACAAGGCACTTAAATTATTGAAATAAAAATCACATTTAAGATCTTCAGTTTAAATCAAATTTATGTCGAGAAAACTCATAAAATTTATCCCTAAATTACCTAAAAGAATACATTCTGAATGTGTCTGGCCATTTATTCAATTTTATAGCTGTTCTAAAATTACAAAGATAGTGTAAAAATTATAGCATTTACGTGATATGTTGTCACATTATAATATTCTACTGAAAATAATTATTTATAGTTATTCCATTTATACTCGTATAAAATTAAATACGTGATGTGTTTATTTAACACTTAGGTGTATTTAGTATATATTTCATAATATTTCATATTTCTGCTTTTTAGTTATCTATCAATCTATACATAGTATAAAATCAACGTCGTTTTATGTACTTTTATATCTTCTAAATTCATCATAATCATCATCATAACAGCCCATATATGTCCCACTGTTGGGCTCGGGCCTCCTCCGTAATGGGAGGGAAATTAACCTACTCTACCACGCTGGTCAGACGTGTTGGTATGGGGTTTTATTTCGAGTTTTCATTCTCTTGCTTAGATGTTATATGCGTTTTATATTCCTTAGTCGTCTCTTATGATCACCTACGGGTAAGATAGGGGGTGGTGAATTATATTCTTACTCCGTCACCACTTGGATAAATATTATATATCTTTTAAATTACACAACAGATTTTTATGCGATTTTGTCGTTATTTAAGAGGATTTTTTTTTATATATTTTATGCATATTACAGTACAGAAAATAAGAATTTAAAAGATTTGTAATTTGATGTCTGAGCAATGACAATGTGTTATTGCGCTTCGTTCGGTGAGCGAGAGAGCCGGAAACCCAACTGGGTGAGATTGGGGAATGGTAGACAGCGGCCTAGCTATACTTTTGGTATAGCAAAGGTCCATGGGCAGCAATGATACATACCATCAGGTGTGCTGTTTACTCGTTTGCCACCATAAGCAAAAAAAGTACAGTAAGAACTTATTTGAGAAACGAAAAATTATTACCACACACGGGATTTGAACCCATACTTTTAAATTTCTCTATCCGAGGTAATCCGTACAAACTGCTCTATCTAGGAAATAAAAAAGCATAGCAAGAATAATAGGTTGTGTAAAAAAAGTTATTATAAAAGCTTTGTTTATCTAGATACACACTGGTTATAAGCTCTTTATTCAGTAATTTCCATGTTAAAACTAAACACAATTTCTTAGCACTTTGTCTAATTGTGCGTTTCAACTGTTTCTTTTTTTTTTGTTAATACTAAAACTGTAATGTTTTTTGACTATGCGTTTGTGCCTATGGTGTTTCTCATGCTTTGTGAAAGGTCTCTTTTTACGGTAACTACATGAATTGTGTTTCTATTCCTCTCTAAGGTGGTTGAAGTTCATGACGGATGCATAATCTAGTGATCTAATGCTCGTGATGGGTGCCGCTTGTAGGAACTGGCGTAATCATAATCCTGTGTGTAATATGTTAATAAAAATGCCACCCTAGTTTAAAGGATAATGATTTCTGATGTTTGCGCGAGGATAACACAGCATTCATGCTCACGGTAGGACTGAACACTAAAGTGTTCGAAACGTCGGAAAATTGAAAATCAAATACACACGTGATAGACTCTGTAACAATAGTTATATTTTAGCTGGTTTGAAGAACTTCAAACTGGAATTAATACTTACTAAATATCATCATCATCCTCATCATTCTCCTACTATTATTCCAATTATAAGGGGCCGATACAATATGTACTCTTCTTTCATTGTACATATTTTAAAAGTAATTGGCAATAGTTTTATTACCGGCCGCCTGCCAGACGTCAACCCTCTTTGGGAATGTGATTATTGACCAAACGGTATCAAATAGTTGAAGTTATGGAGGTGATGCTCATCACAGGAGTAAGATTTCCTTATATCCTATTCCATCTTGATTCCATCCCGTATTCTTTCCTTTCTTGAGGTGTACGGTATATTGATTAACAGTGGGAAAGTGGTGGGTCTTTCTTCTTCTCCTCTATTTTATAATAATAATGGATTTCCGCCATGTATCACCTAATTCAATTAATTATTTAAGAGAATGATTTAAGCTCACCGAGTTACTTGCCTGATCTTCACAGTAGTGGCTGCGTTTTGACCCGGTGATAAATTATTAGATTAATTTAAGTTACTATTTAAAATTCACACTAAATTCATCATCTCGACTCATATATGCCCCACTGCTGGGCTTAAATCTCCACGCTTGTTATACAGGTTGGTATAGGGTTTTATTTCGAGCTTTCCTTCTCTTGCATTGATGTTATATGTATATTATATCCCATAGTCATATCTTAGGATCACCCACAGATATCCGATCTTTGTCTTCGGTGGCCATAACTAGCAAACCTAGCTAATGATGATTTTTAGGGTTCCGTACCTCGAAAGGAAAAAACGGAACCCTTATAGGATCACTTTGTTGTCCGTCCGTCCGTCTGTCCGTCTGTCCATCTGTCTGTCTGTCTGTCAAGACTCTTTTTCTCAGGAACGCGTGGAGGTGTGAAGCTGAAATTTATATCAAATACTCAATTCTACTGTCCCTTAGAGCTGGGAAAATATCAAACTTTTAAGCTAACGCAATCAAAAGATACAGCTATTTATGTCACAATTTTCTGCAAATTTTCGACATTCGCAAGGGAATCAAAACCTACAGGGTACTTCCCGTGAACTCAGAATCTTGAAATTTGGAACGAAGCAACGTCTTATAGCACAGATTAAGAAAAAATTGTGAAAACTGTAAATTTTTGATTATATCATATAAAAAAAATATTTTTAATCATTTTAAACTCACTACCCCTTTTCACCTGAACGTGTATGGTTAACAAGCAGCAGTTAATTTTGCACTGACAATAAACAGGCAGCGTGATCGAGTGGTCTAAGGTGCTGGCTTAAGACACCGTAGGCATTAATTCGAATCTCATGGTCGCCGAGCTCTTTTTGCTATTTATGTTTGCAAAATGTATTTATAATAATTTAATAATATAATATTATAAATAAAATAGTTTAAAAACGTGTACATTAAATGTTTTAAAAATTAGTAGTTTTAATAAATAGGTGTAACTTGAATTAATATAAAAGAAAAAAAAACTTGAATTCATCATCATCATTCTCCTACTCTTATCCCAATTACGATGGGATCGATACAATATGTACTCTTCTTTCATAGTACATAATGTAAAAGTTATTGGCAATAGTTTTATGACCGGCCCCCTGCCAGACGTCAACTCTCCTTGGGAATGTAATTGTTGACCAAACGACATCAGATGGAGTTGGCCCAGGTCGTTAAAAGCTCTTAGTCGTCTTTTACGACATCCACGAGCAAAGTAAGGGTTGGTAGTATTCGTAGCCGCTACCACACAGCACAAAAAAACTTGTATTAATATAAAAAAAAAACTACTGCATAAATATTTTTTTAGTTTTACGGAACCCTTCGTGCGCGAGTACAACTCGCACTTGGCCGATTTTTTTTAAAGTCTCCACCCTGCACTAAGGGAATAATCCTTGTATTACGGGGGACTTTACAAACATATAGTTAACGCAAATAAATTACATACAGACTGAGAACAATATTTATGGATCGCGCAAGGTATTGTCCTTTTCTTTTTTTGGGGGGGGTGGACTACGGTCGGCGCACTCCTCGCACCACTCCATCCGGGGTGACAGAGGGGCGTAGTGTTCGGCCCGACGGAATACCCCTGAGGAGTACCCTCTCCTCGACCGACGTCCCCCCTCGGGTAGGATATTGGTCTTTCCTCACGCGGTCGGCCTCTCGGCGGGTGACGGACTAATTCCCCGATCCAATCACCCGCAGCCTTGGCTAGGGCGGCATCAGGCGCAGATAATCGCGCCTGCGCCGCCCCAGTCACCGGCGGCGGCTCGCGTCCTCCGTGTCGCGTCTCCGCGGCCTCCTTCCACGAGACTACTGGCTCGCAGAAGGTTGCGACCGCGTCCCAGTTCCTGACGATGTCGAGCATCACCCTGGCGATGGTCGGCACCGATGATTGTGACGAGTTCACGATGATGCTCTGCCCAAGCGGCACAAACCTCGAGCGTAAGCTGCGCCGTGTCTTAGTCGCAATCGCAGTGGTGGCAGGACGGTGTACTCTCCCTCCTGACGACCGTGTGCAGGTATTTGGCGAAGCATCCATGCCCCGTCAAAACCTACACCAGTCGGAAGGAGAGCACACCGTGCCGTCGTTCTGTCCACTGCATCAGCACCGGCCGGAAGGCCTCCACGGTCCGCACAGTCAATGAGACCACACCGCTTTCCACCCAACCGCTTTCCCCTTTCCGTCTTGTCCAGGGCCACCCTCAACCCCAACGCCTCGATCCGCCTGAAGATCTCTTCGGTGCCGAGAGTCGCCAGGCCTGCCGCCTCCTCCAGCGTCCCACCGCGGGCTGTGACGAGCGTGTCGTCGGCGTAACAGATCACGCCCAGCCCGGGTGGGAGGCTCCCTCTCAACGCCCAGTCGTAGCCGATGTTCCACAGGGTGGGTCCGAGGACCGACCCCTGTGGAACACCGCACGTCATGGGCGTTCGCACAACGTCCCCTACTCGGTTGGTGTAGAGGACGCTGCGCCCCTCCAGATAGTCTGCCACTAGCCGCCTCAGGTAAACTGGCACTCCGTGATATCGGAGCGACAAGGTATTGTCCTGCGTAGGAATTGAACCTGTGACAACTGGCACTGTAGGTAGCGACCTACAGTGCCAGTTAATACACCAATCTTAACCACTACGCCATCTATGTAGTCAAATTATAACAATTCAGCTGGCATGAAGTGGGCATATGTTACTTTGTAGTAATCAAATTCACGTCTTTAGAAAGACGTCTACTGCACCGTTATCAGAAACGATTTTTAGTTTTTAGTGGTTTTTCTCTTAAAAGTATCCCAGCATTTTTAAAACCCTTTACTTATTTAAAAATTCCGTACATATTATTTTTATTTAACTATATTATTTGGAGTGTATCCAAATGGTGTAATATTTAGTAGTACTCGGGACCTAGTAACCTCAGTGGAATACAGTTAAATGCCATTAAATTCTGCATTTGCATTTCATTATAGTATTTTTAACCCATTTTGTATTTAAATTTTATTTTATTGGAAGTAATTTATAACTACGAAATTATAATGTAAGAGAATTTGCTTGGCATAAAAATTAGATTATTTGTTTTAAAGATCCACAACGTATATGGAGCGAAATTATATAAGTTTGAGACATCACATCTTAAACGTGAGTTAATATTCGTTCTAAGCAGGAATCGAACTTTTTTTTATGGCAGACTATGGTCTGGATACACGCCGTCCATTCCGTTTGGGGCGACGAAGGGGCAGCGCGTGGTCCCACAACCAACCGTATTCTCTCCCGATCGCCATTGGACCGGCCACTGGTACCGCTTCCTTGACCTCCGTGGCCAGCCCAGAAGCGGTAATCAAACTTAAAGCATTTCACACGGTCGCTAATTACATGCTGTATCAACTATGTAATAGCATTCAATGACTGCACAGATGGCATAGCGGTATCAATACCGACCTACCGTGCCAGTTGTCGGAGGTTCCATGTCCACGCAGGACAATACTTATTGTGATCTACAAATTGTTGTCCTGAGTCTGGATATCATTTATATCCATTATTTATATGTTTGTAAAATACCCCGCAACACAATGATTATTTTCTTAGTACAAATAATACATAATAAAAAAATAAAAAAAATTGTTTTTGAGAATATTTTTCGACAATACCTTGCAGTAAGAACCCTATGCACGCTTGTGCCGCACTTTAGAAATATAAAAATAATACTCAGACTCAGGACATAGATTTGTAAATCTCACAAAAAAATTGTTTCTGTCTCACAAAAAAATTGTTCCTACAGGATTGAACCTATAACTATATAGGTATGTAGGTAGGTATATAACCTATATACCTTATCACTTAGCACTCCCTAATTACACTACTACGTATTTACCTGCTCACAATAATAGGTATCTTTTCATAAGTTCTTTGCTGCGATCAAAACTTAATTTAACCTCGGGTCAATATGTCTATTATGTTCATGTCACTCTGATGGGTGAGCCGTCAGCTCCCTTAACGTTCATCTGTTCGAATTGACCTTATTCGTCAAAACCTCAATACCGCTGCCAACGAAAGTTTATGAGGTCATGATAATAAAATTGTTATATCCTTTCCTTGTAGGGTAGATTATATTACTGAGCTTTTTAAATATATAGCAGATTCTTTATTGTTGACGAATTTGTTATCTCCGTCTCGGAATTAAAATTACATATCTGTCGTTAAATTCTAATATTATGAATGCAAATTTGAGTTTGTTTATTTGTTTGTTATGACTTCACGCCTAAATCACTTAACCGATTTTAAAAATTCTTTAACTAATGGAAAGTTGCGCTAGTGACGGAAAAGTTCTGGAGTGAAAAATTGACATGGTATGGACATGTGATGAGACGGGATGAAAGTAATGTTGTGAGGAACGTTTTAAGAATGAATGTTGAAGGCTTAAGGGGTAAGGGAAGATCAAAGAAAAGATGGATGGATTACGTGAAACATGACATGGATAGGCAAGGAGTGACCACATAGATGACGTCTGATAAAGTTGTATGGAAGGAGAAGATATATTACGTCGACCCCAAGTAAATTGGGATAAGAGCAAGTTGATGATGCATTGTCCCACGCGAATGGAAAATTTATAGGTGAAACTGCAAAAAATTGTTAGTAATTTATATATCAACGATGCATTACCATGTGTAGTGGCTATGACTATGAATACTACAAACCCTGCTACTATTATTGCACCGGTGCTGAAATACTTCTATCAGAATAAAAGGGTTCAAAATTATTTTTCCAACATGCTGTAGGCATTTTATTACCTTAACTATCTGAAAACCTCCCAGGCTTCATGCCAATGCCCACCGAAGATAAAGATTGGGTACCGGTGGCCCGCTCGCACGGTGGACAGAGATGCTTGCAGGGTGGGTCTATGGAGTCGTGCGCCGCCTCTTCCGTCGACCCGGACCGATTTGGCGGGGCGCAACATTATCCAGTCCACCGCAAGAAAAAAAAGCTTCATGCCAATATTACTTCCTTCATCTGTTATCAGTACAAATTCTAATGGGCTTATGTTACAAGTTATTGTAAAAGTAATATAATTTTATTTTATATAAAATCTCTTAAATAATCTTCATGAGTTTCTGCGCAAAAGCCTTGGAGTGACGAAAGGGCGGCGTGGGTCTTATAACCTACCGCATGAACTTCTCCGTCTTTTCAGTGATCTCTAAATTTCTGGAAAACTAATATCACACCAAAACTCTCATTTAGATTGAATGATTCATATGAAAAGTGCCTCAAAGAAACAAAGATATACAGTACCAAATGTGTAAAAATAATGTTATATTGCGTTTGACATCAAGTAATTTACGGAATCATCATCATCATCATCACAGCCCATATATGTCCCACTGTTGGGCTCGGGCCTCCTCCGTAATGGGAGAGAAATTAACCTACTATACCGCGCTGGTCAGACGTGTTGGTATAGGGTTTTGTTTCGAGTTTTCCTTCTCTTGCATAACCAGCTAGAAATTTTTTTTTTTCGTCTTCCTTAGCAGGACCGGACCGGGCATGCCCGATCTGGACCAGATAAGGTATGTAACGCAGAAGATATATCTGGACCCGATCAGGAAAACTTTATCGGGTCCAGATCAGGCATTCCTGATCGGGTCCAGATCAGACATTCCTGATCAGATCCAGATCAGGCATTCCTGATCGGGTCCGGATGAAATTTTACTGATCGGAACCAAATCAATCATCTGCGTTATATATCTTGCCTGATCCAAAACGAGTATGCCCAGTCCGGTCCTTTTAAAAAACATAAATATCTTAAAGAACATGTTTAATAGATAAAAATATAAATTAATATATGACGTAGGCAGCGAATGCAGTGCTATATTCTTATCATAGAGAGTCCCAGTGAGCCGTTCCAATTAGGGTGCAACCACCAGGAGGGGCGCAGTATCCTCTGCGCGGGTCCCTCAGGGGACATTGTGTGGACGCCCATGTCGTGCGGTGTTCCACAGGGGTTGGTTCTGGGGCCGACTCTGTGGGACATCGGTTATGACTGGGCGTTGAGAGGGAGTCTCCCCCCCGGGCTGAGCTTGGTGTGCTATGCTGACGACATGCTCGTCACAGCCCGGGGCAGGACACTCGAAGAGGCAGCGAGCCTGGCCACTCTCGGCACCGAGGAGATGGTCAAGCGAATCAAGGCGCTGGGGCTCAGGGTGGCCTTAAATAAGACGGAGGCCCTATTATTCCATGGGCCACGCGTAAGGATGCCAACCGGCGCCTCGTTAGTCGTCAACTCCATCCAGATCAGTATCCAGGCCCATATGAAGTACTTGGGTCTGGTGCTCGACGGGCGATGGTGGTTCTGGGAGCATTTCCTACAGATTGCTCCCCGGCTGGTCGGCGCGGCGTCCGCCCTTTCTCGGCTCATGCCGAACGTGGGCGGACCCAATTTCGAGGGTCGACGGCTGTATGCGGGGGTGATCCGCTCGATGGCCACGTACGGCGCACCCGTGTGGGCGAGGGCTCTGAACGCCCAGTTCAGGGTGGATCTGTGGAGGCCCCAGAGAGCCATGGCGGTCAGTGCCATTCGCGGGTACCGCACGGTGTCGACAGAGGCGGCGTGCCTATTGGCCGGGACACCCCCGTGGGACCTAGAGGCGGAGATGCTCTCCGACCTCTACCGGCGGGTTACCTCAGTGCGCGACGAAGGTGGCTCCCCATCGTTGAGCGAGATAGCCACCTGGTGCGAGGACGCCCGCCGAGACGTCATCGCCCGTTGGGTTACGCGGCTGGAGAGGCCTAGACACGGTGTTGTTACCGTTGAGGCCCTCCGGCCCGTACTCATGGAATGGATGGAGCGGCGGCACGGAGTCCTCACCTTCCGACTGATGCAGGTGTTGACGGGGCACGGGTGCTTCGGGAAATACCTGCACACGGTCGTGTACAGGGAATGGACTCCGGCCTGCCATCATCGCAGTAGTGACGAGGACACGGCGCAACATACGCTCGAGGAATGTTCGGACTGGGACGGGCAGCGCCGCGACCTCGTCGCTATTATCGGTGCCGACCTGACGCTGCCGGCTGTCGCGAGAGCGATGGTCGACAGCATCAGGAATTGGGACGCGGTCGCCGCCTTCTGCGAGGCTGTCATCTCGCGAAAGGAGGCGGCGGAACGAGTCAGGGAGGACTCCCGCGACCCGGGCCGCCGCCAGCGATCGGGGCGGCGCAGGCCCGAATACCTGCGCCTGATGCCGCCCTAACCCAGGCCTCGGGTGATCGGACCGGGGAATTGTCCCCGGTCACTCGACGCGAGGCCACCGCGTGAGGGCGACGCCCCGACGGCGAAATCTGTCGGGGCATCGACGAGGGGTAAACCGCCGGGCGGACCACCGAAGACAAAGATCGGGTACCGGTGGTCCGCACGGCGAAGAGAGAGGAGTTTTACGGTGGGTCTATAGGGTCACGCGCCGCCTTTCCGTCACCCCGGACCGATTTGGCGGGGCGAGACGCATCCATAGACCACCAATAAAAAAAAAAATTGTGCAACCACCAGATGCTAACGACTTCAACTGTCGCCTGAATTCCTCATTCATGACCTGATCGATCTGTTTTGATCTTATTCGATAACAACTAATTTAATATTAGGCGATGGCATTACGCTTCGGAGAATCTTAACACCGCGATTCAGATGATGACGTCATTTTACTAACGCCATCAACAATTTATGACCCAAAACATTAAATGTTAGAATGGTTGTTACAATATTATTATACTTATTTCTATCTATGTTTTCAAATATACCTATTATTTTGTTTTTACTTTAAATGTAAATTATTTTTATATTATTAATTAAACATTATTATTATTATTAAATATATATGATTAATTAAAGAATTCAGATTAATCTCCTCTGATGCAAATACAATTTACACCGTGGCATAAATATGACAATCATGATATGATACTTTTTTCAATTTTGATTGATATTTTTTTTGTGTAACGAAAACTGTTTCTGGTCCTGATATACTACATGCCTTACCATATACTTGATTATATTTTACACCAGGCTGTCCTTATTTGGTACAGACCAGGTCCTGATCCGGAATGCCTTACCGTACTTGATGATATTACACATCAGGCTATCCTTATTTGGTCCTGACCTGGTCCTGATCCGGTATTCCTTACCATACTTGATGATATTTCGCATCAGGCTATCCTTAATTGGTCCTGACCTGGTCCTGATCCGGTATGCCTTACCATACTTGATGATATTTCACATCAGGCTATCCTTATTTGATGCTGATCTGGTCCTGATCCGGTATGCCTTACCATACTTAATGATATTTCACATCAGGCTATCCTTATTTGGTCCTGATCTGGTCCTGATCCGGTATGCCTTACCATACTTGATATTATTTCACATCAGGCTATCCTGATCAGGACCAGAACTGGTCCTGATAGGGTTTGCCGGATCCGGCATGCCTCATTCTATCCTGATCGGGTCCAGATACATGATTTGGTTGAACCATACTTTTTTTCTAGTCGGGTAGATGTTATATTCGTTTTATATCTCTTAGTCGTCTCTTACGATCACCCACGGGTACGATAGGGGGTGGTGAAATGTATTCTTATTCCGTCACCACACGGATAGACATATTTACAGAATATATGAGTTAAATTAGTAAAAGACAAAGTATAACGTCGTGAGTGCTGTGTGGTAGTGACTATAAATACTACTGACCCTTACTTTACTCGTGGATGTTGTAAAAGATGACAATAGTCTATCTAATCTAAGAAGTGCACCTTGACAGCTGTCGGAGTAAGTTGTCTAGGTATGTGAACCAAATAATCGCTATCGAAAATATCCGATTTTACTGAGAACGATTATTGATTCTTTATAATTAATAATACGTTTATTTTTTATTTTTCAAAAAGGTGATGAATAAATTAAGTGCTAAATTAGTACTAAACAACGTTAATTACTTCAGCATAGAATCTATTCATCATATTTAGTAGGATTAGGTTAATTAAAAACAAAAACTGAATTTGAAAATAGCTATTTATTAAGAATTACTACTATTACTTGAATTATCAGCGTCGCGAACATTAATAATTATTTCCTCATCAATCAAAGTGTCGAAATGTACATCTCTGTCAAAATCTCTATTCGATTAATTGTATTATTCTAATATTTTTACCGATTGTTTGGATATTCGTGAATTGGAATTTGTCAAGCACTACTGTATAGAACGTGATGACGTGACATTGTTAGGTCGTCATTAACAATTACTATTTACCATGTTATTATTATTTTAAATTAGTTTTACGAGTTTCAACATTAGATTATTGTACAAGAAAGTCACCCGCAATGTTAATTATGTAAATAACTTAATAGTTGTTTAAAATTTCAGACTTAGTGTTTACAATCATGTGTATACGTTTGACCGAGGTTATTATGTATTAAAAAATGCAAAACGTCAAAATGCACTTCTTAGATTAGATGAACTATAAGAGCTTTATATCGACCTGGGCCAACACCACCTGACACCGTTTTCTCAAAAATTACATTTCCAAATAGGGTTAACGGCCGGCTGGAGCCGGTTATAAAACTGTTGCCAATAACTTTTGCAATATGTATGATGGAAGAGATGTATATTTCGTTATGCTATGTAATTGGGATAAGAACGGAATAATAATTACGTATAACGTGGTTAGAATTTTAAAAATTCATTTAGCACATGAAGCACTTGTAAAATATTAGTGGTCAATCCAATAGCAATGTTGAGGACATACGGTAGCTTATAAAACCGTGCGTCGCCTTTCCGTGGTCCGGAATAAATTGGCGGGTTGCATTCAGACGGCAGCTTTCTAAAAAAGCATGCGAAGCTTTACAACTTATGCTTAACCAACGTAGTAGAATTCCAATAAAAACGCTCTTCTTCCATGAACGAATCAGATTGACAATGATGCAATGAAGCGCTCGTGAAGATAATTTTAATAGCTTAAACTATATACATATATTTATAGCATTACATAATATATTTAAATTCATACATTTAATAGTGATGCCATAGTCTTATAACAACAACGTTTATATTACAAAATACAATATTTGAAATAAATGAATTGAAAATAAATATTTAAACAGACTTTTTAGTTCAACAAATCAATTGCCAAATTTACTAAAATTGCAAGTAGGTATAAGTTTTACAACAGCTACACATTTCAGAGACAAGAAGAGAGAAAACACGCCCAAAAATGTAGCGTAGAGTATAGAACCTTGTTTAACATTGGACTAATCTATTCAAAGTTTTAAATCAGAAATTAACACCCACTTATGCCTACATAGAACTCTACTTAATAATTTAAATTATTGATACTTTCACTACTCTCGTTAAGTGTTCAAAACGTAGAAGAAATTAAAAATGAAATACAAAATCGACAAAATCCGTAAAAATAGTTTTGTTTCAAATGATAAATTATTGTTTAAAAGCGTTTTCAATATATTCAAAACCTTTATCTACAGATTTTTTCATAATTTATAAATCATGGATTCAAATTCGATGTTTCTACTTTGCAGTCAATATTTTTCTCGTTTGTGCGGTTGTTGCATTCTACCCATTATTATTCGAAAAGCAATTAAAACTTCGAAGACTGTGAAATAAGCTTTGTTTCTTATTCGATTCTAAAATCACAAAACTGTTTGCAATTTCACATAAAAAAAAAGTATTATAAAGAAAATATAATAATGATCATCTCACTGAAACCGCACAATGAACTTTCAATAACACTTTATAATTTTAGTACGATCCTGAAATTGTTCAAACAATTTTCCGATTAACTGTTACTACCTTTCGTCAGAGTGAAGTAGGCTCGTCATAAACATTTTTGCTACTTCATATTTCGTCCAATATACAGTTTAGTATGTTTTAGCTGGCCCTTTACACTTACCTTACAAAAAGTTTATCGCCTCACCTTTATTGCGCCCTTTCGTTTATGACATTTACTTGAGGAAACTCGTTTATCATGACGATGTATGTTGTCTTAAAACTTGACCTTTTCATCGTCATCGACTAAAAGGTAACAGCTTAGGTTCTAGAATGTCAAGTATTGAAATTAGATATATGCTTACTAACTTATATGCGCGATTTCAATCACGTTAATGAAAATATTTTTCTTCAAATATAAGCCTTGGGAAAACCACATTACGCTCATTAAAAATTTATCTGTACCAAATCCAGAACTGAGAGGCAGTACTTCTACTATTATTAAACAAAAATTGTAAAGTAAATCCTTTTAAAATTTCACATTTATATTGTTGGAAACATATTTATCATTTAACTATTTTTATGGTTTCATAGACCATTTTCTGAATGCATTGGACTTCTGGGACAACATCAAAATAACGTGAAAACTCTCCATCTTTGAAAAAACCATAGTTATCAAGCGTATTTAACAATAATGACCTTCACAATGGCATATTTAAATCATCTTTAGGTAGGTAAGAACTAAAGAGAGCAGTATTTTCGGCAACAATTTGGTTGTGCCGCTGGTATCGTTGAAATTATCGTGCACTTCTCTTACCATGTAGCGGTTAGCTAGTTCATCTGTCGCTAAATGTAATGAAGAATATATAATAGCGGTAACAGCACAACCAAGCAAGCCTACCTACTTATATAATAGGCAGCGTTTGATGTAATGTTTCTGATTTGTGTACATATAAGTAAACAATAGAAAAAGTACGGAAACATATTGAAAAATTACAAAGTATTATTTGTGAAAAAAGTATAAAAGAGTATTATCTGTATGGTGACGGAGTAAGAATACAATTGTCTACCCCCTATCTTACCTGTGGGTGATCGTAAGAGACGACTAAGGGATATAAAACGCATATAGCATCTATGCAAGAGAAGGAAAACTCAAAACAAAACCCTATACCAACACGTCTGCCCTCCCATTACGGAGGCCCGAGCCCAACAGTGGGACATATATGAGCTGTGATGATGATGTTGAAGTATTAGAATTATGTACAGTAATTTAATTCAAAACATAGATAAACGTGTTAATCATTATATTCTATATTAATGTTAATAATTTGATTGCACATCCATTTGTGCTATAATAATCGAATACGAGACCAGTACACCATCGTATTGTGCTCCTATTCGAGTACCATGAATTCGATATCTGCACAGAGCATTTCTTTGGATGATTCAAAAACAATTATTCCAATTCTAGATGTAATTTGCGGTCGTTAACTGTAAATTTCTAGAATTTCTTATGATTCATGGACCTATTCCTTAGTGCAAGTTTTTGACTCTAAAAAATACTCTGTTTGTACAATGCTCATAAGTGTGGAGAATAATATAAAGAAAGAGTATGTATTTACCACATTACTGCCGTGGACTTAAACGTCGGTACAGAGAAGGGCTCTCTAACTTTTAGTAAAATAATAACTTATGAATTAATAGATATATCGTCTCGTCAACATCTTAATACATATACGCCAATGCTGGGTTCGAGTCTCCTCCATAACAATAAGAAAAATAACCTACTATTATAATACGCTGGTCAGATGGATTGGTATAGTATAAAACACAGAACATTTAGAGATTTCCTTCTCTTACTTAGGCCCGTTACGCACTATCGATTGGCCGCCTAGGCGGTTCGTTCGAGCGGTGCAACCGTTTCGACGCGGCTTCTTCGCGATTGGTCGCCATAGCGGTCAGCCACGATACAACCGCGTTAAGCGGTTGGACCGCCCAAAGGGGCATGGCCAATATGCATTAACAAAATGGATGCCGTCGAGATAGCTTGTGTTATTTATTTTTACTCTCGATCACAACGGAAGAAAAATAAAAAAAAGATACTGGATTCATCCTCTACTAGAAACACGCAACGAATTTAGGCAGTTCGCGAGTTGTTTTCAAGAACTGAAGAAGCACCAAGATAAATTTCAACAATGAATTTCTCTGTGTCGAAGAAGTTCATGGCAACAAAATGGCGGACAGCCGCGAAGCGACCACAGCTCTCCTTGCAACCGCTGCGGTTGAAATTTTGTGGCGGTTAAGTGCGTACAATCACAGGCGGTTGCATATTAAACTGGAAAAGCGGTTAGCCGCGCGATTTGCTGCCCCTGCGGTCAACGGCTAGTGCGTAGGAGCGCTTAGGTATTATTTACATATTTTATCCCTTAGTCGTCTTTTACGAAACCTACGGACAAAATAGCATTTGGTGAAGCGTATTCTTGGACGGATGCAGCTACAGGACGGCGGCATGTTATCGCCCATCGAAAGAAGACGATTCCGAGAGTGTGCTCTGGCAACATTAGCGTTACGGTTGAGTGGTTTCGTGGCGAACAACGGGTATAAATAGAGGATTCAAACGTATAGACAGCATTATGTTGTGATATCTAATCTGTGATAGTAAGTCTATTAATAATTTATATGTAGTTATAGAGGATTAGGTGTATATCTATGTCATTTTTTAACCGACTTCAAAAACGGAGGAGGTTCTCAACTTGCCTGCATTTTTTTTATGTTTGTTACCTCATAACCTTCGATTGGGCAAAGCGATTTTAATGATTCTTTCTTTATTTGAAAGCTGGTGCTTCTCATTTGGTCCCATTTCAATTTGGTCCAGTTCTGACAATGGCATCCATGAGAAAACCATATAAGTCTAAAATTAGCATTAAGTATGAGTACGACAAATGAACGAGTAGCTCAAGCTACGCTTCTAATAGAACAACCTATGTGTGTCTGTAACACTAAAAAGTAAAAAATAAAAAAAACTACTTTTAAAAAAACCGACTTCATAACTGAAAAGTACAAAATAACTTAAAATACTATCATGTGTATGTGCTATCTATTGATAGGTTTGAAGTCGGTGCCGGTATCGGTATCTTTAGTGTAGGAATTTCATTACAGTACTTACTAGGTACTTACCTAAGTTGTTTATAATTTTGTTTAGGGCTTGGCACCGATGTCAAATCTATCAATAGATAACACATACAAATGATTTTAAGTTATTTTGTACTTTTCAGTTATGAAGTCGGTTTTTTTAAACGTAGTTTTTTTTATTTAATGTACTCTTACAATTCACCATACGGTGTTAATAGATACATTAAAATATAAATAATTAAAACATATATTATAAATAATATATAATATTTATACATCAGGAACTTTATTTGTTTGAATTAATACATATATTCTCAAAATAGGGAAATATTCGTGTAGGTACATATTTTAATCAGTATAAAATACAAAAATCTAAACTACATTGGTCAATATATTATATTTTCAAATGGTTAGGGAAAACGTTACGCCTATTATACTCATGCTTTTCCAATATCTTAATCGTACACTCCCAACTCCTAATGCCCACCAATAAATTATCCATTACTATCTAATACCATTTGAAATCTTTTTTTTTTCTCGGTTGTGAGTAATATAAAAACCGTTTGGTAAATCAGTTCCATTTTCCGAGTCGATTTACAAAGCATTAAAAAGGCATCAATATCTAAAGGGTACCCATTCATAACTCAAACGTCCTTAATTCTTTTGTACTCAAATAATGCCGTGTATTTTTCTTCTCTTTACTGTTTGGAAATTATATAACCGGAAATGGGTAATTAAGTATTCAATCATTTCATATTTCAATGGATAATGTAGGCTTAATAAAAATGTTCGTCAGCTATGCCATCCTTATATTAAAGCTTAATATTATCGGGGACTTTTATACCTAACACTAGCGCAGTCGCTTTGAAAATTTGGTATAACATAACCTAGATTTTGGTAATATGACGTACGTTTGAATTGTTCAAAGAAAATAAAACGTAGACATGAAAAATCTCTCTCTTAGTCTATATTCAGTCCTTTTATAACTTCGAATTAATGGTAATATAAAGTTGATAGCTTAGATTTAATAGCATTAAAGTTACTTAATAAGTTTATTTTTTGAAATTGAAATAATGTTTCTGTTTTTCAAATTATGATAATTGCTCGTTTTAATCTTTCAAATTGATTGGCATGCCTAATTACTTATAAATGTAATTATAATGATAAATGCGAACCCAATAAATATCTCTATTTTTATATATCTATGTTTGCGTGTCCCTTTCATTACATTACAAATAAGGCAATATAAAAATTAGGTTACCTACGCCATATTTGACTTGTTCTCGAAATAAATCCAAATTAAATCTTACTGTGTTAGAAACCTTATTTTATGATTTTAAGTAAGTGTTTTATATTTATATGTATATATATATATATATATATATATATATATATATATATATATATATATATATATATATATATATATATATATATATAATATATATAAAAAAAACAAAATATATAATATATATAAAAAAAATTTTTTTTTTCGCAAATATTTTTAAGTTTTTTTCACATTCCATCGTATTAGGACAGTGCCATGTAACGATAACTCGATAAAAAATGCGTAACTATACTCAGATGAGAAAAGACGCAATCTATTCAAAACTCACCATCATATGTTCAAGAGTTCAACGACCTCGCGTGGTGAAAAAGATATTTTTTTTCATTCGAACGATTTTTTTCTAGCCTATCATTACAAGTAGGACTAGTAGGTTTACCTGTCTTTGTTTACGGGAGTGGTCCCCTTACACTTATATATATATATATATATATATATATATATATATATATATATATATATATATACATATATATATATATATATATACATATATTATATATTAGGGTGTGCCAAAAGAAATGGATATATTTTTTTTTCACTCTCCGCTCAAAATATCGTAGAAGATGTCGAAACAAAAGGCCTGTCCAAAGGAGAGGTAGTAATTTTAATTTTAAGAGATCCCCCATCAAATCTGAAGTTTTCCCATTTAAATAACACGGGCAAATTTTTTTTTTCATTATGCACTGCCGCAACATCTGAAGATTCCATTTTTTCATGAAATAAACTACTAGGCCTTATTTGGCATTAAATGTTGAACAAAAAATTTCATTGGGTCATATTGCTACCATCGATGCCTGACTTTTTATAAAGCTTTAGAGTTTCAGTTATCCCGAAATTTCGTGTTTTTTGCAATTTTATATCATTAATATTTACAAAGTTACAGACCAACAAAAGCTTATTTTTCTAATTTTTATCTTTGTGCAAGTGAACCATCGATAAAAATATTAAAAATTTGGTTCTTATTTTTTTGTTGAAAACCTTGAAATTTATTGTTCAACATTTAATGCCAAATAAGGTCTAGTAGTTTATTGCATGAAAAAATGGAATCTTCAGATGTTGCGGCAGTGCATAATGAAAAAAAAAATTTCCCGTGTTACTTAAATGGAAAAACTTCAGATTTGATGGAGGACCTCTTAAAATTAAAATTACGAACTCTCCTTTGGACAGGCCTTTTGTTTCGACATCTTCTACGATATTTTGAGCGGAGAGTGAAAAAAAAAAAACCTTTTTTTTTGGCACACCCTAATGTATATATATACATATATATATATATATATATATATATATATATCTAACTCTGATATTATTAACAGCGCTACTAAAATATATTTAAATGTTGATATTCAAATTGAAGACCGCCGATTTAATCATTAGCTTCGTGAAGTTTGTTAATTTTAAGCCACAATCGTATAATTACGCTGTTAAAACTTTCAACATGTCTACCAATTCGTTTAACTACCGTTTCATAATATTTTAATGTACTTTGTATTCTGTACTTTTGAAAATCATTTGAATTTGGTAGTATTGTTGAAACTTCATTTAGCTAGTACTGTGATAATTTAATTATATTATATTGCTTATATCTCATTTTACACTAAAATAAAGTAAATTATTTATTGCAATTCATATGATAATAATTAGCAATGCATACATATATGCTAAGTACGGATTATATTTGGCATATATCGCGATTTAGCGTATATCACAACATAAATGTGAAAATAGGAGCCAACTTTAATAGTATATTAATTATTATGTCATTGTCGTCTTCACTAACAAAAGATTTGAGATTTAAATGAGTGCCAAGTTTTATAAACAATCTTGAAATTATTTTTTACCGAAACATATAAAGTTCTTAAGTAATTTTTGAAACAAGTCGTATTTTATTAACCGACTTCCAAAAAGGAGGAGGTTCTCAATTCGAACGCTGTTTTTTTTTTTTTTTTTTTGTATGTTTGTTACGCGATAGCAACGCCAATTATGGATTGATTTTTATAATTCTTTCTTTGTTAGAAAGAGGATATTTTAAGTGTGGTCCCATATGCAGGGTATCAGGATCTGATGCTGGGCTCCTGGGAAAATCGAGAGTAATTCCTTAAAATGTAGGGCAAAAATGCTGTTTCTGACGCCTCTGTACATAATTTATAGTTCATCCAATCTAAGAAGTGCATTTTGACGTTTTGCATTTTTTAATAAACAATAACCTCGGTCAAACGTTGATGACACATGATTGTAAACACGAAATCTGAAATTTTAAACAACTATTAAGTTATTTACATAATTAACATTGCGGGTGACTTTCTTGTACAATAATACTTACATACATACCATCACGCCATGTCCCTTGCAGGGTAGGCAGAGAGAACAGACTGCCAGAGAACTCTATCTTTGCATACTTCACTCGCTTCCTAAACATTCATAATTCTCTTCATACACGCTCGCCGGTTTCGGAGACTCTAGACTCCACTTTCCTTCAGTACATGACCGATCTGGTCTAGGTAGGTTAGTCTCGGTCTCCCCCGGTACCTACATCCTTTCACTTTCGCATTGTATATCTTCTTAACTAGACGTTCGTCATTCTTTCCACATGTCCGAACCATCGGAGCATTCCCTTTCGCATCTTTACACCAATACTCTCTTTCTTACTTACTCGCTCTCTTACGTCGTCGTTACGAATGCGATCGGTCAGCCTAACTCCACAGATTTTCCGTAGAGATCGCATTTCGACCGCATTAATTTTACTTTCATATTCTTTTCTGCATACACAACTCTCGCTTCCATACAGTAATGTTGGGACAAGCACTGCGTTATGTATTGCTACACGTGCCTTCTGGCTGAGGTAGTGGCTACCGAGAAGTTGCCCCAACGCTTTGTTCACTCTATTTCCCGCATTCACTCTTCGCTTTATATCAGTGGTGTACCTTCCATCTCGACTAAATCCACATCCAAGATATACAAATTCTTCCACTTGCTCCAGTACATCATTACCTATTGTTACTCTTACATCTGTTCTGGCTTCATCTCTTTCAAAGACCATTAATCTAATATTGAAACTCGTAAAAATAATTTAAAATAAAAATAACATGATATAATTGTTATTCACGACCTAACAATGTCACTTCATCACGTTCTATACAGTAGTGCTTGACAACTTCCAACTCACGAATATCCAAATAATCGGTAAAAATATTAGAATAATACGATTAATCGAATAGAGATTTTGACAGAGATGTACATTTTGACACTTTGATTGATGAGGAAATAATTATTAATGTTCGCGACGCTGATAATTCAAGTAATAGTAGTAATTCTTAATAAATAGCCATTTTCAAATCCAGTTTTTGTTTTTAATTAACCTAATCCTACCAAATATGATGAATAGATTCTATGCTGAAATAATTAAATTTGTTTAGTACTAATTTAGCACTTAATTTATTCATCACCTTTTTGAAAAATAAAAAATAAACCGATTATTAATTATAAAGAATCAATATCGATTTCGCAGTAAAATCGGATATTTTCGATAGCGATTATTTGGTTCACCTACCTAGACAACTTACTCAGACAGCTGTCAAAGTGCAGTTCTTAGATTAGACAGACTATGAGGTCTACGGAGTGCCGCTTTGCCACGCTAAATGTAGGAGGAGGAATGAAAGAGAAATTAAATGAGGTATGTCAAATGATGGATGATAAAAAGATTGATATTCTCTGTGTGAATGAGACGAAGCGAAAGGGATGTGAGATTACTAGTCATGGACCTTACACGGCGTACTGGTCCGGGGTACCAATGACTAGTAGAGCCTGTCAGGGAGTTGGTCTCCTTCTTTCTCCTCGAATGGCTCAATGTGTGAAAGAGTATGATTGTGTGAATGCTAGATTAGTATGGATAAGGATGAAAGTAGGTCTGACTCGTATTTTTGTTGTGGGAGTATATGCTCCTGTGAACATGGGATTACATAACAATAAATGTGAACAGGATGCAAGAGAGAAATTTTGGGAGGAACTGCGGGATGTTTTGAGGTTATGTAATTTGAATGAAAGGTTGATTTTGTTAGGGGATTTTAATGGATGGGTAGGAGTAAGCAGAGAAGGATTTGAAAAGGTTTTAGGAAGGTTTGGTGATGAAAGCGTGAATGAAAATGGTCGAAGTCTGCTAGAAGTGTGCTTGGAATGGAATCTTTGTGTTACAAACACTATGTTTGAGCACAAAAAGATCCATATGTATACACGTGAAGCAAAGAATGTAAGAAAGAGTATAAATGATTTTGTAATAGTAGATGAAAGGCTCAGAAAGAAAGTACTAGACACTAGGGTATATCGCGGTATTGGTATTCATACAGACCACTTTCTAGTAATGACTAGAATAAGTGGTCTTATGAAAACGTGGCGAAACCGGATACATAAACCGAAAAATGTGCTAGAAAGAATAAAAGTAGAAAATTTGCAAGATGAGTATATTAGAGATAAATACAAAAGTAAACTAAAGGAAAAGTTTTTTCATGCGGCTGATATTTGTAGTATGGAAGAATTATGGAAGACTTTTAAAAAACAGGTGGTAAATGTTGCTACAGAAATATGTGGTGTGACTAGAAGAATGAAAGTAAACAAGGTGAAGAATATATGGTGGGATAAAGATGTGCAGAGTGTAGTTCGTGAGAAGAAGAAAGCCTGGGTAGATTGGCTTGCTGTCAGAGCCAATGAGAGAATGAAGAAAGCAACGAATGAAGACATAGATATAGCCAAAGAAGAATATAAGAGAAAAAAAAGAGATGTGAAAGAAATTGTTAGAAGAAAGAAAGAAGATCAAGAAGACGAGTACGATAGAAGATTATCGAAGGATTTCCAAACTAACTCGAAGATTTTCTGGAAGTCCATAAGATCGGCTCGAGGCAAAGCGCAAAATACAGAGCTAGTCTCGATTAGCGATAAATATGGAAGGACAGTGTATGGAGAAGAATGTATACTAGAGAGATGGAAGGAATACTTTGAAAGCTTATTTGAAAGAGAAGAGCCACAAAAATTATCATTTGCGAATGAAAGGGATCTCGAGGAAGGAGAATGCATAAGTATGATAGAAATTACAAATGCATTGAAAGGTATGAGAGCGGGTAAGTCTGCAGGATACGACAGGATTACAGTTGAAATGCTGACGGCTGGAGAAGATATTACAACTAACATCCTATACCAGCTCTTCAATCTTTGCTGGACTAATGGCCGAGTACCTATAGACTGGTGTCAGGCGGTAATTGTACCTCTCTACAAAGGGAAAGGTTCACGGCAAGATTGTAGAAACTACAGGGGCATAAGCCTCCTTAGCATTGTCGGCAAACTGTATGCGAAAGTGTTGATTGAAAGAGTAGTGAAAGTGACCGAAAAGAAAATATGGGATGCACAAGCGGGTTTTCGAAAGAGTATGGGTTGCATGGATCAAGTTTTCTCTTTACGATGCATGGCGCAAAAATTTTTGGCTAAAGGTCAGAAAGTCTTTTGCGCTTTCATTGATTTAGAGAAGGCTTATGACAAAGTGAGGAGGAATGAACTGTGGTCGGTACTATCTATGTATGGGGTAAATGGCCATCTTATTCAGGCGCTGAAATCCATTTATAAGGATTCCAGAGCCTGCGTAAGGATAAACGGGTCCTACACTGAATTGTTTAACATTGATAAAGGTGTCAGACAGGGATGTGTAGCGTCACCGTGGCTGTTTAACCTATTTATGGATAGCTGTTTGCAAGATTGCAAGATGACCCGAAATCATATCGACCAATCACCTTATTGCCCTCACTAGGCAAACTCTTAGAACGGCTAATTGTTCCTCGTTTATTGCCGGGTGGACCAACATTCAACCATAAGCAATTCGGCTTCACTCGCGGTAAATCAACAATCGACGCAGCCATTGCGGTGAGAAAAGTTATTAATACATCCGCTTTTAAATACGTGCTAGGCGTTTTCCTGGATATCTCAGGTGCCTTCGACAACGCCTGGTGGCCAATGCTACTTCTTAAATTAAAGACTCGTGGGTGCTACAGGAACATCTACCTAATTATACAGTCATACTTTTCACAAAGCTCGACTAAACTGAAACTTGGTCACCATGCTGTGTCGAAGCCACTGACGATGGGCTGCCCCCAAGGTTCGGTGCTAAGTCCATATTTATGGAATTTAGGTTTTGACGATTTCCTCGAATTACCTCTGCCGAAACACTGTCAATTGATCGGTTATGCCGACGACGGTCTTCTACTCGTAGAATCCAACACTAGAGACGGTTTAGAGAAATTAGCAGAAATTTGTCTCAATAATATATTCGAATGGGGCACACGAAATCGGCTTACATTTGCCCCACATAAAACGTATCACCTTTTATTAAAAGGAAATTTACAATCGTTGCCGCGTATAAAATTCAATAATATGACAGTCAAAAAGAAAGATTCAGTTTGCTATCTTGGTCTACTCTTAGAAAAAAATTTTTCATTTGTCGAGCATATTAAAACTGTAGGTGAAAAAGCGAAACGAAATTTCTATGCGCTTACTAGAATATCAACGTCTACCTGGGGCCTTCGTTTTAATACACTGAAAACTATATATATGGCCACATATTTGGGGTGTATTTGTTACGCTGCACCCGTTTGGGCTGATAGGGCTACCATAGGGGCAGCTCGCCTTAAATTATTACAAAGCCAACGATTGGCCTTAATATTCTTGTGTAAAGCCTACAGGACGGTCAGTACCGAGGCCTTGCCAGTACTCGCGGGTGTACTTCCGGTTGACTTGGAGATTCAGAGACGGGCATCAATGTATTACACGACAAGGGAAAATATGAACACAGATTTCCTTCTACCGCGCGACCGTAATAAAATCGCTCGATTGTTTGCACCGCAGTCCGTTGTCTATGAAAAACTTTTAATTGAATGGCAAGAAAGATGGGATTCATCATCGAAGGGCCGTCACCTCTATCTATTTTTCCCATGCGTCCGCGAGCGCCTAGAGAGAGCGTGGCTGGAGGTTGACCATTTTGTAGCCCAATTTCTAACTGGCCATGGCAACTTTAAAAGTAAATTATTTTCTTTTAAACTCGTACCTTCACCACTATGTCAATGTTCTACAAATAACCGCGAGTATGAACAATCAGCACATCACATTCTCTGGGAGTGCGATCTCTGGCGTAACGAGCGCGACCTTATGTTAGACAGTTTGCAAGTAACATCTGGAGTAGTATACTACACGGATCTTGTAGCAACTCGAGAAAATTTCCGTGCGTTTAGGCGTTTCTGCCATACCTACTACTGCAACCAATCTTAAGGCTCACATATAGGCCCCGTTAAGTTATCCCGTATCCGTGGTGCCGTACTGCTGCGCTTATCGTAGCTGTACAACCCTTTACTTATTGGCTGACTAGTCAATATTGCTTTCTGTCTCCCGCTTTGCCTGGGAGGGAAGTGGAATCACTCTTTTCCAACTCCTCCTCTTTAACTTTTCTAATTAAATTTGTTGCGGGTTCCAAGACAATTAAAATCATTTCCCGGGACTGCCTGAGGGTCAAACCTCGGTGTCATTTATAGTGACCATTGTGGATCCTGGCTTACAGGAGTTACAATGGTGGGAATGTGTGGTGGGATTAGTCCCATAAAAGCTGTTTGCAAGATTTGAAAAATAATGAATGTGGTTTAAGAATGAATGAGTTACTCGTCAAATGTCTTCTTTATGCCGATGATCAGGTTTTACTTGCATCGTCGGCTGAAGACTTACAGGCGATGGTAACTACTATGCATGATGCTTTTGAAAGAAAAGGTATGAAAGTAAATGTAAGTAAGACGAAAGTAATGGTCTTTGAAAAGGATAAATGTATGATGGAATGTAATATTTTTATAAATGGTGAGGGATTGGAACAGGTAAAGGAATTTGTATACTTGGGTGTACTGTTTACTAGTGATGGTAAAAATGATGAAGATGTTGAAAGACGAGTAAATGCTGGTAATAAAGTGAATGGGGCATTGTACGCTTTTATGAAAAGTAGGAATGTATCTAACAAGGCACGCCTAGCTGTACATAAGGGAGTATTAGTTCCCACTCTCATGTATGGCAGTGAAAGCTGGATTTGGCAGGGAAGACATGAAAGTAGCATAAATGCTGTAGAGATGAGAGCAATTCGTAGTATGTGTGGTGTAAGTCTGAAAGATAAAATTAGGAATAGTGTTATAAGAGAGCGCTGCGGTATGAATGAAGAAGTAGTGACAAAGATAAAAAAGGGTATGCTGAGGTGGTTCGGACACGTGGAAAGAATGAGTGAAGAAAGGTTGACTAAACAAGTATACAAAGCGAGTGTGAGTGGGACGATTACAAGGGGAAGACCACGTCGTACTTTCCTGGATCAAATCGAAGATGTGTTAGTGAAAGGTCAGATTAAGAGTACGCGTAATCGTAGAGCATGCATGAAGACTGTGATGAGTGTGAATGAAGCGATGGAGGTATGTCAGGATCGTGGTTTGTGGCAATCCGTAGTCTCTGCCTACCCCTCAGGGAAACAGGCGTGAGGCTATGTATGTATGTATGTATGTATGTATAGTTTGATTATTTGTGTATGCAGATTATCTTTATGAGCTTTAGCTGGTAAAACAACAATGTTACTAAGGAGTAAAATAAGGGTCACGGGATGAACATTTATATGGAAGTTTATCATTTTCAAAGTAGTTAAGTACGAAATTTCGCACACCTACATCTTTTTAGAAATAAAAGAATGTGTGTTAGCGTTTTTTCAAAATTTCACTGCTAAGGGGTAGTATAAGTAGTATAAAATAGGTAAAAACAAGTGAAAAAAAATAAAATATATTTTTTTAATTAATAAGTATTAATTATTTAAATTACTGAAATTTTTTTAGCATTTAATATGCTTAATTATTTATAAATACCCGAATACGAAACGAAAAATTATGTCACAAGCGGGGTGACCCCCGCTTGTGACATAATTTTTCGTTTCGTATTCGGGTATTTATATTAATTATTTTTTTAAATATTATATTTTTTTTTTTCAATTTTGTTAAGCTTTCGTGTATTACGCTAATACGTTGAGATCGTTGCTCCTCGATTTGGTTTGATAACGTTCGAGAATCAAACTGAGTCGCTGAGAATTACTTTCTGTAGTTTCATTACGCCTAGATAAGTTTGTGTATGCCCTCATCTGAGAAAGCCTATTGACCCGCTGCTTGTCACTCTCATTTGTAATATTTATCCCATTTCCTAACCCCATTTTTCTTTAAACGAGTGTCTCTCTCGTCACTCGTATCTTCCAAACGGTGCTGTCTCATTCGAGCAGCCCGTTTACTAGGTCTACCTATTAAAAAAAATCTGAATTCACTAACTTTCCACTAAAAATCGGCAAATAAAAAAATATTTTATAAAAAAAACAAAAACCGACTTCAAAACTATGTCTACGATAAACGACATACAATAAACTTACACTAAAAAGTAGAAAATAATTTATTTTAATTAGTTTAATCTCAAAAGAATAACAGAACAATTTACGAAATTATAGTATACCTACCTATTTACAGGTAGACTAGGTATGTAAAAACTTATACTATGTCAAGAAAAATGGATAATAATATTATATTTTGTATTTCAAAGTAAGGAGCTTTGAAATATAATAAACGAAATTATTAATATTTATTTACAAGTACTATTTTTTTGGAGTCGGTGCCAGCTAAATCAAAATTAAATTCCCTTGCATAAATCTTTTAAGTGCATTAAATCATCAACGAAATCTGCCCGCGTTCGGGTAGTTCACTCAGTGACATCGCCCCTCTTTTCTCGCACCTGCCTCGCTCCGGCTATCGCCCTATTCGCAGTGATCGTCCATCTTTGCGTAGGTCAGGTAGGTACTGCGTGAGCCGCGTGATTTTCGCAAAGTAGAAAAACTGTCCATGGCTGGCACCGACTCCAAAAAAATAGTACTTGTAAATAAATATTAATAATTTCGTTTATTATATTTCAAAGCTCCTTACTTTGAAATACAAAATTTAATATTATTATCCATTTTTCTTGACATAGTATAAGTTTTTACATACCTAGTCTACCTGTAAATAGGTAGGTATACTATAATTTCGTAAATTGTTCTGTTATTCTTTTGAGATTAAACTAATTAAAATAAATTATTTTCTACTTTTTAGTGTAAGTTTATTGTATGTCGTTTATCGTAGACATAGTTTTGAAGTCGGTTTTTGTTTTTTTTATAAAATATTTTTTATTATTCTACTACAAAAATGTTATATTTATTTATGAATTTTTAAATTCTTATAGACGAATTATTTACATAAACTTAATGACTACTATTGAAACTCAATATTTGATTTGGTAAGTTTTCAAATAGCTCTATTTATCACTTATCTTTATCATCTTTGTTATAAGTAAGTTATAATTTTTAATTTACGAAGACGTAAAAGAGAGAGAGTATGAAAGAGAGTATTGGTGTAAAAATGCGAAAGGGAATGCTCCGATGGTTCGGACATGTGGAAAGAATGCCATACGAACGTCTGGTTAAGAAGATATATAATGCGAAAGTGGAAGGATGTAGGTACCGGGGGAGACCGAGACTAACCTACCTAGACCAGATTGATCACGTACTGAAGGAAGGTGGAGTCAAGAGTCTCCGAAACCGGCGAGCGTGTAAGAAGAGAATTATGAATGTTGAGGAAGCGAGTGAAGTATGCAAGGATAGAGTTCTCTGGCACTCTGTTCTCTCTGCCTACCCTGCAAGGGATATGGCGTGGTGATATGTATATATGTATAATTTTTATATTATAAGGTTATATTCTTCCAAATATTCATTATTTAATAGTGGTAAGACTACGCTGTTGACAGTTTTCTGTCTACAGACGCGGGCCGGTCCGTCCGCGGTAGTATCACACTCCTACAGAACATCGACGTCTGAGTAATGCAGATGTACTATAGCGCTTCGTTCGGTAAGTAAGAGAGCCGGAAGCCTGACTGGGTGGATTTGGGGGTTTTATTGGTAGGCAGCGCCCTAAGCTATGCCCTTGGTATTGCAAAGGTCCATGGGCGGCAGTGACACTTACTGTCAGGTGTACTGATTGCTCGTATGCCACCATAGCAATTTAAAAAATATTTATTGGTAAAATCAATAGCCAATTCAATAGATGAAAATTTATTAGGTTTAGTTAAAAGCTTCACATTTATGTTTTGATAGAATACCATTTAAAATGCATTGACTCTGTAATTAATAACATGTACTTCCGTGTGGTGACGGAGTAAGAATACTATTCACCACCCCATATCTTACCCGTGGGTGATCGTACGAGACGACTAAGGGCTATAAGACGCATATAAGATCTATGCGAGAGAAGGTAAACTCGAAACAAAACTCTGCACCAACACGTCTGACCAGCGTGGTATAGTAGGTTAATTTCCCTCCCATTACGGAGGAGGCCCAACAGTGGGACATTTATGGGCTGTGATGATGATGATGTGATGATGATTTAAAGTTATATTTTGATATTGATAACATAGATTTC
Organism: Lymantria monacha; assembly: GCA_905163515.2. Classification (NCBI taxonomy): domain Eukaryota; kingdom Metazoa; phylum Arthropoda; class Insecta; order Lepidoptera; family Erebidae; genus Lymantria; species Lymantria monacha. Next base: position 11,252,712 of record LR991094.1, on the reverse strand, counting down.
AATCCATCGTGTTGATCGATCGACTTACTAAAGGTCACTGGAAGTTTAGGCACAAGAACATAGCAACGTACCCAGTGGCATTCCATGTGGAGGTCTACGTCTATTAGTGGACGGCAAAAGGAATGATGAACATAAAGATAGGTAATCCAACAACTATGCTAACACTATTAATATAGAAAATCTATATTATTATGTGTAAACGCGTAATTGGGGGAACACCAACTTTAATTTTCACTTTTTCATCTGATATAATGCAGGTATCTAATTTAGGTTTCATCTTATTCATCTTATTCATCTTATTCATCTTATTCATCTTATTCATCTTATTCATCTTATTCATTTTATTCATTTTATTCATTTTATTCATTTTATTCATTTTATTCATTTTATTCATTTTATTCATTTTATTCATTTTATTCATTTTATTCATTTTATTCATTTTATTCATCTTATTCATCTTATTCATTTTATTCATTTTATTCTTTTTATTCATTTTATTCATTTTTTTTTTTATTTATTTATTTAATTATTACAACTGTTATCTTATTTCATATGTCATACATATCTAGTGACTGGTACCTTAGCTAAGCTATTGTAGCAACTTGTATTACAGGTACCAGTTCCTTTTTCTAAATAATGAGCATGGTGAAATAAAAATTAAAAATAATGAATTCAAAGTTTGTGTGTGAGTATGTTTATGTGGGTGTGTGTGTAGTATGTGGGTCTGTGTGTGAGTGTGTGAATGGTTGTGTTAGTCTTTATATTTTATGGTAACTTATTTCTTGAGAGAACTTTAGATTGTGAGCATGAAAACGTATACTATACAGATGGATATTCATACAATTAAAGACTTACCATAATTTAGAAGTAAGATAATGGAGTGGTAACATATTTTATGTACTACTTTAGTGTCTAAAAGCACAGGTCTATGTGAGTAACCAGTGATGACTCATGCCTCGGCAACGAACATAGTTCTTACAAGCCTCATAAATAAACTCAAAGTCGCTTAGCGGTTTATGAAACGGGCTATGCTCTGGATTAATCTGCGATGCCGAAATACACCGAAAAATAAGTGAACTGACATAGCAGGAGGAATCCGCAGGCTGAACTGGCAATAGGCAAGTCCAATCGCTCCACGAACTGATACAATCATACATAGCCTCACGCCTGTTTCCCAGAGGGGTTAGGCAGAGACTACGGATTACCATATACCACGATCCTGGCATACTTCCATCGCTTCATTTACGCTCATAATAGTCTTCATGCATGCTCTACGATTACGCATACTCTTAATAAGACCTCTCGTCAACACATCTTCAATTTAGTGTAGAAAAGTATGACCTAGTCTTCCCCTTGTATTCATTCCATTCACAAATTGATAACCGAAGAGAAAGAAAGATTTTTGAGTATCGAGCGCGGACGATAAAATGCAGAACGGCCCCGCAGCAGTTGGACCGAACTTATGGTGAAGTACAAGGGAGGCTTACGTCCAGCAATAGAAGGCAGTAGGCTGAATGATGATAATGATGTTAATATATCTTTTTAATCCATCATATGGTTTACAAAAACCGTAATTAAAAAGTCCAGTTTTTAAATGTAATATATCTGATGACCTTTACGATATGAATGAATAAAATTCACGATAAGTAATTTGCAAAATAATGTTTTTCTAATGGAGTGCGTGTTCCAATTATGAAAAAAAAAATAATTGAGATAAGCTCGGCTGAAACGGGTCTCCGATATCACGTAGTCCACACGACGTGACGGATAAAAATGTCGCTCGTTATATTTGGTTACATCGTAGAGTAATTACATCTGAGATTAGGGAAGCTTTATAGTATTACAATTTTATACCAAAAAGGTAATGAAATTTATGCGCAGCTACTGTGATTAAAATCACTGCGGCTAGGTATTATGGAAGCTTATAAGCGTCCTTGCCCTTATAGATACTATGTTTCACTTTAGTAATTATTAAAATTGTTAGAGCTATTAAAGTTTCAATTTATATAGTAATGTAACTATGAACGTTTATATCTATCAAAAAAAAATAACTTGTGTTAAGCATGCTTAAGCAGTATATAAGTCTTCGATCGTTTCCGTGGTTGAAAACGGGCGCTTTTTTCCTGACATTTTTTGATAAAAAATCATTGCCACTACAAAAAGGAAATCTCTATATAAAAATGTTACATTGTTTTTGGTCTCATAACCAAGCTCAAAGTCGCTCAGCGTGCTATGGAGCGGGCTAAGCTCGGGGTTTCTCTGCGAAATAGAATTCGAAATACGGAAATCTGGAGAAGAACGGATGTAATCGACATAGCACGAATAATTAGCACGCTAAAGTGGCTATGGGTAGGCCACATCGCTCGAAGAACCGACAACCGCTGGGGAATAAAAGGTTCTAGAGTGGCGACCATGTACCGGACAACGCAGTGTAGGACGCCCGCCCACTAGGTGGACAGACGACCTGGTGAAGGTTGCTGGACGTCGTTGGATGCAAGTGGCACAGGATCGCACTTTGTGGCGTAACATGAGGGAGGCCTACGTCCAGCAGTGGACGGCAATAGGCTGAAATGATGATGATGATGATGATGAAGATTGTAATTGTATAACTAATTTAAAATTTACTAATTTAATAATTATATAAAGCGGCCACACTAAGAAATATTCGGTAAGAAAACTCAGAGGCCATAACACTAGTTCGATTTTTAAGAGGCAGCTTGTTATATACTCCTAGAATTGAATAAAATAATATTTAACTGTTTGTCCGTGTGGTGACGGAGTAAGAATACAATTCATCACCCACTATCTCACCCGTGAGTTATCGTACGAGACCACTAGGGGATATAAAAACGCATATAACATCTATGCGACAGAAGGAAAACTCGAAACAAAAACCTATATCAATACATCTAACCAGCGTGGTATAGTAGGTCAATTGCCCTCGCATTATAGAACTAGAGCCCAACAGTGGGACGTGTATAAGCTGAGATGATAATGATGATGAATATTGCACGCCTCATAAGCGAAGCGTTGAGGTCTTGCTCTACTCTCGATATATGAAAATCAAGCACTTTTTAAACCTAAAAATGATTGTATTTTTCTAACATTGCACTTATAGGATAATATTATTATACACATGTCAAGAAAAAACATTCGTCTAAACGTCAAATCAAATCAAATCAAATCATTTATTTTGCATAAGCCCCATGGGGGCACTTACATATTGTCAATTTTACATTGTTTTTTTTTTAATTAAATTTAATTAATCTACCACCGGATCGGAAAGCAGCCACACACTGAGAAGATCCGGCAAGAAACTCAGTGGGCTCGTCATTTTTTTTATTATATTTTTTCACAAAAGAGTTTGGTTACATGTTTAATTTATGTTAGCTCCAGTGATATGCCCTTCGAGTAAAGATTCATTTTTAAAATTTTGTATATAATACAAAATTAAACTAAGAATATTTATAAAACAAAAAAGAAAGAAAAATGGCTGGACCAGATTCCACAAGCGGCACCCGATCACGAGTTAACTATTAGAGCAGCCATCACGCCCCTCAACCACATTGGAGGGAAGGGAGAGACCCGCTCCACGTAGCTACCGCAAGCAGAGACCTTTTCAGTGAGCATGACCACACCATAATCTATAAATTTGAAACAGATAGCTTGGATAATTAAATACATAACTCGTTAGGCAAAACACGCTACACTGTACAATTAAGATAATACAAATAATACAAGAGTAAGTGATAAACATTAAAAGGGCAATTGCTGAGAGAGGAGCTGCTTTGGTTATCCCCTACATAATAAGGTAAGTCATTAATATATACAAGGAACAGAAATGGCCCCAGAATGGATCCTTGTGGAACGCCCATTTTTATAACAGAACCTCTGAATTCTGTTGTACAAATATGATGTTAAAAGTTCGAGAGCCTTATTCCGGATCCCATAGTGGTATAATTTCTTGACGAGAATTTCATGGTGTATACAATCAAACGCCTTGGATAAATCGCAAAACATACCTAAAGCATCATGCGATTTCTCCCAGGCTGTAAAGATATTTTTTAATAATTCTACACCCGCATCAGTAGTAGAACAATTCTTAGTGAAGCCAAATTGCTGTTTGTGAAATATATCATGTCTCTTAAAATGATGTAACATTTGACTCAGCATAAGTCTTTCAAAAACTTTACTAAGTGTGGGTAGTATGGAAATTGGTCGAAAATTATTAAGATCAGACATACTACCCGCTTTGAACAAAGGAATCACTCTACTAATTTTCATGAGATCAGGAAATACGCCTCGAGCAACACAACCATTAAACACAGATGCCAGATGGGGGGCAATAATATCAATTATAGAATTTACTGTCTTTACAGAAAAGCCCCATAAATCAGCTGTCTTCTTAACATTAAGATTTTTAAAAGAGTTTATGATATCATTCCTACTGACATCTGAGAACTCAAAGGATGTGTCGCATTTTACAATACACTGTTTCAAGAGTGACTCGGCTAAAATAGGAGAACACATCAATGATTTAGTTATCAGTAAAGGAATATTACTGAAATATTTTTCAAATTCGGTTGCCACTTCTTCGTCTGCACATATATTTTTATCATCAATAATTAAATTGAAGTCCTTCTTCCGTACAGTATTTCTACCAGTTTCACTATTAATCACGTTCCAAGTCATTTTAATTACATCACTAGATCGTTTGATTTTATTTCTCAGATAAATTGCTTTAGCAGAGGAACAGGCACGTTTGAATATTTTAGAATATTTTTTTACATATTCTAGGAACACTGGACTATGGATATAAGACTTTTCGTCATAAAGATCATATAACCTTCGTCTACTATTGTAGATACCACAAGTTGCCCATTCACTAAAGCCAGCAGGTACTCCAATTGTTACAGTTTTAGGTTTAAATATTTTACTAAATTCATCATCAATTATGTGAAATAGGGATGTATACAATTCATTGGGGTTATCATGAAAAGTAAACGTATTTTTTAAAACGCAATTATTTTGTGTAAAGTAAGAAAAAAGTTGATTAAAAATAATATTCGAGGCCGTCCGGATCTTACCGTAAGTAATGCTAGATAATTTAAATTACTGAAATTTAGCATTTAATATGCTTAATTATTTATAAAATCCGATTACGAAATGAAAAATGATGTCGCAAGCGGGATTCGAACCCGCGCCTATTGGGATTCCGGCCCAATCGTGCGTTTTATAAATAATTAAGCATATTAAATGCTAAATTTCAATAATTTAAATAACAAGGTTGTGTCATCGTTTAATACAATTCTAACTGTAAAGTTTGAAGTATTAAGCCTATAACAATGTGTAAACATTGTCGGGTAGATAGCATACCGTCACCTTAAGACGTAAATATAATACGAAGTGAAATTTGCATGTCCTACAATTAGTCGCGGTGGTGTAGTGGCAGCACGATTGGGCCGGAATCCCAATAGGCGCGGGTTCGAATCCCGCTTGCGACATCATTTTTCATTTCATAATCGGATTTTATAAATAATGCTAGATAATGCTAGATGCATTATCACGGCCGTAAAAATGAATGTATCGATGTTTTTCTTTTATTAAAAGCTTCATAATCGCAACGCGCTGTTTCCTTTCGAAAATGGCTTGGTAATTCTTTGTCGTTTAATTGCAATTTATAAAAAGCTAAACTGCTTAGCCATTAGTGTATGTATACTTTATGAAAATTGGGTTGGTTTACATTTTTTGTTCGTCCATTCAAACAGGCAAAGGAAATAAATCCCATTCAACCTATACAGCTATATTTAGCTCTACGTCGAGAATGGCACGAAATTTCAAAAGTAGTTTCTTTTCTTTCATTACGAGTATGTACAAGTTTTTATTTAGTTTCACCTGTCCCGTTGTCTGTAATCAAATCTTGCAAGTTAAATTTGATCCCTTTCCCGGTTTCCGATTGAGCTGAAATTTTGCATGCATGTATAAACTAGATGACAATGCAATATTATTGTGACATAGAGCCGACCTGATGATGGACCTGGAAGCTGGCCATAAGAACTCTGTAATTGAACTATGCAACCCCATCTTAATTGGGCTTATTTGATTTGTCTTGACGAGTACTTTGAAACTATATGGAAACCAGGGTCTGATCATGGACCTGGAAGCTGTCCATAGGAACTCCGTCATTAAGCGACGCAATCCCATCGAGTTTGGGCTCGTTTGATTCGTCTTGACGAGTACTTTAATACTATATAGAAACCAGGGTCTGATCATGGACCTGGAAGCTGTCCATAGGAACTCCGTAATTAAGCGACGCAACCCCATCGAGTTTGGGCTCGTTTGATTCGTCTTGACGAGTACTTTGAGACTATATGGTAACCAGGGTCTGTCGATGGACTTGGAATCTGGCCATAGGAACTCCGTAATTAAACAACGAAACCCCATCGAGTTTGGGCTCGCTTGATTCGTCTTGAAGAGTACTTTGATACTATATGTTAACTAGGTTCTGATGATGGACCTGGAAGCTGATTATAGGAACTCAGTAATTAAAAGACGCAACCCCACCGAGTTTGGGCTCGTTTGATTCGTCTTTACGAGTATCTTGGTTGGCGTGAATATGCAACTCCAACAAATTGGGGGAAAAAGTTCGTGCCGCTTATTATGAATGTGGATTATGTCTGATTGATTAGATGGATGGAACAACCCGAATAATAAAAATACTAAATAAATAGTAAAAATAAAATTAAAGAAAAACATTTTTTTAAAATCAAGCTTTTATTGCTAATAAAATAAACTAAAAAGTTAAAAATAAATTAACTCTAATCAGACATATAACACTTGTAACGTTATACGTTATAAGTTCATTGTAACCTTTAACGATAATTAAGCTTCTTCGTCTACAACATAATTCCATATCGTACATAATTATATATTTTTAACACCATAATTATTAAATCTTCCCGTTTTTATCACAGTCCCAATTTTATAAATAAAAGTGTGTTGCATTTGTTAGCAATTAATAAACAGCTTGCTTTTAAAAAAGGATTTTTTTCTTTAATTTTATTTTCATTTCTGGCATTGACTAATAGTAAATGATAAATAATGTAAAAATAATGAGGCGTGCACTTTTGGATTTTCCAAATTATTTAACTATTATTCTGGATCAAATCTATACAATAAGTATATTTATACAATAACCTAATTACACTAAAATTTGTTTTACTGTGTCACAACGAAGAAAAACAATAATAACAAATGACATTGTTAATGAATTAATGCCTAAGATTACTAAATTAACAAAATTACAGACGATTCTACGTTAACCTATATTCGAGAATTCGTAACAAGTTCTTTTACCAATTAAGATCACTCCGACGCCTTGTTAACATGAGCTTAATTGTATTAATTAAACAAATAGTTAGATCATATAACTACATTAATTAAATTAGGTTGATATTATTCTATTTTTCGTAGGGAAGAATGTTCTATTAAGAGGTATTACACAATTTTATTTTTATCATCATCATCTCAGCTCATATATGTCCCACTATTGGGCTCGAGCCTCCTAAAAAATGGTAGACAAATTGACCTACTATACCGTGCTGGTCAGACGTGTTGGTATAGGGTTTTATTTCGAGTTTTCGTTCTCTTGCATAGATGTTATATACGTTTTATATCCCTTAATCGTCTCTTACGATCACCCTCAGGTATGATAAGGGGTAGTGAATTGTATTCTTACTCCGTTACCCAGATTTTTTTTAATTTTACTTATGGCACATTTTTAATAAGAAATTTCGCGCCAAATGTTGGTTTTGAGCTGGTCAATTGTCTCTGATTGGTTGATATAGATATATCGACGACATGTAGGCCTAGAAAAAGTCTGATGGTATCCAAAGATAGGACGCAAGATTTCATTGGTGCCAATTAACAGCTCCAATTTTTTAGATAATGCTATCACCAATTTTCCCCTTAAACAATTCAGAGCTTTCGGTTCCAGTGTCATACGTATACATAGCACCATTTTTTTTTTTATTGGTGGACTATGGATGTAAAAATCCTCTCTCTTCGCCGTGCGAGCGGGCCACCGGTACCCGATTTTTGTCTTCGGTGGCCCGCCCGGCGGTTTACCCTCGCGGGTTCCTCTCGTCGACGCCCTGACAGATTTCGCCGTCGGGGCGTCACCCTCACGCGGTGGCCTCACGTCGGGTGACCGGACAATTCCCCGGTCCGATCACCCGAAGCCTCGGTTAGGGCGACATCAGGCGCAGGTATTCGCGCATGCGCCGCCCCGGCCGCTGGCGGCGGCCCGGGTCGCGGGAATCCTCCCGGACTCGTTCCGCCGCCTCCTTCTGCGAGATGACAGCCTCGCAGAAGGCGGCGACCGCGTCCTAGTTCCTGACGCTGTCGACCATCGCCCTCGCGACAGCCGGCAGCGTCAGGTCGGCACCGATAACAGCGACGAGGTCACGACGCTGCCCGTCCCAGCTCGGACACACCTCCAGCGTGTGTTGCGCCGTGTCCTCGTCACTGCTGCAATGGTGGCAGGCCGGAGTCCATTCCCTATACGCGACCGTGTGCAGGTACAAACCGAAGCACCCGTGCCCCGACAATACCTGCACCAGCCGAAAGGAGAGGACTCCGTGCCGCCGCTCCATCCACTCCATCAGTACAGGTCGGAGGGCCTCAACGGTAACAACACCGTGTCTAGGCCTCTCCAGCTGCGTAGCCCAACGGGCGATGACTTATCGGCGGGCGTCCTCGCGCCAGGTGGCTATCCCATTGAAGGATGGAGAGCCACCCTCTTCGCGCATTGACGTAACCCGCCGGTAGAGGTCGGAGAGCATCTCCGCCTCTAGGTCCCACGGGGGTGTGCCGGCCAATAGGCATGCCGCCTCGGTAGACACCGTGCGGTACCCGCGAATGGCTCTGACCGCCATGGCTCGCTGTGACCTCCACAGCACCGCCCTGAGCTGGGCGTTCAGAGCCCTCACCCACACGAGTGCGCCGTACATAGCCATTGAGCGGATCACCCCCGCATACAGCCGTCGGCCCTCAAAACTGGGTCCGCCCACATTCGGCATGAGCCGAGAAAGGGCGGACGCCGCGCCGACCAGCCGGGGAGCAATTTGACAAAAATGCTCCCGGAACCACCATCGCTCGTCGAGCACCAGACCCAAGGACCTCATATGGGCCTGAATACTGATGTGGATGGAGTTGACGACTAACGAGGCGCCGATGGGCAGCCTCACACGGGGCCCATGGAATAGTAGGGCCTCCGTCTTGATTAGGGCCACCCTGAGCCTCAGCACCTCAATTCACCTGACCATCTCCTCGGTGCCGAGAGTGGCCAGGCTCGCCGCCTCTTCGAGTGTCCTGCCTCGGGCTGTGACAAGCGTGTCGTAAGCATAACAAATAACGCTCAGCCCGGGGGGGAGACTCCCTCTCAACGCCCAGTCGTAACCGATGTCCCACAGAGTCGGCCCCAGAACCGACCCCTGCGGAACACCACACGACATAGGCGTCCGCATAATGTCCCCTGCGGGGCTCGCGTAGCGAACACTGCGCCCCTCCAAATAGTCTGCCACCAGCCGCCTGAGGTACAGGGGCACTCCATGGAACCGAAGCGCCTCCCTGATGCAGCTGAATGGCAGACTATAGAAGGCGTTGGCGATGTCTAACGACACCGCCAACAGCACTCCTTTGCCAGCGACAGCTTCCGCGGCGGTCTGCCTCAGGCGTAGCAGGGCCCCGATGGTCGAACGCCCACTCCGAAACCCAAATTGAGCGTCCGATATACGTAGCACCATAATGTTACGTTAATTTCATCTTATAGATATGTAGGCTGTGACTTTTTCACACAATAATGCGGGCTAAAGATACAATTCTTACTTCAAATCGTTTAATTTGGGTCGTTGCGGACAAATGCCCTTCATCATCATTCTCATCATCAGGCCGCTACCCATCAATGAAATGAAAACCCCACACCCACCCAGAAAGTTAGCCTGCCGGCTCCCTCGCTCATTGAGCAAAGCGCAACAGCACATTGCCACTGCTCAGCCAATTTCTGCGAGAGTATAGCACTACCACGGACGGGCCGGCCCGTGGTTGTGAACACAAAACTGGCCGAAAATTTGAATTTAAACTTTTTACCAACTCATTAATTGAAAGTCGAGTCGATTTTTGACGATTGAAAATTTGCGTTAATATTTTTAACGTTGCGGCCACTAACCTCGAATTATTATTTGAAAACGTTGCTCATTACTGTAATTCATAGCAACTGAATGGTTAATATTAAAGAACAAAATAGCTAATAAGAGTTTTCAGATAAGTCTTAAATTAAGTGACTGTTTATGTTTAATTTTGACAGCACAGATGGCGTAGTGGTTAAGATACCAATCTGTGCTGTGGGTTCAATTCCTACGCAGGACAATACATTGTGCGATCCACAAAAGGTTCTTCTGAGTCTGGGTGTAATTCGTCCGAGTCAACTATATGTTTGTAAAATCCCCCACAATACAAGAATTACTTCCTTAGTGCAGGGTGGCAAACATAATTGAATATTTATATGTTTTACTTATAGTGGCTAACGAGCAAGCAATACACCTGATGGCAAGGGTAATTTATCTATCAATCATATCCCATCCAGAAATTTCCTACGACCACAAACCTTCCGACTCTCTCGCTCACCGAATGAAACGTAGCAGCATTGCCACTTCTGCGAGAATGTGCTACTACCCCGGAGGAACCAACCCGCGGCTCTGCATAGAAAACTGTCAACATTATGACCTACATAGCTTAATTTTTATTTAGATATTACTAATATTGAACTAATAAAATTTAGTTATATACTCTAAAAATATCTATAGGCACTTTACCCAAATAATATACGCTCACTAAATTACAATATAAATTAAGCAGAATATCGTTACCGTGATTATAACTTGTTTTCAACTTATTTAAAGTATTACTAAACTTTATTATACCAGCTTAATTCCTTTATTTAAAATGATAATGTACAAAATCCAAGGCAATATAACTTATGTTAGCTTATAATATAACATGGTATTAACATCGTTCCACATCGTAGACTAAGTTTTGTAAGTTTGTATACACTTGAGTATCACATTACATTTGGTAAGTTAAACCTTCAGAACTGTCTCGAACTTGTTACATTTGTCTTACTTTTTTATCTTAACAGTGACAGGCTGTAGTATTGTCTAACAATTTATATAATTGTAATGTCGCTTATCGTTTTGCCGTGCGTTTACGAAGTAAGAATACAATTCATCAATTCTTTCCTTAATCTGGGTGTCGTAAAAGACGATTTCCGTGTGGTGACGGAGTAAGAATACTATTCACCACCCCATATCTTACCCGTGGATGATCGTACGAGACGACTAAAGGATATAAAACATATAAAACGCATATAATATCTATGCAGAGAAGGAAAACTCGAAACAAAACCCTATACCCACACGTCTGACCAGCGCGGTATAGTAGGTTAATTTCCCTCCCATTATGGAGGAGGTACGAGCCCAATAGTGGGACATTTATGGGCTGTGATGATGATGATGATGAAAAGACGATGATATAGCATCCAGACGACGGACCAGTGTTGTATAGGTTTCAGATTGGAGATTGGAGTCTCTCTCGCACGTTCACAGTGTCGAGACGTCTAATTGAAGCTAAGTGATTACCTGCGATTCCCCGCAGAGCCACAGCCACTGTCGTGGGTCGCCTAGGACTGGACCAGCTCCAAACTCCGCGGTCACGTTAGATACGGGCTTGACTTGCCATGGCGGTGTTGAGCTGCTGCCACCGGATGGTCGCCTGTGCTGGACGTGGTGCTTCTGGCGCGGGCTTGATCGCCACGGCAGCGGCTAGCACGCTGCCTAGTCGCAGGTCACATGAAGCCAGACTCCCCCCCTGGAAGCTCAGAACTTCGTCCAGACCAGGTGATTGCTGGTGCAGTGTGTAAGAGCGCGGGAGCCCGCAGGGTTCATCCACCACCAGGACTCTCGTAGTTTGTTCAGTGTCTTCAGAAGATGTTACAATACGAAGAAGTAACCTCAATATATACATAATAGTTTCAAAAATCTAATTTACAAAAAAATACGTACCTTGATTATAATTATATTTTTTTTAAAGAAACGTATTTTATTGTTAAGATTACTCAAATTTCCTATATTGTATTGTATCTTTGAATTCGAAAACTTCAATTTACTATTGCAACAGCGAATAATATACATTTGTCTATCTATTTCAAATAACTGTTTAATAAATATAATACCGCTCGGAGAGTAATCAAACGTTAACCTCCCGATCTCCAGACCGTCTCGAGTTGTTATTGACTCTTGTTCAGCAAAACAGGCAAACACCTCATATTGTACAATTTATACATATAAATACAGACCTACTAGATGTTCAAACAATTAATATATATCGTATAGTTGAAGACTTAAGTATCGTTAAAAAATATCCAGACAAAAATTTGAATCGTATAGAAGCAAATATATCAATATCCATTTTTAGTATTTTTTTTTTATTTTCCATTTTTCATTCATCACAGCCCATAAATGTCCCACTGTTGGGCTCGGGCCTCCTCTGTAATGGGAGGGAAATTAACCTACTATACCGCGCTGGTCAGACGTGTTAGTATAGGGTTTTGTTTCGAGTTTTCCTTCTCTCGCATAGATGCTTTATAATGTACGATCACCCACGGGTAAGATATGGGGTGGTGAATAGTATTCTTACTCCGTCACCACACGGAAGATTTTTCAATATTGTTTAGTATTTTATTATCTTATTGCATGTGCATTATAGCTATACAGCTATAATGCACATGCAATAACTGCGAGAGTGTGGTACTACCCCGGACGGACCGGCCCGCGGCTGTAGACAGTAAACTGCCAATATTGTGGCCTTACCACTAATAAATGGTACTCGCAAAATATTTTTTATGAATAACCTAACATTTCAAATGATAAATCTTAGTAATTTAAATATTCTTTTCTAGTAAAAGTTAGTAAAAAAATGTTTGTTAGGAATCCTACGTGTCTATTAGCACTTATAGAAATAAACATTTGTTTAAGTAACAATAATTATGGAAATTCGTGCCTCGAACTGTATGCAAAGTTTTAAGTTATTATCATGAATATAAACAATAGTAGTCGCGATATGTTGCTAAATTTAATTATATCATTGCTATTTATTATTCTATATCATTGTACTAGAAAACTAACTAGCAAACCTATTCCATCGGTTGCTTTCTTTGTGTTGGTGTAGTTGGGTTAGTGGCAGCGCTGCCTGGTGGCGAGTTACATCAATGAAGATAGCACATAAAACTCCTCCGTGAAAAAATACATATACATACCATTTTTTATAATAATCGGTCAAATAGTTTCTGAGTTAACCGATGTCATATATACAATCATCCCCCTTTTATAGATAAAGATTCAAAAGATCAAACAGTCATGATCGATCCTCAGTAAGTTCTCCGATTTCTGTATATATTCTCTATACTTATACCATACTTAATATGGGATGTAACAATCTATACTTAAAATAGGTTGTTTACATACATATATTATAAAATAACAAAACATCTTATTTTTGCCACGCCAATAATAATATAAATAAAAGTAAAATTATACAACCATATAAAAAATGTAAAAATATTTGTAAACATCGTTTGTTGTTGTAAAGCCCTAAAAGTCAAAGAGCTTTTAAAACAATTGGTCCAATTGGTTGTTGTTTATGGTAAGGATTCTTTTTTTCTTTTAATGCCTAAAATAGAAATATTGTATTGTTTCACTTTATTATATACATAAGTATCTAATTGTATTAATTTCAAACGATATAGATTTATATATCATAGAAATTGAATATCATAAGTAAAAAGCGAATTGAAATGTTTATCCCCTTGAAAGGTAGTATAACTAAATTTTCGGGTGACGACCGCGTCACTCGCACCGTCATCCGCATAGCATATTCTTTTCTCAAACGAAGTACAGTAACAAAAACTCAGACGTCGAATTTCTGAAAGAGTTTGGTATTACTGTGGTTAGAACTTGCGACGCAAAGATAGCGCTATCCGTTAATAAATAAAAAAAAATAGAAGATAGCGCTCGACTGAAGACAGAAAACTGCTAATCGTAAAACCCGTTTGCTATTTTTTTTTTCTTTTTTTTTTGTGGTTGGCTATATACTGGACACATTCCGCCCGTTCCGTCGAGGGCGACGAAAAGGTAACGTGCGATCCCATAACCTATCGTATTCCTTCCCCGTCGCCACTGGACAGGCGCCTGGTTCTAATTTCTTCACCTAGGTTTTCTTTCAGCCCAGCAGGTTATCTTTTCAGGTACCTCCCCGTCGACGCTTCAGTAACAATAATGTTACCGGAGCATCGCCCCATCTCGTCGCATTCAGCCCATTAGCGGGTGGTAGACTAATCCTTGCTCCGTCCACCTGTGACATTAGGTCTCCCAACAATATGGTTCTACTACTTTTAACGATTTTATATTTTCATAGTTTTCATCTACCCAATAATGTACTTACATAAGTAAAAACTTATTAATAAACCTACTTTTATAAAATGCTGAAACACCACCTTGGAAATCAAACTTCACTTGTTATTAATGAATTGATAATTTCAATAGCACCTAATGATGTTCATTTTTCATCTTTTGACGTATAACCGTAGTGGTCTATAGTTACAATGTCGACTACAAATGATATCCATTAAAATAGGATATCATCAACAACAAACCGGGCAGGTGTCGTTGACCCACGGCAATTTATCTTCAATAGAAGAAGGATGTCCCTTCAAAAGGCTATCTACGTCGCAATGACTAAGCGTCTCTTATGATCATAAAGGTGATTTTCTCCTTGCTTCGCTGGCGAGACTTAATTTCGCTACAGTAATTTGATTTTAAAATAGTGAAAGGGATGAACTTTTTGAAAACTTTTGCTTTTCGAGATTTAAAAGTTATAATTAAATCTTTAATATGTATAATTTTTTTTTAATATAAGATCAATTTCAAGATAAATATTAATCTGGTATTAATAGTTATTGTTTTAAAACTTTAACATTACTCCTCATTTCATATATTCAGACTATTTATTTCATATTATATATAAGACAGATATAATCGTCTTCTGATCATATGTCAGATTTTCGCATATAGCTATTCTCACTAGCAGACTATGCCTTGGGTATTTTTCTTACCATTTAACTTAAGACAAACGGAGAGTGTACTATAGGTACAGCAACGTAAAATAAAAAAAATGTTCTATGCATTTTTCAGAATATAACATTCCTTTTTACGTGTGTATTATACATTTAAAATAAAACCATTTTCACGGTTTTTATAGCGTTTATTTTTGATTTTTAATGACTTTTCCTTTTTTAATTTTTTTTTTTTAATTAAACGTAAAGAATAATTTAGTAGAAGTTTTATTGGAGTTTACTCCTTAAGAATCGATTTTCATATAAGGCGCCCGGTATGAGAAAAATTTGAGGAGTAAAATCTAGTGATCGAATGAACTCGTTACGTTTTTGGTGCGCAACATATTCTGCGCACCTTTCACTTTCTGACGTGAGATAATACTTCACTGAACAGTTTTAATAAATGTAAATAAAAATATATATATTATTTTTAGTTAAATGAGCTTTTTTTGCGGCTGTTTTGATAATCGTACTTAAGGAGTAAACTCCAGTCGTGCGTCGGAGCTGACTGTGTGTCAGCTCTCACTTTTTTGTTTTCTTATTTTTATTTTTTATTTTTGAACTGAAAACTTTAATTTTGAACTGAAATTATATTACATAATTATTTTCATGTATAAAAATAAATAGTGTTAAATTTAATACCTAACTCATCATTACTAAGATCGAAACGAACACTTTATAACAAAGGTTGACGGGCGGTTGACACCGGGTTTTTCCCTCGCATTTTTCTCCTTCACTGTTCACATTTCACTAACGATTCCTCATGCGTAAAATGCGAGAGTAAATTCTTTATTTATGCTGAGATACTGGAGATTTTTGGTGTCCAATTTGCCATGTGACACGTACAAATAAAAGAGATAACAGCTTATTTTTTATTTATACATTATTTTATAGGCTTGGCAAATTGATTACTAAATGTATTTTTTAATCCAATAACAAGCATTTTGCGAACTGAAGCAATAAGAAAACTATATGTCATCACTCATTATTGTCCCCCAGTTATAAAATTTACCCAAAGTCCTAAGCAGAAAACGTACTTCTTAAGGCTGTATGTAGTATATTCGCAAATAGAGTAAGAGAGAGTGACAGACTTTTTTTTTGTTTTTTGTTTTTTGGCAGGCTGGACACAAGTCGTCCATTCTGTTCGGGGTGAAAGAAGGGTGAGGCCCCATGACCCACCGCATTTTTTTCCCATCGCCATTGGATCGGCCACTGGTACCGAATCTTTGACATTCGTGGAAAGAGTGACAGACCAAGGTATCACATCCCTCCCCATCCGTCCGGGGAAATAGAAAGGACGGGGGGTAACTCCATAACCTGCTGAAAACACTTACCTCTCTATCGCCATATGTACGGACCTTCAATACCCGGCTTCGGCGAATGACGATGTCAACTAAATGTAGAAATAAATTACTTTCTTGGCGAGTTCTATTTTTTATAAAAGATGCTTTACCGAGGCGTTTCAATTACTTACTTTTTTTTAGTTCACAACAAATAAGATTTATAGGAAGTAATTTTACTTAGTATTCTTTCTATAAACCTTATGATTAAGCATTTGCTTAGTTAATAAAAACAAATCATTCTGATAATATACACAAATTTCCCATTCATTCTGGAGTAGGCTCGTATCTCACTTAGAACATATGAATAATTCTTACCCTGCTCTTATCCCAACGACTTGGAGGCAAATCGCAATATGTACTCTGCTTTCACTGTACGTATATCAGAAGTTATTGGTAATATTCGTAGTTTTATGACTAGTCACTTACCTAACGTCAACGCTTCTTGGGAATGTAACTGTTGACCAAACGGCATCAGGTGAAGTTGGTCCAGGTCGATATAAAGCTCTTAGTTGTCTTTTACGACACCCACGAGCAAAGTAACGGTTGTTAGTATTCGTAACCGCTATCACACATTTAGAACGTACGAATATGAGAAATAAAAAAGCAGTTCAATTTATTTCTCTTTACTGAGTAACTGATTTCCATAATATGTATTGGTAAAACTTCTTTGAGGACTAACCCATTTTTGCTCTTACTAGTTGGGGAACCTGACCCTTCATGAACAGTATGTAAATTCCTGTTCCATGAGTTATCTAATAGAATGTTAGTTCATATAAATATAGTCAATATAATTTAACAGTAATTATTTCATAAACTTGCTATAACTTTGTAATTAAAAGGTTTCTACTTAGCTTAATATGTTTACTTAGCTATAAACACAGTCAATATAATTTAAGAGTAATTATTTTACAAACTTGGTGTAACTTGGTAATTATAAGGTTTCTATTTAGCTTAATATTTTATTTAGCTTAGCTATAAACACAGTCAATATAATTTAAGAGTAATTATTTTACAAACTTGGTGTAACTTGGTAATTATAAGGTTTCTACTTACCTTAATATTTTTACTTAGCTTAGCTATAAACACAGTCAATATAATTTAAGAGTAATTATTTTACAAACTTGGTGTAACTTGATCTTTACTTAGCTTCCGTTACGTTTTATTAATAAAATTGCGTTACGTTTTTTTTAATAAAATCCACAATATTAATATCATAGTTCTTGGTGACAAACTTGGTGGTAAACTTGGTGTAACTTGGTAATTATAAGGTTTCTACTTAGCTTAATATTTTACTTAGCTTAGCTATAAACACAGTCAATATAATTTAAGAGTAATTATTTTACAAACTTGGTGTAACTTGGTAATTATAAGGTTTCTACTTAGCTTAATATTTTTACTTAGCTTAGCTATAAACACAGTCAATATAATTTAAGAGTAATTATTTTACAAACTTGGTGTAACTTGGTCTTTACTTAGCTTCCGTTACGTTTTATTGATAAAATTGCGTTACGTTTTTTTTAATAAAAATCACAATATTCATATCATAGTTCTTCATGCTCCTTATGTCAGCTGTGTAAGCATACAAAAGCTTATCATGAATTCCAGACTCAGAACAATCATGTGTGTATCACAAAAAGAATTGCCGTATTTAAAGATCGAACCCCATGATATTCAACACAAGAGCTCGTTTCTTAATATACTCTACGATCTCAACAGTCATAATAATAATAATAAATACCCTACCTACCCTACCCTCCTTGGGAATAATAATAACAATAAAGTCGTTACTTCACCATGAGGCTAACGCAAAACTCGGAGGAACATTATTTGGCTCCCTAAGTTCTTTTGATATAAAAAAAAAAATGTATCACAAGATTTACAGGAAAGCCAATAAACCGCAGGGCAGCTTGTGGCGAGCTGAATGTGAGTGGCGACACTGCGGTCCTGAATACTCCAGAGAGTCGATCAGGGACTCGTCTCCAGCTGGCCTTCATTGGCTGGCTAGAGTGGAAACCGAAGAGTGCCCGAAGGACTCTCAGCTCTGGCTTGTCTTAAACAGCTGATCAGAGAGGGGTCGCCAGAGCTATATGCTCAAGGGGTGGAAGTGTCATTTTCAAGGGCATAATTACGGGGAAACCATGAGTTTGTTTATCGCAGACTCAATGGTGAAACCGGCGCCGCACCGCTCGACACCCCTAGCCACTTACATCAATGTTGCCCTCTGTTGCCCGTATGACTTGTTTGTCTGTGGCGACTATTTAGGGGGCCCATTCAGTGAGTTGGCGAGTCACCGTCTGCCACCGTTCAGCTCTTAACATGGGTTTGAAGGCAGACGACAGTTATAAATTCATAGATTTAAGATGAACCAGTCCACTAAACACCCACTCCCATATTTCATATATTAGATACCATCATCATACAATAGTTTTACACTTACTGCTGGCATTCCACGTATGTTAAGTGCAGACGTGGAATGTCATCGGTAGGTGTCCCACCCCAATATTTAGATTAAATTTCTCCAAAGGCCTCTGCGTGTTGGATCCATATCCCCATGTAAGCCTCCCAAAGGACCGGGCATCTTCCTTATGGAAGATCCCGTGAATTAAAAGGAGATACAATAATAATAAATAATAATGGAACCCTAATGTTACATATTTTGATATGAAATATAGTATAAAATTACGATATCTCCAGAGATAATATAAAAAGTGTATAAAAATTTGAACAAGCATTTTGTTTATGTGAAGTGTTCATGAGATTTAAGGTTACGTACTTTTTTTCATAATTTCAACTATTTTAATTTTACAACTATCAAACCCATTGGTTTGCTTGTAGAAGTCGATATATCGCATCGCTGCCAGGTGGCGAGGTACATTAATGGGGATAACATATAAACCTTCTCCGTGAGAAAATACATATACATATCAATTTTCATAATGAATGGTCAAATAGTTTCTCAGTTTATCGATGTCATATATATAAACATCCTCTTTAGATAAGAATAGAAATAGATAGAATAGATAGACTATATAGCCGTACGTTATTGTATTAATGATACTACATGTCTATAAATTCCTGTACCGTGGCTGCCTTTAGAAAAGCTATAGAACATAAGGCGATAACATCGCTTTAATGTATGAAATCAACAAAACCCTAAAATATATTTAATTGTAAAGTTGTTCCCAACAAATTTCCTTGTAAATGGGCTGAGAGAAAAGGCTGTATATAATAAATAACACACGATTCAAATTGATTTAGTTCTTGAAATGTCCGTCACAGTCTACAGCATTCGTGAATTATTAAAGGGATGGGTTTCTAAGGTATTTTACTAATTTAAAACAATTTAATGGTCTTAGAGTTCGTATATGTTGTAATTTTCAATTAAGGAACATAAGCAAATTTGTATTATTGTACTGTAGTTTGCAACTATTTTGGCTTTGAAACGGAATTAGTTCCAGCATTGTTATATAATTTTCTATTAATTTAATTAGGTAATATCATATTAATAGATAATAGTTTACATAATATTGAATTATTTATACGTTAGCGAGAACGCCTATACATTATCAATTTACATAATCTAAAATTAATATTTATAAATATAATAATACTTGTTGATAACAAGCTGGCTTCTACTGAAGAGAGAAGATACTTAATAGCTTTCACTTTTTATAATTTTTTTTTTTATTTCGGTATAAATAATTATAGCGGTGATTCGTCCCACTGTTGGACTCGGACCTCCTCCATAATGGATGGGAAATAAACCTACTATACCACGCTGGTCAGACGTATTGGGATAGGGTTTTGTTTCGAGTTTTCCTTCTCTTGCATAAATGTTATATGCGTTTTATATCCCTTAGTCGTCTCTTACAATCACCCCTGGGTAAGATATGGATGGGGTGGTGAATTGTATTCTCACTCCGTCACCACACGGATAATAAATATATATCACCATTATAATTATTACGATATTTACAATGATGAATATATATGTAGATTCGACTGCAAAAGGAAGCACGTCATACTTTTCTGAATCTAATTAAAGATGTGTTGACGAGAAGTCATATCCAGAGTATGCGTAATCATAGAGCATGTGTGAAGACTGTGATGAGTCTGAATTAAGCAATGGAGGTATGTCAGGAACGTAACTTGTGGCAAAAACGCGTCACTAGCGGCGCGTTTTTGAAACTACATTTCTTCCTACAAATGACATGCTTACGCGCTCGCTGTAGAATGCGTTATGTTAACGACAAAACTCACACTCAGCACACTGTAGTCTCTGCCCACCCCTCTGGGAAACGTGTGTGAGGCTATGTATGTATATTTACAATGAATTCAATATGAGTCGCTTTTTATATTCAATTTGTTAGTCTGGAATTTGTACTATGTGATATTTTAATTAATTGGTGTATTGCCAGACTCATCATTTTGCTAATTTTTTTTATTACGTATAGTGGCAAACGAGCAAGCGGTTCACCTGATGGTAAGTGTCATTGCCGCCCATGGACCTTTGCAATACCAAGGATATAAATTAGGCCGCTGTATACCAATAAAATCCCCAAACCCACCCTGTTGAGCTTTCGGCACTCTCGCTTACCGAACGAAGCGCAATAGCACATTGCCATTATTAAGACGTTGATCTTCTGCGAGAGTGTGGTACTACTCCGAACGGAGCAGCCCGTGGCTGTAGACAGAAAACTGTCAACAGCGTTGTCCTACCACTATTGCATAATATCTTTAGGTAGACAGTAATAACTATTTAATGACTTTTAGTACAGCTGATAGAAATAGATATAAACACCTTTTACTACTACAAGTGTTGTTGTAGGTAAAAATACAAATATCATACACTACTAACATGGCAGAAAAACCTAATACCAAAAAAAAAAAAAGTCATGTAGAGGAAGCTTCGTGTGAAAACTAATATTAATAATTAAATTCAGAGTTGTGGATAACCAAGGATTTCTTTACGGTTAGATTAAACGATAACTTACAATTCACTGTTTTACAAAATAATAACGTGACTTCGAAACTAAAAACATGCTATGGATGGAAAAAATAGAAAATCATGAAAAATTTGCAGGGCGGTTTATAAGTTCACCGAAGACAAAAGATCGCGGACTGGTGGCTCGCTCGCACGGCGAAGAGTGGTGCTTTGCAGGGTGGGTCTATGTGGTTACGCGCCACCTCTTTCGTCGCCCCGGACCGATTTGGCGGGGTATGAGCACTCCATAGCTCACCGAAAAAAAAGTTTATAAGTATTCCTACTAAGCTATCGACGTTAAACCTGAAACCTCTTAGACTAAAAACATCAAAGTTTATTACATTTTGATTATTGCACTGAGAGAAATGACCTCTGCGTCTGCTATAACGAAGGACTCCTAAAATCTGAAGTAGTTCTCAAGTCTACTTAGTAATAGTTTTTCATAAACAAATACATTCAATAGTTGGTAATAAAATATCAAGAGGCAATTTGTAGCGTATTATTCGTCGTATCGAATCGCCTGAAGTTAATCGACTCTAGGTTTTATATTTATTATATGATGGTTGTATTCGCGGCTTTGTTCCTATAACTTTTTTAATTGGTAACATGATGGAATTGGAAACATAATTGGATTAGAAACATGATTCATCATAACGTACTCATAAAACTTTTAGGAAACCTCCCATTACATACGAATCAATCACCCATCATGAAACCCGAATTCAAAAAAAAGATTTATCTATATATTATCCGACTTAATGCTATACAGGAATCAATACTATATAAGAAACACTCAAGATCTATGCACCTACACATCCATTTTATAATGTCACGTCTTCACAAATGTCCTTTTTATTTAAAGACATCAACCACGCTGCACTAAGGAAATAATCTCTTGCATTAAGAAGATGAAAATAATCCTTGTATTACAAGGGACTTTATAGACATATAATTTAATGAACACACTACAATCTTTGGGGGCCTAAACTCACAAACGGTACCAGTATGGTTAAAAAAGCGGCAAGAAGTACGTGGGTTATGAATACATAGTGAATTATGGCACTAAGTATCTGGATTAAACTGGCTTATAAGACTAAATCTATAAGTTATCTACTGTGATTAATAGCAGATTTTATATTTGCTGAACTAATAAACTCAATAACGATTCTGTCTAAAACTAAGTATAAAACCATGAGCTCTTGTTTAGTAATTCGATGGTTATGAAATTATTATATTAACAAACTTGCTGGCCTCGCATTTTTGCATGCGCTCATTGAAATTGCATAAACCTATTTGAAATGAATATGAAATACGAGGAGTGTGACCAAGTGTATCTCATCAATATTGTATTTGAACCTTCTCGATGCTGATTAAATATGCAATATATGTATACGAGTTTTCATAGAATTTCTAAGTCTATAAAAAGTTGCTAAGTTAAGCACAATATATTTATACTTCCATATATTTACGATTTCAAGGCATCGATTAAGTGTAGTTAGTGCCTTATAAAGAGAACAAACTATGTCAAAAAATATGTTAGCTGCATACCTAAATGAAAAAGTGTAACTTTTTCTCATTTTCATTATTTTTGACTATTCATTGCACATTTAAGCTTCCACCATAGTTCAATGGGCGTCGGAGAAGCGGTCTAAATACTAGTTCTTTAATTTAAAAAAAGCCTGTTGTAAAAATGCTACATATTTAGCTTGAAGAGAGTTTAGATTTGAAGAATCAATTAAGACATGGAAGAAGCTTCTTATCGTAATCGACTCTAAAATCTGATGAGTATATAATGACTTAGTATTTAATTAATATTTTCCGGATGGTGATGGAGTAAGAATACAATTCACTACCCCTATCTTACTCATGGGTGATTGTAAGAGATGACTAAGGGATTTAAAATGCATATAACATCTATGCATAAGAAGGGAAACTCGAAACAAAACCCTATACTAAGACGTCTGACCAGCGTGGTATAGTTGGTCAATTTTCATCCCAGTATGAAGGAGTCTCGAGCCCACGAATGCTGCATGTATAATCTGAGATGATATATAATGACTCTAATGACTGTATTAATAGTATCAACAGTGAGTTAAGAAAAAAAGTTTAAAGTCTTAAGCTAGCGTCATCATCTTAGCTCACTAAAGTCCCATTGGTGGGCTTGAGCCTAAGCAATAATAGGCGGAAATTTCACTTACGCTGGTCAAAACGGTTGGTACAGAGTTTTATATCGAGATTTCCTGCTGTTGTGTAAATGTTATCTGCATATAAATGTCTTTTCGACACTCAACGGGCAAAGATGGTTTGGTGAATTGTATTCTCACTCCGCCGCCACATAGAATAGGTATTGGCAATACATATTTTGTACTTCATAACTCGAATTAAAAAAAAATACACTTCATAAGTCGTAAAATATATTGACGACTTACGTTGGACTTCCCGGTCCTGAAATAAAATCTAAAAGGTCTATCTACTATTTGTGTAAAGAATGAATACATTATTATACTTTTCAAGCAAAAACACGCATTTTAATGTTGAGTTATTAATTAATTTAAGCATATTAATCCTTTGTATTTCGAACTACTTATTAAGTCGATAACTCATTAACTAGTATTTGTTTATATTTCCTTTGACCTTAGAGTTATCGAGATTCTACTAAATAAATATTCCATTTTCCATTATTAATTAAAATTATTCTAAATTCCATGCTTTAAAAACTCTAATTTAAATAGTCTGTGCTGTTTATGCAAATAAATTTCATTAACATTTTGATTTGATTTTGATTGAGTAATATTTAAAGTTTTAAATGCCTATTAAAAAAGTATAATATGATCACATTAAAAAGAATTAAAATTATAGAAGACAACATGAAGTACAAACCTAATTTAAATATTCTTCTAATATTTCACTCGTTTTATTCTAACAATGACAAAAACATTTTTGGTTTAATTATTGAACTTGGTTCTCACACTTTTTCTAAAATAAGTAAAAATACACGAAAAGTACATATATTCATTGTACACTCGTTCTAAAATTCAGCTATTTATTTTAATAGCAGATAGAGAGATTAAATTTAAAATTAAATTAAAGCTGGAGTTTACGTACTAAACATAAAAATATAAGCAATTACAAATTTTAAGTATGTTTCCGTGTGGTTAAAAATATAATGTGCCGTTATTTCTGACCTCTTATTTGCCCTGGTTGTAGCAACCTAGTGCTTGTGACAGGCAGCCTAAGACAGCACTGAATGAGTGGACAGTAGTGCTCTCCCAAGAAATTTATAACACCAAAAGCGATTGCCAATATGCTTGCCAATTATGACATGGTTCCCCTTTTTGGATGGATGTTTGTGTTCGATCGATAAAATTTATTCTCATCGTGGTAGAGCCACACTGTTGACAGTATTCTATCTACAGCCACGGGCCAATCCCTCCGGGGTAATACCACTTTCTCGCAGAAAATCGACGTCTCAGCACTGACAATGGGCTGTGCTTCATTCGGTGAGCGAGAGAGACGGAAGCCCAACCTTCTGGGTGGGTTTGGCGTTTTTATTAGTAGGCAGCGGCCCAACTATACCCTGGTATTGCAAAGGTCCATGGGTGGCAGTAATACTTACCATTAGGTGTACTGGTTGCTCGTTTACCATCAAGAGCAATAAAAAAAAACATTTATATATATATATATCTAACGTTTAGGTCCAATTTCTAAATCACACAGAACGTTAATGATTGCTAATATCAGAGAATTCTCTGTTGCAGAAGGAATTATTTCCTTATCATCCATCGGTCACTGCTTCTTATATGTCAATCAAAAGTTGTATATACAATTCTAGTTTTCCTTCACACCCTTCTGCTGATAAAAACAGAAACTCTTGTATAAAAGGAATGTTAAATTGTTGTATATAAAATGCAAGTCATGTGTGGGATGTTTATAATTAATGTTTGAAGTTTGAACGAATAAAAGCAATTAGTCAACTTGGTGATTCAACACTTTTATTTTCTAATTAAAGTTATAACACATAGCAGATAAATGAAAATCGTGTAGCTAATGGCACTTGATCGACTACGCTAGGGACGCGTTTTAGCTATGATGAAGTACCAGCAGATGGTCTGTTATCTTGTGTGATCACAAAAAATAACGGGAAAGATAAAGGAATAAAAAAGAAATAGGATAGAAAAGTTGATAGGGAAAGAAAACCCATCATCATCTTCATTCTCCTACTCTTATCAGAATTACTTGGGGTCGATACAATATGTACTCTTCTTTCACAGTACATATTGTAAAAGTTATTGGCAATAGTTTTATGATCGGTCACCTGCCAGACGTCATCCTTACTTGGGAATGTAATTGTTGACCAAACGGCATCAGATGGAGTTAGCCCAGGTCGTTATAAGGCTCTTAGTCGTCTTTTACGACATCCACGAGCAAAGTAAGGGTTGGTAGTATTGGTAACCGCTACCACACAGCTAAAAGAAAAAAGAAAAAAAGAAAATTCATCATCATCATCTCATATATTTATGGGACATATGGCCCACTGTTGAGCTCGAGGCTCCTCCGAGAGGGAAATTGACCTACTATACCACGTTGGTCGGATGTGTCTGTGGTTTTAGTAGATATTCCGGTCGGACTGTTTAGCTGGCCAGTGAGTCCCATACTCCCCCCGTCTGTCACCGGTGGGGGATAGCGCGTAAATGCGTTTCCACAGCATATATGTTATATACGTTTTATATTCTTTAGTCGTCTCTTACGATCACTCAGGGGTAAGATAGGGAGTGGTGAATTGTAGTCTTACTCCGTAACCACAGGGAAATTAATGACCTCTATTTTGCGTTTTTCTTTCATTTAAGAGAGCTGTTGATTTCCAGCTGCTAGATCTTTAGAATATTATTATATGCACAACACGTCACGTTCCAGGCATTTTTACTCTCATATAGCGAGCGGCGATCATAAACTATTGTAACAAACTCGTTAGTAGTCGTGTAATAAAGAACTTAAGGCTGAAGGCTTCTCTCGCCACTTATAAAAAGGATAAGAAAAAAAGGATCGTCGCATACCACCGTCTATGCTTGCAGCCTTTGCTTTTGCACGCCTCATAAGCGAAGCGTTGAGGTCTTGCTCTACTCTCGACTTATGAAAATCAAGCACTTTATAAACCTAAAAATGATTGTATTTTTCTCACATTGCACTTATAGGATAATATTATTATACATATGTCAAGAAAAAACATTCGTCTAAACGTATTTGATATTTTTAAAAAGCAATTATTTTGTTTAAAGTAAGAAAAAGTTGATTAAAAAAAATTTTCGAGTACGTCCGGATGTTACCGTAAAAGTATCTGGCATTCTGTCGACCGTAAAAATGAATGTATCGAAGTTTTTCTTTTATTAAAAGCTTCATAATCGCAACGCGTTGTTTTCTTTCGAAAATGGCTTGGTAATTCTTTGTCGTTTAATTGCAATTAATAAAAAACTAAACTGCTTAGTCATTAGTGTATGTATACTTTATGAAAATTGGGTTCGTTATATTTTTTGTTCGTCCATTCGTATAAGCAAAGGAAATAAATCCCATTCAGCCTATACAGCTATGTTTAACTCTACGTCGAAAATGGCACAAGATATCTAAAGTATTATTTTTCTTTCATTAGGAGTATGTACAAGCTTTTATTTAGTTTCACCTGTCCCGTTGTCTGTAATCAAATCTTGCAAGTTAAATTTGATCCCCTTTCCGGTTTCTGATTGAGCTGAAATTTTGCATGCATGTATAAATTAGATGATAATGCAATATTATTGTGACATAGAGCTGACCTGATGATGGACCTGGAAGCTGGCCATAGGAACTCCGTAATTAAACGACGCATCCCGATCGAAATTGGCCTTATTTGATTCGTCTTGACGAGTACTTTGTTACTATATGGAAACCAGGGTCTGATCGTGGACCTAGAAGCTGTCCATAGGAACTCCGTAATTAAGCGACGCAACCTCATCGAGTTTGGGCTCGTTTGATTCGTCTTGATGAGTACTTAGAGACTATATGATAACCAGGGTCTGACGATGGACCTGAAACCTGGCCATAAGAACTCTGTAATTAAACAGCGCAACCCCATTGAGTTTGGGCTCGCTTGATTCGTCTTGACGAGTACTTTGATACTATATGGTAACTAGGTTCTGATGATGGTCCTGCAAGCTGGCCATAGGAACTCCGTAATTAAGTGACACAACCCCATTGAGTTTGGCCTCGTTTGATTCGTCTTGACGAGTACTTTGATACTACATGGAAACCAGGGTCTGATCATGGACCTGGAAGCCATCCATAGGAACTCCGTAATTAAGCGACGCAACCCCATCGAGTTTGGGCTCGTTTGATTCGTCTTGAGGAGTACTTTGAGACTATATGGTAACCAGGGTCTGACGATGGACCTGGAACCTGGCCATAAGAACTCTGTAATTAAACAGCGCAACCCCATCAAGTTTGGGCTCGCTTAATTCGTCTTGACGAGTACTTTGATACTATATGGTAACTAGGTTCTGATGATGGTCCTGCAAGCTGGCCATAGGAACTCCGTAATTAAGTGAGGCAACCCCATCGAGTTTGGCCTCGTTTGATTCGTCTTGACGAGTACTGTGATACTACATGGAAACCAGGGTCTGATCATGGACCTGGAAGCTATCCATAGGAACTCCGTAATTAAGCGACGCAACCCCATCGAGTTTGGGCTCGTTTGATTCGCCTTGACGAGTACTTTGAGACTATATGGTAACCAGGGTCTGACGATGGACCTGGAACCTGGCCATAAGAACTCCGTAATTAAACAACGCAACCCCATCGAGTTTGGGCTCGCTTGATTCGTCTTGAGGAGTACTTTGATACTATATGGTAACTAGGTTCTGATAATGAACCTGGAAGCTGGCCATAGGAACTCCGTAATTAAAAGATGCAACCCCACCGAGTTTGGGCTCGTTTGATTCGTCTTGACGAGTATTTTGATACTATATGGAAACCAGAGTCTGATCATGGACCTGGAAGCTGTCCATAGGAACTCCATAATTAAGCGACGCAACTCCATCGAATTTGGGCTCGTTTGATTCGTCTTGACGAGTACTTTGAGACTATATGGTAACTAGGGTCTGCTGATGGACCTGGAACCTGACCATAAGAACTCCGTAATTATATATCCATATCGCTAACGTTGCGCCTCAGAGTACCAGGGTGAACCCTGTTATACTGAAGCCCTTATTCCTCCACAATGGACCTCTGGGGTGATGAACCCTTTTTGTGCTATATTTGTGGGAACAACACGAATAATAAAAATACTAAAAAGTTAAAAATAAAATTAAAGAAAAATATTTTTTTAAAAACAAGCTTTTATTATTTGCTAATATAATAAACTAATAAGTTAAAAATAAATTAACTCTAATCAGACATATAACACTTTATAAGTTCATTGTAACCTTTAACGATATTTTTATTAATCTTCAACAACAAAATAATTCCATATCGTACATAATTATATATTTTTAACACTAAAACTTTACTAAATAATTATTAAATCTGCCCGTTTTTATCACAGTCCCAATTTTATAAATAAAAGTGTGTTGCATTTTTTAGCAAATAATAAACAGCTTGCTTTTAAAAAAGGATTTTTTTCTTTAATTTTATTTTCATTTCTGGCATTGACTAATAGTAAATGATAAATAATATAAAAATTATGAGGCGTGCACTTTTGGATTTTCCAAATTATTTGATTTTGCAGCAGCTTTTGCTCTTAAAAATTTAAGGTATCTAAACTTTATAAACATTTTCTGTTTTTATGCCAATTAATGAAAATTGATAATCTTTAAATTAATATTTAAAAATAATGGCTAAAACTTTTACCTATATTGTATCGTTCTCAAGTAATGGAATAAGAGTGAATGATGATAATTTAAAACCACATCGACCATACATTTAACAAAAATATTCACGAGAGACAAAATAACTATTTGCAAAAATATTATTTCTCAATTTCCACCATCATCATCATCTCAGCTCATATACGTCTCACTGTTGGGCTCGAGCCTCCTCCATAATGGGAAGGAAATTTATCTACTATACCACGATGGTCAGACACGTTGGTATAGGGTTTTGTTTCGAGTAACCCTGCTTTTGCATAGATGTTATTTCGTTTAATATCCCTTAGTCGTCTCGTACGATCACCCACGGGTAAGATAGGAGGTGGTGAATTGTATTCTTACTCCGTCACCACACAATTTCCATCAGTCTATAATAATCCAATATTGGAAATAGGCCTTCCTGAATGGGATAATGCTATAATTGCCACATTTCACACTCGATTGCCGAACGCAGTTTATGTTATAAATTGCCTATTAGCTGCTGCCTGAATGCCCTACAGATTTTTTCTCATAATACTTGAATTATGTTTCTTTTTAAAGTAATACAACAACAAATAATATATGGCTTAGGAGACAACATATTTATAAACATATAAAAACTTCCACGGCAAGGGATCCTTGGGCGGTGTCCGCATATGTACCTTTTGCCCAATTCGATCAACGCACCCTTATCATTGAAACATATCACGAACGCATATAAGATCTAATATAGTCACACAATCGTGATATGGGGACTCCTTACGTGTCCAATTCATTCGTGGTGGAGTACGTTCTATTACTCTTAGTGCCATCCTCATAATAGCATCGATAGAGTCTGGCCGCATATGTCAATAGCTAGCCTCCTAAATAATTTTGTTTAACAGCAATGTTTTTGCCTTTTTGAACTATATTCTGAATGTATTGATACAATGATCTCACACAAAACTAAATTGTAAATATTTTTTTTACCATCGTTTGCATAAAGCATCGTTTTACATGAGAATCGAATCCATAATACTTAGAACGGAGTTTCGAACTTAAAGCGCTCTTCCATCTGTTCATTAATAGAATCTTTTATTTAATTGTTTTATCTGTATATTAAATTTAAAAATGAAATTCATAATTCAATTTTCTAGGAAGAATAGTTTAGAATTGTTGGTATACTGATCCGATGTTCTAATCAATTGTGTTGAAATTCGTCGCCATAATGACCACCTATGGCTGGTGGTTTGGCAATCACGTTTTACAAGTTGCCCATAATAGCTGCCCACTTACTTGAAGATTCCTCGAGTACTTTTTACGACTCCCACGAGAAATTTAAGGTTGAGTCAAAAAACATATATAAATGATAACCATAATATATAGATATAATTCAAAGTTTATATTTAGCTCTAAAAATACTTTTCGAAGAAAAACAAACAAGAACCCTAAAGAATAATAACATCATGCTCATCCGATCTCAGCTCATGTACATCCTATTTCTGGGTGTTCGAACCCAGAAGAGAAGGCATGGCGAAGAGAGGCGCATTGCAGGATGGGTTTATGGGGTCGCGCGCCGTCTCTTCCGGCCCAATCGTGCTGCCACTACACCACCGTGACTTATTGTAGGACATGCAAATTTCGCTTCGTATCATGTTTACGTCTTAAGGTGACGGTATGCTATCTACCCAACAATGTTTACACATTGTTATAGGCTTAATACTTCAAACTTTACAGTTAGAATTGTATTAAACAATGACACAACCTTCTTATTTAAATTACTGAAATTTAACATTTAATATGCTTAATTATTTATAAAACCCGATTACGAAGCGAAAAATGATGTCACAAGCGGGATTCGAATACGCGCCTATTAGGATTGCGTGTCCTACAATAAGTCACGCTGGTCTAGTGGCAGCACGATTGGGCCGGAATCCCAATGGGCGCGGGTTCGAATCCCGCTTGTGACATCATGTTTCGCTTCGTAATCGGGTTTTATAAATAATTAAGCATATTAAATGCTAAATTTCAGTAATTTAAAATTTCAAAGAAGAAAAGTCAATAGAAATTGATCACTCCGAATTTAGGTCAATGCTATTTTGTCTACAGTTTGATCCGATCTCAGCTCATGTACATCCTATTTCTGGGTTCGAACCTCGTCTGTAATAAAAAGGAAATTGATCTGCTATATCACACTTGTTAGTTTTCTTTCTCTAGTATAGATGTTATTTGGCCACTGAAGACAAAGATCGGGTTCCGGTGGTCCGCTGGCACGGCGAAGAGAGGCGCATTGCACGATGGGTCTATGGGGTCGCGCGCCGCCTCTTCCGTCTCCCCGGACCGATTTGACAGGACATGGCCACGCCATAGGCTACCGCAAAAAAAAGTATAGACGTTATTTGGATTCTATATTATTTAGTCATCTTTTACGACACTGATGGTCTAAAATAAGGAGTAATGAATTGTTTTCTCACTTCACGAAAAATATACAACAATAAAACAATATAGTAAACTACGCTAGGCATCGACTTGCCATGTCACTGTATCTCTAAAAGTCTATGAACAGAGTTACCACTCAGCATCAGGTAGGTTGCTTACAGGTCTATCAACATACGTATAATAAATAAATTAAGCACACTGATATTGCATACATTTGTACAACTGGAATGAATAAAACATCCTTGTTTATATCACGTCTTACGTGATGTTTCGCAAAGGGTATAAACAAGGGTTGTTTAATTTTGTTGTCGTTATATATTTCTTTTTTTTTAGAATAAATCTCTTAAATCCTAAGTCTATAATTTTTTTTTTTTTTTTATTATTCTATTAAAAAATTATTTTAATTAATATGTACAATTAAAGCTAAGTTTTAAATTAAAATATTTACAGAAAAATAGAAGAAAATAGAATAAGGAATAAAAAATAAATAAATAAAAGGAGAAACAAAAGGCGCAATCAGGCATCGAAAAATTCCTCCGCATCACTGTCCACTGGTAATGTGCCCAGAAGGCTAGCAGCATTGCCACGTCGAATGGCAATGCTAACCTTTTGTGCAAAATATTCTAGTCTATAAATTAGTTAAATTAATTAGTTAATTAATTAGTCAAGTCTATAAATTAGTTCTCGTTTTTATATTATCGTATAAACAAGGGTTGTTTAATGTTGTTGTCGTTATATATTTCTTTTTTTTTACAATAAATCTCTTAAATCCTAAATCTGAAAATTAGTTCCCGTTCTTATATTGTGGAGCTAGTTTTTTTTATGATTTATATCAGTACCATAAGAGTTATTGTGCAAAGAGGTCCTGCATTCAAATGCATAAAAGTGGTACTCAATTTCTTTTTTTTGGATTTTCTAATTTTTCGAGAACTTTTCAGGAGGTTCCAACAATTTCTCGATTAAAAGCAATAGCTTCGCTCCCTGTCACCTAGAATTAAGGATGTGTGTAGCAAAAAGGTTATTACTGAATATACTTTTGGGGATAAATACATGGACTGTATATAAAAAATAAACAATTCTAGTGAAATTTCTAGTGATGATATAAATAGAAATGGGCATTTTAATTTAATGTGATAATTGAACAGTTTGATGTTTTTCATGATTTTATTGAAATTACGTTTATAGGGTTCAGACAGACGCCTCCTCCATAATAGGAGGTAATTTCATCTACTATAGGTACTAGGACATTGGTCAGAATGCTATAGGTACTACATTGGTCAAAATTATTAATACATATACTTGTAAATATTTCAACCTTTTCATCCCTTCAATGGTACACGTATTTAATCTCTTAGTAATCGACACCCACGAAGTTAGAAACGGGATGGTGAATTGTATACTTAATCCATCACTACATCAAAATACAGACTATACATGTAATATTAAAATGAAATAATTCACACATAAAAATATTGACTGGTATAAAAAGAATAACAAATAATTATTTTAATATGAAAACAATTTATATTTAATTCGAAATTACATAAAGAATACACTTCATAAAGAATATCTTACAAACATAGAAACTTGGTCAAATTACTGAAATTTAGCATTCAATATGCCCGATTATTTATAAAAACTTGATTACGAGCGAAAAATCATTGTCACATATGGGATCCCATATGTGACAATGATTTTTCGCTCAACTGACTAGTGTCTGTGGGTAGTCCCACAGGCTCATCCCCTATCGCAATGGGATTCAGCTGATCTGCCTGCCGTTAGACATAATATCAAGAATATCTAATCAAACTCTCTTCTTTAGAATTACCAAGATATTTATGACTCTTAGACTAAAGCTTTTAAGTACTAATGTTTTAAGGAATCATTAATCATTTATAAAACCCGATTACGAAGCGAAAAATGATGTCACAAGCGGGATTCGAACCCGCGCCCATTGGGATTCCGGCCCAATCGTGCTGCCACTACACCACCATGACTTATTGTAGGACATGCAAATTTCGCTTCGTATCATGTTTACGTCTTAAGGTGACGGTATGCTATCTACCCGACAATGTTTACACATTGTTATAGGCTTAATACTTCAAACTTTACAGTTAGAATTGTATTAAACAATGACACAACCTTCTTATTTAAATTACTGAAATTTAACATTTAATATGCTTAATTATTTATAAAACCCGATTACGAAGCGAAAAATAATGTCACAAGCGGGATTCGAACACGCGCCTATTAGGATTGCATGTCCTACAATAAGTCACGGTGGTCTAGTGGCAGCACGATTGGGCCGGAATCCCAATGGGCGCGGGTTCGAATCCCGCTTGTGACATCATTTTTCGCTTCGTAATCGGGTTTTATAAATAATTAAGCATATTAAATGCTAAATTTCAGTAATTTAAAATTTCAAAGAAGAAAAGTCAATAGAAATTGATCACTCCGAATTTAGGTCAATGCTATTTTGTCTACAGTTTGGCTTTATGACTTTGGGCGCTGGTCATGCTCTCTGAAACGTGCATAAAACTCATAATCGGATGCCGTCTATCGTCTGCATCGTACTTTGTAAACATTATAGCTTAGTTTTGAAGTGCGTCACATTAGAGTTAATAATTATTAAACGTATTTTTACTATATATATTAAGACACTAATAAAGCTTTGTGGTAACGGCTACGAATACTACCAACTCTTACTTGGCTCGTGAATGTCGTAAAAGACGACTAAGAGCCTTATAACGACCTAGGCCAACTCCATCTGATGCCGTTTGGTCGACAATGCGGCCGGTCATAAAACTATTGCCAATAACTTTTAAAATATGTACTATGAAAGAAGAGTACATATTGTATCGACGCCAAGTAATTGGGATAAGGGTAGGAGAATGGATGGATGGATTAAGATGCTAATAAATAATTAGGAATAAAAATGGTTTTGGCCAACCCTATAATAAACTGCTTATCTTTCTACATACTAAGAAACTTCCTTACAAGTTCTCAATCTATTCAAAGTTGAAATCGAATATTTAGGCCACATGTTTTGCTCCTCGCATCCAGAGAATTGTCAAAAACTATTTACAAAAGACGAAGCTTGTTTAGAAGTTGTTTGTGATCTTTGCGATTTGTTACTGTATTAATATTTATGAGTGATCCTTATAAATATTTATGTGAATAAATCTCGAGTTATCTTTATTGACTCATATCTAAGTTTTATAATATATGACTTTTACTTGGTATATTATTATTCATAGTAAAGATTCTAAAGTTTGGAGTTATATGAAATTCATTCTCAATCTCTTAACAATAAGTTAGAATTGTATTATAATAAGTATATGAAATTTAAAAGAAACTTGGATATACTAGATGTCTGACCGTATTATTCAGACTTTTTTTAACAAATCACTATTTAGTTTTTTTGTTCGCTTGGTTGATCACCTTTTTTTTGTTTTTATTTTCTCGCTGTGGAAACGCATTTACGCGCTATCCCCCGCCTATCACAGACGAGGGGGAGTGTGGGATTCACCGGCCAGCCAAACAGTCCGACCGGAATACCCACTAAAACCACAGCGGCACCTTCCGCGCTTTTACGGGACGCCGGAGAGATCGTCTACTGACTTTCGATTCCGGACGCCCCAACGCTTGGCCTTCTCGCCACGCCCTGTCACCATTCAAGGCGGCGGAAGGTATGCAGTAGAATAATTTATATTTTCAAAAATTACTAATGATATATTCGTTATAAAGCTCCAACAACTATTGAAGTGTTATGTGGTAGCGGCTACGAATACGACCAAAACTTACTTTGCTCGTGGATGTCGTAAAAGACGTTTAAAAGCGTTTAAAAGAAATTTTAGCATTTAATATGCTTAATTTATAAAATCCGATTACGAAATGAAAAATTGATGTCGCAAGCGGGATTCGAACCCGCGCCTATTGGGATTCCGGCCCAATCGTGCTGCCACTACACTACCGCGACCAATTGTAGGACATGCAAATTTTCATCTCGTATTGTATTTACGTCTTAAGGTGACGGTGTGCTATCTACCCGACAATGTTTACACAATGTTATAGGTTATACATTGTCGGGTAGATAGCACACCGTCACCTTAAGACGTAAATACAATACGAGATGAAAATTTGCATGTCCTACAATTGGTCGCGGTAGTGTAGTGGCAGCACGATTGGGCCGGAATCCCAATAGGCGCGGGTTCGAATCCCGCTTGCGACATCAATTTTTCATTTCGTAATCGGATTTTATAAATTAAGCATATTAAATGCTAAAATTTCAGTAAATTTAACTAGTAAAGACTTAATCATTACAATATATTATGGCTGGAAAAAAAAATTAAATAATGAAAAATATTTATTCCCCTGCAGTTACCTTACCCTAACACTTCGCCCAATGAATCACCAATGTCAAAGAATCCGCATCGGTGGTCAGCCTCAATGGAGATATAACATGACAGGTAATTGAGTTGCACGGCGCCCTTCTTTCACCCCGGGCAATTTGAGCGAGGTGTTGCAACCGAAAACCTGTCAAAACGAGGACTTCACTTAATTTTGGTTAAAATAAAAAAAAAATAAAGGATATATATCCGTGTGGTGACAGACTAAGAATACAACTCGTCTATCTTCTCGTTTATCTTACCCGTGGATGATCGTTAAAGACGACTAAGGAATATAAAACCCATACAACATCTATGCAAGTGAATGACAACTCAAAACAAAATAACAACAAACAGACGATCAGCGTGGTATAGTAGATCAATTTCCCTCCCATTACGGCGCGAGGCTCGAGCCCAACAATGGGACATATATGAGCTGAGCTGATGATGATGAAGTAACATATATATGACCGTACGATATGCACGTATGATCTGGGACATGTGAAATGAGATGAATTTATAGTTTATAAAAAAAAAACGGTGGGTGAATTTAGTTCAATATTTTACTCCAACAAATATTTGAACACTGAATATCATTATCATCATCATCATCTCAGCCCAGATATGTCCCACTGTTGGACTGGGGCCTTCTACATAATGGGAGGGAAATTGACCTACTATACCGCGCTGGTCAGACGTATTGGTATATGGTTTTATTTCGAGTTTTCCTTCTCTTGCACAGATGGTATATGCATATTATATCCCTTAATCGACTTTTGCGATACCCATGGTTAAGAAAGGGGGTGGTGAACTGCGTTCTTACTCCGTCACCACTCAGAAAAGACTGAATATACCCAAAATTACTGAAATTTAGCATTTAATATGCTTAATTATTTATAAAAACCCGATTACGAAGCGAAAAATGATGTCACAAGCGGGATTCGAACCCGTGCCTATTGGGAGTCCGACCCAATCGTGCAATAAAAAATAATTAAGCATATTAAATGCTAAATTTCAGTAATTTTGAATAACAAGGTTGTGTCATCGTTTAATACAATTCTAGCTGCAAAGTTTGAAGTATTAAGCCTACAATGTGTAAACATTGTCGGGTAGATGGCGCACGTCACCTTAAAGACGTAAATATGATACAAA
Organism: Lymantria monacha; assembly: GCA_905163515.2. Classification (NCBI taxonomy): domain Eukaryota; kingdom Metazoa; phylum Arthropoda; class Insecta; order Lepidoptera; family Erebidae; genus Lymantria; species Lymantria monacha. The sequence continues at coordinate 11,215,333 of LR991094.1, read as the reverse complement.
CCGAGATTTGAATGTCCTACAATAGTTCACGGTGGTGTAAGTGGCAGCACGATTGGGCCGGACTCCCAATAGGTGCGGGTTCGAATCCCGCTTGTGACATCATTTTTCGCTTCGTAATCGGTTTTTATAACTGAATATACTTCTAAATAATAGAGTATGATAACACTCTCCTATATTCAATTTCATTGTTAATCTCAGAAAAAAATGGCGTTTAAATTTATACATAGAGCTGTTACAGTACTAAATACACCATAAAATTGAACGATATGTATGACCATTAAAATCGCAATATTCGATATTCAGGCATAAAAAATCATAATCGTACAACAATCGTAACACAGAGAATGATAATCTCTATTATTAACTGCTCTCTGTCTCCATTAAAGTATCAATAAAAACGTAATTGCTATAAAAATAACAAGTGTTCTGAATTTAATGATTATATCATTCTGGACTAATTGTATTGTTTTCTATAAAAACTCTGGCTAATGTGTTATCAATGTAAGGTTATTAATCTTATTGATATTATATATACTTCTACTACCTTTCTATAAGAAAGTAAATGTAAAAATATAGTGTGGAGGCCTATTTCTAACAGAGGTTATCGATGTGGTGTTGGATGTATCAAATCATCATCATCATTCTCCTACTCTTATCCCAATTACTTGGGGTTGATACAATATGTACTCTTCTCTCATACTACATATTGTAAACGTTATTGGCAATAGTACATGACCCGATGTAATGTAATTGTTGACCAAACGGCATCAGATGGAGTTGGCCCAGGTCCTTATAAGGCTCTTAGTCGTCTTTAACGACATCCACGAGCAAAGTAAGGGTTGGTAGTATTCCTAGCCGCTACCACACAGCTACGCTGTGGCTGTTGGATGTATCAAATCATTATAAAAAAATATTGCTCATTTTTCTCTAAAACTGTTTAAATTTTTAATTCAAAATTTCATTTTCTAGTACACAAAGTTGGCAACCCTAGGTGTGACCTCGTATCCCATTATCCAAGACCTATCTATCTATTACTTTGGGTAGTCTACAAACTGTTGTTATTAATCTGAGTGTAATTTACCTGCGTTAATTGCATGTTTATAATGCCCTCTACAATATAAAGATTATGTCCTTAGAGCAGCGTGGTGATTTTTGGAAAAATAAAAATAAAAACAGAAATTTACAAGTAGTTATATTAAAATATACAAAAATTGCTCGTTAAAAGATATTAAATAGATATATCACAACCATATATTAAAAAAGAAAAAGATCGTATGAAAAGAAGGTGGATAATAATTTCTGCTTGTAAAAAGTATATTTATCCTTGTGATGACGGAGGGAGAAAGCAATTTACCAACCTATTCTGCTCAGTATTTTTGGAGAAAAGCGAGTGAAAGCTCATTTTCCTTTTATTTTTTTAAATAACAATTCATTTTAAATATCTATATAAAAAGCATACATTTGCCTACCCCATGTATAAAAAGTTCTTTCTCTCTATTATTCTATCTAGTATTTTTTTTAGTTGTTAATATGGCTATAAAAGGACAATGTATCAAATTCGTTTATTTACCAATCCAAGATTAGATCATACATAAGTCCATTTTTGAGTCAAATATAAATTTGAACAGTACAATAGAATTAGAGATCGAACTTGATTGAGTGTGACAGGCGGTTGGACAGACTCACACGTGATAAATGTTTGATTTTTTTATTCGAAAAATTAAATCGACAATTCAAGAACACATTATAAGTTATATATTGCAGATTGTACGACAACAAATACTGGAATGCATATATGGTAGCGATGATCGCTAAAAAAAACCAAATCGTAAGGAGCGGTTGTATTGTATAGCTTCTCCTTACGGTTTGGTTTTTGTGTCGTCAAAAAATTTACAAATGACAAAACTTAATTAAAGTTTTATCTTTTTAAGCTTGCAAATAAAACAGCTTGTCATAAATAAATAGCAAACATCGGCATTATTATATTACAAAAACAATTTATTATAGCGTTCCTTTATATATATTTTCTTCATTTGATGAACAAACTTTCTCATGACATGCAATTTATATCAAATAAAACAGTCACTGTAAAGGGTAGCTCTATTTTTATTAAAGGCTATACGTACCTCATTTGTATATTCTCGCAAATAATCATGTTTGTTCGATCCATGGTTATTTATAGTAGGGATTTATGTAAAATATTGGATACTTCTTCGAGATTCAACAGGAAACTTTACCATGTATTAAAGTGAATATTTCTATGTAGTAAATTTGCTTCTAAGAAATGAATACTGATTATAGAAAACCTTTTTGGTACATCATCATGGTACATCATTCTCCGCTCTACTCCCAATTGCTTGGGGTCGACGCAATATGTACCCCTCTTCCTACATATTGCAAAGGTTATTGGCAATAGTTTTATGACCGGTCGCCTGCCTGACATCAACCCTCCTTGGGAATGCAATTGCTCAAGTCGATAAAAGGCTCTTTTACGACATCCACGAGCAAAGAGAGGTGGCGCTAGTGCCAATGAAAACATCGACTCTGTATTTAAACTTATTTTAAAAATAGTAAAATCAGCAGTTTATACATAAAATATCTAAATGTGACATAATAATAGTCCAATAAACAAGTGATAATGTTATCCAGTGCTAGTTCTCGGTAATCTTGAAGAATAAATAACAAATGTAAATAGTGTATAAAAATTTGCATATGGTCATTTAGGATATTGAACGTGCGAAAAACAAATACTATCTGATCTAAATTGCATTTTGTGTATACTGAAGTGCTGTTAATCTATAATTTGACGTATTTTCTTTGTAATCCGCTAATATTGTATCTAAACAAAAGTGTCAGTGACTTGAAAAAAAAAAAATCAATTAAACTGTCAATTATTCACACTTGATAACAAATATTTATATACCTTACTTTTTACTTATGAGTACTTCAATAATTACCACAATTTCAAACTATTTGGTCGATGTATAGTTGGTCTAGTGGCGTATACTCGCAAGTTTCGGCTAAGGCATGAACTACTTGTCCGCCGGTTCAAAACCCAGTGAAGCGCAATACAGCTTTTTGCGCAATAATTATATTATAAAGAGATTTAATAGTGATAATAATGAATTTCTTTGAGAATATTACTCTCCGAAAGACAAAAAATCGTTCAATGACTGCAATGAGTCCTGAGAGCAATGAACATAATTCTACGCCAGATGGCACTTCAAAAAGCTTGTTCGATATATCGAATGATGAAACTGACGAAGAAACGCATAACTTAAAACAACAAATCGAAAAATTAACTGAACAGTTGTCTGCAGCACATCATGAAATAAATAATCTCTCTTTAGAAAATAATGAACTCAGACATACGATCGAAAATTTAAACAAAAAGCAGGACTTGTTGTTACGAGCCACTAAAAAAATATCCAGTGAAATACTTACACCAAGCAAACACAGAGGATTAACTCCGCGTAAGACTTCGAAACAAACTCGTAAACAACATTTGGAACAATCACAAACGAGCAAAATATGTGATGAACAACCACTCCATTCAACTGAGGTTGCTCGTAAAAGTCTTAACGTAAGAAATATAGACAAGTTACGACAACCGAAATTATGCATAATTAGCAGCAATAAGAGGAATAAGATATTACTAATGGCTGAAAACACTTTTCCGAACTTCAACATATGCCACTATCTCTCAACAGAATGTGGATTAACTGAGTTAACCGAAAACTTAGAATCAAAGCTTACGGATTTTACCATGAAGGACTATTGTGTGATATTTATAGGTGATAAAGACTTTAAAAAGACGTTCAATTATTCTGAACTAATAAGTGGTTTACGTGAAAGATTGTTAACAATAAAACACACAAATATTATCATGTGTTTACCAACATTCAAATGTAATGCTTATAGTACTATGCATAACTGGAGAATTGAAATGTTTAACTATTTACTCTATCATGACATACAAATCTATAACTATGCGACAATATTCGACTCTAACTTAAATTTATCATATGACTATACCATGTTCTCTAAATATTACGGTGAGCTCAATAATCGAGGCATGATGAATATTTTGCATAATTTAAAATGTTTTATTGAACCATTAGATGTAGAACCTCACAATAATATTATTTATATGGACACTAAGAGGACGAAAATTGACAAATATACACAATATGACGAAATTAAATATTATAATATGGATAATGACACAGTTTTTCGTAAATAAATCTTTGTATGTACTTCACCAGAATATTGCCGGTTTATTAAATAAATCTGATGCTTTATCTGTCTCATTGGCCAACTTAGCCGATAAAAAGCAAAATATCGACGTAATATGTTTAACTGAGCATTTCATTATGTCTGGTTACGAAGCACATGTTCATGTACCCAACTATATCTTAGCTGCGTGTTTTTGTAGAATTGATTGCAAAAGAGGTGGAACATGTATCTTGGTAAAAATGGGCCATGTTTTCAAAGAGTTACCTGAAATAGCCTTACACTCTTTAAGCGGTATCTTTGAGTGCTGTGCAATAGAAATATTTAAAATTGTAATCATATGTATATATAGAGTACCAATACAAAGACATATAAATATTTTCTTCCTTAAGTTAGAACAAATTTTAATGCAAATTAGTAATAAGAAAAAGTATGATAATATAATAATAACTGGCGATTTTAATATTGATGTGTTAAAAGATAATAATTGTACAATGGAATTAAAATGTTTATTGCGAAACTTTAATTTGGTACTGGCCCTTGAGAGTCCAACAAGATTAATAAGTCAAACATGTATCGATAACTTTGCCCACAGTTTTAAAAAAAATTGGGGTACTGATATAATAGACTTGACCTTATCGGATCATACAGCTCAAATCTTTACATGTCCTGTGAACAAAACATGCGTATTAAAATACTGGCGCAAGAGGTTAATAGATTATTCACCTGAAAATATGATAAAATTCAGAAATTGTATTTCGGAACTTATATTTGATGACATATATAATACTGAGGATGCAAATATGGCATTTAATTTATTTTTAGAGCAGTTTACTCTTTTCTACAAATTGTGTTTTCCACATAAGATGATAACTATAACAACAAATAGTAAACCAAAATGGATTTCACGAGGCATAAAAACATGTAGTAGGAAAAAAAGGGCACTTTTATGGCTTGCTAGAATTAGACCATCTGCACAAAATAAGCAAACCTATATTAGATACTCAAAGCTGTTCAAGAAAATTATAAAACTCACAAAACGAGCTCAAAACAACTATAAAATAAATATCTCAAATAATAGAAATAAAACGACATGGCAAATAATTAATAATAATAAACTTAATTTACCGAAGGGGTCTATACACAAATTGACGGTGAATAATAAAACCATTACTGATCCATTGTCTATAGCAAATAGCTTTAATAATTATTTTGTAGAAAAAATTGTACCACTGACGCAATTAGGAACTAATGTTACATCCACAATACCACATAGGAAAGATTCTATGTTCATGGCACCAAGTATACCACAAGATATATTTAAAATAATTAAACACATTAAAAATACCAATAGTGTGGGGTATGACGAAATTTCTACAAGAGTAATAAAGTCGGTGGGTGACCTCATATGTGGTCATCTTAGTCATATACTCAACCTTTGTATAAATCAAGGGGTGTATCCAGAAAATCTAAAAGTCTCCATTATAAAGCCAATACATAAAAAAGAAAATAAGAATATCATGTCAAACTATAGACCAATTGCAATCACCTCCATTTTCTCTAAAATCCTAGAGAGGTATCTGTACAAGGAAATTAATAAATATCTGGAATTAAACAGCATTATTTGTGATGAACAAAAAGGGTTCCGCCAAAATAAAACAATTGGTATGGCCGTATATGAATTTTTGTATAGAACAATGGTGAATATAGACAAAAGAAATCCAGTTTGCTCTATCTTCTGCGATATGACGCAGGCTTTTGATCATGTTCACCATGGCATTTTAACAAAAAAACTGGAGTGTTACGGTATTAGAGGAAATGTTCTGGATCTACTTATATCTTATTTAACACTCCGAAAACAGTATACAGCAATTACTACAGTAGATTATGAAACAAAACAAGAGGTAACAACATTTTCAAATGAGCGTATAGTAACATACGGTATACCACAGGGCAGTGTATTGGGGCCTCTGTTGTTTATATTATACATTAATGACATACCTAGATCGGTCGATCAGCCCATGACTCTTTTTGCTGACGACAGTACATTAACTGTAACATGTAAATCTTTAGAGACATACGAAAATGACATAAATGAATCACTATCACAAATAGTATCTTGGATGCATAATAATAATTTATTAATTAATTTTGACAAGACAAGCATAATACATTTTAGCCAACGAGCTAATGAACGCGATAATGATATTTGCATTAAATATGAAAACTATAACATAAATAGAGTTGATAGTGCCAAGTTTCTAGGTATCATTATTGATACTAAACTCAACTGGAAAGCGCATATTGCACAGCTATCTCAAAAATTAAGTAGTCGTTCCTACGCGCTTTATAAATTAGCACCTGAAGTAAATATTACTACATTACTCACTGCATACCATGGTCTTGTTGAATCGCTACTTAGATACGGTGTCATATTCTGGGGCAACTCAGTTGATAAAGAAAACATCTTCAAGCTTCAAAAACGATGCATTCGTGCTATGTTTGGCTTACCAGTTATAGAGAGTTGTAAACCATATTTCGAAAAATATAAAATTTTAACTCTGCCTTCATTATATATCTATGAGACATCTGTATTTGTGCAATCAAATCTACATCTCTTTCCCAAGATGTCCGATATTAGTATTCGCAGTCGCCGTGACAAATACAGACTGTGTATGCACGCGGCTAAAACGTCCCTCTTAGCAAAGAGCGTTTTTTGCATGGCTCCCACAATATATAATAAAATACCAAATTCTTTAAAGGACCTAAACATTACTCAATTTAAAAAGAGATTAAAAAATATACTGACAAATAAATGCTATTATAACATAAAAGATTTCCTTGATGATGTAGCTATATTGTAAATTGTAATTATATTAAATTTTTATTATTATTTTTAATTCATTCAGTACAGTAATAATTCAGTTAGTGACATTTTTTTTTTTTTATTAATTATAATTATCTGGCTACTATTCTATTTCAATTTATTCAATACTGACATTCATATTTTAATTTAATTACAATTATTTGGCTGCTTGTAGCGATTCTTATAATTATATGATATTTAATGATTGCTTTTATTAGATATTTAATTGTGTTACCTTATACATTATTATTATTATAAGTTTGCATGTCTTCTAATGGACAGAACATGTTGGTTCTATCAATTATGTAACATCTTATTGTACACATGTTGAGACAAATAAATAAAGTTAAAGTTAAAAAAGTTAAAAGTAAGGGTTGGTAGTATTCGTAGCCGTTGCCACACAGCAATATAGTATGCTTCACACTAAGAAATAAATCATTTGACTGCACAGATGGCGTAATGGTTAAGATACTGAACTTCCATGCCAGTGCCATGGGTTCGATTCCCACGTAGGACAAAGTTTGTGCAATCTACAAAGTTTTGTTCTGAGTCTGGATGTAATTTGTCTGCGTTAATTGCATATTTGTAAAGTCCCCAGCAATACAAGGATTATTTTTTTAGTGCAGGGTGATGTCTAAAAACAAAACAAAACAAAATTGCCTTACGAGGGGCTTTCAAATCAACAATTAACGTAAATAAATTATAATATATGCAAACTCACAACAAGCATTTGTCTAACGCGCTAAAGATTACTCTACGTGGGAATCAATCCTATGACACACGACATAAGAGCTTGCTACTTCAGCTGTTACACTTTTTTTTTGCAATCACACGTACTTTTAGTAAGTCATTATGCACACATGTGCCAAGCTTTCTGAGTAGATAAGTTAAAACCATTTCTCATTTTCACTTTGCTGAGTATGCCTGTCTCTCGATTATTAAAGCAAAAAAATCTGATGTTTGAGTTCAAATAATCTTTACTTCTAACTAAAACTACAGTGGACAGCACAAACTGAATCTCAACTTATCGCTGCTCAATAAATCTTGAACTACTTCATCATCATTCGCCTACTATTATCCCAATTACTTGGGGTCGATACAATATGTACTCTTCTTTCATAGTACATATTGTAAAAGTTATTGGCAATAATTTTATGACCGGTCCCCTGCCAGATATCAACCCTCCTTGTGAATGTAATTTTTGACCAAACGTCATCAGATGGAGTTGGCCCAGGTCGTTATAAGTCTCTTAGTCGTATTTTACGACATCCACTAGCAAAGTTAGGGTTGGTAGTATTCGAGCCGCTACCATACAGCTAAAATCCTGAACCTTAATTGACCGTTATTTTATTGTTTTTTATAATGGTAATGCATCTGGAAGAAAATTATTTAATAGAACAGTGCAAACAATTTCAACCGTGATCTGTCTTTTACTGTCAGACTTTTACTGTCAGTTAACGTCAGATTTATTTTAATTAGTATGTATCTAAGAGACTTATATTTGTTAGATACGCCTTATGTTCCCACGTAGGTTCTAAAAACGGTCGCTTACCAGGCGAAACGCCAGCTATGTAATTACCATGTGGCATTCACGCCAGGGTTCATAATTACAGTCGATTTTAACATTGCTGGTTAGTGTTGTAAAATATGAATAAAAACTATGCCAAGTCAACTAAAGAGTGTGTAAGAATTACGTAAATGTGTCAAAAATTACACAAAGAGAAGGTCAAGTAAGCAATCGGTTGTAATAGCTAGCGAAAGTCGTATGTATGGTACATCCAGTTCCTCTTTTTGATTTTTTTATATTGCTTATGGAGGCAAACGAGCAAGCAGCACACCTGATGGTAAGTGTCACTGCCACCCATGGACCTTTGTAATACCAAGGGTAGCCAGGCCCCTGCCTACCAATACAAACACCAAAACCCACCCAGTTGAACTGCCGGCTCTCTCGCTTACCAAACGAAGCGCAATAGCTCATAGCCATTAATCAGACGTCGATCTTCTGTGAGAGTGTAGAGTACCACATGGGTAGTAACCGTGGACGGATCGACCCACGACTGTAGAGAGAAAACTGTCAACAGCATGGTCCTACCATTAATAATGTTCCACCTATGTTAGAATTGTGATAAACACAAAGGCTTTTCTGCAACTTCATAGGAACCGGTTCGTTAGTAATATTACCTTGAAGAAGAGTTTCTTCTTTAACAAAAATTGAGATGACGAATAAAACTCTTAGAATAGTGAATGTTCCTCTGCTAAAGGGATGGAAGGGAACTATTTGTACTTACTAAACTCATAAACAAAAAGGTTTTGCACATATTTTTTTATATAATACTATGAATAGAACATCCTTATGCTCTTGTCTATATCGCTGTTGTCAAGAAAAAAATGAACCATGTTTTCATGGCAAAAATCTTTAGTTTTAAATTATTATTTCAATATTTTAATACGAACTATATCAAGTAGTAATTATTTTGTTTAAGTGACTCAATAGAATTGTTCTGTTTAACTATATTCTACATCGTTATACACTAATTATTATCCCAAATCTTAAATTCATAACTCTGGTTAATAGATTTTATCAGCATTCTAAAGTGGTAAAATTTTCTATACTACTATACTCTACTTTTTTTTACGTCACTACCATAACATAAATGGCCAAGATGCGCAAAATAATCGCATATGCATTGCTCAAAACAAAAAAGAAGAAGAACTTTTCAATAATATTATCACAAAACCAAAGCATATGATAGTTCTCCTTATCCGTGAGAGTTGGAAGAAAAACAAAACTATTTAAAAACATAACGTAACTATAAAAACAGGGTAACTTAAACTAAAATGTTAAAAAAATACTGTTTGATGACATTTCCACATGTACAAGGTATACAGTATATCGCCTATTTGCTTCAAATAATGTGTTATCTGGAAAAATTAAATTTTAGAGGAGTGTTTTTCAAGTTTCAACAAATAATTGATACATAATTTTAATCTAAGATTTTAATTTTTTAATTATTCTGTAATTAAATCATCTGAAATAAAACTACTTTTACGGATTCTATCGCGTTTGTATTTGATTTATAATTTGCCGACGTTTCGAACACTTTACAGTGATCATGGTCACGGGAGGACTGTGGACTGTGGACCATGATCACTGTAAAGTGTTCGAAACGTCGGGAAATTATAAATCAAATACAAACGCGATAGAATCCGTAAAAGTAGTTTTATTTAGAATGTGTAATACTCGCGTAAACATTAGAAGTCATTATTAAATCATCTATGATTTAAATCAAATTTACGATAAAAAAATATTCGTTGCGATACAATTATTTTCTGAAACTTGAAAAACATTCCTCTAAAATTTCATTTATATATTTTTTATAAGTAAATACTTCTTCTTCTTCTCTTGGTGTATTAGCAATCAGCTACTTATACGAGCTATTGGTGCCAGTGTCAAGTTATAATTATTTTTAGGTTTATAGTCTTTTCAGGTTAGTCATTGTCTAAGTCAAATCGTCACCTTCAACAGTGCTATGGCCACACTGTTAATGGTATCTTGTGGGAATTTAGATGGAAAACGAAAACGTTGTGAAGCACTTTTATACGATATTCACTAAATCCCAGCACTTCTGTCGCATCACATTACATAAAATGCCATCAAAATTATCTAATATAACACGTTAAAACACTAAAATATCGAATATAATACCTATATATCGAATATAATACAAGAACACCACATGATGTTTTCAAATTCCCGTCAAAAATCCTAGTAAATATTTATATTAGTAAGTTCACCAATGTATTATGTCAGTTAGAGAGAGACTCAATGAATAATGTTACAAATAGTTTTATGAAAATCAAATCTAACTTTTATTCAATCGGTAAATATATTTTAATTAAACTTTGGAATTATATTACTTTTAAGCAAATAATTTTAATAAATGAACTTTACTTGATTTACGTCATACTACTATGCATTTACATGTACACATACAAACAGTACTTATATTCCAGTAAAACGTAAATAATAACAAATAAAACAATTTTAATATTTATCCATAAATAACTGAATAATATAACATATTATTCACAGAAAGTTATTGGTGCGATACTAGGGACGACGTTCTGAAATTTAACAACCAACTAATACATTGGGATGTAGCAATAATTCAAACCTTTGCCCATGTTCATAGCCAAAAATAAGAAATATTTGCTATTTAATATATGCCGGGTCTATGGATCCTATAACTCAGAGGAAATAAATAGATTTGTTTATCTTTATTACATTGGCAACGCCTTCGGTAAAATTCATAGTTGGTCGCCAGAGCGTAAATATTAATGTTTAAATTTGTGGTTTAGAAAGATATATGTAGTGAAAGGTTAAAATATCAATTTTTTCGAACATATTACCCATGTAGAATATATTTTTTGAAGTGAAAACTTCTTTAGGCGCGTTGAGCGTTTTTGGAGGGGAAAAACTTATAGGTTCGCGTCACCGACATGCTAATGCTAATAGTATATCTATAGCTATGAGTAGTCAGACTGGCGCACGTGCAGTGGCCTGTGTAATCGTTTAATTAAAGGATTACTGTTCAATATAAAAGTGAGTATTAAACATTTTAATGTTTTTATATAGATAAATGAATAATGAAAATAAAGAATTTATTTTCAAATATTTTCAATATTCATATCAATATTTGCATTTAAAAGTATGGCATTATTTATTTTTAATTGTATTTTTAATATTTAACCTTTATGTCATGAAATGAGTATCATTGTGGTTTAAAGGTTATCTTACTAGCGTGGTAAAACCGATTCCTAGATGTTCGATAATATTTTTTATTTTTATATAAAAATTAGAAAATTAATAAAATTAAATCTATAAATAAATCTATAAATTTATATCATTTATTTGTTCAGGTAATTGATCCCACGGGAAAAAAAATTAAAGATGTCTTCAGACGGTGGCATAAGAAAAAGACAAGAAGATGATGAAGAATTTGAAGGAGTAAATTTTTCTAATAATTAAGATAATTGTATATTAATTATTATTTCAAACAATTTGTATTTATATTTTGTTCTGGGATTGCTCAACAAATAATATGTTTTGATAAATAAATAAAACAAAAAATTGCATATAATTTTTGCATATAATTTCAATTAGTCTTAAGTTAATAGTTTTCACTTCTATCGGCAGTCCCCATGACTGCCTGTTTTTTTTTTTATTGCTTATGGTGGCAAACGAGCAAGCTGCATACCTGATGTTAAGTGTCACTGCCGCCCATGGACCTTTGTTATATCAAGGGTATAGCTAGGCCGCTGCCTACCAATATAAACCCCAAACCCACCCAGTTGAGCTGTCGGCTCTCTCGCTCACCGAACGAAGTGCTATAGCAGATTGCCATTAGTCAGACGTCGATCTTCTGCGAGAGTATGGTACTACCCCGTGCGGACCGGCCCGCGGCTGTAGACAGAGACGGTCAACAGCGTGGTCCTACCACTGTTAAAATAATTACACTGTATCACCATTCTTTTTAATTTCCTATCGCAGTCGTAAAAACCGGTTGATAGAAATTCGTTTGGAAAATATATTACAGTAAATTTCTAACATATTGCAAAAGTTTTGCCGATGGTTTTATAATCGGTCGCCTTTCTGGCGTTAACCCTACTTGGTAATGTAATTGTTGACCCAATGGCATCAGGTGGAATTGGTTCTATTCGATGTCAATCTCTTAATCGTCTTTTATCCACGAGTAATATAAGGGATAGTATGCGTAGCCCCAAGCATGCTGTAAGCAAAACAATATCTAGTATATTTATTTATAACAATAGTAGTATTTGTATATATCGATTGTTAGATAAAATACCATGTGATGGTATTTTATCCTGCTCCTATTCTAATTAACTTAAGATTGACACATGTCCTCTTCTTCTACATATTGTTTTTAATTCATTCTCTCATCTTTCTACACAATGTAAACAAAGAAAAATAAGATAGTAGTGTTTCTACCGTTTTTGAATTATGAGGCCTATGGATTAACAATGGGAAAATGGTTGGTCTCCCTTCCATTGCTCCATTTTGAAATAATAACAAATTTCCGCCACGTATCGACTTCAAATTCAATCAAGTAGCTTTATGATTCGTAAATTATGATTAAATTTTATCATTTGTATAACGATTAGACATTCGGTTAGCATATTATCTTAAAACAATTGCGCACAGGCTATTTTTAGTATCACAATTATAAGATCTTAGTGACTGTATCGTTACTACGAGTAAGTATATTTCAATGTTTTGTTTATACATTTTTGTTTTGATAATGGTTTAGCCGTTTTAAATCACCGCTCAAACCAGTCAAATTTTATTTAATTTAATTTTTATTTTAATTTAATTAATATAAAAAAAATAATATTATGTCTCACAATTATCACACATACGCCTTAGGTATTAGGTACCTAAAATGTAAGGGTCGTTGGTGAAAATGGGTGTCAAACTTTTAATTACCTATTAATTACGTATAAAACCCACGGTGAATACATAACAATTTAATGTTTATTTTTAATGTATGTAATCACTATTAAATAATATTTTCAGTGCAACCGAATAAGTTATATATTTTTTTTTTGGGGGGCTGGGCTACGTTCGGCGCACTCCTCGCACCACTCCGTCCGGGGCGACAGAGGGGCGTAAGCACGCACACCCATAACCCACCCGCGAACCTCGCCTTCGTCGTTGGACCGGCCACCGGAGCAGCGTGAACTTGTCGTCAGTGGCCGGCCCGACGGAATACCCCTGAGGGGTACCCTCTCCCTGAGCGACGTGTCCGGGGAGGACGTCGGTCCTTCCTCGCGCGGTCAGCCTCTCGGCGGGTGACGGGCTAATTCCCTGGTCCAGTCACCCGCGGCCTCGGCTAGGGTGACATCAGGCGCAGGTAATTGCGCCTACGCCGTCCCAGTCGCTGGCGGCGGCTCGCGTCGTCGAGGAGACGCTCCACGAGCACGCGCTCCGCCGTCTCCTTCCGCGAGACTACTGCCTCGCAGAAGACTGCAACCGCGTCCCAGTTCCTGACTGGCTGTCGAGCATCGCCCTGGCGATGGTCGGCAGCGTCAAGTCGGCACCGATGATTGCGACGAGTTCACGGCGCTGCTCTGCCCAGGCGGCACAAGCCTCGAGCGTATGCTGCACCGTATCCTCGTCGCAATCGTAGTGGTGACAGGACGGTGTACTCTCCTTCCTGACGTCTGTGTGCAGGTACTTGGCGAAGCAACCATGCCCCGTCAAAACCTGCACCAGTCGGAAAGAGAGCACCCCGTGCCGCCGTTCCAACCACTGCATCAGCAGCGGCCGGAAGGCCTCCACGGTCCGCACACCGAACCGAGGTCTTTCCAGCCGGACTGCCCAACGGGCAATGACATCTCGGCGGGCGTCGATGCGCCAGGCGGTGAGCTCCCTTAATGAGACCACACCGCCTTCCGCTCGCACCCCCGACAACCGCCGATACAAATCGGCGAGCATCTCCGCCTCCAGGTCCAAGGTATATATTTAAGGTTTCAAACTAATAGAGTTATAATCAATAAATTAGAAACCGGATATATTTGCTTGCATTGGTAATATCTAATTAGTTGCATTAGTTCGTTTTTATTAATTAATTAATTAGTTACAATAGTTTTTTTATAACGAAAATATTACTAACTAGTATTTTTAATGTACATGAATTCATCAGCTTCAACTTCGCCTGTTTACTTGGAGTAAGAAAACAAATAAAAACATGCATTTGGTATAGCCTCAACCTTTTGTTTAAATTTGCTTTTTTTATAATATCGTAGTTTGCAGAGCATCACACTAAAACTAAGTAATAGAAGTAGAAGTAAGTACTAAAACTTACTAAATAAGATAATAGACAAATCTCTATCATCAATATTCTCAGTAGCGGTGATGTCGTCATGTTCCAATAAGGTTGTAGTTTATTATAGTCTATCTAATCTAAGAAGTGCCCTTTGACAGCTGTCAGAGTAAGTTGTCTAGGTATGAGAACCAAATAATCGCTTTCAAAAATATCCGATTTTAATGAGAAATCGATATTAACTCTTTGTAATTAATAATCGTTTTATTTTTTTATCTTTCAAAAAGCAGATGAAACATTAGGTGCTAAATTAATACTAAATAAATTTAATTATTTCATCATAAAATCTATTCATCATATTTAGTAGGATTAGATTAAGTAAAAACAAAAACTGGATTTGTAAATAGCTATTTATTCAGAATCACTACTATTACTTGAATTATCATCGTCACGAACATTAATAATTATTTCATTATCAATAAAATTGTCGAAACGTACATCTCTGTCAAAATCTCTATTCGATTAAATATATTATTCTAATATTTTTACCGATTATTTAGATATTCGTGAATTGGAAGTTGTCAAGCACTACTGTTTAGAACGTTATGACGTGACGTGATATTGTAAGATCGTCAATAACAATTACTATTTACCATGTTATTTTAATTTTAAATTAGTTTTAAGAGTTTTCACATTACATTATTGTACAAGAAACTCACCCGCAACGTTAATTATGTGAATAACTTAATAGATCTTTAAAATTTCCGATTTATTGTTTGCAATCATGTGTATACGTTTGACCAAGGTTATTGTGTATTAAAAAATGCAAAACGTCAAAATGCACTTCTTAGATTAGATGAACTATAATTTAAAATATTGAAATTGACAATATATAAGAGCCTTAGTAGGACCTAGAGAATTTGCAACGTATATGTTACCCACGCGCACACGCATGCTACGCAGTCGTGCGTGCACAAGCACAATAATTTGAAATCACGCATACATTTATTATTGAATACCATTGTTTTACTAATAATAATAATTCTAGACCAGGTTATTGTTCTAGTTTCTATCAATAAGAAAAAATAAACTTTATAAGAAGCTTTTTGAATGTACGTAACACAATATTTTTATACTTGAGAATACTGTCCTTATTAACAAAGTAAGAAACTTATTTGGAACGAAGCCCTAACAAATATGGTTTAATAAAAATGTTTTGTTTATTATAAATAGCAGACATTCAATTACGATCGTGGAAGTTATTAGGCTTACTCTAGCGTTGGAAGTTTTTGCTTTATAGGTTATTAGTGTCTTTTTTTTTTTTTTTTTTTTTTTTTTTTTTGTGGGTGGGTTACGGTCGGCACACTCCTCGCACCACTCCGTCCGGGGTGACAGAGGGGCGTAAGCACGCGCACCCGTAACCCACCCGTGACGTCGCCTTCGTCGTTGGGCCAACCACCGGAGCAGAGTGACTTGACGTCAGTGGTTGGCCCGACGGAATACCCCTGAGGAGTACCCTCTCCTCGACCGACGTCCCCCCCTTTGGGTAGGATGTCGGTCTTTCCTCACGCGGTCGGCCTCTCGGCGGGTGACGGACTAATTCCCCGATCCAGTCACCCGCGGCCTCGGCTAGGGCGGCATCAGGCGCAAGTAATCGCGCCTGCGCCGCCCCAGTCGCCGGCGGCGGCTCGCGTCGTCGAGGAGACGCTCCTCGCGCACGCGCTCCGCCGCCTCCTTCCGCGAGACTACTGCCTCGCAGAAGGATGCGACCGCGTCCCAGTTCCTGACGCTGTCGAGCATCGCCCTGGCGATGGTCGGCAGCGTCAGGTCAGCACCGATGATTGCGACGAGTTCACGACGCTGCTCTGCCCAAGCAGCACAAACCTCGAGCGTATGCTGCGCCGTGTCCTCGTCGCAATCGCAGTGGTGGCAGGACGGTGTACTCTCCCTCCTTACGACCGTGTGCAGGTATTTGGCGAAGCATCCATGCCCCGTCAAAACCTGCAACAGTCGGAAGGAGAGCACCCCGTGCCGCCGTTTTAGCCACTGCATCAGCACCGGCCGGAAGGCCTCCACGGTCCGCACACCGAACCGAGGCCTCTCCAGCCGGACTGCCCAACGGGCAATGACGTCGCAAGGTTATTAGTGTCTAAGATATAAAGTTACTTCCTTTATTAACTAATTAAAGACATACATTTTCATTAATTCGTTACTAAAGAAATAAAAAAAAAAAAAAAAAAAAAAAAAAAAACATTTTAGGACCACGCTGTTGACAGTTTTCTGTTTGCATCCGCGGGCCGGTCCGTCCTGGGTAGTACCACACTCTCGCAGAAGATCGACATCTGAGTAATGGAAATGTGCTATTGCGTAGTTTGGTAGGCAGCGGCCTAGCTATAACCTTGGTATTGTAAAGGTCCATGGGCGGCAGTGACATTTACCACCAGGTGTGCTGCTAGCTCGTTTGCCACCAATGGCAAAAAAAAAAAAAAAAAAAAAAAAAAAAAAGATACATAATATTCGCAAAGTTTATAGGCGTCTACAGACTGACAACTATACATACTGACGAGACTCAAACGGATCTATATTATATTGCCAATACCTGGTAAATTACGAATAATACTTCATGTGACTAAAAAAAATAATAAAAATGTCTAAAATCACATTCAATCAGAGCCAGAGATGAATTAAATCTTTTTTTTTTATATGATATGATATGATTCTATTTTAAGTGATGCTTGTGAAAAGTGGCAATAAGGGAATGCTCCGATGGTTCGGACATGTGGAAAGAATGCCGAACGAACGTCTGGTTAAGAAGATATACAATGCGAAAGTGGAAGGATGTAGGTACCGAGGGAGACCGAGACAAACCTACCTAGACCAGATCGGTCATGTACTGAAGGAAGGTGGAGTCAAGAGTCTCCGAAACCGGCGAGCGTGTATGAAGAGAATTATGAATGTTGAGGAAGCGAGTGAAGTATGCAGAGATAGAGTTCTCTCTGCCTACCCTGCAAGGGATATGGCGTGATGATATGTATGTATGTATGTTATGAAAAGTGTATGAAGTAATATTATTTATACTAATTAATTTTCAATTCTAATTATACAAAGAACATTATTAAAAGGTCTATCTTTCTTTCTCGTGCAAGTAGCAGCAGTGAAGCTGAGAAGAACAAGTCTAAAATGGTGCCAGTATTTACGCCGGATTGCCACAGTTGAAATCGTCGGAGTATACACCAGGCATTGTCTATTACAAGAAATAGTTAATTATTTAAAATTTTTGCTTTCATCAACATCATCATCATCTAAGCCCATATACGTCCCACTGTTGAGCTCGGCCCTCCTACATAATGGAAGGGTAATTGACCTACTATACCACGCTGGTTAGACGTGTTGGTATAGGGTTTTGTTTCGAGTTTTCTTTCTCTTGCATAGTATTATATGCGTGTTATATCTCTTAGTCGTCTCGTACGATCACCCACGTGCAAAATAGGGGGTGGTGATTTGTATTCTTACTGCGTTACCACGCGAAAATTTTTGCTTTATTGAAAGTATTTCCAAATCTTTAAATTTGATTGTTAGTTCTCGATTCCATATGGCATAAAGAACAATTTATGACTGTCAAGAACAAAAATTGAAAAAGAATAACTACTATATAAATTACATGGACAAATGAAAAGGTATATACGAAATATATTGAATTCAGATTTTGTCTGAGATTTGCCTTTAGAAATGTTTGGTGCATATTAAGCGCACCGGGAGGTAGTATAAAAGCTAAAAGGTAGTGTAAATGTTGTTGTACGTGATACTCTGAGATTCTGTCTGGAGTGGCAAGTCATGATATAAAAGTGTCGCGTCGACGTTTACAATCAAAGTTAACAAAAATAGGTGTTTTTATTTTTTTATAGTTTAATGCACGTTATTCCCGAACAGAATAATACAAGTATAACAAACTTTTATTTCGCATATCAAGTACCAGGTAATAAGCAATCCTCGCAACGAAACCGCCGGCGACGACCAGCGAGGCTGCGACAAGGCCTTCCGCGTCTGGCACGACTGCCGTACCCGAAGAGGGTTGGCAGGTGGCCGAGCGCGATAGAAGGAGTCGCGGCCAAAGAAGGAGAGCGGAGGCCAAGCGCGCCGCTGAGGTCTCCGCTCCCAAGGCAGGAGCTGGCGACAAGAAGAAGAGGTCGCGCAAGGGGCTCAAGCCGCCAAAGACAGCCGCAGTGGTGATCACTGTGCTGCCTGAGGCGGCCGAGAAGGGCCTCAGCTACGAGGCCGCCTTGAGGAAGGCCCGGCGGGAGCTAGACGTCTCCGATATTGGAGCCAGGACCCGCAAGGCCCGGACGGGGGCTCGAATCCTCGAGTTCCCAGGGGCCGAGGGCGCCAAGACGGCTGACAGCGTAGCTGAGAAGCTGCGAGGTCTGTTCGCCGAGGAGGGTGGCATCAGGATCGCCAGGCCCGTCAAGTGCGCCGAAATGCGCATTTCGGGTCTGGACGACTCCGTGACGGTGGAAGACATCCGGGAGGCTATTGCCTCGAAAACCGGGTGTCCCATAGACACCGTCCGGGTCGGTGCCATTCGTCCCGGTCCGGGTGGCGTAGGTGCTGCCTGGGCGCAGTGCCCGGTGGAGTCGGTCAGGCAACTGGCCGGCTCAGGCAGGCTCCTCGTGGGCTGGAGATCGGCGCGGGTAACCGTGCTTGAGCACCGGCCTGCGAGGTGCTATAAGTACATGGCGGTCGGACACACTCGACCGACGTGCACCAATTGCTTCGACTGCGGCGGATTGTGTTTCCGCTGCGGTCAGACCGGGCACGTGGCGGCATCTTGCGCCGCCCCGCCCCACTGCCCCGCGTGTGCGGCGGGCAATAAGCCCGCCAAGCACCGCATGGGTTCTGGGGCGTGCAGACCTCCTGCTTCGGCTCCAAAGGGGCGGGGCGGCCTTTCGACCACGGACGCTCCCGCTCCTAGCGCGGCCCGATCGCCCACTGGCGAGGCGGAGGTGATGGATACGGCCCACTAATGGCTGCAGAATCCATTCACCTCCTGCAGGCCAACACCAACCACTCCGCCGGAGCGCAGGATCTCCTCCTTCAATCCATGGCGGAGTGGTCGATTGGTGCAGCCGTAGTCGCGGAACCGTACGTCGTGCCTGATCGCCCCAATTGGGTGGTCAGCCGAAACGGAACTGCGGCAATCGTCGTCTCAACGCGGCGGCACTTCCCGTCCCTAGCCCTTTTGGATAGGGTCGAAGAATTTGTCGCTGCGGAATGGGGAGGGGTCACACTCTACAGCGTTTACCTCTCCCCTAACAGGAGAATGGACGATTTCAGGGCCTCCCTCACCACCTTGGAGGCTTCGATACGGCGACTGGCACCGGGCCTCGTCCTGGTCCTGGGGGACTTCAACGCCAAATCCACGGCATGGGGGTCCCCTATGACGGACGACCGCGGACGGGCGGTCGTTGAGTGGGCGGCTTCACTGGGCCTCTGTGTTGTTAACAGGGGCTCAGTGAACACGTGTGTGCGGCAGCAGGGCGGGTCGATAGTGGACTTGTCGTTCGCTAGCCCCGCTGTCGCGCCACGGGTGAGGAACTGGAGTGTCCTGGAGGAGACGGAGACCCTGTCGGACCACCGGTACATCCGGATGGAGGTCTCCCCCCGGGAACCCGGTAGGGGTCACAGGGCGGACGGAGCTCCCGCGTTTCCGCGGTGGGCTGTGGGTCGTCTTGATAGGGACCTACTGGCGGAGGCGGCCATCGTTCACACGTGGCTGTCCTCACCGCCCCCAGCGGACGGAGTGGACGCTGAGGCTGTCCGCATCCGCAGTGCGTTAACGCAGATCTGCGATGCGGCCATGCCCAGGGTGCGGCGTCTACCTCCGAGGCAGGGGGTCTACTGGTGGTCCCCAAGACTGGCGGACCTTCGCGCGGCGTGTATCAGTGCCCGAAGGTCCCACACCCGCAGCCGGCGGCGTCACCGCGACGCTGAGCGGGAGGGCCAGCTGTACGAGGCGTACCGCAGTGCGCGTACTGCTTTTCGGCTGGCCATCCGAGCCGCCAAGGATGCGAGTTGGCAGGAGATGTTGGACGGTCTCGACCGTGACCCCTGGGGTCGCCCGTATCGCGCGTTGCTGAACAAGCTTCGCGTAAGTTAAGTAAGTTGCTGGAGCGTGTCCTCGCTGCCCGCATCGTCCGACACTTGGAGGAGGTGGGGCCCGATCTGTCGAACGCTCAATATGGGTTTAGGAGGGGGCGTTCGACCATCGGGGCCCTGCTACGCCTGAGGCAAACGGCCACGGAGGCTGTCGCCGGCAAGGGAGTGCTGTTGGCGGTGTCGCTGGACATCGCCAACGCATTCAATAGTCTGCCATTCAGCTGCATCAAGGAGGCGCTCCGGTTCCATGGAGTGCCCCTGTACCTCAGGCGGCTGGTGGCAGACTATTTGGAGGGGCGCAGTATCCTCTGCGCGGGTCCCGCAGGGGACATTGTGCGAACGCCCATGTCGTGCGGTGTTCCACAGGGGTCGGTTCTGGGGCCGACTCTGTGGGACATCGGGTACGACTGGGCGTTGAGAGGGAGTCTCCCCCCCGGGCTGAGCTTGGTGTGCTATGCTGACGACACGCTCGTCACAGCCCGGGGCAGGACACTCAAAGAGGCGGCGAGCCTGGCCACTCTCGGCACCGAGGAGATGGTCAGGCGAATCGAGGCGCTGGGGCTCAGGGTGGCCTTAAATAAGACGGAGGCCCTATTATTTCATGGGCCACGCGTAAGGCTGCCAACCGGCGCCTCGTTAGTCGTCAACTCCATCCAGTACAACATCCAGGCCCATATGAAGTACTTGGGTCTGGTGCTCGACGGGCGATGGTGGTTCCGGGAGCATTTCCGACAGATTGCTCCCCGGCTGGTCGGCGCGGCGTCCGCCCTTTCTCGGCTCATGCCGAATGTGGGCGGACCCAGTTTCGAAGGCCGACGGCTGTATGCGGGGGTCATCCGCTCGATGGCCATGTACGGCGCACCCGTGTGGGCGAGGGCTCTGAACGCCCAGCTCAGGGCGGTTCTGTGGAGGCCACAGCGAGCCATGGCGGTCAGAGCCATTCGCGGGTACCGCACGGTGTCGACAGAGGCGGCGTGCCTATTGGCCGGGACACCCCCGTGGGACCTAGAGGCGGAGATGCTCTCCGACCTCTACCGGCGGGTTACCTCAGTGCGCGAGGAGGGTGGCTCCCCATCGTTGAGCGAGATAGCCACCTGGCGCGAGGACGCCCGCCGAGACGTCATCGCCCGTTGGGTTACGCGGCTGGAGAGGCCTAGACACGGTATCGTGACCGTCGAAGCCTTCCGGCCCGTATTGATGAAATGGATGGAGCGGCGGCACGGGGTCCTCACCTTCCGACTGGTGCAGGTGTTGACGGGGCACGGGTGCTTCGGGAAATACCTGCACACGGTCGTGTACAGGGAGTGGACTCCGGGCTGCCATCATTGCAGTAGTGGCGAGGACGCGGCGCAACATACGCTCGAGGAATGCTCGGGCTGGGACGGGCAGCGCCGCGACCTCGTCGCTATTATCGGTGCCGACCTGGCGCTACCGGCTGTCGCGAGGGCGATGGTCGACAGCGTCAGCGGAATTGGGACGCGGTCGCCGCCTTCTGCGAGGCTGTCATCTCGCGGAAGGAGGTGGCGGAACGAGTCAGGGAGGACTTCCGCGACCCGGGCCGCCGCCAGCGGCCGGGGCGGCGCAGGCGCGAATACCTGCGCCTGATGCCGCCCTAACCCAGGCCTCGGGTGATCGGACCGGGGAATTGTCCGGTCACCCGACGCGAGGCCACCGCGTGAGGGCGACGCCCCGACGGCGAAATCTGTCGGGGCGTCGACGAGAGGAACCCGCGAGGGTAAACCGCCGAGCGGACCACCGAAGACAAAGATCGGGTACCGGTGGTCCGCTCGCACGGCGAAGAGAGAGGATTTTACGGTGGGTCTATGGGATCACGCGCCGCCTTCTCCGTCACCCCGGACAGATTTGGCGGGGCGAGGCGCACCCATAGCCCACCAATAAAAAAAAAAAAAAAAGGTAATAAGCAATCCTATAGCCAATCCAAATTGCGTGATTTACTTATTAATCTTAGTTAACGATTGATTGACGAACTTATTAATTTACTTATTAATCTTTAAGCTGTGTGGTAGCAGTTACGAATACTACCAACCCTTACTTTGCTCGTGGATGTCATAAAAGACGACGCCTTATAACGACCTGGGCCAACTCCATATGATGCCATTTGGTCAGCGGTTGCATTCCCAAGGAGGGTTGACCTCTGGCAGGCGGCCGGTTATAAAACTATTGCCAATAACTTCTACAATATGTACTATGAAAGTAGAATAAATATTGTATAGACTCTAATTGGAATAAGAGTAGGAGAATGATGATAAAACCCTTAGTGGTATTTTATAACACCCACAAGAATGAAAGAAGGTGATGAACTTTATTCTTAATCCGTCACCATATTGAGAATTTATTATTTGTCATACATAAGTAAATATTTCGAAACTGTCAGTAGGAACAGTCATGGATCTACCGATAAATGGGCTAGCTCGTCCGTTAAAATTAACGTTGAATTTTTAACGAATTGAAAATTGACGAGTAGTAAATAATTTTCTACAGCACTTTATTGGCTGAGTGAGACAGTGTCGGGTTCTGATCCGGTGGTAGTTATTTGGATTAGTTTACCTTGAAAATTTAAAAATTGATAATAATATTGTATTTTGTACATACATACATACATATCATCACGCCATATCCCTTGCAGGGTAGGCAGAGAGAACAGAGTGCCAGAGAACTCTATCCTTGCATACTTCACTCGCTTCCTCAACATTCATAATTCTCATCATACACGCTCGCCGGTTTCGGAGACTCTTGACTCCACCCTCCTTCAGTACATGACCGATCTAGTCTAGGTAGGTTAGTCTCGGTCTCCCCCGGTACCTGCATCCTTCCACCTTCGCATTGTATATCTTCTTAACCAGACGTTCGTTCGGCATTCTTTCCACATGTCCGAACCATCGGAGCATTCCCTTTCTCATCTTTACACCAATACTCTCTTTCATACCTACTCGCTCTCTTACGTCGTCGTTACGAATGTGGTCGGTCAGCCTTACTCCACAGATTTGCCGCAGAGATCGCGTTTTGACCGCATTAATTTTACTTTCATACTCTTTTCTGCATACCCAGCTATATAAAACTATATAAACTATATAATAGTATTCTTACTCCGTCAGCACACGGAAAGGATTATGCATAATAAATTATATGCATTTGAATTTGAGTGGTAGATGATCTTTTGTTATTATTCATCAGTCAATACCTAACTAAGCACGGGCTTTTTCACAACAAGAAGAAAATTTACCAAGTACACGAAGCTGGTCAGGTTGGATTGTCTAATAGATAGAGAGTCATTCTCTTGCAGTAATTCTATCTATCTATGACGTTTGATTGTTATTTATGACAAATGCAAGGCAAATAAGAGTTGTGTATTATTTTTTTTAAACATGACGGTATGTAAGAATATTCCTCGACTCTATCTTCGGTTTAAGCTGCGAGACTACGAAAAATATTGCACTCCTTCAATAGGAACAGAATTCGTAGGCAATAAATATTATTTCTGATGTACTTCTGTGTATATTGACCTTTTTCCCCTTCGAATAGGTATATATTCTTCAGACGTTTAAAGTTAAATGTGTTATTGGTTTCTGTGAAAGATTATATATTTCTTTAGGATTTGCTCGTCCGTTATTGGCAATGGCAATAAACTTGCCGACTCTTGGCTCGAAATATCGAAACAATGTAAATCAAAATTTCATTCCTATTTGTATAGACAAATAAATAAAATTGAACTGTCTATTTGTAAAGTTTAAAATAACAGTTTTCTACTGAATACATATTATATCTATGTTACCTATAATAATGAATCAACTTTATTTTTTTGCTCAAGGTAGTTTTGAAAATGCTCAATGGATTTTAATTGGACTTCGACTGGCAGATAGCTGATGTATTGTATATTAATTAGATTGTATAATTTTATTTAAAAGACAAAAGTGAATTTTCGCAAAAAAAATACAATCCATGAAAATGTAAACGATTATAATGATTTCTAATGTTTACGCGAGTATTCATCATCATCATCATCACAGCCCATAAATGTCCCACTATTGGGCTCGGGCCTCCTCCGTAATGGGAGTGAATTAACCTACCATACCGCGCTGGTCAGACGTGTTGGTATAGGGTTTTGTTCCGAGTTTTCCTTCTCTCGCATAGATGTTATATGCGTTTTATATCCCTTAGTCGTCTCGTACGATCACCCACAAGTAAGATATGGGGTGGTGAATAGTATTCAGATTACTCCGTCACCACACGGATATTACATTACGCGAGTATTACACATTTAAAATATAACTACGTTTACGGATTCTATCGCGTTTGTATTTGATTTTTAATTTCCCGACGTTTCGAACACTTTACAGTCATTATGATCATGGGAGGACTATTAAATTGCTATTCATATAGGGAAACAGTTACTATTTGCATTACTTTTTAACGTCAAGCCGCAACGCAAACGCGGGATGTCATATATATATATATATATATATGTGTGTGTGTGTATATATATATATATAAGCGTTCTAGCAGATTATTATATATTTTTATTCGTCGTTTCTTAAGCGGCTGTAATGGTTTTAGCCTGGTTACATTTCCAGAAAAATAAATTACAAATAGAAAATAGATTTTTAACCCCTTCCAACTTGTACTGATGCAAAGTTTTACCGAACGAGAAACTGAAATTCCAAAGCTCACTAACTCACTAGTTCATTCCAGTAATAATTTTATACGCAAATCAAACATATTATTTCAAAGTTTAATTTGTAAAATGAACATCAAACACACGCATCCAGCATTACCAGGCAATTTTCTTCCCACGTTCCATATGCTTGAATTATCTTCAAACAAAGTTATGCGAAGTTAACCAAAGTTTTGGACATTATACTAATTTGAAATATTGAGTTCTAATGTTGAATTCGTATAATCAATTAAAGAGTATTGTGTCATGAAAGAAAAGCTTCGCTCTGGCAGTCTTTGTTCAAAACGTTTTGAACATTCAAAGGGCGTTGAATAGCGTGTTCAATTGATAGGGTATGTGTGAAATTGGTTTCGTGTTCATATTATTGTATTGTTTATATAAAAGTACTATCACATGTAAAAGGAAGACGGGTATTCAAGATTCCTTTTATTTATTCACTTACGTAGTAATAATAGATATTTTAAATACATAGTCATCAGCTCATATATGTCTCACAGTTGGGCTCGAGCCTCCTACATAATGGGAGGGTAATTGACCTACTATACCACGCTGGTCAGACGTGTTGGTATAGGGTTTTATTTCGAGGTTTCCTTCTCTCGCCTACGCGTAACCTCTATAGGTTATATGCTTTTTATATCCCTTAGTCATCTCGTACGATCACCCACGGGTAAGATAGGGGTGGTGAATTGTATTCTTACTCCGTCACCACACGAAAAGTAAAATAGAACATAGTATACATAGAAAAATTGGAGTTAACTACATAGTGTGATAATGGCAACGTAGCGATCTCTGTGTTCAGTATCAGGTCTTCAAATCCAATGCAGGGTAATTATTTCATTCCATATTTATATATTGATAGAAGGTTTTGTATAAAAAAAAACAGTACAAACTTAAAGGAGAAAGTAAATTATTTTATTTTCTCAAACGAGTAATGTAGTCTTCCAATAAATGTCCAAACAAACATTAAATGACAGCGTACCTGCAAATTTAGTTAGATGTAATGATTTCTGAGTTTACTTTTATGGATTCTATCGTGCTTGTATTTAGTTTTTAATTTCCACACGTTTCGAACACTTTACAGCGTTTATGGTCACGGGAAGACTTAGATGTCTCACGTCTAACAAGTCATCTTTATTGCAAGGATTTACCCGCTACAGTTAATAAATTTTAACTCACATTTTAATACAAATTCATTGCCAGTACAAAAAGAAAATGATTATATATATATATGTATATAATGTTATATTTAATTTATGATCATTTTTTATTGTGGCAATTTACAAGAGCTAGAAAGAGGTACTCTATCTATCACTGAAATTCTAATATATGATTACTATTTTCAATCTTATAACTAAGCTAGAAAATAAGCTCTTTTGTATAATAAAATATTTCGTCTCGATATATGAACAAGTATCAAATACATAGAATATTATATGTATAAAAATATTTACTAGAAAAATAGAATAGTTTTCAATATATATATATGGAATTGTAAGCCACTTCAATACGCTTACAGAATTTTATTGCATATGTATATTGCATAGTTTACTTAGGATATAACATGAAGGACGATACATAGTGTATTTTTTTTTGGATGATACATACGTTTCTTATAAAGATTATTATTATTACGATATTTCTTCCATATGGAGTTGAGCTATACGTAATATTTTTTTTTATTTTTCATCTAAAATTTCTATAGAATCTTAATTAATATTATACATGCGGTTGGGAGGCCCTAATTAATATTACACATGACAGGACAGGGTTGATGCCCTCCTTGCGACTGTGTATAGTTACTTGCCAATACATATAACAATACACAATCATATCCGACAAACTTACACCAGCTGGAAATGAAGGTCGTGTGTCACCACTCCATTCCAAACCACTAACACCTACTGGAGGGTCTCCACCATCCAAAGACAGAACCGATAGCTCTCCAGCCATACTGTCCGACGAGCGATGACGTGCCGACAGATGTCGTACTACCTGGTAGTCAACTCGCTAAGGGAAACAGTGTCACGTGTACTGATAAAGATTACCATTTTATACCAGAATGATAAAAAGAGAATATTTTATAAGATATTTAAGCCACTTTGCTTCAATAATGTGATATCTTGAAAAATTAAATTTTAGAGGAGTATTTTTCAAATTTAAAAAAAAATATTGTTTCGCAACGAATATTTTTTTATTGTAAATATATATGATTTAAATCTTAAATGATTTAATTATAGAATAATAAAATAATTAAAATCATAGATTTATGTATCAATTATTTTTTAAACTTGAAAAACACTCCTCTAAAATTTAATTTTTCATTTGTTCAAATGTTGGAAATTGTCGTTATTAAATATCAAATGTCAGAAATTTAGGAAATTGTATTATGCAGGAATACTATTTAATTCCAGATGTGGGCAGAACATTAGCGCTATTTCTTTAGAACGAAAGGACACAAACTGAGCCAATAACATTTTTGTCTCTCGTTGAATTATTATTATAGAAATATTTTATGTCGTCAATTATTTGGTTCAGTTGTTTCTTTTTAATTACCACGTTACGACATTTTGCGCCTCACTCTATTGAGGACAAGGTACTGACAATCAGGTAAATCTACAGAAGCTCTTGAGGCTAGAAAAATGAATGAGATGACCGCTCTTCTCTATCAACAGCTAGACGAAAAGAACACTACGGGCTTTTAGCAGATTGTCGGCAGTTTGCACCCGAAGTTCGTCATAATCTCCTAGTCATCATCATGATCATCATCTCAGCTCATATATGTCCCACTGTTGGGCTCGGGCCTCCTCCGTAATGGGAGGGAACTTAACCTACTATACCGCGCTGGTCAGACGTGTTGGT
Organism: Lymantria monacha; assembly: GCA_905163515.2. Classification (NCBI taxonomy): domain Eukaryota; kingdom Metazoa; phylum Arthropoda; class Insecta; order Lepidoptera; family Erebidae; genus Lymantria; species Lymantria monacha. Next base: position 11,186,685 of record LR991094.1, on the reverse strand, counting down.
ATAGGGTTTTGTTTCGAATTTTCCTTCTCTCGCATAGATGTTATATGCGTTTAATATCCCTTAGTCGTCTCGTAAGATCAACCACGGGTAAGATATGGGACGCTGAATAGTATTCTTACTCCGTCATCACACGGAAAGTCTCCTAGCCAACCTCACCTCTATTCAGAGTAAGATTCACTTCAAACTGCGCTTCTAATATTACTGACTACGTATATATCAAATAAATTAATGGTTCCTTTACACTACTGTGAATACTAAAAGTTTCATTTAAAGTACTGAAATTTAGCATTTAATATGCTTAATTATTTATAAAATCCGATTACGAAGCGAAAAATGATGTCACAAGCGGGATTCGAACCCGCGCGTATTGGGATTCCGGCCCAATCGCAGGTTCGAATCCCGCTTGTGGCATCATTTTTCGCTTCGTAATCGGGTTTTATAAATAAAAGTTTCATATTTTATTTTATTCTTTTGATCATATGTACTTTGAACGAAGTATACATGGAATTCACGTTCACTTCGACAGCTGTCTCATTGAATATTATTCGTAAATGAAAGCATATCAAGGTACTTGCGACGATACAAATGTTTATTTATTTTTTATTGCTTTTGGTACCAAAAAAGCAAGCAAAACACCTGATGGAAAGTATTGCTGCCAACCCAAACCCACTCAAAAATTTGGGCTTCCAGTTCTCGCGCCTACCCAACGTAGCGTTAGTTTTTTACGATAGTGTATCTATTATTACGACAGAATTTAGAAAATTTATTCATTTGCGAACTGGAGAAGTTACAAGTATATTATTTTTTGGGACTAATCCCATCCCATATTTCCACTACTGTAACACCTGTAAGCCAGAATCCACAATGGTCTCCGTATAAGACATCGAGGTTTGCCTCTCAGGAAATCTCAATACATAGCTTTCACTAATCTTATATACTTTACTTTTACTTCCCAGACATTCTTTGTTCTTTCAAAGCCCACCACAGAACTGCACGCGTAATTTGATCGTACGCCTTTCCTAGGTCTATGAATACCATGTGTTGGTTTTTATGTATACATTGGAATTTGCCATAAGTTAGCGTAAGACAAAAATGGTGTCCGTGGTGCTTGTTGGTGGTTATTTTGGGTTATCTCACATTCCCCTCTTATTCTTTTCTCTATTAATTTCTCTCAAATTTTCATGCTATGTGACGTAAATTTTATTCCTCATTAGATGCTGCATTCTCGTATATCACCTTTATTTTCAAAGATGGGCACCAGTGAACTGGTACACCATTCATTCGGGTTTGACTCTTCATGCAAAAACTTGCCGAATAATAAAGTCAGCCAGATCCATCCATCGGCTTTCAGAAATTTCCATACCTCTACAGATATACCTACTGTTTGTGCCTTTACAAACATATAGTTAAAGATTAAGAACACAAATTACATCCAGAACCAACCCAAAACAATCAATTATAGATTGCATATAAAAACCATCCTTCATGAGAATCGACTCCACTAAACAATGCACAATAGTTCAATATAGCGCTTAGATCACTAAACCATCTGTATATTAAAAGTGAATATTAGTTTTATTACTAGCAATGAAAAGGATATTCACGTCGTCAGTAACAGTATAATCATTCTAATCCTTTGGGATCTCCTAGGAAGGAAAATATTTGTTTAAATATCCTATAAACCGGTATATAAACCCAAAGCTAAATTTATTCTGCCCGATCGTTCTAATCTATATAGACTTTTTGCGTTCTTTTTGTTTATCCTATTCATGTCCTTGTGACCGGAAGAAACATTTTGGACGTGACGATAAATTTGTATTGAGATTTTACTCAACTCGTCTGTAGCATTAACTGGTTTTGATATGAAACGATCTAACTGTACCTATATGATCAATTATGAAGCTAGTTACTGCATGCGATGCTTTGTGCTTGATGCTTAAAGTTAAGTGAAATATAGAATAAAACTGTTTTTCAAATAAAATGATTAATTCCTTCAGAAAGAAAATCCAACGCTAAGGTGATGATACTTAGTTACAAGACCCCTTTAGTGAGTAAGAGACTTATTTATTTTGTAATAAACAAATCGAAAATAGATGATAGCACAAAAAACATTCTTATCTTACACTCCGCCGATTATTCATTATTCATTCATTATGACAGCAGCATGTCGTGGTGACTCATAAGCAGCTGTATTACCTCTTTCTATGAGCGGACTCCTTAGGTACACCTTGAAATTAAAACTTCAGTAGCTCGACTGTTGTCTAATCCATTCATGAATGAATTTGGATTACTTTTAGAAAATAAGCAATAGAAAAACAAATAATTTATTCCTGTTCCTTTTTATTTACTTCATAAATTTTCTTTCCTTTGATAAAAATACTGTAACAATAAAAATACATGAAAGCAAGAATAGCAAAAACGAATTATAGTCCCAGATCTGAGAATATTTTTGTTATATTTATAGTTAAACCGAATTGTATTCGTACTAAAAATAATCAGTGTATTATTTATTCAGCGAATTAAATAATTTAACAAATTTAGTTTCTAAAATCAGTAGAAATAAAATATTCAATTCAATGCATGTGAGATTAAATCCGAACGGAGGATTAGAGAGCTGTGTTGCGGAATAAAACACTTTCTAAGGTCTCCGTTAAAATATATACATCAAAAAGGCGTGTGTATTTTACGTAGAATTTGGCAGGGTATTTGTATACATACATACATATGTACATACATATCATCACGCCATATCCTTTGCAGGGTAGGCAGAGAGAACAGAGTGCCAGAGAACTCTATCTCTGCATACTTCACTCGCTTCCTCAACATTCATAATTCTCTTCATACACGCTCGCCGGTTTCGGAGACTCTTGACTCCACCTTCCTTCAGTACATGACCGATCTGGTCTAGGTAGGTTAGTCTCGGTCTCCCTCGGTACCTACATCCTTCCACTTTCACATTGTATATCTTCTTAACCAGGCGTTCGTTCGGCATTCTTTCCACATGTCCGAACCATCGGAGCATTCCCTTTCGCATCTTTACACCAATAATCTCTTTCATACCTACTCGTTCTCTTACGTCGTCGTTACGAATGCGGTCGGTCAGCCTAACTCCACAGATTTTCCATTGGTATTTGTATAAACATATGATATTGATTTTATATTCATAGAGGCCTAAAAAAGTACTAGTATTTGACAATATATAACACTGTTCCCTTCTTTCTATTTGCTGACTACAAAAAAATAAAATCAGTTTTGAAAATTAATAAACGAACTCTAACATACTTAAACGTGATAGTATAGCGCTGTGTAGTTAGGTAAATCAGTCGTATTTCAATGCAGCTCAATGCTCATTATGTATGGGACACGATCTGAATCACAATAAATACAACATAAAAGAACAACTGCTGCAGCTCGTTACAGGAGTCAAAGACTTTGGGATTTGTAAGGCTTATCGGAATTTGGAATTTGTCTTGGGTTAAACAAATCAATTCTCAAATATATTTTTTTATTCGTGGCGGAAAGTCATTGCTTACTTACTGGTAAGTAATTATATAATACAACCTGCTTGTAAAGCTGAATATAAAGTATTGATTGAGTTCAATATAAATACAAATCATCATCATCACAGCCCATAAATGTACCAGTGTTGAGCTCGGGCCTCCTCCGTAATGGGGAAAGGGAAATTAACCTACTATACCGCGCTGGTCAGACGTGTTGGTGTAGGGTTTTGTTTCGAGTTTTCCTTCTCTCGCATAGATATTATATGCGTTTTACATCCCTTAATCGGCTTGTACGACCACCCACGGGTAAGATATGGGGTGGTGAATAGTATTCTTACTCCATCACCCCACGGAAAATTCATATATCTTTCATATTTAAAATATTTTTTAAATAGCTAAAACAATTTTAAAATGGCTAAGATACAGCCAAGAAAATACAGGGCAGCGTGGTAATTATGACATTATTCGCCTTGATCAACGAAGGACCATTAACAGAACAATGGATAAATGTATAAATAAAAAATCATTGTAATATGTTAAAAGAAATTAGTTTACTTATTATAATAGATACAAAAATAATTTTAATAAAACAAAATGCTTTTAATAAATCACGTTTGGAAACTAATGAACAGTTTATGCATATTTATATCAAATAAATAAATATTTTCCAAATTAATTTCTATAGCTTGAACTGAACCTATTTCAATTTTGAGTAGCCCGTGATTTGCATAGATATGAAGCAATATCGTCAAACCCTTGGAATCCTTTTAGCCCCGCGGCCTGAATTGACAACTATGTTAATATTTCCCTTCAGTTTCGTGTTTGATCTTTCAAATGAATTTCGTTTCTGATACTCATGAACGCATACGCAAGAATATATAGCTAGACTAGCTTTGTCCGCGGTTGTACACATTTTAGATTTGTCTGTTATTGTATCCTTGCTGCTGTAGCGTAAAGATGTGACTACTTTTTTGCCCCGCTATTGAGAATAATCTGTGTGGTGACGGATTAAGAATACAATTCACCACCCCCTATCTTGCCCGTGGGTGATCGTAAGCGACGACTAAGGGATATAAAACGCATATAACATGTATGCAAGAGAAGGAAAACTCGAAACAAAATCTTATATCAACACGTCTGACCAGCGCAGTATAGTGGGTTAATTACTCTCCCGTTACGGAGGCCAGCAGTAGGACATGTATGGGCTGTGATGATGAGGATGATTGAGAATAGGTCATATAGAAATCAGTACCGAAATAATAGAAAATTACTTTTCCCAAATAAATATTACTTATACTATTGGTTAATTTTTTGTCCCTCATCTGAAATCTCGTGTCACGCGCGCTGTAGTAAATTGTTGCTACTCTGACGTCCATGTTCTGCTATAGTTGTCTGCGTGAAGACTGTGATGAGTGTGAATGAAGCGATGGAGGTATGTCAGGATCGTGGTTTGTGGCAATCTGTAGTCACTACCTACCCCTCTGGGAAACAGGCGTGAGGCTATGTATGTATGTCTGCGTCTGTGATTTTCTGCTATAATGTTCATTATCCGGGAGAAATCGACTTATTTATAACTACAAACAGATATTTGTCAGCAGCGAGGCTAAATTAATTATATCTAATTCAATTTTAACCCCTTTTCATCCCATACTTTCGACCAAGGCAATTCATATTATATTCTCACCAAGTATGATATGTCACCTTGAAGCGATGTGTTACACGCCATTTGCTCAGTCCCCTCTGCTCCAAATGAGGATGTGGCTCCCTGCAATCGCATGTCATTCATAACTCGCTATTTATGACCCGACAGATGAACCTAGATACAACTGTAAACAAATGGGTGCATGACATGTTCTAGAGGAAATAATTTTATTTTGGCTTTAATGTCCGTTATCAATAATAGTTGGATATACTCTTACTTTTCCGGTGAAATCAAAATAACATGCTAAGCGAGTGCCATAGGAGATGGCAGCAGCACTCGCCTACCAAACTTGGAAATTACAGTATTATCCTCTCCTTGTAAGAAAGACTATATCCATTAAATAGTAAGAAAGACCATATCATTTTTCGCTTCGTAATCGGGTTTTTATAAATAATTAAGTATATTACGTATATATAATTAAGTATATTATTATTATATTAGGGGGGCATAGTCCGGAGCGTGCTCCACGCGTCCCCTGCCAGTCTAATTAGACTGCTAATCCGGCTCGATATGCGTACCGCAATGCGGGTTAGAGCGTCCCCCGGAGGCGACGCGTACCGAACCGCCCCCGTCGGTACGAACTTCGGCAGTTGCGGCGATGGAGACCGCCACTCATCACGCCTTGCCCAGTCAGGCGAGTCGAGGAGAGCAGAGTGCCGGGTGGGCACGTGGAATGTAAGAGGTTATGTGGAAGGTAAGTTGCACGAGCTGATATCCGTCATGGCGGACAAACAGCTAGACGCGCTCTGTGTGACAGAGACCAAGCGAAGGGGCAGCGACGCCTGCGATCTTCCTGGTGGCGGGATGGCTCTGTGGTCTGGTGTACCACAGAGCGATCGAGCCAGCATGGGGGTAGGAGTGCTGTTGTCCTCTCGCTTGGCCTCAGGTGTGAAGGATTACGGAATGTATGATCCCAGACTTCTTTGGGTCCGTATAAAACTAGGTGTCACCAAGGTATTCATGGTTGTAGCATATGCTCCCGTAGGATCCTCGGTGGTATCAGACCTTAAGAAGTTTTGGGATAATGTTAGAGAAGTTCTGGATATGGCAGAAACCAGTGAACGCGTGATTGTATGCGGAGATTTGAACGGATGGGTGGGGACCAAGCGTCCCAACTATGAGGACGTACTAGGTCCATTTGGCGATAAGAGAGTGAACGACCCAGGTAGGCTCATAGCGGATGTATGCATGGAGAGAAACCTTATTGTGTCAAACACATTTTTCCAACATAAGGACATCCATATGTATACATGGAGAAGGAATGAACAGAAAAGTATAATAGATTTAATTTTGGTGGACAGTCGCCTCCGAAGCAAAATATTGGACGCAAGAGCTTACAAGGGCCCCACAGTCGATATGGACCACTATCTTGTTATTGCGAGATTTGGTGGTCTGTTCAGAAAGTGGAGGCACTGGCGAGAGCGTGTCCACTTCGGAGGGCTTGAAAGAATAAAGGTTGAAAGGTTGCAAGAAGAGTGTGTAAGAGAAAAGTATGCAGAGGATGTCCGAGAACGGCTGACGATGGCAAGCCAGCGGCAATCGGACATTGAAGAATGCTGGAAAATATTGAAAGAGAGTATGGTAGATACAGCGAAAGAAGTATGTGGAAGTTCAAAGAAGCATGGAAAAACAAATGGTGATGCATGGTGGGATGCGGAAGTGGCAGCTTCCGTAGAGCAAAAGAAGAAAGCGTGGCTGGACTATGTCTCTTCTTTGAATCTGAATGACAGTATGACTGAACAGAAGAAAGAAATATATCGGCAATGTAAAAATGACACCAAGGCCTTAGTGAAAGAGAAACGTGATAGAGCAAGTACGAGTGCAGAAGATAGGCTGACTAAAAACTTCGAGGGTAACACCAAACTCTTTTGGAGGGAGGTGAAGAAGTCTCGGGGTGGTTGGTCAGCCTTCAGAATGAATAAAATAAGGTCTAAAGGTGGAGACATTCTTACACAAACACAAGACGTGTTAAGCCGATGAAGTGAATATTTTGGCGATATGTATGCGGATGCTACGGTTGGCGCCGGTGTTGCATGTGGTTTAGTAGATCAACATTCGACAACGGCGTCCTCCGATGGCATCAGTATGGATGAAGTTGAATGGGCGATAAGAAGTTTGAAAAATGGTAAGGCAGCGGGCATTGATATGGTGTCTGCCAAGATGATCAAGCTTGGTGGCTCCTGTGTCTGGGAGGCGTTCCTGTTGCTCCTCAATTTATGTTGGAGCTCGGGAATGGTTCCCGGGGACTGGAATAGCGCAATCATTGTGCCTTTTTTTCAAAACAAGGGTTCACGTTATGACTGCGCAAATTACAGAGCCGTAAGCTTGACCAGTTTGGCAGCAAAAGTGTATGGTAAAATTATTGAAAGGAGAATGAGGATGATGTCCGATGGTTTACTGTGTGAGACACAAGGAGGTTTCAGAAGTGGAAGGGGATGCATGGTTCAAGTGTTCTCTCTGCGCAACATTGTGGAGAAGCATCTGGCTCTAGGTCAGAGGGTTTTCTGCAGTTTTGTGGATCTGGATAGAGCATTTGACACGGTTGTACGAAAGGAACTTTGGGACATTTTACCGAAGCATAGTATTAACGGTAAACTGCTACAGGCTGTGCAGTCCAGTTACATGGGCTGTAGAGCCTGTGTGCGGCTGGATGATGGAATGTCACCTTGGTTTGACATCAATATCGGCGTTAAGCAGGGGTGCGTTCTGTCAGCCAGGCTGTTTATCATATATCAGGATAAATGTCTCCAAAGGTTGAACGATATGAATGTGGGAGTCCAGATGGGCGACTCAGTGGTCACTGCTCTGCTTTATGCAGATGATGCAGTCCTGCTGGCATAGTTAGCGACTGACCTGCAGACCCTAGTTGACACAATGACAGAAGATTGTAAGAAAAGGGGTCTATGCGTGAATGTGAGCAAAACCAAAATAATGGCTCTTTGAAAGAGATGAAGCCAGAACAGATGTAAGAGTAACAATAGGTAATGATGTACTAGAGCAAGTGGATAAATTTGTATATCTTGGATGTGGATTTAGCCGAGATGGAAGGTACACCACTGATATAGAGCGAAGAGTGAATGCGGGAAATAGAGTGAACGGAGCGTTAGGGCAACTTCTCGGCAGCCACCACCTCAGCCAGAAGGCACGTGTAGCAACACATAACGCAGTGCTTGTCCCAACATTACTGTATGGAAGCGAGAGATGGGTATGCAGAAAAGAGTATGAAAGTAAAATTATTGTGGTCGAAATGCGATCTCTGCGGAAAATCTGTGGAGTTAGGCTGACCGACCGCATTTGTAACGACGATGTAAGAGAGCAAGTAGGTATGAAAGAGAATATTGGTGTAAAGATGCGAAAGGGAATGCTCCGATGGTTCGGACATGTGGAAAGAATGCCGAACGAACGTCCGGTTAAGAAGATATACAATGCGAAAGTGGAAAGATGTAGGTACCGAGGGAGACCGAGACTAACCTACCTAGACCAGATTGGTCATATACTGAAGGAGGGTGGAGTCAAGAGTCTCCGAAACCAGCGAGCGTGTATGAAGAGAATTATGAATGTTGAGGAAGCTGAAGGAAGTGAAGTATGCAGAGATAGAGTTCTCTGGCACTCTGTTCTCTCTGCCTAACCTGCAAGGGATATGGCGTGATGATATGTATGTATGTATTAAGTATATTAAATGCTAAATTTCAGTAATTAGAATAACAATGTTGTGTCATCGTTTAATACAATTCTAACTGCAAAGTTTGAAGTATTAAGCCTATACAATGTGTAAACATTATCGGGTAGATGGCACACGTCACCTTAAAGACCTAAATATGATGCCAAGCGAGATTTGAATGTCCTACAATAGTTCACGGTGGTATAAGTGGTAGCACGAATGGGCCGGACTCCCAATAGGCGCGGTTTCGAATCCCGCTTGTGACATCATTTTTCGCTTCATAATCGGGTTTTTATATATAATTAAGCATATTAAATGCTAAATTTCAGTAATTTGAAGACTATATCCAGTAATAGACGTCGATAATTAGATGGATATATCTGTATTCGATGTATAAATGCCCAAGTAACGTTTTAAACATATTTGGCGTAATAAGTATTGAAAAATATTAACTTTCTTAATGAATCGATCTGTCATTTATGACAGATCGATTCATTAAGAAAGTTAATATTTAATATAGAATCGATCTGTCATTTATGACAGATCGATTCTATATTAAATATTCATTTATGACAGATCGATTGGTCTTTAGACCTGAATTGCCACAGGTTACATGCAACTGATACCCCTAATAAGGTGGAAGCACCGTAGAATATTCGCTGCAGAATGCTTTACTGCATAAAGAAGAGTAACGTGTACGTTGTCGTTGTAATTGAGGTAGGAGCTTTAAAAAGTAGTCGCCAATGGGGAGAACTGGATTTTGATTGAACTTTATGAATTGAGTAGGTAGTCTTTTATCCTTATGACGCGCATCACCGCCTCTTTCCAAAATGATATAGGAGCTGGCTACTTTGTTTTTTTTTTTACTTTATTATACACGGTTACTAGCCGAAACAACTGTATTCCAATAATACACTTAACTAAAAGAAACTTTCTCATGTAAAAGCGATACACAACCGGTCTATTTAGCAGACACTTTTAGCGCCTTTATAATTCAAATAATAAACAGTGCCTTTATAACTAAAATAATAAACAGAAGCATTTCCCACTTCGCTTTAGACTTTCAAATCACTTTTTTGGATAGATCACACTCCGCTTAAATCACCCAAAACGGTAGAAAGGATGACGTACAATCATACAACCTGCCTTATACGATCTCTCTATGAACATTTAAGCGGACCACCGATACCTAGTTTTCATCTTCAACATTTCTGACTTGCCATCCAATTCTTTATCTGAAGGGTAGCTAATAAATTAAATGATACATTCTTGTGATAAATAGAATTTTATGAACATATAATTTCAATTACCGATACACCATATGTATCTTCATATTTAAATATCCTAAAAATGTATTATATATCATCGCAAAAGCTTTCATTTTGTTCTTATAAAAGAAACTACAAGCTTACTTAATATTAATAATATACTTTCTAAGCAAATGTTTAATAAATTTAGTTAAATACTAATTTGAATTTCAGTAAAGCAACCCTTTCACATACAGGATTTCAACATCACAACATAACAATGAGGAGATTCTTTCATTACGCTCCAATTCTTCGTAAGTTTCCCTTAAGGTTTTCTGTGCCATCTTAGCTTAGCAACAATGCCGAAACGGAATCCTTTACTGAAGCTTCAGTGATTATATATTCAGTAATTTTATCTAACGCTCTGTATTTTTTTTTTTTGTCCGATTATTTTAGTACGCGATACTTGAGCACACATATATATCGGCATTGAAGCAAAAAAAATATAGGTTTATTTTTATTCAAAAACTAGCTTATCTGAAGCTTGAGTGGACCAATTAAGTATGCTACATCCTATGCATATTTCTTTTACCCTCTTTTACTGATTTTATTACGGGCTTTGCTTAGGCAATTCTTATAATTCACAACCATAGAAAATATTTATTTTTTCTGATAAAGTAATCAACACAGAAACAAATACATTTTTTTAAAACACTAACAATGTTTGAAATCGATCGGAGTACCGGGTTCTGATGCATTATTTTAGTGGTCTAAAATGTTTGCATTATCGTTTTTTTAATAAAAGTAGTTTCGAATACATGGTTTCAAAATATATAATGGACATATTTTTGGAGTTTACTCCTTAAGAATCGATTTTCATCTAAGGCGCCCGGTATGAGAAAAATTTGAGGAGTAAAATCTAGTGATCGAATGACCTCGTTACGTTTTTGGTGCGCAACCTATTCTGCGCACCTTTCACTTTCTGACGTGAGATAATACTTCACAGAACAGTTTTAATAAATGTAAATAAATATATATATATATATATATATATATATATATATTATTTTTAGTCAAATGAGCTTTTTTGCGCCTGTTTTAAGGAAATAATCCTTGTATACATAACAAATATGCAATTGACTCAGACAAATTACACCCAGACTCAGAACAACATTTTCTGGATCGCACAAAGTATTTTATTGGGAATCAAACCCGTAGCACTAGCACTGAAGGTCGGTATCTTAACCACTACACTATCTAAGCAGTGCAGTTTTTATTTTATATATAGCTATTGAAAATTTGTTATTAAATGAAACAAATTACGGAATAAAATAATAATTTTGCACCTGTACGATTAGACAAATTAAGTTTATTCGACTATACCAAATACCCAAATTTATGTACAAAGTAAATAAATCACAGATCGTTGAACAAAATAAGACCTTTGATAAATAAAATACGTACAAGACATGAAAGAAAAATTGTGGTATTAACAAATGTGTATTTATTGTGACCTGATTTGGGTTTATTGAAATTCCATTTTTATTTGAAGAAGGTTCGACAACTGTTTAAAACTGTGTATATTTGTTCAGCGAACTTCGAAATATGGAAATGAAACGCTTTATATAATAAATAAAACGAGAACTAAATATAATTAAAATAAATAGCAGATTAAACATAGCATACAACATAGCATACAGCATGCAACATAGCAGATACAGATTAGTTCCAAGATCTGAAGAAACATATTTCAGGTTGATTAGCGTATAAATAAATTACATAATTCAGATTATCATGGATTTAGAATATTTCTTTCCGTGTGGTGACGGAGTAAGAATACAATTCAGCACTCCCTATTTCACCTGTGGGTGATCGTACAAGACGACTAAGGGATATAAAACGCATATAACATCTATGCGAGAGAAGGAAACCTCGAAACAAAACCCTATACCAACACGTCTGACCAGCGTGGTATAGTAGGACAATTACCCTCTCATTATGGAGGAGGCTTGAGCCCAACAGTGGGACATATATGAGCTCAGATGAGATGACATGAGATGAGAATATGTCATATTAATATCCTATGGGAGTTATAAAAGAGACAGCAACATCCTTCAACTCGCTCGGCGTGTTGATAACAGCCTTATCCTCATAAGTTTTAGGTCCAATAATAGTTTATATTCTTATGACTTGGATCTATTACATTATTATATTCATCAAGCCACGCACTTATCATTTTAATGTATCTTCAAAACAAACTAAAAAAAGAGAAAAACTGAGCAAATCGATGTTGTAATGTGTACTAATAAATGGAGAGCCGGTCCTTTTGTTTGGTTATTACTGTGAAAACTACTGAACCGATCGGAATAATATTTATACCATAAGATGGAGCGTGTTTCAGTATCTTATCCGGAAAGGCGGGAAGGAGGTGGGGTACAGCTAGAATGAATATTTTTTTTATTTCTTATGGTGGCAAACGAGCAAGCAGCACACCTGGTGGTAAGTGTCACTGCATCCCATGTACCTTTGTTATACCAAAGGTATAGCTAGGCCGCTGCCTACCATTACAATCCCCAAACCCACCTAGTTGGACTTCCGCCTCTCTCGCTCACCGAACGAAGCGCAATAGCACATTGCCATTACTCAGACGGCGATCTTCTGCGAGAGTGTGGTACTACCCCGGACGGAATATAAAATGATTACACAGTGTAGTTGCTTAAGCATCTATGTTTTCTAATGTGTTCAAGTCACGCGGATTTGATTCCCACATAGAGTATATAAACTATATTGTGTCCGCTCCACAGAGAGTTTCCCGTCAGAAAAATAAATATAAATTTTATCTATTAATTCCTATTGTAAAATCCCTTACAATACAAAGAGTTACCCTTAGTGTGCAAAATTGTCTTTAAAAATAAATTATTCAAAATACTAACTACGTCGTAACGTCTTCTTAGATAGATTTGTGATTTTGGAAATAAGTTTTAATAGTATCAGTTCAATAGTTAGGGTGTGAAAGTGTAACAAAAAATGACACATTCATAATTGAAATGTTAGTTAAGATACAATTTTATGTTTATAAATACCGATCTGGAAAAGAATTGACATTTCTTAAAATAGGTTTTACCCGCGAGGGTAAACCGCCAGGCGGGCTACCAAAGACAAAGACCGGGTTCCGGTGGTCCACTCGCTCCCCGTGGAGAGGTACGTAGAGGTAGGTAGGTAGAGGAATTTCACTCAATAAACAGATTTAGATAAAAATTAGCTTCGGAGGGCTTGAAAGAATAAAGGTTGAAAGGTTGCAAGAAGAGTGTGTAAGAGAAAAGTATGCAGAGGGTGTCCGAAAATGACTGACGATGGCAAGCCAGCCGCAAACGGACATTGAAGAATGCTGGAGAGTATTGAAAGAGAGTATGGTAGATACAGCGAATAAAGTATGTGGAAGTTCAACGAAGCATAGAAAAATAAATGGTGATGCATGGTGGGATGCGGAAGTGGCAACTTCCGTAGAGCAAAAGAAGAGAGCGTGGCTGGACTATGTCTCTTCTTTGAATCTGAATGACAGTATGACTGAACAGAAGAAAGAAATATATCGGCAATGTAAGAATGACACCAAGGCCTTAGTGAAAGAGAAACGTGATAGAGCATGTATGAGTGCAAAAGATAGGCTGACTAAAAACTTCGAAGGTAACACCAAACTCTTTTGGAGGGAGGTGAAGAAGTCTCGGTGTGGTTGGTCAGCCTTCAGAATGAATAAAATAAGGTCTAAAAGTGGAGACATTCTTACACAAACACAAGACGTGTTAAGCCGATGGAGTAAATATTTTGGCGATATTTATGCGGATACTACGGTTGGCGTCGGTGTCGCATGTGGTTTAGTAGATCAACATTCAGCACCGGCGTCCTCCGGATCGGTCATGTACTGGAGGAAGGTGGAGTCAAGAGTCGCCGAAACCGGCGAGCGTGTATGAAGAGAATTATGAATGTTGAGGAAGCGAGTGAAGTATGCAAAGATAGAGTTCTCTGGCATTCTGTTCTCTCTACCTACCCTGCAAGGGATATGGCGTGATGATATGTATGTATAAAAATTAGCACATAGATTGACCATGTTTTGAATTTATTCATAGGATAAGTTTTAACCCAAAAACGTGTTCTCTGATGATAATAGATGGTTCATCTTTAAGTAAGTTACTTATTACGCAAGCGAAGCCGCAAGCAAAAGCTCATGTATATTTAATTTTCATAAATGTCTATCCCTTAGCAGCAGTACATAACTGCTATATTATTATATTTTTTATCACCTGAACTAGAAAGAATTTTTATAAAAGTATTTAGTTGCTCTATTTTACTTATAACATTTTCTTTCTGTTTCAACAAAAATTCTAAGACCATTTTTATGAACGTATAAAATTTACAAATCAGTTTTACACGCACAGACATAGAATCAGCAGTATTTTTTAATAAAAATTTCAAGTTACTAGCGTATATACAATTTTAGCTGAATGACCGGTTTTTGAGATGCAATTTTTTATAAAGTACATCATTATTATGACATTTTTACAAATAATCATTTTATTTTGGGGCATTACAAACCTATAATTAACGCAAACAAAATACAATACGAAATATAATTAATTTGACATATAATAATCATTTCTACGTATATTATTAAATCGTGATCGCTATCACCATGCTGGTATCGCAATTACTTGGTGTCGATGCAATATATCCTCAACTGCCCTTGTACATATTTTACAATAGTTTTGAAAATAGTTTTTTCTCAAACATGCTTGGAAATTTGAACATTATTTTGACAACCTTCTTCGAGATAAATCGAAATTGCTGTACTGACCAAACATATGGTAGCAGCGGCCGGCAAAAAATGTATAAAAATTCATATCTGTCGTGTGTTAGCGGCCAAATAAATATATATGTAAAATCATATCTATCGTGTATTTTAAAAATGGAACGATTTGTTACTTCAAAATATTATGGTGACCAAATACGCAACTTATCAGAGTTTTATTTAAATTTCGAACTGGAGTGAAAAAGAAACTTTTTGATAATGGAAAAAAAAACAAATGAACCCTTTAGCACGTAAAATAAAATGTTGTTCGTTGTTCATGTATACAGTTCTACTTAGTACTACTTAGTTTTAATTTCCACGCATTATTTGAGAAAAGTACTACTATTTGAGAAAATACATGCCTTGGCCACAAATAGAAATTGATGGACTTACGTATGTGTGCCTCCGGCTTCGCCTCGGCCCACATTTACACATTCGTCCATCAATGCCTCTTTTGCTGGCCACTGCAGTAATATACTATATTGCCGACCACCTGCTTGATGTCAACCTCCCTCGGAAATATAGCTGTTAACGAGACGGCATTCGGTGACGTTGGCCCATGTCAATATAAAGCTATTAATCATCTTTTATGACACCGATAAGCAACCTTTCATAGCTAAAGAGCTTATATTTTCAAGTATATTATTAAATGGATGTCTATTTATCTTATAGTACTTTATCTAAAATGTATTTTTTTTCAGCCAGGGACATTAAACCAGGACTACATCTTTGGCAAAATAATAGTTATCACGTGTCGACATGTTAACTATACAATGTGTCATAGCCCGTAGTGGCCGTCCATTAATCACGTGATAATTTTTAGCATTTTAAATCCCGCCTTTCCCCCTAGATGATACGTGGTGAGGTTTGAGACTATGACCCCTCCCCCACCAACATCACGTGAATTTTTAGCACCCAAAAATAATTAGCCTGCAACTCTTTATATTCAGATTACAAATCACCTACTTTAACCATTGTTCGTACGAGGTTACGGTTTACGCATATGTATTCGACGCCAAAACAACAGTATAACTGGCAACTGGTGTGCCGAGCCGAGCAGTCGTCGGTGGCACGTGAGGACTACGTACGTTGCCTGGTAACGGCAAGTCAAAGTCGCACTACATGCCACTTTTCGGTTTAGAAATCGCGCGTTTGACGAAAAAATAAATACACGTATCTTACTAAACCCCCCTCCTCCTTGTGATATTTCGTGATTTTTATCACATAACTACCCCCTCCCCCCTTTCATGCCTCACGTAATTAATGAATGGCTCCTTATCTTTTCGTGATATTTTTTTTTGTATACTTTAGCTCTATATATGTAGATAAGAAATTTAATCTTAGCCACAATATATTTTTAAATTTATTATAGTATTCGTGTGTATTATATTCGAGCGTGAATATCTATAAAAATATGTTTGCATTTTTATTTAGAAAATTATGTAATCAATATGGATAATTAATTGACGTATTGATAAAATACAAAAATCTTTTTTTGTCAGTCTTTAGGGACGGAGACCTATTTTATTTTTTATTTTTATTGAAATTCCCTCACCCTCATCGGCTTTGTTTTCTGTTATACGAACCGCGGTCCATGGCTAAATGGGTCACGATAACACGTACCGAAAATGTTGCTCTCATTTCCTTCCAGAAAATGACGATTTAATGAGTCCAAAGCCGGACTCAACAAAAACCAGAAATATAAGTTCTAGCGCAGCCGTTTAATTGCTTTAACAATACATTTTCATTTCATGCTTTCTTTCTAAGCTTATTATTGTTATGTAAGTACGTCACAATTAAAAATTTACTTTTTTATTTATATTCGACTACAAAAGCCCAGGGTATTCCTAATTTGGATGGTTTTATATATTAATATAATAATAATAACTTTATTATTCCATAAAAACTTAACCTAATGACACAAAATGAGAAGTAAAGACTAAGTATATAGTGCAAACATTATGTACCACTGTAGCCGAACTAGGCAAAGCCTTTATCTCGGCTAACAGCGCCAATCCCCGCAGATATTAGTCTACATTTAATAATAATATACATTTAATTATAAATACAAGAAATGTGTATGTACCATGTGTTGGAGACTATAAATACTACCAATCCTTACTTTGCTCGTGGATGTCGTAAAAGACAACTAAGAACTCGACGTGAACGAACTACACCTAATGCCATTTGGTCAACAATTACATTGCCAAGGAGGATTAACGTCACGCAGGCGGCTGGTCATAAAACTATTGCAAATAAATTTTCGATATCTACAATGGAAGAGGAGTAATGGTACATATAGCGCCGACCACAATAAAAGCAGGAGAATGATGATAATATATACATTTGTATGTATATCATCAATATGATGATGATGTGCTTTACCACGCTGGTCAAATGGGTTGGTATAAAGTTTTATTTTCAGTTTTCCTTTTCTTACAATGATGTTAACCGCTTGTGTCCTTTAGTCGTCTTTTACGATTGCACACTGCAAAGAAAAGGAGTAGCGAATTAGTTTTCTTTCCCTGAACTATATGTTTGGGCGTACCTCCGTTATACATACATAGAAAGATTTGTAAAATATTATTTAATTTATACCGAAACCGTCGCATTTAAATTTCATCAATATAAATTGGTCAGTTTTAATTATCAAAGAAAATCAATGTTTTTTTAAACTCATTTAAATGGTAGTCATTATCCGCAGCCCACATACCTCTAATTGCTGGCAGCGAGCCTCCTTCACAATAGGAGGGCAATTGACCTACTATAGTACGCTAGTCCGACGAATTTCATTTAGAATTTTCCTTCTCTTACATAGATGTTATATGCATATAATCTTACTTCGTCACTACACGGAAAACGTGGTATTGCAGGTCATTGTACGAACCACATCAAGAATTTAAGAGTAAATATTCGACTATAATATGTTACCTGTATAATAACGACATTAGTATAATGACCATTCTTATGGTGATCCATCAGCAAATTTTTATGGTTTCTGTAAAAAGTAAGGGTTAGTGACGCATTATATACTAATACATACATACCATCACGCCATGTCCCTTGCAGGGTAGACAGAGAGAGCACAGTGCCAGAGAACTCTATCTCTGCATACTTCACTCGGTTCCTCAACATTCATAATTCTCTTCATACACACTCGCCGGTTTCGGTGACTCTTGACTCCACATTCATTCAGTACATGACCGATCTGGTCTAGGTAGATTAGTCTTGGTCTCCCCCGTTACCTACATCCTTTCACTTTGTATTGTTGCATTTATATCTTGCATTGTATATCTTCTTAACCAGACGTTCGTTCGGCATTATTTCCACATGTCCGAACCATCAGAGCATTCCCTTTCGCATCTTTACACCAATACTCTCTTTCATACCTACTCGCTTTCTTACATCGTCGTTACGAATGCGATCGATCAGCCTAACTCCACAGATTTTCCGTAGAGATCGCATTTCGACCGCATTAATTTTACTTTCATACTCTTTTCTGCATACCCAACTCTCGCTTCCATACAGTAATGTTGGGACAAGCACTACGTTATGTATTGCTACACGTGCCTTCTGGCTGAGACTACAATCTTCTGTCATTGTGTCGACTAGGGTCTGCAGGTCAGTCGTTGACTGTGCCAGCAGTACTGCAACATCTGCATAGAGCAGAGCAGTGACCATTGAGTCGCCCATCTGGACTCCCACATTCATATCGTTCAAACTTTGGAGACATTTATCCAGATATATGATAAACAGCCTGGCTGACAGAACGCACCCCTGCTTAACGCCGATATTAACGTCAAACCAAGGCGACATTCCATCATCCAGCCGCACACAGGCTCTACAGCCTATGTAACTGGACTGCACAGCCCGTAGTAGTTTACCGTTAATACCATACTCCGGTAAAATGTCCCAAAGTTCCTTTCGTACGACCGTGTCCCGTGTTCCAAAAGAGTTTCGTGTTACCCTCGAAGTTTTTAGTCAGCCTATCTTCTGCACTCATATTTGCTCTATCACGTTTCTCTTTCACTAAGGCCTTGGTGTCATTCTTACATTGCCGATATATTTCTTTCTTCTGTTCAGTCATACTGTCATTCAGATTCAAAGAAGAGACATAGTCTAGCCACGCTTTCTTCTTTTGCTCTACGGAAGCTGCCACTTCCGCATCCCACCATGCATCACCATTTATATTTCTATGCTTCTTTGAACTTCCACATACTTCTTTCGCTGTATCTATCATACTCTCTTTCAATATTCTTCAGCATTCTTCAATGTCCGATTGCGGCTGGCTTGCCATCGTCAGCCGTTCTCGGACACTATCTGCATACTTTTCTCTTAAACACTCTTCTTGCAACCTTTTTCTACCTTTATTCTTTCAAGCCCTCCGAAGTGGACACGCTCTTGCCAGTGCCTCCACTTTCTGAAAAGACCACTAAATCTCGCGATAACGAGATAGTGATCCGTATCGACTGTGGGACCCTTGTAAGCTCTTGCGTCCAATATTTTGCTTCGGAGGCGACTGTCTACCAAAATTAAGTCTATTATACTTTTCTGTTCATTCCTTCTCCATGTATGCGTATGGATGTCCTTATGTTGGAAAAATGTGTTTGACACAATAAGGTTTCTCTCCATGAATACATCCGCTATGAGCCTACCTGCGTCGTTCACTCTCTTATCACCAAATTGACCAAGTACGTCCTCATAGTCCGGACGCTTGGTCCCCACCCATCCGTTCAAATCTCCGTATACAATCACGCGTTCACTGGTTTCTGACATATCCAGAACTTCCCTAACATTATCCCAAAACTTCTCTAGGTCTGATACCACCGAGGATCCTACGGGAGCATATGCTACAATCATGAATACCTTGGTGACACCTAGTTTTATACGGACCCAAAGAAGTCTGGGATCATACATTCCGTAATCCTTCACACCTGAGGCCAAGCGAGAGGACAACAGCACTCCTACCCCCATGCTGGCTCGATCGCTCTGTGGTACACCAGACCACAGAGCCATCCCGCCACCAGGAAGATCGCAGACGTCGCTGCCCCTTCGCTTGGTCTTTGTTACAGAGAGCACGTCTAGCTATTTGTCCGCCATGTACATGTATACATATATTTATTATCAATCCTACTATACCATAATTAGAATCTTGCACAGAGAACTTTTCCGTATGGTGACGGATTGCCACTGAAGACAAAGATCGGGTACCGGTGGACCGTTCGCACGGCGAAGACAGGTGCTTGCAAGGGGGGTCTATGGGGTTGCGTGCCGCCTCTTGCGTCACCCTGGACCAATTTGGCGGGGAGCGACCATATCCATAGTCCACCGCAAGAAAAAAAGAAATGTTGATCGATTAAGAAAACACTTCACCCTTTATCTTACTCTTGGCTGATCGTAAAAGATGACTAAGGGATAAATATGTATACATGTAACATCTATGCAAGAAAGAAGAAAGAAAGAAAGAAAAGTATTTATTTTCTCTCGTTAAAAACTAATAAAAATAATCAGAACTAAGAAAATAACTTCTGGTATAAAATAACATTAATGCAAAACAAAAAAGGCTATTGGATCAGCTTTGGCTATTTTATTTTATAAAATAGTGCTGATATTCTGCCAACACCTGGTACATTTTAAAGAAATTATAAAAAACATGACTAGTATAAAAGTGTGAGAGTGTGTGTGTGTGTGTGTGTGTGTGAGTGTAACGATATAAATAATTTTAATATAAGTATAACAACATTGCATAAGTATATAATATAAAAAAATTGACAATATTTAATAAAATTATATATTTTATTATTGTATAAATTTTTTAAGAGTATCGAAATTTCGCACTAGATAAGACAGTGTAATTGCGCATTAAGTAAATGTTGTTTTAAAATTTTGTTAAAAATAAATGCAGACTTAAATAGATACAAGAGAAGGAAAACTCGAAACAAAACCCTATAGCAACACTTCTGACCAGCACAGTGTAGTATATCAATCAATTTTGCTCCTAATGTGGAGGAGGCTCGAGCCCAGCATGGGACATATATGAGCTGAGATGATGATGACAGAGAAAGTTACCAAACGTGCTTCTTGACTACATAGATGGCTGTGTATGACTGAGGGGATATGGATTCTCACTCAAACTAATTACGCAATCCAAAAATGTTTAATTCATAAGTATAATTTGTATCCACTAATTGTACAGAGGGAAGTTATCATAATATTTAAAAAAAATATATCGGATATGTCTACAAAAAGAAAAGTATACACCCGGTGGTAACGCACTTCCTTACTTTGGAGCTCCATGGTGGGTAGACATTATCAGTAGTTACTTTAGCTCATAGCTTTAGAAGTTAAAAAAGCAACATTTTAAAACCACTCGTGTTTCTAAAAATACAATGGTCGGACCAAATATTAGTGCCCCATACACGATAAGGCTAACTACATTCGTATGCTGTCGCGATACCTTATTGCCCAAAAAGTATACTGTATTGGACAGGCTACCGAAGTCAATTCGGCGTATTCAGTGGTCCACTCATTTGAGTGGGCATACATACATATCATCACGCCATATCCCTTGCAGTGTAGGCAGAAAGAACATAGTGCCAGAGAACTCTATCCTTGCATATTTCACTCGCTTTCTCAACATTCATAATTCTCTTTATACACGCTCGCCGGTTTCAGAGACTCTTGACTCCACCTTCCTTCAGTACGTGACCAATTTGATCTAGGTAGGTTAGTCTCGGTCTCCTCCGGTACCTACATATGTCAGTGGGCATGCAATGGGCGAATGCCCATTGCCTCGGATGGATAGACGGATGAGGCTGGATTTTAACTGATACAAAAAATCATTGTAAACTCAAATACATTAATAAAATATACATATTTTGTCAAATGTAATGATTATTACTACGATATTGAAATTTAATAACGAACGTTATTTTCATAAGAATTTTGATTGCCTAAATTCCAACAGTATAAAATTTCAATACGATCAGAAATACATGACTGAAGTTTCAAAAGATTAAAAGTGATTTCAATAATCTGACAATTTATTGCGATTTGACCATTGAGAAAATTCTAATATTAATTTGAAACTTTCATTGCAATAGTAGGTGTAGTCAAGCGATATATTATTAGAATAAAGACGGTCTTAAATTGAAATTCGCAAAATTTAAATCAATTACTTGTCGTGCTGAATAGCTTCCCTATATAATGCGACGCAGTAAATTTAAACTCAAACGTTGTGAATACAAAAAGTTTCGCGTTCCCGGAATTAATTGAGATTCGAATAGGGGAATGTTCAATTCACGCCACCGTATTTTTCATTCGTCTCTCAATTTTCATCCTTCTATCAAACATCAATAGCACTTACTGCAGACGTTGGGAAATATAGTATTTAATCCATCCACCAGATAAACATAAATAATACGCTTTACAAATTTCTGATTTCTATTAAATTGCCACGTACATTTTTAATCTTTTTAAATCACAATATAATAATTGAAAAATAATTATTTAAAAAGAAAACTAGAAGACCTGCTTATGCAGACAATCTGCCCAAAAAAATGAAGAGCAAAACAAATAGGAATAGCGACATCTACATATTAAATCATGGCAAAAACTCAACTACGAATGTAAAAAAATCATTAATCCTGTAAGAATAATGGGACAAAATATATGTGAAAAGTTTCATATTAATCCGAAGTTTAGAAAGCGTTTAAAACACGTTCTAAGACTCTGTTACATGCAAAACAAGTTAATATAAGCGTGTTAAAAAGATTTTTAATTAAAAAACTAACATTTTGTCAACTATTGTGAGGTTAAATAATTAAAAAAAAAAGAAATTACCGAATTTAATTAAAGAAATGAAAGTCTATGGAGTTAGGCTGATCGATCGCATTCGTAACGACGACGTAAGAGAGCGAGTAGGTATGAAAGAAAGTATTGGTGTAAAGATGCGAAATAGAATGCTCCGGTGGTTCGGACATGTGGAAAGAATGCCGGACGAACGTCTGGTTAAGAAGATATACAATGCGAAAGTAGAAGGATATAGGTACCGGGGCAGACCGAGACTAACCTACCTAGATCAGATCGGTCATGTACTGAAGGAAGGTGGAGTCAAGAGTCTTCGAAACCGGCGAGCGTGTATGAAGAGAATTATGAATGTTGAGGAAGCGAGTGAAGTATGCAAGGATAGAGTTCTCTGGCACTCTGTTCTCTCTGCCTACCATGCAAATGACATGGCGTGATTTTATGTATGTATGTAAAAGAAAGTCTACTTTTAAAATAAGAAATAATTATCACATTTGCTTTTATTTCGTATCCAAAAACAATTATGTTTACTTAACGATTTTGGATACACACGTGGCTATTGTGAACATGTAAATCAATATTTAAATAAAATATGCGATTATTTAAATTTAAGAATATACGATATATTTAAAATTAATTTTATATATCATAATATATTAAAAGGGGTCTACGCGTGAATGTGAGCAAAACCAAAATAATGGTCTTTGAAAGAGATAAAACCAGAACAGATGTAAGAGTAACAATAGGTAATGATGTACTAGAGCAAGTAAATGAATTTGTATATCTTGGATGTGGATTTAGCCGAGATGGAAGGTACACCACTGATATAGAGCTAAGAGTGAATGCGGGAAATAGAGTGAACGGAGCGTTGGGGCAACTTCTCGGCAGCCACCACCTCAGCCAGAAGGCACGTGTAGCAATACATAACGCAGTGCTTGTCCCAACATTACTGTATGGAAGCGAGATTTGGGTATGCAGAAAAGAGTAAATAAAATAAAATAAAATAAAATAAAATAAAAATAGCCTTTATTTACTTACTACATTCACAATTTTGTATACAATTACTTCACTTGTACAAATGTTTAAGACTATCTACATGCGTATGAATTTGTAAGTATATATTACATAAATCTATGTTTCTAAAAATTTATACATCTATATTTCCACTAATTAGTATATCTATGTTTTTACTTATTGATAGTCTACATTACTCAATCTACATTTCTATATAGCTATAATATCTCTACAAACTAATTTAGATCCCTATCTCTCTATCTAGGTATATATATATGTAAAGTAGAATAGTAATTATTAAATACTAGTAGTAGTCACCTCTGCGGCGTAGGCCTCTCCTAAACCCTTCCAAATATCTCTTTCCCGAGCCATTTGCATCCAGTGGTTACCACATCTGTGACTGAAAACGTCTCTCCATCTTTTACCTGGTCTCCCTTTTCTCCTTTTCCTGTCCCTTGGTATCCACTCCGTCACACGTTTTGTCCATCTATTATTCATCCTGCAAATATGTCCTGCCCAGTGCCAACTTAGTGATCTAATTCTGTGTCTTACATCTATTATTTTGGTCTTGCTTCTGATGTCCCTGTTGCGAATTTTATCTGATAGTTTTATTCCCAGCATGCTCCTTTCCATTTTTCTTTGACATATAGCAATGTTTTCTTCGTCCTCTTTTCTTATTACCACGTCTGACAACCATATGTTAGGCATGGTAATACTGTTGTTTCGTAAATTCTCTTCTTTATATTTAGACTCACTGTGTTATTTTTCATTATTTCTCGCAAGGCCCAGTATTTTTTCCATGCTAGAGTTATCCTTCGTTGTATTTCTTTTACGGTGTTATTCTCAAATGACACTAGTTGCCCTAGATAAATATATTCTGTTACATATTGTATTTTTTTGTTCTCTACAACAATGTCTTGCGGGTCGCCATTAGTTAGGATCTTGGTTTTCGTTGTGTTGAGTGACAGTCCTACTTTATGGCTTTCTAGTGCTAGTTCCTTGACCATGTTCTAAAGATCTATCGCGCTTTCCGCAAATACCACGATGTCATCCGCGAATCGCAAGTGGTTCAATAGTTCTCCGTCTATATTTACTCCTTTTGTTTCCCAATCCATACGTCTGAATACAGATTCGAGTACTGCTGAAAAGATTTTTGGCGAGAGTGGGTCTCCTTGTCTCACTCCTCTTTTTATAGGGAACTCTATACCTTCACGTTCTAACCGTACTTTGGCATAGCATTTTGAATAGACGCTATATATTATATTTGTATATGTTGGGTTAACGCCTTGTTGTGTTAGTGACGTCCATATCGCATCAAAATATAAAGAGTCAAAGGCTTTTGTGTAGTCTATAAAACACATATACAACGTTTTCCGGTATTCTTTAGTTTTTTCTATTAATTGTGTTATGACTTGTATGTGATCTGTAGTCGAGTATCCTTTGCGAAAGCCCGCTTGTTCACGCGGTTGATTTTCATCTAAATTAATTGTTATTCTGTTTAAAATTATTTTTGAGAATACTTTATATAAATTCGTCGTGAGACTGATCGGTCTATAATTTCCGAGAACACTTCTGTCTCCTTTTTTGTGAAGTAGTATAATTGTAGATTTTGACCATTGTTCCGGCGTGGCTTCTGTTTTTAAAATATTGTTAAATAGTACTTGTAGCGGTTTCTGAAGTGAATTTGATAACGACTTAAGCAGAAAAGAGTATGATAGTAAAATTAATGCGGTCGAAATGCGATCTCTGCGGAAAATCTGTGGAGTTAGGCTGACCGACCGCATTCGTAACGACGACGTAAGAGAGCGAGTAGGTATGAAAGAGAGTATTGGTGTAAAGATGGGAAAGGGAATGCTCTGATGGTTCGGACATGTGGAAAGAATGCCGAACGAACGCCTGGTTAAGAAGATATACAATGCGAAAGTGGAAGGATGTAGGTACCGGGGGAGACCGAGACTAACCTACCTAGACCAGATCGGTCATGTACTGAAGGAAGGTGGAGTCAAGAGTCTCCGAAACCGGCGAGCGTGTATGAAGAGAATTATGAATGTTGAGGAAGCGAGTGAAGTATGCAGAGATAGAGTTCTCTGGCACTCTGTTCTCTCTGCCTACCCTGCAAGGGATATGGCGTGATGATATGTATGTATGTATGTATAATATTATACGTATTTTGGTAATAATATTTTTAACATAAAAGGTTATATAATGAGAGGTATTTTTTTACCAAATGAGGCTCCTATGAACGGTTAGATAATCTCTTATGAAGCTCTAACGGTATATGTAGATGGCATCATATAAAGTAAATAATTGTAGTCTTTTAAAAATCTATTCATTATTTTTCCATGAAAGAGTAACAAATTATATGAGTTTGTGTCCATATTAAGTTAGTAGATACTTTTAAAGCAGCTTACAATAAAAACTGAGTGTAATTTGTCTGCGTTAATTGCACGTTTGTAAAGTCCCCCGCAATACAAGGATTATTCCCTGATTGCAGAGTGGTGTCGTTTAAAATAAAATAAATAAAAAATACTATATACATTTCTTTTATTAACCGATACAAATCTTATCCAGACGCAAAAAAATAATTTGAAGTTCGCAAAATGTTGTCCTGCTCGAGAATCGAACCCGTGACCACTTCCACGATAGTTCAGCATCAGCATCTTAACCACTAAGCCAACATTAGAATTGGTTGTAAATTTTGCTGTTAAATTATTCTTAAACCTAGTCTCATTTCACATATATTCGTACATAAAATATTTCGTCGCTAACATAAATTAATAAAATACATCCCTGAACTTCAAAGCCCCAAAATTTTGCCTTAAACTCTTTTAATACCATCATAATAAACAAATTTCAGCTAACATTCTCCATTACTGTCATATTAATTTAACTTAAAATATATTTTATAAGCAAAGGACCTACACAAAACTCTGATTTCCTCGTAAAGCATAAATTATTTTTTAATATACGTTACTAAGCGACATTTCATTATTATAATTACTGGGGGTAATTTATACCACGTTATTTAGGTGGTTCTTATATGGTGCTTAATGATCGTTGAGCGTGTTACATATTTAGTTAGTAGTTAGTACATACATGCATACATATCATCACGCCCTATCCCTTGCAAAGTAGGCAGAGAGAACAGAGTGCCTGAGAACTATATCCTTGCATACTTCACTCGCTTCCTCAACATTCATAATTCTCTTCATACACGCTCGCCGGTTTCGGAGACTCTTGACTGGAGTCAAGAGTCTCCGTCGTCCTTCCTTCAGTACGTGTCTAATCTGGTCTAGGTAGGTTAGACTCGGTCTCGCCCGGTACCTACATCCTTCCACTTTGGCAGTTGTTGTTGGTAGTTATTACTTTTACTAAATAGAATAGACCATTATGTTTTTATGCTATCAAAAGTCTAAATAACAATGTACCTGCGCTTTTTTCATTGAACAGAAGAGCTGCAGCCTCAAGTCCACCTTACGGTAAGCCACGACTTGGCTATGCCTCTAGTATTTTTTTATTGCTTATGGTGACGAACGAGCAAGCAGCACACCTGATGGTAAGTGGCATTACCGCCCATGGACCCTGGCAACACCAGGGGTATAGCTAGACCGCTGCCTACCAGTACAAACTTCTAACCCTGGGTGGGTTAGGGGTTTGTACTGGTAGGCAGCGGGGTTGGGCTTCCGGTTCTCTCGCTCACCAAACGAAGCGCAATAGCACATTGCCATTACTCAGACGTCGATATTTTTCGAAAGTGTGGTACTACCCCAGATGGACCGGCTCGCGGCCGTAGACAGGGAACTGTCAACAGCGTGGTTCTACCACAACAATTTTATATACACACATATATAAAATATTGTACACATATAATATAAATTATTCTATGTTTTTACTTCATATGTAATATATATTTGTATAAAATTCAAATTGCAGAAATAAAACTATTATATGCATATACAATAATCTTATATAGAACCTATTAAACTTTTACCTTTACGTATTAATAAAATAATATATAAGATAAGCGATTTACGTACGTGACATTTTCAGATTACCGCCAAAACTCATCAATTAATTTTACACAGAAAACCAAGCTGCGTGATAAAATTCGATAAATGATAAATTGAATGAAGTGTTACATACATTATTTTATTAAAGAAATTTTATGAAATACACGCGAGATATTGAAGCAAAACATTTATTTTACATTTATTTAACCGTTTGTGTTTAATAGTATCTATCTAGTAACATAACAATAAAATATTTTTCAAGGAAATATGGAAAACCATAAAATCACTACTCACACCGAAAACAAAGACTGTTACCGATCGATAACCCAAATATTAATAAAGAGATATTCACATCACCCCTTTTTTGCGGTGGACTATGGACTTGGTTGTGAGACGCCAAATCGGTCCGGGGCGACGAACGAGGCAGTGCGCAACCCCATAGATCCACCATGCAAACACCTCTCTTCGCCATGCGAGCGGGCCACCGATACCCGATCTTTGTCTTCGGAAGCCATTCACATCACCCCTAACGATCTGGGCGGGAAGGAACTGTACTGTAGTTTGTCCCAAAAAAGGGCCAATGCTGTTGACAGCTTTTTCCTTACAGCCATACATCGATAGTGCTACCTATTCCGGACGAGCCTCTCGACGAAAATGGACGACAATGGACGTCTTTCGCAGTAAAATCAATTTACTTCTAGGTAGCTACTAGTACTGCAAAGGTCCAGGAGTAGGAGTTACTTCTTATCATTGGATGAGCTGCTTCCTCGGTTGCCTCGCAAAGCGATATAATATAAAGCACTGTTCGCACTAATTTGACACTTTCTATGCATAAAATGATAAAATACTTAATTTAATGATCTTATTAAAATCAGTTTGTACTTTTGTGTGGTGACGAAGTAGGAATACGATTCACCAGTCCCTTTTGTCCGTGGATGTTGTAGAAAAAAAAAAATAAGGGAAATTTAAATAAAATTTCATTCAAATAGCTACCTATATGACCACCGTGATATATATAGTAGGCTCGAGCTCTATAATGAAAGGTATATGAGTTAAGATGATGATGATGAAATTATGATAAAAAAACAGAAATATCAAATATAATTTTAACAATATCCTGAATAGTATGTAAAATGTAATAGTGTTAAATTCACATTTTTTTCAATAAATTAATATTTAATTGTACCCAAAAGGGGCGTCCATTAATTACGTGAGACATTTTTGAGGATTTTTTGACAATTTTCCCTCTTGGTGAGATGTCGTAAGATTTTTCTCGATAGCCCTTACCTAATCTCGCGTGAGATTTTTCAAAACTTGTACTTGGGTATAAAGGTTTACTTTCAATTAACTTTAACTTAACTTTCACGCAGGTTTACACAATTTTCTGCTAAGAAAAAAATTACGTGATATTTGCCAAGACACCAAAGTGAGATTTAGTAAGATTCGGCTCGACCGTCCCGAATACCTCGCGTAATTTATGGACGCCCCCAAAGTTTACTCAAATAACAATCTGTGCCCATTTCTTATTATAAATGACTATTAAAAAGACATAAACTGCATGTACTCTTTTCTTTTAATGTCTTAATATTTAAAAATAAATAAATTCCTCTTAACAATATAATGAATAGCCTTCCATTTGCCCAATCATCATTTTTAACCTATGCTATACATAGCATGCACCTACGTATTTTTATCAAAATCAACTAAGACGTTCTTGAGAGTAACATATTATAGAAAGACAGTTAGACGAAAGTATAAGAATCATAAAATTTGAGCGTATTAACTCATAAATCGGATTTTATGACATAATTCCACGAATAAAAATTAAATATAAGTACAGGAAAAAACTATATCATATGTACCGTACTTACTACCTAGTAGCATGCATACATGTAGTTAGGCAGAAATAGATTCGTGCTTTCACATGGCATTCAACACGAGAGCAGGATGTCCATTCATAAAACCAAAACCATTCAATTGTTGACAAAAAATGGACCAATGGACCTTTTAATGATTAGTACATTAAGTAATAATATTAATCACACGAATATAGCCTTTACAATGACGTCATAATGGCGAGTTTAATATGAGAACTAGTTATGAATGACGCGACCAGCTGTAGGTCGACGAATGACTCATTCTTTCCCGTTTACTTGAGTTAACTTAATGTTTTACTGCTATTATGCTCCTTCACCCGGTGGTATAAGCTTTAGTTTGGTACAACAAGTTTTGAAAGCAAATTTGTACAACTTTATTGACAATGCGTGCGCGAGCGCATTGTGAGCTACCGTCCTTTTGTCAGTGTGACATATGTCTTAGCCGTTGGAGCACGTTTCTATTTACGAAAAATTTGGCGCGAATATTTTATCGAAAAACATTTTTTATAAAAATCGAAATAAGTGAATATTTAATGATATAAATAATTGTGTGATGACAGAAACGTTACAATATATAATAAAGTTATTAATAGTGACGTTGTTTTATTATACTTTGATATGCGTGTTCAAAGAAATCAAGCGGTACTGGCCCGGAATTGATTCAAGGAAAACTTTTTGACATTGGATTTCAGTATTGTTTTCTTCGCGGACAATATCAGCTGGTAAGTCTGCTTATAATTATATTTTATTATAAGTGATATTATTTTGTCATTAAAGTAACATTTAAAAATTAAACTATTTAAAAGTAACTGTGTATTTAAATAATTGAAGGTGAACATATCGTTTTAATATTTGGTCATTTAACTCGTTAAATGTTTGCATATTACAAAATACCTCATTAATTAGTAATGGAATGTGACGAAAAGTGAATTAGTTGAAAAATAGCGAAGGACTTTTTGCAACATCCTCCTTTCTTATATACAATTAACCCTGAGGATTGCGGAACACCGGATATACTAGAAAGATTTATTTGACTGATTCTGTCATTGATATTTATTTTTTAAATACCTTCAATTTTGGTGTTTGTTTGTTTATCACATAATACTTTCTGTGATTATGTAGCAGTCTACTTGTTTATTAAATAATATAAATGCAAATAGAATATTACAAACTGAGGCGACCTTTCAAGATACCACTTTTGGACACGTGCTTTAGGACACTAACTCTAGCAAGCGTAGTTAATTAAAGAAATGATAGCAAACTAATGATATCATAAGAATTTCTCCGGGTTTGAATCGAATTGCCAAGAATTATTTTGCCCTTTACTTGTAGCCCTTGACAATATTCAAAATGATCTGAACGAGCGTCCTTCATCGTTAGGCAAAATGATTTGCTGTTTAGCCTTTGCCAGCCTACTGGAGTACAGTCTTTACATATTGTTAGTATGTATTTTCTCCACTATGAATGTGGTTTGGACATTTAGAAAGAATGAGTGACGAGAGGTTGACGAAGCAAATATATAAAGCAAGCGTGAATGGGACGAATACAAGGGGAAGACCACGTCATACTTTTCTGCACCAAGTTGGAGATGTGTTGACGAGAGGTCTTATTAAGAGTATGCGTAATCGTAGAGCGTGCATGAAGACTATTATGAGTGTGAATGAAGCGATGGAAGTATGTCAGGATCGTGGTTTGTGGCAATCCGTAGTCTCTGCCTACCCCTCTGGGAAACAGGCGTGAGGCTATGTATGTATGTATGTATTTTCTCCTGCTTTTCCGTCTTAAAATAAACTACTATGTAACCTACAAATAATGGTTATGTGGTGATGGCATAAAAAAAAACTAAGCAGATTATCATTCCATGAAAATGAAACTCGAAATAAAACACTAAATATCCCTCAACGGAGCGATAGAGCTACGTTTTTGCATGGTGGACCATGGATGTGGTCGCGCCTCGACAAATTGGTCCAGGGCGACAGAAGAAGCGGCGCGTAACCCCATGGACCCACCCTGCAAGCACCTCTCTTCGCCGTGCGGACCACCGGTACCCCATCTTTGTCTTCGATGGCCCGTCCGGCGGTTTACCCTTGCGGGTTAATCTCTTACGACACCTACAGTACAAGTTGTATGATAATTTGTATTATTAATCCATAACCATTCGGTAAATGGGAATATTTAGCGCAAAACTTTATATTAATTATATTGAGTTTGCCTTCTTTACTTATTCGTCACCACATAGATAAAAATGGAAGCCGACTGTCATAAGTATCTATACAATTGTACGATGCATATTAACATAATGTATTGAACATATTACAAATGCCCATTAGCCTCGTCACGTATAACTTGGCAAGGACTTCATCAGCTATGGTCTAGCATTCAAATGACGCAAAACCTTAGCTACTTGTTGAACAATTAAGGTTAATACTCATTGCTACTATCGTCACAAATACAAATTCGCGCTAAATTACCTACTTTTTATTAACGTAAAAACATTTACAAATTAAGTATTACTATACCTATTTGCTTTTATCTTTCGTAAAAAAAAATTCTCTAACTGCCATGGCAATGGAATTGAACGAATTTACGCTGAATGAGTTTTAAGACATTTATTTATATTATTATTGTCAAATATGGTTAGGACATGTGGTCATGGTTCGGACATGTGGAAAGAATGCCGAACGAACGTCTGGTTAAGAAGATATACAATGCGAAAGTGGAAGGATGTAGGTACCGGGGGAGACCGAGACTCACCTACCTAGACCAGATTGGTTCCGTACTGAAAGAAGGTGGAGTCAAGAGTCTCCGAAACCGGCGAGCGTGTATGAAGAGAATTATGAATGTTGAAGAAGCGAGTGAAGTATGCAAGGATAGAGTTCTCTGGCACTCTGTTCTCTCTGCCTACCCTGCCAGGGGTATGGCTTGATGATATGTATGTATATGTATGTGACAAATATTTTTTTCTGTTGTTTTTATTGCGCATCTTTCCGGTAGTAATTAAATAGAACAGAGACATGTGTTAGAAAAAAAAAAAAATAGTCACACATCTGTATGGTATAAAAATAACATGTCGACTATATTTGTTATGGGATTATGTCCGACGGATGAAGATAGCTCTATAAGTACTGTTGCTCTGTGAGTTTGGTCCATATATGTTTATACATATATGGACTAAACTCATAGAGCAATTGTCAAAGATGTACTTAAAAATAAGATCATTGTTTACTCGAAATTTTATTAATCATCTTATAATTTAATTAAGTTAATTAATTAAATAACATACGTTAATATAATATACATACATACATACATATTATCACGCCATATCCCTTGCAGGGTAGGCAGAGAGAACAGAGTGCCAGAGAACTCTATCTCTGCATACTTCACTCGCTTCCTCAACATTCATAATTCTCTTCATACACGCTCGCTGGTTTCGGAGACTCTTGACTCCACCTTCTTTCAGTACATGACCGATCTGGTCTAGGTAGGTTAGTCTCGGTCTCCCTCGGTACCTACATCCTTCCACTTTCGCATTGTATATCTTCTTAACCAGGCGTTCGTTCGGCATTCTTTCCACATGTCAGAACCATCGGAGCATTCCCTTTCGCATCTTTACACCAATACTCTCTTTCATACCTACTCGCTCTCTTACGTCGTCGTTACGAATGCGGTCGGTCAGTCTAACTCCACAGATTTTCCGCAGAGATCGCATTTCGACCGCATTAATTTTACTATCATACTCTTTTCTGCATACCCAACTCTCGCTTCCATACAGTAATGTTGGGACAAGCACTGCGTTATGTATTGCTACACGTGCCTTCTGGCTGAGGTGGTGGCTGCCGAGAAGTTGCCCCAACGCTCCGTTCACTCTATTTCCCGCATTCACTCTTCGCTCTATATCAGTGGTGTACCTTCCATCTCGGCTAAATCCACATCCAAGATATACAAATTCATCCACTTGCTCTAGTACATCATTACCTATTGTTACTCTTACATCTGTTCTGGTTTTATCTCTTTCAAAGACCATTATTTTGGTTTTGCTCACATTCACGCGTAGACCCCTTTTCTTACAATCTTCTGTCATTGTGTCGACTAGGGTCTGCAGGTCTGTCGCTGACTGTGCCAGCAGGACTGCATCATCTGCATAAAGCAGAGCAGTGACCACTGAGTCGCCCATCTCGACTCCCACATTCATATCGTTCAACCTTTGGAGACATTTATCCAGATATATGATAAACAGCCTGGCTGACAGAACGCACCCCTGCTTAACGCCGATATTGACGTCAAACCAAGGCGACATTCCATCATCCAGCCGCACACAGGCTCTACAGCCCATGTAACTGGACTGCACAGCCTGTAGCAGTTTACCGCTAATACCATACTCCGGTAAAATGTCCCAAAGTTCCTTTCGTACAACCGTGTCAAATGCTCTCTCCAGATCCACAAAACTGCAGAAAACCCTCTGACCTAGAGCCAGATGCTTCTCCACAATGTTGCGCAGAGAGAACACTTGATCCATGCATCCCCTTCCACTCCTGAAACCTCCTTGTGTCTCACACAGTAAACCATCGGACACCATCCTCATTCTCCTTTCAATAATTTTTCCATACACTTTTGCTGCCAAACTGGTCAAGCCTATGGCTCTGTAATTTGCGCAGTCATAACGTGAACCTTTATTTTTAAACAAAGGCACGATGACTGCGCTATTCCAGTCCCTGGGAACCATTCCCGAGCTCCAACATAAATTGAGGAGCAACAGGAACGCCTCCTAGACACAATTAATATAATATCTCCCTTAATATAATATCTATTAGAATTAATTGTAAGAAATATTTAAGACTATAGAATTTAAAAAAATCCTTCACTACTTTTAACCCTCGACACAAAAAGAGGTGATATAAAGTGTAGCTAATTTCTGTGTATCTGTCTGTGCCATCGTAGCTCTCGAAGGGATGGCCCGATTTCGTCGCGGTCTTTTTTTTTGTGTGTAGGAAAATTGCCTTGCATTGTTCTAATAATGTTTGGTAATGATTGATCCAAAAGTGTGAAGAGTATCTATTTATCTAATATTATATTTTCTAAAATAATGGCAGATATTTTCGGCATAAAATTCAACTAATCGCTTCACATTTGCCAGTATAGTTCGTAAAATAGGTTTTATACAATTCAATTAAATCAACTTAAGTAATTTTTGACTAACAATTTATTATCATCATCATCACAGCCCATAAATGTCCCACTGTTGGGCTCGGGCCTCCTCCGTAATGGGAGGGAAATTAACCTACTATACCGCGCTGGTCAGACGTGTTGGTATAGGGTTTTGTTTGAGTTTTGCTTCTCTCGCATAGATGTTATATGCGTTTTATATCCCTTAGTCGTCTCGTACAATCACCCACGGGTAAGATATGGGGTGATGAATAATATTCTTACTCCGTCACCACACGGAAAACAACAATTTATAAAAACAATTTATTATGCACAGTTATAATCTGCAATAATAAACAAATAGTAAAGTTAAATAAAATTAAATTAAATACTACATATATATGAAATACTACTAAATATAAATAAAATACTATTGACGGGATGGCAACTATCGTTCTTACTACCGGAAGCACTAAGACTGACAAGTTATAACGGCGTTATAAATTTAGAATTTTAAGGGTAAAAAACACCATTAACTTTTAGTTCAAAGACTTCCATGGACTATTTCAATATATTATCTATTTGAACACCTCATTAACGCTGACAGTTATAACATGATTACGATAGTTTCTCGAATTTTATTATTAAAATATAAAAAAAAAAATAAGAAAATTCAAGATTTAATAATAAATATACACAATTTAATGATATTTCCCAGTACAATGCGTCATCAACATTTTCTGTGGGTGTATTATATTCTGGAACATTATAATTAAGGAATATCACTTTATCAGAAATTTCACAAAAAGCTTATTTGAATCTTTCAGCACTGGAGTGCTGAAAGTTTTCATTACGAATACCGAAGAGTATCCTACACATCGCGATATCAAGGTATAGTACTAGCATTTAGTATTAAAGTAATAGTAAAACTAATACAAGTAGACACAATGGTACATACATACATACACATACATATCATCACGCCATATCCCTTGCAGGGTAGACAGAGGGAACAGAGTGCCAGAGAACTCTATCCTTGCATACTTCACTCGCTTCCTCAACATTCATAATTCTCTTCATACACGCTCGTCGGTTTCGGAGCCTCTTGACTCCATCTTCCTAAGGGGTCTACGCGTGAATGTGATCAAAACCAAAATAATGGTCTTCGAAAGAGATGAAGCCAGAACAGATGTAAGAGTAACAATAGGTAATGATGTACTAGAGCAAGTGGATGAATTTGTATATCTTGAATGTGGATTTAGCCGAGATGGAAGGTACACCACTGATATAGAGCGAATAGTGCATGCGGGTAATAGAGTGAACGGAGCGTTGGAGCAACTTCTCGGTAGCCACCATCTCAGCCAGAAGGCACGTGTAGCAATACATAACGCAGTGCTTGTCACAACATAACTGTATAGAAGCGAGAGTTGTATATGCAGAAAAGAGCATGAAAGTAAAATTAATGTGGTCCAAATGCGATCTTTCTTTTTTTTTTTTGGGGTGTGTTTGTGGCTAGGGTTAGCGCACTCCTCGCACCACTCCGTCCGGGGCGACAGAAGGACGTAATCACGCACACCCGTAACCCACCCATGAACCTCGCCTTCGTCGTTGGACCGGCAACCGGAGCAACGTGAACTTGTCGTCAGTGGCCGGCCCGACGTAATAACCCCCGAGAGGTACCCTCTCCTTGAGCGACGTGCCCCTAGGGGGGGATCGGTCAGTCGGTCGGTCGGTCCTTCCTCGCGCGTAAGCCTCTCGGTGAGTGATGGACTAATTCTCCGGTCCAGTCACCCGCGGCCTCGGCTAGGGCGGCATCAGATGCAGGTAATCGCGCCTACGCCACCCTAAAAATGCGATCTCTACGGAAAATCTGTGTTAGGTTGATCGATCGCATTCGTAACGACAACGTAAGAGAGCGAGTAGGTATGAAAGAGAGTATTGGTGTAAAGATGCGAAAGGGAATGCTCCGTTGGTTCGGACATGTGGAAAGAATACCGAACGAACGTCTGGTTAAGAAGATATACAATGCGAAAGTGGAAGGATGTAGGTACCGGGGGAGACCGAGACTAACTTACCTAGACCAGATTGGTCACGTACTGAAGGAAGGTGGAGTCAAGAGTCTCCGAAACCGGCGCGCGTGTATGAAGAGAATTATGAATTACATAATGGTAGCCAGTATAATAAGCTGTACGGAAAATAAATAGGTACTATTTCAGACATGAATACTGTTAATCTTAATACTGTTCAACGTCGTCATCGTTCAGCGTTTTGGTACACATTGCTGGACTTAAGTCTCCCTCATACTCATTTTTATAGGATAGTAGTGTAAACGCCACACTTGGTTAGCAGTTTGGGGATCACAATTAGGTATTATACGATTTCCAGAAGAGATTTGATGACTGCGTTCTTAGTGAAATCTTAACCGATTTTCACGACTTCCACGGGCAAATAAGGAAGCGGGAAGTGCTAATATTGTTTGTAGATGCTATAAATATAAGCCATCTAGAAATTCCTCATTGATCTATCTAAAATACAATTATTGTTGTGTGGTTAATAATTTCCATAAGATAGTAAGGATACAATGGTCCCCACCTTTTTCTTACCGCGTAGCTATCGTGAAATTCAGTGAAGGATGTAAACAGAATACATAACTGCAAGAGAAAAAAAAACTCTCAAAAATCTATGTAGAGGCTGTAAAATTATACAAGACCACAAATTCGTTACATAAACACATAAGGATATTTTGATTCCATCTGTTTTAAAGAGGAAAAGGCACGCTATGCCGTCCCCATATAAATAATGATAGGTAAAGTCAGATGATGAGTTTTTACGTGTTTAGAGATTCAAATTTCACAATTGTTATTTAAGAATCCATGGCTTACTGCAAATAGTTCACTGACAAATATGTATTTCTATAAGCTCTAAATGAGGTCATTGCATGACAATCGCGTTTAATGTCTTAGAACAGACCATAAATACCGATTATATTATTGTAACTACGTTTTTAAACGAATTAAACATTTGAACAAATTGTATGCCATTTATTTGATTAACATTTAGGTCATGTAGCGTTTATAAAACGTATGTTCGTTATTATTTTTATGTTCAAACTATAATTTGTATATCGTATTGAAGGTTGTAGTTTAATAGCTTAGGATTGTATACAGTTTACTTCTAAAATCCAATGCTCGTAACATTTTACGAATAAAATTTAAGTATATAGACCCTTTATATACATTTATCATAAAAATAATTTGGTTTCCAACTAATAAAATTTTTATCTCCCATTATTTTTTTAATCTGTAGAAATCGTAGATATATATAATCGCCGAGTTTTGGACAGTTAAGTCTTGTATTATATTCAA
This sequence comes from Lymantria monacha, assembly GCA_905163515.2. Lineage (NCBI taxonomy): Eukaryota > Metazoa > Arthropoda > Insecta > Lepidoptera > Erebidae > Lymantria > Lymantria monacha. The sequence goes on along the minus strand of LR991094.1, from coordinate 11,148,515 downwards.
TGTCTTAGTATTTTAACGAATTATATTAAATAATTTTGATGGTATTTTATGTAATGTGCAAGAAGTGCTGAGGTCTGATGAATACAATACAACAGTGCTGTACATATGTTTTCGTTTGCCACTTAAATTTCCAGAAGATACCATTAACCGTGTGCCATTGTTGAAGCTGATGATTTGAGTTACTGACAGATGATGACTTTAAATAAAGTGTTAACTTATAGAAAAAGATTTAGATTAAAGATCTTAGTAACCAAGCCAAAAACTCCAGAAAATAAAATACAGGGTGGAAGTGGACCGCTCCCGAAAACAAAGACAGGTGACCCTACTAGTCCTACTTGTAATGAAAAAAATTTTTTTTACAAATATTTTTAAGTTTTTTTTCACATGCCATCGTATTAGGACAGTGCCATGTAACGATAACTTGTTAAAAAATACGTAACTATACTCAGATGAGAAAAGACGCAACCTCTTCAAAACTCACGATCATATGTTCAAGAGTTCAACGACCTCGCGTGGTGAAAAAAATTTTTTTTTCATCCGAATCGATTTTTTTTCTAGCCTATCTTCTTTTTTTTTTTTTTTTTTGGTAGGCTATGGCCCGGTCACACGTCGCCCGTACCGTCCGGGGCGACGGAAGGGCGCGTGGCCCCATAACCCACCGTATTCCCTCCCCATCGCCATTGGGCCGGCCACTGGTACCGCTTCCTTGCCTTCCGTGGCCAGCCCGGCGGTTTACCCTTTCGGGTACCATCCCTCGTCAACGCCCCAGCTAACTGCCGGGGCGTCGCCCTCACGCGGTCAGCCTCTCTGCGGGTGAAGGACTATTCCCCGGTCCAGTCACCCGCGGCCTCGGCTAGGGCGGCATTAGGCGCAGATACTCGCGCCTCCGCCGCCCCAGGCGCCGGCGACGGAGCGTCTCACCGAAGAGGATTTCCTCTCGGAGTCGCCCCGCCGCCTCCTTCCGCGAGACAACTGTCTCGCAGAAGGCGGCGACCGCGTCCCAGTTCCTGACGCTGTCGAGCATCGCCTTAGCGATGGTCGGCAGCGCCAGGTCGGCACCGATGATCGCGACGAGTTCACGGCGCTGCTCTGCCCAGGCCACACAGACCTCGAGCGTGTGCTGCGCCGTGTCCTCGTCGCAATCGCAGTGGTGGCAGGACGGTGTACTCTCCCTCCTCACGACCGTGTACAGGTACTTGCCGAAGCAACCATGCCCCGTCAAGACCTGCACCAGTCGGAAGGTTCTCTAGGATGCTCCCGGAACCACCATCGCCCGTCGAGCACCAGGCCCAAGTACCTCATATGGGCCCGGATGCTGATGGGAACCGAATTGACGGTGATCGAGGCGTCGGTGGGTGGACTGGTGCGGGGCCCATGCAATAATAAGGCCTCCGTCTTATCCAGGGCCACCCTTAGCCCCAGCGCCTCGATCCGCCTGACAATCTCCTCGGTGTCACCGTGCCTGGAACGCGGACTGGACATCGCTGAAGTTGGTCATAAAATATATATATATTAATATATATATATATAATATATATTTATTATATATATATTTAGTATATGTATATACCTATATGCCATTTGGTTTATGTTTTATTAAAAAGGATATGAGTATTTATCAATTTATTCAGAACTAGTTACAAGAAAGAAACAGTTTTTTCGCCTGCTGCCACGATTATTGCGATATTATGGATAGATTATTACGATTATTTCCGCGTGGTGACGGAGTAAGAATACAATTCACCATCCCCTATCTTAACCGCGGGTGATCGTAAGAGACGACTAAGGAATATAAAACGCATATAACGTCTATGCGAGAGAAAGAAAACTCGAAACAAAACTCTATACCAACATGTGTAACCAGCGTGGTATAGTAGGTCAATTTCCCTCCCATTATGTAGGAAGCCCGAGCCCAACAGTGGAACATGTATGAGCTGACATGATGATGATTACGATTGTATCTAAGAGTTGCTTTTGAAACATTATTACAAACAATATCATTACAATTATTGTCACCATACAGCGAGACGTCAGGAAGTCGGCTGATCATAAAACTATTGCCAATAATTTTTGCAATATATACAAAGAAAGAAGACATACAAATTGCAACAACCCCAAGTAATTGGGGTAAGGTTGATTATAATGATAATTTTGATGTTTAACAGTAGAAGCAAACATTGAATAAAAGTACATAAATATGGCATCATTATTCGCCTATTCTTATTTCAATTACTTGGGATCGATACAATATGTACTTAACTTAATATGTTCTTCTTTCATTGTACATATTGTAAAAGTTATTCTCAGTTTTATGACCGGCCGCCTGCCAGACGTTAACCTTCCTTGGGAATGTAATTGTTGACAAAACGGCATCAGATGGAGTTGGCCCAGGTCGCTATAAAGTTCTTAGTCGTCTTTTACGACATCCACGAGCAAAGTAAGGGTTGGTAGTATTCGTAGCCGCTAACACACGGCATTAGTATAGTTGCGCTTGCTTCGTGAGGGAGAAAACCAGAAACTCAACTTTTTGGTGGATTTAGGTTGGTAGTCAGCGGCCTAGCTGTTCCCCTGGTATTGCAAAGGTCCATGAGGTATATTGTATATTGCAAAGGTCCACACAGCTAAAAAAAAATGTTTTGTGTGTTAATATGTTTTGTGTTTTAACCGCAGACCTAATAAGTACCTTTTATGTACTCATCGTAAATCATAATCACGAATCATAATAATATTTAAATATCAATGGCGTTGAACCAATTTATGACGTCAGTCAATTACAAATAAATTTAATAGCGTTTACAATTACGTAAATGCATTTTTAAGTTGGTATGGGGATTGCAGCTGGTGGTATTTATTATTAACGTGTATAACATCTCAGTTCTGTGTGCTGAGTGTGAGTTTTGTCGCTAACATTACGCGCTCGACGACGTGCGCGTAAGCATGCCATTTGTATGAAGAAATATATAGCGCCACTAGTGGCGCGTTTTTGAAACTACATTTCTTCATACAAATGGCATGCTTACGCGCACGTCGTAGAGCGCGTAATGTTAACGACAAAACTCACACTCAGCACACTGAGTAATAGTAGGGCCACGCGGTTAAACATTTTCTGTCTACAGCCGCGGGCCAGTCTTTCCGGGTTAGTACCATATTTTCACTGCAAATCGACGTTGAGCAATGGTGTGTAGTTACACATCGTTCATCATCATGATGATGTCATTCTCCTACTCTTATCACAATTACTTGGGGTCGATACAATATGTACTCTTATTTCATAGTACATATTGTAAAAGTTATTGGCAACAGTTTTATGATCGGCCGCGTGCCAGATGTCAACCCTCCTTGGGAATGTAATAGTTGATAAAACGGCATCAGATGGAGTTGGCCCAGGTCGTTATAAGGCTCTTAGTTGTCTTTTACGACATCCACGAGCAAAGTAAGGGTTGGTAGTATTCGTAGCCGCTAACACACGGCATTAGTATAGTTGCGTTTGGTTCGTGAGGGAGAAAACCAGAAACTCAACTTTTGGGTGGATTTAGGTTGGTAGTAGGCGGCCTAGCTGTTCCTCTGGTATTGCAAAGGTCCATGTGCGGCGCGGCAGTAACGCTTGCTATCGGGTACGTTGCTCGTTTGCCACCATAAGCAATAAAAATAAATATTTATTAATGATGTTAAAACCTATTACTAATTCTGTAATGTTGTCAGTTGTATAGCAAATCAAGTTTGATGCTCTAAAGCATATTATATATCTACCGGGTCTAATTTTGTTTTCAAACCATCCAGGAATCCATTAAAATATATACACACAAAATGCAGATCTACGTCGATCGAGTTAGTAGGAGCTAGGTGGTAGACACGTACAGAAGAATTTATGTATATTATGATAATATCAAACTGTTCAGTGAAGTATTATCTCACGTCAGAAAGTGAAAGGTGCGCAGAATAGGTTGCGCACAAAAACGTAACGAGGTCATTCGATCACTAGATTTTACTCCTCAAATTTTTCTCATACCGGACGCCTTATATGAAAATCGATTCTTATGGAGTAAACTCCAAAAATAAATACTTATTTAAGAAATACACATTAAAATAAAATTTACTTTAAATGAAAAATACATATGTATTTTTAAAACAACTGCTTAAAATCAATCGGGTGAGGATAAAGTTTGTAAAAATCTAATTACTTAATATTTAATATAATAATAATAACTATATGATTATGTGGCGTGTGGTATTAACAATACTTCCAATTACTTGATTTATTTACGCAAGAATTTTATGACCAACTTCAGCGATGTCCAGTCCGCGTTCCAGGCACGGTGACACCGAGGAGATTGTCAGGCGGATCGAGGCGCTGGGGCTAAGGGTGGCCCTGGATAAGACGGAGGCCTCAATCTGGTCTAGGTAGGTTAGTCTCAGTCTCCCCCGGTACCTACATCCTTCCACTTTCGCCTTGTATATCTACTATTACGTTTAAGGTTTTAAATATATTAATGTTGATGGTGACCTCTAATAATGGTATCAGTTCACATAAAAAGTACAAAAACAAAGACAATCTTGGACCATAATGATCTTATTGAAATGCAAACTTTTATGAAGAAGATATTCCCGTATGAGTTTGTGAAAGATAGAATGTTTACAGAAAATTGTTTAAGGTTTCAAAATATGAAAATTTTACGAAGTATTCAAAAACATCTATTTGTTTTTTTTTTCAAGTTGGATCAGGAGATTCTAATCTAGCGGAATCTTATAAAAGACTTACATATTTAAATACCAATGTTTTGTTTAGATCTTACATGATATTAATATTCATAATACACCAATAACAATTTTTGTTATTTCAGCTGTTATCATGTGGACTGCATTGAATGCTACCGGCCATTGTTACTACTTAGCGGCCATTGGATTTGCTACCATTTCTAGTTAGGGGCCGTCCATTAATCACGTGAGGTTTGAATGGGGGAGGGTTTTGACAAAAATCACGAAATATCACCAGGTTTTGTAGTAAGATATCACGTGTATTTATTGTTTCGTCAAACGCTGAGATTTCTAAATTGAAAAGCGGCGTGTAGAGTGACTTTGACTTGCCGTTGCCAGGAATGAAATCGTTTAAAGTAGGTGATCTGTATAAAGATCTTTTTTGCAAAGTACAAAAGAGCAAAAAACCAAGAACATAATGAGCTGTGGGCTACTTTTTAGTAGGTACTAAAAATTTACGTGATGTTGGTTGGCACAGTCTAAAAACGCACCATGTATCACCAAGATGAGGGTTTAAAAATGCTAAAAAAGAGATCACGTGTTTAATGGACGTCCCCTTACCGCTTCATCCCTATTTGTCACCGTATTAATGATTGATAATGATACGTCCCTTTCTCGTTATAATAAAATTTCTTAAAATCCAACTGAACTTGATCATTCAAACAAATAAACAACTCTTCAACTTTATAGATTGTAATCTAAAAACGATTACCACATTGTAGCATTTATTTATAAACCTTTTCAAATAAATTTGAAATGCAACGAAATAGGATGCTTATATAATAAATTATGACTGGTCTCAGGCTAGATGTCATCGTCTTATTCCAATGACTGGACATATATGATGGACTGACCCATTCATCAACAACAATGTCGTCTTATGATCAATATCAAGCAGCCACCAACATTGACCACCCATGACAGAACTATAAATAAAATAATATATTTCTTTCCACCAACATATTCTATTTAAGGAGCAGTTATCAAATTGCATTAATAATATACTTTAGACCCGATGAAGACATAGCTCATTCAAGGTTACAACCTTATAACGTATAAGATTGTGTGACTAATTACGACAAATGGCATATTATTTACTTCAAAACAGGGTATATATTGATGATAAATGTCTTGCGTGACATTAAGGTTATCATCAAACGTAATAATGTACATTTTAAGGAAAAAAAAATGGCCTATAAAATATGTATATTGTATAAAAAATTGAATTACACAGTGACATTATTATATATATACCTATATATATAGTGCACCAAAAAAAAAAAAAATGGCGGCCGGTCATAAAACTATTGACAATAACTTCTACAATATGTACTATGAAAGAGGAGTGCATATCGTATCGACCCCAAGTAATCCAGATAAGAGTAGGAGAATGATGATTACATATATTTTTCATACTTAGGTATTGTACGTTTATCTAAAACGACAATAAATAAACATGAAGTTCTTATAAAATTAATAATAATATTGATTATCTCGTGCTTACTTATATTTCTAAGATAACCGCAATGATACCCTTATATTTACTAAAAGAAAGAACGTTACAAAATTAGGTTATCATTTAAATTATTTCTGTTATATAGTAAACTTTGTTTATCTTTTAGCTTGCGGTAATCTCAAAAACGACTTGGCAATATCAGTATCATTCCTTTTTGTTTATTGGTAATAGTGGCAAACGAGCAAGGAGCACACCTAATGCGCAGTCTTATTGCCTCCCATGGACCTTTGAAATACCAAGGGTATAGCTAGACCGCTGCCTACTAATACAAACCCCAAACCCACCCCATTGGGCTTCCGGCTCTCTCGATCACTGAACGCAATAGGAAATTACTCAGACGTCAATCTTCTGCGAGAGTGTGGTACTACCCCGGATAGACCAGGCCGCGGCTGTAGACAGAAACTGTCAACAGCGTGGTCCTACCACTAATATTTTGCTCTTATCTAGTTGGGGTCGACTCAATATATACCTACTATTCTTCCATAGTACATATTCCAACAGTTTTGGCAACACTATAGGAAAATATACATTTTTGTTTGCTCCAGAATTTGAACCAGGATTAGTAATTCTGCAGTCAAAACTAAATATGCAAGGCCAAAAAATATTGCTAAGTTTTTTTTTTTAATTTAAACAGATATGTTCTATCTTATTGTACGCTTTTATGAAGAGTAGGAATGTGTCTAAAAGGCACGCCTAGCTGTACATAAAGAAGTATTAGTGCCCACTCTCATGTATGGTAGTGAAAGTTGGATTTGGCAGGGAAGATATGAAAGTAGAATAAATGCTGTAGAGATGAGAGCTCTTCGTAGTATGTGTGGTGTAAGTCTGAAAGATAGAATTAGGAATAGTGTTATAAGACAGCGCTGTGGTGTGAATGAAGAAGTAGCGACAAAGATAAAAAAGGGAATGCTGAGATGGTTTGGCCACGTAGAAAGAATGAGTGAAGAAAGGTTGACTAAGCAAGTATACAAAGCGAGTGTGAGTGGGACAATTACAAGGGGAAGACCACGTCGTACTTTTCGGGATCAAATTGAAGATGTGTTAGCGAAAGGTCAGGTTAAGAGTACGCGTAACCGTAGAGCATGCATGAAGACTCTAATAAGTGTGAATAAGGCGATGGAGGTATCTCAGGATCGTGGTTTATGGCAATCCGTAGTCTCTGCCTACCCCTCTAGGAAACAGGCGTGAGGCTATGTATGTATGTATGTTCTATCTTAAATATGTGATAGCGCTTTCGTACTATCTTCCAATTTTAAATTTTAACATATGTTCTGTCTTAAATTAAACTATGTGATGGCAGTTACGTACTATATTTTCATTACTTGTTGATGTCCTAAAAGCTTTATACCTATCGCTCTAGGCTAACTATATGATGATGCCTTCTAGTCAATAATTAAAGCCAGCAATTCGCCCAAGGAGGGTAGAAGTCAGGTTGGCGACTGATCATAAAACGATTGCCGATAACTTTTGAAATATGTACCATTTAAAAAATTACATATTGATTTAAGTAATGGGTATAAAAGCAGGAGGATAAATGATTATAATCTGTTTTTAATTGCATTAAAACAAACATATAACAGAATATTAATATTAATATAATCGATATGCTAGCAATTTATTTTATTCAAACAACTGCTACTGTAGATATTATGGACAAAAAGACTAATATGTGTATTGATTATTAATAATTTATTCTATTTCAATCGGTATAGAGTATAAATTCAAATAAAAAATTTAAAACAATCATTATAGTGATGTGCATACATACGAGTATGTTATCAAAACACTGTCGTTTATTTTACCTTTTCAATGTAGGGTTTTATATAAATTCAGTGATCTCCTTGTTGAAACAACAACGTGTGTGGTGTTCTCATATTCTGTAAGATATACATTTACTTAAAGAATTAAATAAATGGCCTCATTTGCGACTCATGGCATCAAGAATGCGATTAGTCGTAACAGGTGCCATTTATCGCATGAATTACCTCGATATATGACTCAGAGGTAAAAGTTTCAGCGGTATTATTAGCTGTGTGAACTCTTTTTTTTTATGAAGTTTGGCGATAGTAGGTTTTTTGAAGTTTTTAAATTCAGCTAGTGACATATAAATATAGAAATATAGGTAGTCTAGAGATACCGCATTTCCGAGCCAGTGCTGTGAGAAAGTCCGGGAGACAATACAAGCTTTATTTCTTTAGTCATTTATATTATTTTATTAGCAATATTTTATAGTAGGCATAGTTTATCAATAAAAGAGATCTCAGTTATATTGATTGTTTCGAAGAAAAATCAAAGCAAATATTTCTATGATAAATATACTCAACTATTAAATAAGCTAATTATATTTTTAGCAACATTATTTAAATTACATACCACTAAAAACACGAAATAATATTACCTTATAATTAATATCAGATTGCTTCCTATTACATTATACTAAAAAACATATTTCGTAAATACTGTAAATTAAACACAATTTAAACAATAGAGATGATATAAAATATCAAATGCTCATTAGCATTTTATACCTTTCACCGGTAAACGTATGTGTTTCCGCACTGATTACTCATTCATAATATACTCGTGTTATTTATTTATAGTTTTACGCCTCTATTTCTAAATAAATAAGCAGAATTGTAAGCGCACACATATTTTGCGACAATATCCCGCGATTATTGGTAATGTCGGACATAGTTACGTACTTAGAGTTTGCTCTTAAAAATTTCGTCACAAATTGAGGATATCTACAGACAATCCTAGCTTTTTTATTTTTATTTGTATCTGGAATCAGTGATTGCAGCAGCTACTAATACTTAAACATGACTTCTTAAAGTTTATTTGACATAGATCACTTAGACGACATTAATCTTTATTTATTCTTTTGAAAACTAATCTTGTCAGAATTGAAGAATCTTTTAAAAATAAATGCACATGTCAAAACTAAAATAGATATATCTAAAACATTAGTACAATCTGATTTAAAATACTAAAACACAATCTCTCAAAAATACCACTACCAAAATACTATGGGCGATTACAGTCTTTGCGTAACATGGCGCAAATGAATGTTAAACTAAAGTAATGAGTTTGAAAGGCATTCGCGTTTTACATGTTACTGAATGGAGAGCCCATTAGATAATTTGCACATCACACTATACTACATGCTAGTCCCGCTGTAGTAATATATAAAATATTTTAAACTAAATAGGTTGATTAAAATAGAAGATACAACAGCTCGAATCCCTCCATTGTATTTCTAAACTTGCATAAAAGATTAAGGTTTTGTTAATTGGACTGAGACTTTGAGATTATTAGATGCAAGTGAAATTGGTGGCACAGAAAGGTATATAATAAAAATTATAATCAAAACTAAAAAGCAGTATTGTGGCGCCAATGTCGTGTTTAAAATGCCCGCATCATTGTCCCTCTGACAAGTCCAATTAAGTTTAATCGGTGGTGTAATTGTCGATTTGTACTACATATACAAGTGCCCACTGTGCAACGAGGAATCAAATTGCATAACATTAGAGGCCATTTTATTATACGGATTATTAATTAAATATTCAAAAGTCTTGTTTATATTTAAGATTTCCTTTTTTATTAAATAGTAGTGTGTTTTTATTACTAGTATCATAACTGTAGATAAGATATAATATATTGGCCATAATAAAACTAAAGAGTTTGTTTATTTGTTTTTTACTTATAGCTTTTGAAAAATCTTTTTTTGTATAACCTGTTTTAGAAAAGTGAATATGTACAGATTCTTCCTAGTGTTATGTGATTAACATATATATATGAAAGGAGTATAGTATAATAAAATCATCATCATCAAATTGTAGAGTAGGCATAACGCCTAACGAGTTATTTATTTATTGATTTGATTGAGCTATCTGATTGTAATTTATAGATCTTGGTGTGGTAATGCATACTAAAAAGGTCTCTGCTTGTGGTACGCTACGTGGAGCGGGTCTCTGCCTTCCCTCGAATGTGGTTGAGGGGCGTGATGGCTGCTTTTGTAGTTAACTCGTGATCGGGTGCCGCTTGTTAAATCTGGTCCAACCATTTCTGTTCTTTTTTGTTTATCTTATATTTAAAAATGAATCTTTACTCGAAGGGCATCTCACTGGAGCTAATATGGACTAAACATGTATCCAATAATATTTAAGAAAACATATAATTTAAAAATAATGACGAGCCCGCTGAGGTTCTTGCCGGATCTATTCAGTTTGTAGCGGCTTTCCGATCCGGTGGTAGATTAATTTAAAAAAATATGTAAAATTGATAATATGTAAGTGCCCTTATGGGGCGCGCTCCTGCGTAATAAATGATTTGATTTGATTTGATCATTATCCTGCATTTATCGCAATTACTTGGGGTCGACGCAATATATAGGTACTCTGCTTCATTCGTATATATTGCAAAAGTTTCGTGCAATAGTTTTATGACCGGTCGCCTGCCTGACGTCAACCCTCCTTGGGAATGTAATTGTTGACCTGACGACATCTGTTGGCCCAGATCGATTAAAAGCTCTTAGTCGTCTTTTACGACATCTACGAACGAAGTACGGGTATTATTCGTCACCGTTATAACACAGCAATATAGTATAATAAAATATGGTTAATAAATTGGTATGAGTATAGTGAAAATAGGGGACCAATCGTAAAACTTAACCAAAAACCTATGCGGTATGATTTGCTGTTCGGTAGAATAGAATACATAGATGGAATGGATATTGGTGTTAAAAGACTATATGTCGACCAACCAATAAATATATAATATGTAAAGTAGAATTTTGATAACTTGATATTTTATTCATGTTGATGATTCTTCCTAGCCTCGAACCACACTTGTACAAGGTAGATACTTAATACGGGATTTAACTGTAGTATCTCAAATAACAGACTGCACAGATGGCGTAGTGGTTAAGATACCGACCTTCCGTGCCAGTGCCGTGGGTTCGATTCCCACGCAGGACATTGCTTTATGCGATCCATAAAGTGTTGTTCTGAGTCTGGGTGTAATTTGTCTGAGTTAATTGCATGTTTGTAAGGTCCCCCGCAATACAAGGTTTATTTCCTTAGTGCAGGGTGGTGTCCTTTTGGCCACCGAAGACAAAGATCGGGTACCGGTGGCTCGCTCGCACGGCGAAGAGAGGAGTTGCACGATGGGTCTGTGGGGTCATGCGCCGCCTCTTCCGTCACTCCGGACCTATTTGGCGGGGCGAGACACTTCCATAGTCCACCGTAAAAAAAAGGGGTGTCTTTTTCATAAATTTATAATGTTGTAGATTATGTGCATATTTTCCAATATCACGAAGTGCACCAGTTAATTAGTGATACTAATGATCGTGTTGTCGAAATATAAGAAGCACGTGTCAACTGCAATGATAAATGCCCTTTAATTTAATGCTACTCTGTCCTTTATATACGTAAGAAAGATTAATGGGTCCAGCTATGATCCCTGAGGCATACTATTATTCAGACCCGATTTCTATTCACTGTCCATTTTAACAATGTCCTGTTTATTTTTATAATATCATCAAAGTAGTTTATATGCTAGTGAAGTTATACCTCCAGTATTTAACTCGTTTAAAAAGATTGCACTTACTTATAACTTCGAACGCTTACTTTATTCAATGCGCAGTATCTATTTCTCATTTATTTCATTATTACTTAATTTTAATATCAAAATTTATGGTAGTATTCGTTTAAGCTATTTGTATTTTTGACAAGTAAGTATCTCTTAACAAAATACTGCACAAATGGCGTAGTGGTTAAGATAGTTTAGTTTATAGTTTTGTGCGATCGACAAAACTATTGTTGTAAGTCTGCGTGTAATTTATCCGCGTTAATTATATGTTTGTAAAGTACTCCGAAATACAAGGATTATTTCCTTAGTGCAAGAAGGAGTTTAGAAAAAAATATATAAGCACAGATAAACATTTTTTAATTATTTTTGAAAACTATGACAACACTTAGGTTGATAATTCCCATAGTCAGCCTACCATAGTCAATTCAGTTGTTATACCTACCTATATATGTATAGGACTATACTTTATTATTTAGAAACCTAGTTATATAGTAAAAATAATGTGTTATTCAGCAAAAATGGCAGAGCATGTAGATTTTAATATACATAATAAATTTTATGAATACAGTTTCGAGTTATATTAAATATAACCTACATTTCATTGTTAAAATTACCAGCAACTAAAAAAGGAAAGTAATTCGAAATAAACGTGATATTACTAATTATTATTAATATATGTTTTTTTTATTAAATTCACACGATACAGGTAACTTCATATGTAGGATATGAAGTTTTTATTTTTAATTTAAAACTAAATTGCTATTATAAATATAAAGAGCCAGTTTATTTATTATTTAATTACCAGTGTAGTACCTATTATCAAAAGCATTCGCCCGTGTGTTTTATTGATAAAAAGGTAACCTTCTTCCTTTTTTTTTTTGGGTGGGCTACGGTCGGTGCACTACTCGCACCACTCCGTCTGGGGTGACAGAGGAGCGTAAACACGCACACCCGTAGCCCACCCGTGACACCTCGCCTTCGTCGTTAGACCGGTCGGTCTGGAGCAGCGTGAACTTGACGTCAGTGGCCGGCCTGACGGAATACCTCCTTAGGGGTACCCTCTCCTTGACCGATGTCCCCCTCGGGGAGGACGTCGGTCCTTCCTCATGCGGTCAGCCTCTCGGCGGGTGACGGCCTAATTCCCCGGTCCAGTCATCCACGGCCTCAGCTAGGGCGGCATCAGGCGAACCTTCTTCCCTAGATTAAAGTTGCATACTGAGTGTCACTCGCCGCCTCACATCACTTTTAATTTTGTTTTAGCGGAACTCTATTTTTTCTGTAATAAAAGTACACTAAATTATTCCTTATAACATCAACTACCTGTTAGTAAAAGTCCCGTTAAAATCGGTCCAGCCGTTTCAGAGATTAGCCGAAACAAACAGAATGACAGACAGAGATAGAGAAAATTTAGAAGTAATTTTTTTATGTAAGTACCGTATATACTTTCATATACATTTAGATCTTTTATGTAAGTACCGTATATACTTTCATATACATTTAGATTTTTTATGTATGTACCGTATATACTTTCATATACATTTAGATTTTTTATGTATGTACCATATATACTTTCATATACATTTATATTTTTTATGTATGTACCGTATATACTTTCATATACATTTAGTGAAATGCTGTTCATTTAGAACTGCAAATAGACACTTCAATTTTATTTATATGTATAGATGCGACAAACGCTCAGTATCTATAATATTAGTTGCCCCCGAAGACAAAGATCGGGTACCGGTGGCTCACTCGCACGGCGAAGAGAAGTGTTTGCAGGGTGGGTCTATGGGGTTGCGCGCCGCCTCCTCCGTCAGCCCGGACCGATTTGGCGGAGCGCGACCACGTCCATAGCCCACCGCAGAAAAAAAGTATAATATTAGTTCAGAATTAGGTTGTTATGTAGCCTGTTTTTCATGAAAGACTATAGACAATAAAACATAACGCTGTAATTTATAACAGTAGTGTAGCTGTCTTTTATATTTTATATAAGCCAACAGAGTAACGACGAAATAATTGACGAAGATATCAGAATAAAAGTTAATAAGATTATAAATTGTTACATATATTTATATGTAACAATGCAATAAAATTATTTTACTTTTAAAGATTGCAGAATAAAAAATAGAATAAAAATGCACTGATGGTACATAAATCCGGTTACACGATCATATCTGTCGCTGCAGTACATTTATCTTTTTTTTTTTACCTTTTGTTGTAAAGTCAGACACAAGAATATGGTATTTTATCACGTCGTTACGTGACCTATGTGACTATGTCATATTGTACGTCAATTATACTTTCCCTGAACTAAAAAGAAAATGTACATCAAAATTATTCTGTAAAATAATGATGCTGTGCTGGATTTAGTTAAAATTAATATATTTTAAATTTCTCGAATTATTCACTGTTTTATATTTATATTTACAAGTGTTTTTTTTTTAATTCATCTTATTACATAACTCGCAACCATCCATCAATTTGTATCCACCACTATTAGAAATAAAGCGTTATGCATTTTAGCGGCGATGGGGGCCGCCACCCATCACGCCTTGCCCAGTCAGGCGAGTCGAGGAGAGCAGAGCAGTGATCAGGGCCGCAACCCATAACGCCTTGCCCAGTCATGCGAATCAAGGAGAGCAGAGTGCCGGGTGGGCACGTGGAATGTAAGAGGTTGTGTGGAAGATAAGTTGCACGAGCTGATATTCGTCATGGCGGACAAACAGCTAGACGTGCTCTGTGTAACAGAGACCAAGTGAAGGGGCAGCGACGCCTGCGATCTTCCTGGTGGCGGTAATCCCCCGGTGGTCTGGTGTACCACAAATCGATCGAGCCAGCATGGGGGTAGGAGTACTGTTGTCCTCTCACTTGGCCTCAGGTGTGAAGGATTACGGAATGTATGATCCCAGACTTCTTTGGGTCCGTATAAAACTAGGTCTCACCAAGGTATTCATGGTTGTAGCATATGCTATCCTCGGTGGCATCAGACCTAGAGAAGTTTTGGGATGGGCCCCACAGTGGATACGGACCACTATCTCGTTATTGCGAGATTTAGTGGTCTGTTCAGAAAGTGGAAGCACTGGCGAGAGCGTGTCCACTTCGGAGGGCTTGGAAGGTTGCAAGAAGAACGTGTAAGAGAAAAGTATGCAGAGGGTGTCCGAGAACGGCTGACGAAGGCAATCCAGCCGCAATCGGACATTGAAGAATGCTGGAGAAAGAAATAGAATATGGTAGATACAGCGAAAGAAGTATGTGGAAGTTCAAAGAAGCCTAGAAAAACAAATGGTGATGCATGGTGGGATGCCGAAGTGGCAGCCTCCGTAGAGCAAAAGAAGAAAGCGTCGATGGACTATGTCTCTTCTTTGAATCTGAATGACAATATGACTGAATAGAAGAAAGAGATGTATCGGTAATGTAAGAATGACACTAAGGCCTTAGTGAAAGAGAAACGTGATAGAGCAAATATGAGTGCAGAAGATAGGCTGACTAAAAACTTCGAGGGTAACACCAAACTCTTTTGGAGGGAGGTGAAGAAGTCTCGGTGTGGTTGGTCAGCCTTCAGAATGAATAAAATAAGGTCTAAAGGTAACATTCTTACATTCTTAAACAAAGTAGGTAACATTCTTACACAAACACAAGACGTGTTAAGCTGATGGAGTGAATATTTTGGCGATATGTATGCGGATACCCGAGTTGGCGCCGGTGTCGCATGTGGTTTAGTAGATCAACCTTTAGCACCGGCGTCCTCCGATGGCATCAGTATGGATGAAGTTGAATGGGCGATAAGAAGTTTGAAAAATGGTAAGGTAGCGGGCATTGATATGGTGTATTATTGAAAGGAGAATGAGGATGGTGTCCGATGGTTTACTGTGTGAGATACAAGGAGGTTTCAGACGTGGAAGGGGATGCATGGATCAAGTGTTCTCTCTGCGCAACATTGTGGAGAAGCTTCTGGCTCTAGGTCAGAGGGTTTTCTGCAGTTTTGTGGACCTGGAGAGAGCATTAGATATGGTTGTACGAAAGGAACTTTGGGATATTTTACCGGAGTATGGTATTATCGGTAAACCGCTACAGGCTGTGCAGCCCAGTTACATGATGTCTCCATGAAAGAGAGTATTGGTGTAAAGATGCGAAAGGGAATGCTCCGATGGTTCGGACATGTATGTATGCATGGAAAGAATGCCGAACGTCTGGTTAAGAAGATATGTCTGGTTAAGAAGATATACAATGCGAAAGTGGAAGGATGTAGGTGCCGGGGACACCGAGACTCACCTACCTAGACCAGATTGGTCACGTACTGAAAGAAGGTGGAGTAAAGAGTCTCCGAAACCAGCGAGCGTGTATGAAGAGAATTATGAATGTTGAAGAAGCGAGTGAAATGTGCAAGAATAGAGTTCTCTGGCACTCTGTTCTCTCTGCCTACCCTGCAAGGGATATGGCGTGATGATGTGTATGTATGTATTTTATAAAACAGTTATAAAATAATCGAATTAAAAATTGCTAATTGAAGCTTAACTACAGCCGGTATCTAATACCTTTAAACGAGCAGGAGGTTCCGGGAGCAATTAATCGATCTAGCTAAGTTTCATTTATAGAAAATATTGTTTTGTCAATATATTCAAACAAGTTTCTCTTTTTTATTATTTTTTGCATTTTAATTTTTTGTAGTTATGTTTTTAATTATATTTAAATATATTTGCCAAAATACACTAAAAAGAAAATACCGAGCGAAGCTCGCTAATCCAGATATTATCAATTGAAATATGTAAATTTGCAAGATGGCTATACGCGGTATAATTAAACGACAATAATTTTAATTATATCTAATATTCAGTTTGTGAATTATACTTACCAGGGTTCCCATCGATACCAACCTACATAGCCAAAAACCAATTTCACACAGGTATTTTCTGTTTCCATTAAAAAGAAATGAATTATATTTCATATTTAATAATATTACAATCTGTTTGCAAAATAGTTATTATTATTAAAAGAGCTGTTTATACATTCTGCTCGTCATCACATAGATTTGTCATTTTTCAACGACTTAAACACAATGAAATGTATTGGTAATCGTGAATGCATTGTGGTATTTATACAACAACGGTTTCAAATACAAGCACGTACAAACAATATACATATATACGTACTTACATATTAAGTAATATCTACTATCTAACACGTTTTTTTTATCTATTTATGTATACACAACAAATACAAAAAAAATGAGATAGTAAAAACAGTAGTACAAATGCACTAGGTCGGGTTCATACCGAAATATCAAACGAAAGGAGTGCAGGAGAGTCCCTAACGTGAGATCTAATCAAATTTCACAATCTAACTCTCTCACTTGCGCAGAAAGTATAAGAATAGAAATAGGATTGTGTAGCATGCCCTTTAAGTATATTCGTAGGTTAGATTTAAAGGCAGCATACTTCATGCGCCGGATAAGCGAAACTGAATCGCTCTTGGAGAAATGCAGTCAAAAATCGCCTCGCTTGACAGACCAGTTCACCATCGCAATTAATGTTATAGATTTTCTGGAAATGAATTACAGCACATTCTTCTGGTAATTACTTACCTGGTTTTTACGAACCACGAGAATGTCAAGAGTAGTGACTGTATTTCCAACTGATCAACACATGGCAAAATATATAAAGAGGACCACAGAAGATAATTAATATTTCTGTGAATAGGACTAATTAAAGCAATATGTCTGCAACATAGGATTCCTGTACCAAATTCAATGCAATACACCTGTATAATTTAAAAAAAAAGGTTTATTATACTTTTCGATGTAAAGGAATGCCTTACATGTCGAACAAACTTAATATTAATTAATATGGCAATTATGATGTTTAACATTAATTTTCTGACTCATTTAGTGGAATAAATAACTTTATATGTTCCCTCTTTCCGACAATTATATATATATATTAGTTTGTAATTTCATTTCTATTCCACGAACAATTTTAGGTGTCCCCATCCGTTTCCCTGTGCAATGCGTACAGTGCAATCTATAACAGGATATTCAAATGAGCTCGTCAGTAGGACAGACGTAAATAGCGCTGTGAATTTTAATTTAATAAGTATGACAAAATGCATTCGCATTATATATTTTACCTAAATTAAAGTAATATATTGTTTTTATTTTATTGCAATACATTTTTTTTTTAAATAATTCAAGTAATTGACTGTTTGTGTGAGACAATATATAAGCATGTGTTTGTATGTGTGTGAATAAAAGAGACTGTTTGTTAGACATGTGTAAGTAATGCGAGTGATGTATCACACGTAATATTACCCGACCGCGTACTGCTTCATTACACATTACGTGACTAAACATCACATCACATCACATTAAACATCACACATCACACTAAACATCACACATCACACTAAACATCACACATCACACTAAACATGACGCGAACGCCGGTGTACTGTTCTGTTTGACATTTCGGCAATGTTCGGTAATTTGGTTGGTTATCTATATCTCAGACGCCCTGTGTGTCTTTTCGGGGGAGTGAAAGGGACAGAACGACTGCAATACGCTGCGCCTACGGTCGATGCTATGAAATGTCATGTGTGATGTTTGAAGTGATGGTAAAATGTAATAATACTATATTATTATATCGGCTATATTATTATCGGCACGAAATGTAATGCCATATCACATTAGTTCGTGAAGTACTGTTTCGCGCATGTCTACTGTTATATGTATGTGCGTGTGTGTACACACTTGTACTTGTACGAACAAGCGTGTGGGCCTACGTGTTAATTGTTATGTGTGCGGGAATGCGTGTACAATTCTACATGCACAACATGTAAATGCACGTACTTGTGCGAGTGGATGTGTATGGATGTATGAAGACATACACAATACGATATTTAAAAACAAATTATGAACTGAGTCGCAGTATTTCTCAAATCATATATTGTTAGCAAAATTAATGCTTAAAAAGACTTCGTATTATCTATAATTCTTTTAGATTTTTAACGTTGGACTAATATAATTATTTTAGTTTGTTGAAATTAATAATTTATATAATTTCTTGTTCATAATTACATAGTACTTACGTTGTATACTAGGAAATAATTTAATTATACTCTGACAATATTTATCTAACTTTATTAAAACATACTTATAATATTATATAAACATTATATTCCATAGTTAACGTTTTGTTATTACATAATTTTAAAAATAACGCTTTATAAACGCTTGTTATGGTTATGTTTACGTCTTATATTTCCGTATTATTATCTCTTAATACAATATAGCGAGTTTGCGTTACGTTGCAATGAGAAACTCGGATATTTTTGTTACTGATTTAATTGTATTCAGTTACTAGCAAAATTTTAATGACACATTAGTTTATATCCACTTTTTATTATATAATCTACTATTATCTACTACACACTATTTTCTCGACACTAACTACTGTAGCGTAATGATAATAATTATTTACCCTATATCATGATATTACAATACATCATCATCACCATCATCATATCATCATGCAGCCCATATATGTCCCACTGTTAAGCTCGAGCCTCCTCCATAATGGGAAGGTTATTAACCTACTATACCACGCTGGTTAGACGTGTTGGTATAGGGTTTTATTTCGAGTGTTCCTTCTCTCGCATAGATGTTATATGCGTTTTATATCCCTTAATCTTTTCGTACTAACACCCACGGGTAAGATAGGTGATGAATTGTACTCTTACTCCGTCACCACACGGAGAATTATCATCCTCAAACTACTTTTAATTTTAAAAGTACATAATGCTTTGTTTAAGCATCTGTATGGTTGTGTACTACTATTACGTTTCGTAGTTGTGTGCTTTCTGGTGATGGAGTAAGAATACAATTCAATACCCCCCCTCTTACCCGTCGGTGTCATAAGAGGCGATTAAGGGGTATAATAGACATATGTATAACATCTATGCAAGAGAAGCAACTGGAAATAAAACCCTATGCTAATCCGTCTCACTGGCATGGTTATATAGCATAGGTCAATTTCCTTACTGTTTTGGAGGAAACTCAAGCTGAGCAGTGGGACCTGTATGAGCTGAGGTCATAATAATGATAGATTTCAGTTATGTTTAAGTTTTAAACAGGCTGTTTATCGTTTTTTTATCCTTTGTGGCCAGCTATAGTCTAGACACACCCCTTCATTTTTTTTTTTTTTTTTTTCTACGCAGGGTGAACCATGGATGTGGTCGCGCCCCTACAAATCCATTCGGGGCAATAAAAGAGGCGGCGCGCAACCCCATGGACCCACCCTGCAAACACCTCTTTGCGCCGTGCGAGCGGGCCACCGGTACCCGATCTTTGTCTTCGGTGGGGTCTAGACACACCTTGTCCGATCTGTACAGTTATCCGCCTACCTAACAAATATCCTTATTAAAATCTCTAATTATCATCATCGTCATTCAGCTTTTCGCGGTCCACTATTAAACGCAAATCATCATTCTCCTACTCTTATCCTAATTACTTGGGGTCGATACAATATGTAGAGTAGATATTGTATCGACTCCAAGTTCTTCATAGTAGGTACATATTGTAGAAGTTATTGGCAATAGTTTTATGACCGGCCGACTGCCAGACGTCAACCCTCCTTGGGATGTAATTGTTGACCAAACGGCATCAGATAGAGTTGGGCCAGTTCATTATAAAGTTTTTATTCGTCTTTTACGACACCTCGTGGGTGTCGTAAAAGCAAAGCAAGAGTTGGTAGTACTCATTCGATTCCACTATTAAATGTAGATCTCAATTAAAAATAGGGAGATAAAGTCGTAATCGCCATGGTTGGCAGACAGATTAGGAATCGCAGTAAGGTATTACCTAAACGTTTCCCATGAGATAGTCACAGCTCATTCTCCTAGTGAGATCCTCAGCCAATTTGCTAGATTCAAACAGTAATTTACCATTAAATATGTAATAAACCGGTTATTTATTCATTTGCTTTTTCTGTAACATGAAAAATATAATTATTTATCTTTGAATGATTTTCCCATGACATCAGCTTCACTTAAATTTTATAAAACAATGACATTTAATTCATACCTAATACTATATATAATATTAGTTTTTGTTAACCAAAAATCTCTAGAACTATTTTGGGTGTATATATTTCTATTTTGGAGACAAATTTTATATTTATATAGATACTTATCCATGTGGTAATATATTAAAGATATAATATATAGCCATTATTTTTCAGTGAGTGTCATAATCCTCCGTGTGGTGATGGAGTAAGAATAAATTCACCACCCCCTATCTTACCCGTGGGTGATCGTAAGAGAAGACTAGGGGATATAAAATGCATACAACATCTATGCAAGAGAAGGAAAACTCGAAACAAAACTCTATATCAACACGTCTGACCAGCGTGGTATATTAGGTCAATTTCACTCCCATTACTGAGGTGGCTCGAGCCCAACAATGGGACATATATGAGCTGAGATGATGATGATGAGTGTCATAAAATATACTATAGGGAAAGCAGGAGAGTGGTCAGCAGTGTTTGCCTGGCAAACTAATAACAACAAACTCCAAGCGGGTTGACCCGCTTGCCAAATAGTAAACCCGGTTAGAAGTTCTAAAACTTAAAAATATGCTATTAGATATTCATCGTCATCATCATCATCATCATCATCTTCTCAATACATATACGTCCCACGGTTGGGTCTAAAGCCTCCTACAAAACTGAAGGCAAATTGACCTACTTATATCAAACTGGTCAGACTGGTTTTGATATAAGGTCTTTCTCTTGTAGGTATAAATATTATGAGCATATTATATCCCTTAGTGGTCTTTTACGACACCCACGAGTGAGATAGGGGCTGGTGAATTATATCCTTACTCTATTACCACACGGAAATTACTATTAGATATTAAACAGATAATTTTTAACAACTTATTACACACAACACACTATTCGTATGAATTTATTAAAATGCCCGTTTTTTCTCACAAGTGTTCGCTAAGAAATGATATCTAGATAGATAATGCTATTTATTTTCGGATAAAAAATATGATAAAGCTCTAGGAACTAAATATTTTAGCAGTTTATTGAACTCACAAGCTACGGGGAATAATATCTGCAGGTATGTACGTTAAGAATATATCGATATCACCTATAAGTATGTCGTCAAATACATTTTCGTCAAACTGTCACACGTATTATTGATATCCCTAAACTATTACGAGTATATATAACACGGGTGGCCAACTTGATAAGAATCAAGATTTACTTGACATATGAAATGCTGTGCAATCTACCGACTATCCACGTTGTGAAATTTTCAAAAAATAAAATAGGGCTACTGTGTGGAAGATAGTATAAGTACTATAATAAAATGGTGAAAAATTTCACAAGATGATATCATCTTAAAAATTAATTAAATACTGACTAAAAATTAATCTGACAATTAATGTGACATCATTTTTCACTTCGTAATCGGGTTTTATAAATAATTAAGCATATTAAATGCTAAATTTCAGTAATTTAAATAACAAGGTTGTGTCATCGTTTAATACGATTCTAACTGCAAAGTTAAGCCTATAACAATATGTAAACATTGTCAGGTAGATGGCATACCGTCACCTTAAGACGTAAATATGATACGACGCGAAATTTGCATGTCCTACAATAAGTCACGGTGGTGTAGTGGCAGCACGATTGGGCCGGAATCCCAATAGGCGCGGGCTCGAATCCCGCTTGTGACATCATTTTTCGCTTCGTAATCGGGTTTTATAAATTAAAAATTAATTACTGAAAAATGAATTACTGACTATAATTAATTTTCGCCGTTAGTTCTTTATATTTTTTGCCCTGCCGTGATCGACTGGGCTAACAGCTGTGATCGATCAGGTGGTCGCAATCGACTGCTGGTATGCCGGGGGTGGTGAGACGTTATATAATAACGACATTGAGATATTTATACACTAACTAACACTTATCACTAAATAGCCGTTTTTTGGCGATATTTATAATATAATGTTAAAAAAATTATATAGTTATTATCAGAGTTCGTTATTTAAACAAATCCCTAAAAGATTATTGGAGTATACTCCTTAAGAATCGATTTTCATATAAGACGCCCGGTATGAGTAAAATTTGAGGAGTAAAATCTAGTGATCGAATGACCTCGTTACGTTTTGGTGCGCAACCTATTCTGCACACCCTTCACTTTCTGACGTGAGATAATACTTCACTGAACAGTTTTAATAAATGTAAATAAAAATATATATATTATTTTTAGTCAAATGAGTTTTTTTTGCGCCTGTTTTGATAATCGTACTTAAGGAGTTAACTCCAGTCGTGCGTCGGAGCTGACACACACACTTTTTTACAAATGTAATCAAAACTGGTATGTAAGTCTTTTTTAATGCTTATTATGGCAAACGAGCAAGCAGCACACCTGATAGTAAGTGTCACTGCTGCCCATGGACCTTTGTTATAACAAGGGTATAACTAGGCCGCTGCCTACCATTACAAACCTCAAACCCACCCAGTTGGGCTTCCGGCTCTCTCACTCACCGAACGAAGCGCAATAGCACATTGCCATTACTCAGACGTCGGTCTTCTGTGCGAGAGTGTGGTACAACCCCGGACGGACCGGCCCGTGGCTGTAGACAGATCTGTTAACAGCGTTGTACTACCACTATTGAAGTATGAAATGAAATAATATATTTTTTAATTTTCTATGTTTTTAGATGTCTGCAAAGTTAATAACTTATTTGATAATACAAGAGACATTGCTTTCGACAGATTGAAAAAAAAATAGAAACGAATTCCTTAAAATCAAATGCATTATTTTAGTGAACTAAAATCATCAAATTGCAGCAAACATTTATAACGGACATGGAAACACCATCTTTTAAATTTTATACATACATACATATCATCACGCCATATCCCTTGCAGGGTAGGCAGAGAGAACAGAGTGCCAGAGAACTCTATCTTTGCATACTTCACTCGCTTCCTCCACATTCATAATTCTCTTATATTTACGTTTGTTTAAATTTTATATATATATATATATATATATATATATATATACAGGGTGTCCCAAAATTCAACGATAAGCCGGCACCAGCAGGTGGACCTACATATGACTACTCGAGAACAAAAAAGAAAAAAATTCTACCTTGATTTTTTTTTTCATTACGACAAAAAAACCGATTTCTTTAAAAATCGACATCTTTTATTATATTATTAAGTGCCATTGCTACAATTTTACAAGTAATTCTGTGTTTTTTTTTGTATTGGTAAGGTAAGTAGCACTACTATCGATCACAACCATTAAAAATTCCAGAATATCTATAGTTTTTACACAAAAATCAACCAAAACTATGTTTTTTTCATAAATTATGTAAGATTTTGACTTTCAGCTCACTTTCACTCATCACAGTGAAAAAAAAAAGTATGGACACTACTGTGGCAAATAGTATTAAAAATTGGCGCAACTAACTACAATTCTAAAATGGTATAACATTCTAGGCAAACTAGCCACAAAAATATACTTAGGTGTACTATTTCAAAATAACAACCATACTTCGAAAATTGTTAGTGTTGATAGTAATCACTTTTACTATGTAGCCCAAATGTTTTTGTTGCAAGTTCTCAGAATTTGAATGAGACATGTGCGTAGTCCATAAGATAACATAAGTTAGACAGAGATAGAGAGATTATACGTTAGAGGGAGATAGATAGATGCTAATTGTTTAGTAACATTAATGCAGGTAGAGAAGTAATTAATGTCCTCAGCAGCACAGCAAGTCAGTACGCTCTACTTCTTTATTTACTGCACACCGTTCTGTTTTAATTAAAGTGGCTCTGATACTAACGACTTTGGATTGAATTAAGTGACCTGGAAATTGACCTGACTTGGCATTATTTTAGACTGTGATTTTGTGTTTTTTTAAAGAAGTTTTGCCTTATTTTCAAGTGTTTAGCATTCATTATGCCGCTACCATATACAGCGTTAGAATACGCTAATATGCACCTAATTTATAGAGAATGCCGATGCAATGCCAACGCTGCTAGCAGATTATATCGAGCAAGGTACCCTACTCTTCAAAGGTATCCGGATTATCGCGTATTTATTAACGTGCATCAAGCATTTTCGGAGGGTCGTATACCATCTGACAGGAGAAACGCTGGAAGACCTAGATCGGAACACGATGAAGAAGTTCTCAAAGAAATAGAAAGCGATACAACTACCTCTGTACGTGGCATACAAGTAGCAACGGGAATTCCAAAAAGTACTGCACATAGAATTTTAAAACGTCACCAGTTTCATCCATATCATTACAGGCGCGTGCAGGCGTTATTACCGCGGGACTATCCACTGCGGGTCGCATTTTGCCGTGTAATGCTGCAAAAACACAGGGAAGATCCCCAATTCTTAGACAAAGTTTTATGGTCGGATGAAACAACCTGCAAGAAAGATGGCTATTTAAATCTTCACAATCTTCATAGCTGGAACAATGAAAATCCGCACCTGGTGAGAGAAGACAAATCCCAATATCAATTTAAGGTTAACCTATGGACGGGCATAATAAATGGAAAAGTGATAGGGCCCTTTGAGTTACAAGGAAACATAGATGGCAATAGCTATTTGAACTTCTTACAAAATGAGTTACCAGGATTATTAGAAGACGTGCCCTTAAGTGATTTGCAAAACATGTGGTTTCAAAACGATGGTTGCCCAGCTCACTATGCCCGCCCTGTGCGAGAGTACTTAGACCAAGAGTACCCAGGGCGTTGGATCGGGCGACTTGGTCCTATCTTATGGCCACCCCGTTCACCCGATCTAAATCCCCTGGATTTTTTCTATTGGGGTTGTCTAAAGGACAGAGTCTACTCAAAACCCATTGCAACCTTGGACGAGCTTCGCCAAAAAATAATTCAGGCTGTGGATCACATGAACAGAATCAGATATGCAAGAAAAATAAAACGTTCATTTTTAAGGCGATGTCGTGCCTGCATTACTGCCAATGGCAAACAATTCGAACATTTATTGTAATTTTAATAATATAGTAAATTCTAATCTCTCTATATCTATCTCTTTCTAACTTATGTTATCTTATGGACTACGCACATGTCTCATTCAAATTCTGAGAACTTGCAACAAAAACATTTTGGCTACATAGTAGAAGTGATTACTATCAACACTAACAATTTTCGAAGTATGGTTGTTATTTTGAAATAGTACACCTAAGTATATTTTTGTGGCTAGTTTGCCTAGAATGTTATACCATTTTAGAATTGTAGTTAGTTGCGCCAATTTTTAATACTATTTGCCACAGTAGTGTCCATACTTTTTTTTTCCACTGTGATGAGTGAAAGTGAACTGAAAGTCAAAATCTTACATAATTTATGAAAAAAACATAGTTTTGGTTGATTTTTGTGTAAAAACTATAGATATTCTGGAATTTTTAATGGTTGTGATCGATAGTAGTACTACTTACCTTGCCAATACAAAAAAAATCACAGAATTACTTGTAAAATTGTAGCAATGGCACTTAATAATATAATAAAAGATGACGATTTTTAAAGAAATCGGTTTTTTTGTCGTAATGAAAAAAAAAATCAAGGTAGAATTTTTTTCTTTTTTGTTCTCGAGTAGTCATATGTAGGTCCATCTGCTGGTGCCGGCTTATCGTTGAATTTTGGGACACCCTGTATATATATATATATATATATATATATATATATATATATATATATATATATATATATATATATACAATAGATTAATCTAATTCACTATAAACTTATAATCATCCTGCTCTTATCCCAAATACTTAGAGTCGACGCTTTAGGTACGAATACGTTCATCATCTCTGTCATCAGTCCCTGTCTATCAATATCATGCTTCACGCAGTTTTTAATTGTTTTCCATTATCCTTAGATCCATCTACATTCATACTTAAAACTTTCCATATAGCATTAATTTCACTATTATACTGATTATCTTCGTAAATTTATTTAGGTAACATTCTACATCGAAATTCTCCTGTTTCAGAACGTGAAAATCTCTTTAGAATAATATAAAAAATGATATTTCTTTTCGAAAATAACGAAAATAGATATTGGAAAGTCTATTCATTATCCACTTGTAAATCTTACGCTTTCCTAATAGACTGATAGTGGACATCAAATCGCTGTGGAGTACTCAACCAACTATTAGTTATTCTTCATATATGTACCTACGTCCTACGTTTTTGTGATATAGGATATTTTTAATTATGTGTTCAATTCTTCCCACAACAGAATCCTTGACTAAGGCAGTCTGATCTGACGCACTAATGTCAATTTTTTATTAGCTAGACTCTAAAATTATAAAGAATTATATTTTTTTATCAATAATATTTTTATATTTCCTACAACAAAACACGAAGAATTTAAAATTTTTGACATTTCTGAAACGTTTTTGAAACATTTTTTGTCTCTAATCTATATATATAAAAGAAAGTTAGTTACAACACTTATAACTCGAGAACGGCTGCACCAATTTTTTTGATTTTTATGTTTTTGAGTTTGTTGTCATCAGGAATAGGATATATAATATTAATAAACAAAAAAAAATTTTTTCCACAAATATATTTAAGTTTTTTTCACATTCCATCGTATTAGGACAGTGCCATGTAACGATAACTCGATAAAAAATGCGTAACTTTACTCAGATGAGAAAAGACGCAATCTATTCAAAACTCACGATCATATGTTCAAGAGTTCAACTACCTCGAGTGGTGAAAAAAAAAATTGGGAGCGGTCCCCTTACACCCTGTATATAAATTAAAAAAAAAAACAAGTATTTTAATAACATGCCAGCAAGACAAAGAAGTACTTTGTGTTATATGAAATTTTTCTTCATACGCGTTAAAAATGATCTAATTGTTGATCTCTGAGATTTGCTCGACGATTTTGCATTGTCGATGATACGAGCTGCCTCGCTTTGCTCTTGTGATTAAGAAGCACGGAGTTGGGCAATATTAACGCGGCGGACTTCCCGTGAAATAAATTGTTCTTCTGCCGTGGTTACATTCGTGATGTTTCGAAATCTAACTGCGTTACGGCCTTGTCGGGAAAGATTTAATCTTATTGATCGCGGCATTGTTGATGAAAATATAGACATAATATGATTTATTATAACAATATTCGTAAAAAAAATAAAAAAAACTACGTTTAAAAAAACCGACTTCAGAAACTGAAAAGTACAAAATAACTTAAAATACTATCATTTGTATGTGCCATCTATTGATAGGTTTGAAATCGGTGCCAAGCCCTAAACAAAATTATAAACAGCTTAGGTACTTACTGTAATGAAATTCCTACACTAAAGATACCGATACCGACACCAACTTCAAACCTATCAATAGATAGCACGTAAAAATGATAGTATTTTAAGTTATTTTGTACTTTTCAGTTTTTGATGTCGGTTTTTTTTAACGTAGTTTTTTTTTTTTTTTACTTTTTGGTGTTACAGACACACATAGGTTGTTCTATTAGTAGCGGAGCTTGAGCTACTCGTACATTTGTCGCACTCGTTCTTAATGCTAATTTGACTTATATGGTTTTCACACAGGAAGCACCAGTTTTCAAATAAAAAAAGAATCATTAAAATCGCTTCGCCCAGTCAAACGTTATGAGGTAACAAACATAAAAAAAAATACAGACGAATTGAGAACCTCCTCCTTT
This sequence comes from Lymantria monacha, assembly GCA_905163515.2. Taxonomy (NCBI): domain Eukaryota; kingdom Metazoa; phylum Arthropoda; class Insecta; order Lepidoptera; family Erebidae; genus Lymantria; species Lymantria monacha. The sequence continues at coordinate 11,119,931 of LR991094.1, read as the reverse complement.
TTTGAAGTCGGTTAAAAATTCGTAACACTCGCACAAAACGATCTCTGACCGGTTTAATTTAATTTCAACTTTTCGCTGTATTTTCCTAACAAACCATTAGACCACGTAATGACGTGAGCTATCAGTTGCCATTGGTTACATTATCAACAAATGGACGTTTTGAATTGATATTTTTTTAATTTTCTTTTTTTTTGTTTAAAAAAAAAAAATTTTTTTTCATCCTGATCGAATTTTTTTCTAGCCTATCATTACAAGTAGGACTAGTAGGGTCACCTGTCTTTGTTTTCGAGAGCGGTCCACTACCACCCTGTATTATTCATATTTATTGTCATAATAAAAAAATGACTTAATAATTTTGAATTGATCGAAATCTGCTCATCTCATTCATTAACTGTTGTTAGGCGGAACGAAGTGTGCCGGGTCCGCTAGTATATTATAAATTTTAAAATAAATCTATTCAGTCATTATAGTCATTATATTAAATATCTATCTAACTGTGAACGAGCAATTCTTGTATATTACTTTTTATATATTTGTATATTTCTATATATTACAAAACAGACATAGCTTAATGGGTATATCGAGCAGTCTAATTCTGACAGCCCCGGTTCGGTCCTTGGTTATATTTTAAATTACTACCGCTTTTTCTTTCGATATTGCACTACTTATATTTTGCTATATAAATATATACAGTATGACTGGTAAAAGACTGTACATATCGAAGGAGACGATAGATAATGGTCACATCTAACAAATAAAAATATAATAAAAAGGTAATATTAATTAACTAGATAGTAAACCTCAACAATATTAGTGTGTCAGGATTCTCAAAAAGATGGTCACCTTCTCAACATTTCTCGATACAAATCAATCGCACCTCGTACACTGCCATTTGGTCGAGCATATGCGATTTCTCAACACTCTTAGTCCGAATAACACATTCTATTACACTTCACACACAAATAGTCATGGTTAAAATCAAAACGCGGGCAATCGGAAGACGCGTAGGTTAACAAACAAGGAAATGCAAAACATTCGATACGGCGCACGCGCTTTGACTTATCAGCTGACCACAGACGGACACTCACCCCGGGGACGTCCCTCGGGGGTGCGGGGCAGAGTGTGCGCGGGAGCCACTACTTAGCACTGTTGTCAAGGTCACGCGCTCGGCTAATTACTATTTTAATGTAATTTCAATATCTATGCGGAGGTGTACGTAAATATTTTTATAGGACAATTAGTTCAAAATTTAAGGATCAATTTTTTTTATATATTCGGTATCAGAATCGAGTACTGAATACCCTCCCTCAATATGTACAATCTTTTACCAGTCACGCTGTATATTCAAAAAAACACAATTTAGTAAAAAACATTCAAAAATTTACTACATTATACGTGTACTAGAGATGGGCGTTTTTAGATTTTTACGCAAACCGATACAAATTCGATTTCTGATATTTAAATCGATTTTAAAAACCGATTTCAGAAATCGATTTCCAGAGCGGTTGACGGAGCGGGTTTACTTTAGTTTCGATCGATATTCGATGTTTTTAGTTATTTCAGCGTAGCAAACGAAAAACGCAATCGAACGAACGCATTCAAATAATTTTTCTATAATTTCTTTGTTGATTGGATTTAGGTGTACAATTTTCCTTCATGCTTTATCTAGGCTTAACTAGAGTACTAGACTAGCAAAAATGTTTTGTTTTGGATATGATACAAAACTTTCTTGCGTATTTAAAAATCGTCATATTTACAATGATTTCATGATTAGATTATATAATGTAAATTTTTTTTGTATGGTTTTTTTTTATTAATCCCGATTACGAAGCGAAAATCTTACCTTTTTACATTAAATAGTTATTTCTTATTTATCATCAAATCGTATGTATGATACTAACATACGTTAGTATAGTATTGAATCGTAAAATACCTATCTAATTATATAGTTCACGAGATCACAAAAATAACATTACGCGCACACCGCACGTGTCACCAAGGTCAAGTGTGCAAAACCTCTCCCATAATTCAAAAATCTATTTAACAAACACAAAACTTAAACTACTATCATTAAGTATTGTGTAATATTATCATGGAAGTAGTTGCATTCTAATATAGATCTTATTCCCTGACTCTTGTAATTCTGTTTCGTTTCCATCTGCCATTCTGAGTTTCTTAGAAACCGCCAAATTCCAAAACAGATGACAATTCGCTTCATCTCTTTCAATGCCCTAAACGATCGCTTAGTTAGAATGAAAGGAGGCGAATTTTAATGAAATTCGCTTTTTCTCATTCTGACTAAGCGATCGCTTAGCGGAGTGAAAGAGATAGTTAGTAAGTTTTCAAATATTGGTTTGGTTTGCAAAACTAGCAATAGAAAACGATTGCGCGATGATTAGATTTATTATTAGTTTGCGTTTTCGTCGTTTTGTTTTGATATGCGTTGATTTAGTTTCTGCCGAAATACGTTTTCTAAAATCAGTTTGTATAGTGTTGAATATCGATACGATACGATTTCTGACTGAAATCCGATTTCAGATTCGTTTTGATATATCGGACGCATACCTAACGTGTACGCATATAATAAGTATGTATGTACTCGTATACTATTATATACATTTGAGATATACTGTGAATCACTAAGTTATTTCTTTTATTATTTATTTTTCACTTCTTTATCTAGTACACCGCAAATGAGCGAGCAAGAGGCTCGCATTAAATTTATCTATTTTTTATTATCCTCCACTATTCAAATAAGCCGTACAAAGGCGTCTTTAAAGAAGCACGCAAAACTTCCAGAAAAATGTGTAAAGTTTAGAGTTACCTTTCATGAATTCCTTGGAAATCTAGAAACTATTTTTTTGGATTGCGCAGTCAAACAACAATAGTAGTTCTTAGTTTGAATTATTATCTGCTACTTATAATTATTAGCTATGTCGGTGATTTTGCTTATTTTGATGTAAATATTATCAGACTATCCCACTGGACTCGTAAATTAGCCAAAATAAAAAGTGGCCTACGGACCAGTGCAAGCTTATAATCCATTTCCGTGTCTTTCATTCTTCGGCCATTCTAACGTGTTTGAATAACAATTATCCATCTATCCATAGTTTCGCATTTATAACAGCGATAGGGTTAGATTACAGAACTACTGGTAAACTGCCATATATCATTAGACTTAAACCTACTTACCTGCCTACAACAATACTGGGGTTAAAATAAGCTAAAAAGGCAGTTTATAGATTAGCCATTAGTGTTACGATAATCAGACACAATGTGTAATAAAATCAGGAGTTACGCCTTGATTTGCGAACAAGAAATATTTCCAACAAACCATGAGTTAACATAAGGTTTCTGTATGCTTACTCAATTTCATTAACACGTGGATCGATTACTCATCGATTACGTTACGGGGAAACGTAGTATCGAGAAGTGATTGGAATGATCAAAAATTATTTAGTGAGTCATTATTTAATTTATTCTATTTTAAATGGTATGTTGTTTCTCCGGTCATTTTTATTATTCATCAACTTTTTGCTTTAACATAAATTAAAATAAGTGTTTTTATTTATTACAATTTACTAATTATATATTTGTAAGAATATTTACAGTTCGTTTTATGATAAATAAGACATAAAATATAATCGAGCAATGTTCAAGGAACGTCTTTTTAAATCATCGCCATTCTGCCCTTTCTAATTAACTAATTCCAATTACTTGGGTTCGACACAATATGTACTCTATCGTCTATCTCTGTTTCTTTACACATCTCTATCTTGTGTTTCTTTACACATATTGCAAAAGTTATTAGTTTTAGCTTTATGTCCGGCCGCCTGCCTGACGTCAACCCTCTTTGAGAATGTAATTGTTGACCAGATAGCAGCAGATAAAGTTAGCCCAAATCGATGTAAAGCTATTAATCGTTTTATACCGATACCCACAAGAAAATTGTTGGTATTCGTAGCCACACGGCAAAAAAAGACCCTTTTTAAATATTTTCGACAAATAAAATTGTTAATCTGTAAATCGTCGTCTATATCATATTAGCAGATATATTAGTTTACTATGATTTTTCGCTAAAATACATGCAATTTGTAACGTTTTAGAACTGTATATATAATACACAACCATTTTGAACATTTTCTTTCACCAATAATATTTTCTTAAATGGGTAATAAAATGTGTTAAATGAGTAATAGATTTCTAATAATTGAAGAATCAACCTTAAGCTTTAAATTTGTTTAATAAAAAAAAATGTAATTGTTGATTGCTGCAACGTTTAAAAAACATAAACATGCAATGTCAAATCATGAGTTACGAGTTTAATTTCTTAATCAGTCAATGCGTTATTAGATTAAAAAATAATAATGGCATTAAACTGAGACCATATTCATTAGTTTTTTTTTTTCTTTTAATATAAAGCATTAATATAGCATTAATATTTCTAATATAAAGTAAAATATAATAAAGCATTACATAAAACAATTTCACTTTTTTTTTTAATGTATAACGAATTACATTCTAATATTCGCGTATGTCTTATCTACTTCAACGAAATAGCTAGCTAAAGTTCAAATATAAAATTTAATAGTATTCCTATTATGATAAACTCGTCCATAGTTTATAATCCATAGAATAAGCATTAGTTGTATGTGGAAGCACGGAATTATAAGCATTTTATGACATTTATTGCTCATAATAAATGTCATTTCAACACAGTTCAAGATAATATTTCGATTACATCAAATTCCACGCACTTCTGGAACGTGTTCTGAATGCTTATAAACGTTAGATCAGGCATTTAAAAATATCTTCCACACACTTTCACTTCATCACTTTATTTTTACTCATATAAAGCAAGCGATTATGAGAAGTGTTTCCTAAGTGTTTGCCCAAATACTGAAAATCTTAAAGGATAAATTACCATCACCGAGCTTACCCTTTCATTTATTTATTTATAAACCAATTTTATAATCTTTTAATATGCAGTTTATTGATACTGTCTACTGCTTTCCTTGTGGTTACGTAGTAAAAATACAATTTACTACCCGCCTTTTCACCCGTGGACCTCATAAAAAATGTCTAAGAGATACAATATGCAGATTTCTTCGATAGAATAAAAGGAAAACTCGTCGTAAACCCTATGATATCACGTCTGATCAGCGAGGAGTAGGTGAATTTCCTTCAGATGTTGAAGACGGCTTGAGCGCTTTTGTCGCCCCGGACGAATTGAGCGCAGCGAGTCCGAACCATAGCCTGCTAGGGATAAAACAGTGATAAAATATGCAGAAAACATCTATGCAAGATGATACATTCGACGTAAAACCTTATACCAACATGTCTGATCAGCACGGTATAGTAGATCAATCGTCCTCCTATTCTGAAGGAAGTTCAAACCCAATAATGGGATATATATGGGCTGAGCCGACGATGATGCTGTCTATTTCCCTGTAGTTATGAAGAAGAAAGACGTACCTATATAAGCCGAAATAAAATAATGACCTTGTCTTCTTTACTTCTATATAATTTATATTTTCTATACATAATTCTTTTAAACGATGTAATCTATTGCAGACGAATACATTTGAATATGAGTTTGAGAGCGAATTTTTTTCAAATATTATTTATAATATAAAATTAACTGTTATTTATTTTTTAATTAACGGTTATTCCGATCCGGTGGTAGATTAATTTAAATTAATTGAAATAAAGACGTAAAATTAAGAATACGTAAGTACTTATGCATAATAAATTATTTGATTTGATTTGTTTTTTCTGCATATATTTTGTCAAAAATGTCTATTAAAATCATTAAAGTATCATCATCTCAGCTCATAATATGTCCCACTGTTGGGCTCGAGCCTTCTCCGTAATGGGAGGAAAATTGACCTACGATACCACGCTGGTCAGACGTGTTGGTATAGGGTTTGTTTTCGAGTTTTCCTTCTCTTGCATAGATGTTATATGCGTTTTGTATCCCCAAGTCATCTCTTACGATCACCCACGGGTAAGGTAGGGGGTGGTGATTTCTATTCTTACTCTGTCACCACACGGATAAAGTATAATACAATTTTATTACAATTTAAAATTGAACCAAAATGTAGCAAATCTATGAACTATTAACGTGCTTCGGTATTTTTATCAATACAAATTTTATTCTTATTTTTATAAACTACTTATTCAAATGCTCTTACCTACGTTTTAAAAAAGTTATTCATTATATTTGATAACAAGTATCTCTTGATTTTTTTTTAGAGGGCATTCACTTTTTTTTAAAAATCGAAAATAATCAAGCAGAAAAATTGACAAGCAAGAAAGATTATTTACCCTGTAACAAACATGTCTATTATCATTGAAAACGAAGAGTTGAACTAACAATAACGTTTTTATTTTCAATAATGAGAATAAACCTTTACAATACCTAACGCCAGAGTTGAACTAAATCCAATTTACAAAATCGAATAAATCAAACCATTTCAGATTCCCTCACTAAACATTTTTCTTTCCTTCAAAAGAAACATCCAAAGTAGGGTAGTGACAGTTAACGCATCCTGATCGTAAATCTAAATAAGATTTTCGATAAACCTAATAGAGTTGACTGAGCTAGCCACTGAAGTATACAGCAACTCACTGTGTATAGAAACTACTCGATATGGGATCCTATTTTCTAAAGCACCTATAATATTTTATAGGGAAAGATGTTCTAAGTTTGTGAAGTGTAATTTTTGATGTCGGACAGTTGGTAATATTCAATATGAAAGAGTTTATTGAAAATTATATTCTTATTTTAGCTTTATATGGATTTGATATAACATTGCATGAGTTTCCCTTCTCAGTACGAAGTATAATTGGCTTGATATACTGTGGATGATGTCAAATAGATTGGTCATACATCCATTCATCTATCAACATTAAGTAATTGGAACCAGTGGTCAGTTCAATGGTGATGGGAGGAAATATGGTAAGTCATAAAGCCGTACACAGTCCTTCGTCGCCCCGAACGGATTGTAAGGGATCCATCCAGAAAAAAGTCTGTCGAAAAAAATAAAAAGGGCTTACGATGGTATAATATCATAATTGCTATGCTTAGCAAGCAATTGGAGGTCTTATTTAATGTTCTAAGCATCCCAGTTTCCCAGGATCCTGCTACTGCCTATTCTATTAGTCCCTTTAGACTTTTTTTAAGGTGCCTACAGGGAAGTAAGAGCTGAGAATATGTTGTATGCTTAAAGTAGACACAATACCACACCACTGATATTCTGTCGGGCCCACACAGTGAAGTCACATATATATAGTTGATATCCTTTTTTTTTTGGTTGACTATGGATGCGTCTCGCCCCGTCAAATCGGTCCGGGGTGACGGAAATGCGGCTTATGACCCCATACACCCACCGTAAAACTCCTCTCTCTTCGCCGTGCGAGCGGACCACCGGTACCCGATTTTTGTCTTCGGTGGCCATATAGTTGATATCCTCAAGTAACAACAAATATGTGCACAAAAAGTAAAACAATGAACATTAAGAAGATATACAATGCGAAAGTGGAAGGATGTAGGTACCGGGGGAGACCGAGACTAACCTACCTAGACCAGATTGGTCATGTACTGAAGGAAGGTGGAGTCAAGAGTCTCCGAAACCGGCGAACGTGTATGAAGAGAATTATGATTGTTGAGGATGCGAGTGAAGTATGCAAGGATAGAGTTCTCTGGCACTCTGTTCTCTCTGCCTACCCTGCAAAGGACATGGCGTGATGGTATGTAAGTATGTATGTATGTTAGTAAAACAATAACATTTAAAACTAGCATTAGATTAAAAATAAGATAATAATAAGGTAAGGTAGATAGGTAAATAGGATTGTATTTCAAATTTTCACTATTTGGCTAGACCAAACGACAAAAATAGAAACATTACCCGTCACAAATCCGCTAATACATAAGGTTTCCATGTCACTTATCAGCCTCATTTGCTATGCTGATGCCATTCCGCTACAAACATGTATTCTACTGTCAAAACTTACATATGCTATGGCAATAACGCACTTATTTCTTTTCATTTAAGCTCCAAGATAATTTGAATAATCTTTTACTGTACGTAGAGGTTTTCGCAGCAGATAGCGTAAGAATAAATTACGTACGATTACTCTTGACAATGCAATTTGACCTTTAAGTGACTGTGATAAGGGTAAAGTTGTGTAAGTATATGTAATAAAGACAGTACATTCTTTTGAGGTGACCAGCTAATGTTTTTGTATAAAATATATCCCTTGAGAAAAATCTGACAATAAGACAAATAATCTTATAGCAAGAAAACTTCTTAAATCATGTATTAACATTGCAGGATATTTAAATTTCAAAGTACTTTAATCCATATACATATGTATATATAAAACTAGGGAAGTAATCTTTTTTTTTTCAGCAGTGTCAGGTGTAGATGACAATCTACATCGAGAAAAGAGAAAGAAATCTCAATGTAAAAATCCTATGCAAATTCGTTTAATTAGCGTAGAGTACCTATGTCAATTTCCTTCAAACTTTGTAGGGAGTCTGAGCCTTATATTTGCACCTATATTGGCTGAAAAGAAAAATCCGTAGACTAATGAAAGAACTAACGTAGTTCGAAGAGTTAGTATTCTGAATTGATATTAATCGGGCCATTCATATCGTTGAACGAGTAATGAGATCATAGCGACTGATGGACTGTAGAACTTTCTTCATCTTTCGCAGTTAACTAATAACTGTGATAAACTAGCTAAAATTGCATTAAGCCCTTATATGCAGGTGGAATAGTAGCACTCTATGGAGCTTTCTTTAGAGAAGACCTACGTCCAACCTAAAAAGAATACAATATTAACATTTCGTTATAAAAGTCCCGTGTAAAGCCATTAACCGAGTACAAAATTTCAATAGGACCACGTTGTTGACAGCTTTCTGTCTACGGCAGGCGGCTGTAGACAGAAAGGGGTATCCATCCGGGATAGTACCACACTGTCGCAGAAGATCGACGTCTGAGCAATGGCAATGTGCTGTTGCATTTTGTTCGGTGAGTGAGAGAGGCGGACGCCCAACTGGGTGGGTTTGGGGTTTATATTAGTATACTCCTGGTATAGCAAAGGTCCATGGGGGGTAGTAACACTTACCATCAGGCGTGCTGCTTGCTCTTTGCCACCAAAAGCAATAAAAAAAACGCCGTCTTTCATGATGAAACCGAAGCCAAATGCTATGTATTTCCAACCCTTGTATCGAAACCGGGATCATAGTTAGTAATCATTTATTTAAACTAACATGTCGACAAGATTCTATGAATTTATCACAATTTATCTCTTAAATTTCCTCTATTCAGTTTTTGTTGCGGTAACTGAAATTGTATTTTAACCTGAGTTTTCGTGGTTATTTTGGAACAAGTTTCTGAGAGCAAGTAAAAAAATTGCTGTAATATCAATGGAATACAGCCGAAGGGTCGGCTCCACTTAGCGAACTTTTTCAAGAGTCCCTAGAGTATCGGTAAGGACTTTGAAGACCTCTTACAAATGGTTTCGGATGTAGTACATGCCAGTTCTGCGGTTCACCTCAACAGCAAATTTTATATCAAAATATTGTGTTTTCCTTTGCGTTTCAATAATATTATTGACTTGTAATATTCAAACAATGTTTGGATAATTTATAGAATAATTTAAGGCAAACAAAATATAGTGAAATTTGACATGATATTTTATTACTTTATCGTTAAATCAACTATAAAATACTGTTGATGTTTTCTAACTCCTTTGCTGATGGATTATTAAGGCATTTCATTTTTCGGGCCGACCACTGACGTCAAGTCACTCTGCTCCGGTGGTCGGCCCAACGACGAAGGCGACGTCACGGGTGGGTTACGGGTGTGCGCGCTTACGCCCCTCTGTCACCCCGGATGGAGTGGTGCGAGGAGTGCGCCGACCGTAGCCCAGCCCCAAAAAAAAAAAAAAAAAAAAAGGCATTTCATTTTAATGTAAATATAAAAAAACTTTGGTTTAGGCATTAGATAGTTTATTTTTGTGTCTTCATTTCACCTGATCTCAGCTCATATACGTCCCACTTCTGGGCTCGAGCCTCCTCCACAGTGGGAGTTGAAATGACCTATTAGACTATGCTGTTCAGATGTATTGGTATAGGATTTCATTTCGAGTTTCCTACTCTTGCATGGATGTTATAAGCATTCGGGTACCGGTGGCCCGCTCGCACGGCGAAGAGAGGTGTTTGCAGGGTGGGTCTATGGAGTTGCGCGCCGCCTCTTCCGTCGCCCCGGACTGATTTGACGGGGCGCGACAACGTCCATAGCCCACCGCAAAAAGAAAAAACAAAAAAAAAGGATGTTATGAGCATATTATATCGCTTCTCAGCTCATATAATATACATATTACCCACTATTGGACTCGAGCCTCCTCCATAATGGAAAGGAAACTGACCTAATATACCACACTGGTAAGACGTGTTGGTATATGGTTTTGTGTCAAGTTTTCCTTCTCCTGAATGGATGTTATATGCATTTTATATCCCTTAATCGTCTGTTACCTGTTACCCACGGGCAAGGTAGAGGCTGGTAAATTGTATTCTTACTCCGTCATCACACGGAAAACTCCATTTACACTACCTCAAAGTATTATTATTTCTTTAATTTACGAGCTTTATATTAGAATATAATGCATTGATGATATTTATTATCTTGCAGTTACCATAAGAAACAACTTTGGTACGTTTAGCAAATATCACTGTAAAAGAACTTGAAATTAAATTCAACTCAACAGGCCAGTGTAATATATCCTTTCTATTATAAAGGGGGCTCACGCCTAATGTGAGTCAATAATAACAATAAAAAAAAAAGATAAATAAATAATGGTAATATAAAAATAATAATAATAAGAATAAAAAAAGATATATAATGACATAACAATTGATAGATTTTTAAATGATTTGTTGTTAAGTCAATATCAGTAACATACAAAAAAGGCATTTGTTACCTCAAGCGACACGACCATGTCGTTGATTATTAGCAAATTCTTCAGTGCCATCATAATATAAGAGACAGTGAAAGAAGGAGAGAGAATTATGCCTATACTGTCTTTTATTTATCATGATTGATATCTGAAATAAAACTAGTTTTACGAATTCTAAAGCAATTGTATTTGATTTTTAATTTCCCGACGTATCGAGCACTTTACAGTGATCATGGTAACGGGAGGACTGTAAAGTGTTCGAAACGTCGGGAAATTAAGAATCGAATAAAAACGCGATAGAATTCATAAAACTAGTTTTATTTCAAATATGTAATACTCACGTAGACATCAGAAACCGTTATGATTAATATCAAAACGCGCTTTTATAATTCCTTTTATTACATTGTTATTAAGTTATTGTCGAAATGCGATCTCTACGGAAAATCTGTGGATTTAGGCTGACCGTCCACATTCGCAACGGCGATGTAAGAGAGCGAATAAGTATGAAAGAGAGTATTGGTGTAAAGATGCGAAAGGGAATGCTCCGATGGTTCGGACATGTGGAAAGAATGCCGCACGAACGTCTGGTTAAGAAGATATACAATGCGAAAGTGGAAGGATGTAGGTACCGGGGGAGACCGAGACTCACCTACTTAGACCAGATTGGTCACGTACTGAAGGAAGGTGGAGTCAAGAGTCTCCGAAACCGGCGAGCTTGTATGAAGAAAATTATGAATGTTGAGGAAGCGAGTGAAGTATACAAGGATAGAGTTCTCTGGCACTCTGTTCACTCGGCCTACCCTGCAATGGATATGGCGTGATGATATATATGTATGTATTAAGTCATTTATTCCATACCGTGTCAATCTCGCCTTTATTTTCAATGTAAAGAGTTATGTAGATTTCTAGTTAGATATTTTCATTATGTTCAGAGTTAGCTGATGGTTTCAAATTACGTTTAAGACTTAGAAATTGATCTTAGGTGGTGGTTACCGACTACAACATTAATTAACAATACTGACGTTAGGCAAGCGATCGATTAAATAAACTTAATATCTGTAGTTGTATATTTTTCTACTTGTATATAGATTTTTGACCGACCATTTAGACCGAGACTAACCTACCTGGACCAGATCGGTCATGTACTGAAGGAAAGTGGAGTCAAGAGTCTCCGAAATCGGCGAGCGTGTATGAAGAGAATTATGAATGTTGAGGAAGCGAGTGAAGTATGCAAAGATAGAGTTCTCTGGCACTCTGTTCTCTGTTCTCTCTGCCTACCCTGCAAGGGATATGGCGTGATGATATGTATGTATGTATGTATATAGATTTTTTCCGTGTGTTGCTGAAATACAGTACACCACTGCTTCTTTTACCATGTATGTGAAAGTACCAGTAAAATGTATTTATTGAAATATCGCGTTTGTATTTAACTTTTAATTTCGAACAACTTTCGAACTTTACAGCATTCATAGTCACGGGTGGGCTAAGCTGTCTCACGTTCAATAAGTCTTCGTTATTACAGAGATTTATATCTACCCGCTACAGTATCAGTTATTGAATTTTTACCCACATTGTTAATAAAAATTCATTGCCAGTTTAATATCATTTATAATCAGTTATTGTAACAATATAATAATTATCATAAATTAAATGTTTAATAATACATACATACATACATACATACATATCATCACGCCATATCCCTTGCAGGGTAGGCAGAGAGAACAGAGTGCCAGAGAACTCTATCTTTGCATACTTCACTCGCTTCCTCAACATTCACAATTCTCTTCATACACGCTCGCCGGTTTCGGAGACTCTTGACTCCACCTTCCTTCAGTACATGACCGATCTGGTCTAGGTAGGTTTGTCTCGGTCTCCCCCGGTACCTACATCCTTCCACTTTCGCATTGTATATCTTCTTAACCAGACGTTCGTTCGGCATTCTTTCCACATGTCCGAACCATCGGAGCATTCCCTTTCGCATCTTTACACCAATACTCTCTTTCATACCTACTCGCTCTCTTACGTCGTCGTTACGAATGCGGTCGGTCAGCCTTACCCCAAAGATTTTCCGCAGAGATCGCATTTCGACCGCATTAATTTTACTTTCATACTCTTTTCTGCATACCCAACTCTCGCTTCCATACAGTAATGTTGGGACAAGCACTGCGTTATGTATTGCTACACGTGCCTTCTGGCTGAGGTGGTGGCTACCGAGAAGTTGCCCCAACGCTCCGTTCACTCTATTTCCCGCATTCACTCTTCGCTCTATATCAGTGGTGTACCTTCCATCTCGGCTAAATCTTTCCTTCCTCTCCTTCTCGGCTAAAGCTACTCTCGGGTCGAAACGCCGTCACGCTAAGAATGATCCGGCAAGAAAACTTAGAGGGCATAATACTAATTATATATTCATGTAATATTTCCGTGTGGTGACGGAGTAAGAATACTATTCACCACCCCATATCTTACCCGTGGGTGATCGTACGAGACGACTAAGGGATATAAAACGCATGGATGTTATGCGAGAGAAAGAAAACTCGAAACAAAACCCTACACCAACACGTCTGACCAGCGCGGTATAGTAGGTTAATTTTCCTCCCATTACGGAGGAGGCCCGAGCCCAACAGTGGGACATTTATGGGCTGTGACGACGATGACGATTCATGTAATATCCATCTATATATTCATACAATAACTTCTAAAACAATAAAACAAATCAATCGATAAATATTATATAGTATTCGCGTGTCTTATCTAACTACGTGCCGTAACAAGTTCTCTCAGGTAACAACATTTTATTTTTATGAGTCTACGTGTATATTATTAACAAAATAATGAAAATGATGACTGGCAACACTGTCATATTATACAACGCTTTCATCTGTAAAGGGGCCAGGTATATAATATATCCATTTTTCGAGACGGAACTTTGTCACCTATCTCCCTTTCCGTTCATAATTTTTTTTTTTTTTAGAAACACCTCCCTGCACTAAGGAAATAATCCTTGAATTGCGGGGGACTTTACAAACATGCAATTAACGCAGACAAATTACACCCAGACTCAGAACAACACTTTGTGGATCGCACAAAGTATTGTCCTGCGTGGGAATCGAACCCACGGCACTGACATGGAAGATCGGTATCTTAACCACTGCGTCATCTGTGCAGTCATATAGGTCATAATGTTGGGTTGCAAGTCTCCTCCACATTGGGAGAGAAAATGATATATTAGTCACATGAGACAGTATAGAGATTTGTTTCGAATTTTATTTATTTTGCAGTGATTATATTACTTGCGCTGGTTTAGTCATCAATTGTCCTACTATATCACGCGTAAAAGACTGGTTAGTATAAGTTTTTATTTCAAGATTTTCTTAAGCGTATTTTACGATTGATTAAAGGGTGATGAATTATGGGGTACGATGTCAGAAACCTCCACGCGGTGTACCCTGGGTGCGGACGGCGGTCCCCAGTTCTTCTGTTGTACTGTCGTTCGTAGCGAATATCTGGCGCTTCGCTCCTAGCCTTCTATCCGTAGAAGGTGACCGGACGCGAATCCGCGACGGGCTCAGTCACTCATTCATTTGAGGGCTGGGCAGGCATGTTCCACCGCCACCGTCGTCAAATCGTAAACCTGATTCTTTGCTTGTCTTAGTTTCAGGAACGAGGGTCTTGGCTTAACCGCCCGGACCGCGAGGAAGACAACCTCTATAAAGAATTTCGAATGTACATTCGAATTCGGAAATCACCCATAATCTTAAGTTTTGGCGTGCGGCGAGAAGATGCATGGCAGATGGGTTGTTCTGTTCTTAGCACGCTCCAGCCAGGGTACCGGCTGCCCCCCTGGTTGGTAAATGTAGGCTTGCCCGGGTACAGGGATCTCTGCCCGGGTCGACGTAATAGTATCTCCCATACTCGTGGGTTTAACTATGGATACTCATTTCAATTTTAAAAGCTACGTGGATCATAGTGATTCCCACCTCAAGGCCCGGTCATGCCAACGGAAAACTGACCGAAACGACGCCTCGTCCTCGGGACTCGAGGCGTCCGCCGAGGGTCCGGCACAACACGCAGAGGCCCAAACAACATCGAAGCGGAGGTCGCCCAGGAGGAGCCGGGGGAAGACCTCCAGCTTCAAACGGCGTTTGGAGGAGCGGCGAGCGCGCAGAAAGGCTGCCGCCGCGGAAGCGAGGAAGGACGGCGGTAGAGCCGAAACGGAGCCGTCGACGGACGAGGGCGACAGCGATGTCGCAGAGCCGTCCGGAGAAGACGGGGGTGGCGGTTCTACCGCCAAAATGGACGAGGGCGGTGACATTCCCGCAGGGCCGTCCAAGAAGGATAGCAGGCCGGCTGTTGAAGCCCCTGCCAGGTCGTCAGCGCGTCTTGTGGCAAAGAGCCCGGCGCCGACAGCGACAACGCTGACGACCAAGGAGAAGGCCCTCCCCTCGCAGAGGAAGCGCCGCCTGAGTAAGGGTGGCAGCTCGGGTGCCGACTCTGAAGGGAGCGCGGCCAACATGCCGCCACCTAAGGTCGCCTCCCGAAGAGGGCGAGGGGCCTCGGGAGAGGAAAGGGCGGCGGCGGTTGCTGCCCGCGCCAACGGCGAGCCCCCCGACCTGCGGGCCGAAAATGCCCGCCTTAATGGCGAGATGTCCGCCATTCGGACCCGGAACCGGCAGTTGGGGGACATGCTGGCGGGGATGCGGCGGGCAAACCGCCAGCTATTAAAGGACGTGGCCGACCTAAAGGCGCAAATGGCGCTGCTCGCGCCGCCTGCGCCAGTTGCGGCACCGGCCAAGGCCGGCCACTCAGCGGCCGCTGCAGCGCCAAAGCCGCCTCGCGCCGCGGTGCCGACGACGTTGGGCACTGGTGTGACGGTAACACCCGTGCCCATGGCGAGAAAGACGCCAGCCGCTGCGAAGCGCGCGTCGCTGGCTGGCGCTGGCCCAGCCGCCGCGGCGAAACTGGTCCCCGTGGTGAGGATGACGCCTCTCGCTGCGGACCGCATGCCGCCGGCTAGCGTCCCTGCGGCGCCAAAGCCGCCAGACGCCGCGGAACGGGCCCCCGAAGAGGCCCAGCCGACCCCGATACTTGCGGTGGGAGGCCTTCCGGACGAGGCCCTGCGCCAAATCATCGACGCAGTCGGAAAACTCGTCGATGCGCGCATGGCCGTTCTGGAGGCAAGGTTGCCTCCAGAACCACGTGTCCGGCCGCCTCTCGCCGCGGACAAGCGGCCGCATGTGGCATCAGCCCCCGCCCCGCTGCCTTGTCAGGGTGGCCGCGTGGGGGGCAGCTACGCCACGGCCGCGGCGGCGCCCAAGCCCAAGGGGCCCGCGCCAAAGCCAAAGCCAAGGAAGAGGACGGTACCGGCTCCTGCCGGACCGCAGTCATCGTCGGCAACAACACCGCCGGCGACGACCAGCGCGTCAACGACTGCGCCTTCCGCGCTTGCCGCGCCTGCTGCGCCCGAGGGTTGGCAGGTGGCCGAGCGCGACCGGAAGAGTCGCGGTCAGAGGAGGAGAGCGGAGGCCAAGCGCGCCGCTGAGGTCCCCGCTCCCGCTCCACAGGCAGGAGCCGGTAAGAAGAAGAGGCCGCGCAAGGGGCTCAAGTCGCCGAAGACAGCCGCAGTGATGATCACTGTGCTGCCTGAGGCGGCTGAGAAGGGCCTCAGCTACGAGGCCGTCTTGAGGAAGGCCCGGCGGGAGCTAGACGTCTCCGATATTGGAGGCGTCGAAGCTAGGACCCGCAAGGGCCGGACAGGGGCTCGAATCCTCGAGTTCCCCGGGGCCGAGGGCTCCAAGACGGCCGACAGCGTAGCTGACAAGCTGCGAGGTTTGTTTGCCGAGGAGGGTGGCATCAGGATCGCCAGGCCCGTCAAGTGCGCCGAAATGCGCATCGCGGGTCTGGACGACTCCGTGACGGTGGAAGACATCCGGGAGGCTATTGCCTCGAGAACCGGGTGTCCCATAGACACCGTCCGGGTTGGTGTCATCCGCCCCGGTCCGGGCGGCGTAGGTGCCGCCTGGGCGCAGTGCCCGGTGGAGTCGGTCAGGCAACTGGCCGGCTCAGGCAGGCTCCTCGTGGGCTGGAGCTCGGCGCGGGTGACCGTGCTTGAGCACCGGCCTGCGAGGTGCTATAAGTGCATGGCGGTCGGACATACTCGACCGACGTGCACTAATTGCTTCGACTGCGGCGGACTGTGTTTCCGCTGCGGTCAAACCGGGCACGTGGCGGCATCTTGCGCCGCCCCGCCCCACTGCCCCGCGTGTGCGGCGGGCAATAAGCCCGCCAAGCACCGCATGGGCTCTGGGGCGTGCAAACCTCCAGCTTCGGCCCCAAAGGGGCGGGGCGGCCCTCCGACCACGGCCGCTCCCGCTCCTAGCGCGGTCCGATCGCCCGCCGGCGAGGGGGAGGTCATGGATACAGCCCGTTAATGGCTACACCATCCATGCACCACCTCTTGCAAGCCAACACCAACCACTCCGCCGGTGCGCAGGACTTACTCCTGCAATCCATGGCGGAGTGGTCGATTGGTGCAGCCGTAGTCGCGGAACCGTACTGCGTGCCTGATCGCCCCAATTGGGTGGTCAGCCGAAACGGTACTGCGGCAATCGTCGTCTCTACGCAGCGGCACTTCCCGTCCTTGTCTCTTTTGGATAGGGGCGAGGAATTTGTCGCGGCGGAGTGGGGAGGGGTCACGCTCTACAGCGTATACCTCTCCCCTACCAGGAGAATGGACGATTTCGGGGCCTCCCTCACCAACTTGGAGGCCTCGATACGGCGACTGGCACCGGGCCTCGTCCTGGTTCTGGGGGACTTCAACGCCAAATCCACGGCGTGGGGGTCCCCTATGACGGACGACCGCGGGCGGGCGGTCATCGAGTGGGCGGCTTCACTGGGCCTCTGTGTTCTTAACAGGGGCTCAGTGAACACGTGTGTGCGGCAGCAGGGCGGGTCGATAGTGGACTTGTCGTTCGCTAGCCCCGCTGTCGCACCACGGGTGAGGAACTGGAGTGTCCTGGAGGAGGCGGAGACCCTATCGGACCACCGGTACATCCGGATGGAGGTCTCCCCTCTCCGGGACCCCGGTAGGGGTCACAGGGCGGTCGGAGCTCCCGCGTTTCCGCGGTGGGCTGTGGGTCGTCTTGACAGGGACCTACTGGCGGAGGCGGCCATCGTTCACACGTGGCTGTCCTCACCGCCCCCAGCGGACGGGGTGGACGCTGAGGCTGTCCGCATCCGCAGTGCGTTAACGCAGATCTGCGATGCGGCCATGCCCAGAGTGCGGCGGCGTCTACCTCCGAGGCAGGGGGTCTACTGGTGGTCCCCAAGATTGGCGGACCTTCGTGCGGCATGTATCAGAGCCCGAAGGTCCTACACCCGCAGCCGGCGGCGTCACCGCGACGCTGAGCGGGAGGGCCAGCTGTACGAGGCGTACCGCGATGCGCGGACGGCCTTTCGGCTGGCCATCCGAGCCGCCAAGGGTGCGAGTTGGCAGGAGATGCTGGACGGTCTCGACCGTGACCTCTGGGGTCGCCCGTATCGCGCGTCGCTGAACAAGCTTCGCGCGCAGGGCCCCCCCCTCACCGAGACCCTCCAGCCCGACTTCCTCTGTAGGGTGGTCGAGGAGCTGTTTCCACGGCAGTCGGAACACACGCCCCCGGTCATGGCCTCGCCAGAACAAGACCGGGAGGCTGACGACGAGAGTGTTCCGCCCGTGACGGAGACGGAAGTGGGAGCAGCTGTGGCGCGGATTCGTTCCGCGACCACGGCCCCCGGCCCGGACGGAATACCAGTCCGGGTGCTGACGTCGCTCCTCGAGCACCTCGAGCCTCGCCTCAGGCAGCTGTACAACGCCTGTTTGGCGTCTGGACGGTTCCCTGAGTGCTGGAAGGAGGGGAGGTTGGTTCTCCTGCCAAAGCCGGGACGGCCCCCGGATTCGCCGTCGGCCTACAGGCCCATCGTGCTCCTCGACGATGTGGGTAAGCTGCTGGAGCGCATCCTCGCTGCCCGCATCGTCCAGCACCTGGAGGAGGTGGGGCCCGATCTGTCGGACGCTCAATTCGGTTTTAGAAGGGGGCGTTCGACCATCGGGGCCCTGCTACGACTGAGGCAGACGGCCGCGGAGGCTGTCACCGGCGGGGGAGTGCTGTTGGCGGTGTCGCTGGACATCGCCAACGCATTCAATAGTCTGCCATTCAGCTGCATCAGGGAGGCGCTCCGATTTCATGGGGTGCCCTTGTACCTGAGGCGGCTGGTGGCGGACTATTTGGAGGGGCGCAGTGTCCTCTGCGCGAGTCCCGCAGGGGACATTGTGCGGACGTCCATGTCGTGCGGCGTTCCACAGGGGTCGGTTCTGGGGCCGACTCTGTGGGACATCGGGTACGACTGGGCGCTGAGAGGGAGTCTCCCCCCCGGGCTGAGCGTGATATGCTACGCTGACGATACGCTCGTCACAGCCCGGGGCAGGACACTCGAAGAGGCGGCGAGCCTGGCCACTCTCGGCACCGAGGAGATGGTCGGGCGAATCGAGGCGCTGGGGCTCAGGGTGGCCCTAAATAAGACGGAGGCCCTATTGTTTCATGGGCCACGCGTAAGGCCGCCAATCGGCGTCTCGCTAGTCGTCAACTCCGTCCACATCAGCATCCAGGCCCATATGAAGTACTTGGGTCTGGTGCTCGACGGGCGATGGTGGTTCCGGGAGCATTTTCGCCAAATTGCTCCCCGGCTGGTCGGCGCGGCGTCCGCCCTTTCGCAGCTCATGCCGAACGTGGGCGGACCCAGCTTCGAGGGCCGACGGCTGTATGCGGGGGTGATCCGTTCTATGGCCATGTACGGCGCACCCGTGTGGGCGAGGGCTCTGAACGCCCAGCTCAGGGCTGTTCTGTGGAGACCCCAGAGAGTCATGGCGGTCAGAGCCATTCGCGGGTACCGCACGGTATCGACCGAGGCGGCATGCCTAATGGCCGGGACACCCCCGTGGGACCTAGAGGCGGAGATGCTCTCCGACCTCTACCGGCGGGTGACCTCACTGCGCGACGAAGGTGGCTCCCCATCGCTGAGCGAAATAGCCACCTGGCGCGAGGACGCCCGCCGAGACGTCATCGCCCGTTGGGCTACGCGGCTGGAGAGGCCTAGACACGGTGTCGTCACCGTCGAGGCTCTCCGGCCCGTATTGACGGAGTGGATGGAGCGGCGGCACGGAGTCCTCTCCTTTCGACTGGTGCAGGTGTTGTCGGGGCACGGATGCTTCGGCTCGTACCTGCACACGGTCGCACATAGGGAGTGGACTTCGTTCTGCCACCATTGCAGCAGTGACGAGGACACGGCGCAACACACGCTGGAGGCGTGTCCGGGCTTTGACCGGCAGCGCCGTGACCTCGTCGCTGTTATCGGTGCCGACCTGACGCTGCCGGCTGTCGCGAGAGCGATGGTCGACAGCGTCAGGAACTGGGACGCGGTCGCCGCCTTCTGCGAGGCTGTCATCTCGCAGAAGGAGGCGGCGGAACGAGTCCGGGAGGAATCCCGCGACCCGGGCCGCCGTCAGCGGCCGGGGCGGCGCAGGCGCGAATACCTGCGCCTGATGCCGCCCTAACCGAGGCCTCGGGTGATCGGACCGGGGAATTGTCCGGTCACCCGACGTGAGGCCACCGCGTGAGGGCGACGCCCCGACGGCGAAATCTGTCGGGGCGTCGACGAGAGGAACCCGCGAGGGTAAACCGCCGGGCGGGCCACCGAAGTTAAAATCGAGTACCGGTGGTCCGCTCGCACGGCGAAGAGAGAAGGTTTTACGGTGGGTCTATGGGGTCACGCGCCGCCTTTCCGTCACCCCGGACCGATTCAGCGGGGCGAGACGCACCCATAGCCCACCAATAAAAAAAAAAAAAAATAAAAAAAAAAAAAAAAAAAAAAAGGGTGATGAATTATAATCTTATTCCATCACCACACGTAAAACATCTAAGTTTTATATATCATATGATGAAAACCATTCATAGTCATCCATAAAAGTTACTAGGACAGTTACATAAAATAAAATCACTTTCCCGTTTAGCTGGAGGTGTTGAGTCAC
Source organism: Lymantria monacha (assembly GCA_905163515.2). Taxonomy (NCBI): domain Eukaryota; kingdom Metazoa; phylum Arthropoda; class Insecta; order Lepidoptera; family Erebidae; genus Lymantria; species Lymantria monacha. The sequence continues at coordinate 11,098,897 of LR991094.1, read as the reverse complement.
GCATGAAAGCCTCTGTTAGCGATCCAGTTATGAATCACACCTGTTACAAAACTTTACAAATTTTACTAACTTATTCAATTTCTTTAGTATTATTTTACAATACATTATTTACTTTGTAAAACCCATAATATGACGACATTCCTTAAATAATTTAACTTATTCTAAGCTTACGTCGTTTAGTGTATTTGAATTACAATAAAATACTTCTCGAGTTTTATCATTGAATAATTTTCACACAGCATAAGCAAGTATAACGCTTAATTTTTTCAGAGGAGATATTATATAATATTTTTATAGTCACATGCCTTTTTGTAAATGGGATAAGCAAAGAACACCAATTCGTCATATAACTTTATATTAAACTAGCTTCTGCCCGCGGCTTCGCCCGCGTAAAAGGTTACTTTCCTAAAGTTTTTGATCCCCTATTTTTATTTTTGACCGTCGGTAATACAGTGCAACGGTATTACAATACTCAGGGTTGGAACTTCATTACTGGACTGCTAGATGGCGTTGAAGAAGCTAGATTTTGAGATTTTTTGACAAACAATTTTTTTATTTTTCATATAAAAATTTTGATTTTTTTTTAATAAAAAGTATCCTATGTTACTTTTAATACCTCCAAGAATATGTATACAATGTTTCATGATGATCGGTTGAGTAGTTTTAGCGTGAAAGCGTAACAAACAAACTTACATTCACATTTATATATTAGTAGGGAAGTAATGAAAACTGCCTGATCATACTTTGAGAATATACAAAAGAAAATATATTTAATTCTTGTAAGAGAGAAAATTTGTAACAAAACCTTATGACAACTTATCTAGTCAGCATGGCATAGGCAGCATGACGTCTCATTTTGAAGAATCGTGCAAGCGCAGTAGTGATTCTATACCTACTGAAAATAAGGAATAAGACTTTGGTCTTCAACTGATTGACCTGCTTTGCACATATGGAACTGAATAGTGAAAATATTCGTTTATATGCTATACAATTATATTTTCCAAAGTACTTGCCATATTAATGAAATAATAATTAACAAATTATTTCCACGAAATATCTACCAAGTAAAATAAGTTGAATATTTTTCAAAACATTATCATTTTCTATTAGAATGAAATATTAGAAGCCAAAAGGTCTAGAAGTTAGATAAATCATCATAGAATCCTATTGTCCGAGATTACAAAAGATTTCCAGATCTAATGTAAGTCATTCTTCGTAATTCGGAGCATTACCCTTCAAAGCCTTAAATAATTTGGTAAATCAGCACGACGACATAACATGTATGGGTACTTAAGGTGTGCCAATGGTTCAGTGAGTCATCATGCTGACTCAAGTTACGTTCTCTCGTCTCAGGTAGCGAATACTATGTTGAATCATCGTCGACTGGTCCAATGATCACAATGGATGTCTGCATCTATAGAAATAACACACTATACAATATAAATCCCTTTTTGAACACTAAATGTATTTTTCTCAAACATGCTTAGAACATTTGAGCATTATTTTAACAACCTTCTACGAGATAAATCGAAATTGCTGTATTGACCACATACACGCGACCAGCGGCCGACAAACAATGTATGAAAATCCATATCTGTCGTGTTTTAGCGGCCAAATCTATATATGTATAAGAGATTTCCACCTATGTATTGACTCATCACGATATCTCTGGAACCATAAGGCCTACAAACCTCAAATTTGGTATGAATATTTCTTTTACCGAGTAGAGGTCAGCTAAGAACGGATTTTACGAAATTATATCCCTAAGGGGGTGAAAAAGCAGGGCAAAGTTTGTATGGGACAAAGTGATTCCTTGGTCCAAACAATTTCAAATTTTGCATAAACATACTTTAATAGAATTGATGATAGATGTGATTCATATTTTATTGAGATTTATCTCCTAACTGGGTTAAAAAGGGGTGGAAAGTTATTTTAGGGGTGATTTGCTTTAAATTTGATATCAATACTTCTTAGTGATTTTGATTTAAAAGACATTTTATTTTGACACATGTTTGAAAACTCAATTCGATTATATTCAAAAAACCGGCTAAGAGCGACTCGGAGTCGCACACGAAGGGTTCCGTACCATTATCTCTAAATGACAAAATCATCATGTTTGTTATATGGGAGCTTAAATTCTCTATTTGTTTTATTTTAATTTAATTATTTATTTCTAAAGTGAATATATTACTAAATATTCTGTGAATATTTCAAACGTCTACCTATTTTTGTTATCAATATCGAGCAGAAACGAGCAAAAAGATTACCTTTGTTGTGTGGGAGCCCCCTTAAATATTTATTTTATTGTTTTTTAGTATTTGTTTTTGTAGCGGCAAAAGAAATTCATCATCTATGAAAATTTCTGTCCATCTTTCACAGTTCATGAGAGCAACCTGGTGACAGACAGGCGAAGCAACGGATGGACAGCAGAGTCTTAGTAATAGGGTCCTGTTTTATCTTTTGGGTATGGAACTCTAAAAAGGTTGATGTCACATAAACGTTCTTCTTCTTCTCTTTGTGTATTGGCAATCAGCTATTTATACGAGATATTGGTGCCAGTGTCAGGCGAAGCAACGGATGGACAGCAGAGTCTTAGTAATAGGGTCCTGTTTTATCTTTTGGGTATGGAACTCTAAAAAGGTTGATGTCACATAAACGTTCTTCTTCTTCTTTTTGTGTATTGGCAATCAGCTATTTATACGAGATATTGGTGCCAGTGTCAAGTTATAATTATTTTTACGTTTTTAGTCTTTCAGGTTAGTCATTGTCTAAGTCAAATTGGCACCATCATCAACAGTGCTATGGCTACACTGTTAATGATATCTTGTGGGAATTTTAATAGAAAACGAAAACGTTGTAAAGCACTTTCAAATGATATTCACTACATCCCAGTAGTTCCGCCGCATCATCATCACAGCCCATATATCATCCATGCACTCTTAAAGTACTTAACCGATTTTAATCAAATTTACATAATATGTGTAGTTTGATCCAACTTAAAAGATAGGATAGCTTCCATCTCAATTTATAGTCACAATATTATTTTATTGCAAATTATTTGTCTATTATTTGACAGTCACAATTATCTGTTATCTCCAAACGATTCGAACCGATGGTGGTATCTGTTGACTGGATTGAGTAAGTATTTCATAGATGTCGCTATGTTAAACGTAGATTACACATGCTAAAATTTATTAGCATAACCACCACGTGTTACTGAGACTACCTTAGCCACAGCAACGCGTGGCCGGGTCTGCTAGAAATATATATGTAAATCCATATCTATCGTGTATTTTAAAAATGGAACGATTTGTTACTTCAAAGTATGAAATTCATTTTTACGCAAGGAAAGGATTGCATTCCTTTTTGCGGATTTGCTATTAAACGCATGGATCATTATTGAACATAAATCATTATTGGACATAAATTCAATAACAATGTTATTTAAATCATTGTAAGAATTCATCTGGTTAAAATCTTTCTTTAGAGTTTTTAGTCCCACATATGTGGGTAAACTTATTACTATTTACCGGCATACATTCACCCTACTAATGTGCTATCTAGAATTGCTCGACAAAACCTTGTCAAATCCATTAGCATTTTTACTTATTCCATAATATTAACGATCTTATCATTTTCAAACGTATAATTATGCCACTAGACTAACAAAACATTTAGAAAGTATCATAATAAAAAATATTCCTCCCTTTATTTCCGGAAATAAATTTCTGGTTAATTTATCTAAACAGAAAAGTAATATAAAAGAATAATTACACTGACAGTTGTGGAGGCCTCAAAATTTACATTTGCGAAATACTCGCCCTTGTGTAACCAATTTTTTTTTGTAATGTATACTGACAACTTATGCCCGCGGTTTTATATATTTTCAATTACCCATAACCTACCTCACGTGCACTCCTATCACGACATTTTAATCAATATACAAATTTAGTAAAATATATGCTCATTGTTTATATTGTAATGCATTCCAATAAAGAGAATCATCATCATTATCATCATCACAGCCCATATACGTCCTACTGGTGGGCTCGGGCCTCCTCCGTAATGCGAGGGAAATTAACCTACTATACTGCGCTGGTCAAACGTGTTGGTATAGGGTTTTGTTTCGAGTTTTTCCTTCTCTTTCATAGATGTTATATGCGTTTTATATCCCTTAGTCGTCTCTTAAGATCACCCATGGGTAACATAGGGGGTGGTGTATTGTATTCTTACTCCGTCACTATGCGGATAGGTAATACATAAACAGAATATGTATTGCAAATTAGTCTTTAAAATACGATCTAATACTTTCAAAGATTGTCATGTTCAAATAAATAAGCGTTTTACCTATATAACAGTAATAATTGTAAGCTATTAGTTAGTTTTTTGACTATTCAAGACCTTTGTTTACTATAACCAGATAACATACATACATACATATCATCACGCCATATCCCTTACAGGGTAGGCAGAGAGAACAGAGTGCCAGAGAACTCTATCTCTGCATACTTCACTCGCTTCCTCAACATTCATAATTCTCTTCATACACGCTCGCTGGTTTCGGAGACTCTTGACTCCACTTTCCTTCAGTACATGAGCGATCTGGTCTAGGTAGGTTAAACTAACCTATAGGTCTCCCTCGGTACCTACATCCTTCCACTTTCGCATTGTATATCTTCTTAACCAGACGTTCGTTCGGCATTCTTTCCACATGTCCGAACCATCGGAACATTCCCTTTTGCATCTTTACACCAATACTCTCTTTCATACCTACTCGCTCTCTTACGTCGTCGTTACAAATGCGGTCGGTCAGCCAACTCCACAGATTTTCCGCAGAGATCGCATTTCGACCGCATTAATTAATAACCAGATAAGTAAGGCAAAATAATAGTTATTCAGAATTACTGATTCGGGAATATATTTTTAACTGAATTTATTCATATTCATCGACACCTCCACACTATTTGGTCACACAGTCATACTTTAATATTATAAAATTATTTATATATTATTTTACTTACTACCAACCCTGCTTATCTCATAGAATCAACAAAGTTGTGTAACAAAATAGTAAGAAAAGAAAAACAGATCTTTGTTGTGCGAGAAAACCCTTTATAGGAAGATAAAATCATCTAGCTCACTTAATATTATTAGACCGAATTTTCTATCAACTGTAGTAAGAAGGAACTCGTACGAAATAATGAAAGGATATATATTTATATATAAGCGATAGAAAAAGAATTTTTTTTTTTCAAAACGCCATCAAACAAACATACCTTTTGCCTTTATAATAAAAATATGGAGATAGTATAGTAACTTCTCAGAACAATGGCTACAAATTATAAAGTAGCTCATGAATAAGTAAAAAGTATAACAGCGATAAATTAACAGGAATAAACAAATCTATATTTTATGCTAAGTGTTGTGTGCCTACCTAAATATATACCATAAATTCAATGTAACCACAAAAATCTAGATAAAACTTTAAAGATTTATTTTAAAGGAAACACTTGAAGTAATTGTTTTGTTACAAATTGTATTTTAAACGTAATTTAATCATAATTTTGTTGATATTAAATATCTACATATTTCCTCTTTTCTGTAAACTTGGGCTTTTATCTCGAATGAGGCAGGCACCGATGTCATTCATATTGTCCCGTGTAATATTTATACTGCTCAGCTACTCGGCCTCCTCTTGGATATAATTGATATTTCACCTATTTTGCTTTAGGAAAATGAGCTGTCCTGGAAGAATCATTATAACACTGTCTCTTTTTATGAGAAGGAAGAATTAATCTGTATACATTCAACAGTGGACATTTATATGCTAAAATATAGATGAATGGAAGGGAAGTAAAGCAATCCGGCTTATCAGAGTATAGCTACATCTTTTTCATTGCGAAAAAAAAACCAACAATAGCGTTTACAGAACAAAGAAGCTATTTGTCTTTATCAAAAAAAATTGTTCAATTCGAATGACAAATGTTAGAAACTCTAATCGCAAATGAGGAATGGGGTAAAAATTCAAAAGGCATTTTTGTAAGCAATTTCTTATTCCCCAGTAGATTAGTCATATTTTTTTTAACAATAAGCGATTATGCCTACCGCAAACGATTTTATAAGTTAATTTTAATGAGATCTTTTTTCCTTTATCAAAGGATCTAAAACAGTAACGTTTGTTTTTATAAATTAGAGGATTTTATTACTTTATCTAATCTTTTGCTTTTGCTGTTAGCCTTTTGTCGTCCACTACTGGACGCAGACCTTCCTCTTACTTCACTACAAAGTGCGGGTCTGTGCCGTCTGCATACAACGACTCCCATCATCTTTCACTAAGCCGTCGGTCTACCTAATAGTAAGACGGCCTACACTGCGTTGTCGACTAGACATGTGTAAGTAATGCGAGTGATGTATCACACGTAATATTACCTGACCGCGTACTGTCATATTACACATTACGCGACTAAACATCGCATCACATTAAACATCACACATCACATTAAACATGACGCGAACACCCGTGTATTGTTCTGCATTTCTGCAATGTTCAGTGCCTGGCAATTCAATATTTATTTTGAGCTTTATTTTCAGATTTTTAAGGCTTATATTTCTTGACGCCGCCTGCCATATATATAGAGCGCTATCGCATTACGCATCACACATGACATGAAATGTCATGTGTGACGCGTAATATGTTTGAAATGATGGTAAAATGTAATATTACTCTGCACGAAATGTAATGCCATATCACATCACTTCGCGAAGTACTGTTTCGCGCATGTCTATTGTCGATAACCTTTCTTCCCTATTGGTTATCAGGTCTTCAAGCGATGTGGCCTGCCCTTTACCACTCCTACGTGCTAAATCTTTATACTATGTATATTACATCCGTCCTTCTGCGGATATCGTATTTCGGCTCTAACCACGCAGAACAATCCTGAGCCCGCTCCATAACACGCTGAACAATTTAATCATAGTCATGAGACCTACATTTAGGGACCACGTTTCCCTGTCATAAGCCATCACTGATAAGTGGTGACACATACTGATCGTAAACTGCTTTCAGACACTGAGTCATGTAAGCATTTACTTTTACTTTATATGTAGGTATAGCGTATTGCTATATCTCCTGTACTCAATAAATACATATTCAGCATCTGGAGTACTTTTTGTAATTCTTCTCATCTCATACAGAGCTCACTATGGGCACGGCACAAGTCTTCTCTATAATGATAGGGAAATTGACTTATTATTCCATATTGCGTTGCTTGACTCTTGGAGTAATGTTATTTACTTACTGTGTATCATATCTCTGTTGCCTTTTACAATACTCGATACTCCCGAGATAGGAATCAATGGTCCGTCACTTAATAAATATATTTATTTTTTACTTAGCAACAAATTAAGGCAGCAACTTATAAATCTTGTTTGCTGTGTAGTAGCGGCTACGAATACTACCAACCTTTACATTGCTCGTGGGTGTCGTAAAAGACGATTAAGAACTTAACATAGACCTGGGCCAACGTTATCTAATACTGTCTGTTTTTTTTTTTTTTTTTTTTTTTTTTTTTTTTTTTTTTTTTTTTTTTTTTTTTTTTTTTTTTTTTTTTTTTCAACAATTACATTCTTAAGGAGGGTTGACGTCAGGCAGGCGGTCAGTCATAATACTATTGCCAATAACTATTTACTATATGGTGATGGGGGATGGGTACATATTATGTCGACCCCATGTAACTAGGATAAGAGCAGCTGCATAATGAATTTATAAATATCTTATAATCTAATTAGGGGCGTTCATAAATTACGTAAGAGATTTTGAAGAATGATTTGACCCCCTCTCCCCCTACCGTAAGACATCATAAAATTGCAACTACTCCCCTCTGCCCCTTAATATGAATTTTTGTAAGAAAGGCCGTATTGATCAAATATAACTCCGTTTATTCTGAAAATATCTTTTATTACAATCTTCTTACTACAAGTATCATTAGCTTACTGCAATAGCATTAATCTTATTAATAATTTATCACAGCTTTGACCAAAATTAGTGATTTTCAATTTAATAACTTACGTAATGTCAGGTTCACTTCTCCCCTCCCCTGACTATAGTAAGAAGTTATAATACTCAGTCAATAACCCCCTACTAAACGTATTACATAATTTATGAATGGCCCCTTATATTCATAGATAATAATCTTGAAAATTTGAAATCTCTAAAATAAATGTGACTTAACAGATTTCTTCCTACGCTCATAAATCAAATATTACATTGTCAAATTTATGACCGTGAGGCATTATCTTTAATTCGATGTAGGTGGAATCAGCAGCCAACGACCGACAAATTACTTCAAATACAATCCTTATAATACGACACCCATAAAATGAACTACACAAAGCTTAAGGAATGCCAACCGTTATTTGTAATAATACATTACTTTATTACGTATTAGGCAATGAAATCATAGAATAAGTGGAACAAAATATTTAAAGCTTATCCAGCCATAAACGATGGGGTACGATGCCAGAAACCTCCACGTGGTGTACCCTGGGTGCGAGCGACAGTCCCTCAGATCCTTCTGTCGAATTGTCGCTCGTAGCGAATCTCTGGCGCGAGGGGGGGTTCCCCAGTAATGGGTTGAGCCCCAATTCGCTCCTGACCCTCTAGTTGTAGAGGGTACAGGAGGCGAAATTTCGGACGGGCCCGGTCACTCATTAATTTGAGGGCTGGGCAGGCTTATGCCACCGCCGACATATCGTAAACCTGATATCTCGCTTCAAGACATATTGTCGTGAGGCGTAGTTTCAGGAGCGAGGGTCTTGGCTTAACCGCCCGGACCGCGAGGAAGACAACCTCTATAAAGAATTCGAATTAACATTCGAATTCGGAAATCACCCAGAATCTTAAGTTCTGGCGTGCGGCGAGAAGATGCATGGCAGATGGGTTGTTCTGTTGTTAGCACGCTCCAGCCAGGGTACCGGCCGACCCCCTGGTTGGTAAATGTAGGCTTGCCCGGGTACAGGGATCTCTGCCCGGGTCGACGGTGTACTTCTCCCTTACTCGTGGGAAAAATGATGGATCACACTTTACCAATCAAAGACGGGGATCCTAGCGGTTCCCACATTACAGCCTCGCCATGCTACCGTAAAACTGGCACAGAAGACGCCTCGTCCTCTAGACTAGAGGCGCTCAAACCCGCCGAGGGCCCGGCACCCATAGAGGCCCAATCGAAGCCGAAGAGGCGTGGAAGACCACCCAAGGCGACTCGTGGGAAGGCTTCCGTCGCGAAGGGGCGCCAAAAGGAGCGAGAGGAGCGGCGGGCTCTCAGGGAGGCTGCCGCCGCTCCAACCAATGAAGGAGACGACAGTTCTGCTGCAGAGCCGTCGAAGGACGAGGGCGACAGTTCTGTCGCAGAGCCGTCCAACGACGAGGGCGGCAGATCTGTCGTGGAGACAGAAGACGAGGGCGGCGATGCCGCAGGTCCGTCGGAGATGGAGGAGGGCAGCATGTCGGCTGCCGAGACTGCCGCTGCATTATCGTCGCGTTCTGCGGCAACCATGGCGGCGGCTTTGACGCTCAGGGAGGAGGCCCTCCCCTCGAAGGTGCGGAAGCGCCCCCTAAATAAGGGTGGCAGCTCAGGGTCCGACTACGAGGGGAGTGCAATTATTATGCCTCCTCCCAAGGTGGCAACCTCTCGCAGGGGGCGAGGGGCCGCGGTGGCGGCAAGATCGGCGGCTTCGTCCCCGGTCGGCCAATTGAGGGAGGCCGAGGCTAGCATGCGTGCCGAAAATGAAGCAGTCGCCGCGAGGATGGTGAGGGTGTTGTCCAACATCCCTCCCACTGGCGCGGCGGCAGCTGAGGGCGCTGTGAGCAACGATCCCCCAGGCACTCAGATGAAGGCCCTGCAGGCCGAAAATGCCCGCCTTAGCGGCGAGGTATTAGGTCTGCGGGACCAAAACCACCGACTGGAGGCGGAGTTAGCGGCGGTGCGGAAAGAAAACCGCAAGCTGGCCAAAGATATGGCCGACTTGCGGAGCCAATTCGCGCTTTTGACGCCGACAACGCCGTCGACAAGGTCCGACTCTGTCGCCGCCTCAATTGCGCCGGCTCGAGCTGCGAGGCGCGCCCCGATAGCCCAGCCAGTAGCGGCAGTACCGCTGCCCGCGCTGCCTGTGGTGGACGCTGTGCCGGAGGCAACCATGCGCGCCATCATGGAGTCTGTTGGCGTCATGGTCAATGCGCGCATGGAGGTTCTTGAGGCAAGATTGCCTCCGGAGCCACGTCTCCGGCCGCCACTCGCTGCGGACGGAAGCAAGACCACGCGGCCGACTATAGCGTCGAGACCCACCCCGCTACCCTGCCAGGGTGGCCGCGTGAGCTTCGCCGCAGCTGTGACTGGGCCCAAGGCTGGGTCCAAGGGGCTCGCTTCGGCTAAGAAGCCGAGATCGGCGCCGGCTCCTGCTAAGGCCACGCCGCAACCGGTGCCCACACCTGCGTCGCTGGTACCGGTTAGCGCGCCCACGACTGCGCCTGCTGCGCTCAGTGCTGCTGCCATGCTCGAACAGGGCTGGCAGGTGGCTGAGCGAAGCAGGAAAAGTCCCGGCCAAAGACGGAGGGCGGCGGTCAAAAGCGCCGCTGAGGCCACCGCTCCCCAAGCAGGAGCCGAAAAGAGGGGGAAGAGGTCGCGCAGGAAGCTCCGGTCGCCAAAGTCAGCAGCAGTGGTTATCACTGTGCTGCCTGAGGCGGCTGAGAAGGGCCTCAACTATGAGGCCGTCTTACGTCGCGCCCGGCGGGAGCTAGACGTCTCTGACATCGGAGGCGTCGAAGCTAGGACCCGCAAGGCCCGGACAGGGGCTCGAATCCTCGAGTTTCCTGGGGCCGAGGGTGCTAAGGCGGCCGATAGTGTGGCCACGAAGCTGCGGGGGCTGTTTGGCCAGGAGGATGGCGTTCGAATTGCCAGACCTGTCAAGTGCGCAGAGATGCGCATTGCGGGTCTGGACGATTCCGTGACGGTGGAGGACATCAGGGAGGCTATTGTCTCGAAAACCGGATGCGCCTCGGACACTGTCCGGATTGGCGCCATTCGCCCTGGACCGGGCGGCGTCGGTGCTGCCTGGGTGCAGTGTCCGGTAGAGTCGGTCAAGAAATTGGCTGACTCAGGCAGGATCCTCGTAGGCTGGAGTTCGGCGCGGGTAACCCTGCTGGAGTCCCGGCCTGCGAGGTGTTTTAGGTGCATGGCGGTCGGGCATACCCGGCCAACGTGTACCAACTGCTTTGACTGCAGCGGACTATGTTTCCGCTGCGGTCAAACCGGGCACATGGCGGCATCGTGTGCTGCCGCACCCCACTGTCCCGCGTGTGCGGCGGGCAATAAGCCCTCCAAACATCGCATGGGGGGTGGACAGTGCAGACCCCCGGCTTCGGCTCCAAAGGGGCGGAGCGGCCCGGCGACCCCGGCCGCTTCCGCTCCTTGCGCGACCCAATCGCCCGCCGGCGCGGAGGAGGTGATGGACACGGCCCACTAATGGCTACCGAGTCCATCCACCTCTTGCAAGCCAACCTCAACCACTCCGCCGGTGCGCAGGACCTTTTCCTGCAAGCTATGGCGGAGTGGTTGATAGGTGTAGCCGTAGCCGCGGAGCCGTATTGCGTGCCCGACCGATCTAATTGGTTGAGTAGCAGTGACGGCTCTGTGGCAATCGTCGCCTCAACGTCGTGGCCTTCCCCGCCTCTGTCTCTAAAGGACAGGGGTGATGGATACGTCGCGGCGGACTGGGGAGAGGTAACGCTTTACGGCGTGTACTTCTCCCCTAACAGGAGTGTGGCAGATTTCGGGGCCTCCCTCACCAACTTGGAGGCCTCGATACGGCGACTGGCACCGCGCCAGCTCTTCGTAATGGGGGACTTCAACGCCAAGTCTATGGCGTGGGGGTCCCCCAGGACGAACGATCGCGGGCGGGCGGTTGAAGAGTGGGCGGCGTCACTGGGCCTCTGTTTGCTGAACAGGGGTTCAGTGCATACGTGCGTGCGGCAGCGGGGTGGGTCGATAGTGGACTTGTCGTTCGCTAGCCCCGATGTCGCACCACGTGTGAGGAGCTGGTATGTCCAGGAGGAGGTTGAGACCCTATCCGACCATAGATACATTCGGATAGAGGTCTCCCGGACCCTCCGCCAGCCCAGCAGGGGTCACACGGCAGACGGAGCTCCCGCTTTTCCGCGGTGGGCTGTGGGTCGACTTGATCGGGACCTACTGGTGGAGGCAGCCATTGTGCATTCGTGGCTGCCGTCACCGCCCTCGGTGGACGGGGTGGACGCCGAGGCTGGCCGCATTCGCTGTGCGTTAACGCAGATTTGCGATGCGGCTATGCCCCGTGTGCGGTGTCTTCCCCCGAAGAGGGCGGTTCCCTGGTGGTCCCGGGAGTTGGCAGAGCTCCGAGCTGCGTGCATACGTGCTCGGAGATCTTATACCCGCAGTCGGCGGCGTCACCGCGACGCTGAGTGGGAGGGCCAGCTGTACGAGGCTTACCGCAGTGCGCGGTCTGCCTTCAGGCTGGCCATCCGTCAAGCCAAGGACGTTAGTCGGCAGGAGATGCTGGACAGTCTCGAGCGTGACCCCTGGGGTCGCCCCTATCGTGCGGCGCTGAGTAAGCTCCGCGCGCGGGGCCCCCCCCTCACCGAGACTCTCCAGCCCAGCCTCCTCACCAGAGTTGTCGAGGAACTATTCCCACGTCGGACGGAACACACGCCCCCGGTCATGGCACTGCCGAATAGTGACCGGGAGGCCGACTACGAAAGTGTTCCGCCCGTTACGGAGACGGAAATGGGGGCGGCGGTGGTGCGAATGCGTGCCAAGACCACCGCTCCTGGGCCAGACGGGGTACCCGACCGGGTGCTGGCCCTGGTCCTCGAGCATCTGGGTCCACGCCTCGGGGGACTGTACAACGCGTGTTTATCGTCTGGGCAGTTCCCTGGGTGTTGGAAGGAGGGGAGGCTGGTACTCCTGCCGAAGCCGGGACGGTCTCCGGACTCGGCCTCGGCCTATAGGCCGATCGTGCTGCTGGACGATACGGGTAAGCTGTTGGAGAGGATCCTGGCTGCCCGTATCGGCCAGCACCTTAGCGAGGTTGGCCCCGATCTGTCGGACGCCCAATTTGGTTTCCGAAAGGGGCGTTCGACGATCGCAGCCTTGCTGCGCCTGAGGGCCGTAGTCGCGGAGGCTGTCACTGGCGGTGGGGTGCTGTTGGCGGTGTCTCTAGACATCGCCAACGCATTCAATAGTCTGCCATTCAGCTGCATCAGGGAGGCACTCCGGTATCACGGGGTGCCTGTATACCTGAGGCGGCTGGTGGCAGACTATTTGGAGGGGCGCAGCGTCCTCTATAAGAACCGAGTAGGGGATGTTGTGCGAACGCCCATGTCGTGCGGTGTTCCGCAGGGGTCGGTCTTGGGGCCGACTTTGTGGAGCATCGGCTACGACTGGGCGTTGAGAGGGAGCCTCCCGCCCGGGCTGGGCGTAATCTGTTACGCCGACGATACACTCGTCACAGCCCGGGGTGGGACGCTGGAGGAGGCGGCACGCCTGGCAACTCTTGGCACCGAGGAGATTGTCAGGCGGATCGAGGCGCTGGGGCTAAGGGTGGCCCTGGATAAGACGGAGGCCTTATTATTCCATGGGCCCCGCACCAGTCCACCCACCGACGCCTCGATCACCGTCAATTCGGTTCCCATCAGCATCCGGGCCCATATGAGGTACTTGGGCCTGGTGCTCGACGGGCGATGGTGGTTCCGGGAGCATTTCCGTCGGCTTGCTCCACGGCTTGTCGGCGCGGCGTCCGCCCTATCCTGGCTTATGCCGAATGTAGGCGGACCCAGCGCTACGTGCCGACTGCTGTACGCGGGGGTGGTCCGGTCGATGGCCCTGTACGGCGCACCCGTGTGGGCGGGGTCCCTGACCGTCCGACTTAGGGCTCTACTATGGCGACCACAGCGGGCCATGGCGGTCAGGGCCATACGCGGATACCGCACGGTGGCGACGGAGGCAGCATGCCTGTTGGCCGGAACACCTCCGTGGGACTTGGAGGCGGAGATGCTCGCCGGACTGTACCGGCGGGTGTCAGCGACGCGGGCAGGGGGCGGCACCGTCTCGCTTAGTGAGATGGCCGCTTGGCGGGGCGACGCCCGCCGTGACGTTATTGCTCGTTGGGCAATCCGGCTGGAAAGGCCTCGGTTCGGTGTTCGGACCATCGAGGCCTTCCGGCCAGTGCTGATGGAGTGGTTGGGTCGACAGCACGGGGTCCTTTCCTTCCGACTGGTGCAGGTCTTGACGGGGCATGGTTGCTTCGGCAAGTACCTGCACACGGTCGTGAGGAGGGAGAGTACACCGTCCTGCCACCACTGCGATTGCGACGAGGACACGGCGCAGCACACGCTCGAGGTCTGTGTGGCCTGGGCAGAGCAGCGCCGTGAACTCGTCGCGATCATCGGTGCCGACCTGGCGCTGCCGACCATCGCTAAGGCGATGCTCGACAGCGTCAGGAACTGGGACGCGGTCGCCGCCTTCTGCGAGACAGTTGTCTCGCGGAAGGAGGCGGCGGGGCGACTCCGAGAGGAAATCCTCTTCGGTGAGACGCTCCGTCGCCGGCGCCTGGGGCGGCGGAGGCGCGAGTATCTGCGCCTAATGCCGCCCTAGCCGAGGCCGCGGGTGACTGGACCGGGGAATAGTCCTTCACCCGCAGAGAGGCTAACCGCGTGAGGGCGACGCCCCGGCAGTTAGCTGGGGCGTTGACGGGGGATGGTACCCGAAAGGGTAACCCGCCGGGCTGGCCACGGAAGGCAAGGAAGCGGTACCAGTGGCCGGCCCAATGGCGATGGGGAGGGAATACGGTGGGTTATGGGGTTACGCGCTGCCCTTCCGTCGCCCCGGACGGTACGGGCGACGTGTGACCGGGCCATAGCCTACCAAAAAAAAAAAAAAAAAAAAAAAAAAAAAAGCCATAAACGATAAACAATTAACCTATATATATAATAATTAAATGACAGCACAGATGGCGCGTCTATCCGTGTGATGACGGAGTAAGAAAACAATTCACCACCTCATCTTACCCGTGGGTGATCGTAAAAGATGACTAAAGGATATAAAACGCACATAACATCTATGCAAGAGAAGGAAAACGCCAAACAAAACCCTATACCAACACGTCTGACCAGCGCGATATAGTAGGTTAATGCCCCTCCCATTATGGAGGAGGCCCGAGCCCAATAGTGGGACATATACGGGCTGTGATGATGATGATGACAGATGGTGTATTAGTTAAGATGCCGACCTACCGTACCAGGTGTCATAGGTTCAATTCCAATGCAGGGTTTTTTTTATTGCCGGTGGTGGCAAACGAACCAGCAGCACACCTGATGGTAAGTGACACTGCCGCTCATGGACCTTTGCAATACTAGGGCACAGCTAGGCCGCTGCCAACCGTGAAGAAAGTGCTCTGCTTAAACCTCGTTCAAGAAAGGACATTTCATAGCGCTCGGGAAACACGGCAGCAGGTAGTTCATTCCAGATCTTGCACGTACGTGGATGAAAAAATCTTTAAAAAAAAAATATCAATTTGGTGATGAATGAGGAATAAGAAAGAAGGAAGACAGCAGTAACATAGTATATTACTTTGCGTTTCAGTAGGTACATAGTTACAGTTGAATATATCGAAATTCAACAGAAAGTTTCGCATAACAATGACTTTGAAAGTACAAAAAATGGCAATCTAGATAAACTCTTTAGTAGTCGTAATATTACATACATACATACATATCATCACGCCATATCCCTTGCAGGGTAGGCAGAGAGAACAGAGTGCCGGAGAACTCTATCTCTGCATACTTCACTCGCTTCCACAACATTCATAATTCTCTTCATACACGCTCGCCGGTTTCGGAGACTCTTGACTCCACCTTCCTTCAGTACATGACCGATCTGGTCTAGGTAGGTTAGTCTCGGTCTCCCTCGGTACCTACATCCTTCCACTTTCGCATTGTATATCTTCTTAACCAGGCGTTCGTTCGGCATTCTTTCCACATGTCCGAACCATCGGAGCATTCCCTTTCGCATCTTTACACCAATACTCTCTTTCATACCTACTCGTAATATTCGGGTAAACTTAGTTCGAAATGTATAAAATGAAAAGAGGATTCCTCTGAATATCGTGATTTATACTTATATAAATATTTTAAATTTGTTCGGTGTGGTGACAAAGTAGGAATACAATTCACCAACCCCATATCTTACCAGTGGATGATCGTAAGAGACAGACTAAATGATTTAAAAAGCCTATAACATTACATATTGCATAGAGCAAGAGTTAATTCAATTTCTCTTCCATTGTGCGGTAGGCTCAAGCGCAACAGTGGGACATATGAGATGATGAAATATTTTATACATATAGATAGTACTTAAGCAAAGTTTTGAATTAACAGTCTATCTATTTATCAGCTTTTCAATGTCCACTACTGAATAAAAACTTGCCATATGGAATACTAACGTACGCAGCCATGTTCTGCTGTGAAATATCATATGGATTTTATTGGGTTTATTTTGTATATTATTATCAGTGATTCCAAAAAAATAAGTATCCAAATTGTCATTATAGTAAAACCATATGCAAGTGCGGTAAAACTTGTAAGAAGTAGTTTTATTTCATAAACCAAGCTCATTAGAAATACTTATTAATTTTAATAAATCTAGTGCAATATGAAATATTAATTCCTAATCGACCCCCACTAGCAATACTAAGAGATTAAGAACCCATTCTTGCCGCTTTGTAGTTATAATTCATAAAATATATATTGATATGATAATATAGTAAAGACATATTGCATTTTTTACTTTGTCAATCTACTCATAAAATCTACATAATACGAACACAGACATTCATGTAAGTGAGTCATCATAATTTCTTTGTTTTAAAGAGTGACCGTGGGTGTTTCCTTCTTTGAGTATAATGGACATCATTCACTTATTGTCGCTTAAATTGGTTAATTGCCGGCGTATCGTTCACGATCTCGTAGGGCATTCAAATTAAGGCCAGACAGTAACTCATATTCGTAGCAACCAATGTCGGTAATACATATCATACCACAATATGAAAACTATAAGATAAATAGTACTACAGATATACTCATGATTAAAATAAAATCAAATTATATTGCCATATATTTAATGATTCTATGTGTTAGTTATATTTTGTAAATATAACTAATATTATCTAACTGCAGAGATGACGTCTGATAGGATCGTATGGAAAAAGATGACATATTGCGTCGACCCCAAGTAATTGGGATAACAGCAAGATTATGATGATGATGATGACCTAGTATTATCTGGCTGAACTAATAAATATTGTTTTATTGAAATAAAAACGGTATTGACCAAGTGGAAATTTAGTTTACATATAAATACAGTGTTTTAAATTATAAATACATCGACAATTTACATATAAGATACAAAAAATCTTAGACTAATGAAGAATGAATGACTGAAAGAAACATGAATGATTGTAATAATTTAGCATAATTATAAATATTCCATTCTACAATTATAAACATATTTGTAATTGGGTTCAATATATATATTATATTGGGTTCAGTATATACTATTACTAGTATACTATACACTTACTATTACTATTTATACTACACACTTACTATTATAAAATATGTTAATTACACATAACAGAAATATAATATTTTAAATTATATATACATCGATAATTTACATATAGGTAAGATACAAAAATTCTTAAAGTGATAAAGAGTGAATGAAAGAAACATGAATAGTAATAATAATATAGTTTAATTATAAATATTTCACTGAATACACTACAATTATGAACTTATTTGTAATTGGGTTCAATATAGTGTATACTTATAAAATGTGTGTGGTGTATATCATATTACAAATATCAAATGAACTATACAATTCTTCTGTAACTGTACCTACCACATGAATTAACTGTGTCTAAGAAGATTGTCATTCTAGTTTAAATTTTAATAATGAGAATAATTGAACTGTTTATTTATATAAAAACTATTAACGAAGAGTAAATCTTAAAAGGGGTATTAACGGATCAACCCATTTTCCCCGCAAGTGTTGCCAAGTCGAATAAGGCAGTGGAATGAGAATGGATTTTATAAAGGCAATTCATAGATTAAATAAAAAGGAAATAAAGAGACTTCTGGCCAAGTCTGTATACACCTACAAATTAATAAATATATATATATATATATATATATATAAAATTGTATACTTTATTATATAATTAAAATAATTAAAAGAGAGAGAAAGAGAAAGCTACCCTAAAGAGTAACAATCATTTACTCCATTATGTCGATGTTCCACTCTGATTCACTCCAAAGCCACAGAGATGTCGCACTAGCAAAGCACAAGCTATGGAGTTCCATGCATTGTTATCCCATAATTTAGTAGATAATAGTGCTAAGAAAAAAGGATTCAAATTGCTGATATTGATGCGAATATAAACACATTTTATATTTTCGAACTCTATTAATAAGTAATAATTAATATTATTTTATTTTTAATCTAAATCATTTCGATAATTTCTCTTCACGTGTTATTATATTACCAGGCATTGAAATTACATGTACACTGTATTAATTCTATGGACTCAAATAAGTTATCTACTAGAAAACTAATATTTTATGAAGAAATTAATTTCTCTCTTCAGTTTTAAATTCGCAATCAAATTCGCACATTATATAACCAGCCCTTCTAAAGGTTTCACCGTAAATTGAATTCAACACTGTTGTTTTTTTTTCTTTTTTATGTTAAGTACGTAGGAAAAAGCAATGAACAGAATGTTACATATATAAAGATTTTGTTTGTAAAAAAAAAACCTTTACTTAATAATTTAATGATGAAAGTATTTGTACATAGCTATTTTAATAACGGCTACGAGAATAGCGATAGAAAGAACAAGCAAGTAAAATAGGACGAGCTTATTAAATATTTACCGATAACAGTTCTAATCTTCAAAATGGCCCCTTAGTGTTGCCAAAATACAATACCATGACTCATCTTAATTATATACTTGGCCATTATTCTTCAGAAAAATATTCTTTAGAAAATTTGCAGCTCCACTTTTGGCCCAACTTGAGATCTGCTATCTGCTGAACGATAAACACATTTATAAAAATTGACAATTACATAACATCAAAGCAATTTAGCCAGCACAAGGTGGACTAAATTCACGGACAAAGTCTCATCGAACCGGTGGAGGCAAGTGGCACAGGACTGTTCTTATGACGAGACCTATATTCTATATTAGATGTCGACATGCTGATAGACAGATAAGAAGAAGAATAGATAGTAGATGATTGGTCAAAGTCGCTAGGAGTTATTAGATGCAAAGGTTATTTATTTAACAATATTTGAAGTTTTATTTACATCAATGGGCGTCAAAGCGATGATAGTTAAATACACAAATAGATAAAATAGTTACATTAATAATCGCAACACACGAATTTCAAACATATATTATGCTTATAAGCTTACCCTTTTAGTTCTAAAATTCAAGCGAAAGGCTAACATTTCAAAAGCTCGTTTTACTTTCGCTCAAGTTAACTTGAAGCTCAGCTAAAGTAAGACCCTTATATGATATCCATTAGCGCCTGTAGTGACTTAACATGACTTAAATTTAAACAGCGACTCACCTTAAGTTCTGCTTGTAATAACTCTTTGAAAAGGGAGTGAGTAAAGTATTGAATGAGAAATGAGAATACTTTTTAAGTAAATTAGTCTTGTTGGTTGTATCTACTTTCTCATAATGCGTTAAAACATTGAGTTTTCCAAGGGGCTTCTAATGGTAAGTAATGAATGTCTTTAAGACTTAAGTTGAAAAAATAAATTTTGTTTTAATACTGTTACAGTTACAAGACCTTGATGGCCTCTTAGTTCGTTTCCAAAAAGCTAGCTATATTTTAACTTTAATTTTGAGTTAGGACTATATACCATTAATCATCATCATTTTCAGCTTATATATGCTCCACTGTTGGGCTCGAGCTTCCTCCATAATGGGAGAGAAATTGACCTACTACCCCGCTGGTCAAACGTATTGGTATAGGGGTTTTGTTTCGAGTTTTTCTTTAGTTCGTTTTTTATTTTTGTATAGATGTTATATGTATGCAGAAAAGAGTATGAAAGTAAAATTAATGCGGTCGAAATGCGATCTCTGCGGAAAATTTGTGGAGTTAGGCTGACCGACCGCATTCGTAACGACGACGTAAGAGAGCGAGTAGGTATGAAAGAGAGTATTGGTGTAAAGATGCGAAAGGGCATGCTCCGATGGTTCGGACATGTGGAAAGAATGCCGAACGAACGTCTGGTTAAGAAGATATACAATGCGAAAGTGGAAGGATGTAGGTACCGAGGGAGACCGAGACTAACCTACCTAGACCAGATTGGTCATGTACTGAAGGAAGGTGGAGTCAAGAGTCTCCGAAACCGGCGAGGGTGTATGAAGAAAATTATGAATGTTGAAGAAGCGAGTGAAGTATGCAGAGATAGAGTTCTCTGGCACACTGTTCTCTCTGCCTACCCTGCAAGGGATATGGCGTACGTATGTATGTATGTTATATGCATTTTTTTATCCCTTAGCTGTCTCTTACGATCACTCACGGGTAAAACAGGGGGTGGTGAACTGTATTCTTATTGCATCACCACACGGATAATTATACCATTACCTTCTTCTAACACCGAATAAGCAATGATACTAAAATATTTAAAAGCTTAAAATTATACCACCGAATTATCTCGCAGTTTAATGAATTATTTATTCATTAAGAAAATATGAGATAAAATCTAATTTTGAAATAATCACTATGGTTATATCTTAATTATACGTATTTCAATAAGAACCTTATCCGATTGCCTTTTCCAATGTAATTTTATTTAAATCTAAGTAACAATTAATAAGAAATTCTTAATCTATAATGACATTAAATAAACAATATTTGAATATTATTTGGAGGAAATTAGCAACCAAAATTTCACAGTTATTTCGAATATTTTTAACAGTTAATTATATTGCTAGAAAAATACTCCATTTTAATGACATTTTGATATATCTATGAATAAAATTTGTAGCAAATGTAGATTCAGAATAAATTATTCTGGTAAAATATATTAATTTAATTAATATATTAATTAATTTCTTTTGCAAGCTCTGTGCCAATGTGATTTTATAAGGATTTAATTAACTTTTTTGTAATTAACATTGACATACACCTCACAATATATACCAAAGAAGAACTTTACTCACTGTGAAATAACACCATAATTATCCTGCTCTTATACCAATTACTAGTGATCGATATAATATGAAATCTTCTTCCATGGTTGTTTTGGAAATAATTTTATATTGACGTCGACGTCAACGAGGTTAACTCAGGTCGATATAAAGCTTGTCTTTTACGATAATCGCGAGCAGTGTAAGGGTTGGTAGTATTCGCAGCCACCACCATGCAGCAAATATCTGTAACATACCACCATATAAGTTTAATAAAACGATTTTGTGGCCATAATATATGAGTAGTTACTTGAAACTGCATTTACTTAAGTAATTAATTGCACTTAAATGAATTTCATGCTTGATGTATAATATACAATATAATATGCAATAATAATACAGAGTTAATTACCCGAAGATTTTATGTTTTATAAAGTAGTAATTATTATTATTTATTCAAACAAACGTTTGCTAGCTATGTGGTAGCAGCTATGAATACTACCAACCCTTACTTTGCTCGTGGATGTCGTAAAAGACGACTAAGAGCCTTATAACGACTATATATAATTAACTAATTAAATACTAAAATAGACAATATTTGCGATATGTGCGAGTACCTATATATCATACAGGGTGGAAGGGGACCGCTCCCGAAAACAAAGACAGGTAACTCTACTAGTCCTACTTGTAATGACAGGCTAGAAAAAATCGATTCGAATGAAAAAAAAATTTTTCCACCATGCGAGGTTGTTGAACTCTTGAACTTAAGACCGTGAGTTGTGAATAGTTTGCTTTTTTTTCGTCTGAGTAAAGTTACGTATTTTTTATGAAATTATCGTTACATGGCACTGTACTAATACGATGGAATGTGAAAAAAACTTAAAATTGTTTGAGGAAAAAAAATTTTCATCCGCATCGATTTTTTTTCTAGCCTATCATTACAAGTAGGACTAGTAGGGTCACCTGTCTTTGTTTTCGGGAGCGGTCCACTTCCACCCTATATATTAAAACTAATATAGATAACTTTTGTAATATGTACGCGTATATATTGCATCGACCCTAAGTAATTTGGATAAGAGCAGGAGAATGATGCCATATCAAAATAATAAATAAGAAATGAACAGCGAAATACAATAACCATCTTTTTCGTTGAACGCTTGCATTATCTTATAGTACATGCGTTAATTGGTTCAAATTGGCGTTCAGCAATTCAACCAATTGTAACACAGATGCTAAGCTTGGGTAAATTACACTTCTCTCTTTGGTAAACGGAAGCTATGAGTATAGGTGAATATTATATGAATTTAGTTTTGAAGTGTATTGCGATTTTATTCTGGCTTGTGATAAGCTACTTATTTATATATTAGCTTATCTATATTTCATTAACTGGGTTTGTTCCGTATTTTCTTTTATCGGTTTACGCTTAGTTTATCTTTAATATACACAATACTGGCTAAACGGTTAGCATACGGCTTTCATCTCTACCTTCTGGTTGATGTCTTAGTAAAAGAAACTATGAAAATCGATGAAAACATTTAATATTAGAACAATAATAAACTTACGCATAAGTAAATTAACATCTAAAGATAAGCTTTCTTCAATGCGGTGATCTGTCACCGTTACTATAGTAAGAATTAGAATTCACCTACCCCTATCTTGTTTGTGGGTGTTGTAAAAGACAAAATAAGGATAAATACATACATACATACATATCATCACGCCATATCCCTTGCAAGGGTAGGCAGAGAGAACAGTGTGCCAGAGAACTCTATCTTTGCATACTTCACTCGCTTCTTCAACATTCATAATTCTCTTCATACACGCTCGCCGGTTTCGGAGACTCTGGACTCCATCTTCCTTCAGTACATGACCGATCTGGTCTAGGTAGGTTAGTCACGGTCTCCCCCGGTACCTACATCCTTCCACTTTCGCATTGTATATCTTCTTAACCAGACGTTCGTTCGGCATTCTTTCCACATGTCCGAACCATCGGAGCATTCCCTTTCGCATCTTTACACCAATACTCTCTTTCATACCTACTCGCTCTCTTACGTCGTCGTTACGAATGCGGTCGGTCAGCCTTACTCCACAGATTTGCCGCAGAAATCGCATTTCGACCGCATTAATTTTACTTTCATACTCTTTTCTGCATACCCAACTCTCGCTTCCATACAGTAATGTTGGGACAAGCACTGCGTTATGTATTGCTACACGTGCCTTCTGGCTGAGGTGGTGGCTGCCGAGAAGTTGCCCCAACGCTACGTTCACTCTATTTCCCGCATTCACTCTTCGCTCTATATCAGTGGTGTACCTTCCGTCTCGGCTAAATCCACATCCAAGATATAAAAATTCATCCACTTGCTCTAGTATAATGCTCTAATGCATTTATGCATCCTCATTATCTGTTACGGCAAAGGGGTATGTAGGACTCGCTGACCAAGTATAGTTTTACTGCGTCAGAATACCTAACTAAAATCACAGTGGCCCCACGTCCCCGCCGGAACTTATCTGACCAGTATAGTATAGTAGAGCAATTTATCTCCCACTTTAGAGGTTGCTCGTAGTCAGCAATAGATCGTATATGAGCTTTGATAAAAGATAAACCATAAATTTGTACTTTAGATACATTTGTATTCAAATTTAACTGAAATAACTACTCAGCGGTCACATATAAAATACAGGAAACAACGTATTATTTCGTGTAAAATACCACTCCTAGTGAGATCATGAGTAGCCATGCGTTCATTGCCACAAGTCAATAGACATACAAACATATAATTGTAAACAATATAATGTCACATACATACAAAAAACTTTTTGACGAGTAAAACAATGATTACCAGAATTTGGAACTTGAACCCATATTCATTGGAGGTCCGTTTCAACCATCTTAATAATTAGACAAGCAAGTGGGTATTATATATGATAACCAAATTCTCAAAACCAAAGTCTTTATGTAAGACGTTTCACACGTCGTCTATCAAAAAATGTGTAATAAATTTCCGATACATCGCCATAGATATCGCCATCGCGATAGATGGAACAATGTATAAATATTGTTTCCATAAATAGAATAAGAACGCGTTTTTATAAATAGCCGTTTTATGATGCAGTCACGCCCCGCCTAATCCATCCGGAGCACCGGAAGGAACGGCGTGTGATCCTATAATCTGCCATACACGTTTCTGTTACCATGTGGGCGGGGCTCCAGTATTAAAAATAGCCTAGTATGTCAAATATAAAACTCCAGTACTTTAGATATTTGAGATATGTGGTTTAATACATTTTTAACTGAAAAGTTAGAATATTAAATCGGAACAAAGCGTGATGATTATGATGTTATCTCCCCTTGAGAGCAAGGAATCGACTAGATTTCGATAAGGGATGGGTGAATGGATGGATATATATAATATAAAATCACTAGTTTAAGCTTGTTAATAGAATATAATTTAGAAATCCGGTTGCATTATTATCATATGTCATCACCTCAGCGCATATGCGATGTACTCGTATATACATCCCACTATTAGGCTCGAGTTTCCTCCACAATAAGAGAGAAAATTTGATGGTCAGGAGGGTTGATATAGAAAAATATTTCGAGATTTACTTGTCTTTACCTGCTTATCATATCCCTTATTCGTCCTATACGATACTCAGGATCTATATATTTTGACATGGAGTGGCGAATTGTATTCTTACCTACTCCTCTTCACCGCACAGATAATTGAAAGCATATGTATAATAATAATTTAAACTGACTTTTACACAAATAAGAAACTATTTATTTTAACGGATTTCATCATATTTTATACAGACGTTTTGGATGTTTAATAGTATCATATAGTACATTAAAGATGTTTTTACTCACGAATCAACACTATTAATTTATTCGGCAAATTGGATAAATATAAAAATAAAATAAGTTTTCGTGATTTTTTTAAACACCTTGCACTAAGGAAATATTGCTTGTATTGCGAGGACTTTACAAACATATAATTAAAGGACAAAAATTACATTCAGACTCAGAACAACATTTTGTGGATCGCGCGAAGTATTGTCCTGCTTAGAAATCGAACCCTCGGCTCTGGTATGGAAGGTCGGTATCTTAAACACTACGCCATCTGCGAAGTGTTGACTTCGCAGATGAAGTTTTAAAGATAATTAAATTTTAAAGATGTTTCGAACATTGGGTTTTAAATTTCTTGTCTATGCGATACCGCATTTTGAAATATTTGTAAGCATTACATGCATGATTATACTAGTCGTATATCAGCTTAGAAAGCTGATATAATTATCCAGAAGCATTTCTGTAAAGTTTGTTTTTAAATTTATTTAAAGGGCTTTGTCGCTACATCGCCCGATTCTGTAAACTGTAAAGTTAAAATACGAAATGTTAATTTTCATTAGTATTCTTATTTTGAAAACTTTTACGTTTTATAAACATAAAGAAAACTGTTTCTATATGGATATACACATATGTATATCCCCTTCCAAATTGATCCGAAAACATGAAATCATTGCAGTATCTATTCTTTAATGATGAATAAGCTGAAAGAAAAATAAAGACAGTGCAAATGAAACAAAATTACTTATAACTGATACTACCCAAGATCAGACCAAGTTTGAATGGACTTGAAACAGTCCACCAGCTGAAAAGTGAAAACTTTTTGGTAACGCTATAAAAAAATCTTTTACGTACGAATTTATGGCGTTGCCGCTGTGACTGCTGTTATTTTGAGCAGCCGGCTATGGTGCAGTCATACCATAGGCTATCGAAAAAAAATGGAAACAAACCAAATTTTTAGACCAAATCTATTTATAAGGCGACCTTAATACAAAGGGAGTCTATGCACCAACAAGCGGATGACGTCAATCCTCCATAGCAATGACGTAATTGTTAGAAACAACAAGAAAACATGTATTCACTGACACTGTCAGATTATACGGCCTTTGCATATGGTTTCTATGACACAACTTACAGAATTTTAAGTTAAAAAATCGCAATACTATTTAATTATTACACGTTAGCAGTATAAAACTGATTGTCACTCATTATAAACTAATAAAAGGAATCAGCTATAAACTAATTGATGTGTTTCCTATATCTTTCCATATTATAGCAAGAGTAATAATACGATTCTCCAACCTTTACACGATTAAAGGATGTACGTAAAAACATCAATGCAGGCGATGGTAAAGACGAAACAGAAGCCTACGCCTCACCATACCGCCAGCTTAGTAGCCCTCCCAATTCAAAAAAAATCTAATAACAAGATGTATTTAGAAAAAAAAAGATGACGATATTATCTAAAATAGATTGTAAACTTAATAAACACAGGTTCATCATCATCATTATCACAGACCATAAATGTAGTATGTAGTACCCAGTATTGGGCTCAGACTTCCTCCTTAATGGGAGGGAAATTAACTTACTATACCGCGCTGGTCAGACGTGTTAGTATAGGGTTTTGTTTCGAGTTTTTATTCTCTCGCATAGAAGTTATATGCGTTTTATATCCCTTAGTCGTCTCGTTCGATCACTCACGGGTAAGATATGGAGTGATGAATAGTATTCTTACACGGTTACCACATGGAAAAACATATGTTCAATAGGTTCACTTAAACAATATTGTTTTTATTTACCTCTACAGCTTCTGGGGACTAATCCCACCAATATATTATCAATCTGAAGATTTAGAATTTAGTACTCAAGTTGTTTAATGTATACTTACTTTGCCAAATGAAATGGTATTACCGCTATTTACTAGTATTGTAGCTGGTAATACCGACATCTACTTGTATTTATTTATTTATTTATTATTTGGAAAACCAACAGCTGTACAAAAATATAATTAAAACTAGATTAAGAAACATAAAGCCAATTACAGGTTTTCACGGATAGACACACACCTACGGTAAGTCCTATGACGATTTGTAACATTATATTAAAACAATGACAGAAGAAGAAAAACAAAATTGGTTATTTATTAAAAAAAATTAGGTTTAGCTGTCTGCGTGCCACCGCACACCCACCGTATTGCCGCGTATCTTAGTGCCAGCTAAAATGAATCACATGGCCCATAAATTAACTCAATCCTAATTGCGTGGGTCACGTCAAATTGTTCCTGTAACCTCACTTAAACATGGGTTCGTCATGTACCCTAAGTATTTAATACCTCAAAGCTAACGTGTTTTGAATTTGAATTGTAAGATTTTGTATATAATGCTGAAGATAAAGTTATAATTCAAATAGAACAGAAATTGTGATGGCACATAGGATACGTTCTGGTCACATTCCATCTAAAAAAATTCTATATCTTATAAATAAAATGAATTCACCCAATTGTGAAATCTGTAACAAGATTGATGATATCTATCACTTGCTTACGGAATGTGAAAAGAATAGGAGTGAAAGAGAGCTGCTGATGAAAAACCTGGATATTAATAGAATTGACGTTGGTGCACTTAATAGTATTATGGCTGAACCTACATTAGAAGCAGCACAGCAAATATACCAGTTGGTATCAGCGGCTCTATTTCATTCTCCACCATGAGAGTTATTTGACGATATTTGTCAGGTTAGGGAACGATGAGGCTGACATGCTCTATGAGCTCAAAGCCTCCATAAAAAATAAGAATAAAAAAAAAAGTTATAATTCAGTTTTGTTCCATTTAAATTATTAGATAAACGTCTAAAGCTCAAAATAAAGAAATTAATTAAAGTAAATATATTGTAACTAGATTCATTATAATCTCAGCTTATACATGTCCCACTGTTGAGCTCGAGCCTCCTCTATAATTGGAGGAAAATTGATTGATCTATACCACGCTGATCAGACGTGTTAAGTATAGAGTTGTTTCGT
The DNA here is from genome assembly GCA_905163515.2 of Lymantria monacha. Classification (NCBI taxonomy): domain Eukaryota; kingdom Metazoa; phylum Arthropoda; class Insecta; order Lepidoptera; family Erebidae; genus Lymantria; species Lymantria monacha. The sequence continues at coordinate 11,070,743 of LR991094.1, read as the reverse complement.
TTTTTTGTTTGTTTATATACGTTTTATATCACTTAGTCGTCTCTTATGATCACACAAGAGTAATATAGTGGGTGGTGAATTGTATTAGTACTCCGTCATCACACGGTAAAATAACCAGATTGTTACTCTATATTTAAGTAAATTTTATATATGAAACAATAGAAAGAAATTATTTTATTCTCTATATATATATATAAGTAATTTGATAAATTGTAATACAAAAACATTAATTAAAAACAAACACATCTAAATAAAATAACAGGCGTTAATGCTTGACAAAAAGGTTTAACTCATCTTGTGCTACTTTGTTCTAACAAAATAGCGCTAATGTTCTGCCAACACCACAATACACAAATCTCAATCCTATCCGATGTCATCTCTGCGTTCACTCCCTTTCTATTCATATCATGCTTCACGCAATCCATCCATCTTTTCTTCGGTCTTCCCTTACCCCTAAAGCCATTCATACTTAAAACTCTTCTCCCAACATTACATTCATCCCGTCTCATCACATGTCCATATCAAGTCAGGCGTTCACTTTTCAACTTTTCCGTCACTGGCGCCACTTTCTCACAATCTTGTGACTGCTTGAATAATAAAATATAGTTTGAACATAAATAAAGTGAACTTAACAATTGGGACAATTTAAACTAATTGTAACTTACTGTCCATGCTCGATCAACTGTGGTTGAACATAAATTGATCGAATAAAATAATCGAAAATAGTCATTAATATATGTTTCCCTTGGTTTTTTATCTATCTCTTTCCCTTAGTGGAAATAACGAATGATTTGTTTTACGATAATAACCCTGCCTTATCCGTGTAGTGACGGAATAAGAATACAATTCACCACCTATCTTACCCATGGTTTATCGTAAGAGACGATTAAGGGATATAAAACGCATATAACATCTATGCGATAAAAGGAAAACTCGAAACAAAATCCTTATTTTTTTTTTGTGTTTTTAGCTGTTAGCCGCAGATGGCTTTGACAGCTTTACGCGGACCATAGGTGAGCGCTGAGGACTCTCAACCCGATTGAGGTAAGCTAAGCGACATCGCCCAAGGGCACCCCCTGTGGGGAACGGACCTCGACTTGGGGCGTCGCTGGTGGCAAAGTGGGCGTGCCCACGTTTGGATTTATGATTTTTGCGCGTCGCGATTTCGCACCTCGACGGCGAGGACGAAACTCGCGGGCCGTGTAAGCTCTTAATTGAGCGAGTGTGATATCGTCGAAACAAAACCCTACACCAACACGTTTGACCAGCGTGGTATAGTAGGTTAATTTCCCTCCCATTGCGGAGGCGGCCCGAGCCCAACAGTGGGACATATATGGCCTGCGATGATGACGATGGTAAATAACCCTGCCTTACTCCTAACCTATCTTATTAATGTACAAATGTTATTAATGGGTCTAATAATAATATGCATTGTTACAGATACAAGATGGCGGATAATATTTTCACGGATGAAGCCACAACGACTGTGGAGCCCAGTGAATTGTCCAAGTAAGTTATAATTACTTAAGAGAATTAATTGTAACTGTTCGTGGCCATATCATTTATTAATTAACTCGAGCAAAGTGGTAATGTCGACCTGAATTTGATGTTGACAGCAAATAACCATACCTACATTTACGAATTAATATCTAAGCTACGTGTTTATATCAAATAGCTCAAAGGAATGGAAAAACTAATAAAACATTTTGTAAATCTTATAGTAAAGTACAATAACTCTTTATTGCACACAATTTTTAAGTACAGGAATGAAATAAAATACAAGGAAACGCTGTTGTACAAACGCAAAGCAAAAGTTGTACCAACGTTAAACAACGTTGGTACAACTAGGCGGTCATATCGCATACTGCAATTTCTTCGAGACAACTTTAATATGGATTTTTATTGTTAGAGAGTAATGTCACTGAAGGTGAACTAAACATATGAAAGAGAAAAGATAGAAAAGTAAATAGAAGAAATTATTTATTAATATGTAATAATATTTTCCGTGTGGTGACGGAGTAAGAATACAATTCGCTACCACCTTTCTTACCCATAGGTATCTGGATAAATGTCTCCAAAGGTTGAACGATATGAATGTGGGAGTCCAGATGGGCGACTCAGTGGTCACTGCTCTGCTTTATGCAGATGATGCAGTCCTGCTGGCACAGTCAGCGACTGACCTACAGACCCTAGTCGACACAATGACAGAAGATTGTAAGAAAAGGGGTCTACTACGCGTGAATGTGAGCAAAACCAAAATAATGGTCTTTGAAAGAGATAAAACCAGAACAGATGTAAGAGTAACAATAGGTAATGATGTACTAGAGCAAGTGGATGAATTTGTATATCTTGGATGTGGATTTAGCCGAGATGGAAGGTACACCACTGATATAGAGCGAAGAGTGAATGCGGGAAATAGAGTGAACGGAGCGTTGGGGCAACTTCTCGGCAGCCACCACCTCAGCCAGAAGGCTGAGAAGGCACGTGTAGCAATACATAACGCAGTGCTTGTCCCAACATTACTGTATGGAAGCGAGAGTTGGGTATGCAGAAAAGAGTATGATAGTAAAATTAATGCGGTCGAAATGCGATCTCTGCGGAAAATCTGTGGAGTTAGTCTGACCGTCCGCATTCGCAACGACGACGTAAGAGAGCGAGTAGGTATGAAAGAGAGTATTGGTGTAAAGATGCGAAAGGGAATGCTCCGATGGTTCGGACATGTGGAAAGAATGCCGAACGAACGCCTGGTTAAGAAGATATACAATGCGAAAGTGGAAGGATGTAGGTACCGAGGGAGACCGAGACTAACCTACCTAGACCAGATCGGTCATGTACTGAAGGAAGGTGGAGTCAAGAGTCTCCGAAACCGGCGAGCGTGTATGAAGAGAATTATGAATGTTGAGGAAGCCAGTGAAGTATGCAGAGATAGAGTTCTCTGGCACTCTGTTCTCTCTGCCTACCCTGCAAGGGATATGGCGTGATGATATGTATGTATGTAGGTAAGAGACGACTAAAAGATATTAAATGCATATAACATCTATGCAAGAGAAGCAAAACTGAAAAGAAAACCCTATACCTACACGTCTGACTAGCGTGCTGGTCAATTTCCCTCCCATTATGAAGGAGGCTCGAGCCCAACAGTGAGACATATATGAGCTGAGATGATGATGAGATGAATGACAGACACAATATAAGGTGATCTAAATCTAAAAATGAATGAAAGGAATGAAATGAATGAAATGAATGAAATGAATGAAATGAATGAAATTAATGAAATGAATGAAATGAATGAAATGAATGAAATGAATGAAATGAATGAAATTAATGAAATTAATGAAATTAATTAAATGAATGAAATGAATGAAATGAATGAATCGTATATCTAAATTCTGTACTGAAGGAAGGTGGAGTCAAGAGTCTCCGAAACCGGCGAGCGTGTATGAAGAGAATTATGAATGTTGAGGAAGCGAGTGAAGTATGCAAAGATTGAGTTCTCTTGCACTCTGTTCTCTCTGCCTACCCTGTAAGGGATATGGCGTGATGATATGTATGTATGTATGTAAATCTAAAAATACCAAAGTTAAAGAGATAAGTAGTGATAGTAAACGAGTTTTTTAAAACTAATCAATGTCTTTACGCGTCTTATTTGCATTGGCAAAACATTCCATAAACGTTGCAGTCTATATTGTAAAAGATTTAGTGAAAAAAGAAGTGGAATGTGATGGTAAATGTAACACCAAGTTTTCTAATGATCGCAGATATCTAATATGATATTAATACCAAGTGAATAAACCAAATTATATATAAAACTAAGTTATATAATATATAAACTAATGTTCTTACTTTTTATTATTATCAATATGAAGCACGTTTTGTCTAAACTCTAACATCTCATGTTTTGTATATTTTCTCTTGAGAATCGTTTCATTTTTAATGATTCAATTTGGTTTTATTTCATTCTGTGTCTCTGGAATTCTAATTAAACTCAGACGTATTTGAAGTTTAATTGTAATGTTGATTACTTCTTATTAAACTAGATATTTGTAGATTTTGTTGCTAGATATTTCATCACAAATTATACTGAACAACATCCCCGTGGGATATATTCGTAGCAATATAGCAAAAAGTATTGAAGCTTACATGCAGATTCTAATATTATTAAACAAAATTTCGTTCAAATTATTTACGTTGAGTAAGTTATAGTAAATAAAAATATTTTATTAACTAAAAGGGTCAAAAAGTATGATAGTATATCTGATATTATATAATAAAACTATATTGGTACTAAGTCAACTACAAATCATTAGAGATTATATTATATACTACTATAGAGTTAAAAACCCGTGTGATGATAGGTTAAAATACAATATACTCTTTACTTTAATAAAAAAACCAACTTCAAAAACTGAAAAGTACAAAATAACTTAAAATACTATCATTTGTATGTGCTATCTATTAATAGGTTTGAAATCGGTGCGAAGCCCTAAATAAAATTATAAACAGCTTAGGTACTTACTGTAATGAAATTCCTACGCTAAAGATACCGATACCGGCACCGACTTCAAACGTATCAATAGATAGCACATACAAATGATAGTATTTTAAGTTATTTTGTACTTTTCAGTTTTTGAAGTCGGTTTTTTTAAACGTAGTGGTTTTTTTTTACTTTTTAGTGTTACAGACACACATAAATTGTTTTATTATTAGCGGGGCTTGAGTTACTCGCTCATTTGTCGCACACACACTTAATGCTAATTTTAGACTTATATGGTTTCCTCATGGGTGCCATTGTCAGAACTGGACGAAATTAAAATGGAAACACACGGGAAGCACCAGCTTTCAAATAAAAAAGAATCATTAAAATCGCTTTGCCCGGTCGTAAATTATGAGGTAGCAAACATAAAAAAAAAATACAGACGAATTGAGAACCTTCTCCTTTTTTGAAGTCGGTTAATAAAATACAATATGTTACTACTCCTTACTTTAGTAAAAGCAGCTGCGCCTAAAAAATTAAAGATTATAATAGTAATAAGAGGGATAATATCATCATCATAATGATTATGATTTTATTCCCCTCTTGAATAGGACTATCCGTGAGTGGAATTTTATAGGCTGATTGATAGATTGATAGTCTTTGCTTTTTGATGGCTATATCATAAAACTGATGAATATATATACTTTTAACTCTTTTAAGAATATTAGTTTTATAGCTAATAACAGTATATATCGTCATTACCATCATCATTCTCCTGCTCTTATCCCAATTATTTGGGTAGACGCAATATCCACTCGTACATATTGCAAAAGTTATTGGTTATAATTTTATGACCGGCCACCTGCCTAACGTCAACCCTCCTTGAGAATATAATTGTTAATCAAACGACATTAGATGGAGTTAGTCCGGGTCAATGTAAAGCCCTTAGTCATCTTTTCCGACATCTACGAGCAAAGTAAGGGTTCATAGTATTTGTAGCTGCTACCATACAGCATGTAGCTAATAGTATTATATATGTTGCAATCCTTACTAATATTATAAATGCGAAAGTAACTCTGTCTGTCTGTCGCTCTTTCACGCCAAAACTACTGAATTGATCCAAATGAAATTTGGTACACAGATAGTCTAAAGCCTGACAAAGGACATAGGCTACTTTTTAATGCAAAAAAAAAGTATTGTAAAGGGGATGAAAAGTTGTAAGGAAGTATTGTCATTTTTAAAGCCAGAAGCTTGAAACTTATTTTTAGGCTATTGATTAGACATAAATAAATATGACATTAACATGTTGTAAAAATTTACCCTAAAGGGGTAAAATAAAAAAAATAAGGGATGTTAAACTTTAGGAAAGTAACCTTATACGCGAGCGAAGCCGCGGGCAGAAGCAAGTATGAAATAAATTAATATAACAAAATAGGCAGAAAGTTTTATTTGTGAAGTTAACTTAATAAACTATACCTAGCTATTAAAGAAATATAAAAACCCAATTTTCTGGAATCAAATCGAAGTAGGCTTATGTCTAGGGGATGTGTATGAATTATAAAGACCAATGATGTTTTTTTAAATTAATTAATCATCCATCCATTCGCTGATCCACGTCCGCTGTTGAAGATATGCCTCTCCTGAAGGAAAACTATTGTCTTATCCTCCTAATCATAAACGGCTGGCAGGCATCTTCGCAGTTAGTATTAGGAATTTTCCACTAGAGCACTGCTATTCACTCCCCTGGTGTTACTCCCCTTACTCGCTTTTTCATTTACTTCCAGGAGTAAATAAGGGATGGCAATATATTGTATTTTCAACCCACTTCACGGGCAAAATGCATAAATAATTCTTACCAAAGTATATTTCTATAAAATGAATTTCGTAGAAACAGATCACAATCACAACAGAAAACATTAACGTCTTTGTACCAGACCATAAACAGTTTGTTCTAATATTGACATTATCGGGGCAATATTTACACAGCTTACACGTGTCCAATCATATAAGAATGAGTCTACATACCTTGTGATAGGAGCCATCCAGAAAACAGTACGCGAATGGGGAAGTGTCTGGTAGAAAGATTAAACATATCCAAAAGCGTTTGTGTTGTATTTTGTATTTGTAAAACGGATTATAAGAGCTCGAGATTGATGACCAAAATGAGCAAGCTTTTTTTTTTAAACATTCAGTAGAAAAGGTTATGGATTACATACATATCATATGTGTATTGCCGTGTGGTGATGAAGCATGAATACAATTCGCCACCCTCTTTTCTTGCCCGTGAGTGATGGTAAAAAACGGATGCAATATGCATATGACATCAATGCAAGGAAAACTCGAAATAAGTCCCTGTACTAACCCGTCTGACGTCAGCGTAACGTAGTAGATCCGTTTTCGCTCCTATTGTGGAGGAGACTCGTTCCCAATATAGAGACGTTTATGAGCTGCGATGGTGATGAAAATAATGACACAAAGTATTATTTATTAATACTCACATAATATTTATTATTTCTTCCGTGTGGTGATGGAGTAAGAATATTATTCCCACCTCATATCTTACCCGTGGGTGATCGTACGAGACGACTAAGGGATATAAAACGCATATAACATCTATGCGAGAGAAGGAAACCTCGAAACAAAACTCTATACCAACACGTCTGACCAGCGTGGTATAGTAGGTTAATTTCCCTCCCATTACGGAGGAGGCCCGAGCCCAACAATGGAATATTTATGGGCTGTGATGATGATGATGATGAATATTTATTAATACTTTGTTAAAACACTAACTTTACAGTTAGAGTATTAAATAGTAGATAATAAAAGATTACACGACCCTGTTATAAAATTACAGAAATTTAGCATTTAAAATGCTAAGTTATTTATAAATACCTACTTGTTTACGAGTGAAAAATCTTTATAAAGTCTAAACATTGTCGGGTAGATGGCACACGTCTCCTATAAAAATGACAAAATAATACGAGCCGCAAATTGAATGTAAAAGAAATAAAGAAAGAAAGATGGAACGGATTTCTAATAGGTCTGGGTTCAAATCCCGTATATGACATTCATTTATCGCTTGTAAACCTTTTTTTTTTTCGTAAATTAACCTAACAACTTTGAAATTAAATATAACGTGAAAAAATATTGTGTTAGAGGAATAAAAAAATCCGCAGTAGATATGCTCCAGAGAATAACTGTTATTTTTTCTTCTTTTTTAAAAAAAATAGACTAATATAATAATATTTTGATTCGATTTGATGATTAGCATGTTAAAGCATACACTTCAGCTTTATAACACTCGTTTCTAGACATATATAGGACAATTTTATTATGGTAATTTTGGCTTTCCAAGATATATAAAACTATTACGTTAGAAGCGTAAAGTAAAAAAGAAATACCATATTCCATCATAGAGATACATACAAAACGAATTTGTTGCGCTCGTGTTATTTCGTTATTAAAATCTATCCTTTAACTATAGAAGCATGAATGAGATATTACTATGAACATGATATTAAAAGTCGGCTTAGAATTATATGTTATACGGAAGTAACGTCAACGGAGTCAACGTTTTTCAAAGTATTAAAAATCATATGGAAAGCAACAAGAGCTTTAGGTACCAAAGAGCTCAACAATCTATTATATGCAGTACCGCCGTCTCTTACCTAGAGGGTTACCCACTAAAATGTTATGATTTGAAACACCGTTCATATTGTAGAAGCACTTCTGCCGATGCTGATAAAGTAGAAGAACGGCAACATTCTTTCCTTCTGATTGATAGAAGTCAAGTATCGAAGTGAACTAGGTGTATAGTGATGTACTCAGTAATCAAATCTAAACTTGTGATAATCTGTGGATTATGGTGTTCCATACCAGCCTGATATTGTCCCGATTACAGAATGCAAGAAAACAAAAAAAGGTTAATGAAATAAATTTCTTTCAAACAGTTTCATATATTTTAAAAAAACCTATAAAAATTGTCTCTTTTCTTTTGGTAAATATACAAAAAAAAGAAATAAACTTTGATATACCTAAAATAAAATAAATAATTTATGAAGTATCTTGTAATATTCTACGTAAATATGTTCACATTTACCTATTTATCAACATTATTTTGGCATCTTTGAGCACAGAGGTAATCAAAAGTAAGAGCTCAATATATTTTAACTTAAAAATATTTAAGAAGGTACAATAGTCACAGATTTAAATATTTTATACTAATCTTGAAACAAAATATGTTTTCATGGTACAATAAAATACTTAGCATAGAAGGAGAATTATGAATTAAATTTCAAAATGGTTAAGACAGTAAACTTATAAAACTACCACAGAATTCATAAACTGTAATAAAATATGTATATTTTATCTTACCTAATCTTTTAATTTTATACAGTTGAGTTCTTAGTCCGGTCAAATTAGACCAAAAAATAAGAGTAAAGCTACATAAATTCTCAACAAGCTGAAAGTCAGTAAGATTGTTCAAAATATTATTAAAAATAAAATTTGAAAGTTGCCCATCTTTCCCCTGTATAGAAAAAAAATTATTCAAGGTCAAAAAAATTAGTTTTTGGCGATTTTCAACAAAACGGAAAGTTTTATCATGAAAATACTTCAGACAAAAATTGTAGACCAATAAATTATCTACAAAAAATATATCAATACTTTTTTTCTTACGAGCCACCGTTTTTGAGATATAACGATTCAGAAAATTGAAATCGTCATACTATGTACACGTTTTCACGCCACCTATGAAGTAGTGTACTTAGCGCGTTTTTTTAACGCGCTAAGGGGGAAAGATGGGGAACTTTCAAATTTTATTTTTAGTCATATTTTAAACAATCTTATAGATTTTCAGCTTGTTGGGAATTTATGTGGCTTCGAATGTCTAAATTGACCGGACTATCTTCTGCGCCGCAGTTTTATAGACTACATATTTTTTAATATCTATGTCGAACTCATGACCTAAACTGACTGGAAAACACCTTACTCAAGATTAGTGGTCTTTAAAATGGCATTGTTATACTATCTCTTGGTATTCCAACAATTTAATTAAGAAAAAATGTTAGGGTTACATTTGTCTGCCGGGCGGGCCACCGATGACAAAGATCGGGTAAAAAAAAGGTTTACATTTGTCTATGGTTATTCTTCTTAGTTGTTATACTAACTCTTGAATTGAGTCGAACAATCTCTTTAACAAGATCACAGTTTTAGTTTTTTTTTTAATAAATGTAGACAAAAATCGTTCTCTGGCTGAATTATCATTTCCATTTGCCATTGATTTGGTTAAATGTCTATCTTTACTTACTTTATAAAAAGCCAACCCAATTTTTTAAATTTATTGATTGGTCAAAAACAATGGATGATGAGTTTCATTTTATAATTTTCAGATTCTCCCCGGGACTGTTAACATTTGCAGCGGTGGTGACAGGAATTATAATGCTAGTGGGTCTCTTCGGTAATCTTCTAACTATAGTCGCACTGCTAAAGTGTCCTAAAGTAAGAAATGTGGCTGCAGCTTTTATCATAAGGTATAGTAACTACTTTATCTTTACCGTGATATACTTTTTTTTTTGCTGTTGGTGGCAAATGAGCAAGGAGAACACCTGATGGTAAGTGTTACTGCCGCCCATGGACCTTTGCATAACCAGGAATATAGCTGGGCCGCTGCCTACCAATACATATCCTAAACCTACCCAGTTGGGCTTCCGGCTCTCTCGCTCACCGAACGAAGCATAACAGCATATGGCCATTGCTCAGACGTTGATCTTCTGCGAGAGTGTGGTACCACACCGGATGAAGCGGCCCGCGGTGTAGACAGAAAACTGTCAAAAGGGTGGTCCTACCACTACTTTTATCATAAGTTAGGTTTCCGTGTGGTGGCAGAGTGAGAATACTATTCATCACCAGTCCACCAATCTTACCAGTGCGTGAACGTAAAGAGACAACTTAGAGATATAAAACGTATATAACACATATGCAAGGGAAGGAAAACTCGACACAAAATCCTATATCAACATGTGGTATAATACGACCACCGTGGTATAATAGGTCTTCTTCTTCTTATTATGTATTGGCAATCAGCTACATATACGAGCTATTGGTGCCAGTGTCAAGTTATAAATATTTTCACATTTTTAGTCTTTCAAGTCAGTCGTTGTCTAAGTCAAATTGTCACCATTAACAGTGCAATGGCCACACTGTTAATGGTATCTTGTGAGAATTTTGATGGAAAACGAAAACGTTGTAAAGCACTTTTATATGATATTCACTATATCCCAGTATTTCCGCACATCACATTACATAAAATGCCATCAAAATTATCTAATATAACACGTTAAAACACTAAGATATCGAATATAATACAAGAGCACCACATGACGTTTTCAAATTCCCGTCAAAAGTCCACATAATAGGTCAATTAACCTCCCACTATAGAGGAGGCTCGATTCCAACAGTGGAACATACTCATAAATGAGCTGAAATGATTTTATATATTCAGTTATATTTTTAATAACTCCGTATCTTCTTCTCGAACTATATTTCCTTATTGGATATAAACCTCTTCTACGACTGTTAGGAAGCCTACGTTAGTCAACTTACTGTACCATCCTGATCAAGTGATCACATAGACATCTATACATTTTATTACAAGCTTTCTACCAATGATGTTACCTAATTAAAGACTTTAGTAACATTTTACGGCCGAGGAAAGAAGGAGAGAGTCAATTATATTTTTATATCCTCACCACACGAACTAATTTTGTTTACGTGAACTTCATAACTACTTATTTACAAATTCCCCCTTAAAATAAATCTTTTAAGTACAGTGTTGCATTTTTGATTCGCTGTATCGTGACCCCAGCCCCAACTAATCACAGTGACAAGGCCGACCTTACAGCTATTATCTCCGTATAAATTCACATCACTAAACGTTCAACAATAGTTATACAGAAGTAACATAGTTAGTCCCCTTTTACAATGGTTCCGCTTCGTTAGTGGCCGTCAAACATCCAACTAACAATACACATCGGATTTAGTACAGTGCTGTTTAGGTTCAATAAACTTCGGGAGCCGTATTGTAACGACCGCGATCCAGAATTTACGAAGTGATTCTACGTTTTACAATCTACAAATGTGTGTAATAAATGTAAAAATGGAAATTGTCTTTATGTTTTTTTTTTTTATTAAAACCACGGTGCTAAGGAATTTCATTCATAGTTGGCTTTTACTGTCACATTCTCTCGTCTTCTGTCATTCTTTTTACTTATGAATTTCACAGTATTTAAAGTAAAGTAACTACTTTATTAGGTGTAGCTATACTTACTACTATTGCACGTAAATATTATGGACAGATAATTATTTAATTTTAAGTCAAGTACAACCTTATCAAGTCTTATACATCTTGGAGAATAATATTTTTTTTGACAGGTTATGTCTTAATACATACATACATAGCCTCACGTTTGATTGCCAAAGGGGTAGGCAGGAACTACGGTTTGCTACCAACCACGATCCTGGCATACTTCCATCGCTTCATTCACTCGCATAATAGTCTTCACGCATGCTCTACGATTACGCATACTCTTAATATGACATCTCGTCAGAAAATTATGATGAGGTCTTCCTCTTGTATTCATTGTATTCACGTATATATCTTAATACATCCTGCTCGAATCATCCGGGGCGACAAAAAGGCCCACAATCAGCCGTACTACCTCTCCATCGACATTTGGACCGACCACCACTACCGATTCCTTGATATTGATTTCTTATAATATACCTAGAGCCTCTGGGGTAAAATCTGTATTTAAAAAATATCTTATGATCACAAAGTGAACATTGAACTTAAAAATAAATCCTATTGTATACTTTATGCAATTTAGATACCTATTATTTCAATCTTGTTGCTTTAAGCGAACTAATTCGATCTGAATTTATGGCCTCTTTGCCAAAGACAATAATTGCTATTAATCTTGATAAAAAAAAATATTAATTTATTCTAAAACCTTCTGCAAAGCCATAATTTAAAGATGTTAATGTTATATTTTAAATTTCTTTTTTTTTAAACCACAATCTACTGTGAGAAATAAAACAATCTACTGTGAGAAATAAAACACTATCCTAGGGTACTTATATTCATCGGGTACTGGTGGCCCGCTCGCACGGTGAAGAGAGGTACTTGCAGGTTGGGTCTATGGGGTTGCGCTCCGCCTCTTCCGTCACCCCAGACCGTTTTGGCGGGGCGCGACCATTTCCATAACCCACCGCAAGAAAAAAAAAAGGCACTTTATATTCAATTAATAGATACAAATCATCAAACTCAGAACAACTATTTACTAAACTACTACTAACGAGATATACAACTAACAAGCTATGGGGTGGATGGAAAAAACAAATAAAAAGAAATTAAACACTTATTCAAATAAACCACTGCCAGTGTGCAACGTGCCCAGAATACTGGCAGCATTGTCACGTTGTTTGGCAATGCGTAACCTCTGCCAAGTGAAAGCCAACATTCCGGTCACGTTTCGTGATGATGATGATGATGATGACTTAGAACAATCAAAGAGTCCTACACGATACTTGACACGAAGAGTCGATGTTCAAAGAAGTCCGCCAACTGTGCCATCTAATTATTTTTTAACATATTGTGACATCGGCTGCGTATTTTAGTCCAAATTTCACACAACTTGCAGACGAATTTAGTATCTTAATCCAAGAAAATTAGAAACTTAATCTGTCGTTCATTATTATAATCACTTGCATCCAGTATTCTCTTATCACCATCCTTCTCTTACTCTTATCCCAATTACTTGGAGCCGATACAATATGTACTCTTCTTTCATAGTACATATTGAAAAAGTTATTGGCAATAGTTTTATGACTGACCGCCTGCCTGACGTCAACCCTCCTTGGGAATGTAATTGTTAACCAAACGGCATCAGATGGAGTTGGTACAGGTCGTTATAAAGCTATTAGTCATCTTTTACGACATCCACGAGCAAAGTAAGGGTTGGTAGTATTCGTAGCCGCTACCACACAGCTCTAGTATTCTCGCATCCAGTATTCTCTATCCCACTATAAATTAATATAAGATCATCACAGCATATCTTCCTCTAACACCTATGGAAGAGCCAAATATTATAGATTGCGAAGTGTTTAGTTTAATAACCAGCTTCTTGCCTAGAATCAATATTCATTGGTAAATCGTTAATCCCACAGAACTATTGAAATTAGTGGTAGGACTACACTGTTGACAGTTCTCTGTCTGCAGTCTCGGGCCGGTCCGTCCGGGATAGTACCACATTCTCTATCCTATTCTATCTCTATGAGCTATTTCTTTCATCATTCTTTTTATATATATAAAAAAAAAATGAAAACAAATAACAATAATAGACAAACCCGCTGAGTTTCTTGCCGGATCTTCTCAGTAGTGGTCTAGTTCGGATGCGATGGTAGTTTATTAGATTAAATTAAAATATTAATACTGACAATATGTAAGTGCCCTCGTAGGGTTTATACATAATAAATGAATTTGAATTTGAATTCTCGCAGAAGATCGACGTCTGAGTAATGGTAATGCGCTTCGTTCGGTGAGTGAGAGAGCCGGAAGCCCAACTGGGTGGGTTTGGGGATTGTAATGGTAGGCAGCGGCCTAGCTATAGCCTTGGTTATAGCAAAGATCCATGGACGGTAGTGACACTTACCATTAGGTGTGCTGCTTGCTTGTTTGCCACCATAAGCAAGAAAAAAAATTAAAAACTTATTGAAATAGGCAAAGGCTAATTATATAAAGCTTCCAATCGGTATTTAGTATTAGAACGAATTATTGGATTCCAATTCCATTCCATTCCATTGCCTCAGATGATTGAGCAGGATATGGCTAGACCATAGGCAGGTCAAGCAAACATCAGTAATACTTATTGGTTGTATAGCACCGCATAAATGAAATAGTTTGAATAATATAAATAGCTATATGTATCAAATCAAGGTCATAGAAACTTTCTATTCTTTCTGTTCTTATGTCACGTCCTTTTACTTAAGTAATCAATATAGATACTAATAAAATACTTTTCTGATTATTATCAGAGACAATAAATCTATTTAATTTATGATTTCAGTTTATGCATAGCGGATTTCCTGTTCTGTGCGTTCGTGCTCCCATTCGCCATATCTGGCTTTTGGACACGGACTTGGTCCCATGGAGGTGTATTGTGCAAGATGGTACCGTTCCTCAGATACGGCAATGTTGGCGTATCACTCCTGAGCATCGCCCTCATAACCTTAAACAGGTACGTAATCTCTAGGGGGGTTTTGTAGTAATTGAAAATTAAAATGTTCATTATACATCAATTTCAATTATGATAATACAATAGATACAATTAGTATACCTATAATTAATTACTGTAAATGCATGTTTGTTTTTTATTGCTTATGGTGGCAAACGAGCAAACAGCCCACCAGATGGTAAGTGTCATTGCCGCCCATGGATACCTTTGCAATAGCTAGGCCGCTGCCTACTAATACAAACCCCAAACCCACTTGTTTCGAGTTTTTCTTCTCTCGCATAGATGTTATATGCGTTTTATTTCCCTTAGTCGTCTCGTACGATCACCCACGGATGAGATAGGGCGACTATAATAAATAATTTAATACAAAATTAAACTTACATACAAAACTTTATCAGTTCATGCGTAATCTTAGTTCTAAACATAATATTGTTTATAATCATGAAATATCTTAGTATATCTAGCAACCTAAAGCAAAACCACATGTTATATGTAACAATCTAACATGTTACTTTAATCTAAGTTTTAATAGTATAACATTGTTAAAGTACAGTTATATGATTTACATAGCTTGAATTATATAAGTAAACTTATGATTAGGTGGTTACAATCTAAAATAACAAGAGCCCAATTAAATTAATCGATATTTTTTTAAACTGCGAGTATAACTAAAAAGTGTATTTATTTAATATGTATTGTGGTTTAAAATAAAGACACTTTTTATTCAAAGAAAATATTAATTCAAATTAATTTAATTTAAAAATAAGACATGTGAAACTCACAAAATGAAACAAATAAACAAACGCTTTTTGTACAAAAATACAAACCTTAGCATAAAAAATATTAGTGCGGGGACGGAGTAAGAAAACAATTTCTTTCAAACACCTTCTTACCCATGGCTGTCGTAAAATTCGATTAAGAGATACAAATAATATCTAGTGAAAATAATAACAGTGGGACATAAATGACCTGAAAAGATGATGAGTATAAAAATAGTTGCTGAAGACCAAAAGTAAAGTAAAGTTAAACATGTTGGGTTCTTCTTTTTATCAGCAAATATACGTTTATCTGCCTCTTCTGGGCCTGAGACACTTGTATACAAAGCAAATTAGCCTACTAGGTACACCACGCTGACTGTATAATTTTTCTTCGATAGGTTGTCGTTTCATTACAAATACTTGCAGTGACGTTAAATTTCTTAATCAATTCTTATGATACAAGAAAGATATGAGTCATAATTATTATATTAATTGATCTTCATGGCACATGCTTGCAATACCAATTTCCTAGTAGCTAGTAGGTTGGGTTCCATATATCAAGCTAAGGAAGTCCATTATTGGCCATTGGTTTTCCGCAAGGGGAAATGCCATAATCGCCTCGCTTGGTACTCAGATTGGTGCTCTCAGTTGGTGTTATAACTTTTCCAAGAGATTGCCGTTTCATATTTTTCTGGTGATCTCTCGGTCAGTTTTATAACTCCCACTCAAAATTAAGGGGTCGGCAGATTACTATCACGCTGATAGAGTAAAAAATAGCCTTACATATAGTTACAGGTTTGAAGTATAGTAGGTATTTTTTTCTCGAGGTTCGAGCCTAACAGTGAGCTATATACGAGCTAAAACGAACATTTACTTAAGTAAAAGAAGAAAAAAACAAGACATTTATTACTTGTAACAACCATATACGTATATTTAACAAACAACAACGTTATCACCAGATGAAGACATTTTATGTACATTTGTAAAACGTTTCAAGAACCTTGTCACGTGTGTCCTTGGTCACATATTAGCATAACAGGCTAATCGCAGTAACCTACTATGATACGTTTTTGTTACGATCTGACTCTCAGTACTTATAAATAAAAGACATGAACACGTAAAGTCAAACTTCAACTTTTGTCATGTCAATGTCAATGTCTTACTGTATTTTATATTTGTTGCGTGAAAATAATTAAAATTATCGTGTTTATTTCTGTTATTATTCATAATACTGCAATTTAAAAAAAAATCTGGACTTGAGTTTATTAGAAAATATTTTTTTTATATTGACTAACATAAAAAAAATCAATTAGTATGACGCTAACTTGTTTAGGCTGCGTAAAGGATATAAAAGACAGCAATTTCATCAAATGTTCTATTTGCTACGAGTTCTGCCATCTGCTGTGCGCCAATACGGGATCTAAAAAATCCATTAAGGATCTGAAATGGGTATGTCCCAATTGTGTCAGTAAGAGGCCTAAAGGTAATAATACTAATACACCAGTGCGTCAAGTAGAATGTAAAGGTGAGCCGTCTCCAAACTGGGTATCTCAGCGATCACAGTCAAAGACGTGTGTGTCGCCAACTTTGAACATTCCTGATACTGAACACCGTTGTCTATCAAAAGATGATATACGAGATATTATTCAGTGCGAAATTAAGAATTCATTCACAAAAGGCTTCACAGATTTAATTAAAAACACTATTGTCGCTGAATTGAGTGGAGTTAAAACTGAAATTGCTAATTTAAAATACGAAATTACTACATTAAAAGATTCAATGAATTTCATAAATAGTGAATTTGAAGATATAAGATGTGAGATTAATAATAAATTTGAAATTAACAAACGTCTTCAGAAGGACATGTTAGAATTGTACACTGCTAATAAAAAACTAGAACTTCGGTTACAAGAGATTGAGCAACATACACGGGCTACTAATATTGAGCTGCAGTGTGTGCCCGAACACAAAGCTGAAAATTTAATCAATTTAACGGAACAATTGGCCAAAACAGTTTCATTCGATCTAAATATCAATGATATTCATATGTGCACTAGAGTGGCCAAAACCAACCCTTCATCTTCACGACCAAAGTCAATTATAGTTAAATTACGCAGTCCACTAGTTCGAGATGGTTTGTTAGCAGCAGTATTAAAGTTTAATAAAAATCAACCAAAGGACAAGCTCAACTCAGGTCACCTTGGTATCGGTGGAGATAAGAAACCCGTTTATGTAGTAGAGCATCTTTCTAGCCATAACAGAATACTTCATAAAGCAGCACGCCTTAAAGCTAAAGATTTAGGGTACAAGTTTGTATGGGTAAGAGGAGGCCGTGTGTTGGTTAGAAAAACCGAGACTTCACCTTCAATTGTGATCAAGGACTTGGATTCAGTAAAGAACCTTACCTAAAATTTTATTTATATTTTTAACGTATAGATTATATAGTCGTATTTGTTTCCAAATTCGCACAAATAAGCTATTACTATCAAAATTGTAGAGGCTTAAATACTAAAACAAATATTTTTGCTACGAATGTATTATTAAACCATTATGATATTATAATTATCACCGAAACATGGCTCCAAAATAATATTTCTGATTCAGAATTATGTGACGATCGATATGTTGTATACAGACAAGATCGTGATCTAACACGAGTTCTGTCAAAAAGAACGGGAGGTGGTATAATGATTGCAGTAAATAAAAATTTCACCTCAAACAGATTAATTAATTTTATAAATACTAGTAAAATTGAAACTCTATGTATTACTATTAATTTGAAAATTAACAATAAAATAGTTCCATTTTATATATGTGCAGTATATGTACCACCTCCAGTCAGCCTATCAGACTTCGAGCAGTTCGTGGAGTCCATGAGCGTTAGCCTGTCATGTTATGAACATTTTCTAGTAATTGGTGATTTTAATCTTTCACATTTAAAATGGGTAGTTAATGATCATGACAACTCAATACATTTATTTAATACTGGATGCCCATATTATCACTTGATGTCCGAATTTATGTCTTTTAACGGTCTTTCACAACATAATTTTGTTAAAAATTATAAATTTAGCCTTTTAGACTTGGTACTTTCATCTGAATCGAATTTACTTGTCACGGAATCTGATGACACATTAACTCCAATTGATAAATACCACCCTCCAATCGAAATTACTCTCAGATTAACTTCTAACAATACTTTCAGATCAAATCTACTGTCTAGACGCAATTTTTACAAAGCCGACTATGATGTAATCACAAATGAATTAGAAAAAACTAATTGGATTGACTTATTTTCAACTTGTAACAATATAGACGAGATGGTTACAAATTTTAATCAAATTTTAAAGACTATCATAAATACATATGTACCCATGACCAAATCAAAAAATCAAAAATGGCCTATTTGGTATTCGAGAGATTTAATTAACAGTCTCAAAGAAAAGAACAAAATTAGAATACGTTTTAAAAAGTATAAAAATCCCATGGACGAGATCAATTTACATTTATTAAAAAATAGAACCAAACAACTGATACGTCAGTGTTTCACTATTTATTGTGATCAACTTGAAAAAAATATTACTAGAAACCCGAAGTACTTTTGGTTATTTATTAAACAAAAACGAAATTGTAAAATTAGTATACCAGATAATATGCATTTGAATGGGGAACAGGCTTTTGATGAATTTAGTATTAGTAATTTATTTGCTAAAAATTTTTCTTCAATATATAATAGTTCTGCTGATTCACAGACAACTAACTCAAATATTGATAATTTTAGTGGTTCAGTCTCCTTTACTACTTTAGTCTTATCTGAACTAATAGTCCAAAATAAATTGAAAAAGTTAGACGAAAGCAAAGGCCCAGGTCCAGATGGACTGCCTCCTATTTTCTTTAAAAAATGTGCAATGCAACTATGTACTCCCTTAACGTTAATATTTAATGAGTCACTTCGAACGGGTGAATTTCCTAAATATTGGCGAATAGCTAAAATTGTTCCCATACACAAAAACGGGTCTAAAAATGATATTAAGAACTATAGACCAATATCTATTTTATCTATAATACCAAAAATATTTGAATCATTAATATACCCTCATATAAACAACTTAATGAAAATGTATATTACTGAACATCAACACGGTTTTATTCATAGAAGGTCTACGACTACAAATCTAGTAGCTTTTATCGATATAATATCTTACCACTTAGATAGGGGCATTCAGGTAGATGCTATTTATACCGACTTCAGCAAAGCATTTGACAAAGTTGACCATTCTATATTGTTGTTGCAACTTGCTAAGATTGGTGTTGGAGGATCTATGTTAACTTGGTTTAAATCGTACCTTACTGGACGTAAGTCCTATGTAGTGGTAAATGGAGTTAAATCTCAAGATTTCATTGCTACTTCTGGCGTACCTCAGGGATCACATTTAGGTCCCATTTTATTTCTCATCCTTATTAACTTCATATCAGAATGCTTTCATCACTCAAAAGTCTATTTATTTGCTGATGACCTCAAATTCATAAGACCTATTGAAAGTGTTGACGATGCGAGACTGATTCAAAATGATCTTGATAGACTAGCAATGTGGTGCCATCTCAATAATATGTATTTAAATGTTGAGAAATGTAACTACATATCATTTAGTAGAAAGAAAAATATATTAAAAACATCGTATAACATAGAAAATCATACTCTTGATCAAGTAGAATGTGTAGATGATTTGGGAGTATCAATTGACAGTAAACTAACATTTAATCCACATCTAAATAAAATAATATTAAAAGCTTCTAAAATAAGTGGCTTCATTATAAGAAACGGAAAAAATTTTAGATGCTCAAAAACAAAGATTATTTTATTCAACAGTTTAGTTCGTAGTGGATTAGAATATTGCTCGCAAGTTTGGTCACCTTTTTATGATGTTCACAAAAACAGATTAGAACGTATTCAACGAAGATTTCTTAACCATCTAGCATATAATATGAAAACACATCACTCACTTAACTCGTATAACGCTCGCCTTGAACATTATAAACTAATTTCCCTTAGTGACAGACGCAAATTACTTGATCTTGTGTTTATGTATAAATTATTTAATGATATGATTGATAGTTCTGAATTATTGTCTAGAATCAATATCTGTGCACCAAGTAAACTTCCTCGCTCAAGAGTCTACAAACTGTTCAGTTTACGTTCATTTAAAACGAATATAGGTCTCAATTCGCCTCTGAACAGAATGTGCAAATTGTACAACGACCTTTCCACTTCTTTGAATTTAGACATTTTTGGTGATAATTTTCGTCATTTTAAGACTAAAATCTATGAATATTATATGTACAAATGATATATATGTGTATATATATCTATGTTTAAATATATATATGTATGTAGGTATATATAGTTTGCCAACTGTATATTGATTTTTTTATCATTTTATGTTTTCCTTTTTAAAAAAGTAGGAAATGAATATTTTGTTTTAAAGAGTTTAAGTAACATTTAGTTAGTTGTGGTTACCTGTAAATGAAAGAGCACAAAACATGATCCATGTGATTCTTTTTTTACTATATTGTATGTTTGTGTATTTTTCGTTGGTAATCCTAAATAAATAAAATAAATAAATAAATAAAGGGAAGGATTTAAAAATTAATAATGCACCTTATAACTTTTCGCATAATGTTTCATTGAATATTAATTATGAAAAAAATGTACAAATTTTATATTATTTTTTACTTGCCAGACGTTTCAAACACCTTTCAGCGTTCATAATCAAGGATGAAATAAGGTGTTTCACATCCAACAAGTCATCGTTATTAGTCTTAGAAAATTCTCTATCATGACGATAACGATAAAATTAATAATCAAATAGAAACTGGATAAAATTCGTAAACTCGTAAACTCGCGTAAACATCAAGTATGTGGTTTGGCAGTACCCTCTTTTGTATTGGCTACATTCTGCCTAAACCTCGCCTTGTCTGGTCTAAGGAGGCCGGCGTGGAGCCTCATCAATCACCCTGGCGGACAATTGACACTAGCTTTACTTTAATTGATTACCCGGTGAACTGCTTTTTCGAATACTCACTCCTTTGAACGGCGATTCCATCACACTATATTGCTCTCTGCGTGCGATGGCTCATCTGGGATCCACCCACACTACGTATGGCTGTTCTTTACCTATCCCTATATTACTGACATCATATATTACAATTATCTCTAACAGAATTCGCGCTATACAATTAAACTTCTTTACAATAGATATTCCCTGCAATGATACGTTTTTGTTTACATATTTATAGTTGCTTTGTTATCTACAAGCGACTTGATTTAAGACCTCGCGTGTGGCCTGGCCCATTAATTTATGTATGTTCTGCCTACTTCCTTTATAGCTTACATATAGCAAATGCTAGCCTTAACAGACTTTTACTCGTGTTAAACCAATCCCTGCTTATCAAGATCGACAATGATACGAAATTGAAAAGAAAATCAACCATATATTTTCTTCTTCATTACAATTAATTTTAATGGACTTATTTCTAACGGGTCATTTTATTTTATTGACTTTCACCACACTGGCACTTTATACTTTGGACGCCTAATTATATCGGGGTCAAGTCCATGAGACCAACGTCCCCCCTTGCTAAAGGCAATAAGTAGCTGGAAGAAATAACATGGCATTTTAGCAGGAAAACGGTGACTTCCTTGTACGATGATAGTTTAAAATACAATGTATCCGCAATCTTTATTTTCTCGTGGCTCTCATAAAAACCAGCTAAAGTAGCACCAGAAGAAGAGGCAGAAGTGCTCTCGTGTAAATTTATAACAGCAACCATAATCACCAAACCTCCTGCCAAGCATAGTGATTATGACATTATCTCTTTATTGGAAGTTCTGTGTCCAAAAGTGGACCTTGATATGCTAATAGATGGCAATTTACATTGGTATTTTGGTATAACCACTCCACGCCTGTTAATGAAATACCCGTTAAGAATTTCCTCATGTAAAAAAAAATAGAAGGACTGCCTAATTGTATTATGCAACAATACGTATACATTTTTACTTTATTATTATTTAGACGTAAAACAAAGACAATGTACACATATTCTTCTGTGTGGTATTTGTCTCCTAAGCACTTTTCAAGTATAGTGTATTTAGATCTTATAGTTGTTTTAATGGAAGAAGTATACGACCTTTGAAATAAAACTACTTTTACGGATTCTATCGCGTTTGTATTTGATTTATAATTTCCCGACGTTTCGAACACTTTACAGTGATCATGGTCACGGGAGGACTGAGGTGTCTTACGTCCAATATGTCATTCTTATTACAGAAATTTATTTATATCTACCCTATAAGATATTAAATTTTGACCCACATTTTATACAAAATTAATACAATTCATTGCCAGTACAAAAAGAGAATGATTCTATATATAAAATTTATGTTGTTTATGATT
Organism: Lymantria monacha; assembly: GCA_905163515.2. Classification (NCBI taxonomy): domain Eukaryota; kingdom Metazoa; phylum Arthropoda; class Insecta; order Lepidoptera; family Erebidae; genus Lymantria; species Lymantria monacha. The sequence continues at coordinate 11,047,765 of LR991094.1, read as the reverse complement.
TGTTATTATTAAGGTATTTAATTTATGATAATTATTATTGTGGCAATTTTAAAATTTTTACAAACTAACAAAAACTATTCAGCTACTACCGGATCGGAACGCGGCCACTCTGAGAAAGATCCGGCGAGAAAACTCAGGAGGCATGATACTAATTTTTATTATTGAATTTTTGAGTGGCGGCCTACTTTATTTTACTAAAATTAATTAAATTAAAATGTAACTATTATTGTGGGTCAAATCTATACAATAAGTGCTCACAGTGTCTTGCAGTCTTGTGGTGGTCTTCTTAGTTTTATTTTTAATTAAGTGAATAACATGGTCCCAGCTTGATGATAATACCCAGCCATCCTCCCTATTAAAATTTTTATGTTTTTTTATTTCAATAGCCTCGCGAACCATTCTAGGCAGGTATCGGTGTTCTTTTGCGAGGATTTGTGGTTTATCAAACCTGATGTAATGGCGTGCGCGGTCCTGACTATGCTCACAGACTGCAGACTTAGTGTGACGGCGGTGTTTCACATCAGCTATATGTTCCTTGATCCGAGTTCTTACAGATCTCTTTGTTTGGCCTATATAAGAGAGACCACAGTCACAGTCTAATTTATAAACTCCTGCATCCTGTAGAGGGATCTGGCACTTGACAGGTGGTGAGAACTGACTAATCCTCTTCAGGGGCTTAAAATAGGTTTTTATAGAAGCATGTTTTAGGATATAGCCAATCTTGTCAGTGACTCCTTTTACATAAGGTAGGATTGCAGGGAGACGTTCAACTGTTGGTGGTTTCACACGGTCTCCATGACGGGGGCGAGGAACTTGCAGCTTGTTTGCACGTAGAACCTGCTTGACATGCTGCAGCTCCCCAGCCAGGTGTTCATCGTCACAGATTCCTCGTGCTCTCTGTAACAAAGATTTTGAAACGGTAGCTAACTGTGAAGGGGGATGGTGAGAATCACCATTCAAGTATTTGTCTGTATGGGTTGCTTTGCGATACACTGTATGACTCAAGGTGTTGTCGGGTTTACGGATAACCAAAATATCTAAGAAAGCTAAAGAGTTATTTGACTCCAGTTCCATAGTGAAATGAAGCAACCCATACAGACAAATACTTGAATGGTGATTCTCACCATCCCCCTTCACAGTTAGCTACCGTTTCAAAATCTTTGTTACAGAGAGCACGAGGAATCTGTGACGATGAACACCTGGCTGGGGAGCTGCAGCATGTCAAGCAGGTTCTACGTGCAAACAAGCTGCAAGTTCCTCGCCCCCGTCATGGAGACCGTGTGAAACCACCAACAGTTGAACGTCTCCCTGCAATCCTACCTTATGTAAAAGGAGTCACTGACAAGATTGGCTATATCCTAAAACATGCTTCTATAAAAACCTATTTTAAGCCCCTGAAGAGGATTAGTCAGTTCTTACCACCTGTCAAGTGCCAGATCCCTCTACAGGATGCAGGAGTTTATAAATTAGACTGTGACTGTGGTCTCTCTTATATAGGCCAAACAAAGAGATCTGTAAGAACTCGGATCAAGGAACATATAGCTGATGTGAAACACCGCCGTCACACTAAGTCTGCAGTCTGTGAGCATAGTCAGGACCGCGCCCGCCATTACATCAGGTTTGATAAACCACAAATCCTCGCAAAAGAACACCGATACCTGCCTAGAATGGTTCGCGAGGCTATTGAAATCAAAAAACATAAAAATTTCAATAGGGAGGATGGCTGGGTATTATCATCAAGCTGGGACCCTGTTATTCACTTAATTAAAAATAAAACTAAGAAGACCACCACAAGACTGCAAGACACTGTGAGCACTTATTGTATAGATTTGACCCACAATAATAGTTACATTTTAATTTAATTAATTTTAGTAAAATAAAGTAGGCCGCCACTCAAAAATTCAATAATAAAATTAGTATCATGCCTCCTGAGTTTTCTCGCCGGATCTTTCTCAGAGTGGCCGCGTTCCGATCCGGTAGTAGCTGAATAGTTTTTGTTAGTTTGTAAAAATTTTAAAATTGCCACAATAATAATTATCATAAATTAAATACCTTAATAATAACAAATCATAAACAACATAAATTTTATATATAGAATCATTCTCTTTTTGTACTGGCAATGAATTGTATTAATTTTGTATAAAATGTGGGTCAAAATTTAATATCTTATAGGGTAGATATAAATAAATTTCTGTAATAAGAATGACATATTGGACGTAAGACACCTCAGTCCTCCCGTGACCATGATCATTGTAAAGTGTTCGAAACGTCGGGAAATTATAAATCAAATACAAACGCGATAGAATCCGTAAAAGTAGTTTTATTTCAAATGTGTAATGCTCGCGGAAACATTAGAAGTCATTAAGTATACGACCATTAGTGATTATGTTCATGATTATTAAATTATTAATAATAAACATGGAATCTATAGTCTATTTATTAGTTTTTCTCTGTCGAATAAATTGGGAAGGAATGTAATACAAATTACAATAAGTAGGTATTGGCAACATTTTAACATTTTTTGGCGAACTGACATCAACCTTATTTGGGAACAGATCTGATCATACAAACTCAGCTATATTTAGTCTTTAAAACGCCACCGATACATTATATATCCATTCAAAGATCGAAGCATTCCACTTAATAAATGTTATACATTTTTTTTTATTTAATAATGGTAGTCCACCGACTTTTGTCCGTGCCTCTTTATGTTTAATTTTTAATTATTATGGTGATTCTATGGTCTATATCCAATGGTTTCCAGCGATGACTTACGGCACTGAAACGTGGTCTCTAAATGTCGGCCTCATAAAAAGGCTCAAAGTCGCTCAACGTGCTATGGAGAGGGCTATGCTCGGTATTTCTCTACGTGATAAAATCCGAAATACGGAAATCCGTAGAAGAACGGGTGTAACCGACATAGCCCGAAGAATTAGCACGTTGAAGTGGCAATGGGCAGGCCACATCGCTCGATGAACCGACAACCGTTGGGGAAAAAAGGTTCTCGAGTGGCGACCACGAATCGGACGACGCAGCGTAGGACGACCCCCCACTCGGTGGACTGATGACCTCATCAAGGTCGCAGGAAACCATTGGATGCAGGTGGCACAGGACCGTTATAGATGGCATTCTCGTGGGGAGGCCTATGTCCAACAGTGGACGTTTACGGGCTGATGGATGGATGGATGGTGATTCTATATAAATTACTGAAATTTTTAGCATTTAATATGCTTAATTATTTATAAATACCCGATTACGAAACGAAAAATGATGTCACAAGCGGGGTTCGAACCCGCACCTATTGGGAATCCGGCCCACCCGTGCTGCCACTTACACCATCGTGAACTATTTTAGGACATGCAAATTTCGCTTCATATTATATCTTACGTCTGCAAGGTGACGTATGCCATCTATCAGACAATGTTTACACATTGTATAGACTTAGGCTTCAAACTTTACAGTTAGAATTGTATTAAACGATGACACAACCTTGTTATATAAATTACTGAAATTTTTAGCATTTAATATGCTTAAGACCTCACTCGCTCACCTTGAAGACATAAGATATAATATGAAGCGAAATTTGCATGTCCTAAAATAGTTCACGATGGTGTAAGTGGCAGCACGGTTGGGCCGGATTCCCAATAAGTGCGGGTTCGAACCCCGCTTGTGACATCATTTTTCGTTTCGTAATCGGGTATTTATAGATTCTATATAAATTCAATAGTTCTCTGAATAAATGTTATACTTTAAACATTGGTTTTTTCAGGTACATAATGATAGCACACCATAGCTGGTATGCTCGCGTATATCGTAAGCATAACATAGCTCTTATGATCGTGTTCTCGTGGATGTTCTCGTACGGTATGCAGATACCTACATTAGTTGGAGTATGGGGTAAGACAGCCTTTTTTTTTATTACTTATGGTAGCAAACGAACAAGCAGCACACCCAATGGTGAGTGTAGCTGCCGCCCATAGACATTTGTAATACCAGGGGTATAGCTAGGCCGCTAACTACCAATACAAACCCCAAACCCACTCAGTTCGGCTTCCGGCTCTTTCGCTCACCGAACAAAGCGGCAATAGCACATTGTTATTAGTCATTATTAGTTTTACTTCTTTTATATCGATGTTATCTGCGTACCAAATAGCTTAGACGTCTTTTTGGACACCCACGTGACACTTGAATAAGTTTTATGCCCGGCCAGCTATCTGATCTTAACTTAAACATTTCAACTTAGTTTTAACATTTCCAACGTGTGTATAAAATATTTAATCATTCAAATGGTACAATTATTTTTCAAACTCACATGTATAAAATATGTACATGAATAAAATAATTTGTATTTTCCAGGTAAATTCGACTACGACCCAGAGTTGGGCACATGCTCAATAATGCCAGATGATAATGGCAGATCAGCGAAGACAGCCCTATTTGTAATCGCATTTATCGTGCCAGCCCTACTCATATTAATATGCTATGCAAGGATATTTTGGGTTGTTCACAGGTAAAATATTTGTTATCTTTCTTTTGCACTCACGTTAATTTCGCTAAAAACTTTATTTAGATTAACAGTTTAGGGTAACTAAAAACCTAAACATTAGGAATTAAAAGGATCTGAAAATAGAAGGATGAGACATCAAATTGCCTCATGGTTACTCTCCTTGTGAAAGTAATTATGCACCAGAAAATATTAAATGGCATTGACACAGGTTAGGTTTTGGATTGACAATATTCATAACCACTCCAAGATTATACATTAACTTTCCAATCTAGCAGTAAAATTCTAAGCAAAATCTTATTCCAACAGTGCCAGCCAACATGGCAATGTTGAAAAAAAGATTTCATAGTTAGCCAATTTTTCATTTGTAGTTGGTAAATTTTTCTTCCATTATGTTCAAGAGACTATGCGAGTATTTGTTGAGAGGCAGCAAAAGGATGTTATTAATAGATTTAAAAAAAAAACGTAATATATAGCATATAATAAAACATTTTTCCGTGTGGTGACGGAATAATAATACAATTCACCAGCCCATATCTTTCCCGTGGGTGATCGTAAGAGACGACTAAGGGATATAAAACGCGTATAACATCTATGAGAGAGAAGAAAAACTCGAAACAAAACCCTAAACCAACACGTTTGACCAGCGTGGTATAGTAGGTCAATTACCCTTCCATTATAGAGGAGGCCCGAGCCCTACAGTGAAACATATATGAGCTGAGATGATATGATGAATAAAACAATATTTATAGCTCTGTTGGGGTTTATATAAATGCTTTCAATCCGACAATTCTCTCGCAAAAAAAAAATTGGACAATAATGTGTTACATTACATGTATTACATTTGTCCAATTTTTTTTTTATTAAGGCAGTAATTACGTAAAAGACCAAAACATAATATGGACGGTTGAATGTATGCAATTATCAATTATTTGATAGCTTGGGATTAATATGGCTAATTTTATACCCATACAATTTATTTCACCCAAGGTTCTGTAAACGTACCTATTTTATAAAAACTAAGCGGACCTTTTTGTTAAGCTTGCCCAAAACATTACGTGAAAAATAAGAGATTTGTTGCTATAACTATTTTTACGTGTAATGACGCATTAAATATACGGTTTAAAGTATCATTACTTTACCGTAGAAGTCATAAATGCCAGCTACGGCGCCAGGGGAGTGTGCATCAACGCTCTTCTTGCAAACTCATAAAACTAAACGGTGCGGTGTTATGGAAGGAGGTTGACTCTCGATACTCCATAATATAATTTTTATTACATACTTTGAACACTAATATACGCTCTATTGCATATTATACTCTATTCCATGAGCTTTCGCATAATGCTCACAAATGAATAGCAACTTCCTAAGGTCATTTTATGATGGGCTATATAAAGTTGATCTACTGACGGACTCAACTTTTTTTAATAGGCGAATAATACCCTAATATAATTTAGGTTATCTACAATTCTACATACATAGGTAATATAGAAGTAAAATTATATATTCTCTGTATTGTGCCGGAGTAAGAATACAACTACCTATGCCCTATATCTATAACATCTACGCAAGGGAAGGAAAACTCTAAACAATACCCTATACCAGGGGTCGGGAACCTGCGGCTCGCGAGCCACATGCGGCTCTTTGGATGTGAAGTTGCGGCTCTTTATTTCTATACGCAAAAAATATTTTATAAAGTAAACATTTAAAAATGTTTCTGAATTGATTAACGAGGATTAGGCACAAATTATTGTTGGCAAAAAAAAAATGTGGCTCTTTAAAAACTTTAAATTTTTTTATTTTCTAATTTGTGGCTCTTCCGACTCAAAAGGTTGCCGACCCCTGCCCTATACCAACGCGTCTGAACAGCGTGGTATAGTAGGTCAATTTTCCCTCCCATTATGGAGAAGGCTCGAGCACAACAATGGGACATATATGAGTTGAGATGAAAAAAAAATGAAATATCGTACAATTTTTGTAAATAAAAAAATCAAAAACGACAAAACAAATGTCTCCAAAAGTAAAAAAATAAAATAAACTTGCTCGATATATGATTTGTTAAGGAATAAATACGTCCCCTATTAAGTGAAACTATAATTACATTATATTATTAGAGCGAGTAGGTATGAAAGAGAGTATTGGTGTAAAGATGCGAAAGGGAATGCTCCGATGGTTCAGACATGTGGAAAGAATGCCGAACGAACGTCTGGTTAAGAAGATATACAATGCGAAATTGGAAGGATGTAGGTACCGAGGGAGACCGAGACTAACCTACCTATACCAGATCGGTCATATACTGAAGGAAGGTGGAGTCAAGAGTCTCCGAAACCGGCGAGCGTGTATGAAGAGAATTATGAATGTTGAGGAAGCGAGTGAAGTATGCAGAGATAGAGTTCTCTGGCACTCTGTTCTCTCTGCCTACCCTGCAAGGGATATGGCGTGATGATATGTATGTATGTATGTATAATTACATTAAGTATGTCACACCTCTACTTATACTATTCAAGGACGAAGGCGTAAGTCTACAAACAAAAACATATTAAATTTAATGTAGTAGCATCATCTTTATTATAATGTATTAGATAAAATAAGTTTTGTATTACAACAGCGTTCAGTATATTACATTTAGTTAAGAAAGTTATATCAGAAAATTGTAAATGGGATTTGTAGCTCGAGGCCTGTGAGTAACTCTCTAGAGGTTTTATTGTTTCTAGGATTTCGGTATTTTTGTATCTACTCAAGATAGATAACTAAAAATTATATTACGGTTTGTTCACTTAACTCAAATACGTAATTGTATAAGCTTTCTTTTGTATATTACCTATTAAGATTTTTTAGGACAAATCAAGTACAAAAACGTAATTTGTTAATATTGACCTAGGGAAACTAAAAGGCCCACCGTGTGCTGTTAGAAAAAGCTATACTCGAGATTTCGAGATCTGTAGAATTTACGGCTGAAAACCGTTGCCAGAAAGGTCAGCATGTTAAAATAGTGCCGGGCGGGCCACCGAAGACAAAGATCAGGTACCGGTGGCCCGCTCGCACGGCGAAGAGAGGAGTTTTGCATGGTGGGTCTTTGGGGTCACGCGCCGCCTCTTCCGTCACCCCGGACTGATTTGACGGGGCGAGACCACGACCAAGGACCACCTCAAAAAAAAATTAAAAAAGCATGTTAAAATAGTCAATGGCTACATTGCTAGACGTTCACTAACAAGTGCAGGAGAAAGCTCTCAAATAGCAACTACAAATGAAATGACGTGGTTTAGGTCAGTCTATCATGAAGTGGACGGCTGACAACTTATGTATATAGCCGGCAAAATATCTTTGGATGTGGTATTCCCGCAGGGAATACCGTTTTCATCAATAACGAATAAAAAATAAGTTACAGGAGTGGTGAATAAAAGACATGATTACTTATGGATGCTAATAATAATAAGATAAAAAATATAGGTATAAATTAAAAAAATTCTAACTGTCAAGAATACTGCAGTTCAAGCATATTTCTCCATCCCCTTTCCACCATGAGAGAGCCGGAAGCCCCACTGGGTGGGTTGGGGATTGTAATGGTGGGCAGCGGCCTAGCTGTGTCATTGGTATAGCAAAGGTCCATGGGCAGCAGTGACACTTACCATTAGGTGTGGTGTTTGCTCGTTTGCCACCATAAGCAATAAAAAACCCCATTAAAACACTAAAGTAAAGAGTGCCTGATATTGTACTTTTATCACACAGTGTTATTTATTACAAATAATAATTAATATTCTATTATTATAACTTTTAGCTCGGAACAGCGAATGCGTGAACACCAGAGGACTCAGCACGCAAGTCCTGGAAGCTTCAATAGTGTAGACAAAAGATCTACAATTAAAGATAACAGGGAAACCAAAGCTCGTCGTAATGAATGGAGAATTACGAAGATGGTGCTTGCTATCTTTCTATCGTTCCTCGTTTGTTACCTGCCAATTACCATCGCAAAAGTTGCTGATAACCATGTACATTATCCTGGTAAGAGAGCATATCATTTAATATTTATCTTCTAGATATTTAAGTGGTAGGTAATCTACACTAGGCCACCGATGACAACCGGTGGCCCGCTCGCACGGCGCAGAGAGGTGTTTGCAGGGTGGGTCATTGGGGTTACGCGCCGCCTGGACGCGAACACGTCCATAGTCCACCGCAAAAAAAAAGTAATCAAAATCAGTTTTTTTTTTGTTCGTTTATGCTGTGAAAACTACTGAAACGACCGAAATAATACTTATACCATAAGATGCAGCGTGTTTCGGTGAAGGTTTTAGTATATATATATATGATATGTTCGTGACTACTTATCCGGAAAGAAAGGAAGTGGGCGATGGATAGCTAGTATATCTATATTTTGGTCAGCACATATATACATCGCTTTATTAAAACCTTATACCGGCCGATATAGGATTTATTTGGACAGGGGGTATAGTAGGTCAAATTTCCTGTCATTGTGTAGGAGGCTCTTGTGTAATAGGTTTATAGAAGTCATAGAAAAACGTAAGATATTTTGAAAATATATTGGGTCTGTACAGAGTACCGATGTAGTAATATATCGCAATTTTTTTTCGATTTTCGGTTCACGTGACGAAGGTCATATATTTTCACCTGCCGAAAATAATAGAACCAACAAACTTGTCTATATTTCGATGCTCCTATGTAACAAATTGTATTATTTTGCCTTTTATACGAAGTTTTTACTATGAGTATGAGGAGTTTAGTTACTATGAGTGAAAAACTAAGGTGTATTGTTATTACAATTATGTGAATACAAGGTCAAATGGCACAATACGAGTACTTCATCATTTAATAAAAATATAATGTAATAAAATAAAATGGTCCTTTCTGTGTAGTAGGTAATGGAGTTAAAATTGAATTCACCACCCTATCTTGCCGGTAGGTGATCGTAAGAGATTTCTAAGAGATATAAAACGCATATAACATCTATGCAAGAAAAGGAAAACTCGAAACAAAGCCCTATACCAAGATGCCTGACTAGCGTGGTATAGTAGGTCAATTTCCCTCCTATTATGGAGAAGGTTCAACAGAAGAACGTATATGAACTGAGATGATGATGAATAAAATAACATGTATTAATATGTAATTTTCATTATGTAGGTATATATTTTTATACATTTTCAGTGTTCCACATCACGGGCTATCTTCTGCTGTACGCGAGTGCGTGCGTTAACCCGATCATCTACGTCATAATGAACGCGCAATACCGCGCGGCATACGCTGCGGCGCTGTGCTGCCCTCTGGCGCGACTATCGGGGCTCACCAGCGGTGCGTATCCCTCCTCGCCCGTCGCATGCCAAGCATTCAAGAAAACGGAACGTACTTCAGCGCTCGCATCATATTTCAGACCGTGAAGGTATCATTAGTGATGCAACTCGCTACTGGGCAACGGTGATGCTTATACCCAAAAATTTTGGACTATAATATTTTTGTATATACCTATTTCCGATTTCTTCATCTTTCTGGAATTGGTCTGAAATCTAAACTTTGACTTTTTTACTTTTCTTTCATAAGCGGCCAATGTTTATCTTATACACTTGTATTATAATTGCAAATAGCAAATCGCGCATTTTAATCAACGCCTAATATTTATGAATATTTTGTCGGCTATCTTGTACTCTGCAGCGTGTTGTATCATTATTCATCTGTTCCCGTCTCATAGGTGCATTTTATATGTCATTTAATTCTCATATAAAATTCATTGTCACAAAATTACCATCTATTTTAACTAATCTATAAAAGATTTATTTTCACCTATAATCTTCTTCATTAATATCATTATTTCTATATAAATTGCATGCTTATTATATTAACACATGTGTACATCAAAAGATATTTCGTACTCATATAACAACGACTGATATTAAATGCAACAATTAACTAGTATTTTATTCTTTTTAGAGAAATGGAACGAGCGTCACGGGTACAGTTACAACAACACACAAACGGCGCTCAGCCAAGTGTCACTGGGGGAATCGAGAATCGACCCTCGGGTCACGCTGGCAAGCCCTGGAGGAAGATAAGTTCTAGACCTTCAGGTTCTCACAGCACTGGGCCGGTACAAACCATTGGCCCCCCTACAGAATCCGTTAGCTTTGGCCCCAAAGTTACTGATATCAAATATAAGAAAACTGGATCGCAATTGAGTTTTGGCCCCACATCCGATATGACGTCGAGAAATCCAACAATGGGATCCCAACAGAGCGTCGAGTCGAGATCTACAAGACCTAGGATTTTTATGACGGCATCCCAAACTAGTTTAGGCCCCAAAATTACCAGATTTCAAATCGATCAATACAAAAATGATAAGCAAACTAAAGTATAGCACTTGTCGCTCGTTACTAAGACCTACCAAAGATATTGTTAACTTAAACCAAATATTATCGCATTTTAGGAAATGTGTGATACTGTTCAGTATTTAAAAGTGACGTATCGCTAATTATAGTACTAGCTAAATATAGTTTTAAATATAGTCTACTTATTCTTCTTCAGCTAATGTACATCTAGTATCCACCAAGAAACTCTAAGGTAGAAAATAGTCTACTATCCCACTCTATCTATGGTTTGGTTACGATTCTTATTTCTTTTGAAAAAACCTGGCATGTTTTAATGGTCTTTTACGAAACACACAGGTGAGTAATGTACTGTATTCTAACGTGACCATGCGGAAGAATCTTAAACTAATATTCTTAAACCTAGCCGGACCCTCAACTTTATTTGCGTAGACTAGTATTCATGGTATGTGAGTCTACCATACACTGTGATTTCTAACTCACATTGTATTTTTAGTTGGTAAAGAAATGATGTAAGAGATCTGATGCATCTCTTACATGCCTTCCTTCCTAAACTGGAATAGTATTTGTTAGGTACTAGTTTAATTAAAATCTGTTCCTCTATATATGATAATGAACAGATAAACAGATATCAATTCTATAAAGGCTGATAGGATTCAACTACCTACTTCTAGATACCCTAACAATTTTTCTTGAAAGAAAGATTAATGACAGACTTTTTGTTTCTAAAAAATTAGATCTGAGGGAATATCATTTTAAGCGTTGTATCACTTAGTCTTATTACATACATAAAAATGCATTACGCAGACAAATCAGGAACTGCGTTATATTTTAAATAAACGAATGTTTTGACATATGTAGTTTATTTGAAATTAAATTTTAAAAAATGATTTCCAATATCCGTCCTATAACGAGCGACAAGCAGTTATCAATTTAATAATGTAAATAGGGTAACTTTAATTATATATTTAAATTTTAAGTTAAATATTTGTCAAGTCTTCCATAATACTCTGATTCATTTAGATGAAAACAAAATGAGTTGTGAATTATTGACATGTTTTAATGACAATAAGCGCTACCAACATTCCGATAAATTTTAAGAATAAACCATGACCAATCAAATGTCTACGAATAAGTTTTTTAGGGAAATGACAGAGTGCTTGTTTTATAGTTACCTAATATAATAATAAAATAGAAAAAAACATTCCAATGTTTAGCCAAAGATGTATAAGTTATATGGTTTCAAGCAAGTTTCAGCGTCTTCTTTGACGGCACAAGAGTCTTAGCATAATACATTGTTGGAATATTTAATTATAAGAGCAACTACGTAATTTTATATTAGGAAGCCTCTAGAATTGAAAAATCTATCAATTCTTCCCTTAGCATGTATTGTATTTGTGTAAACAGTATTTCATAATAATTTAGCGAATTTAAAAGCAAAAATACGATTGAATTTACCGATATGCCATAATATTTTACAATTAAATTTGACCGTAATATATTATATTAATATGTAAATAACTGATTTTCGTATTATTTATTATTTTCTTAGAACTGTCTTTAATGTATGAATGTCTACGGCTATTGATAAATATATTTATGATAGCATATATATACATTTTGTTTTTTTGCATCGACTATGATCCGGTCTTACCTTGCCTTGTGTTACGGAAAGGCAGTGTAGGGCCCCATAATCCCCATATGCCGCGGTATCAATCCCCGCCTATTGAGCGGTTCACTGAGAATCCCGCTTTGATTTCAGTGGATATACTTTATGTAGAATATACTTTGTATTCATATATACCGCTACCATGCCATTTCTTAATGACCCCCACACATTCTTTTCGCAATAGCAACAAAAATAATTATCAGGCACTGCATGTCATGGGGTCGCACGCCGTCCTTTCTGTTGCCCCGGACGGATTGGGCAGGATGTAACTATACCATAGCCCACCGCCCAAAAAAAAAAGATAGTCTTAAAAAGTAGCCAAAACTCTTGCAAACTATTCTGCTTACTTGTGGCCGGTCTGATGGTGATCGGGAGGGAATACGGTGGGTTATAGCGCCACGCGCCACCTTACATCGCCCCGGATGGAACGGACGACGTGTGTCCAGACCATAAAAAATGCTATTCTGCTTTCCCACCTATTCTACTTATGTGTAATGAACTAGCTAGAATAAGACAAGCCAAACAAATATTGATTAAAAAAGCAGTAAAAAATATTTACTAACGATAGCGTACCATTCATTCACTAGCATTGCGAAATAAAATCTAGACTGCCATGAGGACGACGCCCTGACATCGCGAACTATTATTCCAGATGATAGGGCGTCGACTCTAGAGGATATCCGCGAGGGTAGACCGACGGGTGAAACACCGACGACAAAGGCCGGGTTCAGGTGGCCCACTCGCATGGTGTGGAGCTGTATATTGCGGGGCGAGTTTATGGGGTCGTGCGCCGCTTCATCTGTTGCCCCGGACGGATTTAGCGGGGTTTGAACTGACCATAGCCCGCCGCAAAAAAAGAGATGATTTACCTACCATAATATTAGCCATGTGGTGTCGGAATAAGAATAGTACCCACCGTATCTTGTCAGTAAGTATCGCAAAAGACAACTAATATGGATATATACATACATACATACATATCATCACGCCATATCCCTTGCAGGGTAGGCAGAGAGAACAGAGTGCCAGAGAACTCTATCTCTGCATACTTCACTCGCTTCCTCAACATTCATAATTCTCTTCATACACGCTCGCCGGTTTCGGAGACTCTTGACTCCACCTTCCTTCAGTACATGACCGATCTGGTCTAGGTAGGTTAGTCTCGGTCTCCCTCGGTACCTACATCCTTCCACTTTCGCATTGTATATCTTCTTAACCAGGCGTTCGTTCGGCATTCTTTCCACATGTCCGAACCATCGGAGCATTCCCTTTCTCATCTTTACACCAATACTCTCTTTCATACCTACTCGCTCTCTTACGTCGTCGTTACGAATGCGGTCGGTCAGCCTAACTCCACAGATTTTCCGCAGAGATCACATTTCGACCGCATTAATTTTACTATCATACTCTTTTCTGCATACCCAACTCTCGCTTCCATACAGTAATGTTGGGACAAGCACTGCGTTATGTATTGCTACACGTGCCTTCTGGCTGAGGTGGTGGCTGCCGAGAAGTTGCCCCAACGCTCCGTTCACTCTATTTCCCGCATTCACTCTTCGTTCTATATCAGTGGTGTACCTTCCATCTCGGCTAAATCCACATCCAAGATATACAAATTCATCCACTTGCTCTAGTACATCATTACCTATTGTTACTCTTACATCTGTTCTGGTTTTATCTCTTTCAAAGACCATTATTTTGGTTTTGCTCACATTCACGCGTAGACCCCTTTTCTTACAATCTTCTGTCATTGTGTCGACTAGGGTCTGCAGGTCAGTCGCTGACTGTGCCAGCAGGACTGCATCATCTGCATAAAGCAGAGCAGTGACCACTGAGTCGCCCATCTGGACTCCCACATTCATATCGTTCAACCTTTGGAGACATTTATCCAGATATATGATAAACAGCCTGGCTGACAGAACGCACCCCTGCTTAACGCCGATATTGACGTCAAACCAAGGCGACATTCCATCATCCAGCCGCACACAGGCTCTACAGCCCATATAACTGGACTGCACAGCCTGTAGCAGTTTACCGCTAATACCATACTCCGGTAAAATGTCCGGTAAAATGTCAATGTGTATATGGATATATTACCTACATATAAGCAACAAATAGAAAACTCGAAAAAAAATCCTATACCTACTAAACTGTCTGACTAGCGTGGTACAGTAGCTCTACTTCCCTCTTATTATGGATGATGCTCAAGCCCAGCGCGAGACGTACTGGGATGATTATACTATAATTATATACCTACTTATCTGTAGGTTAAGAAATGTGACAGGTTTGTCGTACAATGGTATCCAAATTAGGCTATGGCGCTAATTAAACAAGGTTTTATATTCAACTAGCGGACCCGGTACACTTCGTTCCATGTAACAGTCAACGAATGAGCAGATTTCGATTAATTCAAAATTATTAAGTTACTTTTATTTTATTATGATAATAAATAAATTTAAGAAATCGAGTATTTTAATGACGTGCCAGCGAAACAAAGAAGCACTCTGTGTTATACGACTTTTTCTTCTTGCGCGTTGAAAATTATCTATACTCGTTCCAACCATTTATTTTACTTTTGACACATGCTTTAGGACGTAACTGTTTCATTATACGCAATTATTAACTTTGAAACGGGACTTTTGACAGGAATTTGAAAACGTCATGTGGTGCTCTTGTATTATATTCGATATCTTAGTGTTTTAACGTGTTATATTAGATAATTTTGATGGCATTTTATGTAATATGAAGCGGCGGAACTACTGGGATGAAGTGAATATCATATAAAAGTGCTTTACAACGTTTTCGTTTTCCATCAAAATTCCCACAAGATACCATTAACAGTGTGGCCATTGCACTGTTAATGGCAACAATTTGACTTAGACAACGACTGACTTGAAAGACTAAAACGTGAAAATATTTATAACTTGACACTGGCACCAATAGCTCGTATATGTAGCTGATTGCCAATATATAAGAAGAAGAAGAAGAAGAACTTTGAAACGAGTGAACAGAGAAATATATAAACTGCCCAATAATATTTATATATCTTAATTATTACCCACTAAATACATTAATATGCCGTAAATAGCTCTATTCATAAAATTTAAGTGATAATTCATTTCCGTTATAAAAAAGTTACGTTCTATCGCATCTAGTGACCTGTCACTACGGCATATTAATGTAATTACGGCATATTAATGTATTTAGTGGGTAATAATTAAGATATATAAATATTATTGGGCAGTTTATATATTTCTCTGTTCACTCGTTTCAAAGTTAATAATTGCGTATAATGAAACAGTTACGTCCTAAAGCATGTGTCAAAAGTAAAATAAATGGTTGGAACGAGTATAATTGTGGATTGTAAGGCATTGTAGGGAAAGATTTTCTTGGTCAAAACTTTGTTACTAATAATTTCGATACAATGAGATTTATTATAATAATACCTACTCGTAAAAACTTGAAGCACTCGCAACCCGCACTCAGAAACACATCGAACGGTCAACTTAAATTCAACGTTTTGCAATATTTTCAAAGTTCAAACCATAGATAACATTATGTGAGCTGTCAGTTGCGTTTTGTTACATCATTAACAAATGAACGTTTAGAACTGATGTTTTTTAATGTTTTGTTTTTGTTAATTAATATCATATTTTAATATCCTACATCCTATTCCCGAACACACAACACACTACAATAAATTCAAAAACATAAAAATCATAACAATTGGTCCAGCCGTTCTCGAGTTATAAGTGTTGTAACTAACACAACTTTCTTTTATATATATCTACATAGATATAGATTACATGAGCTGTCAGATGCATTTTGTTATATCGTGAATAAATGAACGTTTAAACTGAGGTTTTTTACTGATTTTTTTTTTTGTTGATTAATATCATATTTTAATATCCTATATCCTATTCCCGAAGAACACAAACATAAAAATCATGAAAATTGGTACAGCGGTTCTCGAGTTATAAATGTTATAACTAACACAACTTTCTTTTATATATATACAAACCAACCCGGCACACTTCGTTCCGCCTAACAGTTAATGAATGAGCACATTTCGATTAATTCAAAATTATTAAGTTATTTTTTATTATGATAATAAATATTTGCAGGGTAGGCAGAGAGAACAGAGTGCCAGAGAACTCTATCTCTGCATACTTCACTCGCTTCCTCAACATTCATAATTCTCTTCATACACGCTCGCCGGTTTCGGAGACTCTTGACTCCACCTTCCTTCAGTACATGACCGATCTGGTCTAGGTAGGTTAGTCTCGGTCTCCCTCGGTACCTACATCCTTCCACTTTCGCATTGTATATCTTCTTAACCAGGCGTTCGTTCGGCATTCTTATGAATAATATATTGAGCAAAATGAAGAAGTACCTTGTATTATACGTAATTTTTCTTCATGCGCATTGAAATTATCTAATTGTTGATCTCTGAGATTTGCTCGACGATTACGCATTGTCAAACAAGCCGTTTTAGGGGCTGTCTCGCTTTGCTCTTGTGATTAAGAAGCACGAAGTCGGGCCATATTAACGCGCGGCTGTCTTCCTGTGCAATATCTTGTTCTTTACCCGTGGTTACATTCGTGGTGTTTGGAATTCTAATTGGGTTACGGCTTTGTCGGGAAAGACAATATAGACACAATATGATTTATTATAACAATATTCGTAAAAAATCGTAACACTCGCACAAAACGAACATTGACCGGTCAAAATTAATTTCAACTTTTCGCGATATTTTCCAAGCAAAACATTTTTTTTTAATTTATTCGCCCTTACGGGCAGACTGTAGTTAGTCGACCTTATTTCCTTGTCTTACGTGAAAATTATTTTTATATATTGTTTATCACTTCTTCGTATTGCGTATCCTTAATAGTCACTGTCCGTCAGTAAGTCAAGTCGTTACCATTAATTGGGCGCTGAAAAACAAATCAATAATTTTATTGGGAATTTCGGCAAAATATGAAAATACACGTTAAACACTATTAAACCATATTCACTTCACTTCAGCACTTTAACTATATCAAATTCCATAAAATACCAGCAAAATTATTCGATATAACACTAAAGAAATGAATAGGTATAAAACAGGAGCGTGACGTGATATTTCCATATTCGCGCCAAAACTCTCCAAGCAAATCATTACGTGACCTATCATTTTGTTACATGATCAACAAATGAACGTTTAGAACTGAAATTTTTTTAATTACTTTTTTTTTGTTTATTAATATCATATTTTAATAGTCAATAATTTTAAGAGACAAGAGTCTCCGAAACCGGCGAGCGTGTATGAAGAGAATTATGAATGTTGAGGAAGCGAGTGAAGTATGCAGAGATAGAGTTCTCTGGCACTCTGTTCTCTCTGCCTATCCTGCAAGGGATATGGCGTGATGATATGTATGTATGTATGTATATTTTAATATCATATTACCGACGAGAATAAACTCAAAAACAGAAAAATCATCAAAATTGGTGCCGCTGTTCTCAAGTTATGAGTGTTGTAACTAACCATAGAGTTATATGTATAGAGAAGCTATCCCGATTAAATATTTTGTTCCATTTTGGTAACAGTTAAACTAAAGTCCGCTGCAGCGCTAAAAGAATAAATAGGCAATCTAACGCGAACGTTGAAGCACACAGCGCTAGATCGCTTTATAGTTGTAATTTTCTCGCAACCAAAACGTCGTAAGATGTAGGCATTTCATGAGCACTTACGCGTTTCGTTCAACGTTATGTAACAAAGTGTGTTATTATAGATGTTACACCGCAGAAGTGACACAGTTTTTGTACCTACAAACATTCATTAGAACTCATACAGCATACTCTATTTCAAAGTGTATTATTCAGTAGTTAAATAAATAAAAATAATAGTAAATTATAAAAGAAAATGAACTATTATATGTTTATATAAACTTTGCTTTAACATACGGCAATAGTTTTGAATATCCGTGTGATGACGGAATAAGAATACAATTCATCACTACCTGTCTTGGTCGTGGATATCGTAAAAGGTCGCCTTTAAACGATATAATATGCATATATTACTATACTATCAAGAGAAGGAAAACTCGAAACAGAACCCTATACCAACCTGTTTGATCTTTGACAAATAAGTATCAACTGATAACACAAACTAAAGGAAAAAGAATATAAATAATCAAAATACTTTCTAGACACTACGTCAAGTCTGTGTTTAGTCACACATGTTTACCTCCAACCAGTGTAATTGAACATCTGCGGGCTTTAGTCTATAATCAAAGATGGCGTGACATTTAAATGTAGAATATTTTTTTTTATTGTGCTAATTCGATATTAATACCTATTTGTGCACTTTAACAACAAAACATTTTACTTGGTTAAATAAAGAATTTTTTCACATCCACATGTGCAAGTTTTGATTGGTATTATTCGAATTATCGTATTAACAACGCTGCTCTGTATACACCTACAGTCCATGATGGTCGCAGTCACACTAAAGTGAGGTGTACGGATTGCAGTACAGCTTAGTCGAACAAAGCAAGTGTTCGGAACGCGAAATCTAGTACGTAGTACATATATATCGATGGTAACTAACACAACTTTCTTTTATATATCCCTATAGATATAGGATCTCAAATACTAATTATAGTAGCTTTTGGTAATATTAGGCAGTTTTAATATCGTCACCATCATTATCCACTGCTAGACCTTGACTTAGGCACAATATGATTTATAATAACAATATTCGTAAAAATTCGCAACACTCGCACAAAAGGAACACTGGCTGATCAAATTTAACTTCAACTTTTCGCGGTATTTTCCAAACAAACCATTAAAACATGACGTGAGCTGTCAGTTGCGCTTTGTTACATCAACAACAAATAAATGTTTAGTTTTCAGTTTAATAACTTTACTCTTTGGTACTGATGTTTCTTTTAACGATATTTTTTTGTTTATTAATATTATATTTTAATATCCTATATCCTATTCCCGACAACAACAAACTCAAAGACATAAAAATCATAAAAATTGGTTTAGCCGTTCTCAAGTTATAGTGTTGTAACTAACACAACTTTCTTTTATATATATAGATAGAATTTATATTTCTTGTGATGGTATCTGCTTACATTCCATATTGAAATAATTATTAGGATGGACTGTAGAAAAAAGATTGGTGACACTATGTATTAGGTAGTTTTTTTTTAATGGGACTTATCCTACCATATATTCTTACCACTGTAACTCCTGTAAGCTAGGTTCCACGGTGATCTTCATAAAAAATACCAAGGTTTGACTCTCAGGAAGTCCGGGCAAACACTTTTAATTGTCTTGGTACCGGCAAAAAAATATAATTAAATAATTAATTTTATTGGAAAATTGAAATTCCAAAAATTTCACTTCCCTCGTATGCAAAACGGGAGACACGAAGCAAAATTTGCTAATAAACCACCACTGATACAACAGAGCTTATAGGACTTATTTGTGAGCCTTAATATTAATTGCAATATTAGATACCTACTATTGTCATACGACAGAAGCGCCTAACCACAGAGTTTTTTTTCTATTTCCTATAAGGTCCATGTACCTGAAAGGTACCTTTCAAACTGTCTAACATAGGGTCGCGCTCGTTATGATAGAGACTGCATTCTTAGAGGATGTGGGAGCTGTTTGCTTAAAATCTCAGTTAAGTGTGGAAAATTAACAAAATGGTGAAACTGCTTTGCATTACATAATTATACATTAACAATTGCTATCATTACTCCCTGTCAACAGGAAAGTCAAAATTTTGTCTAATATTACTCAATGAATTCATAATACGTTAAAGTTGTACTCGAAAGAGTACGAAAATATATTCCTTGTGTGGGGGAGTAAGAATACAGTTCACTACTACTACTTTTTCCCTGGATAGTTAAAAGATGATTAAAGTATCCCTTATTCTTTTTTTCTTTATTGCTTATGGTGGCAAACGAGCAAGCAGTACACCTGATGGTAAGTGTCACTGCCGCCCATAGACCTTTGCTATAACCAAGGCTATAGCTAGGCCGCTGTCTACCATTACAATCTCCAAACCCGCCCAGTTGGGTTTCCGGCTCTCCAAACGAAGTGCCATAGCACATTGCTATGACTCAGACGTCGATCTTCTGCGAGAGTGTGGCACTAACCCGGAAGTCCCAGCCCGCGGCTATAGGCAGAGAACTGTCAACAGCATGGTCCTACCACAAATGATCTATGAATAGTCTAAGTTATATGCAGATATCATCTAAATAGAAGGAAAACTCGAAATAAAACAATATATAACACGTTATGTATACATTGGTCATCAACCTTTCTTTTCTCGTGGCTTAAAAGACGTAGTTGCATAAGCAGTTAACATCATAGCAAGAGAAAACAAAACTCGAATTAATCTTTATTCCCATCCCTCTGACCAGCGTGAAATAGTAGGTCAATTTGGAGTTCAATAAAGCTCAACAGTGGGACATATATGAACTGAGGTGATGATAACTCAAAGAATGATTTTATCCACGCAGTCCACGCTATGCTTATGGTAAAATCATGACATCTATCCAGAATAATCCAGATAGATCCTATTTTCTCTCTATATTTGACCCGGTCACAAGTATGTTGTAGGTATACGACACGACATTTTCTCAAAAAGCATAGTTAATTAATTTTTAATGCTACGTAAATCAATGGAAATATTATTGTACAAGTTTTTTCTATTACCATTTAAAAGCTTATTACAGTCTGTTTATTCATCAAACTTAATATTTCAGCCGTACTAGATATATGCAAAATAATTTCTTGCTATAAATTAATACCTGCATTATATATCAATGCAATCAAACATATCAATTTTTCATGAATTAAATCAGCATTTATGAGCACAATATTAACTTATGAAGATTTTAAAGCAAAACTAGACAGTTCACACTCAACAAAAACTATGCGATTTAAGGAAGGTTTAAAGAACTATACTAGAAAAAAAGTGAGTCAAAGCATATCTATGCTAATAAAATAAAAGAGCTAGTTAAACATTGTAGTTTAGAAAGCCTAGGTAAAAAAGATCAGTTTGGATTAAATCTTAATCATATAACATTAGAAATAGATCTGAAACAAAAATTACTAGAATGCCAAGATCGTAACTACAAATGTAACATTCGAACAATTTTTTTCCATTTCTCAATCACAAGAACTAGGCAGAAAACGATAATGCAGACATAAATAAAATAAGAAAGTCTTTTCAGCAGTCTTCATAGGCAATGTATTCCTACAAAAGATCAATGCAAAAGATACGGTAAGCTAGGGTTGGTAAAAAGATTTCACTCAAGCTTTCCTTTATTCCTAAGAAAAGGACGGTGCCTAAGCCCATAATCTACCGTATACGTACTTCTCAACGCCATGTGGGTGGGCCACCTGTATCCGATCGTTAGTATCAGTGGCACGTCGGGTGCATTACACTTCAAGAAAAGTGTTGTACCATTAATAATACAATTTTCATGACTGAAAAAAATTAATAACATTATGTTTTTAAACAATTTACTGTTGTTTTATTGAATTTTCATTCTTTACTATTATTTTTCTAAAGTTCTTTGTAAGATACGATCTTTTTGGTCTACGGTACGGTTCTCTATAAATTAAAGTTGGCAACCCTGATCTTAAGTCAGTGATGTCAGTTCTCCGCGACAACCAATCGTTATTGTATGGTCGATCATATTGTGAATTGTAATGAACTTTATGTGTATAATTGAAATGTGATGTGTATAAAAATGATCTATTTTAGTTCATTTATAACGTATAATAAACTATGAACTTCTTAATAAAAACCTTAGTGAAATTTTCTATATTGAACTTATTGTTTTGGTGAAGTAGTAATAATCCATTGTAACAAAAATGGATGTCGTCGGCAGCGAAATTGGACAGAAAATGCGGGTAAAATTTATACATATACTTTTAAAGAACACCATAAAACGTAATTTTAAAATATTGTTTATCAGAAATAAACAATAAAAATAAAATATTTCATTTATTATGCAATAGCCATGGATACGATCTATTGTCATAATGTTGTTAGCTACCATCGGTGTGTTTATTGATCACTATATATTTACTTTCAGTCTGCAATCAAGGCCAAGCTGACGGAATTAGGGTGCTATGTTGGTGAGTACCTGTTCTAGAATTATATAGTAATAGACAAATAAATACAATGATCTCTTTAATTACAATTTAACAGACTAGACTTCTAAAGCAGACAGTGAATTTTTGTTTCTAACTAATGGTAAATATTATATATATACATTATAAATGTATATATGTACTTTCCACTTGTGGAGATTGAATGAGAACTCAATTCACAACCCGTTTCTATTCTCAGATGTACAGTAAAAATCCACTATGTACATTTAAATTGAAAATCAAAACATAACCCTGTACCAAATCATATAATGAGTTAACCAGTTTAATTGTAGAATCATATGTGTGGGTTTAACAAAGAGATCAAACATATTATAAGTACCTATATAATTAGATAAACATTCATATCTAAATAGAAAAGGTAATAAGTTAGTTTTTAAACTGAAATAACTTCATAATTTTTATTTAATGTATTACTACTTTTATTCCATGGTTTGTTGTTGGTTTTGTAATGATACTAGTCATATGCAATTCATAAGTAAATGAAGTTGACTAAAAGACTAAATAAATTGGTCAAATTGTGCAAAATAATCACATAGCCATAAAATGAAGTAAAGTGAAGCGACTTAATAAATAATAGCTTTTAAAAAAAATCTTGGTAGGAATTAACAAATAATTCCATTGTAAATAGTCATATTTATTTGAACATTTTACCTACTATTGTATATATTGAATAAGAAGTCAAAGCGCCTGTATAAGTTGAATTTACTAATTATAGTATTGAATTTGAATTAAATGCATGCTTATTTAGCAAAAGGTAAGAGTTCTATTACAGTTAAACAACATAAGTTTTGGAACAAAGAAGAATTTCAATTTGTTTTTTATTGCTAATGGTGGCAAACGAGCAAGCAGCACACCTGATGGTAATTGTCACTGCTGCCCATGAACCTTTGCTATACCAAGGGTATAGCTTAAGCCGCTACCCATAAAATCTCCAAACCCACCCAGTTGGGCTTCTGGCTCTTTCACTCACCGACGAAGCGCAATAGCACATTGTCATTACTCAGACGTCGATCTTCTGCGAGAGTGTGATACTACCCCAGACGGACCGGCTCGCAGCTGTAGACAGAGAACTGTCAACAGCCTGGTGCTACCACTATTAAAAAATAAATCAATAAACGTATTTTGATATGAATTAATGAACTGAACTAAAAAAATATGTAATAATAAAAAGTGTGTAAAGAGAAATAGTGATCTGACTCATCACAATTTTAAAATTCAAGCACCCTTCATAACAAAAAAAAAACATTTGGCAATTCAGATGTATATCCACAACTAAAATTTCAAGACCATGAAATCTACAGACAATATATAAATTTTTACAGATGATGAGCTCCCTGATTATGTCATGGTGATGGTTGCTAATAAGCGTACTCGGACTCAAATGGAAGACGATCTCCAATTGTTTCTTGGAGGCAACACTGAGCTGTTTGTTAACTGGTTACATCAGGTATTAAAGAAACTGCAAGAAGTCACAGTTGCCGCTCCAGTATTAAGTAAGTGACATATTTAATTTATTTGCGTAATTAGCGCCTCACGCGCCAGACTTCGCAGAGCTCCCGAGTGCTCCGCGCTTTGTTTTATTAAAAAAATTCAGTCAATTTTATGGTTTTACGTAAACTGTTATTGTTGCTATATTACAAGAAAATGTGAAATACAGTGCTAAAACAATTGCTAATTGTAGAACGTCTAATTGGGCCAAATCTGTGTCCTAAATGAGCATTGAGCAATTTTTTTTGGGTCAAACGGTTGTCCCAAAAGCGTGTGAAGGGTTAAAAAACCATAAATAATATGTGTAGGGATAAATGTGGGTATGATTATTCTGTCTGTCACCAAATTAGAATCATTTATTGCTTTACTGTTGTTACATTTTGTGCAATGTTATTATAATTTATATATTTATTGTTGAACAGTATACCTATATAGGACATGCAATAGTACAGTATTATACATTTTCAGTTTTCATGAGTTTAGTTATATATTTAGTTTGTAGGCAATTAAATTAAATAAGAAACATCTATATTAGTTCTAAAATCTTTCTATTAAGTTCTTAAAAGTATTACAATATTTAATACATTGATTAATTAATATCATTAGATTATTTAATACATTCACTTCCGTATGGTGACGGAGTAAGAATACTATTCACCACCCCATATCTTACCCGTGGGTGATCATACGAGACGACTAAGGGATATAGGACGCATATAACATCTATGCGAGAGAAGGAGAACTCTAAACAAAACTCTACACCAACACGTCTGACCAGCGCAATATAGTAGGTTAATTTCCCTCCCATTACGGAGGAGGCCCGAGTCCAACAGTGGCACATTTTTGGGCTGTGATGATGATGATGATTTACTACATTACATTAATTCATTAAAATTATAGAAGACTATTATATAATTAGTTACAATTTGTCATTTAAAAATTCGTCTATAGAATAATAACATTTCCAAACTAGTATTTCCAAAAACTAGGTATAAATGCCAATATGTTTATCCCCGTTAATGAACAAAGCATATTAGCAAATTGTTACTACTCTTTTGATATAAAATATTGAGACTGACAATACATGAACACACTTAAAAGTAAGTACATATGATAGTCTTATAGCAGAAAAAGATATCATATCATAGAACCTGTTAATGGTGATAAACAACATTAACCTAATAGATGAAGCTTGCAGAGTATTTAACATTCAATTTCATATGTAAATTAAAGAAATTTAGCATTTAACATGCTTGATTATTTTATCGTCGCACATGAGGTTCAAACCGACTCCGAAATCTGTTCCAATCGTACTACCACTTACGTGTCCTATTGTATGATATTGAATTCTCGGCTCGTATTATATTTTTGCCTTTAAAGGAGACATGTTTATTTATTTAATTTCATTATTGCTAACAGCGTGCCATACACAATATTTATGGACAATATTTTTATACATACTGAGGAGAATAACATATTATTAAAGATGTATTGAATAATAACAATAAATATGAAATATAATAAACTTGGATCAACATATACTGCTGCTAATGATCAGTGCCTCCACATACTTCTCAGCTATAGACATAAAACATCTCTCTGTACAAGAAAATAAGTCTAGTGAAGGTTCTGAGGTGTGCCATCCACATGACAATGTTTACACATTATACATATTCAATTTCATTTTATTTATGACAACCACCAAGTACTGTCTGTAGACCTAAAATAGATAACAGTTTTATTGACAGTATTTGTTTTGGAATATTATGTGAACTATTTTGATTATCATATTAGGAATAAATTCAATGATGATATACATCAATATTATTTAGTTTACCTTATTTTATTTAGCGGAATTTCAGGTGTTGTCTCCGTTTTATTGTCTTTTATGTTAGAAATTTTATTACAGAAGACTAATATTTATATATTCATTGCACTTTTTCACAGAAATGGTAGAACAAGCTAAAAGCTCAGATAGATCCGATTCTAAAGACCGGAAATCAAAAGAAAAGAAGTTAAAACTGAAGAAAAGTGATATAAAGAAAGCAAAGAAGAAGGATAAAGAAAAAATGTTGCGTAAAAAAGAGGAGAAGAAAATTCACAAAAGTAAAAAGAAAAGCAAGCATCATGAAATGATTCGCCCGAATGTCCCTCCTTTACTCATGAACATGGAGAAAGAGTCTGAGCCCTCTATAACAGATGTATTCGCAGGACAAATATTAAAGAATCATGGAGTGAATTTTAACTCTGTAAAAGAAGATGTAGTAATAGAGAAAAAGACTGTTATTGCAGAGATTAAAAGACCCATTCTACCTATAATCGATCCTGCAACTATTTCATCACAGTTAGTTCCAGAAGAGCATAAAACGTCAAATAATAATTCTGTAGAAATCTATTCTACAAATGAACCAAAAGACGATCAGGTGAAAGAAATAAATCAAATTGAAGCCAAAATTCAAGGCTTGAAGAATAAATTAGCGGAACAACTTGATTCACTATCTGATGATGATGATTTTATTAATATAAGAACTGAGGCTGAAGAATTGATGAATGATTTTGCTGAAGAAGTTTTTCAGGTATTTTAATATTGATTATAGTGCTTAAAATATAGCTTGATCTCTGTGACAGATAGCTATGAAACCGATGAAGTAATTTTGAATACCCGTCACGTTTCCAATTTTATTTTGTATCGTATATGTATATCATATTTTCATTCTTTATGTGCCAGTTTTATCTCATCTGCAAAGCAATACATTATGAATATAAAAATATGAATATTTACACCAAAACTTGTACCTCAAATGTTCTAAAATACTTAGTAATCATTCTATAAAAATATGATGCTCACGCTAGTACAAGGTCATGCTGGACTGAGAATAAGATAGAGATGGGACAATCGATAAATGTAAATCGATAAGTGAACCTTATTAATTATTTATAAAACAAGTAAAACCAATACATTAACTATATAAACCACATAGTTACTCTAAAATAAATAAATTGTGTTCAGACCTCACTTATAATATTAATAAGACAATTTATTTTATATTAAAAAGACAATTTCTTTTATAAAATAAACATGATTATTCATGAAATAATCTGTGACCAAGAACTCATCATCAACCTACAGGAATGCTCCAGCGATGATGATAATAGTGACGATGCATTTGGATGTACTCGTTTTGAATAATAAAAAGAATTATTAACAGCTTTAGTTTAATTTAAATCATCATCTCAGCTCATATATGTCCCACTGTTGGGTTCGGGCCTCCTCCTTAATGGGAGGGAAATTAACCTACTATACCGCGCTGGTCAGACGTGTTGGTATAGGTTTTTGTTTCGAGTTTTCCTTCTCTCGCATAGATGTTATATGCGTTTTATATCCCTTAGTCGTCTCGTACGATCACCCACGGGTATTCTTACTCCGTCACCATCATCATTTGCCTGCCCTCATCCCACGCTAAGTGGGCACAACACGTTCTTGCCTTCCACAATCTTTTATCAGCCGTCATATCTGCACTCATAACTTTCATACACATATCCTCGTTTACACAATCCATAGATAAGGGCTTTTAGCCGATCCCTAGTGCAAGCCTACTGCCACATTGAACTCTTCAGTAATGCCGGCTTCGGACCGGACATTCGTTCGCGCTCCTGCATACATAGCTTTCACTAATCTTACATACTTCCCAGGTATTCCTCGTTCTTTCAAAGCCCACCACAGAACTTTCCGGGGAACACGGTCGTACGCCTTCTCTAGGTCTATGAATACCATGTGCATGTTTCTATGTACATTGTACACATTGGTATTTTGACATAAGTTGGCGTAAGCCAAAAATTGCGTCCGTGGTACTCAGTCCTGGCATAAAACCGAATTGGTTCTGGGTTATCTTACATTCCTCTCTCATTCTTTTCTCTATTACTTTCTCCCAAATCTTCATGCTATGTGACATAATCTTTATTCCTCGGTAGTTGTTTCAGTCTTGTACATCACCCTTATTTTTAAAGATGGGCACCAGTAGAACTGGAACACCATTCGTTCGGGATAGACTCTTCTTGCAACAATTTGCCGAAGAACAAAGTCAGCCAGTTCCATCCGTCGGCTTTCAGAAATTTCCATACCTCCACAGGTATACTGTCTGGGCCAACTGCTTTACCATTTTTCATACTCTGGACAGCCTTTTTACTTCCTCTACCAAACCTAAGTTGATCAGTAGATCCTCTATTTTACCAGTCCAAACGTCTCATTCATTAATTTTTCAAAATAACTTTTCCAACGCCCTTTTATTTCTTCATCATTCATTAAAACTCTTCCATTACAATCTTTTATACATTTAACATGCAAAACATCTCTAGCATTCTTTTCTCTCGCTTTCGCTAGACGGTATAATTCTTTCTGTCCATTAGGACTGTCGAGACGTTGGTAATCTGTCTTGAACTTTACCTCTAGCAATTGCTACACCTTTCTTACCTTTTTTCTTACATTCTACATAAGCTATTCTTTTTTGCTCTCTCAACACCGGGTTATCATCACTCACATTTTTTCACTCTTTAAAAGCATTCTTCTTTTCTTTCAAAACCTTTTGTACACTATCATTCCACCACCATGTATCTCTATCAATTATTCCTTTACCTTTCGTCTCACCCAGAACATTCTTCGCTACTTCCCTTACATAGGAAGCCATTTCATTCCAACATTCATTTACAGTAGTGGTGGTCGTTGATTAAACGAACAGTTTTTTTCGACTGTTTCTTTGCCGTGAACTAATAGACCAGTTTATAGTTGACTGATAAACATGTTTATGTATGAACGGTTTCGTGAATCGGTCGTCGCATCGACGAATGACACACGAACGCGACGACGACTTACGAGTGTTCGAAGGTGCCCGAAGTTCGACGACGCGACGCGTGCGCGCTCTCGCGGCTCGCTACGCTCCTTACCCACCCCGCAAACCTCACCGCCCGTGGGCGCGGGTCGAGCCGAAATTATTAGGATTGAGTTGCAATTCATTGAACAGTGCTGTCATGTGATGGAACATTACATCTTGAAGCGTCAATGTACATTGTACAATGAAACATTTTTAGTTTTAATACTTGCACTTAGCTTATTGTCAGATCAAAATAGACTCTATTTTGATTAGTGTAAATATGTTTTGTGTTGCATTTATTATAAATAAAGTATTGGATTGCAAATTGAAATTTTGTTTATTACATTATTTTTTAGTTCCGTTTGAATGCGTTATGCGCAGCGCAGGACAAAGGTGACTGCTGTCCCCTTCTATGATGGAAAAACCATCGTCATGTGTATCCTAATTTATTAAAATTGTACATATAACAATGTAATATAGTCGCAACATCCGTTCCTTGCGAACGCATGTTTTCCAAATCAGGATTAATTTTAAATCAGCGCAGGACAAGATCAACAACCAACAAAGTAAAAGAATTAATGTTTTTAAATATAAATTTAGACGAAGGAAGGTTTGCAAACTACATGTAAATAGTGAATATTCTAAGGTCGTGTAAATATGTAAATACTTGAAACTGATTATGTACATAAAATGAAATGAACCTTTAAATACGCTAGGTTCATAATATTTAACTTAAATAATTTAATCTTATTATTTCCTATTAGCTATCTAAAATAATAAACCTGCCAGTCCTAAGTCTGGAAAAGTATGAAGGGGAGTTCATTTCAACATGTTCGTAAATATTAAATATTGTTGTCTAATAGAATAACGTTGATCGTCCATTGGT
This sequence comes from Lymantria monacha, assembly GCA_905163515.2. NCBI lineage: Eukaryota > Metazoa > Arthropoda > Insecta > Lepidoptera > Erebidae > Lymantria > Lymantria monacha. The sequence goes on along the minus strand of LR991094.1, from coordinate 11,017,833 downwards.
AAACGACAACGTAAACACGTTGACGATCAACGTACGTCACAATATAAACTAAACGTCTCGTCTTGTCTAAGCGTCTACGACATAAACTAGTCGACGATTAGACTGTTTTTTCAACTAGTTTATCATCGACGATAAACGGTCTCGTTCCGTCGACTGAAAAATCGTCGACGACCCACTACTAATTTACAGTCTTTTCTTTCATTCTTTTCTCCATCTCAATCATTCTATGAACCACTCTCTTTCGAAATTCTTTCACGCAATCTTCTTTCTCTAGCATGTACCACTTAATTTTTGGTGGGCGCCTAGGTTTAAACTTAGCTATTTGCACTGAGATTTTAACTTCCAGTAACAATAAGCGATGTTGGGAAGTTAAAGGCTCACCCGGAATGACTTTGCAGTCCACTACTGCGCATATGTTATTTCTTCTAAGAAGAAAGTAGGCTACTTTTTAATGCAAAAAAAGCGTTGTAAAGGGGGATGAAAAGTTGTAAGCAATTATCGTCATTTTTAAAGTCAGAAGCTTGAAACTTATTTTTAGGATTTTTTATTTTTTAAAAAGTTTACCCTTAAGAGGTAAAATTAAAATAGGGGATGAAAAACTTTAGGAAAGGTACCTTTTACGCGGGCAGAAGCTAGTACATTCATAAATACGTGGCACCTAGGGGTGACACTGGGAATTGACAGATTGTTTAAAATAATTTTAAATTATTGTTTCAGGATGCACCACTAGAAACCTCCATAGTGGCTACACCTCCATTGGTACCTCAAAAATCTACTATCCTTTCCCCACCTCTTCCTATTACAAAGCCTACGGTAATTTCAAAAGAAACCATCAAAGATCTTATAGAGACTTTGCCACATATTGAATTACAGTTACCCAAAAGACCTCTTAGAGAAAGACTTGGAGCTCGAGAAGAAACTAGAAAGCAATCAGAAGTGAAAGAAAAGGAAAAAACTAAAAGTCCCGAAAGGTTGTTAAATTACCAATTTGAGGTAGTAAGAACATATATTAGAATATATTAATTAATAATTCAGTTCACAAGCAGAAAAATAGAATAACTGGCTAAGTTGGTATTTTGAACTGAACATCTTTCAAATTACTGAAATTTAGTATTTAACATGCTTGATTATTTATAAAAACTTGATTTGATGAGTTGAAAAAGTATTGTCACACATGGGATTCGAACCCATCTATTGGAATTCCGTTCCAATCATGCTACTAATTATACCAGCGTAAGCTCTCCTATGACATTCAATTTTCGGCTTGTATTATATTTTCGTCTTTAAAGGAGACATGTGCCATCTACCCAATATTGTTTACACATCTTTCATAAATGTTCTACTGTCTCTGACATCTCGTAAGTAGAACAGATAGTAAAGTCTTCTCAATAATAACAAGGCTAATTATCTAATTACCATACCATGCTGGTCAATCTGGTTGCCATAAAGTTTTAATTCTAGTCTGGCTGTGATATTATCTGTTTCTATTTCTTTGTCGTCTTTTAAGAGTCATGGGAATGGAAAAATGGTGAATTGTAATGTGTGTTATATTCTGTCTGAATTTCCAGAAAATCTTGAGTAGTACTCTACTCTTACTCGAGCAATGGTACTCCATTGCTCTACTAAAGAATAATGACTTGGCTCTAAAAAAACCACTCAACTGGACATTTTTTTAAGTTTTCCTTTATAACAAAAAAAAAAAAATCCAAAAAATAATGATTTCTGATGTTTATGCGAGAATTAATAAAACTATTATTACGAATTCTATAGGACGGGAGGACAAGAACGGGTAGAGAAAGGTCGTCCTACCTGTGACCACGAACTCTGTAAAGTGTTTGAAACGTAGGGAAATTAAAAATGAAATACAAACGCGATAGAATCTTCAAAAATAGTTTTATATCACGATTGAAGAGAACTTATGTTGAATTCACTCACGAGTGTCAGTGATGCTAGAGACATGGCAGTAGGAATGTTCAGTTCGAAATCCTTAGGGAGTTTATTATATCAAAAAATCATATTTGTTTTTAGTGCTTATGGTGGCAAACGTGTAAGGAGCACACCTGATAGTAAATGTCACTGCCGCCCATGGACCTTTGCAATACTAAGGGTATAGCTAGGCCGCTGCCTTCCAATACAAACCACAAACCCATCCAGTTGAGCTTCCGGCTCTCTCGCTCACCGAACGAAGCGTAATAGCACATTACTATTACTTAGACGTTGATCTTCTGCGAGAGTGTCGTACTACCCCGGACGGACAGACCCGCGGCTGTAGACAGAACTGTCCACAGCGTAGTCCCACCACTATTCAAATATAATTTCATATTCGAGTTTATTAAAAAATAAATTTTAGCTTGATACCTCCACGCGTTCCTGAGAAAAAGGGTCTTGACAGACAGACAGACAGACGGACAACGAAGTGATCCTATAATGGTTCCGTTTTTTTTCCTTTTGAGGTACGGAACCCTAAAAAGTGTTATTTTTCTGATCAACTGTTACTGACTTCCATTCGTATTGATTAGATTATCACTATTCCAAATTTAAGCCTACCCTAACCTAATCTAATCAAATTATATAAAAAGTAGGTAAAACTCATGCAGCCTTATTACAAAACGTAGACTAACTAAAGTACTGGTAATAAACCAGGTATCAAGAAGAATTGTTACTATAAAATGAGATTTATCGCTAAATCGTGGATCATCTATGGTACTAAAAATAAACCACAGCCCAGCTTAGTTTAACTATGGTACTAATGTGAGTGACACTTGTTTGTTTTCCAGTTTGAGGTTAACTTAGAGTTGGACTTTTGACGTGAATTTGAAAACGTCATGTATTATATTCGATGCTCTTGTATTATATTCGATATCTTAGTGTTTTAACGTGTTATATTAGATAATTTTGATGGCATTTCATGTAATATGAAGCGGCGGAACTACTGGGATGTAGTGAATATCATATAAAAGTGCTTTACAACGTTTTCGTTTTCCGTCAAAATTCCCACAAGATACCATTAACAGTGTGGCCATTACACTGTTAATGACGACAATTTGACTTATAATAGACAATGACTAACTTGAAAGACTAAAGACGTGAAAATATTTATAACTTGACACTGGCAGCAATAGCTCGTATATGTAGCTGATTGCCAATATATAAGAAGAAGAAGAAGAGGTTAACTTATTCGTTGTTTGATTTGATTATAATCTTTACTTACTTTTAATTAACATACCCGCCCGATTTTTAGTTTATTGTAAAATCAATTAAAATGGATACAGATTCTGTCGATTTAATGGACATTGAAGATTTAGAATTACTAGAGATAGTCCGCCGGCCGAATAAACATCGGGTAAAGGTGGATCCATTTGAACTCGATGATGAAGATTTTAGAAATAAATATGGGTTTATATAAATAAATTTATAAATAATAAAGTTATAAATAAATATATTATTAATGATAGGCCCGATTTACAGCACACTAGGCACTTGTACTGAGACGTTGACTTGACTGAGAGTTTATTTAACTAATGTGCTGAATGTGCAGTTTTAAACAAGTTGAAGTACCGACAAGTGTATAATTTGAGTATTTATAGACATCATACTAATAGGTAGTTTATTGTTTGTAGAATCTCAAATTAGGCGCCTAAAATTACATATTTTAACGTGCCGATCCTCGCAGTTACGTGTTGTAGCTTACAAAAATATTGATTATAAAGTTGAGTAAAATATAATTTTTGTTTATAAATTATGTAATATTTCTTAATAATTCATCAAATATAACGTTTTTGAAAGTAATAACGTTTTATTCTCGATCGGAAATAAAACTGTAAATAATTATTGCAATGAAAAGGAACGACATCGTCAAAATGAACTGACAATTTTGTATAGAATCTGTGTAAATTATTTGATCCAGGGACTATCTTTGGTATCAGTTGATCTTGGATTAGTCTTTGATTTCTAATAAAGTCAAGACTAACTGCTTGTATAAACTTTAATACCGTAACAAACCTAGACTTTTTAATCTAGGTTTAAACTATAACTTAGACCACGTTTTGTAATAAGGCGGATGATGTTTCATGCTTGTGCTGGTTTGTGGTTTATTTAGATTTTCACCCAATGGTAATTAAGTGATGCCTAATTTCTACTTGAATATGTACCATTAAAGCATATAGCAAACCATATGATTCCATGTTAAGTTACATTTAAATCAGAAATTATATGTGCAAGTTACATTAAAATCTGAACCACATCTTAGAAAACTTGCATCCTGGTAATATTATTACAACAGTCTACGGCCTCATAGATACAGTGACCACATATGGGGCAAAACTAGTTAAGACATATTGACTAGTTTTGCCCCATATGTGGTCACTGTATCTATGAGGCCCATAGACTGTTGTGGAAGACTGTATCGTGCGATTCATAGTCGCCTCTTAAAAACTTTACTCAATCAATCATCTTTAGCTCCTACCAAGTCTTCCAGTGGCCATTGTATAGTTGCTAGTACTACAGTGAGGCATCTCCCACCATTCGACTTAAAAGACATCCACAGGATAAGAAAAGTGGTATTATAGTCTCGCCTTAAAAGATGTAATTTTACACATTTTACTTTCAGATTCACACCAGATCGTGAGCCGGATGCCCGGAACCAAAAAAATGCTAAAATATATTCAGGAGATCCAGCTGATACATCTAAAAAGAGTTTTGTGTCTGATGATAACATTGAAAAATCATCATCCAGCTCTAAGAAGCTAACATCTAAGTAAGACTAAAACTGTTAAAAACATTTTTTGAGAATTTTACTTCGAGGTAGGCCCATGTAGAGGAACATGGTGCGAGGTAGACTCGAAGTGATACTTTATATCTTTTAATCAACACTAAATGGTATCGTAAACTAAAAGATGATCTTAAAATTTCCCCTTTCTTGGAATTTAGTGATATATCGTATTTTACGAACGAACGTTGCTTTATTTTTTGACCAGGATAGACCGTTGTAATGAAGTCAATTGGCAACCACTCTTATCGTAGCAACTAAGCGAAGCGCAGTGGGATATGCTCAGGTGAAAGAATGCTATAAAAAAGTAAGGTGGATTCATCATTTGAAAGGCTTTTCGAATTTCCTAATTGCAATTACTGTAGCCATGTAACCAATCCCCATTCGTTAATAGTTAGAGTCGGACCACGTCTGTCAGAAGGGCAGCCTGCAATAAATACTCACCTCGCCTAGAAGGTGATCACGATTTGTCTTATAAACTTTTCAGAAGTGGGATGTTGACCATTCTACTTGTGATACCTCGATTTTTTTTGTATGACTCCCACGGGATATCCTAAACCGCTTCCTGAAATAATAGAATAATTTCCAAAGATAATAGTAGACATTTGTTTTTTTTCTTTCAACCGCATTATTAGTATACCGAGGCGTCAAGAGAGTTAAATATGTTTGAAGTGATAACCTGATAACTTCTTAGGACAGGGTACGTAACATGTAACGGCACGCGTCTGTCTGGCTTCCCTTTCTCTCACGCATACGGCAACGGTGGGCAGACTCCTATCTCACTCTAACTCACAGTGCTATATATATTAGATGTGATGTTATAAGATTTTATTAATAAATAACCTTTCCTTTCATTATCATATACATTATAAAATCCATAAATATTTAGGTAATAACCTAACTTTTCTCAAGTTAAACAATTTCAATATTAAATAAACTTTTTTTTATTATTTTATTTGATGTTTTTGTTCAAGGGTGTCAATGTTAGAGAATCGGCCTAGTCGTTCGTCATGTACAAGTGTAGTGCGGGTCCGTCCGCGGCCAAGAGTATCGGCACCAGCATCCAGTTTGCTAATGCGAGCTGTAGCCGATGCTCATAAGAGTTTGTTGAATGTAAGTTTTATTTATTTAAACTTTATCATATATCGCAATTGAATGCATGAATATAGCATCTTATAAAAAGCTCACAATAAAATAAAAACAGTGGTGGTCCCTCAACCGCTTTTTTACATTTTTCCTGGGAAATTAAGAGTGACATTGTATTTATAAACCGATATCCTAGGGAGTAAAGTTTCAAATCTAAATAATGTTAAAAACTTCTATTTCAAATAATATTTTATCAAAATCACCATCAGCTCCGCTCATATACATCCCACTGCTGGATTCGAACCTTTCCCAACACGAGGGAAATTGACCTACAACAACACAATGGCCATGTGGGTTGTTATAAAGGTTTTATTTAGTTTTCCATGTCTTGCATTAAGGGTATTTGCATATTATATTTTACAACACCCATTGACAAGAAAGGTAGTTTTGAATTAAATTTTTCTGTTTCACCAAATGGAAATATATTTACAGACACCAAATACAAAAATGGACTTAGAATCGCAGCAAATAAAACGCGCTTTAGTACTGCCTATGCGACGCTGTGTCGATGCTCAAAAGATAGTTATAGAAGTACCCGCCGATAACTTGAACGAATCAGGTGATAACGTAAGTCTCGGAGGCGATGTTGATAGCGAAGATGACAAGAGCTCCAAGTAAGTAAACCACCAAACTAATTGATTTAGTACTTAATGCTTTGAGGTACAGATGCAATTATTACGGTCATACTAGCCGCTGTTCTTTATTGTAACCTATACTCGCATTATTGCGCTTATTGCTTACATAGAAATAAAGTATACAAACATAACATTCTTGCACTTATTGTGTGGTATGCATGATGCATAAGAATATATAGCATTGTGCACTTCCTTTTCCATGGGATTCGTAAGAAGCAACTGAGAGATTACCAAGAAGCAGCAACATTCTTCTGGAAAACTTATATCTAATAGTAACTGTAATGGCAACATCTTCTTTTTTCATTTCTCTGTGTGGTCACGGAGTAAGAATACAATTTCCCACCGCCAATCTTACCTGTAGGTGATCGTATGAAAGGACTAAGGGATATAAAACGTATATAACATCTATGCAAGAGAAGGAGAACTCGAAACAAAACCCCATACCAACACGACTGACCAGCGTGGTATAGTAGGTCAATTTCCCTCCCATTAGAGAGGAGGCTCAAGCCCAATATTGGGATATATTAAGGTGAGATGATTTTTTTTATCTGGTTACTAAACCCCCTTGTACAGTTCAGGCCACGAAATAAGATTGCATAAATACCGTATTTATCCCGACAATCTACGAAGTACTGGCTCCGATTCGTTGACTTTGGTGGCGCGTTACCCTGTCGGGTACCTACCTCCGAATACATTACTATCTTAAGAATTTAAAGTGAAGCAAACTAAATTATTAGCTTACATTTTTTTTTTCAGAATTACAAGTGATACAGAAAAAGACGAATATGTACCTATGTTAGCCAAGAGAATTGTCAACAACGAATATGCGGTACCGCGACGTAACGAGCACAGAACTACTAGCAGGAAAGATGATACGCTTATTATAGAAACTATGTAAGGCTTACAACTTTATTAAAAAATCAGGGATGGGGACTGATAGCTGCTCTAGCAGTTGTGTCGTGATTGGGTGCCGCTTGTAGAAACTGGCCCAGCCATAATTTTTTGTATTATACTTTGCAAGAAGAAATACATCCTCGTTCGAGCATCATACTGGGGCTATATATTCTGTGGGCTTTACTATATATGTATACAATTTCATTTAAAAGAAGCAACAATAAAATCCTTGGGAGTAAAAATATACAGTTCACCACCTCCTCGCCTACCCGTGGCTATCATTAAAGACTTTTAAATAATATGATATGCATATGACATCTGTGCAAGAGAAAGAAAACTCAAAATAAAACTATACCAACACGTCTAACCAGCGGGGTATAGTAGTTCAATTTCTATTCAATATATATTTCAATTCCCTTCCACTATATAAGAGGCCCGAGCCCAGCACTTCGACATATGTGGGCTGAGATGATGATGAACTTGAAAAATGACTAGCCTGGTGAGTTTCGTGCCGAATCTGCTCAGTATGCGGCCGTTTTCCGATCCGGTTGTAGGTTATTAGATTAAATTCAAACAAAGTGTGAAATTGATACTGAATGGTAGAACCACGCTGTTGACAGTTTTCTGTCTACAGCCACGGGCCGGTCAGTTCGGGGTAGTACCACACTCTCGTAGAAGATCGACGTATGAGCAATGGCAAGGTGCTATTGCGTTTCGGTCGATGAACGAGAGAGCCGGAAGCCCAACTTTATGGGTGGCTTTAGGGTTTTCACTGGTAGGCAACAGGCTAGCTGTACCCCCTGGTATAACTAAGGTCCATGGGCAGCAGTAACACTTACTATCAGATGTGCTACTTCCTTGTTTACCACCATAAGCAATAAAAAATAAATAAAAATTGATCGCCCTTATAGCTTAATTAGGTCCTTAGGGCTTAATACATAATTTGTATTTCAGTCCCGATGTCGTCTGACTGTTACCGTTTCTTACATATAAACTAAATATGTGAACTCTTACACACTCTTCTTGAAAGGTTGCAAGAAGAGTGTGTAAGAGAAAAGTATGCAGAGGGTGTCCGAGAACGGCTGACGATGGCAAGCCAGCCGCAATCGGACATTGAAGAATGCTGGAGAGTATTGAAAGAGAGTATGGTAGATACAGCGAAAGAAGTATGTGGAAGTTCAAAGAAGCATAGAAAAACAAATGGTGATGCATGGTGGGATGCGGAAGTGGCAGCTTCCGTAGAGCAAAAGAAGAAAGCGTGGCTGGACTATGTCTCTTCTTTGAATCTGAATGACAGTATGACTGAACAGAAGAAAGAAATATATCGGCAATGTAAGAATGACACCAAGGCCTTAGTGAAAGAGAAACGTGATAGAGCAAGTATGAGTGCAGAAGATAGGCTGACTAAAAACTTCGAGGGTAACACCAAACTCTTTTGGAGGGAGGTGAAGAAGTCTCGGGGTGGTTGGTCAGCCTTCAGAATGAATAAAATAAGGTCTAAAGGTGGAGACATTCTTACACAAACACAAGACGTGTTAAGCCGATGGAGTGAATATTTTGGCGATATGTATGCGGATGCTACGGTTGGCGCCGGTGTTGGATGTGGTTTAGTGGATCAACATTCGACAACGGCGTCCTCCGATGGCATCAGTATGGATGAAGTTGAATGGGCGATAAGAAGTTTGAAAAATGGTAAGGCAGCGGGCATTGATATGGTGTCTGCCGAGATGATCAAGCTCGGTGGCTCTTGTGTCTGGGAGGCGTTCCTGTTGCTCCTCAATTTATGTTGGAGCTCGGGAATGGTTCCCAGGGACTGGAATAGCGCAGTCATCGTGCCTTTGTTTAAAAACAAGGGTTCACGTTATGACTGCGCAAATTACAGAGCCATAAGCTTGACCAGTTTGGCAGCAAAAGTGTTTGGAAAAATTATTGAAAGGAGAATGAGGATGGTGTCCGATGGTTTACTGTGTGAGACACAAGGAGGTTTCAGGAGTGGAAGGGGATGCATGGATCAAGTGTTCTCTCTGCGCAACATTGTGGAGAAGCATCTGGCTCTAGGTCAGAGGGTTTTCTGCAGTTTTGTGGATCTGGAGAGAGCATTTGACATGGTTGTACGAAAGGAACTTTGGGACATTTTACCGGAGTATGGTATTAACGGTAAACTGCTACAGGCTGTGCAGTCCAGTTACATGGGCTGTAGAGCCTGTGTGCGGCTGGATGATGGAATGTCGCCTTGGTTTGACGTCAATATCGGCGTTAAGCAGGGGTGCGTTCTGTCAGCCAGGCTGTTTATCATATATCTGGATAAATGTCTCCAAAGATTGAACGATATGAATGTGGGAGTCCAGATGGGCGACTCAGTGGTCACTGCTCTGCTTTATGCAGATGATGCAGTCCTGCTGGCACAGTCAGCGACTGACCTGCAGACCCTAGTCGACACAATGACAGAAGATTGTAAGAAAAGGGGTCTACGCGTGAATGTGAGCAAAACCAAAATAATGGTCTTTGAAAGAGATAAAACCAGAACAGATGTAAGAGTAACAATAGGTAATGATGTACTAGAGCAAGTGGATGAATTTGTATATCTTGGATGTGGATTTAGCCGAGATGGAAGGTACACCACTGATATAGAGCGAAGAGTGAATGCGGGAAATAGAGTGAACGGAGCGTTGGGGCAACTTCTCGGCAGCCACCACCTCAGCCAGAAGGCACGTGTAGCAATACATAACGCAGTGCTTGTCCCAACATTACTGTATGGAAGCGAGAGTTGGGTATGCAGAAAAGAGTATGATAGTAAAATTAATGCGGTCGAAATGCGATCTCTGCGGAAAATCTGTGGAGTTAGGCTGACCGACCGCATTCGTAACGACGACGTAAGAGAGCGAGTAGGTATGAAAGAGAGTATTGGTGTAAAGATGCGAAAGGGAATGCTCCGATGGTTCGGACATGTGGAAAGAATGCCGAACGAACGCCTGGTTAAGAAGATATACAATGCGAAAGTGGAAGGATGTAGGTACCGAGGGAGACCGAGACTAACCTACCTAGACCAGATCGGTCATGTACTGAAGGAAGGTGGAGTCAAGAGTCTCCGAAACCGGCGAGCGTGTATGAAGAGAATTATGAATGTTGAGGAAGCGAGTGAAGTATGCAGAGATAGAGTTCTCTGGCACTCTGTTCTCTCTGCCTACCCTGCAAGGGATATGGCGTGATGATATGTATGTATGTATGTAAATATGTGAACTTAAAAGTGAGCTACTAAAATTAGAAATAAATTTAACAGTGTTATGGCCCCTTACTTGCCCGTGGTTAGACCAGTAGAATATTGACAAGATTATTTAACTATTTTTCTTAATATTTATGTCATAAATTAGTCTTATAAGATTATTTTCTTTTACAGCAATATTCACAATACATCAGCAAACACTGATAAGAAAACACAATTCATAGTCACAATGGATGGGTACCATCCAAACGCATTTCTAGCTAAAAAACTACAAACAGAAGGTCTATTAAATGAAGATGATGAAATAAATAAAACTATTAAGGAAAAGACAAAACCACTAGATCTTATTGAACCCAAAGAGAAAGAAACAATTAACAAAGAAGTTATTTTAGAAACTAACAAGAGATTGAGTAGCACAAGTGACGAGAGTGCAACACAAGTTGTTATTAAGAAAGAGGATGAGAAAGATAATCGAAAGAAAAATCTTGAAGTGAAGGAGGTATTACCAGTTAGTAGGAAGAGAAAAGCATCGCCTATAGTGTTTGACGTGGGCAAGAAAGTAAAGGAACCCGAACGAGTTCGAGAAAGAACGGAGAGTGCAAGCAGCGATAACCATGTCACAGTTGCTACCGTTACAAATTCTCATAAATATGATTCTGTGCCTCCTTGTAAGTATTGAATTCAGCTCATTCACGACGCATTTCTCAGTTCGAATCTCCTTCACAATGAGAGGAAAAATTATATACTACTTTAAATTTAATTTCGATATTTGCTTCTCTTGTATAGATGTTATATGCTTATTTTATCTCTTAGCCATTCTATTGAATAGTAAATGATAAATAAGGTGATTTCAATTTCCACTCGAGATTCTTTGGCACATCCACAAATAATTGGTCTGGATTTTTTGTCAATTGTAGTTATAAAAACGATTATAGATTCTCTATTAACGCGAGTATTACACATTTGAAATAAATCTATTTTTATGGATTTATTTGCATTTGATTTGTAATATCTCGACGTTTCGAACACTATACAACGTTTATGGTCATTGGTTCATGTATATCAAGTCCTATAAAAAACAAATGCAATAGAATCTGTAAAAATAGATTTATTTCAAAAAATATAGATTTTCCTTGTTTTCACTAATTTATTATTATATTTATTAATATATTATTATATATCCCATTACTGGGCTCAAACCTTCTCTTCTCTAAGAGTGAAATCGACCTATTATATCATGCTGGTCGATGGTATGATAGTTGATGATATATATCTCTTAATCGTCTTTTACGACACCCACGGCCAAGATAAAGGGTAAATTGTATTCTTACTCCTCCTTCCCACCACAGAAAGAAAGAATAGAAGTAAGGAGGGAATAGAATAAGGTCGTATTAATGTTTCAGATCTACGCGTCAAAATCCTTTTTTTTTTTGCAAATTGCCATTACTCAAATGTCGATTTCCTTACTGCGAGTGTGGTGGCTATTGTGGCTGAAGACTCATAACTCGGCATCGTGGCCGTAGCATTAAAAAAAATGTTTTTAGAGACCTTTGGCACTAATAAACCATACGATATTTTGTGCAGTATCAGTAGCGGAACGCAAACCGACTTGGTGTCGCGCATTCCCAGCGTGTCGCTACGGATCTAGTTGTGCGTTTGCCCATCCACGCTGCAAGTTTCTTGCTGCTTGCACACGTCGCAATTGTGTATACTCGCACTCACCGAATGCGCCGCCATTATCCAGCGCTCCGATTCAACCAGTTATAGGTGAGATTTTTATTAACTAATATCATCTCAGCGCACATATGTCCCACTGTTGGGCTCGGACCTCCTCTACAATGGGATGGAAATTGACCCACTATACTATGCTGGTCAGGCGTGATGGTATGGGGTTTTATTCCGAGTTTTCCTTCTCTTGCACAGATTCCATGTGCATATTATATCCCTTAATCGTCTTTTACAATAGCCACAGGTAATATAGAAGATGGTGATTTGTATTCTTACTCTGTCACCACACGGAAAATTATTTTTATTTAATTTTATTAATTAACTAATATAGCTGTATGTATTTACATCTACCTGGACTAGCTCCAATTGATACCGTTTGGTTAACAATTACACCCCCAAAGTGGGTCGAAATTGGCAGACGCCCCGTCGTAAAACAATTGTCAAAACTTTTGCAATACGTACTATAAATATTGCGTCGACCACAAATGATTGGGATAAGAGCAGGCGATGATGAATATCTATATGTATGAACGGCGACATTCATGTGGGATATACTGTTATTTTTAAGACACAGATGGCGTAGTGGTTAAGATACCGACCTACCGTGGCGAGTGTCGATTCCCAAATAGGACAGATACTTTGAGCGTACCACAAAGTATTCTTCCGCGTCTGGGTAATTTGTTTTCGTCAGCCCCCGTAATACTAGGATTATTTACTTAGTTCAGGATGTTGTCTTTTAAGAAAATAGATGTGGGGTTTAAACTGTGCGACTGTATGTAGGCAGATTTTTTATACTATTCCCTATGTAATTGATACAGCGTCCAGTGCCAAGGCAATAGAATTTAGAGAAATAAATTAAACGACACGTATTGTAAAATTTAACAATAGCGACACAGCGCGTGCGCACACCCATTCGCGGACACTATCGTCGGACGACTGCCCCCCGCCTCAGCGTGGAAGCATCTAGAAAACACGGTCGAATGCGCTGCGCGTTCCTATACGTGACTACCCACAACTCAGTGGGTAAAATAGGTGTACCTACGCGAAGTTATATTGTATACAGAAATCATACATGGATCACACAAAGTTGGTTGTCTGGTTAGCCCTACGACTATTGTCTTGGGTTCGGCGCCGGTGGCCACTAACCAGACAACGAGGTAAACACGTTGAATCATGTTTAGGTACACACACAAGTAATACATTATTATTTTAAATGGTGACGTCATGCGTCGTTAACACCCTATTAATTAATAAATTCTTATATCGCGAGATACTTAACTTTTAATTAAAGGACCAAAGAAAAAGTTGTACTATGATTTGGATCAATAATTTGTTGATAAACAGGCACAATTACAAATATTCAATTCATGATCAGCCCATGTATATCCTACTGCTAGGCTCGTGTGTCGCAATGTGAGGGAAATGTACTTACTATATCACGGTGAGACATTGGTATAAGGCAAGGGTCGACACCTCTGGAGTTGGAAGAGCCAAAAATATGAATTTATAAAAGTTTAAAGTTTTTAGAGAGCCACGATTTTTTTTTGGCAACAATAATTTGTGCCTAATGTTCGTTAATCAACTCAGAAACCTTTTTAAAGGATTTCTTTTTAAATAAATTTTTGCATATAGAACTAAAGAGCCGCAACTTCATATTCAAAGAACCGCATGTGGTTCGCGAGCCTCAGGTTGTCGACACCTGGTATAAGGTATTATGTCGAGTTTTGCCTCTTGTATAGATGTTATCCGCATATCATATCCCTTAGTCATCATTTACGACACTCAGTAGCAAGACAGTAGCAAGAAGGTAGTGACTTGTATTTCTTACTCTGTGGCAACTAGAAATAAAACTGCCAACCCGTCTGACTAGCGTGGTGGTCGATATCCCTCCTATTGTAGAGGTGGCTCGAGCTTAATGGATGTATATGAACTAAGATGATGATAATATAACAAGAGATGATTTCAATTATTTTCAATGTTTCATCATCTCAGCTCATATATGTCCCACTGTTGGGCTCGAGCCTCCTCCATAATGGGAGGAAAAAGTGACCTACTATACCACGCGTTTTGTTACGAGTTTTCCATCTCTCGCATAGATGTTATAAGCGGTTTATATCCCTTAGTCGTCTCTTAGGATCACCCACGGGTAAGACAGGGGGGTGGTGAATTGTATTCTTAGTCCGTCACCACGCGGAAAGTTTACATGAGTATAATACATCTGAAGTAATTCCACAGTGGCAGAACTACAACGTTGACAGTTTACTGTATACAGATGCGAACCAGTCCGTTCGTTGTGGTACCACACTTTTACAGAAAATCGATTTCTGAGCAGTGGCAATGTACTACTGCTCTTTTTTCGGAGAGAGGCGACAACCCAACTTTCTGGGTGTGTTTGGGGTTTTCATTGGTAGACAGCCTAGCTGTCGGCGGCCTATCCTTGGTATTGCAAAGGTGCATAAGCGGTAGTAGCACTTACTATCAGGTGTGTCTGCTTGTTTGTGTGCCACCATAAGCAATAAAAAAAGTCACGGCAGGGTAGTCCTGTGACCATAAACGCTATAAAATGTTAGAGAAGTCTCTTAAGACAAAAATGAAAAAAGAAAGCAAAAAATAACTTAAATTAGTTGTATTTCATAAAACTTCTTTTTGTTCACAGCCTCTCACGTTGTTCCTGTAGCAAATTACAAATCAATATCATCAGTTGTACCAAATATGTGCAAGTTTTATCCCAATTGCGTGAATGCTTCGTGTCATTTCTACCATCCAAAGCCGTGTCGCTATGGCAACAGTTGCGCCAATAAACTCGAGTGCAATTTCTACCATGCTGATGTGCCACCAAAGTGGAAATATCCTGTTTAAATATATGTTGTGAAAACGTGCTTTTGTTTTATTTCATACTTGTTTTAGCTAGTTACATACTGATCCATTGTGGTATTCCCAAAGAGGGTTGACGTCTGGCAGGCGGCCGGTCATAAAACTATTGCCAATAACTTTTACAATATGTACTATGAAAGAAGAGTACATATTGTATCGACCCCAAGTAACTGGGATAAGAGTAGGAGAATGATGATACTGATCCATTGTGGTAATGGGTTATTTAACATCATTTCCCCTCATGTGCTTCCCACTCCTGGGTTCAAGTCTTCTCTACAATAGGAAGGATATTGACCTATTATACCACCACGCTGCGCGCTGGTCAGACGAGTTTATAAAGGATTTTATTTGCAGTTTTCCTTCTCTTGCATAAATATTCATGCATATTATATCACTTGGTTGTGTTTTGCGACGTTCACGAGCAAGATAGAAGATGGTGAGGGTATTCTTACTCAGTCACCACACAGCAAACATAGACGGGGTTAAAATACAATTAAAAAAAGCAATACAAATCTGTAGTAGCTATTAAACTCGTATGACTGTTTAAAATTGTATGCAAACTTTTCGTCACAAAAATGTTCTGGATCAAAATTTCTTACCATCATATAGAAAGTTGCACTTTAATACAAATGTGTCACCAATGCGGTATTGGTAAGTATTGACTGTGGTATCACTATGAGTATAGGCAGTTAGGGGTCATACCCAAATTACGTGATCTGTTTAGGGGAATGTACTTTCTAAATACACTTGGTCAGAGGTTTAGGTTGTTAAATGGTCGAACTAGTCTGCTTTGTGGTGGTGACTATAGGGAATACTACCAACACTTACGTTGCTCGTGGGTGTCATAAAATAAGATTAAGAGCTTCACATAGACCTGTACCAACTCCGTCTGATCTCTGGTCAACATTCCCAAAGAGAATTAAAGACAGGCAGGCACCCAGCCAAATTAATTGTTATAACTTCTCGCTTGCAAAAAAAAATATATTTTAAAAGCATCCATTTATCAGCCCGTAGACGTCCACTGTTGGACGTATGTCTACCCAAAAGAATGCCACTCAGAACGGTCCTGTGTTGCCTGTATGCAACGGCTTCCTGCGACTTTCGGAATGTCGTCAGTCCACCTAGTGGGAGGCCGTCCGTTTCCTGGTCGCCACTGGAAAAGGTTTCTTCCCCAACAGTTGTCGATTCGACAAGCGATGTGCCCTGCCCATTGCCACTACAACGTACTAATTCGCCAAGCAATATAAGTTACATCCGTTCTTCTACGGTTTTCTGTCTGCCAATGATATCACGTAAAGAAATACCGAGCAAAGCCCTCCATCGACGGCATCCGGCAGCAGGCCGGGACGTCGACGGGGGATAGTGTCCGAAAGGGTAACCCGCCGCCCACGGATGTCAAGGCAGCGGTACCAGTGGCCGGCCCAGTGTGGGTTATGAAGCCACGCGCCGCCCTTCCGTCGCCCCGGACGGAACGGACGGCGTGTGTTCGGACCAAAACTTGCAAAAAAAAAAAATATAGCTTCTCTCCATAGCACGCCAAGCGACTTTCAGCCCTTTTATGAAGCCATCATTTAGAGACTAGGTTTCACTGCTGTAAGTCATCGCTGGCAACACGCTGCTTTAAAAGCATATTATGACTTGCTACTTGAAAACTAAAATGACCGTATACTACGGATGTTCACTAGGGGGAGGCAGGAGATGAAAATTTGTAAAAAAAATGGGTCTCGTAGTATAAGAAGCGTTCCCTTTTTAGTGCTCGCACAAAAAATAAACATATATAGAAATAAAGTACACAAAACGACATAGAGTGATGGGTACCTACTTAAAAGTATCCGTGATGAATGTGCTATAACAAATTGCCTGACTAGCTAGGCCTGCGGTTTCACAGGCGTTGAATTTCATCATCGACCATCCCGTGAGTAGAAACATAGATATATGTTAACGTAGATACGTTCAGGAACATTATCATGTTTAAATTCTATAAATCATTTCGAGGATATATATATCTTAGTACTGTGACTGACAAAAGTTCTATTAATTTATTACTCTAACACTTTATAATATGCTTTTTATTTTAGAACGAAAGGATCTAACTGGCAGGTTCTTTTTTTTAATTTAGCTGGCTCGAAACTGACTGCAACCCAGCTTACTGTAGATTTTTTAAATATTTTTTAGGGTACCGTACCCAAAGGTTAAAGGGGACCCTATTACTAAGACTTCGCCGTCTGTCTGTCACCAGGATGTATCTTATGAACCGTGACAGTAATTTCTGTTGCCGCTATAACAACAAATACTAAAAAAACGGAATAAAATAAATATTTAAGGGGCTCCCATACACCAAACGTGATTTTTTTGCTCAATATGGATAACAAAGTTCAAGAACTCGGCGTTTTTATAGATATTGGAACGGAATCCTTCTTGCACGAGTCCGATTCACACTTGGCCGTTTTTTTTTAATATAAGACAATACCCTTCACTAAGTAAATAGTCGTGGTATTGTTAGGGACTTTACAAACATAGAAATGAACGGATAGGTACAAATTACAAATTGCGTCATCCGTGCAGTCAAAGAAGATAATAACAAAAGGTTTGATGTGTAAAACCCATGAAGCAACCACTGTTCGCATTTCATTGTACTACTGGAACTGTATTAACTGCATAAATATACTTAATGTTTTAAATAATGAGCTGCCGTGAGATGTGCTATGAATTCGATTCAAAAGGAGTTCAATTAATTTGATGATCCTCAAACTTTTGTTCGCTAGCTAGTTAGCTATGAAGATCGCAATCCGAGTTTGAATGTTTTTTTTTTGTGTGTGTCTTAGTTTTTAGCCTCAGATGGCTATGACAACTTTACCCGGACTGTGGGTGAGCGCTGAGGGCTCTATACCCGATACAGAGTTTGAATACAATATGTACTTCTTTATAAAGCACTTGACGTCACAAGGATTTACGGTGTGGTCCGGTGTCTAGTTTTAAGAATATATATTCAGATTAGTTAGCACGCCTAATACGGTTTGATATCTTTGACATGGAATAAAAACAACCACGGAAGTTTATTTGCCTTTCAGATAAGTGATTTTTTTTTATAAGACCGCCACCATTTTTTTTTTGAGTAGGCTATGGTCCGGACACACGCTGCTCGTTCCGTTGAATGCGACGAAAGAGCAGCGCATGGCCCCATAACCCAAACTATAGGGGGGACCCTATTGCCTTGGACCAGTCACTGGTATCGCTTCCTTGACATCCGTGGCCAGCTCGGCGGGTTACCCATTCGGGTATCATCCCCCGTCGACGCGCCGGCCTGCTGCCAGGACGTCGCCCTCACGCGGTCAGCCTCAGTGCGTGTGACGATTTATTCCCCGGTCTAGTCACCCGCGGCCTCGGCTAGGGCGGCACCAGACACAGGTATTCGCACCTGCACAGGTATTAGCGCCAATGCGCCGGTGGCGGAGCATGTCAGCGTAGAGTCTCCTCTCTAATGCGACCCACCACCTCGTTCTGTGACTGCCTCACAGAAGGCGACGACCGCGTCCCATAATACCACCACCGTGCGCTAGGAAACTAATCCTTGTATTGCGGGGGACTTTACAAACATATATGACTTTACATCATCTGTATGGTGATAGAGTAAGAATACAATTCACCACCCCTATCTTATTCGTGGGGGATCGTAAAAGACGATTAAGGTATATAAAATGCATATAACATCGACGCAAGAGAAGGATAACTCGAAAAAAAACCTTATACCAACACATCTGACCAATATGGTATGGGAGGAGGAGGAGGCTCGAGCCCAACAGTGAGACATATATGAGCTGAAATGATGATGATGATAATGATTACAAACATAATTAACGCAGACAAATTACACACAGACTCAAAACAATACTGTGGATTACACAAAGTATTATCCTGCGCAAGAATCGAATCCTGAACGGGCACGGAAACTCAGTATCTTAACAATTACCTACGCCATCTGTACAGTCAATTTCCTTCATCGTCTAAAATAAAGGATAATATGTTATAGTTTATAAAAGAAACAATCTTGTAATGTTCAAGATCGATTATTGAACAGTGTCTAAATATTTGATATTTGTCTATATGGTGTTAACTGCCTTATTAAATATCAAAATGTTTTGAAATGAGTAATATAGGACTAGCAAACTCAACCCGTTGATTTGTTTGTAGAAATCGATATATCTCAGCGCCGTCTCGTGGCGAGTTACATCAATGGGGATAAAATATACACCTTCGCGTCCTTCGCCATGAAAAAGTTCATATACAACCAATTTTTATAATGATCGGTCAAGTAGTTTCTGAGTTTAGCGTTGTCATATATATATTTTATATATATATATATTTATTTATATATATATATTTAATAGTGATAGGACCACGCTGTTGACAGTTCTCTGTCCACCGCCGAGGGCCGTTCCGTCTAGGGTGGTACCACACTTTCTCAGAAGACCGACGTCTGAGTAATGGCAACGTGCTATTGCGTTTCGTTCGGTGAGCGAGAGAGCCGGAAGCCCACCTGGGTGGGTTTGAAGTTAGTAATGGTAGGCAGTGGCCTAGCTATACCCTTGGTAGGTAGCAAAGTTCCATGGGCAGCAGTGAGTGTGATAGGAAGTGTACCATCAGGTGTGCTGCTTGCTCATTTGCCATCATAAGCAATAAAAAAAACAAACATGCTCTTTTATAGATATAGGTAACGTGGGACACAGTGTTACAAAAATCACAAATGACAATGTAAAATCAAAAATAATTATTTAATCAACTTGTAACTGGTATGGATATGAATTATAACAGTCGCTTTACTAAAAAAATATTTGGGCATGGATATAATTAGCGACAACTTAATTTAAATTGTAATTTAATCTGATCACTTTATTATAATACTGTGCCTCCATATCTGGGATACTGTGTGTAGGAACTGGAGCTCAATGTTACAATATAATATTAAAAAAAAATTGTACGAAAAAATTAAAGAAAAAAAAAAAAATTTTAAAAATTACCGTCCACAAATCTTAACAATATTCATTGCTGCTATGTCTGTCGTTCGTATATCTGTCGTTTGGTCTTTTTTGTTGCAATATCTACCAGAGGAAGCATGATTTTAATGTGCCAGTCAGTTATCAACATAATACTTGACTCGGTTTGTGAACAATTATTTTTCGCTTGCCCAAGATAATTTAATGCAACAGTCTATGTTCTTAACACTCTGTCTTCTTTTCTAAACATCTTTGTAATAGATTTTTTTTCATTTCTTGCCTATCGAAGACTTATCCTCTACTCTGTATTATCAGTATCGCTTATGTGTTTGTTAGCTATGAAGATCGCAATCCGTCTTCCTCTCATGATATTATACCATTTTCTTAATATACCTATTATAAAAAGAAATCTGTCTACTCGTTTGCCACCATAAGCTATAAAAAAAAAATACAATTCACCACCCCATATCTTACCCGTGGGTGATCGTACGAGACGACTAAGGGATATAAAACGAATTTAACATCTATGCAAGAGAAGGAAAACTCGAAACCAAACCCTATACCAACACGTCTGACCAGCGTCGTATAGTAGGTCAATTACCCTCCCATTATGGAGGAGGCTCGAGCCCAACAGTGGGACATATGTGAGCTGAGATGAGATGAGATGATATGATGAAAACAAATATCGGGGTAAAATTGGTCGTGTCACAGTGTACCCCATTTTTTTTTTCTTCGCTGGGTGGGACCATGGACGTGGTCGCGCCCCAGCAAATCAGCCCGGGGCGACGGAAGAGGCGGCGCGCAACCCCATGGACCCACCCTGCAAACACCTCTCTTCGCCGTGCGAGCGGGCCACCGGCAAAACAAATTTAAAAAAGCAAAATTGGCTTTTGAATTACGTTTCACAAAAAGCAGATTAACAATAATTTGAAGTTACAGTGAACAGAGGTAAATTACAATCACTAACTGAAATGTAAAACTTCAAGGAAGAAAATGAACGATGTTGATGTGATTTTTCTTTGTTTGATCACACTTATTAGCTTTTTCTGTTATATCTGAAATGCGTTAGTAATTGAAGTAATAACAACTGTGTGCCGAGTGTGAGTTTTGTCGTTAACATGACGCGTTCTACAGCGAGCACGTAAGCATGTCATTTGTATGAAGAAATTTAGTTTCAAAAACTAGCCGCTAGTCGCGCTGTACATTTCTTCATACAAATGACATGCTTACGTGCTCGCTGTAGAACGCGTCATGTTAACGACAAAACTCACACTCAGCACACTGTTCCAGTTGACTAGGGATATTCGATATACATCGATGCATCGAAAACATCGATGTTTACAATGCGATACATCGAATCGATCCGATGTTTTGAAGAGCTATCGAAATACTCGATGTATCGATGTTTTTTCATAAAACATCGAAACGATGATAACCAGTAAATGCCACAAAAAAGACTTTTTTTTTTTTTAGAAATCTGTTATATAAGGGACTGTGGAATAGGTATAAATGCCACAAGAAGGACCTTTTTTTTTAGAAGTCAGTTTTATAAGGGATTGGATTAGAATAGGTATAAATGCCACAAAAAAGACCTTTTTTTTTTTAGAAGTAACACATTTGATATGACTTTAGAAAAAGTACTCGATGTTTAAAAACATCGATGTTTTCATCCGATACATCGAAAGACATCGATGTACAGTTTCGATTTATCGAATCGAAAAAAACATCGATGTTTTTTCAAAGTGGACACCCCTACAGTTGATCGGATATGAGTCTGCCAAAGCTTATCAACATTAGAAAACTAAATGAATCATACCGTGATATGTACATTGTAACAGTGTATCCGATGAAACATTGCCACGCTTTAAGGAACGGTCACTTTACTGCGTGATACGTTTTACATATTTTTTTACTGCCTTCGACCCTTCAGTGAACACTCGTGTTCACCTCTAGATTTCTGATAGTGAGACATTAACATAGTTTTAATTTTTTTTTTATAAACAGGAAGTTAAAAACTAGATGTTTTTGAATTGAACTTGATGATGAAAGCTTCTGGGAAAATGAAGGATTGATACACCACTTATCTCATTTAGAATAATTTCATTTACAGTTTTAGCACGCATGGATATAATAAGCAACGACGCAATACAAGCATGAATTATGCGGTAAATTTGTAAATATCCCTATCTAGTACCGAATACACTCAATAAGGATTTTTCTAAAGATGCTTTCAACGTTTGATGGATCACATTAAAGTGATCCAATTAAAAGGTAAAGAGTAATGCCGCGGTAAGTTGTGATTATGCTACTTTAACGGCCAGCCTGTTGAAAATGTTAATTATTTTACATAAAACTATAGCAATTTATGAGTTTAATAATAAATATTTGCAGCCAATACGTGCCTAATAATATAAAATGACAATTGTCAACATGAAGAAAACAGAAAAACCACTAAAAGCAAACAAACACCATTTATTCGATTACTTCAGAACACCATATTGAAATAAAGTGGTAGGTATTTAGTAATTAGTTGGCTTGACCACGCAAATACTAATTGGGTCAACAGTCGAACAGGGAGAATATTTAAAAAGATATACGCAATGGATCGATGGTGTTGTGTGGTAGCGGCTACGAATACCACCAACCCTTACTTTGCTCATGGATCTCGTAAAAGACGACTAAGAGTCTTATAACGACCTGGGTCACCTCCATCTGATGCCGTTTCGTCAACAATTACATTCCCAAGGAGGGTTGACGTGTGGCAGGAGGCCAGTCATAAAACTATTGCCAATAACATTTACAATATGTACTATAAAACAAGAGTACATATTGTATCGACCCCAAGTAATTGGAATAAGAATAGGAGAATGATGATGATGACACGCGATGGATCAAGTCCCCCGTATAGGCAAGTGTCCCGAACTCTTTATATAGGTACATATTTTTTTTTTGCAGGCTATGGTCTGGACACATGCCGTTCATTCCATCCGGGACTACGGCAAGACGGCCCGTAGCTCCATAAATCACCGTATGCTCTCCCCATCGTCTTGTCTTTGGGCCGACCACTGGTACCGCATCCTTGACATCCGTGACCAGCCAGCGGGTTACCCTTTCAGGTACCATCCCCCGTCGACGCCCTGACGCGGTCAGCCTTTCTGCGGGTGACGGACTATTCCCCGGTCCAGTCACCCGCGGCCTCGGTACTCTTTCCATACTCTTTCTATATCTGAAACAGAAAACGCATGTGAATGATGACTTATTGGTACCTATAAGGTTTTATTTCGAGATTCTCTTCTCTTGCAATGATGTTGTTTGTTTACATTTCTTTGTCGATTTTTACGATATTCAATAAAAAAGGCATATACTGAACTATCTCGTTGGTCTACGTATGTAAATGAACGGACTTTGAATTCTTTTTTGACCTTACCCAAAAATTGTAACCTTGATCGTCCTAAGTAAAGTAGATCCACTATCACCACCATCTCAGCTCATATATGTCCCACTGTTGGGCTCGAGCTTCCTCCATAATGGGAGGGTAATTGACCTACTATACCACGCTGGTCAGACGTGTTGGTATAGGGTTTTGTTTCGAGGTTTCCTTCTCTCGCATAAATGTTATATGCGTTTTACATCCCTTAGTCGTCTCGTACGATCAGCCACGGGTAAGATAGGGGGTGGTGAGTTGTATTCTTACTTCGTCACCACACGGAAAGTAGATATATAGATAAAAAGTAGATATATATGTAGATAAAATTTATATTACGCCTTACCGGATAAAAAAGGACCTCCAAATGCAAGTCCAATTCGCTTGAAAGGCTTGCAAAATTTAACATAACTACTTTAATAGGTACCTACTTTCGTAAAAGAACGGCAAAAGGCATGTTTCTTTTAATGATATTCCTTTAATTTTTAGCTTTAATTTCATTACTTATAGCGGCATTACATCACTTACACATTCTATCTATAACGGTTAATGAAAAACTTTCCATTCTAACAGCGGAGACTTAATAATAACGTTCTATTGGCACTGTTTGAGTATCTTTCCTGATAGGATACCAAAAGAGGATAAAGGCTTCTGCGCTAAAAAGACGTGGGACTAATAAAAAAAGAAATTAATGTATTTTTGTCTGCGACTATCCATATCCCTGGAGCACTACGAGTATGAACGTTGCCCAATAAATTTAATAAACTAATGATGCATCCGGTGGTCTATCATCCTGCCATCATTCCCAACCAGTCTCATAGTCAGAGGGGCCCACTGCTCATTTAAAATTCAATCTCAATATCGCGAGTAGAGATTTTTAGGTGTTAAAGCTGATTTGTTGGAGGTAAGTATATATATGAATAATATATATATATATATATATATATATATATACATACATAATTAATTGTAAACTATTTTACGTATATACGTACGTTTTAAGATAACTATCAAATTCTAGTTACAAATTTAATTAGACACATTGTGTATGTATTTAATTAATATTAATAATACCTGTTTACGCATTTATTAACAAAAATATGCAAATTTAATAATTATTATACAAAAATGTGTATCAGTCTTCATTGTTATATATGCATATAATATAATTCTTTTTATAGATATTCAAAAATTTCAGTAGATTATTAAGCAATTATATGTAGCTCTATTATTTAATGAGTTTAAAATTCATGTCAGAATTGTAATTTTTCGTTATTCGTATTTGTAATTGGACCGCTTTTGCGGTGTTCAATTATATATACATGATGTTTCTCTTTAATTAGAACAATAAACCACTTATATGCCTAGGAATGACATTTACCACCCTAAAATACAATTGTGCGTCAATCCCGATTATCAGCCATTCAGCTATGTTTCTACAAGATTTAGTAATAAATGTCAATTTTTTTCACATTTTTGGTCATAATAAAATTAAATTATGAAATATAAGTAAATTGATAAATTTATTTTTGAAGATGCGTACCAAAAATAAAAAAAAAATCGCTTAGCTAATGTAAGATGCAGCTATAGCCGATATATAAATGTCATAGTTCTAGTCGGCTCAGATACGTGCCGTTTGAGGTTACAGGCTTTTTCCATAATAGTACTTGATTTACCATAAATATGCTGACCTGCTTGGTTAGTATACAACTCTACATTATATAATAATATCACTATATTTTTCGCTTTCATTGCTGAGTCGTATCTTACGACACGTAAATTTACAAGAATATTTTGCATCGAGATGGTATCATTGTCACTCGGTTTAGTAATATCAATCATTTAGATGAAGCATAAACCAGTTGAGAGAACTATCAGACTCTTAGAGCCTCGAAAAGAAAACTCGAAATTGAATTCTGAGCCAAAACTTCTACCGGTTTGATATTATAGACTAATCCTGAGGGATTAGTGAGCCGAACCAGGTGAGCCTGGAGAGGTTCATGCTCAAAAATAGAAGGTAGCTACCAAATTTAAGAATATATAATAAAATTAAATTAGCAATGAGTTATGTAATTTAAGTGAACGAAACAGCTAGTATAATTTTAAATATTAAATTTGTTAATCTATAAATAGAACATCATTGAATCAAAATTTATATATATCTTTCTATAAATATGCATTTAGACCATCTTGATAAGTTTAAAAACGTATGAAATAAAATATTTTTTTTACGGATTCTATCGAGTCTGTATTTGATTTTTAAAAACTTAAGCTAAAATATATACCTACTTAAATGATACTCTTTTATGCAAATAAAAAATTATAAAATGATGTGTATTACTATTATCAAAGTAATTATAAAGATAATTTAAATGTTTTAAATGCTTTTAAAATGTGTACTTTTGAAACGTATTATTTATCCATATGTTATACAGATATGGAGTTTGTAAGTTTTGAATGTAATTGATTGAATTAGGCGATACATGGCGGCAATCCATTATTATTATAAAATGGAGGAGGGGAAGGAAACCCACCACTTTCCCACGGTTAATCAATATATCGTACAACTCAAGAAAGGAAGGAATACGGGATGGGATCAAGGTGGAATAGGATATAAGGAAATCTTACTCCTGTGATGAGCACCGCCTCCAGAACTTCTACTTGCAATTTTCCGCAGAACTTCAAATGCGCTTTATAGCGCATTTGAAGCTGAATCGTCCTGGGGACGCCTCGTTTAGAGGCGAAACACGTGTCGAAACTTTATTCGAAGTTCTGCGAAAAGTTGCAACTAGAAGTTCTGGAGGCGGTGCTCATCACAGGAGTAAGATTTCCTTATATCCTATTCCACCTTGATCCCATCCCGTATTCCTTCCTTTCTTGAGGTGTACGGTATATTGATTAACCGTGGGAAAGTGGTGGGTTTTCCTTCCTCTCCTCCATTTTATAATAAGTTTTGAATGCTTTAATTTCAGGAAATGCCAGACCGACTTAAAAATAATCATTGTTATAATGATTTATTATATTTATGCGAATATTATTTTAATTTAAGCACTTTATATGGATAAAATCCTCAATATAATTTTGGGAGTTTTTTTTTATTGCTTATTGGTGGCAAACGAGCAAGAAGCACACCTGATGGCAAGTGTCACTGCCGCCCATGGACTTTTGCTATAACCAAAACCATAGCTAGGCCGTTGCCCACCATCACAATCCCCAAATCCACACAGTTGGGCTTCCGGCTCTCTCACTCACCAAACGAAGCGCAATAGCACATTGCCATTACTCAGATATCGATCTTCTGCGAGAGTGTGGTACTACCCCGGACGGACCGGCTCGCGGCTGCAGACAGAGAACTGTCAACAGCGTGGTCCTACCACTATTAGATTTTGAGATTTGAAAGTTATATTATATTAGCCACTCTTAGCGTCGAGTGCCTTAATGACATAATTAATTCTTTATTTAGACGTGCAGCATTATCATACTATTTATCCATCAGCCCGTATACGTCCATTTTTGGACATAGGCCTCCCTACGAAAAAGCCGTTCAGAACGGTACTATGCCACTTGGGCACTTGCATCTAAGGGAGGCTTGCAACTTTTGTGATGTCGTCAGTCAACTTACGTTGTGTTGTTCAATATGTGGTCCCCATTCGAGAACCATTCTTTCCCAACGATTTTCGGACGGACCGGCTCGCGACTGTAGACAGAAAACTTTCAACAGCGTGGTACTACCACTACCAATTCTTTAGGCTTATGTCAGTTACACCCGTTATTCTAGAGTTTTCGATATTGCAGATTTTATTAGGTAGTGCAATACCAAGTATAATACTCTTCATAAGATGCTGAATGAATTTGAGCGATGTTATGAGGCCGATATTTATAGATTTTTCATATCATTACTAAATAAAAATCTAATTAATTTTAAATTATATTTAATAATGCTCTCTATTTTCTAAACAACTTAACATAAAACACGAGTCAAGCTGTATCGAATTTGTCTTCTTTTTTTTTTTTATTATGTATTGGCAATCAGCTACTTATACTAGCCATTTTTGCCAGTGTCGAGTTATAATTATCTTCACGTTCTTAATCTCTTCAGGTTAGTCATTGTCTGAATGAAGGTTAGTCATTGTCTGTCTGTCGAAAACGTTGTAAAGCACTTTTATATGATATTCACTACATCCCAGCTGTTCTGTCACATCATATTACATAAAATACCATAAAAATTATCTAATATAACACGTTAAAACACTAAGATATCGAATATAATACAAGAGCACCACATGACGCTTTAGATTCCCGCCAAAAGTCCTTCGAATTTGTCATTCTACACATTTCAGAAAAAAAAAAAAATCGGCCAAGTGCGAGTTGTACTTGCGCACGAAGGTTTCCGTACCATTCCCTATATAAATAAACCGCGAAAACCTCTTTTATTGTACGGGAGCCCCTTAATTATTTATTTTATTTTATTTTAATTAATTATATTTAAAGAGAACATAAAAATAAATATTCTGTGAATAGTTAAAGCGTTTACCTATCACCGTTATTAGTATCGAGCAAGAAACGGTAAAAAAATCAAGTTTGTTGTATGGGAGCTCCCTTAAATATTTATTTTATTTTTAGTATTTGTTATTATAGCGGCAGTAGAAATACATCATCTGTGAAAATTTCAACTGTCTAGCTATCACCGTTCTTGAGATACAGCCTGGTAATAGACGGACGGACGGACGGACGGATAGCGAAGTCTCAGTAATAGGGTCCCGTTTTTACCCTTTGGATACGGCACCCTAAAAATCTACAATTTTCTATTATAATCTAATAAATGAATTTTTTTTATGTAACTATAAAAATCCAGCGAACCTAGTATAGCATAATGTCCACTAGATTGTTTTTCTAATGATTGGTGATTTGGTCATCTAATATTGATTTTATAATGTAAAATACATTCATTAGAATATTATTTCATTCTAAGAAAGAACTAAAATTCTTTCTTCTCTTTTTCCGTTTCGTGACAGATTAAGAATACAATTACCAGTGGGTGTCGTGAAAGACTACTGTGGGATGTCATCATCTCAGCCCATATATGTCCCACTATTGGGCTCGGGCCTCCTACATAATAGAAGGGTAATTAACCTACTATACCACGCTGGTCAGACGTATTGGTGTAGGGTTTTGTTTCGGGTTTTTCTTCTCTCGAATAGATGTTATATGCATTTTATATCCCTTAGTCATCTCGTACGATCATCCACGGGTAAGATAGGGAGTGGTGAATTGTATTCTTACTCCGTTACCACACGTAAACGTAGGATGTAATATACATATAATATCTTACCATAAAACCCTGTACCAACCCGTTTGACCCGCATTGTATGGTGAGTCAAATTCCTTCTTATTGTGAAAGAGGCTTGAGTCCAACAGCGGGTCCTTATATGAGCTGATGTAATGATAATAGTGATGTTGACTAACATTCGTCCTGCCCCAAACCAAATGAATTATCCTATTCTAGAATTATTTTCCGTGTGACGGAGTAAGAATACAAATCACCACCTATCTTACCCCTTGGGTGATCTTAATAGACAACTAAGGGATAAAATATGCATATAACATCTATGCAAGAGAAGGAAATCTCGAAATAAAACCCTATATCGACACGTCTGTCTAGCGTGGTGTAGTATATCAATTGCCCTCTTAGTGTGGAAGAGTCTCGACATCAGCAATGGAACATATATGAGCTGAAATGATGATGATGATTCTAGAATTAGACTATGTTTTAAGGTATCTGAGGATACTAACATCATACAATGTACTACAGGTATAAAAATACAGACGGATAAATTCTAAATTTATGAAAATTAACACCAAGCGAGGTATTTTTTATTATAATATACGTTAAAACAATTTTATAACACTTAATTCCTGCTTTGCGTATTTATAATAACAAATATTTTAATTTAAAACTTTTTATGATAATAATACATCCATTCTGATTGTGAACACGATAAGATTTTACGACTTAAGCTAATTTTTTTGTTGCATAATTTGCACCACTTTAACGGACATCTGCACTATACAAGCCGGTAAACAGCTTACTTATAAAATCCTTAACTAAGGCTACTTTTTAATGCAAAAAAGGGGTTGTAAAGAGGGATGAAAAGATAGATATAAGAAAGTATCGTCATTTTTAAAGCCAAACGCTTGAAACTTATTTTTAAGCTATTGATTAGATATAAATAAATATGACATTAAATTCTTGTAAAAAATTTGTCCTTAAGGGGTTAAATAAAAATAGGGGATGAAAAACTTTAGAAAAGTAACCTTTTACGCGGGCAATCCCAGAATGGGCAGAAGCTAGTATTAAATAAAACAAATAAATATTTAAAACTTGCCGCGAATATACATATTTATAACAAATATATTCACTTAATTTTCTATAGTAGTATTATCAAGGTCTTCCCATTGAACTTGGTGACGGAGTATTGGCCGATCTATTTTGAGAAATCTTAATGACGCAGGAGTTTTTTTTTGTTTTCTTTTTCTGGCGGCAGGCTATGGAGTGGTTACGCCCAGGGGATAAGAATAAATTTGTTCTTTACCTGTACTTGCTCATAGAAGACTTAGAAATCGGCTAAAATCTTACCAGGAAAGTGGACATCTGTCTTTTTCTTGGGCAATGAATAACACTCAAACCTCACTGCGATCCCCCACTCGCCTGGTGACAGAAGCTTGAGTGTAGTAATTACGGCACTATTCCATAATTTCTGGGATAAACCTATGCCTAAATTACGTAGGTAGAACATAGGTTCAAGAGCGAATTCATAACATCACTAAGGAATAAATCCTTGTGAACATACATACATACATACATACATATCATCACGCCATATCCCTTGCAGGGTAGGCAGAGAGAACAGAGTGCCAGAGAACTCTATCTCTGCATACTTCACTCGCTTCCTCAACATTCATAATTCTCTTCATACACGCTCGCCGGTTTCGGAGACTCTTGACTTCACCTTCCTTCAGTACATGACCGATCTGGTCTAGGTAGGATAGTCTCGGTCTCCCTCGATACCTACATCCTTCCACTTTCGCATTGTATATCTTCTTAACCAGGCGTTCGTTCGGCATTCTTTCCACATGTCCGAACCATCGGAGCATTCCCTTTCGCATCTTTACACCAATACTCTCTTTCATACCTACTCGCTCTCTTACGTCGTCGTTACGAATGCGGTCGGTCAGCCTAACTCCACAGATTTTCCGCAGAGATCGCATTTCGACCGCATTAATTTTACTATCATACTCTTTTCTGCATACCCAACTCTCGCTTCCATACAGTAATGTTGGGACAAGCACTGCGTTATGTATTGCTACACGTGCCTTCTGGCTGAGGTGGTGGCTGCCGAAAAGTTGCCCCAACGCTCCGTTCACTCTATTTCCCGCATTCACTCTTCGCTCTATATCAGTGGTGTACCTTCCATCTCGGCTAAATCCACATCCAAGATACAAATCCTTACAAATCCTTGTGAAACAAAGGATTATATAAATATGTACACGAATAACATAACACAAATGCTGTGTGGTAGCGGCGACGAATACTACCAACCGATACCTCGCTCGTCGTATAAGACGAATACGAAAAACTATTGACAATAACTGTGCGATACGTACGATGAAAGCAGAGTACATATTGCGTTGACTCAAAGTAATGGGGACAAGAGCATGATGATGATAATGATGAACACGTCTAATACACAGATTCAGAACCATCATTTGTAGATTGCGTAAAGAACTATCCAGCGTGAGGTTCAAACTCACTATATGAGTAGTGGTAGGTACTACTTTGAACAATACGCCATTCGTGATGTCAACATATTTTTTGTCCAACAAACTATTACGACTTGAAACTTATTTACGTTCTTATTAAACTATTTATAGAACTCGTACAACATTGTTTTATGAGACAAACATAAATAGAACCTCCAAAAACTGATACAACCATATCAAATCCACTAACGTTGAATTTCCGGTTGTGGAATACTACGACGAATTACTGTCGTACATACAGCTAAGAATATATATTCAAGGTCAATTTGAATGAATGATTAGTATTTATTTGCAAGAATACTTGAGCTGTAGTTTATGAAGTTCACAATGATATAATATTTTATTACATCGTATATGGTATTATCACTCTTTCATTCATTAGCTGTGTGGTAGCAGCTACGAATACTACCAACACTTACTTTGCTCGTGGATGTCGACTAAGACGACTAAGAGCCTTATAACGACCTGGGCCAACTCCATCTGAGGCCGTTTGGTCAACAATTACATTCCCAAGGAGGGTTAACGTCTGGCAGGCGGCCGGTCATAAAACTATTGCCAATCTTTTACGATATGTACTATGAAAGAAGAGTAACCCCTTAAATTAAAGGGCCAAATATATAAAACCCTAATAAGACCTGCTGTACTGTATGGATCAGCATGTTGGGCGACAAAAGCGACGGATGAGAGACGACTGCATGTAGCGGAGATGCGAATATTGAGATGGATGTGTGGTGTGACAAGAATGGATAAAATAAGAAATGAATATATAAGAGGAAGTTTGAAAGTTGCGTTGAACATCGCCAATGATGGAACAGTTAAGGAATGAAAGATATGAGAAGACATGGTATGGACATGTGATTAAACGGGATGAAAGTACTGTTGTGAGGAATGTTTTAAGTATGACTGTTAAAGGCTTAAAGGGTAAGGGAAGACCGAAGAAAATATGGATGGACTGCGTGAAACATGACATGGATAGACAAGGAGTGACCACAGAGATGACGTCTGATAGAGTTGTATGGAAGAAGAAGACATATTGCGTCGATCCCAAATAAATTGGGATAAGAGCAAGTTGATGACTATGAAAGAATAGTACATATTGTATCGACCCTAAGTAACTGGAATAAGAGTAGGAGAATGATGATGATGATGGTATTATCATTCTTACGTGACAATGGCGTAATCTCTACGCTTGGTAGGCTTGACTATCTTAGTTTTTGGTATAAATTGTTCATAAAGTGCTGCTTCTTTGGATCCACGGGTCTTTACAATTTCCTCAGAAAAAGTAAGAGATGATCCACCGTTATCTTTTAGATTGCAAGATATATACGATTAAATCTACCTAAATATAGTAGACACAAGGATATTCACGCGTACAACACTAGAAGCGCGAATAAATTAGTTTCTATAACATAAATGCTAGTTAAGTCCTCCGAAACAACTCATATCATGGGACCGACCGTGTATAACAAGTTGCCGACCACAATCACTACGACTTCCAACTTTACTGGATTTAAGACGCGCCTTAAGCGTTAGCTGGTCGAGGAAACATTCTACACTTATCACGAATTGTTTGAACTAGACTAACATAATAATTAAATAATGTATAATAACGATAAAATTGACATGTATATTGGATTTACGAAATAAATAAGTACGAGTCATCATCAACTTGCTCTTATCCCAATTTATTTGGGGTCGACGCAATATGTCTTCTCTGTGGTCACTCCTTGTCCATCCATGTCATGTTTCACGCAGTCTATCCATCTTTTCTTCGGTCTTCCCTTACCCCTAAAGCCTTCAACATTCATACTTAAAACTTTCCTCACAACATTACTTTCATCCCGTCTCGTCACATGTCCATACCATGTCAACTTTTCACTCCTCAACTTTTCCGTCACTGGCGCAACTTTCAAACTTCCTCTTTAAAATGAAATAAATGAGTACGAGTGTGAGTATGGATAATGATACATCATATTCTTAAACCATCTCCACGCGGAGAAGTATGCTTATTAATCTGTAAAACCATTAGCTAGCATCATATACTATTGGACGTCGGCGTCGCTTAACGCAAAATATAAATAAATATAAAATTTTATCATGCCACATTTACTACAATAGACTCACCACCGTATGAGAAAATTTCAGTGTGGTGATGGAATAAGAATACAATGCACCACCCTGTATCTTACCCGTGGGTGATCGTAAGAAACGACTAAGGGATATAAAACGCATATAACATCTATGCGAGAGAAGGAAAACTCGAAACAAAACCCTATACCAACACGTCTGACCAGCGTGGTATAGTAGGTTAATTACCCTCCCATTATGAAGGAGGCTCGAGCCTATCAATGGGACATAAATGTGCTGAAATGATGATGATGAGAGAAGAAATCTTTTTGAGGGTCACAATTAGCACTAAGATGTAAATAGACTAAAAAAAGACCAATCCTATAAAAAAGATCTCCGATAAGCCAATGCTCATTCCGATGAGCAGGTCTTTTTATTGGATTTTCATCCAATATTTTGCACTGAGCCAATTATCTATCTATATAATCATTTTTACTTAAAAAAATAACAACCTGTGTAATATTATGCATTTTATCAGGGTGATATTTAATTTTTAATAGTTAACATTTCCACTGTACATATTTTTAAACGTCCCTCTATATTAAAAGTAATAAGGCAAAAAATTAAGGTTAAAAATATTTTTAATATTGCTATGCAAATATCCCGAAAATAGAAATAATCTGAAAATTGTTTTAGGATGTAACATAATTATTTTGCATATAAAAATTACTAACTATTTATTAGCACATACATTTTAAATTAATACTGAAGCACTAAATTGTAATGTAGTCCAGGTATTTTAAATATGAATTTGGATAAGATTACGAACAAAAGAAAACTAAGAAGTTAATAGATTTCCTGATTGATACAAACCCGATCACGAGCGAAAAATGATTGTCATAATTGGATTCGAATCCACACCTATTGGAAATCCTTTCCAATCATGCTACCCACCGTGAACTATTGTAGGACATTCAATTCTCGCATCGTATTATGTTTCGTCTTTAAGGAGACGTGTGTCATCTACCCGATATTGTTTACACATTGTACAGACTTAATACTCAAACTTTGCAGTTAGAATTGTATTAAACGATGACACAACCCTGTTATTCAAATTACTGGAATTTAACATTTAATATGCTTAATTATTTATAAAAACCCGATTATGAGCGAAAAATTATTGTCACAAGTGGGATTCGAACTCACACAAACCAAGTTAGTGGCAGCACGATTTAAACAAATTTCCAATAGGTGTGGGTTCGAATCACACTTGTGACATTAATTTTGCGTTCGTAAACAAATTTTTATAAATAACCTAGCATTTTAATTGCTAAATTTCAATAATTTGAGTAGAAATAGATTTGGCATGGAGATATTTTTCATGTTTATTCGGATGACGATAAAAAGTAGTGTAGTTATGTTTCATTAACCGTTCTTTAGAAGTCTTTGAATTCAACATATGTAATACAATATATTTTTATATATTCATTTATATATTTATATATTTTTGATTATATTATTATTTACATAATAAAATACCTCGTCGAGTAAACACATTGTATTAATAATTTCTTGTATTTTATACCGAGCGCACTAATTATGCTATGTTAATCATTTTATAAAAAAAAAAAAACGTAATTATATTTTTTTTTTCAAGATGTACACATATACAGGATTTTCTTATCTGAACCTTGTACTGAATTTAATATTTCGAATTTAATTCTCCAGTTCTAAGCAGTATTTAACGTCTATTCAAGCTTGGTACAAAAGCCTTTTGATATTTTTTTTTTTGTTGGCGTGCTACGGTACGTCGAACCCCGCTAATCTGTCCGGGGCGACAAGAAAAGCGGCGCAAGATCCCGTAGACACAACATACCTCTCGACGCTGTAAGGGTGGGTCACTGGGACGCGTTCTTTTCTTCAGTGACACATCCGGCGGTCTACCCTCGCGGATATGCTCTCGGGTCGACCTCCCGACAGTTTTCACCTTCGGGACGTTGTCTTCACGCGGTGGCCTCGCTCCAAGGGCTCTATGGTAATACTTATAGTAACGTCCGTAATAACCTCCTCAATTGGGGATTATAGCATAATCGCTACTACTGGCAAGCGGACTGGCAATCGCAGTTGGTGTTATAAGTTAGAGATAGATAAAATTATAAGCCAAGAGTGTGCTTCTGCATATTTTTCTGGTAATTCCTCAAGGTTTTTTTTTACCCTCACGAAAAGAGTTGAGCATAACGGGTTATTAGCGATCGATATGATGTTTTAAGAAAAGAATCTGTAAACCCATCACGGATATATACGCGACTACCACTAAGGTAATAAAACGTTGTTCTCCATCCTAGTACATATACGTCCACTTGTTGGGCTTAAGCTTCCTTCAAAACAGAAAGGAAAATTGACCTACTATACCATGCTGGTCAGACGTGTTGGTATAGGATTTTATTACGAGTTTTTCTTTTCTTGCATAAATTTTATACGCTTATTATATCCCTTTTTTTGTTGTCTATAATTTAGACAAAAGCCGTCCGGTAGGACGGAAGGGCGAGTGTAGCCCCGAAGCCTACCGTATTCCCTTCCCATCGCCGGCCCATTGAGCCGGTCACTGGTGCCGCTATCTTGGTGTTGGAAATCAATAGGTAAAGATCTATCCCTCCTTTCTTCCAAAGAAAACACCCCAAGCGTTGGATTTAAAATGTCTTTTGAATTTCAAGCAAGACCTTTGGGATCATTCATATAGAAATTTGTTAAAATATGACATGTTAATACTCCTAAGAAAGCAGTAGGAGTTTTCCTGTCTACTTTGACAGAGGATGATCCTTAAAACTCTCTAAAGATGATGCTAAGAATAGAAATAGATTCTTGCTTTCTTACGAGCGACGTTTTTTCGCGAAAGGGGATGACAACTTTAAGAAAGGACGCTGTGTTAATAATAATTCTGAATAAGTTTTATATATATATATATATATATATATATATGTATAGAATTAAGATGAAATCTAACAAATGCTAAATGGCGCGCATCATCTACTGGCGCACCACACTCGTGACATCCTGGGGCCCCTTCTCTTTCAATTCTATGCAGGTACTTACCAAAGACCCCATGCCCGGTAAGCACCTGCACCATCCTAAAGCTTAGGCTGCCGTGGCTTCTATTAATCCAGCGGTGGAGATGTGGCGCAACCGCCTCCACAGTCCCCCGCCCTGCTACGGGGGACAACGACCCTATAACCTGCCGTGCAACATAGGCTAGACTTGCTCGGCGGGCGTGCTCATGGAGCCCGGTCTTCGTCAGGGGCCACTAAAGTCTTATAATTCGTTTAAGAATTCTGGTGGCCCGCTCACTTAGCGTAAAACTGTAATACCGTACGGCTAAATATATTACAGCCTATTTCTTTTTCACCATGGCCTTATAAGTGTATTGTGATTAAAGAATGAGTGTTAACGTCTTCTTCTTCTTCTTATGTATTGGCAATCAGCTACATATACG
Source organism: Lymantria monacha (assembly GCA_905163515.2). Taxonomy (NCBI): domain Eukaryota; kingdom Metazoa; phylum Arthropoda; class Insecta; order Lepidoptera; family Erebidae; genus Lymantria; species Lymantria monacha. The sequence goes on along the minus strand of LR991094.1, from coordinate 10,980,769 downwards.
AGCTATTGGTGCCAGTGTCAAGTTATAAATATTTTCACGTTTTTAGTCTTTCAAGTTAGTCATTGTCTAAGTCAAATTGTCGCCATTAACAGTGCAATGGCCACACTGTTGAAGAGTGTTAACGTCATTTACCGACATCAAACTATGACGGACACGCCACCTGATGACGCATGTCATAGACACGCTACCTAATGACGTATATCTTTGCCATTGTAATACTTAATTAAAAATTTAAAAGGTTTTTCCATTTGGAATTGCATTACCATCTAATATCAGATACAATGTTGTCAATGACTTTAAAGATATGATGAAATAAAAGTGAAAAGGATCTATCGTGTTCAGTCACAGTAAAAAAACACCGAGTCTTTGGTCATTGGTTATGCCATGCTTAATTATTTTGTATTGCCAGCCAAAGTTTTCCTGTTTATCATAATGAGTTCCTGGTAAACAGAATAGTAGAGGTGAATGACATTCATGAAAATAACTTACTAACTAATAGTGGTAATATAGTGTCCCCTTTTTTATCTATTTCTATTTGACCGCAAAATGTGGATGTTCCGGGTGACAACAAGGCGTCATGAAATTGTTATAAATTTGTCATGTAATTCTCCTCAAAGTTTTGGTGGATTATTGGCAACGTAATATGATCGCTCGATGTACTCCAGAGCGTCGTATTCATGCAGTAAGCCTTATTGCAAAAGACGCATTGTCTGATCCATCTGCTCGCGGTAACATCAGCTGCCCGTACTCGCATTTGTACCATGAATAGTATTGGCAGTAGATTAAGACAGCGTGAGTCTGTTTCCTTTTAGGGTGCAAGGTGATAACAGCGTAGAATGTTTCTTTCTTATTACTGCCTGTGATAGCAAGTGGGCCTGTGATAGCAAGTGGGAAGCCTATCTATCATATATGCAATACCTGGTGCATAGTCCAATCGATACCTACCCTGAGCTGAGGTTTTAGCCTCTGCGTTTCTTGCTCACTAAACGAAACGCAATACTAAATAGTAATTACTCAAACATCGTTTCTCTATGGAAGTCTGATACTATGCCGGACGAACTATACCAATTATAAATGCAAACAGAAAATGCCGTCTGCATGGTCGTGTAATATTTTTCTTACGCGGAGAACAGCTCTCTATCTAAGAACTATACACATCTAAATGCACTATAAACATTATCTATTCTTTAACTGCCTAAGGCCAATGTAATATCCAATCATAGTTTTTTAAATGTAATAGGATTTTTAAAACAATTTAGAATATAGATGGAGTTACCAGTAACTAGAGACATTTTAATGGCAAGTATAAATAAAATCATACAATATATTTAAAATCATACAATTTAATCGGCGAGTAGCTTAGTAGAGGAATACTTATGACGCATACACATAAATTTCTATCTACAAAAAGGGTTTTTTAAAAAAAAAACTAATTTTAAGAAATCTCCAAATGGATTACAATATCGATTGATTTTGAAATTGGTATTTTCAAATAGTTTATAAATCATTTTATCAAATCTAAAAAGCAAAGGGTGCATTAGATAGAAAGAGAACTATAAACACCCATTTCTTTTAGGCTGATGTAGTTTAATATAACAAAAGCACGTAAACAGATAATACAAAAGATTACGTAATAAAAATAAAACGCATTTTTTTTTAATATATTGCGTGACCGTGATATGAAGTTTCCTTCAGTTGAATACATTGTAAACTTTACCATAATATAACCGAGTTTTGTACAACCTTCTTCATAATTTATAGCATAATATTTCTTCTTCTTCTTCATATAAAGTTGTTTATACTATATATATATATATATATATATATATATATATATATATATATATATGTTTATTATATATAACAGTCCATCACTAAGTTAGTCTTTACTGTTACTTTGGTACTGATAACCAAGTTAATAGAAAAAATTGACAGAATATGAATATGTAAACTACTATTGTAATCATAATCACTATTATATCATATTTACTTAACTTTAGTACTTTCTCTGTATTATTTTACATAAAATGCCCGCAGAATTATTTAATATAACACCATGAATCCTTACAATAAAAAAAAAAAAAAAATTAAAAAAATATGAATAAAAAAAATTAAAAGCGCCATATGAATATTTCACAATCTTGACCAACCAATGTTAACTAATGTTACCAGTGTAATATAATGTGGCAATTTTCCATTCATTGTGAAGAATTCCCATTTATAAAAGTAAAGAAATAAAAAATCTAAAATAGTATACCTAAAAAGTGTGTTAGTAAATTGAAATAAATCTTCACGTTTTACATAATTTGGACATATTTTCTGCGTTGTTTGTCAAAATTGTTTTTAATTACCTCACACGCTTAAATATTACAAGGTCTCCTCTACATTAGTTTATAGCTGAGTTGCCTACCTAAAAAAATTTACACAGCTACCAAGCTACTCGTATAACTATGCGGAAATAATGAAAGAAACACTAGCTGGTTTATTTGTTATATAAATTTAATTATATATATATTACTTTGGTGTAAAATATTTATTAACGGTTTGGCGAATAATATTCATGTATCGATTTTGCTTATGAAACCGAAAACGATTAGTCTGTAGGCCTTCTCACTTCAAATGTTAGAGGCATTTGATTATTGAGCATATTCTACTTTTTAACACCTCGAACAGTTTATATTCACTCATCATTCTCCTACTCTTATCCCAATCACTTAGGGTCGATACAATATATACTTTTCTTTCATAGTATATATTGTAAAAGTTATTGGCAATAATTTTATGACCGGCCGCATACCAGACGCCAACCCTTCTTGGGAATGTAATTGTGACCAAACGGTATCAGATGGAGTTGGCTCAGGTCGCTATAAGGCTCTTAGTCGTCTTTTACGATATCCACAAAGTAAGATTTGGTAGTATTGGTAGCCGCTACCACACAGCACAAACAGTCTATATTCACTATTTAATTAATTAATAGCATACAAGAATTATCTGTGGTCTTGTTTAAATCGCTATTATTGATACAAATTAAATTTAATTTTTCTACTTTTTATAAAATCAGTATATATCAAAGATGGAAAATGTTGAAAGATTATATTTTAATAAAAAATATAATTACCACAATGTTATTTAGATTATAATTAAACTTAAAATACTAAAGGTCTACGCGTGAATGTGAGCAAAACCAAAATAATGGTCTTTGAAAGAGATGAAGCCAGAGCAGATGTAAGAGTAACAATAGGTAATGATGTACTAGAGCAAGTGGATGAATTTGTATATCTTGGATGTGGATTTAGCCGAGATGGACGGTACACCACTGATATAGAGCGAAGAGTGAATGCGGGAAATAGAGTGAACGGAGCGTTGGGGCAACTTCTCGGCAGCCACCACCTCAGCAAGAAGGCACATGTAGCAATACATAACGCAGTGCTTGTCCCAACATTACTGTATGGAAGCGAGAGTTGAGTATGCAGAAAAGAGTATAAAAGTAAAATTAATGCGGTCGAAATGTGATCTCTTCGGAAAATCTGTGGAGTTAGGCTGACCGACCGCATTCGTAACGACGACGTAAGAGAGCGAGTAGGTATGAAAGAGAGTATTGGTGTAAAGATGCGAAAGGGAATGCTCCGATGGTTCGGACATGTGGAAAGAATGCCGAACGAACGTCTGGTTAAGAAGATATACAATGCGAAAGTGGAAGGATGTAGGTACCGAGGGAGACCGAGACTAACCTACCTAGACCAGATCGGTCAGGTACTGAAGGAAGGTGGAGTCAAGAGTCTCCGAAACCGGCGAGCGTGTATGAAGAGAATTATGAATGTTGAGGAAGCGAGTGAAGTATGCAGAGATAGAGTTCTCCGGCACTCTGTTCTCTCTGCCTACCCTGCAAGGCGTGATGATATGTATGTATGTAAAATACTAAACTCGTTTAAAACGCAACTATTAAATTTATAAGACTAGAGAATTAATATTTGTTTTCTTTTTCCAAAAAAGTATAAAGATTTTTTACTATTCATTGTTGCACTCCATGGATTGCGATCATTGACCCGTATTCTTTATTTAAGAAAGCACTTAATTAATTATATACAAGAAACAAATAGCTGCCTCATCGCATTTGTTACTATTACATTCTAAAATCTCATACAACCAACCAACCATCATATGTTGCCAACATTCGTATTATCGTAAATCGAGCGAATATATAAAAGTTGCAAAAAATATACATACATACATAATATCTGCAGATTCTTTATTATATATATATATATATATATTTATATATATATATATATATATATATATATAAATTATTTTTATTATTATTATTATATATATATATATATATATATATATAAATTATTTTTATTATTATTATTATATATATATATATATATATATATATAATAATAATAATAAAAATAATTTATTTCTCTCAAAAGGTTACAGTGGTTTCTTAAATATACTCAGTACACGATTTGTCTTAGTTTAACCTTGTGAGAGCTGGAGTCTGAAGTAGGTTCGAAACCTGTATGACAGATCTCCAGGCTCTCTTCTTTTTATGATACACAAAGATACTTAGTAGTTAAAAGAAACTTATTAATATATACACGGCAACTTCAATATTGAGGTAATAAACTTAATCTTAGATTATTTAATTATGTGTGTGTGTGTGTGTGTGTGTGCTGTGTGCGTGTGTGTGTGTGTATGTGTGTGTTATTTTTGAGTATTGATAATATTTTCGGTTTTAGTATAACTTAGGCTAAACAGCCATTTTGTGACAGCCTTTTTGCACTCGAATCTATTTTTGGGATGTATATCTAGATTTTTATTTAGTTTGTTGTATAGGTAACCACCTAAAAAGTAAAAGAAACGTTGTGCTAAGCTTGTCTTTACTGCATTTACACTACATACATTATATTTACGTCTAGTGTCCTTAGTTTTATTTCGGTCATAGGGGATTCGTGTGTGTGTAGCTAAAATTAATTTTAATATAAAAAGCTTGCGGACAGATAGCACATCGCAAATTGTATAAAGTTCACTTGTAGGGAACTGATAGGGCAGACTCCAACCAACTTTCAGTAGTGCTCTCTGGGCACGTTCCAACTTTATAAGGTTGGATTTTGCTGTGCCACCCCAAGAAACAATACAGTATTGAATTATAGACTGCGACAGAGCGAGATATACGAGTTTAACCACCTTCGTATCAGCTACATGTCGTAGGCTCTTAAAGACGAAGATTAGTTTCCGCAGCCTGGATGAAAGAGTGTCCACATGATTGCGAAAAGAGAGTGTATCATCGATCTGAATGCCTAAATATTTAATGCAGCTGGTTTTGTTGACATTGGGACAGTCACAGGGGGCTATCGGCGATGTTGTATCACACGAGTGTGCAATCAATGCATTCAGGGAGGAGACGGGCTTACCAGTGGAGGAAAGGGAAAAGTTCAAGAAGTAAGTTTTGTCAACATTTAGAGTGAGCATATTGTGTGTAAGCCAATTGGTGACACGGTTAAAGCCCATCTGGGCAGAACTAAGAACTGATGCCCAGGTTGCTCCATGGAATATCAATGCAGTATCATCAGCATACGTGAATATTGAGCCGTTTAGGAGGTTTAGCCTACACAGGTCATCAATGTAAATTATAAAAAGCGTTGGGCCGATAATACTGCCCTGGGGCACGCCGTGGGAGACAGGGAGCTCCTCGCTGAGCCAATTACCAACCCTGGTACACTGACGTCTACCCGTGAGGTAACTAGAGAAAAGTGAAAGCTGTGTACCTCTCATACCAATCCTCTCCAGCTTAGCCAGAAGGACTGGGATAGAGACCGTGTCGAACGCTTTTGCCAGGTCTAGAAATACCCCCATCACCTTTTCTTTTCTGTCTAGCTTTTCAATTATTGTATTGGTTAAATCCAGGACAGCATTTTCAGTTGAAATGCCGGCACGGAAACCATATTGGGTGGGTGATAAAAGCTGGTTTTGTTCTAGGTATTTAACGAGCCTTTTATTCATAAGTTTCTCAAGAAGTTTTGAAAGTGTGGGCAAAATGGCAATTGGTCTATAGTTATTGACACGGTCTCTATCCCCTCCCTTATGTATAGGGTGTACTATAGCTAGTTTGTAGACATCAGGAAATGTACCCTGTGTGTATATATATATATATATATATATATATATATATATATATATATATATATATATATATATCATCATCATCATTTTAGCCCATCACCGTCCACTGCTGGACGTAGTCCTCCCTCATGGTGCATGGCCAAGGCGCCGCAGAGTGCGGTCCTGTGCCGTTTGCATCCATCGTCGCCCAGCAACTTTCACTAGATCATTAGATCGTCTGTCCACCTAGTTGCGTCCTACACTGCGTCGTCCGGTACGTGGTCGCCACTCTAGAACCTTTTTTCCCCAGCGGTTGTCAGTTCTTCGAGCGATGTGGCCTGCCTATTGCCACTTCAGCGTGCTAATTCTTCGTTCTATGTTGGTTACACCCGTTCTTCTGCGGATTTCCGTATTACGGATTCTATCACGCAGAAAAATTCCGAGTATTGCTCGCTCCATACCACGCTGAGCAACTTTGAGCTTGGCTATGAGGCCTACATTTAGGGACCACGTTTCCCTGCCGTAAGTCATCAGTGGTAACACACACTGGTCGTAGACCTGTGTTCTCAGACACTGAGGTATGTTGGACGAGAAGATCCTCCTAAGTTTCCCGAACGCTACCCAGCCGAGTTGGATTCGTCGGCTGACCACTTTCTCGAAATTGGATCTATCTAACTGGACTGTTTGTCCAAGGTAAACATAATGATCGACAATTTCGAGAATCGCATTGCCAACTAGGACCGGTACAGGAATGACATGGGCATTTGACATGACTTTCGTCTTGTCCATGTTCATTCGTAACCCCACCAGTTGGGATACCCTGCTGAGATCGTTGAGCATGGTGCCAAGGTCCTCCATGGATTCTGCCATAACGACGATATCGTCTGCAAATCGAAGGTGAGTGATGTACTCGTATTCGCCGTTAATGTTAATACCAAGTCCGGTCCAGTCTAAGAGCTTGAAGACATCTTCCAGTGCAGTGGTGAACAGTTTCGGAGAGATGACATCTCCCTGTCTCACGCCTTTCTGCAACTGGATCGGTTTCGTACTCTTATACTGGATACGGACGGACATTGTGGCGTTCCTATACAAACACTTCAGCACTTCGATATAACGATGGTCGATTTGGCACCGCTGAAGGGACCGCCAGCACCGCCCATGTTTCGACTGAATCAAAGGCTTTCTCATAGTCCACAAACGCTATACACAGAGGCCGATTGTTCTCCTCGGTCTTCTGGATAATCTGCTGAAGCGTGAGAATATGGTCTATGGTGCTATAGCCTTTTCGGAAGCCAGCTTGTTTGGGCGGCTGGAAGTCATCAAGATTGCACGTGAGTCGATTGGTAATGACCCTCGAAAACAACTTGTAGACGTGGCTCAAGAATGAGATGGGTCTGTAGTTCTTTAAAGAGCTTTGTCGCTCTTCTTGAAGAACAGCACCACCACACTCCTGTCCACGACTCTGGAACGTCGCCCCCGAGGATAACGGAATTAAATAGCTTCTGAAGGGCTGTTAAGATCGGCTTGCCGCCTGTCTTCAGTAGCTCTGCCGTAATTCCGTCATCTCCCGGTGCCTTATCGTTTCGTAATTGTTCGAGAGCCATTATGATCTCACACAAGTAAATGTCCGGATTTCTTCGGTATAGTGCCATGTTAGCTTGGATCTGGGATCTTGGACCGATATCAGGACTTCGGGATGATTTACATAATTGTCCATAGAACCTTTCGATCTCTCCCAAGATCTCACTTTGGGATGAAATGACAGTGCCGTCATCGGTCTTCAGCTTAGTCAATTGGCTTTGCCCAATAGACAGATCTTGTGCGAACACTTTTGAGCCTCGGTTCCGCTCTATCGCTTTTTTAACACGGAGCGTATTAAATTGGCGAATATCGCGATGCACAGACCTGGAGATCTGCCTATTTAGCTGCTTGTGTTCGGACCAATCGGCTGAAGACCGTACTGTCATTTCTTTTCTGCGCTCCATGAGCCTGAGAGTCTGGTCAGAAAGGTTTTTAGGTCTATTGGCGCGGTGAGCCTTGAAAAAATTCGACCCAACCGCGTGAACAGTTTCCACGAACCTGTTGTTCATATCGTTCGGAGATTCGCACTCGTCTAGACATTAGCGAATGGCGCGAAGCGATTGTGTAGTTCGAGTTGAAAGCTTTCGAGGTTCTGGTATTGGACAAGTGTAGGTCGGAGGGTAGACTTCATCAAGCGTGACCCTTCGACTTTTGTATGGATATTTAATGTGCCTCGTACTATTCGGTAATCGCTCCCAGTTTTAATCCTGCTGATCACTGAGACATCATTAAATATATGTCGTTTGTCCGACAAGATGAAGTCTATCTCGTTTTTTGTTGAACCATCGGGACTAATCCAGATCCATTTCCTTTGTGGCTGCTTTCTGAAGAAGGAATTCATCATAAAGAGGCTTTCCTTCTCCAGAAATTCAGCCGGTTTCTGGCCCCTCTGGTTTCTCTGTCCATATCCATGTTTCCCCAATCTCAACTCATTATCACTCCCTTTGTCTAGTTAAAGTCTCCCATAACCACCGTGAAGTGGGTTTTGAACGCGTGTATGGCTTTTGAGATATCCTCGTAAAAGGCCTCCCCCTCGTCGTAGGAGTATGCCGAGGTCGGTACGTATACCTGTATGACCTTCAACGAATACCGTGGCTGCTTTCTGAAGAAGGAATTCATCATAAAGAGGTTTTCCTTCTCCAGAAATTCAGCCGGTTTCTGGCCCCTCTGGTTTCTCTGTCCATATCCATGTTTCCCCAATCTCAACTCATTATCACTCCCTTTGTCTAGTTAAAGTCTCCTATAACCACCGTGAAGTGGGTTTTGGACGCGTGTATGGCTTTTGAGATATCCTCGTAAAAGGCCTCCCCCTCGTCGTCGGAGTATGCCGAGGTCGGTGCGTATACCTGTATGACCTTCAACGAATAACGTTTGATAATTCTGAGTATAAGGTATGCTACCCTTGTCGACACACTCTCCATCCTTTCCACGTTACCTACGAGAGACCTGCGAACGATAAACCAGGACGGGTGATCTCCCTCCCGGTAGAAGGGCAAGTTGCCAGACCGGAGGATTATCGTGCCCTCGCCCTCTCTTCGCACTTCTGATAATCCTACAATGTCCCAGCGGATTTTGCTCAATTCCTCTTCCAGCTCGATGACATTCTCGTCGGTCCTGAGTGTCCAAATGTTGTGTGTTACCAGGGATAAGGGTCGTTTTGATTGCTAGCCGGATCGCTGCCGGGGATTCTCAGCACCCCCTACTCCATCGCTACCAGGCCCGCTACCACAATGAGCCCGTAGGATAATGGAGCTGCCGTGACTGGAGTCATTTTTTTTATTGTATTTCGCATAAAGGGGTTTAGAGCCATAATCGCCGCGCTTGGCAGGCGGGTTGGCGATCGCAGTGTGGTGTTATACGTATCCCAGGGGAGAGCTGCTGCCCTCTCCTGGTGAACCCTTAGCCGATTTTTATGACTCTATATATATATATATATAATTATATATATATATATATACATAGGATGGAATATGTACATGAAGCAGGTCTTACATTTCACATTCGTAGAACCTATACTTCATACACACTCGCCGGGTTCGGAGACTCTTGACTCCACCTTCTTTCAGTACGTGACCAATCTGGTCTAGGTAGGTGAGTCTCGGTCTGCCCCGGTACCTACATCCTTCCACTTTCGCATGTATATATTCTTAACCAGACGTTCGTTCGGCATTCTTTCCACATGTCCGAACCATCGGAGCATTCCCTTTCGCATCTTTACACCAATACTCTCTTTCATACCTACTCGCTCACTTACGTCGTCGTTGCGAATACGGTCGGTCAGCCTAACTCCACAGATTTGCCGTAGAGATTGCATTTCGACCGCATTAATTTTGCTTTCATGCTCTTTTCTGCATACCTGACTCTCGCTTCCATATAGTAATGTTGGGACAAGCACTGCGTTATGTATTGCTACACGTGCCTTCTGGATGAGGTGGTGGTTACCGATAAGTTGTCCCAACGCTCCGTTCACTCTATTTCCCGCATTTACTCTTCGCTCTATATCAGTGGTGTACCTTCCATCTCGGCTAAAACCACATACAAGATATACAAATTCATCCACTTGCTCTAGTACATCATTACCTATTTTTACTTTTACATCTGTTCTGGCTTCATCTCTTTCAAAGACCATTATTTTGGTTTTGTTCACATTCACGCGTAGACCCCTTTTACTTTGCTCGTGGATGTCGTAAAAGACGACTATGAGCCTTACAACGACCTGGGCCAACTCCATCTGATGCCGTTTGGTCAACAATTACGTTCCCAAGGAGGGTTGGCGTCTGGCAGGCGGCCGGTCATAAAAGTATTGCCAATAACTTTTACAATATTATAGTACTATGAAAGAAGAGTACATATCGTATCGACCCCAAGTAGTTAGGATAAGAAGTAAGTAGGAGAATGATATTATGATAAATAAAATAAAATTGTATTTTTATGATAAATAAAAGAAGCAATATTACCGTCACTGCAGTAGTCACGTGCTGCAACAGAAGGTTAAGTTCAAGGTACACATCGAGATTGCGAATTCACGTGCAAATATAATATTACTAATTACTTAATGAAATTTAACTAGGAACTGTTTAAGTATAAAATTTTGAATCAAAATAATATTGAAATATAGATTAATCTAAGGTATCAATCAGCTTCGGTTTTCGGATTACGCAAATGTTTTCAGTTAATAAATTCTGAAACTAAAGGTGTTTTTTTTTTATAAAAAGACACCACCCTGCACTAAGGAAACAATCCTTGTATCGCGGGGTCTTTACAAACATGCAATTAACGTAGATACATTACACCCAGACTCAAAACAATACTTTGTGGAGCGTTCAAAGTATTGTCCCACGTGGGAATCGAACCCACGACACTTACACGGAATGTCGGTATCTTAACCATTGCGCCATCTGTGCAGTCAACAGTTTACGTTATAGACGCGATTAGATGGGCTATGTAGGCATTAAAATTATAAAGTGAAACTTTAAAACATTCAAATATTTTCTTTTATGAAATCCGTAAAAAATTTTTCTCTTTTGAAATCCGTAAAAAAAAATCACTATATCGCTGTTGCTTTATATTTTGTAATTAAATATATATTCACAGTTGATTATCTCAAGGAAACGCTTATCATAATTTCGAATTAATAAATTAACTTAATATTACAAAAATATTAATTATCCTTGTATATGTATATATTTCGAAAGAGTAGATATTATCTACTTCTCAAGTACACGCATCTCGAAATAGAAATACATACAATCGCTTTTGCTTCAGATAACGTTTGCTGATTTTTTTTTTAGATCAGTGATTTAAATATTTATTGAGAAATAATATGAGTAATTAATTAGTCTATTATCTAAATTATCGCTTGAGGCTTAACATTGCTACAATATCAATATTTGTCGTAATCTTTCAACAGTTAAGTCTTTTTTTTTTGGCAGATAACAGTGTGGACACACGCCGTCCATTCCGCCCGGGCCGGCGGAAAGGTGGCGCGTGGCCCATAAGTAAAAAGCATATAAAAACAGTTATTTCTGACGTCTACACGCGGGTTGAGAGCCCTCAGCGCTCACCCACAGTCCGGTTAAGCTGTCATAGCCCCTAGGCTAACAGCAATCGCAGTGGATACATTTTAGTGGGTAACCTAGCCCTAGGCTAGGAGTCCCACACTTCCCATCCGGGGAGTAACTGCATAACGCATTTCGGACCACAACGTTATCAAAAAAAAAAGTCTACACGATTATCATATGTAAAATAAAACACTCTACACTGCTCTTCAGTATGAAGACAGAGTAAGAATGTAATTTACTAACATCTTGCCCGTGATGTCGTAAAAGTTGACCAAGGGATATATGCACATAACATCTATGTAAGAGAAGGAAAATTCGAAATAAAATCCTATACTAACTTGTTTGACTTGCGTGGTATAGTAGGTTAATTTCTATCCTATAATAGAAGAGGCTCAAATTCTGCAGTCATATATGAGCTGAGCTGATGATGATGATTCCAATGTTTCAAATGACTTTCAACATTTATGGTCATGGAAAGATAGTAAATATTCCTTCCATTCTATCAACATCCACTATTAGACATAATCATATGAGAGGATTAATATCATTTCATCACGTAGACGAAATTATATTATTCCTCTGCACGAGTTGATGTTATAGTGCCCATTTTCACCAGACTCCTAAAATTTAAGTGACACCAAAAGTAGCATAAATAAAAAATTCCTGATAAAATCAAGAATACAGAAATCCGTAGAAAAATAGGTGTAACCATCATATCTCGAAGAAATAGAAAATTGAAATCACAATAGGCAGACAACATCCTTCGTCAAACTGACCACCGTTAGGGAAGAAGGATCTCAAATAGCGACCACGAATCGGATAACGCTGCGTAAAATAACCACTCTTTAGGTGGACCGTTCTGGACACATTGTGGAGGCCTATGTCCAACAGTGGGCATCTACGTGCTGATGGATGGATTGATGTTATGTTATTTATATCACTTTACATAACATCTTAGTATCGTATAAATATAAGATCAATTTATATTGAATAAATTAATTAACCTCAATTTTATGTATAATTTGTATATACCTACCTTATGGATTACTTAACTGGCCTCCGAGGAAAAAAAACGCGTTCGGGTGACCCACCCGCATGGCGTCGAGAGTTATGTTCTAGGGCAAGTCCACAGGGTCCTGCGCTGCTTCTCCTGTCGTCCCCGACTGATTAGCCGTGCGTGAAGTAGTGTAACCCGCGGCCAAAAGGCACAATATGAATTATTTATCTAGATAGCAATAACATAAACTTTTATCTATTAAATTGTTTACCTAAATTAAGTACTAAATTAATTGATTACGGTAAACATAAATGGCGCCACGTTGTTATAAATGTACAATTGTTTTTTTTTGTTTTCATGGCTATAGTAGCTTAGGTGATCCACGATTCTGCCAATATCAGTTGGGTAAGGATATGCTCGAAAGTAATAAATGTAGGTATTTTATAAGTTACTTTATGTCTATCAAGTGTCACTTACGTAGACACCGAGCAACTAACTGATTGCACAGTGGACAAGTTTAAACGGAGAAAAAAGAATTGTTTTTGAGTTGTTATTTTTTTTATTTTGTGTGTGTGTGCATATCTTAGTGGTAGTTTAATTATTATTATTAATATTTTTGTCTTTCTGTTTCTTTAAATTTGTGTAATTCGCTTATATTTCATGACGTCATCTTTACGACTCCGCAGAAGATAAGTGCAAGCTTCTGACTGAAATATACTGACCTGAGGTCATTTTGTGACTAGCAATTATATATATATATATATATATATATATATAGATACTAACTTTCATGTTAATTAGCTCGTTACAATAAAACTTTTGTTTCTTTCTTTCATTTCTGTTGACTAATGTTAACTAAACTTACCTAAAGTTTAGAAGTCGTTAGTAAGAAAAGGCATAAGCTACCCAAATACGCATTACGCACTGCTTTATTGCTCCCTGAGTTGAGTTTTACAACATCCGCATGACATTAACGCCATAAAAATTGTTTTATTTCCTATGCATATAAAATGTCATTCTCGATTCAGCTAATCTTTGTAAGCAAGAACAAATACAGTTGCACGACTAAAAAAAACTTCCTATGCAAATGATAACATTACTTACTGTGAAAAGTAATCGAACGTTTCTGGTATGACGTGATTTTTTTATACGTGTAAGCATTCCGCATTGTTTTGTTTTGGTATAAACCCGATGGCACTGTACAGCCGGCATCCGTAAGGAGTATATCCGTTGTGATTTATGTGAATATTGATCGTCTATCTTGGAAAAACCTAACGGATGTAGTAAATTTTTTATTGTCATAATGAAGCGCTATATTGAATGTTGTAATGTTGGGCCTTACCCGTGTGGCGACGGGATAGAATACATATGTCGCCACCCCTTGCTTGCCCGTGGGAGTCTAAAAATCGGCTGAGGGTTCACCAGGAGAGTGGGCAGCAGCTCTCTCCTGGGATACGTATAACACCACACTGCGGTCGCCAACCCGCCTGCCAAGCGTGGCGATTATGGCTTTAAACCCCTTAATGAGTAACACAATTAAAAAAACGGCCCCCAGTCACGGCAGCTCCAATATCCTACGGCTTCATCGTGGTAGTGGGCCTGGTAGCGATGGTGTAGGGGGTGCTAAGAATCCCCGGCAGCGATCCGGCTACCAATCAAAACAACCCTTGGCCCTGGTAACACACAACATTCGGACACTTAGGATCTACGAGAAGGTCATCGAGCTGGAAGAGGAATTGAGCAAAATCCGCTGGGACATTGTAGGATTATCAGAAGTGCGAAGAGAGGGCGAGGGCACGATGATCCTGCGGTCTGGAAACTTGCTCTTCTACTGGGAGGGAGATCACCCGTCCCAAGGCGGTATAGGGTTTATCGTTCGCAAGTATCTCGTAGGCAACGTGGAGAGGATCGAGAGTGTGTCGACAAGGGTAGCATACCTTATACTCAGAATAACTAAACGGTATTCGTTGAAGGTCATACAGGTATACGCACCGACCTCGGCATACTCCGACGACGAGGTGGAGGCCTTTTACAAGGATATCTCGAAAGCCATACACGCGTCCAAAACCCACTTCACGGTGGTTATGCGAGACTTTAACGCGAAACTAGGCAAAGGGAGTGATGATGAGTTGAGAGTGGGGAAACATGGATATGGACAGAGAAACCAGAGGGGCCAGAAACTGGCTGAATTTCTGGAGAAGGAAAGCCTCTTTATGATGAAGTCCTTCTTCAGAAAGCAGCCGCAAAGGAAATGGACCTGGATTAGCCCCGATGGTTCAACAAAAAACGAGACTTCTTCTTGTCGGACAAACGACATATATTTAGTGATGTCTCAATGATCAGCAGGATTAAAATTGGGAGCGATCACCGAATAGTACGAGCCACATTAAATATCCACACAAAAGTCGAACGATCACGCTTAATGAAGTCTACCCTCCGACCTATACCTGTCCAATACCAGAACTTCGAAAGCTTTCAACTCGAACTACATAATCGCTTCCAATGTCTAGACGAGTGCGAATCTCCGAACGATATGAACAACAGGTTCGTGGAAACTGTCCACGCGGTTGGGTCGAAGTTTTTCAAAGCTCACCGTGCCAATAGACCTAAAAAACTTTCTGACCAGACTCTCAGGCTCATGGAGCGGAGAAAAGAAATGTCAGTACAGTCTGCAGCTGATTGGTCCAAATACAGGCAGCTAAATAGGCAAATCTCCAGGTCTGTGCGTCGCGATATTTGCCAATTTAATACGCTCCGTGTTAAAGAAGCGATAGAGTGAAACCGAGGCTCAAAAGTGTTCGCACAAGATCTGTCCATAGGGCAAAGTCAAATGACTAAGCTGAAGATCGATGACGGCACTATCATTTCATCCCAAAGTGAGATCTTGGGAGAGGTCGAAAGGTTCTATGGACAGTTATATAAATCATCCCGAAATCCTATTGTCGGTTTGGTCCAAGATCCCAGATCCAAGCTAATTCGACACTATACCGAAGAAAGCCCGTACATTAGCTTGTGCGAGATCAGTATGGCTCTCAAACAACTTTGAAATGGTAAGGCACTGGGAGATTACGAAATTACGGCAGAGCTCCTGAAGGCAGGCGGCAAGCCGGTCTTAAAAGCCCTTCAGAAGCTATTTAATTCCGTTATCCTCGGAGGCGACGTTCCAGAGTCGTGGACCAAGAGTGTGGTGGTGCTGTTCTTCAAGAAGGGCGACAAAGCTCTTCTAAAGAACTACAGACCCATCTCACTCTTGAGCCACATCTACAAGTTGTTTTCGAGGGTCATTACCAATCGACTCACGTGCAAGCTCGATGATTTCCAGCCGCCCGAACAAGCTGGCTTCCGAAAAGGCTATAGCACCATAGACCATATCCTCACGCTTCGGCAGATTATTCAGAAGACTGAGGAGTACAATCGGTCTCTGTGTCTAGCGTTTGTGGACTATGAGAAAGCCTTTGATTCAGTCGAAACTTGGGCGGTGCTGCAGTCCCTTCAGCGGTGCCAAATCGACCATCGTTATATCGAAGTGTTGAAGTGTTTGTACAGAAACGCCACAATATCAGTCCGTATCCGGGATAAGAGTACGAAACCGATCCAGTTGCAGAAAGGTGTGAGACAGGGAGATGTCATCTCTCCGAAACTATTCACCACTGCACTGGAAGATGTCTTCAAGCTCCTAGACTGGACCGGACTCGGTATTAACATTAACCGCGAATACATCACTCACCTTCGATTTGCAGACGATATCGACGTTATGGCAGAATCCATGGAGGACCTTGGCACTATGCTCAACGATCTCAGCAGAGTATTCCAACTAGTGGGGTTACGAATGAACATGGACAAGACGAAAGTCATGTCAAATGCCCATGTCATTCCTGTACCGGTCCTAGTTGGCAATGCGATTCTCGAAATTGTCGATCATTATGTTTACCTTGGACAAACAGTTCAGTTAGGTAGATCCAATTTCAAGAAAGAGGTCAGCCGACGAATCCAACTCGGCTGGGCAGCGTTCGGGAAACTTAGGAGGATCTTCTCGTCCAGCTCGAAGAACCGACAACCGCTGGGTAAAAAAGGTTCTAGAGTGGCGACCACGTACCGGACGACGCAGTGTAGGACGCCCCCCACTAGGTGGACAGACGACCTGGTGAAGGTTGCTGGGCGTCGATGGATGCAGACGGCACGAGACCGCACTCTGTGGCGTGCCATGAGGGAGGCCTACGTCCAGCAGTGGACGGTGATGGGCTGAAATTAATGTTGGGTCTAAGCCTCGTTCCCAATGGAGAGAATTTGGTTTAATATGACGCTTGTCAGACGCGTTGGTAAAGAGCTTTCCTCTCGTCTAATGACGCAATTATGTAGATAATGCTTGTATTCTTGAATGGTTTTAAGTTTTTAACGATCATTCACTGGAAAGACTAAAACTAAAAACCATCAGAGTCGGCGTGCCAATATTTTAGAGCCTTTTTCTCCTCTAATAATGCAAGTATGTAGATAATGCTTATATTCTTAGATGTTTTTAACGATCATTCACTGGAAAGAAAGGAGTAAAAAACTGAAAACCATCAGACTCGGCGTGCCAATATTTTGTGAAAGAGAATTCAGCTTTTGAACATGGAACTTAAGCCCGGTGGTCAACCAACCAACCGGCCATGTCCCGGTGTCACGTCATTATATCGACGAAAGGAGCTGTGCGTATGCTATATATGCTATGCCTGCCTAATTGCTTTCTAAATCACTGGTCCATTATAATCGTCTTTATCGTGATCTTATTACGCAATTATCTTTCACAATATTAGACTCCAAAAGAAGAAGGTATAACCAGCACCCGTTGTAATCATGGATAACCAGCACCTATTGTTATCAATCATTTTGTTGACAATTGCTAACAGCAATAGATCTTCTCTAAAATTCTAACCTAATATAAAAATTATTTAATATAACATATATTCTCAGTCCTAAACGGAAGGAAAGAAGAAAAAAGATAAAAGCAAATTCTATTTTATATAGCTCACATTTTAACATAGAAACCAATAAAAGAAATAAATATATGTTAAAAATACATAAGTGGAATATGCGCGAAGCTAAAATATGGTGTCCATCTTAGCTCATGGTAGAGACACGATACTACACCGCTAATATTCTGACGGGCCTGCACAATGAAGTCGCTGATTAGTAGATCGCCGCCTGGTGGAGCGATGCCTGCCGTGATGTCCCGTTGGACAATTCGGCTGGAGAGGCCTCGGTTCGGTGTTCGGACCGTCGAAGCCTTTCGGCCGGTGCTGGTGAAGTAATTGGGACGGCAGCACAGGTTCCTTTCCTTCGGACTGGTGCAGATTTTGATGGGGAACTGTTGCTTTGTCAAGTACGAGCACACGGTCATGAGGAGGAAAAGGACATCGTTGTGCCACCACTACGATTGTGACGAGGACACGGTGCAGCACACGCTCGAGGTCTCTGTGGCCTGGGCATGGCAGCGTCGTAAACTCGTGGCAATCATCTGTGCCAACCTGGCACTGCCGTCCATTGCTAAGGTGATGCTCATCAGCGTCAGGAACTGGGCGCAGTCGTCACCTTCTGTGAGACAGTCGTGTCACGAAAGCAGGCGGCGGGGCGGGTCCTAGAGGTAATCCTCTTCGATGACATGCCGGCGCCTGGTGCGTGCAGGCGCGAGTACCTGCGCCTGATGTCGCCCTAACTGAAGCCGAGTGACTGGACCGAGCAATATTCCGTCACCCGCAGAGAGGCGTACCACGTGAGGGCGACGTTCCAGCAGCAGGCCAGGGCGTCGATGAGGTTGGTGAACGAAAGGGTAAGCCGCCGGGTTGGCCACGGATGTTAAGGGAGTCGTACCAGTAGCCGTCCCAATGGTGATGGGGAGGCAATACGGTGGGTTATGGGGCCACATCACGATGGAGTGGACGGCATGTGTCGAGACCATAGCCTCCTAAAAATAATAAAAAATATAAAAAAATCAAAAAACCCAACTGCGTAAAAAGTGAACCAAATTACGTACACAATAAATAAAAAAGAAAAGAAAAAAACAAGCACTTAGATGTCCGGTGGTCTAGAATTCTATAATATATTATTGAATTAATACTATTGCAGAAAATAATATATATTTTAATAATGGAACATGACAACTGAACAGTCGGGATCCATTGAAAAATTAGATTTACTGTCGAATAATGGAAAATTAGATTTGCTGCCATTGAAAAATTTGGTTTGCTGTCCAATAACATTGTTTTTATTCCATACTTTTTAGTTATGAATACCTAGGTAGCTATAGTGATTTTATTTATTAATAAGTAGGTATCTAACTATATATAGTTTTTTAGAAGTTGAAGATGGGCGACCACGTCAGACATTAGATACTTTAGGTAGTCCAATATACCTACTAGATACTTTAGTATATGTTTATCCACATTCACACGCACAGTCATACGATTTTTTCGTCTTTTCATCGTAAATTTCTACTGTCTAAAAACCTGTATATGAAAAAGGTTTTAACGAAACTTTAAATCAATATAGATCCTAAACGGTCAGTCGGATCGAAAAATGTTGAGTGAAAACTAAAAATGATTTTTAAATACCTATTCAACGATAACCCACTTGAAATAGTTTGTTGACTTTATTTTTTTTTTCATTTTCACAATATGGCGTCCAGTAGTCGCCATTTTGAATTTTCACTAACGTCATGTCTTTAGTGATACTCGCCGGACTAAGAGGAATAGATTGGTGTGTGAATCATAAAAATCGGCCCAGGCGTTTGATCTATATAGTGCTTCAAAGGAACATACATAGACTGTTAAACACAATACCACTCCTTTGCGTTGCGCAGTCGGGTAAAAAAGATATCAAGCAAGAACCAATATATGCAAAAACAATTAAAACAACATTAGATTAATAATACACGATTTAATTATTAAATCTACTATTTATAAAATAGCCAAGTCATGTTGCTCCATCAGCATGATTTTGCTATTTAATATGAAATAATATAAGATTTTAAAAATTACAAAAGTCAGAGGTATGTGTCGTGTTTTTGAACTGAAAACCTATTAGTCCCCTTATGATATCACAGCTATAGTAATACTGCAAATACAACTAGAATAACTTATTTTTTTATATGGCTCAATAGAAAACGAATAAAATTAACAATCCTTAGTTTAATTTCCCCTTGTGTTTTCATAATAAAATAATATATTTTACTACAATAGTTAAAGCTATTTTTTTTGTTTTGTTTCTCAGTTGTTAGCCTCAGATGGCTATGACAACTTTACCCGGACTGTGGGTGAGCGCTGAGGGCTCTCAACCCGTTCTAGTTTAAGCATAGGATGTTTCTACGATACGGTGCGGCGGCGTCGAGACGAATATTGTAGGGGAGGTCTACGGGGTCGTGCGCCGCTTCTCTATCGCCCCGGACCGATTAGCGAGGCGTGACGTACCGTAGTCCGTCGCCAAAAAAAAAAAAGGATGTCTCTACGACAAATCCTGATAAATATTCTGAGTCCGGTTTAAGATTAGAATAATAATAACTTATTGTCAATAATATATTTAATTGTATATTGAAATAATATAAAATTAAAAATATTCTGTTCTCCATTAAAAACATTAATGAACAGACATAGTTCAGAAGAATGTAATGAGTCCAAACTTGATCGGTTTATTAATAAGCAAACCAGAAATTAGTCTGCTACTTTCGAGCTCTATCACACATGAGTATTTCGAAATTTAAATCACCTATATGTTAGAAAGTAAATATCCATTATGGGTCTAAGATCCCTACGGCAGCTAACTAAAATGAGCTAATGATCCTGAAAGCCTGAATAGATCGTCATCGTTTCGATCAAACATCGCATCATAAACAATTTACTCGTTTAAAAACTACAATGCTACAAAGAGACACATAGACACGTCAAATTTATAACAAACCTCTTTTGCGTCGGAGGTTAAAAAGGCCATAACTAAAACCTTATCAATTGATTCGTGTAGATGAAAATCTCAATTTCAAAGTAAAAGGTATGTCTTAAAATTATTAAGACAAGCAGACAAGATTTGTATTGATATTTATATTATATACAGCAACTGTATATTGCTATATACTTACTATAATTTGTAATGAAACAGAACGTGACAAGATATCCTTTACATCATGAATATTATAATAAGTTGGATTTATCGTCCAGCTACGAGTGTATTTGACGCAATATGTTCTTCGTATTATATCTTATACTTATTTATAAATGGCATTGTGTGATGCATATCTTGTGTTTCATTAGCTCATGAACTTTTGCCAGCGGCTTTGTTACGATGCATAAATGCAGAATTATATTTTTTAATAAAACGACTATAGAACCGTGATATACATTTCGCTTACCCAGAAGAATAGTGTCACAATTCAAAATTGCAAAATTTTTCAGGAGGGTCAAAATAAGTATTTCCTTTTTTTTCAGCTCGGTTCAGCAGCGATTCCAAATGCACGAACGTCAGCATAATATCCTTAAGAATGACGATGAAGAGTTGATAGGGTGAACTTATAATATTAACACCCTTCCACCATCAAAAATTGAAATATAATGAAAATTGTAGTTTTTAGAGTTGTGACACTATTCTTCTGGGCAAGCGATTTGTAATCAAATAGAGAAATTAATTTACCTTGTAAAAACTAGCCAAGCCAAATGTTGACGCTCAATAGATCGTAATAGAGTATTAAAATTTAAAAAGTGATAGGTATTTATTAATTGGATTTTTTTTATTAGAAAATAAAACAAAAAATGTGTTGTCAAACATTTTATACGCTCTTCTTAGAAATAAATTTCTGGATTCTCTACAGAACTTGGTTTCCATTTCAACATGTATTTTTTGCTGTAATTATGATTTATTATAATACTATAATTAAAATTAACTGATATCGTCAGACCTAGTCAATTTTATTTTCCTATCTCCCGTTTAGCCTAAGAGGAAAGTGGAATCTCCTCCTCTTATTCCTTTTCTAATTAAATTTGTTGCGGGTCCCAAGACAATTAAAGCCTTCACCACGTGGTGATAGAGAGACTACGTGAACGAAAGGCCATGAGGCTGCATACGGCTTTTTCTATAAACCTATCCTAATAAAAAAAAGTAAGTAACTACTTTATGTAATATAAATAAGCATAATTATACAAATCCTCATTGCTGCGTATAAAAATTAAAAAAGTTAAGCAATAAATAGGCGGCACTGCTACCATTTAAGAAAATTAAAAATCTGTTTTTTAGTTTACGTCTACGGAAGGAAATATACAATTAGTAAATTACTCGTACATATTATAAAAAATACTTTTAACATAGGAATTAATGCCCACATTGTTTAAACCTTGCTGATAATATAGCCTTCAATAATAGCTTACAAATATCACCCGCATTTAATAAAAACTAGTATTTATTCTAATATAATGTATCTCAGTTTTCTACTGGATAAAAATAGCTTTTAAGAGAAAATAACATATAAAGAAAATGCTGGCAATACAGTTAATAGTGTACTTCATTTATTTATTTCAAGCACTGAAAAAGAACAGAAACTGCGCACAGAAGAGTTAGTGTTACTGTGGGAGTGTGGCAGATAATTAATTATAAGTTTAATAATTTTCAGAAGAAGGATGTAGGTACCGGGGGAGACTGAGACTAACCAACCTAGACCAGATTGGTCACGTACTGAAGGAAGGTGGAGTCAAGAGTCTCCGAAACCGTCGAGCGTGTAGTGAATTATGAATGTTGAGGAAGCGAGTGAAGTATGCAAGGATAGAGTTCTCTGGCACTCTGTTCTCTCTGCCTACCCAGTAAGGGATATGCCGTGATGATATGTAGGCACGTAATCGTTTTCAATTATAGTTTCTACGAATGTGAAATGTAAGACCTGCTTCCATCTATTTTTATTTCAAATGTGTAATACACGCGTAAACAATATGCTTCCATCTAAATTAGGAATAAAACCCATACCTTTAATTTATATTTTTCAAATATTGTTGCTAATAGAATCGTAATTTTAAAACTTTAGAACTTTTTTTTTTTATTATTGATAGTTTTATTAAAATAAACAACCGCATTGATGAATTCATCGACAGATAACTATCTTTATTTTTAATTTGTAACAAGGTTGTTTCCTAAGAGATTCTGATATCAGTATGGTTCACGTGACGTGTCAAGGTTGATGTAGCCACGAATGAATCATTCAGTGCACGCCTATGCTGGTCTAAGGTCTGCGATAAGACACCCCGATCCGTTAATGTCCACTTACAAAATTTAGTTACGCGATATATTTTATTACATATACTTTTAATGAAAATTTTACAATGTAGTTTTTTTTTATATTATGGCTCGTAATAAAGTTCTTAAGAAATAAAAATCAATGTTTGCATATTTGCCCTTTACGCTATTTTGATGTAATAAAAAATTTTCAGTACACGATTGCTTATACTTATTGATTCTAAAAATGAAAATATGCTCAAAGCATTAATTTGTCTTATTTGGGGTAAGGACTTTTTACTTTTTTTATTTTTTATGATATAATTTTATTTTTCCTTTGTAAAAATAAATAATGATCTGTTCTTTCTTTCTTATTTTAATTGTTACTATTCCGAAATTATGTGTAAATTGTTGATTTTTTTATTGTTGATGATTGTTGTTAACCATAATAAAAGGGATATATCCCGAGAATGGATCTTCTACGTTTATTTCAGTTCATATACGTCCAAACGCTAGGCTCGACATCGCTTCCTCCATAACAACAAGAAAATTGACCTACTGTACCAAGTTAGTCAGACGCATTAGCATATAGTCTTATTTTGAGTTTTCCTGTTCTTGTTATGTGTATGAATTATTGGTTTTACAATCGGAACTGTATGCTAATGTACTAAACTTCATGGTGAAGCTTAGAATACAGAAAATATTATAAAAATATAGATATTATATATACCTCTTTTATATATATACATACATATCATCACGCCATATCCCTTGCAGGGTAGGCAGAGAGAACAGAGTGCCAGAGAATTCTATCTCTGCATACTTCACTCGCTTCCTCAACATTCATAATTCTCTTCATACACGCTCGCCGGTTTCGGAGACTCTTGACTCCACCTTCCTTCAGTACATGACCGATCTGGTCTAGGTAGGTTAGTCTCTCAGCCACCGAAGTTAAAATCGAGTACCGGTGGTCCGCTCGCACGGCGAAGAGAGAAGGTTTTACGGTGGGTCTATGGGGTCACGCGCCGCCTTTCCGTCACCCCGGACCGATTCAGCGGGGCGAGACGCACCCATAGCCCACCAATAAAAAAAAAAAAAAAAAAAAAAAAAAAAAGGTAGGTTAGTCTCGGACTCCCCCGGTGCCTACATCCTTCAACTTTCGCATTGTATATATATATATATACCCAGCAAAACAAAGCAGTTTTATTAAGTATTATTATAATAAATAAATACACTGTAATATGATCATCATCATCATCTCAGCTTATATATATCCCACTGTGAAGCTCGAGCCTTCTCCGTAATGGGAGGAAAATTGACCTACTATACCACACTGGTCAGATGTATTGGTATAGGGTTTTGTTTCGAGATTTCCTTCTCTTACATTGATGTTATATGCGTATTTTATCCCTTAGTCGCATCTTACGATCACCCACGGGTAAGATATGGGGTGATGAATTGTATTCTTACTCCGTCACCACACGGATAATGTAATATAACAGTATACTGTAACTGTAATATAATAGTATGGGTATGTGTGTGTGCGTGTGCATGTGCGGGTGCGAGTGCGAGTGCGTGTGCGTGTGTGTGTGTGTGCGTGTGCGTATGCGTGAGCATGAGCGTGTACGTGTGCGTATGCGTGAGCGTGTGTGTGCGTGTGCGTGTGCGTGTGCGTGAGCGTGTGTGTGCGTGTGCGTGTGCGTGTGCGTGTGCGTGTGCGTGTGCGTGTGCGTGTGCGTGTGCGTTTGCGTGTGCGTGTGTGTGTACGTGTGCGTGTACATGTGCGAGAGAGTTAACATATATTTATACGTATATTTATATACATACATATTAGTGTACTTCACACACGTATATACTTATAGGTTAGTGGTCTTACACGACACCTACTATATTGCTAGATAGGGATTGGTCAATTGTATTCTTATTTCGTCACTAGACGGATCTCCTACGTTACATCATCATTCTCCTACTTTTATCCCAATTACTTAGGGTCGATACAATATATACTCATTTTTCATAGTACATATTGTAAAAGTTATTGGCAATAGTTTTATGACCGGCCGCCTGCCAGACGTCAACCCTCCCTGTGAATGTAATTGTTGACCAAACGGCATCAAATGGAGTTGGCCCAGGTCCTTATAAGATTATCAGATCTCATACGTTACGTCATGTGAAAATAATACTTTTAGTTTTCTTTTTCAATTCTGTTTTACAATAAATCCTTTGATCTGTTTGTTTTTATTATAAACTCTTAATTCTATGAATATTTTATATAATCAGCATTGAAAGGCATGGCAGGCACAATGGCCATTGTTACGTGGACGACTCTGACCCTACAGATGCCGCACTGACACGATGACCTGGTGACCATGACTTTATACATGTATAATAGTACAAGAACTACCTTTACTCTAATTGCCGTGCGCTTTAGACATTATCTAAACCATTTATCGAATTTAATTACTACTGTTGGATTTCTATACAATTATAATAATACACCACATTCTCCAGAGCAGTGCAGTAACGGCTACGATTAGTGCCAGCCCTTACTTTACTCGTGAATGTCGTAAAAGACAACTAAGAGCTTTATATCAACCTCAACCAACTCCACCTGATGCCCTTTAATCAATCATTATATTCATAAAGTGGGTTGATACCAAGCAGGTGGTCGGTCACAAAACTTCTGCCAATAACTTCTGCAATAGGTATGTATCCAGTACATATTACGTCAATCTCAAGTAATTGGGATAAGACTAAGAGAACGAAGACATCACATTATTTAGAATATTGGAGATAAGATCACGTTTAAAAATTTTTTCTGGCTCACCGAACGAAGCATAGCCACTGCTCGGGCGTCGATTTTCTGCGAGAGTGTGGTACCACCCCGGACGGACCGGCCCGCAGCTGTAGGCAGAGAACTGTCTACAGTGTGCTCCTATGACCGTATAGATTCTATGTATATAAACATAATAATATTGATAAAGCATACATCAATGATTGTTGGACACGGACCTCCCTACGAGGAGACCAATCAGCGTTTTACTCAAAACCAGCAGTAAGGTTCTTCCATATCACCTGGAAATGAAGTCCTTAACTGTACGTTTTCATACGTGCCGGCTTGAGATGGAACTACCTAATAGTGGTGGGACCATGCTGTTGACAGTTTTCTGTCTAATTTACCATATGCAATAAAAAAAAACCTGCTACTGTGTTTTCTCAGCGCTATGATATGTCGTTCTTTAAACTAGGTTTAAGAAGAACTCTTTCACATCAGAACAGCAGTCGCTATATGAACAGCAATCCCTTCTTACCACCAGGTGAACTGTTATAAATTAGCTGCTTATTATTCTTCAAATAACTAATTATCTGATGTTATAACTATCTTAATGATATAATCTGATATTGGAAAATGATAAACGGAAAGTTCTTAAATAATAGTGTATAATAATCTCTTTAGCAATAATAAAGTATGAGTTTGACGACTTCCGTACTTATTTAAGTACAGCTATTATTTTTAACCGACTTCTAATTACTTTGTTACTTCCATTAAATAAGAAAAAGTTATCGCGTTTTATAAAAACAATCTTGTTTATCGATAAATCTAACAAAGATCTTTATCTTTGTTAGATTGCAATTAAAATAGGCAATTAAGTGGGTTCACAGAAAAATATTACTGTTTACTACCTAAACACGATGGAAATAACATACTTTTTTTTCAAATTAATTTGATTTTTAAATCAAGCCATTAAAATTTAGACAAGGCTGCGGTTTCACTCCAATTTTTATAGGCCTTCCTGTACTCGTTAGTATATCAGAGATTTTATTGCAGATAAAGTAATAACTGTGCTACTTAGCGAGAAAGATTTTAGTCACCATAAACTTCACTAATGATTCATAGGAGTGGAGCAGTAACTACAAAGATTACTTAGTTTTAGCACTTGTGTCATTAAATTGTATGGAATAATAAATTTATTAATATTTCTGTGCAAAAGTTTAATGATCAAATTATAATAAAAGTAACATTTTTTGATTCTCACTTAAACGGTATAATTAATATTTCATAATAGCTTAAGAGTCACCATACTCGTTATTGCGAAACTTCAAATAAAAAAGCCTTTATCTTGAATTAAAAAAATTAATGCATACAATATTATACCAATATTTTATATAATTAAATAATATTGTATGGCTTAAATTTTGAAAAAAAATATTTGTGATGAATAATACTTTTCACTAACTTGATATGGTTAGATGTAATACAAATACAGCTAAAGGAATACTAGGAGAAAAGAAAAAAAAAATATATAATTGCTAGGGATACATGACGGTGAAATGAAGATGTGCAAATCGGTAAAGAAACAAGTATTAAGGAATGATTGAATGAATGTATTTAAACAATGAAAAGACTTTATTGAGAATGATATTGTTAGGTAAGTTTCCTATAGAATAAAGATAAAATGATAACCACAGAGTTTTGTTGGTCTGCAATGCAGAGTTACCACCATTATAAGGAATGTAAATCTTTATAAAGCAATAAATAAAGTAAGGTCGAAGAAAGCAAAAAAGATAAAATACAAGGATTGTAAGAAAAAAGCTAAACGGGCTACAGCTATTGTGAGAGAACAGGCCGAAGACAGGATTTTCAAATTATTAGATAGGTCTCAAGGACGAAAAATGCTGTACCGCATAACTAAAGCCCGAGAAAAAAGAACGCGAGATATTAGGTATGTCAGATGTATAAAAGATGAAGCAGCCAAAGTTTTGATAATAGAAGAGGGAATAAAGGATTGGAGGCAAAACTTTGAAAGTTTAATGAACGAAGAGAATTTATGAAGTGGAGAGTTAAAACATGTATCAGAAAACGTCGGCTTGGTAAGGGAGAGAGAAATTACTTAAGATGAGTCAAGAGAAGCATGACAAATGGAAAATCTGTAGGGCGCGACGGTATACCGGTGGAAGTATGGCAGCTTTTGGAAGAGGATGGATATATATATGGCTAACTTTATTCTTCGATAAGATGCTGCAGGATAAAGTAATCCCCAGTGAGTGGTGCAGTAGCACGCTAATGCCCATTTTTAAAAAGATGGTAAAAATTGAAGACTGTGGCAGTTATCGAGGAATAAAGTTTATGTCACATATTATGACGGTGTGAGGGAAAAGTGATTAAGAAGCGATAGCGAAAAGAA
Organism: Lymantria monacha; assembly: GCA_905163515.2. Classification (NCBI taxonomy): domain Eukaryota; kingdom Metazoa; phylum Arthropoda; class Insecta; order Lepidoptera; family Erebidae; genus Lymantria; species Lymantria monacha. Next base: position 10,952,612 of record LR991094.1, on the reverse strand, counting down.
AGTGAGATCACCCAAAATCAATTCGGATTTATGTCAGGCCGCGGGGCAACGGATGCCATACTTCCACTGTGCCAGCTGTGCGAAAAATATCATGATGCACATAGGAACTTTTCCGTGTGGTGACGGAGTAAGAATACAATTCACCACCCCCTATCTTATGGGTGGTGGCGGTGGTATATAAGGTCAATTACCCTCCCATTATGTGGTCCCAGTGGGACATATGTGAGCTGAGATGATGATGATGATGACATAGGAACTTGTACATGCTATTGTGGACCTTGATAAGGCTTATGACATAATCCCAAGAACGGTTTTGTGGTGAGCACTGAAAGGGAAAAGCGTACTCCTTAAAGGGAAATTTTACAAAACCATAATAAGGCTTCTTGTACAGTATTGATCTGCTTGTGGGGATACAAAAGCGACGGATGAGTGACGTCTGCATGTAGCGGAGATACAAATCTTGAGACGGATGTATGATGTAATGAGATTGGATAAATTAAGGAATTGACAAATAAAAGAAAGTTTAAAAGTTTCATCCGGGATGGATAAGCTAAGAAGGCCACCGAAGTTAAAATCGAGTACCGGTGGTCCGCTCGCACGGCGAAGAGAGAAGGTTTTACGGTGGGTCTATGGGGTCACGCGCCGCCTTTCCGTCACCCCGGACCGATTCAGCGGGGCGAGACGCACCCATAGCCCACCAAAAAAAAAAAAAAAAAAAAATGGATAAGCTAAGAAGTGAACGCTTGACGTGTTATAGACATGTGATGAGAAGGGAAGAAAGTAATATTGTAAAAATAGTTTTAAATATGAATGTTGAAGACTTTAGATGTAAGGGCATACCAAAATAAAACTACTTAGACTGCGTGAAGCATGTCCCATGGCATGCTTCTATCCATATAGACATGGAGTGATAACAGAGATGACGTTTGATAGGATAGTGTGGAGGGCATATTCCATCAACCTCAAGTAATTGGCACTTGTCCCAATATCAGGATAATGATAATAAACACTTTTCACTAACATTACTGTAATTTTTATTGTAAAGTTATTCATCATCATCTCAGCTCATATATGTCCCACTGCTGGGCCCGGGCCTCCTCCTCACTAGGAGGGAAGTTGACCTACTACACCACGCTAGTTGAATGTGTTGGTCATCATTTGCCTGCCCTCATCCCACGCTAAGTGGGGGTATAGGGTTTTATTTCGAGTTTTCCTTCTCATGTAAAGTAAAGTTCTAATTTTCATTTTAACAAATATTTTGTATAGGTGAAAATATTAATTTAAATATTTAAATTAATATAATATAATAATAATAGTAATAAAATAATATTTAATCTTAACATATAATGAACACAAGCTCTGTAATTTGTTTACAAACTAGTTATATATAAATATATATTTATATTACTATTTGTTTTGTAAGTTCAAATTACTGAAATTTACCATTTAATATTCTTAATTGTTTTGTAAGTGTAAATAAATGTATACTTAATTACTATTCACTAGTATTTTAAGAAAAATAATTTAATAAAAAAAATAAATCAGTTATTTTTTGGCCATAGCGCAGCATATTTATTTTAATTAATAAAGAAATCATATAAAAAATAAATATCTAAAGAATTCTGTAATATAGCGATGGAATTAATTCGCTCAGTCTTACAAATATGAAGAAAGGAGGATGATGAATGGCTCGTCGATATCTTCTAGTTATGGCCATCAGCGATCTTGATTCTCGCGTGATCATAAACGCTGACGAGAGAAGTGTTCGAAAGTTAGAAATAAAGATCAAAATCAAACACCATAAAATCCGTAAAAATAGTTTTATTTTATATCAAATTAAATCATGTCTTATGCATAAGCCCTATAAGTGCACTTACATATTGTCAATTTTACATTGTGTATTAAATTAATCTATAATAATCTGCCACCGGATCGGAACTCAGCGACAAACTGAGATGATCCGGTGAGAAAAGCGGGGTCATCATTTTTAAATGAAATATATTAAATATAGTTATATGTATATATGTTCAGCAATTATTAGCTCCAATGTGCTCTTCGAGCCAGGATACATTTCTTCAAATATCTAAAACTAATACTTATAGTCTAGTCAACAACTGCTTTTCAGGTCAAAATTTTTGCATATTCTCCGAAAATTATGATTGAGGCGTCATTCGATTCGGAATGGCATGTAAATAATTTTTGAGAATATGCTAATGTGGCTCGCAAAAATTGCAAAAGTTATTAACAATTAAGTGAAAAAAGGGGGATTTGGTTTTTCACCAATATCTCAAAAACTATTCAAAATAATTTGAAGTTAAAAAAAGAAATTTCCTAAAAATAATTTAGCTCCCAGAAGTATAAAACCTATATTTATAATTTACCCAGATGGTTGAAAATATGGCCGAAATCTGGAATATCGGGGTTGTGTCTAAAAAAAAAACAATATAAATAAGAATCTACAATATTTATTTTAACGTCAGCCAAAAGTATCGCTAAAAACTTTACACACATAAAATTAACGAGCATAAATCACATCCAAACTCAGAACAATATGTCTGGTTAACACAAAGTATATTTTTACATGGCGATTGAACTTAGAAGGTCAATATTTAGATTACTTATCCATATGTATAATAATAAAGTCTAGAATTAGCAGCTAACATCCTACTTAAACCTTGAAACATCCACATTACTATAATTCAATAAGAATAGAACCGTCGATTAACCTCTACATTGTATGATCGTGTATAGAATAATGGTTGTTATTTATTAGATCCTTTAATGGACAAGAGCCAGTTGACTTATGGTAAAATATAGCGAAATGAAACGTGTAGAACAAGTGGATATAGCATCTAAGTGGATAACGCATAGGTGGATATAAAGTCCATACGTATATACGGTTAATTAAGAATATATGAAGTTATAAGGATAAGGACATTAACGATGTTCTTAAAGATTCTATAGAAACTTATAGAAATAAATACTTGTCGATAGTACCCAAGACTTTCTATAGAGAAAGTCTTGATATCTGTCATAATTTAAGTGAACTGCTTACTGGCTTTTCTATATATGATCCTCCTGACTCAGCTATTATCCCAATTATTTAGACTTCACGTATTGTTATCAATGCAAGTACTTTTGACCTGCAACATGCTGACTTGAAGGCGTTTTATGATGGGCAGCATCTCATTTACAGTTACTTCTATGTCCATTTTGTATGTCCTTTGCAATAAATATATTTCTTTCTTTCTTTCTTTATATAGTTCGTCCAGATTCATCATATATAGTTCGTCCAGATCCATGTTAAGTTCTCAGTCATATTTTACGCCACCCATGAGCGATGAAAGTTGGTAGTATTTGTAAGCACAACCAGATAGCATAATAAAATAAATTTTATTATTTTTAAATATTCTAGTAATATTCTGCCGAACGAACGTCTGGTTAAGAAGATATACAATGCGAAAGTGGAAGGATGTAGGTACCGGGGGAGACCGAGACTCACCTACCTAGACCAGATTGATCACGTACTGAAGGAAGGTGGAGTCAAGAGTCTCCGAAATCGGCGAGCGTGTATGAAGAGAATTATGAATGTTGAGGAAGCGAGTGAAGTATGCAAAGATAGAATTCTCTGGCACTCTGTTCTCTCTGCCTACCCTGCAAGGGTATGGCGTGATGATATGTATGTATGTATGTAGTAATATTCTACACTAGTTACAAGGCACGTCTGAGCAAAGCTTGGCTCGAAGCCAAACTTTCGAACTTTGATTTTAAGAGCTGAAGACTGACTCTCACTTAGCCCCGATCTGAATGGTAGTTTCCAAGGGGTTGAAATTTTGGTCAGTTTTGGCAATCATGGTTCTAAAGGCGTGACCTACTTTAAAGAAATGTCTAGAACAAGTAAAATTTCCCAAAGAAATAGTGCATACATCCAAAGATTAGTAGCAAAACAGATCAAAGGCCTGCCTTAAAACAATAGTAGTCATTTTCAATTGATACTTTTAATGTTTTAAAATTTCTGTTATTAAAGGTGATAAAAATAATAGTAAAGATGCGAAAGGGAATGCTCCGATAGTTCGAACATGTGAAAAGAATGCCGAACGAACGTCTGGTTAAGAAGATATACAATGCGAAAGTAGAAGGATGTAGGTACCAGGGGAGACCGGGACTAACTTTCCTAGACGAGATTGGTCACGTACTGAAGGAAGGTGGAGTCAAGAGTCTCCAAAACCGACGAGCGTGTATGAAGAGAATTATGAATGTTGAGGAAGCGAGTGAAGTATGCAAGGATAGAGTTCTCTGGTACTCTGTTATCTCTGCCTATCCTGCAAGGGATATGGCGTGATGATATGTATGTATGTAAAAATAATAGTGATTTATATTATATAGACATGTGGTAAAAATATAGTCTAGTTAATTTTAGATGCATCTAAAATATTCTTACGTCTTTGAATAAAATAAGAGGAAATTTACCGACTTCTGCCTTTCCCGTGTATACAGTAAAGCAATTAACAAAGACTTTGATTTAAAAAATACGAAGGGATACAAGCATCACAAGAGACGAAAACTCGGGTCTCTGTCAACCCGTCTGGCCAGCAGGGTTGGTCTTTTCCCCTTTATTCTGCAGACCCTTACCTATAATTTGACAGAAATATATACGTACAGAAATATATATGTATACATGTACATTGGAGTAAGAGAAGTTCGAAAATATGAAAACGATGTAGAGCCCTATTTATTAACTACAAACATTATTCTAAACGGCTTCGTTGTGAACAAAATTAATTTTAAATTAGCAGTATTGTATTTTAAATTATGTTAAAAATACATGTAAAATAAAGAAGTATAAATTAGAATTAATTAGGTACATGTAAATAAAGCATAATTATTGTATAAATGAGCTAAAATTACAATTCCATCTAAAATATATCGTGGACTTTTATTTTGTATTGCAACAAAAAATTATTGACATTTATATTTTACTGTCATCGTGTTCTCATCATTTCAGCTCATATATGTTCCACTGTTAGGCTCGAGCCTCCTCCAAAGTGGGAGGAAAATTGACCTACTATACCACGGTAGTCAGACGTGTTGGTATAGGGTTTTGTTTCAAGTTTGCCTTCTCTTGCATAGATGTTATATGTATTTTATATCCTTAAGTCGTCTCTTACAATCACTCACGGGGATATTTTAATGTACTTAAAATCAGTAATTTGTTTCTTAAAAGTAATGAAAGATTTCGTTTGAGCTTTAACATTTTCGATATGTTTGTAATAAGAAAAATTGTAACGAGTATTCCAAATCCTTTAAACCTATTTTTTTAATATTCCTAATCTTTGAGCTAATCTTTGATGTATCTATATAAAGCTATTTCAAAGGTAAGCTTTTAATTTAAAAAAAACTGTATAATTTGAATTCGAAAAATATGTAATCATAATGAATAAGAAAAATTAATAAACGTCGAGACGATGAGATTATAAATATGCATTAAAATTGTAGTCGCATTCGTCCACAGCAATTAGTATAATTAATAAATAACACAACGAATTTTATTAATTAATACTACATAATATTATAACCACAACACTTCCTTCATTATTTACTAAACAGAAAAACGTTATATTACGTCAGTAATTGTTAATCTTATTGAAGAATTAAATACTTTTTTCCAATTAGATCTTTTAACAATCAATCCTTAAACAATTAAATTGCAATTCCTCCATTAAAGATCGCGTAGTTATTTCAATTATTGCTAGTGCACAACTAAATTATCATGTATGCATAATGTGACCAGACGTCCCGCTTTGAACGGGACTGTCCCTTTTTATAATAACGAGTCCCGGTGTCCCCGTAACGAACTCTGGGATTGTCCCGTTTTCGGCAACCGCGCAAAAATTGGATTTGAGTAATTTAAAAACGTGCCAAGAGTTTTATTCTTACTTAAAATATTCACCAGTTATATTAAAGCAAATTTTTCCTCTGATAAATATGGTAACTAAACATTTTGCGTATATTTTTAATTCGTAACTTTCAAGTTAACTAACTTTTTCTGAATACCTTTAATAATAATAATAATAATAACGACGGCGACTATTTAGGGGGCCCATTCAGTGAGTTGGCGAGTCACCGTCTGCCACCGTTCATCTCTTAACATGGGTTTGAAAGACGTGGAATGTCATCGGTAGGTGTCCCATCCCAATATTTAGATTAAATTTCTCTAAAGGCCTCTGCGTGTTGGATCCATATCCCCATGTAAGCCTACCAAAGGACCGGGCATCTTCCCTATGGAAGATCCCGTGAAAAAAGGAGATACATAATAATAATAATTTTTATTTCGGACAAGTGACATCCATAGAAGGTTAGTAAATACAATCTTAGAAATTATGTTAGTAATATAAATATACTATTTGGTGACGAGTTTGGTGTTCGTGTGACATCCACGAACAATATCACAAAGAATGGGAGACTCGTACCTTCTAACAATTATTGTCAGGATGGAGTTGGAACTGGCCCGCAGTCTGCCGAGCAATGAGGCAGATTTCTGTCGTATGATGGCGTGGAAATTGTCTACGCGAGCCTGCGAATACATACCCTTTAAAAAGTGTTTTTTAATTGACTACCCGATTAAAATGTCCCGTATTGAGTCAAAGAATAAATGGTCACGTTATGTATGCACCTACCTACTATATTGTCCATCTGTTAACGGACTAAGAATACGATGTTAAGCCACCCCTTAATTGCCCATAGAAGGTGTGGAACTGACTGATCGATCGAGAGATCAGGAGAGGAGGCAGCAGTGATCTTCTGTAAAAAATCACTATCCCCAACCCGCTTGCTCAGAGTGGCAGTTGTAACATTACCTTCGCATTATGGAGCGGCTTGTGTTCAATAGTAGATATCGATAGACGGATAGGCGGATGGAATCCCTATTTATGTATTCCAAATAGCAGTATTTCGAAGTTTAAAAAAAAGGTATCAAAATTTTTCGATTATGTAATACAAATATGTATTTACTTCTTTGATATTCTCTTGCCCTTGTCCTAATAAATACGGTACGTCATATATTCTTACATATATAGAGCGGATTCATTAAAAAATTATATACTTTGTCGATACTATAATAAACTTTCAATAATATCCGGCCTTTCTAAATAAAACAATGCACCTTTGAAAGCAGAATTATTTATCATAAAACTTGCAAGAATTCATGCACTAGATGGCCTCGAACAACAAAGCGGAAACTTATTTTATGAATATATTAAAGGCAGATATTAAAAAAAAAAAATATATTTTATTAAATAATATCTAATTATCGCTTAAAATAGATATTTTTTATTATTATTTTCTACTCGATATTGAGCTGTGTGGTAGCGGCTACGAATACTACCAACCCTTAAGGTGGATGTTTTAAAAGAGCGAGTAAGAGATATAAGCAAATAACATCACAACAATAAAAGGAGATCGTAGACAACACATCTCGAAATAAAATCCTACACGAATATGTTTAACTAGCGTGGTATTACTGTACCATGATCGAATTACCCACATTTTAGAAGAGAATCATGCTCAATAGAGCAATTTACGGTCTAAAGAAGAATTTATATGTTCAATACATATATTATTAGATTTTTTGATTAATACATATATTATTAGAGTTAGATTTTCTTGAATGTGTTTTAATTTTTTTTTTTAATTTGCTATATGGTTACGGATAAATATATATATATATATATATCTAACTAAATCAAAGATAAAATATTCCAAGTGAAAAAAAACTATATCAGTGGATTGAAAATAAGTAGATAAGTAAAATCTAAAAAATCCTTCATCATCTCAGCTCATATATGTCCCACTGTTGGGCTCAAGCATTTTCTATAATGCTAGGGGAATTGACCTACTATACCACGCTGGTTAAACGTGTTGGTATAGGGTTTTGTTTCAAGTTTTCTTTCTCTTGCATAGATGTTATATGCATTTTATATCCCTTAGTCGTCTCGTACGATCACCCACGGGTAAGATAGGGTGAGTAAGATAGGACGGGTGGGTGGGTGTGATAGTGGTGAATTGTATTCTTACTTCGTCACCACACGGAAATGTGGGATGTAATATGCATATAATACCTTAACATAAAACCCTGTACCAACCTGTCTGACCTGCATTGTATGGTGAGCCAAATTCCTTCTTATTGTGGAAGAAGCTTGAGTCCAACAGCGGGTCCTTATATGAGCTGATATAATGATAATAGTGATTATTGACTAACATTTGTCCTGCACCAAACCAAATGAATTACGATATTTTAGACCAAATGAATTTCACCAAACGTAAAAATCCTTGTTATAAATTAAAATATCCTTGACATATATATACAGGGTGTAAGGGGACGGCTCCCGAAAACAAAGACAGGTACCCATACTAGTCCTACTTGTAATGATAGGCTAGAAAAAAATCGATTCCGATGAAAAAAAAAATTTTTTTCACCACGCGAGGTCGTTGAACTTTTGAACATATGATCGTGAGTTTTGAATAGATTGCGTCTTTTCTCATCTGAGTATAGTTACGCATTTTTTGTCAAGTTATCGTTACATGGCACTGTCCTAATGAAAAAAAACTTAAAAAGATATGTAAAAAAAAAATTTTTTTTCATCCTGACCGATTTTTTTTCTAGCCTATCATTACAAGTAGGAGTAGTAGGGTCACCTGTCTTTGTTTTCGGGAGCGGTCCACTTCCGCCCTGTATATATATATATATATATATATATATATATGTATATATATATATACATATATATATATATATATATATATATATATATATATATATATATATATATATATATATATGTATATATAATAATTCCAAATAGTATTTTAGAAAAAAGTACAAGTGTTGGTCGCTAGAGATGTTGAGTTAATAATGGTGGATACACCATGCGACAGTTTTAATCGCTTTATGTAGCAACTGGCGAAGTACGTGATATCATATGTGATAATAACAAAGTTATAATTTAATTATCTAAAAATTTTATTATATAAAAACGAATTGTTCTATAAAAACAAATACGTATTTAAATACCATAGCTTATGTATCTTTTTCGTACTATGTTGTATCTAAATAAATAATTCATTAAACATTGTTAATAATAAAAATAAACTATGTATTTTAAAGCAAATTATAAAACAATCTGGTTTTATTCAAAATAACTGGTGTTTATAAATTTAAATAGACACAATTTTTAAAACAAAAATGTAATTTAATTGTAATTTAAATAATATTTATAATTCATTGTTAGTGGCATTGTTTAAATAAAAATAATTGAACAAAGAATATGGATTCAGTTATAATCTAGTGTATATTGGTAGGTAGTCATATCTATACCACCAAAGAAAAGGACTTAGTACCAAAGGCCAACCCAAATGGCGACAGACACGTATAGTAGGGTAGGTTATGGGCACTCATCGACAACGTGGACCACACTCTGACGGAATGCTCCACATGGAGCACACAGCGGCATGCCTTAGCAGCGATCATTGGAGGAGATCTGTCACTGCCGGCTGTAATTCCTAAAATGCTTGGCAGCGATGGATGCTGGTCGACCATGGCCTCCTTCTGCAAAGCCGTGATAGCGCAAAAAGAGGCCGCTGAACGGTCGTGAGAAGCTAACGCCCACGTTGATCCCATCCGCAGAAGACCATTAGGTAAACGACGCAGAGATTACGCGCGTCTCTACCTCCCTTGATAGCTGAAATCTGGGACGTGGCCGCTGCGCCGAATGTCGGGACATCAAAGTCGCATGGCCAAAAGGCGACACTTTGGGATCCCAAAATAGACGAAGTAATGAGGCGCTATTAGTTTAAATGTACGGCCAAACCTGCGCGTCAAACACGCGGGACGCGGGCCGCGAAACTCGAGCGTCTAAAAACGCGTACAATAAGTCACGCACCGTGGTCGCTTAGGTGTGCATGGTGCCATAAGATATCACGGGTAGCGTCCGGTAGCGTCTGTCGCGGGGCTGACGCTCTCGCTTCGCAGTCGCTTTGGTCGCGCAGGTTTGGCCGTACCTTTAAGTGGGTATTCCCACATCATCTTGCGTCGGTGAGTCCTACGTGTATACCCCTTGCTATAACGTACAGGGGGAATGCATAAATGCATTTTCCATAGCGTAAAAATAAATAACTCTGATTATGATGAAGGATAGACGCTGGTGAAATCTTGATTTTCTTTAACCTTACTTTTTGCAAAATATGAATGTAAAAATACACACACAGAATTCCATTAGGAGTCTTAACTTTTTTATTTTAATAGATAAGCCATTAACTCGTTAGCTGCCGTGTCAGTCACCCGTGCCTGACCGGCGTAGTACCTGTTTTGGCCATGTCAGTCATCGATGTCTGACATCACAGCACCAAGTTCAAATGGCCTCACCGAGCCGTCCGTCACGATTTGCGAGTGTTTTTCTATACAAAATGACTGACATGGCCCTTAGCTAACTACTTGCAGCTTGGCCCGCAATTTGTGTGTGCCTAATTATGCCTGACATAATTTTATTTTTAGATAATTTAAAGAAACAAATGCGTAAATAATTACTAAATCAATATTTGATGCCATTTAAGTGGTTTTTACCGGAAAATCAGATTTGAAAATTTTTCGTCACCATTTTTTTTACTTGGCAGTTAAAGTATTAATAGTTTAGGATTAACTTCTTTTTGTATGGAATGACTTTTCCAATTACAAGTTTTAATAATATTTTCTTTGCACTTAGGCTAAAGTAGCGACCAGCCATGGCTGGATTCTCAGGTATTTGTGCAATCCAGGAATGAATGTACAGAGTTTAAGTGTTATATATTTCTCAGTATGTGGTATTATCTTTCGTCTTTTATAGAAAAAAAAAACAAAATTAAGTAAAATATTATTCTACATAAAACAAGAATAATTCTATTTTCTAAAATGAGACGTCCAATGTATTGATAGAGGTCTCAGAGATCTAAATATATGGTCTCTACAAGACTAAAAAGTAACCATTATTTAAATAAATGAAAAAAAAACCGACAGTTCTGATTTTATTTAATCTATTTTATAATAAAAAAGGGTTCTACGCGTGAATGTGAGCAAAATCAAAATAATGGTCTTTGAAAGAGATGAAACCAGAACAGATGTAAGAGTAACAATAGGTAATGATGTACTAGAGCAAGTGGATGAATTTGTATATCTTGGATGTGGATTTAGCCGAGATGGAAGGTACACCACTGATATAGAGCGAAGAGTGAATGCGGGAAATAGAGTGAACGACGCGTTGAGGCAACTTCTCAGCAGCCACCACCTTAGTCAGAAAGCACGTGTAGCAATACATGCTTGTCCCAACATTACTGTATGAAAGCGAGAGTTGGGTATGCAGAAAAGAGTATGAAAGTAAAATTAATGCGGTCGAAATGCGATCTCTGCGGCAAATCTGTGGAGTTAGGCTGACCGACCGGATTCGTAACGACGACGTAAGAGAGCGAGTAGGTATGAAAGAGAGTATTGGTGTAAAGATGCGAAAGGGAATGCTCCGATGGTTCGGACATGTGGAAAGAATGCCGAACGAACGTCTGGTTAAGAAGATATACAATGCGAAAGTGGAAGGATGTAGATAGCGAGGGGGACCTAGACTAACCTACCTAGACCAGATCAGTCATATACTGAAGGAAGGTGGAGTCAAGAGTCTCCGAAACCGGCGAGCGTGTATGAAGAGAATTATGAATGTTGAGGAAGCGAGTGAAGTATGCAAGGATAGAGTTCTCTGGCACTCTGTTCTCTCTGCCTACCCTGCAAGGGATATGGCGTGATGATATGTATGTATGTATTTTATAATTTAAGCGTAAAAGTTATACTACCACTATAAGGATAGCTTAGGCACATACCCATATTAGATAAATATTTTTAGATTTTTTTTTACTTCCTTCTCTATCGATGATTTACTTTTATGCAGCCTCTTTCCTCTTCTAGTCATTAAAATAACTTTAAATATTTTTTGCAGCAAATAGGAGGTTAACAAAAAGAATTAATTTGATTTTTATTATTTAGTTATTAATATTTAGTTCAAACATATACCCACAAATACAATTAAAACTGTTTTAAATCAGCTAATGTGCCAGTATATGTGCCTCAGTTTTACCACATGTAAGTTTAGAAAAATTCTAACGCTAAGCGGAGGAGTTTAATGATGAATAACTCAATTACTCAATTACGGGATGAAAACCTATCTCCCTCACCCACCACAGAGACCAAGCATAGTATTTTTAAAGACATCAACAGTTTAAGTAATTTGGTTTCGTGTTGTTAAAAAACTGTAGTAATTGTTACACATTATCCACATAATCAACACGTCAAAAGAAAATTATCACATAATATTATTACAAAAGCTTTTTAACAGCAGAAACTCGCAAATGTACTGACTGCCTCCATAAATAACTATAAACCTCAGCACATAATAATAAAATTGCAGAGATAATATAATATTACTTCTTTTATAAAAAACATTATTATAATGGAAAGGATAATCGAAAGGTTATAATGGAAAGGATAATCGAAAGGTCGTTTTTATTCATTGCCGTGGAGAAATTGCCAAACATTATTCGATAATACCTGAATATTATTGAATATATGTATATGGTTTTATGTTTCAGAATTCGTGTGTTTTATTAGGCTTACATAAACAAAACAAATCATCATTATCGAGATCATAAGAGCTGACTCTTATATGACCCGCTATTAGACTCGAGCCTGCTCCATAATGGAAGAGAAATTAACCTACTATACTACGCTGGTCAGACATGTTGTGTATAGGGTTTTATTTTAAGTTTTTCTTTTCTCGCATAGAAATATATATGCGTTTTATATCCCTTGGTCGTCTCTTACGTTAACTCACGGATAAGGTGGTGAATTGTATTCTTACTCCGTCACCATATGTAGAATTATAATTATTTTTGCAACAGTTCAATGACTTGTAAAAATATCTCTACCTATCGACACCTGGAGTAGACCAATATCTATCTATAGGCCTAGCTTCTAACTGAAAAAATATTAAACAAAGAACAGACCAACTTGACTTGGCCAAAACCTACTAAAGCTGTAAGAAGATGCTTGATATTAGGAAGTATATCCATTCAATATAATGCCACCCAAATTTGCCTTTTTTTTTAATTTTAAGGACTGAATCTCGATTAAACATCAACAAATTTAAATATTGTATTAATAATTTATAAAATAATTTGCTATGTAGCTACTATTATATAACAATATAACGTACATCGACCAATTACATGCTAATAAATAAACCAACCTGATTTTTTAAAGGATAGACGTGATAACCTTCAGCTGTAATCAGATCTAATTTTGGTCGATACCAAAAGCTTAACCGAATTTGATTAAAATTAAAATTTACATCAGATTTTAATGATCTGTAATTTAAAATTCTAACACGTTACTCAGTGAGAGAAAGAGTATAGTGCCGTAATAGCCATACCTGACTGGTGTGTTGGTAATCGCAGTGAATATATTTCACGGCTCCCACAGGCAAGTAGGAGGTGGCGGCAATTGTAAACTTATCCTTCAAAAACATTAAGATTCTAGTATTTATTATTAATATTTTCGTTGTTATACAGCTGTGTGATAGCGGTTACGAATACTACCGACCCTTACTTGGCTTATGGATGTTGTAAATGATGAGATTTATATCAATAACACTTGATGACAACCACACTTGATGACGTCTGGTCAATAATTACATTCTAAAGGACAGTCGACAAAAGGCAGGTGGCCTATCATAAAACTATTGTCAATAACTTTTGCAATATTTAAGATGTAAGAAGAGTACACATTGCATCAACCACAGGTAATTGCGGTAAAAGCAGAAAAACGATTATGATTTTCAGTTTATATATATCAAAGTTTAATATCTATTATATAACATTATGAAAGTAGGTCATGTAAAAAAACTATTTAAAATATGAGTCAGGTCAGTACATTTAATTAAATCAGTCTATAAAATCGTACCTATAGTACAGTTTAGTAATATTAGTATTACATTACAAATAACAACAATCTGAATTTTATATTACTAATTAGAAAAACATAAAGTAAATTGTGTTAGCAATAATAAATATATTATAATACTTTTATATATATATATAATACTTTTTAGGTATGAAAGAGAGTATTGGTGTAAAGATGCGAAAGGGAATGCTCCGATGGTTCGGACATGTGGAAAGAATGCCGAACGAACGTCTGGTTAAGAAGATATACAATGCGAAAGTGGAAGGATGTAGGTACCGAGGGAGACCGAGACTAAGCTACTTAGACCAGATCGGTCAGGTACTGAAGGAAGGTGGAGTCAAGAGTCTCCGAAACCGGCGAGCGTGTATGAAGAGAATTATGAATGTTGAGGAAGCGAGTGAAGTATGCAAAGATAGAGTTCTCTGGCACTCTACTACCTCTGCCTACCCTGCAAGGGATATGGCGTGATGATATGTATGTATGTGTGTATAATACTTTTGCATATTCATTATAAGTCCGTTAAATATTCTGTATGTATATATATATATATATATATATATATATATATGTATTATAAGATATATATGTTATTATAAGAATGACACCAAGGCCTTAGTGAAAGAGAAATGTGATAGAGCAAATATGAGTGCAAAACATAGGCTGACTAAAAACTTCGAGGGTAACACCAAACTCTTTTGGAGAGAGGTGAAGAAGTCTCGGTGTGGTTGGTCAGCCTTCAGAATGAATAAAATAAGGTCTAAAGGTGGAGACATTCTTACACAAACACAAGACGTGTTAAGCCAATGGAGTGAATATTTTGGCGATATGTATGCGGATATTCGAGTTGGCGCCGGTGTCGCATGTCGCATGTGGTTTAGTAGATCAACATTCGGCACCGGCGTCCTCCGATGGCATCAGTATGGATGAAGTTGAATGGGCGATAAGAAGTTTGAAAAATGGTAAGGCAGCGGGCATTGATATGGTGTCTTCCGAGATGATCAAGCTTGGTGGCTCCTGTGTCTGGGAGGCGTTCCTGTTGCTCCTCAATTTATGTTGGAGCTCGGGAATGGTTCCCAGGGACTGGAATAGCGCAGTCATCGTGCCTTTGTTTAAAAACAAGGGTTCACGTTATGACTGCGCAAATTACAGAACCATAGGCTTGACCAGCTTGGCAGCAAAAGTGTACGGTAAAATTATTGAAAGGAGAATGAGGATGGTGATCTGATGGTTTACTGTGTGAGACACAAAGAGGTTTCAGGAGTGGAAGGGGATGCATGGATCAAGTGTCCTCTCTGCGCAATATTATGGAGAAGCATCTGGCTCTAGGTCAGAGGGTTTTCTGCAGTTTTATGGATCTGGAGAGAGCATTTGACACGGTTGTACGAAAGGAACTTTGGGACATTTTACCAGAGTATGGTATTAACGGTAAACTGCTACAGGCTGTGCAGTCCAGTTACATGGACTGTAGAGCCTGTGTGCGGCTGGATGATGGAATGTCGTCTTGGTTTGACGTCAATATCAGCGTTAAGCAGAGGTGCGTCCTGTCAGCCAGGCTGTTTATCATATATCTAGATAAATGTCTCCAAATATTGAACGATATGAATGTGGGAGTCCAGATGGGCGACTCAGTGGTCACTGGTCTGCTCTATGCAGATGATGCAGTCCTGCTGGCACAGTCAGCGACTGACCTGCAGACCCTAGTCGACACAATGACAGGAGATTGTAAGAAAAAGGATCTACGCGTGAATGTGAGCAATACCAAAATAATGGTCTTTGAAAGAGATGAAGCCAGAACAGATATAAGAGTAACAATAGGTAATGATGTACTGGAGCAAGTGGATGAATTTGTATATCTTGGATGTGGATTTAGCCGAGATGGAAGGTACACTACTGATATAGAGCGAAGAGTGAATGCGGGAAATAGAGTGAACGGAGCGTTGGGGCAACTTCTCGGTAGCCACCACCTCAGCTAAAAGCCACGTATAGCAATTCATAACGCAGTGCTTGTCCCAACATTACTGTATAGAAGCGAGAGTTGGCTATGCAGAAAAGAGTATGAAAGTAAAATTAATGCGGTCGAAATGCGATCTCTACGGTAAATCTGTGGAGTTAGGCTGATCGATCGCCTTCGTAACGACGACGTAAGAGAGCGAGAAGGTATGAAAGAGAGTATTGGTGTAAAGATGAGAAAGGGAATGCTCGAGTGAAGTATACAAGGATAGAGTTCTCGTGCACTCTGTTCTCTCTGCCTACCCTGCTGCAAGGGACCTGGCGTGATGGTATGTATGTATGTACACCACAATACAAGGATTATTTCCTGAGTGCAGGGTGGTGTCTTAAACATATATATATATATATATATATATATATGTATATATATATATATATATATATATATATATATATATATATATATATATATATATATATGTATATGTATATATATATATATATATATATATGTATATGTATATATATATATATATATATATATATATATATATATATATATGTATTGCTGTGTGGTAGCGGCTATAAATGCTACCAACCTTTACTTTGCTCGCGGATGACGTAAAAGACGACTTCTAATAGACCTGGGCCAACTCCATCTGATGCCGTTTGGTCAAAAATTACATTCCCAAGGAGAGTTGACGTCGAGCGGGCGGCTTGTCATAAAACTATTGCCAATAACGTAATACGTACTCGTACATATTGTGTCTACCCCAAGTAATTGGGACAAGAGCAGGAGAATTATGATGACAATATATATATGTATATATCATACATATATCATTGGCAGCAGTTTTATTAATCGGCCGTCTGCCTGACTCAATCCGTATTCAAATAAAGTGTATAACTAAAGCTTATTTATTATTTTATCTCAAAAATACCATATTTAACTAAATGCCTGTTATCAATAATACGTATATAAGTTATCATATTTTGTCAATCGAATTTCCTGATTTAATACGGATATCGTTTTCTATTGATTTAGATCGATCGCTTTCGTTTTATCATTATTTAATTAGTTCATATAATAATTTAATTGTTTAAATCAATGATATTATTGTCACGCATTTATTGTGTCAAATGCGTCGTGAAACAACTAGGAAATGGTAGTTTGAATGCCAAGGTTGTGGTAAGTGGCCCTAGTTTAATTGTTTGTGAAAATATACCAATACAAGACCTTGTCCCAGACCCTTTAGACTGCTAATCAATTTTGTTATACTTCAATTTCTATCGTATAATTTTTTTTAGTAACTAATACGATTTTTTTATACTGGACGTTTCTGGTCAAGAATTTTGAATGAATGAATGAATGAAATGATTTTTTTAATAGGTCGGAAATAACTGGTAACTTATTTAACGGACGTATTATAAATGATGTTTCAAACATTAGACACGAATAAATAAAATGTCTGTTGGAAGTCCACCGTTTACGTAGTCTTACAATTATGGAATGGGGAATGAAGGAAATAAATTATGTAGTTCCTGCAACATGTTCAACGACATTCCTAACGATTAAAATGTACTTTGGCATAAAGGTTTAAAATAATATAATGGAGTGCAGAAATGACGTAGTTAATATACCATGCGAGTTCGATTCCCACTTAGAACTATACTTTGTGCGATTCACAAGTTAAAATAAATTCTGAGTCCGATTGTAAATTATATTCTTTAATTGTCAACTTATAAAGTCCCCTGCAACAAAAAGGTTAGTTAGTGCAAGGTGTGGTTTTCTATAAAAAAAGAATATAAAAAAAGGTTGATGAAAATATAATAGAAAAAGTTAACAGAGCGGCAAACCGTTTCATCTCGAAATTTTAATTGAAAGTAAACAAAGCAGAGGGGTGTTTTTAAAGCGTATACAGAGTAGTGAATAGGGAGGTTTGCATAGTGCAACGGTGCATAACGTTTTCATCACTGCGAATATAAATGAAATTCCAGACCATTGAGCAACGAATATTTTGTTGTGCTATGTCGCACCAAATATTGTATTTAGACACAGCCTATCTTACTTCGTTATAATCCTTAGTCAACTTTTACTACAGCCATGGTCAAGAAATGGGGTTCTTACTCCGTCACCACACGGAGAGAAACTACTTTAAAAATATAATTTAATTAACCTTTATTTAAATGTTTATTTACTTTTACTGTGTTACAAATACTTCCAATCCTTACATTGTTTGTGGGTGTCGTTAAAGACAATTTAACAGGTGTCGTACAAGACGACTTGATGTCAATCAGGCGGCCTTGCCAAAACTTTTGCAATATATACGATGCAGAAGATTGTGCCGACCCCAAGTTATTGGGATAAGAACAGAATAATGACGTTAATTTAATATGTATGCACTTTAAAATGCTATGGATAAGAACCTTGACTTTGCATGGTAGCCTGTTAATCTGCCTCTTAAATTATAGCAGATGTTTTACTAGTAATTCAAATATGAATATGAAACAAATAACAATTTAGTAATTTAATTATAAAGTACAGTAATATTAAATTCACTAATTAGATACCAAAAAACCTGTTAATGTTTTGAATTTATTTTTAAGTTGCAATTAAAATAATGTCATTAATATATTTATACACAAAACATATTCCACGCTGGTTTAAATATTTAAAACTACTAATATATTCTTTTAAATACTCATATAATTCTTATATTTTTATTTAATTCTACCAAGAGATTTTTTTTTAAATTGGCTTACACGTGCTGGTTAGAGATGTAAATCACCCACATTTTGTCACATAAATTATTCCCCTATCATTGTGAATTTTTATATCAAATTTAAAATAAAATATAGACAAATTGAATACACAGTTCTGAGCATCTCCTCACAATATAATATGAGCACTTAATCCCTATAACGCAAAAAAAGATAATACTCAATATAAGGATTACATTTGGGATCTCAACCGGGTCGCAATGAGCGGGAAGGGAAGGGCTCCCCTCACACATCTGTAGTGTTTGCAATAAGTCCCAGAAGACAAGCCCGTGGAAGCCTACGTAGGCTGGGGGCCCTCTGATAAACGCCATCTCGTCTATACAATAAGCCCAACGTTGTGTTTTTCATCAACTGCTATGGAAATTGACACTTAGTCTACACTGGAGTTCGATGGGCTAAGAGATAGATAGGTAAAATTTTTATACATTCAGCCTTCCGTATACCTGCTAGTTTCATTTTATCTTAAACCAAACGATACATGTACCTATACGCGATATATATACGCGTAAAATTATCAATAAAACTATTATTACGGATTCGTGACGGGAGGACGTGACCTTGAACACGGTAAAGAGTTTGAAACGTCGGAAATTAAAAAAACAAATACGAACGCGATAGCATACCTATTTTTTTTGTACGTTGGACTATGGATGCGACTCGACCCGCCAAATCGGTCCGGGGTGACGGAAGAGGCGGCGCGTGACCCCATAGACCCACCGTGCAACTCCTCTCTTCGCCGTGCGAGCGGGCCACCGGTACCCGATCTTTATCTTCGGTGAACGTGATAGCATCTCTTAAAAAATGTTTATTTCATATGTGTAATGCTCGCGTAAACATCAAAAATCAATACACCTAAGAATACCTAATGGTGGTACCACACTTCGTTATGCGTTATTTGTTATGCGGCTACTATTTATTTGCCCAAATACTTGAACCCAAACACTTTACGAACATGCTACTCCACACTTCGTGCCATCATGCCCAATATTTGGCACGCCGACACATATGGAATGAATGACAACATGAATGAATGAACGAAGTGTGGGCACTCGACACACATATTCGGCTTATTTGTGTCCTTTGAAGTGTGCAAAAACCGACAAGTGGATGGATACGCGTATTTGCTATTCGTGCTTATGCGTTATGTGTGCGCGTAAAGCAAATATAGACGAATGAGACCTCCACACTTCGTCGCATGCGGCCAATAATGCGCATAACGAATAACACATAGCGAAGTGTGGTGCCACCATAACATAAAAAATCGTAGGTACATATTTTAGCTTAATATCAAAACTTATATGTAGCAATATAATATTTTATTTATCTGCACATATTATTATCTGATATCAAGATTATCTTATAATCTAGACTTCCGGTAGCACATATAATGCATCATGTTATATCGTAGTGATATTTATAACTTCCTTACCTTCATTGTGTATGATAAAAGTGAATTCATTTCGTATACAGGTAGTAGTTAGTCCTCTATATATAGAGATCGTTATCAATCAAAGTCTAATAACGACCCGGTAAATATAATAAAATTATAAATATGATACTTGACATATTTTTGAATTATTATTATTTGTAAGTGCACATTGCATTACAATGTGATTACAATTTATTGTCAATATTATCCGTATAGCAACGAAATATATAATTAGTCTCGTCTAAATTCTTGCACGTATATACGGGTAATGTGCGACAGAAACAATGCTCCATGAAACTGATTTAAGTCGATTGTCTCTTTCCAATCGTCGACGTGCAATATTTATCACCGAGTCATCTCATCTCATCTCAGCTCATACACGTCCCACTGTTGAGCTCGAGCCTCCTCCATAATGGGAGGGCAATTGACTTACTGCCCAGCGTCGTATACGCTGGTCAGACGTGTTGGTATAGGTTTGGTTTCGAGTTTTCCTTCTCTCGCATAGATGTTAAATCAGTGCCGCATTAACCCAGCGCGGGGCCTGTAGCAAAATCTGTCAAGGGGCCCTTGATTTGCTTTAGGTAAGGTAATTAAAGGTTAGTACCTAAATAAAACAAACTGTTACAAATGAACTTTTCTAAATTTAATATGGGCAAATTTAGAGCTAACACTTTCAATATTGACTTTTTTAAGCATATCATGCTCTATATTCATCAAAGTGAGATAAAAATATTTTTACACTCCTATTTAAATTATTTTTTTTTTGCGGTTAAATTCCCGCGGTTGGAGTGCGGGGCCCCCCAATTCGCGGGGCCCGTAGCATTTGCTACTCTTGCTATGTGGCTAATCCGGCGCTGTGTTAAATGCGTTTTATATCCCTGTCGTCTCGTACGATCATCCACGGGTGAGATGGTGGTGAATTGTATTCTTACTCCGTTACCACACGGACAATTATATCACCGAGTATTATATGTCTTATTCTTATGTTGACGGAGTAAGAATACAATTCACCACTCCCTATCTTACCTGTGGGTGATCGTAAGAAACGACTAAGGGATATAAAACGCATATAACATCTATGCAAGAGAAGGAAATCTCGAAACTAAACCCTATACCAACACGTCTGACCAGCGTGGTATAACTAGATCAAATGCCCTCCCGCTATGGAGGAGGCTCGAGCCCAATAGTGGGACATATATGAGCTGAGATGAATGAATGAACTATATGTCTATTTATTAACTAAAATCAGTTATATTCTAATTTCTCAACATTTCGTGCGTTAAACTGTTTCACTTACTCTAACTGCCACTTTCCTTAGTCACTCAATAGAAGAAATATTATGAGCTTATAGAGCTTTACGTCTGCTTATGGCCTTCCGCTATCCCAGATAGTTAGACGAGTTATGACTATACAAATCGCCAACCAATAAAGGTTATGTTGAACTGTTGATGTTAGCTTCATTAGTATAATTAAATTATTTGATATTATAACATTAGCGTAGCAAATTTGTATCAGTGGTCTGCCCAAATGAAGAAAGGTACGGTGCAGCAGTTTTTGCCAAATGGTTTTGAGCTGGTTATGACCGGATCATGTCTGGCTGTCATGTCCTAACCAATAAGCGTAGGCAATAACCATTCGTGGTTCATAATCACCATCTTTTTTTTGCCCGGACACACGTCACCTGTTCCGTCCGGGGCGATGGAAGGGCAGCGCGTGGCCCCATAACCCACCGTATACCCTCCCCATCGCCATTGGGTCAGCTACTGGTACCGCTTCCTTGCCATCCGTTGCCAGCCCGGCAGATCATCATCATCCTGCTCTTATCCTAATTATTTGGGTTTGATACAATATGTACCGCTTATCCTTGACGTCAAAAATCCTTGGGAATATAATTATTGGCCAAACGGCATCAAGTATATTTGATCAGATCGATATGAAGCTTTTAATCATCTTTTAAGACATCCCCAAGCAAAGTAAGGGTTGGTAATATTCGTCAGCCACACAGCAATATAATAACTGTGGCTGACTATTAAAAAAAAAATTGTTCGTGTCTATAGAATTTCTACCTATACAAAGGATTGTTTAGTAAATAGGTTATAAGCACTATATATAACACCTCGTAGCTATGTGGTAGCGGCTACGAATACTACCAACCCTTACTTTGCTCTTGGATGTCGTAAAAGACGACTAAGAGACTTATAAAGACCTAGGCCAACTCCATCTGATGCCGCTTGATCAACACTTACATTCCCAAGAAGGCTAGATGTCCGGCAGGCGACCGGTCATAAACTCTACTACTATGAAAGGTGAGTACATATTATATCGACCCCAAGTAATTGGGATAAGAGTAGGACAATGATGACCACGATGATATTATATCTCGTAAATAAAAAATAAAATATCTATGAGCATAAACAGTTTTATTAATTATGGTTAAAATATCCATTAACTTTTCCGTGTGGTGACGGAGTAAGAATACAGTACACCACCCTTTATTTTACCCGTAGGTGATCGTAAGAGACGACTAAGAGATATAAAATGCATATAATATCTATGCAAGAGAAGGTAAACTCGACACAAAACGCAATACCAACACGTCTGACCAAATGGTAAGTCAATTACCCTCACATTATTGAGGAAGTTTGAGCCTAACAGTGGCACATATATAAGCTAAGATGATGATTATGATCTATTCACTTGATCTTAGGAATTTCATATGTAACATATCGACTTGTACTTGTTAAAAAATTAAAAGATATTTATCAACCATCAGTGCAGTCAAAAACTCATCTAATATACATAAAAACCTGATTACGAGCGAAAAATGATTGTTATAAGTGGGATTCGAACCCGTACCTATTGGAAATCCGTTTTAATCGTGCTGCCACTTACAACCACCGTGAACTATTGTAGGACATTCAATTCTCGCATCGTATCATAATTTCGTTTTTTAAGGAGACGTGTGCCATCTACCCGACATTGTTTACATGGTGTGGGTACTAATCCCACTTGTGACAATCATTATTCGCTCGTAATCGTAATTTTATAAATAATCAAGCATATTAAATGCTAAATTTCAATAATTTGAATAACAGGATTGTGTCATCGTTTAATACAATTCTAACTGCAAAGTTTGAGTATTAAGCCTGTACAATGTGGAAACAATATCGGGTAGATGGTAAACGTCTCTTTAAAAGATGAAAATATTATACGATGCGAGAATTGAATGTCTTACGATAGTTCACGGTGGTGTAAGTGGCAGCACGATTGGAACGGATTTCTAATAGGTGTGGGTTCAAATCCCACTTGTGACAATAACTTTTTGCTCGTAATTGCGTTTTTGTAGATAATCAAGCATATTAAGTGCTAAATTTCAGTAATCATCTAATGTATTTTATTTAAATAAATCTTCTATTAGATAACTAAATATTTATACGAAGAGTAAATGTAATATATTAATAAATATTATGACAAGTTAGTTAATGATATTTATTATATTAACATTCGATACACTAATTATGCATCCATTCGTGAACAACTTCAATGATTACATTAACTATAATCGTTGTTGCTATTACTAATTATATCGCCAGACTCACCCACGTGAACTTAGTTTGTGCCTATAGCGTTTTGTTACATTAAGATTAGAAATACATCTACCACTTATCGTATAGTATAGCCATTTTCGAATTAGCTTAACATTTTACGATAATAAGGATATGTGAAGCAAAAAAAATGGATTGCAAGTGATAGTTTCTAAGATTAGCGCTATTATTTATATATTAATATACTATTCAGCTTTCAGATAGCAATATTGATAATTGAGTTTAGATTATTTTTAATAAAATTACTTAATATACAATTTTGTTCCTTTCCTCCATGTGGCTACAGGATAAAATACAATTGTCGCCATCCCTTTATATGTCTCTGGGAGTAGTAAAAATCCGCCAAGTGCGAGTAACTCGCGCGCAAAGGGTTCCGTACGATAATATATAAAAAAACAAGTTTGTTGTATGGGAGCCCCCCTTAAATATTTATTTTATTTTTAGTATTTACTGTTATAGCGGCAATAGAAATAAATCATCTGTGAAAATTTCAACTCTCTAGTTATCACCGTTCTTGAGATACAGCTTGGTGACAGACGGACGGACCGACAGCGAAGTCTCAGTAATAGGGTCCCGTTTTTACCCTTTGGGTACGGAACCCTAAAAATCAGCTAAAGGTGAAAACTAGAGTGGGTGAATAGCTCTCTCCTGAGAAAGATATAAAACCTCAATCGGCGGGTTGGTAGTGGCTAATCCTCCTGCCAAGCGTGGCAATTACTGCACTATCACCTGATTTTTGGAAGAGTTCTATATAATAATGACTAAACGACTTGTATATTGGACAAACTCAGTAACATATGGCGTACATTATGAATATCATTTAATAATTTTGGCATAAAATAATAATAAATATTGTAATGTAAGCTGATGCTCTTCAGCTTTTGACATCAGTTGAGAATTTGTTTGTAGCAAACAACTCTTCAGTTTTATATTAGTATTGTTTATATAGATAAAAATTCTATTTCGTAGTTGTACTGCACTTTAAAATATAAAATATTCGTAGTTTTATATGCTTGACGTGTTAAATTTCTTTCGTAACTCTTTGGACTATGTATTTTTAGCGGAGTAAATAGACAGGTCGGGCATGCAACGTTATGAAAGCGAATGAATACGGCTATAGTATATAAAGTGTTCAAGTCTGCTATTACATCACAAAATATTCACACAATCAATAGAGCATGAATATTGTAGAAGAAAAAATAAACGCATTTTTATTTTTACTGTGTAGTTTAAAAAAAATAGAATATAATTGCAGTAATTCATTGTTTTCACTCGTGGTAATCGTAAAGATCTACTAAAAATATCAATAGGTGTGCGTGGGCAGCAGTTATCTCACACACAATGTATACTACCTACAGCAATAGTCAACTTGCCTACCAAGAGTGGCAATTGCGTCATTATCACCCCATCAATTAAAGATTGCGTTCTATGAGAGAGAAGTCTACGGTCCAGCAGTAGACAGCAAAATGCTGAATGATGATGATGATTTATGAAGATATTTAGGGACCACGTTTCTATAACATAAGTCATCACCGTTAACACATGCTAATCGTGTACCTATACTTTCAGACAATTTTAATTAAACAACAAATCATTTTTACATAATATTTATAAAGATGTTAACATGATAACATTTAAAAAAAATACATAATATATAAACCTAATTTCCCTAATCACTATATTAAATGTCATACAATATTTTAAACTAATTATAGTGATTTATAAAACCCGATTACGAAATGAAAAATGATGTCACAAGCGGGATTCGAACCCACGCCTATTGGGATTCCGGCCCAATCGTGCTGCCACTACACCACCGTGACTAATTGTAGGACATGCAAATTTCACTTCGTATCATATTTTACGTCTTAAGATGACGGTATGCTATCTACCCGACAATGTTTGCACATTGTTATAGGCTTAATACTTAAAACTTTACAGTTAGAATTGTATTAAACGATGACACAACCTTGTTATTTAAATTACTGAAATTTAGCATTTAATATGCTTAATTATTTATAAAAGCCGATAACGAAATGAAAAATCATTTTTCATTTCGTAATCGGGTTTTATAAATAAATAAGCATATTAAATGCTAAATTTCAGTAATTTAATTATAGTGATTTAATGCTTTCGGATGTTTTACATTACACATTAGACATACTCGTAATTAAATAAACTTAGTTAACTTTAACGCGTTTAATTCGAATTTAATTTAATTAACTTATTAACTAATACTCTTGTTCACGTTCCAGTATTGGATAATTGGATATAGGCCCATTCACACGGCAGGTTTTTAATAGGTTTTTAAATTTAAAAATTCTATTATCATCAATTTTCTCCGTGTGGTGACGGAGTAAAAATACAATTCACCACCCCCTATCTTACCCGTGGGTGATCATACGAGACGACTAAGGGATATAAAACGTAATATAACATCTATACAAAAGAAAAAAAACTCGAAACAAAACCCTATACCAATACGTCTGACCAGCGTGGTATAGTAGGTCAACTTCCCTACCATTACGGAGGAAGCTGGAGCCCAACAATGAGACATATATGAGCTGAGATGATGATGATTACCATCGATAGGTAAAAATATAAATAAAAGGTATGGGTTTCATTTCTGATATAGCTAGCAGCACGTCTCCGACATTTCACATTCAGAGAACTTACGCTTGGTAAATTATTAAGTTTTAATTAATTCTCAGCCAATTTAAGCTGTTCCACTGCACAGATGGCGTTGTGATTAAAATACCGACCTTCTGTGCTAGTGTCGTGGTTTCGATTCCTATGCAGGACAATAATTTGTGCGATCCACAAAGTGTTGTTCTGGGTCTGGATGTAATTTGTCTATCAAAGTAAAGTCCCCCGCAATACAAGAATCATTTCCTCAGTGCAGGATAGCGTCTTTTACAAAAAAAAACTGTCATATTTGTAGATACTAACACAATGCTTAAAAGCCACAGAGGCTGTACATAGAAAAGTCTTAACTTTTCTATGTACAGCTTCTGTGGCTTTTAAGCACTCACCAAAAAAAGGAAGCAATGCCCTATTAACTTTATTACCAGTATTTCCTTTCGTTTAAATGTTATTATATTTTTTCTCAATTGTCTTAAAAAAAGTAACTATTTTTTATCTAGTAGAAAATTAAAGTAATATATAGGTAATCTATTAAAATTCACCTACTCATAAGGTTTGGTTTAAATTCTTACTGAGTCGATGAAATCTGCTTAAATTAAAAAGCAAAATTCACAAAACTTTCATAAACCTTGGTATACTGTAGAGTTTATTATGTAAGCTGGCTTTTTAAAAACTTCGAATAAAAGACGTAGCAGAAATGCGAGAGTTAAGATAGATGTATGGCGTGGCAAATAAGTTTTAAATATGAAGTTGAAGAATTTCGGAGTAAAGTAAAACCAAAAACAAGATGAAGGGGCTGCGTGAAACATGATATGGATAGACAGAGAGTGATCACAGAAATGACATCTGATAGAGTAAGATGAAAAAAGAGGATAGAGCATATTGCATGGATTCCAAGTAATTAAGTAAAGAACAGAATGATAATGAATCTGTTTAAATTTCTTATTTTACAACACCGGTTGAAAATGAAGGTGTGACGAATTCTTATTCTCTCATTTCACGGAAAACTTATACCCTATATCTAATCTATTAAATAAAACAGCTGGTCCTGATAAAAGAATAATTGCTTAACACAGAAGTTAAACAACGAGAAACTAAAAAAAAAACAGTTCTCAAAATTTATTTCTTTTTTTTTTTTGCTTATGGTGGCAAACGAGCAAGCACATCTGATAGAAAATATTACTACCGCTCGTAGACCTATACCAGTAGTACAGCTAGGTCACTGCCTATTATTGAAAACTCAAAATCCACTCGACAAATTGGGCTGCCGGCTCTCTTGCTCAGCGAACAAAGTGCAACAGCACATTGCTACAGCTGCAGTGTGGTCCAACCACTACTAAAAATGTCCAAACAATAGCATCATTGTATGAAACTAATTCTTCCATCAGCTCATAGACGTTCACTGTAAGACGTAGTGCTCCTTACGTGAATGCCACTCAGTCCTGCGACAATTACATTCGGCGGACGGCTTCCTGCGACCCTTAAGATGGCTTCAGTCCAATTTCAAAACCGATTAAAGTGACTTAAGTTAACGTTTTAATTATTAGACAATTATCTTTGGAGATATGCTCTAATACTGTATGTCATAAATTTAATATTATAAGCTTGTATTAAAAAGATTTTTATGCCTTTCAAATTATTAGAGCTACGAATATTATTTCAATGTCAGCCGCTTTGCTTCTTTGTGATTATGATTGTAACATGACGCTACGAAATTTACTGTAATGAGTCAGTTATAGTTTTTTAGAAACGAAACTTCTTTATAGCAACAGATTAATTAACTTTATAGGTGTTCTACAAAGTTAATAATAATAAATAATAGTAAATTTTGTATGCTGACGGAGAATGAATACAATTCACCCCCTCTCTTGCCAGTGGGTATCGTAAATCGTATCGTAAATGGTAATCGATTCAGAGAAATCTCGAAACAAAACCCTATACCAACACGTTTGATCAGTGCAGTATTGTACGTCAATTTCCCTCTCATTGTAGAGGAGGCACGAGCTCAACAGTGGAACATATGTGGGCTGAGATTATGAAGATGACAAACTTAACAAATGCCTGGACTAATAAAAATAAGAAATACTTTTATATCGGAGTGTTCTAGTTATATATTCGGTACGGCACTCCAAAATAGTTTTTGAATATCTCCCACGGGACATTATTCTCCTCATTAAGTTCCTTCGATCTCCCTATTAAGATAAAAAACTCTTATTACTCTATAATCAAAGCAAAATCTATTAATAATACACGAAAGTAAATATAGTGGTCACATGTTGCATCTATTGTTTGAGTAATGCATATGTTTATATATACATAATATTTTACATGGTTTAGCACTTAAACGATATTTTAAAATAATACCTACTTCTAAATATACAATAATTATTAAAAACATGATTTATACTTTAAGAAACTACTGTATAATTGAAGATAGCTGAACAGCTTCGCTTAACGACTAAGATTAATATATGTAACAGCTGTGCACAGCTTTTTTTTTTGCGGTGGGCTATGGACGTCTGCCGCTTCCGTCGCGCCCCACCAAATGGGTCCGGGGCGACGGAAGAGGCGGCCCGCAACCCTATAGACCCACCCAGCAAACACCTCTCTTCGCCGTGCGAACGGGCCACCGGTACCCGATCTTTGTCTTCGGTGGCCCGCCCGGCGGATTACCTCCGCGGGTTCCTCTCGAGTCGACGCCCCAACAGCTTTCGCGTCGTCCTCACGCAGTGGCCTCACGTCGGGTGACCGGACTATTCCCCGGTCCGATCACCCGAGGCCTCGGTTAGGGCGGCATCAGGGACAGGTGTTCGCCCCTGCGCCGCCCGAGGCGCCGGTGGCGGCCCGAGTCCGCATGGAGGGACTCCTCCCGGGCTCGTTCCGCTGCCTCCTTCTGCGAGCCTCGCAGAAGGCGGCGACCGCGTCCTAGTTCCTGATGCTGTCGACCATCGCTTTCGCGACAGCCGGCAGTGTCAGGTCGGCACCGATGACAGTCACAGCGCTGCTGGACCCAGGTCACGCAGACCTCCAGCGTATGCTGCGCCGTGTCCCCGTCATTTCCGCACTGGTAGCAGGATGGAGTCGACTCCTTCCTTACGACCATGTGCAAGTATTTACCGAAACAGCCGTGTCCCGACAACACCTGCACCAGCCGGAAAAAGAGGACTCCGTGCCGCCGCTCCATCCACTCCGTCAGTAGCTGTGCACAGCTACTCTTGTAAGAAAACTCGAAATATAACCCTAAACTAATACGTCTAACTAATGTGATGCAGTAAGTCAATTACCCTCCTATTGTATATATCTCTATCCATCCTATAAATAAATAAATATTGTAGAGGAAGCTCAAACTCAGTGGCGGGCCGTTTAAAAAGCTTCCATGAATAAATAACTCAACTTCATTGCTTCTGCAAGAAAATATTTTTGTATTGCTTGTCGTGGCTAACA
The DNA here is from genome assembly GCA_905163515.2 of Lymantria monacha. NCBI lineage: Eukaryota > Metazoa > Arthropoda > Insecta > Lepidoptera > Erebidae > Lymantria > Lymantria monacha. The sequence goes on along the minus strand of LR991094.1, from coordinate 10,922,731 downwards.
AGCAAGCAGCATACCTGATGGTAAGTTGTTCTGAGGTTTATGGACCTTCAATACCAGAGGTATACCCAAGCCGATGCCTGCCAACGAAAATTGTCTTCATGTAAAAACAGTTGGGTATAAAAGTATTCCACGTAGTTACAGTAACTTCTGTGTGGTGATGGAGTAAGAATACAGTTCATTGCTCCCTTTCTTACCCATGAGTGCTGTAAAATAGGATTAAGGAAGATAATATGCACATAACATCTATGCAAGAGAAGGAAAACTCGAAATAAAGCCCTATAACAAATCTGATTAGCGTGGTACAGTATATCAAATTCCCTACTACTATGGCGGCTCCAGTCCTGTATTGGGACACGTAAACTGAGATGAAGATAATAAGATGAAGACACAATTGCCACTAAACCTTACGATAAAAGAGTTTTACCAGAATTTATATAAATTCTAAGTAGATTCAATCCAAGGTGAAATGGTTAGTTTTAGAGTCACAATAGCTAAATGGGCTGCATTCAGAAGCTAATTTTGGCAGGAAAGAACATTAATCAATCAATCTCAATACGCGAGTAAACGCAGTACATCATTTTTAAGTTTATCACTCTTTATTCAAAGTGTGCATTGACAAATTGATACTGCAATAGCTCATCATCATTCTCCTACTCTTATCCCAATTACTTGGGGTCGATACAATATGTACTCTTCTTTCATAGTACATTTATTGTAGAAGTTATTGGCAATAGTTTTATGACCGGCCGCCTGCCTGATGTCAACCCTCCTTGGAAATGTAATTGTTGACTAAACGGCATCAGATGGAGTTGGCTAACGACCAGTCGTTATAAGGCTCTTAGTCGTCTTTTACAACATCCTCGAGCAAAGTAAGGGTTGGTAGTATTCGTAACCGCTACCACACAGCTTAATCAGCAATGGTAACTAACCATCAATATTATTAATAATTTCATAGACTGGTGAGTTCAAAAAATATTGGTACCATCGTATAACTATGCAATCTATTTTTTTATTTTTTTTTTAATTATTCTACTTGGCATTGATGCATTTGGAAAATTGTTAAGTAATATAGGGATAATGGTTTTAATGTATTTTAGGTTGAAAGTCATTTTAGTGCGCTATATTTTGAGTGCTCGTTCTCACGTTCTGGGGTAACAACAGGGTAGCATGGGACTCTTATCTCTCGTAAGGATTATAAATCACGTCTTTTCCTCCTTTGAGGGAAGATCCTGTGTATCATATATTCAACATCAATGACCCAACTGTTGATTTATCTTTTCGAGTACCCAAACTTTTAAAACATACATACTATTCGGTATTCAGATGTGTTATCTTTATATATTTTTTTAGGAAAGTTGGCGAATATGACTGCACATATAGAGTAGTGTTTAAGATACCGACATTCCGTGCCAGTGCCGTGGGCTTGATTTCTACACAGGACAATACTTTGTGCGATCTACAGAGTGTTGTTTTGAGTCTGGGTGTAATTTGTCTGCATTAATTATACAGGGTGGAAGTGGACCGCTCCTGAAAACAACAGGTAACCCTAGTAGTCCTACTTGTAATGATAGGCTAGGAAAAAAATAGAATCGGATGAAAAAAAAAAAATTTGATGGGTGTGTTCTAAAACAAAATATTTAAAAATGTCCTTATGTAAACGTGTATAATAATATATATAATTTATAAGTTAATAATTCATAATTTGTAATAAAAAAAATACATATGTACGAACAAAACGGATACCGCTAACGGTGACAGTTGTAAAGCGATTGTCTTCTTTGTATGAAAAACATAATAATTATGTTCTGGCTCGACTGCTGCTGATCTCGTCTTCCGCATGAAGATGTATTATTGTATCCATTGCGTGAGCACATACTATTATTCACATTAATTAATAATATCTGGAGTTGGTACTCCGTAGTTTCACTCGGTATTATGTTTTCAGTGTGTTTAGGAAGATATATTTTAAAAATTTACCTTCATATTTTAATAGTATACACATACATACATATCATCACGCCATATCCCTTGCCAGGCAGGCAGAGTGAACAGAGTGCCAGAGAACTCTATCCTTGCATACTTCACTCGCTTCTTCAACATTCATAATTCTCTTCATACACGCTCGCCGGTTTCGGAGATTCTTGACTCCACCTTCTTTCAGTACGTGACCAATCTGGTCTAGGTAGGTGAATCTCGGTCTCCCCCGGTACCTACATCCTTCCACTTTCGCATTGTATATCTTCTTAACCAGACGGTCGTTCGGCATTCTTTCCACATGTACGAACCATCGGAGCATTCCCTTTCGCATCTTTACACCAATACTCTCTTTCATACCTACTCGCTCTCTTACGTCGTCGTTGCGAATGCGGTCGGTCAGCCTAACTCCACAGATTTTCTGTAGAGATCGCATTTCGACCGCATTAATTTTGCTTTCATGCACTTTTCTGCATATCCAGCTCTCGCTTCCATATAGTAATGTTGGGATAAGCACTGCGTTATGTATTACTACACGTGACTTCTGGCTGAGGTGGTGGCTACCGAGATGTTGTCCCAACGCTCCGTTCACTCTATTGCCTGCATTCACTCTTCGCTCTATATCAGTGGTATACCTTCTATCTCGGCTAAAACCACATCCAAGATATACAAATTCATCCACTTGCTCTAGTACATCATTACCTATTTTTACTCTTACATCTGTTCTGGCTTCATCTCTTTCAAAGACCATTATTTTGGTTTTGCTCACATTCACACGTAGACCCCTTTTCTTACAATCTTCTGTCATTGTGTCGACTAGGGTCTGCAGGACAGTCGCTGCCGCTGCGCAGATGCCAGCAGGACTGCATCATCTGCATAGAGCAGACCAGTGACCACTGAGTCGCCCATCTGGACTTCCACATTCATATCTATCAACCTTTGGAGACATTTATCCAGATATATGATAAACAGCCTAGCTGACAGAACGCACCCTTGCTTAACGCCGTTATTGACGTCAAACTAAGGCGACATTCCATCATCCAGCCGCACACAAGCGCTACAGCTCATGTAACTGGACTGCACAGCCTGTAGCAGTTTACTGTTAATACCATACTCCGGTAAAATGTCCCAAAGTTACTTTCGTACAACCGTGTCAAATGCTCTTTCCAGATCCAAAAAACTGCAGAAAACCCTCTGACCTAGAGCCAGATGCTTCTCCACAATGTTGCGCAGAGAGAACACTTTATCCATGCATCCCCTTCTACTACTGAAACCTCCTTGTGTCTCACACATCAAACCATCGGACACCATTCTCATTCTCCTTTCAATAATTTTACCGTACACTTTTGCTGCCAAACTGGTCAAGCTTATGGCTCTGTAATTTGCGCAGTCATAACGTGAACCCTTGTTTTTAAAAATAGGCACGATAACTGCGCTATTCCAGTCCTTGGGAACCATTCCCGAGCTCCAACACAAATTGAGGAGCAACAGGAACGCCTCCCAGACACAAGAGCCACCGAGCTTGATCATCTCGACAGACACCATATCAATGCCCGCTGCCTTACCATTTTTCAAACTTCTTATCGCCCATTCAACTTCATCCATACTGATGCCATCGGAGGACGCCGGTGCTGAATGTTGATGTATTAAACCACATGTGACACCGGCGCCAACTCGAGTATCCGCATACATATCGCCAAAATATTCAATCCATCGGCTTAACACGTCTTGTGTTTGTGTAAGAATGTCTCCACCTTTAGACCTTATTTTATTCATTCTGAAGGCTGACCAACCACCCCGAGACTTCTTCACCTCCCTCCAAAAGAGTTTGGTGTTACCCTCGAAGTTTTTAGTCAGCCTATCATCTGCACTCCTATTAGCTCTATCACGTTTCTCTTTCACTAAGGCCTTGGTGTCATTCTTACATTGGCGATATTTTTCTTTCTTCTGTTCAGTCATACTGTCATTCAGATTCAAAGAAGAGACATAGTCCATCCACGCTTTCTTCTTTTACTCTACGGAAGCTGCCACTTCCGCATTTCACCTTGCATCACCATTTGTTTTTCTATGCTTCTTTGAACTTCCACCTACTTCTTTCGCTATATCTACCATACTCTCTTTCAATATTCTCCAGCATTCTTCAATGTCCGATTGCGGCTGGCTTGCCATCGTCAGCCGTTCTGGGACACCCTCTGCATACTTTTCTCTTACACACTCTTCTTGCAACCTTTCAACCTTTATTCTTTCAAGCCCTCCTAAGTGGACACGCTCTCGCTAGTGCCTCCACTTTCTGAACAGACCACTGAATTTCGCAATAACGAGATAGTGGTCCGTATCGACTGTGGGGCCCCTGTAAGCTCTTGCGTCCAATATTTTGCTTCGGAGGCGGCTGTCTACCAAAATTAAATCTATTATACTTTTCTGTTCATTCCTTCACCATGTGTATACATGGAGAAGGAATATATGGATGTCCTATACATATGGATGTCCTTATGTTGGAAAAATGTGTTTGACACAATAAGGTTTCTCTCCATGCATACATCCGCTATGAACCTACCTGCGTCGTTCACTCTCTTATGGATCAAGTACGTCCTCATAGTCGGGACGCTTGGTCCCCACCCATCCGTTCAAATCTCCGCATACAATCACGCGTTCACTAGTTTCTGCCATATCCAGAACTTCCCTAACATTATCCCAAAACTTCTCTAGGTCTGATGCCACCGAGGATCCTACGGGAGCATATGCTACAACCATGAATACCTTGGTGACACCTAGTTTTATATGGACCCAAAGAAGTCTGGGATCATACATTCCGTAATCCTTCACACCTGAGGCCAAGCGAGAGGACAACAGCACTCCTACCCCCATGCTGGCTCGATCGCTCTGTGGTACATCGGACCACAGAGCCATCCCGCCACCAGGAAGATCGCAGGCGTCGCTGCCCCTTCGCTTAGTCTCTGTTACACAGAGCACGTCTAGCTGTTTGTCCGCCATGACGGATATCAGCTCGTGCAACTTACCTTCCACACAACCTCTTACATTCCACGTGCCCACCCGGCACTCTGCTCTCCTCGACTCGCCTGACTGGGCAAGGCGTGATGGGTAGCGGCCCCCATCGCCACATCTGCCGATGTTCGTACCGATGGGGGCGGGTCGGTACGCGTCGCCTCCGGGGGATGCCCTAAACCGCACTGCGGTACGCATATCGAGCCGGATTAACAGTCTAACTAGACTGCTAGGGGACGCGACGAGCACGCTCCGGACTTTGCCCCTCTTTAATAGTATAACTCCAGAAATGAATTATTGATTTTTAAGACGTAAAATATATCCTAATTTTGGTTTTCATCACAGCCCCTAAATGTCCCACTGTTGGGCTCGGGCCTCCTCCGCAGTGGGAGGGAAATTAACCTACTATATCGCGCTGGTCAGACGTATTGGTATAGGGTTTTGTCTCGAGTTTTCCTTCTCTTGCATAGTTGTTTCGAGTTTTCCTTCTTTTGCATTATATGCGTTTTATATCCCTTAGTCGTCTTTTACGATCACCCACGGATAAGATAGGGGGTGGTGAATTGTATTCTTACTCCGTCACCACACGGATAAATTTTGGTTATACTGAAAGTAATTACAGAGGTGAACGACCTCCCAGAGTCAAATATTATTTTCTTGTTTATTATTTAACCTCATATGTCTTTTTCTAAAAGATTACTGTACGGTTCTATGTATAATGCGTTAGAAATATATCTGTAAAACTTTTTGACGTAAAATATGTATTTATGTGTTTAGCGCATACAAATAGACTCTGGAAGTTTGGCGTTGATAATCTTTTATACATATAATTTTATGTGCTTGTCATTCTGTCATTTATTTGCTCTCTGTCAAATTAGCATTTTCTTTTTCTTTATTGTCGTTTTAATTTATTTAAAGTTATTAGTATATTTCAAATTAGTACTGGTCGCATGGTGATAGAGTAAAAACACAATTCGCCATCCCTCTTATCATCTTAAATGGGCTCCTATTCATGACTCTATCATCGTAAACGCCGAAGAGATATAATATACACACAAAATCTGTGCAGTAAAACTCGAAATATAACCCTATGTCAACCCGTCTGACCAGAGTGATATAATATGTAATTTTCCCTCCTGTTATAGAGGTTTGAACCCAGCAATGGGAAGTATATGAGCTTAAATAATGATAACAATGAGATCACAATAATATATATGATATTTCAATTAGATATTTACGATATATGATTTACGATATATGATGCATTTGATAATAACGTGGCCTTATTTATGCTTACCCCCTTTTTTTGGTCAAGCTACGGTCTAGACACACCCCGCCCATTCCATCTATGACGACAGAAGGACGGCGTCGGCCTCGTTATCACCATGTTCCCTCTCGACCGCTATTGAGTCGGCTACCACTTCCTTGACATCCGTGGCCGATTTATGCTTACCCTAATCGATTTAATGGATTGATGGTTAAAATATTCATATTACCGGATCTAGATAAGTAATTTATTTAAAATAACATAATGCGATATGAATAGTGACATAGAAATGGAATGTTATAGGGTTTCTTGTTTAAAGTAGAATATGTCGCATTTTCATTTCACTGAGTTTCAACACTTAATTGTGGTAGGACCACGCTGTGCTGCGGCCCGCGGCCGCCGATAGAGACCTGCTCTGTCTGCGGCCGCGGGCCGGTCCGTCCGGGGTGGTACCACGCTCTGGCGGAAGATTGACGTCTGAGTAATGACAGTGTGCGTTTGGTTCGGTGAGCGTGAGAGCCGGAAGCCTAATTGGGGTGGGTTCGGGGTTTGTATTGGTGGGCAGCGGCCTAGCTATACCATTGGCAAAGGTCCATGGGCGGCGGTGACACTTACCATCGGGTGTGCTGTCTGCTCGTTTGCCAACATAAGCAATAAAAAAAAGACACACAACAATAAAAAAGAAATTTTAACTTGAACGAGCGATGCAACTTGAAACTTTACAGTTACATCACAAAAAAAAATAGGTATACCCAGTTCCTAGCGGATAAGCCTTGATAATTTTGATAGATTTATCGTACATCAAAATATGCAAGGTGTATCCGGCAATAATAATGGACCTACTTTTCTGTCTATTTTTGTGTTATCTCTTCATAAATATTCATATATATAATATAGTAATAATAATACATCAACGAGGCGCATATAATAATTAATTTTTAATATTTTCATTGTATTATTAATTACAAAAAAACAATTTGTTACAGTATTTCAGTGGTGTATATGATAACTCGAATACGCATCGAGTCTATTTGGTTTTTTTTTTTTCGTAAGGTGGGACCATGGATGTGGTCGCGCCCCGGCAAATCGGCCCGGGGCGACGGAAGAGGCGGCACGCAATCCCATGGACCCACCCTACAAACACCTCTCTTCGCCGTGCGAGCGGACCACCGGTACCCGATCTTTGTCTTCGGTGGCCCGCCCGGCGATATACCCTCTCGGGTTCCTCTCTCGTCGACACCCCGACAGCTTTCGCCGTCGAGGCGTCACCCTCACGCGGTGGCCTCACGTCGGGTGACCGGACAATTCCCCGGTCCGATCATCCGAAGCCTCGGTTAGGGCGGCATCAGGCGCAGATACTCGCGCATGCGCCGCCCTGGCCGCGGGCGGCGGCCCGGGTCGCGGGAATCCTCCCGGACTCGTTCCGCTGCCTCCTTCTGCGAGATAACAGCCTCGCAGAAGGCGGCGACCGCGTCCCAATTCCTGACGCTGTCGACCATCGCTTTCACGACAGCCGGCAGCGTCAGGTCGGCACCGATGACAGCGACGAGGTCACGGCGCTGCCCGTCCCAGCCCGAACATACCTCAAACGTATGTTGCGCCGTGTCCTCGTCGCTACTGCAATGGTGGCAGGACGGAGTCCACTCCCTCCGCACGACCGTGTGCAGGTACTTGCCGAAGCAACCGTGACCCGACAAGACCTGCACCAACTGGAAGGAGAGCACTCCGTGCCGCCGCTCCATCCACTCCATCAGTACGGGCCGGAGGGCCTCGACGGTAACAATACCGTGTCTAGGCCTCTCCAGCCGCGTAGCCCAATGGGCGATGACTTCTCGTCGGGCGTCCTCGCGCCAGGTGGCTATCTCGTTGAACGATGGGGAGCCACCCTCGTCGCGCATTGTGGTAACCCGCCGGTAGAGGTCGGAGAGCATCTCCGCCTCTAGGTCCCACGGGGGTGTCCCGGCCAATAGGCATGCCGCCTCGGTAGACACCGTGCGGTACCCTCGAATGGCTCTGACCGCCATGGCTCGCTGTGGCCTCCAAAGTATAGCCCTGAGCTGGGCGTTCAGAGCCCTCGCCCACACGGGTGCGCCGTACATGGCCATTGAGCGGATCACCCCCGCATACAGCCGTCGGCCCTCGAAACTGGGTCCGCCCACGTTCGGCATGAGCCGAGAAAGGGCGGACGCCGCGCCGACCAGCCGGGGAGCAATTTGACGGAAATGCTCCCGGAACCACCATCGCCCGTCGAGCACCAGACCCAAGTACCTCATATGGGCCTGGATACTGATGTGGATAGAGTTGACGACTAACGAGGCGCCGATGGGCAGCCTCACACGGGGCCCATGGAATAAAAGGGCCTCCGTCTTGTTTAGGGCCACCCTGAGCCCCAGCGCCTCGATTCGCCTGACCATCGCCTGGGTGCCGAGAGTGGCCAGGCTCGCCGCCTCTTCGAGTGTCTTGCCCCGGGCTGTGACGAGCGTGTCGTCAGCATAGCATATAACGCTCAGCCCGGGTGGGAGACTCCCTTTTAACGCCCAGTCGTAACCGATGTCCCACAGAGTCGGCCCCAGAACCGACCCCTGCGGAACACCGCACGACATGGGCGTCCGCACAATGTCCCCTGCGGGGCTCGCGTAGAGAACACTGCGCCCCTCCAAATAGTCTGCCACCAGCCGCCTGAGGTACGGGAGCACTCCATGGAATCGGAGCGCCTCCCTGATGCAGCTGAATGGCAGTGGTTTGACCGACCCAAGAGATGCAAATTTGTGCTGGCAACAATCATTTCCTTATCCACATTATTTGACATTATTAAATTTTGGCATGTATATCGTTTAAAACAATTCTTTATACATACCAAAAATCCGTTAGATACTAATATAAGGATAGCAATATGATGAAAGAATTTGAGTTAGTGAATTTTATTCCAGACGATAGCTCAAACGAATGATTCCCAAAAAAACGTAAACTAAAATCATACAATGCGAAATTGGAAGGATGTAGGTCCTTGGGGAGACCGAGACTCGCCTACCTAGACCAGATTGGTCACGTACTGAAGGAAGGTGGAGTCAAGAGTCTCCGAAACCGGCGAGCGTGTATGAAGAGAATTATGAATATTGAGGAAGCGAGTGAAATATGCAAGGATAGAATTCTCTGGCACTGTGTTCTCTCTGCCTACCCTTAGTAAATTTTCGTATTAAAAATATGGCCACATAGCTATTTATTCGTAATATTATTTATTAGTAGTAGCTATTTATTAGTAGTATTATTTATTAGTAGTATTGCTGTGTGGTAACGGCTACCAATACTACCAACACTTACTTTGCTCGTGGATGTCGTAAAAGACGACTAAGAGCCTTATAATGACCTGGGCCAACTTCATCTGATACCATTTGATCAACAATAACATTCCCAAGGAGGGTTGATATCTGGCAGGTGACCGGTCATAAAACTATTGCCAATTACATACATACATACACATACATATCATCACGCCATATCCCTTGCAGGGTAGGCAGAGAGAACAGAGTGCCAGAGAACTCTATCTCTGCATACTTCACTCGCTTCCTCAACATTCATAATTCTCTTCATACACGCTCGCCGGTTTCGGAGACTCTTGACTCCACCTTCCTTCAGTACATGACCGATCTGGTCTAGGTAGGTTAGTCTCGGTCTCCCTCGGTACCTACATCCTTCCACTTTCGCATTGTATATCTTCTTAACCAGGCGTTCGTTCGGCATTCTTTCCACATGTCCGAACCATCGGAGCATTCCCTTTCGCATCTTTACACCAATACTCTCTTTCATACCTACTCGCTCTCTTACGTCGTCGTTACGAATGCGGTCGGTCAGCCTAACTCCACAGATTTTCCGCAGAGATCGCATTTCGACCGCATTAATTTTACTATCATACTCTTTTCTGCATACCCAACTCTCGCTTCCATACAGTAATGTTGGGACAAGCACTGCGTTATGTATTGCTACACGTGCCTTCTGGCTGAGGTGGTGGCTGCCGAGAAGTTGCCCCAACGCTCCGTTCACTCTATTTCCCGCATTCACTCTTCGCTCTATATCAGTGGTGTACCTTCCATCTCGGCTAAATCCACATCCAAGATATACAAATTCATCCACTTGCTCTAGTACATCATTACCTATTGTTACTCTTACATCTGTTCTGGTTTTATCTCTTTCAAAGACCATTATTTTGGTTTTGCTCACATTCACGCGTAGACCCCTTTTCTTACAATCTTCTGTCATTGTGTCGACTAGGGTCTGCAGGTCAGTCGCTGACTGTGCCAGCAGGACTGCATCATCTGCATAAAGCAGAGCAGTGACCACTGAGTCGCCCATCTGGACTCCCACATTCATATCGTTCAATCTTTGGAGACATTTATCCAGATATATGATAAACAGCCTGGCTGACAGAACGCACCCCTGCTTAACGCCGATATTGACGTCAAACCAAGGCGACATTCCATCATCCAGCCGCACACAGGCTCTACAGCCCATGTAACTGGACTGCACAGCCTGTAGCAGTTTACCGTTAATACCATACTCCGGTAAAATGTCCCAAAGTTCCTTTCGTACAACCGTGTCAAATGCTCTCTCCAGATCCACAAAACTGCAGAAAACCCTCTGACCTAGAGCCAGATGCTTCTCCACAATGTTGCGCAGAGAGAACACTTGATCCATGCATCCCCTTCCACTCCTGAAACCTCCTTGTGTCTCACACAGTAAACCATCGGACACCATCCTCATTCTCCTTTCAATAATTTTTCCATACACTTTTGCTGCCAAACTGGTCAAGCTTATGGCTCTGTAATTTGCGCAGTCATAACGTGAACCCTTGTTTTTAAACAAAGGCACGATGACTGCGCTATTCCAGTCCCTGGGAACCATTCCCGAGCTCCAACATAAATTGAGGAGCAACAGGAACGCCTCCCAGACACAAGAGCCACCGAGCTTGATCATCTCGGATCATATCGCCAAAATATTCACTCCATCGGCTTAACACGTCTTGTGTTTGTGTAAGAATGTCTCCACCTTTAGACCTTATTTTATTCATTCTGAAGGCTGACCAACCACCCCGAGACTTCTTCACCTCCCTCCAAAAGAGTTTGGTGTTACCCTCGAAGTTTTTAGTCAGCCTATCTTCTGCACTCATACTTGCTCTATCACGTTTCTCTTTCACTAAGGCCTTGGTGTCATTCTTACATTGCCGATATATTTCTTTCTTCTGTTCAGTCATACTGTCATTCAGATTCAAAGAAGAGACATAGTCCAGCCACGCTTTCTTCTTTTGCTCTACGGAAGCTGCCACTTCCGCATCCCACCATGCATCACCATTTGTTTTTCTATGCTTCTTTGAACTTCCACATACTTCTTTCGCTGTATCTACCATACTCTCTTTCAATACTCTCCAGCATTCTTCAATGTCCGATTGCGGCTGGCTTGCCATCGTCAGCCGTTCTCGGACACCCTCTGCATACTTTTCTCTTACACACTCTTCTTGCAACCTTTCAACCTTTATTCTTTCAAGCCCTCCGAAGTGGACACGCTCTCGCCAGTGCCTCCACTTTCTGAACAGACCACTAAATCTCGCAATAACGAGATAGTGGTCCGTGTCGACTGTGGGGCCCCTGTAGGCTCTTGCGTCCAATATTTTGCTTCGGAGGCGACTGTCTACCAAAATTAAATCTATTATGCTTTTCTGTTCATTCCTTCTCCATGTATACATATGGATGTCCTTATGTTGGAAAAATGTGTTTGACACAATAAGGTTTCTCTCCATGCATACATCCGCTATGAGCCTACCTGCGTCGTTCACTCTCTTATCACCAAATGGACCAAGTACGTCCTCATAGTCGGGACGCTTGGTCCCCACCCATCCGTTCAAATCTCCGCATACAATCACGCGTTCACTGGTTTCTGCCATATCCAGAACTTCCCTAACATTGTCCCAAAACTTCTCTAGGTCTGATGCCACCGAGGATCCTACGGGAGCATATGCTACAACCATGAATACCTTGGTGACACCTAGTTTTATACGGATCCAGAGAAGTCTGGGATCGTACATTCCGTAATCCTTCACACCTGAGGCCAAGCGAGAGGACAACAGCACTCCTACCCCCATGCTGGCTCGATCGCTCTGTGGTACACCAGACCACAGAGCCATCCCGCCACCAGGAAGATCGCAGGCGTCGCTGCCCCTTCGCTTGGTCTCTGTTACACAGAGCACGTCTAGCTGTTTGTCCGCCATGACGGATATCAGCTCGTGCAACTTACCTTCCACACAACCTCTTACATTCCACGTGCCCACCCGGCACTCCGTTCTCCTCGACTCGCCTAACTGGGCAAGGCGTGATGGGTGGCGGCCCCCATCGCCGCAACTGCCGATGTTCGTACCGACGGGGGCGGGTCGGTACGCGTCGCCTCCGGGGGACGCCCTAACCCGCATTGCGGTACGCATTTCGAGCCGGATTAGCAGTCTAATTAGACTGGCAGGGGACGCGAACGAGCACGCTCCGGACTATGTCCCCCAATTGCCAATTACTATTACAATATGTACTATGAAAAATAGTACATATTGTATCGACACCAAGTAATTGGGATAAGAGTAGGAGAATGATGAGCTATTTATTAGTAGTCGCCTAGTAGCCGAAATTGGACTGAATGGAATTCATAAAATAGTTACAGTTAAATTTTGCAAAAATTATTTTATCTAAAAAGGTGTTTTTCAACTTAAACTCTTACAAAAGAAAAGGTGAAATTTTCATTCCAACTATTTTTAGTAGCATTTTGTTGTTTAACTTGACAAATAAGTCCTGATTAAATCATCATCATTCTCCTACTCTTATCCCAATTAATTGCGGTCGATACAATATGTACTCTTCTTTCATAGTACATATTGTAAAAGTTATATTGTATAAGTCATGATAAAATCTATCACATCTCTTAAGTTAGACTATGCAAAACACATATACAAAATTATCATTAAAATCAGTCAAAGCTTTCAGTCTTTATTACTTAGCAAAAGGTTATCTTAAATTTATAAGCTTTGATAAAATCAATTAATTCTACTGTAAGACATTAAAAAAAACTATGATTGCAGATTTATTTACTGATCAAAAACCGATAGCGAATAATTATAATGCGTTTATTAACAGTCTAGATTTCTAGATAGCATTAAGATATGATAATTTCAAAGTCAACTTCAATGACGATTTATTTCATGGACCTGAAATACTCATTAAATATTAATTATATGCAAAATTTAAATGCGACAGCTATTAATTGTTCATAACTATGTGTACAATATAAAACTAAGATTGATTATATAATAGTGCTAGCGACCCGCCCTCGCTTCGCTTCGGTTACGTGAGTTCGGAGAAGGTATTTCTTAAAATCCTACTTCATCTGATATTTACAGGGCAGAAAGAAATCCATCCATCCATCCATCAGCCCGTAAACGTCCACTGTTGGACATAGGCCATTCAACACGGTCCCGCGCCACCTGCATCCGGCGGTTTCCTGCGACCTTGATAATGTCGTCAGTCCACCTAGTGGGGGGTCGTCCTACGCGGCGCCGTCCGATTCGTGGTCTCCACTCGACAACCTTTCTTCCCCAACGGTTGTCAGTTCGTCGAGCGATGTGGCCTGCCCATTGCCACTTCAACGCGCTAATTCTTCGGGCTATATCAGTTACACCCGTTCTTCTACGGATTGCCGTATTTCGGATTCTATCACGTAGAGAAATACCGAGCATAGCCCTCTCCATAGCACGCTGAGCAACTTTGAGCCTTTTGATGAGGCCAACATTTAGAGACCACGTTTCAGTTCCGCAAGTCATCGCTGGTAACACACACTGGTTATAAACCTTTGTTTTCAGACACTGCGGAATATTAGACGAGAAGATCCTCCTAAGTTTCCCGAATGCTGCCCAACCGAGTTGGATTCGTCGGCTGACCTCTTTCTCGAAATTGGATCTACCTAATTAGACTGTTTGTCCTAGGTAAACATAGTGATCTACAACTTCGAGAATCGCATTCCCAACCAGGACCGGTACAGAAATGACATGGGCATTAGACATGACTTTCGTCTTGTCCATGTTTATTTGCAGCCCTACTAGTTGGGAGGCCTTGCTGAGGTCATTGAGCATGGTGCCAAGGTCCTCCAGGGATTCTGCCATGACTACGATATCATCTGCAAATCGAAGGTGAGTGATGTATTCGCCATTGATGTTGATGCCGAGTCCGGTCCAGTCTAAGAGCTTGAAGACATCTTCCAGCGCAGTGGTGAACAGTTTCGGAGAGATAACGTCTCCCTGTCTCACGCCTTTCTGCAGCTGGATCGGTTTCGTACTCTTATCCCGGATGCGGACCGACATAGTAGCGTTTTTATACAAACACTTCAACACTTCGATATATCTATAGTCAATTTGGCACCTCTGAAGGGACTGCAGCACTGCCCAAGTTTCGACAGAATCAAAGGCTTTCTCATAGTCCAGAAACGCTAGACACAGAGGCCGATTATACTCCTCGGTCTTCTGTATAATCTAGCATAGCGTGTGTATGTGGTCTATGGTACTATAAACTTTTCGGAAACCGGCTTGTTCGGGCGGCTGGAAGTCGTCTAGCTTGCGCGCGAGTCGGTTCGTAATGACTCTTGAAAACAGTTTGTATACGTGGCTCAGGAGTGAGATGGGTCTGTAATTCTTTAAGAGCGTTTTATCGCCCTTCTTGAAAAACAGCACCACCACGCTCCTGGTCCACGACTCTGGAACGTCGCCCCCGAGAATGACAGAATTAAACAGCTTCTGTAGGGCTTTTAAAACCAGCTTGCCGCCTGCCCTCAGGAGCTCTGTGGTAATTCCGTCATCTCCCGGTGCCTTTCCGTTCTTTAACTGTTTCAGAGCCATTCTGATCTCGTATAAGCTGACGTCCGGGATTTCTTCAGTGTAGTGCCGAGTTAGCTTGGATCTGGGGTCTTGGACCAAGCCGACAACAGGATTCAAGGATGATTTGTACAACTGCCCATAGAACCTTTCGACCTCTCCCAAGATATCACTCTGGGATGAAATGACAGTACCGTTATCGGTCTTCAGCTTGGTCATTTGGCTCTGCCCGATAGACAAATCTCGTGCGAACACTTTGAAGCCTCGATTTCGCTCTATCGCCTCTTCAATACGCAGGTGATTCGTGTGTCTATATTTATAAGTCTAAAAGTTATCTCAAAATTATCGCCATTTCAGTATTTTGCTGTCCGGTGCTGGACATAAACCTCCTTTATAGTTCGTACTTATATGAAGTTATAGCACCGTAATCGCCACGCATGGCAGGCGGGTTGGTGATCGCATGTCTTATACGTTTCCCCGAAGAGAGCTGATGTCCGTCCTCCTAATGAACCGTTAGCTGATTTTTACGATAATAAACCGCATAAATTAGTAAAAATTTAATAATATTCATAACTGATTTTAACTATATTTGAAACAGAACGCCCATATTCACGCGACTCATATTTTTTGGACTAATCTAGCCAATCATTTCCATCATTGTAATTCCTGTAAACCATTATTCATAAAGGTCTCCATAAATGTCACCAAAGTTTAACCCTTAGGTAGTCCCGGCATATGCTATTAATTGACTTAGAAACCGCAACAATTTTAATTAGAAAATTTTAATTAGGAGTACTTGAAAAGAATGATTCCACTTTCCTCCTAAGCCATGCTGGTGACAAAATTGACTGGTCAGCCAATAAGTAAAAGGGCTATGATAAGTGCAGCAGAACGACACCACAGATAAGAAAGAGCTTAGCGGGACTTATATATATGAGCCTTAAGATTGATTGCTACCATAGGTAGGCAAAAACTCCTAAACGCACGCAACTTTCTCGAGTTCGGTTTACAAGGTTCGTATAGTATACTACTCCAGACGTAACTTGTAAACTGTCCAACATATATTTATTTATATATAAAATTTGGTTGATTTTATTCAAATCTTAAGTAGGATAATTGAGTTTTACTGCCAAGAAAATGTTTCGTAGCATTAAGAATTATGGAGCGACTTAGTATTATATTACGTTTAATTAATTTATTATAGTTACTATTAAATATTTAATTACCGTTATGGTAATCTGGGCGGGCCACCGAAGACAAAGATCGGGTACCGGTGGCCCGCTCGCACGGCGAAGAGAGGAGTCCTTGCACGGTGTGTCTGTGAGGTTGCGTACCGTCTCTTCCGTCACCCCGGACCGATTTGGTAGAGCGCGACCACAACCATAGCCCACTGCAAGGAAAAAAAAATGGTGCTCATAATAAAATAAGGGCATTGCTCCTGCCTAATCATATAGGGAACATGATTATAAAATAGTATCATATATCATCACATCATCATCACAGCCCGTATACGAGTATGTCCCACTGTTGGGCTTGGGCCTCCTCCGTAATGGAAGGGAAATCACTTACGATTTCTATTTTTTTTTAATTCAAACGAGGAACGCGTTTATTATGTAAGAAACTCCATTTATTATCTGCTATTTCATATATTTTATTGAAGTTTACTGAATTAGAAATAATGAAATCGGCTATTAAAGAATACAGGATTACAGTGATAGTCTTATATAAAATTATATTCAATATCTTAGTGTTTTAACATGTTATATTAATTAATTTTGGTGGTATTTTATGTAATTTGATGCTTAAGAAGTGCGGAGGTGTAATGAATATGATATAACAGTGCCTTACATACTTTTTCTTTTTCCACCAAAATTCCCAAAAGATATCTTTTATAGTATCTGTTGGTAATTTTCAAATCACTTCAAAAAATTAATGTCAGTCATATGCTTGCATATAGTGCTATCGATAGATATACCAATACTTCTCCTGTCGAAGATCATACTTAATATTCTGTATACAGACCAGAAATTTACTGTAGTTATTTCTCGTTCTATTTCATCAAGGACTCCTTCTGGCTAACCACAAGATTTATGTGCTTTCGGTTTCTTTTTTACACTATTAATGTTTATTTCTATATGTCCTTACTAAATAATTTGTTTCTTTTACTTAAGCTGTTCTATGTGATAATTATGATATGGTATAGTATATATATATATATATATATATATATATATATATATATATATATATATATATATATATATATATATATATATATATATACACATACATACATACATATCATCACGCCATATCCCTTGCAGGGTAGGCAGAGAGAACAGAGTGCCAGAGAACTCTATCTTTGCATACTTCACTCGCCTCTTCATACACGCTCGCCGGTTTCGGAGACTCTTGACTCCACCGGTATAGTATCATGTTTACTATACCATAAGCTGAGACGGTCACCATATCTTGGCCTCACATATTCGATTTCCGGTTTTTTAGTTAGTATTTTTTTGTGTCTATATTGTATGAGGTTTACAAAATAAAATTTCTTTCTTTCTTTCATATTTATTTGTAACAGAACTTATGGCCAAACTTTAATTAAATTTCAATCTCAAACGGTTTCGTAGACTTGAATCAACTACATGACCGTATTATTAGTGCACTAATAACCTTTATAGCTAAGCCATTTAAAAAAACTTAGACTGCATAGATAACGTAGTGGTTAAGATACCGAGCTTCTGCGCCAGTACTCTGGGCTCAATTCCAACGCAGGTCATAATTTTGTGAGATCCACAATATGTTGTTCTGAGTTTGGACGTACTTTGTCTGCGTTAATTGTATGTTTATAAATTCCCCCGCAGTACAAGGATTTCGGAGGATTGTCCGTGTGGTGACGGAGTAAGAATAAAATTCATCAACCCTATCTTACCCCTGGGTGACCGTAAGAGATGAGTAAGGGATATAAAACGCATATAATATCTATGCAAGAGAAGGAAAACTCGAAACAAAATTCTATACTAACACGTCTGACCAGCGTGGTATAGTAGGTTAATTTCCCTTCCATTACGCAGGAGGCCCGAGCTCAACAGTGAGACATATATGGGCTGTGATGATGATGATGACGAGGATTATTGCCTTAGTGCGAGGTGGCCTCTATAAAAAAAAATTAACTTGTATATATACAAAGTCAAAAAGTATTTCGGTAATAAAAATGCAATTCATTAATAAGTTGTTTGTTTTGTGTGTGGTGATAGAATAACTCTATAATATCCACCACACTCCTTCTCTCTTTTCCTTTCAAGTTGTGTGGTAGCGGCTATGAATACTACCAACCCTTACTTTGCTCGTGGATGTCGTAAAAGACGACTAAGAGCCTTATAACGACCTGGGCCAACTCCATCTGATGCCGTTTGGTCAACAATTACATTCCCAAGGAGTAAGATTAGGAGAATGATGATCCACCACACTCCTTCATTCCTCGTCACTATATCGTAAAAAAATATTAACATATATAAGTAGATAACGAAAATAAGAATACTATAATACAAATAACAAATCTATGAATATTATACGAAAATAAGAATACTCGAAATACGAAACCCTACGTTTGAACAGGATAGTGTAGTAAACTAATTCCACTCATCTGATAGAGACATCAGTAGAATGATGCGACGACGATTGCACAGATGGCGTAACGGTTATAATACCCACCTAGCGTGCCAAGCGTCGTGGGTTCGAATCCTTACAACACTTTGTGCGATCCATAAATTGTTGTTCTGAGTCTGAGTGTAATTTATTTCCGTTAATTGTATTTTTGTAGAGTCCCCCGCATTACAGCGATTATTTCCTTAATGCAACGAGTTGTCTTTTAAAAAAAATAGGTTGGTAGTGAAATATATGCTTACAAGTATAAGACAAATATATATATCATATGCACTCTATTTTCACATATATCATAAACTTAATCACATTCCGTAGTTTCTTCATCTTCTCAGCATATATTGGGTATATATATATATATAATTGTGGTAGGACCACGCTGTGGACAGTTTTCTGTCTACAGCCGCGGGCCGGTCCGTCCGGGGTAGTACCACACTCTCGCAGAAGATCGACGTCTGAGTAATGGCAATGTGCTATTGCGCTTCGTTTGGTGAGCGAGAGAGCCGGCAGCCCAACTGGGGTGGGTTCGGGGTTTGTATTGGTTGGCAGCGGCCCAGCTATACCATTGGCAAAGGTCCATGGGCGGCAGTGACACTTACCGTCAGGTGTGCTGTCTGCTCGTTTGCCACCATAAGCAATAAAAAAAAAAAAATATAAATATATATATATAATAAATATATATTGCTATTCGAACTGGCCAGAGATAGGAAGAAAGAGGTACCAGTGGCTAGTCTAGTGGCCATGGCAAGGAAATACGGTGGGTTATGGGGCCACGCGCTGTTCTTCCGTCGCCCCGGACCATAGCCTACCCAAACAAAAAAGAATAGTATATATCCATATATACATATACATACCCACAAGATATAATGAAATTTCCCTTTTATACTATGCTGGTCAGACTGGTTGGCATAATGTTTTATTTTTAATTATCCTTGCCATGCATATTATCTGCTTATATCTCTTATTCTCTTTATACAATATCCACAGGAAAGAAATAGAGGTAGTGAATATTATTATGAGTCTCTCATCATCAAATAAGTATAGTTTTAACTAAGGACACCTACATTTTAAAGAACATCTTAGGATATCTGTATAATATCTATATATAAGCCACCGAAGACAAAGATCGGGTACCGGTGGCCCGCTCGCACGGCGAAGAGAGGTGTTTGCAGGGGACCCAGCTTTGAAGGCCGACGGCTATATGCGGGTCAGGAACTGGGACGCGGTCGCCGCCTTCTGCGAGGTAGTCATCTCGCAGAAGGAAGCCACGGAAAGGGTCCGGGAGGATTCCCTCGACTCGGGCCGCCGCCGGCACCCTGGGCGGCGCAGGCGCGAATACCTGCGCCTGATGTCGCTCTAGCCGAGGCATCGGGGAACGGACCTAGGACCCAGTCCGGTCACCCGAAGTGAGGCCACCGCGTGAGGAGGATGCCTAGACGGTGAAAGCTGTCGGGGCATCGAATCGAGAGGAACCCGCGAGGGCCGCCGAGCGGGCCACCGAAGACAAAGATCGGGTACCGGTTGACCGCGGGTCTATAGGGTCGCGCACCGCCTCTTCCATAATCCACAGCAAAAAAAAAAAAAGGCGTTACCTAAAATTAGGTCTTGGATGAAAACGGGCATCATATTTATAGATTTTAAATTAAACTTATTTTTGTAAGTCTCTCATACCCAATCAGTAGGTTCTGCAGATAACGAATACTGGAATCTTCTACGATGGCAAAGTTTATATTGTCTAGACGGATTGCCGCAAGGTTTATCTTGTTTTTTAAAATAATTTAATATTTAAGCGTGTTGAGGATAAGATGTCAAGACCGTGGCTCATTATAAAACTGATAATTTAGATAAAAATAGATAAAGTAAAAAAATAAATTCAATGTAATGATCAATAATTATGAGGCAAATTAATAAAATTGATCTTTAGTTTACTAACTATTATTACAATTACTTACTATTTATTTACAATTGCTAAAGTGCTATTGTACTTTAATAACTGTAAATAAATAGTACTTTAGAGATCGCTGTGTGATGGCGGCTAGGAATATTACTAACTCTTGCATTACTCTTAGGGGTCGCAAAAGAAGCCATGAAACTATACAACAACCTGGACTAACTCCAACTGATGCTGTCCAGTCAACAATTCTCAAAGAGTGTTGACGTCAAGCAGGCGGCCAGTCATAAAATGGAAACTCGATTAACCGGACCAATTGTTGCCGTTAGGCATTAGGATAATCGAAAATCCGAATAACGGAATATAAGTAACAAAACTGTATTTGTACATATTGCATAATGTTGTGTTTATACAAAATAACAAGTAGGTATACTTATCAAATATACTTATCAAAAATCAATGTTTTATGAAGAAATCAAGAGATACATTTTCCAACGTGTAACGTGTAATTTATGTATTTACGTACATATTCTCTGTTCTCTCTGCCTACCCTTTTTTTTGGGCTAGGCTACCTTCGGCGCTCTCCTTGCACCAATCCGTCCTGGGCGACAGAGGGACGTAAGCACGCACAGCCGTAACCCACCCGTGACATTTAGCGTTCGTCGTTGGACCGACCACTGCAGCAGCGTGACCTTGACGCCATTGGCCGGCCTGACGAAATAACCCTTGAGGGTATCCTCTCCTTGACCGACGCATATTATGCGGGGCCCATGAAACAAGAGGGCCTCTGTCTTGTCTAGGACCAACCCCAACCCCAGCGCCTTCGCCTGACGATCTCTTCGGTGCCGAGAGTCACCAGGCTTGCCGCCTCCTCCGACATCCCACGGCTGCGACGAGCGTGTCGTCGGCGTAACAGAACACGCCCAGCCCGGGCGGGAGGCTCCCTCTCAACGCCCAGTCGTAGCTGATGTACCACAGGGTGGGTCCGAGGACCGACCCCTGTGGAACACTGCACATCATGGGCGTTCGCACAACGTCCCCTCCTCGGTTGGTGTAGAGGACGCTGCGCCCCCCCAAATAGTCTGCCACCACCCGCCTCAGGTAGGTTTATCACCCCGTGATATCGGAGCGCATCTCTGACGCAGCTAAATGGCAGACTATTGAATGCGTTGGCGATGTCCTCTCTGTATGTGTGTATGTATGTATGTACGTACATATTTTCTCAAAAGAAAATAATTGCGAAATTCAATATGTACGTGATATAGTTTAATTTGTTTATAATACTTATGTTGTTTAATATATAGGATTGACATCAGGCAGGTGGCCGGTCATAAAACAATTGCCAATTGCGTTTGCAATGCGTGGAAAGAGGAGTACATATTGTGTCGACCCCAAGTAATTAGGTCATTTTCTTTAATACAGTCCTATCAGACGTCATCTCTGTAGTCACTCTCTGTCTATCCATGTTATACCTCACGCAGTCCTTCTATCTTTTCTTTGCTCTTCCTTTACCACTAAAACCTTCATACTTACTTTCCTCACAACATTACTTTCATCCCGTCTCATCACATGTCCATACCATGTCAATCGTTCACTCCTTAACTTTTTCATCACTTGCACAACTTTCAAACTTCCTCTAAAAATATATAAATTCTTTGGTTCATTTAATTGTAAATAATACGACTACATACATACATACATATCATCACGCCATGTAGGCAGAGAGAACAGAGTGCCAGAGAACTCTATCCTTGCATACTTCACTCACTTCCTCAACATTCATAATTCTCTTCATACACGCTCGCCGGTTTCGGAGACTCTTGACTCCACCTTCTTTCAGTACGTGACCAATCTGGTCTAGGTAGGTTAGTCCTGGTCTCCCCCGGTATCCAGATCCTTCCACTTTCGCATTGTGTATCTTCTTAACCAGACGTTCGTTCGGCATTCTTTCTACATGTCCGAACCATCGGAGCATTCTCTTTCGCATCTTTACACCAATACTCTTTTTCATACCTACTCGCTCTCTTACGTCGTCGTTGCGAATGCGGTCGGTCAGCCTAACTCCATAGATTTTCCGTAGAGATCGCATTTCGACCGCATTAAATTTACTTAATAATACGACTAAATTGCACATACTCATACATCTGATAGTCAACGAACCGTGACAATAGATAAGATAGCACACAACCTTGGTCTCGAATGTAATGTCAAAACGTCATGTCATGCAATGCAATTGTAAATAAAATTAAAAAAAAATATAGTAAAATTTAGTATCAAAATATGTTAAACAGTATTTTGTAACACAAATATGTTAAATTATACCTAATAATTTCTAGAAGGTTTCCTCACGTATTCTATCATAATCTCAGCTCATATATGTACCTTTTTTGGGCTCGTACCTCCTTCATAATGGCAGGGAAATTTACTTACTATACCACGCTAGGCAAGCTGTGTGGTAGCGGCTTCGAATACTACCAACCATTACTTTGCTAGTGGATATCGTAAGAGTCGACTAAGAGCCATATAACGACCTAGGCCAACTTCATGTGATGCCGTTTGGTCAACAATTACATTCCCAAGAAGGGTTGACGTCTGGCAGGCGGCTGGTCATAAAACTATTTCCCATAACTTTTTTTTTTTTTTTTTTTTTTTTTTATTGCTTATGGCGGCAAACGAGCAGACAGCACACCTGATGGTAAGTGTCACTGCCGCCCATGGACCTTTGCCAATGGTATAGCTAGGCCGCTGCCTACCAATACAACCCTGAACCCACCCCAGTTAGGCTTCCGGCTCTCTCGCTCACCGAACGAAGCGCAATAGCACATTGCTATTACTCAGACGTCGATCTTCTGCGAGAGTGTGGTACTACCCCGGACGGACCGGCCCGCGGCTGTAGACAGAGAACTGTCCACAGCGTGGTCCTACCACTTACACTTTCACAATATGTACTATGAAAGAAGAGTACATATTGTATCGACCCCAAGTAATTGACCACGCTGATCAGACGTGTTGGTTTTGTTTCGAGTTTTTCTTCTCTTGCATAGATTTTATATGCGTTTTATATTCCTTAATCGTCTCTTACGATCACCCACGGGTAAGTACGGGTAGTAGTACGTAATCTATAGTACTTAATTGTTAACAATGTTTCTAATTTAATTTTAGTATTTGTGTTTATGGTAAGACTTGCTGTGTGGTAGCTACAAATATTATTCACCTTTACTTTGCTCGTAGATGTAGTAAATAACGATTAAAAGTTTTATATCAACCTTAACCAACTCCGTCGGATACCGTCTGGTCAACAATTGTATTCACAAGGAGTGGTAACGTCAGACTATGACTTATGACAGCATAAAACTACTCTTTATAACCATTGCAATATGTACAATGAAAGACTAAATATTTCATATGTGATGTTTTTGTTAAATATTCCTAATCACCAGAATATTCTTTTTTGGTGAGTTTCACACTCATAAACTATCATAAAAATAAGACTTTCAATACTATCATTAAAGTAAGACACTCTCTAATACTTGTTTGTACCAATTTTTAATTTAAATAATATATTGAAATAAAGTCAACATTCTCTTACTCTTATCCCAATTACTTGGGATCGATACAATATGTACTCTTCGTTCATAGTACATATTGTAAAACTTATTGGCAATAGTTTTATGACCGACCGCCTGCCAGACGTCAACTCTCCTTGGGAATGTAATTGTTGACCAAACGGCATCAGATGGAGTAGGCCCAGGTAAGAGAGACGACTAAGAGCCCTATAACGATAAGGCTCTTAGTCGTCTTTTACGACATCCATGAGCAAAGTAAGAATTGGTAGTATTCATAGCCGCTACTACACAACTTATATATTGATATAAAATATCACTAGAAAAATGTATTCCTTTAAAAGATGAAAATAACTGCAATAGGAATAGAGCAATTTTTATTTGAAATAAAACAATTTTTACGGATTCTATTCGTGATATCCTCCCGTGATCATGATCATTGTAAAGTGTTCGAAACGTCGGGAAATTAAAAATCAAATACAAATGCGATAGAATACGTAAAAGTAGTTTTATTTCAAATGTGTAATACTTACTCACTTAAACATCAGAAACTATTATGACTCATATTTAGTTCGAGATGTTACTTCATTTCGGTATAGGCAAGAGTAGTGGATTACCTCAAAGCTCACACTACGTCGTGTTGAAATATGAATTTATTTGCTTTTACTGAAAAGTATTTGTGCTTAATTCGAACATCTATATTCTATCTATCTATCTAACTATCTATCTATATATAATATATCTATATATATATAAAGACGTTGGTTGACTGACTTATGAACGGCGAGCCAAAACTACTAATTCGAGAGACATGAAATTTTAACAGTGGTTTCTTTTTATGATGTAGAGGTCCACAAAGAACGAATTTTACGAAATTCCACCCCTAAGAGGGTGAAACAGAGTGGCAAAGTTTGAATGGGAAGAAAAAAAATTTGATCGGTTATTTTTAAATTACGTATCTACATATATTTTCCGCTAAAAATAAATAAACACGTGTTTCAGCATTTGTCAATTTTCACTCTCTGGAGGTGTAAAGAATATATAAAGGTATTTATTTCTTCCCATACAAATTTTGCTACTGCTTTTCACCCCCGTGAGGTTAAATTACAGATTTAATTTCTGCGTTTACGTTTCTTTAAGGCTGTGGTCTAAACACACGCCGTGCATTCCATCTAGGATGACGAAGGAACGGCGTGCGGCCACATAACGCACCGTATTTAAAAACTTAATATTCTAACAAACAAATTAGTTTAAAATCAAATTAGTTTTGTCTCGTCTGCATGACGTCATTGGGAATGTAATTGATGATAAAACAGCATGATCCAGGTTCATGCAGAAACTTTTAATGTATTTTATAAAGTATTTATAAAACGCGATAGAATCCGTAAAAGTAGTTTTATTTCAAATGTGTAATACTCGCGTAAACATTAAAAGTCATTAAATACTTATAATATCATAATATCCACGGATATTATAATGTCCATGAGCAATGTAATATTTCGTAGTATTGCTAGCAGCCACCACATCCTTCCATCCATCCATCAGCCCTTAAACGTCCACTGTTAGACATAGGCCTCCCCATGAGAATGTCAGCTACCATATACCGTTTCTGTAAATAATAAATAATAGATAAGTCGTAATTTTCCATTCTTCTACTCTTATCCCAATTGGATGAGGTCGATACAATATGTACTCTACTTTCATAGTACATATTGTAAAAGTTATTGGCAATGGTTTTATGACCGGCCGCCTGCCAGACGTCAACCCTCTTTGCGAATGTAATTGTTGATCAAATGGCATCAGATGGAGTTGGCCCAGGTCGTTATAAGGCTCTTAGTCGTCTTTTACGACATCCACGAGCAAAGTAAGGGTTGGTAGTATTCGTAGCCTAAGAAGAAGGAAGCCGCGGAGCGGGAACGCAAGGCGCTTGCGTCCGCTTACTCGCTCCGACGGCGGCGACCAGGAAGTGCGAGATGCAAATATGCGCTTCTTCTTTCAGCGCCTTGAATGACGACGAGACGTGGCCAGACGACCATACGTTGGGGTGTCGGGGATTGAATGTCATCAGACGATCTCCCCGGTACCCTGTAAAAGAACGGATGAGGCCGCTGTGATTTTAGTGGTTATTTCGGTCGCACGGTGGTCGGTGAATCCCACACAAGACCTCCCATCCTCACAGGTGGGGGATAGTGCGTAAATGCAAAGAAAAGTCTTCGTAGCCTAAATCTGTATAATCTATATAATGCAATATGCATTTATGTATGGTTAATGTTATTACATATGAATATATAATGTCTTCCATTGTTATGAAAGCTGCATTATTTTAATTTATTTATTTTTAAATTGATAGCATTAAAATAATTGTTTCTTTAATAATGCACTTACTTCCATTACGGCCGCATTACCCTTGGCATAAAACTTACCATTGTACAAATGTTGTTACGTAAAATTCAACGATTGAGAGAATTATAGGTATTTATAAAGACAATATCCTACTAAGGATAGATACTTTACTAAAAATAGAATTGCTGTGTGGTGACGGAATAAGAATACAATTCACCACCCCCTATCTTACCCGTGGGTGATCGTAAGAGACGACTAAGGGATATAAAACGCAATATATATCATATCTACGCAAGCGAAGGAAATCTCGAAACAAAACCATAGGGTTTTGTTTCGAGTTTTGGTATAGACCAGAGGTCGCCAACCTGAGGCTCGCGAGCCACATGCAGCTCATTGGATGTGAAGTTGCAGTTCTTTAGTTCTATACGTAAAAATGTATTTCATAAAAAAAAACATTTAAAAATGGTTCTAAATTGATGAACGTGGATTAGGCACAATGTAGTGCTGCAAAAGAAAATTATGGCTCTTTAAAAACTTTTAAAATTTTTGCGTTTTGTAATTTTTGGCTCTTCTGACTTAAAAGGTTGCCGACCCTTGGTATAGACCAACACATCTGACCAGCGTGGTATAATAAGTTAATTTTCCTCCTATTACGAAGGAGGCCCGAGCCCAACAGTGGGACATATATGGGCTGTGATGATAATAATGATGATAAATAAAATTCACGGATATAAATAACGTCTGAACTCCGTCCTACTTGGAAATCAAACTCAATACTCCGCTAGTAGTTGTTTTGACTACTGTCTTATCTATGCAGCCCTATATACATAAATAAATATCTTCAATAAAATATTTAAAAAAAAATCTAATAACCTATCTATCCAAATTACTTAACCTGTTCATTCTCTAAACTACGTTTTGTAACAAGGCTGGAGGAGAGGTTTCGGTGTTCGTCACCTATTGTGGATGAAGCTTAAACCCAATAGTGAAAGACAGGAAGTAGACAGACGTATGTAGACTGACAGATGATGATGATGATGATAATAATCCCTATCCCTACTAATATATAAATGTGAATGTAAGTTTGTTTGTTACGCTTTCACGCGTCGCCTATTGTGGATGAAGCTTAAACCCAATAGTGAAAGACAGGAAGTAGACAGACGTATGTAGACTGACAGATGATGATGATGATAATAATCCCTATCCCTACTAATATATAAATGTGAATGTAAGTTTGTTTGTTACGCTTTCACGCGTCGCCTATTGTGGATGAAGCTTAAACCCAATAGTGAAAGACAGGAAGTAGACAGACGTATGTAGACTGACAGATGATGATGATGATGATGATGATAATAATCCCTATCCCTACTAATATATAAATGTGAATGTAAGTTTGTTTGTTACGCTTTCACGCGTCGCCTATTGTGGATGAAGCTTAAACCCAATAGTGAAAGACAGGAAGTAGACAGACGTATGTAGACTGACAGATGATGATGATGATGATGATGATAATAATCCCTATCCCTACTAATATATAAATGTGAATGTAAGTTTGTTTGTTACGCTTTCACGCGTCGCCTATTGTGGATGAAGCTTAAACCCAATAGTGAAAGACAGGAAGTAGACAGACGTATGTAGACTGACAGATGATGATGATGATGATGATGATAATAATCCCTATCCCTACTAATATATAAATGTGAATGTAAGTTTGTTTGTTACGCTTTCACGCGTCGCCTATTGTGGATGAAGCTTAAACCCAATAGTGAAAGACAGGAAGTAGACAGACGTATGTAGACTGACAGATGATGATGATGATGATGATGATAATAATCCCTATCCCTACTAATATATAAATGTGAATGTAAGTTTGTTTGTTACGCTTTCACGCGTCGCCTATTGTGGATGAAGCTTAAACCCAATAGTGAAAGACAGGAAGTAGACAGACGTATGTAGACTGACAGATGATGATGATGATGATGATGATAATAATCCCTATCCCTACTAATATATAAATGTGAATGTAAGTTTGTTTGTTACGCTTTCACGCGTCGCCTATTGTGGATGAAGCTTAAACCCAATAGTGAAAGACAGGAAGTAGACAGACGTATGTAGACTGACAGATGATGATGATGATGATGATGATAATAATCCCTATCCCTACTAATATATAAATGTGAATGTAAGTTTGTTTGTTACGCTTTCACGCGTCGCCTATTGTGGATGAAGCTTAAACCCAATAGTGAAAGACAGGAAGTAGACAGACGTATGTAGACTGACAGATGATGATGATGATGATGATGATAATAATCCCTATCCCTACTAATATATAAATGTGAATGTAAGTTTGTTTGTTACGCTTTCACGCGTCGCCTATTGTGGATGAAGCTTAAACCCAATAGTGAAAGACAGGAAGTAGACAGACGTATGTAGACTGACAGATGATGATGATGATGATGATGATAATAATCCCTATCCCTACTAATATATAAATGTGAATGTAAGTTTGTTTGTTACGCTTTCACGCGTCGCCTATTGTGGATGAAGCTTAAACCCAATAGTGAAAGACAGGAAGTAGACAGACGTATGTAGACTGACAGATGATGATGATGATGATGATGATAATAATCCCTATCCCTACTAATATATAAATGTGAATGTAAGTTTGTTTGTTACGCTTTCACGCGTCGCCTATTGTGGATGAAGCTTAAACCCAATAGTGAAAGACAGGAAGTAGACAGACGTATGTAGACTGACAGATGATGATGATGATGATGATGATAATAATCCCTATCCCTACTAATATATAAATGTGAATGTAAGTTTGTTTGTTACGCTTTCACGCGTCGCCTATTGTGGATGAAGCTTAAACCCAATAGTGAAAGACAGGAAGTAGACAGACGTATGTAGACTGACAGATGATGATGATGATGATGATGATAATAATCCCTATCCCTACTAATATATAAATGTGAATGTAAGTTTGTTTGTTACGCTTTCACGCGTCGCCTATTGTGGATGAAGCTTAAACCCAATAGTGAAAGACAGGAAGTAGACAGACGTATGTAGACTAACAGATGATGATGATGATGATGATGATAATAATCCCTATCCCTACTAATATATAAATGTGAATGTAAGTTTGTTTGTTACGCTTTCACGCGTCGCCTATTGTGGATGAAGCTTAAACCCAATAGTGAAAGACAGGAAGTAGACAGACGTATGTAGACTGACAGATGATGATGATGATGATGATGATAATAATCCCTATCCCTACTAATATATAAATGTGAATGTAAGTTTGTTTGTTACGCTTTCACGCGTCGCCTATTGTGGATGAAGCTTAAACCCAATAGTGAAAGACAGGAAGTAGACAGACGTATGTAGACTGACAGATGATGATGATGATGATGATGATAATAATCCCTATCCCTACTAATATATAAATGTGAATGTAAGTTTGTTTGTTACGCTTTCACGCGTCGCCTATTGTGGATGAAGCTTAAACCCAATAGTGAAAGACAGGAAGTAGACAGACGTATGTAGACTGACAGATGATGATGATGATGATGATGATAATAATCCCTATCCCTACTAATATATAAATGTGAATGTAAGTTTGTTTGTTACGCTTTCACGCGTCGCCTATTGTGGATGAAGCTTAAACCCAATAGTGAAAGACAGGAAGTAGACAGACGTATGTAGACTGACAGATGATGATGATGATAATAATCCCTATCCCTACTAATATATAAATGTGAATGTAAGTTTGTTTGTTACGCTTTCACGCGTCGCCTATTGTGGATGAAGCTTAAACCCAATAGTGAAAGACAGGAAGTAGACAGACGTATGTAGACTAACAGATGATGATGATGATAATAATCCCTATCCCTACTAATATATAAATGTGAATGTAAGTTTGTTTGTTACGCTTTCACGCGTCGCCTATTGTGGATGAAGCTTAAACCCAATAGTGAAAGACAGGAAGTAGACAGACGTATGTAGACTAACAGATGATGATGATGATAATAATCCCTATCCCTACTAATATATAAATGTGAATGTAAGTTTGTTTGTTACGCTTTCACGCGTCGCCTATTGTGGATGAAGCTTAAACCCAATAGTGAAAGACAGGAAGTAGACAGACGTATGTAGACTGACAGATGATGATGATGATGATGATGATAATAATCCCTATCCCTACTAATATATAAATGTGAATGTAAGTTTGTTTGTTACGCTTTCACGCGTCGCCTATTGTGGATGAAGCTTAAACCCAATAGTGAAAGACAGGAAGTAGACAGACGTATGTAGACTGACAGATGATGATGATGATGATGATGATAATAATCCCTATCCCTACTAATATATAAATGTGAATGTAAGTTTGTTTGTTACGCTTTCACGCGTCGCCTATTGTGGATGAAGCTTAAACCCAATAGTGAAAGACAGGAAGTAGACAGACGTATGTAGACTGACAGATGATGATGATGATGATGATGATAATAATCCCTATCCCTACTAATATATAAATGTGAATGTAAGTTTGTTTGTTACGCTTTCACGCGTCGCCTATTGTGGATGAAGCTTAAACCCAATAGTGAAAGACAGGAAGTAGACAGACGTATGTAGACTGACAGATGATGATGATGATGATGATGATAATAATCCCTATCCCTACTAATATATAAATGTGAATGTAAGTTTGTTTGTTACGCTTTCACGCGTCGCCTATTGTGGATGAAGCTTAAACCCAATAGTGAAAGACAGGAAGTAGACAGACGTATGTAGACTGACAGATGATGATGATGATGATGATGATAATAATCCCTATCCCTACTAATATATAAATGTGAATGTAAGTTTGTTTGTTACGCTTTCACGCGTCGCCTATTGTGGATGAAGCTTAAACCCAATAGTGAAAGACAGGAAGTAGACAGACGTATGTAGACTAACAGATGATGATGATGATAATAATCCCTATCCCTACTAATATATAAATGTGAATGTAAGTTTGTTTGTTACGCTTTCACGCGTCGCCTATTGTGGATGAAGCTTAAACCCAATAGTGAAAGACAGGAAGTAGACAGACGTATGTAGACTGACAGATGATGATGATGATGATGATGATAATAATCCCTATCCCTACTAATATATAAATGTGAATGTAAGTTTGTTTGTTACGCTTTCACGCGTCGCCTATTGTGGATGAAGCTTAAACCCAATAGTGAAAGACAGGAAGTAGACAGACGTATGTAGACTGACAGATGATGATGATGATGATGATGATAATAATCCCTATCCCTACTAATATATAAATGTGAATGTAAGTTTGTTTGTTACGCTTTCACGCGTCGCCTATTGTGGATGAAGCTTAAACCCAATAGTGAAAGACAGGAAGTAGACAGACGTATGTAGACTGACAGATGATGATGATGATGATGATGATAATAATCCCTATCCCTACTAATATATAAATGTGAATGTAAGTTTGTTTGTTACGCTTTCACGCGTCGCCTATTGTGGATGAAGCTTAAACCCAATAGTGAAAGACAGGAAGTAGACAGACGTATGTAGACTGACAGATGATGATGATGATGATGATGATAATAATCCCTATCCCTACTAATATATAAATGTGAATGTAAGTTTGTTTGTTACGCTTTCACGCGTCGCCTATTGTGGATGAAGCTTAAACCCAATAGTGAAAGACAGGAAGTAGACAGACGTATGTAGACTGACAGATGATGATGATGATGATGATGATAATAATCCCTATCCCTACTAATATATAAATGTGAATGTAAGTTTGTTTGTTACGCTTTCACGCGTCGCCTATTGTGGATGAAGCTTAAACCCAATAGTGAAAGACAGGAAGTAGACAGACGTATGTAGACTGACAGATGATGATGATGATGATGATGATAATAATCCCTATCCCTACTAATATATAAATGTGAATGTAAGTTTGTTTGTTACGCTTTCACGCGTCGCCTATTGTGGATGAAGCTTAAACCCAATAGTGAAAGACAGGAAGTAGACAGACGTATGTAGACTGACAGATGATGATGATGATGATAATAATCCCTATCCCTACTAATATATAAATGTGAATGTAAGTTTGTTTGTTACGCTTTCACGCGTCGCCTATTGTGGATGAAGCTTAAACCCAATAGTGAAAGACAGGAAGTAGACAGACGTATGTAGACTGACAGATGATGATGATGATGATGATAATAATCCCTATCCCTACTAATATATAAATGTGAATGTAAGTTTGTTTGTTACGCTTTCACGCGTCGCCTATTGTGGATGAAGCTTAAACCCAATAGTGAAAGACAGGAAGTAGACAGACGTATGTAGACTGACAGATGATGATGATGATGATGATAATAATCCCTATCCCTACTAATATATAAATGTGAATGTAAGTTTGTTTGTTACGCTTTCACGCGTCGCCTATTGTGGATGAAGCTTAAACCCAATAGTGAAAGACAGGAAGTAGACAGACGTATGTAGACTGACAGATGATGATGATGATGATGATGATAATAATCCCTATCCCTACTAATATATAAATGTGAATGTAAGTTTGTTTGTTACGCTTTCACGCGTCGCCTATTGTGGATGAAGCTTAAACCCAATAGTGAAAGACAGGAAGTAGACAGACGTATGTAGACTGACAGATGATGATGATGATGATGATGATAATAATCCCTATCCCTACTAATATATAAATGTGAATGTAAGTTTGTTTGTTACGCTTTCACGCGTCGCCTATTGTGGATGAAGCTTAAACCCAATAGTGAAAGACAGGAAGTAGACAGACGTATGTAGACTGACAGATGATGATGATGATGATGATGATAATAATCCCTATCCCTACTAATATATAAATGTGAATGTAAGTTTGTTTGTTACGCTTTCACGCGTCGCCTATTGTGGATGAAGCTTAAACCCAATAGTGAAAGACAGGAAGTAGACAGACGTATGTAGACTGACAGATGATGATGATGATGATGATGATAATAATCCCTATCCCTACTAATATATAAATGTGAATGTAAGTTTGTTTGTTACGCTTTCACGCGTCGCCTATTGTGGATGAAGCTTAAACCCAATAGTGAAAGACAGGAAGTAGACAGACGTATGTAGACTGACAGATGATGATGATGATGATGATAATAATCCCTATCCCTACTAATATATAAATGTGAATGTAAGTTTGTTTGTTACGCTTTCACGCGTCGCCTATTGTGGATGAAGCTTAAACCCAATAGTGAAAGACAGGAAGTAGACAGACGTATGTAGACTGACAGATGATGATGATGATGATGATAATAATCCCTATCCCTACTAATATATAAATGTGAATGTAAGTTTGTTTGTTACGCTTTCACGCGTCGCCTATTGTGGATGAAGCTTAAACCCAATAGTGAAAGACAGGAAGTAGACAGACGTATGTAGACTGACAGATGATGATGATGATGATGATAATAATCCCTATCCCTACTAATATATAAATGTGAATGTAAGTTTGTTTGTTACGCTTTCACGCGTCGCCTATTGTGGATGAAGCTTAAACCCAATAGTGAAAGACAGGAAGTAGACAGACGTATGTAGACTGACAGATGATGATGATGATGATGATAATAATCCCTATCCCTACTAATATATAAATGTGAATGTAAGTTTGTTTGTTACGCTTTCACGCGTCGCCTATTGTGGATGAAGCTTAAACCCAATAGTGAAAGACAGGAAGTAGACAGACGTATGTAGACTGACAGATGATGATGATGATGATGATAATAATCCCTATCCCTACTAATATATAAATGTGAATGTAAGTTTGTTTGTTACGCTTTCACGCTAAAACTACTCTACCGATCATCATGAAACATTGTACACATATTCTTGGAGGTATTAAAAGTAACATAGGATACTTTATATTAAAAAAAAAATCAAAATTTTTATATGAAAAATAAAAAAAATTGTTTGTCAAAAAATCTCAAAGTCTAGCTTCTTCAACGCCATCTAGCAGTCCAGTAATGAAGTTCCAACCCTGAGTATTGTAATACCGTTGCACTGTATTACCGATGGTCAAAAATAAAAATAGGGGATCAAAAACTTTAGGAAAGTAACCTTTTACGCGGGCGAAGCCGCGGGCAGAAGCTAGTAATGAATAAAATAATCGCCACGTATGGCATAATTTTTTTTAATTGCAGTTTCCGTTTTAATATATTAATTTTACATTCCATGCTGCTATATTCAGGTGACTCCTCGATTCCATCTAAGACTTAGGGGGGATGACATTGTTTTACCATACGTAGTCATTATACAGAGAGCGTTATTATTATCGTCTATTATGAAGGAGGCTCGAGCCCAGCAATATATACGAGTTGTGATGATGACGACGACGCCGAAATTAATTAATTATATATTTGCATCTACATATATAAGTACAAAATGATTCTAGTAATATTTTAAAATCATGGCTTGATATAATTTAAATTTCAATTAAAACATAACATGCCAAAAAGAAGACTGACCGCCATACTCCCCGTAATAGGTAATTTCGAAAGTTAGACATACTTGGCAATGAGTATTAATATATATAATCAGTATTTAGAGAATATATTAATTTGTTACCTTAATCAAAAATATCACGGTTGTTGGTGTAAAAATCTTGCCTACTACCTAATTGGGGTAAAATGCCATCAGAGTATTGCATTTGCGTACGTTTGCAGTGACATTAAAAATATGTAGGTAACGCAGAAATTACAATATTACTAAAATAAGTACATATTTATCAATACTATGGACATTCCATATTGGTTCCATAGTTCAATATAAGACTTAAATTTTTAATTGGAATTTGCCAAAATCAACGGTTTACAGAGTATAATAAAGAAAACACCTTTTACGGTAATAATTATTTTTACGTATTGCTGTGTGGTAGCGTCTACGAGTAATACCAACCCTTACTTTGCTTATGGATGTCGTAAAAGACGACTAAGAGCCTTATATCGACTTAAACCAACACTATCTGATGCCATTTGGTCAGCAAATGCATTCCTAAGGAGGGTTGATGTTAGATAGGCGGCCGGTCATAAAACCTTTGCAATATGTAGGAAGAGGGGTACATATGGCGTCACCCTTTTTTTTTTTTTTTTTTTTTTTTTTTTTTTTTTTTTTTTTTTTTTTGCGGTGGGCTATGGACGTCGTACCCCGCGAAATCAGTCCGGGGTGACGGAAGAGGCGGCGCGCAACCCCATTGACCCACCCTGCAAGCACCTCTTCTTCGCCGTGCGAGCGGGCCACCGGTACCCGATCTTTGTCTTCGGTGGCCCACTCGGCGGTATGCCCTCTCGGGCTCCTCTCCTGTCGACGCCCCGACAGCTTTCGCCGTCGAGGTGTCGTCCTCACGCGGTGGCCTCACGTCGGGTGACCGGACAATTCCCCGGTCCGATCACCCGCCGCCCCGGCCGCGGGCGGCGGCCCGGGTCGCGGGAATCCTCCCGGGCCCGTTCCGCCGCCTCCTTCTGCGAGATGACAGCCTCGCAGAAGGCGGCGACCGCGTCCCAATTCCTGACGCTGTCGACCATCGCTCGCGCAACAGCCGGCAGCGTCAGGTCGGCACCGATGACAACGACGAGGTCACGGCGCTGCCCGTCCCAGCCCGAACATACCTCAAGCGTATGTTGCGCCGTGTCCTCATCGCTACTGCAATGGTGGCAGGACGGAGTCCACTCCCTCCGCACGACCGTGTGCAGGTACTTGCCGAAGCAACCATGCCCCGACAAGACCTGCACCAACTGGAAAGAGAGGACTATATGGCGTCGACCCTAAGTAATTGAGACAAGAGCAGGAGAATAATTATGATGATCACGAATTAATTTATACGTAAATAAAATCAATCACCATCACAGAATACTTTAGTTAAAAACCACAATCATCATTCTGCCATTCATTATCCCTATTACTTAGAGCCGACGTAATATGTGCTCCATATCCATCGTATTGCAAAAGTTATTGGCAATAGTTTCATGATGGCGATCGGCCTGACTGACATTAGCCTGCCTGCGCTCCTTGGGCAAGCAATTAAAAATGCAAACGACATCAGATGCAGATGGCCCAGGGCGATATAAAGTACATCGCTCTCTTTTACGACATCCACAAGCAAAGTATGGGTTGGTAGTATTCGTAGCCGCTACCATAACTAGTATAGAAAAAATATAATTTTTCCACGATGAGATTATCATCTGACTGGAAGCATTCAAAATCTTAGTAATATTCTAGAATTGGACCAGGTGTCGAAATAGTTAAGAGTTTAGTACTCTCAACTATTTCGACATCTGGACACTATTATCGACTACTGCAGAGGTTCATGACACTTTAAAACTAGTAGAGTCATGAGTCCATTTTAAACTGAGACCCATAGGAATGCGGATATATTCATAAAATTATCCCTTAACCGTTAAAAACAAGCGATAATAACTGATAATTTACTATTTAATATATGCGTAATTTCGAAAAGTCATAGGTGTGCATTTTGCGTAGCAGTTTATTGGTTTGACAATCAGTTCTCGGCGAGAACTGATTTATCGCTGCTATCAAATTCGGTGACAATTTAAAGTACGTACATAATTCCTAAACGTCTATTTTCCTAGAATTTAGGACCCTAGTGCGTCTTACTGTTAATCTCAATTGAGTTTATAGCGAATCTAGTGAACGCCATTAAAAAAAAACTCTTTTCCAAAGATTAGGATCGGATCAATATATATAATATATTTTTTCTTTTCATTTACATATTGTGGCAAAGAAATTAAATATCGTATATTTTTGAAATAAAACTACTTTTACGGATTCTATGGCATTTGTATTTGATTTTTAATTTCCAGACGTTTCGAACACTTTTCAGTGAACATGGTCACGGGAGGATTGACTGACAGAAGGATATTCATTGTAAAGTATTCGAACCATCGGGCAATTAAAAATCAAATACAAACGCGATAGAATCTATAAAAGTAGTTTTATTTCAAATGTTTAACACTCGAGTAAACATCAGAAATCATTATATCGTATATTGTTTTTAAAATACTAATTCAATGTGTAAGCCTATACAATGTGTAAACATTGTCCGATAGATGGCATACGTCACCTTGAAGACGTAAGATATAATATGAAGCGAAATTTGCATGTCCTAAAATAGTTCACGATGGTGTAAGTGGCAGCACGTTTGGGCCGGATTCCCAATAGGTGCGGGTTCGAACCCCGCTTGTGACATCATTTTTCATTTCGTAATCGGGTATTTTATAAATAATTAAGTATATTAAATGCTAAAAATTTCAGTAATTTGAATAGTAATTCACTTTATTTATCGTATTTTTTTCTTATGTAATCGTACGGAGTAAGAATATAATTCATTCCTTCTTCATCCCCAAATATTCTTGCCCATGAGTAACTTAAATGATGACTATGGGATTATAATATCCAGATAACATCTATATTAACAAAAGGTAATAAAAATATAAAAATCCTATACCTATCCGTCTGACCGGCGTAGTATATTAGTAGGTTAATTGCCCTCCCATTGTGGAGAAGGCTCGAGCCCAGCAATAGTACGTATATGAGCTGCGATGATGACGACGATAGCGAAATTAATTCATTATATATTTGCATCTACATACATCGAAATTAATCGCTGTGTGGTAGCGGCTACGAATACTACCAACCCTTACTTTACTCGTGGGTGTCGTAAAAGATGACTAAGAGCTTCATATCGTCCTGGGCCTGATGCCGTTTGATCAACAATTGCATTCCCACGGAGAGATGACGTCGGCCACCGAAGACAAAAACCGTGTACCGGTGGCCCGCTCGCATGGCGAAGAGAGGAGTTGCACGGTGGGTCTATGGGGTCACGCGCCGCCTCTTCCATCACCCCGGACCGATTTGACGGGGCGAGACGCATCCATAGTCCACCGTATAAAAAAAAAAGAGTTGACGTCAGACCGGCTGCCGGTAATAAAACCATTGCCAATAACTTTTGCAATATGTAGGAAGAGGACTACATATTGTATCGACCCCAAGTAATTGGGATATGAGTAGGAGAATGATGATCTAAATACATCGAAATTAATTCATTATATATTTTAAAATCATGGCTTGATATAATTTAGTCGCTAATCAAGTAACAAAAGCAAGTGTTTAAGCTTTTTATGTTGACCTTTCCATCAATCCAATTAGCTCTCTCAGTCATAAACTGTTGGAAATACCAACACCAAGAA
Organism: Lymantria monacha; assembly: GCA_905163515.2. NCBI lineage: Eukaryota > Metazoa > Arthropoda > Insecta > Lepidoptera > Erebidae > Lymantria > Lymantria monacha. Next base: position 10,883,841 of record LR991094.1, on the reverse strand, counting down.
AATGTCATATCAAGTGGCCCTGTGTTGATCACATTCAACTGTGGCTTGCTACTTTTCCATCCGTTATCTTACGATTAGCATTCACCTCGATTACCTTTCACAAGACTTCTACATTCGAGTGATCAAGTCAGCCCATTGCAAAATCTTGGCTCTACTAGAAATTTTGATCGCGACTAGACACATCAATCAGCTTGTGTTGGATGAGATGACGACAGATTACGAGTAACACATGTGACCTTCAAATGCACTTAAAATTTAAGAAAAATATCGTCTAACCAAAGAGTTATACGATATAATATATAATATTGATATCAGAAATGGTACTTTTGAAGAAAATACGGGATGATTCATTTATTCCTTATTTTGTCAATCTAAAGTATAAAATATAAGATTATTACGGTAAAGGGACTTACTAAATAAATCACAAATTTAGAAATAACAATTAAAATAATATAGATTGAACGTAATGCCTTTTTCCACTACCTGGTTCTAACTCAGCAATATATTGCCTTTAAGTAACCAACGCTGATCTCCCGTCAGCACAGGAATGTGACTAGCTACATGCAAATTTTTTTTTTTTATTTATTGAGAATAAAAAAAGGGCTTTGTCGCTTAGCGACTATATCGCCCAATAGGTACACATATTTAATTTAGATTTATATCTAATTATATTATAAATATATACTATCTTATAGCTAGTTTGTGTAATTCTAAAGCCTTACTTGATAGTGGCAACGCGAGAATGGAATTGCAGTAGCCTATGTCATATTTTATTTTTGATCCGAAAATCTTATTTCTGGTTTCCTCATTCCGAACGCATTCCATTAGAACATGGTAAAGATCATCGACAACATTAGAATCTATACAATTAGGTGATGGGGTTTTTTTAATCAAATATGAAAATTTGTTGCATGCTATGTGGCCAGATCGAAATCTTAAAGCTACTGTCGTAGTAAGTTTATTCAGGGTACAGTCAATCCATGGAGTTCGGGATACCTAAAGCTAAACACCACCCCTTAACCGCTCTAATGTGATCACAATAAAGAGGTGTGACCTCGAAACTAACTCCATCCACAACCGCCTCTTTGGCCAATGTGTCCACCCTATCATTATCATCTAAGTTAATGTGAGACAGTATCCACTGGAAGTATACAGTTTTTGACGTATGAAGTTTTGAAATTGATTCATATATCGTGTAGGCTATCGGTACACCTCGCCCATGCGAGGTGTGTCGAGCCAAGTGTTGCAGTGCGCTTTTAGAGTCTACATACGTATTTAAAAAGAGAAGGAAAATTACAGAAAAAAAATAAGGAATTATAGATTGTTTTGCAAGGTTCGAAAAGAACCGATTCCTATATAAGGTATTTAGACGGCTATAGTTCGAGTAGGAATTGGTAACTTTCACTTGACTTGGTAACATTCGTATTACATTACACTTTTCATTTTGAATATAAGGAAAGTAATGTACAGTGCTAAGTTTTTTAAAATATTTATTGATAATAACAACATGAACACTTATTTAAAATGAATTGAGAAGGTAGAACAATTTGTAAAATTTAAATACATTTTTGTTTGGAATATTCACACTGTTTATTATATTATTAGACTCTGGGATTTGATTAAACAATAGAATTCATGGCGAAGTACTCCTTGAAAGTAGTTAGTTGAGACAAATTAAGGTGTAACATTAGGGTGAAAATTTATAGTGTCTGTTAATTTGTTTGAAATTTTAAATTTCGAAACCACCGCCGCGGACCGCCCCGCCTTAATAGATATATTTTTTAATTGAGACTGGTTGTTTAAACACTAACTAGGCCACATTTTTTTTTAATATTATAGTCGATTATTTTCCTAATTTAGTTTTCTTTTTAGCCTACTACCTAAACAAATCTTATTCTATTTTCAAAATCTTTTATGTTTTTAACACCACCCTACACTAAGGAAATTATGCTTGTATTACGGGGACTTTACAAACATAAAATATTAACGCAAACAAACAAAGACTCAGAACAATACTTTGTGGATAGCACAAAGTATTATACTGCGTAGAAATCGAACCCATAGCACTGGCTCTGAAGCCAAAAATCACCATCTGCGCAGTCGTTCATTTCTATCCTAAAGAGGAAACGATTATTATGAGTCTTTCCCACCCAAGGATAAGACGTAGAATTTTCCACCCGCTACTTGGCTCAAATAAACACTACATATCGAGTATGAGAGAAGTAAGAATTTTCAGACTCAATGAAAATACGCAAATACGCAAGAAACTAAATTAAATTAGCTACTTGTAGTAATTATACAAGTTAAGAGTGAGAGTTACAACTATAACAATGGTTTAATGATATTCATTTAATATCTGATATAAGATCGCGGCTATGTAAAATTTCCTTATACATACATACATACATATCATCACGCCATATCCCTTGCAGGGTAGGCAGAGAGAACAGAGTGCCAGAGAACTCTATCTCTGCATACTTTACTCGCTTCCTCAACATTCATAATTCTCTTCATACACGTTCGCCGGTTTCGGAGACTCTTGACTCACTCTTAACTCTTTACTCAAATTTCCTTATAGATAATATTTTTATAAATAATATAAATTAATTTATATATAAATATATACAAATTCAACAAATAAAATTACGTTATTACTCAGTATTTAGAGTTACTTAATATTATTTATTCCAATTACCTCTAAATTACATACTTGGCGCAATAATAACTGCAGTAAATCATCAATACAGACGTTCCTAAATAATTAATTAAAAATTTATTTTATATATTATTTCATAATATAATATGTTGAATAGTTATTTGAAAAAACTACGTATTTTTGTATACTCATAGAATACACAGATGTTTAGATGCGCAAATAGACTTTAAAATTATTCTTTTTTAGCTCATATACCACGTGTTATGTACTGATATGAATACTACCAACCTTTAATTTACTCGTAGGTGTCATAAAATACGCCATCGATGACAAAGATCGGGCACCGATGGCCCGCTTGCACGGCGAAGAGAGGTGTTTGCAGGGTGGGTATATGGGGTTGCGCGCCGCCTCTTCCGTCGCCCCGGACCGATTTGGCGGAGTGCAATCACGTCCATAGCAAAAAAAATAAAAAAGGTATCATAAAATACGACTATATCAGAGCTAACTTCACCTAATGCCGTCTATTTAATAATGTCCTTGAACCACTATCAACATGGAAATTTACATTCGCAAGAAGTTTTAACATCAGGCATCATAAAACTCTTGCCAAAACTTATGCAAATTATACGATAGAAAAAGAGTATATATTGCATTGACCACAAGTAATTGAAATAAGAGCAGAATAGTAACGATAATAAGCCTCATATACGTTCCACTCTAAAACACGAGGCTCGTGAGTAAAAGTAACCTATTCAAATGGATTAGCTTAGTCTTTTATTTAGAAGTTTAGCCTACACAGTCACATTAGCGTAGTTTTTTATGTGAGGTCTCAGAGTAATTTTATCTATTTTTTATGGCATATTCGATTATTATGATAAGCCGCGACAGAGAAAGTTGGCTGTCACTGAGATATCACATGAAAATAATATGCCTATCAATATTATTAATCATTTGTTTGCTTTAATTATGGGTTAATCATTAAATAGTATAGTGAAGAAATCAGAATGTATGAAAGTTTTATACAAAACTATACTCTCGCGCAAGTTTAATTGCAGGGCCACCCTGTTGGTAGTTGCCAACAGCCGCGGGTCAGTCCGTCCGAGGTAGTACCACACTCGCATAAAATCGACGGCGAAGCATAGGTAATGTGCTGTTACGCTTCTTTCGGTGAGCGTAAGAGCCGGAAACCAAACTTTTTGGATGGGTTTGGATGAGCAGGCAAGGGTCTAGCTGTACCGTTGGTATTGCGATGTTCTAAGGTTGGTAGTAGCACTTAACATCACGTGTAACTGCTTGGTCGTTGGCCACTATAAGCGATAAAAAAAAGTTGCCCTGGAACATAATATTATCCATTTTAACATACATGACATTCTTTATAATGAATTGGTATCTTAAAATGATAAAAAGAATTGTCTAACATTAGATAATCATAAATATTACTATTGGTCAAAAAATTCAGATAACAGTTTGTCTGAAACTACCCTGTGGAACTTGGAAGTAAGATTATAGGTCCTAGTCGGACCGTTTCGGTTAGTGTCGACAAAAATGACGAGGGACAGTCGACTCTCATGTAGAGAGGCTCTTTGTATCCGGATGGTATTAATCTTGTGGCATAGTTGTTTCGGCAATTACCTATAAACAGTTTTAAGGAAGGATCCGACTTATTATTACCGCTGTCCTTATAGCGAAACCTTGGTATAGTATACTTAAAAGACCATTACGTCCTTTGCAGAGCAACACCTTGAACTCGCTGGAAACTAATCACAAGAACTCATCGGTCGTTGTTAGGCATAACTGATACATTGTCACCCCATTTTACAAGGCTGTAATGAATGAATTAGCAGAGTAGACTAGGGAAGACATTGATCTGACATGGTCCGCTCTCATATTAGTACGCCTGAATAGTCGTTCAGGTGAATGAATACCCGAAAAGATGTCCGTCTTACCAATTACCTGACCATAAAACGGAAAGAAGACTCATAACAGGTTATTGGATCCAACATAGCCCATCTGTCACTCCGAATAACTAGTTGAATAATACCCGCCCGAACAAAATGATCAGATGTTAGTTACACCCAACCAGTTCATCATCATTATTCAGCCATCCACTGCTGGACGTAGACCTCCCTCATATTTCGTTACAAAGTGCGATGCTAAGCTACCTGCATCTAACGACTACCAAAATCCTTAACCAAGTCCTCAATCCACCTGATGGTAGGCGACCAACACTGCATCGTCTGATACGCGGTCGCCACTCGAGAAACTTTCTTCCTTATCGGTTATCTGCCCATTGCCACTTCATTTTATATCTTACTGAATGTAACAAAAGGTCAGAATTAATAACAATAAGGTCTCTGAGAGCCTCCCATTTAGTGAGGACAGCACAGTTGGCATAGTGGTTCAAATTACCGACGTACCGTGCCCAGGGTCTTGGATTCAATTTCCGTGCAAGAAAATAATTTGTACAATCCATAAGTTGTTATTCTGAGTCTGGATGTAATTTGTGTCCGTGGATTATATGTTTGTAAAGTCCCCCGCAATACAAAGATTATATTTCCTTAGCGCGGGTTGTCCTTTTTAAAATAATAATAATACAATTCATCACCTTTTCATTTCACGTGGATGTAAAACTAACTAAAAAAAAACTAACAGTATAATCGGAAAATTCAAGAAAAATATGAATCTCAACAACAGCGCCACCTACCAAATTCAATTTTAATTAAAAACATCCTGACAATCCCATAACTACTCATAAAATTACCTTAGAAAAAAATAAAACTGTGATCGGCTATTACGCCACTGGAGTTATATATATATAAAGATTTTATAGTTATTCAACCTCACCGTTTGAAATCGATAACTCATTAATTTATACACAATTTAGCCGACAGGACAATAAGCGATTAAAGTCATTAAAAAGTTAATAATGCCGAAGTTATTATCACTGTCTAGATCCGGCGGTGTTTTATCGTTTATCCAGAAGTGTCCAGCATTGACCAGTGTTGTATAGCTCGAGCTATAGTTAAAGTAGGACAACATTCACTTGCATAGCCGGTGCAGAATAGAGATATGAAAGGTACAAGTACCTACTAGAGCGCGGGGGCGCGTTCGTGTCTAGCTAGAATGATACAGCTTTTATATAAAAGAAGCACCATGTTTCGCAACCATTCGAATTTGGAATCTCGACGCGGTCCTATCGGAGGAGCGTTGGGTAGCCGGAACGCACCCGCTTTTACGCGCTAAAAGTGACAGATCTTATTGGTTTAATTTTATACTAACGAATTTTTATTTTATTATATCAATATGGCTGTTACAAGTGCCAGGAATATTGTGAATTTGAAGGAGAAGGGACATTTCGAGCGAGAAAATGCAAGACATAATAAATATACGGTAAGATATATTTTATTACAATTTCACATTATTTTTTTAATAATATGAAAATTCAATAAATAGAAATATATTTACATAGAAAATATAGCTAAGTCTGCCTAGGAACATATGCGGCTATCTCTATTTTCAGATAACTGTCACATTTTTTGTGGACATAGAAATTTGTTAATTTAGTTCCATGGTTCCCTTCATGGAGATTTTTTTTATATTTCGAAATATTTATTCTTAGACGATTTAGGTTTAAGAATGAACCTTTATAAGATAGCTTGATAGATTTATTAAATTACTGACAAAAAATATAATATAAATAAATGACCATATATACATATGATATCCAAAATTACACAATACTTTTCATATACTTATGACTAAAATTTTAAATATAAAAGTATTAATTCCTGATGAATAGTATTTGAATACAAAACATAATTACTACTAAAACGTAATTGGTAGATAAACGATGAATAATAATAGAGAACCTGATTTTCGTAAATATGATGCTTTGATTAAAGATTACGTATAAAATTTTAATTTTCGAATATGATTCGATAACGTTTCATTACATTCATTGTCAAAATAGTACCTACCGCTATACAAACATGAAATACCATAACAAATAATATTTTTCTCATGAAGTAGGTACGTTTTAGTGTATTTAACTTTTCATAAAAGAAGAAAGCATTTACTAAAAATTAAATTCTAGGTACAAAATTAATGAGCGTAATTGCTTAGTTACATATATAAAACTTTAAAATGCAACTAAAAACCATAAACAAATTATGTCTCATTACAATGTCATAAGTTATCTCGTATTTTTTTATTTCAACGCGTACACTTAATCATGTACGTACGCCTTATAATGCATAATAATAAAACAAAAGAAATTAAAATTTTCAAGCATTATTATAATATTATATCTTCATTGTTATTTTATAACAATTATTATTATTTATTCACGCATTTTCGTAGTTATATACTTACATTTGGATGACAGTAACATATTACATCAAGGTCGATTTTAATGTCTAATATTAGTTAAGAAAATAAAGTTATAGAGTATCTAATATTATGGTAGAACAAAACGATAGCCGTAGTCGATAACCGTTGTCGATTGCAGTAGTCCGCTCAAAACGAAGACAGCGGCTACATAGCGGGCAATTTAAGTGCTAAAAAAAGTCAAAATATATCAAATTTTACACAAAATTTGCTTGGTAATTGTAGAAAACAAAAATAAGAGAGTTGTCAATAATTAAAGAATTTTAATAATGAGTATAAACTGTCGTTTTTCCACTAAAGTATGTTCAGCTATTGAATATTTAGAGACAATTTAATTAATAAAATATGATCGCGTGCGTTAAATGCGTTAGTATGTAGAATGTAAAAATGAGACCATAATTTATGAAGAATGAAAAATACTTGGAATAATAACACATAGAAACCTATTCCATGCACAAAATGTGTGTCACTAAATTGGTGACGAAAATGTCACCCTACGCCGTCCTGTTCCGTAGTGTGCAAGGTCGTTGTGTTCCATTTTATAGTAGTTTACACACGTACATACACATACTCGTGTAATCACTTGTACGAGTATACACATAATCGTGTAATCACTTGCATACATATTATAGTAGTGTGTGTGTATACTTGTGTAATTGCTTGCACACTAACAACATTTTTGGTCTCACTTTTTTAAACACTTAAAATACTGAACTATCCTGTGTTTTTATTCTAAGGAAAAACGGCAATATATATATATATATATATGTACATTTTAATATACCTACACTTTATAACGCCGATGGATTAGACGCGGATCTTTGCACACTTTCAGACCCGTGTGATAACGAGACTATTGCTGTGCAAAATACTGCAATTAAGAATTACTTATAGATAAAATTGTCATTATAGTAGTCTTAACACAATCCCACCGATTTTATCGTCGAGGAGCTCTCAAATCACATTCTTGTACCAATAGCCCAAAGTCTATAAAATAAAATCAATTGATTAAACAAATTATATCTTAATAGACAGGAAATAATTCGCATTAAGGAATAGATTATTATGTCGCAAAGGATTTTAGAAATATATAACTAATGGGTCCAAGTTTTACATAATATGTTATAGATATGATGAAAAAATGAAAAAAAAAAGTATGTTATAATGACATATCTTTTACAATACAATTGTCGTCAACCTTTACCTTCACATGGGTTGGTAAAAATAGGCTGGTTATCTACCACTGATAACAATATTGGCAGTCCATATTAACGGTTAAAGCACTTTATAAAACGTAGAATCTTTCTTCAAGAAGAGAAAAATAAAGAAAATCAATACAGCACACAACACCAGTATATTAATTCAATGTTTTTCATTTAAATTTATTTATGACATGATTCGAATTCCTTGCCGACACCGGACTATTCTGAGTGAAATAGTGGGGTGATTATTTTTTTAAAGACCACTTTGCCCTAAGGAAATAATGATTATATTGAGGGGGACTTTCAATATAAATAAATACTATACAATTTGAATTGCTTGCCGATACCGGACTATTCTGAGTGAAATATTGAGGTGATATTTTTAAAATACAACGAAACAGGAAATAATGATAGTTTTGTAGGGGACTTTATAAGTGTAATTAACAGACACAAATTACAAGCCAGACGTAGAACAACAATTTGTGTGTCGCACAAAGTCCCTGGGAATCGAACGCGCGATTTTTCAATGCAGCACACAACACCAGTATATTCAATTAAATGTTTTTCATTTAAATTGTAACCGTTCATGCTAATTAAACGCATTCTTTTTCGACCACAGAGTAATTAAAAATAATACATAAAACTCAGTGACTTGTATTGCATAAAAACAGATTAATGAAGCTTATCAAATTCATGGTGAAACCACTTTTTATGATATTGACATTAGACAGATAAGCCGAAATTAATTCTTCCATTTATTATGTAATTAAAACAGATCATTAGTCCTTTTTTTAAATTTTCGAATTATGTATTTTTAATCTCATGCTTTTGTCCCAATGGAGGTAAGCAGAGGTAATACCAACTATATTATATCAAGGTAATAAGGGCTGCGAATCACACAGAATTCGAGTTTCAGAAATAATATAATATTTCGCAAGAAAATCGTGAAATCTGCATTTTTGATTTAAATTCTTATTAAATTTTAAATATACATATATGAAGAAATATGTAATACTAGTACTTATTACAATAAATACTAAAGATTAATCAATAACCAGCTAGTTCATGTATGTAGTACATAAATCTAATTTAAAAATATAACTATTTAATGGAATTGTTGATTATTTTGATTTCTTTTTTTTTGGCAAAATAGAAATATTATCTCACATACAACCCGGATATGTGAATGTGATTTAAAAAAAAATACATCAAACTAATACTGCATTCACGGCATAGTTATCTAAGTATCCTTTCATATCAAATGTCAAGGGTTTAATTGCTAAGCGGCTGAATTCTTTGTATGATCCACAACTAATTATTCTGGGACTATGCTCAGAGTCATAATCGTACACTTGCAAAGCCCCTCACGGTACCGACATTAATTTCTTAATGGGGGGTGTTGTCTTCAAAAAAAAATCTTTATTGTCAACAATTATATTCCCAAGGAGGGTTGGCGTCTGGCAAGCGGTTGGGCATAAGACGATTGCCAACAACTTTTACAATATGTACTATGAAAGAAGAGAGTACATATTGTATCGACCTCAAGTAATTGGGATAAGAGAAGGAGAATGATGATGATGATGTAACGCTTTTGAAAATATCGAAATCTTTATAATAAGCAGTATCAATGGTTTATTGTATTTTTATGACTGTATCGAATTGACTTCATAGTAATTGTCACTTCATCAATTGCAATCTGTAGTTTAAATCCAGCGTCTGCCCAGCTCCTACTAACAGAAGTCATTGCAGAAAATATTTGGACAGATGTATCCTTTCCTGGTTTTTTAAATGGTAATAGTTTTGACACTAGGTTGAATGTCGATCTTCATAGTCCCCGCCCAATTTTAAATTCTTATGTGTATATAACGCTGGACTTCTCCTAAATGGCTAGACCGATTTGGATGAATCTAGAAAATATGTGAGAGATTTTACTTTTTTTGCAAATAATTATAGTGAATAAAATATAATTTACATATATTCATCTCAGCTCATATATGTCCCACTGTTCGGTTCAGGCCTCCTCTGTAATGGGAGGGAAATTGACGTACACTGGTCAGGTATAGTGGCATTGGGGTTTGTTTTGAGTTTTCCTTTCTTGCAAAGAGGTTATATGCATTTTATATCGCTTACATTTACACTCACCCACTAGTGAGATAAGGATGGTGAATGATATTCTTACTCTGTTTCTAAGTAAAATTACATATATTATAAGTAAGAAACTCTTGAACTCTACATTAGATAAAGTTGAATTATTTATATAGCTCTATTTCACATCACATCCCATACCTACTGTACAAATTAATATGAATAAATTAATGACCATCATATCGTATATATAGAGCAATATAAACGACAAGCATGTCTTCAACTCCTGAACAAATGAACTTGTGCCAGATATTAAGTTCGTGACATAATTGTAGAGACGCATTTCAATACTTATATACCAATATATGTATAGTAAAGAGACATGACTCGATCTATTAAATAAGCTACTTCTAATTTCTTAATATGTAACTACTCTAATAATGGCAGTTTGTTCCGGATACGTACGGATTCCAATAAAAACTACATAGTGCTTATATTTAAGCTATGCATTCAGTTATATCCGGTAAGGTGACTGAGTAAAAAGAAGTAATATGGTTATGATGTATCGATGACATAGTGATGTATATTAACTTCCCTTACTAAGTATCGTAGGTTTACATAATTCTTTCTGAGATTTGGATTAAGTTTTCTAAGTCTATACTTGTTTTTATAAACTCCACGTAACTCAAACATTTAATTTTAAGAGCAAGATATTTTTATTCAATAAAAAAAATTATCATCATCATCTCAGCTCATATAAGTTCCACTGTTGAGCTCCAGTCTCTTTCGAAACAGGAGGGAGAACCTGCTATAATACTCTGATAAGATTTTTGAGCAAACTGCTCCAGCAACTCGTGCATAAAAAAATAATTTATCCATTGCCTTAATCTTTTGGGTACCTGTGGATCCCAACGTGATCTATATGCAGACGACTTCTTGTGTGAGACCTGTGCATGGCCTTGATTAGTATGGCTTCAGGCGCTTAGTATATCTAGACTAGATATTTTTGGGCACCTAAAACAGCATCCGTTTAAAAAATTATTTCACATATCTATGTTAATTAATCTCACTTAATTTTTACAAACTATAATCATTTTTATCCTACTACGACTAAATCAAAATCAGGAATGAATTAATTTATTGTTTTTATTAATTATTAATTAATTGAAACAATTATGAATTTTAATAATTCATCTGTTCCCTTATAAATTCTAAACTACTTATTACAAGACAGGACATTCATTTTTGAACAAATAAAAGTCTTTTTAAACAGTGCTATATTGGGTATCAAATGAAGTAGCTTAATTAATATCATATTTTAAATATATATATTTTTTCTTAGCTCATATATATCACATTATTTGACTTGAGCCTCCTCCACAGCGGCAGAGGAATTGACCTTAACGTGTATAGTTACCGCGCTGGTCAGACGTGTTAGTATAGGGTTTAATTTCATGTGTTCCTTCTCTTGCATGGATTTTATATGAGTTTTATATCCCTCAGTGGTCACTTTTGATCACCTACGGGTAAGATAGGGGGTGGTGAATTGTATTCTTACTCCTTCAGCACACGAAAAATATACGCTTAAATGCTACTGTTCTGTTTGAATATGATCTACAAATGCATACGATAATATGAATTTAAACGAATTGTTGAGAACAATAATTACGTTCATTGTTCTGTGTAATTATTCTGTTTATCATTTCAAAATTATTTATATTAAAATAAACGTATGAAACAACATAATATTCAACATAGAGTTGTTCAAAGCATAGCCGTCATCGCGTAAACTTTTATACGAAGGATTATTTATCATAGAGTTATATGTATAGAGAAGCTATCCCGAATAAATATTTTGTTCCATTTTGGTAACAGTTAAACTAAAGTCCGCTGCAGCGCTAAAAGAATAAATAGGCAATCTAACGCGAACATTGAAGCACACAGCGCTAGATCGCTTTATAGTTGTAATTTTCTCGCGACCAAAACGTCGTAAGATGTAGGCATTTCATGCGCACTTACGCGTTTCGTTCAACGTTATGTAACAAAGTTTGTTTTTATAGATGTTACACCGCAGAAGTGACACAGTTTTTGTACCTACAAACATTCATTAGAACTCATACAGCATTCTCTATTTCAAAGTGTATTATTCAGTAGTTAAATAAATAAAAATACTAGTAAATTATAAAAGAAAATGAACTATTATATGTTTATATAAACTTTGCTTTAACATACGACAATAGTTTTGAATATCCGTGTGATGACGTAATAAGAATACAATTCATCACTACCTGTCTTGCTCGTGGATATCGTAAAAGGTCGCCTTTAATCGATATAATATGCATATACTACTATACTATCAAGAGAAGGAAAACTCGAAACAGAACCCTATACCAACCTGTTTGATCTTTGACAAATAAGTATCAACTGATAACACAAACTAAAGGAAAAAGAATATAAATAATCAAAATACTTTCTAGACACTACGTCAAGTCTGTGTTTAGTCACACATTTTTACCTCCAACCAGTGTAATTGAACATCTGCGGGCTTTAGTCTATAATTAAAGATGGCGTGACATTTAAATGTAGAATATTTTTCTTTATTGTGCTAATTCGATATTATTACCTATTTGTGCACTTTAACAACAAAATATTTTACTTAGTTAAATAAAGATTTTTTTCACATCCGCATGTGCAAGTTTTGATTGGTATTATTCGAATTATCGTATTAACAACGCTGCTCTGTATACAGCTACAGTCCATGATGGTCGCAGTCACACTAAAGTGAGGTGTACGGATTGCAGTACACCTTAGTCGAACAAAGCAAGTGTTCGGAACGCAAAATCTAGTACGTAGTACATATATATCGATGTTATTTATACATTTTATATTAGGTATTACAAAATGAAAAATAAAATACCTGTGAAGCGACGGCGAGCTGCTACTTATTATTCTAAGTACATTTTACTAAAATCCTTTTATTATATGATCATTTTAACAGGTAATCTGCTTTACCTAAATTATTTTTAATTAAAAACATTGCACAAATACAATAATCTTTTTTTAATATTTTTTTACCGTGTGGTGACGGAGTAAGAATACAATTCACCACCCCCTATCTTACTCGTGGGTGAACGTAAGAGACGACTAAGGGATAAAATATGCATATAACATCTATGCAAGAGAAGGAAAACTCGAATAAAACCCTATACCAACACGTTTGACCACAGGTCAATTTCCCTTCTAGTGTGAAGTAGGCTCTAGCCCAACATTGGGACATATATGAGCTGAGATGATGAATAATCTTTTTATTAAGGCGGAAAGGCCCCCGTAATACAAAGATTATATCTACCAATTAACGACACAAATTATACCCAGACTAGGAACAAAAATTTATAGAATTTTGTTTAGTTGGTTTGGTGCGGTAGATCGGTAGGTCTCATCCACTATGCTATCGGTGCAGTTTGACTTCGATGTTTATGAAAATATATGTATATTACAAACCCCATTTATCATTCAACGAATATTACTGTCTCATCAATATTCTACATTACACTGAGTTTATTGACACATAAGGTCACTCTTAGGATTTACAATAGAAAAAAATCTAACAAGAAACACTTTCATCCAAATCAGACTTGTAGTTTCAAGGTTAGTGCATAACAGACAAAGAAACTATATAGCTTTATCCTAGTAGTTTATATTTATTTTTATTGTCCATATACTTGATTGATAATAATTAAAATTGACAAGGCATAACAACGCATAAGTATATTGTATATTTATAACATACTAGTTTCACAGCCCGCGGCTTCGCCCACATAATTGGTTACTTTCATAAAGTATTTCATCCCCTATTTTTATTTTACCCCTTAAGGGTAAATTTTTACAACATGTTGTATAGCTAATCAATAGCCAAAAAATAATATTCAAGCTTCGGGATACTTCCTTACAACTTTTCATTCCCCTTTACAACCCTTTTTTTTGCATTAAAAAGTAGCCTATGTCCTTTATCAGGCTCTAGACTATCTGTGTACCAAATTTCATTTGGATCGGTTCAGTAGTTTTGGCGTGAAAGAGCGACAGACAGACAGACAGAGTTACTTTCGCATTTATAATATTAGTAAGGATTATAAATATTTGTGGGCTCGAGCTAGTACTTGACATTCACCAGCTGTCAAATATATAATTTTCGAATGATATTAAAATGACATTTAAGATCAATTTGTGCAAGTTATAAATAATTTCGATAAAAACAATCATATTTTATGCTGCACAATATGTGTAGTATATTATTTACTTATGGCTTGATTCGAATTGCTTGCCGATACCGGACTATTTTCAGTGACATAGTGGGGGTGATTATTTTTTTTAAAGACCACTTTGCGCTAAGGAAATAATTATTATATTGAGGGGGACTTTCAATATAAATAAATACTATACTTTATTTACTTATGACATGATTCGAATTGTTTGCCGATACCGGACTACAAAAACTACTAAAGTATTATTACCCTGGGAATCAAACTTGCGATATTTGGCATGGTACCTCGGTATCTTAACCACTACTACATCTATCCTGATTGCAATGATATTTCTGTGCAATTTGTCTGCAGTAGACATAATTCATCAGCCTACAAAAGATGAATGAAATGACAGATATGCTTGCAGCTTCGCTTACGTAGATCAGTTTAATTAATAGATCTATTTTATTACAAATTTTACTAATATATTTAGTTGCATATCACTTCAGGAAGTAGTATTTGTAGACCTGAGGACGTAACTATAACTGAAGCACCCAGTACAGAATACATAATTTTATATACATATTACATAAAGCCGTACGCCGTATGATCACGTCGTTAGATCTTCACAATTATGACCCTTTGTAGATTCCTGGCTAAGACTAATACTACAATTGATGATAGATTCCGAACATATACCATTTATTGATCAAAATATATTCATGTAAAACAACCAGACTAATTAAAAATCTCTATAAAACTGTAGGGTATATTTTTATCTCGTTAATTGTCAACAGAGTAGCCATCGCTGGGAACCTGTGTTTAATTAAATGTGGCAACAGTTCTGCTATCAGAACAACCCTTACGCTATTTCATAATTTAGGTTATAGGAGCACAAATAATATGACTATACACCCTCATGTATTAACGGGCGCCCTTTTAGATTGTCTCGTAGCCAGACAACGACAAGCTCCTTCACTTGACTGGTTTAACAAACCATAAATAAAAATAAACCCATTCATAATGCGTGACGTCATATAATGTTCTTAATTCAAATATAAAAAGTAATCTATCTCACTATTGTTATAACGAATGGCATTCCACATTGATTCTAAGCTAATATCGTTACGTAGACGTTTCAAGTATTTATTTGTATAGCAAATAGAAGTCCTTCTTTAGTAAACTATATTTAATTACGTATAATTGTATTGAGGCAAAAGAGACGCGATATGCAACGGTCAGTCCGTAATATTGACAGGTGAGGCAGAATACTAACAATCGACAATCCACGTCATATTAAAACCAATTACGTCTAAGGTTATGACGATAACAACTTGAACTTAATTAACCTCCTTCGTGTAAATATAAATTTTTCTATATGGTAATTATTACGTTTTTTTTTTTTAATTTATATTGTTCATTCTATAATGTAATGTTGTTTTTTTTCCACGCTGTTCTTACTTCATTTGTCAAAGTCCATTACTTGGATCATAAATTAAAATGTATTTAATTACTGTGTTAGCAAACATTTTATGGCATAGATTTATTACTAAAATAAAGGCTATATAGAAATGTTAATGTTTTTCCGTGTGGTGACGGAATATTAATACAATTCACCACCCCTATCCTTATATACATATTTATATGTATATATATATATATATATATATATATATATATTACCCGTGGATGATCGTAAAACGCATATAATATCATAATATCTATGCAAGAGAAGAAAAACTCGAAACTAAACCCTTTACCAACACGTGTGACCAGCGTGGTATAGCAGAATTATACTACCATTATGGACGAGGCTCGAGCCCATCAGTGGGTCATGTATGAGTTGAAATAATGATGAGAAATTATATGTTAAAACAAAATAATATTTATTTCCATATTGAACTAGTTACAAGCATTTAAATTTTAATAATTAGACAAGGAGAGAAATACAAGTAAGATGACATCAACTTTGCAATCCCCATAAATTATTTTAATAAAAATAAGAAATATCTTTTATAATGTTACAGTTCTTGCCCCAAAAAAATAAACAGAGGTACCTGTTTTTACCAGACTGCAAAGGAGTGGTATTGTGTTTAACAGTCTATGTATGTATGTATGTATGTTTGTATGTTCCTTTGAAGCACTATATATACCAAACGCCTGGGCCGATTTTTATGATTCGCACGTCAATCGATTCCTCTTAATCCGGCAAGTGTCACTAAAGATATGACGTTATTGAAAATTCAATATGGCGACTACTGGACGCCATATTGTGAAAAATAAAAAAAATAAAGTAAACAAACTATATCGAGTGGGATATCGTTAAATAGGTATTTAAAAATCATTATTAGTTTTCTCTCAACATTTTTCGATTTGACTGGCCGTTTAGGATCTATATCGATTTAAAGTTTCGTAACAAACTTTCTCACATATAGGTTTTTTAGGCAGTAGAAATTTACGATGAAAAGACGAAAAATTCATATAACTGGATGTGGATGATCATATACTGAAGTATCTAGTAGGTATATTGTCCAATATACCATAGGTAGTCCTACCTAAAGTATCTAATGTCTGACGCGGTCGCCTATCTTCAATTTCTAACGATTTAGTACTCAACTTCAGTCGAAAAACTATATATAGTTAGGTACTTACCTACTTATTAATAAATAAGATAACTATAGCTACCTAGGTATTTATAACTACAAAGTGTAAAATAAAAAAAAATGATTAAAAAAATAAAAAACCCGACTGCGTAAAAAGTCACCAAAACTACGTACATAATAAAAAAACTGAAAAGAAAAAAACAAGCACTTAGATGTCCGGTGGTCTAGAATTCCATAATATATTATTGAATAAATACTATTGCAGAAAATGAAATATATTTTAATAATAGAACATGGCAACTGAACAGTCACAGTTCACTGAAAAATTAGATTTGCTGTCGAATAAAGGATTCCGACTGTTCAGTTGTCATGTTCTATTATTAAAATATATTTCATTTTCTGCAATAGTATTTATTCAATAATATATTATGAAATTCTAGACCACCGGACATCTAAGTACTTGTTTAGTCTGTGTCGCTTATTATCCGCTGAAATTTGGATATTAAGAAAATATAGATTCGAAAATAAATACGAAAATATACATAGATCTTATATCGTGTTAAATTAAGAAAAATATAGATGCTACAGATAATAAATATCAAACACATTCTTCTTAAAACGACAATTTTCTTTTTTATCGATTTGATTTCTTTTTATCGCCGATGATTTAATAAACAATTACACACATACAATATATTCATACAATATAGTCTATATGGTGACGGAATAAGAATATAATTCACCATCCCCTATCTTGCCCATGAGTGACGTACAAGACGAATAAGGGATATAATAATGCACGTTTATGCAATAGAACAAAGTCTCAAAAGAAAACCCAACCATTCCATTTCATCAGCATAATACAGTAGTTAAATTTGCCTCCTATTATTGAGGAGACTCGAGCGCAGTAGTGGGATGTAACTGAGCTGAGATGAATGAATGATGAATACATCTGAACAAAAATTCAAAAACCCTGTGGTGACCGAGTAAGAATACAATTCACCACACCCTATTTTACCCATGGGTGAACGTAAAAGACGACTATGGTATAGAATATGCATATAAAAAAGTCTGTGGAATAGCTTAAAATAAATTTAAAAAAAGTCTATGCAACAGAAAGAAAACTAAAAATAAAACCCTAAACCAACACGTTTAACCAGCGTGAAGTAGTAATTATTTTTTTTAAATAATAAATTAGCGAGTTATATCGCAGATATAAAGCTGAGATGAATGAGTAAATTTGATGATTGCACAAAAATCTAAGGATAAAATTTAAACCATCACGCTCAAGGTCACTAAGCCTATTACGTTGCATTTATGCAATCTAAGGTGA
Source organism: Lymantria monacha (assembly GCA_905163515.2). Classification (NCBI taxonomy): domain Eukaryota; kingdom Metazoa; phylum Arthropoda; class Insecta; order Lepidoptera; family Erebidae; genus Lymantria; species Lymantria monacha. The sequence continues at coordinate 10,865,335 of LR991094.1, read as the reverse complement.
AATTATTCGATGTAATTCTAAGAATTGTTGAATAAACTATAAATTAAAATGTATTCACGTTTTCACGCAATCTCATTTTAATGCAATGCATATTGAGCAGATTCACGGTCAAGTTTAATTTCGTAGACAATTTAAAAATAAATAGTAACGTGCGAAACTGTGCCATTATATAAATAAAAACTAGTTATTCTTTTTATTTAAAAAAGTAGATGCATTGCTCGTGACGCCATTAAAATTATATAATAGTAAATATAATTTTCGTGTGGTGACTGATTAAGAAAGCCATTTGCTTTTACTATCCTATAGTATTCCTAAAAATCGATGATCGATGGAGGATCTGAGTCATCGTTCTCCTACTCTTATCCCAATTACTTGCGGTCGATACAATATGTAATCTTGTTTCATAGTACATATTGTAAAAGTTATTGGCAATAGTTTTATGACCGGCCGCCTGCCAGATGTAAACCCTCCTTGGGCATATAATTGTTGACCAAACGGCAACATATGGAGTTGGCCTAGGTCGTTATAAGGCTCTTAGTCGTTTTTTATGACATCCACAAGCAATCTAAGAGTTGGTAGTATTCGTAGCCGCTACCACACAGCGATGAAGGATCTGAGTATGAGAACTTTATTGGGTAACTTGTAACACCACCATCACATCACAAACCCGCCTGCCAAGTGTGGCGATTTTTACACATACAAAGGCTTACATACATACATATGATCACGCCATATCCCTTGCAGGGTAGGCAGAGAGAACAGAGTGCCAGAGAACTCTATCCTTGCATACTTCACTCGCTTCTTCAACATTCATAATTCTCTTCATACACGCTCGCCGGTTTCGGAGACTCTTGACTCCACCTTCTTTCAGTATGTGACCAATCTGGTCTAGGTAGGTGAGTCTCGGTGTCCCCCGGTACCTACATCCTTCCACTTTCGCATTATATAGTATATCTTCTTGACCAGACGTTCGTTCGGCATACAAAGGCTTAGTACTTAGAATATAATTAACCACACTCTATCTTGCTCGTGGTTGTTGTAAAAGACAATTACGGAATTAAATATGCATATAATTTCTATATAAGAAAAGGAAAACTCAAAATAAATCCCTATGCCAATCCGTCTTACCAACGTAGTATATTAGGTTAATTTTTTTTTTCTTATAGTGATTTTCAGTCCAAGAGTAGGACGTATGCGCTAAGATAATAATGAGGATGACGTTTTTCAATAATAATCGTCGATGGGCTCATTCGTGAATGAATTAAAATAATATATCTTTAAGTGGTAGGATCACGCTGTTGACAGTTCTCTGTGTACAGCCGCGGGCCGGTCCGTCCGGGGTAGTACCACACTCTCTCAGAAGATTGACATCTGAGTAATGGCAATATGCTATTACGTTTCGTTCGGTGAGCGAGAGAGCCGGAAGACCAACAGGGGTGGGTTTGGGGTTTGTATTGGTAGGCCGCTGCCTAACTATAGTCTTGGTTATAGCAAAGATCCATGGGCAACAGTGACACTTACCATCAGGTGTGCTGCTTGCTCGTCTGCTACCATAAGCAATTAAAAAAAAAGTGGTGATTGAGTTGGATACGGTCCATCATGAGTTCCTGTCCCGTAGGAGTACAAAAAACGACTAACAAATTGAAGCAGATATCATCCCTCGTATCCTTGCAAGATAACCAAGGTAGCGGCTGACAGGACCGGGGATTAGTCTGGTCGTCCCGAAGCGAGGCCATCATCTCATCATCATCATCTCAGCTCATATATATCCCACTGTTGGGCTCGAGCCTTCTCCATAATGAGAGGGAAATTGACCTAATACAACACGCTGGTCAGACGCGTTGGCATAGGGCTTTTTTTTAGAATTTGCCTTCTCTTGCATAATACTGTATATGCATAATAACATCTATATGTTATATGCATTTTATTTCCCTTAGTCGTCTCGTACAATCACCCACGGGTAAGGTATGGGGTGGTGAAATGTATTCTTACTCCGTCACCACACAGTAACTTATGTAACATCATTCTCTTTCGTTTTTAAAACAGCCTTTAGACCCTCCCTTCACATGATTTGTACCTATTTATTACTGCTTTAATTTATTATAATTATAACAATATTAAATTAATAATTTGTAAATTTAAAATCGCCTCTATAATTCAGGCTACAATATAAAACGAACGAGACTTACGAAGCAACTTAACGAGTTGAGAGCCCTCAGCGCTCACCCACAGTCCGGGTAAAGTTGTCATAGCCATCTGAGGCTAACAACTAAGACACACAAAAAAAAAACACGAAGCAACTGCATAACTGGAGAGGCCTAACTCTATCATATAGTCTAATAATTTATAATTTCTAAAAAAATATCATCCAATTTTATCAAATGTAAAAATTAGGAGATTTTAGCAAACTAGTGGGTAGTTTGGTAAAATCTTATATTATGTATAATTAATTAATCTAATCATATAATTATAATTTATCTAATTTATATTAAATCTTATTTTATATTTAACTAGCTTCTGCCCGCGGCTACTTTCCTAAAGCTTTTCATCCCCTATTTTTATTTTACCCCTTAAGGATAATTTTTTACAAAATTTTAATGTCATATTCATTTATATCTAATCAATAAGCCTAAAAATAAGTTTCAAGCTTCTGGCTTTAAAAATGACGATACTTTCTTACAACTTTTCATCCCCCTTTACAACCCTTTTGCATCAAAAGTAGCCTATATCCTTTATCAGGCTCTAGACTATCTGTGTACCAAATTTCATTTAGATCGGTTCAGTAGTTTTGGCGTGAAAGAGCGACAGACAGACAGAGTTACTTTCGCATTTATAATATTAGTAAGGATTAAATAATCTAGTCGTATAATTATAATATATCTAATTTATATTATAAATGGTATTTATACACTAAAGAATATTATATGATAGTTGCAGTAGTTAAATAGTTCTGCAACCTTCTACTATTTTTATTGTATTTTTATAATATGCAGATGAGGAAGATAAATTTATTGTTTTTTTTTTCATCGTAAATAATTAACTATTTTGAGTATTTAGTCTAATCACGGAAATAAGCAAGTATGCAAAGGCCAAATATAAAATCTTATAAGCCTATTTATATAATGTTTAATTGTACATATATGAATTTATAATTAATAAGCTAATAATTAGCTGATCCCTGTAATAACATGATTTTATCACTAAATTGTTATATTTAATACGGGATATTAACTATTTTATATTGAAGTAGTTTCAGTAAAAACTGATAATAATCAAATCAATCGATCAAAAAAAAAGGCCAAACACATACATATATACATAATAGGCTTTATAAATACTGATAGGGTGTATCTGAGTTGGCCACCGAAGACAAAAATCGGGTACCGGTGACCCGCTTGCACGACGAAGACAGGAATCGTTGCAGGGTGGGTCTATGGGGTTGCATGCCGCCTCTTCCGTCGCCTCGGACCGATTTGGCGGAGCGCGACCACATCCATAGTCAAGGAGTAAAAAAAAGGTTGTATCTGAGTAAATGTAATATCATGGTACAAACACTGTACCTATTCACCCTTTAAGCGTTCCGAAACGTCCCAGATGAATTTAAAAAAATATGTAAAAGAAACTTACCATATTCCATGAAGATAAATGATTTAATACTTAAATCTCAATAAACTATCTAAAACATAATATCACAAAAACATATAAAATAAATAAAATTGTAATAAATTACACTTTTCAAAATAGTAGTATAGTTAGTAGAGTAGTATGTTTTACTGTGAGCATTCTCCCTTATTTATTTAAACAAAGGATATTAATAAATTGTAAGTCTAAACTGCCAAAATATATATCATTAGTGACGTGATTACCTTTCCACCGTGAATATTTAATAATTGTTTATTAGACAGTCTTAAGTATTAAATTCTATTTTTTGCGAAATTTTCTGTTTTTATACTAGTATATGCTTCCGATATAATTATTATATTATTAATTGGTTATTAAGTTCCTTTGTTCAATATAAAGTTACAACTTTATACGATATTATTACTTTTTGTCTTTAATAAACCTATTATTACTTTATTATGTATATTATAAATGCAAAAATTTGTAAATATATTTTATATTTATGACGCTGTAGATTCACAAAGATTTTAAATGAAATCATTCTAATAAGTTCTTTTTTTATTGATTATTGTGACAACGAGCAGACAGCACACCTGATGGTAAGTGTCACTGCCGCTCATAGACCTTTGCCAATGGTATAGCTAGGCTGCTGCCTACCAATACGAACCCCGAACCCAACCCAGTTGGGCAGCCGGCTCTCTCGCTATTTCAATGATTCTAATTAATATATGAGATTAATGTAGTCTATATCATATAGATGGCAGTAAGATCCTTCTTTAAGATGACGTATATTTATTATTTAATGATGTATATTTATTATTTAAGTATTTCCCCCTAGCATATAGGTATATCCAACTAATATAAAAACTTACAAAAGTTACCCTCATACACCATTTTTTAGTCGGCTGTGGTCTAGGCTCACTTGAAACTTAACTGTTCAAGGCGATAACAGGGCGGACCTGAAGCCCAATATTCCGCTGCGTAACTTTCTGCCTTTTAAGTGGTTTATTGAAACTCATAGATTTATCTTGAATAGCTCGTCAGGTAGACTCAAATATTTACCTGATAAATCGTTTTTCGGTCGTAATCTACATACATACATATCATCACGCCGTATCCCTTGCAGGGTAGGCAGAGAGAACAGAGTGCCAGAGAACTCTATCTCTGCATACTTCACTCGCTTCCTCAACATTCATAATTCTCTTCATACACGCTCGCCGGTTTCGGAGACTCTTGACTCCACCTTCCTTCAGTACATGACCGATCTGGTCTAGGTAGGTTAGTCTCGGTCTCCCTCGGTACCTACATCCTTCCACTTTCGCATTGTATATCTTCTTAACCAGGCGTTCGTTCGGCATTCTTTCCACATGTCCGAACCATCGGAGCATTCCCTTTCGCATCTTTACACCAATACTCTCTTTCATACCTACTCGCTCTCTTACGTCGTCGTTACGAATGCGGTCGGTCAGCCTAACTCCACAGATTTTCCGCAGAGATCGCATTTCGACCGCATTAATTTTACTATCATACTCTTTTCTGCATACCCAACCCTCGCTTCCATACAGTAATGTTGGGACAAGCACTGCGTTATGTATTGCTACACGTGCCTTCTGGCTGAGGTGGTGGCTGCCGAGAAGTTGCCCCAACGCTCCGTTCACTCTATTTCCCGCATTCACTCTTCGTTCTATATCAGTGGTGTACCTTCCATCTCGGCTAAATCCACATCCAAGATATACAAATTCATCCACTTGCTCTAGTACATCATTACCTATTGTTACTCTTACATCTGTTCTGGTTTTATCTCTTTCAAAGACCATTATTTTGGTTTTGCTCACATTCACGCGTAGACCCCTTTTCTTACAATCGGTCGTAATCTAGTTTTTATAAATCGTTTATTTTTAAAATGATCTATAATTTACTTGTGAAATCAAAGAAGAATGAAATTTAAAAAATCGCCTTTTTTATATAAACTAGAACCGTTAATTTGCAATTATATAAAAAAAACATTCATACTAATCGTTAGACCTCGTCCAAGATCAGTATCAAGGTCTAGAGTTCGATGCTCGGCGTGTGCCTTTCGCTAAACAATTATGTCGGCACCATTATTTTTATTAATTCTAAATGTCAAGTTCGCTTTTGTCTTTCTATATAGAGGTAAATTATTAGACAGTAAGACATTCACCACAAATGAAAACTATAAAGAGAAATAAGGAATGCCAGTTAAATATACATTAGATACTTTGTATTATATCAATTACTTTATATACAAAGCGGGCTAGAAACGTTGAAAGAGAGAAGTTGATAGGGATAAGTATTAATAACATGAAGATATGCCATTTGCAACATCATTTAGTTTCGTACGCCACCCAAAGCAAAGAAAGAGTTTCTTTTTTTAATAACACCTTGTATTATGGGACGACACTTTGCATATAATTAATTTTAAACAACTTTGCATATAATTAATTTTAAACAACTTTGCATATATTATATAATCCGTGACATTGGGAACATTAAGACGGTATCATAACCACTACAGCATCTGTATTTCTGTTAGTTTTTGTTTGAAACTACTTTTACGGATTCTATCGCGTTTGTTTTTGATTTTTAATTTCCCAACATTTTGAACACTTCACAGTGATCATGGTCACGGCACACACACACTGGTCCGTAGCATCGTTTAGTATCCGTAAAAGTAGTTTTATTTCAAATGTGTGTAATAATTGCGTTTGTCCTCGTGGTGACGAAGTAACAATACAATTCACCACCCCCTATATTACCCGTGGATGATCGTAAGAGACGACTAAGGGATATAAAGCGCATATGACATTTATGCAAGAGAAGGAAAATTCCAAACTAAACCCCATACCAACACGTCTGACCAGCGTGGTCGTAGGTCTATTTTCCCGTCTATTACGGAGGAGGTTCGAGCCCAATAGTGGAATATATATGAGCTGAGATGATGATGAATAATTGCGTAAATATCAGAAACCATTATGTTAGTTTTTAGTTGGTTGCAAGTGTATTCTTGTATTATAATATTATCACTTGTATATTTATTCTTGTAATCTTAAGAGAAGAAAATCTTAAAATAAAACCTTGTAGTAAGCAGACCAGTGAGGTAATAGTAGGTCAATTTCATTCCTGTTTCAGAGGAGGCTCGAGCCCAGCAATGGGAATTTTATAAACTGAAATGATAATGACGATAAAATGTATTCTTAATGTGTAAATTAGCTTAATTTGTATATACATAACTATTGTCAACTCTACTGTTTATAAATTAATAACATACTACCCTTTTTTTATTGCATGCTTGCGATCAGGAAGTATCGGTGTGACATAAAAACTTATTTAGTTTTACTTTGTTATTTTATATGGGTAATTGTTTATTGCGAACACGACGGAAGTAACAGGCTAACTATAGACACATGATTATAATAAGTGGTAACAATTGTACATAGATGATTAGAGTACTACGCCAAATATCGTAGCGATTGCCTATGCTAAGTGTCGAGAATTTGTTTTAAATTTAATCAATATTCAATTCATCATTAACTCAGCTGATATATCACGCGATTTTGGGACACCGTTTGACCTAAAAAAAATGTGCTCAACGCGCTTTTGGAACACAGGTTTGACTCAATTAAATGCTCTACAATTAGCAACTGTTTTTAGGACTTTTTTTAAATCAACCAATTAAAACTTAACGCAGTCAAAGAGCATATATGATTGACTTTCATGAACTATTTCTGAGCACTATTTGCGCGAGGCACTCGAGAGCGCCGCGAAGTTCGACGCGTGAGGGTATAGTATGTCACACTTCTACTCACAGGCTCGAAGCTTACAACATTATAAGAGGGAAATTGTCCTATTATACCACACTAGTTACGTCATAGACATATCATATCCCTTAGTTGACTTTTACGCTATTAGTCATCTTTTACGACCACATGGAAAAAAGATACATTATAAAAAACACACATTTACATTCAATTACAATACTCCAACACTACATTTGCTCGTGAATATGGCAATTTTTTTATTTTATTTTTCTCATTAGAAACTTGGTCACGATGTAATTGGTAATAAATACTGTTGAATAGTGTAATTACTTCATCATTCTCCTACTCTTATCCCAATTACTTGGGGTCGACGCAATATATACTCCTCCTACTACATATTGTAAACGTTATTGGCAATAGTTTTATGACCGGCTGCCTGCCAGACATCAACCCTTCATAGGAAAGTAATTGTTGACCAAACGGCATCAGGTGGTGTTGGCCGAGGTCTATATAAGGCTCTTAGTCGTCTTTTACGACATCCAAGATCAAAGTAACAAAGGGTTGGTAGTATTCGTAGCCGCTACCACACCAGCAAATATATATATATATATATATATGTATATATATATACATACATACATATCATCACGCCATATCCCTTACAGGGTAGGCAGAGAGAACAGAGTGCCCGAGAACTCTATCTCTGCATACTTCACTCGCTTCCTCAACATTCATAATTCTCTTCATACACGCTCGCCGGTTTCGGAGACTCTTGACTCCACCTTCCTTCAGTACATGACCGATCTGGTCTAGGTAGGTTAGTCTCGGTCTCCCTCGGTACCTACATCCTTCCACTTTCGCATTGTATATATTTATAATGCATGAATATATATTTATAATGCTATAATAGCCACGCTTAGTAGTCGGACTTATGATGGTAGTTGTTATAAGTCTGTTGAGCTATAAGCCTCATAAAATTGTTATGGCTTTCTCCTGGTAATTCTTTAGCCAGTTTTATGAATACAACAAGAAAGTAAAGCATAGTGACACATTGTATTCTTTAGTCGTCATCGTACACGGAGGTCAAGAAAGCGGTACCAGTGGCCGGTCAAATGGTGATGGGGAGGGAATACAGTGGGTTATGGAGCCACGCGCCGCCCTTCCGTCACCCCGGACGGAATAGACGGCGTGTGTCCCGACCATAGCCTTAAAAAAAAAAGCCGTCATGATACCGCTAAAATGTATGTAATATTTTTTTTATTATTACAGACATTAACATTTTCAGTCGATAAAACAAGAATATCGTGTTATTTAGAATTTTTTAGCAACTAGCTAATTCTTATTATTAAAATCTTAATATAAAAAAGTATATGCTCCAAAATATTAATATGTTTTTTTTATAAAAAATACTAATTTACATTCTGTAAATTAGTTACTGTGAAATAATTTAGTGTCAAAAACAGTGTATGTCAGAATAAATTTAAATAATATATTCTGTATGACAATATATAGAATGAATGAAAAATATTAATGTTTAAATGCAAATGCTACACAGATTATATATTCTCATCTGTAGTGACGAACTAAAAATAAAACGTGTTACTACCCCTTACTTTATCATGGGAATCGTAGACATAGGCTGAGGAGAGGAGATCACCACAAAATAGGCAGGTACTCAGGAGAAACTCAGAATACCACCTACGATGGCCTACCTGCTCGCCATGTGTGGACGTTTTGGCATTATCACTCTTTGAGTGGACAATGAAGTATTTTTTTTTATTTACGCGGATAAATTAATACCTAGACTCAGAACAACACCATATGGATAAAACAAAGTATTGTCCTGCGTAGAAATCAAACCCACGGTACTGGGACAGAATGTCGGTATAACCACTACGCCATCTGTGCAGTCAAGCGTTAATACGAAATCAATGATTCACTGTTTCCTATTGACCAATATTTTCATTAATCCAAAACCTCAATCAATTAAAAAATAATAAGCGTTGTCCGGTAGATGGCACACATCTACCAAAAAAGATGACGAATTAATACAAGCCATAATTTGGTTATCATACGACAGATCACACTCAACTAAGTGATAGGACGATTGAAAAGGATTTCCAATGGCTGTAGGTTCAAGTCTCAAGTGTGACAATAATTTTTCGCTCATAAAACAAGTTTTTAACTCAATCATTTTCACACAAGACATGGCGCTGTATAAACTAAAGTTTAGACAGATTCATATATTTATATATATTGCAGTAGCCGTATTAGAAAACGGCAGCTATGATTCGGAGTGAGAGCCAGTGGAATGCCACCCACTTGTTTTACGAGGTATACTAATGGTAATAACCTACGAGGTAATTCTCTAACTTTTTAGTTAGAATTGTATTAAACGATGATTAGATTTGTCTTATAAAATTATATTAAATGATTAAATATGTATAATGTGTAAACATTGTCAGGTAGATGGCACACGTCTCCTTTAAAGATGAAAATATAATACTAGACGAAAATTTAATGTCATACTACACTACAACTCACCCTAGTGTAAGTGGTAGCACGATTGGAACGGATTTCCAATAGGTGTGGGTTCGAATCCACCATGTGACAATAATTTTTTGCTCGTAATCAAGTTTTTAAAAAGGCGATAGTGCATCAAAAAAGAAATAAATAGCCTGATATAAAGCAAGAGAAGTACCGGTTGTTATCTGGTAAGCAAAAAATAAACGAAGATTGGTTGGCATTTATTACTGGCGTATTTGAAAAAAAATCTCAAAACAAAAAAGTATGTATACTTAATTTCGAATAGGCTTGCGTTAAAGATTCATCACCATTGTACTTTTAATCCAATTACTTGGAATTAAGACTATATTTACTTTACCTTCACTGTACACATTGAAAAAAAAATAGCAGTAGCTTTATGACTTATTTGACGTCAATCCTCTTTAGGAATGTAATTATCGGTCAGAAGGCATCAGATGAAGTTGACCCACATCTATGTTAAACTTTTAGTCGTCTTTAACAATGCCCATGAGAATTGTAAGAATCGATAACGTTAAAGGTTAAACTCATTAATTATGTATCTATTGCAATAATATTCGTCATCTTACGATATCTGTGGCACTGTGTCTTGTATCCGTGAATTGGCCGCCTTGTGCAGGACTTTGCAAAGAATTAAAACCAGTTTTATTTCCTGCTTCAAGTAGACATATGAACTTGTTAAGTTTTGCTACTAAAACAGGTTTATAATAACCTTGACATAGTGAGAGCATGGCAATGACCGTTTCATGGTATTACGTTTAGTTGTCGAATTAATAATGTTACGTTTTTTTTAATGCTAATTAAATTTATTTTTAGTTTTCAGAATTGTCTTTATAATTTATGATAGGCAGTATTTATTTATATTGTTTTATCATGTTTAATTCTTATGGTGACGGTTTGTCAAGTTCACGCTGCTCCGGTGGTCGGTCCAACGACGAAGGCAAGGTGTCACGGGTGGGTTGCGGGTGTGCGTGCTTACGCCCCTCTGTCCCGGACGGAGTGGTGCGATGAGTGCGCCGACCGTAGCCCACACCAAAAAAAAAATGGTGATGTTTTAAGAATATAATAGTCACCATTTGTAATAAGTCTTAAACTTGCAAAAAGAGCACCAGGGTAGGGCACAGCATCACTATCCTCCATCATATCTTTGTAATAGGGCCACGCAGCAGGCAGTAGGACTGCAGCCATTAATAAGTCGATTCGTCAGGGTATTATTACAACAGTCTCGCAAAAAATCAATGTTTAGAAATAATTTACTACTGCACTTATTTAGCCGGTAGCCGGCACTAAATAAAACCCTATAACAACCGCGTCTGGCTAACATGGTAATTCTCATTTGAAATAAAACTATTTTTACGGATTCTATCGCGTTTGTATTTGATTTTTATTTTTTAGACGTTTTAAACACTTTACAGTGTTTCATGGTCATGGAAGGACTAAGTGTCTCACGTCCAATGAGTTATTGTTGTTACAGAAAATTTATATCTAACAAATATAGTCAGGAGATTAAAAATCAAATAAAATCACGATAAAATCCGTAAAAATAGTTTTATTTCAAATATGTAATACCCTTTTTCTCTTTTTTTTTTCTTTTTTGCGGTGGGCTATGGACGTCGCACCCCGCCAAATCGGTTCGGGGTGACGGAAGAGGCGGCGCGCAACCCCATTAACCCACCCTGCAAGCATCTCTTCTTCGCCGTGCGAGCGGACCACCGACCGGTACCCGATCTTTATCTTCGGTGGTCCGCCCGGCGATATGCCCTCTCGGGTTCCTCTCTCGTCGACGCCCCGACAGCTTTCGCCGTCGAGGCGTCGCCCTCACGCGGTGGCCTCACGTCGGGTGACTGGACAATTTCCCGGTCCGATCACCCGAAGCCTCGGTTAAGGCGGCATCAGGCGTAGGTATTCGCGCCTGCGCCGCCCCGGCCGCGGGCGGCGACCCGGGTCACGGGAATCCTCCCGGGCCCGTTCCGCCATCTCCTTCTATATATATATAATATGTAATACCCGCGTAAACATTAGAAATCATTAGACTACTTCTCTCTTAGTCTGCTCATTCTGTTTTATTGTGAAATAGACTCGTACCGAATACTGAACCGTACATATATGACAAAGTGACTAAGCGGGTCAGTCCGTCTGCCAACCGTAGCGATTAAGGCAATATTTTACTACTATCTATATCAAATAAACGTTGATAGGTTTACAGACAGGCCAATGGATTGACAAGGCCTAAAGAAAACGGAATTTCGAAATTAATCTATAGGTGTACGTTCTTTTCGTGTCTTCATCTCAGCTCATATATGTATATCTGTTTTCCTTAACTTAACCAGCATAGTTTAGTATGTAAATTTCTCTCCTATTGTTGAAGAAGCTGGAGCCCAGTAGTTAAACATATATGAACTGATCTCAGTTTTTTCATCATCTGATGGTGGTGATGATTTGATCGTGAACACCCACGAGAAATAGACTGTTCAAGATATTGTGTCTTCATAATTTATCTTATTATTGTATTATTAACATTTACAACTACCAGGGTTCAGTCTATCTGATGCTGTTTAGTCAATAATTACATTTCCAAGGAGGGATGACGTCGAACAGACGGCCATTCATAAAACTATTACCCGATCTTTGTCTTCGGTGGCCCGCCCGGCGGGGCGTCGTCCTCACGCGGTGGCCTCACGTCGGGTGGCTGGCCCATTCCCCGGTCCGATCACCCGAGGCCTCGGCATAGTACGTGTTGCCTCGATCAGAATTAATTGGGATAAAAAAAGGATTATGATGTTGTCAAATCAAAGCATATATAGATTTATAATTATGAGCATTATATAATTTTAATAAGGTTTTATATATACTGTCATAGGCCTATTAGCCATTTTTTGCTTCATGTGGGAGACGCTTTGCATAGAAGGGCAGTGGAATTATTCCAACTAGTCCTGTTTTTCTTTACTAATTAAATTTGTTGCGGGTCCCAAGACAATTAAGCGTTTCCCGGGACTTCACAAGGGTCAAACCTCGGCGTCTTATACGGAGACCTTTGTGGATTCAGGCTTACGTGAGTTACAGTGGTGGGAATGCGTGGTGGGGCTAGTCCCTATATATATATATATACATATATATATATATATATATATATATATATATATATATATATATACACACATACTATATATATATACATATATATATATACATATACATATATATATATATATATATATATATATATATATATATATATATATATATACTATTAGTAGTAGACAGTAGTAGTAGGGTCACACTGTTAAGAGTTTCTGTCTATAGCCGCGGGCCGATCCGTCCGGAGAGCCTAAGCCCAACTTTCTGAGAGGATTTTGGTTGGTAGGAGGTGGTCTAGTTGTAACTCTGATATTGCAAGTATCACCATAAGTGCAAGACTTACTATCAATAATACTTTTTGCTCGTTTGCTACCGTAGGCAATAAAAATATCACCCATAGTCACTATTAAGATGTCATCATCGCGTACTTTCCAGACCTCTGGAATCGCTGGTAGCATTCTCGTAGGAAACTTATTTTATACTACACTATTTTCTCCAATGATTGTCAGTTCAACAAACGAGGTAGCCCCACGCTATTGCCCCTTCAACATGTTCCTAATTTATAATGTTTATTAATTGTATTTTATGAGGTCATGAATATCTGGAGATTTGACAGAAACTTTCTTCTTCTTCTTTTTTTCTTTCTTCTGCAGTAAAACTAATGTCTCAACTCCACAGCTGAAAGCTAGGTTACAATACTTTAGAATTAGACTAGATGGAAACCGGATTAACTATATGAAATATTATTCAAGTTAAAGTTAAATAAATCTTTTTTTTATTGCTTATGGTGGCAAACGAGCATGCAGTGTTACTGCCGCCCATGGACCTTTGCAATGCATTGGGTCTAGTTGAGCCGCTGCCTACCAATACAAACCCCAAACCCGCCCAGTTGGGCTTCCGGCTCTCTCGCTCACCGTACGAAGCGCCATAGCACATTGCCATTACTCAGACGTCAATCTTTTGCGAGAGTATGGTACTACCCCGGACGGACCGGCCCGCGACTGTAAACAGAGTACTGTCAACAGTGTGATCTAAAAAAATATATAGAAATAAACATATTTTTATGTAGCAAACATTTTTGTTAAAGAAAAAAAGCAAAGCAAGTCTTTTGTTAGTAAAAACAACTACACTTTTAAACACCACACTTTTAAACTTGACTTTCCATTTACATATTTATGTTTTTGGCGGGTTTATTATATTAGCACTATATATATGGTTTTACTTACGTGTGGTGACGGAGTAAGAATACAATTCACCACCCACTATCTTACCCGTGGGTGATCGTAAGAGACGACTAAGGGATATAAAACGCATTAATATCTATGTGAGAGAAGGAAAACTCAAAACAAAACCCTATACCAACACATCTGACCAGCGTGGTATAGTAGGTCAATCCCATTGTAGAGGACGCTCGAGCCTAACAGTGGGGCATATATGAGCTGAAATGAGATGATGTATGTATATGGTTACGGATATCATCATTACCCTATCCCAATTACTTGGGGTCGACGCAATATGTCCTTTTCTTCCACTCAATCCTATCCGATGTCATCTCTGCGTTCACTCCCTTTCTATTCATATCATGCTTCACGCAATCCATCCATCTTTTCTTCGGTCTTCCCTTACCCCTAAAGCCTTCAACATTCATACTTAAAACTCTTCTTCCAACATTACATTCATCCCGTCTCATCACATGTCCATACCAAGTCAGGCGTTCACTTTTCAACTTTTCCGTCACTGGCGCCACTTTCAAACTTCCTTACGATACGGTTACGGATAATATACGAAAAAGAATGATAACACTAATTGACTTGAAAGAAAACTCAAAAATAAAACATATACCAACATATTTTAATAACAGGATTTTTTTTTCCTGTCTCTACAATACAGACTTCTAACCAGACAAAGCGATACAAATAATTAGCACACGTTTTATTATTTCAAGGTTCAGAACTAAGACGTAATAAAAATTTTAATTAAAATTTCCCACGTGTTTATAAAATCAACTTCCAGGTTACCGAACCTAGTTTACTTATAGCTGGTTATGCATGTGATTTCGTTCGTCTGTTCATCTATAGTACAGATCTGCAGCGGCCAGCAAAAGAGGTATTGATGGATGAACGTGTAAATAAGGGGCGAGGCGTAGCCGAGGCACACATACGTAAGTCCATCAATTCCTAGTTGTGGCCAAGGCTTGTATAGTGCTTTTCTCAAATAATACGCGGAAATTAAAACTTAGTAGTATTTAGTAGAACTGTATACATGACGAACAACGAACAACATTTTTCACGTGCTAAAGGGTTCATTTGTTTTTTTTTTCATTATTAACCAGCTTTCTTTTTTCAAGCCAGTTGGAAATGTAAATAAAACTCTGATAAGTTGCCTATTTGGTTACTAGAATTTGAAGTAACAAATCGTTCCATTTTTAAAATACACGATAGATATGAATTTACATATATATTTATTTGACCGCTAAAACACGACAGATATGGATTTTCATACATTTTTTGCCGGCCGCTGCTCGCTCAGTACAGCAATTTCGATTTATCTCGAAGAAAGTTGTCAAAATAATGCTCCAATTTCGAGAGAACTTTTTCCTGGGTGGACCCTGGAACTCTATGTTATTTTCCGCAGCCTCTTACAATGTTTATACAAAATATTCTGATGATCGTTTAAGTATTTCAGGCGTAATACCGTAACATACAGACTAACAATCGCATTTATAAAATTAGTTAAAATGACCATGATATCATTACACTGTATCTAATATGGATAACAAATGCAATTTAGCATGAATATATTTAAAACATAACAAAGACTGATGAATAGAGCTGTGTTATACAATAGATGTACTATTTTATTAATTTTTAATTTGTAAAATTAAATAACTTATTATAATTGGATACAAGCCTCTTGAAAGGCAATTAACTCAGAATACAACATTGGCCAGACTATTTAGCAGCTTTAAATCTAAGCCTTTTTTTCTCCCAATGATGTACTTATACACTTTTGTCGTCTCTTACAACATCCAGGATAAGTTATGGGGTAGTGATAATATCTTTAGATAGTCACTACCTTCATAGGATATAATTATCATCATCATCACTGCCCATAAGTCCCACTGTTGGGCTCGGGCCTCCTCCGTAATGAGAGGGAAATTAATCTACTATATCGCGCTGGTCAGACGTGTTGGTATAGGGTTTTATTTCGAGTTTTCCTTCTCTTGCATAGATGTTATATGCGTTTTATATCCCTTAATCATCTTCTACGATCACCCACGGGTAAGATAGGGGGTGGTGAATTGTATTCTTACTCCGTCACCACACGGATAGGATATAAATACACTTAATATTAAAGCATAATGACGCAAGGCTTATCCAATCTATATCTAAATTCAAAAGTCAAACAATGTTGATAAATCTTGTGTGGCGCATTATCTGTTGCTTCACGTTCTCGAATTAAGGCACCGAAGGGGAAACCTTCGGTTCCAGTGACCCTCTCACGCGCGATGTACTGCGGGATGTGAAGTCCTACGTCGAAATTCGCCCCGGACATTTAAACATGGAGCGGCCTGAATATAAACGGCTTAAAAAATATAATTCTAATATTATATCGACCGAAATACATAATAGATTATGTTTTGGCGCTTATAATTAAAACTTAACAAACACCATAATCTACCCGGACGTTTAAACATGGAGCAGCCTGAATATAAACGGCATAAAAAATACATATATTTGTAATATGTATTATATCGCCCGAAATACATAATAGATTATGTTTTGCCGCTTATAATTAATACTTAACAAGCATCATAATCTCCCCGAACGTTTAAACATGGAGCAACCTGAATATAAATGGCATAAAAATATAATTCTAATATTATATCGCCCGAAATACATAATAGATTATGTTTTGGCGCTTATAATTAAAACTTAACAAGCATTATAATCTCAATCGTATTATTATTATTTTAAATTTTTTTTGTTTCGTTGAATGTAATTGTATTAGTACATTATGTTATTATTAATTTACATACTGTTTTATTTGTTATCGTGAAACATAAATATTATTCGATGTTGCTTTGTAATTTGTGAAAAAAAAAAAAATTAACATATATTGTACTCAATTATGTTTTTATACTAAATGCACATATTAAATAAGTTCTTTTTCAAGGTCCAGTTAATATCGCTATCAATTTAATTAACCGAATGTTTTACTAAGTTTCTAATTTAAAATTATTAATTATGTAATTCTATTTAATTTTGAATATGATAAAAGTTGATATGTGATGGCGTTAAGAATGCAACCAACTTCGTAAAATACAACCAACGTTGTAAAATACAACCAATATCGTAAAATACGATTAAAGATTGATATCGATCTAGGTCTGCATATGATATTGTCTGGTAAACAATTATATTCGCAAGAAGAATTGACCTCAGGAAAGCGGCTGACTATAAATCTATGGCATATTGCATTGACCCCAAGTAATTGGAATAAAAGCACCATCAAAGGTTTTTCTTATGACAAGTGATAATAATTGCTCTTTTTATTTTGGTAGCAGACTATGCGTTGGTAAATAATAACTACCACAGATCACCTGATCGTAAATATTTACCGCTGTTAGTGGACCTTATCAATATGTAGCACAGCCGAAATGTTGCCAACTGCAGATTTAATTTAATAATTATACAGATTTAATTTAATAAAAAAAGCTGCTTCTATCTATAACTAAAATTTTCAAAATGATATTTAAAAAAAATGTTTATGATGTAAAGCAGCTTTTTTATTTTCCATAGACTTTTTTACTACTTTTCTACGTGTGAATTCACAATCATTTAATTAAGATTTTTTGTTCGCTGTAATATGCAATTAATGTGAACAAATAATATATTACTAGTTCAAAAAAATCTTTATCCTATGTTCGGTTAAAACATTAATTTTGGTGTATTTAATATTTTTATGTTTTAATGGCATTGCTTTCACTACATCTTCAATATGTATAAATTAAAATTTTCTATTTCGATAAAGAAACTGTAAAAGAATAAAATGTGTAAAAATCTTTATATTCCATATTGATCTACATACGTATATAACATTGGTAAATAGCCAAAACCATTTATTATCCAATCTTAAAATATTGTTTAAGCCTTAGCATGCAATAAATATTCATGACTTAATTAATCCATGAAAGTCTGTTCTTATAAACTCTTTTTTTTTTTTTTTTTTTTTTTTTTTATAAACTCTAATAATGAGTTTTACCACATTTATTCCACCACGGCGTTGTCCATGTGGTAATAAAGGTAACTAACAATATAATAATTCTATTTAATTCTGAATATAATAAAAGTCGCTATGTGGTGGCTACGAATCAAACCAACGTCGTAAATTACAACCAAGATCGTAAAATACGACTAAAAATTTATATCGACCTGGGTCTGCATATGATGACGTCTGGTCAACAATTACATTCGCAAGAAGAATAATAAATTATATTCATACCTTCTGTTCTCACGACTTAATCTAAGTAGAACAGCACTTGAAAGGAAGAAAAGATCAAGGATAAGATATATATACTCCAGCTGTCAGCTAACCGACGTAATGTATATGACGAATTGCCTTGTCAAATTTCAAATGTCCAAACCTCGCCTTACAAACTCTCTCTCTTTCTCTCTCTCTCTCCAAACCTTGCCTATAGTGTGTCAGTAGACAGATATTTGGTTTCTTAGTCCAAACGCATAATCATGTAATCTTGCGTAGAAATAAAAAGTGTTGTTAAGGTTCCTTACAGTTTTCTTCGATCGTGTGTCATCTCTTTGCAGAAGTAATAAAGCATAGTGTATTGCAATTTATTTTGTATAGCTTACTGACAGGTGAAAGATGAGATGTATGGAGTACGACGTAATAGGTAGTAGACTAGAAATAAATATTGGGATTTAGAAACGACTAATAAATACGATAGAAACAAATTAAATACGATTAGATCACAATATACCGTGTTACCTTTTGGCCGTAAAAGATATATTAAATTAGCAGACCCTGAAAGAAAAAATGAATGCCAAATAAAAAATATTTTGCATTTATCCGTCCTTAATTATAAAATTCCTACTTAATATATTACAAAAAAAAAACAAATTATTATATTATCATAAAAGCCTTTTTATATATTATATTGAATTTTTTTATACGTAACTTGACTCTACCTTCCTTCAGTACGTGACCAATCTGGTCTAGGTAGGTGAGTCTTGGTACATCCTTCCACTTTCGCGTTGTATATCTTCTTAACCAGACGTTCGTTCGGCATTCTTTCCACATGTCCGAACCATCGTAGCATTCCCTTTCGCATCTTTACACCAATACTCTCTTTCATACCTACTCGCTCTCTTACGTCGTCGTTGCGAATGCGGTCGGTCAGCCTAACTCCACAGATTTTCTGTAGAGATCGCATTTCGACCGTATTAATTTTGCTTTCATGCTCTTTTCTGCATACCCAATTAAACTAGTAAATTGCCACAATATAATAATTACCATAAATTAAATGTTTAATAATAACTGATCATACATAATATTTTTTTTTATATATAGAATCATTTTCTTTTTGTACTGGCAATGAATTTGTATTTAAATGTGGGTCAAACTTTAATAAGTGATAGTCTGATACTGTAGCGGGTAGATATAAATTTCTACACATCATAGTATGAATGCTCCGAGGGTTCGGACATGTGGAAAGAATGCCGAACGAACGTCTGGTTAAGAAGATATACAATGCGAAAGTGGAAAAATGTAGGTACCGGAGGAGACCGAAACTCACCTACCTAGACCAGATCGGTCATGTACTGAAGGAAGGTGGAGTCAAGAGTTTTCGAAACCGGCGAGCGTGTATGAAGAGAATTATGAATGTTGAGGAAGCGAGTGAAGTATGCAAGGATAGAGTTCTCTGGCACTCTGTTCTCTCTGCCTACCCTGCAAGTGATATGGCGTGATGATATGTATGTAGTCTTCTCGTGACCATGATCTATATATCTATAAAGTGTTCGAAACGTCGGTAAATTAAAAATCAAATACAAACGCAATAGAATCCGTAAAAGTAGTTTTATTTCGAACCTAGTTAAAGTTAGCAATGAGTTTGATTTCATGATTTCTGATATTTTCTGTGCACATTCCTTAGTCGTCCCTTAGTGATTAGATTTTTGCAATGTATTCTTTTATTCACGTTGTTTGCAAAATCTAGTTAGATCAACTCTTCATGATGTTTCTCTTACGTCTCTTAATCACGCCATAGAGAGTGAGATTTATGCATTGTATTCGTTTGCTCACATCGTTAAAAAAGTCTAGTTCTACTCCATGATGTATTCTCTCACGTCTATTA
Source organism: Lymantria monacha (assembly GCA_905163515.2). Taxonomy (NCBI): domain Eukaryota; kingdom Metazoa; phylum Arthropoda; class Insecta; order Lepidoptera; family Erebidae; genus Lymantria; species Lymantria monacha. The sequence goes on along the minus strand of LR991094.1, from coordinate 10,844,941 downwards.
GTCGTGCCATAGAACGTTAATTTTTTGCAATGTATTCTTTTGTTTACATTGTTAACAAAGTCTAGTTAGTTCAACTCTTTGTGATGTTTTCTCTCGCGTCTCTTAATCGTGCCTATAAACGTTAAAATTTTTGCGATGTATTCTTTTGTTCACATTGTTAACAAAGTTTAGTTAATTTAAATCTTCACAGTATTTTCTCTCAAATCTCTTAGTGTTACCCTATGGCAAGTCTATCTTCCCCTATATAAAAAAATCTATCGCTCTATAGCGGTAAATCTTTTCAATGTATTTTTGTGTTCGTATCGTTAACATAGTCTAGTTAATAATAGTGATAGCTACACGCTGTTGACAGTTCTCTGTCTACAGCCGCGGGTCGGTCCGTCCGGGTTACCACACTCTCGCAGGAGATCGTCGTCTGAGTAATGGCAACGTGCACTTCTTTCTTCAACTTTACACTTCGTTCGGTGAGCGAGAGAGCTGGAAGCTTAACTGGGTAGGTTTGGGGTTTGTATTGGTAGGCCTAACTGTACCCCTGGTATTGCAAAAATCCATGGGCGGCAATGACTGCTTGCTCGTTTACCACTATAAGTAATAAGAAAAGTTTTAAAAAAGTTAATTTAAATATTAATTATATTTTCTCTCAACTCTCTTAGACGTGCCATAAAAAAATAGATTTTTGCAAGATACTATTTGTTCACATAGTTTGCAAAATGTATTAATTAATTTAACTATTCACGATGTTTTCCCCTCACGTCTCGTAAATCGTGAATTAGAACATTGGATTTTTGCAATGTATTCTTTTGTTTACATTGTTAACGAAGCGTTATAGACAAAATATAATTAGCTCACATCTAATATATGCTAATGTATACTCAATTTTATTATTTTAAGTTAATACATGTTTAAGTTCTACAGTTAATAGATGTTTAAATGAATATCATGTTCGCTATAAAAGTGCGTGCAGGATGCACATGTCAGAATAAAATTATATATTTTTTTGTTTATGCTACCTCAATATGTAATTATTATTTTATACGTAATATTGCAAGGTTATTTGTTATTTTATATTTTCAGTTTTAATTACTACCTATTGGTATGCATTATTGGTTTGGTGAGAAAGTAAAAATACAATAATCTTCACCCATTCCTTCCTCTTTTATGATTATAAAAGACCATTAAAGGACGCAAATATATAACATTATTGAAATAGAAAGAAAATTTGAAATAAAACTGTATTCCGGCACGTTGAACCACCAAAATGCGTGTAATAGGTCAGTTTCTCTCCCAATTTGGTGGAGGCTAAGATGTTGATGATTGATATGCGTTATACATTCATCAGTGCAGAGAAAAAAAAGTATTATTAATATAGCGCCATGGGGCCACTAAATTCATCAATATGCAGACCGAATGCAAGTCGAGTTGTCTGAATGCTCAATTTTCGACAATTTTCTGGGGAACTTATTAGCTAAGATCAGAGCTTGAGTCTTTACCTGTTGTTAGAGTTCACATAATAGTTTCACCCTTTATTAAGTAAGCTAAATGTAGTGTAATATGGGTATCTCTATCTCTGCTTAACACTTAACGATGACGGTATAAAACTATAAAGGACCATTTGAATATCAAGGTTTTAGTTTCATTACTTTTTATAGAAAACATTTTTTAACGAATTTAACTTAATAAACTTACAGTTATATTGTGGATATAAAGTATTTCTTTTAACTGTAATATAAATAATAGAATACCCGCTCAAAATAAAAATAAATTGATGATAGTATTTCATAACGACATCGAATACACTAAAATTCTTGTCTCTAGGCTTGTCCTTTTCTGATATTTAAAATACTGGCAGTAATATATCACATTTATAATTGAATTAAAGGCTTACGACAAAATCAGAGAAAATTCTTTGTAATAATTTTTGTCGTAAATTATATTTTGCAACTGTGCGTTCGTTAATGTTTGTCCCTAATACCAATTCGGTTCACTTATGATAAGCCACCATAAGTACCAATTCGGTTCACTAATGATAATGATAATATAATGATAGCCGTCAAAGTAACCTGTCATATATTTTTTTTATTTTTTAGATCACTGTCTCATAAAACGATGTTATCCTACTTATTATATGTTTTTAATAAAAAATATGAAAATGTGCAACATTTTTCGAAACCTCACTAGTTTACCCAGATCGTTTTAGCGTCATTTTGTCCATAGAATAAACTCCATAAGCCGATCTCAGTTTTCATATTTTTATTCTACTGTTACTGCTATATAATTCCTCCAAGAAGCTCCGGAATGCTTGGAAGGACTATATTCCTTATATACATAAAGAATAGAAGATATTATATCTTTTGATGGAAGATAGCTATATAAAGTGGTAGATATCATCATCATCATCATCTTGCTCTTATCCCAATTACTTGGGGTCGACGCCCTATGTCATCTTCTTCCATACGATCCTATCAGACGTCATCTCTGCCGTTACCCCCAGATTATCCATATCATGACTCATGCAATCCATCCATCTTTTCTTTGGCCTTCCTTTACCCCTAAAGCCTTCAACACAAAGTGGTAGATATATAATAGTAAAATAAAATCAATAGACTTCTGCTACTGCTGAATGTTAATTAATAGAGAACTGAACTCATTTTTCATTTCACAAAGAATGTTTATCTCTATTATAGATATATTATTAAAATACAAGGCTAAACTTTTAAAACAATGACTAGAAATAGTTTGTCGTGACCATGTTAAGCAAATGGATTTGAATAAATCTAGTGTTCTTGCCTTATATAGTTAATAATGGAAATAGTCAAAATAGGATTTAGGTACACCGAGTACTTTTCATGTTTAAATGAGACGATAAAAAAATTCTGTTTTGCATTATTCGTTTATTACACGACGCTGCACTATTCGTTTATTACACGACGAGCTATGTGGTAGTGGCTTCGAATAGTACCAACCCTTACTTTGCTCGTGGATATCAAGTGAGACGACTAAGTTTTATAACGACCTGGGCCAACACCATCTGATGCCGTTTGGTCAACAATTACATTCCCATGAAGGGTTGACGTCTGATAGGCAGCCGGTCATAAAACTATTGCCAGTGAGTACATATTCTATCGACCCCTAGTAATTGGGATAAGAGTAGGAGAATAATGACTATTCGTTTATTACAATAAAAACGTAAAATTAGAGAAAATTTGTTAAAGTCTTGAAATATAATAAGAATTGCATTATTTCTTTGAATATTATTTTTTTTTTATTTTAAATAACGGTCACGGCTACCTAGTTAATTAACGTAATGTGTTCTCAAACCTCAAAATGTATCTCAATTTATTTTTATAATAATATCAATATTTTTATTTTTTACTCAGACAAGAAAAGAAATAAACCTTATTTTGGCTTAAAAATAACGTGTTATAAATTAGACATCATTATTCTCCTACTCTTATCCCAATTACTTGGCGTCGATACAATATGTACTCTTCTTTCGTAGTATATATAGTAAAAGTTATTGGCAATAATTTTATGACCGGCCGCCTGCCAGACGTCAACCCTCCTTGAGAAAGTAATTGTTGACCAAACGGCATCAGATTGGCCTAGGTCGTTATAAGGCTCTTAGTCGTATTTTATGACATCCACCAGCAAAGTAAGGGTTGGTAGTATTCGTAGCCGCTACCAAACAGCTGTGTTATAAATTAGACATACTATGAAATTAATTAGGATTTATACATAGATATGTATGTCTTAAAAATATATCATGACGATTTTATCTAGAGTAATTATTATTTTTTTTCTCATTCCATATAAGTATCGCGTTTCAGTTCTTCTTATCTTATAACATTCCTTAACCTATTAAGATACCTATGGGAAGAAAGGGATGGTGATGTTTATATTCTTACCCTCGTACCATGTGCAAATCCATTTGAATTACTTTTATATAACGGCAAAAATATATTACATCCTTGTTTAGTCCCATTAATCTCAGAGAATATTCCTTTATTTATTTATTATCACCTATTTATTATATAGTATATATTATATAGTGTGGTGACGGAGTAAGAATACAATTCACCAACCCCTATCTCACCTGTGGGTGATCGTAAGAGACGACTAAGGAATATGGTAGAAATCTATCAGTGTGTCTAAATTGGATGTTCGGAATGAAAAGAACCCTGATATGTATAAAACACAGATACCACTTAGGCAAGCGTGAAAGCAATCATGTACAGGAATGGCCACGTTGGTTTAATTAGCAGTTATCCAGATAATACTAGGTCATAACTTCGACTTTTGATACCGTGGCATGAAAGACAAGTAAATAAGGCTGCCGTTAATGGTTATAGCATATAAAGTTAAAAATATCACAACTCTTATATCATCATTCATTTAGTGTTCAGATCATAACTATAGCAAAAAAAAAAGATTCAAATTTACCAGGTAATACCGATAAAAACTAACTTTGCCATGCGTACTGAATAAAACTGTAGTATATAAATATCATGTTATTATGATCCAATTGTATCTAAAACTTAACACAGCTGTGCATAAATTTAACTTAATACTATTGCAGATAACAAGGCACTAGAGCCGGATATAAACGCATTATGCGCAGGGCTGTTGTAATTCTATCAAACTGTCTAATAATATTCAATAGAGTTGCTGTACATATAAATATTAATATTACAAAGGTTTTTTTAGAGTAAATTTTAAAATAGAAATAACAATACATAACATTTCAAATATATACAGTATTAGAAATTTTACAAACATACAATTTTACAAACGTACTGAAGGAAGGTGGAGTCAAGAGTCTCCGAAACCGGCGAGCGTGTATGAAGAGAATTATGTATGTTGAGGAAGCGAGTGAAGTATGCAAGGATAAAGTTCTCTGGCACTCTGTTCTCTCTGCCTACCCTGCAAGGGATATGGCGTGATGATATGTATGTATGTATTTAGAAATTTTACATTCTATAAAATATAAATATTCTATAAAATTCAATAGTGGGTAATTATTAGAATAACACTTATTTTTCTGAGCTGCTCACAGCTCTTCCAACTTCGTTCGATCTTCCTTCTTCATCTATTAAGCGAGCCCCGGGATATAAGTGCAATAACTGCCTCACAAGTGACAGTGAACCGCATCATAGTATCTGACCTTATCTTTAGGACTTTAATCAATTAGAACCACTATATTGTTTACAAGGAATGTACCATTCTCACCCCATTATTCTTCACATGTAAGATAATAAAAACATTTAATTCATACTACTAACATATGAAGCACCAAACTGAGACTAGCTTAAAGTTGAACCTCTATTACTATACAAGCTACAATACCAAGCGATAAATACGAGATATTTTGTCAACTCGTTACTATGAATCAATTATTGCATGCTAGCCCTATATCTTGATAAATAAATGCGTTTACAAATCACGTAAATTAGAGTCAAAATTAATAAATACTTATGTTTCTATAAGTGAAAATTATTTATGAAATATCAATTATTATATTTATTATATATATATATATATATATATATATATATATATATATATATATATATATATATATATATATATATATATATATATATATATATAAAGTAAATTACTGCTAATATAAAACAATTACGTTATGTCAACGTCTATAAAATATTAAATTAATATTGATATCGTAATTATATATCCAAGATATGAGCGACAAGGCTGCCGTAACACTCAACACCTACTTTACTTAAATTGATTCAACAATTAAATCTAGGTACAACGAGTTCGCGTTCCACAACTTCAGACATTAGAAAATATATACGATTTTACATGTCTATAATGATATATATGAATATATTTACATTTATAACGATTACTTTAATATCATGTTAAACGATAAATTAATAATTGTTGTTTTTACAAAATATTTAATTATTAAATTAAAACTTGTTGCTTATTATTGTACATAAATGTTAATATTTGCAGATTTAATGCTACAGGTATTTATTATGAACCTGAGTAGAGTCGTCTAAACGACTTTTTTTATTGTTTATGGTGGCAAAGGCGCAAGCAGCACCCCTGATAGTAAATGTTACTGACGTCTATGGAACTTTGCAATATGAGGATATAGCTAGGCTGCTACCTAACAGTGAAAACCCCAAACCACACACACTCACTCACACACCAGACGAAGCGCAATAGCACTGCTCAGCTGATGTCGTCTGGGGTAGTACCACACTACCCCAGACGGGCTGGCCCACGACTGTAGACAGGAAACTGTCAAATGTGGGACTATACCAATATTAATTAACTAATATAGTTCTAACTTATAAAATAATTATACCGATACGTTTTGCTAATTGAAACGAGGAAGGCGACAAAAGCGATGGATGAGAGACGATTACATGTAGCGGAGATGCGAATGTTGAGATGGATGTACGGCGTGACGAGAATGGATAAGATAAGGAATGAGCGTATAAGAGAATGTTTGAAAGTAGCGCCAGTGACGGATAAGTTAAGGAGTGAACGTTGAAGGCTTTAGGGGTAAAGGGAGACCAAAGAAAAGATGGATGGACTGCGTGAAGCATGATATGTATAAACAGGGAGTGACTACAGAGATGACGTCTGATAGCGATGTATGGAAAAAGAGGACATATTGCGTCGACCCCAAGTAGTTGGGATAAGAGCAAGAGAATGATGATGTTTTGCTAATTGAAAACTATGACAATTAATTAAGATTTAAAAACTGATTTGTTTAATTATAAACATATCAATAAAAATCATTCCTTAATCCAACTTAGGAAGTTTATTGTTGCCAGTAAGAAACAGTATTCCTTATATTTTTGTTACATTATATATAGTATTATAAATTTAATGTAAATACCTTGAAGAGGGGGGTATAATTCCCAAGGAGGATTGACGTTAGGCAGGCTAGCGGTCATAAATCTATTGCCAATAACTTTTATAATATGTACTATGGAAGAGGAGTACATATTGTATCGACCGTAATTGGGATAAGAGCAGTTGTAGATGATGAACTTGATGAGGGAATAGTAAAAGACCTTAGTCTATTACTTCCCTATACTATGCACCATTTGAATATCTATATAATAGAAGTAAATTTGAACTATGCTACGCTAACCAGACGTGTTGGTTGCATAGTTTCGAGCTTTCACAATTCTATCTTCTTAGGATTTTTGTACGGCTCTAATGTTATATCTGGAACAGAAAAGGATTATAATTTGTATACTTAGTGTATCAAAATACTAATAATAACTCGTGATAATATCATGATCATCTGATGATGATTTTAATCTCAATTCATACAGGCTCCATGGCTGGACTCGAGTCTCCTCCAAAAAAAAAGTGAATTGTATTCTTACTTCAGCACCGTATGATAATAAATTTTAATTTAATCCTCTCTCCTACAGCTCGCTGACGAGCTCCCGACGCAACTCTCGGAGCTCAGTCTACAAAGTATGTCCCGACACCCTACCTACACTATTCGCACGCTCACACCTGATGACAAGGAACAAATGCTCAAATTCTTAAGGAAGTAAGTAAAAAAAGATATTTATTTGAACCAAACAAAAAATAGGTTTATAAAAACCGATTACGAAATAAAAATGATGTCACAAGCGGGATTCGAACCCGCGCCTATTGGGATTCCGGCCCAATCGTGCTGCCACTACACCACCGTGACTAATTGTAGGACATGCAGATTTCACTTCGTAACATATTTACGTCTTAAGATGACGGTATGCTATCTACCCGACAATGTTTACACATTGTTATAGGCTTAATACTTAAAACTTTACAGTTAGAATTGTATTAAACGATGACACAACCTTGTTATTTAAATTAAATAGGTTGTTTTTTTTTAACAATACTACATTAAGTACCTTTGTATATAGAGGTATTTACAAAATCGCTTCGTAGACCTCTAAGTTGCCAGTCAGTAGTAATTGTTGACTAAACAGCAACAGATGTTATCTTTTAAGATATTCACTAGCAAATTAAGGGTTTAAAATATTCACAGCTGCTACCACATAGCAACGCAATAAAAAATAATTTATTTATTAACTTAAATGATTGCTTCAAATAATATTAAATACCCGTAGCTTTATATATTACTAATACCAAAGACACAATTCCTATTATTAGTCATGACATTGCACTAGATAAAGGAATTTACTTGATTAACATATTAATAGTACAAGCTGCATTGCCCGCGCAATGCCACATATATCAGTATCGGCAAAATTGTCGCTGAGTGTTATAGTTTTGTCTTAGGTAAAGTATAGGTTTGTATTTTCCGTGTGGTGACGGAGTAAGAATACAATTCACCACCCCCTATCTTTCCCGTGGGTGATCGTACGAGACGACTAAGGGATATAAAACGCATATAACATCTATGCAAGAAAAGGAAAACTCGAAACAAAACCCTATGCCAACACGTTTGACCACCGTGTATAGTAGGTCAATTACCCTTCCATTATGGAGGAGGCCCGAGCCCAACAGTGGGACATATATGGCCTGAGATGAGATGATGAAAGTATAGGTGATGTAATAAAATACAATTCACTCCCTCTCTTTCCCGTGGACGTCGTGAAAGATGACTAAGGATATAATATGATTAAATGTGTAATACTCGCATAAACATTAGAAGTCATTAATATGATTAAATCTATGCAAGATAAGGAAAACTCAAAATTAAAGCGTATACCATTTCGTCTGAGCGTGCTTTAGTAGATTAATTTCCTCCTATTGTGGATAAGGTTTGAGCCCAGCAATGAGTATATATTCTAGTCTATAAAGCCTAGCTACAAGTGTCCCTAATGAAGAAGGCTGGAAATGAGCAGCCAAACCTATGTGAGAAGAAGTGAGGAAGATAATGAAGACTTTCTTTAAACTACTGCCTTATAATGCTAAAATAACTATTATTATCTTATAAAATAAAGCCCAATGTTTGCTAATAGTTGTTCAAAAATCTTAGATATAAAATAGTTAGAGGTAAGAAATAACATTATTTAAATAATTAATTCTCAACAAACGCTATTATTAGTTATACATATAATAATTTTGAAAAATATGTTTGCTATCGTCGACCGTTATAAAATTACGTCAAAGTTATTATAATATCGTAGACAAAAAGTTATAGTTTATAATATAAAATCTTCCGCATAACAACAGATTAAGAATTATAATATTTTAACAAACGTTCCTATTTGCAGTTATTTTAATATACGACCAAAGAAAGTGAGCAGATATCGTTATTGCAAAAGAAGAAAATAATTAAATAAAACTATATTCCATTGACCAGCGATATATTTGACCACTATCTTTTTTGTTATTGAGATGCTTTCTAATTAACAAGGAGAATGATATACATACTGAAGAACAAAAAAGAATAATAAACCGCATCTTAAAAACTAAACTTAAAATTTAATTTTGCTTAAATTAGTTATGGTAATTTACAATTTATTTGTTTTATTAACAAAAAAAAATTGGACAGATCAGACAGACAGATCCGATACAGTCGCTGTTATGAATATTGAGGAAGCGAGTGAAGTATGCAAGGATAGAGTTCTCTGGCACTCTGTTCTCTCTGCCTACCCTGCAAGGGATATGGCTTGATAATATGTATGTATGTATGTAATTTACAATAATACTAAACGAATGCTAAAGTTTATTGTAAAAAGTATTAAGACCTTTTTTTTTTTTGCGGTGGACTATGGATGTGGTCGCGCCCCGCCAAATCGGTCCGGGGCGACGGAAGAGGCGGCGCGCAACCCCATATACCCACCCTGCAAACACCTCTCTTCGCCGTGCGAGCGGGCCACCGGTACCCGATCTTTGTCATCGGTGGACAAAGTATTAAGACCTGCGAGAGAACAAATAAATTAAATTCATTTAATAAGACTGAGCTTCGTGTCAAGACCAACGTGATAACATATGGAATAAAATAACTAGAAGTAGTTTGCCCATAGCCATACATAATTCTATGAATGTTTGTGAAGATGTTTGGTTGTTTGTTACTCAATAACGCGTAAACCATTTGACAGATTTGGGTGAAAATTAATACGTACGATTTAATAGTGGTAGGAACACGCTGTTGACAGTTCTCTGTCTACAGCCGCGGGCCGGTCCGTCCGGGGTAGTACCACACTCTCGTGGAAGATCGACGTCTGAGCAATGGCAATATGTTATTGCGCTTCGTTTGGTGAGCGAGAGAGCCAGAAGCCCAACTGGGTGGGTTTGGGGATTATAATGGTAGTTAGTGGCCTTGGTTATAGCAATGGTCCATGGGTGGCAGTGACACTTACCATCAGGTGTGCTGTTTGCTCATTTGCCACCATAAGCAATAAATAAAACGTAAATAAAATAATCCTGGATTAACATAGGATACTTTTATCCCAATAATGCTTAGCCTTGGTATCCTAAGTAATCCCAAATATTATCATATTTCAACACTGGGAAATACGAACAGGGTAGTAAATCACAAATATTATGAAAGATAAAAACGAGTAAGTTATTAAGAAAAGAATGATATCGCCATTCAAAAAAAGCCTTCCACTTCCGGATTTATCGTGCATTGTACTCCTTGAGGCAATACCAGCTTTTTTTTGGGTCACGCTGTGGAAATGCATTTACTCACTATTCTCCGCCGGTGATGGACGAGGGGGTGTGTAGGACTCGCCGGTCGACTGCTTGACCGAAATACCCACTACGGTCCCACCACCAACCACAGCGGTCCTTTCCGCGCTTTGCCGGGCTACAGGAGAAATCGTCTATTGACATTCTATCATCACCCTCATGTTAGGCCATCAGGCCATGTCCAGTCGACCATCAAGACCTTAGGCGTAGATACGCCTAAGCGGTGGAAGGAGATCCTCCCACCGCCTAGGCGTATCTACGCCTAAGGACGCACGGACGCCTTCGAAGAGGTCTGTCAGAAAGAGGCTATCGACGACCAGCACCTGCTCGATGTCAAGCTAGCTTAGAAATGATGGTCAACAACGACAGATCTATTCCCATAATAGGTCGCGACAGGCCGAGAACCAAAAAGTACTTTCACGATGTCGTCAGTCCACCTGACTTTTTTTAAAGACAACATTTGATAATAAAGAATAAATTCTTTTAGGGCAGACTTCATAAACATACAACAAATTAACATAACTCACACCCAAACGCTGGACAAACATTTATGGATCTCAAAAATAATTGCTCAGTTTGGGGTTCGAACCCAGGACACAACACAAGAGATCAAGACCTAGATCAACTTCACCGCCTGTGGAGCCATATTAGAAAATTTTATTCTATATACATTAAGCTTGTTAAGATCCTTACACATACGAAATCAAAACTATTAACCTCCAGGGATTTTATTGCTCGAACATGGGCGGACCCAGCTTCGAGGGCCGACAGCTGTATGCGGGGGTGATTCGCTCAATGGCCATGTGGCGCCCACAGAGAGCCATGGCGGTCAGAGCCATCCGCGGATACCGCACGGTGTCGACCGAGGCGGCATGTGCATTGGCCGGAACGCCCCCATGGGACCTAGAGGCGAAAATGCTCGCCGACCTCTACCGGCAGGTTAATTTAGCACGCGACGAAGGTGGCTCCCTATCGCTTAACGAGATAGCCACCTGGCGCGAGGACGCCCGCCGGAACGTAATCGCCCGTTGCGTTACGCGGCTGGAGAAGCCGGAAGAACACGGTGTTGTTACCGTTGAGGCTCTCCGGCCCGTACTGATGGAATGGATGGAGCGTCGGCACGGAGTCCTCTCCTTCCAGTTGGTGCAGGTCTTGTCAGGGCACGGTTGCTTCGGCAAGTACCTGCACACGGTCGTGAGGAGGGAGTCGACTCCGTCCTGCCACCAGTGCGGTAGTGACGAGGACACGGCGCAACATACGCGCGAGGTATGTACGAGCTGGGATGGGCAGCGCTATGATCTCGTCGCTGTCATCGGTGCCAACCTGACGCTGAAGGGTGTCGTGAAAGCGATGGTCGACAGCGTCAGGAACTGGGACGCGGTCGTCGCCTTCTGCGAGGCTGTTATCTCGCAGAAGAAGGCGGCGGAACGAGTCCGAGAGGATTCCCTCCATGCGGACTCGATCCGCCGCCGGCGCCTCGAACATGTCATAATGCTCAGAAAACACAGTAACATATAGTTCATTATAGATCTTGCATATATGTGGGAGAAATTACTGCTGAAAACTTTCACCACCCCCTTTCTTACCCGTGGGTATTATAAAAGACGATTAAGGAATATAATATTCATAAATCATCTGTGCAAGAGAAAAAAAACTCGAATTAAAACTTTATACCAATATTCAGTTTCAATTCAATTTCAACATTCAGGTTCAGTTGGCAGCATTCGTAGATAAGTTCTATGGGCACTCTCACTCACTCTTTTTTGTTATTATATTATACCCTAGTGTTTTACTACTACTACTACCTACTACTACTACTAGCTGACTTGGCTGGCTGGCTATTTATAAGGCTTTATTTTGAGAGTTCCTTTGCTTGCCACAATGTTCTCTACATAGTACATCCGTTAGTTGTTTTTTACGACATTCATAAGCTATAAAGAGAATGGTGACTTAAATTCATATTTGGTCACCATATGGCAAATTTAATAATTACATATTGTTAATATTTTGTATTATTACATTCTCTTAATAAATGCACCAGCAATTCACTGGTTATTCACATGGATAGCCCTTTGCTATTCATGGAATATTATCAACAAGAAATTGTAATATGCAGTACGATCGCCTAATTGGACTCACAAATGTGCTCGAAATGTTATTATATTTTTATATTGTATTTTATTTTTCTAGTGCAAAGATATTTTTTATTGTATTTCATTTGTATTGTATGTTAATTTATAAATCGAGCAGTATCTAAGTTTTTATAAAAACATGATGTGTATAAAACATACAAGTTTTTAAGTTGCGTTACTACCTATCATTATTATTAAAAAATGACTCTAAAAAACCATTTTTAAAAATAATATTAGAGTAACAAATAATGTTGAAAACCAGGATTATATCCGTATCTTGACGGGCTGTCTACAACATCTTATCGTCTCTCTTTCTCTATAATAGATGTACAATAAGTCTTTAACACACCTGAACAGTTCGTGGTATACTGAGGTGTTTTCGACCATAGATTTGATACTAAGCTTAAAAACCCAGAGGTTTTTAAGCCACACTATCAGATACTACACATCAATGTTGACTACATTGATGTGTAGTATCTGACCATCTGTATCTGATCAAACTCTGAATATTTTTATGATAACCCTTTTCGCTTATTTTATTTTTCCATTAGTATTGGGATCTACTTAATTCAGACAATTTCGCCATTTTTCTACCAAAGTGACTTTTATTTGAACGCTCAACTCAAAGAAATAGAAATATAATGAGTTTATTTATAAAAACTTGATTACGAACTAAAAATGATTGTCACACACATGGAATGGAATCCCATGTTTGACATCAATTCACACAATTCATTGTATGACAATCATTTTTCGCTCGTAATCAAGTTTTTACAAATATTCACGCATGTTAAATGCTAAATTTCAGTAATTTGATTTATTTTATATTATATTTTTATATTCCGGGTGGTGACGGAGTAAGAATACTATTCACCACCCCCTATCTTACCCGTGGGTGATCGTACGAGACGACTAAGGGATATAAAACGCATATAGCATCTATGCGAGAGAAGGATAACTCGAAACGAAACCCTATACCAACACGTCTGACTAGCGCGGTATAGTAGGTTAACTTCCCTCCCATTATGAAGGAGGCCCGTGCCCAACATTGGGACATATATGGGCTGTGATGATGATGCCATGGTGGTCAGACGTGTTGATATAGGGTTTAGTTTCGAGCTTTCCTTCTTTTGCATAGATGCTATATGCATTTTACATCACTTAGTCGTCTCATACGATCACTCACGGCTAAGATAGGTGGTGGTAAATTATATTCTTACTCCGTCACCACACGGAATATAAAAATATAATATAAAATAATAAACTATGATTAATAATGTAATAATAAATAAAGAAATGGGTTTAAACTATTTTAATTTAAGGCCTGTGCATCCTATTGGTATAAAGCTATTCTTATTTTATAAATATCATTTATAATCATAAAGATATCCATTAGTAAAATGATAAAACACTATTGACGATTAATTGTCTATCCAACAGGTTTTTCTTTCGTGATGAGCCCATGAATTTGGCAGTAAACCTCCTAGAAACACCAGACTCGAAATGTCTACAGCTTGAAGAATATGCAGCTAGCACATTAGAAGATGGAGTGTCCTTAGCAGCAGTTGACGAAAATGGTGACTTGATTGGTGTAATTGTCAATGGCATCGCGAAAAGAGAGGTAAACAAAATTATTATTATAAGGTATTTAACTTGCATTGTTTGTTTTGTACGTATTTTTTTTATTGCTTATGGTGGTAAATGAGCAGACAGCACACCCGATGGTAAGTATCAGTGCCGCCCATGGACCTTTGCAATACCAAAAGGATAGCTAGGCCGCTGCCTACCAGTACAAGCCCCAAACCCACCCCAGTTGGGCTGCTGACTCTCTCGTTCACAACGAACGAACCGCAATAGCACATTGCCATTACTCAGACTTCGATATTCTGCGAGAGTGTGGTCCTACCTCGGACGGAACTGACCGCAGCTGTAGACAGAGAACTGTCAACAGCGTGGTCCCACCACTATAAGGATCACGCTGTATTTTTGGGTAGAATATTGCAAACCTAATATGGAACTGGAATTACAATGCATTAACATGGTCCCAAGAACCTGGTGGCATAATAGAGGTGTAAAATGGATATCGCTATTAAGAAATGCAATAAGATAATCCCATTATGTTTGGTCTTTTTGGAGTAGTTGATGAGAACTATATCCTTAAATAGTATTCAAGGGCTGATGATAAAAGTGGTCATAGAAACTAATGACCTCAAAAAAATAACCCCGTCGTATTTTATTTCTTTGGAATTGTCTTGATGAATCATCCTTATGTGACATTCAAACTCTGATGATGGAGGAAGAAGGTGGTTATAACAACTAATGAGCTCAGGAAGATAACTGCATTATCTTTGGGTTTTAGAGTAGTCTTGGTGACTACTATATACATAAGTTATATTCAAGGATTGAAAATGGAGATGGTAAGTGGTCAAAGGAACTAATTAGCGCAATGAGATAGCCTTGTCGTATTTTGGCTTTGCGGAATGATCGTGACTAGTGAGAACTATAGCCCTAAACGTTATTAAATGTCTGAGGGAGGATATTGAAACTACTGAAACCGAGGTTCCCTCATGTTCGAGCTCTTTGGAATAGCCATAATGGATACTATACTATTAAAATATATTATTCAAATTACTGAAATTTTTAGCATTTAATATGCTTAATTATTTATAAATACCCGATTACGAAACGAAAAATGATGTCACAATGAAAATGGAATCCGGCCCAATCGTACTCGATTGGGCCGGATTCCCAATAAGTGCGGGTTCGAACCCCGCTTGTGACATCATTTTTCGTTTCATAATCGGGTATTTATAAAAAAAAAATATTTTATTAAACTTTTGATAAGAATATTAACCGTGAGTATAGAATAATTAATTCAAAAAGGGTAGATTGAAAATATTTCTAAGCAATAAGACAAAATATTTATTATCCGACAGCAGCGAAACTAGCATGAAATACTGATTCATTTGAGCTCATACAAGTTCCCCTGCAGTGCTCAAGCTTCTTCCAAAATAGGAGATAAATTGCCCTACTATACCATGCTAGTCAGACGTATTGGTATAGATTTTTATTTCAAAGTTATCATGCATTCCCATATGATGCAAAAATGTCATTTGCATACTGTATCCCATAAACAATTTTTACAACACTCAAAGGCAAAAAAGGAAGTGATGAATTGTATTTCTTTCCGTCACCATACGAAAAGTATACAAATAAATAAATTAATTAGACATAGATAATGGAACAAGAATGGAGGGAATAAGTCATTTATGAGGCTAACCGCTTCGTAGCGAAGCAGTTAGCCTCGGCTAGTTTGTAAAATATGTAGATACGGTATGTATTCTTATTATATCTAAATTCAATGTTTTGTTTTGGTCTCATCATAATTTTTTGTACTATCTACAAATGTACTTTCTAAGTCTGGAAGTCCGGTAATGTCAATCCTTACTAATATTATAAATGCGAAAGTAACTCTGTCTATCTGTCGCTCTTTCACGCCAAAATTACTGAACCAATCTAAATTAAATTTGGTATACAGATAATCTAGAGCCTGATAAAGGACATAGGCTACTTTGTAATGCAAAAAAAAAGGTTGTAAAGGGGATGAAAAGTTGTAAGGAATTATCGTCATCTTTAAAATCAGAAGCTTGAAAGTTATTTTTAGGCTATTGATTAGATATATAAATATGACATTAAAATTTCGTAAAAAAATTACCCTTAAGAGGTAAGATAAAAATAGGGGATGAAAATCTTTAAAAAAGTAACCCCTTACGCGGGCGAAGTCGCAGGCAGAAGCTAGTTATATTATATATTCATAAACTAGACAACAATTTCACACTAAAAACATTATATTTTAAAAAATCTCTATCTTGTGCGTGGATGTCCTAAAAGACGATTACGTGATATAGTATGTTTATAACATCTATGCAAGAAAAGGAAAACTCAAAATAAAACCCTACACTAACATGTTTGAAGAACGTGGTAATATAGATCAATTTCCCTCTCATAGTGAAGGAGCCTCGAGCCCAACAGTAGTACTTATAGGAGCTGTAACGATTTTAAAAATATCTGTATAGAGCGCAGGTGTTACTTTATAGTATGACAGTATTCAACTCATGTTTGTCAGATATCCTTTTCTGAAAGTAGAACGTAACATTGTTATAACGTGCACGAAATTAAAAAAAAATAACATTAAAATTCGTTAACATATAAACTACTTCACTTATTCCGCGTTCAACTGTCAATCTTGAGTTATTGATTTAAAATTAGGTAATAGTGGTAGGATCACGCTGTTGACAGCTTTCTGTTGACCTTGCGGGCCGGTCCATCCGGGGTAGTACCACACTCTCGCAGAAGATCGACGTCTGAGTAATGGCAATGTGCTGTTGCGCTTCGTTCGAAGAACGAGAGAGTCGGAAGCCGAACTGGGTGGGTTTGGGGTTTATATTGGTAGGCAGCGGCCTAGCTATACTCCTGGTATACCAAAAAGGTCCATGGGCGGTAGTAACACTTACCATCAGGTGTGCTGCTTGCTCGTTGACCACCAAAAGCTATAAAAAAAAATTAGAGATCGGAATATTTTTTTTTTTATAAATTCCACGGCATTACTGCTACTTATAGCCAATTAGACCCTTTAGCTTTTAGGTAAATTTAAAAATTATACGTTGTAATCCCGCATCGATCCAAATACTTAGTATATCGATCAATACGGGATGTGCGCGTTGGCCGGAACTTTACCAAATTTAAAGTCCAGAAAAATTATCTATATAACATCAATAATAGAGCAAAAACGCTAAAGTATAACAAAAACCAAGACATTTGTTATATAACAATCAATTATTTTGTATCTATATCTCAACCTAAAGATTTCGTCTTTATTTTTTCATTTACAGCTAATGGGAAATCCATTATTATTGATAATTCATATCATTGAAATAAGCATTGGCTTTGGTAACATCCGCCTACAAATTAATCTTAACCCATATTATTATTTTTTTTATTACACCTATATTGTTTCTTAGGTGTTATTTTAATATTAAGAGAATTGGTTATTTTATTTACGACGTGTTAGAACAATTTGAGGGAGCGTGTATGAAGAGAATTATGAATGTTGAGGAAGCGAGTGAAGTATGCAAGGATAGAGTTCTCTGGCACTCTGTTATCTCTGTCTATCCTGCAAGGGATATGGTGTGATGATATGTATGTATGTAAAACATTTTTTTAGCGTAATAGTAACATTAAGTTAATCAACTATCTCCTCTACCATTGTAGAAGAGCCCCTTTTTTTTTTTTTTTTTTTTTTGTGGTGGGCCATGGACGTCGCACCCCGCCAAATCGGTCCGGGGTGACGGAAGAGGCGGCGCGCAACCCCATTGACCCACCCTGCAAGCACCTCTTCTTCGCCGTGCGAGCGGGCCACCGGTACCCGATCTTTGTCTTCGGTGGCCATTGTAGAAGAGCCCCTGCTATATAGTGGGAGGTACCTACATGGTCTGAGAACAAACTATCCTTTCGTATTTCTATAGTAATAAATCTTAATTATTAAGTTGTTTAAGAATTATTGAGATAGGTCTCGAGGCATTAGAATAAATTGAAGGACAAAAAGGAAAGGGTTACGGTTGACGGTGTGTTGTGCTCTATTGCCCAGGATGAACATTTGAATGGCTCGTATAATCTAGAAGTCTCCATGATCAAGATCTGTAGCATGTTTTTGTAGTTTCTATATTTTAAAAAATAACGCAAGTCATCGTTTTTAATATATTTCAACATTGTACTAATCGAGGTTCCAGGTTTTTTTATCTGCATTCTAATTGCATAGATAGTATAAGGTTGACAGATTATCTGTCTTTTTTTAATCAAGCTATTGACGATATTTACTCAAGGAAATTAATTAATAATGTTGATATAAATATGGTTTGCCGTGTGGTGACGGAGTAAGAACACAATACATCACCTCCTGTCTTACTCGTGGATAATCGTAAAAGATAACTAAGGTATATAAAATGCATATAATATCTATGCAAAAGAAGGAAAACTCGAAACAAAACCCTATACCAACACGTCTGACCAGCGTGGTACAGTAGGTCAATTTCCCTCCCATTATAGAGGAGGCTCGAGCTCAACAACGGGACATATATGAGCGGAGATGATGAAATGATATTATACTTACTCTATGTTTAGGTTTTATGCGTCATAATTCGAAGCCGCTACCACACAATTTTATTAATATTATGAACTCAATAATGAAGTCCAATTGCTACTGTTTAGTTGGAAACGACTATCATAAAATCGGCGTCCACTATTGAACACACTGGAAACTAAGTATTGATCTACTCGTACCAAAGTACTTGAGTTACTTTCAGACAATGATTCATTTAAAAGAAGAATCAGCTTTAAAACATATTTGCTCGACGCTAGCATCAAGGCTATACGAGGAACCAATTACCGAAATCAAAAATAACATGTATCTGATCCTCAGAACAAAAAATTAAAAGATTTGGACTCCCGGCTTCGTAGTTGAATATGGAAAAGATAAAATATCACATTATATGCATTATATATTACTGACGGATGTCAGCATCAAACACGTTGTAATTCTAACCCTGATAATAAGTAGCTGGAAGAACGACGAGGATTTCAGTACGGAGGCGGTAGCTTGAATCGGGTCCAGCATAATCTCCGCGAGCCTGATAATAAAGCACCCATAAAAGATTTCCTTGCGAAGAAATATATTACTTATTTTATTCCTGAAAGGTTAATTATATAATTGCATTGTTCTCAGAAGAATAGTATAACATTTATTTTATAAATTGTCATTTATACAGAAGGCTGTACTGTAATCTAAAATAAACATATTTGCGTGACATATTGTTAAAAAGCTATAAAACTTTACCCGTTCGGTTTTGAAAGTGTGAATAGACTTAAAAAAACTCGTGCGTTTTTCCACAAAAACTTTATAGAAAATTCTTACCACACTTTTTTGCCCAGTCTCTTTTTTGGCAGGCTATAATTTGTACACACCACGTGGGGTAGTGTGCGGTCCCATTATCCACCATTATCTCTCCCCATCGCTATTAGGACAACCACTAGTACCGATTCCTTGACATCGGTGGTCGTCCCGACGAGTCACGGGTACCATCTCCATTGACGCCTCGACAATAACCGACTATGTTGCCGTCGCCCTAACGCGGGTAGCTTCTCTGCAGGTAGCGAACTAATCCTCAACATCGGACTCTGCTAGAAACACAGGTACTGTTGCCTACGACCGATGCGCTGGCGATGGAGTATGTCAGTGTGGAGAATCTCCTCTCTGATCCGCTCAATCGCCTGCCTCGACTTCGACACTCTGTTTTGCCCAACCTAGGATTATTAAACAAGAAAAATCCTTTTTTCGTATTACAGTAATAAAAAACCACCTAGAACTTTATTAATATTTTTTCCAGGAAGTAAACAACACAGATAAATCGGATGAGTGCCCAAACGCCAAATTCCGCCGAATTCTTAAAGTACTCTCCTATCTGGATCGCGAGGCAAAAATGTGGGAGAAACTGCCGAAAGACTGTGACCTGGCGTTGGAAATCAGAATCGCGTCTACACACTCTGCGTGGAGGGGTCGTGGCCTCATGCGGGTGCTATGTGAAGAGGCTGAGTAAGTACATAAACTATTTTCTTTTAGTTTATAACTCGTTTTACTCCCTGTTCTAGGTTTAATGTAAACTCTTCAACCTTTTAAATCATGTTAGGCACGAGCCTTTTCCGTATTGGAAAGAAAATTGACCTATTCCACTAATCTAGTCACATCGGTATAAGATTTTCTCACTTCTTTCTTTTACAGTATTATTATTTGCTTGCATAACTGACTTTTCCAATACAAAGTACTGTAATAGAGTAGATAGTATTATAAATTAACTCCTCAAAAATATGTCGAGATTTAATTCATAAGTCAAACAAACTTCCTGAACATATTCATATGGCTATGTTTTCATATCATTATGTTTTCATATCATTATGTTTTATTCATTTATGTTTTATCCAATTTAAATCTATTTTTTAACTCCAAATCTACCACTAGCATAGCCATAAACTAGAATCTAAATAGGAGGATCTCTTAATAGAATGTCTGTAGCTACATTCCGCCCTTTCGAACCATGATTTAAGTCATTAGTTGGTGTAAATACCACTTGGTGCCATTTAACGTAGAATATTAACATTAATTGGAGACCATAATATTATAGTTTATATCTTAGTAGCTCTGTGATAAGATCGTGGATTACCAATACGGAAGCAACAAGTTCAATCTTTAGTATACGATCTAAATTTTATTTTAAGATATGCATCAATCTTTGAAAATATGTCCGTATTTATTCTTAAATTATCACTTGCTTTTTGCCCTCCGTACGATATGTAAGGCCTTATCTGTTCACGTTCTTATTGCATGGTCCGTCCTATGGGATTATGAGAAAGAAACGAGAGGACATATGTATTTGTGCATATATATGCACCGTAATATGTTTGTGTAGCAATACATAACGCAGTGCTTGGCCCAACATTACCGTATGGAAGCGAGAGTTGGGTATACAGAAAAGAGTATGGAAAGTAAAATTAATGCGGTCGAAATGCGATCTCTTCGGAAAATCTGTGGAGTTAGGCTGACCGACCGCATTCGTAACGACGACGTAAGAGAGCGAGTAGGTATGAAAGAGAGTATTGGTGTAAAGATGCGAAAGGGAATGCTCCGATGGTTCGGACATGTGGAAAGAATGCCGAACGAACGTCACGTTAAGAAGATATACAATGCAAAAGTGGAAGGATGTAGGTATCGAGGGAGACCAAGACTAACCAGCCTAGACCAGATCGGTCAGGTACTGAAGGAAGGTGGAGTCAAGAGTCTCCGAAACCGGCGAGCGTGTATGAAGAGAATTATGAATGTTGAGGAAGCGAGTGAAGTATGCAGAGATAGAGTTCTCTGGCACTCTGTTCTCTCTGCCTACCCTGTAAGGGATATGGCGTGATGATATGTATGTATGTAATATGTTTCGTACAGCTGCTTGATATCTATTGGCACTGGCCCATTCTTCTAAAATATGGTCAGCATGATGAAGTCATATACCTGTCTATAAAAATTACAAATGGAACAATCAAACAATCTAAACAATTATTGTTCTAAATATAGCTTGCTAGACGCCTTTTTTGTGCTTTTATATAATAAGCAGTTTTATTGCCGGTTAGTATCCGCAAATCAATAAAGAAAATAAGTAATTATGATTGTACTAAGGACGTAACTAGGCACAACTATGCTTATTTATAAGCGTAGTACAAGTGTATTTATTATAATAGTGGTAAGACCACTCTGTTGACAGCTTTCTGTCTGCAGCCGCGGGCCGGTTCGTCCGGGGTAGTACCACACTCTCGCCAAAGATCGACGTATGAGTAATAGCAGTGTGCTATTGCACTTCTTTCGGTGAGCGAGAGAGCCGGAAGCCCAATTGGGTGGGTTTGAGGTTTATATTGGTAGGCAGCGGCCTAGTTATACCCTTGGTATTGCAAAGGTCCATGGGCGGCAGTGACACTTACCATCAGGCGTGCTGCTTGCTCGTTTGCCACCATTAGCAATAAAAAAAAACAGGAAAAAAACAGAGAACATTCACTCATTTCACCTGTATAATAGTCACCATCTGCATTCATTTGCAGAACATTAAAAGATTCGTGTTAAAAATCTTCTACATATCCTTAAACCTCGATTAGTATTCCTTTTTTCAAACTTCACTTATGAATACGCAGTAACAATAATAGCGTTACATTTTTAAGCTACTGTAATAGCATGTATTATTAAAAAAAAATATATCGCAACTCAAATATCAATATTGCTATTATAAAATTAAAGAGCTTATGTTTACTATGACTTATCATTCATTCTCTGTTATTATCCTAATTACTTGGGGTCAACGTAATATGTACTCGTAAATATTGCATAAGTTATTGGCAATAGTTTTGTGACCAGCCGCCTGCCTGATCTCAACCTTCCTTGTAAATGTAATTGGTGACGAAACCTGATTAAATTAGCGCAGGTCGATAAAAAGCTCTTAATTTTCTTTTACGGCATCCACGAACGAAATAAAAGTTGGTAGTATTCGTAGCAGCTTCCATATAGCACGAAACGAAGCGAATTAATTTCTAAAATAATTTTATAGTATGAGATATTCTGTTTATCGTGAATGTTCTTCTTCTTCTTCTTATATATTGGCAATCAGCTACATATACGAGCTATTGGTGCCAGTGTCAAGTTATAAATATTTTCACGTTTTTAGTCTTTCAAGTTTATCATTGTCTAAGTCAAATTGTCGCCATTAACAGTGCAATGGCCACACTGTTAATGGTATCTTATGGGAATTTTGATGGAAAACGAAAACGTTGTAAAGCACTTTTATTTGATATTCACTACATCCCAGTAGTTCCGCCGCTTTGTATTACATAAAATGCCATTAAAATTATCTAATATAACACATTAAAACCCTAAGATATCGAATATAATATAAGAGCACCACATGATGTTTTCAAATTCCCGTCAAAAGTCCATCGTGAATGTTTACAGACTGTTATTATACATAAGGCTGCAACAAATAGAAGCGAATGAAATTGCTGTCTTTAAATGTCAGCAAATCGAACAAAATATAATGATAATAATGGCCGTCAAACATTCTTCATAGTTTCCGTTGTCAAGGAAACTGTTGAGATAACACAAATTATGATTGATGTATGAACCTATTATATATTATTAACATTGATATAAATAATATCTAATCTTGCGGAACAACGTACGTTTTCCAATAAAATAATAGGATTGAATATCTAACAACAGTATGACACAGCTGGTATTCTAATAATATTATATTATAGTAATTGTTCAATTTTAATTATAATAGTGTCCATAATTGTGTTTTGTTTTATATTTAACTAGCTTCTGACCGCGGCTTCGCCCGCGTAAAAAGGGCGCGTACATTCCTAAAGTTTTTCATCCCCTATTTTTATTTTACCCCTTAAGAGTAAATTTTTACAAAATTTTAATGTCATGTTTATTTACATCTAATCAATAGCCTAAAAATAAGTTTCAAGCTTCTGCCTTTAAAAATGACGATACTTCCTTACAACTTTCATCCCCCTTTACAGCCCTTTTTTGCATTAAAAAGTAGCCTATGTCCTTTATCAAGCTCTAGACTATCTGTGTACCAAATTTCATTTAGATCGGTTCAGTAGTTTTGGCGTGAAAGAGCGACAGGCAGACAGACAGACAGAGCTACTTTCGCATTTATAATATTAGTAAGGATTATTTTGAAAAGATTACACTCTGTAGCAATACGTCGATGAAAACTACATCTGTTGCATGCTACAGCGTAATACGGACAAACAAAAATCCAAAAAATATTGTTTTGACTTCTGTTGGTTTAATAAATATCCAATATGTTTATATCAGTTTTGTCTCAGTAACTATTATATACGAATAACATTCATTTTATTATATATATAATATTCAATGTATTTTTAAATTTTGTTTTTAAAGACAACACCCGGCACGAAGGGAAAAATCCTTGTATTGCGGGGGGAACTTTACAAACATACCAATTACAACCAGTTAAATCAAATCAAATCATTTATTATGCATAAGCCCTAAAAGGGCACTTACATATTGTCAATATGACATATTTTTTTAAATTAATCTACCACCGGATCGGAAAGCCGCCACAAACTGAAAAGACTAGCAAGAACCTCAACGCGCTCGTCATTTTTTTTAAATTACATGTTTCCTAAATATAATTGGATACATGTTTGTCCCTATTAGCTCCAATGAGATGCCCTTCGAGTAAAGATTTATTTTTTAAAAGTTAAATACAAAATTAACAAAAAAAAATAAAAAAAAAAACAGAAATGGTTGGACCAGATTCCACAAGCGGCACCCGATCAAGAGTTAACTACTAAAGCAGCCATCACGCCCCTCAACCACATTCGAGGGAGGGGAGAGACCCGCTCACGTAGCTACCGCAGGCAGAGACCTTTTTAGTGAGCATGACCACACCAAGATCTATAAATTATAATCAGATAGCTCAATCAAATCAATAAATATATAACTCGTTACGCAAAACACGCTACACTGTACAATTTGTGACAATGATAAATATACAGAGTTCAGACGACAGTGAGGATCAGGAGGTTAAATAGTTCTTACCCGTACCCTCACTTATGTATTTTTGTGTGAGACATAACACTTCCTTTCAGGATCTCTTCTCATTCTTTAAACTCCAATAACATAATTAATTTATACTTTATACGTGATGGTAGAACGAGTTGTTACGATCAACGACCGCCTAAAATTTATTTTTCTATTTATTATTTTATTGATTATTTTATCCATCAGAAACAGTAGTTTTATTTCTAAATGTGAGCTTATAAGTCGAGTTCTGTATCACTGACATTGTATATATACAAATTTATAGCGAATTATTGGTTGAACGTACTCCTGCCCTGAATTGCCATCCTTACTCGTATAACAAAAGCAATCCTTCATGCAAAAATAGAACCCTAAAAGTCAAAAACAAAACCCGATTGAAACGAGAAAATATTTCAAGATGCGCGTGATGTTCATAGAATTGCTATACTTATAACCCACCTCACCCCAATTCTTAGTTATTGCTGAAATAATTATTCGAGTAAACATACATACGACCATGCACTTCTGCCATATATATATATATACACTATATAGGTATATACTCTGCACATCGATCATCTTGAATAGTTTCTTTTTTTATTGTTTATGATGGCAAACGAGCTAACAGCACACCTGGTGGTAAATGTTACTGCCACCCACGTGCCATTGCGATACCAATGGTATTGCTAGGCCGCTGCCTACCAATATAATCCCCAAACCCACCTCTCTCTCGCTGATCGAATTTGCCATTACTCAGATGTTGATCTTCAGCGAGAGTGTGGTAATACCCCAGACGGACCGGGCCGTGGCTGCAGACAGAAAACTATCAACAGCGTGGTGCCACTAAAATTCTTTCTTATTTCAGTCTGTATTACTTACTTTTATAGACAATTATACTTGACTTCGTAGTAGTATACATATTAAGGAGCTTTCGAGAAACGAATTCACCTACAAATGACCTACAGACAAAACAATTATGTTTTTTACATTGTTAACTTTTTTACTAGTTAACAACATAAAAAGCAAACTAGTTTTTTGAAATATTAAAGTATATTTTATTTAGAATTATTCGTTACAAAAATAGACCAATCAGATAGACACTGTCTTAGAATACCCACTCGTATGCATGTTATATATTGTTATTATTTTTTCTAAACATCATCATCATCATTCTCCTACTCTTATCTCAATTACTTGGGGTCGATACAATATGTACTCTTCTTTCATAGTACATATTGTAAAAGTTATGGGCAATGGTTTTATGACCGGCCGCCTGCCAGACTTCTACCCCCTTGGGAATGTAATTGTTAACCAAACGGCATCAGATGGAGTTGACCCAGGTCGTTATAAGACTCTTAGTCGTCTTGTACGACATCCACGAGCAAAGTAAGGGTTGGTAGTATTCGTAGCCGCTACGCCGTTATACAAAGTACAAACGATGCGCATCTAACAACCGATGCGAAAACTTCTTTGAACTTGAACGTGGGTTAAATTCTCCACACACAAAACAAAATAAATCTGGTGAATTTATACACTTTCTAGACATTATATTGAATTACCAAAATAAATCAATAAAATGATAACGGGTAAGTAAACAACTTTAACGCAAAGTGAACAAAAATAAATTAATAAACGCTATACTCAGTCAAACTGTTGACTATAATGACATCTGTCGTAAATATATTAGGTCAAATGTGGATAGTTAATACATTAGACTTTAGTCACAAATATGCACTAATTACGAACGACTTACGAGGCCTAGATATAAAGATATGATGTTTAACACTGCCAAATGATTAATTTTAAGCATTTTTTTTTTCAAATACATATTCATATTATCCTAATCGGACCTAACAGATTTTTTTTTAATATTTTTCAAGGATATACATACGAATAGTAACCAAAATATATAAGTTTTATTGCAGAGCAAAACCGCCGTTGACTAGTGTATTTAGTGGATGCATTAAATTAGGTCGGTTATCAAGACTTATTAGAGGACAAACATTTATATCAGTATGACTTGACAATAAAATACAAATTATCTACTACTTATGTTGTCTTAACGCAAAATGATTATTCTACTCAAATAATTATTAATTAATATATTAGAGTGATCATCTACAAACATCATTATCATGCTTTTATCTAAATTACTTGGGGTCGACACAATATGTACCTTTCTTATATACAATCATATCAGACATCATCTCTGTGGTCATTTTCTGTCCATGTCCTTGCTTCTTGCAGTCTATCCATCTTTTCTTTTGTTTAATCTTACCACTAAATTCTTCATAATGAAGCTTTTCTTAAAACATTATTTTCATCCAATCTCATCACATATCGATACCATCTCAACCGTTCATTTTTTAACTTCTTCGTCACTAGCGCCACTTTTAAACTTTCTCTAATAGGTTTTTATTATTTTATCCATTCTCGTCATGGCGTCCAGTTACATCCATCTCAATATTTGTATCTCTGCTCTATGCAATAGTCTCATATCCGTCGCTTTTGTGGCCCAACATCCACAATACAGCAGACCTTATTAATGTTTTGTAATTTTTTTGTTTATTTTAAGGGGTACTTGGGATTCATATGTTATACCTGTGACTTACGGCCGTTTTATACATACTGTATCAATAAATATAATAATCTGTACTTCACTGCACGTAATACGTTACGTTCATATGCCCTACCATACATAAAATAATATGAACCTTCGAATTGAGAACCTTTTTAAAGTTGGTAAAAATCATGAATTTCTTCTTCAAACAAAAAATATTCAATTTCAAAAAGTACTCGCCCCAGTTCCTTCCATTCCATCTAATCACACATAGAACGAAATTTACAGTGTTTTGAAATTTTTTGCAACATAACCTCACTCTTACTATTATTGTTGATCGCTTTTAGCTTTCGTAGCAAACACATACGTCGGCCAATTTTTACTTCCAAGCGACTAGTTTGTATGGTACTACGAAGAATATAAACATTGCTCTATAACTCTGTATTTAATGAAACAAAAATTACTTAATAGTATTCTGTTAATTATTATTTAATGGGGGCATCACACAGCTAATTAAATAATAAGCATATTGTACTCATCATTCTCCTACTCTTATCCCAATTACTTGGGGTCGATACAATATGTACTCTTCTTTCATAGTACATATTGTAAAAGTTAAGGGTAATAGTTTTATGACCAGCCGCCTGCCAGACGTCAACCCTCCATGGAGATGTAATTGTCGACCAAACGGCATCAGATGGTGTTAGCTTAGGTCGTTATAAGACTCTTAGTAGTCTTTTACGACATCCACGAGCAAAGTAAAGCTTGGTAGTATTCATAGCCGCTGCCACAACTTTATAAGCATATTGTACGATATTTTCTTTTTCTGATTTTTATATAAAAAAAAAACAGTGCAATAAGCATATTGTAATATTTTTTATATAAAAAATCAGAAAAGAAAAACATAGATAAGACAAGTCAAGACCAGAAAATTGTGCGGGACGGGCCTCCCGACAAATGTGTTGTAGTTAGCTGACGTCCCGTTTGGTCGCTGGTTCGATGGTAAAGTGGACTGTATTCTGTATCTCGCCGGGACCAGGAAATTATTGAAGAAATAAAACTCTTGAATGAAGTAACAAATGTACATCGGACGAATATTAGACCATTGCTGCCTAGCCCCCACGTACTATTGCTTGAAGTTCACTATTTCACTATATCTCCATACTAATATATTTGCGGCCACACAATGTCGATTTATTGTGTCGCTTAGGTACAACGAAATAGATAAAAAGAATAACATAGATATAATATAATAGACAAACCCACTGAGTTTCTTGCCGGATATTCTCAGTAGCGGTCTAATTCCGATGCGGTAGTAGTTTATTAGATTAAAATGTAAAAATTTCCAATAAGTGCCCTCGCAGGGTTTATGCATAATACCGGTGGCCCGCTCGCACGGCGAAGAAGAGGTGCTTGCAGGGTGGGTCAATGGGGTTGCGCGCCGCCTCTTCCGTCACCCCGGACCGATTTGGCGGGGTGCGACGTCCATAGCCCACCGCAAAAAAAAAAAAAAAAAAAAGGGTTTATGCATAATAAATGTATTTGAATTTGATGATGGAATCTGCTTACTATTCCAACCAGTTTTGGCAGCATAATATTTTTTCCCTCTGTAATGACGGAGTAACTATACAATAAGTTCTACTAGATGCCTCATTATAATTATTTTTTACATAAATATAGCCTTGCTCTATAGTGGCAGATACGAATACTACTAATCCTTCATTACTCGTGGGTGTCGTAAAATACCACTAAGAGCTTTACATTGACCTGACCCAATTCCATTTGATGTCTTCTGGTCAATAATTACACTTCCAAAGAGGTTTAATGTCATGTAGGCAGCCGATACTAAAACTATTGTCTAAGCTTTTGCAATATTTAATATGGAAGAAGAATTCTTATTGCATCGATCCCACGTAATTGGTATAAGAGCATGCTGATAATATAGATAAAGCCTAGTATAATAAAAATTATATATTTTTTTTGGAGTTTACTCCTTAAGAATCGATTTTCATATAAGGCGCCCGGTATGAGAAAAATTTGAGGAGTAAAATCTAGTGATCGAATGACCTCGTTACGTTTTTGGTGCGCAACCTATTCTGCGCACCTTTGACTTTCTGACGTGAGATATTATACTTCACTGAACAGTTTTAATAAATGTAAATAAATATATATATATATATTATTTTTAGTCAAATGAGCTTCTTTTGCGCCTGTTTTGATAATCGTACGTAAGGAGTAAACTCCAGTCGTGCGTCGGAGCTGACACACACATTTTTTTTTAACTTTAAGTAATTATAATTGTCGTTTTTTTCATTGCCGACATTGCACATTAATGATCGTTTTCAATTACCTACCTGATTGTGATCACAGATAAATCTTTATATCCGATTGATTTATCAATGTATCCATAGCTTGGGTTTCACAACCAAGGATAAATTATATCTATGTTTTTAATTATAAGTAAATTTAAACCGGAAATTTTGATTTGAGATTATTTAGTATCCGGTCGCTAACAGAACGCATTGGACACTTAACATCATCTTACTCTCATCTCAATTACTTGGGGTCGACGCAATATGTCACCTTCTTCCATACAATCCTATATGACGTCATCTCTGTAGTCACTCCCTGACTATCCATGTCTCACGCAGTCCATCCATCTTTTCTTTGGTCTTCCTTTACCCCTAAAGCGTTCAACATTCATACTTAAAACTTTCCTCACTACATTATTTTCATCCCGCCTCATCACTTATCCATACAATCTCAGCCGTACACTCTTTAACTTTTCCGTTACTGGCGCATGCATTTAATAGTTAACATGAATAATAAAATCTAAGGATTTCATGTTCAATGTCAAGTAATCTTCAGTCATTTTCTATAGTCCTTCTATAGCCGTAAACAATTTAATAGCACAAATGGTGAAGTGTTTTAAGTCTCATTACACCGCGCCTAGGACCGTGAATCCGATCTTCACGCAATCTTTTTCATCATTCATCATCTTTCTCCTGCTGTTATCCTAATTAATTAGGGTTGACACAATATGTACTCTGCTTCTATTGTACATATTGCAAAAGTTAAAGGTAATAGCTTTATGATCGGTCGCCTGCCTGACGTCAACCGTCCTTGGGAATATAATTGTTGACCAAGCGGCGTCAGGTGGAATTGGCCCAGGTCGATATAAAGCTCTTAGTTATCTTTTACGACATCTACGGGCAAAATAAGGGTTGGTTATTGGCTACCACTCAGCAAATTTTTATGCGATTCACAAATAATCGATCTGAATTTGGGTGAAAATAGTATCCGTTAATTGATTGATTAAAAAGTCATGTGCGACATAAGGATTTATTCCTTCATCATCATCTCAGCTCATAATATGTCTCGCTGTTGGGCTCGAGCCTTCTCCGTAATGGGAGGGAAATTAACCTACTATACTACGATTGTCAGACGTGTTGATATAGGGTTCTGTTTCGAGTTTTGCTTCTCTTGCATATATGTTATATGCCTTTTGTATCCCTTAGTCGTCTCTTACGATCACCCACGGGTAAGACAGGGGGTGATTAGTATTCTTACTCCGTCACCACATGGATTTATTCCTTAATGTGCGGTATTAAATAATAAAAAATTGAACCCGCTTACCTTTTAAATTAATCTTATAAATCTAAGTAGCCGAAGTAGTAGATGCAAGTTTCCGAGTGCGATCAACTAACGCTCATTTTTTAACGAGATATCTGAAATTATGCATATATCGTTTCTTTGATAATTAGTAAAAAAAGGGATTTTGCTTTTGACAACACCCTACACTAAGGAAATAATCATTGTATTGCTAAGGAATTTACAAACATGCAATTTACAGACACAATTTTGAATGAACATGATGATTCGAAAATCACTATTGAAGTGGTTATGGAGTGTGAATATAATATTGCACCACCTTTTCCTTTCGAGTGGGTGAAAGATGATTAAGGGAAGTAAACAAATAAAGTTTCTCATCTCAGCCCATATATGTTTTACTGCTGGGCTCGGGCCTCCTCCATAATGGAAGGGTAATTGACCTACTATACCACGCTGGTCAGACGTGTTGGTATAGGGTTTTGTTTCGAGTTTTCCCTCTCTTGCACAAATGTTATATGCGTTTTATATCCCTTAGTCGTCTCGTACGATCACCCACAGGTAAGATAGGGGGTGGTGAATTATATTCTTACTCCGTCACCACACGGAAAATAAAGTCTCTATTAGAGAGAGAACACTTAAAATAAAACTCTTGACTAACCCGTTATATTAGCTTGGTATAGTAGGTCAATTGCCATCAATAATGGTAATTAATTGATTTTTTCATGCATATTACATGCTATGCCATCTATAGCCATCATTATATTAGATTATGAATACATTATACGGTCAATTACTCGGTACGATATGTAATCATTGTCCGGTAGATGGCGCTCGCAAATAAAGACAACAAAATAATGCAAACGACAATTTGATGTCATACGACAGCTCACACTTGTCTAAGTGGTAGGACGATTGGAACAGATGTGGGTTCGATTCCCACGTGTGTCTTTTTTCACTCGTAAATATTTTTTTATTATTATACGCACTTATTGATATATTTTCGGTGAGTGCTTTTAACTTAATTATATGTAAAGTTATCCGTGTGGTGACGGAGTAAGAATACAAATCACCACCTTATCTTACCCATGGGTGATCGTGAGAGACGACTAAGATCCCTTAGTACCAGAGGCATATAACATCAATGCAAGAGCAGAAAATCTTGAAACAAAACCCTATACCAACACATCTGAGCAGCGTGGTATAATAGGTCAATTTCCCTCCCATTATGGAGGAGGCTCGAGCCCAACAGTGGGACATATATGAGCTGAGATGATGATGATGCTATGTAAAGTAAGTCTGCAATCTTTGTTTATTGTTTTATGACTTTACGAGTATGTAGGAAGTGAAATATAGCAAGTGTGCCTTGACCTTCGCTCTTATGTGACATGATTGCAATCGGTTCCTCATTACTGTATATAGATTTGATCTAGATATAATAATAATGATTTTGCTTATGATTTATTTTTAATATGATAGAGATCATTTTACATACTACTAAATCTATTCAACAATGTAGAATGTTCAGTTACTTATAGATTTAAAAAGATTTTACAGAAAAAAAATATTTCATCAATCTCTTGCTCTCATCTCAATTACTTGGGGTTGACGCAATAGGTACTTGTACATATTGCAAAAGTTATTGGCATTAGCTTAGCATGACCAGCCGCCTGCCTTACGTCAACCCAAGCAGTGTTGACGTCAAGTAGGCGGAAGGGAAAGTAATTGTTGATCAAACGGCATCAGGTGAAGTTTGCCCGGGTCGATTAAAACTCTTAGTCGTCTTTTATGACGTCCACCGGTAAAGTAAGGGTTAATAGTATTCATATCTGCTACCACACAGAAAAATAAATTATAAATTGTTTAAAAGTTTTCACGTTATACATTTTAGGTTATAGGAATATAGAAAATTTAAAGAAAAATATAAGAATAGAATATCTTATTTAATAAAAACAAGTGTGTTATATAACTAAGGCTAAGAATCGATCATAGCGCCCACCTACCAGATCCAAACCAACCGAGAACTCACATACAGACAACCAATTCATATCATAAACCTGATAATGAGCAAGGCGGTGGCGCCAACTCGTTTATGTCTAGTGAATGTTTAGAAATCGCCGCTCAGTCAATATCCTAACCAGCCTACATTTCTTGATTGCTTCATACTATAATTTAACTTTGCGAGAAAATCGGTTTTACTGAGGATTTATTTATTTTGTGAATTTTCTTTAAATAAAAGTATTTATTCTGCTCAAATAAACGTATAAGAAAACCAAGGTGGCAACAAAGACATATGATATTAAAATATTGAAACGAAATAGGAATCAAATTGATCTACTATACCACGCTGGTCAGAGTTGAAGAAACAAAACCCTACACCAAATAGGGTTTTGTTTCGAGTTTTCCTTCTCTTGCGTAGATTTTACATGTCTTTTATAACTCGTAGTCGTCTCGTACGATCACCCACGGGTAAGATATGGGGTGGTGAATTGTATTCTTACTTTGTCACCACACGAAAAATGTTATTCATATGTCTGAAGGCAATAAAAAGGTTACGGCATAGAATGCTAATATCTAGTTTATTTCTTTATATCTGAATATGATCAGATCTATGATCCTATTTTCGAAAGTTATTTTTTTATTTATGAAATTTCTTCTATAATACCTACAGGATTTATATTAATGATATCATTTTGAAGATTATTTTACTCACTAGTGATGAAATATAGGTAAATACATTAAAAAGAATATAAAACTTACATTTCACCGTCTGATGATAACTATTAACCTTAACTATTTTCGGAAATATTAAATAAAAATAACATTCAAGGAAAGGAAAACAAATGCCGGCATCTGTTGAAATAATAAACATTATGATTCTCACAAAAACTTATATTGTAATTATAAACGGTGGTAAAAATATAAGCTACAAGTAAAGGAAATAAATATTTTTATAACGGTGTGAAAAATTAACATTCACTTGTAGTTTTAAGATTAGCGCATTCAAAGGAAATGTATTCTTTAACTCTAAATAGTAATATAAAAATAACACGTTAGTAACTGCTTAAAAATAATTGCGCGAAACTTATATTTGTACTTAATAAAATTTGAACAATCCCGAATGAAGAAAATGGTTTTTATTAGTTGTAATCTGTATAGCAAAAAAAAAACCTATACAATTCTTTTTTCAAATTGAACATAATTTTGTAGTAAAATTTTATCATCAATTATGGTCTCTGATGTTTACGCGAATATTACACAATTGAAATAAAACTACTTTTACGGATTCTATCGCATTTGTATTTGATTTTTAATTTCCCAACGTTTCTAACACTTTACAGTGATCACGGTCACGGCAAGGCTCGGTCCTCCCGTGACCAAAACGCGATAGAATCCGTAAAAGTAGTTTTATTTCAAAAATCAATAAGTAAATTTCTTTTAATTCCCTCCCACCTTTCCAAAACAAAACACTATAGGTGTAATAAATCATAACGTTAATATACGCTCGATATCTTCTGGCATCAAGTTTTTTGTATGGTTTCTGGTGATTACTTGTATTGTTTCACAATTGTTTCATATTATATAGTGGAATCACTGTTTTCCAACTCCTCCTCTTCAACTTTTCTAACTAAATTTGTTGCGGGTTCTAAGACAGTTAAAATCATCTCCCGGGACTGCCTGAGGGTTAAACCTCGGTGTCATTTATAGTGACTATTGGGTACAAAGACCACAGCATGCATATCTGAATTATTAAAGTTATGTATTAATTTCTAAATTGCTTGTCATTGCTATCATTGAATGATGAAGGAGAACATTGTGACGACAACTCCATATTTGTGAGTTCTTATAAAATTCCTAAGACTTTATAAAACCTGATTAAGAAGCGAAAAATGATGTCATAAGCGGGATTCGAACCCGCGCCTATTGGGATTCCGGCCCAATCGTGCTGCCACTACACCACCGTGACTTATTTTAGGACATGCAAATTTCGCTTCGTATCATATTTACGTCTTAAGGTGACGGTGTGCCATCATGATACGAAGCGAAATTTGCATGTCCTACAATAAGTCACGGTGGTGTAGTGGCAGCACGATTGGGCCGGCATCCCAATAGGCGCGGGTTCGAATCCCGCTTGTGACATCATTTTTCGCTTCGTAATCGGGTTTTATAAATAGTTAAGCATATTAAATGCTAAATTTAAGTAATTTAAATTTCCTAAGAGTTCTCAAAATATGAATAAATTCTAAATAATGTTTTTTTATAAAAATATTAAACTCATTATCTCGGCTCATATATGTCCCACTGTTGTGCTCGAGCCTCCTCTATAATGGGAGGGAAATTGACCTACTATACCATGCTGGTCAGACTTGCCTTGGTATAGGGTTTAGTTTCGAGTTTTCTTTCTCTTGCATACACGTTATATCCGTTCTACATCCCCTAGTCGTCTCTTACGATTACCCACAGTTAAGATAAGTGGTGGTGAATTGTATTCTTACTCCATCACCGCACGGAAAAATATTAAATTATTATTAAATTTTATGCAATAATTTCAGTTATGTTAGTTAAGCTTTGGACATAAATTTTCAAAATAAAGACATGTAAATTTAATATTGAAGGCGTTCAACTATCTAACACTACGATACTATCTGAGTATCTATCTAAGATTTATACTGGAGATAACAATAAATAAATGAAAGGCAAAAACTGTCAACGTAAGATTATTTTATTGTTGACATTTAAAACTGCTCCATTGATCTAGTGGTAAAAACATAACCGCTAAACTTGAGGACCTGTATATGTAGAATAATTTGTATGGTTGGTTGTTTTGTTGTTATGGTTTACGTTTGCGAATAAAAAAATTGCAATAGTTAAATAACGGCAAACAATTATGTAATGGTGGAAGGTAATTTATTAACTTTTAGGATTACCAACGAAAAATACACAATTTTCCGTGTGGTGACGGAGTTATAATACAATTCATCACCCCCTATCTTACCCTTGAGTAATCGCAAGAGATGACTAAGGGATATAAAACGCAAATAACATCTATGCAATAGAAGGAAAACTCGAAACAAAACCCGTCATACTAACACGTCTGACCAACATGGTATAATAGGTCAACTACCCTTCCATTATGGATGAGGCCCGAGCCCAACCAGTGGGACATGTATGGGCTGAGATGCTAGATGATATATAGATAATATATATATATACATATATATATATATATATATATATATATATACAGATACATATGTGTGTGTAATATAATAACTAATAATGATATTCACCCTATTGAGATGCAAGTGGACCTTAAAAAAATATTGTCTTCCATCCTTCCTATCTACGTGCACTGTTGGACACTTAAACTGTTACTACTTATATTTCAGAAAATTTGGGTGCTACACATCGAATATATAAATATAAGGAAACTCTGGGTTTTATAAATTACTCTGGGTATAAAAATATGAAGATATAAAAAATTACCTAAATATAAAAATAGAACCAATTGGCAGATAAACCAATCTACGTGATAAATCACTATAAATAAAATAAGTGACTATTTCTATAGATGTCGTAGTAGTCAACTAAGAGATTGCAAACTCCCCAATCTTGAAAATTTACCTGAATTATATGGATAGACAGATAATCAAGACAGAAAAAAATTTCAACATGTTACCAATTAATAAAGTCGATATCTAGTGTGATACTTAGATGAACTCAAATTTTCTAGTGGAATATTATATATGTGTGTTCAGTTTTCGATGCGTAGGAGCATATTAACAACTTTTGCATTTTGAAATTTAAAAAAATACCATATATACCATATATTAACTACCAAATATCAAAGATAGATCAGTTAGTGTAACTAACCAAAAGCAATAATAAGTTCATTTCTAATAAGGTCGTTTCTTAAGCATTTAAATCAATATTAACAAA
Source organism: Lymantria monacha (assembly GCA_905163515.2). NCBI lineage: Eukaryota > Metazoa > Arthropoda > Insecta > Lepidoptera > Erebidae > Lymantria > Lymantria monacha. The sequence goes on along the minus strand of LR991094.1, from coordinate 10,807,848 downwards.
TAAAACCAGCTAAATAAAACAGATTTACATAAATATAACTATTGAATATTGTAAACTATTTTAACATTAATATAAGGAAATTAGAGATATAATAATTAGAAATAGATTTTTTTTTGTAAAATAAAAATAATAATTAGAAATAGAACTATTTTTTGTAAAACACAAATTTAACTAGGACCGTTGCCACTACCAACTACCAAGAGATTTGTCAACCGTAAACTATTATCAAATATCAGTAACTATAATATACTGTGTTATAAATCATATATTAAGCAATATGGCGACATTAATTACCTAATTTTATATACACTTTAATTTGATTTGGAAGCCTTTCAAGTATCTTTTGAGTCTATCTAAGATTTTATCTAATTCATCTATCTTAGATCGTAAAATATACTTAAGTGAAAAACAAATATTTCCAAATATTTCAATGAAAGATTATTTGTGAATTAACATTTAAAAGGATACGACCTAGTTCCATTAAGTAACGGTATTTGTTGCACAATTGTATGCTTATTTATTGTAATTTAAAGTAAGAAAAAATATACACTCTCAAGATACACTCTGAGCTATATATATATATATATATAAACTCATTTGCAAAAAAAACGGGCGGTTTTGATTTTCATTCATATTTAAAAAGATACAATACCAAAAAGGTTTCAATCGTGTGTACACGTTACTGGCCGGTTTTAAAAATGCTGTGGTATTTAAAAAAGTACGTTCTAAATTCAATTTTTCATTTGATGTTCATTTTTACAGAAAACCCCTTTTTATCCTACATTTTTGGCGCGAAGTTCCAGAAGTTAACATCGACTTTCATAACTTTTATTCAATTTTTATCGATTAATTTCATATCCTTGACTGTCAAAGCTTTATTTAATGCTGTTTGGCTGTATCAAAAATGGTAGATAAAGTGGTAAAAGCTACCAAAATTATCGCGCTGCTTGAAGAGGGTTGCAGCCAATGTTTCGTGGCTAGGAGGCTAAATGTTAGTCGCTCGACAGTCCAAAGGACCTGGCAGCGATATCAGGAGACTGGTTCCGTCGAGAGAAGGCCTGGTTCTGGAAGAAAACCATGTACCCAACCACGGGATGATCGTTTTCTTGTGAGTCGCGCATTGAGAAATCGCAAATCTTCGTATGTGGATCTTAAGAACAACCTCCAAGAAGTAAGAAATGTGCATATTAGTCTATGGACGGTCAGGAGGAGGCTTCTCGCTGCCAATATACGCAGTCACCGCCCGGCCCGCGGCCCCAAATTACTCCGTGAGCACAGAGTTCACAGGCTTAGGTTCGCTAGAAATTGTGAATCATGGACTCAAGACGATTGGAATAGGGTTTTGTTCTCTGATGAAGCCAGGATATCTCTGTTCGGTGAAGATCGACGTCGGCGAGTGCTAAGAAGACAAGGAGAACGCTTTGCAGAGGCATGTTTCGAAGAAATCACACCTTATGGTGGGGGCTCTGTTATGTTTTGGGCAGGAATAAATTCAATGGATCGTACAGAGTTAGTCTTCATTGAAAACGGCTCACTGACTGGGCATCGATACATAACGGAAGTTCTAATTTCTCATGCACAACCCGCATTGGCCGCTCTAGGTGAAGACTCGATTTTTATGGACGACAATGCTCGCGCCCACCGATCCCGCGATGTTAATGCGTATGTGCAAGAGGTCGGCATTCGTCGTTTGGATTGGCCAGCTCGAAGTCCCGACCTCAATCCCATAGAGCATGTCTGGGACGTTCTGAAACGGCGTGTGAGATCAGTACACCCGGCTCCGCAGACCATCAGAGAGCTGAAGAATGTGATTACTGCGGAGTGGGAACGTATTCCGCAAGCAAGTATCCGGGATATACTCGCTAGCATGCCCAGACGAATTCAAGCTGTGATTTTAGCTAGAGGGGGTCACACTCGATACTAAACATTTATCTGCTTTTACTTTATTAAACAAAAACAAACAAAAAAACTTTTTTATTTTTACTTCATGAGCATATGCACTACTAGCGAATATACACTACTAGCGAGGTTTAGCATTATTTCCCATAAATTGTATCTAAATTTCATGAAATACTGATGAAAACGATTATTTTCTTATTAATTTACCAAATTGTGTGGATAAAACTACCTATAATTATCAAACAAAGAAATATTAACATTTGAAATGGTTCATTGCTTAGGTGCCCGTTTTTTTTGCAAATGAGTGTATATATAAAGTAGGCCGCCACTCAAAAATTCAATAATAAAATTACAGGGTGTATCAGAGAATGGAGCAGCTGGTCAGAAAGATGGTAGGTAATGACGTATATATATATATATATATATATATATATACACTCATTTGCAAAAAAAACGGGCGGTTTTGATTTTCATTCATATTTAAAAAGATACAATACCAAAAAGCTTTCAATCGTTTGTACACGTTACTGGCCGGTTTTAAAAATGCTGTGGTATTTAAAAAAGTACGTTCTAAATTCAATTTTTCATTTGATGTTCATTTTTACAGAAAACCCCTTTTTATCCTACATTTTTGGCGCGAAGTTCCAGAAGTTAACATCGACTTTCATAACTTTTATTCAATTTTTATCGATTAATTTCATATCCTTGACTGTCAAAGCTTTATTTAATGCTGTTTGACTGTATCCAAAATGGTAGATAAAGTGGTAAAAGCTACCAAAATTATCGCGCTGCTTGAAGAGGGTTGCAGCCAATGTTTCGTGGCTAGGAGGCTAAATGTTAGTCGCTCGACAGTCCAAAGGACCTGGCAGCGATATCAGGAGACTGGTTCCGTCGAGAGAAGGCCTGGTTCTGGAAGAAAACCATGTACCCAACCACGGGATGATCGTTTTCTTGTGAGTCGCGCATTGAGAAATCGCAAATCTTCGTATGTGGATCTTAAGAACAACCTCCAAGAAGTAAGAAATGTGCATATTAGTCTATGGACGGTCAGGAGGAGGCTTCTCGCTGCCAATATACGCAGTCACCGCCCGGCCCGCGGCCCCAAATTACTCCGTGAGCACAGAGTTCACAGGCTTAGGTTCGCTAGAAATTGTGAATCATGGACTCAAGACGATTGGAATAGGGTTTTGTTCTCTGATGAAGCCAGGATATCTCTGTTCGGTGAAGATCGACGTCGGCGAGTGCTAAGAAGACAAGGAGAACGCTTTGCAGAGGCATGTTTCGAAGAAATCACACCTTATGGTGGGGGCTCTGTTATGTTTTGGGCAGGAATAAATTCAATGGATCGTACAGAGTTAGTCTTCATTGAAAACGGCTCACTGACTGGGCATCGATACATAACGGAAGTTCTAATTTCTCATGCACAACCCGCATTGGCCGCTCTAGGTGAAGACTCGATTTTTATGGACGACAATGCTCGCGCCCACCGATCCCGCGATGTTAATGCGTATGTGCAAGAGGTCGGCATTCGTCGTTTGGATTGGCCAGCTCGAAGTCCCGACCTCAATCCCATAGAGCATGTCTGGGACGTTCTGAAACGGCGTGTGAGATCAGTACACCCGGCTCCGCAGACCATCAGAGAGCTGAAGAATGTGATTACTGCGGAGTGGGAACGTATTCCGCAAGCAAGTATCCGGGATATACTCGCTAGCATGCCCAGACGAATTCAAGCTGTGATTTTAGCTAGAGGGGGTCACACTCGATACTAAACATTTATCTGCTTTTACTTTATTAAACAAAAACAAACAAAAAAACTTTTTTATTTTTACTTCATGAGCATATGCACTACTAGCGAATATACACTACTAGCGAGGTTTAGCATTATTTCCCATAAATTGTATCTAAATTTTATGAAATACTGATGAAAACGATTATTTTCTTATTAATTTACCAAATTGTGTGGATAAAACTACCTATAATTATCAAACAAAGAAATATTAACATTTGAAATGGTTCATTGCTTAGGTGCCCGTTTTTTTTGCAAATGAGTGTATATATAAAGTAGGCCGCCACTCAAAAATTCAATAATAAAATTACAGGGTGTATCAGAGAATGGAGCAGCTGGTCAGAAAGATGGTAGGTAATGACGTATATATATATATATATATATATATATATATATACACTCATTTGCAAAAAAAACGGGCGGTTTTGATTTTCATTCATATTTAAAAAGATACAATACCAAAAAGCTTTCAATCGTTTGTACACGTTACTGGCCGGTTTTAAAAATGCTGTGGTATTTAAAAAAGTACGTTCTAAATTCAATTTTTCATTTGATGTTCATTTTTACAGAAAACCCCTTTTTATCCTACATTTTTGGCGCGAAGTTCCAGAAGTTAACATCGACTTTCATAACTTTTATTCAATTTTTATCGATTAATTTCATATCCTTGACTGTCAAAGCTTTATTTAATGCTGTTTGACTGTATCCAAAATGGTAGATAAAGTGGTAAAAGCTACCAAAATTATCGCGCTGCTTGAAGAGGGTTGCAGCCAATGTTTCGTGGCTAGGAGGCTAAATGTTAGTCGCTCGACAGTCCAAAGGACCTGGCAGCGATATCAGGAGACTGGTTCCGTCGAGAGAAGGCCTGGTTCTGGAAGAAAACCATGTACCCAACCACGGGATGATCGTTTTCTTGTGAGTCGCGCATTGAGAAATCGCAAATCTTCGTATGTGGATCTTAAGAACAACCTCCAAGAAGTAAGAAATGTGCATATTAGTCTATGGACGGTCAGGAGGAGGCTTCTCGCTGCCAATATACGCAGTCACCGCCCGGCCCGCGGCCCCAAATTACTCCGTGAGCACAGAGTTCACAGGCTTAGGTTCGCTAGAAATTGTGAATCATGGACTCAAGACGATTGGAATAGGGTTTTGTTCTCTGATGAAGCCAGGATATCTCTGTTCGGTGAAGATCGACGTCGGCGAGTGCTAAGAAGACAAGGAGAACGCTTTGCAGAGGCATGTTTCGAAGAAATCACACCTTATGGTGGGGGCTCTGTTATGTTTTGGGCAGGAATAAATTCAATGGATCGTACAGAGTTAGTCTTCATTGAAAACGGCTCACTGACTGGGCATCGATACATAACGGAAGTTCTAATTTCTCATGCACAACCCGCATTGGCCGCTCTAGGTGAAGACTCGATTTTTATGGACGACAATGCTCGCGCCCACCGATCCCGCGATGTTAATGCGTATGTGCAAGAGGTCGGCATTCGTCGTTTGGATTGGCCAGCTCGAAGTCCCGACCTCAATCCCATAGAGCATGTCTGGGACGTTCTGAAACGGCGTGTGAGATCAGTACACCCGGCTCCGCAGACCATCAGAGAGCTGAAGAATGTGATTACTGCGGAGTGGGAACGTATTCCGCAAGCAAGTATCCGGGATATACTCGCTAGCATGCCCAGACGAATTCAAGCTGTGATTTTAGCTAGAGGGGGTCACACTCGATACTAAACATTTATCTGCTTTTACTTTATTAAACAAAAACAAACAAAAAAACTTTTTTATTTTTACTTCATGAGCATATGCACTACTAGCGAATATACACTACTAGCGAGGTTTAGCATTATTTCCCATAAATTGTATCTAAATTTTATGAAATACTGATGAAAACGATTATTTTCTTATTAATTTACCAAATTGTGTGGATAAAACTACCTATAATTATCAAACAAAGAAATATTAACATTTGAAATGGTTCATTGCTTAGGTGCCCGTTTTTTTTGCAAATGAGTGTATATATATATATATATGTATATATATATATATATATATATATATATATATATATATATATATATATATATATATATATATATATATATATATATATATACATATATATATATATATATGTATGTGTATGTGTGTGTGTGTGTGCGTGTGTGTGTATATATATATACTGCTATACTTCTTTATTTAATATGTATAGACAGAAAATTGTATAAAAATTTCCGCAAGATTACTTTGGTGAAACATTTAAAAAAAAATGTGTACTATAAAATATATTACAACATGAAGCCTTTTCTATTATATGTTAGTGTGAGTCCAACTTGTGGGTATTTTTTTATATATATAAAACCCATGCCAAACATGAAATCAACAAAAAGTAATCAATTATTTTAACTGTTATCATAACGATGTAACTTCATCATCGTACAATATATCACCATAGAACAAATGAAAAAATCTTTAAACCGTATATACGAGTAACTACAAAGCCGGCTACTTCTAAATTTATTAAGTAAATTATCTGATGACAATTATAATTAAGGACGATTCCTTAGCCCATTAATATATAGGGTTTACAATATATGCTTATTTTCTCACTCTCATCCTATTTTACACAGTTCATCTATCTTTTATCGAGTATTCGTTAAACCTAAATAAAGCTTTTGAAATTACGTTTACAAAATTACGACCGTTTCATCTCATCCCAATAAATATATAATGAGAAATAATCATTCTTTAACTTATCCTTTACAGTCCAGGCGCGAAAGTGTAAAGTTTCCTGGTATTAGATTTCCTCCTTATTAAGTCTCCCGTATCCATTTGTCTAAAAGCGAACTGAATCTTGGTAGCGTTAGGTTGACATATTTCTGTCTACATCCGCCGGCCAGTTCGTCCGGGGTAGTACCACACTCTAGCATAAAATCGACGTCTGAGCAATGGCAATGTAATGTTGCACTTCATTCGGGCGAAAAAACCGGTTAGTCAAATTTATGGGTGAGTTTGGATTGATAGGCAATAGCTTAGCTGTACCTTAGGCACTGCAAAGGTCTAAAAGCGCCAGTAACACTTACCAGGTGTGCCACCATAATCAACAAAAAAATCTAAATAATCAACATATATATCCAAAGATGGCGATGATTGCTGAGGCGATGTATTGACGAGAGGTCATATTAAGAGTATGCGTAATCGTAGAGCATGCATGAAGACTATTATGAGTGTGAATGAAGCGATGGAAGTATGTCAGGATCGTGGTTTGTGGCTATCCGTAGTCTCTACCTACCCCTCTGGGAAACAGGCGTGAGGCAATATATGTACGTATGTATATATCTAAAGAATTTGATAATATAATAACAAATATTAAAGTATAGGAAAAAATTAAGGATTTTATATCAGACGATTATAGACCGCCATATTGTATTAATATAACTCCTTTCTTATTTTTACGAAAGCATTAAAAAATGCTATGGTTGAAACTAAATATGTATTATATCTTAAAATTAACTTAAATACAAGATAAATACACGCACTATGTCGTTTTCTTATGTAATACTTGGAACAATAAACAAAACTCAAAACAAAAATTGATTAAATCTCTTAGTTGAAATACGATAATTAGCATTGTAATAACTATAAACTTGAATAAAATAATTTCATAATTTATTATTTAAAAGTATTACAGGGTCTTCCTATATCTAAATGGGGTTTTTAACTGTAGTTATAACAAAATATACTTTGTTTAGGTGTAATAATAATTTATTTTTATATAAATATTTATTTTATTTCGTTATACTTATATTTTGAATAGTGTTTCGTGCGAATAAAGAGTTATATGTTTTTTCAAGTTAAATATTACAAAAATATTAAATAAAATTTATCCGTGTGGACATGGTCACCAGACGGATAAATTTTATTTAATATTTTTGGAGGAAGAATTTTTAATTCACCACATTTTTAATTCAATTTTAATTCACCACCTCTGTCTGCCGGGCGGTCTTACCCGTGGGTGATCGTAAGGGGCCATCCATTAATCACGTGAGGCTTGAAAGAGAGGGGAGTGGTTCACCAAAAAATCACGAAATATCACGAGGGGATGGGGGATGAAGTAAGATATCACGTGTATTTATTTTTTCATCAAACAAAAAGCTTCTGCTTCTAAAGCTAAAAGCGGCTTATAGTATGACTTTGGCTTGCCGTTGGCAGGCAATGAACGAAGTCCTTACGTGCCGCCGACGACCGCCCGGCTCGTAACATATGCGTAAACCGTTACCTCATACGTTTTGGATTACAACAATGTTTAATGTAGGTGATCTCTATAAAGACCTTTTTGCAAACTATAAAAACCGCATAAAAACCGAGAATATAATGAGTTGGGGGCTAATTCTTTGTAGGTAGGTACTAAAAATTCACTTGATGTTGTTTTGCTAGTCTTAAACCTCACCACGTATCACCAAAGGTCTCCCCCTTAAAAAATACTAAAACATATCACGTATTTAATGTACAGTCCCTGAGAAACGACTAAGGTATATTAAACGCATATAACATATATGCAAGAGATGGAAATCTCGAAATAAAAGCCAACACATCTAAGTAACGTGGAAGAGCAAATCAAATTCCCTACCGTAAGAGAGAAAGTACGAGCTCAATAGTGGGACGTATACGGGCTGTGATGATGATAATACATACATACATACATATCATCACGCCATATCCCTTGCAGGGTAGACAGAGAGAACAGAGTGCCAGAGAATGCTGATGATAATGAAATCTGTTAATCAATTTTTACTACACATTTTCTATTTATGTTATATAATATCTTGTATTATTCTTCTTTATCTTATATGGTCTGTGATGGGGATTATGAATACTACCAACCGTTGCATTACTCGTGGGTGTTCCAAAAGACGAATGAGAACATTATATCCACCTAGATTAATTTTATTTATTTTTGTTACTTATGGTAGCAAACAAGCAAATAGCACACCTGATGGTAAGTGTCTGCTGCTTATGAATCTCTACAATACCAAATGTACAACTAAGTCGCTGTCTACAAACCCAAACCCACCCAGAAACTTTCCTCTCTCGGGCTTCCAGCTCTCGAATCGCTCACCGAATGAAGCGCAACAGCAAATTGGCACTGCTCAGGCGTCGATTTTCTGCTAGAGTGCGATACTGCCCCGGACGAAACGGCCCGCGGCTGTAGACATAAGACTGTTGCTGTGACAATAATTACATTCCCAAAGAGCGTTGATATCAGACAGGCAGCTGGTCGCATAACTATTTTTTTTTTTTTTAAGACACCTCCCTGCACTAAGGAAAATAATCCTTGTATTGCGGGGTACTTCACAAACATGCAATTAACGCAGACAAATCACACCCAGACTCAGAACAATACTTTGTGGATCGCACAAAGTAATGTCCTGCATGGGAATCGAACCCACGGCACTGGCACGGAAGGTCGGTATCTTAACCACTACGCCATCTGTGCAGTCTAAGTCTATTGCCAAAACACTTTCAATATGTACTATGGAAGAGGAGTACGTATTGCGTCGAGCTCAAGTAATTAGGATAAGAGCATGACGATGATGATGATAACATACTATATTATTGTTAATTAGTCATCACGAACATAACTATCATTAGTAATAAAAAAATTGGTTGCCTGTAAAGACATACTATATTATTGTTAATTAGTCATCACGAACATAACTATCATTAGTAATAAAAAAATTGGTTGCCTGTAAAGTCGGTATACGGGCGAAAGTTTTACGTGACAACGACTTTGAGTGGTAAAATAATTTTAATGTGAATATTCATTCGTATAGTAGGAAGAAGGATGAAATAATAGTAACAATTTAAAACATTTATTTATACAAAGAATTATATTTAAAACATTAATTTATACAAAGAATCTCGCACTGAATTTCATATTAACAAAATTTTATTTTTACCTTTACACATACATACGTATTTATATACAAATATACATACAATAACTTGCAATACATTAACAACATAACTTTTTATGTCTGTCTCTCTCGCTCTTAGGCGGGCTAACCATGCCCGAGTGGAAGGGACGCGTGCCTCTCACTCGCTCTCATTGTGAGCGCATAACGTGAGCGGAGCGTAACGCAGTTTCTTGAAGTGTCACCCGGCAAACCAATTTATAAGACGTTGTCACGTCAAAAGGTCATAGTATGAATGAAGTATATGACTGAATGATTCAGCTTATAAATGTTACTGTAAAACTCCGAATTTCGTAAATTTGCGATGGAAGTCTAAGATTTCTCTTTTATGATCATCTTTCTTTTCGATAGGCTCTTATTTTTTTTATAAAATAACCTAAAAAACCTCCCTACCTTCCTATACGATCCCCAAACCCCCTCCACTTATAAAAAAAGACTTCTACTAGGAGAAAAACAATTCTGTAATCGACAGTTTGATGTCAATTTTATTCGACATAATACAACTTCAATTCAATTATATCTTTCAACCATCATTGATAAAATATAGTATGTAGCAAGCTCTAATGGTATAAGTCCACTAAATTGTCTCTAAAAATCGTAACATATACCAATATAAGTTCAGAAAACCTGAAGAAATGTGTAGTACATACATCTAACTTAACACTTTCCTTATACACACTATCTTACACTATCTTCTTTCTTACTCCGAGTTATCATAAAAGACATCTAAAGGATATTATATGCAAATAACATCCAAACAAGAGACAGAAAGCTTAAAATAAACCCTATACCCATTCGTTTGACTAGCGTTGTAAAAGAAGTCGATTTTTCTCCCACTGTGTAAGAAGCTTAATTGCAGCAGTATACAAGCATATGAAGGAGGATTGTGATACTAACCAGCAAAACCTAAGATATACCTACCATTGTATTGACACGTAACATACTCGTACATAATATACACATCTTATGCAATGTTTACATCATAACGGAGCGCATCGCGAGACCTATCTAATTGTTATTGAACAGACTCTCAACAGATGCTCTAGATTCATAATAACACTATAATTAACATATGAATCATGTTCTACTTGTACTTTATGTACATGCAGCGTAACTGGACTTCAGTATTATTATTTTTTTTGAAATGAAACTTCTAATGCGACTTCCAACAAGGATGCGTTAAACCTTTAACGCAATGGCACTCGAACGCATGCGCGTGGTATACCTGTTACAGACCAGTGCGAGAATTAGTAACGAGTAGCGTCCAATATTCCAACGCAAGAGGGAGAGCGAAAAAAGATACACAAGGATAGAAATTAGAAGAGAAAAAGAGAGTGAGTCGGTAGATCCCAAGCACATGTTAGAGGGTCTTTAGTATACAGGATGCTAGGCTGTCCCAATAGTATCCTAAATATAATCGCAAGTCGGGTAGATTCCAGTGCCTTATCTCACGGAATGAAATGGCGATGGTAGCGTAACAAAAAATATTATTAGTTATTTACTTTATTGGATGGCAAGAAAAAATATTATTAGTTATCTTTTCTTTTTTGTATAAGATAACATAGTTTAGTGATCTTGGTTACTTGTATAAAAAAAAAAATAACAGTATTTTTCAGAAAAAAAATATTTACAACGCATTTATTTATTTATTTATTTTAGGATTACCAACGAAAAATACACAAACATACAATATAGTAAAAAAAGAATCACATGGATCATGTTTTGTGCTCTTTCATTTACAGGTAACCACAACTAACTAAATGTTACTTAAACTCTTTAAAACAAAATATTCATTTCCTACTTTTTTAAAAAGGAAAACATAAAATGATAAAAAAATCAATATACAGTTGGCAAACTATATATACCTACATATATATATATATATATATATATATATATATATATATATATATATATATATATATATATATATATATATATATATATATATATATATTTCAACATAGACATATATACACATATATATCATTTGTACATATAATATTCATAGATTTTAGTCTTAAAATGACGAAAATTATCACCAAAAATGTCTAAATTCAAAGAAGTGGAAAGGTCGTTGTACAATTTGCACATTCTGTTCAGAGGCGAATTGAGACCTATATTCGTTTTAAATGAACGTTTTAAATGTAATTAACGCATTAGATTGATTGGGATTTGAACCCATATTTACTGGAAATTAATTCCAGTCGTCTTACCAATTTAGACGAGTGTGGTCTCACGTGTAACAACCAAATACATATATCGCCTGTACTTTCGTCTTTATAGAGACGTTACATACGCCATCTATTAAATCAGCATTACAACATTGTTCCGATTCAAAACTCCACACTTTTCAGTCTAGAATTCTATTAAACGATGACACAACCCAATTATTAATAATATATTTATTCTACTAGATTATTTATAAAAACTACTATATATTTTTGTATAACTACTATATATTATTATAAAAACTACTATATATTTTCCGTATGGTGACAGAGTAAGAACACAATTCACCACCCACTATCTTACTCGTGGGTAATCGTTTGAAACGACTAAGGCATATAAAACGCATTTAACATCTATTGCAAGAGAAGGGAAAACTCGAAATAAATCTCTATACCAACACGTCTGATCAGCGTGGTATAGTAGGTCAATTTCCCTCCCGTTGTGGAGGAGGCTTGAGCCCAACAGTGGGACATGTGTGAGCTGAGATGGATAGATGACAATACTTGTCATCAGTGACTCGCGCGACGGTTACCTTTTCTTTTGAGTGACTGCCCGCCTCATTTACTTTCCATAGTATTTAAATGTATATATGTAGTAATTTAAATAGTTTACAGATAAACCTGTTCATTAAACAATCAACTCTATAGACAGATTTAAGTTAAGTTTAACACACATCATTCAACTCCCATTGGTGCTTCAAGAATACTATGAATAGACACAGAGTATCATCGGTAGATGTCCCATCCCAAATTTTAGATTAAATGTCTGTCTTTTACAATACGCACAGATAATGAAAGGGTGAATGAGATACAACAGTCCTTTAAACAATAAATCGTACCTTAGTTTCTACTCTATAGGTAGATATAATAGCCCATAAGATTTCTTTATATGGATATGTGATGAAGAGGAATGAAAGGACAAGGAAGGCTCGATATGATCGTGACGGTAACAATTATTTTAGACCCAAAAAGAGATGAATTGATTGTGTGAATGAGAAGAGGGGTAACAAAGCAGTGAGTGCAGATATAGATTGAATCATCATCATTCTCCTAACCTTATCCCAATTACTTGGGGTCGATACAATATGTACTCTTCTTTCATAGTAAATATTGTAAAAGTTATTTGCAATAGTTTTATGACCAGCCGCTTGTCTGACATCAACCCCTCTTGGGAATGAAATTGTTAACCAAAACGGCATCAGATGGTGTTGGCCCAGTTATAAATAGATAGAATAAGGGTATGAAAACAGTGAGTGCAGATATAGATAGAAGAACATGTGCCAAGCTTGTTAGCGTGGAACATAGGCAGTCTAATAAATACTGTTTGCTATAATAAATTACAGTTTATTTTACACCCAAACTTGTAACTATAAAATATGTTTAACAATGCGTCAGAATTAATAACCGTATAAGGAAGCATTGTGTGCCGTGTGACATGCCATCTCGTGCATTTACTTATTCGTCTTTATACTTATGTAATAGGCAAAATAATTACTTCCTACTTGTTTAAAAAACAATTAACTGTCATTTGCTACAAATAGGAAGAGGCTATGGTTTAATATGACAGGGATACCTATATTTAGAGTATTGTGTGGTAGCAGTCTTGAGTAGTTACCAGTCTTAATGTATCTTAATTATATCGCAATATCAGGATCAACATCAACTGCGAATATATATATATATATATACTTTCGATTTGGTCGATGATATTATAATAAATCATGGTAGAATCCCTCAACTACCTTAGCTGTCTCAAATACTGAGTCTACAAATTAACATGAACAAAACGAATGCTTCTTCTTCTGTACTGGTACTGATTGAGAATGCAATTCTTGAAGTTGTCGATATACACTATATTTACCTAGAACAAACAGTGAAATTAAATAGATCTAATTCCGTCAACAAGGTCAGCCGCCGAATTCAACTCGGCTGGGAGGATCTTAGGAGGATCTTCTCATCGTTCAGTATTCCTCACTGTCTGAAAAAAAAGATTTATAACCAGTGCGTGTCACTAGCATGATTTAGGACACTAAAACGTAGTCATCGTAGTCATTGAAAGTCGGTGCCATTAAAACGCTCAAAGTCACTGATCGTTCACTTTGCGATGACAAAGAGTGGGACCCCATAGGTGGACTAACAACAATCCAGAAGTCGTGGGAAATGAAAACTTATGAAACTTATACACACCCAAATATATTAATAAATAATATTGTATAATTTTGTAAATACAAGTGGATTTGAAATACGGGACATCGTTAAAGAATTCGTTTACAAATTCCCACAATTCACCTACGACACCAAAATTTAAGTTATTAATTTTATAATTATTTAAAAGCATTTTAAACATAAATTTTGAATTATACGTTGTTTAATTGAGTTTATACGAGCTTACTAATCTTGTAAAAACGATATTGATCATAAAAATATAATTGTTTATTTGAAGTTCTTTAGATGTCAAGAATATACGCAAAAAGTTAAGAAGAATAATATCGAATAAACAATATATGTATATTATATTGTCTCCTTCAGTTATTAAAGGCGTTATGGTTCTACATCTAATTAGCTCAAATAAAATTACTACTAACGTTAAATAAATCATAAATTATCCTAATTAAAACACAAATAAAACGTTCTATTAATTTAAAACTTATTTTCAGGCGTCTTGCAAGAGCAATGGGTGCGCGTGCGATGCGAATGGATACTACATCAGCATTTTCAGCCGCGGCAGCCGAACGTTTGCACTATAAGAAGATTTACACAGTGCAATACGCTGACCTACCGTTTGCTCCTCAACCTGATCCACCACACACCGAGGCTAGCGTCTACATTAAACAGCTATAAGGTATAGCAGACGACGAAAACATGTGCGAGGAAACTAACCTCCAACTTCATTTCTTCTTAAAATGACAACAGTAATAAATACTTATACGAATTTAATATTAACGGAAATAATAGTGCATGATTTACATCAGGTCACTAATGATATTATAGTCCATAATACACGACGCGTTGGAGTTTATTTGGTCTGCAAATTAACTACAAAGTAACGTGTAAATCTGCACAATGCACAGTATATGCAAAAATGTAGAATCAATGACTTTCGTATTGGGCAAACCCATCCGTGTGGAGGAGAAATATGAATATGAGGCCAACGGACTGCCTTTATGGGCCGTGGATGTCGTAAAAGGCGAAAAAGGAAGTCAGGCTGATAATTACTTCAGAGTAAAGAAAATCAACCTATCTGGTAACTTGGTATGATAAGCTATTTCTACCTCTTATTGCGTATACCTCAAGGAAGGCTCAATAATAGATGGTATGTATATGGCTGAAGAAGAAGTACTGAAACTGTCGTTTCCTAAAAATCTAAATTGGACATCTGATACTGCACTACAATGCAACTGCAAGCTACAGATATGTAGATGAAGTTCAATACAAAATGGTTTGTTTATATGCTATGTCCGTTAATTATTTGGTTTTAAAGTCCCCACCATTCAAAGGTAATAAATAAGTTTTTGAGAATAAAAAAAGTAATATCTAAGCAGTTCATTATTTATAAGCATTATTATCATTTTACTATAATTTAGATAATATATTCGTTGTTACCACACAAATTTCATTGCATTCATTTATTTCGAACATTATCAAAATAAAAACATTATTTTCATATTTTATTTCACACCAGTATACAAAAAAAAATATTTACAATTGTAATTACTTTCTAGTACGACTGGTTATTTTAAAGAACCAGCAATAGTTGTGTAGAGTTAAATGTTTTCATTTAGATTTTTATTTGTATGCTAACTGTTAAACATATTCTCTCAGCATCCAGATATGTAATATAGGTATGTCAACTTCACCACTGCATATTATTTGGCAATGAATAATTTAATAGAACGAATAAAACTGTATTCTCTTATGAAAAACTATTATCGTTTATTATACATTTAGGGAATAAAATCTATAAAATTTTAATTTAATAATTGACCTATATAACTCTTTTTTTTTTTTCACAGAATCCATTCACCACACATGCAGAAAACACGTTAACAAAAATACTTAGATATTCTAATTCAACAACACGTACATACATACATACAGTATTTTCATTCCATTACCTAACAGATAAGTATCTTAATATTTTCCTTATACTAGGATTACAATAATTTGCTACTTATGTGGTATTTGAAATTAATAGGAACGAATTCGTACGGTTAAAAAATAAGATAATATTAGCTGTACCTATTTCTCAATACCTGTTCCATAAAACCTTACTTAAATTGGTTATCAATTTATTATATATAAACATGGCTATACTGTACCTGATTGATTCCTGAAGCTATAAGTTTAGGACATTTTATTTAGCCGCCAAAAAATTTTCAACAGTAAAACTAAGACTAAAGCCGACGCTAATTTATTTAGATACCTATAAACTTTGTGATATACACTAATACCTACATACACCAAGATATCTCATCAATGTGACATTTATATTTATGTAATGTGTGTATAATAATGGTGAATAAATATTTAATCTAAAATTATAACAGATTATAATTATTATAATCCAAAATGTAATATAATATATACGAAATTATATAAATAATATAAAAATGTATGCCATTTTTATAATTATTGCTTGACTCATATAAATAAATATGAAAGCAATTATTATGACCGCTTATTACTATTAATATAACTGAAGGCGCTTTGTGTTTCACTTCTAGCAGAATAAACATAATTGTACAAAAAGCTTAATTGTACAGAGGGTAAAGTTGTCGAAAGCGATCTTAACAATTTGATTTGCGGGTGCGATACCCAATTTATGTACAAATTGTGCAACTTCCAAATAGTTGTTCTGATTCTAGCTATAATTTTGCGAACGATAGTTATATTAATAGTCTCGCGGACTCTCGCGACCCAAAGGATTGGGATAAAGTGGAATGTTGTTTTAAAAAACAAAAAATGTTGGTCCTCTGGCAAAAGTATGACTTTTAAATGTTTCATTCAAATAATGTAACTAGTCTTTATGTACGGGCAGCTAACCTAATGTCCACTATATATATATTAGTTTGAATTTCCAAACTAATTCTCCTTGCAGTTCCTTATAAATTATTTTTATTTCTAAATATGATTATGATTTACTAATCAACTATTTCTGATGTCTTGAATGTATTAAAACTGTAATCTTAAGAGTAAAATAAAATAAATAAAAATTTACGTTTACCTATTTAGTCTACAACTATTTAGGCTTATTCGATTTTTAATAGATTTTTGTACCATAACTCCTATATTTCTATATAGGAATCCTATTTTCGCAGACGGTCACAAGTTTAAAAAGTATGAGAAAATTGTTTCATTAATCAGAAATATTATACCCTAAAAATGAGAATACTATAAGTATTTTCATATTCAAATACTAATACATAATAGAAGTTCCACATCCGCCTAAATTACCGCCATAAAACAGATACGTATCTACATATACAATTACAAACAAATTCTAATTATCACTCATGTTCAATTTATGCTGGTCAATTGTAAATCTTGTCAAAATAATTGTTATGTAAGAAAACAATGTAAGTAGCAAATAAATGTTTACAAAATATCTTTGTTTTTATTTATACCAAACTTGACAGATTAACGCCGTTCCGTGTGTTGACAGAGTAAGAATACAATTCACCACCCCACATCTTGCCCATTTGAGTGTCGTAAAAGACAACTAAAGGATAATATGCAGATGACATCAATGCAAAACTCGAAATAAAACACTAAACCAATCCGCCTGACCATCGTGCTACAGTTCCTACGTCAATTTCTCTCTCTTGTATAATGGAGGCGACTCGAGCATAGCAGTGAGATATACATAGACTGAAAATATATTCAAATGATGATGGTGGTGGCTGAAGCCTGGATAGTTTCAACTGGTAATTTTCACGTTAGCAATATCTGACTGTACAAATGGCGTAGTTGTTAAGATACCGAGTGCCAGTGACGTGAGTGCGATCCCCAACCATAATACTTTGTGTACTCCATAAAATGTTTGTTCTGCTTATGGATGTAATTTATGTTTGTTATCTATATATTTTTGAAATACCCGCAATATTAAAATTATAATCTTTAATTGTAGGTGTTATTTTTATAAAAAATCTCATCATTCTCCTACTCTAATCTCAATTACTTGGGGTCGATACAGTATGTACTTTTCTTTCATAGTACATATTGTAAAGTTATTGGCAATAGTTTTATGACCGGCCGCCTGCCAGACGCCAACCCTCCTTGGGAATGTAATTTTTGACCAAACAGCATCAGATGAAGTTGGCCCAGGGCGTTATGAGCCTCTTGTCTTTGTTTTTATAAAAATTTACCATAGTTATGTCCCTTCTGAGTGTAAAAAAGTGATATTCTTAAATATTATTTAAAGAAGGACAAGTTGTAGAGCTCTTATAATATGCCAGAAGGTAGTTCATTCCAAAGCCTATAATTATGTGACTTATATGATAAAGAAATGAGCGTCAAAAACATATTGTTTTGGAATACACCATTTCCAGGTGGTATCGACAAACCTCGCTACGACGTGTTATGTTACAATAATAGAAATAAAAAATTGGCCAAGTGCGAGATGTACTCGCGCAGGCCACCGAAGCTAAAATCAAGTACCGGTGGTCCGCTCGCACGGCGAAGAGAGAAGGTTTTACGGTGGGTCTATGGGGTCACGCGCCGCCTTTTCTGTCACCCCGGACCGAGCGAGACGCATCCATAGCCCACCAATAAAAAAAAATAAAAAAAAGATGTACTCGCGCACGGAGTGTCCCTTATCTATAAAAACCTCTTTTATTGTATGGGTCATATGTATCCATAATTATTTATTTTATTTTAATTAATTATATTTAAAGAGAACATAAAACTAAATATTCTGTGAGTAGTTAAAGCGTCTGTCACCGTTATTAGTATCGAGCAAGAAACGGTAAAAAAATCATATTTGTTGTATGGGAGCCCCCCTTAAATATTTATTTTATTTAATGTTTAGTATTTGTTGTTATAGCGGCAATAGAAATAAATACATCATCTGTGAAAATTTCAACTGTCTAGCTATCACCGTTCTTGAGATACAGCCTGGTGACAGACGGATGGACGGACGGACAGCGAAGTCTCAGTAATAGGGTCCCGATTTTACCCTTTGGATACGGAACCCTAAAAACGATAATCACTTTGTCAGAGCACTCTCCATGGATGCGTCAATAGAGCCATAATCATACTACAGCACCGACAACTCCAATTACAAGAGAATTAATAGTGGCTATATTTTCGTGTGGTGAAGAGTACAATTCACCACCCCTTATCTTGCGGTGGATGTTGTAAAAGACGACTAAGAGATATAATTTGCATATAACATCTATAGAAGAGAAAAAAACTGAAAATAAAACCCTATACCAACCCGTCTGATTAGTATGATATTTGTAGGTCAATCTTCCTGATATTGTGGAGTAAATTCGAACCTAGCAGAGGGGTGTATATGAGCTGAGACGATAGGATAAATATATGTATACCTTTGTTTATTCCTTTAGGTATCATCATCATCATATCCCATAAATGTACCACTGTTGGGCTCAGGCCTCCTCCGTAATGGGAGGGAAATTAAGCGCTAGTCAGACGTGTTGGTATAGGGTTTTGTTTCAAGTTTTTCTTCTCTCGCATAGATGTTATATGCGTTTTATATCCCTTAGTCGTCTCGTACGATTACCCACGGGTAAGATGGGGTGGTGAATAGTATTCTTACTCCGTCACCACACGGAAAACACACCTTTGGGTATAAAAGTGAAAGAATATAATAAAACAATAAAGATTCATAGTAATATTATTGGACTCTTCTAGACAATGCCCCAACGTGCAGTTTTACGTGTATTCTACAACTCCTACTTCGTATTTGTTAATATTATACTCATTACTAGTACACTTCCAAACAAATAATATTTTTTTTGGGAACGGAAGTATGGGTCGATGATAATAGATAAGTTTGTTATCAGGTGTGACCATTCATAATTTGCGGTTTAACTATGATATATAATTATATGAGGTTACCAATTTTGAACCCCAAAAAAAAAGAATTATTTCAATATTAAATTGTCAATGAAGAATATTTGTATTTTAGTTATAATATGTATTTCTTATTTTGTTATAATACTAAGATTTTATCTTTAGGAGTTACACGAATCGAAATTCAAATAATCACTAAGTCTTTCATTTTACCTCTAGTAACACTAACGTGAGTAATATTGCTATCTATATGGTGACCAATTTAAAAAACATGAGTTTTGCGGTAATGTGAAACAGTCATGTAGTGGTCATTACTAAGTATTTAATATCTTTTTATTCATTTATTTTCAATATTCTTAAAAAGTAAATCTCCAATATAATAACCGTACGAACGAAGGGTTTATCTGGGTTGCGGTGAGTCGTTGTTATTACAAATCAATATTACCTATTATTCTTATTTATTACTTACATACATTTTTTTGAGTTCGTATTTAAAGTGTTTAGGATTTGAGTTGTACATTTGCTGTAATTTATCAGTAAGACTATTCAACAAAAAAGGAAGTAAATATCTTTCGACTCTTTCTCTATAATAATTATTCGTCCTTGGTACCTAATTTGTAATTATCTCTATTAGAAATTATTCTTAGATAGTTGGGTGTGTTTTTCTCTACCAACAATGAAGGTTTATTAATTTCAGAGAGAATGCTAAATTTAAATTTATCAAAGACATTCATCACTTTACAATATTTAAATATTTCCCTTTCATTATTTTTATATCGTTCTCTAATCTGTTTAGGTACAATCATTTTTAATAATCTTAATTGTAAGTGATATATTTCTTTTAAATAGGTTTCATATGTTCTGCCGTAACTACTGAGACCATAACCGACAATCGAATCTGCTAGCGCCATATAAATCAATCTGAGAGTCTTATATGGTAATTTATGTTTTAAGATACTAATTTTGCTAATAATGGATCTTAGTTTATTACATACATAATCCTTGTGTGGACCCCAAAAGAATCGAGTGTCAATGATTAGGCCGATATACATGTGTTGACCAACTACTTGCAATATTGGACATTGACATTCAGTAAGTCGTCCATGCAAACAATGATGTTCATGAGCTACGATTATTGGACTAGCGATAATTTTGTTATGTGACGAGTGAATGTGAACAATTTTTGTCTTAGATCCGTTTATCACCAGTCCAACGTCGTGAGCCCATTTACACAGTTGATCGAAGTTATATTGTATTGATTTCTGAGCCACACTGATATCTCTATGGATAGCTATAAGACACGTATCATCTGCGTCCTGGTATACAGAGGCCGAGGAAATCACATTACTAATGTCATTCACGTACAATAGGTACTCGCTAGGGCCAATTATAGACCCCTGTGCAGTTCCTTTGGAAGTCATTATGGCTGTACTAAATAGATTTTTTATTTTAACTGTGGTATAGCGATTTTTGTGATAATTTTTAAGGAGTTCAAGAAGTGGGCCTTGTATTCCATTTCGCGTCAGCTTATCATATAGTATCTCATAATTAAGCATGTCAAACGATTTGCTGAAATCAATAAACAATGCTATTACATGCATTTTAGCATCAAGACATGTGTTGTTTTACTTGTAAATTTACACAATAGTTGCGTGGTACTTTTATTTTTTTGAAAACCAATTTGATTTTCGTTTATGATGTTATTGGTTCTTAAAAAGTGATTGATTTCATTGCCTAAATATCTTTCTATAATCTTATCTATACAGGACAATATAGTGATGGGACGGTAATTGTTATAGTCATCATGCTTTCCTTTCTTATAAATTGGTCTTACAACTCCATTTTTTAAAATATCAGGGTAAGTGCCAGTCTTTATACAGCAATTTATTAAATGCGTTATAACGGGTACCAATTTGTCTGATGCAAACTTAATATCTTTGGCGCGTATGCCATCATATACAGATCTTTTTTTTAAATTAATTTGATTATTAATTTTCTTAACTAATAAATCATTATCTCGTTTCATTCTTATAGTTCGGTCCGGTATAATTTCGTAAGTAGAGCGGTCAAGAATGGGTATGTTACAAATGCTGCTGTATATTCTAGTACTATGGTCAAATTTTTCAACAAGATTAATGGAGCCATCCTACTTTTTTTTTAAAAGTATATCCTCTATAGATTGCATAATTTTAATAGAAAATTATTAAATTATTTATAATAGACCAATTTTTTTTGTATTTTTTAAATTTTGCTTTACGTCACACATTATTTTTTTGTTCCTAACTAATTGCGTATATCTATTTGTTTTATTTCTATATTTATTATACAATAGTCTCTTCGTCATATTATCTTTATCCTTTGACCATATAGAATATAGTTCATCACGTTTTTTACACATATTTTTGAGTTTACCATCTGCCCAACTGCATGTTTTTCTTTTATTTTTTTATATGTAGTGTATTTATGTTTTTTATATATGCGAGAAAAGTTGCTGTGAATAAAATGCATAATTTCATTAGGATTATCATGTTGTAAAGGTAAACTCCAATCAAGGTTTTTTATTTCATTATTTACTGCGCGGTAGTTAATGATCGTTATCGGTTGCTTTGGATGATAAGATTCACCCGTACCGAGCGCGCCCGTGATCGCGCAGCCAGTTATACAATGATCCGCCGGCGCACTACTTACTACGGCCGTCTTAATAGTATTATAGCTTGTATTTCGAATGAACACATGATCGATACATGATTTACTTATACGATTGCCACATTTGTCTATACGCGTATATGAATTTACTCCACTTATAAAACCAAAACTACATAGGAAATCCAAGTATTGTCTTACAGTAGGATTATTACATTTCAAATCTAAATTCATATCACCCATGACTATATGGTCCTGTTTATATGAGTATGTAGTTAATAATGAGGATAATTCCTTTACAAAACGATATTTCGTTGTAGTAGGCGGTCTGTATACGACAGACACGCCCATTTTGTAATTGCCAACATTAAGCTCGCCAGAAATACACTCAAATTCATTAACAATATGATTTATCCTATTAAAATACATTGAATTATGCACATATAACAACACACCACCACCCCTACGATGGCTTCTTAGTTCTGAATAAAGTGTATAGTCGGGAAGCCCAAATAATGACACTTCATTGTTTTTCAAATTAGCTACCGTTATTAGAATTAAATGAACAATTTATTTTGAGCTTGTAACAATAAGCTCGAGCTGTGCAAAATTTTTTGTAATTGATCTGATGTTGACATGCAACATAATTTAAATATTTGCCGAATATTTTAAATTATAGGTAAAATCATCCCATGTATGACAGTTAAATTCAATTATATTGTGGTCTGTTGTATACAGATTATAGATATTCAATTACAGTACACTTAAAAACCAAAATTAAAAAAAAAACAAATAGAACAATAAAAAATAAAAATTACTCACATGTCAGATGCGATGACTTTACCTTTTCTATATCCGCTGTAGAACGAATAGTATAAATTTGGTTTTCTTTTTCACTCTTACGAGCTAAAATATTACCATGTTTACACCAGATATAATCAAACAAACCGCTGAGTTAATATATATATATATATATATTCATATATGACAATATATTCATATATGACAATAAAAAGCAAAGAAATGTTACTGTTACCTGATGTAATCTAGAAAATAAATCTAAATCTAAATCTCCTTTTGTAGTTTAGTCTAGAAAAGTCCTATTACAGACACTAAAAAGTAAAAATAAAAAAACTACGTTTAAAAAAACCGACTTCATAAACGAAAAAGTATAATATAACTTAATATATCTATTGATAGGTTTGAAGTCGGCGCCGGTGACGGTATCTTTAGTGTAGGAATTTGTTTAGGACTTGGTAGGCCGCCACTCAAAAATTCAATAATTAAATTAGTATCATGCCTCCTGAGTTTTCTCGCCGAATCTTTCTCAGTGTGGCCGCGTTCCGATCCGGTGGTAGCTCAATAGTTTTGTTAGTTTTGTAAAATTGTCACAATAATAATTATCATAAATTAAATACTTTAATAATAACAAATCATAAACAATATAAATGTTATATATAGAATCATTCTTTTTGTACTGGGAATGAATTTCTATTAATTTTGTATAAAAATGTAGGTCAAAATTTAAAATTTAATATCTTATAGGGTAGATATAAATAAATTTCTGTAATAACAATGACATATTGGACGTAAGACACCTTAGTCCTCCCGTGACCATGATCACTGTAAAGTGTTCGAAACGTCGGGAAATTAAAAATCAAATACAGACGCGATAGAATCCGTAAAAGTAGTTTTATTTCAAACTATCAATAGATATATTAAGTTATTTTATATTTTTTCGTTTATGAAGTCGGTTTTATACTAAATAATACTCACTGAAGAAGGTATTTGCTGCAATATACATATTTACTTACATATAACAAATACTGTAAGATCATATACCACTGTTTTATTATCGAAACAAAAAATGTGACAATACCCACAAATATACATTTTCTACAAATCGAAAAGTATCACAATACCGAAATGTTATTAGGACTCTAATCCTAGGTGGCTTTACGAGAAATATCTGGCACTATTCCTGATGTGACCGAACACGTAATACAGCATGTACCAGGTAAACATTGTTAGTTATTATTTGGAAATGTAATAAAATTATATATTATATACATACATACCATCACGCCATATCCCTTGCAGGGTAGGCAGAGAGAACAGAGTGCCAGAGAACTCAATCCTTGCATACTTCACTCGCTGCCTCAACATTCATAATTCTCTTCATACACGCTCGCCGGTTTTGGAGACTCTTGACTCCGCCTTCCTTCAGTACATGACCGATCTGGTCTAGGTAAGTTAGTCTCGGTCTCCCCCGGTACCTACATCCTTTCACTTTCGCGTTGTATATCTTCTTAACCAGACGTTCGTTCGGCATTCTTTCCACATGTCCGAACCATAGGAGCATTCCCTTTCGCATCTTTACACCAATACTCTCTTTCATACCTACTCGCTTTCTTACGTCGTCGTTACGAATGCGATCGATCAACCTAACTCCACAGATTTTCCGTAGAGATCGCATTTCGACCGTATTAATTTTACTTTCATACATCTTTTCTGCATACCCAACTCTCGCTTCCATACAGTAATGTTGGGACAAGCACTGCGTTATGTATTGCTACACGTGCCTTCTGGCTGAGGTGGAGGCTACCGAGAATTTGCCCCAACGCTCCGTTCACTCTATATCCCGCATTCACTCTTCGCTCTATATCAGTGGTGTACCTTCCATCTCGGCTAAATCCACATCCAAGATATACAAATTCATCCACTTGCTCTAGTACATCATTACCTATTGTTACTCTTACATCCGTTCTGGCTTCATCTCTTTCAAAGACCATTATTTTGGTTTTGCTCACATTCACGCGTAGACCCCTTTTCTTACAATCTTCTGTCATTGTGTCGACTAGGGTCTGCAGGTCAGTCGCTGACTGTGCCAACAGGACTGCATCATCTGCATAGAGCAGAGTAGTGACCACTGAGTCGCCCATCTGGACTCCCACATTCATATCGTTCAACCTTTGGATACATTTATCCAGATATATGATAAACAGCCTGGCTGACATAACGCACCCCTGCTTAACGCCGATATTGACGTCAAACCAAGGCGACATTCCATAATCCAGCCGCACACAGGCTCTACAGCCCATGTAACTGGACTGCACAGCCTGTAGCAGTTTACCGTTAATACCATACTCCGATAAAATGTCCCAAAGTTCCTTTCATATAACCGTGTCAAATGCTCTCTCCAGATCCACAAAACTGCAGAAAACCCTCTAACCTAGAGCCAGATGCTTCTCCACAATGTTGCGCAGAGAGAACACTTGATCCATGCGTCCCCTTCCACTCCTGAAACCTCCTTGTGTCTCACACAGTAAACCATCGGAAACCATCCTCATTCTCCTTTCAATAATTTTACCGTACACTTTTGCTGCCAAAGTGGTCAAGCTTATGGCTCTGTAATTTGCACAGTCATAACGTGAACTCTTGTTTTAAACAAATGCACGATGACTGCGCTATCCCAGTCCTTCCTCTTATATAGTTTCTATAATTATAAATAAATAAATTTCAATTAATCAGATCAAGGGATTTAATCATTTTTATTTTTTAAAAGACTGCAACTCGTAGTAAGAATTATTTGTGAATCAGACAAATAACAATGCTGTGTGGAGATCGAATCCAGTACACTCTATATCAATCGCTCCGCTATTTATGCAGACCTAATATCCCTTAGTCATCTTCTACGACATCAAAGACAAAAAAATAAAGAAATATTGTATTTTTATTCCGTTACTATACAAAACGTTTTGACATATGTTCTTTTTTTTATTTCTTATGGTGACAAACGAGCAAGTGTCACTGCCACCCATGGAATACCAAGCCTTTGCAGTACCAATTGTACAGCTAGGCCGCTGCCTACCATTACAATCCCTAAACCCAACCAGTTGGGCTACCAGCTCTCTCCCTCACCGAACGAAGCGCAATAGCACATCGGCCATTACTCAGATGTCGATCTTCTGCAAGATTGTGGTAGTACCCCGGATGGACCGACCCGCGGCTGTGGACAGATAACTGTCAACAGCGTAGTCCTATCACTAAAAAATGTATTATTTTTGAAGAAATATGCATTGTGTGTTATAGTTTTATTTTGAGTTTTCCCTCCTTTACAGTGAGATTACCAGTTTAGATAATTTTCTGTCTTACTTCACTAGAAAGAAAGGATTCTCCCCTTTCTTTCATTAGATGCATTAGAATCCGTATAGTGATCGGATTTTTTGTTTCTTTAATTATGGAGAAATTTGGTGACCATCATCATCATTCTCCTACTCTTATCCCAATTACTTGAGGTCGATACAATATGTTCTCTTTTTTCATAGTACATATTGTAAAAGTTATTGGCAATAGTTTTATGACCGCCCGCCTGCCAGACGTCAACCCTCCTTGGGAATGTAATTATTGACCAAACGGTATCAGATGGAGTTGGCCCAGGTCGTTATAAGACTCTTAGTCGTCTTTTACGACATCCACGAGCAAATTAAGGGTTGGTAGTATTCGTAGCCGCAACCACACAGCTGGAGGAGAAATTTCGTGACCAAATATAATTAAATATACGTTGTTGTAAACAAAAAAGAAAAGTTAGTATGTCTTACGTGCAGCATGTCATATAACTTTTCCTATCTAAGATATTAAGATTTTTTATACGTGTAAGGTGAGGACTGTTAAAGTAATATTTAAATATTCGAATATGCAAAAAGGGCGTTGTGCTTCGCTTTATTCTGTGTGTGTGTGATATCTGGGCACATTTCCATATATATAAAGTCACATTGGACGTGAATCTTCGGAGAACTTAGCGAATTAAAATCCAAAAGCTTACAAATGAATTCGATATATGACTCAATCTATATAACATATATAGTAACTACCCGAAATAAAAACTTAATTCTTAATAGCTAACTTGGTAACCATAAAGATTAACCATCTGGTGGGCCATGTGAAATAAGCGGTCGCGCGGCGCCGGCGGACTATGTGGTACTCATCCCATTATCGACCTACTCATCATCATCATCATCGCACTAGACAGCCAGATGAAGTACAAATAGGCCATCGCTTACCATAAAACGAATAAGATATATCACAAATCCAAATCTAACAGAGCTATATAAGAATAATTAATAACTCGAGCGTAAAACGTAATTATAATTATTATATTACGACCATTTACAATAAATATAATTAAAATAATATGACCAACGCAGCGACGCGGTCGCCCCTCCACACCGACTATATTTAAGGCTCGTAACTTCTCATCAATTTCATTACTAGTTTTTCGTTGTGTTTATCAAGGCGAGGTATCTGTTATTTTGTGATTGAGTAATCATATTAGTGAAATTTATATGGACTGCATGGTGTAATATTCTAATTAGTCATCTATCCTGGCATGTCATGGATACAATTCCCATTTAGGACATTTTGTTTGTGTAATTGTCCTTATTTAGAATAGTTGTCTTTAAAAAAAGTTTATAAATTTTTTGTTTTAATTTATTAGACCAAAAAATGCTTACACATTAAATAATTATATATACGATTAGTCTTTAAACTAACGCCAATATCCTTGAGATAATGTTAAATTAGATAGTGAATTAACTTGGCAGTTCTTTAAGTATGTATGCATTATACATAAGTTAGAAAAATAATGACTAACTTATACATATACGTATATGAGAATAGGTGATTTTGTATGTATTATTATAAAATTAATCAATAAATCATCGTTAATATATGAATATCTATCTGTAGACATAGCACGTAAACTAAGAACGACTCTATTGTCACTTTGTTACGTTCTCGCTGCCTTGTCTCTCGCTTGTTGCACACAAAATACAAATTTACTTTACTAAGTTACACACACCAAACCCAAATCAGAAAGTGCCATCGCCTTCTTACTTACATTTGGAAGTTCTAAAAAACGAGTTGAAAGATCAAGAGATCTATAGGAAATAGCACTCTCCTGCTTTTGCAGGAGCTTTTGCTATAAAATCCAACTGTTACATGCTTTCAAAAAGTGATGATTATGCCATTATTCCCTTCCGATCGAGACATCGATAGACTAATCGATAGATAAATAAAAAAAATGACAAATTATATACAAAAATATATATTAAATAGTATGAATAAAAAAATATACAAGTGATAATAAAAAAAAATACAAAATCGACTTTAACAGACTGAAATACATAGACTCAAAAAGTTAATTTAATTTATCAAAAAAGTCCAAAAAATATTTATTTTTTTAATTACATTAACAATCTTC
The DNA here is from genome assembly GCA_905163515.2 of Lymantria monacha. NCBI lineage: Eukaryota > Metazoa > Arthropoda > Insecta > Lepidoptera > Erebidae > Lymantria > Lymantria monacha. Next base: position 10,779,021 of record LR991094.1, on the reverse strand, counting down.
AATAAATAAAAAATAATATTGTAATCGATGATATCTTTAATCATACATCTTTGCTTGAAGATTGCGTTATTTAATAAGATAAGGCTCCTCAAGTATGTGTTGAAATATATGGCATATGTTTAAACACTTTTCTACGGACATATCGGTATGTAACTAGTATTAAATAGCAATCACATAACACGTAGTTATTATTGAACACTATTGTGAATTAAATAGTAAATTGTGAATGAATTATTAGTGGTAGGACCATGTTGTTGACAGTTCTCTACCTACAGCCGCGGGCCGGTCCGTCCGGGGTAGTATCACACTCTCGCAGAAGATCCACGTCTGAGTAATGGCAATGCTGTTGCGCTTCGTTCGGTGAGCGAGAGAGCCGGAAGCTGAACTGGGTGGGTCTGGGGATTGTAATGGTAGGCAACGGCCTAGCTATGGCCTTGGTTATAGCAAAGGTCCATGGGCGGCATTGATACTTTCCATCGGGTGTGCTGCTTGCTGGTTTGCCATTGCATCCAATCAATAAAAAAAAACAAAGTGTTTAAGCAATAAACCAGTAAAAAATATATATTTGAAATTTATGTAAACAAACTAATAATCGCCCTAATCGTTTTTCTGTCCTCATTCCTGCTTATATCTGCTATTCAAAGTCAACGTAGTGTCCTCTATATTCTCAAATATGTAGAAGATCATATATATCTGTATCACAGAATTACGACTAAACTTTCCCACCTACTAATTTCAACCCTCCTAAGAATACAATCGTAGACAACATGCCAAAAGCTGGTATTGCTTCAGTTCGGTATAGATCTTGTACGACACCTACGAATAATGTTAGGCTTGTATATTCGAAGTAATAACGCATGAAATTAATTGAAATAATATAAAAAATAAAAACTTTTACGTTAATAATTTATTCGATATTAAAATAGAATTGTACTAAACTGAAAATAATATAATAGAAGACCTGTGTTGATTCTTTTTTGTACATGATTTAATGGAATAGATAAATTGAGATATGTACTGAATAGACAAGATTGTATAATCATTCTATCTTTAAAATTAAACGTGAGCCAAATCTCAACTGAATGGGTTTGGGATAGTTTTTCTATTTAGTAGAACTATTTAATTCCCATTAGCAAGAAGTTGAATAAAAGCTTGCAATACTAAAACAGTATATTTATAGGTAGGTAGGTACTACTAGGTAAAAAAAAAATGGTACTACTAGGTAGGCCACCGAATACAAAGATCGGGTACTTACCGGTGGCCCGCTCGCACGGCGAAGAGAGAAGTTGCACGGTGGGTCTATGGGGTCACGCGCCGCCTCTTCCGTCGCCCTGAACCGATTTGGCGGAACGAGATGCATCCATAGTCCACCGCAAAAAAATAAGGTACTACTAGGTAGCTACTACGTATGTGATAATAACGGTTTTTATAATAACTACCTATGCCAGTGATTTTAAACAAGAGAAATGTTATTATTCTCAAGAATTGCCTAATTAGAAATACGTCATTCTCCTGCTCTCCTCCCAATTACTTGGGGTCGACGCAATATATACTCGTAACTCGTAAATATTGTAAAAGTTATTGCCAATAGTTTTATAAACGGCCGCCAGCCTGATGTCAAACCTCCTTGTAAATGTAACTGCTGACCAAACAACATCAGGTGGAGATGGCAGGCGATATAAATAAATAATAAAAATCATAAAAAAGAACTTGAAGTGTGAACTAAATAATTACTTCACCATTGCAAGTACAAGCCCTTTAAAATTTTAATTTTTACAACATATTTGTTGATTAGATTACATTAGATACAAGAACTTCAAAAACCTTATAACATAAATATAAATAATATCTTAAAAAGGTTAGATTTTAAAAACACTACAACATAATTATTGATATAAATAAGGCTTTAAAAAGATGTTTACTTATTAAATGCAATTAAAGTAAGGCGTAGAAAGCTTACTTTAATCGGGTGAGAGCCCTCAGCGCTCACCCATAGTCCGCGTAAAGCTGGCAAAGCCATCTGCGGCTAACAGTTTAGCTGTTAGCCGCAGATGGTTTTGCCAAAACAAAAATAAGGCGTAAAAAATATACCTATTTTTTTTTATAATCACCATGGCATCCATGGTAAACCGAGATAAGCAATAACGGCAACGCGATAACAATTAACAAATAACTTTAGTGTTCGCCTTAACAGTACCTACCTACCTATTTTTATCTTTTACGTTTATTATGTAAATGTGTTGGAGCGTACGTTCAAAACATTATAATCAGTGAGGAGCGCGCGCGCATACCGCAGCGCCTGTCCGTCCATTGATCAGTTATTGACAATTTTGCGATTATTTTTTTTATATATCAATACATATCGTGATACTTATACTGATTAAATTACATATCCGTGTCTCAACTTGATATAAACTAAAAATAATTTAATCACGCTTCAACAAAAAAAAAAGCTGTGTCGCAATTCGCAAGATATTTTATATTTAAATTTGGTAGGCATTTATCTGTAAGTATTGAAGTTGTTCACATCATTGTGTGCATGTTTTTTTGCTTATTTTATTCAATTTAAACCGGCTTCATTATAATTATCAGAAATCTGTTGAGTTTTATATATATTTTTGTCAGATATGCTGCCAAAATTACTAACTTTTTCTATAACAAATTGATTTGACAGTGTAACTACTTATTTATATTTTCTTCGTGTAATGACGGACTAAGCATATAATATGCCACCATCCCCTTTATTTTTCCCTGGGAGTAAACCGGCTAATGGGTCATCATCGCAATAGAGACCAGTAATTATTCATGTGAAAATTGTAATACCAACTGAAATTGCCAACTTGCCCTCTAAGCGTGAATTATCCCCATTAAAGAAGCACATCCGACATCCATAGGTTGGTGAATAGAAAGAAACTATTTATAATTTATCAGGTACCACCTTGATATAAAGGATCTCTATACTTGTCCACAATCACGATAGTTTTATTGAGAGTTTAACCTTTTAAACAAAAAGATAACAAGTCTTATTTCAAAAAAAGGAATATCTACCTTCATTCCTTTGAATTTAATATTCATAATTTTATGACTCTTATCCTATTTATCTTATTTATCTATATATATCTTATTATCCTATTTATCTTATCTTGTAAATACATACGATTTATTCAATGGTTTCTTTTTTTATATTTGTATTTTTTAAAGAAGAGCTGCAAGTATATTCTAGAAAAGTTTTCATTTAATTTTATGACTAACATGATACTTAACGTTGTCTTTTCTAGACATTATGGGAATACGTTAACTACCCTTAAATATTAATAAAATATTACATAAATTTATAATTTTGGAGGCTAAGATAAGGATTTTCCTCTGATAACGGACTATGAATTCGTTACTATATATTGTTTCTGCAAGTGCTTTATAAGAAGACGAGGTTAAAATGCAAGTGGTGTTCCGGCATGATACTAAGTTAGCCTAAACATAAAGTTAAAAATGCTTTATTTCCTAATACTATATGACTACTTACCATCAGATGACTCGTACATAAGTATTAGCATTTTTAAATAAAAAGAAACCCCCCGAATATGCTTCATCAAGATTAGTTCTTTCTGTGGATAAAATCTATGAAGACTGCTGGAATTATGGATCACTTATCTAGCTTGTGAAATATGTTTAATTGAAAATTAGTTTTTTATTGATTTATATTTTTAATACAAGCTAAATTTAAATAAAAATTTTCCGTGTGGTGACGGACTAAGAATACAATTCACCACCCCATATCTTACCCGTGGGTGATCGTACGAGATGACTAAGGGATATAAAACGCATATAACATCTATGCAAGAGAAAGAAAACTCAATATAAAAACCCTATACCTACCCGTCTGACCAGCGTGGTTTAGTAGGTCAATTTCCCTCCCATTGTGAAGGAGGCTCGAGCCCAACAGTGGGACATATATGAGCTGAAATGATGATGATGATGATGAAATTTAAATACACTGTTGTTTCTCTGAAGCATTTGCTGACTTTATACAAATCTGTGCGTGGAGAATTGCCATGAAAAATTAAATTGACAACAAAGCAAACGTTTAAATTAACGAAGGTATTTTAATATTTTTTAACTAAATAATATATAATTGTGAATTAACAGATAACTCTGCTTAAATATGTCTGAACAAGGCTACGAAATCAAGACGGTGAAAGAGGAAGATACTGAGGCCGTCATGGTGTTGCTCCGACGGTCAGTAATTTTCATATACTCATTTTTACGAGCTTAATTAGGTGTTTGCACCGGATTAATTGTGACACATATGCGACAATTGTAAATACGGATAATTGTGCCCGCTGTTTTGTTTGCGTTATTTACTTAAATATTTATTACTTTTAATTCTGGATGTTGATAATGATCTAGATTTTATTCAAACGTCATATTTTAAGTTAGATCTTTAGCAATAAATCGATGAAAACTACATCTGTTGCATGCTACAGCATAATACGGACAAACAAGAATACTTTTTTTTTTACTTCTGTTGGTTTAATAAATACCCCGAAATAATATTAGTTACAAACACATAAATTTACAGACACAAATTACACCCTTTTTTTGCGGTGGGCTATGCAGTGGCCACGCTCTGCCAAATCGGCGAATCCCGATGCCGTCCCGGCTTTGGCAGGAGAACCAACCTCCCCTCCTTCCAGAACTCAGGGAACTTTCTAGGCGCCAAACAGGCGTTGTACAGTCGCCTGAGGCGAGGTTCCAGGTGCTCGAGGAGCAACGTCAACACCTGGACTAGTTTTCCGTCCGGGCCGGAGGCCGTGGAGTCGGAACGAATCCTCGCCACAGCCGCCCCCACTTCCGACACAAATTACACCCAGACTTAGAACAACAATTTGTGGATCAAACAAAGTGTTGTCCTACGCAGGAATCGAAACCGCAAATTTAGCATGGTAGGTCGGTATTTTCTAAAAAAAAATGTATATTTCTGGCATTATCGCCTGAAAAGGTTAGGTCAGGTTTAAGAATAAAGGTGTGACATTTTATATAAAGATCACTGATCTAAATATCTTCTCGAAAAATCAAGGTAGTTATTTGCCGAGACAAATTAGATATATATTTCCTTTGAGCCCCTTTAAATGTCCTAAAATTGGGTACAAACCACCACTATAGAAAAGAAACTCGCCTTTTATAATACGCTAGCCAGATATGGGATTTTATTATGAGTTATCCTACTTGTCTAGTGATGTAAGCGGCTTATGTCTTTCAGTCATGTTTACGATACTGTCACTAAACAGCCTCAAATGCCGAGAAAAAGTCTGCAATTCCCACTTACCAATAGGTAGGCTGCTCCGCAGGTCTGCTAACAAAGGCAATAAAAACAGTTTAAAAACTCCTACTAATCTTTTTTTATCCGAACCAACAGCCGATCCTAGATTTTTTGATTCCAGTACCATATTCATGTCTCTGAAATAATAAGACCGTCTGACTAGCAATCTGATTAATATAATTTACAATTTCAGCACGTTCTTCTTGGACGAACCAATGAATCAATCCGTTGGACTGTGCGTCGACAGCAGGTGTGATGAACTTGAAAAATATTGTAGCAGTGCTCTTCGTGCTGGATTATCTTTAAAAGCTGTAGACAAGAGTGGCAACATTGTCGGCGTTATGATCAGCGACACACTCAAACTAAATCATGTGAGTAACGGCTTTTTGATGTATGGCTACGAATTTCACCAACTCTTACATTGGTCGACTAAAAGTACTTTATTTGGGCCAAGTCCAACTTTTGCCGTTTGGGGAACAATCAGGCGCGGCTCAAGCACATGTAGCGCCCGGGTGCAATCAATAACCTGGCGCCCTCTTGTACCAAAGTGGGTGAACAAAATGGAATAGGTTGATGGTTATAAGCGGCTCTCGGCGCCCCCTAACACCCGGCGCCCGGGTGCGCCGCACCCTCTGCACTATAGGTAAAGCCGGCCCTGGGAACAATTATATTCCCAAAGAGGGTTGATGTCGGGTTAGAAGTCTGTCATAAAACTATTGGTAGAAGAGTACATATTGCGTCGATCCAAAATGATAATATGAGTATATATATACGGATTTATGTCGTATTCTTAAATACAATTTCTACATGTTTTACTTGCCCGTGGCAGTTGTAAAACAGGCTAAGGTATCATGGAAATAATGTCATAATGAGGAGTTCTATATCTCACAGTGAACGTCGGTAGGCTTGTTGATGAATGGAAGTGATTTTTTTATCGACTTCAAATAGAGAGGATTCTCAATTCGATTCGTCTGGGAATCATTTCTTCGTTTATTATATATAAATTTAGATGATTTATTGTAATTGGAAAGTGTATATCTCAAAGGGGAGGCCATTTTAATTTCATCGGTGTGGGAGCTTAAACTTGGGATACAATATTAGGGAACTCTTTAAAGTTAAACGTACGTCTGTGCGTACGTGCTTGCGTGCATGTGGCGTAGGTGCATGCGTGTTAAGATATTAATATGTTTAGGACTCAAAAAATATGATCAGTATTTGAAGATATGTTTTTCTTGAAAATGTTTGTTATAGTTTACGAATTTTATTAACTTTCGCTTGATTTGAGGGTAAGAAAAACATTATGGGCTTAGATATGTTTTCAAAATAGTTATATTACAATTTTTGAACAGCCTGTCAGAATATTTTTAGCCTTCTAGCAATAATGGCAAAACCGAATCTCTCAGTTTCATATAAAAGTCGTAAGGAGAAGAATATATATACGTAAAAGTGTTGTATAACTTTGGTCCGATATGATATTATTCTTACGTTTGCCATTGATTTTTAGTACAAGCATCTTTATTGTCATTGTAAAATAAATTATCATCATCACAGCCCGTATATGTCCCCCACTGTTGGGCTCGGGCCTCTTCCGTAATGGGAGGGAAATTAACCTACTATACCGCGCTGGTCAGACGTGTTGGTATAGGGTTTCGTTTCAAGTTTTCCTTCTCTTGCATAGATATTATTTGCGTTTTATATCCCTTAGTCATCTCTTACAATCACTCACGGGTAAGATAGGGGTGGTGAATTGTATTCTTACACCGTCACCACACGGATACGATTTAAGTATAATACTATTAAGCAAAACTAATACATAAGATTTATTTACTTCAACATGAAGTTGAATAGTTTTACTCATGATTTGTGTACATGACCTCGAGTCGCTTAGGACGCCAAATGTTACGCAAACAACCATTAAATTGTTGCTACAAAATTTCCAATTTTATTACTACTTTTGTCATAGTTTATGCATCCTAGTATATATACGAGTATATATACGTATATATACGAGTAGGTATGAAAGAGAGTATTGGTGTAAAGATGCGAAAGGGAATGCTCCGATGGTTCGGACATGTGGAAAGAATGCCGAACGAACGTCTGGTTAAGAAAATATACAATGCGAAAGTGGAAGAATGTAGGTACCGAGGGAGACCGAGACTAACCTACCTGGACCAGATCGGTCATGTACTGAAGGAAGGTGGAGTCAAGAGTCTCCGAAACCGGCGAGCGTGTATGAAGAGAATTATGAATGTTGAGGAAGCGAGTGAAGTATACAAAGATAGAGTTCTCTGGCACTCTGTTCTCTCTGCCTACCCTGCAAGGGATATGGCGTGATGATATGTATGTATGTATAATTCAGTTCATTTTTTTTTTAATTTTTAATCTGGCCCGCCTACGAATTCAAATTTTAATATTGAGTTGACACCTCTGCACTATACCAGCTGACCAGCGTGGTGTAGTAGATCAAATATCTTCATAGTCCAAATAATCCTCCTCTGTAGTCCAAATTTTTTTTTAAACAACAATTGTATTAGGAAATAAATCATCCTCTCGTAAGTAGGTAACTTTATAATCATAAAATTAACATGCAGAAACCATTGTTCACCATGGTTATCGAACTTTCTATATTCAATTAAGGAGGTTCCTGAACTCTTTATGCTAATTACAACCTCAGCAATAACAAAAGTTAATAATAAATTCTTCTTCTTTTTCGTGCTTCTGTTTTCCATATTTACTGTGTCCATTCGTGCATTCTTCGGCATATTAATGTCCACGTTTCATTTGCATAGATGATGCAGCTGTCTAACTGCATAGTTCCCGTGAATAGATTCGCCATACATGGCAGTTTATTTATACCATCTACAAATAATGTTCTGAAGCTAGGCTTACCTGTGTCTTGGCCCATAATATGCCTCCCATAAAAATTGCACACAAAATTAGAAAATTAAACATATTTTACTTTATTATTTTGCCTTTTTAAAACTATATAAATAATTTGATATTATAATAATATATATGCATAAAATAAAAATAATACAAATATGTAATTAATGGAAATTGCATTTTCTGGTTTGAGATCAACATTTCTTTGAACTTTTCTTTAAAACTTATCTTCTGGCTGTAGTTTCGTCGAGCAATCTGAGCTTAGCCGTTGGCACTTTATCTTATATTCCTTCATGTATACTAATATTATGTATTAAAAACTTAATAATTAAAAAGTGTAAAATGTATTATTTTAAATTTTTCAGGAGGACCACACTAACTACTACTTGAATTTAGCGCAAAATTGTACAAACCCCAAATTCCAGAAGATTTTGTATGTCCTGGCGCAAAGGGAAGAAGGCGCAAAGCTATCGGAAAAATATCCTAAAGACAAAGAAATAGTTGACGTTAAAATCGCGGCCACAGATCCCAATTGGAGAAAACGAGGCATCATGAATGCATTGCTAAACGAGACCGAGTAAGTAACATTAAATATTAACAAAAGAAAATCCAAAAAGTTTTTTGACAGGCTATGGACTTTTTTTTTGCGGTGGACTATGGAGATGGTCGCGCCCTGCCAAATCGGTCCGGGGCGACAGAAGAGGCGGCGCGCAACCCCATAGACCTACCCTGCAAGCTCCTCTCTTCGCCGTGCGAGCGGGCCACCGGTACCCGACACACATCGCCCATTCCGTTCGGGGCGGCAGATGGGAGGCGTGCAGCCCCATAACCTACGATGTTCCCTCACATCACCTTTGGACTGACACTGCTACCAATTCCTTGACATATGTTGCCGGCCCGACGGGATATTGAATATTCCACTTGAAAGCATGACGTTGTTTTACAATATTATGGTAATGTATTTGGACTATATGAAGGTAAAGCAGGAACGCAGTTAATAAGTTGCCCAGAAGAGTATAGTTACCCGTTCTTCCATATTCACCACGGGGAAATAAAGCATATCACACGATAAAGGTGATGATGGCACCAATATATAATTAAACCATCAGAAAAGTACATAAACTTAATTGTTAACAGAAATCTGACAACGCAACTCGGAATCCGTCTGCTTCGTATGGATACTTCTAGCGCCTACTCAGCCATGAGCGCTGAGAAGCTAGGCTTCACTTGTATATACACTGCCGCTTATGCAGACATCAAAATGGACGGTCAGCCAATCCTATTACCAAAACCGCCTCATACACATGACAGTGTGTATATTAAAATTTTAGATCTAAAGAAAGATTAACTACCTAATATACTTAAGGAGTATTTATTAGGATAGAAACAACATTATACCTCTATTGTAAGCTGTACACTCTCGCTGAGACGTTTCGAGAGAACGATCTTTTACCAAACCATGTATACTTTTGTCTAATTCATTCAAATTGAAATGAATCGCATTCATATTGGTTACTTTTGTAAGCAATCTATTACTATCATATTTTATATATACCATACGAAAAAAAAACATAACTTGAGATAAACAGTTGAACGAATTAGACGAACAGTGTACAAGGATGCAATTATTAAATATATAAAGAAAGCTTTTGACTTGAATTAAAAAATCCGAAGCATGAGAAGATTAAGAGGGAGCGAATATATGTCATCAGACTTGTTTAAACTTGGGGAGAGTGTACAGTTGTTTTAACTTTAATTTTATAACTATATAGATGTTGTAGTGATAACCAAACCTAAAGGACACTATAACGTAGGTTCGATTCCCACGTAAGATATTATTTATCTTCTTTGTCAAACATCTGAAGTATCTACAGGTGAAATTATTACTATACATCTATCAATTACAAATTAGTATTGATAGGTAATAACTTGGAGTTTCTTAACATTTGTGATTTTTTATATTTTTTGCTCATTTTCATTTATAACAAATTAAGTAGGTAGATATAAGATTTAAGATATATAATTGTCTAAAATATAATTAATAATATTAATATGATTTTTTTAAATAATTAGATGTTATACAATGACTTTTATGAAAAAAAAATACCACTATATGTAGTGGTATTTTTTTAGTGGTACCTACGACTGGGTTATATTTTTGGATATAAAAAACATTAATACATAGAATGGCTAGAATGCAAATTGTACTGCACCTTTAATTAATATTGAACACTCTTGCTGAACCAACTCTTATCGATAAAGGTCTTTTACCAAACCATGTACATTATCCGCTAATTCATTCGAGACTTTCCTTCCAATGAACACGCCTTTTTTTGTAAGGTGAAAATTAAATTAATTATCGCCTAGTTACAAGAAATTACTATATTATTAGTATTATTAATGTATATAAATGAATGAACGAGATGGAAAATGTACAAGGTTGCGCTCATATGATAATATGCAAGATGTCTTAGGCTGCAGCAAAAAACTAACACAAACTAAACTTGAAACTCAAAAACATTCCTTGGCGAGAATATAGAATAGCAATAAACATCCTCAATTCTAATAGCTTTATAATAGTATAGATGTCTAAGTCCACGTATAGCTGAATATCTTAGCTTCCATGCCCACGCAAGACAAATATCTTTATTAACCCATAATTATATGGAATTTAGACGTACTTTATCTATCATTTATGTTTCACAATCCAAGAATATTAATACTGTGTCAGTGGTATCATTTTGACATATAATAAATATGTACCTAGGTATATTAATAGGCTATTTTTTAATATTTTGTATTATTTTTAAGTTTTACACCATTATTAAATAAGTATTGTAATCAATCCCTAAAATAAGCCATAACTAGACAATAGATATTAATTTTACAACGGATAATGGCTAATGAAATGTTATTAAAAACTCGCTGAACGATTTAATTAAAACAAAATGTCATTTTATCGACTGAAATAATAAAAATAAGGACATTGGAAATTATAAATAATTGTGCTGTATTTATAATTTATAAATGTATTTAATGAATTATTGTCGATAACGAATAACTATTATAAGCATAAATATAGACTTCAATATCACTTATAACGAATTGACGTACTAAATTAGGGATTTCAATTTAACGTAGGTATTCTATAAATAGACTCAAATAAAAATGATATGGAATCGAATGACTTTTATTTTAAAGAAAACTCTAATAAAGGGTTACTTATACATCAGCCACTGAAGAAAAGGGCCGCGTTCCAGTGTCTCCACGCACGGCGTCGAGACGTATATTATAGGGCGGGTCTACAGGGTCGTGCGCCGCTTTTCCTGTCGCCCCGGTCGGATTAGTGGGAATAGAGGATTCGATGACATTTCGGGACTAAAATATGACCGAGATCCCGGGGTCCCGGATCTCGGGATCCCGGGATCTCGGTCATATTTTAGTCCCAAAATTTTCGGAAACAAATTTAATGAATCCCGGGATTTTCGGGATTGATACATTTTTTAAATTAGTCAATGAAAATGTGCGTGAGCCGAAACGCACTTACCTTGATTTGACGTTAACAGCCACTTTATTTATACGGCTGATATCACTTAGAATACACTCATTATTAATTGATTCATACTAAGTGATTTCATTTGTTTTTGCTAACGACCAGATTATGCGTAAAAGTGTGTAAAAATTTTCCGTAAGTAAAAGTTAGTAAAAAATTTCTGGTATTTTTTATTAATTGGTGATAAATTATAAAAAAAGCAAAAATTCATTAATGGTTTTATTTTCGTGGTTTAAATAAGTAATTTATAAAGTTTGGTCAATTTTATTTAAATTATACATACATACATACATATCATCACGCCATATCCCTTGCAGGGTAGGCAGAGAGAACAGAGTGCCAGAGAACTCTATCTCTGCATACTTCACTCGCTTCCTCAACATTCATAATTCTCTTCATACACGCTCGCCGGTTTCGAAGACTCTTGACTCCACCTTCCTTCAGTACCTGACCGATCTGGTCTAGGTAGGTTAGTCTCGGTCTCCCTCGGTACCTACATCCTTCCACTTTCGCATTGTATATCTTCTTAACCAGACGTTCGTTCGGCATTCTTTCCACATGTCCGAACCATCGGAGCATTCCCTTTCGCATCTTTACACCAATACTCTCTTTCATACCTACTCGCTCTCTTACGTCGTCGTTACGAATGCGGTCGGTCAGCCTAACTCCACAGATTTTCCGCAGAGCAGATTAGATGCAGATTGGGCAAGGCGTGATGGGTGGCGGCCCCCATCGCCGCAAATTATAAGTACCCATAAACATAAGTAGAAAGAAGTTGATTTTTTGAAGTTTATTGTTGGTTTCATAATTTATTTACAGAAGTGCCTAGTTTGCTTATTTTATAAGAAGAAAGTTTATAAAAAAAAAGTATAATTTTGTTTAACCGCCTTTTTGGAGATTTAAAACTTAAATATTCTATGTCCTCAAAAATTTTGATATGTTTACTGTCTTTTTGTTACATTTTCCATTACCAATACAATCCCGAGACTATCCCGGGATCCAGGGATTGGCTGTAGATAATCCCGCAATCCTGAGATTACAAAAATCGACCAGGATCGAATCCTCTAGGCGTGAAGTACCGTAGCCCGCCGCCAAAAATAAAAACTTACACATCAAGTTTTTTAATCGCCTGTTTTGATAGCAATGAGAAAACGAACTAACAGTCCTGCTTATCTAAAAAATATAACCGAAGCGCAATATCATATTGCCATTACTCAGACGTCGATCTTCTGCGAGAATTTGGTTCTCACCCGGACGGACCGGCCCGGCCCGAGACTGCAGACAGAGAACTGTTCACAGCGTGGACCTACCACTATAATTCGTCAAATTTAATGAATCGCAATAGATAACGCCAAGCTTCCATAATCTGTGCAAAGTAAAACACAATGTTATACCAGCCTTTTTATTTTGTTTTAGATAAAAATGGAACCTATCATTGAACGGAAAAGAAACTTTGACATATCCATCTCATCATCATCATTTCAGCTCATATATGTCCCACTGTTGGGCTCGGGCCTCCTCCATTATGGAAGGTTATTTCACCTATCATAACCACGCTGGTCAGACGCGTTGGTATAGGGTTTAGTTTAGAGTTTTCCTTCTCTCGCATAGATGTCATATGCTTTTTATAGCCTATAGTCGTCTCATACGATCACCCACTGGTAAGATAGGGGGTGGTGAATTGTATTCTTACTCCGTCACCATACGGAAAAACAACATGGATGCAAGAGAATGAAAGCTCCATCCAATACGTCTGACCAGCGTGGTATAGTAGATCAAATTTCCTTTTATTGTGGAAGACATGGACCGAGGCGACCGATTGGCGAATACCCGCACCCAACAATAGATACGAACTTGTGCGGAGATCAGCCCGTAAACGTCCAATGTTGGACATAGGCCTCCCCACGAGAATGCCATACGAAAACGATCCTGTGCCATCTACATCCAACGGTTTTCTGCGACCTTCGTAATGTCATCAGTCCAACTTTGGGGGGAAGACATATTAAAAGAGTGTAAAAATAAACCACAAACTTATAAAAGTTCTTTTAATAATTTTATATTAAATAGGTAACAAAAGGGTTCACATTTAAATGACATATTTCACAGGGCAGTCAAAATAGTAACTTGTTAGTTGTTCACAATAAGCTGTTGACAATACTTTTGGCAACTCGGTATATAATTTTAGCACCGTTCTCGTCATTGAAATAAGACCAATCATTTGAATCTTCTGATAGTTGCATTTCAATAACAAATAACTCTTCGGCTCTGAAAACAAATTAACATTTACATTTTTCTACGGTGGCAGGCACATCAAATCTACTGGTTTACTACTGATGCCATTCGTAGAACAGAACTATTTTTACAGATTTTATCACCCTTGTATTTTATTTTAATTTTGAAAAAAAAATAACAAATTATACAAACGTAATAAAAATTTGATTAAATTTTATTAAATTTTATCAAATTTTCTCTGCGGAAAATCTGTGGAGTTAGGCTGACCGACCGCATTCGTAACGACGACGTAAGAGAGCGAGTAGGTATGAAAGAGAGTATTGGTGTAAAGATGCGAAAGGGAATGTTCCGATGGTTCGGACATGTGGAAAGAATGCCGAACGAACGCTTGGTTAAGAAGATATACAATGCGAAAGTGTAAGGGTGTAGGTACCGAGGGAGACCGAGACTAACCTACCTAGACCAGATCGTTCATGTACTGAAGGAAGGTGGAGTCAAGAGTCTCCGAAACCGGCGAGCGTGTATGAAGAGAATTATGAATGTTGAGGAAGCGAGTGAAGTATGCAGAGATAGAGTTCTCTGGCACTCTGTTCTCTCTGCCTACCCTACAAGGGATATGGCGTGATGATATGTATGTATGTATGTAATAAAAACCCATAAAAATAGTTTTGTATCAAATATGTATCATTATCCTATTGTGGTAGGACCACGCTGTTGACAGTTCTCTGTCTACAGTCGCAGGCCGGTTCGTCCGGAGTAGTACCACACTCTCGCAAAACATCGACGTACGAGTAATGGCAATATGCTATTGCGCTTCGTTCGGTGAGCGAGAGAGCCGGGAGCTCAACTAGGTAGGTTTGGGGTTTGTATTGGTAGGCAGCGGTCTAGCTTTACAATATGTATTGCAATGGTCCATGGGTGGCAGTGACACTTACCATCAGGTGTGCTGCTTACTCGTTTACCACCATAAGCATTAAAAAAAAGCAAATGTCAGAAATCATTACGCCGCTTACGGATCGAAGAATTTAAGAATTTTCCGTGTGGTCACGGAGTAAAAATACAATTTTCCACCCCCTATCTTGCCTATGGGTAAACGAAAACTAAAGAATGTGATACACAAATAACATCACTACAAGACGAGGAATACTTGAAATAAAGTCCTCTACCAATTCGCCTGACCAGCAAGGTATTATAGGTCAATTATCCTCAATTGTGGAGGAGGCTCCAGCCCAGCAGTAGAATCTATAAGAACTAGAAGGCCTATGTCTAACAGAGGATTTTTAAGACACATCATGGACTAAAGAAATACTCCTTGTATCGCAATTAAACACACATTTAACGAATACAAATTACACCCAGATTCAGAACAAGAATTTCTGGTTGCGCACAAAGTATTGTTTTGCATGGGAATCGAAACCACAATACCGACACGGTAAATTAGTATCTTAACCACTATCTATGCAATCAAACATTGATAGGTTGATCGATGGAAAGAAATATTGTCACAAATTGCACTCTCTATTATCGTGTTATCATTGTCTATTTATTACTACCCCAATGACGGACACTTCTCTTAGTAAGCTTAACTGCTGGATAATTTTTAAGTAATATTCAAAGAACTGCCAGAAAACTCATCATCGTTCTCCTATGTTCTTATCCCAATTACTTGAGATCTACGCAATAATATTGCTTTTTCATAGTATATATTTCAAGTCAATATTTTTATGACCGGCCGTCTATCTGACGTCAACCCTCCTTCGGAATGTAATTGTTGAACCAACGGGATCAGGTGGAGTTTGCCCAAGTCTATAAAAAACTCGTCGTCGTCTACGACATCCACGAGCGAAGTAAGGGTTGGTATTATTCGTAGCCGCTACCACACAACATATTATATATTCAAAGATCTTTTAGAAAACTACCAGACTTAATTTTCTATGTAGTGACGGAGTAAGAATACAATTCAAGACACCCTTTCTTGACTGAGGGCGTGATAAAAGACGATTAAGGGATATAATATGCATATAACATGTATACAAGAGAAGGAAACCTCGAAATAAAAATCTATGCAATCTGTTTGGCCATTGTGGTATGATATAGGTCAATTTCCCTCTCATTGTGAAAATGGCTCAAGCCCATCTATGGGACATATGTAAGCTGAGATGATTAGGATACAGTATTCCATACAAAATTTTTATCCGCCGTTTAAAACAAGCATCATTGATCTCAAGATTTTATAACACAAACATTAAAAATGTTAGCGACATTACATAGCTAAATAAAACACATAACTGTAAATAAAACTAGAATACTCTAAATGTAGAAATATATTCAATCACTACTAATAATTGTATATACAAATGTATATATATACAAATTGACTAATATCTATAGAGGTAGTTAAAAAATTCTGTACAATGAGAATTTCTAGTGAATAATGATAATGAAAAGATTTACAAAAATATAACTTCTTTTTTCTATTTTTCTACATGTATAATTATTATACTAAGAAAATTTTATCAAAATTCAACAGCGTATCTCAAATGTGAGCAATGAAAGACTAGATGCAATTAAAACAATAATTAACTAAATTGTTATACATACTTATTTAATAAATACGCATTTAATTTGATAATTTATAAATAAAATACATATATTTGAAATAAAACTATTTTATTTTCATGGCGTTTGTATTAAATCTAAAAAAGAAATCTAGATAAAATCTCTGCAATAACGATGACTTGTTGGACGTGGGACACATTACTTCTCCCGTGACCAAGAACGCTGTAAAGTGTTCGAATGGTCGGACAATTAAAAATTAAATACAAACGCTTTAGAATCTATAATAAATAGTTTTATTTTAAATATGTAATACTCGCATAAACTTCACAAATCGTTGAAATACACAAAAAAAACTACGTTATTTTTTTGGGGTTCAAACACTGGCATTGGCCTGGAGTTCTTAATATTGGCATTTATGCTTAGTGTTTTATTATGATAGTATATTTACAATTAATGTCCTAATATAAAATCTATAACCCTATAAATTTCACAACATAGGCATATTAAGCCATCATAAGAAATTCCAAATGACCGATTTTTGAATCATGAAAAAAGATTAATAAAACATTATTTTGAATCATGAATTAGAATAAATTTATCACATTATTTTTTGCCCGTGGGTGTCGTGAAAGACGATTTAAGATTTTAGTAACAGCTATATTATGCAGGAATTGTTTTCCGTCTGATGACGGAGTAAGAATACTATTCACCACCCCTTATCTTAACCGTGGGTGATCGTACGAAACGACTAAGAGATATAAAACGCATATAACATCTATGCGAGAGAAGGAAAACTCGAAACAAAACCCTATACCAATACGTTTGACCAGCGCGGTATAGTAGGTTATTTTCCCTCACATTACGGAGGAGGCCCGAGCCCAATAGTGGGACATTTATGGGCTATGATGATGATGATATTATGCAAATCACATCAAAGCAATAGAGAGAAAGCTTGAATTAAAACTATACCACCCCGTTTAACAAGCTTTGGTATAGTAAGTCAATTTTCCTTCCATTGTAAAGAAAACACGAATCTTACATGAGCTGCGATGATGATGATCATCAAAGGATATATTTTTGAAATAATGGCGACATATATAAATTGATGTTGTGTAATATATGGAAATATAACTAACTATGGAACTAATATCTTTATGTAAAACATTCTTATGTTCTACAAAATAGTTCCTGTATCATTCTTTTTACCAACTTTATTTTTTTGTGTATTTGTTCAAATTCAATTCATTTTTTAATTTGGCGAATCGATTACAATATTGATAAAAATATTAAACGGTCATTTTGAATTTAAAACCTTATTTATCTTCTCCGACAATATACTTTTCAATGTTACGTAAAAACTCCTTCCAAAATGGGATTTAATTAGTCAATGATGCTTCACGGCTTGTGACCAGGATCAAAAATAGAGCGATGTCTGCGGTTCCCAAGCACAGAGCACAAATTTTGAAAGAGCTTAAACATTGGAAAGTATTTTACTGGATCATAGCAGAGCCAATAAAGGAGCGTAGAAATAGAGACTCGCGCTGAGCTCTCATAAAAGTTACGGAACATCTTGTGACACTCGCAATATAGAAACTACTTATAGTGACATATTTTATTATTAGTATTTTACCACACGTAAGAAAAGATAAGAAATACATTTATCTTCACTCAAAGTAGTAGATATTATTGTTAGACTGTGGTCTGGAATTAATCCGCCCATATCATCCGGGAGCGGTTCACCATAACCAGCCGTATTGCCTCTGACCACTGGCACGAATTCTTTCACATTAGCGGAAACCTCGCTGTTATTTACAATATATATGAAACGGTAAAAAACAGCAAATAATCGTATTCAAGCAATTTATAAATAACTCAATTAGCTGTCAGTATTATCAGATTAAGTAAATAATAGTAAAAAAAAGTCTTATAATTTAATTAGCCATTGTTTTCATATTATTATTTTTTAAATAATAAATAATGGTACGAATTACTTATGTCAAACACGATATTTTTTTTTGTATTTAATGCATTTAAATATGTACCTAATTGCTAAGGATTTTTATCGAAAATTACAGTTCTATGACTTGATAACAATAATAATAATTTTAGTTTAAATTACATAAAAGTATGTATTTGATGAATCCTCTCTTTGATGAAAACATATTTGATGATTCAAAAATCGACTCCAAGATATACTAACTACTTTTAATTAACTACCAAGGGTTTTTCGACTCCTCAAGTCATAATTTACAATTTTACTACAGAATATTTATCTAAGTGTATATCACTTTTTTTCCTTGGCCAACTCTTGGCCTAGCGACGCTGTGGCAACGGATGGATTGGCTGCGTTCACAATCTTATCCAGTAAGATACGCGTTTGTAACTGAAAAAGAAAATAAAATGAAGTTAGCAAATATATTTTAAATAATTAACTTCTAATAAAGCTTGTGTTGCGGAGGACATCACAAATATATAATCAACGAACACAAATAATGCCCAGATTCAATCATTTGTGTGGATCGCACAAAGAACTATCCTGGAGGAAAGCACTTATGATACTCATTATGGCAGGTCGCTACCTGCAGCTCGGCGATAAATATTGCACATCGACCGTTAGAAAACGAGAATCGACTAATTTCGGCTTCGTATAACGTCGTCCTTGTCGTATACTGCCTGTGTGAACGTCGCACGAAGCACGAGTTGTCAATTTAGACTTTTTGTTATTAAATAAAATAACACCTATTCTGCAAACATTTTTTTTTCTAAATTATAACGGTTTTAACAACTCTATACATTTATTTTTAACTAGACGCAATTGCGTCTACAGTACAATTGTACTTTCTAACATTTATATAATAACTGACAAACATCACACGAATAGTGTGCGACAGGGACAATGCTCTACAAAGTCGAAATTTAGAGATTGCCTCTTTTTAAGGATCGATATGTAATATTTATTGCCGGGTACCTAAATCTAAGGAGTTGGCAATATTTTACTTTATTAACAAATTATACTAAATATTTTTTATAATATTTTTTAAGACAACACTTTGCACTAAGAAAATAATCCTTGTATTGCTGGAGACTTTACAAACATATAATTAACGGAATAAATTATATCCAGACTTAGGTCAATAATTTGTGGATTGCACAATTTATTGTCTTGCTTGGGAATCGAACCAAGACACTTGGCACGATAAGTGGATATCTTAACCACAACACCATGTGTGCAGTCGATTTTGATGTCCGTTTATGTAATGTTATGCAATGACAATGCTAGCTAAATATAAAACAATATTTCTTTACGTGTATTTTCGTGTTCCAGAGTTCTCAAAATTAACCGTTAATAGTGTGGCCATCGTAATATTGAAGGTAACGAGTTGACATACTGTGATGAATATTTAATATTTATAGCACTTAAATAAAGTGATCAATAATAAATAAAGACTTCCAATATAGGTATTTGTGCCCACGCTAAAAAAGTGGTAAGTATGAACTTTCCTCTGGGGTTGGCTGCATACATACATACATACATATCACCACGCCATATCCCTTGCAGGGTAGGCAGAGAGAACAGAGTGCCAGAGAACTCTATCTTTGCATACTTTACTCGCTTCCTCAACATTCATAATTCTCTTCATACACGCTTGTCGGTTTCGGAGTCTCTTGACTCCACCTTCCTTCAGTACATGACCGATCTGGTCTAGGTAGGTTAGTCTCGGTCTCCCCCGGTACCTAGATCCTTCCACTTTCACATTGTATATCTTCTTAACCATACGTTCGTTCGGCATTCTTTCCACATGTCCGAACCATCGGAGCATTCCCTTTCGCATCTTTACACCAATACTCTCTTTCATACCTACTCGTCGCCTCTCTTACGTCGTCGTTACGAATGCGGTCGGTCAGCCTTACTCCACAGATCTGCTGCGGTACCTAAAATTGAAACATTATACCGATGATCTTAGACATAGAACATCTGACCATAAAAAACAATGTGTCTCTTTTTTAAAATCACATTGAGGCAATAATTTGTAACTAAATATCATTATATATTTAGTATGTAATAAAATCTTACGCTTAAAACTTCTTTGAATACCGTATTTAATACATTCTTGGCATTACAAAAATTACAACACTGTCTTGAGATGTAAGACTGTAATTAATAAGACCTATAACTAAGGCATATATTCTTGTAGTGGGGTCATTGCTTTAGATGCAAACGACGCAATTTTATGTTTAATACTTTGAAGTAAACCAACGTAATTTAAGAATAGTCGACTTCGAGGAGCGTCCATTTGCTGCGAGAGTGTGGTACTACCCGGATGGACCAGCGCGCGGCAGAAAACTGTCAACACTACTATCCTATCCCATACTATACTATACTATCCTGTACTATACCATCCTATACTATCCTTTGCTTGCTGTGTGCTAGCGGCTACGAATACTACCAACCCTTACTTGCTCGTGGATGTCGTAAAAGACGACTAAGAGCTCTAAATCGACCCGGTCCAACTCCATCTGGTGCCGTCTGGTCAACGATTGCATTTCCAAGGAGGGTTGACGTCAGGCAGGCGGCCGGTCATAAAACCATAGCCAAAACGAATTGCAATATGTCTGAGAATAAATTAGATGACGCTAGGGCTAGGGCGTACCCTGCAAGAGACGCGCAGGGGCAGCACCCGGTTCCTGCGAAAAATGGACAAGGGTTGTTGCACCACGGACGGTTGCAACGTAAGAAGCAAAATCTTGGTATGAAAGGGATAAGAATGAGGTATGTAAGTTGGAATGTTGCAACGATGACTGGAAGAGGAAGGGAATTGGCAGATTTCTTAAAAAGGCGAAGAGTAAATATTGCATGTTTGCAAGAAACGAAATGGAAGGGAACGAGAGCTAGATAAATTGGTGAAGGATACAAGTTTTATTATAGTGGTAGCAATGGAAAAAGGAATGGTGTAGGAATAGTGTTAGATAAGGATTTGAAAGAATGTGTGACGAATGTAATAAGAATGAATGATAGATTAATAGTTGTGAAAATAATGTGGGAGAACGTCATCCTGAATGTCATTAGCGCGTATGCACCCCAAGCCGGATGTAAGGATAAAGTGAAAGAAAATTTTTGGCAGGATTTTGATGAAATTATGATAGGTATACCAGAAAGTGAAGAGATATGTATAGGAGGTGACTTTAATGGACACGTGGAGCGGGAAATGAAAGTTATGAGACAGTGCATGGAGGTTGAGGGTACGGCATGCGAAACGCTGGTGAGGAGACGCTACTTCAAGCGGCTTCGTCGTTTCACCTGGCCATCGGTAATACGTGGTTCCAAAAAAAAGATGAGCACCTTATTACCTATAGAAGTAGCAACTACTGCACGCAGATCGACTACTTTCTTATTAAGAGAAGAAAGTTGGTCTGCGTAAAGGATTGTAAGGTGCTACCAGGTGAAGCACTAGTATCCCAGCACCGTCCGTTAATACTAGTAATGGAGCAAAGAACACCCTCCACTAAGACCAGAAACCGACCCCCTCCTAAGGTAAAATGGAGTATGCTTGAAAGGAAAGGAAAAGTATGCAAGTAGATTTAAACAAAAAAAATGTCATAGATAAAATGATTGAAATGAATGATATGATGGATAAATCTGTGAATGAATGTTGGAATGAAATGGCTAGTTGTATTAGAAATACAGCTAAAGCAATACTAGGAGAAACGTAAGGAAAAGGTATAATTGATAGGGATACGTGGTGGTGGAATGAAGATGTGCGAAAGATCGTGAAAGAAAGGAAGAATGTATTTAAGGAACAGCAGAAAGAACATAATGAAAGATTGAAGGAAGCAAAAAAGCTTGAATACAAGGAATGCAAGAAAAAAGTTAAACGGGCAATAGCTAGTGCAAGAGCACAGGCCGAAAACATGATTTTTAAATTGATAGATGGGCCTCGAGGCCAAAATATGCTGTACCGCATAACTAAAGCCCCAGAAGAAAGAGCAAAAGATATTAGGCAAGTCAGGTGTATAAAAGATGAAGCAGGTAAAGTGTTGATAAAAGAAGAGGAAATAAAAGAGCGTTGGAAGCAGTACTTTGAAAGGTTAATGAACGAAGAGAATTCGTGGAGTGGAGTGTTAAAAGATGTATCAGAGAACGTCGGCTTAGTAAGAGAAATTACAATAGAAGAGGTAAGAGAAGCAGTGAGAAGTATGAAAAATGGAAAGGCTGTAGGGCCCGATGGTATACCAGTTGAAGTATGGAAGATTTTGGAAGAGGATGGGTATATGTGGTTAACTTTATTCTTAGAAAAGCTGCTGCGCGATGAAGTAATCCCCAATAAATGATGCAGTACGCTAGTGCCCATTTTTAAAAATAAAGGGGATGTTCAGGACTGCGGTAGTTATCGAGGAATAAAGCTTATGTCACACAGTATGAAAGTGTGGGCAAAGTGATTGAGAAACGATTGCGAGAAGAAAGTGAGATCAACCAAAACCAGTTCGGATTTATGTCGGGCCGCGGGACATCGGATGCCATGTTTGCACTGCGCCAACTGTGCGAAAAATATCGTGGTGCACATAAAAACTTGCACATAGTATTCGTTGACCTCGAGAAGGCCTATGACAGAATATCGAGAACAGTTTTGTGGTGGGTACTGAAAGAGAACGGTATGCCTGTGAAGTATGTTAGGTTAATCTGTGCCATGTACCGACAATCTAGGTCGTACGTGAAATCAGCGACTGGAGACTCCGACGAGTTCAGTGCCGAAGTGGGTCTGCACAAAGGGTCGGCGTTAATTCCTTACCTCTTCCTGTTGATAATGGATGCATTAACATCGGAGATACAGGAAGAGGCCCCCTGGTGCATGCTATTCGCTGATGACATTGTTCTCGTCGGGAAAGAGGGCCTTGAGGTACAGCATGCTGGAAAAGTTGCGCTGTAAATTGGATGTAGGCTTGAAAATCAGCAGACCAAAACAGAATACATGTTCTGCGATTTCGGCGGTCTCTCCAATTTTACACCCATAACTCTAGATGGAGTACTTATCCCAGTATCAAACTTTCGATACCTCGGTTCTCTTATCCAAAGCGATGGCGACCTGGATCGTGCGGTGAAGCACAGAATTGATGTGGGATGGATGAAATGGCGGCAGGTCACGGGTACATGCGTCCCCAAAGTACTCCTTAAATTAAAGGGCCAAATATATAAAACCCTAATAAGACTTGCTGTACTGTATGGATCAGCATGTTGGGCGACAAAAGCGACGGATGAGAGACGACTGCATGTAGCGGAGATGCGAATGTTGAGATGGATGTGTGGTGTGATAAGAATGGATAAAATAAGAAATGAACATATAAGAGGAAGTTTGAAAGTTGCGCCAGTAACGGAAAAGTTAAGGAATGAAAGATTGACATGGTATGGACATGTGATGAGACGGGATGAAAGTAATGTTGTGAGGAAAGTTATAAGTATGAATGTTGAAGGCTTAAAGGGTAAGGAACGACCGAAGAAAAGATGGATAGACTGCGTGAAACATGACATGGATAGACAAGGAGTGACCACAGCGATGACGTCTGATAGAGTCGTATGGAAAGAGAGGACATATTGCGTCGACCCCAAATAAATTGGGATAAGAGCAAGTTGATGATGATGACTATACTATCCTACCTATAATATTCTATCCTATACTACTCGTTAAAATTTTATTTATAGTTGAAATTTTATCCTTCTTTCTTTTTTAAAAAAGGAAGGAAGGAGAAAGGTTTTTTACTAAGGAAATAATTCTTGTATTGCAAGGGACTTTATAAGCATACAATTAACCTATCACTATTGTCGCTTGACATCAATACTTACTTCATTTCCATTGGCTTGAGCAGCAGCTCGAATTTCCTCTAATTTTTCCGCATTACGCTGAGACTTCTCCAAATCTTGTCTGCGCTGAGCGAGATACATATTCCTAAATTTAAATGCAAATAATTAAAAACAAAGGTAAATGGTCATTCAAGTTTGTCTGTTGGGTATGAGTCTCCTTCAAAATCAGCTTACTATAAGTAGACAAGATGAGTTGGGTTTGTTTCGACTTTACCTTACTTTGTAGTGATGATTTCTACGATCCTTAAGCAAGGCTTGTTGTTTCTATGATCCACAAATGATTCTGTGTCCGTATATTATTTTTATTCGTTAATTATATATTTTATATATATATATTTTTAAAGTTGCCGGTGCGAAAAGGATTTAGGGGTAGGGTAGGGAAAATTTTATTCATTACAAATAGTTAACAAACCTAGTTTGACTGTAATGAATTTATTTCCAGACATCTTCACTCATTGCATTTGTGACAGAATTAAAAGAAAATGTTGCACATGTCACATTATAGTGCATCTAACTTTAATAGAAAGAACCTCAATATAATGAATTCCTCAATTTAAAGCAATTTTCGAAATTCCCTAGAACTGCCTGTAAGAGTCAGTACAAAATATAACTGGATTAGAAATACTTTAGTCAAAAACCTCGATATAACGAACTTTTAATCTACTAAATATAAAGAAGACGTACAAATAAGCCATATTTAACATTTTATTCCAACCTAACTTTACATAACGTATTTTACCGATCAATGACATATAATTCCACAATAACAGCAATAATTTATATCTCGGCAGGTTCAGATGTTTAAATTTATTTTATGTAAAAGGAATACTATTATTTGTCACTGTTAAAATTGCATTTGTTAAGAAACAAAAAAGAGATTCTATAACCTACATATCTATTTATTAAAGCAAGAATTCTACAAATAAAAAAAATTGGTAGACATAGTTAGTAGAGATGCTATGGAGCTACGTAACTGTAAAAAAAATCTAATGATTTCGAATAGTTCCACTATAAATATAAAACACGTTATAACATGTTTTCTTTCAACCAACCGAGCTGACAGACTCAACGTAAGCCTCTCCAAAGACGATCAACACTACGCTTAGAATTTCCCTTTTATAAATTATTTTTGTTGCCTCGTTAAATCTTAGACCAAACTAATCTCTATATAAAGAACCTTACTGTAATGAATTAACTGATATAACTAATATTTTCTAATCCTTTTAGGTTCGTTATATTGAGGTTGCGCTATACGATATATTCATGACCAAACCTACTCTTTGATCGAAATGTTATTATATAGCTAAGAAAACTGACTTTTTGGCGTCAATCATCCAGACAGCCTCAGATCGAGCTGGCCCAGGTCGCGGTAAAGCTCTTAGTTGTGTCCTTCTACACCCATGAGCAATGTAAAGGTTGATAGCATTCATAGCTGCCACCAAACAACCCTCACTATGCAGATCAAATTGAGCTCAACAAATCTCATTATGATGTACATCATAAATTCACCTGATAACAAAAACCTGCAGAATAATGCCAAGCAATGCAACACCTGTGCAGAATGCAATGATGACATAGTTTGGTAGTTTCTTTGCTCCAGCTGCTCCATAGAATGAGTTCGTGCTACCACTTGTTCCAGCTTTAGCTTCAGATGCATAGTAGTAACTGTATTGAGGGTTCTTACGTAAACTGTAAATAATAAAATAAAATGTTATTTTCTTTAATAATTTTCTTAGCATCAATTTTTTTTTTGAAAAGTCTTTAATATCATTTCATTATTTAACCCAAGATCTAAAGAGTAATATACGTAGCCCTAGCAGAATCTACAATTATAAATCAAATCATATTTTTATTACATATCTCATGAAAACAGAACTAAATAGTCATATTAGTAACTAATAGATGCCATTTTTCTTAGCAATTTGCTACCTTTACAATTCCAAAGATACAGCCAAATCTTACATGCTATATACTGCCTATCATGAACAGTGTAAAAGGCTAGACATGGAGGAATAATAAACCATCTTTATAGACTGAAATATACTGATACTTTATATCCGACTAGACACAGACAAGAAGACAATATTTTTAAAATCTTTAACTCTTTTCTACTGCCAATGTAGCTATTTAGATGCAATAAAAAGCGTCTCTGTCACTTTTAAATCTCATCACCTATTTTTTAGTTACGACATTGTTCCTTATTGTGATATTTTTTAGCTGTTGCTTCTTTCTGGTAGTTGACTTTTATTCTTAGTTCTTCAAAACATGGGCCCACATCGCCTTTACTCATACCAAGCAAAAACTTATTTAAATATCAGGAACTTCATCAATCATTTTTAACATGAGATTATTGAAGTCTTAAAAATGCTACAATAGTGAATCCTCATCACTCAACCTTCACTACTGGATATAATGAATAGTGCTATGTATGGTAAGCAATTGCATTTGATAGAGTTGCCTAGGAATATTGACAACCACTAATCTAGTGCTGCCTTAGCTGTTCTTGTGGAAGGTAAGGGATAATAGTGGCCTTTGGTGGCACACAAGCAGAAAGATCACCTGATGGTAAGTGGTAACTGCTGCTCATGGACCTCTGCAATACCAAGAGCACTAACAGAACACTCCCTACCTTAAAGGTTTAGGCTTCTAACTCTCTTGTTCATTGAAAGTGCTGTAGCAAATTGCTACTACTGATACACTGATTTTCTATGAGTGTGATCCCAGATGTACCTGCTATTTATGACTGAAGACCAGGCAGACTAGAAAACTGTCAGCAGCTTTGCTTGACCACTATAAAATGTATTGTATCCATAAATTCCTAATAAATATACCTTGTTCTAATTTATTCTCAGCCCAAATCATTTTTTTTAGCGCAATAGCACATTGCCTTTACTCAGATGTCAATCTTCTGCAAGAGAGTGGTACTAACCCGGATGGACCAACCCGCAGCTGTGCACAAAGAACTGTCAACAGGGTGGTCCTACCACTATTATGATCATTTAACAAATATTTATGAAAAAGTTCAACTTACTTGTAAGGCACATGTGTTCTATACATATATGAACCGTTTGTTTGTATTTCTGTCATACTGTCGTATCTGGCGCGACTGTTAGGCTTACTTAGTACATTGTAAGCTTCCACAATATTGACAAATTTCTCTTGAGCCCTTACATCTTTGTTCTTGTCCGGATGGTACTGTAATTGATAAAAAACTAAAGTTTTTAATATTGTCTCATGTCTCATGATATACCTAAACCCAAAAATGATGAGAGCTTTTAACAGAGCATTATTTTTTTTCATAATTGCACAGATGGCGTAGTGGTTAAGATACCGACCTTCCGTGCCAGTGCCGTGGGTTCGATTCCCACGCAAGACAATACTTTATGCGATCCACAAAGTGTTGTTCTGAGTCTGGGTGTAATTTGTCTGCGTTAATTGCATGTTTGTAAATTCCCCAGCAATACAAGGATTATTTCCTTAGTGCAGGGAGATATCATATAAAAATGTAAAAAAACCGGAGGTGTCAAGGGACACCCGGATGGAACAAAGTTCTATTTTAATTATATAATTTTTTTCTGCCTTAAGCGATTTTTATCGTTATATTTTAGCCAATTTGCAAAATATCTTTATAAATTATAGCCTATGTGTTATTCTGATGTGCAAGCTATATTACTATAAATTTCATCAAAATCCATTCAGCAGTTTTTACGTGAAAGAGCAACAAACATGTTCACATCCATACATTATTACAAACTTTCACGTTTATAATATTAATAATAGGATATACAATTCCACTAGACTACCAAAACTTTTCGGCCCCGAGATCGAACGCGAGCCGGCCACGCGGCCCGGTCACGGGCGAAAATAATTTCGTTGCGCATTATTTTGATTTTGCTATATCTCTTAAGGTATTGATTTAATTTGCATGGTCTGAAGGAAAAAAAATATCTTCATGAAATGCTCAAGCCAACTAATGTATTTAAAATGATAAGGATTAATACAGTATTTGTGTAAATAGCTTTTCAATTACCGTTTTATAATAGAACATTTTTTAAAGTATTAAAATGGATATAATATGTTATCCTTAAGAGATAGATATATACCATCGCGGACTTTTTTGTAGGCCTTTTTAAGCTGTATAATACTGTAGTACTTTATTTTGATCTATTTCGTAGGGTTCAGCCAGCGTTTGCAATGTAAGCGCAAAATAATGTGTTTATTTACGACATCACATTAGAAACCTCTAAAATTATCAGTGTTTCTCTAGTACATTATGCATATATTATACATATAAACCTTCCTCTTGAATCACTCTATCTATAAAAAAAATCGTCGAGACACCACACTGTTCAATGCGAAATAGAAATGAAAATATCTGGCTTGCTTTCTAAAAGAGAGAGAGAGAGACAGACAGAGAAACATGCGACGCCGCACAGCTTACAATAGCTTACTATAGCAAAAAGTGTCGTGACAACTTTTCGTAAGAATTTTTTCCGTCTAACCCCCTTTCACAACGCGCGATAAGGAACTTCGTTCCAAAAAATAAAAAAAATCTCAACTCATATAGCTGGATATAGGCTGCCTAAGACAAATCTGGATGGTTCAGCAACCACTTTGAAACTTATTTGTAACACAATTGAAAAACTATGTTATATTGTTTACAGGTACTAATATCGAATGTGAACAGAGATAACTTTGCTAATAAATAAATAACATTTTTTTTATGCTGGGGAGGAGCCAAAAATAACACATACCAAATGATCCATCCATCCATCCATCAATCCTAGATGTCCACAACTGAACATAAACAACCCCCCAGAGAATCCCACTCAGAATGATCCTATGCCAATTGCATCTGACATCTCCTTGCAATTTACCGACGTAATAAATGATGCATAGATACAATTACTGAATAAATAACCTATTATAGTAAAAGGAATATTCAATATTGAATATAAAGTCCGCCTAACAAGAGAATATTACACTGAATAGATGACTGATATTACCTAATACAATCAAAGTAACAAACTTTAAGAACACAACAAAAATATTACCTCTTTACTTAATTGTATAAAAGCCTCCTTAATTTCCTTATCCGAACAGTTTCTTGGTAATTTAAGGATTTCATAATGACTTTTTCTGTTGAAACTGAAAGGTGAAAATATTAATGCCTAAATAATTTGCCCAATTACATTTAATTATAATAGGTAAATTCCTTTATTATTTTCATTATACCTGTATAGTCTTACTAATTTAGTTATGATCTTGAAGCCATAACTTCGGTTAAGGAAAAACATTACGATTTATACAATTCAATTTGCCAAAAGTTAATTTTAATGTCGTTCATATTATGATTTTACAATTTCCAATCCATTTCGCAAATTCGCTGTGTCAATCTTGACTGACAGACTTACAGTGTTACTAGCTCTTCAAAATATTTATCCTCAAACTAAAATCAAAAACCCCTAATAGCATACATACATACATACATAGCCTCACGCCTGTTTCCCAGAGGGGTAGGCAGAGACATACTTCCATCGCTTCATTCACACTCATAATAGTCTTCATGCATGCTCTACGATTACGCATACTCTTAATAAGACCTCTCGTCAACACATCTCCAACTTGGTGCAGAAAAGTATGACGTGGTCTTCCCCTTGTATTCGTCCCATTCACGCTTGCTTTATATATTTGCTTCGTCAACCTCTCGTCACTCATTCTTTCTAAATGTCCAAACCACCTCAGCATACTCTTTTTGATCTTTGTCACTACTTCTTCATTCACACCACAGCGCTCTCTTATAACATTATTCCTAATTTTATCTTTCATACTTACATCACACATACTACGTAGAGCTCTCATCTCTACAGCATTTATTCTACTTTCATGTCTTCCCTGCCAAATCCAACTTTCACTACCATACATGAGAGTAGGTACTAATACTCCCTTATGTACAGCTAAACGTGCCTTTTTGGACACGTTTCTGCTTTTCATAAAGGTGTATAGTGCCCCATTCACTCTATTACCAGCATTTACTCTTCTTTCAACATTATCATCATTTTTACCATCTCTAGTAAACAAAACACCCAAATACAAAAATTCTTTCACCTGTTCCAGTTCCTCACCATTTATAAAAATGTTACATTCCGTCATACATTTATCCTTTTCAAAAACCATAATTTTCGTCTTACTTACATTTACTTTCATACCTTTTCTTTCAAAAGCTTCATGCATAGTAGTTACCATCGCCTGCAAATCTTCTGCCGATGATGCAAGTGATACCTGATCATCAGCATAAAGAAGACATTTGATAAGTAACTCATTCATTCGTAAACCACAATCATTATTTTTCAGATCTTTCAAACAGCTATCCATGAATTGGTTAAACAACCACGGGGACGCTACACATCCCTGTCTAACACCTTTATCGATATTAAACCACTCCATGTAGGCTCCGTTTATTCTTACGCATGCCCTGGAATCCTTATAGATGGATTTCAGCGCGTGAATAAGATGGCTGTCCACCCCATACATAGACAGTACCGACCACAGTTCATTCCTCCTCACTTTGTCATAAGCTTTCTCCAAATCAATGAATGCACAAAAGATTTTCTGACCTTTAACCAAAAATTTCTGCGCCATGCATTGTAAGGAGAAGACTTGATCCGTACAACCCATACCTTTTCGAAAACCTGCTTGTGCATCCCATATTTTCTTGTCGGTTACTTTCACTACTCTTTCAATCAATACTTTCGCATACAGTTTGCCGACTATGCTGTTTGTACAAAGGTACAATTACAGCCTTACACCAGTCGTCAGGTACTTGGCCATTAGTCCAGCAGAGATTGAAGAGCTGGTATAGCATGTTAGCTATGATATCCTGTCCAGCTGTCAGCATCTCAACTGTAATCCTGTCGTATCCTGCAGATTTACCCGCTTTCATACCTTTCAGTGCGTTCATAATTTCCACCATAGTACCACATTCTCCATCCTCAAGATCTCTTTCACTCTCAAATGATAGATCTTGTGGCTCTTCTCTCTCAAATAAGCTTTCAAAATACTCCTTCCATCTCTCTAGTACACATTCTTCTCTATTCACTATCCTTCCATACTTATCCCTGATCGAGGCAAGCTCTGTACTTTGAACTTTACCTCGAGCTGATCTTATGGATTTCCAGGAAATCTTTAAATTAGATTGGTAATCCTGCGATAATCTTCTATCGTACTCGTCTTTCTGATCCTCTTTCTTTTTTCTGACAATTTCTTTCACTTCTCTTTTTCTTCTCTTGTACTCTTTTTTGGCTATATCTATATCATGAATCGTTGCTTTCTCTATTCTCTCAGTGGCTCTGATAGCATGCCAATCTATCCAGGCTTTCTTCTTCTCACAAACTGCACTCTGCACTTCTTTATCCCACCATATATTCTTCATCTTATTTACTTTCCTTCTTCTGGTTACGCCACATGTTTCTGTAGCAACATTTACCACATTTTCTTTAAAAGTCTTCCATAATTCTTCCATATCACTAATATCAGCCGAATCATACAATTTTTCTGTCAGTTTACTGTTATACTTCTCGCTAACAATCTCATCTTGCAAATTCTCTACTTTTATCCTTTCTAGTACACTTGTCGGGTTATGTATCGGGTTTCGCCACGTTTTTATGAGACCACTTATTCTAGTCATTACTAGACAGTGGTCTGTATGGATACCAACACCGCGATACACCCTGGTGTCTAGAACTTTGTTTCTGAGTCTTTTGTCTACTATTATAAAATCAATCATACTCTTTCTTACATTCTTTGCTTCGCGTGTATACATATGGATCTTTTTGTGTTCAAACATAGTGTTTGTAACACAAAAGTTCCATTCCAAGCACACCTCTAGTAGACTTTGACCATTTTCATTCACACTTTCATCACCAAACCTCCCTAAAACGTTTTCGAATCCTTTTCGGCCTACTCCCACCCATCCATTAAAATCACCTAGCAAAATCAACCTTTCATTTAACTGACATAATCTTAAAACATCTCTTAGTTCCTCCCAAAACTTTTCTCTTCCATCCTGCTCACATTTATTTTTAGTCAAACCCGTGTTTACAGGAGCATATACTCCTACAACAAAAATACGGGTCAGACCCACTTTCATTCTTAACCATACTAATCTAGCATTCACACAATCATACTCTTTCACACATTGAGCCATTCGAGCAGAAAGAAGGAGACCAACTCCCTGGCAGGCTCTAGTAGTTATTGGTACCCCGGACCAGTATGCCGTATAAGGTCCATGACTAGTTATCTCACATCCCTTTCGCTTCGTTTCATTCACACAAAGAATATCAATCTTTTTACCATCCATCATTTGACATACCTCGTTTAATTTCTCTTTCATTCCTCCTCCTACATTCAACGTGGCAAAACGGCACTCCGTAGACCGCTTTTCGCCCTCATTGGGATCGAGACGTGAAGGGTTGCGAACCGCATCGCCGTAGCCCTAATAGCGCATTTTTAAAACCTTAGAAAAGTCTCTAAAAATATACTTACTTATACTTCTTGTGCTATACAAAGCACGAGTTCGTCCTTACGTGGAGTACTGCTCTCATCTCTGGGCAGGCGCGCCTAAATATCAGCTAGACCCACTTGACTCACGGAAAGACTGGAGTCGCTGGAGCGGTGGAGAGATTTTGGGTCTCTCTGTGTACTCTACCGGCTTTTTCACGGGGAGTGCTCTGAGGAACTGTTTGATTTGGTACCACCGTCGCCGTTTTATCATCGTACCACTCAACACCGTAGTAGGGTTCATCCATTCCACCTGGCAACGATGCGGTCCTTGACTGTACGTTTTTAGCGATCATTTCTCCCACGCACGTGCAAGATCTGGAATGAACTACCTGCTGCTGTGTTTTCCGAGCGCTATGACATGTCCTTCTTCAAACGAGTTTTAAGAAGAGCACTTTCTTCAAGATAGGCAACGGCCTGGCTGTGTCGCTAGTGTTACTAAGGTCCATGTGCAGCAGTATCACTTACCAGGTGTGCTGCTTGGTCGTTTGCCAACAAAAAAAACTTTAAAAGTTAAGAAATAATATTCTGTAATATTTTTTGATATTCTTTCATCATCATCATAAAAAAAAATATTACTTATTGAATAATGAATTACGAACGAAAAAAAATGAACGCATCAAATATAAATTACATGCTTCCGCTGTTTCAAATATTTTTTTTTAATTTAACTCTTATTTTTTGATCATACAATAATAATAAAAAAGTGTGTGTGTACTTTGTACACGCGTTAGAAGTTATACTTCTTTGGTGTAAAAAGATAAAAATCTTTTCAAATATTTTATCTTTCGCCTTATGTAGAATAAGTAGAAAAAGATATACAAGATATACAATGCGAAAGTGGAAGGATGTAGGTACCGAGGGAGACCGAGACTAACCAACCTAGACCAGATCGGTCATGTACTGAAGGAAGGTGGAGTCAAGAGTCTCCGAAACCGGCGAGCGTGTATGAAGAGAATTATGAATGTTGAGGAAGCGAGTGAAGTATGCAGAGATAGAGTTCTCTGGCACTCTATTCTCTCTGCCTACCCTGCAAGGGATATGGCGTGATGATATGTATGTATGTATGTAAGTAGAAAAAACGACACTAACAATAGAAAAAAGGTATTTAATACATTGAAAGTTTTATTATAACGTATTATCTAGTTATAAAACTAAAATGTTGACTATAGCTAACTTCAGGGTGTAAGTTTTTCATGACGGTGTGCGCGCGCATCGTAAAAATTTACTCTCATCATTTTTCCCTAACGCGCCAAAAGAAGTATAACTTCTATGTTTATAATCAAGGATGGAAAGTTTTGTCTATTATTGCTTAGCAACATAGAAGCAAAAATCCCTAAAAATCTCCCTCTAACGATTTATAGCCCTTAAAAAAAACAATACTTATTTACCCCCTTAACGGGGTAAACTCTTAAGTTGGAAGCCGTAAACTTGACTGATATCTGACATTTACTTGACATAAGAAGAAAATTAATATAAAATTCACTTGTGGCATAGAGCTTAGAAATCGGGTAAAACATTAAACATCCTTATAATTTGTGTGAGGTTAGGGATAAGGCCGACTTTCCAATGTAAATAATGTAATATACTCTATGAAGGCTCGCGCGTATAAACGCGAGTTCAAAGAGTATTTGGTGTAAATAATAGTTCTGAAATACCCAGAATGGCACTAATATCATAGGCTCACTCACGAAGTATAGATTACACTTAGTGGACTATCATAAATAATTGAAGTTATGATTTTTAAATTTATTTTAAGTAATTTTATAGACGTTGTTACTATTAAACGTTTTAAAATAAATAAAACATGAGTTAATACACAAATTTTATTTATACCTTCTCAAGCCACAATAATTAACACTTTTATTATTTCGTTATCAAAACAATCTTTATCACTTTCTGTAAAACGTAACCTGGTGTTACTGTAGCACTATCTTTTTCAATGGGTATTTTTCATACAGAGATATCGTCTTCCACGATGTAGTGTGATAAAATTTTCAATAATAATATTACTTGTTAGCTTAGCTTCATTTAGCTGAAGGAAGATAACCAAAAATATATCACCATATAGCCTAGCTCAAATCTTCCTAATAACGGGTCCCAACTGTAAAAACTCTATGTGCCACATTAGAATAAAATTTTTACGCAGTTGAATTTTTAGCCTTTTAAATATTTTTTTTTATTGGTTGTAATCGAGTTTTCGATCATTTATAAAAGTTATTTATAAACCACGGCTTTTCATTTAAAACTTTTTAAATCTGCTTCAGTACAAAAAGAGAAGAGGAAATTAATTGCATCTGGAGCCAATTTTTTTCCGTAATGAAAGGACTTCACAGACAGATTCTTTTTTAAAAAAAAATTTTTTAACTGTAACCACTCTCAGACTAATTTCACCCTTGATGCCATATGATCAAATTACCTGAATTATATTTCAAAAATGATTATTATTTTTTTTTAATTTTAATAATTTTGATAATGAATAATGAAAATTTTTAAAAATGACTAATAATGAAAATGGCTAAAATGACTAACTGTAAGAAAAATGATTTCGCCAGTACTAGTATATTTTAATACTACGTGCTATTCATATAGCACGTAGTATTAATACTCATACTAGAAGCACAGACTTAGTAGTAACAACTTCAAGACCAAAACGCTCGATCAGCTGAATCACGAAGTATAGATAGATACACACACTTTGTGGGCTGAAGAAACAAATTGACTTGTCTTATCGTTCTGCACGTAAAGCGAAAGGTTGCCAATCTTAGACGGGCGTGACATACACTCACCTTTTTTGAACCTAAATATATACCGTCAACTGTGGCACAGTACTCCTGGTGATAAAAAACGATGTATCTATTTCTGAAACTTCTATCTTCTTTTCAATCAGCATTACCAACACATAGGTAAAGTTGATACAAGAATTGCAAGATTATCGTAAAAATAAGTGAATCTCATAAGGGTTGTCAAAAAAATTAAAAACATAAATCTTTTTTTCTTTAATAAGAGTTAAGGAACTTTGCAGGGGAACTTTCAGGGGAAGTTGTATTTTAGCTTCTCACTAAATCAACAGCTAATGGTAGCATCTCTTCTGAGTAGTTTTTATAACTACGAGCTCCCAAACGTCTTCTATTACGTTGTTTAATACGAATCTTGTGAGGCATTTCAAATACAACTGAAATAGGCAAGAAGTAAAACTTATGTATTTCTTTTACACAAAAATATTTCAGGAACAGATAAAAAAATCTTGATGAAAATGACTGTTCTGAATAACTGAATGAAATTTTGAGGTTCTCATACTAAACCAAATTAGGTATGCGTGATACATATGCCAACCCTAGTGATAGGTAAAGTTGCCTCCGTGCTAAGTAAGATAACTTTACCTAACCTCAAACAACATTACCTTTTCCAATAACTCAAAAAATTAAACGGTTAATAGGGTTGCATCATTATGATATATCTTAATAACAATATATTATATAATATTTTATATAAGACACTTACTTGGACTTTGATTTTCTGTAAGAAAAACCAATCTTTATGTGACGATGCTGCGAATATAACTGACCACATGGAATGAAAATGGACATTATTTTGACAATTAACAGAGTTACTAGCCTGAAAAACTTTATGGCATATCACAATTTATTATAAAATCTACCAATATTTCTAAAATTACGTCAAATGCCACAGACAAAATAATATTGAATGAAAACTAGCAGGGCCGGCTTTACCTATAGTGCAGAGGGTGCGGTGCACCCGGGCGCCGGGTGTCAGGGGGCGCCGAGAGCTGCTCGGGCCACATAGAGCCTTTACTGTAATGCTCCACATTGAGCGGGCACACTGTACGCAGCGAGTGCCTAACCATCTATAAACGTAGTGGGTGCGTTATTTGACAGGTTTGGGTAGGTTGTTTTGTCGCCATGCTCACTGTAACTTCATAATCCGATCACGTTTACCTGATTTTGTGTCAAAACAACGAGACTAAGCATGCGACAACGCATTCCAGCTAGATTCGGAGTTTAGTCGAACGTGTTGTAACTATCAACTTATTCCATTTTGTTCTCCAATTTGATACAAGAGGGCGCCAGGTTATTGATTACACCCGGGCGCTAATTGTGCTAGAGCCGCCCCTGAAAACTAGTAGAAGGTATGCTTAGGTAAAGATACTCACGAAAAGTAAAGATGCCACAGTTGACGGTATTGGTTTATACCACCTATAAGCAAAAAACAAAGCAAATGGGCTAGATATGTCGCAAAGAATTTCCCATTATCAGCCTGACTTCAAGAGAAAACGATATTCTTGACTGTAAATTTTCTGCATGTTCAGTTAAAATCTTCATACCTATCTATTAATTGTCGAAAGCTTAACTTAGTATTCCAGGCACGAAATGTATCTATGGCAATATATATTGTCTTATTACACTTAAACCAATGGGTTTCCTCAAGTTGTTTTCTTTCACAATTAAAGCGATCTTTAATAATTTACGGTTTTATTAATAAACCCATAACTTCAAAATTTGCGAGACGCGCAGCATTAGCTCGAACCCAAATTTTCTGTATGGATTAGGTATTTAGTCTACTTGCTAAGCTATCGTTCTTTTGTAATAAATAATAATACAAAGCAAATATATCTCTTTATAAATGTCACGTATTTCCAAAATATATTTACGACAGTGAATAATCGCTACATTATTCAGTAAGTATCTGTATAGATAGGTTTGCATTTTAAATTAAATGCACTTTTGATTCACTGGAATACATACTGTAAATAAATTTGAAACAATTGTCATGCATTTGGATACATAATGATAAGTATAAATCGTGTGAATATTGACGAAATTGAAGGAAGAGCGTGCTGCGCTGGGTTGACGCGCGGACCGAGCGTGAACATCGGGTAGGTTCGCCGACGCAACGAGCGACTCGTGTTTTAGTATACGCGCGTCAAACAACGCGAGTGGTTGTACGGTCATGCGAGAAGCGGCTAACAGAATGGCCGAGCTCGAGTTCGAAGCGCCGCTCGCGCAAATTGAAGACGCGGACGACTGTCTCTCTACTGCTGATTACCCGCAGAAAACCATAAATGGTAATGACATACGTCTTAACAACATTAACAATATCAAAAGTGAAATGGTCAAAATGAAAACCGACTCTAACAAAATAAACGATAACGAGGAACCTAAACTGGTGAAGTGCAAACAGGACAATATGCAAAATGGTGAAGGAGATAATTTCACAGAGACTTTTTCCGGCTCACTCGAAGATTTAGTGAATACTTTTGATGAGAAGATTACTAAGTGCTTTGGGAATTACGAGGAAAGCGTTGAAAAACTAGCTCCGGTGCAGGTTCGCACTCAGGAGGAAATAATGAGCGAATGCCAGTAAGTACAATTTAGTACATCATAAAGTGTTTTAAGACCAACGTACACTTAAGCAACAAAACTATGGAGTCAGACAGTTAATGCTGTATAAAAATTGTATATTTATGATTTCTTCGGACCTTTTAAATTTCTTAAAAACATAAGTTAGAAAAAATCTGTAAAAACATATATTTATCAGACATATCACTATACTTTTCTTTAAATAAATATTTAAGTAATTTTTCACACGCCTTCGAAATTAGAAAATTTTAATTTATGTACTTATTATTTAGATATACCAATAAATTTTATTTTATAAAATGTAAGCTTAGAAAAAGTCTAGTAGGTATAAACAAAAAGGGTGGGCTTTGCGCATGGCTTTTGCGAAGAAGAGATGGATCGATGTTTTCGGGCGAGGGTGCGCAGGGGTGCGTACCAGAGGGCCATGATGACGCATCACACCCTCAACACTCACACCCTTCTCTCTTTGTTTCTAAGTCAAAACTTATGGTTACGACTTGTTACGCATCATTCAAATATCATAACTAGGAGTTCTGATATCTATTTACAAAACGAAATTGAAATAAATTCGTAAATAATTACTAAAAAATCATGACTTTTTGACTACCTACTGAGGTAATAGCTCATCAAATTACAATTTTATCATCATATAACAATTCCTAGTTGTGTACATGACGGTTATTTAAAGGTACATACATTAATCATAGGTTTACACATCTACATCATAAATTTTGTCCATTTCATTATTCATATTGCAAATAAATACTTCGTTCTCATGATTTGCATCTGAGCATAATGGTAAAAGTCTCTCACACAAACCAGGCTATTGTATTACAGGAAAATGAAAAGGCTTTTTGTATTCCCCGAGAAACTTGACGGCTTTTTCTTTTGTATTGTGATCATTTTAATTATGTAGAGGGCTAAGATTTTAATTATTCATTCTAGCCGTCTTATTTTCTCTTTTCTAATATTTCTTTCACAATTCTGATAAACAAGTTAAAGACGGTAAGAAATGTCTTCATTTCTTCAAATAAAATAAATCGGTTTTAATCTTTAT
This sequence comes from Lymantria monacha, assembly GCA_905163515.2. Classification (NCBI taxonomy): domain Eukaryota; kingdom Metazoa; phylum Arthropoda; class Insecta; order Lepidoptera; family Erebidae; genus Lymantria; species Lymantria monacha. The sequence goes on along the minus strand of LR991094.1, from coordinate 10,739,622 downwards.
ATTAACAAAACATAAGCAGATATTAGTTATTACAGCCAGTTCTTATATTTTTAATACATATTTTACGTTAGGTGGTACATACACATGTGTCAAGTTTGATTCTTTTGGAGTTCATCCAGATGACCTATATGTCAGAAGGCCGGCAAATTGTGTTAGGTAAATGGAATTTGGAACAATTTCCAAACAACTCCAGCAGTTTAATATCGTTTTTAATTATAACCTCACACTTTTTTATTATTTATAATCTCACCGAAGGTGTAAGGATTCGTGGAATATACCAATATTTCGATGCGTAATTTAGTCCAACATTATCATTCTTTTATTGGGGGAGAAACTAACATCTTATGCCAGATTCAGTACCAATTTACGTGTTTGCTGATTTATTTAGAACTACTGTGAAAATAAAAGCATAAAACTTTTGCTAGACCCTGCTTAGGACCTAGACTCCAGAACCGGCTGTTCCATACTTATGTTATATATCTACTTTTCTCGAGAAACGCATTTAATGTCAACATTTTTATCTGGACGCACTTGATGTCGTTTACACAAACATTTGTTTGTATCATTATTGATACGCTTATCAATTTCATAACACAGAAAACGTCTTTTAAATAACATTGTTCACCTACTAAAATACCTAATTATTTTATTTACAATTCATCTGATAGACCTACTAAATACAAAACTGCGATGAAATTTAAATGTGATAAATAAACCTGAATTGCGAAAACATCTTTTAAATGAGCCAATTATATAGGAAGTGGTTTGACAGTGTGGCAGGTGTTTGGCATTGATTCTGTTGTGATTCGACCGTATGTCGCTGCAGATGTTAGTCCACCTTGCTTTTAGAATACCCTTATAAAGGAGGAACACCTTGCCAAATTATTTTTGAACAAACCACAACATTATGTATAGCAATGCGAATTGAATTTGTAGATTTACATTTTATATATAGGTAAACACTTTAAGCGTATGGTTAGAACTCGTTATTGGCCAAATTTAAATTTTAAACAATAAAAATAAACATAGATACAGAAATACAGAAACAAAAATAAATATAGATACATATGAAAATAAATACAGATATAAAATAAATATTTAGTATGGTGACGCAGTAAGAAATTAAGAATACAATTCGCTATTTCTTTTCTTGGTCATGTGTGTCTAAATGACGACCAGAGATTATAAAATACTATAAGACTATAGATCTTATAGTATTATGTATCAAGAGAAGGAAAACTCAAAATAAAACCCTATACACCTGTCTGAGAACTTAGTATTGTAGATAATTTTTTCACCCTATTGTGGTGGATATTCGAGACGAGATGATGAGGTAAAAAATATTATATGTAGCTAATAAAACTTTATTATACACTAAATAACGCGAAGAAAAATGCAATTAGTTGAACAAAAGCGTTCTTCTTTACACAAGGAAATTCATTGCGGACAATTTGACTGAAAAGAAGATACCATAAAAAGAGTAGTTTGCGGTTAATATCTATATAACCATACTATACGTATAACTTTATGACATAATTTTATTATACAATTATCAAATTATTTTTTAAATGACAACCCTGCACTAAGGAAATAATCCTTGTATTGCGGGGTATGATCAACATGCAATATGCAGACAAATTACACCCAGACTCAGAATAACACTTAGTGAATCGCACAAAGAATTGTCCTGCGTGAGATCGAAGCCGCGGCATTGGCACGAAAGGTATCTTAACCATTACGCTATCTGTGCAGTCAATTAGTATTAATACGCTAGTATAAACCTGATAGAATCTATCTACTACTGGAATCTTTATGGTGTCTTGCGGTGGCTTTACTAATTTTCTATAGCGCTAAATTCGAGACGAGTCAGTTCTCTGATAAGGCAAGTGTGTATTAAATTTCCTATGTATTTGATTAGATGTATCATCGGAAGTAGCACATACAAGGTCAGCCACTCATTCTGCGTATGAAGATTGTTTTCGTCACTAAGAAATAGATGTTATACTCACATCAAATTATATAATAGCAAGCTTAGGCTGTATAAGATCTGATGAAGAAGGTATCTATTATTATTTAATTTTCTATTATTATTTTATTATTTTTCACATTCTAATGACACTTTTGTGAGTATAATTCGGTCAAACTAATTAGTCATCAAATTATGACTGCCTTCATTGTTATTCATTACAACGCTTATTGGTTCCGCTTTTAGTGTTCCGAAAATAATGGAGTATCAATTGATGAGATCGATAAGATTCATTTTCTATCTAATATCTCGTTGTGAGTATATGAAACTGTATTTACTAATACATAGTTATATGTGAATATAATTTATTATTATGCTATTTCATTGCTAATATCATCCTCGTACTTCGATCATTTTCGTTGTTGTGTTTTCTTTTGTCATAATAGATATCGATGTTATGTATTATATTGATGTTTAGACAAGTCCTTATGATCACCATCTTCAAGCAGGCTTTCAATAATTATATTTTCTTCTTTTCTTTGTCAGTGTATCTTTCTATATCTCCATTTAGTCATGTGTTCTTCGATTCAACAAATCACACAGGTGTCATTACGTACATTTTCATTTCATCATTACTTATATTATGTTCGAAGTGCTACTTTTAATCTACAAATCAAAAGTAATTTCAAAGTATTAGCTAGAAGATAACCATTATATAATCGTTCAAAGTTGTCACATAAATGCATACATAATATCTCATTAGCCTCATTAACTTTCGTTCAATAAGATTATATATTTTTTTCACTTTCTATGATTTAAGATTAAGATGCTCTGCCCCCTATTTAAAAGCTTCATTAAAATCCAATATTATTGATATTGTTTAATATTCTTACTTGTCATTCATGACGAGTTTTAATATATTTGCATCAATAGTGGGCACACGCCTCACGTCTGCCTTGTACGAGCGTCGTGTGTCTCTGTAAGCCTAGTTTTGAATACTAATTATGAAACCGAATTTCAATAAGGTAATTTTTACTTTATTACCTTTTCTCTTTTGTAGCTACTGTAATAAAACTAAATATCTACTAATGTTTGCTTTTCTTTTAAAATGTTTATTGTACAGTAAATGCAAGTCATCATTATCATCAACCTGCTCTTATCCCAATTTACTTGGGGTCGACGCAATATGTCTTCTTCTTCCATACAACTCTATCAGACGTCATCTCTGTGGTCACTCCTTGTCTATCCATGTCATGTTTCACGCAGTTCATCCATCTTTTCTTCGGTCTTCCCTTACCCCTTAAGCCTTCAACATTCATACGTAAAGCTTTCCTCACAACATTACTTTCATCCCGTCTCATCACATGTCCATACCATGTCAATCTTTCACTCCTTAATTTTTCTGTCACTGGCGCAACTTTCAAACTGCCTCTTATATGTTCATTCCTTATTTTATCCATTCTTGTCACACCACACATCCATCTCAACATTCGCATCTCCGCTACATGCAGTCGTCAGCTATGTACAGTAAATGCAAGTAAATAAATGTTTATAACTGTTACGATTTACACATAGCCGTTGCAATAGATATAATACAAATAACCTGTGACCTCCAAGTATATTTTCGTGCACAAACGGTTATTTCTTAACGGAATAACATATTTTATAAGAAAAATATTTCAATGCGATAGGTTTTGCGTGTCTATATTAATTATAAATATAGCTAATTAATACCTATGACCTTCCATAACTAAGCTTTCTAAAAATAATAAAATGTTTTATAATTACTCTAATATGAACTGATAGCAAGATTCTTTAATTTTTGCTTCCCAACGCAGGTATTTAGGTGTGTATCTGTTTGTGGCGTAACTCCTGCTATACGAATGGGCCCGAATATGGTCCTTAGCCACAATTTATGAATATCTGTTTCTCTTCTCGTTCTTTGTCGCATAATGGTTTTTTGCTTTACATTCAAACATATGTCACTTGATTGTTTAACCATGCATAGCAACAAGATGGAAGATGAAATGGTGGATTTGCCTAATTTGGACTTATTACTTTGATTATTCGTACTAGTTCTGTTCATTACAGTTGTTTTTATATCGAGGGTTACTTAATTTTTTTAATATTATTCTATAGCTACATCCTCTTTACTTGTTCTCACTATTTGAAACTTACACAGTATTCTAGTTTCCTATTTCTTTATTATATGTTACTTCTATGACGATATCTTCATTGTTATTTGTCTTTTACTAAGAATATTAAAATCTCTAGCTTTGCTGTATTTAAATTACACGCAATACTAAAGTTATGCAAACTCATTACCTATATGTAAGATTGAATTTAAATGAACTGTACAGATAGCGTGGCGGTCAAGATACCGATTTACCAAGCCAATGGTCGCGGGTTTGATTCCCACGCAAAATGATACTTTGAGTCATCCACAAATTTTTGTTCCGTGTGTGGTTGTAATTTGTGTGTATTTTAATTATATGTTTGTAAAGTGCAATACAAGCATTATTTCAATAGTGCAGAGTTAAAAAAATATTGTTGAGCATTATTGATAAACGCTCCGCTATTTGTTATTTTATCGGTCCTTCCGCTGAGGAAATGTGACCCACTTCTACTCATAGATACATTAAATTAGCATAATATATGTCTATAGTAAACCATTGAATATATGCTAATACGACGTAAATATTTTCATTCATTCATTTAATTATCTGTGGACCGCGTTAGGATTTAGTTAGAAAAAGTTAACTGATTATTATAAATAACACCAGCACACAAAAAAAAATAAGTAGAATGTGCATTTGACCGGACCTACCTACGGGTACGTATTTTGGTCCGCTGAATCCGAATTCGAGGTCAGTTTGACCCCTACACCCTCGAAATTTCGAGAAAACTTAAAAAAACCGTAAAAATGATGAAAATCGGCAGTTTTAATGATCGAAAAATGTTTTGGAACTAAACTAAGCGTGATTTTCATGTATTTCGATCCGCTGAATATGACTCGAAACTTTATTGAGACCACGAGCCATTTTAAATGTGAAAAAATCACACAAAACTCTCGAAAATGCCGAAAAAATATAGTTTTCATGATAAAAAAACTTCTTTTTTTTTTTTTTTTTTTTTTTTTTTTTTATTGCTTATGGCGGCAAACGAGCAGACAGCACACCTGATGGTAAGTGTCACTGCCGCCCATGGACCTTTGCCAATGGTATAGCTAGGCCGCTGCCTACCAATACAACCCTGAACCCACCCCAGTTAGGCTTCCGGCTCTCTCGCTCACCGAACGAAGCGCAATAGCACATTGCTATTACTCAGACGTCGATCTTCTGCGAGAGTGTGGTACTACCCCTCTTCTGGTCCAATTCAGATAAAATTTTCTATCTTTTGATGTCTTCAATTCGCATCTTAATTTTTTTAGTCTATTACATACATACATACATATCATCACGCCATATTCCTTGCAGGGTAGGCAAAGAGAACAGAGTGCCAGAGAACTCTATCTCTGCATACTTCACGCCGATAGTGGGGCTCCGACTCCCTGCATCGTAAAGTACTTATCCCTTGTACCTGCCATGACGGCACATACGCCGTTAACCCAGGGACTCTGTCAGATGGTTCTGTTGCCCACCGTCACCACGTGGAGGTGCCCTGGTTACAGGCACAAGCAGTTAAGTCTTCAAAAGTCAAAAACGAGTAAAAAAAACAAAAAAAAAGACTTTTTTCGGAATTTTGGAGGGTTTGTGTGATTTTTTTACATTTAAAACGGCTCGTGGTCTCAATAAAGTTTCGATTCATATTTAGCGGATCGAAATAAATGAAAATCACGCTTAGTTTAGTTACAAAAAAAAATTTATCATTAAAACTGCCGATTTTCATCATTTTTACGGTTTTTTGAAGTTTTCTCGAAATTTCGAGGGTGTAGGGGTCAAACTGACCTCGAATTCGGATTCAGCGGACCAAAATACGTACCCGTAGGTAGGTCCGGTCAAATGCACATTCTACTTAATTTTTTTTGTGTGCCGGTGTAATTCATGATTCTCCTGCTCTTATCCCAATTACTTGGGGTCTACCTAATATGTGCTCATCTTCCATCATACATATTGTAAAAGTTATTGCCAATGTTTTTATGACCAGCCATCTGCCTCAGGTTGAGGTTGGTGAGGCTTTGGGAACATAATTATTGACAAAACAGCATCAGCTGGAATTGGTCCAGAAGGATACAAAATCATCATTCTCCTACTCCCAATCCCAATTACTTGGGGTCAATACAATATGTACTCTTGTTTCATAGTACATATTGTAAAAGTTATTGGCAATAGTTTTGTGACCGGCCGCCTGCCAGACGTCAACCCTCCTTGGAAACATAATTGTTAACAAAACGGCATCAGCTGGAGTAGGCCCAGGTCAATACAAAACTCTTAGTTGTCTTTTACTACATCCACGAGCAAAGTAAGAGTTGGTAGTATTCGTAGCCGCTACCACACAGTAGGTACAATATTATTAATTATATTGTATTAAATAATAAATTCTCGTATGAATTTTGTTATAGATATGTTGCCTTTGTGGATTATTTTAATTTTATATTACCTGCTTATAGATCCCATTTTTTTACGTCTTTATAGTTTTATAAAAGATACTTTTAATTTGGGTTAAAATTAACAGCTAATATTTTGTTGACAGCTCCCTGTACTAAGGAAATTTTAAAAATTCTTCTATAGCGCAGAATTTACGAACATCCAATTAACGGACACAAATTACACCCAAACTCAGAATAACAATTTGTGTTTCGCGGCAAGTGTTGTCCTACGTAGGATTCGAACCCACACCACTTGGCATGGTAGGTCGATAATCCTAGTTATCACTTTCAAATGTAATTTGTTGATATTAATATGGAATTATCTCGAGCGCGTCGGCACAGAGATATTTCGTAAGTAACTTGAAAGGTCGACGTCTTTATATTGCTTTCTTTGAAGCTCACGTAGCACCATCAATTCTTGTGTCTGGCAAACTAATATAATTGAGAATTCGATCTGTCCGCGTGTCAAGACAAATGATGGCTTGCGCTTGAATAACTTTGAATATTAATTATTTTGAACCCATGATGCTGTTTGAAGTAGATGCTATAATAGTTTTGTATATTAACTTGGTAGCAATCTCAATGTTCGTTTTTCTTTGGGAACCGGCATTTCATTTTGACATAAGGCAATTTTTCAAGCTAAATTATTGCTCTGATCTACTTTGCATTTTTTCATATGATGACTATTTAGAAATTGAATGAACAATAGGAGGTTTACTTATAAATAATTTTAGTTATAAAAATATCGATCAAATTATCAAAGTTCAAAGGAATATTTTAACTTTCAGGTTTAATTTGACAAACTCCATGATTTTTGTAATGCTTTCTTTATCTTGATAGGTTTTTATATTAACATCTGACACGTTCACATAATCACAGGCTCATCTGTCAATTAATTTGTAAGCGGCACATGTCACAATAGAAAGTTTGCAGATACTGTTTTAATTATTTTTGTAATAGAGTTATTTGTAGTAAAATAAAAAGAGTTATTTGTAGGGCAAATAACTCTTTTTATTTTCTTATATAGCTAGATTAAATTGTAGCTTACATAATATTCAAGAACTATTTTTATTTCATTACTATTTTGTTTTATGCTGTGTGGTAGCGGCTACGAATACCACCAACCCTTACTTTGCTCTTGGATGTCGTAAAAGACGACTAAGAGCTTTATAACGACCTGGGCCAACTCCATTTGATGCCGTTTGGCCAACAATTACATTCCCTATATGGGTTGGGGTCTGGCAGGCGGCCGCCCATAAAACTATTGCCAATTACTTTTACAATTTTCTATAAAAGAACAGTACATATTGCATCGACACCAAGTAATTAGGATAAAAGTAGGAGAATGATGACTATTTTGTTTTATGATTTTCGATAATGGAGGAGTATTGCATCGTTGGATAGAGCGATATGCGAGCATACGGCAGATACCTTTTTTTTGTTAGTGCAATATGGTTTCACCGCATTCGAGGTGACAACAGGGTAGCATGAGGCCTCTCAACCATACATAATATATACCCACACTATATATTCGTTTTTTTTTTCAAACTGCATGGGGTGACTTGGTAAGAATACAATTCACCACTACCTATTTTGACCGTGGGTGTCGTAAAAGACGACTAAAGTAAATATTATAATATCTTTTAGAACGGTTCAAAAACATCTTGTTTTTTTTTCAAAACCCGCAGTAAAATATCTGCCCAATATTGGAATATGAAACCTTTAAAAACGTGAGGTCTTAATATTAAAATCTATTTTACGTTTAAATAACAATGGAAAATATATTTTTAAAATTAGAATTTCATAACTCATTTATGATTGAGCATATCGAGATGAGTGAATACATGTTTTTGAAGAATTTTTTCTTAAGTTCATTTCTGTAACAGTTATTCAAATTTAAAATCTAACATATTAAAAATGGCGAGGGCGATTCCATATCACCTTGCGCGATTAAATTGCTGCTGCTCTATTTTCACACTCTATTTATTAACGTAATTTAAACAATAACGGTGAAAAATTATACGTAAAATGGTGGACTAACTAAATAAACTATTAAAGATTTTAACATAATAAACGCATTCCAAAATTCGAATTATTACATAAAAATACATTAATTTGTAATATTATTTATGGCCAAACAAGTTTTACATATATCCCTACTACAGTTTTTTTTTAAATACTTAATATTATAAATGCAAAAGTAACTCTGTCTGTCTGTCGCTCTTCCACGCCAAAACTATGGAACCCATCTAAATGAAATTTGGTACATAGGTAGTCTAGAACCTGATAAAGGACATAAGCTACTTTTTAATGCAAAAAAGGGTTGTAAAGGGGGATGAAAAGTTGTAAGGAAGTATCGTCATTCAAATTACTGAAATTTGGCATTTAATATGCTTAATTATTTATAAAAACCTGATTAAGAAGCGAAAAATGATGTCACAAGTGGGGTTCGAACCCACACCTATTGGGAGTCCCGCCCAATCGTACTGCCACTTACACCACCGTGAACTATTGTAGGGCATTCAAATCTCGCTTCGTATCATATTTACGTCTTTAAGGAGACGTACGTAATCAGGTTTTTATAAGTATCGTCATTTTTAAAGCCAGAAGCTAGAAACTTATTTTTAGACTATTGATTAGATATAAATAAATATGACGTTAACATGTAGTTAAAATTTACCCTTAACGGGTAAAATAAAAATAAGGGACGAAAAAGTTTAAGAAAGTAACCTTTTACGCGGGCGAAGCCGCAGGTAGAAGCTAGTATATGTATATTTTTCTGGTATTGCTTTAATTTTTTATATTTTTAATAATTTAAATTATAACACCTATGTGTTTTAGAAACCTTTATTTACTTAAAATATTGGGTTAATTTCAATTTTCATTCTTTCTTTTTTATGTCCTAATGGTTGCTTGTTAGAGATCGCTTTGCACAAAAAACTCATATAAAACAAAATGCCATCTTCCTCGGCTATAGTATCAACGATTAATAAACATAAGCAGAAAATGTAATTGCAAAAAGTAAACACGAAACAAAACCCTATTTCAAACCGCCTTTTGAGCGTCCTATAATAAGTCGGACTTCCTTCTTATTGTGCAGGAGAGTCGCGTCTAACTGTGGGACGTATGTATATGCAAAGGACAAAAGGAGAAGGAATATGTTAAGAATACAAAATTAAACTTGACACTTTTTAGAAACAATTTACGTTAACGTGATTTACTGATTTTGGTGATACATACATATTATCACGCCATATCCCTTGCAGGGTAGGCAGAGAGGACAGAGTGCGAGAGAACTCTATCCTTGCATACTTCACTCGCTTCCTCAACATTCATAATTCTCATCGTACACGCTCGCCGGTTTCGGAGACTCTTGACTCCACTTTCCTTCAGTACACGACCAATCTGGGCTAGGTAGGTTAGTCTCTGTATCCCCCGGTACCTACATCCTTCCACTTTCGCATTGTATATCTTCTTAACCACACGTTCGTTCGGCATTCTTTCCACATGTCCGAACCATCGGAACATTCCCTTTCGCATCTTTACACCAATATTCTCTTTCATACCTACTCGTTCTCCTATGAATTGTTTGATTAAATTAAACATTTAACATTGTTATAACTATACTGAATGCATAGACAGCGCAGTGGTTAGGCTACTGACTTACCTGCCAATGTTCTGGTATCAATTCCCACCTTTTTTTTTTTTATTTCTTGCGGTGGGCTATGGACGTCGCACCCCGCCAAATCGGTCCGGGGTGACGGAAGAGGCGGCGCGCAACCCCATTGACCCACCCTGCAAGCACCTCTTCTTCGCCGTGTGAGCGGGCCAGTATCAATTCCCACCTAGGACAATACTTTGTGTGATTCATAAATTGTTGTGAGTCTGGGTGTAATTTGATTCTGTTAAATTATATATTTGTAGTCCCCCGCAATAAAAGGATTATTTCCTTAGTGTAGTCATCATTCTTCTACTCTTATCCCAATTACTTAGGGTCGATACAATATGTACCCTTTTTTCATAGTACATATTGTAAAAGTTATTGGCAATAGTTTTATGACCGGCCGCCTGCGAGACGTCAACACTCCTTGGGAATGTAATTGTTGACCAAACGGCATCAGATGGAGTTCGCCCAGGTCGTTTATTTCCTTAATATATTAAAAAAAAACTTAATGCTGACGTGTTTAAAAAAAAACTGACTATCGAAGATACTAAAGCTAAGTGCTTTAGTAACTTGAGATATATCCCTAACTGGACAGCCCCGTTATGCGATTAGGCGTTCTATTGTTACAAATACATACCTATTATTAGTAAACTATAGCTTCATTACCAAGTTGTGTAAAGCCACAGAATAGTAGTAGGCGTAGTCAATAACAATTACACGGTTGAGTAAAGAGAGTGCAACGACCATAGCTTTCAGCGCAGCAATTTTGTATACAATCCTTTAGCCACTTGTTTAATGTATGAGTTCGCACAATGCAAATAAATTCTATTCATTTGTCAACGAGTTATTGATAGCTTTATTGGTTTTAACTTGTTAAGTTAAAGTTTATAGAGTCGTATTTTATAACAATAGGAAAACAATGTTGCGTGTAAAAGTTGCATAAAAAGTAGATAGGTATATATAAGATATTATAATTATGTATAAGGTGGTAGGTATATAAGTATAGATTCGTTAGTTTTAAACTACTAAGTAAATTGCCACACAGTAATAATTATTATAAATTAAATGTTTAACTGATTATAAAACGTCATCATCATTATCATCATCTCAGCTCATACCTGTCCCACTACTGGGTTTGAGCCTCCTCCATAATTGGAGGGAAATTGACCTACTATACCACGCTGGTCAGACGTGTTGATAAAAGGTTTTGTTTCGAGTTTTCCTTCTCTTCAACATAAAACGTATAAAATTTTACATACATACATATCATCACGCCATATCCCTTGCAGGGTAGGCAGAGAGAACAGAGTGCCAGAGAACTCTATCTTTGCATACTTCACTCGCTTCCTCAACATTCATAATTCTCTTCATACACGCTCGCCGGTTTCGGAGACTCTAGACTCCACCTTCCTTCAGTACATGACCGATCTGGTCTAGGTAGGTTAGTCTTGGTCTCCCACGGTACCTACATCCTTTCACTTTCGCATTGTATATCTTCTTAACCAGACGTTCGTTCGGCATTCTTTCCACATGTCCAAACCATCGGAGCATTCCCTTTCGCATCTTTACACCAGATATAAATAAATCTCTATAATAACGATGACCTGTTGGACGTGAGATGTCTTAGTCCTCCCGTGACCATGAACGCTGTAAAGTATTCTAAACGTAGATAAATTAACAATCAAATACAAACGTTACCAAAGATATATTCTAAGTTGCCAATTATGCGCACAGAATAAGATTGGCTATGCCAATCCCACTAGACATATAAATGAACAAAAATAAAGATAATATATCTAACTTATCTTTATTAGATTTTAAATAAAACGATTATCCTTTAAACAAACCAATATTTTAAAATGTTTTCTTAAGCATTGAGCGTCGCTATATTGAATCATTTAATCAATTGAAACTAAAGAACATTAACCTCAGAAAAATTCCGTATAATCCACCAACTAAACCAATATGACTAGTTAGTAGTTTAATAAACTAGCCTATAAAATTAATTAATGAATGAAATAAACATTAGTAATAATAAAAATGTCCTTGCTACATGTTAACAATAATTACCTATTATCAAATTATTTGTCATAGTCATTGTTATCACAAGGCCCACACATTTGATATCAAATTTATTAATTTATCATCATCATTCAGTATTTTGCTGTTCACTGCTGGACGTAAACCATATGTCGCTACAAATTTCACTCAGTCCTGTGCCTCCCGTATCGATTGAATACTTCCTCCAAGTAGTCGGTTCTTTTTTTTTTATTGCTAGTGGTGGCAAACGAGCAAGCGGCACACCTGATGGTAAGTATCACTGCTGCCCTTTGCAGTACCAAGGTTATAACTAGATCGCTGCCTACCAATATAAACTCCAAACCCACCCAATTGGGCTACCGGTACTCTCGCTCACCGAACGAAGCGCAATAGCACATTGCCATTACTCATACGTCGATCTTCTGCGAGAGTGTGGTACTACCCCGGATGGACGGGCCCGCGGCTGCAGATAGAGAACTGTCAACAGCGTGGTCCTACCACTTTCTAAAAGTGTGTGGTTGTATTGCAAAAATATAGTGGTTCTTTACTAGATATCCCTACTAATATATAAATGTGAATGTAAGTTTGTTTGTTACGCTTTCACGCTAAAACTACTCAACCGATCATCATGAAACATTGTACACATATTCTTGGAGGTATTAAAAGTAGCAGGATACTTTTTATTAAAAAAAATCAAAATTTTTATGAAAAATAAAAAAATTGTTTGTCAGAAAATCTCAAAATCTAGCTTCTTCAACGCCATCTAGCAGTCCAGTAATGAAGTTCCAACCCTGAGTATTGTAATACCGTTGCACTGTATTACCGACGGTCAAAAATAAAAATAGGGGATCAAAAACTTTAGGAAAGTAGCCTTTTACGCGGGCGAAGCCGCGGGCAGAAGCTAGTTTACAATACAACAATCTTATGTTTACACTATTCAGAAAGAATAGAAAATATATGCCCAAACATTCAAGTCTGGGAAAGAAAAATGATAATTAGATTTTAGAATTATAGTAATTCTAAGCTGCTGAATTATGCTTACTTAAGTTCTAAGCCAACATTAATATTCAATATTTTATTTGATAGTAGAAAATAATCCTTGTAATGCGTAGTCGTCATTATCATATTCTCAGCTCATATATCCCACTGTTGGGCTAGCCGCTAGAGCCTCCTCCATAATGGGAGCAAAATTGACCTACTTTACCACGCTAGTCAGATGTGTTAGTATAAGGTTTTGTTTAAAGTTTTCCTTCTCTCGCATAGATGTTATATGCGTTTTACATTCCTTAGTCGCCTCTTACGGTTACCCACGGGTAGGATAGGAGGTGGTGATATGTATTCTTACTCCGTCACCACACGGCAAGTATATTGCGTAGTACTCTACAAATATACAATTAACGCAGACAAATTACACCTTGACTGACAAGAGTGACAGTTTGTTGAACACATAAAGTATTGTATTGCCTGGGCATCGAAATCGCCATACTGGTGGGTCGTTATCTTAACCACTACACCATATGCGTAATCTTACACATCAAATTACATTATTTTTTTTATTTCACACAAGGCCTGTAACAATATACCATATTATAATTATAAGCAAGCTCAGAACTGTTTTGTATGACGCATCTCAGGCCATATGTCGCGGTTTCCTTGAATTCGCCTACGCTATACATTTTAACATCATAGCAGTGTGAATTCGATCGTTCGGCTATTTAAGTTTATAATCCCTTTTACAATTGCCAAAAATAACACTAAACGAATTAGTACCCAAATGCACAATAATATAGGTAGCCTAGACTAAGAGCTAGATATTTAGGTGGTCAAAGGCAATAGCATCGTAAAAGCCTTTTTATACTTACGTGGTTATGAAACACCCACATTGTAATACAAGTATTTGCCTTGCTTTTAGACAGTGGCGTAATAATAGGGTGGCAGAGAGGGCGAAATGCCAAGGGACTCAACCAAAGAGGTTAACTGACTACTATATACTAGCTAACAAGAAAATTAAGTGTTAATAAAAAAGTTTATAGAACATAATTATGTTTGATTTTAATCAATTTTAGTTACGAATAAATATTAGTAGACACTAGCAACAAAAAAAAATCCATTATCTATAACTTGGAATTTTTATCATCTATTACGCTTCAACATCATAATCATCTCAGCTTATACGTCACACTGCTAGATTCAAGTCTCCTCCACATCAGTTTTTTTTTTTTTTTTTTTTTTTTTTTTTTTTTTGGTATCGCAGTGGTTGATGAATGCATTTCCGCACTTACCCCCGCCTGTCGTAAAAACAGACGAGGAGTGTGGGACTCGCTAGCCACGGGGCTAGAATACCCACTAAACTCTTACCACTGCGATCGCTGTTAGCCGAGAGGGCTTTAACAGCTTAACCGGACTATGGGTGAGCGCTGAGGGCTCTCAACCCGGTTCCACCACGCTGGTCAGACGGGTTTGGTATAAGGTTCTATTTCTTTTTTATTCTTCTATTTATTCTTTATTGATTTACCTTCTTGCTCAGTTGTACATGCTGTAACCCTTAATCGTCTTTTGCGACACCTGTGGACAAAATAAAAATATTTTACTATTACGATTATTTTAAATTAAATCCTGTTAGATTTGACGGAGTAAGAATACAATTCACCACTCTTATCTTACGCGTAGGGTGATCGTAAGAGACGACTGAGGGATATAAAACGCATATAACATCTATGCTATGAAGGAAAACTCTGAACTAAACAGTATATCAACACGTCTGACCAGCGTGGTATAGTAGGTTAACTTCTCTCCCAATATGGAGGAGGCTCGAGCCCAGTAGTGGGACATATATAAACTGAAATGAGTACATATTTAACAAACCTAATCCTAAAAATCGTTGAGATTTTCTATAGCAGTAAAATGTAGGGGTGTCCACTTTGAAAAAACATCGATGCTTTTTTCGATTCGATAAATCGAAACTGTACATCGATGTCTTTCGATGTATCGGATGAAAACATCGATGTTTTTAAACATCGAGTACTTTTTCTGAAGTCATATCAAAAGTGTGACTTCAAAAAAAAAAAAGCTCTTTTTTGTGGCATTTATACCTATTCCAATCCCTTATAAAACTGACTTCTAAAAAAAAAGGTCCTTTTTGTGGCATTTATACCTATTCCCAGTCCCTTATAAAACAGATTTCTAAAAAAAAAAAGGTCTTTTTTGTGGCATTTACTGGTTATCATCGTTTCGATGTTTTATGAAAAAACATCGATACATCGAGTATTTCGATAACTCTTCAAAACATCGGATCGATTTATCGCATTGTAAACATCGATGTTTTCGATGCATCGATGTATATCGAATATCCCTAGTAAAATGTGTAGATTTAACATTATGCAGCGTTTGTCTTTTACTTTTCGAAAGTTATTAAATCACTGGCGATCATATTGCAACACATTTACATGTTATACATTTTCAAACGTCTCAGATTGTCTCCAATTTAAAACAATATGCATATTGCGCACTGGTATTCATTTTAAATACGCTGACCTTCCATCAATTTATAATAGATTTATACCTACTGTTACTTGCTCATACTGCCCACGGGCACGGTGTTTTGATGTGATCTCACGCAGTAATAGAGTTAAAATATCTTTTACATTTACAAATATAAAAAATAAAGTGTGTGTGTCAGCTCCGACGCACGACTGGAGTTTACTCCTTACGTACGATTATCAAAACAGGCGCAAAAAAAGCTCATTTGACTGAAAATAATATATATATTTTTATTTACATTTTTATTAAAACTGTTCAGTGAAGTATTATCTCACGGCAGAAAGTGAAAGGTGCGCAGAATAGGTTGCGCACCAAAAACGTAACGACGTCATTCGATCACTAGATTTTACTCCTCAAATTTTTCTCATACCGGGCGCCTTATATGAAAATCGATTCTTAAGGAGTAAACTCCAATAACTATAATACCCATGTCTTAACGCTTCAAATGACCGCAAAGGTTTCAAAAGAGAAAGCTAACACGAATATACTAATTTATCTATATTTTCTACTAATAACTATATTACTAACTTACCTAGACCAGATTGGTCACGTACTGAAGGAAGGTGGAGTCAAGAGTCTCGGAAACCGGTGAGCGTGTATGAAGAGAATTATGAATGTTGAGGAAGCGAGTGAAGTATGCAAGGATAAAGTTCTCTGGTACTCTGTTCTCTCTGCCTACCCTGCAAGGGATATGGCGTAATGATATGTATGTTTGTATCTATATTTTCCATAGTTCTCAATTTTCTAAGTACTTAATTAAGTTACATTTTAAAATTAATGTTATTATCGCACTTGTGCAGTGCAAATAGCTTAATTTACTGCCATAGATTGACCTGTGTATTAGCTGTGTGGTAGCGGCTACGAATACTACCAACCTTTATTTTGCTCGTGGATGTCGTAAAAGTCGATTAAGAGCCTTATATCGACCTGGGGTAATACCACCTGATGTCGTTTGGTCAACAATTACATTCCCAAGGAGGGTTGACGTTAGGTAGGCGGCCGGTCCTAAAACTATTGCCAATAACTTTTGCAGTATGTAGGACGAGGAGTACCTACATATTGCGTCGACCCCAAGTAATTGAGATAAGAGCAGGAGGAGATTGACCTATTTATAACTTTTCCCTTTGAAGGGTTCATTTTTATACAGGGTGAACTTTATGTATGGGAACACCTGAAAATCTCGAGAACTATTGGATATATCGGGAAATGACCCGGACAAAAGTTTCACGAGAGGGAACGTGGAACTCGAATCAAAGCTCAAATTTGACCTTGGGCATGACCTTCACCCAAATTCGAAGGTCAACTTAGTTTTTTTAAATGGGAACCCCTATTTACGACCTCGGATTCAGAAAGAACGGGAACTTTTACGTTCAAAACCATATTCATACTTCATTTTTGAAGGTGTCGCTGGAAACGAAATTATAAAAAAGGACCTCATATCAACTGATTTTCACACTGGATCACCAGGATATCTCGGTAAATACCGATTTTTCAAAAAAATGTTTGAGGCAAAAGTTTCATGGGAAGGAACAAGGAACTCGATTCCAAATTCCTAACACATTTTTTCAAAAAATCGCTATTTACCCAGATATTCAGGTGTTCCAGTGTGAAAATCAGTTGATGTGAGGTCTTTTTGTAAGCGACCTTCCTACGACCTTAAAATAAAAGTATGAATATGGTTTTGAACGTAGAATTTCCCGCTCTTTCCGAATCCGAGGTCAAAAATAGGGGTTCCCATTCAAAAAAACAAAGTTGACCTTCGAATTTGGGTGAAAGTCATGTCCAAGGTCAAATTTGAGCTTTGATTCGAGTTCCCCGTTCCTTCTCATGAAACTTTTGTCCGGGTCATTTCCCGATATATCCAATAGTTCTCGAGATTTTCAGGTGTTCCCATACATAAAGTTCACGTGGTATAACTAATGTGGTCACTCATTTTTATTGTATGCAAAATGGACATATAAATATTAATGATAGGGGTCCAGGTGGATCAAAATCTATAAAACTGCGTGCGTTGTAAGGCTTTTCTATAAAGAAATAAATTGAGGCACCTTTCAATGTGCTAAAAGAAACTTATATCTAAAACACCAGAACATTCTTTTATTATTATTGAAGATAATATTCAAAACAAAAATGTTTTGATTAATTATTATTAATTAATAGCCTCCGCCTTTTATAATTTATGAAATTTATCTATTAATAATCTACAATTAGATAAGTACCTCACAAATATCTCTTGAAGGAGAGAATCTGGAAACAAGTGATTGAAAAAGTTACCATTTAATGATGGTCGGTGACATTCGCAATAATTTTAAACGAAATTTAAATGATAGCATAGTTCGCAATCCGTTTCGATGAACCGTTATGGTCTATGGATACCGTTATCAGTATTTGTCTTGGATAAACCAAAGCACGGCATATTAAAACTCACGATCTTGAACTATGAAATGATAAAAGTATTAAACATAAACAATTGTAACCTCTGGCTTATGAAGATATTTAAAATAACCAACTGTTGACTTAAATTGTTTACCTAAGAAGCCGAATGAATGTATTTTTCAGATTTCTTATTGCTAACCAATCGGTAGTCTTCGTTGTGGTGTATTACTTCACACCATATCGTCGTTGTTTATAAATACAGACATCGCTTTAAGATTATTTTTGCGAGGCTCACGTCATCCGGTCTGGATTGTTTGTATGACTGTGTGTATGACTAAAATTGTAGTTCGCTGCTGGTAATTTAAATGAGTAATCACATTAGGGAATCAATGTTGAGAATTATATTGGATGGAAAATTTTCCAATCATAGTGTACTTATTTACGATAGATTATAAAATAGAGGTATTTGAACCCGTATTTTAACATTTTACCGGATGGTAAGTGGTTACTCTGTCACTGAACTCATCAGCCTATAGACATTCGCATAAGCTTACCCAAAATGGGGAGATAATGCCACAATATCCAGTTGACGTTATAAATTTTCAGCAGAATGCTTTGCCCATTTTACTAGACCCGGTGAAAACGTGATCTAGGCGGTATTATGACTACCCCGGGAAAATAAAAGGGGAGCACATTTAATCTTCCGTCCACACGGAATAGCCCAATCGCATGCGCCAAATCACTATTAAAGAGTAAAACCAATGAATGTACTAGACCTAGTGTTAACCGATTTGTTCTTATTATAGCGAACACAACAAAGCCAAACCAAGAAGTAAGATCAAACATGACATTAATAAAAAAAAGAACAAACTAGACCTTCATTGCTCTATCCTAACGTCTTCAAGTGTCTCCACATTCTATTCTAAACTAATGCACGTATATAACAAGAATATGTTCACCTCTGAAGGACGTACAAAAAACTTGATGCTACCATAATATTTTAAAAGCCAATGCTTTATAGGTTTATAGCCTCCTCAATTCAAACTCCTTTAAAAGGCTCTAAAGAATAATTTGAGACGTCTATCGATTTATATATCGCGATATTCTACTTCATCCTCAAGACATAAGAGCGGTCACGTACTGATATGTCGTCTCTTTTCCTCTTATAAACCTGATAATTTTAATTTTCACCTCCACATAAGGTATTCAAAGATAAGATGTCTTTTAAACACAACTGCATAATGGCCTGCCGTTTCTTTCTCACGCCCGCTATTCGTACTTAGTTGAGAGTAAATCAGTGTCATGTATACTTATAGTTACTTATTATATAAGTAGTTAAGTAGTAACACAATATGATCGAAAGATATATTTGAAACAGTAATATCAGATGGAAATAAAATTACACTTTGACATAGCAACCTCTTCGTCGTAGAAACTAAAACCGGCGATGCTAATCGCGTCAACCCTAAAATAGCCTGGAATTTTCTTGCGGTATGATCAATACCAATGTCAGAACTCAGTTTATATACATTTTCTTTATAATTAACATTTTTGTATTAATTCAAGAAATATTACTGTAATGGACCTATAATAAAACACGATTGTTAACTTATTATTATATAAATTAATTCATAAAAACTTGTTAACCGTTGTAAGAAGTCTGTTCGTTAATTTAAATATTAAGTAATGGGTGTGTATCTTATACATTGAAAATCAAAACCAAACGGTCAAATAAGAGCTTTTTACTTATTAAAATAATATTTTGTTGCGAATTATTCTAAAAGTAACTTATTTGATTTAATACGCAATATGTATATCATTGTGCTTTCATTAATTATTTTAAACATTAAAATACATATTTTTATTAGTTTTTTTTTTAAAAGGTTTTTCATTTATTTTGATCTAATCTTTTAAATGTCAAGCAAACAACCAACAAATTATTTAAGCATGTACCGTAATGGTTAAGGTAAAGGTTTGATCTATGGTCAAAAGAAACCAAATACCGCTCATTAAAATTGACTCTGTAACCTTTTGGTATATTTACAGTAGGTATTGCGTAATTCCACCGATAACGATTTTTTGAATTCAAAGTAACGAACCTCCAAAGCTTGGAATGCGATACGATTACATCAACAATATTTTCAAATTAACTGGAATTTTATAAGATGCCATGATTTAGTTTCAGCGATATTAGTAGTAGCGGTGAACTGTTGAAAAATTGAATAATCTGGTTAAGATTTAACTTGCGTTAGGAGCTAAAGAAAGCCAGGTCGAATCGTTCGAACTGGATTTTACATTCTCTAAGTGCGGACGACCGGTTTGACTGGCGCGAATCCTGGCGCTAACGCCAACCATGGTCCGGTTATTGGGTACATACGAGAAGATATAGGTAACCGTTATAATTGCAAGCAGTATATTGCGTTTATTATATAATTTGTATATTCTATATGTCTTATAATGCTTATATGCTTTAGGTATCTTTTGATCGTGTTTCTTTTAGTATAGACTATACTAATTACCTGTAAAGTGTAATAAACCGGGGAATCGATTTAGCACTGGCACGGTAAATCGGTATCTTAACCATTACGCCATCGGTGCTGCGGTCTTTTGAGTCCTTAGATCTCCATCTTGTTCAGTGATGTTATTTGTTAAGATCCAAAGTATTGTCATAGTTTAATCTTAGCGCGTTATAACTTGGATATCTTGTTATTAGTTGATACATAAAATCGTATTCATTACCTCGTATTATCATCATCGTTGAAAGAAAAATGACTACTATTGTAATTTCCTTGATATGACGTCATTGGAAAGGAAATGTGCTCAACAGCTTAATTAATCGAAATAAAACGTCAAATTATTACGTCAGCCCTGATTTCTAGTTGGAAGTGTAGACTTAATAGACTTAGATCGTCCTCGTTAAATTGCTATGTTATTAACCGACTTCGAAAATAACATGTCGTTATCGAACCGGTCGGTTATCTGAACGTTATTATCTTTATGCAAATATTCATAATGCCAATAGAGAATAGATTATAATAGTTCTTTATTTGAAATATCACTACTTTTACGGATTCTATCGCGTTTGTATTTTATTTTTAATTTCCCGACGTTTCGAACACGTTATAGCGTCCTTTTTTATTCTGTTCTGTTCTTTTTTTGTTTGAAACAGTACCTATAGATGGAGGGATATTCTTCGTTTTCTTGAAATTTGAGGAAGAGCCGTTTAATATCTTCAAAGATATTTTGTCCTAAATACATACATACATACATATCATCACGCCATATCCCTTGCAGGGTAGGCAGAGAGAACAGAGTGCCAGAGAACTCTATCCTTGCATACTTCACTCGCTTCCTCAACATTCATAATTCTCTTCATACACGCTCGCCGATTTCGGAGACTCTTGACTCCACCTTCCTTTAGTACATGACCGATCTGGTCTAGGTAGGTTAGTCTCGGTCTTCCTCGGTACCTACATCCTTCCACTTTCGCATTGTATATCTTCTTAACCAGACGTTCGTTCGGCATTCTTTCCACATGTCCGAACCATCGGAGCATGCCCTTTCGCATCTTTACACCAATACTCTCTTTCATACCTACTCGCTCTCTTACGTCGTCGTTACGAATGCGGTCGGTCAGCCTAACTCCACAGATTTTCCGCAGAGATCGCATTTCGACCACATTAATTTTACTTTCATACTCTTTTCTGCATACCCAACTCTCGCTTCCATACAGTAATGTTGGGACAAGCACTGCGTTATGTATTGCTACATGTGCCTTCTGGCTGAGGTGGTGGCTGCCGAGAAGTTGCCCCAACGCTCCGTTCACTTAAAGTTTTTTTTTTAGTTTGTCCTAAATAAAAAACGATAACGCTACCCAAATCACTTCATTGTATATCTACGAATTATTTTCCTAATATTTAAAGTACCTACTTTGTTTAACAAAAAAAAATATAAGTTTTTTTTAAACACCCGGTACTAATCAATAAACATTATAATGCTGGAACAAAAATGCAATTTGACCGACACAAATTACATTCAGACTCGGTATAACTGATTGTGGACTGCTCAAAATTATCATTCTGCGTGAGAATCGAACGCTAGCACGGTAGCGGGTAGGTGTGCATTTTAACTAATACATCACCTGTGTAGTCATTTCGAGTCGGTTTAATTTTTTTATTAATTATAATAATGAGTTTTATATTGGATATTATATTTCTTTAATAATCGATTCTCGATTTATTGTGGTCGGTGAAACACCGCTCAATGCGCCGTAACATTGTATTGCATCATAGAAAATATGTATCTACAAATCTCATTGAGCCAACTTGTATAAAAATATACTGCAGTAAGACCTGAACATAATAGTACGCCTAATTGAAGCCTATGAAGTGTACAAAGACTGGCGTCATACGCACTGATTAGGGCTCACATGACTCACATACTAACTGATTTATACTTCAGAATCTAGAACAACTATTGGTTTATTATATAAATACTGATAATATTAAAACAAAAGTATTTTTTGTTGTCTAATAGCGACCTGCCCTTTTCAGTATTTAATCGCTCTGTCCCTACTTTTTAAGTCGCTGATAAGGGGCCGTTCATAAATTGCGTAAGAGATTTTGATTACGTAAGGGGAAGATCGAATCATTCGATTTGATCTCCTTCCTACTGTAAGATATCATAAGGTTGCAACTACTCCCCCCAGCCTCTTAATAAGAATTTTTGTAAGAAAAGGCCGAATTGATCAAATATAACTCCGTTTATTCTGAAAATATCTTTTATTATAATGTTCTTACTATCGTAGGTATCATTAACTGACTGCAATAACATTAATCTTATTAATTTATCACAGTTTTGACTAAAATTAGTAATTTTCAATTTAATATCTTACGTGTGGTGACGGAGTAAGAATACTATTCACCATATTACCCGTGGGTGATAGTAAGAGACGACTAAGGGGTATAAAAAGCATATAACATCTATGCGAGAGAAGGAAAACTCGAAACAAAACCTTATAACCAACACGTCTGATCAGCGCGGTATAGTAGGTTAATTTCCCTCCCATTACGGAGGAGGCCCGAGCCCAACAGTGGGACATTTATGGGCTGTGATGATGATGATGATTTAATGTCAGATTCACTACCCCCACCTGCCTATAGTAAGAAGTTATAATATTCAGTCAACAAACGTCTTACATAATTTATGAATGGTCCCTTACTTCTTGAATATTCATTTTAATGATATGCTGTAAAGGACAGTTTTGATGTATATTAAATTCACCACGTATCTAATTATTTAATTTAGTTGGTAGTAATACTGTATTATTAAAAATAACTTCCTAAATAACTAATTATTTTTTAAGTAATGTATAAAGATAACCATGGTTATTGTGGGTTATCCATACGAGATAAACAATATTATCGTGGACTTTTTACTAGATCGTTTTAAGTTATACAATGTTGTAGTATATTATAATATATTTTATTTTGTTATATCTTGTAACGTTTAGCCAACGCTTACAATGTAAGCGCATAAAGCGCATGAAGAGATATTTCTTACGACACAACATTACAAATCTTTTAAATTCTCAGCTTTTTTTTACTACATACATTATACATATAAACCTTCCCCTTGAATCACTCAGTATATTGACGAAAACCGCATTAAAATCCGTTGCATAATTTAAAAAATCTAAGCGTACATACAAATGCGGTGACTTTATAAGTACTATAGATTAATATTAAATGCTATCGTTCATATCAAGCATACCAAGTGTAGCGATAAGAATATTATTATTCTTCCCTTGGAAAGGTCTATGGCAAACTATAGACTACGAAGAGCGAATATAATAGCCAAAAATAATTAAAAAAAAAACCAGCTAATAAAAGATCAAATGTTATTAACAAAAATAATAATTGACGTGCTTGATTTTGGAGATGTATTTACTTATTCCATTGGATATTTATTTCATCATATCAACGTATTTACTTTCCACTGTTGAGCTCGAGCCTCCACCACAATGGATGGGAAATTGATCTATTTTATCACGCTGGTCTGACGTGGTTGGTAAAGGGTTTCGTTTCGAGTATTCTCTCTTGCATAGATGTTATCTGCATATCATATCCCTTAGTCGTCTTTTACAATACCCACGGATAAAGAAAAGTGGTAGTGAATTGTATTTTAGTCCGTTAGCACACGGGTATTAATTTACAGCTTATATAAATGCGTATATTTCTTGCAACACTTGCTACTAATTATACAAAGTTAAAAATTCCGTAACGTCATGAAGCAACGCTCACCTCTTTTGTTCGTCTTTTACAAGGAAAAAAACTACAACGGCAAGGTTTTAAAAAGACTTAATAATTTGTAAAGCCCTCGAGTCGTGTGCTCATTTTTTTAAACAAAACAATGTGTCTATTGTTCTTTTATTTTATCCCTCTTCATCTTTAAAAAAAGAACTTTGGAATTTCGATTCTGATCGGGTTATTGCTATGCAATGGAATTACATAGTAATAGAATCCAAAATATTAATTAAAGGTTATAGTTGTTGTAATAATTATTGCTCCTAACTCATCACTAAAAAGTACTTCTCGAAACAACGTAGAAAATTCTTCCTTTGAGCCCAAATACATAACGCAAAAATCCGATATAAGACCAGCTTGATTCAGTATTTTATAATAGGCCATTTTTTTTCCAACTGTGGAAGGACTTGTGACTTGTGGTATATACTATACCACCCAAATTTATGCAGTTATGTTCAGTAGAACATAGTAGTAACTAACTAATAATAGTAACTAATAGTAGTAACTAAGCAAGGTCTATTTATAAAGGGGCAAATTATTGTATTTAAACACGCTAGTCAGGCAGATCGACATATATTTAAATGTTCCTAAGCACGGTTTACTTATATAGGGGCAAATAGTTCTATTTAAACACGCTGGTCAGGCAGATTGACATGTAATCAAATGTCCTAAGCACGGTCTACTTATATAGAGGCAAATTGTTACATTTAAACACGCTGATCAGGCAGATTGACATAAATTAAAATGTTCCTAAACATAGTCTACTAATATAGAGGTAAATTGTTCTATTTAAACAAGGCGGTAAGGAAGATTGACATATAATCAAATGTCCTAAGCACGGACTACTTACATAAAGGCAAATTGTTCTATTTAAACGCGCTCGTCAAGCAGATTGACATATATTCAAATGTTCCTAAGCACGGTCCACTTATATAGGTGCAAATTGTTCTATTTAAACACGCTAGTCAGGCAGATCGACATAATATGTATTCAAACGTTCCTTTTTTATCTCATATAATACCCACGTGGAATGTTAAATTGATAAAATATAATAATATTCTTACTCCCTCATTACACGGAATTGTAAGTAATAATGATATACAATTATCATGTAGATAAGTAATTCATCAAGTTCACTCATTATATCACAAAATCTTCATGTATAATATCAAATTATATTTATGTCGTAATAATTATTAGCAGCAAAATCATACAATTATGGAGAAAGTAAGAACAATGCGCCTAATTGAAAAGTTAATCATTAGAACAACACCTTTCCGGACTTGGTTAGTTGCATTAATGTCATTTTTTTTATGTAAGTGTAGATCTATGATGCAACAATCGGTACGTAACGCGGCGTTTGTTTTTTTATTTATTTTTTTAGAAGAAAAAAATAGTAATTGAGAGTGTATTCTTTCTTTTAATTTACAATAAAGGCCAGTGCATTTTTTTGTGTATTAATTTTTAAAATGTATTTGAATTTAAATCTGTTGTTGAGATGCACTTATAGAAGCCATTCTTTTGGTACTCTTTTAGCCAGTTTTTATAACATTTACGGGAAATTAAGATATCGGCATATTGTATTCTTAGCCGAATAGGGAACGAGCCTAATTAGCCTGAATATTTAATACCCTTTTTTGGGTAGGCTATGGCAGGATGATCACGCCCTGCCTATTACCGTCTGGGGCGATGAAAGGGCGGCTTGCGGCACCACAACCTTCCTCCCCATCGCCATTGGACCAACTACTGGTACCGGTTCCTTAATATCCATGACCGGTCCGGCGGGTTATCCTTTTGATATCATATCCATCCCCGGCAACAAACAACAGTGTTGCCGGGGTCTTCCTCGTGAATTACTACCTGGTCCAACAACCTACGACCTTAGCTTAGACCGCATCAAGCGCAAGTATTTGCGCCTGCGCTGGCGGCAGAGTGTATCAGCGTGGAGAATCTTTGACACCCTTTTCCACTTTCTTCTGCAGGACGACTATTTAAAATAACTTCAAATTATTCCTCCGTGTACTGGTATCAAAAATAAAGAGTTTCGACAAGCCTACCTATGCAAAAGGAGTCGTAAAATACTTTCTAAGGCAGTACTGCGAGACTCTTGCTGCAAGTCTTATTAAGCTACCATACCATATGTTTATACTAGTTAATTTCTCTGTTTTTCTGGGAGAGGTTCTTAACTAGTAGTGGGATTGCTATGTGTTGTGTACACTACTGGAAAAAATTAAGGGATCAAAAAAAAGATCCTTATTTTTGGGCAATTTTTAACAGGCCATAACTTCGAGAGAAATGGTTGTACAGGAAATCAAAAAAAAGGAAATTGTAGCTCCAAGTCTCTAGTTTTTGGATTGGAAGTTTAAAATTTTGTAACCTCCGCGGTTTTTGGGTAATCGTAGAAAAACCAGCAACAAAAAAAACCTGAAAATTTTTTGTTTTTTTTTTTCGGTCTACGGGCGTAGGTAAAATTTTTCCAACTTAACTACTATATCTATCAGATAACTTGTTTATTCAGCTTGAATTTGCTTTTTCAAAAAGTTCGATATGATCATTTCTCGCTGAGATATCGAACTTTGAATGGGAAAGGATCGTATTGTCTTTAACCATCAAATATCTCAGCAACCAATGATCGCACAGAAAGTTAAAGGTGGGTTTGAAGAACTTGAATGAATTCTCCTTAACGACTAGCCATTGCTTTTCCGAAAAAAAAGTTTTGAGCAAAAATGTGGCAAAATCTCGGACAAACAATTATTTTCTCATTTTTAAAAATTATAAGCTTTTCAGAGCAAAAAACGTGATCCTTTAATTTTTTCAAAATTTCGACTGTTTGAAACAAAAAACCGGCTGGCTGGATTAATTTGGTTTTTTGTAGGGTTTTTGTGGACATATTGAACTGTAAAAGGTATACTTAACATTAGTGGTTTCCTCAATATTTTCGATCTAGCGCTTGATTTTCCAAAAAACCACCAAAAGCCCTTTTTTTGTTGCATTTTCAAATTAATGTGACAAAAAGAAAAAATTTTTTTTCGGTCATGCAACGGCTATTCATTAAGGAGAATTCATTCAAGTTCTTGAAACCCACCTTTAACTTTCTATGCGATCATTGCTTGCTGAGATATTGATGGTTAAAGACAATGAGATCCTTTTCCATTCAAAGTTTGATATCTCAGCGAGAAATGATCGTATCGAACATTTTAAAAAGCAAATTCAAGCTGAATAAACAAGTTATCTGATAGATATAGTAGTTAAGTGGAAAATTTTTTTTTCTACGCCCGTAGACTGAAAAAAAAATCAAAAAAAAAATCATTTTTTTTGATGGTGGTTTTCTACGAATTCTCAAAAACCGCGGAGGTTACAAAATTTTAAACTGCCAATCCAAAAACTAGACACTTGGAGCTACAATTTCCTTTTTTTTTATTTCCTATACGACCATTTCTCTCGAAGTTACTGCTTGTTGAAAATTGCCCAAAAATTTGGATTTTTTTTTTGATCCCTTAATTTTTTCCAGTAGTTTAGATTTAGAAATAAAAAGTAAAACTATTCTCACGCGCACGCGCTTCGCTTTACATATTTCTGCATAAACTTACAATTGCAATTAAGACTAACAATTGTATATATAAACGTGATTGAGGTCGTTACTCTCACCGCTGCAGCGATAAAAGTTTGTATTTCTAGTTACAATTGTTTATTTGAAAAGCGATAAGGATATCATTTTACTGCATTTGCAGAGATGGGCTGGTCATATAACTGAGGTGGCATTAGCCAGCCGGGGTCCTTGCCGTAAACCAGCCAGGCGATAGGTCGGATAAAAACTACATCAAATATTTCGTTCATACAATTAGAGTAAAACGAAATAGAAAAATTGGATAATGGTTTAATATGTGCAAACCATCTCAGTTCCCTGAAATTAGTTCCAAAAATTTCTAAATGGCGGCAACAGTTAATTGAATGATTCAGTGTTGAACCTTAGGTTGGGAAGCCACGAAAGCACTTCTGGTCCAATCCAACACTGATTTTGTCCCCCGTGACGTATGTTATCAGATAATGCCAATTGTAGTATCTTTATTGTGGTAACTAGGTATTACCGATGTTTTTTTATAATTCGAATACGAAGTTTCGAACTGTGCTAATTAAATTGCTGTAGTAATCTAGTTATCTAAGTATAGGCCTAGTTGTCAAGTGTCAGGGGCTTGGATCCCATTGGTTTCCATCCATCTATCTATCAGCCCGTAAACGTCCACTGTTGGACATAGGCCTCCCCGCCAATGCTATTCATAACGGTCCTGTGCCACCTTGCGTCCAACGGTTTCCTGCTACCTTCATGATATCGTCGTCCAATTATTTTTTTTTTATTGCTAATGATGGCAAACGAGCAAGCAGCACACCTTATGGTAAGTGTCACTGCCGCCCATGAACCTTTGCAATACCAAGGATATAACTAGGCCGCTGCCTACCAATATAAACCCCAAACCTACCCAATTGGGCTTCCGGCTCTCTCGCTCACCGAACGAAGCGCAATAGCACATTGCTATTACTCGTACGTCGATCTTCTGCGAGAGTGTGGTACTACCCCGGACGGACCGGTCCGCGGCTGCAGACAAAGAACTGTCAACAGCATGGTCCCATAACAATTGGAGTGGGGGGTCGTCCTACGCTGCGTCGTCCGATTCGTGGTCGCCACTCTAGAACTTTTCTTCCCCAACGGTTGTCGGTTCGTCGAGCGATGCCTGCACATTGCCACTTCAACGTGCCAATTCTTCATTTCATTTCCCATTGGATTAGTGCTCATTAATTGTATGTTTGTAAAATACCCTCCGACACAAAGAATCTATTCTTTATCTCATCGTGTTTACTTATAAAACAGCAATAACTTTTTACGTGAAACGCCCACAATGACGTGGAGTGTGGAGGGTAACATGATATGATAAAATATGTGTGTGCTACATCTGTTTAAGTATTCGAAAACTATGGCGTGACTATAATAAATAAATATATATATATATATATATATATATATATATATATATATATATATATATATATATATATATAATGTGTGTATAAAGTAATGATTTTTGTGCAAATAAATATTATTATTATCTATTATTAAAAATAAAAATATTAATTTAATCCATTTTTATTTGTGTGAAATACTTATTTCATATATTTATGTAGTTCCTTCGTTGACTTCGACGAATAAACTTCACTTATACCCTAGGTCAATTTGTTGGGCAAAATAACAAAATCTGGTATTTATAAAACTGTTAAGATCAATAGCTTCTACCCGCGGCTTCGCCCGTGTAAAATATAACTCACTAAAATTAAACTATTAATCCAAGGCAAGGCATTAGTGATAAAAGGTATGATGAAGGTATCCTATGTGTTAATCCAGGAAATTGTTTACTTGTATGCCAATTTTCATTCAAACTTGTTTAGCGTTTTACGCGCGATTGCGTAGCAAACATCCAAACATCTTCACAAACTTTTATAACATGAATAGGATTTTAAATTTTTGTGCATAGGTCCTGTACGCAATTCTATCCATCCATCAACCCACGGACGTGCAATATTGCATAGTCCAGTGCCACTTGCATCCAACGGCTCCATATGACTTTCAAGATGTCATCAGTCCACCTAGCTTTACGTACCTAAATCATTATCATCATTTTCCTGCTCTTATCCCTATTACTTGGGCTCGATGCAAAATGTACTCCTCTTCCTACATATTGCAAAAGTTATTGGCAATAGTTTCATGACCGGCTGCCTGCCTGACGTCAAACGTCCTTGGCAATGTAATTGTTCACCAAACGGCATCAGGTGATGTTGGCCCAGATCGATATAAAGTTCTTAGTCGATTTTTACAACATCCACACGCAAAGTAAGGGGTAGTATTCGTAGCCGCTATCACACAACGATCACTAGCTCTACGTAAATCGAAACGTCATTGCCTGTTGGGCAGTCCGGCTGGAGAGGCCTCGGTTCAGTGTGCGGACTGTCACGTCGCTCAAGGAGAGGGTACCCCTCAGGGGGTATTCCGTTGGGCCGGCCACTGACGTCAAGTTCACGCTGCTCCGGTGGCCGGTCCAACGACGAAGGCGAGGTTTGCGGGTGGGATACGGGTGTGCGTGCTTACGCCCCTCTGTCGCCCCGGACGGAGTAGTGCGAGGAGTGCGCTGACCGTAGCCCACTTCAAAAAAAAAACCTCTACGTAAATAAAAATTATCAATTATTATGGTTACCAAAAACATTAACCTACATAAAGAAAGAAATATGGTAGTTCGAGGAATGTCGAATGAAGTGAACAAGTAATATTGTTATATAAGATTTTGAAATACTGTACGTATAATATACGTACGTACACATAATGTAAAACACGCCAAGGGCGGTAATTATAACTAATCATTCACACTAGATATATCGTTTTCATGCTATAGATAAACGTTGAACGCACGAATGCGTAGTAATTTATTGTAATGCACGATCAATATATACTCGACTTGACTCCGCTATGAATGTTAATACCATAAGAAGTACTCTAAGTCATCTTTTTTGTATTAATACTTAAGGATTTTTAATAAAAGCGGATAGATTTTCAGTGGGAATAAAATAAGCTGTGAGGTATTACGGTTTATATTTAGTGAAGGAAAAGTGAAAGGAATATTAATAAATTCTATTAAAAAATAAGATGACAAAGCTACATTTTATTCCATTTTCTTATTGTCTATGTTGGGGAGTTTTGGCGCGAATGTGGAAATGTCATGTCACGCTCTTGTATTATATTCATTTCTTTAGTGTTTTGTGGTGTTATATTGAATAATTTTGCTGGTATTTTATGCAATATGGTACAGTTAAAGTGCTGAAGTGTAGTGAATATGGTATAATAGTGGTTTACGTGTATTTTCACATTTGCCCAAAATTCCCAAAGAAAATCATTGATTAGGTTATCAGCGCCCGATTAATGGTAACGACTTGACTTACTGACAGACAATGACTATTAAGGCTACATAATACGAAGAAATGATGAACAATATAAATGAAAAATAATTAAATAAGACTTGGCTGTATGGGCTTTGACCCCTTTGCCTGTCCGAATGGACGAACAGAACCAAAAAAATGTTTATGTTGGGAAACGAACAAGCAGTACCTGATGGTAAGTGGTACCTTAGCAATATCAGAGCCGCAATCATTCCATTGCCTACCATAAAGAAAGAGCTCTTCTTAAATCTCGTATAAGAAAATATCATGGTATGATAAAAAAGTATTTTTAAAGACAATAACAATTATTTCATTAGTACAAGGTAGTAAGGAAATAATTCTTGTAAGCTATGGGCTACCTAGAATATACCATTATTAAATGCTTTATATTCACTTTCTTTTTGGATGTAGTGTCCCTCTCTCTCTTCTATTTTTTTTTTATCAAAAATTCTGATTACCTTTAAAATCGATTTTATATTTTTTTCTTGGAATTTAGTAGGTACAGATTGTGATTTACGAATGTATATTTGAAGAGTAAAGATGGACAGTTAACAGTGAGGCGATTAAAAGCAGTAAACTTTTCACTGCCGCGTTTACGATCACGGCTGTTCTAGTTGTAGATTGTCCTTCAGACATATCGACCGTAGTTTTTATGTGTGTAGTTTTAAATCAAAGTATCCACCTGAATAGTTGAAATAATTCTGGGTTTGGAAGAAATATGGACTTATTATTCAATGTTCGTTTTTATTATAACTTATCTGGGCCTTAATGTCTAAGTAAAATAGTAATAAATATAATGACATGGTAGGTATTGGGCATACAAATACATCAGACTTTCAGGGTCCTCTCAATGTGGTCCTTTTAGTATATGCCGTAGGTACAACGCATATTACAAACGCTATGATTTCAATTTGCCTATTTTTATCTTTTATTTCTGTTCTCTTCATTGAAAAAATTCAAGGAATACTATTTTTACATTTATAAAACCCGATTACATATTAAATGCATTTCGAATTCAATCTAGAATACATTTATCATCCTTCAGCCTTTCGCCGTCCAATGCTGGACGTAAGTAGTCTCTTCAATATAATGACATGTAACGCAGCATTGGAATATTATAATAATAATCATACTTAGCAGTCGCGTTGGCAAGTGTTATAAGTCTCAAGAAAGCGCTGTTGCTTATTTTCCTGGGGTGGCATTATAATTTCCCCACAGTCCGGGTAAAGTTGTCATAGCCATCTGAGGCTAACAACTAAGACACAAAAAATAACAAAATATAATTTCCGTCGCCACAGGGGTCACTATTATTATAAATGATTATAATTTAATTTTCAATTGACTGGATTGTTCAATCTGGAATAGTCATTACGCAAATCAATTGATAAATAGAATTGTTACGTGTCTTATTTGACTCCAATAAATGAGAAGATGATGCAGCATATTGCATCGCAAATGTTCCATACATTAACTACTTAACTATGTTGATGTCGAGCTGTCTGACCTAAATTGTTAAACAAATCAGGTCATTTACGTAACTAACGTACGTCATTTAACAAATATGGATGTAAAAACAGTTATAATATACTCTTAAAGGAATATTGATGGGTGTAGTTCAAATCAGGGTGGCATCGAAGCGAGGGATGGGGCTAATTAGGTCGTAAATATTGACATATCGAATACGAACAGTTGAGTGGCCAGGCCAAGTTAATAAACGTGATATTTACCAATACAGTTGGCATATGGATTGGGTTTAAGTCATGTTTATTAATACATGTTCCGTTAATGAATTCCTTTTACAGTTTTAATACAATCCAAAATCATCTGTGAACGCTCTTATGCGTAATATTATTTTCTTGGACAATGTAAAAATATTTTTATGACATAAGTCGTAAATATTTATGACTTATAAAATATTTGTACAGAACATGCGTTGCTATAACATTGAATTAGCCGTTTGACCTATAGAGCTGTAGTTAGCTTTGAGTCAACAACAATTTGAATTGAACCCACATATTTGCTGACCTTGCGTGTGTTGGTAAGGTGTGATATTTCTGTATCAATAAACCCCCTTCCTGCGTGTGAGTACATTCTAAAGACTTGTTTGTTTATTGTGTCGAAAGGATCCTCTTTTACGCGGCATAGTGGCCTTTTCGACGAAAACATTGCTTCACATTTCTATTTTACTAATATTATAAATGTGAAAGTTTCGATGAAATTTAACACATAAATAGATTTTATATTTTTGTATAGCACATAGACTATTTTTTATCCTAGAAAATATACGGCTGCCGAGTAATAGCGTTGATTGATAGAATTTATACTAACGCGAGAGAACCAGCGGATATAAGCCAGCTATTAACTTAAATCACATTTAAGACAGTCATGTTGTTAATTTCTTCTTTTATAAAATATAATAAGATTGTGTCAAATAAATCGTATTTATACTTTCACTAGAATAAATATAAAAATCTGGATCGTGACGAAATAAGAATACAATTTGATATTCTTAGAAGAAAAATTCTACACGTGGCGACACTTTAAAAGTGGAACTTTTATGTTACAGGAAAATATATTCATTATTCAACAATCAATTTAAAAAAAAAACAGATGAGATATGTCTTACTCTTCTTTGATACCCAAAGGAAAGCGAGAATTGAAGTGTTGTGATAAATATGAGTAAGTAAGCTAAATAGCAGTCGCGTAAGATCTTTTTTTATGCAAAACGTCAGGATAAAAATTTCAAAGCCTTCCCATAAACAATTTCAGTTCAAAACCTATACCAAACTAATCTGGTCACTATGGTATCCAATTGTCCCCGCGCTGCTTCGTGGCCTACACTGTGAGTCTGTGACATAGTTTATAAAGAAAATAAATAAAGATGTATTATTTAAATGCATGTAAATTAGATATTTTGGTATATAAAACAGAGCCGTCTAGATAGAAATTTTGCACTCCGAAAATAGAAACTATATTTATACTTTGACAGAAGACATCGCTTTTTCTCGTTCGATCAACTCATAATCGATTTTAACTTCAAATTTATAATACATACATATTATATATACATATCATCACGCCATATCCCTTGCAGGGTAGGCAGGGAGAACAGAGTTCCAGAGAACTCTATCCTTGCATACTTCACTCGCTTCCTTAACATTCATAATTCTCTTCATACACGCTCGCCGGTATCGGAGACTCTTGACTCCACCTTGCTTCAGTACGTGATCAATTTATAATACATTGTAATAATCCATTATGTTAATACATATCATGAACGTTGGTTTTTTAGTAATAAAAATAAGATGTAAAATATATGGTTGGTCTTATCTCTTGAAATAGCTGTGGAGAACGTTTTACTGTAACGTTCAATAAAAGGCACCGCTGTTATTACTCAACATAAGTAAACTTGAATGCGATATACTGTGATGGTTCGCTCCATACACCAAAGGCCGTATGTTAATGCGTTACTCTTGATAAATGGACAAGTTGGTGAGCCCACACTAACAGCTCCCTACTACGGACACTTTTACTTTCAAGGTGTTTAGAATAGGCGTGCATAATAATTATAAGGTTATGGTAATTTGAAAATTTTTGTATTAAATTTGTACTTATAAATAACATTTTTGTTGGCTGTGGAGATTAAAGTATTAGAAATATTTGTAGATTATATGAAATTAGGTACATATATAATATCTGTATAGAACTTGCTGTGTGACCCTTACTTTTTTCGTGGATTTCGTAAAAGACGACTAAGAGCCTTATAACGACCTGGACCAACTCCATCTGATGCCGTTTGTCAACAATTACATTCCCAAGGAGGGTTGATGTCTGGCAGGCGGCGGGTCATAAAACTATTGCCATTAACTTTTACAATATGTACTATGAAAGAAGAGTACATATTTATCGACCCCAAATAATTGCGATAAGAGTAGGAGAGTGGCTTTATACACACATATCTCATATAGATTTGTATAGTTATCTATCTCCTTTAGATCTTTTAATCAACAATCTAGAAAAAATAGGCAATATATTTAATTAATTTTACTATAGGTGAAATCAAATTTACCGAAACTAGAAAGAAGAAGTTGGTAGTTTAACTGCCAACTCATACATTGCCGGCGGTCTACTCAAGACTTAAAGCATTGTCGTATGGCGAGATATAGCGGCACAAGCCAACCGCTGTTACAAAAGCAGTGGTACCAACTAACAAAAAATGGTTACCAACAAAAAAAATATAACAGCTTATTATGAGCCGGAGATCATATTTAATACAATAATGCAGATAAAAACTGTGCAGCAATTACTTTCTAAAATTAAAATCATATGTTTATTAGTGTCCATTTATTTTATTGTCTGCTAAATGGAATTGTTTATCATCCAATTTAACAAAACTAGGTAAATTACTTAAATTTAAATAAAAAGAGTAATAAAATAATCATTAATACAAATACCATGTGATTTCCTTTTCTAAGCAGTAATGTAAACTAACAACTAAGAAAGTATACTATCCTCTTTCCTCGACTATGTTTTACTAGACTTTAAAAATATCCTCTTAAATATTTTGTTCCGTTATTTAACTTTTGTCGAACTTTTTTATAAACACATTAAATCGATATTATATTTTTCGTCCGTGACTTTAACACCTATCCATTAAGGTTACGCCTCTGTTTTATTTTTAAACATTTATGAAGGAAGTGGGCAATAGGGTTAGTCAAGTCACTACCTGCTCTTTAGATGCACCGTGCCTCGCACCTTACTTCTACAAAAAAAAATATAAACATGGCCCTTTTATTTTTAGAACCAATGCACCGACTTATCAACAAGGGAACAGTAAATTATTACTTCGACGACTTGCTTTCTAGCACAAGGTACATTTTTATAGCATTCGAAATAGCCGTGCATTCCGGATAAATGTTGTTTAAAGTAATTTAGCAACACTGTTGATGTACACTGGGTACTTTTAATTTCTGCGAATATTGAAATTACATGCGGTCTGAGGGGGATTTCTATAATTATTCGCGTCAAGTGGCCCCATTCACACATCTCGGTTAGTGACATCTGAGTAGGAAAAAAAACGTGGATGCGAAGCGGTACTGATATAAAGTTCTATATTTAAATTTAGTCGTTCTCGAGTCGCTAGTAGGTATACCACTTTATTTTTTACTAGACCGTCTCTATTTATACGATAGATATAAAATTATATCTAGTAATTGCAAACATCAGATATTTTTTTTTGGAAAATATATTTAGTTATTAAAAGATAATTGATAAAATAATGAAATAAAAATAATAAAAAAGAAAAACTAAGGATCGAATCACGCTCTATGGATTGAACTGCTCGATATTTCAACTGAGTTATTTCTATTATTTTTAATAGCAGCCAAATTTATTTTCATATTCTAATAATGTTTTTTTTTCATTGGCTAAAAACATTGACAATACCATATCTTCTATCGATGAATTTTCCTATTTAGGTCAAGTTGTCGCCACGCAACCTGCATACTTAATTTCATAGAAAACACTGGGGCTGTAGCTGAGATTATGATAATATACATATATACAAATATAGACATATATGTACAAGAATTAGCATATTATAAAGCAAGCAGTTAAGGTACAAACTAAAACACACGATTAAGCCACAAAACCCCTAGTTCTAAAATACAACCGTTTCTATAATTGTCTGTCAACGGCTCATGGTTTCCGTAGCTTTCACTGTTACGGTAAAATTAGCAGTAGAAAATTATTATAATAAATATTCAACCTCAACAATGGTTTACTTTTTAATTGTACAAAATCATGTATTAAAAGAATTAGATAATTACTCTGGGTTTGGTATCTTGAATTTAATTACTATAACTGTATCTTTGTATCTTATAATAGAATACTTCTCATATAATTATGTGAATGTAGCAATACAATAGCGTGACACGGTACGTTACGGTATATTTCGCAATATAATTATACTATTATAACTACCACTTGTCTTGAAATCGCATCATAAAATCTATGAAATCTCCTTAGATCTAAATACAATTCTCTTGTCGACGGGATATGAATACAGATGTCGCTACACCTTATTTGTTTCTGATTCTAGTAAAAATCACCTATAAAGAGTATGGGTAAGCATTCTCTTGAGTAACTTATAGTAAGACCTTACAGCGATTGCCAAACCGCTTGACAAGCGTGACGATTATGGCAATAACCGCTCCGATTAATGACCGCGTCATGCTGCATTCTATGGTGAAAGCCTATGTCCAACAGTGGATGTCTAAAGGCTGAATGATGATGATGATAAATCCAAGGTGTTAATATAGGTTTACTCGCATAGGGATGATTTAAGAATACAATTTGTTACATTTCTATGGAAGTTATAAACCCGGTTAAGTGAGCATTAGGCTATTGGATAATAGAGCTCTACTGGGTAGTTACCCAGTGTACTGGGTAGAGCCTTATTGGTTAATAATCTGAAGGAACAACGATAATTATAATGACCTTACAAGATCTTATTATAATATACATCCATCCGTACGGTACGCTAATAATATTTTATTTACTTGTGTCCAGTATCATTGCTGTATCAACAAAAACACTTTCCGTGTACGAAGTAAATAGGTACATAAAACGTTTTACAAAGTCTTACATATGTGACATAAATATACTAATGTAGACCATCAGTTCCACATGCACTACTGAGTGCAGAAATTCTGAGTAGCAACATAGATACTGGAATAGTGCTAAGTATTTGTTATTTAGGCTCTAACAAATAATCTAAAATTCAGCCTTTCGGCGATAAAAAAATATAGAGATATAATTTATGAAATTATACATAGATGGTGTAATAGTTAATATAGACCTACCATTCCAGAGTCGTGGGTTTTATTCTTACGTAGGACTATAATTTATATGATTCACAAATTGTCGTTCTAAGTTTGAGTGTAATTTGTGTTCGTTAAACATTTTTTTATAAACTCCCCTGCATTAAAATGTTTATTTATAAACCGAGCGTTGTCTTTAAAAAATATGAAACAATATTTGTGCGTTATAATATCGCTAAATCAATATAACACAAGTGACCTAACTAAATTGCAGTAAACGATTTATCTTATGACAGCCTCGCCAGGCGCCTATAGGTCGGGGTTAGTGGGGTGAATCGAGTTGCGGTCGGTAGACCGCGGATCGATAACGCATCGCACTCTATATTTGGTATGCTTTTGCCACGCAGCTCTAGAACTGCCTGTTGCGATTTTTGCTTTTGCCTTTTATGTCACAAGAGCGTTTAATTAATTTGTGTGTACTACTTTTGAGAATCTGTGTTAGTGAGACACGGATTAGAAAACAGCAATTGATAATTGCATTGTACGTAATAATAATTTTAAATTAAGAATAGATTGATTAACATTTTTTTTAATGCAATTTCAACTCAAAATAAGCAATCCAATTTGCTCGTGTATTTGCAGAAAATTGGGATAGTGACATCTATCGGTGTCACCCTAAAATCACAACCACAGATATAAAAAATATATAAAGATAATGAGACAAACTATTTATAAATATTGCATTGTCATCGGTTCTTGATAAGTGTGTATACTTTAAATTAATCCGACGTTTAGAAGGGGGTGAAAATTACTTTCAAAAATTTCGACACATACAAACTAAATTAATATGAGAGTGTTAAAAAGAAACAATACACACCTCGGACTTGTTATATGTCTGATAAATTGTTAATTATTGTCTGCTTCCGTCAGACTTCCTTCACAGTTAACGCGAAGAAAAACATCGTCAGACAACTCGCATAAAACGTTCAATTTATGATAACTTTCATTAACGTTATTACAGTATTCCTTTGCTATGTTGCAAAATTTTAGTGTTATTTGACTAAAATTGTTTTTGAAAATAACATTCATAATCATGTGAAACCCATTAATAGATATTATTTACGAAGGATGTTAGGTGAGGAATTATATATATCACAAAAAATATTGAATTATATGTACTATTGTACTGCAAAAGGTCCATGGTGAGTTACACTTACCATTATATATGCTGCTTGCTCGTTTGCCACCATAAGCAATAAAAGAAAAAAAATGTATTCAACTTTTTACGTGACATTTCTCCAAATTTAAGACCCATAATTGATTCAGATTTCCATATTTTAAATATTGATCAATATGAAATCCCTTCCTTGTTGAATATAAATTTGCAAGATACATAGCTATTATCTGTAGCCTATTGTACCTATAGGGTACGGATAATAGCTATGTATCTACCTGCTGACTATCCGTTGTGTAGCTCAAATTTCCTCTCTGTGAAAGAGGCTCGCGTCTAGTAGTTGAACGTATATGAGCTGATTTGTAAATACCTGTAAGACGTTATAGAAATTTATAATTCTGATAACATATTTTATTACTATTTCTATACTTTTCACCCATGAATAAATACCTAATTACGAGAAAGCTATTAGTGACGGCATTTAACAAAGGGCATAGGTATTCATAAATGACGTATGGCCTTATAAAAACTGCTGACAATAGCTTATTTATAACGATAATGTCAATAGTATGACTAACCAATAGATATGCTAAAATAAACCCTGCTGCTTTTAAATTAGGGTATAAATTGTATTGTAGATGAAATATTTGTGTATAAAAAATGTCAGCTTAGGTGGACGTTTCTTGGATATTTATAATATTGTTTATTGTATACATATCTGTGTACTTATCTGGTAGGGTTGCCAACATTTTTTCACCGAAATACAACATTTTTCAAAAAAATCTAAAAAAATATAGAACTGTTCTAAAAAAATATAGTATTTAATGGCAAAATTTTAAAATAGACAAATATATATTTTTTACTTATATTTATATTTATAAAAACTAAATTTATTTTCACTGCATTTTTTAACTATGTTTTGTCTGAAATAAAAGTGTAACGTGACATTCAATTTTTAGATTAAAAACGTAAATCAAAAGGTCAATCAGATACTCCTTCTATTTCTCTCTTTTCACCATTTCCAATCCCAAGGGGTTTACGCGTGAATGCGAGCAAAACCAAAATAATAGTCTTTGAAAGAGATGAAACCAGAACAGATGTAAGAGTAACAAAAGGTAATGATGTACTAGAGCAAGTGGATGAATTTGTATATCTTGGATGTGGATTTAGCCGAGATGGAAGGTACACCACTGATATAGAGCGAAGAGTGAATGCGGGAAATAGAGTGAATGGAGCGTTGGGGCAACTTCTCGGCAGCCACCACCTCAGCCAGAAGGCACGTGTAGCAATACATACCGCAGTGCTTGTCCCAACATTACTGTATGGAAGCGATAGTTGGGTATGCAGAAAAGAGTATGAAAGTAAAATTAATGCGGTCGAAATGCGATCTCTGCGGAAAATCTGTGGAGTTAGGCTGACCGACCGCATTCGTAACGACGACGTAAGAGAGCGAGTAGGTATGAAAGACAGTATTGGTGTAAAGATGCGAAAGGGAATGCTCCGATGGTTCGGACATGTGAAAAGAATGCCGAACGAACGTCTGGTTAAGAAGACATACAATGCGAAAGTGGAAGGATGTAGGTACCGAGGGAGACCGAGACTAACCTACCTAGACCAGATCGGTCATATACTGAAGGAAGGTGGAGTCAAGAGTCTCCGAAACCGGCGAGCGTGTATGAAGAGAATTATGAATGTTGAGGAAGCGAGTGAAGTATGCAGAGATAGAGTTCTCTGGCACTCTGTTCTCTCTGCCTACCCTGCAAGGGATATGGCGTGATGATATGTATGTATGTATGTACCATTTCCAATTCATAACTGAAAAAAAATATTTGATTTTGTTCGGTGTTGAAATTATAGTATTTTTGCGTACTACATAATTTTCCAACAGTAGGTATATAATAGGTACGCAGACCCGAAATGTAGTACAATACTATATATTATAGTTCAGGTGACAACCCTAGTATCTGGTAATACATTGTTTACCAACAATTTATCTAATGTTGATTAATGAAATTGTATAATGAATAGGTATTTCATTTAATATTATAATCATTATAAGAGATTCATGCATTTCAAAGTGTATTGGCATTTTTGATGCATCATGCATGACGCTCATTACCTTTCATCCTTTAAACTCGTAAGTTATAATGTACACCCAATATTGTTGAATTATTGAAGTTTCTCACTATAAATATATATTACAGTAAATCAAATGATCTCTTTTAGTTTTATCAGTGTGTATAAGCTACTTTTTTGACATTGATGTTAATTTACTTTTATTTATTTTTCTTTGCAACACATACATTTTCTATAAGCACAAATCGCTTTAATATTAGGAAAGATAATTAAATTAACTGGTTAGATGGTTTGAACATGTTTTCCTTCTGGTTTGCTTTATTTTGCAATGATTACATCTTATAAAAAAGAAGGAAAATCGACACGTAATACGCTAGTCAATCAATAAATTAAAAACTGTGATATTTAAGCAATACAATGTTGGTATAATTTTGGAGAATTCTGAAGAATACGTGATTCCTTTTAAACTTTTTTTTTAAGACAACATCCGGCACTAATGAAATAATCCTTGTATTGCGGGGGACTTTACAAACATATAATTTAACGGACACAATTTTATCCCAGACT
The DNA here is from genome assembly GCA_905163515.2 of Lymantria monacha. Taxonomy (NCBI): domain Eukaryota; kingdom Metazoa; phylum Arthropoda; class Insecta; order Lepidoptera; family Erebidae; genus Lymantria; species Lymantria monacha. The sequence continues at coordinate 10,697,527 of LR991094.1, read as the reverse complement.
CAGAACAATAATTTATGGAACACACAAATTATTGTCCTGTATGGGAATCGAACCCCGGTCGAACATCGGTTAAGATACCGACTTACCATGCTGTAAGTCGGTATCTTAACCACTTCGCCATCTATACAGTAATTTTGATACACTGATCCGCTTTTAATAACAGTAGGTATCAGTTATATTTTTTGAATTATGTTGTGAACTTAACCTCGATATATGAGTATCTTATCTCTCTCCGGATGGTTGCAAACTGATTGCTCATACGTTAATACGCAAAATCCAATTACATCTCCTGCAATTTGTTTACATATTTCCTTATTCTTTTAAAATCCTACTAAATATTCATCATCATCATTATCAGCTCATATATGTCCCACTGTTGGCCTTAGGCCTCCTCCATAATGGGAGGGAAATTGACCTACTATACCACGTTGGTGAGACGTGTTGATATAGAGTTTTATTTCGAGTTTTTCTTCTCTCGCATAGATGTTATATGCGTTTTATATCCTTTAGTCGTCTCTTACAATCACCCAACCCATAGCCCACCAATAAAAAAAAAAAAAAAAAAAAAAAAAAAGGGTATGGTGAATTGTATTCTTACTCCATACTCCATAGGGTATGGTGAATTGTATTCTTACTCCGTCACCACACGTATAATATTAAAGACTTAAGAAATCCTCAACACGTTTCTTATATGTATACCAGAATTTTAATTAAACATTCCATCAATTTAAAATCTCACATTCACCTTATAAAATGTGTAACAACTTTGGCGTACCTACTCATCTTTCATGGGCAGTTAAAAAAATCCTTGAACCAAAATCCAGTCATGCAAGATTTCTCGGAACTGTGAAACCTTAACTCAAATGTTTAAACAATGCTTGGAAGATATTTTGGTTGCTTTTTTCGTCTGGGTTTCGGCTCGTTTCGAGTGTGTAGAATTTAATAAATTTTGGTAAAAATATTTCTTCCAAAATAATGTTGTGTAAATTGTCTTTGTTACCAAATATCACTATTTGGATCGACTTCAATAAATGCAGAAAAAGTTACCACACTAGTTTTACTACAGATATATACAACAGATTTTATCTGAAAGGACCTTTTTTTTGGCGACGGGCTACGGCACGTCACGCCCCGCTAATCCATCTGGGGCGACAAAGAAGCGGCGCACGACCCCGTAGACCCGCCCTACATATACGTCTCGAGGCCGTGCGAGTGGGTCACTGGAACGCAATCTTTTTCTTGAGTGACCCACCCGGCGGTCTACCCTCACGGGTATCCTCTCATGTCGACGCACCGTCATCTCGACCTAGTGGATCTCGATGTCAGGGCGTCGCGTCATCCTCACGCGGTGGCCTCGCTTCAAGGGCGACCTGACTATATCTGAGAGAGGACATGTGATCAATTTAACTTAAATTAACTAGAAAACTAAATTCATTCCTGTGCAATACTCTCCATCGTGAGCAAATCAACTCGATTAACCGGACGTCGGTGGCGGTTGTCTCGAATCGCCATTGCTTTTTCTTATTTTTGAAGTCAATTCATCTTTTAAAGATCCTAAATATTTTTCATTTTACTATACCTGTAATATTGCCTCTAATTTTAGAAGAGTTTCGTCAATTTGACAAGGATTCCATCATTAGATTCTCACCTGACACCAATGGCGCGATCTCATAAGTATATACCTTGAAATAAAACTACTTTTACGGCTTCTATAGCGTTTGTATTTGATTTTTAATTTCCCAACATTTCGAACACTTTACAGTGATCACATGGATCACATGGAGGACTCCCGTGACCATGATCACTGAATACAACAAATGCGATATAATCCGTAAAAGTAGTTTTATTTCAAGTATATACCTTTTCAAACAAAAAGATTTTTCCATATCGTACAACCACCTTTGAGTAATCAATTAAAATATATATAAAAAATATTATATAGATTGAATCTCCTTTTTCGAAAGCGGTTAAAAATAAACAGTTATTATACCAGCTGCTATAATTACTGCAACATAATATGAACAGCTCTATTAAAAAACTATACGTAAACTAGTTGTTATTGATTCTGCAAATATCCTATTTTAACTGACCATTCATAAAATGCAAATTATAGTTCAGATATTGATATCAATTTTATCATCGAAAGGGAAAAATATGGACCAAAAATATCCAGCCAGGTGTGCAGACAAATGTATCGTTTCTTGTATTTTTATATCATGTTTTGACTTATATTTTTTTTTAAATCTATTTAATTGAATAGTTTGCTCTAAAGAATAAATTCTTCAGTCGTGAAGAAAAAGCCCTTCGTGACAAGAAAGATATACTAAAGTAAATATTTTTGCAGTATTTTAATTTGTATATTTTCCAAGTTAGATGTTTTTTTTTTAAATTTAATAATAAAGTAAAGAAATTATCTTTGTATTGGGAGGGATTTTTCAAACCTATAATTAACAAACTCAATTTACACACATTCAGACCAATAATTTATGGAAAGAACTACACTAAGTGAGGCTTGAATCCAGGATACTTGGCACGTAGATCGCTATGTAAACCACACCGCCATCTGTGCTAAAAACAAATAATAATAAAACTATATAAGTATTTTATAATTTACTTTAAAAGTAAATTATTTTCTTTTAAACTCGTACCTTCACCACTATGTCAATGTTCCACACCTGACCATGAGTATGAACAATCAGCACATCACATTCTCTGGGAGTGCGATCTCTGGCGAAACGAGCGTAACCTTATGTTAAACAGTTTGCAAGTCACCTGTGGAGTAGTATACTATACGGACCTTGTGGCAACTCGAGAAAATTTCCGTGCGTTCATGCGTTTCTGTCATACCTACTGTAGCAATCAATCTTAACGCTCACATATAGGCCCCGTTAAGCTCTTGCGTAACCGTGGTGCCGTACGGCTGCGCTTATCGTAGCCGTACACCTCTTTAATTATTGGCTGACTAGTCATTTTGTTTTCCTGTCTCCCGCTTTGCCTAGGAGGGAAGTGGAATCACTCTTTCCAACTCCTCCTCTTTAACCTTTTCTAATTAAATTTGTTGCGGGTTCCAAGACAATTAAAATCATATCCCGGGACTGCCTGAGGCTCAAACCTTGGTGTCATTTATAGTGACCATTGTGGATCCTGGCTTACAGGAGTTACAATGGTGGGAATGTGTGGTGGGATTGGTCCCATAAAAAAAAAGTATTTTATAATAATAAATAATTAATTAATAGTATAATTGTAGCTAAAGACATATTTTCCTTGTAGATACGCCTTAATACATGAATAACCAATGGGATTCCAAAATACTTTATTGTAGTTTGTTTATCATCAATTTATAAAATTTAGAATATTTATTTATAAATATTCTTCTGTGTATTTTGGCAACTTCTAATGAAGCTGAATTCGTGTGGAACTCTTTGAAACGTCATTTATTTCCTTTACAGCGACATTCCCTATTAACTTCCATAGCCATTAGATTCGAAATTGAAAATATAATATTACTCCATACCCATACGGACAGCTATTTTTTTAAGCTAAGAATGTGACTTAATATTTGAAAAAATAAAATTACTATCTACTAATTACATTCATTTTCATAAAAAAATGCGTCATAAGTAACACGTAGATAAAACATACTTATTTATTATATGTTATGCATACCCGTAATTGTTACAAAAAAAAGATTTAAATTGATAAAAGTAAAACGAAAATAATAACTGCACAATCTTTAATTACCGTTAAAACACCACACGAAAATAATATTTATTATTAAATTTTATAAATTAGATTTAAAACGTTAATTTATTCATATTATTGTAATGTTTGGACATCAAGGCTAATTGATAAATTAACTGACGCTGTTACAAAAGCTAAAATAAATTGTTTTTGATGAACCTTGCTTTGTCTAATAAGATATTAGGCATAAATTAATCCTTCATCATTCTCCTACTGTTATCCCAATTACTTGGGGTCTAATCTTCTTTCATAGTACATATTGTAAAAGCAATATTGGTAATAGTTTTATGACCGGCCGCCTGCCAGACCCTTTGGATTGTATGTAATTGTTGACCAAACGGCATCAGATGGAGTTGGCCCAGGTCGTTATAAGGCTCTTAGTCGTCTTTTACGACATCCACGAGCAAAGTAAGGGTTGGTAGTATTCGTAATCGCTACCACACAGCTAGGGAGGTATAAATTAATCCTTACTCTTACGATATTACAAAATTACTAAGTCTTACTTTTCTGATGTTTACGCGAGTGTTAAATATAACTACATTTACGGATTCTATTTGTATTTGATTTTTAACTGCCCACCGTTTTGAACACTTAACAGTGATCATGGTCACGGGAGAACTAAAGTATCTTACGTCCAATATGTCATCGTTATTACAGAAATTTCTGTAATTAATGTAAATGAAAATGAAAGAATTATGAATTTCTGTAATACCTAACAATGACATATTGCATACACACCTTTTTTTTTATTTTATTTTGTTCTTTTTTCGCAAGGTGGGACTATGGATGTGGTCGCGCCCCGGCAAATCGGCCCGGGGCGACGGAAGAGGCGGCGCGCAACCCCATGGACCCACCCTGCAAATACCTCTCTTCACCGTGCGAGCGGACCACCGGTACCCGATCTTTGTCTTCGGTGGCCCGACATAAGACACCTTAGTCCTCCCGTAACCATGATCACTGTAAAGTGTTCGTAACGTCGGGAAATTAAAAATCCAATACAAATGCGATAGAATCCGTAAAAGTAATTTTATTTCAAATAAGTCTTAGTTGTTTATTATATGGTTTTTATACAAATATGTGCGCTCAGAATCATTAAATTCAAGTAACATTGTCATATAGCAGTTCCAGCATAGCCCTTGCCCCATGAACATCGATGACGATGCATATAAGTATGACTGATCGTGATTAGGGGTTCACGCATGATTGGTTTAACAGGAGGGCTCTTCATAAAATGCTTTACACAATATTTTATTGATATGGAGACGTTAGTGCTGAGTCACGCAATTAACCTGTCTAACCAGCATTGATTGTTTTAAATTTATATTCACAAAATCACACTACCAATCACTTTTCCTATGTTATTACTTTTAAAAAAGCGGCGTATAAAAATCCAAATGACTAATTACTGTACCTAGACTTTTTTTTATAATTACTATATGAGCAATAAGTATCTAGTTAATCAGTCTCAATAAAATTTTTAATTCTTTCATAGCATAGAGCGCTAAAAAGATCAAACTGGTGTTTGAAGTGAGTTTAATTTTCGAGTTCTCTATGATTACTTTTTTAAACTTGCGCCAAGGAATAATATTTTTCTCTGACATCACAAATATGTAAATAATGGACACAAGTTACACCCAGACTCAAAACAAGTGCATATTTTCCGATTTTATAATGGTTTGATATGGTTTTTTATAATGGTTTGATTTTATAATTTTATAAGGTTCATGGTTGGAATCAAACGCATGACTTTCGTCGATACATGGAGTTTGTATTTAGACTATTGCTATTCATATTGACGTATTGTAAAATATAACGTCATCACTGTTGTTAGTCTATATTTATTAAGGAAAATCAAATTTGTAATTATATGGTTCATGATGATCAATCACCATATACTAGGTAATTTAAAAATAGGTAAATAGGTAATTTAAAAATAGCAAATACATATGAATACCTATGCACAATCCCTAAATGGGTTTAAGGAGGCTAAAGGGCTACCTCTTCGTGGCACTTGTGATGCTCTAAACAGAATATTTTGAATTATATTTTGATATTGTGCGTCTTCATACTATAGCTAATAACTTGATCTTTAATTATTATCTTTATAAATAAATAACGCCATCTGTCGATAAGGTCCTAAGAAACGTTATGATTTTCACAAAAAGTTTGACAAGGTAATTATAAACATAGCAAAGAGATATAAGTAAAAAAAAACTAATTTTATAATCTTGTGAAGTATGTCATGTAAAAATAACTGTTTCAATGCCTCAGCAAGCTTTCAGTACTAATAACTCATTTGAGTTTGAAATTACATATTAAATTAAATTTATTGTATTTGGATTACGAAACGTACCGAAATTACCGTATGACCCAACGGCCAGTATAATGCCCACCTAATGAAATGCTTTTTCACACAGTCATAACAGGTAACGTCTCTGTGATTTTAATCAACCAGAGTTTTTTTTTATTTTACTGGCTACCATGCACATTAAGATCAATTGTATTCAAACTTATAAAGCAATTTTTCAAATTTATTTTTGTTCACATCGTCAATTATTATGACACGAATATTTTTTTGCCGATTTCGTCTTGTTAGCCTGACCTTATAAGGAAGCGAGGTCGCATTGTTGATTCAACCCACGCAAAGATTCAATATTGTTACGTAATTGTTTTACTAATTATATTTTAATATTATTTACGAAAGGTCAACTTATGTTTAGATTTTCATAAGAAAGCAATCTTACAATTTTATTTATAAAAAGACCTTGCTGGTGTCCCAAGTTATTAGGGAACATCTTTTTCCGTGTTGTGATGAAGTAAGAATACAATTCTCCACCCTCTACTTTTACCTGTTTAATTCTTTTACCTGTGGGTGACCGTAATAGAGGACTAAGGGATATAAAACGCATATAACATCTATGCAAGAAAAAGAAAACTCAAAATACAATGCTATACCAACACGTTTGACCAGCGTGATATAGTAGGACAATTTCCCTCCCATTATGGTGGAAACTCGAGCCCAACAGTGGGACATATATGAGCTGAGATGCTGATGAAGTAATCATTTAAGGAAAAAATCATTATGTTGTGGTATACCTATTTAATTAACAAAAGACAATTAAATAAACACTTAGAACAATCATTGGGTCTCGCAAAGATACCCCGAAGATGCATGGAAATGCATGCGAAGCCAAGACACTCTGAGCTAGTTCAACTGCCTAAGACCCTATGTAATAAAACATTTAGTTCAACATAGTGGTAATTTAGTGAGCTATATTCATAGATATCCGAAGTTTAGTCTGTTGTCTGTCTCTGTTTAAGATTCAGCGTGTGATGACGGAGTAAGAATACAATTCACCACCCCCTATCTTACCCGTGGGTGACCGTAAAAGACGATTAATGGATATAAAACGTATATAACACCTATGCAAGAGAAGGAAATCTGAAACAAAACCGTGGTATAGGGTCTGACCAGCGTGGTATAGTAGATCAATTTCCCTTCCATTACTGAGGAGGCTCGAGCCCAAACCCAAAACAATACTTTGACTAGGTAGATTTATTGACAACAAAGTACTTACCTATTTATAGGAAGCGGAAAAGTTCGCTTTAAGCAAATATTAATAATATGCTTATTATAAAATACTCTTGAATAAATTGTTTATTGTTTTACTTATATGAAAAAGTAGGTAGGTTTATTATATAAATTATTTTTTAATCATGATATGACGAAACATCGCACTTGAAATCACGGAATTGGTCAAGGTTTACGTAGACAGTGCCTTTCACGTCAGGAAACAGTACTATAGACGAATACACAGATTATATAATATCAGTGATATCACAGAGCAATGAAAAACTATACTTACACTTGTTGGAACGCATGGTTTATTTCAGATTTATTTTAATAACACAGTTTTTCAACAGACCTAGAATTTTATTAATCTATTTCAAGGTGCTCACCATCATAAGAATGAATAGATCAATAATTCAATAACATGGTTACCAAGACTTGAGGTAAATAATTAGTGATTAATAAAAAGTAAACAATCTACTTATTGTCCTTTGCAGATATTATTCTACAGCAAAATATATACATATATTTTTCTTGATGTATGTATCTATAAACATTAAAAATAGCGCAATCATATCATTAGTTATGTTGTTAAGTCAAATTATATTTAAATATGTAATACGTAAATAATTATAAATATATTCGTAAAGCTAGTTCTTCCGTTCTAATCTGCGTAATTCTGATGATGTACTCAAAATAAAACCACCAAGGTTTCAACCAACTCGACTATCGCAAAGAGTCCTTGGTGATTGTATGTCGACCTATATACAGTATCTGTAAGGAGACTAGTCGTTGTTTACTCAGTTTGATAATCATTTTGCATGTTATTTACTTAAATTGGGAAGTATGTCCTTGGTGTAATTTATAGGTGAAGAAACCACAGAAATATTAATACTATTTCTGTATATTCTGGTGAAACCCAAAGCTCGAATTTAATGTTTTTTATGATACTTCATCGCCATTATTTTTATATATTGTTTGTGTATATCGGGTTAATAACATTAATATGTTATTATTATAATTCTGTTCTCTGACTACACCATATAACGAAATGATAAGTAAGGACCCTGGTCTAATGATTGACTTACGGATTTCTACAAAGATACATTATTTTTTCCACACGACATTTAAAGATAAAATTAACGGTAGGAGCATTAACCAACGGCATTCTTTTAACACATTTAAGAATTTATTCGACCGCCTAATGGCCTTTATGACACTTCTAAAAGAATTATATGAGAAGCCTTTTCTCAGTATTGACTGCTAAATGGGATAATGTAGTAGGGATTTAAATACATTGCGACACAAAAGTCTCGAATTCGAGCCCATATCCTACTTAAATGTCTAATTATTAATTCGTATGGTACATTAAATTAATAATGGTATACAACTTAAACATTAAAATAAAACATCTAGGGAACCTGCTTGCCACAGAGTTCTTTAAGACGTTTTCGAATGTATACTCTGAGAACAAGTTCAATTGATAGCATCACCTATCATAAAATTGGATGATAATTCTCATCCAATTCAAAGAACATATATTATAATCAGAGATGTACAAAATGGTTTTAAAAAAGCATTTAAATACAAAATGCAAAATACTTTTCAGATTTACTATTTCAAATGCAAAATACCAAATAGTTTTGCGTTTTGTATTTCAAATGCTAAATGTAAAATAGGTATTTTCAAAATACTTTTTCAAAATAAAATACCTTTTGACCATATCTCAGAATTTTTTATTTATTTTAGGTATTTATCATTATGCTAGGGCCGCACCTGCGTGTATCGTCACGAAGCTTCGTGCAATGAGACGATACACGCAGATGTGACTGGTCATTATTGGCTATCGTCGCGAACATTCGGGCTTCGTGTGCAATATCGCTTGGGTGGCGATAAGTCAAAGGGTTTTAGCACGCTAATATATCGCGCTCTGTGGTCAGACTAGCGTTTTTCATTTCGGGGGAAATTTTCGTTGTGTTTAGACGCGTTCGAGGATCTCCAGTTAATCAATAAATATGGAGTGGGGTGATGAAATGGTGTTAGAATTTATACACCATTATGAAGCGGAACGCATGAAGGGATCCAAAAATATCATTATGTAATTATTAGCATAGCAGTAGTAGGTATATATGTAATAGTAAAGCAATTCGTCATCCATAGTTAAATGCATGAAAATTATTTCGGCCATCTTTAATTATTGCACGATACTTCATGTAAAATACCGAAATCGCTAATGTGACCACAGTTTTATCGCGATAATTTTCTAGTGTACCAAACGTAGGAAGCTTCGCCACAAATTACTTCGGGACGATACACGCAGGTGCGGCCCTAACATTAGAAATAGAGACACAATGCCGAGCCAAACAAAAACGTCTAATAACATGGCACCTTATGCATGACATTTTGGTCATATTTATCAGTACGCATATCAATAAATTCTGTTATGTTATTAATAATAATAATACTCACTTAAAATAATATAAAAAACTAGACTAACGAAAAGAGAGCAATGGCTCCATTTTTCCAATTGTGTGGCCATTTATTTCGGTTCACTTTTCGTTTCTCTTATCTTGTTGTAGTACAGTACATAGCCCTTTCAGTATTGTTGGGATAACAACAACACTTCAATATCATAAAAGTAGGTAATCAAATCAAATAAAAAAGGGCGCGCATGGCTAGCAGGTGCCTCTATCGGTCAAATTCGGCAATACAAGCGTCATTCGTTCATTTCATTTTGTTTGACTGGTAAGGTTGGCTAAACTTAATCACAAAGTATTTTGCATTTTGAAATGAATATTAAAAATGCTAAATACATCTTGAAATGTATTTCAAATAAAATACAAAATGCTTTTTACTAAAAGGTATTTAAATGCAAAATACAAAATAGGTATTTTGCATTTTGTATTTGCATTTTAAATAGAAGTATTTCAAATAAATCGCATCTCTGATTATAATATATGTTCTCATTATTGTTGTATTTTTAGGTTGTTTAGATTCGATAGCACTCGGCGAGACAATTGATATTCCGCCGAATCTGATAAGACTATAAAACCGATTGAAATCGACGACAATTTTATCCTGGTACTTTACTCATTCGTTTGTTCTATTGCTATCTTCTGATCTCTTGTTTTATGTGAAATCGGGTAAAAATTAAAACAGCGCTGATGAGGCACGAACTGTTCTTTATGATATTAAATCACGGTAATCTAATAAGATTTACTGGCGATCTGATTAAACGCAATATTGTACAGCGATCAGCCTTTTAATGGCTATAATATTAAATAGTATAACAGTTATATTGAACATAATAGTTCTTTTATGGTTTAAAGTGTTATGTTATAAACTGGGTCATTTTATAAGACGGTTTCATCAACCGTTTCTCTTTCAATTTTGTTATTAGAAATTAACGTTCGATAAATTTTTATTTCTATGTTAATTATAATGAGAAATCAATCATATTTAATGTTATTGGTGCGCAATTAACTAATTTGTGTAGTAAATCATTTTTTTTTTTAAATTTTATTGCTTTTAAATATAAAATACTAAACCATAGATAGCGTGGGCATCTCCTATAAAGACGCGTCAAGTGAAAGGCGAATTGGTCATTGTCGGTAGGTATCACAGTAGCTAAGTTATTGAGACTATTGTAATATTTTTTCTATGGTTAAATAACGACATCTATCGATAGGTCCTAAGAAACTTTATGATTTTCACTGAAAGTTTTACATAGTAATAGTAAATTGAGAAAATAAGCCTAGCTTAGCTCTAGCTAAGCTAAACGAACCAAAGTCTAGCATCGTAATAAGATGCGATTGTCATGTCTAAAGGCTGGCATCCTTAATCGGGCAGCAAATAAGTATTGTTGAAGTTTTCTTTCCTTTATTCGGGATAAGGACTTATAACTATAAAAAAGGTACCAAGTATTTCTATTTATGTCGATCTCCTAATAATTATTTACACATATTCAGATTTTATCAGCTTAATCGTTTAGACTGCATGTAAATAAACTGCACACGTAATGAGCTTAAGATAGGGGTGTCCACTTTGAAAAAACATCGATGTTTTTTTCGATTCGATAAATTGAAACTGTACATCGATGTCTTTCGATGTATCGGATGAAAACATCGATGTTTTTAAACATCGAGTACTTTTTCTAAAGTCATATCAAAAGTGTTACTTCTAAAAAAAAAAAAAAAGGTCTTTTTTGTGGCATTTATACCTATTCCAATCCAATCCCTTATAAAACTGACTTCTAAAAAAAAGGTCCTTGTGGCATTTATAGCTATTCCACAGTCCCTTATAAAACAGTTTTCTAAAAAAAAAAAGGTCTTTTTTGTGGCATTTACTGGTTATCATCGCTTCGATGTTTTATGAAAAAACATCGATACATCGAGTATTTCGATAGCTTTTCAAAACATCGGATCGATTCGATGTATCGCATTGTAAACATCGATGTTTTCGATGCATCGATGTATATCGAATATCCCTAGCTTAAGAATAAGTGTATTCAAACATCTAGCAAATTACTTGAAATTATTTCTTACTCTCTTCTTACTCATCATCATTCTCCTACTCTTATCCCAATTACTTGGGGTCGATACAATATGCACTCTTCTTTCATAGCAAATATTGTAAAAGTTATTGGCAATATTTTTATGACTGGCCGCCTGACAGTCGTCAACCTTCCTTGGGAATGTAACTGTTGAACAAACAGCATCAGATGGAGTTAGCCCAGGTCGTTATAAGACTCTTAGTTGTTGCAGCAGTTGTTGCTCTTTTCTTACTCATTCTGGATAAAATGTTGTTAAGTAAATTCACGGAAACTGAGTTCTGATTAAATTGATTCAAGTCTCACAATTTAAATTCGGGGATGTATTTTTATGTGATTGCCAGATCTAATCAAATAGATAAAAGAGTTTCGACTTTTATACTCACAGGCAAAGAAATGGCAAACAATTTATTCCTACACTGTATCATAGCGAAAATTAATCTCATTATGATTATCATAACCATTATTATTGTCCTGCTCTTATTCCAATTAGTACATATTGCAAAAGTATTGCCAATAGTTTTATGACCGGCCACTTGGAAACGCCCGTCTTTGGGAATGTAATTGTTGTCCAAACAATATCAAATAGTTCTGGTAGCTGTAAGTTGGGTGGTGTACAGACTTTATTACTTTACTCACGAACAATGTAAAGGTTGGTAGTATTCGTAACCACGCGTATGATAGCCACACAGCATCTAAATAGGATCTAATCTAAATATGAACATTTTATTGCCCTTTTTTTTTCAAATAATAATACTGTATATTTTATTTCACACGGTTTTCCTATTTTTTTTTAAACACAACTCCTTACACTAAGGAAATCATCCTTGTATTCACGAAGACTTTACGTAAGTACTTAGAACAACAAGTTTTGATCCACAAACATCACAAGTCATCATTCATCATTTCACCTACTCTTATCCCAGTTACTGGGGTCGACACAATATGTACTCTGCTTCCATCATCTGCGTACATATTGCAAAAAGTTATTGGTTATAGTTTTATGACCGGCCGCCTGCCTGACGTCAACCCTCCTTAGGAATGTTATGATTGACCAAACGTCATCAGGTGGAGTTGGCCCAGGTCGATCTTTAAGTTCTTCGTTCGTCGTTACTTTTACGACATCCACGAGCAAAGTAAGGATTGGTAGTATTCTTAGTCGGTACCACACAACAATGTGGATCGCACAAGTATTGTACGAAAATCAAACTTGTGACATTTAACACTACAGATCGGTATCGGAACTACTACGCCACTTATGCACTCAAAATAAGTTTCTTAAATATTTTATCAAAATTAAAACTTATGCGTTTTATGATGCCGATATGCGAGTTAAAGTGAGCATTCAAAACATATTTGCTAACATCAAAAGTAAACTCTGCTTAACGGTACTCGCCATATAAGTAATATGGTGAAACTGTCCGGCCCACTGGACAAACCATATTCGACCACACATGTATCGTTAGAGTTTTTGGAACATAATGAGTTAATAATTGTTACATATTGCACAGATAGCGTACTGGTTAAGATACCGACCTTCCGTGCCAGTGCCGTGGGTTCGAATCCCACGCAGGACATTATTTTGTGCGATCCACAAAGTGTTATTCTGAGTCTGGGTGTAATTTATCTGTGTTAATTGCATGTTTGTAAAGTCCACGCAATACAAGGATTATTTTTGCATGGTGTCTTAAAAAAAAACAAACTTATCTACCACTCCTCCATTTAGATCGATCTGGGCCAACTCCATCTTACGCTGTTTGGTCAACAATTACAATTCCAAGGAGAGTTGTCTTCAGGCAGTAATAAAACTATTGCCAATAACTTTTGCAATATATAGGATGGAAGAGGAGGGCTTATAGCGTCGACTCCAAGTAATTGGGATAAGAGCAGAAGAATGATGATGATGATACTCTACATGTGAGAAGTACACCAAAATTGATTTCTGACGTTCACGCGTGTGTTTACACAGCTTTTATTTACAGCATGCACGGTCATGATGACGAACGTAAAGTGTTATTAAAAATCAAATACAAACGCGATAGAATCCGTAAAAATAGTCTTATTTCAAAAATACCCAAATCATAATATAAACGTTTTGAAATTTTATGTACTTAATAATAGAATTCGAAATACCTATCTTTATTGTAATATAAAATAAATATTTACTCGCCATTTATATTACTATTTGTATATTTGTCAAACGTTGTTGCAATCTGTTTAGATAACTACAAATGTCATTACATATTTCGTACGTATCTACTAAAGATACGGTTAGTTAGGTATATTAATTTATTACTCTTATCGCCCACTTACATTGCCACATATATGTCTCGCACATACATATTTAAAAGATTGCACAGACCGTTGAGTGGGTTAAAAACCAAGCTATCGCGCCGAAAATGGTACGTTCGGCTCTTTTCGGGTTCGGGTACTTTACCTTAGTGCGGGGACTTATATTTAATTAAAAAAAAAAGATAAACACTTTTACTTATTATTAACTATAAATAATTCATCTTAAACTATACGGTCATGTACTGAAGGAAGGTGGAGTCAAGAGTCTCCGAAACTGGCGAGCGTGTATGAAGAGAATTATGAATGTTGAGGAAGCAAGTGAAGTATGCAAAGATAGAGTTCTCTGGCACTCTGTTCTCTCTGCCTACCCTGCAAGTGATATGGCGTGATGATATGTATGTATGTATCTTAAACTAATAACTCGATCGATATTTTTCTTGTACTACAAATCAGGGATGTTACGGAGCTTCGACTCCGACTCCGTTAAGTCGGAACTTCCGATTATTATTACACCTTCTGTTTCGACCTCGGCTCCGACACTTTTAAATCGGAGGTTTTATTCGAAGGGCGAAGCATAATATAGCGGCGACGGCCTGCGTCGACTGTTATGAACAGGTTGTCACGCGGGGACGTATAAGTATTAGTGATGATCCCTAACTGTGGTGGAAAGTAAATGGAAATACAAAATTCCAGCCCCTTCACTCAATTGCCCGCCAATATTTGTCGTGTCCACCAGGCTCGATAACGAGCCAACAACTTTTTAGTGGCGCTGGCCTAATCTACGACTTGTTAAGAAATAGATTGAACGGAGACAAAGCGTCAAAGCTTTTATTCGTGAAGTAGGTATAATACACTACTTTTGGAGTCAATTCATTTGATTTATACTATGCTATATATAATATGCTACTTTGTGATTTAATTCATTTATTTTAATTTCTTGTTTATTTGGCAACATGCCAATTTTTTTTCATTGTTTGTGTTTTATTTTATAATCAAAAAATTAAAATTAAAAAAATTGACTGAATAATGTTTTATTTGTCCTTAAATAAAAAATCTCTCTCCTGCCACCACTTCTGACCCTGCCTCCGCCTCCGGTTCCGACTCCGATAAATCAAATTTAAAAACTCCGACTCCGCCTTCGGTTCCGATAAAATTACCTCCGTTACATCCCTGCTACAAATTCTTTTATCCGTGTGGCGAGGGAGTATAAATACAATGGTCATAACTTTTTCCTTTCCCATGAATGATCTTAAGACCAAAAAGGAAAGCAAGCACCTAAACATCCACTGTATGAGAAGAAGGAAAACTTAAAATAAAATTCTATACCAATCCATCTGAAGCATGATATAATAGACCATTTTCCCTATTATTGTTGAGAAGAAATATTTTGTACGAGCTTATTCTCTAAGTGAATTAAAATCGTTTATTTTGTATTATTTTCTATTTGTATTGACGGTCGGCCAGTTTCCATTATTACTTGGAGCTTAGCGCATTGATCTATTCTGTGTATCTAATTTTATAACTTTGTAATCCGAGAATTATTCTGTTGGTAACTTTAACATACCTTTCTTAATTAATACTATTGTTAGCATACAATGTATAACTGTTTGCCATTCCTAAATAAATAAACATTCTAAATATCTAACAAAAGATTTTATGAATTGAAGTTTTCTATAGATCGTGTATGCCTCACGTGGGAGGGTAATCGACAGACAATTAGTTAACAAAAATGCAAGAAATTCATGACTTTTAACGTGTGATTTCAATCAAAACATATGGTCACATGTTCTGACACATTGATAACGACCTAACCAGACTTCCTTCATGACCAATGTCAATTTAACTAAATACACCTCCGCACATTAAACAAACATAACTGAGTGTTATGACAGATGACATAATATGTACGTGTTTAAAGGACGAACTAACTAACTGTCCTGAGGCTGTGCATATCTATTATAAAAAAAAAATACGTATATATTTTGAATGTTTTTGAACGATCATAATCTAATAAAGGGTACGTAAATAATTATTATTCTTGAATGTATGTCATTTAAAAATAATATCAAAATCACGAAATCAAGAGAATTTTAGTTACATTGTTTTACAGCCGTTTTCACCAACGACACCCTAAATTTTTGAAGTAACACCTAAAACAATATAAAGAACACATAAAATCAATGTTATATATCAAATATATCCCGTTAGGTGTTAACTAAAACTTTCAGTTTATTTAATTTCAATTAACATGAATATGTCATTTATAATGCCTTAAATGTCGGCATTAAAATCTCTTTATATTGTCATATCCTTGTTTACCTTATAAACATCAAACTTAAAAAAAGGCACACTAAACATAAAAATAAAAGAAAAGGTAATTTAAAAAACCTTAAAGAGAAATAAAAAAAAACAATTGTGTCTATAAAACAAGACTTTTGCTGTAACAGAAGGCTCGTGTGTCACATATGTTGATCTAGGTTACAATACCAAATATGAATGTTATGTGTAGAGATAAATCATTAAAACAATAGAACATATTGCAATGCTAGCTATCTATAACTTTATTACCACAACTGCAGAATTCGTGGGGTGACGGAGTAAAAATATTATTCCTTATAAACTGATCTTGTCCTTTGGAATCGTAAAAGACTAAGGAATATAATAGACTTATAGCATCTATGAGAAGGAAAACTCGAAATAAAACTTTATACCAACGCGTCTGATAGTAGTAGATAGAAGTAGGTCAATTTCTATTCTATTGTGGAGGACACGAGCTCAATAGTGAGAAATATATGAACTGAAGTGAACTTGTACAATATCTGGTATAGAATCAAAAATAATTTCCATTCGTAGTCATAAAAACCAGCTGAAGGAGCACCAGGAGAATGGCCGGCAGTTCTTTTCTGAGAAAGTTATAACACCAACTACGTTCGTTAAGCCGCCTGCCAAGTATGGCGATTATGCCATATTCTTCTTGTTAAGACTCATGTCTCGCAGTAGACGTCAATAAGCTGGTGACGATGATATACTTCAAAAACTAATATAATAGGATTACTGAACATAACAGGCGATAAATCAAGAAAATTAAAATCTGTATTTATGCCAGGTCATCTCAGGTCAAATACAGAGTTTTCCTTTTCTTTAAATACTCGGAAAGGAAGAGATGTTGTATATTCTTAGCCTTTCTTCATACAAAATCAATTCAACATAGACCCTGTTGTCTCGAAGAAGATCAGTCTAAGCCAAGCTGACCCGAATTGGTCGTTATTCATATGTACTCATCTTGAAAACATAGTAAAATAGATTGTGTCCATTATGTTAAAAAGTACAGATAAATTAACTAGCCGTGTAAATCTATCTTCTATTAATATTATTTCTGGTACTTTAGCTGAAATAGAGGTATTATATACATTTCGCAGTGAATAGTCTCACATAACAGAGGTGAAGCCTATTCTGTCCGTCATTGAATGAATGAATTATATCTTTTCTGTATCTGTATACGTGACTGAACTCCTAAATGGTTGGACCGATGTTGATGAAATTTGTTGTGTGTTCAAGTGCATTAGAGAATAGTTTAGATTAAGAATTAACAATCCGTGTGTTGACGGAGTAAAAATACAATTCACCACCCCATATCTTACCCGTGGGTGATCGTAAGAGACGACTAAGGGATATATAACGCATATAACATCTATGTAAGAGAAGGAAAACTCTAAACAAACCTTATACCAACACGTCTCACCAGCGCGGTATGGTAGGATAATTTCCCTCCCATTACGGAAGAGGCCCGAGCCGAACATTGGGACATATATGGGCTGCGATTATGATGATGATGAACAATTAATTCCGTTAGGTGTGGCTGCATCAGAACATTGTCTGTTGAGTTTGTTAATATTTCTATAAAAAAATGTTGGATAATCCATCTTCACCGTTTCAGAGAGTGCTGTATGTCATCTCGGTTTTCATGAAAATTTATCACATGTGATGATAGAATTGATTACCATCAAAATACTAAAATATGGTTAAATCTTGTAACATCATTGTTCCTTTGCCTTCCTCCGTACAAATACTTTGTTGAAATCAGTTACATTAAAAAGTGGACCTCAATATTATAAATATAAAGACTGGAGAAAAATAAAAAAGAAAGTGTCATTTAACTTACTCTACAATTCTAAACTATAATGGATTCGAAGACCCCTCGATGTTACTATTCAGTTCACAGTAATAACTACGCAGTCATCTAGGTCATCTGTTCTAACAATAAAAATAGCTCGTTACTATGAATATCAAAATTTTTGCATCTTGTGTATGTTTCTTTTGTAGTTTCTTTTTTTATACTTCAAGCTTACATATGTTCCACTTTTATGCCTAAGACTTACTTAAGATAGAATAAAGATTGACCTAATGGCAGCGAGTTAGATAAAAGAATTTATTTTGATTTTTTTTGTCTCATAATTTATCATCATCCTCGTGCTCTTTTTCCAATTACCTGGACTCTACTGCTCTTCCATTGTACATATTGCAAAACTTATTAGAAATA
This sequence comes from Lymantria monacha, assembly GCA_905163515.2. Classification (NCBI taxonomy): domain Eukaryota; kingdom Metazoa; phylum Arthropoda; class Insecta; order Lepidoptera; family Erebidae; genus Lymantria; species Lymantria monacha. Next base: position 10,678,834 of record LR991094.1, on the reverse strand, counting down.
ATTTGGCCGGACGCAGTAACACTTACCGTTATGTGTGCTGCTTGCTCATTTATCACCATAAGCAATAAAAGAAAATACTATCTCAGCTCATACTTCCCACTGTTGGGCTCGAGCCCCCTCCACAATAGAAAGGAAATTGATCAACTATACCACGTTGCTCAGACGTTTTGTTATAGTGATTTATTACGAGTTTTCCTTCTCTCTAGTACATGTTATACGCATATTATCCTTTATCCGTCTTTCATGGCACCACTCGCAATGGGCATTCAATTATCCACGATAGCGTAGCTGTCCACTGTCTTGGTATTCCAATAAAAAGACATGGTGCCACACTTTTTTATTCCGTTATTTCACTATAAGCTTTGATAAAAATAAATGTAAATATTTTATAATATTGCCTTCAATTTGTGTAAAGATGATCGGCAAAGTATAACTATAATTAGAAATTAGTAATACCCCACTAGGAAGATTAACATACGGCTATGTAGTACGAAATCTTGAGTTCTATTGCGCATACAAATACAGAGATACAGACAAATACAGAGCGTATTTAAAAACGAAGATACTACTTCCATTTTGATGCGTGTATAAGGAAAATAAAATCCGTTTGGTGACGGAGTAAGAATACAATTCATCTCCTCCTATCTTACCCGGGTGATCGTAAAAGACGACTAAGGGATATAAAACGCATATAACATCTATGCAAGAGGGGGAAAACTCGAAACAAAACCCTATACCAACACGTCTGACCAGCGTGGTATAGTAGGTTGGTTTCCCTCCCATTACGGAGGAGGCCCGAGCCCAACAGTGGGACATATATGGGCTGTGATGATGTTGATGATAAGGAAAATATTGAAAGAAATCTTACATTTGTGAAAGATTTTCTTGGTGGCTTATAAATTCAAATAATGAGCCTATATTCAGTGCTTTAAGCTTGATACATACATACATATCATCACGCCATATCCCTTGCAGGGTAGGCAGAGAGAACAGAGTGCCAGAGAACTCTATCTCTGCATACTTCACTCGCTTCCTCAACATTCATAATTCTCTTCATACACGCTCGCCGATTTCGGCGACTCCTGACTCCACCTTCCTTCAGTACCTGACCGATCTGGTCTAGGTAGGTTAGTCTCGGTCTCCCTCGGTACCTACATCCTTCCACTTTCGCATTGTATATCTTCTTAACCAGACGTTCGTTCGGCATTCTTTCCACATGTCCGAACCATCGGAGCATTCCCTTTCGCATCTTTACACCAATACTTTCTTTCATACCTACTCGCTCTCTTAACGTCGTCGTTACGAATGCGGTCGGTCAGCCTAACTCCACAGATTTTCCGAAGAGATCGTATTTCGACCGCATTAATTTTACTTTCATACTCTTTTCTGCATACCCAACTCTCGCTTCCATACAGTAATGTTGGGACAAGCACTGCGTTATGTATTGCTACACGTGCCTTCTGGCTGAGGTGGTGGCTGCCGAGAAGTTGCCCCAACGCTCCGTTCACTCTATTTCCCGCATTCACTCTTCGCTCTATATCAGTGGTGTACCGTCCATCTCGGCTAAATCCACATCCAAGATATACAAATTCATCCACTTGCTCTAGTACATCATTACCTATTGTTACTCTTACATCTGTTCTGGCTTCATCTCTTTCAAAGACCATTACTTTGGTTTTGCTCACATTCACGCGTAGACCCCTTTTCTTACAATCTTCTGTCATTGGTTCGACTAGGGTCTGCAGGTCAGTCGCTGACTGTGCCAGCAGGACTGCGTCATCTGCATAAAGCAGGCAGAGACCACTGAGTCATCCATCTGGACTCCCACATTCATATCGTTCAACCTTTGGAGACATTTATCCAGATATATGATAAACAGCCTGGCTGATAGAACGCAGCCCTGCTTAACGCCGATATTGACGTCAAACCAAGGCGACATTCCATCATCCAGCCGCACACAGGCTCTACAGCCCATGTAACTGGATTGCACAGCCTGCAGCAGTTTACCGTTAATACCATATTCCGGTAAAATGTCCCAAAGTTCCTTTCGTACAACCGTGTCAAATGCTCTCTCCAGATCCACAAAACTGCAGAAAACCCTCTGACCTAGGGCCAGATGCTTCTCCACAATGTTGCGCAGAGAGAACACTTGATCCATGCATCCCCTTCCACTCCTGAAACCTCCTTGTGTCTCACACAGTAAACCATCGGACACCATCCTCATTCTCCTTTCAATAATTTTACCATACACTTTTGCTGCCAAACTGGTCAAGCTTATGGCTCTGTAATTTGCGCAGTCATAACGTGAACCCTTGTTTTTAAACAAAGGCACGATGACTGCGCTATTCCAGTCCCCGGGAACCATTCCCGAGCTCCAACATAAATTGAGGAGCAACAGGAACGCCTCCCGGACACAGGAGCCACCAAGCTTGATCATCTCGGCAGACACCATATCAATGCCCGCTGCCTTACCATTTTTCAAGCTTCTTATCGCCCATTCAACTTCATCCGTACTGATGCCATCGGAGGACGCCGTCGCCGAATGTTGATCTACTAGACCACATGCGACACCGGCGCCAACCGTAGTATCCGCATACATATCGCCAAAATATTCACTCCATCGGCTTAACACGTCTTGTGTTTGTGTAAGAATGTCTCCACCTTTAGACCTTATTTTATTCATTCTGAAGGCTGACCAACCACCCCGAGACTTCTTCACCTCCCTCCAAAAGAGTCTGGTGTTACTCTCGAAGTTTTTAGTCAGCCTATCTTCTGCACTCATACTTGCTCTATCACGTTTCTCTTTCACTAAGGCCTTGGTGTCATTCTTACATTGCCGATATATTTCTTTCTTCTGTTCAGTCATACTGTCATTCAGATTCAAAGAAGAGACATAGTCCAGCCACGCTTTCTTCTTTTGCTCTACGGAAGCTGCCACTTCCGCATCCCACCATGCATCACCATTTGTGTTTCTATGCTTCTTTGAACTTCCATATACTTCTTTCGCTGTGTCTACCATACTCTCTTTCAATACTCTCCAGCATTCTTCAATGTTCGATTGCGGCTGGCTTGCCATCGTCAGCCGTTCTCGGACACTCTTTGCATACTTTTCTCTTACACACTCTTCTTGCTTGATATGCTTCTTGATATAAAACGCATATAACATCTATGCAAGAGGGGGAAAACTCGAAACAAAACCCTATACCAACACGTCTGACCAGCGTGGTATAGTAGGTTGGTTTCCCTCCCATTACGGAGGAGGCCCGAGCCCAACAGTGGGACATATATGGGCTGTGATGATGATGATGATAAGGAAAATATTGAAAGAAATCTTACATTTGTGAAAGATTTTCTTGGTGGCTTATAAATTCAAATAACGAGCCTATATTCAGTGCTTTAAGCTTGATATATGCTGAAAATCAGTTATCTGATAACTGGGCTAGTATAATGGGTAACTAATGCCCAATAGAAATAAAATACAGTTAACTATGCTTACCTTCCTACCATCTTTGTATTCGTCTTTATCAACTTATATCTCAGTGAAGTGTCTTTAATTCTTAAGGTAAAATGTATTAAAACAATTCATAGCTTCTATCTTTCTGTTATATATTATTCATACGTAATATAAAGTGACACATTCCTCAATTGAACGCAGGCGTGCCGCGAGATCTCAAATTAGCGCCAATTTATCCCTCCGGCTGACTCACGGACGATGCGATGGCTAGGTGTTCATATCATGTTATGTCTGGTATGAATACCATAAATGAAATAAAATTTTAATACGTACCTACCTTACGCGCAAATGTTACTTCCGTTAACTAAGGATCTGAGGCTTTTTTTTTTGGTCTGGCCTGATTTAATTGGCTATAGTTTAACCGCACATTGCCCGGCCAACATGATCTCACTCTACTGACAGAATTGGACTACAAAAACCGCAGACTGAACGCTCAACTTTTGAGTAATCTGAATTATACTAGTTTAGACTTCCTAAATATATGTAGCTATTATAAATAATCTAAATTACTGATAAATTATTTATAATATGTCTACGAGTGAAAAATGATTGTCATACGTGGAACTCAAACACTTATTAGAAATCTGAAAATGTTTCCGTCATAATCAAGATTTTATATGTTAAGGAAAGATTTTGTGCATTATTTAGAAAATTGCATCATCTCAGCTGATATATGTCCCACTATTGGACTCTAGCCTCCTCTATAATGGGAGGGAAATTTACCTACTAGGTATACCACGCTGGTATGACGTGTTGGCAGAGGATTTTGTTTCGAGTTTTGCTTTTCTTGCATAGATGTTATACATACATACATACATACATACATACATATCATCACGCCATATCCCTTGCAGGGTAGGCAGAGAGAACAGAGTGCCAGAGAACTCTATCTCTGCATACTTCACTCGCTTCCTCAACATTCATAATTCTCTTCATACACGCTCGCCGGTTTCGGAGACTCTTGACTCCACCTTCCTTCAGTACATGACCGATCTGGTCTAGGTAGGTTAGTCTCGGTCTCCCTCGGTACCTACATCCTTCCACTTTCGCATTGTATATCTTCTTAACCAGGCGTTCGTTCGGCATTCTTTCCACATGTCCGAACCATCGGAGCATTCCCTTTCGCATCTTTACACCAATACTCTCTTTCATACCTACTCGCTCTCTTACGTCGTCGTTACGAATGCGGTCGGTCAGCCTAACTCCACAGATTTTCCGCAGAGATCGCATTTCGACCGCATTTATCATCATAGATGTTATATGCGTTTTATATCTTTTAGTCATCTCTTACCACCAGCACCACGCACAACTACCCACGGGCAAAGTGGTGCATCGTATTCTTACTCCGTCACCACAATGAAAATTGCATTAAATATTAAAATTACATGAATAGTAACATTAAGAACAAAACACTAATAGTATGATTCAAGCTAAGATATAGGTTGACTCACAATAGATCTACCAATTTAAAGTAGGAGAGTGTGATGGTTTTTAATAACAATACTTCAAAACGAATAATATTTTACTGAGAATCGCAATCACAAATATTGAGAATAACGATGATGAAGTGGGCACTGTTTGATTACCCATGAAATGATGTTACATAGAACATCCAAGTTTTTGTTAATTAAACGCCGTTGATATGCCACTCAGTTGACTCAGTGCTAGTGTAGAGTCTAAGGTAAATAAATATTAATAAGTTAAGTACGGTTCTCTGCTGTGATTTTTGGGCAATACCTGGCAATAGTTGTTTGGTAGCGGCTACGAATACTACCCCTTACTTTGCTCGTGGATGTCGTAAAAGAGGACTAAGAGTCTTATAATCTAGGACATATGATGTCGTTTGGTCAACAATTACGTTCCCAAGACGGGTTGACATCTGGCAGTCAGCCGGTCATAAAACTATTGTCAATAACTTTTACAATATGTAATATGAAAGAAGAGTAGTAGACTACATATTGTATCGACCCCAAGTAATTGGGATAAGAGTAGGACAATGATGATGATGACCTGACATTAAGAAAATAATCATTTTATTGCGGGGGCATTTACAATAAATATATAATTTGACGGACTCACAAGAACAATATTTACACAAACTATTTTCCTGCTTTGGAATCAAACCCATGAATCTAGCGCGGTCGGTATTTTAAACACTGCGTCATCTATGCAGTCATTCTGAACATTGTTTTTGCAAACATTAATATATACCCAAAATATACGCATCTCATTCCAGAGAGTAAATGCATTCATTCGTATCAACAAACCATTGCCTTTCAAGTATAGTTCAATCAGTGTTTAAACCGTATAATCTGTGAAATCGATCGTGATTATAAATTTAGATCCACCTAAATGTTAAATCAATACTGCTCCATACGCTGGTGTTATAATTAATACTATATTTTGTACAAACGCAACGCTACGGTAATTAAAATTATTGGCACTACTTATTTTAATTTATCCGGTGTATAGATTTGAATATAATATAAAATAACCATTTATAGTATATTAATATATCTACCTATATGTAAAATATTAATTAATTATATATACTTATATAATTAATTAATGATTTAGCGGGGTGTAACCGGACCATAGCTCGCCGGAAAAAAAGGAGCGGTCTACTTTCACCTACACTTAAATAAAGAAAATATTAAACGCTGACTCCATCTTAGTAGGATAAGGGAAGGATGATAATGAACTAGGTACTCCAAAGACGTACAAATATTCGACACGATTAAAGAGACATTTTTGTGTATTACCATTTTACCCGCGAGGGGCGTAAAAGACGACTGAAGGATGTTATTACATCACTGCAAAAGAAGAAAATCTTGAAACAAAACTATTCGCTAACTCTGCTCCGAGAGTAGCTCATTTTCCCTCCCAATGTGGTAGAGGCCTTGCTTAGGCACGAGAAAGGATGATGTGGGCTTTAGAAGAAGCCTTATCTAAGTTATTTTTAAACTTTATTTTATAATTTAATATATACTCATTGTTATACTTTGGATCGGATCTCAAACGTCATTACGCTACAGTATAACGACCTTGCACGCGAATAATTGGAGAGCCTCGCGCAATTGACCTCTTCCCATCACTTGGGAACTCATGTCAGGATGTTAGCGAATTATCTGCGCTTTAACTAGTGTTAAAGTTTAATATTAGGTCATCTTAGCATATTGATCCGTAAAGTTTAGTAAAATTATTAAAACAAACGTGTATACCTGTTGATTTTATGTACTCTCACAGATTTATTTCCGAGTAGGATATGAAAGAAGAAAGAAAGTAAGAAAACATTTATTTTGTTCTTGTTAAAAACTAATGAAAATAAACAGAACTTCTGGTATAAAATAAAAATAACTTCCGGTATTAAATATTAAACGAGAAACAAAAAAGTTTATTGACTCAGCTTTGGCTATTTTTTTTTATAAAATAGCGCTGATATTCTGCCAACACCTGGTACACTTTAAAGAAATTATAAAAACATGACTTGTATAAAAGTGTATGTGTGTATATAATATGCAATGGTGTAATATATTCACACACGTACTATGTAATTATTAAACTTAAGTAATATGAGAGAGTCCATTGATCTCGGCCAGATTAATTTATCTAAGAAAACCTGCAGAAAATCCTTTAATACTTTTTGCAGGAAGCATAAATAGAAAAGGGATCACTCGATCAGCAGTATGATGGACCGGAGCTAATGCTAGAGCAGTAGCTATTTAATCATTCATCAACAAGTTTTCCAAGTGAATTTTTCGAAAGGAACTGAAAAAACGAACACAGATGTGTCGACCAATAAATAACAGTCTTAAGTAGATCTAACCAATTTTAACACTAGCTCTTTTTATTCATATGTTCTTGTATTAAGTATGGGCTTTCTAAAGAATTTACATCACCAGAAGAGGATAAAAACGTAAATAATAGCCTATGTCAAACCATCCGACTTACACTGTACGCTCTCTGAATTTCCCAACATTATACTTAGTCGTATTTGTGATACTCGAAGGGTAAAAGGCTTAATGAATTGTATTCTTACTACGTCACTACACGCAGGATAACTCATCCATATGTGATGTAATAAAAATATGACTTTGTGATACACAAACTCATATTCAGTTTCACTTTCAAAGTCAAAGATAAAAAGTGTAAGAAAAGATTATTTATCGCTGTTTGAAGGTTAAAGTTCATTTAAACTTCTTTAATCAAATCATAACAGCTTGCTATATTAGTAACGATGTTGTTATGATGTTATTTTTCATTTTAAATCTGATTCAGCGTAATAATAATTAGTTACCATTACGCCTTGTAAGGAAATGCGATATGCCTCTTTGTTTTGTCTTAGCTTACTTTATTCTCACAACTCAATTTCAGCATGGACATACTTACGTGTTTTAATTTTGCTTTAAGTGTGAGAAAATAACTTAATAGTTATTTATTATAATTTACATTAATACTTTAGGAACAACGCAGAGAAAAACATAATTAAAACAATAATAAAAAAATAAATTTTAATTTGTACATTTTTCAAGTTTGGTATATTAAAGAAATCAATCCTGTGCCCGAAAAATAATCTTTACAAATTACACCCAGACTCTGAAGAACAATTTGCGAATCGCACGAAATTATTGTCTTGCGTGGGAATCAAACTCACGACATTTCACACGTTAGGTCGATATCCCTGAGCCATCTCTGTAGTCTACGCCATGTATGCTGTATGCAGTGTAATCTATGTATATTGATTTGAAAAATATTCTATTAGTCGGATTTGAGTCAAAACACGTCAAGTGGACCCCCCTTTTACCACTTGATGATAGAAAACTTATTAAAATATGATTATCGAAAGTAGTCATACCTAAAAATCATCCCTCAAAACAGTTTTTGAAAATTTTGAATTTAACACTAACTTAAGACTACTTTCGATGATCATATTTTAATAAGTTTTCTATCATCAAGTGGTAAAAGGGGGGTCCACTTGACGTGTTTTGACTCATTTCCTTGTTATACAACAAGAGGAGTAATGTAAAAGAGATATTTGGCCTCGTCTGTTGGCATGCTTGCTTATTATCTCAACAATCAACAACGTAATAATTATTTTGCACATTTATAATGATAACAATTCGCAGTAGTTTATCTTGAATGAACGTACTGACTTGACATAGATAACATGTACTAAAAGAACAAAACAGTCATTAAATAATGTAATTTATTGTTTGCTATATGCATTCCAATGGCAACAATTGAAAAGTATGGCAATACAAGCCATCCTTTTCAAATTACAATTAGCAACTTGCAATAATATTTTTTCCTATGTTTGCACTAGTTAACTTAAATTTAGTACTTTAAATTTAACAAAACTTGCTAGCTAAACAATGTTTAAGTTTTCTGAACCTTCGCACGACAACGCCAATCTATTTTGAAACAATGAAGCAACGCAACAAACTTCGTCTAATTGTAGTATGAGGCCATAATCTTTAGTTTATAAGCGTTACTAATTCCACAGAATATTAAAAGCTTTATGTTCGGACAATTTTTAATCTATGGTAAGAGTCAAGGCACTCACTATTCTATAAATATTTCGAAAGATAATATCAACATAAGAGTTTAAATAAATCTGGTAAGATCTGATCGATAACAAATAATTCGTCGTAGTCTTTTTTTTTTATTTTCACTCCAACGCCACGGGTGTTAGATTAATAGTACAAGTTAGTTGGAGGATTAAAATTCCTTAAAGAGAAAGTTGAATATTTGTTTCTTTTTTTTTTACAGAATGTGGTGGACGATCACGGGAAACTTCGGAAATATACTACCGATTGATTGGACCAAATCGTTCTCCAGAAAGATGCATATTCCAACTTTAAATCTCAACGACAAGAAGGTATGAAAATAATTCATAATACCATAATATTAATAATATATTTTATGTTTGAGAATCAATCGAGTTGATGAACCATAATACAATGAACCGATTGCTGAACCGGTTTTGTTAAATAAAAACTACTCACTGATTGCTACAACACCGTCATTAAATAATAAAGATATATACATGCAAAATTTGACTTTCATAATTTAAAATGTTTTTCGTATAAGTAAGAATAGAATGCACAATCTGCTATTTGCCCGTGGTCGTTGTAAAAGACGAATAAGGGATTATATATGCATACAACATCCATGCAAGATAAAGGAAACTGGAAATTAAATCTTGTACCAAACCGTCGTACAAACATTGTAAGTCAATTCCTCTCCAATTGTGGGGAAGGTGCTAGCCCAGCAGTGTGTCAATGATAAAGCCTCGTGCCTGTTTCCCAGAGGGGTGGGCAGATTCTACGACTCCACAATCCTGGCATACCTCGATTGTGGGCTAAATGATGGTGATGAAAAATAATTTTGAAGAAAACTACTTACCTAATACACAATATACGTCATAGATTAAGATAATTGTATCGGAATTCTCTAAAATATCTATAACATTCTGATAAATTAACACATGTAATGGGCCCCACTTTGTATAACAAGCTGCCAGTATATATTACTGATGCACCGAATTTGACTATATTTAAGAGTAGACGAAGACATGGCTGATTGAAAATGCCTTCTACCAACTTGAGAATTTTGTTCCCAAGTTAATATAATTTTTTTTTTATTATATAACAATTATAAATGTATATTTTCTGATTGCACGTAAATATAAGACTGATTATTTGCACTTTTTTACTGTAAATATACAAAATTGACTTATTCACAATGTATCATATTAACTTTAATGTATTATGTATATAAAGGACCTTATTGATTGTATACGTTTGACGATATCTATATTTGACTTGTAAATACCACATTTACTAATAAAAACATTATTCAGATTATTATTATTCATTTTAAACCACATAATTAATCGGTTAACCAGACTGATCATTGTTACCCATGACTTGGCTCGGCCATTGTTGAGATTTTCTCATTACTTTCTTTTTGTAATACTATGCGCAGCCGGGTAAAGAATTAATGTATCTGATGGCGTGGGAAGGAAATTGTCATGTCAATATTGTGAAACGTTAACGGAAAAAGTTTAATGGGCAGTTATTTATTTTATTGCCTATGATAGCAGGTCAACCTATCCCAATGAGGAGCGATCATTGCTACTTTTTTTTTATTGCCTATGATTGCAAACGAGCTGACAAATGGTAATGTCACTGACGCCCATGGGACCTTTGATATACCAAGGGTGTAGCTAGGCCGCTGCCTACCAATACAAACTTCAAACCCACCCCAGTTGGGCTTCCGGCTCTCGCTCACCGAACGAAGCGCAATAGGAAATTGCCATTACTTAGACGTCGATCTTCTGCGAATGTAGTACTACCCCAGACGGACCGGCCCGCGGCTGTACACAGAGAACTATTCACAGCGTGGTCCTACCACTATTAACTTTACTGTATAGCGCTATATACGCTTTACTGTATAGTGACGGATTAAGAATACAATTTATCAACCTCTACCTTGCTCGTGGGTGTCGTAAATTATGACTTAAGGATATATACATATATAAAATAAGACTGCACAAATAGCGCAGTTAAGATACCGACTTTCCGTGTCCGTGGTGCATGGGTTCGATTCCCATGTAGGACAATTCTTTGTGCGATCCACAAAGTGTTGTTCTGAGTTTGGGTGTAATTTGTCTGCGTTAATTGAATGTTTGTAAAGTCCTCAGCAATGAATTAAATTCAAAGATTATTTCTTTAGTGCAGAGTGGTGTAAAAAGAAAAAAAAACTTAATAGTGATTAAAATATGCCGTCGATCAATCTATATTACATATTTTTTAGTCACTGATTTTTAAGTAAATAGAGTAATTAAATATAGTTTTTATTAAAAAAAATATTTATGATCATTTATTGTCTTATTTTAACATATAAATAGCATCTTAATTTTACATTAAACAATAGCAAATGAACTATTTAAGTTTTATTGATATGTCCTTAATAATTTACCTAAGAAAATTCTTCTTTTAGAATTCATTGACGCCAGACGATGAGATCCATAGTTCAGAGGATGAAGCAGTGGCCACTGATTTAGATATGCATGCACTCATTTTGGGCGGACTGCATCAGGACCACGAATGTCCTGTTAAAACCGCCGATGAGGTAAATACATTCTTACATTTTGTATATTTCTTTTTTTTTTAATTGCCAACCTCCTGCACTCGTGATGAATTTAATATATCGCGGGGACTTTACAATCACAATTTAGGAATTAAAATTACATTCAGTTTCAATACAACAAGTTAAGAATCGCACAAATAATTGGTGGGAATTTAATTCGTAACATGCGACATGGGAAGTCCACATCCAACAAGCTATTTTGATTCCCTCTGTCATCTTATTTTGTTGGGATATGATTTGATATGTCCGTATGATCGTTCTTGATCTACTGTTAACGTTAGCGTATATATGAATACCATAATCAGTCCTATCCGATAACTTACCTGAATAATGACTTCTGAACTATTTACTGAAACATTCGTGACTTCTTACTGCTAGTGGCGAATTTTCTCATTATATATATATATATATATTATATCGATTTTTTTTCTAGCCTATCATTACAAGTAGGAGTAGTAGGGGGTTTGTGTCGTTGGACATCGCCAACGCATTCAATAGTCTGCCATTCAGCTGCATCAGGGAGGCGCTCCGATTCCATGGAGTGCCCTTGTACCTGAGGTGGCTGGTGGCAGACTATTTGGAGGGGCGCAGTGTCCTCTGCGCGAGTCCCGCAGGAGACATTGTGCGGACGCCCATGTCGTGCGGTGTTCCGCAGGGGTTGGTACGGGGGCCGACTTTGTGGGACATCGGCTACGACCGGGCGTTGAGAGGGAGTCTCCCCCCCGGGCTGAGCGTGATATGCTATGCTGACGACACGCTCATCACAGCCCGGGGCAGGACACTCGAAGAGGCGCCGAGCCTGGCCACTCTCGGCACCGCGGAGATGGTCAGGCGAATCGAGGCGCTGGGGCTCAGGGTGGCCCTAAATAAGACGGAGGCCCTTCTATTCCATGGGCCTCGCGTAAGGCTGCCTATCGGCGCCTCGTTAGTCGTCAACTCCATCCACATCAGTATCCAGACGCATATGAAATATTTGGGTCTGGTGCTCGACGGGCGTTGGTGGTTCCGGGAGCATTTCCGCAGGATTGCTCCCCGGCTGGTCGGCGCGGCGTCCGCCCTTTCGCGGCTCATGCCAAACGTGGGCGGACCTAGTTTCGAGGGCCGACGGCTGTATGCGGGTGTAATCCGCTCAATGGCCATGTACGGCGCACCCGTGTGGGCGAGGGCTCTGAACGCCCAGCTCAGGGCGGTTCTATGAAGGCCACAGAGAGCCATGGCGGTCAGAGTCATTCGCGGGTACCGCACGGTGTCGAAAGAGGCGGCATGCCTATTGGACGGGACACCCCCGTGGGACTTGGAGGCGGAGATGCTCTCCGACCTCTACCGGCGGGTTACCTCAGTGCGCGACTAGGGTGGCTCCCCATCGTCTGACGAGATAGCCACCTGGCGCGAGGACACCCGCCGAGATGTCATCGCCCGTTGGGCTACGCGGCTGGAGAGTCCTAGACACGGTATTGTTACCGTCGAGGCCCTCCGGCCCCTACTGATGGAGGGGATGGAGCGGCGGCACGGAGTGCTCTCCTTCCGGTTGGTGCAGGTCTTGTCGGGGCACGGTTGCTTCGGCAAGTACCTGCACGCGGTCGTGTGGAGGGAGTGGACTCCGTCCTGCCACCGTTGCAGTAGCGACGAGGACACGGCGCAACATACGCTCGAGGTATGTTCGGGCTGGGACGAGCAGCGCCGTGACCTCGTTGCTGTCATCGGTGCCGACCTGACGCTGCTGGCTGTCATGAAAGCGATGGTCGACAGCGTCAGAAACTGGGACGCGGTCGCCGCTTTCTGCGAGGCTGTCATCTCGCACGAGGTGGCGGAACGAGTCCAGGAGGATTTGCCGGACTCGTTCCGCCACCTCTTTCCCACCTTTTTGGACCTGCGCCGCCCCGGGCCGCCGCCAGCGGCCGGGGCGGCGCAGGCGCGAATATCTGCGCCTGATGCCGCCCTAACCGAGGCTTCGGGTGATCGGACCGGGGAATTATCCGGTCACCTGACGTGTGGCCACCGCGTGAGGGCGTCGACACGGAAGGAACCCGTAAGGGTAAACCGCCGGGCGGGCCACCGAAGACAAAGATCGGGTAGCGGTGGCCCGCTCGCACGGCGAAGAGAGGTGTTTGCAGGGTGGGTCCAAAAAAAAAGGGTGGTTTGTGTCACGATGAGGCTTTCTATCCGTGTGATGACGGAGTAAGAATACAATTCACCACCACCCCTATCTTACCCGTGGGTGATCGTAAGAGACGACAAAGGGATATAAAACGCATATAACGAATATGCAAGAGAAGGAAAATCGAAACAAAACCCTATACCATCACGTATGACCAGTGCGGTATAGTAGGTTAATTTCCCTCCCATTACGGAGAAGGCCCGAGCCCAACAGTGGGAGATATATGGGCTATGATGATGATGATGAGCCTTTTTAGTCGTACAAAGGTGTATTTTATGTTATGTAAATGTCAGTAATGTGAGTCCTATTCTTGTCTGCAGGTGATTCAAGAGATTGACGACATGATGCAAGACACACCATCATCAGAGGGCGATATTATTGAATACAATGAGGCTTTGGAGAAAGGCAAGGAAGTTCTCAATGCGCCGCTTTATGAAGATAGTAAGTATCTGATAAATATACGACGTACGTCATTTAATAGCCAATAACACTAACGAGATTGTATCATGTCTAACCGGATTTGGGATATCACGACCAATTTTAATGGACATTGACCAACTAAGTCGTATCAAAACCAAATTTAAACACATCACCTCAGATCCTCGCCATTAACTATCCTTCGAAGGAAGACTGATATCATCATCATCATCATTCTTCTTCTCTAATCCCAATTACTTGAGGTCGATACAATATGTACTCTTCATTCATAGTCATCATTCTCCTACTCTTATCCCAATTACTTGGAGTTGATACAATATATACTCTTTTTTCATGGTACATATTGTAAAAATTATTGGCAATAGTGTTATGACCTGCCGCTTGCCAGATGTCAACCTTCCTTGGGGATGTAATTATTGACCAAATGGCATTAGATGGAGTTGGCCCAGAGTTATAAAGCTCTTAGTTGTCTTTTACGACATCCACGAGCAAAGTAAGGGTTGATAGTATTCGTAGCTGCTACCATACAGCAAAAAAAGGAAGACTGATATATTAGGGGAGCATAGTCCGGAGCGTGCTCGTTCGCGTCCCCTGCCAGTCTAATTAGACTGCTAATCCGGCTCGAAATGCGTACCGCAATGCGGGTTAGGGCGTCCTCCGGAGGCGACGCGTACCGACCCGCCCCCGTCGGTACGAACTTCGGCAGTTGCGGCGATGGGGGCCGCCACCCATCACGCCTTGCCCAGTCAGGCGAGTCGAGGAGAGCAGAGTGCCGGGTGGGCACGTGGAATGTAAGAGGTTGTGTGGAAGGTAAGTTGCACGAGCTGATATCCATCATGGCGGACAAACAGCTAGACGTGCTCTGTGTAACAGAGACCAAGCGAAGGGGCAGCGACGCCTGCGAGTGAACGACGCAGGTAGGCTCATAGCGAATGTATGCATGGAGAGAAACCTTATTGTGTCAAACACATTTTTCCAACATAAGGACATCCATATGTATACATGGAGAAGGAATGAACAGAAAAGTATAATAGATTTAATTTTGGTAGACAGTCGCCTCCGAAGCAAAATATTGGACGCAAGAGCTTACAGGGGCCCCACAGTCGATACGGACCACTATCTCGTTATTGCGAGATTTAGTGGTCTGTTCAGAAAGTGGAGGCACTGGCGAGAGCGTGTCCACTTCGGAGGGCTTGAAAGAATAAAGGTTGAAAGGTTGCAAGAAGAGTGTGTAAGAGAAAAGTATGCAGAGGGTGTCCGAGAACGGCTGACGATGGCAAGTCAGCCGCAATCGGACATTGAAGAATGCTGGAGAGTATTGAAAGAGAGTATGGTAGACACAGCAAAAGAAGTATGTGGAAGTTCAAAGAAGCATAGAAACACAAATGGTGATGCATGGTGGGATGCGGAAGTAGCAGCTTCCGTAGAGCAAAAGAAGAAAGCGTGGCTGGACTATGTCTCTTCTTTGAATCTGAATGACAGTATGACTGAACAGAAGAAAGAAATATATCGGCAATGTAAGAATGACACCAAGGCCTTAGTGAAAGAGAAACGTGATAGAGCAAGTATGAGTGCAGAAGATAGGCTGACTAAAACCTTCGAGGGTAACATTAAACTCTTTTGGAGGGAGGTGAAGAAGTCTCGGGGTGGTTGGTCAGCCTTCAGAATGAATAAAATAAGGTCTAAAGGTGGAGACATTCTTACACAAACACAAGACGTGTTAAGCCGATGGAGTAAATATTTTGGCGATATGTATGCGGATGCTACGGTTGGCGCCGGTTTCGCATGTGGTCTAGTAGATCAACATTCGGCGACGGCGTCCTCCGATGGCATCAGTATGGATGAAGTTGAATGGGCGATAAGAAGTTTAAAAAATGGAAAGGCAGCGGGCATTGATATGGTGTCTGCCGAGATGATCAAGCTTGGTGGCTCCTGTGTCCGGGAGGCGTTCCTGTTGCTCCTCAATTTATGTTGGAGCTTGGGAATGGTTCCCGGGGACTGGAATAGCGCAGTCATCGTGCCTTTGTTTAAAAACAAGGGTTCACGTTATGACTGCGCAAATTACAGAGCCGTAAGCTGACCAGTTTGGCAGCAAAAGTGTATGGTAAAATTATTGAAAGGAGAATGAGGATGGTGTCCGATGGTTTACTGTGTGAGACACAAGGAGGTTTCAGGAGTGGAAGGGGATGCATGGATCAAGTGTTCTCTCTGCGCAACATTGTGGAGAAGCATCTGGCCCTAGGTCAGAGGGTTTTCTGCAGTTTTGTGGATCTGGAGAGAGCATTTGACACGGTTGTACGAAAGGAACTTTGGGACATTTTACCGGAGTATGTTATTAACGGTAAACTGCTGCAGGCTGTGCAATCCAGTTACATGGGCTGTAGAGCCTGTGTGCGGCTGGATGATGGAATGTCGCCTTGGTTTGACGTCAATATTGGCGTTAGGCAGGGCTGCGTTCTATCAGCCAGGCTGTTTATCATATATCTGGATAAATGTCTCCAAAGGTTGAACGATATGAATGTGGGAGTCCAGATGGGTGACTCAGTGGTCTCTGCTCTGCTTTATGCAGATGATGCAGTCCTGCTGGCACAGTCAGCGACTGACCTGCAGACCCTAGTCGACACAATGACAGAAGATTGTAAGAAAAGGGGTCTACGCGTGAATGTGAGCAAAACCAAAATAATGGTGTTTGAAAGAGATGAAGCCAGAACAGATGTAAGAGTAACAATAGGTAATGATGTACTAGAGCAAGTGGATGAATTTGTATATCTTGGATGTGGATTTAGCCGAGATGGAAGGTACACCACTGATATAGAGCGAAGAGTGAATGCGGGAAATAGAGTGAACGGAGCGTTGGGGCAACTTCTCGGCAGCCACCACCTCAGCCAGAAGGCACGTGTAGCAATACATAACGCAGTGCTTGTTCCAACATTACTATATGGAAGCGAGAGTTGGGTATGCAGAAAAGAGTATGAAAGTAAAATTAATGCGGTCGAAATGCGATCTCTTCGGAAAATCTGTGGAGTTAGGCTGACCGACCGCATTCGTAACGACGACGTAAGAGAGCGAGTAGGTATGAAAGAGAGTATTGGTGTAAAGATGCGAAAGGGAATGCTCCGATGGTTCGGACATGTGGAAAGAATGCCAAACGAACGTCTGGTTAAGAAGATATACAATGCGAAAGTGGAAGGATGTAGGTACCGAGGGAGACCGAGACTAACCTACCTAGACCAGATCGGTCAGGTACTGAAGGAAGGTGGAGTCAAGAGTCTCCGAAACCGGCGAGCGTGTATGAAGAGAATTATGAATGTTGAGGAAGCGAGTGAAGTATGCAGAGATAGAGTTCTCTGGCACTCTGTTCTCTCTGCCTACCCTGCAAGGGATATGGCGTGATGATATGTATGTATGTATGTATGATATATTATGAATAAATAAATCCACGTAAGTATATTTGTAAAACGAATCTATTCAGACCACAATGGAATATATATATAAAAAGTGTTGCGTGTCTTGTATTGTATCTATTCAGATCCTAATGGAGTTTCCTTGATTTTATTATTGACGCCCTAGTGAGCTTCCAGCTTACTCGCAATGGTAACTACTAATCGGGCTGAAATCAACTTGCAACAGTAGTGGTTTGATCAAAAGACGAAGGTATATTGCAGGGCTGTTATGGAGCTATATACAACCCTGACGTCCTTATTGCAAGTGTAAAATATTTTTTTGCAGATATAAATTAACAATTTCAAAATTAATATCACAATCTTACCGTAGCGGTCACAATATAGTACTAGCTTCTGCCTGCGGCTTCGCCCGCGTAAAAGGTTACTTTCCTAAAGTTTTTATCTCCTATTTTATTTTACACCTTAAGGGTAATTTTTTTACAAAATTGTAATGTCATATTTATTTATATCTAATCAATAATCTAAAAATAAGTTTCAAGCTTCTGGCTTTAAAAATGACGATACATACTTACAACTTTTCATCCCCCTTTACAACACTTTTTTGCATTAAAATGTAGCCTATGTCCTTTATCAAGCTCGAGACTATCTGTGTACCAAATTTCATTTAGATCGGTTCGGTAGTTTTGGCGTGAAATAGCGACAGACAGACAGAGTTACTTTCGCATTTATAATAGGTATTAGTAAGGATTATTTATACATAGTTATATATTTTAGTTGGCTCTCAAAGCACATGAATGTACCATAGCTTTTAACAAAACCATATTCAGGTGCATTGAGCGCCATCTATTGACGAATGTCGAAAAAAATAAGTAGTATTTCTGATAATAAAATTAGTCCAACCAGGAATGCTGTTCAGTATTCGAAATGACGGTAAATAAAAAATCAAATAAAACCTAAATGTGAAGTGATATACGTAAATATTCATTATTATAAAAAAGAAATCAAAACGCGATATAATACGCTGTAAAACCTATTTCAATGGTCTATTTATGACAAAATTATAGTGCCTTTATTAGCTTAATAAATGACATTTATTTAAAAAAAAAAAAATATAACATAGTTTGCTTTCGTATTGCTTCTTATCTATCTTAGATTTTATTACTTTTTATCTATCTTATCTCTCACAGATTTGAATATCATTTTATAAACTGTGGCGTAGAATAAAAGGCTTTACTTTGTTTTCGTCACGTGAACAGACTGACCTGTTCGCAGCTCATAAAATAGAATAAACAGTATATATTCTCTAATCTTTTTTTTTTGGTGGCTATGGATGCGTCTCGCCCCGCCAAATCGGCCCGGGGTGACGGAGAAGGCGGCGCGTGACCCCATAGACCCACCGTAAAACTCCTCTCTCTTCGCCGTGCGAGCGGGCCACCGGGACCCGATTTTTAACTTCGGTGGCCCGCCCGGCAATATATTCTCTAACCTGGAAGAAGAATTTGTGGTTTAGCCAAAACCACAAATTCTTCATACATCTCATCCCATCAAATCGCCACGTTATATCAATTTTGCAAATATAATAGTATTGAAATACATTAAGTCTATTTTAAGACACTCACGAGCAGTAGCATTAAGTTCGTAGTGTCTACTTACAGCCCTTATTACACGTCATAACTCACACATCTTATTTAGCGCCCAAATCTTAAAAAAAAAAAAACAATTAAGCTTAGAATATTACTCACGTTATTATTCTAAGTAGTTAAGGTATCACTAGAAAAATGGGCAGAGTTGTGATACTTGCAAACTTGTAGACTCAATTGCGATCGCCAACCCGCCTGCTAAGCATGTTTATTGTGGCATTAGCATATTGGTGAGGAAATCTGTCTAACAGTGGAATGTCGTCTCACTATCTAACTCAGCTTACATACATACATACATATCATCACGCCATATCCCTTGCAGGGTAGGCAGAGAGACCAGAGTGCCAGAGAACTCTATCTCTGCATACTTCACTCGCTTCCTCAACATTCATAATTCTCTTCATACACGCTCGCCGGTTTCGGAGACTCTTGACTCCACCTTCCTTCAGTACATGACCGATCTGGTCTAGGTAGGTTAGTCTCGGTCTCCCTCGGCTTCGTAAAATACTTAATTCCAGTAATTTGTTACTTTCTTTTAGTATAGCACTCATCATTCTCCTACTCTTATCCCAATGACTTGAGGTCGATACAATATGCGCTCTTCTATCATAATACATATTGTAAAAGTTATTGGCAATAGTTTTATGACGGGCCGCCTACCAGACGTCAACCGTCCCTGAGAATGTAGTTGTTGACCAAACGGCATCAGATGGAGTTGGCCTAGGTTATAAGGCTCTTAGTCGTCTTTTACGACATCCACGAGCAAAGTAAGGGTTGGTAGTATTTGTAGCCGCTACCACACTGCTATTATACACAGCTATATTTATTTTATAATTATAAATCTGTCTCTGCTGATAAATTAGATTATTTAAAAGCATTTTCATATTTACTCGTAATAAATCAAGATTTTTAATACATACATACATATCATCACGCCATATCCCTTACAGGGTAGGCAGAGAGAACAGAGTGCCAGAGAACTCTATCTCTGCATACTTCACTCGCTTCCTCAACATTCATAATTCTCTTCATACACGCTCGCCGGTTTCGAAGATTTTTAATCATTTAAACATCATTGATTTTAACAGTAAACGTTGAAAATAGTAAAGAGAAAAGCAAGTTTAATATTCACAAAGTCTATCCAATTTCATCAATAACATTTAAATTCAAACTTTCAAATTACGCCTTTAGCAAATCAGATTAGATTGGTAATTACCTTTTGTGGTTCGTTCTTTTTTTATTGTCTGTTGTGAAATCACCCGAAATGATAACGTCTTTTATATATATTATATAGACATCACTTTTTTTTTATAATTATTATTTAGTCGGGATAACCCGGTCGGGGAAACCCTTAGCGCTCACCCACAGTCCGGGTAGTGTCATAGCCATCTGAGGCTAACAACTAAGTCACAAAAAGCCTTTTTATTTATTTAAATAAAACATACAAAGGTTTTTTTTATTGCGATCTATTGTAAATCTTTGGGTAACAGTTATGTTGGTAAATGAATCCCTTTTAAAAAAAATCACGATTTATCATAACGGCAAATGTAAATCAGCCTCCAAGTATTACTAGGTATTCTCAAATGACTGAAACGCAATTATCTGTGTGATAACAGCGTTACAACAAGAATACAATTTAACTTAACTTTTATTTACTCTTTATCTTGCCCGCGTGTATTAGTAAAGAATCCAGCAATCAGATAATAAATAGTGGTAGGACCACGCTATTGACAGTTTTCTGTCTACAGCCGCGGGCCGGTCCGTCCGGGGTAGTGCCACACTCTCGCAGAAGATCGACGTCTGAGTAATGGCAATTGTAGTTGTAGTAATTGTAGTGCTATTGCGCTTCGTTCGGTGAGTGAGAGAGCCGGAAGCCCAACTGGGTGGACTTGGCGATTTTATTGGTAGGCACCCTTGGTATTGCAAAGGTCCATGGGTAGCAGTGACACTTACCATCAGGTGTGCTGCTTGCTCGTTTGCCACCAAAAGCGATAAAAAAAAGATAACAATTGGTTTGCACCCCAATAACCGGTAATTATATACATTTATAGACAACATATTTTGTCTGTCTTGATTTGCTTGTCCCTCCAGGGTTTAAAAGGCCCGATTTCGGGGCCGCCGAATATGGAACAGTAAAAACTAAATAGCTCTATTATGTCATAGTGACCGCCAAGTCCTTGGATTCGTGTATGCATTATATGAATCATACCTATTCCAATTAATAAATATGAGGATATAATACAAATATAGAACAGCCAACATGATACACTTAGTATTAATTAATAGCGCCGAAATAAATCGTCTTGAAACTGATACGATGACGTTATCTAAAGAACTATGTGAAACTAGTGAAATTATTTTTATAATTTGTGTTAAATTCCATTTCTAAAACCTTCGAAATCATTAATATTTATATTAAGAACTAGCGTTTTGCTCGCGTTATAATTCAGTTATGTATGACGTTATATATATTTATATTCCATTTTTTTTTTAATACGTATCGTATCATGCGTTTAATGTTGACATTTTTCTTTTTTTTTTTAAAGAACACACCTTGCGCTAAGGAAATAATATCCTTGTATTAAATTATATTTTATCTGTATTAGATTAATCTCTTAATGACGATTATTATCTTTTAACAAAAAAAAATATGTTTTAAAATTTCGGCCCTGTCGCCCTGAAAGTCTATTCAAAATAAGAAGTTCCTTACTTTTCTACTTTTCACTTTGGGTTTTGTAGAATATTAAGCAGTGGCAGTATATCTCTAAAGATGCCAACTGCTATAATGTGCCAATGCGCTATGTTAATGAGCAAACTTCTCTACCATGTCAATCGAAGCACGTGGGAAGTATGTAGGCTGTAAAGAGTATCGATTTGATGCAATAAATAAAATATAAAATATTTTAACCTTCATCTAAACATATCAAATTTCTTACAAATCTACCTAATTAAGATTTCAAGAAACTAGATATTTTCTGGTCAAACTCGCAGATTTAATGTAGGCATTCTATAAAAACAAGTATTATTTGCACAATTAATTGCGTTTAATGGCGCCAAGTCGGCCATGATGTTTACAAGCAATGACATAATTGGCTTGGCAGTTATGTATTTGTAATTTCTTGTCACAAAAATACTTATAATAGTTTTGAGAGCGTGCGTCTTTCGAAGCGTGAGAATCACTTAACAATAGAGATGGTTATGTCACTCGTCGACGAAGTATTTATGCCTCAGTTTCTAATGTTGATTAATTATTTTTGTGTAAAGTATTTTTTTGCTATACATTTTTTTTCGTTCAATTTTTATACCTCAATCTACGATGTGCATATGAATTAAAATCATCCACGTTTCTCTGTATGACTTTCAAATTCACGTCTCATTTTGTTCTCAATCACATGAGGGTTGGTAAATAAGTAGTACAGGTTGCCCAACGATAAATTCTATCCTAACATTGTAGCCTGCACCTCTGACAAATCGGCGGCAATAGTATTGGCCTCTTTTACTTAATACTATAGGTTATATTTTGAAATGTATATACATATCTATATAAGTATATTAAAGTTACCTTTCTATCATAAGATAGTCGCAAGAAACGACTAAGGGATGTAACCAAGTAACCTTACTTTAGTAGAGAGAGTATGCTAACTCAATAAATCAATAATCGCTCCTGTTTTAGGCGGCTCGTGCGCAATAGTGTGGCGCACAAATATGGCTTACTTACCCTTTCGAATCTATGCACGTGCAAAACATGACTTTATAAAAATTACTCAACTCCAAACAAAAACTAACTCATAATATAGCTCATAAAAATTACCACCTATTATTTTATTGTGAAAGTGAAATACTGATTGATCACTCAATAAAACTCTCAATTGTGGCAATTCGACAAGGACCGGTCGGCCACGTACTTACACATACGTTGGAGCGAGCACCAATTCTTTTAGCCGAGTGCATTCACCTCTGAGTCTGTATTATTTTAGCATGTTATTTTGTTTTCATAACCTCTCGTGATTATAGACAACGTTTATTTTTTTTAGTAAAGTTTTATCTATCTAGGTCGTATAATAAATCTAAATGTATCAAGATTTATTTCATGGACGCTTGCCCATGAATAATTTTAGAATAGACAAAAATTAAATTATTTGTTGGATTAGGCGGTACATGGCGGCAATTAATTGTATAATGGAGGATAGAAAGGAAAATTCATTATTTCTGACTTCATGACATTCATTGTGGTGACGAAATAAGAATACAATTCACCACCAAATGCCCGTGGGTGATGGTAAGAGACGACTAAGGAATATAAAATGTAAATAACATCTATGCAAGAGAAAGAAAACCGGAAACAAAACCGTATACCAATACGTCTGACTAACACGGTATGCTAGGTCAATTTCCCTCCCGTAACGGAGGAGGCTCGAACCCAACAGTGGGACATACATGAGCTGAGATGATGATGACTTTCTGACAATACTTCATATTGGATACGATCAAGGTAGAATAAGAAATAAGATTATTTCGTACTTCAGTGGACTAAATGGAATTAAATTATATGAACGTTATATAATTTAAAAAATCAACATAACAATTCTGTCCAATTTAATATAATGTTAACAGATGATCATGGCATGGAAAAAGTAAAGCATGGGATCGTCATCATTATCTCAGATCATATATGTCCTTGCTGGGCTTGAATCTCCTCCACACTAGGAGGGAAATTGACGTCCACCGATGACAAAGATCGGGTACCGGTGGCCCGCTCGCACGGCGAAGAGAGGTGTTTGCAGGGTGGGTCTATGGGGTTGCGCGCTGCCTCTTCCGTCGCCCCGGATCGATTTGGCGGGAAGCGACCACGTCCATAGCCCACCGCAAAAAAAAAGGAGGGAAATTGACGTACTACATCAAGCTGGTCAGATGTGTTAGTATGGGGTTTTATTTCGAATTTTCCTTCTTTTAAGCATGGCATACAAGAGCTATATTCCTATCAATATAACCAATCGATAAGTCCACTATCCGCCTAGATTAACGCGTTACAAGATTTTCTTGTACAAATGTTCTAGTTATATAATATCGTTTCAGATTATCATCTTTATTAATGCATTATAGTAGTAGTATTGGCTCTAAATGCGTTATATCACAATTAACTAGGGCGTAACAACGCAGATTTAGTTATAGAGATAGGAAGTAAACACATTTTTATGAATAGTATAACAATGAATCACCTATGTAATGACGGAAAAAGAATACAATTATCGCTTTTTAAGAAAGGCTTTGAGTGATCGTAAAAGACGACAACGAGACAAATAGATACATACATACATACATATATATCATCACGCCATATTCCTTGCAGGTTAGGCAGAGAGAACAGACTGCCAGAAAACTCTATCCTTGCATACTTCACTCGCTTCCTCAACATTCATAATTCTCTTCATACACGCTCGCTGGTTTCGAAGACTCTTGACTCCACCTTCCTTCAGTACGTGACCAATCTGGTCTAGTTAGGTTAGTCTCAGTCTCCCCCGGTACCTACATCCTTCCACTTTCGCATTGTATTATATCTTCTTAACCAGACGTTCGTTCGGCATTCTTTCCAAATGTCCGAACCATCGGAGCATGCCTTTTCCCATCTTTACACCAATACTCGCTCTCTTACGTCGTCGTTATGAATGCGATCAGTCAGCCTACAACAAATAGATAAGCATTGTAAGTAAATGAATAATCAAAATAAAACACTACAGAATTGATTTCTGTAGTGTTTTATTTTGATTTGACACGAACATGGTATAGTAGGCCCATGTTCTATGCATTATGGATAATGCTCACAGCAGTGGGACGTATACGAGCGGTGATGATAATAGGATTAATATTAACAAGATTCAAATTACTGAAATTTAGCATTTAACATACATACATACCATCACGCCATGTCCTTTGCAGGGTAGGCAGAGAGAACAGAGTGCCAGAGAACTTTATCCTTGCATAATTCACTCGCTTCGAAACCGGCGAGCGTGTATGAAGAGAATTATAAATGTTTAGCATTTAATATGCTTAATTATTTATAAAAACCCGATTACGAAGCGAAAAATGATGTCACAAGTGGGATTCGAACCCACACCTATTGGGAATCCGACCCAATCGTGCTGCCACTTACACCACCGTGAACTACGACGACGAAACTAACGATTGGGCCGGATTCCCAATAGATGTGGGTTCGAATGCCACTTGTGACATTATTTTTCGCTTCGTAATCGGGTTTTTATTAACAAGATTGTTAACCAAAATTGACAAATTTACATCTAAACTGAAATCTAATACTAAAATCTAATAGTGCTAGGAGCAAGCTGTGGACAGTTCTCTGTCTACAGCGTGCTCCAGGCAGCGGCCTAGCTATACATCTCGTATTGCAAATGTCCATGGGCGGCAGTGACACTTACCATCAGGTGTGCTGCTTTCTCGTTTGCCACCAAAAGCAATAAAAAAAATAAACCGATCTAACCGTTTACCGATGTCCTGATAAATACCATCGAAACAAGCATGCCAAAAGAAAATCGTGTCAACAATGGTTTTAAAACCTACATACTTGCTCAAATATATTAAAATTTTAATATTACTTTTATACTTCATGAATTTGATGAATTTAATATAAAAATAGCATTAAAATCATGTATGTCTTACATGTCATGTTATATCCGATGCTCATCGCCAGAACTGCGTAGATGCGTCTGGGAGGTCCCAGCGTACACACCACCGAAACCTGGGTCAAAATAATCAACGTGGGTTTATTGCCGGCTATATTTATTTGTAATATATCTTAAAATTAATTGCTGTATGGTGGCGGCTACGAATACTACCAACTCTTATTTTGCTCGTAGATGTCGTAAAAGACGACAAAAGGTCTTATAACGACCTGGACCAACTCCATCTGATGCCGTTTGGTCAACAATTACATTCCCAAGGAGGGTTGACGTCAGGCAGGCGGCCGGTCATAAAATTATTGCCAATAACTTTTACAGTATGTACTATGAAAGAAGAGTATATATTGTATCGACCCCAAGTAATTGGGATAAGAGTAGGAGAACCATCATCTTCAAATACATTTAGGGCCTCGTTCACCATCTTCAAGTAAACCTTTGATTAGTTACTTCTTGATTAGCATTAATTGTCAAGTAATAGTTATGAGTATCCTCTGTCAATTTCACAAGCAAAATTAAAGCTTCGAGTTACAACTTACTGGTTAACCGAATGGCACAATAAATTAGACGTTTCATTCGTTCAATATACGTCATTCTCGCTCGTCAAACGCCATTTTAGACTTGCATCTGTCGATTAGTGTTTGTGTCGCGTAAATAACGTGTGATTTTATATTGTTATTAATTAAATTCATATTATAATTAAAATGGATAAATCCATTTTGGATTGCATATTTTGATAAACGAAATCTGGCAAAAAAGTCCGCTTCATCTAAATCCGTAAAATAGTCGACACGGAATTTAAATACACGAATCCTTGGTACACGTTGTACTGCAGAATATTCAAGTTCATCCAATTGATGATCAATTAAGTCGAATAAATCTATTATATTATTTAAAAGATATGTAATATGCACCAACAATAACGTTTAACCGTCAAATAAATGTGCTAATTGGCGGACTACGTGGCAAGTAAGTTACGCGGCTCTTAATCTTAAGATTATTGCTACTCGAACGTCGTGAAATTCACATTTGAAGTTACGGGTGACTTTAACTGGCAGTTAGTCTACTTGACGCTTTATTTGAGGATGGTGAAAGAGGCCCTTAGTGTCGCATGGTCACAAATCCTACTCCGGTCTCGGTCTATTGCCAATAACTTTTGCAATATGGACGAGTACATATTGCGTCGACCCCAAGTAATTAGGATGAGGGCAGGAGAATGATGTAAATATATGTATTATTTTTGCATTAAAATTAACAAGCTCACTTTCACACGTCTATGAGTAAGGATATTTTTAATGAGTAACGTTTATGCTGAAACAAAGTATTATGTATAAAGTATTTTATTTTTTGGAATTACAATATAATTGTGTATTTGCTCAAGTCGCTCTAAATTTATTATAATTATGTCTTTCGTAATAATTAACAACTGTATTATGACTCACAGCGTGTTGGTAAATAATTATGCTAAAAATTTGGAATATAAAATACAAATTTTCACTGAGGTAGCAGTACTCTACTAATACGTCTAAAACATCTGTTTAAAGGACGAAAACTCGAAATAAAACACTATGCCAATTCGTCAGACCGGCGTAGAATAGTACGTCAGTTACCTTTCTGTTCTAGAGGAGTAAGTCCTCTGGAATGTACATATATATATATATATATATATATATATATAAGTCGATTAGTTATAGCTTTGGTTACCAACTCTTTCTTTCCTGCAAGTGATCGTAAAGATGACTAATGGATACAAGCAAATAATGAGGAAAGGTAATAAGAAAATCTTGAAATAAAAGCCCCAGACTAATACGCCTATGCCCCAACGGCGAAAGCTGTTGGGGCATCCACTCGAGAGGAACCCGTGAGGATAAACGGCGGGCCGCTGAAGACAAAGATCGGGTACTGGTGGCCCGCTCGCATGGCGAAGAGAGGTGCTCGCAGAGTGGGTCTATGGGGTTGCGCGCCGCCTCTTATGTCGCCCCGGACCGATTTGGCGGGGCGCGACCACATCCATAGGCTACCGCAAGAAAAAAAAGAGACTAATACGCCTAACCAGCTTGGTTTATTAAGTAAATTTCCTTCTCATTTTGGTGTAGATTCATACTCAGCGATTGCATATACAATATACATATATCTATGAGCTAAGATGCTTTTAATATATATTCCCAGTCTGTTACTTATTTTTTTTAAACCCTAAGGAAATAATCCTTGTATTGCGGGACATTTTACAAACATGAAATTAACGCAAACAAATTGCACCCAGACTCAGAACAAAACTTTATGGATCGCATAAAGTATTGTCTTGGCCACCCCATGGCATGGCATGAACCCATGGCACTGGCCACGGAAGGTAGGTATCTTAACCACTACGCCATCTGTGCAGTGTTACTACACGGACCATATTTAAATTTATTTATTTGCAAGGATTTTGTTGTTTTTGTTGCCAATTCACATAAAACGTGTATGAAATCCATTGTCTAACATCACAATACTCTTTTAACACTTTCAATTATGCTAATTATTTACGTAACAGATCAGTTAACTTTAATTATAATTTAAAACTTGTTTAAACTAAATCATCTCGAATCAGACGAAATGCTCTGATGCGAACGCGGTGAATGTATCATTTAGGCACACGTGTTTCATATTAAGACGTCATTTGAGATTACAGGTGACACAGTATTCAAACGCGAGCCTATTTTTAAAGTCGATTAACTATATAAATGTACAAGGAACTATATTTTACCATTTCTTAGAATTCACTTATACATCAATCTGGCATGTTTTATTTTGTGCATGTGAGCGTTCGCTTAAAACGGCTACTAATCTGTTATATGTCTGTAATCTGTCCAAAAACATAATCTTTCAGCCAGATGAGTTACATAACAATGACCACGCATTAATAGTGAGGGAGCATAAAACGAGCTATTATCAATAATTTACATACATACATATCATCACGCCATATCCCTTGCAGGGTAGGCAGAGAGAACAGAGTGCCAGAGAACTCTATCCTTGCATACTTCATTCCTTAACATTCATAATTCTCTTCATACACGCTCGCCGATTTGACTCCACCTTCCTTCAGTACGTGACCAATCTGGTCTAGGTAGGTTAGTCTCGGTCTCTCCCGGTACCTACATCCTTCCACTTTCGCATTGTATATCTTCTTAACCAGACGTTCGTTCGCCATTCTTTCCACATGTCCGAACCATCGGAGCATACCCTTTCGCATTTACACCAATACTCTCAGTCAATTATCTATCTAACTATGAATAATTTAACATATAAATAACTTGGATTAGTAAGTTACGCGCTCACAGCTCGACATAATCTATTGGTTTCTTCATTAGGCTATTCTTGCTTTTGCTTAGTCTTCTAAAAGTCAATTATAATAGCTAGGTTTTTTCCTTTTTACGACTCAGTAAGTTATTTCTGTAAAAGACGATTTATCTACATAATGATAGGTAAATTAATCTACCACACGTGGAAAACGTATTTTGCAGACAATTAGGAGTTTTGTTTCGATTTATCCTTCTGTTGCATTGTTGTTATTTATTTCCCTTAGGAAATATATATCTATCTAGTACAATACCCATTGCAGAGCAATTTTTAGTGCCATCATCTATTTTTGGTCCAATTACTATACGTATAAAACTCACTTCAACTTTGCTCTTCCGATAAAAAGGATAATACTCATTATAATTTGTCTCATTACAGAGCTGCGCACATTTTCTCTCGCTCAACTGAACGAGATCTTTATGGAACTGGAAGTTCTCATTCGAGAGTTCTCCGAGACCCTCATCGCTGAACTAGCGTTGCGCGATGAACTCGAATACGAAAAAGAACTGAAGAACACCTTCATCTCGTTGCTTCTCGCTGTTCAGAATAAGCGGCGTCAGTACCACATCGAGAAGAAGAAGAGGCCACAACCGCCCCGATCACCTAATCTGAATTCTGGACATTCTATGTCTAAGGTAATTAATTATATCTTCTTTGATCTTACATGTTCATACTATACTACTAAAAACGAACTCTTACTGTTCCGTGAGGGACATAAAATCGACTAAGGGACACATGTAGCACGAAATTATTGCTCTATCTTTGAATTTAAAAGTTGTTTAGTTGCAATATCAATATGCTTTCTATCTTTTAGAGAATAAAGTAGTTTATAAAAATAATTATAAAATGTAATAATACACATTTTTTTTTTAATTCCAGTATTTGACAACGGTTATACCGTTTCATCTAGAAAATGGACCACCGGACAATCAGTCGCTTCAGGCACTCATTAAGAGTAAGTTCATAATTTTCGAATATGTAGTACCTACATTTTACTTTACATACACTTTGGTCTTGAATGTTCGTACGACAATATAACTTTTAATATTCATAACATGTATTTTGGGTGGCAAAAATAGGTTAAACTAAATTCTAATGGCCCGTCTAGTGGCAGATTAAGAAAACAATCACCCATCACTTAATTTTTTGCTGGAGTCGTAAAAACCGACTAAGAGATAACTAAGTAAATGGATAGCAGAATCTTTTGAGAACCTTATAACACCAACTACGTTCGTCAATTCGCCTGCCATATAACGTTTACAGGATTATCCGACTCGTGGGGAGGCCTATATCCGATAATGGACAACGATAAGTGGGAGGATGAATGGAACTATTATTACCCGACTGCGCAACGCAAAGGAGTGTTATTGTGTTTAACAGTCTATGTATGTATGTTGGATCCATTATTCGACAGCAAATCTAATTTTTCAGTGGATCCATTATTCGACAGCAAATCTAATTTTTCAGTGGATCCCGACTGTTCAGTTGCCATGTTCTATTATTAAAATATATTTTATTTTCTGCAATAGTATTTATTCAATAATATATTATGGAATTCTAGACCACCGGACATCTAAGTGCTTGTTTTATTCTTTTCAGTTTTTTTATTATGTACGTAGTTTTGGTTACTTTTTATACAGTCGGGTTTTTGATTTCTTTAATTTTTTTTTTTTTGAAGTACATATATACTGACCATGACTGTTTTTTAGCAAGCGATGACTTAAATCACTGAAACATGGTCTCTAAATATCGACATCAATGATAGGCTCAAAATTGCTTAGCATGCTATGGAGAGGGCTATGCTCGGTATTTCTTTTTGGTGATAAAATCAGAAATATGGAAATCGAACCTACAATGATTTTGGACGAAAGTTTCGCGAGTGGCATCTCAAAAGTCGCAGGAACCCGTTGGATGCAAGTGGCATACGACCGTTCTGAGTGACATTCTCCTTTGGATGCCTATGTCCAGCATTGGACGTCTACGAGCTGACGGATGGATGGACGAATGATTGTTCATCATACAAAAATATAATTAATTCATTTTAATATGAAATCTCATCTCTGCTGTTTTCTTTGATAAAGAATATTTTTATAAAATGGAGGAGAGGAAGGAAAACCCACCACTTTCCCACGGTTAATCAATATACCGTACACTTCAAGAAAAGAAGGAATACGGGATGGGATCAAGGTGGAATAGGATATAAGGAAATCTTACTCCTGTGATGAGCACCGCCTCCAGAACTTCTACTTGCAATTTTCCGCAGAACTTCGAATAAAGATTCGACACGTGTTTCGCCTCTAAACGAGGCATCCTCAGGACAATTCGGCTTCAAATGCTTCTGGCTTCAAAATTTCATAATAATAATGGATTTCCGCCATGTATCGCCTAATTCAATCAATTATAAAGAATATTTTTTAACTTACTAATTAAATGAATAATTATATATTTACAATAACTTATGAGTCATTGTACATTAAAAACTTATTAAGGTTTATTGTACAATGCCAATGACTAAGACTGTGTAGTATAGATAGGAAATTTGATTTCGCCTAATTAAATAGTTGTTATTATTTTTGCAGTGCAATATCTTTTGCTAGTTCTGATAATAATAAACAATTTATATAGTGCATCGTAAAGTCCATTGTTCAAACTTAGTAGTGTCATATTCGTTTTCACCAACCCTTAAAGTATAGGTGATACCTAATGCAATATATATTACATAACGTAGAGATTTTGAAAGGGAAATGCGTAGTGATTATTGTATTATGCCCATTTGTAGATTCAGCTTGACCGGTTCAAAAAATCTGTGCATGCCTCATAGAGACTTCAAACTTATCCAATATTATTCGAAATGTTTGTATCAGATTCCATTACGGTGACGAAACTTCATAAAATCTCTAGTAAAAAATACTTCATCGCCATATGAATCTCTGTGTACTTATTTGCTTACATAGTATTTAGTGTTGCATTTTTTTTTAATTTTAACATATAAAATATTTTTCTTAAATTACATTTGTACTTAATACGCATTGGTTAATGTAAGTAATGGTTATATGTAAGTAGTATGTAATATACTATTTACGTACGACTGACGATAACTGGGGCCATTCATAAAATACCTCACACTTACCACAAATAATAATAATATGTCACTACCATCCGGTTTTACCACAAATTGTCGTAAATGATGACTTATTGCTTTAAGGTAACGCTACTTCAAGGATGAAATCGGCAATTAATCTGTCGAACGTGGTATATTAGTTTTGCTTTACATATATTTTAAAGAAGGTTCCTAACTAACAGTGGGACACGTCGTTTTCAATCGTGGAATACATACTAGTTGTTGAGAATATAAAATACTCGGCGAAGATTTTTTATTATTTATAATTGCATTGATGTTTTATTAATATTATCTTCATAATTTCAGCTTATATACTTCCCACAGCTGGGTTCGAGCTCCCTCCATAATAGGAGGGCATTTAACCAATTATACTATGTTTTGCCTTCTCTTGCATAGAGGTTATATGCATATCATATCCCTTATTCGTCTTTTACGACACCCATGGGTAAGATAAAGGGCGGCTACCGAAGCCAACAATCTGGTACCGGTGGTCCGCTCGCACGGCGAAGAGAGAGGAGTTTTACGGTGGGTTTATGGGGTCACGCGCCGTCTTTCCGTCACCCCAGACCGATTTGGCGGGGGGAGACGCATCCATAGTCCACCAAAAAAAAGGGTAAGATAAAGGGTGGTCCAATTGTTTTTTACACCATCGCTCGCCACACGGAATGTTAGTTAATTTATTTTTATTAATAAGCTTTAATTATTTTTCCAGTTTTAAAGGCGATTAACGAGGACAGCCCCACCGTGCCGACGCTTCTAACAGATTATATACTCAAGGTGCTTTGTCCAACATAAATCAACATGAACTTAGCCAATTGACTTCATAAAAGACCATTTACACTACGACATTACCACAGTAAATAAAATTTGCCTTTCCTATTCCTATTAATTATTGTGTACTGTCATTTCACTGCCACTCATTACTAAGATTAGGACTTAATAAATGTTTTGAAAAATTTTGAAAAATTTGTTCTATATATCAAATATATGATCAATTATTATATGAATCATGTAATTTCAAAGTTAAATCATTAGTAATGTTAGTCATTTTGTGGTTGTGACTGCACAAATGATGTAGAAGGCTTAAGCAACGATCAATTGTGTCGTGTGTCTCTAATTGAATGGCAATACGGACTGAATAATTGTTCGGAATATAAATGTCCATAAATTATATGTATGTGTAATTTTAGGCAATAAATAATTTATACGTTTGCATGTATTTTATATATTTAAAGTCGTAGTGTAAATGATACTTAATACACTCAACACATTTCAACACTCACACTTATACACTTCATTTATACAGAATATAATTAGGCCATATCATTGTTTTATTTCACATAGATATTATATTATAAGAAAATATGGTGGCACTTTAATGACAGCTAAATAAAGGTGCTTGTGTATTCGATTCGTTAAAATATATCTAATTGAATCAATAAGCCGTCTCAGGTTCTGGCTTAGAAATATGTAGAGTTAGTTTTGCATTTAAACAGCATTAGTGCGGCTGTTATCTGGAAACTTACTTGTAGCCAAAGGCTATCTTAATAAAATCCTTTGTAATTATATTGGTCTGTAACCAACTTCAAGAAGTCCAAAAATCTGAGCTGCCATCAATAGCAATGTTATTTTTCAAATAGTTTTATTTTTAGTGTCTTAACTGTGTTCTAGCATCGAGAATATTATATGTCGTAAATAAAAAACATATTATAATATTATTAAGTTATTGCAAGATTACATCAGTACTTGACGTAATCTTGTAGAAACGTAATATGTCACGTAATTACGACGTTACAAGATTACGTCACCTACTTCCGTTGGACAAGGTATAACATGGATTCGGAAATCCTTAATACCACCGCGTTGGTAGCTCGATATCTTAATACAAAACTTAATAATCTTAAGATTTAAATTCTGAAATGGAAATTAGGGTTGAAACTAGGGACTTCAGAGTATAATGGAAATGCAAAAAAACCCTGGACCCTGAAACCCTGGACTGTTATTCCTATATTATACTGATATTGCAATTTAATTTCACCACGCAATCAATATAATTAATATGAATGAAAATTTAATCTAATCTTACCTTAATTATTCGATCAAGATTATCCAAGCACCTTTACCGACCTGTCTCTCAATTTATTAATAGAATAATAATAATAAAAAAAATATTTATCTTGTTTATGTACAATATAAAACACATGACAATCAGACAATTGAAAATTATGTTGCAATTTTGTGTTGAGTTTTTTTCAACACCCGTTGTGTGTGTTGATCTTTATAGCCATATTTAAAATACTTACAGCAATACATTTGAAAATTTACTTTAAATTTTTTTGATATAATAACAATGTTTCTTGAAAAAAAAATCAAAAGGTGACCAAGCGCATTGAGCCGCTTGTGATTTTTTTTTGTCGTACGATTTATTTTTATTTTTGCATAACAGAACTGTGATATCATTAAGGTAGTTTAATTAATTGCTTCCTTTATTAAGGTTTACGTAATTATCTGACTCTTATGTTATTTTTATCTCTCAAACATTTAAATGTATTTATTTTTAGATTTTATTATCTTAAAACATCAATTGTCTTAGAATGTGTCGTATGTAAATATTCTTAAAGAAATATATATATTGAAATGTGGAATTGTCCCTTAAAATTAAACGTTTAGCTAAACTTAAGGTATTATACACTAAAGAGGCTTGTAAATAATGTGTTGACTTGTTGGCTCTTACAATGACAACTCAAATCTGGCCTAGTTTAGGCAAACAGGATTGCTTGCCTTTTTTAAAAAAATAAAAAAGGATTGGTTGTTTAGCGGGATCAGTAATATTAGAAGACATCGTTTGACAACAGAAAACAGTCGAAATGGTTTTCCAATTTATCTATATTCAAAACATATATTAAAAGAAAATGTGAAAGGAATGAGAAAATACATAAAACACGAAAGTTAGAGCCATAAAGAAACATATCCTTTACGGACCAGTGATGAGAAACCTGCCTTCTAAGAGAGCCAATGAGTTAATATCAGCTTCTAAAGGTAGCTAATTATTTTTATCTATTGACTTTTAACTCATCGGTTTTGTTATAAGAACATCGAATTTGTTATTATTTTACGGTGTTAGTTTAGTTTATAGTGTTAGCGTGCCCGAAATAATTCAGCTGACTATTACATGAAATAATACGGTAATGATTTCTGAAATAGATGTTTAATATTTAGATTTAAGTTGTATCTCTAGTCTCAATGTGTAGTAGTCATAATATGTTGTAAATTTAGGCACTGTTTCACAACAAAATAACCGGTTATATAGATAATTCTAGACTCAAAAGACCTTGTATCAGATATGTAATTTATCTTTACTATTACAATTTTTTTTTTTGTAAATACCTACCTGATAAAATATTGTTTTTTTACGCTGCATGCTCTTTACAATGTTTCATATAATAGAATCACGTTTTTCTTATCTTATAATATTTAATACTTAATACGAAGATTATACAATAATTAGCGTGAAACAGGCCACAAACCTCAGCGCCATGCTTTGAATAAAGTAAATTGCATAATTGCCTGATATTTGTAATATATTTTTTGTCATTTCAATGTCTGCATAATCATTATAAATAAAGGGGAAATTTGTTTGTTTGTTCTAATATTACATAATAATCTACTAAAACATTTTTTATGAATGTTTGAAAACCTTAGGGGTCGTCCATTATTCACGTGAGGTTTGAAATATAGTTGTTTGACAAAAATCACGAAGTCCTAAACCTTCATAGTCTTAAACCTCACCATGTTTCACCAAAGGGGAGGGGGGGTTAAAAATGCTAAAAAATCGATCACGTGATTAATGGACGGCCGCTTACGGGATAAAAATGCCTTTGTGTGGTTTTCAGTAGAGGCTGGAGTAACGTTGTCGAAGTGTCGGGCAGAAGCTAGTAATTTATATTGTATGTGTCTGCAAAATGATTAGTAGCGAAAGCTTTTATCGCACATTTGTAATACTTATCACCAAATTTATTGTGCATAGTAAGTATGGAATGAATGGATTGGACAAGGTACCAAAATGGAAACAAGTGCTGATTGAGAGAATAAAATATATTTTTAATGTTAATGACAATTATTTGTTTATTCGTAATTTTTTAAATAATTTGGCTGCATCGCATGTGCCTAAAAATATTCTCACCATTGTTGCAGAAAGTAAACAAAAAAATATGAATACAAAAATTTCGAAAAAAAATTACGAATTTGTCAGGCATTGATTAAGCAGTATTATATATTCCATTGCAAATACCACTAAACTATTAAAATTATCGTTTAGAGATCGAAATTGAACTATTATTTTTGGCTATTAATTCATTCTACAAGTGGCTTCCTTTTTTTCTTATTTAAAAAGCATCAGTGGGTTTGCGAAGTTACGGCCATTAAAGAAATGTTGTCGGTAAAGGTTATTATATTATTAGTATATTTATTAATTATTATATTATTAGGGTATTATATTATTTTTTTGCGTAAAGATATTTGTGTGGTGACTGACAAAATATATATTTACGATAGGTAACCTGCCTTTACCGTATATGTAGTAAAATAACTAATGACTATAAGCAAATATTATACACAAACTATAAAACGAGAATAACTTCTGTGCAAAACGAAATGTACTGATAAGAAAAAGAAAAGGAAGCCTCAAGAATATTGTGACCACAGAATCGATGATAATTTTACTAACAACAAATTTATCATCCAGTTTTTTATTTTCACGATTTTCTAGCAAGCGATGCGAGTAGCTGTTTAATTCTGAGCCTGCACCGACGTTGTGAGAATTTCCAGTGTTATATACAGTGTGGAAAGGGACCGCTCCCGAAAACAAAGACGGGTAACCCTACTAATCCTACTTGTAATGATAGGCTAGAAAAAAAATCGATTCGGAAAAAAACTATTTTTTTTCACTACGTGAGGTCGTTGGACTCTTGAACATATGATCGTGAGTTTTGAATAGATTGCGTCTTTTCTCATCTGAGTAAAGTTACGTATTTTTATGGAATTATCGTTACATGGCGCTGTCCTACGATGGCATGTGAAAAAAACTTAAAATTCATTGCGAAAAAAATTTTTTTTTTCATCCGAAACGATTTTTTTCTAGCCTATCATTACAAGTAGAACTAGTAGGGTCACCTGTCTTTGTTTTCGGGAGCGGTCCCCTTCACCCTGTATAATAAAACTCATTGCATTTGCCACGTAATATAATTTTTTTCTTAAAATTAAAATATTATATTGTCTAAAAGATATGTCACTGCAGTGTTCGGTAAATTTATCTTTATTAATTTCAAAACACCACAAATTTCTATGTGGTTAAAAACTATCAGTGCTTATTAGAAATGAATATATCGATTGAAATTTTAACTAAAAGATAAGGTTGTTGTGAATTATAAAATGGGCCACAATATGGCCAATAAACCTTACACAGTGAAGTAAGTAGTACCTTTAAAAGAAGTGAATGCAAGTGGCGTAATTTTAACATAAATAATAATTATATCTTTAATAAGATCACTATTCACTGTAATATTTTTTTTATTGATCAATTGCCTATAATCTCATAAAATTATTATTTCGCAATTGTTAGAAAGCAATTATATATTACGTAAAAAACTTTAAAAAACGTACATTTTAATTAATAATTTTCAATATGCGATTATTATACATATGAAATACTTAAAAATAATTTCGTTTCATATGTATAATTCTAATTAATTTAATGAATATGTTTTAATAATATATAAATAATGGTTTAATAGGCTCGAGGAAGATTATTGTTTTCGTGAATGCATTGTAAGTACCTGGTCAAAATAAAGGAGCTTGAATAACACTGGTTATTTATTTAATAACTTCCCCAGACTAAGTTCTACTCAAATTATATCTTATGCAAGTATGTATTTTCTTCTAAAATTAAATGGTGTCTCACGTTGTCGCTCATGCTGGACAGATTGACTAAGACGTAAACTCGAAATTCTACCTGCTCTTCGATTACCGCTGTACCGAAGTTGCTTTATTGATCGTTTTGTTTATTTACATACGTACGTGGTTCTACAGATTGCTGCGTGGACATATTGGATGTCGTAAAAGACGGCTGAAAGCGATATCGATCGCACTAACTTCATCTGCCAACTGATGCCGTCTGGTCAACAATTACGTTCTCAAATAGGGTTGTCGTTAGGCTGGAGGGTGGTCACAAAATTTGCAAGGTGTACGATAGAAACAGAGTAAATATAGCTTCGATCCCATGTAATTGGAATAAAACCAGAATAATGTTCGTGATGATCACGTAGTTATAGAGACGACCGCTTTACCGTTGCAAGGCTGGACGGGATCTGTCTAGATCACAATTAGTCCCATGAAAAAACAAGCGCAGCAGTAGAAACAATGCACGCTGGAAAAGTGAATTACGGTTTCTGTTACAGTATTATTATTTTAAATCATTTTATTCTAAAAATGGCTGAGTAATAGGCACACTTGAGACTATATTGACACGTTTTTATCTATACAGGTAAGTAGTTCACTTTAGAATGTATGTATACCTATCTCATCAAAATTCGATATTGAAATTAAATTGGAAAATTGGTAACTTTTCAACGTTATCCTGTCTGTTCTCAAGCACGGAAGATCAGAGTAGGATCAATGAATGATATCACGTAATGCTCTCAAGAACGACAAAGAAAAAAAGAAAATATGACGTTCTTGTAGTGGTGCGCGCTTTAAATAAAACGAAAATATATAGCTGTTGCAGTATGCTACATTGCCTTAAGAGTTGTAAAAAAATGAAAGAACATATAGGTAAGGGTCATATATGGGTACCTACATCCCCTAATAAACGATCAACAATACCCTTATAACTTATAAATTACGATAAATAGTTTGAAGATTATACGGAAACAAAGGAACAG
Source organism: Lymantria monacha (assembly GCA_905163515.2). Lineage (NCBI taxonomy): Eukaryota > Metazoa > Arthropoda > Insecta > Lepidoptera > Erebidae > Lymantria > Lymantria monacha. The sequence continues at coordinate 10,639,433 of LR991094.1, read as the reverse complement.
GCATAACATTGTACAAATTTATAGTTTTCCTTTTAGCTTCGTCATAGTCAGGTAATAGGGAATATGCTAGTAAAATATATATAAATATCTTTGGCAATGTTTAAATACATTTTTAGAATAACATTGATAAAATTTAACCTATTGGAACGCTAAAATTGCACTAGCCAATAATAAAAAAAACACAGGAACACAAATATTTTCATTTTTCCGTAACACTTCTATCATACCTACTACGGTCACTACGGTGTGAATATTGGCAACGATAAATGACAGAATGTGGAACGTGACGTCACGTTTTGTTTCGACCAATAGTGACACATTTTGCAGAGTTGAATTTCCCTCCCTTATTATTTATATTTTAATTATCATTTGTGGCAATGATTCTAATTAGAAAACAAACTAAATAAGAAAATAATTACCTATTTAATTATATTATCTCAACAATAATTACTGTCAATCAATAAGATATCTTACATTTAAGGACTTGTTTGTATTTCCACTTCAGCGTGCAAATTCTTAGCACTATGTCAGTTACACCTGTTCTTCTGCGGATTGCCGTATTACGGATTCTATTTCGCAGAGGAATCCCAAGCATAGCGTGCTTCATAGGACGCTGAGCGACTTTAGAATCATGACCAAAGTCCTGAGGCCTACATTTAAGGACTTACGATACACAAGTTTCCGTGTGGTGACGGAGTAAGAATACTATTCACCACCCCATATCTTGCCCATGGGTGATCGTACGAGACGATTAAGGGATATAAAACGCATATAACATCTATGCGAGAGAAGGAAACCTCGAAACAAAACCCTATACCAACACGTCTGACCAGCGCTGTATAGTAGGTTAATTGCCCTCCCACTGTAGAGGCGGCCCGAAACCAATAGTGGGACATTTATGGGCTGTGATGATGATGATGAATCGGAATAATACAGTCTAGTCTAGGCGAAAGATAACAATACCTAGCGTGAATTTAATAATAATTCATAATTTGCTATTTATAGGCAATTACGAATTCGGCTAAACTTACATCGATTGTAAACAAATTAAATTGTATGGTAGCGGTTACAAACACTATCAAAGTATCACCCATTGCTTTGCTTGTGGATGTCATAAACGACGAATAAGAGCTATATCGACCCGGCCAACTGCACTTGATGCCCTCTGGTTAGTAATGACATCCTCAAGTAGATTAACCTCAGGCAAACGGCCGGCTATAGAACTATTGCCAATAACTTTTGCTATACTTATGACGAAAGAGGATTATGAAAACTTATTTGTAAATTAAAACTTATTAGTAATTTATAAAACTTATTTGTATATTATAAAAGAGGTTACAATCAATGGGAATGTATTTTTTGAAGTTTACTCATCATACGGCTTAGTGCAATTAAAATATTACCTATGTATTGTATACCTATCCGATAAATATCTCGGAATGATGTGTACATATCTCCATATGGTATTAAGATAATGTGCTCATTATTTTTTGTAGAAATAGGTAAAAATAATATATAAAAAGGTATTAATAATAATAATTGAGGTAATAATAATAGGTACCGGGGGAGACCGAGACTCACCTGCCTAGACTAGATTGCTCACGTACTGAAGGAAGATGGAGTCAAGAGTCTTCGAAACCGGCGAGCGTGTATGAAGAGAATTATGAATGTTGAGGAAGCGAGTGAAGTATGCAAGGATAGAGTTCTCTGGCACTCTGTTCTTTCTGCCTGCCCTGCAAGGGATATAGCGTGATGATATGTATGTATGTATGTACTAATAATAATAGGTAACGTACCCATATTACGTGACCCGATTATTGCATTTTTTAAACCCCTCTACCTCTGTGTGACCACTCGTAGTAGGTACAAGAAAAGTCTAATTATGTTCAAGAGAAGTACTTTTGAAGACAACCCCAGAACAGGTCAAATATAGGTACATTCCCTTACATAATTTGAATTAATCAATATTACATTGCATTCTTAGTAGCATTCCTTATTGTTTTATATTATTTCCTAGCGTACCCGGCAGCCCATGTTGTGCGTAGCACAACCTACAGGGGTCGTTCGTAGATCCGCAGCGGCGCAGGCGCGAGTACCTGCGCCGGGCTGGCCATGGATGTCAAGGATGCGGTTCTAGTAGCTGGCCCAATGGCGATGGGGAAGGAATACGATAGGTTATGGGGCCACGTGCCACCCTTCCGTCGTCCCGAGCGAAATGGGCGGTGCGTGTCCAAATCATAGCCTGCCAAAAAAAAAAAGCGCACCCGCCAGACTTTATCCTGCCTGGCAAAGCAACCTCACATTATATATGATATTATGTACTGTTATCAATTGTACAGTAAATTAACATAAATATCAACAACAACGCCACCTACCGGATCACATTGTATTTTCAAACCATCCAAAGCCCATTGAAATATATCCACAAAAAAATTATCCGAATCGGTCCAGTTGTTTAGGAGGAAATCTTCCCGGTGGAGGTGATAAACAGGTACGTAAAATGATATATATTAAAATTTGTCGAAGGAGCATATTAGTTTCAAAATATAACGTCTAGTTTTCAAGTAGGTATGAAGGTTATCACTAGATTATTGATTGGAGACAACGGGTCAGACAACCTGAAAACGGGACTGTCTCGTCAAGAACGGGACGTATGGTCACGTTATATTCAGAATGTGATAGGTTTTTCTTTTTGTTGGAGTTTATGGCTTGGTTACTAAGACCATTAAGCTAAATCTTAGTTTACAAATTCACATCATTTGAAGTCGTCGTCCGTCAATAAGTCAAATCGACGCCTTCAATATTGCCACGACCACACTGTTAAAGGTATTATTTTGGAATTTTAGTGGAAAACGAAAACGTAAATACTTATATAAGGAATTGTTCTATAATATTCACTATATCAAAATTGAAGTAAAGCAGTTGGTTATTCAGTGCATAAGTATTTATTAATATACCTTCATACTAACAATATAAACCTGTCATCTGTGGATTATTAATGTTACATATTTAAATCCACAGATGTCACTAGAAGTATATTTTGATACACTTACAACACCCCTACTTATCAAAATAAACCAAGGGTCATACAACAAAGCTTTTCTTTGCTAATTACAAAGTTAACTTTAACATACATATATACTGTTTAACATAGAACTAATTTTGAAATTAATTATTCACAAACTAAGTTAACAATACCCAAGTCTTTCATAAACTTGTAGTGTTTAATAACACCTAGACCTTTGGTCAATAAGTCAGCAGGCATTTCATTTGTAGACAAGTAACTAATGTCTATCTTTCCACTATTAATTATCTCGCGTACAAAATGGTGTTTTACATCAATATGTTTTGACCTATTGTGGCATTGATGGTTTGTGGCCATCTTCAATGCACTTTGATTGTCACAGTACATGTTAATTGTAACAAAAGAACCAGTAAGCTCATACAGTAGTTCTCTTAAATATATTGCTTCCCTACAAGCCTCGGAGAGCGCAACATATTCAGCCTCAGTACTTGAAAGGGCTGTAACCCTCTGCTTTCTGCTCTGCCATGAAATGGATGAGCCTGACATAACAAAACAAAACCCTGTATAGGATTTTCTATCCAGGTTGTCACTGGCCCAGTCAGCATCTACAAAACCTTGCAAGTTTTCTCCTTGACTAGTAAATTTTAAACAATACATTTTAGTTTTCTTCAAATATCTGAGAATCCTTTTAGCATAATTCCAATGTTCATCACTATAGCTAGTATTAAATTGACTTAGGTAACTAACAGAGTAGGATATATCAGGTCTTGTCATGACCGCTAAATACATAAGACAACCTATCAGTTTTTGGTAACTAATTCCTAAAGAACAATTTTCTGCTTTAGTTACATTCAGTTTATTTTCTATAGGTGTATCACTTATTTTACAATCAGTCATTTCAAATTTCTGTAATAATTCTTCTATGTACTTTTGCTGATCAATAGTTATCTCATAGGTATTACAATATTTCTTTACAATAATATTCATCCCTAGATATTCTTTAACCTCACCTAAATCTTTAATGTTAAATTCAGAGTTTAAAATACATTTTACCTTCTCTGTCTCATGTACATTATTAGAAAATATTAAGAAATCATCGACATACAAAGCTATTACAACTTTAACATTTTTACTCATCTTTGTAAATAAACATGGCTCTTGTGTACAATTTTTAAAATCATTTTTACATAACACATCTCTGACTCTTTCATACCAAGCTAATGCAGATTGCTTTAAGCCATATACTGCCTTTTTTAGCTTAAGAACTTTGCCACACTTTTGTGACTCAAAACCCTCTGGTAAATGCATGTAAATGTCCTCCTTTAAGTAACCATTTAAATAAGCAGTTTTAACATCTAATTGGGTAATGTCCAGTCCTAATTTCACACTTAAAGCAAATAACAATCGTAGTGTTGAGTGCCGCACAACTGGGGAATAAGTCTCATCATAGTCAATGCCATGCTTTTGGGTAAACCCTTTAGCAACTAATCGCGCACGATATTGAATTTCACTATCACTTTTGAGTTTTTTCTTTAGTACCCATCTACACTGCACTATTGTTACACCTATTGGAGCATCTACTCAAACACTTCATTCTTTTTGAACGACTCCCACTCTTCATTCATTGCCTTCCTCCATTGCATGCCTTCAGGACCACTCAAAGCCTCTTTCACTGTCTGTTCAGGATCTGCTATGGACAACAGGCCACTATTGTACCTGTCAGGTGGCCGTCGCTCCCTCTTTGGTCTGTCAAAGATCTCAGGGTCTGATACTGGTGTGCTAGTTGGACTGTCGCTTGGAGATAGAGTTTCAGGAACATAGGTCTCATCAGCCTCAAAGACTGTTTGCTGTGATGACTCACTGTCATAGTCACAGTGACTTTCTGATTCTGATCGTTCTTCACTACTATGATCCCCCACTGAACGATCATCTTCTTCAGGAACTGGAACTTCTTCTACGCACCATGTTGCATCAGTGGCAGCAGTTCCTCCTGAGATTGTTCGTTCCATCACTACTACATCACGGCTTGTAGTGACCAGGTTTCTAGTTGGATCATATATTCTGTAGCCCTTTACTTGTTCAGAGTAACCAACAAGAATCTGCTGCTGAGCTTTCTTGTCCCACTTGGCTCTCTTTTCTTTCGGGACATGCACCATTACTGGGCTACCAAATATGCGTATATGGCTCATTTTTGGCTTCTTGCCATACCATATTTCATATGGTGTCTTGTCCTTCAGGCCTGATGCTATAGAACGGTTTTTCAAGTAGACAGCTGTGGATGCCGCCTCTGCCCAAAACTTCTTTTCTAACTTAGCATCGTATAATAAACATCTAGCCTTCTCTACAATTGTTCTATTATTACGCTCAGACATACCGTTTTGTTCCGGTGTGTAGGGATTAGTCTTTTGATGTAGAATGCCATGTTCTTTCAAATAATCTTCCATCCCTTTTGAACAAAATTCTCCACCATTATCAGTTCGCAACACCTTGATGTAGGTCTGCTTCTGCTTCTCCACTAAGGATTTAAATTCTCTAAAGAATTTAAACACCTCACTCTTTTCCTTCATAAAATATATAAATGACATGCGGCTGTAGTCATCTACAAAGAGTAGGTAGTATCTCGCTGATCCAATGGATTTGGTTTCCATTGGACCGCACACATCAGCATGAATAATTTCAAGCACTTCTGATGCTCTTGTGCCTATGGAAAACGGTAGACGTGATAGCTTTCCTTCACAACATGCCACACAGTTTGCTTTTGACAAGTCATTACTGCCTTCATAGCTAACACCTTCCACGGCACCATTCTTCATTTTACTCAAGTCATTGCTGTTTATATGGCCTAGCCTTCTATGCCACAACAATGCATTTTCTTTGGCAAGTAAACATTTGTTAAATTCTGTTACGCATAAGTCTAACTTGTACACACCATCAGTTAAATTAGCAACTGCCACTAATTCTTTCTTTGCATTGTATATTGAACACTGACCTGCTGAGAAAGACACACTGTTGTTATTTTTGATGAGCTGGCTTACTGACAATAAATTTGTCGTCAGGCTTGGTACCAATAACACATCTTTGATTGTTATATCATAGCCTTGCTGCGTAGATATTTTAACGTTGCCTTTGCATGAGACTTGAAGTTTTTCTTGATTTGCCACCATAATATCCGGGAATGTCTGTGGGCTCTGTGGGCGCGAAACGTCTCGCAACCAACTGTCGACAGACGTCATGTGTACACTGGCTCCCGAATCTACGTACCACTCCTCTTTATTATATTTAGCACTGAGGAAAACTGCACTAAATGCATTTGAGAACTTATTTTTACTTGATTTTTCAACCATTGAACATTGATTGCGATAATGACCCGGCATTTTACATTTGTAGCAGGTTATTTTTTTGTTTCCTCCTGATACTTTGACATTTGACGTCGGCGTCACGCTCTGATTGGTGTTGCCAGGTCTGGGTTTTTGTTTCGACCAATTTGAAGCAAACGCCGGTTCAGAATTCTGCGTTTCGCTAGATGGCGCTGCTGTCCTCTCTTCCGGTTCCATATCTATTAACTTTGTTTTGATGACGTCAGCCGTGATTTGTATGCCGGAATGCTCGATTGCCATTATCATAGGCGAAAATCTATCTGGCAATCCTGCCAGCATTAATGACCCAACCCACTGGTCTGTGATCTCAAATCCTGTACCACTCAACCTTTGTGATGTCTCCCCAATTTGGGTTACGTAGGTAGTCATATTCTCACAATTTTCTCGTCTTATTGAAATTAAGTGACGCAATAACGAAATTTTTCTCGAAAATCCTGAGTCGTCAAACAGGGATTTGAGTCTATCCCACAACTCTTTCGAAGTTTTCGTTGACTTAATATATACGTACAAAGATGGATCGATGGTCAGGGATAATTTAGCACGCGTCTTCGCATCATCTTCGGGCTTAATTTCTTTTCCCTCCACTGGCTTCGCACAATGTAACATACCTTCCAACACGAGTAAATTTTCCACAGCAAAGTTCCACACATCATAGTTCTCTCTTCCTTTTAACTTAGGTACACTGGCTAAATAGTTCGTTGACATATTGCACAACACGACCGTAATGAGAAATATAACTTCAAAACACACAATATTTGGAAAATCTGGGATAAGCCCATAACCTGAAGTAAAGCAGTCGGTTATTCAGTGCATAAGTATTTATTAATATACCTTCATACTAACAATATAAACCTGTCATCTGTGGATTATTAATGTTACATATTTAAATCCACAGATGTCACTAGAAGTATATTTTGATACACTTACAACAAAAATCACTTAATGACTAAACGAACACGTTAAAACACTAAGATATTGAATATTATACAAGATCACCACATAGCACTTTTTCTTTCCCGCTAAAACTCCCTACATGATATGTTAAGAATGCAATGTGTCTCCAGTCCTTACATTCCCATTGAAGTTGGAAATGCCGACTGGGGCAGACTAGAAGAATGGGCAACAACGCTATCATGCGATACTCATAAGATCAACTGTGAATTCTCTCAGCTGCCTCTCATTCATGACCCTCATGATATTATTCTACATTGGAGAGGCCTATGTGTAACAGATGCTGATAAGGTCTTAAATGAATGAATATTCGATATATGTGTGGTATAAAGCCACTCGTAAAAGCTAAAAATCAATAAGGAATTGGTTACTAGATGCGGATGCTTCTATGGGTTAAGGGTGAAATACCTAATTGCAGTGATCTATTACTCAGTTCACAGACTGGACAAACCCTAATTTCCATGTACCTACTGTAGCTTGGAGATATTAGTCACATTGGCGTATACAGAAATGTTAAATTTATTACAATCTTTTTTATAATTTACTGCAAATAAATAAAAAGTCATCCGTAATACGGAAGTCCGCAGCAGAACGGGTGTAACCGGTATTGCACAATAATTAGCACGCTGAAATGGCAATGGGCAGGCCACATCGCTCGACGAACCGATAACCGTTGGGGAAGAAAGGTTGTTGAGTGGCGACCACGTATCGGACATCGTAGGTGGACCGACGACCTAGTGAGGGTTGCTGGGAGTCGTTGGATGTGGGTGACACAAGACCGCACTTTGTGGCGAAATATAAGGGAGCCCTACGTCCAACAGTGGATGACAAAAGGCTGAATGATGATGATGATAATGAAAAAATCAATTAAAATAAAGTACTTACTCGTATATAAAAAAAAAACAATGAAAGTTGCTAGCAGCACTCTTCTCCTATTAAGACTGCAGTCCTCGAGCGTGGGAACTTATGATTGAACACACTCATTCACATTTTCTAATCACACAGACGCATCGCACAGTATTAATACACGCACCCTTTTTTTTTTTTTTTTTGGTAGGCTATGGCCCAGTCACATGTCGCCCGCACCGTCCGGGGCGACGGAAGGGGAGCGCGTGGGCCCATAACCCACTGTATTCCCTCCCCATCGCCATTGGGCCGGCCACTGGTACCGCTTCCTTGCCTTCCGTGGCCAGCCCGGCGGGTTACCCTTTCGGGTACCATCCCCCGTCGACGCCCCAGCTAACGGGGCGGGGCGTCGCCCTCACGCGGTCAGCCTCTCTGCGGGTGAAGGACTATTCCCCGGTCCAGTCACCCGTGGCCTCGGCTAGGGCGGCATTAGGCGCAGATACTCGCGCCTACGCCGCCCCAGGCGCCGGCGGCGGAGCGTCTCACCGAAGAGGATTTCCTCTCGGAGTCGCCCCGCCGCTTCCTTCCGCGAGACAACTGTCTCGCAGAAGGCGGCGACCGCGTCCCAGTTCCTGACGCTGTCGAGCATCGCCTTAGCGATGGTCGGCAGCGCCAGGTCGGCACCTATGATCGCGACGAGTTCACGGCGCTGCTCTGTCCAGGCCACACAGACCTCGAGCGTGTGCTGCGCCGTATCCTCGTCGCAATCGCAGTGGTGGCAGGACGGTGTCCTCTCCCTCCTCACGACCGTGTGCAGGTACTTGCCGAAGCAACCATGCCCCGTCAAGACTTGCACCAGTCGGAAGGAAAGGACCCCGTGCTGTCGACCCAACCACTCCATCAGCACCGGCCGGAAGGCCTCGATGGTCCGAACACCGAATCGAGGCCTTTCCAGCCGGATTGCCCAACGGGAAATAACGTCACGGCGGGCGTCGCCCCGCCAGGCGGTCATCTCACTAAGCGAGACGGTGCCGCCCCCTGCCCGCGTCACTGACACCCGCCGGTACAGTCCGGCGAGCATCTCCGCCTCCAAGTCCCATGGGGGTGTTCCGGCCAACAGGCATGCTGCCTCCGTCGCCACCGTGCGGTGTAGAATCTTCATAGTGTCACAGAAAACACGCAATGTGTTAGACATAAGCTTGTCGCATCGCTAAGCCTGCAGTGAGTAGCCGGCAGCAAAAGATGGGGTCAGAGTGTCAGAGTGTATGCTTTCTGGGTATTATACACAGAACAAAATACTTAGAGAGAGGAACGACAACTTCATACTGTAGAATTGTTCACACGATGCACACTAGCGCTCCAGTTTATTTCATCGAAAACATTCGTAGTGCAAGTTACTTAAAAATGTGATTATTTCAAAACAATATTCAGCTATCGAATTCCTGATTGCTGTGTTTGCACAATACAATTTAGGTCCATATATTCGAATGTATAAAAATTGTGCGTATTAGGAAATCTCTAACATTAAAAACAATAGTTCCATATAAGCTGCAACTCCATTTTGATCATTTTTGTCAGTAAAAAATGAATAATTTACTGCATAACTATACTTACTACTTTATTTTGAATTTGACTTTATTTTTTATGTTTATTTTATAATATTAATTTTATTTCGGTTTCCCAATATCTACCTGAAATATGACTTCGATACGATTACGATAAGTACTTGCATAGTGTTTGACAATTAATTCGGTTTACAAAAATACATAATTAAATTTGCATATGTATTATGTACCTTTATCTTTTATTTGCTCGAAGAATATAAATTACCAGCCGTGTTCGGCGCTGACACTCGCAACACACCCTAAAGAAATTATCGCGAAGCTATGGAGCTCGATTCGAACAACTAACGGACGTGCTCTCACCTTGGATACTGAAACGGCACTGATTAGTAACGATGGGTAATTCGAATCGTTTAATTCTAATAACTCGAATAAGACTATTGACTCGTTCATTCGAATCGCCTTTGACCGAAACCGAATCAATTCGTTAACTCGTGTCGTACCTACTCGCAGCGCGGGCGACCGCTGCGGCGCAGCGATCAGTCGACTCGGCTTAATTGAACATTCGTTGATTCGCTCTCTCGTTCTAATACGGAGTCGAATAATCTAACGAATGAATTCTACTAGTGAGAAAATACGAAAATACATGAAATGTTCTAAGAATCACGAATTGGTTAGATACAATTCCATTCGTTTAACGTACCTATTACTTTTGCAAAGAGTCGTCTAGAGGAAATAAAAGTTTGAACTGGGAGTTTTTTAATAAAAATGAAGATGGAAACAGTTTCGTGTAAACTATGTTCCTGTAGTTATAAATATTGGTAATACAACAAACAGTATAAATAATTTAAAATGAATAATAATGTAAACGAGTTATAAACTCGCCAACTCGGCTTAACAGGCGGATGACTCGACATACGAGTACGAATTCAACTGTAATGCTTTCGCGAATTCATCGCGCGATTTGACGACTCCCACGTGACGATTCGAATCAATTCGAATTGTGATTCGAATCAATAATAATTTTAATTCGATTGATTCGAATTGAAAAAAATACCATTCGTCTCATCGCTACTGATTAGTGATTATTTTTCTTTGGACGTGTTTTATTATAATGCTGATGAGAACGTTTTTGTTTCATAGTAAAATGTATGGACGATTTCAGCTAAAAAATCAAAGGTTTTTAGGATTATTTTATATTTTTTTTGTTTTAGATTAATAAAAAACTTGAATGGTGAATCTATTATCCTTACTTTCGTCTCACTATTCAATTGAAAATATTTACAAATATATCAACGGAATGGCCTAGATAGTTATAATAGCAAAGGTCGATTTCGATATTTTTGATCAATGTTGACGAATTTTTTCTCGAAAGTTAAGAATTATCTTAAAATTATGACACGGTGTTTCAATAAAGTCATTGGTTAAGCATTTGAGATATTTTTTTAGTATCATTCAATGCAGTAAATTTTTAGATATATTTAAAACCGTAAGTGGCTATTTGCGCGTTTCTTAGGGACGCGCCCATTAACAATCCCATGCAAATCGCAGTCATTACAACATTATCATCTATTTCGTGGAGTGACTTTCATCCAACGCTGGACTTCAATAGTCTGATGAAAGAATGATTAGATATAAAAAACAAACTGACTTATAAAATTTTGTATACAAGGTGGAGACGACCATACGACAATAATTTTAATCTAGTGTATCTGATGACTTGCCCAGCCTGTATACAAACTTTGAATACAATATGTCGTATAGTTTAGCCGCAGCACATTACTTTGTATTATTAACAATTTCCACACTCTGTATAAAAATTAAAATTATTCGCCTATCAAATGAGCTCCCGCGCCGATTCGGTATAAACTAATATGAAACTAGTACCTACATATCGCCATGTTTACCAGTTCAAGTCTTCCCCAAACGTAATACAAATCAATGCATATTATACCTTATTCCTAAGTCTTAAGATACATATAAACCGTGTCATCAGACTTAGATGAGAAATTTAAAACTACCTAATGCGGCTTAATGGAAGAAGACCTCGGTCTCACGTTCAAAACTATTATAATAGGTCTGTAGGTCAGTGTGCCACCGTGATCCTGTGATGTGAATGTGCGTAATTAGACGCTTACTTTGTGTTAGAATAGTATTTCTTTCTCATTTACAATGCCTCGTTATAATTACACAGCTTCGGGTATACAGATATGATTTTAATTTATGGAGAATATCACGGAAATGCAGCTTTAACCATACGTACGTACCGAAAGAGATATGGAAACACACGTGTTTGTACTACCAATGGCCGGACTATTGTGCAAGCTGTCCAGAGGTTACGGGATAATCAATCCTTACTGCCTCATATGGATAGTGCTCCTTCGCGTGTAAGAGTCACCCTAGATGAACAAATTTTAAATTATTTTCTCGCAAATTTGACAGAGGTTGATAATGTAGAGAACTTAAAAAAAGGAATTGTACGATCTTTCGACAAGTTAAAATACATCGCCGTCAATGGCGACCTGTTAACAAGAGTTCGAAATAATATTTTAAAACGATATAATTTGTGCGTTCGGGTCCATGGCGCACATATCGAAAATTTAAAAGTTTAACGACCAAGTGAATTATTAAAGTTATCGTGATTATTTTAATAAAATAATCGAGTAAGAATTAATAGCGCCCAAACATTAAGTGTATGTATTTACCTACGTTTCGAAGTTGTAACATATGATACCACAAGGTCACTCGCCGCTTGCCGACCACAGGTTAGTGAACTAATATTTACAAACGGTGTTCTATTTTGTTTCAATATTTATGATAAAAAGTTTGTTTGAAAAAATTGTTTTTTAAATATGCATGCGAGGACTTTTTTAATAGTTTCAAAATACTCCTATACACTAGTATTGACGGTGTTTTCATTTATTGTCGTATTGACGTCTCCACTCTGTATATAATGTATAAAACGATTATAGTTCATAATCGCTAATTTGTCATTTTTCAACAAAACGGATTATAATAATAAGCTGCAACTAAAATAAAACTTATCTCCATTTGTTTTATTATTATAGGACAGTTACACAAGAGCTGGTATTAAAATTAAAATAATATATGTATTGATAATATTTACTCGCGTGTGGTGACCGAGTAAGAATACAATTCACCACTTCTTTTCTTGCCCGTGAGCGTCGTAAAAGACGACTAAGAAATATGATATATAGATAACACTATGCAAGGGAAAAAAACTCTAAATAAAACTTTAACCCGTCTAACTAAAGCCGGCTTTTGACTATTGGATCCCCCATCCTGGACTACTCCAGCTACTGCTGTCATACCATCCTATCCTATATCCCATGACAGTAGTATCCGTAACCTACTTTTCCTTCATATACTGCCACCATACCCTTATCCCTTCCCCATAAACGAGAATTCCCAAGGAGGGTTGACGTCAGGCAGGCGGCCGGTCATAAAACCAGTAGCCATAACTATTCACAACATGGTCTTGAGAATGAATGAAGTGCATGATAATGTTAGGGCGTACCCCCGAAGCGATGCGCAGGCGCAACACCCGGCGCCTGCGGAAAATGGATCAGGGTTGTCGCATCAGGGACGGGTGCGACGTAAGCGGTATGATGCGAGTTCGTGAAGTAAGAGTGAGGATGGTAAGTTGGAATATAGGTACGATGACTGGAAGAGGAAGAGAGCTAGTGGATGTTTTGGAAAGAAGACGAGTGAATGTAGCATGTGTGCAAGAGACAAGATGGAAGGGTATGAGAGCTAGAGAGATTGGAATGGGTTATAAATTTTTCTATTCTGGAGGCGATGGTAAGAGAAAGGGAGTGGGTATAGTGTTAGATAAGGCATTGAAAAAATGTGTGACGGATGTAAGGAGAGTGAATGACAAAATTATCGCAATTAAAGTGGTTTTGGATAATTTAATATTGAACATTTTGTGTGTGTATGCGCCACAGGTTGGATGCGATGATGTAGCGAAAGGTAAGTTTTGGGAGGATTTGAGTTCAATATTAATGTGTATTCCACAGAGTGAGATAATCTATATAGGAGGTGATTTTAATGGACATGTAGGAAGGATGGAAACAGGGTATGAGAGGGTGCATGGCGGGTGGGGCTTAGGGAGGCGGAACCCGGAAGGCGAAACTCTACTGCAGGCTGCGTCAGCCTTCGATTTGGCTGTTGTCAATACCTTCTTTGAGAAGCGCAAAAGTCCCTTAACCACTTATAAAAGCGGGCACCACAGCAGCCAAATAGATTACTTTCTTGTTAGAAGAAATAACATACGTAAATGTGAGTGATGATAACCCGGTGTTGAAAAAGCAAAAAAGAATAGCTTATGTGGAGTGTAAGAAAAAAGGTAAGAAAGGTGTCGCAATTGCTAGAGGTAAAGTTCAAGACAGATTATACCAACGTCTCGACAGTCCTAATGGACAGAAAGAGTTATACCGTCTAGCGAAAGCGAGAGAAAGGAATGCTAGAGATGTTGTGCATTTTAAATGTATAAAAGATTGTAATGGAAGAGTTTTAATGAATGATGAAGAAATAAAAGGGCGTTGGAAAAGTTATTATTGAAAAATTAATGAATGAGGAGAACCTTTGGACTGGTAAAATAGAGGATCTACCGACCAACTTGAGTTTGGTAGAGGAAGTAAGTATAGATGAAGTAAAAAAGGCTGTCCAGAGTATGAAAAATGGTAAAGCAGTTGGCCCAGACAGTATACCTGTGGAGGTATGGCAATTTCTGAAAGCTGACGGATGGAACTGGCTGACTTTGTTCTTCGGCAAGTTGTTGCATGAATAGTCTATCCCGAACGAATGGTGTTCCAGTTCTCTGGTGCCCATCTTTAGAAATAAGGGTGATGTACAAGACTGCAACAACTACCGAGGAATAAAGCTTATGTCACATAGCATGAAGATTTGGGAGAAAGTAATAGAGAAAAGAATGAGAGAGGAATGTAAGATAACCCAGAACCAATTTGGTTTTATGCCAGGACTGAGTACCACGGACGCAATTTTTGGCTTACGCCAACTTATGGAAAAGTACCAATGTGTACATAAAAACATGCACATGGTATTCATAGACCTAGAGAAGGCGTATGACCGTGTTCCCCGGGAAGTTCTGTGGTGGGATTTGAATGAAGGAGGAATACCTGGGAAGTATGTAAGATTAGTGAAAGCTATGTACGCCGGAGCGCAAACGGAACGTAGGCTTGCACCAGGGATCGGCTATAAGCCCTTATCTATTCCTCCTGGTGATGGATGCTCTGACATCGGACATACAGGGGGAAGCATCTTGGTGTATGCTGTTTGCAGATGACATTGTTCTCGTCGGGAAGGACGCAGCTGAGGTACAGAGCAGACTGGAAAAATGGCAGGAGAGGTTGGAAAGAATTGGCCTTAAGATCAGCCGTACCAAAACTGAACATTTGTTCTGTAACTTTAGTGGCTCTTCCCAATTCTCTCACATTGCCTTAGATGGGGTATCCCTACCGGTCTGCTCCGATTTTAAGTACTTAGGCTCGCTTCTCCAAAATGAAGGCAATATCGACCGGGAAGTTAGTAGGAGAATGAATGCAGGCTGGATGAAATGGCGACAGGTTTCGGGAACAATATGTGACGCGCGGATGCCCCTTAAACTTAGGGGGAAAATCTACAAGAGTGTCATTAGACCTGTCGTTATGTATGGATCTGAATGTTGGGCATTGAAAAAGAAGGATGAGAGACGATTGCATGCTACTGAGATGCGTATGTTAAGATGGAAATGTGGGGTGACAAGACTAGATAAGATACGAAATGAGTATATTAGGGGAAGTTTAAAAGTAGCACCAGTGATAGAGAAGTGTAGAAGCGCGAGATTGTCTTGGTATGGACATGTAATGAGGAGGGATGAAAGGCATGTGACAAGGAGGGTTACCAATATGTTTGTGGATGGGCGTAAGAGTCGTGGGAGACCCAAAAAAGGTGGATGGATTGTGTAAACGAGGATATGTGTATGAAAGTTGTGAGTGCAGATATGACGGCTGATAGAAGATTGTGGAAGGCAAGAACGTGTTGTGCCGACCCCACTTAGCGTGGGATGAGGGCAGGCAAATGAATGAACTGTAAGATATATATTACTGTAAGATATATATTATAAAGAAGTTGAACTATTAGAAGTCAATCCATCCCTATTCATACGTTGGACTACAAAATGGGCGTATAACTACTTTGTTAAATAGGCATTTAGGTCCTCTGACACAAAAAAACGACATTATTTTTGAAAACAAAAACATTTCAACTCAACCCGAAGTATCGCCTGAACCTGAAAACACACTAGTTGCTAACCGTGAATCGCCGGTACTTCAACTTTCTTCTAGAATTAGACAACCCTCATATGCCAACTTCCAAAATTGTAATTAGCGTATTTAATTCTGACGGCGGGTGAATGTGGTGTAAATAATCTTTGTTTAACTTTAGAACGTATGTACCTAAAAGCTAAATTAACACTTGTCATTATATTACAGTAATTTTATTGGAATAAAAGCAAATTAGATTGGTTTTGTCTTTCTTTATATCATCTAGTATCTTTATTTTGGAAGAAGTCCAATACCCCATTCCAATTATCAATTTATGGTCGTAAATGTAACTTCGTGGAGCAGAAGTGAGCGCCGTAATTTCGAACCCTCTGTTTTGAACTCATCTATTTGGAAGAGTGTATGGCAAATTTTTCTCTTTCCATCACAACTTCTTGTTAACCTTAATATTAATAGGAATTTAGCGATGGTATATAAAGTATATAAATGATATCATTAAATTACATAATTTAACAAGTTATACCAACAGCTTCACTTGCATAGATTACTTAAGCACAAAAAGTTATAATATAATATTTACCAGTTCCACATCGTCCAATGATATTAATAATTATATCATCATTATTAATATCTGTAAAAAATCAATCACAATTCTTGTTGTATTAGTAGTAACCATGACTGCAGCGACTGCGCAGAACACTTGACACCATTGTTATTAACTTTAATCGATTAACTAGTATTTGTCGGCATCACTGCGCTCTTATTTGTCTCTTAAATCCTTTAGGTTTTTTTGGAATAACATTATACCTGTTTCAGATATGGTTACGGATATGAAATTATTTCGGAATATGCGACAGTTTCGGATAGTATCAGCTTATCGTGACAAACCAACGAGCAGCACACCTGATAGTAAGTGTTACTGCCGCTCGTGGACCTTTTCAATACCAACAGTAAAGCGACGCCGCTAACCAACCCAAACTTTGCCCAGAACGGTTTGGCTTTCGGCTGTCTCGTTCACCGAACGAAGCACAACAGCACAACGCCACTGCCCAGACATCGATTTTCTGGCAGAGTGTCGGAATACTATTCGGACGGATCTGCCCGCGGCTGTAGACTGGAAATGGTCAACAATGTTCTATCACTACAGAATTTATTTATATAATTGTAAAAGGGCTAAATGTGGTGGTTATCGTATTATTCCTGTTTGGAGAGGTTTCGTTGCTTCGGTCGGTTCAAATAAAACCTGTCGTAGCGTCGTCACACAGACCCCGATCCTATCCAAAATTATTTGAAACTTCTATCTGTTGCAGTTTCGGATATATTTTCATTTCAGATATTCGATAGTTTCGATTATATCCCTACATCCTTAATCTATAGATTCTATGCATACTAAATGCATTCTCAAACCATACTATTATAGTGCTTTCAAACTCTCATGAGAGATGTCCTGTATCTTGAGCGATATAATACTAATATTGGATACTGAGAGCCTCGAGACCAGGAGACAACTAGCTGCTACAACTAAATATGAAATTATTTATTTTATTTATTTATTAAACTTCATGCAACAAGTACAATGGTGGACTTAATGCCGGAGGCATTCTCTACCAGTCAACCAAAGTGAAGCAGAAATGGTAGAAGGTAGGGTATGTTCCAAGGTATTAACTTAACCACCGAAGACAAAGATCGGGTACCGGTGGCCCGCTCGCACGGCGAAGAGAGAGGATTTTACGGTGGGTCTATGGGATCACGCGCCGCCTTCTCCGTCACCCCGGACCGATTTGGCGGGGCGAGACGCACCCATAGCCCACAAAAAAAAAAAAAAAAAAAAAAAAAAATAAAGGTATTAACTTAATGCTAGACAATAAACGAAAGAGCGTTTGTACACTATATACTACAAACTTATAATAATACACTTTACAAACAAAGATAAATACCTACATACAAGAATATATACTACATATCAAAAATACATATATACGCATATATATAATATATACAATATATATACTACATATATATAATTACGTTATCTTAAATTATCTTTAAATCGTTAGAAAAAATAATAGTAAAAATATCGTTAAATTATCTTAATACTATATACAGTGATCAAACCACTCAAAGTACATAGTAATAACAATAATTTAAGCATAATAATAGCTACAGTGAGTGTATAGCTCAAATCAGATTAAACAGGAACGCGTTAAACCTGGAAGATATACCTATGATATCATATCAGCTATCAAATATAAATCAAAATTAATGAGTACTGAAACGATATAGTCAATGAGTTCGAATGATAAAGAATTAAACTATATAAGACGTGAAATTATATCGTCGTCGCAATTCTGACAAAATGCGTGGAGTTCTATTGTTCGGTCTAGTTTTGGTAGCCTCAGTATCAGCTTCTGCTTTTGTGGAAGTACAAAGAGGCTATCACGAGGAAGTCGGTATTCCTCTATTTGAAAAAATTAAAGCCTATGAAGAAACATTGGACGTACAATCGAACAATGGAGATAGGATCGTTGGTGGTGCGATTGCTGCCGTCGGCGCTCATCCTCATTTCGTGAGTATTTTGCATTATGTAGTTACCTATAAATGTAGGTACTATGTTTACATTTTTATTTTTTTAAAGATAATTTATAAAACAGATATACAATTGAAGAACACCATTTACATCCAGACTCAGAATAATTATCATGGTAATCGAACTTGTATCCTTCGGGAACTATGACAGTATTTTTACCACTATCAAGTGTACCACTATCAGTGCATGTGGGTTTTGAATAGTATTTTATTGTTATTATTATTACTTCTGCTTTCATTTTTTTTTATTATGATACCTAGACCCAAAGTGTATCACTAATTATATTACCAAAGCTTCGCTATTGGTCGATTTGTCCGGTTGTTTATCAGTAGTTTGAATCCCTTAGACCTTATCAGGTAGACAGCTGAAATTTTCAGTCTATTTTTCTATTGTCACTATAGATAACCTGTTATCATAATAAATTGTTTTGTTAATAATGTAACACAAGCACGTGTTCTATTTTTATAGCGCTACTTATTTTTCTTTTACTAAACTATTTAAAAAAATAGTGTTGAATCTTGTATAATGGTATGGATCGCGTTGTGAGAGAGCCTAATTCACAACTAAGATTATTTAAAGATCTCGTTAAGATCGTTGATCTCACTTTCCATGGATTCTACCATAATAATATCAGCTGAATGTCAAAGCTAATGGTTAATATTTCATCACTTAGTTTGATATAGTATCCATTCTAATTTAAAATTTTGAAACATTTGCCGAAATTAATATTTTGGAATGAGAATCCCGTCATCGGTCTGTGTAGCTGCAAACAGACATATATTATACTGAGATATTTTGGAGTAAGGTTCACCTCTGTTCTTTCTTTAATGGTCCGTGCATTAAATGGTCGATTTTACAGATTTCTTTCAGGTATTTGTGTTCAGACCTATCAACGGAAGAGACCATCATTTTATTATCATAAGCTTAAGAAAAATCATTTCCTCATCGTAATAAAAAAGTTTTATTTTCTATTAGTATAATGGACTTTGAAGAATTTTATCCCATCATTTATCTGTGCAAATCATGATTCGGTTGAGTCATTGCGTTTATCTTTCACCGCGCATAACACTAAATTATCTACAATAATAAAAAGGAGGTTAATACCTCAACCAGATTTTTTACACTTCTGCGCAGTTTTTTGTACGCTTATAGATGATTCTTAAAGGAATCAAAGATTTAGATAGACAATTCTTAATTGATATTAAAATTATACTAATAGAGATTCAGGTAAATTTTGTCTCATCCTAATTGCACGCAATGTGGTGAGAAGTATTTCTAACTACTAGATACATTATAATAATAAAAAAAATATAGTAAGAATACGATACGAGCTGTGTGGTAGCGGCTTCGAATACTACCAACCCTTACTTAGCTGATGGATGTCGTAAAAAACGACTAAGAGTCTTATAACGACCTGGGCCATCTCCATCTGATGCCTTTTGGTCAACAATTACATTCCCAAGGACGTCTGGCAGGCGGCCGGTCATAAAACTATTGCCAATAATTTTTACAGTATGTACTTTGAAAGAAGAGTACATATTATATCGACCCCAAGTATTTGGGATAAGAGTAGGAGAATGAAAGAATACGATACCGGACAATTAGAAAGGACTATCAGGCATCCGAATGGATTACATTCTTTACTAATTATTCAGTGCAGATATGTAAATTACTAAAGATTTTGAAAATAAAAGACATATTGATATTAACATTATTGTCATCCTTATGTCTTTATAGACTTGTCAGCATATCTTCCTCCTATAAAAAAAAACGGTAGAACACAGATTTATTAAATTACACTACATGCTTTGCCTAAATGATCACCTGAATCCCTTACCCTGAAGCCTAAGTCACCTACCATGTATGAACTCAGCTTGAAAAAGCTATTGCTTGGTAATTATACCATCTAGATTCTCCTCTTAAGTATATTAATTCAAAATAAAATCATACGCAATTTACCGTCTTAATTCACTTTATAAAAACGTAATCAATCTTTTTGTTTACTACACAGGCCGGTTTATTGATCAATATGGTGAATTCAGCTGGTCAATCAGTGTGTGGTTCTTCATTGCTGTCTGGAAATCGCCTGATTACTGCAGCTCACTGCTGGTTCGATGGCTGGAATCAGGCATGGCAATTCACCGTTATCCTTGGCAGTAATCTTCTCCTGTCTGGTGGTACACGTATTGCTACTACCCAGGTTATTGTGCACCCGCAGTGGACACCTAGCAATCTGAACAATGATGTGGCCATGATTTACCTACCCACAAGCGTATTTTTCTCATGTAAGTTTTAAATTTTATAAATAAATACAAAGTATGAATCAGTAAAAAAGCAGTTAGAATAAATCCCGATATATTCGAAATAGATTTTATAAATTAATGAAAAACAATCGCTTTTGGAACATGACAATGATCAGGAAATGTTTGAGAAATAGTTTTGGAATACGAATAAAAAAATTGTGGATCAGACTAATGAAAGGAGTACCAGATTGATCAAATGCGTTTAGATTAACGAGGATATCTAAAGTTTAAAGTTTATGCAATGTCCACGACCAAAAGATTATTTACATTTCAAAGCATGAGTGTGCTATTTCGATTTATTAAAAGATACATACATATTTATTAGCCTAGGTATTCGTGACTGACACTTTACTTTTTCTTCTATAAAATATGTTAAGTTTTGTATTTATTTTTAATTAGATTTACATACATACATAAATATCATCACGCCATATCCCTTGCAGGGTAGGCAGAGAGAACAGAGTGCCAGAGAACTCTATCCTTGCATACTTCACTCGCTTCCTCATCATTCATAATTCTCTTCATATACGCTCGCCGGTTTCGGAGACTCTTGACTCCACCTTCCTTTAGTACGTAACCAATCTGGTCTAGGTAGGTTAGTCTCAGTCTCCCCCGGTACCTACATCCTACCACTTTTGCATTGTATATCTTCATAATTATATTTAAATTATATTTTTCAGCTACTATATCTCCCATCGACATTCCTAATCAATCAGAGGTATGGAACGCATTTGCGGGATCATGGGCATCCGCTTGTGGTTTCGGCAGGACTAGTGACCGTAAGTAAACACTTTTAATATAAATTCTACATATGCCCTTACATTTAATCACGTACGAATCGTATAAACGGGCTGAATCATTAAGACAATGTGCAACAGCATTCTCCTAAAACACTTATAACGCTATTACTATTATGGAAGCATTAGGAAGACATATGTCTAACTAATGGATTGCATTTAATCATATAAATAATTTTATTAACTGTATTGATTAAAATGGGCATTGTGATAAAAATACTGATAAACTCTTTTAGAGACTTGAATGACATGACACTTATGCTAATCTAAGTATTATAATTGCAGTACAAGCTGGTGCATCAACCATTGTCAGCGATATAACTCTTCAAGTGATTAGTGTAGCACAATGTCAGGCCACCTTTGGTGCCAATTTTGTCCAACAAAGTACGATCTGTACTAATGGTGCCGGTGGTATTGGTATCTGCAGCGGCGACTCTGGCGGCCCACTTGACCTTCACTTAAACGGAAGACGCGTTTTGGTGAGTTTCATCTAAGTTTATACCTATATACGTGTGGTGACGGAGTAAGAATACAATTCACCACCTCCTGTATTAGCCGTGGGCGATCGTAAAAGACGACTAAGGGATACAAAATGTATATAACATCTATGCACGAGAAGGAAAACTCGAAACCAAACCCTATACCAACATGTCTGACCAGCGTGATATAGTAGGTTAATTTCCCTCCCACTACGGAAGAGGCTCGAGCCTAGCATTTGGACATATATGGGCTGTGATGATTATACCTATAAAATACTTTGAATGGAATGGAAAAAAATTACGAGTTGAGAGCCCTCAGCGCTCACCCACAGTCCGGGTAAAGTTGTCATAGCCATCTGAGGCTAACAACTAAGACACAAAACGAAAAAAAAAAAAATTGAACGGAAAACCATTACGTTATTTTTGTACCTCAGCATCTTTACACAATAACTTTGAACCTGCTTTCCAATTAAATTTAGTCTACTGTTATGAGAACCAATCCTGATGATGCGGGTTATTTTACTCCAGAATAGTCATTCTGTCATTGTCCTAGCGATGCCTAATAGTTCCATTTGACACACAACAACTATGTACATTCTGAAGCTTTTCAACGATGGTCATGTTATTTTTTGTACGTTTTTCAGATCGGTGTCAGTTCATTCGTTGCAGCGGCGGGCTGTCAGCTCGGTCACCCTTCGGCATTTGCTCGTATTTCAAGCTTCAGAAACTTTATTGTTGAACATTTTTAAAATTAATATACGTCAGGAATTCATTTATATATTGTATTATTTATTTATTATTAATACATATATATATAATTATTTATTATTTTTATATTGCTTTATATATAATTTTGTAAATATTGATATATGGTCGAATAAGATTTAGAAACCGATTATTGATGTCGGTTTTCGTGTCAAGCATTAAGAGTGATAACTGTAGTGCTTTTTTTTTAAAATAAAGTCCTTTTGACTTCATGCTTTGTTTTCCTCGTGTCATTTGGCTCCAAAAATAATTTAGATCAAATATTTAAGCTATATGTGGCAGACAGGGGTCAGTAACGACGCGAAAGCGTTACACGCCTTCCATAAATCCGTCATCACAGCTTAGTGTAGCCAGTAGGTCAAACGGCGGATGTCGGAGGCGTATGCCCAAAATGCAGCCCTCTGACACATAATAAATTATATGGGTCACTTTCTTTTATTTATTTGTTTCTTTTTTAAAAGACAACAGCTGAAGACTGCCTTAAGGAATTCATTTTTGACAGTTACACCCATTAAAGGCAGAAATTATAGCCAGAGTCGGAACACTTATTTCTGCATCATCAACAATCAATTGGCTCGAATCCACGTTACTCTGCATGGATGGCCACTACCTACGCCCTCTGTGCAGCCACTCTTAGTTATTTGCGGATATTTTAATGCAGATAATGCTGACAGATGCTAACATGTATCGATGAAGAAGGACAATTACAGCCCTTGCTTTCTTTTGCCCTGTAGTGCGAATAAAAATACAGTTATCTGTTTATTTATACTCATCATCATCATCATATTTATACTATCAACAAAAATTTCAAAAAAATTTTAAGAATTCATTTTTAAACTGGTATTTGATAAATTCGTTCCGTGCGAAAGAAAGGTAAACGTAGGGCGGGTCTTTGGGGTCGGGCGCCGCTTCTGTCATCCCGGACGGATTTAGCGGAGTGCTACAACTCACTACAAATCCCTCCGCCAAAAAAAAATTAACCTATTTCCACATGTAAGGGACATCGCAAAGACCAAATATACCTATAAGTATACCAAAGAAGATATATACCTAGTTGTCGTAACAAAGCAAATGCTGAGATACAGAACATATCACAAGCCATAATTATTGCTATAATATTATAAATAATAAATATATTCAAAACGATAATTATTATAAAACTATAGATTATATTAAACAATTACTCATCTACGCTTATACTAATAAATCTTTACCAGTATGGAAGAATTGGCACGTTTTATTTTTTTATCATAACATGATTAGATATAATATATGTTGTAAGTAATCCGAAGTAGTAGATCAATCAGATACATATCTATTAATTTAATAACAAATATCTGGATGACCGAGCAGTATTTTCCTTTTGTGTGTTTTGAAAGATATTTTTAAATATAATAAAATAATTAATAAAATATTAAAAAAAAATGAAAAAGGAAAAATATTACAAAAAGAAACTATTGATCCGAACTGGAGCTGTCTTCGATTAGACTGCTAAATATTCGATTTGAGTTATGTCTATTCTTAATGACAGCGTTAAAAATTGCCATCATATTTTAATACAACTTGTTTGTCAGCCAACGAAAAATACTTTATCGTTGCCTAAAAACATAACAATACAAATTACTGAATTTTTTAGCATTTAATATGCTTAATTATTTATAAATACCCGATTACGAAACGAAAAATGATGTCACAAGCGGGGTTCGAACCCGCACCTATTGGGAATACGGCCCAATCGTGCTGCCACTTACACCATCGTGAACTATTTTAGGACATGCAAATTTCGCTTCATATTATATCTTACGTCTTCAAGGTGACGTATACCATCTACCGCACAATGTTTACACATTGTATAGGCTTAATATCTCAAACTTTACAGTTAGAAATTTAGAATTGTATTAAACGATGACACAACCTTGTTATTCAAATTACTGAAATTTTTAGCATTTAATATGCTTAATTATTTATAAATACCCGATTACGAAACGAAAAAATGATGTCACAAGCGGGGTTCGAACCCGCACCTATTGGGAATCCGGCCCAATCGTGCTGCCACTTACACCATCGTGAACTATTTTAGGATATGCAAATTTCGCTTCATATTATATCTTACGTCTTCAAGGTGACGTATGCCATCTACCGGACAATGTTTACACCATTGTATAGGCTTAATACTTCAAACTTTACAGTTAGAATTGTATTAAACGATGACACAACCTTGTTATTCAAATTACTGATTTTTTTAGCATTTAATATGCTTAATTATTTATAAATACCCGATTACGAAACGAAAAAATGATGTCATAAGCGGGGTTCGAACCCGCACCTATTGGGAATCCGGCCCAATCGTGCTGCCACTTACACCATCGTGAACTATTTTAGGACATGCAAATTTGGCTTCATATTATATCTTACGTCTTCAAGGTGACGTATGCCATCTACCGGACAATGTTTACACATTGTATAGGCTTAATACTTCAAACTTTACAGTTAGAATTGTATTAAACGATGACACAAGCTTGTTATTCAAATTACTGAAATTTTTAGCATTTAATATGCTTAATCTATACATATAATAAAAATGTAACGGATCGCTGTCTGTACATGGAAGATATATGAGAAAAAATATTACTGGGACCTTTATCAACACTAATAGAACCCAAAACAATGATTTTTAAAATTTTTGTCTGTATATCTGTTTGTCTGTGTGTTTGTGCACGCTAATCTCAGAAACGGCTTATCTGATTTAGAGGCGGTTTTCACTAATATATAAGTAAGCTTCACTTAACATTTAGGCTTTAGTTTATGTCAATTGGTTTATAAATAAAAAAGTTATGTCAATTTAAAAAATGTTCGGAGAAAAAAAGCTTTATCGATTCTTTTCAAATTACGTACAAATATTCTCCAGTAAAAATAAATAAACACATGTTTCAGCATTTGTTGATTTTCACCCTCTGGGGGTGTAAATTAAGCCTGCAAAGCAGGTTGGACGACTCATTAAATCATTAGCGCCAAGCCGATATTATTGAAGCTGGCAACTTGAAATGTGGACAGTGGTTTCTTTATAAGACATAGAGATTTACTAAGAAAGGATTTTACGAAATTATACCCCTAAGGGGGTCGAGCAGAGTGGCAAAGTTTCTATGGGGCGAAAAAAATCTTTATTGATTCTTTTCAAATTATGAGTCGAATCAAATATTCTAGGGTAATATCCAGAAATTGTCAATTTTCACCCTCTGGTTGTGTAAATTAGGCCTGTGAAACGGGTTGATCGACTCCTTACCGCCAAGCCGAAACTATTAAATCTAGAAACATTAAATTTTGAAGCAAGTTTTTATTTATGACATAGAGATTCAATATGAAAGGATTTTATGAATTCCGACCCTAAGGGGGTGTAATAAAGCAGTAAAGTCTGTATGGGGAGAAAATTTCCTTATCGATTCTTTTCAAATTACGTACAAATATTCTTCGGTAAAAATAAATAAACACGTGTTTCACTCCCCTCTCCATCAACCCCGCACCAGTACCTTTGTGGCGACCATTGCCGACGTGAGAGCTGACACGATACACATAGTGGGCGGCAATAGGTTCTTGCCTAATGGTTTAAGATACAGGTTAAGTTTAGCTTCAAAAATGTTCACTCTATAACTCAAATAATAAATCATATCTAACGAGGTCGCAACTCTGCTGGTGAAACAAAACAGTCAAATAAATGGTGGCGATAATTATATTTTTATCCCATGGTCATACCGTAAATAGTATATTAATGGCAATATAATTTGTAGAAGGATTAGATTTTTGAACCACCTTTTTCTTTAGTGACCGGCTATGGTATATAGACACATGCGCGCCGTACACGTACATCTACGTTGTGCGGGCGGGCCACCGCAACCGGGTATCATCTCGAGTCGAAGCCCTCATGCAGTGAACCTCAATATAGGTACTTACGCTTAGGCCGCCCAAAGCACCGACGATAGAGCATGTCAACCTAGAGTATTTTCTCTCGAACCCACCCTATTGCCTAATTCCGTTAGACAATTAACTCGCAGAAGGCGGCGACCGCATCCCAGTTTCTGACGCTGTTGATTATCGTCCTAGCGACAAACCCTAAACACCTTGCATTATGTTTTTTCTATTTAACTCTGTCAGAGATGACTTTTGCGTGGATGAAGTCGCGGGCAAAAGTTAGTTATTTATAAATACCCGATTACGAAACGAAAAATGATGTCACAAGCGGGGTTCGAACCCGCACGGAATCCGGCCCAATCGTGCTGCCACTTACACCATCGTGAACTATTTTAGGACATGCAAATTTCGCTTCATATTATATCTTACGTCTTCAAGGTGACGTATGCCATCTACCGGACAATGTTTAATCTTTGCTATTTGTTATCATAAAACGCAAGTAGATATTGTAACCTATAATCACTGAATTATTAGCAGCAGACTGAAATAAGATTAAGAACCAAAGCACATATCAGATGACAAGCGAAGGCAGCGTCACATAGTAGCTGAATGATTAAATAATAAAATTTTCATTAACTTCGAATGATTTTGTTTATTTGTGCAACAAATAGAGTTCTAGAAAATAAAAACAATAAAAAACACTAAAAAGGAACTCATTATTTTTAAAACTAAAAAATATTATATCCCGTCATTATCCCATTACCGGATTAGACTTAAAATTTGTATTTTTAGGAGTAGTATTCATGAGAATTTTTAAAATAAAATCGATGGATGCAAACAGTTTTAAAAATCATGTCATCAACTTTGAAATAAATGAAAACCGAACAGAATGATCATGAATAATTTTTTCCATGATATTTTCAGAAAAACCATCAATAACACGAAATTAAAAAAAAGACCCATGTTGAACAATTTGTCATAAAGTTACGGCTAATTAAAAAAAAAACCCTAAATTAAATAAAATTCATATCTCCGAAGTGGTTGGAAAAACACAGAAACCTTTTTCGAAGGGTATGGGAGCCAGTTGCAATTTTTAAAACTCTCCATACGCTTGGTATTAGTAAAATGTTTGTTTACCGAGCTATTAATAGGTACAAGGAGGCCTCCTCTGTTTGTGACAGAAAAATACTCTGGACGTCCACGTAGTGTTCGTACGAAAAGGGTCGTCAAAGCAGTACGGGGAAAAATTCGAAGAAATCCTGTCCGAAAGCAAATGAAGAATCTCAGCAGATGAAGATAGCACCTAGAACCATGTTGCATTTTAAAAGATCACTTAGGACTTGCGACCTATAAGAGACGTATTGGTCATTTCATAACTGGATAATTTAAAAAAGAATACGGCGGTAAAATCGAAACAACTACTGAAGCGGTACGCAAAGGGAGGTCACAGAAAAGTTTTGTTTACGGATGAATAATTTTTAGGGTTCCGTACCTCGAAAGGAAAAAACGGAACCCTTATAGGATCACTTTGTTGTCCGTCCGTCCGTCTGTCCGTCTGTCTGTCTGTCTGTCAAGACTCTTTTTCTCAGGAACGCGTGGAGGTACCAAGCTGAAATTTATATCAAATACTCAGGTCTACTGTCCCTTAGAGCTGTGAAAAAATCAAACTGTTAAGCTAACGCAATCAAAAGATATAGTTATTTATGTCGCAAATTTCTGCAAATTTAGGACACTCTTAAGGGAATCAAAACCTACGGGGTACTTCCCGTGAACTCAGAATCTTGAAATTTGGAACGAAGCAACATCTTATAGCACAGATTAAGGAAAAATTGTGAAAACTGTAAATTTTTGATTACATCATATAAAAAAAATATTTTTAATAATTTTAAACTCACTACCCCTTTTCACCTGAACGTGTATGGTTAACAATCAGCAGTTAATTTTGCACTGACAATGAACAGGCAGCGTGACCGAGTGGTCTAAGGCGCTGGTTTAAGACACCGTAGGCACGAGTTCGAATCTCACCGCCGCCACGCTATTTTTGCAAAATGTATTTATAATAATTTAATAATATAATATTATAAATAAAATAGTTTAAAAACGTGTTCATTAAATGTTTTAAAAATTAGTAGTTTTAATATTTATTAAAAGTACTAATTTTTATTTACTACTAATTTAGGTGTAACTTGAATTAATATCAAAGAAAAAAGAAACTTGAATTCATCATCATCATTCTCCTACTCTTATCCCAATTACTTCCGACGTCCGCCCCCCCGCGTCGCTCAAGGGGAGGGTACCTCTCAGGGGGTATTCCGTCGGGCCGGCCACTGACGACAAGTTCACGCTGCTCCAGTGGCCGGTCCAACGACGTAGGCGAGGTTCGTGGGTGGGTTACGGGTATGCGGGCGTACGCCCCTCTGTCGCCCCGGGCGGAGTGGTGCGAGAAGAGCGCCGACCATAACCCACCCCTAAAAAAAAAAAAAAACCCAAATACTTGGGATCGATACAATATGTACTCTTCTTTCATAGTACATAATGTAAAAGTTATTGGCAATAGTTTTATGACCGGCCCCCTGCCAGACGTCAACCCTCCTTGGGAATGTAATTGTTAACCAAACGAGATTTTTAGTTTTACGGAGCCCTTCGTACGCGAGTACAACTTGCAATTGGCCGATTTTTTACAATTGAACAATATTTTAACAAATAAAATGACCGTATTTATGCCCAGAGCTCTAAAGAAGCTTCGCAATTACTAGCCAGCGACGACCAGAGTGCAACGTGGACACTATCCGACTTCAGTGATAGTTTGTTGGGGTATTAGCTATGAAAGAGTGACTGAGCCATGCTTTTCTGAAAATAATATCAAAACAACGACACAAGTATATCAAGATGTCATTCTTGAGAAGATAGTGAAACCCCTTAACAACACCTTGTTCAATAACAAAGAATGGTCCTTCCAGCAAGACACGGCGCTGGGTCACAAAGCTCGGTCTAAGTAGTCTTGGATGAAAACGAAGGTTTCGGACTTCATCGGAGCGGAAGACTGGCCGTCGTCTAGTCCCGATCTTAATCCGCTGGATTATAATAATTTATGGTCAGTTTTAGAGAGTACCGCTTCCACTAAACGTCATAATAATTTGGAGTCCCTAAAACAATCCATACGATTGGCAGTGAAGAATTTTCCCTTGGAAAGAGTGCGTGCTTCTACTGACAACTGGCCTCAACGTTTAAAGGATTGTATTGCAGCCAATGGAGACCACTTCGAATAAGCTTTTTATATTTTAAAGTATTTTATATTTACGTATTAAACTAACACACTATAAAAGTAATAAATGTTATTTGCAATAGAAAAAAAAAATCTTTGTTACAGTATTTATGGCAAGACTAGGTATGTGATGAAATTCTATTATTATATTTATAATATTATATAGCATTCTAATGAAATTCAGTAGAAGGTTTAGGGTTTCAGCTAATTAATAAATGTAATTAAAAAAGGCACTGTCATCAAGGTTGACTTAATTAAGTTGGGATATCGAGCAGTCTAATTTAGTCTAATTTATCCGTGTGGTGACGGAGTAAGAATACAATTCACCATCCCCTATCTTACCCTTGGGTGATCGTACGAGGCGACTAAGGGATATAAAACGCATATAACATCTATGCAAGAGACGGAAAACTCGAAACAAAACCCTAAACCAACACGTTTGACCAGCGCGGTATAATCTCAACGAGCTCAACAGTGGGATATGTGTGGGCTGTGATGATGATGATGAATTCAGACAGCCCCGGTTCGAGCCTTGCTATCCAAATATTAGATTAGTTACATCATCTACCATATGAAAAGCGGCATCTATCCTCAACGCTCATCTGTCAATGTCATTTGATAAATTTGAATTGTTAATGCTAGTAACATGTTAATAACAATGGCTAATATAAATAATTCTAGTGTATTCCTAATGAACGTCAAGATTTGTCAAGATAGTCATGAAGCGTCTATATAAAGCTGCTAGTTTCGTTTTAAATTTAGATATTATTCTTTAAATATGGTGGTATCCGTTATTCTCTTTTCTACTCTAATATATTTATCTGCTTGTTCAATTGTAATACCAGAAGTAAAACAATTCTATAGCAATGACTTAATAGAATGTGTAACAAATATAGTGACAAAATACTTCACATCACGAAAATTACTTACGTATGTCGGTAATAGACAAGATGACGACGAGTTCCTGAAAGCAATACATGAATTGAATACTGTGGCAATGATGTCGCGGCTTTCCTCAAGAAAATTACCTGTATTTCATAAATCATATTTAATTTCTTCAAAAAACTATTCTGTTTTTACAAAGCAATTGCCATATCTTACGAAGGAAAACACATGGAATCCAAACGCTTACTTTTTAATCGTTGTTAAAAATTTAAATGAAACTCAAATCGATTACATTTTCAACGAGCTGCTAAAACAGAAAGTTAATAACGTAATAGTGATAGCAGCTAATGCTAATACACATCTCTATTCATATAATCCATTTGAGAACTACGGATGTGGCAAATACTATGATAATATTATAAATTATGGCAAATGTTCGGCAATGGATATGCACGATTTGTATTCCAATAAATACGTGACGGGACTACAAAATTGCACACTAAATGTAGCGATACCAAATTCGCCACCTTATACATTATTTCCATCAAACGAAACGGGCGATTTATCTCCCCTTTCTTATGGAGTAGAACCATACTTGTTGCAACTAATGGGTGAAATGAAAAATTTCACATTGAATATTATATTAGAAAAAGGTACTGATACATTTTCAACGGTGACATCTAATATGGAAGCAGATGGACCTCTTAAAATGTTACAAAATAATGAAGCTGATGTCGTTTTAGGTGGCTTGTTGCTAACGCCGTCACGTGCTGAGCCTTTTGAGTATGTCCACGATTTGCTTCCTTACATAGATGAGATCCGATTTGTATTGAGACGAACTGATTTTGTCCCATCTTGGAAAACTTTCTATTTGGAATTCGATGGAATAGTATGGGTTCTCATTTTGCTTTCTCTAACAATCTATTCTCTCATAATGATAACTCTTCTCCGTATAAATGATAAAAGTCTAATGGTGATCAAACTTATAAGTACTTTACTACTTCATAGTTGCGAACTCCGTTGTCAATCGACTGTAAAATATATCTTCATACTATGGGTATGGTTTGCTTATTTAATTAACACCTTTTATCAGTCTAGTCTCGTCAGTCTCACAACAAATCCCGCTCTAGAATGTCAGATTGCAACGGAAGACGATATTCCTCATCACAAACTAAGACCCTGTTTCAGTGACACAATGGAAAAATATTATAAAGAATCGACCCAAGGAAGTCATGATAACGCAACTGTCTCAGAATGTAAAGGCAACATTAGTGATATTTTACAAAAAGTAAAAAGTGTTAAAGGATATTATTCTCTCACTTTGTATGGGTGGTATGAATATAATATAGAAGATTTTTACGATGAAAATGGAAACCCTCAGCTTTATTTATTCAAAGTGCCATTTTCGAAGGTTTTATATTGCATGTACTTCTATAAAGGGTTTCCTTTTATACGCGACATACGTAACAGTGCACTTCGTATAAGAGAGATGGGTTTGGTAGAGAAAGCTATGTCTGATATGAATTACATGCAGAGTGTCAAGCGTAGTCATCCTGGAGATATAGAAAAGCCTAAGTTCGTAGTACCTTGGCGTATTCATTTATTTGGATGTATAATGGCTGTAATAACATTTATAGTAGAGGTTATATCTAAACATAATAATTATGATAATTATATCAATCGATATTGAAGTATCGTTAGTTATCATAATTTCTTTGCTTATTGTAACTAAACACCATCTTTAGCAGGTACCTTAAAGGAAAACTTTGATTTGTATCAATATCTTTTTACTTTCTTTCTTCTTAGGTTATTTATACACGTTGTACTTTTGGGCACGATCCTCCTTCAGTTGGCACAATATTTCTTTTTTTTTCAAGTTTTCATTCTTTTACATTGATGTTATTTGTATTAATTAGGTCCTTTAAAATGAAATTAGCGTTTTGTCGTAATGACCACTTTGATGTGAAATATCTCCTCTTTGGTTAAGAATTTCAAATTCAAATTTATAAATTCATTTAGCTGGTACATTTGAGTTTTGAAAACAGTCATTCATTTGATTTTTTCATCATTATATTTTTCTTTGGCGTCGCTTATTACCGCACAATGGAAAATATGAAATATCGGTATATTTAAAAGCTTGAACAATGGGTATCTCATGAATTGAGTGAATCGAACTTGCAAACACGCGTCGACTGCTGTGTTACTTTGCTCAACGGACACAATAATGAAGGGATTTTAAATCGAATCATTGCTTGTGATGAAAAGTGGATACTGTACGATAATCGGAAGCACTCATCGCAATGGCTGAACCCTGGAGACCCAGCCAAATCCTGCCCTAAACGAAAATTGACTCAGAAAAAGTTACTTGTGAGTGTTTGGTTGAGTCTTTTTCCGGAATTTGGACAACTTCTTACAAGGAAAAAAAATCAACTCCGATGCGGCAGTCCAAACCGCCTTCAAATAAATTATTGATTCTAACCCCATGGTTTTTTTTAGTAAAGGGATCAATGAACTACCTATGAGATGGAAAAAGTGCATAGATAACAACGGTGCATACTTTGATTACTTTAATATATTTTACAACAAAAAATTACTTTATATTCCTCCCGTACAAAACGCCAATTTCATATGTAAGGACCTAATGTCATCATCATATAGTCTTTTGTCATCCACTGCTGGATGCAGGACTTTTTGAAGTGAATATTGAAGTGACTACTTCTTTTGGCGCAGCGCACATACATTATTTCGTAGGCTATAAGTCAAGCTGATCCGTCACGCTCTGAGGTGAAAGGCTCGATGGGGTGAATTCGGGACCGCTGAGTGTACCCGAGCGAAAAAGATACAATCAGCTGTTCTTCACTGCTGTGTCACTATGTTTACTATATTCAATTTATATGTAATAATTGTTATTATTAATTATTATCAATTATTCAATAATTTTTAATAGTTATTTTTTAAAGGCTAGCTATGGTATGGTCGCATCGACACATATTCGTTAGGACACGCTTTTAAAATTTTTGTATTTGTTTGTTTTTTCATAGGTTTTTGTTTTCACTTCTGTCGGTAGTCCATGACTGCTTTGTGTTTTTTTTTTCAGTTATCTTTACGAAGTCCTCGTTCCACCTGGTCGCGTTTGCGTCATCTAATACAGCGTTGCCATTTGAGAATCTTTCTTATATCGGTTCGTCGAGCAATGTGGCCTGCTCATTGTCACTTGTACGTGCTAATTCTTCGTGTTACATCTGATCTTCTACGAATTTCCATATTGCGGATCCTATCTCGCAAAGAAATCGTGAGCATAACGTGCTCCATAGCACACTGAGCGGTTTTGAGCTTACTTATGAGACCTAAATTAGGTACCACGTTTCGGTGCCATAAGTCACCAAACAGAGAATTTGTATGTATACTTTGGTGAAATATTATAAGAGCCACGAGAAAAGAAGAGGTGGTGGTTTATACCTGTACTGGGTACTGGTACAACATATAATAGTTACATTATCTATTTTAGCTGTGTGGTAGCGGCTACGAATATTACCAGCCCTTACTTTGCTCGTGGATGTCGTAAAAGACGACTAAGAGCCTTATAACGACCTGGGCCAACTGCATCTGATGCCATTTGGTCAACAATTTCATTCCTAAGGATGGTTGACGTCTGGCAGGTGGCCAGTAATTAAACTATTGCCAATAACGCTTACGTGTAGGTACTATGAAAGAAGAGTACATATTGCATCGACCCCAAGTAATTGGGATAAGAGTAGGAGAATCATGATCTATTTTATGTTAATATTTTGGTAATTACTGTAATAAATATTAAATGAACCCATTTATTTAATAAGAAGTATTATTTATGAGGCAGTTAAAACTGCAAATCATGACAGTTTGCATTGTAGTATGTTCAAAATGTAGCTATTATAAGACAGTATAGATCGAAACCTATATACCTACAGGTGAACGGCTATTTTATTTTTCTGACGCCGAAAATTCATTGTGTGATTTGATGAGAATTTCACTGTACGTAAAAAAAATATACGTATAATGTTTTAATAAATGCCTTTATTGAATAAGTTACCCTTTTTTAATGACCCACACATCTTACACTTTAATCTTTCTCAAGATTTGGTCTTAGAAAAAACATTCACGTTTCCTAAAGTTTTAAGTATTGTTAAACTATTGATAAGTAATTTTAATTATTAATAATTCTTTAAATCCTTAGTACTACTTTATAGTCCAAGTTTTCTAAAATTACTACGATGTTGGGATTCCCAAAATCGGACATAAACCATTGTATGTACCCGTCAAAGTACACAGCAGATATTTCATCTCCAAAGTTTACGAATATAAGAACGAAACAAATCCTGAAAACGTACTGCCGACGACGATCTTGTTGATGAATCGTTATAGTACTATAATTTAATTGAAAACGTCAAACTAATTTGAGTCGAATCTATAGCCGTCACTATTCTATATAATTATATATATATATATATATATATACATACATACATACATACATATCATCACGCCATATCCCTTGCAGGGTAGGCAGAGAGAACAGAGTGCCAGAGAACTCTATCTCTGCATACTTCACTCGCTTCCTCAACATTCATAATTCTCTTCATACACGCTCGCCGGTTTCGGAGACTCTTGACTCCACCTTCCTTCAGTACATGACCGATCTGGTCTAGGTAGGTTAGTCTCGGTCTCCCTCGGTACCTACATCCTTCCACTTTCGCATTGTATATCTTCTTAACCAGGCGTTCGTTCGGCATTCTTTCCACATGTCCGAACCATCGGAGCATTCCCTTTCGCATCTTTACACCAATACTCTCTTTCATACCTACTCGCTCTCTTACGTCGTCGTTACGAATGCGGTCGGTCAGCCTAACTCCACAGATTTTCCGCAGAGATCGCATTTCGACCGCATTAATTTTACTATCATACTCTTTTCTGCATACCCAACTCTCGCTTCCATACAGTAATGTTGGGACAAGCACTGCGTTATGTATTGCTACACGTGCCTTCTGGCTGAGGTGGTGGCTGCCGAAAAGTTGCCCCAACGCTCCGTTCACTCTATTTCCCGCATTCACTCTTCGCTCTATATCAGTGGTGTACCTTCCATCTCGGCTAAATCCACATCCAAGATATACAAATTCATCCACTTGCTCTAGTACATCATTACCTATTGTTACTCTTACATCTGTTCTGGTTTTATCTCTTTCAAAGACCATTATTTTGGTTTTGCTCACATTCACGCGTAGACCCCTTTTCTTACAATCTTCTGTCATTGTGTCGACTAGGGTCTGCAGGTCAGTCGCTGACTGTGCCAGCAGGACTGCATCATCTGCATAAAGCAGAGCAGTGACCACTGAGTCGCCCATCTGGACTCCCACATTCATATCGTTCAACCTTTGGAGACATTTATCCAGATATATGATAAACAGCCTGGCTGACAGAACGCACCCCTGCTTAACGCCGATATTGACGTCAAACCAAGGCGACATTCCATCATCCAGCCGCACACAGGCTCTACAGCCCATGTAACTGGACTGCACAGCCTGCAGCAGTTTACCGTTAATACCATACTCCGGTAAAATGTCCCAAAGTTCCTTTCGTACAACCGTGTCAAATGCTCTCTCCAGATCCACAAAACTGCAGAAAACCCTCTGACCTAGAGCCAGATGCTTCTCCACAATATTGCGCAGAGAGAACACTTGATCCATGCATCCCCTTCCACTCCTGAAACCTCCTTGTGTCTCACACAGTAAACCATCGGACACCATCCTCATTCTCCTTTCAATAACTTTTCCATACACTTTTGCTGCCAAACTGGTCAAGCTTATGGCTCTGTAATTTGCGCAGTCATAACGTGAACCCTTGTTTTTAAACAAAGGCACGATGACTGCGCTATTCCAGTCCCTGGGAACCATTCCCGAGCTCCAACATAAATTGAGGAGCAACAGGAACGCCTCCCAGACACAAGAGCCACCGAGCTTGATCATCTCGGCAGACACCATATCAATGCCCGCTGCCTTACCATTTTTCAAACTTCTTATCGCCCATTCAACTTCATCCATACTGATGCCATCGGAGGACGCCG
This sequence comes from Lymantria monacha, assembly GCA_905163515.2. NCBI lineage: Eukaryota > Metazoa > Arthropoda > Insecta > Lepidoptera > Erebidae > Lymantria > Lymantria monacha. The sequence continues at coordinate 10,602,283 of LR991094.1, read as the reverse complement.
TTGTCGAATGTTGATCTACTAAACCACATCCAACACCGGCGCCAACCGTAGCATCCGCATACATATCGCCAAAATATTCACTCCATCGGCTTAACACGTCTTGTGTTTGTGTAAGAATGTTTAGACACCTTTAGACCTTATTTTATTCATTCTGAAGGCTGACCAACCACCCTGAGACTTCTTCACCTCCCTCCAAAAGAGTTTGGTGTTACCCTCGAAGTTTTTAGTCAGCCTATCTTCTGCACTCATACTTGCTCTATCACGTTTCTCTTTCACTAAGGCCTTGGTGTCATTCTTACATTGCCGATATATTTCTTTCTTCTGTTCAGTCATACTGTCATTCAGATTCAAAGAAGAGACATAGTCCAGCCACGCTTTCTTCTTTTGCTCTACGGAAGCTGCCACTTCCGCATCCCACCATGCATCACCATTTGTTTTTCTATGCTTCTTTGAACTTCCACATACTTCTTTCGCTGTATCTACCATACTCTCTTTCAATACTCTCCAGCATTCTTCAATGTCCGATTGCGGCTGGCTTGCCATCGTCAGCCGTTCTCGGACACCCTCTGCATACTTTTCTCTTACACACTCTTCTTGCAACCTTTCAACCTTTATTCTTTCAAGCCCTCCGAAGTGGACACGCTCTCGCCAGTGCCTCCACTTTCTGAACAGACCACTAAATCTCGCAATAACGAGATAGTGGTCCGTGTCGACTGTGGGGCCCCTGTAGGCTCTTGCGTCCAATATTTTGCTTCGGAGGCGACTGTCTACCAAAATTAAATCTATTATGCTTTTCTGTTCATTCCTTCTCCATGTATACATATGGATGTCCTTATGTTGGAAAAATGTGTTTGACACAATAAGGTTTCTCTCCATGCATACATCCGCTATGAGCCTACCTGCGTCGTTCACTCTCTTATCACCAAATGGACCAAGTACGTCCTCATAGTCGGGACGCTTGGTCCCCACCCATCCGTTCAAATCTCCGCATACAATCACGCGTTCACTGGTTTCTGCCATATCCAGAACTTCCCTAACATTATCCCAAAACTTCTCTAGGTCTGATGCCACCGAGGATCCTACGGGAGCATATGCTACAACCATGAATACCTTGGTGACACCTAGTTTTATACGGACCCAGAGAAGTCTGGGATCATACATTCCGTAATCCTTCACACCTGAGGCCAAGCGAGAGGACAACAGCACTCCTACCCCCATGCTGGCTCGATCGCTCTGTGGTACACCAGACCACAGAGCCATCCCGCCACCAGGAAGATCGCAGGCGTCGCTGCCCCTTCGCTTGGTCTCTGTTACACAGAGCACGTCTAGCTGTTTGTCCGCCATGACGGATATCAGCTCGTGCAACTTACCTTCCACACAACCTCTTACATTCCACGTGCCCACCCGGCACTCCGTTCTCCTCGACTCGCCTGACTGGGCAAGGCGTGATCGGTGGCGGCCCCCATCGCCGCAACTGCCGATGTTCGTACCGACGGGGGCGGGTCGGTACGCGTCGCCTCCGGGGGACGCCCTAACAGAGTTAAATAGAAAAAGCAATGCAAGGTGTTGAAGGTTTGTCGCTAGGACGATAATCAACAGCGTCAGAAACTGGGATGCGGTCGGCACCTTGGCGCCCCTCCAGAGAAAATACTCTGGGTTGACACGCTCTACCGACGGTGGTTTGGGCGGCGCAAGCGTAAGTACCTGTATTGAGGTTCATTGCATGGCTTTGACTCGAGATGATATCCGGTTGCGGTGGTCCGCCCGCACAACGTAGATGTACGTGTACGGCGCGCGTGTGTCTATATACCACAGCCGGTCACTAAAGAAAAAGGTGGTTCAAAGTTCTATTCATTCTACGAATTATATTGCCATTCATATATTATTTACGGTATGACCATGGGATAAAAATATAATTATCGCCACCCTTTATTTGATTGTTTTGTTTCACCAGCAGAGTTGCGACCTCGTTAGATATGATTTATTATTTGAGTTGTAAATTGAAAATTTTTGAAGCTAAACTTAACCTGTATCTTAAACCATTAGGCAAGAACCTATTGCCGTCTACTATGTGTATTGTGTGAGCTCTCACGCCGGCACTGGTGCAGGGTTGATGGAGAGGAAGAGAGAAACACGTGTTTATTTATTTTTACCGAAGAATATTTGTACGTAATTTGAAAAGAATCGATAAAGGAATTTACTCCCCATACACACTTTGCCGCTTTGTTACACCCCCTTAGGGGCGGAATTCATAAAATCCTTTCATATTGAATCTCTATGTCATAAATAAAAACGTGCTTCAAAATTTTATGTTTCTAGCTTTAATAGTTTCGGCTTGGCGGTAATGAGTTGATAAACCCGTTTCACAGGCCTAATTTACACAACCAGAGGGTGAAAATTGATAAATGCCGGATATTACCCTAGAATATTTGATTCGACTCGTAATTTGAAAAGAATCAATGAAGATTTTTTTCTCCCCATACAAACTTTGCCACTCTGCTCCACCCCCTTTGGGGTATAATTTCGTAAAATCCTTTCTTAGTAAATCTCCACGTCATATAAAAAAACCACTGTCAACATTTCAAGTTGCCAGCTTCAATAATATCGGCTTGGTGCTAATGATTTAATGAGTCGTCCAACCCGCTTTGCAGGCCTAATTTACACCCCCAGAGGGTGAAAATTAACAAATACGTGTTTATTTATTTTTACTGAAGAATATTTGTACGTAATTTGAAAAGAATCGATAAAGATTTTTTTCTCCGAACATTTTTTAAATTGCCATAATATTTTTATTTATAAACTAATTGACATGAAATAAATCTTAAATGTTAAGTGAAGCTTACCACAATATATTAGCGAAAAACGCGTGTAAATCGGATAAGCCGTTTCTGAGATTAGCGTGCACAAACACACAGACAAACAGACAAACAAACAAACAGATAAACAGACAAACAGATAAACAGACAAAAAAATTTAAAATCATTGTTTTGGGTTCTATTAGTGTTGATAAAGGTCCCAGTAAGATTTTTTCTCATATATCTTCCATGTACAGACAGCGATCCGTTACATTTTTATTATATGTATAGATATATTCATCATCATCATCATTTCAGCCTATTGCCGTCCACTGCTGAACGTAGGCCTCCCTCATTTTACGCCACAGAGTGCGGTCCTGTGCCGCCTGTATCCAACGACGCCCAGCAACCTTCACTAGGTCGTCTGTCCACCTAGTGGGGGGGCGTCCCACACTGCGTCGTCCGGTACGTGGTCGCCACTCTAGAACCTTTCTTCCCCAGCGGTTGTCGGTTCTTCGAGCGATGTGGCCTGCCCATTGCCACTTCAGCATGCTAATTCTTCGTGCTATGTCGGTTACACCCGTTCGTCTGCGGATTTCCGTATTTCGGATTCTATCTCGCAGAGAAATCCCGAGCATAGCCCGCTCCATAGCACGCTGAGCGACTTTGAGCCTGGTTATGAGGCCTACATTTAGGGACCACGTTTCCGTGCCGTAAGTCATCACTGGTAACACACACTGGTTATAGACCTGTGTTTTCAAACACTGAGGTATGTTGGATGAGAAGATCTTCTTAAGTTTCCCGAACGCTGCCCAACCGAGTTGGATTCGTCGGCTGACCTCTTTCTCGAAATTGGATCTACCTAACTGGACTGTTTGTCCAAGGTAAACATAATGATCGACGATTTCGAGAATCGCATTGCCAACTAGGACCGGTACAGGAATGACATGGGCATTTGACATGACTTTCGTCTTGTCCATGTTCATTCGTAAACCCACTAGTTGGGATACCCTGCTGAGATCGTTGAGCATGGTGCCCAGGTCCTCCATGGATTCTGCCATGACGACAATATCGTCTGCGAATCGAAGGTGAGTGATGTATTCGCCATTGATGTTGATGCCGAGTCCGGTCCAGTCTAAAAGCTTGAAGACATCTTCCAGTGCAGTGGTGAACAGTTTCGGAGAGATGACGTCTCCCTGTCTCACGCCTTTCTGCAACTGGATCGGTTTCGTACTCTTATCCCGAATACGGACTGACATTGTGGCGTTCCTATACAAACACTTCAGCACTTCGATATAACGATGGTCGATTTGGCACCGCTGAAGGGACTGCAGCACCGCCCAAGTTTCGACTGAATCAAAGGCTTTCTCATAGTCCACAAACGCTATACACAGAGGCCGATTGTACTCCTCGGTCTTCTGGATAATCTGCCGAAGCGTGAGGATATGGTCTATGGTGCTATAGCCTTTTCGGAAGCCAGCTTGTTCGGGCGGCTGGAAGTCATCAAGCTTGCACGTGAGTCGATTGGTAATGACTCTCGAAAACAACTTGTAGACGTGGCTCAAGAGTGAGATGGGTCTGTAGTTCTTTAGAAGAGCTTTGTCGCCCTTCTTGAAGAACAGCACCACCACACTCCTAGTCCACGACTCTGGAACGTCGCCCCCGAGGATAACGGAATTAAATAGCTTCTGAAGGGCTTTTAAGACCGGCTTGCCGCCTGCCTTCAGGAGCTCTGCCGTAATTCCGTCATCTCCCGGTGCCTTACCGTTTCTTAGTTGTTCGAGAGCCATTCTGATCTCGCACAAGCTAATGTCCGGGATTTCTTCGGTATAGTGCCGAGTTAGCTTGGATCTGGGATCTTGGACCAAGCCGACAACAGGATTTCGGGATGTTTTATATAACTGTCCATAGAACCTTTCGACCTCTCCCAAGATCTCATTTTGGGATGAAATGACAGTGCCGTCATCGGTCTTCAGCTTAGTCATTTGGCTTTGCCCGATAGACAGATCTTGTGCGAACACTTTTGAGCCACGATTCCGCTCTATCGCTTCTTTAATACGGAGCGTATTAAATTGGCGAATATCGCGACGCACATATAGATATATATATATATATATATATATATATATATATATATATATATATATATATATATATTCGTACAGACCTCGTAGTCTGTTTAACAAGAATCGCGAATTTTGAATTGCCGTAGGTTACGCGTATTTGATTTTTGATTTTTTTGTAGCATTATGTTGGTCTCATGTGCCTTACTTATGCTGACTAGGTCGGTCACTTTAAATGTTTAGTTAATTTTTGACAGCAAGCACAACGCTTGGATATGTTTTGAGTCGTCTGCGATTTTTACCTATTCCAAAACATGAAGGTTTTGCTTACAATTTTCTTCGATTGCAGGGGCGTGCTGCATCATTTCTTGCTACAGGATAGTACGGTCAATAAGGAATATAACCTGCAAGTTATGCGCAACTTGCGTGAAGCAATCCGCCGATCCCGGTTTTGTGGAAGAACAAAAACTGGCTTTTGCACCGTGATAAGGCCCCTGCTCACACATCGTTGCTTGTTCGCGAATATTTGGCCAAAAACAACACACTAATTGTGCCGCAGCCGCCATATTCTCCAGACCAGGCCCCCTGTGACTTTTTTCTCTTCCCAAAATTGAAGAGGTCCATGAAATGACGACGCTACGCCACGACTGAGGAGATAAAGGCGGCATCGACAGGGGAGCTGAACAAGATCACAAAAAATGTTCTTTTAAATGCTTCGAGGATTTGAAAAAACGTTGGCACAAATGTATTACATCCGAGGAGGATTACTTTGAAGGGGACAAAATAGATATTCATGAATAACTAAATACTTTTTGAAAAAATACAAAATTCGCGATACTTTTTAAACAGACTATGTATAATAACAACCACACGAAGGGAAAAAGAATCATATTGCGAAGGACTTTACAAACATATAATTCACGGACACAAATTACACCCAGACTCAGAACAGCAATTTGTGAATAAGTGTTATGCTGAGTGGGAATAGAACCCAAAACTGGTGACTGAGACTAATACAGTAGGAAGTGTGATATCTTAACCATTACGCCACCTGTGCATTTAAAAGAAGTAAAAGACTTAAAAAATGACGAATCCGCTGAGTTTCTAGCGTGATCTTTTTAGATTTCGGGTGCGTTTCGACGCGATGCAAAATCGTTACCTTAATTTGAAACAAAATGTTAAACTGACGAGATTTAAGTGCATTTATAGGATTTAATAGGTCCACTACAACAGTATGTCTTCAGTACAATTATATGTTTTTGTCTAAAAGAGGAGCCAATTCTAAATTATTTACATAAATACATACAATGTAAAATATACATTTAACAGATGTTTGAGAAAGTATGAAACCTTTTATGTTTGTATGTAGGTTTTCTTTTTTATTTGTTTCTCTTGGCAGTAAACGAGCAAGCAGCACACCTGCTAGGTGTTACTGCCGTCCATGGACCAATATTAAAGGTAGCTAGGCCACTACCTACCAATGAAAATCCCAAACCCATCCAGAAAGTAGAATACCGGCTCTCTCGCTTACCGAACGATGCTCAGCAGTCATTGCCACTTCTTCATTGCCGTCCATAACACGTTGAACGACTTTGAACTTGGCTATGAGGCCTAAAGTTAGGTTAGATACCACGTTTACGTTCCATAAAGCATGACTAATAACACACACTAGTGATAGACTTGTGTCACTGCTCAGGCGTCGATTTTCTGCAAAAGTGTATACTACACTGGACGGATCGGCCTACGGCTGTAGACAAAAAACTATCACGAGTGTGGCCCTACCGCTATTAATTATTGAATTTTCATTGATTCCATTTTCTTTACCAAATACCATACATTACAATTTCATCTGTTTACCAAATACCGATTTTGTAACTGAACATTTATCGGGCAACGTCATAAGCTATCTAATTGCTCGCTAATCCTCCACAGAAATAAAAAAACTAAACTAATTCATATCAATTGAACATAGGAAAATCCAATTAAAAACCCAGTTAACAATAATCTGTTATAATCTATAAATAATCACAAAAAGGATTAAAATATAAAAATTATAAGATTAATTTACCGGGATTAAAGACTTATTTATTTGTAGAATGGTCGGAACGCTTAATGTCTGCTTGGAAACTTCAAGCAGGATTTGGAAAACCTTTTATTGTTTATTTAGTTAGTTAAGGCCGTAAAATAAAAGCGAGATATATTAAGTATGCCGGAATAGCAAACATAAATATTAATGAAGAAGTAGTGACAAAGACAAAAAAGGGTATGCTGAGGTGGTTTGGACACGTGGAAAGAATGAGTGAAGAAAAGTTATCTAAACAAGTATACAAAGCAAGTGTGAGTGGGACGATTACAAGGTGAAGACCACATCGTACTTTCCTGGATCAAATTGGAGATGTGTTAGTGAAAGGTTAGATTTCTTAATCTGTACGCATAATCGTAGAGCATGTATGAAGACTGTGATGAGCGTGAATGAAGCGATGGAGGTATGTCAGGATCGTGGTTTGTGGCCATCCGTAGTCTCTGCCTACCCCTCTGGGAAACGGGCGTGAGGCTATGTATGTATGTATGTATGTAATATTAATGTTTATAATATAATACGGAGTAATGACTAAAGATTAACGTAGTATCCAATGTATTCTAAAATCCTTTACGTTTTTTGTGACGGTTGTTTTTGTATTGGAAGCGCTAATTTTTTTATATTGTAGGATTCTCATGAAACACTGTAGGTTATCCGCAGGTTCTTATGGTTACCAGAATATATTGGCAGAGGTTTTTGTTTCAACATTATATTCTTTTGTAGTGAATTTATACTTTAACATCTCTTAAAGCTATAGCTTTCTATATGCTTACTCCATCACTGTACGAAAAATTATTTACAATGTTTTATGTAAGCAAAGAACTTAGCTGCAAATCTAAATACATTCTAATTAAAACTTCAATGTGTTGGCGATTGTGATATGTTATTGGGGAGAGGATTCGTTTCCATCGCGAACATTTATAAGCTAATAGAAGAAGCATTAACACTAGAAAGACCAAGGTCGTCAATTTGACCGCACGGCGATTTCATTCTTAAATATTTTACAAACTATGTTTTTGTTTCTTTTCATATTTTATGACTTTTCCTAATATGCTATTATTAGACTAAATCTAAATAAAAAAATATTAAACTATATGTTGTATATGAGATTCTTTTACAAATACCTACTAAGACCGCACACCGTCAATTTGACGGCATATAATAATACAACGATTAGTTAAGTAAACAACGATTTCTCCAAACTAATGAAGGTACTTTTGTTTTTATTTATGTTAAATTTGGCATAAAGTTTTGGCTGCTTGTGGATGTCAAGAGTAAGTATCTATATGGTGGATTTCCGCATCTAGGTAAAGACGAGAACCGTTCAAACGATATTTCATTACCCGAAGATGTGGTTTTGAAACTGGTACAATCCTATTTCAAAAAGGGCCGAAACATGGTAAGGCTGACAACTTTTTCATGTCTCTAAATTTGGCTAAAAATTTAATAGTTGGAAAGACTAGCATTATTGGAACAATGCGGTGTGCAAGACGAGAAGTATCGCCGATTAGAGCCTCGCCGCTGTAGAGGTATTTGTAGTACAAGATATAAAACTTTTATAATAAAAACCGAGGCTGATACAACCCTTACTGTCTATCAAGGAAAACCAGAAAAATATATTTTTTTTAGTATTCTGCACCCCAACGTGAGCATAAGTAGTGTTAAAAAAAGCTGCCAGAGACAATTGAATTCTATAATGAAAAAAAATTTGGTATCCATATTGACTCCCTTTTTTTCCTATCTATATTATATATATATGATGTCGTAAAAGACGACTAAGAGCCTTGTAACGAACTGGCCCAAATCCATCTTATGCCGTTTGGTCAACAATTATATTCCCAAGGAGGGTTGACGTCTGGCAGGCGGCCGGTCATAAAACTATTGCCAATAACTTTTAAAATATGTACTATGAAACACGAGTATTGTATCGACCCCAAGTAATTGGGTAAAGAGTAGGAGTATATATATATATATATATATATATATATATATATATATATATATATATATATATATATATATATATATATATATATATATATATATATATATTTATATTAGTGTGATTATTTTATTGACTTTTTTTTCTTCAGTCCCATCGTGAAATTTTGTTGGAAATACCCAAAAAAAAAAGAAAGTTTGAGTCCTTAATATTAGGTCCTTACATATGAAATCAGCGTTTTGCCGTCCTGACCACTTTGATCTGAAATATGTCCTCTTTGGTTAAGAATTCCAAATTCAAATTTATAAATTCATTTAGCTGGTACATTTGAGTCAGTCATTCATTTGTTTTTCCCTCATTATTATTTTCTTTGGTGTCGCTTATTACCGCACAATGGAAAACATGAAACATCGGTACATTTACGAATGAAATCGGTATATTTTAAAGAAAGCACGGTACGTTTTTGGTTTCAACATTTTCGTTCTAGAAATTTCGACCTTCAGAACCAACCCCGTGGACGGCCAAGGACGAAAGTGGAAAATGAAGAATTAAGGGCTATTGTGGAAGCGGATCCATCACAAAGCAAGTGCTTTGTGATGGATCCGCTTACACCGAAGCCTGCAGAGATAGCTGCAAGCTTCGGGGTAAGTGGCAAAACTGTATTAATCCACTTGAAGCAAATCGGAAATGTAAAAAAACTTGAGCGATGGGTACCTCATGAACTGAGTGAATAGAACTTGCAAACACGTGTCGACTGCTGTGTTACTTTGCTCAACCGACACAACAATGAAGGGATTTTAAATCCAAACATTACTTGTGATGAAAAGTGGATACTGTACGATAATCGGAAGCGCTCTTCGCAATGGCTGAACCCTGGAGACCCAGCCAAATCCTGCCCTAAACGAAAATTGATTCAGAAAAAGTTACTTGTGAGTGTTTGGTGGACTAGCGCTGGTGTCGTTCCCTACAGCTTTCTAAAATCTTTCCAAACGATTACGGCAGATATCTATTGTCAGCAACTGTAAACCACGACGGAAGAACTAGCTGCTAAATAACCGATATTGGTCAATCGCTCTAGGCCACTGCTGGTTCACGACAACGCAAGACCACACACTGCACAACAAACAACCATTAAGTTAGATGAGCTACAATTGGAATGTCTGCGACATCCACCATACTCCCCGGACCTTGCTCCAACAGATTACCATTTTTCTAGAATTTGGACAACTTCTTACATGCAAAAAAAATTTACCTCCGATGCTGCAGTCCGAACCGCCTTCAAAGAGTTTATTGATTCTCACCCCCACGTTTTTTTTTTAGTAAAGAGATCAATGAACTACCTGTGCGAAGGCAAAAGTGCATAGATAACAGCGGTGCATACTTTAATTAATTAAATATATTTTACAAAAAAAAAATTGACTTTATAATCCTCCCATATAAAACGCCAATTTCATATGTAAGGACCTAATATTAATATTAAGTTCTTGTCCAAGGCGTGTGAAGATTTCTCAAAGAAAATACATGAAAACATTTATTTTTATTTTTAAATTTCTATAGCTCAGCGGCATTTCACGGGATCGCTTTGACCGAAGGTGGGTTTTTCTCAAAATTGAACGCTCTACAAAAGTGCCCATGGCGGCCATGCCGTAACTCGAACCGGCGGGGTAGTACAGGCCTCTTAAACTTGATTTTTTCATGAAAGGCCCTAGGGGTATAAGCATAGTGAATTTGCCCTTGAAAGATATTGGGACAATACTGTGAGGATTTTTAGGTACTAATAAGATAATAAAATCCTGAAAGTTTCAGATCCCTAACCCAATTGGTATTCGGGAAAAAGCAAACTATGTAATAATCAGAAAAAATGAATATTCTCGGCAACGCGTGAATCGATTAATTTGAATTTTGAATATGTTTTGGGGGCTGATAGTACCTTCTAATAAAAAAATTAAGAGCTATATCGGTTGATAAGAACCACAATAAAAATGTCATTTTTGTTTTAATTTTGATTTTTAACTATGATACGAGTTTGGTACATTTATAAAACTATTTTTTTTGGATTCCTCATCCATTTTTCTATGGAATTATGAATTTTTAAGATTTTTAAAAAAGGTACGCCATATTACAAAAAAATTAAAACCATTTTTATACAAAAATTCAATTTATTTATGTGTTTTACGCTTAAGCCTCGGTTTTGTGGCTTATATATGTTCTGTTTAGAGATGGGCGTTTTCAGATTTTTAAGCAAACCGATACAAATTCGATTTCTGATATTGAAATCGATTTCAAAAACCGATTTCAGAAATCGATTTCCAGAGCGGTTGGCGGAGCGGATTTACTTAGTTTCGATCGATATTCGATGGTTTTAGTTATTTTAGCGTAGCAAACGAAAAACGCAAACGAACGTTCGTATTCAAAATATTTTCTTTAATTTCTTTGTTGATTGGATTTAGGTGTACGATTTTCCTTCATGCTTTATCTAGGCTTAACTAGAGTACTAGACTAGCAAAAATGTTTTGTTTTGGATATGATTCAAAACTTTCTGGCGTATTTAAAAATTGTCATATTTACAACGATTTCATGATTATATTATATTGTGGTGCCTACCTATGCAATTTATCTAGGTCAAATAATTATAATGTAATTGAAAATAAATTATCTGGTTGTTTTATTTAATATATGACTCAATACACGTATCCACATAAACACAATATAATGTACATTTTTTTTCGTATGGTTTTTTCTTGCCATTTTACATTTAATAGTTATTTCTTATTTATCATCAAATCGTATGTATGATACTAACATACGTTAGTATAGTATTGAATCATAAAATACCTATCTTATTATATAGTTCACGAGAGCACAAAAATAACATTACACGCACACCGCACGTCTTACCAAGGTCAAGTGTGCATTAAAACTCTCCAATAATTAAAAAAATCTATTTTACAAACACAAAACTTAAACTATCATTAAGTATTATGTAATATTATCATGGAAGTAGTTGCATTCTGATATAGATCTTATTCCCTGCTCCCTTGTAATTCTGTTTCGTTTCAATCTTCCATTCATAGTTTCTTAGAAACCATTAAAATCCAAAAGTGATGACAATTCGCTTCATCTCTTTCACTACACTAAACGATCGCTTAGTTAGAATGAAAGGAGGCGAACTAATATAAGAAATGTATATAAGTGACAACATCGAGGCATGAGCTTAAAACATACAAATAAATAGAATTTTTGTATAAAAAATGGTTTTTATTTTTTTTTGTAATATGGCGTACCTTTTTTAAAAATCTTAAAAATTCATAATTCCATAGAAAAATGGATGAGGAATCCAAAAAAAATAGTTTTATAAATGTACCAAACTCGTATCATAGTTAAAAATCAAAATTAAAACAAAAATGTCATTTTTATTGTGGTTCTTATCAACCGAAATAGCTCTTAATTTTTTTCCTAAAAGGTACTATCAGGCCCCAAAATATATCCAAAATTCAAATTAATCGATTCACACGTTTCCGAGAATTATCATTTTTTCTGATTATTACATAGTTTGCTTTTTCCCGAATACCAATTGGGTTAGGGATCTGAAACTTTCAGGATCTTATTATCTTATTAGTACCTAAAAATCCTCACAGTATCGTGCCAATATCTTTCAAGGGCAAATTCACTATGCTTATAGCCCTAGGGCCTTTGCGAAAATTTTTGAAAGTTTGTATGGGGAGAAAAAAAATCTTTATCGATTCTTTTCAAATTACGTACAAATATACTTCGGTAAAAATAAATAAACACATGTTTCAGCATTTGTCAATTTTCACCCTCTGGAGGCATAAATTGGGCCTGCGAAGTTGGTTGAAGGACTCATTAGCGCGGAGCCGATATTATTGAAGCTAGAAACATGAAATTTTGACAATAGTTTCTTTTTATGACAAAACTATCTACTAACAAAGGATTTTAGTAAATTCCACCGCTAAGGGGGTGAAACAAAGTGGCAAAGTTTATATAGGGAAAAAAACCTTTATCGATTCTTTTCAAATTACGTTCAAATATTTTTTAGTACAAATAAATAAACACATGTTTCAGTATTTGTCAATTTTCTTCCTCTGGGGGTGCAAATTAGGCCTGCGAAGCTGGTTGGTCATTACCGCTGAGCCGATATTATTGAAGCTAGAATCGTGAAATTTTGACAGTAGTTTTTTTATGAAGTAGAGTCTACTAAGAAAGGATTTTACGGCGTTCCACCACTGAGCCCCCTTAATCATCAGAAATAGAGTGGCAAAGTTTGTATAGGGAGAAAAAAACTTTTTACTATTCTTTTTAAATTACGTACAAATATTCTTCAGTAAAAATAAATAAACATGTGTTTCAGAATTTGTCAATTTTCACCCTCTGGGCCTAGGAACTGTTGAACAGCTCATTACCGCCAAGCTAAAACTACTAAAGACATATTTCTAATATGAAATTTAGACAGTAGTTTCTTTTTATGACTTAAAAATTTAATAAGAAGAAGAAGGATTTTACAAAATTCTGCCCTTAAGGGGGTGTAACAGAGTGGCAAGATTTTTATAGGGAGAAAAAAACCATTTTCAATTCTTTTTAAATTTCGTACAAATATTTTTCGGTAAAAATAAATAAACATATGTTTCAGAATTTTTCAACTTTCACCCTTTGCACTCTATACACTCGTATATTAGGCATAAGAAGCTGGTTGAACAACTCATTACCGTCGAGTCAAAACTACTAAAACTAGGAACATGAAATTTTGAAAGTAGTTACTTTTTATGACATAGAGATCCACTAAGAAAGGTTTTTATGAAAGTCCGCCCCTAAGGGGTTATAAAAGAGGGGTAAAGTGTGTATGAGGACAAAAAATATTTATCGATTATCTTGAAATTATATACAAATATTCTTCGGAAAAGATTAGTAAATATGTTTCACCATTATCAATTTTCATCTCCTAAATGAATAAGCAGAGTAAAAGCGAACCAAATTCTACAGTGATACATTTATTTACTTATAGAGTTAAAAATTAGCACAAATAGGTTCCTTCCTCTACAACTAACTTTTATATCCTAGAGACTCACTAAAAAGAGTGTTCTGGCAGTCAGTCTATGAAGATATACTCGTATTTCTCCCCAATAGCTTTTTATGAGTTATGTTAGCGGTTGAGCGTGTCACCGTAGAGTATTTTCTCTCGGACCCCGCTATTGCCTAATTCCGCTTCACAACTAACTCGCAGAAGGCGGCGACCATATCCTAGTTTCTGAAGCTGTTGAGCATCATCCTAGCGACAAACCTTTAACACCTTGCATTGCTTTTTCTATTTATCTCTATCAGAGATGACTTCTACGTGGACGAAGTCACGGGCAAAAGCTAGTGTTTATATAAACTTTATACGGTTGTTATTTAAAAAAAAACCTGAGGAAGACATAGGTACTTGTTCAACATAGGAAAGTAAATGACCTTTGCTTATATGTCTCTCAGCATGCTATGTAGATGTCTACGCTCGGCATTTCTCTACGTGAATATGGAAATCCGTAGAAAAATGGCTGTAATCGACATAGCCCGAAGGATTATCACGTCAAAGTGGTAATTGGCAGGTCACATCGCGAACCGATAACCGTTGAGGTTCTCGAGAGGCGACCAATAAACGAATGACGTAACGGAGAAAAAACAGATTGATGAGGTAATGAGTCTTAAAATTAGCAAAAAGTGGATTCTGAAGTAATTCAGAATCATCTTAAACATTTAGAATCGTCTTAATGTATGCTGTATCAGCTATACACAATGTACATTGTACATGCCTTTCAAAACATAGAGTAAAATTCAATTAAGTATAATCATAGATACAATAAGTCCATTACTCAAATCAGATTAGACGGAAACGTGATAAATCTAGGTAATATACCTACCATATCATATCAATAATGCAGCAATCAGTTGTGAATCAAAATTAATGAGTGCTAAAACGAGTGAGTAACAGATTTAAAATGATAAAGAATTAAACTATATAAGATGTAAAAAATGTATCTTCATCGCAATTCTGACAATGCGTGGGATTCTATTGTTCTATTGTCTAGTTGTGGTAGCCTCGGTATCAGCTTCTCCTTTTGTGGAAGTACAAAGAGGGTATCACGAGGAAGTTGGAATTCCTCTTTTTGAAAAAATTAAAGCTTATGAGGAAAACCTAAACGTAGAACGGAACAATGGAGACCGAGTCGTTGGTGGTGCGATGGCTGCTGTTGGCGCTCATCCTCATTTCGTGAGTATTTAACATTATGTTTTCTTTTTTATTTTCTTTTTATAGACAACGTGTGTTTTTTTTAACAGTATCATCACATTTGATGAACATAGCAATTCAAAAGTCGAAATTATTATTTAAAATATCGCATAAATGATCGTTGATCTGACTTTACCTGGATTCTACAATGTTAATAATATTATCTGAAAATAATATGATATGTTGATGCCGTGTCCAGTCTATTTAAAAGTTTGAGATACCACGATTTCGGAGTAGTGACATTCCTCTGTCTAAAACTTCCATATACCTGCGTAGAATTAAATTAATTCTGAACTCTATACTATCAAATAATGCTTAACTCAGTTCTTTCGGTAATATTTCGTTTCCTTCAATAATATTTATTTAGGTTGTTGCTTGTTGCTTGTAGGCTATAATAAGCTAGGATTATATGTATATATGTAGTTTAATTTCCTAAGGCGTTTGTACTTGGATCCAACAGCTGAAGATACCGTCATTGCCTATTGCTTCTTCCTAAGCTTGAGAGTTTAATCAGAAAGTTACTATATATTAGTACAAGTACTCCCTTTTTTTTGCGGTGGACTATGGATGTGATCGCGCCCCACCAAATCGGTATAGGGTGATGTAAGAGGCGCCGCGACCCCACAGACCCACCCGGCAAAGCGCCTCTCTTCTCTGTGCGAGCGGGCCATCGGTACCTGATCTTTGTCTTCGATGTAGTACAAGTACTCCCTGAAATTTTGGTTCGATCATGTCGTACGTCTCAGTCGTATATATGATTCCACTATTCGCACAACGTCTAGACCTTGGTTGTTTAAAAATAATATGTGGTTAACAAATAGAATACATTTTCTACTAATTAATTCAGATTTCATATTTAAATTACTGTAATTATTGAAAATGAAAATGTCATCTAAAATATAACGTTATATTTACTATACGCACTGATAAAATGAAATTCACAAATGTGTATTAGCTTAAACCACATTTTCCACTGATCGCCTGAACCGTCTTTCTTGCACCTATGAACTCTGCTTGAGAATACATTTTTCGGTTTCACTTACAATCCAAGTTTGCCTTTTAAGTACATAATTATAAAAAATAATCTTACGCAATATGGCGATTTTAACTTACTATAAATGCGTAATCAACCCTTTGTTTACTCCACAGGCTGGTTTATTAATCAATATGGTGAACACAGCTGGCCAATCAGTATGTGGTTCTTCATTACTATCTGCAAACCGTCTGATCACGGCAGCTCATTGCTGGTTCGATGGTCGGAATCAAGCATGGCAATTTACCGTTATCCTTGGCAGTAATCTTCTACTGTCTGGTGGGATACGTATTGCTACAACTCAGGTTATTATGCACCCACAGTGGATACCTAGCAACCTAAACAACGACGTGGCCATGATTTACCTTCCAACAAATGTATTCTTCTCCGGTAAGTCTTAATTTTTTGTATACATACATAAAAAAGCCCGATTTACCTAAAGTAGTTTATATAAACTGATAATTAATCATCGCTAGATTAGGGACTCCCTTAAACCCAAAAAGAGAGTCGAGTCGAGAAATGATTTTATGGAATATAAACGAAAGAATGAATGGATCAGACTAATGAAAGAAGTACCAGATTAATTAGACACGTTCGAGTTAACGAGGATCTGTGGTTAACATGTTTAAAGACTATATGGGGTTCACGAACAAATAATTACTCGGACTTTACGATGACCGTGTGCTGTTTAAATTAATTAAAAATATGATACACATTTAAGTGAGGCATTCGTTCACCACTTAACTTTTTTGTCTATAAAGTTTACGTTTTGTATTTGTTCATTCATTTCTTAAGTAGATTTAAATTTCATTTTTCAGCTACTATTACGCCCATCGACATTCCCAATCCATCAGAGGTATGGAACCTATTTACGGGATCGTGGGCATCCGCTTGTGGCTTCGGCAGGACTAGCGATCGTGAGTAAACACCTAATATATTAAAGTAAAATTTTACAAATACCCGTGTGGGGATAGGTTATGAATACAATATGTTACCACCCCTTACATTAATGCCTGTGGCTACGAATCGTATAAACTGGCTGAATCATCAAGAAAATGGGCAGCAGTGCTTTCCTGGAAAACGTATAACGTCAAATGCAACCAATTTGCCAAGCGTGGCGATTGTGACATTATCCCTCATTGCCCATGATTAATTCATTGCTTATAATGATAAGCATATAAATAATAACTCGAATTGATTAAAATGAGAATTATGATAAAAATACTGATAAACTCTTTTAGGTTCTTGAAATCATGACACTTCTAATCGGATGTAACTATTGTAATTGCAGAACAAGCTGGTGCATCAACCATGGTGAGCGATATCACTCTACAAGTGATTAGTGTAGCACAATGCCAGGCCGTCTTTGGTGCCGCTTATGTCCAACAAAGTACGATCTGTACTAATGGTGCCGGTGGAGTTGGTATCTGCAAGGGAGACTCAGGCGGCCCACTTGACCTTCACTTAAATGGAAGACGCGTTTTAGTGAGTTTCTCTATGAATCAATAGTTGTAAATAGCTTAGCTAGTTTTCCATGGCATTATTTTCAGAATCTTTAATCGGAAAGAAGGTTTAGGTTTTCGCTATTTTACTGAAATTTCATACTACTTTTCAATTAAAGTTGGTGTAGTAGTAGTACTATGAGAGCACAGGAAGAGGCACCCTGGTGCATGTTATACGCTGATGATATTGTTCTCGTCGGAGAAGAAGGACCTAAGATACAGAGCATGCTGGAGAAGTGGTGCTGTAAATTGGATAATGTTGGCTTGAAAATCAGCATATCTAATACAAAATACATGTTCTGCGATTACGGCGATCTCTCCAATTTTACACCCATATCTCTAGGTGGACTACCTATACCAGTATGCTCGAATTTTCGATACCTAGGTTCTCTTATCAAAAGCGATGGCGACCTGGGTCGTGCGGTAAAGCACAGAATTGATGCGGGATGGATGAAATGGCGGCAGGTCACGATTACAACATGCGATCCCAGAGTACCCCTTAAATTAAAAGGCAAAATATACAAAACCCTAATAAGACCTGCTTTACTGTATGGATCAGCATATCATGTAAAAGCGACGAATGAGAAACGACTGCATGTAGCGGAGAAATGAATGTTGAGATGGATGTGTGGTGTGACGAGAATAGATAAAACAAGAAATAAATCTCTTATGCTAGGGCCGCACCTGCCGGCGTCTACCTCCGAGGCAGGGGGTCTACTGGTGGTCCCCAAGACTGGCGGACCTTCGTGCGGCGTGCATTAGTGCCCGAAGGTCCTACACCCGCAGCCGGCGGCGTCGCCGCGATGCTGAGCGGGAGGGCCAGCTGTATGAGGCATACCGCAGTTCGCGTACCGCCTTTCGGCTGGCCATCCGGTCCGCCAAGGACGCGAGTTGGCAGGAGATGCTGGACGGTCTCGACCGTGACCCCTGGGGTCGCCCGTATCGCGCGTCGCTGAATAAGCTTCGCGCGCAGCCCCTCCCCCCACCCCTCACCGAGACCCTCCAGCCCAACCTCCTTCGTAGGGTGGTCGAGGAGCTGTTCCCGCGGCAGTCGGAACACACGACCCCGGTCATGGCTTCGCCAGATCACGACCGGGAGGCCGACGAGAGTGTTCCACCTGTGACGGAGTCGGAAGTGGGGGCGGCTGTGGCGAAGATTCGTTCCGCCACCACGGCCCCCGGCCCGGACGGAATACCAGTCCGGGTGTTGACGTCGCTCCTCGAGCACTTCGAGCCTCGCCTCAGGCAACTGTTCAACGCCTGTCTGACGTCTGGACAGTTCCCTGAGTGCTGGAAGGAAGGGAGGTTGGTTCTCCTGCCAAAGCCGGGACGGCCCCTGGATTCGCCGTCGGCCTACAGGCCCATTGTGCTTCTGGACGATGTGGGTAAGCTGCTGGAGCGTGTCCTCACTGCCCGCATCGTCCGGCACCTGGAGGAGGTGGGGCCCGATCTGTCGGACGCTCAATTTGGGTTTCGGAGGGGGCGTTCGACCATCGGGGCCCTGCTACGCCTGAGGCAGACGGCCGCGGAGGCTGTCGCCGGCAAAGGAGTGCTGTTGGCGGTGTCGTTGGACATCGCCAACGCATTCAATAGTCTGCCATTCAGCTGCATCAGGGAGGCGCTCCGATTCCATGGAGTGCCCCCGTACCTCAGGCGGCTGGTGGCAGACTATTTGGAGGGGCGCAGTGTTCTCTACGCGAGCCCCGCAGGGGACATTGTGCGGACGCCCATGTCGTGCGGTGTTCCGCAGGGGTCGGTTCTGGGGCCGACTCTGTGGGACATCGGTTACGACTGGGCGTTGAGAGGGAGTCTCCCCCCCGGGCTGAGCGTTATATGCTATGCTGACGACACGCTCGTCACAGCCCGGGGCAGGACACTCGAAGAGACGGCGAGCCTGGCCACTCTCGGCACCGAGGAGATGGTCAGGCGAATCGAGGCGCTGGGGCTCAGGGTGGCCCTAAACAAGACGGAGGCCCTTTTATTCCATGGGCCCCGTGTGAGGCTGCCCATCGGCGCCTCGTTAGTCGTCAACTCCATCCACATCAGTATCCAGGCCCATATGAGGTACTTGGGTCTGGTGCTCGACGGGCGATGGTGGTTTCGGGAGCATTTCCGTCAAATTGCTCCCCGGCTGGTCGGCGCGGCGTCCGCCCTTTCTCGGCTCATGCCGAACGTGGGCGGACCCAGTTTCGAGGGCCGACGGCTGTATGCGGGGGTGCTCCGCTCAATGGCCACGTACGGCGCACCCGTGTGGGCGAGGGCTCTGAACGCCCAGCTCAGGGCTATACTGTGGAGGCCACAGCGAGCCATGGCGGTCAGAGCCATTCGAGGGTACCGCACGGTGTCTACCGAGGCGGCATGCCTATTGGCCGGGACACCCCCGTGGGACCTAGAGGCGGAGATGCTCTCCGACCTCTACCGGCGGGTTACCACAATGCGCGACGAGGGTGGCTCCCCATCGTTCAACAAGATAGCCACCTGGCGCAAGGACGCCCGCCGAGAAGTCATCGCCCATTGGGCTACGCGGCTGGAGAGGCCTAGACACGGTACTGTTACCGTCGAGGCCCTCCGGCCCGTACTGATGGAGTGGATGGAGCGGCGGCACGGAGTGCTCTCCTTCCGGTTGGTGCAGGTCTTGTCGGGGTACGGTTGCTTCGGCAAGTACCTGCACACGGTCGTGCGGAGGGAGTGGACTCCGTCCTGCCACCATTGCAGTAGCGACGAGGACACGGCGCAACATACGCTTGAGGTATGTTCGGGCTGGGACGGGCAGCGCCGTGACCTCGTCGCTGTCATCGGTGCCGACCTGACGCTGCCGGCTGTCGTGAAAGCGATGGTCGACAGCGTCAGGAATTGGGACGCGGTCGCCGCCTTCTGCGAGGCTGTCATCTCGCAGAAGGAGGCGGCGGAACGAGTCCGGGAGGATTCCCGTGACCCGGGCCGCCGCCCGCGGCCAGGGTGGCGCATGCGCGAGTATCTGCGCCTGATGCCGCCCTAACCGAGGCTTCGGGTGATCGGACCGGGGAATTGTCCGGTCACCCGACGTGAGGCCACCGCGTGAGGGCGACGCCTCGACGGCGAAAGCTGTCGGGGCGTCGACGAGAGAGGAACCCGAGAGGGTATATCGCCGGGCGGGCCACCGAAGACAAAGATCGGGTACCGGTGGTCCGCTCGCACGGCGAAGAGGGGTGTTTGCAGGGTGGGCCCATGGGGTTGCGCGCCGCCTCTTCCGTCGCCCCGGGCCGATTTGCCGGGGCGCGACCACATCCATGGTCCCACCTTGCGAAAAAAAAAAAAAAAAAAAAGGGCCGCACCTGCATATATCGCCACGAAGCTTCGTGCAATGAGACGATATACGCAGATGTGACCGGTTATTATTGGCTATCGTCGCGAACATTCGGGCTTCGTTTGTGTTATCGCTTCGGTGGCGATAAGACAAAGGGTTTTAGCACGCTAATATATCGCGCTCTGTGTTCAGACTAGCGTCTTTCTTTTCTGCGGAAATTTTCGATTTGTTTAGACGCGTTCGAGGATCTCCAGTTAATCAATAAATATGGAGTGGAGTGATGAAATGGTGTTAGAATTTTTACACCATTATGAAGCGGAACCCATGAAGGGATCCAAAAAAATCATTATGTAATTATTAGCATAATATAGCTGTAATAGTAAAGCAATTCGTCATCCATAGTTAAACGCATGATGAAATGATGATGAATCAAATGATTTCGGTCATCTTTAATGATTGCACGAAACTTCGTGTAAAATATCGAAGTCGCTAAGAGCACAGTTTTATCGCGATAACTTTCTAGTGCACAAAACGTACGAAGCTTCGCTACACATCACTTCGGGACGATACATGCAGGTGCGGCCCTAGCATTAGAGTAAGTTTGAAAGTTGCGCTTATGATGGAAAAGTTAAGGAGTGAATGGTTAACATATGATGAGACGAGATGAAAGTAATGTTGTGAAGAAAGTTTTAAGTATGAATGTTGTAAGCTTTAGAGGTAAAGAAAGACCAAAGAAAAAATGGATGGTATGAATAGACAGGGAGTGATTGCAGAGATGATGTCTGATAAAACTGTATGGAAGAAGATGATATATTGCGTCGACTCCAAGTAATTGGGATAAGAGCAAGATGATGATGATGAGTAGTACTATGAGAACAGCCAATCCTAATACCAGAAATTATATTGTTTCAAAAACACCACTTCTAGCAGTGCTTAATGATCGCGTAGATACTGATATTTGAAATGGTCTTTCTAGACTTTAAGTCGTGTCAGTCATTTAAGGCGTTCATACAAAGAGTTGTCTTAAGATAATCACTTGCCATAAAAGTGAACCAAATTACGTACACAATAAAAAAAACTAAAAAGAAAAAAAACAAGCACTTATTTTCTTCAATAATATATTATAGAATTATAGACCACCGGACATCTAAGTGCTTGTTTTTTTTTTCTTTTTAGTTTTTTTTATTGTGTACGTAATTTGGTTCACTTTTTACACAGTCGGGATTTTTGATTTTTTAATTATTTTTATTTATTTTATACCTTTTAGTTATGAGTATCTAGCTAGGCTATAGTTAGCTTTATTAATGAGTAGGTACCTCCCTATATATAGTTTTTAGACTTAAGTTGAGTACTAAAACGTTTGAAGTTCGAGATGGGTGACCGTGTCAGATTTAGATAGTCCAATCCAAAATAGTAGGTATCTACTATAATTTAGTATATGTGATATATGTCCATCCACATTCACATGCAGTCATACGAAATTTTCGTCTTTTCATCGTAAATTTCTACTGTCTAAAGACCTATATGTGAGAATGGTTGTTACGCAACTTTAGATCCGAAACGGTCAGTTGAATCGAAAAATGTTATGAGAAAACTAATAATGATTTTTAAATACCTATTCAACGATACCCCACTCGACATAGTTTGTTGACTTTCATTTTTATAATTTTCACAAAATGGCGTCCAGTGGTCGCCATATTAAATTTTCACTAACTTCATGTCTTTAGTAACACTCGCCGGATTAAGAGGAATCGATTGATGTGTGAATCATTAAAATCGGCCCAGGCGTTTGGTCTGTATAGTGCTTCAAAGGAACATACATACATAGACTTAATTAAACACAATACCACTCCTTTGCGTCGCCCAGTCGCGTAAAAATAACAATTATTTACTAATATATATAAATATGTTATTATCACAAGGAAGGCAAAAAACAGTTTTAATGAAATAAAGACATTGTCAACAGATCTTACTTGTAGGGTTTCTAACTATATAATTAATCACCACATCATCATCATCATCGTCACAGCCCATATATGTCCCACTGTTGGGCTCGGGCCTCCTCCATAATGGCAGGGAAATTAACCTACTATATCGCGCTGGTCAAACGTTTTGTTTAGAGTTTTCCCTCTCTTTATATGCGTTTTATATCCCTTAGTCGTCTCTAACGATCACCCACGGGTAAGATAGGGTGAATTGTATTCTTATTCCGTTACCACACAGATAATATATATAAGTAATGATTTGAATTAAATTCAAATAATTAATTAATAAATTTGACGTTAATAGGATTGTGGACAAATATAAAACTTTTTGGCAGCGTTTTCATGTACTCTCTGTATACTTCAACCGTAATTATACGCTGTTCTACTCTTTTCAGGTTGGTGTCAGTTCCTTCGTTGCAGATGCGGGCTGCCAGCTCGGACATCCTTCGGCATTTGCTCGTGTTACCAGCTTCAGAAATTTTATTGTTCAACACTTGCAAATATAAGTACGTAAGAAAATCAGTTGAAACTGTTTTATTTATTTTTTTATTATTGTAATATATATAATTATTATTGTGTAATTATTTTATATATTATTGAGTAAATATTACGCATCAAAAGTGTAATACTTTATTAATATTGAAATTTAGTCGAAGAAGTATTGGTAAGGGACTATTGAGATTAGTTTTCAAGTCAATCATTAAGCGTGATAATGCACACTTTTTAAATAAAGTTATTTTGACTATATCTATAGTGCCAAATAGGTTCAATAAATATCCGGGTTTGGTTAACCTGCTTTTTAAGCTTTAACTGGCTTACTACGTCCGAATATATAGTTCTGTTCATCCGACGCAAACAATGATAGAGCTATACTACCTACTTGAGAAGGTTTTCTGGTTGGATGGGTATGAACGTGTGATGAAAAACCCACATAAATAGGTTGCTATGCTAGGTCGCTGAGCAATCAATGATCAGAATTAAGGCGTTCACGTACGCCTCTTCCCATCGGCATGATTGCTTAATGTGACCAGTTTGCTACCTGTCAGATGTAAAAGACGGATGCTCAAAATGTAATGCTCAAAATGTAATGTTCCGCTCCAAGTCTCAATAGTTTCAAAGTTCGCCTAAAGCAATGGCTCAGGCAGGCATTTTATACTTTTGACGAATTTATAAAAATGTAGACAATGCTTAAACAAATAACAACGAAAAAGAAAACAACGGCACGGAAACGTGGTTCCTAAATGTAGGCCTCATAACCAGGCTCAAAGTCGCTCAGCGTGCTATGAAGCGGGCTATGCTCGGGATTTCTCTGCGAGATAGAATCCGAAATACGGAAATCCGCAGACGAACGGGTGTAACCGACATAGCACGAAGAATTAGCACGCTGAAGTGGCAATGGGCAGGCCACATCGCTTGAAGAATCGACAACCGCTGGAGAAGAAAAGTTCTAGAATGGCGACCACGTACCGGACGACGCAGTGTGGAACGCCGCCCCCCCCAACTAGGTGGACAGACGACCAAGTGAAGGTTGCTGGGCGTCGTTGGATACAGGCGGCACAGGACCGCACTCTGTGGCGTAAAATGAGTGAGGCCTACGTTCAGCAGTGGACGGCAATGGGCTGAAATGATGAAATGATGAGACAATGCTTATTTGCAGCTATTGTTTACGTTTTATTATTATTGTTAATATTTGACATTATTGTTACTATTTGACATTGCTTTTTTATTTTATTTTCTTAATATAAATGACATTTTTAATTTGATGTACCTAAATAATATCTATTCAATTATATATTATGAAATGTAACAATGACATGTAAGAAACCCTTATGAATAAATTAGTTATAAGTTAAGCCTCTGATACATAATAAATGAGAATGTAGGACATTTTCTTTTTAAAAACACCAACAGTACAAATAACGGACACAAATTATTATTTTTAATATCACAGAAATAATTTTTTGCCTCAAAAGTACACTACTTCCGCCATCTGTGCAGTTAATGTTAATTTTTAGCTGGTATTCTGATCAGGGAGGCGATATGCTTGATCGGGTGCCTCTATATCTGATGCTACTGGCACGCTATTTGATGGGACGCAGCTTTTACGTGGATCGAGTCAGAGACGTGCGACCGCCAACTTTGGATGGTACATCACAGACGGTACTTGAGACCGATCCTGTGGAATATCGGTTATGTTTGGACGTTGTTAAGTATCCCCTATAAGAACTATCTAATCTCACAACTGTATTATCGTTATCGGTTCTTCGAACGATGTGACCTGCCCATTGCCACTTCAGCGTGCTAATTCCAGATGCTACGTCGGTTACACCCGTTCTTTTATGAGTTTATTAGTGTATATGATGGATTCTATCTCGCAGAGAAATACTGAGCAAAGCCAGCACCGTAGCACCCTTTTTTTGCCGTGGACTATGGAGATGCTCACGCCCCGCTAAATCGGTCCGGGGTGACTGAAGAGGCGGCGCGCGGTCCCATAGACCCCACCCTGAAAAGCGCCTCTCTTCACCGTGCGAGCGGGTCACTGTTCCACCACCTCCTGCAAGATAACTGCCTCGCAGATGGCGGCGACCGCGTCCCAGTTCCTGACGCTGTCGACCATCGCTTTCACGACAGCTGGCAGCGTCAGGTCAGCACAGAGTCAACTCCCTCCTTGCGACCGTGTGCAGTTACTTGCCGAAGCAACCGTGCCCAGACAAGACCTGCACCAACCGGAAAGAGAGGACTCCGTGCCGCCGCTCCATCCACTCTATCAGTACGGGCCGGAGGGCCTCAACGGTAACAACACCGTGTCGGCTTAGGCCTCTCCAGTCCCGGCGGGCGTCCTCACGACAGTTGGCTATCTCGCTGAGCGATAAGGAGCCACCCTCGTCGCGTACATAAGAAACCCGCCGGTAGAGATCGGAGAGCATCCGCCTGCAGGTCCCACGGGGGTGTTCCGGCCAATGCACATGCCACCTCGGTCGATACCGTGCGGTATGCGCGGATCGCTCTCACCGCTATGGCTCTCTGTGGGCGCCACAGGAAAACCCTGAGGTGGACGGTTGGAGATCTCGCCCACACGGGTGCGCCCTACATGGCCATAGAGCGGGATCACCCCCGCATACAGCTGTCAGCCTTCAAAGCTGGGTCCGCCCACATTCGGCATTAGCCGTGATAGGGCGGACGCCGTCCATAACACGCTGAACGACTTTGAGCTTGGTTATGAGGCCTACAATTAAGTTAGATACCACGTTTCCGTGCCATAAGTCATCACTGGTAACACATACTGGTGATAGACCCGTGTCACTACTCAGGCGTCAATTTTCTGCGAGAGTTTGGTACTACCCTAGACGGACTGCCCTGCGGTTGTAAACGAAAAGCTGTCAAGATCATTGAATCCCTTCCTTTACCGGTTACCATACATTAAAATTTCATCTGTTTAATAAATACCGATTTTGTAACTGAACATTTATCGGGCAACGTCATAAGCTATCTAATTACTCGCTAATCCTTCACAAAAAAATTACAACTAATTCATATCAATTGAACATAGGAAAATCCAATTAAAAAACCCAAGTTAACAATAAAGCTGTTATAATCTATAAATAATCTATAAATAACAAACAGGATTAAAAATATAAAAATTATAGACTGGAGGGATTGGAGACTTACTTATTTGAGGAATGCTCGAAGTGCTTAATGTCTGCTTGGAAACCTTTTGTTGTTTATTTAGTTAGGCAAGCCATAAAACAAGAGCGCATATATGTTTATATAATAATAAAATACGAAATAATGACGAAAGATCTATGTAGCATCAATGTACTCTAATATCCCTTCCGTTTTTTGTTCCTTTTTTTTTGTCTTAGAAGCGCTAATTTTTATTACCCGACTGCAAAGGAGTGGTATTGTGTTTAACAGTCTATGTATGTATGTATGTATGTTTGTATGTTCCTTTGAAGCACTATATATGCCAAACACCTGGGCCGATTTTTATGATTCGCACGTCAATCGATTCCTCTTAATCCGGCGAGTGTCACTAAAGATATGACGTTATTGAAAATTCAATATGGCGACCACAAGACGCCATATTGTGAAAATTAAAAAAATAACGTCAACAAACTATATCGAGTGGGGTATCGTTAAATAGGTATTTAAAAATCATAGGATCTATATCGATTTAAAGTTTCGTAACAACCTTTCTCACATATAGGTTTTTTAGACTAGAAATTTACGATGAAAAGACGAAAAATTCATATAACTGGATGTGGATGGACATATACTGAAGTATCTAGTAGGTATATTGTCCAATATACCATAGGTAGTCCTACCTAAAGTATCTAATGTCTGACGCGGTCGCCCATCTCCAATTTCTTAAGAGAGCCCGCAGACAATTGCAGTACCGCAGACATGCAATTGCAGTACTCAACTTCAGTCGAAAAACTATATATAGTTAGGTACTTACCTATTTATTAATAAATAAGATAACTATAGCTACCTAGAATTTTATAACTAAAAAGTGTAAAATAAAAAAAAATGATTAAAAAAATCAAAATACCCGACTGCGTAAAAAGTCACTAAAACTACGTACATAATAAAAAAACTGAAAAGAAAAAAACAAGCACTTAGATGTCCGGTGGTCTAGAATTCCATAATATATTATTGAATAAATACTATTGCAGAAAATGAAATATATTTTAATATTAGAACATGACAACTGAACAGTCGAGATCCTTTATTCGACAGTAAATCTAATTTTTCAATGGATCCCAACTGTTCAGTTGTCATGTTCTATTATTAAAATATATTTCATTTTCTGCAATAGTATTTATTCAATAATATATTATGGAATTTTAGACCACCGGACATCTAAGTGCTTGTTTTTTTCTTTTCAGTTTTTTTATTATGTACGTAGTTTTGGTGACTTTTTACGCAGTCGGGTATTTTGATTTTTTTAATCATTTTTTTTATATTGTAGGATCCTCGTGAGACATTGTAGGTTATCTACAGGTTCTTATGGCTACCAGAGTAGCTAGGCAGAAGTTTTTATTTCAACATTATATTCTTTTGTAGTGAATTTATCAGTTAACATCTCTTAAGGTATGGAAATGCGATGGTGTATTATATGCTTACTCCATCACTGTACGAAAAATTATTTACAATAGCAAAATACAAATAGAATGGATTATTAATTATGTAAGCAGAGAACATTACTGCAAAAATAAATAAACTCTAATTAAAACTTTAATGTGTTGGCGATTGTGGTGTGGTTTTGGGGAGATGCTTCCATCATGGACATTTATGGGCTACTAGGAGACGTATTAATTCGATTGCGGTGGGGTATGGTGTGGTCACGTCCCGCCAAATCAGTCCGAGGCGACGGAAGGAAGAGACGGCGCGTGACCCCATACACCCACCCTGCAATGCGCCTCTTTTCGCCGTGCAAGCGGACCACTGGAACACGTTTTTTGTCTTCGGTGGCCGAGAATGCCCTAGAACATTGTTATATATATATAATTATATATATATACATATATAAAAGACGACTAACGGATATATTAAGCGTATAACATGATGCAAGAGAATGATAATACAAAATGGCTGTAACCGACATAGCCTGAAGCAGGTCACATCGCTCGATGAACCAACAACCGTTGAGGTTCTAAATCTCCCTCTAGGTGGAGTTACAATATCTTGAAAGTCGCAGGAAGCCTTTTGGATGTAGGTGTCACATGACGGTTCTGAGTGGCATACTTGTCGGGAGGCTTGTCCAATTGTAGACGCGTACGGGCTGATGGATGGATGGAAGGTAACTTGTTCGCAAAAGTAACGTCTTATCTCTTGAGTGGTAAAATACCAGATTAATGAGATAGAGAATGGTAGTCTTAAAATTAAAGGACAAATGGAGTCTGCAATAATTTATACAACTGCATACAGAATCATCTTAATGTATGATGTATCAGTAAGACACATGCGTCTCAAAACATAGAGTAAAACTCATTTAAGCATAATAATAGGTACAGTGAGCCCATTACTCAAATTAGATTAGACGGAAACGTAATAAATCTGGAAAATAAACCTACCATATCATATCTACAATGCAGCTATCAATTGTAAATCAAAATTAATGAGTGCTAAAACGACTTAGCAACAGATTTAAAATGATAAAGAATTAAACTATCTATAAGAAGTGAAAATATTTTTTCATCGCAATTCTGATAAAATGCGTGGGATTCTATTGCTCGGTCTAGTTGTGGTAGCCTAGGTATCAGCTTCTGTTTTCGTGGAAGTACAAAGAGGCTATCATGAGGAAGTCGGTATTCCTCTTTATGAAAAAACTAGCTTTCGCCCGCGACTTCGTCCGCGTGGAATGGTTACTTTGGGCTAACGTTAACTTCAACTCGCGAATTCGTTTACGTAAAAGGTGGAAATATTTTTAAATAATACATACGTTAAAGCTGTTTTAGGTACCTACATGACCCTTTTATTAGTAAGAGTAGAACATTAAACCTTAAGTAAAAGTATTGGGTCTTATCTATACTTTCTATAGATATACCATATACAATGTATGTATATTATACATATATACATACATACACTTACGCCTATTTACGATTACACATACTTTTAATGTGTATGAAATCGCTGTGTGGTAGCGGCTACGAATACTACCAATCCTCACTTTGCTTGTGGATGTCGTAAAAGACGACTAAGAGCCTTATAACGACTAATAACATTAGTTTGAGTTTTTTTTTAATATAAGATTATAATACCCAGTATTTTTATCGTAAATGCGCGCCCAGTACTTGATCATTATTTTGCTGCGATGTTATTTTTAAACTGCGATATTTCCTAAGATATTCATTGAAATCAAATAATGTAAAGAGCAATTTTGTTTTAAATTAAATACTTGTGATGAATAACTCATTTATTTGGATAAGGATTAATATTATGTCTATAAAAACACCTTCGAAAATATCATATTATTTTAAAACAAATTTGATTAGCATAAAAAAGGTTATAGTGAGCCAATCTTAAAAGATAGACATATGCTGTCGCGGACTTTTATTTAGAACTTTGAAAGGGGAACAATTATATAGTACATAATTTTTGCGCAACTTTAACCGTTTACGCAGCGGAAGCTCTCAAAAGGAAACAAAAACCCGATTTTTACACATTCATCATTGTTGCTCTGCTCCTATTGGTCGCAGCGTAATGTTGTATAGCCTAAAGCCTTCCTCTATAAATGGACTATCTAACAAAAAAAGAATTTTTCAAATCGAACCAGTAGTTCCTGAGATTAGCGCGTTTAAACAAACAAACAAACAAACAAACTCTTCCGCTTTATAATATTAGTATAGATTAGTATAGATTAAAGCCTACGAGGAAAAATTAGACGTAGAACAGAATAATGGAGACCGGATCGTTGGAGGTGCGATTGCTGCTGTTGGCGCTCATCCTCATTTCGTGAGTATTTAACATTATGTACCTATGGAAGTAGGAACCTACTTTTTTTATAGATAATTTGTGGTAGCGGCTATGAATACAACTAGCCTTTACTTTGATCGTGGATGTCGTAAAAGACGACTAAGAGCTTTATATCGACTTGGGCCAATTGCACCTTGCCCTTTGGTCAACAATTACATTCCCAATGAGGATTGATGTCAGGCAGGCGGCCGATAATATGCGTTGTATACTGCGTTGACCCCCAAGTGATTGGGATAAGAGCAGGAGAATGTAGATGATGAGACAATGTTTATTTTTAACCGACTTCAAAAAGGAGGAGGTTCTATGTTTCATTGTATGTATTTTTTTTTATGTATGTTCAGCGATATTCTTGTCAATTGTGGGCCGATTTTCAAAATTCTTTTTTACTTTCTAAAGGGTATACTTCAGAGGTGGTCCCAGTGTCACCAAGTTATGATCTGATGATGGGAAGTTATAGAAATCGAAAACAACCCTCAAATTTTATAGGCACATATTACGTGTCTCATGTATTTTTCAAAGCTATTCAAATATTTGCATCTGGCAGTGAACATTTCATTTAGGTGAGCTGGTGATGGAAAGTTTACTCCTTAGCGTTTAGGAGTTGGAGGATAATTCTTTTAATATCATAAGCACGCATAGATCTTTAGCTCTATTCTTTCAAGTTAACTCCCTAGGTGGTCCCATTGTCAACAAATCATGATCTGATGATGGAAATTCATGGAAATCGAGGGCAACCTTCAAATTTTATAGGCACATATTAGGTACGTGTCTCATTTATTTTCCAAACCTATTCAAATATTTGCATCTAGCAGTGATAAACTCATTTAGATGAGCTGGTGATGGAAGGTACATCTCCTTAGCGGTTAGGAGTTGGAGGACAATTCTTTCAATATCATATGCACGCATAGACCTTTAACTATATTCTTTCAAGTTAATCACGTAAGCTGATAATGTAAGGTACTACTCCATAACGATTAGGAGTTTGGTAATTCTTTATATTGCCGATATCTTTGTTACGTAGGTAGAAAATAACATACCAAGCTGGAAAGATGGACCTTTTTCAATTCGCCTTTCTCAAAGTCAAACTGTTGTAAATATGTATCATCATCTGGACTTAAGCTTCTCTCATGTTTCGCCACAAATTGCCAAACTTTTATTCTCCAGCAATTATCAGTTCATTGAGCGATGTGGCCTGCCCACTACCTCTTAGTGTGCTAATTCTTCGTGATATGTCGATTACACCCGTTATTCTATGGATAAGCGTATTTGGAATCCTATCTCGCACAGAAACGAGCGAGCATACCCCGTTCCATAGTACGCTGAGCGGCTTTGAGTTTTGTTACGAGATCCACATTTAGGGACCAAATTTTCATGTCATAAATCATCACTGTTCATAGACTTGTGCCTTCAGACGCTGAGATATATTAGGTGAGATGATGCTCTTAAGTTTCCTAAACGCTGTCCAGCCGTATTGGATAATTGTATCAAAATTTTCTAATTTAAATACGTACCTATTTAGAACCGTCTTATTCTTTGGCTTACGCTTTCTCCTGGCATAGTCTTTTGATTTGAGTAGTTTATTAGACCCTAAGTCGCAAAAAGCTGTCCCCCTAGAGTCTTTACACAACTCAGTGCAATATAAAACTGATCATGGGCAATTTTATTTTTTCCTAAATCAATGACAGCTTTGTATAATAAGGCTTTGTAACGTACCCTGGAGTTTATATACCGTAACCGCCCAACAGAGGATTAGCGGGAGCATTTTCCGTTCATTATCCCGTAACCTTTCGTTCTCTGATATATGGTTGACACAGGTGCTATGGCAACTAACCCGTCACCGTCTTTCACTTTTGTGCCAATAGTGTCGTCATTAAATTTTATAAAAACCAAATCAGGTAACTAGCCTGTTTCAATTTGGTCACAACGAAGAAGCCTACAAGTTTGGATATTAGCCCTATTGCCCGTTTACCAAGCCCTTAATGACAGAGATATTGCATCTTACCATGACTCTGGAGCCTATGACTAATTTTAACCATTGCTTCAAACCGTCACAATTATTTACATTACTTGGATGTTGGTAGTATCTCATACCTAAGTTACTGCCTCACGTGACGCATCGATAGCACGTATGGTGTATACGCGAATTGATTGAAACAGTGAAATTTAAACTATTGGCAACGAGATACAGCATTTCGTTTCCATTTTTTCGAAATACGTTCTTTATTTTTTTATTTTGATTCCCTACTTCTATTCTTCCTCGTGCCATGTGCATTTTTAGTCGATCTACTCTTAGTGCTATATTTAAAAAATAATTTAATTTATATGAACTATTATAGTTAAAATTATTACTTCACTAGGATTATTTGCACTAAAAATTCAAAAATAAATAAACTTTTTAAAAAAAATGTAAACCGATTTCAAAATAAGATCAGCCAAAAACCATACTTATTTAAAACACTAAAAACCGAAAAATAAGATGAACTACTTATTTAATTCTTGTCTAACTCTAATTATGTATTAATTTTTATTAAATATAATTACAATGTATGCTAGAAATCCACTAACACGATTTAAAGTCGGTACCAAGCTTAAATTAACAAAAAACAATAAGCTTAATGATATACACACAGGGTGAAAAAATAATAAAATCAAATTATTAAAGGAAATAAGAATTAAAAAATGTATTCAGAACACTATAACGCCACAAATTTAATACCAATTGACACAACCGTCAACGACGTCTGCTCGTATGGATTAAATCGCTTAACCGCTTGCGCGTTCAGATCACTTCAGTCACAAGTGCGGCGTGGTTTGAATGCGATATACTATAGTATACCTATTTAGCTATTAATAATCTGTTTTGAGTATATTGCCTTTTTATTTTATGTATATAGA
The DNA here is from genome assembly GCA_905163515.2 of Lymantria monacha. Classification (NCBI taxonomy): domain Eukaryota; kingdom Metazoa; phylum Arthropoda; class Insecta; order Lepidoptera; family Erebidae; genus Lymantria; species Lymantria monacha. The sequence goes on along the minus strand of LR991094.1, from coordinate 10,568,940 downwards.
ATTTAAAACTTACAGGAGAAAAGGACGCTTGTGGGAATGGATAGATAATAATAAGTTGACTTTACACTCCCTTTTTTAATTTTCAATAACTTCGTGAACCAACCATTTCGTTAATGACATCCAACATGTGTGTGTATTCTGACGTCACAGAAGCGCGCCATAATAGCCGCGTTTTTATCGCCCAAAAATGATAGTGATTTTAATAATTTTTTTTAGCTTAATGGTTTATATTTTGGATGTGTTATATTTATTTTTGGTAATGTAATAACTAGTAGAAACGTTTAAAAAAATAAAAAAATATCATGCATATTCCCCATTGGCGTTGCTATCGCGTAATACACATACAAAAAAATAAAAAATAGCCTTCGAATTGAGAACCTCCTCCTTTTTGGAAGTCGGTTAATAACATATGAAAGAATTTATTAAAAATCCTTTTTTTATAATGACAAATGTACTGATGATATTTAGGTTCTTGACATTATGATACTTTTGTTAATTCAATTCAACTATTATGATTCCAGATCGACCTGGTATATCAACTGTATTGAACGAAGTCCCTGTCATAGTTACCAGTATAGAACATTGCCAGTCTGTGTTTGGTTCCACTTTTGTCCAACAAAGCACAATCTGTACGAGCGGTGTCAATTTTGTTGGTATTTGCACCGGTGACACTGGCGGCCCGCTTGACCTTACATTAAATGGAAGACGTGTTTTGGTAAGTAACTCCATAAGTCTATACATTAAAAATACTTAGACTTATTCATGTTGTTATTTATGTACTTCAGGATCTTTACGCAGCAAGCATCCTGCATCTCAGCATCGTGCTTGCCAATTAAAATTGGTCTACTACTAACGGCACTCTTGATAGCAGGCATTATATTATTTCAAAGAGACCTAGTACTGCTCAATGCACCAGTAGTTGCTGATATTAGAAATAATTTAAATAACTAAGTCGTGTCAGCCATTCGTACATACTCTAAATACAAAAACATAACGCAAAATCCACACCCATCGGTCTAGACCCACGCAAGACGGCGGATGGCCCCATAGATAAATATATTGTACTACGTAGATGGGCCCCATAACACAGCGTGCTCTCCCCACCGCCGTTAGGATGACTACTAAAACCGATTCCTTGACATCTGTGGCCGGTACGGCAGGTTAACCTTTCGAGTAGTCATCTGCCATGCTGTCCCAGCAAACAAACAGCAGTGTTGCTGGGGCGCCGCAGTCGGCTTCTTTACGGGTGGCAGACTAATCGTCGGCCTATCAGCATAGGATTTATACCTACATAATCAACAATTTGAATTCGACGCTAGTAAAATTATTGGTCAAATATAAATCATGGTGTTTAACATACCTAAATCAAATAATAATAATTTTTATTTCCCTCATTTTGAATGGGTGATACTTTTAAAATTAAAGATGGCAACGAATTATAATTAGATTACAATCCATCTTGACTCGCTGTTACAGAGCGAGTTGTATTGTTACATCATAGAACTATAGTCAAATAACATGATACCTTGTAAAATCATTCAGTCAGTAAATTGTCATATAAAATTTGTTATTATAAATAATTGTTAAAAGAGTATAATTTTAAACAAATATTTTAATTTATTTATTTAATATTTTTAATTAATTTATTTATTTTAAATGAAAACTTCTTTAGCGGCGTTGTGCACTTTTTTGGGATGGCTAAAAAATGTTAAACTCTCATCAGGCCACGTAACCTGACCTAAAATTTGTAAGACGGAGGGAGAGTAGACCGTTGGAGAGGAAATTCGTAAGATGGAAGGAGAGTAGACCGTAGGAGAGGAAGGAATATTCCCCTCTCTTTTTACCGCGCGGTGAACATGTATGTCTGCTCCTGCTGCTTCGTTTAAGCAGTACGGGACACTTGCGCGAGTGTGCATGTGTGTCTATTAATTGAATTTTTAAATAATGAATTTAATTTAATGATGTCAAGCGATCGCAATCTTAACACAATGTATTTCATTTCGCATAACTACAATTGATTCAGTCTCTACTACACATTTAAATAGATTCAAATCAAAACTGTTCGTATCTTACTTCAGCTACCATAAACCTATTGTATCAGTTTTAGAGATTGGCGACGATGATGCTGGTAATGATAATGGTAAAAGAGTAATTGAAATTATGGATAAAAGTTTATTTTTCTGAGAGATAAACTTTTTAATGTAAAATAATTGTAATAGTTCTGAAGTGTTCAAATTTTTATGTAGTATAAATTGTCATGTTTGTGTACGACATGCAATAAATGAATATTGTATTTAACCACGTAAATGATAGTACTTTTATACTGATAAATAAAACAATTCGTGCGAAATTGTTCCCTAACCAATCCAAAATATTTTGTTTGACAGCTGGCTATAACATGGCAGAACTCATGACCGCTTTGTGTTTTTTTTTAAATAGTATGGAAATAACGTTAAGGAAATAATCCTTGTGCGTCCTACGGGGGACTTTACAAACATGCAATTAATGCAGACAAATTACATCCAGACTCAGAACGACACTTTGTGAATCGCACAGAGTATTGTCCTGCATAGGAATCGAGTCCACGGCACTGGTACGGAAGGTAAGTATCTTAACCATCACGCCATCTGTGCAGTCAAAAATACAATGTAAAATTTTGAATTTAATTGGAAACAAGAGGGAATGTAGAACATACAATATATTTTAAAAAACCTACTGGAAAAGTAGGAATAGTGTGGTCCCTTGGCCTAACGTCGCTTGGCGCTGCTATATACTTTTGAAGTTTTCAACCGTGGTCATATTATCCATTACTCTTTTATGCTTTGCAGATCGGTGTTAGCTCCTTTGTTGCGGCGTCTGGCTGTCAGCTCAGCTTCCCTTCAGGATACGCTCGTATTACCAGCTTCAGAGACTTTATTCTCCAACACTTGTAAATATAAATACTTCAGAAAGTCAGTAATAAATTGTTCTATTTATTATTATTGTAATATAAATAGTAGTACTTATTATTGTGTCGTTCATCTCATCTCAGCTCATATATGTCCTATTGTTGGGCTCGAGCCTCTTCCATAATGGGAGAGTAATTGACCTACTATACCACGTTTCAGACGTGTCGTTATAGGGTTTTGTTTCGAGGTTTCCATCTCTCGCTGTTGTGTGCGTTTTACATCCCTTAGTCGTCTCTTACGATCTCCCACGGGTAAGATAGGGGGTGGTGAATTGTATTCTTACTCCGTCACCACACGGAAAATTGTGTCATTGTTGTATAAAAATGTGCACTGTGAGCCCAACACATTATAAATTTTGACAATTCATCGAATAACGAATAAAGAATGAAAACCGTAATGCACAATTAAGATTTTGTATTATAAAGTCTGCTTGACTTTATATTTTGTTATTTTTTAATGTTAATTGGGCCTAATAAAGTTTAAGTTAACCAATTAGGTAAGTCACATACCTTGAGCCTATTATCTTCAAACAAATTTCCTGTTCATCCGAGGTTAATAATGATAACGCTCACACTACCAATTTTAAGAAACTGTCTGGTTGACTGACCCATTCAGGGTACCTATATGAGCTAAAAACGCATAGGCAGATTCACTACGTAGAGAACAATCAGGAAGGCGGCGAAAGCCATGATAGCTTAATATTGCCAGTGGGCTAACTGTCGGGTATCAGAGATAAACGCCCAAAATGTCTCTGACACATAATAAATGATAATGTGAACCATTTTATTTTATGTATTTTCTCCTTCTCAAAAGACGCCATACCAAGGAAAATTATGTGTCGCGGGGATCTATACAAACATATAATTAACAGACATAAATCCATCTATCCATTTCAGAGTTGGAATAATTATTTGTAAATCACACAAAACTAGGGGTTAAATCTCGTTATTCAAATTTTATCTAGTTTTCGTAATTCAAAGTATTCTCAAGAGATTGTGACCATTATCGATGATTCTTCGAGAATGGACCAATTCCGCTTTGCTGAAGTTCAAATTCGTATAATTGTAATCCTAATCGCAAAACGTGACTGGACTACAAAATTGCCCTGCACCCTAAACAATAGTTCAGGATCTACTAGGGCTCAGCATTTCTTTTAAAGACGCGATTTTCAAGTACTCTCAGTTGACTAGTATGTTGCGACTCTCACAATCAGAAATAAGCCTCAAGAATAACAGATTTCCTATTTCTATATTATAAAAACACAAGTTGCATTCAAGACAACTTCTTCTCTTACAAGAAGTCTTTACTAACTAAAATTTCACGATCTACGATAGCGCTTGACATACATTATTTATTTATTTATTAATATAGTTGATACGGTTAACAAGTGTATTATTTAAGGATTATTATTATTAGGAAAACCGATCTTAAATAAAAGCAGCATATTTTCTCGACGTTTTTTTTTTATAGATAAATAAGAAAAAAAAATAACAATGTGAATAAGTAAATGTAAATTGATATAAGTTCTAGAGTAGTGTAATTCATGGAAGCTGCATTCCGGTGACTTGACTGATCCAGTCAAGATATCTCTGTACTCTCGTGAAGACCGATGGGACTTCATCATTACATCCACCGTTACTGATGAATGATGTCACTCCAATCTATTTTAAAAAAAATGTTTTAAAAATACTACAAGGAATCAATCAAAAGTTAAAAAAAAGTTTAGTATAATTTCTATGTTATAAGTACGATTGATTCCTTGTCATCTATATATATATATATATATATATATATATATATATATATATATATATATATATATATATATATATATATATATATATTTTATCTCAAAAATTTAAAAATAGATAATATTGTTTAAAACGTTTTGTCAAAATATAAGTTTGTATTTTAATAAAAAAAAATGAAAAATCATCAAATTAAATGTCTTAAATTGTGCTGACAGAATTATTATTCTATATTAAGCCGCACATTTGTTCGTTAAAAAAACTTTAAATACCGTGTACTGTAAAAATTGGTATTTTTGAGTAATGTCACTTTTCTATTTAAACCATATATACAGGGTGTCCCAAAATTCAACGATAAGCCGGCACCAGCAGGTGCACCTATATATGACTACTCGAGAACAAAAAAGAAAAAAAATCTACCTTGATTTTTTTTTTCATTACGACAAAAAAACCGATTTCTTTAAAAATCGTCATCTTTTATTATATTATTAAGTACCATTGCTACAATTTTACAAGTAATTCTGTGATTTTTTTTGTATTGGCAAGGTAAGTAGCACTACTATCGATCACAACCATTAAAAATTCCAGAATATCTATAGTTTTTACACAAAAATCAACGAAAACTATGTTTTTTTCATAAATTATGTAAGATTTTGACTTTCAGCTCACTTTCACTCATCACAGTGAAAAAAAAAAGTATGGACACTACTGTGGCAAATAGTATTAAAAATTGGCGCAACTAACTACAATTCTAAAATGGTATAACATTCTAGGCAAACTAGCCACAAAAATATACTTAGGTGTACTATTTCAAAATAACAACCATATTTCGAAAATTGTTAGTGTTGATAGTAATCACTTCTACTATGTAGCCAAAATGTTTTTATTGCAAGTTCTCAGAATTTGAATGAGACATGTGCGTGGTCCATAAGATAACATAAGTTAGACAGAGATAGAGAGATTATACGTTAGAGGGAGATAGATAGATGTTAATTGTATAGTAACATTAATGCAGGTAGAGAAGTAATTAATGTCCTCAGCAGCACAGCAAGTCAGTACGCTCTACTTCTTTGTTTACTGCACACCGTTCTGTTTTAATTAAAGTGGCTCTGGTACTAACGACTTTGGATTGAATTAAGTGACCTGGAAATTGACCTGACTTGGCATTATTTTAGACTGTGATTTTGTGTTTTTTTAAAGAAGTTTTGCCTTATTTTCAAGTGTTTGGCATTCATTATGCCGCTACCATATACAGCGTTAGAATACGCTAATATGCACCTAATTTATGGAGAATGCCGATGCAATGCCAACGCTGCTAGCAGATTATATCGAGCAAGGTACCCTACTCTTCAAAGGTATCCGGATTATCGCGTATTTATTAACGTGCATCAAGCATTTTCGTAGGGTCGTATACCATCTGACAGGAGAAACGCTGGAAGACCTAGATCGGAACACGATGAAGAAGTTCTCAATGAAATAGAAAGCGATACAACTACCTCTGTACGTGCCATACAAGCAGCAACGGGAATTCCAAAAAGTACTGCACATAGAATTTTAAAACGTCACCAGCTTCATCCATATCATTACAGGCGCGTGCAGGCGTTATTACCGCGGGGCTATCCACTGCAGGTCGCATTTTGCCGTGTAATGCTGCAAAAACACAGGGAAGATCCCCAATTCTTAGACAAAGTTTTATGGTCGGATGAAACAACCTGCAAGAAAGATGGCTATTTAAATCTTCACAATCTTCATAGCTGGAACAATGAAAATCCGCACCTGGTGAGAGAAGACAAATCCCAATATCAATTTAAGGTTAACCTATGGACGGGCATAATAAATGGAAAAGTGATAGGGCCCTTTGAGTTACAAGGAAACATAGATGGCAATAGCTATTTGAACTTCTTACAAAATGAGTTACCAGGATTATTAGAAGACGTGCCCTTAAGTGATTTGCAAAACATGTGGTTTCAAAACGATGGTTGCCCAGCTCACTATGCCCGCCCTGTGCGAGAGTACTTAGACCAAGAGTACCCAGGGCGTTGGATCGGGCGACTTGGTCCTATCTTTTGGCCACCCCGTTCACCCGATCTAAATCCCCTGGACTTTTTCTATTGGGGTTGTCTAAAGGACAGAGTCTACTCAAAACCCATTGCAACCTTGGACGAGCTTCGCCAAAAAATAATTCAGGCTGTGGATCACATGAACAGAATCAGATATGCAAGAAAAATAAAACGTTCATTTTTAAGGCGATGTCGTGCCTGCATTACTGCCAATGGCAAACAATTCGAACATTTATTGTAATTTTAATAATATAGTAAATTCTAATCTCTCTATATCTATCTCTGTCTAACTTATGTTATCTTATGGACCACGCACATGTCTCATTCAAATTCTGAGAACTTGCAACAAAAACATTTTGGCTACATAGTAGAAGTGATTACTATCAACACTAACAATTTTCGAAATATGGTTGTTATTTTGAAATAGTACACCTAAGTATATTTTTGTGGCTAGTTTGCCTAGAATTTTATACCATTTTAGAATTGTAGTTAGTTGCGCCAATTTTTAATACTATTTGCCACAGTAGTGTCCATACTTTTTTTTTTCACTGTGATGAGTGAAAGTGAGCTGAAAGTCAAAATTTTACATAATTTATGAAAAAAACATAGTTTTGGTTGATTTTTGTGTAAAAACTATAGATATTCTGGAATTTTTAATGGTTGTGATCGATAGTAGTGCTACTTACCTTGCCAATACATAAAAAATCACAGAATTACTTGTAAAATTGTAGCAATGGCACTTAATAATATAATAAAAGATGACGATTTTTAAAGAAATCGGTTTTTTTTGTCGTAATGAAAAAAAAAATCAAGGTAGAATTTTTTTCTTTTTTGTTCTCGAGTAGTCATATATAGGTGCACCTGCTGGTGCCGGCTTATCGTTGAATTTTGGGACACCCTGTATATATATCCGACGAGTGTGTGTGTATGTGATTTATGAAAATATGAAATTGTAAGCCTATTACATACCATCACGCCTTTAAGATGCAATAAATTTTATAGCTGTTTCTGTATCGTGGAAGATGGATTACAAAAGTTAGCAATAAGCCATATTAACACAATAAACTTGAATATAACTGTGACAAATACTGTCTCAACGGTAAACTGTAATAAAAATATTTACCAATAATTCTTCTCCTTCATCATCATCTGTGGCGTTGAATAATATTGTCAAAGGTCCACCATTGTCACCCTATAAAAGTAATAGTTTAATTAAATAATAGCCGAGATCAAGAGAAGTATGTCTGGATAATTCTCCAACCGTAAGCTGATCGTGCGACGTACGTTATAAGACAAACGCCATATCCACAATTCTTGTAGTTTAGGTAACTCTTCAAGCATTCTTATCATTTCTCATGTCATATTTAAGTAAAAGACAGTGTTCTAAATCCAATTTAGTTGGTGTATAACATGTGTAGTGTAAAATTTAAAAAAGTGGCTGTATAGGTTTTGGCGGCAGATCCATACTGAAAATTATGAAATGTTTAAGATCTTAGATCAAATTATAGAAAATAACTTCTAATTGTACACAAATGTTTTAGTGTTTGTAGACCTTTCCATTCATTCCTGTACCGAATACTATATATATTAAATTTTTATTTATTTACCAAATACCGGCTTTGTAACTGGACTTTTATCGGACAACGTTTTAGATATCTAATTACTCACTAATCCTCCACAGAAAAGACAATACTAATCCATATCAATATAAGATAGAAAAACCCAATTTAAAGAAAAACCCAGTTAACAATAAGCCATTATAATCTGTAAATAATCACAAACATAGGATTAAAGATATATGATTAACTTATTGGGATTAAAAACGTTTTTATGATACACGTGTTTATTATTACAAAATACATACATACATATCATTACGCCATATCTCTTGCAGGGTAGGCAGAGAGAACAGAGTGCCAGAGAACTCTATCCTTGCATACTTCACTCGCTTCTTCAACATTCATAATTCTCTTCATATACGCTCGCCGGTTTCGGAGGCTCTTGACTCCACCTTCCTTCACTACATGACCAATCTGGTCTAGGTAGGTGAGTCTCGGTCTCCCCCGGTGCCTACATCTTTCCACTTTCGCATTGTATATCTTCTTAACCAGACGTTCGTTCGGCATTCTTTCCACATGTCCGTACCATCGGAGCATTCCCTTTCGCACCTTTACATCAATACTCTCTTTCATACCTACTCGCTCTCTTACGTCGTCGTTGCGAATGCGTTCGGTCAGCCTAACTCCACAGATTTTCCGTAGAGATCGCATTTCGACCGCATTAATTTTGCTTTCATGCTCTTTTCTGCATACCCAACTCTCGCTTCCATACAGTAATGTTGGGTTGTCCCAACGCACGTGTAGCAATAAATAACGCAGTGCTTGTGCACTGCGTTATTTATTGCTACACGTTGCTACGTTATTTATTGCTACATAACGCAGTGCACAAGCACTGCGTTATTTATTGCTACACGTTGGGACAACTTCTCGGTAGCCACCACCTCAGCCAGAATGCCTTCTGGCTGAGGTGGTGGCTACCGAGAAGTTGTCCCAACGCTTCATTCACTCTATTTCCCGCATTTACTCTTCGCTCTATATTAGTGGTGTACCTTCCATCTCGGCTAAAACCACATCCAAGATATACAAATTCATCCACTTGCTCTAGTACATCATTACCTATTTTTACTCTTACTTTCTTCTCTGTTCTTTACTCTTTATCTGTTCTGGCTTCATCTCTTTCAAAGACCATTATTTTGGTTTTGCTCACATTCACGCGTAGACCCTTTTTCTTACAATCTTCTGTCATTGTGTCGACTAGGGTCTGCAGGTCAGTCGCTGACTACGCCAGCAGGACTGCATCATCTGCATAGAGCAGAGCAGTGACCACTGAGTCGCCCATCTGAACTCCCACATTCATATCGTTCAACCTTTGGAGACATTTATCCAGATATATGATAAACAGCCTGGCTGACAGAATGCACCCCTGCTTAACGCCGATATTGACGTCAAACCAAGGCGTTATTCCATCATCCAGCCGCACACAGGCTCTACAGCCCATGTAACTGGACTGCACAGCCTGTAGCAGTTTACCATTAATACCATACTCCGGTAAAATGTCCCAAAGTTCCTTTCGTACAACCGTGTCAAATGCTCTCTCCAGATCCACAAAACTGCAGAAAACCCTCTGACCTAGCGCCAGATGCTTCTCCACAATGTTGCGCAGAGAGAACACTTGATTCATGCATCCCCTTTCACTCCTGAAACCTCCTTGTGTCTCACACAGTAAACCATCGGACATCATCCTCATTCTCCTTTCAATAATTTTACCGTACACATTTGCTGCCAAACTTGTCAAGCTTACGGCTCTGTAATTTGCGCAGTCATAACATGAACCCCATGTTCTTAAACAAAGGCACGATGACTGCGCCAGTCCAGTCCCCGGGAACCATTCCCGAGCTCCAACATCTCGGCAGATCATCTCGGCAGACACCATATCAATACCCGCTGCCTTACCATTTTTCAAACTTCTTATCGCCCATTCAACTTCGTCCATACTGATGCCATCGGAGGACGTCGGTGCTGAATGTTGATCTACTAAACCACATGCGACACCGGCGCCAACTCGAGTATCCGCATACATATTGCCAAAATATTCACTCCATTTGCATTGGCTTAACACGTCTTGTGTTTGTGTAAGAATGTCTCCACAACTTGTTACAAAATAATATGAAGAAATTCTTTGGTGTTCAAATTAAGCTATAAAATATATAAATATAAAGAATAACAAAACGTTGATGTGACATTCAATACATGCTGAAATAATTTACGAATTCTGTTTTAGTGAATTTGTAAAAGTGTAAATTTCATTATATTGTTCGTAAAGATGAAAAATTGTAGGCTATCTATAAGTTCTTTTGGTAACCAGAGTAGATACGGTTATAGACATCTATCAGTATACTTGCAGGTAAACCTGATTACCTGATATGCTATAGGTTATTGTTGACATGTTTGTTTACTATGTTAGATCGCTTAATTAATATAAAGTCACGAGTCAACGAGTCTATTGTGGACATAGGCACATCATATGAAAATGAGTAAATTAGTGACCTCTGCAACATTGAGTCAATTAGTCATCGAATAAATTTGATATTCCAAGTCGCTAAATTGTTAAACATCCCACCGATAATCTCATTATCATACTATCATAGAATACAGAATTGAATATTTATATTTTATGACAACAAAATATGTGGCAACCCTACGTTCTTCAAGGTAAGACTTACAAGATTTTCGTCAAAATACGTGGGAAATACTTTCCATTGTCCCTGCTCTTCTTTCTCTATCCTTCAACCGTAGACGATTGACATTCAATAGAGTCTTCCTCTAAATTTGGAGAGAAATTAGCCCATGTCCTCTACAATGGTTGAACGTTTCAGCATATTGTTTTGTTTATTAATTTCATTCTTTTGCAATAACGTTATCGGCTAACATTTTTAAAAATAGTCGTCTTTTACGACATTCAAATAGATATGATGATATCAAAAATACAATTAGAATGGAGTATTGGACCTTACATAAATAGGCTTCATTGCATTCAAATTTATTGCAAAATGTGAATTCAAAAGAATACTCCAAACTCTTGGTTAATATGGTAGACACCATACATATTGGGGAGTAACTTTGCGTTTATCACGGACCCAGATAGTTTTAGTCGAGAAAATAATTACCTTGCAGGTCCCAGCGGATCCATAAAAAGTGCATACGGTGTTCTCTGGTAGCTGATTGAAGTAAGACATATTGCAAAGCGTATCTGTAATCACGGTCATCAACTTCTGGCGAAGTGTTGGTGCCACAAATGTTACACCTAAAATCATACATTTGCAATTTCATTAAATACATTTATATCCACCCGTACTTAATATGCATCCATAGCTGTGAGCTGTGTGGAAACGGCTACTAATATATCCGACCCTTACTTTGCTCGAAGATGTCTTAAAAGACGACTAAAAGCCTTATTACGACCTGGGCCAACTCCATCTGATGCCGTTTGGTCAACAATTACAATTCCTAAGGAGGCTTGACGTCTGGCAGGCGGCCGGTCTTAAAACTATTGCCAATAATCTCTATAATATGTACTATGAAAGAAGAGTACATATTGTATCGACCCCAAGTAATTGGGATAAGAGTAGGAAAATGATACCTTAATATGCACCCATCTAATGAAAATCAAAGGGAAGAAAAAGACCTAAGATAAATACTTGAATCGTGACATGAATAGACAGGAAGTTATCACAGAGATACCTAATAGGGCAGTAAGGGAAAAGAAATCCTAAGTAATGTGGATAAGAGGAGGAAGACGATAACTTTATATTGATCCATCAAGCTGTCAACGTCCACTGGATATAAGCACATTAAAATCCACTGGACAAGGGGAATAATGTGATAATCGCAAAGTTAAGTTTATAATGGTAGGACCAGACAGCTCCGTCCTACCACCAGTGAAGATGCAGCGAGGACACGGCGCAGTATACGCTCAAGGTCTGCGCGACCTGGGAACAGCAGCGTCGTGAACTCGTTGCAACCATCGGTGCCGACCTGAAGATGCCGGCCGTCGTAAGCTAAACATTCTAGGTAGGTTTTGGGTTTTCATTGGCAGGCAGCGGCCTAGCTGTACCTCTGGTATAGCAAAGATCCATGGGCGGCAGTAACACTTACCATTAGGTTACTCATTTACCATTATAAGCAATAAAAAAGGTAATAGCAGTTAATTTTATAAGTTTTATATGAGAGTGTTCATGATAATGTTGATATCTGTTCTTCAGATGATTCTCGTTCGAACTTGCAAATCGTAAGAGTAAGTAAGAGTTGATGACATATTGTATTCTTAAGGAATAGAGAGTGCAACCGCACTTCGCATACGTTTGCTCTGATGTCTATTACCACTAGGTCTGTTGCCGAAATACGGTTGAGTAGAACATACTCACAGAGCTGCGCTGCATGTTGGCCACCCCACTTTCACTCCCATACACCTTCTCTTTTTTCTTTCTTTTTTTTTTGTAGCGGGCTGTGGTCTGGTCACACCCCGCCAAATCCATCCGGGCGACAGATGAAGTGGCGCACGACCCCACAGACCCACCCCGCAATGTGTCTGGGCTACCGGAATCCGGTATTTGTCGTCGGTGTCACTTCCGTACCCCTTAATACAACCTTACTTTAAAACCTTTTTATGATGAAGACATATAGAGACCACGTTTTGTTCATTTATGAATATCCTTCCCCTAATAAAGACAGGCGGTATATAACAAATGTGTTTTACCAATCCAATTATATAACAGCTTTAACTTCTCAGTGTTGCCGCCATTACGAATATAATTTTCTCGTATGAAATGGAACGCCGCGTAGACCGAGGGGTACATATATGGCAGGTTGAAAATCACTGTCATAGAGGATCATATGTGTCTGATTTATAAAGTAGGATATATTTGTCACCTTCAGCCGCAATACCCCAACCAGATGCCACAGCTCCGGCACCAGCAAAGTTGAACGATGAGATACTCCGGTACGGCAAACGTACTGTAATTATCGTATCTGAAAACGTAGGTAAATAATCTTTATAAATTGTTATTACAATTATATTGGCTTTTAGTACAATGAAGATGGCTATGCTATACAAACATAGAAAATCTAATTTTCGTTTTGTCAATAATTAAGTTTAAATTTCAGGCAATAAAACATTATGTATGAAATATGAAAGTAAATTTAGCCTAACTGTCATCAAGAATAAAATCAGCTAGGAAATCGAGCATGGGCTTAACAGCCAGATACACCGAGTTCGGTCCTTGGTTTTCCCTTATTTAAATTTTTCATCATTTCACTATCATATCGTCTATTTATTAATAGCTGAAAATATTTTCAATGTCCGTGTGGTGACGGAGTAAGAATACAATTCACCACCCCCTATCTTACCCGTGGGTGATCGTAAGAGACGACTAAGGGATATAAAAAGCATAAAACATCTATGCAAGAGAAGGAAAACTCGAAACAAAACCCTATACAAACACGTCTGACCAGCGCGGTATAGTAGGTTAACTTCCCTCCCGTTACGGAGGAGGCCTAGTCCAACAGTGGGACATATATTGGCTGTGATGATGATGATGATATTTTCAAAAGAAATCCCAATTAACGAAAACAAATACTGAGCTCGGCTCCGTGATCCAGACACAGAAGATAATATAGAAGAACACATTCATGTGGTGGTGGAGTGAGAATTCATTCCCCACCCCCTTTCTTGTCCGTGGGTGTCGACGATTAAAGTATATAATATGCATTTAACTACCATGCAACAGAAGGAAACCTTAAAATAACACTGTATACATATATATATATATATATATATATATATATATATATATATATATATATATATATATATATATATATATATACATATATATATATATATATATATATATATATATATATACATATATATATATATATACATATACATATATATATATATATATATATATATATATATATACATATATATATATATATATATATATATACATATATATATATATATATATATATATATATAGTAGGTCGATTTCACAATGCCCACAATTGGGACATATATGAGCTAATATAATGATGATAAATATAGAAGAAATCACATACCAGTTATTTGTATGATATTGGCTAGTCTCAGGAGCGCCACGTCGTTGGTGAACGTGGTGGGGTCCCAATCCGGATGGATTACTAGCTCGGCCACATTTACTATACGTCGTCCATGTTCGTAGCGATCGTACAGTGAGTGAGCGCCTAGAATCGCCTTTAATCAAATAAATTTAATTACGAATATTTTCATCTTCCAATGTTTAATTGATCTAATCATATGCGTGAAAGAGAAGACCGAAAAGGTTATTCGTTTTTACAAAAAATAAAAGACATAGACATTAAAAAAAAGTAAATAAAAGAAAAAACAAAGTGGCAGTGCTAAGTTAGGCAATGATAACGAGTGAAAAATTATTGTCACAAGTGGGATTCGAACCCACACCTATTGGAAATCCGTTCCAATCGTGCTGCGACTTACACCCGACAATGTGTAAACAATGTCGGGTAGATGGCACACTTCTCCTTAAAGACAAAAATATAATACGGTGCGAGAATTGAATGTCCTACAATAGTACACGGTGGTGTAGATGGCAGCACGATTGGAACAGAAATAGGTGTAGGTTCGAATCCCATTTGTGACAATCATTTTTCGCTCGTAATCGAGTTTTTATAAATGATTAAGCATATTAAATTCTAAATTTTAGTAATTTAATCAGTCAATGATAGCTTTAGCATTGCAGCCCCGTTTGGTGATGTGGCGCGTTAAGAATAGAAGCGTAGCTACGTCAGCATCGTATCAGTTGTAGGTATTAATGATACAGGGGCTCTAGGTATTTAAACAAAATTCCCAAAAATAACGTTTTCGAGAATAATTGCTGGGCTTGTTAGGAGGAAGTAATAACTTATAATTAATATGTACTTAATAATTTTATTTGAATTGTAGCATTTTTTATTTCTTCTATAAAAAACATTTCCCTTTCTTAAGGCCCACGAAACATTTTGATAAGCTCCTCTAAGGCATGCTACGCAGCTAGTTAAGTTTACAATATCATCACCCCTTAAAAATTAGTTAATTCCAGCCGACAGATTATAAGAGAAATGAGCAACAGCACTCCTTGAAAAATTTATAAATTATATATCAACTGTCGCCAACATTTTTTTTTTGCGGTGGTCACGCGCCGCCAAATCGGTCCGGGGCGACGGAAGAGGCGGCGCGCAACCCCATAGACCCACCCTGCAAAACGCCTCTCTTCGCCGCGCGAGCGGGCTACTAGTACCCGATCTTAGTCTTCGGTGGCCTGCCCGGCGGTTTACCCTCGCGAGTTCCTCTTGAGTCGATGCCCCAACAGCTTTCGCGTCCTCACGCGGTGGCCTCGCTTCGGGTGACCGGACTGGTCCCCGGTCCGATCACCCGATGCCTCGGCTAGGCCGGCATCAGGCGCAGCTATTCGCGCCTGCGCCGCCCGGGGCGCCGGCGGCGGCCCGAGTCGAAGGAATCCTCCTGGACTCGTTCCGCCGCCTGCTTCTGCGAGATGACTGCCTCGCAGAAGGCAGCGACCGCGTCCCAGTTCCTGACGCTGTCAACCATCGCTTTCACGATAGCCGGCAGCGTCAGGTCGGCACCGATGACAGCGACGAGGTCACAGCACTGCCGAGACCAGCTCGTACAGAACTTGAGCGTATGCTGCGCCGTGTCCTCGCCACTGCAGCACTGTTGGCAGGACGGAGTCAACTTTCTCCTTGCAACCGTGTGCAGATATTTGCCAAAGCAACCGTGCCCCAACAAGACCTGTACTAGCCGGAAAGAGAGGACTCCGTGCCGCCGCTCCATCCATTAACTGTCGCCAACCTGCCTTATTCTTTTTTTTTTTATTGCTTATGGTAGCAAACGAGCAAGTAATAGCCCTGGTGGTAAGCGTTACTGCTGCTCATAGATATTTACAATACCAGAGGCACAACTATGCCAATATCTACCAACCAAAATCCACATAAAATGTTGGACTGCCGGCTGCACATTGCCAATGATCTGACGTTGATTTTCTGCGAAAGTGTAGTAATTCGCCGGACATACCAGTTTATTATAACATTATTCTCATATTAGGAAGCTTACGTCCACCAGTGGACTTAAATAGACTGATGGTTAGATGGAAGTTGAGCATTATACTAGATAGACAAAAATTGATCTCATCATTAGCCTGCTCTCATCCGACGCCAAAAACTCTCAGTCGTCTTTTACGACACTCATACGCAATGTAATCATCATCATCATCATCATTACAGCCCATAAATGTCCCACTGTTGGGCTCGGGCCTCTTCTGTAATTGGAGGGAAATTAACCTCTCGCATAGAAGTTATATGCGTTCGATATCTCTTAGTCGTCTCGTACGATCACCCACGGGCAAGATGGCGAATAGTATTCTTACTCCGTCATCACACGGAAAATGCAGCAATGTAAAGGTTCGTAGTATTCCACCGTTATATAGGATAATGGGGTACCTATAGTTTAAAAATACCACCTAGAGATCGTATAAATATTAAACATATGAAGCAAACGGTATTTGTTTCTTAAAACACCACAAATGGTTATGTAATTTACACTGTATGCTTTGCTTGTACAAAAATAATTGAAGTAAAATTAATAAATACCTGAACATGATTCACTTCTTCTCCGTTATGGAAGCAGCAATGTGCGGCGGTGAGCACCCATTCTTGATGAATAAGAGCGCCACCACAAAAGCCTAATTCGCCTGTTGTTCCCACTCGCGCGTATAAGGCTACCTGAATACCAGAATAGGGTTATCAGTTTGGTTCATCATCATCTTACCTCATATATATCCCATCCCACTGCTGGACTCGAACCTTCGATTGGTTATTATATTCTATCGGTTATTATATTATTATCGGATATAGGTTGGTATAGGGTTTTATTTGAGTTTTCCTTCTCTTGTAGATGTTATTTGTATGGCCACCAAAGACAAAGATCGGGTACCGGTGGCCCACTCGCACGGCAAAGAGAGGTGCTTGCAGGGTGGGTCCATGGGGTTGCGCGCCGACTCTTTCGTCGCCCCGGACCGATTTTGCAGGGCGCGACCACGTCCATAGCCCACCGAAAAAAAAAATTTGTATGTTACAGACATATCCCTTTATAATCTTTTACGACACTTTTGTGAATTTTATATTTTTTAAGAATTATATTCTTACTACGTCACCGCAAAGAGTATTGATACGTTAAAATTTTGCTTTGTAACCATATAGATATTAAAATAATAGGAAAGTATATACATAATTTCGTGTGGTGACGGAGTAAGAATACAGTTCACCACCTCCTATCTTATCCATGGGTGATCGTAAGACACGACTAAGCGATAAAAAAAACGCATGTAAGAAAAGGAAAACTGGAAACAAAACCATATATCAACACGCTATATATAATTATAATACTCACATTACTTACATAAAATACTCACATTAGCTACTTAAAACTCAGTGCTGCAGATATCTACTTAGATAACTGGAAACAGCAAAAGCTGAACCAGTTCCTTTTGTCTTTTAATATTCTATTTGTTAATATTTTAATTTTGAAATGGCAACGTCATGACTATCATTATTAAATATTTTATACACGTATTATGTATATCATCGTCTCAGCTCATATATGTCTCACTGTTGGGTTCGAGCATCCTCCATAATGAGATGGAAATTGACCCACTATACCACGCTGATCAGACGTGTTGGTATAGGGTTTTGTTTCGAGGTTTCCTTCTCTTGCTGTTATGTTATATGCGTTTTATATCACTCAGTCGTCTCTTACGATCACCCGCAGGTAAGATAGGGGTTGGTGAATTATATTCTTACTCCGTCACCACACGGAAAAAATAATAATATAAACTAATATTTTATGTAAATCATTTCTCACTGTATTAGGTCTGTGATGGTGCTACTTTTTGTTATAAAAGTCAACTCCTTGCACTAAGGAAATTAATACGAGTAAGGGGGTTTTTATAAACACATTTAATGGACAGGGACACACAGATTAAGAATAATCATTTGTGGTCTGCACAAAATCTGTCCTGTATTGGGATTGAATCCACGATACTCGGCATAGTAGTAAGCTGTTTAAACCACTACACTATATGTGCAGCCGTCATTTCATATCAATTTTCTTGATATTGCCATTGTTTTGGAAATATGTACTTCGTAATCTGGAAGGCAATTCTTCCTCTTAGAAATGGATCACGAAATTGATGAAGAAACAAATTTGATCATTTCTCAATCGTACATCTAAATAGCCGAAACCAACTTGCCTTAGAGATAATTTATATTAGAGTTATATCTGTTACAAAGTAAACACTATAAAATAAAGCTCCAAAAAGAATATCAAAAATTGAAAAATAAGACGGCGGTTTTCTGGTTGTTTTCGGAGTGAAAGAGACAAGTACTCGTACATATAACTCTAGAGATTATCCCTAAGAAAATGAGAATTGGGCTGCGAAATATGTTGATTTATGATTATGAAAATTTCAAGTTGCATTTTTTCTCGATCATGTAGATTCTATCAATGAAAATTGATCCGATATTGAGTTGTCAAAAGAAACACTACAACTTCCTAATTTGAAAGTAACTAAATTACTTTAGATGCTTGCCTCACGCCCAAATTATCAGCTAAAGTACTATATGCATACGCAATGTATCCAATTTGACGAATATCGTACTCAGATAGACGAGATAAAGATGACTAGCTTGATAATAACGTCCTGTTATCGGACAAATTATTTGATTGTAAAAATTAAAGTTTAATTTTAGAGTAAATAACGATGAAGAAGTATTGTTTTTTTAAAAACAACATTATTTTAGCATGGTTAAGAAGATATACAATGCGAAAGTGGAAGGATGTAGGTACCGAGGGAGACCGAGACTAACCTACCTAGACCAGATCGGTCATGTACTGAAGGAAGGTGGAGTCAAGAGTCTCCGAAACCGGCGAGCGTGTATGAAGAGAATTATGAATGTTGAGGAAGCGAGTGAAGTATGCAAAGATAGAGTTCTCTGGCACTCTGTTCTCTCTGCCTACCCTGCAAGGGATATGGCGTGATGATATGTATGTATGTAGATAGCTTAAATAACTTTATATCGACCTGGGCCAACTCCATCTGACGCCGTCTGGTGTAATCAATCATTAAACTATTGCCAGTAACTTTTACAAGATGTACGATGGCAGTGGAGTACATATTGCGTCTACTCCAAATAATTGGGATAAGAACAGGATAATGAAGATTGTTTATATCTAACGTGGACACGGATAGTTTTTATAGCGGCAAATGAGATGATTATTATTTTACAACTAGCTTCTGACAGATGGTTGTCTTTAATTAATAAAGATATCTTGTCGTCTATAATCCCAATCTTCTTTAAATATAAACTGCATCTACTTTCGTTATACATTATTTCTATAGCATTTGTACGATTCAGAACACAGTAACCATCATCTATGACGTAAAGATCAATCAAGGAATGTAAGTAGGTAAATGTACTGTGTTAGGCTTTTTTGTGGGCTATGATCTGGACACACGTCATCTATTCCATACGGGGCTACGAAAGACGGCGGATGGCACCATAACCCAGCGTTTTCTATCACCATCGTCATTGGGCCGGCACCTGGTACAAAATCCTTGACATTAGTGGCCGGCCCGGAAGTGTGTTAGGGTAACAATTGTATGGAATAAGAATGCAATGATACCAATCATTTCTCAAAAGAATCGACTAAAAACATAAATAGCTGCAAGATAAAAAACTCAAACCAAATCATATGGAAGTCAAATTGCCACCATTAACAGTGCAATGGCCACACTGTTAATGGTATCTTGTGGGAATTTTGATGGAAAACGAAAACGTTGTAAAGCACTTTTATATGATATTCACTACATCCTAGTATTTCCGCAAATCACATTACATAAAATGCCATCAAAATTATCTAATATAACACGTTAAAACACTAAGATATCGAATATAATACAAGAGCACCACATGACGTTTTCAAATTCCCGTCAAAAGTCCTCAACAGAATTCTTCTTCTTCTTCTTCTTCTTATATATTGGCCATCAGCTACATATACGAGCTATTTGTGCCAGTGTCAAGTTATAAATGTTTTCACGTTTTTAGTCTTTCAAGTCAGTCGTTGTCTAAGTCAAATTGTCGCCATTAACAGTGCAATGGCCACACTGTTAATGGTATCTTGTGGGAATTTTGATGGAAAACTAAAACGTTGTAAAGCACTTTTATATGATATTCACTACATCCCAGTATCTACGCCGCTTCATATTACATAAAATGCCATCAAAATTATCTAATATAACACTTTAAAACACTAAAATATTGAATATAATACAAGAGCACCACATGACGTTTTCAAATTCCCGTCAAAAGTCATCTAATTTTTCAATGGACCCCGACTGTTCAGTTGTCATGTTCTATTATTAAAATATATTTCATTTTCTGCAATAGTATTTATTCAATAATATATTATGTAATTCTAGACCACCGGACATCTAAGTGCTTGTTTTTTTCTTTTCAGTTTTTTTTATTATGTACGTAGTTTTGGTGACTTTTTACGCAGTCAGGTATTTTGATTTTTTTAATCATTTTTTTTATTTTACACTTTTTAGTTATAAATACCTAGGTAGCTATAGTTATCTTATTTATTAATAAGTAGGTAAGTACTTAACTATATATAGTTTTTCGACTGAAGTTGAGTACTAAATCGTTAGAAATTGGAGATGGGCGACCGCGTCAGACATTAGATACTTTAGGTAGGACTACCTATGGTATATTGGACAATATACCTACTAGATACTTCAGTATATGTCCATCCACATCCAGTTATATGAATTTTTCGTCTTTTCATCGTAAATTTCTAGTCTAAAAAACCTATATGTGAGAAAGGTTGTTACGAAACTTTAAATCGATATAGATCCTAAACGGCCAGTCAAATCGAAAAATGTTGAGAGAAAACTAAAAATGATTTTTAAATACCTATTTAACGATACCCCACTCGATATGGTTTGTTGACTTTATTTTTTTTTAATTTTCACAATATGGCGTCCAGTAGTCGCCATATTGAATTTTCAATAACGTCATATCTTTAGTGACACTCGCCGGATTAAGAGGAATCGATTGACGTACGAATCATAAAAATCGGCCCAGGCGTTTGGTATATATAGTGCTTCAAAGGAACATACAAACATATATACATACATACATATGATACATACATAGACTGTTAAACACAATACCACTCCTTTGCAGTCGGGTAAAAATAAGGTTTATTTTTTAATACTTTCATCGAAAAGAAATAAAAAATAAGTAAGCAACGAAATTAAGACTGTATAAAGTAGTTAGATGTTTATTTAAGTGTATTGTGATGGCAAGAGAAGGAAAACCAAACAAATCCTATACCTGTCCAGCGTGGGATAGAAAATCATTTACCTCCTATTGGGGAGAAGACTTATAGCCAATTCTTTTCTTTAATCGAATTCTGCACCTACGATCAGTAGTAAGGTACCCTTTCGTGTGATCTGTTTGCCTCTAATCTGCTGGCAAGATCAGCTTTTTAAGGTAATATTGTCCTTCTGACTATTAACTGTCCATGAAATTCTCAAGATACGGAGCTAACACCACATATCAAAGACTATTTTATCTATTACATTTCTGTTCGATCGCGTGTCATCCATGATTCATAGTTGTCGAGAAAAATAGGAAACAAGGGTGTGTACTTATTCCCAATGGTCTATCATTAAAGATGTTTCTATCCTTTCTTTTTTTGCTTTGGAAGGATAAATGTATCCAGCGGCACAATGTTATACGGGGTAACGATGAGTTAGTGTGGGGTCTTCACCCACTAAATAATCTGCTGTGCACTCTTACCGTCCTAAAATACAGATCATCAGTATAATGGTCTCACTGTCATCGATGGTCAGATGATTTTATTGTACCATGTTTCTGTATTTGCTCATGGTAACTTCGACTAATTGTGTTTTTTGTCTCTTCGCTTTCAATAGTGAAAAGTGTTTTTAACTTATACTGCGACTGTAGAAGACATAATAAATATCTAAAACTGATGGTGTAGTAAAGCTATCACAAAACACGATAATTTTAATATACTTACTTGGTATGGTCTAGTATTCTGTTCCGTGATCTCACCGCCTACTATTCTAGAATTTCTACAGCCATCCTCCTCACACAAACTGCTTACACTCAGAGCAAATAACGAACAAAAGTATATTAATTTAAACATTTTAAAACTTAAAATATCGTGAAGAAATTTGAGAGTATGGTTTATCTTATTCAACTGTTTCTGAAGAATGTTTTTCGATATCTCAATCTTATTATCTTGATATCATATCTATGACAGGAAATACTTTTGACCTACTCTTACTGATAATAGTTTCCCATGAACGATCAAGCATTTTTTTCGCGATGATGACGAATAATATGGTCACCGCCTCTTTCTATTCCCATGAATATGGTAAAAACATGATAATGTGAGGTGAACCACAGCCGGTAAGATGTGGGAGAACTTGAAACAAATCCCTATGACCTTAAACCGTTTTCTAACCAAATCAGCATAATATATCTGAACATATAAATTCTCCGCCTCTAAAATGCCTAATCATATTAGGTTCGGTTTTCTAATTAGCGGCGTAATAAATGAAAGCTTCATATTGTTATTTATTGAATAACAATTTATTAATTTTCCAAAACTATTTTAACATAGACAATACGTTTTAGAGGCAATAATTACAGACATACATTTACTTAATAACAATAAAACATCGAATATTTGAAAACATCATTTATTTTATATTCTCATCAATAAAGAAAGTATTTTTTTTTAAATAAAATAGGTATAAACATATTACTAAACATGCAGTGAAACAATAGCGAGGCGGGGCTGCCGCTAACCACCTCTCGTCAAATTTACACTAATAAAAAGACATAAATAGAACTAAAAATGTGTGTACGTAATAATTTTAAAATGTGAAAATTTAGTCATATTTACTTATTAAAATTAAACGATTTGTGAACATTGGCAGTAAAATAATGTTTAAATAATTAATGTTCATGATAGGAAATACGTAGTTTCGAAGCACTTATGAGGCGTACAAGCATACTTACAAGTCGAAATATAATAAAGACAGGCCGTAGTCGCCGTCCGCGTTTTCACCATGACCGTCTTAAGTTTAGTCACTAAACTATTCTCTACTCGTCTCACTAACGACGAGATACTAATAAAAAATTTGATAATTATTTATTAAATGCGGCGTTTTTGTATACGGGACAGCGGCTTCCGGCTCACATACAAGAAGACACTTTATATTTCAAATTAACTCTAATACAAATTTTATGTATTTATTTTACGTTATATCGTTTAGCTAAGACGATGCAAAGCTGTGTCAATACTATTAGGGGAAAACATCAATCCACTGGGAATTCGTCTATTGTATGTAAATGCGGTTACAATCTTTCTAGCTACCGGTAACATTATCAAATGCGATCAACACCGTCAATTGATTGGTCAAATAGAGTTTTATTATATTTTATTTTTCTTTTAATAAATTTAATTTGAAACATTAGTAAATTGCACGACATACATTTCTAGTTCAAATGAATTTACATTACACTAGCTCCCATCCAAATATAAATAATTAAAATATATATATATATATTCTCAATCTGAATTTTAAACACTAAAATGATCTATTTATAAATAGCGACGCATTAGAATTTTATAATATTGTATCATAATAATCGTTTCACATCATAACAATTACACTTTCGAGGGTGGGATCATACATACTCGAATATAATCTATTATAATATCTTCGTCGATAAGAGTATCGAACAATAAATACGGACGAGGGCGAACGATACACTCGGAACCGAACAGTCTCAAATAACGTCCGACGCAACAAAAAAAAATAATATTAATAATAATAATAACATTTTAACTGTGTGACAGTCGATAGTACCGCGAGTCGACATGATTTCGTCATTAGCAAAGCTTACAATAAGCAAGCGTCGTGAGAAATGCGCGGTGCCCGTCCGTCCGGCGCGTGCGTGGCGTGTACGTGTGGCGTGCGTATTTAGCGCTATTGTCGTACGACAGTCGCGCGTATGTACGCCGTGCGCACACTGAACGCACCGCGAGGGCACAGCACGTGCGTAATGAGGAAACTTGCGCACCACCCGCGTCCAACACGCTCTCACGTATATTTAACTGAAACAGACAAACAATACAATAAGCAAATTAATTAAAATCCACTTTGTATGAAAAAATATATGAACGACCACGCCATTTATCGAATTCATTAAAGAAGCAACAATGTTATCGGTCTAGTAACGGAGGAAGAATACAATAGCTATTACTAAATTTTATGTGATACTGGGAAAAGAATCTATTAAGAAACAAAATAAGTGAGAGAGAGAGCGAAAACTCGAAACAGAACCCTACCCCAGCCCATCTGACCATAATGCGGGTGTAATGTGGTTTACCTGCCCATTATAGAGGAGGCTCGAGCCTAGCAATGGGACGTATACAAGCTGAGATGATAATTAGGGTAAAAGAAAAACTCGAAATAAAAGCCTAAGCCAACTCATCTAACTAATACAGTAGACTAATGTGCCTGGAAAAGCCCCTGTTCAAAAGTAGACCATACTCCGTGTATTACTTTTAAGAAAAAAAAAATGACTAGTATAATTTGCATTTTTTTTTGATGAGAGGAAAGGAATATAATGTGGTCAATGTGTGCTCAAAACATGACTGGCATTATTTTACATTTTTGAAGCCAATACTACTTAAATTCACTATGAAGGCAGTGTTTCAATGCATGATTTATTTGCAAGATAAATTGAAGGCTTGCATCACAATCAAATTTATAAATATCTCTCGTAAAATTGCTTTGAATTCGATAAGTGAGTTGCTTTAAATTCGATAAGTAAAATATATGAACTTTTCGAAAAAAGAAATCATTTAATTTGTCACAGAAGCTGTATATAACTACATTAGAGTCACCAAATTTGAGAATATTTTCTAATTTATTTGAATTGCATTTTCATTGTTCATAGAAAACGACAAACTCCTATAGATGTACATAAAACAAATACAAATTGTTGACTTGGCGCTCCTTCAGAACATTATTATGTATGTTTATTAATATAATATTAACAACAAAATCGATTTTGTGTTATTATCACAAGACAATATTATTAGTTTCAATAATATTAATACAGGTAGTCATGCACTAAACATAAAATATATCAATCATAAAGTTATACACATAAATGTGAAAAGAATGATATATCATCCTAAAAATCATTATCTCATTCTTAAATAATTTAGATTTTTCTTTCTGTAACACAGGTGGAAGAAGAAAATTCTACTTAATAATTAACACCCCTGGGGAAATTAATCGTTGACCATTCTGCAATAGGTGAAATTGGCCCAGGGTATTTAACATAACAGCAAAGAACTTCAGAATAAACTGCCAAACTACCCGTGCAGTCTTTACTTTAGTAGATTAAGATAAACCATTATCTGTGAAAAATATACATAAGGCAAATATATATATATATAGATTTTTTTTAAATAATTATATAATTTAAAAAATTAAAGCGATTTCATAGGTCATTTGACAGATGTTTGGAATGCCATTAACTTAACCAGTTAGAAACAACAGACGTCTCAATAAAACAACTCTAAATATGTATATAGCATAACCAACAATAATGAAATGATATAGCGTGGTTTATGTATGTATGAACGTGCCGTACACGCGTATACGTATGTATTTTTACGTATACGTGCGTGTGCACTAAGTAGATAAGCATTAGACGTGTACAAGTGCTAATACTTGCGGGTGCGCATGCATGTGTGTGTTAAGGTGCCACAAGTTCAGAGAGCAGTTGCACTGACTTCTTCTTGAGCGTGAAGAAGGAGCGGCGCTTGGGCTCTGCGTTGGCGGGCGCGGGCAGCGTGTGCGAGCGTGGCGCCGGCGCGGCGGTGCGGGCTCGCAGCGCCTCCAACCAACCGGACATCTCCGCATCATCGTGCGCTTGCAGTAGGAACTCCGCGCCACTCGATAGTCTGGAAAAACCATATATACATTCATATATTATAACGTTAATAATTATATTAATCTCATATACTTTACGTGACAATCATAAGAATCGGCTGATGGAATGTATGAGATGATCTTTCTGTGAAATTTATAGTAACTGCGATCGACAAGTCGCCGTGTCAAGTATGGTGATAATGGCTTTATTCAATTTTGAGAAGGTCTAACAATAAAAGTAGACATGTGTAAGTAATGCGAGTGATGTATCACACGTAATATTACCCGACCGCGTACTGACCCATTACACATTACGCGACTAAACATCACATTAAACATCACACATCACATTAAACATGACGCGAACACCCGTGAACTGTTCTGCATTTCTGCAATGTTCGGTAATTTGGTGTTGGTCATCTATCTCTCAAACGCGCCGTGTGTCTTTTCGGGAGAGTGAGAGGGTAATAGAACGACTGGACCGCGCTGCGCCTGCGGTTGATTACAAAAGAAAATTCGAAACGTTTTCCTCGGTCTGGCAATTCAATATTTATTTTGAGCTTTATTTTCAGAACGTTAAGGCTTTTCTTTTCTTGGCGCCGCCCGCCGTATATTTAACTCCTATCGCATTACGCGACATGAAATGTCATGTGTGATGTTTGAAATGATGGTAAAATGTAATATTACTGGGCACGAAATGTAATGCCATATCACATCACTTCGCGAAGTACTGTTTCGCGTATGTCTAAATAAAAGTCGATAAGTTGATGGATGGATTAATAATGTGGTTTAAGTATATATACAAGTTTATAAACATACTTAATTACAAGTTTATAAGGTTCTATATAATTCTTACTAATATTATAGATGCGAAAGTTTTTCATGTTTGCCGTATGAGTTTGATGAGCAAATCCATTATCAGCTTTTGATGTAATTACAATATAGTACAGCTTATATAAGAGAAGAATACGGGCTATAATATATAAGTAAATATTTTTTTATAATTCACTTTGCAATAACTTTCTCAAAGCGACGTTAGATTTCACATCACTGCACATAATATTAAACTGGCTCTGTGGTCGCTGCTGTCAACAAATTCTGATGAAATTGTCCTCTAAATATTATTATTGTTTAGTAATATATTTTTAATGAATAGTTTATAAGTAAATAATTTATATACGAATAAGAATAAAAGGTACATTCATAATTATTTAGTTGTTAACCCGTTGCAGTCTTAAAATTTGATTAGAAATCATCAGGAACATGAAAAGCAGCACACTCTTAGGACGGTCACAATAATAACTGGAATCGCCAAACAATCTGGTAAGTGTAGCGAGTACGACGTTATTCTCTGCACCAAACCATTCTTTGAATAGACAGTGACGCATAATAGTAGAATTTATACTTTGTAAAGAAAGAATAAGTATTACCTAAGGCGGAAGACGTGCTTCTTCTTTGTATAGTTGGCAGCGACCTCGACGACTGCTCCGTTCAAGTCAAGCGGTAATTCTCCACGCCAGTGCACATCAGGAGATGTCTTATACGCCTTCTGGTCTTTATAGAACGACATACGGCCATCCTTTGCAACTACGTATACTTTGTCCCATGACCTGAGAAATAATTTTTCATCACTAAATTGTATGTATCACGTCCTGTGTGGTGGCAGCAGCTGTGAATAATACCACTTAAATTGCTCGTGGTGATCGTAAAAAACGACTAAGATCTTTACATCGACATGGACAACTCTACCTGATGCCATCAGGTCAACAATTACATTCCCAAGGAGGGTTGACGTGAGACAGCCAGCGGGTCAAAAATACTATTGCCAATAACTTTTGCAATATGTAGTATAGAAGAGGAGTACATATTGCGTCGACCCCAAGAAATTGAAATAAGAGCTGGATTATGATGATGGCATAATATTTATCAAAGTAATTTGTGACCTGTTAAGAATACAATGTATCATAATTGGGTACTTTACTGTCGTAATCGCGATGTATCACGAATGCTACTGAATAATCAGGTATGCTACTGCCCATTCGCCTGAGAAACGTGTATCATTTGTGATCGCTAACTCGTCTGCCGAGCGTTGCATTATGGTATTATTGCCATCACCGTGAGGAGGTCTAGTCTAACGGTTGACGTCAATAGAATGATGAACGAATGTTTCTCATCGAGTGTCATTATTTAGATAGAACTAAATATCAGTACTATTTCATTCAAATGAAGTAGCATAAACTGAGCCAAACAGCCTTTTGTGTCTGTCGTTAAATTTAGATTATTATTATTCTATATAACGGTATTTTTTGTGTATCTGTCTTTTAGCTGTTAGCCGCAGATGGCTGTCACAGCTTAACCCGGACTATGGGAGAGCGCTGAGGGCTCTCAACCCGGTAAAAATTTTAGGGCTCTGACTGACCTGTGGAGAACGGACCTCGGCTTGGGGCGTCGCTGATAGCAAACTGGGCGTGCCCACGTTTGAATTAATGACTTTCTCGCGTCGCGTCTTCCGAATCCGTCGGCGGAAGCGGAAGCGCGGATATTTATGTGTTACGGCCGCGCGGGTCGTGTATGCTCTTTCTTGAGCGATAGTAATCGAATCATCGTAGTCCATCAGTAAATGTCGAGGACGTTGGATCGTGGATATTTTAGATGGGACGTAGTTAGCCGCCCCAACCACTCTATATAACATTTAGTTTTTAAATTACTTTTAAGTACATTTAGTTAGTTAAATACATTTAGTATTTAAACATACATACATACATATCATCACGCCATATCCCTTGCAGGGTAGGCAGAGAGAACAGAGTGCCAGAGAACTCTATCTCTGCATACTTCACTCGCTTCCTCAACATTCATAATTCTCTTCATACACGCTCGCCGGTTTCGGAGACTCTTGACTCCACCTTCCTTCAGTACATGACCGATCTGGTGTAGGTAGGTTAGTCTCGGTCTCTCTCGGTACCTACATCCTTCCACTTTCGCATTGTATAGCTTCTTAACCAGACGTTCGTTCGGCATTCTTTCCACATGTCTGAACCATAGGAGCATTCCCTTTCGCATCTTTACACCAATACTCTCTTTCATACCTACTCGCTCTCTTACGTCGTCGTTACGAATGCGGTCGGTCAGCCTAACTCCACAGATTTTCCGCAGAGATCGCATTTCGACCGCATTAATTTTACTTTCATACTCTTTTCTGCATACCCAACTCTCGCTTCCATACAGTAATGTTGGGACAAGCACTGCGTTATGTATTGCTACATGTGCCTTCTGGCTGAGGTGGTGGCTGCCGAGAAGTTGCCCCAACGCTCCGTTCACTCTATTTCCCGCATTCACTCTTCGCTCTATATCAGTGGTGTACCTTCCATCTCGGCTAAATTCACATCCAAGATATACAAATTCATCCACTTGCTCTAGTATATCATTACCTATTGTTACTCTTACATCTGTTCTGGCTTCATCTCTTTCAAAGACCATTATTTTGGTTTTGCTCACATTCACGCGTAGACCCCTTTTCTTACAATCTTCTGTCATTGCGCCGAGTATAGTATTTAAATACTTTTTTTATACCTACAACAATATTATGCATTGAACATTACGTTGTACGAATCATAAAATGTTCTTCTCAATCTAAGTATAATTTGTGTTAATTAATTACAAATTTATAGTCCTCCATGATACAGTGATTATGCGACAAGCTATCTTGTATAAAACAAAAAAAAAATATATGTAGTATGTCTTAGTACGGCTAGCTGTTAAGACCACGTTACCTGTTGGAAGCTCGTTTAGCAGCCGACTCCCACTCGTGTTTACGCACCAAGGTTCCCTCAACGCCTTCGTCTTCGCTCGCGGGACTAGCACCCTCTGTACACAAACAGTATATCGTACACAACGCCCTAACACTGATCAAACTTTATGACAATATTTTTTTCTTGGAATTAAGATATTGGCTAATTTAAGCCAATATCAAATATTGACACTAAGAGATGTGTCTCTTACTAAACAAGAATTTTAAGTTGAAAATCTTAATAATGTAGTTATATAATAATAAACACTTTAGACTTTTTGAAATGAAATTAATTCTAAATAAATATTGGCCGTAAATAAACGAACTAGAATATTCAGTCTTATTCAAGCTCGAATTTTAAGAATCTTAATTCCAAAAAAAAAATCAATAATTGAGTGCATTATCTTACAACTAACATCTAATGATTCTTAGCACACTATCATTCTTCTCCAACAGTGATAGATATGATACCCTGCCATGTCTGAGCCTAACAATTTTGAATGAAAATCAAATGTATAAAAAGTGGATTTATTTGCCATCACACAAGGTGTAAAATAACATGCGCTAAACGATCACAATAGCACAAACAGCGTTCACATAACATGAATAACAAGCCGACCATGATAGATGGATATTAGCTACAAATATTAATACCTTTCAACTGTATTCCACGCCTCACAATACACAATGTAGGGGCATGTTTTATACTCGAAATGACACGACACGTCAGAATTTGCCTACAAAAAGTGTCATTTTTCCAAATATTCTTTAAATTCATGTAATAAAAAAAGGTTTTTTTAATAATTATCACAACTATTTGTTTCTAAAATAACAATAAATGCACTGGAATAATATTTTTCTCGAACTTTTTCTCTGTTGTCTACGTGGCATTATGGTTGACGTCGTAACGTCGTAACTTACGTTGACGTCGTAACTTATAATCGTTTAAATAA
This sequence comes from Lymantria monacha, assembly GCA_905163515.2. Taxonomy (NCBI): domain Eukaryota; kingdom Metazoa; phylum Arthropoda; class Insecta; order Lepidoptera; family Erebidae; genus Lymantria; species Lymantria monacha. The sequence continues at coordinate 10,537,715 of LR991094.1, read as the reverse complement.
AATTCATAAAAATCGATTATTTTTTTAGTTTGTTTTCATTGAATTCATCGAGATCTTTTATCTCGTTCTCATATTTCCAATAACATCTTTCTCCTATACACTTACTATATTTTTCTCAATAACGTATTTGGTGAGTTAGATATTTAATAAACAAAATATAGGTATATGAGGGTTGCAGCGTTTGGATATTCCAATATGTTTTGTTTTTCAATTGCATAAGGACAATTATGCAATAATATTTCTGTACAATCAACAGAAGATTACATTGAGCTGTAAGTATTAAGCATACAAATACTTTTTGTACTTTGTTCTGGTATATCAATTGAGAATGTGATTATAATATGCGTTACATTAGTAACTAAAACAACATAGAAGATTGCGTCCCCCATATTCGGTAATGATTAAAATCTATTTGGCGATCCAGGACAGTCTCTTTTTTATTTTGTATGTATAATTTTAATCAAACATTTTTGGAGTCAGTCTATTCTAGCATCTTTACGTTCAAGAATCTAGAAGGTACAATATTATATATTAACAACAGCTGTATTTAATTATGGAGCGAATAAACTATTATAATTTACTATTCATTTCAAAATATAGCAGTTTCCATCTACCATAGACATGTACGCTGAATACCTTCATCGTCACTATGATGCGATCCAGTAAGTAGTTTCTTCGCTGTGCGCCATCGGAAGCTCCTGAATGGCGACTTGCTTCTCGATCGGGACTTCACCTTACCGGAACTAGATGGTGTGGCCGGCGTGGAGCTCGTACCAGGAGCTGTCCGCGTCAAAGGTCCAAGGATACGGATAACGAGGAACGTGCATTTTGTATTGAACGTGCATATGATTTTGGAAGGAAAAAGGTGTGTTTATCGAATTTGGTGGATAATATCATCAAATGGGGGAGTTAAGGGAGACGAGGAGAGAGAGAAAAAAACAAAAACACATCAAAGCAACATAAAAAACATATTTGCGTCGCAGCGAAAAACACAAAAGCTAATTCATGCTAATGTTCGAATTGTTTTTTTTTAAATTAGACTATGATTTTGATAACATGTATTTATGTAAAAAAACCATGTATGTAATAATAAGACACAGATGTTAAGGAGCCATGCATCGTTGGTACATACAATTTACATGTCAAAGTACCATTCACTATGATTTTAATAATGGATTTAACATATTTACTATACGGATCTTGATTCAAATAGAATATCCCACGTACAAAATATTGATTATTTAAACTCAAATCTATAAGAGTATCTAATAATTAATTATATCGAACAAAAATAAATTTTAAATATGTCGATGTGAAAATTAACTTAAAAAAAAACAGTAATAAAAAATAATTATGGAACCCATAATCAGCGAAATATAAAAAATAACAACAAATATTATAAAAAAAATATTACAAATTTGAATTCAAGATCGTGTTAAGTTACAATATACTGACAAAGAATATGGAGCAGATTTTATTGTTAATAAAAAAAAATATGTTTAAAAAATCTAAATTAAAAATAAAGTAGCATTTGTTTGACTACGGTTGTTAGCCACAGATGGCTCTCAACCGTTAGGGTTGAGAGCCATACTGATGGTGAAATAAATTACTTAGGAGAAGTTTCATGATTGGTAGGTACACTTTAGCACTATTCTGTCCAACTATTACGTCACCTGTTGGGTAAATGCAGATAATATCTATACTTTTTTTTAAGACAATACTCTGGACTAACGAAATCATCCTTGTATTGAAGGGGAGTTAAAATAATATAATTAACGGACACAAATTACACCCAGACTCAAACAACTCGGAACAACAATTTGTGGATCGCATAAAGTATTGTCGTACTTGGGAATCGAACCCACGTAGTGCACTTTCAAGTCTGTATCTTGACCTAATATTATGTAAAGTTATTTTTTATAATTTGACGCGATTTTCGATAAAATTTGATTACAATTACAAAAACTTTATCATTAATATCGCCGGAAATATTGATTTTAACGACTTGGTGCTGCAGACCTTTTTTGTTGGCAATTAAATTTTCTACAAATTTGTCATTCACATTTTTTCATATTTCTTATCATTACATACATACATACATACATATCATCACGCCATATCCCTTGCAGGGTAGGCAGAGAGAACAGAGTGCCAGAGAACTCTATCTCTGCATACTTCACTCGCTGCCTCAACATTCATAATTCTCTTCATACACGCTCGCCGGTTTCGGAGACTCTTGACCACCACCACCTTCCTTCAGTACCTGACCGATCTGGTCTAGGTAGGTTAGTCTCGGTCTCCCTCGGTACCTACATCCTTCCACTTTCGCATTGTATATCTTCTTAACCATCTTCTTATCATTCATGAGATAAATACGTACGACCTTTTTTGTAGAGCATTCAGTTCTGAAAAAAACCGTTCATGGTCGAAACGATGCTATGAAATGCCACTGAGCATTAGAAATTTAAAGAAAAACATTTAATAGGAAATTTTCACGCGCCTTGGTCGAGGACTTAATATTAATATTAAGGACCCAAACTTTCAGTGATGTTTTTTCGGGTACTTACAACAAATTCTGAGTCTGGGTGTAATTTATTTGCGTTAATTGCATGTTTGTAACGTCCCGCGCAACAGAAGGATTTTTTTTATTTCCTTAGTGCAATATGGTGTTTTTAGAAAAAATCTTATTCCGTCACCGAACATAATCTATAAGGTTTTTATCATTTCAATATTCACCAATATTATTTGTCAGTACATCGGCTACAAATACATACGTTACCAACTACATATACTCACTGGAGAGACGTGCAGGTTTGGCTGGCGTCTGTTTTGACGTCGAGGGTCGGGGCGGGGAGTCGGCCACGTCGGCGGCCAGTGTGGCAAGGGGTGCGGGTGCGGGTTCGGGTACAGGAGCGGATTCCGGCTCTGCATGCGCATATTACGTCTACGTGCTAGTTAAAGTCTACACACTACGTGCTTACGTACATGCAAGCGCAACGTTACATTTCACTACACGTCATGCTCGCGACCGCGTACACGGACACATAGTATAACAGTAAAATTTCTTATATTAAAACCATTTTCTCTAAATTGAAATGTACATATATAAAGTTTATGTTTAATGTGGGCATTGAATCCACATCACTTAGTACGGGTGATCATTACTTAAAGATTAGATGCACAGTATTCAATGAACTATATATTTCTTATCGTCCTCAGAGAATAACGGCTGAAAATTGCGTGGTAGACATGCCAGATATTATGGTTTTCATTTGTTAAACAGAAGTGCAGTTGAGTTCACGAAAGCCGTGTACGCAGTCGCGAAAAACGTTAAACAAAATACATGCTAAATAATATATCTAATTTCCATTAATTCCTAGGAATTATATTATTTTCTTTATTATAAAGAACATAAAGATCTACATTCCTGTTAAGTATAACCCTACCTATAGGTATAATATATATAATCCTATAGGATTAAACCTCACATATTCTTCGTATAGTTTATTACACGATTAATTGATGGAGAAGCGAGTTATAAACCCCACGTAGAGCAATACATGGACATCCAAAACCCAGTGTAACATATAGGTGATGATAATAAATATAATAAAGCAAATAGCTACCACAACTTAAGATTAACGATAAAATTCATCTATCGAAAATATCGTTTATCAAAAGTTTAAAGTAAGATTAAAAATATAAGAGCTATATAACAGCAAATGCATATATAGATAGCTATAGACAGTGAAGCGAGTAATTTAGAGGTGATTTACCTACCTTGTATGAAGACAGGTTCCTTTGTACAAGAAATCAGAAAGCTCCGACCACGATATAACATATTACTTATGTATGTAAGTACATATATGTAGTTTACTAGCAGAGTTTAAGTACTAGCATCCCTATTAGATAGTGATTCGAATTATAATGATAATTTTGTATAATAGAAATCTATTATAAATTTGTTGTATACACTTTTGCTGTATAAAAAGCAAAAAGGATTTCCTGTTGCGCAAATTTAAATAAAATAAAGTTATATAAATCAAAATTATGATTTAACTTAAGTACTTAATAATAAAATATAATTTAACCATATACCAATTATAATAGCCATACCAAATTGATAATTAAAAATAATATATTGAATTACAATTATGTTTTCGAATCACCGCACTATTAGGGATTCTAGAATGTCATAAGAAGTCCTTTGAAATGAATTCAGACAGTAGGTACAGACATGAAAGACAGTGTATCAAAAACCATCACCGTGAATAGCTTAATGATATCATATGAACTACATGTAATATATATCTAATAATACGATCGTGGTAAAGATAATAATAAAACATGAGGGTGTAGAACGATATGAGTTATAGATGATTAATTTTAAGTACATATTAAGTATAATTATAAGTCAGACCATAAAAATGTAATAATTGATCAGACCAGACCATAAAAATGTAATGAATTATCAGACCAGACCATAAAAATGTAATGTAATGTCAAAATATTAAATATACCATTTATATATAATATTGGAATTCATAGTATGATTGTACGTCGTTTAATAATTTGAAAATATATTTTACGAATAATATTTTTGCAAGTCAAATAACGCAACGATTATGACCACATAACAAACTAAACATGGCCTCTATAGGCTAACTTATATATACATAGGTTAAGCCCAATAAGTACAACGAAACTACAAATATTCGATTTTTTTTTACTTATAAGTTCTCTATCTATTATGTGAGTGTGAAAATTAAATAAAACATGAGTGTTCTCTCAGATCTCTGCTAACTCACTTGAAAAATACTATAAGGGGCTTTTTTGTACCATAAAGGACAATCATTCATGTAATTCAAAATGCATGAATGATTATTTGGAGTCACATGTAAATTGTGCCCGTTACTTTTATATTTGTAAAGACCTCCGCGACACATATGATTCTTTAGGGTGGACCATCGTCTTAATTGAAAATAAAAAAAAATACAGTATCATTTATTTTAGTTATATTTTTTATGGTCAGACTTTCAAATTTATATCTTAGAAGTATTATTGAAAATTTTATATGCCCATAATATGGAAAATTCTATGATGATGAATCGGCAGAAAATAAACCATCACCTTGTATGGAACTATAATAAGTGTGGTGTGAAAAATAATGAAATCGTGCAATAAAAGAAATTCGTGCTATAAATCCCAACTACAATTTATGTAAAATAAAAATACCTATGTAAAATAAACCTAGACGAAATTAAATCCCTTAGATACAATTATAAAGCGTCTAAACTAATTAATCACAGTTAGTGATCTAACTCCCAAGTGTAGCGAACTATGATTATAATCGAGCGCTGTGTAACCCGACATAAATGCAGAGTATACCCAATTTAAGACTACCGTGAAAGCTCATGCTAACAGCCGGGTACGTTTTCAAAACGTTATGTTTATAGTAAGCGCTCTTATTACCTGGCTGGGAATGCGGTCGTTCTTGGGCCTTCTCAGCCGCTTTAGTGGATGTTCTCCTTACGACTACGCGTGTGCATGTGTGGACAACACATCGGTAAGTAACGGCCTTTAATCGCACGCGATACTCGATCGACTAACGAAATCTGAACACGTCTAGTCAATAACGTAGTAAGTGTCATAGTATGTTCGATTTTGTTAGTGGATTGAATAAGCGAACAATAGAAGGCATATAAAGAAATTTACACATAAGCGGCAAGCGGCTGCCGTAAGCCTTTTTGGCTGTAGTGCATTATGTGCTCATATATTTCTTTTATTATTATTAAATCAGTATAATATCAATATACCTACAAAAATTTCATAATATAAAATTTAACTAGGAAAGTGTTATCGCATAATGCAAGCAGCATCCACCGATTACGGTGAAAGTTAGTGGAGGTTTCGTAATTATAAAAGTTTAATTATACAAACTTTTTGTTCGAAAGTGCTAGAAGAAGACATTACACATGCGTGCTCACATTGCAATCCATGAGTCTTAGTGATGTTAATTTCTTATTAATTTATATATTTCTGTGTTTAAAGATATTACTTTTATAATTAAAAAAAAATATATTACAAAATTTTGAATTAAAAATAATGTTTACCAATCACATATATATTAAGATAATAATTAACTTCAAACTTAATCTTAATAAATGCCTCAAGATAATCGTAGGTCGTACTACCCGCATCCGTTTACTCATTTAAGACCACAGTTTTGTTATACTGTGTAATTTAATATTAAAGCACGCTTATTACCATTTGCTGCAACGATTCTTAATAAGAATATCTGCCAATCATATCATCGTCACGCCTATGAAACTTAGTAAACAAAATAAGTTTTCAAGAAAATAGTTACCAAAAATTACATATAGATATGGATATTTTAAGTAACACATTTGATAATATAAAATCCGATTACGAAATGAAAAATGATGTCGCAAGCGGGATTCGAACCCGCGTCTATTGGGATTCCGGCCCAATCGTCGCGCCCCAATAGACGCGGGTTCGAATCCCGCTTGCGACATCATTTTTCATTTCGTAATCGGATTTTATAAATAATTAAGCATATTAAATGCTAAAAATTTCAGTAATTTACATTTGATAATAATTACAACTGAAATCATAAATAGCATTTGATATAATGAGAGTAAAATTACTAGGCAATTATACAATAGTCGGTTTCAACGAAATTGAAAATCAATAGAATCATACTGAGAATTAAAATGTAGCGCGAAGAATCTCCTTTTACGGCTTGGAGAAACGCATCACCAGTTTTAATGCAATGTCAAATTAACACTTCATTTCATTTTGCGAAATAATACTTTATGAGTTTTTTAGGCGGTATGATGATATGTCCTAATTTCAACTCAATTAACGTTCCTTTAATCATTCGTATCATTAAATAGTAAAATAATCACTATCGACGGAAGCTTTTTGTTTAATTGTAATATAGAATAATATATACCTTGCGGTTGGGCTTGTTGTTCCTTTTCAGCCTGTGCAGCATCTATGGCGTCTTGTGCTGCTGCAGCGGCTGCAGCTGCTTCGGCAGCTTCACGCTCACGTGCCTCGCGTTCGGCAGCCTCCGCTGCTTCTTGACGACGCTTCTTCTCTTTTACTTCGAACTGGAATTAACGCAATGTTGTTATAATCTGAGAGATTAATAATGTCGTTTTCTATATTCCGTAATACGAGAAATATAGATAAAAGGATGAATCAAAGACATCAATACTGTTAGACCACTCCGCTAAGCTGTAATCATTGTTAGACACAATTCAATTAAAATTTAACAATATATAGTAATTTAAAGATCAAATTTGATAAGAGATTCATGCAGGTTATTGTTTATATTTAAAAGAATATCATGCTATTAGTTCTGTGCAAAATCTTTAAACAGCCTGAGAGAGAAAAAGCGTTTTTAATACTAGGTTTGATCATTTATTTTTAAATTAAGGCAATGTAATAAGTAGACCGGTCATAAAAAATGCAAATTAATATATTTTTTATTTTCCTATGTAATCTGTATGCACGCATAAACATGCGTAATAAAAATAGTTTATGCCACCATTTTCACTATGACTGTCATGTCATATTTTGTGTGCGAGTTTTTATGGGAATGTAAAAATATCATGTGGCGTTCTTAAATTTTATTTGAAGCAATCGCTAATTTGGCTGCCAACTCCAAATTATTATACAAATGTATTGATAAATAATAGTAAATTTGTAACAAAAATTAAAACCGTAATGATATCTGTGAATATCATATGAAATATGTGCGCACTTCATATGATTTGAAAACTTTATGGTGTGTCATGATTAGGTAAAATTACTATGATTTCATATCCCATGCTGGGCATGCCATCGCCTTATTAGTGAAGATAGCTAAAGGACAAATACTATATTAGCAGCTATATCTATTAGGAAATTTTCTACTTGCGAAGTAATCTGACAACACTATCCTTTTGTTACTATAATTTGTACTTTGATTTACGGCAGACCATATTTTTCGACTGACATTTTAATCTTTGTTAAAAATACAATAGATATGCAATCGTTATTCGGAAAACGTCACCAACTAAGATGTTGCATAAACTATTAGGCCACGCAAATTATCCTACATTTGTTATATTTAAAATAAATTAAAAAAAATTACAAATAATTCTTTAAAAGTACAATAATACAACGCATATGTCATTATTTAAAACAGTTTTTTATGATCGTCGTCTTAATAAATATGTTATTTTCACATGTCAGACAAATATTTCCACATTCAATTGCACTTCACTGCGCATAAAAAGCCTCAAAGGAGGTTTGACATTATACAGAATCGAATATCTATAGCATAAGTGATCTAAGTTTATAACATTTTTTATTTGTTTTTGACCTAACTTAGCTATCTTCAATAATAAAGTGATATTGAGTACATGACAATGCGCAATGATACAGCGTAGGCACATACAAAACAGCAAACACCACACTTACACTATCCAAGTAGTCAAAGTACCATGCACCATCCGGGGATAATAGGCTACGAGTCTGGGATACTAGGAGTAGGGTTGAACTAAGTGGTATACTTTTGACATCCTTGCCTAAATCGTTTATAGCCTTCGTACTACTAGTTAAGCCTGGTATTGATAGTACACCAACTTCGCCTGCTACATCCGACTCAGACGATTTATTTTGATTATTAACTTTCTTTGACCATTTTCGAAGCAAGCGTTTTAGGCTGCCGGTTGATTTGGTAGAACTAATACTTTTATGTCGAAGTAATGACAAGTTCGGATAAACGTTTTGATATGACAAACGTTCCCAAAGTATAAAATCTATGCATTGTAAGTACTCATTAGCATGTTCTGCCTGTTCGGGGAATTCAAAGAAAACTGAACTATATATTTCGGGTGTCATGGGCGATTTTAGTGGAGAGCTAGGTGGCGTGCCATTTTCTGATATTGTTGATAAACTGACATCTTTAACCACGGACCATAGATACGATTCATTTTTTTTATTATTCGCATAATCTAAATTTAATTCTCTAGTTTTAACTTTATCTATTGAAGGGAATTTATTGCTATCTATAATAATTTCTTCGACTACTTGGCTGATAGGTCTTTTAGATGGGTTAATGGTTATTCTTAGTGGTGTGCGTGATTGGGATGGGGGTGCAGGTTCGTAGGTAAATTCTGATTCGTCACATTGTTCCCATGGTTGTGCATTAGGCCACATTAACGTCTCACGAAGTTCAAGCTATTTGTGATAAGAAAAATAATATTAAAAATTAATAGAAACGAAAACCATTCAGCAATATTACAAAGCTTTTGCAATCATTATGTGTATTAAACATCACCAGATAAAATTAAAATTATATAAATTTATTAATATAATATCTTCATGCAGTAAGGTTGCGAATATTATCAATCTAATGTTATTAATGGCGTGAAACAAAATAAATTCAATAATCTCCCTTTATTTTATTTATCTATTATATAGGTACTAAAAGAACATAATATCAGGAATTTTCTTACATTGAAATTTTTGTGTACGGATTCACTAGATAGGACTTTATAGCAATAAAATAATAGGGAATGATGATGTTTGTAAAGTCTTCTATGAATGATAAACGCTATTATCCTCTAGTGAAAGATATAATTTGTTAAAAAAATCTAAAACTTAAAAAAAAATATTTTTCTCGGATAGGTAACTGCTGAAAAATGTCTATATCAGCAAATCGTAATTAGCTGTTTTAATTATACCCAAGTAAGCCATTATAATCCCGTTCGATGTAAGACAATTCGTCGATCGTTAGTCTTATACCAAACATTATAAGCTAGACAGACGAATACTAACGTTAATTTTACCATTCAAAATACACATAAAGAACAAGATAAAGCTGATATTTAAGTAAGTAGTCTTCTTTATTAAGTCTACAGCATAAATCGTTGAAAAAAGGCTGACGCCTTTAGGCGGGCTTCAATAACATCAAAATAAGCATAGTGATTACATGTATAAATATTTACAGTGAATGTATTTTTCTACTAAAGACATTCTAAAGTACTTATTTTATAGATAATAAAATTTAACCTCCACAAAAGTGATGAATGCAACAAAATTTGAGTATGTGACTAATATTTTTTTACAGTTGGCGGTAGCAAGCAAACCGGGTGGAAGACAAACAGTTATGATACATACGGTAGTAAGCCGCTGCAGTGCTGAGAAGCGATCCTCTTGCGCTGCGGCGGACTTCTCAAATGCCTCGTGTTTCTTGATGAGACTCTCCACTTCGTCGATGGTGTGGCCTAGCTCTGACGACATTAGGTAGGGTTCTTGCGCGATCAGCCACGCCTCCGCCACGGCCGCATCGCGTGCGAACTGGTACACCTCCAAGACTGCGTATTATAATATATTAATCACTGCACTGGTCCGTAGGTGACGAAGAAAGAATATAATGTTCATAGCTGCTTCCTTTCCCATTCATCATCATCATCATCTCAGCTCATATATGTCCCACTGTTGGGCTCGAGCCTCCTCCATAATGAGATGGAAATTGACCTACTATACCACGGTGGTCAGAGGTATTGGTATAGGGTTTTATTTCGAGTTTTCCTTCTCTTGCATAGATGTTATATGCGTTTTATATCCCTTAGTCGTCTCTTACGATCACCCACGGGTAGGATAGGGGATGGTGAATTGTATTCTTACTCCACCACACGGATAACCTTTCCCATTAGTACCGTGTAAATCCATTAAGGGCTATATTCCTTAATTGATTTACATGGTACATGGGAACCCAATTGATTTATAGTGACCCAAGAAAAAAACTCATAATGAAATCCTATGCCAAATCGTCTGGTCTTCGTGGTATAGTAGACCAATTTTCCTCATATGTTGCTTCATAAGCTCCTTACTAATAGTAGAAGGTATATGGGCTGAAGAAAAGCACATTACAGGATAGATATGTTATTAATCGTCATCATCCTAACTTCTATTGATTATCACCGTACCACACCATTCTGTCGCTTCCGAGGGTTTGGGCAAGGTGTTCAGGTTAGAACTTGTCAAAGAATGAGTCTGATAAGTGATATTTCCATCACGTAAGGATGAAATGCAATCGATCAGCTCATATGTTAGTGTTATTTAATATGGTTATTTTTATATTCAGAATCTAAATTTTAGGCGAAAGGAAAAATAAGTTAGAATGGGTTTATCATTATGCTTAATGGAATACCACACATCATAACTCTGCAAATAATGTACTTACTGAGTTGCAGGTTCTCCCAGCGCTCTTCCCATCGGCGCAATAATGCGTTACGTTGGTTCGTGAGCTGCAGTAGTTTATCCTTAATATCAGCTGAGGCGTAATGTTGACGCGCTAACAGTTCGCGTCCCAAGCATATACACGCTGAGAAGGTGTCTTCCCTTGTATCGATCTCGGCCTTCAGCGATTGATGATTATTCATTAGCAGTTCAACGCCGCTTACATCTCTGTAAGTGTTTTTAAATATAGTAATGATAGAATTTATAATATATACAAAGTCTAGGTGAAAAGTATCAATCGGTGTAATTGTTTCCACAATGAAATTTCTTATATTTTACTATAGTTTTTCACAAGATCACTCACTACATATTAAAAATTCTAGTCACTTCATCCGTTTTGGAGTATTTACATATGAAACATGCCTAGGTTTTCACATACATTTATTTTTTACATATTACATACTTTTTATTAGCTTGACCTGTATGTTTGTAACCGACTCCTTTGGACTTGATTTTGACCCACTTCGAACGGTCAGATTTCATTTAAATTTAGTAGACTTATCGAGGATTGATGACAATGCAATAATTTAATAAGATTACACCATTATCCTAATCAGTTATTGGGATAGTCAGGATTAAATTGTTGAATTTAAGTTTCCACTTTCGAATTACGCGCCTAGGGGGCGCTACCGTAAAACAGCGCTCTCTAACAATAACAATGTCTCTCTATTTCATGACATCAAGCCACTGTGTGTTTTTCTTGTTAGTTTCATAATTCATATTAAATAGTTAATAAAACTCGAGCTACGTCGTTCAAATCATCAGGTTAAGGGCCCAGAAAGGCTCAGAAATAAAGGCAGTGTAATATCTAATGGTAAAATCAGTGATCAAAGACATTGAAGTGAACATTAAAAACGAAACGTAGTTCGTGTAAAAGTTTTCTTGTTAGGTCTTTGCGAAGTATTTAAGTATTTGAATTGAGATATCTATTTGAAAATAGCATTAAATAATACTCTCGCATTTATGGAAAACCTGTCTGGCCATACAAATTATGCAACCTGGCGTTTTGCAATGCATACTTACAACATGAGGAACTCTGGGATTGCATAGAAGACTTCTCAGAAAGTGTAGATAAGAAACGAGACGCTAAAGCTAAGACGAAGATAATACTCTCAGTCAATCCAACAAATTATGTGCACATTCAAATCTCGTGTATTGCCAAAGAAATATAGGAGAAATTGACAGGAATTATCTGTGCAGTCCTCAGGACAAGTAAGCTTAGACACTTATATATTATATAGTTCATGACAAAAAAGTGCTGTTTAATAATGTTTTACATGTTCTCAAACTAGCAACCTAGCAATCTGATATCTGTGAATCAGGTTTTTTCAAAGTGGTGGTCAAGTAAGATTTGACAAAACTGACTGTTATTATAAACAGTAAAAATCAAATAACAACATCTAATTTATAATCAATAACATGTACCGGCTGAGCATGGATACAAGTCATTCACTTACTGGCTATGTTTTCATCAAGAACTTCTATGAGAAATATGTGATACCAAGAAAAAACAGTTTTGAAAAGTAATAGATATGGATATGAATGGAACTAGGAAAACCTATAATGGAACTAGGAAAACGTATAATTAATAAATATCAAGACAGTTTACCGTGGTTTCTCGCCGGTGTTCATCTGTCGTACAACATCGTCCATCCAAAGTGCAAGTGTGCGCACCAGACTGAGGAAGCGGAACAGCTGGTCAGCGTCTTCCAGTTTAGTAGTGCGCGCTGCACATGTCGCAGCCAAAGCCAGCCACGCGTCACGAACCTCGGTCTCACGGCGGGTAATCTCTGCCGCCTTCTCACCAGCATACATCGCACCTAAACGTGCACATTCGCTGCTGATACCTTCCACCTAAGACACATATAGACGTACGTAAAAAAAAACACCTTTGCAGCATTTTTTATTAATAAATAATAATTAAAAACTCACCTAAGCCTGCATCACTCGCGTTAATATAGATTTGTTCAATCTATTTTATTATCTACATTTTCCGTGCGGTGACGGAGTAAGAATACAATTTAACCTTTCAAGATGAATGAATTTAGCTCAGCTACATGACGAAAACCTAACCCTCTCCTCCGCTCTTGTGCCAACCAAGCGTGATATTTTTGAAGACTCTTTCCCCCAGAACAAATCACTTAGTTTGGGTTACGTTGCCTAAATATATTTTGCCCTATTTTCTCACATTTATATACAATGCTCCTTTTTTAATTGTCGGGGCATTATGTATATATGCCTGAAACTCCATTCAAAAAAAACCCATTGGATAAGCAGACTATCTAATACAATAATATTTTTTGGAATCCCACAAATGGTTCATGACACGAAATTTTTATAATATTTCATCTATATCTATATAATCTATAAAAGAGAATATTTGTATATATGACTCCGATAAACTTAGAAACTATTGGACCGATTATTATGAAAATTCGTATGTATATGAATTTTTTCACAAAGGTTTATATGCTATCCCTATTGATGTAACTCGCCACCAGGCGCCGCTGCGATATATCAACTTCTATAAACAAACCAACGGGCTGAATTTGCTAGTAGTAATATACATACATACATACATATCATCACGCCATATCCCTTGCAGGGTAGGCAGAGAGAACAGATGATGATAAATAGTAATAATGATATGATAACTAGTAGTAATATAGATATGTATAATTGTATATTACCCTAGTCAGCCATAAGTATGTAAACGTCATCAGAGGCTAATATCTCAACTACAAACAAAAAAAAAATAATAGTATATTACCTGTTGATGTAGCGTGCTGAGGTCCTGCATGAAATTATGATGTTTCCTCTGTAACGCGCTAACACTAATAGCGTCCCTGCCAAGTTCGTCGCTGACGCCGCGTGCCTTTTCATTGACGCGTTGCAATGTGTCCTTGCAGTCGTGGAAGTATTTGTGAAGCTCACGGGATGCAGCCAACATCTATATCATAATTGTGATATTTTTATTAAGAACAATAGAAATGTACTGAAGGTAACTATAGTCTACTGAAGAGATCAATAGACTTCAACAGTCTAGTGGCGTCACTACTTTCTTACTGTTAAAATCTCACTTTATAAAGTTTCTCTCTCCATTAATAAACCCAGGAATGACGAAATAATCTGTGCAATAGCAGACTTTACAAAACAAAGAATTAATGTACACAAATCACATACAGACTCCAATCAATCATTTGTAGATCGCAACAAAATATAAAATTTCCGTACGCGGGAATCGAGCTCATGGCATGTGTGTGGCTCGGGAGGTCGATAGTTATATCACTCCGCCACATATCGGTCAGTCGCACATTCTCATCAGATATAATTGATTAATAATTTGCTAAAGTCATAAATAATGCCGTATTTTTTTTTCTATTCAACATTTTATTGTTTTGTTTTTTAATTTACTGTTTTCGTGTTCTATGCGTTCTCTCTTACGATAATATTCAAAGATCCATTACCTGCGTCCTGGTCTCGATGAGTTCGAGCAAATCCTGCCAAGTCTCTTTAAGTCCCTCCTTCCATTGTGCAATGGTAGCATTATCGGAGTGTCCCATAGCTATCATCTGGTCCGCGATCCGTTCCGCTGTCGCCACGCGCTCAGAACCAACTGACTGTGTTTCGCGGGCGAATTCCTTGAAGCGCTCCCAAAGCAGCTAAATATAAAAAATATATTTGTGAATTTATAATCAATGAGAGTGGACGATAATATTAACATAACAAAGAAGAACATGTACATACTAAATCATCTTACAATAAAAGTAAGTACATGAGCTACATAGATACTTAATACCACGATTATCAATAACAATAAAAAATAATTATAAAATAACTAACCGTGACGTGATCATAGTCCTGTCCAAGTTCTTGCGAGCTGGCTACCAACTCTCTTTCCGTGATCCATTGCTCTAAATCGTCAACCTCGCGGGACAGTTGGAATAAACGTAGTGCTTCATCCAGTTTGGCGCGACGCTCGCCCGCCAAATCTTTCAAACCGGCATATAGTTTGTCTACTTGAGACTGCTTCACTGAGATCTGTTCACTGTTAAAAGAGAAAAACATTGTAATTTTTTTTCAATTGTTTTTTATATGTAAAATTGCATACAACCTGTTTAATAAGTGTTTTGCTCCAATGTGATGACCTTCGGAACCAGAATATACAAGATTTCCAAAAACTACTAAAGCAACCATCACTTCCACCAAAGGATATATAATATGAAATATCTTTCACCTTATATACCTATTTCTATAATGCTGTTTTCAACATTCTTATAATAATAATAATAACAATTTATTGCTTTTTCTAATAAAGACATCATGCAATCCATTGAGTGATATATTAATATAATACAATGTTAATTTACCTAAAATTATATAATCAAGTCAAAACTGATAGATGAACTTACCTCAGTGGGTGTTCATCGGCAGTTAGATGGCGGACAGTCTCACCGAGCTGTCGAATAGTATGTGCGTAATCATCTACGGCCTGTTCCAAAATCTCGTGTTTCTTCATAAGATTTTGTGCGGAGATCTCATCCTTACCACGGTCTTCAACCATCATGTACAACTCCTGCTCACTCATCCAAGCCTCGGCTTCATTTGCATCGAATAGATATTGTTGAGCCTTCTCCCATTGAGACAGTTTATCCTTACGTTCTTCGATGGCATCTGAATGAATGATGAGGTTTATTAATAACCATTAAAATATAATACAAGTCAATCACTACAATAAAATAATTCATCTTTAAATAATGTTATAGCTAATAATGTTGTTTTTTATTTGTATTTATGTGAAAATAATATTATTAGTAGGTAATTGTTAGAAAATGCTAAAATACAAGGCAATAACCACAAGAGCCGGAAGTCTAACTGGGTGGGTTTGGGGATTGTAATGGTAGGCAGCGGCCTAGCTGTAGCCTTGGTTATAGCAAAGGTCCATGGGCGACAGTGACACTTACCATCAGGTGTACTGCTAGCTCGTTTGCCACCATAAGCAATAAAAAAAAAATAAAAAAATACTAACTTTTAAAGTCATTGTCATAGATTAATAATATTAGTTTTTTTTATTTAAATAAAATACCTACTATTTCGTATATTAAATAAAATTACTGTTACTGTAAATGTATATCAGATCTATTCATGAATATAGAAATATCCAGTTACAAACAATAATACTGTCCAGTCTGGAATTATTAACTTAAACATCTTTGCTATGGAAATATCAATATTATGGTATGTTCAAGATACAGAGATAATATTAAGTGTTGGTCATTTAATAGACCATACTGACCTTTTAGTTCTCGCCATCTCGCAGTAAGTTCTTCGATGCGCTGCTTGAACTCTGGCGAGTCCTCGTGTCCCTCATCAATAAGCTTTTGTCCATTAGAAATAACAGTCAAAATCCTTGGCTCATGATTGTCAGTTTCAGTCTTCAAAGATTGATTCTTTTTCTGAAGCATTTGGACATTGAACAGAGAATTGCCGTAATCGGTGCTTGTTGCCAAAGGCATCTTCTCATGGATCCATAGTTTCTCATCTTCAACATCACGACGGAATTGGAAGGCTTCCTTCTTCTTTGCTAGATGACGCTGGCGGTCCAACAAAGGCGCCTTCAACTGCTCGAACCTCTCTTCAACTTTCGATTTCTTTTCTTTGATCTCTTCCATTTTGTCGGGTACAGTCTTCTGCAAATATTCGGCCTGAGTCTCCAACTCTGTGACTTGTTTAGCCTTGACTGCCATCTGGGTTTCAATCATCTGTTGTTTCTGCATAAGTATGTTAACAGATGCAAGGTCTGTTCCTGTGTCTGTATTTTCTATTTGCTTCTCGAGTTCATTCATCCAAGAATCGATATCATCACAAGTCTGGTGTAGGAGAACTTCACGATTAGCATCAAACAGCCGTTCTCCCTTTTCTTTCGTGGTGGTTTGCAGGTTCTCAAATTGATCTTGCAATTCGGTCATCTTGGGCGAGATAATTTCGACAAATTCCGGTTTTTGTTTCATAAGCTCTTCAGCAGCGTTCTGCACGGCAAAAAGTCTTTCCTTGTTCGCCGCGATCTCAGCCTCGAACGCTTGATGACGGGTCCATTTCGAGTGAATGGTCTTCGCTGAGCGGTAGGTATCGTCTTGTGCAGTGACGTTCTTTTCTTGAACCCATTCACCGAGTTCATCACAGTCTTGTAGGAACTGGTGCAACTGCAGCTGATCTTGTAATTTCTCCATTTGCTGGAGAGCTTTGTCCCTGTTAGCATTGCGGCGGGCGTCGATATTTTCAGCCTTGCGTTGGATTTTGTCGGCATCAAAGTGTTTCTCCTCGACGAGGCGATTAGCAAATTGGACGACAGAGTTGATCTTATCATCGTTGGCTTCCATGGTAGTGAGGAAAGCTTCATGTTCTTTTATGGTGTTCTCAGCTTGTTCCAAATTGGTTGGAGGCTCGGTCTTCGCTAGCCTGTGACATTATAATTTCGATTAATAATAAACGCAAAATATTTACACACATATTCGATATGTAAAGTAGAAAGAAAAATATCGAAAGTCTTGTGTTATGGATAGCTCATCAACATACCTGTGTTCCTGGTGTGCCAACAATACTTCTGCCTGTCGTGCATCGCGCTGCAATAACTGCAACTCTAGACTCTGAGTGAGCAACTGTTGACGATTCTCCCACATCTGTTGTAGTTCAGCCCATCCCTCTCGCAGTGCCTTCAGACGTTCTCGAAGGAACATATATTGCGGGTCATCCTGTGTCGATGGCTCCTGTAGAATAAATTAAAGAATTCTTTGCATAGTGATAGAAACAAACTATACCATATTCCTACGAAGATGGAAAAATATAAACGAAATTATCTAGTACTATTAGAACAGTGTAAAATACCACTTCAGCCAGAATGCAAAATAATTAAGTTGTAATGATTATTTAGGTAATGGATTACGAATACAATTAAATTAAACAATTAAATTTCCCAGGCGTAAAATTACCACGGAGAGGGTACTCCTCAGGGGTATTCCGTCGGGCCGACCACTGACGTCAAGTCACTCTGCTCCGGTGGTCGGCCCAACGACAAAGGCGAAGTCACGGGTGGGTTACGGGTGTGCGTGCTTACGCCCCTCTGTCGCCCCGGACGGAGTGGTGCGAGGAGTGCGCCGACCGTAACCCACCCCAAAAATAAAAAAGCAGTAAAATTACCATATATATTTTGTAGTAAAATTGTTACCACGGCAAATATCAATAAATATTGCAAGAAGTTTTCGTGTGTTTGGCGAACAGTAAAACAGTAATAACGACAAAATTTATTGGAAAATCTTCTATCAATGATTCTAACAGTCACCACACTATTTGTTTATTTTTACTATATGTATAGAAAAAAAAATGTAAGAAAATATTAATAAGAGACAATTGACTACGTTGTCTATGCAAACATTGCAGGAGAAGAATAAAATTAAATAAAGTTTTCCGGTATCTCCAATTTGGTTTGTTTTTTCGGCATTATGAACAGCACTTATGTCCAACTGTGAAATATATGAATTCTAAGTTTATTTTATAGTTATTAATTGAAAGTTATAAAAATTATATTATACTAACGGCTGTGATCTTCTCTCCATACTCCATCATCTTGGCATATTCGTCCTTGTAGTTGTCGATCTCCTCCTTGATAGTCTGGTGCTGTGATAACAATTTCTCTGCCTCCGCCAGGCTCGATGGTGTATCTAAACAAAAATATATGAATTTAGGCAAAGAAATAAATAAAGGATATATCATTAATTACATATTACTAACTTATTTTTAATTGGTTGAATGGTTAAATGTTTCTTTATAAGGAAAACAATTTGGTGGTTTTGGTTCAAATTAGTGACGTGACTATTTTAAAGCGGTTAAATTAAGTGAGTAAAATTCACCAATGAGTAACACATGACGAATGCAATGGAAGAAACATCAACAAATTGTCCTTCTGAAAACAGGATAATTTTATACAATTCTTCTATCGAGGTAACACTACTCTCCAATTGCAAGACCAAGACTCGTCTTAACCTCTCATCAACATTAAAATTTTACTTAGCGGTTGTCGCTAAAGACGTGTGCTAAAAATCTTATTTTGTACGTGGGTACACTCTTGTTACATAAAAAAAATATTAGAACTAAATAGGACAAGATCCACAATGGTCTTCATAGATAACACTAAAGTTAGACGCGCCGGCAATCCCGGAAAACCCTTTGAATTGTCTTCAGACAAACAAAAGCTTTAATTAGAAAAGTTAAAGAGAAGGAGTTGGAGGTGATTGATTTCAACATTAAAGGAATAGTTTAAATTTGATTATAAAACTTACCCTCCGAAGCAACATCAGTCTGTGTCTTGGTGAGCCAAGCCTGGAAATGATCAACGGACCTGAGGAACCTGTGCAAATCACCAGCCTCCTCCAATTTGGCGTCACGTTCTTTGAGCTGTTAATAATTAAATAATGATAACGTTTAATACGCATGATTTATTAAATAAAAACAAAATAAAAAATCTAAAGTCACTGTATTATCAGGCCAAATTTTGATTATATATTAAGCTTTCTCCATGTGATGGATTAAGAATACAATTCACCATCCCTTCCTTTCTAGTAACAGCAGTGTTGTAAAAAGCGGCTACACAGTTTATGCAAATAGTTTCACTGTAAGAAAAGGAAAACTCGAAATGTAACTCTATACCTACCTGCCCGTATGATGGAAGTGGTATAAGTACACTATTTTCACTCCGATTATATAGAAGGCCCGCACTCATTAATAGAGTGTATATGTGCTGAAGAAGAAAGAGAAAGTGTATATTTCTTACCATATGTGTAAGTTGCTCCCAGTTGAGTGTGATCTGTTGCACGCGTTCGCGAATGAGTTGAGCTTCTTCAGGATGTTCATCTTCGATAGCGTTCGCCTCACTCTCCAATGAAGAGATGCGCGCCTGTATGGCTGCCAAATCGCGCTCCATACCAGATAAGCGACGTTGTAATGTCATTACACCTACAAAAAAAAAGCACTTCAATTTGTAGGAACTGTACACAATATTCATGATCTATCGTACATAAATAATAAGAGGCATTTATAAGCCTTCAGGTACAACTTCCCATCCACGATTTCTTTAGCTGTTGAAAACAATACCCTGTAATATTACCTATTAACCTTCTATTTTAATCATAACTACCGTAATATAAGATAGACCTATGCACTTTATGAAGGTTTGTTTCTTAGGTTTAGCAGTAAATACAATAATGATCCATGAGAATATCTAATTTTTCATAAGTATTCTTAACAGAACCACAGTTAAATGATTTAATACGAACTATAGTCGCTACGATACTAAACCGCAACAGATGGAAATACAATCATTCATTCATTAATGTATAATTATAAATAGTATAATAGTAGACAGCATTATTCATGCAGTATGAATTGAGACAGCCGTTAGTAATATGAAACTGTATTGTAAATATATTAATATAATAAATGAAAAAATTCAAACAATTTTATTTATATATGTTCATTAATTGTTGTGTGGTAGCGGCTACGAATACTACCAACCCTTACTACACTCGTGGATATCGTAAAAGACGACTAAGAGCTTTATATTGATCTGGGTCAACTGCACCTGATGCCGTTTGGTCAACAACTACATTCCCAAGGAGATTTGGCGTCAGGCAGACGGCCGGTCATAAAACTATTGCTAATAACTTTTGTAATATTTACAATGGCAGAAGAGTACATATTGCGTCGAACCCATATAATTGGAATAAGATCAGGAGAATAATGATGATATTGATGAATTACTACGAATTGTTATAATTAGTTACATATTGATATAGGGATGTTATGGAACACCATCACATCACCAAAACTATTAGGTATCCGAAATGAAAATATATCTGAAACTATAACCGCAACCGATATAAAAGATTCATATAATTGTGAGATTCATATAAATGTGACTGCACAGATGGCGTAGTGGTTAAGATACCGACCTTCCGTGCCAGTGCCGTGGGTTCTATTCCCACGCAGGACATTACTTTGTGTGATCCACAAAGTGTTGTTCTAAGTCTGGGTGTAATTTGTCTGCGTTAATTGCATGTTTGTAAAGTCCCCCGCAATACAAGGTTTATTTCCTTAGTGCAGGGTGGAGTGTAAAAAAAAAAAAAAAAAAAAAAATATAATTTTGGATAAGGTTAGTGTTTATGAGACACGTTTTCTTTCAATCAACTGAACTGACAGTCTAAAAATTTAAGTCTCTCTAAAGGTAACATTGATGCAAGAGAAGGCCATCACAATCCGTTTCCTTCCTAGAGCGGAGGAAACATGAACCGAATGATGGTATGTCGGTTGACTGAGATGATATGAGAGGTGCCTCTTTGTTATAGAGATACGTTACTTGCGCATAAAATATCAGCAATTTCATTCAGAATTTGCAACTTCTTTAGAGAATTTATAAGCTATCTATAAATCTCAGAGCTATTACAATATAAACTGAACCATATTGGAGTCGGCTTTCTAATCTAATAGGTGTCGGCACAATATCATGTTTCCACAGAGCGATTACCATCTTAACTTCACACCCCAACAGGTGTGCAGTAAGAATCAAACCTATGACTCATAGGTCAGGTACAGCTAGAGCAAGCTATACAACACCAGTATTCTTAAAGCAATTAACACAAAGCACACTTAGACACTGGTAAAAATATCAAAAAACAATTCTAACCATTAAGATCCATCTCGAGGTTATCGGTCTGTTGTAGGATCCTCTTCTTATCCTCAATCCAGGAGACAGTCTCGCGACATTCAATGTGGAAGGTCTGTACTCCTTGTGCAGATTTGAGATCATCCTTCTTGGACTCCGCCTATAGTTGACATATATAATGTTAACATAATAAAAAAGACATAGTTGATATAAATATAGATTGTCGCATTTATTTGGTATTGTAACTATACGACTTTGTGTGTGGTGACGGAGAAAGAAATTCACCACCCCATATCTTGCCCGTGGGTGATCGTACGAGGCGACTAAGGGATATAAAATGCATACAACATACAGATGTTGCATAGACAAGAGAAGGAAAACTCGTAACAAAACCAACACGTCTGACCAGTGTGGTATAGTAGTTCAATTTCCCTCCCATTATGGAGGAGGCTCAAGCCCAGCAGTGGGACATATATGAGCTAAGATGATGATGATGATGATGAACTATAAGACTCTTGATTATGAGATCCTGGACGAATTTTGAATTTGTAAGTGGCACAAGCTTATTATAGAATTTAATCAGATTTTCTTCATTTGCACTAGTTTTTATCCTTATCACTGCATTGCTGGAAACTATTCCCAGAGAAAGATATAGGAGAAAATATATAAAGTATACAATTGATAGAACAATTATTTGTGGATCACACAAAAAATTGTCCTCTTTGAGGATTGACCTATGACGCACACTCAACACTCAGCACACATCGGTGGTCGGTGCTTAGACCACTTGATTTTCTATACAGCCACTGCAATATAAAAGCCTTATGTAAAAGTACCTATAATGATGACTGGTTTCTGCTTTCTTATGGGCAAAAGAAATAAAAGACCACAGTAAAGAACACCTTTGCAATAGAAGAAAAACTCTTAATGAAACTATATATCAACCTGTCAGACCAGCGTGTTAAGTCAATTACATTTTTTTCACGATGAAATTATATGAGCTAAAAAAGTATAAAGTATGATCACCTTCTCCCTAAGAGAGTTCCAAGCACCATTAAGAGCGGCCTGCCTTTCCTGTATTTTAGCGGCTTGAGGATGTTCTACATGGATTAGTTGACGGGCGAGCTGGTTAACGACAGCCACACGAGACGCGTTAGCGTTCATTTCGTTATCAAATCCATCATATCTGCAATAGAAAATTATATTATACTCAATGGACAATGTAAATAATGTCAAGAACAGGCTTTATAAATTAAAAATAAAGCTGCTCGGCACTGAATAGATCAAATCCCCGAAGAAAGTAAGACAGTGTTGTAACACGCCCACATAATGATGTTTCTCATATTCGTTTATACCGCATAATAGAGGCAAGCCTATTGCTTTAGACTAGTCACAGTTTAAAACTATGAGCTAAGTTATTGTGAAACACCTAAGAAAATCGATAGAACATGGTAGATTTCTTTATTAACACTGTTGGCGATAATCAAAAAACCAACCTGATTGTAAATGGTAACTGCATTTAAGAGATAGTGTAATAGGAGAGTGAGAAACACGTAACACCTGCCAGGTGTGAAGAATTTGATACGCTCTAGCCTCCTTGAGGAGGACTGTGATGAATAATAGACGTTGATAGGACGATGGAATGAAATGTGGAGGGTAATCATGTTCATTACTGAAGAATATAAAAAATAAGTCGTAAGTACCTGTGTTTCATGATTTCAACGTCGTCGATATCCTTAGGTGGCAGCATAGTATCGAGCATACGATCTTTTTCGGCGATCCATTGGTCGGCAGCGTCGGCCTCGGCTAACAGTTTGAACAGGGAGAGGGCGTCCAAAAGACGTTGTTTGCGCAGGCGGGCGAGCTCAGCCAACTCGCTATGACGAGCGTCGATAGCAGCCAATCGCTCGCACACCTCCGCGCTGTTGGCGTCCACCGGCGACAGCTCTTGAGCCTAATAGAACATTAAACAATAAATAAAGAGTTTGATATAGATACGATTACATAACCGAACTACCTGAAAAACTATTTCTCTCTCCTTAACTACCATCACCATGTGATGGCGGCGTAAGAATACAATTCGCCACCCCTTTTTGCCGTGAGTGAGGTAAACTGGAGGATCTATGGCAAAGACGGTGAACTCGAATTAAAGCCTTATACCAGCCACCATTCGCGAAATGTAGTAGATCAATTGCCCTCTAACTGTGAAGGAGGAGATCATATATGTCGCACTACTGCGCAGTAGTGCAAGTTTACTCAAGCTCTTGATCCCTCAGCGGTTTTTACTGTATCCACGGGAAAGTAAAGGGTGATAACATATTCTTAATCCTTCACCACACGAGAATCTACTTATTCATCCTTATAATATTTAATAATACATTACTAATAATAATAATCACTATGTGATTAGATTTATTATGGTACTAGCTGACCTGAATGAAATCGCATAAGTTCAAAATAAAAAGATTTTTGAATTTTAAGATAAAGAAACTATGACGTTTCTCAAATTGAACTCAGCATTTACAAAATTTTATCAAAATCGATTGGTTATTTCCTGTGATCAGCGAACAATTGAACGAATAATGTGCCACGAAATGTTTATACATATATAAAAATCACCAACGAGGACCATAATCCACGCATTGGTGGCTTTTTTACGTTTAAAAATTATGTACACGAGTATGTACTCATCATGTAATCTAGTGATTCGTAGTGATAGATAAGACTGTGTAACAAGTAATACTCTTTAAAAATATAATTAATACATCTTTTTCCAACCCACTGCTGAACACGAAATTATCCTTCTCAAAATATTAGAACTACTACAATTGAGCGTCACCAAACATCACCACGACGACTTGGCGTAGGCTTTTATTTCAAGTTTTTCTTCTGTTATATAATTATTTGCTTACATCTCTTAAACTCGTTCTACGATACCCACAGGTAACCCCCCCTTCCTTTTAAGGAAGCAGGTATATACGTTAACATAAATTTTAACCTGTTGTTTAAGCTGCTGGATAACATTAGCGTAGTTCTTAAGTTCATCGGTGACGTCCTTGTGTTTCTTCAACAAGCTTTGCACTTGAGCTTCATCCACACCAGTGTCCTCTGAAGATACCAACCTGATAGAATAAAACAAATATTTAAATATCAGTTTTATGTCAGTTACATCAATAGTGGGTGGGATTAATCTTCAAAATGGCGTATCAAACAATAAAACTAATGCAAAAGATATTTTATAAGACAAAAATCCAATTTTGATTGATAAAATATAGATAGATACCGCAATGTGTCGAGCATCCAGTTGTCGATATCATCCGCGTCGGCGAATAGTTGGTGGTACCGCACCGCGGCATCGAGACGATTCTTGCGCAGTGACACCAAATCTAGCAGATGGTTCCATTGTGATAGAATATCGTGTAGACGATCCTGCGACAGTAAAATTACAACAATTAGCCTTATGATTTATATATGTCAACTATCTATATATTTATTATATCCATTTTAATCTATATTATTTTGAAATAGATTATGACAAACACAAACAGCTATACCAAATAACTTACATAAATATAAATTTAAAATATAGTGCTACACCAACAGCGAGTACAGGAACTAAGATCATCCAATTGCATAGAAAAAAATTAAACCAAAATATATTATATGCAATTTTATCCATATAAAAACTAACTTATGTGTTAAATAAATAAAACTTAATATTTGGTATACTTTTACTAATTGTACTTAAATCTGTATTGTCGTAGCTAAGATGCCACACAACATGTCAAACTTAAAAAACATCTCTATGCATTGAGAATTAATGACAGATCTTGTCATAAATGTAATTGTAATAAGACAATTGATTTCCTGATTGACCTGTATTCTAGCAGCACCAAAGTGGCCTTGAGAGATGAGTTCGTCTCCTACAGCAGCCACATTCATCAGCTGTACTTCATGGGCCATAACGTCCGCCTCCAGAGCTTTGTGTTTTGATATCAGCAAGTATACTGTAAGTCAATTAATAGTTAATCATCTAAGTATAGTTAATACTTGCTAAGAGCACATTCAAAATATATTTAATTGAATAGTAGACATAATTATTGTGCTGGTGATTTATATTAATTAATAATAAAAATGTGCATATGAGCTTAATAACTAATACTTTACTAGGTAAATAAAATCTCTGTTATAACTATAATGTGGACATATATATAAAAAAAAGAAGAACTAACCTAAACTGGAGTACCAACCTGTAGTAAGATCATGTCCAATGTCATCAACAGAAACAATCTGTTCTTTCTCCTTGATCCAGTTCTCTTCGTCAGCCATATCCCAATAGAACTGCCACAACTTGCGGCTGTCTTCGAGTCGCTTTCTGTTATAAGGTCAGAATAATTAATATATATATACCAACAAATAAATTAAAAGTAAACATTTATTGGGCCTTTCTATGACGACTCTTGGACAAAGGTTCCCATATTATTTATTTTTCTCGACATTGAAGCTCATAGTGCGACGATGAAAAAAATCTGCATATTAGCAATTTTCTCCATGGGATATTATATTTTTAGATTCCCTTTAGGCTAGCATTATTGATTAAATCTCAAAAGCTTCCAACTTTTTTTTTAACTTAGTTATTAGCTGCAGATTTACCCGGACTGTAGGTGAGCGCTGAGAGCTCTCAACCCGACCTAGTACAATACTTGTACACTTTTGATTTTATTTGATCTCAATATGAAGGCAACTTAATAATAAAATGTGATGCCACAACTTATTTGCTTGTGGGACTGAAGAAACTGCAGCCACACTCTGCTAGGACTCCTAGAACTTCAATATCCAACCCACGAGCTAAGAGTAGCGATCGAAGCATTATCTTTCATATAAAGAGGCCTGTCTACTGGTAAATTCGATGAACGAATATATATAGAAAATTTATACAGACCTGCGTTCGACAGCAAGATGCACAAGCTCAGCGTACGCATTCTCCAGTTGTTGGATACGCTCCACAGTAATGGCAGGATCACACGGTCTGTAACCACCTTCCTCTTGCTCCAGGAACCGTTGAGACTGGCCCACTACAACCTGCGAAATGACGTAGTCTTATAAGCACATCTTAATTAATACATAAATGATTTACCATTTCATTATTTGATTCCTAATTCTTGCTATGACTCGTTTTTTAAACGCAATGGACGGTAGCCAATATTAAGATCTAAAATAATTTGTACCCTAGAACCTTCTTACCTTCTAATATAGAGAATTTGAAGTCTATGAATAAAAAAAAAATTCAATACATCAGTTCATACTTCATATGATGCTGCGATCTCAATCACCATCGCCTTCAGGATTGAATTCCTGTGTTGGACTATATCTGATTCGAACTCTGTATATTTTTAAATGTAGATTGTTAGTTAAATAAAATAAAAACAGTATACTTAAAATTTGTGTATAATAATAATATAAACTAAATTTAATATTGTCTATGTTTATCCCTATAGCGTACTTATAAAATGATACAAAAGAAAGAGACAACAAACCTTAACTCGTTCACCAAGCACATTGATATCAGCCTCAACAAGTGCATGCTTCTGCAGTAAATCTTCTACGCCCATTAGATGTTTTCCATAATCGTCGGTCAATAAGCGCATCTTGATTTCTTCCATAGAATCTAAGATGTACAGCATCTCCTGCAAATATTTTTATATAACAATAATGGGTATAATAAATAAACTTTAAAAGAAAACACTAAAAACCAAGGAAAACATTGTAAAACATACAAATAATAATTATTAGGTTTTCTCTTTCAACATGAGCTGATGAATATGAATTCATGCCACTCTTGGGCATGGATATCCATCTTGCATATTATTTAGTCATATTTTACGGAACCCACGGGCAAGATAGGGACGAGGAAAATTTGAATTATATTTACTCCAGTACCATATGGTTTTATATTTAAGTACCTGTCACACTGAAATCCAATATGTATTCTTTAGTGTCATGCAACCTTAGTATTCCTACTATATATATATACATGGCCTTGTAATTATAATTATTTATTGCCTATTCCAAAACCTACGTATAATTTTCAGAAACAGAATTAATAAACAGTCTAATGATTGTTTAGGATTTTCTTTTTATTATAGGTGAAGTTTGCCCAATAAATGCAATGGCATAAAAGTATGCCTTTTAGTCACTTGTAATGCGAGACGTATGATGCCGATACCATTACGTACCTGGAAGTTCTGTTGTAGCTGTAGAGATAACTCGAGCCTAGCGCGGCGAGCTCGCAGCAACTCGAGTAGGTATGCCCACAGACGTAGAACATTATCACGACGGGCACATACACGCTCCATGTCATGGTATCTGAGATTTATAAATTCAATGTTAAAAACAGTTTAATTAAAAATAATTTACAAATACTTAAAATTACGAAAGAAAATTAAATTTATACATTATTAAACTAATCTAAAACTAGTGTTTAGTTAATTCAATATTCGCATAATAATCCAGTCTTAGCTAAATAACTAAATTATTTTAATAAATATTTTGCTAGTGTTATTGCCAATTCTAGCAGAGTGCATCTATTGCACTAGTTTGCCTATGAGTAGATTAATAGCAAGTAATATATTCTTTATTCTGGGACAATGCTATTTTCCAATCGTCAAATGTTTATAATTTTAGCTATTCTAGAAAGGTGATCAACAGAGTATAAGTTAGGTACAATATGGATATGTTCCATAATCTATAAAGTTCCATATTCAGCAAAAAAACATTGTCATTACCCAAATTTTTAATAGAAAACTCGTAACTAATAGACTGTAGGTAAGCTAATACTATTTTCCCTACCATAATATGCAATGCCTAGCTCATAAGATAATAAAGTAGAGGAAAAAGTTCTTGCTCAGCAGTAGAAAACTAAGAGAGAAAATACTTGTTACATACCGCTCAGCTTGAAGCTCAGAGCATACAGCAACGACAGCTTGCACACGTTCTTCATACGCGAATATGTCAGTTTCAATAGCCTCGTGCTTCTTCGCGGCCGCCTCAACAGCAGCCAAGTCGAAGCCGAAATTGTCCTGGCTGACCAGCCGCTGGTTTTCAGACAGCCATGTCTCACGCATCTGGGCTTTACGATTGAATCTGTAACAAAGCGAAAAATCATAGAAAGAAGAAGTCTATGAAGAAGATTTACTTCCTGGTGGACTTCCATAGCTAAACCAATAAAACAATCCTGACGATATTTGCTATTTAAATGTCTTGATCGATAAGAAAATATGTAGTATGACTTCTCGATAAAAGATTTTGTTATGCTGTGAAATTCTGGAGGCTCAGCATTATGTTAAATTGGAACACATTTCCAATATATATGGTTTCAGGATCCACATGAGCCACATGTAAATTCAAAAAGAGTTTCCTTTATCGACTAACTAAACAAGTAGATTATGTGCTCGTTTAGTCAGACTGAGATCCAATGTCTGATTTCGAATTGACCTTTTACACATGACTGTAAAAGTTAACAAATTTGTGAATTAGTAATATCCGTTCAAAAATATATCATAAAACATTTTATACAGTCGCATACCTTGCAGCAAGTTGTTCAAGCTTCTCTTGTCTGATGAGCTCTTCTCGAAGAGCCAACTCTCTCTCGTGCTCGGCCTTCTCCAGTCTCTCCCAAGCGCGATTGATATCGTGAATCATCTTGCCTTCGCGAGGGGTGTACGGCTTCTGGTTAGCAGCGCGCATTCGCGATTGCAGAGTAAATAGTAGCACCTCTAGATTGCCTTTCTCCACAAACCTTTAGGAATAACAATGATAATTTTAATAATTAGATTTTAACTCCAATAAATTTTCAAACATATATAAGATATATTTTTTCGAAATAATAATGAAAATATAATATTAATTGACAAACTTCAATCATTTTTTTACTTAACGGCTGTTACGGTCTATGGTTAGATTATTAAATGGAAATATAGTAGAATAATTTGTTTTATTGTGTGATGGCAGCTGCGAATACTACCAACTTACATTGCCCATGGCTGTCATAAAAGACGACTAAAAGGTTAACATACATCTGAGTCAACTCCATCTGATTGACAATTATATGCCCAAGGATGGCTAACGTCACCGAAGTCAAAAATCGAGTACCGGTGGTCCGCTCGCACGGCGATGAGAGAGGAGTTTTACGGTGGGTCTATGGGGTCATGCGCCGCCTTTCCGTCACCCCGGACCGATTCGACGGGACAAGACGCATCCATAGTCCACCCAAAAAAAAAGGAAGGCTAACGTCAGGTAGGCGGCAGATCAAAAAACTATTGCCAAAATTTTTGCGATGTGTACGATGGAAGAAGATTACATAATGCGTCGACCCCAAGTAATTGGGGTAAAAGCAGGACGATAATGATGGATTTTATTCGTAAAAATATTTGACAATCATAACTAATGATAAAAAAACTTCAATCTTATTAAGGAATAGAAACATAACATCACAACAATAACTGGGTGACACCCGTGCCCAACTGTGATACATATATGAGATGAGAAGATGTAATAAAAATACGTCATAATTAAAATAAGTACTTACTTGGGCGGTTTCTCAACAGTACGATAGTTGGAGAACTGAATCAATTGTTGGCGTACACCCTCTAGAGAATTAGCGAATGTTCTGTCGCCCAGTGCTTCGATAGTACGTTCGATCCATTGGAGTAGGTCACTGAAATTATTATAAATATTTTAAATGTCTATTATGAATTTAAAAGACGGAAAACTAGAAATAAAACCCTATACCAACACGTGTGACCAGCGCGATATAGTAGGCCTATTTCCCTCCCATTGTGGAGGAGACTCAAGCCCAGCAGTGGGACATATATATGCTGAGATGATGAATAATGTGTCTATGTAATCTACCACAGATTGAGAAATACCAGTACTGAAGTAAGGTTTAAAGATTTTTTTTCTCATAAAGAACAAGTCACGTACATAAGAATAATAATTATATAAAGTATTAGCTAGTAAAATTAATCAGGTTACAAAGCTTATTTGCGCCTGATGCCGCCCTAGCCGAGGCCGCAGGTGACTGGATTGGGGAATTAGTCCGTCAACCGCCGAGAGAGGCCGACCGCGTGAGGAAAGACCGACGTCCTCCTTAAGGGGGACGTCGGTCTTCTCTGCTCTCTGCTTGAGCAGAGGATACTCCTCAGGGGGTATTCCGTCGGGCCGAACATTAACGTCAAGTCACCCTGCTCCGGTCGTCGGCCCAACGACGAAGGCGACGTGCCACGGGTTGGTTACGTGTGTGCGTGCCTACGCCCCTCTGTCGCCCCGGACGGAGTGGTGCGAGGAGTTCGCCGACCGTAACCCACCCCAAAAAAAAAAGGTTACAAAGCTTATTCAGTTGATGTGTTTTTAAACGTATATAAGTAGTAAGATTAAAGCGTAGAACGATCCACTGATACATCCGCTACTACTCTAAAATAGGACATTTAATTCTTAGAAATCAATAGCAGACATTAGGGCACAGATCAACATAATAATAATGTTTCATTCGATACCTCGTTAGCGACTCGTATTCGTGCATCATCTTGTCATTCTCCATAGCGATGCCCACGACCTTGCCAATCCTCTTGCCTTGCACCGTCTCCTGCTTCATCTTACTGAAGTAGTGGTAGTATGTCACGACATATGTGATGATCGATTTTTCATCAGGATGGTCAACAGCAATGTCTGCACAAATAGAATCAATCTTATGTCTTTCTTCAATAATAAAACATTACTTTATAAATAAATACACTGTCAAAGAATTGTGTCAATCTTTAGCCTAGCTTAGCCTTTGTTGAGTGACGTAGAACAATGAACTATGTGTGTATTAGTAGTCAATCTAGTAGTGATGGAGAATAAATAGTATATGTCACCAACCCTTTCTTTCCAGCAGACATTTAGAAACAGATGAGAACAGAACACTACTTAAAAAATAAAAGCCTATGTTTGGCATATTTAATTCATCTGGCCAACATAAAACACTAGTCGAGTATTAAAATCGAGGCTATTATCAAAGATGCTTGAGGCCACTTTTATGGGCTGAAGAATGATAATATTAGTGATATTTGTTTACTTATCATCATCGCCTTCTTGACCTTATCACGATCTAGCTAGAGACAGCTGCTAATCTACTCAAGTATGTCTGTAAAGGCAAAGAACCGTACTGCAAGGTGTAAATATGATGACCATTGGCCTGCCTACCTTTAAGAATATCATGGTTAAGCAGACAGCAATGGATAAAATTTTCTTAAGTCAATAAAGAAATTTTAGGCAATTTTTACAATACTCACGAAACATACTATAGACATAAAAGTGATAAAAAAGAACCCACCTTCAGCATCCAAAAGCTTGGTGAGTCCAAGTTTTTCTTCAGCGACATTGAAGGCATTGTTCAAATTGTGTATCGGATTGCTTCTGTGCAGTTTTTCGAACTGTATCAGGTCAGGTCTGTGTTTATGTATGATGGCGTTGAAGGCTAGGCCATCACGCCACGAAGTCGTGAAGTTACGAACGTTGACATTGTTGTAACCGGCCGTTTTCATTTGACACCATAAGAGTAGAGCATCCTTGGCGGATTTCGTTTCTTTATTATCTGTCTCTTCGATGGTAATATCTTGAATCTAAAAAAATATATTATTTAATGTATAACTGTTTGTAAAGATAATTCTTATTAGAATTAAGACGTCTATCTATTTCACGCCTCGTAAACCCGATGTTTTTTATTTAACTATAAAATTCAATTAAATCGAAAAATAGCTTTAGTTACAAAAGAATTATAGACGACGTGACATTAAAAAAATTGTACGTATACAAAAATGAAATTCACATTTTAATGGACTATGAATTTTTATACTTCTGGTTTATCTAATTGCTGTTTTCATGAATTATTGTAAGGTAATGTCACTATTATAGACGATCATCGATCAAGAGTACAAATACCATAAGTACGGGTAATATGATTCAATAACCAGTTCGTAGTCTGTAGTTTTTTTTTTAATAAATAAAGTATATTACACACCTGGAACCGCAGGATGATAGTCCATATTAGACCGAGACTGAGCCTCGGGTTGCCGTCGACGATGTCATGCGAGCCCATATTCTCCAAATGTACGCGCTGTTCGCGTAAGAACTGCAACGCCTTATCCACATTCTCCAAACAGTGGATACGCATCTTGCCTTTCGTAGGGCGCGGCTGTACACAGAGAATAGAAAATTTAGAAAATTCACACCATATATTTTTTACTCAGTAACTTAAAGTTCTTGAAACAGATTTTTTCCCTTTAATAGAGCTACATCTTATCACGAAAAGGGACGCGCAGAGATATAAAGCACCCACGTTTGATCACGTAATTTTGAGGCTTATGTAATACATACCACCTAACTGTCGCCAGGCGCGCACAGTTCCCAACTTACAGCTTACTATTGAAAAATTCCTAAGAGAATACTTGAAATTCGAGAAAATGTAAAAAACTCTCAATAAATCAAATTTTTCAACGACTCAAGATTTATATCCAAGGCTCTATGATTTGTACTTACATGTTCAATCCTAGAACACCAGTAAGGTAGTTCAAGTTTATTGCCATTAAGACAAATGTGTTAGAAGAAGAAAATACATTTATGGGGCTTGACTAAGTTTTAGACCAGGCGTGGTGGGTCTTGACATGCATTTTTTTGAGAATCAAATGATATTTACTACTAGGAGCGACTAATTTGGTTGATATTATTTGTAATCATGTAGCAAAAGCTTAATTACCAAACTATTGAATAGTGTACATTTGCTTTGTACAAATTTTTGAATAAATTACAGTTCGATTTCGTTGCCACAATGGCTTCTCAAGGTCCGGTTTTACGGGTCTGAGCGAAGCCAAAGCTATTGTTTGCTTCTTATAATATGTACACGAAGTTTTATAAGACATTGACCTCAATTCATTTGTTACATACCAGATTAATCTTAGCTCCACCGTATCTTTTTCTAACAACGCCTAAAAAAAGTAACAAAGATTTTTGTATGTTTTTCTCTAACTTTCGTAGCACGTAAATGCTTTTGTTAACGACTGAAAACTATTTTAACATATAGGCAGTTGTAAAAATAACTTGACCATTTCCTCTTGCTTTTGCGTTTTAGAATATAGGAAGGTAATAAAATTAAAATAAGTTCATATTTCATATCCTTCACAGAAATAGATATTACACGTAATGTCTCCTTTTCTAGAGAAATGATTTAATTGCGTGGAATAAAAAGTAGCGTCTAGTTAAATAGTATGTACTAAAATATAACTTGGACTCCTATGAAACAATTACAAAAATTGGATCAATAGCTCCAGTACACAATTAAATATATGGAATAAAAAGTAGCGTCTAGTTAAATATTATGTACTAAAATATATCTTAGACTCATATGATATAATTACAAAAATTAGAAACCAATAGCTCCAGTACACAATTAAATATAGATAGATAAAGAAATTAAATATAGATAGATAAAGAAATTAAATATAGATAGATTTTCCATGTGGTGACGGAGTAAGAATACAATTCACCACCCCCTATCTTAACCGTGGGTGACCGTAAGAGACGACTAAGGGATATAAAAATGCATATAACATCTATGCAAGAGAAGGAAAACTCGAAACAAAACCCTATGCCAACACGTCTGACCAGCGTGGTATAGTAGGTCAATTTCCCTACCATTACGGAGGAGGCTCGAGCCCAACAGTGGGACATATTATATGAACTGAGACGAGACGAGATAAATAAAATCTTAAAAAAATAGGTATATGAAAATTTGTAAAGAAATATATCAATTATTTAAACTACAAAATTTATCACAGACATGGTTATACGTAAGTTAAAAGGCGAAAACGTAGATATGATCTAGTTGAGTAACATACCTACATACCTATTATTAAAATAAAGCGTTTACAAAAAAAAATCTAATTGGACGCGAAGAGCGTTCTTGCTCAAACAGGTTTAGGAAGCACTACAACAAAGCAACATTCATAACAAATTAAACCTCATTTTACTTAAGAAAGAGACTAATGTTTTCACTTAACGCCACTAACAGAAAGAAAACAATTGTGAGATGCAATTTTTTTATTTGGAAGACAAACATTAAACCTTTAGAAATAACTACTGAGATCATCATTAAGCAATATTTTAAAACAAATCCTAACCGTTGTTAATTAAGAAGCTATACGTGAGGTGATGGGATAAGACTTACATTTCATGAGGATGTTATTAAAGATAAGAAAAAGACGCGATATCTTCCTATCCGCATTTTAGTCATGGTATCTAATGTTAATAAACACCAGCCAACTGTGCAAGATATAGGTACCTTTTCTATTTTCTTTTAAAAGATGATTAGGGTACAAGTAGATAGGCATATTGCTTTACTAAAAGGTAATACGATAATCCAAAAGGTATATTAAACAATTCCAGAGCTTTATTTATAATTTGAAGTACGATAAGTAATAATTTAATTTACGAATAAATTTGCATGTTTTCAGCCCGCATCGCATAATATGCCAATTGCCTTCATCGTATAGGTGAATAGTATGGAGAAATGAACTGGCGAAATAATTAAATGTAAAAGACAACCATTTTTGATAAGTTATTATTGACTGCACATACATTTAGCGCATTAGTTAAAGTTGTGATCTACTGTGCCGAGTTCTGAGCTCGATTTTTACATGAAACCAATATTGATCCATTCAGCAAATGGTTGCTCTGAGTACGAATGTAATCTGTGTCAGTTAATTATGTTTGTAAAGTCCCATGCGAAATATTTCAAAGGTAGACAGTAACATAAAAATATCTTCGAAATGTGTTTATAATTGGTAAACCTATGGTATTAATTGTGCATAGATGAAAATGATCGGTAGATACCGTATTAGATGAAACCTTTCTCTGTTTATAGTATCACAAACACAAACGCAATATCATAAACCTATATTGAAAGTAGACAACTAAACCAGGCCAGTTAAATTGCTTTGCCAATTAAAAAGCTACAATAAATTATTTTAAAATTTCACTATAGGACAAACGCTTATTTTCTCACAATCTACTTTTTCTTAATACAAAAATAATATAAATGTAGTTTGAAGAACACTAAATAATACCCCTGACTGTTCTATTGTACTCTTCAGGCTCTAAGTCACGGGAAATTAAAGAAAGGAACCCTAAAATATATTCTTATACCTATCTGCCTAATGGTATCTAACAGTGGACTGCAAATGACTTCAAAAGGAAAAGAACAATGTCGTAGGAGACTTTTTAATACGAATTAATATAAGTATTCCTACAATAAAAGTATTCCTACTACGATGCAAAAGCCAGCGGCCAAGGTGCGAAGGTACTGGCTAGCAGAGCTTTAAGGCGTCTTTTTGCTGCCCCATATATCTAAGACCTATATGCTTTACCGGCAACGTATAATTTTAGTAAATATTACCTCAACATCATTCTCTTGCTAGTCTCTTAATTTATATAGAGTCGGCTAAACCTATCCTCTGTACAAAGCAGGTACAGGAAGAGTAAAAAATGTTGATAATAGCGTTTGGATTAAATCTTGACGTACCTAAGTTTTTGGTTATGGTTGACAGAATGTCAGACTCTAAGTTGATGTAGAGTTTATTAGTGGCTTTTTTACAATATCTGGGAGCAATGTTAAGAGTCAGTAGTATTCGTTGGCCGGCGTAAGTATTAAATATATAGTACAGTAAAGATAGGGCACAGTTTATATTTTAAGACAGAATATGTCATAATGGAATACCAAATCAAAAACATTTTTTAGTCCTTTGGAAGCTCTACAAATCTACATAAAAACCAATAATACTAAATTGGATAGGTGTTGTTGCAGATATTTGGATATGAAAAGTTAAGACTAGTTGACAACAGTTAAAAACTCGTACAGTTTCAGCGATACTGTATATAGATATTTATTTTCTCTTGTGTGGAAGGTCAAATAGAAGCCTAAGGGCAGCGATTAACACTTCTTTATTTACAATATTTTACTTTTATCATCTTAACAATAAATAAGTGTAATATAACCAAGTTTGACATACATTAGTTCTTAATGTTTACATATAATACACATTACTACTGCCATTTTTTTTTTGTACGAGAAGTAAAATATATTGAAGTCTAAACTTTATAAAAACGAACGGTTTTTCAGCTTTAGTGACTCCGGATACCGGTGACGAGTGAGCAAAATAAAGTGTAGCATTATTTTTAATAGTATGGTCAATACCCAAACCCAAGCCTGCATATGCCTATTGGCTTCTACTGGACATAAGGGGTAAATCTATATACATATATACTGAAGGAAAATTGACTGCCTCATCAACGCCGAGCAGAAGCTGACAGTGTCCAAGATTGTGTGGCAAAAAGACACATTCATAGTCTTAAAATTAAGCACAAATAATCTTCAGTAAAAATTAATAACGTATTGCAGAATTTGTTAATGTTTAAACGATAAGGGAGTAAGTTAGGGGATTAACTTTAGCTGTGCTATTTTTACTGTATTTCTTATAGCTTTTAAAATAAGCACAAATAAGTAACTAGACCGCGTTTTATTTTTATGATGTGGAGACTCACTCAAAAGGAATATTTTAGAAATCAGTCTCTCAGAGGAGCTATTTCTCGGTAAAAGGGGGTGATATTTTTCATGCATATATGTATTTTTTGCTGAGTGGTGGCGGCTACGTATACTATCAACCCTTACTCTGCTAGTGGATGTCATAAAAGACAACTGAAAGCTTTATATATTGACCTGGGCCAACTCCACGTTGACGTCAGACAAGCGGCCGATCATAAAACTATTGCCAATAGCTTTTGCAATATGAACGAAGGCAGAGC
This sequence comes from Lymantria monacha, assembly GCA_905163515.2. Lineage (NCBI taxonomy): Eukaryota > Metazoa > Arthropoda > Insecta > Lepidoptera > Erebidae > Lymantria > Lymantria monacha. The sequence goes on along the minus strand of LR991094.1, from coordinate 10,499,785 downwards.
AGTACATATTGAGCCGACTCCAAGTAATTAAGTAATTCGAATAAGAGCAGGAGAATGATGATAATGATGATATATAGATATTTTTCCCCCTACAACACAAATAATGAAAATCATATTTAGCGGTGACGTCATACATGACTTCTACGCGGACGAAGTCGTTTACAAAAATAGTACAAATTAAGGCTAGTGAAACTAGTTTCAATTGCTAATTCAGAGAGATCATAACTACTTCTATTTGTACGTTACATTAACAAATAAAATAGTTATCTGTAGTTTTTATAAATAGCCTAATAACAGATCATTAAAATCATGTTGTCTATAATTTTAGCTACGAATTATCCTCAATATAATTATTCCGCATTGCAACGCTTTTTAAATCATTTTAATTTTATGAAACAAATTAAAATAGTTATGTAGCATATGATTTTATGTAGTATATTATTTGGTATTAATTTTTGAGAACCGATCCCTGATAAACAATCCTTGTGACCTTTGATAAACCTTACAAAATTATATTAGTAAAATAAACTAAAAAATAGTAGTATAATTGAAATCCATTGAAATTAAATCCTAAATTTTAATTTGTAGTAATTTTGTAATATTCGAGTAAGCGTTGCTGCATGTACAGCCGATATACGATGTCGTTGAGGTTTTATGTATAGAGGTGATTAGATATACTTATTAATATTCTGCAGCCCTCATCGCAATTTATTCAATCTTTTACTGCCCATCGTGACAGAGAAGTCAGTCGTTCCCCTGATACCAGTGGTAACTGTCAGCTCATAGAGCGATAGCAACTTTGCCTACTTAAACGGTACCTCCTACTACCGAGCAGTATATTCTGGTGGATATTCGTCTGCTATATTTTATAAGAATACAATTAAGGAATAAATACTTGTATTACCGAAGAACTTTATAAATATACAATTTACAGCAAAACAACCATTCGTGAGTCTCAAAAATAGTTGGCCAGCGTGAGAATCTAACACAAGACACTCGACACGAAAGGTTACATACCTTTTTAAAAATAAAAAATCTGTGTCTTTGATGACCTATCGCAAATCTTTTTAAGTGTCAAACGAGTGCAGACTTAAAATAGGTAGGTAACAAAGATGTCTATAAACCATTCGTAACACATTAAGCTAGAAAGCCAAGATACGTTGATCCACGAACAAGTATAAAAAGTATGTAAACAAATTATCGATGACCCGTAAAAAAAGCCTACACTACCCATTGCACACCTGACAAAATATCACTTTGAAACACATTACTAAATATAACTAAAATAGCTAGGAATTAAGTATGGTATATGACAAATATTCTAGAGACTCACCAGTCTTTCTCCGGAGAGTACTTCCAGCAGCTTTATTAGCTGCTTGCCGTCTCGCATGTCGACGTACAGGTCGCCGATTCGGCACCCAACGCGGACCAAGTGAGAGTTCACCCATTTTTGAAAAGTTTTCTTTTGTACACTTTCTCGTTCGTCTGTTAAATAAATACTTATTATTAATGTTACATCTATAGTTATTGCCGATATCAAATACAATAAAATTATGATGAATAATAATAGAATATTGTGAATAATTTTGTTATTTAGGTATCCAATATTAACAAATAATAAATTAACAATAGAATATTGTGAATAATTTTGTTCTTTAGGTATCCAATATTAGCAAATAATAAATTAACAGTAGATTATTGTGAATAATTTTGTTCTTTAGGTATCCAATATTAACAAATAATAAATTAACAATAGTTGTGAATAATTTTGTTCTTTAGGTATGCAATATTAACAAATAATAAATTAACAATAGAATATTGTGAATAATTTTGTTCTTTGGGTATCCAATATTAAAAGAGAATCTGAAGGACAGACCTGTGTGCCGAGTAATAAAATTGTACACATAATATACGTTCATAAGAATAAAAATGATAACTATAAAAATAAAGTAGGGAATGTTAACACATTAACCGCCAGTGGGGTCGACCACGAAGCGGCGACCAGATTGGTGCCTTCGCCGTAGAAGTCTCAGGAATACGGGCGTTGCCCACCTCTACGCCGGTCGACATCGTAATAACTCTAACTGAACAATACTGGAGTATTGTCTTCCAAGGTGTTAAGTTCGGAAAATAATATGTGTAATTCGAGATATGGATCAAATAGCATTCGCACGCTGCAGAGCGAAACAGTCTTAGATGTGGAAGGGTGCTCTGGCTGAACTATAATATTAACTCATGCAAAGCATATTTTAAACAGCGCCACATCATCTTCATCATCATCAGACTATCGTCGTCCATGGTTGAAAACAGGGAAGTTAATAACATAATCGCTGCTTGGCAGGCGGGTTGGAGATTGCAGATGGCGTTATAAGTTTCAGAGAGGGCTAGTGCACTTTCTTTCGGCTCCCTTAACCGGCTTTTAAAGCTCCCATAGGAACTTAAGTGGGATGGTGACACAATTAATACAATCTGCCACAACACGGGAAATAGCCACATAAATATTAAATAATATCACGGTCAAGATCATATAATAATAATAATATTTTTCCTTTTTTAAATAATATAGGTAATATGGTTTGTATTTTGGTTTGTATTTTTTTTAATGTAAATATGTGCGTATTTGTTTTCCATTACTTTTTTGATAATCTATTTGAAAATGTATAAAATATAAAAGAAATAAATAAATATATAATAATAATAAGAGTCGAGATCAGATAACAAAATGCTTAAAAATGAGTGGTATTAAAATAACGTAAGCTTCGTTCTCCTACAGCCTTAATATGATACTTATGGAGGCGGTATAGCGGCGTTTTTATAGACACATCTAAAAAAACGCCTGTCTTTTGTAAGGAATTCACAAGTTTTAAAAACAATCGCCTGCATGACGTCAACCGTCCTTGGCCAAAAAGAGGACAACACTGTTTGAAAATAAAAAAGGATATTTATTCTGATATGCAAATTATATTATTATTACAATCACACTAAAATAGATACTGTTTGACTATGGGTGTGGCTATGTATTTAATGATTTACAAGTTAACTATAAAACGCATGACCCAGGAAAATCATATCGGCTTAACATAACATGTTAACATGTAACAATAATTCATAATTGCCTAACAATATAACATTTATCTTTCACTACACAAGAAATTACGATATATTTTATTGGTAATTTATATGCAACTATATCACAGCACAATAAAAAAAAAAACACTGGATTATCACTAAACAACACCAACCTCGAAGTTCTAGCACTACTTTATCATAATAAACTTCTAATCCGGGTACATCGATATCGACTCCCTTTTTTATCAGCTCGTAACCCTCTGTGGATGTCATGTCACCAACGACAAACGTCAACTGAACCAATGGTACCTACTGGGCGAAAGACGGGAAGAATTAGAGCGACAAAATTCAACAGCGGCTGGACAAGGATATTCGATACCACTGAACCAGATGTCGACAACTCTAGGGCAGTTTTAATTATTAGCAAACACTATTATATACCAGCTACTGTTGCTACACTACGCTTACTGAAAACATTGCCAACATTTTGAACAAACATACCTCTTGGTTACCCGTGAAATGAAAAGAGCGATTTGTGATTGGACAACCGAGAAGTTTCGGTTGAAATAACAGATAACGGTACATCAATGATAAGGAGCCAAACATCGAATATCTTTTAATATAGGTTCCGTTAACAACTAAATCTTTTTCGTTTCTTGCAAACAATTAATATGCAAATAGCGAAGTGTGCTTTCGTTATTAGTTCTTATTATTTGCATCATAGAAACAAAAAATTGTACGTAGGTATATATTTTTAATCGATACCAAACTACGTGAAAAAATTACAGGTTGCCAATTAATGTAATACCATTTCAGATTATAGTGAATTTATATAAATGGCAAATTTTAAATTTCAAACCAAAGGTTGTTAATTACTGTATCATTAAGGAAAACTGATGAAGCAACTATACACTAACGATAAAAGACCGCAAACGCATAGTTTTACAATTATTTATTATATGAAACACATTGTACTAGTCTTTTTTTAATTTCTATCCACTGCCAGATACGATCTTCCCCTTTTATAGTTGGGATATTAACCCATAGCGTTACGTGGGCCAGAGGAATTAAATATTTTATTATGAAATTTTATTTTGGAGCTTTCTTTTCTCGCAAAGTGATTCTGCTGGCGTTTCTTATGACATTTACGTGAAAAAGAATGGGAATGGTGACATATTTTTATTCTTAGACCGTCACCAAACGAAGATTATATTAACATAAAATAATAATTAATCTTTAAGCTATGCTATTACAATCTTATTTTTTATGAAGTCGGTTGAAAAGCAAATATATTAATAGCGTATTAATCTTTTTATTTCGTCAGTTTTTAGTTACCGTAAGAATAGCATATTTTTACGGGAAAAAGGGTAAGCTATAACACACGAAGACAATGTATCTTGCTATTAGAACAAGAATTTATAAACTCCGTACGTAGTGATCCAATTTTAAAAATTCTAGATTAGTATCCAAATTTACGATAAATTTAATCACAAACGAATTTCAGCCATTTATATTATAGGTATATGCGTTTAGTTACAGATATAGATATTTGCGTGCTGTATGTTGATTTTGTTTTGCCTACCGTTACTCGAAACTGTATCTTTCTTTTATAAATATACGAAGTCATACAGAATATTCCCGATACCTCAGAAGCGAATATCAATCAATCTGTAGTTCTACACGAGGAAGTTTTAGCCAACAATTATTTAATTACTAATTAGGTACCGAAATTTCTTTTTATCTGATAGTATTCTTATAAAAAACAGACTATTGCCATCGGAAATTTTCCATTTTATTTTGTGCAAATTTTTTTTGCGAATCTTAAATTTCTTCTAAAATATGTGAAGGCAGCAAAATAGATATATGCAAAGAAAGGCTATCTTAAATAGTGTTACTAGAATCTACACTGGTTAAGATTAATCAATTTCAAAAATACATCCTGTATAGAATTACATACTATACTATTCAATAAAAATTAAATCTACTGAATCAATTTTTTGTTGCCATATCAAAGCAATCAATTGGAATCTTATCGCATTGTCAGATAAGAACGCTGACATATATTCCTTCACCAATGAGAATATTTTGACGTCACACTTAATTCAAAATGTGTTTCAGGTATCTGTTTTAAATGATAAGTGTACTTTTAATAATGCTTTGAGTTTTCGATAGCTAGGACGATACAGTGGTTTACCTAAAAGGAAGTATTAATACGCCCATACTAGACCGCTTATTCTTGTCAATCGAACCACTGCGCTCGACGGATGGGTAGAAAGCACGACTTCAATAGAACATTAAACCGCTACAAAGATTAGGCTAAAACACGGGTAGCAGTTCAATGATTTCGTCATTGTAGTTTTTGAACTTTAAATTTGAAACCATTTTGATTTTGATGATTTTAGAAAGTAAATCACGAAGCAAACAGCACAGCACACATACATCATAATACGATATCTCCCAAAGTTGAACTTTGAGGTACACTGTGCCCGCCTTTTAATATTTTTTACATGCTTTTTATTGGCTTGACCTGTATGTTTGTAACCGACTCCTTTGGACTTGATTTTAACCCACTTCGAACGGTCAGATTTCATTTAAATTTGGTACACTTATCGAGGACCGATGACAATGCAATAATTTAATAAGATTACACCATTATCCTAATCAGTTATTGGGATAATCGGGATTAAATTGTTGAATTTAAGTTTCCAATTTCGAATTACGCGCCTAGAGGGCGCTACCGTAAAACAATGTCTCTGTTTCGTGACATCAAGGTCATCTGTCAAGCCACTGTATGTTTTTCTTGTTAGTTTCATATTAAATAGTTAATAAAACTCGAGCTACGTCGTTCAATTCATCAGGTTAAGGGCCCAGAAAAGCTCAGAAATAAAGACAGTGTAATATCTAATGGTAAAATCAGAGATCAAAGCCATTGAAGTGAACATTAAAAACAAAACGTAGTTCGTGTAAAAGTTTTCTTGTTAGGTCTTTGTGAAGCATTTAAGTGTTTGAATTGAGATATCTATTTGAAAATGGCATTAAATAATACTGCATTGCTAAACATGAGGACATGAGGAACTCTGGAATTGCATAGAAGACTTCTCAGAAGGAGTAGATAAGAAACGAGACGCTAAAGCTAAGACGAAGATAATACTCTCAGTCAATCCAACAAATTATGTGCACATTCAAATCTGTGTATGTGTGTTGCCAAAGAAATATAGGAGAAATGGACAGGAATTATCTGCGCAGTCCTCAGGACAAGTAAGCTTAGCCACTTATATATTATATAGGTCATGACAAAATGGTCCCCTTTTAATAATATTTTACATGTTCTCGACCTAGCAACCTAGCAATCTGATATCTGTGAATCAGATTATTCAAAGTGATGGCCAAGTATGATTTGACAAAACTGACTGTTATTATAAACAGTAAAAATTAACAACAGCTAATTTATAATCAATAACATGTACCGGCTGAACATGGATACAAGTCATTCACTTACTGGCTATGCTTTCATCAAGATCGGGGCGGTTGTAGCTTGGTACAGCCAAAGACAACAAACTGTGGCTCTATCTACTACAGAGGTTGAATTTATGACAGCTTGTGCTGTTAAAAAGAGGCCATGTGGATCAAACAGTTTTTAAGTAAAGAGGACTCTGTCCTAATTTAGATAACCAAACTGCTATCAGTGTCATTAAAAATATTAATTTCCATAAGAAGTGTAAACATATTGAAATTAAATATAACTTTAGTAAAGAAAAGTATTATAAAAGATAATTGTATTACAGTTTGTTGGTAGTGATTGACAATTTGCAGATATACTTACAAGAGGATTGTTTAAAGATAAATTTCAATATTTAAGATCAAAGCTTGAAATGTTATCATATAACATAGTTTTCAACTGATTTAGTGCTTATTTGTGAAGTTAAAAATTGAAATGGTATTATATAACTTACTTTTGTATTATTATAATATTTAAGATCTAAGCTTGGAATGTTATTATAAAACATAATATGTAGTCTAGTAGTAGTTGAGAGACCGAGACTAACCTACCTAGACCAGATCGGTCATGTACTGAAGGAAGGTGGAGTCAAGAGTCTCCGAAACCGGCGAGCGTGTATGAAGAGAATTATGAATGTTAAGGAAGCGAGTGAAGTATGCAGAGATAGAGTTCTCTGGCACTCTGTTCCCTCTGCCTACCCTGCAAGGGATATGGCGTGATGATATGTATGTATGTATGTAATATGTAGTTACTAATGCAGGAATAATGTAAAACTTAGTTTTTTAATTGTTCATTGTGAGTTATTGTCTAATTTAAAAGAAGTACTGGTTTCAGCCATTTTAGTACCATTGGTGACTACTTCAAATTTTAATTGATTGTTAAATACAGTCAAAATTATATTTTCATATAATTTCAAAACATTTATATGAATTTAAATTTATAAATATTTGCACTTATTACATTTTTATGTAGTAGGTAAGTTGGATAGAAAATAGCCAAATATGGAACTGCTGAGAGACAAATGTTGCCATTGACATTCTGAGTTGGGCATCGAGCGTCCACAAGATTCAAGGCTGTACAGTTGATCATGCAGTCATTTATCTAGGCTCTCGACTGTTTGCTGCTGGACAAGCTTATGTAGCACTTAGTCATAGTCTTCGTAATCGAATCATTTCATCTAAAGCTTCTCTGTTACATAGCATTTGATGCAATGCTTCGATTATCAAGTAACAAGACGACAATGTAAAATTGTTTGAATGAATTTTAAAAATCGAGATTTCACGATTAATACAGCTGTACATATTTAATGATTTGGAAAATAATTACAGTTACCGATAGTAATCATGAAATCATAGTAGATTAAAATATATAAAATCGCGCTTCTGTATTTAGCGGAACTAAAAAATAGAAAATAAATAATAGTTTAAAAAACTAAACAAACATGCTTTTATATATAAACTAAACTAAAAAGTAGAAAATAACTTTTTTAATCATTCAAGTTAAGGTAGAGTCAGAAATAAAAGAAATTATTTTAATGTAAAAAAGCGTGGGGTGTCTTCTGAAAATATTTCGCAACATACCCACAGTGCCTACTTACCCACATGACTCTATCAATGGAATGTTAACATCAGGCACCCCACGCTTTTTTACACTAAAATAATTTCTTTTATTTCTCACTCTACCTTAACTTGAATGATTAAAAAAGTTATTTTCTACTTTTTAGTTTAGTTTATATATAAAAGCATGTTTTTTTAGTTTTTTAAACTATTATTTATATAACATTGTGTTGTACCGATTTAGGGCTTATCCTACAAAACTATTGTAAAAAAGTTCTAATTCTATTATTTAAAATTTCAATCTGCTTGATCAGGGGTTAGTGCTTCAATTGTTTGTTCTTCACATAATCACAAGTAAATTTTTCGATAAAATCCGTGAATAACAGATGTCTCATCACAGGCTAATCTTTTTAACACGCTTATATTAACTTGGTTTGAATGTAATTTTTAACTTCTTATATAAATTGGAATAATTTAAAACTGCACATAATGCAATAATTTAAAGAGTATGTCCGATTATCCTTACAGGATTACCTTTGTTTTATATCCGTGATGGTGACTTTGGCGTGACTCAATAGATGTCGCTATCCCTATTTTCTGCATCGCAAGCAAATCAGCAAATTCAATTCTCTATTTTGAGTTTAAATTGAACTAAGAAGTAAGAAATAAATAATAGTTTAAAAAATATAAAAACACGCTTTTGTATATAAACAAACTAATATGTAAAATAACGTGGGGTGCTTTTAAAGACATTTACCAATATTAGTCAATAAAAGATTTATAACAATTAATAGGAAGAACTCCAAATCTTTTTACAATAAAATATATTTCTTTATTAATCAATTTATTCTTAATTGAAAATTAGGTACTTAACTACTTTTTAGTTATCAAAAAAGTGTTTTAAAGTAAATAGTAGTCTAAAAATACAAAATTTTTAAACTATTATTTATTTACTTTAGTCAGAAATATTTTTTTTTTGTCGTCGAGAAATGAGCATATAAGAGGAAGTTTGAAAGTAGCATCAGTGACGGAAAAGTTAAGGAGTGAAAGGTTAACATGGTATGGACATGTGATGTGATGAGATGAAAGTAGTGTTGTGAGGAAAGTTTTAAATATGAATGTTGAAGGCGTTAGGGGTAAAGGAAGACCAAAGAAAAGATGGATGGACTGCGTGAGGTATGACATGGATAGACAGGGAGTGACTGCAGAGATGACGTCTGATAGGACTGTATGGAGGAAAATGACATATTGCGTCGACCCCAATTAATTGGGATAAGAGCAAGATGATGATGATGATGAGTCAGAAAAAAAATATATAAAAATTATTAGATTTCTATGGTGTACGAAACGATTTGATTAGATGTTGTACGAAATACTATAGTTAAACCATTTTACTCTCAAGTCGGTGCCAAAATTAATAATGCACACCATTTTATTGGATAAAATCATAATTATCTCACCTGCTAACGCCTTAATGCGCGATCGTTCGAATAGCCTCGAAGAGGAATTGCCGCCATCGTACTCGAAGTCATCTATGATCTCCTGGCCGTGGCCGATGGACGGGTCCCATCGGGACACCGATATGTCGGTCGTCATGGCGACCAACCTTTACCTCACCACGCCACGCTCAACTATCTGAAACAAAACAATTAAGAATATAAGACATATTGGATATCAAATTATTCACCATGTATTAGATTTGCGTGGGGATATATGGGAATATCTTGAATAATGATAAGAATACTTCTAAAACTAACTTGGTACTATTGGGGAATACCGATTCGGCTTTTTATAGTGAGATATGTAATAGTGATATATATGTGTAATAGTGATCCACATATCAAAGTCGGACGGATATGGAAAAAAATCAGTACTTTCCATTGGGTTACATTAAATTCATTGTTAATACCATAAAGTACCTAATCACGAAATTTTTAGTTAAGGATTCTATGAGCAAAAAATAACTAAAAATTTGAATCAACTAAAAATGTAAATGATAAACAATCATTAACTTAATTAAATGTATGTAGCTACATAATCAGACAGCATAACGTATTATTATGCTCGTTGTTTATATATTAAGTCATTGCCAATAATATAAAATATGAAGAATAATGATGATAGAATATCCCTTTCATCATTTTATATAAATGTGAGATGGTCATATTCTCATCATCAATAATAATAAAAATGATGTCATTTTTCATAACAGCTGTTTAGATCGTGTGCTTATTTAGTTTACCATTTTATAGATTCTCCGACTCATAGAACCGTAAACAATAGATAATATGAAATCTCGAATCATCATCATTACACTCCTGCTTTTATCCCAATTATTTAGGGTCGACGCAAGTACGAGGAGTACATACAATATTCGTACATATTGCAAAAGTTATTGGCAATAATTTTATGACCGGCTGACTGCGTGACGTCAGCCTTCCTTGGGAATGTAATTCATGACCAAACGTTATCAGGTGGAGATGGCCCAGGTCAATATAAAGTTCTTAGTTGTCTTTTACGACATCCACTAGCAAAGTAAGGGTTGAGTATCCCGTATAGGTATATGTTTTTAACAAAAGGTATAGTGGTAGGACCACGCTGTTGACAGTTCTCTGTCTACTCCCGCGGGCAGGTCCGTTCGGGGTAGTACCACACTCACGCAGAAGATCGACATTTGAGTAATGGCAATGTGCTATTGCGCTTCGTTCGGTGAGCGAGAGAGCCAGAAGCCCAACTGGGTGGGTTTGGGGATTTTATTGGTGGGCAGCGGCTTAAGCTATACCCTTGGTATTGCAAAGGTCCATTGGCGGCAGTGACACTTACCGTTAAGTGTGCTGCTTGCTCGTTTGCCACCAATGGTAATATAAACAAAAAAAAAGGTAATTTACGTCACGACAAAGTCATTTTCCATATAATGCTATTCGGTCAACGAAAACCACTTCATTTCCAAAAATAACCATAACAAAATAACCCTTATAGATAAATAGGTAGACTTTAGTTCCTTGAATTGTTAAAATATTATTATTACCGTACTAGACAGATTTCTAAAGTTACAAAATATCTTCATATAAGTAATTATGTTAACGAGTTATTTATACCCAACTAAGTAGATATCTACTTCAAATATAGCTTTGTAGCAGTTTTACAATTCCACATATCAAAATAAAATGACCTTGAACAACGAGATCGGTATTTAAATGATAACCGTTTCTCACTATTGCATAATATTTTATGAAAGCAATAACCTCTGAGATCGTATCTACTATATCCTTGATTTATTTTCTCCTTTAAAAGCGTACATAATCTAAGAAAATGTCCAAATACAAATAATTAATTAGATATTTAATTAATTAATTACCTTGATTTTCAATGGTAAAAACAGTTGGTGGCACAGGGATGCATATTACAGGGAAACAATGGGGAAATTCACAAAACTGCATTGGTACACTTTAAACACTGTTTTAAAATATTTTTGTTAGGTATTCGGAATGACATCACGCCGCGGACTGCCGCGATAAGATTAGATAACTGCTTTCAAGACTAACAGCCACGCCTAAAGTAAATCGCTCTTTTACTCGAACTAAAATAATTGTACTAAATAATAAACTAGTATTTGTAAGAACGATTAAAAGGTTAAAACTGACGTCTCATATTTGCAAAATACAACCCAAGACACTCTCTGATCAAAACATAAATGTACTGCCGAAAAACCATATAATTAGAAGAGAATACGGTCGGTCAGGTACTGAAGGAAGGTGGAGTCAAGAGTCTCCGAAACCGGCGAGCGTGTATGAAGAGAATTATGAATGTTGAGGAAGCGAGTGAAGTATGCAGAGATAAGAGTTCTCTGGCACTCTGTTCTCTCTGCCTACCCTGCAAGGGATATGGCGTGATGATATGTATGTATGTATGTAATACCCGTATAACAGAAGACTATGTATGACGATTCTAATAAGTATGAATGAAGCATGAGACATAAGCTAAGATCGTGTCACAGGAAAGACGTAGTCTTTGAATATAATGCTCCTTTTTAGAAAGAACTAAATACATATATTTATGTACAAATATATAGTATTTGTAATTTTGTATGGAATAGTTTTCCTTGAAGAATAATTCACCTGACTTTAGTATGAAGTAACAATGTTATGGGTATATTTGTAACTGCATCTAGCATTTTTGTATTCTTATATCCGAAATAAAAACCATTAAGCTGAAAAGCTATATTTCATCTGAATTGCCGACAGGCTAAGCTAGGTTAATTCAAAGCCAAGAAGTAAAGGAATCATTGCCATTGAACCGTTCGTTTGGCGGAGTAGGTTAATATGACAAATTATGGAATCCAAAGTCGTGCAGTCTCCCGGATGATTTGAGCGACGTTTTCGCATATTTAGTTCACAAAAAAAAAACGCAATGTCAAATTAAACCACATCTAAATAATACAATTACTTGATATTGCTATTGATTAGTTTTCTACATGGTCGATTAAAAAGTAAAACAAAAATTCCAAAGAACTTAATACGTGAGTCTATATTACAGAAATGTTCACAAGTGGTCACCAGGAATGCAAAGCCCCAGTGTAGGACTGACGACATGGCAAAAATCGCAAGAGACTGTCCGGTGGACGGCGCTGGTGAATACTATAATATGGCATACTCGTTGAAATAAGTCCTCACATTGATATCCGTTAATGTACGGCATGTCAAAGCCACTTTTCTAAGATTTTGAACTACCTGTTAAGTTGAAAAGTTGACGAAATGAAAAGTTACGTGACCAGACATCTATGAACTAATTAATAACTCCATGTAAATTCTCCAAGGGTCCCGCTAATGTCTCCTAAAGTACTTACTAATTTTCAACACTAACAAGTGCAAAAGTGAAAGGCATTTAAAATATATTTCATAACAGGATCCATAACTTCAAAATCAACACGTTAGTTACGTAATGTGATTAACTGTCCCGTTCTCACTAGAAAATCACGACAATTTATTACTCCAATATACATAAAACATGTTCTTAATTCAGATTGAACGTTATGCTATTGCCATTAATAACTGGTGAGCACTATTTAAATATGTATATCTGACTAATCTAGTCCTCTATTAAGTCGCTTTATTTTTAATTTTATCAATATGCTGAATCCCTTCAAAACATAAATGTGGAAGCCAAGTTCAATATTGTAATTGTGGTGCGGTCCACTAAAGATGACGACAACCACACCATAATTATAGATGCTGTCCATCGACTAAACATTTGAGATCTAAATACTAAAACTATCCTCTGATTTAATTATTAAAACAACATGTTAAGAAAATTTAAAACTCATTTTATTTTGTGGCATAAAAACGTTTGCTCTTTAAAAATAAACTTTTTGAATTTGAATAGTTAAAATGATTACAATGGGCAAATGTCGTATCATCTATTGAACCTAAACATATGATATGGTTAGTTTTAAATAGAAAATCCAATATTTAGAATATTATAATATAAAAACAATAACTTGCATACAAAAATAATAAGGTGATTAGCAAAATATAGAATGACTATGGGCAATTTGTTGGGTTTGTTCTGTAGTTTTTTTTTGTTATTTAGGGGTCAATAGTGGCTCCAAATAGTTCATGAAATATAACACACAGGTGCCGCTCGTAAGTTCTTTTTTCTTGACTTGACCTTAATTAAGTTGACACATTGCCGTGTGTCTTGTAATTTTCAACACATGAAAACTATATATCTGAAAATTATTCTTCTTAATTAATATAACAAAAGCTTCGAGTATAATCCGTAGAGGTAATTCTGGCTGGCAAAAGTTGTAAAGGCATTTAGAACAAAAAATATACATAGGTATGATATACTTCTATATGCATGTATTTATATAACACTAGCTTCTGCCCGCGGCTTCGCCCGCGTAAAAGGTTACTTTCCTAAAGTTTTTGATCCCCTATTTTTTATTTTTGACCGTCGGTAATACAGTGCAACGGTATTACAATACTCAGGGTTGGAACTTCATTACTGGACTGCTAGATAGCGTTGAAGAAGCTAGATTTTGAGATTTTTTGACAAACAATTTTTTTATTTTTCATATAACAATTTTGATTTTTTTTTTAATAAAAAGTATCCTATGTTACTTTTAATACCTCCAAGAATATGAGTACAATGTTTCATGATGATCGATTGAGTAGTTTTAGCGTGAAAGCGTAACAAACAAACTTACATTCACATTTATATATTAGTAGGGATTAGCAAATTTCTATGGTTAAAGCCTATGTTACTCACTGATTATATAGATTTCTTTGGTGAAAGAATTTTTAAAATCGGTTTAGAGGTTTAAGCTGAAAACGTAACAAAGTCATATCCGCATTTACAATATTAGTCAGAACGTAATATTAATGCAATCTTCATCGTCATTTATCGGCATTCATTGCTGGATGTTAGAATATCAAGTAGCGCATAATCATTAATCATCACTAATAGAAATCGAGTTGACGCATTAAGTGATACGTTTCCCACAAAGACACTACTACTCTGATGAACCTTTAGCCGATTTTTACGACTACAACGATCAAGAAAGGGATGGCGACAAACTCTATTCTTATCCTGTCGCCACGATGGCAGTAATATATATAATTATAATAGAAATACACAACTAAATTACGACGCTAATAAAAGTTATAGCTGACAGTCATAAAAGCGATCGATGGAGTTATTACACTTTTACGGGTCTCTAGTACTCATAAACCGGTAAATGATTCACGTTATTCGGTAATAATCGTATGATTTCGTTCGCCCGCGAGTGCGACCTTCTCGCTTAAATGGACCCATTGACGAAGGTCTCCCGACAGGCAGTCACAATACATATGTATCTATGTCGACTGTATTTACATGAAATACTCACGCAGGTAATAATTAATCAAACACACTCTTATCTTTTAATAAGAAATAATGAAGCAAGATAAAACTACGTAAAATACACAGCATATCTTTTTTCAAGAATAAAAGGCCGCTGAAGAAAGGCTAAACTAATTATACTAAACGTTTTTCCATTAAGTGTTCGCAATAGGCTATCCTTCAGGAGATAAAAAAACGTAAAAATCATTCGGATAGTTGATGATAAACTCTGATATATTCAAAGTGTTAAAACTTACATGCTATGAACTTATAGACAAGAAACACATAAAGAAAAGCTGGTTTAATAAAAAGGAAAGCACAAACTGAATATTAGCATATACTGCATCATCATTCTTCTAATCTTATCCCAATTACTTGGGGTCGATACAATATATACTCTTGTTTCATAGTAAATATTGTAAAAGTTATTGGCAAATAGTTTTATGATCGGCTGCCTGCCAGACGTGAACCCTCCTTGGGTATGTGTAATTGTTGACCAAACGGCCTCAGATAGAGTTAGCCCAAGTCATTACAAGGCTCTTTTACGACATCCACGAGCAAAGTAAGGGTTGGTAGTATTCGTAGCCGCTGCCACACAGCTAGTAGTAGCATAGACTGCATAAAACAGAAGAAAGAAAGCATCGAATTAGGACACACATTAGACAAAAACACGTCTGTTAGATAGTTCGATGTTGTCCACGACAATGCTTTTGTGAAAGAAATTTTAAAAGTAGTTTCATTCCATCAACTAGCCATTACCCTATCGACGTCCCTAGACGGCCTTAAGCATATATTATCACAATCTTCACATGGTAATAAGTTCGAAGATGTCATCATCATCATTCTGCTCTTATCCCATTACTTGGGATCGACGCATATGTTCTACCTCCCATCGTAAATATTGCAAAAAAAAAAATATGAGCGTACACCTGCCTGACATCAACCCTCTTTGGGAATGTAACTGTTGGCCAGTCAGCATCACATGAAATTGCCCCAAGTCGATGTAAAGTATTACAACACTCACAAGCAATCCAAGAATTGGTAATATTTGTAGCAGTTACGTTGAGTGTTATAAAATTCTCGTCAGTTATACTCATTCTCCTCGTGAACCCTCGTTAAATTTTTAACAGCTCAGGGCAAAGTGAAGGGGTGGAGACGGCAAAGTGATGATTATATTCTTAACCACACAAAGATGAGATTAGATTAGTTAAATCCCATTAATAAAACTATTATAAAATTATATAAGAATACTTATCACGTTTTCCCAGCGTATATAATAAACAATTAAGCGACGATGATAGATCATACAAAAGCCAACGTTTTAAGCAAGGTTTTCGTCATAAATTTAAATACGAACAATAAGACATAATCTTGTGTGAATCTATTGCTGTGTGAGCAACACGACAATATTATAATACTAAATTAGGCAAACTAACGGTTGCAAAGAATTGTTTTTAAAAAGTAAATAAAATTACTTTCAATGTGGCGTGAAATGAATTTCTTTCTTTTATAAAAGAGAAAATACTAAAATATTCGTAGCCGCAAAATTACACGTTCAATGCTAATATATAAAATTCTGCGTGTGGCAAACGGAGCGTTAGGAGCGAGTAACTCGCTGTATTTTGGTTGAACATTTTTGAATATGTATTATTCGATTCTTTCATTACATTTAAATATTATCAAATTAATTGGGGTTATCTTTTATACTATTCGTCGTGACGGTGACGCTAGTGACGTCTAAAACAAAACTAGAGTAATGTTGCTCCTCAAAAAACTTTATGATTTAAGAATAAATTAAATGCTCTCTACACCGGATATATACACACTACACATGCCTGCATGTTTACTACGAGGTAATTACTAGTCATTCAAACTTTACAGCTCGTTCAAAATGACATTCTCATGAATGGATAGACGTATAAAAGCAAAGATTCATAACAGCATATTTAAAAAAATGGTGGGGTGACGTAGTAAGAATATAATTTACCACCCCCGTGGGTGGTCGTAAAAGAAGACTAGGAGATGTAATATGAATATAACATATAGCAAGAGAAGGAAATCTCGAAAGAACCCTATACTAACCCGTTTGAACAACGTGGTTTAGCAAATCTATTTCCCTTTTATTATGAAGGAGGCTTGAAGACCAGAAGTGGTAGTAACTCGTATATGAGCCGAGATGAGATGAAAATACAACTTCTTAACTACATTAAACAGCTGTGAGATACTACCAACCCTTTCTTTGTTGAACCCTTTATTTGGATGTCGTAAAAGACGGCTAATGGCCGAATACTGAAAGGCTACTCTCAACGCTATGCTTCAATCAACTGAGGGCCTCTTAAATGTAAGCATCCTTTAAATTTAAATGGTATTCACAAACGTCACTCAAATGATTTGAGATCGCAGTTAGCTAAGCAGCCCTCAAATGTTTGCAATATAGCAATACTACGTAGACATTTATGATAACAATGTGTTCTATTACAAATTAAATTATCCTAGGAGAATTATTCTATCTACGCAGAGTTATTAAATATATTTAATTAGATATTTTGAATTTTCCAGTTGTAATTTAAAAAGTATAATAATATTTTAATTTTTAACTTAATTTTATGTATTACTGATACTTAATTACTGTTTAACACGAATTAATTAGATATATAAATAACAAAAAATATGGCTAAACGAACGTGGAACGAAACATAAGTTGACAGCGCGCAAATCCAAAGTTTCTAAATTTGTTTAATTTTTGATTTTTAAAATACTTGTAACTATGGATGAGAAAAAGAAACGAGGATGTAACTATACAGCAGTAAGAGCCTTATATCGACTTCGGCCAACACCACCTGAAGCCGTTTGTTCAACAATTACATTCCGAAGGAGGGTTGATATTAGGCATACGGCCGGTTGACGACTATTGGCATTAACTTTTGCAATATGTAGGAGGAGAAGTGCATTGCGTCGACCCGAACTAATTGGGATAAAAGCAGACGAATGATGATGATGACCTACATAAAAAATAATATTAAATTTAATAACGTTTACACTTACTTAAATATGAAGTGTAATGCAATAATATTGATAACACAGATTACTGAGAACTGAGCAAGTACTTAATATTTCGTATCGATAACAATAAACATTATAACATAATATTTATATGTACTTAGTAAGAAACAGCTAAAGTGTCGCACTTTCCATCACGTAAAACCGTCACGAAGTCCTATTTACATAATTAGCATTCTATTTATAATCATTCGTTCACATGACGTTATTTACCTACATATGGATAATAAGGGCGATTAGATGCGAATACTGACTCTCTAATTCAGTGCCATAAACATTCAACTGTCGATCGTATGGTCCTGACTCAAAATCAATTGAGAACATTCTCAATAGTAGCGCTGAGTTGCACTGTATAATAAACTCCTATTAAACTCCTGTTATGAATACCCAAATTTATAATAACATCTTTCTACTACAAACTGAATGCATTTAACTATTGGAGATCATAACAGGAGAGGTATTGACATATTATTGCAAAATGATCATAAGTAAATGCATAGCTTTATAAAAAATCATTTTGTTATAGTTACGTTTTAAACTTTTCTTGAAAAAGTATCTAAAGTAAAAATGAACATAAAGTTCTAAATTGATTGTCATTTTAAAAATTTGTATCGAACGTTAACAGAATCACATTGACATTAGTCATTAGGTTTCGCAGAATTAGCACAAACGTAAAAGACCTACTAATGTATGAGTTTATATTGGTAATGCAGTAATAGTGAAATGAATACGCTTACGATCAAAATGAATGAATCATCATAAATCTTGGTTGTAAAATTAATTGAATTAAATCTCAATATGAGCATCTCTGTACTTCTAGAGGAAAGATCGGTTCCGATTGAGCGCTCGTTGTACCTTAGCACCGGCTATACCGGTAACCACAAGATAATTTATGTCAATTTACAGTTGTGAATGCGAGGATGAATAAGCTGTACATCTCAGTCATTCTTTAGGGATACAGTCTGCCGTAATAAACGTTGCCTTATGTTAGACAGTTCGCAATAGACATGCGCGAAACAGTACTTCGCGAAGTGATGTGATATGGCATTACATTTCGTGCCGAGTAATATTACATTTAACCATCACTTCAAACATCACACATGACATGAAATGTCATGTGTGATGCGTAATGCGATAGCGCTCTATACACACGGCGGGCGGCGTCAAGAAATATAAGCCTTAATGTTCTGAAAATAAAGCTCGAAATAAATATTGAATTGCCAGGCATCGAACATTGCACAAATGCAGAACAGTACACGGGTGTTCGCGTCATGTTTAATGTGATGTGATGTTTAGTCGCGTAATGTGTAATGGGTCAGTACATGGTCGGGTAATATTACGTGTGATACATCACTCGCATTACTTACACATGTCTAGTTCGCAAGACACCTCGTAACGTTAAGATTTCTAAGCAAAATTGAATGGGACGAAATGAGGGGAAAATGTTATAATTTAGGAATTTAGTCATCACTGCTGATGCTGCAAAGTTGCCAATACAAAGCTAGGCTGTAAATAATTAATAAAACATAAGATACTTGACTAATCCTCACCATTTCCAGAATGAGACTTGCTTCTAGTGATGTTGGAGTCTAAACAAATCCCTAATCTACATTTTGTCATTAAGATGTTGAGGTTTACATACTTAAAACCCGTAAATAATGACAAGTTGATGACATTTTAACGACTTTCTCAGTACCTTATTACAAATGACTTGTTTGAAATGACGTTTGAAGATTTTATTGCATTTTGACTGTAATGATTAATTATATAGTTATATTTTCGCTGCCTTTAAGCACTGCGGGTAGTATTTATAGGAAGCCAAGAACGAATGAAACGATAAAACAGCACAAAGTGATTTTTTTATCACTTGAAGAACCATTTGCCGGGAAGAAGCTTAAGGAGTCGATATTATACTCGATATATTCGGTCTAGTAGAGAATTAGACACCTATTCACACAGAGAGCCCTATTTTATCGTGACACAGGCGCCGTGACCGAATTACGAACAGAAAAACATTCTTTACGGAGAAATTTCAAGTACTGAGCGTAATGATGCCCACCCACCCCGATAGTGTAAAGACAAGGCGAATATATGTTTTGGTCTTGGGAAAACGATGAGTACATTCTGTTACCTATTACTAGACCATCTAAGGAACATGTCCAAATCGACAAACTGTAACGACTCATGATCATGTCGTTATTATAACCATTGCGTTATTTAATATTTATAATGTACCCACAAAAAAAAAAAATACTTTCTTACAAAGACTTTAATAATAACTTTCTCTTTCGTGTTTGCTACACACAATGAACATCATAATAATTCAGTGATATTACAACTGCAAATTTAGCTTGGACCCATGGTTGTGTACATAGTACTATAAACGACTTATTTATGACTGCAGTTAAAATGTTGTATTTGTATAAAAGCACGCCTTTTAATAACTTTTCTCATAAACGTAATTAATAACAAATTTACTAAAACATTGTAAAACAACAATCATCAATGTTGCCGTTTGTAAAACAATTGTATTGGTTATGGAACGGACTTATAAACGACGCAAAGATCTTAATACATATTATAGTCTGTAAGCGAAAGCTTATGTAACTTAAGACCAAAAACATCATTCGTCATCTTAAGTCATATATGTGGGGCTATAGCCTCTTTTTGAATTGGACGGAAATTGACCTGCTATACCACGCTTGTCAGACGGATTAGTATAAGATTTATTTCAAACTTTACTTCTCTTGCAATAGATGTCTACATTTTATAAGAAAGGGGGTGACGAATTGTATTTTTTGGTCATCAACAGACGGACGTTATTTATTATAATCATCATCATCATTTCAGCCTATCGCCGTCCACTGCTGGACGTGGGCCTATGTTGAGTATAATTTTATTACATATTTATTAAGCCTAAACAAATATTAACTTTGCAGTTTGAAATTAAGGTTTCATTTAAATTGATACTGTACGCGTATTCATTATGTTAAATATAGAATTAGATTTTAATTACATTTTAAAGAAGTTAGGCACAACTAATGATTCCTTGTGATTCTATGTCATTAATCCATTTAAAGCCATAGCCTCGTGAATTTGACGTCCGTTTAAACGAAATGTGCTGCCGTTTATAAACGTACGTGTATGCTTGTGTTGATAAGTGCGTTGTGTTTAAAGTTTTCCGTTTCAACAACCCCGATGTCTGTATAAGCACTAAGTTATTATTACTAAGTTTGTTGTTGGTTTTGTTTTGCTGCTTACTTTTCAGTGAATTATCATCATCTCAGCTCCTATGTCCCATCGCTGAGCTCGAGCCCAGTAATATCTAACTTCGTTACCACACGAAAATACCGAGTAAATAAAGGCGTGAAACTATTAAAAGATAAATATATTTGACACACTTTTATCTCGATCAAATCAATGCGTGTGATAAATTGAATGTAATTTACAGATGGAATGTTGTACAAGTGGACATGGTCGATTGACGTGGAGTCGTAATCGAATCGTATTGATGATTAATCAATCTCTTGCGAACATAATTGCTGTAATGTCTTATTTCAATATCAAGCCAACGTTTAAATAATTAAAGATTGACAAATATAAAATTTGTACATACTTTCCTTTGAATAGCCTATTTAATGTCAACCAATCATATAGTGTTGAACCGGGTTAAACTGAAATAACAGCCTTTTTTCTTGACAGGTTAAGGTCAGTTGACACTCCGTCGAGAGAGATTAGAGAGGAAGGTATACGACATGTTACGAGGTTGCGCCCCGGACGGGTTGGGCGAGCTGGGAATATACCATAGCCTGTCTCCAAAAAGTCTCAGCTAGGGCGGCATCAGGCGCAGGTATTCAATTCTGAGCCGATCCATAAACTACTCAATTTGTAATTTTACTAGTACTAAGTTATATGCGAAAAATTGTTTGTTATCACGCACTACAATCCAAATCAATTTAGCAGTAACGACAGCTTTATTTTCTGGATTAGGATATATACCTTGAAAATATCTCAGCAGTGTCTATAAACACTAGCAAATGTGGAAAAAAAACTGTAAAAACGAAACTATTTTAATACGTTTATTGGCGTTCGTCCGTTGGCTAATATGTTCAAATTGGCCCTTAAAAGATATGTGGTGTTCGAGACCAGGGATAGATCCTGAACTTGTGGGGCCTGGGCTAGTACGATACAGGGGCCTAGTAATTATTCAAATAGCTGTCATCTATCAAGAAACTGCTTTCTATAATAAAAATGATTTAGGTAATTAGAAAAATAGAAAAAGAATGCGACAATAGAACATTTTATTTATTTAATATAACTAAGTGTTTATGTACCTATACAAATAGCGACTGTAATCCTTCTAGCATATACTTAACGTATAAAGCAGCCTAGCTTTTAGTGCTGCAATTTCTTTTATTTACTCTTCACAATGTAAGGCTCTTTGTTAAATCACAATTTATAGAAAGAATTAATAAATTATTTAGTCGATCGTCTAACATTGTTGTTTAAATTTGATCGAGAATCGTATATAGAAAATATACGATTCTCGACAACGACCGAAAACAAGTGACAGGGAATTCCCCGTTTTGTTCGATAAACTAATTGATCGATTTCAGGAATACTAATGTTATAGGTACATACCTAATTGAAATTTATTTTAATTTTACTTTGACATATGTATTGTATCGTATATTGTTTTCAATGGGGGCTGGGGGCTCCTTTTGTCCACGGGGCCCTGGGCTCCAGCCTAAAAGAACTAGTAGATCCGCCCCTTTTTGGGACCACAGACACGATGAGTTTGGTATATAAAACTATTATTATATTTGTATATTATACTAGCACGAAGCAGCATAGACGCAAAGAAACGTCGAAAGCAAAGTGTACCAAATAGACAAGTTTCGCGGTCGTTGACCCCAACAAACAGACATGGCGTCGTCGATACACCATGACCTGCTATTGCAGTCATGCTTCATTGTATATTGCAGCAATAAACACACCAAGGAAACATTAATTTATACGTACTTAAGTTATAGATATTAACAGTATTATTATAGTACCTGCTGCCACTACTAACTGCCAAAGTATGCCTCGTTTGTCTAGTAGTAAGGGAATACTGTCTATCGTGAAATTCTGAAGACGAATGTTAAGAGTATTACCGAAAAATGTTCTAAATAGGCAATATGAATAATAACTTATTATAAAACCTTAGTGAATTGAGTTAATACTCAATTTTGAAATTCATTTGGAGCATATTCTTAAAATCTGTATCATTATTACATGAAACGAGAGCGTCTCCTTGCAAGTCCCTAATATATTTTAAAAAGATATTTAGCAGGGACCACAAGCAAACCTGACATCGCCAATCTTCTAAAGATAGGTATTCCTCAATATAAAAACTTTAACCTACTATTTATACAGAGTATAGGGTTGACATTTGTCTCCATTACATTCTCTTGCAAAAGTGTTATCTGCTGACGTCGTTGAGACATTTCTTGCAACACCTATGAAAATAAAATGAGTGGTTACGCCATTTTATTATTGACCCGCTCATATACGGATAGAACGTTGTATACTTAATATTTTTTAATTTCTTTGCTACGATCCCCATTGCTGCCACATGATGCTGACAAGTTCTCCTCCATAATTCTTTCCCAACTTTCCTGGGCGACAAAAGAGGGACATGAAACTCCTTAGCTCGCCGTATATCCTCTCTCCGCCCCTTAAAAAAGACCACCAGTGCCGCTACCCTGATCTTTTACTGGAATTCTTGAATCATTTGAAATACCGCAAAACACAAAGTATCATATAAACTTTGACGAGTTTCTAAGCATACTAAGCATCGATCGTTAATATCACTTACGTAACTTTTTCATATACAGTGGTATGATTTAGGGCGTTGCCGTCACCCTTGAACTCGCCAAACACACCTAGAACTATAGCGCTCTACTGAACTTCGCCTTAAAGGTTAAAATTGTCAAAACGTAAATTACTTATAAAAGTCAACAGAGGACGTAAATAATTTCGCTCCATTGGATTATGACATTAAAAGGGTTTGGTCATACCGTTATAAGAAGGCTACAGACGATACCAATTATCTTTTTGTACCTGTTACTGTAATTATCGGAGCGATTAGGTATACTTATTTACCGATTACCGTCCCATATTTGATGTTTTAAATACTAGTACATGCACGGACACAAACATTAATGGATAGGTAAAGATACCAAGGCTGCTACCACGTTCGTAATCTATAGTCACGAGCGCGACCACCAATAGTCATGAGATAGTAAAATTGCCCTCCCTCCCCCTCCCCCAATGTTCGCCGCGTCTAGTAAATGACTAGACACGATATCTGCACTGCGAGGGGACACGCAAACGACTGCCGTCATACATTCGCAAGTGGCTAGACCGCTTTGGGCGGCGGATATCCTAATTCCTGTGTCACGTTAGATGTTAAAGTACTTCATTATATTATGGTAATCACACATTTATATATGACAAAAGAATATATATATGTATATTGTTTATTAAATTATTTAGCATCTACCGTAACTGCATTATATATAATTATACAGAAATAAAATAACGTGCTAACTAAATGTGTGGTCAGCCGTGTGGTGACGGCGTAAGCATATAGTTCACCATTTTCTATTTTGCCTGTGGGTGTCGTAAAAGACGACTAAAGAATATGAAATGTAGATATCATAGACGAAAGTGAAAGAAAACTCGATTTAAAACCCTATATACACTATATCTGACCAGCGTGGTATTGTAGGTTAATTTCGCTCCTATTACAAAGGGAGCTCCAGCCCAGTAGTGGGACGTGATATGACGCGAAATGATGATCAAATGAGGAACTAAAGCAAAATGAAGAATTCCATGTGGTGAAAGAGGAATAAAAAGCGTCAAAATCTCTTATTTCCTGTAGGAGTCTAAAAACCGTTTAGGGTGTTAGTGGTGATCCACCAGCTAGCAGCAGCCAGAGAAATTTATAATACCAACAGCGATTGCCTACCAGTCTGCATTGAGTAGCAATTACGACATCATCTCAACCCTGAGCTTATGTCTGATGACCGATGCCAAGGAGTAGGAACCGGTGGTCAGTCGAAATGACGATGGGGACATAATATGGCGGGTGACGGAGCCACACGCCGCCCTTTTGTCGCCTTGCACGGTACAAGCGCAGTGTGTCCAGACCAAAGTTGTCAAAGACAAAAAGACTCGATCCACGTGTCATTTGAAAAGAAGTCTACGTCCAACAGTGATGACGTCAATTGACAAATTGATTGGTTAGTTTAAATATTATAAAATAAATATGAATAAAGATATATTATCTGGCGTCTTTTGTGGGGATAGTTTGTAGCCGATTGTACTTTTGCTCTAAAATGTCATGAAATGGTGCCACGAGGTCTAACTCTAGCCATTGACAACAACTTAGCAGTAAAAACTCAAATTATAGTAATTACTTGAGGCAATTTTAAATTAAATTTAAATATGTGCTATGTGACACTCTTGTTCGACTTCCAACTGACCTCAACTAATTTTACTCTGTATCCTATTATGCTTTTTTCACTTCAACTTCATATTAGGCATTAGGCTAATGCAGACCCAGAATCAAAGATAAAGAATCGGTTGTGGTAATCCTCGATTGGTAGAGAGGGGTAAAACGGCAGGTGATAGGGTCTTACGCCCCCTTTCCATCACCCTGGTCGATTTAAACAAACAGGCTAATTAAGACCTGACATGAAACAAACGTTTGCTATTATTTAATATCGTTATTGAATAGAACTGTTATTTGACTATTTTTAATGATTCTAATGCATGTCATCTTCGGCGTGATCGATATAAAAGTCAATAGTAGCGAATGTTATAAAAGTTCACGAAATTATTAAAGTAAAAAGATCCATTATCTATATACATATATAATATAAATAAGTACGTGTAGATATTTTCACTCTGTTGACGCTCCTCACGGAAAGAGATGAAGCTATTGAATCACTCCAGATAAAGGATAAAAATACAACGATAATCTATCGTGTTATTTTGAAGCATATGTAGTCCACAATAGGTATCAACCTTTTGACGTGACTTTTGGCGGGAATCTAAAACGTCATGTTGTGCTCTTGTATTATATTCGATATCTTAGTGTTTTAACGTGTTATATTAGATAATTTTTATGGTGTTTTATGTAATATGATGTGACAGAACAGCTGGGATGTAGTGAATATCATATAAAAGTGCTTTACAACGTTTTCGTTTTCCATCAAAATTCCTACAACATACCATTAACAGTGTCACCATAGCAGTGTTGATGGCGACAATTCGACTGACTGACAGACAATGACTAACTTGAAGAGATTAAGAACGTGAAGATAATTATAACTCGACACTGGCAAAAATGGCTCTTATAAGTAGCTGATTGCCAATACATAAAAAGAAGAAGAAGAAGAAGCTGCAACTTAACTTTGACATTGGCTTAAGTATAAACAGAGCCACAACAAAAAAAAAAAAAAAAAAAAAAACCTTTTGACGTCCACTGCTCAGCGCAGGCTTCTCACACAGAACGCCACATGGTGTGGTCATTCAATGATTGTTGCCATAATTGCAACAGTTGGCAAGCGAGTGGGCAGTAAGAGGACGTCCATTAATCACGTGATCTTTTTTTTTTTAGCATTTTTTTTAACCCCCCTGTCCCCATTGGTGATACGTGGTGAGGTTTAAGACTATGAAGGTTTAGGACTTCGTGATTTTTGTCAAACACCATAACCGACCCTACCCCCGCCCGCCCCGCAAACCTCACGTGATTAGTGGACGGCGCCCAATATGCGAGTAAGAACAACTGTATTCTCATCCCGTCGCCACGCGGCGAGCTTGAATTTTAATCATTCAATAAAGCATGACGTGATATTAATTTGATACATCGTAGTACAAATTAGGGAGTACCTTAAATAGCTAACGCATCCTGTTATGGGTAAGAACTAAGAAGTACAATACTAAGTAGCGGTTGTTTAATAATATAAGTCGTATTAGTGACATAAGATCACCATGTTACTGATCTAAGATTACGTAAAATGTTATGAGAGTAGAAGAACCGTTATTGCACTAAAGCGTAACCGCTTCTTTGGACAACATCTGATTGTAGGTTATATTGAATGGGGCAGTATCAAAAGAGTATTTGGTAAGATACCAAATTACTTGATTGGAAAGTTAAAATTAGAACGCGTGTAAATGCCTAACAAAGAGGTTTTAGTATTTTTTTTTAGTGATTCTCGTAGATAGTTAAATAGTAGCAATAGTGTGTATTCATTGATGTAAAAACTAGCAGAGAGAGTCAATTTAATATAGAAAAAACTATAAACAGGACACGTACTATCAAAAATATTCTGTACGCAATTTTTGTTTTGTCGCGTGCCTATTACATGCAAAAATGAACTTTTTCTTAGTAGCGATGAAAAAGCGAGGTACATAACCCGTCAAATTTCACCTATCACTTATTGAGTCTATCATTGGTTCCGCTTAATAAGTGGCAAGGGAAATATTTACGTCTATGGTGTCACGCTCGACATTTCATCCTTATAGCTAGAGACCAGGGGAGATCCCCTGGTCGACATACAGTCACAAAGTGCCAAGACATTCACTAACGCTGTCGGTTTCACTGTGGTTGGTGAACTAATGATCCCCGTCTGAACAATCACACCTTAGGTTCGATATCAGGTCCGAATAGAGTGGGTGTTGTCCATGTGGCATGTTCCCCCACTTACTTCTGCGAGATAACTTCACTGAAGGGTCTGTCGGGTAGAAAAGGATCTCTACCCTCGCTCTAAATGAGTGAAGCCGGACTATGGCTGGTTCCCAATAAGGTGGCATCCATTAATTACGTGAGGTGTTAATGATCGAGCCGAATCTTACTAAATTTCATTTGGTGAGAAAGGTTCTTGGCAAATGACGTATTTTTTTCTAGCAGAAAACGGTGTGAAACATCTCACCAAGGGGATAGGGGTGGGGATGACGGTCAAAAAGTCCTCAAAAATGCCTCACGTAATTAATGGACGGCTCCTAAGGCAACTATATGTTATACCTTAACGCTAACAAATAAATACTACAAAAACTTCATAAAACTATTTATTTTAATTTTGACAACTATCTCGGGACTCTATCATTTACCTACCATTAATTTTTGAGATACCTGTATCAGAATAATGATATATAATAATATCACGTCACTAACCAGTAACTCTTAGCATCATCAAAAAATGTGTAACTCTGTGTTGAAATACAAAATTATTACAATATATCAATAAAAAACAATAGTAACTCATTTATAAATATGTGCATTAATTACCTCCCCCAATCTACAATCGCAGGAAGCGTTGCGATTTCTATCATTTCTATCCCGTTAACAACGATTTGTGACATATAATCTTACATTCATAACATTAAAGTTCATTTTCCTATCATTGAGATA
Organism: Lymantria monacha; assembly: GCA_905163515.2. NCBI lineage: Eukaryota > Metazoa > Arthropoda > Insecta > Lepidoptera > Erebidae > Lymantria > Lymantria monacha. Next base: position 10,471,254 of record LR991094.1, on the reverse strand, counting down.
TAACTGTAGGTTTGGTTGTATGTATTTATGCTTCGTTACAGTCACAGTACGCGTGGGGCAATCTGTACAACCTACCGTTTTGTACTGCATATTTAACAGCTGTTTTTGTTTGTTTTTTAAACAACCTTGGATGTCATTGTAACTTATTTTAACTACTGACGTTTCACTACTAAACGTAACCGTAATGTTAAAATCAGAAACAATACAGTAGGTAAACAAATACAAATGTTCGCCATAGTTTATTTAAACTATTGTTCCAAAATACACAATATTTTACTCCAGAAACTTTTGCCAGACGTAAATTATTTATGTAAACAGCGGTGACGAAATAAAATCTGCAGTGGCACGATTTCCAGCTTCCTATGTATTCTGACTAGTTCTGACATCACACGACCGAATTCTATATTTAGACCCATTAACACAGCAAGTGTACATAGGTGAACTCAATAATTCGTCGAAACGCCTCTGTAGCAGCTGATTTGAATTAATATATTTGAAGATTTTAGTCATCAAATGCTTAATGCTTAATTTTGCGCGTGGTGACAGAACGAGAATTCAAAATTTATTAACCTCTCTTTTCTCACATAGGGCTAAAAATACAATTAAGGGAACAGATATATTTTTTTTTGCAAAAGAAGGTAAAATTTAGAACATAATACTACACTAGATATACCATCTAGAAAGCATAGGTTGGTAGGCTGTTTGCCTCCGATACGAGTTTAATATAGTTATTTTTATGTGGATTGAAAACGAACCAACAGCTAGCCTGGGTATGATGGAATATTTTGCATAACCATGCACTACTTGTATTTTTATGTGTAATAATAATATTAAAACCTATAAAGCAAACCCCTTTCTTTGCGGCGGACTATGGTCTGGTCACACCCCGTTAGGCGGTGGCAAGGCCACCGAAGACAAAGATCGGGTACCGGTGGCCCGCTCGCACGGCGAAGAGAGGTATTTGCAGGGTGGGTCCATGGGGTTGCGTGCCGCCTCTTCCATCGCCCCGGGCCGATTTGCCGGGGCGCGACCACATCCATGGTCCCACCTTGCGAAGAAAAAAAAAGGCGGTGGCAAGGCAAACCCTACGCCAAATTCGTCTGAGCAGCGTAGTAGAGTACACTAATTTCTTCCACACTCGTACTAAGCAGTAAGGCGAAAATGGGCCAAAAAAATAATGTCGATCAATTATACAATTATCAGATAAAAATGAAAACCTACTATTCCATAGTAGAATGATAATTTAATTATCACATAATATTTGAGTTTTCAATGTCGCTCAATTTGCAAGCTAATAGCTAAATAATTTTCTACAAACACTAAAAAACTTTTTTCCGTGTGGGGACGGACTAAGAATACAATTCACCACACCATCTTACCCGTGGGTGATCGTACGAGACGACTAAGGGATATAAAACGCATACAACATCTATGCGAGAGCAGAGAAACTCGAAACAAAACCCTATACCAAAACGTCTGACCAGCGTGGTATAGTAGGTCATTTACGCTCCCATTATGGAAGAGGCTCGAGCCTAACAGTGGGACATATATGGGCTGAGATGACTAAAAAACTTATAAATGAAATTTATAGTATATTTTATCCTTGAAGTTATATTGGAATATATGTTTTTTTATTTATGCGATTCAATTTGTTATTAAAATGACGGTTCAACTAGATCCAAGGTCTGAACTAGCAGGACGGACGAAGAAGCCTAAACAGGCACATCCCAAGCTGGTGGCGCTTCGCGGACGAATCTATTAACCTAAATATAGAACCGTGCCCGAGTCGCGTGAGTTCCTGAGTGCTCTGCACAAGTCTGTTAAATAGATTATATTAGATATAAGGGCGAATCCATCGCTTGGGTAAACATGATATTAGACTATAGTCTAATTCTAGTATTTGACTTCAGCACGGTTTAGGTACCATACCTAATGATCTAATTTGTGACCTTGCCTGACCAATAGATTCAACTCAGCATGAAGACTATATTTGTGATGTAATCCATAAATAGTTGTCCTGAGTCTGCATATGCTGTGTGTCGGTAAATGTACATTTTTAAATTCTTATACAAACACTTCATACCATAAAAGGGTATCCGTAACTCGTATTGCTTACTTTTTCAAGTCATGCTCTTGCTAATTAGGGATCCCACATTCCATAAAATGTATAAAATATAAAGGTAGGTTTAACGTAACGATATAACACTGAATACTTTACTAGAAAATGTGCTGAAATAATCGAAACACTCTTTTCTCTTTCAAAAAATTCTTTTAGATTCATCATCCTTCGCACAGTCCATGGAATATTTCTTTGCTCTTACTTAGTTGGCTTTCCACATTCACGTCTAGTACTTTCATATTAATATTACTATCATCCCGTCTCATCGCAAATCTATAAGACGTCAGAAACTAATCTCTCAAATTTTCAGACACTGGCACCAGTTTTAAGTTGCCTGTATATACATATAACCATTCCTTATGTTGCTCATTTTCGCAACGCAATCAGTCGCTTTTACTGTCATAAATATAATCCATAGAAAAAGCAATCGGATATTCTCCAAAAAATACATTACAATTTTTGAGCGAACAGAGAAAACAACGACAGAATACACTCTTAGTTGCTCTGAACTGATAATTACTTTCCTAGAAAATCTAATAAAGGCACATACTGCTAATATCGTGGTCTAAGTATCACATTCAATAGAGGAGACCATAATCAAGGAAGATGTTCTTCTATAGGTACACATTTTTTTTACTTTAATCAACAAGCATCTTATAATACTAACGCATGAAACATCTGCTGCGCTGCACATCGGCTAACAAACGGTTAATTAGGTGTCGTAACCAAAACGCTCCCTAACGTTAAAACATTCCCCCTCCGTAGCGGACCACAGGGCCTGTTATAAATAATAAACAAAACCACCGCCTGACACGAAACATGACTACACAGCAGAAACAAAAGGATATCCGGTCTACTTACTACCTGTTCCAATAGTGAAATACGTTATTGTCCATGATTCAAATTGCTGATTCGTAGCGTTGATGAAATCGGAATCATAGATATAAAAATAAACAAATTTTCAATTGTATCGAGGAAAAACGCTTACGAAAATGATTCTAATAATATCAACCGTGAACTAATCTTGGGCAGATAAATAGAGCAAAGTGCTTTGAGAATGTTATAGGAGCAATGAATCGGTAATACAATCATGGTATCTTACATAGAAAATGGCCACCCTTTAGAATTGGGAACGCCATCGACCCCCTCATTGGGGTGGCAATTTGCCCAAACGTCACTGACCGGACATTGCAAGCGTGAGCTTTTTAGATATATCAGCTATACAAAAATTGCTGTGTATTTATAGAGCTGTTTCGAGGTCGATCGTTTCGGTTGAAGTTTTAGCTGTAGGTATTCTATGGTATTTATACTATAGCTTGTTATTTTATTTGATTAAACTTGAGCGGTTACAAACTTGAAAAGTTTGATTTGATTTCTAATGTTTTCATTTATAGTCACGAATCCCATATCATAAATAATGTTTTGCAATTTTTAAAGCCCTACTTTCGTTTTTTATACGCTCATTGTATGTCGAGTTATTGATTATCAAATTCGACTTTAGACTATATAACAAATACTAAAAATAAAATAAACTAAATATTTAATTGGGGCTCCCGTACAACAAACTTGATTTGTTTTTAGTTTTACGGAACTCTTCGTGCGCGAGTACAACTCGCACTTGGCCGATTTTCGTTATTTTTTTCGAACGACCATCCCGCTTCGAGGATACCTTATTGAAAACATCCAAAAATTTGATCCTTTTTAGGGTTCTATACCAAAAGGTAAAAACGGGACCCTATTACTGAGACTTCGCTGTCCGTCCGTCCGTCTGTCACCAGGCTGTATCTCAAGAACGGTGATAGCTAGACAGTTGAAATTTTCACAGATGATGTATTTCTATTGACGCTATAACAACAAATACTAAATATAAAATAAATATTTAAGGGGGGCTCCCATACAATAAACTTGATTATTTTTTAAGTTTTACGGAACCCTTCATGCGCGAGTACTTACAACTCGCACTTGGCTGATTTTTTTATATCCCTTAGTTTTTGCGTGTATTAAAGAATGAAAAACAGGAAGGAATATAATATGACTGTACAATGTACAGCCACGATTGCTTTATGGTAGCTGCTTAGAATACTACCAACCCTTAGTTTGCGCGTGGGTGTCGTAAAATACGACTAAGAGCCTTATAACGACCTGGGCCAACTCCACCTGATGTTGTTTGGTCAACAATTACATTCCCAAGGAGGGTTGACGTCTGGCAGGCGGCCGGTCATAAAACTACTGCCAATAACTTTTACAATAAGTACTATGAAAGAAAAGTACATATTATATCGACCCCAAGTAATTGGGATAAGAGTAGGAGAATGATGAATGATGATGAGTGTACAGCCACGGCTTCGATTTCCAGGCAGGACTCAACAGTCCTGCCTGGAAATCGAAGCCGTGGCACAAGATTGTTATCCTGGACAACTCCAGGATAACAATCTTGTGCGATATACAAATTGTTGTCTTGAGTCTGGGTGTAATGTGTACCCGTTAATTATATGCTTGTAATTACACGGGGTTAGTCCTCCACAATACAAGGATTATGTCCTTAGTGCAGGATGTGGTCTTACTAAAAATATTAATAATGATATGGCCACACTGTTGATAGTTTTCTGTCTAAAGTCACAGACCGGCCCGTCCAGGTAATATTACACTCACAGAAAAACAACGTCTGAGCAGTGACAGTGTACTGTTGCGCTTCGTTCGATAACGAAAAAACCGGTAAGCCCAAGTTCCTGGGTGGGTTTGGATTGTTAAGCAACGACCTAACTGTACTGTTGGTATCGCAAAGGTCAATGAGCAGTACTAACAATTACTATCAGGTGTGCTGCTTGCTCGTTTGCCACTATAAGTAACAAAAAGAAAACGTTAAAATTCGATACCCGAATAGGTAACGCGCCGAGCTAATCGTCAAGGATTCGGCAACAGTGGCCGATCTAATGGCGGTGAGGAAGAATACGGTGGGTTATGGGGCGATGTGCCACCCTTTCGTCGCCCCGGACGGAACGATCAGCGTGTGTCCAGGCCATAGCCTACCAAAAAAAGTATGCTGTTTCTCGTTTACCACCATAAAGCAATAAAATTTTAAAAATCGGCCAAGTGCGAGTTGTACTCGCGCACGAAGGGTTCCGTAAAACTAAAAAAGATATGTGATGTAACTAAAAAATTTAAGGTTTTCGGAATTTTTCCTTTATATATGCTATAAATCGTTGCTTCATGCGAAATTTCAAGATTCTAGGTCGACTGGACTTAGGTTTTGATTCCCTTGCGAGTAGTTGCGTGTTTGAAAATGAACGGCTTAAATTACTGTTTCTTTTGATTGCGTTGACATAGAAGTTTGATTTTGTTACAGCTTAAGGGTCTTATAGATCTGAGTATTTGATATGAATTTCAATTTAATACCTCTACGCGTTCATGAGGAAAGGGGTAGTAAGTTTAAAATTATTAAAAATACTTGATTATATGATGTAATTAAAAATATACGGTTTTCGCAATGTTTCTTTTATCTGTGCTATAAGACGTTGCTTCGTACCAAATTTCAAGATTCTGAGTTCACGGGAAGTACCCTGTAGGTTTTGATTTCCTTGCGAGTATCGAAAAATTGCGGCATAGACGTCTGTACATTTTGATTGCATTGGCTTAGAAGTTTAATTTTTTCACAGCTTTAAGGGACAGTAGACTTGAGTATTTGATATAAATTTCAGCTTGACACCTCCACGCGTTCCTGAGAAAAAGTGTCTTGACAGACTGACAGACAGACAGACGGACGGACAACAAAGTGATCCTATAAGGGTTCCGTTTTTTCCTTTTGGGTACGGAACCCTAAAAAATTATCTATACATATAATAAAAATGTAACGGGTCGCTGCCTGTACATGGAAGATATATGAAAAAAAATATTACTGGGACCTTTATCAACACTAATAGAACCCAAAACAATAATTTTTAAAATTTTTGTCTGTTTATCTGTTTGTCTGTGTGTTTGTGCACGCTAATCTTAGAAACGGCTTATCCGATTTAGACGCGGTTTTCACTAATATATTGTGGTAAGCTTCACTTAACATTTAGGCTTTATTTTATGTCAATTGGTTTATAAAAAAAAAAGTTATGTCAATTTAAAAAATGTTCGGAGAAAAAGATCTTTATCGATTTTTTTCAAATTACGTACAAATATTCTTCAGTAAAAATATATAAACACGTGTTTCAGCATTTGTTGATTTTCACCCTTTGGGGGTGTAAATTAGGCCTGCAAAGCGGGTTGGACGACTCATTAAATCATTAGCGCCAAGCCGATATTATTGAAGCTGGCAACTTGAAATATTGACAGTGATTTCTTTATATGACGTAGAGATACACTAAGATAGCATTTTACGAAATTATACCCCTAAGGGGGTGGAACAGAGTGGCAAAGTTTGTGTGAAGAGAAAAAATCTTTATTGATTCTTTTCAAATTACGAGTCGAATCAAATATTCTAGGTTAATATCCGGTATATGTCAATTTTCACCCTCTGGTTGTGTAAATTAGGCCTGTGAAGCGGGTTGAACGACTCATTACCGCCAAGCCGAAACTATTAAAGCTAGAAACATTATACTTTGAAGCACGTTTTTATTTATGACATAGAGATTCAATATGAAAGGATTTTATGAATTCCGCCCCTAAGGGGATGTAACAAAGCGGCAAAGTATGTATGGGGAGAAAATTTCTTTATCGATTCTTTTCAAATTACGTACAAATATTCTTCGGTAAAAATAAATAAACACGTGTTTCTCTCTCCCTCTCCATCAACCCCGCAACAGTGCCGTTGTGGCGACCAGTTCCGGCGTGAGAGCTCACACGATACACATAGTAGACGACAATAGGTTCTTGCCTAATGGTTTAAGATACATGTTAAGTTTAGCTTCAAAAATGTTCACTCTATAACTCAAATAATAAATCATATCTAACGAGGTCGCAACTCTGCTGGTGAAACAAAACAGCCAAATAAAGGGTGGCGATAATTATGTTTTTATCCCATGGTCATACCGTAAATAGTATATTAATGGCAATATAATTTGTAGAACGAATAGAACTTTGAACCACCTTTTTCTTTAGTGACCGGCTATGGTATATAGACACACGCGCGCCGTACACGTACATCTACGTTGTGCGGGCGGTCCACCGCAACCGGGTATCATCTCGAATCGAAACCCTCATGCAGTGAACCTCAATACAGGTACTCACGCTTGCGCCGCCCAAAGCACCGACGGTAGAGCGTGTCAACGTAGAGTATTTTCTCTCGGACCCACCCTATTGCCTAATTCCGTTAGACAACTAACTCGCAGAATCAACACCTCAACGCATCCCAGTTTCTGACGCTGTTGATTATCATCCTAGCGACAAACTTTCAACACCTTGCATTGCTTTTTCTATTTAACTCTGTCAGAGATGACTTCTGCGTGGACGAAGTCGCGGGCAAAAGCTAGTATAATAATAAAACATAAACAACAAGCTATAAGTACAAGATCGTCGTGACGTCCAATTTCACAATTTACTATAATGAATTTGAAGGATTATTACCATGTTAAGTAATATTATGGTTGCACCATCGTCTCTAGTGGCACAGATGTCAATGAGTATGATGCGTGGGAGTCGCCACTGAACTTTGTAGAGTAGGATGCCGCTCATTTGTTGCCAACAGCGTTTATAACGCTAGCGTCATCCAAATATTAAGCATCGCGAGGTTAAACTAATGTTTTGTTTTATTGATATTTTGTGTTACAACAGCGTATGGTATGCATGTGTTGATGTTTATACCAAATACACACCAGCTTATATGAAACAAGCTTCTATTTATTTTATTTATTTACTTGAAATTCCAAGCATCTTTTTAGGCTTTTTAAAAATGATTTAAAAGAGAGAATAAAAAAGGAACCACTTTCCATCCAAGGCATGCTGTACCTTCAAATACTGGTTTCGAGTTTGGAAGAACCTGTTCTCCTTTTTTGGAAGCTTGTATTCGTTTTCAGAGAATTCAGATTAAATGCTGATTTCGAATACATAATTGTATAGTGCCTAACATGTAACACAGCAAAGAATTTGATCAAAATTTCAGTAATGATCTTAAAGCAGCAGATTTTGAGAGTAAGCTAAGTATTGCACGCCTCATAAGCGAAGCGTTGAGGTCTTGCTCTACTCTCGATATATGAAAATCAAGTTCAAATCAATTTCATATATGGCATTAGTGTTAGGTAAGCTTGCGTACAACGTTTACATTGACCCCTCAATGTCCTGCTTATTTGATATCACTATCGTTATTATTTTGTTAACTATTAAGTGAGGAAAGTACTGCATCCCTACTAATATATAAATGTGAATGTAAGTTTGTTTGTTACGCTTTCACGCTAAAACTACTCAACCGATCATCATGAAACATTGTACACATATTCTTGGAGGTATTAAAAGTAACATAGGATACTTTTTATTTAAAAAATCGAATTTTTTATATGAGAAGAAATAAAAAAATTGTTTGTCAAAAAATCTCAAAATCTAGCTTCTTCAACGCCATCTAGCAGTCCAGTAATGAAGTTCCAACCCTGAGTATTGTAATACCGTTGCACTGTATTACCGACGGTCAAAAATAAAAATAGGGGATCAAAAACTTTAGGAAAGTAACCTTTTACGCGGGCGAAGCCGCGGGCAGAAGCTAGTGTTAAATATTGCGTCTCAATCCGGACTATCATCAAATACATTAAACCCTTGAAAAGAAAAAAAAAACATTAATAACGTCAACACATATTTTCAATTTTAAAACTTACTAACACTCTTGTACAGTCATGTATAACGAATCATCTTTGATCGTCGAAGTGAATGTTTACAGTTGTAATGGTTATTATTTCGGGACTATAATTCTATTATTGGCAACGAAGCAGACCTTCATAATAAAATGTTTCACGTAGGTACGCAAGTGTTAAGTTTTGCAGGTCAATTTAGCAGTATCATACAATCATAGATAGTGGGCATGACATAAGCATGATGACGTCACCGGGCGTCGGCAACTGCGGCGAAGGCCAGCCCTGTTGTTAATATGCGATCAACCGGTTTTACAGCAACATATGCACCGCACGCCATTGGGTACCATTAACCATGTAATATGTCTGCACAAAACGAGACAGCTATGAGAGAAAAAAAAATGAAGCAACGAGTTTCGTAACAGTTCAGCAATTGCTTACGCGATTTAGACATATGTTTGACTTTAAGTTGTAGAATAATTTTCTCGTATTCTTAATAGGCTTTCTTAAGTTTTCCTTTGTAATTTTCTGCCAACAGACGGCGCAGTGTGCACTTGCCACTCCTACACGCTAAGTTTGCCTCGATGCGATGGAGCGATGACGATATCGCCTATTTAGGTCAATATAACTCGCAGCTACCATAAAAATTATAAACAGACGGCAGAATTAACAATTTCAATATCGTTTTGAACTATATTCTTTAATTTACGCGAAGATAATAAGAGTATGAGAAATATAAGAAAATGCAAACTATTTCAAACCATACTTTATACTTCGCTGCCTGCCAGAATAAGACGATATAAAAAAATGTCAAATTTGTAACAAAGTCAAAGAGGAATAGCCTGGAAGCGCATATTTTGATAGTCTGCCAAAACACATAATGTATTATTTATTATACATATGTACGATCATCATACGTGTATATAACTCGCTAAGAAATATGTATCTGCAATATAATCTACTTATGTATTACAAAATATGACATAGAAAACTATTACATAGTTGCCGAATCAATATTAATTTAACAAATGTATGTGCTGATAGAACGCAAACTATCGGGGCGAGTATCCAGTTACAAGTATGTTATTCTATCGCCCCACAAAACAAACGAGTTGATACATAATGTCTATCATTAGAATGTAAAATCATTAACTGTTCAAATATTCTCTATAATTTAACTTTCCACAGAAGACAAACACCGGCTTCCGGTGGCCCACTCGCACGGTGTCGATAGGTACATTGAAGGGCGGGTCTATGGGGTCGCGCGGCACTTCTTCTGTCGCCCCGGTTGGATTTAGTGGAGTATGTGACCAGTCTATAACCCGCCCAAAAAAAAAATACTTTAACTTTGAGAAGGTAAATATTTCTGCTGCAAATTGTATATGGAGAGACAGAAAATTATGCCTTCAAATTAAAAGAAAAATTGAAATTTTACATTAGTTTTGGCACAAGCTGAAGGCTAACCTTTATCGTGATATATTGTATCCTACTAGATTTACTATTGTAACAAAAATGACATAATAAAAGAGATCCGAAGTTAAAACAGTTTTGAGTATAATGATGTTTTAAGTCGATCATTATTTCAGAGGATTTTTTGCAGGAGTAAATTCAAATAGGTACATGATCTATTCATAAAATCTTTGTTTACGTGCGAAAATTGGTTAGACGAGGGATTCGAAACCACGCTTATTGGAAATCCGTTCCAATCGTCCTACCACTTAGGCAAGTGTGAGCTTTAATCATCATTAAATCAAATCATTATCTATTCTTACTTACTTTTTGTTGAAGAAACATATTTTATTTCGAAATTATGTTTGGCAAAGTAAATACACTCAAATAAATATTTTTGTTTATAAAAGAAACACTGTTGAATTGGTATTTATGAAATTAGAATAACAATTTACAAGAATTCTAACAAACACCATAAGAACGTTTGAAAAACTAAAAAAATCCTAAATAATTCTATAGATGGTTTCGCTGTTTTCGATAAAAATAAGGTATTTAATTGTGTTTATAAAAATGGATGTATCATTAGTCGTTTGTTGTTGTACATAACGCTCCCCAAATGGTGGTATAATGCCATAATCGTCATGCTTGGCAGGCGGTTAGGCGATCGCAGTGTTACAAGTTTCCAAAAAGGGCCCATTTCCCAAATAAACACTTCTGTAGAGTCACTACATTTTGCAAACACATCTGACAAAACTCAAACTTGCACCAGTCAAACCTTTAGGAGAGAACATGGGATACTGCTATTTAAAATACCACGCAATTATGTTTTTTTTTTACTTTTGTGGCAGACAAGCAGGCATTCCGCAGGCATATGGTAATTGGTTTGCTGCTCCTCAACCTTTAAAATACTAAAGTCACAGCGAGGTTACTGCCTACTGTAAAGATTTAGACCCCAAGCTCTCTCGCTCACCGAACAAATCGCAATAGCAAATTACCACTACTCAAACCCTGATTTTCCAATCAAGTGAACATATTAAATAAATAGCCCAAGAAAATTGTTGGTTTAGTACTAAAATACGAGTAATAAAATTAATATTACATAGTTGCATAAACAGCGGTACTAACATCCATTCTTAGAAAAGAAAATAGGTAACCATTGTACGATACCGGTTTGCGTTAATAACGCATTATGAATAATTCACAAGTCATGCGTTTGCGATGAAATACTTTGTTCAAATGTATAAGCACTTTCCATAATATACAGCTGATAGAGAAATCTTTCTGTCATCCATGTACCTACATAAACTTAAGTAAATTTTGTATAAATTAACCAAATAATAAATAAACTGTGTGATGGCAAATACGGTGATATAAGTTACTGATAAAAGGACTATTAATACTTGTTAGTCTACTCAGTAAGTGTTTTTTTTGTCAACTTTTTTACCAGTCTCGGCAAAATATGAATGAGGGTCTCATTCGATTCGGAATAATATATGGATGGTTTTTGAAAAAAAAACTGAGAAAATTATAAATATTAGCCCACTACTCATTTGAAAAAAAAAACTACTTTTACGGATTCTATCGCGTTTGTATTTGATTTTTAATTTTCCGATGTTTCAAACACTTTACAGTGATCATGGTCATGTGAGGACCATGATTACTCCTCGAACTGTTTAAAACACATTACAGTGAATCCGTAAAAGTAGTTTTATTTAAAATAATCTTTAACAAAAAATCATAAATCCATTATTATCCCAAGAAAGATGTCTCTTCTTAAAATAAAATAGATTTAGGTTATAGTACCCAGGCATAACCGGATTGGTGGATTTCACTCTATTGCAATAACAGGGGATTATTAACATTTTATAGCCATTTAATGCTGAATAAGATAAAGTGCCGGTGCACATTGTAATATTACGATCTTTAGATGACCCAGTTGCTTGACAACAATGTAACTGAAGAGAAACTTCAATACCTTTTGTATATTTACTATTTAAGCCATCATAATGCTACTGAATTCGACAACCACAGTATAGTTTATTACAGATGTATTTATCGTAACTCCGGTTAAGAAAGTTTGGTTTTGTTAGCAGATAAATAATAGTACATATATTATCCGAAAAAAATTCGAACTTTCAAGAACCAAAACTTATCAATTTAATATAGAACAGTGAAATGAAAATCGCGATAATGACCTTCACAAAAAAAACTTAATAGGTATGTGGGTAATTTAAATTAAGATACAATGACAAAGAATGGCAAATATCCCAAGTAAATACATATATTTAAAAAAGCAAAAGGAATATTTAAAACTATAAAATAAATATACAAGAAAATAATTAATTAATGAAGTTTATTCAAGTCTGAATAATGATTCATCAATGTAGGTCAAGAGTTAAGCTCACTCAGACGTTTGTAATTCTGGGAAGGAAGTTAAAAGCTGGCTGTAATGAACAACAAGATTGTTTGTGAACTGAAGTTTGTTTCCCAAACTGGCCTCGGTACGATGGTAGTAATTTGTGACGTCATGCACATACACATATTTTAACAATGACCTGCTATGAAGTTATGAACAAATTACTGAAATTTAGCATTTAATATGCTTAATTATTTATAAAACCTGATTACGAAGCGAAAAATGATGTCACAGGCGGGATTCGAACCCGCGCATATTGGGATCCCGGCCCAATCGTGCTGCCACATCATTTTTCGCTTCGTAATCGGGTTTAATAAATAATTAAGCATATTAAATGCTAAATTTCAGTAATTTGAATAACAAGGTTGTGTCATCGTTTAATACAATTCTAACTGCAAAGTTTGAAGTATTAAGCATATAACAATGTGTAAATATTGTCGGGTAGATGACGCATGTCACCTTAAAGGCGTAAATATGATACGAAGCGAAATTTGCATGTCCTACAATAGTTCACGGTGGTGTAGTGGCAGCACGATTGGGCCGGGATCCCAATAGGCGTGGGTTCGAATCCCGCTTGTGACATCATTTTTTGCTTCGTAATCGGGTTTTATAAATAATTAAGCATATTAAATGCTAAATTTCAGTAATTTGAATAACAAGGTTGTGTCATCGTTTAATACAATTCTAACTGCAAAGTTTGAAGTATTAAGCATATAACAATGTGTAAACATTGTCGGGTAGATGACGCATGTCACCTTAAAGGCGTAAATATGATACGAAGCGAAATTTGTATGTCCTACAATAGTTCACGGTGGTGTAGTGGCAGCACGATTGGGCCGGGATCCCAATAGGCGTGGGTTCGAATCCCGCTTGTGACATCATTTTTCGCTTCGTAATCGGGTTTTATAAGTTATGAACAAATAGTAGAGCTTAAAATTACTGGACAGAATGAAGTCGAAGAGAATCGGGTTTTATAAGTTATGAACAAATAGTAGAGCTTAAAATGACTGGACACTGGACAGAATGAAGTCGAAGAGAATCGGGTTTTATAAGTTATGAACAAATAGTAGAGCTTAAAATGACTGGACAGAATGAAGTCGAAGAGAATGGGGTTTTATAAATTATGAACAAATAGTAGAGCTTAAAATGACTGGACAGAATGAACGAACAATATAACATCCTTGTTATATTAACAAGAAGAGCATGGGCACCAAGATTGGTCTGGGAAACAATAGCCAATTTACAATCGCCAATCCTAATATCATGCGTGGCAATACTAGCACTGTTCTCTGTGGGAAGCTTAATGCAAGAGGACGTCGATAGGGTAATGGATGGATGGATGATAACTGTTATATGATGATAGATGTTCATTAAAATAAGTTATAAAATAAGAAGAACCAATTTGTTCAATCTAATATTCGGGACAAACATGAATATTGCTCCTATATTCCTCTTTGAAAATGCAAAAAATAGAAATATGTTCAAAGCTAACAAACAATATTTTCTGTTTAACTATTAGAAAAAAAAAAATGTTATGAAATATTAAATTAAGATTTTAAAATTTTATAAGTTATATGCTAATTGTCAAAAGCATTTCGTTAACTGTCGAACTGTAATCAAAATTTAGTTGGCATTTATATATATAAAGGTAAACATGATTGTGTCTAAATTGATTAGGTATTAATTAATATAAAATGTCACACAATTTATCATTAAACTACATAATTGATTAACAACAATACAATAGTATAATTTCCTCTTAATACATGACTCCTAACAAGGAAAACTAAAATAAAATTCTAATTCTAGTCCTAACAGGCCCAAAGTTAGTACTAACTAACTCTAGTCCTAGAAAGTCTTAATACATACATACATACTATCACGCCATATCCCTTGCTGGGTAGGCAGAGAGAGCAGAGTGCCAGAGAACTCTAGCCTTGCATACTTCACTCGCTCCCTCAACATTCATAATTCTCTTCATACACGCTCGCCGGTTTCGGAGACTCTTCACTCACCTGCCTAGGTGAGTCTCGGTCTCCCCCGGTACCTACATTCTTCCACTTTCGCATTGTATATCTTCTTAACCAGATGTTCTTTCGGCATTCTTTCCATGTCCGAACCATCGGAGCATTCCCTTTCGCATCTTTACACCAATACTCTCTTTCATACCTACTCGCTCTCTTACGTCGTCGTTACGATTGACAAAAAAAGTCTTAATGATAATCTTAATCCTAGAAAAAGTCCCAAAGTTTAGAAGATTCAAAATCTTATAAATTTTATTGCAAAATTACATAACAGTTGGAATTGATCATGACGTCACGATCCATTCATGATAGTTTATTGTAGTAGTATACGGTTTAGCTAACAATCCGAGTTGCAATTACATCAAATTGATGTTCAACAACCGGCAGATTGTTCCGGGGTTTCGACATCTATTCATTTTTCAATACGATGACATTGCTATGCCTTCGTACTGTACATGAACAGTTAGGCATAAGTTTTAATGAATAAATATTTCGATATCATAAACAATTACCGGCCGTAATCAAGTATTATTAAAAATTGATTGGTTTATTAATAAGTTAATGCAACAAATTCATTCGAAATAATTTGATGAGGAAATATTATATATAATTGGATAACAGTTTCAATAATTTAACTTTATTAAAATAATTCATTCATAACGGATCGAGAACATACTGTATTCTTTACTTCAACAGGAATATATTGTCTTCGTCACCATATTTTATCTCCTGCAGGTATCGAAAGGGGCGATCAAAAGGTAGACAACATCACTGCAAGAATACGAAAACTTGAAGTAAAATCATATGCTAAATGGTTTGAACAACATAGCATACAATTCTCCAGCCTTCTCCATAGAAGGCTGGAGAATTGGAACCAACTGTGGTTTATGGACTGTAAATGGGAAGAAAGTATGGGATACAGTTATAAACAGGTTGTAGAAGCAAAGTAATAAGCTTCAAACACACTTTTACAAACATTGAGTGCTCACATCCCTCATCCTAACTGATACCAACATATAGGAAGGGGTGGTGACGCAACGTAATTTGCCAATTGAGGATTCTATGTGAAAATTAAGATGATATGCAAATTAATCGCATATACTACAATGTTACATTAATAACATTCTAGTATATCGGATTAATTAGGCTATACGATTGAAAATAGACTTGAAACCCTGGTTCCTACCATAATAACCGATGAAGTAGGGTCACTGTTTGTTTTCAGTGGTTATTCCAGTGTTGTTGTTCGCGTCTTACATATTCAATTAATTTATTAGAAGAGCAAGAAGACTATTAAATAACATCTGCGCTCTGCCTGTGAAATAGTTTATAAGTTTCACATTTGATTCAATGATTTATTTTAGTGGGCAACCACAAAATCAATTCATAGATATGCACCCTTTAGCTATAGTTCATAATTAGTTGTAATTAAACATCTGAGTGGTAACGTATTATGAATAAAATAAGTAGCCACCCTTATTTACTCGTGTGGCTCGTGAAAACCGTCTAAGGGATCAACAAGCCAATAGACAGCATCACGCTCCTGGGAGACAACACCTCCTTCGATTGCTAACTAGCTTGCTAAGCGTAGCGATTATAAAATCAAAAATGATCACTCCTTGGAGAGACTGATATCTAACAGTCAATATCGATATGTTGATGGATAGAAATAGACAGATACGTGATACGCTTACAGAAACTTAAAATAAATTTTATTGAGCATTGTTTTAGAAGTGATAGATATCCAACACTAAAGAAAAAAAACAACAAACAAACAAAATTACAGCCAAACTCAGTATAATAATTGGCACATCACATAAATTTGAGAATCATTCTGTGTGAATCGAACCTAAGACGCTTATCACAACCAATCAAACAAACACTAATCTACGAGATTGCTATCGTAATTATTTAGCACAAAACTTCGAATATGAACACATATGCACCTAGTGTTATGTATGTATGTTCAAAAAGCGGTTGTTACGTGAGTCGGCGTGCAAGACATGGACTGGATTCGAGGTCAACGACCCCGGTAGAGTGGGACTCAGGACTCTACCGCCGGAATATTAAACACGATATTCAATTGCTTGTGCTATGAAAATAAAAATAATACGACTTATACTACATGCGTATTACTTTAAGAATGCTATTTGTAATGGGATGTGAGTGGGCTAGTTCGATTATCCATTTTATTGCAACAATCATTGCATACCGATGTTTTATCACTACGGTACTCGAGTAAACATGATATGACGAAGTCTCATCGTGTATCTAATATATCTACTAATATTATAAATGCATTTTTTTTTTGATAATATATGGATATTTTTACAATTTCATGTCAAAAACTAATAAACAGTTTTAGTTGAAACTGTAGAAATATAATTTACATAACCCATAGGTTTTAAAATTTCTGTCTAATGTAAGTGAGACTGCGGGTAACAACTATACTGTGAGACAACATTTACGAATTTTAATAGTTAATATATTTTTAAGGATTGGTATAACGACATTCGCTCTAAAAAAAAACAAACCTTATGGCGCGGCCTATAGTTAAATAACAGGCTCAGTACCTATTATAATGGATAATTATTTATTTATGAAATACAGAAAGAAACGCTCCGTATGGGAATCTAGCACACGAACAACTCTCAGCATGGTAGGTCACTTAAACCACTACGCCATTTATGCAATAAGTATATTTATCATATATGTATATATTTATTACAATTTAAAAATAAAGCTAATAAAACCATATAAAACATGAGTAACAATAACCGAACTGTTCAATAGAGTAGAAAGCTTCTTGTCGCGCATTCCTCTGCTATTAACACCATTAACGCAGTTGGTACTCAGCCGTGAAAGGGCTCCGCCGTTAAAATATCGAGATGCAATCAAACGTGAACGGCTTAAGTTTGCTCTTGGTTGATATCTTAAAAGATCAAATTAACTAAAGTTAACGAAGCCTGACCTTATTATCTTGGAAGATAAAATCGTCTTACTCTCAAACACAACCTTCGTATTTTTTTTCAAGAGCTCTTCGCAATACGAATCCCTGATAGCAGCGTTTAATTAGACTATCAATAACTTGCTTGAGTGCGGAGCATTTGAAACACATAAATTTTTGCTAGAAAATTATTTAATAAATTGAACTTTTTAGATTTTCCTTTACTAACGTTATACCAAACGAATGTGACACGGTTTACTGTGTGTTGAAAGATTCAAAATTCAATGTGTGATCACTTTTTTCTTCCGCGAAGCTGACTAAGGGATGTGAGCAAAAAACATTGTGAATAGAAAATAACCAATATGTATAATATAGAAAATGCCAATTTGTCACTGGTGAATATAAGTGTATGGGCTAAGATAGATAGAGCTCAAGCATAACACACGTATTCGCTGGGTTGAAAAGACCAGCCATGATATTGATGCCACATCCATTTAATAGGAAGTTAACAACGAATTGGCAGAGAAAAGGGATTTAATTTTTAGTAACTACATTTTTATTGCATGTTGTATTTTCGTGTGGGTAAAGATTTACTTTCTGTTGGAAGTCGTAAGAACTAGGCACTAGGGGAGTGGGGAGCAATGCTCTCCTGGTTAACTTATAACACTAAATAAGATTGCCAACTCATCTGCAAGGGTGGCGATTTTGGTATTATGATACCTTCGTGGGAAAGCAAATATCCATCAAAGGATATGGATGGGTTAATCGATTAATGGATGGAGGATCTTTTGGTATGCACGACAATCTGTAATCTTTCTCTCACCCGGTACCTGAAGTGTCGATTCTCTGCATATCTACTAACAATAACTATCCAAATTTAGATTTCTATAAAAAGCACTGGTGAATTCCTGAGAAACCGTAGTTTGTGTCCGGGAAACGGCCCGATATTGCATCATTCATTGTACATTGTGTGACGTTAGGAATCAATGATTCCAAATCATTATGATCTTACGATTGTTACGATCTTGATCAATGACAGTAAAATGATTCCGAATTAATTTTATAAATAAATGACTTACTTTAACAATCACGTTTAGAGCTTATGTCATCCAAGAAAAATACGCACCTGTGAACAAAAATAAACTATTAACAAGCTGAATAATCATATTTTCTTTAGTGCATATAGGACCATATCAGGCACGGGTCTACTAAGTACAGGCCTACTTCTGTAACCTCTAGCTATATACTGTCTTAAAAAACTCTCACCATGGTGAACCGACAGTATAGGACAGCATATTGATCATTCGTTTGTTGAGATATTTATTAAGATTTATAATAGCCACGATGAGCAGGCAGTTTATTGATCGCAGTTACGCTGTCATACATATCCTAGAAGAGTACAGTTACCTATTTGCTGATGTTCTTTTTATCTGATATAAATCTCACTAATGGCCTTAAGCCACCTCCATATGGGAGCGAAATTGATCCAATACGCCACGCTGGTCAGACATGTGTTATAGAGTTTTATTTCGAGTTTTCTTATCTTGCATAAAAGTTATAATATTTGCATTTCATATCTCCTAGTCTCCTTTACAACACCTAAGGGCATGAAAGGAAGTGTGTTGAGTGATATTCTAAGCAAAGTTCCTTCAATCTATACTAATACTAATATACTAATAATATTATAAAGAGGAAAGGTTTGTATGTATGTTTGTAACGAATTGGCTCAAAAAGTATTGGACCGATTTTAAAAATTCTTTCACCATTTGAATGCTATATTATCACTGATTAATATAGGCTATTTTATTGCAATAATAAATAAATGTCTACCCGTGCGAAGCCGGGACGGGCCGCTATATAGTATAAATTTCAAGTAGGTACCACGTTAAAATGGTCGTCGTTCTTAAATTCAAAAGTTGAAGTAGTTTAAATAATTTGTTTTAAGTCGTTATGTCATATGACTCGCTTTTGGGTCAATTGAAAGGTCGAATGACAGAATAGGGAGATAACCGTATGCCTACCTCATGTCTAAATGATAAATAAACTAAACAAAAGACAAATAGAAGCCAAGGTCCATATAAACCGGTAAGACCAGACCTCGCATCGTTTAGAGAGCAAGAGGTCAATTTTCTGAAATTTATTTAAATACAATAAAACGTAATTCTGTATCTCTTTTTGAAGTAAAGTTAAAAATAACCAAAGATAAAACAAACAAAACGTAAGCTAGTTTTTTATCATTACATAACTATGAGTTATGTTGATCGGACTTTATATTTAAGATTCACTTTTTAAAACCTTGAATTTTAACATTTCGGTATACATATAAAAAGATTTTGAGCTGATTGAAATGTCCGTCGCCCACAGATAAGAATTAGTTAAACTAACGAAAATGGTATTGCAAGTGTCTAGAAAATCTCGGCACTTAATATTGGACAGGTAAATGATGAGCTCATCTATTGCCTTTTGTCATTAACAAACGTAGTCGGTATGCGTTAAGCGTTACCTAGTGTACTTATCAAGCGTGCCTCAGTTACTGAGTCACGGTTTTTTAAAGACTGTTTTTATTTTATCTGACATAATAGGGCGTGGCTCTCATATTCCAAAGTTTCTTTTATATATATTTTGTTTCTATTTGCAGTTAAAGAATAAGTCAATGTTAACGTTTGAGATAACGATGAGATCATAACAAACAAGATAAGTGAATTTAATGCTGTAATATACGAAATCATACAACGTAATGGCTGCAATAGAGTTTTAGTCTTTCATATTAGTCGCTCAATAATAATAGAGCCACGAAATCATCCATAAAATGTCGTTTACTTTAAAGAAAATGTTGGAAAATTTTAGTTTCACTTAAATAAAGCTACAACTTTACATTCAGATTTACCGCAATATGTATTAATCAGGCGCGTATCATGAGCATGAACCTGAATGAATTAGATAAATGATACATTATTGTAATCCTAACTTCAACCGCTATCGGACAGTCGATCAGTACGTCTGCGCGAGTGACCTCGATGACGGCAGGGGGTGGGGCAGACCGTTCTGCAAATAACGCCTGAATCCGAACGCACCCAGTGAAAACTGTCTGGAGAATCCGTCTAGCTAAGACTACATACATTTCTAAGGCATGGAATTAACACGGGTCAAAAAGTTCAATGACCAATTAACATCAATACTAAATGTGAGAGAATACTTATACATACGTCACCCTAAAGATAGCTACATAGTTGATGTCTCCAGTCAGATAGCTAACAATTAACTTTGAAGTTCCCCGACTGGAAATGCTTTGAAATTAAAAACAATATTTGCAAATAAATACTGGCAGTTAACAATATCTAAGATTAGGACAGCTGATATTTTTAAATTAAGATTAGTCGTTAACATAAGCGTATATTATGAATCTTATATAGCATCATACTCAAGTCGAACTGTGTACCGATTTTTACTATAGCAAAAGTCGCAGTATGACATCATTAAACAAACCAGACTATTGATCTTCAAATAAATAAAGACACTAACACCGGAAACCTGTAACCCTCAATGAATCGATGGCCTCATTTTTAAAATTTACATAAAGATACATACCAACAGGTAACGAAGACTATCTCATCTCAGTACTTCCATCCAAACGTTAAAATTCACTACACAGAGGTTCTATAAAGGCTTATTGTACGAACAACACACGGACACAGACGTTAGGATTAATCGAAAAGCACGGCACACAAGCGCGTCGCGTCTACAACTTGACAGAGTGAACTGTAGGCCGAGCCGAAATATCGATTGGACTCCTGGCGCCGGCGAGCCGCATATCCCCAGTGCACGCACGCCCCTCCCCGCTGGCTTACCACCCCTGTGTAACACACCCTTATACTGGGGGATTAACGTGATTCTTAGAGCATTAATTCCTTATTATTACGCAACTATTTCAAATTTGTTGTTGGATAGGTTTTATTTATAAACTGATTCCTAGACTGCACTAATTATATTCAACATTTGCCAACTTTTTTTAAATATAATGGTGAAAACCATTTTTTCGGGTAAATTCATGTCAAAATATTGGGAACACCGAATCACCCCTTCTCCCTCTTAACAGACCGACCCTGTGAAACACAAACCCCGTTACCTCTACACATCGAGACATAAGATTCCGCACAAAATATCAATCCACGAGTGGCAACTATTCGTTAGCCTCATTTTTTAGTATTTGTTATCTGCAGTAATTAGTCTTTAGTTTTGATATTAGCTAACAAATATGATTCTAAATCAAAAATGTATTATTTTTATGACTTAGTTAAGGATGGAGGATGTATCAACATCACCCATCGACCTGTATTTGAAATACATGAATGAGTTTTTGTCGACACTGTCTGATGAATGGATTTGTGTGAAGTCCAAATAATTAGGCGCCAACATAATTACATCTACATATTTGTTCTACATTTAGCGTATTTGTCATCAGCTTATTTATAGGTATTCTGACATCCATAAGTTTTATATTCGAAGACATAAGTGTTTTGCTTGATAGTTGCAACAATCTGTATTACAATATAATATTGTCTACATAATCAAACATACGTGCTTCGAGTGTAAAATAAATGCAGTCACGTTTACACACGATATTCCATGTTGGAGATATTCAAAAATTATATTTGCAATTTAATTTTTATCTGGATAAAATTTTAATTTGAAGAAGAAATAGAGTTACCATTTCTTCTTCTTTATAGGTATTATAATTTAACCATAGTATTTGAGCCGTCTCAAATGTCAGAAAAATTGGCCTGACACACGATTCTGTTTCGAATTTGACTTCTCTGGCAATAATGTTCAAACGCATAAACCCAAGGGGAAACTTACATATTGTCGATTTTACCTTAAATAAAATCCAAAAAAAACTATCGCTGGATCGAAATGCGATTGCCATTGCGAAGATTAGACAAGAAACGTCTATTTTTTTTACCCGACTGCAAAGGAGTGGTATTGTGTTTAACAGTCTATGTATGTATGTATGTTTGTATGTTCCTTTGAAGCACTATATAGACCAAACGCCTGGGCCGATTTTTATGTTTCGCACGTCAATCGATTCCTCTTAATCCGGCGAGTGTCACTAAAGATATGACGTTATTGAAAAATTAATATGGCGACTACTGGACGCCATATTGTGAAAATTAAAAAAATTAAAGTCAACAAACTATATCGAGTGGGGTATCGTTAAATAGGTATTTAAAAATCATTTTTAGTTTTCTCTCAACATTTTTCGATTTGACTGGCCGTTTAGGATCTATATCGATTCAAAGTTTCGTAACAACCTTTCTCACATATAGGTTTTTTAGACAGTAGAAATTTACGATGAAAAGACGAAAAATTCATATAACTGGATGTGGATGGACATATACTGAAGTAGTCTAGTAGGTATATTGTCCAATATACCATAGGTAGTCCTACCTAAAGTATCTAATGTCTGAAAGAAGAAAGAAAGAAAGAAAAGAAAGAAAACACGTTTATTTCGATCTCAAAGTACAAACAGATGCAAGACAAAAACAATATAACTTGAATCAACATATTACAAGAAAATTTAAACACAGTAAAAATTCGAGGTAAAAATAAAATAGTAAGTTAACTAACAAAAATAAAATACATAGAGAGACCGAAAAAGGTCCTATCTCAGCATAGGCTGTACCGGGACGGTGCAGCGCTGGTTTTCAGATAGAACCAATGATAGTGATATCACGGACAGTCACGCACTGAAATATAGTAATAATCTGATTCCCAAATTGACATCATTATAATAAATAAATAAACATCGATGCCGTTAATTATATAAAAATAATTAGATTAATAAATAAAGTTAAGATAGATACCAAACCGAGGACAAGTTACAAAAAGTCCTTAAATCTACTCTTTGTACAATAGTAGTACAACAGTAACAACAGTAGCCACAGATTTGTATAACTCATAGAAAATGATACAGTGAACGGTTAATTCGTCATAGCGTTGGTTTCCTATAATGAGTAGAATTTGGAAAGCGAAAATCCAAAATTAAAGATATGTGATAGTAAAATAAACATACATACATACTTACATAGACATTACACAATTACATATAATATATAAATGCATATACATACATACAGCATTTCTCAGCAGTTATCCATTTGTAGTGCTAATAAGTATTTCTTGTATTTTGATTTGAAACTTTTAACAGACTTATTAGTTCTAAACGGTGGTAATAAATCATTCCAACAACGAGTTGCGGTAAATTTAAAACTTCCTCGAAATGCTGCGGTCTTATGCCTAGGAGTAGTTAACAAGTACACTACCGTCCAAAAGTTTGGAAGCACACCTGTTTTCAAACAAAACAAATAAATGCCGACTAATAGCGGTAAAAATTAGCAATAATCTTAAGTTTTACAACCTTTTACGACTGTCTACACAAACACAAAAGGATTATTATCCTACATTCATCAAGTTTTATGGAATTCCTTAATATTGACGAAACACGTGTTTTATGACTTAATCCGTCGGCTACTTTATCCTATGCAATGGTGTAGTTTTGTTGATAATGTTTGCTGGTTTTAACTTTTTTAGACCTTATTCAGTCGCACTTGAGCATTGGCACGTGAAAGTTGTGATATTAACATTGTCTGTATTCGAAAGATATCGGCTACTACTTTGACCGTATTTTTTCTTCTGAAAATGGCAAAACGCAAGCAAATCACGCTTGAACAGCGAAGCGCTATTTGCACTCTACGCGAGGAAGGATACAGTGAACGTCAAATCGCAGAAAGGCTCGGAATTTCTTGTAAAGGTGTCCACTATACCCTTGCTAGAAAACAAGAAACGGGGAAAAATGAAGATAGAAAGAGATCTGGTAGGCCCAAATCCACAACAAATCAAGAGGACAACTTCATTAGAGTTCTTTCTAAACGGAATCGACGCTTAACTGCACCACAGATCACTGCAGCTCTGAATGATACGCGAGAAACACCCATTTCAACAACTACTGTTAAAAGACGCTTACTGTCTGCGGGATTAAGAGGATGTGTTGCTGCTAAAAAACCCAAACTAACAAATCGACATAAGAAAAATAGACTAGAATGGGCAAAAGCGCATAAAAACTGGACTATAGAACAATGGGAAAATGTCCTTTGGAGTGACGAATCAAAATTTCAGATTTTCGGATCCAATAGACGTGTCTTTGTACGCCGGTCAAAAGAAGAGAGGGCTTCAGAGGCATGTACAGTGCCTACCATCAAACATGGTGGTGGTAATGTCATGGTTTGGGGGTGTTTTGGCAACAGTAAACCCGGCAATCTTGTGAGGATAACCGGAAAATTAAACAAGGAAGGCTATTTAAAAATTCTCCAAGATTCTGCCATACCCAGTGGACTAAGTCTCATTGGTTCTGGATTCATTTTTCAACAGGATAATGATCCTAAGCATTCGTCTAAATTGTGCCAGAACTTTTTAAACAAGAAAAAAGCTGAAAACATTTTAAACATCATGCAATGGCCATCTCAATCCCCTGATCTTTCTCCCATTGAACTTGTTTGGGATGAACTTGACAGGAGGGTGAAAAGTCGTTGTCCTACGAGCTCAGAACATTTGTGGCAGCTATTAGAGAACGAATGGAACAAATTAGATAAAGATTATTTTAAAAAATTGATTAATAGAATGCCCAGAATATGTGAGAAGATTATAAAGGAGAAAGGTGGACACTTTGATGAAGCTAAAATTTAATCTAATTTACCATTGTATATTATTTTTTTATTTTGTTTAAGTTAGTTTCTGTTTGTTCTTTATTTTTTTATCAATACATTTAAATTTAAATGACTTAGTTTGGTTTTATTCGATTTTACCTTGCTGCTTCCAAACTTTTGGACGGTAGTGTATAAAGAAGCTCTTGTGTTCCTTTTATGGAATTCGCGAGACCACGATAGCTTGCTATAAAGATAGTTTGGCCTTTTAGATAAGATAACGTCGAAAAGCAAAGTAGCCAGATGTAGCTTTCTGCGTGCAGCCATTTTCATGAGGTTTCCCTTATTCAAATATGGGGTAACGTGTGATCGAGGAGGTATAATATAACAGAAGCGCGCACATGCATTCTGAACGCGTTGTATAATTTTTTCGGTCCTACCAAGAAGGCAAGGACCATATACTGAGTCAGCATAGTTTAGCTTGGATAATATTAAACTTTCACAGAGCATGACACGTAAGTCCATATTTAGGAAGGGACGAATACGGTACAGTAATTTCAGGCGATAAAAACAGTTTCGTACAGCATTCAGAACATGAGTCTCAAAGTGCAACTGACCATCAAATACTACTCCCAAATTGCTTGCCTCATCTACTTGTGATATGGGACAGCCATCAATATTAATGTCTAGGTTAAGTTGTTGATATTTGTGTAACATTGCTCTTGAACCCATTACCATATATTTCGATTTATTTGGATTCAACACTAAGCAATTTTTTCTGGACCAGTCCAGAATCCTATTGAGGTCATCATTTAATTTATGAACGGCTTCAGCAATATCATGAGTATGGAAAGAGAGGTAAAGCTGAAGATCGTCAGCATACAAATGCCAATTAGAGTATTTTAAACAGCTTATAATGTCCGTGCTGTATAAAATAAAGAGAAGTGGTCCAAGGATAGAACCTTGAGGAACACCTCTATTCACCTCTTTTTTAGATGATGAAGAGTAAGTACCGTCTCTGTTAAGAATTTGGACAAATTGTGAACGATTAGATAGATAGCTATTAAACCACTTGAGAGTTTCAGGTTGAAATCCATAATATGCTAGTTTAGAGAGAAGGAGCGAAGTATTTATGCAATCAAAAGCACGAGAAAAATCTAAGAGCACGAGCAACGTGGCTTTACCTTGATCTCTGGCTTCAAGTACATTATCAACAACATCCAGTAGAGCAGTTGTTGTGCTATGTTTTTGCCGGAACCCAGATTGTTTATTCGGTAATATATTGTGGTGCTCAAGATATTGTCTTAATTGATTGCATACCGCTTTTTCCAGAATCTTGGAGATACATGGCAGCAAGCTGATAGGTCGAAGGTCATTTGCAGTTGTAGGACTATGCACTTTTTGTATGGGTTTTATTATCGCTATTTTCCATAACTCGGGAAAAATCGACTCGGTGATAGACATATTTATTATAGAAGTGACTGCGGTAAGTGCGCGAGGTAATATCATGGTCAGCATGTTCAATGATATATGATCACAGCCCATGGCATTGGACTTAATGCTGCGTAGCAGATTGAGCACATCCTCTTCATGTATCGTCTTAAGCCGAAAGCTACTATCACCAAACCTATTATATTCGAAGAAAGTTAGATCAGATATTGTGACTGTATCACAGCCAGGCACCGTCAGAAAATGTGTATTTAAATTTTCAGGGTTATTACAAGAGTAAGGTAACTCGTGCAGCCCCTTATCAGAGGTAGTAACTACTTTCTTAATATTATTCCACAATTTATTAGGATTGTTGAGGTTATTATTAATATATGTTCTGAAATAAGCTGATTTTTCACTCTTAATTGCGGCTCTAACTAGATATTTTAGTTCAATGTAGGAATTGTGGTGTCCTACACTTCTCGATGACTTATACTTTTTATGATATTTATCTCTTATCCTTATCATTTTTTTAACTGTGTCTGTAATCCAAGGATAAGATTTATCTTTAATTAATACTGTTTTTAGGGGAGCATGAGCATGAAATAAGCTCAAAGTACAATAATTAAACATCTCTACCATTGCATTTACATTCTCACAACTCTCAATTGCCTCCCAGCTGATTTTATTAAGATCATGATTAAAATTGTCTTGTAAAATATCGTTGAGTGGCCTAAAGGTAACCCACTGAGGTGGAGGCTTTTCTATTTTGAAGCGGAACTCTGCTGAAATTATGGCGTGATTGCCAAGCTCAGGTATATGCAAAACTGAGGTCGCGCACACTTTGGCGTCAGTACATATAACATCACACGTGTCTCACTGTGTTCAGTGAAGTGAGTTGGTTCATTAATAATTTGCTTCAAATTAGAGTATTGAAGGAACGCAATTAGCAGTTTAGTTTTATTATCATGTCTATCAAGAGTATTAATGTTAAAATCGCCAAGGAGCACAACTTTATCAGCGTAAGAAAAGGAAGTTAGCGATTCGGTAATTGCGTCGATGAAAACATTAACATCTAACCATGGTGGTCTATAAGCCGTACCGATAATAATAGTTTGTGCGTTGAGGTTGAGCGATAGCCACATTTGTTCGACGCAAGATGCATGAGGATGAGGCACCGTGCGAGCGCGCACTCCACGGCGAACATAAAAACCTACCCCGCCGCCTCGCCCACCACGCACCGTAGTCGGGCGCGGTATGTGCCGAAGACGGTAGTCAGCAAGATTAGGCGCGCGACCCTCCTCACCTACTCTGATCCAAGTTTCATTGATAGCCATGATATCCACTCCGAGCCTATCCATGGCTATGATGAACTCTTCATGACGTGAACCTAAAGACCCCGCGTTAAGTAATCCAATTTTTAATTTTTTTTATCATACATTCATGTAACAAAAATGTAGTAATTGATTGTAAGAAATAAAGAAAAAAATGCACTCATATTTCAAATATATAAAATAATAAATAAAAAAAGCGGGGCAAAAGTATATTAAACATATTGTGTTGTAATGGATATGAATGAAATTATTCAAAAAATAATTATTTGTAAATATAAATAAAAAATGTACATAATTTGCGTTCTGGCTGAGATGTGATATTACAATACATTGTAAACTCGTTATATAAGTGTAGGCTGAAACAAACCTTTGGCATCTTATTGCTACTTGTATGTTATTAACCGGGTTTAAGAAATACAAATAAAACTGATATAAAATGGACTGTCGTACTCCTAACAAAATGCTATAGATAATGTGATTTAACAATATTATATTATCAGTTATGTTTAACATCGCCGGCTGCGCAGCCAAAAACACGCATGAGATCTTCTTCCGAGCGTATATGGTAAATGGGACTACCTTCTGCTTGCCTGGCTAGTATACGTCCCGACTTCGTCCAGGTGAACCTCCAGCCGAGACGGTTAGCAGCCTCACGAACACAGTAGAATAAACGTTTATTCGTTTTAGTGAGCCTCTCATTGATATAGAAGCGGTTGGGGGGCGTTGCTAAGCCAAAGTCTGGTGTAGTAGCACCACGACGCGCACGTGCGCTCTGCAGCAGGTTGTCGCGCAGTGCGCGCCTCGCTAAGCGCACCACGACGCGCCGCCCGCGTTGGCCCTCCTTGGCACCAACACTAGAAACAAGCTCGACGGACGTAGATTCACGCCCAACATGGCGACCCACCCGTTGTGCAAAAACTATGTCGCGCTCATCCAGCGTGACACCTATCCTTGACGCTACCAATCCGACGGTATGCAGTATATTCTCGCCAGGAATCTCTGGTAAATTCGTAATTTCTAAGTCAGAGCTTAGAAGATCTTGGTCCCTATCGCTGAGCTCGAGTTGTAATTTTTTCACGGTGAGTTGTAACTCGGACACAATGCTTCCTCCAGAAACAGCTGTCTCTCTCCCCTCTAGGACTTCGAGCCTAGCCTCTAGGCTATCAATTCGTTGATTACTGATACCAAATGAAGCATGAAGCTCAGCGACCTCGCGTCGAAATTCTCGCAAGTCAGTCCTAACCGCTTGCAATTCAGATCTAAAAAGCCTAATCTCATCTCGTAATGGAAGCTCGCCATCATTAGACTGATAAGATGCGCCAACATTCAGTAAATTTGTCATGTCATTAGGTGACTGAGATAGTGTTTCACAAGTGTGTGAAGAAGACTGGACTTCACTCGAGCCATCGCTCAATTCCTTGACAGGTGTAGCACTGTTATCGCCTCTCGGTACCTTTTTTTTGCAGTCCGGGCATTTCCAGTTGTGGCTCATCTGGGTAGATTCCGGCAATAAAAGGCATGCGAGGTGATATCTATTTACACAATTGGCACTGCTACAAGTAGCGCCACCTTTCGTCGAGAGGTACTTTCCACAAGCCGCACATTTCGCCATTATCGATAAGGTTTTGGCCCACAACTCCCAGATGGCGCCTAGATAATAACCTACCAATGTTCAATATATTATAATATTTAACACTTGCAACACTATGATAATCTTTCAAATGTAGTCACTCGGGGGTACTGTTAACACACCAAATATTAAAAAGAAAACAAGAACTAACTACCTTCAAGGTTTAAAAAAGTCTAACACAAATAAGTTATTAAATAAAGATTTGTAATATTAATTCACAAGATAACGTTCACACGAGTATATTATCGCAACTGTAAGTACAAGAAGATGTTTATGTACGCCTAATGATAATATTAACTATTGTTTTGAGAAATAACCGATCAGCTGATGTTAGCCGTGACTAGACCGTGACGTCACGACGTCTGACGCGGTCGCCCATCTCCAATTTCTAACGATATAGTACTTTACTTCAGTCGAAAAACTATATATAGTTAGGTACTTACCTACTTATTAATAAATAAGATAACTATAGCTACCTAGGTATTTATAACTAAAAATTATAAAATAAAAAAAAAATGATTAAAAAAATCAAAAAACCCGACTGCATAAAAAGTCACCAAAACTACGTACATAATAAAAAAAACTGAAAAGAAAAAAACAAGCACTTAGATGTCCGGTGGTCTAGAATTCCATAATATATTATTGAATAAATACTATTGCAGAAAATGAAATATATTTTAATAATAGAACATGACAACTGAACAGTCGGGATCCATTGAAAAATTAGATTTGCTGTCGAATAAAGGATACGTAGTTTTGGTGACTTTTTATGCAGTCAGGTTTTTTGATTTTTTTAATCATTTTTTTTACTACTGTTCTTATATACATAAAATTGTATTCAACATGTTTCGTAAGTATTAATTTCGGTGTAATGCCCTTCGGCACCACGATATAAAATAATCCACAAATACAATTAAAAGGATTATGGCTGGAACAGATCCCACAAGTATGGGGTGGTCCCCATCGCCAGTTAACCACTACAGCAGCCATCACTCTCAATAATATGTACTGTAATTCTATGAAGTATGTTCACAATATTGTCCTTATTCAAAGTCTTTTCACATGTTGATATTTTTAAAGTTATCGATATAGAAATGTAGACCACACTAAAGGTCTTATGGCCTTTGAAGCTCTATGAGATGTGGTTACGTAGGTTATATACATAGGTAAAAAGATAGGTAGTTAGGTAATCGTCATATCTGTAAATTAAAATTTGACTATCAGTTCATGTCCTCAGTTTTTTTTTTTGTTGATTAGAACATTTACAAGTAACAATGGAATCTTGTGTATTTAGTTGATTTTTTTATTTTGACGCGTAGGTAATATTTCGGCACAGAGAAAAAGTATGAAACTAAAATTTTTAATTTTTATTTGTATTTCTAGCTTCTTACTACGATTTATTTTCGACTTCTCAAAGATGGTTTTCAAGAAATAAGTGGTATGTCTAGGAGTTTGTGGGAGCACACTTACTTCGTATTTAAGTTACATTTTATATCACACCTTGTAGATCCCTGTAAATCGCAATTTTACACCTATTAGGTTAACAATAGGATTTTTATAAATTAACAACATGGGCTCATTGGATACAAGAGATGATTACATCTCTCATCAATTAATTATAATTCAATACTTCCTAGGTACTGCCCAGATGGACCTCCAAAAGTAAGCAGAACATAATTATATTTGTTTTGAAGGATACCTAGAGGCAGTATAATACCTTATATACCATAAGGAGTGATGATATTGTATTTATATTTTTATTACAAGAACTGTAATAGTGGCATTGGAAACAGTAAAGAGTTAAAAATTGTATGTAAGGGCAAATGTAACCTCTACAATCAATTACACGTTGCTGGAGGCATCTTCGCCTCGGTCAAGACAGAGACCTCAGAATCTGTTATGCAGAGAGATTTGCACTAAAACACCATTTGATATATGGAATGGTAATCAGACACTGTTCAATTAACCACTATCCTGCTCTTATTTTGATTAACCTTATTCTTTTCAAATATATATGTATATGTTTTGGGTACGAGCAGTTATTATTAACGTACAGCTGGGTTAAACCATAATCCATACCGCAATAAACAGACAGCACATGTAGCTTCATGCTGGATGGCACTCATTTTAGCTTGTATATCTAATTGTAATTTTCATTAACTTATGGTACTATTCTTAGGTTTTTAGGGATTCTAAATTAAAATCATAAATTGAATAGTTTATTGGTTTATAATAATATGGACCTGAACTATGGTGGATTAAGAGAATATGTGATATGTTGTTAAATAGGTCACCGCTAGATATTTATGGATAAGGCTCTACAAGATCATATTTTCCTCTTATCACTTGTATATAAGTTATAATATATGGAAGCAATGACCGGAGAAAGGTGAGTCCATACCAGATAAAAGGTTAGTTGAGTGTAGAGCTACCCCAAAATCTTGTTTCTTTTGACTATATCTTAGTGGATAAACAATCATCAAGCAGCAAATGAACCAATGAACAACTAAAATATAATAATTTAGTTGTTCATTGGTTCAAATCTGCTAAATTTTTGATAAAAAAAAAAAGATAAACTGCATCATCATAAAAATAATTGATACTGAAAAACTAAAAATGAATTTAAAAAAATAATAGATTATTATTTTAAAGCTAGCTTATAGACTAGTCTTGTGACAGTGTCTTATCATCAAACCAATAGTAAAAATAATACTAGCATCTTTATCATTAAACTAACAAATAAATACTAGCATGCTTAGTAACACAAATGGCCGCGCCTCATATGTATTGCCACACAGATAACATAATATAATTATATAGATTAAATTAAATTGTAGAAACTGAAGGCATTTATAACAATTATGGGTAAATTTCTAAACATGCTTATGATTTAATAAATATTGCTTTAAAACATTAGAAATTTAGAGACATTAGAAAAATGTAATTAAAAATTTACATACACATACATACATATCATCACGCCATATCCTTTGCAGGGTAGGCAGAGAGAACAGAGTGAAAGAAGAACATTAAAAATTTATATTTTTTTTTTATTGCTTTTGGTGGCAAACGAGCAAGCAGCGCACCTGATGGTAAGTGTTACAGCCATCTATAGACTTTTGCAATACCAAGGGTATAGCTAGGCCGATGTCTACTAATACAAACTCCAAACCCATCCAGTTAGGCTTAATTTACACTATATTTGATACTGTTATGTTTATATTATATAATAATTAAAATGGGCAAAGATAAGATTCCTGGAGGATAACAAAAACCTATCAATTAACTCTAAAACTGGTAGAATAATGAACGAAAACTAGTTTATATGTAAATTATAAAACATGTGAACTAGCTTTCTTGCCTACATTTATTAAAATAACTAAATAATTACACTTTCTATTAAGAAATTATACAGTATAGAATTAATTTTTAAATGCTAATAAAATAACAGAAAAATGTATTTATCTTAAAGTATCTAGATGGAGTAGAGAAAATTTGCATTTTATAATATAAAAAAAAATAGTTATCATTACCAATAAACAAAATATTATTTTCACTCTTAAATGAAAATGTGTATTCCATTTTTAATATTGTTTTAAGTGAAAGTTTTATTTCTATTTTGATAGGTATATAGAACACTATAATTAAGTATATTAAATACTAGATATATGCAAAACATAAATACAAGTTATATTATGAAGAAGAAAATTATCATATGATTTACACTTAAACAATTTTCCAAAAAAAAAGTAAGTACCCATGCCATTTAAGCCATGGATACTTACTTTTTTATACAATTTATATTTATACAATTAAATAATCCTATTGGTACTCTATAAGGAAGTATTTTCTAACTTTTCAGTATTTTCTAACTTTTTAGTTATCTCATTATTTCTCTTTATGAAAAGATGGTACTACATTAAAAGGAAATAATTTTTAAGATTATATTTTATAATTCAATGAACATAAAAAATATTATATTTTAACCTAATACTGATTATGTAGGGAAATTTCGTAGTCTACAGAATAACATATTTTATTAACTATAAATATAATTTATATGGCTTGTCTGGTATATATGGTTCATCGCATGTTTCATTCGAGGCGTTACCCAAACGATAAAACGGTAGATATGTACAAGGAACTATAGTCACTGTAGCCCAATTGAGAACAATTTAAAGACAACAGATCTCACTTGCTTGAGATTACTTTAAAATATCATTTTTAGGTATGACTTAATAATTTATTAATGGTCTTATCATTTAATAACGAATTGAGTTAAGCAATTGATACCTGTCTTAAAAAAAAGAAAGTACAAAGGGCATTAATATCAATTTACCCAAAATTTTATGTTTGCGGTTCTACCAATAATATTAAAAAAAATCATGCTATTAATATAAATCGAACAGCCGACATACCTTATCTTATAAGTCGAGGTACGCCTTTTCAGCACGGTTATATACATAAATCTTCAACACACACAAATTTTAACTGGATGTGAGAACCGTAGAAAATCGTACGCAATTTATAGCCACGACACAAACACAGGACAGTCAGTTATTTTATACACTATCGGAATTAGAAACATAACTCTTTACATCAGTCTCATAAATAATCACTATTCATATGAAATTTGTAGATGGAATATCATCCGCGACTGCGAAAAGCGCGAGTACGAACACGGCATCAGAGGCGAGCGAAAGACCGAAAAAGTATCCACCTTCGCGCCGTTTGGTTCATAGAGTTTAAAATTATAGATGTGAGCATAGGTATTAAATTGAAATAACTATTTCACTTGCTACTCTCTACTTACTACAATGCTATTTCTTATCTTTATGTTGTTCATTTCAATTTGTGAGCAAAGTGTTCATTTGAAATATTTTCAAATTTATTGATGTAAATCAAGACTTTTATCTTCGATTATTCTTTTCTTATCCCAACTACTTGGTGTATGTCCTCTTTCTCCATACAGCCCTATCAGGCGGTATCTCTGTAGTTACTCCCTGTCCATCCATATCATGCTTCACGTAGTCCATCCATCTTTCTTTGGTCTCCCTTTACCACTAAAGCCTTCAACATTCATACTTAAAACTTTCCTCGCAACATTACTTTCATCGCATCTCATTACGTGACCATACCAGGTTTAGCGTTCACTTCTTAATTTATCTGTCACTGGCGCCACTTTCAAACATTTTCTTTTACGCTCATTCCTTATTTTATCCATTCTCGTCACACTGTACATCCATCTCAACATTCGCATTTCCACTACATGAAATCGTCTCTTATCCATCCCATCGCAAATATATAAAATAAAAATAACAATTAAAAAATAATATATAATTCAGCTTAATGAGAAACATAAGGTTCTTGCTATTTCTCTAATATAAAGTTTGTATGTGATCCTTTTTTTATCATTTCCTAATACTAATTCGTAATTCTGTATTTTTTTATCTTTTACTAGCCGATCCGGCACACTGCGTTCCGCTTAACAGTTAATCAATGAGCAGATTTTGAGTAATTCAAAATTATAAAGTTATTTTTTTTATTATGATAGTAAATATAAATAATATATAAATATAAAAAATCAATGGTACAGTGCCAGAAAGACGAAGAAGTACCTTGTGTTATACAACATTCTTCTTCATGCGCGTTGAAAATGATCTAATTGTTAATCTCTGAGATTTGCTCGCCGATTTCGCATTGTTAACAGAGCCGTTTCACGGACTGCCTCGCTTTACTCTTGTGATTGAGAAGTACGAAGTCGAGCCATATTAACGCGGTGGTCTTCCCGTGCAATGTCTTGTTTTTCTGTCATGGTTACATTCGTGACCGGTTCGGTTAGTCGCAAAAGATTTGATCTTATTGGTCGCGGCATTGTTGATAACAATATAGACACAATATGATTTATTATGACAATTATCGTAAAAATATGTAACACTCGCATAATACGAACACTGATCGGTCAAATTTAATTTCAACTTTTCGCGGTATTTTCCAAGCAAAACATTACGTGAGCTGTCAGTTGCATTTTATTACATCATTAACTAATGAACGTTTAGAACTGAAAATATGATATTCATAAACAAAAACAAAATCATTAAACAAACCAAAGTTTTTTTTTTGTTATTTAATATGATATTTTAATATCCTACATCCTATTCCCGACGACAATAAACTGAAAAACATAAAAATTGGTCCAGCCGTTCTCGAGTTATAAGTGTTGTAAGTAACACAACCGATTCTACTAATTCCAATATTCTATATTTCTTTTTTCTCTAGGCATGTGTGACATCATCATGTGTGTATATCTCTATTGCTAATTATCTATATTCAGTAATTTAGATCCCTGATAATGTGAGGGGTAACTTAGTATAAGTTAACAAATAACTTAGAAAATATAAAAATAAAAACAGCTACGGGCAAGACAAGACGTGCTGAATTGTACTCTTATTCCGTCACCACACGCTCTTATGCATAACTTACGCTCTACTCTACTTTAGAATTGAAGCATAGGATTAAACTTTTTGATGCGTATTGCAATTTTTGTCTGTATTATATAATTGATAATTGTCAAGTTTAGTTACATTGCAGGGTTAAACGTCATTAGAAATTTTAAGCCAATATCAATTATCACATCTGTAGCTATCGTGATTTTATAATCATTGGTCGATATGACATCATCTACTACTTGGTCGAGTGACGTTCAATATCGCTTATTGTCTTGTCTATGGTACCTGGTAACAAAATAGTTCGTTTACTATCAAAGAGTAAAGATATTAAACTGAAAAAGAGTGGCAACTCGATGATAAAATATGCATGTATGGAAAGTGCTGCTACCCAGAGTTTAGGCGGTGAACTAAAGTTGAAGTGATATATATACATATCTACATGTGTATGTGTAATTATACAGAATATTCTTTTACTATGAGATCTACCCTGAAATATAAAAAAAAAACCATATCAGCTGATATCGAAACAATAATAATATAAGTTTAACAATGAAAATTGATATAATTTACAGAAAGTACATCAATAATCGAAAATAGATCGATGACAATAAGTACCTACGCTAGGAACAAAAAATAACAATTCTCAGTTGTCAAACGTTTGACAGACAGGACAAAATGGCAGCAGCTAAGTTTGTACAACCAATCTGTAGGCGGCGCGACGGTCAGTAAAAAAAGGTAATGTTTTAAGTGTGCCCCCCCAGTTTACTATACAGGTAATCTTAAATCTAGTCTATTGCACTTTTAAGATCGTAATATTTACACGCCGCATGAATCGAGACTATTTGAGATAATAACAGCATTTGTAAATTCTTTTGTTTTATTAATTTACAGATACTTTATGATTTTCTATTTACAGTACATCCTTGGATAAAATAAAATGGATGTATTCTTACTCGATTAATTAAAAACAGGTAAAGTAAACAAATATAATTAAAAAAAAATGGCGCTGAAACTGATTAGAGCGTCATGGAGTGCAAGAGCAACTATAAAATAAAAGGAATCATTTATTTCATGCATGTTGGTTCATAACCTGAATCTTTAAATTATATTATAGCATAGATGGCGTTGTGCAGTGCTATTTACGATAACATTCATTACAAGCGCCTTAAATTATAGTAATTGTTTCGAAAACAAAACTAAACTAACTGCATCTTTAAAAGTGTACCTAGTAGTATAATGAAATTGAGTTGAGTTGGTAGGACTGGTTCATTTGTATTTTTTTAATAGTGTGTTGTCTATGGTTGAAGATGAAAAAGAAGTGTAGCAATTATTATAATTCCCTAATACACGGACTTGAGGAGTTTTAATAATTTCAAAGTCAATTATAATTCAAAATTTATAATATAAGCTAATTTGTAATAAAAACTTACATGTAACGCCATCTTCGAACAACAGCGCATTGTTTACAGGACTTACAATTAGCGATAGTAAACAGTAGTCCACTAGTCCTCTGGTACAGATGTCGCTAAAAATTAGTGTTTGAAAAAATTGGTTCTTTTCACATAACCACGAAGTATAGATGCAAGGAGTCCAAACGTAATATTTTTGCCGGTAGAGCGCGCAAGCAAGTATTTCTCGAAAAGTGTTTCAAGAAATACTTGTTTGAATCCTTTCGTGGGAAGTTTTGTTGCTATTAATTGGAATGTTTTGTTGTTATTAACAGCTCTGAAATTTCATATTTAAATTAATTAAATTTAAAATTCGCGAGCCAACGCGTGTTTACGTGTAATAATAATAATAGCATCGGTACGTCCTAAACCTAGCGCAGCCAGTGGCATAAAAGAGAACTAAGATCTGGGTTCATTATTGTGTCCATGAATACTATGGAAAAGCCTATACCGTTCGGACTCCTATTATCTACAATTCGTGAACATAACATTGATCCACGCACGAAGTATAAATCTATACTTCGTGTGTCCACGTTTATGTGTAGATTTCACAAGTATCGTAAGGTAAAAGTCCCTATTATGAGACATTGTCCCTATTTATGATACATAACGTAAATATACTAATTTATAAAAATAATACGGAATTACTTACACTTTTAAAAAAATTTATAAGGATATTTTTTCATCAATTTTGAAAGCAATTCACAAGTCTTACTGTTGATGCTTTCCCAGTAATAATAAAAAAAATTATAATAGTACATGGTTTGATCTGCACTTGAAACAATGACTATAAAGAGTTAAACTGCAATGACCAAGCAATTTTTCAGTCGGGTTAAAATAATTGTTTGTTATATTTATATACATAATTTATATGTTAATTGAAAGCTAATGAGTCTTAGATTCCATTTCTATACGCATTTATGCTTTTTTTATGATAATAATATTTTATATTTGAAATAAAACTACTTTTACGGATTCTATCGCGTTTGTATTTGATTTATAATTTCCCGACGTTTCGAACACTTTACAGTGATCATGGTCACGGGAGGACTGAGGTGTCTTACGTCCAATATGTCATTGTTATTACAGAAATTTATTTATATCTACCCTATAAGATATTAAATTTTGACCCACATTTTTATACAAAATTAATACAATTCATTGCCAGTACAAAAAGAGAATGATTCTATATATAAAATTTATGTTGTTTATGATTTGTTATTATTAAGGTATTTAATTTATGATAATTATTATTGTGGCAATTTTACAATTTTTACAAAACTAACAAAAACTATTCAGCTACTACCGGATCGGAACGCGGCCACTCTGAGAAAGATCCGGCGAGAAAACTCAGGAGGCATGATACTAATTTTATTATTGAATTTTTGAGTGGCGGCCTACTTTATCTTACTAAAATTAATTAAATTAAAATTTAACTATTATTGTGGGTCAAATCTATACAATAAGTGCTCACAGTGTCTTGCAGTCTTGTGGTGGTTTTCTTAGTTTTATTTTTAATTAAGTGAATGACAGGATCCCAGCTTGATGATAATACCCAGCCATCCTCCCTATTGAAATTTTTATGTTTTTTGATTTCAATAGCCTCGCGAACCATTCTAGGAAGGTATCGGTGTTCTTTTGCGAGGATTTGTGGTTTATCAAACCTGATATAATGGCGGGCGCGGTCCTGACTATGCTCACAGACTGCAGACTTAGTGTGACGGCGGTGTTTCACATCAGCTATGTGTTCCTTGATCCGAGTTCTTACAGATCTCTTTGTTTGGCCTATATAAGAGAGACCACAGTCACAGTCTAATTTATAAACTCCTGCATCCTGTAGAGGGATCTGGCACTTGACAGGTGGTAAGAACTGACTAATCCTCTTCAGTGGCTTAAAATAGGTTTTTATAGAAGCATGTTTTAGGATATAGCCAATCTTGTCAGTGACTCCTTTTACATAAGGTAGGACTGCAGGGAGACGTTCAACTGTTGGTGGTTTCACACGGTCTTCGTGACGGGGGCGAGGAACTTGCAGCTTGTTTGCACGTAGAACCTGCTTGACATGCTGCAGCTCCCCAGCCAGGTGTTCATCGTCACAGATTCCTCGTGCTCTCTGTAACAAACATTTTGAAACGGTAGCTAACTGTGAAGGGGGGTGGTGAGAATCACCGGATCTCTCGCCGGATCTTTCTCAGAGTGGCCGCGTTCCGATCCGGTAGTAGCTGAATAGTTTTTGTTAGTTTTGTAAAAATTGTAAAATTGCCACAATAATAATTATCATAAATTAAATACCTTAATAATAACAAATCATAAACAACATAAATTTTATATATAGAATCATTCTCTTTTTGTACTGGCAATGAATTGTATTAATTTTGTATAAAAATGTGGGTCAAAATTTAATATCTTATAGGGTAGATATAAATAAATTTCTGTAATAACAATGACATATTGGACGTAAGACACCTCAGTCCTCCCGTGACCATGATCACTGTAAAGTGTTCGAAACGTCGGGAAATTATAAATCAAATACAAACGCGATAGAATCCGTAAAAGTAGTTTTATTTCAAATGTGTAATACTCGCGTAAACATT
This sequence comes from Lymantria monacha, assembly GCA_905163515.2. NCBI lineage: Eukaryota > Metazoa > Arthropoda > Insecta > Lepidoptera > Erebidae > Lymantria > Lymantria monacha. The sequence goes on along the minus strand of LR991094.1, from coordinate 10,430,958 downwards.
AGAAGTCATTAATATTTTATATTTGAGTGTCTCATAATACCTACACTTACAAACTTGAACGTACCGGTGTATGAGACAATTTAGTCAGTGTATCTTGTAATACGAACATGTGCGTTTTCGTTTGTCCCGATTAGATGAGACAACGTATATTTATAAAGTTTTATATTATTAATGAGTGATATTAATTGTTAAAATATAACATTTGGATTGTATAGAGGATTGGCTTTTATTACATTATTAAATATTTTCATATAATTAAGTATTTTAAGTTAAATAACGTAAAATTATAAATCTAACCTAAAATTGTGGAATTAAGTATTGACTTTACGAGATTTTTTTTTTTATTTTTCAATTAAATATTTTAATTTAATTTATAATATTTAACTGTATATTTTATTAATTTGTTAAATGTTTCAGATTGTATACCACCAGTAAATAACAGATAAATTAAAATAATAATCTGAGGTAATGGGAAATAAACAGAGATCCAAGAGGATAAAAAAAAATCACTCAAAATCAAACAAACCAAAAGTGTTGTGCGCAAATTCCGATAAAAAACCTATGAAAACAAAGCTTAAAAGAAATAAATATGATTCATCGAATATTGAAAAAGCTTTACAAGCAATAAAATATACAGGATTATCTATACGAAGGGCAGCTGCTGCTTATGGAGTACCTGTAGCCACACTGGCTAGAAAAAAAAATGTTGGTCCTGAGAAAGCAAAAAAAAACAGGTCCAGATACCGTTTTATCACCGAATGAGGAGGATAATATTGTTCAGTGGGTGCTGTTCAGAGCATCAATGGGAGCTCCTGTGACTAAAACTGAACTATTAGATTGTGTGCAAAGATATGTTCAAACTATGGAAATCAAAACTCCGTTTACGGATAACCGTCCCAGTCGACATTGGTATGAAGGTTTCCGAAAACGTCATCCTGAGTTATCCATTAGGAAACCCCAACATTTGAGCACAAGTAGGGCAGCTGTTAATCGCGAAGAATTGCAAGAGTGGTTCAAGGATTCTGGGAAATATTTAGAAAGTAAAAATTTATTAAATATTCCTGCCTCTAAAATTTTTAACTGCGAAGAAAGTAGTATACTTCTGTGTCCTGACGCCGAAAGCGTGTTAGCTGAAAAAGGATCTCGTGCAGTTTATAAAATAGTTGATGGTGGCAAAGAATCATTGACTGTTTTATTCACGTACAGAGCAGACGGAACTCGTGCTCCTCCAATGCTTATGTACTCTTATAAGAAAAGTATACCTAAGAAAATAGTGGAAAATACTCCAACAGGATGGGGTCTTGGAATATCGGACAGTGGCTGGATGACAAAGGAGACCTTCTATGAATATATTACCAACGTGTTTTATCCTTGGTTACTTGAAGAAAAAACCGAATTTCCAGTTATTTTATACATGGAGAATCATTCTTCACATCTAAGTTTACCCTTGGTTACTTTTTGTAGAGAAAAACAAATAGAACAACAATTGGAAAAGGAAAAAAATGAAAGAAGAAGAACAGAAACATAAAAAAAAGTTGCAAGAAGAAAAAAAAAATTAATGGCTCAAGTTAAAGAACTACAAAAACAAATCTAAGAAGAAAAATAAATTTATTAATATAATTTGTGTTGATTAGTCGTTTAATTTCGGAAAAATCTATTATTTGTTGTTTAAAATCTGAAATAATTTCTTATTTTATAATTATAATGATCTCAAATTAATAAATACATAAAATATATTCGATCTTTTTTATTTCTTAAATGTCTCAAAAATAGGGACCTGTATCATGAGACACTGGGGACATGTGTCTTTAAACTGTCTCATAAATAGGGTCATAGAGGTGCCTCCAAAAAAAGCTTATTTTTATTAATTTTTAATTTAAAATTTATTATAAACAAGGAATATTGGCTAAATAATCATAAAATTAACAGATAACACAATAAATATTGGGTTTTTCATTCAAATATTTTATTTTTATATTAACAAGAATGTGAATGAATTTATTTTATATTAACAAGAATGTTCGACCTACGTCGAAAAGTGTCTCATAATGAGGACTTTTACCTTATTAATCTATTAATAATCTATAATGTAGGTATACCGGCCCTGAACGTATTTATCGAGATTCAAGTATTTGGATTATTTTTGATCGATTTTGGCGGGAATCTGAAAACGTCATGTGGTGGTCTTGTATTATATTCGATATCATAGTGTTTTAACGTGTTACATTAGATAATTTTGATGGCATTGTAGGTAATGTAATGCGAAGGTACTGCTGGGATGAAGTGAATATGACATAAAAGTGAATTTTCGTTTTCCACCAAAATTCCCAGAAAATACCATTAACAGTGTGGCCACAGCACTGTTGATGGCGAAGTAGTCTCCATGCGGCGAAGATTTGACTTACTGACGGACCGTCGTGATGTCCATCCGACATGACCGTTTGACTTACTAACCTGAACAGACTAAAGACGTGAAGAAAATTTTAATTCGACACTGGCAACAATGGTTCGTATAAGTAGCTGTTGTTAATACATAAAAAGAAGAAGAGTATTTCGGGGGACTTTTGGCGGTAATCTGAATACGTCATGTGGGGCGACTCTTATATTATATTGGATATCTTAGTGTTTTAACGTGTTATATTAGATAATTGTGATGACCTTTTAAGTAATGTAATGCGACTGAACTGCTGAGATGTAGTGAATAAGTAGTAAGAGAAGTATGATATAAAAGTGCTGCATAATGTTTTCGTTTTCCATCAGAATTTCCAAACTTTACTATTAACAGTGTGGCCATCTCACTGTTGATGGCGACAATTTGACGTACTGACGAACAATTACTAACATGAAGCTATTAGAGGCGTGAAATAAAAATTGTAACATGACACTAGCCAAAATGGCTTGTAAAGTAGCTGATTGCCAATACGAAAAAAATAAAGAAAGAGTTTTTCAATGTTTTTAAAATTTCGCGTTTTTCGCAATATGAACTTAAGTAACTCTCTATTTGCTATTAAAACAATTAAAACGAGTGAACCCTGCAGTAGTCGCATATGATATGTAACATCTGACATTTTATCCTAGTATGAAACTGAGATGAAATATATGTGAATTCAATTTATTCGTATTATTATTGGTTGCATAATATATTCTAAGCATGAAAATAATATATGTAATTCTATTTCTATATAGGCGCGCGCTTGTTTGCGCTAATTTAATTCTAGTTAAATTAATACTAAACAAATTTAATTCTTTCAGAATAAAATCTGTTCATTATATTTAGTAGAATTAGGTTAAGTATAAACAAAAACTGGATTTGAAAATAGCTATTTATTCAGAATCAATACTATTACTTGAATTATCATCGTCGCGAACATTAATAATTATTTCCTTATCAATAAAATTGTCGAAATGTACATTTCTGTCAAAATCTCTATTCGATTAATTATATTATTCTAATATTTTTACCGATTATTTGGATATTCGTGAATCGGAAGGTGTCAAGCACTACTGTATAGATCGTCAATAATAAGTATTATTTATCATGTTATTTTAATTTTAACTTAGTTTTATGAGTTTCAACATTAGATTATTGTACAAGAAAGTCACCCGCAACGTTAATTATGTAAATAATTTAATAGTTCTTTAAAATTTTAGATTTATCGTTTGCAATCATGTGTATACGTTTGACCAATGTTATTATGTATTAAAATGTTCGAAACGTCAAAATGCACTTCTTAGATTAGGTGAACTATAAACATATTTGTTTCAGCATAGAATCTATTCATCATGTTTAGTAGGATTAGGTTAATTAAAAACGAAAACTGGATTTGAAAATGGCTATTTATTAAGAATTACTACTATTACTTGAATTATCAGCGTCGCGAACATTAATCATTATTTCCTCATCAATCAAAGTGTCGAAATGTACATCTCTGTCAAAATCTCTATTCGATTAATTGTATTATACTAATATTTTTATCGATTATTTGGATATTCGTGAATTGGAAGTTGTCAAGCACTACTGTATAGAACGTGATGACGTGACATTGTTAGGTCGTTAATAACAATTACTATTTACCATGTTATTTTTATTTTAAATTATTTTTACGAGTTTCAACATTAGATTATTGTACAAGAAAGTCACCCGCAATGTTAATTATGTAAATAACTTAATAGTTGTTTAAAATTTCAGATTTAGTGTTTACAATCATGTGTATACGTTTGACCGAGGTTATTGTGTATTAAAAAATGCAAAACGTCAAAATGCACTTCTTAGATTAGATGAACTATAACTCCTGAAAAACAAGTAATCGGGGATGATTGAAAGTAATTTTGTATCGAATAATTATATCTTTAACGAAAATTTTATTTAATTAATACAAGTAGTAATATATATAGGTATATATATTTTTAAATAATTACCCCAGTTCAATTTAGAGAGCAGCGGAGAAAATAGACTTATGATAACTAAAATATGTCACATATACTTGTGAATCTAAAATATTTAAAACCGTTGATAACAGTGTACTTTGTTAAAACATTTCGATTTGTATATAAAACCCGATTACGAAGCGAAAAATGATGTCACAACCGTGATTCGAACCCGCACCTATTAGGATTCCGGCCCAATCGTGCTGCCACTACACCACCGTGACTTATTGTAGGACATGCAAATTTCGCTTCGTATCATATTTACGTCTTAAGGTGACGGTATGCCATCTACCCGACAATGTTTACACATTGTTATAGGCTTAATACTTCAAACTTTGCAGTTAGAATTGTATTAAACGATGACACAACCTTGTTATTTAAATTACTGAAATTTAAGATAGGGTAAGGGTAGATGGCATACCGTCATCTTAAGACGTAAATATGATACGAAGCGAAATTTGCATGTCCTACAATAAGTCACGGTGGTGTAGTGGCAGCACGATTGGGCCGGAATCCCAATAGGCGCGGGTTCGAATCCCGCTTGTGACCTCATTTTTCATTTCGTAATCGGGTTTTATAAATAATTAAGCATATTAAATTCTAAATTTCAGTAATTTAAATTTCGATTTGTGTCTATTTCGAGCTTCATCATTCGAAAAAGCTATGAGCGCCTCAGTTTCTGATAAAAAGAAGTTTATATTAAAATCACCATTCAAAATCATGCGAAGCTACCTAGTTTGAGAAATGTTTAAAAATTAGAAATACTAGAGAAAAGCAAAATTATCTGTATAATTAATTAGTTTTAGTTAGTATTTTTTTAATCGAGGGCACTTTTTAATCATAATGAAAAATATTATATCCACCGCGACAAGAATTAACTTAAAAGAAAAGTATAAAAAGATCCGCACCAAAATATTTATTTGAATAATTCCATATTACACAAGTACTTGCATTTTTTTAAGAACGATGTTTGTCAGACGCTTTAACGGACCTTGTAACAACTCGAGAAAATTTCAGAGCGTTCAAGCGCTTTTACCGTACCTACTATTGTAATCAAACTTAAGGCTCATATATAAGCACCATAAGTTCTGTCACATCCGTGGTGCTATACTGCTGTGCTTCACGGATGACTACATCATTTTATCTATTAACCTATTAGTAAATTTTTGCTTCATGTCTGCCGCTCTGCACAGGAAGAAAGCAGAATTAATTTTCTTTTTTTTTTTTAATTAAATTTGTTGCGGATCCGGCAATCAATTATAAGTATTTCTCGTGACTTCCTGAGCGTTAAACCTCGGTATTTCTAACCTTTTCCATCATGGACCCTGGCTTACAGGAGCTACAGTGGTGGGAATGTGTGGTAGGATTAGCGCCAAAAACAATAAAAAAAGAATTTGTTTTCATTCATTGTTTATTATAAAATGTATAAAGATATAAAATATGTCAATATTCATTACAAACACATTTCTCCATTACATCACATCACATTCCTTACTATTTTATTATAAAAATAGGACTTTAAAACTAATTACTTATTTCGAGGAAGTGCTAATGAAATTAAAATAAGCGTAGATTATATAGGTACTTATGAATAATAGGTACTCCGTGACTCGTCAACTTACTAGTTATTGCTCAGCGTAACGTCTCAGGGGCTTAAAATAATTGTTAAACTTATAATAACACAATAAATATATAACCTACTGCTAGTATTAAAATTGTAGTCATACAATAATTATGCCTATTTTCTGGAATGAAATCCAGATGTTGCTAATGACTTTAAAATATTTTGTAATAGATTACATACGTTGGCACTGATTTTTAAATGGCTACCTTAGCGATTTAAAAATTACTGCGTTTTAACTATTTATACTATCTTTCTTCCAAATATAATTTGTGAATTTTATTTATTAACAGTACCCAAACGTAATTTACCTACACGATTACTTCAATAGCACCGCCTCAAATGACAATTAAGTCAATAATAACTAAAAATAAATAGCACATTAACCTATGAAGCTAGAAATAGACGAGCTTTGGGTGGTAGTAGAAACACAGAACAGTCTTACAATATAAACCACAAATACCCATTAGTTTTAAAGAAGAGAGATTTGTACAATTTGCAACTTATTTACGAAAATATAATCAGTAAGTTTGTCTTTAGCAGTCTTTATAGACGACACATATCTTTCTTCTAAACTATTCTAAAAGCATTATTGCGAATGTCAGATAAAGAACAAGGCCATATAACCCCATATAACTTAGTTTTTATACCTCATATAGAATATTGGTGTATTCTTTAAGGTTCTCAACCTGGAGGGAAATAAACTATTCATTTCCACTAATTATATCTGATTTATTACAAAAATAGTCAGTCACAACCTCTGAATTGTGCAGAGGCGGCATTTTCCTCATTAGACTTTTGTCAAACGAGGGGAACCTTAAATAAATTGCATTTAAAGCAACGAAGTCATTAGTTAACCCATCAATAAGCTCTGGAATAGGGCCAGTTGTTGCTTGACGATGAGTGATGATCTAAATAGGGACTATCTGTAAGCAGCAGTTTGCTGCCACTTAGACCAGAACTGGAACTTTCACTCGAAGAGAACATACTTTTGCTTCCAGTGTAGAACGACAAGGATGTATGCAATGGTTCTCTGCCAAGACGACGTCTTGCTCGTACTAACGAAATAAATGCTACAGCAATTGCGCATAGGAATATGATACCCAGAACGCAAAACGCTAAAGCCATTTTGCCTGGAGATAGGCATATAGTTTTGTCTCCAGGCGAGAAACCTCTGACAAATTCATCTTCTTCGGACTCTATTCTTCTGGAACCTACAACATGAATAATTAACAGAATTATTATAAATAATAATAATAGTGGGGTGAGTACCTAATTATTTAAAGGAGTTATCTTTAAATATTATGTATCAAGAGAGGTGCCAAACATACTTTATTTTCTGAAATAAGATAAGTGAAGCTTTGAGTCTATTAGTGCTGCTTTGTTCTCTATAAAAACAAAAGAGAAGTCTTTTCCAATTAGTAGGTTTTTATTTATAAACTATCTAATGTAATAGTGCTCAAAAGTATACGCAAAGTTATTACATTTGTCTTGCGTCCTCGTGTGTGCTCCTTCAATTGTGGTGACCAAGTAAGAATACAATTCGGTATTGTAAAAGACGAACTAAAGAATATGTTATGCAGATAACATTGATACAAAAGACACTCAACATAAAGACAAGTGCTAAAACGTCTGATCAGCGTCAGTTTCGTTCCTTATCCGTATTTTGACAGCTTCCTATAGAAGAATATATATGTAGTTGGAAGAAGATAGTATAACATATTAAACATCTTACCTCTAATTGATGCTTCATCTTCAAGTTCTATATTAGGCGCATGCACTTCAATACTATTATATACCTCCAAACGATCAATCACAATGCCTTTCGCATCTTTATCAAGCCTTGCCTTTCTAAGCAGTCCATCTTTCGTTTGCTGTGGTTTCTGCAGAGCTTTGCAATCAACAACAGGACATGGACCTTTACACAATTCAATACCACACGTTAAATGCAATTTTGCTCTGTCAGGAAATTTAAATGCTGCAAATGTTGTGATTGCATGCTGATAGGTAATAATATTTTTGAACATATTATCCGGATCATTTTGAGCTAGTTTAATATTAGTGCTTTCGTCGATATTCTTCTGAAGATCGACAGGTTCTAGATCTGAAAAGTCGATTTCGGAGCTCTTGTGTTTGTGATGGTATATTGAAGGTGTGTTGAAAATCGTTTCATCGATCGGACATCCGGCTTCGTCTAAAAGGTTTTGCGATGCTTCGCCGAGACCATCGTGAGCGACACAATTTATTATTCTTAGACCCACACCCGCTGTAAAAAGAGATAAAAAATATATAGGACTTCTTTTAGAATATAAGCCTGCATGACATATACAATATATACATATACAGTTGATGAATATCAAAATTTGATGATTACTGACTTTTAGTGATGATCACTGAAAAATAAACGGACAACTGGAAACCAATATGTATGCTAAGCTATAGGTAGCTATAGTAGCCTATGGGCAGCAGGATAGTTTGTATAACAAGATCGCGACCAACATTGAGACATGAACGCAGGGGTGGATCGTGAATTTGTGGGGCCATGGCCCAAAAAGCCCTTAAGAATTAAGTAGATTCGCCTCTTCATGAATGATCTCTTAAGAAAAATATATATGTTTGTGCAAAGGTTGCGTTAAAAATAAAACTTTATTGCAATCGGTTTAGTAGTTTTTGTGTAGGTAATAAAGTAACGAATAAATAAAAGGATGGGTTCGATTAATCATTACATATATTTCTGTAATCATGTATAGATTTAACTGAGAAATATTAATATTTAGTTGGTGAAGATCCTACATGTGACAGTAATTTTAAATAGATCCAAAATATTTACCAGGCAAAGTGCACTGTATGAGTAATCTTGTAGGCTGTCCTACTTCTACAGTAGCAGGTTCCATTGCTGATGCTTCTGGAGTCAGTTCCATCCAAGCCCTAGCAGCGGCCATCAGCCATTCACGCTGTTCTAATTCAGCAGCATTCGCAAACCCTTGGCGCTGGCGCCCCGTTCTGTAAGTAAATAATCTTTCCATAGTATAAAACAAAACCGCCGCCCTCTGTGCGCATATTCTTTAATGTGGTTTTCGTCAATAGACATAATGATTCTGAAGAAAGGTTTATAGGAGTGCATACATATTATAATATGGATACTATTATAGTAGAGAAAAGCTGAAAATTTCAAAGTCTTGTAATGTGATGTTGTAAAAAGCTTTTCGTGCGCTTACATTGCTGCAAACATTGTTGGCTGAACTTTAAGAAGATACTTTAAAATTCAAAATAATGTACTATGAAGTTGTATGTCTTAAAAGGATCTACAAAATAAGTCCACGATCATTATCATTATCTCAGCTTATATATATATATCCCACTGCTGGGCTCAAGCCTCTTCCACCATAGAAGGGAAATTGCTCTATTATACTACGCTTTTCAGATGTGTTTAAGTTTATTTCTAATTTTCCATCTCTTGCAATAGCAAGAATCACTACTTTATGTGCAATTTAAATCACTTAGTCGACAAAACCAACGGGCAATAGTGGGAGTGGTTAATTGTATTCTTACTCCGATTCCAAACGGATAACAAAAATCCGCGATGCCAACGGTTTATAATATCTATCTCCTAAGGATAACCCACAGTAACAATGTTTATTTTTACATATTTCCTAAAATAATATTATTGACTATACCACGGATTGTATTTGCTCCGTGGACTATACTGTATTAAATAATACAATTTTATTTAATACACTAGCTTCTGCCCGCGACTTCGTCCGCGTGGAATGGTTACTTTGGGCTAACGTTAACTTCAACTCGCGAATTCGTTTACGTAAAAGGTGGAAATATTTTTAAATAATACATACGTTAAAGCTGTTTTAGGTACCTACATGACCCTTTTATTAGTAAGAGTGGAACATTTAACCTTAAGTAAAATAATAATGATAATAATAATCAGATATTAGCTACCATAATCACACAATAGTTTTACACTTACCGCTGGCAGTCCACGTATGTTATGTGCAGACGTGGAATGTCATCGGTAGATGTCCTATCCCAATATTTAGATTAAATTTCTCCAAAGGCCTCTGCGTGTTGGATCCATATCCCCATGTAACCCTCCCAAAGGACCGGGCATCTTCCCTATGGAAGATCCCGTGATAAAAGGAGATACATAATAATAATCTTTATTGAAAACTAAATACATATGACAGTTGACATAGATGTCTTTGCTTCTTGAATTAGGTAATACCTGTGTTTCAAGAGACAGTTCCTTCCCGAAATACATAAATCTTGAACATCAAATTATTTTACAGTAACATACATTATAAATAATGAATATATATATCTTACGTAATAAAGACTAATGATAAAGAAATCTATAATAAATGAATGAGTGAGAATTAACGTGTTAGTGAGCGCGCTCACACGTTGTGTGTGTGTGTGTGTGTGTGTGTGTGCGCGCGTGTGTGTGTGTGTGTGTGTGCGTGTGTATGTGTGTGTTGTGCGTTTGTTTGTGTGTGTGTTTGTGTGGTGTGCGTGTGTTTGTGTGTGTGTGTGTGTGTGTGTGTGCGCGTGTGTGTATGTGTGTGTGTGTGTGTGGTGTGCGTGTGTTTGTGATGTAGTGTGCGTGCATGTATGTGTTTCTTTTTTTTGGAACGAAGTTCCTTATCGCGCGTTGTGAAAGGGGGCTAGACGGAAAAAATTCTTACGAAAAGTTGTCACGACACTTTTTGCTATAGTAAGCTATTGTAAGCTGTGCGGCGTCGCTCGTCGGTTCTCTTATAGAAAGCAAGCCAGATATTTTCATTTCTATTTCGCATTGAACAGTGTGGTGTCGCGACGATTTTTTTTATAGATAGAGTGATTCAAGAGGAAGGTTTATATGTATAATATATGCATAATGTACTAGAGAAACACTGATAATTTTAGAGGTTTCTAATGTGATGTCGTAAATAAACACATTATTTTGCGCTTACATTGCAAACGCTGGCTGAACCCTACGAAATAGATCAAAATAAAGTACTACAGTATTATACAGCTTAAAAAGGCCTACAAAAAAGTCCGCGATGGTATATATCTATCTCTTAAGGATAACATACTATATCCATTTTAATACTTTAAAAAATGTTCTATTATAAAACGGTAATTGAAAAGCTATTTACACAAATACTGTATTAATCCTTATCATTTTAAATACATTAGTTGGCTTGAGCATTTCATGAAGATATTTTTTTTCCTTCAGACCATGCAAATTAAATCAATACCTTAAGAGATATAGCAAAATCAAAATAATGCGCAACGAAATTATTTTCGCCCGTGACCGGGCCGCGTGGCCGGCTCGCGTTCGAGCTCGGGGCCGAAAAGTTTTGGTAGTCTAGTGGAATTGTATATCCTATTATTAATATTATAAACGTGAAAGTTTGTAATAATGTATGGATGTGAACATGTTTGTTGCTCTTTCACGTAAAAACTACTGAATGGATTTTGATGAAATTTATAGTAATATAGCTTGCACATCAGAATAACACATAGGCTATAATTTATAAAGATTTTTTGCAAATTGGCTAAAGTATAACGATAAAAATCGCTTAAGGCAGAAAAAAATTATATAATTAAAATAGAACTTCGTTCCATCCGGGTGTCCCTTGACACCTCCGGTTTTTGTATGTATTTGTAGTTACGCGAAATAAGTATTTAAAAGTGATTCAAGTTTGACGTAATCCATATAATGCAATGTAGTACCATATAAAGTAATGCAAGTAAAAGTATTGGGTCTTATCTATACTTTCTATAGATATATTCAATGTATGTATATTATACATACATACATACACTTACGCCTATTTACGATTACACATACTTTTAATGTGTATGAAATCGCTGTGTGGTAGCGGCTATGAATACTACCAATCCTCACTTTGCTTGTGGATGTCGTAAAAGACGACTAAGAGCCTTATAACGACTTGGGCCAACTCCATCTGATGCCGTTTGGTCAACAATTACATTCCCAATTAGGGTTGACGTCTGGCAGGCGGCCGGTCATAAAACTATTGCCAATAACTTTTATAATATGTACTATGAATGAAGAGTACTTATTGTATCGACCCCAAGTAATTAGGATAAGAGTAGGAGAATGATGATGATGATGACCTCTCGTGAACAAATCGCCAATTTGGTCCAGAAAAGGTCTTCCCCTTGTATTCGTCCCATTCACGATTGCTTTATATGTTTGCTTCGTCAACCTCTGCCCACTCATTATTTCTTCCACTTCGTGTCCAACCCACCTCAGCATACCAGCGCTCTTTTATAACATTATACCTAATTTTATCTTTCATACTTACATCACACACAGCTTACGAAGAGCTGTCAGCTCTACAGCATTTATTCTATTTTCATGTCTTCCCGCCAAATCTAACTTTCACTGCCATACATGAGGGCAGGCACTAATACTTCCTATACTTATTATTATTATTTAGGATGTGTAAAGCCGACGGAAGGTCATGAGAAGAAAACAAAACTAAAAATGTAGTGTGTGCAGAAGTACTTTGAAATAACATTAGTTTGAGTTTTTTTTTAATATAAGATTATAAGATCCAGTATTTTTATCGTAAATGCGCGCCCAGTACTTGATCATTATTTTGCTGCGATGTTATTTTTAAACTGCGATATTTCCTAAGATATTCATTGAAATCAAATAATGTAAAGAGCAATTTTGTTTTAAATTAAATACTTGTGATGAATAACTCATTTATTTGGATAAGGATTAATATTATGTTTATAAAAACACCTTCGAAAATATCACATTATTTTAAAACAAATTTGATTAGCATAAAAAAGGTTATAGTGAGCCAATCTTAAAAGATAGACATATGCTGTCGCGGACTTTTATTTAGAACTTTGAAAGGGGAACAATTATGTAGTACATAATTTTTGCGCAACTTTAACCGTTTACGCAGCGGAAGCTCTCAAAAGGAAACATAAACCCGATTTTTACACATTCATCATTGTTGCTCTGCTCCTATTGGTCGCAGCGTAATGTTATATAGCCTAAAGCCTTCCTCTATAAATGGACTATCCAACAAAAAGAGAATTTTTCAAATCGGACCAGTAGTTCCTGAGATTAGCGCGTTTAAACAAACAAACAAACAAACAAACTCTTCCGCTTTATAATATTAGTATAGATATAGATTAGGTACGTGATTTTGCACTTTGTGGTTCTTTAACAATTTATTTAGAAAATCTAACAAAATAACCAATCCTAAACCTAAAGTGGGGTTGCTGTCACTTTTATTAGGTATTTTGATATTGAAATTAAAAATGCGTCAAGCGCTTATAAAGCGTCTAGTGCTCATCTTGCGTCAAGCACTCATAAGGCGTCAAGCGCTTATAATACACCGAGTGCTACACGCCCCTTGCTGTTAAAAGTAGAAGGAATGTAAATGCTTTATTACACAGGTCAAAAAAACCTGCAGTGGATCCGCCTCATCGTTAAGTGGAATCAAGTCAAAGCTCTAACATTTTTTATTCAAAGGGTAAGATGCGTTAATTGAAATACTACCTCGTCTTCTTCGCCTCTCTGCCGGCCATTTCACGTAATTTGTTGTTTATTACAGATTCCAATGCCGAGCTGTTGATACGTACTGCACGAGGTTGTAGTTTACATCTGAAGAATAAAACAAAGTTTTTTTTTATATAACCTAATAATATGTACGTAACTTAGAGGATTGTTTCGGGGTTCATAACTGTTTTCCTTAAACAGGCGATAATCTCTCCGTGTGGCAATTATTTTAAAATTTGTATTTGTTACTTCTTTTGAAGAGACAATTCCTTTATGGTAACTCTGACTCGAAATTTGGCGAAACAAAAGTGCTTTAGCACCACACCTGGCTTAAAACTGCAAAAATACTAGACTTTTGTCTATAGGTTTATGGTTTGCTTCTCCCTCTGTTGTGTGGTCCACTAGAATAGAGTATCTCACATTGCGTTTGGATGCCGGCCAATATCCCACAGCGTTGCTTCTTTTAGTATGCTGCACGTATGACATTGACTAATTGGCTTTCTACCGCTAAGACAGATGATAAGGGGGATTTCTTGTAGGTATTATAATAAAGTATGCACGCGCCAAACTCTAAAAACTTTGGGGCGGCGGCGTCTTCATTAGATTATTAATTATCAGTGAAGAAATCACCACTGATGGAGGGCACGTATAATAATATTATTTATTACTATTATACATATAGCTAATAAAACGATAGCAATATTGACCGAGAAATAACTAGTTGAATGAAGGCAGGATGGATGAATAGGAGACAGTTCTGGGGAACAATTTAGGACGCATTGATTCCCCTTAAATTTAAGGAAAAAATATACAAAGATATCATTAGACCTGTAACTATATATGGATCTAAATGTCGGGCGTCTTTAAATGTTTAGTAAATCAGCAAAATATAGCAGCAATAGTGATACCAATAGCGTTTTGAGTAATCGCTGTTTTCATGACAACTATTGAGATAGCAGATATGTTAAAGGATATGGATATTATTAATGTTAATATACTATGGAATATTATATTCTCTGTGGTTAAAATTATTACTATTGACATTGAATTACTCTTTTTTGTTATATTTTTTTTTATTGTTTATGGTGGCAAACGAGCAAGCAGCACACCTGATGATAAGTGTCACTGCCGCCTATGGACCTTTGCAATACCAAGGGTATAGCTTAGGCTGCGGCCTACCAATAAAATCCCCAAACGCACTCTCGCTCACCGAACGAAGCGCAATAGCACATTGCCATTACTCAGACCGTCAGACGTCGATCTTCTGCGAGAGTGTGGTACTACCCCGAAAGGACCGGCCCGCGGCTGTAAACAGAAACCACTACTAAACTCGTACTCGTACTTGAGTATCTAAATAAATTAATCATTATAATCTATCGTCTCTTCTGCCCCTGCCTGACCCTCCTTGAGAAAGTAATTGTTGGTGCCATCAGATGAAGTTGGCTCAGGTCTACGTAAAGATCTTAGTCATTTTTTACGACACCCAAGAGCAATGTAAGGGTTGGTAGTATTACGTAGTCGCCACCATTTTATGCTGGCTAGCATGATGCAATGATAACATTTCTAGTAGTATTATAAGACTCTTACTAATGGGCTGAGATGTTTTATAACTATCTTTTAATATTCAACTAATTGGTGATTATAAAATAATCATATGTGTTATAACTATAAACGGTTTATAGCATATAATATGGACCTATAAACCTTTGCAATCTTCTTCTTCTTCTTTTTATGTATTGGCAATCAGCTACTTATACGAGCCATTTTTGCCAGTGTCGAGTTATAATTATCTTCACGTTCTTAATCTCTTCAGGTTAGTCATTGTCTGTCAGTCAGTCGAATTGTCGCCATCAACACTGCTATGGTGACACTGTTAATGGTATGTTGTAGGAATTTTGATGGAAAACGAAAACGTTGTAAAGCACTTTTATATGATATTCACTACATCCCAGCTGTTCTGTCACATCATATTACATAAAATACCATAAAAATTATCTAATATAACACGTTAAAACACTAAGATATCGAATATAATACAAGAGCACCACATGACGTATTAGATTCCACCTTTGCAATCTCTGTACCAACAGATTAGGGATGTTATGGAATTCATTAATCGATAAACTTAATCGAGAAAATATCTTCTATATATGTATATCTGCCGGCTAATTTCGGGTAGGCAGTCATTTTGGATAGTATCATCAATACGCTAACAGACATCCGCTCTTAGACTTAGTTCTTCATATTGCCATATTAGACGCGCTCGGTAAATGGTTTGGTGATCGCAGTTAGAATTAGAGATAGGTATCACTGGAATGTTGTTGCCCATCGGTTTTTATGACTGCCACAGGAAGTTATATCACATTTTATTCTTGTATTCTTCTTCACATGGGAAAACAAATGGGATTTGTTTTCATAGAACCATAAGAGGATCTAATGTAGGCCCTAAACTGAAATGTTTTAGTAAAAGTGTTGTTTCCAAGAGATAGAATATTGATTGATAACTCTATTTTAACGAGCACAAAATCGCGAACATAGCTATTAAGTCATAAAGTTGAGGGTAAAGATGAGGATTTATAATGTCCCGATACTCGCGTAAAAACAGGTTTCTTATATCGTTATGTAAGAAAATTTATTTTATTTTCTTTCTAGTTCCTATAAACAAGTTCAATGCACTGCTCTATCCTCTATTACTTCGAGATCTGAACGTGCAGAGTAATTAACACAAGCCAGTATAACTTAGGTATATATGTGATTACTTTTCTTTCAAAAGTTTTTTCTTTCTGACCTTCAACCTGAGTGTACGGCATTTTTTAAGATGCAAAAGCTAGACTTTTCTTTAAAGTATATTAACCCCATTTAAATACGTTTGACGGGGAATATTTTTTCAGAAATGGATCTTTTCTTTAAAACATACCCTATTTATTTAAATAGGGTACGTATTTACGTTTGACGAAAAAAAATTTAGAAATAATATGTAAATTCATATCTATCGTGTATTTTAAAAATGGAACGATTTGTTACTTCAAAATATTACAAATAAAAATAGGCAACTTTTCAGAGTTTTATTTAAATTTCGAACTGGCTTGAAAAAGAAACTGGTTTGATAATGAAAAAAAAAACAAATGAACCCTTTTTTTTTTCTATTTTGGACCACTCGGTTTGAGTATTTGCCATTTACATGTGAACGAAGTTAAGGAATCTTTAAGCCAAGTCTTCATAGTTTAGACACTTCGTGCCTTGTCATCCGTATTAATTTTCTTCATATCTTGTTTACCACTTCTTCAAATTGTAATTAGTCCTTGATAGTCACTGTCCGTCAGTAGGTCAAGTCGTTACTATCAATTTGGCGCTGATAACGAAATTCATAGTTTCATTAAGCATTTTGGGTGAACACGAAAATACACGAAAACTACTATTATACCATATTCATTTCCATATTCGCGCCAAAACTCAAAATGATCCCTTTAGCACGTGAAAAACTATATATCTAATCTCTCAGGTTAAAAAAATCTTATTACAGAGACAGGAGACAATCCTCTTCCAGAATGAGAATGAAGTTTATCTACAATAAGACGTTAGTCAGTTCAAATGATATATGATTTTATTGCAAATTAATCTTTTTTTACCCGACTGCAAAGGAGTGGTATTGTGTTTAACAGTCTATGTATGTATGTATGTTTGTATGTTCCTTAGAAGCACTATATATACCAAACGCCTGAGCCGATTTTTATGATTCGCACGTCAATCGATTCCTCTTAATCCGGCGAGTGTCATTAAAGATATGACGTTATTGAAAATTCAATATGGCGACTACTGGACGCCATATTGTGAAAATTAAAAAAATTTAAGTCAACAAACTATATCGAGTGGGGTATCGTTAAATAGGTATTTAAAAATCATTTTTAGTTTTCTCTCAACATTTTTCGTTTTGACTGGCCGTTTAGCATCTATATCGATTTAAAGTTTCGTAACAACCTTTCTCACATATAGGTTTTTTAGACAGTAGAAATTTACGATGAAAAGACGAAAAATTCATATAACTGGATGTGGATGGAGATATACTGAAGTATCTAGTAGATATATTGTCCAATATACCATAGGTAGTCCTACCTAAAGTATCTAATGTCTGACGCGGTCGCCCATCTCCAATTTCTAACGATTTAGTACTCAACTTCAAGCGAAAAACTATATATAGTTAGGTACTTACCTACTTATTAATAAATAAGATAACTATAGCTACCCAAGTATTTATAACTTAAAAGTATAAAATAAAAAAAATGATTAAAAAAATCAAAAAACCCGACTGCGTAAAAAGTCACCAAAACTACGTACATAATAAAAAAAACTGAAAAGAAAAAAACAAGCACTTAGATGTCCGGTGGTCTAGAATTCCATAATATATTATTGAATAAATACTATTGCAGAAAATGAAATATATTTTAATAATAGAACATGACAACTGAACAGTCGGGATCCTTTATTCGACAGCAAATCTAATTTTTCAATGGATCCCGACTGTTCAGTTGTCATGTTCTATTATTAAAATATATTTCATTTTGTGCAATAGTATTTATTCAATAATATATTATGGAATTCTAGACCACCGGACATCTAAGTGCTTGTTTTTTTCTTTTCAATTTTTTTATTATGTACGTAGTTTTGGTGACTTTTTACGCAGTCGGGTTTTTTGATTTTTTTAATCATTTTTTTTTATATGAGTAAAGAGTATAATAACTAGTACAATAAGTTCTGTATATAGTTTAGTTTCAAATAATCGGGTGGCATATTATTGGTTAAAGAGCTTTAGACTCCAATGTGATTCATAAGAGACGTATTATTATATTTAAATGCAAATAATTCAGAATAAAAGTTAGAACAAGAAAAATAATTATTTCAGAAACGCTTTTTACCTGATGAATAATTCTTGATCGGAAGACTGCTGCAAATGCCGGTCCATCTGTACTATCAATTCTACGTTGTAGAATAGCTTTTCATCCTCTTCAAGTCCATCGTCTGTAGTATTCAAAGCAGATGTTCTTACACCGCAAGCGTTCGAAGGTAAGTGTAGCGTTATCTTATTTTTGAGTTGACCTGAAATGTTTAAAACTTAATGTTAATGATTTTGTGAATGATAACAATATTATTTTTATTACCATTTGATTACTAGATACATGGTCTATTCCCAAAATACTATGGGCATAGACCGTTTAGTGGCTGTGACGTCACGGGCTCGAATCTCATTTCGCGTTATTAGGTATATTGATGTTGATTAGAAATTTCATTTACTGTACAAAAATAAAAAGTGACAATAATAATACGATAGCATATACATAGTATTTTTTTTTATTATAAACACAATATTTATTACTATTTTTTTATAAAGGCAACACACAGCGCTAACGGATTGGTGTCATGTGTTCTCGGATGTTAAAAAATGGAGGCTATTGTGGAGGACTTTACAAACATACAATTAACTGACAAAAATTACACGCAGAACAAAAATTTGTCGCATCGCTTAAACTTTTGTTCTGCGTGGCAATCGAATTCAAGACACTAGCACGCTAGGTCGATATCTTAACCACTACATCGTCTGTGCAATCAAGTGATTTTTATTGTTTCCTTACAGGTCGCGTGTCGTAAAATAACACTAGTCTTCGTAGGTTATTGACTTTATACGCTATCATTAAATATCTCAGATGCGGTCATTTTCTCACGAGATTTTCTTAAATCGTTTAAACAAGGGATATTTAGCAATTAGTAAGCAAACTTGTTAGAAAAGTTAGCTTTACGCTCTTCAAAGTTGGGAATTCTATATGTTTGGTCTATTGGTTTTTTTACTAGTTTAATGTTATTTGTTCGTAGTGATAACTTATTTCGATAACCGATATTATATCTTACAGGAGCTGGTCTTCAAAAATACCACGCTTGATTACGGAGGCAAAGGAAGGGGCTATATATTCGTCACGTAGTTGAGCTAAATTAATTTATCATCAAGCAGTTCTTTTTTAAATTTCTCTTTGCAAAAAATGATTGATAACCATGTAATGACTGTATGTAATTAACTACGTGAACACTAGAGGGGTAAGATGATGTAAAATTGTATAATATGGATCACATAATATGTTATGTCATTTGGTACGTATGTATCCCTAATATTAAACTAATATGAAATGAAACAAATAAATAGCCACTAATTTTTATAAAAGCTTAAGTCCTCGACGCTATTCCATTACCGGCTATAAGTGTTCCACAAGGTGACGTAAACAAATTTTGTCGGAAGGTTTGATTTCAAATTTCCTTTCTGATGATCTCTTACCTGTTTTTAGGACGCCTTTTTTTTGCGGTGGACTATGGACGTGGTCGCGCTCCGCCAAATCGGTCCGGGGCGACGGTAGAGCCGGCTTGCAACCCCATAGACCCACCCTGCAAACACCTCTCTTCGCCATGCAAGCGGGCCACCGGTACCCGATATTTGTCTTCAGTGGCCCGCCCGGCGCTTTTAGGACGCCTACCAGAAATTAAGGCGTGTTTACGCATATCCGTCATTACATTAGGTATTTTCATCACCGAACGTATATACTTATACAAGGTGGAGATGACCATACGACAATAATTTTAATCTAGTGTATCTGATGACTTGCCCAGCCTGTATACAAATTTTGAATACAATATGTCGTATAGTTTAGCCGCAGCACATTACTTTGTATTATTAACAATTTCCACACTCTGTATAAAAATTAAAATTATTCGCCTATCAAATGAGCTCCCGCGCCGCATCGGTATAAACTAATATGAAACTAGTACCTACATATCGCCATGTTTACCAGTTCAAGTCTTCCCCAAACGTAATACAAATCAATGCATATTATACCTTATTCCTAAGTCTTTATAAACCGTGTCATCAGACTTAGATGAGAAATTTAAAACTACCTAATGCGGCTTAATGGAAGAAGACCTCGGTCTCATGTTCAAAACTATTATAATAGGTATGTAGGTCAGTGTGCCACCGTGATCCTGTGACGTGAATGTGCGTAATTAGATGCTTACTTTGTGTTAGAATAGTATTTCTTTCTCATTTACAATGCCTCGTTATAATTACACAGCTTCGGGTATACAGATATGATTTTAATTTATGGAGAATATCACGGAAATGCAGCTTTAACCATACGTACGTACCGAAAGAGATATGGAAACACA
The DNA here is from genome assembly GCA_905163515.2 of Lymantria monacha. Lineage (NCBI taxonomy): Eukaryota > Metazoa > Arthropoda > Insecta > Lepidoptera > Erebidae > Lymantria > Lymantria monacha. The sequence goes on along the minus strand of LR991094.1, from coordinate 10,410,163 downwards.
CGTGTTTGTACTACCAATGGCCGGACTATTGTGCAAGCTGTCCAGAGGTTACGGGATAATCAATCCTTACTGCCTCATATGGATAGTGCTCCCTCGCGTGTAAGAGTCACCCTAGATGAACAAATTTTAAATTATTTTTCTCGCAAATTTGACAGAGGTTGATAATGTGGAGAACTTAAAAAAAGGAATTGTACGATCTTTCGACAAGTTAAAATACATCGCCGTCAATGGCGACCTGTTAACAAGAGTTCGAAATAATATTTTAAGACGATATAATTTGTGCGTTCGGGTCCATGGCGCACATATCGAAAATTTAAAAGTTTAACGACCAAGTGAATTATTAAAGTTATCGTGATTATTTTAATAAAATGATCGAGTGAGAATGAATAGCGCCCAAACATTAAGTGTATGTATTTACCTACGTTTCGAAGTTGTAACATATGATACCACAAGGTCACTCGCGTGCCGACCACAGGTTAGTGAACTAATATTTACAAACGGTGTTCTATTTTGTTTCAATATTTATGATAAAAAGTTTGTTTGAAAAAATTGTTTTTTTAATATGCATGCGAGGACTTTTTTAATAGTTTCAAAATACTCCTATACACTAGTATTGACGGTGTTTTCATTTATTGTCGTATTGAAGTCTCCACTCTGTATATAAACTACAAAATTTATACTCATCATCATCATCATTATCATCATCATCTTGTTCTTATCCCAATTACTCGGGGTTGACGCAATATGTCATCTTCTTCCATATAATCCTATCAGACGTATCATATCAGACTTCCTTATATCCTATCTTTAATTAGGTATAATATTTCTTACCTTGTACTCGACATTCCCTTGAGAAATCCTTACTGAACACGATCCCTTTAAACGGTTGTGCCATTTCCAATTCAACTGTCATTGAGGTCTTGTCGCAAACTGTTGATACACCAGCCACCCGGTTGGGTTTTATCTGGCAGTTGACTAAACTCGTCACCCAAAGCAGTAGGATTATACGCCACATCTTAGCGCAATCTAGAACGAGAAAAATATATACTTTATTCAAATGGTCTATATTTTGCTGCTGTGGCTAAATCTAGACGAGGAGGCAGCACTTCCACCACAAGGGATTCTTGGGTGAACGCACGCAACGCCTGTGCGCAAACACTAACTGTGATCATCAACACACGTTGTCCATGATTCGAAGCTCTCCACATTTATTTGGCGAGACTGGCGGTGACATTAAGTTCGCTTAGCTAAGAGCTGCAGGCCCGCGCGGCTATAACACATAAATTCGCGATCCTGTTCTCGCCGTCGAGGTGGGATTCCCTTGGTCGATGTCGCTTACTATATTATGATATTGTCATCGGGTTCAAAGCTATCTACGTTCACTTATAGTCCAGGCCAAGTTCTAAAAAGCATCTGTGGCTAACAAATTATTTTAATAACAACCCGCCTGGCAAGCGTGGCAATTATAACCTTGTCCTCTTTGGCAAGACATATATCATGAGTGGACATCGATAGGATGGTGGATGGATGGATATATTTATAATAAGCAGCAGTAACTAATATTTATTAAGTGTTTATTACAATACGGATGCAGCAATCTGTATGATTGCGATGGTCGGAGTGGCAGTCGAGTAAAATATATCATAAAGTTTAATTTAAAATTCTGAATAAAACTTTATACTGCTATGTTGGGTATCAAATGAAATGGCTTAATTAGTACATTTAAAATATCCACACGTACGTAGGTACTCTTTGCTGCTCTGCTTGCATTCGCTCGATAATTACTTATAAAAATATAAGACAAACACTAATTTAGTTAATACTTATTTTTATGTTAATAAAAGTGTTTGGAAAAAGATAAAGTAAAAATAGACCTTTGATTTTTATTCCTTTATCCTTCATAAATTATTAACATTGAAATAAAATCCTAGATTAATTTAAATAAAATTCATTGCAAAAACCAAAACTCGATTACGAAAAACTTGCGGTCTAAAGATATGAAACTAGGAAATATATTTATTAGGAGTCCAAGAAAAGTTCACTATTTATCATGTATTATGTAAGATTATAAGTTTTCTAATTCTATATTATGTTGCGTAATATAACGGTTAAACATGTCAAATCTATGTTCATTGCTTCGTGATATTCGATTTTCTCAGTTAAATTTAAATATGCATTCATTTTTATAACCTTATATTATGCAAAGTGATATTTTTAAAACGTGCCCAGCATTAAACCTATTTTTTTTAATGAACACATTTAAGAGTATATAAAAACATTTAAATTTTGGGCTTATTAGCTTCCCAATTAAACGTATGAAGTTGTGAACTATAACTATAATTAAATGCAATCTGTGGTTTATAAGATCGTTAAGTCGTAATGATTTTAACTAGATCTACGATGTAGTTAACAAGAGCGAAAAGTTTTATATAGGGGAAGGTTTGGTATTTTGGACCGTTCGTTAAGTTGGACCACCATCGAATAACGGTTTAGTAGTTTATAGATTTTATAATTGGCAACATCAAACGACAATCAGCCAACTTCACTACACATCGACCATTTTCGATTTCTCATAAAACAGTGCGGTTTGTTGTCTTTAACGAAAAACGAATTTCATTGTTTTTAATGTAAATTTTAGTGTTCTTTGCTAGTGGTGTAATTAAGGCAAAGGTAAGTTTTCTATAGTTATATTTTTAATTGAAATTAGTCATTAATTGACAAATAACTAGTGATAAACATTAGCCGACTTAGTTAGGTTATGTTCTTGTCAAATTCGTTTTTTCTATGCGAGTAGACAGTTTGCTTAAATGGACCACATACAGTCGGTTAAAATGGACTGGTCCAATTTATCGAACTTTTTCCTGTTTGTTACAGATGACTGAACAAAAATATTTTAAATGGAAAGCAGAAGATCTAAAAAACGCTATACATGATTATAAGAATTCAGATATTGGTTTGAATGAGTGTGCACGATTACATAAGATCCCTAAAGCAACATTAAAAAGACATTTGGATAAAGGTGACTCAGAAAAACTTGTTGAAATTAATAAAGGCAGACCGACAGTATTTAACAACGAATTTGAAAATGTTCTAGTAGAGCACATATTATTTTTGGAGGAACACATGTTTGTTTTAACTATCACAGATGTTAGGACACTTGCTTACCAAATTGCCGAGAAAAATGGACTGAAACACAACTTCAATAAAACAAAGAAAATGGCTGGGAAGGCCTGGTATTACGCCTTCATGAAACGGCATAAGGACAAGATTAGTCTTCGTCAACCTGAGGCAACTTCTTTAAATCGAGCTAAAGGATTTAACAGGGAAAATATTCAAAACTTTTTTGATATTTATGAGCAAATAGTTGACACTAACAAGCTTAATGCTAACAAAATATTTAACGTTGATGAAAGTGGATTCCAAACAGTGCAAAAGAAGCCCCAAAAAGTTTTAGGTGGTAAGGGAAAAAAGCAAGTCGGAGCATTAACCAGCGGTGAAAGAGGTGTTAATACAACAATGGTCGCCTGTGTAAGTGCAGCTGGTCAATTTATTCCGCCAATGATAATATTTAAACGAATGCGCATGAGTGATCAATTGAAAGAGGGAGCTCCAGCTGGAAGCTTGGTAACCGTATCGGAATCCGGTTACATCAACCGTGAGCTGTTCTGTCAATGGTTGGAACATTTTACTTCTGTCGTCAAGCCTACAAAGGAAGATAAGGTTTTGCTGTTGCTCGATGGGCACACGACACATAGCAAAAACCTTGACGCTTTGATGTTTGCACGTGAAAATGGCATCGTTTTGCTGCAATTACCAGGACACACTACGCACAGATTACAACCGCTCGACGTGTCATTTTTTAAGCCAATGAGCACTTACTACACCCAAGCCATTGAAACTTGGATGCGTTCAAATCCTGGGAGTGCTGTAACTCAGTATCAAGTAAGCCGACTTATTAATGAGGCATTTGAACGCGCAGCTACGATCGGTACCGCTGTCAATGGATTTAAAGCAACAGGTACCTGGCCTGTAAACCGGAACGTATTTCAAGATCATCATTTCGCACCAGTTGAAGCTTTGGTTGCCAATGTTACGAGTGCTGAACAAAATGATTCTTCGACATTTTCTACTCCACCTTCCAATATGCAATATGATGCACCCTCCACATCTCAGGTTGCTAAGCCGTTAAAGTTAGACGAATTCAAAAGCAGCCTGAATATTCTGTCCCCATTGCCCAGGAACAATTTACTGGTTAAAGGCAGAGGTGCTCAAAAAGCTGTTGAACTGACATCTTCTCCGTATAAAAATGATTTAGAGACATCACAGCGGAAAGCTAAACAGCCCAAAAAAGTTCAATTGGAATTAAATAAACCAATTAAGCAGACAATAAAAAAAATAACTAAAGTAAATACAACTCGTGTTAAACAAAATAAGAAACTTAATGATAAAACAGCACGCATTAAGAAGACGATAAAAACTAATGACAGTGAAAAGTCAACTGAAGAAGAAGTAGTCTTAGTAGAAGTAGTCTTTGACGATACAGAGAGTTGCGATTCAGAAGATAAAGAAAATGATTGTGCGAAATGTGGGCGAAGTTACTACGATAAGAAAGGACCAAAAGTAGATTGGATACAATGTATTCGTTGCCATAATTGGAATCATGAAACTTGCACCACTAACCCCGATATTTGTGAGGATTGTCTGAATTAATATTTTTCAAACTTATTTAGAATTTTGACTGTTTCTGTTTTATTATTTTAATCAAACTTAGAATTTATATTGTTGTTGTTTGTAATACGAGAGATATTTTTCTCAAAAGTGTTTTCTGCTTAGTTTTATAGATACTGTGTTCTCTAAGTCCAAATTACCAACCGCGTGGTCCAATTAATCCTACCGGTTGGGTAAATTGAAACAAATATCTGATCTCACAAAATGATAATTATTTTAAGTGTTGCTATAATTATGTTGATTTTTATTGAATATATGTGAAGCCAAATAAATATAGTTTCATTTAATACAACTGTTGTATTTGCTGTTTTCAAAGAGGCATTTCAAAACCGCATTTTTTTAAAAATGGTCCAATTTAACAGACCCTCCCCTATAACGGTAATTGTAACTTTATAGGATGTAATATTACTCTCCAGTTCTCTCAAGCTAGATAAGCTTTTCATTAATTAGATAAATTTTATGTAAATTATATATTATATTATATATCTCATCTAACCGTGTGGTGACGGAGTAAGAATACAATTCACCACCCCCTATCTTACTCGTAAGTGATCGTAAGAGACGACTAAGGGATATAAAACGCATATAACATCTATGCAAGAGAAGGAAAACTTGAAACAAAACCCTACACCAACACGTCTAACCAGCGCGGTATAGTAGGTTAACTTCCCTCCAATTACGGAGGAGGCCCGAGCCCAACAGTGGGACATATATGGGCTGTGATGATGATTATGATATATCTCATCATTTTTTGTGTATTATATATATCTTTATTTATTGTATATTATTAGTAATAATAAAATTGATTTTGAAATTGTAACGCAATTTTAATTAAAATTTCGTGTTTATATTAAAATTATGGCAAGTATGGTGTAAAGATGCGAAATGGAATGCTCCGATGGTTCGGACATGTGGAAAGAATGCCGAACGAACGTCTGGTTAAGAAGATATACAATGCAAAAGTGAAAGGATGTAGGTACCGGGGGAGACCGAGACTAACCTACCTAGACCAGATTGGTCACGTACTGAAAGAAGGTGGAGTCAAGAGTCTCCGAAACCGGCGAGCGTGTATGAAGAGAATTATGAATGTTGAAGAAGCGAGTGAAGTATGCAGAGATAGAGTTCTCTGGCACTCTGCACTCTGTTCTCTCTGCCTACCCTGCAAGGGATATGGCGTGATGATATGTATGTTTGTATATTAAAATTTGTGGTTTATTCCATCTGTATTGCATTACTTACGTAAGCAAACGTCATAAAATTTCATATTATAACGATTTTATTATAAAATGCGTTCGTTCAACTGGATAGTCAGATAGAGAGACATTCTGCGGTCCCCAATGTTATATCTAACTGGGTTGATCTACAATTTGCGGTCACAACGCGGTTAAGGCGGCGGATATGAAAGCAATTTGAGACAATCTGACAACAGATATACAACCTCTATTAGAAAAATAGAACAAGTTTTTACTACCTTCGGTAATACTAGCGAGGTCTGCCTCATTAGACAAGCCCTCTCACTAGTTAGTGGATTGCCTATAAAATTGACTGAACTTATGCTGCATGTTTTGTGTTAAAGGCAGTATATAACATCTTATACTTCTATTTTACTAGCCATTAAGTAAAGTAGTTGTCAAACTCTGTCTTAAATTTCTCTCTTCCTTTTGACAGTGGATACACCCCGACCGTCCGGCGACAGTAGGACGGTGTGTGACCTCATAACCTACCGCGTGGCCGATCGATTTCAACCTTTCCTATCATTATCATCAACATTAAGACTCATATACGTCCCACTGTTAGGCTAAAACCTTCTACAATAGGAGAGAAATATTGATCTACAAAAACACACTAATCAGGCAATTTGGTAATGAATTGGGTTTTGGTAAACTATGCAAGTTTTTATATCAATAATTATTTCGTTCTATATAATATTTGTCCGTGAGGTGACGGAGTAAGAATACAATTCATCACCAAGAAACATAAAACACGTATAACATCTATTCAAGAGCAGGAAAACTCGAAACAAAAACCTATACTAACACGTCTGAACAGCGTGGTAGTGTAGTAGGTTAATTTACTTTAAGTTTGGAGGAGGCCCGAGCCGAACAGTAGCAGATGTATGAGCCGAGATGATGATACAATATTTATACTGATATTTGCTTTCTCAAAATTGCGCTCAGCCATGGGAAGGAATGAAACGGAGTTGGCCTAGACCGATATAAAACTCTTAGTCGTCTTTTATGACGTCCACCAGCAAAGTAAGGCACACAACAGGCAAATATTTTTACGAATTTATCGTACTTAATATCAAATACACCCACCCGAACTATTCTTAATGTTTAAACTCATGATTATAGGGTAAGTACAAACGATTTAAACTTGCACAACTGGTTTGAAAAGCTTCTTGTAAATATTTCTAGTTATATTTTCTAATAACCAATTATGCCGTAAAGGTTTCTTGATCTCTTTGTGATTACGAATTTAATGTTATGCTATTGCAGTTAAATAGCTTCATTTATATAATGTATATCAATTATAAAGAGCCGAATCGGCTTTGTATCGTCATATTTTAAAACCCTAATGACATCTTCACATAGGAATGTTAAATTTAAGTAATTTAAAAGTAAAGAATAAAACTATTTTTTACAGATTTTATGGCTTTTTAATTTAGTGTTTACTATCCGTATGTTTCGGATAATTTTTCAGTCCATTTAGTCAAGTAAAATTTCTTACTAGCTTCTGTTCACGACTTCGTAAGTGGCCGTCCATTATCATATCCTCACGTAATTAATGGATGGCCACTGAAAATTTATTTCGCTTTTTTTTTGTTTAACTTGGGATGTTGCATTTTTACGCAGACATTTAGTGAGTAAAACAGAACTAAAATCTTAATAATTCTGCAAAATTCAAATAACATTAAAATTGAACTATTATCGCACGGGAACGTATTATTAGGATAACACCTCGTTCTATGGTCAGGGCAGTGCTATTTATTGATAAAGTTCAGAACTAAAATTTTGTTAAACTAACACTAAAGTTCAATTATTACCTCAAGGGAACACATTACCGGGATAACAAGTATCATATGGACTGTGTCCTATCCAAACAATTATGCATCTATATGCTAATTTGCATCCATAACAGTTTGTATTCTTCTTCTTCTTATGTATTGGCAATCAGCTACATATACGAGCTATTGGTGCTAGTGTCAAGTTATAAATATTTTCACGTTTTTAGTCTTTCAAGTCAGTCGTTGTCTAAGTCAAATTGTCACCATTGACAGTGCAATGGCCACACTGTTAATGGTATCTTGTGGGAATTTTGATGGAAAACGAAAACGTTGTAAAGCACTTTTATATGATATTCACTACATCCCAGTATTTCCGCACATCACATTACATAAAATGCCATCAAAATTATCTAATATAACACGTTAAAACACTAAGATATCGAATATAATACAAGAGCACCACATGACGTTTTCAAATTCCCGTCAAAAGTCCTAACAATTTGTAACAGTACGCTCACACTGTTGACAGTTGTCTGTCTACCCGTACGGTGTAATACTACGCTCTCGCAGAAGATCGATGTGTGAGCAATGGCAATGTGCTGCTGCGGCTTCGGTGAGTGAGAGAGTCGGAAGCCCAAATTTCTGAGTGGGTTTAGATTAGTAGAGCGGCCTAATAGCTGTAGCCTTGGTATTGCAAACGTCAATGAGCGGCAGTGACTCTTTTCGTCAGGCGTACCTACTGCTTACTTGTTTGCCACCATAAGTAATAAAAGAAATCAATCATCATGCGACATTAAGTAACACGGGTTGAGAGCCCTCAGCACTCACCCACAGTCCGGGTAAAGTTGTCATAGCCATCGGAGGCTAACAACTAAAACACAAAAAAAAAAAAAAAACATTTTTTTTTATTTATGTGTTTTTTTTTTTTTTACACACCACCCTGCACTTAGGAAATAAACCTTGTATTGCGGGGGACTTTACAAACATGCAATTAACGCAGACAAATTACAAAACATTAACATTAAGTAACACATATCCAAATATCTTCACAAACTTTGACATATATAATATAAGTGGAATTAGCCAGGTGCTAGATGTAATGTTGATATTCTTCAGTTATCATATTTATATTATTACATTTATAATCACGCCTTTGTTTCAGATTCATATTTTAGAGCGGCTGTTTTTAGGTAATTCATTCACGAAAAGGTCTTATGACCTCGATACTGGCGAAATCTCGGGTGACACAGCGGCATATCCTACCATCCTTAATTGATAGAAGCGGGGTCAGAGATATACGTGACTTTCGTAGCACGTAGCGCAGTAATATTTTACGAGTTCCTATGAAGACTGCATATTGATATGGGTTACTTTGTGTCACTAATTTTTAGTTTCCCTTCGGTATCATATGAGAAAAATAAAAGATATATTTTTTAGCAGGTAACATCTAGTGATGTCATTTCAAATCATTAAGAGAAAGAAAACCTAAAAGCCTTTACGAATTTGCTTGAGAAATTTCATGCATTCTCTCGTTATGAACTAGACTTTCATTCAGCAGTGGAGATTTTATAGGTAACACGCAGTATACAACTCATAAAAGTTCTGACAATAAGATATTGTCCTACAGTCAAATTTCAAATTCTAGAGTATAGATTGAACTCGATACCTTGGTATTACCAGCTCGTAGTATTATTAATAGTTTAGCACTAAAATACCACACGCATAAATCGGAAACGGTTCATATACCAGTCTATAAAGGCATGGTATTTTACAATCAGACTATTGTTAAAAGATTTATAGCTCAATTCTCTTTCAACCAATTATAAGTATTGTTATAAATTAACAGTTATATTTCCGCTGTTTCCGTTCTCTGTTAGCAACTTTGATGGTACAATTAGATAGCCAATTCTGTTCCAAAAGAAAGCATATAAAATATAAACAATATTGTCTTTTATCTTGAATCATGGACCATAATTCGTATCTTTTTCGATCGCTTGGACCGAGGTTAGATATTTTTTTGGTCAAGGTATGTCTGTATTCTGTAACCGTACTATTATGTACTATGCAGTATATGTCTCCGAAACCTTTTTGAGCGGACTAGTGGCGCCAACGATTTATATTCTAATGTGGCTTGATACCTCGATATCTAAGTAAATCAATTTAGCTGTAAATGACTGACATTAATCTTGCTTCTTAATACGTGATTTTCTAAAATGATTTAAAGAATGGTGTTTTAAGCCCCTTCCTACTACTTCAAAGAAAAAGCGCTGGTATACATACTATGAATAGTTTCTTGTCAGGCTTAAAGGACTTCTATCCATAGCCGTTAATAAATTAAAAAACATAGTTTCTTGTCTGTAGTAGGTTTTTTACATGTTTTATGATCTATGTTGCCCGCGTTAAATAAATCGTGCTATCAGATATTACGCGTGATATACTTTAATTAGGTACTGGGAGATTTCATTTTGCATGTGATTTAAATGTGTGTGAATGACTGCCAGATGGATTATGGGTGACTAATTTTAATCTCTTCAATCACGAATGTAACATTTGTCTACAAATCTATTTAAATTGTAATTGGAATTTTAGAATACGTTATTTTTAAAAAGTTCATGATTCAGATCAATTACAAGATTTTTTTTTCATTTTATTTAAAACTTCTTGCCATATTTCTCTTGATATATTTTACATTTTTATATACATATATTTTTTTTTACATTTCATATGATACATGGCAATTAAATCGTAAGTTGTAAATTATACATGCCTCGTGTTCGTGCTATTACCATCATTTCAAACACGACTTGCAAAACGAAAACGAAGAATGCAAATTCCACAGGCTAGAGAATAGTTAATTGATGGTGGATTTGTTAACGACCGCACAAGTTTCAGAGGGCTGGAATTTATTTTCACATAGAACTTATTACCTTTGTTCAAGTAAAGTTATACTGCCTCTGAATATTTTATTGAATATAATGAAACAATATTAATGAAACGAAAATCTATTTCAAATTCCTCTTCAATTGTATACATTTTAATGGCAGTACAAAGTAGTGGAAAGGCGAAAGCAACGAGTTTATAGTTCATCTAATCTAAGAAGTGCATTTTGACGTTTGGCATTTTTTAATACACTATAACCTTGGTCAAACGTATACACATGATTGCAAAAAAATTAATCTGAAATTTTAAAGAACTATTAAGTTATTTACATAATTAACGTTGCTGTGACTTTCTTGTGTCATACTCATAACCTAATGTTGAAACTCGTAAAACTAATTTAAAATAAAAATAACATAGTAAATCTAAATAGTAATTGTTATTGACGATCTTACAATGTAACGTCATCACGTTTTCTATAGTAGTGCTTGACATCTTCCAATTCACGAATATCCAAATAATCGGTAAAAATATTAGAATAATATAATTAATCGAATAGAAATTTTGACAGAGATGTACATTTCGACAATTGTATTGATAAGGAAATAATTATTAATGTTCGCGACGATGATAATTCAAGTAATAGTAGTGATTCTGAATAAATAGCTATTTGCAAATCCAGTTTTTGTTTTTACTTAACCCAATCCTAGTAAATATGATAAATAAATTTTATGCTTAAATCATTAAATTTTTTTAGTATTAATTTATTCATCTCCTTTTTGAAAAAATAAAAATTAACCGATTATTAATTAAAAACAATCTATATCGATTTCTCACCAAAATCGGATATTTACGATAGCAATTATTTTGGTTCACATACCTAGACAACTTACTTTGACAGCTGTCAAAGTGCACTTCTTAGATTAGATAGACTATAGTAATTCATAGTTCTTCAAATCACCGGTTTTCTTGCTTTGTGATGATTCAAGGTATTAAAATGAACTTAAAGTAATGGTTAATTATCATTATCTGCCCCAGTTTTCTTTATATCCTAAAATCCGTTATTATCCTATTGCTTTTAGTGATTACAATGAGTTGGATATTGATGAATTAGGCTTTTAGGATGATGCTGAAATCTCATCTTCTGAGACCTGTCAAGTCACTGATAATCCCTCAATGTGTGCAGGTTTCTTTGCAAGGTGTTTTTTAATGATGAAAGAATACGCTAATTAAACCGGTATTTATGGAAAACAATGTTGTGTGCTTTAGATTGTCACTTCTGTGTGGGAGTCCACCCTTTTCTCAACATAGGAAGGAAGGTTGAAAGCGAAAGAAGGCTAGACCTTCCTTATCTTTTTACCCTTCAACCTATATACATTGGGTACGGAGTTCCTCCACGGTAGGAGGGAAATTGATCAACTATACCAAGCTGGACGGATGGATTGCTAATTTAAATTCCAGTTTACTTCTCTTGCAATCGTATTAACTGCTTATAAAAGCTTTAACAAGCAAAATTTAGCACTACAAAAATAATGGTCTTATATTTTAAAAGTAATATATGTATTTACTATAATAATATACAACAAACCTATTAAGTAAGTTATGTAAAGGTTGTTATTATCCTATATGTAATAATTCATGTCGGAATCGTATTCACAAAATAGTGCAGAAAAGCAGCTAACGAGGTTATATTTTCTGTTTTTACTTCGATAATAACATGTATTTATTATAGTATTTTTATTTTCATCTCGAGTGTCGGTTAAATAAAAGTGGTAAAGTTATTTTTGTGCGAGAAAAATATAGTAAAATTTCTGTTTAGTGGTCCACTTTGGTAAATTTAAAAAAGTTAATAGTATGAGGCATACCTATAATTATTGTTATAACGAACTATTGCGGCTTATCTTTAATTAATATTCATCGCCACATATTTTTACCTGACTGCGCGACGCAAAGGAGTGGTAATGTGTTTAGCAGTCTATGTATATATGTTTGTATATACTTATGTTTCTATGTTCCTTTGAAGCACTATACAGACCAAACGCCTGAGGCGATTGTTATGATTCTTCTTCTTCTTCTTCTTATGTATTGGCAATCAGCTACTTATACGAGCTATTGGCGCCAGTGTCGAGTTATGAATATGCACGTCTTTAGTCTTTCAAGTTAGTCATTGTCTAAGTCAAATTGTCACCATCAACAGTGCTATGGCCACACTGTTAATGGTATCTTGTGGGAATTTTGATGAAAACGAAAACGTTGTAAAGCACTTTTATATGATATTCACTACATCCCAGTAGTTTCGCCGCATCACATTACAAAAAATGCCATCAAAATTATCTAATATAACACATTAAAATACAAAGATATCGAATATAATATAAGAGCACCACATGACGTTTTCAAATTCCCGTCTTCTTCTTCTTCTTTTTAATGAATAGCCTCTGTGAGTGATTAACCACAACTTCGCCAATGTCAAGTAAAATAAGTTTAAAAATTATAATAGATTTATATTTTAGTTGTCAATCATGTCTTCTTCTTCTTAATGAATGGCCTCTGTGAGTGATTAACCCCAACTTCGCTAATGTCAAGTAAAATAAGATTAAAAATTATAATAGATTTATATTTTAGTCGTCAGTCATGTCGGTTCATTGTCTAAGTCCGTCATAATGAAAAAAGTCCTTGTTATGATTCACACGTCAATCGATTATTTTTAGTCTGGCGAGTGTCACTCTTTAGTGACATGTGATGTCTTTACATGACGTTAGTGAAAATTCTATATGGATACTGGACGCCATATTGTGAAAATGAAAAAAAAATAAAGTCAACAAACTATGTCAAGTGGCGTATCATTGAATAATTATTTAAAAATCATTTTTAGTTTTCTCTCGACATTTTTCGATTTGACTGACCGTTTAGGATCTATATTGATTTAAAGTTGCGTAACAACCATTCTCACATATAGGTTTTTTAAAAATAAAATTCATTATAATACTTTGTTTTGCGTTGTTTCAAATTGTTTTATAAATAATCATCCCTTAAGACTTTAATTCCAGCGCAATTGTGATGTAGTACAGATGCTGATAGGAAATCCAGTCTGGTAAATAGCTGGCTAGATACTTATAACTAACAAGTATAAAATAAAATTAAAAATTAAACCCGACCGCGTATAAAGTGAACCAAACTACGTACATAATAAAAAAACTGAAAAGAAAAAACAAGCGCATGGATATCCGGTGTTCATTCAATAATCTATATCTATACATATAATAAAAATGTAACAGATCGCTGTCTGTACATGGAAGATATATGAGAAAAAATATAAAGGTCCCAGTACCTTTATTAACACAAACAGAACCCAAAACAATGATTTTTAAAATTTTTGCCTGTTTATCTGTTTGTCTGTGCGTTTGTGCACGCTAATCACAGAAACGGCTTATCCGATTTAGACGCGGATTTCGCTAATATATTGTGGTAAGCTTCACTTAACATTTAGGTTTTATTTTATGTCAATTAGTTAATAAATAAAAAAGTTATGTCAATTTAAAAAATGTTCGGAGAAAAATATCTTTATCGATTCTTATCAAATTACGTACAAATTATCTTCAGTAAAAATAAATAAACACGTGTTACAGCATTTGTTAATTTTCACCCTCTGGGGGTATAAATTAGGCCTGCGAAGCGGGTTGGACGACTCATTAAGTCATTAGCGCCAAGCCGATATTATTGAAGCTGGCAACTTGAAATTTTGACAGTGGTTTCTTTCTATGACGTAGAGATTTAATAAGAAAGGATTTTACGAAATTACACCCCTAAGGGGGTGGAACAGAGTGGCAAAGTTTGTATGGGGAGAAAAAAAATCTTTATCGATTCAAATTACGAGTAGAATCAAATATTTTATGGTAATATCCAGCATTTGTAAATTTTCACCCTCTGGTTGTATAAATTAGGCCTGTGAAGCGGGTTGAACGACTCATTACCGCCAAACCGAAATGATTAAAGCTAGAAACATTAAATTTTGACGCACGTTTCTTTTTATGACATAGAGATTCAATATGAAAGGATTTTATGAATTCCGCTCCTAAGAGGGTGTAACAAAGAGGCAAAGTGTGTATGGGGAGAATATTTCTTTATCGATTCTTTTTAAATCATGTGCAAATATTCTTCGGTAAAATTAAATAAACACGTGTTTCTCTCTCCCTCTCCATCAACCCCGCACCAGTGCCGTCGTGGCGACCAGTGCCGGCGTGAGAGCTCAAAAGATACACATAGTAGACGGCAATAGGTTCTTGCCTAAGGGTTTAAGATACAGGTTAAGTTTAGCTTCAAAAACTTTCACTCTATAACTCAAATAATAAATCATATCTAACAAGGTCGCAACTCTGCTGATGAAACAAAACAGTCAAATAAAGGGTGGCGATAATTATATTTTTATCCCATAGTCATACCGTAAATAGTATATTAAAGGCAATATAATTTGTAGAATGAATAGAACTTTGAACAACCTTTTCCTTTAGTGACCGGCTATGGTATATAGACACTCGGCACCCAATCCATTTGAGGTGACGCGTAACCTAATAGCGCGCCGTACACGTACATCTACGTTATGCGGGCGGGCCACCGCAACCGGGTATCATCTCGAGTCGAAGCCCTCATGCAGTGAACCTCAATACAGGTACTCACGCCTGTGCCGCCCAAAGCACCGACGGTAGAGCGTGTCAACGTAGAGTATTTTCTTTCGGACCCTCCATATTGCCTAATTCCGTTAGACAACTAACTCGCAGATGGCGGCGACCGCATCCCAGTTTCTGACGCTGTTAATCATCGTCCTGGCGACAAACTTTCAATAGCTTGCATTGCTTTTTCTATTTAACTCTGTCAGAGATGACTTCTGCGTGGACGAAGTCGCGGGCAAAAGCTAGTATATTATATAATTCAAGACCAGACGGGATTTTTGATTTTTTAAATATTATTTTTTGTATTTGATGTATGGGGGGGATTGTCTGAGGCATAGATAGCGCTCTACTAACTATGATCCCGCACTTTATTGAATAATAGATGTAATTCCGCACATTAAAATAAATAATTTAGTTTGAAATGAAAGTAATTTTTCACACCGCCATCTATTGACGAATAAGTCAAAACATTATTTTTATTTAACAAAGCTGGTTTTGGCTATGAGGTATTATTTGTTTACGGCGAAGCATGTGTTTACAGTTACATTTACAACTCATGCATTATCACAGACAAACAATAACAATTACATAAACAGCTATGCGGCGTTGCGTAATTTACAATTTGTGGGCAATTACAACTGTATAAATGAATGTGAGATTTGTTGAATTTTATGCGATGGCATCTCGCTGTCGCTTCTTCGTCTTGGTCGCGAGACATCGTGTGAAAATAAGGGTTATTAAACGTATTAAAGCGTACCCAACTAATTTGTTGACGTAATCTATGGTGGAGTTATTTGATAGAAGCTTAGACCAACTATTAAACGAACGATTTTATGTAAAAACAATAAATTTGAAAACATTTTTATATTTAAGCGCGATGATGATGTCTTAAAAATACAATATGTAGCCAATTTTATTTCTTTCCGTTTGATGATGAAATAAGAATACAATTCGCCACCCCCAATCTTGCTCGTGGGTGTCGTAAATTACAACTAAGGGATATAATATGCGTATAATATCCGATACAAGAGAAAGAAAACTCAAAATAAAACCCTATATTAATCTGTCTGTGTAGAATTCAGCGTGGTATAGCTCAATTGCGCTCTTATCATGGAAGAGGCTCGGGGTAAATGAGCAAGCAGCACACCTAATGGTAAGTGTCACTGCCGGCCATGAACCTTTGCTATACCAAGGCACCGACCAAGGGTATAGCTAGGCTGCTGCCTACCATTACAAACTCCGAACCCAACCAGTTGGGCTTCCGGCTCTCTCGCTCACCGAACGAAGCGCAATAGCACGTTACCATTACTCAGTCGTCGACCTTCTGCTGGTGTGGTACTACCCCAGACGGATCGGCCTGCGGCTGTAGACAGAGAACTGTCAACAGCGTGGTCCTGCCACTATAAGATCGAATAAAGGAGCACCAGGAAGTTGGACAATAGCGTTCTTCTAGATAGCTCATAACCACCTGCGATCATTCATTCGGCTGCTAAGTGACGTCATTATGGCATTACCTTCCATATGGGATGATATGTGTCTAACAGTGGACTTTGACACTTTAAATTAACAGTATAGATTAGCTAAGTATGCATATAAAGATTCTTTGTAAAATGTGATATTAATATGATCCCTTATAACTTTAGTACCTACAGAGGTATTTTAGTGTCAAAATAGCTATGTGGTAGCGGTTACAAATACTACCAACCCTTACTTTGCTCGTGGATGTCGTAAAAGACTACTAAGAGCCTTATGATGACCTGGGCCAACTCCATCTGATGCCGTTTGGTCAACAATTACATTCCCAAGGAGGGTTGGCGTCTGACAGGCGGCCGGTCATATAAAAAAGGCCAATAACTTTTACAATATGTACTATGAAACAAGAGTATTATAGCATATTATATCGACCCCATGTAATTGGGATAAGAGTAGGCGAATTTTAGTGTCAAAATAATTAGGTAGTTATCTGAGACTTTAACTTTTAAACGATACAAGATCTATTAAAAGTTGATGTTAATAAGTATTTATTTTACATACATACATATCATCACGCCATATCCCTTGCAGGGTAGGCAGAGAGAACAGAGTGCCAGAGAACTCTATCTCTGCATACTTCACTCGCTTCCTCAACATTCATAATTCTCTTCATACACGCTCGCCGGTTTCGGAGACTCTTGACTCCACCTTCCTTCAGTACATGACCGATCTGGTCTAGGTAGGTTAGTCTCGGTCTCCCTCGGTACCTACATCCTTCCACTTTCGCATTGTATATCTTCTTAACCAGGCGTTCGTTCGGCATTCTTTCCACATGTCCGAACCATCGGAGCATTCCCTTTCGCATCTTTACACCAATACTTTATTTATTTTATTTCAAATTATTTTATTGTAGCTCGAGCCTACAGCAAAATAGGAAGTGAATTTTCTAACTATACCACAATGGTCGGCAGATTATATATATAGGGTTTTATTTCGAGTTTTCCTTCTCTTGTTTAGATGTTATGTGTAATATATCACCTTTACGACACCCACGAGAAGAGAAACTACCACGAGATAAGGGTCGGTGACCTACTCTTACTCTGCCACCACAGGAATACCTTCCTAGCACGATCATATTATGAAACAGAGTAACCAGACGTCTTTATATTATGTATATACATATATACTGAAGCATTAAAAACATTTAATTTGCATTCTAAAAATGTTTGTAATCGAAACCGTTTTTTTAGAACAAATTATAAGAAATAAAAAAAAATAACAATAAAATCCGTGTGGTGACGGAGTAAGAATACATATTCACCATCATTATTATTTGCTTAGAGCAGCGTGATGTTATTAAAAAAAATATATAAATCAATCCTAAATTTTTGTTTAAAAATTCCCTTTGCATGTCATATCCGCCTAAAATTAATCTGAAAGCAAACTGCGAATGGCAATAGAGGAGATCTAGTTGCTAGTGAAATTCTATTAATTAGTTAGATCTAGAACATTCTTTAACAACAAAATTTTAATCGACTCTGACACAGATTCTTCGTACAGATTAATAGGATCTATTGAACAAATAGGTCACAAACACAATTTGATAAATACTTTTATACATGAAACACAATATACAGACGAAATGAATTAAATATCAATTGAAGTGAAAGCATTTTTTATTGAGCGTGAGATCTGGTTTAGACGATTTTAACAGTTTGTGTCTTAGAACTTAGTAGTTTGTACATATGTGTAAGTAAATATAGTAGCGCGATCTCAGTACCCATCTATCACTTCGGCCATGCGAGGGGTCTGAATTTTACAGGACTTTCTTAAATAATTCTGAACAACACGGTAGTCTTTCCACGGTAGTTTTTCTACTCAACTCCTATATTTGCCACTTTTGGCCACGAGCATCCTTTAAGTGAGGTTCAGGTACTAAGTTTTATTGCCAGTTTTCTTTCTCTTGCAGTGATGTTAGGTATCACCTCACCCCGTTTAATCGATTTCTACGAAACCCGCGGGAAAGGAATAGTTGGTAATCACTGTATTCTTAATCAGTTATCAGTATCAAATAGGACTCTTTCTCAGCTGTTGATGATAAACGCATGTAATTATAAATACTAATGCTTTTTTTTTTTTTTTTTTTTAAATAAATAGCTATTAGCAGGCGATTACAATGTGATTACAATTAAATTATACTACCATTGTAACGGGTCTACGCGTGAATGTGAGCAAAACCAAAATAATGGTCTTTGAAAGAGATGAAGCCAGAACAGATGTAAGAGTAACAATAGGTAATGATGTACTAGAGCAAGTGGATGAATTTGTATATCTTGGATGTGGATTTAGCAGAGATGGACGGTACACCACTGATATAGAGCGAAGAGTGAATGCGGGAAATAGAGTGAACGGAGCGTTGGGGCAACTTCTCGGCAGCCACCACCTCAGCCAGAAGGCACGTGTAGCAATACATAACGCATTGCTTGTCCCAACATTATTGTATGGAAGCGAGAGTTGGGTATGCAGAAAAGAGTATGAAAGTAAAATTAATGCGATCGAAATGCGATCTCTTCGGAAAATCTGTGGAGTTAGGCTGACCGACCGCATTCGTAACGACGACGTAAGAGAGCGAGTAGGTATGAAAGAGAGTATTGGTGTAAAGATACGAAAGGGAATGCTCCGATGGTTCGGACATGTGGAAAGAATGCCGAACGAACGTCTGATTAAGAAGATATACAATGCGAAAGTGGAAGGATGTAGGTACCGAGGGAGACCGAGACTAACCTACCTAGACCAGATCGGTCATGTACTGAAGGAAGGTGGAGTCAAGAGTCTCCGAAACCGGCGAGCGTGTATGAAGAGAATTATGAATGTTGAGGAAGCGAGTGAAGTATGCAGAGATAGAGTTCTCTGGCACTCTGTTCTCTCTGCCTACCCTGCAAGGGATATGGCGTGATGATATGTATGTATGTATGTATATCGCTTGCTCAGAAGAATAGTGACACAATTCAAAATAGCAAAATTTTTCAGGAGAGTCAAAATAAGTATTTCCTTTTTTTCAGCTCGGTTCAACAGCGATTCCAAATGCACGAACGTCAGCATAATATCCTTAAGAATGACGATGAAGAGTTGATAGGGTGAACTTATAATATTAACACTCCTCCACCATCAAAAATTGAAATATAATAAAAATTGTAATTTTTAGAGTTGTGACACTATTCTTCTGGGCAAGCGATATGTTTATTTCGTATCGCTTGCACATTAAAAGTCATAAAAACTTTTTTAAATATTAAATAAATAAACCACATAGTATTAAAAATCGTCCGTGTAGTGAAATACTGATAATACAATCCACCACACCCGTTTTTGGATTATGACTTGAGTAAATGGCGTGGTCAATTTCCCTCGCGTGGTATAGTAGGTCAATTTCCCTCCTATTATGGAGGAGGTTCCAGTCCAACATACGCACAGACATATGGGCAGAGATGATGACGACAATATAAGTGATGAACCACAATGAATCTATTTTAAATTAAGAATGTGGACGATAATAATATTTTAACATACGCCACGCACCCATCATTCGAGAAATAAATTGTAACGGTATTTACAATCCCTATCCCTACTAATATATAAATGTGAATGTAAGTTTGTTTGTTACGCTTTCACGCTAAAACTACTCAACCGATCATCATGAAACATTGTACACATATTCTTGGAGGTATTAAAAGTAACATAGGATACTTTTTATTAAAAAAAAATCAAAATTTTTATATGAAAAATAAAAAAATTGTTTGTCAAAAAATCTCAAAATCTAGCTTCTTCAACGCCATCTAGCAGTCCAGTAGTGAAGTTCCAACCCTGAGTATTGTAATACCGTTGCGCTGTATTACCGACGGTCAAAAATAAAAATAGGGGATCAAAAACTTTAGGAAAGTAACCTTTTACGCGGGCGAAGCCGCGGGCAGAAGCTAGTTTGTAATAATCTATTTATTACTCGCTACGGTTATTATATTCCCATCTTCAGTCTTAGTTACTGACTGTTGGATGTATTATGACTTTTATTGTGAAATACCCACGACGCGGTGTACACAATCATTTTAATGTAATTTTATAAGATAGTTCTCACGCCTTATAGCCGAAAGCCATGAGCTCGGTATTACTCGGGTTTCTTCGACCAATTGTTATATGCTTCGGCCGATTTGTGAATCAAAATTGTTTCGAATTCAAATAGGTACTTGACGATATTTTTTTACGACATGTAAAGAGACAGGATGAACGTTAGGTATATTGTGAGGAAATTTTCAAGTATGAATGTTAAAATGGCTTTAGAGGTAGGAGAGGATTTTATTACTATCGGGGTCTTCTTATGGGACCCAGTGTAAAATAAAAGAATTTCAGTAGTAAAACATTCTCGTCATAAATAATCTTTGGGTTGCTTTTTATTATTTATAGGTTTGAATTAGTTACAATTTATTTTCACTGTCTACATAAAAACATAAATAAAAACGTAAATGAATTCATCGAGTTTTGGGGTCCTGTTAGAGTGAAGGTCCTGGGCACAGCTCATATGTGGCCCTTTGTTAAAGGTACTGATTACTACTCCATACTTTCGCTAGGGTGTCGTAAGAGGCCACCGAAGACAAAGATCGGGTATCGGTGGTCCGCTCGCACGGCGAAGAGAAAAGTTTGCATGGTGGGTCTATGGGGTCACGCGCCGTCTTTTCCGTCACCCCGGACCGATTTGGCGGGGCGAGACGCATCCATAGTGCACCGCAAAAAAAAAAGGATGTCATAAGATATTACATAGACTACGTGTCTTTGTAGTATCTAACTGATAGGTATGCGTCCGATATATCAAAACGAATCTGAAATCGGATTTCAGTCAGAAATCGTATCGTATCGATATTCAACACTATACAAACTGATTTTAGAAAACGTATTTCGGCAAAAACTAAATCAACGCGACATATCAAAACAAAACGACGAAAACGCAAACTAATAATAAATCTAATCATCGCGCAATCGTTTTCTATAGTAACTGATAATATTGATATTATCAGAGCGAGAGGTAAAAGTAAAGTATTAGTAATACATTATGTTAAATTCTGTACCTAATTAAAGTTCTAAAATTTGCTACGAAGACCTAAGATCCGCCATTTTAAGAAAATCAAGAAGACTATTATAAGAAGATGTACCACTCGCGTGTAGACGGAGTAAGAATACAATTTAGGACCATCTTTCCTGTGGATGTTGCAAAAGAGTTTTAATGGATATACTATACATCATTCTCCTACTCTTATCCCAATTATTTGGGGTCGATACAATATGTACTCTTCTTTTATAGTACATATGTATTGTAAAAGTTATTCGCAATGGATTTATGACCGGCCGCCTGCCAGATAGTCAAGAGTCAACCTTCCTTGGGAATGCAACTGTTGACCAAACGGCATCAGATGAATTTGCCCAGGTCGTTATAAAGCTCTTAGTCGTCTTTTATGACATCCACGAGCAAAGTAAGGGTTGGTAGTATTCTTAGCCGCGACTACACAGCTGTAATGGATACACTATAAATATAGCATCAACGCAAGAGAAGGAAAACTCGAAACAAAACCCTATATCATCACGTCTTCATCTTGCAGAAGGAAGCGGCGTGACGAATCCGGGAGGATCTCCTCTTCGAGGATTCGCGCCGCCGCCGCCGACTGGGGCGGCGAAGGCGAGAATACCTCCGCCTTATGCCGCCCTAGCCGAGGCAGCGGGTGACCGGACCGGGGATTAGTCTGGTCACCCTTGGAGAGAGGCCACCGCGTGAAGACGACGCCCTGACATAGAGACATATTAGTCGAGATGGCAGGGCGTCGACCCGAGAGGATACCCGTGAGGGTAGACCGGATGGGCCACTGAAGAAAAGAACGCGTACCAGTGGCCCACCCGCAATGCGTAGAGAGGTATGTTGTAGGGCGGGTCTACGGGGTCGTGCGCTGCTTCTCCTGTCGCCCCGGACGGATTAGCGAGGCGTGCCCGTTCGGTAGCCCGCCGGCAAAAAAAAAAAAAAATATCATCACGTCTAACCAACATGGTATAGTAGGTCAATTTCCCTCCGATTATTAAGGAGACTAATCCTACGGTGGGACCTAAGTGAGCTGAGACGATGAAATCATCATCATCATCACCACAGACCATAAATATCCCACTGTTGGGCTTAGGCCTCCTCCGTAATGGGAGGGAAATTAACCTACAGTACCGCGCTGGTCAGACGTGTTGGTATAGGGTTTTGTTTCAAGGTTTCCTTCTCTCGCATAGATGTTATATGCATTTTATATCCCCTAGTCGTCTCGTACGATCACCTACGGGTAAGATATGGGGTGGTGAATAGTATTCTTACTCCGTCACCACACGGAAAACGATACGACGACGATGAAAAGCCTATATCAAATCATGCACCTATTTAGACTTCTAAAGTAGGCTACTTTCTCTTCTATTATGAAGACCTGTGCCCCAAAGTGGGCTGTATACGGGCACCATAAACACGTAATTAAATTAGCGACGCATAGATAATACAAAATCTTAACGCTTTCCTATTACAAAACGATCATAACTAGACATTATATTTTTAAAATAATCGATTAGATATCATTCTACGGTCTCACCTCACAAAATTGATCATAATGCTACAAAAAATAAGATGTCGACGAACTTACAAATAATGACAGAAATAGAAACGAATTACCGACGCCATTATTCATTGACACGATGTTACAGTTGAACTTGAATACTGAGAATTTCGGTTACAATCAAAATATTGAATTAAATATAAAAATAAATTTACTTTTATTTGTAATGAGAAATATTTTTTATTCATATTGCCACCTCAAGGAAAATACTTCTATTGCTTCATCAAAAATTCTATCTCACTAAAATTATAAACGCATAAGTTTGTGAAGGAAAAGCAAAATGTGTTGCGAATAATTATAGAGGTAAAATTCTTTGTTTTTTAAACAAATACATAAAATAAATAATCTTTATATTGCGGTAGACTATATTGCTGTGTGGTAGCGGCTACGAATAATACCAACCCTTACTTTGCTCGTGGATGTCGTAAAAGACGACTTAATATCGACCTGGGCCCACTTCACCTGATGCCGTTTGGTAAACGATTACATTTCCAAGGAATGTTGACGTCAGGCAAGTCGGTCATAAAACTATTGCCATAACTTTTGCGATATATACGAAGAAGGAGGTTATTTTGGGTCGACCCCAAATAATTGGGATAAGAGCAGGTGAATAATGATTGCGGTTAACTGAAAAAAAAAATAATTAACGGATAAAAATTACATCCAGAGTCGGAACTACAATTTATAGATCGTACAAATTATTGCCAGCGTAGAAATCAAACCTATGACACTGGTGATCTTAACCACTACACGATCTATGTCGTCATCAACTTTCACCTTTGGACCTAAAATTTATTTTATTGAATCTTTACAGTAATGCATTTTATACGTGAGAATACTTATTTACAATCACAGCACAGGGTACTAATCTAAGGTTACAATATAAAGATGATCTATTCGCACCTCATCCAGCTAGGATTCATAAAAAAAGCGTAGAGTCCCTTAACATGACATGAGATCCACTGGTTCATTAGCGCAATGTCACCCTTTATGTACAATAGCCAACATCAAGAGAAGAACATAAAATTTTATAGTTACATATCTTATGAAAAATAAGCTTATTAGTAATTGATTCATTATTTATTGCGATAAGTTCATGTACTAAGCTAACTTTGTGGGTACGTGTATGTTTTATCTGGTACTGTTGTATTATATTCAATATCTTAGTGTTTTAACGTGTTGTATTAAATAATTCTCATGTCATTTTATATAATATGATGCGAAAGAAGTGCTAAGGTGTGGTAAATATGATATAACAGTGTTCTACCTATGTTTTTGTTTTCCACTAAAATTCCCAGAAGACTATAAATACAGTTTATCATTAACACTGTGGGTATGACACCGTTGAAGTCGACAATTTCAGTTACTGACGGACAATGACTTAAAGTTAAGTGATAATTTATAATTGAACACTTGCCATAAAAGTCTTAGTGACCATGCAATAAAATTATTTAAAACAAGTTCATAAGCTATCTCACAAAAAGTGAGATTGAATGACACCCATTTGAGTAATTAAAGTTATTGCGGAAGCTTGATACATTTCAGAAAAATAAACGAACACTTATTCGAGTAAGTATTATATATTTATAATCATCTCATAATCATCCATAAAATTATATAAAAACTTAGGTTACAAAATAATGCCAAACTGTTTTTATTTACATAACAACAGATGGTAACACTTTTCGTTTGAACGTTGTTATAGATTCTATACCGTTATACATAGCTTGTCGTATGGTGACGGAGTAAGAATGCAATTCACCACCCTCTCACCCGTGGGTGATCGTACGAGACGCCTTAGGGATATAAAACGCATATAATATCTATGCGAGAGAAGGAAAACTCGAAACAGCACCCTATACCAACACGTCTGACCAGCGTGGTAGGTCAATTACCCTCCCATTATGGAGGAGGCTTGAGCCCGAACAGTGGGACATATATCAGCTGAGATGATGAGATGATGATACCGTTATGAATTATGATAGTGCTAGAATATTTTATTTAAAAAAAACGCAATATTTTATTAATATATGCAATAAACATATACACTCATTTGCAAAAAAAACGGGCACCTAAGCAATGAACCATTTCAAATGTTAATATTTCTTTGTTTGATAATTATAGGTAGTTTTATCCACACAATTTGGTAAATTAATAAGAAAATAATCGTTTTCATCAGTATTTCATAAAATTTAGATACAATTTATGGGAAATAATGCTAAACCTCGCTAGTAGTGTATATTCGCTAGTAGTGCATATGCTCATGAAGTAAAAATAAAAAAGTTTTTTTGTGTGTTTTTCTTTAATAAAGTAAAAGCAGATAAATGTTTAGTATCGAGTGTGACCCCCTCTAGCTAAAATCACAGCTTGAATTCGTCTGGGCATGCTAGCGAGTATATCCCGGATACTTGCTTGCGGAATACGTTCCCACTCCGCAGTAATCACATTCTTCAGCTCTCTGATGGTCTGCGGAGCCGGGTGTACTGATCTCACACGCC
This sequence comes from Lymantria monacha, assembly GCA_905163515.2. Taxonomy (NCBI): domain Eukaryota; kingdom Metazoa; phylum Arthropoda; class Insecta; order Lepidoptera; family Erebidae; genus Lymantria; species Lymantria monacha. Next base: position 10,384,233 of record LR991094.1, on the reverse strand, counting down.
GTTTCAGAACGTCCCAGACATGCTCTATGGGATTGAGGTCGGGACTTCGAGCTGGCCAATCCAAACGACGAATGCCGACCTCTTGCACATACGCATTAACATCGCGGGATCGGTGGGCGCGAGCATTGTCGTCCATAAAAATCGAGTCTTCACCTAGAGCGGCCAATGCGGGTTGTGCATGAGAAATTAGAACTTCCGTTATGTATCGATGCCCAGTCAGTGAGCCGTTTTCAATGAAGACTAACTCTGTACGATCCATTGAATTTATTCCTGCCCAAAACATAACAGAGCCCCCACCATAAGGTGTGATTTCTTCGAAACATGCCTCTGCAAAGCGTTCTCCTTGTCTTCTTAGCACTCGCCGACGTCGATCTTCACCGAACAGAGATATCCTGGCTTCATCAGAGAACAAAACCCTATTCCAATCGTCTTGAGTCCATGATTCACAATTTCTAGCGAACCTAAGCCTGTGAACTCTGTGCTCACGGAGTAATTTGGGGCCGCGGGCCGGGCGGTGACTGCGTATATTGGCAGCGAGAAGCCTCCTCCTGACCGTCCATAGACTAATATGCATATTTCTTACTTCTTGGAGGTTGTTCTTAAGATCCACATACGAAGATTTGCGATTTCTCAATGCGCGACTCACAAGAAAACGATCATCCCGTGGTTGGGTACATGGTTTTCTTCCAGAACCAGGCCTTCTCTCGACGGAACCAGTCTCCTGATATCGCTGCCAGGTCCTTTGGACTGTCGAGCGACTAACATTTAGCCTCCTAGCCACGAAACATTGGCTGCAACCCTCTTCAAGCAGCGCGATAATTTTGGTAGCTTTTACCACTTTATCTACCATTTTTGATACAGCCAAACAGCATTAAATAAAGCTTTGACAGTCAAGGATATGAAATTAATCGATAAAAATCGAATAAAAGTTATGAAAGTCGATGTTAACTTCTGGAACTTCGCGCCAAAAATGTAGGATAAAAAGGGGTTTTCTGTAAAAATGAACATCAAATGAAAAATTGAATTTAGAACGTACTTTTTTAAATACCACAGCATTTTTAAAACCGGCCAGTAACGTGTACAAACGATTGAAACCTTTTTGGTATTGTATCTTTTTAAATATGAATGAAAATCAAAACCGCCCGTTTTTTTTGCAAATGAGTTTATTATAACTAAAGCTTTAAACATCATCAAAATACAAATAATTTAATTGTGTCTATGGTTGAAATATTTTAAATTCTATTTTTAAAATTTGATCGCCGTCAACGATCACTTAACTATCACGATTTTTGTTGATGGTTCACCCGTTATACTATTGTCGTCTCAGATTGTATCACTGAACGATCTTTATGGATATTAAAAATCCCGTAATATTTAGTTCGAACACAAAAACTAAACCTGAGAATAAGGATACAGATGGAGCACACCAATTTTGAGTTCGTTGGCGTTGTTTTTAGTTAATTAATTGTAGTTAATGTGTGCGTAGAGTTACCAGTAAGAATAATGACGAAAAATTAATCAACTATTTTATGAATTTTCAAATGTTTGGTATTCAGGTTTATAAACACATTTTTAAATATATAATTATAAATTAGCTGTGTGGTAGCGGCTATGAATACTACCAACCCTTACTTTGCTCGTCGGTGTCGTAAAAGACGACTAAGAGACCGACGACCTTATAACGACCTGGGCTAACTCCATCTGATGCCGTTTGGTTCATTCCCAAGGAGGGTTGACGTCTGGCAGGCGGCCGGTCATAAAACGATTGTCAATAACTTTTACAATATGTACTATGAAAGAAGAGTACCTACATATTGTATCGACCCCAAATAATTGGGATAAGAGTAGGAGAATGATGAATTATAAATTATAAGCTTTATTTTTCAACACGTTTAAACATAAATCCTGCTCGCATAAATCATGAACACTGAGAGTAAAATGGTACTTAGCATTATTACTTTATGATGTATGGTTGTCGTGTTTATTATTTCCCTGGTATGTGAATTATAACTATATCAATTGCTCTGAGATAGATAGTTATTGTCTCTCAACACTATGCATACTTATGAATAATATTAGAGAACCAATATTGTCCATATAATTTGCAGTAGAGTAGCTATTGCGCCAAGCGTGTCTTTCAAGTAGCTGCTAGACATTTTGAGGATCTGTTTACTCTATGAGTTTGTATAGCTGATTTTGTCAGAAACTGCGTGCCTCATCAGTATAATACAAACTGTTTTCGAAGACTTTTTATTATTTTTACCATTTCAATTATTGAGCATTGGATGACAATGCAAAGAGATGGAAATAATGATTACTTTTTCGAGTTAATTTGTATTTGACATGCTAAGCTATTACTAAAAATATATTATCAAGCGAAAAGAGATTAGCATACGTGACTTGAAAACACATCAATTAGAAATCGTATCAGATTCTATCGGAATCGAAACGCGAATTTTACAATAATTAAGGGTTGAAATCCCACATGCAATAATTATTTTTCGCTCCCAAACTAGTTTTTATAGATAGAAATAAAGGTATTTTATAGTTTTATTTAGTTTTGGACAATGGTGCGGAGGAATTTTTTAATGACTGATTGCGCTGTTTGTTTTTAATCCATAAGTGTACATATTTTAATATTGGTATTACAATTATAATTAAACAAAATTAAAATACAAAAATAAATCATCTCAGCTCATATATGTCCCACTGTTGGCCTTGAGCCTCCTGCATAATGGGAGGGCAATTGACCTACTATACCACGCTGGTCAGACGTGCTGGTATAAGGATTAGTTTCGAGTTTTCTTTCTCTTGCATAGATGCTATATGCGTTTAATATTCCTTAGTCGTCTCGTACGATCTCCCATGGGTTAAGATATGGGGTGGTGAATTGTATTCTTACTCCGTCACCACACGGAAAAAAAAATAAACAATAATAAATAAAAAAAAAAAAAAAAATACCATTTTGTAGTATTATATATTTTTGTGTATTAATTATGTAAATCATAGGACTCGATTATCACTAATAATATATTAATGCTATCCAGTTTAGAGTTTGTGAGGTGTCACCAGTCTCACCTTATACTATTAATCCGATTTGGAGCGGAAGCAAGTTGTGACAAAATTGTACCGACGGGTGACACAAAATAAGATAAATGTTCGCATTATGTCCGCACTGTCATTAAGCAGAATGGTCGTAATTTTTATGTTCCGTTACCAAAACTGTTGATGTGGTTGATGTCTTGAATTTTTTTTTATCATTGTTTGGCACAGGTGAAAGTAAAGAGGTCTTTATGCCTATAAATTATTGAAGTATGAAAATTGAATTTGCAAAATTTAGTAACCGTCATTTTTATAGCGTTTTATTTAATTTTTTCATTTGCCATTATTATGTCGTTCAAAATATAGTTACTGTGCTTCACGTGCCACTATTAGGCATGGGTAACTAGTGGGAATTTGACCTACTAGACCAAGTTAGATGGGTTGGTATGGACTTTACCGGTGGTCCGCTCGCACGGCGAAGAGAGAGGAGTTTTACGGTAACGATGGGTAATTCGAATCGTTTAATTCGAATAACTCGAATAAGACTATTGACTCGTTCATTCGAATCGCCTTTGACCGAAACCGAATCAATTCGTTAACTCGTGTCGTACCTACTCGCAGCGCAGGCGACCGCTGCGGCGCAGCGATCAGTCGACTCGGCTTAATTGGACATTCGTTGATTCGCTCTCTCGTTCTAATACGGAGTCGAATAATCTAACGAATGAATTCTACTAGTGAGAAAACACGAAAATACATGAAATGTTCTAAGAATCACGAATTGGTTGGATACAATTCCATTCGTTTAACGTACCTATTACATTTGCAAAGAGTCGTCTAGAGGAAATAAAAGTTTGAACTGGGAGTTTTTTAATAAAAATGAAGATGGAAACAGTTTCGTGTAAACTATGTTCCTGTAGTTATAAATATTGGTAATACAACAAACAGTATAAATAATTTAAAATGAATAATAATGTAAACGAGTTATAAACTCGCCAACTCGGCTTAACAGGCGGATGACTCGACATACGAGTACGAATTCGACTGTAATGCTTACGCGAATTCATCGCGCGATTTGACGACTCCCACGTGACGATTCGAATCAATTCGAATTGTGATTCGAATCAATAATAATTTTAATTCGATTGATTCGAATTGAAAAAAATACCATTCGTCTCATCGCTATTTTACGGTGGGTCTATGGGGTCACGCGCCGCCTTTCCGTCACCCCGGACCGATTCGGCAGGGCGAGACGCATCCACAGTCCACCAAAAAAAAAAGGGTTGGTATGGACTTTTATTTCGGGTTAACCTTATTTTGCAGTGATATCTACTTATATCATGTAGTCGTCTTTAACGACAAAGAAAGAAAGAGATGCAAATTGTATTTTTACTCCGTCATCACTCAGAGAATAAAATAAAATGTAGTAAGTTATAAAATTATCTTAATGATCCTCCTGCTCTTATCCTAATTACTTGGGGTCGATGCAATATGTATTCTTCCACATATGTATGTACATATTGCAGAAGTTTTATTGAACGGCCGCATGCCTAACGTCAACCCAATCGAGATGGTCCAAGATCGCTATGCAGCGCGTTGCTCGCCAAGTAGTATTTGTAGCCTGTACCACACAAGAATATAAATTGTACTAAATGTTATCTATTAAGTAAATAAAGTACCTAAAGCTAATCCGTCTCCAATCAAGGTGATGCATACATACATACATACATATCATCACGCCATATCCCTTGCAGGGTAGGCAGAGAGAACAGAGTGCCAGAGAACTCTATCTCTGCATACTTCACTCGCTTCCTCAACATTCATAATTCTCTTCATACACGCTCGCCGGTTTCGAAGACTCTTGACTCCACCTTCCTTCAGTACCTGACCGATCTGGTCTTGCAGTGTGCCAAAATATAACCTAATAGAATTCGAAGCGAAAATTGGCCGCGAAATCCCTCAGATTAATGTTATAATTTCCAGGTGGTGATTTTTTGTTATAGCTTTTGGACGCAAATGAGCAAGCAGCACACCTGATGGTAAGTATTACTGAAGCCAATGGACCTTTGCAATACCAAGGGTATAGTTAGGCCGCTGCCTACCAATATAAACTTCAAACCCACCCAGTAGTATAAAAATTATACATATGTCTTAGTTTTTACATTTATCATATTTCATTAATACTAAATCATTATAGATAAAATCTACAAGCAGTTTAAATTCCAAGTAAAAGCATTTGATTAATCAAAAACTATATATAAATGATATATTTCCGTCAAAAATTTGACCTAGAACAAACAAAATAACTATAAATAATTAGTTGTAAAGCATTAATTTAAAATAAATAGTCATCTATACACGACATCTGTCCGTTAGTTTAGAGAACTTGATTTAGTTTTGGTAAATTTGTTATACAATTTTCTTGTAATGATAACGTAACTTTTTGCTGTGTGGTAGCAGCTACTAATACTATCAAGAATTACAATTTTAATTGTGGTAGGACCACGCTGTGGACAGTTTTCTGTCTACAGCCGCGGGCCGGTCCGTCCGGGGTAGTACCACACTCTCGCAGAAGATCGACGTTTGAGTAATGGCAATGTGCTATTGCGCTTCGTTTGGTGAGCGAGAGAGCCGGCAGCCCAACTTGGGTGGGTTCGGGGTTTGTATTGGTTGGCAGCGGCCTAGCTATACCATTGGCAAAGGTCCATGGGCGGCAGTGACATTTACCGTCAGGTGTGCTGTCTGCTCGTTTGCCACCATAAGAAAAAAAAAAAAAAAAAAAAAAAAAAAAAAACATGTAGGAAACGTAAAAGACGATTAGAAGCTTTATATCGACCTGGGCCAACTTCATACTTCCATGCATAATACTGTATCGTTAATAAACGCATTTCCCAGGAATATTGACGTCAGACAAGCAGCTGGTCATAAAATTATTGCTAAAACTTTTGCAATATGTATAATGGAAGAAGAATGCGTATTGCATCGACCCGAAATGGAGCAGAATAATTATAATGATAACGTGAAAATTGATTATTGGATATAGGCAGATAATATCCCTGCAAGAAGGAAGGTTTTGTGTTAGAACCACACTGTTGACAGTTCTCTGTCTACAGCCACGAGCCGGTTCATCCAGGGTACTATCACACTCTCACAGAAGATCGACGTCTGAGTAATGGCAAGGTGCTATTGCACTTCGTTCGGTGACCGAGAAATCCAGAAGCCCAACTGGGTGGATTTGGGGTTTTTATTAGTAGGCAGCGGCCTAGCTATACTATGGTATAGCAAAAATAGCAGTGCCACTTACCATCAGGTGTACTGCTTGCTCGTTTGCTCCATAAATAAAAAAAAGGATGGAAAATAGAATGAAATCCTACACCAAGCCATTTGGCGAGAATGGTATAATAGGCTAACTCCCCTTATTTGCATGAAGTCCACTCCCAAAAGAAGAATATATAATATGAATTAAGAAGAAGAGATGATATTAAAGTGTGGTTATATTTACCCTAATGCCGTTGACTTGTATTCAATTATTTTATTCATATCGTCATCATCATAATGATTCTAACGTTATTACTCCCAAAGTTATTGAGGTCGGCTTTCTAGTCGATTTAGATTTAGTAATGTAACTATATCTCCACAAAGAAACTATTCAATGACCAAAATACAATGTGATTCATCCTTTTCTCTACTCGCAAGTTTTTTACAGGTCAACTAAGGCTGTAAGTTTTTGTCCATTTCACTTATCTTTGTTGGGCGTTAGGACGTGTCTTTCCTTCAACAAAGTTTAATAGGAGTTTAAGTTGGTTTGCTGAAGCCCAGGCGCGGCTCAAACACATGTAGCGCCCGGGTGCAATCAATAACCTGGCGCCCTCTTGTACCAAAGTGGGTGAACAAAATGGAATAGGTTGATGGTTACAAGCGGCTCTCGGCGCCCCCTAACACCCGGCGCCCGGGTGCACCGCACCCTCTGCACTATAGGTAAAGCCGGCCCTGCTGAAGCCCATGAGCGGCAGTTGGCACTTACTTTCATGTGAATTGCTTGTTCGTTTGTCATCAAAAGACAACAAAATATCTGAAAAAGTTGGAGTTTGGTACCATTCCTCAACATCATCTCAGCTCATATATGTCCTACTGTTGGGTTACAATTCCCTTTATAATAGATAAAATGAGTGAGACCACTCTATGTCGCTGGTCAGACAGGTTTCCGAGTTTTCCCTTACTTGCGTAGATATTAAATATGTAACCAAACTCTTTTGTGAAAAAATATAATAAAAAAAATAAAAAAAAAGGACGAGCCCACTGAGTTTCTTGCCGGATCTTCTCAGTATGTGCCTGCTTGCCGATCCGGTGGTAGATTAATTAAATTTCATTTGAGAAACAATGTAAAATTGACAATATGTAAGTGCCCCTATGGGGCTTATACAAAATAAATGATTTGATTTGAATTGATTTGATTATATACGAATTTGATCCCTTTGTCGTCTTTTACGGGATAGTCTTACCCCGTCTATCTAGAAGCAGTTAATTGTATTTTTACTCCGTCACCACACGGAAACATGGTAATTAGCAATGTATTTCTAAATGATAAAACACATTAGTTTCGATAGTTTTATGTTATATCTATTTATCAGACCGGAACATTACTTCTATTCGTCTTATGATGTCATAACTTACTTGATGGATAATAAAAATCAGTAGTTAAAAACTTAAGCACTATCTTGCTAAATTAAAAATTATGTTAAAAATTGTAAGATTAATTGTTACTGTACCGAACGGTTTCACGAAATATGGTTAAAATGCTAGTCACAAAGATAGATTATATTCTGGATTAGCATATCTGTTGCTCTTTATCTCATATTTTTCTCATGGGACAGATTTAAGAGTACTGTGTGGTAGCGGCTACGATTACTAACAACATTAACAACATTTACTTTGCTCGTGGATGTCGTAAAGACCACTAAGAGCTTTACATCGACCTGGGCCAACTATACCTGTTGCCGTTTGGTCAACAATTACATTCCCAAGGAGGGTTGACGTCAGGCAAGCTGCCGGTCATAAAATTATTGCCAATAACCTTTGCAATATGTACGAGTACATATTGCGTCGACCCCAAGAAATTGGGTTAAGAGCTCAGAATGATGATGGGACAGATTTAATTGATAAAATTTACACTAACGCGAATTAAGTCGCAAGCACAGCTAGTTTAAATATAGAAAGACAAATCTGTTACTTTTTACTTACCTTTTTAATATTAAGTACCTACCTAGTTTTACTATTTCTTGTTAAATGCAAGTTGCTCAAATCTACACATATGTAAGTAATGATAAAGCAATAAATTTGCATATTACTTATATAATCCACTTTAGCCAGCCACATTCTATAACCACTCTACAAATTGTGAATATTGCTTAGTCATACAAATTACGTCTTCAAACATTCTCTTGAAACATTCAAATTCGACTGTCTTGCTGTTTTAATGACGTTCTAATATGCAAAGAAATTCCGATTGTAAAGGCCCAGGTTCAAAAATTCCGTCGAGAAAATGTCATTAAAGGTATTTCTCAGATTTTTATAGCAATTCTTAACAGTAAGTGTGCAATTTGAGATCTTGTTGCGTAGAAGGCGAAGGCAAAGTTATGATATGCACATCAGGAACTTTACAGCCCTTATGCGTGTGCTGAGGGTATAAGAATACAGTCGTCTACGCCCATAACTTTTCTGTGGTTGTGGTACAAATCAATTAGAGTATTGAGGCAGATAACATCATTGCAAGAGAAGGAAAACTCAATAAAACCTCTATGCCAACGCATAAGCCATCGCTATCTAGCCGAGGCATCAGGTGACCGGACCGGGAATTAGCTCGGTAGAAAGAGGCCACCGCGTGAAGATGACGCCCTGACATCATGACTTATTGATCGAGATGACAGGGCGTCGTCACGAGAGGAGGGTAGACTAGCACGGTATGTGAGGGTAGACTAGCACGGCCACCGAAGACAAAGATCGGGTACCAGTGGCCCGCTCGCACGGCGAAGAGAGGTGCTTGCAGGGTGGATCCATCGGGTTGCGCGCCGCCTCTTCTGTCGCCCCGGACTGATTTGTCGGGGCGCAACCACATCCACGGTCCACCTAGCGAAAAAAAAAAAAGGTAGACTGGCGCAGATGACAAGAACCGGGTACCAGTAGCGTGCTCATGTGGCGTCGCGAGTACGTCAGACTATTTTAGATTTCCCTAGATAAACTTAAAGTGCGTGTTAATTGAGCATATAAAACGCGATATTCACATCACCATTGTCACGTATTACTTTAATAGAAATTAATCAGCGACTAGTGAGTTTCACCTTATTGTTTAAAGACATTGTTTACGTGTAGTTATAGATTTACAATAGCCAGTTAATCGTTCATTAGAAATAAACGTTTACGTTACAATTGTACCTATATATCAACTACATTTCTCATAATTCTTTAAAATTTATTTCACTTATGACGACTTAGTGGTTTTCGCGTATACAGAAATTATTGTTCTGATTCGGATTTTCTTTGTTAAAGTCCATCACGATACAAGGGTTAATTCCTGAATGGCAGAGTGTTAATAAAAAAATACTATCTACGTCTTTGATGAATTTCTAAAAGTATTAGTTTGCGATAAGGGGCCATTCATAAATTATGTAAGACGTTTATAGTAAACCTGATTTTACGTAATATTAGATAATTTGAAAATTACTAACTTTAGTCAAACTGTGATAGATTAATCAGATTAATGTTACTGCAGTGGATTAATTATACTTCTAGTAATAAGATTGTTATAAAATATATTTTCAGAATAAACGGTGTTACATTTGACCAATAAGGCCTTTCTTACAAAAATTCTTATTAAGGGGCAGGGCGGAGTAGTGGCAATCTTATGTTGTCTTACAGTTTGTGGCCAAATCATTCTTCAAAATCCCTTACGTAATTTATGAACAGCCCCTATTAAGAAAGAAAGAAAGAAAGAAAGAAAGAAAATTTTTATTGATACATATTACAAATTATACAAAAATAACAAGAGACTATGTATATTAAAAATGTATCAACCAGGATTCCATTTCAGCATGTGCCAGGTTACAAAGCCCTGGCGCTGATTTTCAAATGGAACCTGTGAGTGATGTCACGGACGCCCATAGGCACTATATGGCGTACATATTACAAAATTCTTAAGTAGTACAAACAAAATTACAAAATTCTTAAGTACCATGGTACTAATCTAAATAAATATAAAGATAATGAAAAAGATGCAGCTTAAATAATTTTTTATAACTATTACATTTAGTTTGTTTAATAATGTATAATATTGTTAATATTTTTGTTAGTTATGTATTTATGTTATTTGCTATAATAGGAGAACAACCATTTATCATATCTAGTATTATAATTTGTTTATATTCAATAAAATAAAAGTATATATACAAGCAATGATTCAAAGTTGTGTATTGAAGGAAAGTTATTATTATTATTTGATTTTTTTAATAAAATATATATGTATAGACTGTATACTTACACAAGATTTTTTATATTTGTATTTAGTTATATATATAGTTCTAAAAAGTCAAAACAATGATATTAAAATATAGATAATAAGAGAAAAATAAGCTAAGATATCATAAAAATATGTTATTATACAAACTAACAAAATAAAAATAAAAATTGACAAAATGTTAAGATGACTCCGGTTTAAACACATCATGAATATCCTTCTCCAGTCTTATACGTTTAACGTGTTCACCGTCAGCCTTACGAACAAGTATATTGCCATTTTTAGTCCATATGTATTTCCAATTATAATGGTGTACGTTCCTCCTTACGTGGTAAAATAGCCATTTATTGTATGATGTCAAACGTTCGTTAAAGTATAGACGATGTGATGGACCGGGCATAGAAATATCACCAGTGTTGACATAAGGTTTTACTCGAGCTGCACGTATAAGGAGCTCTCGAGTAACACGTCTTCCAAACCTCACCGCAATGTTCCGCGGTCTTGAGGCGTTGGAGCCCGGTACACTGGAGTCATTTGCACTTTTATCTGACCTATATCGAATCGAACCCACACGTTCGACGTGAACGACGTCCTTTTCGTCTATATTAACTCCCAATCGTTGAGATATCGTTTCGACTAATTGCATCAAGTTTTCATCAGAGTGTTCCGGTACACCAGCTATCTCTACGTCATTTGCTAACAGCTCCTGGTGACGTTCATTTATCTGACATTCCAGTTCAACTATTGCATCATCACATGTGGCATCTGGCACCCACTTTTCTTTGAGGAGCTTTTCGATAGTCGAAACTCTACCATCGATTGCCTCCACAGCGTCGTTACAGGTATTCAACGCAGACTTAAAATCAGCAATTTCGTCTCGATATGCACGAACCTCAGATCTTAATGCACTTAATTCGTTCCTAAAGAACCTAATTTCTTGTGCAAGGTCCACTTTAGTATCTTTAGTATTATGCATAGAATCTTGGAAGAGTATAGATGAAGGGTTGCCATCTAAATCTGGGCTATAAAACTCTTTCGTAACATCAGTAGATGCAGTCCTCGACTTATTCGTACAATTAGTACAAGACCATCCAGTACTAATAACACCTATATCTGATAACGCTTCGCATCCACGGTGATATGTTATTGAACATTTATTACATTTTGCCGCTTTTTGCGCTGCAACAAATTTTCCACACACTCCGCACTTAGCCATAACGCTTAATTAAGTAGGTATATATTTTTGTTTGTAAATAATGGTCAATTTTATTTGCTTTATTTATAAAAATCGCCTTATTTTGTTTAATTTCAATTTATTTCTTCACCTGTAGGGTACTTTTATAAAATTATATGCATTCGAATATTATATTATTATATTAACGTTTGAAAATACACAGAAACACTAAAAATCAATTGAATTGTTATTTAATACACCATGTTCTAAATGTTTACACAATAATTAGCAGGTTTACTTTGTTTATTTTATTATTTAACTCGTATTACGTTATTTAGAAGGTAGATTCAGTTGTAGAAATTCATACTTTAAACGTTTTAATATATAGTATAAACTACAATATAGACGTAAGAGAGCGAGTAGGTATGAAAGAGAGTATTGGTGTAAAGATGCAAAAGGGAATGCTCTGATGGTTCGGACATGTGGAAAGAATGCCGAACGAACGTCTGGTTAAGAATATATACAATGCGAAAGTGGAAGGATGTAGCTACCGGGGGAGACCGAGACTAACCTACCTAGACCAGATCGGTCATGTACTGTAGGAAGCAGGAGTCAAGAGTCTCCGAAACCGGCGACCGTGTATGAAGAGAATTATGAATGTTGAGGAAGCGAGTGAAGTATGCAAGGATAGTGTTCTCTGGTGCTCTGTTCTCTCTGCCTACCCTGTAAGGGATATGGCGTGATGATATGTATGTATGTACAATATAGATTAATTAATTTTTAACTTTGGAGTATCGTGAGATGTGATTTGTAATAACAAAGCCTTTTGTGTTAAAAGAAGCGAAAGTACAAAATTCTATCCTTGTGGTAACAGAGATGGAGTAAATGTACCATTATCCTGAGTCTTCCAATAGTTTGAAGGGAAACGGATCCACAAGCCTTTTTAATTAATTAATTACAGCATTTTTAATAATTAAAAACCAAATATTTCAAAAGGCAATGTTGTTTTAAGATAGCATCTCACACTAAGAGACTTTATAAATATATATGTATAGGTATATCACAAAGTAAGGATGTAGGTACCGAGGGAGACCGAGACTAACCTACCTAGACCAGATCGGTCATGTACTGAAGGAAGGTGGAGTCAAGAGTCTCCGAAACCGGCGAGCGTGTATGAAGAGAATTATGAATGTTGAGGAAGCGAGTGAAGTATGCAGAGATAGAGTTCTCTGGCACTCTGTTCTCTCTGCCTACCCTGCAAGGGATATGGCGTGATGATATGTATGTATGTATGTGTATATCACAAATTATTTCACCACACTTAGAACCATCAGTTATATATTGAATTTTTTTTTTCTTTTTATTAATTAGGGTTTTTTTTCAGTGTGGTGACGGAGTAAGGGATATAAAACGCATATAACATTTATGCAAGAGAAGGAAAACTCGAAATAAAACCCTATACCAACACGTCTGACCAGCGTGGTATAGTAGGTCAATTTCCCTCCAATTATGAAGTAGGCTCGAGCCTAACAATGGGACATATATGAGCTGAGATGATGATTAATTAGGGTACCAAACGAGCAAGCAGCACACATAATGGCAAGTGTTATTGCCACCCATAGATCTTTACAATACCCATGATACAGTTAGGTCGTTACCTACCATAGAAAACTCCAAATCCACTTTTTCGATCACGAAACGATGCACAATGGAACATTGTCACTGCTCAGATGTCGATTTTCTGTGAGAGTGTGGACCTCAATCGGACTGGCCCGCGGCTGTAGACAGAATACTGTCAACAGAGGAACCCTACCACTATCATTTTTCTACGAGCTATCCGATACACCATAAACGAGAAGATCGGGCATTTTATTTGACAGTTTGGCGAATGTGACAATTCTGAATGGTATTTCTTTTGACATTCAATATACATAGTTTTGTCGCCATAAAATAGTAATGTGGCGTAATTTGTTTTAATCTTATTTTTGTTAATTTATTTCATTCATTTGGCACGCGATCATTTTACATCTAAGCTTTTGTATTACATTTAGTGACATCTAAATAAAATCATAAATATAACCTGTTTTGTCTAAACGTTATAACATTAACCCAAAAAAAAATGTAAGTAATATAGTAATAATGTGACTTTATAGCTATTAACATAGCAAGTGGTACGCAAAGACATCAGTTTCATTCGAATGTTCTAACAGTTACGCGTTCCGTTACACGCCAGTGTTACACATAACGATACGTAAAGTGCGCCAACCGGGGAATGCGGATGAACGGAACGTGCACAATGGTTGTATGCCTGTAATACCTGTGCCGCAATAAATGCTTTTTCTATCCGTTATATCCATATTAAGTAACTATTAAGAATTTAAATTTACTGTAAAGGGAATATTTTAAAACGCTTTTAAGATGATGTAATGTTTGTATGAAGAACTAAATGCTTTCGTAATTAATAGAAAAATTTGGTTACGGGAGAACAGTCCTCCGGTGACCATGATCACTGTAAAGTGTTCGAAACGTCGGGAAATTAAAAATCAAATACAAACGCGTCAGAATCCGTAAAAGTAGTTACATATATTTCAAATGTGTAACACTCGCGTAAACATCAGAAATCATTAGGTATAATAGAAAAATGTTTAATTTCTTTGTCTCGTATTTTCTGGTCTCTTTGGGATAACGTCTGTTTAAAGAAAACTGAAATGATCCTATGTAGTTTTGGCATTGAAGAATCTATTCATTTAAATCTCGTTTTCATTAAAACGAACAGATGGCGGGTGTAATAAAAGAAAACAGGAGACTAGTTCCTTTACACTGTCATGACTTAAAAAGAAGGAAAGTTAATTATAAAGTAATAAAGTTTAAGAAAGTTAAATTACGATGCTTCATTTTTTTTATTCTAAAAACTATAACTGATAATTTTAATTAAGAGTTTGTACTTCTTTATAAAGTTATTTATAGATTTAATGATATTTCGCTGCACTTAAGCACTCAATTGCTTGGCATCCAGCACATCGCTCCAGATCTCAGTCACAATTTATGACGGTCCTCTACTTGTTTCAGAGGACGTAATCGTTCAAATACGAGAATTATTAACTATACCAATGAGACAATCATTTTAATCATTTATACAAAGAGTTAAACAATCGTTCAGATCTGAAAAATTTGCCCATATACCTGTTCGCATATTGCATTTGGCAAATTTTATAACATTTGATAAAACATGCTAAACGGTTTAAGTATCACTAGACTTGTTAAGCAATTTGTGGTGACATCTTTATACGAAGGACACTCATCCTTTTCAAATATGTTTCATGCAATTGTTTTAGTTGAAGATTTTATTTATTTGGTTGTCATAAATTCCAAAGTGACGTGAATTTTAACTAAAATAGTTAATATATATGCCACCCTGCATTGAATAAATTTCTGTGGCTCTATATTAAAAACACAATTAACTAACTAATATATCTTTTGTATAGAATCAGAATAAACTTTTATGGATTGCAAAAAGTAATGTCCTTCATGGCTTCATCTATAGGATTTGATGCGAAAGGTTGGTGTTACTTTTTTTTTGGCGGCGGGCTACATTATACATCATTATACTAACATTCAATTCACCCATCTATACCTTTAGTAGACTTTCGACTTTTAGACATTGACTTGCAAGGCGAGTTGGCAATTTTGGTTGGTGTTATGACTTGCCCAATAAAGCGCTGCAGCACGTTATTCACTTCCTTAGCTGGTTTCACGACTATATAAGGGATATAGGTATGTATGTATATTACTCTATTATTACTCCGTTACTATACATATACCCACAGTATTCATATTTTTACAGTTGTAAACCATAAAGTATAACAGAATTGTGAATAGTATTTCTTAGTGGTATTATTATTTCATTTGAAGGTGACGCCATTAACATTTGATGTAATGAACCTCTGGGCGTGAGTAAGTCGGAGCTACATGTGAATCTGCTGGAACGCTTTCACTCTCGCGCCTCTCCGATTGTTATCTAACCGTTGTGGTGCTTGCTGTGCTCTGGAAAATGTCACCTACACTTCATTAATATTTGAATATCTTTTATTTGACATGCAACGCTGCCGATATTTTCTACAATACTATATATTATTAAATATTCTTTGTATTTTTATTTTACTGATTATTTTATTAAGTATCTTTCTTGTTTATCTATGTTGTGTATCTGTGTAGTGATGATGTAAGAATACAGTTCACCTTTTTTGCCCATGGTTGTCGTAAAAGTTCACTAAAGGGAATATAATAAAAGGATATACTATGAAAGGGAAATAACATCTATGTAATAAAAGGAAATCTCGAAATAAAGCCTTATACTTATCCGTGTGGTGACGGAGTAAGAATATAATTTACGACCGCCTGGTAGAATATCTTACCCGTGGGTGATCGTACGAGACGGCTAAGGGATATAAAACGCATATAACATCTGCAAGAGAAGAAAAACTCGAAACAAAACCCTATACCAACACGTCTGACCAGCGCGGTACATTAGGTTAATTTCTCTCCAATTACGAAGGAGTCCCGAGCCCAACAGTGGGACATATATGGGCTGTGATGATGATGACTTACACGCCTTACCAGCGTGGTTAGGTCAATTTCTCTACATTTTTATATTATTTCATTCATTTTATCTATACCAAAACATTTTAATTGCGAATGACTGCACAAATATACCTAACTAGCAAACCCAGCTTGTTGGTTTGTTTGTAGAAGTTGATATATCGCAGCGCTGCCTGGTGTCAAGTTACATCAATTTTCATAATGATCGGTCAAGTAGAATCTGAGTTTAGCGATGTCATATATGTAAACAACGTTTTCCGTGTGGTGACGGAGTAAGAATACTGTTCACCACCCCCTATCTTACCCGTGGGTGATCGTACAAGACGACTAAGGTATATAAAACGCATATAACATCTACGTGAGAGAAGGAAAACTCGAAACAAAATCCTATACCAACACGTCTGACCAACACGGTATAGTAGGTTAATTTCCCTCCTATTACGGAGGAGGCCCGAGCTCAACAGTGGGCCATTTATGGGCTGTGATGATGATGATATATTTAAACATCCTCGGAATTGAACTCATAACACTTGTCTTCAATAACCTATCTTATACCACTTCGTCGTTTCTGTATACTATTCATTTCGTTCGTAAACTTAAGAGTAAAGTCATTGTTAATGACATTGGGCTGCCATTGTTCAAGTTAATAGTTCTCGGCACGCGTTCGAAACGTGTTGCTTAACATGACAAATCGATGTAAAACAATCTAGTATAGTTACATATAACATTACACCTGGTCTCATAGATTATCTTTTATTAAGATTTTTTATCGCTTTACAAAAAAATATTGTTTCGTTTGTTAAGTGGCGTAAGTGTATCGCGTAAATTTGTATTCGAATCTTGTTATAAGAGATGTGTAGTTAGGTCTTTCTGCACAGGTGGGCCACCGAAGTCTAGACATAGTGCCTATTTAATATTTATTAAGGATATTAATTTACACGTGTTAGATGTCTGCCCACAAGTTAGAGAGATTCATTAGATATAAATACATGTATTAGATTCGCTATCATCCGAATTTATAGTTGCATATATCGCCTCTTTGCTTCAATAATGTGTTATCTTGAAAAATGAAACTTTAGAGGAGTATTTTTCAAGTTTCAAATATAATTGTATCGCAACGAATAATTTTTTATCGTAAATCTGTTTTAATTATAGAATAATGAAATAATTACAATAGATTATATATCATATACATTTTTCAAGATAACACTTTATTGGAGCGATATATATATATATATATATATATATATATATATATATATATATATATATATATATATATATATATATTTTCAAGATAACACTTTATTGGAGCGATATATATATATATATATATATATATATATATATATATATATATATAAATATGCAGCATTAATATACATTATCTGAAGTGGCAATAGGCAGGCCACATCGCTCGAAGAACCGACAACCGCTGGGAAGAAAGGTTCTAGAGTGGCGACCACGTACCGGACGACGCAGTGTGGGACGCCCCCCCACTAGGTGGACAGACGACCTAGTGAAGGTTGCTGGGCGTCGTTGGATACAGGCGGCACAGGACCGCACTCTGTGGCGTAAAATGAGGGAGGCCTACGTTCAGCAGTGGACGGCAATAGGCTGAAATGATGATGATGATGATGATATGAGAAGCCTTAACAAGCAATTCATGAGAGAATAAATTTGTTTTGTTCTTATAAATGTACCCGATTTCAAGACATTTATAAATCAGAAGGCTTTTAACTATTATTTCAAATCTTTCTAGACATTTCCGAGTTTAGTGTCTTCAGATAAATAAACAACGATCTATTTATTAACATTATTGTATACAGTTAGTCACCAAATTAAATGCAATTAAAATTATAATCTGATATATTTTTATAAAGAACGTAAAGATTGCAAAGTGAAAGGATATAAGAAATACTTCCGGATAATGACAAAAAAATTTAAGCCTCTCAAATTGTTATGTATAAAAGTACACACTTATAATGTACCAATGTAACACGTAGAAGTATCTTATATAATTTACATTTGTTTAGTATTAAGGATAAGTGTACTTTAGCTTTCATACTGATTAAATAAGAATATTCAAAATTATTTACTCCAATAGCGTATGATTTCAGGTTAATGACCTCACAAAAGAGACCTATTTTAGTTATTCCAGTGCTATTCAGACGATATGCGCTATTCGAAAGAAGGCTTTTGAATTTCTTTTCTGGAAATATTTTGTCACCGTTGCAAATTTTTTTTATGTATGTTGTTGTAAAAAATCTTATCGAAGTTAGCGGTAATGGGTTTCCAGCACATTTTGTTTCATAGTGCATACTCAGAATATACACCAATTGTGGTTCGAAGTATATTCATGTCATACGACATATACTTAGAAAAGAAAAACTGAACCAAACTCGGAATATCTTTAAAGAAGTTTAGATCTCCTATCGGAGATGGATTTCAAAATGTATAATTTTAGAGATGTCAAAATGTTTAGAATCCAAAACTTTTAGAAGCAGTAGACAGATTTAAATGGGCGCATCTCTCTTATGGCATCTTCGGCGACATTAAAAATAATTTTATCACTGCCTCCTTTTTTATTTGGGACTAATCCCACTACACATTCCCACCATTGTAACTCCTGTAAGCCAGGATCCACAATGGTCACTATAAATGACACCGAGGTTTGACCCTCAGGCAGTCCCGGGCAATGATGTTAATTGTCTTGAAACCCGCAACAAATTTAATTAGAAAAGTTAAAGAGGAGGAGTTGGAAAAGAGTGATTCCACTTCCCTCAGAAAGCAATATTGACTAGTCAGCCAATAAGTAAAGGGTTGTACAGCTACGATAAGCGCAGCAGTACAGCACCACGGATACGGGATAACTTAACGGGGCCTATATGTGAGCCTTAAGATTGATTGCATTAGTAGGTATGGCAGAACTCTCTCTCACTGCCTCCTATTAAGCTATGACTACACACCATTTAACCGAACAATAACCTAATTGTAAAAAGTTTAACGTACACAATGTCTTATTAAAATCGTCCCGCTAACTTACTTCAATACGCTATTCTTATCACGTATCACAGCGGTATCATTTCCATTACTATCACGCATATTAATAGGGTTATTAGCTTACCATATATAAGGTTCAAAATCACATATCAGTAGACACTGTATTAATTGATATGGGTGTCGCGATCTCGACCTGTGCCTATGACCTAAAGAACCTTGACTTTAGTTTGGAGAAAGTCGGGACAATTAGATAATTTTGTTTCTTTTTATTTTCTTTCTTTAATTTTTTAATGAATTTCATGACACGGTTACTAAGACATTTATGCCATGTTTTTATTTATAAATTATAATTTAATTTTAAGTCTGTATTCGCCAGAAAGTTAGATTGTCACCTTCAGCAGTGTCATGATTATTTTTTTTTATTCCTTTGTGTGTGGCAAACGAGCAGGTAACACACCTGATGGTAAGTGTTACTGCCGCCCATGGACCTTCGTAATACCAGGGGTATAGCTAGGTCGCTGCCTATCAATACAACCCCAAACCCACCCATTTGGGCTTCTGGCTCTCTCGCTCACCGAACGAAGCACAACAGCACATTGCCATTACTCAGACATCGATCTTCTGCGAGAGTGTGGTACTACCTCAGACGAACCGGCCCGTGGCTGTACAGAAAACTGTCAACAGCGTGGTGTAGGACCACACTAACGCCTTCTAATGGAAGTCGAAAAAACCGGCTAAAACAACAATTTCATTTTCTGCAATAGTATTTATTCAATAATATATTATGGAATTCTAGACCACCGGACATCTAAGTGCTTGTTTTTTTCTTTTCAGTTTTTTTATTATGTACGTAGTTTTGGTGACTTTTTACGCAGTCGGGTTTTTGATTTTTTTAATATTTTTTTTTTTTTTATACTTTTTAGTTATAAATACTTGGGTAGCTATAGTTATTTTATTTATTAATAAGTAGGTAAGTACCTACCTATATATAGTTTTTCGCTTGAAGTTGAGTACTAAATCGTTAGAAATTGGAGATGGGCGACCGCGTCAGACATTAGATAGGTACTTTAGGTAGGACTACCTATGGTATATTGGACAATATACCTACTAGATACTTCAGTATATCTCCATCCACATCCAGTTATATGAATTTTTCGTCTTTTCATCGTAAATTTCTACTGTCTAAAAAACCTATATGTGAGATAGGTTGTTACGAAACTTTAAATCGATATAGATCCTAAACGGCCAGTCAAATCGAAAAATGTTAAGAGAAAACTAAAAATGATTTTTAAATACCTATTTAACCATAACACACTCAATATAGTTCGATGACTTTAATTTTTTTAATTTTCACAATATGGCGTCCAGTAGTCGCCATATTGAATTTTCAATAACGTCATATCTTTAGTGACACTCGCCGGATTAAGAGGAATCGATTGACGTGCGAATCATAAAAATCGGCCCAGGCGTTTGGTATATACAGGGTGTCCCAAAATTCAACGATAAGCCGGCACCAGCAGGTGGACCTACATATGACTACTCGAGAACAAAAAAGAAAAAAATTCTACCTTGATTTTTTTTTTCATTACGACAAAAAAATCGATTTCTTTAAAAATCGACATCTTTTATTATATTATTAAGTGCCATTGCTACAATTTTACAAGTAATTCTGTGATTTTTTTTGTATTGGTAAGGTAAGTAGCACTACTATCGATCACAACCATTAAAAATTCCAGAATATCTATAGTTTTTACACAAAAATCAACCAAAACTATGTTTTTTTCATAAATTATGTAAGATTTTGACTTTCAGCTCACTTTCACTCATCACAGTGAAAAAAAAAAGTATGGACACTACTGTGGCAAATAGTATTAAAAATTGGCGCAACTAACTACAATTCTAAAATGGTATAACATTCTAGGCAAACTAGCCACCAAATTATACTTAGGTGTACTATTTCAAAATAACAACCATATTTCGAAAATTTTTAGTGTTGATAGTAATCACTTTTACTATGTAGCCCAAATGTTTTTGTTGCAAGTTCTCAGAATTTGAATGATACATGTGCGTAGTCCATAAGATAACATAAGTTAGACAGAGATAGAGAGATTATACGTTAGAGGGAGATAGATAGATGCTAATTGTTTAGTAACATTAATGCAGGTAGAGAAGTAATTAATGTCCTCAGCAGCACAGCAAGTCAGTACGCTCTACTTCTTTGTTTACTGCCCACCGTTCTGTTTTAATTAAAGTGGCTCTGGTACTAACGACTTTGGATTGAATTAAGTGACCTGGAAATTGACCTGACTTGGCATTATTTTAGACTGTGATTTTGTGTTTTTTTAAAGAAGTTTTGCCTTATTTTCAAGTGTTTAGCATTCATTATGCCGCTACCATATACAGCGTTAGAATACGCTAATATGCACCTAATTTATGGAGAATGCCGATGCAATGCCAACGCTGCTAGCAGATTATATCGAGCAAGGTACCCTACTCTTCAAAGGTATCCGGATTATCGCGTATTTATTAACGTGCATCAAGCATTTTCGGAGGGTCGTATACCATCTGACAGGAGAAACGCTGGAAGACCTAGATCGGAACACGATGAAGAAGTTCTCAATGAAATAGAAAGCGATACAACTACCTCTGTACGTGCCATATAAGTAGCAACGGGAATTCCAAAAAGTACTGCACATAGAATTTTAAAACGTCACCAGTTTCATCCATATCATTACAGGCGCGTGCAGGCGTTATTACCGCGGGACTATCCACTGCGGGTCGCATTTTGCCGTGTAATGCTGCAAAAACACAGGGAAGATCCCCAATTCTTAGACAAAGTTTTATGATCGGATGAAACAACCTGCAAGAAAGATGGCTATTTAAATCTTCACAATCTTCATAGCTGGAACAATGAAAATCCGCACCTGGTGAGAGAAGACAAATCCCAATATCAATTTAAGGTTAACCTATGGACGGGCATAATAAATGGAAAAGTGATAGGGCCCTTTGAGTTACAAGGAAACATAGATGGCAATAGCTATTTGAACTTCTTACAAAATGAGTTACCAGGATTATTAGAAGACGTGCCCTTAAGTAATTTGCAAAACATGTGGTTTCAAAACGATGGTTGCCCAGCTCACTATGCCCGCCCTGTGCGAGAGTACTTAGACCAAGAGTACCCAGGGCGTTGGATCGGGCGACTTGGTCCTATCTTATGGCCACCCCGTTCACCTGATCTAAATCCCCTGGACTTTTTCTATTGGGGTTGTCTAAAGGACAGAGTCTACTCAAAACCCATTGCAACCTTGGACGAGCTTCGCCAAAAAATAATTCAGGCTGTGGATCACATGAACAGAATCAGATATGCAAGAAAAATAAAACGTTCATTTTTAAGGCGATGTCGTGCCTGCATTACTGCCAATGGCAAACAATTCGAACATTTATTGTAATTTTAATAATATAGTAAATTCTAATCTCTCTATATCTATCTCTGTCTAACTTATGTTATCTTATGGACTACGCACATGTCTCATTCAAATTCTGAGAACTTGCAACAAAAACATTTTGGCTACATAGTAGAAGTGATTACTATCAACACTAACAATTTTCGAAATATGGTTGTTATTTTGAAATAGTACACCTAAGTATATTTTTGTGGCTAGTTTGCCTAGAATGTTATACCATTTTAGAATTGTAGTTAGTTGCGCCAATTTTTAATACTATTTGCCACAGTAGTGTCCATACTTTTTTTTTTCACTGTGATGAGAGAAAGTGAGCTGAAAGTCAAAATCTTACATAATTTATGAAAAAAACATAGTTTTGGTTGATTTTTGTGTAATAACTATAGATATTCTGGAATTTTTAATGGTTGTGATCGATAGTAGTGCTACTTACCTTGCCAATACAAAAAAAATCACAGAATTACTTGTAAAATTGTAGCAATGGCACTTAATAATATAATAAAAGATGACGATTTTTAAAGAAATCGGTTTTTTTGTCGTAATGAAAAAAAAAATCAAGGTAGAATTTTTTTCTTTTTTGTTCTCGAGTAGTCATATGTAGGTCCACCTGCTGGTGCCGGCTTATCGTTGAATTTTGGGACACCCTGTATATAGTGCTTCAAAGGAACATACAAACATACATACATACATACATAGACTGTTAAACACAATACCACTCCTTTGCAGTCGGGTAAAAAAGTTTATTAGTTGTTTTATTATAGTATTAAATTTAAATTCCAGAAAATCTATATTGTCTAAGGTGGTCTATTTATCGAAGAAGACATAAATAATGCTGTGACAAATAGAAGCGAAGTACCCTATTAATGTTAGCTAATCAAACAAAATTTGGGAAAAATAGGGCCGTTATTATTAGTGGATGAATTTCTATATCTTGGATGTGGATTTAGCGGAGATGAAAGGTACACCACTGATATAGAGCGAAGAGTGAATGCGGGAAATAGAGTGAACAGAGCGTTGGGACAACTTCTTGGTAGCCACCACCTCAGCCAGCACGTGTAGCAATACATAACGCAGTACTTGTCCCAAGATTACTGTATGGAAGCGAGAGTTGGGTATGCAGAAAAGAGCATGAAAATAAAATTAATGCGGTCGAAATGCGATCGCTACGGAAAATCTGTAGAGTTAGGCTGACCGATCGCATTCGTAACGACGACGTAAGAGAGCGCGTAGGTATGAAAGAGAGTATTGGTGTAAAGATGCGAAAGGAAATGCTCCGATGGTTCGGACATATGGAAAGAATACCGAAAAAACGTCTGGTTAAGAAGATATACAATGCGAAAGTGGAAGGATGTGGGTACCGGGGGAGACCAAGATTCACCTACCTAGACCATTTTGGTCACGTACTGAAGGAAGGTGGAGTCAAGAGTCTCCGAAACCGGCGAGCGTGTATGAAGAGAATTATGAAAGTTAAGGAAGCGAGTGAAGTATGCAAGGATAGAGTTCTCTGGCACTTTGTTCTCTCTGTCTACCCTGCAAGGGATATGGCGTGATGATATGTATTATGTTATTATTTACGCATTAAGCGTTCTAAGCAATCGTCATTACATTGCAACTGTTGGGATAACAAAAATGATGATTGATGTATTTTAAATGTTATTAACGGATATTACAATTAATACCACGAGTTAGCGTGGGTGTTTAAGCAGAATAATAATATTAAATACCTAGGTACTTAACCGGCGCAAGCAAAGCTGCTGGCATACATATATCTATATAAGAAAAATTAAGATTACATATCTTATCATTTATCACGTATTAGATTTTACATACTTGAAAAATAATAGAGATATACCTATCATTTTTAGTTCTATTTCTATAATCATACGATAAACTGTCGTATAAATGTAAATACTACGTAATCCCGGCTTTGAATCGTAATTGGAGCTAAACGTTCCAACTTTGTTGCAAAAAGGAAAATCGAAATATATTATTGTGCTTGTTAAACAACTAAACACGCAAAATACGAAAATTTCTATTTTTACATGTTTTTTTTAAATATATAAAGTTCACAACTTTAATTAGGTAATTATAATTGTAACAAAAAACAATATGTTCAGCCGTATGCTGTTCAACCATAGACCGTCGGCTTGCTTGGGGCATCATAAATGGCCGTGCAATCTCTTTTCGCTTTAGCTCTATTTACCACTTCGAAAATCAACCTGTGACATCAGGTAATATCAACCGTGTAGTGACGGAGTAGGGATACAATTCTGATCGCCTTTTAGCAGCCAGAGCAATATTGTTTTGTGGAAGTGGAGGTTCATTATCAGACCCAGGTGGTGTTACTGCATAGTTTCTGGTAGATTGTAGCTTTACGCGATCTCTATGCTTTTTAGTCTTCTCTCTCCATATTTTTCTAACAGCCCTTTGTTCCCTCTTAGTCATATCATTTATGCTCTTAATCTGTCTCATTTCTTTTTCATTTTATATCGCTGCTTTTCTTTTTATTTTAATTCAGCATTTTTAACAAGATCGTTATTAATTCGTTGGTAGCGTAATTTTTCAGCTTGACGTTTTTTTTCTAACCTCTCTTCCCTTGTTTGTTTCTTTTTAACATTCACCATGATGTCTGATGATACCCGAGTATCTAAAACAAATTAAATGAAGCCTTATAACATTATATATCAACAAAAAAAAAAATGTCACTCCCCTGGCGCTCATGTATTTCTTCTAGTATGAAATATGCCAGAGAAGTGACGCCAGAGAAGTGACAAAATCGCACATAACCTACAAAAACAATATCAATCGCTTTTCTGACCACAGTTTAAAGTAATACATGACATCTATACAAAATAAACATGGCATTGTGCAAATATACAATTTCGTAACGATAATATACAAAAACATATACTTACCAAAGGAAATACTTCAACGACTGGCACAAACACGCTTTCCTACAGTTAATCGCAAACTGACGCAATATTAATGGAGTTTTGCTCAACGTCGTTAGCTTGCTTCTGACTTCACACTGTTGTACGCGCGTTGTTCAAGGACAAAAACATACCTTTGCGGTTTTAAGTCAAATTTTATTTCTTTGAGTTTCGCCAGATGAAGTGACATTATTATAACATGACATGAAAATAAGTTATTATTTTTTATATTAATAAATATTTTTATAGTGTTTCTTGATAAAATATGTTTCGATGTTTATAACAGCATATGATCATGTGTAAAAAAAACACAATGGAATACATATTTAAAGTATCTGGTCATAAAACCATTATAATTTAGTAATGGGGAGGCCAGAGGAGAATACATTTATAACTATTTTAAACTATTAATGCCTTAAATTAAACAATTATCGTGAATAGATTATGTGGGCCAAATAATATACTTTATTCTTTATTTTTTAAGCATATAGAAATAATAATATATTGAGTTTAACATAAAATATGCCTATGGACCACTGGAATTCAAATAGCGTATATTCACCCATATAACATCTATGCTAGAGAAGGAAAACTTGAAACAAAACCTTATACTAACACGTCTGACCAGCGTGGTATAGTAGGTCAATTTTCCTTCCATTGTGGAGGTGGCTCGAGCCCAATAGTGGGACATATATGAGCTGAGATGAATGTAATATATATATGTCCCTATGATTAACACAGATTTGTATTTCCATATGTTAAAAAAGAATAACTTTAATATTTTAGAATTTTTGTTTAAATATTTTTTTTTTATTATGGACACTTACTATAAGTATGTATATGGAAAATTATTAACTTGTGTCTTATATTTAGGCCAATAAACGTAACGTTGAATGAATAATTTCATAGTCTACCTCTCCCACTCCATCATCAGTTTACGTCCGTAATAGCAATACTTTATTATGGATATTATATATGTATTCTAAATATTAGAACATTCGATTCAAAATTCAATTTTAAGATTTACTTTCAAATAATAATTCAAATCATAAGTCACCAACAAACAAAATATTAAAATCTATAACTATAAATCTAATCGTAATTACAATTCGCAAGTGAGGATAACGGAAAAGAAACACGTTGCTTACATAAAAAGCAGATGTTAAATAAATAAACATTTTTATTAATTTAATGTTGCCGAAATAAACATTTAAATACATAATTGCTAATTGAAATAACATTTAATAACGTTGCCTTATCAAAGATCTTTTATATATTTTTAGTGATTGATGAGAGCCTATTGAAAAGTGAGGATTAATAAAATTGAGTGAATTTTATTTAAATCAAATACTTAAGTATATCTCAAAGAGTAAAGTTATTAAATTGAAAAAGAGTGGCAACTCGATGATAAAATATGCATGTATGGAAAGTGCTGCCACCCAGAGTTTAGGCGGTGAACTAAAGTTGAAGTAATATATATACATATCTACATGTGTATATGTAATTACATAGAAATTTCTTTTACTATGAAAGCTACCCTGAAATATAAAAAAAAACATATCAGCTGATAATTAAACAATAATAATATCAGCCTAACATTGAAACTTGAGATAATTTTCAGAAAAATATCAATAACCGAAAATAGATCGATGACAATAAGTACATACGCTAGGAACAAAAAATAACAATTCTCAGTTGTCAAACGTTTGACAGGCAGGACAAAATGGCAGCAGTTAAGTTTGTACAACCAATCTGTAGGCGGCGCGACGGTCAGTAAAAATAAGTAATGTTTTAAGTGTGCCCCCCCAGGTATATCTCTTTTTGCTGTGTGGTAGCGGCTACGAAAACTACCAACCTTTACTTTGCTCGTGGATGTCGTAAAAGACGACTGGGTGACCTGGGTCAACTCTATCTAATGGCGTTTGGTCATCAATTACATTTCCAAGGAGGGTTGATGTCTGGCAGGTTGTCGGTCATAAAACTATTGCCAATAACTTTTACAATATGTACTATGAAAGAAGAGTACATATTGTATCGACCCCAAGTAATTAGGATAAGTGTAGGAGAATGATGACTTAAGTATATTTCTTTAGCATGAACAATTGAACACCTACTTTAATACACTCAAATGCTTAATATAATTAATAATTATCATTTATTAAGAATACTATACGTGTGGTGACGGAATAAGAACACAATTCACCACCCCCTATTTTACCCGTGCGTGATCGCAAGAGATGACTAAGGCAAAATATGCATATAACATATATGCAAGAGAAAGAACACTAGAAATTAAACCCTATGCCAGCATGTCTAACCAGCGTGATGTAGTAAGTCAATTTCCCTCCTCTTGTAGAGAAGCCTCGAGCCCAGCTGTGGGACATATATAAGTTGATGATTATTACGAATACCTATGTCAATTAGGTATATACCTACTCTTCGCTACACGATAAAACTCCTTTTGTGATTAACCCGAGCAAAAAATAAATGTTTTTTTTTTTTAAATTTGCATACTTTAATTTATTTGGTAATGTCTGATTGATGTAGGTACCTCGTATATGAAGCCATAACAAGACATCTTCACTGTAACGAGGAGGTCATTTAAGTCTATACATTATAGTTTTTTTTCTGGCTTAATTACATTGAAAACGAATTTTTAAAAAAACATTAGAAACAAAATTTCTATTAAGTAAACAAAGCACTAAAAGTTTAATAGAAGCTTTTGAAATAATGTTAGAAGTTGGACCCTAATCTAGGTCAGTGCACCGTTAGTCGACCGTGGCCGTATCGTGCGGTGACTCGACACTTCCCTGGTATTCTCGATATTTTCCTACCGGTAAGACTATTTGACGGATAATTGCCGCTGTGACGTATGGCTTCAAACAAGTTATGCTGAGATGTAATGTAATGCAAGCAGCCCTTTTCTAGGTCGAATACTTGGGTATTCCGTTATTTGATGAGCTTTGAAATTTATGTTACGTTATTTGTGTCTTTCTAGCTGTGTGAACTGAAATAATGGCGCGCAATACGCGGGTGGTATTATTATGTTTTTTTTTTTATTTTTTTTAATGTGTCGGAATAATTTATAACAATTTGAAAATAGAAACATATGCTTAATATGTTTCTATTTTCAAATTGTTTAAAATTATTTAAAGAATATAATTTAAGAGTCCTTGCAAATGTTTATGTCGTAATATTTTTATAATAATTCTTTGTGAATATTGTCAAAATAATATTTTAAATTATAAAATCATATTATTATTATTATAGATACATAGTTCATATGATACATAGTTGTAGTCAACTATTAAAATATCGAATTGAACTGCAACATTTGCTTATATTCCTAGGCAGAGAAAATATAATTAAATATTTTATAATATTTATTTAGTTGCAAATTATTTCATGATATGTTAATTTTATATTACTCTAAAACTGATTATGCAGTGTGGTAAGTGCTTTTTATTGCAGATTATTTGATAGCTGATTGAAAACATTTTTTTTTTAAATGTAATGTCACGAAAACGGTGTTTCGAAATTTATGTTGTAAATAAAAATGGAGGTTTGTAAGTAAATGTCTATAGCGTATGATTAAAAATATTAAATGGTTATTTGTTAAAATTTGACCTACATTTTTTTAATTTAATCATTGTTGCATTAATACTTTCATTATATTAATTACAATAACAATTATGAACTTCAAGCGGTATTATGTTAATAGTTAAACATTTTAATATTGTGATTATGCTAACTGTTGATTTTAATATTCCGTTATAAAATGTTATTTTTCCTGTTTTAACAATATAATATACAGTTAAGTATTGATATTAGATATTTCTTTGAAAGAATTTGGGGTAATTTATTACCTTATTATCATAATTTTATTTGTGTTTATTTGAAATATGAAGTATATATTAGAAAGAATGTTAAAAGCTTGTAAGTATAAAATTGGAACAAAACTGACAATGATTATGTTAATTTATTCATGTATGTTACATAAGACAATTTGTGATCCGTTATTTTAAATTGAAGATGCTATTTGCTTCATGATATTTTCGATCATGAATTTTAATGATTCAAAATATAGAAAATATAAGTGATTTCATGTCATATTTAGTTTTATTACTTCTATAGCATTAGTTTCGAGTTTGGATTCGTTTAGGACCGAAACTTTTATTAGTGATTGGACTACACTGTTTACAGTTTTTTGTCGTGGCCGTGGGCCGGTCGGTTCAGTGTTGTACCCACATTCGCAGAAAATCTAAGTCTGAACAGAGGCAATGTGCTGGAGAGTGAGACAGTTGGTAGCCCTACTTTCTGAGATGAATATTGGTTGGTATTCTGCGGCCTAGTTGTACCCTGATATTGCAAAGGTAGCAACACTTAACATCAAGTGTACTACTTGCTCGTTTGCTACCATAAGTAAAAAAAAATCCTTATTACTAAGTGGATGACTATCCTATCACAAAAGTATGCTGTTGAAGTAGATAAACGAGCGTAAGGTACAGGACTCATTCTCTTAACCGTCTTGATATACATCCGTTGACAAGAACGAGGTGATAACATGTATACAATTCTTAGTGGGTCATCGCACAAACTTAATTTATATGTTTTGATCGAGAACGCATATCGTTCTCGTAACCCGCTTTGCTAACTGTCAGTATTAGCATACATTTAAAAGTGCTTAGCATATATACATACCTACTGTTTTAAACCTAGATATGTTATAAAATCGAAGACAACGAACAACGAAAAGGTAAAACGGTTTGTATGAGAGCAATCTTGAGAGACTCAAACACAAGTGCAGCAAGATTAACCAAACCTCTCTGTACATGAGTATTTTGTAGGTTTTATACATTATTTTTTTTGTATATCCTCAGCTCAACAATGATTTTACTGGTGTCTTTCTTAATCAAAAGTTCATTTTGAGACCTACTCAAACAGTTTTCTTCAAAAGAATATTAGCTATATTAGATTTTTCAGTCATGATGACTTTAAAAGCCACCGAAGACAAAGATCGGGTACCGGTGGCCCGCTCGCACGGCGCAGAGAAGAGTTTGCATGGTGGGTCTATGGGGTCACGCGCCGCCTCCTCCGTCACCCCGGACCGATTTGGCGGGGCGAGACGCATCTATAGCCCACCACAAAAAAAATGATGACTTTACAAATATACGATTAATGGGCATGAATTTAAATCAGACTTGGATATAACTGCTACCAATATCCCTGACTGATTTAAATCCTTACTAATATTATAAATGCGAAAGTAACTCTGTCTGTCTGTCTGTCGCTCTTTCACGCCAAAACTACTGAACCGATCTAAATGAAATTTGGTACACAGATGGTCTAGAGCCTGATAAAGGACATAGGCTAATTTTTAATGCAAAAAAAAGAGTTGTAAAGGGGGATGATAAGTTGTAAGAAAGTATTGTCATTTTTAAAGCCAGAAACTTAAAACTTATTTTTAGGCTATTGATTAAATATAAAAAAATAAGATATTAAAATTTTGTAAAAAAATTACCGTTAAGGAATAAAATAAAAATAGGGAATGAAAAACTTTAGGAAAGTAACCTTTTACGCGGGCGAAGGCGCGGGCAAAAGCTAATATATAATAAAGTAAATCTTTATCAAATATAAGAAACTTCTTTTCTATTTAAATGATTAGTGAGCTTGTATAACAACATAACACGAGATTTCGTTCTGACAGGAGGTATACAAGCGTACGTTATGCTAATCCGTAAACAAGCTACAACGCCAGGATTGTTCCGTTATAACTAGCTAGGTACTGAACCCGTTACTTGAGTAGCTAAACTCTGGTAGAGCAATAAACTAATTCTAGGACAATATAAATAACTGACATACTTCCTCTTTGGTCTAATTTTGTTTTTAAAGACCACACACAACCCTGCACTAAGGAAATAATCCTTATATTGCGAGGGACTTTACAAACATGCAATTAACGCAGACAAATTACACCCAGACTCAGAAAAACAGTTTGTGGACTGCACAAAGTATTGTCCTGCGTGGGAATTGAACCCACGACACTGGTACGGAAGGTATCTTAACCACTACGCCATCTGTGCCGACTGCACACACTTTTAGTTCTGTTGGAAGGTTAGCAAAATCCTAAAAGTTTCAAATTCTCGATCTAGCACAGCGTTTTCGGGTTTTTAGTCAAGGGATTCTTAGATTTGCAAATGCGTAGTCTGGTATTATGTCTAATAAATAAAAATACATACATGCATATCATCACGCCATATACCTTGCAGGGTAGGCAGAGAGAACAGAGTGCCAGAGAACTCTATCTCTGCATACTTCACTCGCTTCCTCAACATTCATAATTCTCTTCATACACGCTCACCGTTTTCGGAGACTCCACCTTCCTTCAGTACATGACCGATCTGGTCTAGGTAGGTTAGTCTCGGCCTCCCTCGGTACCTACATCCTTCCACTTTCGCATTGTATATCTTCTTAACCAGGCGTTCGTTCGGCATTCTTTCCACATGTCCGAACCATCGGAGCATTCCCTTTCACATCTTTACACCAATACTCTCTTTCATACTCTCTTTCATTTTCATAAATAAAAATACTTCCGTATTTCTGTATGGTAGCGGTTACAAAACTACCAAGCCTCAAATTGCTCGTGGGTATCATAAAAGACGACTAATAGTATACGTCGATCTGGGTTTCAATTAAATCTGATGCCGTCTGGTCAATATTTACATTCTTAATGAAAGTTGACGTTAAGGGAGCAGCTGGATCTTCGTGTGATACATCGTCATCTATTAATGAGGTAAAAAATTGATTCAGTGATCGAGAAGAACTAATGTCATCGGCGATCGCTAACCTGCTATCAAGAATGGTTGATCGATAAATGGCTTACTTTATACATGACACTAATATTTAACTGCACAGATGTTGAAGTGATGGACATGGTATGGACATGTGCAGAGGCGGGATGAAAGTAATGTTGTGAGAAAAGTTTTAGGTATGAATGTTGAAGGCTTAAGGGTTAAAGGAAGACCAAAGAAAAGATGGATGGACTGCGTGAGGCATGACATGGATAGTCTAGGAGTAACGGCAGAGATGACGTCTGATAGGATCGTATGGAAAAGGATGACATATTGCGTCGACCCCAAATAATTGGGATAAGAGTAAGATGATGATGATGATGTTGAAGTGATATGACGACTGGCCTTCTGTGTCGTATGTCATATATTTCAATCCTTAGTTATTATATTCCTTTTTAAAAATAAATCATTGCATACCTGATAGATTTTCTTAATCAAATGTGTAGTCAATATACTTGTTGCAGCATGGCAGAGGCGAGAATATCCTTGACAAGAACTGAAATAGAAAAAAAAAACGGGGATAAGAACTAACACAAGTTATTTAATTTTTAAGTAAAATTCGTATCTCACTTAATTGACTGCACAGATGTCGTAATGGTTAAGCTATTGACCTTCCGTGCCAGTGCCGCGGATTCGTTTCCAACACAGGACAAATACTTATCCACAAAGTGTTGTTCTGAGTCTGGGTATAACTTGTCTGCGTTCATATGTCTGTATACCATTATGGTATAGTGTACCAATATGTATACCAATATGGTATAGCAGGTCAATTGCCCTTATATTTTGAAGGCAGTTCTAGCCCAGCTGTGGGACGTATTTGAGCTATGAAAATACTATACAATACAAGAATTAGTTCCTTAGAGCAATTTGAATAAAACGACATTCTATTGCTATAACACCATAGCAATCTTCTTATCTACAAATGAGGATGTTTGTATATATGTATATACGACATCGCTAAACTCAGAAAGTATTAGACCGATCATATAAAAAAAAAGTATTTTTTCACGGTGAAGACTTATATGCTATTCCTATTGCTGTAACTGGTCACCAGGCGGCGCTGTGATATATCAACTTCTACAAAGCAAATGTATTTGCTAGTATAAAATATCTTAATATATATAAATTACGTGTCACGTTGTTTGTCCGCGATGGAATCCTAAAGTATGTAACTGATTTTAATCAAATTTGCACAGCATGTGTACTTTGATCCAACTTAAAAGATAGAATAGCTTTCATCTCAATTTATAGTAATATTATTTTTATGCAAATTATTTGTTTATTATTTGACAGTTACAATTATCTGTTATCTCTAAACGATTTTAACAGATGGCGGTATCTGTTAACTGGATT
Organism: Lymantria monacha; assembly: GCA_905163515.2. Taxonomy (NCBI): domain Eukaryota; kingdom Metazoa; phylum Arthropoda; class Insecta; order Lepidoptera; family Erebidae; genus Lymantria; species Lymantria monacha. Next base: position 10,350,313 of record LR991094.1, on the reverse strand, counting down.
GAGTAAGTATTTAATTGATGGTGCTATGTTAAACGTACAAACGTTTCATATACGTTACAATTTATTAGCATAACCACCACGTGTTACTGAGGCTACTTTAGCCACAGCAACGCGTGGCCAGGTCTGCTAGTTATCATAATAAATTATATACCAAATTACAGTAAGTATAGTAAGTACCTTTTGATATTAGAATAACACGATCTAGTGCTGGAACCCTCGTTTTCTTTACAAATGTCATTGAGGAGGGCGAACTTAATGATATGACCCGTTACACTAGCTTTGCGGAAAATCTTTACGGATATTGCGTGGTCGTGGTTAGTCTTGATACGGCTCGCTAACACAGATAGGTCAACATACCGTTATGAATATTAAAGCAATATATACTGTTTCTTTTTCTCCTTGCATGATTTAATATGCACACTGGCGGCAGAATGCACAGATGGCGTAGTGGTTAAGATGCCGACCTTCCGTGCCAGTGCAGTGGGTTCGATTCCCACGCAGGACATTACTTTGTGTGATCCACAAAGTGTTGTTCTGAGTCTGGGTGTAATTTGTCTGCGTTAATTGCATGTTTGTAAAGTCCCCCGCAATACAAGGTTTATTTCCTTAGTGCAGGGTGGTGTATTTAAAAAAAAAAAGAAAGAAAAATATGACAAAAACGGAGCAACGCAAGATTTACATACACAGAAATACATAGTACTATTTCTATTACCTGTATGCAAAATCCCCAGATCTTACCCGTAGGTGATCGTACGAGACGACTAAGGGATATAAAACGCATATAACATCTATGCGAGAGAAGGAAAACTCGGAACAAAACCCTATACCAACACGTCTGACCAGCGTGGTATAGTAGGTTAATTTCCCTTCCATTATGGAGGCCCGAGCCCAATAGTGGGACATTTATGGGCTGTGATGATGATGATGATGATGATTCCTATTACATATTGCGAGTACATATTGCATCGACCCTTTTTTTTACGGTGGCCTATGGATGCGTCTCGCCGCGCCAAATCGGTCCGGGGTGACGGAAGAGGCGGCGCATGACCTCATAGACCCGTCATGCAAACTCCTCTCTTCGCCGTGCGAGCGGGCTAGCGGTACCCGATCTCTGTCTTCGGTGGCATATTGCATCGACCCTAAGTGATTGGGATAAGACCAGGAGAATGATTATGATGAGGAATTGATGGCATATCACTAGCTATCCTTTCCCTAATGATTTCTAATGCTTACGCGAGTTTTACACATCTAAAATAAAACAACTTTTACGGATTCTATCGCGTTTGTATTTGATTTTTAATTTTCCGACGTTTCGAAAACTTTACAGTGATCATGGTAACGGAAAGACTGATGACAGTCCTCTCGTGAATTGAAATGTATGTATGAAATGTAAATGACAAATGAAATTAAAAATCAAATACAAACGCGATAGAATCCGTAAAAGTAGTTTTATTTTCTTTCCCTGTAGCTATTTTAATATTAAGGGATTTTAGTAGATAGTATCAGTAATGTGTACTGCAAAAGAAGGGATATACGAATTCAAACCCTGTGTTAACCTGTATAGTCATATATATAGTCATATATAGTCATACTATGCAACGATGTTGCATAGTAGCTTACTATGCCTTAGAGTAGAGCTGCGCTTTACTCAGTAAAGCATTCCCATGGGAAAATAATGTGGTGTGGATTATGTGATCGCAAGGATAATGATTAGCCACTCATACTGAGTACTAGAATCTTGCATGACTGGATATAACAGCTTAGAGATAAATGTACGCCTATGCCTTCAGCAGGAAGCCGCATAATCCGATGTAACAGATATGTTAATTATAAATTTTAATTATATACATATGAAATAGTCATTAATATGGAAACGATAAACTATATACGACGTAGCTCATTTAAAATCGATGTGTGAATGTTGGTAGTGAATTTATTAATGATATTAGATGCATTGCTAATGAACGCCCAAGATAAAATCTAATGATTAAATATTTGAGACTGAAGTTCTTTCTTATTAGGAAATAAACCACACCTATTAATTATAAAAAAAATGCCTTTTAACGAACAATCAATTAAAGAAAGTCAACATTCTAGACTATAATCCGCTATTAGTGGGCATATTGCCCACTAATAGCGGATTATTTCAATTACTTTTGGGGTAGGTATTTTTTTATTTTCCCTTTTATAAAAACGAGCAAGCAGCTCACCTGATGGTAAGTGTTCCTACTGCCCATGGACTTTTGCATAACCAGGGATATAGCTAGGCCGCTGCCTACCAATACATAGGTATCCTAAACCCACCCAGTTGGGCTTCCGGCTCTCTCGTTCACCGAACGAAGCACAACAGCATATTGCCATTGCTCAGACGTCGATCTTCTGCGAGAGCGTGGTACTACCCCGGACGGACCGGCCCGCGGCTCTAGATAGAAAACTGTCAACAGCGTGTTCCTACCACTACCTAAACCAAACTAACGGGTTGAGATAGGATAGGATTTTCCTTCGAGATTTGAATATTGTCAGCTTACGTTCAGTCGTATCTTATGATAGGAAAAGAAAGAGCTGATGATACCTTCTATTCTCTATGACCACAGCGCAACCGTATTATACGGAATATTGCTCAAATAAAACACAAACGTGATATTGTAAAAACCTGTTAAGATATATCGACCTAAACCAATTTAACCCAGTTTGGAGAGCAATTAAACTTATTTGGAGAAAGGACCATATTTACGTTAACAGTACTTGTTAAATAGAAGCTTGTAATCACTTGATCACTAAATGGCAAAGCGTTTGATTGTATGTTTATTTTCCGACTGGTGACAGAATAAAAATACTATTAGACAAATAAGTGATTATAATATGGAAATAAAATCTGTACACAAAGCATAAGCAATTGCTGAGTTTGGGAGTCAGTAGGTTATTAAAATAACTTGTTACTTTTAATTTTATAAGCTCTACACGTAGTTTATAGATAATTGAAAGTATATTCCTTGTTATTACATATGTTTTAGAGACAGACAAGCAATAAGTAAATAATCCTCGTTTTTCCTTTCCAAACATAATTAATGTAAATATACAAATTAGACTGAGTCACAGAATGACAATTTAAGAGTCGCATAAAGTATCGTCCTACATGCGAACCGAACCCTTAATAACCCTTAGTAATCGAACACTTAACCACTACGTAATCTGTGCAGTCGATTACATTTTTATCCTTTTGCTGTAAATAATAATTAGAATTTATATTATAATTTTGTTTAGTTGTTCAGTCTTAAATCTTGTTAATTTACTTTTATATTGATATAGCTATATTCTCAGTTACATCCGAGATTCACACGATATCACTCGATTTTCAATAAAGGCCATTAAACTTTCTTATATGATCGCATGCGCATGGTACAGCGAAGCGGAAGAACAAAGTCTATGTAGCGAACTTGCAAACCCTATTCATAGTCAGGTGCAATCAACCTTAAACTCATTGTTCTAACTACACCACCGAAATAACTTGAGCTACCATACCCTCTCCATATTTACTCGTATATGTAATATAGGGGAAGGTAGTGGATTTTCTAAGCTCTATCTATAATGGACGGCGCTTGGTGGATGCATGGAGTTAGATAGTAAATAACTTGGAACGAGAGGTTTACGGTCGTGTTATAATAATGGGCTTATTGAATAGATGGGTCGATAAACGCTTGTTTACGACTCTGTTGTTATCTATACATTGCTTTTTTATTTTTAATTTATTCGCCCTTATGGGCAGGCTATAGTCAGTCGACCATACTGCCTTGTCTTACGTATTAATTTTCTTGACATATTATTTATTACTTTTTCATGTTGTATAGCCTTAATAGTCACTGTCCGTCAGTAAGTCAAGTCGTTACCATTAATTACGCGCTGATAACCAAATTAATGTTTTTTTGGGCATTTTAGGCAAACGCGAAAATATATGTAAACCACTATCATATTGTATTCGCTACACTTCAGCACTTTAACTGTATAATATTCCATAAAATACCAGCAAAATTATTGAATATAACACTACAAAACACTAAAGAAATGAAAATAATACAAGAGCGTGACATGACATTTCCATATTCCCGCCAAAACTCTGATAAATTGTTTAAGTATACATAGGTATGTTTTTTTAATTTTTTTTTATTATAGAGTATTATTTCGAATTTTCCTTCTCTTACATAGATGTTATATGCATATTATATCCCTTAGTGGTCTTTTAGGATAGCCACGAATAAGATAGGGGATGGTGAACTGTATTATTACTTCGTCACCACGCGGAACCTATAGTATAAAGGCCCTATAGGAGTAAAATAATTTGAAAACATGAACCTATACTACATTTCTCAACTTCGACAATCAATCTTTTCATCTAGTTGCTCATTACAGGTTAAAAGAATATCATTGATACCTTTACACTATTTCCTCTTATCTAAATTAGCATCAACTAACTAAAATAACATTAAATTGCCCCACACGATGTTGGCATTTATACATAAGATATTTGTTAATTTAAAAAAGTTTTGAATTTTATTGCTTAGTAATAAATAAAAAAGACAACATATGAAGTCTTTCAATGTTATATTACCTCCGTTTGAGATTACAGCTAGCCACAAGAATTTAAAAAAGGAATAAATTAACACGACCATAGTGTCAAACGAGCTCCGTTTCCGAAAAGAGTAATAATTCTTAAACCACACAACATACTGGTATTTTGTGGCACCTACACGTTATTAGGGAAGTGTTGACTATTTTTTTTATATTGTCGATGTCAGGCTTAGCTTGTAAGAAAGATTTAATGAGCAAAATCGTGTTTTAACGTATCGTATTTTTTTTTATAAATAGAACTAGCATTTTTAGGCAACGCTTTCAAAATAACCTTAGAAACTATGTCGTCAACTAAATAGAAAAATTACTTTAATCAGAAATACCGAATTTTACAATACACGCATTTAAAGATTCTTTTTTTAAACAATCAATATGGAGGTTTAACGTAGAATGATATTTGTTTTTGAGACATTATACGTTTAATTTGCCGATGTTTCATTTTTATATTAAAATATAAACGACAACTAAACGTTTTAACGAATAAAATCAATTTTCAAAATATTTGAGAAATGTCATTCTTCTTTTTAACCGACGATGTATTGAATAAATAATAATTTTGTATTAAAAGGCGTATAAAAAGTAGTAAATTTTTCAGTCAATAAATATTTTAGATATTCAATTACAGTTTATCATTCGTTTTGTTTCTTTGAGTCTTAAAGTAAAAGTGATGTCATCGGTATTCATAATTATCCTGCTCTTATCCCAAATACTTGTGGTTAACCTATCTGGAGAAGGTAATTATTAAGTGACATCAAATAATAATTGACCCAGGTTGATACAAAGCTCTTTAGTCGTCTTTTACAATACTCGCGAATAATATAAATTGATTATATTCGTAGCCGAGCTGCTACCACACAGCGAATGTCAACTGTTTTATTTGATAGCTGTTTGACAGAATCGCCACAGTGTCGCACAGATAGTATACTATTTAAAAATACTTTGTTGTTGGTTATAATATAAGCTACGAGTTTTGGCGCGAATATGGAAATGTCATGTCACGCTCTTGTATTATATTCATTTCTTTAGTGTTTTGTTGTGTTATATTGAATAATTTTGCTGGTATTTTATGGAATATGATACAGTTAAAGTGCTGAAGTGTAGTGAATATGGTATAATAGTGGTTTTCGTGTCTTTTCGTGTTCACCCAAAATGCCCAACAAAACTATGAATTTGGTTATCAGCGCCAAATTGATAGTAACGACTTGACTTACTGACGGACAGTGCATGACTATGAATGACTAAATAAAATTTGAAGAAGAGGTAAACAATATATGAAGAAAATTAATACGGAAGACAAGGCACGAAGTGTCTAAACTATGAAGACTATGAAGGCTTAAAGGTCTAAGTAATCAAGCCATAAACTCCAAAAAAAAAATATAAGCTACATTAATTAATATTGACAAAAAGTTCTAGGATAAAATGTCGTATGTTGAGTTGACAGCGACATACCACAGTAAAGCTACGCTGGTTAATGGGATCACCGTTACACGAAGCGGGAACGTTGCATTTCGTTTCGCTTCTAGAAAATTTTTAATCAACTTCACTGGTACAGTACAGCGACTGAGCATTCGACTGTGAAAATATTTTAATATTATCGTTTTATGTCTTTTTATTTTCCTTCAGACAAATGTTTTATTATCCAATTTCACATTCCCGTTACAAGTAATAACAAATATAAGTATAACATTTATTTAATTAATTAAATTCTGTTTTCTCAGTACATATCCGGATATTACTGCTAAAAATGAACTCTTTGCACTGTGGGAGTGAAACACAACCATCTATATCACGGTCAAATGAGTCAATATAAGACTCTATGTAGAAGGGCATTTCTTCAGTATTGAGTTATTTTTAGGCATCTCTTTTGAATAAAAAATATGTGAATGTCATTAAATATCATTATTTGAAAAGTCCAGAGCGATCAACTCAATATTGAAGAAATGCCCAGAAGCATGAATCCTAATGTATAGTAATATATACATAGTAATATCTAATTTAAATTTTGAATCAGTCTTATGTAAGTTTTTGATATTGAAAGTGTTATCACGTAAATATGCTGGTTGACTTAAATCAAGTATAATTACTCTTAAACTTAATGCTATTCTAAAAGAACACATTTTATTAGAATAACGAGTATAATTTAAAAACTTATTGATCAAATCTTTCTAATTTATACATATAAATCAATTTTTTCAAGTAATTATTTCCGTGACTGACTGATAGTCGGACGTGGGCGTTGACGATGCAAAATAGAATTAAATTGTTATGTAATTAAGTAAAGAATCCGTTAATAGCTAGTATTACATAATAATAAAAGTATCTATCTTCCCTCAAATTAACATAAGGCGTACGAAATCAACATTTGCAATTAGTTTTTGCATGATACACGGAAACTTTTGATTTTGTACAATTTCATGAACTATGATTGAATTTGATGAGGATTGTAGATTATAAAAGTTATAGAGAAGACTTTATTTCTTTAAACATAATTGACTAGCGAATGTACCTTTCATTAGTATATTAAGTGAATGTAGAATGATAACTATATCATTCTAAATATCTGGATCTTAGTAGCCAACTTTATCTCTCGCTCATGAGTTATATTGCCACGGAGGTCATTTTTTTGAGGTCTTTGAGCCTAAAGTATAATTTACGGCCGTGTATTATTTATTTATGCCTTATTAGGATTTAGTTTTTAGTTGTTGACTTAAAAGTATGATATAATAAAAACAAATATCGTGTAATAACCAAATAAGACATTGAATTTTAATGCTAGTAATAACTATAAAAATATATACTACAATGTCAAATTACTAAACTAGTACCTACATTATTCATTTGCCACTCCTTTGCTCAGTAGTGAAACAATAATATGCGTAATAATTTATAATGTAATTTATAATATCCGCCATCAATGCCTAAAAATATTAAATATATTATCCAAATCCAACATCAACCTCCTGATTATTAATTTTTATTTTAATCAAGAAAGCATAAAATAAAATCATAGAACTGACATAAATATTTTGAATTTTACCGTATGCCGTTATTACCCAAAGAAAATTAAATATATTAAAAAAAAAAAAAAAAATTTGAAAATACACGTCAATAAGATACTGAGAATTTAATACTTATTGCATTATTATGAAACTATAATTATACCTATTGTACTTATTAATATTTCAACCGGTTTATAATCATTGGAGTACATAATTATCGAATAAATAAACATGAATCAATTAATCAATAAAAAGTCGGATCCAAGTCCGGCGTCCTCTTTCCCTACGACCTTGTCTCAAAACAACGCAAATAAACACGCAACATTACAACAAAATATGGTAATATAAGCTTTATATTTAAGATGATAAGAGTTATGTAATCTAGCATCGTAATATCGTGTATACGTCTTAGTTATTGCGCAACACGCGAAAGTGTGTATTCGACCGAAACCGAACGCTAAGTGCATACCTTACCCATCTCCATTTCAATGGCATTATGTATTAAGTGAACAAGTAATTTTAATTTGTTTTAATTTGTAAAGATCGTTAGGATAATTATCATTATAATTAAATCGCCCTATTAATACATAAGCGTGACTATGCTTGTAAAGATTATGATAATAAGCACTTCGTTTTGTATTTAGTTATCTTTATATTTTATATTATTTAAATAATAGTTTTTTATAATCACGCCTTTATTTATTCAAGAGTCACAAGGGAGCGGTCACACGCATATTTGCCACGCTACTGAGTGTCACGCTATAGTAGCCTATCAATAGTCAGTCTTTATAAAAACAAATATTGAAAATAAGTTATAAAATACATTTTTTTTAATATTTCATATATATTCAGATGAATGAAGATTCATTCGATAATCCTTGCAACCAATCCCATACCAATCAAATACAGTTAACTTTCTTTCTCAATACACGTGTAGGATGGTAGAAAAGAGTCAAAAATACTATGTAAGGATTTTAGGAGGATTATTATACTCTCCCTGGTATACCAGGCTTTTCCTATATACTTGTTGCTTTTGAAAAGGAAACTGTATTGTTAAATGGTAATAAAATATTTAGCCTTGTCTAGTCGCTATTTTAACTCTATCAGCATAGGCGTGATGCTTCAAATGTAATTTAAAGAAATTGCAAGTAGTTACAGTTACAAGATCTTATAATTTAAGAATGGACGTGATGCTATGGAATAGTGATAGCCTTGGTATAACCAGTGGCGTTTTTACGGTGCCATATCTCGCGCGTCGCTATATCATACTAAAGACGATAAACATAAATACTTCACTGGCATTGATGAATTTATTGCCTAGGCCTGTGAGGTCTGGTCCTGGTGTTAAAATTATTAAGGACTACAGAATGTCCAGAATCTCAAAAAATATTTTCTTTCGATGCTTCGGCAACTTTGTCCGCTGACAGGGCGTTGCCCTCGCACGGGCAGCCTCTTTACTGGCAAAGGATTAATTCTCTTTGACCTGCAGTATCATCTTTATATAAGGCCACGCTAAGGCTATATCCATGGTTCCCACTTTTACGAGGGCATTGAAAGTTTAGCAAAATATATATGAATATAGAGTAAAAACTTTTTTGTTATTATCTAACTTCTTTTTATTTGCTCATGAAGCCACAAATTCTCGTATGCCCTAGTGGGCCTAGTGCCCCAACGTGGTCTAAGACAGCTCTGCTACCAGACGAATTCACAGAATATTGTGATAATTAGTGTTAAGTCGTCTCTTACGATACCTAAGAGGTCGTTCATAAATTACGTAAGGGATTTTGAAGAATGATTTGGCCCCCTACCCCTCTACCGTAAGACATCATAAGATTGTAACTACTCCCCCCTGCCCCTTAATAAGATTTTTTGTAAGAAAAGGCCCTATTGATCAAATATAACTCCGTTTATTCCAAGAATATCTTTTGTTACCATCTTCTTACTACAAGTAGGTATCATTAACTCACTGCAATAGCATTAATCTTATTAATCTATCACAGTCTTGACCAAATTTAATAATTTTCAATTTAATATCTTACGTAATGTCAGATTCACTACTCCCTTCCTGCTTATAGTAAAAAGTTATAATATTCAGTCAACATCAAACGCCTTACATAATTTATGAATGGCCCTTAAGGGGAACGGGAAATATGGCGATATATTACATCTTTTAATTCACTTTCACCAGCGACACCTAAATTTTAGGTGACATCTAAAATTAATTAAACCTCATTGTTAGATAGATGTTGTGTGACACACAACATCAATCAATCACTGATGTTATGTGTCAGTCAGATTGCCCTAGGTGCTACCTAGAATTGAGTTATTGTTGATGAAAATGGCAACAATCTTAGGCACGACTAGAATTACAGAAATCTACTTTCACAATATTTTTTTAGAATTTGGCAAAAAAGATTCTTTCTCGCTTCTATTACTTTAGAAAAGTGAGACTATTGCCGTGAACTTTATAAATGGCATTTTGTAACACGCTCAATAATCAAGCTTGTATTTATGTCAGATGATCATAAATATATAAAAAATACTAATGGCCGTTATTTATTATTTTTAATCTATTTCGAAGAGGTGAGTTAACGTTAGGCCTCTATTTCTAACGGTGCACTTTGTTTTTAATTATTTAAAATTCGAACAGTTACTGAAAATAGGCCGAAGCTACGTTTATTATGTTGCAAGAAATGATACCAACATAACGTAAGTAACGTAAGAGTAATATTAAAATGCGTTAATGAATAGGTAAAATAACTAATTGCTTATGGACATCTAACAAGACGCATCACAGACGTCCACTTTAGGACATGAACTACCCTACGAGGGGAATAATGCGTAACAATCATCACTCTTAGCAAGTATTTGTGATGGCATGAAAGTACTTGCATTGATCCATCAGCCGAATTTTAAGATACATATTCTTAATATGTCACCAAACTTCGCAACTATTTCGTAACTAACAAGTCTAGCTATTTTGTAATACTCTAAATTAACACAGACGTGATGACACGAATGGTTTCTTGAATTGATGGGATAGGAAATGCAAGCGATTTACTTTATTGCATTCTAAAGAAAGAATTATATATGAGGAATATATCACGTAATCAATGTTTTAAATTCAACAAGTGGTCTAGAAAGTAGTCTTTACATATTACTAACAGGTAAAATAATAAATTGTGTAAATTTAGGCATTGCAAAATAATGCTTTAGTTTTACGAGTTACCTGTCAAAAGTCGTCTAAATAAATTTATTTTTATACGTTGATATAATTTACTTAGTAGATTACACTCAATGCATATGCGGTAAATATTATACCTATCAGCATGGAATAGAATGCATTTATTTTGGCAAAACGACGCTAAGTAAAGAAATCATAGCATCATCATCATCATCATTCTCCTGCTCTTATCCCAATTACGTGGAGTAGACACAATATGCACTCCTCTTCCTACCTTTGGCAAAAGTTATTGGCAATAATTTTATGACCGTCCGCCTGCCTGACGTCAACCCTCCTTTTTTTTTTTTTTTTTTTTGCGGTGGGCCATGGACGTCGCACCCCGCCAAGTCGGTCCGGGGTGACGGAAGAGGCGGCGCGCAACCCCATTGACCCACCCTCCAAGCACCTCTTCTTCGCCGTGCGAGCGGGCCACCGGTACCCGATTTTTGTCTTCGGTGGCCCGCTCGGCGGTATGCCCTCTCGGGCTCCTCTCCTGTCGATGCCCCGACAGCTTTCGCCGTCGAGGCGTCGTCCTCACGCGGTGGCCTCACGTCGGGTGACTGGACAATTCCCCGGTCCGATCACCCGAAGCCTCGGTTAGGGCGGCATCAGGCGCAGGTATTCGCGCCTGCGCCGCCCCGGCCGCTGACGGCGGCCCGGGTCACGGGAATCCTCCCGGACTCGTTCTCCTCCTTCTGCGAGATGACAGCCTCGCAGAAGGCGGCGACCGCGTCCCAGTTCCTGACGCTGTCGCCCATCGCCCTCGCGACAGCCGGCAGCGTCAGGTCGGCACCGATAACAGCGACGAGGTCACGGCGCTGCCCGTCCCAACTCGGACATACCTCCAGCGTGTGTTGCGCCGTGTCCTCGTCACTGCTGCAATGGTGGCAGGCCGGAGTCCACTCCCTATACGCGACCGTGTGCAAGTACAAACCGAAACACCCGTGCCCCGATAATACCTGCACCAGCCGAAAGGAGAGGACTCCGTGCCGCCGCTCCATCCATTCCATCAGTACGGGCCGGAGGGCCTCGACGGTAACGACACCGTGTCTTGGCCTCTCCAGCCGCGTAACCCAACGGGCGATGACGTCTCGGCGGGCGTCCTCGCGCCAGGTGGCTATCTCGCTCAACGATGGGGAGCCACCTTCATCGCGCACTGAGGTAACCCGCCGGTAGAGGTCGGAGAGCATCTCCGCCTCTAGGTCCCACGGGGGTGTCCCGGCCAATAGGCATGCCGCCTCGGTAGACACCGTGCGGTACCCGCGAATGGCTCTGACCGCCATGGCTCGCTGTGGTCTCCACAGCACCGCCCTGAGCTGGGCGTTCAGAGCCCTCGCCCACACGGGTGCGCCGTACATGGCCATTGAGCGGATCACCCCCGCGACGTCAACCCTCCTTGGAATGTAATTGTTGACCAAACGGCATTAGGTGGTATTGGCCCAGGTCGAAATAAGGCTCTTAGTCGTCTTTTACGACATCCACGAGCAAAGTAAGAGTTGGTAGTATTCGTAGCCACTACCACACAGCTGAAGAAATCATAGCATTTGAAATAATTATTACAATATAATTATTTCTGATATTTACGCGAGTATTACACATTTGAAATAAAATTATTGTTACTTTAGTTTACAGCGTTCAAGGTCACAGGAGAACCGTCCGTCACAGTCTTCCCGTGACCTTGAACGCTAAAGTATTCAAAGTTAGTAAAGTGCTAAAGTGTTCAAAACGTCGGGACATTGAAAATTAAATACAAACGCGATAGAATCCGTAAAAAAAAAATAGTTTTATTTCAAATAATTAAAATAATTGAAATTCTACATAGTGCCATAATTATTTATGCCATAGCCTGGTCCAAACTCATAATGCTGAGTTATAAGTTGGCTCTAAGTTGATCGCTGATCTTCTGTTAGTACCGGTAATTGACGCACTTGTATACATAAGTGCAATGCGTAACACATAATACAGATTATATTAAAAATAATATCAAATAGAGAAGAAATTGAAGAATGCCACAAGGTGCCATAATTCTTTGGTGAGTTTATTTGATATAAACCCCACGCTTGGCAAGCGAGTTGGTGACTGATGAGTGTTTTATAATTATCTGAGGGATCTCACGGGCAAGTAAGGCATGGAAAAAATATTCTTATAACATCACGGCGCGAGAAATAATTATACTATATTGCACGCGTTGTATAATAAATAATATTAGCGGATATATAAATTGAACATAATTTAATGACTTTAACATAATCAGCTCTAGCTTGTTAGGTAGACCAAATTAGTTTACTAGAATTTTAATTTACGACGCGTGTCAAAATATAACTGTATTGCGACGGGCATTTTGATAAATTAAAGGAAAAAAACATGACGCCATATAAGTATATAAATTTATTACTTGGATAATGACACACTTTGTATTATACATATTATTAATTAAATACAGAATTTCCTACCAGATGGTGTTGATGAATGTATTCTTACTCGCTCATACATAAATTATTTTTATAATTATCATCACTTCAGCTCATATACGTCCCACAACTGAGCTGAAGCTTCCTTCACAATGGTAGGGCTATTGACTACTATACCTTGCGAGTCACTCGGGTTAATATAGTTTTATTTTTAGTTTCCCTTCTCTTGCATGGATGTTATATGCATATTATATCCCTTGGTCGTCTTTTATGACATCCACAGGCAAGATAGGGGATGATAAATTGCATTCTTACTCCAACACCACACGGAAAAAATATCGAATATCATAACCGACATATTGAAAGCTTGACTTTGTATATTGAAATAAGTACATGATTATCATTCAATATTTACACCGAGCATAATGGTGGTTGCAATTTTTTATTGTTTCACTGCTGGGCACGACTTTTCCCAAAGAATGAAAAGGTATGGGTACAACTATATCCTTTCACAGCGCGCTGGTCCAATGGTATTTTGGTAGATTTCACCTTTATCCAGCATAAGTAGTATATGAAGTCACGATCAAAGGTGACATGCCTTTATTACTTAAGATAAAGGCACTAGACTAAAAAAAAAACATATCCAGTAAAAAATTCAGAAATCAATAACAGAAGTTTTGGGATTAAATATAAAAATTATTTTACTATGTAACAAACAATATCATTTCGCAATTAATAACATTACTAAAATATGTTTACGGTAATAACCGAGTGATCTCGAATCACGTACGCAACGTATAACGAATTAGTTGAACTAATCGCTAGCATGCAGATTAGGTACCGTCCCTGAACTCATTCTAGTGTTTGTGAAAATTCGACTCGTCCGAAAAAAAAAGTGAACGTGTGTGTGAATCTTTTCTAATTAACATAAATATTGCATTTTGCAGACGGTCTTACATACATCAACGTAAAGCACAAGTTTGTCTTCACTTTCAATACATTGTTATGTTACTTAACTTGTAAACAAGAAAAGATCCGTTGACCCGCTTGAATTATTCTTTTAGTGCCGAAAGTAGACTCGTTGTTAAGTCATAACTCATAACTATTTATTTATCTATATAGGCATGTTACATCTTTTGTTCTTTTAACACGCTATCTGATTACGTCAAATCGCATCGTCCTGAGCAAAGTAGGTTTGACCTATGGGCCACCCGATCTATGCCTTTCGATAGAATCATTTACATTGAGAATTTTCAAGTGCCGAGGAAAGATATCATACATAGTTTAATTTTTTATAAGCCCGTATTCTTTTTTGTGATCTTCAATAAAGAAAGTTCTCAATTGGACAGTATATATTATTATGAAATGTTCGGCCATATCCTATTTGTTTATAAATTGATATAGATAATTAATAATACACTATTAACAGTTTTCTGTCTACATTGATAGTTTTCCGTCTACAGTCCTCCCAGTGTCTGCTGTAAAAGAATTGTAGATTAATTATTATTGTATTATTACGCTATTTTATTCAGTGTTATTAAATATATATATATATATATATATATATATATATATATATATATATATATATATATATATATATATATAAATATAAATACATATATATATTTTCGTTGCTCATGCAAAATATTAATCTACACATAGAAAAAAACATTTTCACCAAATTTGAGATCTTAATATTAAGTTTAAGTACTTGCAATTTAAATTTAAAGTTTTACTATTTAAAACGCATGTAAAAAAAAATTTTTTTTTTCAAATTTTTAATGCTTACCCGGCTTTCACAATATCGCAAATCGGTTTGATGGACCTTGTGGGGAATTTCACGCTCTTCAAAATAGCCTTAGAGTTTTTTGTGTAACTCGCACTGGTTCACCAGTAGGAGTCGTCAAAGTACAGTTTTTAATAAAAATATATATTTTTTTAATTTTTTGAGCAAACCGCCAAAATTAGCAAGAAAAAAGGACTGACTCATAAAATAAAAGTTATCCAACCAATATTTAATGAATTTACAGCCATTTTTATACCGGAAAATGTAAGAAATTGATAAATATTAACTCATAATGTCATTTAGATTCATTTATTACCATTATATTTCTTTATACTAAGAACTTTTTCAATGAATGAGTTTTACTTATACAAAGTTGGCGTGAACAAAGTTTACGATGAAAAAAATTAACTTTTTACTAATTTTGAAATTGAATAATCTTCATTTTCATTTTTTTGCTAAACGACAGAAATGTTGAAAAATTGCAAGATCTATGTTACAATTTTATTCTTGTAGTTTTTTTATGAATTCATGTGTTGTTTTTGTATTCATTATGAGTAAAAAATCATACTAATTTTGAAAAAGTTCGTAGTATAAGAAATAAAATGGTAATAAATAAAAAAAATGAATCTAAATAACATTATGAGTTATTATTTATCAATTTCTTACATTTCCGGTATAAAAATGCCTGTAAATTCATTAAATATTGGTTGGAAAACTTTTATTTTATGAGTCAGTCCTTGTTTTCTTCCTACTTTTGGTGGTTTGCTCGAAAAATTAAAAAAATATATATTTTTATCAAAAACTACTTTGACGACTCCTACTGGTGAACCAGTGCGAGTTACACAATAAACTCTAAGGATATTTTGAAGAGCGTGAAATTCCCCACAAGGTCCATTAAACCGATTTGCGATATTGTTAAAGCCGGGTAAGCATTAAAAATTTGAAAAAAAAAGATTTTTTACATGCATTTTAAATGGTAAAACTTTAAATTTAAATTGCACGTACTTAAAATTAGTATTAAGATCTCAAATTTGGTGAGAATTTCTTTTTCCATGTGTAGATTAATATTTTGCATGAGCACCGAAAAAAAAAAATTTTTGCGGAAATGAATCATATCATATCATAATAATCATATCATATGAATCATATATATATATATATATATATATATATATATATATATATATATATATATATATATATATATATATATATATATATGTGTCATTTACGACATCCACGAGTAAAGTAAGGCTTGGTAGTATTCGTAGCCGCTACACATTATTAAATTATGAACGATTTAAAAGCTCCAGCTTTAAAACTAATCCTCAGTTGATACGCAAAGCTATTCATCAAATAAGTGGATGTTGTAAACCAAACAATATGTATACAATACAATGGAAGTGCGTTAGTTAGGTCGGATGATGGTACAATAGCTGAGGCGGTCGCCGGATCTTTTGCAAGCTATTATTGGTTCGTGCCTCATCGTTTGACCTGATTACCTAACCTTCTAAGTCTAATTTCAATGTTTTTGAACAGAGCTAAAAGCATTTAAACCATTATTTCAATGACAATAATACAACATTAATCGGACTAATTAATGTCATATGATGTTAACTAATTTGATTTTTAACTGTCAACCTGTTATTATAATAGATTTTCTGTCACAATTTTCATGGAACTAGAACGACAGTCAAGATTTTACATTGATTTTGTCTTTTTGAATTTTGACGGGAATTTGAAAACGTCATGTGGTGCTCTTGTATTATATTCGATATCTTAGTGTTTTAACGTGTTATATTGGATAATTTTGATGGCATTTTATGTAATATGAAGCGGCGAAACTACTGGGATGTAGTGAATATCATATTAAAGTGCTTTATAACGTTTTCGTTTTCCATCAAAATTCCCACAAGATACCATTAACAGTGTGGCCATTGCACTGTTAATGGCGACAATTTAACTTAGACAATGACTAACTTGAAAGACTAAAAACGTGAAAATATTTATAACTTGACACTGGCACCAATAGCTCGTATAAGTAGCTGATTGCCAATACATAAGAAGAAGAAGAAGATTTTGTCTTAGTTTATTGTTAGCTGTTGTAGAGTTTATTACAACGAAAGAAAATAACCAAGTAAGATTTCAATAAAATACAAATATACATACCTATCTCTTTATTATTTTTCAGAGTCTAGTTTTTAGTTTCTCTATTATTTTTAAGAGTCTGGTTATGTCATTACAGGAATTTGAAGGGAAATGTTAAATCAATAAATAGAACGGTTTTTTTAAAGATGAAAATTTTCTCGCTTTAGTTTACAAATCAGCATTATAATAATTATCTGTGAGGTGACGAAGTAAGAATACAATTTACCCCCTCTTTTGCCCATGTAAGACGGTAAGTAAAAGACGGTTAAGGGATATAATATACTAATAACATCTATGCATGAGATGAAAAACTCGGAACTCCATTTGTTCACATTACGTTCGGAATCCTTGTTCATGATTTAAAAAATCATATCGTCTCCAAATTTTAATTAACTTTACTGTGAAGTCCTGTGGTAGTGATAGGTAACGATGGTAGCAAATTAAACAATTCCTTAAAATAGTATTCTACGTAAAAATTCAATAGAACTAGAGTATATTTAAAGAACTATATATATAAATAAGTGAAACTATTAGTACAAAATAAAACAATAGTGCAAGACGGAAGCTTGGACAAGATAAAATATTATTTCCTGATCCTTTTGTATTGTGTAGCGAGGATGCCAGTAGATAAGATTTCGCAATAGTTTACTATTTCTAATTTCTTGTTATTTGCTTTCAAAGGATTTTAATTCCTCTATTTTAATTCTAAAATTGTTTTATTATTATTAATGTATTGAAGTACCTAAACCTAAGGCGCTCTTTATTAAGCACGGCTAAGGAGTAACTAAAAACTTTGGAACGGAAACGCGTTAAAGAGGATCCCTTTTTTCGGTTTTACAAACTTATGAACCCCATGCTATAGGAGCAAGATTATTGCCGTCTAATGCAACTCGCAACTTTGCTTTGAGATTTAAGATTCCTGACAGAAAACCTCAAGGAGTCATTTTCTCCATCGCTTTCTATAATCGCCTGCTTAATGATAGTAGAATAAATAAGCCATGTCATTACTATTTTGCTAAGTTTTTTAAATATTTAAGTCGAATAAACAGCAGATAGCAGCTAACATCGTTATCAAACTTAAAATACCAATAAAAATAAAGTATCATTCAATTTTAATACTATAAACATCTTTAACACCTAAAAACCGTTACTAAAAAGTACTAAAAACTTTTTATAGACTTTATTTTTAAATTTCTATTAACATAGAGATAAAGACATATTAATTTAATGCGGAAACGATGCTCGCATAACAACATAGTCGAATTGATATTTCATTGCAGTTTCACTGTACGTGAATGTATGTTGGTAATCTTATGCATATAGACGATAAAGTAAAAAAAAAATACCATCATTATTATTTTTACTACGTTTCCTGTTCCTGTATCTAACAGCGTAGTGAATAATAAACGTTGAACCATTACCCTTTCTGGCGGAACGGAACGTATAAACACGATGTCCGTATTACGTATATCTCCAACTTGCTTACGGTAATAGTTAAATAATACTAGGTAATATTCATAGTTGATTTACTTGACTAGGCACTCGATCGCATCAGCTGTGATATGTTATTTACTTGTTTAATCTATTTTTACGCGAGTATTACATTTGAAATAAAACTACTTTTACGGATTCTATCGCGTTTGTATTTGATTTTTAATATTCCTACGTTTCGAACACTTTACAGTGATTTCATGGTCACGGGTAGTTGTGGATGGTAGTAGTCTAGAATAGTCCTCCCGTGACTATGATCACTGTAAAGTGTTCGAAACGTCGGTAAAATAAAAATCAAATACAAACGCGATAGAATCCGTAAAAGTAGTTTTATTTCTAATCTATTTTTGATTGTAATAAGAAGTATTTGAAAGTTTTTGAGCAGAAAATATGGAGCTACTTAGGGATTTACTTATACGAAATTAATCTGTTTACTTTTCTGTTTTAAAAGCTTCTTACGTCACAACGAATAAACGTTTCTTCTCCAAGTTGAAACTTTATTAACTAAATAGATTTAAGAATTGAATCTTTAAACGTTAGGTAACCTTTATCCGTGTAATTGTTAACTAAACAGCATCAGGTGAAGTTGGTCTAAATCGATATTCGTCTAGTCGTCTTTTACGGTATCCACGGGCAAAAAAAGAGTTGTTAATATTCGTAGCTACCACGTGACACGAAACTACGCATAATGCCCTCCACGTGACACGAAACTACGCATATTGAATAATATCTAATATCAAAATCATCAATCATTAAATTGGCATTTTTTCAAATTCCAGCACATAAGTATTAGAGAAGTACTTACTATACTATTCTCGTCGTATTAATGGCTACAATACTAATCAAATCAGTACCTACTATATTCTTTTCCTTATTCAACACAAATATTATCTCTTTGACCAGAAGTGTTACCACCCTTAAAGTAATATAAAAAATGGAGAGTTTTGGCGCGAATGTGGAAATGTCATGTCACGCTCTTGTATTATATTCATTTCTTTAGTGTTTTGTCGTGTTATATTGAATAATTTTGCTGGTATTTTATGCAATATGGTACCTACAGTTAAAGTGCTGAAGTGTAGTGAATATGGTATAATAGTGGTTTACGTGTATTTACATATTTGCTCAAAATTCCCAAAGAAAATCATTGATTAGGTTATCAGCGCCCGATTAATGGTAACAACTTGACTTACTGACAGACAATGACTATTAAGGCTACATAATATGAAGAAATGATGAACAATATATGAAAAATAATTAAATAAGACTTGGCTGTATGGGCTTTGATCCCTTTGCCTGTCCGAATGGACGAACAGAACCAAAAAAAAATATATAAAAAATGGAATCTTATAATTATTATACACATGTAGTAGGTACTCAATCAGTTACCACAATTATCTAATTACTTTAATTAAAACTCTGATTCCGTTTAAACTTGTACACATGATTATAAAAAAAACAGTCGGAAACAAAAGCTTATTGTTAGCCTGTATGAATAAAGAAATCGTAATAAAACTAATTTTACATTTATTGTCAGGAATATTTTCGTCACTTTTTAGTTCCCACCGTTCAATACCTAGGTGGCTGTATTGCACAATTATATGTTTATTTAAAACCAGTCTACCAAGCCTTGTCTGGCACAGACTGCATTCATTATTACATCCACAGCTCTTATTTTTTTTTTTTTTCTTATGACTTGTTACCTAACAGAACGCCGCTCGGTCGTCTACTATAAGAGCGTTGCAAAGAGGAACTCCATATGTGAATGACGTCCTTTGAATGATGGTATTGACGTCCTTTGAATGATGGTATGTTCGACTACGTTTTGTCCTATGCCTAAGAACTCATACTTCCTTTTTTCTTTTTCTGCCTTCAGGTGCTTGCTAGCTATTATTACAACAGCATTTATCTCCGACATTTCGGCTTCAACAATTGCAGTGAGTTTCTTCTTTACGACTACCGTGGCACAGTAGAGTCAAATGGAGGATCAGGTACTGCCATACCATTTATCATGGATCGTAACGCCTCCACAGTTCGGATATCGAAGCGAGGCATCTTCAGCCATAACGCAACGGACTATGACGTCCTGGCGGGCATTGACCCGCTAAGCGGCTAATGAATACCTATCTACACATTATTACACGCTTTTAATACAAAAGTGAGGCGAAATTTTTATATTTGAATACGCCACCTTCTTTTCTAATATTGATTAGATATAAATTCATTGGAGAAATTCATTAGAAGGGTTTCACTAATAACAAGACCACCAGCGCCAAGAAGAAACCCCAAAAAGACATGTAGTCACTTAACATCTATGACACATGAATTGCGATCTTAAAGCTTTAACCAACTGTAATAAAGTCACTTCAAGAAAATTAATTTTGTAAACAAACCACCATAAAAATTAAATTTAACATAAAAAGAGTACGGACAAAAAGTATGTGGAATAACATAAAAAAAAAACGAATTATCTACACATATAAGTATTATCTTCGAAGTTATTGATTGTAGTTAGTATAACGTGCATCCCAATTGGTAATTCAAGAGCGTCTCTAATGAGACAGAATGCAATTGATATCCGTGAAATGTTTAAGCGATAGAATCTGTGAGATATTGTAAACGAGCCGGTCGTGTGCTCAGTGACCATGGCCAGGCATTTCTCGAGACATGGTATATAAAAGAAATAGATTTACCTAAAGTTTATATAAATCTTCTATTTATTATATAGTTTAGCCACGTGTCTTCTTATGCGTCATATAAGAGAAAAAGAAAGAGGATTAGAGAGTGGACCGTAGGTACTTACAATTTGCAAGCTTTCAAAGCTCTAGATTCTCCCAACTTTTGCAATATTTATCTTCCGGGTTGAGAGCCCTCAACGCTCACCCGTAGCGGACTAGCCCGGAGGCTAAGCTATGAAAGCCATCTGCGGCTAACAGATAAAAGACGCGACAAAAAAAGCAATATTTATCATTGACACTCAGCCCCTGTTAGTGAATACGTGTGATGATCATAATATATAGTCTATAGTCTTTCTCGATAATGGGCTATCCAAAATTAAAAGAATTTTTCAATTCGAACTAGTAGTTCCTGAGATTAGTGCGTTCAATCAAACAAACTAGCTTCACAATGTGTATAGAAGTATAGCTTTAATCTTATATTTTACAGCAGTTTACGTCCTAAACTATTCATCATCATCATCATCACAGCCCATATATGTCCCACTGTTGGGCTCGGGCTTCCTACGTAATGGGAGGGAAGTTAACCTACTATGCCGCGCTGGTCAGACGTGTTGGTATAGGGTTTCCTTCTCTTGCGTAGATGTTATATGCGTTTTATATCCCTTAGTCGTCTCTTACGATCGATCACCCACGGAAAATATAGGGGGTGAATATAGGGGGTGAATTGTATTCTTTCTCCGACACCACACGGATAAGCTATTAAACTATTGTAATCGTGAAAACAAAGTTAGAACTATACATAATAATTATAACAGATTTATCTTATTCAGTCCTATGGGCAAGAAAGTGATCTACCATACCACACTGGCCAGACGCAATGGCTTATGGTTGTTTTTAGTTTGCCGTCTCTTTTTGTTATTTTGTCTATTTATATCAATTAATCGTCGGTAATAGTCGTGGGGAATCCAGGTTATCCGTGTGGTGACAGAGTAAGAATTCAATTAATGAACTACATCATCCCTATCTTGCCCCTGGGCGTCTTAAACTAAGGAATATACATATGTCAATAAAATCTGTAGAAGAGAATGAAAACTCAAAATAAAATCCTATACGAACCCGTTTGACCAGCATGGTATATTAAATCAATTTCACTCATATTGTGGAGGTGGCTTGAGATCACTAGTTAGGCGTATATGAGTAGAAGTAAGTCGCGTAATAGCGCGTAAGAAAGACGGTAAATTATATTGTTACTTCGACATCAAACGAAAACGATGTTTGTCAGATTAAAGATATTATATTAAAGATACATACATACATATCATCACGCCATATCCCTTTCAGGGTAGGCAGAGAGAACAGAGTGCCAGAGAACTCTATCCTTGCATACTTCACTCGCTTCCTCAACATTCATAATTCTCTTCATACACGCTCGCCGGTTTTCGAGACTCTTGACTCCACCTTCCTTCAGTACATGACCAATCTGGTCTAGGTAGGTTAGTCTCGGTCTCCCCCGGTACCTACATCCTTCCACTTTCGCATTATGTATCTTCTTAACCAGACGTTCGTTCGGCATTCTTTCCACATGTCCGAACCAAATATTTGATATCTTTAGCGAAATAATATTCATAACCAATGTGTTTTCTGCTTATTCTTTTACAAATAAAAGTTATAGTTATATAACTGCAGACCTTATTTAAAACATTACATTGTTATTGTAATAAGCTAGAAGTAAAACTATTATCAAATATTTTCTTAACAAATGCTGAATAAATTTCACGATCATGGAATCCATTACCGCCGTCCATAGCAATCGCTTTTAAACGGTAATTTTACTTGTTTTAGTAGATTTGTTAAAAGCATTCTTTCGCTTTTAATTTTATGATCTATTTTCTATTCAGACTTTTACAATTTTAATATTCTTTTTGAAGTAAAAACTTCTTTAGCGGCGTTGTGTAGTTATTGGGATAGATAAAAATGTTAAATTCGCGTCAGGATACGAGACCTGATCGAAAATTCGTAAGACGGAGGGAGAGAAGACCGTAGGAAAATATTGTATTTAACCACATAAATGATAGTCATCATCATCATCACAGCCCATAAATATCTCTCACTGTTGGGCTCGGGCCTCCTCCGTAATTGGAGGGAAATTAACCTACTATACCGCGCTGGTCAGACGTGTTGGTGTAGGGTTTCGTTTCGAGTTTTCCTTCTCTTGCTTAGATGTTATATGCGTTTTATAACCCTTAGTCGTCTCTTACGATCACCCACGGGTAAGAAAGGAGGTGGTGAATTTAATTCTTACTCCGTCACCACACGGAAAAAATAAATGATGGTAGTACTTTTATACTGATAAATAAAGCAAATCGTGCGAAATTATTCCCTAACCATTCCAAAATATTTTTTTTTTGACCCCTGGCTATGGTATGGGTACACCCATACATATTCCCTTGGACACGCTTTTTATTATTTTCGTATTTGTTTTTTTCATAGCCTTAAGTTTTCACGTCCTCGTGACTGCTTTGTGTATTTTTTTCTTTTGTTAATCTTTTTAAAAACCACCACCCTGCACTAAAGAAATAATCCTTGTATTGCGGGGGACTTAACAAACATATAATTAACGCAAATTGCACCCAGACTCAGAACAACACTTTGTGGATCTCACTATGTATTGTCCTGTGTAGGAATCGAACTCATGGAACTGGCACGGAAAGTCAGTATCTTAACCTTACATTTATTTTACGTAGTAATACAGGTTACTTTTTATTTTTAGCTTCACAATATTGTCTATACATAACATATTTTTTATATATTTTGTTATATGTCCCACAGATAGGAACGATTTGCCCCTAATAATGTGATGGAAATGAGTAAATTGTACCATTCCAATTAGATGGTTGGTTATAAAGTTTTGCTATTATTTTTAAATGCCTTTTTTTATATTGCTCAAGCAGACTGTGGCCGAAGAGCGGTATGCAGCCCTATAATCTGCTGTTAGCCTTCAGTACTACTTGTATAGTATCTATATATGTACGGTATGTACTTCATTGAGTGGGTAAAGCAACCGATTGTTAAATTCGGTAGTTTACCTGGCGGGTTACTCTTTCAGGTATTAATCCGTTCTCAATGTATCAATACCCATTATTTAACAAAAAGCAGGTAACAAAGTCGGGGAAATAATTTAATACACCGAAGTTAAGGAATCAGTACCGCTGGCTCGCTTAATTGATGGTGTGAGGGGTAATAGACAGTTCGTAGTGCCTCATATCGTCTTTTCTTTATTTTATGATGTAAAAAGACTAGCTTAAACGCTCAGGAAGCCTAAAATATGTAGTGTAGCTAAATCATTTTATGAAGTTAAGAATCATTTATGAAGAGTAACAAAAATAGCTCTTCAGGTTCAGACAGTCTTCAAAATAGCGTATACGACATTATGGTCTAAGTAGCAATGTCCTATGTAGACGGTTGTACTTGGTAAAATAGTATTCAAGGTAAGGGTGCCTTAAACATATCTTCTCATGATCTCTCGACGCAACCGTCTGAGCTTCGTAGTTCAGGCGGCTTCTCCAATACGCACCTCAGTTATCTCTAATATGCGCCGAAATCACCGAATCCGCTATTTCCATATAGCGTAACAAAACGATGGTGTTAATATTCATATATCTTCACGCCCACTGTAGTAGGAAATTCGACTATCTTTTTTTCGTAAACTCGTGTTGTAGATTCAATATCTACGTATGATAGCTTTTTGTATGCTCAGCAAATCATTATTGCGAGTCTGGGTTTTCTAGTACGTTTTCAATTTGCCTACGACATAAGGATTTATCCTTAGTACGATGTTGTATCTTTAAAAATGATTGGTAATCGCATCTTAACGATTTAAGTTAAGAATAAAACAAAACTCCAACATAAGGCATGGTTGAAACGCAATTTTGTGGTTCAATATAAGTAATGCAATTTGAAATAACTTGGCAGTTTTTATATTATACTCTTCTAAAAAGCCTATAATTCAATACCGCGTAACTTTCGCTGAAGTTTTTTTCCTTACAATAGATTTTTTTTCGTCGTTTGAAAGTTTAAAGTCCAAAGTTTACGATCTATGTATGAAATATAGACTTTTGCAAAATTATGAGCAATTTCGATAATAACAAAACGTGATCTTAGATACAGTTCGAAAAACCCTGTTAATGTAATTATTTTATACAAAAACTTAATAAAGGTAGAAATATTAAGAATATGTACTACCTGTAGGTACCTGATATGTCTTGTAGTAGATACCTAAGACTTTTTATGGGATACAAACTACACTGTTTTTGAAATTGGTGCCAACAATGGCCATATCACCTTCATAAAATTTCTTTGAAATCAAAAAAGACATGTTTAACCAATATCATATAAAACTTGATAAATTATACTTCCGTCATGGCACTGATCCAACTTACCCTGCCGGCGTGCACAAATAGTTTTAATTGGCAATCACAAAACATAACAAGCATCGAAAATTTAAAAAAGAAAGTTAAAATAAATGTAGAAAAATAATTAAAAGATCACATTTTAAATCTACCGTGTGAGTATTATTTGTAACCGTTTAAAAAAAACAGGAAGTTCTCAATTCAGTTGTATGTTTTTTTTTAAAATAATAATACGAATAGTTAACTTGGCTGTTTTTTTAAGTTTTATTTCTTTAATTGTAAAGTGCTTTGCCATGAATTCTATCCATTTACGGCTTATACAAATAGTTATTTATTTTTCGTTTTAAAATATACTGCATTTTTGCAATGTTTAGTGGTGCTTTGTTTAATTATTCAATGCCTGTAATGTAGTTGAACATGTTAGATTGCATAGATAATTGTAACAAAGTTTCTGTTCACAAGCATTCTGAGAAACATTGTTGTTTAAAATTGTTGATTATGACTAGAATTAATAATAGAAAGAGAATATGCAATTATATGTTTATGGGATATTAAATTTAAGAAATATTTAATTTTAATTAAAAATGGGATAGATATGTTTGTTTGTGCGCATATAATTCGGAGATTTTTTCGGAATAAAACTTAGTTTTCTAAAAAGACATTTTTTTAAATAAGACTAAAAATAAATAAAATTTCATTTAATGTTATTTAAATAAAAAATAAAAATTACCCTAATACTTTTCAACTGTTCACTGAGTTATATAAAGTAACAGGGTTAACAATTAAATAACATCTTCGTTAATACGTAAGATGGAAAATAATTTTACTTACCACTATTCTTTAAAATAATAGGTACTTTGCCTCCACATCGACCTCTATTATAACACAACACTTTGAGATTTAAAAAAATATAAATATATATCATCTGTACACTGTTTTCAAACGTTCATTTTACGCGCGAAGTTTTTAAATAAAGACCCGTCAACGGCGTCGCTGTTAACAGCCAGCGCAATGCGCGCTCGTCTATGAACTGAATGTTTTCTTAAAAACATGAACTGCTTACTCCCTCCATCTTGAGCCGCCAACCATAACTTTTAAGCTCAATCACCTGCACTTAGAAACAGTAGCTCGGATATATTTATTGTTAAACTCACCCCGATATTTTTGAAATAAAAGCAAAAAATATTACAAAATTTTTATTTTCTAGCTAAATATTTGACAATACATATAAATAAAGAACCTCCTCCTTTTTGAAGTCGGTTAAAACACTACATTATTAATTGTTAGTTATTTAGCGACATGTTTATTCCTTTTATCACATAGCTCTAGTTTTATCTCTTATAAAATTCTACTCGTACTAAAACACTATTTTTTATTAAAAGTATTACAGTAATGTTAATTTACAAGAAACTTAACAGGGTACATATATTGAATGACTATTTGCTACTTTATTAAAATATATTTTACAAAAAAAAACATAATTATTTAAGATCATTAAGAGTATTTAATTTACAGTATGGCCGCAGAGAGTACGTGTTTGATACAGCAAAATGTTAAGTGCAAATATTAATGTAGATACTTTGCCCAAATTGGTATAAATGCGAGTTGACAACGCAAATTGAAATAAAAATAATCGTAAACCTGCAAAATAAGATTATATAAAAATGACTTTTAAATTTTTGAGATTTTCGGTACTTTTTAGTTTTGAGGGAAATTAAACAAACTTGTCACACGAGTTGGTACATAAGTATAAAATTCGTTTTTTTTTTAAGAGGGTGATGACCCTGCTGTTGGGAAATAATCCTTGTATTGCGGGGGACTTTACAAACATGCAATTGACGCAGGCAAATAACACCTAGTCTCAGAACAAAACTTTGTGGATCGCACAAAGTATTATACTGCGTGGGAATCAAATTCACGGCCCTGGCACGAAAGATATCTTAACCACTACGCCATCTGTGCAGTCATTTGAAAAATATACTAAAATGAAGTGGTTGATTACTTTATCTCAAAAACAATAACAACATATCAATTATAACTATATTATGATATTTGAATCGTGCGATTGCTTATTATCGAATGTTAGAAAGTTTTCATGAGTATTATACTGTTAATTAATACGATCGATAAAAGCTGAATATGGGGTTATACATAGTGGGAACATTGATTAAAATATAATACGTTTCCAATAAAAAAATATGAAATTATATTATTTTAAACCTCTTTGAGAATTAATTGCATATAAAAATATTATATCATTCGTGTGGTGATGGAGTAAGAATAGAATTCATTCATTCCATCTAGTACCTTATTCGCGGATGACGTAAAAGACGTTTAAGGGATAAAATATGCATATAACATCTATGCAAGAGAAGGAAATCTTGACATAATACCGTCTCATAATGGTTAATTTCTCTTCCAATATGGAGGAGGCTCTAGCGCGGCAGTGGGCCATATTATATCCCGTATATATGGACTGATATAATGATGATCAAAAATTTTATACCTGCTCCTTGGTACAGTGGCATAACCGTACTACATCGATCGTGAGGTTCTGTATTTAAATCCGTATTTTGCACAAAAATGTATTGAGGTTTTCTGCAATTAGGGGGGACTGATAACATCTCAAAAGTCGCAGGGAGCCGTTAGATGGAAGTGGGACAGGACCGTTCTAATTTCATTTTTGTGGGGTAGCTTATGACTGATAGTGGACATCGTAGGCTGATGAATGGGTGGACAGTGGTTTTCTCCAGATTGCCATAATTTTCGAGTATTTTGTATTCAGTTGGTTACTGTACCCGTTAGTAGCAATAGACGAGCTCAGTATTATGTAGAATAGAAGGATTATCTGCAATACCAGGGATACAGCCCAGTTGCTGCATACTATAAGATGTGGTTTGGTCTTCTGGCTGTGTCACTCACCGAATGTAGTACAGTGTATTCCTATTACTAAGAACTATATCGAAAATCTGTAAAAATTGACATGGGTGCAGGCAAAAAATTGTCAACAACGTGGCCCTAAATATTTCTTGATTAACTCTGAGTGATTATATGTATTTATGTATAAATACAATATTATATGCGAATTTGTTTTGGGCATTGGACCTTTATTTGTAAATTGGTTGATATTGTCATTTGAATTTAAGAGTATACCACTTTAAGCGAGCTTTAAATCATCTCTCAACGGTCAAATTGTAAGTTAAAATATATTTTTTCAGTCGTCAGTATCTTAAATTCGTCGATTTTTTTTTTAATAAATCAGTCAATAATAAAGGTCACAAGTTATCACCAAATAATAATATTTTATTATGTGTATATAAAAATGTATTAACATCTAAGTGTGATAAGAAAACTATTTTTACGGATTTTATCGCGTTTGTATTTGATTTTAAATTAACCGTCACTTTGAACACTTCAGCATTCACGATCACGCGCGAGGATTGAACGTTGAATAGTGTTAGGGTATAAGTAAAATCCGTAAAAATAGTTTTATTTCACATGCGTAACATTCGCGTAAACATTAGAAATCATTAACATCTAAGTGGTTTTGTTGGCTGTTTGAGATTATTACGAATACTGATATCAATTTGAGCCACATACATCACGTTTTAAAACGTGCTGATATTTATTTAAAATTATTTAGTTTATTTTATATTGATATGTTAAAAGAATACATTCGATTCTTTTAAAGGCGATTTTAAATCACCAGATATTATATAAAATGTTATAATATCGAATTAAAAATTGCATTGTTGCATATTCAATTGGTTTATGATTTATTTAATTGATAACGATTTGATCTAATGCTTGTAAAATCGTAATCTAATCGTGTAAATCATTAGACAGTTTTCACTATTTGCGTATATATTTTGTATTTTAAAACAGTGAATCACAACTTCATATGATATCTAAATAAATTTTCAAAAGAAATCGTTACATAGACGCCTATACACTACCGTCCAAAAGTTTGGAAGCACACCTGTTTTCAAACAAAACAAATAAATGCCGACTAATAGCGGTAAAAATTAGCAATAATCTTAAGTTTTACAACCTTTTACGACTGTCTACACAAACACAAAAGGATTATTATCCTACATTCATCAAGTTTTATGGAATTCCTTAATATTGACGAAACACGTGTTTTATGACTTAATCCGTCGGCTACTTTATCCTATGCAATGGTGTAGTTTTATTGATAATGTTTGCTGGTTTTAACTTTTTTAGACCTTATTCAGTCGCACTTGAGCATTGGCACGTGAAAGTTGTGATATTAACATTGTCTGTATTCGAAAGATATCGGCTACTACTTTGACCGTATTTTTTCTTCTGAAAATGGCAAAACGCAAGCAAATCACGCTTGAACAGCGAAGCGCTATTTGCACTCTACGCGAGGAAGGATACAGTGAACGTCAAATCGCAGAAAGGCTCGGAATTTCTTGTAAAGGTGTCCACTATACCCTTGCTAGAAAACAAGAAACGGGGAAAAATGAAGATAGAAAGAAATCTGGTAGGCCCAAATCCACAACAAATCAAGAGGACAACTTCATTAGAGTTCTTTCTAAACGGAATCGACGCTTAACTGCACCACAGATCACTGCAGCTCTGAATGATACGCGAGAAACACCCATTTCAACAACTACTGTTAAAAGACGCTTACTGTCTGCGGGATTAAGAGGATGTGTTGCTGCTAAAAAACCCAAACTAACAAATCGACATAAGAAAAATAGACTAGAATGGGCAAAAGCGCATAAAAACTGGACTATAGAACAATGGGAAAATGTCCTTTGGAGTGACGAATCAAAATTTCAGATTTTCGGATCCAATAGACGTGTCTTTGTACGCCGGTCAAAAGAAGAGAGGGCTTCAGAGGCATGTACAGTGCCTACCATCAAACATGGTGGTGGTAATGTCATGGTTTGGGGGTGTTTTGGCAACAGTAAACCCGGCAATCTTGTGAGGATAACCGGAAAATTAAACAAGGAAGGCTATTTAAAAATTCTCCAAGATTCTGCCATACCCAGTGGACTAAGTCTCATTGGTTCTGGATTCATTTTTCAACAGGATAATGATCCTAAGCATTCGTCTAAATTGTGCCAGAACTTTTTAAACAAGAAAAAAGCTGAAAACATTTTAAACATCATGCAATGGCCATCTCAATCCCCTGATCTTTCTCCCATTGAACTTGTTTGGGATGAACTTGACAGGAGGGTGAAAAGTCGTTGTCCTACGAGCTCAGAACATTTGTGGCAGCTATTAGAGAACGAATGGAACAAATTAGATAAAGATTATTTTAAAAAATTGATTAATAGAATGCCCAGAATATGTGAGAAGATTATAAAGGAGAAAGGTGGACACTTTGATGAAGCTAAAATTTAATCTAATTTACCATTGTATATTATTTTTTTATTTTGTTTAAGTTAGTTTCTGTTTGTTCTTTATTTTTTTATCAATACATTTAAATTTAAATGACTTAGTTTGGTTTTATTCGATTTTACCTTGCTGCTTCCAAACTTTTGGACGGTAGTGTATATGTTTGAATAACATATTCAAATTAAATGTTATTTAGAAAATCTAGCGAGATCTAAGAATAAGCGAAAAACAGTTCATAGAGTTAAAATAAAAAAGAATTGTTATTAGTTATTACGAGAAACTTCAGTTCGAACTATATAATTAGTTTAACTTTATTTGCATTGATATATTAATAGCTATAATTCATGCAAAACAAAATTAACGAATTATTATTTATTATAAACGAAATTTTCTCTTAGATTTTAGTAAAATACTATAATCATTAAATAATAAATACAAGAGATTAGGCATCTTATAATAATTATGAGATCGTTGTATAGAGAAATTTATGCGTAAGAGTACCTATTAATTAAATCAGTATGTAATCAATATTTAGCTCATGCCATTCCGTTATCTTCGTAGTCCGCAACCTCGCCCAGACGCATCAGCGATTCACTAGCAAAAAGTTAAATCTTAGGTACTCTATTAATAAAGAATATAAAGCTATTTCCCCATTGCCCCATATTATTATTTTCAAAAGCAAAGCACAATAAATAGTATTTATATTTTAAGCCTGTAAAATATTTACAAAAACCCATATTACAAAAAAGTTACAATGCCTTGAAAATTAAGCCATCGCATCGTGATGTTTTAGTTTTATAGAAATTGTGAAATTTTAACATATCAGGTACATTTATCATCAATATATTAATTTTAATTACTTTAATAAGACACATGTTTAATGCTGTAACTATAAAATCATTTTAAAATTTATAAGATAACACCACCCCATGCTTTTATGGCATCTGTCTTCTGATGGACTGCTATTGAACCATAGATCGATATAAGCCAGCACTCACCCATTAGGTGTGTACTAAAGTGCGGCGTGAAATGCAATCATGCTATCTATACACGAGGTGTTTAGTGGTGCACTATTATACCCAATGAGTAATTTCCTATTTTTCTTTCTAATTATGTAATAATTTCGTAAATAATTGTTTTATAAGCATATAGTAGTCAATATAATTGAACAAAATCATCATCATCATCAACCTGCTCTTATCCCAATTTATTTGGGGTCGACGCAATATGTCTTCTTCTTCCATACAACTCTATCAGACGTCATCTCTGTGGAGTGACCACACCTTGTCTATCCATGTCATGTTTCACGCAGTTCATCCATCTTTTCTTCGGTCTTCCCTTACCCCTTAAGCCTTCAACATTCATACTTAAAGCTTTCCTCACAACATTACTTTCATCCCGTCTCATCACATGTCCATACCATGTCAATCTTTCACTCCTTAATTTTTCCGTCACTGGCGCAACGTTCAAACTTCCTCTTATATGTTCATTCCTTATTTTATCCATTCTTGTCACACCACATATCCATTTCAACATTCGCATCTCCGCTACATGTAGTCGTCTCTCATCCGTCGCTTTTGTCGCCAATTGAACAAAATATGTTTATAAAATAATTATTTCACTTTTTATTTGAATAGTATAATATTATTTGAAACTTATTTAAGCTTTTTATTTAATAAAAAATATGAAAGATTTCTTATTTGTTTTTTTTTCTAACACAAAAAAATATACTTATATCTGCTCATATTTTGTAATCTTTCCTTTTATTATCATTATTAGTAATGTTAAAATGTATATTTAGCAGTATAATAATCGTTACCTCAACAAAACCGCTTAGATTCGAAATAACAGTGTAACGTCGAATAAAATAATTACGTTTCCTCAATGTTGGGATTTTCAGAGAAGAGCTGGTGGTCATTATACGTCCTCAGGTACTTCTTGGTGTAGATGTACAGCAAGAGACCCCACTTCATCATCATGAACGACCAGACTAGGCGGATGACCAGGCTTGTCTTAACGGGCATTACATCTGATGGTAATAAAGTTTTAATTAGATAAAATAAGTTATACATGATCGGCTGGCTTATTAATTTTCTATCATAAGAGATTATATTATAGCTCTATTTACGTTAATTGATATGGTCACATTGTTATATTCACGATTATTGCTTTTTTATGGCAGGTTGTGGTTTGGACGCAACGTGTCCGTTCCGTCTGGGGCGATGGAAGGGCGGCGTGCGATCCTATACCCATCATGTTCTCTCGCCATTGTGCCCAACATTAGTACCAAATCTTTGACATCCGTGGCCGGCCTGGCATGTTACCCTTTCCGGTACCATCTCTATTGACGCCCCGGAAACAAACAGCAGTTATTGATGAGGCCCTTCATGCGACAATTTTTGCCTTAGAGATGAATCTAATAGCACAATTGATAAATTTTGAGAGCATAAATTTAGGTCTGCATTTGGTGCTAAAGAATTCCAAGGAGAGCGCCTCTCTAAGGCCTGACAACACATTGCATTTCTAGCCCTTCACCACAATGCGGCAGAACTTAAAACTCTCCCATAGCCCAGCACAAATTCGGTCCTGTGCTGCTCGTATTTAGTAACTCCCAACGACTTTTACAAAGTCATCAGTCCATCTGGTGGGCGACACGGCGCAACATACGCTCCAGGTATGTCCGAGCTGGGATGGGCAGCGCCGTGACCTCGTCGCTGTTATCGGTGCCGACCTGACGCTGCCGGCTGTCGCGAGGGCGATGGTCGACAGCGTCAGGAACTGGGACGCGGTCGCCGCCTTCTGCGAGGCTGTCATCTCGCGGAAGGAGGCGGCGGAACGAGTCCGGGAGGATTTCCGCGACCCGGGCCGCCGTCAGCGGCCGGGGCGGCAGGCGCGAATATCTGCGCCTGATGCCGCCCTAACCGAGGACTCGGGTGATCGGACCGGGGAATTGTCCGGTCACCCGACGTGAGGCCACCGCGTGAGGGCGACGCCCCGACGGCGAAATCTGTCAGGGCGTCGACGAGAGGAACCCGCTAGGGTAAACCGCCGGGCGGGCCACCGAAGTCAAAAATCGAGTACCGGTGGTCCGCTCGCACGGCGAAGAGAGAGGTGTTTTACGGTGGGTCTATGGGGTCACGCACCACCTTTCCGTCACCCCGGATCGATTTGGCGGGGCGAGACGCATCCATAGTCCACCAGAAAAAAAAAAGTCCATCTGGTGGGAAGTCGTTCTATACTGCACCATTCGACACATGGTCACCACTCGAGAAGCTTTCCTCCCCAATAGTTATCAGTTCCTCGACCGACGTGACCTGCCCATTGACAATATATGGAATTATAATTATATGGGATTTATTTCCTTGTACCTTATATAACAGTCAGTCAGAATTATTAACTATTGATTGGTAATATACTCAGACATTTATAGCATTGGAATTTTTCCTGGTTTAATGACCGACGAATAAGCGATTGATTATAGTATTCTAAACAGATTTGTTTATGCGGTAAATTATTATCAGATAATTGACATTATCTGTAAATGTCTGGATAGCGATAAAGTAATTTCGGCAATATTTCAATATTATATACGCGGCATCATTCTTTCGAACTCCCCCTCTTTAAGCTTTTCTACATAAATTTGATGCGGATCCCAAGACAATTAAAACTATCTACCGCGACTGCCTGAGGGTCACAGCTCGGTGTCATATATGGAGTTACAATGGCGGGAATGTGTGGCAATAATAAATGCATTAATATTACAGTAAACAAAGAAAATGACAATTAATTAGGAATGTTTTACGATGAGCTTTTTCTAACGTCCAAAAACGCATGAACGCGATGCATGCTATGACAATTTTAAAAATTGGACTTTTATTGCCGTTATATTGTAAATTTCTTTGTTTTTAATTTAGCAATTACCGAACGTACCTACTATTTCTTTTTTTATTGCTTATGGTGGCAAACGAGCAGACAGCACACGTCACACGTGGTAACTGTCACTGTCGCCCATGGACCTTTGCAATAGCTAGACCGTTACCTACCAATACAAACCCCAAACCCACCCCAGTTGGGCTTCCGGCTTTCTCGTTCACCGAACGAAGCGCAATAGCAAACAGCCATAACTCAGACGTCGATCTTCTGCGAGAGTGTGGTACTACCCCGGACGGACTGGCCCGCGGCTGTAGACAGAATACTGTCCACAGCGTGGTCCTACCACTATCAAATATATTGATTTAAAAATAATTGAAATGAGAACAATCTATGCATTATAATATCTATGTAGTAAATAAAACGACCGACCGTAAGCTAAACTTAAATGAAATTTAAACTACGACAACGACATATTTACTACAATCGTAAATTTGTAATTGTACATACATACATATCATCACGCCATATCGTATCAGTACGTGACCAATCTGGTCTAGGTAGGTGAGTCTCGGTCTCTCCCGATACCTACATCCTTCCACTTTCGCATTGTATATCTTCTAAATGTAATTGTGACAACAGTATTACCGTGAAAATGCCGGGCATCAATCAACCGTAAATTTAAAAAACGCAGGATTAATGCAGATTGACAAACCGCGAATCTATAATCGATTAGTGGAACCAATACTTGAAATATGTCTTAGAAACTAGGTCCACATTTTGTCGGACATCTCATAGTAGTGAGTTGCTCACTTTTGTCAATATCTGTGACGCAAAACATTTGCGATGCTTGAATTCAGGAGACGTGCCGGTCACGATATGGTATACAATATGTTAAGTAGAATAATGAGATAACAACCGAGATAAAACTTACAGTCCAACAGCAGAAGTTACGTGTAATATCTAAAATTTTACAATAACTTTATTGTCATTGATGAAATTTTTTTTTATTGCTTATGGTAGCAAACGATCAAGCAGCGGCCAGCGCACCTGATGATAAGTGTTACTGCCGCCCATGGATCTTTGCAATATCAGGGGTACGTCTGCCTACCAATGAAAGCCCCGAATTCACTCGGAAACTTGGGCTGCCGGCTCTCTCGCTAACTCAGACATCGATTTTCTGCGTCAGTGTGATACTACCCCGGACGGAACGACTCGCGACTGCAGACAGAAATCTATCAACAGTGTGTCAACAGTGTGACCTTTATTACTGCAGACGATGATCGTGGAATGTTCGATACTTATTCTAGTCTGAGAAATAATTCAATATGAGACCATCCTATTTTCGCCGATGGATGCTATTAAATGAATATTTTTTAATTCATTTATTATTAAATTGACTTTTTGAATATTCAGATTAGCAATAAATTATGCTCCAACATTTTAAAGAACTAAGCAGGTATATATCAACTGCTCAAAGAGCGTCTCGCATCTGTTCCGAACATTTCCTGATTGAAAACTTAATTCCTGACGCAGATAACGACCGTGAAATGGTCACGGTCAATAGCCATACATACACTCACGCCAATGGAACATGCTTCTAAAAATTGCCTGACTGAAAATTTCAATGATCGATAAAGGTAAACTAGCAAGTAAAAAAAACTGATGCGCGACAGGATCGAGATGAAATTACTTTGTCAGGCAGCCGTAGGTTGTAAGCGAGCAAGAGTTTGTTTTTAGACCGCATCACTGGTCCTATACCAATTCCTTAGTCCATATAATATGTCTTACTACTAGTGGCTCTGACCTCCACCACAATGGGATAGAAATTCATTTAATATACCACGCTAGTTGGGCGGGTTAATATAGGACTTTATTTCGAATTTATCCACAATATCTACTTCTATCCTTTAATTGCCTTTTACGACACCCATAGCAAAGGAAGAAGCTTATGATATACACTCTCACTCCGCCACTTCCCATAAAATTTCATATATAATCCATTAGCATTTCAACGGCTGTTGGACGTCTCTGCAAGAGCAACAATGCTCTAATCACCATATTTAGCAGACGTGTTGACGTTCGCGGTTCACATTATAAATATCCCAATGACGTAGTAGTCAACAATTACATTCCCAAGGAAGGTTGACGTCTGGCAGGGGGCTGGCCATAAAATTATTGCCAATAACTAGTACATATTGTACTATGAAAGAAGAGTACATATTGTATCGATCCCAAGTAATTGAAATAAAATTAGGAGAATGATTAGTTGGTATAGAGATTTATTATGATTTTTCCTTTCCTTTTTTTCCTGTTCTGGCATAGATGTTATTAGCATATATATATATATTTAAATCGCTGAAGTGTTGTTGCGTCTTTTCAAACTCGAATCCTGTAGCGTCCACCATTGTCAATGGGATTCCAATAGTTAATCGTGCGAATATTGTTACATTGCTGTCATATGAATTCCATGGTCGACGAGAAATTTTATTTAAACACGAAATGAAAATATTCAATTTGGAATAATTCTCGCTGGTTTGTGGTGTCCGTTCATGATGGAAATCATGCGACACTTTGTATATTTCTTAGTTATCAATACATTTCTCCGATTTTCCTAAATCCATCTAAATATATGGGTATATCGCTTCCGTATATTATCATGAATATTATCCTGTATTCATTCTATGCACTTTATTAATTAAATTACTTCCTACTACGTTTGAGGTTATATTGATACCGAATATTTATTTATGTCTGTATATGTATGTAGGTAATCTATAGCGTACCTTATATACAGAATTACCAAGAAGTATTCGTTGAGGGTCATACAGGTATACGCACCGACTTCGGCATACTCCGACGACGAGGTGTTACGCGTCTCTCCCAATTCTGTGCAAGTAATTACCGAAGACCCCGTGTCCGGTAAGCACCTGCGCCACCCTGAAACTTAGGCTGCCGTGCCTTCTGTTGATCCAGCGGTGGAAATGCGGCGCAACCGCCTCTACAGTCCCCCCCGCCGCTACGGGGACTGTAGTTCTTCTCTCCACCGCTGGATGACTCCCCTTCGGGCCTCTTCTAATGCTCTGCCCGGTCCTCTTATGGAGACTTGCTCGCCGTCGGCCCGCGTCGCAACGCGGATTCGGTAAGCCTCCGCCAGAGCCTCAGCCACTAACGATTAAGGTGGGTTGCCCGCTAACAACGTCGCCGCGGTCCAGGAAACTGTACGGTAGCCCCTAATAGCCCTCACCGCCATGACTCTCTGCGGTCTTCGCAAAAGGGCTCTGTTGCAGGTGGTGAGGGAATCCGCCCAAATAGGGGCTCCGTACAGCGCCATGGAGCGCACGACTCCGGCGTATAAACGCCGGCAGGACGAGCCGGAACCGCCAGTGTTTGGCAGAAGCCTACCCAACAGCGCGGCCGTCTTGACGAGCCTTAGGACGAGCTGGGCAAAGTGTGGCCCAAAATTCCATCTAGACACATCAAGGTTACATCAAGATGCACGCCCAGATATCTCATCTGAGCCCGCATTGGCACGGCAACCCCAGACACACCGATGTGTGCTCCTCGGGGAGGACCTCGATTCGGGCCATGAAATAGGAGGGCCTCGGTTTTCTCCGCCGAGACCCTCAGGCCCAACATGCCGACCCAGCCCACGACGAGCGCAACTCCCTCCTCTGCCAATCGGGCAGCTTCCCGGAAGTCGGGCCTCCTCGCCGTGACGAGGGTGTCATCCGCATAGTAGATGAACTCCATCCCGGGGCAAAGCCCCGTAGGAGCCAGTCGAATCCGACGTTCCACAGAGCCGGACCAAGGACCGAGCCCTGTGGGACGCCACACTCCATCCGATGGCGACGTATGCGCCCGTCACCCCCCTCCCAGAGCACGTGCCTTTCCTCGAGGTACGCCTCTAACAGCCTTCGGAGATACGGAGGCACTCCATGCTACCGAAATGCCTCCTTCAATGTTTCGTATGAAAGATTGTTGAAGGCGTTCTTGATGTCGAGCGAGACCGCCAAAAGAACCTCCTTTTGGGCCACCGCTTCGGTGGCCAAAGTCTTCAGGGCGGCCAATGCATCGATTGTTGACCGGCCGCCCCTGACCGTATTGACATCCTGACAGTCGCGGCCCGACTTCCTTGAGGTGATGTACGAGACGGTCCACAAGCATCTTCTCGAACAATTTAGCCGTCTCGTCCAGGAGCACCAGTGGTCTGTACGCAGAAGGGGAGTCAACTGCGCGACCATCTTTCCGCAGCAAGCACAATCTGCCAGCCTTCCATTGCTTCGGGAACTGCCCGGACCTCAAACACATGTTGAGCAGTTCCTGGAGTTCACTCTTGAGGTGTTCTGCGGCGATACCGAGCACAAGCCCCGGGACGCTGTCCGGGCCAGGCGCTTTCCTTTTCCCGTGAAGTTGTGAAAGGGCCACTTCCATTTCTCGGTCGGTGATGGGTGGAATTGTGGTCTCCACCTCCATCACCGACCGAGGAACCATTCGAGGGGGAACATGTCCCATAGAACGCGAGAACAGCTCCCCCATTATCCCCGACAGGAAACCCGAGTCCATCGAATTCGATGATGGGAGCGCCACAGGCACGGAGTTTGTTCCGCGCCCGCTGATATGGGCGCCCCCACAGGTCCCGGTCGAGGCCTGCACGTAGCTCCTCACGAGCCCTCTCCTTCGCCTGGCTGATGGCCAGCTGCAAAGTCTTCTTCCTCGTCTTGTATTCTTCTCGCAGCTGACCCTCAAAGACGTCGTCCCAGTTAACTCTCTGACGATATCAAACGTAGGCACGCCGCGCCTGGTTAGAAGCCACCGAAGATTCGCAATCTCAGGTGACCACCAGTACATCTGACGGCGCAGCGGTCTCCACCGAGCCCTTGGCGTCGCCGCATCGCAGATTGCCTCAAGGGCACTTCTCATTTGATCTGCAAGCCCCTCTATATCTGTGGATAACTGTCCCGTCCTGCCCCAACGCTGTGCTATGACAGACCGAGCCATTTCCAGGTCGAGTTAACCAATGGCCCATTTTGGGAGTCTAGCCCTTCTTGCACGCCGGGGCTCTGGTGGTCTCCGAAGAGCACAGATCTCGAACCGCACATAGCGGTGATCCGAGAGGGTCCCCACCCCTTCTTCTAATCTCCAGTCATTCACTTCGCAAGCGACAGCAGGGCTGGTGAACGTTAGGTCCACCACGGACCCACCCCGATGTCGCACGTAAGTGTGGACCGTCCCTCTATTAAGGAGGGACAGACCGGACAGCAGGGACCACTGCTCGACGGCCGCGCCCCTAGCGTTTGTGGCAGGATTCCCCCATGTGCGAGACTTCGCGTTAAAGTCACCGAGGACCACAATTTTCCTCGGCGACTGACGGCGGACCACGGCACTGACGGAGTCCAAGAATAATTGGAACTCAGCAAGACCGCGGATGAGGGAGAAATAGATACCGATGATAGCGAAGTCTCACCACCCTACCACAACATAACCATTGCCCTCTCCAGTGCAGAGAGGGGAGGGCCGGAACATCCTCTAGACAGAACAACCACATCTTCGTTATTGTCCCCCACCCAATTGGGTGAGTGAGGAACAAAATAGGGCTCGCAGGCCACCACCAGGTGACCCGCTCTGGGAGCTTGAAGCGGAGGTCCAGGTAGAAGCCTACCGGCCTCGTGCCACGGCGCGAGCCTAAAGTGAGCAGATCTCTGACAGAGAACTGGATAGAGTGATGGTGACGGCCTGGGGAACCTTGATCCAGCGATGAAAGGTAGATAGAATCCTCCGTAACAGGAAGACAAATAGTGGAGGCTGTTGGCCCACATCTATAGCGCTGGATCAATAGACGACATCATGTTTATTCCTGCATTAGTATTTTGTGTAACGCAATTAAATCACTAATTAAAATTGATAAAAACTTATTAATTTCTATACAGAAGCAACATTATCGACATGATCTATGTAAAAAAAGCATCGAATATACGCTTATTAATATAGAACATAAAAAAAATTAAAAAAAGCAAATAACGACAATCACGCAGTATCGAATTTTTTTTGCTAACTCCGCCCCCTCACTCCTGTAATCCCCGCGATGCCCTTTGCACGATGCCATTTTGTGTGACGCAATTAAACTACTAATTAAAATCGATAAAAACTTTTTAATTTATATACAGAAGCAACATTATCGACATAATGTCTGTGACCAAAATAGTGAATATACGCCAATAATATACGCCGCGCTGAGGCGGCCTCCCGAACTTGCGCGGTATAGTGCAGAACTAAAAAATACGGCAAAAATCACCCCAGTGACAAAATGGAGTCCACGCCAATATTTCACCCATGCATTGTATCAACCATTTGGCTGCCTCTGGCTGAATTTGAGAGCTGGGCAATCGTGCGTCCGTATAAATGATGCAACAAGTCAGTTGGATGCAACATCATCGGTAAAAAGCGCCATGTATGACGCAACATCACTTTGGGGATGTATATATATATATATATATATATATATATATATATATATACCCCTTAATCATCTTTTATGACATTTTGCAGAAGAAAGGCGGTAGCTCAGTCTATTTATCAAACCGAAAAAAAAGCAGGAATGGTCACAATGTTTTATGTTATAAAGTTCATGAACCCTTAAAATCATATCTTTTATTTGCTGTGTTGTATGTTATGCTTGCATGTTATCATATTAACAGTATGATAAAGACAATGTGTCATTATTTAGGTATTAAACATAAATAAGTTAATTAGATATTATTTTATCATATGAGGATATGTTGTGAATGTTTGGTACTTCTACACAGTGTAAACACATTAGTGATATTGAACATAGAAATAGATTATATCCCTTGTGTACATTATTAGTACAATGTGCTGTTTACTGAGCATTATGATATGTCCCTGTTAAAACAAGGTTTAAGAGCTTTTCTCACAAAGTAGGCAGTGTCTTTACCCCTAGTATTGCTGAAATCCATGGGCGGCAGATATCTTACTTTACCATTAGGTGGCCAGCTTGTTCATCTGCCACAAAATGAAAAAAAAAAGACTGTTATATCTCTCTACTTGCCTGCTAGAGTTGTAAAAAGCAACTAAGGGATCCGCAGGCGAATGAGCAGTGGCACTCACCTCAGAAACTTATAGTACTAACTGCAATCACCAATATGCAGAGATTTATATAGTCTTGTCCATGAAGTGGAAAATAAATATTATTTATAAATTGTTTATTGATCTGATATGAACTGCA
The DNA here is from genome assembly GCA_905163515.2 of Lymantria monacha. Classification (NCBI taxonomy): domain Eukaryota; kingdom Metazoa; phylum Arthropoda; class Insecta; order Lepidoptera; family Erebidae; genus Lymantria; species Lymantria monacha. The sequence goes on along the minus strand of LR991094.1, from coordinate 10,308,056 downwards.
AAAGACTATACAAAATAATAATTTTATAAGTAATTTGATTATATTAAAATTATGATCAAAAGAAACACATATAAAATATCTATGTAGTAATAAGAGTAAAAATATAATTCACCATGCGTTCCTTGCCCCTGCGTCAATATTATACTATTACAAGTTAAACTAAAGGTTATTATGCCTATTGCCCATGCCTAATATTAGCCGAATATAAAATTCTGTATAATACTCACCAGCTTTATAATACATCTCTAGGAATAGGTAAAACAGAGTTAGTGCTGTGCCAGAAACAAATCCAATCATGCCAAAATCACCAATGTACTGTAATGCTTTCCTTGAGAAGTTCACATGCAATGATTGCTTCAAGTAATGGCAATGGAGCATTAGGGCCAGTGTTGCATGTATACCTGCAATTCATTAATTACACATAATAAATATTTTGTGAAATTCTAAGCTTCCTTATTTCTTTTCTATCAAATCCTGAACTTATTTAAAATTATTCATTATAGAACTTTACCAAGGGCAGTATTTGAAGTTTCAAAATTACTTATACCTTTAAAAGAATGAAATATCAAAATTGGAACATCAAGTCATCTTCAAATGACTTTGTAATTTGTCAATAGGATGCTTATTATCTAGATATTACCAAGAATGCTATTGTCAATAGTATCAAGCTACTTTCTGATAATAAAAATTGTTTCTACTGGATCCTAAAGAAAGCTAACTTATTGTGGTGGTTTCGCAAAGGTAAAGATAAAGAAATAAATAATTAGATTCTTGTAAATTGGCTACACAACAATCCTAAAACACATATGTACCTATATGAATATTAATATTAAAATTTTAATAGCTGCAATGGCGAAATGATGTTGCGAAATTGTCTTATCTACAAAATTAAAAGTTGTATATTAAAAGTGTACCTCTGGAAACCTAAATACAAATAATTTTATTATGATTCTCTAATAATAACGATGATTATAGTGTCTATTGTTTTGTAACGGCGCAGTTAGTATGTTTCTTAAGTATACTTACCAGATAAAAGCGCCCACATTCCTGCTTCGATATTTGCATAAACAATACAAAAACATATGAATGCAGACAGTCCTAGCACGGATCCAATAGCACTTAGGACGATATGAATTTTAACACGCAACATATTGAAAGCACGGTAATGCTTTATACCAATGAAATCTCAGCAGATTACTTTTTATTCTGAATTCGGTCAATGTAATAATAATGGCTTAACTTGTTTACTTGCAATAATGAACAAACACAGCTGGTGAATGATGTTGTCTTATCATTGACAGTCAGTAGTAGTTGTGTCACTTGTGTCATTAATGTCAGTTGATTGTTAGAGCCACGAAGTATAGATACACAGGAGTCCGAACGTAATGTTAAAAGAATGGTCTCAATCTGGGGGGCACACTTAAAACATTACTTATTTTTACTGACCGTCGCGCTGCCTACAGATTGTTTGTACAAACTTAACTGCTGCCATTTTGTCCTGTATGTCAAACGTTTGAAAACTGTGAATTATTATTGTTTGTTCCTAGCGTAGGTACTTATTGTCATCAATCTATTTACGGTTATTGATGTACTTTCTGAAAATTATCTCAATTTTCATTGTTAAGCTGATATAATTATTGCTTTGTTATCAGCTGATATGTTTTTTTTTATATTTCAGGGTAGCTTTCATAGTAAAAGAAAATTCTATATAATTACACATACACATGTAGATATGTATATATATATATATATATATATATATATATATATATATATCAATATCTGGATGACCGAGCCTTGCTCGGTATTTTCTTGTTAGTGTTTTAGAAGATATATTTAAATATAATAAAAATAATGAGAAAATAAATTAAAAAGGCAAAAGTAAAAATAGAAACTAAAAACATGTATCGAGCAAAAAGGAGCCAAAATCACGTTTATTGTTTAGGAGCACCCCAAAGAGTAAAGTTATTAAATTGAAAAAGAGTGGCAACTCGATGATAAAATATGCATGTATGGAAAGTGCTGCCACCCAGAGTTTAGGCGGTGAACTAAAGTTGAAGTAATATATATACATATCTACATGTGTATGTGTAATTACATAGAATTTTCTTTTACTATGAAAGCTACCCTGAAATATAAAAAAAAAACATATCAGCTGATAATTAAACAATAATAATATCAGCCTATCATTGAAACTTGAGATAATTTTCAGAAAAATATCAATAACCGAAAATAGATCGATGACAATAAGTACCTATGCTAGGAACAAAAAATAACAATTCTCAGTTGTCAAACGTTTGACAGGCAGGACAAAATGGCAGCAGTTAAGTTTGTACAACCAATCTGTAGGCGGCGCGACGGTCAGTAAAAATAAGTAATGTTTTAAGTGTGCCCCCCCAGGAGCACCCCTTGAATATTTATTTTATTTTGTTTTATAGTATTTGTCGTTATAGCGGCAACAGAAATACATCATCTGTGAAAATTTCTGTCTGACTGCTGTCTAACTATCATTGTTCATGACATACAGCGTGGTGATAGATAGATGGACGGACGGACGGACAGCGAAGTCTTTAGTTATAGAGTCCCGGTTCACGTTTTGGGTACGAACCCTGAAACGGTTGAACTCGCATAAAAGCTTGGTACAATGGTAATACTTTTTAAAATTGGAATGTATCGAAAGTCACAATACTGTATTAATACGGCATACACATTTAGGACACGGCGTCACAGGTACGTAGAGTTTGAAACTTTAAATTGTTGGGCAGCAATTTTCTAAGCCGAATATTGTAATTGAGAGCTATGATAACACATTGCACCGAATAATTGAAATCCATCGCTCATAAGATGTACAACCCGTTTTAATTTTATTCTGGCGAGGGCATTTTTACCGCATAATGATTAGGAAAGAGATATAGTCATTTGCTATATTTTTGATCGCTATTGTTTAGCCAGCGTTTAATCAACATATTTGTAAAAATCGAGACGGAAAGGCTGAGTAATGTTAGGAACAATCAGGAAGATATGATAGGGAGACAGGATGTTAATGCTGATCAGATTGGTCGCAAGACACCATGATCTACCTATGTGCGTTACTACGGTTGTTTCGATTTCTTAATACCATTTACTTGCAAATATTTTAAAACATTCGAAGGGGTCGAGTATTAAAATAAATCCTTCAAATAAGCGATAAACCCCGAGTCCGACAACCGGTCGATTTCCTGAATACTCTGAACGCTCCCGGTCTCCCAACTCACATCTTAAAATTGAGAGCTGGTGCGTCAAAATTATACAATGCACCCAGTTTGGAAGAAAAAACATTACATTGCAATGTAATCGGGTCAACTATACTGACCAGTTGTTCTCGAGCAGCGGCTGTATTTATTCCTAGGATTCTCCAAATACCATCAAATTACTCCTTCGAAATTCAGAGAGTGCAGTTTGCTATTAAAGTCTGTTTCACAATAACCATAAATCTTTGTTTCGTTAGCTTGAGGTCAAATTCTTAAGGTAGCGGGAGTAGACTTGAGAGAAAGCTGCTTCTCCCATGGGCAGTTGTATGTGACATGCTTTAGAGTAAGCTCACAGAGTAGCCTGGCAATTCTAGCATCCGAAAAGAAAAACAAAAGATATTGTTTACAAAGAAATACTGTAATAGGTGTAGTATCGCGGGTGGATGTCAAAGAAGCGGTACCAGTGGTCGGCCTAATTTCAATGGAAAAGACAGTGGGTTAAGGGGCCGCGCCCTACCCTTCCGTCGCCTCGGTCGGAATAAGCGCGGTGTATTCAAAACATAGCCTGTTAAACCTCGTGTCCATAATATATAACAAAATTTCATTTGATTTTCATGTTTATTGAACCTTCCCTACACTATAATAAAGATTGTAATCATCATCATCATCATCATCACCAGCACAGCCCACATACGTCCACTGTTAGGCTCGGGCCTCGTTCATAATGTAAGGGAAGTTAACCTACTATACCGCACAGGTCAAACGTGTTGGTATAGGGTTTTGTTTCGAGTTTTCCTTCACTTGCATAGATGTTATATGCATTTTATATACCTTAGTCGTCTCTTACGACCACCCACGGGTGAAATAGGGGGTGGTGAATTGTATTCTTACTCCGTTACCACATGGATAAGATTGTTATACTATATAAGTATACAAACATTTATACATAATAATTTATAAATAATAATAAAATTTATAACGCAAAAACATACAAAAATCCTATTAGAACCATTTTCGACTTCTACGCAGACAAAGATGCGGGCAAATGATAATAATTAATAAAATAATATAACAAAGGCCAAAAAGTAAATAAGAAAAAGTAAGGATCCGAACCGAGCTCTGGTTTGTTTGGATTAGTCTACTCGATTTTCCAACTGAGCTAAATGTCTATTCTTAATGACAGCGTCAAAATTTGAAAACTTTCATGTTCTAATAGTTTTAATACAATGAAAAATTATATTTTTGTTGTCGAAAAATACTGACAAAACAATATTTTCTAAAAATAAAACCTAGCTAGATCGATTAATGGCCCCTGGAACCCCTTGTATGCTAAATTTCAAGAGAATCGTTGGAGCCGTTTCCGAAATTCAGATTACATATATATATATATATATATACAAGAATTGCTCATTTAAAGATATAGTGAGAATATATATATGTATATCACTTCAACTTTAGTTCACCGCGTAAACTCTGGGTGGCAGCACCTTCCATACATGCATATTTTATCATGGAGTTGCCACTCTTTTTCAGTTTAATAACTTTACTCTTTGGTCTCAATTTAGGGGACAGAACTTTTTGCCGGTAGAGCGCGCCACTTTTCAAGATTTACGTGGGAAGTTTTGTTGCTATTAACAGTGTTTCTATACTTCGTGGTTAGAGCAATGATACGTATACTAGACATGTGTAAGTAATGCGAGTGATGCATCACAGCATCACACGTAATATTACCCAACCGCGTACTGTCATATTACACATTGCGCGACTAAACATGACATGACATTAAACATCACACATCACATTAAACATGACGCCGAACACTCGTGTACTGTTCTGTATTTCTGCAATGTTCGGTAATTTGGTAATGGTTATCTATCTCTCAAACACGCCGTGTGTCTTTTCGAAAGAGTGAGAGGGATAGAACGACTGGACCGCGCTGCGCCTGCGGTCGATAAATATTTATTTTGAGCTCTATTTTTAAAAAATTAAGGCTTATATTAAATGAAATGTCATGTGTGATGTTTAAAGTGATGGTAAAATGTAATATTACTCGGCACGAAATGTAATGCCATATAAAATCACTTCGCGAAGTACTGTTTCGCGCATGTCTAACGTATACAATACAGACAATTTCGCGGTACCTACTTAAACTAAAAATGTTATGTGGAAGTCAATTTTAAATAATGTAATATTTCATAGTTATATTGAGTTTCATGCGAATATATGCAGTGTAATATCGAGTTAGTGCCAATGGATAATAAATGGGAAATAACATGTTTTACATGTGTTACCATTTTTTGAATCAACGATTTCTTTTTACTATCCATTTTACTTCGATAAAACAAGCAACGATGAATGATTTGCTCCCTGAAATAGTGTACATAACATAGAATGGTGTATATCTCAAACTCGTCTTTGTGGCAAAATTAAGGCAGTTAATGAACTTCAATAAGATTGGCCAAATTAGCTTAAAATTAAGAGCCATTGACCTAGATTGTCAAACTATTTGTATTTCGTTGTAGTTGCCAATCGCATCTTCGTTGATCCCCTTCTCAACCTTTAATATTGGATGGGTAGACGCCCGGTAAAACTACACTCACATCTATTAGAATATTAAATTTAATGTAAATAAAAAATGTAAAATGTTGAATACATAGATGGCGTAGTGGTTAATACACTACTACTATCTACTGTGTCAGTGTCGCGGGTTCGATTCTTACCGAGATAATACTTTGTGTGATACACAAACTGTTGTCCTGAGTCTGGGTGTAATTTGTGTTCGTTTATGTTTGTAAAGTCAATACATGGATTATTTCCAAAAAAAGCAACCTCACCCAGCAGATGGACCAAAAAGCCACTGCCGAGATACATTTGGCAACGTTTACATTATTATTATTATTTTACATACATTCAGCATTTTGATTAACAAACAATTGCTTCTTAATGTTATTAATTATATTTTGAATGTAATAGGACCTCATGGATTGGTTCGTATCAATCCAAATATGAATTTATACTTACATAATTTTCTAAACATTTTTTAAGTTATGAGCCGTCTGTTGTTATGCTGGTTAGCGCCATCTATTGACATATAAATTTGAAGCATTAGGAACAATATTAATAAAACAAAAATATATAAAATTACAATTATATTTCTCGTATAAAGTAACAATTACTAAGAAAATCTTAGGAAATTCAACACTTAAAACCCAATAGAATCTATATTTTAAAATATGAAATGATAATAACATTAAACCAAATAACATACAATTTCCCATTTGAAACTTTTATAAACATATTCAGATAAACTTATTACGACTAAGTGTCTTTGTTTGCATATAAAATATATGAAAAATTATTTGTCATCCCCATTAAAATGTAACTTCAACTTGTTGATAACAAAATAATTAATTCTTCTTATTGAATTATATAATAATCAATCATAGATTTTAAATCTTTTTAGATGAATAATCAGCTTATCAATAAAGAACACTTAAATGTCTGTTTCTACAAACAGAAAATAATTAAAATAAAATATATCAATGAGAAGTATTTAGCAGATATTAAAATATATTTAAGACAACTAAAATGTTTAAATTTGGTATTATTTACCTGGCATTTTATTTACTCTTCATGACAGTGTTTCTATTCAATATAATAGTTATGTATATTAATACAAATACATTTCATTTGTTAAGCTGATTGCTTATAACAACATACTGAGATTACGATAAAAAAGATCAAGAATTTCCAAAGTTTATAGTTTCAAAATCTATATATATATATACTTTTATATACATATATATGTATATATATTTATATGGTGAATATACTGAGTATCAAGTGTTTTTATGACATCAACTTGAAAAATAATGGTATTACATATTTTATATCTTACAATTTAATATAAAATTATATTTTTTTAAGTATTCTATTTTATTTTCGTTTATTTAACATGTATTATTCAGAAAATCAGTCACATACATGTCAAAAAAAAAATAATTGCGTATAAGAAAATTGACAATCACATGAAGTTTGTGCAGAAGAAAACTTTAACATTATTTATTCTTTTCACTAAAACAATAATCAATATGCAATAGGTGGGGTTTAGCCACCTATTTCAGAACAATCAGATAAATTATTTATGTTTTTTTTTTAAACATTTTAATAATATTAACTAAACAGAAAATATTTCTTTTAGACTAAACTTAATTGTCACGCTTTTAACAATTTTAAATAATTTGGCCTCATTTTACTCAAAGTTACAGCATCTAATTCTGATACCCTGTGTATTCTTAAATGGCTCTTCATATTGCCTCTTTGAGCATAACCCCTGCCACAGATGGGGCATTTAAAAGGTGTTTCACCTGTGTGCAATCTCATATGTTCCTTCAAATAGTCCTCATGATAGAAACTTGAAGAGCACACACTGCATTGGGCTGGTCGTTGTCCTGAATTTAAATTAATAAACTTGATTAATTATTAAAAAAAATATACAGCTTTTGTATTTTTTCTCGAAAGTTTACAACCTAAACTTAGGCATGATTTAATAAATATTATCTAGTATATGTAATATTATTATAAATATATTATGTAAACTTACACATGGTAATTTTGAATTTGACAGAGTACATTTTTGTTTATTAAAAACAGGTAACAAAAAAATACAAATTACGCTTCCAGAGTATTTGCCTAATCTTGAAGACTAGACTTTTCCAATGTGGTGACAGAGTAAGAATACAATTCACTATTCCATTTCTTGCCCATCAGTGTTGTAATAACCAACTAATGGATAAGCAAATAACATTTAGAGAAGGAAAATTATAAATTTTATTTCTTTATAACAACCAGACTGATCAGCATGGTATAGTACATAAATTTCCCTCTTATTTTGAAGGAGGATCGAGTCATGCACTTGGCCATATATGAGCTTAAATAATGATGAACACTAGCCATCTATCTAAAATGAATTTTCTTAAATAGATAATAATAATAAAAATATCTTCGTAAAGGTGACAATATGTGCTAGTATACGAGTATATCCAAAGCACAGTCCGCCACAGAGTATATCCCAAAGCACAGGTCACATTTATAAAGTTATCAATCTCCTGCTCTTATCCCAATTACTTGTTTTAATTTGGTTGATGCAATATGTACTTGTATATATTACAAAAGTTATTGGTGATAGTTTTATGACCAGCCGCCTGCCTTATGTCAAACCTTCTTGTAAATGTAATTGTTGACCCAACACCATCAAGTGGAGTTAGCCCTTGGGTGACAATATGTGCTAGTATATATCCAAAGCACAGTCCTATAGGTCACATTTATAAAATTATCATTCTCCTGCTCTTATCCCAATTACTTGTTTTAATTTGGTTGATGCAATATGTACTTGTATATATTGCAAAAGTTATTGGAGATAGTTTTATGACCAGCCGCCTGCCTTATGGCAAACCTTCTTGTAAATGCAATTTTTGATCCAATACCATCAAGTGGAGTTGGGGCAGGTCGATATAAAGCTCTTAGTCATCTTTTACAATATCCACGAGCCAAGTACGGGTTGTTAGTTTTCGTAGCCGTTACCACACAGTATCGTATATAAGATGATTTGTAAAGTATTATTAATTATATATCCTTACCTGTATGTATAGACCTTTCATGTATAAGAACAGATTTTTGACATTTATATGTTTTTTCACAAAATTTACATGTATAACTTTTCTTTGGTTTCAAATGTTTATTGTGTACATTCCTAAAATGACTTGTCAACTCCCCTTTATAAGCAAAACCTTGACCACATGTAGCACATATAAAATCTTTGGACATCTCATGTTTTCTTTTCATATGTCTCTTTAAATAGTAATCGGATACACAAATTCTAGCACATTTGGTACATTTGACAGGTTTTTTATAATGTATCTTCCTCTTATGCATGCTGAGCTTATCTTGATTTTTAAATACATCCCCACAAAGATCACACAGTTTTTGTTCAGTTTTTTTTTTTATATTTGGTACTTTGATTTTCATTTGAGGTTTAGCTTTTAGAGGCTTTTTCTTTACCGTTGTTTGTCCAATATTCATACTGTAAAAAAAAACTTTATCATCTCAGTGTATATATATCCCAGTGTTGAGCTCTACAATAGCAGAGAAATTGACCTACTATTCCATGTGGAGGGGTTGATATAGGGTTATTTCTACATTCCATCTCTTGCAAAGCATGTTGTATCCTTTAGTCATCTCTTATGAGACGTATGGGCAGGAAAAGGGGTGGAGAACTTTATTCTTACTTTGTTACTAAAAATTAGTCTATTACTAAAAATATTTAAAAAAAAATTAATCTATATCTAGAAAAGCGGACGTTTGTATATATGACATCGTTAAAATCAGAAACTATTTGATAAATGATTTTGAAAATTGGTGTGTATATGTATTTTTTCATAGAGCAGGTTTATATGCTATACCCATTGATGGAACTCAACACCAGGCAGCGCTGCGATATATCAGCTAATACAAATAAACCAATGGGCTGGGTTTGCTAGTAATGCATAAAAAAATTAAAACAAAAAGTTAAAAATATTATTTGTGAAATGAAATTTTATATTAAATTGCCTAGAGAATAACATTTGGTAACTAATAACTCAAGTTAATCTCTTCTCAATTCAGTTAATAGTAATGTGAAAATAATATTACCACCATTTCTCACCCATCCATATAAAATTGCCCTCTAATATGGAAGATGCTATCTTATTAGTTCTAGAGCCAGGTTTTGTTCTATCATGACGTGGCTTGGATTCCTTTTTACCAGGCTCTCTTTTTATTTTATTTAATAATAATTTTAAGGGTTGCTCATCCTCTATATCATTCAATTCACCCTCAAAATTGTCATCAGACTCTATCTTAATTCCCTTTGTATCTATTTCAGAATTATTTATATCATTTATAAGCAAGTAATCAGTCTCTTTTTTAATTATTTTAATACCATTTTCTAATATCTTATTTGAATCTCTATATTTATTGATAAAATTGCATACAGTTTCCAATGTAGTATTGCACGAAGAACATAAATGACGTGGATATCCTTCGACGTCTTCTATCTGAAAAAAAATATAAAAATTCTATAGAAAGAGAAACAAGCTATTTGGTCCTCGTAATTAATGTGTAATTTATTACCTTTTCACAATGTAAGCATAACAGTAGCTTCTTATAAATATCATTGTCAGTGAGCGATCTTTCAAATATGGGATATGTGGCTCCTTCTTGCAAACATATTCTACACAAATTTGAATTCAAATCGTTCATAGTTTTAATTTAAATGAATACGCGGCAAGTTCAGAGGATGTCATACCCTTTCAATTGCTATTTTAATTTTGAATCACACATAATGCAAGGATTTATGTATTGTAAAGTTGTACATAATAAATATCATTATGTTAAGATAATCTTTAACTTTAAGAAATGTTTTTTACAAAAAACAAAATTGCGAAAGATGACAAAATGTTTTGATGCTGCTACTATTATGACACAGTGTCCATAGACTATAAATTACCTACATGTGAAAGAAAATCTTGTTGCCTAATTTTATAAATTATTTATCTTTTAAATTATTATATTAGAACCACCTCCCACTAGGTGGAATGACGATATCTTAAAAGTCACGGGAAACCGTTAGATACAAGTGGCACAAGACTGTTTGAGTGCCATTCTTGTGGGGAAGGCTATGTCTAATAATGGACGTCTACGGGCTAATTTATTAATATTCATATGAATAAGTCGAAAGGAACAGTGATTTATCACAACACTGAGATTTATTACTGGTACTGAGATTAGTACAAACTTATCAAGTGTAAAGATGGGTTTTATATTTAAAAATCAGTCAAAATATTTTTCTCTTTTAATTTTTTTTTACTCTTGCAATTTTTATTTGTAATTTTTGGTATTAATATTACAAGTAAATCGATTCTTTAAAATATTTTATATAAATTTGATAGTGATAGCTAAAATATCATACATTATGGACTCAGTGGTGAAGACGTACGTCAGTCACTCCCGAAGTATTAACTTTATCTATGGTCATTACGTTATAATTACTAGTGCGAATATTTACAATAAAACGATATTGACAGAACTCTGAAAAATTTAATTACTTTTTTTTAACAACACTGGCAGAAGTAACTGATTGCTATAATTTCTACTGTAATATATCTATATCGTCAGATTGCCATTAAAAAAATACTTTTTAAAATTTTATCAAACTTTGACAACGGCCAACCCAAAGAGTAAAATTATATTAACTGAAAAAGAGTGGCAACTCGATGGTAAAATATGCATGTATGGAAAGTGCTGCTACCTGGAGCTTAGGCGATGAACTAAAGTTGAAGCAATATACAGTCATATACACCTACGTATCTACATGTGTGTATATAATTATATAGGATTTTTTTCACTATGAGACCTACCCTGAAATATAAAAAAAAACCATATCAGTCGTTAACGGAACGGCAATAGTATAAACTTAACAATGAAAATTGAGATAAATTCCAGTAAGAACATCAATAACCGAAAATAGATTATTGACAAAAAGTACATAGTACATACGCTAAGAACAAAAAATAACAAAGTTGTCAAACTTTTGACAATCAGGACAAAATGGCAGCTATGTTTGTACAAACAACCTGTAGGCAGCGCGACGATCAGTAAAAATAAATAATGTTTTAACTGTGCCCCCCCCAGGGCCAACCTCTATCAGTTTTATATAGTTTAGATCAATTTAAGAAACTCAAATGTTATACAACAATTATCTTTATAATTTATAGAATAATGTCATTTGAAATTAAACTCTTTTGTATTTTATCGTGTTTGTATTTAATTTTTAATTGCCTGACTTTTTGTTCGTGGCTGTAAAGTGTTAAGCGCTGTAATAGTTTTATTTCAAATATAATTACGTAAGCGTCAGTACTTATTATAATATATACATACATACATATCATCACGCCATATCCCTTGCAGGGTAGGCAGAGGGAACAGAGTGCCAGAGAACTCTATCCTTGTATACTTCACTCGCTTCCTCAACATTCATAATTCTCTTCATACACGCTCGCCGGTTTCGGAGACTCTTGACTCCACCTTCCTTCAGTACGTGCCAATCTGGTCTAGGTAGGTGAGTCTCGGTCTCCCCCGGTACCTACATCCTTCCACTTTCGCATTGTATATCTTCTTAACCAGACGTTCGTTCGGTATTCTCTCCACATGTCCGAACCATCGGAGCATTCCCTTTCGCATCTTTACACCAATACTCTCTTTCATACCTACGCGCTCTCGGTAAGATTATAATCTATTAATTATATTTATATTTCATTAGCTTATTACGACGGTCGCACTGACTGTCATTCGCTTATAATAAAAAATTGCGACCTCAATCGCAGAGTTAGATTTGCGACCAATCAATTCATGATCAAACCTGTCGCATACGACCTAAGTTAGCAGGATTGTTCGTGCGATAGTTATAACATGAATACTCGCTCTTAATACGCTCAGCAACATAGACTATAACTTATTATTTTGGATTTGAAAACTTAAAGACACTTGCGCGCGGGCGCCTGTTATCGTCGGACGCGTTCTCCGTATCGACACATAACCGGTTCTAGCTTGTTTTAAGTGGCGCGCCAACTGCGTCGCCGCGCAGTAAGCCATGGCGCACGATGCAATTATTTGCGAGAATAGTTTTGAAATTCTTAATAATAGTGAGCAAGATGCATCCTCCGACTTAGCACGCTTGATGCAGCGTTATGATGAAACAAGAAGAAATAGTACAAATGTGATTGAAGCGAATATGGAACCGAGTGAAGAAGATAATATCAATCAAACAGAAGGAAGGAGATTATCAAAAAGGAATCGTGGGCTTGACGAAGATGAAATTTGGACCAATGTTAGAAGAAGAGGAAAACGGTTTGCGAGAGCTACAGGTTATGATAATTCTACAAGAATACCAGAGGAAAGAATAGAAATTAGTTTGACGGGTGCCGAAAAGCTACCCAAACAATTTCGATTAGCCAAATCACTTAAGGAAAACAAAATTCAAGATGTCGTTTGCATCAAGTATATTAGTCCATATAAAATATTACTACAATTTAGTAAGGAGGAGGGGGCAGAGACCCTTTTAGGATGCAAATTATTCAACGAAAATGGATTAAAGTGTCAGAGAACCTTAGAATTACGTCAATCGTTCGGAGTCATTAAAGAAATTGACCTTGATTTAACTGATGAAGAAATCCTCGAGAGCTTAAGCTCTGAAGTCGCAATATTAGGTATAAGAAGACTCAAGTGCAGAAACACAGTTGATGGGCGTTGGCAGGACAGCGAAGCTATCAGAATAAGCTTCAAAGGTCCGTCACTACCGTCATATGTCAATTTGTTTGATACTAGGGTTAGATTAGAGAAATATATATACCCAGTTACACAATGCTCACATTGTTGGAGGTTTGGTCATATAGCCAAAATGTGCCCTGCTAGTAAAATTGTATGCCCAAAATGTGGGAAAAACCATCAAAATTGTGAAACTCTGGCATTTAAGTGTAACAACTGTGACGGAAAACATATGGCTTTATCGAAAATATGTCCTGTGTTTATCAGAGAGAAGAATATACGTAACTTGATGGCCGAGTTCAATTGCTCATACAAGAAAGCGCTCTTATTATATGTGCCACCTACAACCCCTCCTACACTCACAATAGCGACGAACGAGTATCCTGAATTGCGTAACGGCAACTCACATGATCAATCTATCAATGCATCCATAGAACAAAATGCAGTAGATAATCAAAGGAAGACCTATGCTGAGGTAACAATGACAAAAGACGTTAGAAATAATAAGAAGAATAAGAAGAAAAACACTAATAAGAATTATAATAACTCTGACGAAGATATATTTTTAGAATCAGATATGGATAAAAAGGATAGTGAAACCAGTATAAAGTCTCAAGAAGAGGCTTACTCAAGTAAAAATCAGAAAATACAGAATTTAAAATCACGTGGAGTATTCTTTTCAAGAAGCTTAAAGATAAAATTTTAGAGATTAATGAACCATGGGAAGAGAAACTAAAAAGTTGCATACAAATAATATATAAATGATATAGCATCATTCATCGTGCAGTACTTTTCAGATTCGCCATTACTTTCATTTTTAAATCAATATGGATCTTGACAAAACACAATTTGCTATTAATATACTACAATGGAATGCACAAAGTCTTCGACCCAAAAAACTTGATTTTGAAGCAATTTTGAGCCAGGAAAAAATTCATGTAGCAATTATAAGTGAGACTTGGCTTGATCCACAGAGTAGCTTCCATATAAACGGTTATAATATATATAGAAAAGATCGTCATGATGGATTTGGAGGTGTAGCAATTTTAACCCATTACTCTATAAAGGCGGAGGCAGGCGAATTTTTTTCTCACTCAAACGGGCGCTTTGAATTGATCCAAATTAAAATACTAAATTGCGAACATTTACAAAATTTAATCTCTTGTTACTGCCCACCGAATATCAGCACATCAGCCGCAGATTGGGATCATATTTTTTCTCGGTTTACTCAAAAATCACTTATAGCAGGAGATTTTAATGGGCATCATTCGAACTGGTCATCCAAAACAGATGCAAGGGGTGGCCTTATATTGGACAGCGCGCTGGAATATGGCTTTGTAACAATTAACAATGGGAGTCCTTCACGTTTGAAGTTAGTAAATGGATCCATCCAGAAAACATCTCCCGACATAACATTTTCCACTGCTGATATTGCATTAAGATTTGACTGGAGGATTACGAATGAAACCCTTGGCAGCGATCATTGCATAATCAAATATAGCATATCAAACAGCCTATCATATAATACCACATTTCGTAGGAACTATAAGAAAGCAAATTGGACCACATATAAACTCATATTAGAGAACAGCCTTTCTACAATTACCATAGAGGCAGAGTCCGATCATCAAGCTGCATATGAGCAATTTACCTCGAAACTATATCAAGCTGCCGACAAATCAATACCTAGCTACAAAATTTCAAGTAACCCGCTAAGACCTGATAAATTTGTTCCAAAGCCGTATTGGTCACAAGAGTTATCCAAGCTTATTGCGGAGCGACGTTTGGCACTGTCCAAATTTAGAAAAAATCCAACCCCTGATAACCTTGTTACATTACAGATGAAAGTAAGAGAGGCTCGTTCTGCAATTCGCTGTGCAAAACGTAGGTCATGGCAGGCCTTCTGTAACAGTATCGACAGCGCAAGCTCCTCCACTGAAATGTGGGCGCGTATGAGATGGCTTAAAGGCTATCGATCACTCAAACCAGGTGTAGACCGAGATCAGTGTGAAACGTTGCTTTGTGGTTTGGCACCGGACACAGTCACCCCTGAGAACCCATATTCACATCAAAAAATGATGATCTTTGCAGCCCGATTACAACGGAAGAGATTAAAAACTGTATTAAGCGATCAGACAGCGCACCAGGGAAAGATGGTATTTCGTACTCCATGGTCCATAATCTACCTGATACAGGTAAGCTTGCTCTTGCCTCTCTTTATAACCGATTTTTGGTAGTTAGTTTTGTTCCAAAACAATGGCGAGAGATAAATATAGTGTCGATACCAAAACCATCTAGTGGTAATGGAATACCAACTGGTATCAGACCTATAGCGCTCCTCTCTTGTTTATGTAAAATACTCCATGGGATTATTGCAAAACGATTAGAATGGTTTCTTGAGAATAATTGTTTACTCTCAGATGAAACAGTAGGATTTCGTAGACATCGATCATGTTTAGACAATCTGACTCGAATCGTCTCGCGCATACAGAGCGGTTTTGCGGTAGGAACGCCCACTGTTGGCTGTTTTATAGATATCGAGGGGGCCTATAATAATATAAACCTAACGAGCCTACTAACAATATTGGATGAACTTAAAGCAGGTTCTGGTTTATGTAACTACCTTTGGGAGTATCTACATGAAAGAAATCTCTCGATAACATTAGATGATCAGACAATTCTTAATCGCACCACGGGGACAGGCATTGCTCAGGGTGATCCATTATCTCCTATCCTCTTCAATGTAGCGACTGTTAATAAATCTGTCAAAATATTACTCAGGTCTTTATCTCACAATACGCGGATGATTTTGTTATTTATAGTTCACACAACTGTCTAACCAAAGCTATAGATAATATTCAAAGGGCCTTGACAACTTTCTGTAATTTAATGGCAGGAATAGGTCTTACTATATCATTTAGAAAAACTAAAGTGTGCGTATTTAGCAGAGGTAAAAGAAATGCAACTGTGAATTTAAAACTAGAGGATAACAATATTGTTCAGGTGGTGGATAGTGTTCGATATCTAGGTGTATGGCTGGATAGAAGTTTGAAATGGGGTCGACACATTAATGACGTTAAAGAAAGACTACTTAGATTTATAAACATTTTCAAGGTCCTTGCAGGCGGAAGTTGGGGTATCCACCCTAAGCATCTCAGACGCCTATATATATCAATAATGCGTAGCAGGCTTGATTATGCGAGTTTTCTATATGATACTAGCGTTAAGAGTCCTCTTCAAAAACTTGAAACAGTCCAAAATATGGCTATGAGGGTGATTGGAGGTTACATCAGAAGCACGCCTATTCACGTGATGCAAAGTGAGTTGTATTTATCACCTTTGCACATACGCAGATATTATCTTGCAAGTAAATTTTATTTGAAAGCAAGATCGATTGATAGTAACGTTAGTGTGAAGGTGATAGAACAACTAGAAAATCGTTGTAATCTTCAATATTGGTCGAGAAAGAAACTACCATTGTTATCGACAATCCACACAGAATTAAAATACGTTTCTATATATTCATCAAGTAGATTACCTATGTATTCTATGTATACATGGCTTTCCAGGTTTAATCTCACAGAAATAATAAAAATTCATATTGAAGGCATTAATATGCCCAAAAGGTTGCATGACACAATTATACTGCGAAATCAATGTAATTTGTTTTTTAATAACTTGTATGACTCTTTCTATTGTATTTACACAGACGGTTCTAAAGAAGGGATGAGTTCGGGAGCGGCATTTTTCGACCCTCAAACTAAAATTAGAGCTAAATTTCAAATTAACGCACACATATCAATCATGCACACCGAGTTGATTGCTATATCTGAATCACTCTCTTACATTTTATCACTAAATTATGCGAAGTTTGTTGTTTATTCTGACTCGAAAAGTGCACTCCAACATTTGGCTCGGCTAACCTCGAGCATTCGAGGTCTCCCGATAGCCTATACTATCCTAGAGACGATTCAAAAGATTCGCAACTCTAAGAAATGTATTGTTATTCAATGGCTACCTTCTCATATTGGTATCATGGGTAACGAGGAAGCCGACTGTGCGGCCCGGCAAGCTATCGATGAGGGTATTTTCTATAACTGTTTACCTGTACATAGTGAGGTTTTATTCAAGGTCAAAGAGACATGCCGCCTTAGATGGAGTGAATATTTCGACGAGAGATCACAAACGAAGGGTATTTGGTTTAAAACAATTCAGTGTGAACTTCCTCGGTATCCATGGTTAGATAATATAAGTCTATCTAGAAAACAAATTGTCGCCCTGCTCAGATTACGTTCGGGACACATTCCGACAAATAAATTTAAATATCTAATGAAACTGTCAAATACTCCAAACTGCTCCAATTGCAATATTATAGAAGACGTACATCACGTACTGACGGAGTGTGTCCGGAACACGGCCCAGCGCCGTAGTTTATTGATGTTTGATAATAACTGTAATGTGGGTATATGCAACAGTATTTTGTCCTCGCCTTTATCGAGCGATGCCAAGGATCTGTTGAATTTGTATATGTCTACTGTGACCGAACGTTTGTAATATTTATCTACTTTTGTTTTCATTTTCTATTGTTGTTATTTGTTAAGTTTATGTATAGGGGTGATATAGTCAGCCTGTGGCTAAAGCCCTAAATAATAAATTAAAAAAAAAAAAAAAAAAAAAACTTAAAGAAGTAACCCTTTAAGTTTTCAAATCCAAAATAATAAGTACTACTATGACAGTAGGTATGTCTTTTTGTTTATATAACGTTCAGTTACATGTTGTATAAACCAAGTAAATCTTTATATTCAGTGCGTATAAGTATATTGGATACATTGTATGTACAATTTATGGGTATGAATTATTAAAAAAAAGTATAAGCAATAATTGTTTATTAGTAGGATAATATTTTCACTATTTCAGTAACTATTTGAATCTTCAAGTTCCTAGTCTCATGATACTTAATATTCTCATGGTAAAAATATGCTAAACATTAATGACATGAAAATTTGAATTAATAACGTATGTTATTGGTATACTTGGTAATTCCAAATTTATAAATAAACCCATCAAAATACCTTTTATCATATTTTCACTGGTTTTAACCTTTATAATCTTTATTTCAAGAAAAAATACTGCTACTAGTACGTCATTCGCGACATAGTAGTACACTACTTAAAAAATATAAAATATACATAAATATTATTTATTTTATTATTAAAATATACATAAATATTACAATATTTATTAATTGAATCGTTTGTTTAGGTGCGTATTTCAGTTAACATAGCTTAACTCTTTGGGTGCGTACATGCAAGCATGAAACTTTTTCAAAGCTAAGAATTAAATCATACATTTGTAATAATACGCTTATTTGTAGTCTTAAACTTTAATATTCGAACACATTATAATTAATACAAGAGTATTCTAATAAGGTGTAGTTTAGCAATTTTCTAAAAATAAGTACTCTCTACTCTATTTTTTTGAACAAAAACACAATTTTTTTAAATCTGTGGTTGAGAATGATCACAAGACCAATCATAGACAACATTTATCACTCGTTTTCTGTCATCAGGTGATCTAGATTTGGGAGTAAAAGTCCTGAAAAGGGATAGAACGCCAATATTTTGCTAAATCAATATGTCTGGAAAAGATAGATTAGCCATTTTCCCTTCTCGGGGGTAAGATTTATGTTAATATTACTTTTATATATATGCAATCATTTATTAGAATATAAAAAAAATGTATGTAATCGTACCTAGGATATAATACGATTTGTCCTGGTTTTAGTGCTCAGATGTTGATGAAGGCCCGTCTGGCTGGAGCTCAGAAAGGTCATGGTCTCTTGAAAAAGAAGGCTGACGCCCTCCAAGTGAGGTTCCGTTTGATCCTGAGCAAAATTATTGAGGTTGGTGATAATAACTCCTTTGATTATAATCGGTGTATATTATATGTCTATTTTTATTGTTACATAAAATTATAAATGATTTTAAATTTTTGATGTACCTATATTGATGTAATAATAACTAGGATTAAAATTAAAATGTTAATACACTGAAACTAAATTAATACATTTAATAAGTAAACATTTATTCACAGACAAAAACCCTTATGGGTGAAGTGATGAAAGAAGCGGCATTCTCTTTGGCAGAGGCTAAGTTCACAACTGGTGACTTTAACCAAGTGGTACTGCAAAACGTTACCAAGGCTCAAATTAAGATCCGCTCCAAGAAAGATAACGTTGCTGGTCTGTAGTTATTTTAAAGTTCTATTTCATATTATTTATATATTCTACGGACATGTGGAAAGAATGCCAAACGAACGTCTGGTTAAGAAGATATACAATGCGAAAGTGGAAGGATGTAGGTGATATTTCAGGTTATAGAGTGGCTATCTGCTGATATTTCAGCTTATACAGCAGTTGTCTGTATGTCCAAAAACAATGTTATATTATATGCATCCATATTGGAGTTATTTGACATTATGTCAATAGAAATTAAAAATCATTATAGTATCCTACTTCCTACTAATATTATAAACGTGAAAGTTTGTAATAATGTATGGATGTGAACATCTTTGTTGCTCTTTCATGCAAAAACTACCAAATGGATTTTGATGAAACTTTATAGTAATATAGCTTACACATCAGAATAAGACAGGCTATAATTTATAAAGATATTTTGTAAATTGGCTAAAATATAACGATAAAAATCACTTAAGACAGAAAAAATTGCCCATCTGCGAGCGTATGCAAAATACGCTGCAAAGATCTTGAAACTCAGACGAATGTTATGTATTGTGGAAATGTACCTCTTAAATAGTTCTACAAAAAAGTCTGCGACAGCATATATCTATTTTTAATATGTAAGCATTTATCGTTAAAATAGTACATTAAAAATACAAAATAATTTGGTATTTATTGCCGATGCACATTTTATAGTAACTAATTGATTCTTATGCAAACAAATGCTTTTATTGCTTTCAATATTTTAAGTACATATTTTTTGTTTTTTACCGTGTGTCGTTTGGTACAATATTTCAAAAGCTAGGACAATAAGAATGCGCAGTGCTGTGGTCAGGACTGGGCGCACTGCAGAAATATGGCTAGAAATCTATGATCGCCGATTGTGTGACCCGAACACAAGTAAAGGCGTGAGGGCAGCCATCGTTGAGGATTGTTGTATTTTTGACAGCACTATCGATTTGTAAATAACATACTATACCTGTATATGTAGATAGGTAGTGAAAGTTTGTGAAACATCTTTTTGTGCGCCTTGGCAGTAAAATTGTGTCGACAACAGGAAATGATAGATTAGGTAGGTACTAAGGTAAATGTGTCATGCCGTGATACTACGCCGCTATTCTCTACTCATTTGTGTGTGCGCGCGCGTATGCCAGGGATAGCTGTCTAACATAAGTGTGACATTAAAAATTAAATATTAATCTTAAATTAGACTTTTGACGGGAATTTGAAAACGTCATGTGGTGCTCTTGTATTATATTCGATATCTTAGTGTTTTAATGTGTTATATTAGATAATTTTGATGGCATTTTATGTAATATGAAGCGGCGGAACTACTGGGATGTAGTGAATATCATATAAAAGTGCTTTACAACGTTTTCGTTTTTCATCAAAATTCCCACAAGATACCATTAACAGTGTGGCCATTGCACTGTTAATGGCGACAATTTGACTTAGACAATGACTAACTTGAAAGACTAAAAACGTGAAAATATTTACAACTTGACACTGGCACCAATAGCTTGTATAAGTACCTAGCTGATTGCCAATACATAAGAAGAAGAAGAAATCTTAAATTAAATTCACTCTTTTTTATATGTAAAATGTCAATTATAATAATAAACAGAAATAACAAGTTACTACTACTAAAAAAATCTGTAATAATACTTTTTTTTTTAAGGAATTTGCTTTTTTTTTTACTATGTGACTCATTTTCTTAGACCCTTAGCACACTTACTATATAACAAAGTCCCGCACATAAACTTTCAAGTGAAATTTCAAACTGCTTTAGTACGCATGTGAGAAATATCCTAAGTGAAAACTGAAATAGAGACTTAAGTAACTCCCTGTTCATAAAAAACCATTCGCTCATGTTATAATTAATGTATTTATTTTCTTAATTACAGGTGTGACACTCCCAATTTTTGAGTCCTATCAAGATGGTACTGACACATATGAGTTGGCTGGTCTGGCCAGAGGTGGTCAGCAACTCTCAAAGCTGAAGAAAAACTTCCAGAGTGCTGTAAAGCTGTTGGTTGAATTGGCTTCACTGCAAACTTCTTTTGTGACTCTTGACGAGGTCATCAAGATCACCAACAGGCGTGTCAATGCTATTGAACACGGTAAGAAAATATTTGAATTTTTCTAAATCTTCATAGATAAAGGTTACAACACTGAAAGTATACATAATGTTGCCAATTTTCAGTCATTAATTTATTCGCATAATTTAAATTTATTGAGTCTAATTTTTTATCCTTCGAGAATAGTACTTATTTTTATTGAAGATACTCTGTCTTTAGTGTATTTTACATAACATGTGAGCAAATTTCTAGAAGACCAGTGGAGTAGCTGATGAGTGTGTGACAAACAAGAATTACATTTGCATTTATGACATAAGTTAGGATCGGATTTTTTTTTATTGCTACTGGTGGCAAACGAGCAAGCAGTGTCACTGCCGCTCATGGACCTGTGCTATACCAAGGGTATAGCAAGGCCGCTGCCTACCAATATAAACCCCAAACCCCCCCCCCGTTGGGATTTCGGCTCTCAGATTTTGTAGAATGTCATCCTTCAGAAACTGTTAACATGTTTATGGAATGTTTCATAACACATTAATCCAGGGTTGAATACCTGACATGCATAATTCATGTTTAAATTTAGCATGTTTTGAAATGGACATTCGTATGGGAAGGCTTTGAATTTCTGTGTTGCAACCCTTATTACGTGACGTGAAAAGTTCACAAGAAAATGCTTAAGCGACTCCAAAATTGCTTAAGCGACTCCAAAATTGCTTACTTACGCATGTTCATCTTGCACTTTGAGTGTTTAAGAAGAGTTACACATTCTTTTCCGTTTTTATATTTTTATGTAAATAAATGTATGACATAATCAAAGTTTACAGTGATTGATTGTTTAATTAATATGTATTTCTATAATAAGAAAGCTTTACTTCTATTGAGTATCTTTACGAAATACTCTGTAAATTTCAATATATCACTTATTTATAGAACAATGAGTGTGAACTGGACGTAATATACCACTTCGAATATAAGGTACAAGGTTTTATGTCTAGATTTCTTTCTCTTACAGTAATGTTACCTGCTTAGTGCTTACACTACTTAGAGTCGTAGGCGACCTACACAACACCGCTCCTGCAAAATACTGTTATTAATATGTAAGTTTTTGAGCATTCTGTATAGACTCACTTTACATTGACAACACCAATTAGCAGCTGGCTGTAAGCGAGCTGTCTGCTTGGCTGTAGCTAGTTCACATTTTAAGTAACAGTATTTTGTCGTGTGAGAGGGTATTGTAGAAGTCGCCTACGGTCCTTAGTCGTCTTTTACGACATCCATCGGAAAAAAGGGAGTGATGAATTGTATTTTTACTGTGTCATATACATGAAAATTGATACTATTTTCAGTAATTATACCACGATTGGAGCGCACTTTAGCGTACATTATATCCGAGCTGGATGAGTTGGAACGTGAGGAGTTCTACCGGCTGAAGAAGATTCAAGACAAGAAAAAGATCATCAAGGATAAGGCGGAAGCGGTGAGTTTTATTATACATCCGCTATTGAAACTTTAACATTATCTTGCTCTTAACCCAAATATGTGTTTAGGTTCGACGCAATGTGTTTTTCTTCCATCGTACATTATGCTGTCTGGCGTCCAATTACATTCTCAAGAAGGACTGACGTCAGGCTGGTCATAAATTATTACAAAAACCTTTGATTACAAATAACCAGCAATATATATAATAATTTTATGACCAGCCTGACGTCAACCCTCCTTAAGAATGTAATTGGACGCCAGACAGCATAAGATGGAGGTCGGGTCAATGTAATTATTGCCACTTTAAACAGAAAACTGTTGATAGATCTAGAAACACTAAATGTCACAATTATATTAAGTGAATGTAGTAGTAAATAATCGGATTGTGATCTAAGTACAGATCTTTCATGCTCTAATGTCATAGGTTCGATTCCCTTACGGAACGATCCCTTGTTACTTACTTTTTTTTTTTTTTTTACTTTACTTGCATGATTGTGAAAAATACTCTTTAACTCAGAGTCTGTCGGTATTCAAAGCCAAAAACTGTATTTATAAAATATATGGTAACGGTGACAGTGTCAGACTACTTGGCCGTAATAAACATATCCTGACGGCGAAAATCAACAACTCATTGTGTAGGAGTTAGGTATGCGTCCGATATATCAAAACGAATCTGAAATCGGATTTCAGTCAGAAATCGTATCGTATCGATATTCAACACTATACAAACTGATTTTAGAAAACGTATTTCGGCAGAAACTAAATCAACACATATCAAAACAAAACGACGAAAACGCAAACTAATAATAAATCTAATCATCGCGCAATCGTTTTCTATTGCTAGTTTTGCAAACCAAACCAATATTTGAAAACTTACTAACTATCTCTTTCACTCCGCTAAGCGATCGCTTAGTCAGAATGAGAGAAAGCGAATTTCATTAAAATTCGCCTCCTTTCATTCTAACTAAGCGATCGTTTAGTGCAGTGAAAGAGATGGAGAGAATTGCGGTTTCTAAGAAACTAAGAATGGCAGATTGATACGAAACAGAATTATAGGGGACAGGGAATAATATCTATATCAGAATGCAACTACTTCCATGATAATATTACGCAATACGTTTAAGTTTTGCGTTTGTTAAATAGATTTTTTGAATTATTGGAGAGTTTTGATCCACACTTGACCTTGGTGATACGTGCAGTGTGCGCGTAATGTTATTTTTGTGTTCTCGTGAACTATACCACGTGCACTTTATGTATGGGAACACCTGAAAATCTCGAGAACTATTGGATATATCAGGAAATTACCCGGACAAAAGTTTCATGAGAAGGAACGGGGAACTCGAATCAAAGCTCAAATTTGACCTTGAGCATGACCTTCACTCAAATTCGAAGGTCAACTTTGTTTTTTTGAATGGGAACCCCTATTTTTGACCTCGGATTCGGAAAGAGCGGAAAATTCTACGTTCAAAACCATATTCATACTTTTATTTTAAGGTCGTAGAAAGGTCGCTTACAAAAAGACCTCACATCAACTGATTTTCATACTGGAACACCTGAATATCTCGGTAATAGCGATTTTTTGAAAAAATGTGTTAGGAATTTGGAATAGAGTTCCCTGTTCCTTCCCATGAAACTTGTCTCAAACATTTTTTTGAAAAATCGGTATTTACCGAGATATCCTGGTGTTCCAGTGTGAAAATCAGTTGATATGAGTTCCTTTTTTATAATTTCGTTTCTAGCGACACCTTCAAAAATGAAGTATGAATATGGTTTTGAACGTATAATTGCCCGTTCTTTCCGAATCCGAGGTCATAAATAGGGGTTCCCATTTAAAAAAACAAAGTTGACCTTCGAAATTGGGTGAAGGTCATGCCCAAGGTCAAATTTGAGCTTTGATTCGAGTTCTCCGTTCCTTCTCATGAAACTTTTGTTCGGGTCATTTCCCGATATATCTAATAATTCTCGAGATTTTCAGGTGTTCCCATACATAAAGTTCACCCTGTATAATTATATAGGTATTTTATGATTCAATACTATACTAACGTATGTTAGTATCGTACATACGATTTGATGATAAATAAGAAATAACTATTAAATGTAAAATGGTAAGAAAAAAACCATACTAAAAATGTACATTATATAATATAATCATGAAATCATTGTAAATATGACGATTTTTAAATACGCCAGAAAGTTTTGTATCACACTCAAAACAAAACATTTTTGCTAGTCTAGTACTCTAGTTAAGCCTAGATAAAGCATGAAGGAAAATCGTACACCTAAATCCAATCAACAAAGAAACTAAAGAAAAATATTTTGAATGCGTTTGTTCGTTTGCGTTTTTCGTTTGCTACGCTAAAATAACTAAAACCATCGAATATCGATCGAGACTAAGGTAAATCCGCTCCGACAATCGCTCTGGAAATCGATTTCTGAAATCGGTTTTTTAAATCGATTTCAATATCAGAAATCGAATTTGTATCGGTTTGCGTAAAAATCTGAAAACGCCCATCTCTAGTAGGAGTACATATTGCATCGACCCCAAGTAATTGGGGCATAACAGCAAACATATAAACCCCTTAATATCGCTAACTCATACTTTTCTGAAGGATTCGTAGCAAGGGAGCATCAAGATGTTGGTAGTACTCTCTCTTGTGAAATTCGTAATAGCGATTGCAATCACCAACCTGTCACCCGGTGAAACAACAATTATGGTATTGGTAATATGGATATATTATGGGTTACCTTCCTAGGGCTATGCCCAGCAGTAGAGGTTTATATACACGATGACGATATACCAACTTTTGTCTGCGACTTTGTCCGCTGAGAAGTCATGTATAAAGTCGTAATTATAATTTTTATTATTGGCGTAGAGCGAAAAATATCAAAGAAAAACTACACCCTATTGTAAAACTTTAGGGAGGTAGGACTGATTTTTAGATTTTGTGGCCTTTTTAGTGAGCTTACATACATAACAAAAGTGAGACACATTTTTTTATTTATTAAGTAATCGAGTAAAAATATCATCGCCGAATTTAAAATCCTATTTTACGTCCTTAGAGGATGAATATGGCAAGTGTTGAAACAGCTGTTTATTTATTTTTACTAAAGAGTATTTGTTTCGAGTTTCGTTTATTTTGAAGATAATAGATAAACCTCTAGTTTAACTTTACATACAATCTTGCCACTTCGTTTCATCACTTGGTATTTGACATTCCTAAAATACTATCTTAGTGTAACTTACAGCAGCTTCTAATTACAGCAGTTTCGTTTAGGCGTTAATGAATTAGTTTAAATTCATTCAAAACTCAACCCTAAAAATAACACGATAATAATTTTATTTCCACAGAAAAAAGCTTTGCTGAAAGCTCAAGGCGTTCAAGAGGTTCATGGTATTTCCAATTTGTTGGACGAAGGCGACGAAGACCTGCTGTTCTAAGTGTATTCAAGTATACACTTATATACGTACTAGATATGTTTGTAGACAATACAGATTAGGCATAACAGCCAAACAAAAATATATACCTCACACCTTTAGGTATTAAATTCGGTTTGTTAACTGCATTAAAAATGATATTACAGTGTTCATTGATTGCGTTGTAAATATAATATTGTATCGTATGTAATTTATATGCTTTGAAATCGGTTTTTAAACTGACAGCTTTAGCTCAAGTTACGTACGTAAGCATTCCACCATGTTTTTTGTTTTTATTTTGATGCTTTTTTTTTGTCAGAATCGATGTAGTAATAAAATCAATATAAGTACATCATATTAAGTATTTATGGTTTTTGAATTGTTGTTACTAACTAATATTTTAAGTGAACAATCGTGTAAATACAAGTTTGTGAAGCGAAATATATAATTATTATTATTGATTCTGTGTGTTATTTCTTTCATATATTTTTTGTGTAATGTATTCTTTATCCCTTTATTTCATAGGCTATTATTTGGACAAATTTCGCTTGGCGACTTGCGGCTCCTATAGCCTACCGCAGTTGATATTTGGGGTTCAACACACCGTTGTACCTATAGGGACCGCCCCATTCATTGACGTCGGTTGCATATCTTTATTCTGAAGAAAGAGTGAAAGAAAGAAATCAGAAAAGATCTTTATTTATATTTACAATTAATTACACTTAATCATAGTTACATTATTTACTTAGAATTAAAAAAAAAAACTATAAGCTATATACATGGTCTTGGGCTCAACATGTGGCCGGGAATGCAGTGAAACACACCAGTTATTGATTTTCAGCTCAAGGCTAGTCCTTTGCCTTGAACAGACTCATTGTTAACTGAGCATAGTAAACTGGGCGCCAATTTAATGATTCCCTGTGAAAGGCTTAGAATTTGAAAATTGAAGTAATGATCAGAAAATTATAACACTTTTATTTATTTTTAAGTATGGTGATGGGATAAAAATATAATTCACCACATCTTTTCTATGGCTGGCATAAAAGAGGACTTAAGGAAGGAAACCTCGAAATAAAATCCTAAACTATCCTGTCTGGCCTTCGTGGTATAGTAGGTCAATTGAGTCGTATTGAATCAAAACTATCAATTTGAACTTTGAATAAATTAAATAATCTCATACAATTAATCATCATTGAAGTATGCAAGGATAGAGTTCTCTGGCGCTCTGTTCTCTCTGCCTACCCTGCAAGGGACATGGCGTGATGGTATGCATGTAAATAATCCCATACATGTGATGATGATTGCTAGAATTTGATGCTGAACTCCTATTTGTGACTGGATTTATGATACCATACTATAGACTGACAGTAAAAATGAAATGTAGTACAGTTATTTTAAATTAATTAAATGATCCTAATCATAAGAACATTTTTGAAAAAAAAAACGATTTTATACGACTTAATTTCCTTTCTATTGTGGAGAAGGCTGGCCCAACAGTGGGACGTATAGGAGCTGAGAGGATATAGTGTTATTCGTTAGAATCAGAAAGTGTCGCTCAACAAACGAGGCGATTATTTTTCAACTATGTTTCATTTTAATCGCCATCTTTAGATATGTTATACTACAATAGACTTATATTCTTTATGGAGGAGGTCAATGATCTACAGTGACTGGAAATAAAGTAAGAGTGATCATAAGGTAATCTATATAAGTTGCTTGTTTGCGACAAATTGCACAACGATCTTTAGAAAGAGATGAGTCGATTAATTTCGTTTGCGTAGAGCGTTGTCTCTGTCGCACGCTATTTATGAGACGTCATACGAAGCAGTAATGTTCTGGTATTTAATAGGAACCGTTAAAACAATGTTATAATTTGTTGTTATTAAAAATAAACACCTTTTTTTAATAAAGACAAAAAACAATAAAAAGAACTTGTTTTTATCATGATTATGTATTTATTCATTCACTTTGTTTGGTATTTTTTTTTGGTCTTCCTTTTTTCGGAGTGCTAAACTTAATTGAAATGTTTGCTGAATTTAATTGAGTTTGGACATCGGCTTCGTTTAATATGTTGTTCAAAGTTCTTCTAGAAATTCCAGTGGCATTAGCAACGCGCTCTTGAACCTTCTTAAAATAATCTTTAACATTAACATCTTCATTTCTTCTAAATCTTTCAGCTTCGGTTCCAAAATACTTATAAACATTGTAGATAATTTCACGTGACTCACCTTGTAATGGTTTGCCTTTTTTACCTAAAGATGTCATTATACATTTAAAAGTTGGTGTTTTAGCAACTCTGTAATATAGGTTTTCGAACTGAACGTAACTACACTCCCTTACACTTATACAACGACTGGCCAACTGACAAAACGACAAATGTCAGTGAGACAGGTAGTGTGCGACAGAGACAACACTCTATGCAACCGAAATTAACCACTTGCCTCTCTCCAAAGATCGATGTACAATATTTATGGCCGGATACGTTAACGTTATAGTAAACGTTTATTATACGAAATTAAAACGTTTTAACTAAAAAGTATGATGTTATTTGCAAATGAGTGGAGAAAAGGAAATGAGTGTTTTAAATACCGTAACCAAGCAAATTAAATATTTTTAGTTGGTAAGTGAATGCAGATTCGGGATTGATTGGTTTCACGCTAAGCAAAATGTAATAAATAAAATCTATCTATAGATATCTAAATTTTTAATGATTATTTAATATATTATATTTACTTAAAATAAACATTATTATACTTAATTGAATATTATTATCCGTGTGGTGACGGAGTAAGAATACAATTCCCCACCCCCTATTTTACCCGTGGGTGACCGAGACGACTAAGGGATATAAAATGCATATAACATCTATGCAAGAGAAGGAAAACTCGAAACAAAACCCTATACTAACAGGTCTGACCAGTGCGGTATAGTAGGTTAATTTCCCTCCCATTACGGACGAGGCCGGAACCCAACAGTGGGACATATACGGGCTGTGATTATGATGATGATAATTGGATATTACGAAAATATTAAAACTATTATAAGAAAATATACATTACTTTTAATGACAATCCCATCCCATATATAAACTTTTTAGCTGTATCTTATTTATTATCTAGCAAAAATAAGTCAATTAAAATCAATATCCCTACATACCAAAGATTTGCCTCTGATTCTCATATCTGATTTTTTAAAGTGATCATAACTAGAAATATTTAAATTGCTTTTAAAAACCATTCTCATTTACAAACAGCTGTGTCTTAGAAATTAACTAGCAATTACCTACTGGTAATAATTAACCAGCTAAAATCAATATCGCTACATACCAAAAGGTCACCGAGTACATGCGCGATAATGGAGTATTTGCGATAATCGGGAAAATAGGACCGTTACAAGTTACATTGTTGGCAAAGTGCCGACTGTATTAAACGCCCTTATTGACCAAATATTACATAATACCTCGCAATTGAAAGTTTTTATTTATAAAAACGATACTTGATTTGATTTTTTTTTTTGCTTTTGTCGGCAAATGAGAAAGTAGTAGGTACCTCTAAATTGTAATGGTAAGTGTTACTGTCGCCCATGGATCTTTGCAATACCAGCGGTATAGCTAGGACTACCATTGAAAACCCCAAACCCATCCAGAAATTTGAGCTGCCTACTCTTTCGCTCACCGAACGAAACGCAACATTACCTACATTGCCAACGCTAAGATGTCGATTTTTTGCGAGAGTGTGGTGCTCCGAACGTACTGGCCCGCGGCTGTAGACAGAAAAGTATCAACAGTTTGGCTCTACTACCACTATTAAAAATTTATTTGATAAAATCACACAGCAGTCGAGGTAAATTAAATGCCGTTTTTGGATAATTTGGAAACTTTTTTTTTTTAACTAGGTCAAAAACTTGAGAGTAGTACTTTTTCATCTTGTTAACCCCTAAACTAAACCTTCTACTATTGTTACTTAGGCACAAACCTCCTCCATATCCATTATGGAGAAGATTATGTTCAACAGCTAATTATTAGAAGTATCATTACTAGTCATACGGGTTGCCGTAGTGTTTTATTTTTAAGTTTATCTTCGTATCTACTTATATGTTATAACCACTTCATTTAAGCGGAACACCTACGGGAATTGGCATACTATTGTATGGTGCTTTACTTTTTTACTTTATTTATTGCATATGGCTGCAAAAAAGCAACAGTATACCTTTTCTTTTTTTTTTTTTGCGGTGGGCTATGGACGTCGCACCCCGCCAAATCGGTCCGGGGTGACGGAAGAGGCGGCGCGCAACCCCATTGACCCACCCTGCAAGCACCTCTTCTTCGCCGTGCGAGCGGGCCACCGGTACCTGATCTTTGTCTTCGGTGGAGGAACAGTATACCTGATGGTGAGTGTTACTGCCGCTCATTAACCTTTGCAATACTAGAAATACAGCTAGGATGCTGCCTAACAACCAATTCACCTACAAGAAGTTCGTTCTCCGGCTCTCTTGCTCACCAAACGAAGCACAACAGGGCACAGCTACTGCTCTGACGTCGGTTTTCTGCGAAAGTGTGATACTACCCCGGACTGTAGACAGAAAGCTGTTAAAAATGTGGTCCTATTACTACTGATGACGGAGTAAGCATACAATTCCTCTTTTCTATTATTTTATCCAACGGTTTGTCAATTAAACGAATCGAGATCGATTAATAAATACATACATACATACGTACCATCACGCCATGTCCCTTGCAGGGTAGGCAGAGAGAACAGAGTGCCAGAGAACTCTATCCTTGCATACTTCACTCGCTTCCTCAACATTCATAATTCTCTTCATACACGCCCGCCGGTTTCGGAGACTCTTGACTCCACCTTCCTTCAGTACGTGACCAATCTGGTCTAGGTAAGTTAGTCTCGGTCTCCCCCGGTACCTACATCCTTCTACTTTCGCATTGTATATCTTCTTAACCAGACGTTCGTTCGGCATTCTTTCCACATGTCCGAACCATCGGAGCATTCCCTTTCGCATCTTTACACCAATACTCTCTTTCATATCTACTCGCTCTCTTACGTCGTCGTTACGAATAATAAATACAGTGATTTAATGAATAAATATGCAACATCGTCTTATTTGTAACGACAAATAAAATAAAAAATAAGCTTAGCAAGTAATTAACAATTAGTATAAGCATATAAATTAACTAATTCCCAACAGAGTTGAGTTCGTACGACGTGCGACAACAAATCGTCCAACAAGTCCAATAAGATATCGCGTGATTAGTCGAGTCAGTCGGGCTATGAAAGGCACATATCCGGTAACTGAGGGGTGAATTATTGCAACTTCATTTACTATGCGCCGGATGTATTTTGCGCAATAAATGTAAGCTTTTCTGTTACATACATCTGGCATAAGTTATTTATTAGTAATTAGTATGATTTTAAACACTGCCTGTGATGTGGCTATAGGATATTTACGCGAGTATTAAACAATTATGTAATGCGTAGGTAAAACAATTATTTAAAATTTTCGTTACACGAATTTGTATTCGTATTGCATTTGAAATTTAACTTGTTAAACAAAACCTTCAGATACTTTAAAGCCTTTATTGTCACGGGAGGTTTGTGTTATTCTATTTGACGCTTTTACGTTCCGCCCAAAAACTCTTTATAATTTGAATACAATACTAATTGCCAGAAGTTGAATATATGATATTCTTTGAACATAAACATAATTTTAAAGGTTCTTGGTGGATCTTTCAAAGTATTGGCGCGTACCGACCTAGTGGTAGCTGTAGATTTTTGTTGACGAATTAATACATTGTCTTATTATAATAAATACCGAGTATTAACAAAAAAGAAAAAACTGTTAGCAATTATAATTGTATAGAAATGTGACTCTTAATAATTATTAACTGAAACGGTTTAGTAATTTAGTTGAAACAAAGACAAGAGAGAAGACGCCATTTATTTTATACATAGATACCGTCGAAAACCCGGGAGAGGTTGAGATAATAAAGCCAAATGAGATAACCAACAAAATATTTGATTTTGGTTCAGAGTAACATGTAAATGTTCGAGAATATTTGAGCTTTGTTCAATTTATAGTGTCGTCTCAGTTCAAAATACCTCACTGTTGGGGTCGTATCGTACCTCCTTCAATTATAATGTATATAGTTATAACATACACTCATTTGCAAAAAAAACGGGCACCTAAGCAATGAACCATTTCAAATGTTAATATTTCTTTGTTTGATAATTATAGGTAGTTTTATCCACACAATTTGGTAAATTAATAAGAAAATAATCGTTTTCATCAGTATTTCATAAAATTTAGATACAATTTATGGGAAATAATGCTAAACCTCGCTAGTAGTGTATATTCGCTAGCAGTGCATATGCTCATGAAGTAAAAATAAAAAAGTTTTTTTGTTTGTTTTTCTTTAATAAAGTAAAAGCAGATAAATGTTTAGTATCGAGTGTGACCCCCTCTAGCTAAAATCACAGCTTGAATTCGTCTGGGCATGCTAGCGAGTATATCCCGGATACTTGCTTGCGGAATACGTTCCCACTCCGCAGTAATCACATTCTTCAGCTCTCTGATGGTCTGCGGAGCCGGGTGTACTGATCTCACACGCCGTTTCAGAACGTCCCAGACATGCTCTATGGGATTGAGGTCGGGACTTCGAGCTGGCCAATCCAAACGACGAATGCCGACCTCTTGCACATACGCATTAACATCGCGGGATCGGTGGGCGCGAGCATTGTCGTCCATAAAAATCGAGTCTTCACCTAGAGCGGCCAATGCGGGTTGTGCATGAGAAATTAGAACTTCCGTTATGTATCGATGCCCAGTCAGTGAGCCGTTTTCAATGAAGACTAACTCTGTACGATCCATTGAATTTATTCCTGCCCAAAACATAACAGAGCCCCCACCATAAGGTGTGATTTCTTCGAAACATGCCTCTGCAAAGCGTTCTCCTTGTCTTCTTAGCACTCGCCGACGTCGATCTTCACCGAACAGAGATATCCTGGCTTCATCAGAGAACAAAACCCTATTCCAATCGTCTTGAGTCCATGATTCACAATTTCTAGCGAACCTAAGCCTGTGAACTCTGTGCTCACGGAGTAATTTGGGGCCGCGGGCCGGGCGGTGACTGCGTATATTGGCAGCGAGAAGCCTCCTCCTGACCGTCCATAGACTAATATGCACATTTCTTACTTCTTGGAGGTTGTTCTTAAGATCCACATACGAAGATTTGCGATTTCTCAATGCGCGACTCACAAGAAAACGATCATCCCGTGGTTGGGTACATGGTTTTCTTCCAGAACCAGGCCTTCTCTCGACGGAACCAGTCTCCTGATATCGCTGCCAGGTCCTTTGGACTGTCGAGCGACTAACATTTAGCCTCCTAGCCACGAAACATTGGCTGCAACCCTCTTCAAGCAGCGCGATAATTTTGGTAGCTTTTACCACTTTATCTACCATTTTTTATACAGCCAAACAGCATTAAATAAAGCTTTGACAGTCAAGGATATGAAATTAATCGATAAAAATTGAATAAAAGTTATGAAAGTCGATGTTAACTTCTGGAACTTCGCGCCAAAAATGTAGGATAAAAAGGGGTTTTCTGTAAAAATGAACATCAAATGAAAAATTGAATTTAGAACGTACTTTTTTAAATACCACAGCATTTTTAAAACCGGCCAGTAACGTGTACAAACGATTGAAACCTTTTTGGTATTGTATCTTTTTAAATATGAATGAAAATCAAAACCGCCCGTTTTTTTTGCAAATGAGTTTATAATATGATGCTGTGTGGTAGCGGCTACGAATACTACCAACCTTTACTTTGCTCGTGGATGTAGTAAAAGACGACTAAGAGCCTTATAACGACCTGGGCCAACTCAATCTGATGCCATTTGGTCAACAATTACATTCCCAAGGAGGGTTGACGTCTGGCAGGCGGTCGGTCATAAAGCTATTGCCAATAACTTTTTAAATATGTACTATGAAAGAAGAGTACATATTGTATCGACCCAAAGTAATTGGGATAAGAGTAGGAGAATGATGATAAGTTATAAAATATAAATTAACATTTTATAAAATAACATTAGATTTATTGCTGTCAAAATGTCGGATATCACATCATTGTCTTATAGTCATTTAGTTAATCAAATCCTAACGCTGATTTTAGCTGGAAACCACGAGTGTCTATCCTACTATTAAAAATGTCCTCATTACTATATGGAAGCTGTCTTATAAAACTAATTATAACAAAAATACTATAAAAACAAAAAAAATATGTGTATATGAGTAATTAAAGTAATGCCTTCATCATCATCCTGCAATGATATATATATCCTCTTTTTCCATAGATCTCTATCAGATATCATCTCTATGGTCACTCCCCGCCTGAATAATTAATGTATATACACACACACACATATATATATATATATATATATATATATATATATATATATTAGGGTGTGCCAAAAAAAATGGATATTTTTTTTTCACTCTCCGCTCAAAATATCGTAGAAGATGTCGAAACAAAAGGCCTGTCCAAAGGAGAGTTCGTAATTTTAATTTTAAGAGGTCCTCCATCAAATCTGAAGTTTTCCCATTTAAATAACACGGGAAAAATTTTTTTTTCATTATGCACTGCCGCAACATCTGAAGATGCCATTTTTTCATGAAATAAACTACTAGACCTTATTTGGCATTAAATTTTGAACAAAAAATTTCATTGGGTCATATTACCTACCTACCATCTACCATCGATGCCTGACATTTTATAAAGGTTTAGAGTTTCAATTTGCCCGAAATTTCGTGTTTTTTGCAATTTTCAGCTAAACCATCCAAGATAGAACAAAAAGTTAAATGACAATTTTGTAGTCCATTTGACGCACTATAAAAAACCTTTTAATATTTTTTTTTGTATCATTAATATTTACAAAGTTACAGACCAACAAAATCCTATTTTTCTAATTTTTATCTTTGTTCAAGTGAACCATCGATAAAAATATTAAAAATTTGGTTCTTATTTTTTAGTACATCAAATTTGCTACAAAATTCTATAATTAATGCCAAATAAGGTCTAGTAGTTTATTTCATGAAAAAATGGAATCTTCAGATGTTGCGGCAGTGCATAATGAAAAAAAAAATTTTCCCGTGTTATTTAAATGGGAAAACTTCAGATTTGATTGAGGACCTCTTAAAATTAAAATTACGAACTCTCCTTTGGACAGGCCTTTTGTTTCGACATCTTCTACGATATTTTGAGCGGAGAGTGAAAAAAAAATATATCCATTTTTTTGGCACACCCTGATATATATATATATGTATATATATATATATATATATATATATATATATATATATATATATATATATATATATATATATATATATATATATATATATATATATATATATATATATATATATATATATATATATTTATTGATAAGTGATTAATTATTAAAATCCATAATACGAATACTTAAACTTCCCAAACAAAAAAAAAATTTGAACAACAGAAAAGAAAATATCTCAATTCTTTTTGTTGCTTTTGGAGGCTAACTTATAAGCAGTTCACCTGATGGTAAGGGCTATCCATTAATTACGTGAGGCTTTTGGAGGCGTTAGACAAAAATCACGAAATATCACAAGAGGGAGGGAGGCTGTAGTAAGATATCACGTGTATTTATATTTTCGTCAAACGCGCAATTTCTACTTCTTCTTCTTCTTATATATTGGCAATCAGCTAATTATACGAGCTATTGGTGCTAGTGTCAAGTTATAAATATTTTCACGTTTTTAGTCTTTCAAGTTAGTCATTGCCTAAGTCAAATTGTCGCCATTAACAGTACAATGGCTGCACTGTTAATGGTATCTTGTGGGCATTTTGATGGAAAATAAAAACGTTGTAAAGCACTTTTATATGATATTCACTACATCCCAGTAGTTCTGCCGCTTCATATTACATAAAATGCCATCAAAATTATCTAATATAACACGTTAAAACACTAAGGTATCGAATATAATACAAGAGCACCACATGACGTTTTCAAATTCCCGTCAAAAAGCCTCTTCTTCTTCTTCTTCTTATATATTGGAAATCAGCTACATACATATACGAGCTATTGGTGCCAGTGTCAAGTTATAAATATTTTCACGTTTTTAGTCTTTCAAGTTAGTCATTGTCTAAGTCAAATTGTCACCATTAACAGTGCAATGGCCACACTGTTAATGGTATCTTGTGGGAATTTTGATGGAAAATGAAAACGTTGTAAAGCACTTTTATATGATATTCACTACATCCCAGTAGTTCCGCCGTTTCATATTACATAAAATGCCGTCAAAATTATCTAATATAACACGTTAAAACACTAAGATATCGAATATAATACAAGAGCACCACATGACGTTTTCAAATTCCCGTCAAAAGTCCGTCAAAAAGTCTCGCGATTTCTAAACCGAAAAGCGGCGCGTAGTGTGACCTTGACTTGCCGTTGCCAGGCAACGAACGAAGTCGTTTAAAGTAGGTGCTCTGTATAAAGACCTTTTTATAAAGTATAAAAAAGGAAAAACCAAAAATATAATGAGTTGTGGGCTAATTATTTGCAGGTCAAAATCATGTGATATTGGTGGAGGAGGGGGGTGTCATAGTCTTAAACCTCACCACGGATGTATCACCATAAGGGAGGGGTGTTAAAAAATGCTAAAAAAAGATCACGTGATTAATGGGTGTCCCCTAAGTATTACAGCCGTTCACGGAGGGGTACCGCTAGGCGTACCAGCCAAAACACATCCAGAAATTTGGGCTTCTGGCTCTCTAGCTCACAGAATGAATGTGATTGTTAGATATCACACACACCTCGGACGGACCGGCCCGCAGCTGTAGATCGAAATCTGTCAACAGTATGAATGTGCAAATATTTTATATTATATTTCTTAGTAATATTTCTGTACTTACCCACTGCTGTAATTTAAAACAAATACAATTAGTGGTTATACAATAAGTTTACTTTGTAATTAGTTCCATGCCTAGTATTAAGTTTATTTTGTATTTCTCTTGTAAGTGAAGTGTATTCTTTTAGAGAAAACACCATCATCCTGCAATTATCCCAATTATTTGGGGTCGACGCCATAAGTACTCCTCTTTTATCGTACATATATCAAAAGTTGTAAAGCTTTAGTTTTATAGCCACCTGCCGAACTACAACCCTTCTAGGGAAAGTGAGTGTTGACTAGACGGCGTCAGATGGAGCTGACCCGGGTTGATATAAAGAAAGAAAATTATTTATTTGAATTCTACAGCATGGCTATATAATAATATAGAGCTATACAAAAAATACTAATAGGGATACTTTAAAAAAAAGAAAGACATATTTAACCAAAACATATTTATCCATACCGTAGTAGACCAAAAAGGTTCTATTTCAGCATAAGCTGCAGTCCAAATGTGCTACAGCGCTGGTTTTCAGCCACAAACAATTTCGACGACAGGAACCCGTGAGGGTAAACCGCCGGGCGGGCCATTGAAGACAAATATCGGGTACCGGTGGCCCGCTCGCACGACGAAGAGAGGAGTTGTACAGTGGGACTATGGGGTCACGCGCCGCCTCTTTCGTCACCTTGGACCGATTTGGCGAGGCGAGAGGCATCCATAGTCCACAGCAAAAAAATAAAGGCACAACCAATTAGTTTAACACGGGCCGCTCTCGTCTTTTATGATATCCATGAGCAATGTAAGGGGTAGCAGTATTCGTACCCTCTACCATACAGCTATAGAGAGAGAATAGAGAAATAGAGAAATATCCTTGTATTGCGGGGGACTTTACAAGCATATAATTTCAATTCATTTGTTTCGAGTTTTCCTTTTCTCTCATAGATGTTATATGCGTTTTATATCCCTTAGTCGTCTCTTACGATCACCCACGGGTAAGATAGGGGGTGTTGAATTGTATTCTAACTCCGTTACCACACGGGGAAGCATATAATTTAGCAGACCCAAATTACACACAAACTCAGATAAACAATTTGTGGATCGCACAAAGTATTATCCTACATGGGAACTGAACCTAAGGCCCTGGCACTTTAGATCGGTATCTTAACCACTTCGCCATCTGTGTAGTCAAAGTTTTAATTGGTAAGAATGATTTTATTTTAACTTGATTCTAAATAACATCATCAGTACCACAGAATTAACATTAAATATGCTTATAATATTAAAATGACTAGAGGGAATGATCACATAAAGCTGTCGCAGACGTCGCGAGGAATATATTATTACGTGGGTTAGATGACGCGATATAAATATATGTCAAATGTATGGTATATTGTAAAGATTTTGTTAAAGCTATGTCTGTAACTCCGTATGTGGTGAGATTTTCATTTAAATTATTAGCTTTCGCTCGCGTGGTATGTTGATAAAACGGTAGCCTATGTACTTCTTCAGGCTTCAGTCGCGCTCCACCGAAGACAAAGATCAGATTCCGGTGGCCCGTTCGACGAACAGATGTACATTGCAGGGCGGGTCTGGGATGTCGCGCGCCGCTTCTTGTGTCGCCCCGGACGGATTTAGCGGGATGTGACCAGACCATAACCCGCTGCAAAAAAAAAAGGCTTCAGCCATTCGGTCTCACTCGGATCACTCTTTTAAAGGTTTTAATTTCGTTTCTGGGGCACTCTATTTTTTTTTATATTAAAAGTAGCGTAAATTACTCCTTATAACATTAGCTACCTGCCAATGAAAGTCTCTCTAAAATTGGTAAAGCCGTTTCAGAGATTAGCTGGACCAAACAAAGAGACATACAGAAAAAAAAATTAAAATTGTTTTTTTTTATCTAAGTACCGTATAAAATTTCATATTCATTTAGTGAAAAGCTATTAATTTGAAATTACAAACAGACATTTAAATAAATTTTATATGTGTACATTATTATAATTAAAATGGTCTGTCTACCACGCTGACACAGCGTCAGTGTGGTAGCGATTACGAATATTGTACTGTGTGAGTGTGTGGTCGTTGTTATCAATATTACCAACCCTTATATTGCTGGTGGATATTGTAAAAATCGACTAAGAGTTTTAAATAGATTTGAGATTGAGTTTTAATAGGCCAACTGACACAAAAGAGTATTATAAATACTTACTAGCTAACCCAGCAGACCGTTGTTATGTCCAAACCTTCTAAAAATTAATAATTGAATATCTGGAAATCGATAGCAGCGCCACAGCAACGGATCCAATGTTTTTTTTTTTGTTGGAGCTTATGACTTGGTTACTAACCTTTAAGCCAAATCTTTGTTTATAAATTAACTTCATTTAAACTCATTCTCTGTCAGTAAGTCAAATCGTCGCCTTCAACTGTGCCATGGGCACACTGTTAAAGGTATCTTTTGGGGGATTTTAGTGGAGACCGAAAACATATGTAGGGCGCTGTTATATCATATTCACTACACCTCAGTACTGTCTGTGTACCAGATTACTTAAAATGATGACCTGTCGTTGTCGACCATCATCTCGAAGATGCTTGACAGCGACAGGTGCTGGTCGTTGATGGCCTCCTTTTGTGAGGCCATCATGAAAAAGAAGGAAGCCGCGGAGCGGAAACGCGAGGCGCTTGCGTCAGCTGACTCGCTTCGCCGCCGGCGACCGGGGAGAAGGAGGCGCCGTTATGCGCACCTCCTCCCACCGCCTTGAGGGACGATAGGACGTGGCCAGAAGGCCAAGCGTGGGGGTGCCGGGGATCGAATGTGAGTAGACGATCTCTCCGGCTCCCCGTAAAAGCGCGGAAGGGGCCGCTGTGGTTTAGTGGGTATTCCGGTCGGGTTCCAGCTGGCCGGTGAGTCCACACTCCCCCTCGTCTGTCACCGGCGGGGGATAGCGCGCAAATGCGTTTCCACAGCGATAAAAAAAAAATGATTACTTAAAATGCCATGAAAATTATTAATATAACACGTTAAAACTATATTGAATATTATACAAGAGCACCACAGGACACTTTTTTTCCCGCTAAAACTCGAGCATAGAGTTTTTTTTTTTTGGTTCTGTTCGTCCATTCGGACAGGCAAAGGGATCAAAGCCCATACAGCCAAGTCTTATTTAATTATTTTTCATATGTTGTTCATCATTTCTTCATATTATGTAGCATTGTTCATCATTTCTTCATATTATGTAGCATTGTTCATCATTTCTTCATATTATGTAGCCCTTCACATGTTTATTGAAGAGCTTCAGTCATAAATAGCAGAATTTTGTGTTTGGTGTTCTTCACGTCGTAAATAAAATTTTCTTCGTGAAAGAGTAGTAGGCCGAAGCCAAGTCTTTTATTGTCAACATCATTATCATCCCGATCCATTTTAAATTTAGCCCGGTATTAAATATCTACTAGATCTACTATACCATATACTTATGTACTTATCTTTATATTATAATATAAATTCATAAATTTAAAGTAACAATATAAAAAAGAACCTGTGTTAACGACACAGTTTTGTATATATATCTATATAATATACATATATACACATGCACATATATGCATACACATATATATACATAAGGTAACGTTAATTATAATATTTACATTTGTACATTATAAACCTATTATTATATTTTATTTATAATTCAAATTCGTGAACGAATGTTTCTAAGTCTGTGTAAGAAAATGTGTCAAGAGCTGTGTTTTCAACATGGAGAATAGTTTTCAAATTTCGCCTACCGTTGAAACGATGAATTCATAAAGCGGCATGTGGCAGTCATGTGTTTTCAATAATTGCTGAAGTGAGCGCGGGATATCTTCAGCATTTTTATAGATATCCAAGAGGCGGTCTGTCAAAGATAATCTTTGCAGATTATATTGTGGACAATCAAAGAGAATATGATCAAGAGTTTCGATAGATACAGTACAAAAGTTACAAGTGGGAGAGTCTAAGAGACCAATCCTGTACAAATGAGCACCACAACGGGAATGTCCCAGACGTAGCCGACAAATTGTGGTATAAAATTTTCTGTTCAAGTAATTATGATTTCTAAGAAACCAGGGAGGAGAGATTTGGTTTTTTATATTAGCCAACCATTTGCCTTTTGTTTGGACAACTTGCTGCCAATAATCCTGAAATTCTTGCAACAATGTGGCTTTAATATGAGACTGTGCGTCTGTGTGTGGTATAGGAATGTTCAAGTTGGTATGTATCTGATTACTATTAACAATAGATTTAGCGAGATAATCAGCCTGTTCATTTCCTTCCACACCTATGTGGGAGGGAGTCCAGAATAAAATTATATCTTTTATATGTGATAAGCAATGATATTTATCTCTAATTTTGTATATTATAAAATTAGTTTTAACATCACATTTAGGATACTGTAAAGCTTTTAGAATGCTCATACTGTCTGTAATAACTATCCATTTATTGTAAGAATGTTCTCCAATATACTCTAGCGCAGCATATAATGCAGCACATTCTGCTGTGTATATACTAGCCAAGGTATTTAATCTATGACCAAACCCACTTCGTAGTTTTTTGTCATAGACTGCTATAGATACAGCAGTTTTATTCTTGGAACCATCTGTATAAAGATGATTATAATTTTGCCACTCTCCCAACATACTATATACATCCTCCTTATGCTTTAATGATTCATTAATTACTATTTTAATAGGGTTATACTTTGAGTTATAAGAATTTAAATAACAGGGCCAAAGAGTGCTAGAAAATAGGTTATGATCACAACAAAAATGAAGCATATCAGACATACCTTGTACTTGATAATAGGTATTATTGCCAGTCCTGTTCACATAGTCCTGTGCCTTTAAGAGGAGTGGATGATTATTAATAGATGTTAGTTTGAGAAATAATTTTGACTGTAGATACTTAAATCTGAGTGCTAGTGGGGGAACATTACATTCTACCTGTAATGATACAATAGGAGTAGACCTAAGAGCACCTGTAATGATCCTTAAGCATTTATTTTGTATCTTTTCTAACTTGTTGACTAAAGTATTTACGCCCCCATAACAAAAGAAGGCATACTCAAAATGGCTACGGACTAATGACTTGTATAGAGTTAGTAAAATGCCTGGGTCTGCACCCCAGTATGTACCAGCTAATGACTTTAGAATGTTACAAGCCTTTAATGCCCGATTTTCCAACATTTCAACATATTTATTCCATTTAAGGTTGCTAAGAAATGTAACTCCTAAAAACTTTACTGAATTATCTATAGTAATTTCACGATTACCATAATATATTTTGACATCTCTTGTTCTAATAGACTGCTTTGAAAATATTACTACTTTGCTTTTGACAGCACTGACTTCCAGACTAAGACATTGGAAATAGAACTCCAATTTTTTGAGTGCTGCATTAAGATCTAATGCAACATTTGTTAAATTAGGTCCTGAATTATAAACCACTAGATCATCTGCAAACTGCAAGTTTGAAACTTTATTACCTAAAACAATATTTATTTGATTTATGTATACTATAAAGAGCAAAGGACTCAAAATTCCCCCTTGGGATACTCCTCTATATGAATATCGAGGCCCTATTAATTGGTTATTGACCTTAACATAAAGTTTACGACCATGTAAAAAACTAAATATCCAACAAACTATTTTTTCAGGAACATTTAAGGACAGAAGAATGGATGATAATTTTTCTAAATCAACATTATTAAATGCTCCTACAATGTCCAAAAAAACACCAGCTGATATCTTATTTTCAGCCTGGGCGCTATGGATGTCAAGACAAAAATGACG
Organism: Lymantria monacha; assembly: GCA_905163515.2. Classification (NCBI taxonomy): domain Eukaryota; kingdom Metazoa; phylum Arthropoda; class Insecta; order Lepidoptera; family Erebidae; genus Lymantria; species Lymantria monacha. The sequence continues at coordinate 10,264,495 of LR991094.1, read as the reverse complement.
TAAACTCTCACAACTAGAGCGACCACATCGAAATCCAAATTGATTATAAGGTAGGAGGTTATTACTTTCAATATAAAATATAAGTCTTTGTTTTATTAACTGTTCAAATATTTTACCCACACAAGAGCTTAATGTAATAGGTCGATAAGAATCAGATAAGCTAGGATCTTTTCCGGGTTTTAAAATTGGAATCAAACAGTCGGTTTTCCATTCTTCTGGAACAGTGGAGTGATGCCACAGGAGATTTAACAGCTTTAGAAAATGATTTAAATTAGAGGGGTTTAGAAGTTTAAACATTTTATATGAAAGCCAATCCAAACCACATGCAGAGTCTTTTCTCGAAGATAAACCAGCTTTTAGTTCTTCTATGGAAAAAGGAGCAATCATGAAGGAGTTACCACTATTTAATGGTTTATTACTGTGAATATTTGTCAAATTTGTTACAGTATCTGGAGTGTATTTATGTAGAAAATTAGATATCCAATTAATGCTAGTGAAACTATTATTATTAGAGTAATAGTTTTTAAATTTCCTCATTTTTGCCCAAATCTGATTCATTGGTGTTAACCTATTTATAGATGAGCAAAAGTCTGACCAAGATTTGCGACGCTCAAGTCTTAAAACACGTTTTTTGTAAGCTTGAGCATGTTTAAAATTAATATAGTTTTGATTATTGGGATTTGATTTAAACAACAAATAAGCCTGCTTACAACCTTCTACCACTTTAGTACATTTCCCATTCCACCAAGGAAGCTGTCTTTTTCTTTTAGATATACAGCCAATATTGTTATGACGAGTTTTAGTTGCAGGTACTGAATTTTCCACTGCTTTAAGAATAATTGAACAAAAATTATTGTAAGATGTGAGCAAGTTACAATTATCTATTTCAAATGATTTTAATAACTCATTTACTAAGTTTTGATAAAGATCCCAATTTACTAATTTCAGATTACTGTGCGAAGGAATGTTGGATGAAGTTGAAGAAATTTCAGATTCGGACACTGCCACAGAGAATTTGGTGATTGTGGGCAGGTGATAGCTGCCTAGACAGTCCTCATGAACTTGCCATTCACAGCAAAGAAACAAAGAAGATGACACCATTGTTAAATCTAGTCCATTTGGTCTCCAAGAATTAGTACCCACTGTTGTGGGTTGACCATTATTCAGGAGTATTAAGTCATTGTCGTCCATTGAGTCCATAATGTCTCTACCTCTAGAATCAATTCTATTGCAACCCCAAATGGTATGATGAGCGTTAAAATCACCAGCAATTATTAATGGTTTTGGAATACTATGCAACAGTCTATTAAATTTAGATATCTCGAAATTAGGAACACTGTTACCAGGACTGTAAAAACTAACAAATGAGATTTCTTTTTGGTTGATTTTAATTTTGATTGCTACATTTTGCAAGGAGTTATCACAGAATGTTTGTAGTCTTTGAAAATGTATACCATTTCTGACGAAAATTGCTACACCATTGTGATCATTTCCACAATCATTTCTAATTATTGTATAACCTCTGATACAAAACTGCATATTTGGTTTAAGCCAAGTTTCTGAAATAAGAGCTATGTGTATGTCCTGTTCGTAAAGGATATTTTGAAGCTCAAGTCTGTTACTCAACAGACTTTGAGCATTCCACTGTACTATGTTAAGTTTGTGACTGTTGAATGTGAAGTTTTATTTTTATTCTGTATTGTATCTTTGATGGCTGAACTTATTGCATGTGAGCTAATGCTTTGATTTTGAGTTTTATTTAATGTAATCACTTTAATTATTGATTCTGTAATTAGATTCATTGCTGCTGGATTAGATAAAATTAAGTTAATAATGTCTTGTGTGTTTTCTATTTTATTTAGTGAAGGAAAGTTTGTTGGATGCTTGAATAAATCTGAAAATGGCATTTTAGTTTTATTTTTGCTATCTATTATTTTTTTTTGTTTGATAGGGCACTGACCAGATACTGAAAGGTGGTTACCTTTACAGTGTACACATACTGCTTTATCAATAGGAACAGTACATTCTTTATATGAATGATTGTCTGTACAAATTGAGCATCGCTGAGCATTTTTACAAAATTTAGCCAAATGATCAAACCTTAGGCATCGGAAACACTGCTTAACCGGTGGCACATAAGGTCGCACTGGTAGACGCCACATTTTTAAGTGTACGTAGTCTGGGAGTGAAGTAGATGATGCGAAAGTAATAATAACAGCCTGTGTAGGTTGTAATGTAAAACCGCTCTCAGATTTACTTTTTTTCATAATTCTTCGAACAGAAATAATTTTTTTGGTACTCGATAAAGATTTAAAAATTTTTTTGTTGGACATGTCGACAGGTACAGAAGAAATCACTCCCGAAAGTTCAGTGGCACTAGCTGGGATGGACGCCTTAATATTCTGTTCCCTTAAAAACGTTGTATTATCTAAAAATGTGTTGGCTAAACTAGGTCGTTCAAAAACTACTCCAATTTTAAACTTATTAATTTTCTTAAGATATTTAATGCCTTTGATGAAGCGCGATAAACAACTACTAAGAGTCAGCATGTCACGACTACCCAGTGGCTGTTCAGTGAGACTTTCTATAAATACTATGAATTCATGACCGGCACATGCATCTTCTGGGTAACGGCGACAATAATCAGTCACCCTATATGGTAAATAAAATTTGTCATCGTCCTCTAACATTGTACGTGAATCTGAATATTGGCTACTTTCGGAGGCAGAATCTGAAAAAGACTCACCTTTATCCCGCTCGGGCTTGGATTTTTTCCGCCTTTTCGACATTTCTTAACACTGACCTAAATTGCTATATACAAAGTTTTACTTATAATAAACTAATTAAATATTAGATATATACAATTAATTATATATTTTACTGCAATTATATGTAATATAATTAAAATAAAAAATATGTAATTAAAAAGACCGCCCTAAGCGTTCGAAAGTTCCCGCGCCTTTTTTCTCGAGCATAGAGTATTATTGTAAATATTTAGTAGCCAATCCAATAGACACTTATGTCAAAATCTCTTAAATATTAAAAATTTAATTTCTGAAATTGATAGCAGTACCACGGCAGCGTAGTCAGTTGTCAATCTAAACCGTTGTTCAATCCACTACACAAACACAAAAATATATAATATAATACAGAATTTAAACAAGAAAAATAAACCAAACTTATAAATTAATATTTTAAAATAAAAAATACACTAAAAAGTAAAAAAATACAACGTCAATTAATAAACAAAAAAGTTTCAAATGGTTCATCATCAATGTAGGACGTCAACTAAATAAAAATTATTAAGATAACTCAAAAACAGATCTTGAAAAAAATTAAAATGAGACCACATGAGAAGCACTAGGTTTCAAATAAAAAAATAATGATTATCATCGGTTTACGTAGAAAAAATACTACATAAAAAAGCAGTCGAATTAAGAAAAGCCGAATTAAGAAATTTTAGAAACAGTTCAACAATTAAAATCCATCGAACCATTTAGGAGAACTAGATATACCGAAGAATTATATAGTATATTTATATTTAGCCGAGATGAAAGGTACACCACTGATATAGAGCGAAGAGTGAATGCGGGAAATAGAGTGAACGGAGCGTTGGGGCAACTTCTCGGCAGCCACCACCTCAGCCAGAAGGCACGTGTAGCAATACATAACGCAGTGCTTGTCCCAACATTACTGTATGGAAGCGAGAGTTGAGTATGCAGAAAAGAGTATGAAAGTAAAATTAATGCGGTCGAAATGCGATCTCTTCGGAAAATCTGTGGAGTTAGGCTGACCGACCGCATTCGTAACGACGACGTAAGAGAGCGAGTAGGTATGAAAGAGAGTATTGGTGTAAAGATGCGAAAGGGAATGCTCCGATGGTTCGGACATGTGGCAAGAATGCCGAACGAACGTCTGGTTAAGAAGATATACAATGCGAAAGTGGAAGGATGTAGGTACCGGGGGAGACCGAGACTAACCTACCTAGACCAGATCGGTCATGTACGGAAGGTGGAGTTAAGAGTCTCCGAAACCGGCGAGCGTGTATGAAGAGAATTATGAATGTTGAGGAAGCGAGTGAAGTATGCAAAGATAGAGTTCTCTGGCACTCTTTTCCCTCTGCCTACCCTGCAAGGGATATGGCGTGATGATATGTATGTATGTATGTATATTTATATTTATATAAAGGCTAAGAACTTATTATTATCATTGTCATGTTTTAATGACACTGCGTGGTACTGAAAGATGCTATGAAATCTTAATCCTGAAATAATGAAACTTGAAAATATACCACTGCAAGTGCATAGAAATTTAATAGTTCATACTTAGACTAATAATATTTTTTTTATAATAATTATATATGTGGGTAAATTCAGGCATTTTCAGATATTTCTAACAGCCGTACTTATGAGTGGGTGCACGGGTGTGTATGGTGGAGAAGGGGGAGAGTAAGGGGGCAACGTGGAGGGTGAATGTTTGGAGTGTTGTTCCCTGTAAACGTCAAGAGCGATCACCGTCTGAATGAAACTGAAGATAGATTTGAGGTAAAACCGATGTAAAAACCGGAGTAATCGGTAATGACCGGTTTTTTGTCGCCTGCTAACAATGTGTCTATTATTTTACATTAGATTACTTTATTCTACTGGATTACGAGATTATTCCATTTCTTATTTATGTTTATATCCAAGTAAGCGTAGATGGGAGAATTTGGCAATAAGGATAGGTAATTAGCCCATAAGAATATCCTCAAAGGAGTTTTTGGACAATTTTTTAAAGCTAAATTTCACATTAGATATTTGCCTTGTGGGTCTGATAAATATATAGATTACTTAATCAGGTTAAGGAAGGAATGAAAACTAAAATATTTCTTAACTTTGAATCCATACGTAAGTCTGTTGCCTTAAAGGTAGTTAATAAGTTTAGCTTAAAGTTGGTGAACTTAGGTTAGACACAATCTTTATGAAATTCTATATGCGGCTACAAGCATTATGTATTTATTTGGAGTGTTTTAAGATTGCGAGTCTTGAAGAATTATGATGTTTTCTCTAAGATTGATGTTAACAAACATGTTATATTCCATAATGGCATATTTGGTCGACCTTCCAAGGGATTATTTTTCACTCTCCGCCCAATATATCTTTGAATACGATAAAAAAATCCGGTTAAAAGGACATATAGTTGAAAATATATGCATATAACCTATAGTGTGAGCGAGAGAGCTGGAGGTCGAAACATAGACAACGTCCTGACTATGCCGTTGGTATTGTAAAAGTTTATTCACCCTAGATGACATTAAGTTTTAAGTTAGACCTCTTTTTTTGGCAGGTGCGGGGCGATGGAAGGGGCGCGTGGCCCTATAATCCACTGTATTCCTTCCCATCGTCGCCATTGAACCAGCCACCTGTACCGAATCCTTGACGTCCGTAGCCAGTCTGGCGGGAAGTTAGACCTCTAGGAATACACCGACAAAACCGTATTTAATATTATGCAGTTGCTTTTGCTCTTACAAATAATTATTTAATTATTTCATATATGTTATATTATAAGTATTCACGAAAATATAGCAAATTTATGCAAAATATTTTGTATTACTTTCAACTTCCTTTCCGTATTAGAAGAAGAAGGCATGCTTTGTTATTCAAGGAGGGCAGGGGAATGATTTAAAAAATATTTTGTAGATAAATTTTAGAAAAAAAAAAACAAATTCTATCAATAACTCAATATCATCATCATCATCATATCTGCTCATATACCTTTCACTGCTGGCTTAGAGCCTCTACAACAGGAGGGGAATTGACTATACTATACCACGCTATTCAGACGAGTTGGTATAGAGATTAATGGTAGTTTTCTTCTTTTGCGTAGATGTTATATGCATATTTTATCCGATAGTCGCTTTTTACTACACCCAAGGGTTAAGATAGGTGATGGTAAATTGTGTTTTTATTCCGTCACAATAGGGACGACAGACAGCTCGAAATGCTTACACCAATTACATGTAGGAATTAAGTTGGTTTCTAATTATCAATTACATACTCTCGCTTCTCACGTGACATATGTTTCTCACGTGGTCGGTTACTTATAATTTTATTGTGTCGTCACTCATTATTTGTTTAATTACTTAAGGACAATATTCTCATTGTAATATAATAACATCAGCTACGAGTGTTAATTGCTTATCAAGCGAATTGGATTATGGCATTTTCATTCCGACGTAAAGAGGCTAATGTATGGATGAGTGGAAGTAAAAGTTCAAAAAAAATCGATCTAAACGGCTTAGGTGGAGAAATTCATATTTTATTAAATTACATTAGTTTATAAAAGCAATTCTTGTTGCTACTCATTCAATTCATAAGGGATGAAAGGGCCTTGTTACGTTTTGTATTTTAGTAACCAATTGCATCTTAAAAATGAATATCTGTTGTAATTTACAAAGTTTGTTAGCTTTAATCCCTCGACTCGTGATCAAATATTAATTTAATGTGTTTTCTGTAAGATTATGCGGCCACTGTTTTGTTTCGGCGAGCAATTAAGGTTGAATGAAGTTGACATTCAGTAGGCGGGCCTTTGAGGTGCCTATTTTGATTTTTTTTATGTTCATTATTCATATATTCTAACATATTTTTTAATCAAATTTTTCACATCTACTTTCTATGTTTCATTTAACATAACGTGTACATAAATTTTACACATACATACATATCATCACGCCATATCGCTTGCAGGGTAGGCAGAGAGAACAGAGTGCCAGAGAACTCTATCCTTGCATACTTCACTCGCTTCTTCAACATTCATAATTCTCTTCATACACGCTCGCCGGTTTCGGAGACTCTTGACTCCACCTTCTTTCAGTACGTAACCAATCTGGTCTAGGTAGGTGAGTCTCGGTCTCCCCCACACAGTGTTTGATGGGACCAAAAAAATTTCCCTCTGCTGTTTATAGCTTCAATCGATCAAGGTATGCATTTAAAATGCAAAAGTAAAACACCCACGTGTCAAATTCAAATACTTTTTTTTATAAAAAATATTGAACATTACGTGATTTATAACTTTAAAAAAATAAAATTAATTCTGAAAATGTAACTATAGGATAGTTGATTATTTTAAATAAATATAGTCTGATAGAACGTCCTTAGGCGCATGTTTTTCTATTTTTATTTTTGGAAAATCACTTCTGGATATTTAGTTATTAAATGTTTTCAGATTTTCGTAATTATTTTTTTTCTCCTTAAATACTCAAAAGTGGGACTTGTGACTAGCACAGAAAGATAGCTCTTAAAAAGGACTATCAATAATAAAAAAAACCAAATTCCACTTCCGCGGCCTTTGGGAGAAATTGACCATTCTGTTCTAAGGTCAAATTATATGGTATAGGGTTGACGCAGAAGGTTAATCAGTTTCTTTTCAGTATTTGAAATAAAATTATTTTAATGGATTCTTGAGAGTTTGTATTTGATTTCTAATTTTCTGAGGTTTCGAACAGTTTACAGCGTTCATGGTCTCGGGAGGCCTAAGGTCTCTCACGCCCAATAAGTCATCATTATTACAGAGATTTATATCTAGCCGTTGTCAGTGTCAGTTATAAAATTCTGATCCACATTTTTAATACAAATTCATTGCCAGTACAAAAAAAAAACGATTTTTATATAAAAAAATATATTGTTTGTGGTAAGTTATTATTAAACATTTAATTTATGATAGATACATATTATATTATGCCAATTTACTAGTTTAAAAAACTATCAAATCTATTCAGCTAACATGGGATTGGAACGCGGCCACACTGAGAAAGATCCGGCAAGAAAATTCTGTAGGCATAATAGTAATTACTGCCTTTTGAGAATCGAGCTACTTTATCTTACTAAAATGAAGTAAATTAATATTTAGCTATTATTGTGGGTCAAATCTATACAATAAGTGCTCATAGTGTCTTGCAGTCTTGTGGTGGTTATTTTTGTTTTATTTTTAATTAATTGAATGACAGGATCCCAGTTTGATGATAATATCCATCCATCATTTCTATTAAATTTTCTATGTTTTTTAATTTCAATAGCCTCGCGAACTATTTTATGCAGGTATCGGTATTCTTTTGCGAGGATTTGTAGTTTATCAAACCTCATGTAGTGGTGGGTGCGGTCTTGACTGTGCTCACAGATGTGCACTGTGTCTCTTTTTAGTATGAAAATAAAAATATGTAGAATTACTTCTAAGAGAGAAATAAAAAAGATGTCACTGTTATAGTTATCGTATAGCACGCCCGAAATCATAGTCAAATAAAAACTTAGGATGCCGTCCTACCTATCATTAAAAAGCGGCTTTGCCAAGCATATAGTTTAATTTTACATATTAATGAGATAACTTACAATAAAAAAAATATATAGTCCAAAATAAAATCAATTAGGGTCAAGCAAAGTGACAACTCTAACATAGTTTTTTAAAATTCAATTTCTCCCAAAGGCCGCCGAAGTGGAATTAGGTTTTTTTTATTATTGATAGTCCTTTTTAAGAGCTATCTTTCTGTGCTAGTCACAAGTCCCACTTTTGAGTATTTAAGGAGAAAAAAAAATAATGACGAATATCTGAAAACATTTAATAACTAAATATCTAGAAGTGATTTTTCAAAAATAAAAATAGAAAAACATGCGCCTAAGAATGTTCTATTAGACTATATTTATTGAAAACAATCAAATTATATAGTTACATTTTCAGAATTAATTTTAGTTTTATAATGTTAAAGGTCACGTAAAGTTCAATTTTTTTTTTTATAAAAAAAAGTATTTGAATTTGACACGTGGGTGTATTACTCTTGCATTTTAAATGCATACCTTGATCGATTAAAGCTATAAACAGCAGAGGGATTTTTTTTTGGTCCCATCAAACACTGTGCCCCGGTACCTACATCCTTCCACATATATTTTCTCTATATCTATACTTATATTTTCTCTATACATACATTTTCTCTATATTTAATTGAAAAAGACAGTGTAACATTTATACATTATTTTCTAATAATTTATTATCAGCGGCGTGACGGAGTAAGTATACAATTCATAACGCTTACTCTTGTTTCTAGATAACGTAAAAGACGACCAAAGGCTATAATGCGACGTAAGAGAAGGAAAACTTGATAATAAAACTATATACTAATAATTCTGACCACCGTGATATAGAGTGAGAATTTTCTTCCACTTATGGAAGAGACCTAAGCCCAACAATAGGAAGACTAAAAAGAAAAATTATTTATTATTATTTCTTAATTTATGCTTCTCTAATTTATGCTTTTCTGATAACATTATAAGTTTTTCTTTCAAATGGAAAATATATATTGATGGTTATATAATGTCTATTCTTTTTATGCAGTTCTCTACTATATCTTCGAAATCCCAATTTCAACGCCAATAAAAGTAAAATGGGCTATATTATCCCTTTTCTAATAAAAATATAGTTAATAAACAAAGAAGCTTGTTCAGGCACTTTTAAAAAATAATAAATTTCATTATCTTATTTCAGCTCATATGCGTCTTACTGCTGGGCTCAATCAAACCTTTGCCACAATAAGAAGGTAAATGACCTACTAAAGTTGTTCATATAAGGAGATTAGTGTCGTCATTGCCACGTTTGGCAGGTGGATTGGCGATCGCACTGAGGTGTTATATATTTCGCATGAGACAGCTGCTGCCTGCTTTCCTGATGAACTCTTAGCCGATTTTTACGGCCATGGGATATACAAGTGGTGATGGCCATTGTATTCTTATCCCGTCGCTACACGGGGAAAAATATTTACGTTTTGTTGAAGTGAAACTTCTTTAGAATCCTTGTGATTTCCAACTCGATGAAACGATAAGTCCATAGAGACACAAACACATAAATGTATAGAATTCAGCCGGCGAGAGAATGAGATAGAACTCATTAGACGTTCTCGGTCTCCTCTTTGTGCGATTCTTCGTAGCATCCCCACTATCTGACCCCTCACTAGAGAGAGAGATAGAGAGAGAGATAGAGAGAGATAGATAGAGAGAGTTAGAGAGAGAGCGAGATAGAGATAAATAGAGAGAGAGAGAGAGAGAGAGTACACGCTATTGGTTGATGTATGTAAAACAGATTTAAAAAGTAGTTTGCCAAAGTTTCACTTCTGATATGTGTACTTTGCACTTTTTTACACACGCATATTTCTTCTCAATCCATACACTGTTTGGTACTCCTCCAAAAAAGTAAACTAGCCTACTATGGAACGAGCGAGAGTAGACGAGAGCGAATGGTTGGTTTATGTTTAATTTAGAGTTTTCATGCTCTTGCTGAGATTATATCGTCTTACATTCAAAAATCGATTTTTACGTTACATATTTTCACTTTGTCATCAAATTAATTAGTACGTTCAGTCCAGTCCAATAGAAGTTCTCATTTTTTTGAAATCGGTTAAATTGGTTGCCCAGCTGAAAATAATTATTCGATTATTCGTTTAAATAAATAAGTTACCGTTAGTATGACGAGGGTAAGCGCGAGAAACTCTGTTCTTGTCTGGTACACGGCTAATATATGGGTGGTAGGCGGGGGGAGTTTGTACGTGGGTGGGAGGTTGCTCCTCGACGATTTACTTAGCTATTTATTACCTACTTTCAAGTATGGATTATATGTACAATAAACCTAGCAAGTGACGCTTACAAATATTCTCATTTAGTTGAGTGATGACTGTAGATCTCTTTGGATATCATAAAGTTTTCACAAATGGCATAGTGGTCTAAATAGCTACTTAAATTGCGATGAGGAGTATATTGGTTTAATTCAGCGCTGGACAAACCTTTCTGTGATCTATATCTGATTAGTTTTGTATTTTAAGAGCGGTTCCGCACTACATCCGATCTGAATCCGTAAAAATATGGTCCGTCGTGGCCGTAGAACTATTTCTATGGTAATTTACGCACTACATCCGATCTGCGTCATCCGATTTCTTGCCGTCGTTTTAGAATCTCCATGCCGGAGAAGATTTTTGACGGACCGATGTAGCCATAGAATTATTTGTATGAACGTACGTCTACGTTCTTCGTACGTACAATAGTATTGCCAGAAGTTGACGTCGATTTAAAGGACTCATGATCAACGACGTGCTCTCTCTGCTGTGGCTCCGCGTAAAATCACGTAATTCGGTCCGAGTTTTCTAGATCCATATTTTCACGGGTTCGAATCGGACAAGTGCGTAAGCAATATCCTAATTCGGTCCGAGTTTTCTAGATCCATGTTTTCACGGGTTCGAATCGGACAAGTGCGTAAGTAATATCCTAATTCGGTCCGAGTTTTCTAGATCCATATTTTCACGGGTTCGGATCGGATTCGGATCACACGTAGTGCGTAACCGCTCTAATTGTATTACTGTTTTTTTTTTGCTTTTGGTGACGGAGTAAATATACAATTCGCCATCTCCTATACTGCTTGTGGGTTTTTGTGAAACACCATTAAATAAAATGCAAATAAAATTTATGCAAGAGAAGAAAAATTCGAGATGAAATTTTATACCAAACCGTCTGATCGGTGTGGTACAGTATTGATTTAATAACAGGCAATAAATAATTAAAAAGTTAGTCTTCGTTTGTATAGAATTTTCTTCTTCTTCTTCTCTTTGTATATTGGCAATCAGCCACTTATACGAGCTATTGGTGCCAGTGTCAAGTTATTATTATTTTATGTTTATAGTCTTGTCAGGTTAGTCATTGTCTAAGTCAACTCGTCACCTTCAACAGTGCAATAGCCACACTGTTAATGGTAAATCGTTGGAATTTTGATGGAAAACGAAAACGTTGTAAAACACTTTTATATGATATTCACTACATCCCAGTAGTTCCGCGCATCACATTACATAAAATGCCATCAAAATTATCCAATATAACACGCTAAAACACCAAGATATCGAATATAATACAAGAGCACCACATGACGTTTTCAAATTCTCGTCAAAAGTCGTATAGAATTTTATTTAAAAGAAGTGAGTTTTTTTTTTTAATTTCTTGTGGTGGCAAACGAGCAAGCAGCACATCCGATGGTAAGTGTCACTGCCGCCCATGGACTTTTGCAATACCAAAGGAATAACTAGGCCGCTGCCTACCAAATAAACCCCAAACCTATCCAATTGAGCTTCCGGCTCTCTCGCTCACCGAACGAAGCGCAATAGCACATTGCCATTACTCATACGTCGATCTTCTGTGAGAGTGTGGTACTATCTTGGACGGACCGGCTCGCAGCTATAGATAGAGAATTGTCAACAGCGTGGTCCTACCACTATTAAGTGAAAAAAAAAAAACCGGAGGTGTCAAGGGACACCCGGATGGAACGAAGTTCTATTTTAATTATATAATTTTTTTCTGCCTTAAGCGATTTTTATCTTTATATTTTAGCCAATTTGCAAAATATCTTTATAAATTATAGCCTATGTGTTATTCTGATGTGCAAGCTATATTACTATAAATTTCATCAAAATCCATTCAGTAGTTTTTACGTGAAAGAGCAACAAACATGTTCACATCCATACATTATTACAAAATTTCACGTTTATAATATTAATAATAGGATATACAATTCCACTAGACTACCAAAACTTTTCGGCCCCGAGCTCGAACGCGAGTCGGCCACGCGGCCCGGTCACGGGCGAAAATAATTTCGTTGCGCATTATTTTGATTTTGCTATATCTCTTAAGGTATTGATTTAATTTGCATGGTCTGAAGGAAAAAAAATATCTTCATGAAATGCTCAAGCCAACTAATGTATTTAAAATGATAAGGATTAATACAGTATTTGTGTAAATAGCTTTTCAATTACCGTTTTATAATAGAACATTTTTTAAAGTATTAAAATGGATATAGTATGTTATCCTTAAGAGATAGATATATACCATCGCGGACTTTTTTGTAGGCCTTTTTAAGCTGTATAATACTGTAGTACTTTATTTTGATCTATTTCGTAGGGTTCAGCCAGCGTTTGCAATGTAAGCGCAAAATAATGTGTTTATTTACGACATCACATTAGAAACCTCTAAAATTATCAGTGTTTCTCTAGTACATTATGCATAACTTATACATATAAACCTTCCTCTTGAATCACTCTATCTATAAAAAAAATCGTCGCGACACCACACTGTTCAATGCGAAATAGAAATGAAAATATCTGGCTTGCTTTCTATAAGAGAGCCGACGAGCGACGCCGCACAGCTTACAATAGCTTACTATAGCAAAAAGTGTCGTGACAACTTTTCGTAAGAATTTTTTCCGTCTAGCCCCCTTTCACAACGCGCGATAAGGAACTTCGTTCCAAAAAATAGTAATTATAGACAAACCCGCTGAGTTTCTTGCTGGCTCTTTTCAGTGGCGGTCGTGTTCTGCTCCCGTATATTGAAATAATTTAATGTGAAATGTTAAACTTGACAATATACAGATTGCTGATTTAATTAGTAGAATCCTGCCGATTTAATTAGTGTATTGTATTAGACCATGATACACTACCCAAATTAGTAAAAAAAATAGTACCTAACTTTTGTTTAAATTGTCCTACTGATAAGCGGTTAATACACTTGTACTATAAAAGTTCGATGTAGGCATATAAACATGCGTGTGACATTGAACTAGTAGGCAAATAGTCCACCGCTCGCTGCGCTCACCGCCGCACAGCCGGTCGAAATGTAACTACAGGTCAATGTACGCTGACCAACCTACTGTTTTGATAAGAAACATATCACTTTAACTCGGGATTGGGTAGAGCTCCGGCACCCTGTATATGTAAGTACTCCCTCGGGTTTATAATACCTAAATGTTAGACAGATAGTTACCTCATCTAATACAATAAATAGATTGTAATCATACTATAATTATTTCTGATGTTTACGCGAATATTACACACTTGAAATAAAACTATTTTTACGGATTGTATTGCAGATTCTATCGCGCGGAGGATGGAGGCAGTCTTCCCGTGACCATGAACGCTGTAAAGTGTTCGAAACGTCTGGAAAAATCAAATGCGATAAAAACGCGATAGAACTAACGTGATAGAATCCGTAAAAAAAGTTTTATTTCAAACGTAATTATACTAACTAAAGATCGAATATAGTTTACCTTATCATTTTCTTTTGTGTATGACTTAGTTGTTAGCCTCAGATGGCTATGACAACTTTACCCGGACTGTGGGTGAGCGCTGAGGGCTATCAACCCGAATTACCCTATCATGTTATCGCATTATCTGTATTATAGTCAAAGTATAAGTTATTTAATATACAATGTAAATTTTTTTTTTTTAAAGTTATCCCGCCATAAAAAAGAACTAAACTCAAATGAACAGAAATAGTGAAAACGTAACCAATAAGCCCACACAGTACATTAGTAAAACAGGATTTTGTTCCTTACCTTCGAGCTAAATCATCAGCAAAGCACATTGGTACCATACATATGTGTTTCAAATCTTCAATCACACATACGGTGGCAAGTAATTACCCATTAAGCATTTAAGAGCCTTACAGAAGCTTAACATAAAGACCTGATGACTTTGAAACACTTAAACAGACATCGATAAGCTGTAACTAAAAACATTTCGATCAGGTTAGCTTAAAAAATAAACTGCATCGTAATCGGTACATTTGTTTGGGAGCTACGATACCACAGACAGGCAGACAGATACATTGACATGTCTCACTATCAACCCTAAACCTTTAAAACCCCCTTTTTAGCATCGGGAGTTAAAAAATATAGGTACCTATGTATGTAATTAGCAATAACTATCTTATAAATACCCGATTACGAAACGAAAAATGATGTCACAAGCGGGGTTCGAACCCGCACCTATTGGGAATCCGGCCCAATCGTGCTGCCACTTACACCATTGTGAACTATTTTAGGACATGCAAATTTCGCTTCATATTATATCTTACGTCTTCAAGGTGACGTATGCCATCTACCGGACAATGTTTACACCATTATATATATTATAACATATAATATATATAATTGTATGTATAGGCTTAATACTTCAAACTTGTAATATATAATGTGTAAACATTGTCCGGTAGATGGCATACGTCACCTTGAAGAAGTAAGATATAATATGAAGCGAAATTTGCATGTCCTAAAATAGATCACGATGGTGTAAGTGGCAGCACGATTGGGCCGGATTCCCAATAGGCGCGGGTTCGAACCCCGCTTGTGACATCATTTTTCGTTTCGTAATCGGGTATTTATAAATAATTAAGCATAATAAATGCTAAAAATTTTAGTAATTTGAATAACTATCTTAGTTATAATTACAGTATTCTAAGGGAGAAACTAGCTTTGTCGAACTGCTAAGATCGCACTGTCGTCTGTCATCCTAGTACTGATGTGGCTAACCATAGTATGACGGCAAAATAAAAATAGTGCAGCATATCAGTCTGTATATTAACCAGCTCATCTACGTCTAGTGTTAGACATGCCTTGTCACATAATCTCGGCTCATATACGTGTCAGTGCTGGGTTCGAGCCGGCTATACCGCACTGATCGGAAGGCTTAATATAGGGTTTTATTTCGAGTCTTCCTTCCTAATTGTCTTTTACGACACCCAAGGGCAAAGAGACGATTTGTATTCTTACTCCGTTACCATACGGTTAGCGGAACTTCTTCGCAAATAGGAATAAAGCTATAATGGCCACTTTTTGCATCACAATATAATATAAGTTGCCCAAAACAGTGCTGCTCTCATTCTCCTAGTGCAACCTCAGCCATATTGTGTTCTTAACGTGTCACCACCACCACCGTGTGAGGGGAGAAAATGAGTGCAGCGTATCAACTATCAATAAGAAATACTTATGACGTGTTTGTATGAAGACTATAGTCTGTCTAATCTAAGAAGTGCACTTTGACAGCTGTCTGAGTAAGTTGTCTAGGTATGTGAACCAAATAATCGCTATCGAAAATATCCGATTTTACTGAGAAATCGATATTGATACTTTATAATTAATAATCGGTTTATTTTTTATTTTTCAAAAAGGTGATGAATAAATTAAGTGCTAAATTAGTACTAAACAAATTTAATTATTTCAACATAGAATCTATTCATCACGTTTAGTAGGATTAGGTTAATTAAAAACAAAAACTGGATTTGAAAATGGCTATTTATTAAGAATTACTACTATTACTTGAATTATCAGCGTCGCCAACATTAATAATTATTTCCTCATCAATCAAAGTGTCGAAATGTACATCTCTGTCAAAATCTCTATTCGATTAATTGTATTATTCTAATATTTTTACCGATTATTTGGATATTCGTGAATTGGAAGTTGTCAAGCACTACTGTATAGAACGTGATGACGTGACATTGTTAGGTCGTTAATAACAATTACTATTTACCATGTTATTTTTATTTTAAGTTATTTTTACGAGTTTCAACATTAGATTATTGTACAAGAAAGTCACCCGCAATGTTAATTATGTAAATAACTTAATATTTGCTTCAAATTTCAGATTTAGTGTTTACAATCATGTGTATACGTTTGACCGAGGTTATTGTGTATTAAAAAATGCAAAACGTCAAAATGCACTTCTTAGATTAGATGAACTATAGTAATAGTAAATATACGCTATTACTTCTTTCTTCTATTGTGGTAGGACCACGCTGTGGACAGTTCTCTGTCTACAGCCGCGGGCCGGTCCGTCCGGGGTAGTACCACACTCTCGCAGAAGATCGACGTCTGAGTAATAGCAATGTGCTATTGCGCTTCGTTCGGTGAGCGAGAGAGCCGGAAGCCTAACTGGGGTGGGTTCAGGGTTGTATTGGTAGGCAGCGGCCTAGCTATACCATTGGCAAAGGTCCATGGGCGGCAGTGACACTTACCATCAGGTGTGCTGTCTGCTCGTTTGCCGCCATAAGCAAAAAAAAAAAAAAAAAAAAAAAAAAAACGCTACAAATAAAATACCGCCCTCTACAGACCGTTTCCCACAATTCACTATGAATGCTATTCAAAACTGATTCCACACAAGATTACAAGATAATTTGGCGTAAATCTTCACCGCTGTCATAAAAAAGAGACACATTTTAGGTCCAATGACAATACATTTTGTGCCGTGTTCACCGATGTTCAACGCCCGTCGCCTGTTGAGAAAATGAGGCGGCGACTTCTTGCTAGACTTGTTGTACGACCAGTTGGCCCAGTCGTCTGCGAGGTTAACATTTCGCAGAAATATTACCTAAAGGTTTTAGGTGAATTGATTTGTGAATGAAGTTCTATTTATATTATTTTGTAACAAGTTGATTTTCTATACCATAGAAATACATACATATACCACGCATTTCTCTGTATTCATGCTACTATGAAGACAGTGGACTATATAATCTGACAGTAAAATATGCAATATACTTTTCACGTTAAAAACACTTCTCTGAGAAAATAAAAAGTAATTTATATATTTTATAAATATTAGAATATTATAATTTCGATTAATTGGCGTGGCAAAGTAGTAATTTTATGTCAACTATCCATAATGTTAATTTGTTTAAATCAAACGACCGTTATCTTATTACAATGTAGCCGTATGCATATTGAACGCAATACGTTACTCTGTGGAGTACTAGATGGCGCTACTAGCTTTTAACGCCGCAATATAGCTTTTATAGTTTTTTTTGTTACGGGCAGGTCATTGTTCAAACTTATTGTTTTCTTATATAAATAAATATAAACTTATAAGAACAATAATCTTTTGTTGCTTTAATCAAACTGAAGGGCTCTTGAATATAGTACTTATGTATTCATTCATCCTAAAAATAGTCTAGAAACAAATTTGTGAACTTTGACATTGGCATTATCCACATGTTTGCCGTTTTTTATAGCCACAATGTATTTGGATCGAGTGTATTTTACACCGGTACGAGGCTAAATTACTCTTCAGGGAGTCTATACTTTCGGAAATAAAATGATGATATAATATTATTAGATACCAAATTCAAAATTAAAGGTGATACGACTTGAGGATGATGATATTGGATTAGTGTTGTTTAAGAGATGTCTCCATATTATATTGTAGATATTTAATAGTCTAATTATTACCATGTATTCAATTACGATTTGTTTTTAATACTTGAGTTTTTAAATCCATTTTAATTTTGATTTATTTAATACTAGATTTTGCCATCGGCTTAGCCCGCGGAATAAGTAACTTACCTAAATTTGAACTATTATTCCAAGGTAAACATTACCGGGATAAAATTCTACGTGTTAATCCAGGAAATGGTCTATCTATGTGGCAATTTTCATCCAAATCTGTTTAACGGCTCACGCGTAATTGAGTAACAAACATTCACATCTTCATAATCTTTCACATTTAGAAATACTGACAGGATTCTTTCTTTTTTCTTTTTTAAACTGGCACCCTGCGCTAAGAAAATAATTCTTGTATTGGGGGGGACTTTAAAAACATGCAATTAACATAGACGAATTACGATTAGACCTGGGGGGGCACACTTAAAACATTACCTATTTTTACTGACCGTCGCGCCGCCTACAGATTGTTTGTACAAACTTAACTGCTGCCATTTTGTCCTGTATGTCAAACGTTTGACAACTGAGAATTATTATTTTTTGTTCGTAGCGTAGGTACTTATTGTTATCAATCTATTTACGGTTATTGATGTACTTTCTGAAAATTATCTCAATTTTCATTGTTAAGCTGATATTAGTATTGCTTCGTTATCAGCTGATATGTTTTTTTTATATTTCAGGGTAGCTTTCATAGTAAAAGAAAATTCTATATAATTACACATACACATGTAGATATGTATATATATCACTTCAACTTTAGTTCACCGCGTAAACTCTGGGTAGCAGCACCTTCCATACATGCATATTTTATCATGGAGTTGCCACTCTTTTTCAGTTTAATAACTTTACTCTTTGGATTAGACTCAGAACAACACTTTGTGGATCGCACAAAGTATTGTCCTGCGTAGGAATCGCACCCGTGGCACTGGCGCGGTAGGTCGGTATTTTAACCACTATGCTGTCTGCAGTCTTATCTCTATAAATAGAATAACGATGACTACAGAATTCTAAAATGCGTCACCGATTTACTGAGTTATTTATAAGTCCTTAGTAACCTACATTTATTTACTTAATCGATACAGGACCAAGTTTCATTTTGTAATTTTTGTATATGATATCAGACATACCTATAGTGAAATGAAATAGAAGCATAGTACCAACATCATCATTAAATCTATCCTCTATATAATTAAGTTAAAAAAGTAATAAACAAATGTCGCAGACTGTGAAACGGTACAATGTTCACTTTTCATGTTCTTAATGCTTTAAGCTATAATAATATACTAAATTTGTTGAATGATATATGTAACACAAATTACTATTTAACGACTTTGTAAATAATATGCATAATTCAACATCATTATGTATAAATACATAATTAAGTATTCACTGGATGTACGGATAATGCCTTTGCTTAAAAAAAAAGCAATCTGTCAACATTTATGTTATCTATGGCAATCATAGTGTTGCCGGTGAGATTTATATGAATTTAAGAAAAATTTACATGTCACGGTACAGACTGCTTTATACCGTTTAAGCATTTAAAGCTAAACTCATGTAATTAAAATAAGGGTAGCGTACAATGTACTTTATGATATTAAAGATAAAGTCCAATATTTATTATAGGGTCTTCTATGTCCCTTTCCAGTCAGGTAATAATAAAATAAGAGATTACATCTTTGCGTAAGCAACAATAGGGCTCCCTGTTATTTTACTAGGGTTGTTGGCACAAACGAAAATCACTCTTCGCTTTATATTATAAGGTATAATTTTATAATGAAGTAAATAAATTTGATTATAACAAACTTGGATTGCTGTGATAGGTAATCGGTTGTTTTAAAACCATTTAGCCAACGCCAGCCACCTGTTAACTATGATTCTCTTGCACTTAAGAATGTTAATGCGTATAATTAGTATAAAAAGAGGTTAGTTTTGCATCGTGTTTACAATACTGCATTTTCATACCATATGAACACGTGGCTTTGGTGTTGCCAGTTAAGTTTAACGTATTTTATATATACAATAGATAATATGATAGAAGTAGATGAATGATCTTATTTAGACTACATTTTTTTTACTGTACTGTCCAAGGTGGATTATTTTTAGTCAATTTTTTTATTGATAAGGTGGCAAACGAGTATACAGTAAATCTGATGATAAGTGTTACTGCTGCCTATGGACTTTTGCAATATCAGAGTTACAAATAGACCATTGCCTACGAATGAAACCCCCAAAACCATCCAGAAAGTAGGGTAGCTAGCTCTGGCTCACCGAACGAAGCGCAATCAGAACATTGCTAACTCAGAGATCGATTTTCTGCGAGAGTGTGGCTGGTAATACCCCAAACGGATCGCCTCTGGCTGTTTACAAACCTGTCAAAAGTTTGGCTCTACTACTATTTAATGTTATAATATAATTGATATGTATGTTTTTCTTTTTTTGGCGCCATTTAAATTTCAGTGGATGAATTTGTATATCTTGGATGTGGATTTAGCCGAGATGGAAGGTACACCACTGATATAGAGCGAAGAGTGAATGCGGGAAATAGAGTGAACGGAGCGTTGGGGCAACTTCTCGGCAGCCACCACCTCAGCAAGAAGGCACGTGTAGCAATACATAACGCAGTGCTTGTCCCAACATTACTGTATGGAAGCGAGAGTTGGGTATGCAGAAAAGAGTATGAAAGTAAAATTAATGCGGTCGAAATGCGATCTCTGCGGAAAATCTGTGGAGTTAGGCTGACCGACCGCATTCGCAACGACGATGTAAGAGAGCGAGTAGGTATGAAAGAGAGTATTGGTGTAAAGATGCGAAAGGGAATGCTCCGATGGTTCGGACATGTGGAAAGAATGCCGAACGAACGCCTGGTTAAGAAGATATACAATGCGAAAGTGGAAGGATGTAGGTACCGAGGGAGACCGAGACTAACCTACCTAGACCAGATCGGTCATGTACTGAAGGAAGGTGGAGTCAAGAGTCTCCGAAACCGGCGAGCGTGTATGAAGAGAATTATGAATGTTGAGGAAGCGAGTGAAGTATGCAGAGATAGAGTTCTCTGGCACTCTGTTCTCTCTACCTACCCTGCAAGGGATATGGCGTGATGATATGTATGTATGTATTTAAATTTCACAGTTACGAACGAGTCTCCTCTACAATGTGAGAGAAGTTGATCTTCTAAGTCTACCTGGTTAGATGGATTAGTATCCTCATGACACTGAATAAAATTATCAAACAAAAATGCGATCAAAAATTCTTCCCAACATAGAGAAATCTTATTATTAAAACGATAAAAAACACGGTAGAGGCGAAAATGTGTATTTAAATTCCATGTTATTAAAAATGTAATAATTAAAAAAATATGAAAAAAAGTTACGTTATAAAGTATTAACATATTAATTATTATTAAGGAATTTCTAAGTGATATCTATACTAATATTATAAAGAGGAAAGGTTTGTATGTATGTTTGTAATGAATTGGCTCAAAAAGTACTGGACCGATTTAAATAATTCTTTCACCATTTGAATGTAACATTATCACTGATTATTATAGGCCATTTTAATTGTAAGAAAAATATAAGGATCCCTACTAAAATTACAATAATGTTACCCAAGGTGTAAAAAAACGCCCATAAAATATTTTTCATCGCATGTGCTGCGAAAACTATTGATAATAGAACCAAAAATGTTCCACAATATTAACGAACATATCAATATCTACAAAAAATGTCGTGATAGCATGTGTCTAACTATTGTAGTTATGTCATTCTAACTACTTTTTAACATTTTAAAATTTAATAGAAATTTCGACCATAGTCAGAGCAAGTTATTTATTATTTATACCTTTGCCTTAATCCTTACCTAAATAAATGATTTCTCAAGCAAGGCTGTTTAACTATATGTGAATAACTTTTTATTTTATTAAAATCGGACACTCCATTCGAAAGATATTACGAGTTTAATAAAATTGAAATAAAATTAATTCACCGCCGTGACGCGCCGGTGCGGCGGGGGCGGAGTGCAGGAGAGGGGTACATCTATGAAATGTAGGTAGCCGCGCGGCTCGCTCTGAGAAATTTAAGCCCTCCCAATATGTGTAATGGAACAAGACTTTTGGTTATGGAATTGCGAGACAATGTGTTTGTAGCTACTATCATCACCGGCCCCGCGCCCGGACAGCTTGCTCACTTTCTGCGGATTCCGATGATACCGACGGATTGTCCTATATCTTTTAAAAGATTACAGTTTCCTGTAAAGATATCGTTTGCCCTTACAATAAATAAATCCCAGGGACAAACTTTTTCTATGGTTGGCATCGATCTAAGAAAAGAGTGCTTTTGTCATGGCCAACTATATGTTGCACTTTCTCGAGTAGAGTCTCCTGAAAATCAATATGTTTTATTGCCATCTACAAATACCACTGCTAACATAGTGTATAGTGAAGCATTAAGGTAAAAATGGAAAATTAAAATAAAAATCTAATAAAATTTAAAAGTCTTTAAAATAAAAGATGTACTTGAATAAAGAAATGATACACCAACAAAAAAAAAAACTACATTAAAATAAATAAAAAATATAAATCAAAAAGGAAAAATAAATGTAAAAAAAAAACTGAGCACATAAGTCGGGTGCTATATTTTTTATTCTATGAAATATGTGATAATCAGTACTTATACAGTAATAGTAGGTATATAATGTATCTAATTATTATTAGTGTACCTATACTCTAAACCTCAGTGAAATGTTTTTAAAAATTACCAGTTGATGTCATTTATTCTGTTTACTCATTTTGTTTTCAAACATCAACCCAAGGGAAGCCAGCGATACACTATTGCTAAATACATTATTATTTAGGTATGTCCTGCTTTTACTGTACGTTTATGCCAAAATGTTTAATAAATAAATGTTCACCCGTGCGAAGCCGGGTCGGGCCGCTAGTCAGTAATAATTTGAATTGTACTAGCAAATTTGTTTGAATTGTAACTAAGAAATTAGTATGTAAGTGTCCTTTGTGTTAATTAATTAAATAATTAAAATACTTAGTCTGGCCAGAAATACTGTTACAATTAAAAATAAACAAAATATTGCATTTTAATTTTAATTCAATAGTTTTGTTGGTCTAACGGGCGTTGATATAACTATACTACTGCGTTCATGAGGTCCTGGCATCTTTAATTTTTTTATTCTTTTCTTTTTATAAATAAGACAATACTTAAGGCATTATCTGTATTGAGATATTTTTTTTTATATTTTATATATAAAACCTCACTAAGAACATAAGCGTTGTATTTCTTGAGACCCCAAAAAAAAAATTAATTGATCCAAATTATACCCAGATTCAGAGTAACGATTTGTGGATCTTAGAAAGTATTATCCTGAGTGATAATTGAATCTATAACACAGCTGTACATCAGTATCTTAGCAATCTGTGTAGTCAAAAGTAGGACTTCTGGATGAGGCAATACAGTATATTGTTTTTTGAAGATTTCTTTCAATTTCGAGGACTTGCTCAAATACATTAATTACAAGCTTGAGGTATGGAACTAGGCCTGGTTAATGGCAATAGACGATATAGAATTATACATCCCTATCTTTAAAATCCTATATCAATCTATATAACTAGAGTGGCGTAGTAGGGCAATCTCTGTCTCAGGAGTTCATGGTCTAGCCAGATCCCCTTTGAAACTCATAACACTAATTGCGATCGCCAGGCCCGGCGATTACGACTTTATCACATTTTTGTGGGAAGGTTTACATATATAATATATATAAAAGTGAATGTCGATAAGCTGATGGATATCCATCTATCCGGATGCAACTTTAAATATAACATGGAGGACACAGGTATTTTGGATATCCAAAGTACAAAATACTCTTTATGATGACCTATAAATGTGTCAGTCGACATAAGTTCAAAATGTAACCGAAATAAAAAAAAAATAACTTAGAAACGGATACGTCCCAAGAATGCATGGCGATAGTACCGTGAGTCATCTCATGAATCTCATCACTGACCACCTCGAAGATTGACACGTCCATCATAATCCAAACTTTAGAACAAGCGAAAAACATTACTCATACAAGGTAATAAAGTTCTTTTAAAATATCAACTTATATTGGTGTTACGTTTTCACAAAACCAATTATACATTTACAGCCGCGAAAATCAGTTTAGTGTGAACTTTGAGTTGATTTAATCTTTATTTCAATGCATTAAAGATGATTTTGTGTTAAAGAAAGAACAGAGGGTAATTTATTATTGTAAATAGGCTTAAACTACATTCCGACCGTAATGGTAAGCAGTAGCGTATTGTTCACAGTGTGGTTTAACATTTATAAATCAACAATTAGGCTCAGTTAGTGATGTGAATTGTATAAAATTTTACTGGCCGATATGTTTCTCGAGTAATAATAGCGAACCTGAACGACTTAATAATTAAATCGAATTGTAATTGAATTGAATGAAATTGAATTGAACCTATGAAAATAATGAATATTATAAATTAAAATGGAACAAGTACGTAGGTACCTATTTTAGCTAATTTCACGACGCTCACACTTGTATACTTCGCTGCGTAGCAAGTATACCACGCGCATGTGCTTGGGATGTACCGACTCACTCTCTTTCTTTCTTCTACTTTCTACCTTGGTGTATCTTTCTTTCTCTCTCCCTCTTGCGTTGGAATATTGGACGCTACTCGTTGCTAACGCTCGCGGTGGTCTGTAACAGGTCTACCACGCGCATGCGTTCGAGTGCCATTGCGTTAAACATTTAACGCAACCTTGTTGGAAGTCGCATTACAAGTTTCACTTCAATAAAACTATTATTTAGAGATTATATCGTGTTTGTATTTGATTTTAAATTTCTCGACGTTTCGAACACTATACAGCATTCATGATCACGCGATTGTCCTCCTGTGACTATACATACGCTATAGAATCTGTAAAAAATAGTTTTATATCAATGGAGACTTATTAGCAATACTATAACTCCATCGGTCCAGACCAGATCAGTCAGGTACTGAAGGAAGGTGGAGTCAAGAGTCTCCGAAACCGGCGAGCGTGTATGAAGATAATTATGAATGTTGAGGAAGCGAGGGAAGTATGCAGAGATAGAGTTCTCTGGCACTCTGTTCTCTCTGCCTACCCTGCAAGGGATATGGCGTGATGATATGTATGTATGTATGTTTGTATAACTCCATGCAGAGGAACTATGTACTAATAGCCAACGTTTTGTCGTATATACTATTTTCAGGACAGCACCCCAAAATAATAAGTTGCTTTATTTTATCTAAGAAGTACGCTGCACAGTCGTTCATGCTGATTATCGACAGCGTCTTCTGTATGATAAGATAAAGTACTATTTGCCGCTACCTTGTCCCTTTGCGCTTGTTATTAACTCGTTATAGGTGATTTGATGCCTTAACATTTTCGTTTTGTATTTAATACAAAATTTAAAAGTGACGTTTCTAACTTCAGTTCAGAATTATTTATTTCTTTCATTTACAGTTCATTGATAAGTCTATTTTATTACTCCAATCAAGTAGATTCTATTTATTGCTCTTGGTGGCAAATGAGCAAGCAGCACACCTGCTGGTAAGTGTTACTGTCGCCCATAGACCCTTACAATACCAGCGGTACAATTAAGCCGCTGCCTACCAATAATTCCAAACCCACCTATAAAGACGGGCTTTCGGCTCTCTCGCTCACTGAACGAAGCATAGCAGCACATTACCACTGCTCGATTTTCTGTAAGAGTATGGTACTACACACAGGCGAATCGGCCCGCGGTTGTAGATACTGCCAACAGTTTGGTTCTACCACTATTATTGCATAGCAATATTTAGAAGAAGGTGTAAAACAACTCATTGATAGGCAAATTATTGTGAATAGTTTCAAAATATTACGTATTCGTTGAGCATAGTTTTCTTTCTTTATAATTATCATCATCATTCTCCTACTCTTATCCCAATTACTTGGGGTCGATACAATATGTACTCTTGTTTCATAGTACATATTGTAGAAGTTATTTGCAATAGTTCTATGACCGGCCGCCTGACAGACGTCAACCCTCCTTGGAAATGTAATTCTTGACCAAACGGCATCAGATGGAGTTGGCCCAGGTCGTTATAAGGCTCTAAGTCGTCTGTTACGACATCCACGAGCAAAGTAAGGGTTGGTAGTATTCGTAGCCGCTACCACGCAGCTTAAGAATCCTTCTTTATAGTTATGATACTCTATAATACATAGTAATGAATAGTGTATAGTTTCAGTGTGCTTTTTCGGTATTAAAAGTTGTAAAATCTATTTTATACCAAAAACGACTAGTATAATATTTCTATTTGTTTCTATTTTATTGGGAAGGGACTTAATGTCTTGTTGTGTCATTTAACCGCATGATATATTGTTATCAGCTTAGATTACGCTTGGATATAATAATTGTTCAATCTAATGAAAAATAGACTTTCGATATTAGGGCAAAGTATTTGTACGGATGGTTTTTCTTTATATAATTTTTATCAAAGGTAGTTATCGTATATAAGTGTTGGTTTTTTTTTAAATGTTTTTTTTTTATATTTAATGTAAATGGAATGTGGTGACGGCTTATGATCTTAACTCTTTCTTTGCCAAGTGTTAAAAATCGGTTTAAGAATCCCTTGGAGAATAAGTTGCTCGAATTCTCTTGCAGGAACACTTTCGTAGTAAACTTATGATACTTACTGCAGTGGCCAGACCGATTGCTAACCATTCATTTTGGCATGATTCTTTTTGGGGAGGCCTATGCCCAACAATGAATAGGCTGTTGGTTCTATAGATATAACTTAAATGAAATAACACACAGCATGGAAGTGAACAATTAAGAATTATAGGTACATAGGTCTTAAACATTAAATTCAGAAGCGATTCTGTATAAAAATATCAAAGTTCATGGTAACAAAGCGATTAATGATTAACAAGTCGTTCTATTCGATTTATTTTACTCGGTGTATAATAAGACTAGAGCATCGCATCACTACGCTCGCTACAATGTTTGGCTAACTACTACTGGTGCCGTACGTATGAATAAATTACGTATACTCTGTTTCAAATGAAAGTAAGTAAAAGGTGAACTCAATATTTGTAATATACCTTTTAAAATAACCGCAATATGTTATGTGAATGTTACAGAAATTAAATATCTTTTAATCATTGAATAAAATTTACGAAGAGTTAGTAATTTCGCCTAGGTCACCACCTTGGTTAGACAAGCATATGCGTTTTATTTACAGATGAAGCGATTATTTTGGAAACACTGCCTTCTATAATATAAAGAACTAGCTTCTGCCCGCAGCTTCGCCCGCGTAAAAGGTTACTTTCCTAAAATTTTTACATACATACATATCATCACGCCATATCCCTTGCAGGGTAGGCAGAGAGAACAGAGTGCCAGAGAACTCTATCTCTGCATACTTCACTCGCTTCCTCAACATTCATAATTCTCTTCATACACGCTCGCCGGTTTCGGAGACTCTTGACTCCACCTTCCTTCAGTACATGACCGATCTGGTCTAGGTAGGTTAGTCTCGGTCTCCCTCGGTACCTACATCCTTCCACTTTCGCATTGTATATCTTCTTAACCAGGCGTTCGTTCGGCATTCTTTCCACATGTCCGAACCATCGGAGCATTCCCTTTCGCATCTTTACACCAATACTCTCTTTCATACCTACTCGCTCTCTTACGTCGTCGTTACGAATGCGGTCAGTCAGCCTAACTCCACAGATTTTCCGCAGAGATCGCATTTCGACCGCATTAATTTTACTATCATACTCTTTTCTGCATACCCAACTCTCGCTTCCATACAGTAATGTTGGGACAAGCACTGCGTTATGTATTGCTACACGTGCCTTCTGGCTGAGGTGGTGGCTGCCGAGAAGTTGCCCCAACGCTCCGTTCACTCTATTTCCCGCATTCACTCTTCGCTCTATATCAGTGGTGTACCTTCCATCTCGGCTAAATCCACATCCAAGATATACAAATTCATCCACTTGCTCTAGTACATCATTACCTATTGTTACTCTTACATCTGTTCTGGTTTTATCTCTTTCAAAGACCATTATTTTGGTTTTGCTCACATTCCTAAAATTTTTAATCCCTTATTTTTATTTTACCCCTTAAAGGTAAATTTTTACAACATGTTAATGTCATATTCATTTATATCTAATCGACAGCCTAAAAATAAGTTTCAAGCTTCTGGCTTTAAAAATGACGAAACTTTCTTACAACTTTTCATTCCTTTTTACAACCCTCTTTTGCATTGAAGAGTAGCTTATGTCCTTTGTCAGGTTTTAGACTATCTGTGTACTACATTTCATTTAGATCGAATCAGTAGTTTTGACGTAAAAGAGCGACGGACAGACGGAGTTACTTTCGCATTTATAATATTAGTAAGGATTTGCAACTTAAAAGATATACATAAATATGATTTAGAAAATTTAAGTTTGGCTGAAATGCTCTTTGTTGACTACCTACTCAAATATCTGTAAAATTACGTAATGATAACATCAAAGAAAAGTTCTTCAAACACAAATGAGTTCTAGATTTGGTTGAAAGGAATATTGCTTCTAAACTTTTATCAGATATTACTGCTATATTCTCATTTGATTCTTAGAATAGGAGTGGTTTAAGATATATTTTACTCTACTGGGTCCTAACTCCACATTATAATATTCATATTACGTACTTCTCATTATCTTTTTCTTAGATGTTTATTGTTTCATCAGTTTATATATGATTCAATATTAGGTGTTGGTAAATGGATGAACATTTCCGTGCGGTGACGGAGTAAGAATACAATTCACCACCCCCTATCTTACCTGTGGGTGATCGTAAGAGACGACTAAGGGGTATAAAACGCATATAACATCTATGCAAGAGAAGGAAAACTCAAAACAAAAGGCTATACCAACACGTCTGACCAGCTTGGTATAGTAGGTCAATTTATCTCCCATTATGGAGGAGGCTCGAGCCCAACAGCGGGACATATAAGCTGAGATGAAAAAATTAATATTCTATCATAAAGAGAAAATTCATCTTCTATATCAGACTGACCAGATTAGTTGGTGTAGTATTTATAAATATTCTGTTGTTATGATGCATCAACTTACATTTCTTACTTACCTTAGTGATTTTTTTAGGATACAAAAAAGAGACAGTGAATTTTATTCTTATTATGTCAGTAGCAAGACAGTATCATTACGATACTGATCGATATTTGATCGAGGTGGAGATGGTGGCTCTAGCTTCATGCAAGCTTGCTTTTTTGCTTTTGCTCTGTTTGAGAGGTTATATGGGATAGGAACACGTATAACTCTATCGGAGTTGTCTGGAATATGAGACTGGGACGAAATCACCAGGAATCCCATTGGGTAAAAAGTAAATTTCCCAAAGTTGAACTGTTATCGCAAGGGAGTACATTACCGGGATAAAAGTATCGTATGTGTTAATCCAGAAAATGTTCTATCTATGTGCCGATTTTCATCTAAATTTGTTCTATTGTTTACGCATGATTGAGTAACAAACATCAAAACCTCCAAACGTTTTCAAAAACTTTCACATTTATATTATTAGTAGGATTTGTTTATCCTCAATCTCAACATAAAATACAGCATGGACCTCTTTCACTAATATTTAGCACTTTTTTATTGCTTATGATGGCAAACGAGCAAGCAGTACACCTGATGGTAAGTGTCACTGCCGCCCATGCACCTTTGCAATACCAAGATTATAGTCAGGCCGCTGCCTACCAATACAAACCCCAAAGCGGGTGGGTTTGGTTGGGCTTCCGGACTTGTGGTATAGAATACAAGTGAGGGAAATACTGGCTGCATATAACCTCAACTTACACCTTATCATCTCTCCTTTAGTTAAGCTTGGCGTAGTAAATACTGGAAATTAAATCAAAGATATCTTTTCAGATAAATTCAGGTGTAAAATCACGCAATTGTGGTGTATGCTCCTTTATTCTTTTCACGAAAAAACTTTTGGATGCTTTTGAAGACAAGGTAGTGGCGTATGCTTATATTTTCCTTAATTTTCCTCATTCTTGCAACCATTACTTAAATTATTTCATGATTTTATTTCAGGTATATGATATGAAACACAGAAAATAAAATTAAACCAAATATATATAGTTAACAAAATTACAATTTATGAGAATGTTTAGAACTGAATTTTACTGGCCTTCAAAACTTTGAAGCTGAGAGACGCTTAGTTTAAAAGCCTCACGAAGAAGTTTAAAGAAGCAAAGTAATAAAGACAGAAATTATTTAAATTATCCTCAAATTTTTTTTTTTTTTTATAATATCTCACACTCTGAATGGGCTTAAGAAATTTTGAAGCTAGGATCTAAACTATCGCTGTCTACGGGTACCACGTACACATACATACATACATAGTCATCATTAAGATTTATGTATGCAAAAAATTCAATGAAACCGATCTAGATTTCACACTCGACTGTTTCGCACCTACTTATAACTATAAAATCAGCGAGATGATAAGCTTTTTTTAACTTGTGTTATTCTATAAGGTTTTCTTAACATGTAAAATGTTGAATATATAATTCATCCATACTTTTAGATATAGGCCCATGAAAGGGGTGTAATTAATATGACAAGTTTTCCAGGCGAGTAGTAGCTGCTCACTTTCTTTTACTTCTTTTGGCGCTTCTAATATTTAAAATATATATGTGAAGGCTACATTGTATTTTTAACCCATCTTCAACTGGGAATGCATAATAATCAGTATAATAGTAATTAGCATTAATATTAAGATCACACTGTTGAAAGTTTTCTGTCTACAGACGCCGATCGGTCTGTCCGGGGCAGTACCACACTCAGAATAATCGGCGTCTCAACAGTGCGAATGTATTGTTGCCCTTAGTGCAGTAAGTCAGAGAGCCGAAAGCCCAAATCTCTGGGTAGGTTTTAGTTGGTAGCCAGTGGCCTATCGGTACCAGTGGTATTATAAGAGTCACACATACCATTAGGTGGGTCACTTGTTCGTTTATAAGCATAAGTAATAAAAAAAATTTTGAAGTATTAACGTATTTCACTGCGAAAGTCAAGAATTTCCTTCAATCAATATATATTTTAATATTTTCTATTGTGATTTGGTATATCTGTTTTTATAGGCTCGCTGCAAGCATTAATAATATTTCAAACTTAGACAAAATATGTGAGTATTTGAGGTCACTTCGCGTATCGACTGCGGTAGATGTTGACTAGATATGACAAAAATATAAAGTTTCACAACTTCAGATTTTTCACATCTGCCAAATTCCTATAAAACTGGAAAGACCTTTTTGCGCTAAGTTCGCCTACATTCCTCATAAACCAGGAGAGGGTGAACGAAGTCCTGGCATACCATAGAGCAAATCGATGGAAATGCACCGGCAATGCAACTATAGTCTGTAGGGAATTCAATATTCTGCTACAAGGAGTGCTACAAGAACTACCTTCGACTTTTTAAAGTTATGAAATGTTAAACTTTTATTTATAAGATATTTGTACTAAAGAATAGCATCTTGATGAAACCTCATTGTTAAAAATAAAAAGAAAAGGTATAGTTAGGTACAAAGTTACGTTGTATTTTATTATTTTGAGTTTAACTGCGTAAAGCGGGACTCTCCCTTCCCTCTAATGTGGTGGAGGAGAGTGATGGCTGACAGTTCATTTGTGATTGGGTGTCATTTGTGGGTTCTGATCCAATTGTAATCTTTTTGCATTATATTTTAAAATAAGAAATATATCCTGGTTCCAAGTTCATACTAAATTTGATTCTTACTTAACATGTTGTAAAAAATATTGCGGTATTTTTTTACTGCCTACACACCTGATACATCTGGCCTGATACATCGGCTATACATACTACCGCATATGGATCTGGGCAATATCAGGGACACAGCCAGGCTGCTGCTTAGCGTGAAGAAAATGCTACTATTAAACTTCGTTTGAAGAAGTACATGTCATAGTAATCTGGAAACATCGCAGTAGATTGTACATTTCAGATGAAAACATATAGTAGAGGACGATAAGGATTCCAGGTGAAATTAATGAACATTTGCTACGGTGTCAAGTAGTAAAAGTGGTAAAAGACGTAATATGAAATATTAAAGAAGCCTCCTGAAGTTTTTTGCACGATCTAATCAGTTGCGGTCGAGTACGAACCATGTAGTAGATTATTAGCCTGGCGACTCTCGGCACCGAAGAGATCGTCAGACGGATCGAGGCGCTAGGGTTGAGGGTGGCCCTGGACAAGACGGAGGCCCTCTTGTTCCATGGGCCCTCCCATCGGCGTTTCGATCACCAGCAATTTGGTTGACATCAGCATCCGGGCCCATATGAGGTATTTGGGCCTGATGCTCGACGGGCATTGGTGGTTTCGGGAGCATTTCCGCAGGCTCGCTCCGCGGCTCGTCGGCGCGGCGTCCGCCCTTTCATGGCTTATACCGAATGTGGACGGACCAAGCGCTACGTGCCGACAGCTGTACGCCTGTCACCGCCTGGTGCGTTGACGCCCGCCTAGATGTCATTGCCCGTTGGGCAGTCCGGCTGGAGAGGCCTCGATTCGGTGTGCGGACCGTGGAGGCCTGCCGGCAGGTGCTGATGCAGTGGTTGGAACGGCGGCACGGGGTGCTCTCCTTCCGACTGGTGCAGGTTTTGACGGGGCATGGATGCTTCGCCAAATACCTGCACAAGGTCGTCAGGAGGGAGAGTACACCGTCCTGCCACCACTGCGATTGCGATGAAGAAACAGCGCAGCATACGCTCGAGGTTTGTGCCGCTTGGGCAGAGCAGCGTCGTGAACTCGTCACAATCATCGGTGCCGACCTGACGCTGCCGACCATCGCCAGGGCGATGCTCGACAGAGTCAGGAACTGGGACGCGGTCGCAACCTTCTGCGAGGCAGTAGTCTCGCGGAAGGAGGCGGCGGAGCGCGTGCGCGAGGAGCGTCTCCTCGACAACGCGAGCCGCCGCCGGCCGCTGGGGCGGCGCAGGCGCGATTACCTGCGCCTGATGCCGCCCTAGCCGAGGCCGCGGGTGACTGGATCGGGGAATTAGTCCGTCACCCGCCGAGAGGCCGACCGCGTGAGGAAAGACCGACATCCTACCCGAGTGGGGGACGTCGGTCGAGGAGAGGGTACTCCTCAGAGGTATTCCGTCGGGCCGACCACTGATGTCAAGTCACTCTGCTCTGGTGGTCGGCCCAACGACGAAGGCGACCTCACAGGTGGGTTACGGGTGCGCGTGCTTACGCCCCTCTGTCACCCCGGACGGAGTGGTGCGAGGAGTGCGCCGACCGTAGCCTAGCCAAAAAAAAAATTGTAGTAGATTATTAGATTAAATCCAGACAAAATGTAAAATTGATACCTACGTAAGTGCTCTTTCAGTGCTTATACATAGTAAATAATTTGGATTTCAAATTTAAAATCAAATTCAACAGCCACGACGCTGCTGAGCCCAGGTCACGTAGACCTCGATAGAAAGGTAGCCTATGTATTTCTTCAAGTCTCAGTCGCGCACTCGGTGTCACTTGGTGTCTCTCAATATTTTAATATATATAACATAAAAGTAGCCTAAATGCTTCTTATAATATCAGCTACCTGCCAGTAAAAGCCCCGTTAAAATCGGTCCAGCCGTTTCAGAGATTAGCCGAAACATACAGAGAGACAGATGGACTAAGAAAATTTTAAAATAGCCTTACAACAATGAAAAATACACTTTCACATGCATTTAGTGCATATACTTTCACATGCATTTAATGAAAAGTTGTTAACTTATAATTACAAACAGATACTTCAATTTTATTTATATGTATAGATGTACATACTAAATAGTTTAATAAAGCTTTTGATTACATTATATTAATTTTACGTAGGTTTTTTTTCCATGTGGTGCCAGACTAAGAATGCAATTGAACACTCCCTATTTTGCCGGTAGGTGTCTTAAAAGACGACTATAACATCTATACAAGAGAAAACTCGAAATAAAACTTTATATCAACTTGTCTGACCAGGGTAGTAGAGTAGGCCAATTTGCTTTCTGTTATGAAGAACACTTATCCCGACTAGAAAAAAAGTATGGTTCAACCAGATCATGTATCTGGACCCGATCAGGATAGAATGATGCCGGATCCGGCAAACCCTATCAGGACCAGGTCTGGTCCTGATCAGGATAGCCTGATGTGAAATAACATCAAGTATGGTAAGGCATATCGGATCAGGACCAGATCAGGACCAAATAAGGATAGCCTGATGTGAATTATCATTAAGTATGGTAAGGCATACCGGATCAGGACCAGATCAGGACCAAATAAGGATAGCCTGATGTGAATTATCATTAAGTATGGTAAGGCATACCGGATCAGTACCAGATCAGGACCAAATAAGGATAGCCTGATGTGACATATCCTCAAGTATGGTAAGGGATACCGGATCAGGACCAGGTCAGGACCAAATAAGGATAGCCTGATGTGAAATATCATGAAGTATGGTAAGGCATACCGGATCAGGACTAGTTCAGGACCAAATAAGGATAGCCTGATGTGTAATATCATCAAGTATGGTAAGGCATACCAGATCAGGACCCGATCAGAATAGAATGAGGCATGCCGGATCCGGCAAACCCTATCAGGACCAGGTCTGGTCCTGATCAGGATAGCCTGATGTGAAATAACATCAAGTATGGTAAGGCATACCGGATCAAGACACGATCAGGACCAAATAAGGATAGCCGGATGTAAAATATAATCAAGTATATGGTAAGGCATGTAGTATATATCAGGACCAGAAACAGTTTTCGTAACACAAAAAAAATATCAATCAAAATTCAAAAAAGTATCATATCATGATTGTCATATTTATGCCACAGTGTAAATTGTATTTGCATCAGAGGAGATTAATCTGAAATCTTTAATTAATCATATGTATTTAATAATAATAATAATGTTTAATTAATAATAAAAAAATAATTTATATTTAAAGTAAAAACAAAAATAAATAATAGATACATTTGAAAACGTAGATAGAAATAAATATAATAATATTGTAACAACCATTCTAACATTTAATGTTTTGGGTCATAATAAATTGGCGTTAGTAAAATGACGTCATTATCTGAATCGCGGTGTTAAGATTCGCCGAAGCGTAATGACATCGCCTAATATTAAATTAGTTGTTATCGAATCAAATCAAAACAGATCGATCAGGTCATGAATGAAAAATTCAGGCGACAGTTGAAGTCGTTAGCATCTGGTGGTTACGCCCTAATTGGAACGGCTCACTGGGACTCTATGATAAGAATATAGCACTGCATTCGGTGCCTACGTCATATATTAATTTATATTTTTATCTATTAAACATGTTGTTTAAGATATTCATGTTTTTAAAAGGACCGGACTGGGCATACTCGTTTTGGATCAGGCAAGATACATAACGCAGATGATTGATTTGGATCCGATCAGTAAAATCTCATCCGGACCCGATCAGGAATACCTAATCTGGACCCGATCAGGAATGCCTGATCGGGTCCAGATATATCTTCTGCGTTACATTCCTTATCTGGTCCAGATCAGGCATGCCCGGTCCGGTCCTGCTAAGGAAGACGAAAAAATTTCTAGTCGGGATATAAGCCGAGATGATTCTCTTGTGATTTTACTCAGCCATAATGAAAAGAAAAACTCGACTATCGACTGAACATTTTTTTTGGTCGTGTGTTTATCTATTAGCTGCATATGGCTTTAAGAGCTTTACGCGGAATATTGGTGAGCATTCAACCTGATTTACTGTTAAAAATATCGAACGGATTTATACGAACTTCTAAAAGATTTCTTAATTACTATTCCCTGTTTACATATAAATAGTAAGTTTCAGAATGACGTGAAATAAAACTATTTTACGGCTTTTATTGCCCTTGTGATTGATTTTTATTTTCTCAATGTTTTGAATACTTTCAGTGTTCATAGTCGCAGGAGAACTAAAGTGTGCCACCGAAGACGGTGGGCTATGGTGTGGTCACACCCCGCCAAATCGGTCCGAGGCGACGGAAGAGATGGCGCGAGACTCTCAGCTGTGCGAGCGGGCCACCGGAACCCGATCTTTGTCTTCGGTGGCCAACGTGTCTAACAAGTCAATATTATCGTTATCGTAATGTTCTTCAGAAAGAAAGTCACAATTTGACAAATATTTGATTATAATCTAGATATATATCTATATAGATATAGATTATTTTGTTATTCCAACAAGTTTTTTATTTACAAAATTCATTTTTAATTAATATGTACAATTAAAGCTAAGTTTTAAATTAAAATATTTACAGAAAAATAGAAGAAAATAGAACAAGGAATAACAAATAAATAAATAAAAAGAGAAACAAAAGGCGCAATCAGGCATCGAAAAATTCCTCCGCATCACTGTCCACTGGTAATGTGCCCAGAAGGCTAGCAGCATTGCCACGTTGAATGGCAATGCTAACTGATATAGATAAATACAGATAGATATATAGATATAGATTAGATAAAAAAGGATGTTTATATATGTGACATAGATAAACTCAGAAACAAATAGTTTCCGAGTCTATCTGTATGTATAACAAATAGACCGATCATTGTGAAAATTGGTATGTATTATGTATTTTTTCACAAAGAAGGTTTATATGCTATCTTCATTGATGTAACTCGCCTCTAGGCGGCGCTGCGATACATCGACTACAACCAGGACTAAAACTACAAACAAACCAACTGGCTGGGTCTGCCAGTGATTGATATACATATAAATTGAGAGAATAAAGATATCTGAATTAAAGTTGCGTTTTACTATCTTAAAACGTTTGTAAAAATTAAGTTAAAATATGTTTTAATCTTTGAATTTATATACTTCCATGATTTCAGTATAACATAAAGTTCTTACCAAGTTGTTTTAGATGATTTCTCTGATAACGTTGATAACCGGAACATCCACATTTAATGTCAAGATTTTGATGCAGACTGCTGAAAAATTTATATTCATTTTGGACAACGTCTTTCCTTTTATGGCAATGATAAATATGTGTGAACACTTCATAAGTTTTAACCATTTATTTGTTAACTTTTTGATTCATCATTGTCCTACTCCTATCCTTATTACTTGGTGTCGATACAATATGTACTCTTCTTTCATAGTACATATTGTAGAAGTTATAGGCAATAGTTTTATGACCGGCCGCCTGCCAGACGTCAACCCTCCTTGGTAATGTAATTGTTGACCAAACGACATCAGATGGAGTTGGCGCAGGTCGTTATAAGGCTCTTAGTCGTCTTTTACGACATCCACGAGCAAAACAAGAATTGGTAGTATTCGAAGCCGCTACCACATAGCTTTTACAAACAACTTTATTCTAGATAATTACGTAATAATTATTAGGTAATACTATTCATTATTAACGATAGAACGTATAGTTATATAAGCTATCTATTATTTTGTGTAAAACTTTCTAATGTTAGGTGACTATAAGTATCGGGTGATCGGACCGAGGAATTGTCCGGTCACCCGACGTGAGGCCACCGCGTGAGGGCGACGCCCCGACGGCGAAATCTGTCGGGGTGTCGACGAGAGGAGCCCGCGAGGGTAAACCGCCGGGCGGACCACCGAAGACAAAAATCGGGTACCGGTGGTCCGCTCGCACGGCGAAGAAAGAGGAGTTTTACGGTGGGTCTATGGGGTCGCGCGCCGCCTTTCCGTCGCCTCGGACCGATTTGGCGGGGCGAGACGCATCCATAGTCCACCAATAAAAAAAATAAAATAAAGGTGACTATAAGTATAGTATTTGATAACCGGAGGGCGTTTGAGCGTTGGGGCAACTTCTCGGCAGCCACCACCTCAGCCAGAAGGCACGTGTAGCAATACATAACGGAAAGAATGCCGAACGAACGCCTGGTTAAGAAGATATACAATGCGAAAGTGGAAGGATGTAGGTACCGAGGGAGACCGAGACTAACCTACCTAGACCAGATCGGTCATGTACTGAAGGAAGTCAAGAGTCTCCGAAACCGGCGAGCGTGTATGAAGAGAACTATGAATGTTGAGGAAGCGAGTGAAGTATGCAGAGATAGAGTTCTCTGGCACTCTGTTCTCTCTGCCTACCCTGCAAGGGATATGGCGTGATGATATGTATGTATGTATGTATAAGTATAGTTGACACTCATATATCATGAATGTAGTAAGGGGACGTCCATTAATCACGTGATCTTTTTTTTCGCATTTTTTTGAGAGGAATCCGCGAACCGCGGCCACCGAAGACAAAGATCGGGTACCAGTGGCTCGCTCGCACGGGGAAGAGAGGAGATTTTTTGCATGGTGGGTTTATGGGATCACGCGCCGCCTCTTCCGTCACCCCGGACCGATTTGGCGGGGCGAGATGCATCGATAGTGCACCGCAAAAAAAAAGTGGAAATGGTAGTTACAAATTAATAATATCACAAAAATTGTTGATATTGGTTTTGATAATCAAAGAGGAATATTATTGTTTTGTTTAGGGATAACGGGATAGACGTACTTAAAACGGCAAAAATGGATTCTCTGTCAAGAACGAGACGTATGATCACTTTTTTCATAAAGGACAATAACAATATTTATTACTAGTTTTCTTCTCTCGTTCCTTCTCTTGCAATTTTATTGTGTATCATTATCAGCTCAGTTCATATATGACCCAATGATGGGCTCGAGCTTCCACTACACTAGGGAAATCTACTACACCACGCTAGTCAGACGTCTTGGTATAGTGTTTTTTTCGAGTTTTCTTCTCTTGCTATAGGTATGCATATTTTATCCCTTAGTCGTCTTTTACGATCACCCACGGGTAAGATTGGGGATTGATTGGGTGGACATGTTCGTTATTTTTTACTTGGTCATTTTCGTTTCAGTAATATAGTTAGATTGTGTGTAGGAGTATCTGCAGCTGGTCGGTAAAGACCGTGGTGTTTTTCCTACAAAAATAAATGAAAACAAAACGTTTCACAAACCGTATACATATTTCAATGTACCTCAATTGTCTAATTTCAGTCCCTCTATGAGACCCAAGATGGGTCAAATTATTTCTAAGCGGACCCCGTTTACCTTGCCCTACTTTTCTAAATGTATGTTTGGAATGCTTTAACCGCCTTTATTTGTTAGGTGTTTGGAATCTTCTCAAACCTTTGATTCATTGAATCAAAGGTAGAAGGTAAAACACAAAATTAAATAATTAGGAAAATTGGTATGTAAGATTTAAGTAGGTACATGAAAGAATTGTGACACATTGAATTTTGAATCTATGTTTACATCGCTATAAAATGAGTAAACATCACCTCATTACTTAAGCTCATATATTTTCTATCGCTGGACTCAAACCTCATTGATAATAGGAGAGAAATTGACCTACAATCCCACGCTGGTTAGACGGTTTGGTATAGGATTTTCTTTCGAGATTTCCTCTTGCATAGATGTTTTTTAAAGACAAAACACAACAGTAAGGAAATATTCCTTGTATTACGGAGGACTTATATTAGGTTAATATTAGGAATTACATTCTTATTCCGGCACCAGACGGTAAACATATATAACATATATACTTATTGGTTAATGCACAAAAATCTACAAATTTTGCCGGTCATTTCTATCAAGAGTGACTTGTTACTGACTTATTGCATATAAATGTAAAGTATTCCAATTAAATTGTGTCATGGTTTCCTGAATAACACACTATAAGATACCTACGAACATTATTAACGATATAAATAGTGGCAAGTCAATATTTATTCTATCATCGTTTAACTATTCCTATGCTAACAGTTAGTTTGTGCTTAAGCGGCTTTGCACCGAATACTAATAACTGTAATAACATTTACATAATAATACCGTGAGTTTTGAACACGATATATCTGCGTTGAAAGATTAGCACTTTTTAAATTTTATTAATTTATGTCATATTTTTTTGCGTGTTTTTTTTTTATTATATTGCTTATGGTGGCAAACGAGCAAGTTGGGCTTCCGGCTCTCTCACTCACCGAACGAAGCGCAAAAGCACATTAAATTGCCATTACTCAGACGTCGATGTTCTGCGAGAGTGTGGTTTTATCCCGGACGGACCGGCCCGCGGCTGTAGACAGAAAACTGTCAACAGCGTGGTCCTACCACAATGACGTGTGGTGTGGTGACGGAGTAAGAAAACAATTCACCACCCCCTATCTTACCCGTGGGTGATCGTAAAAGATGACTAAGGGATATAAAACGCATAAAACACCTATGCAAGAGACGGAAATCTCGAAACCAAACCCTGTACCAACACGTCTGACCAGCGTGGTATATTCCCTGCCATTATGGAGGAGGCTCGAGCCTAACTGGGGGACGTATATGAGCTGAGATGATGTTATATTTTTAAATGAGCCATTTTTGTATATTTGTATGTTTCTATATTTACAGACTCTCGACAACGGCAGAAATGATTTACATGAAATTTTGTAATCAAGATTTTATAAGTCGATCTAACTATGTATTATTTATAGAAAATCGTTTTGTATAGCCAGTGAAAAATATATTTTTCTTGGAAATTTGAGCATTATTTTGTCAACCTTCTTCGAGATAAATCAATATTGCTGAACTGAGTGAGCAGCGGCGGCAAAAAATGTATGAAAATCCGTATCTGTCGTGTTTTAGCGGCCAAATAAATATATACTATGTATTTACATATCCATCGTATTATGAATTTTCATTCCATTGTGTATTTTAATAATGGAACGATTGGTTACTTCAAAATATTGCAAGCAAATAGGCAACTTATCAGAATTTTATTTAAATTTCGAACTGGCTTGAAAAAGAAACCTGTTTGATGATGAAAAAACGAAAACAAATGAACCCTTTAACACGTGAAAAATGTTGTTCGTTGTTCGTCATGTATACAGTTATACTTAGTACTTCCTCGTTTTAATTTCCGCGCATTATTTGAGAAAAGCACTATACAAGCCTTGGCCACAATTAGGAATTGATAGACTTACGTATGTGTGCCTCGGCGACGCTTCGGCCCACATTTATACGTTCGTCCATCAATGCCTCTTTTGCTGGCCGCTGCAGTAATGTACTATAGTATAAGGTGGTAATTGTCACAAGAA
The DNA here is from genome assembly GCA_905163515.2 of Lymantria monacha. NCBI lineage: Eukaryota > Metazoa > Arthropoda > Insecta > Lepidoptera > Erebidae > Lymantria > Lymantria monacha. Next base: position 10,223,296 of record LR991094.1, on the reverse strand, counting down.
TAGATATAGCTCAGTTGAGAAATCGAGCAGTCTAATCCAGATAGACCCGGTTCGATCCGATGTTTCTCTTTTTTGCTGCTTTTCCCTTTTTTATTATTTTACTAATTGTTATTTAATATCAAATTATATTTGTCAAAATAATTTAAAAAGAAAATACCGAGCGAAGCTGGGTCAATCAGATATTTTGTATTAAAAGTCGTTTATCCGTGTGATTCTTCTATACTCTATGTAAGAATACAATTCTCCATCTCCTATGTTGACCGTGGGTGTCATAAGAGATGACTAATGGATATAGTATAGGTATATATAACATTAATAACACAGCTGACCGACCGCATTCGCAAGGACGACGTAAGAGAGCGACTAGATATGAAAGAGAGTATTGGTGTAAAGATGCGGAAGGGAATGCTCCGATGGTAACATGGGACAATGCGAAAGTGGAAGGATGTAGGTACCGAGGTAGACCTAGACTAACCTACCTAGACCAGATCGGTCACGTACTGAAGGAAGGTGGAGTCAAGAGTCTCCGAAACCGGCGAGCGTGTATGAAGAGAATTATGAATGTTGAGGAAGCGAGTGAAGTATGAAAAGATAGAGATAACATCAGAAGAAAAATTTGAAATCAAACAGATACCAACCCGTCTGACCAGCGAGGTATTGTAGATCAATTTCATTTCCATTGTGAAGGAGGTTTGAGAGCAGGAGTGAGGCGTATAAGAGCTCAGACGATGAAATGACTAAGTTTTTTAACATTTCTTAATGAAAAAGCAGATAGTAAGTGACGAGTATGTATTTGTAATCTCATTAATAGTGCTTGGACCACGCTGTGGACAGCTCTTTGTTTACAGCCGCGGTCCGGTCCGTCCGGGTAGTACCACACTCTCGCAGAGGATCGACGTGTGAGTAATGGCAATGTGATATTGCGCTTCGTTCGGTGAGCGAGAGAGCCGGAAGCACAACTGAGATGGGTTTGGTGGGCAGCGGCCTAGCTGTACCTTTCATATTTCAAAGGTCCATGGGTGGCAGTGACAATTAACATCAGGTGCGCTGCCTGCTCGTTTGCCACCACAAGCAATAAAAAAAAGCAATATTAATTCATAAATCTTTTCTTTTCAAAAAGACTAAATCCTTACATGGAGGTTTTTGTAAATATACAAGTGATCTCATTTTTTTTATTATATTGCGTGTTTAGTTGTTAGCCGCTGATGGTTTTAACAGCTTGGCTCGGATTATGTGGGAGCGCTGAGGGCTCACAATTCGGTGAAGTTATTTTACATTTTCACAGTCCATATTTGTACCATAGTCGGTTTAGACCTGTTCTACAATAGAAGAACATTACTATACCACGCTGATGTGTTGATATGGTGTTTTGTTTATATATGATAAGTTTTCCTTATCCTGTTTAGATTTTATTTGCATATAGATACGCTTAGTTAAGGGTGGTTGTCTTTTTTAATGAGTGTCTCACTGACAAGAAAGGGGTTGGTAAATAATATTCTTATACCACACCGTAATTTACAATACTTATTTGTCTATAAACTTTTTACTTTATAAACAAATCTTATCATTGAATCTTTGTTATAATAAAAGGTTTTAACACCGACGTAATAAAACGTAATGAACTATGATTACAGCTTTGCCTTTGTAAAAGTTTTTAGATGTTGGCAACAATAATATCTCGGTGAAAACTTTATAATAATGAACAATCCAAATAAATCTTATAGCGTCTGCCCACAAAACGATACTATTCAAAAGAAAAAAATAACTACTTGGCAGAATACACGGATGCCGATTCACAGCGCGCCGAGGGATTAAGAAACATTAAGATTTTTATACACGTTTTCGTATTTATGTTGAGGTATTTATTTAGTCTTTATTTATGTACTATTAAACTAAAGTAGACTAGTTAATGATTATATTTTTTGATATACTAATTTATAATTATTTTAAGCATACTTTTGCGGTTATTATCAATAGTTTATTTATTTATCAACTTATTAAATTTCATCCCTTTTTTTTTTTTTTTTTTTTTTTTTTTTTTTTTTTTTTTTGTGGTGGGCCATGGACGTCGCACCCCGCCAAATCGGTCCGGGGTGACGGAAGAGGCGGCGCGCAACCCCATTGACCCACCCTGCAAGCACCTCTTCTTCGCCATGCGAGCGGGCCACCGGTACCCGATCTTTGTCTTCGGTGGCCCGCTCGGCGGTATGCCCTCTCGGGCTCCTCTCCTGTTGACGCCCCGACAGATTTCGTCGTCGAGGCGTCGTCCTCACGCGGTGGCCTCGCGTCGGGTGACCGGACAATTCCCCGGTCCGATCACCCGAAGCCTCGGTTAGGGCGGCATCAGGCGCAGGTACTCGCGCCTGCGCCGCCCCGGCCGCGGGCGGCGGCCCGGGTCACGGGAATTAAATTTCATCCCTGGATGTACATCCATAGGTCTCGCTAGGAGTATCAAAGGCGAACGTACTGAGCCGCCTGCAAGTAACGATGCCCTGCGACATTCGTGGTTGATGGTCCCCTATTCGTGGTTACCATCCTCATAACTAACTATTATCATTACCGTAGTAATACATAATACTGCATTGTGTCAGATGGTTTAGAGTGGCTTGTGCTTGTGATTCCAGTTTAAGTGCTGATAACTAAGACCTCACACTAACCCGTCGTGTCCCAATTTTTAGTTGGCTATCCATACCTCTGCCATTGTGGAGAAGGCTTATAAATGATAATGGAAGGTAGGTTCACCTTTCCGCTATTATTTACTCTACTGTAACAGTTATTGGCAATAGTTTTATGACCGGTCGCCTGCCAGACGTCAACCATCTTTGAGAATGTAATTATTTATTAACAAAACGGAAGATGGAGTTGCCCCAGGTCAGCTGGTTGTGATAAGACTCTTAGTCGTCTTTTACGACATCCACGAGTAAAGTAAGGGTTAGTAGTATTTGTAGTCGCTACCACACAGCCTATTTATTTATTATTAGTCTAAATAAATAAGAATTTAGATGGAACCAAGTTGCTTGCCTATGCAAGCTATTCAGCCAGCGCAATAAGTCGGTAGATAAACGTTATTGCAGATACTTATTTACTTGAATTAAAAAAAAAACTTTTTTTTTATTGTACTTAAATATTTTATTTTTATTATTAGTTACAGATATTTTTATACACAATTTTGAAATTTAACTTAAACTTATTTATTTTATTCCACATCGTTAAAACGTGTTTAAATAAAAATCTTATTCGTAGTTCACTTACTGCCCTTTAATCTTGTGATCAATATTGGGTTGATCTGCCACATGGTGTGGAGTCATCCGCCCCCATGCGAGGGTCAGTGACCCGATGCATTATGGTGCAACGCGTAGGGGACAATATCGAGAAGCTGTTTAAGTTTTACTTAAATGTAATAAATAGGTGATTGATTGATTTGTGAAGTTGAGATAAGTTGGATTGTCTTCGGTGTAAATAAGTCGTTACTTAAAATATAGTAAAAGATTTTTTTAAATATATTGCAAACTAGCTTTTGCCCGCGACTTCGTCCACGCAGAAGTCATCTCTGACAGAGTTAAATAGAAAAAGCAATGCAAGGTGTTGAAGGTTTGTCGCTAGGACGATAATCAACAGCGTCAGAAACTGGGATGCGGTCGCCGCATTCTGCGAGTTAATTGTCTAATGGAATTAGGCAATAGGGTGGTTCGAGAGAAAATACTCTACTGACGGTAGGTAGGTTGACACGCTCTATCGTCAGTGCTTTGGGCGGCGCAAGCGTAAGTATCTGTATTGAGGTGAACCTCATGCAGTGAACTGCATGAGGGCTTCGACTCGAGATAATACCCGGTTGCAGTGGCCCGCCCGCACAACGTAGATGTACGTGTACGGCGCGCATGTGTCTATATACCATAGCCGGTCACTAAAGAAAAAGGTGGTGCAAAAATCTATTCATTCTACAAATTATATTGCCATTAATATACTATTTACGGTATGACCATGAGATAAAAATATAATTATCGCCACCATTTATTTGACTGTTTTGTTTCACCAGCAGAGTTGCGACCTCGTTAGATATGATTTATTATTTGAGTTATAGAGTGAACATTTTTGAAGCTAAACTTAACCTGTATCTTAAACCATTAGGCAAGAACCTATTGCCGCCCACTATGTGTATCGTGTGAGCTCTCACGTCGGCACTGGTCGCCACAAAGGCACTGGTGCGGGGTTGATGGAGAGGGGAGAGAAACACGTGTTTATTTATTGTTACCGAAGAATATTTGTACGTAATTTGAAAAGAATCGATAACGAAATTTTCTCCCCATACACACTTTACTGCTTTGTTACACCCCCTTAGGGGCGGAATTAATAAAATCCTTTCATATTGAATCTCTATGTCATAAATAAAAACGTGCTTCAAAATTTAATGTTTTTAGCTTTAATAGTTTCGGCTTCGCGGTAATGAGTCGATCAACCCGTTTCACAGGCCTAATTTACACAACCAAAGGGTGAAAATTGACAAATGCCTAGAATATTTGATTCGACTCATAATTTGAAAAGAATCAATAAAGTTTTTTTTCTCCGCATACAAACTTTGCCACTCTGCTCGACCCCCTTAGGGGTATAATTTCGTAAAATCCTTTCTTAGTAAAAATCTGTACGTCATATAAAGAAACCACTGTCAACATTTCAAGTTGCCAGCTTCAAAAATATCGGCTTGGCGTTAATGATTTAATGAGTCATCCAACCCGCTTTGCAGGCCTAATTTACACCCCCAGAGGGTGAAAATCAATAAATGCTGAAATACGTGTTTATTTATTTTTACTGGAGAATATTTGTACGTAATTTGAAAACAATCGATAAAGATTTTTTCTCCGAACATTTTACATTGACATAACTTTTTTATTTATAAACCAATTGACATAAAATAAAGCCTAAATGTTAAGTGAAGCTTACCACAACATATTAGTGAAAACCGCGTCTAAATCGGATAGGCCGTTTCTGAGATTAGCGTGCACAAACACACAGACAAACAGATAAACAGACAAAAATTTTAAAAATCATTGTTTTGGGTTCTATTAGTGTTGATAAAAGTCCCAGTAAGATTTTTTCTCATATATCTTCCATGTACAGACAGCGATCCGTTACAATGTATAGATGAGTACTTTTTAGAGCCGTTTTTAAGTCACCTTTACGTATCTGTGTTTTCTTGATCAATGAACAATTGTAAGGTTTTTGAGCCATATAATAATTCTATTGACTCTTTAACATAAAGTATTCTATGGAATTCCTATGTGGTGACGTTTTAGTATTACAATGGATAACTTCGGCCACCGCAGGAGTCGCAAAATCGCGAGTGATCACCAGTAGAATAAGCAGTATTCTTATAGGAAACTAGTAATAGGTACCAATAGTGATTATGACATCGTCCCTTCGTAGAGAAGCCTCTATCCAGTAATAGTGGCCGTTAACATATATATGAGGATAGACGGATGAAACTTGCCAAATTATTTGGTTTCCTGCCATTTGCCATTAATTTCTATTGACTGCTCTGATAACGGAGTTGTCTAACACCGGACAGATTTTTGTGAGTCGGGTTGGACGACTCATTAAATCATTAGCACCAAGCCGATATTATTGAAGCTGGCAACTTGAAATGTTGATAGTGGTTTCTTTATATGACGTAGAGATTTACTAAGAGAGGATTTTACGAAATTATACCCCTAAGAGGGTGGAGCAGAGTGGCAAAGTTTGTATGGGGAGAAAAAATCTTTATTGATTCTTTTCAAATTACGAGTCGAATCAAATATTCTAGGGTAGTATCCGGCATTTGTCAATTTTCACCCTCTGGTTGTGTAAATTAGGCCTGTGAAACGGGTTGATCGACTCATTACCGCCAAGCCGAAACTATTAAAGCTAGAAACATTAAATATTGAAGCACGTTTTTATTTATGACAAAGAGATTCAATATGAAAGGATCTTATGAATTCCGCCCCTAAGGGGGTGTAACAAAGCGGCAAAGTGTGTATGGGGAGAAAATTCCTTTATCGATTCTTTTCAAATTACGTACAAATATTCTTCGGTAAAAATAAATAAACACGTGTTTCTCTCTGCCTCTCCATCAACCCCGCACCAGTGCTGGCGTGAGAGCTCACACAATACACATAATAGACGGCAATAGGTTCTTGCCTAATGGTTTAAGATACAGGTTAAGTTTAGCTTCAAAAATGTTCACTTTACAACTCAAATAATAAATCATATCTAACGAGGTCGGAACTCTGCTGGTGAAACAAAACAGTCAAATAAAGTGTGGCGATAATTATATTTTTATCCCATGGTCATACCGTAAATAATATATTAATGGCAATATAATTTGTAGAATGAATAATTATTTATTTTTATAATTTGAACCACCTTTTTCTTTAGTGACCGGCTGTGGTATATAGACACACGCGCGCCGTACACGTACATCTACGTTGTGCGGGCGGGCCACCGCAACCGGGTATCATCTCGAGTTGAAGCCCTCATGCAGTGAAACTCAATACAGGTACTTACGCTTGCGCCGCCCAAAGCACCGACGGTAGAGCGTGTCAACCTAGAGTATTTTCTCTCGGACCCACCCTATTGCCCAATTCCGATAGACAACTAAATCTCAGAAGGCGGCGACCGCATCCCAGTTTCTGACGCTGTTGATTATCGTCCTAGCGACAAACCTTCAACACCTTGCATTGCTTTTTCTATTTAATTCTGTCAGAGATGACTTCTGCGTGGACAAAGTCGCGGGCAAAAGCTAGTTAGATATATAAATATAACAATTGTCACAGACAGACAGGGAAGATATTACACGCTTTTTTATCTTTAGGTTTAAATTATAAGAATTGAAATGCAACTTTAATTTTTCAATGTTAAGGTTGAATTTCTATTGTAGTATATAATTATTGAGAATGTTTTTATCTGTCAGTTATAAACGAGAATGCATCTACGAATATTAGAACATAAATGAAATTTTGATAGTTTGCCGTCGGAATTAAAAAAGAAACTACCCTTGGTGTGTGCTTAACTACACGACAAAAGTCAAAACTTTATCAAGGCGAGGTTATTAATACAAAGACAGTTTTTTTTTTCAAATATCATAAAGTAATAATATTTACGATTTCATAATTACAAATGCGTGTAATTTACTTTGGTAAATTATGTTTAAAATAATCATTTGTATCGTACTCTACTCCTTTAATCGACGAAAGCCGCTTTTACTCGAACGAGCTTTGCATGTATAGCCGAATGTGACAGCTCAATTTTATTCAATTACCGCTTACCTGTGCGGCCTCTGCCGCTTATTGCCTTTTGAAAAGTGCTTGTTCCATGGCAAATCGGGATGGCGCGTCCAACCATCAGACACGAGAACATCCACACTGAATTGCTCTACTAGTGGCCCTGTTGTTGTGGTTTCATCCCTGTTCCTTTTACACCGCAGATGATAGGTATTCAAAAGGGTAACTCGGAAGGGCCAGTGAAGTATAGGACTATATCTCAGTGATCAGATTAATTAGGATTGTTTCGGCGAGGTGTGGCCTATTAACCAAGGCTTGGCATAAAAGAATTCCGTTCCCAAAGAGTGTGGGAACCCTATTACTAAGACACCTTTTTTTTTACGGTGGACTATTGATGCGTCTCGCCCCCCAAATTGGTCCGGGTTGACGGAAGAGGCGGCGCGTGACCCCATAGACCCACCGTGCGACTCCTCTCTACGCCGTGCGAGCGGGCAACCGGTACCCAATCTTTGTCTTCGGTGGCCTATTAGGTACTAAGGCACCTTCAGCGGGCTACAAATATTTAAAATATATAAAAGATTACAGTTAATGGTTTAAATAGACATTTTGCAATACCATGTATTATATGTAACTAGTTTTAATATAACAGTATAAACTTAATAAAATACTTTTTGTTTTGAGCATTTCACAAAAGAACATTTCGTAAAAGAGGCAAGGAAATCCGTGCTTAAATGAGTCCAGGAAATTATCCTCCATGACATAATATTACGGTTAAATTCGTCATAAATATTAGATTTAAGTCTTTCCGAGAGTCAAATATTTTAAAATAGCTGCATTGCTTTGCTTAAGGGTATTTTAAAATTGTTACGTATTGATTACGTACATACATTTTGATGTTGTAGTCATTTTTATTTTGTTTTTTTTTTAAGACCACACTTTGCATTTTGGAATAACTGTGCAGTGATTTACGATTATTGACGAATTTCTATAACGTGGCAGTTATATTTTTTTTTAAATAATTCTCAAAAAGACTGCTAAACCTTTTCAAATAAGCGTGGCAGTTCCTGATATTAGGACTTTCAAACAAACTTTGCTTTTACATATGTTATATTTCATATAGATTTGATTTCAGTTAATTTAATTTTATGTAACGTTCATATCTATATTTTGAATTAATTATTATAACTACCTAAAATAACTACCTAAATGTTACGTAATTTGAGTAGGATGATATTAAAATATTTAGTGACTGTAAGGGCTTTCAAAGATAAGTCCAACTTTGTTATGTAAGTTTTGATTTCGTGGAATGGATACTGTGTAAAGTGTGTATTCAATTTAAAACAATTTCCTTTTATAAAGTTGGAAATTTCGAATTAATTAATCTTACTTATAATAACACTTCAAAGTATGAACTTTAGAAAATTAGAATGTTTCTAATGTACCTTTTGACTAGAATTGAAATGTCCAATAATGTTTTTGAAAATGATAAAATTATGTGCCGACTTTTTTTTTATAAAATGTCAATTTTTTTAACACATCACGCTAACCCATTATAAAATCAGATAAATAGCATAAAAGTTACAAATATAGCAAAAATGTCTCGTAATCATAATTAAAAAAGAATTTTCTGTAACAATAAAATGCACTAGATACTTTAAAGAAAGTACTTTTATTGGGCAGTTCAATTAAGGATATAATTGACAGATTGAGATGCTAAATATTTAAAGTTACTGTTTAGGGGGCGTCCATTAATCATGTGATCTTTTTTTTAGCATATTTTGAAGTAAGTACTAAGTTCAGTAAATAAACTCACCGCCTTTAGCAAAGCAAATATGCAAAACGATCCCTTATATTGAAAGATGTCTAATAATTTTGGTAGAACACAGTAAGTCATGTAAAGTGCTTTTTATTTATTACATTTTAAACTTCGTCGAAATTTAGGTTTATATAATGCCATCTATATTTATTTATTATAACACTTTAAACACTAAGGCATGCAACACTTTAAAACAATATTATACTGCACATGATTACGTCACTTTCCCGCCAAAATGAACACAGGTTGTAACATAAATACCTATGTTGTAAAACTAATTTAGTTTAGGTATGTTTTTTATGGTTCCAAGTTTAAATCGATAATAGATTTTAAGCTTGATTTGCAGCAGACTAATAAATATCTATTTACCCAAATAATAGGGCGTCTTTAAACAATTTCTGATAGCTTTATACCGTAACCAATGAGGTCGTATAGTTTTAGTAATAGCGTGTAATTTTAAAGCATTTTTTTTTGCAAAATCTTAATGTAACGTGACAGCTAAACAGTATTTTTTTTAAATTATAATTGATTTGTTTGTTTTGCTGTTTTTATAATTGCTGTTTGCTTTGTTTCGTTCCGTAGTAATTTACCTCATCTTTTGTCTTCTGAAATTATGTATTCTCGAATATTTTTAAAAGTTTTATTGATCACTTAAACAGTGTAGCTATATAATAATAATAATAATCTACTACTGTGGTATTTTCGGATGCCACGTAAAAGTATATAAAATAAATTTATTACGTAGAATTTTGATAAAGCAAAAAGGGGAGGTATGCTTAGTATAAAATGTCAGCATGAATACAATTCTTCTTTTTCTCTTTCAATTCTCACTTAAGCTCCAATTGGTATATTCCATCCCATATGTCCACCCTACTTATGGTTCTATGGGGTATCGATTATTCCGCGCGCGCACGGGCCCCTGTACCGCACCGTCCCGCCCGCACCCTTCGCAGATCTCACCTACCGGCTCCATTCCCACTTATTTCCAAACTTACTTGCGTACAAAAACTAAAGCCACGCTTTTTGTAGTACAGAAATGCTTTCATACTATTTTTATTCGTGCAACTGTACGCTTTGGCCAACTTTATTTAATAGATTTCAGGTAACTTTGAAGGGGTTTCATTATTATTTTTTATTATAATTCAATAAAGTGTAATAGAGCAAAAAATATCTTTTGAACTAGGTTAGATCATAGTGCCGTTATTACTACCTGCAACAGATTGAGATTATTTCATTGACATTATACAGATATACGCATATAAATACTTTTATTACCAGTCTAATTAATTATTTCTGTTGAGCATGCGCTTCCTACAGTAATGGGAGTAAAATCATCGTTACTGTGCTTTGTTGTTCAGATAATCCACACATACGCATTAGCGCATTATACTTTGAATTATCATTTTTTAGAGTGACGTTATTCACTTCCGTACCATAGCCACTACACGATTCAAAAAAAGACATTTAAATTATGTATGATAAATGTAATAAATCGTTCTTGTAATTACCATTAAAATGTTTAATAATGATAATATTTGAATATACCTAGATTATAGGTGTTTGCCTAATTCAAATTCTTTTTATTTAATGTTGGTTAATTACCACCATTAAATGCTGCTAATAAGTTAGGTTCATAATCCTGGTGTGTTTAATAAAGATATGGTTATTAAAAAAAAATAGCGGGATTTTTGTCAGATCATTAACATTACGTTAAATAACATCAAATTATTTAATACCTATAACTAATCCTAAAACATTAACATAGAATATTGATCTCATCTCTTCTCCGCTCATATAAGTCCCACTGTTGGGCTTGAGCCTCCTCCATAATGAGAGGGAAAACACAGAATATTAAATAATTATCCAATTCAAAATCGCAACATTCCCGTTAAACTCCTACTTTAAATGTTATTTATTTAACTGTTTAAAAATATGTACGCGGTAATGGTGACTAAATATTTTGTTTATTTTAGACATCAATAGAAACAATTTGTATTCTATTTTCAAATTGCCATAAATACGAGTGTGACAAGGGTTCGACATCTACACTCGTAGCGCAACAGAAAAAAATAACACGCCACAGATAACGAAATTATTTTTGTGTTGGTTTGCTTACTATGATATTGTTCACTTTGACTTTAATGAAAGTAATATTACAAAAATAACAGATAGATTTTTGTGTTAGTATATTATAATCAGATTAGTTATTAGTTAGGACTTTAGGAGTCCGTTAGAGTACGTTAAGAGACTTTAATAGATACAGAACTGTACATTTCCATTTTTCATGAGTCTCTATTTAATTTTTTATTATAAAAGTAAGCTAGATAGGTTAGGTTAGAGTTAGGTTGTTAAAATAATATAAATCTACGTATCTAAACCGTTATCAAATGGAAATATATTTATTTACAATTGTCTAAACGGATTACCATTCAGCTGTCGATATGCCCTATTTGACATAAGCCTATGGTGCATTATGCCATAATTGCCATACCTTGCTGCTTGGCCATCACAGTCAGTTTTATAAACTTTGCCGGTGATTGTTTTCTAGATATTTCTTACGACTCCCACTGAAAAGTCAGGGGTGGTAACACAGCCGGGCGAGCCACCGATGACAATAATCGGGTACCGGTGGCCCGCTCGCACGGCGAAGAGAGGTGTTTGCAGGCTGGGTCTATGGGGTTGCGCGCCGCCTCTTCCGTCGCCCCGGACCGATTTGGCGGGGCGCGACCACGTCCATAGTCCTCCAAAAAAAAAAAGGGTGGTAACACAGTGCATTTTTAAACCGCTGTCAGTCGAATTGAAGTCGTCATTTATTTCAATAAATACAAACTAAATACGGATGAAATGATTTGACATTAATTACCTAGTAGTAGTATTTTTCTTGTATATTCTATATTCATCATTTCAGCCCATCACCGTCCACTACTGGACGTAGGCTTCCCTCATGCGGTCCTGTGCCGTTTGCATCCATCGACGCCCAGCAACTTTCACTAGATCGTCTGTCCACCTGGTCGGCGGTGGATCGTCCTACACTGCGTCGTCCGGTACGTGGTCGCCACTCTAGAACCATATTCTATAAACTTGCATTTATTTAATCAGCATTATTCTGCTGTTATGCCAATACTTGGGATTGACGAAATACTATATATCCATCGAGCATAAAAAGATATGGGAAAAATTTTATGACTTACCACCTGCCTGATATCAATTCTCCTTGTGATGTAATTGTTGATCAGACGGCATCAGATGGAGTTGACCCAGGTTGACGTTAAGCTGCCAACGAAGACAAAGATCGGGTACCGGTGGCCCGCTCGCACGGCGAAGAGAGGTGTTCTTGCAGGGTGGGTCTATGGGGTTGCGCGCCGCCTCTTCCGTCACCCTAGACCGATTTGGCGGGGCGCGACCATATCCATAGTCCACCGCAAGAAGAAAAAAAAGGTCGATTTGAGTTGTTTGACATCCACGAGTAGTGTGGTTTGTAGAATTTGTGGCCCACACACAGCAGACTTACCTTTATTTAATAATTAACTCAATCCAACAATGAAAAAATTCTGCAAAATTAATAATCCTGTAATGAATCATTATATGATTCTTGGTGTTATTGAAGCAACAGGGCACCACGGTCACCAACTAGCCGGCTAAGCGTGGATATTATGGCATTGTCCCCCTTCATAGGTAGGTTTATGTCCAAATTGTTGATGGGCTGACGGATGGAAATGATTGTTAAAATTGCCGTATGGAGTTGGTCATACACTGTCATACTCTTAATCCATCAAGGCGAAGAATGTGACAGTGTATTACCAACTTTGTCGCTATGAATATCATAAAAATTGTTTGAGAGGCATAAACAAATTATCCAAACTGGAAGAATAATATAATATAAAAAGCTGAAGTAGTGTTATGTGAAATGACTGAAATATGAGCTATGAAGATGAATATTATTAGCATCCACAGCCTTTATTTGCATGAACTTAATGCATATTACATTTATCACAGGTTCTCCTCCACGTTCTCATCTCAGCTTATAGATGTCCCACAGTTGGGCTTGGCGTCGATACAATACGTACTCTTCTTTCATAGTACATATTGGCCGCCTGCCAGACGTCAACCCTCCTTGAGAATGTAATTCTTGACCAAATGGCAACAGCTGGAGTTAGCCCAGGTCGTTATAAGGCTCTCAGTATTCTTTTACGACATTTGCAAGCAAAGTAAAGTTTGGTAGTAATTCGTAGCCGCTTCCACACACCTAAGTTGTGTTTCCTCCATAATGGGAGGGAAATTGACCTATTTATCCACGCTGGTTAGACGTGTTGGTATAGGGTTCTGTTTCAAGTTTTCCTTCTCTTGCATAGATGTTGTATGCGTTTTATACCCCTTCGTCGTCTTTTACGATCACTCATGGGTAAGACAGAAAGTGGAGAATTGTATTCTTACTCTGTCATCACAAGGAAAGTTACTCTACGTTCTACCCAACAGCAATAGAAAAAAAGAATTTTGTTGACAATTTGTTAAACCTTATAAAATAAATGCCAAGATTTAAAATATAAAACGCGATTAATCCTGTGAAGCCACTTTCTAGTGCTGAGGTAATAAACATACATCAATTCTATATATGTATTACTGGTTTTGGTTGCATTGATTATTTATTATAATTCTTTAATTGCCGTCAAATAAAGATGCACAGACAGCGAGTGACCTTGATTTCAGTATGTTCTAGAAAAAAAATATACAATCTGTGGTAACTATATAGGAATGATTTTATATATTTGTATTCATGTCATAAATTCAAAATACATATTATGTGATTTTTGAGGGAAACGTGAAAGTGTCAAGCTGTGCTCATAAATTAGGTATATTCAATATTTCAATGATTTTATGATGTTATATTAAATTATTTTGGTGACATTTTATGTAAAGCAGAAAAAGTACTAAGGTTCTTATAAATACGGGTTAAGGTGACGATGTAAGGATACAGTTTATTACCCCTTCCTGTCTCGTACCTACCTTAGGTAAGCGATTATTTTCATTGCAAAAGGCGAAAAATTAACCCGTATATGTAACAGTTTAATTAAGGCGGGTTAATAGGCCAAGGGGAATATAAATGTTCAAATAGTAGGTAGGACATTTAAAAGATGACGAAAAAGTGTAATACGAAAGAAGGACTATGCTTAGTAAAGTGTTTTGTAAGATCACTTTTAAGGTTTGCCAAAACCTTAAAACTCCCTCTCAATTGATTTACATGGTATATTTAAAAAAATTATACAAGCTTGACCTTTGCTAAACCTTAAACTTATGAGCATTATTGCAGACTTGCAGTACAACAATGACTAGTAATTTTAGTATTAAAGTTTCATAATAGATGGCGTTGAGGGTAATTCGAGTATAAGTTTGTTGTATTTTTAACGAAGTACAAACAATGAATAGCAATTTATTAACCATTAGCAAAGATTTCTAGTCCTAACCCTAAATAGTTCATTGTATGAAAAATATCTATGATAGAATTGCATAATTCACATAAACGATCTAAGTTCTTTAGAGATAATTATACAGCGCAAAATTTTTTGAGATAATTATAAGGTGAATAAATCGCCTTATAATTATTTCTGAAGATTTTATCATTGGAAAATTGACAGAGATGCAATTTATACTACGGTATATTAACACTACGTTCACGATCATGACCGTGATTTTTCCGTTCCACTTGCTTGCTAAGTAATCGCAAGTGGAATGGAGTATTGGTTCACCTTTGCAGGTGAGTCGTTGTGAAGGGGTGTGATCGAAAACAATGACGTCATTAGTGACGATTTCGCAGCGGCCACTAAGCCCGTGACCGCCTTGTGGAACAGCTGATGGGATATTTTGAGCGTTGTGACGCTTATTAACGATTTTTATGTAACGTAAAAAGGTCTCTCCAATATCGCTCCCTCAATACCTGTTTTTGTGTTATTCAGTAATCTACTAGACCAGGGTTCGGCCACCCTTTGACTCGGAAGAGCCAAAAAATAGAATTTATAGAAGTTTAAGTTTTTAAAGAGCCACAATTTTTTTTTGGCAACAATAATTTGTGCCTAATGTTCGTTAATCAATTCAGAACCATTTTTAAATGTTTTTTTTTGCGTATAGAGAACTAAAGAGCCGCAACTTCAGATCCAAAGAGCAAAAGGAAAACTCAAAACAAAAGCTTATACCAACACGTCCGACCAGCGTGGTATAGTAGGTCAATTTCCTTTCCAATACGGAGGAGGCTCGAGCCCAACAGTGGGACGTGTATGAGCTGGGATGATGAAAGAATTTTCTTGGCAGTCCATATGCGTTCCGCTAATGGTTGTGAAACTTTTTCTCAATTGAATAAAAAATCGTTTATAATGGCGTATTATACTATTTCCATTTCTTTATTGTCTCGATGACAGTTCTAATTTGATAGTTGTAGTGTTGTGACCAAATAAGTAATGATATCGATCGCATATATGTTTTGAACAAAGACAAATTCAACAAAAACATTCAAATATATTTTTTCAAGCTGGGAACGCTCAATGACCCACCGCCATTTTGTATTTGTTTTAATCTGTCACTCGCAACAAGACGGTCGTGCTATATGGTCACTACATTTCTGTTCGCTGAGTTTTTTCACATTATCCATACGTTACGTTGTGTATTTTGTGTTCCTCCGTGTTGATTGCTGCCCAGCTGTCAAATATCAAAATGCCTAAAGGATCTGTTCTGAAAAGTCAGGCGAGAGAACTGGTGATCAAGGTACGTAATTACTTTGAAGCAGAATATCAAAATGGTGGCCCGCTATTACCACTGTCGCAAGTGCGAGAGCGTGTTGCGGCCGCATTAGGAATTAGTGGACCTACTGTTTCAAAAATTACTATCGAAGCTTATGGTACAAGCGGCATGCAAGTAAATAAGCTTCGTACGTCGAAGAAGAAACGCCAACCACGTCGTGTGACATCGGTTGACAACTTCGACGCTGACGCTATTCGTCGTCATATATATGATTATTACTTGCGCAAAAAAAATCCAACACTTAAAAAACTTGTTGTTTCTTTACGTGAACGTGGTTTGTTCCATGGCCAAAAATCGTCATTAAGCTTAGTTTTGAAAGAAATTGAATTTTCTTATAAAAAATGGGACAAACGTAAAATATTCCGGTTTGTATCGGCGGATGTTGGGGGTGCGAGCGGAGGGCGGTGTGGTCTCGTTGAGGGAGCACACCGCCTGGCGCGTCGACGCCCGCCGCGACATCATTGCCCGTTGGGCAGTCCGGCTAGAGAGGCCTCGGTTCGGTGTGCGGACCGTGGAGGCCTTCCGGCCGGTGCTGATGCAGTGGCTAAATCGGCGGCACGGAGTGCTCTCCTTCCGACTGGTGCAGGTTTTGACGGGGCATGGATGCTTCGCAAAATACCTGCACACGGTCGTAAGGAGGGAGAGTACACCGTCCTGCCACCACTGCGATTGCGACGAGGACACGGCGCAGCATACGCTCGAGGTTTGTGCCGCTTGGGCAGAGCAGCGTCGTGAACTCGTCACAATCATCGGTGCTGACCTGACGCTGCCGACCATCGCCAGGGCGATGCTCGACAGCGTCAGGAACTGGGACGCGGTCGCATCCTTCTGCGAGGCAGTAGTCTCGCGGAAGGAGGCGGCGGAGCGCGTGCGCGAGGAGCGTCTCCTCGACGACGCGAGCCGCCGCCGGCGACTGGGGCGGCGCAGGCGCGATTACCTGCGCCTGATGCCGCCCTAGCCGAGGCCGCGGGTGACTGGATCGGGGATTTAGTCCGTCACCCGCCAAGAGGCCGACCGCGTGAGGAAAGACCGACATCCTACCCGAGGGGGGGACGTCGGTCGAGGAGAGGGTACTCCTCAGGGGTATTCCGTCGGGCCAACCACTGACGTCAAGTCACTCTGCTCCGGTGGTTGGCCCAACGACGAAGGCGACGTCACGGGTGGGTTACGGGTGTGCATGCTTACGCCCCTCTGTCACCCCGGACGGAGTGGTGCGAGGAGTGTGCCGACCGTAACCCACCCCCAAAAAAAAAACAAAAAAAAAACGTAAAATATTGATGTAGCGTCACGACGTTGCTATGGCTCGCTGCAAATTTTTGAGCGAAGCCAAAAAGATATCAGATTGGTCAAATGTTATTTTCACTGACGAGACTTGGTTAAATGCAAACCACACAGTATCGAAGAACTGGACTGACGACACCGCCGCTTCCACTAGTTCAGTGCCAATGAGAAAAGGTGAACGCCTTATCATATGCCATGCAGGGTCTACGAAAGGATTCGTGTCAGATGCTTTACTGGCCTTTAAATCCAAGAAAACAGTGGACTACCACGAAGAAATGAACGCGGAGATTTACGAAGGATGGTTCAAAGAAATGGTGCAATCTCTGGAAGAACCGTCGATAATTATTATGGACAACGCTACATATCACTCTAGACAAATTGATAAAATGCCGACGCAGGCCAATAAAAAACAAGAGATAATTGACTGGCTGAAACGTCATGGCGAAAATGTGGATGATACTTTATTAAAAGTACAATTAGTGAATATTTTAAAATCTAAAAAAAGCCTCCCTTAAAGATATATTACCGACGAAATAGCTGCCGAATGTGGTCATTGGGTTCTTCGACTTCCGCCGTATCATTGCCAGTACAATGCTATAGAACTAATAAGGGCACAAATCAAAGGACACGCCGCTCGAAACAATACCCATCCACCTTTTATGGCAAACAAGATGTTAGATTTATTAAAAAATGCATCTGTGGAAGTAACCGCCGAACACTGGAAAAAAATTGTGAGAAGAACCCAAAACATTATAGCGTCGGATTGGGAAATTCATGTGGCATTAGATAATATAGAAATACAGGAACTTATAATAAATGTTGAGGAGAGCTCATCGAGTGATAGTGGCGATTCATCAGATTTTGATTAAAATAAATAAATGAACAATCAACATAATATAATTACATCTTGTAATGAAATGTAATATTAGTTAATAAATTTGTATAAAATTATACGGCAATAGTTTAGTTTCTTACACTTTGTAAAAAAATATCGGATCTCTTATCGTGTTACGTTTATCGATAGCTCCATCCCTATCAGTTTCTCCGGCTCTGCTATGACCTTGTACGCGCGTAAGCGTCATATTTTTATTAAATAATGTATACATAATGTAAAAAAGACGCTCGTTCAAGTTTCCACAGGAGCTGTCATCGAGAAAATAAAGAAATGGAAATAGTATAGTCAAATTTATTGACAAGTTTTTACTTTGAATATTCGTTCACTTACTGTGATGTTATATCCCTCACTACACAGATAAATATCTCAAATTAATTATAATTATTATTTAAGTTCAACACAGAATATAAAAAAAATAAATAGATAGTTGTTGAGGAAATACAAACTGTCAGAAACCCTTTCTGATTTGGTTTAACTGCCGCTTATCGATAACGCTTCTCCGAAATAGTTTAGGAAGCAAGAGGGCTACAAAACATATGTGTGCATCGATTTATGCTGTTGAATTTTTTTTATGGGTTTAACCAATAATAGATTAGAAAAAAGTTCACTTGGTTCAAACATTATAAAAAAGGTATCATCTGAGTAGGTATAATCTATATGACTTTGTTGATAAAGTTATAAAAAAAAATATCAAAATTAAGAGTTGTAATACAATTCAATTTATGTCAAAAAAATCATCTTAATTATTTTGTTTTTTTTTGTTTTAAATAAAGACCGTTCAATTTATGGAAATTTTTGTTTTTAATTTTCCCATCAGCAAAGCGGCAAAGGTAATAGCTACAAATTTTCATTACATGAAATATATATATTACCTATTTGGATGTATAACTTTATAGATACGATATACCTACATATATATTTTATCTTTTACACCAATTTACGTGTGGCATCAGCATGCAAAACGCGTACCACGTCAAAGGTAAGGTTTTATTGGATTTTGGGTGTAATATAAAAACATCAAGGGCGAACTTAATAATATTGAGGTTGGATATGGCGTCTGCTTGTACTGTATGGCTACATTAGGGTTGGCAATATTACAAAACTATTTTTAGTGTAATATTTAATTTTTTTTTTTCAAAGACAACATTCGGTAATAAGGAAATAATCCTTGTATTACGGTGGACTTTACACACAATTGATCGCCACTAATTATATATTGACCAGATTTATTTGTGGATGGCATAAAGTATCCTGTGTGGGAATCCAACCTTTTGTTCAATGATCCACACTTTACATTAAGATTAATATTGTGATAAGAGTAGAGTTCTTAAAAATGCAGATAATATTTCAAGCATAGAGCTACCGTGCCGGATATCTTGGGTTCGTATTGTTTCAAGGAATACAATGCACTTGATAAATAGTTGCATTTACTCGGTATGTAATTAAGGTTGTCTGGAAGAAATTGCAGTATGCGATAAGACCACCTAATTGTACAAACGTTAAATTATTGTATTTTATTTTGTTCATGTACTTAGAAATGTTATGCAATAAAGAGTTATTGTATTATATTGTATTGTAATATCCCCTAAATCATATATGATGTAGCTAATTCAGAAATATATTTCTGATTTTCCCTGCATGCTAGCTAATAATGTATTATTCAGTGCAGTGTTCTGGCTTGTAAAAGTTATGAAACATGGTCTCTTGTTAAACAATATTCAAATTTATTAACTATAATTTAAACTAATTAATTTTCCGTGTGGTGACGGAGTAAGAATACAATTCACTACCCCTTATCTTATCCGTGGGTATCGTAAAAGACGATTAAGGGATATAATATGCACATGGCATCTGTATAAGAGAAGAAAAACTCGAAATAAAACCCTATACCAACACATCTGACCAGTGTGGTATAGTAGGTCAATTTCCCTCTCAATGTGGAGGAGGCCCGAGCCCAGGAGTGGTACATATGAGGGCTGAGATGATGATGAGATGAAACTAATTAATTATAATTTAATTAAATTGAATAACTTAGATTAAAATTTGTTCCAAAATTACTAGTTTTACCCATAGTTGTTAAACTAATACTAAAATTAATATACAAGTAATTTATACATAATGTATTTGTGTATATTAAAATATTATGATTGTGAAACCGATAGGCAATAAGTTTGGTATACCGAGAGTCCAAATTTTGACCCGCTGTGATAAAAATTGGGCTTTTCGAAAGCGTTAGACTATGGTACGAACAGGTACAGACCTAGACCGCGTCTGACCGAAGTCAATAAATCGGTTGCGGCATTAATACATATCAAAATTGGAATTCAAATAATTTATTATGCATAAAACACGCGGAGGCTATACTAATTTTTTTATTCATCCATCCATCCATCCATCAGCCCGTAAGCGTCCACTGTTGGACATAGGCATCCCCACGAGAATGCCATTTGCAACGGTCCTGTGGCACCTGCATCCAATGGTTTCCTGCGACCTTGATAATGTCATCACTCCACCGAGTGAGGGGTCGTCCTACGCTGCATCGTCCGATTATATTTTCGACTTTTTTCATATTCACTTTAAATTCTAAATAACCAAGGATCGGAACGCGACAGTACTCAAAAGATCCAGCAAGAAATTCAGTGGGTTTGTCTATTTTTAATTCTTTTTCTTTTATATAAAAATGCATACAGCATGCCCAATAAGTGTAAGCTTCAGTGTGATGCTCTTCGAATCACAATATGATATAATTCTCAATTATAGTGCAAAAGATTATGGCTAGACAACATCCCATAAGCGGCACCCAATCACGAGTTAACAACTGAAGCAGTCATCACTCGCTTCAACTACCTTGGAGGAAAGAGAGAGAGACTCGCTCTATGTAGCTACTATAAGTAGAAGTACGATAGTTATTGCCTTGGATGATTTGAGCGCGGTACGACCAGACCATCGTCATCACTTGACTTTTCGCCGTCCACTGCTTGACGTAAATCTCTTTCCTAAATCACCACAAAGGGCGGTCTTATGCCACCTTGCGAAGAAAAACCTGTTAAGACCAGAAACTGTCAAAAGGCATCTTACTCATAAGATGCTTTTTGATTTTAATTTTACATATGAATAAAATTAAAAGTAGAAATCTAGCTATGTGGTAGCGGCTACGACTACTACCAACCCTTACTTTGCTCATGGATGTCGTAAAAGACGACTAAGAGCCTTATAACGACCTAGGACAACTCCATCTGATGCCGTTTGGTCAACAATTACATTCCTAAGGAAGGTTGACGTCTGGCAGGCTGCCGGTCATAAAACTATTGCCAATAACTTTTACAATATGTACTATGAAATAAGAGTACATATTGTATCGACTCCAAGTAATTGGGATAAGAGTAGGAAAATAATGAATGATGATAAAAGACACTGAGGTTTGACCCTCAGGAAGTCCCGGGAAACGCTTTTAATTGTGTTGGGACCCGCAACAAATTTAATTAGAAAAGAAAAACAGGAGGAGTTGAAGAATTTCCATTTCCCTCCTATGCAAAGCGGGAGACATGAAGCAAAATTGGCTAATAGGCCAATAGATAGGAGGATGTACTGACACGTGAAGCGTAGCAGTACAGCACCAGGAATATGACAGAGCTTAAGGGGCCTATATGTGAGCCTTGAGTTTGATTACAATAGTAGGTATAGCAGAAGCGCCTGAACGCACGGAAATTTTCTCGAGTTGCTACAAGGTCCGTATAATATATAACCCCCGACACGACTTGCAGACTGTCTAACATAAGATCGCGCTCGTTTTGCTAGAGACTGCACTCCCAGAGGATGTGATGGGCTGTTTGTTCAAAATCGCAGTTTGGTGTGGAACATCAACAAAATGGTGAATCTACTAGTTTAAAATAAAATAATTTACTTCTAAAATTACCGTGGCCTGTGAGTAATTGTGCTACATACACATACATACATATCATCATGCCATATCCATTGTAGGGTAGGCAGAGAGAACAGAGTGCCAGAGAACTCTGTCCTTGCATACTTCACTCGCTTCCTCAACATTCATAATTCTCTTCATACACGCTCGCCGGTTTCGGAGACTCTTGACTCCACCTTCCTTCAGTACATGACCGATCTGATCTAGGTAGGTTAGTCTCGGTCTCCCCCGGTACGTACATCCTTCCACTTTCGCATTGTATATCTTCTTAAACAGACGTTCGTTCGGCATTCTTTCCACATGTCCGAACCATCGGAGCATTCCCTTTCGCATCTTTACACCGATACTCTCTTTCATACCTACTCGCTCTCTTACGTCGTCGTTACGAATGCGATCGATCAGCCTAACTCCACAGATTTTCCGTAGAGATCGCATTTCGACTGCATTAATTTTACTTTCATACTCTTTTCTGCAAACCCAACTCTCGCTTCCATACAGTAATGTTGGGACAAGCACTGCGTCATGTATTGCTACACGTGCCTTCTGGCTGAGGTGGTGGCTACCGAGAAGTTGCCCCAACGCTCCATTCACTCTATTTCCCGCATTCACTCTTCGCTCTATATCAGTGGTGTACCTTCCATCTCGGCTAAATCCACATCCAAGATATACAAATTCATCCATTTGCTCTAGTAAATCGTTACCTATTGCCCTTCGTTGAGGAGTTCCACCTTTCCTGCCATTCGGTCAGGAGCTCCTCGTACACGACGGATTGCGGCGCAAAAAGTCTGGTAATTTTAATACGATCGCGCGGTAAAAGAAAATTGTTGTTCATATTTTCCCTGGTGGAATAATACAATGACGCGCGAGTTGTATCTCCAAGTCGACCGGAAGTACACCTGCAAGTACTGGTAAGGCTTCAGTACTAACTGTTCTATATGCTTTACATAAGAATATTAATGTTAATCGTTGACTTTGGAGTAATTTATACTGTGCCGCGCCTATCGTAGTTCTGTCAGTCCAGGCTGGGGCACCGTAGCATATACACCCCAGATATGTGGCTGTATATATGATTTTAAGTGTATTAAAACAGATGCCCCAGGTAGACGTTGAAATTCTAGTAAGAACATAAAAATTTCGTTTTGCCTTTTCACCGACAGTTTTAATATGAGAATCTTTTTTCTAAGACTAGGCCAAGATAACAAACTGACTCTTTCCTTTTAACTGTCGTAATATTAAATCTTATGCGTGGCGTTGACTGCAAATTACCCTTTAATAAAAGATGATAAGTTTTATGAGGAGCGAAATTTAGCCGATTTCGTGCGCTCCATTTAACTATTAAATTAAGACATGTATCCGCCAATTTCTCAAGTCCGTCTCTAGTGTTCGATTGTATGAGTAGAAGACCGTCGTCAGCGTAGCCGATCAATGAGCAATTTTGAGTTAGAGGGAGCTCAAGAAAGTCATCGAACCCTAAATTCCACAGATATGGGCTTAACACAGATCCTTGAGGACAGCCCATCGTTAATGATTTAGACATAGCATGGTGACCGAGTCTCAGTGTGGTTGAACCTTGAAGAAAGTAAGACTGTATGAGTTGGTAGATGTTTCTGAAACATCCACGAGCCTTTAGTTTAAGTAGTAACATCGGCCACCAGGCGTTGTCGAAAGCACCTGAGATATCTAGTAAGATGCCTAATATTTAAAAACTGATTCCGTAACAGTTTTTCTAACGGCAATAACCGCATCAACAGTTGATTTCCCAGGTGTAAATCCAAATTGTCTAAGATTGAATGTGGGGCCACCCGGTAACAGACGAGGAACAACCAACCATCTAAGAGCTTCCCTAGTGATGGCAGTAGAGTAATTGGCCGATACGACTTCGGGTTGTCCGGCAGTTTATCACCGTGTTTCGGTATTATACGTATGAAGCCGCGACGCCATAAACGAGGAAAGATTCCTTCGGCTATACAACGATTGTATACTAGTAACATTGAGTCGGCTGATGTTCGACAAGCTTCTTTAATTTTTATCATTTTATTTGAGATTTTATCTTCTCCGGGGGCTTTATTGAGAGGAAGAGCTTTTACAATATTCAAAAACTCAGCTAGGGAGGGGAGATCAGACGTAGAGGATAGTGGTGGCAATGTAGCCCAAGCTCTTATTTGTGCATGATGTTCGGTATCAATTGCCACGTTGTCATCTGGTATTAACGTATTTATTAAAATGATGTATGATTTTAAATTGCCTGATATTTGGAACACTTTACAGCGTTTATAGTCACGGGAGGACTGAGGACTGATATTGTGGTAGGACCACGCTGTGGACAGTTCTCTGTCTACAGCCGCGGGCCGGTCCGTCCGGGGTAGTACCACACTCTCGCAGAAGATCGACGTCTGAGTAATAGCAATGTGCTATTGCGCTTCGTTCGGTGAGCGAGAGAGCCGGAAGCCTAACCGGGGTGGGTTCAGGGTTGTATTGGTAGGCAGCGGCCTAGCTATACCATTGGCAAAGGTCCATGGGCGGCAGTGACACTTACCATCAGGTGTGCTGTCTGCTCGTTTGCCGCCATAAGCAATAAAAAAAAAAAAAAAAAAAAAAAAAAAAAATGCAGTAGTTGTTATGATACCTTACGCTGATGCATTCGATTAGCACCGTTGTTCTAAAGCATGACAGAGACATATAGGTATTTGGTGAATAAAAAGTACAGCAATAGGTGAGAACCCTAGTTTTAAATGTGTGTGAATGTATAAGTGTATTTATGCATAGATCGTATTCCTTACATAGTTACGGTTTAAAGGCTTCAGTATCGTTGACTATTGAGGTTAATTGTAATATATGTATGCTGACTATTACAAGCATAATTTTACATCCTACTAATATTATATTAAAACTAGTATATTTAAGTATTTGTCCACGTAAAAATGTTTAGCGTTGTGATGACATAAGAATAGCATTTAAAAGAATTTTAAAAGACAATTCAGGGACATAATATGAAGATTCAATCTACGTAAGAGAAAGATTTTTTTTTATGTGTGGTGACGGAGTAAGAAAACAATTCATCATCCCATTTCTTGCCTGTGGGTGATCGTAAAATATGACTAAAAGATATAATATGCATACCTATAATATCTATACAAGAGAGGGAAAATAAAACCTAAGTCCTATACTAACCCGACTGAGCAGCGTGGTTATAGTAGATCAACAGTTTCCCTCCCCTCTTAATTCCCTCTTATAGCGGAGGAGGCTCGTCCCTTTTTTTTGGCGGTGGACTATGGTGGGGTCACACCCCGCTATATCTGTCCGGGGCGACAGAAGAAGTGAATATAGTAGTCATAAACCCGCCTGCAGGTAGGTACATATAATACATCTCTTCGCCGAGCGAGTGGGCCACCGGAACCGCCTGGTGGTTTACCCTCACGGGTACCCTCTCGAGTCGGTACCCGGCAACTTTCCTCGTCGAGTGCGACATATATTTTTTTTTTATTATTGCTTATAGTGACAAACGGGCATGCAGCACACTTGATGGTAAGTGTTACTGCCGTCCATGGACCTTTGCAATAACAAGGACATAGTTTTTTTTTTTTTTTGAAAAAGACACCACCCTGCACTAAGGAAATAAACTTTGTATTGCGGGGGAGTTTACAAACATGCAATTAACGCAGACAAATTACACCCAGACTCAGAACAACACTTTGTGCATGGCACAAAGTAATGTCCTGCGTGGGAATCGAACCTACGGCACTGGCACGGAAGGTCGGTATTTTAACCACTACGCCATCTGTGCAGTCAAGTTTGGCCGCTGCCTACCTATACAAACCCCAAAACCACCCAGTTGGGCTCCCGGCTCCCTCGCTCACCGAAAGAAGCACAATAGCACATTGCCATTACTCAGACGTCGATATTCTGCGAGAGTGTCGGACAACCCCGGACGGACCGGTCTGCGGCTGTAGTTAAAGAACTGGCAACAGTATGGTGGTACTACTAAAAACTTACTGCTTACCTGCCAAGCGTGACGATTATGGAATTATCCCCCTTTTTCTATCGGAAATAGGTATTTTTATAACAGGAGACTTCGATGGATCATGGATGGATATTGTTATTTCTATTTTTGCTACGACTGATTGATCGTGAGGAAAATAAACAACAAACAACAAAATTTACAAAAAAAAAAAAAAAAAACTGAATCTTTGCTCGAAGGGCATATCACTGGAGCTAACATAAATTAAACATGTAACCAAACTTTTGTGAAAAAATATAATAAAAAAAAATGACGAGCCCACTGAGTTTCTTGCCGGATCTTCTCAGTATGTGGCTGCTTGCCGATCCGGTGGTAGATTAATTAAATTTAATTAAAAAAAAACAATGTAAAATTGACAATATGTAAGTGCCCCTATGGGGCTTATGCAAAATAAATGATTTCATTTGATTTCAATACAGTTAATTAAGTTAAAGCTTAAATACTTAGATATTATCATCATCATCATCTCAGCCTATCGCCGTCCACTGCTGGACGTAGGCCTCCCTCATGGTACGCCACAGAGAGCGGTCCTGTGCCGTCTGCATCCATCATACTTAGATATAACAACAGATAAAATTAATGATTAGTTGTTCATAAAAGTACGTTATCTATGTTCATTATAAAAACGTACAGAAATTAAAAAAAATATATATAAAAAATTAAGTACAAATAATGCATATTATCAATTGTGTATTAACATTAGGTACACAAAAACTCATAGCTTCTATAAAACAAGACAATATATTTTATTTCGTGCGAATCGCTTGGGATAATTCGTTGGCAACAAAATGTCCAACTTGTTAAGTTGGTAGTCGAACGACTAGTCTACAAACCTTACGGTCCGCTAGTTCTATATTCTCCAATAAAACAAGAACTTCTCCGTCCCTCTTTATTTGAGAATATTATATACGTAAAGAGGAACCTTGTAGTATATACATAGGTCTACTTCTACTGGTGCTGGGACAACCGACCGTAAGATTTTACGAAAATTAACTTTAAGGGGCACTTCAATCTAAACCTTTAGGAGATTAGGGTTTTCACATACGCGTATACATTAGCCGGCTTTTGGTCATTCATGTGGTTTCGTTCGTCTTTGTGTAACCGATGTATTGAATCGAATGTAATGAACTTTGTGGCGGGATAATATGTATTATAATTTTGATATTTTGTTCTATCCAATGTCAAAATGAATAAACTAATTAAATTGATTTTTGATATTTATGCGAGTGATATACATGAAATAAAACTATTTTTACACATGATGGAATTGTGTCATAATCATTCTCTTACTCTTATCCCAATTACTTGAGGTCAATACAATATGTACTCTTCTATCATATTACATATTGTAAAAGTAATTGGCAATAGTTTTATGACCAGCCGCCTGCCAGACGTCAACCCTCCTTGGGAATGTAGTCGTAATTGTTGACCAAACGGCATCAGATGTAGTTGGCTCAGGTTGTTATAAGGCTCTTAGTCGTCTTTTTCAACATCCACGAGCAAAGTAAGGGTAAGTAGTATTCGTAGCCGCTACCACACAGCATAATAGAATGGTGTGTATTTGATTATTAATTTCTCAACGATTCAAACACTTTCCAGCGCTCATGGTTACGGGAGGACGTCGTCTTACATCTAACAAGTTATCGTTATCTGTAATAACAGAGAATATCTGGACGACCAGTATTTTCTTTTTTATGTGTTTTGAAGATATACATAAATATAATAAAAATAATTAATTAAATAATAATAAAAAAATTAAAAAGTCAAAAAGTAATAATAAAGAGAAACAGGATCCGAACCGGCGTCGATTAGACTGCTTGATTATCCAATTAAGGTGTCTTAATGACAGCGTCATAGTCATAGTTGTCAGCCAACACAAAATTAGGAAAATTGTTGGTGCCGTTTCCGAGATTGAGAATATAATCTTAATATATATAAATTACGCGTCACGTTGTTTGTCCGCGATGGACTCCTAAAGTACTTAACCAATTTTAATCAAATTTGCACAGCATGTGTAGTTTGATCCAACTTAAAAGATAGGATAGCTTCAATCTCAATTTATAGTCGCGATATCATTTTATTGCAAATTATTTGTCTATTATTTGAACAAACGTTTCATATAAGCTACAATTTTTAGCATAACCACCACATGTTACTGAGGCTACCTTAGCCACAGCAACGTGTGGCCGGGTCTGCTAGTCTTAATATATGTAAATTACGCGTCACATTGTTTGTCCGCGATGGACTCCTAAAGTACTTAATCGATTTTAATCAAATTTGCACAGCATGTGTAGTTTGATCCAACTTAAAAGATAGGATATCTTCAATCTCAATTTATAGTCGCGATATCATTTTATTGCAAATTATTTGTCTATTATTTGAACAAACGTTTCATATAAGCTACAATTTTTAGCATAACCACCACATGTTACTGAGGCTACCTTAGCCACAGCAACGCGTGGCCGGGTCTGCTAGTCTTAATATATGTAAATTACGCGTCACATTGTTTGTCCGCGATGGACTCCTAAAGTACTTAATCGATTTTAATCAAATTTGCACAGCATGTGTAATTTGATCCAACTTAAAAGATAGGATAGCTTCCATCTCAATTTATAGTCGCAATATTATTTTATTGCAAATTATTTGTCTATTATTTGACAGACACAATTATCTGAAATCGCCACCCCTTATCTTACCCGTGGGTGGCCGTAAGAGACGACTAAGGGATATAAAAACATATATAATATCTATGCTAGAGATGAAAAACTCGAAACAAAACCCTATACCAACACGTCTGACCAGCGTGGTATAGTAGGCTCATTTTTCCCTCCCGTTACGGAGGAGGCCCGAGCCCAACAGTGGGACATATATGGGCTGTGATGATGATATATATATATATACCTACACAAGAATTGCTCGAAAGATATTAGATATACTGCTATAGTATTAGTCATTAAAATTTTTATGATACAAATACATTACCATCATATTGTTTTTGGTTAGTTACAATTAAATTATATGTTTATAGTAATTATTATATTATGATAATTTCATTCCATAAGGGGCCATTCATAAATTATGTAAAGCGTTTTTTTTTGATTGACTGAATATTATAACTTCTTACTATAGGCAGGAGGGACG
The DNA here is from genome assembly GCA_905163515.2 of Lymantria monacha. Taxonomy (NCBI): domain Eukaryota; kingdom Metazoa; phylum Arthropoda; class Insecta; order Lepidoptera; family Erebidae; genus Lymantria; species Lymantria monacha. The sequence goes on along the minus strand of LR991094.1, from coordinate 10,194,181 downwards.
GGGGTAGTGAACCTGACATTACGTAAGTTATTAAATTGAAAATTACTATTTTCGGTCAAAGCTGCGATAGATTATATTAATAAGATTAATGCTAATGCAGTAAGTTAATGATACTTATAGTAAGAAGATTGTAATAAAAGCTATTTTCAGAATAAACGGAGTTATATTTGGTCAATACGGCCTTTTCTTACAAAATTTCTTATTAAGGGGCAGGGAGAGTAGTTACAATCTTATGATGTCTTACAGTAGTGGGGGAGACGGCCAAATCATTCTTCAAAAGTGCTCTTACGTAATTTATGAACGGCCTCTAAGCTACTGTTTGAATCGATACGCGGCCACGTTAAGTAAGATTCGGTACAAAAACTCACGAGGTTATTTATAATACTAATTAAAAGCTTTTAAAAGGTAGACTTTTAAAAGGACTTTTAAAGTTGAATAAAATGATATTTACCTATTATTGTGGGACAAATGTATACAATAAGTACTCACAGTGTTTTGCAATCTTGTGGTGGCCTTCTTTGTTTTACTTTCAATTAGGTGAATAATAGGATCCCAGCTCGATGATAATACCACCTTTTCTATAGAAATATTGGTGTTTCTTAATTACCATAGCCATTCTAGGCAATTAAAGGTGTAGTTTGCCGAAGATTTGTGGTTTATCAAGCCTGATGTAATGACAGCCGCACATACTGAAGACTTAGTGCGACAGTGCTAAACCTGTATGTTTCTTTATCCAAGTTCATGAATCTCTTTGTTTGAACAATATGAGATCACAGCCACAGTCTAGTTTATAAACTACTGCATCCTGTACATGAATCTGGTACTTGACAAGTGGTAAGAATAGATCTCAAAATAATTTTATTATTCATCATCATCTCAGCTCGTATATGTCGCACTGTTGGTCTCGAGTCTCCTCCATAACTGGAGCAAAATTGACCTACTACACCACGCTAGTCAGACATGTTGGTATAGGGTTTAGTTTCGAGTTTTCCATCTCTTGCATAGATGTTATATGCGTTTTATATCCCTTAGTCGTCTCTTACGATCACCCACGGGTAAAATAGGGGGTGGTGAATTGTATTCTTACTCCGTCACCACACGGAATTATTTTTTATTATTAGTGTTTAATTATAATTTAGTTTTATAGAGTGAATTTCTAATAGTAACCCAAGTGCAAGTCTGGAATTGAGTTCTCTTTACAGTAACACTATTATTATTCTTTTACGTGAATATGAAAATAACTTAACATATGAAAATAACGTATATGCTGTGTGATAGCGGCTACGAATACTACCAACCCTTTGCTCGTGGATGTCGTAAAAGACGACTGGCCTGGACCAACTACATCTGATGCCTTTTCGTCAACAATTACATTCCCAAGGAGGGTTGACATCTGGCAGGCGGCCGGTCATATAACTATTGCCAATAACTTTTACAATATGTACTGTGAAAGAAGAGCATATATTGTATCGACCCCAAGCAATTGGGATAAGATTAGGAGAATGGTGAAGTGTGGTGTATACCTATACACCTTTCCTTATTTTCCCTTGTAACTAAAGTCAAATTCAGATATTTTCACATACCATTAAATATTTAGTTCTCCCATGAGATATGCAGTGAAAACTATTTTAGATGTACATATTTTAAATAAATAAAAGTAAAGCAATTGTAATAAATAAAACTTTAATTAATTAAGATTGTAATAACAGAAAAAGGTGTACAGCTGTTAAAATTGGATTGAAATTCCAATTATTATTTCCATTTAAATTCAAAGTTATATAATGGATTTAGTCGAGACGATTAAGCTTAAAATTAAATACTTGATATATATTATATAGGTACATAAAGCCAAAGAATACTCATAAAGACATAATAAGTTTAAGTGTATATTTAGAATTTTCTTTTTCTTCTCTTCTTTCCAGGTTACGCACATTCTTTCTGTTGGGCACGCTTCTCTTCCACAATATGAGGAATATTTTCAAATATTTCAATCATTTATTATGCATAAGCCTCTTATTATTACTGACATATCACCAATTTTGTTTGAAATAGATTGAAAAATGTATTCCTCCACCGAATCGCAATGCGGTCACATGCTTTGCTTTTTTTTTTTTTGGGGTGGGATACGGTCGGCGCACTCCTCGCATCACTCCATCCGGGGTGACAGAGGGGCGTAAGCACGCACACCCGTAACCCACCTGTGACGTCGCCTTCGGCGTTGAGCCGACCACCGGAGCAGAGTGACTTGACGTCAGTGGTCGGCCCGACGGAATACCCCTGAGGAGTACCCTCTCCTCGACCGACGTCCCTCTCCTCGACCGACGTCCCTCCCCTCGGGTAGGATGTCGGTCTTTCCTCACGCGGTCGGCCTCTCGGCGGGTGACGGACTAATTCCCCGATCCAGTCACCCGTGGCCTCGGCTAGGGCGGCATCAGGCGCAGGTAATTGCGCCTGCGCCGCGGCGGCTCGCGGTCACATGCTGAGAAAATCCGGCAAAAACTCAGTGTGCCTGACATTTTTTTAATTACTTTGTTTAAATAAAATTGTATGTATATAATAAGTCTAGCAGGTATTAGGCATTATCCAGTATGATGCCATTCGAACTAGGATGTATATATATTTTTCTAATTATAATACGAAAACAGAATAAAAGCCTTTGCTTGCATATATTATAATAGCAAACTCAGCCCTTTGGTTTGTTTGTCGATAGTCGTAAGTCGATATATCGCATAATGTTTTTGGTAGCAAACGAGTCAGGAGAACAGCTGATGGTATGTGGTTACATGGTTCATGGACCTCACTCTGCAATATTAAAGACACACCCAGGTTGCTGTTTACCATAAGGTGTACTTTGGGCCACCAGCGCTGTCGTTTATCGAACGAAGCGCAGTAGCATATTGCTTCTACTCAAACGGCGATTATCTGCGACAGTGTAGGCATAAATGGCCAGCTCATCCGGGGTAGTAAGGCATAGCCTTCAGATTAAATATGGTAGGACCACGTAGGATTAATAACAGTAGGACCACGCTGTTGACATTTTTCTGTCTACAGTCGTGGGCCGGTCCGTCCGGGGTAGCACCACACCCTCGTAGAAGATCGACGTCTGAGCAATGGCAATGTGCTGTTGCGCTTCGTTCGGTGAGAGAGCCGGAAGCCCAACTGGTTGGGTTTGGGGTTTATATTGGTAGACAGCCGCCTAGCTATACTTCTAGTATAGCAAAGGTCCATGGGCGGCAGTAGCTTGCTCGTTTGCCACCAAAAGCAATAAAAAAAAAATAAAAAAAAATAGGCAACTATCGGCAGTGTGACTCTATCACTAGAAAGTTAAAATTATATATTCCAATAGCTTCTTGGTATTTCGTAATCAAAAACTAACTGATGTTGCGAAGGAGTAAGGAATTTAAGCGGATAACACAACTGCAAGAACAGAAAATATTGAAATAAAACCCGTAATAGTTAGCGATCGAAAGTAGGCTAAATTGTCTATCATTATTGAGGTTTGTAACCTACAGGTGAGTACATATGCTGCTTATACATATGTCTTTACATAAATATGTGGTTGACGGCAATATGCTTAAAAAATATAGAACAATTTTTGAAGTGAAACTTCAAAAATAACATAATGACGAATACGCTTCCCGCTTTCATCGCATTATATCTTAGCTCATATACGTCCCACTGCTGGGCAGCAGCCTCCTCCAAAACAGGGGGAAAATTTACCTACTATACTACGCTGATTCATCATCATCATCTCAGCTCATATATGTCCCACTATTGGGCTCGAGCCACCTCCAAAATAGGTAGAGAAATTGACCTACTATAGGTTAGACGGGTTCGTATAGGGTTTTATTATGAGATTTCCTTTTTAGCATAGATGTTATATGCAAAAAGTTAAGAAGATATACAATGCGAAAGTGGAAGGATATAGGTACCGGGGGAGACCGAGACTAACCTACCTAGACCAGATCGGTCATGTACTGAAGGAAGGTGGAGTCAAGAGTCTCCGAAATCGGCGAGCGTGTATGAAGAGAATTATGAATGTTGAGGAAGCGAGTGAAGTATGCAAAGATAGAGTTCTCTGGCACTCTGTTCTCTCTGCCTACCCTGCAAGGGATATGGCGTGATGATATGTATGTATATATGTGTTATATGCATATTATATACTTTAGTCGTCTCGTACGATCACCCACGGGTAAGAAAAGGGGCGGTAAATTGTATTCTTACTGCGTCACCACACTCACATAATATTATATAAATAAATGAAAGATAAACACCATTAATATCTTTATATTATTCTGTACTGTAACATCTGTGCGTTATTGAAGACTTAGGAACCTGTTATTTAAGGGTTGATGAAAACAGTTTGATACTATATACGACCTTTACGTAAGTGGGCCGAGCAAATAATGTGAGGATTACTTACACTTTCAAGATTCTTCTATTACTTTTTATTATAAATTGCTTTAGTATATTATGGTGTATATCTCAGGTAATATAATAAATATATTTTGTAAGAGAATGGGGTCGTGTTTGATTATTAACAGCGATCGAGGGCGGAGTACCTACGCATGTTTAGGTATATCCACCGGAAATTTAAATAATGAAGGTTATGGAAATTTAGCTTAATACTGCCTTAATTTTGAGTTACTTTTCTAATTAAACTGAACACAAATCTAATGGTGACAGAATAAAGATGCAATTGTCATTATCTTTTCATTGTTGTTAGAATATATTAAGGATTGTAAGCAGATAATATCGCTGTAGGGAAATCTCAAAAGAAATCTTAAATCATCTCGTCTTTTCTGTGTGGTGTAGTAGGCCAATTATTCTCATTTCGAAGTGGCCTATGACGTATACATCATCATTATCTCAGCTAATATATGTCCCACTGTTGGGCTAGAGCCTCCTCGATTATGGGAGGTAAATAGACCTACTATACCACGTTGGTCAGACGTGTTGGTATTGGGTTTGGTGCGAGTTTTCCTTCTCTTACGTAGATGTTATATGCGTTTTATATCCCTTAGTCGTCTCTTACGATCATCCACGGGTAAGATAGGGGGTGGTGAATTGTATTCTTACTCCATCACCACAAAGAAAATGACATATACGCTACTAACAAAAAAAAACTATAATAATAAATCATTTGTATTTCAACATCTATGTGATTTGCGGTATAAGTTTTGAACGATAAAATTAGGAATGATTTTATGAGAGCGCTGTAGTGTGAATGAAGAAGTAGTGATAAAGATTAAGATGCTGAGGTGGTTTGGACATGTAGAAAAAAATAGTGACAAGAGGTTGACGAAGCAAATATATAAAGGAAGCGTGAATGGGACGACTACAAGGGGAAGACCATGACGTACATTTCTGAACCAAATTGGAGATATGTTGTCAAGAGGCATGTCAAGAGTATGTATGAAGACTGTGATGAGTGTAAATGAAGTAATGCAGATATGCTAGGATTGTGGCTTGTGGCAATCTGTAGTCTCTGCCTACCCCTCTGGGAAATAGACGTGAGACTAAGTATGTATATTTTGGGTATGTTGTAAAGGCGTACGACAGAAGTGAAACTTTTGTATTACAAACATTTTAATTAATCATCAATGAGTTTTAAAAAGCATAGATAGATTTTATCATTCGTTTTTTTTTTACGTAAAATTGTGAAAGCGAGAAAAGCATATGCCTCACTATACTCCTATATCCGAACGCAATCGAAACACTGCTACCATTCTAACCGACACAGTGTCTACCTCCCACCAATTTGCCTCGAACAAAAAAAAAGCTTGAATTTGAAAGTTCTGCTATAAAATGATTCTATTCAAAATCTCATTATTATCTTAGTATATTATATTATTTTATTATAAATCTTATTATTATATTGTGCTGCTGTGTGATAGCGGCTACGAATACTACTAACTCTTACCTTACTCGTGGATGTCGTAAAAGACGACTAAGAAATTTATATCGACCTGGTCCAACTCCATCTGCTATAGTCTTGGGTAGTTCGCGAACGACCTAGGTGGGAAGAGCGCTCCTTTAGGTGAACTATGCGAACTAGTTCGTCGATGATCTCGCTCTTAGTTCTTTTCATATTTTTTTAGCGTCCGCTTTACTAAACAGTGGCGCTATGTGACCAACCGAGTTACTTCCTTTTACTGTGCGCGCCTTGATATTTCGATATCGATGCTAAACAACTTCACATCCACATCTAATAACGGACTTTAAGTAAATGTTTTGGGGTTTTTGGCGGGAATCTAAAACGTCATGTGGTGCTCTTGTAATATATTCGTTATCTTAGTGTTTTAACGTGTTATATTAGATAATTTTGATGGCATTTTATGTAATGTGATGTGACGGTACTGCTGAGATATAGTGAATATGATATAAAAGTGCTTTACAACGTTTTCGTTTTCCATCAAAATTCCCACAAGATACCATTAACAATGTGGCCATTGCACTGTTGACGGCGACAATTTGACTTACTGACGGACAATGACTAATCTGAAGACACTAAAAACTTGAAGATAATTATAACTCGACACTGGCAACAATGGCTCGTTTAAGTAGCTGATTGCCAATTAACATAAAAAGAAGAAGAAGTAAATGTTTTGAACTAATGAATAAATGAATATTTGACAAAATTCAATGTCTACTCGCATAATCAGGGTTTCTTATTAAAGTATAAAATTCATCATAATTTAGCATATGGTTAAAATTTTATGAAATCTCAACAATCGTCAACTGAAGTATTGCTGGCTAATTATCAAACAGTATACTAATACTGTTTATATTTGAAATAAAACTACTTTTACGCATTCTATTGCGTTTGTATTTGATTTATAATTTCCCGACGTTTCGAACACTTTACAGTGATCAGGGTCACGGGAGGACTGGACCATGATCACTGTAAAGTGTTCGAAACGTCGGGAAATTATAAATCAAATACAAATGCGATAGAATGCGTAAAAGTAGTTTTATTTCAAATGTGTAATACTCGCGTAAACATTAGAAGTCATTCTGTTTACATTTGATTTTACGGTAAGTTTAATTAAATTTTCAAAAAAATAACTAATGAACTAATAGAGCGAACTAGTTCGCTATTAGATTATGAACTAAATTGAGCGCTCTCAGTGGTGACCGACTAAGCCCAAGACTAATCTGCTACCGTTTGGTCAACAATTACACTCCTAAGGAGGGTTAGCGTCAGGCAGGCGATCATAAAACTATTGGCAATAACTTTTGCAATATGTACTAAGAGGAGTACATATTGTGTAGACCCAAAGTAATTGGTATAAAAGCAAGACAATGATTATTATTATTATTATATTCTCTTAATATTACGTAGTCTCAGTTTAGCCTGGTTTAATGTTACGTCACTATTTACGTGAGTATTTAAAAATGTCCTATCAAGCGCTATCATTTAGGTGTTGGGTCTGGTCAAAACATCTGCAGGCACTTCTGTTACTTTATCACATATGGAGGCAACCTTAAAACTTTCTCTTACGTGCTCATTTAGGATTTTGACCGTTATATTACCGTGACACCTGCTAACCACAGTAATACAGATAACCTATCAATTAAAATAAATAAAAAACATGGCGCCCACATGTTCAGTGTTGCTTGTACTCAATTATAAATTACAAAATAATATTTCATTCTACTCCAGCGTTTAGAGGACTCCAAAAGTTTGGAGAAACGATGATAGTTTTGGTTTTATAGCATATTAAATTAGCCATCATCATCATTTCAGCTTATCGCCGTCCATTGCTGGACGTAGGCCTCATGTTACGCCACAGAGTGCGCTCCTTTACCGCTTGTATCCAACGACGCTCAGCAACTTTCACTAGTCGTCTGTCCACCTAGTCGGGGTTGGGGCGTCCTACACTGCGTCGTCCGATACGTGGTCGCCACTCTAGAACCTTCCTTGCTAATTCTTCGTGCTATGTTGGTTACACCCGTTCTTCTGCGGATTTTCGTATTTCGGATTCTATCTCGCAGAGAAATCCCGAGCAAAGCCTGCTCCATGGTATGCTGAGCGACTTCAAAGTCACTCAGCGTAACCCTAAATGTAGAAATCATAACCAAGCTCATAGCTCAAGCTGGTTATGAGTTCTACATTTAGGGAACACGGTTCCGTGCCGTAAGTCATCACTGGTAATTAGTCAGAGTTATAGTAAAACTACCAACTCCGGGTTTGATAGTTGCGTAGTAGTTCTTTGTATGATATACTAGCTTCCGCCCGCGACTTCGTCCGCGTGGAATGGTTACATTGGGCTAACGTTAACTTCAACTCGCGAATTCGTTTACGTAAAAGGTGGAAATATTTTTAAATAATACATACGTTAAAGCTGTTTTAGGTATCTACATGACCCTTTTATTAGTAAGAGTAGACCATTAAACCTTAAGTAAAAGTATTGGGTCTTATCTATACTTTCTATAGATATACCATATACAATGTATGTATATTATACATACATACATATATACATACACTTACGCCTATTTACGATTACACATAGGTACTTTTAATGTGTATGACATCGCTGTGTGGTAGCGGCTACGAATACTACCAATCGTCACTTTGCTTGTGGATGTCGTAAAAGACGACTAAGAGCCTTATAACGACTTGGGCCAACTCCATCTGATGCTGTTGGTCAACAATTACATTCCCAATGAGGGTTGACGTCTGGCAGGCGGCCGGTCATAAAACTATTGTCAATAACTTTTATAATATGTACTATGAATGAAGAGTACTTATGGTATCGACCCCAAGTAATTGGGATAAGAGTAGGAGAATGATGATGATGATGACCTCTCGTGAACAAATCTTCAATTTGGTCCAGAAAAGTATGACGTGGTCTTCCCCTTGTATTCGTCCCATTCACGATTGCTTTATATGTTTGCTTCGTCAACCTCTGCCCACTCATTATTTCTTCCACTTCGTGTCCAACCCACCTCAGCATACCAGCGCTCTTTTATAACATTATACCTAATTTTATCTTTCAGACTTACATCACACACGTTACGAAGAGCTGACAGCTCTACAGCATTTATTTTATTCTCATGTCTTCTCCGCCAAATCTAACTTTCACTGCCATACATGAGGGCAGGCACTAATACTTCCTATACTTATTATTATTATTATTTAGGATGTATAAAGCCGACGGAAGGTCATGAGAAGAAAACATAACTAAAAATGTAGTGTGTGCAGAAGTACTTTGAAATAACATTAGTTTGAGTTTTTGTTTAATATAAGATTATAAGACCCAGTATTTTTTTTTTTTTTTTTTTTATCGTGGCCACCGAAGGCAAAAATCGGGTACCGGTGGCCCGCTTCACGGCGAAGAAGAGGTGCTTGCAGGGTGGGTCAATGGGGTTGCGCGCCGCCTCTTCCGTCACCCCGGACCGACTTGGCGGGGTGCGACATCCATGGCCCACGGCAAAAAAAAAAAAAAAAAAAAAAAAAAAAAAAAAGTATTTTTATCGTAAATGCGCGCCCAGTACTTGATCATTATTTTGCTGCGATGTTATTTTTAAACTGCGATATTTCCTAAGATATTCATTGAAATCAAATAATGTAAAGAGCAATTTTGTTTTAAATGAAATACTTGTGATGAATAACTCATTTATTTGGATAAGGATTAATATTATGTTTATAAAAACACCTTCGAAAATATCACATTATTTTAAAACAAATTTGATTAGCATAAAAAAGGTTATAGTGAGCCAATCTTAAAAGATAGACATATGCTGTCGCGGACTTTTATTTAGAACTTTAAAAGGGGAACAATTATATAGTACATAATTTTTGCGCAACTTTAACCGTTTACGCAGCGGAAGCTCTCAAAAGGAAACAAAAACCCGATTTTTACACATTCATCATTGTTGCTCTGCTCCTATTAGTCGCAGCGTAATTTTGTATAGCTTAAAGCCTTCCTCTATAAATGGACTATCCAACAAAAAAAGAATTTTTCAAATCGGACCAGTAGTTCCTGAGATTAGCGCGTTTAAACAAACAAACAAACTCTTCCGCTTTATAATATTAGTATAGATAAATAATTATTCTGACTCTGGATGTGTCTGTATATTATAATTTGATATTCAAAAAATTATTTCCCACTTGAATATATTAAATCAACCCTTTTATATAGGAACGATTGATCTAGATTTATTTTTCTAAATATCGTTATCTTGTAACCGTATTATTTGATTGCTATCAGTCACCTTTTAAATGGAGTAGAATTAATATGCTCTGTATACATTAATAAAATCTCATTATTTGCCCAGAGTACCACTCCTAAGATACTAATTACCATAGTTCCAGATATATCATCATTTCGTTCCGGACGGATCGGGCGGGGTATGACTATACCATACCATGTAAAAAAGTGTGGTAGGCAGATTTTTAGTTATCATATTGCCACATATATCAACAATAACGTCTCGGTTCTCTCTACGTCTCATTGCCGTGCCCCAATCTCCTTCACGACGGTTATTTTTTTTTGTTTTTGTGTGTGTGACTTAGTTGTTAGCCTCAGATGGCTATGACAACTTTACCCGGACTGTGGGTGAGCGCTGAGGGCTCTCAATCCGTAAGCTTCACGACGGACGGGACATTGACCTTATATACCATGTCAGTCATATAGGTTGGCGTACGGTATTTTTTCAGTTTTCCTTATCTTTCAATGACATTATCTACTCGTGTCCTTTAGTTGATTTTTATGATTACTTACGTGAAAGGAAGAATTGGTAACTATTTTAGTATTAATCTGCACAGATAGATATATCAATGTACTTCTTTCAAACTCATCACAGTCTTCATAAATACTGTGAAATAATCTATAGTGGTAGGACCACGCTGTTGACAGTTCTCTGTCTACAGCCGCGGGCCGGTCTGTCCGGAGTAGTACCACACTCTCGCAGATGATCGACGTCTGAATAATGGCAATATGCTATTGCGGTTGGGAGCGAGAGAGCCGGAACCCCAACTGGGTGGGCTTGAGGTTTGTATTGGTAGACAGCGGCCTAGCTATACTCTTGGTATTGAAAAGGTCCATGGGCGCTAGTGATACCATCAGGTGTGCTGCTTGCTCGTTTGTCACCATAAGCAATAAAAAAAAGACTACGGCAGTGATATATGCTCTTAATCTGACCTTTACTTAGATTATATCAAAGCGGGCAACATTGTTTACGATATTATATTTTATGTAATGAATACAAATTGCGTAAATATAGAAGATATGTTTACCTTAAAGTTCACAACCCTTATCGCTATTAACTTTTATCGCTGACTTACACGTGTATTCAGAAACTGACAGTTGTGAAACTAGATGGCGCCACGATACCTTATCTTAAAACATTTCGTTGTTTTTTTTTGTGAAAGTTCTCGATATTATTTTTGCTAATGTAATATTAAAATCAAAACATGTTTCTATTTTTAGATAACGATGTTTTTGTAAAGCGATTAAAAATGATATTTTAGTTATAAAATCTTTTTAACATACATATCATCACGCCATATCCCTTGCAGGGTAGGCAGAGAGAACAGAGTGCCAGAGAACTCTATCCTTGCGTACTTCACTCGCTTCCTCAACATTCAAAATTCTCTTCATACACGCTCGCCGCCGCCGTCTCTAAATCTTCTTAATAAGCTCTAAATCTTTCGTAATATTAAAACGCGTCGTTAATGGAAAGAATCAGCTGTGCCTACTTAGTTTTATTGAATAAAGATGGTTATAGAGTAATTATCACAAACTACTGTAGACTTGATATAATATTGAGATATTAAATAAAGTGTATTAAGAGAAATCCACGTTAATGTCTAAAAGAAAAAGCAATAAACAATATTTAAAATTAATATTGTCATTATCTCAGCTTGTATATACATATATACGATCCACTGCCGGGCTCGAACCTCCTTGACAATAGTGGGGAGGTTTTCTTACTATACCATATTGGTCAGACGTATGGTATAAGGTACATCGCTATATATTTTGAATGTGCAAAAAAATTAAAATAATTTTTATTAAAGACGACACATTTTTTTTTTTGGCGACGGAAGGGTGGCACTTTGTCCCACAACTCCAATTCCATCCCATCGCCATTGGGCCGGCCACTGGTACCTACCGCTCCCTTGACATCCGTGGCGCGACGCAATATGAACTCTTTTTCCATACAGCTCTGTCAGACGTCATCTCTGTAGCCATTCCTCAAATCTATCCATATCATGCTTCACGCAGTCCATCCATCTTTTCTTTGGTCTCCCTTAACTCATGCTCATAATATTTAGAGAAGCATTATTAATATCATTTAGAAATTGTGTCAAATTGAAAAATACAGTAACATTATTTTTGAAGTGATAACTTCTTATGTCAGGGTAAACCGCTTCGTTACGTAACGCGTTACGGCGCCAGTCTGTCTGGCTTCCCTTTGTCTCACGCGTTATTCTCGATGACGCCTTCGCAAGATTTTTAGATGACATATATAATGTAAAAATTTCGTTGCTTATTATAGCTACCATAAGCCAATTGTAACTTTTATTACCCGACTGCGCAACGCAAAGGAGTGGTATTGTGTTTAACAGTCTATGTATGTATGTATGTGTTTGTATGTTCCTTTGAAGCACTATATAGACCAAACGCCTCGACCGATTTTTATGATTCACACGTCAATCGATTCCTCTTAGTCTGGCGAGTGTTACTAAAGATATGACGTTAGTGAAAATTCAATATGGCAACTACTGGACGCCATATTGTGAAAATGAATAAAAAGAAAGTCAACAAACTATATCAAGTTCGTTGAATAGGTATTTAAAAGTCATTTTTAGTTTTCTCTCAACATTTATCGATTCGACTGACGTACATAATAAAAAACTGAAAAGAAAAAACGAGCACTTAGATGTCCGGTGGTCTAGAATTCTATAATATATTATTGAATGAATACTATTGCAGAAAATAAAATATATTTTAATAATGGAACATAAGAACTGAACAGTCGGAATTCATTGAAAAATTAGAATTTAATTATTATTATTTGCTGTTGAATAATGCAATGCTGCGATCGGCACGCTTATATCTTAGCTCTGTTAAACACTGCAAATATTATTTCAAAATAGTAATAAACCAACTGTATTAGCGATCAAGATGTTTGCATTTGAACATCGAAGTAAACCCATATACTGCGTATAGGATCTGTGGAGTTAGGCTGACCAACCGCATTCGTAACGACGACGTAAGAGAGCGAGTAGGTATGAAAGAGAGTATTGGTGTAAAGATGCGAAAGGGCATGCTCCGATGGTTCGGACATGTGGAAAGAATGCCGAACGAACGTCTGGTTAAGAAGATATACAATGCGAAAGTGGAAGGATGTAGGTACCGAGGGAGACCGAGACTAACCTACCTAGACCAGATCGGTCATGTACTGAAAGAAGGTGGAGTCAAGAGTCTCCGAAACCGGCGAGCGTGTATGAAGAGAATTATGAATATTGAGGAAGCGAGTGAAGTATGCAGAGATAGAGTTCTCTGGCACTCTGTTCTCTCTGCCTACCCTGCAAGGGATATGGCGTGATGATATGTATGTATGTATATAATATATTTACCAGTCATTAATTTTGCTCGTTCTATAATGTAAAAGCGGATAGAAAATAGGCCAAGTGCAAGTTGTACTCGCGCACGAAGGGTTCCGTATCTATAAAAATCTCTTTTATATGGTATGGGAGCCACCTTAATTATTTATTTTATTTTAATTAATTATATTTAAAGAGAACATAAAACTAAATATTCTATAAATAGTAAGGCGTCTACCTGTCACCGTTATTAGTATCGAGCAAGAAACGGTAAAAAAATTAAGTTTGTTGTATGGATCTGTTTGGGGCGTCAGAAGGGACGGCGCGCGAATCCATGGTCTGCCGTACATGTACTTCCCAACGCCATGTAGGCTGGTACCCTGTTCTTATCATCGGTGGCAAAAGACTATTGTCTTTTGGGTAGGGTAGGGTATTCCCTACACGATAGAAATATTTTTTGTATTGCGGAGGAATTTCTAAACAAAATATTAATGGACATTTATTGTAGCTAAATTTCTAACCGCAACTCGTGGATCGCATAATGTATTCTCTTGTGAGAATTGTACCCATGATACTGACACATTAGGTCGGTATCTTAATCACTATGCTATCTGTACAATTTATTCCCTTAAGGGCGAAAATTAGTCGAAAAGTTATAACGTTGAACTTTATTATATTAAGCAATATTTTCCATTTTTAAGACTACAAGAATATCTTCTATTTTTTGTAAATAGAATTAGGTTAACTTTGGTCTCACTTAAAGTCATCATTCTCCTACTCTTATCCCAATTACTTGGGGTCGATACAATATGTACTCTTATTTCATAGTACATATTGAAAAAGCTATAGGCAATAATTTTATGCTGACGTGGACCCTACTTGGGAATGTAATTGTTGACCAAAAGGCATCAGATGGAGTTGGCCCAGATCGTTATAAGGCTCTTAGTCGTCTATAACGACACCTTTCGGGTTGAGAGCCCTCAGCGCTCACCCACAGCCCGGTTACGCTGTAACAGCCCCTAGGCTAACAGCAATCGCAGTGGATACGTTTTAGTGGTTATACTAGCCCTAGGCTAGGAGTCCCACACTTCCCATCCGGGGAGTAAGTGCGTAACGCATTTCGGACCACTGCGTTATCAATAAAAAAAATATATATTACGACACCCATGAGCAAAGCAAGGGTTGGTAGTATTCAAAGGCGCAACCACACAGCTACTTTGATCTCACTTAAAATATAGATCATATACCAACTAATCGTATATGGTTAATTGTTAATTAAATGGTTGTTAATTAATATAGACAATCACCAAATTACATAGTAATCAGTTGTGCGGTTTCGCGAACTAGCATGAGCGATGATGACACATCTATACATATAAATAAAAGTTTAATGTCTGTTTGTGATTCCAAATTAACAGTTTTTCGCTAAATGCATATGAAAGTATGTACTTTTCACTGTATGTAGTGAAAACTCTCATATGAAAGTATATCATCATCATCACAGCACATATACGTCCCACTGTTGGGCTCGGGCCTCCTCCGTAATGGAAGGGAAATTAAACTACTATACCGCGCTGGTCAGACGTGTTGGTATAGGCTTTTATTTCGAGTTTGCCTTCTCTCACATAGATGTTATGTATTTTATATTCTTTAGTCGTCTTGTACGATCATCCACGGGTAAGATATGGGGTGGTGAATAGTATTCTTACTCCGCCGCCACACGGAAAGTATATACGGTACTTAAATAAAAAAAGAACTCTGTCTGTCTGTTTGTGCCGGCTAATCTCTGAAACGGCTGGACCAATTTTAAAGGGACAAACACTGGCAGATAGATGTTGTTATAAGAAGTAACTTAGGTTACTTTTATTTATACTAGGCCACCTTTAATTTTTGGGAAAATATTAGAGTGCTGCGAAACCAAATTAAAACCAATGAAAGACGTCGAGTGACACCTAGAGTGCGACTGAAGCATGGAGAAGAACATAGGTTACCTTTTTATCAAAAAACCTCGCAAAGATATATTAGCAGTTCAAAAATGACAACACTGATATCCTCCATACCAAGACACTCAGTCTTGGTATGGACACGAGATGCGAATGAATGAAAGAAATATGAAAAATAGGGTTATCAATATAAATGTGATGGATGTGTCACGGACTGATTGACATGGATTGTGTGCATAATAATATAGGTTTGAAAGGAGTACGTGCAAATATGATGGTTAACAGGCGTCTATGGAAGGTGAAAACATGTTATACCGACCCACTTAGCGTGGAACGAGGACAGGCTAATGATGAAAATAATTATAAGTTAAGGCCAACCATATATAAATTAATGTGCATGATCATAAATATACATAACTAGCTAACTCGTTACAGAAAAGAGAAAGAGACAGAAATAGTGGGAAAGATAGCATCGTAGTTATAACGTGCAGTGCACTTAATCGAAGCCCTCAAAAGGATATTTTTCGCTTTTTGCAACATTTTTCATTCATGCTCTGGTCTTATTACTCGTAGCGTGATTTTATATAGCTTATAGTTTTCTTCGATGCATATCTAAAACTAAAACAATTTTTAATTCGACGCAGTCGTTTTTGAGATTAGACCGTTCAACCAAACAAATAATTACTTCAGTTTTATAATACAAAAGTATAGATATAATTAAGTTTTTTTTTTTTATATAAAAGCACCACCTACATAAAAGAAATAATTCTTGTATTGCGGGGGACTTTACAAACATATAATTAACGCAGACAAACTACACCCAAACTCAGGACAACACTTTGTAGATCGCACAAAGTAATGTCTTGAGTGGGAATCAAGCCCACGGCACTGGTACGGAAAGTCGGTTATCTTAAGCGCTTCACCATCTATACAGTTATAATGGTTTAATTAATAATATTTGAATCATTATGTAAAATTCTTATCAGCGACATCTGTCGCTATGCATCTGTATAGCCAATTACTAACATTTTTTATTAGCGCTTTTGTTAAATCAAACGAATAATTAATTTATTTTTTAACAATTCGTATTCCTTTTAAGTATTATATCTTTAATTTATTCCTTTTATATAAATTACTTTTACCATGAATTTGCCATATATATTGAAGTATTATTGTTGAACACAAACCTCTTTTTGAATTAGAAGAAATGGGCCTACTATAACAATTCCCCATGTGGTGACCGTAAAATTGCTTCAACCCCATTTGCTGCGGCATTCATAGAAATTGCCTGAGGGTTTTACATGGCGAATAAACAATGGTTTTCTTCTGGCAACTTATAAAAGTTCCACATTGCAATCGGCAATCCAATTGCCAAGCGTTTGAATTATAGCACTATAGTTTATAGGGAGGCCTACGTCCAGCTATGGACCGCGACAGGATGGCCTGTATGATGATAACTGACTGGACGAATCGACATAGCATTAAATTGGTTCCTTCGTAATTACCATATGCTTAAGATCTTCAACTACGACATGCATACAACTATATGCTTGGGAATGTAAGTAGTAGAGACGGCTCGTACTCAACAGTGGGAACTACATGAGCTTAGATGATGATGCTGATGATGAAATACATCTAAATAAACGAGGCGTAATGGATTAAATATAAATTATTATATAATCCTATAGGGAAATGAACGGAAGTGTATAATTTGTTTGTGTTGCAAGAGTTAAATGAGGAAAATGGCGATGTCGTGTTCTAGGCTGCCATAAATATTGGGAGCTTGGGACGTTTGGGAGGCACTCCGCACTGAATTAAAAGAAAGTTATTTAGACTCGATTCGCTATGAATATTTTGGTACTTATTACATATTGAAATATAAACCACAGGGATTATCAAATAATTTTATACGTTCAAATTACTGAAATTTTTAGTATTTAATATGCTTAATTATTTATAAATACCCGATTACGAAACGAAAAATGATGTCACAAGCGGGGTTCGAACCCGCACCTATTGGGAGTGCGGCCCAATCGTGCTGCCACTTACACCACCGTGAACTATTATAGGACATGTCCTACAATAGTTCACGGTCACATGCGAGGCGGTGCTCATCACAGGAGTAAGATTTTCTTGTATCCTATTCCACCTTGATCCCATCCCATATTAAGGCCACCTTGATCCCATCCCATATTAATTCCACCATCTGTAATATTCTGAGAAACTTATGGGAATATACTTTTCAATAATATTTACAGAATACAATAGTTATGTTAAAATGTATTGTAAATACAATACATACATACATATCATTACGCCATGTCCCTTGCAGGGTATGCGGAGAGAACAGAGTGCCAGAGAACTATATCCTTGCATTCTTCACTCGCTTCCTCAACATTCATAATTCTCTTAAAATACAATAACTATGTATTATTCAAATATATTTTGCGCAATTACTTTTGGAACGGTTGACTTCAAGTTGTCTATGGTGTAGAGGGACGGGAGGTATCGTCCCATCTGGCGCGAGGGTGCGCTTACCGCGGCAGGGGAATAACAAACACCATACCGTCACTGAGTTCCGGTCCGTGTATTGATATTGCATCTGATAGCTTTTAAAACGGACTTTGGTTTTGTTTGTTTTTTTTCCTTTAGTTTGTTTATGAACAAAAAAGTTGTCTATGCTTTTAAAGTATTTCTAATGTTCTTATGTCTTTCTATTAAATGTTAAACTATACCCTCACTCATTACTTTCCCGTCAACGCCATAAAATCGACTATGGAAGTGGATACCAGCGATCTCCAACATTAACTTGCGTACATCAACCTAGGCATGGCTATAATGGTAATTTTCTTGCAATTCGTAGAGAGGGCTATATCCAACAGTGGTCATCGTTAAGCTGATGGATGGATGAATGTTAAATCCTGAAAACCTTTTTCTTGTACATTATCCAACCGAGCTTTGATATAGATATCACTCACCTGATATACTTATCACTTTGATATACTTATTACTACCTTCAAAAAATCGTCTAGAAAATAAGCACGCGTCTAACAACTATTTTAGCGATTCTAAGTGTTTCAAAACTATTGGGTAATACTTGAAAGTAGTGATAGAAAACATGACTGCAATTCTTTCTTCTTTTCTTTTTATAAATACAACACCCTGCACCAAGGAAATAATCCTTGTATTTAGGGGGAAATTACCAACCAATTAAATAACGAATTTACAAAAATATTATTACATACATACATACATACATATCATCACGCCACATCCCTTGCAGGTTAGGCAGAGACAACAGAGTGCCAGAGAACTCTATCTCTGCATACTTCACTCGCTTGCTCAACATTCATAATTCTTTTCATACACGCTCGCCGGTTTCGGAGACTCTTGACTCCACCTTCCTTCAGTATATGACCGATCTGGTCTAGGTAGGTTAGTCTCGGTCTCCCTCGGTACCTACATCCTTCCACTTTCGCATTGTATATCTTCTTAACCAGACGTCCGTTCGGCATTCTTTCCACATGTCCGAACCATCGGAGCATTCCCTTTCGCATCTTTACACCAATACTCTCTTTCATACTTACTCGCTCTCTTACGTCGTCATTACGAATGCGGTCGGTTAGCCTAACTCCACAGATTTTCCGCAAAGATCGCATTTCGACCGCATTAATTTTACTTTCATGCTCTTTTCTGCATACCCAACTCTCGCTTCCATACAATAATGTTGGGACAAGCACTGCGTTATATATTGCTACACGTGCTTTCTGGCTGAGGTGGTGGCTGCCGAGAAGTTGCCCCAACGCTCTGTTCACTCTATTTCCCGCATTTACTCTTCGCTCTATATCAGTGGTGTACCGTCCATCTCGGCTAAATACACATCCAAGATATACAAATTCATCCACTTGCTCTAGTACATCATTACCTATTGTTACTCTTACATCTGTTCTGGCTTCATCTCTTTCAAAGACCATTATTTTGGTTTTGCTCACATTCACGCGTAGACCCCTTTTCTTACAATCTTCTGTCATTGTGTCGACTAGGGTCTGCAGGTCAGTCGCTGACTGTGTCAGCAGCACTGCATCATCTGCATAAAGCAGAGCAGTGACCACTGAGTCGCCCATCTGGACTCCCACATTCATATCGTTCAACCTTTGGAGACATTTATCCAGATATATGATAAACAGCCTGGCTGACGGAACGCACCCCTGCTTAACGCCGATATTGACGTCAAACCAAGGTGACATTCCATCATCCAGCCGCACACAGGCTCTACAGCCCATGTAACTGGACTGCACAGCCTGTAGCAGTTTACCGTTAATACCATACTCCGGTAAAATGTCCCAAAGTTCAAAAATATTATTAAGATGATAAATTACACCTACACACAGAAAAAGAATATGTAGACCGCACAAAGTATTATCCTGCGTAGGAATCGAACCCACGGTATTGGCAGTTATTGACTGCGCCAACTATGCAGTGGAAGTCCAATTGTGAAATAGAAGTAAAAATTGAAATAAAAACCATTAACGGGTCTTACCGGCGTGAAATATCCTTATAATAATTTGGTTAACTTTGACTCATATAGATACATATTATATCAAATTCCTAAAGAAGAAAGCCCAAAGATTAACGCGTTCAAGGAAAATCGTCAGACTTATAATAGTAGTCTTTAAATATATTTAACTCTTCAGTACATGTGTATTTGACTCCTCGTAAATGGCTGGATAGATTTTGATGAATTATTTTTGTGGTTTTGTTTAAGTACCCCTTAAATTAAAGGGCAAAATATATAAAAGTCTGTCTAGGTGCAGACCCAGGTACTTCATCCGGGTCTGCACCGGCACGGCAACCCCAGACACACTGAGTTGTGCCCCTCGGGGAAGACCTTGGCTGGGACCATAAAATAGGAGGGCCTCTGTCTTCTCCAATGAGACCCTCAGGCCCAACTTGCCAATCCGGTCAACAACGAGCGCTACTCCGACTCTTGCCAGTCGGGCGGCGCTGCGAAAGTCAGCCCCTCTCACCGTGATGAGGGTGTCATCTGCGTAACAAATAATACCCATCCCGGGGAGAAGCTGGCCCCGCAACATCCAATCAAATCCGACGTTCCACAAAGTCGGACCAAGGACCGAACCCTGTGGAACGCCGCATTCTACCCTATGGCGATGCATGCGCCCGTTGTCCCCCTCCCAGAGCACGTGCCTTCCCTCGAGGTACGCCTCCAACAGCCTCCGGAGATACAGAGGCACCCCATGATATCGGAGCGCCTCCTTTAAAGTCTCGTGTGGGAGACTATTGAAGGCGTTTTTAATATCGAGCGAGACTGCCAGGACCACATCCTTTTTTGCCACCGCTTCGGTGGCCAGGGTCTTCAGGGCGGCCAAAGCGTCGATCGTTGACCGGCCGCACCTGAACCCGAACTGATTTGCCGACAGTCCCGGCCCGATAGCCTCGAGGTGCCGGACAAGACGGTCCGCAAGCACCTTTTCGAATAATTTTGCCGTCTCGTCCAGCAGCACCAGTGGTCTGTATGCAGAAGGAGAGTCGATTGGGCGACCCTCCTTCCGCAGCAAACAAAGCCTTCCGCTCTTCCATTGTTCCGGGAACTGCCCGGACCTCAAACATTCATTGAGCAGTTCCCGGAGTACATCCATGCAGTATTCTGCGACGACGCCGAGTACGAGTCCCGGGACACCGTCCGGGCCAGGCGCTTTCCTTTTCCCTTTAAGTCGGGAGAGGGCCACTTCCAATTCATCGTCGGTGATGGGGGGAATAGGTGTTTCCTCTTCCACCACCGACCGAGGAGCCATCCTGGGGGGAAACCCTAATAAGACCTGCTGTACTGTATGGATCAGAATGTTGGGCGACAAAAGTGACGGATGAGAGCGTTGTGTGGTGTGACGAGATTGGATAAAAAAGAAATGAACATATAAGAGTAAGTTTGAAAGTTGCGTCAGTGACGGAAAAGTCGCGATGAAAGTAATGTTGTGAAGAAAGATTTAAATATCAATGTTGAAGGCTTCAGGGGTAAAGGAAGACTAAAGAAAAGATGGATGGACTGCGTGAGACATGACATGGATGGACAGGGAGTGACTGCAGAGATGACGTCTGAGAGGACTGCATGGAGGAAGATGACATATTGCGTCGAGCCCAAGTAATTGGGATAAGAGCAAGATGATGATGATGATTTTTGTAATTTGGTTTAAGAATATGATAATTGCTGCGATGGATGTCAAGGCGTTCTATTTTTATTTAATTTCGATTTGTACAGTACAGCGTATTTTAAGTGAGCCAGTATAATATATAATACTATTATTATTTACCTAATAAAAACTGTACAAATATATATCAGTTTGTACAAATACAATTTATATTTACATTTCTCGTTTGCGAACAGACATGTCACGTTTCGAAAGTTTAAAATAAACTGTATGAGCTAACTTTATGAGTTAAAGTATGTTTAATTTCTATAAATTGAAATGTATCAACTGGTTTTATAAATTCAAACAGTTTCATACGAATATATTTACATCTTTTAAGAGTGTTAAGAGTTTTAAAAAAATATTCTTTGCAATTTTTTCCCTGTGGTGACGAAGCCAGGATAAAATCCACCAATCTTTTTCTTGCTACTCATTGTCGTAAAAGACAACTAAGAGATATGATATACAAATAAATTCAATATAATAAGAGAAGGAAAACGCGACATAACATCCTATGCCAACACGTCTGAGGAGAATTGTTTTCTTCCTCCGTCACTACACGAAAAAGGGGATATACTCGGACATAATAAATAATTTGATTAAACATTGCTAAATTGGTGGATGCATGAATGAATGATTGACTTCATCCTTACTTCTCGAGCCAGATACGTCCCACTGAACAACCCTTTCCATAGTTTGCGGTAAATCGACCAAGTATACCACGTTCACCTGACGAGTAGGGTTTTATTTTGAGTTTTTTCTCTTAATGTGAGGTTGTTTGAACTCGTTTCTTAATTAATTCTTACGATATTAATTTACCGGAAAGGAAGGGGTCCTGGACCATTGCAATTTTATTACGTCACCACAGTAAGATATTGAAGTTCAGAAGCAAGTGCTTAACTGCACCGTATACGGCCGTAGCCAAGTTTAAAAATTAAAATGAATTGAAATACTATATGCATATTATGAAAATTAAATATGTTTTTTTTTTAAATAGCAGAAGATAGTGTGTATAACTTAAATCTAATCGACGAGATATAAAAAAAAAACAGGTTTTGCTTTTTAAAATTTTCTGTTTGAACCCACAAAACTTTCAGTTTGGCTACGACTATAATACTAGGAATGTTCAGTGTAGAGTTCAGTGGTGGGGCACGATAACTTTATAAAACCTAATTCCATTTTGATTTAAATATATTGACATTGTGATCATAGAGCGTGGCAATTAATACTATACCATTGCTATGCGTTTGTATTTGCATTTTATATAGAAGCTTCTCCATTTTCACTTATGTTTCTTTTTTGACGTGATAACGTCCTATAAATCGATGAACGCCAACTGCACGCATCAAAAAGTGTCACGTGCCGCCTTAGCCGAGCGTGCAAGCGAGAGCGCGGCACAAGCGATACACAGACACGGTCGGACGTTCTTGACGTTTTGTCCACTGTTTATAATGTGAAGTAAAAAGCTAATGTGGTTTCCATTATTTATGTTTATTCAATACATAAAAGTATGCAATTTTTCATCAATGTTTTCTTATGACGTTGTCACTTAAAATTATCGCCCGTAAACCGAATTTTGCAGACAACCATTTGTAAACCATCTGTAAATAAAATTATTTTTGTATTAAGGTAAAAACACTAGTTTGATAAAATCAAATAATCCACTGTTGACGTGATATAAAAATACAACAGACAAAATTTCTTAGTAACTTGACATTGACAAATCATGCCGGCAATGGCTATAATCTATATAAAAAAATTAAGCAACATAATTATTAATATATTCATAACATCCCTATGAAAACCAGATGTGCTAATAATTGAAAGGTATCAGATATTGTACAGAGGAATCAGATATTGCATTGCCATTACAACATCTTAAAGCACAGTCTATGTAACACCAAAATACTTACTTGTCTTAGACTGTATTCTCGTTTTTAAACATTGATCTAAATGTCCATACATTAAGCCAACCTAAGAATTCATAAACTAAAAGGCAAGTTGTAAATTCAATTGCAAATGTTAAACCTATCATTGCCTAACCTTAAAGTTTTGTAGTTCAGAACTTGAAACATTGTGGATTTGAAATTACTAAGTCTAAAGTTGTAATTTATGAGAGGGATCTGAAGGAATTACTAATTAATGTATCTTTTTAGTTCCGTATATAACAAAATATAAAATCAATCAATCAAGTAAGTCTTTATAAAGCATAAAGTGAGACAATCTTCAAAATTACAACAAAAATTTAAGTCAACTGTGTTAAAAGATATGGCTGTATATACCCACTGTTTTTTTTTTACATTTTGTGTTTTAATTAAAACCTTTAAGGTTATAACTACGGTATATACTCTAATACTACCTGTTCACTTACAATATATTAAAAATAAAATGAAGCAAAACCCTATAATACAAGTAAAATAATAAGGCTGAAAATAGTAAATTAGTAACTTTTGTTTCAGTGGACTATATTCTACGCATTTGAATTGTTATCGCAAGCGAAGCTGCCGTAATTATCATGTTTTTTTTTATATTATGAGTACATATAATTTATTTATATAATTATAATTTTATTTTACGAAATACAGGTACACAATAATATTACAGTATAGTCAGCCACATTTTCCAAGACTTAATATTTGATTGGTACTGAATCTTTTGTGTCCAATTGGCATTCGCTCATTACTTTGTATTTTCAATTTTGCTTAATTTTTCTATTACAACCCTCATCGGTTCAAAAGGGCCTAGCTGTCTAAACCGATCGTTTTTGTGATTTTCGTGATAACCGATCGTTTTTGTGATTTTCGTGATATTTTGAAGCGCAAAGTTTTAATTATTGTTATATAAGTATTTTAGAACAAGACAGCTTATAAACATCAAAAGGCATTTGTCAATTACTATTCTGTACAACAAGGAGATAAGGAAAATAAAAAATGTTTGAAAGTCACTTTACAGCGCCACTAGAGAACGACTTTCGAAACGTTTGGTAATTAAGAATCAAATACAAATCCGTTAAAATAGTTTTAATGTAATACTTGCATAAACATGAGAACATACATACATATCATCACGCTATATCCTTTGCGGGGTAGGTAGAGAGAACAGAGTGCCAGAGAACTCTATCCTTGCATACTTCACTCGCTTCCACAACATTCATAATTCAATTCATACACGCTTGCCGGTTTCAGAAACTCTTGACTCCACCTTCCTTCAGTACGTGACCAATCTGGTCTAGGTAGGTTAGTCTCGGTCTCCCCCGGTACCTACATCCTTCCACTTTCGCATTGTATATCTTCTTAACCAGACGTTCGTTCTGCATTCTTTCCACATGTCCGAACCATCAGAGCATTCCCTTTCGCATCTTTACACCAATACTCTCTTTCATACCTACTCGCTCTCTTACGTCGTCGTTACAATAATCAAATACAAATACGTTAAAATAGTTTTAATGTAATACTTGCACAAACATGAGAATCACAAAAATATTTCTTCTTTAATAAAGATACTTTATCGTTAAAATCGGCATCTGCCAATCAAGTAACAATTGTATTAATACACATGTCTGATCCTTTATAGAATAAAAAAGCTCCAAAGTGCGGCAGCTGGCATCGGCGCGCGCGCACGACCTCCTCTCACCTTGGAGGAGCAAGGGACCGGGTCAATGACCGTAGCGGATGCGCCTGCGACCCCGTATAAAATATTTCCGCCCACTTCCGGTCTCGATCACCCTTATCTACCTGATCAATGATGAAGTTTGACACTTCATTTAACTACAATTTTATTATATTGGTTTTGTTTAATTTGTCGATTAATTATTTTATGTACTTACAATGTAGATCTATTATCCATATTATCATAAGGTGGTTAAGGTCGTTAGATCTCAGTGAATGGTGTTACCTAATAAACAAAAATATTCATTAAATTGCCCCTCTATACAACTTCGCACTTAGTAAACACATAATAATAAATTACTTCTCTTTATAATAATTATTTTACCAATGAACTAACCAAAAGGTGTTTTCGTAATCTGTACTAATTGCCTTCCTTAATAGGAGTCTTTAGTTTCGTTTGCTTTAATATAGTTTTTGTCAATATATTTTTTATTTTTTGGTAACAGCACTTTTTCGGAATGAAAGCCCTCTAGCCTTTCTGTATCCCTGACAATATGTTTCTCAAATTTGAAAACGATTGGTTGAGTAGTTATAGCGTGAAAGCGTAATAAGCAAACAAAAAAGTTGCGTTCGCATTTATAGTATTAGGATGAGGTCAGGACAAGCTGTACCGACCTCAGCTTGAATTCATTGCCTCCGCAAAAACAATGTTTAAACAATAAAATATTCCTCATTCTTTGAAGGTATTCTTAAATAAAATAAATTAATAGTTACAATTTTATATCTACTAATTACTTTATGACATTTTATAAGTTTCGTAGGATGAAATTATTTTTATTTCTTTTCCTATTTCAAGTTACCAGTAGCGCTAAAAGCGTTAAAAGTGAAATAATTACACAAGTTTATAATATCTATATTGTTCATTCTTTGTATTAGTTTATTCTTAGGTCTAGTAAAACCAGGTGTTAAATATCCATGTCATATTAAATAAATTATTCTTTATTTTATATTTAGCAATAAATAAGTTATTAATAATGTTAAAAATAATTTAACACAAATAAATTAATGATAGATAGATATAATGAATAAAGAAATATGACACTGATAAATATATTGGATAGTTATGTAGTTTGCTATCATAAGTATTAGAAAGAAAACTATAGGACTTTTGACAGGAATCTGAAAACGTCATGTGGTGCTCTTGTATTATAATCGATATCTTAGTGTTTTAACGTATTATATTAGATCATTTCTATGGCATTTTATGTAATGTGATGCGGCGGAACTTCTGGGATGTAGTGAATATCATATAAAAGTGCTTTACAACGTTTTCGTTTTCCATCAAAATTCCTACAAGATACCATTAACAGTGTGGCCATAGCATTGTTGATGGTGACGATTTGACTTAGACAATGACTAATCTGGAAAGACTAAAAACCTGAAGATAATTATAACTCGAAACTGGCACCAATAGCTCGTATAAGTAGCTAATTGCCAATACATAAGAAGAAGAAAGAAGAACATTATACATTTGAACAGCTGTTACACAGTAGTTGGGCGTATGTCAGTCGAAAAATGAAAATTATTGTAAAATATACTCCAAAATCATTGCATAAAAACCTTAAATTTTAAGGCACTGCAAATTTAATTGTCGAGTGCCGTCACTTTGTACTATGTTCTTTTTTGTTTTCGATAGATGGCGCTACATGTAGGCAAGAATGAAGCTAAGATTTTTTTGTTGCGTGCCTATAGTAACTGTGTGCATATTGAGATACTCTAACTAAGACATATAATACAAGTTAATTAATTTTGTTTAAAATAAGGTTTAAAATGAATAGGAATATTAAATCTAAATACTAATTTGGAGTCATATAAAGTAGAGTTGAAGCCGTATCGATTCTCTTCTTGACAGGATGTGCGTACCCCATTCTATATATAGGTCTTTTATTCCAGATAACTATATAATTCTTATTGGAAGGTCGCAACTATTTATAAATATGCAGGGATTTCAATTTTAAATAATCAATTTTCGCCTCCCAATGTTACTATACTTTATTTATCTGTGGGAGGTGTCCAAAATGGATACACATAGGCTGATGAGAAAATTCATATTTTAGCTCCTACTTCAATTAAATTATAGCTTGTTTACAGTTCTTTAACATACATTTTTATAACACTCAAAATTAATAAATATATAAAAGAAATCTCAGTATATACAGGATGGAAGTGGACCGCTCCCGAAAACAAAGACAGGTGACCCTACTAGTCCTACTTGTAATGATAGGCTAGAAATAAAATCGATACGGATGAATAAAATTTTTATTTTCGCATCGAATTTTAAGTTTTTTTCACATTCCATCGTATTAGTACAGTGCCATGTAACGATAATTGCATTAAAAATACGTAACTTTACTCAGATGTGAAAAGATGCAATCTAATCAAAACTCACGATCATATGTTCAAGAGCTCAACGATCTCGCGTGGTGAAAAAAAAAAATTTTTTTCATCCGAATCGATTTTTTTGCTAGCCTATCATTACAAGTAGGACTAGTAGGATAACCTGTCATTGTTTTCGGAAGCGGTCCCCTTCCACCCTGTATGTATATGTATATATATCTTTCAACATTTATTTATTGTCTGGTATATTTTAGTGACTAAAATGTAAATATACCACTATACCATGCCACAGATGGGCTGGTATAAGGTTTTATTTCGAGATTTCCTTCTCTTGTAGTGATTTTAACAACGATGTTATTTGCTTGTGTATCTTAATAGCCTTCTGCGAGCACGCACGGAAAATATAGGTATGGTGACCACAAATCACTGTATTCTTCTCCGTCAACATAGAGTAATAAAATACAAATGTATAATAACGATCTTTGATGTTTAGTCAGTGCCATTTATAAAAAAAAACACTTATATTGTGTCGATCATTCAATAATGCATTGTCCCATATTCCTCACCTGTCTTATTATATATTCTATAACTTATGCTTATTGAGTTTCCATGTTTGATTGAATAAATTACATTTTTTTTTGTGGTTTAAAGAAATAATATGTTTATATGAATTTTATGCATTTTTACTTATTTTTATGTCGTTTGTATCGGATTTTTACTTTCATGGAGGATAGAAAGGCCTCTTCATGTTCACAAGAACATGAAAAAGTATCCAAAAGTTGGGGAATAAACAGTCAAACGAACGCGACAAAATCAGGAAAAACATGTTTTATTTCATGTAAATCTATATTTTTTTGAAGCACAACAAAAATGTAATATATCTAATTAAATATGGCAACTCATTATGCATACATTATAGAATACATAATAAGATAGGCGACTTACTCGAAGAATATAGGACAATGCATTATTGACGTATTGACATAGTACTAATGTGGTTTCTTTTCTAAAGGGAAAATCGTTTTTAACGTCCTGGTGTACGTACTAAATCACTAATCTGTGCAAGAGATATTATTACACATACGAATTCAAAAGAAATATCTATCTGTATTAAGAGCGTCATATTGTAACTGCATTAGTGTTGCTCAAATGCAAGACTCTAGGGAGACTCGCAACTCTCGCTGTTAGAATAACATAGAGCCACTTGTTTTGTAGAAATTAAAACTCCACATAGAAATAAAAAATCCAACTAAATTAATAAAATTCCGTTCGTCTAGTGGCACTAACTGTACAACTATCAATAATTAGGTACATACCACTCAACATGACCGGATATAATCATACCTATCTATCACGAGACTATTTAAATTTTAAACTTTAAAATAACATCAAATGATTTCCCCGTGTAATGATATTAAGAATACAAAATGTTGACAATTCTTTCTTTACCAAAGGAATCATAAAATACTGTCTAACAAAGCACTGCTAAATAAACTCTTGCAGTGAGTTTTCATCTTGCATTTGGGAAACACTAAACTACATATGAAATATAGGTAATTATTTTGCTATTATATTTCTAAAGTTAAGTGGCATATCAATTTGTCCCACTATACTTATTTTACTACAGTATAAAATAAAAAACAAAAAGAAGATAAAATATATAAACTCACAAGCATTCATAATTTAGTATAAATTTTTAACAAAACTTCGGGCGTAAATATCAGATATAGGAAGTGTGAAATCGCCACAACAAAAACGTAACAGCCGTAGTTTAATTATTCAAACGTTTATATAAATTAGTTTTTGGCGCCAAACATAAATTTTAGGTTATAACTGCAACTAAATAATTATATGCTAATACGTTTTGACAGGTAAAAGCGGGTGTAGTTTTAGAGGTGGAAGAAAGCATCAGCTCGCCGAGGGGCTGAGGGAGAAAGTGAAATCTACTTTTAAACCAGTTACTTTCATAGAGCAGAGCTGGTAAATTAAATAGTAAATTCTATCTGTGAACTAGGTCCTGAGGTTTATGACTACCGTTATCCAGAGGCGATTTGGTGCTGAGCCGGCTACGGACGTCAATGAAGCGTGACCTGTGGTTTCTCCAATAGCGCTGCGGAGGATAAAAGATGGGTTATGGGTTCGCACGCCACTTTTCCGTCGCCCCGGATGGAATGAGCGAGGTGTGTCCAGACCATAGCCTGCTAAAAAAAGGGGTGATTTGGTTTTATTCACAGCCCTGTCGTTTTGTTATTTAATATCACAAGTTTTTATATAATAATCTTGAATTCGGCATTTGCCTGCAGTCATTGGCAATAGTACATACATACATACATACATATCATCACGCCATATCCCTTGCAGGGTAGGCAGAGAGACCAGAGTGCCAGAGAACTCTATCTCTGCATACTTCACTCGCTTCCTCAACATTCATAATTCTCTTCATACACGCTCGCCGGTTTCGGAGACTCTTGACTCCACCTTCCTTCAGTACATGACCGATCTGGTCTAGGTAGGTTAGTCTCGGTCTCCCTCGGTACCTACATCCTTCCACTTTCGCATTGTATATCTTCTTAACCAGGCGTTCGGCATTCTTTCCACATGTCCGAACCATCGGAGCATTCCCTTTCGCATCTTTACACCAATACTCTCTTTCATACCTACTCGCTCTCTTACGTCGTCGTTACGAATGCGGTCGGTCAGCCTAACTCCACAGATTTTTCGCAGAGATCGCATTTCGACCGCATTAATTTTACTATCATACTCTTTTCTGCATACCCAACTCTCGCTTCCATACAGTAATGTTGGGACAAGCACTGCGTTATGTATTGCTACACGTGCCTTCTGGCTGAGGTGGTGGCTGCCGAAAAGTTGCCCCAACGCTCCGTTCACTCTATTTCCCGCATTCACTCTTCGCTCTATATCAGTGGTGTACCTTCCATCTCGGCTAAATCCACATCCAAGATATACAAATTCATCCACTTGCTCTAGTACATCATTACCTATTGTTACTCTTACATCTGTTGGCAATAGTCTCGTCTATAAATGGTTTTTTTTTAATATAATGAATAAGATATGACAGAGTAGGTATTATTATTACGTCTGCTTTCATGATCTCCCAAAGTGTCGAGAGAAATCTTTAATTAAATAGCCAACGTTTAATTCAAGACATCAGTTCGACTTAGGACTTAAAGTTAAGTGTAAACTTGAGAAATAATTACACTCGACACGATCAACAATGGCTTCGTATTAACAGCTAATTACTAAAACTAAAAAAGGTAGAAGAAAAATTATATGTCAAAGAGTGGACGTATTACAGAGCTGTCCACTTCGGACACAGACGTGAGTTTATAAAAAAAAAAACAATAACAATGTCAAAAGCACAGTAATTTTAACGTGTTAAAAGAGAGAAGTCTTTAGAAAACATTACATTCAATTTGTGCCTTGATTGATCGATATTTCTGCTCCGTTGGCAGTCGATTTGTATTCGCGGTCTAACGTTTTCTAATACCATAGAGCATGGAAACAGTCTACGCTAGTAATCTAAGAAACAACTTCTTATGTCGAGTAACATGTGTTCGATTCTTATATAATTATAAGAATAATTCTTATAAGTCCGTATAGTCGCCGAGACACAAAACTTATGCCGAATATAAAACAGATAATGCGATTGTTTTTGATATTTTGCGGTGAATACATTTACGCTACATATAAAAACGATTATACAAGACTGGTCATTTCTTTTTTAAAATTTCGTGTAGTAATGTTTTAAGAATAGAATGTGTCAACGGCCCCTTTTTTTCTCGTTTGTGACGTCAAAGACGATTATTAAATGTACGCAGGTATCTAATATCACTCCAAGAAAAGGAAAATTCAAAATAAAACGCTTTGTCATTCGGTCTCTATAGTGTGGTACGATAGGCTGAATGCCTTCAATTATGAAGGAAGCTTACTAATGGCTAATTGAAAGTAAATAAGCTGTAAGTTAAGAAGAATCTCGCTAAAAATAGTGGTTGTTTTAAATGCTTATGATTTCTATAGAAAAATTAATAGGGATTAATTATCACAATTGCAAGAACACTCTCAGAGAAGCATTATAAAAATGTCGGAAAGTTATTAATTGTATCTATCTATCTAATCTATCTATCTACCTACTCTATCTATCTATATAATATCTTTAACCCTGGAAAGATAGTCTGCGTAAAATTTACGCATGCGTTCTCGAATAATTGCTGTTTCTTTCTAATTAGCGCGAATCCATTGCTGTGCATTTAGAACATTTCATTCGTCCCTGGGAACTGCCACGTGGCGTACGTGTCAATAAGGTAAGTGCCACCGATTTTGAAATATAGCGACCGCGTGAGTCAAAATTACGCATGATTATCTTTAACGTGACTTTTACGATTTTGGCTTATATGACATTTTTATTGTGTTTCGTATCTTTTAGTACTTAATATCATAACTATTATTATAATTTTAATTTTATAGATATTGCAAATATATAACATAATGGGGAGTAGAAATTTAGACGAAGACCATATCCTGGGCGCTCTTAGGCAAAGTGACGACGAGCTTCTGTGGGAGGACACCTACGGTGAAGTAGCGGACTACGAAAGTGAAAATGATATGCAGAGCGAAACAGAAGAAAGTTTTGTAAACGAGGTACAAGAAGAACAGCCGACGCCAAGTGGAAGTGAAATCTTAGAAGGGCAAAGCAGGACTGAACAACCAGTCTCCACATTGGCCTCTCGTTGATATGTGCCAAAGCTGCTTGTTCTTATTTTTATATAACTTTATGTTCATAAATTATAGGATAAGCTAACTGTTGATTTTCTACTAAAAAAGAGACTGAATATTAGAATAAAGAATAAGTTTTCATTTGAAAGAGTAAGTGTTATAAAATTTCATTAATTTAAAGATGAAGTTTAAACTTTTGTTTTTTTAATATACATCATCACGCCATATCCCTTGCAGGGTAGGCAGAGAGAACAGAGTGCCAGAGAACTCTATCTCTGCTTACTTCACTCGCTTCCTCAACATTCATAATTCTCTTCATACACGCTCGCCGGTTTCGGAGACTCTTGACTCCACCTTCCTTCAGTACATGACCGATCTGGTCTAGGTAGGTTAGTCTCGGTCTCCCTCGGTACCTACATCCTTCCACTTTCGCATTGTATATCTCCTTAACCAGACGTTCGTTCGGTATTCTTTCCACATGTCCGAACCATCGAAGCATGCCCTTTCGCATCTTTACACCAATACTCTCTTTCATACCTACTCGCTCTCTTACGTCATCGTTACGAATGCGGTCGGTCAGCCTAACTCCACAGATTTTCCGCAGAGATCGCATTTCGACCGCATTAATTTTACTTTCGTACTCTTTTCTGCATACCCAACTCTCGCTTCCATACAGTAATGTTGGGACAAGCACTGCGTTATGTATTGCTACACGTGCCTTCTGGCTGAGGTGGTGGCTGCCGAGAAGTTGCCCCAACGCTCCGTTCACTCTATTTCCCGCATTCACTCTTCGCTCTATATCAGTGGTGTACCTTCCATCTCGGCTAAATCCACATTCAAGATATACAAATTCATCCACTTGCTCTAGTATATCATTACCTATTGTTACTCTTACATCTGTTCTGGCTTCGTCTCTTTCAAAGACCATTATTTTGGTTTTGCTCACATTCACGCGTAGACCCCTTTTTTTAAAATCTTGTGTCGACTAGGGTCTGCAGGTCAGTCGCTGACTGTGCCAGCAGGACTGCATCATCTGTATAAAGCAGAGCAGTGACCACTGAGTCGCCCATCTGGACTCCCACATTCATATCGTTCAACCTTTGGAGACATTTATCCAGATATATGATAAACAGCCTGGCTGACAGAACGCACCCCTGCTTAACGCCGATATTGACGTCAAACCAAGGCGACATTCCATCATCCAGCCGCACACAGGCTCTACAGCCCATGTAACTGGACTGCACAGCCTGTAGCAGTTTACCGCTAATACCATACTCCGGTAAAATGTCCCAAAGTTCCTTTCGTACAACCGTGTCAAATGCTCTCTCCAGATCCACAAAACTGCAGAAAACCCTCTGACCTAGAGCCAGATGCTTCTCTACAATGTTGCGCAGAGAGAACACTTGATCCATGCATCCCCTTCCACTCCTGAAACCTCCTTGTGTATCACACAGTAAACCATCGGACACCATCCTCATTCTCCTTTCAATAATTTTACCATACACTTTTGCTGCCAAACTGGTCAAGCTTATGGCTCTGTAATTTGCGCAGTCATAACGTGAACCCTTGTTTTTAAACAAAGGCAAGATGACTGCGCTATTCCAGTCCCTGGGAACCATTCCCGAGCTCCAACATAAATTGAGGAGCAACAGGAACGCCTCCCAGACACAGGAGCCACCAAGCTTGATCATCTCGGCAAACACCATATCAATGCCCGCTGCCTTACCATTTTTCAAACTTCTTATCGCCCATTCAACTTCATCCATACTGATGCCATCGGAGGACGCCGCTGTCGAATGTTGTTCTGCTAAACCACATGCGACACCGGCGTCAAACGTAGTATCCGCATACATATCGCCAAAATATTCACTCCATCGGCTTAACACGTCTTGTGTTTGTGTAAGAATGTCTCCACCTTTAGACCTTATTTTATTCATTCTGTAGGCTGACCAACCACCCCGAGACTTCTTCACCTCCCTCCAAAAGAGTTTGGTGTTACCCTCGAAGTTTTTAGTCAGCCTATCTTCTGCACTCATACTTGCTCTATCACGTTTCTCTTTCACTAAGGCCTTGGTGTCATTCTTACATTGCCGATATATTTCTTTCTTCTGTTCAGTCATACTGTCATTCAGATTCAAAGAAGAGACATAGTCCAGCCACGCTTTCTTCTTTTGCTCTACGGAAGCTGCCACTTCCGCATCCCACCATGCATCACCATTTGTTTTTCTATGCTTCTTTGAACTTCCACATACTTCTTTCGCTGTATCTACCATACTCTCTTTCAATACTCTCCAGCATTCTTCAATGTCCGATTGCGGCTGGCTTACCATCGTCAGCCGTTCTCGGACACCTTCTGCATACTTTTCTCTTACACACTCTTCTTGCAACCTTTCAACCTTTATTCTTTTAAACCCTCCGAAGTGGACACGCTCTCGCCAGTGCCTCCACTTTCTGAACAGACCACTAAATCTCGCAATAACGAGATAGTGTTCCGTATCGACTGTGGGGCCCCTGTAGGCTCTTGCGTCCAATATTTTGCTTCGGAGGCGACTGTCTACCAAAATTAAATCTATTATACTTTTCTGTTCATTCCTTCTCCATGTATACATGTGGATGTCCTTATGTTGGAAAAATGTGTTTGACACAATAAGGTTTCTCTCCATGCATACATCCGCTATGAGCCTACTTGCATTGTTCACTCTCTTATCACCAAATGGACCAAGTACGTCCTCATAGTCGGGACGCTTGGTCCCCACCCATCCGTTCAAATCTCCGCATACAATCACGCGTTCACTGGTTTCTGCCATATCCAGAACTTCCCTAACATTATCCCAAAACTTCTCTAGGTCTGATGCCACCGAGGATCCTACGGGAGCATATGCTACAACCATGAATACCTTGGTGACACCTAGTTTTAAAGAGGAAGTTTAAACTTTTGTTTTTTTAATATAAATAAATGAATATAAAAAAATATCTGCAGTATTAATTATTCTAATATATGTGTATATATAATAACATACAATTCATTGAAATAAACTAATAAACCTATACTTACAGCTAATTCAAATATATGCGTCAATTTTACGCATGCGTATCTTTTCCGTACTACAAAATATGATTATGAGCAATTCTTGTATATATATATATATATATATAGATATATTCTGAATCTCGGAAACGGCACCAGCAATTTTCTTGAAATTTGGCATGCAGTGGGTTCCGGGGACGACTAATCGATCTAGCTAAGTTTCATTTGTAGAAAATATTGTTTTGTCAATATTTTCAAGGAATGAAAAAATATAATTTTGCGTTGATTGACAACTATTAAAATATTAAGGCAAATTTTGACTGTGTCATTAAGACACCTCAGTTGGATAATCGAGCAGTCTAATCGAGGCCGGTTCGGATCCTGTTTCTCTTTTTTATTACTGTTTGGCTTTTTTATTATAATTTAATTAAATATTTTTATTATATTTAAATATATTTTCCAAACACACTAAAAAGAAAATACCGAGTGAAAGCGCGGTCATCCAGACATTTAAAGTATAAAAAGATGGAAAATTATTTAGAGAAATATGCTTCTCTAAATAATTTTCCGTTTTTTTAGATACGAAAAGTAACTATGGTTACTTTTCGTATCATTATATTAATCCATACATAATTGCGGTGGGCCGCTACGGCTACAAATACTACCAACCCTTATTTTGCTCGTGGATGTCGTAAAAGACCACTAACGTCTTTATATCGACCTACGCCAACTCCACCTGGTGCAAGGCCAACAATTATATTTCCAAGGAGTGTTGACCTCAGATAGGCGGCTGATCTTAAAACTGTTACCAATAACTTTTGCAATATGTATTATGGTAGCGGAGTTCATATCGCGTCCACCCCAATTAATTGGCATAAGAACAGGATAATGATAATTTTAATTTTTATAAAAAAAAACTTTCACGTTTTTATGTCATTGGATTTCTGTATAAATTTACATACATACATACATATCATCACGCCATATCCCTTGCAGGGTAGGCAGAGAGAACAGAGTGCCAGAGAACTCTATCTTTGCATACTTCACTCGCTTCCTCAACATTCATAATTCTCTTCATACACGCTCGCCGGTCTCGGAGACTCTTGACTCCACCTTCCTTCAGTACATGACCTCATAAATTTAATATATAAATAATTTTTGCGCGTAATACCTGAAACACAGGATTACCTAGGTCACATTTTTGTTGCTGTACAATATGTACTATATTCTGTTATGAAGAAGTTAATTAATACTATTAGATATTATATAATTTTTAGCTGTGTGGTAGCTAGCGGCTATGAATACTACCAACCCTCACTTTGCTCGTGGTTGTCGTAAAGGACGACTAAGAGCCTTATAACGACCTGGGCCAACTCCATCTGATGCCGTTTCGTCAACAATTACATTCCCAAGGAGGGTTGACATCTGGTAGGCGGTCAGTCATAAAACTTTTGCCAATAACTTTTACAATATGTACTATAAAAGAAGAGTACATATTGTATCGACCCCAAGCAATTGGGATAAGAGTAGGAGAATGATGATGATGATTATATATTTTTTTTAAAGCTCATACATGGCTAACTGTTTTAATACAAACCTACTTGACAATACGAAGGACATTAGCCTACTACACTACGATAGTTTTGCTTAGAATGGGTAATTTTGTATTCGTTTTCATTTCTTGTTAATCCAAGAACATGGTTAGTGTATTTATAATCAGAAAGATGACCTTATGTGTATTTTTAGCATCAATTTGGCCGAGACATACATTGTTATCGCGTATACGACAAATAGTAACTATACATATTACTCTAGTAATTGCTAAGTTTCATATTATAATATATCCATCTATCCATAATCTATAGTCTATTGGATAAAGGTCTCCCCACGAAGGTTTATATTGCTATATTCGCCACGTTTGATAGTTCGCCTGTCGTAGATGTGTGTCAGATTCTCAAAATAGTTAGCACTGCTCTTTCCGATCCCTCAGCCAGCTGATTAGAAGGACATGAAGGATTCCCTGCATTACAATATTTATTTATTTATTGTGTCCAAAGAAACTTACTGTATTATGATTAAAAAAAATTGGTTGCCTGTAAAGTCGGTATACGGGCGAAAGTTTTACGTGACAACGACTTTGAGTGGTAAAATAATTTTAATGTGAATATTCATTCGTATAGTAGGAAGAAGGATGAAATAATAGTAACAATTTAAAACATTTATTTATACAAAGAATTATATTTAAAACATTAATTTATACAAAGAATCTCGCACTGAATTTCATATTAACAAAATTTTATTTTTACCTTTACACATACATACGTATTTATATACAAATATACATACAATAACTTGCAATACATTAACAACATAACTTTTTATGTCTGTCTCTCTCGCTCTTAGGCGGGCTAACCATGCCCGAGTGGAAGGGACGCGTGCCTCTCACTCGCTCTCATTGTGAGCGCATAACGTGAGCGGAGCGTAACGCAGTTTCTTGAAGTGTCACCCGGCAAACCAATTTATAAGACGTTGTCACGTCAAAAGTAGAAATAACATTAAAAGTGTCACAAATAACATTTCTAATAAATATTAATAAATTAATCAATAACAAGTTATAAACTTTTCAGATGTTATATCATCATCATGATCATCATCATCACAGCTCATATATGCCCCACTGTTGGGCTCGGGCCTCCTCCATAATGGGAGGGTAATTAACCTACTATACCGCGCTGGTCAAATGTGTTGGTACAGGGTTTTGTTTCGAGTTTTTCTTCTCTTGCATAGATGTTATATGCATTTTATATCCCTTAGTCGTCTCGTACGATCACCCACGGGTAACAGGGGGTGGTGAATTGTATTCTTACTCCGTCACCACACGGAAATGTTATAATAATATAAAAAGAATAATAGAAAAGAAATATCTTAGTTAGCATCTAAAAGTTTATTAAAAATATCAAAATAATTTAATATTATAAATAAAAATACATTTAATATTGTAATTGTTACAAGCTTGTTTCATAAATCTATTTACTATGAACTAGTTAAGTGTTTATAATAAGAACTAATAAATTATAGTTGTTATTAATCACTAATTAGGTACCTACCATTAATTAGATCAATCGCTGCGTGTTACAAATAAATAATGTCACAAATAAATCGTTGTCACAAATATATGTCATCAAATAATAATATAATACAAACCAAAAAAATGTTTCTAACAAACTATCATTCATACAAAAAACATATCGCGAACTAAAGTGGTTTGAAAATCAACATGATACAAAGCAAAGCGAGTAGTAACGACCTATACACAAATACCGTAAATCCATTTAAATAGTCTCGTTAGTTTCTAATATTTTTGATACATTGAATCTTTTGTTCGTAAATTAAAATGGTACATTGAGTAAAAGTTGTAATGTATAGTATGTATTTAGAAGCTGACGATATATATTCGCATGCGCTATGGTCGTCTCGAGGGCGTTCAGTGACTAGAATAAAATGTCGTACATCGCAACAAATATTTATATTATTATTGACTTTATAACAAGGAAATAAAGCTCAAATTTATTCCGTTATTAGAATTAAGGTCTTTTGAAATATAGCGCAGCAGGTTCGACACCAATCGGTCGCATTCGGGCGCTGTCGTCGCGCACGTGCAGACGGAGGGAAGAGGAGTCTATTAAACGTAGGGCTGCCATCGCCTTTTATCTCCGATACGTTCTGTAGTAATCTTTTTACTCGCGGCAATGTTCTTCTAAAGAATTAGTTTTACGACTTTGAGCTACTGTTTTTACCCCCGCATACTTGATGTTAATAGTCTTGTAAACAGCGTATGATTTATATAAATATATTATTTTCATTTAAATTCTTTGACGTCTAACGTAATGGAATCAATTAATAACACGTATTTGTTTCTCTGAGTCAGAGCTGCATTTACTTTCAAAGATCTGTTTATGTCTTCGATAAAAAAGTTACGTGTCTAAACAATAAGTTTGTTAACCAGATAGAGTAATCTGAATACATTCATTCGTTATCATTTGAATTTTAATAAACAAAGGCCGCCATGTTTTTTGTGGTTTCTTTTGAATCGTAGTTTGTATCGCGTTTCAAGTTTATAAGTTCATTATCGTTCAATAAACCAATGTCGAAAGCAATAAAAATTTAAATAACGTACATTTTCCTGCTACCGCGGTATTGTGGCTCACGTATTAGTTCAATGTTCAATTATTTGAAGAGAATGTTTCTCCAATATTGAATGAAAATATTATCTGTAACATAAATACTTCATGAGTTTTAACTAATCTTTAGGTTCAACAGATGTTTTTATGATTTCATTTGTTATTTTGTGAAAGGCGTTATGCACATTTGTGCAGCCTTGGTTGTTTAATGCTACTAAAGGTCAGCTATATTATTTTTTTTTGAATAATTAAAATTGTTTACTGAAACGAAGAATTGATTGTTTCTATTATCAACATTTTTTTAAGAGTTTGTATTGAATTAAATAGAACTAGAAATCAATTTATGAATTTTTTTCAAGACTTACATGTCAACTTTTCTTATTATTAGGATTAAAAATAAGTTCTACATACGAGTATTCATGATTGTCTATGAGCTAAGGACGAGTAACTGTTGTCGAATAGGCTACTGTGTCTGTACGGTGTCCCGATGTAGATACTGGGCGTGACTCATGAATGATGATAGCCCCTCGCTGCCGTTTTATTACACGGGACGGTCAGATGTCATGCGATAAATATTATTAACAGTGATTGGTATTACCAACAACTATTAATCTTTAACTAAACTTAATATGCAACTGAAAATTCTAATTTCATAAAAGGACTAACAAGACTTGGAAGGAAAAGACTTGACTTGAATTCTCACTAAATACATTTCTTGTGAATTCTCTTAGTTTGTCCGCCATTCTCGGAAAATTCATTGTCAATGTTGGTAAGATAGTAAATAAGAAAATTTTGTCCGCCATCTTGGGCCATCGGCCATATTGAATTTAGCGTGCAAATGGCGTATTTAAGTTACTGTTTTTTTCAGTAAAAAATTTCCTTTAATACGTATATTATTCGTGAGAGAAACAGTAGGTATTATTGGGTAATAATAGAATGGTTGCCAGTCTTTTTTCTCTCTTGGGTATTATAAAAACGATTAAGTGATATATATATAACATCATTGTAAGATAAGAAAAAATCTAAATAAAACCCAAAGCCCATTTGGCCAGCGTGGTGCATTAGGTTCATTTTCATTATCTGGAGAAGTACCGTATTAATAGCGATAAGAAAGAGAAATATTAAAATGACGTCACCTACTTAGCTAACCATACACTGTCTAAACTAAAACAATAAAAATTTTTTAGCTAATACCTGGAGTATTGTTATTTATAAAAGGTAACAAAAACTTTTTTTACCATTTTATTGTTATATTACCTTATTATTATTATGTTTTATTAACTCGCTTTCTTGTATGCCTGTTCAGATAGAACTTTGTAATTAATTTTGAATGAACACTCTGATGAGTGAGATAGGTACCTAAAATATAGACCATAATTCAGAAGTGGATGACAATGCATGAAAATAAAAAAAGGTAATTAAAAAAGAAAAAAGGAAAGCAATTAAAATCAATTCCATAATTTACATAACCCTAAAAATGATTAAAAAAATCAATAAACCCGACTGCGTAAAAAGTCACCAAAACTACGTAGATAATAAAAAAACTGAAAAGAAAAATACAAGCACTTAGATGTCCGGTGGTCTAGAATTCCATAATATATTATTGAATAAATACTATTGCAGAAAATGAAATATATTGTAATAATAGAACATGACAACTGAACAGTCGGGATCCATTGAAAAATTAGATTTGTTGTCGAATAAAGGATCCCGACTGTTCAGTTGTCATGTTCTATTATTAAAATATATTTCATTTTCTGCAATAGTATTTATTCAATAATATATTATGGAATTCTAGATCACCGGACATCTAAGTGCTTGTTTTCTTCTTTTCAGTTTTTTTATTATGTACGTAGTTTTGGTGACTTTTTACGCAGTTGGGTTTTTTGATTTTTTTAATCATTTTTTTTATTTTATACTTTTTAGTTATGAACCTAGGTAGCTATAGTTATCTTATTTATTAATAAGTAGGTAAGTACCTAACTATATATAGTTTTTCGACTGAGGTTGAGTACTAAATCGTTAGAAATTGGAGATGGCGACCGCGTCAGACATTAGATACTTTAGGTAGGACTACCTATGGTATATTAGACAATATACCTACTAGATACTTCAGTATATGTCCATCCACATCCAGTTATATGATTTTTTCGTCTTTTCATCGTAAATTTCTACTGTCTAAAAAACCTATATATGTGAAAAAGGTTGTTACGAAACTTTAAATCGATATAGATCCTAAACGGCCAGTCAAATCGAAAAATGTTGAGGGAAAACTAAAAATGATTTTTAAATACCTATTTAACGATACCCCACTCGATATAGGTTGTTGACTTTAATTTTTTTAATTTTCACAATATGGCGTCCAGTAGTCGCCATATTGAATTTTCAATAACATCATATCTTTAGTGATACTCGCCGGATTAAGAGGAATCGATTGACGTGCGAATCATAAAAATCGGCCCAGGCGTTTGGTATATATAGTGCTTCAAAGGAACATACAAACATACATACATACATACATACATAGACTGTTAAACACAATACCACTCCTTTGCAGTCGGGTAAAAAGCATAAAATTATAATAAAATAAGAAAACATACCATGTTAGAATTAATTTACGAGTTTTGGACATATAAAAGTGCTAGTTAAATAAAAGATTGTAAAAAGTTATCATAATGTGGTTTATATATCAGGAAAATATTGTTATAGTATTATTATAAATGAAGTTGTTTGAGCGATAATAAAATTAAGTCATGATCCGCAGTCCCTCGGTGAATGTATTGATCAAAAGATTAGGCGCGCACACAAAGAACTGTCTCTAGTTAGAACGTTACTTATTAACGTTAAATTGTGTTACTTCTACAAATATGTATAAATACACATTAATTCGTTTTTATTTAACTGGAATAAAATTAAGACAATTAGGTCTCTGCTTCATAAATTAAAACGCTTAAAAATATTTTTTTACCGCCAAATTTTTTTGTCAAGATTTTGACAATAGTAGGTATGAATTCTGGTAATGAAGCTGCTATTAAGTGAAATGAATACATTATAGCGAATTGAGGATATATTATACCTCTATTTATCTCTTTAGGAATAAAGGGACTATAAATATGTATATAGATTTAATAATATTAAACAACTGTGTACTAGAATTTCTCTCTAAACTTACTTTTAAAATGTTAATAGTTCACTCGAAATATTTATTGTAATTAGTCTAGTTGTCTAGACAATATTGCCTTTCCAATAGCAATAGTGTATTAAATCTGTTTATTCAAGGATTTATTATTATAAAAATATGACTTAAATTTTCTCTCGTCTATGGTGTAAATAAGTAAGCATAGCTTTATCGCTGTGTAGTAGCGGCTACGAACACTACCATCCCTTACTTTGCTCGTGGATGTCGTAAAAGACGACTAAGAGCCTTATAACGACCTGGGCCAACTCCATCTGATGCCGTTTGGTCAACAATTACATTCCCGAGGAGGGTTGACGTCTAGCAGGCGGCCGGTCATATAACTATTGCCAATAACTTTTACAATAAGTACTATGAAACAAGAGTATATATTGTATCGATCCCGAGTAATTGGGATAAGAGTAGGAGAATGATGATGAAATAAGGATAGCTTTAGATTAGTGGTAACCGCAGCTGAAGGTTGCTACCCTGACATAGAGAAGGTAATCTTTTATTATTCATTTTGCATATTTTTTGAACGA
Organism: Lymantria monacha; assembly: GCA_905163515.2. Lineage (NCBI taxonomy): Eukaryota > Metazoa > Arthropoda > Insecta > Lepidoptera > Erebidae > Lymantria > Lymantria monacha. The sequence continues at coordinate 10,150,806 of LR991094.1, read as the reverse complement.
TTATGATTCACAATCTTTTGTGCTTTCATCGCTTCTTAAGGTGACTAAACGTGTACCTAGTGAGTATTTGACTTCATAATTCCGCTTGTGTGAATTTCCGTGTGGTGACGGAGTAAGAATTAGTGTTGCCCAAATGCAAGAACAAGACGAGACTTAGCCAGTCTTGGTCTTGGTCTTGCGCCAATACACCTGGTCTTGGTCTTGGTCTTGGTCTTGCGCTCCCAGTCTTGGTCTTGGTCTTGGTCTTGCAGCAAGAGTCTTGCAAGTCTTGCAATTACCTATTAGTCTATTACTATTTATTAAAGTTTACTTTAAATCTTAGAAAAACGTATTAGAATTGAAACATTGTGAGCTTGAATTAACATAGCCATAGTAAAGATCAAGCAGATTAATAAATAACTGAGGATTTGATAAGAAATTCGAAAAATCAACTGACCTATATGTCGTTTTCCATGGAAGTAACTGTTTCTTAATAAACATTTATGATTTATAAGCTTACATTTGCTAAAACATGTAAAAAACAAATTAATTACAATAACTTGACTGTATTTTAAAGAACAATATCTGTCTAGAAAGAGATTGAACCCTCAACTTATATGAAATTTAATAAAAGAGTTTTACGATTTATCATTTATTTCAATAAAAAATAAAATACAACACAAATCAAACATAACAGTACACAACAGCTTTATCATTAGGTTATGTTACTTTATATCAATTCTTTTGACCAAGAATTAATACAAAGTAACCATCTGGCTGACTCATCACTTAACCTATTTCTATGTTTTCTAATTACTAATGATGCTTTAGAAAATAATCTCTCAGCAGGTACTGAAGTTGCAGGTATTGAGAGAAAATCACGGGCCATCTTCGATAAAGTCGGATACTCTGTCTCATGCGTCCTCCACCAATCTAAAATGTCTTCCGAGCTGACAGTTCTTGGTTTTCTCAGGTACTCCTCCAACTCGTCTATCACTAAGCCTTGAAGACAAGATCCAGATGACGTCGAGGGACATTCATAGAGTTTATCAAAGTCTATTACGTCTTCATCTTCATCACATACTTTATTTTCTTTTTTTGGTAATTCCAGAGATTTGTTCAGTGAGTGTAGACTTTTATATTCTTCATAAAGTTCATTGAACTTGCGCAGACTTTCTGTTTTAAGTTGCTTCCCCCACATTGTCAGGTCAAAAGTCTGAGCCTTATGCCTTGGGTCTAAAATTAAAGAAGTACAATAAATCCAGTTGCTCTTCTTATAATGTTTAAGCATTTTGTCTCGAGCTGCTTGGAAAGCTACAATGAGCCTTTCATCCACTTCAGATCGATTAGGTTTCTCATCTAACTGTTTTACCATGGATTCAATTTTATCTAGCAAGAGATTGAATGATACAATGACTAGCGGTAATGTAACATATTTGTCTCCACCAAGTTTTGTACTTAAAAGTTTAAAGTTTATTAGAAATTTATGTAATTTTTCGAGTACCTGCCATTCACTAGCTGTGATTTGAAAATCATTCAATTCGGTGACAGAACTGCACAATATGTTAATGCCCGCTCTCACTTTTAAACCAAATCCAATCATATCATGTGTGGAATTCCATCTCGTTGGACAGTCAAGAATGGCATTTAGATTTGATGGCACGCCAGCTGCTTCACAAGCAGACTGAAACTTCTTCTTCACTATCTCACTTCTTTTTATTTTACTGGAAATACTGCGTAACTTTGTTACAGATGTACGCGAGTCAGCAATATTTGGTGCATATTCTTCATCTTCCTCATCCTCAGTTTCGTCTGCATAGTCTTCATACTGCTGATCTTGCGCGTTAGTGTCAGACTCATAGTGTAATGCTAAGGTCTTTAATAAATCTTGTACACCAAGGTTTAAAATGTGAGCAAAGCACCGGAAATGTTGATTGTCTGACTCAAAGTGTGGCGGCAGCTGTTTGCCCAGTTCATACATAAATTTGGTATTTGCAGTTGCGTTGTCGACCGTGATACCTTGTATTTTATCAATTATGTCATATTCCAATAAACATTCATGGAAAATCGTTGCAATATCTTCCCCAGTATGTCGACCGCGTGATGGTATAAAATCAAGAACTACAGATCGATACTTCCATTCGTTGTCTATATAATGCATAGTAACCCCGTAGTAACTCCTACCAGCAATTGACGTCCACCCATCAATAGTAAACGACATTTTAGATGATAATTGTTGAAGTCGTTCCTTGAGATTCAATTGGAGCTCTTCAAATCGCTCTTTGACTTTCCTTCTAAGTATAGACCTTTTAGGAAACACCATATTAGGGCAAATACGTCGAAAATATACTTGTGTAGCTTCGTCATCGAAAAATGAGAAGGGAAGATATTTTTTCACCACCCAATCAACTGTAGCTGTCGTGATGTTGTCACTGCTGTTTTCCGACTGAAATAAAACAATAAATCTTGTGTTATTATTTAAAACATACTAGGTTTGAGCGTTTAGGAGGAGGAGGTTTGTTGTTGTTAAATCGAGAAAATCGTTAAATTGACATTTGTTATATTACCAAAATAAAGTACTTAGTTGTTACTGGCCGATTATGAAAACAAATGAAAATATGGGTGTTTATAAAAAATATTTAAGACGATAATTACATACTTAATATGTCGCACCCCTAGATGAAAACACCACTAACTCAAAAATACTTACGTAAGTTAATGGCGTTTTTGAAAGTATCGCATGAATAGCTACGCGGAGTTAAAATTCCCGTAGCGACAACTTCGACCATTGTTAAAAAAATATTCTTACCTGTCCACTTCTTCCAGCGGTTACTAAAAAGCTTGTGATATCTCCACTTAATTTTGGTTTAACAGGAAGAAATATTTGTGATTCCTTTTTGTGGAAAGATATTAGATGTTTCCTTAAGCCTGAAGTGTTTCTGTTTTTCATTTTTATTTCAATCTTTTTATGTTGGCACAATTTACACAAGGCAGTTTGGGATGCATGAATTATTTCGAAAAACTCCTCAAATTTGCTTTTGGGTCTTTTAGATCTGTGACTCAAACTCTCGTTACTCGGACTAGAATAATTTGAATCTTCGTCACTCATATTAAATTGTACACGTGATACGTTTTTAGAAAACAACAAGAATTAGTAAAAACAATTATTAAGTTAGACTCGAAGCACAGCTCAATTGGAAATGACTGGAATTAAAATAATTCCTTTATTTATAGTACGTTTCCTTGCTTTCTACCGCGCCGCCTCGCCACGTGCCGGCTCTATTAAAAGGATGCCGCCGCAAATCAAACGATGCCGCGTGCGGCGTACAAACACAGATTATTACCTACTTGTACAGACGCGACGCGTGAATAAAATATATGTAAAGAATTAGTGCCAATCACTATTCTTTACATATAAGTGAATGTTTTGGCGTACATCTATACTTATCTATACTAATATTATAAAGCTGAAGAGTTTGTTTGTATGTTTGATGACAGAAGTTTTAAAATAAATAAATAAATCCTGAACGTCACTATACCTCCAAAGTTACTATTCCTCGTGGACGAAGTCGCGGGCACTGCTAGTAAATACTTACTCTCATCATCTCTCTCAGAGATATTCGGGCTGGTAAGCAATACAAAACTCTTATCGCAGGCTTTTTATTTTATTAGTAGGTAAGTACCTACGCTTTTCATATTATTTTATTAGTTTTGTAGAATTTTTTTACACGTTTCAAGTATATTTAAAAGTGGCTACAATATTTATCAAACGGGTGATATTTGAACACATTTTTGCTATTTTTTCTTGTAAAAACTTAAGAAATATAATGACTAAATGTACAATAATAGTACCTAAGTAATTAGTTTAAAACCATATAATCAATATTATAATATATACTTACTAGAATAAATTATTATGACATCTACTACCTATCCTTAACATTTTTTCCTATCATAATACTACTTGCGTGATCAGTATAATGTATTCATTTTCATTCTAAGCACTCTGAAACTTATTTATTCTTTGGAACACCTGTAGGTACTCTTAAAATTCGAAATTATTTTGCATGAGTATACCTACGCCCTGTGGCGGCAATCAAATAGTGTCAAATGTTGTGATTTCGGCGCGGCGGCAACGATTGTTGTATATGATTTCAAAAGAAGCCGCCGGCGCGTGTATCATAACCATGTACTTCCGAAAAGCGGCAAATTTCTTTGAGAAGTAAGTACAAAACCTTTGATGCCGCATTATCAAAGTGCCGATGGTTAAAACATAACTATGCATGCACTCAGTTTGATTTTAATGGATATTTTTTTATTCGCTATGTAGGTATGTTTATGGTATTAGTCGTAATGCGCATAGGTCCAGTTTTTCATATTCTTTGATACAGTTTTTTGCGTCTCATAGAATTCCTAAGCGTACCTATACACCGAACTGTTACACCTAACTACTCCGTGAAATAGCGCTAAGTCCTAGCTGCAAGACGCAAGAGTCTTGCAGGCTTAGTCTTGTTCTTGCTCAAGTCTTGCACGGTCAGTCTTGGTCTTGGTCTTGCTAAAAATACGCGGTCTTGTTCTTGGTCTTGGTCTTGCAAAAACGCAAGAACAAGACCAAGACTGCAAGACCAAGACTGAATTTGGGCAACACTAGTAAGAATACTATTCACCACCCCCATATTTTACCCGTGCGTGGGAGATCGTACGAGATGACTAAGGGATATAAAACGCATATAACATCTATGCGAGAGAAGGAAAGTCGAAACAAAACCTTATACCAACACGTCTGACCAGCGCGGTATATGTTAAATTCCCTCTCATTACGGAGGAGAACCAAGCCCAACAGTGGGACATTCATGGGCTGTGATCATGATGATGATGATGATGAATTATCGTATCGGGTTCTCACTGCTTTTCATTGGAAAATGACCGCAGAATACATCGTTTTGTCTTTTTCTAATTCTAAATATGAAATTTCGAATAATTTCAATTCTAAATATGAATTTTATATCTCATTGATTGAAAATGGCATGAGAAATATTATTATGTGAGTTCTTTTCTAAGAAGTTTTCAATAACAAGCATAAAATTAGGAACTGTTTTCAGTAGAGAGCAATAGGGGCCTATTACGTGGAAGTATAAATTAGACTAAGAAATATGTCTGTATTACACTGATGCCCATTATAATTACAGAATTTAATATGTTTGTTACTCAACTAAAAATATGAATTTGAATGTTCATAGTTTATAATCTAAATAAATATATAAGTTACTTTTATTGGCTTAACGACTGTTATGAATTTAAAAACTAGTGTTACAAAAAGAAATAAATAAAGCTATGAGACATTGGAAATGTAAGAATGTATAGATAAACAGAAGAGGGTCGAACGTACAGGAATGGGAAGGGGAGAAAAAAATTGTTAGCCCCTCAACAACATCGACTATACAAATATCGATATTTTAACTATAATGTATCGATAACTGAAAGTAATTTCCGTTTTCTACATATCATGTTTATTATTTTTATATAATGATGTATTGAGCAAAAGAATTTGTATTGATTGATTTTTTTAAACAAAAATTTTGAGTGGAATTTTTAAGCTGTTATTGAATTATACACGTTAAGTATTTTACGTTTATTTTAATATGGCGTGACGTTGTGAGGCCAATGGTCTTTATTTTATGATGATCGAGGTACTTACTGGGACTATGGATAGTATAAGTTGATTCCTTTACAAATGCTAGCATTAGGTATTTGATTGGGATGAGGTGAAATAAATATATTACTATCCGTTTTGTAGGGCGTGCCAAATAGCTACAAAGTTATTAAATTACAGAGAGGTATTTCTTATTAATATTATAAAGGCAAAAGCTTGGAAATGATCAATTTATCACGGTTTTACGTCACGTTTATTGAATTACCTCATTTTATTAAAGGGAATATAATAACATGTAAATAAAAATAACGCATATATTTATTTATAATAATTATTATTATACATACAATCACTATTAATATTTTAAATAATTGCTGTAATTTATAAAAATATTGTGTTAATTGGCCTATATATAACGAATTACATTTAATTTGTATAATTAATTTATAATAGACCTTACAGTGCCTATTAAAATAATTATTTTCGAAATAAATAATTTTATTGCTTCTATTATTTAAGTAAAATAGCGTTTTCTTAAAAAAGCGTGGGTATAAACCTGTGTAAACGTTACATGTAAAGGCTCAAGAATATTGTATTATAGTTAATTAAACATAAAATAACATTTTATGATTTTTATGACAATTCTATTATTTAAGGGCGAAAATACTACCTTGTCTTTTTTTTTAAATTAAGATATATAAGCATATTATGTACAGATATAATTGTAGTTAATACGTAGCGTGTGTAATTTTGTATGTATGTAGTCGTCTAGAATAATAATAATAGGAAAGGCAACGGTGGTGACATATTGTATTGATTTTTATCAACACTTGGTCAAATGGCAATTCTATTAAACTGATTGAAGTATAGATTTTAGATGATCATAGATATTTACCAGAGAAGGAGAAAAATTACAGACGAGAATATTCTATGGTTGCCAAATTTTAGTGCCATTATCACCCCGTTTGGTAAGACAAATCGATGGCAATCGTAATTAGTATTCCAGATGAGTGCTTTTATCCATTACTTGATGATTCTTCAATTTTAAATGACGAGCTAATTATTTGTGCTATACTCTTACACATGCTCTTGGATACCGTATTCTTATTTAATTTTACTACATAGAGAAATCGCAAGCGTTGCCGCACGATGAGCGACTTAGAGCTTAATTACTTGACATCATCATCATTCTCCTACTCTTATCCCAATTACTTGGGGTCGATACAATATGTACTCTTTTTTCATAGTAAAAAAGTTATTGGCAATAGTTTTATGACCGGCTGCCTGCCAGACGTCAACCCTCCTTGGCAATGTAATTGTTGACCAAATGGCATTAGATGGAGTTGAGCCAAGTCGTTATAAGGCTCTTAGTCGTCTTTTACGACATCCATGAGTAAAGTAAGGGTAGGTAAGTAGTATTCGTAGCCGCTACCATACAGCTTAATTAATTATATGAGGCTAATATTTAGAGACCACGTTTCAGTGCCACAAGGTACAGTAGTAACACACAGTGATCATAGATTTTTTGCTTTCATACTCTGCGGGATAATTGGATCAGAAAATCCTCCTAAGTTTCTCGAATTACCCAGCCGAGTATCGATGCCCGGTATAATCCTTATTACGTCACTGTTAATTTATTATGCAGTAAAAAAGTAAACATTCTTTAATATTATATTTATTTTTTGCTCATTAAAACCGTAATATAGTTAATATTTTAATGCGTCACCATTTATATATTTAGATTGCAACCAGGCCAAGACAAAAAAAAATGTTTGAGAAACACTGTTTTAGATTAATATTATTGAACTCTTATAGTTATTTTGGTGGTTGCAGACTGATGCAGTATAATAATAATCTACCATGCTGGGGCCGTAGGTTCGATTCTAATGCAGGTATAATATTTTGTGTGATCCACGAATTATTGGTCTAAGTCTGAGTGTAATTTCTGTCCGTTAATTATATGATTGTAAAGATTCCCCGCAATACAAGGACTATATTCTTATAATAACGGATAACAGAAAAAAAATCTCAGACAAACCCTAACAAAATATGAAGATGATTACTATAGTTCAGACAGAATCGACATAGAGTTATAACCCATCTGAGTATGAATCTTTAAAGGTCCATAAATAACATGTAAGTGAAGTCGCTGATGTTTTTTTTTAATAGATATTCTCGTAAGCTACCAAGTTCCATATACTCTCCAATGTTATCAATGGCAACATACAAAAATACCTTTTGCATCGATATAAAAAAAAATGCTATTTTGCTATTTATAGATGGTTGTTCTTATCATCATCTCAGCTTATATATGTCCCACTGTTCAGCTCGAGCCTTCCACAATAAGAGGTAGATTGACCTACTATATCACGCTGGTCAGCTGGTGGGTAAAGGGTTTTAATTCCAGTTTTCTTTCTCTTTCATAGGTGTTGTATGCGCAGTATATCCCTTAGTCATCTTTTACGATAACCATGGGCAAGATAAGGGGTGTAGGGGGTTTAGGGGATAGGGGTGTTTAATTGTATTCTTACTCCGTCATCACATGGAAAGATTGTTGTTGTTTAAAAAGTCATCATATTACAAAGGGTTATTTCTTGGTACAACGAATTGTCTTTTAATAATAATACAAAATTTTAATAAAAACTACAAAAGCAAAACTGTCTTCAATAGAACGTTAGTCAAGGTCAACCAAACACGCGTTATTGAGGACTACTCAAAAATTAGAGGTTAAAACTTGCTAAATTTTAAGACGGAGATTGAAAGTACTAGTTTTCAAGTAAAAAAAAGCATTAAAATCGGTCCAATTAGAAAAAAGCTTTCATGTAACACACATAAAAATACAGACGAATAGAGAACCTCCTTTTTTAAGTCATTTAAAAATAAAATGTACAAACAAAATATAAGTTTATACATTCCTTTGGCTCTACAGCACACTGTTGAGGGTTTTCTGTGGCCGATTAGTCCGGGGTAGTATCACATTTTCACAGAAGATCTACGACTCAGCAGTAGCGATATGCTGTTGAGCATGAGGGAGCCGGTAGCCTACTTTTGTGGATGGGTTTTAGATTTTCATTGGTATGCAGCAGCCCGATGCAGCAGATGCTCCGACGGCGAAAGCTATCGGGGCATTGACTGGAGAGTAACCCGTGAGGGTATACCGCCGGGCGGGCCACTGAAGACAAAGATCGGGTACCGGTGGCCCGTTGTGTCTATGGGGTTGCGCGCCGCCCCGGAACGATTTGACGGAGTGTAGCCACTCCAAAGCTCACGGCAAAAAAAAGGGCAGCAGCCTAAATATACAGTTTTTTTTTGGTGTGGCTTATGTTCGGTGCACTCTTCGCACCACTCCATACCCGTAACCAACCCGTGAACCTCGCCTTCATCGTTAGTCCGGCCACCGGAGGAGCGTTAACTTGTCGTCAGTGGCCGGCCCGACGGAATAGCCCTGAGGGGTACCCTCTCCTTGAGTGACGGTCATGGGGAGGACATCGGTCCCTCCTCGCGCGGTCAGCCTCTTGGCGAGTGAAGGACTAATTCCCCGGTCCAGTCACCCGCGGCCTCAGCTAGGACGGCATCAGGCGCAGGTAATCGCACCTACGCTGCCCCAGTCGCTGGCGGCGGCTCGCGTCGTCGAGGAGAAGCTCCTCGCGCGCGCGCTCCGTCTCCTCCTTCCGCGAGACTACTGCCTCGCAGAAGGCTGCGACCGCGTCCGGAAGTAGAGCACCCCGTGCCGCCATTCCAACCACTGCATCAGCATCGGCCGGAAGGCCTCCACGGTCCGCACACCGAACCGAGGCCTCACCAGCCGGACTGCTTAACGGGCAATGACGTCTCGGCGAGCGTCGACGCGCCAGGCGGTGAGCTCCCTCAATGAGACCACACCGCACCCCGCTCGCAAGCCTAAATATACCCTTGGTATTGCAAAGATTTATGGACGGCAATAACATTTACCATCATATATGTAGCTTGCTCGTTCGCCATCATTAACAATAAAAAAGAAATCTACTTGTATTCCATAGTAATAGCGACATCTTTTGAAAGGTAAAAGCAAGATATTCTTTGTATGCTGGATAATTTAGTATAATTACGTAAGTACAATACGTGTTATCTGGAAGTACAAATATATGATCTGTGAATGATGTAGGTACCTTATACTACGCAGTAAGAATTTATCAAAAGCGTGTGTATATCGACCTCCGACTTCAGAGGCGAGGTGAATCAATCCACTCAAGGTCTCAGTAAAAGGTCTGGCCATTTTGTATGCTAAATAACATTTGCCTGCGGCGTCTCCCGAATATAATACTTTGTACAACATTCTCTAATGGATTTGGAATCGTTCTTCAACGAAACGTAGTTTACGATCTTTTTTGATGTAGAAAATATGCGCGTCTTAAATATGACGCTATATTCTGCCGTGGCTATGTACTGCAAGACGATCTATTCTATCGTCACATTTTTTATTTAATTTACTAATAGTGGCAAACGAGCAACAAGCACACATAATGTTGTTTGCAATACCAGGGATCATAGATAATCCTTACTAATTACTTACTCCTTACTAACTAGTAAAGTAACTACTTTCGCATTTATAATAAATGCGAAAGTAACTCTGTCTGTCTGTCTGTCGCTCTTTCACGCCAAAACTACTGAACCGATCTAAATGAAATTTGGTACACATACAATAGTCTAGAGCTTGAGAAGGACATAGGCTACTTTTTAATGCAAAAAAAGGGTTGTAAAGGAGATGAAAAGTTGTAAGGAAGCATCGTCATTTTTGAAGCCAGAAGCTTAAAACTTATTTTTAGGCTATTGACTAGGTATAAATAAATATGACATTAACATGTTGTTAAAATTTACCCTTAAGGGATAAAATAAAAATAAGGGATGTAAAACTTTACCAAAGTAACCTTTTGCGCTGTCGAAGCCGCGGGCAGAAGCTAGTATACTATAAATTAGAAACCAGGGATACAGCTAGGTCGTTGCTATGGCATCTAAAACCCATTCAGAAACTTGAGATTTCGGCTCTCTGGCACGTCACTCTTGTATTAAAAATATTTTCTACCAACTTGTATGTATGTACGTTAGGAGGGAGAGTAGACAGTCCTGCCACCACTGCGATTGCGACGAGGATACGGTGCAGCACACGCTCGAGGCTTGTACCGCTTGGGCAGAGCAGAGCCGTGAACTCATCGTAATCATTGGTGCTGACCTGACGCTGCCGACCATCGCCAGGGCGATGCTCGACAACGTCAGGAACTGGGACGCGGTCGCAGTCCTTCACCCGCCGAGAGGCTGACCGCGCGAGGAGCGACCGATGTCCTCCCCATGACCGTCACTCAAGGAGAGGGTACCCTCTGGGGTATTCCGTCGGGCCGGCCACTGACGACAAGTTAACGCTGCTCCGGTGGCCGGACCAACGATGAAGGTGAGGTTCACGGGTTGGTTACGGGTATGGAGTGGTGCGAAGAGTGCACCGAACATAAGCCACACCAAAAAAAAAACGGTATATTTAGGCTGCTGTCCTTTTTTTTGCCGTGAGCTTTGGAGTGGCTACACTCCGTCAAATCGTTCCGAGGCGGCGCGCAACCCCATAGACACAGCGGGCCACCGGCACCCGATCTTTGTCTTCGGTGGCCCGCCCGGCGGTATACCCTCACGGGTTACTCTCCAGTCAATGCCCCGACAGCTTTCGCCGTCGGAGCATCTGCTGCATCGGGCTGCTGCCTACCAATGAAAATCTAAAACCCATCCACAAAAGTAGGCTACCGGCTCCCCCATGCTCAACAGCATATCGCTACTGCTGAGTCGTAGATCTTCTGTGAAAATGTGATACTACCCCGGACTAATCGGCCACAGAAAACTCTCAACAGTGTGCTGTAGAGCCAAAGGAATGTATAAACTTATATTTTGTTTGTACATTTTATTTTTAAATGACTTAAATAAAAAAAATATTTAAAAAAATCGAAAAACCCAACTGCAAAAAAAGTGAACCAAATTACGTACACAATAAAAAAAACTGAAAAGCAAAAAACAAGCACTTAGATGTCCGGTGGTCTAGAATTATTTTCTGCAATAGTATTCATTCAATAATATATTATAGAATTCGGCTATATTGTAAGTTATTGACAATAGTTTTATGACCAGCCGCCTGCCAGACGTCAACCCTCCTTGGGAATGTAATTGTTGATCAAACGGCATCAGATGGAGTTGGCCCAGGTTGTTATAAGGCTCTTTCTTAGTCGTCTTTTACGACATCCACGAGCAAGGTAAGGGTTGGTAGTATTCGTAGCCGCTACCACACAGCCCAAGTAATTGGGATAAGAGCAGGATAATGATGATGAAAGATATATATAGATACGTGTAATAATAGGAAAAAAAAAAAATCATTCTTCTTTTTACTTAAATTTCGAAGAGAAGGGAATTCTAAAAAGAGTATGTCGATAACGTCCATGTAAGATAACTCATCATCATCATCATCATAGCCCATATATGTTCCACTGTTGGGCTCGAGCCTCCTCCGTAATGGGAGGTAAAATTAATCTACTATACCACACCAAGATAACCTATATGTAAGATAACTAAACACCCAATAAAAGTATAGGGATACCGTTTTAAGCTCAGCTTATTAAGTTATGTGGTCATTGTGAACAAGACTTATACCAGCAGTGCCTACATACATAAAAAAGAAAGAAGAAAGAAAAGAAGAAAGAAAGAAAGTCCTACGCTGCGTCGTCTGATTCGTGGTCGCCACTCGAGAACCTTTTTTCCCCAACGGTTGTCGGTTCGTCGAGCGATGTGGCCTGCCCATTGCCACTTCAACGTGCTAATTCTTCGGACTATGTCGGTTACACCCGTTCTTCTACGGATTTCCGTATTCCGGATTTTGTCACGTAGAGAAATACCGAGTATAGCCCTCCCCATAGCACGCTGAGCGACTTTGAGCCTTTTTATGAGGCCAACATTTAGAGACCAGGTTTCAGTGCCGTAAGTCATCGCTGGTAACACACACTGGTTATAAACCTTTGTTTTCAGACACTGCGGAATATTAGGCGAGAAGATCCTCCTAAGTTTCCCGAACGCTTCCCAACCGAGTTGGATTCGTCGGCTGACCTATTTCTCGAAATTGGATCTACCTAATTGGACTGTTTGTCCTAGGTAAACATAGTAATCGACAACTTCGAGAATCGCATTCCCAACCAGGACCGGTACAGAAATGACATAGGCATTAGACATGATTTTCGTCTTGTCCATGTTCATTTGCAGCCCTACTAGTTGGGAGACCTTGCTGAGGTCATTGAGCATGGTGCCAAGGTTCTCCAGGGATTCTGCCATGACTACGATATCATCTGCGAATCGAAGGTGAGGTCGCCATTGATGTTGATGCCGAGTCCGGTCCAGTCAGTATTTATTTGTACTATATTTATATTCCACGTATATTTTTAAAATAAAAATAATAAGAATCATCATTCTCCTACTCTTATCCCGATTACTTTGGGGTCAATACAATATGTACTCTTCTTTCATAATACATATTGTAAAAGTTATTAGCAATGGTTTTATGACCGGCCGCCTGTCAGACGTCAACCCTCCTCGAGAATGTAATTGTTGACCAAACGAATATAAACAGTAAATAGTATATTAATCAATTTGTTTAATTTATTAAACAAACAATGTTTTTTTTTTCTCATAAATCCTTTTTTTTCTTTAATCATAAATCCTTTCAATTAAAATCAATATTGATTTTTTTTATAGCTGTTTAGTATTTTAAATCTGGCCTATTTTCGTATATTGTATATTCATATAACGCTTGAGCAAAATGCGCTTGAATTAATTTCGTGAAAGAGTAATATCGATACGTCATAACTTCAAGCGATATTACATCAAATGACATCAAAATACATTATTTTTTTAATATAAACGTTAAAAATTAGTACTTATATTCAATCTTGTACAATACAAGACCACAAAATAACGCTTTCACGTTCGCTTCATATATGGATAGTCTGTGGCCTCTGTGGTAATCTCTCAAATCAAATCTCTATATCCTCAACTCCTATGAATTAATAAATAAATTGTCTATGCACATCTAAGTGCACGAATCTCTTGCTCGTACATAAATAATTTTGACAAGAATAAATTTGAATTAAGAACAAGGACTTATTCAAGTTTTGGTTGAAACGTGAAAATGTGATGTGCAAGTATTATTTTATATAAAATATTTTAGTAATATGCGAGATTATATTGATGCAATTTTATGTAAAGTAGAGATAGTGCTAAAGTAATGAAGATACAATAATGCTTTATGTTTAAGAAAAATATTAAATTAGGAACTAATTTGGCAGGAATGTAAAAATATTACGGCTTCTTATATTTAGAATTTTATGATTTATAATATAACTAATTTTATTGATAATATTTGCAATTTAATTGATAAATTGCGATTAAATAAACAGTCCATGAACTATGTTTTCATGGCCCTCAAATCATCATGTAATGAAAACTTCTTAGTAACCTCATTAACTGGCGATATATTAAAGCCAATGATTTGAATAACTGACAATGACTAATGTATGATAAAAATTAACTCGAAAGACGAGTTCATTGAACACTGGCAACAATAGCTTCTAATAGTAGGTGATTGCCAATACTAAAATAAAGGATTTCAAATATGTATTCCAAACACTGAAATATTTTTTTTAAATGTTCAGAAAGTAGACTATTGATTTTTAGTTCGTCAAATACGACTCATTCAACATATAATTTTAATAACAAAAATATACTGTTAAAGCATTAAATAACATCTCATAGGCAGACCCCGCGTTCAGAAATGAAGAAAAGGTTCTAGAGATCAATAAATAGTGGTCCATAAAGTTTATAAGCTTGGTAATTTAATACATAGCTGTGTAGAAATGCATTTGTATGCGTGTAACTCGGTTACTTACGATTATACTCAGAAGACTAGTACTAGTGAATGCTTACGTTTAAAACAGTTTTATGTATCTTATGCGTCTGGTGACGAAGTAAGAACACATTTCACTACGACCTTTCTTATCCATCATCTCATCTCAGCCCATATATATCTCACTATTGGGCTCGAGCCTCCTCCATAATGGGAGGGAAATTGACCTACTATACCACGCTGGTCCAGACGTTTTGGTATAGGGTTTTGTTGCGAGTTTTCCTTATCTTGCATAGATGTTACATGCGTTTTGTATTCCTTAGTCGTCTCATAACATCACCCACGGGTAAGATGTGGTTGGTGAATTGTATTCTTACTCCGTCACCACACGGATAAATTTATTATCCATAAGTGTTGTAAAAGGATTAAGGTTATGTTACTCATATAGCAACGCAAGAAAAGGAAAATTTGACATTAAATCTTAAGTCAACACATCTGATCAGCGTGATAGTATGATATCGGCTATATGGTAGTTCATTCTCATTGTAGTTGAAGTCCGAGTCGCATAGTGGGACGTATGTCGGCTGAGAAGAAGAATAGGATGACTCGTGCAGATAAATTGGCATCGTTAATAAAATTATGTATATAAATATAACCTAGCAGAGTCATGTTTATTTGACGACACTACACTCGCTCAACTTAGTGCATATACGGCCCGCGAGGCCATAACACAAAAATATCCGTGATTTCGTCCTCGCCGCCGAGGGGTGAAATCCGGACGCGCAAAAATCAGTAATTCTAACGTGGGCACGCCCACTTTGGACCAGTGACGCCCCAAGCCGAGGTCCGTTCCCCACATGGGGAGCCCTTGGGCGATGTCGCTTAGTCTATTTGTATCGGGTTGAGAGCCATCAGCGCTCACCCATTGTCCGCGTAAAGTTGTTAAAGCCATCTGCAGCTAACAACTAACAACACACAAAAAAAAGCATGTTTATTCATTTTGATCAATTTAAGTTTCTATAACTTGACACACGCGAGAGAATCAGCTATTTTTAAAGTGAAAACTTATTTTGGCGCACCGCACACAGTTTTTTTGTAAGTGAGTCTGATCCGTCACGCTTTGATGTGAAAGGCTCGATCGGGTGAACTCGGAACTGCCGAGTGTACCCGAGCGAGAAAGATACAGTCAGCTGCTCTTTACTGCTGTGTCGCTGTGTTTACTACATTCAATTTATACGTAATAATTATTATTGTATCTCCATTTATTCACGGGATCTTCCGTAGGGAAGATACCCGGTCCTTTGGTAGGCTTACATGGGGATATGGATCCAACACGCAGAGGCCTTTAGAGAAATTTAATCTAAATATTGGTATGGGACACCTACCGATGACATTCCACGTCTGCACATAACATACGTGGAATGCCAGCACTAAGTGTAAAACTATTGTGTGATGATGGTATCTAATATATGAATATGGGAGTGGGTGCTTAGTGGACTGGTTCATCTTATATCTATGAAATTATAAACTGTCGTCTGCCTTAAAACCCATGTTAAGAGATGAACGGTGGCAGACGGTGACTCGCCAACTCACTGAATTGGCCCGCTAAATAGTCGCCACAGACACACTAGTCATACGGGCAACAGAGGGCAACATTGGTGTAAGTGGCTAGGGGTGTCGAGCGGTGCGGCGCCGGTTTCACCATTGAGTCTGCGATAAACAGACCCTTGGTTTCCCCGTAATTATGCCCTTGAAAATGACACTTCCACCCCCGAGCATATAGCTCTGGCGACCCCTCTCTGACCAGTTGTTTAAGGCAAGCCAGAGCTGAGAGTCCTTCGGGCACTCTTCGGTTTCCATTCTAGCCAGCCAATGAAGGCCAGCTGGAGACGAGTCCCTGATCGACTCTCTGGAGTATTCAGGACCGCAGTGTCGCCACTCACAATCAGCTCGCCACAAGCTGCCCTACGGTTTATTGGCTTTCCTGTAAATCTTGTGATACATTTTTTTTATATCAAAAGAACTTAAGGAGCCATATAATGTTCCTCCGAGTTTTGCGGTAGCCTCATGGTGAGGTAACGACTGGCCCGGAGGATTAATTATTATTATTATCAATTAATAATTATTATTATTATCAATTATTCAATAGTTTTTTTATTCAATAGATTTTAATAGTTATTTCTTGACGGCTATGGTGTGGTCATACATATACATACTTGTTAGGGCACGCTTTTTTATTTTTTGTATTTGTTCTTTTTTCATAGATTTAAGTTTTCACTTTTGTCGATAGTCCTTATGACTACTTTGCGTTATTTTATAGAAACATTAATTTTCAAATAATGATATATTTTTCGTCTTTAGAGGTGGAAATACTACGAAAGATTCGGTTCCGAGTATATAAATTGTCATAAAGAAAATTTACCAAAAGACTTACGCTATTAAAACGTCTTGAATATTCCAATACTCATTCACGGCTATAATTTTTATAAAACAGAATAAATTTCAAAGACATCTAGCGAGATAAAATAATGCTTCTTTAGTTCGTAACAGAATGGACGCCATTGATTGTAGTTATTTTAGACATTATAAAAACTCAGGTAGACGGTTCGCTGTCATTATGGTGTGGCCGATTAAGCGTAACGTTGTTCCACTGAAATATTTCGTTTTATCGTATCTATCTTAATAGATTTGTTACCAACATTATCATTATTTAAGCACATGGAAATCTTAAGATCTAAATTGAATTTATTAAGACATTTATAATTATTAATTAAATTGTGGTTGGTCAATGGTATTTTTTCATTCTTTCTTAATATAACATATAAGTTGAATTATTATATGAATGAGGTTTTTATTCAATTAATGCCTAATTTAATTAAATTACATATACGATGGACAATAATTACAGCGTGTCACCTGTTTCTTTCCTGTAGGTATTTAGAGACAGCTAAGCCAGCTATTAACAATTACGCCATCTATGCAGTCAAAAAAAAAAGAGCACAAATGACATACAGACTCGGAATAACAGTGTGACCACAAAGCTTTATGTATAGAATAACTTCTGTGTATTAATGACCTCTTTTTATTGAAATATACTACCACATATATTTTCATATTTTAAATTGTATTTTTTGAATATCCCATGTCATATTTCATAACAATAATTTGTTACCATTCTATAATATTCGATATTTTTATTTCATTTTATTATTGTAAATATAATTAATAATAAAGCGGCCAGATATACCTACAAAACTATCATTATTTTTTAAATCTGTAATCATTCAACCACAATGTAAAGAATTGTTCTACGTGGGTAACAAACTTAGGACACTCAGCACAAGGAATTTGTACTTAGACGACTTCAGAATCTTTACAAACGATGTTCAAATTGTAAAAACACGCAGAGAAGCTGACCGCATGAGGGCGACGTCCTAGCAGCAGGCCGGGGCGTCGACGAGGAATGGTACCCGAAAGGAAACTCGCCGGGCTGGCCACGGATGTTAAATCAAATCTTTCATTATGCATAAGCCCCCATAAGGGTAATTACAGATTGTCAATAATACATAATTTTCTAAAATTAATCTACCACCGGGACCGGAAAGGGGCCACACTGAGAAGATCTGGCAAGAAACTCAGCGGGCTCTTCATTTTTGTAAATTATATGCTTTTATCAAAATTATTGCATACATGTTGAGTCTATATTAGCTCCAGTAAGATGCCCTTCAAATAAAGATTCATTTTTTAAAAGGTAATTACTAAATTAAATCAAAACGAAAAAGAATAGAAATGATTGGATCAGATTCCACAAGATATCCGATCACGAGTTAACTACTAGAGCTGTCGTCATGCCCATCAACCACATTCGAGGGAAGGGATAGACCCGCTTCACGTAGCTACCGCAAGCAGAGACCTTTATAGTGAGCATGACTCAAGGAAGCGGTACCAGTGGCCGGCCCAATGTCGATGGGGAGGGATTAGGGTGGATTATAGGGCCATGCGACGCTTTTTTGTCCGCCCAGACGGAACGGACGGCGTGTGTCCATACCTTAACCTACCATAAAAAAAAATTGTAAAAAACGAACGGTAAATTTGAAATATCTGTACAATACTTAAGAATGACATATTAGAAGCTGTGTGGTAGCGGCTAAGAATACTATCAACCCTTACCCGACTAGAAAAAAAGTATGGTTCAACCAGATCATGTATCTGGACCCGATCAGGACAGAATGAGGCATGCCGGATCCGGCAAACCCTATCAGGACCAGGTCTGGTCCAGATCAGGATAGCCTGATGTGAAATAACATCAAGTATGGTAAGGCATACCGGATCAGGACCAAATAAGAATGACCTGATGTGAAACATCATCAAGTGTGGTAAGGCATATCGGATCAGGACCAGATCAGGACCAAATAAGGATAGCCTGATGTGAAACATCATCAAGTGTGGTAAGGCATACCGGATCAGGACCAGGTCTGGTCCAAATAAGGACAGCCTGCTGTAAAATATAATCAAGTATATGGTAAGGCATGTAGTATATCAAGACAAGAAACAGTTTTTGTAACACAAAAAAAATATCAATCAAAATTCAAAAAAGTATCATATCATGATTGTCATATTTATGCTACGGTGTAAATTATATTTGCACCAAAGGAAATTAATCTGAAATCTTTAATTAATCATATTTATTTAATAATAATAATAATGTTTAATTAATAATATAAAAATAATTTATATTTAAAGTACAAACAAAAATAAATAATAGGTACATTTGAAAACATACATACATATCATCACGCCATATCCCTTGCAGGGTAGGCAGAGAGAACAGATTTGAAAACATAGATAGAAATAAATATAATAATATTGTAACAACCATTCTAACATTTAATGTTTTGGGTCATAAATTGTTGATGGCGTTAGTAAAATGACGTCATTTTCTGAATCGCAGTGTTAAGATTCTCCGAAGCGTAATGACATCGCATAATATTAAATTAGTTGTTATCGATTCAGATCAAAACAGATCGATCAGGTCATGAATGAGAAATTCAGGCGACAGTAGAAGTCGTTAGCATCTGGTGGTTGCGCCCTAATTGGAACAACTCACTGGGACTCTCTACTCTCTATGTTAAGAATATATAGCACTGCATTCGCTGCATACGTCATATATTAATTTAATTTTTTTATTTATTAAACATGTTTTTTAAGATATTCATGTTTTTTAAAAGGACCGGATTGGGCATACTCGTTTTGGATCAGGCAAGATATATAACGCAGATGATTGATTTCGATCCGATTAGTAAAATTTCATCCAGACCCGATCAGGAATGCCTAATCTGGACTCGATCAGAAATGCCTGATCTGGACTCGATAAGGTTTTCCTGATCGGGTCCAGATATATCTTCTGCGTTACATACCTTATCTGGTCCAGATCGGGCATGCCCGGTCCGGTCCTGCTAAGGAAGACGAAAAAAATTCTAGTCGGGTACTTTGCTCGTAGATGTCGTAAAAAACGACTAGACGACGACGAAAAAACGACGAGCCTTATAACGACCTAAGCCAACTCCATCTGATGCAGTTGGGTCAACAATTACATTCCCAAGGAGAGTTTAAGTCTGGCAGGCGGCCGGTCATAAAACTATTGCCAATAACTTCTACAATAAGTACTATTAAAGAAGAGTACATATTGTATCGATCCCAAGTAATTGAGATAAGCGTAGTATATAATTGAGATAGTAGTAGATGAGAATGATGGTATTACAAGCAATATCTAAATTATGTATTATTATAATTACATAGGGCTCCGATGGTTCGGATATGTGGAAAGAATGCCGAACGAACGTCTGGTTAAGAAGATATACAATGCGAAAGTGGAAGGATGTCGGTACCGGGGGAGACCGAGACTCACCTACCTAGACCAGATTGGTCACGTGCTGAAAGAAGGTGGAGTCAAGAGTCTCCGAAACCGGCGAGCGTGTATGAAGAGAATTATGAATGTTGAAGAAGCGAGTGAAGTATGCAAGGATAGAGTTCTCTGGCACTCTGTTCCGTCTACCTACCCTGCAAGGGATATGGCGTGATGATATGTATGTATGTATAATTACATAAATGTTCGCGCCGATACGGTCGTAAAATTTATTTGATAACATCAAATAATAAAACCTTATCAATTGACTTGTTATGCAAAAATATATAATGGCTTTGCTAATAGTTGATAATTGTTTTATTATGTTAAATCACTTGGCAAAGATGTTTGTTGATGTTTGTGTTCAGTGGATTAAAAATTTAGGGTATCAATGTATATAGCACCTATATTTAATAAAGAACACCACCATGCACTAAGAACGGAGGACTTTACAAATATACAATTAACGCAGACAAATTACACATCAGAACAACACTTTATGGTTCGCAAAAAGTATTGTCCTGCGTGGGAATCGAACCCATGACACTGGCACGGCAGGTCGGTATCGTATCTTAACCATTAAGCCATCTGTACAGTCAACTATATGTCAACTATATGTATGAAACTTATAAAAATGGTCCAATAATAAACTCATTTGCAAAAAAAACGGGCGGTTTTGATTTTCATTCATATTTAAAAAGATACAATACCAAAAAGGTTTCAATCGTTTGTACACGTTACTGGCCGGTTTTAAAAATGCTGTGGTATTTAAAAAAGTACGTTCTAAATTCAATTTTTCATTTGATGTTCATTTTTACAGAAAACCCCTTTTTATCCTACATTTTTGGCGCGAAGTTCCAGAAGTTAACATCGACTTTCATAACTTTTATTCAATTTTTATCGATTAATTTCATATCCTTGACTGTCAAAGCTTTATTTAATGCTGTTTGGCTGTATCAAAAATGGTAGATAAAGTGGTATAAGCTACCAAAATTATCGCGCTGCTTGAAGAGGGTTGCAGCCAATGTTTCGTGGCTAGGAGGCTAAATGTTAGTCGCTCGACAGTCCAAAGGACCTGGCAGCGATATCAGGAGACTGGTTCCGTCGAGAGAAGGCCTGGTTCTGGAAGAAAACCATGTACCCAACCACGGGATGATCGTTTTCTTGTGAGTCGCGCATTGAGAAATCGCAAATCTTCGTATGTGGATCTTAAGAACAACCTCCAAGAAGTAAGAAATGTGCATATTAGTCTATGGACGGTCAGGAGGAGGCTTCTCGCTGCCAATATACGCAGTCACCGCCCGGCCCGCGGCCCCAAATTACTCCGTGAGCACAGAGTTCACAGGCTTAGGTTCGCTAGAAATTGTGAATCATGGACTCAAGACGATTGGAATAGGGTTTTGTTCTCTGATGAAGCCAGGATATCTCTGTTCGGTGAAGATCGACGTCGGCGAGTGCTAAGAAGACAAGGAGAACGCTTTGCAGAGGCATGTTTCGAAGAAATCACACCTTATGGTGGGGGCTCTGTTATGTTTTGGGCAGGAATAAATTCAATGGATCGTACAGAGTTAGTCTTCATTGAAAACGGCTCACTGACTGGGCATCGATACATAACGGAAGTTCTAATTTCTCATGCACAACCCGCATTGGCCGCTCTAGGTGAAGACTCGATTTTTATGGACGACAATGCTCGCGCCCACCGATCCCGCGATGTTAATGCGTATGTGCAAGAGGTCGGCATTCGTCGTTTGGATTGGCCAGCTCGAAGTCCCGACCTCAATCCCATAGAGCATGTCTGGGACGTTCTGAAACGGCGTGTGAGATCAGTACACCCGGCTCCGCAGACCATCAGAGAGCTGAAGAATGTGATTACTGCGGAGTGGGAACGTATTCCGCAAGCAAGTATCCGGGATATACTCGCTAGCATGCCCAGACGAATTCAAGCTGTGATTTTAGCTAGAGGGGGTCACACTCGATACTAAACATTTATCTGCTTTTACTTTATTAAAGAAAAACAAACAAAAAAACTTTTTTATTTTTACTTCATGAGCATATGCACTACTAGCGAATATACACTACTAGCGAGGTTTAGCATTATTTCCCATAAATTGTATCTAAATTTTATGAAATACTGATGAAAACGATTATTTTCTTATTAATTTACCAAATTGTGTGGATAAAACTACCTATAATTATCAAACGTAACGTAACGACGACGTAAGAGAGCGAGTAGGTATGAAAGAGAGTATTGGTGTAAAGATGCGAAAGGGAATGCTCCGATGGTTCGGACATGTGGAAAGAATGCCGAACGAACGCCTGGTTAAGAAGATATACAATGCGAAAGTGGAAGGATGTAGGTACCGAGGGAGACCGAGACTAACCTACCTAGACCAGATCGGTCATGTACTGAAGGAAGGTGGAGTCAAGAGTCTCCGAAACCGGCGAGCGTGTATGAAGAGAATTATGAATGTTGAGGAAGCGAGTGAAGTATGCAGAGATAGAGTTCTCTGGCACTCTGTTCTCTCTGCCTACCCTGCAAGGGATATGGCGTGATGATATGTATGTATGTATGTATAATTATCAAACAAAGAAATATTAACATTTGAAATGGTTCATTGCTTAGGTGCCCGTTTTTTTTGCAAATGAGTGTATATGGTAGCTATATCATAATCTAATATCTAGATGCCCGGGTTTGGCTCAGTATTTTGTTTTTAGTATTCTTCGGAAAACGTATTTATATAATTAATGAAATAATGAATAATTGCAATAAATTGAAAAAACTGGGGGACATAGTCCGGAGCGTACTCGTCGCGTCCCCTGCCAGTCTAGTTAGACTGCTAACCCGGCTCGATTGCATACCGCAGTACGGGTTAGGGCGTCCCCCGGAGGCGACGCGTACCGACCCGCCCCCGTCGGTATGAACACCGGCAGATGCGGCGATGGGGGCCGCCACCCATCACGCCGTGCCCAGTCAGGCGAGTCGAGGAGAGCAGAGTGCCGGGTGGACACTAGAGATGGGCGTTTTCAGATTTTTACGCAAACCGATACAAATTCGATTTCTGATATTGAAATCGATTTAAAAAACCGATTTCAGAAATCGATTTCCAGAGCGATTGTCGGAGCGGATTTACCTTAGTCTCGATCGATATTCGATGGTTTTAGTTATTTTAGCGTAGCAAACGAAAAACGCAAACGAACAAACGCATTCAAAATATTTTTCTTTAGTTTCTTTGTTGATTGGATTTAGGTGTACGATTTTCCTTCATGCTTTATCTAGGCTTAACTAGAGTACTAGACTAGCAAAAATGTTTTGTTTTGAGTGTGATACAAAACTTTCTGGCGTATTAAAAATCGTCATATTTACAATGATTTCATGATTATATTATATAATGTACATTTTTAGTATGGTTTTTTTCTTACCATTTTACATTTAATAGTTATTTCTTATTTATCATCAAATCGTATGTACGATACTAACATACGTTAGTATAGTATTGAATCATAAAATACCTATATAATTATATAGTTCACGAGAACACAAAAATAACATTACGCGCACACTGCACGTATCACCAAGGTCAAGTGTGGATCAAAACTCTCCAATAATTCAAAAAATCTATTTAACAAACGCAAAACTTAAACGTATTGCGTAATATTATCATGGAAGTAGTTGCATTCTGATATAGATATTATTCCCTGTCCCCTATAATTCTGTTTCGTATCAATCTGCCATTCTTAGTTTCTTAGAAACCGCAATTCTCTCCATCTCTTTCACTGCACTAAACGATCGCTTAGTTAGAATGAAAGGAGGCGAATTTTAATGAAATTCGCTCTCTCTCATTCTGACTAAGCGATCGCTTAGCGGAGTGAAAGAGATAGTTAGTAAGTTTTCAAATATTGGTTTGGTTTGCAAAACTAGCAATAGAAAACGATTGCGCGATGATTAGATTTATTATTAGTTTGCGTTTTCGTCGTTTTGTTTTGATATGTGTTGATTTAGTTTCTGCCGAAATACGTTTTCTAAAATCAGTTTGTATAGTGTTGAATATCGATACGATACGATTTCTGACTGAAATCCGATTTCAGATTCGTTTTGATATATCGGACGCATACCTAGTGGACACGTGAAATGTAAGAGGATGTGTGGAAGGTAAGTTGCACAAGCTGATAACCGTCATGGCGGACAAACAGCTAGACGTGCTCTGTGTAACACAGGTGGCGGGATGGTTCTGTGGTCTAGTGTACCACAGAGCGATCGAGCCAGCATGGGGGTAGTAGTGCTGTTGTCCTCTCGCTTGGCCTCAGGTATGAAGGATTACGGAATGTATGATCCCAGACTTCTTTGGGTCCGTATAAAACTAGGTGTCAGCAAGGTATTCATGGTTGTAGCATATGCTCCCGTGGGATCCTCGGTGGCATCAGACCTAGAGAAGTTTTGGGATAATGTTAGGGAAGTTCTCGATATGGCAGAAACCAGTGAATGCGTGATTGTATGCGGAGATTTGAACGGATGGGTGGGGACCAAGCGTCCCAACTATGAGGACATACTTGGTCCATTTGGTGATAAGAGAGCGAACGACGCAGATAGGCTCATAGCGGATGTATGCGCGGAGAGAAACCTTATTGTGTCAAACACATTTTCCCAACATAAGGACATCCATATGTATATTATGTATACAAGGAGAAGGAATGAACAGAAAAGTATAATAGATTTAATTTTGGTAGACAGTCGTCTCTGAAGCAAAATATTGGACGCAAGAGCCTGCAGTGGCCCCACAGTCGACACGGACCACTATCTCGTTATTGCGAGATTTAATGGTCTGTTCAGAAAGTGGAGGCACTGGCGAGAGCGTGTCCACTTCGGAGGGCTTGAAAGAATAAAAGTTGAAAAGTTACAAGAAGAGTGTGTAAGAGAAAAGTATGCAGAGGGTGTCTGAGAACGGCTGACAATGGCAACCAGCCGTAATCGGACATTGAAGAAGGCTGGAGAATATTGAAAGAGAGAATGGTAGATACAGCGAAAGAAGTATGTGGAAGTTCAAAGAAGCATAGAAAAACAAATGGTGATGCATGGTGGGATGCGGAATTTGCAGCTTCCGTAGAGTAAAAGAAGAAAGCGTGGCTAGACTATGTCTCTTCTTTGAATCTGAATGACAGTATGACTGAACAGAAGGAAGAAATATATCGGCAATGTAAGAATGACACCAAGGCCTTAGTGAAAGAGAAACGTGATAGAGCAAATATGAGTGCAGAAAATAGGCTGACTAAACACTTTGAGGGTAACACCAAACTCTTTTGGAGGGAGGTGAAGAAGTCTCGGTGTGGGTGGTCAGCCTTCAGAATGAATAAAATAAGGTCTAAAGGTGGAGACATTCTTACACAAACACAAGATGTGTTAAGCCGATGGAGTGAATATTTTGGCGATATGTATGCGAATGCTCGAGTTGGTTCTGGTGTCGCATGTGGTTTAGTTGATCAACATTCGGCACCGACGTCCTCCGATGGCATCAGTATGTATGAAGTTGAATGGGCGATAAGAAGTTTGAAAAATGGTAAGGCAGCGGGCATTGATATGGTGTCTGCCGAGATGATCAAGCTTGGTGGATCTTGTGTCTGGGAGGCGTTCCTGTTGATCCTCAATTTATGTTGGAGCTCGGGAATGGTTCCCAGGGACTGGAATAGCGCAGTCATCGTGCCTTTGTTTAAAAACAAGGGTTCACGTTATGACTGCGCAAATTACAGAGCTATGGCTCTGTGCTTCTTTCTCTGTGCTTATGAGCTTGACCAGTTTGGCAGCAAAAGTGTACGGTAAAATTATTGAAAGGAGAATGAGGATGGTGTCCGATGGTTTGATGTGTGAGACACAAGGAGGTTATTTCGGCGTTAAGCAGGGTTGCGTTCTGTCAGCCAGGCTGTTTATCATATATCTGGATAAATTACTCCAAAGGTTGAACGATATGAATGTGGGAGTCCAGAAGGGCGACTCAGTGGTCACTGCTCTGCTTTATGCAGATGATGCATTCCTGCTGGCACAGTCAGCGACTGACCTGCAGACCCTAGTCGACACAATGACAGAAGATTGTAAGAAAAGCGGTCTACGTGTGAATGTGAGCAAAACCAAAATAATGGTCTTTGAAAGAGATGAAGCCAGAACAGATGTAAGGGTAAAAATAGGTAATGATGTACTAGAGCAAGTGGATGAATTTGTATATCTTAGATGTGGTTTGAGCCGAGATGGAAGGTACACCACTGATATAGAGCGAAGAGTAAATGCGGGAAATAGAGTGAACGGAGCGTTGGGGCAACTTCTTGGTAGCCACCACCTCAGCCAGAAGGCATGTGTAGCAATATATGGAAGCGAGAGTTGGGTATGCAGAAAGGAGCATGAAAGCAAAATTAATGCGGTCGAAATGCGATCTCTACGGAAAATCTGTGGAGTTAGGCTGACCGACCGCATTCGCAACGACGACGTAAGAGAGCGAGTAGGTATGAAAGAGAGTATTGGTGTAAAGATGCGATAGGGAATGCTCCGATGGTTCGGACATGAGGAAAGAATGCCGAACGAACGTCTGGTTAAGAAGATATATAATGCGAAAGTGGAAGGATGTAGGTACCGGGGGAGACCGAGACTCACCTACCTAGACCAGATTAGTCACGTGCTGAAAGAAGGTGGAGTCAAGAGTCTCCGAAACCGGCGAGCGTATATGAAGAGAATTATGAATGTTGAAGAAGCGAGTGAAGTATGCAAGGATAGAGTTCTCTGGCACTCTGTTCTCTCTGCCTACCCTGCAAGGGATATGGCGTGATGATATGTATGTATGTATGAATAAATTTATAAAAATTCAAAATAAGAAAAATATTTTAAAAAACGGGGAAAACCAAGGATCAAACCAGAACTGTTTGAATTAGAGTCCTCGATTTACCAACTGTCTTTTCTCAATGACAACGGCCAAATTTACTTTCATATTCTAATAGTTTTAAATTACTGACAAAACAATATTTTTTATCAATGAACCAAGATCAATTTATCAATCCTGAAAACTATATATTAAATTTTATGAAAATATAGATATAAAACTCCGTGTGGTGACGGAGTAAGAATACAATTCACCACCCCCTATCTTATCCGTGACTGATCATAAGAGAAGACTAAGGAATATAAAATGTATATAACATATAGATGTTATAGGCAAGAGAAGGATAACTTGAAACAAAACCCTATACCAACACCTCTGACCAGCGTGGTATAGTAGGTCAATTTCCCTCCCATTATAGCAGAGGCTCGAGTCAACAGTGGGAGTATGAGCTGAGATGTGGGACGATGATAAAAATACATAAATATAGAGGAATTTAAAAATATTCGATTATATATCTAAAGATTTTTTTTCTTCTTAAAAAACACTTAGAGAAGAAATTTAGTATACAGAAATCATTATCATCGTCATTCTCCTACTCTTATCCCAATTACTTGGGATCGATACAATTTATACTCTTGTTTCATAGTACATATTGTAAAAGTTATTGGCAATAGTTTTATGACCATGGAAATCGCTTGGTCCGGATGGCGTCCTGGGTTTTGTGTTCGGCGTCGTCGCTGAATACCTCAGGGATGGGCTCCGGGAACTGCTCAATGTGTATTTGAAGTCCGGGCAGTTCCCGGAGCAATGGAAGTAGGGCAAGCTCTGCTTGTTGTGGAGGGAGGGTCGGTCAGCTGACTCCTCTTCTGCATACAGACCGCTGGTGCTGCTGGACGAGACGGCCAAATTGTTCGAGAAGGTGCTCGCGGACCGTCTTGTCCAGCATCTCGAGGAGGTCGGCCCGGGACTGTCGGAGAGGCAATATGGATTTAGGGTCGGCCGGTCTACTATTGACGCACTGGCCGCCCTAAAGTCCTTGGCCGCCGATGCGGTGGCCAAAAAGGAAGTCCTCCTGGCAGTCTCGCTGAACGCCTTCAACAGTCTTCCGCATGAGACCCTGAAAGAGGCGTTCCTATATCATGGAGTGCCTCCGTATCTCCGAAGGTTGTTGGAAGTGTACCTCGAGGGAAGGCACGTGCTCTGGGAGGTGTGCGACGGGCGCATTCATCGCCATCGGGTAGAGTGCGGTGTTCCACAGGGTTCGGTACTCGGTCCGATCCTGTGGAACGTCGGATTCGACTGGCTCCTACGGGTTCGCCTTCTCGTCGAGATGGGGGTTATCTGCCATGCAGATGATACCCTCGTCACGGTGAGGAGGTCCGACTTCCGGGGGGCTGCCCGATTGGCAGAGGGGGTTGCGCTCGTCATGGTCCGGATCGGCATGTTGGGCCTGAGGGTCTCGGTGGAGAAAACTGAGGCCCTCTTATTTCATGGCCCACGTCGAGGACCCCCCGAGGAGCACACATCAGCGTGTCTGGGGTTGCCGTGCCGGTGCGGGCCCAGATGAAATATCTGGGTCTGCACCTTGATTCTAGATGGAATTTCGTGGCACACTTTGCCCAGCTCGTCCCGAGGCTCGTCATGATAACCGCGGCGCTAGGTAGGCTTCTGCCAAATACTGGCAGTTCCGGGTCATCCACCCGACGTTTATACGCCGGAGTTGTTCGGTCCATGGCGCTGTATGGTGGCCCTATTTGGGCGGACTCCCTCACCGCCCGCAACAGGGCCCTTCTGCGACGTCCGCAGAGGGTCATGGCGGTGAGCGCTATCAGGGGTTATCATACGGTGTCGTGGACTGCAGCGACATTGCTGGCAGGCGACCCGCCTTGGCCACTTGTGGCTGAGGCCCTGGCGGAGGTCTACCAGCTGCGCGTTGCGGCGCGGGCCGTAATTGGGCAGAGCACTGGAAGTGGCCCGAAGGGGAGTCATCCGGCGGTGGAGAGAAGAACATGGAAAGAAGAGGCCATCATGGAAAGGAAGGAGGCCGCGGAGCGGGACCGCGAGGCGCTTGCGTTCGCTGACTCACTCCGCCGCCGGCGACCGGGGAGGAGGACGACGGCGACGTTATGCGCACCTCCTTCCACCGCCTTAAGGGTTGATAGGACGTGGCCAGAAGGCCAAGCGTTGGGGTGCCAGGGTTCGAATGTCAGTAGACGATCTCTCCGGCGCCCCGTAAAAGCGCGGCAGGGGCCGCTGTGGTTTTAATGGGTATTCCGGTCGGGCAGCTGACCGGCGAGTCCCACACTCCCCCCCGTCTCTCACCAGCGGGGGCTAGCGCGTAATTGCGATACCTCAGAGAAAAAAGAAAAAAAAAAAGTATTCGTAGCCACTACCACACAGCTAATACAGAAGTATTGTATTATAAATTATAGATCTCAAAATTAAGAACATTTGAAGTTATATAATAACGGTACACGTTGTAATAGTGTTGAAAAGAAAAATGATGTACATAATTTTATCCTAGAAGCCTCTGGATATTGACGAGAGATTTATTTCTACAATAATGTCTTCGGCACACGCCTTACTGAATACAATATAAATTGTTCCAAGCCGTGTCGTAACGGTGAATACTGTAATCGGAAGTGTTCAGTCAGCCGTACTTAGTAACCTATTTAAATCTAGGAAATTAAACATAAGGCACAATTATTTATAGGTATTTAAGAGCTCTAGACGTCTCTTAGCTGTATTATTCATCTCAGCTCATATATGTCCCACTGTTGGGCTCGAGCCTTCTCCATAATGGGAGACGTGTTGCTATAGGGTTTTGTTTCGATTTTTCCTTCTCTCGCATAGATGTTATATGCGTTTTATATCCCTTAGTCGTCTCGTACGATCACCCACAGGCAAGATAGGGGGTGGTGAATTGTATTCTTACTTCTACGTCACCACACGAAAAACTAACTATTTAGTAAACAAAAAAGGAAAAAATATTTACTTATTTAATACAATTAATTATATTAGAATAATAGTTCAAATACGAGTAGTTTAGTAAAGTTAGTACAGCATACTAACTTTAGCTTTCGTTTTTTTCTAAGTTCATCCGTATTGTAAGAAGCGTCGCTACGTCAAAGCATTCTTTTAATTGTTGACACTATAACTATTAAATGGCGCCAATTAATATCACAAAAAAAAAGTTTATAGACACATCTGCTTAATCCTTCGGGAGGAAACAGGTGTGGGGACTTGCATGGGACAAGTCTATTGAGGGCGTGGCACGAGATCATCCCGTTCGATAAGCCAATGATTTTAAACATACCATCACCACCATTAACTATAGGTATATCATTTTTAAACACAATTTCGTAACTAAGAAATATTGTTTAATGTCGCTGGCGATATTACAAACAAATAACTTAAAAAAAATCAAATCCCACATTCACAATAATAGATAATTTGTGGATTACACAAAGAATTGTTTCGAACGTGATTCGAGTCAAGAGTCACTTACATTAAGTAAACCTCTGCAAATTACTGAAATTTAGCATTTAATATACTTAATTATTTATAAAAACCCGATTACGAAGTGAAAAATGATGTCACAAGCGGGATTCGAACCCGCGCCTATTGGGAGCGAGATTTGAATGTCCTACAATAGTTCACGGTGGTGTAGTGGCAGCACGATTGGGCCGGAATCCCAATAGGCGCGAGTTCGAATCCCGCTTGTGACCTCATTTTTCGCTTCGTAATCGGATTTTTATAAATAAGCCTCTGCAGTTAAGGTCTTGACGAAAAGTGGCCTCTCATTTTTTGTATAAAAAATTAATTAACAATATTCTTTTTTTTTTTTTCTTTTTTTTTGCGGTGGACTATGGACGTGGTCACGCCCCGCCAAATCGGTCCGGGGCGACGGAAGAGTCGGCGCGCAACCCCATAGACCCACCCTGCAAACACCTCTCTTCGTCGTGCGAGCGGGCCACCGGTACCCAATCTTTGCCTTCGGTGGCAATTAACAATATCTTAGGAAATAATATTTTTATTGTGAGGGACTTTGCAAACATATAATTAAAGATGTAAGATCACAAATTATACCCAGACTTAGAGCAGCAATGTGTGGATCACACAAGGTTGCGCGTGGAATCAAACTCATTGCACTTTGCACTGTCTGTCGATATATTAACCATTATTCCATATGTGCAATTATATCAAGCAATTATTTGAATATATATTAATTGGTTCAACCATCAACCCGTCTATCGATCTCTCTACGTCCACTGCAGTGTATAGGCCACCTTAAGAGGGAATGATAATCATCAGGCTTAGCAGATGGATTATCAGTCGATGTTGGTATTATAGGTGTAAAGAGAATAATGTTTCTAACATTTTCCTCAACATGTCCTCAGCAGAGAAGACTGTTTTTGACTATTTTCGTCGCCCCTTCCGTCGCCCCGGACGGCAGGGGCGGCGTGTGTCCAGACCCAAAAAAAAGTGTAGACATCGACCTGGCACCCTGGAGTCCTTGGTATTATAGATATCCATAAGTGACAGTAACCATTAACCATGAGATCTATCTCATGGTAAATAGTTACTGCCTGCTTCTTCCTTTAACATCAAAGAGAATAAAAGAACATTCTGTTCGGCTATTAAAAATATTGATAAGAAAATGAATTGCTCAGAAGATAACGGTTAAGATACACAGTAGGTATTTTATTTTAGTGTTGAGGGTTCGATTCCCATGCAGTAAAATACTTTGTGCGATTCACAAATTGTTATTCTGTATTGAGTCTGGACGTATCTTGTGCTTGTTAATTATATCTTTGTTTAGTTCTCTACAATACTAGGTTTATTTCTTAGTGCTAGGAAATAAGCCTTCTATTGCGTTGATAAAATAATAATCAAATCAAATCATTTATTATGCATGGGCCCCATAAGGACACTTACATATTGCCAATTCTACTTTTTTATAAATTAATTTATCACCGGATCGGTTAGCGGCCACAAACAGAGAAGACCGACAAGAAACTCAGCGGGCTCGTATTTTTTTTTAAATTATATGTTCTCATCAAAATGATTGGATACATGTTTAGTCTATATTTGCTCCAGTGAGATGCCCTTCGCCCTTTAATAATAATAACAGTACCGACCTAGTTTTTATACCACAAGATGATGAGGCAAATAATTATAACATTATATATATGTTCCGAAGCAAATTAATTCAGTCGGCCCACGTAATACTCTCACCCAGATTTAACCTTTAACATGGTACGCCTAGCAACAACATAAATGTCAATATTACTGAGACATATTAAAGTTCAGAAACCACAATATATTAATGGCGATTGAAATAATATATTTAGAGAATATTAAAAATAAAATGCTATGTTAAATTGTTTAGGAAACTTAGAAAATATGCATTATCTTACCTTAAAGATCTCTTATAGGCTCGAGCATCCTCCGTCATAGAAGGGACTTACCTATTACATCATACTATCGAGTTGAGAGCCCTCAGAGCTCACCCATAGTCTGGGTAAAGTTGTCATAGAAATCTGCGGCTAATAACTAAATCATACAAATAAAAAAAGCATCATACTAGTGGATGGCTACTAGATGGATGAGTTTATATTATTAATAGTGATTGCTTTATTTCTTCTTCTTCTTTTTATGTATTGGCAATCTACTTATTCGAGCCATTGTTGCCAGTGTCGAGTTATAATTTTCTTTACGACTTTAGTCTTCAGGTCTCCATCAACACTGTTGGCCATAACATACTATGGCCACACTGTTAATGGTATCTTATAGGAATTTAGGTGAAAACGAAAACGCTGGAAAGCACTTTTATATCATATTCACTACATCTCAGCAGTTCCGTCGCATCACCGAAGACAAAGATCGGATACCGGTAGTCCGCACGCACGGCGAAGAAACGACGTTTGCATGGTGGGTCTATGGGGTCACGCGCCGTGTCTTCCGTCACCCCGGACCGATTTGGCGGGGCGAGACGCATCCAGCGCAAAAAAAGTAGTTCCGTCGCATCATATTACATAAAAAGACATCAAAATTATCTAATATAACAGGTAAAAACACTATGATATCGAATATAATTCAAGAGTCAAGACCACCACATGAAGTTTTCAGATTCCAGTTAAAAGTCCATCGTTTTATTTAAAGGACGATTCAACGCATAAAGATGTCCCGCCACTGGCTAGTACAGTTACTAGTTACCGCCAACAGATGGCGCAACTTGTTCAGTAAAAATACGCCAAAGTTCAATTTGATAATGTGATACCTATATTCTGTCCATCCATCAGTCTAAACAGGTTCACTATCAGACAGTGCAGAGTAGTGACGAATTTAGGTTCGATAAGGATTTATGCCAAGTTGACTTTGCTTATTATAATAAAAAACTATCTACATTTTAAATTTTGATATTTAAGATTGTAAAAGCATAATAAAGTAAAATTTGGTCTTAGTAATTAATAAAATAATTAATTTAAAATTTTAGCCACTTCGCAAATTTTGGTGCCCCTAAAAATTTGCCGCTCTAGGTCTGGGGCTCGCGCGCTTAAGCTTAATCCGTCATTGGCAGTGTTCCATTCTCCTGGTGATCACTCACCCGTTTTTAACGAATCCCACGGGTCTATAAGGAGTGCTCACATATTGTCTTCTTACGCTATCAACTACACAGGATACCTTTTTTTGCGGTGGATTATGGAGGTGGTCGCGTTCCGCCAAATCAGTCCGAGGCGACGGAAGAGGCGGCGCGCAACCCCATTGACTCACCGTGCAAACACCTCTCTTCGCCGTGCGAACGGGCCACCGGTACCCGATCTTTGTCTTCGGTGGCCAACTGCACAGGATACACATATTTTTTATTTCAATGATTTTAGACGGTTAGTCCTAATTATAGCCTCCACCATGACGATAAGCCGGTGACGCAGTAAGAATACAAATTATCACTGCCTTTCTTACCGGTAGGTGTCGGGAAAGGAGTATGATATTTAGATAACATATATTTATCTAAAAATCATGTCAATTTTCCGTCCAATATGGAGGCAGCTCGAGCCCAGCTGTGGAACTCATATATGGGTTGTATTATGGTTATGATAATGGTAAAAAGTAAAATAGCATGCTGGCTAGAGCGTAAGTAGTTTTATGTAGAATTACCTTCAATTATCCGTGTAGTGACGGAGTAAGAATACAATTCACCAATATCTTACCTGTGGGTGATCGTAAGAGACGACTAAGTGATATAAAATGCATATAACATCTATGCAAGAGAAGGAAAACGCGAAACAAAACCCTATACCAACACGCCTGACCAGCGCGGTATAGTAGGTTAATTTTCCTCCTATTATGGAAGAGGCCCGAGCCCAACAGTGGGACATATATGGGCTGTGACCTTCAATTATAATGATATTATCTTCTTATAATCCTTAATCGTAATTTACCAGATCCGTGGCCAAACAAAAGGTATTAAATTGTATTGTCATTAGGGATGTTATAGAGTTTCGTATCCGTAACCGAAACTATCGGATATCCGAAATATATCTGAAACCGTAATCGAAACTGTTGTATTCTGTTGTGTTGTCTTATAATTTTGGATTGGGTCTGTCTATAGAAGACGTGTTACAAATGCTTTTCTTTCTTTCAACTAGTTGAACTAACAGCTTAAAGATAAGCCTCTTCAGAAGAGAAAAATACGATAACTTAAACTATCGGATTTTTTTTTTATTTCGGATATGGTTGGTGTCTATTGAAGACGTGCAACAACGGGTTTTCTTTCTTTTAACTAGTCCAACTGACTTAGCTTAAATAAACATAATCCTCTTTAAAAGAGAATATTACCATAATCACCACACTTAGCATTTCACATTTACCTAACCCAATATCCGTAATCGAAATTATCCGATACTGTCCCATAATCCAAAAAAAAAAAACATATTTGTAGTCGTATTCATAACTCGGATAATATTATTCTAATATCATACGGATATTGTATCTGTCTCTAAGCCGTAAAGCCGTATCTAACACCGAAACTTCATGTCAGCAACATCCCTAATTCTTTAATCTCAATCATTATTAAAGGGTTAGGGATAGTCAGGATTTTCAAAAATTCAATTATTTTTTTTTTGCATTTTCGTTAAGTGTAATTCTTAAAAATATTCTCTGAAAATTTGAAGTTGATCGGATAATTACTTTTCGAGTTATTCGACAAATAACAAAGATCGCTCGAGCACTCCCAAACGCTCGGGAGTAGGTAGCTAGGCAGCTGCAAGCAACCAGTTTCTTGGGTTTTATTGTCATCCATGAACTAAACCTTTGATGTATGTAGTAGTACCTAAATTTATAAATGCCACTTCCACAATGGCTGAAGAACTATTATATGGCCCAGGAATAGATGACTCGGTAAGTGATTAAATAATTCGTATTTCTGTACGTAAATCTAGTGTGAAACTTTAAATGCGTTTTTCTCAAAACTATGTTTTTTGAACTGGTGACAACTGTAACTTGATAACCGCTCAGTAGATTTTAATGAAATTTATACAGCCTTTAGAATACATAATAAACTCGGGCCTGATCGAAGGATTTTTTCTTTTTCAAAAATTTCGATTTTTTAAGCCCAATTAAGTGTTTATTTTGTGTGTGATTTTTTCCCGAAAATCAAGAAAAAAAATTCCTGAGGCCGCCATTTTGTTAATTTTTGAAAAAAAAAAAGCTTCGATCAGGCCCAGGATTATCTATTTATAAAACTATTTTTTTTCATCCGATTGATTTTAGATGAATCTCCAAGGACTTATGATAGTCACCGCAAGGACCTTTTTTTGAAACTGGGTCAACACAGACAGCTACAACTTTGGAAATTATAATTTTTTTTTTTCAAATTTTCGTGACTTCAAGTCAAAACATTGTATAATAATGCCATATTATTACTTTTGTAAAATAACATGATTTAACAGCAAAAAAAAAAATAATGAAAATTCTCATTTTTTCGTGTCTCTGACTACCCCTAACCCCTTAAGGGGAATAATTATAAATTATTTAGGGCATCACGTTGGAGCTAATTCTTATTAAGCATGTTGTACTATTTTTTTTATAAAAAATAGTAAAGAATTAATAATAATAGATAAACCCGCTGAGTTTCTTGCCAGATATTCTCAGTAGCGGTCTCGTTACGATCCGGTGGTAGTTTATTGGATTCATTTAAAATGTTAAACTGTATATAAGTGCCCTTGCAAGGTTTATGCATAATAAATGAATTTGAATTAAGTATTGGTTTATTTTCTACAGAGCTCTACATATTTTAGAGAATTTTTAGCGATTTTTTTAACAGTTCAGGTAATTAATGGCAATAAGTTCGGCCCGTATTATATAAGCTTAAGATGGGCCTAGTTGTTAGACCTTCATACAAATTTCTGGAGCCTTTACTCTGTTGTTTGTTTCCATACAATCCAATTTAAATACAATATCCATTTACCTATGTACCATGTATTTGCACTGTACACTGGCAGAATTGGAATTTAAATTTTAATTGAGAATTTATAGACGTCTAAAAATTAATATTTTATCAAGAATTTTAACCTAAAATATATGAAATCTTCAAAATAAAACTTGCACAGTAATTGTAATTTTGTTAAAAATTTTATTGTTAATAATACCAATTGATTTATTTAATATTTTCTTCTTAATATTTATTGGCAATTAGCTTTGTGTGTATCTATTAGTACAAGAACAAATCACTTCTAACCAGCGTGGCATATTAGATCAAATATCCTCCTATCCAGTATAGAAAAGGGAAGAAATAAATTACATTTACTTTCTCACTTCTCTTGTCGTAGTCTCTGACTACAGTTTCAAAAATAATAATTAACCTATCTCTTTCAATTTAATATACATAGTATTATATTAATGTAAGAAAGTTGTGTAAATAAAAACATAACAAAAATCAACCTTCGAGAGAAACAAAAAGTTGAATACCGTTTACTAGTGGCGACGAATTTGTCAGTAAATTTTTGTAATTTATACGACGATTGAAATGGTAATGAGGGAAAACAATGGCTTTTCCTTCTTCTTAGTACTATACTAGATGGGCTCCTATATTTTATTTAAGAATTCCATCTTATCATCATCTTAGCTCATATAAGTCCACCTGTAGGAAGGACCCACCTCCATAACAAAAAGAAAATTGATCTATTATAGGATTTTATTTAGAATTATCCCTCTTGCATAGATTTTACATAAATATTATATTTCTAGTCTTTTACGGCAGGGGCAAGACAGGGAGTAGGGAATTGTATTTTGATGTCGTCATCACACG
The DNA here is from genome assembly GCA_905163515.2 of Lymantria monacha. Lineage (NCBI taxonomy): Eukaryota > Metazoa > Arthropoda > Insecta > Lepidoptera > Erebidae > Lymantria > Lymantria monacha. The sequence continues at coordinate 10,113,201 of LR991094.1, read as the reverse complement.
GATAGAATTCCTTCTATTGCCGTCGTTTCACACACTTATGTTTCTCATTTATCTTTTACGAAACCCATGGGATGCCTATCTTTCCCATCGCTGTCGTACTGCTTAGTGTTGCCCAAATGCAAGACTCTTGCGAGCCCTACAAGTCATGCAACTCTGTTAGAAAAACACAGAGTCACTTGTTTTAATAGATATGAAAAATCCACACAGATATGAAAAATCCAACTAAATTAATTAAATTCCATTCATCTAGTGGCAATAACTGTACAACTATCAATAATTACGTATGGTATATACCTATATACTTAACGGGAGCTATAATCACAGTTATCTATCATGAGACTATTTAAAATAACATCAAATTAATTCCCCGTATACTGGTATTAAGAATACAAAATGGTGACAATCCTTTCTTTGTCAAAGGAATCGTAAAATGCTGTATAAGGGAGCACTGCGAGGCTCCTGCAGCAAGTCTTGGTCTTGAATTTGGGCAACACTAGTGTTGACATATAATGTATTTAGTCTATCATTAATGGTTAGAAAAAATACTTATACATAATGTTTTTAAACGAAATAATATATTAAAAAGTGTACATATAATTTGTATTAACTTATATAATCTGAGCAAGGCTTGAGAACGCGTCAGTGTGAAGCCTATTTTAACTTTTTATCAAGGGTGGCTCACCTCGCTCGACCGCCGTTAACCTCCACTGAATATTTATATTGGATACCCAACTCCCTCCCTTTGAGACGTTTTTTTCATTGTAATATGTTTATTGTTGAAAATAAACGACAAAATCGCTTACAGTTTTGATAATTGATATTGATTAGATTAGTAATTTAATGCTATGTATATATGCATTGAAATGTTAATCCTAGTTTCTATACAGAGTAGTATCTTAAAACATACCGATGATCAGGTTTCGGTGGCTCGCTCGTTCGGCGAAGAAAGGTAAATTGCAGAGCGGGTCTATGGGGTCGCGCGCCGCTTCCTCTGGTCGCCCCCTTTTTTTTTTTTTTCTTCGCAAGGTGGGATTATGGATGTAGTCGCGCCCCAGCAAATCGGCCCGGAGCGACGGAAGAGGCGGCGCGCAACCCCATGGTCCCACCCTGCAAACACTTCTGTTCGCCGTGCGAGCGGGCCACCGGTACCCGATCTTTGACTTCGGTGGCCCGCCCGGCAGTTTACCCTTACGGGTTCCTCTCGTGTCGACAGCTTTCGCCGTCGAGGCGCAGCCCCCATGCGGTGGCCTCACGTCGGGTGACCGGACAATTCTCCGGTCCGATCACCCGAAGCCTCGGTTAGGGCGGCATCAGGCGCAGATATTCGCGCCTGCACCGCCCCGGCCGCTGACGGCGGCCCCGGTCACGGGAATCCTCCCGGACTCATTCCGCCGCCTCCTTCCGCGAGATGACAGCCTCGCAGAAGGCGGCGACCGCGTCCCAGTTCCTGACGCTGTCGATCATCGCTTTCGCGACAGCCGGCAGCGTCAGGTCGGCACCGATAACAGCGACGAGGTCACGGCGCTGCCCGTCCCAGCTCGGACATACCTCGAGCGTATGTTGCGCCGTGTCCTCGATACTACTGCAATGGTGGCAGGACGGAGTCCACTCCCTATACGCGACCGTGTGCAGGTGCAAGCCGAAGCATCCGTGCCCCGACAATACCTGCACCAGCCAAGCAAGGAGAGGACTCCATGCCGCCGCTCTATCCACTCCAACAGTACGGGCTGGAGGGCCTCAACGGTAACAACACAGTGTCTAGGCCTCTCCAGCCGCGTAACCCAACTGGCGATGACGTCTCGGCGGGTGTCCTCACGCCAGGGGGCTATCTTGCTCAACGATGGTCGTACCCCCGTCGTACCCGATGTCCCACAGAGTCGGCCCCAGAACCGACCCCTGTGGAACACCGAATGACATGGGCGTCCGCACAATGTCCACTGCGGGACCCGCGCAGAGGACACTGCACCCCTCCAAATAGTCCGCCACCAGCCGCCTCAGGTACAAGGGCACCCCATGAAATCGGAGCGCCTCCCTGATGCAGCTGAATGGCAGACTATTGAATGCGTTGGTGATGTCCAGCGACACCACCAACAGCACTCCTCCGCCGCGACGCGCGATACGGGCGACCCCAGGGGTCACGGTTGAGACCGTCCAGCATCTCCTGCCAACTCGCACCCTTAGCGGCTCGGATGGCCAGCCGAAAGGCAGTCTGCGCCCTCTCGAGCTCATGCGGTGCTTATCAGGCTTATTGCCCGCCGCACACGTGGGGCAGTGGGGTGGGGCAGCGCAGAATGCTGCCATGTGCCCGGGTTGACCGCAGCGGAAACACAATCCGCCGCAGTCAAAGCAGTTAGTGCACGTCGGTCGGCTATGCCCGATCGCCATGCACTTGTAGCACCTCGCGGGCCGGTTATTCAGCACGGTTACCCACGCCGAACTCCAGCCCACGAGGTGCCTGCCTGAGTCGGCCAGTTTCCTGACCGACTCCACCGGGCACTGCATCCATGCAGCACCCACGCCACCTGAGCCAGGGCGGATGGCACCAACCCGGACAACATCAAGGGTACACCCGGTTCTCGAGGCAATGGCCTCCCGAATGTCCTCTACTGTCACGGAATCGTCCAAGCCCGTAACGCGCATTTCTGCGCACTTCACAGGCCTGGCGATTTTAATGCCTCCCACCTCGGCGAACAGGCCCCTTAACTTGGCCGCAATACTATCGGCCGTTTTGGCGCCATCAGCCCCAGGGAACTCGAGTACTCGAGCCCCTGTCCAGGCCTTGCGGGTCGTGGCTTCGACGCCACCGATACCGGTGATGTCTAGCTCCCGCCGGGCTTTTCTCAAAACGGCCTCATAGTTGAGGCCCTTTTCGGCGGACTCAGGCAGCACAGTAATCACTACTGCGGCTGTCTTCGGCGGCCGGAGACTCCTGTGCGGCCTCCCTCTCTGCTTCCCCCCGGCTCCTGCCTGGGGAACAGAGGCCTCAGCGGCGCGCTTGGCCTCCGTCTGTCTCCTTTGGCCGTGACTCTTCCTGCCACGCTCGGCCACCTGCCAACCCTGTTCGGGCGGGGCAGATGTGCTGGGCGCGGGAGGCGCAGTCGCGGACGCATTGGTCGCCACCCGCGGCGCAGCTGCGGGCGACGACTGCGGCCCGGCTTTGGGAGGAGCCAGTGCCGTCCTCTTTTGGCCTTGCGGAGCGGGCCCTTTCGGCTTGGACCCGGCCACGGCCGCGGCGAAGCTCCCCACGCGGCCACCCTGGCAGGGTAGCGGGGCGGGATCCCCTAGCGCCAGATATTCGCTACGGGAGACAATCCATCAGAATGACCTGGGGGACTGCCACCCGCACCCACGCGGAGGTTTCTGACAACGTACCCCCTTCTGTCGCCCCAGATGGAGTTAACGAGGTATAACCATTCTATAGCCCGCTGCAAAAAGTGTCTTAGAACACACTAGTGTGAGCCAACCCTACGTAGTGTTCCGCGATTATTTTCACAAGAAGAGTTGAGCAGCAAATTCAAGGAACCTAACTTTACAAATGGTGTAGTGGCCTTTTTTTTTTTTTTTTTTGTGGTGGGCCATGGACGTCGCACCCCGCCAAATCGGTCCGGGGGTGACGGAAGAGGCGGCGCGCAACCCCATTGACCCACCCTGCAAGCACCTCTTCTTCGCCGTGCGAGCGGGCCACCGGTACCCGATCTTTGGCTTCGGTGGCCAATGGTGTAGTGACCTAAGGACAAATTTCGCATGATGAGTTGTTCTTCGTGGATTTCATCTCTATGTAAGACAGATCTGTGTGTGATCTGCAAGTGATTTTTAGGTGTCTAGATATTAGGTCACCACAGTGCGAGGTTCTCTTTTAAAAGAAACAAACAAAATGTTTGGTTCCGTTGGTCGCCTCAGTTGGCGGCAAAGGATAAAAATGGTGTATTATTGAGCCGTGTACTGTGTGGTAGCGGCTTCGAATACTACCAACCCTTACTTTGCTCGTGGATGACGTAAAAGACGACTAAGAGCTTTATATCGACCTGGGTCAACTCCTTCTGATGCCGTTTGGTCAACAATTACATTCCCAAGGAGGGTAGACGTCTAGCAGGCGGCTGATCATAAAACTATTGCCAATAACTTCTACAATATGTACTATGACAGAGGAGTACATATTGTATCGACCCCAAGTAATTGGGTAAAGAGTAGGAGAATGATGATTGAGTCGCACGGCTTATGATATTGAAGGAGTATAAGGGATTCGAAGCTGGTTAGAGAACCGGAATACCTAATAAAACCATCAGAGGTTCCATTTTCCCGTTATTCGTGAAGCGTCAGAGAATTACCTTCGGCATTCGAGGACAGTTTTGACTCTAATTGCTTAACGGAAAGGGTACATGATACGGAACCTCAAGAAGAAGAGACCTGATATTTTAAGAGAGAGTAGAGGTTAAAGTTTAATTCAGGCAACGATTTTTTACGAGAATCAAGCAAATTAATTTCTTATTTTTGTCGTGTCTTAACTATTAGCCACAGATGATTTTCACAGCTTAGTCCAGACTATGGCTCAGCGCTGAGCACTCTTAACGCGAGAAGCAAATGAAATACTGATTGTAACTTAATATCTCTTTTCTATACTTTTTTCGTGTGGCGGCGTGGTAAAAATACAATTCAGAACTCCCTCAATTGCCTATGGGTGTAGTAAAAGACACTCAATGCATATGATATACAGATACCTAAGATATAAGAGAAGGAAAACTCGAAATAAAGCCTTATGCCAACACGTCGGACTAGCATGGTATAGTAGGTCAATTTCTCTCCCGTTTTGAAGGATGCCCAATCGCCCAAGTCCCAAAGTGGGAAGTATATGTGCTGAGATGATGATAATGATGATAAACTATACGTAAAAGGTAAATGTTATAAACTTTTATAATGATATTTAATTTTGTAAATATTTTTGTTATATTATATGTGTGAAGTGTCCTGTGAGAGAATATATTTCTACCAACTACTAAAACTAGTTACAATCAATTTATAAACAATATAACTAATTATTAAACAAACTAGTAATTATAACTAGTTTTCAAATGAAATAATTAGAAACAGTTTATGTAACTAATTGTAACGAGTTCTAAAATAAATTTATTTTAACTAGTATTGTATCTCTCGTGGAAGGTTCTTTAGGTCATTCTGTGTACTCTACCGGCTTTTTCACAAGGAGTGCTCTGAAGAACTGTTTGAGTTGGTACCACCGTCATCGTTTTATTACCGTACCACTTGACATCATATCAGGGTTCTTCCATTTCACTTGGAAACGTTGCTGTAGTCAAAAGGTTAAGAGATAATTCCTTCTACGTACGTGCAGGATCTGGAATTAAAATGTTGCTGTGTTTCTCGAGCGCTATTACATGTCCTTCTTTAAATAAAGTTTAAAAAGAGCACTTTCTATAGATATAGAAAGTGCTATTCTTAGCTAGATAGCTAGGCTTATAGCTAGATAGCTATATGCCGTGATATTGAAAAAAGTCCGTAGGCGGCAATTTCACTTACCATCAGGTGTACTGTTTGCTCGTTTGCCACCATTCGTAAAAAATCACTTTAGCATTGAATATTTTCAGACAATATATTTTCACATTTTAGATAACTGTCAAATTCATTCTCTCAGCGGGCAGTATACGTGAAAGTGAAGTAAAAAAAAGTGAATTGTATATAGGAACTAATTTTATAACAATATTTCGTATATTTATTAGCTAGGTTTTGCATTAATTAAAATGTATTTCGATCGTAGCCTTGTGGCAGCGGAGTAAGAATACAATTTACCACCCCCTATCTTACCCATGGGTGATCGTAAGAGACGACTAAGGGATATAAAATGCATATAACAAAAACTCGAAACAAAATCATATACCAACACGTCTGATCGGCTGGTATAATAGGTCAATTTCCCTCCCATTATGGAGGAGGCTCGAGCCCAACAGTGGGACATATATGAGCTGAGATGATAGCGATCGTAGAAGTAACATAACTCAATAACAAATTAAAAAACTATCTAAAAAATTAAAAGACTATAGCGAATTATTTTTGATTAAAAAGTTGGATAATTATCGGACAATTCGGTTGAACAATTATTATTTCATTATTTTTTGTGTAGGCAGAGTAAGAGTTGAATTCACCATCCCTTTATATTACCCGTGAGTATCGTAAAAGACGGCTAAGGGTTAAGATATGAAGACAACATCACTGCAAGAAAAGTGTCAAAAGAAAACTCTACACGAACCGGTCTGACTAGAGTGGTAGAATAGGTTAATTTCCCTCCTATAGCAGAGAAGACCGCCCAATAGAGGTACGAATATGAGCCGAGATGAATTCAAAGTAATGATTACCATTACGGATTTAAATTAAGAGTCTTTTATTTATTTATTTTTATTTTATTTATTTAATTAATATAAAAACTTTTGATAATCAATATATTAATATAGTAATTATAACATATTACAATATTTTATTACTGACCTTAAATGTCATTTGCATAATATTCATATTTACTCATACACCTTATTACATAACATTAAAATTAATTTTTTTAAGTAATCTTGCCATTAAAAAGCACCCATTAATGGAACTTTTTTTCTTTTGGACTAATCCCACCACACATTCCCACCACTGTAACTCCTGTAAGCCAGGATCCACAATGGTTTCCGTATAAGACACCGGGGTTTGACCCTCGGGAAGTCCCGGAAAACGCTTTTAACTGTCTTGGAACCCACAACAAATTTAATTAGAAAAGAAAAACAGGAGGAGTTGAAAAAAAATCCACTTCCATCCTATGCAAAGCGGGAGACATGAAGCAAAAATTGGCTAATAGGCCCATAGATAAGAGGATGTACTGATACGTGAAGCGCAGCAGTACAGCACCACGGATATGGCAACGCTTATGGGGCCTATATGTGAACCTTAACATTGATTGCAACAGCAGGTATGGCAGAAGCGCCTGAACGCACGGAAATTTTCTCGAGTTGATACAAGGTCTGTATAATATACTACCCCAGACGTGATTTTCAGACTGTCTAACATGAGATCGCGCTCGTTACGCCAGAGACTGCACATCCAGAGGATGTGGTGAGCTGTTTGCTCAAACTCGCAATTAGATGTAGAACATTGACAAAATGGTGAAGCTACAAGTTTAAAATAAAATAAAATACCTCTAAAATTCCCATGACCAGTGAGAAATTGTGCTACAAAGTGGTCAATTTCCAACCATATTTTCTCTAAACGCTCTCGAATAGATGGGAAGAAAAGATATAAATGACGACCCTTAGTTGATTAATGGAACTTGTAAAGAGGAATCTAAGGAGCCTAAACTTGATGGGTTTACTAAAAGAAAATCTAATCTACTAATAGAAAATGTGCGTCTAATAACCCCACGGCAGATAACAAAAAGAGCTAATAAAATTGGAACTATTTAGATCACTTCAGCTTTCAAACAAAAATCAAATAGTCAAATAGTTAACAGTTTTCTGTCTACAGCCACGAGGCGGTCTGTCCGGGGTATTACCACACTCCCGCAGAAAATCAACGTCTGAGCAGTGGCAATATGCTGCTGTGTTTCGTTCGGTGAGTGAGAGAGCCGGTAGCTCAACTTTCTGGGTGGGTTTGGGGTTTTCACTGGTACGCAGTGGCTTAGCTGTATCCCTGGTATAGTAAAGGTTTATAGGTGGCAGTAACACTTACCATCAGGTGTGCTGCCTGCTCGTTTGCCATCATAACCAATAAAAAACAAAATCAAAAGTAAATCGCATCATAATCGGTCCATTTGTTAAAGAGTTACGATGCCACAGACAAGCACTCAGATACACACATACGTCAAACTTATTAACACACCTGTTTTGTGTCGGAGGGTTAAAAATACACGACACAATTTAAGTATTGGTGTTTGTACACACGTCTACGCGAAAACACACACATATATATAAATATACATATTTACTCACACAAGTTTATGCATCTCTCCATGAGGTTAGAATAAGCAACGAGGCTATCGTAGCCGTGTTTGAGTAATTCGAAGAGTTTAAATTATTATCTAGAGCTCGGTAAAGGGGGTAAGAACCCATAACACAAGTGAAATATGATAATGGATGCCAAAGTTTATTCTACTTTTACTAATAATATAAGGTTTATTCTTTTTCAGTTAATATACGGGTAGTGATGGCCACGTTTTTCTATAAGGGCGGGAAATTGGCCTACCATACCGATATTTTCTACTATTGACATAGTAATAAAAAGAAAAAACAATTACATATTTTGAGTCTTCTATCTCTTGCATTGTGTCAAGGCATCTTTAATGATATTCGCGGGAAAAGGTGGAGTGGGAGCAAGAAAGGAGGAATTATTTTTTTTACTTTATATTATCACACGATAAAAAAAACTATATACAAAATATAAGACACGTGAATGCGCTATATTTTTTATATTTGGTGGTGTTTTAATATAATGTAGGTATTGAGAATATTCTAATTGATATAGTTAATTTTAAATTTCGGTTCTCTAGTTTTCTCGATAAATAGTCTATCTTACACGATAAGATTTCTTAGAATTCAGATATTAATACTGAAAATCATTCAATCAAACAATTTCTTTAGCTTTAATGGTGTTTAATCGATTTTTAAAGCGACGGATGAGAGACGGCTGCATGTAGCAGAGATGCGAATGCTAAGATGGAGGTGTGGCCTGACGAGAATGGATAAGGTAAGAAATGAGTATATAAGAGGAAATCTGAAAGTGGCGCCAGTGACGGAAAAGTTGAAAAGTGAACGCCTGACTTGGTATGGACATGTGATGAGACGGGATGAAAATAATGTTGGGAGAAGAGTTTTCAGTATGAACGTCGAAGGCTTTAGAGGTAGTGGAAGACCAAAGAAAATATGGATGGATTGCGTGAAGCACGATATAAATAGAAAGGGAGTGAACGTAGAGATGACATCAGATAGGCTTGAGTGGAAGAAAAGAACATATTGCGTCGACTCCAAGTAATTGGGATAAAAGGCAGGGTAATGAAAGGATGATGACGAATCGATTTTTAAAGGTATACTCAAAGATTTACCTAAATGACATTAACAGATATAAAATTTCAGTACCTAATGATATAAACATCATATATTTTCTGACTGCACAGATAACGTAGTGGTTAAGGAACTGATCTACCTACCCTTTTTGTTGTAGGCTATGGTGTGGACACATGTCGTCTTCCTCATCCGGGGTGATGGAAGGGCGACCTGTGGTCCCATTAGCTACCGTATTTCCTCCCCATTGCCATTGGAACGGCCACTGGTACCGCTTCCTTGAGATCCATGGCCAACCCGGAACTGATATACGATGCAAGTGTTGTTCGATACCCACGTAGTCCAATAACACTTTGTGCGATTCATTAATTGTTACTCTGAGTCTCGTTCTAGTTCGAAGTACCCCGCAGTACAAGGACTTATTTCCTTAGCTTTTAATAGAAACATAATTATTAAAAAAAAATCTAACGTTATATAAAGTGTTTTCTCAGTGTAAATCTCCCACATTGGTAATTTAGTAAACTTCATGGCAAATTTAATAATTCTATGAAGTAACAAATAGCCTCGTCTCGGGCTAACTATTTCGACTTTGGGCAATGTCAGATAGTTCACAATCAGATGGCTCATCCTTTTAGTTCGCTTAGTTTTTTTCTTTAAAATGATTCAGCACTTAAATAAGCTAAATCGAGTTTTATTAATAGAGTTCATAATAGTTCACAGTCCAACTAATGTTTGTTTTAATGATTTACCTCGTCATAGAGCTAATGCCAAAAAAGCAAATTCAAAAGGAACTAATAACAAGATCATCGGCGAACTAATTCGCTCTTTCAAACTAGTTCATTCGCAAACTATCCAAGACTACAATAAGTTACCTATAAAGTAAGTTTAAGTGATATGAATATATCAATATCATTCTCTTCATCATATTTTTAAATAAATATTAGCCGCCAATGGTCTATTTTATTCTAATGTGACATCATAATCAAATGCGCACAAAACTAAAAAATATGTCCGCCTTATCTGAAAACACGTTCTCGAAGTGTTATCTGCCTACCTGCTAGGGGTGCGAGCGAGATACCATGTGATGGCACCCTTACAAATTATGACCACTGGGGTAGGGACCTGTATTTATGGCACACAAATTGTCTAGGGAAGAACAATGACCACATCTCTTAACCTTGGCAACTCGGAACTAATTTGAGGATCCCAAACTGATGTCTTTCATAGTTTGGTGTTTTTGTCAGCATAGTTCTATGTCAAAATAGTTGTTTTATTTGAAATTTAAAATATAAAATAATATCGGTATAAATGATTTCGTTACAATATTTAAAATGTTCTTGTATTTTTTTTTCTTTTCTCATTACTTTATCATCTTCTTGAATAGCCACAAGCTTATGGTGAGTATATTTTTACACGCATATATATCTAAATAAATACGAATGTAATAGTACATACATATCATCACGCTATATCTCTTGCAGGGTAGGCAGAGAGAACAGAGTGCCAGAGAACTCTATCCTTGCATACTTCACTCTCTTCCTCAACGGCGGCGTGCAACCCCATAGATCCACCCTGCAAGCACCTCTCTTCGCCGTGCGAGTGGGCCACCGGTACCCGATCTTTGTCTTCGGTGGCCCGCCCTGCGGTTTACCCTCGCGGGTTCCTCTCATGTCGACGCCCCGACAGCTTTCGGGGCGTCGCCCTCACGCGGTGGCCTCACGTCGGGTGACAGGACAATTCCCCGCGTCCGATCACCCGAAGCCTCGGTTAGGGCGGCATCAGGCGCAGATATTCGCGCCTGCGCCGCCCCGGCCGCTGACGGCGGCCCGGGTCACGAGAATCTTCCCGGACTCGTTCCGCCGCCTCCTTCTACGAGATGACAGCCTCGCAGAAGACGGCGACCGCGTCCCAGTTCTTGACGCTGTCGACCATCACTTTCGCGACAGTCGGCAGCGTCAGGTCGGCACCGATAACAGCAACGAGGTCAAGGCGCTGCCCGTCCCAGCTCGGACATAAGGTTAGGTTAGTCACGGACTCCCCCGGTACCTACATCCATGTAATAATATACCTACCATAAGCTTAAATCTTAAAAATGTTATGGCATGCATATTAGTATTATTCTTTTAAAATAAATCTACAAAATGTTGTACAAAATAATCGTTAAAATTGATATCGGTATAATGTTTTAATAACACAAGTAGAACTTTAATATTCAATAATTTGTTTTAATACAACGACGTTAATAAAACATTTTATTGCTTTAATATTACAGTCATAGCTTTACTTCCATAAAAATATTGTTATTGCAGTTACTGTAAAAGATTTTTAAGTAAAAACACTTGTGTTTGCCCGTTTTTACTTTAATTATAAGATTTATTAATTAATTCATAGACAAAAAACATTATAAATCATGTTATGAGACTAATCCTGGTAAATTATAAATAAAAACGATAATGTACTTCATTAAAGATATTTCATGAGAATTATTGTCAAAGAAGAATCATAAATAGTAAAACAATTGTATGAAAGTATTCTAAATAAAAAAAATATTTTATTATCTTTACATATATTCTAATTAATATACGTAAAGGTAATAAAATAAGATTTTTGCGTGGTAGTCTGATAATTTTTGCATGGTAATAATAAATAGGAGCATGCATGGTCATTATTCTAATTACTTGGGTCGATGAAATGTGATCTTAATATGTCGTACATATTGCAAACGTTTCGGTAATAATTTTATGACTGGCCACTTGTCTCACGCCAATATTCTTTTGGAATGTAATTGTTAACCAGTTGGCATCAAATGCAGTTGGCCGATATCTACATATGGATATATGGTCTCTTAGTCCTCTTTTTCGACACCCACGAACGTAAGGGTTGGTAGTATACGTAGCTGCTGTCATAAAACATTATCTTTAGATATATTAACCTCAGAATATTGTTATACCTTTAGATCGCCGCGAGTGACTGGACCGGGGAATCAGTCCGTCACCCGCCGAGAGGCTGACCGCGTGAGGAAAGACCGATGTCCTCCCCGACGGGGGGACGTCGGTCAAGGAGAGGGTACCTCTCTGGGGGTATACCGTCAAGCCGGCCACTGACGTCAAGTTCACGCTGCTCCGGTGGTCGGTCCAACGACGAAGGCGAGGTGTTACGGGTGTGCGTGCTTACGCCCCACTGTCGCCCCGGACAGAGTGGTGCGAGGAGTGCGCCGACCGTAGTCCACCACCAAAAAAAAATACCTTTAGATTAAACAGATGGTTGTTTTATAAATAAAAGCGGATCCATAATAAATACAAGAATAGAACGTGATTATTGATCAAATTATTGTAATGAAACTATTCACTGTTTGTATAAAGCTATTAGAGAACTCGTGACCCATTTTTTTGCAATTTTTTAACCCCCTGCGTGACCACTCGTAGTATAGAAAGCGTTCCAATATTTTTCAAGGGACTTTATGGAATTTACGCGCCCAGAACCTCAATATCTGATAAAGAATGTGAAATAGATACTATATTGTTGAAGATTGAACTAGCTACTTTTGGGTAGTTCGCGTACCATCTAGGCTAGAAGAATTAGTTCGAGTTAGTGAACGATATTTGTAAACTAGATCGGCGATAATGTTACTAATATATTTGTGTTGTCTACGACGTTAGCGTGGTTGCTGATAGAAAGAATATGCTAATTAATAAACTAGACATATCAGTTTGTGTGGTAGCGGCTACGAATACCAAACCTTACTTTGCTCGTGGATGTCGTAAAAGACGACTAAGAGCCTTATAACGACCTGGGCCAACTCCATCTGATGCCGTTTGGTCAACAATTACATTCCCAAAGAGGGTTGACGTCTGGCAGGCGGCCGGTCATAAAACTCTTGCCAATAACTTTTACAATACGGACTATGAAAGAAGAGTACATATTGTATCGACCCCAAGCAATTGGGATAAGAGTAGGAGAATGATGATGATGAAACTAGACATATTAGTTAACTTGAAATATGTATAATTTTACGTCAATACGTCTAGCCAATGTTATAATAGATTAATTATAATAGATTTCAAATTCCATTATCATAATGGGATCAGAGATTAGTAGAAATACACATTGGTACCAATGCCACTGAAGTCAGTAGTTGATATACAAAAACTTGACTTTTATTATTGGCACTTAACTAATAACAAAAGTTACACAAAATAATGTCGTTGTCCGATAAGATAACGCTGCTATTGGAATATCCTTGACAAATACCTACCTAATTGTTATTTTAAAATTTAGTTCACAATGCTTACAACGCACAAACAAACTACAAACGTTTGTTCAAACATTGGCCGTGACGTTAAAACAAGCTAAGAAGTACATGCTCACGGTAGGAAACAGGCATGATTATCAACGCGACCGCACAGCTGGTCCCCTGTACAAAATAATCAAGAACACTAACCATATAAATTAAATCTTCATTACTGCTTTAATATAAGTATGAAAATTAATACGCGGTTTAAAGCGAGCAATGTATATTTTACTAAACGTGTTACTCGTTTATCCGATTGCTTTAGTGAAAGTCGTCAAACGCACACATTCCGTTAAAATTACGCACACTAATGCATATCTTTCCACAGTTCACATAAAAACAGGCCAATCCGATAGATCGGTTTATTTTATTTGAGATTTCATTATTTTGTCGACGGTTGCTCGTCCATTACCTGTCCGGGTGAGGACGGCGGCGTTAAAATTAATCTCTACAACAAATCACAATGATTGTTGGATAAATATGTTTTTTTTTTGTTTTTAATAAATGCATGTTTATGTTAAAATGTTTTCTGTTTGTAAACATTACGACTGTGATACTCAATGTAAACACGACATCTATGTTTTTATCTATGATTGCGTAGTTCTGCAATGCGTAATAAAATTTATAATAATGTTGTTATGGTGTTGTTTTTTTTTTAATTTGACCGCTAATTCTTTTATTTTTTTGTATTGGCAGTACGAGCCCATTGTTATCAGTGTCGAGTTTTTAATCCTTGTTTATAATTTTCACTACATTTAAGTCATTGTCAGTCAGTAAATCAAATCATCGCTTTCAGAAGTGCCACAGCAGTTTCTCCGCTTCACATTACATCAATATTATTAGATCAACAAAAAAATGTACACCTATTTATTTTTTATTTTTTTTATTTTCCTCTCTCTGATGATTACATAAGAATAAAATGCGATGAACATCCCTTTATTACCTGTGGTAGAGATAATAATAAGGATTTACTAGAAAGAATAGACTGTAGCAATCTCCTGGGAAACTAACAACATTTACATGATGGACAACTTTTCTACCAAGCATGATAATGACTGTATTATAATGCTTAGGGAGGATATAATAACATAATACGAGGTGGGCATATCATATAACCAATGAGGCTAGTTCGCCCCAGTCCAAGATAGAGAAATCTGAAATTCCTCGGCTTTCAGTCTTAGAAGGGTATACGGATGAATTGTCTTTATACAAATATTACTGATTGAATTAGGCGATACATGGCGGAAATCCATTATTATTATAAAATGGAGGAGAGGAAGGAAAACCCACCATAGGCATTTGAAGCCGAACCGTCCTGAGGATGCCTCGTTTAGGAGGCGAAACACGTGTCGAATATTTATTCGAAGTTCTGCGGAAAGTTGCAAGTAGAAGTTCTGGAGGCGGTGCTCATCACAGGAGTAAGATTTCCTTATATCCTATTCCACCTTGATCCCATCCCGTATTCCTTCCTTTCTTGAGGTGTACGGTATATTGATTAACCGTGGGAAAGTGGTGGGTTTTCCTTCCTCTCCTCCATTTTATAACAAATATTACTGTTAGTCTCATAAAATTAAAATAAGTTTAGTGATAATCCTTTTAATAAAATGCTAAAATGATTATTGTTACGTTAATCGTCAGAAGACGTTAGGCAGGCAGTCGGTTAAAAAATATTTCCAAAACTTTTGCAATATGTACAATGGAGTCACCGAAGACAAAGACCGGGTCCCGGCGGCCCACTCGCATGGCGTCCAGAGGTACTTGTAGGGCGGATCTATGGGGTCACATGCCGTTCTTTCTATCGCCCCGGACGGAATTAACGGGGTGTGTCCACATCAGAACGCATCTTAAAAAAAAGCAGGCGGCCGGTTAAAAAATACTGCCAAAACAATATGTACAATGGAAGAAGAGAAAGTACCTACATATTGTAACAAGTAATTGGGATAAGAGTAAGACAATAATGAAAAAAAAACAGTTTTTAATTTAATATCGCAGTTTGTTCGTATTATATAAAAAAAATCCATTTGGTGACAGTGTAAGAATGCATTTCACCACCCCATCTTACCGGTGGGCGATCGTAACAGACAACTAAGGGATCTAAACGATAACATCTATGCAAGAGAAAGAAAACTCAAAACAAAACCCTATGCTTATACGTCTGAGTAGCGTGGTATAAGTAGGTCGATTGCCCTCCCGTTGTAGCGGAAACTCGAGTCCAATAGTGGGACATATGTATATGAGTTTAAATGATGATCATAAAAAATTAGATTGTTAATCTTATAAGAGTGGCCTTTGCTTAAATTGTGATCTAGATTAGAAAAACGTTACATTAAAAACTACTTAATATATAAAGTACCATGTAATTATTCATTAAGTAACTGTACGAGTATAATTACGATACAGCATTCATTATTATGCAAAGTTTATAAAACGATAAAACGTTGAAATACGAAACGATTATTTTTAAACAAAAGGTTTCTTCAACAACGGGCGAACGATGGTTCAAATCTTATTGGTTTATAGAAAAGTGATAAACGAAGGGTTTACGATAATTTATGGAGATAAACTAGTTATGAAGTTAAAATAATCGTAAATAAGTAATAACTTTATATATCTCTAATTTGAAGACGAGAGAACAATTTTTTGAATACGTTAATCCCAGGAAGTACTTATTAGTTGTTTTGAAAAATGATGATTTCTAATGTTTACGCGAGTATTACACATTTGAAATAAAACTACTTTTATGGATTCTAGAGGACTGAGAGTCCCGTGACCATGATCACTGAAGTGTTCGAAACGTCGTAAAATTAAATATCAAATACAAACGCGATAAAATCCGTAAAAGTAGTTTTATTTCAAATTGAACAATGGTTTTCGCATTATTAATACTGTTTATTGAAAAAGATATATATATATATATATATATATATATATATATATATATATATATATATATATATATATATATAAATTACGCGTCACTTTGTTTGTCCGCGATGGACTCCTAAAGTACTTAACCGATTTTAATCAAATTTGAACAGCATGTGTAGTTTGATCCAACTTAAAAGATGGGATAGCTTCCATCTCAATTTATAGTTGCAATATTATTTTATTGAAAATAATTTGTTTATTTTTTGACAGTTACAATTATCTGTTATCTCCAAACGATTCTAACAGATGGCGGTATCTGTTGACTGGATTGAGTAAGTATTTAATAGATGGCGTTATGTTAAACGTACAAACGTTTCATATAAGCTACAATTTATTAGCATAACCACCACTGGGCTAGCTTAGCCACAGCAACACGTGACCTGGTCTGCTAGTATATATATATATATATATATATATATACACTAGCTGATGCCCGCGACTTCGTCCGCGTGACATTCAGTTTTACTACGTACCTCTATTTGAAACTTAAAAATTCAAACTCGACCAAGTATTTCCGGCAGCCACTTGACCATTTTCATCAAGGAGGACGCTTGTTCCAATTTTCTTTAAAACATCGGCAAATTCTTAAGCACGTGAATTAGTGTTGCCCAAATGCAAGACTCTTGCGAAGCTCGCAAATTTTGAAACTTTTGCTTTTAGAATAACACAAAGCCACTTGTATTGATAGAAATAAAAAATCCCCATAGACATTAAAAATCCAACTAAATTAGAAAAAATCTATTCATCCAGTGGCAATAACTGTACTACTATCAATAATTAGGTACATACCACTAAACGGAAGTGGGGCTATTATTCTCCCGTGTACTGGTATTACTCGTAAGAATACGAAATGTTGACAATCCTTTCTTTGCTAAGAAAATCGTAAAATCATATCTAAGGGAGCACTGCGAAACTCTTTCAGCAAGTCTTGGTCTTGCATTTGGGCAACACAAATGTGAATGGTGACCTTGGCTTTGCTTGCATGTTGATGGTTAGGGTCAGCTTTCCTACTTGGGGCCACAGATAAGAATAGTTCAGTGAAGCATTGATCTCATCAGTTCTATTGCCTCGAGTTTTAACTGGAAGAATTTGCCGAAAATCTCCAAAGAAAAGCACCATTGACTTTTCATTACGGTCTCGTAGTGCTCGATCTACGGCCTCAACGATTTTTTTATTTATCATTGTCTAATCAACGCAAACGATTAGACAGCAATCCTTAATAAAAACAGTATATAATAATGGTAAAACCACAGTTGATAGTATTATTTCTACAGCCACGGGCAGGTCCGGTCCCCAGTCGGACCTAATACCCCACTCTTGCTGAAAAGCAACGTCTGAACAGTGGAAATGTGTTATTTCCGCTTTATTTGTAAGAGGCGGCGGAGTGGCGCAGGCGCGTTTACCTGCATCTATCTTACCTTAGTCGAAGCCGCGGGTAACTGGAACGGGGAATAGTCCGTCACCCGCGGAGAGGCTGACCACGAGAGGCTCGGGGCGTCATCGGGGATGGTATTCAAAAGGCCCAATGGTGATGGAGAGGGAAAACGGTGGGTTATGGAATGCAAGGCGTGTGTCCAGACCATGGCCTGCCAAAAAAATAAGTGCATGCTGCTTGCTCGTTTACCACCGTACACAATAAAACAAAAAACACTTTGAATGTGTCGCAGTTTCGTGTTATTGAACATCTCGGTGTTTCGTTGCTTTATATATATATTTATCGGGTTTATAAACAATGTACATAAATCTATCGGGTTTTTAAACAAAGCTCTTTTACCACCAAGAAGTAATGCAGCTGCAGTTTCTGACGTAGTTACTTCAAAAGTTATTTTACGCTGTCTCCTCATTTTGGTAGGATTGCTCTGCTCAGATAAGTCTTTTCAGGGCTACTTGAGGACATGGACATCTATCGTCTCAGCTTATATACGTCCCACTATTGGGCTCAAGCCTCGTCCGTAATTTCCCAATTGACCTACTATATCACGCTGGTCAGACGTGTTGGTATAGGATTTTGTTTCGAGTTTTCCTTTTCTTCCATAGATGTATGATATGTATGATGTTCTTTAGTCGTCTCGTGGGTGATCGACCCACAGGTAAGAAAGCAGTTGGTGAATTATATTCCAACTGCGCAACCGCACTGATAAATGAAAAATTAATAAAAATGAATTTCATGGTTCATGTCGCGTTTTAGTAGCGTAGAATATATTCAGATGGATATCTTTTATATTTTATAACAATATCAAAGGATTTGAAAGACTGTAAAACAATAACATCATTAAAAGCAAACGACTCAAACGAATGGGGCTATGACTGTTACAGGCCTACTCAAGGGTGTCATCTCAGAGCTGATCACCTTCAAGTGCTCTGCAAGCTGCTTGAAACGTACTTTATGCTATCAAAAGTGTATAAAAATGTAAAAAAGTAGGCCCTCGCACAATACGCAGCAACAGGCGGCAGTAACAGCACTATTGCTAAAGTGACTGGTGTAGTGATGGGGCATGGTTTCTTCGGCGTGTACCTGCTCAGGGTCGCAAGGAGGGAGAGCACACCGTCTTACCACTACTGCGATTGCGAGGTGGACACGGCGCTGCAGACGCTTAAAGTTTGCGTGGCCTGGGCAAAGCAGCGCCGTACACTGATCGCAATCATCGGTGCCAAACTGGCACTGTCGACTATCGCAAAGACAATGCTCATTAGCGTCAGGAACTCGGACACGGATGTTGCCACCCTAATTGAGGTTGCGGGTAGATGGACAATGGGAATTAATCTACCACCCGCAGAGACATCGACCGCGTGAGGGCGATACAACACTGTTATTTGCCGGGGTGTAGACGGAGACGATACCTGGAAGGGAAAACCCCCGGACCGGCCACGGATGTCAAGTAAGCGGTACCAGAGGCCAGCCTGATGGTTTAGGCAGAGATCACGATGAGTTATGTGGCCACACGATGCCCTTCTGTTACCATGGAAGGAATGGTTGTGTCCAGATCATAGCCTACCAAACAAAAACAAAAAGGGTGCACTTTGCATACTCGCCCCAAAGTAGCATCTTAACTAAGAATGTACGTTTTGTGTGCTCTATGATGTGGACTTTACTTTTCTTTTTCGTGTTTGACTTAGTTGTTAGTCGTAGATGGCTATGACAACTTTACTCGGACTGTTAGGTGAGTGCTGAGAGCTTTCCACCCAAAGTACCTTTACTAAGTTCAAGAAGTTAATGTAGTAGCTTTTGAAAATTGAAAATATAACGAAAAATTATTTAAATTTTGTAAACTAAATTATAGCGCCATCTATTGCTCATTTAACAAACTAAATAAATAATGCATTTTAATAATTTATAGCTAAATTATATATTATTAACTAATTAAAACATTATTTTTTATCACAAATACTTTTAGTAGTTATTTTGACTACCTGACTAATGTTATGTATTATGTCAACTTCCCTTCAACTTTGAAGTTGGTTTGAACCCAGCAGTGGCATGTATATGAGCTGAATTGATGAAACTACTATATATTAAGTAATACAAATACTTTCCTTACATTATAGATAAATTAAACAATTATTTTGAATTGAACCTTCTAGTGATATAAAAGGTGAGCGGTGATTTTAAAAACTTAAATGACCATAACTTTTTCTACACACCTCAGATTTTAATGAAACAAAGACTAAATGTTGCTCTGAATTGGGCTTAATCTATTTATCAAAACTGCGAAACAATCCGTTCAGTAACTTCGGAGATTAGCAATTACAGACATACAGACACACAGACATACAGACAGACAAGAAATGCCAAAAAATGTTTTTTGTTTTCTGTTAGTGTTTTCTTACTGCCTAGATTCATTTTTTAATAAATTTATCAAATGTACAGACACAGAATTTCTACTGATTTATTATATGTATAGATATACATATATATACATATACATATAGAGGGTGGAAGTGGACCGCCGCTCCCGAAAACAAAGACCGGTGGTGACCCTACTAGTCCTACTTGTAATGATAGGCTAAAAAAAAACGATTCGGATGAATTTTTTTTTTCACAACGAATTTTAAGTGTTTTCACATTCCTTCGTATTAGGACAGTTAATTCCATAAAAAAATACGTAACTTTACTCAGATGATAAAAGACACAATCTATTCAAATCTCACGATCATATGTTCAAGAGTTCAACGACCTCGAGTAGTGAAAAAAAATTTTTTTCCATTCGAATCAATTCCCCCTTCACCTGTATATATATATATATATTTACTAAAAAAAATTTTTTTCCATCCGAATCTATTCCCACTTCATATACAGGTATATATATATATATATATATACAGGGTGTCCCAAAATTCAACGATAAGCTGGCACCAGCAGGTGGACCTACATATGACTACTCGAGAACAGAAAAGAAAAAAATTCTACCTTGATTTTTTTTTTCATTACGACAAAAAAACCAAAATCTTTAAAAATGGACATCCTTTATTATATTATTAAGTGCTATTGCTACAGTTTTACAAGTAATTCTGTGATTTTTTTTGTATTGGCAAGGTAAGTAGCACTACTATCGATCACAACCATTAAAAATTCCAGAATATCTATAGTTTTTACACAAAAACCAATCAAAACTATGTTTTTTTCATAAATTATGTAAGATTTTGACTTTCAGCTCACTTTCACTCATCATAGTGAAAAAAAAAAGTATGGACGCTACTGTGGCAAATAGTATTAAAAATTGGCGCATCTAACTACAATTCTAAAATGGTATAACATTCTAGACAAATTAGCCACAAAAATATACTTAGGTGTACTATTTCAAAATAACAACCATATTTCGAAAATTGTTAGTGTTGATAGTAATCACTTTTACTATGTAGCCAAAATGTTTTTGTAGCAAGTTCTCAGAATTTGAATGAGACATGTGCGTAGTCCATAAGTCCATAAAATAAGTTGGATAGAGATAGAGAGATTATACGTTAGAGGGAGATAGATAGATGCTAATTGTTTAGTAACATTAATGCAGGTGGAGAAGTAATTAATGTCCTCAGCAACACAGCAAGTCAGTATGCTCTACTTCTTTGTTTACTGCACACCGTTCTGTTTTAATTAAAGTGGCTCTGGTACTGACGACTTTTGGATTGAATTAAGTGACCTGGAAATTGACCTGACTTGGCATTATTTTAGACTGTGATTTTGTGTTTTTTTTAAAGAAGTTTTGCCTTATTTTCAAGTGTTTAGCATTCATCATGCCGCTACCATACACAGCGTTAGAATACGCTAATATGCACCTAATTTATGGAGAATGCCGATGCAATGCCAACGCTGCTAGCAGATTATATCGAGCAAGGTACCCTAATCTTCAAAGGTATCCGGATTATCGCGTATTTATTAACGTGTATCAAGCTTTTTCGGAGGGTTGTATACCATCTGACAGGCGAAACGCTGGAAAACCTAGATCGGAACACGATGAAGAAGTTCTCAATGAAATAGAAAACGATTCAACTACCTCTGTACGTGCTGTACAAGCAGCAACGGGAATCCCAAAAAGTACTGCACATAGAATTTTAAAACGTCACGTCGTCGTGATGAAACAACCTGCAAGAAAGATGGATATTTAAATCTTCACAATCTTCATAGCTGGAACAATGAAAATCTGCACCTGGTGAGAGAAGACAATCTCAATACCAATTTAAGATTAACCTATGGACTGGCATAATAAATGGCAAAGTGATAGGGCCCTTTGAGTTACAAGGAAACATAGATGGCAATAGTTATTTAAACTTCTTACAAAATGAGTTGCCAGGATTATTAGAAGATGTGCCCTTAAGTGATTTGCAAACCATGTGGTTTCAAAACGATGGTTGCCCAGCTCACTATGCCCGTCCTGTGCGAGAGTACTTAGACCAAGAGTACCCAGGGCGTTGGATCGGGCGACTTGGTCCTATCTTGTGGCCACCCCGTTCACCCGATCTAAATCCCCTGGACTTTTTCTATTGGGGTTGTCTAAAGGACAGAGTTTGCACAAAACCGATTGCAACCTTGGACGAGCTTCGCCATAAAATAATTCAGACTGTGGATCTACGGACTACGCACATGTCTCATTCAAATTCTGGGAACTTGCTACAAAAACATTTTGGCTACTTAGTAAAAGTGATTACTATCAACACTAACAATTTTCGAAATATGGTTGTTATTTTGAAATAGTACACCTAAGTATATTTTTGTGGCTAGTTTGCCTTGAATGTTATACCATTTTAGAATTGTAGTTAGTTGCGCCAATTTTTAATACTATTTGCCACAGTAGTGTCCATACTTTTTTTTTTCACTATGATGAGTGAAAGTGAGCTGAAAGTCAAAATCTTACATAATTTATGAAAAAAACATAGTTTTGATTGATTTTTGTGTAAAAACTATAGATATTCTGGAATTTTTAATGGTTGTGATCGATAGTAGTGCTACTTACCTTGCCAATACAAAAAAAATCACAGAATTACTTGTAAAACTGTAGCAATAGCACTTAATAATATAATAAAGGATGTCCATTTTTAAAGATTTTGGTTTTTTTGTCGTAATGAAAAAAAAAATCAAGGTAGAATTTTTTTCTTTTCTGTTCTCGAGTAGTCATATGTAGGTCCACCTGCTGGTGCCAGCTTATCGTTGAATTTTGGGACACCCTGTATATATATATATATATATATATATATATATATATATATATATATATATTTGTGAAAATAAAGACAACCTTCCCAAGGAGGATCCGTAAGGCATGCGACCAGTCATAAAACTATTGCCAATAACTTTTGCAATATGTATGTTTACATATTATGTCGCCCTCAAGTAATTGGGATAAAAGCATGAGAATGATAAATGATGAGTGTAAATACAGACAGCCATGATTCTTCAGACTAACTAATATTTTAAATGCGAATGTAAGTTTGTTTGTTATGCTTTCAGATCCAAACTACTAAGCAAATAAAAATAGAATATAAATTCAAATTTTGACACTGGTTGTAGGTGTGCATGGTATTCATAGTGAGTGTTTCTTTTTTTGTAGGTTATGGTCTGGACACACGCCGTCCGTTCCGTCCGGGGCGACAGAAGGGCAGCGGGTAGCCCCATAACCCATCGTATTGTGGACGGACTATTCCTCGGTCCAGTCACACGTGGCCTCGGCTAGGGCGGTATATATTGGGTGCTTAGATTAAGTCCTTTTTCCTGGTAATCCCACGGCTGGCTTTTATAACCTCCACAGTAATGGCAAGGGTTGGTGGCACAACGTATAATAAATTGGAACCATATGGTCAAGAATTTTCAGATAAAACATGGCTCAAACGTGTTTCGTGTTTAATTTGGACTCTCCTCAGGCATTAGACAAGGTCAGAGGCACAAAAATAGGATATTTATATACAGTTAACCGATTGCTCACACAATTCTTTGTTTAGTTCAGGTAGATATCCGGCCTGGCTGTATTGATAATGCGCCCGACGGTACGCACGCGATACCATTGCTGGTATGTAGTAGAATGTTTTCAATTTTCATTATAATAAATTCTCGGCATTCTAAACTTTGAGACGTTAAGTAATAACGAATTTGTCTGATGACCGTCTTTCTTTTGGATATATTATAATCTCTGCCATAAGCTACCATATTTCCCCTTGAAATAAAACTATTCTTACGTATTCTATCACGTTTGTATCAAACGCGAAAGAATCCATAAAAATAGTTTTATTACAAATGTGTGATACTCGTGTATCAGTAACCATTACATAATTCCCCTCACAAGTAATTGAGTGAGCTTCTAGGACAGCCTCCTAAACCGCGGTGGATCGCCCAGGGAGGCACCTTATTCATTACCAACCCGTGTACCGTCTAAAACAATCAATTCATTTCTCCCCATGAAGAAGAAATAACTAAGGGACGTATGCGGTTAAATTCACTGCACATACATACATATCATCACGCCATGTCCCTTGCAGGGTAGGCAGAGAGAACAGAGTGCCAGAGAACTCTATCCTTGTATACTTCACTCGCTTCCTCAACATTCATAATTCTCTACATACACGCTCGCTGATTTCGGAGACTCTTGACTCCACCTTCCTTCAGTACGTGAAGTATATAAGTATAAATATATATATATATAAATATATATATATAATTTATACTTACAGTATATATATACTTATATATTTAAATATATATCGTCTGCGTCTGGTCTGATAATAATATAGGCAATCAATTGTAACACCAAAATAATATTCCTATAAGAGATAGTAACTATTTAGATAACAATACTAAGTTTGGTATTATATTCGATAGGTGGCAATAGACACACCTCTACAATGTATGATTAAAAGGTTTCAGAGGGGCAATATACATGTATTCCACTTCTTCTTACCTTTTTGGAGCAAAGGTATTGTATTGATACTATACAAACAAATTGAATCATTTACAAAATGTTGCTCTGAGCCTGGGTGTAATATGTCTGGAGAGGAGCCCGAGAGGGCATACCGCCGAGCGGGCCACCGAAGACAAAATGCTCGCATGGCGAAGAAGAGGCGCTTGCAGGGTGGGTCAATGGGGTTGCGACGTCCATGGCCCACCGCAAAAAAAAAAAAAAAAAAAAAAAAAAAAAGGGTGTAACATGTCTGCGTTAATTGCATTTTTGTAAAGTCCCCCGCAATACAAGGGTTATTCCTTAGATGGTGTAAGAAAATTCCTATAAAGGCACTTTATATATTGTCAAATTTACATTTTATTTCAATATTAATCTAATATTATCTACCATCGGATTGCAACGCGGCCACAAGCTGAGAAGATCCGGCTAAAAATTCGTCTGGCTATTTTTTTTAAGTTATTTCATTAAAATAAACATTATCTACGGCATGTTTAGTAAATATTAGCTCCAATTCTTCTTTTGATCCAAAATATAATATAATTTGCTAATATAATGCAAAAGACCGAGACTAACCTACCTAGACCAGATTGGTCGCGTACTGAAGGAAGGTGGAGTCAAGAGTCTCCGAAACCGGTGAGCGTGTATGAAGACAATTATGAATGTTGGGGAAGCGAATGAAGTATGCAAGGATAGAGTTCTCTGGCACTCTGTTCTCTCTGCCTCCCCTGCAAGGGATACGGCGTGATGATATGTATGTGTGATATGTATGTAATGTAAAAGATTGTAGCAAACGGCACCCGAACACGAGTTAATTGCTAGAACAGCAATCATTCCCTAAAATAAAATTATATGTTAGAATACTAAGTGTGCAAAAGCTAATGTTATGGCGTGCGTGTTTTTAAACAGGCTTGCCCATGTAAGGAGAGCCCGTGACACTTCCAAGCGATTGTATGTAAACTTTAAAGCTATAAACAACTGCTTTTGATTCCATGCAAGCCACAATGGAACTAACGGGACACTTGGGTCGTTTAGAGTTATACCTGTTGTTACGTACTTCGAAATGTTTGATGATATTGTTAAGATTTAAAAATATAATTTTAATACATATTTAAGATGTTTGATGAACTTTAATTATTTTTTAATTAAAAAAACATATTTTGGTAAATGTTATATCTGATGCTTTTTTAAATATTTTTTTTTTGTTTTAAGGGTTAAGAATTCCATGTAGATAACATTGATTTTATCCATTTGGTGACGGAATAAGAATATAATTCATCACCCGTAGGTGATCGTAAGCGACGACTAAGGGGTATAAAACGTATATAACTTCTATGCTAGAACGGAAAATTTGAAACAAAACCCTATATCAACACGTCTGACCAACGTGGTAGAGTAGACCAATTTCTCTCCCATTACGGAGGAGGCTCGAGCCCAACAGTGGAACATTTATGAGCTGGGATTATGAAGATGATGATGAACGGTCGAAATTACTAATTTAAAACTAGTATAGTAGTGAATATTATCGAACTTCTATTATGACGATGACCGTCAAAGACATTATTTGTTCTTAAGACCTTCCATGTATTCATAGATGTTGAAGTATGAAAAATATTGTGTTCATCATCATCTTATAGACATAGTCTACACATAAGTCTCCTCATAAAGAGTGGATAGCGTTTTAATCGCCACGCTTGACAGGCGGGTCGGTGATTGCAGGTGTTTCGTAGAAGAAAGCTTCTGCCAGCTTTCCAAGGCAAGTAGGTGGTGACAATTATTTTTCTATACCGCCGTCACAGAGGAAATTTTGTGATAGTGATAACAAAATTAAAAATGATAAATCTCATTTCATATTTATGTTAAGAATATAAATAACTTAAATTTTAAGTGAGTTTAAATGATAAACTTAACGATATTATTTTATGACTTAAGTTTATCATTTTAACTAAATATTATCGTTCGATCACATGGCGACAAGAACTCTATTATCGATCAGAATATGTAAACATTCATTTTTCAATAACCAATGTGTTATAAATTATAGTAATCTACCTCCAAAAGACCTTTTTTGTGGCAGGCTACGGTCTGGACACACGCCGTCCTATTCGTCTGGGGCGACGGAGGGGCGGCGCGTGGCCCCATAACCCACCGTATTCCCTCCCTATTACCATTGGGCTGGCCACTGGTACCGCTTCGTTGACATCTGTGGCTGCCAAAGGACCTATTATTATTATTATTATAAAATATCCTATTATTTTCTAGAACTTTATTCTCAGATTTGCTTCTTCTTCTTCTTAATGAATGGCCTCTGTGAGTGATTAACCACATCTTCGGCAATGTCTAGTAAAATAAGTTTAAAAAATTATAATAGATTTATATTTTAGTTGTCTGTCATGTCGGTTTTGTGTCCTGTCAAAAAGTCCTCAGATTTGCTTTTTTTTTTTTTTTTTTTTTTTTTGTGTGTCTTAGTTGTTAGCCTCAGATGGCTATGACAACTTTACGCGGACTGTGGGTGAGCGCTAAGGGCTCTCAACTCGTATCTCAGATTTGCTTACCTTAGTTCCTTTTTATGTCACTAAGTAACGTTACTGTCATACTAAGTGCTGCCCTCTATAACTTCAGCGTACTCTACTCAATAAGGCTATGACATAGGTCCTAATTAGATATAAAATAATAACCACTACTCATTTTATTATACTTACCAACTTTAGTTCTGATTTTACACTTCAAAAATTCCACACGTATACATATATACCCCCGTCACAGATTACTTAATAATTATCTTAATATCGCGTTTTAGTGGTTATTCTACCTCTGTATTTATTGACAATCATAGACAATGCTTTAATAATTTTCTTAATTATCCAACGAGGCTTAAAGGGCAAGCAATCAGTTGCAAATATACTCATTGAATAATACATACTCATACTCGTTTTAAAATCATCGACAAAGATAAATATAAGAGGTTTTTTTGTCTATGACAGCTACAATAAAAAATCAACTGCCTAACATATATATAAGGATTTATGTGGGGGGATTTAATGGTGTGGTGTTTTGTTACCCCTTCGCTGTCATAAAACTTACCTTTTCCTCATTTATAAGGCTGGTGCACTCTATTTGTTTCATTCATTTTGTTTTTGTCACTTTACGGATAGGCTAATTCTGCCATACTTCTAGTAAAAATTCAAATCTCAATTAAGTAGGAGGCAAGCACGATTTTTGGCGGGAATCTAAAGCGTCATGTAGTGCTCTTGTATTATATTCGATATCTTAGTATTTTAACGTGTTATATTAGATAATTTTGATGTCATTTTATGTAATGTGATGTGACAGAATTGCTGGGATGTAGTGAATATCATATAAAAGTGCTTTACAACGTTTTCGTTTGCCGTCAAAATTCCTACAACATACCATTAACAGTGTGGCCATAGCATTGTTGCTGGCGACAATTCGACTGACGGACAATGACTAACCTGAGGAGATTAAGAACGTGACGAAAATTATAACTCGACACTGGCAACAGTGGCTCGTATAAGTAGCTGATTGCCAATACATAAAAAGAAGAAGAAGAAGGAGGCGTGCATTGATATGTAGGTAGCTATCCTCATTTATGATTAATGTATCCCCACTTAGCCGTGTAATTTGTAGTCCCACGTAATGGGATTCTAAATAGAGCCTGTTACCGATAATTTACCTTTTTTTATGGCGGGCTATAGAATAATCACACCCGCTCGATTCGTCCAGGGCGACAGAAGGAACGGCGCGCAATCCCAAAACGCGCCCACCAAGTGCCTCTTAAACCCTTGCGAGTGAGCCATCAGCACCTGGTCCTTGTCGTCGGTGGCATTATAATTTACCTGGAGTATCTTCGATCAACCTTTTTTTCATATGTTAATCACAAGTCATCCGAGTTGAGAGTAGGGCAGGGTGGAGCTCTGTAAATTGTCCGGTCACCCGATGTGAGGCCACCGCGTGAGGACGACACCTCGACGGCGAAAGCTGTCGAGGCGTCGACAGGAGAGGAGCCCGAGAGGGCATATCGCCGAGCGGGCCACCGAAGACAAAGATTGGGTACCGGTGGCCCGCTCGCACGGCGAAGAAGAGGTGCTTGCGGGGTGGGTCAATGGGGTTGCCCGCCGCCTCTTCAGTCACTCCGGACCGATTTGGCGTGGTGCGACGTCCATAGCCCACGGCAAAAAAAAAAAAAAACAAAAAAAAAGGGTGGAGCTCTGTAAGCAGCTATATTTGCTCTTCGCTTTTTGACCAGCAAATTGTTCAACTCGCCTGCCCAGCGTGGTGATTGTTGCATTATCCCCCGTTCAGGACCAATCGTCCTGTGTTGGACCCAGGTTCAACAGAGGACGGCGATAGGCTGATAGATAAATGAGTGGATTGATGCCGTTTTCAAACTCAATGTTCTATTTGTTCTATTTGATTTCAAACTTACAAAGATTAAATATATATAGATATAATATTATTACAACTTATAAAGATAAGTGCGGATACCTTACTTATGTAATAAAGTATTGAATATTTATACTTAATATTCAAATCAAATAAAATTATTTATTATATACGAGTATAAAGCCGGGTATCGACTTCGCGCTCCTGGCGCGCGTGCCATGAATGACCGCGCCGAGAGTGCGTTCCACGGTACGCGTTCCAAATATATGAACTATACCAACTAAGCGCGCCTGGCGCGCGAGGCAACTGTTCCAGTGTTTGATCGTTCATCATGCAGGCATCGTATGCGAGCAGCCGCAGCGTTAATAGTTCGAGCATCGCTTCGAACGCAACAAACACACAAAATACTTTCGTGTCCGTCTCAACTGGCGCGCGCGCCACGTTTGATACGCGGCAAAAAACCGACAACAGATGAAACGACCCGCTCCATGTTCGAGCGTTCTAACGAACACATTAGCGCACGTTCCAAAGTGGTATCCATTTTGCGCGGCCGGAACGCGCGCCAAAGTTCGTCCTTTTGGAGCGCGAAGTCGATACGCGGCTTAAGCCTTTTTTGTGTAGCAGGCTATGGTATAGGCACACCCCATTCGATCTATTTAGGCTGACGGAGAAGACAGCGAGCGACCCCATAACCTGCCATGCAGGTACCTCTAGCGCTGTATGGGCGGTTACACAGTCCTTGTAATCAGCGGTCCTTCCGGCGGGTTACCATTTCGATTCGGCGCACTGGCTTTGCAATCGGAGCGTCCTCACGTAGAGCCTCACTACGGATGAATTTATGTATAAGCCTGAAATGGTACATGTAAGTACATTGCATTTCACATTTTGTTCGAAATTAATCTAATAATCTACAATAAGATCGAAACGCGGTCGTAGGCTGTGTAGATCTGACAAGAAACTCAGTGGGCTCGTCATTTTGTAACTTACAAATCCAGCAAGTAACTCAGTGGGCTCGCCATTTTATAACTTACAAATCTAGCAAGAAACTCAGTGGGCTCGTCATTTTGTAACTTACAAGTCCGGCAAGTAATTCAATGGGCTCGCCATTTTATAACTTACAAATCTAGCAAGAAACTCAGTGGGCTCGTTATTTTGTAACAACAATTTTATATAAAATTATACACAACACATTTAGTAAGTATTAGAGTCAATGTGGTGCTCTTTGAACTAGGATATGTTTCTTTTTCTCGAACTATACTCCAAAAAAATACGGCAAGATCAGATCCCACAAACGTCACATGATTACTAACTTTACTTCTTAAGCTACTATTTTAACTAATACAGCTACTATTTTAAATGGACACATGTCAGTATAGGTATAGAAGATTCCGTGTTTGGTACAGTTATTGCTGCCATAGTCAGACAGGTCTTTGTTTAAAATATTAGTACAAAAATATCGTTTTACTTACATGTAGAAACTTGAAATTTTACATTTTTATGCAAAAAACCCTGTCCGGCTATTTATACGTGTTAGTTTAAAACGTGGCTTGCTATTATACTATTTGGCAAATTATTATAACAAGCATACATTTTGTTAAGCAATTCCGCAAATTAAAAGTAGAACCCTATAGAGTACTGTTAATTATCCTTTTGCGCAATATGTACTCTTCTTCCACCATACATATAGCTAGTTTAATGTCACCCCTCTTTAAGAATGTAATTGATGACTAAATGGCATCAGATGGAGATAGCCCAAGTCTATATTAAGTTCTTAATTGATTTTTACGACCCCGAGCAAGGGTTGGTAGTATTTATAGCCGCCATCACAAAGCATATCTTATGGAGTATTGAATAAGTAAAATTAATTTACAATAGATGGCGCCTGACTCGATTTAACGTCATTGTTGTCAAAATCGATAGCAGTAACGTATTGAGTGTTATTATTTGACAATAATCTAGACCAATTATAGTACTTTGACTACGGAATTCTTTTTACCCGAAAATTAGTACGCATACCCTTTTAATGATGATTAAATTGGATACCTCTACCGAAAAAGGGGTCTATATCCGACAAGAACGTCTGAGATGGGAGTGTGAGATGATCCTCATCTACAAATGTAAATTAAATATATTCAATTATTTAAAAGCAAGCTTGAAATCTGAGGGGAAGTTGCATTATTGAAACAACTGTACTAGATCGAGTAGCGTTTATTATTGTTACTCTTAAACAAATACAATCTATTTTATAAGATAACTTACCTAAATCTAGATACTTACTGTAGCTTAGATAATACATACATACATATCATCACGCCGTATCCCTTGCAGGGTAGGCAGACAGAACAGAGTGCCAGAGAACTCTATCCTTCCATACTTCACTCGCTTCCTCAACATTCATAATTCTCTTCATACACGATAGAATAATAATATCTTAGATAATAATTATATTAAGATACTAATGCTTAGACCAATGTATTGCAAATAACTAAAATTTTCAATAAAAAGCCGACTGCAGTTTAAAAAAAAAGAATATGTACATAGAAACTAACAATTAATTTTCTTCTTAGCCTATAAACGTTCACTGTTGGACGTGGACCTCCAGCTGAGGGAAATTAAATTACCAAATAACGCTATAGTAAACCCTCTAAGAAGAGGGTTTACTATTTCGAGAGCTTCTTTCTCTTGCGGTGATGTAATATGCTTTCATCCCTTAAACTATTATACCCACAGCAAAGGAACGAATGGTCATCGTTGTATTTTTACTTCGTCATGAAATGAAAAATAAGTTATAATAGTAAATTAAGATAATATTAATATTTTCTCGCTCACTTTTTCATTATACAGTTGAATCATTTTATAATTGACTCGTCCGTAGATTCGACTCCTTTGTATTATAACACAGTATGTACAGATATTATCGATATCATGCCAGCTTGACTTATCACTGGTGGTCTCTGTCTTCCACCATAATATAAAGGAAATTGACCTACCACACTCGTCAGACGGGTTGATACAGACTATTATTTCGAGTATATTTTCTTCTCTTGCAAAGTTGTTATACTACATATAATAATAATATTATAATTTAAAAAAAAGAAAGTAAAATTTAATATTTTTCTAAAAACATCATTCAAATAAAAAAAGAACTTCAAAAGGCGCAAATACTCTAGATAGCGTATACATGTTTGAACCGTTTGGGGTGGAAACTTTGGGACTGTGGGGGTCTGGGGTCCATAATATATTTAAGGATTTAAATAAGCGCCTTAATGAAGCGATACATGACCGGAATGCTGGCCTTTACTTGGCACAGAGGTTAAGCATTGCCATCCAACATGGCAATGCCCGCATTCTGGTTATATTGCCTACTGGCAGAGGTTTATTTGAATGATAAATAACAGTTTAGTAAAATATTAAATATTACACTTATAATATAATTGATTGAATTAGGCGATACATGGCGGAAATCCATTATTATTATAAAATGGAGGAGAGGAAGGAAAACCCACCACTTTCCCACGGTTAATCAATATACCGTACACCTCAAGAAGGGAAGGAATACGGGATGGGATCAAGGTGGAATAGGATATAAGGAAATCTTACTCCTGTGATGAGCACCGTCTCCAGAACTTCTACTTGCAATTTTCCGCAGAACTTCGAATAAAGATTCGACACGTGTTTCGCCTCTAAACGAGGCATCCTCAGGACGGTTCGGCTTCAAATGCGCTCCGATTGACTGTACGCACGCCTTTTATACCCGCTCCACTATCAAACTACCCGCGTTGAGTCATTTTATTGACACGCAAACAACTTTAAGAGTGGGGATGTATTAAAGTTTGTTTGTTCATTCAGCAATGCATGTTTGCTACATTTTAAGATCTCTAATTGTTCCAATACACACAGCCTGAAATCTTTGCTGCAAATATGTAAGGGCTCGAAAGTATTATTATTATTTATACTGTGATTACTGTCTATTAAATGTTTAGCAAAATTCGATTTATGTGGGTAGTTGTTTGTATATGCGGCCAAATGTTCTTTGTACCTAGTTTCAAAATTGCGACCCGTTTGTCCAATGTAAACATTGTGACACGTGTCGCATTTTAACCTATAAACACCGGACTTTTTACTTGACTACTTACTACGTATCCCAAAATCAAATTTAAATTGGAAGAAGAAGAGAATAATATGATCAACTTTTTAGATCTTACCATACGTAGAGAAGGCAATAGGCATAAATTTGAAGTTTATCGTAAGCCAACGTGTACAGATATTACAATACCTGTATCATCCTGTCATCCATGGCAACATAAACTAGCAGCATTCCATAGCTTGATACATAGATTATTTAAAGTGCCCTTAAGCAATGAGTCATATAGAAAAGAACTCAATATCATATATTATATCGCCCAATCCAACGGATATAATAAAGAGTTGATCGATAAGCTAATTAAAAGAAAAGAAAATAATATAGTTAAACAGTCTTTATATCCCTCTTCAAAAGAGCTTACAAAATTCACGTGTACTTTAACTTATTTCGGAGACTTGACTGACCGACTAGCGAAAATTCTTAGAGTACATGACATTCACTGTGCTTATAGACCAAATAGCACTCTTAAGACCCTGTGTAACGGAAAAGACAAGCTCAACACAAGTAAAAAGTCCGGTGTTTATAGGTTAAAATGCGACACGTGTCACAATGTTTACATTGGACAAACGGGTCGCAATTTTGAAACTAGGTACAAAGAACATTTGGCCGCATATACAAACAACTACCCACATAAATCGAATTTTGCTAAACATTTAATAGACAGTAATCACAGTATAAATAATAATAATACTTTCGAGCCCTTACATATTTGCAGCAAAGATTTCAGGCTGTGTGTATTGGAACAATTAGAGATCTTAAAATGTAGCAAACATGCATTGCTGAATGAACAAACAAACTTTAATACATCCCCACTCTTAAAGTTGTTTGCGTGTCAATAAAATGACTCAACGCGGGTAGTTTGATAGTGGAGCGGGTATAAAAGGCGTGCGTACAGTCAATCGGAGCGCATTTGAAGCCGAACCGTCCTGAGGATGCCTCGTTTAGAGGCGAAACACGTGTCGAATCTTTATTCGAAGTTCTGCGGAAAATTGCAAGTAGAAGTTCTGGAGACGGTGCTCATCACAGGAGTAAGATTTCCTTATATCCTATTCCACCTTGATCCCATCCCGTATTCCTTCCCTTCTTGAGGTGTACGGTATATTGATTAACCGTGGGAAAGTGGTGGGTTTTCCTTCCTCTCCTCCATTTTATAATAATAATGGATTTCCGCCATGTATCGCCTAATTCAATCAATTATATCAAATCAGCAAGCATAGCTGTGCAGGCGAAGTTATACATTAAGATCTCAAAGCTCCACCGCGTCGCTTGTCAAAACGTGTGGTTCAATCAGCAATGTAAATACCATCATGTTATACCTAATTATATCAACATTCGTGCCAATACACATAGCAGGGCTGCCAATGTTGCCATAGAAAAAGCTCAAAGAGTTTGGTTGGGTGAAGAGGCCAGGCGTTGGTTTACTATTAGGGATAATTTGAAACTTCATTTAAAAATCCTACATTCTGAACTTTCCTTTCATTTACATAACATTGAATTCGATTTATTAGATCAAAAAGCTAGAGAGTTATCATACCGAATAGGTTACGAAAAATATCTCACTCAGCAAAGAAAATTAAATGAATTAATACAAAAATCGCGACATAATAATACATATAATAATAATCAAAATAATTGTACACATACTTTTTATCCTCGAGTAAAAAATTTATCAAATATTCAGTTAACTAGTAACGAAATGACCTTACTAGAAAAGGGTTTAAAATACAATTTGCATAAAAATATTGATAAAAAATCTCTAGAGACCTTGGCTGTTGATACAGAAATAGCAATTTTTAGAAATAAAAAGGATGACATAGTTAAAAGTTTAGCTGCCAACCAATTAAAAAAATACAAAGGCAGTGAACGTTATAACGCAGAATACAAAATTTTTAAATCCATTCAAAATAAAATAGAAATTAACGATTTAGTTGTAAATAAAGCAGACAAGGGCAATACCGTTGTTATTATGAACAAATCCGAATATAATAGTAAAATAAACGACGTCATATTGACTGATGAATTCGAACGCTTGTCCTCTGACCCCACAAAACGTTTCCAAGCTGAGCTAAAGTTATGCATTAAAGATGCTAAACAACTATTTCCACCAAATTCATATCACGGTAAAAACCTAGTTATGATGAACCCTCAGTGTCCTTTATTATATGGCTTACCCAAAATTCATAAAGAACAAATCCCTATTCGGCCGGTTGTTTCTTATGTACACGCGCCTACATATAAATTAGCAAAATATTTAAATACAATAATAAAGGATAAATCGCGCTTTAAACCAAAATACACTATTAAAAATAGTATTGAATTAATAGACCAAATTAGAGATGTCCATTTACCATTTAATGCCAAATTAGTTTCTTTAGATGTAGAGAGCCTCTTCACAAAGGTCCCATATAAGGAATGTTTAGTGTTCTTAAAAAATATGTTTCGCACACAAAATATACATCCAGGACAAACAAATGACATTCTACGCCTCACTGAGCTCTGTATGAAGCAAAATTATTTCCAATTTAATAACGAACACTACATTCAAAAAGAAGGTCTAGCAATGGGGTCTCCTTTAAGTCCTTTAATGGCAGACATCTTTATGGACGATTATGAACGTAAATACGTAGTCCAAGAAAGTAAATTGTTATATTATTACCGTTATGTTGATGATATATTACTAGTATGGACCGGGACTACCCGGCAACTCCATCAATTTGTTAATAGATTGAACACTTTACATCCCAAAATCAAATTTAAATTGGAAGAAGAAGAGAATAATATGATCAACTTTTTAGATCTTACCATACGTAGAGAAGGCAATAGGCATAAATTTGAAGTTTATCGTAAGCCAACGTGTACAGATATTACAATACCTGTATCATCCTGTCATCCATGGCAACATAAACTAGCAGCATTCCATAGCTTGATACATAGATTATTTAAAGTGCCCTTAAGCAATGAGTCATATAGAAAAGAACTCAATATCATATATTATATCGCCCAATCCAACGGATATAATAAAGAGTTGATCGATAAGCTAATTAAAAGAAAAGAAAATAATATAGTTAAACAGTCTTTATATCCCTCTTCAAAAGAGCTTACAAAATTCACGTGTACTTTAACTTATTTCGGAGACTTGACTGACCGACTAGCGAAAATTCTTAGAGTACATGACATTCACTGTGCTTATAGACCAAATAGCACTCTTAAGACCCTGTGTAACGGAAAAGACAAGCTCAACACAAGTAAAAAGTCCGGTGTTTATAGGTTAAAATGCGACACGTGTCACAATGTTTACATTGGACAAACGGGTCGCAATTTTGAAACTAGGTACAAAGAACATTTGGCCGCATATACAAACAACTACCCACATAAATCGAATTTTGCTAAACATTTAATAGACAGTAATCACAGTATAAATAATAATAATACTTTCGAGCCCTTACATATTTGCAGCAAAGATTTCAGGCTGTGTGTATTGGAACAATTAGAGATCTTAAAATGTAGCAAACATGCATTGCTGAATGAACAAACAAACTTTAATACATCCCCACTCTTAAAGTTGTTTGCGTGTCAATAAAATGACTCAACGCGGGTAGTTTGATAGTGGAGCGGGTATAAAAGGCGTGCGTACAGTCAATCGGAGCGCATTTGAAGCCGAACCGTCCTGAGGATGCCTCGTTTAGAGGCGAAACACGTGTCGAATCTTTATTCGAAGTTCTGCGGAAAATTGCAAGTAGAAGTTCTGGAGACGGTGCTCATCACAGGAGTAAGATTTCCTTATATCCTATTCCACCTTGATCCCATCCCGTATTCCTTCCCTTCTTGAGGTGTACGGTATATTGATTAACCGTGGGAAAGTGGTGGGTTTTCCTTCCTCTCCTCCATTTTATAACACTTATAATAGTTAATATAATAATATTATTACGTATTGAAGCTAACAGTTAAATAATGCTAGCACATATATGAAAACTAAATAAAAAAATAATCTACGATATTTGTAAACAAGAACACACTCGAAACAGTATCTATTCATTGCTGCGAAGCGTATGAAACTAGAGATTCTTTGATAGTACATTTATAAACGTGTCAATAGACAAGTAAATGTAGACGCTTTGAACAGTGTTTAAAAGCGTATAATTAAAGCGTTTTATTTTTAGGGTGTTAAGAGATATGTTAAGACCACCTATGAAGCCACAATTTTATATACAAACTAACAATATGAACCACGAGTTAATCGGCGTTAATAATTAATATCGTAAACGTTATTTTTTATCCTCGTTAAGTTTACGCAAAAAGTATTGTCTAAAAATCTACATTCGCATTTACAATTCAATATAAAGTTTATTAAGATGATTTAAAGTCGAAATTATAATGGCAGACTGTAGAGGCCAATGCCACAAACACATGTTAGCATTGGACGACCAGTTGTATTGAGCTACCCTGCCGCTTTTATATGCGCATTACTGGTTGTAATGTGAGGGGGTATTGAAGAAGAAGAGAGTTCATTTAAATTGGTTAACGTTATGGGAGCAAAGGGGCGCAGGAACGGAATCAATGAACTCAGTTCGAGTCGACCGACAAAGGACGTTTCGGCCGGCAGGTAATTAACTTAATATCAATCTTTTATACATTATACTAAACTGTAGACACATATAAAGTAACGTATTTTAACTGCCACTAAACATTGGATACAACTTAAATTAAAGTTTACAGGTGTTTTGTTGTTAAAATTGGGAATTTCAACCCGTTATATATTAAAAACGCCAATTTTTTCATCGCTTCATGAATGTTTCGTGATTGTATGTTTCATCCCTTTGACGCAGTCACAATTCCTTTACTGTTAATTTTTGACTACACAGATGGCGTAGTGGTTAAGTTTTTTTTTTTTTTTTTATTGCTTTTGGTGGCAAACGAGCAAGCAGCACACTTGGTGGTAAGTGTCACTGCCGCCCATGGACCTTTGCAATACCAAGGGTATAGCTAGGCCGCTGCCTACCAATATAAATCCCCAACCCACCCAGTTGCGCTTCCGGCTCTCTCGCTCATCGAACGAAGCACAAGAGCAAGTAAGTATCGTAAATTCGATGCCCGCAAAGGACTTTGTGTTGATTCACAAAAAGTTGTTCTGAGTCTGAGTGTAATTTGTGTCCGTTAATTGTATGTTTTGTAAAGGCCCTCGTCCTTAGTGCAGGTGGAATAAAGAAAAAGAGTTGCCTTTTATAATACCTGCAGTAAAGGAAGGTTTGGTGTAATATTTAATATAAATAATATATTGAATCGTAGTATTATCTATCTATATTTAAAATAAAACACTTGAAACACAACGTCTCTAAGTACATTAAAGATGAAATAAAGATATTTGGAGGTTTTAAAATCATTAAAAGAGATAATTGCGTTAATTTTGCAGTATCAGATTATTTATTAATTTGTTTGCAGATCATAGAAAAACCGATACAGATTTTTTTTTTATAATAATAAATAATTTCTACTCTGTATTAACAAATAGGATCATTTTAAACACAGTAATTAAACACAAAATACGCAGCAGACGCAGTCGCCGGCACAGCTTGTAAATACTATGATGAAATTAAGTTGTCGTTGTTACGAGAAAAAAGCTGTGTGGTAGCGGCTACGAATACTACCAACCCTTACTTTGCTCGTGGATGTCGTAAAAGACGACTAAGAGCCTTATAACGACCTGGGCCAACTCCATCTGATGCCGTTTGGTCAACAGTTGCATTGCCAAGGACGGTTGACGTCTGGCAGGCGGCCGGTCATAGTACTACTGCCAATAACTTTTACAATATGTACCTACTATGAAAGAAGAGTACATATTGTATCGACCCCTAGTAATTGGGATAAGAGTAGGAGAATGATGAATGTTACGAGAATAAAAGAAGGAGAAAATGTAACAGATTTGCAAAGTAGGTATAGCAGGAATAAAATAAAATAAAATAAATTAGCTTTGGTACAACTACTAATCGTATCATTCCTTCCTCTCTTTATCATCATTCTGGTCTAATCCCAGTTAATTATGATCGACGCAATATGTACTTTTAAAAGTACATATTGCGTCGATCAGTATATACTGCAATTTTTTTCAATCAACCTTAGTATGATATTTATTTTCAAGTATATTATACATAACTAGTTGTACATATACAGGGTGTCCCAAAATTCAACGATAAGCTGGCACCAGCAGGTGGACCTACATATGACTACTCGAGAACAGAAAAGAAAAAAATTCTACCTTGATTTTTTTTTTTCATTACGACAAAAAAACCAAAATCTTTAAAAATGGACATCTTTTATTATATTATTAAGTGCTATTGCTACAGTTTTACAAGTAATTCTGTGATTTTTTTTGTATTGGCAAGGTAAGTAGCACTACTATCGATCACAGCCATTAAAAATTCCAGAATATCTATAGTTTTTACACAAAAATCAATCAAAACTATGTTTTTTTCATAAATTATGTAAGATTTTGACTTTCAGCTCACTTTCACTCATCATAGTGAAAAAAAAAAGTATGGACACTACTGTGGCAAATAGTATTAAAAATTGGCGCAACTAACTACAATTCTAAAATGGTATAACATTCAAGGCAAACTAGCTACAAAAATATACTTAGGTGTACTATTTCAAAATAACAACCATATTTCGAAAATTGTTAGTGTTGATAGTAATCACTTTTAGTAAGTAGCCAAAATGTTTTTGTAGCAAGTTCCCAGAATTTGAATGAGACATGTGCGTAGTCCGTAGATCCACAGTCTGAATTATTTTATGGCGAAGCTCGTCCAAGTTTGCAATCGGTTTTGTGTAGACTCTGTCCTTTAGACAACCCCAATAGAAAAAGTCCAGGGGATTTAGATCGGGTGAACGGGGTGGCCACAAGATAGGACCAAGTCGACCGATCCAACGCCCTGGGTACTCTTGGTCTAAGTACTCTCGCACAGGACGGGCATAGTGAGCTGGGCAACCATCGTTTTGAAACCACATGGTTTGCAAATCACTTAAGGGCACATCTTCTAATAATCCTGGCAACTCATTTTGTAAGAAGTTTAAATAACTATTGCCATCTATGTTTCCTTGTAACTCAAAGGGCCCTATCACTTTGCCATTTATTATGCCAGTCCATAGGTTAACCTTAAATTGGTATTGGGATTGTCTTCTCTCACCAGGTGCAGATTTTCATTGTTCCAGCTATGAAGATTGTGAAGATTTAAATATCCATCTTTCTTGCAGGTTGTTTCATCACGACGACGTGACGTTTTAAAATTCTATGTGCAGTACTTTTTGGGATTCCCGTTGCTGCTTGTACAGCACGTACAGAGGTAGTTGAATCGTTTTCTATTTCAGTGAGAACTTCTTCATCGTGTTCCGATCTAGGTTTTCCAGCGTTTCGCCTGTCAGATGGTATACGATCCTCCGAAAAAGCTTGATACACGTTAATAAATACGCGATAATCCGGATACCTTTGAAGATTAGGGTACCTTGCTCGAAATAATCTGCTAGCAGCGTTGGCATTGCATCGGCATTCTCCTTAAATTAGGTGCATATTAGCGTATTCTAACGCTATGTATGGTAGCGGCATGATGAATGCTAAACACTTGAAAATAAGGCAAAACTTCTTTAAAAAAAAACACAAAATCACAGTCTAAAATAATGCCAAGTCAGGTCAATTTCCAGGTCACTTAATTCAATCCAAAAGTCGTCAGTACCAGAGCCACTTTAATTAAAACAGAACGGTGTGCAGTAAACAAAGAAGTAGAGCATACTGACTTGCTGTGCTGCTGAGGACATTAATTACTTCTCCACCTGCATTAATGTTACTAAACAATTAGCATCTATCTATCTCCCTCTAACGTATAATCTCTCTGTCTCTGTCTAACTTATTTTATCTTATGGACTACGCACATGTCTCATTAAAATTCTGAGAACTTGCTACAAAAACATTTTGGCTACATAGTAAAAGTGATTACTATCAACACTAACAATTTTCGAAATATGGTTGTTATTTTGAAATAGTACACCTAAGTATATTTTTGTGGCTAGTTTGTCTAGAATGTTATACCATTTTAGAATTGTAGTTAGATGCGCCAATTTTTAATACTATTTGCCACAGTAGTGTCCAT
The DNA here is from genome assembly GCA_905163515.2 of Lymantria monacha. NCBI lineage: Eukaryota > Metazoa > Arthropoda > Insecta > Lepidoptera > Erebidae > Lymantria > Lymantria monacha. Next base: position 10,071,877 of record LR991094.1, on the reverse strand, counting down.
ACTTTTTTTTTTCACTATGATGAGTGAAAGTGAGCTGAAAGTCAAAATCTTACATAATTTATGAAAAAAACATAGTTTTGATTGATTTTTGTGTAAAAACTATACATATTCTGGAATTTTTAATGGTTGTGATCGATAGTAGTGCTACTTACCTTGCCAATACAAAAAAATCACAGAATTACTTGTAAAACTGTAGCAATAGCACTTAATGATATAATAAAGGATGTCCATTTTTAAAGATTTTGGTTTTTTTGTCGTAATGAAAAGAAAAATCAAGGTAGAATTTTTTTCTTTTCTGTTCTCGAGTAGTCATATGTAGGTCCACCTGCTGGTGCCAGCTTATCGTTGAATTTTGGGACACCCTGTATATGATATATGTCACATTCTTATCATATAAGCAGTGAACTTCAGAGAGAACTGTCTAAGCGGATAGCTTTGACAGTTCTCTTTCTTAGTTTTACTTTTGCAGTCTGACAGTGATATCTGCTATAAAGAATCAACTTATACTAGATTATGTGAAAAATATAAATACAGCGGTAATATTACATATATTTATATTTAAACTAGCAGACATGGCACGCGTTGCTGTGGCTTAGGTAGCCTCAGTAACACGTGGTGGTTATGCTAATAAATTGTAGCTTATATGAAACGTTTGTACGTTTAACATAGCGCCATCTATTAAATACTTACTCGATCCAGTCAACAGATATCGCCATCTGTAAGACTCGTTTGGAGATAACAGATAATTGTGACTGTCAAATATTTGACTAATAATTTGCTATAAAATAATATTGCTACTATAAATTGAGATGGATACTATCTTATCTTTTAAGTTGGATCAAACTACGCATGCTGTGTAAATTTGATTAAAATCGGTTAAGTACCTACTATAGGAGTCCATCGCGGACAAACAACGTGATGCGTAATTTATATATATTAAGATATTAAGTGGTTCTCCGTGTGGTGACGGAGTAGAATACTATTCACCACCCCACATCTTATCCGTGGGTGAACGTACGAGACGACTAAGGGATATAAAACGCATATAACATCTATGCGAGAGAAGGAACACTCGAAACAAAACCCTATACCAACACGTCTGACCAGCGCGGTATAGTAGGTTAATTTCCCTCCCACTACGAAGGAGGCCCGAGCCCAACAGTGTGACATTTATGGGCTGTGATGATGATGATGATGATATTAAGAAAGATAATGCTACTATTTCACAGATTAAAGACATATCAAAGACTATTTGACATATTGTTCCGAAGCCTATTATATAACTTCCACTCCAATTCGAACTCGGAAAATATCAACAAAATGTTGGTTGTCGACAGCCAACGATGGTTTTCCGTCGTTAATCGGAGGTAACGTTTATTCTGTGTGTGAATTATATAATACTTTTTGATAGATTTCTTCCAAACATTTATACAGGGTGGAAGTGGACCGCTCCCGAAAACAAAGACAGGTGACCCTACTAGTCGTACTTGTAATGATAGGCTAGAAAAAAATCGATACGGATTAAAAAAAAAATTTTTTCACAACGTATTTTAAGTTTTTTCCAAACTCCATCATATTAGGACAGTGCCATGTAACGATAATGCCATAAAAAATAAGTAACTTTACTCAGATGAGAAAAGACGCAATCTATTCAAAACTTACGATCATGTTTTCGAGATGAACGACGTCGCGTGGTGAAAAAAATTTTTTTTCGTCCGAATTGATTTTTTTTCTAGCCTATCATCACAAGTAGGACTAGTAGGGTCTCCTGTCTTTGTTTTTGAGAGCGGTCTACTTCCACCCTATATACCTACACTTTTATAATTGAATTTACCAATGATAACTAAATAGTTCGGATTGTATCGACGCTTTGGAAGTTTGGTGCATAATTTGCCTTAAACTTCTGTATTCCATGTTACTATTATGGAGTTGGGGTTCGTTTGTTTAAACGCGTTGATCTGACAAATTACCAGCTGGATTTCAAAAAACCTGATTGTATAAAATAACTCTTTGATCTAGAATTGTTATAGAAGTGTAATTCTGAATAAACTAAATTGAGACAAATAGAAGTAAGTAATAAATGTTATACGACAAAATGATAGTAAAAGTGGGCCATCATTGTATATGAGTTGTCAAGCTCGACTTCGCGCTCATTTCAAGCTTAATTCTGTGATGATTAGTTAGATAATACAACAAAAAAGTTTCTTAACAAAAATAACTGACTTCGGGTATTGGCGTATTGTTTCAATGGCTGTTTGAATAACAAATGCATAGATTTGCGATAGCAGAAATGGAGATTTGTTCATTGGCATTTAATAACAAAAAAGTCTATCTCCCAACTCATAATTAGATTTTTATGAAATTTTAAAATAAACATTTTAGTATAAACTTTTTTTCAAAAGAAAACAATATTCTCCAAATTCATCTATTAATGAGGGATTTATGCGAATAATAATTATTATAAATTATATCGAGGCTACCTGATGTCGTGTGGTCAACAATTACATCATTCCCAAGGAGGTTTGACGTCAGATAGGTGACCAAAGCATGCAATATGGAAGTGGAGTACATATTATCTCGACCCTAAGTAATTGGGATAAGAATAGAATGATGATAAAGATGACTTAATTATGCTCTAACATATTTTAATAAATTGCAAACATTGTCCGTCATTGAAATCTGTGAAAAATTGTTTTAACGAGACGACATTTAATTTAAATTTAATCATTATCATCATCACAGCCCATATATGTCCCACTGTTGGGCTTGGGCCTCTTCCGTAATGGGAGGAAAGTTAACCTACTATACCACGCTGGTCAGAAGTATTGGCATAGGGTTTTGTTTCGGGTTTTCCTTCTCTTGCATAGATGTTATATGCCTTTTATACCTCTTAGTCGTCTCTTACGATCACCCACAGGGAAGATAGGAGGAGGTGAATTGTATTCTTACTCCGTCACCACACGGATAAAATAAATTTAATAATGACAATTAATACGAAAAATTAACACATAAGTAATACATACAGACGAAGCTTCTGGCTCAGCTAGAATTTAATTAATTAACACTTGCCTTTCATTAAGCGCTATAATTAATTACTATGGCTGCCATAGAGATGTAGGTATTTAATCAGTATTCTTAACTGCTAGTTATATATATCCATTCCCATTGCGTTTTTTTCTTCTTTGTACATAATGTATATTGGCTGAAAAGACGAAATACAATTATTTATATTAAAAGAAGAATACAATTTACCACTCCCTGTCTTAATCGTGGTGTAGTAAAAAATATTATATACATTCAACATATATTCAAGAGAAGAATGAGAGAAACATGACAAGGAGTGACCACAGAGATGACGCCTGATAGAGTTGTATGGAAGGAGAAGACATATTGCGACGACCCCAAATAAATTGGGATAAGAGCAAGATGATGATAATGATGATGATGATATATTCAAGAGAAGGATAACTCAAAATAAATCTCTTTTTTTGATGGCTAAGCTTTGGACTCACTCCGTCCATTCTGTTCGGGGCGACAGAAGGGGGGCTTGTATCCCCATAACCCACCGTATCGCGGCCCGATAGCGATGCGGGCCGGCCACTGGTACTGTTTTCTTGACATCTGTGGCCAGCTCGGCATAATTAAATCCAAATATTAACACATTTGATCAGCGTGGTATAATAAGTCAATTTTCTTCTTAATGTAGAGGAGGCTCAAGCCTAAGAGTGAGGATATATATAAACTGTAATGATTAATGATAAGAGGTAAATTGCACAGAGCAATCTTGATGATAGAGTAGGTATCTAATCTAACAGGTGAGTTAGAAGGTTAGAACTCACTAAAAGGATTTTAATTAAATTGTCGACCACCCGCCAAACCGATAGCATTCCTTTGTTGATTTCCGTTCTTATTTCAAAAGAGTAGCATATTTAATCAATGTGTCATTAACAATTGTTGTATTATTAATTATCAATGTTTATAAGTTAACGAAATAACTATACAATGAGTCACTGTTCCTCCCTTCGGCTGGGGTATCGTAATAGATCACTAAAAGATAAGGAAGGAATAAAACAAAACGCCAAATATAAACAAAGCCCAAGTTTATATTTGACCGGCGTGGTTTAAATGACCAATCTTGTTTTTTTTTTCTATTGCTTGTGGTGGCAAACGAGCAGACAGCACACCTGATGGTAAGTGTCACTGCCGCCCATGGAAATTTGCAATACAAAGGGTATAAGCTAGGCCGCTGCCTACCAATACAAAACCCCAAACCCACCTCAATTAAGCTACCGGCTCTCTCGCTCACCGAACGAAGCGCAATAGCACATTGCCATTACTTAGACGTCGACCTTCTACGAGAGTGTGGTACTACACAGGACGGACTGGCCCGCGGCTGTAGACAGAGAAGTGAGAACTGTCCATATATCATTGTAGAGAATGCTTGCAATATATAAGTTATAAGGCAAGAAAAAAATACTAAATTGTCGGCCATTAAGTAGCATAGCCATTTAAATAGATAAAAAAAAATCAACACCTTGTTGACTACTTTATAAATTCACAAATACTGGTAAAAAATAAATTACCGGTACTTAAAATGTATAATGAATATGAATGTTATGAATATTTATAATATCAGCAATGATAATATAACAAGTTAATGATTATTTGAGTTTTACAATAACGAACTGTATACATAATATTATATACAATGTATAATTTTATACCGTAGATTATTTAGATATTAATCTAAATGAGAAACATTTTCCGCATAAACAAAATCATTTAATGTGTTCGTACATAGTGCAGAGTAACTATATAATTTTCAGTCTAAATTTATTAAAATTTTATTTGTATATTCTTAAAAAAAACAAAGCAGTCATAAGGACTGCAAACAGAAGTGAAAACTTAAACCTATGAAAAAAAAATACAATAAAAAAAAGTAATAGAAATAATGAATATTATAAATTAAAATAGAACAAGTACGTATTTCAGCTAATTTCACGATGCTCACACTGTTTACTTCGCTGCATAGCAAGAATGCCACGCGCATGTGCTTGGGATCTACTGACTCACTTTCTTTCTCTCTCCTACTTTCTACCTTTGTGTCTTTCTCTCTCCCTCTTGCGTTGGAATATTGGACGCTATTTGTTGCTAACGCTCGTGCTGGTCTGTAACATGTATAATACGCGCATGCGTTCGAGTGCCATTGCGTTAAACGTTTAACGCAACCTTGTTGGAAGTCGCATTAGACGTTTCACTTCAAAAAAAAAAAGAATCGGCTGATCTTGGCAAAGGGAAGAAGAAATAGTAAGTTTTTAAAAATTTCTGGGAACGACAATCAGCTGTTTTACACATACATTCAAGGATTACATTTGCATGAAAGCCGCATTAAAATCTGTAGCGTAGTTTGAAAGATCTATGCGTACAGACAGCGGGAAGCAACTTCGTCTTATACTACTAAGATTAATTAAATGTATTGTTAATGTCATAATAATAGAATACAATGGATGCAGAACAAAAAAAAACGTATTATTAACCTTGCCTATATAAAATTTTCGTTTATTTAATTTTTTATAGGTATTATATTGTACTAGCAAGCCCAGCCCATTGATTTGTTTGTAAAAGTCAATATATCGCAGCGCCGCCTGGTGGCGAGTTACATCAATGGGGATAGAATATAAATCTTCTTCGTGAAAAAATACATATCTAAAGCTATACATATAAATTTTCATAACGATCGCTCAAATATTTTCTGAGTTTGACGATGTCATATACAGGGTGGAAGTGGACCGCTCCCGAAAACAAAGACAGGGGACCCTACTAGTCCAACTTGTAATGATAGGCTAGAAAAAAATCGCTTCGGAAGAAAACATTTTTTTTGAAGTTTACTCCTTAAGAAATCGATTTTCATATAAGGCGCCCGGTATGAGAAATATTTGAGGAGAAAATCTAGTGATCGAATGACCTGGTTACGTTTTTGGTGCGCAACCTATTCTGCGCACCTTTCACTTTCTGACGTGAGATAATACTTCACTGAACAGTTTTAATAAATGTAAATAAATAAATATATATATATATATATATATATATATATATATATATATATATATATATATATATATATATATATATATATATATATATATATATATAATATTTTTAGTCAAATGAGCTTTTTTTGGGCCTGTTTTGATAATCGTACTTAAGGAGTAAACTCCAGTCGTGCGTCGGATCTGACACACACACTTTTTTTTTCACTGCGCGTGGTTGTTGAACTCTTGAACATATGATCGTTAGTTTTGAGTAGATTGCGTCTTTTCTCATCTGGGTAAAGTGACGTATTTTTTATGGAATTATCGTTACATGGCACTTTCCTAATACGATGGAATGTGAAAAAAAAAATTCGTTGTAAAAAATATTTATTTTTTCATCCGAATCGATTTTTTCTCTAGCCTATTGTTACAAGTAGGTCTATTGTTTTCGGGAGCGGTCCACTTCCACCCTATATACAAACATCCTCTTTTATAGATATAGACTTTTTGTATACATATCTAGCTTGAAATATAAAATACTAGAATAAATATACCCTATCACTTAATTAGTGTTCTGGCGAACATAATAATTTAAGTGGGACGTGCAACTGCATTTATGAGTTTGTCCTTAACATGGCGTCTTCAGTTGAGTGTAGGGGGCCCCACAGTAACGTTGGTAATGTTGCTAGCGTCTATAATAGAGTAAGACTGTAAAGATGTAATAGATTTTTGTATTTCATAAACATTTTTGTTTAAATTCTTAATCATAGAGTTAAGTTCTTAATTTAGTAATGGAATTTTTCAGTTTTACGACATAAATGACCAGCCTATTATTGCCGTTCAGAGCACCGTTCCAAACTTTATATTTGTTGTAGAAAATTTGTTAAGAAAATTCTCCAAAAAAATAACAAGAAAAACTGTAGAGAAACCCTATAACATATTTTTTTGCGGGATCCAGTTAAACACCCCGGATTTAAGGGTCGAGAGTTAAACATTTAGCCATTTAGGCCTGGCACATACATACTTTCGTATCGACTTAAGAGTTTAATAGAATTCTGTATCTCTCGTAAATTCCACTACACAGCTAAATCATTTGATCGCTATACAATTAATTTAGTTGACGCCAAGTTTTTCTAAATTGTATTATTCTTTAGACAACGCGCGAGTCAAGATGCTGTAAGCAATGACAATTAACAAGAACGTTCTGAGGTGCGTCATATCACTAGAAAAGCGTTAGATTTATATATGTACGATTTTTTAATCAAAAGAAAATCGATGTTTCTTTATCGAATAATTATTGAGTTGAGTGAAACAGTACGTATGTGATGGTTTTAAATTGTTTAGGCGATATAAGTTATATGTATGCCCTAAGTCTTATGGAATTAAGCTGATTAGAGAGTCGATTTTCCACGCTGATATATGGCGCCGCTGACGCGCCTGTTGCCGAGGCCTCGATGGGGATGGATACCCGAAAGGGTAACCTGCCGGGATGGCCACGAAAAAAATATTATGAAGTGAAATTAAAACAGTCAATTTTTAAATATTTTTTTTTATTCTAGCCAGTTGACGTTGATTTTAAGTCTTTCTAGAAAAGCATTGCTACGCACTCCTCTGTTGATCCATTTTTCAATTTATATGCGTTCCAGCGAGTTTCTTTCGAATTTTTATCGTCTTATCACATCTCGTGGGACTAAAGATTATAGCAAGATATTGGTACGTCTATATTTCTACTCACTTACTTGGATAAAAAGACGCGATACTATAAATAAAACGAGCAAGAAACGGTAAAAAAATCAAGTTTGTTGTATGGGAGACCCCTTAAATATTTATTTTATTTTTAGTATTTGTTGTTATAGCAGCAATAGAAATACATCATCTGTGAAAATTTCAACTATCTAGCTATCACCGTTCTTGAGATACAGCCTGGTGACAGACGGACGGACGGACGGACAGCGAAGTCTCAGTAATAAGGACCCGTTTTTACCCTTTGGGTACGGAGCCCTAAAAGAAGACAAAACTATTATAATAAGAGATTATAATTGTAATTCTAGATATATTGTGATAACAAAGTAAGCACATTTCCTTTTTTTTATAAGTTAATTAAACCTGAATATATTATTTTAAACTGCACAATATTTTAATGTATTGTAACAAAATACTAAATTTAAATTGAATTAAAATCTTTATCGATGTCTAATAATCATGCATACATATGATATGTCTCATAATTCTCTTAAGATAATCATCACCATTTCCTGTACCCATTCTTATATCTCAAACGGCGCAATTTTATAAATTTCATTTTAAAATTGCTGTTTTATTTTTATTGCTTATGGTGGCAAACGAATCAGCAGCATACTGATAACTGATAGTAAGATTTACCGTTTTTTTTTTTGTTTTTTTTGGAACGAAGTTCCTTATCGCGCGTTGTGAAAGGGGGCTAGACGGAAAAAATTCTTACGAAAAGTTGTCACGACACTTTTTGCTATAGTAAGCTATTGTAAGCTGTGCGGCGTCGCTCGTCGGCTCTCTTATAGAAAGCAAGCCAGATATTTTCATTTCTATTTCGCATTGAACAATGTGGTGTCGCGACGATTTTTTTTATAGATAGAGTGATTCAAGAGGAAGGTTTATATGTATAATATATGCATAATGTACTAGAGAAACACTGATAATTTTAGAGGTTTCTAATGTGATGTCGTAAATAAACACATTATTTTGCGCTTACATTGCAAACGCTGGCTGAACCCTACGAAATAGATCAAAATAAAGTACTACAGCATTATACAGCTTAAAAAGGCCTACAAAAAAGTCCGCGATGGTATATATCTATCTCTTAAGGATAACATACTATATCTATTTTAATACTTTAAAAAATGTTCTATTATAAAACGGTAATTGAAAAGCTATTTACACAAATACTGTATTAATCCTTATCATTTTAAATACATTAGTTGGCTTGTGCATTTCATGAAGATATTTTTTTTCCTTCAGACCATGCAAATTAAATCAATACCTTAAGAGATATAGCAAAATCAAAATAATGCGCAACGAAATTATTTTCGCCCGTGACCGGGCCGCGTGGCCGGCTCGCGTTCGAGCTCGGGGCCGAAAAGTTTTGGTAGTCTAGTGGAATTGTATATCCTATTATTAATATTATAAACGTGAAAGTTTGTAATAATGTATGAATGTGAACATGTTTGTTGCTCTTTCACGTTAAAACTACTGAATGGATTTTGATGAAATTTATAGTAATATAGCTTGCACATCAGAATAACACATAGGCTATAATTTATAAAGATATTTTGCAAATTGGCTAAAATATAACGATAAAAATCGCTTAAGGCAGAAAAAAATTATATAATTGAAATAGAACTTCGATCCATCCGGGTGTCCCTTGACACCTCCTGTTGTGTATCATTTTCTTCTCTGTATCGTTTCAATTTTAGTATATGTACTGCCGAAGCAAGTACAGTAGTTTATTATAAATTTTAATATATATAGTTAAAATTTGCAAAAATTTCTATAGCGCGATTTAGACTCTAATACATGTCATCTTAGAATCCATTAACTTTGTTACAGCGCCATCTAGTAATAGATTATGATCCTATTTAAAAAAAATCTGAGTTACTCCCTAGTCGCGCCTAAAGAAGTTTTAAGTTCATACTTCAAAAATATTATTATAACTTAAAAAAAATAAAATTTTATTACAATTCCTTCACTAATTAATCGAAAGGAACTTCGTTCCATCCGGGTGTCCCTTGACACATCTCGTTTTTTTTTTTTTGTGTGTCTTAGTTGTTAGCCTCAGATGGCTATGACAACTTTACCCGGACTGTGGGTGAGCGCTGAGGGCTCTCAACCCATAAAAGTTAAGCGACCGTTCCCGAGGGCACCCCCTGTGGGGTACGGACCTCGGCTCGGGGGGTCGCTGGCAAAGTGGGTTCTCCCACGTTTATGATTTAGGATTTACCGTTCATGAACTTTTACTATAGCAGAGGTACAGCTAAGCGGCTGCCTACAAATCTAAAATCCACTCAGAAAGTTAGGCTCTCGACTCTCTCGCTCACCGAACGAAGCAACAGCACATTGCCATTACTCAGACGTTGATTTTTTTCGAGAGTGTGGTACTACCTCGGACGGACTGAACCGCAAGTAAAAACAGAAAACTGTCATAGTGTGATGCTAGAATTACTGTTACAATAAAACAGAACATAATCATATATACATATATAAGAGGTTCACAGCTAAGGTCTGCGTCAATTTTCCTTAGAACGTTTTTATTGCTTTTGGTGCAAACGAGCACTCTCTGCTTCCCATGGACCTTTGCAATACTAATAGCTATGCCGCTACCTACCAATATAAACCCCAAACCCACCCAATGGAAGGAAGAGCTTCTAACTCTCTCGCTCACCGAACGAAACACAACAGCACTTTGACATTGTTCAGACGTCGATCTTCTGCGAGAGTGTGGTACTACTTCGGACGGACCGGCCCGCGGCTGTAGACAGAAAACTGTCAACAGCGTGGTCCTACCACTACTAAATTAGAATGTAATCAAAAATTACCAAACTAGAATGAATTCTCGTTAGTAATTAAATAATTTACTATTAGAAATTGCTGTGGGGTAGCGGCTAACAATACTACCAACCCTTACTTTGCTCGTGGATATCGTAAAAGACGATTAAAAGCTTTATATAGACCTGAACCATCTCCATCTGAGGCCGTTTGGTCAACAATTACATTCACAAGAAGGGTTGACGTCTGGCAGGCGGCCGGTCATAAAACTATAGCCAATAACTTTTACAATATGTACTATGAAAGAAGAATACATACTGTATTGACTCCAAGGTTAAGAGTATTAGGAGAATGATGAATAAATATAATTCTCAAAAATATTTGATTTAGTTCGACATTTACAAGGCCAATATACCGCAATGTCTAAATATAAAATTTAATAAATGCCTTCTAAATGTTGGCCTCATAAGGAAATGAGAGCTGGCGTATTCATTCAAAATTCTTTAACATTATCATCCTACGCATGTGTAAGTTTTTATATGAGATCCAAACCAATTTATATGAGGTGGATACAATATCTATTCATACATCCACATATGTGGCAGTTTACGCGCCCAGCAAGAAGCGTTCAGGAAGTCGTACAGAAATCTTATAATTAGCTTTCACAATACTTATACAATGAGGTTGATATACCTTTTTTTTATTTTTTTTGTTTACGCTGTGGAAATGCTTTTGCGCACATCCCCCGCCAGTGACAGACGGGGGGGTGTGTGGGACTCGCCGGCCATGAGATTGACGGCCGGAATACCCACTAAAACCTAACAGCGGTCCCTTCCGCGCTTTTACGGGATGCCGGAGAGATCGTCTATTGACATTCTATCCCCGACACCCCTACGCTTAGCCATCTGGCCACGACCAGTCAGCCGTCAAGGCGGTGGGAGGAGGTGCGCGTAGCGGCGCCTCCCTCTCCCTGGTCGCCGCCGGCGGAGCGAGTTCGCAGACGCGAGTGCTTCGCGTTCTCGCTCCGCGGCCTCCTTTGCAGAGATGACTTCCTCGCAAAAGGAGGCCATCGACGTCCAGTGCCTGTCGCTGTCAAGCATCTTGTTGATGACGGTTGACAACGACAGGTCCGCTCCAATGACCGCCGACAGGTCGCGGCGCTGAGGCCCCCAGGCGGGACATACCTCCAGGGTGTGACGCGCGTCATCGATTTGCGCGCCACACTCATGGCATCCAGGGGCCTCTTCACGTCCAATTCGGTGCAGGTACATACCGAAGACCCCGTGTCCGGTAAGTACCTGCGTCAGCCTGAAGGACAGGTTGCCGTGCCTTCGTGTCGTCCAGCGGTGAGGTTGATATACCTGACCACCAAATGCCATATAGGTATTTCATACAAAAACCGAAATTATACAATAAATTATATTAAAGTGACCTAGCATATTAAGAAGGATTCAGTCCTCCCGTAACTGCCTGAAAAGTGTTTGAATAATCGGTAGCTTAATCGATTTGTATGGAATTTTTATAATATAATAATTACCAAGTTAATATTTAATTAAATAGTTTTATTCGTGTGGTGACGGAGTAAGAATACAATTCACCACCCCCTATCTTACCAGTGAATGATCGTAAGAGACGACTAAGGGATATAAAATGCATATAACATCTATGCAAGAGAAGGAAAACTCGAAACGAAACCCTATATCAACACGTCTGACCAGCGCGGTATAGTATGTTAATTTCCCTCCCATTAGGGAGGAGGAACGAGCCCAACAGTGGGACATATATGGGCTATGATGATGATGATGATAATGTTTAATAATAACTAATTAAATTTCATTTTCTTTGTGTACTGGCAATGAATTTATATCAACGATGTGGACTAAAATTTAATAACTAATACAGTAATAATATAATCAAAAGGCATAGCATTTGCCATTCAACATGGTAACACTGCAGCCTATAGCCGTCTGGGCACATTATACACGTTGGACAGTGTTGCACAGGAATTTTTCGATGTCTGATTGCACCTTTTGCTTTTTTTTATTCCTTATATAATATTTTAATTTAAAACTTAGCGTTAAATGTACATATTATCCACCGAAGACAAAGACCGGGTTCCGTTGGCCCGCTCGCACGGCGTGGAGAGGTACTTGTAGGGCGGGTCTATGGGATCGTGCGCCGCTTCTTCTGTCGGCCCGGACGGATTAGCGGGGCGTGGCCACTCCATAGACCGCCGCCAAAAAAAAAATGTACATATTATTGTAAAATATAATATTAATATAAATATTAAAAACAGGAAAATAAACTAATGCTTGTAGAAATAAATCCCTGTAATTAGTTGTAAGACACTTTAGTCCTACCTTGAATATGAACACTGTAAAGTATTCGAAAAGTCAGTCAATTAAAAATCAAACACAAACGAGATACAATTCATAAAAATTGTTTTATTTCAAATGTGTAATACTCTCACTTAAACATCAGATATATTTATGACTTAACATTTATTTCAATTGATTACATAGATAATGTAAACAATGTAAGTTATCGGATAATAATTATATTAGCCCTTTATGATCCTAAATAAACAAGGGAACCTTATAACAAAGCTTTATCTAATAAATTATAACTGTATGACAGCGTAAATGAATATGGCGGTTGATGCTATCCTTATATTAATTACTAGCTTCTGTCCACGGCTTCGCCCGCGTAAAAGGTTACTTTACTAAAGTTTTTCATCCCCTATTTTTATTTCACCCCTTAAGGGTAAATTTTTACAACATGTTAATGTCATATTTATTTAGCTATCTTTTAGCTTAGGATTTAAAAATAACGATACTTCCTTACAACTTTTCATTCCCCTTTCAACCCTTTTTTTATTGCATTAAAAAGTAGCCTATGTCCTTTATCAGGCTCTAGACTATTTGTGTACCAAATTTCATTTAGATCGGTTCAGTAGTTTTGGCTTGAAAGAGCGACAGACAGACAGAGTTACTTTTGCATTTATAATATAAGTAAGGATTTAATGCTCGTAATGTATAGTGGTGGCTACGAATACTACCAACCATTGCTTGTGGGTGTGTTAAAAGACAATATAGAGCTTTACGTCGACCTGGATCTACTCTATCTGATACAATCTGATCAATAGTCAAAACTATTGCAATATGTACGGTGGAAGAATAGTACATATTGCATCGACCCCAAGTAATTGGGATAAAAGCAGACTTATAATGCTTATACATATGTCATTTGTAACCTGTAACTATTAGGATGAAATTTTGTTTTTAACTACGGTTTGTATGTTTTATTTTATTTATATGTTTCTGGTAAAAAGCCTAACGAAATTGTTTACACATTTTTTTTTGTTGTCTTTGGCAAGTAACCCATTTGTAATTGGGAAGAAGTAACTACCGCTCTTGGACTTAGCAATACGAGGGGTACAAGCCAGGCTACTCTGTCTACCGAAAAGAGAAGTTTGAATCTCCGGTTCTGTCACTCACCGAACAAAGCGCATTAAGCAATTATTTCAAATCAGATATCGATTTTCTGCTACGGTATGACAATAATCCGGACGAGCCGGCCTATTTATCATTGTAGATGCATAACTGTCGCCAGTCTTTCAAAATTGAAGCGGTTTAGTAGCGGATTCTAAACTATTTTCACAATTATAACATTGACTAAGATTCAAACATAGTTGTTATACAGGGTGGAAGTGGACCGCTCCCGAAAACAAAGATAGGTGACCCTACTAGTCCTACTTGTAATGATAGGCTAGAAAAAAAATCGATCAGTATGAAAAAAATTTTTTTTTGTCACAAATATTTTTATGTTTTTTTAACATTCCATCGTATTAGGACAGTGCCATGTAACGATAACTCGATAAAAAATGCGTAACTATACTCAGATGAGAAAAGACGCAATCTATTCAAAACTCACGATCATATGTTCAAGAGTTCAACGACCTCGCGTGGTGAAAAAAAAATTTTTTTTTCATCCGAATCGATTTTTTTGCTAGCCTATCATTACAAGTGGGACTAGTAGGGTTACCTGTCTTTGTTTTAGGGAGGGACCGGTCCTCTTACACCCTGTATAATTTAAATCAAAAAGTGTGAATGTAACATATACAAACAAAAACATAATGTTTCTTTGAAAAAAACTCTTAATCATACAATCTGTGGTTTTGAACCAGGATTATTAATATATGTTAATAATAACGCAATAGTGGTAGGACAACACTGTAGATAGGTTTCTGTCTACAGCCGCGGGCCGGTCCGTCAGGGAGAAGAACACACACACGCAGAAGATCGACGTCTGAGAAATGGCAATGTACTATTGCGCTTCGGTCGGTGAGCGAGAGAGCCGGAAGCCCAACTGGGGCGCGTTTGGGGTTTTTATTGGTAGGCAGCGGTCTAGCTATACCCTTGGTATTGCAAAGGTTTATGGGCGGCAGTGACACTTCCCATTACGTGTGCTGCCTCCTCGTTTGCCACCAATATAGGCAATAAAAAAAAACAAAACAAAATAGGAATTTCTTGGTCGCAGTCTTATTAGTATCATCAGAAAGGTTGAAGAAAGCGAAAAATATTGAATACAAGGAATGTAAGAAAAAAGCTAAACGGGCAATAGCTACAGCGAGAACCCAGGCCCAAGACAGAATTTATAATTCGTTAGATGGGCCTCGAGGACAAAAGGCGCTGTACCGTATTACGAAAGCCCGAGAGGAACGAGCGAGAGATATTAGGCATGTCAAGTGCATGAAAGATGGAGATGGTAAAGTTTTAATAAAAGACGAGGAAATAAGGCAGCGTTGGAAGGAATATTTTGAAAGATTAATGAATGAAGAGAATTTATGGAGTGGAGAGTTAAAAGATGTGCCTGAGAACGTCGGTCTAGTAAAAGAAATTACAATAGATGAGGTAAGAAAGGTAGTGATAAGTATGAAAAACGGAAAGTCTGTAGGGCCGGACGGTATACCAGTGGAAGTATGGAAAGTTTTGGGTGAGGATGGATATATGTGGCTGACTTTGTTCCTCAATAAGTTGCTGCAGGATGAAGTAATTCCCAATGAATGGTGCAGTAGTGCGCTAGTGCCCATTTTTAAAAACAAGGGTGATGTTCAGGACTGCGGCAGTTATCGGGGAATAAAGCTCATGTCACATAGTATGAAAGTGTGGGAAAAAGTGGTTGAGGAGCGATTGCGAGAAGAAAGCAAGATCACCCAAAACCAGTTCGGTTTTATGCCGGGCCGCGGGACAACGGATGCCATATTTGCACTGCGCCAACTGTGCGAAAAATATCGTGGTGCACATAAAAACTTGCATATGGTATACGTTGACCTCGAGAAGGCCTACGACAGAATACCGAGGACAGTTTTGTGGTGGGCACTGAAAGAGAAAAGTGTGCCTGTGAAGTATACTAGGTTAATCTGTGCTATGTACCAACGATCTAGGTCGTACGTAAAATCAGCGGCTGGAGACTCCGACGAGTTCAGTGTGCAGGTGGGTTTGCACCAAGGGTCGGCGTTAAGTCCTTACCTCTTCCTGTTGATAATGGATGCGTTAACATCGGAGATACAGGAAGAGGCACCCTGGTGCATGCTATTCGCTGATGACATTGTTCTCGTCGGAGAAGAAGGACTTGAGGTACAGAGCATGCTGGAGAAGTGGCGCTGTAAATTGGAGAATGTTGGCTTGAAAATCAGCAGACCTAAAACAGAGTACATGTTCTGCGATTTCGGCGGTCTCTCCAATTTTACACCCATATCTCTAGATGGAGTACCTATACCAGTATGCTCGGATTTTCGATACCTCGGTTCTCTTATCCAAAGCGATGGCGACCTGGATCGTGCGGTGAAACACAGAATGGATGCGGGATGGATGAAATGGCGGCAGGTCACGGGTACAACATGCGACCCCAAAGTACCCCTTAAATTAAAGGGTAAAATATATAAAACCCTAATAAGACCTGCTGTACTGTATGGATCAGCATGTTGGGCGATAAAAGCGACGGATGAGAGACGACTGCATGTAGCGGAGATGCGAATGTTGAGATGGATGTGTGGTGTGACGAGATTAGATAAAATAAGAAATGAGCATATAAGAGGAAGTTTGAAAGTTGCGCCAGTGACGGAAAAGTTAAGGAGTGAAAGGTTAACATGGTATGGACATGTGATGAGACGGGATGAAAGAAATGTTGTGAGGAAAGTTTTAAATATGAATGTTGAAGGCTTTAGGGGTAAAGGAAGACCAAAGAAAAGATGGATGGACTGCGTGAGGTATGACATGGATAGACAGGGAGTGACTGCAGAGATGACGTCTGATAGGACTGTATGGAGGAACATGACATATTGCGTCGACCCCAAGTAATTGGGATAAGAGCAAGATGATGATGAGTCTTATTAGTATCATCACTAAGCTATCGCTAGTAGACTCTAGCCATCAATAAGTACCAGCCTATCCTAAGTATAAGCCTATATCTTTGGATTTGAAGTTGTATCGATTCAGATAACAAAGTGTATATTTTATAAAATAATTGAATTTATAATTGTAAGAACGGCGATTTTAAATCTCATAATTATTTTTTGTTTACTCAGTAGGATGGGTGACTTTATATATCCACTTTGGCCGCAGGAGTACGTCTGTAAATCATTTAGAAATAAAATAAGTATTATGAAGTATTTCTCATTATTATGGGATTCACCTTTTAGGACATAAGTGTACTACTTTCTTGAATTGGACCTAGCAAACTATGCGGGCCAGTTGTGTGGTCATAGGCTTTTTTCCCCGTTTCCTTGTAATATGATCTGTAACATGCTTTACTCTTCGCTTCGTAGTTTTTATATTCAAATAAATCATTATAATTATCCATGAATGAGAGTTTTTATTAATAAACTGTTATTTAAGAGCCGTAATTAATATATTTTTTTAATATTAAAGGTACCAGATATGTTCTCCATAGTATTTATTTTTATCGTAACCTAAATTATAGATGCAAATGGTAGTTTATTTGTTTGTTACATATATACGCCTTTACTACTTAAATGTTCATCATAAAATATTAATTCAGGTTACCTACAGAAAGGACCTTTCATGTCATCATTCTCCTACTCTTATATATATACAATATGTACAGCCGATACAATATATACCTATTCTTTTTCATAATACCTACATATTGTAAAAGCTATTGTTAATAATGACCGGCCATCTGCCAGTTGTCAACCCTCCTTGGGAATGTAATTATTCACCAAACGGCATCAGATGGAGTTGGCACAGGTTGTTATAAGGCTCTTAGTCGTCTTTTACGACGTCCACGTGCAAATTAAGGGTTGGTAGTATTTATAGTACGTAGCCACTACCAGACAGCAAGAAAAAGACCTTTCATCTATGTAATAAAATACTATACTCGAAGAAAAGTAACTTATATATAGACTATCGGTCGGAATAATGCGTGAATAAGAACACTGGCGTAGTTAGTAATGAATGAAGCAATAAAGTTAAACTAATTTCAACTTAAGCAATGATAAAACGTTATACGCATTTAGTACCACGTTGCAAACTAGATGGCGCTAGTATAAGCATGAAGGACGCAACACCGACTCGGGCTCCCGACAATGATTACTAATCGTTTCATTGTCACGTTCTTACACAGAAGCCGGTTCAATACTAAGTTTACTGTGTACTTATCAAATAACAATAAATAAATTAAGTACAAAACGTCTTATTAACTTTTATTTAAAGACGTTGACCCGTTAACATAAGTATGCCGTCGCATGGTCGCACCGTAAGGACTTGAGCTCGCATGCTGAATCGTTTTCTATGGTTTTCCTCGATTTTCTACAATATTCTCAGCAGAATGCTTGAAATTTTGGTACTATGCTCAATTAGAGGTAAATATATTCGCTGTATATTCCGTCAGACTAAAATTGACGTATTGTTTGTAAGTAAATGTTTTACACCTCTGCTTATCCTTTTATAAATATAAAAATAATATCCACGACTCAAATCGAAGACAGATGAAGAAAAGTTAAATAATTTAAGCTCAATTTTGTAATTGAGACAATGAACAAATATCATTTTAATTAGTATATACATATGTACATAATTAAAGATTATAGTAATAATTAATTATTAAGTGATTAGTTTATTGCTTCTCATTGTCTTGTCACATTTTTATATATGTTCTGTTACGCATTGTAATAATTAAGTAGGATTAAAACCTAGGACAGATTATTCTCGCACCTTCAACAGCCAAATCGCAGTATTTCTCTTTCTTGAGACTACATTCATTCGATAGAGTTATTATAGTTAGATTAGTATTCGATAGAGTTTAATATTAGCACAGCACTTATTACCTACACATGTTACTTTATAAGAAGACGTTTTAAAGAAATAATTCATGTAAAATTGTAATCATCTAATTTAGTATTCATAGTACCTACCTATATATCACCTTAAAAATGTTATAATTACCTACTGTTTTAAGTTGCTATTATTAATCATATTTATGCAAATAAATAAATTTGAATTTAAGAGTACAGTGTTTTATTTTATTCACAAGAGAGCCATGTACATAGCCGTTCTGAAACTATTTAATTTTACGAAAAGGACGTATGCTTCCTCATTCTTAAAATTTGTTACAAGTATTCTCTATAATTATAATATTCCCTTTAATATTTTCTATATATTTTTATCTTGTTGTTATATAAAAAAAATATGTAAACGTTGGTTTTTTTTTACAGAATCCTATATTCTTAATTTCTGACTTTTTCATAAACAAAACATGCTAAAAATAACATTTATTTATTTATAATATATTAAATGGCTTACAACAACAAACCTTACCATAAATGCAATAGTTTTACGTCATCATATACGTCAGCTCATATACGTTCCACTACTAAATTAGTCTTGTATATTATGCAGGCTGGAGAGAAGGAAAACTCGAAACAAAACCCTATACCAACACGTCTGACCAGCACGGTATAGTAGGTTAATTTCCCTACCATTACGTACGAGGCCCGAGCCCCACAATGGCACATTTATGGGCTGTGATGATGATGATTATGCAGGCCGAACAGTTACATCTTATTTTGAGATTTCCTTCTCTTGCAGCGATGTTATTTATGTGTCTTTTACAATAGTCACCTATTTTTTTTTACGGCGCGCTACGTATGCGCCCCGCCAAATCGGTCCGGGACGATAGAAGAGGCAGCGCACAACCCCATAGACCCACCCTGCAAACACCTCTCTTCGCCGTGCGAGCGGGCCACCGGTACCCGATCTTTGTCATCCGTGGCCAATGGTCACCTACCTGTGTAAATAAGGGGTAGTGAACCATAATATTATCCATAATCATTATCACAGCTCACATAACTCCCACTGCTATGTTCAAGCCCCCTCCACAATAGAAGGTAAATTGACCTACTACATAACGCTGCTCATACAAGTTGGTAATTTTATTTCAAATTCACCCTTCCCTTCCCAGATATTGTCATTCCCTTAGTCTGTCACTACACGGAGAGATCAGTTCGTTATTATACGTGTTGAATATTTTTGCCAACCTTACATTACAACCTCAACTTACTTGAAATCGTTTATAAGTAGGAAAGCGTCCGAGGTTTGCTTACCAAATGATGTTATTTAATATCGGATCGTTTAACGGTTTAGCACTTGCTCGGTGAAAGTGTGACGTCATATTATTCATTATTTTAGTACACACGAATGGTATATCGTGCTTGTGATGGCGCTGTTGCTTTGGAATGTAATATGGTATTGTAATTTTGTAATTATTTGACTTCTTCATATATATATATATATATATATATATATATATATATATATATATACATATATACTAGCAAACCAGCAAATACTAATAAAGAAATTAATAATGTGATATAAAAAATAAGTACCTAAGTAAATAGCTTTCAAGGACTACATTGTCCAAGTTGCTTGAGAGCCCTCAATGCTCATCTATAGCTCGAACCAAATTTCTAAAAACATCTGCACCTAACAATTCTAGATATAATAATAAAAAAAAAACATTCTAATAGGTAGGCCCTATTAGAATGCTCTTTTATAAAGGCCAAAATATTAATTAACTATTTGCACAGGAATATTCTTATTATTTATACTGCGACAACAAAATAGTTTAATAATTAATGATATCGTATTCTTTTCCAAATAGATTCCTTGTATAATTATATGGTGCCGGAGTAAAAATACCATTCATTAATCGTTAGCTTGCCCATACATTGCTGTAATAATCATATTCGTGAGTAGGAACTAAACGCAGAGGCTGCGAGAACTTCACGTTGGTTACACCTACCGCGCTGGCCGCTTCGTCGCTGACTTCACACCAACGAACGCTTCAACGACTCGTGCGTCCGTTAACAAATGTTTTCAATATTAATCCTTATATAATTTTATTATTTATTTTAAAGTCAATAATTGCTAGATCATCCCTAGATAATAATATCATTATATTTAATTGTGTGTGTGTGGATATTAAAACCCCGTTATAGGGGTTTTAAGATTAGACTCAACAGTCAATCTTCTGAAGCAGACTCGCAGTTGCTCATCTTCTTCACTACGGATCACTGCGGGAAAGAAGCGTCAGGAGAGTACCTACTGTTTTCCTGTTCATGTCAGTGCAGAGCCTAGGGAATAGCTAGAAAGGCAACGAACCCACTTCCCGTTGCATACCTTCACTTCATTATAATTAATTAAATAATTAATTCTATTTAATTTTACCTTCTCTTCATTATAATTAATTAAATATTTAATTCTATTTAATTTTTTTTTATGTTACCTATACTAAGCGTAACATTGGCGCCCAGATCGTGGTTTTTTAGTTCTTCTTTGGCCTGTACATGATATTTGTAGTTAGTTTTCTTGGGTGAAGGTCATGTGTTTTTTTAATCTTGTAAAACGGTATTGTTTGATTATTTAATATGTTGTTTATTTGCAATATATAAAATTGTCTTACAGCAATATTTAAAATTGTAAATTGTAAATTATTAACAACATATTGAATAAGTTTTTTTTAAACGAAAGGAAATTGTCTATTTCACTTTTAATAAATACCTACCCTAATTTATATAAACAAAATCGTTACTTTTAAATTTTCATCTGTAACGGAATGGACAATTTTTTTCTAAAGAATTATATTTAAATAGTAAATTGCATTGCCTTCTTTTGTCTATGTGTATGTTCTGCATTTCATTTCTTTATTATAGTAGATATATGTTTTGTTATCTTAAGCCTAATATTTGCACAACCTACCTACACGGAATACTTAGGAATATTATTAAAGAAAATTATTAAATTTCCTTAAAATTGCTAATTATGTCTAGGCAAATTAAATATCTTTCCCTACAAAAAACCGAAATTGAATATGAAGTTGAAATTAGAGGTGAAGTACCGGCCGATAATGTTAAAGATCTTAGAAAGCAAATTATCATACAGACAAGAAGTCTTCCTTCTGAAGATATATTAGAATCACACCTAAATGCTGCCGATGATATTAAAGGTGCTATTGATGGTCTGTCAAAGTTGAAAATTAATTTGAATGGTCTTAAATCTAAATATGATAAGAATTTATATAATAGATCGGAAAACCTTGCTCACCATATATATCACCGGCTTAATAGAATTCAACCTGAAACGTCAGAAGAATCCTTACAGTTCAAGGATTGTCTGCAAAAATTACAAAGCTTCTATGACGACTTAGCTTCTATTTGTACTACAACGTCTTCTAAAGCTCATTATAATGAGCAGGATACGGGTATGCCTACTTCAAATATTATAGTTAATTGCGAACGTAGTATCGCTGCGGAATTAGGTAAGTTGAAATTCGATGGAAAGTCATGTGTCCGAGCATTCATTCAAGAAGTTGAAGAACGCATAAAAGCTCGAGATATAAAATCCAGCCGCGTTTTAGCTTTTGCTACTGAAATATTTACTGGTGACGCCTTGCATTGGTTCCGTAGCATTCGTAGTTCTGTTGACAACTGGGAACAATTAAGTGCTTATCTTAAAAAGGACTTTGGTCGATTCGATTACGATTATAGGTTATTAAATGAAATACGTTCACGAACTCAAGGTGAATCCGAATCCATTATTATTTATTTTGCTATAATGGAAGGCATGTTTTCGAGGTTATCCAAAAGCATCAGTGAAGAGGATAAACTCGAGATTTTGTTGCATAACATCAGACCATGTTACGCTAACACATTGGCCTGTCGCTCTGAAATAGGATCAATCTCGGAATTACGTACTATCTGTTGTAATTATGAGAACTACCAAGCACGCGTTCTACAATTTAGAGAACCCCCAAAAGTTACACAAGATACTTTAGCACCAGAATTCGCGTATATTAAACCTGCCACTTATTCTGCTACACCTTATACTGTGAACAGAAATATTAGAAACTACAACACTAATAGTATTGAGACACCTAGTAGTCGCGCTAAGCACGCTAATTCTTTATACTGTCCAAGATGTCGTTCCAATTCTCACTCATTACGGCAGTGTAAAGAACCCAAAATAATTATTTGCTTCAAATGTGGTAAAAAAGATTTTCGCTATCCAGAGTGCCCTAACTGCAATAGTTCAACCGAATCTAGTTCAAAAAACTAGTTGGTTATTGCAGCAACAGTTCTAAATTTAACCGTAAGGATTGGAACGACTGGCTTAATTATGTTAATACCTTTTTTAACACGTACAATACTGTTGCTGCAATTAAAAACTACGTGCCATCTAAGGATCCTTGTCCATATGTTAAAATTACTATCCAAAACAATTCTTTTACTTTATATGGATTGTTAGACTCCGGTTCCGCTGTGAGTATCATAGGTAATAATTTACATTTACAATTGAACAAATACGGTATAAAGATCGACAATGCTGAATCTATTAATATTACTGCTGCTGGTGGTCACTCTATGAAATCATTAGGTTTTATGCTTTTACCTATGTCTTTTAATAATAAGCATAGTGTTATTAAGGCTCATGTGGTGCCAGAAATAAAAACGTCACTAATTTTGGGTATTGATTTCTGGACCAAATTCGAGATATTTCCTAACAATATCAAGGATATAAAACTACTTACTAGTACTACTACTAGTTTATTCAATATTTCTGAATCTACTGTTCTACCCATATCATCTAATCCCACGATAAGGTCTTACATAGATCTAGAGCCTTCTCAAAAAATACAAATTGATGATATTATCGATCAATTTAAACAAGTTTCCTTTGAATTGAGAGGTCTTGGCAGAACCCACTTAATCGAACACCGAATAGATACAGGCAACGCGGAACCTATAAGACAAAGATATTATCGTTTGTCTCCTGAAAAGAAACGAATAATAACCGAGCAAGTAGATGAAATGTTAGCGTTAGACGTATTGCAACCCTGTGAGAGTCCGTGGTCTTCCCCTGTACTTGTGGTAGATAAGAAAGATGGTAAACCTCGCTTCTGCTTAGACAGTCGGAAATTAAATTCTGTTACAAAAAAAGACGCTTATAATTTACCATATGTCTCAGAAATCCTTGACAACCTTAGAGATGCAAAATTCTTAAGTAGTTTAGACTTATCCAAAGCTTTTTGGCAGATTCCAATTAGTGTAGCTGATCGTGAAAAAACTGCTTTCTATGTACCTGGTAGAGGCACATTTATGTTTAAAGTAACTGCTTTTGGCTTGTCTAATGCTCCAGCTACGCAACAGCGACTAGTAGATGCCCTTTTTGGACCTGAATTTGAGCTTAAAGTCTTTTGTTACCTTGATGACATAGTCATCATAAGCAATACATTTCAGGAACATGTGACATTACTAGGTCGCGTCCTGGAGAAACTAAAAAGTGCTAATCTCACTATAAACCTATCCAAATGCCAATTTTTTAGAAAAAATTTGCATTACTTGGGTTATGTCGTAGATGAACATGGTCTTCGTACTGACCCTAATAAAGTCGAAGCCATTTTAAATTTCCCTACCCCTACTACAAAAAAGGAAGTCAAGCGATTTCTCGGTACAGCGTCATGGTATAGACGTTTTGTTCCAAAGTTTAGCACGATAGCTGGTCCACTTAATAGGTTGACCACTAGTGGAAAAATGGCGCGTCCCTTTGAATGGACTCCTGAAGCCGATTTATCTTTTCAAAAACTTAAATCTTGTCTGGTAAATGCACCTATTTTGGCTTGTCCTAATTTTAATTATAGCTTTGACGTCCATACTGACGCAAGTGACTTTGGTGTAGGTGCCATGCTTTCACAAACTATAAATGGTGAGGAACATCCAGTAGCCTATATGAGCAGGTCTCTTACGGGACCTGAACGCAACTATAGTGTCACTGAGAGAGAAGCCCTTGCAGTTTTATCCGCATTAGAACACTGGCGTTGTTATTTAGAGAATGGTAAAGTTTTTACCGTTTACACAGACCATTCTGCTCTTAAATGGTTTTTATCTCTCACAAATCCTACCGGTCGCCTTGCGCGTTGGGGAGTAAGACTAGCTTCTTTTAATTTTGTAGTTAAACACCGCCGAGGCAAAGAAAATATTATACCTGATGCATTATCAAGAGGTGTACCTGTGGCTGCCTTAAGTACCTCGTTGGTTACACCTCCCACTACTACGGACACATGGTATCAGAATATTTTTGATGGATGTATGAACTCTCAAGCCAGCTATCCTAATTATAAAGTCGAGAAAAATATATTATACCGACATATAAAAAGTAAGAATCCCCTCACATCAGAATTTAACTGGAAAGAAGTCGTTCCACAAGAACTGCGTGCCGAGGTTATTTATAAAAATCATTCAACGCCGACAGCAGCACATTTAGGAATATTTAAGACTTATAAACGGCTTCTTCTAAAATATCATTGGCCAGGCATGTATACCGATGTAGTTAAATTTGTAGGTAATTGTAACACTTGCTTAGCTTATAAATATCCAGCTCATACTACTCTAGGGAAGATGGGTCGACCTAAACACTGTTCCCGTCCCTTTCAAACACTCTCTATAGACCTTGTAGGTCCCTTACCTAGTAGTAGGAAGCAGAACAATTACATTCTCGTCGTTAATTGCTGCTTTTCAAAATACTGTCTTATATTTCCCCTACGACAAGCTACTGCTGCCGTTATCTGTAGACAACTGGAGGATAATGTTTTCCTCGTACATGGAATTCCTCAAACCATCATTATGGATAACGGAACACAATTTGCAGGCCGTGAGATGGACACACTATTGAAAAAATATAATATACCTAACGTGCATTTCACACCTAAGTACACTCCTCAAATTAACACCGTAGAAAGATATAATAGGACAATAGTAACATCTATATCGACCTTTGTGAATGACGATCATAGAAGTTGGGATATAATGCTACCTAAGATCCAGTTCGCAATTAACAATTCAGTGAATGAAGTGACGGGTTTCACACCGTCCTTCCTAGTGCATGGTAGAGAGTTGGTTACTTGTGGGACCCACTATGTCGATAATGATAATAGTGATGAGATTCTGTTCCTGCCTCGTGATATATACGGTGAGAACTTAGGTATTTTAGTTGAAATATTCAATAAAGTGCAGGCTACTCTTTGGCATAATCATCACAAATCATGTCAGCGTTACAATTTACGTCGTAAACACGTCGAATTTAGCGTGGGCGACATTGTATGGAAGCGCTGCTATTTACAAAGTGATAAAGGTGCACGTTTTAGTAAAAAGCTTGCACCTAAATTTGAAAAATGTAAAGTGAAAGAAAAAAGGTCGCCACTAGTATACGTCTTAGAAGATTTGAACGGTCGTGATCTGGGAGTTTGGCACATAAAGGATCTCAAATTAAAATTGATGTCCCCATAGCTTTAGTTTAAATTTCAATTTTATTACGTTTCTCTCTACAATAATACGGATTTTTCTAGCACGAAAAATCCTCATCTGGGAAGGGGAGTACTGTTACATTGCTGTAATAATCATATTCGTGAGTAGGAACTAAACGCAGAGGCTGCGAGAACTTCACGTTGGTTACACCTACCGCGCTGGCCGCTTCGTCGCTGACTTCACACCAACGAACGCTTCAACGACTCGTGCGTCCGTTAACAAATGTTTTCAATATTAATCCTTATATAATTTTATTATTTATTTTAAAGTCAATAATTGCTAGATCATCCCTAGATAATAATATCATTATATTTAATTGTGTGTGTGTGGATATTAAAACCCCGTTATAGGGGTTTTAAGATTAGACTCAACAGTCAATCTTCTGAAGCAGACTCGCAGTTGCTCATCTTCTTCACTACGGATCACTGCGGGAAAGAAGCGTCAGGAGAGTACCTACTGTTTTCCTGTTCATGTCAGTGCAGAGCCTAGGGAATAGCTAGAAAGGCAACGAACCCACTTCCCGTTGCATACCTTCACTTCATTATAATTAATTAAATAATTAATTCTATTTAATTTTACCTTCTCTTCATTATAATTAATTAAATATTTAATTCTATTTAATTTTTTTTTATGTTACCTATACTAAGCGTAACAGTATAGTAAAAAACAACTAAGGGATATCATACGTATATCAAAATAAGGAAACCTCGAAATAAAACCCTATACCAACCCGTCTATATCAACCAGCGTGGTGTAATAGATCAATTTCCCTCTTACGTCGGCGTTTATTAGATGCATTAAATAATCAGCATTAAAAGGATTTGTAGAACAGAGGTAGTGGTCTAAAAAGAAGGGGTAGCAATGACTGTTTTGTATTTTTGGCACCATAGCCGGCAAAAGATGTCGAATTGCCTAAAATGTGGTTCAAAATATTCTACGCTCCGTAAAATTTTAGCATGGCATACACCGGTTTGTTATTATGCTGAGTCATGACATTTTTGAAGTAGTTCATACTTCTAGAGGGAGAGAATAGTATATCTTCTATTGTACTCTTAATTCGTGAGAAAGTGTCAGTTAGATACTTTATTTTACTTAATTTTTAGAAAACCTTAAGTTTTAATATAAATTCTTTTAAAAGAGTAAATAAGCTTTCAAAAAATGTCTGTCCATTTTTTTTCGTATAACGAAGAAGCATTTGATGTCGCCTTTCACTTTAAAACGTGTTGAGTTTATTAGAATACAAACTACTTGAGCACATTTTTCATTATTAAAAGTTCTTCCCAATATTCGTTTCATTGTAGTCGGGGTGTGCGCCGCCCCTTCGGCATCTTTTGTCACCCCTTACCTTGGCTTCTTTTGCTGGGCCATTAAACACCCTTAGTAATTTTGTGACGGCTTTCGTTCAGTCACAATTTTATAGGTTTAGAAAGACAATAAACATTTCTGTTGAATTGTTACTTTGAATTTAATTAATTATATATAGGTATATTTATTTTATATCGTCAAAGGTCCAGAAAGACAAGTAACACAAGCATATTCGTTATATACATATATACATTTTTTATACATTCTCTTACTTTTATCCCAAGTACTTGGGGTCGGTACAATATGTACTCTTCTTTCATAGTACTCGTACATATTGTAGTAAGTTATTAGCAATAGTTTTATGACTGGGCGTCTGCCAGACGTCAACCCTCCTTGGGAATGTAATTGTTCACCAAACGGCATCAGATGGAGTTGGCTCAGGTTGTTATAGGTCTCTTAGTCGTCTTTTACGACATCCACGAGCAAAGTAAAGGTTGGTAGTATTCGTAGCCGCTACCACACAGAAATATACATTTTGTTAATATAATGCAGAAAAGAAAATGGTTTATTACCTTCTACTAAGTACAGTAATTAACATTGCTGCTTAACAGACATTATCTGATAAAAAACCCGGACAGATTATTATAAGTATCAACCTCCCGAGAAATGATGGAAGTTGCTTTGTGTGATCCAGAAATCTTTGTTCTCAATCTAAGTATAATTTGTATCCGTTAATTATGTATTTTGAGCTCCGCAAGACACAAAAAATTATATTCACTGACTGAAGACTCATCCCGAGTCTTAAAAAAAGAACTACAAGTATTTTAACTAGTTTTAATGGGTCTGTCTATGTCCACGCGGTTTGGGAATAATCATGAATCATCGTAACCTAATTGAACAGCGAAACTATCGACATTTTCATATATAAATGATATTTATCCATCAATGTTATTATTTCTATCATTGACCACAATCACAATGTTTGGTAAAAGAAATAATTATTGCAATTAGGGTTACAAGTTTCTTAGGACAGTCCAATTCGCCTGATGATTCTACGAGAATGATGATGACCTTTCGCTGTCTACTGTTGGACGTAGCCTACAAATAATAATAATAACCATTTATTTTCTCATCACAAAGGATCACAATTAAATCATAGGTAAGCTACATTAAATATAGGATATATGTATACATTATTTGGAGCTTTTGTGAGGAGCTGGTGTCCGTACAGATATCCGATAAACATGTGTGAAAGATCACCAGGCTTTCGCATCATCTCACAAACAAAGACGTAAACTCAACACTCACTCTTAATCGCCATGTTTGGATTATCAGACGATTTTCAGAACTTCCACAAGCACATAAACGGTGTCGATAATCTTATTCTTATCCTGTCCAGTATACGGAATATACGGGATATATCCGTGTGGTGACGGAGTAAGAATACAATTCACCACCCCTTTCTTATTTTTACCCGTGGGTGATCGTAAAAGACGACTAAGGGATGTATATATATCTAATATATAAAATCTATGCAAGAGAAGGAAAACTCGAAATAAAATCAACCAACACGTATGACCAGCGTGGTATAGTAGGTCAATCTCCCGTTACGGAGGAGGCTCGAGTCCAATATGGGACATATATGAGCTGAGATGATGATGATGATATATTATATTCAACTGTGATTAATCTCTTCGTGTTAAGAAAAGGAATATATAAAGGTCATGTAAAAACATTTTAGAAATGCTATTAATATTACTTTCATATTTTCAAAATGACATGATTGCCGTTTGATTCATACGGGCGTGTAAAATATGACAAACTAACTTTTACGCTTATAAGGATATCTATGAGGATTATCCTGTTTGAATTATATAGTCACAGGGGTTTTCTCGAAAAGAATAGCGAAGTTGTGTTGGTCATTCCATTGATAAGTTATTCTGACGTATGATTGTTACATTTTGGGATTACCAAAAATGTATTTATATAAATGATTTAAATATATTGACCTTGTTGATCATGCATGCAATCCTAACATTTTAGATAAATGGGTTTCTTTTTCTTTTTAAATAGACAACTCTCGGCAGTCATTTAGTACATAATTGTATTGAGAGGGAATTTGCCAATCATCATTATCTCAGTTCATTTACCGGATGTGACAGAGAATGGAGCAATTGGTCAGAAAGGTGGTAGGTAATGATGGTAGGAACCTATAACAAAAATTTGAAGGGAAAATGTCAAGGTCATTGACTCATCAGCTGTCTGTAAAGGCGATGTTTGTCATACTATAGCAAACGTAATCACTGATTTATTTAGGTTCTAAAGAATATTTATGAAAGTTTGAGTATGTAGTAGACTATTTATCATTTACTTGGTAATTTTCATTCAGTTTCACAGAAAAAGCGGTGCCAAAATTGAAAACTTTAAATGCTTCTAATTCATTAACGAATTGACATTTATCCTTCAGATTTTTGTTATGGGTTCTGACCACCATTACCTACCACATTTCTTACCAGCTGCTCTATTCTCTGTTACACCCGGTATGTCCACTTGTTAGGCTCGTGCCTTCTCCATAATGAGAAGGAAATTGACTTACTACCTACACCACGTCAGATGTTTTGGTATAAGGTTTTGTTTCGAGCTTTGCTTCTCTTGCATAGATGTTATATAAGTTTTATATCCCTTAATCAATTCTTACGATAATCCACGGGTAAGATAGAGGGGAAGTGAATTGTATTATTACTCCGTCACCACACGGAAACCAAACTAACATACGCAAATACGTTTTTTTTTAAATGGGCAATTCCCTGCAATCATTTAGTGCATTATTGTATTGAAGTGGAATTTACCAATACGAATTTATAAAAATACAAATTACACGAATAAGTATAATAACCTTTTTGTGGATTGCACAAAGTATTGTGCTACTTGGTAATCTTACGAATCCGTGATACTTGCCTCGGTAGGTTGTATCTTAGCCATAAAGTCGTCTATCAATTTGTTTGTTATTCTATCACACTTTACTATTTAATTATTAGTTATGAAATATGTACCTACCTATATATTATCAAGAGGATAGTAAAGGACATAGGTTGCCTGCCATTAATAGGAAGTATTGTTCCCGACAGATATAAAAATACAATTTAGGCTCTTACTCGTTCTAGTCATTAGATTTCATCATCATTCTCCTACTCTTATCCCAATTACTTGGGTTAGACGCAATATGTAGGTACTCCTCTTCCTACTTATTGTAAAAATTATTGGCAATAGTTTTATGATCGGCTGTTTGCCTGACGTCAACCATCCTTGGGAATGTAATTGTTGACTAAACAGCATCATATGCAGTTGGCCCAGGCCGCTCTTAGTCGTCTTTTATGACATCCACGGCAAAGTAAGGGTTGGTAGTACTCGTAGCCGCTCCCACACAACTGTAGTAATAAGTTATGGTTGGTAATTATATGCCACCGAAGACAAAGATCGGGCATCGGTGGCCCGCTCGCACGGCGAAGAGAGGTGCTTTGCATGGTGGGTCTATGGGGTCGCGGGCCGCCACTTTCGTCGCCCCCGGACCGATTTGGCTGGGCGTGGCCACAGCATGGTCCACCGCAAAAAAAAATTGGTTGGTAATTATATACAAATGGTGTGACAGTTGTATAATCTTAACAGATTAATAACTATTGTGACTTTTAAATATAGAAGTTAGTTTAGTTTTTGTTTTTTTTTAAAGGTTTTTTAGCTCTCTGGCACTCTGTTCTCTCTGCCTAACCTGCAAGGGATATGGCGTGATGATATGTATGTATGTAAATATAGAATCCTTCATAATAGTTCTAGTAATAAGTTTAGTAATATTCATACTAGATGGCGCTCGATGAGGCACTGTTTTGCTGCTGTAGTTTTAAAAGGCTTTTCGCAGAAATTTAATTTGCGTTTTCGATTCGATTGTTGGAATGGTGAGGATTCTGTAAGGTAGATGTTTGGCTATAAACAGAGAGAGATAAATACATATAAGTATAAATATAAAAGAAAAGTTAGAAAGAAATTATAGAATTTGCTCTCGTTATTGAGAATTCTTCTTTTTGTGACAAAATAAGAAATTAGAATACAATTGTCAAGTAATTTTTTTTACAACAACGAAGGGCAAAACTTGCTCTGTATTTAAACCAACGTGGTTACTTTAAATGCGACCAAGGGATATATGATGCGTATAGCAACAGACCTAAATGTCTGAAAACACAGGTCTATGACCAGTGTGTGTTACCAGTAATCACTTACGGCATGGAAACGTGGTCCCTAAATGTAGGCCTCATAACCAAGCTCAAAGTCGCTCAGCGTGCTATGCTCGAGATTTATAGAATCCGTAATACGGAAATGCGCCTTGCATCCGTAATGCGCAGAAGAACGGGTGTAACCGACATAGCACGAAGAATTAGTGCGCTGAAGTGGCGATGGGCAGGCCACATCACTCGACGAACCGACAACCGCTGGGGAAGAAAGGTTCTCGAGTGGCGACCACGTCATGATCACGTCACCATGAAAGTCGTTGGGCGTCGTTGGATGCAGGCGGCTCAGGACCGCACTCTGTGGCGTAACATGAAGGAGGCCTACGTCCAGCAGTGGACGGCGATAGGCTGAAATGATGATGATGATGATAGCAACAGAGAGAAACTCGAAATAAAACACTATAGTCCTATACTAACACGTCTGACCAGCGTGGTATAGTAAGTTAATTGCCCTCCTATTGTGGAGGAGCCCCGAGTCCTACAGTCAGACATATATAAGTTAAGATGAAAAGATAAGAGAGTTTTTGATAACAAAATCTAACCTAACACTATTTACCCGATTCAGGAATCAAAAAACGAAACCAAGGTTTCACCAATTGTACGAGAAGAATCTTTTTTAGATATAGTTAAAAAACATTGGATATATGAATTATTTTATAATTAATTTAATATTATCTGATTTGTTCTTTTCTACCTTTGTTTAAGCCTTGTGCCTTTGTTTAAAAACAAGGGTTTACGTTATGACTGCGCAAATTACAGAGCCGTAAGCTTGACCAGTTTGGCAGCAAAAGCGTATGATAAAATTATTGAAAGGAGAATGAGGATGGTGTCCGATGGTTTACTGTGTGAGACACAAGGAGGTTTCAGGAGTGGAAGGGGATGCATGGACCAAGTGTTCTCTCTGCGCAACATTGTGGAGAAGCATCTGGCTCTAGGTTAGAGGGTTTTCTGCAGTTTTGTGGATCTGGAGAGAACATTTGACACGGCTGTACGAAAGGAACTTTGGGACATTTTACCGGAGTATGGTATTAACGGTAAACTGCTACAGGCTGTGCAGTCCAGTTACATGGGCTGTAGAGCCTGTGTGCGGCTGGATGATGGAATGTCGCCTTGGTTTGACGTCAATATCAGCGTTAAGCAGGGGTGCGTTCTGTCAGCCAGGCTGTTTATCATATATCTGGATAAATGTCTCCAAAGGTTGAACGATATGAATGTGGGAGTCCAGATGGGCGACTCAGTGGTCACTGCTCTGCTTTATGCAGATGATGCAGTCCTGCTGGTACAGTCAGCGACTGACCTGCAGACCCTAGTCGACACAATGACAGAAGGTTGTAAGAAAAGGGGTCTACGCGTGAATGTGAGCAAAACCAAAATAATGGTATTTGAAAGAGATGAAGCCAGAGCAGATGTAAGAGTAACAATAGGTAATGATGTACTAGAGCAAGTGGATGAATTTGTATATCTTGGATGTGGATTTAGCCGGGTTGGAAGGTACACCCCTGATATAGAGCGAAGAGTGAATGCGGGAAATAGAGTGAACGGAGCGTTGGGGCAACTTCTCGGCAGCCACCACCTCAGCCAGAAAGCACGTGTAGCAATACATAACGCAGTGCTTGTTCCAACATTACTGTATGGAAGCGAGAGTTGGGTATGCAGAAAACAGTATGAAAGTAAAATTAATGCGGTCGAAATGCGATCTCTGCGGAAAATATGTGGAGTTAGGCTGACCGACCGCATTCGTAACGACGACGTAAGAGAGCGAGTAGGTATGAAAGAGAGTATTGGTGTAAAGATGCGAAAGGGAATACTCGGATGGTTCGGACATGTGGAAAGAATGCCGAACGAACGTCTGGTTAAGAAGATATACAATGCGAAAGTGGAAGGATGTACGTACCGAGGGAGACCGAGACTAACCTACCTAGACCAGATCGGTCAGGTACTGAAGGAAGGTGGAGTCAAGAGTCTCCGAAACCGGCGAGCGTGTATGAAGAGAATTATGAATGTTGAGGAAGCGAGTGAAGTAAGCAGAGATAGAGTTCTCTGGCACTCTGTTCTCTCTGCCTACCCTGCAAGGAATATGGCGTGATGATATGTATGTATGTATGTTTGTTCTTTTCTATCTTTTAAGCCATAATCTCTGGTGTGTTTTCGATAACAAAAGTTTTGGAGTGATTGCCGTATAAAGGGTGAAAAACTAGATTATGACAAGTTTTCAGCGAAAAAGAAAGGGCTGGTAATGACGACATTAATTTGTATATTAAAGCAAACAAATATGAGCGTAAGTGAGAAACTATTTGCGAAATCACTTATAACGGCAGCCATCCAGTTGTGGAATGCACCAACAGAACCAGTCGTACTTTTAAATGATGATGAAAAATTCATTGGCCTCCTTTGTTTATCTACATATATTAACATTATAACACTAAGCAGTTTATTTAGTTGTACGCAATAACCTCGGTAACTACTGTTTTGAATTGAAAAAATATTTCAATGTTGAATAGCCCGTGTATCAAGGAAGGCTGTATAGCATTACGCTATGACTAATTGGAGCGGGGTAGGAATTAACGAAAAATATTGCAAATATTGAAAAAATTATGCGTTTTCAGAGTTCCGTTGGTTGCGCTGCGTGTTATATGTGGCTACGATACCACCCTCTCTCTCTCTTTCAAAATTAATATACAGTATAATTCAGCATAAAATTTTGATGCTGCATAGATGGCGTAGTGGTTAAGATACGGATTTATCATGCTAGTGTCATGGCTTCGATTTTTACGTACGACGATACTTCGTACAATGCACAAATTTTTGTTCTCAGTCTGAGTTTAATTTGTGTCCATTAAATTGAATATTTGTAAAGTCCCCCGTCTACTTTTCGTGTGGTGACGGAGTAAGAAAACAATTCACCACCCCCTATCTTACCAGTGGATGATCATAAGAAACGGGTAAGTAGTATATAAACATCTATGCAAGAGAAGGAAAATTCGAAATAAAACTCTATACCGACATGTTTAACCAGCGTGGTATAGTAGGTCAATTTCCCTCCCATCATGGAAGAGGCTCAAGTTCAACAGTGGAATATATATGAGCCTAGATGATGATAAATGGTCCCCGTTGAACAAGGATTTTTACCTCAATGCCCAAGGGTTTTAAAGAAAACGAAGAATATGTAAATAATAATAGCAAGCACGAAATCAGGGTATTCATTTTATTTTCAGCTATACAGTTCTGTATAAGTACATGTTGCGATTTATAAATGTGATCAGAGAGACCATAGAACAAGGACTTCCGTCGTCCTCCCTGCAAATGTACCTATAGGGAAACTGTCTTGTAACACGCGATACACAGACCGTTTACGTAAAGAAATGTAAATGGTGACATTGTAACGACTATATGCATGACTTTTTATATAGATATACATATAGGCACCGTAACCATTAATTTTTTATGTCAAAAAGGGACTAGGAGAAATAGGAAAAAAAATATATGAATTTATTAATCATCATCATTCACCTACTCTTATCCCCATTACTTGAGGTCGATACAATATGTACTCTTCTTTCACAGTACATATTGTACAAGTTATTGACATTATTTTTATGACCGGTAGCCTTTTTTTTTTGTTTTTTTTTTTTTTTTTGCGGTGGGCTATGGACGTCGCACCCCGCCAAATCGGTCCGGGGTGACGGAAGAGGCGGCGCGCAACCCCATTGACCCACCCTGCAAGCGCCTCTTCTTCGCCATGCGAGCGGGCCACCGGTACCCGATCTTTGTCTTCGGTGGCCCGCTCGGCGGTATGCCCTCTCGGGCTCCTCTCCTGTCGACGCCTCGACAGCTTTCGCCGTCGAGGCGTCGTCCTCACGCGGTGGCCTCACGTCGGGTGACCGGACAATTCCCCGGTCCGATCACCCGAAGCCTCGGTTACGTGGTCTCTAAATGTCGGCCTCATAAAAAGGCTCAAAGTCGTTCAGCGTGCTATGGAAGAGGGTTATGCTCGATATTTCTCTACGTGATAAAATCCGGAATACGCAAATCCGTAGAAGAACGGGTGTAACCGATATACCCGGAAGAATTAGCACTTTGAAGTGGCAATGGGCAGGCCACATCGCTCGACGAACTGACAACAATAGTTTTATGACCGGCCGCCTGCTAGACGCCCAGCCCCAAGGAGGGTTCTTCTTGGGAATGTAATTGTTGACCAAACGGCATCAGATGGAGTTGGCCTAGGTCGTTATAAGGCTCTTAGTCGTCTTTTACGACATCCATGAGTAAAGTAAGGGTTGGTAGTACTCGTAGCCACTACTACACAGATAACCTTATTTTTTAATGTATCTAGAATATTGAATAATATTACAGATATTGTTCTAAAAAATACATGTTATATAATATAGTCAAGTCGACGAAGAGGCGTTTGTGTCCCGGTATTAAATTTACACGTGTCCACGTGGAACAACTTTAGGCCACGAGCTTCTCATCGTATAACTGTTCTTAGTACTATTTAACAAATAGGTAATTTATTTGCAATCGTATTTTTTCTTACATATAATACTAAAATTTCTTAGAAGCCATCGCCTAGATTTTACGCTTAAAGTATTTATGAAAGTAAATATTCTATTTATATGTTGAGGGTAATCTTTATCGGTAATTTTCACTTTCTCAGGTATCACTATTGCTTGACGCGAGTCTCATCATTATCATCTTAGGTCATATACAAATGTTGCTGGGCACGAGCTCACTTCACAATAAGAGGGAAATTGACCTACGATATCACGCTGGTCAGACGGCGGTGATATTAATTTATTAAACATTCATGTATTTTTTTTTGATATCTGGGGATAGCGATTTGTTGTTTTACCGGGCGCTTTTATTTTCCCTTTTATTTTTTGAACTTGCTATTTACTATATGTATTTACATACATACATACATATCATCACGCCATATCCCTTGCAGGGTAGGCAGAGAGAACAGAGTGCCAGAGAACTCTATCTCTGCATACTTCACTCGCTTCCTCAACATTTATAATTCTCTTCATTCACGCTCGCCGGTTTCGGAGACTCTTGGCTCCACCTTCCTTCAGTACATGACCGATCTGGTCTAGGTAGGTTAGTCTCGGTCTCCCTCGGTACCTACATCCTTCCACTTTCGCATTGTATATCTTCTTAACCAGACGTTCGTTCGGCATTCTTTCCACATGTCCGAACCATCGGAGCATTCCCTTTCGCATCTTTACACCAATACTCTCTTTCATACCTACTCGCTCTCTTACGTCGTCGTTACGAATGCGGTCGGTCAGCCTAATTCCACAGATTTTCCGCAGAGATCGCATTTCGACCGCATTAATTTTACTTTCATACTCTTTTCTGCATACCCAACTCTCGCTTCCATACAGAAATGTTGGGACAAGCACTGCGTTACGTATTACACAGTACACGTGCCTTCTGGCTGAGGTGGCTGCCGAGAAGTTGCCCCAACGCTCCGTTCACTCTATTTCCCGCATTCACTCTTCGCTCTATATCAGTGGTGTACCTTCCATCTCGGCTAAATCTACATCCAAGATATACAAATTCATCCACTTGCTCTAGTACATCATTACCTATTGTTACTCTTACATCTGTTCTGGCTTCATCTCTTTCAAAGACCATTATTTTGGTTTTGCTCACATTTACGCGTAGACCCCTTTTCTTACAATCTTCTGTCATTGTGTCGACTAGGGTCTGCAGGTCAGTCGCTGACTGTGCCAGCAGGACGCATCATCTGCATAAAGCAGAGCAGTGACCACTGAGTCGCCCATCTGGACTCCCACATTCATATCGTTCAGCCTTTGGAGACATTTATCCAGATATATGATAAACAACCTGGCTGACAGAACGCACCCCTGCTTAACGCCGATATTGACGTCAAACCAAGGTGACATTCCATCATCCAGCCGCACACAGGCTCTACAGCCCATGTAACTGGACTGCACAGCCTGTAGCAGCTATATGTATTTCATGTACATAATTGATTGATAAAAAATTTGATTGATAAAAAAATTACTTTAACGGTGAAAACAGATGTGTGGTAGCGATTACGAATACCATTAACCCTTACTTTGCTCGTGGATATCGTAATAGATGACCAAGAACTATACATATGTAGATCTGGGCCAACTCCACTTGATGCCGTTTGGTCAACATTTACATTCCCAAGCAGGGTTGGCGTTAGAGAGTCGGCCGGTCATAAAAATATTTGCCCTTTTTTTACAATATCGGAGGGAGGGATCGTCTCATTATGTACCTACTCGTATAGTAGGTACATAATGAGTCGATCCCAAGAAATTGGGATGAGAGGACGAGAATGGTGGGGAATATAATAAGAAAATAACATTGCTAGTAACGCCATATCCGTGTGGTGACGGAGAATAATACAATTCACTACCCCCTATCTTACGCGGGGGTGATCGTAAGAGGCGACTGGCGACTAAGGGATATGAAACGCATATAACATCTATGCAAGAGAAGGAAAACTTGAAACAAAATGTCTAACCAGTGTAGTATAGTAGGTCAATTTCCCACTCATTACCGAGGAGGCTTAAGCCCAACAGTGGGACATGAGTATATTAGTTGAGATGAATTGTAAGGCCATATCGTCGATGTGCTTTACGTTTTCATATTACCACCATTGTGTGTAGATCAACACCTGAGACGTTTTTAATTATCGAAAGTAAACATCCCGGAATCTGTTACGGGACTTCATAAATGTAAATTGGAGGCGCGCATCCCGTTTAGCGGGGCTACCCCCCTCTTACCGCGTCTCACCACCGTGCGCATGCCCCCTTGCCCCTACCCCGCCGGCCGCGGCCGAGGAAACGGGGCCGGGCGCCGACGAACTGAGGATTGCGGTGTACATCAGTACAATATAGATAGACCTACTTATCGCTAAAAATTAACAAAGAATGATCTATTCGTTTAAGTGAAATTATTAATTAAAGAAGACAGGGTATGTTGTAAAAGCATACGATAGAAGTGAAGCTTATATTTACAGGGAAGCTTTTTAATTAGTCATCAAACGTTTTTGAATAGCATATATTATGTTTATTTACATTAAATTATGAAAACGAAGCTTTCAGTTGTCTCTTTCAATTGCCACCGAAGACAAAGATCGAGTACCGGTGGCCCGTTCGCACGGCGAAGAGAGGTGTTTGCAGGGTGGGTCCATGGGGTTGCGTGCCGCCTCTTCTGTCGCCCCAGATGATTTGTCGGGGCGCGACCACATCCATGGTCCACCTTGCGTGAAAAAAAAAAGTTGTCTGTTTCAATACCCAAGGGCAAGGGAAAATTTTCAATGACTCCTTAAAGGTGCGTAATAAATTCACGTAAGTAATACCTATGGGCAATAGTTGCTTAACCTATTTTCTAGCAAATTTGTTGTCACTTGTGTGTTGCGAATTTCAAAGCATTCCAATAACAAATCACTTCAATAAACTTATTAAAATCTAGCTTCAAATTACTGAAATTTAGCATTTAATATGCTTGTTTATTTATAAAAACCCGATAACGAGCGAAAAATGATTGTCACAAGTGGGATTCGAACCCACACCTATTGGAAATCCGTTCCAATCGTGCTGCCACTTACATGTCATCGTTTAATACAATTCTAACTACAAAGTTTGAGTATTAAGCCTTGTACTATGTGTAAACAATGTCGGGTAGGTGGCACACGTATCCTTAAAGAAGAAAATATAATACGATGCGAGAATGGAATGTCCTACAATAGTTCACGGTGGTGTAAGTGGCAGCACGATTGGAACGGATTTCCAATAGGTCTGGGTTCGAATCCCATTTGTGACAATTATTTTCGCCCGTAATCGGGTTTTATAAAAAAAAATCTAGCTTTTTAAAATTAAGTGTGGAATGAAAATGAGGTTACCATTGACGAAAAGACTCGACTTCATTTTTATTGGAAATCCGTTTTATCTGCTTTTCCAATTTTAGGCTTGGTTTTTAACTGTGTTAATCAGTTTTTCGTTCACGAATGAATTTAAGTGAAAGCTTCACATATCAAAACTAAATTAACCGGCTGAATCCAAATGGATCACTTAGGTTAGTCAGAATATAAAAAAAGTAATCCTTAATTTAAAACGAGTTTCAAAAATATTGTTATTTTAATTGAACAGTTGGTGGAATGGTCTAAGTAGTGATTTCTCGTGCTGAAAGGCACGGGCTCGATCTCCAAATAGGAGAAATAGGGGAATTTACGTGTTTCACAAATATTTTTTTTCGTCTGTGTGTGATTTGCGTTCATTAATTGCATTTTGAAGTCCTAGGTAGCACAAGCATGCCTTGGTCTTAACTTTGAAAAAAAAAGTAATAAGAAATAAATGAATATTATAATAAATTAAAAAAGTAGGTATGTTAAAATATTTAGATGTTGGCTATGCTATCATGTGCTGGATATACAAGATTTTTGAAAATGCAAGGTCACATTTTACATATCAAATTGATGGACTAACTTTTTGTTGTTTTATTTTTTAACTTTTTGTTATTATTCTACTTACCTACCTAGCTCACTATCTACCTAGTTAAAATAGCAATAAATATGTAGGTATATCACGCTATTTGCTGTGTGGTAGCGGTTACGAATACTACCAACCCTTACTTTGCTCGTGGATGTCGTAAAAGACGACAAAGAGCCTTATAACGACCTGGGCCAACTCCGCCTGTTGCCGTTTGGTCAACAATTACATACCCAAGGAGGGTTGACGTCAGGCAGGCGGCCGGTCATAAAACTATTGCCAATAACTTTTACAATATGTTACTATGAATGAAGTGTACATATTGTATCGAACCCTTTCTTTTTTTTTTTTATTACGGTGGACTATAGACAAAAGAGGCGGCGCGTGCTCTCCTCCTCCTTCGCCGTGCGAGCAGGCCACCGATACCCGATCTTTGTCTTCGGTGGCCCGCCTGGCATATTGTATCGACCCCAAGTAATTGGGATAAGAGTAGGTGAATAATAAAAAAAATGTAGGTATGTCACGCATTTTAATATACTTATCCCTGTAGGTATATAGTGTAAACACTACCATACCATACCTATCTAGTAATAAAATTAACAATCAATCTGGATACCTACATACCTATAATAGATACAAAGCTTCTTGTAATTGAAATATCTATGTACACTGATAATTGAATTAAATAGGTATCTAGATATCTTCCGACTTCCTAGTTATAATATTAACTAGGATTCTACGCGTGTAAAGATAGCTGCATAGTAGTTAGCTAGATACTTACTAAATTGTCTTAAAGTAAAATAAATACACTGTTAAAATTTTTTGTAAAATTACAATTGTTTTACAAAACAAAAAAGAGCAGAATTCCAAATCAACGTATACTATACTATTTCCATTTCTTTATTTTCTCGATGACAGCTCCTGTGGAAACTTGAACGAGCGTCTTTTTTACATTATGTATACATTATTTATATAATAAAAATATGACGCTTACGCGCGTACAAGGACATAGCAGAGTCGGAGAAACTGATAGGGATGGAGCTATCGATAAACGTAACACGATAAGAGACCCGATATTTTTTTATAGTGTAAGAAACTAAACTATTGCCGGATAATTTTATACAAATTTATTAACTAATATTACATTTCATTACAAGATGTAATTATATTACGTTGATTGTTCATTTATTTATTTTAATCAAAATCTGATGAATCGTCACTATCACTCGATGAGCTCTCCTCAACGTTTATTATAAGTTCCTGTATTTCTATATTATCTAATGCCACATGAATTTCCCAATCCGACGCTATAATGTTTTGGGTTCTTCTCACAATTTTTTTCCAGTGTTCGGCGGTTACTTCCGCACATGCATTTTTTAATAAATCTAACATCTTGTTTGCCGTAAAAGGGGGATGGGTATTGTTTCGAGCGGCGTGTCCTTTGATTTGTGCCCATATTAGTTCTATAGCATTGTACTGGCAATGATACGGCGGAAGTCGAAGAACCCAATGACCACATTCGGCAGCTATTTCGTCGGTAATATAGATATATTATAAAAGATTTTAGGGAGGCTTTTTTTAGATTTTAAAATATTCACTAATTGTACTTTTAATAAATTATCATCCACATTTTCGCCATGACGTTTGAGCCAGTCAATTATCTCTTGTTTTTTATTGGCCTGTGTCGGCATTTTATCAATTTGTCTAGAGTGATATGTAGCGTTGTCCATAATAATTATCGACGGTTCTTCCAGAGATTGCACCATTTCTTTGAACCATCCTTCGTAAATCTCCGCGTTCACTTCTTCGTGGTAGTCCACTGTTTTCTTGGATTTAAAGGCCAGTAAAGCATCTGCCACGAATCCTTTCATAGACCCTGCATGGCATATGATAAGGTGTTCACCTTTTCCCATTGGCACTGAACTAGTGGAAGCGGCGGTGTCGTCAGTCCAGTTCTTCGATACTGTGTGGTTTGCATTTAACCAAGTCTCGTCAGTGAAAATAACATTTGACCAATCTGATATCTTTTTGGCTTCGCTCAAAAATTCGCAGCGAGCCATAGCAACGTCGTGACGCTCCATCAATATTTTACGTTTGTCCGATTTTTTATAAGAAAATCCAATTTCTTTCAAAACGAAACTTAATGACGATTTTTGGCCATGGAACAAACCACGTTCACGTAAAGAAACAACAAGTTTTTTAAGTGTTGGAATTTCTTTGCTACACGTATTGTATAGTAAATTTACAAAACGGAATTATAGTATTACTTTCTTGTTGTGCGTAAAAACCTCCAACGTTGTAAAAAAATTGCAGAAAATTTTAACATTGTAGGTGCAACGTAAAAGGATTTTTTTTGTGGACCGATATTAGTCCCCAAAATGCTACTGATAAGAGTGTATGTATATATTTACCTAAGTATACTTACTTAAAAAAATATGCAAACCCGCTGAGTTTCTTGCCGAATCTTCTCAGTGCGGTCGGATTCCGATCCGGTAGTAGCTATTTTGATTAATTGAAGGTAAAATGTTAATATGTTATCCGTGTGGTGACGGAGAA
The DNA here is from genome assembly GCA_905163515.2 of Lymantria monacha. Classification (NCBI taxonomy): domain Eukaryota; kingdom Metazoa; phylum Arthropoda; class Insecta; order Lepidoptera; family Erebidae; genus Lymantria; species Lymantria monacha. Next base: position 10,028,811 of record LR991094.1, on the reverse strand, counting down.
AGAATACAATTCACCACCCCCTATCTTACCCGTGGGTGATCGTAAGAGACGACTAAGGGATATAAAATGCTTATTACATCTATGCAAGAGAAGGAAAACTCGAAACAAAACCCTATACCTATTGGTATACGTGAAAGACGTGTTGGTACATGTTTGATCAGCGCGGTATAGTAGGTTAATTTCCCTCCCATTACGGAGGAGGCGGGCCCAACAGTGGGACGTGTATGGGCTGTAATGATGATGATGATGCAAATGTAAAAATTAGTAATATCTGAGTGATAGGGTTTATGTATAACAAACGATTTAAATTTAACTTTATTGATTACCTAATGACATCAACAATAGTCCATACTTCCATAGGCGTTTGACTTATAAAAGAAACAATATTATCTATTTTTAATGATCTCTTAATACGCTTTAAGATAATGTTTATTACCTAAAATAGATAATCTGTACTTGTCTATTAAAATTAAGCAGAATATGACTTTACAATAAGGATAAAAATCGCTTGAACGCAATTAAAATGTAATATCAATGAAATAGGAGACGATTTTAAAATTTAGTTGGGAATTCGTGTCTATTGTTGATTTGTAAGAAGCGTGAATAAGTGAATATAGAAAAAGACAATGAGGTGACATAAGAGAAAGGACAATTTGAGAATATGTCAACATTTTTTATATTCTAAAAATCACATTTTTTATTTTCAAAATAAGGCAATGTTAAATATTCAGATTTAAAGCAATCATGACATGAAGTAAGGTGGAGTTAAGAGTCTCCGAAACCGGCGAGCGTGTATGAAGAGAATTATGAATGTTGAGGAAGCGAGTGAAGTATGCAAGGATAGAGTTCTCTGGCACTCTGTTCTCTCTGCCTACACTGCAAGGGATATGGCGTGATGATATGTATGTATGTATGTAAAGCAATCGTTAATTGAACCATAATTAAAATGGATTGAACGGATTTCCGTTCAATCCATTTTAATTATGTATTTTATATATATTATATATAATATATTATATATATATTATATTATACATTACAGTATATCCAGCATGACTAATCTATTTAGATTAGTCATGCTGGATATACTGTAATGTAATGTATCATAATTACAGCAAATGAAAATATTTTTTTTTACTTAATAGAGGTTAGGTTATAGGTTCGGTCACTATTCTTCTATTCTTCTTCTTCGTCAACCTGTGATATACGTCCCCAATATTGACCTCTGGCCACGCTGTGCGATGGCGGCAACGACTTCTACCAACCCTGACAATGCTCATGAATCTCGTAAAAGGTAATTAAGTTTTACATAGACCTGGATCAACTATATCTGATGCTTAAGAAGAAATGAAATTACCCAATATACCAGGTAGCTTGGGTTCGATTCCCATGCAAAGCATTATTTTATCCCCTAGCCCCTAGCATCAACATCAACAGCGATTACGTCACTCACCTTCAATTAGCTGACGATATTGTCGTTATAGCTGAAGGATCAGGGACCTCCAGCTCAGAAAAATACAGGATGACGTTTATATTCAACGATTTATTATTCAATTTTTGTAGCACGATATTGTTCGACCAACGCTTACAATGTACCGTGTTAGTATGAGTCAAACCTATATGACACAGTGTTACCCGCACATTATATCTTTAATGTATCGATATTGCATATCGATACTAAAATTAACTACTAGAATTATAGTAAATAGTTTATGAATATTTAATATATGTACGTTATGTTTTATATGCATATTAAATACAGTATCGATACATTACCACAATAATTCATACTACCGATTATAACTTGTTATAATAAGTATTTGTTACTGATTGTCTATTATGCTTACAGCTCGGCCATCCTTTTATCAGTGAGTCCTCTCACTGTAATCGGTGTAAAACAAGGCATATTTAAATAATAACTTTAGCTTACCATTTTGATACAATTAAAAATAATTAATGCTATTGCATAAGTCAATATCAGATAATAAAGAAAAACATTGGAGTATATTCAGTTCATATTTCTATACTGAATATGCTTACCTACTACGAACATATTATATGTGATATTTTAAACATACCTATGTATTTAAATTAAGTGATATACAAAAGTACAATCAAATATTACATAATATTATAATAGATTTCTTGTACATAGTCCCGCAAGACATAGTTGTAAAATATAATTATAATGAATGAATTAACTTATAATATTAATAAACATGATCTGCTATAATCTATGACCATCTACGTGCTCTACACGCTGATCACTCATAGCTCATGTTTGAGGTTAATGCTAATAACTAATCTTATAATGATAATAAACATGATCTGCTATAATCTATGACCATCTACGTGCTCTACACGCTGATCACTCATAGCTCATGTTTGAGGTTAATGCTAATAACTAATCTTATAATGATAATAAACATGATCTGCTATAATCTATGACCATCTACGTGCTCTACACGCTGATCACTCATAGCTCATGTTTGAGGTTAATGCTAATAACTAATCTTATAATGATAATAAACATGATCTGCTATAATCTATGACCATCTACGTGCTCTACACGCTGATCACTCATAGCTCATGTTTGAGGTTAATGCTAATAACTAATCTTATAATGATAATAAACATGATCTGCTATAATCTATGACCATCTACGTGCTCCACACGCTGATCACTCATAGCTCATGTTTGAGGTTAATGCTAATAACTAATCTTATAATGATAATAAACATGATCTGCTATAATCTATGACCATCTACGTGCTCTACACGCTGATCACTCATAGCTCATGTTTGAGGCTAATGCTAATAACTAATCTTATAATGATAATAAACATGATCTGCTATAATCTATGACCATCTACGTGCTCCACACGCTGATCACTCATAGCTCATGTTTGAGGTTAATGCTAATAACTAATCTTATAATGATAATAAACATGATCTGCTATAATCTATGACCATCTACGTGCTCTACACGCTGATCACTCATAGCTCATGTTTGAGGTTAATGCTAATAACTAATCTTATAATGATAATAAACATGATCTGCTATAATCTATGACCATCTACGTGCTCCACACGCTGATCACTCATAGCTCATGCTCATTCAATCATTTCATAATCACGCTTTTTTTTTCTCACAATAATCATCTCATAATCATTCGATTCGTTAAATAGTCTATATTGCACTCAGTTTAAATTCAAACGTTCTGAACCACACTTCTCCCAAACTTTGGTAACTTTTAATCATCACTCCTTTAATTTTTCACTACTGTATCATCGTTATTAGAGAATTTAGTCTTGTCTAAGTCGCGTGATTGCTGTTTAATCGACTGAAAGTATTCCAATACTTGTTCAGGTTCTTGGCATTTAGACGCTTTAGCACCTAACCTTAGTGATCTGTCTTCGATACCGTAAAGCAAACATTCAACGGCTCTTTTACCTCCTATCTCACATCTGTTAAGCAGATTTATTTTTTCATAGTAATACAGTTCTAGAGACTCGTTATACTTCACGCGTTTAGAAAGCATTGCCGTCAATAGCTCTGCGTAGTCGTCGCTACTAGGAAAGGACTCGGTAAGTTTAATTTTCCACTCCTGCCACGAAAACGACATAGTGGGTAAAGCTTGGTACCAAGTCTTTGCCACCCCCGATAATTTAGGCAAGCGTAATGTATCACTTGATCATCACCCCATTTATACAATCTAGCACATTCGTCAACCTTATTAAGCCAAATATGCACAGTTTGACCCTTGACCATAGGGTCGAACTCCGGTATAACATTTCCTAGAATTGGAAATTTATTTCCTTCAGATCTACAGCTCACCAACGATTTCAATAATTCAGTTAGTAGATTTGAAGTATTATTATTATCATTGGAACGACTCACCTGATCTACGCACTTGTTGTTATAATTATCAATGTGCTTACGCTTGGGTGTTACGCCTCGGCTGCTCGCCCGACTCCAGCTGCGCCTGCTGCGACTTCGTGAGTTGCGTGGACGGTATCTGCGATGCTTGAGCCGGTACCTACTTCGACGCCCATAGCGATGATTACTCTGCCGTTCACACGAGGAGCTGTCAAGACGGGAGCGTGAACAACCACGTTGACGGTTACGCCCATCACTGCTTGAATTTTCTCTGCTAGAACTGTTAGGTCGCTCAAAGGAACGCTTGCGACGACGACTTGAACGACTCCTTTTCTCTGTTGACTTTTTCTTTCTTCTCTGAGAACGTGGTTTATGATTTGTTTCACGCCGAGTTGGTGACGTAGTTTTACCCATAATTAATCAAACTGTCTTCGTTGCCTTATATGCAAAATATTTTCCTATAGTGGGTAGATGAAAGTAGAAAAATGTACGTGTCTCACAACTAATTGCGAAAATATTGTGTGGGCTTAGTCTATCCCACTTCTGAGATGAAGGATCAGGGACCTCCAGCTCAGAAAAATACAGGATGACGTTTATATTCAACGATTTATTATTCAATTTTTGTAGCACGATATTGTTCGACCAACGCTTACAATGTACCGTGTTAGTATGAGTCAAACCTATATGACACAGTGTTACCCGCACATTATATCTTTAATGTATCGATATTGCATATCGATACTAAAATTAACTACTAGAATTATAGTAAATAGTTTATGAATATTTAATATATGTACGTTATGTTTTATATGCATATTAAATACAGTATCGATACATTACCACAATAATTCATACTACCGATTATAACTTGTTATAATAAGTATTTGTTACTGATTGTCTATTATGCTTACATAGCAAAATCCACGAAGGACCTTGGCGCTATGCCTAACGATCTCAGTAGGGTATTCCAACTAGTGGGTTTACGAATGAATAAGGACAAGATGAAAATCATGTCAAACGCTTATGTCATTCCAATAACGGTTCTAGTTGGAATGGATGACAAAAGACTGAAATGATGATGAATGACGAATCACAATGGAGCGGCGGCGGTAGTGCGGGCAAGCAAACCGATGCGAAGTCGGGTTGCGGAGCTAGTGACGTACAAACACAACGTTATAAATATAACTTATTTGTATAACACGACTAAATAAACCTACTTCTTTATTATTTCAAATGAACAATCGTTTTGTTAATAAAGTAATTTTGGCAACACCTAATTGGCATAGAATATTTGTGCCGACATGTTCTTGTCTTATGAATACTAATACAAATATTATTAGTGATTACATAATCAAAAATAATACCTGAATGTTGGCGGATGATGTATTTGCAAAAATGAAGCATTTAGTCTTATACTCATCATCATCATCACAGCCCACAAATGTCCCACTGTCGGGCTCGGGCCTCCTCCGTAATGGGAGAGAAATTAACCTACTATACCGCGCTGGTCAGACGTATTGGTATAGGGTTTTGTTTCGAGTTTTCCTTTTCTCGCATAGATGTTATATGCGTTTTATATCCCTTAGTCGTCTCGTACGATCACCCACGGGTAAGATATGGGGTGGTGAATAGTATTCTTACTCCGTCACCAAATGGAAGTCTTATACTACGAGTACAAAAATTGAAACACAAGTCACTGGACTGACGACCTAATTTTATTAACAATGTCCGACGGTAGTTGCGATTGGCTTCTGTAATAACTGTGTCTGAAGCAGTTGTGGTCAAATACGTTTATTTAGTTTTATTAAATGACTGTACAGATTGCGTAGTGGTTAAGATACCGACCAACTATGCCAGTGTCATAGGTTCGATCCGCGTAACACAATTTGTGTTGCGCGGGATTCACAAATTATTGTTCTGAGTCTGGGTGTAAGAGCCTGAGGGTCTGGTCTGGGGAGGGGTCTGGTCTGTTAAAATAAAAAATCGGCCAAGTGCGAGTTGTACTCGTGCACGAAGGGTTCCGTAAAACTAAAAAAAATGTGATGTAACTAAAAATTTAGGGTTTTCTGAATTTTTCCTTTATATGTGCTATAAAACATTGCTTCATAACAAATTTCAAGATTATAGGTCGACTGGAAGTATCCTTTAGGTTTTGATTCCCCCCCGGCTGGTCGGCGCGGCGTCCGCCCTTTCTCGGCTCATGCCGAATGTGGGCGGACCCAGTTTCGAGGGCCGACGGCTGTATGCGGGGGTGATCCGCTCAATGGCCATGTACGGCGCACCCGTGTGGGCGAGGGCTCTGAACGCCCAGCTCAGGGCGGTGCTGTGGAGGCCACAGCGAGCCATGGCGGTCAGAGCCATTCGCGGGTACCGCACGGTGTCGACAGAGGCGGCGTGCCTATTGGCCGGGACACCCCCGTGGGACCTAGAGGCGGAGATGCTCTCCGACCTCTACCGGCGGGTTACCTCAATGCGCGAAGAGCGTGGCTCCCCATCGTTTAACGAGATAGCCACCTGGCGCGAGGACGCCCGCCGAGAAGTCATCGCCCGTTGGGCTACGCGGTTGGAGAGGCCTAGACACGGTGTCATTACCGTTGAGGCCCTCCGGCCCGTACTGATGGAATGGATGGAGCGGCGGCACGGGGTCCTCACCTTCCGACTGGTGCAGGTGTTAACGGGGCACGGGTGTTTCGGGAAATACCTGCACACGGTCGTGCACAGGGAATGGACTCCGGGCTGCCATCATTGCAGTAGTGACGAGGACACGGCGCAACATACGCTCGAGGAATGCTCGGGCTGGGACGGGCAGCGCCGCGACCTCGTCGCTATTATCGGTGCCGACCTGACGCTGCCGGCTGTCGCGAGGGCGATGGTCGACAGCGTCAGGAATTGGGACGCGGTCGCCGCCTTCTGCGAGGCTGTCATCTCGCAGAAGGAGGCGGCGGAACGGGACCGGGAGGATTCCCGTGACCCGGGCCGCCGCCCGCGGCCGGGGCGGCGCAGGCGCGAATACCTGCGCCTGATGCCGCCCTAACCGAGGCTTCGGGTGATCGGACCGGGGAATTGTCCGGTCACCCGACGCGAGGCCACCGCGTGAGGACGACGCCTCGACGGCGAAATCTGTCGGGGCGTCAACAGGAGAGGAGCCCGAGAGGGCATACCGCCGAGCGGGCCACCGAAGACAAAGATCGGGTACCGGTGGCCCGCTCGCATGGCGAAGAAGAGGTGCTTGCAGGGTGGGTCAATGGGGTGGCGCGCCGCCTCTTCCGTCACCCCGGACCGATTTGGCGGGGTGCGACGTCCATGGCCCACCACAAAAAAAAAAAAAAACAAAAAAAAAAAAAAAAAAAAAAAAAAAAAGGTTTTGATTCCCTTGCAAGTAGTTACGAGTTTGAAAATATGCGGCTTAAATTACTGTTTCTTTTGATTGCGTTGACATAGAAGTTTCATTTTGTTACAACTTAAAGGTATTATAGACTTGAGTATTTGATATGAATTTCAATTTAATACCTCTACATGTTCAGGAGGAAAGTGGTAGTGAGTTTAAAATTATTAAAAATATTTTTTATATATGATGCAATTAAAAATGTATGGTTTTTACAATTTCTCCTTTATTTGTGCTATAAAACGTTGCTTCGTACCAACTTTCAAGATTCTGAGTTCACGGGAAGTACCTTGTAGGTTTTGATTCCCTTACAAGTGTCGAAAATTTACAGAAATAAACGACATAAACAGCTGTACCTATCTTTTGATTGCGTTAGCTTAGAAGTTTGATTTTTTCACAGCTCCAAGGAACAGTAGACCTGAGTATTTGATATAAATTTCAGCTTGATATCTCCACGCGTTCCCGAGAAAAAGGGACTTGACAGACAGACAGACGGACAGACGGACGAACGGACGGACGGACGGACAGACGGACGGACGGACAACAAAGTGATCCTATAAAGGTTCCGTTTTTTTTCCTTTTGAGGTACGGAACCCTAAAACTTAGAAAAATAAAATATTATCGTGAATCCATATAGACAATATAGATATCAATCGAAATTTTATAATCAAAGTTACCATATAATATCAACCTAATTTTCATTCTTCGTATGATGATAGCATAAAAATACAATAAACCAACCTCTCTGTTACCCTTGGCTTTTATAAAACACGACTACAGGATATGATATGTCTATAATATTCGTGCAAGAGAAGGAAAACTCGTAATAAAACATTATAGGTACCAACTCGTCTAACCAACGTGATATAGTAGGTCAATTTCCCTTCAATTGTGGAGGAGGCTCGAGGCCAGCAGTGCGACGTATTTTTTTTAACATATCAGACTAAAAAGGATAAAACATCACCGAAACCAATGCATTGTAACCGATGGTCAGCCCAATGACGACGGGGAGGTGATGCTGGAGGTTATGGGGCCTCACGTCGTCTATCTGTGGCTTCCAGACCATAGCCCAACATAAAAAAGAGGATAAGGCTTAATTATTACGCTTGTCCACGCATGTTGTTGATGGCAATTGATGTAATTAGTTCTGCAAGAGAGTGTTGCTGGCTATTCTTCTTGTGGTTTTTATGACTTCTACAGGAAATTAAAGAGGTAGTGAAGTTACAACTAAATAAAAAGCTTTAGTGCGCGTCAGCCCTTTTAAAATCTAATCAATAGTTTTCTGTTTTGTTACACAGAATCCGCAAAGTTTTAATGAGCAACGAAAATTATGTTGAAATATTTTAAACGGTATAGCTATTGATTTTTCATTTCTTATACCTACTCGGAAAGTAGTATTTATTTAATGCGAGTAGAGAATGAAAAAACTAGCTGCGTGGCTACGAATACTACCAACCCTTACGTTGCTCGCGGATGTCGTAAAAGACGACTAAGAGGCCTTTTTTTTTTTTTTTGTTTACGCTGTGGAAATGCTTTTACGCACTATCCCCCGTCAGTGACAGACTGGGGGGTGTGTGGGACTCGCCGGCCATAGATAGTTGGCGGCCGGAATACCCACTAAAACCAGCAGCGGTCACTTCCGCGCTTTAACGGGATGCCGGAGAGATCGTCTAATGACATTCTATCCCCGACACCACTACGCTTGGCCATGTGGCCACGACCAGTCAGCCTTCAAGGCGGTGGGAGGAGGTGCGCGTAGCGGCGCCTCCCTCTCCCTGGTCGCCGCCGGCGGAGCCAGTTCGCAGACGCGAGTGCTTCGCGTTCTCGCTCCGCGGCCTCCTTTGCAGAAATGACTTCCTCGCAAAAGGAGGCCATCGACGTCCAGTGCCTGTCGCTGTCAAGCATCTTGTTGATGACGGTTGACAACGACAGGTCCGCTCCAATGACCGCCAACAGGTCGCGGCGCTGAGGCCCCCAGGCGGGACATACCTCCAGGGTGTGACGCGCGTCATCGATTTGCGCGCCACACTCATGGCATCCAGGGGCCTCTTCACGTCCAATTCGATGCAGGTACTTACCGAAGACCCCGTGTCCGGTAAGTACCTGCGTCAGCCTGAAGGACAGGTTGCCGTGCCTTCGTGTCATCCAGCGGTGAAGGTGGGGCGCTACCGCCTCAACGGTCCCCCGTCCTGCTACGGGGGACTCTAGTTCCTCCCTCCACCGCTGGACTAGTGCCCTTTGAGCCGCTTCTTTCGCCCTGCGACTAAGAGGCCTATGATGACCTGGGTCAACTCCATCTGATGCCGCCGTTTAGTTTCCCAAGGAAGGTAGGCGTCTGACAGGCGGCCGGTCATAAAACTATTGCTAATAACTTTTACAATATGTAGGTAATATGAAACAAGAGTACATATTGTATCGACCCCAAGTAATTGGGATAAGAGTAGGAGAATGATGATGATTGATGAGAATGAAAAATCTGATGATAATTGTTATTGCCGCCCATGGATTTTACAATAACAGAGGTATAGCTAGGCCGCTTCCTACCAATATAAACACACCCAGAAAGTCGAGCTCCCGGCTCTTTGGCTGACCAAACGAAGCACAACAGCACACTCCCACTGCTCAGTCGTTTATTATCTGCGAGAGGGTTAGTACATCGGACGGACGGGCTAGCGGCTGTAGACAGAAAACTGTCAATAGTGTGACTCTACCTCTTCAAATACTAATACAAATAATTATTATTAAATAATATAAATATAATCCTTACTAATATTATAAATGCGAAAGTAACTCTATCTGTTTGTCTGTTGCTCTTTCACGCCAAAACTACTGAACCGATCTAAATGAAATTTGGTACACAGATAGTCTAGAGCCTGATAAAGGACATAGGCTAGTTTTTAATACAAAAAAGGGTTGTAAAGGGGGATGAAAAGTTGTAAGGAAGTATCGTCATTTTTAAAGCCAGAAACTTGAAACTTATTTTAGGCTATTGATTAGATATAAATAAATTTGACATTAAAATTTTGTAAAACATTTACCCTTAAGGGGTGAAATAAAAATAGGGGATGAAAAACTTTAGGAAAGTAACCTTTTACTCGGGCGAAGCCGCGGGCAGAAGCTAGTATTAATATATAAATAATTTCCATGGGAATTATTGGGTCACACTGTTGACAGTATTCTATCTACAGCTGCGGGCCGGTCCGTCCGGGGCAGTTTTTTTTTCTTTTTTCTTTTGGCGGTGGGCTACGGTACGTCAAACCCCGCTAATCCGTCCGGGGCGACAGGAAAAGCGGCGCAAGACCCCGTAGACCCGCCCTACAATATACCTCTCTTCGCCATGGGGGTGGTCACTGGTACGCGGTCTTTTTCTTCAGTGACCCACCCGGTCTACCCTCACGGGTATCCTCGCTGATGTCGACGCCCGGACAGTTTGCACCGTCGGGGCGTTGTCCTCACGCGGTGGCCTCGCTCCCAGGGCGACCAGAGTCCGGGGTAGTACCACACTCTCGAAGAAGATCGACGTCTGAGTAATAGCAATATGCTATTGCGCTTCGTTCGGTGAGCGAGAGAGCCGAAAGCCCAACCAGGGTGGGTTTGGGGTTTGTAATGGTAAACAGCGTACAGCCCTTAGTATTGCAAAGGTCCATGGGCGGCAGTAACACTTACCATCAGGTGTGCTGCTTGCTCGTTTGCCACCATAAGTAATAAAAAAAAGCAGTCAATTGGGTAACATTAAATAGGATTACCAACCGGGGTGGCGATAATGGATTATCCCTTTGTGGGTAGGCACATGTCCAGGTCCATGAAAGGCGGTATATGGTACAAATGTAAGCATTATTGGTCACCTGTATATCAAAAGGATTTTCTTGATAGTACATAGTAATGATAGGTAAATAATATCTATTACTCAGCAATAGGTCAGATTGTAGGCAAGTCTATTAATCTTGTCAAATACAGACTAGGATTACAGGAGTTCAGCGTCCTCTTTCTCCGCCGAATGTCTTACAAGGTGACTGAAGGTCTTTGACCTCGTGCATCTCAATTTACATAGTATCTAGGCTTCAATTCTGTTATAATATCAACTAATTGTAGTGTCAATATGGTCGCTTTATCATACCCGCCACGATCATCAAAATAGAACATTTTTCTTCAACTTACACGTGCCTCTAGTCTAGGTTTTTTTTTAATTTATTTTTATTTTTTTGTGTCTGTATTTTAGCTATTAGCCGCAGATGGCTGTCACAGCTTACCCCGGACTATGGGTGAGCGCTGAGGGCTCTCAACCCAGAAACTAGTTGGTACAAATTTCCTTCTTTTTTATTTTTATTTTTTTATAAAGGCGAACACCCTGCACTAAGGAATTAATCTTTTTATTGTGGGGGACTTTTCAAACATATAATTTATCGGACACTTATTACAATCAGACACAGAATTACAATTTGTGGATCGTACAAAGTTTTGTCCTGGGTGGGAAATTCTCTCTCGTAGATTGGTATCTTAATCAGTACATACGTCATCTGTGCGGTCATGCGTGACTTCTTTCATGAGATGTTAATTTCATTTACTGTGTCTATATGTATATAGTTTTAAAATAAAACTAAGTTTTGCCCGCGGCTACATCCACGTACAAGTCTTGTGTGACGTCAACATATTAACATAACACATAAATTACATTACTACTTTTTCATTAAGTTGTATGATGAAACAATTCATCCTCAATTTTACACCCTTAGGAAGAATTATATGAGAAGAGAACGAGAAGCTGACCTTCAGAATATTTCGTTTCAACGAGTCTCTACATCACAGAAGTAAAAATGCCTATGAATAAGAAGCATGTGGAATCAAAAGAAAATAATTAATGTTTTCATTATAAACGACCAAACTATGAAACAAAAATAGCTATCTATCTATGAACCTATCTACGTTCTCTGTTGTGTAAACCCTATTAATTGGTATAATGCCAGAATCTGGCGATTGGTCGTTTAGCAGGCAAGTTGACGATCGTAATTGATGTCATAAAGATTTCTTCTCATAAATGGAAGTCGTGTGCAAAATTTCACTTTTATAGGCCTTGTAGTTTTGATGCGCTCGTAGATATATGTAGTAAAAGACGACTAAGAGTTTATATCGACGTAAGCCAACTCCACCTAATGCCGTTTGGTCAACAATTATATTTCTAAGGAGGTTTGACGTCAGGCAGATGGCTGGTCATAAAACTATTGCCAATAACTTTTACAATATGTACGTTGGAAGAGGAGTACATATTGCGTCGATCCCAAATAATTGAGATAAGAGCAGGAGAATTATGAAATAAGCCAGGTTAGTGACCATTTGAAATAAAAATAATATATTAGTTACATTAGAGATAAAATTCTTATTATTGGCTGAGTGAATCTGGCAGTTTAAATGGAAAACGTTGTTACATAATTTTCTTTTATAATAAATATGAAGAAAAATGATAAAGATGCTGGGAGAAAAATAGTAATTTAGATTATAGGTAATTTACGTAATATAACTATATAAATATAATGTATATACAGCTTTATTGAAGAACTATCAAAAGATATTTTCATTGCCTGAATAATAATATGCTGAATAGTTATATCGAAATAATCTACGTATAAATCTTGTTACCTGTTTACTTTCGATCAAAGATGACATTGATTTCGTCAGATTTATATTTTACTGGAAGAATAATAAGTAAGTAATATTTTCAGATGTCTTTTACAGGCTGTTCATTTCATAATTATGGAGATAAGTCGCTAGCTCCTTTACCTTACCTCACCTTTTTTAACTCAGGTATATGGATGTTATATTGTTTTAATATATTTTATACATATTAAATAGTTTTGAAGGCATTTTATGCAATGCACTGCACAGAAAGTGCTAAAGTGTAGTGAATATAATATAACATGCTTTACATGTGTTTACATGTGCCATCAAAGTGTTCCAAACAGTGTGGCCAACGCAATATTAAAGACTACGATTTTATCTACTGACAAATAATTAGCTATTTTTAATGAAATGATTAGTAATAAATAGAAACTTGGATAAAAGTCGTTGTAATTTAAAATTAACTTCCTTTAAAACAACATTTTAATGTAATAATTTCCAGGAGTCTTTAAGGGAATCTGAAAATGTCAAGTTGTGCTCAAGTACTACCTATATTCAACATTTTAGTGTTCTATGGTCTTGGAAAATTTGAAATAAGGTGACATTGTATTTACTAAAGTCGGCGATTGACTTGAAACAGACAATATCAATAAAACCAGCGCCAAATGATTTTGAAATATAAATTTATGCAACCATTATTAGGAACTGATCGCCAAAACTAAAAATCAGAAGCGTCTGTAATTTCATAATAAACTCATAAATCATTTATACTAATATCTAGATACATATTTTCGGATTTTATTATTAGGTGATTAGGGTAGGATAAGTAAGTTTTTCTAATTGCCATAATTTGAAGTACATAAATAAGTAAGTAGGTAAATTATTGATTTAAGTTTCAGAAGTGTCTACCCACTTTAAAGAGTTAACAATAGCTGCCTAGATAGATTCTATTCAGAACAATAAAGCATTAATGAACACAATATAATGACATCATCAAGGGGAATATCAAGTAACACAGCATAATATGCGTATTATATTCTGTAATACGTACTTTCTAACAATCTGTATTAGGTATTTGGGACATCAAATCTGCGTGTACAACGACCTCGTCGGGCGGCGAGTTCGCGCCAACCTTGCTCCGTCATGGCGGGCGCGCGGGCGGTGGCGGCCGAAATTTTAAATTTCGAAGTTTCGAACGTCACTGCGCACGTTCTTTCGACTGATCCCGGAATGTAAATCAGTCAAGACTAGTCAAGTGCATATCACTAATTACGCTTATGGTTTTTATTGCACTTTTATGGTTTTAAAATTATATTTAATAGATATTTAAGTAGATATTATGTTTTATTAAGGTAGATAGAACACCATTTATTTGTAATATATTTGCTGGTAGGATTTTTTTAATTTTTTTTTATACGTATTTGTGGCTTAGTACTATAAAATAATGCCTCATATACAATAGTTCGCCTCATAATAGGTAGGTATGTAAGTGGGTCTAAAGTTATACTGTTTTCTAACAGCTTTGTTTTATATCAAAACTGGCGTAATCAGAAATCATTAACATAATAGTAAGGTAAGGCCACACTGTTGACTTCTGTAGTGGTAGGGCTACATTGTTGACACTCTTCTGTCTTCGCCCGCGGGCCAGTCCATCCGGAGTAGTACCACACTTTCGCAGAAAAACGACATATGTATAGTGACAGTGTTGTTGCGCTTCGTTCGGTAAGCGAGAGAGCCGGCAGCCCATATTTCTAGGTGGTTTATGTTAGGTTGGTTGGTTGATTTTTTTTAGGCTGTTTATTATATATCTGGATAAATGTCTCCAAAGGTTGAACGATATGAATGTGGGAGTCCAGATGCGCGACTCAGTGGTCACTGCTTTGCTCTATGCAGATAATGCAGTCCTGCTGGCACAGTCAGCGACTGACCTGCAGACCCTAGTCGACACAATGACAGAAGATCGTAAGAAAAGGGTCTACGCGTGAATGTGAGCAAAACCAAAATAATGGTCTTTGAAAGAGATGAAGCCAGAACAGATGTAAGAGTAAAAATAGGTAATGATGTACTAGAGCAAGTGGATGAATTTGTATATCTTGGATGTGGATTTAGCCGAGATGGAAGGTACACCACTGATATAGAGCGATGAGTGAATGCAGGAAATAGAGTGAACGGAGCGTTGGAGCAATTTCTCGGTAGCCACCACCTCAGCCAGAAGGCAGGTGTAGCAATACATAACGCAGTGCTTGTCCCAACATTACTATATGGAAGCGAGAGTTGGGTATGCAGAAAAGAGAACGAAAGTAAAATTAATGCGGTCGAAATGCGATCTCTACGGAAAATCTGTAGAGTTAGGCTGATCGATCGCATTCGTAACGACGACGTAAGAGAGTGAGTAGGTATGAAAGAGAGTATTGGTGTAAAGATGCGAAAGGGAATGCTCCGATGGTTCGGACATGTGGAAAGAATGCCGAACGAACGTCTACTTAAGAAGATATACAATGCGAAAGTGGAAGGATGTAGGTACCGAGGGAGACTGAAACTAACCTACCTAGACCAGATCGGTCATGTACTGAAGGAAGGTGGAGTCAAGAGTCTCCGAAACCGGCGAGCGTGTATGAAGAGAATTATGAATGTTGAGGAAGCGAGTGAAGTATGCAAGGATAGAGTTCTCTGGCACTCTGTTCTCTCTGCCTACTCTGCAAGAGATATGGCGTGATGGTATGTATGTTTATGGTTGGAAGGTAGCGGTCTAGCTATATCCTTGGTATTATGAAGGTACATGAGCGACACTTATAATTACCATCATATGTGTTGCTTGCTTCTTTGCCACCATAAGCAATAAAAAAGTAATAAAAAATAGTTTTTAATATATAATTTATTCGTTTTACCTTTCATGACAAAATCGTTTAGCATTGTAGGTATATCTTTGTATTCAGAGTCAATAACCTCATTTAATTATTAAATGCAATTTTACGTGCAAGTGCATCACTTTATATGTAAATTACTGTTTTAAATAATGACTTCTTGTCGATTCAATAGTTTAAACATGCGAATTATAATATCGTAAAGCATAGTGATATTATTGTCTACTGGGTACTGGTCCAAATCAAACCAATTATGATACATAATACATATTCTCAATTTTACATCTTTTTTTTTTAATTAATTTAAATTAATCTATCGGAAAGTGGCCATAAACTGAGAATATCTAGCAAGAAACTCAACGGGGTCGTATTTTTTTAAATTACATATTTTAATTAAAATTATTGGATGCATGTTTAATAACTATTAGTCCACAGTGTTTGATAAAAGTATTAGATTTTAATGGTGAAACGTTAGCTTATTAATCTACTGATTATTTTATCGCGGATAAAGGCGAGAAGCTATAAAAATTTTGTAGTCAAATGTGGAAGTATGATACGACTGCATTGCTTATCTTTCGCGATAATATTTGTTAGACTATTAAATTATCTATATGCAATGTAAGCATATTAATCTACTGTTTATTCTTTTGAGAATAACATAGAAAATAGTAAAGCTATAAAAATGTCAATATCATTAAAAAAGAAAGTGATTCACGTCCAATAAGTCATCCTTATTACAGAGATTTATATCTATTTGTATTTATGTACCTATTTAGATTTATATCTAATTGCGTTATATTTATAGTTTATCTACATCAGTATCAGTTGATCAGATGAAAATGATTCTATTTATAAAATTTTATATTGTTCATGGTTAGGTATTATTAAACTTGATATCTTTTAATATATATATATATATATATATATATATATATATATATATATATATATATATATATATATATATATATATATATCTATATATTTTTAAAGACCCTGCCTTAACCACCCCACCTTAAGGAAATAATCCTTGTATTTTATAAACATGCAATTAACGAATATAAGTTACACCTCGACTCAGAACAACACATTGTGGATCGCACAAAGTATTGTCCTGCGTGAGAATTGAACCCATGGCACTGGCACTTAAGGTCAGTATCTTAACCACTACGCAATCTGTGCAGTCGAAACATTTAATTTATGAGTGTAAAGTGTTCGAAACGTCGGCAAATTAAAAATGAAATACAAACACGATAAAATCCGTAAAAATGGTTTTATTTCAAATGTGTACTCGCGTAAACATCAGAGATCATTATCTTTATAATTTAGACATTTATTATAGCGACAAACGAGTCTAAGACGTATATCTAATAACTGTATTTAACATGTTAATTAGTTCTATTCTTTAATAAGCTAACTTCTATCCGTGAAGTCAATATGTCTGTATATTTTAAAACAGATTCCGTCATGTTCTATTTGGTTGCAAAGTAAAAAGAAATTGAAATTTGTTCTAGATAGTTCTTGTAGCAAGATATTTTGGTTAGATAGATTAAATAAATTGAGTAGAATCTTATAAAGCTCTGTGGTTTGTCTACCGCATCGTCAGTAATGTATTCAATTATTTATTTTCTATTTCTTTGCCTGAAAATAACCGTAGTATTGTTTTTTTTTTGGGTTGGGCTACGGTCGTCGCGCTCCTCGTACCACTCAGTCCGGGGCGACAGAGAGGTGTAAGCACGCACACCCGTAACCCACCCGTGACACCTCGCCTTTGTCGTTGGACCGACCACCGGAGCAGAGTGAACTTGACCTCAGTGGCCGGCCCGACGGAATACCCCCTGAGGGGTACCTTTTCCTTGACCGACGTCCCCCCCTTGGAGAGGGACGTCGGTCCTTCCTCACGCGGTTAATCGTAGTAACGAAAGTAGTGGTAGGACCACGCTGATAACTGTTTTCTGTCTACCGCCATGCACTCACACTCTCGCAGAAAATCAACGTTTGAGCATTGACTATGTGTTGTTACCTTTCGTTTGGTGATCGAGAGAGTGAGAAACTCAACTTGAGTGGGTTTTGGTTGGCAGCGGCCTAGCTGTATCCCTGATATTGCAAAGGTCAATGGGTGACAGTAACACTTACCATCACGTTTGCTGCTTGTTATTTTGCCACCATAAGCAATAAAAAACCTTCTTAGAAAAATAAGAGATCCGGCTGTAAAATTAGTACGCTCATTGAATATTGTATCGGTATTTTCTTTTTAGTGTGTCTTTAAAACATATTTAAATATAATAAAAATAATTAATTAAATAATAATAATGGCCTCATGGGAGGTCATCCTACGCTGCGTCGTCTGATTCGTGGTCGCGATCCTTTCTTCCCCCCCTTTTTTTTTGGGGTGGACTATGGACGTGGTCGTGCCCAGCCAAATCGGTCCGGGGCGACGGACGAGGCGGCGCGCAACCCCATAGACCCACCCTGCAAACACCTCTTTTTGCCGTGCGAGCGGACCACCGGTACCCGATGTTTGTCATCGGTGGCCCGACCGGCGGTTTACTCTCGCGGGTTCCTCTCGTGTCGACGCCCCGACAGCTTTTGCCGTCGGGGCGTCGTCCTCACGCGGTGGCCTCACGTCGGGTGACCGGACTATTCCCCAGTCCGATTACCCGAAGCCTCGGTTAGGGCGGCATCAGGCGCAGATATTCGCGCCTGCGCCGCCCGAGGCACCGGCGGCGGATCGGGTCCGCATGGAGGGAATCCTCCCGGACTCGTTCCGCCGTCTCCTTCTGCAAGATGACAACCTCGCAGAAGGCGGCGACCGCGTCCCAGTTCTTGACGCTGTCGACCATCGCTTTTACGACAGCCGGCAGCGTCAGGTCGGAACCGATGATAGCGACGAGGTCACGGCGCTGCCCGTCCCTGCTCCTGGGCTCTGCGGCTATTGCTTGTTGCAATGATTCGAGGTCCTTGAGCCACCCTGCCTTTCGATAAGGGAGCTTTGCAAAGCCTCCCCACATTGTATGCTCTGCCGGACGACCAGCAGTAACACACACCGCACAGCGTGGTATAGCCACACATGTGACCGCCTTGTGTCCGCTGATGCCGCACCGGAAGCAAAGTTCGGAGCGATCTACAGTGGACGGGCATAGCGGGGCTGTGTGCCCCAGTTCCAGGCACCGGAAGCACCTCAATGGGAGGTCCTCCAGTACTTAAATGCTAGCCGAGCTCCAGCCGAGCAGGAGCCTTCCTGCACCAGCAAGCATTTTAGCGGCGGCAACGGGGCATCGCACTTTCGCCATGCCCATACCGCGGGGTCCACGCTGGATTTGTCCAACCTGGACTTCTGCGGCATCACAGCCACATGTGCGGGCTACAGCAGCACGCACCTTCTCCTCGGTGGCGGAGTCATCCATCCCGGTCACTCGGATATCAGTACGTTTGACCGGGTGGATGACATCCGCCATACCCACCAGGGCCGTGTGCAAATTGGCCGCCAACTGGTCAATGACTTCCATTGACTGGGACTTGGGCAATTGCAGGACCGAGCGATGTGGCCTGCCCATTGCCCCTTCAACGTGTTAATTCTTTGGGCTATGTCAGTTACACCCTTCTTCTACGGATTTCCGCATTCTGGATTTACGAAATTATTTATATTTTTAATGAATCATCAATATAACGAAAATTAATTAATTTTTTTAATGCAAATTTTATTAAAATGAATGTTCAAATAAAAGTAGTTGAAAGTTCTATTTTATGTTAATAATAACGTTCCACTTTTAACGTAGAAATCGATGATAATGTTGGCTGGACTTCATTCTCCTCTCAACCATCTTAAAATCGTGAATTCATGTTTCCGCCACAATAGTTACAATGCTATGCTGTGTGGTAGCGGTTACGAATACCTTTTTTTTATTGACGCTGTGGAAATGTCTTTACGCACTATCCCCCACCAGTGACATTGTGCTACTCACTAAAACCAACAGCGGTCCCCCCATACGCTTGGCCATCTAGCCACGTCCAGTCAGCTGTCAAGGCGGTGGGAGCAGGTGCGCGTAGCGACGCCTCCCTCTCCCTGGTCGCCACCGGCGGAGCGAGTTTGCAGACGCGAGTGTTCGCGGTCCCGCTCCGCGGCCTCCTTTGCAGAGATGACTTCCTCGCAAAAGGAGGAGGCCATCGACGTCCAGTACCTGTCGCTGTCAAGCATCTTGTTGATGACGGTCGACAACAACAGGTCCGCTCCAATGACCGCGGACAGGTCGTGGCGCTGAGGCCCCAAGGCGGGACATACCTCCAGGGTGTGACGCTCGTCATCGATTTGCGTGCCACATTCATGGCATCCAGGGGCCTCTTCACGTCCAATTCGATGCAGGTACTTACCGAAAACCTCGTGTACGGTAAGTAAGGTTGCCGTGCCTTCGTGTCGTCCATCGGTGAAGGTGGGGCGCTACCACCTCAACGGTCCCCCATCCTGCTACTGGGGACTCTAGTTCCTCCCTCCACCGCCGGACTACTGCCCTTTGAGCCGCTTCTTTCGACCTGCTCAGTCCCCTCGCGGTGACGCGTTCGCCATTTGTCCGCGCCGCAGCGCAGAACTGGTAACCTTCCGCCTGAGCCCTAGCCTGAAGTGACCAGGGCGGATCCCCCACCAGCAATGTGGCTGCGGTCCAGGACACCGTACGGTACGCCCGTATTGTCCTCACCGCCATGGCCCTCTGCGCCTAGCGTAGTAAAGCCTTATTGGAGGCGGTGAGTGACTGCGACCAGATCGGGGCACCATACAGCGCCATAGACCGCAAGATACCGGCGTAAAGCTGCCGGCAGGACTTCCAGTATTGGGCAGAAGCCTACCCAGCGCCGCGGCCGACTTTTTCAAGCCTAGGGACGAGCTGGGCAAAATGTGCTCCAAAATTCCACTTACTGTCCAGGTGCAGACCCAGGTTTTTCATCCGGGTCTGCACCGGCACGGCAACCCCGGACACTCTGAGTTGTGCCCCTCATATTGTATCGACCCCAAGAAATTGGGATAAGAGTAGGAGAATGATGATTTCCGTTATAATAGTTACGGCAGCAGAAACGGATGTCAAAAAAAAACTTGCAAAAAAGCTACAGTTGCCGAACTAATTAGAATTACATAAATTTACCGACTGTGTAGATGATGTAGTAATTAGCGAAATCAAATGACGAATGTCCCGGGTACGATCTACAACAACGACTACAACGAGGCCACCGCGTGAAGACTTCCCAATGGCGAAAGCTGTCGAGGCATCGACGAGAGAGGAACCCTCGAGGGTAAACCGTCGGGCGGGCTACCGAAGACAAAGATAGGGTACCGGTAGCACGCAAAAAAAAAAAATGGGTACGATCTACAAGTAAGATAGTTATTTGTGTCTCTTAATTGTATGTAAAATCCTCCGCTTCGTAAGGAATTATTCCTCAGTTCAATGCATGGAAATAAACTTTAGGGAATGTACCTAAACTACGTGACCCATTTTTTAGAATTCTTTTTTATAACACTCATAAGCAAAACTTGGAGTGGTGAATTGTATTCTTACTCCTTCACAAAATAAAAAAATAATCGTTAAGTCAGCTAAAACTAACAATAAAGTAAATATAAAGACTGCAAGCAGAAAGATTTTAATATTAAGTCTAAAATTACTTGAACTAACTTTAGTCATTGTAGACTAAAGTACTTTCAAGTGACATTCGATAGATGTTATCGTAGCCAAAATGCAAGGTGGTTTATTGCCCTGTATAGGCAGACTGAATCTTCAGTAGACTTTTATTATGTTTGAAACTATACTGAATGGTGTTCGAACATGATTTGATTAATACCTATCTGTTAATGCATTTTGAAGAAAGGCCTGTGCTCGACAGAGTGCAAGGCTTATTAACCTAATGACTGAGGATTGCAAATATAATCCCATTTAAATGCACAGTTGGTTAAGACCTCGACCCACTATACTTTGAGTGATCCACAATTTATCTACAATTTTTTTGTTCTGAGCCTGGTTGTAATTTATGTAAATTAAATATTTATAAAGTTTCTTACAATATAAGTATAAGCTCCTTAGTGCCGGGTAGCTACAAAAAAAAATAAGAATACCTATTGAGATACTAAGTTCGATATTCAGTTAGTTAAGCTCAAGTTTTAAGATAAGGCACTTTACGCTGTACAATTACTAATTTCGTTCTACTCTTCGGTAGGCACGTTAAGACCAACGTCTTGCGTCCCCGCCGTAGAGATCTCTACTACCACCCCTCCGATAAAGTGTGTTTTCCATCACTTGTAGTCAAGTTATCTTACTTAAATGTTACAGCAATGGAGGGCAATTTACTGTATTCATCCTCTGTCATCAAAAACATAGTGAGTTTTACTATTTATCAAATATTTAGTAAGTCCGCAGAATTATCAATTTTCTGTCTACAGTCGCGGGCCAACCTGTCTGGGGAGTTTCTGTGAGAGGGTGGTACTACACCACCCTCTCGCAAAAAATTGATGTCTGAATACTGCCATTGTGCTATTGCACTTCAGTGAGTGAGAGAACCAGCAGCCCAATTCGGATGGGTTTTGGCTGATAGGCAGCGACCTAGTTGTATTCCTGGTATTGCAAAAGTCCAACACTTACCATCGGTTGCCCTGCTTGCTCTTTTGTCACTGTAAGTAATAAAAAAATGTATACACATACATACACTCAATTAAGTTGCCAACGAAGACAAGGACTCAATGCCAGTGTTCAGCTTAAATGGTTATGGGGCTACACACCGCCTTTCAGCCATATTTTTTTTTTTTGGTGAACTATGGATGCGTCTCGCCCCGCCAAATCGGTCCGGGGTGACGGAAAGGCGGCGCGTGATCCCATAGACCCACCGTAAAACTCCTCGCCTTCGCGCTTCAGCCCTGGCTATTTCAGGAAGGGTGTGTACATAGCCAGTCAATAAAAAACATGGAATGTTATTAACATATGATTTATTATAAAAAAAAAACAAGAAAGAGTCAAAGATCTTTATTTGTTATTGATAAGACATTTATAGTAAATTGAAAGGCCGATACAAAACCCTATAAATGAAAACCGTCTGATCTTCCTAACAATACGCTTAATTACTCTTTGATAGGAAAAGTTCATGGACCATTGGGAATTTTTTAATTTATTTTAGCAAAATGTCTAATTGGTTTGCAGAGGCATACTTACTACATTTTTAATCATAAGTTTCATATGTTGGAACTGATTTTTTTATGCGTACCTTAGGACGAAGCTGGGTTTTCAAATACGCTCAGAAATTAAGATTTTTTTTCTAATTAAATCTAGTAAAGGGATTTTCCGTGTGGTGACGGAGTTATAACACAATTCACCACCCCATATCTTACCCGTGGGCAATCGTACGAGACGACTAAGGGATGTAAAACGCATATAACATCCATGCGAGAGAAGTAAAACTCGTCTGACCAGCGTGTTATAGTCGTGGTCAATTGCCCTCCCATTATGAAGGAGGCTCGAACCCAACAGTGGGACATTTATGGGCTGTGATGATGATGATAATGAAAGGGATAATAAAGAAATATCATAATAAAGGGTGGGTAAGTAAATTCATCCATCCATCAACATCTATTTTATCAACATCTTTCTTTAAAATAGACGACCCCATAATGAAATAATACTACGCTACGTTTGGCAGGCGGATTGCGGATTGTAATTACCGTTGTGACTATCGCTACTGTTCTATTTATTATTTTTGACTCAGTACAAAACAACCTACAGTTGCCCATATCTTTTTCTTTTAATCTATATGGTCCCGCTATCGGGCTTGGGCTTCTTGATATATCGCATTTGACAAACTATGCACTGATCAGACAGGTGGGCTAATTTGATTAAAGAAGGATATCTCAAATTCTATATTTAAGATATTGTTATTTAATTAAATGAACTTACTATGCTCTGATTAGATGGGTTGGTATATTTTATGTGGAGTTCTACTTCTTTCGCATCAATACTGTTTGTATATAATACATTACTCGTCTTTTATGACACCCATGGGTATGAAAGGAGGTGTGGTTGATAGTTCGTATTATAACTCCAG